>CM066035.1:309972601-314943517 GCA_033557465.1 Ichthyophis bannanicus
GGCCATTTATGTTACAAAACCTCTAAAAAATACCCTGCTATCAACGCCGAACCATGTATGGTAAATATAGGGTGACCCTTATAAAATTACCCTCTTAGTGCTAAAATTGCACCATTTAATAAATCATATCATTGCCGGAAGACTCATCTGCATATCCATCCAGCCAGCCCCTTCAAAGAACGCCAGGAGGATACCGCGAGTCAACCACGGCAAGAGCATGCCACAGACCTCGCATTCTCCCCAACAGCAAGGGACCAAAAGACTCATCTGCAATATCCGTCTCCGGTCTCTTTGGTTTACTTCAACAGGCACCAAAGCTCCACCAAGTAAAAACAATGGCTGGGAAATATAGATGGTTGCCCCCAATACAGCTTCTAGCCTCTGGTCCAGTTGAGACAGCCTACATGCCAATTGAGGGACCGGTTCCATGTGCAAGATGCCTGCAAACTGAAAGCCCTCATTAAAAACAAGTGGAGGAGCTTAGAAAAGCGGGGGTAGTGAATGCTGAGACGTATTCAAGACGCAGCAAGAAGTACATTGATGAGATGTTTTTATGCATTCAAGCTCTCAACAATAGGTGAAGAGATGGTGTAGTACAGAAATGAAGAGAGTTGGACACGGAGTCACCAGAGCCTACAGAAAGGACAATCAAAAACTCCTCCAGCCCTCGACTTGAAGAACCAGTATGCAGCCCTGAAAGTGGAGGACGTGAAAAGCAAATTCCCAGGAAAGGGTAAGAACCAGAGCTCAAAGGTACCCCAAAGTTGCAGAATCAGTGGCCACAAGGGAAAGCAAAGGTAAGTGGTGGTTGGTGACTCTCTTCTGAGGGGTACTGAGGAGTTACTGCTGACCAGAATTTATGTCCAAGGGAGGTGTGCTGCCTTACAAGGTTGCCATAATCCAAGATGTTACGGAGAATGTTTGCTGAGACTCAATTCAAGCCTACTGATTATTATGTCGGGTGTTTCCCTCTGATATTACTCATCCATGTTGGACAAGTGATACGATAGCTAGGGTATCTCTGCTGGAGGTAGGTTTGAGCCATGAAGATTGACTTTCATGGCTCTGGGACAGGAGGGTTGTTGAAAGCAGATTATTGTGGTGAAAGGTGAATGTGAAGCAGATATAATGTGCAGGTGGTGTTCTTCTTCACCAATCCTCCTTTTTGAGAGGGATAAAGGCTGATGTGAAGCCAGAGAAACTCCACATCGGTCGGAAGAAGAATGCATAGCTGCGTTGGAGGTTGGTGTCATCAAGAGCAATTTTGGTTTGGCTGTACCATGGATGATTTTCCAAGGGATGCTGGAGGCCGAGATATGGTTCAAAAGCCGATTCAAGAAGAGTTCAAAGTGTCCTTCACAGCAGATGGGCTTAACTTATTGAAGACGGGGCTTTAAACTAGATTTGTTTGGGGTGGTAAAGAAAAGCCCCCAGAGAAAAGCCCCCAGATAAGTAAAGTATTAAATATATCATCTGTAGAAATGGGGTTAAAAGAGGCAACATCGGGAAACGCTGTGATGCATAATATGCCAAACGGGTATGGCAAATAAGATGCCACGAGTTGAGACTTTACATGGAAGAAGGGCTGACTTGGATGTGTATTTCTCTATAGGAGAGAAACTATTCCAGCAACTGGTAACCAGAACCCACACATGAAGGGGTCCATTACTGTCCTGATAACTGTCAGCCGTAAGTAACGTCTTATCAATAGGGAAAGTGTTTCTGATGTTATAGTAGAAGCTCATCTTGCATCCAGTGATCACCAGATGGTGTGAGTAAGTATTAGGACTAGGGCTGTTAAAGTCCATTCAAAAGCGAGAGTCTTAGATTTTAGGAAAACTAACTTTGCCAAGATGGGACAATACCTCAAGGAGTTGTTAGCAGGATGGGAACAGCTGTGGGAATGAAGAAAAGCAATGGGCAACCTGAAAGGGGATATTTTAATGGTTACAAACCTTTTCTGTTACGTAGATAAATAAATATAAAAAGGAAAAGGAGGCCACTATAGTTCTTAAAAGAAGTAGCTGAAAAAGTGAAGAAAAAGAAGGTGACCTTCATAAAATATAAGAGATTGCAGAAAGAGGAAGACAAGCATCAATATTTGGAAACGCTTAGAGAAGCTAGAAAAGTAGTCAGGAAAGCAAAGATGCAAAAATAAGAAGAAATAGCCAATGCAATAAATGGAGGTGACAAAAGCTAAAAGCTAATAAATCATCCATCAATAGGGCTTTTTCGAATTATGCTCCTAGATGTTGGACCAACCTCCCTCGCAATATCAGAGAAATTAAAGCAATCAAACAAGTCAACAAAGCACTTAAACACAACCTTTTCATAGCACACTTCAACAACCTAAACACCCCTTCCCCTCCCCAATCCTTTTAACCTAATCCCTACCCTAACTAACTGTATAGATTTTATATATCTCCAACATGTATTCTCTAGAAATATAAATGATTTCCCTGTTACTTCCATGTTAATTTTCCTGTTACTTGTAATAGGTCTGTTATATCTGAGAATTGTTGTATTGTTTCAATGTAAACCGCACTGATGACAAATAGCGCGGGTATAGAAGAAAATTAAATAAATAAATAAAATAAATAAGGCATTTTTAAGATTTGTTAGTGAGAGGAGAAAGTGCAAAAGTGGTATTGTCAGACTGAAGGGTGTGAAGGGAGGGATATGTAGAGCTATGAGGACAAAGAGGAATTGCTTAGCAAATATTTTTGTTCTGTGTTAACAAATAAAGTGCCAGGAGCAGGACCTCAGAAAACAACCATAAATAGGAACAGAAGGGGATGCTGAACGATTTCAGAAGACTGTAGATAAAGCAATGGAGCTGGAGGCAAAGGGATGGAATTTGGGGAAGTTCTAGTAGCTCTACTATCTGACCTTTTCAATGCTTCTTTAGAGGTGAGAGTAGTCCCAGAGGACTGGAGAAAGGCACATGTAGTTCCACTTACACAAAAGTGGAAGTAAGAATGGGGTTCAGAGCTACAGGCCAGTTAGTCTGACCTCTGTGGTGAGTAACTTGATGGAAAGGCTGCTAAAACAGAGGATAGTGAGGTTTCTGAAGTCCAATGGATTGCAGGATCCAAGGCAGTATGGGTTTACTAGAAGCAGGTTTTTGACTGGGCAACCAGATAGTTGGACCGAGGGAGAGCTCTAGATGCAGTGTACTTAGATTTTATTAAAACCTTTGATATTGTTCCACACAGGTGACTTATAAATAAATTGAGCACTTTAGGGACGAACCCTAAAGTGACTGACTGGGTAAGAAATTGGTTGAGTGAGAAGTGACAAAGGGTACAGGTAAACGGAGCTCACTGTGAGGAGAAGGATGTTACCAGTGGTGTGCCACATGTACCTGTCCTTGGTCCTATTCTTTTTAACATTTTTGTTAGTGATATTACAGATGAGCTGTCGGATAAGGTTTGCCTTTTTTCTGGATGGTATCAAAACCTGCAATAGAGTAGACATCCAGGAAGGTGTAGATAACATGAGGAGGGATCTAGCTAGAATTTGGCAGCTGAGATTTATTGTTAAAAAGTGCAAGGTCATGCATTTGGGCTGCAACAATCCAAGGGAGTAATATAGTATAGGGGGTGAAGTACTTTTGTCCACTAAAGAAGAGTGGGACCCAGGCGTGATTGTTTTTGATGATCTTAAAGTGGTTAAACAGGTAGAAAAGGTGACAGCGAAAGCAAGAAGGATGCTTGGGTGCATAGGGAGTGGAATGACTAGCAGAAGAAAAGAGGTGATATTGCCTCTGTATAAGTCTTTCTGGAGACTACATTTTCAAAAGGATATAAAATGGATAGAGCCAGTGCAGAGGATGGCTACCAAAATGGTCAGTGGTCTTCGTTATAAACCATATGGGGATAGACTTAAAGATCTCAATATGTATACATGAGAGGAGAAGCAGCATAGAGGAGATATGACTGAGACATTTAAATATCTCTGTGGCATAAATGCACAGGAGGAGAGCCTCTTTCAACTGAAAGAAAGCTGTGCAATAAGGGAATATAGGATGAGGGTGAAAGGGGATAGACTCAAGAGGAATATGCAGAAATATTTCTTTAGGAAAAGAGTGGTAGATGCATGGAATAGTCTTCCAGTAGAGGTAGTAGAGATGAGGACAATATCTGAATTCAAAAAAGCATGGGACAAACACAAAAGATCTCTAAAGGAAAATAAGGGAATATAGAAATTGATATGGTAGGACAGACTAAATAGACCATATGGTCTTTTTATACCACCATGTTCCTATGCTTATATATTTCTATGCCAGTCTCACAGCACTTGATCTTTGAAATGTCCATAAGCTTACATAATCCAAAATTTCAAGGTTCGTCAATGGTCCTATCACATTTTTTGTTCTTTTCTTTTTAATGTATCTAAAAATATTTTTAAAACGTCCCTACTGCTCTATCTTCTTGCAAAAGAAGTTGTAGATTCAAATCACCAGTGTTTCAAGGAGTGACAGCCCAATGCTAATATTAGTACTTAGCCATTTGAAGTCATGCTTGACACGGTCTGTGTTTCGAGGTGAACACTTTGCTTATAGGAAGACTTGCATTCATGGTCACAAACTATAATGTTCCCTCCATGACCACAGCTGCCATTGTGCAGAGATAGCATTATAGTTTGAGATCACGAGTGCGGTTTTCCCCTAAGCAGAATACTCAAATCAAAATATGAATCCATTTGGGGGGTAACTTCAAATGGCTAAGTACAAGTTTTAGCCTTGGGTCATTGTCCTGGGAACAACGGTAATTTGATTTACAGCTTCCTATGGAAGACGATAGCCCAAATAAGTACAAATATAATGCAATTAAAAAATAAGAAAAGAACAAAATATTTGATAGTGAGGACTGCTGATGAACTTATAAAACTTTGGATTATGTGGGACTATGGACATTTTCAAGAAACAAATGATGTGATATTAGTATGATGTATTAAGTGCATTTTAGAATTTTATAAGGTGGACGTAGATCAGTATATGTTTTTAGGAGCATTTTTCATACCTATTTTACAAGCTAAGGTGCACAAGTACTTTAGTTTTTAAAATAGGGAAGAAATGGTTGAAAACACGTAGTAATTTAAGCCAGGAGCACTGACGTCAACCCTATAGTAGATATAAATGCCTGCATCTATATTTTTCAAAAACACATGTAAATTATAGCACTTTTATAATTTGTGTGTGTAACTTTACGCTCTGCCCATGCTCCACTCCATTGTTGCTAATGTCTATTTTCTCTACTACTGTAATGCTTTTTCTGGATGGCATCCTGAACTTGTTCTCTTTCATCTACCACCTCTTCCTTTAGTTTAAACACTGATCTCCATATTGTTCACTTAGAATCCTTTTTCCTGCTATAGAAAGATGTAGTCCATCATTACACTATAGCCTCTTGTTGTATCTATTGCCCCAGCAATCTAAAATCTTTGGGACCAATATTCAGCTGTAAAAAACTCATCCTTTATTAATTTTATTTATTTCAGCAGCTCGATATACCGCACAAGGACCAAACAGCAATCAGCGCAGTTCACAAAAACAGACTAACTACATAGCTTTGGACACATCATGAAGACTTTGAACTGGAAAACTACAAAAGGGAGAATCTTTCTTATTAAAATATAACTTAAATATCAAGTGCTGCTTAAAGTGGCTAGCCACCACCGCTGAAGAGCAGACCCGGCACTGAATATCCAGGGTGCCTAGATAGCGATGAAGCAAACAGGGTAGTGGTGATTCACTGCCCGGTTAGCTTCAGCAACATAAGCTAGGTCAGCCTTTGCTGCGCCTGACCTCTGCCACTTGTGCTAAACGGGGCAACATGTTAATCCCTTTCAATATTGGGTCCTTCTTGTTTACATCAGATTTGGAGCCATATACTAAAGCAGATTGTGTGATAAGAACATAAAAATGTCCTACTGGGTCAGACCAAGGTCCATCAAACCCAGTATCCTGTTTCCAACAGTGGCCAATCTAGGTCATAAGTACCTAGCAGGTTCCCAAAAACACACAGGTTCCACAGTGCTTGTCCTGGGGCAAGCAGTGGATATTCTGGGTACACTATAATAATGGTTTATGGGCTTTTCCTCCAGAAACTTGCCCAAACCTTTTTCAAACCCGGCTACAATAACAGCTTTTACTAAATCCTCCAGTAGCAAATTCCAGAGTTTGATTACACGTTGAGTGAAAAAATATTTTCTCTTATTAGTCTTGAATAGGTTCCCCTGTAGCTTCATTGCATGCCCCCCTATTCTTTCTATATTTTGATGATCTACATTTACCCGTTCCACTCCATTCATTAATTTATAGACCTCTATCATATTTCCCCTCAGCCGTCTCTTTTCAAGGTTGCCCTAACCTTTTTAGCCTCTCTTCATAGGGGTATCCTTCCATCCCCTTTACCATTTTGGTGGCTCTTCTCTGTACCTTTTCTAATTTTGCTATATCCTTTTTAAGATACAACAACCAGAATTGCACACAATATTCAAGGTGCGGTCGCACCATGGAACGAAACAGAGGCATTATAATATCCTTTGTTTTATTCTCCGTTCCTTTCCTTATGATTCCTAGCAGTCTATTGCTTACTTGGCTGCCGCTGCACTCTGGGCAGATGGTTTAATATGTAATCCACGATGAGGCTAAATGTTTTTCCTGGGTGGTTATTCCTAATGTGGATAATTGCATCATGATGCAGCCTCTCTTCTCCCTTACCATTTACAGGTTGAACCTCTGCTAATGTTAACTATGGGAGTCATCCAAAAATGGGCACATTGACATCCAGAACTGGAAGATGTCCCAGAGTCATTTTCAGAAAGTGATTTTAGAGATGTCTCCAAAGTGAGGATGTCTATGTCTGGTGAGCTTTAGGAGGGGTTGTGCCTGAAGGCCAGTGGACGATGTCTGAACTGAGGAAAATCTCTGGCCAAATAGTGGATACAGAGAAGCTTGAGATTTTCTAAAGCCAATAGCTTCACTATTGTACCAACAGACTCTATTACAGGAAGACAAAACATAATTAGAATTAGCAGCACTGTTCTCTTTGGGAGTGTGGAGTCTGAAATAAGATTACATTACACCATACCTGTATTATTTTTTATTTTGCTAACAAGAGAGGAAACAGTGTACAACTGAATGCTTTCTCTAAAGCAGTGGTTCTCAACCTGTGGGTCGCGACCCCCATGGGGGTCGCCACAGGATTTAGCAGGGGTCGCCTCACTCCAGTTAAAAAAAATTAAAAATCGCACAAGTTGCTGCCGCTGCCGAGTCCGCTTCTCGGCAGCGGCAAACTCACTGCCTCCCTTCTTCTGCAGCCGTGGCTCCCTGCCTCTTAGCGAACCGCGGCTGTGCCTGTGAAAATGTTGCGGAGCCTTCCCGTCTCTCGACGGGCTCCGTGAAGCATTGTCCCACCTCCAAAGGAAGTGGTAAACAACTTCCTTTGGAGGCGGGACAATGCTGCACGCTTTGGAGGCGGGACAATGCTGCATGGAGCCCGTCGAGGAGACAGAAAGGCTCCGCAACGGCTTCACAGGCACAGCCGCGGTTCCCTAAGAGACAGGGAATCGTGGCTGCAGAAGAACAGAGCACTCTTGCTGCTCAGTCTCAGGAGCATACAAGTCTACTTCAGCAAAATACTCTGGAAGTATCTGCTTTACAATCATCTGTGACAAATTTACAACAGAAAGTTTCCAGCAGTGAAGATGGCATTTTATCCTATCAGAAAGATACGTTGGCTTTAAAAGTGCGGATTGAAATGTTGGAAAATGCTTCTAGATATTCCAATCTTCGTCTTATAAATTTCCCAAAGGTCTCTGGCATTTCTGCTAAAGAGATGTTTCGGAAATATTTATTGGAAATTTTAGATGTTCCAATTGATTCCCATCCCCCTATGGTTAAGTTATAATATCTACCTGTGGGTAAAAAAGTTCTTGGTGGTGGATTGATTGATGGAGCTGGGCAAAGTGATGTATTAGATGTATCAGTTATTCTGGAATAATCTTTAACTGATTCTGTTTCTCCTTCTACTTTGCAACGTTTGCTTTTTCTTCTGATAGAGATTGGTTTCTACGTATGTTTTTTAGGAAGCATACTGTACAATTTCATGGCTTATTGGTTCGTGTTTTTCCAGATTTATCTAAAGACACTCAAAAACGTAGGAAAGAATTCTTATTACTTCGCCCAGGGGTTTTGCTGTTGGGGGGGCCAATGCCGAGACATATATTTTCTTTGAGCCTTCACAGTTGCTTGCTTTTCTGAGTGCTCGACGCCACCCCCACCCCCCCCGAGGTGGCCGCTGACACACTGCCATTAGGTTAGTCCTGACTGTTTGCCCACTTCGGGTTTTTTCTCTCAGTTTTCTGTTTTGTTTATATGATCTTATTGGATCTCTCTCTTCTATGGTGGGCTATAATAGGGGCAGGGAATTGTTTGCCTTATACATTGTTTATATTTTCATAACATTGATTGTATCAATGTTGTGATTTTTTCTCCTTGTATCCTAGTTTCCATGAAAGTTTGTATATGCTTGTATTTTTTTTAAAATTATAAAGTTTAAATTTAAAAAAAAAAGAAGAACAGATCAGTAGCAGGCTGACATAGGGAGAGTGGAGGAGGGGGCAGGGAACCTTCAACGGGGCTGAAATGTGGGAGGGAGGGAGGGGGCTGATATGGAGGGATGGATGGATGGAGGGAGGGGGGCTGACATGGATGGATGGATGGAGGGAGTGGGCTGACAGGGAGGGAGGGGGCTGACATGGATAGAGGAGGGGACTGACATGGATGGATGGAGGGACGGAGGGGGCTGACATGGACAGAGGAGGGGCTGACATAGAGGGAGGGAAGGATGGAGGGGGGCTGACATGGACAAAGGGGAGAGACAGGGGGACATACTGGACAGACAAGGCATAAATGCTGGACAGAGGGGAGAGACAGTGTGGGTTAGGATTATAATGGGCTGATGGGGAGGCTAGCACTGGTAAAGGGCAGATCGGGTGGGGGGCTAGGACTGGTAATGGGTTGATTAGGGAAGGCTGGGACTGGGAATGGAGTGATCAATGGGAGGGGGGTTGGGACTGGTAATGGGCTGACAGGGGGGTAGGACTGGTAATGGAGTGATGGGGGGCTAGCATTTGAATTGAGCTGCTCGGGGAGGTTAGGACTGGAAATGGGCTGATGGGGGATAGGACTAGTAATGGGCTGAATAGGGGAACCTAGCACTGGTAATGGAGTCCCCCCTGACTAGCACTGGAAGTGAGCTGATTGGGGGGGGGCTTCAAGTGGAAATGGGCTGATGGGGGGGTAGGACTGGTGATGGGCTGATTAGGGGAGCCTAGCACTGGTAATGGGGTTGAGGGGGGACTAGCACTGGAAGTGAGGTGATTGGGGGGCTTCAACTGGAAATGGGCTGATGGTGGGGAGGGGAGGATAGAGCTGCTGGCCTTGGAAGAAAACTGGGAGCTAGGGCTACAAATGGGCTGATGCGCGGGGATGGGGAGAGAATGGGACTCGAAGGGAGTGGATGCTGAGAGGGGCTGCCATGGTATTTGGACTAGAAGGGGACTGGAAATAGGCTGATGGAAAGAAGTGAAGAAAAAAAGAAGAGAAAAGAAATGGCAGATGGACCATAGACCACAGAAAGAGAGCTAAGACAGGAAAGCAGAAGCCTCAGATCGGGACCAGCATGATCAGAGAATAAATTGGTCAGACAACAAAGATAGAAAAAATAATTTTATTTCATATTAGCGATTTGACTACAAAATCATAACAATTTTGAAATCAAATATTGTTACTTGTTATTGTGATTAATTATTGTGGTTTAAATAAGTAAATTCTACGAAATGCTTCCTGTTCCATGCGCAGGACCCAAAAGGCAGGCAAAACTCTGGAGTCTCAATACGTGGATGAGACAATGGTGCAGAGATGAGGGTTTTGGATTTCTTAGGAACTGGGGAACATTCTGGGGAAAGGAGGGGCTCTTCCGAAGGGATGGGCTTCAGCTTAACCGGGATGGAACCAGGCTGCTGGCATTAACCTTTAAAAAGGAGATAGAGCAGCTTTTAAACTAGATATTAGGGGAAAGCCGACAGTCACCCAAGAGCGGATGGTTCGGAAGAATGTATCTTTGAAGGATACTACCAAAAGCAGAGAGGTTCCACAAAAGAGTAAACTAGCCCAAATGCCCTCAAGTATGGAGCAGACAGATCTTATAGATCCTAAATTACCCATGTCTAACAATAGCCAAATTAATATGAATAAAATACATTCTCTAAAATGCTTGTATGCAAATGCTAGAAGTCTAAAAAATAAGATGGAAGAGTTAGAATATTGTCACGAAGTGGAGCTAGCAGAGCCCATGGAAATAAGTAGAAATACAGATAGTGGATCTGACACTGACACTTCAGACAAGCACATGACAGGGAGTTGCTATAGGCAACATAAACAAACCAGGTCTCGAGCTCTGAGAACACGCCCAAGCTGCAGGAAAGCTCAGGAATCATTAGGGAATGAGGAGCAGCTGAAAGGAGGCGGGGTTGAGACACACGTGGATAAACCTCACTCACCTGGAGTTAGAGGAAAGGGTGAGTGCAAGTTCAGGTTCAGGTTAGACGGAGCTGAGAGAGCAGAAGCAACAGAAATCCTGGAAGCCAGAGAAGTCCCAGGAGTTACAGGAATTAGCAGAGAGGCAGAGAGAGCAGCAACTGCAGAAACTCCTGAGAAGGCAAAGAACTCTGAAAGGGCAGAGAACCCCAGGAGCCCAGGACATTCTGCTGGAAGCCTGGGTTGGAGCGGAGCCACTGAGAGGGCTGGAAGAACCGAAAGGTTTAGCTCCAAGGCTGAGAGAGAAAACCCAGGAGTCTGCCATAGAAGGCAGTGCACAGACACCTTTGAACACAGTAACGCTTATACAAAAGGTAACAGAGAAGGCAGTTTTAAAGCCAGGCTGAGACAGGCTGGAAAAGCCAATTACCCAGGCTACAGGGACAGAAAGGATAAAGTCTTCTATCCTGAAGACAGTTTTGTACCTGGGGAAAAGCCAAAAGGGAAAACCTGTAAGGAATTGCCGTCCTGTTCCACTCCGGTAGCTTCAGCTGTGCCGAGGAACTCTAAGCTGAGAGAGCCAGAAGGTAAGCTTATTACCTCTAATAGAAAGAGAATTGAATGCAGGAACTTCCATATGATTGGCAGCATTTGAAGGGCTCTCAAGAAAGGAACTCTAGTGAATACGGTAATTGTTTTTTACAGACGTTAACAGAGGAAGAAAAGAAGTCTCTTTGTAATAGGGAGAGACTGCTAAATAACACGTCTAGCTATTTGGAAGAGAGACTGTTTGCAACAGAGAGTGAGGACATGCAGTGTGAAGTGCAGGGGGACCAACCCACTGTTGAATACATGGATTGTACGCTCACAATTGCAGACGAGATCTCCTCTCTATGTTAAAGGAGCTGTGAAACTTTCTAACTGTGGAAGTAACAGAGAAAGGGTTTATGTTTGTTGGAAAAAGGACTGTTTAAAATACCTTTTCATTTGCTGTAAAGAAGCTGAAAAAGAAGCAGTTTTTGTTCACATTTTGTCTCTTTATTTTTGTACCCGAAGTTGATCTGCCTTGTTTTTCATTACAATAAGAATCCTCCGGAAGGGGAATAAAATCCTGTCTTTGAGCCTTACCACGCGTCCGCAACTCATTTCTTGGCTGGTCTATGAGAACTACAACTCCCAGAGAGCATAGCAAGGCTTGCTATATCATTTTTCTGGCCAGTTCAAGACAAGGCCTCAGAGTAGTACCCTGCCTTAATCTGTGGGGTCCCACGCTGGGTGACAGGTTGGCGTAGTCTTGAGGATTTTTTTTTTCTCGTGCTTTACCTACGAAGAAGAAGAACAAGACACGAATAAAGAGACGACATCTCACTGGAGAAACTGCTGCCATATTGAGCGCTGTCTAACAGAACATTTCGCTGGCAGGTCGGCCAGGTGGAAGAGGGACGGAGACCTTTTCTCACACGCCTGACTCTACCTGAAGCCTAAGGTAAAGGTAACTTGGGCATAAGGGTAGAAGGATACAAAGTGAGAAAGGGGGTGCTTTGGTCCACAGACAGGGGTTAAAAGAAAAAAAACGCCGCACTTGGTGGGTTTTCTTTTCTTTTTCTACAGGTGACGCAGACTTCAGAAGGAAGATGGAACCCAGGGATGTTATGCAATGGATGCAAGCCCAATGGGACAAGCAAGCAGAGCTCGTTCGACACCTCCAGGAGCGGAACGCAGAAGTAATGAGGGAACAGCAACGACCTCTATTAGAGACAATGGAAGCATTTTTTAAAAAGCCACAGGAAACAGGAGCGGCTAATCCTTCCATGTTTCCAGGTGTAGGGATGAATAATTGTCATGCTTTTTCCTTGGGACAATTAACTCAGCAAGATAATCTGGATGATTATATAGACGCGTTTGAAAGAATAGCAGAAAAACTTAAATGGCCTATGGAACAGTGGGCGATTCGCTTTGCGATGACACTCACCGGTGAGGCTCTATCTGCCTTTAAGGCAATGCCTGCTAGTCTTGCCTCTGATTATACAGAGATAAAAAAGGAAGTAAAGGACAGACTAGGTCTAACTCCTAGACACTATAAGCGGATGTTTAGAGAGGCTAAGATAAAGTTTAAGGAAACTCCTAGAGCTCTGTACCAGAGATTAAAGAGTCTAGCTTGGAAGTGGCTAACTCCGGAAAGGAGGTCACTTGACTCTATTCTAGATGAGATTATACTAGAACAGTTTATGCAGGCTGTATCTCCTGAGTTAAAAACGTTTCTCACTCTGGAGGATTGCCACAGCACAGAAGAAGCAGCCAATATGGCGGATAGATATTATGAGGCTAAGATGACTGATACCTCAGGGATTGGAGTTTTAAAAGTGGCTGGGATGGCAAGTTCTGGTAAAGTGAGAAAGTTTGGAAAAGTCAGAGCACCTAAAGTGGATAATAATAATGATGATACTGATGATGATGTTTTATCTGTTTATAAAGGCAAATGTTATGCGTGCAGAAAGGCAGGACACATCCGAAGAAACTAAAACACGAATGGTCCTCATATCTGGAGCGGGAAAGCCAGTCCCGAGCGGATTCTTTCTACAGGTCCAGGTAGAGGGAGTGCATTGGCACTACTCAACTTGGGGGCGGAACAAAGTATGATTTCTCACGAGTTTTGGGAAACCATGGAACAGCATTGCCCGTCAGCTGGGAGTCGAGTAGGGGGCCAAGTGCAAATAAAATGCGTACATGGCACACACTTCCATTATCCCCTGTATAAGTTACATGTTAAGGGAATGGGCATAGAAAGGGAAATACGGGTGGCGGTAGTCCCAAAGCTGCCACAGGACCTTATCCTAGGGCGAGACTGGCCTCCGTTTTGTGGAGGACTGATGGAGGGTCTGTGTACCAGGACAGGCCTGGTTTCAACCCGGTCGCAAGCCGGAACCTCAGGAGCCGGAGAATCATCTGTAGAAAGAACAGAGGGGCCTGAGGAGGAGGAGGATGAAGGATTTCCCGAGGAAGGAATAGAGGAGGGAGAAGCAAACATACTTCCTAGCCATAAAGAATTAATCAATGTTCCATCTAAAGAAGGGAAAAAAGTAAAGGCTAAAAAGCTTCACGAAAGATATAGTAGAACCCGAGGGAGGGCTGAACTAGAGGCCGGGGAAGGGCTACTGTGGGTACCTGCAGCCTTGGTTCAGAAATTTCCTTCTTTCCCCATGGAACAAAGGGCTGATCCGTCGCTTAAGAGAGCGTTTGAATGGACCCAAGAGAGCCGACCCATGCTTCCCCGATTCTTTTTAGAAAAAGATATCTTGTATAGGGAAAGTGTAGATCCATATACAGATGTTGTACGGAAGCAACTAGTAGTGCCAGTGACTTTTAAAGCCATTGTTTTACGCCTGGCACATGACCACCCGATAGGTAGCCATAAGAGTGCTCAAGGAACACTTGATCAGATACTAGCGCGGTTTTATTGGCCGGGGGTCTACAAAGAAACCAAACAATATTGTGAATCCTGTCCCACCTGCCAGAGGGTCTCTGTCGCGAGACCAAAGGCTGTACCCCTGGTGCCCTTGCCCACCATATCGGTACCGATCCGACATGGGAATGGACATTGTGGGTCCTCTAATTAAAACACCAAGGGGCTTTCAATATATCCTGGTAGTTGTAGACCACGCTACACGGTTCCCGTGGGCTATTCCCCTTAGGAATACCTCGGCCAAAATAATAGCATAGGAGCTAGTAAAACTGTTCTGTGAAGTGGGGTTTCCCCAGGAAATACTTTCTGATCAAGGGAGCAACTTCGTATCTAAGTACCTGGCTAGAGTATGGGAGGCATTCGGCATACGCCACATTAAGACTGCGGCGTACCACCCCCAGTCAAATGGACTGGTGGAACGCATGAATCAATCTATAAAACACCTATTAAGGAGGGGTTTAGGAAAAGGTGAAATGGCAGAATGGGATACCCTACTCCCATTTGTCCTATACGCATGCAGAGAGCATATACAGTCATCCTTAGGGGCGTCCCCATTTGAACTCCTGTTTGGTAGGGCCCTGAGAGGTATTCTGGATATACTACAGGAAGAATGGGTAGAGCCCGAAATACAAGAGGTGGGGATACCACAGTTTTTGAAAGATTTAAGGACCCGCATGGAGAAAACGTCCAAGGCCGCAATAGAAAATTTGAGAAATAGCCAACAGCGTCAGAAACACTACTATGATAGGGGCACGAAACCTAGGCAATTGGCAGGAGGGGATAAGGTCATAATCCAGGTTGAAGACCCAGATCCCAAATTCGAGTCCCACTGGAAAGGGCCTGGTACGGTGGTGAAAAAGGTTGGGCCCTTTTCATACCTTATAGAAGATGACAAGGGACGCCGGCAGGTTTATCACCTCAATGTACTAAAACCGTGGAAAGAAAGGTCAGCCACTGCCAATTTGGTCAGTAAAGAGCAGCACAGTAGTAACCAGAAGAAGATTAAGTGCTGTCCGCCTGAAATTGCAGCAGCCCGTAATATTTTAAGGGGGGGGGGAATATGTCACAAAGTGGAGCTAGCAGAGCCCATGGAAATAAGTAGAAATACAGATAGTGGATCTGACACTGACACTTCAGACAAGCACATTTATTTATTTATTTATGACAGGGAGTTGCTATAGGCAACATAAACAAACCAGGTCTCGAGCTCTGAGAACACGCCCAAGCTGCAGGAAAGCTCAGGAATCATTAGGGAATGAGGAACAGCTGAAAGGAGGCGGGGTTGAGACACACGTGGATAAACCTCACTCACCTGGAGTTAGAGGAAAGGGCGAGTGCAAGTTCAGGTTCGGGTTAGACGGAGCTGAGAGAGCAGAAGCAACAGAAATCCTGGAAGCCAGAGAAGTCCCAGGAGTTACAGGAATTAGCAGAGAGGCAGAGAGAGCAGCAACTGCAGAAACTCCTGAGAAGGCAAGGAACTCTGAAAGGGCAGAGAACCCCAGGAGCCCAGGACATTCTGCTGGAAGTCTGGGTTGGAGCAGAGCCACTGAGAGGGCTGGGAGAACCGAAAGGTTTAGCTCCAAGGCTGAGAGAGAAAACCCAGGAGTCTGCCATAGAAGGCAGTGCACAGACACCTTTGAACACAGTAACGCTTATACAAAAGGTAACAGAGAAGGCAGTTTTAAAGCCAGGCTGAGACAGGCTGGAAAAGCCAATTACCCAGGCTACAGGGACAGAAAGGATAAAGTCTTCTATCCTGAAGACAGTTTTGTACCTGGGGAAAAGCCAAAAGGGAAAACCTGTAAGGAATTGCCGTCCTGTTCCACTCCGGTAGCTTCAGCTGTGCCGAGGAACTCTAAGCTGAGAGAGCCAGAAGGTAAGCTTATTACCTCTAATAGAAAGAGAATTGAATGCAGGAACTTCCCATATGATTGGCAGCATTTGAAGGGCTCTCAAGAAAGGAACTCTAGTGAATACGGTAATTGTTTTTTACAGACGTTAACAGAGGAAGAAAAGAAGTCTCTTTGTAATAGGGAGAGACTGCTAAATAACACGTCTAGCTATTTGGAAGAGAGACTGTTTGCAACAGAGAGTGAGGACATGCAGTGTGAAGTGCAGGGGGACCAACCCACTGTTGAATACATGGATTGTACGCTCACAATTGCAGACGAGATCTCCTCTCTATGTTAAAGGAGCTGTGAAACTTTCTAACTGTGGAAGTAACAGAGAAAGGGTTTATGTTTGTTGAAAAAAGGACTGTTTAAAATACCTTTTCATTTGCTGTAAAGAAGCTGAAAAAGAAGCAGTTTTTGTTCACATTTTGTCTCTTTATTTTTGTACCCGAAGTTGGTTTACCTGCCTTGTTTTTCATTACAAAAAGAATCCTCCCGGAAGGGGAATAAAATCCTGTCTTTGAGCCTTACCACGCGTCCGCAACTCATTTCTTGGCTGGTCTATGAGAACTACAACTCCCAGAAAGCATATCAAGGCTTGCTATATCATTTTTATGGCCAGTTCAAGACAAGGCCTCAGTGTAGTACCCTGCCTTAACCTGTGGGGTCCCACGCTGGGTGACAATATATAGCACTAAATGAAAGGTTAGATATGATTGGAATATCAGAGACATGGTGGAAGGAGGACAACCAGTGGGACACTGTGATACCTGGGTACAAACTATATCGTAATAATAGAGCTGATCAAATTGGTGGAGGGGTTGCTCTCTATGCTAGAGAGGGCATTGAGTCAGAAAGGATTAAAGTTTTGCAGGAAACAAAATCTGCTGTAGAATCTATATGGATTGAAATTCCATGTAAAAGGGGGAAGGCAATGGCAGTGGGGGTGTACTATCGAGCGCCTGGCCAGAATGACCAAATGGATGATGAAATGCTCAAAGAAATCAAGGAAGCTAACAAAAGTTATAGCACAGTAATAATAATGGGTGATTTCAACTACCCCGGTATCGACTGGGTCAGTGTCACGTCAGGACATGCTAGGGAGATAAAGTTCCTAGATGAAATAAATAACTGCTTCTTGGAGCAGCTGGTTCATGAACCGACCAGAGGGGAAGCCATATTAGACCTAATCCTTAGTGGAACACCAGATCTAGTGCAAGAGATAAGGTTGTTGGGGCCACTTGGCAATAGTGATCATAGCATGATTGCCTTTGATTTAATTAGTGGAGGAGGGATGGTAAGGAAATCCACAGTACTACCTTTTAACTTTCGAAAGGGAGACTATGATAAAATGAGGAAAACAGTTAAGAAAAAACTAAAAAGAGCAGTTGCAAAGGTTAAAGAAGGTTGGAAGCCCAGACCAGCTGTATTCCACGCTTTAAGAAAAGTGGAAGGAAGTCCAAAAAACTGCCAGCATGGTTTAAAGGTGAGGTCAGAGAGGCTGTTGTTGCCAATAAAGCATCTTTCAGGAAATGGAAAAAAGAGCCAAACGACGAAACCTGGAAACAGCAGAATCACTGGCAAGTCAAATGCAAGGCATTGATAAGGCAGGCAAAGGGAGAATTTGAGAAGAAGCTTGCTGCGGAAGCAAAAACGCGAAGTAAAGACCTTTTCAAGTACATTCATAGCAAAAAACCTGTGAGAGAGTCAGTTGGTCCATTAGATGATAAAGGGGTTAAAGGAGCACTAAGAGGCGACAAGGTGATAGCGGAGAGACTGAATGAATTCTTTGCTTCAGTCTTTACTGAGGAAGATGTAGGGATGTTACCCATGACTGAAGTGGTATTTAAAGGTGCGGAAGAATTGAAGGAAATATTGATACATCGGGAAGATGTATTACAACTATTAGATAAACTGAAGAGTAGCAAATCACCTGGGCCGGATGGTATACATCCAAGGGTGTTTAAAGAACTGAAATACGAGATTGCAGACCTGCTATTAGTAATCTGTGAACTATCATTAAAATCATCTCTAATACCTGAAGATTGGAGGATCGCCAATGTAACACCAATTTTTAAAAAGGGTTCCAGGGGTGATCCGGGAAACTACAGACCGGTGAGCCTGACATCAGTACTGGGAAAAATGGTAGAAACCATCATAAAGAATAAAATTACTCAGCATGTAGATAGTCATGACCTAATGGGAGACAGCCAACATGGCTTTAGACAAGGAAGATCTTATTTATTTATTTAGACAGTTTTGTATACCGCCTTATCCTTCAATCAAAGCGGTCACAACACAATTGGGGGATACATTTAATATGCGGGGATATGAGACACATACACTAATACTTACAGGGAACATGGGCAATGGAGGGTTAAGTGGTTTGCCCAAGACCACAAGGAGCATCTGTGGGACTAGAAACCCTAGTCCTTCCAGCCCAAGATTGCTGTCCTCTAGTGAGATTTGAACCTCCGACCTTCCGGCCTGAAGTACCTTGCCCCAACCACTAGGCTACTCCTCCCTACTTTTGTCTTGTCTTACTAATCTGTTATGTTTTTTTGAAGGAGTGAATAATCAGGTGGACAAAGGTGAGTCGGTTGATATTGTGTATCTGGACTTTCAGAAAGCCTTTGACAAGGTCCCTCATGAGAGACCTTTGGCAAAACTAAAGAGTCATGGGATAGGAGGCAGTGTACTATTGTGGATCAGGAACTGGTTAAAAGATAGAAAGCAGAGGGTAGGGCTAAATGGCCATTTTTCCCAATGGAGAAAGGTGAATAGTGGTGTACCCCAGGGATCTGTGCTGGGTCCACTGCTTTTTGACATATTCATAAATGACCTGGAAAGTGGAATAACGAGTGAGGTTATCAAATTTGCAGCTGACACAAAACTATTTAAAGTTGTTAAAACCCAAGAGGATTGTGGAAAATTGCAAGAGGATCTTGATAAATTGGAAGACTGAGCATCAAAATGACAGATGAAATTTAATGTGGACAAGTGCAAGGTTATGCAACTAGGGAAGAACAACCCAAACTATGGTACACGATGCAAGGTTCCACATTAGGAACCACCACCCAGGAAAAAGATTTAGGCGTCATTGTAGATACCATGTTAAAATCCTCGGCCCAGTGTGCAGCAGCGGGTTTTCCCTGATGTGTGTCGCGCTACGCAATTGAAAAGGAAGGGCCTTTCTTTTACTTCGCCCTCGTGTGTTGGCAATGGGGGCCTCCTTTTTACTTAAATATCCATGCAAGGATATAGTGATTTTAGAAAAGGTTCAGAGAAGAGCCACCAAAATGGTAAAGGGGATGGAAGAAGAATACTCCTATGAAGAAAGGCTAAAAAGGTTAGAGCTCTTTAACCTGGAAAAGAGACGGCTGAGGGGAGATATGATAGAAGTCTATAAATTAATGAACGGAGTGGAACGGGTAAACGTAGATCGATTGTTTACCTTATCAGAATATAGAAAGACTAGGGGACATGCAATGAAGCTACAGGGTAAACTATTTAAGACTAATAAAAGAAAATATTTTTTCACTCAACGTGTAATCAAACTCTGGAATTTGTTACCAGAGGATGTAGTAAAGGCTGTTAGTGTAGCTGGGTTTAAAAAAGGTTTGGACAAGTTCCTGGAGGAAAGGTCCATAAACCATTATTAAGAAGGGACCCAGGATATCAATGCTTGAACCAATACAAGCATTGTGGAACCTGTGTCCCTTGGGGAAACTGCTAGGTACATATGACCTAGATTGGCCACTGTTGGAAACAGAATACTGGGCTTGATGGACCTTAGTCTGACCTAGTGTGGCATATCTTATGTTCTTATGTTCTTAAATTTTATAAATAAAAACCTATTGCAAAGGCCGATAATATATTAATAATTCAACAAATGATTACAGCGACAATGCGTTAACGGTAAAGGAAGAGAGATGCATTTGATTTTATCATTGGGGGTCACGGTACAGAAAAGGTTGAGAACCACTGCTCTAAAGGTTCCCTTGCAACAGCTCTGACTTATATAGGAGATGCAGCAAAGCTTACAGGATTTGCATATAAACATTTGCTAACCTTGAATAATAACACTTTATCTTATTAGCATGTAAGTTCCTACTACTGCTACTACTTCTGAGGAATTGCATAGCACTACAAAACATACGCAGCATTGTACGGACACATATAATAGGACGGTCCCTCTCCTGCAGACAGTTCCTAGATCCACATGTTTGACTAGGTTCATTTATTAGTATGAAGCCTGTCATGATGTGGATATCAATAAAGATGAGAACTTGAAAAGAAACCCTGTTTCTTTTAGGAATCTATATGTGCAGTTACCTCCAGGCACAGCTAGAGGGAGCAGGAATGACCATACAGGAGCTAATGAGCCTAAGAAGGCTAATGATCTGCACCTGGGAATGACCCCGGAACTCTTGAAGGAAAGATTCCTTTATAAGTCAGAGCTGAATGCCAGCAAGGCAGAGAAGGAGGGAGAGAAAGAAGAGAAGGCAGAGGAGCGAGCAGAGAAAGGAGCAGAGAAGGACCTGAGAAGGAACAGAGACAGAGGAACGTCTTCACAAGGAGGAACAGCTCTATTGAGAGGATCAGCTCCAAGAGAAGGAGTAAGTGAAAGAATCCTAATTGAGCAAAGCCAAAGGAACAGAGTTCACAAGGGTGAAGTTCAGAAGGGCCAGGCTAATCGTGCAGCTGTTCAACGGGAGTTTGTTAGAGCCAGCACTGAAGCTAGAGTGTGTGCCACTCCCTGTTCTCATAGTGTTCCTGACTCAAGAGCAGAGAGACATAAGCAAGAACCAGAGGGAACGGTTTGGAGGAAAGCTTGCAGTATCTGGAAAATACTAACCAAGTTTTACCAGGCAAGAAAGGAAAAGCACTTTCTGATAAAGCTAAGTTCTTACAAAGGGAAAAAAGGGAATCCACGTCAGGTTTTACCAAACTGCCAGAAAGCATAGCCTTGCCTAAAGCTTACAGGCAGAGAACCTGTTACAGGAGGAAAGTTTCTGAAAGAGAAAACTCCACGGATCCAAACCAGCCAGACTCCAGGTATGAAAGCTTTATTGATGATACTAAATGCTTGAGTCCTAAAGGCCCTGTTAAAACAAATGCTCACTCTGTAAAGAAGAAGAAACCAGAGTGGTTTCAGAAAATCCCTATGTGATAGGCGATGGCCTAGCATGTAGCAGAGCTAGGTCTGAAGCCCTTTTTCTCCTGCTTTAAAATGTTATTGCTGATTTTGGAAACTTACAGAATGCTGTTAGCTGTTAGAAAGAAATACTGTTCTATTCTGGTTTGATAACATGTTCTGCTCTCCTGGAGATAAGAGAATTAAAACTTTCTTGTTTATTGTTTAGGTAAGCCAGATGTCTGTTTCAGTAGAATGCCGTGCCACTGTATCTTTTCTAGATGTGCACTGACCTCGTAATTAGGATGAAAATATAGCAGAGAAGCTGAACAGTGTAAGAATATTTTGTCTAGCATTATGAAGATTGTTTAGTGTTTTGAGCCAGGGCTAGAGATACATCTTAGCCTTGCGCAGGTTGATTGGGATCAGAAAGTTGATTCGTAGCGTTGATAAGGGTTCCATCTTCATCATTCCATCTCAATTCTAAGACGGAGTAAGATGGATTCTGTCGTGGTGTGAAACAAGTACGAGTCTTTCCCTTAATGCAAACATTCAGTTCGGTACCATTATAAATACACCGGCTGACTATGCCAGTGCAAGTATAGTAAGAGTGGTAAAGTAGAGTCTGGGTGACTTGCATTCCAGTTCGGGTGGTGGTTATACAGGCTGCACAAGGGGGCAAGGCAAGAGTGGTTCTTAAAAGTCCTAGGGCTACCGCAAGAAGGAAATAGCAGCAATTGGTAATGATGATGATTACTAAGGTAGATGATGGTTGATTGAAGTAGATAGATAAGAATTAATAGGGTCTGGAATGTAGTTAATGCAGAACTGAAGAACGTCTCTGTGATGTTCAGAAACAAGTTGGCAATGTTCTCTACGATGATGGATCTCTTCTCCGCAGTGTGATTCGCAACGGTGATGCAGGATTAGCGATTGAAGTCCAGGGGCGACTCTCAGGAACTGTTGCTGGTTTCACTCGACTGTGGTGGATCCAGGAGTCGATCTCTGCCACTTTCACTGCTGTTGGGGTTGATAGCAAAACGATATATGGGCCTTTCCAATGAGGCACCAACGGTGTCTTCTTCCACTCTTTTACCCACACCGAGGCTCCAGGCTTGAAAGGGTGCAAGGGTTCGGTTAGATTGATAGGCAACTGGTCCTGCACCCAGGTATGAAGACCCTGCAAAACAGAACTTAAAGCCAACAATTCCTGCCTAGTAATTTGTGCTCCAATTTGGTTCATATCTCCCCTTATCCCCTGAATTATAGGCGGGGGCCTCCCATACAGGATCTCAAATGGGGACACCCCTAATGGCGTGATGGGTGCTGACCGTATTCGGAGAAGGGCAATGGGGAGAGCTTGGGGCCACTTCAGGTGGGCTTCCTGACAGAGTTTGGATATCTGAGACTTCAGGGTCCAGTTCATTCTCTCTACTTTCCCTGAACTCTGGGGCCTATATGCTGTGTGTAACTTCCATTGTATCTGCAGGGCATGGGCTAGCTGCTGGGTTACTTGTGACACAAAGGAGGGCCCATTGTCAGACCCCATGGTCAGTGGGATTCCGAATCTGGGGATGATCTCATGAAGCAAGGCCTTAGTGACTTCTCTGGCCTTCTCAGTTCTGGTGGGAAAAGCTTCCACCCATCTAGAAAAGGTACAGACTAGGACCAACAAGTAGCGATATCCGTTTGCTCGTGGCATTTCTGAAAAGTCTATTTGGATATTTCCCATGGGGGTAACTCCCACTGACTGAATTCTTGGGGGTAGGACAGGACCCTGGCGGGCATTGTTTTTGGCACAGGTCACACAGCTTCGGGCTACTGAGGTGGTTAAAGGTCCTAACATTGAGATATAGAAATATGGCTTCAGAGCTTCTGCCATCTTAGTTTTTCCATAGTGTGTGGCCTGATGAAAAGCTTGGACAAAAGCAGGGCCTAATGCTTCAGGAATTACAGTCATACCAGGGGTTGAGCTCCCTTCAGGCGGTGGCAACACAATCCACCCAGTGTCTGATAATTTCCCCCCCTCCTTTTGAAAGTAATGGTCCATCTCCACTTTGGTATATCTGGGGGTCCATGCACTAAGAGGTACTGGAAATATGGCTGCTTGAATTGCGGCATTTGGGGTGGTAATTTGTCCTGCAATGGCTGCTTCTCGGGCTGAGGCATCAGCAAATCTGTTTCCTCGGGACATTTCTCCATCTCCAGTCTGATGGCCTCGGCAATGTATTACAGCAACGCGTTTAGGGGCCCAAACTGCTTCCAACAAAGTCAATATTTCTGGGCCATACTTGACAGACTTGCCTCCTGAGGTGATCAATGCACGTTCTTTATACAGGGCCCCATGGGCATGTACTGTTGTAAAAGCATATTTAGAGTCTGTATACACATTCAGACTGATTCCGGCTCCGATTCTGAGTGCACGTGTGAGGGCTATCAATTCAGCCTTCTGCGCTGAGGTTCCTGGGGCTAGAGCTGATGATTCTACTACCATGTCCAGAGTCACTACTGCATATCCAGCACATCGCTGTCCTTCAATTATGAGGCTACTCCCATCCACGAAGAAAGTTCTGTCTGGGTGGCTCAAGGGAATATCAGTCAAATCTGGGCGACTCGAATATACAGTGTCCATTACTTCTAAACAATCATGGTCAGGTGGGCCTGGCCCAATTGGTAATAGGGTAGCTGGGTTCAGCATTTGGCTAACACTCAATTGCAAGTTAGGATTCTCACATAGCATACTTTGATACTTCAGCATTCGGGCGTTGGTGAGCCAATGGTTTCCTTTGTGCTCCAGCAGGGTTAAAACAGAGTGCGGTACAGTAACTTGAAGGTTTTGTCCTAAGGTGAGCTTATCTGCTTCGCTCACTAAGAGGGCTGTGGCTGCTACAGCTCTCAGGCAAGGTGGCCAGCCTTTGGCAACAGGATCCAATTGTTTCGACAGGTAGGCCACAGGTCGCTGCCAAGACCCAAGAGGCTGGGTCAAGACTCCCAATGCGTTTCCACTTGATTCATGGACATACAGACGAAATGGTTTCTGCACATCCGGTAGGCCCAAGGCTGGGGATGACATCAATGCTGTTTTCAGTGATTTGAATGGGGAGATCGTTCCATTCCTTGTGTGACTTGGTACAAGGGTTTCGCCATGAGCGCAAAATTTGGTATCCATATGTGGCAGTAGCCTGCAGCTCCCAAGAAAGCTCGCACCTGTTTTCTAGTAGTGGGGGTTGGAATGCGGCATACTGCTTCTTTTCGCTCAAGTCCTAATTTCCGGGTTCCTTTGGACAGGTGGAACCCTAAATATTTCACTTCTATCTGGCATAGCTGCGCCTTGGCTCTTGAGACTTTGTATCCAGCTTCATTCAAAAGGTGCAGAAGGTCACTTGTAGCTTGTATACAATCAGATTTGTTGTTGGTGGCTATGAGCAAATCATCTACATATTGGAGCAAAATTCTTTTTCCCGGAGTTACAGAGTAGCTTGACAGATCTTGACTGAGGGCTGCACTGAAGATAGTGGGTGAGTTCTTGAATCCTTGTGGTAATCGAGTCCAAGTGAGTTGCCCTCGTCGTCCTGTGGTAGGATTTTCCCATTCAAATGCAAACAAAAGCTGACTGGCCTCTGCGAGGCGTATACAGAAAAAGGCATCTTTTAAGTCCAAAACAGTAAAGTGAGTGGCTTCTGCTGGAATCAGTCCCAAGAGGGTGTAAGGATTTGGTACTACTGGGTGTATGGTTTCAACTGCACTGTTCACTCGACGTAGATCCTGCACTGGGCAGTAGTCACCTGTCCCAGGCTTCTTGATTGGGAGAAGGGGGGTGTTCCAGGGTGATTGGCATTCTCTTAGAATTTCTTCAGGTGGCGATGAATGCCACCCCTTGATGCCTTACCCCTGCTCTATCCCGAATTACCGCTACCACTTTATTCCTAATCCCCTCCCGCACCAGGCGTGCCAGCAGACTACCTGTGCGGTCTCCATATCGAAAGAATTGATGTCTGTAGTACTGCATAGAGTACACTGCTCTTTCATGAAGTATATTATTTAAACTTTTCTGCAGCTCCAAGTAGGCTGTTAGGTTCTTTGGGTCCCGTCTTACCGAGGCTGTTCGCTTGAGGTCTTGAAGTTCTTGTGCTAGTCGCAATACCTTCTCATTAATCTTTTTCCTTTCTCTTGCCACAAATGCAATAATATGCCCCCGCATCACTGCTTTCCCTGCCTCCCATATAACAGCTGCTGTGCTTGTTGGGGAATCATTGAATTGTAAATACTCCTCCCAGTGTTTTACCAAATATATCTGAAATTCTTTGTTTTCTCTAGAAATCAGCATATAATCTATCTGAGACCACAACTGATGGTCTCTCGACAGATGCATGTAATCTCTCTCTCCTTTGTGCAGCACTCTCCATGCATCTACTAACCCTCCCACTCTACAAATGTAGCCTACTCCTTTCCTCTTCCATCCTCCTCCCCCCTTTGGTTGCGATCTATCTAATTCGGGGTCATGTGGGCAATTGAAATCACCTGCCAGTATTACTGGCACTTTCGGAGCAGCCACTATTTTCCTTGCAATATTCTGAAAGAACTGGTGGTTATATACATACGGAGCATATATGTTGCCCAGAAATAGCTCCTCCCCCCATATCCAGATGTGTAAAAATATGAATCTCCCCAATGTATCTGCCTCCTCCTTGATCAGTTCCACCGGAATCCCCTTTTTAATCAAGATCGCTACACCACCCTTCCGCTCTCCCGAGGTAGCCCCATACATCTGCCCTACCCAATCTCTCTTCAGTTTCTGATGTTCTTTCGCACTCAAATGAGTTTCTTGCAGGAGTGCTATGTGAACTCTCTCTCTTCTTAATGCCTGCAGGATCTTAGTGCGCTTTACTGGTGAGCTCACTCCCCCCACATTCCAAGTGACTATGCGCATATCATGCCCCATCACCTTCCTCCCTTCTGGATGTAACACTATGTCCCTTTTCCACTTTCCGTTTTGCCCAGAGTTGTCCAGCCTCAACTCTAAGCATTCCCCCCTTCTCCTCTCTACTATAGACTGCACCCGCCCTACCTTTACTAGTTCCCCACCTTCCATGCCATCGATAATCTTTTTGTTAGGCACTCTAACCCCCTTGTCTTTTTGCTGCCCATCACAGAAGCTATCCCCTCTTTCCCAACCATCCAGCCCCTCAACTCCCATTCCCTCCCCCATCCCCCTCCCTCCCCCCCTCCCCCCTTCTCCCTCCCCCTCCCCTCCCTCCTCTACCCAATTAAAATAAACCATCACCACCCTCAGCCACGCTTACAGAGGTCTGATCCCGTGTGGAACGCCACAGGGTTGCCTCGAGTTACTGCCTGTACCTTGACCATATTTAGCAGTATTCATTTCCAGTTTCCAGGCTATAACACCCCACCCTTCCCCCTATCTCCTTCCTTCACAGCTAAATACTATATATTAATATTATAATATTTTCATACCCCAACATTAACATTTGCTCTACCCACCCCTTACAACATCACATTCTTACCAATCTAAGTATACAACTCTACCAAAGTTCACATTTATACCTTTTGGTTCATCATTGTTGTTCCCTCCATATCTTTTCCACCAACTCGCCATAGAGTCTTCACTCTGGTGATAAACTCTGTTCCCCAGTCGCCTCCTTCTCCATCTCCGATACTAAATGCTTAGCCTCGCTCACACTGGTGAACATACAGTTTTTTCCCTGATTGGTAATCCGGAGCGTGGCAGGGAATGCCAACATAAAGTGCAGCTTCTTTTTAAACAGTTCCAAACAGATGGGGGAAAACTCCTTGCTTCTTGCTGCTACTGCTGCCGAATAGTCCTGGAAAATCAAGATTTTTTTTATTTTCTAACACCAGCTCTCTTTTCTTCTGAAATGCCTGGAGCAATTGCATTTTATGTTGGAAATTCTGAATCTTTGCGATAACTACCCGCGGCCTCTGCCGCGACTCCATTCTTGCTCCAATCCGGTGCATCCGCTCAACTTTCAATTCTCCCACCAGCATACTGAGGCCCAATTCCTTTGGAAGCCATTGTTCAATTAGAGGCACTAACATACGACCGTACGTTACTAACATACGTCTTCGCCTCCGACAGTCCCACTAATTTCAGGTTGTTTCTCCTCGATCTATTTTCCTGATCGTCAACCTTAGCTATGAGGACTTCAATCCGTGCTTGCTGTGCTGTGCTCTCTCACGCCAATCATCCCTCTTCATCCTCTGTTGCTGACATGCGGTGTTCCAATTCCTCTACCCTATGGCCCATCTCAAAGAATAAAGCACCAGGCTTTGATTGCATTCGCATAGAAGTATTACAGCAATCTGATGCAGCTGTTACCATACTTACAAGGCTCTGCCAAGAAATATGGAAGACAGCATCATGGCCAACTGACTGGAAAAGATCTGTGTTTATACCAATACTAAAGAAAGGTGATCCAACTGACTTGCAGCGAGCAAGAAACCTCCTTACTCACTCATGCGTCATGTGATCTCCCAAGAACACATTTAAAAGAGGTTACTTGCTCTTTCTCTTAAAGGACAGCTGAAGAACAGGTAGGGGCTTTGGTAGGTCTCTCTCTTTTATTTCAAGAGGTACCAAAGCTCCATCAACTAAACAATGGTTGGGAAAAAAATGTATTGCTAAAGTTGTTGTCCCCATTAAAGTTTCTGCCGAGACTCAACAAGCCTACTGACAATTATCTGATGTTATTCATCCATGTCAGCACAAATAATACTACTATCCAAGTGGGAAGCTCGCATCCTGGAGATGAATGGATGGTTTAATCAAGAACGTTTTGGTTTCCTAGACCATGGGATGATGTTCCAAGGGCTGCAGAGCAGAGATGATGTCCATCTGTCCAAGAAAGACTGAAGTGTATTTAGCAACAGACTAGTAACCTACTGAAAAGGGTGTTAAACTAGATTCGTTGGGGATGGGTGAAGAGAGCCCCCAGATAAATGAAGAAAACCCCGAGGTATGTGAAACATTAAATACCTCTGTAGAAATGGGTAATAAGGGCAACATCTGGAAAGTGGTATGTATAAATGTATAAGATCTCAGATGTTGAGGCTTTAATGGAAGAGGCTGACTTGGATTTAGTGGCAGTTATGGAGAGATGACCGGAATGTAATTATACCGGGTTTTACTATATTCAGGAAGGACAGGGCCGAAAGAAGGGGAGCTGGAGTGGCACTATATGTAAAAAAATTATATTAAAGCTATAGAATTGCAGGGCATAAAAGGGAAGAGAGGAGGTGTCAGCATACATCAGCATGACATTCCCAGACATGGTGATTGCAAGCAGCTTTGACCCTCTGGTGATGTCAGTCTCCAGACTTAATGAGCGTAGTTTACCTGATGAGATTAGCTCTGACCCCCTGGTGATGTCAGTCTCCAGACTTAATGAGCATAGTTTACCTGATTAGTCTGAAGGACAAACAACCCCTCCTTGCTAATCAAGTGATAGCAGACCTCAAACAAACCAAACTATGACAAAGGGAGGTGCTGAAGAATTTCACTATGAATACAGAGAAACACAAAATATATCTCTCTTCCTATTTCATCGGACACTCCTTACACCCAACCCTTCTCTCCCTCTCTTCCTATTCATTGAACACACACTCCTTACACCCCCCCTTTCTCTCTCTCTCTCTTCCTATTCATTGACTTCTTGCCCCCCCCCCCTCACACACACACATGCACCCACACACAGTCTCACTGATATACATGGAAGCAGCTCTATAACAACCTTATATCTCTGTTCTGTACCTATGTAATAAGCCTATTTCTATATAGACCTTTTTCCAAGCCACACCAGTTTTGGTTGTCTTATTGTGCTATTAACCCTACTGTCTCTGTGAAATGAACCCAGGACCAAACGGAGAGTAACCAAAAGTAGGGAGCGGCGAAAGATTACATTTTATGGGGGCCCGTCTCGGATTTCGCAGCAGATCTCCAGTTGGGTAAGTAATAATTTTGTCTAATACATTAAAGTAGATTTCAGACAGGGTGAGACAGGAAAATCAAAAGCCCTTGTGACCATTTACAATTTACAATTTTGGGTTACAAGCTGGATGACACATTAGTGAAAAGACTCTGTAGACAGGCAGAGTGACACTATTTAGTGAAATGTTCCAGTGATACCTTTGTTTTGTGGGTTAGACAAGGTGAGATTTTTATTGTCAAAAGGCTCTGTAATAATCCTGAATTTTAATTTTTACCTACACCTAGTGACATCACATAAGGTGGCATGCAATGTTCTTATTTGTATGTATAGGCTTGTTATGGTTTGTTACAAGGCACAGATTTTTCTCTAGTATTTGAGCTGCTAAGAAAAGACAGAGAGATAGTCCAGCTTTGTTTTGGAAGTGGTACACAGTTAAACAGTCCCTCATTGAATACAATATACATCTTTCCTGGTAACACTAATTTACCTCCTGTCCCTTTGCCTTTTATTTCTCAGTCTCCTGTCAGCATGTATCTTGGTGAGGGCAGGCTTAAAGTTTGCTGCAACTGATACAGTATCTGACAATTCTGTTAATCTCCTAACAACCTTCTTACTATAATTTCACCCTAAACTTCCACCTTGTTAAAAGGTGGTAAGCACTTTTTATTCAGGTATAATTTTAAGGCGTGGTCTTTATGCCAGTACTCTCTACTGAACACCCATAAAATTTATGCCATTCCAACTATAATTCAAGTCTCACTTCTTCATAAAAGTGAGCATTCCTCCTTCAAAGGTTGCACATTGAGATAGTCGCATAAAACCAAATAAAAACATAATAAGCGTAGGCCCCTGTACCATCTACAGCAGGGGTCTCAAACTCAAATTGCTTTGAGGACCAAATGAGGACTTGTAAAGTAACCCGGGGGCCGCATAAGACACGGGGCCTCATTTGCATAAGGGGCCTCATTTGCATAAATATTTGCATAATGTTACCATACACTAACTTTTAGTAAACATGCCTCTTAATGAGTGTATGGATAAAGAAAGACTAAAAGATTCCTATATTACTATAATCCAGTGCCAACCACCAGGCACATTAGGAACTACTACAAACACTGCCCATTTAGAACCCATAGCAAACCCGCCATATCATAACAGCACTACCAGGACTCACAAAGCACCAGACCCTACCTATCAAAAGGCAATACTGCAAATATTAAATCAATACATTTCAGAGAACAACAATACATGACCTACTGGGAAAAGAGAACAAGTAGCAATGTCAAATAGGAATTACATAAACAGAATACCTCAGCTCAGTTACACATGCAGAACATACACCATCACCAAACAAGGAATCACAATTTAGAAACAGGAAGACAATAATTAAATTGGGAACCCCAAAAGCCAAACTTGGAATGTACAACAACACTATAGAAATAAAACTATAAATTAATTTCCTCTTGTACTAAACAAAGCACAGACGTTAATGATGCACATTTCCCAGAGCTGACATATTCCAGTTAATAAATTGAAAATAAAGAGATATTTTTCTACCTTTTGTGCATATTTTTTCAGTTGCAATTGTTCCAGCCACTTTCTTATGGTTTCTTCGTGTCTTCTGCTAACTCTCCATCGTCTGCTGTCCATTTGTCCTTTCTTCTCTCTTCTAGTTTTTTTTCCATTCTCTCTCTACATCTGCTTTAACATACTAATCTTTCTCCTTTTGCTCTTTCCTCATTCCTATTTTATCCACTCAAATATTACCCCTCCATCCTCAATCCCCACTTACTCTCCCAATACCTGGCCAATTGTAGATTTGTCTTCCCTCCCGCACAAAATATTTTTCCCCTCTCCATTTCACTTTCCCAGCTCCATCCCATTCTAATCCTCCCCCAACATCAGCTCCCTTCTAGTTCCAGCCCCACCCAGCATCCGCTCCTTTCTAGTCCCTGCATCAGTCCATTTTCAGTCCTAGCCCCCCATCAGCCCATTTCCAACCCTAGCTCCCCCCCACTCAGCCCATTTCCAGTGCTAGCTCCCTCCCCTCACAGCCCATTTCCATTCCAAGCCCCCCTCCCCATCAGCCATTTGCAGTTCAAGCCCCCCTTCCACTCAGCCCATTTCCAGTCCTAGCAACCCCCCCAGCCCATTACCACTCCTAACCCCCTCCCCCCCATCAGTCCAGGTACATTTAAAAAAATCCAAACTTGCTGCTGCTGCCGCCGCCGCAGTATCAAGCGTCCCACGGGCCCCCCCCCCTCAATAAAAGTCAACATAATAAGAACATAGTGTTTTACAAACTTTATTTAATTATTTTAATCCATTTATTATAACCGTAATGTGTAACGTGAATGTAATTATCATGTAAGTTTTACGTTTCAGTTAGTTTTTTCTGGCTACTTAGCTGGCAGCGTTTTGCATCAACAAGGACCTCGATACTAGGCTTTAATTTATTAGAAAAAAGCAATCTCAGTGTTGCTTGCAAATGTTCATCAGTGAGCCGTGACCTTAGCACAGACTTGTTAATCTTCATGGATGAGAAAAATTGTTCACATACATATGTACTTCCAAACATTGCAAGAATCCTTGCTGTAGCAGAGAGTAACCTCGGAAACCTGTCTCGTGGAAGAAACGTGTAGAATTCGGGAATCCCTAATTCTACATATTTTTGCTTCAAGATAGTATCACACTGAAGTTCCACCAACTCCATTTGCAATTCCTCTGCAACATTATCAACTTCTACAGCAAACGGTGTTGAAAAAAGTTGAAATTGTGGCTCCAGTATCTTAAAGTCTTCAAAGCGCACATCAAACTGTTGAAGTAAGTTAGACAACAAATCTGTATATTCTTTCAAGCATTTGGGTTCAACTTTTTGCAAAGAATTCAGGGTTGGGAAATGGACCAAATTGCCTTCACCCACCTGCTTCATTCATAAACGTAGTGTAACTTTGAACGATTTCACATTGTCATACATCTGTGTGATAATCTGTTTTTTACCTTGAAGCTTCAAGGTCAATCCATTCAAGTGATCCATAATATCAGTTAGAAAAGTAAGGTTGCATTGAAAAATAGAATCAGTTAGCAAAGGAACTGCCATATTTTTCATTATCATGAATGAAGCGATTTCATCTCTAAGTGCAAAGAAACGCTTCAAAGCATTTCCACGACTTAGCCATCTAACTTTAGTGTGATAAAGAAGTTCACCATACTCAGAGTCCATATCTGCAAGAAATGATATGAACTGCCTGTGATTCAGCCCCCTGAGAACGTATAAAATTGATTGTTTTAACTACTACATCCATCACTTCTTTCATTTGTAGGCTTTTACTACAAAGAATTTCTTGATGCAAAATGCAATGTATACTAGTGAAGTTGATTCCTACTGTTTCAAGACTGTTTAATTTGTTTTTCACCAATCCAACTACACCTACATTTTGAGAGCACATTGACGGTGCACCGTCTGTGGCCAAAGATACAAATTTTTCCCATGGTAAGCAATATTTCTCAATGCATTTTTCCAGGGCTTGAAACAAATCACGTCCAGTTGTAGTACCCTTCAATGGTATTAATTCTAGGAATTCTTCTGTCAGATTTAAACTGCAGTCTACACCTCTGACGAACACAGCACATTGTGCGGTATCAGACACATCTGTACTTTCGTCGAGAGCAATTGAAAATGCTTCAAAGTCCTTAGCCACTTCAATTAATTGTTTCTCCACATTATCTGCTAATTCTGTAATCCTGGTGGCAACTGTATTGGGTGACAAGCTTAAGCTTTCAAACAGTTTCTTTTTGTCAGGACATAAAATGTCACTTGCCTTTAAAAGACATTCTTTTATGAACAAACCTTCTGTAAAGGGCCATGAAGACTTTGCAATAAGTTCACTTATAACAAAACTTGCTCTTAGTGAATCTTCGTTGGACTGATTAATAGTGGTAAATAAACGTCTTTGTTTGCATAATGCTGATTTAAGTTTCGTAACTTTGTCCTCTCTAACTTTGCCCACGTACGTGTCATACTTCTCATGGTGTTTTGTTTCGTAGTGCCTACGCACGTTATACTCCTTCGGAACAGCTAATGTTTGTTGACAAATGAGACATTGAATTGTATGGTTGATCTCAGTGAAAAAATATAACTCCTCCCATTTTTCTTGAAAAAAATCTGTTTTCGTTCGCGATTTTTCTCTTTTTACTGCTATATCCATTGTCCTTGCATCCAGACTTTTCTGATTTGCATCCAGACTTTTCTGATCGTAATCTCTTCATTATAAATTATTAGGATTGCAATCACAATGCTTTTCCGGTACAGTAATGTTCTCACGTGTTAGCCTTGGTCGTCGTGACTCGTGTGCCCTCTTAGATTTGAAACTTTGCCAAATTTAAATATTTGAATCTCTGCCCTTCTGATGAAACAGTGGTCTGGAAAAAAGAGGTGTGTATTAAAACAATATTAGAAGCAATGTGCCCACAAAGCGGAAGTCCTCTGGCAGCGCTGCTGCTGGTGGAGGGAGATGCTGCAATATTGGGTTTTCAGTCACCGCGCATGCTCCTCGCTACTTGGATATGCCCCTTTTGGAATCAGGCTCTTAGTGGAAATCTATTCAGGGAATCTTTTTGAAACACTCTTCATGACTCCCACATCTAAAAACACCCGTTCAGACATGCGAATCATATCGACGTCCCAAGAGCCATCTTTGAATACTCCGAGTTTACATGTGTTCCATGCAATCACATCTATGTCGCACAGGGGCATGCCAGGATGTTCCCAAAAAAAATACATATGTGCATGATGCCACTTGTTTGGACTCGGTGACAGACACGTCCATGTCTGTACCCACCCCTGAGCATGAATAGGCATCAACAGAGATATACAAATATAAAAAATAATAATATTGTACATAAACACATGTTATACTTAAAAACTATAACATATAAACTGAAAATATCAATATAAATACATTAATAAATGAAAGCATGTATATTGGTACAGCGTACCGTACACTATTAGACTGACTAAACCTGAGAAAGAGTTAATTCTGTTCAGAACCTTGCTTAGAAATAGAAACTTCATATATTTGCTTACTAAGTGAAGGTTTACATAAATAAAGAAAAGGGCAGGTTGTACTCTAGCCTCTCTGTCTCAGGGTTATTAGCTAAAATACTCTCAGGGTTAGTAGATATAAAGAAGTGCTCAGGGTTAGTAGATATCAAGATATCAGCAGTAAACAATTATGTCAATTAGGTCAATTATGTCCTGGAATCCTGTATGTCTCCTCATAATGACCTATGTAGCAGTAAACAGTTATGTCTTGGACTCCATGTATGTCTCCACACACTCACCCACATTCAATAAAGTTGACCTACGATATGATAAATACGTCATCTTTGTGAAATTATGCTGTACCATCCAAAAGAATCCTATAAATAAAGTGAACCATGGCTAGTAAGTTAGAGTAAACAGGGAGAACGTGTTTCTCTCAGTTTCTCTCCACTAAAGCTTTGGTGTATTTTCTATAGAACTGTGTTGTATATTATTACTGTCTTTTGATAACCTTCCCATTGTTTTTGAATGTAGCTTTCTGTAGCTCCAAGAACCCAGTGAGGTTACTGGTGAGGAGAGGGTTAAGTAAGCTCTTCAATAAATACTTACATAAATATAGAATCTAAGAAGCATAAAAATATTAAAAAAATATTTAAAAAATTAAAAAGAAACAAAGAAGGACAAACAAACTTAAAAATATGTATATAACAAAACAAATATATTGAACTAACAAAGTACTTACTGTTCAATGTATCATATATCAATTGAAGCGCACAGGATAGTATGACTCAGAATCAATATAATAGTTGAATGTGCTAGAAAATACATATAAACACAATGTTATGTTAAATAATGCATACATAAATTTAATCAAAATTGGAAACCCAGACCCACGGAGATCTTATGACCATTAAATATTGTAACACCAACCCACAGAAAAACATATTATAAACAAAAATAAAATAATTTGTACATTAAAAAGGATGTAACATTACGATTATACAATTATTTAACCCTTAACTAAATGACATATACAATTAAAATATAAATAAATAAAACTGTATCACAGAACAACGCTGAAACAAATAATACATTGTAACAGCAAAATAAAGTGCTTGATAAACTTAAAACATCAAAAATCAGGGACGCCTTCCACTCAGCCCATTTCCAGCCCTAGCAACCCCCCCCAACCCATTACCAGCCCTAACCCCCCCATCAGCCCACAGCACATTACCAGTCCTAAACCGCCCCCAGTGGCATTACCAGTCCTAACCCCCCATCAGCCCACAGCACATTACCAGTCCTAAACCCCCCCATCAGCCCACAGCACATTACTAGTCCTAACCCCCCCATCAGCCCACAGCACATTACCAGTCCTAAACCCCCCCATCAGCCCACAGCACATTACCAGTCCTACCTCCCCCCCCCCTCCTTCCTGTCTCTTATTGGTTGAGGGCAGACTCGTGACTCAGGTCATGTGTGAGAGGAGAAGAGGACTTTAGAGATTGCCGGCGCGGCTGCGTGGTGTTACAAAATACAATCATCAGGTGAGAAAAGCAAGTAAAACCCACTTGAAAAAAGTTGTGGTGTCGCGGGCCGCACAAAATGTACCCCGGATCTACAGTCTTTTCTGCAGTCTCAAATATGGAGGCTTTTGATTTTAAGGAACTGAAAAAAATTGTAATGACATACTTGGTTTGCAGCTTGTCGTGCTGTGAGGGCTTGCGTGCATCAGTGATGCTGAGAGCTAAACTATCGGTAGTTTAACTACTGGCAGGGTCTCCCAAGATGGACAGGTCTCAGCTGAGGTGCCAGACGAAGACAAACCACCCATCTGGGCAGCAGCAGAATGGGATAGTGTTGACGGCGGAGGATCACATTTCTGTGACAACGGCAACAACACCAAACTTAAACTGCGCGGAAGGAAGGCCCGGCAATCTACTTCTGTATCTTGCCATGAAAACCCAATGGATAGTTACAACAAAACAAATTGTGCTATGGTGCTGGAAGATGAGACTCCCAGGTCAGAAGGCACTCAACTAGCTACTGGGGAAGAGCTGAAGACTTTTCAGAGTAAAGCCAGCATTTATGATGTGGTTGGATCAAAGCCCTCGGGAAGTCTGACTGCTGATGTAGCTGCGCATGAAATGAGAGTCAGAAGCTGTAAAGATGTCTTACACATTGGAACATGGAACGTACGAAGCATGAACCAAGGGAAGTTGGAGGTGGTCAAGAATGAAATGGAACGTGTACAACTTGATCTGTTGGGTGTCAGCAAACTGAAATGGACTGGCATCGGGCACTTTGCATCAGATGATCACATGGTCTACTATGCTGGAAATGAAAGACAAAGAAGAAATGGTGTTGCATTTATAATAAAGAAGAAACTTGCAAGAACTGTAATGAAATACAATGCAGTCAGCGAACGCTTAATCTCTATTCGTCTACGAGGAATGCCTATCAACACAACTATAATTCAAGTATATGCCCCAACAACAGCTGCAGAAGAGAATGAAATTGAAGAGTTCTATGAACAAGTACAAGCTGAAATTGACAGAACATGCAAACAGGATATCCTGATAGTCATGGGTGACTGGAACGCAAAAGTTGGCAACAAAGAAGAAGGCAAAGTAGTTGGAAAATATGGACTTGGCAACAGAAATGAAGCTGGAGAAAGATTGATAGAATTCTGCAAGACCAATGATCTATTCATCTCAAACACCTTCTTCCAGCAACACAAGCGGCGACTGTACACATGGACTTCACCCAATGGATTGTATAAAAATCAAATTGACTACATCTGTGGAAGTCAACGATGGAAAAGCTCTGTAACATCAACAAAGACAAAACCTGGAGCTGACTGTGGTACAGATCATCAACTACTAGTATGCAAACTCAAGCTAAAGTTGAAAAAGAGCAAACCACTCATGAATGCAGCAAAATATGACCTTGAGAATATACCACTGGAATTTAAAGACTGCCTGCAAAATCGATTTGCTGCTTTAGATACAAATGACAGAGCTCCGGAAGAGTTATGGAATGACGTCAAGAAGGTTGTGCTGGAAGAAAGCGAGAAGTCTCTACAAAAGGTGAAAAAGCAAAAACGGCCAAAATGGATGACGGAAGAAACTCTGAAAATTGCCCAGAAACGCAGAGAAGCTAAAGCCAAAGGAGAAAGAAAGACAATCTCAGAACTCAACAGAGATTTCCAACGTGCAGCAAGACAGGACAAGGAAAAGTACTACAATGACACTTGCAAGGAAATAGAAGCAGAAACTATTAGAGGAAGAACAAGATCGGCTTTCCTAAAGCTGCGAGAGCTAAAGAAAAAGTTCCAGCCTCGAATTGGAATGTTACAAGATGCTCAAGGTTCTATGTTGAATGATGCTGAGAAGATCAAGAAAAGGTGGAAGGAATATACAGAGTTTTTATATGATAAAGATCAAGTGGACCAACAGCCGTTTCAACCTATACCTTATGATCAGGAACCATCGGTGATGAAAGAAGAAGTTGAAGCAGCATTGAAAGCCTTATCAAAGAACAAAGCACCAGGCATTGATGGCATTCCCATAGAAGTATTGCAGCAATCTGATGCAGCTGTTACCGTACTTACAAGGCTCTGCCAAGAAATATGGAAGACAACATCATGGCCAACTGACTGGAAAAGATCTGTGTTTATACCAATACTAAAGAAAGGTGATCCAACTGACTGTGGAAATTATCGCACAATCGCTCTGATCCCACATGCCAGCAAGATTCTACTGAAGATTATTCAAAAGAGACTACAGCCATACCTAGAACAAGAACTACCTGAAGTGCAAGCAGGGTTCAGGAAAGGACGAGGAACGAGAGACATCATTGCGGATGTGAGATGGATCCTTGAAAAGACTAAAGAATACCAAAAGGATATCTATTTGTGCTTTATCGACTATAGCAAGGCTTTTGACTGTGTAAACCATGAGAAACTCTGGGCCACGTTAAGAAGCATGGGTATACCAGAACACCTGATCGTTCTCTTGCGCAATCTGTACATTGATCAAGAAGCAACAGTTCGAACGGAACAAGGAGAAACAGAATGGTTTAAAATAAGCAAAGGTGTAAGACAAGGCTGCATACTTTCCCCCTACCTGTTTAATTTATATGCAGAACAAATCATCAGAGAAGCAGGACTGTATGAAGACCACAGAGGTGTGAAGATTGGTGGAAGACTCATCAACAACCTTCGCTATGCTGATGATACCACATTACTGGCTGAAAGTGAAGATGATCTGAAACATTTGCTTCTCACAATCAAAGAACATAGTCTCAAAATGGGCCTGCACCTTAATGTAAAGAAGACAAAGATCATGACAACTGGCATAATCAACAGGTTCATCGCTGAAGGAGAAGAAATTGAAATCGTGAACAACTTTAACCTACTTGGATCAACTATCAATAAAGAAGCAACAAGCAGTCAAGAAATCAGACGACGCATTGCTCTTGGCAGAATGGCTATGAAAGACCTAGATAAGATTCTCAAGAGCAGAGATGTCTCTCTCCATACAAAGATTCGACTTGTTCAAGCCATGGTATTTTCAATAACATCATATGGATGTGAAAGCTGGACAGTGAAAAAGACAGACAGGAAGAAAATTGATGCCTTTGAATTATGGTGCTGGCGGCGAATACTGTGTATACCATGGACTGCCCGAAGAACAAACCAGTCGGTACTAGAGGAGATCAAACCTAAGCTTTCTTTAGAAGCTCAGATGACAAGACTTCGACTTTCATACTTCGGACACATCATGCGAAGAGAGAGATCATTAGAGAAAGACATCATGCTTGGCAAGATAGAAGGTCAACGCAAAAGAGGAAGGCCAGCAATGAGATGGATCGCTACAATGACAGCAGCTACGGGTACCAGTCTGTCAACAATGAGCCGCCTGACTGAAGACCGAACACAATTTAGGATAGCTATCCAGAGGGTCGCCATGAGTCGACTCCGACTTGACGGCACTTAACAACAACAACAACTGTAAGAGAAAAGGTGGTCCTTTTGAAGGGGAATTCCCTGAGGCATTATGGTATAATATTCAAAGACAAATGTTAAACCATTATCAAGAATTCAAAAAGAAAACAAATAAAAGAAAATGCCTTTTTATCCAAGGCATGTACAGAGGGCTCATTAGCATGAAACAGGACAATACTGAACTGACTACTCAGTGTACACAATTAACCAAAGACCCAGAGGAGGCAAAAATTTGCATTTCCATGCAACGGGCTCAGGTGATACAAGCCACAAATTCCTTTATAACTGTTAGTGAGCAATTAGAAGCACTTAAACTTGAATTGAGGCATGTTAAGGATGAATTGACCTCTGAAAGACAAAAGAAATATAAGCTTTGGCCAACCACTATTTCACCCTCAGCCTCCCCTGCCGATAACACACCCTATAAATAAAAGAATACAGAAGTATGTATAGCTGGGCTTAGGAATCGGAAAAATAAAGAGGAAAACAGTACAGAGGAAGAAAATCCTAATCGTTTATCTCAGCCAGAACAGAGCAATAACCAGGGTCTGTGTCAGGAGGATAATTCAGATGACTCAGACTCAGCACCCAGTACCAAACTCAGAGCACCAGTTAAATTAATGCTGCAGGACTCATTAAAAGATAGGGACATTGAAAGGATAGTTGAGAAAGCGGGCCCTATGCCTTTTAATGTAAATGAATGGTGCAAATGGGCCACTGATATTCTGATTCACTGGGGTCTAGGGAAATACAGAAGGAAACAATCGGACTTTGATAGACTTATGCATCTGGCTCTGGGGCCACACTATTATAAAGTTGGCTCTCTCACTCACCCATACCAGTTGGTTAAAAGGGGTACTGAGAAACTATTTCACTGTTCCCCAATGCAAGTATTTAAAATTATTTCACCTCTACCAAATTATACACTGGAACAGTTTGCATATAGAGCCTGGATTTTAAAAGCAGTTCTTAATGAGCAGGAGTCCTGGCCCAATGCAGAAGATTATGGGGAGAGTACGCATAAGGCATTTTTATTAGAATTGCTATCCCCTGAGATTACAAAACACCTTCTGTTATTTTCTGAAGACCCTAAAGCAACCCCTTTTGATACTTTAATGCTCAGAACTGGGTCTGTTTGGGAGGAGTTACTTTGTTTCCTACCTGCAGTGAACTTTTCATTTGATTGGCCTGGTGATCCGCGGCTGCTGCTCTCATTGGGGCTGCTTGATTTGATGGGCTATAACACTCTGCCCACAACGCGGGACGCCGAGGAGTTACTTTGTTTCCTACCTGCGGTGAACTTTTCATTTGATTGGCCTGGTGACCCGCGGCTGCTGCTCTCATTGGGGCTGCTTGATTTGACGGGCTATAACACTCTGCCCACAACGCGGGACGCCGAGGAGTTACTTTGTTTCCTACCTGCGGTGAACTTTTCATTTGATTGGCCTGGTGACCTGCGGCTGCTGCTCTCATTGGGGCTGCTTGATTTGACGGGCTATAACACTCTGCCCACAATGCGGGACGCGTAGCGGGCGCGTGCCCGTGGTGCGTGCCCGAAGGGGCGTGACCAAAGGGGCAGGTCACGCCCCTTTGGCGCCCCTTCGGCGCGCATTTGGTGAGTAGAATCACATTGATGGGGAAAAGGAAGAAACGTCCTTTGCCGGCTGCAGTACCGAAAGCGGGTAAGGTAGTCAGTCCAATGGACGCTCATGTACAGGTCGGGAGACTGTTGCCTGAGACTCAAGATTTGGATTTGATTATGGAAGGAAAGTCAACCGTGAGTACTGTGTCTTCTGACATTTCCCCGGATTTAAAGGACTCACCCCTAACTATACAAGAGCAAAAGTCTAAAATTGGAGATTTTCCTAAAGCCAGCCTTGCTTGCTCTGACATTGGGGAACCTATACTTTCCTCTTCTTTTTTGCGGATTGAGTCTGCACCTGTGACTTTATCTCCTCCACTTCCATCGGTTGTTGTTTTTTTCCGTGCCTGGGGAGCCTCGTGTTCCCCCTGACAATGTTTCTCTTAAAGATCTTTGGGCCTTGTTATCTAAGATGGAGTCAACTTTAGATTCGTCTTTACAAAGAATATCTGTTTTTACGAAAGAAACAGTTGAAAAGTTGTCTAATCAGGAATCTAGATTGCTATTAATAGAAAAGTGTGTTGAATTACAGGAGGGGAGGTTTACCTCGCAGCAGGGAGTCCTTGACGCTTTGGTTCATGATGTTACCTTACTTCATCGTCAAGATGAATTATTAGAGAACTCCCAGCGTGCGAGGAACCTCCGTCTCTTAAATTTTCCTAAAACTCACTATCTTACACCTGTTATTCTTTTTCATAAATATTTGAAAGATGTTTTGCAGTTTTCTGATGTGGAATCAATTGATTTGTTAAATAGTTACTATCTTCCCTCTAGAGATTTAACTTTGGCAACTGCTTCTCAGGGGAAGGGTTCTCAGCAGGACCCTAAGGTTTTGCCTTCATTGAATATTTCTGAATTTCTAGAGTCTTCTCAGGACGAGATATCTACAAGAGCCACTTTATTAGTTACGTTGGCTTCAGATTTAGATAGACAAAGGATCTTTCGGGCTTATTTTAGGAAGAAACTTGAAAAATTTTGTGGTCATTGTGTTCAGATCTTTCCCGACGTCTCCCGGGCCACTCAGCGTCGTCGGAAGGCTTTTTTAGAAGTCCGACCACGCGTTTTGGCCTTGGGGGCCTCTTTTTACCTGAAATTTCCATGTAAATGTTTTATTAGCTATCAGGATAAACGATATGTATTTGGTGAGGTTGCTCAGTTGATGGAATTCTTGAAAGAGAAAGAGCAAAGTTAGAGTAGTTTTGATTTAATTAATTTACTTTTGATTTCAATATTGATTTAACTCTTGTTGGTATAGGGGTTTTCGCCAGGCTTGGATCAGATGTATGTTTTGTTATGTATTATTATAGAGCTCTTCCTGGATGTGGTCTATTATTCTAATGATTATTTTCCTCTTATGTTGATTTCAAATGAGAGGTTGATCTCATTTGTTGTATTTTCTTTTGTATTGTTGTATGTTTCCTTTCAACAAATACAAATTGGAAAAAAAAAAAAAAAAGAACTGGGTCTGTTTGGAAGACCCAGCCCTCGCAGGTCATAACAGTATCAGAAGCACAGAAGTGGCAAGCTGAGGTATCCTCCCAATACACAAAAAACACAGACAAAGGATACAGAGGACAGACACCTTGGAGAGGACAAGGCAGAGGTACTTTTAGAAATTCCTCAGATTACATTCCCTTTCAGGAGCTCAAAGCACAGACAGATGGATTAGAAAAGGAGAAAATTAAATGGGAATAGGACAAACACATACTGCAGGTAGAAATAGATAAATTAAAACAGGACTTACAAGCAGCACAGGACAAACACAAGGCTAGTACATAGTGGTGTTCTGACCTCCTGGGTTCAGATATCAAAATGTCTCAAGCCTTCATAGCCCAGCCTGCCTCCGTTCCCTCAGTAGAGGACTCGATTCCTGAGCCTCTGAATGATGAAACAGATACAGGCCCAGAATACAGTTTAAGGCTTGTAACATCCTTGATACTGGACTCTTGTGGATGCCCCAGTGTTATCAGCAGAATAGGGGGTCAGGATAAACTAGCTTTGATTGACACAGGAGCTGGAATTAGTTTTACAAACAGAGCTTCTCCCACTGCAGATCAGAAAAATATGGAACTTTATGAAATTCAAGGAATTAATGACACAGCTTCCAGTTAAATGGGGAATCCCTGTGCACAGTGAACAAAACAAGGAAATGTTGGAACCACTGTCTACACTATAGTGAACACACCAAAAGAAATAATTGGAATTGACGTTCTCAACCAGTTAAATTTGGTGGTGGATATGGCTAATCTTAAATTGTGGCAGTATTCGGGAACTTCAAGTGCTTCTAAAACTTTAGTGCATGAAGTCATTCCCATGCAGTTAGCAACTCAATGCACCAAGGCAGCTCAGCAATATGATCTGTGTGTAATTCCCTCAGAGGTGGCTGATATTCCAGTCTGGGCACAAGACAAGTTAGCTTGTAGGAAAATGCACACAGAAATACTGTTGGAAGGTGAGGATCCTCCACCACAGAAACAATACCCAGAACCTCATCAGGCTATAGAACCAGTGCCTAAAATTGTGAAGATACTGGAGGAGAGGGGTCTGATTAGATCTATTTCTTCCACATGCAATTCACCAGCCTGGCCGATAGTTAAACTGGGGGGTTCCTTCAGGCTCACTATGGACTTCCGTGCCCTGAATCAAGTTTCAAAATCTGTAGTGCCCATAGTAGCCTCATACCCTGAAATGATCTCTAAACTCAACCCCAAATGTAAATTTTTCTCTGTTTTAGACATATCCAATGGGTTTTGGAGTCTGCCCCTGGCCCTTGAATGCCAGTACAAAACAGCCTTTCAGTGGCTGAATAAACAATATACATGGACTGTGCTGCCACAAGGCTATAAAGATTCACCATCAATCTTTCATAAATACATGCAGGAAGCCCTATCACTATTGTCTTGCAGAGATAATATAATTCAGTATGTAGATGACATTCTGATTCAGTCTGAGAATGAAGCTGTACACTGGAATCATGTAAGAGAAGTTTTAAAAGCCCTCTTACAAGCTGGTCTTAAAGTTAATCCTGCTAAGGCTCAACTGTGTAAATCACAGGTGTCCTTTTTAGGGGTTACAATTGGCCAGGATGGTAAATCTGTAGATTCTCAGAGGATAGAGCTGATACAGAAACTTCCACTTCCTACAGATCAGAAATCACTCCAGTCATTTCTAGGGCTCACTGGTTTCTGTCGTGACTTCATGCACAACTATGCTGAAGTGGCAGCTCCACTTTACTCCCTGCTAAAAAGTAAAGGTTATGTTTGGGAGGAAGAACATACAGAAGCTGTAACTAAATTAAAGCACATTTTGACTTCTGCTCCGGTTCTGGCACACCCAGATCACACACAACATTTTTTCCTGTACCCTGTAGTTGTAGAGAACAGTATAGGTGCAGCTCTAACACAACGCCTAGGAGGAGTAGAGCAGACAAAGGACCCTGAACTTTCCAATTTGAGGAAGCTTGTGCAGGATGCCCCAGATAACCTATATCAGCACACACCCTTTCTCACACTCACTATAGAGAAAGACATTCTATGTGCAAAAAGAGAGGAAGGCTTGGTTATAGCTATCTCCAGAGCTCGAGGTAAAGAGTGGATGCATTGGGTTCATGGTTCAGGCCCTATGGGACACCCTAAAGCAGAAGAAATGCAGACTGTCCTTAATAGGTTGGTATGGTGGCCAGAAATGAAACATGATATACAGGATCATGTTTCCTCTTGTGTAATCTGTGCTTCATTTGGGAGGCAACCTAAAAAGAGAAGGGGACAGTTAATGAGAGCACCTCCTCGTGACCCATTTGAGAGATTGCAAATAGATCATGTGGGCCCTCTTCTGTTAACAGCTAGGAAAAATAGATTTTTTTAGCAGCAGTATTGGAAATACATCACCCAGTTGAAACCATATGGGTAATACGTGTTTTATCAGTCTTTGTTTTCAGATACCATCTGAACACAGCACGGACAGCTGCTTTCTGAAGACAGCACAGACAGCTGCTTTCTGAACAAAAGTCACTTGAGGATGGTAACTATTTACTTCTGCTGTATAGTTGATGTGTCCTATATACTGGACATGTGTCTAATAGTAATGTAAATAAGTAGTAAACATTATTTCTGTTGTTGCATAGTATAATTGGGGAGCACTAGTTTACTCCCTAGTAGAGTGAAACAAGTTAGCTTTTATTATGTCTCGGTTTCCTGTTGTTCTTGTATCTGCTCTCATCTACCCAAGTCTCATTACAGGAACTCCAAAGATGGGGAAAGGATCTGGTCATCCTGAGTTTCTGTTCTGTACAGGACAAGCCAGTGTTCTATTCATTAAACATCACTCAAGTACAGTGGGCACCACCAGTTTCCACTTCTCTAGAAAGGACACAAGAATTGAGGGCACCTCCAGAACATTACTTTCTAGGTCCTCCTGCCTTGAAACAATACCTGGTGCAGTCATACATCACCTGGTGCAGTCATACAATACCTGGTGCAGTCTCCATCACCATTAACGGGACAACTTATTCCACACCGCTGGTTACCAATGACTCTATGGACATTCCAGACTTTATCTCATATGCTGTGCATCCATTACCACTTGGCATGGGAGAAGAGACATTACATAAACTGCTCAACTTTACAGAACTCCATGCCTATATTGATCACCTTAAAACAACATCCACTGAAGTGAATCACAACATCACTTATGAGAATGGACACATTCGACAAACTTGAACACTTGCTACAAGATGCTCATGTGTCTGTGTGGGAATTGTTATTTGGTTATTCACCTACTGCTGATCATGTCTTTAATGTTTTTATTCAACCTATTATTATTTTAACTGCTGTACAAATATTGCTATGCATTATCATAATTTTCCTATGTTGTAAAATGAAACAAATGTACATCTCCTTGCAGCGCTTTTCCTACAGAATACCTTCAACATTTTAAGGTAGTTACACTTAATTTCTCCAGCATCTACCTCTACATCCAGGCTCATTTGACCTGCTAATTTGGCTAATTGGGCATTTCCTACTACATTGAATACCAGAGTCAGCTGCAGTCTAGTATTGCTTCCTACCCTCACTCATGGCATCCTGGTAGCTTTCGGCTTTAACCTCCTCAGAAAATTCCTGCATCCCTTATGCACTGTTCATTCTCTCTAAGATGGGCACTGAGGTGGAATATTGGGTTTCCCCACCCAGTAGTGGCTGCCCTACCTAAGACACGAGGTTTGGACTCATAATGGGACGTGCTTATCTCTATAACACTAGAGACAGTACTGTGCAGGCCAGGGGACCTGCTGGACATAGCAAGGTGTTTAATACAGGAGGTATTAGACAAGCTGCCTACTATCATGTAATTGCAGCTGGGACAGGTGCCACAGGTTTGCTTCCACCATTTCCAGGCACAAATAATAAATAAAAATAAAAAAGGTGTGAGAGATGTCAGCATACATCAGCATGACATTCCCAGACATGCCCAGCATGACACTCCCAGACATTGCAAGCAGCTTTGACCCTCTGGTGATGTCAGGCTCCAGACTTAATGAGCATAGTTTACTTGATTAGTCTGAAGGACAAACAGCCCCTCCTTGATAATCAAGTGATAGCAGACCTCAAACAAACCAAATTATGACAAAGGGAGGTGCTGAAGAATTTCACTATAAATACAGAGAAACACAAAATATATATCTCTTCCTATTTCATCAGGCACTCCTTACACCCCACCCTTCTCTCCCTCTCTTCCTATTCATTGAACACACACTCCTTACACACACACCCTTTCTCTCTCTCTCTCTCTTCCTATTCATTGACTTCTTGCCCCCCCCTCTCTCTCTCACACACACACACATGCACCCACACGCAGTCTCATTGATATACATGGAAGCAGCTCTGTAACAACCTTATATCTCTGTTCTGTACCTATGTAATAAGCCTATTTCTATATAAAGACCTTTTTCCAAGCCACACCAGTTTTGGTTGTCTTATTATGCTACTAACCCTACTGTCTCTGTGAAATGAACCCAGGACCAAATGGAGAGTAACCGAAAGTAGAGAGTACTCTCGAAAGATTACAGGAGGCACTGTAGGTTGAACTAGAAAAAGGGAAAGGAAAATCCATTTGCATTGGAGTCATATACAGCTACCTCTCACAGGGCGTAGAAGAGGAGAAAAATTTAATACAAGACATACACAGTATTGCCAAGAAAGAAGAAGTGCTACTGATAGGTGATTTCAATATGCCAGATTTTTGATTGGCACATCCCTGCTATGGTGTTATCTAAAAGTAAGGAGATCCTGGATTCTCTACAGAGAGAACTATTCAGCCACCTGGAAACAACTCCCACTGGAATTGGTGCTAACCAATGGGGAAAGTGTTTCTGATGTTAAAGTGGTAGATCATCTTGCATCCAGTGATCATCAGATGTTATGGATCAGTATTAGGACTAGGGCTGATAAAATCCATTCAAAAGCAAGGGTCTTAGACTTTAAGAAAACTTAATTTGCCAAGATGGGACAATACCTCAAAGAGTTATTAGTGAGATGGGAACAGCTGGGGGATGTAGATTAGCAGTTGGCAAAACTGAAAGGGGAGATTTTAAGGCCAACAAACCTTTTTGTTAGAAAGGTAAATACATGTAAAAGGAAAAGGAGGCTGCTAAGTTCTTAAAAGAAGTAGCTGAAAAGGTGAAGAAAAAGAGGGAGGCCTTCATGAAATACAAGAGATCACAGAGAAAGGAAGACAGACATCTATATTTGGAAAAGCTTAGAGAAGCCAGAAAAGTAGTCAGGAAAGCAAAGACACAAAAAGAAGAAAAAATATCAAATATAATAAAATGCGTCGATAAGACATTTTTCAGATATGTTAGTGAATGGAGGAAAGGCAAAAGTGTTATTGTCAGACTCAAGGGTGCAGAGAAAGAATATGCAGAAACTGATGAGGATAAAGCGTAATTGCTTAACAACTATTTCTGTTCTGTGTTCACAGATGAAGGGTCTGGAGCAGGACCTCAGAAAACACCCACAAATAGGAACAGAAGCGACGGGGATCTCGAACAATTTTCAGAAGACTGTGTTCATGAGGAACTAGCTATACTAAAAGTAGAGAAAGCCATGGGTCCAGATTGGATACATCCAAGCATACTAAGGGAACTTGGGAACATTCTAGCAGTTCACTTGTCTGACCTTTTCAATGCCTCTTTGAAGTCGGGAGTGGTGCCAGAGGACTGGAGAAAGGCACATGTGGTCCCTTTACTCAAAAGCAGACATAAGGATCACATTGAGAACTACAGGCTGGTTAGTCTAACCTCTCTGGTTAGTAAATTATTGGAAGGGCTACTAAAATAGAATAGTGAGGTTTCTGGAGTCCAGTGGATTGAAGGATCCAAGGCAGCATGGAGTCACCATGCAGATTGAATTCTTTGACTGGGTGACCAGGGAGTTGGTCCAAGGGAGAGCCCTAGATGTGGTATATTTAGATTTCAGTAAAGCCTTTGACAACATTCTGCAAAGGCGACATAAACAAACTGAGTACGCTAGGGATGGACCCTAAAGTTACAAATTGGGTTAGAAATTGGTTGAATGGGAGGCAACAAAGTTTAGAGATATATGGATCTCACTCTGAGGAGAAGGAGGCTATCAGTGGTGTGCCGCAGGGATCTGTCCTTGGTCTGATTCTTTTTAACATCTTTGTTAGTGATATTGCGGAAAGGCTGTATGATAAGGTTTGCAATAGAGTAGACATCCAGGAAGGAGTAGATAACATGAAGAGGGATCTAGCTAAGTTTGAAGATTGGTCTAAAATTTGGCAGCTGAAATTTAATGCTAAAAAATGCAGGGTTATGCATTTAGGCTGCAAAAAATCCAAAGGAGCGGTACAGTGTAGAGGGGGTGATGTACTTCTGTCCACAAAAGAAGAGCGGGACCTTGGTGTAATTGTGTCTGACGATCTTAAAGTAGCTAAACAGGTAGAAAAGGCAACTGCAAAAGCCAGAAGGATGCTTGGGTGTATAGGGAGAGGAATGGGCAGCAGAAAAAAGAAGGTGATAATGCCTCTGTATAAGTCTCTGGTGCGACCTCATTTGTATTGTGTGCAATTCAGGAAACCGCACCTTCAAAAGGATATAAGTAGGTTGAAGTTGGAATAGAGGGTGACTACTAAAATGGATAATGGTGTTCATTATGTAGCATATGAGGACATACTTAAAGATCATAATATGTATACTTTAGAGGAAAGGCGGCATAGGGGTGATATCTAGAGACATAATGCACAAGAGGGTCTCTTTCAATTGAAGGCAAGCTCTGCTATGAAAGACATAGGATGAGAATGAAATGGGATAGACTCAGGAGTAATATGCAGAAATATTTCTTTATGGAAAGTGTGGTAGATGTGTGGAATAGTCTCCCAGTGGAGGACATGAGGACAGTATCTGAATTTAAAAAAGCATGGAACAAACACAGAGGATCTCTAAAGGTAAAAAGGGGATTATTGTACAGATATGAAAGGACAGACTAGATAGCCCATGTGTTTCTATGTTTCTATCCTTTTACAGTGTTTCTATGAAATAGGAATTAAAGGACATGATCATAGTTGGTTCTTATCATTTATTTAGGGTTGTTCTTTCAGGATTCTTCGAGGTGAGAACTCTTATTCACATTGCTAGCCTCTAACCTTTGGTGTGCCCCCAAGGATCTATTCTATTCTCGGTCTCTTTTCAGAATTTTTCTTTCTCCATTAGCAACTCTCATTCAGGATCAAGGAATCAGCAGACACTATTAAGCTGAGTACATCCTTCAGATTTTCTATTCTTCAGCATTTCATTTAGATCACACACCACTAGTTAACTGTTTGAATTCTGTTGCTACTTGATTGGCATCTCACTAGGCAAAGCTTAACCCATCTAAATCTGAGGGTCTTTGGATTTTTGATTCTGATATGTGTTCTTCAACTCAACCATCTATCTCTGTTATCCCTAGTCCCTTAGTTACATCCCTTACACTCGATGGCATCATATTTGATCAGACTCTATTTTGATTCACAAGTATCTATGACAATTCACTCAGAGGTTTTCTCTCTTTGCAGAATTTGCACAGTGAAGGCTATGTTAACCGTCCAAGCACTTCGCAACTTAATTCATGCCCTTGACACATCCAAATACAATTACTGCAATTCAGTGTATTGTGGTCTTCAATCCACCAATTTGAAAAAACTACAATTGGTGCAGAATATGGCAGTTAGACTACTTACAAACTCCTTGATATATGACCATGTCTCCTCTCTACTATGTAAGCTCCACTAGAACATAACATAAGAACATAAGATATGCCATACTGGGTCAGACCAAGGTCCATCAAGCCCAGTATCCTGTTTCCAACAGTGGCCAATCTAGGTCATACGTACTGTGGCGATGAGAGTGAGCAGGAGAAAATGGAAATAGAAGAAAAAGACACTTGTACCTTTAAAACTACTGACAGCCCAGCTCTACACAGAGGTAGGAAAGCTACTGTGAAAAAAAGCCAAGCCAAGCCACGCCCTAGCTCTAATGAGGAGGCAGGCTTAGCTGCTGATTATGAGCACACATGCCAAGAGGAAGCTCTGATAGGAAGGAAACAGGTTTTTAAACCCGTCTTCAAACAGAAGAAGGGAGTTCACAGCTCTAGTTTGAGTTCAGCTTGGAGGAACAGGAGTGCTAGTTCCAGGAGTTCATCTGGCTCAAAGAGTTCCAGCCGTGGGAGAGAAGGTGCCAGTTTGAGTCCAGGTCCTAGGAGCTCATGGAAACCTGAGAGACGTGAGTGTGCTGATTTCCAGCTGCTGAAAGCTAAGAGCAGAGAAGGAAACACTCCATGTCTGGGAAAGGTTCCTAAACCAAAAGCCAGCCAACGTTCTGGGAGAAAGGCTGCAAACCTGTGGGAACAGGTACCTTTATCCTGTATTCAGAATCCTAAGCTGAAAACTTCAACTGACTTTAAGGTGGGTGGATTCGTTTCACTGGGGAAAGAACCAGGACCCAACCGTTGGCAGGGAAGTTAACTTGAACTCAGTAAAAGCTTTGAAGCAAGCATTTCAGGGAGGAGAAGCTTACTCTCCCTATGTAAATGTTTATGACCAAAAGGAGAAATTATGGAATGAATTTTGGGACTTCTTAAAAGCCAAAAAGCCTGAAAAAAGTGCTGAAGCCTGGAGTAGAGATAAACCAGCCACAGTACTGGAGCCCATGCAGATAGAATTACCTGAGTCACAATCTTCCCCAGAAGATTGCCAGATGGATTGCTCTCTTTGTCTTAGGGAAGCTTAAGTTCCTGTGTGCAAGGCTAAGGAAGCGTTTGTAGAAGAAAGAAGGTATTTCTGCTAGAAGGAGCTCATAAGGCTGTGTTATGTTTATTGTCATGAAGACAGCTGCTTGTGTTTGAAGAGACTTGTGCTGCATTTACTTCAAGTACAATTTCCTTTTGTTTACTGTTCTGTTACTGGAGAAGTTATCCATTTTTGTGTTCGTGTACAGAACTTTAATGCGTGTGGAAATCCTCAATAATAAAAATATTCTTGTTTGCCTCAACCTTCGGTTGCACAACTACAGTTTGTCTTTTGAATACAATTTTCTCAGCTACAAGTCCCAGAGTGTATTGCTGGTGGCAAAGGGAAAATACAGTTCATTTAAGGACAGACAAGGCAGCCCATAGCTGTAAGCCTCTGGCCCAGGCTTGGGTACCACAAGTGGCGTAGTCATTTGGATTTTTGTACCACGCATGCGCAAAAGAGGATTTACAACTCCAGGATTCTGTCACCGAGAGTCAAGTAACTGCAGAGCCGTGAGGAGGAACGTGCTGGATGCAGAGCTGACTCGACGAAGATTGCAAGTCTTCACTGGTGAAAAGCATGAGGCTACACCTAACCCAGGTAACAGGTACCTAACTGAGCTAGTTAGGATACCCGGGCTAGGGTGTAGAGCATTTTGTTAAAAAGGAAATATAGGGAAAAGTCCAGGGACACTGTGAACTTGTTGTGGTGTCGCACTTGGGTGTTTTTCTTCTCATTTCAGGATGGAAGGAACCATGGAATGCCAAGAGATTTTCAAGTGGATGGCGAGCCAATTCGAAAGACAACGAGAAATGTCGCTGCTGGCTCAGGCCCAATCTGCTGCGCAGATGCAGGCCCAACAGAAGCCCTTCCTAGAAATAATGGAGGCCTGGCTAGAAAGCCAGAAGGAGCTGGCTGCATCAACAAAGAGCTCACCAGGTTCTACAGCACCACACCCTACATGAACATTGGACTTTCATACTAGTGGGAGCTTTAACTTTGGACCTTTCTCTGACAGAGATGATATTGATGATTATATGGAAGCCTTTGATCGAGTGGCACGTATTAGCGGTTGGCCAAAAGAACAGTGGGCCGTGCGCCTAGCTGTGTCCCTTACGGGGGAGGCCTTAGCACATACCGGGCCATGCCCGCTGCCCTCGCTAATAACTATGAAGAAGTACAGAAAGCCATCCAAGATAGGTTGGGGCTGACTCCATTAGTATATCGTAGGATGTTGCGTAATGTAAAGCTTAAGTCTGGCGAGACGCCTAAAGCATTATGCCAGAGGGTGCGCAGCCTAGTAACTAAGTGGCTAGTACCAGAAGGAAAGTCTGTTGATACCATAGTTGATTGTATTGTGTTAGAGCAATATATGGCGGCTGTACCTAAAGATATCCATACCTTCCTGATACTCCAAAATTCTCAGAACCCACAAGAAGCAATAACACTTACCGAACGCTTCATGGAAGCAGAATTAACCGCCCGAGAGAGTGGTAATGCTTACAGGGTGACAATGTCAGCCGTATCAGAAAGGGGGATGAAGGGGAGGGATGATTCCATGAAAACTTGTTTTCCCATGTTAAAATCTCCTGTTGTAACTAAGAAATGTTTCCAATGTGATAATCAAGGTCATTTGCAAAGGGAGTGCAAATGGAAAACAGCACTGATGACTGTAAACACCCAGGAAAGTAGGGAAGGTTTCTTATTGTCAGTAGAGGTGCAAAGTGTTGTTACCACCGCGCTTTTAGACTCTGGTGCAGATCAAACCATGATGTCAAAGGCGTTTTGGCAACAAATTGAAGCACATAGTGAGGCAGTTCCCAAGCAACCGATTAATATGGTAAAAATAAGATGTATTCATGGTTCAGCATCCTCTTACCCTGTTTACCGAGTCATAGTGAAAGGGTTAGGCCTGAAAAGAGAGATACCAATAGCTGTGGTCCCCAGGTTACCTCATAGTTTAGGGCTAGGGAGGGACTGGCCACAGTTTCACAAAGGCCTAAAACAGGGTTTGCAGCCACAAGAGGCCATGGTTGCCACGCGCGCCCAATCAAAACCCCAGGAAGAGGGGGAACCCTCCATAGAGGAAGCAGTTAGGGATCTTCCCTCACACGAAGATCTGATAACTTCCTCAAGGGATAAGACCCGAAAGGAAAAAGCAGAGAAGCGTAAGGAGAGACAGTCAAGGGCTCAAAATAGAGCAGAGGCACAGGCTGGACAAGGGTTACCATGGGTTCCAGCTGAGCTGGTGGATAAATTCCCGTCATTCCCTAAGGAGCAGCAGGCAGATCCTGCGCTCTCTTATGCTTTCAAGTATGCCCAAAATGAGAGGGACACCTTGCCTAGGTTCCTTTTGGAGCAAGGAATACTGTACAGGGAGAGTTTAGATCCCAGAACAAGGTGTAAACGTAAGCAGTTGATAGTGCCCACAACATTCAAGAGCTTAGTCTTAAAACTTGCGCATGACCACCCAGTAGGGGGACATAAAGGGGTACACGGAACCCTTGACCAAATTTTAGCATGCTTTTATTGGCCAGGTATTTTCAAGGAGACTAAAAAGTTCTGTGAATCCTGTCCATCTTGTCAGCGTGTCTCCTCAGTGCGTCCAAGGGAAGTACCTTTGATACCCTTACCAGTAATTTCAGGCCTGTACACAGGATAGCAGTGGATATTGTGGGACCACTAATAAGGACACCCCGTGGGTTCCAATACCTATTAGTAATGATAGATCAGGCCACAAGATTTCCTTGGGCTGTTCCCCTTTGCAGTATATCAGCGAAGACAGTAGCAGGGTACTGCTAAAACCTTTCTGCGAGATAGGGTTTCCCTGGGAAGTGCTTACCGACAGAGGCAGCAACTTCATGTCTAAATACTTAGCACAAGTGTGGGACACCTTTGGGATCAAACACATAAAGACTTCGGCCTATCATCCTCAGTCGAACGGACTTGTGGAGAGGCTAAATCAAACCATAAAAAGGATGATAAGGCGAAGTTTAGAGGGCAATTTGGCTGACTGGGACACCATGCTCCCATTCATGCTATATGCCTGCAGAGAGCATAAACAAACCTCTTTAGGGATCTCACCGTATGAATTGCTGTATGGCCGACCTCCCCGAGATATCTTAGATATACTGCGGGAACAGTGGATAGAGCCTGGAGAGGATGAGGTGGGGGTGCCTCAATTCCTAAGAGACCTGAAGGGTAGGTTAACCCGCACATCCCAAATTGCAGAAGAAAATTTGAGGATGAGCCAGTTAAAGCAGAAGAAATATTATGACCAGCGAACAAAACCTCACCAACTGATGGCGGGCGAAAAGGTTATTATAATGGTGACGGGGGCCACTCCCAAGTTTGAGAACAATGGAAGGGGCCTTATAGGGTGCTAAAAGCCGTAGGTCCAGTCTCGTACTTGGTTGAAAGCAGGAGGGGCCACCAACAAGTTTACCATGCCAATGTGTTAAAACCTTGGCATGAGAGGATAGCATTAACTCAACTAGCCAAAGTAGACCCGAGAACAGAAAGGTGGAAGAGCACCACCTACGTCCCAGCTAGAATCTCAAGCTGTGCAAGAAAAATTTTGCCAGCCCGAGATATCTTAAGGGGGGGATCTGTGGCGATGAGAGTGAGCAGGAGAAAATGGAAATAGAAGAAAAAGACACTTGTACCTTTAAAACTACTGACAGCCCAGCTCTACACAGAGGTAGGAAAGCTACTGTGAAAAAAAGCCAAGCCAAGCCACGCCCTAGCTCTAATGAGGAGGCAGGCTTAGCTGCTGATTATGAGCACACGTGCCAAGAGGAAACTCTGATAGGAAGAAAACAGGTATTTAAACCCGTCTTCAAACAGAAGAAGGGAGTTCACAGCTCTAGTTTGAGTTCAGCTTGGAGGAACAGGAGTGCTAGTTCCAGGAGTTCATCTGGCTCAAAGAGTTCCAGCCATGGGAGAGAAGGTGCCAGTTTGAGTCCAGGTCCTAGGAGCTCATGGAAACCTGAGAGACATGAGTGTGCTGATTTCCAGCTGCTGAAAGCTAAGAGCAGAGAAGGAAACACTCCATGTCTGGGAAAGGTTCCTAAACCAAAAGCCAGCCAACGTTCTGGGAGAAAGGCTGCAAACCTGTGGGAAAAGGTACCTTTATCCTGTATTCAGAATCCTAAGCTGAAAACTTCATCTGACAAAAGGTGGGTGGATTTGTTTCACTGGGGAAAGAACCAGGACCCAACCGTTAACAGGGAAGTTAACTTGAACTCAGTAAAAGCTTTGAAGCAAGCATTTCAGGGAGGAGAAGCTTACTCTCCCTATGTAAATGTCTATGACCAAAAGGAGAAATTATGGAATGAATTTTGGGAATTCTTACAAGCCAAAAAGCCTGAAGAAAGTGCTGAGGCCTGGAGTAGAGATAAACCAGCCACAGTACCGGAGCCTATGCAGATAGAATTACCTGAGTCACAATCTTCCCCAGAAGATTGCCAGATGGATTGCTCTCTTTGTCTTAGGGAAGCTTAAGTTCCTGTGTGCAAGGCTAAGGAAGCATTTGTAGAAGAAAGAAGGTATTTCTGCTAGAAGGAGCTCATAAGGCTGTGTTATGTTTATTCTCATGAAGACAGCTGCTTGTATTTGAAGAGACTTGTGCTGCATTTACTTTTATTTATTTATTTATTTATTTAATTCTCTTATATACCGCGCTATTCTGCATCAGTGCGGTTTACATTGAACAAACTGAAATTACATTGAACAGGGCATTATAACTTGGAGATAACTATTTTACTGGGAACATGGGCTATGGAGGGTTAAGTGGCTTGCCCAAGACCACAAGGAGCACCTGTGGGACTAGAAACCCCAGTCCTTCCGGCCCAAGGTTGCTGTCCTCTAGTGGGATTTGAACCCTTGACCTTCCGGCCTGAAGTACCTTGCCCCAACCACTAGGCTACTCCTCCACTCCTACTTCAACTACAATTTCCTTTTGTTTACTGTTCTGTTACTGGAGAAGTTATCCATTTTTGTGTTCGTGTACAGAACTTCAATGCGTGTGGAAATCCACAATAATAAAAATATTCTTGTTTGCCTCAGCCTTCGGTTGCACAACTACAGTTTGTCTTTTTGAATACAATTTTCTCAACCACAAATCCCAGAGTGCATTGCTGGTGGCAAAGGGAAAATACAGTTCATTTAAGGACAGACAAGGCAGCCCATAGCTGTAAGCCTCTGGCCCAGGCTTGGGTACCACAGTACCTAGCAGTTTCCCCATAAGACACAGGTTCCACAATGCTTGTACTGGGTCAAGCATTGATATCCTGGGTCCCTTCTTAATAATGGTTTATGGACCTTTCCTCCAGGAACTTGTCCAAACCTTTTTTAAACCCAGCTACACTAACAGCCTTTACTACATCCTCCGGTAACAAATTCCAGAGTTTGATTATACGTTGAGTGAAAAAATATTTTCTTTTATTAGTCTTAAATAGTTTACCCTGTAGCTTCATTACATGTCCCCTAGTCTTTCTATATTCTGATAACGTAAACAATCGATCTACGTTTACCCGTTCCACTCCGTTCATTAATTTATAGATTTCTATCATATCTCCCCTCAGCCGTCTCTTTTCCAGGTTAAAGAGCCCTAACCTTTTTAGCCTTTCTTCATAGGAGTATCCTTCCATCCCCTTTATCATTTTGGTGGCTCTTCTCTGAACCTTTTCTAATATTGCTATATCCTTTTTAAGATACGGCGACCAGAATTGCACACAATATTCAAGGTGCGGTCTCACCATGGAACAATATAGAGGCATTATAATATCTTTTGTTTTATTTTCCATTCCTTTCCTTATGATACCTAGCATTCTATTTGCTCTCTTGGCCACCGCTGCACACTGGGCCAAGGGTTTTAACATGTTATCCACAATGACGCCTAAATCTTTTTCCTGGGTGGTGGTTCCTAATGTGGAACCTTGCATCGTGTAACCATAGTTTGGGCTGTTCTTCCCTAGGTGCATAACTTTGCACTTGTCCACATTAAATTTCATCTGCCGTTTTGATGCCCAGTCTTCCAATTTATCAAGATCCTCTTGTAATTTTCCACAATCCTCTTGGGTTTTAACAACTTTAAATAGTTTTGTGTCATCTGCAAATTTGATAACCTCACTCGTTATTCTACTTTCCAGGTCATTTATGAATATGTCAAAAAGCAGCGGACCCAGCACAGATCCCTGGGGTACACCACCTTTCTCCATTGGGAAAATTGGCCATTTAGCCCTACCCTCTGCTTTCTATCTTTTAACCAGTTCCTGATCCACAGAAGTACACTGCCGCCTATCCCATGACTCTTTCGTTTTGTCAAAAGTCTCTGATGAGGGGCCTTGTCAAAGGCTTTCTGAAAGTCCAGATATACTATATCAAACTTTGTCCACCTGTTTATTCACACCTTCAAAAAAACATAACAGATTAGTAAGACAAGATCTTCCTTGTCTAAAGCCATGTTGGCTGTCTCCCATTAGGTCATGACATGCTGAGTAATTTTATTCTTTATGATGGTTTCTGCCATTTTTCACGGTACTGACGTGAGGCTCACTGGTCTGTAGTTTCCCGGATCACCCCTGGAACACTTTTTAAAATTGGTGCTACATTGGTGATCCTCCAGTCTTCAGGTATTAGAGATGATTTTAATGATAGTTCACAGATTACTAATAGCAGGTCTGCAATCTCATATTTCAGTTCTTTCAACACCCTTGGATGTATACCATCCCGCCCAGGTGATTTACTACTTTTCAGTTTATCTAGCTTCCACTTTCTTTTCGCTTTCGCTTCAGGATGTATGAACAGTCTCCCAGTGGAGGTAGTAGAGACAAGAATAGTATCTGAATTCAAGAAACCTTGGACAAACACAGAAGATCTCTAAAGGAAAAAAGGGACTTTCATAGTTGGTATGGAAGGTTAGACTCGATAGGCCATATGGTCTTTTTCTGCTGTCATGTTTCTATGTTTCTAAGAATCTTGTTCTTACGCATAAAGCTTTTTATACTGGTCTTCCTCTCTATTTGTCATCATTATTGATTCTTTACTGTCCAACAAGATGTTCTTAGTTCTCAAAATATAAACCTCCTGATCCTACCCGCAGTATCATGTGCAAGATACAAGTCCACTCGTTGTGCTGCTTTTTACTTTTTTGGCCCTCTTTCTTTGGAACTCTTTACTCGAATATATCCATTTAGAATCTTCTTTTACAAAATTTAAATCAGCTTAAAAATGTATTTTTTGTGTAAGCCTTTCCTGATTCAGGTGATGGAGGTGGCGTCTCCTGACTTCTGTTCTATCCCACTGCTAAATCACTCTTTGGATATGCTTTTCTTACTGTGCCATCCCTTTACTGATATTATTTGGAGTTCTTTTCTTACTAATTTTATGATGGTTATTTTACTTTTTAAAATTTTTGTAATTGTAGGCTGCTAAAGTGCCAAGCCAGGTATGTGGTAGTATAGAAAATTTTTAATAAATATAGGCCTAAACACTGCTAGCATGTGCATAGCCCTAGCATATACACAGAGGTGCCTAATACATACTTCCAACATATACACAGCCCTTGCACACAGACACACAAATATACCACACGACACCCCCATGACATGCACACCACACAACACCCCTCCCAAGACACACTGCCAACATGCACATACTCACGCACTGACATGCATATGCACACATGTAGAGATCCTGACTCATTGGCAGCATGCACAGTCCCTGAGACACACATACCCATAACAGACACATATACATAATTCACAACATGCACATCCAACACACACTAATCCCCCTACTCTCTGACATCCCATGTTCACATCCCCACATTATACCACTGATATACAGGCACAACCACACAGCATATGAACACCCTCAGTAACTAGCTACCTGTCCACTCACCTACTCACTTGACACTTATACATCCCCTGCTATCCTACTGACACAGACCTTACAGACCTGTTTTCACTGAGTCTCCCACATAGACATGCCTGAGTCTGTGAATGGAGAAAAGGGGAAACACACCATTATGTAACACTCTAAAGTGTACACTTGAACTTGCTAACTATTGCCGTCTTCTGATGGCCCATGAAATTGTACTGCCCTGGGCCACCACCTAGTCCACCTCATGGTAGGGTCTGGTCTGGCAAATGATTAGAATACCAAGTTTTAGGCATGTTCTTGTCACCTAAATCTAGGTGGCTCCTTATAAAATTACCCCCTATTGCAGAAATTTGTACTGGACATTTGTATTGGGAATGGAATAGACGGGGACTCTGCCTTGCAGGTATCACACGGCTTGTTAATGTTGCTGATTAACTCAAAGCAATTACTGAGGAAGATTTGTTTTACTCTTCATCATCACACTACTTGTCTGGCTGCAAATGTTCTGCAGAATCAAGAGTGGGATTTGACATTAAAATGCATTTTTACAGCCGGGCCAGTAAATAATGAGGTCAGACTGCTGGGTAAATTAGGACATATGATGATTGTACATGACATATCTGAGATGTGTAACTATAAAACAGCAATAGTAGCCCTACCTAGGGCCAAACGTTTAGGGGCGGCAGCTGCAAGGCAGCACTAAAGAGATAGTGGCAGCAGGAACCAGCCAACTCCACCTCGGTCTCCTAAACACTGCAGGATGAGCGCCTCCTCTCTCTCCTCCAGTGCTCTGCCCCTTCAAACTCTTTATTCCATGCTTTATGACCAGTCAGTACTCAAAAAGAAAATGAAGCCATGATGCTAGAAGTTCTGCCGGTACCATCTCCTCTGGATATGGAATCAGCAGTGGCTTCCAGCATACTTTTGCATGAGCATGATAGCTTAATTTTCTTTTACTACTACTACTACTGCTGAACATTTGTATAGTGCTACAAGGCATACGCACATATAAAAGATGGTCCCTGCTCATCAGAACTTACAATATAGTCAAGACAGAAGCACAGTGACTTTAGACATTGGATACAGCTAGGGGGAATGGTAAGGAAACACAAAGGAGATCAGGTGAGTCAAGATATGAAAGCAGCAGCAAAGTAATGAATTTTCAGCCTGGATTTGAAAAAGGTCAGAGAAGACGTACAGACTCAGTAGTTTATTCCAGTCATAAGAAGCAACAAGGTGAAAGGAGTGAAGTCTGGAGTTAGCAATAGAAGAGAAGGGCACAGATAGAAGCAATTTGACAGAAGAGCGAAGATCCAGAGGAGGGGTGTAGGGAGAGATAAGAGAGGAAAGGTAGTGAGGAGCAGCAGAGTGAATGCACTTATAGGTCAGCAGAAATTTGAACTGGATGCGGAAATGGATAGGAAGCCAATGAGGAGACTTGAGAAGAGAGGTAATATGAGCATGACGAGGCTGGTGGAAGATTAGCCGCGCAGCAGAGTGTTGAACAGATTGAAGGTGAGAAAGATGATTCAGAGAGAGACCAGCAAGGAGCAGGTTACAATAGTCTAGATGGGAGGTGACTAAGGAATGAATGTGTCATAGTAGTGTGTTCAGAAAGGAATGGGTGAATTTTGTTGATGTTATAGAGAGAGAAACAGCAGGTTTTAGCTATCAGTTGGATGTGTGTAGATGAGAGAGAAGAGTTAAAGACGACTCCAAGGTTGTGAGCTAAGGAGCCGGGAGGAGTAGAGAGTTATTCACAGAGACTGAGAAAGGAGGAAGGGGAGAGGAGGGTTTAGTGGGAAAAATAAGAAGCTCAGTTTTGGCCATGTTCAGTTTCAAATGGAGGTGAGACGTCCAAGCAGCAATATCAGAAAGGTAGACAGAGATCCGGGTCTGGATTTCCAGAGAGATTTCAGGCGTAGAGAGGGAGATCTGGGAGTCATCAGCATATAGATGGTACTGAAAGCCATGGGAAGAGATGAGTGCACCAGGGGACTGGGTATAGAGAGAGAAAAGAAGTGGAACCAAGACTGATCCTTGGGGTACACTAACGGAGAGCGGGATAGCAGTAGAGGAGGATCCACCAGAACAAATACTGATGGGAAAAATAAGAAGAGAACCAGGGCAGTAAAGAGCCCTTAAAACCAAGTGAGGACAAGGTATCAAGGAAAAGGTTGTGGTCAATAGTGTCAAAAGCAGCAGAAAGGTCAAGAAGGATGAGGATTGAGTACAGACCCTTGGATTTTGCCAGAAACAGGTCACTGGAGACTTTGGCAAGAGCTGTTTGGTAGAATGTAAAGGACAAAAGCCAGATTGTAGAGGATACAGAAGGGCTTGAGAGGAGAGGTCTGTAATTATAGAGCAGCAATATTAGCCCTACCTAGAGCACTGACTTGTCATAGAGCGAGGAGCAAAGGAACTGCATCCCCAGAAGTTTGAAGAGAGGGGGAGGAGTGCGATGATGCAGAACTACAAAGGGCAGCAGCAAAGCCTTGAGCTACTCGGGGTGGGGATGGGCAGGGCCATATCAAGCTAGAAATGCACCCTGTGCGACTAATGAATCTGGTGCCCTCTTCCGCCACAGTCACATGTAACTCACTCTTCTTGAGCTTCCTGAAAGCCCAGTGATGATATCAACACCCTTTCTGTACTTATGCCCTGTGCAGCCACACCACTTGCACAGCCCTGGGCTTGGGCCAGCCCTGCTGACCCTGAAGAAAGGATGGCTATGTGTAAAAGCTTCTTCCTGAGTTATTCATTCCCCAAGTGACTCTGAGCAAATCACTTTCTCTCCCTGTGCCTCTGGAACCCAGTTGAAAATAAAACATTCACCTCGGTCAACATACCTTCCTGCATGGTTTGGACGAGACCTCAAATGAAGCTTTGAATGCCCTTCTCTGCTGGGTCGTCAGAATTGTCCTAGGTCGCTTTGGGCGTTTGCTGTCCTTGCCATCTTCAGTTCCTTTCCCTGCACTGTGTCCTGCTTTGCATGGTCCTCCTTCATCATCACTTTTACCTGCAGGGATCAAAAAGATCTTTACATCTACTCTGGCAGCAGATCGAAACCTCACACTTTCCTCAGGATATTTCCCATGGATTTTACAAATACAATTGTATGGAGATGGGCGTGATTGCAGGATGGGTACCCTTTCAGAGAAATACTTCTTTGTTGGTCAAAAATAATATGTTTTATATTCATTCTCTGCTGTAATATCTGTTAGCAGTCTTTCAGGTCTTGTACCCATTAGGTCTTCAGAAAACTGGAATACTGTTAGGTTGTGGTAGATTTTATTTTACCATCTAAACAGATCTAGCACGTGAGCTTTTGGACATAAGAACATAAGAAGTGCTGTTCTGAGTTGGAGCAAAGGTCAATGAAGCCCAGTATCCTGTTTCCACCAGTGACCAAAAGATGTTACAAATACCTATCAGGATACAGAAAAGTAGTCAGTAATCTCAAAATTACATGTATTACATCATTGCTTTTGTGTCGGAGCAATAATAGCAGTGGTGGGATTTGGCTGCTCGGCCCGGTTCGCGTTCCAATGCCAGCACTGCACTGGCGAGGATCCCCTCACCTGCCAGTAGTTTGACAGCATCGGGAGACCATGGCGTTGTGGGAAGCCCCCAATGCCATCAAAGTATAGGCGGGTGGGGGGATCGGTCCACTAGGCCACTGCGGAGTTGGTGCCCCATGGCTGCCACCAGTGGGATAAGCATGCGGTACCGGCAATGCAAACACGTGCCCTGCTGCCACCCGCTCGGTTCTGGCAGTGGCGGGATCGATCCAAACTGGTTCTGTTTAGTTTGAATCCCACTACTGAATAATAGTAACACATTCTGCAAAGCTTCTTCAGTGAGAAGTTAAACATTTCCTTTATTTTTTTCAAATTAGCTCTTTAAAACTGACAAATTTATTTATTTATTTATTTATTTATTTTATTTATTTATTTTATACCGCACTCTTTAGAATCAGTGCATTTTATATGTATACTAACAGGTACTTTTTATCCCCTTGTCCCCGAAGGGCTCATAATCTACTGTAAGTGTACCCGAGGCAATGGAGGCAAATGATTAGCTATAGCAAAACCCATATCCCAAAGGATTGCAATCCAGTGTAAGCTCTGTAAAGCACTATATGCTTTCCCATAGGTGAAGATATAGCTCTACAATACACTCTGGGGTTTATTTTGGACATCTGAAAACAGGCATTTAGATGTGCAAAGCATGGAGATGTCCCCAAGCCATTTTAGAAGTCGGATATGTAGATGCCCCATCTATGTAGCACAGGGGAGTAATGGAACTGTGGCCTGGGCTGAGCAAGGGAGATGCAAGTCATGGTGAGATTTCAGAAGCATCTTTGACCCTGGCTGCTGAGGTGCCCATACCTATACCTGCTCCTGACCATGAATAAGGTGCAACACTTCCAGGGGGAAGCGCACAATGCACTTACATTGCCACAATTATTATTTCCTGCCTGAAGAAACCAGAGCATAAATACATATTTCGAATATATTACAGACCTGCTGCTGCGCATCTGAGTATGTGAAATGGCAAGCTGAGATGTGCAAGTTTCATAGCATAGTCACCCCCCTTCTGGAATACCCCTGCCGGTACTTCCAAGAACCCGGCTCTGAGGCCATGCAAATTGGGGACATCCACATTTCTGAAAAGTCCTACATCCATGCACGAACCGGGCTATGCAACCTGTATGGGGCCCACCTCCACAACCAGGGACATTCAGTTTTCAGTTTGGAGATAGAGCAATTTCAGAAGGCGCTTATACATGCCTCCGTTCAATGCAGCTACTCCTCCCAGTTCTTAGGCATTCTGTTCTGGACATTCCAGATTCTTACTAGACATTACTTCCAAAATGCCACTTTATTTGAAAGTAGAACTATAATTTTAATATAATATAAGTCTTTCATGTAGCAGGGCAAGCACTTGTTTCATCACGAGACCCATGCGTAGAGTTAAAGGTCAAAAAGAGGAATGTAAACTGAAGCATTCCATTTGCCATTTTATTCATTTGATATACCACTAAGAAACATGCTTACTAAAGGTTTTAACGTGCGTTAATAAAATTAACATATGTTATGTGCACACAGCCCGTTTATTTCTATGGCTGCAGTGGTACTCAATGAATGGTAACTTCTTTAATGTGCATTAACCTTTAGTAAACATGCCACTAAGTGTGAGCAATCAAGCAGTGTACCATAAAATCAATACCATAAATCAAAATTAAACAATGGATTTTTCAAACACATTAAAATGATAACACCACCCTAATAACTATCATTCTAATGCAAGGGGTAGCCTAACAAACATACTACCCATAACATTGGTTAAACCGCCAAGTTTATTAATGTTCTGAAATTACAAATTATGTTTTTATAGAGAAAATGAGTCTTTTTTGGAAAGCTATAGTCTCCTCAAGAGATACATAGCCATACATTGGAGTGCTAGATACCTGCAGCTGAGAAGAACTTTTCAGGCTTTGGGGAAAGAGGTAGGTATAATTTCATGTTCATTTGATTAAATAACTAAATATAAGGTTAGGTGGATATTTATTTAGCTGTGTTTATATACTGCTGTATCAATATGTCAAAGTGGGCCAACAATGACTTTATAAAGAACAAGGAACTAGGGGGCGGGGGGAGGGGGAGTTGAGAGTACATGGATATGAAGTATTAACAAGTGAAAGTGGGTACTAATACAATTAACAAATATTTACAAAACTTTGCTATCAAGAAAACATTCAATAAAGAGAAGTGACTTCTACTACTATTACTACTATTAATCATTTGTATAGAATTACAAGGTGTATGCAGCACTGTACAGACACATATAAAAGATGGTCCCTGCTCATCAGACAGTACAACAGATGAGAACAAGGGTATAGTAGAGAAGGTTAATGAGACAGAAGGAGAACAAAGGATTAAGATCCAAAAGCGGCCTGAAAGAGGTGAGCCTTTAGCATGGATTTGAAAAGGGGGAGAGATGAAACCTGATGTAAAGATACAGGTAGTTTGTTCCAGGCATAAGGAGCAGCAAGGTGAAAGGATCAAAGTCTGGAATTGGCTGAAGAGAAGGGCACAGAGAGAAGCAAGCCAGAGGAAGAGCAGAGTTCACAAGCAGGGGTGTAAGGAGAGAGAAGAGAGGAAAGGTAGTGAGGAGCAATAGAATGAATGCATTGATAAGTTAGAAGGAGAAGATTTTTTTTTCTTTTATGCAATTTGGAGTTACAGAAGATACAACAACTTGTTACAGAAAAGAATACACAAAGTACCGTTGAATTGTGTAACTCCTTGTTTATTGTAAACCGCGCTGATGCTGAATAGTGCGGTATATAAGAGACTATAAATAAATAAATAAATAAAATAATACAGCAGAAGAATAAGAAGGCAACCAGCCTTCTCTAGCATTACACTAAAGCATGAAGAACTACACTCACTAACCCACAAGTGAAGAGGGAGGTGTAGACATAATCAAAGGAAGAATTCCAGGAAATAAGACACAAGACTAATGCAGAATATTACTATCATGAACCAGAACCCCTACCTCTAAGTAGAAGGGGTAGATGAGAGAGCCATAAGCTGCTGAGACAGAGCCACACTCTTGCCTGCAACAAACTGAGTTTTCTGGCTCAAAAAAGGTATAACTAACTCCCTGATATTTAATTAAACATCTACACGAGTAACACAGGAAGAATAGCCACCTAACTGCAAAACCTGAGGATGAAGTAAAAGAAACTGTTGCCTACGTTTTTGGGTGGCTTTAGAGACATCAGGACACATCCTAATTGTCCCCCCCATAAAGGGCTCATTCCTAGCCTTAAAATATAATTTCAGGAGTAAATCTCAATCAGGCTCAAGAACCAGAGTCAGCAACAAAGTAGCCCTCAGGATAAATCACGGATCTGTAGTCTCTAGGAACCCAGTTAGATCCAAAGAGTCCATTCGTGCAGGTGAAGAAGCTCTGTGGTCTTTACGCTTGGTGGTTTGCAAATAGAAAATCCTAGCCAAAGGAGGAACTGATTCCAAAGAGATTTTCAATACAGACGTAGCATAAGAAACAAACAAGTCAATATGTCAATATGTATATAGTTACCCTGTTTTGTACCAAGTTTTATCTCCTGTTACAATGTAAGTGCAAAAAAGTCTTGACTAAATTGTGCAACCTTTGTTAAATGTAAACCGCACTGATAAAAAATAGCGCGGTATATAAAAGATGTTAAATAAATAAATAAATAAATAATAAGTCCTTCGACGGGACAGCAGGAACACCAGGAAAATTCAACAAGTGTAGATTCCTCTTCCTAACAGAGTTCTCTAACATTTCAATCTTCCCATGGATACCAAATAAATCTTTAGTAACATACCTGAAATAGTTACAGTGTCCTCCACTTTGACTTCCAGCTGGGCCACCTTAGAGCTTAATCGGGCCACCTCCTGCTTCTGCTAGACTACAAACTGAACCATGGAAGCTAAAGCACTCTGGAGGGCACCAAACTGAGATGAAAAGGAAAGTTCCAGAGCCTGTCAGCCCTCCCAGAGAGAGTCCAAAGTAACGGCTGTAGGATGAACAAGTAAAGACCTTACTGGCTTTACCTCCTGTTTTCCAGAGACAGGCTATGAACGAGTAAGCAACCCATCCTCAGATTCCGTAGGCAATGAGGGCCCTCCATCAGCAGTAGACCTCTCCACCACTCCAGCTGACACACCAGCCATGATGACTTCTGCTACAGGACTCCCCACAAATATTGGCATGCCGGTCCCAACTCTTAGCCAAGAGAGTCTGCCTCCATTGCTCCCAAGCCATGGAATGCGGGCTGAGCTGGAGGGGTTCATGTCTCTGGGCTGAGGATGACCTGTAGCTCTGAGGGGCATAGCAAGCCTCCTTCTGCTTCTGACACTTCAAGCAAGCTTTGCTCCGGAGTTTTCTCTGCAACAGTAGGCCTCACAGAGCAAAGCCACAGTCGTGCTCTTTGGCAACTCCCAACCTTTAGCTTTCCACTTACGAGGCATTTTTGAAGGTAAAAGAGAAAATAAAGAGAAAGGTAAAAGTGGGAGCCATCAGGGCAATGGCTAACACATGTCCACCATCTTGGCCTCCCAAAATGGGAGGGAGACGTTTATATTGGATACGGAAATGGAAGGGAAGCAAATGAAGTTATTTAAGAAGAGGGGTTACATGTGCAGAGTTTTGAAAAGATTGAAAAGAAGAAAGATGACTCTGAGGGAGATCAGCAAAGATCAGGTTGCAATAATCGAGGCAAGAAGTGACTAAAGAGTGGATAAGTGTTTTTGTAGTGTGTTCAGAAAGGAAGGGGTGAATTTTATTAATGTAGAGAAAGAAACAACAGGTTTTTGCTATCTGTTGGATATGTGTGGAGAAGGAATAGGAAGAGTCGAAGATAACTCCAAGGTTGCGAGCTGAGGAAACAAGAAGCAGAAGAGAAGGGAGGAAGGGAGGGAGGAAGGTGGGGTGAGGGTTTAGGGGAAAAATAAGTTTGGTTTTGGCCATGTTCAATTTCAAATGGCGGTGAGACATCCAGGCAGCGATGTCAGATAAGCAGGCAGATATATGGGCTTGGAGTGTAAGAGAAATATTAGGTGTAGATAGATAGATCTGAGAGTCATCAGCATAAAAATGATATTGAAAGCCATGGGAAGAGATGAGAGCACCAAGGGATTGCGTATAGAGAGAGAAAAGGAGAGGGTCTAGAACAGACCCTTGGGGTACACTAACTGAGAGAAGGATAGCTGTAGAGGAGGAACTGTCAGAAAAGACACTGAAGGAGCGATGAGAGAGATAAGAAGAGAATCAGGACAGCACAGAACCCCTAAAACCAAGTGCAGACAACGTATCAAGGAGAGGTGGTGGTCAACATTGTTAAAAGCAGCAGAAAGGTCAAGAAGAATGAGGACTGATTAAAGGCCTTTGGATTTAGCCAGGAACAAGTCACTGGCGACTTTAGCAAGGGCCATTTCAGTAGAGTGTAAGGAACGGAAGCCAGATTGAAATGGATCTAGGAGGTCCTGAGAAGAAAGAAAATCAAGGTAATGGCGGAGAACTGCACGTTCAAAATTTTTGGAAATGAAGGGCCTGATATTGTACAAGGTGCCAAAGCAATCGATAAGCTGCTAAGAAAAAACGCTCAGGAAAGGGGCATGAATCATGAGTAAGGCAGAGTATACGCAGGCAAGAGGAGAATATTGAAACATAGAAACATAGAAATATGACAACAGAAAAAGTCCACATGGCCTATCTAGTCTGTCCTTCCATAACAACTACAACAGTCCCCTTTTTAACTTTAGAGATCCTCTTTGTTTGTCCCATGCTTTTTTGAATTCAGTTACAGTCCTCATCTCTACCACTGGGAGACTATTCCACGGATCCACTACTCTTTTCGTAAAGAAATATTTCCGCATATCACTCCTGAATCTATCTCCCTTCACCCTCATCCCATGTCCCCTCGTAGCAGAACTTGCTTTCAATTGAAAGAGGCTCTCTCCCTGAACATTTATGCCATGGAGGTATTTAAACATCTCAATCATATCACCTCTATCCCGTCTTTCCTCTAAGGTGTACATATTAAGATCCTTAAGTCTGTCCTCATATGCTTTATAATGAAGACCACTAATCATTTTAGTAGCCACCCTCTGCACCGACTCCATCCTGTTCACATCCTTTTGAAGGTGCGGTCTCCAGAATTGTACACTATACTCCAAATGAGGTCGCACCAAAGACTTATACAGAGGCATTATCACCTCCTTTTTTCTGCTAGCCATTCCTCTCCATATGCACCCAAGTATCTTTCTAGCTTTTGCCGTCGCCTTTTCTACCTGTTTAGCTACTTTAAGATCATCAGACACAACCACGCCTATTGTCACATATCAGAAGAAGTGCAGCCAGTGGCAAAATCCACGTACCTACGTAATGCAGAGCAGGCCTTATTTGTTGTACGTGCGTAGACAAACCCAAAACAATATTGGCCCATGAACCATGAAAGGCACAGAAGAGTGGGGCAAACCATGTAACAGTGAAACACGGGCAAAACAGGAAATGAGTTGGCATTAAATGGAGATGTGGCACCCCATGAACAGGGTCCGATCATGTGAAACATGAGTAATGTGTACCAACATACTCAGGTCACGTGCGACACGACATCCATACATGTGCATTGGCTTGCCGATCAGGGCCAGCCCGTCCATTGTGCAAGAATGTTGTTTGCAAAGGGCCCTGAGTTTCAGGGGGCCCCACGCAAACAACATTCTGCATCTGCCAGTAAATTTAAAAAAAACAACAAACTTGCTGCTGCTGCTGCCACTGCGGCAGCGGCAGAATCGAGCATCCTGCGGGGCCCCCCTGCCTGGCAGAGTCCTCCATGCGGCCTCAGCTCCTTAAGTGCCGGCTTTCAGAGACACGAGGCCGCGAAGGGAGAGCTTCTCCCTCGCGGCTCTGTTAAGCCGCTGGCGCTGATAGAAACAGGATTTCCTGTTTCCCATCAGCCCAGCGGGCTTAAACAGAGCTGCGAGAAAGGGAAACTCTCCCTTCGCGGCTCTGAAAAGCCCACGCTGAGGGAGCTGAGGCCGCATGGAGGACTCTGCCGGGCAGGGGGGGCCCTGCGGGATGCTTGATTGTGCCGCTGCCATGGTGGCAGCGGCAACAGCAGTACATTTTTTTTTTTAATCTACCTGGGCTATGGGGGGGGGGCTAAGACTGGAAGTGGACTGATGGGGGGTAGGACTGGTAATGGGCTATAGGGGGGGAGCTAGGATGGGAAATGGGCTATGGGGGGGCTAGGACTGGAAATGGGCTATGGGGGGGGGGGCTAGGCCTGGAAATGGGTTGATGGGGGGGGGGGGCTAGGACTGGTAATGGGCTATGGGGAGGCTAGACACAAAGAAACCAGAAGAAAGTGGCTGGAGCAATTGCAACTGAAAAAAAATGCACAAAAGGTAGAAAAATATCTCTTTATTTTGAATTTATTAACTGGAATATGTCAGCTCTGGGAAATGTGCATCATTAACTCAATGAAGGCAGTATTTTTTAAATTGGGCGAGCACAACAGAAATTCCGTGCTTCTTAAATGCCGTTCTGTCGGGAGCTTCCCACACCTGTACAACGCTCTGGGGATGGGTATAAGAGGGTCTTGAGACAATAGCTGTTTTGTGTTTTAATTTTAGATCACTGTGGAAACGATCTCCTGATGAAACTGTGGCCGTGAAACGCCTCAGTGGTGCCCAGGTAGAGCGTTGAGATCGAGATCATCACAGAGCGTTGTACAGGTGTGGGAAGCTCCCGAAAGAACGGCATTTAAGAAGCACGGAATTTCTGTTGTGCTCGCCCAATTTAAAAAATACTATCTTCATTGAGTTTAACAGAGTTGAATGCGATTTGGAGTCTTGATATTTGGGTAGTGCCTGCCGTTGAAGCAATAATCCGGTTTTGAGATAAACAGGACAAGCCGGGTGTTGGGTGATTATTAGTAGGAGTGTGCCACATGAGAAGCGCAACGGCGAGTTCTGAAAATGGGAACTGGTCATTGATGTTCTAATACCCCATTAAGAAAGACGTCAGTCTGAATGGTGGATAAAGTTCCGAGACCAGTTTTTCGCCAATTACGCGACTGCATCTGGATGTCTTCAGTTAACACTAAAAATATTCTTTAAAAAGATTTTCCCCCTTATTGTTCAAGTTGAACGTAATTTTTGATTGAGCATCAGTTCACGTTCAGAAAGTGACCAAATTTAGGTGTGACTTCACTTATGTTGACAACATACTGGGACTATACCTGGGGCTCACCTCTGGTGGCAGGAGATGGGTCATATGACAACACGGGTCAGTGGGTGCACCTGTCTTTTCTCAACCAGGGCTGCTGGTTGAGACTTCCCTGCCTCCATTGACAGTTGCTGGGCCTTACCTGTGTCACTCTTGCTTGCCCACAGACCAGCCAGGCAGTTGATTCCCATGTCGGTGAGGCGCTCTCTCCTGCAGCCACAGCAGACACACATACAACCATCATACAACCATCCCCAGCCTACCCCCAAATACCTTCACAAAAACCACTTCCACACACTTTTTAACATACAGCCCACGTATCCCCCACTCATATCTCCCCATATACACCACAGCACACACACTGTCATCCCCTCATACAAGAACACTCCATTTTCATGCTTTACAATCTGCACAAACATTAATGTCATCCACACACCCTGATGCAGACTCATTCTTTCTGCACACACACAAATATTTAGACACACCTATACATACTCCCTCACACAATGCATACATTCTACACAATGTCTTTCACAATCCCTTCCATATATTCTGCTAATTTTCATACCTCCCCCCCAAGACTATCCTCCATGCACAACTTCCCACACAATCATACTGTAAATACCGCTCAAACTATAAATAACCTGCACATACTGTAAACACCACAAATTAACCAACCCAATTATAATACATTATAGTTTGTTAACCCCTACATGCTAATCCCCTTTAACTCTAGTTCATTGTACCCCAGTTCATGTTAAGTTACGATGTAAACAGACTTGATTGAAGGATAAAGCGGTATAGAAGTCTGGTTAAATAAATAAATCAAGTTGGTCTAACTAGCACCCCCGACTCTGGATTCCTCTTCTGGCTGAACATGAATGCGAGGGAGTCTCCCAACAGTGATATAAGAGCTCAGACAATCTGCTGTTGCTATAGACCTGAACATGTGGACCATCTTGGGTCTATTGCTATTAATAACCTTACACATCTTTTTTTAAACAAGAAGATACCAATCCAAAAATTGAAGGAAGTTCCACAGTCCCATTTGTTGGCCATCCTGAAGTTTTCTTTGAGACATCAGCCCAAGAGGTCCACAGTTATAAGGGAAACAGGTGAGGAAGTATATGGAATATGGCTCATGTTGTTTCTGATTTTGGCTACAGGTTGAAAGTATTGAGTAATTAAAATTTCTGTCCTGATAAGCATATAGCAGAACTGCAAAACTGCTACCCTTAGGAGAATGGGTGGTCTCCGTGATATTGTTTGTAAACCAACTTGATAGTGATGACAATAATCTTAGAATTGAAGAGTTGATCATATATTTTTTGAAGTGGAATTGGAGTTAAAATTGACTATACATTATGGTTTTTCAATGTATAAAAAATTAAACTGGATCTAAGGTGGTACTGATATCTTCAGTTGAAGTCCAACAAAACAAAATTGTTTTGGATTGCAACTCTAGGAATTTCTATTTGGAGTCTGCAGAAAACAAAGCAGAAAGAAATAGAGCTCAAGAGAGCAAGGTGTTAGAGATGTTTGTGAATATTGTGAGCTCAGGTTGGTATCATGATGTTGGATTGTTCTCTGAGCATGATAGTTTGATTGCAAACATTTCATCACCATTCGAGGGGACAACATCAGTGCAGGGTTCCAATTGGTACTGTGCCTGCATGCTTGCATTTGTACTTACATTAAGATTGGTGAGAAAGGTGTTTTACTCGTGCTGAATTTTCTTGTTTACTCAGGAAACCTGAAGCAGCAGTCAAAAAATCACATACAGCTCTCTTGTGAGGTGAAACAGGTGAATGGGAAAAGCAGTTTATTCAATTCCTCTCTCTCTATCTCCCTGCTGGGACCTCCCAGGATCCTTCTGTCTTCCCTCCAATAAAAAGGTGCCAGAATTCAAATGTCTGCTGTTATATCCTAGCCGGAATGGGACAACTCAGCACGGCCAACAGTGCAATAATAAACGCAATAGTAAAACATCCAAAAACATTTTATTAAGCTATCTGATAATTTCGGATTTGTCAAATGAAATCTGGAACGTCCAAAGTAAAATAGGAAAACAACAAAAAAAGAGTTTGTTATGCTATCTGATAATTATGAGCTATGGCACTCAAGTATTCTATAGGGCATCTAGTGCCATAATCTGACACAATCTTTGAAATATGTTGATCAGCCTTGCAGCATTTCCTCAACTTGGCTGGATGACTGTGGCCTGAAACGAGCTGTTCATCTCTGCCCTTCTGCACCTTTCTGAGGCCATTAATGAACTTCCAGAACATGGGATGGCACATTCCAAGTTTGTCTCGGAGGTAATGATGAACAGCTTCAGAATGGTTGTTTGTGTGATCCTTGACACTCAGTGTTCTATTAAACAGATTTCACATAGATGGAGGAAACAGAGGAGATTGTCTACCATTTCCTCTCCTATTTGGGTGACTGATGTATCTGTCTTCGAAGCAGTTGAGCAGAGGATGAAGCTCTTCAGGTAGGTGTCCTTCCAGAGCAGCAACATAATCTCCCAAGTCTGGGACAGGCACAAATGCCAAGGCCAGAACCATTTTGGCTTTAAAGGCAAACTCCATGTTTATGTCACATTCTGGAACAGCACTTATCAACACAAAATGCTTCCTCATGTTCTGAACCAGGATGCCCAAATAGGAGAGGAAACAATCTTCTCTGTTTCCTCCATCTATGTGGAATCTGTTTGACAGAACACTGAGTGTTGAGGATTGCAAACCATGTAAATACCTTTGAATATCCCTCCAAAGTGTCTTTTACCTTGCTAAGAAGGAGGGGGCACATATATCTCTAACCATTAGATGGCACTATTAACAATTTAATCACAGGATTCCACTTTCCAAAGGTTGCCATCCTTCTCCACCACTGCAAATGCAATGTGTGCCTTCAAGGCAGTCCTGACTCCTGGCAACCCAGAAGCTCCTGGGTTTTCTTGGCAGTGTCACCAGAAGTAGATTGCCAGGCCTTTCTTCCAAGGCAATGGAGGGTTAAGTGACTTGCCCAAGGCCACAAGAAGTGCTAGTGGGAATCAAACCCTGGTTGCTTGGTTACCAAGCCAGTGTTCTAACCACTAGGCTACTCCTCCACTCCACCACTAGCAGCCAGTATTCATAACACTGATAGTAAACTATATCCTACAAGGTATTACATATATAGAAATCATTATACAAGCTATATGATTCAATGATAAGCTTTCCCAGTAGAATTTACAACAAAGAAAAATAAATACACATCTGAATCGCTAAGAGCTAGCCCTGCAGGGATAAGTGTATGACCACAGTAGAGGTATGTAATTCATAAAAAAAAGAAAAACAGAGCAAGACTTATGAAATTATTTTCAACTCCTTCTACACACCTGCATCTCTGTGTTTATATATATCAGTGTATCTTCAATGCTTCTTTAGAGTTGGGAGTGGTCCCGGAGGACTGGGGAAAGGCAGATATGGTCCCTCTACACAAAAAAAGTAAGGAAGAGTTTGAGAACTGCAGGCTGGTTAATATGAAGTCTGTGGTGAGTTAAATTAATAGAAACACTGCAGGATAGTGAAGGTTCTGGACTACAATAGAGGAGTAGCCTAATGGGTAGAGCTGGAAGCCAGGGAAGCTAGGTTCAAATCCCACTGCTGCTCCTTGTGGTCTTGGGCAAGTCACTTAACCCTCTATTGCCTTGGGTACAAACTTACAGGCCAATGTAGAAAGCCAGCACTGAAGTTGCACTCTATCAACTTTTTACATCTATTTGCAATGCACTGATACAGCGTGACTTCAGCACCGGCATACAGAAAGGGGCTCATATGTAAATGAGCCATGCGTTAAACTGTATACAAAATGGCAGCATTATACTGGGAGAGCAAGCCAAACACATGCGCAAAGAAATTGGCGCTAGTTTGGCATGCTCTTCAAGAAAAACAGGGGCACTGTGTGGCTAATTTGCATATGGGTCCCCACAGTATTTTAATGGCATCGGGAACTTTCTTAGATGCCTGGATTATCTGAGAAGAAATGTCAACCTCCCCTCAGATGATACAGGTATCGGGAAAGCCCCCGGTGCTATCAATATATTGTTGAGGCCAGTGTCCCTGAAAGAAAGCAAATCCCTGGCGGCCCAGTGGCTCCGATTCACCCCTCTCCCAACTAAAAATAAACCTGGTGGCCCCAAACCCCCACCCCCTCCCAGTACCTTTACAAATGAGAGGGAGCGCTGCCCACATGCTCCCCCTATTGCTCAGGCATCTTAAAAAATGGTGGCACCTGGTCCCGCATGGTGCATCCTGGGATGCACTGGTGGGATCATACTGCCATATAAGGCATATTCAACCTTATATCACAGTCTGACCCTGAGTGATGCATCCCAGGATGCACCACATGGGGCCAGAGACTGCCATTTTTCAAGATGATGGGGAGACACTCCCGCTCATTTGTAAAGGTACCGGGAGGGGGTTCGAGGCTGCTGGGCCACCAGGCATATTTTTAGTGGGGTGGGGTTGGAGGGTTTTGGGCCCCTGGCCACCAGGTATATTTTTAGTTGGGGGGGGTGGGACTGCTGGGCCACAAAGGATTACTTTTACTTGGGCAGATGGGGGTATCGGGGCAGCTGGGCCACAAGGAATTTGCTTTCAGTCGGGGCAGCAGCCCCCTGACTGTATTTTGGCATCGGGGGCCTTCCCCGATGCCTTGATCATCTTTGACATTTCTCCTCAGATGATCCAAGCATCAAGGAAAGCACCAGATGCCATCAAAATATTGGGGGCAGGCATTAGATGTTTAAGCCACCTCAGACCCAGGCGTAAAAATGTTGGCACTAAGGCTGGTTGTGAAATTCTCAACATGTTTCTCTGCATCAGGCGCAGGCAATGTTTGCACACAATTTCATTATGTGCTGCTCATTTGCCTCTAAATTAAATACATTTAAATATTCTTGGCACTAATTGTGCACTAATTTTTCCTTTGCTGTTTACCCAAGCGTCTGTCTCTTTTCTGCATTTGGTGGTAGCAATAAGTGTACTTAAAAGTGATGTTATCTATGCTTGTTAGATTGTAAGCCCTCTGAAAGCGAAATCTAGAGGCAAGTCTTATCAGACACATCTGATTAATTTGATTGACTGGGTGACCAGAAATTTGACCAAAGGAGAACAGTAGATGTGGTGTACTTAGATTTCAGCTAAGCTTTTGATAGGGTTCTAAACAGGTGACTTTTAAATAAACTGAGCGCTTAGGGATATACACTAAAGTGACTGATGGATTAGAAACTGGTTGAGCGGGAGACGACAAAGGGCAACTGTAAATGAAGTTCTGTAATGAAAGGACATTGCGCTATCCATGCAAGTGTCTTATTAAATTTCAGGGCGTTAATTATACCTTTTGTGATCCCTCTCATTTAACTCAGTTTCTTGCTGGTAAAACTGTGGGACTGTGTATAAGGGATATCTGCATCAGCATATGCCTCATTTCCTATACATTTTCTTTTGATATTGGTTTGGCCATCTCTTATCTTTTGCACCAGATCCTGTATTCCACTAAAGACTAGGAAGCTATTCTGGACCTAGTCCTTACTGTAACTCAGAATCTGGTGCAAGAGATAAGGGTGTTGGGTCCACTTGGCAATAGTGATCATAGCATGATCGCATTTGATTTAATAAATGGATAAAGGATGGCAAGGAAATCCAAAGTATTACCTTTTAACTTTCAAAATGGAGACTATGATAAAATGAGGAAAATAGTTAAGAAAAAACTTAGAGGAGCAGCTGCAAAGGTTATTACATCAAGCATGGGCGTTGTTTAAAAATCCTATCTTGGATGCCCACAGAAGATGTATTCTATACTTTAAGAAAAGTGGAAGGAAGGCCAAAAAATTGCCAGCATGGTTTAAAGGCAAAGTCAGAGAGGCTATTGTAGGCAAAAAAACATCTTTCAGGAAATGGAAAAAGGAGCCATATGAAGTTAGATGCAAGGCATTGATAAGGCAGGCAGAGAGAGAATTTGAAAAAAAAGTGTGTTGTGGAAGCAAAAACACACAATAAAAACTTTTTCAAATACATTCATAACAAAAATAACCTGTGAGAGAGTCAGTTGGACCATTAGATGATAGAGAGATAAAAGGGGACCTAAGGGAGGACAAGGCCACAGCGGAGAGACTGAATGAATTCTTTGCTTCTGTCTTTACTGAAGAAGATATAGGGAAGTTACCCATGCCTATAATGGTATTTAGAGGTGATATATTAAAAGAATTGAAAGAAATATAAAAAAAACGGGAAGATATATAACAAGTATTTCACCTGGACCAGATGGTATCCAAAGGCGTTGAAAAAACTGAAAGATGAGATTGCAGACCTACTATTAGTAATCTGTGAACTATCATTAAATCATCTGTAGTACATGAAGATTGGAGAATGGCCAAGTAGATAATCATGGATAATGAGAGAAAGCCACATGGATTTAGCCAAGGAAAGTCTTGTCTTACTAATCTAGTATATTTTGTTGAAGGTGTAAAATAAACAGGTAGACCAAGATGATCTGGTTGATATGGGGCCTGATGCAGAGACGCGGGTTGCGGGGCGTGCAGCACCACAAGCCATCCAGGCCTGATTCCCCCTCCAGCTCTCCCAGTAGGAAGGGGGAAGGGGGCAGAATCTGGGTTGAGAAGGGGTGGGCTGAGCTAGCAGGACATACAGAGCCGATTCCAGTCATGACCCTGTACATCCTGCTGGGTCTAAGGGGACGTGCTGCTTATTCCACCTCGAAGGTGGAGTGAGCAGCACCAATCTGGTGATCGGGCTCGGGGATCCCGGCTGGGGCCAGGTGCGGTGGTGGGGGAAGGGGTCTCTGCCACCCGATCCAGGGCCTGCTATAGGTTGGGCGGCGGGGAAGAAGGGGGAATCGGGCTCCACATGTACCTGGATTTTCAGAAAGTCTTTGACAACTCCCTTATGTTAGACTCTTGGCCAAATTAAAAAGTCAAGGGATTGGAAGCAGTATCATTTTGTGGATGTGGAACTCATTAAGAGATAGAAAGCAGGACTAAATGGCCAATTCTCACAATAGAGAAAAGTGAATAGTGGAGTACCCCAGGGTATATGGAAATAATGAAAGAGGTGATCAAATTAGCAGATGACACTTAATTATTCAAAGTTGTTAAAACACATGAGGATTGTAAAAATTTGCAAGAGCACCTTGATAAATTAGAAGACTGGACATCCAAATGGTAGATGAAATTTAATGTGGACAAATGCAAAGTTATGCACCTAGGAAAGAACAACCCAGTATGGTTACACATTAGGAACCACCACCCAAGAAAAAAATTTAGGTGTCATCATGGATAACACAGGTACACTAAAAAAAATTTTTTTTAAACTGCCTCTAATGTTTCGATTGATTTTTATGTTTTTTGGTGCGCTGAATCCAAATCTGGTAACCAATTTGCTCCATCACGTACAGATTTTTTGCTACATTGGGTTAGCAGTTTGAGGTGAACGTTTCAGATTGAGTGCGATCGAGATAAACGTTTCTTGGATAAATTCTTTATACTAATTGTTTAGTAGTTATTCAAATAAGAATAAAGAAAATTGTAACAAGGCAGCACATAAGAATAGAGTAATGTCAACAAAACACACTGTGATGGTAGCAAAATTGTCTGCACTTAAAACAGCCACATACATGTGCACAAACATTGAGCATATAAGAGCGAGGTTAGACACAAAGCAAAGCAAAGAAATGTGCAAAAAATGTTGTACAGGTATGTATGTAAGAATAGAAACCGCAAACCGCACCATTGCAATACATGAAGACAAACACCCGATGGTGTGAAAATAAAATTCTAATAAATGAGATCCGACACTGTGGTAATAACTAGCAAATTTTTATTTCAAAGTTTAGTAAAAACACGATATTTGTCAACACAGTTTAGATTTTAAAGTCATTCTTGGGTCAATCAATCTCCTGGTGGGCCCGTTTCTTCTTCCCCCGAATGCTTCTCTTGGTGCGCTGCTTGGCGTATTTTTCATCTGGGGTTTCCCGCAGCAGCAACCAGCAGAAATCAGCCATCATAGTGGTGTTCCATCTTCCTTGGTACCTTCTCTCTGCGTCCTTGATGTCCTGGTGAAACCTTTCACCTTGTTCTTCACTGTACGCCCCCAAGGTTTCGGGAAAGTAGTTCACATGGGAGTGCAAGAAATGGACTTTCAGGCTCATGTTACAGCCTTGTTCTTTGAAGGCATTGAGCATCCTGGCAACAATATCCTTATAGTTCTCATCCCGCCTGTTCCCCAAGAATTTGAGAACAACATCCTTGAAGGAATCCCAGGCTTCTTTTTCCTTCTCAGACATCGTTTCAGCGAATGCTCCATCTGAAATGAGTTTCCTTATATCAGGGCCAACAAACACTCCTTCCTTTAGCTTTGCTTCAGAAAGTCGGGGGAACTTTGAGCAAAGGTACCGAAAACACTCACCATCTTTTGGAAGGGACTTGATGAATTGCTTAATGAGACCCAACTTAATGTGGAGAGGTGGTAATAGAATTTTATCACGAGGTACCAAGCTCTCATGAAGAACATTTTTCTCACCGGGTCTCAAATACTCCCGAATTGGCCAGTCTTTTTTCCCCCAGTGTAGGTCGCGGGCCCGGCTATCCCACAAGCAAAGGAAGCAGGGATATTTGGTGAAACCGGATTGCTGCCATAATAGCATGGATAGAATTTTAAAGTCTCCACAAATCATCCACTTATGCTCATCATAACTAATCTTCTGAAGAATCAGGGCCAAATTCTCATATTTTTCTTGGAGAATAACAGAGTGAGCAATAGGAACTGAAGCGAATGTGTTGCCATTATGAAGAAGAACACCTTTTATGCTGTCTTTTGACGAATTAATGAACAGCCGCCATTCAGCAGGATCATACTTGAGTTTAAACTTTTCCATCACTCCGTATATATCGTTGCAAAATACCAAATCTTCCTCTTTGCTGAAATACTTCAAAAATTGTGTCTCGCGGTTGCGGTACCAATAAAAAGTTGTTCCTGGTGACAATAGATTTTTCTGTTTAAGCCGAGAACCTAGAAGTTGGGCAGCATCATTTGGGAGTCCTAAATCCCGGACTAAATCATTCAATTCAGCTTGAGAGAAAAGTTCAGGTTTCGGATCTGGTTCAGTTTCAAACTCGGAAGTACTGGACTCATCGGGAAAAGCCATCTGATGAGTCTCATCATGATCAGAACCGTCCACACAAATATGATCCAAAGATTTTGGTGGTTCAGGCACAGGTACTTCGTTGCTATGAGGCATAGGCCTAATTGCTGAGGGAAGGTTGGGGTAACTTATTACGATCTTAATATTTAAGTTGTATCCCTTCACAATGCAAGAGAAAAAATAGCAGTCACTGCTGTGGTCTCTTTGTTCACGCCACATCATAGGTATTCTGAAACGAAATGCTTGTTTTTTACCTTTCATCCATAAGCATAGATCTTCCTCACATGTCTTGCACACTTTGTGAGGAGCCCACGGTTTGTCTTGATCGCCTAACTTCAAACCGAAATAGGCGAAATATACTTTTTTAATAAATGCAGAAATGTTCCTCTGCCGCTTTTTCACGGTATATTCCCCACAAATAAAACAAAAACTGTCCGGAGAGTTGACGCAACCTCTGGCTCTGTGAGCCATCACAAATACACAGCACTGCAAACTACAACTGTAGTGAACCACTTCGGAATGAAGCTGGATTACGACTGAGCAAACAAAAGATAATAATGAACTTGCAAGAAACTGAAATTTGACAGGAACGTTCATGTCGCAACCACCGTGTTTGAGCGAGCGAACGAGGCGAGGCGAACAGGAAAGAACATGCGCCAGCGCGAGTACTGGATTTAGCCCCCCGCCTCCCAATTGTCCTGTTAATGTATAAAAAGAATACAAAACACTCTAAAATATCATGAGGGAGTGTTTCTAATTAGTTAACCATTACAACCTCTATTTTGGGCCAAGAAAATAAACTGCAGTCGGCTAAAAAGAAATTATGTGAACATTCCTTATATGGGTAAGAAATCTAATTTTGCAAGAAAACGTGACGTGATGGAACATTTTGGCTATTTTTCCTGGATTCAGCACCCCAAAATCTATAGGAATCAGTTGCAAAACTGGAAGCAGTTTTTTGGTAGTGTACCTGTGTAATATGTTGAAACGCTCTGTTCAGTGTGCAGCAGCAGCCAAGAAAGCAAATAGAATGCTAGGAATGGAGAATAAAACCAAGGATATTATAATGCCTCTGTATTGTTCCATGGTGCGACCGCGCCTTGAATATTGTGTGCAATTCTGGTCACCATATCTTAAAAAGGATATAACAGACTTAGAAAAGATGAGCACATGAAATGAGAGTCAGAAGCTGCAAAGATGTCTTACATATTGGGACATGGGACGTTTGAAGAATGAACCAAGGGAAGTTGGAGGAGGTCAAGATTGAAATGGAATGTGTACAGCTCGATCTGTTGGGTTCAGTGAACTGAAATGGACTGGCTTTGGGCACTTTACATCTGATGATCATATGCTCTATTATACTGGAAATGAAAGACAAAGAAGAAATGGTGTTGCATTAAAAATAAAGAAGAAACTTGAAAGAACTGTAATGAAATACAATGCAATCAGTGAACACTTAATTTTTATTCATCTATGAGGAATGCCCATCAATGCAACTATAATTCAAATATATGCCCCAACAACAGCTGCAGAAGAAGATGAAGTTGATGAGTTCTATGAACAAGTACAAGCTGAAATTGACAGAACATGCAATCAGGATATCATGATAGTCATGGTTGACTGGAACACAAACGTTCGTAGCAAAGAAGAAGGCAAAGTGGTTGGAAACTATGGACTTGGTAAAAGAAATGAAGCTAGAAAAAGACTGATTGAATTCTGCAAGACCAACGATCTATTCATATCAAACAACTTTCAGCAGTACAAGCAGCGACTATATACATGGACTTCACCCAAAGGATTGTACAAAAATCAAATTGACTACATCTGTGGAAGTCAATGATGGAAAAGCTCGATAACATCAACAAAGACAAAACTTGGAGCTGATTGTGGTACAGAACACCAACTACTAGTATGCAAACTCAAGCTAAAGTTGAAAAAGAACAAGCCACTCATGAATGTAGCAAAATATGACCTCGAGAATATACCACCGGAATTTAAAGACTGCCTGCAAAATAGATTTGCTGCTTTAGATACAAATGACAGAGCTTCAGAAGAGTTATGGGATGACATCAAGAAGGATATGTTGGAAGAAAGTGAGAAGTCTCTACAAATGGTGAAAAAGCAAAAACGGCCAAAATGGATGACCGAAGAAACTCTGAAAATTGCCCAGAAATGCAGAGAAGTTAAAGTCAGAGGAGAAAGAGAGGCAATCACAGAACTCAACAGAGATTTCCAAATTGCAGCATGACAAGACAAGGAGAAGTACTACCATAATGCATACAAGGAAATGGAAGCAGAAACTGTTAGAGAAAGAATAAGATCAGCTTTCCTAAATCTGAGAGTTAAAGAAAAAATTCCAGCCTCAAATTGGAATGTTACACAGATGTTCAAGGATCCATGTTGAATGATGCTGAGAAACTCAAGAAAAAGTGGAAAGAATATAGAGTCATTATACAATAAAGATCAAGTGGACCAACAGCCGTTTCAATCTGTACCTTATGATCTGGAACCATTGGTGATTAAAGAAGAAGTCGAAGCAGCATTGAAAGCCTTATCAAAGAACAAAGCACCGGGCATTGATGGCATTCCCACTGTAGTATTACAGCAATCTAATGCAGCTGTTACCATACTTACAAGGCTTTGCCAGGAAATTTAGAAGACAACATCATGCTCAACGGACTGAAAAAGATCTGTGTTTATACCAATACTAAAGAAAGGTGATCCAACTCACTGTGGAAATTATCGCACAATTGCCCAGATTCCATATGCCAGCAAGATTTGACTGAAGATTATTCAGCAGAGACTACAACCAAACCTGGAACGAGAACTGTCTGAGGTGCAAACAGGTCTCAGGAAAGGGCAAGGAACAAGAGAAATCATTGCGGATGTGAGATGGATACTTGAAAAGATTAAAGAATACCAAAAGAATATTTATATGTGTTTTATTGACTACAGCAAGACTTTTGACTGTATAAACCATGAGAAACTCTGGGCCACATTAAGAAGCATGGGTATACCAGAACACCTGATCCTTCTCTTGCACAGTCTTTACATTGATCAAGAAGCCACAGTTCGAACAGAACAAGGAGAAACAGAATGGTTTAACATCAGCAAAGGTGTACAATAAGGCTGCATACTTTCCACCTACCTGTTTAATTTATATGCAGAACAAATCATCAGAGAAGCAGGACTGTGTGAAGACAACCGAGATATGAAGATTGGTGTGAGACTCATTAACAACCTTTGCTATGCTGATGATACCACATTACTGGCTGAAAGTGAAGATGATCTGAAACATTTGCTTCTCAAGATCAGGGAACATAGTCTTAAAATGGGCCTTCACCTTAATGTTAAGAAGACAAAGATCCTGACAACTGGCAAAATCAATAAGTTCATCATTGATGGAGAAGAAATTGAAATAATGGACAACTTTAACCTACTTGGATCAACTATCAATAAAGAAACAACAAGCAGTCAAGAAATTAGATGCATTGCTTTTGGCAGAAAGTCTCCCAATGTCTACCAATAGCTAAATTAATATGAATAAAATACAGTCTCTAAAATGCTTGTATGCAAATGCTAGAAATCTAAAAAATAAGATGGTAGAATATATAGCACTAAATGAGAGGTTAGATATGATTGGAATATCAGAGACATGGTGGAAGGAGGACAACCAGTGGGACACTGTGATACCTGGGTACAAACTATATCGTAATGATAGAGCTGATCAAATTGGTGGAGGCATTGCGCTCTATGTTAGAGAGGGCATTGAGTCAGAAAAGATTAAAGTTTTGCAGGAAACAAAATTTGCTGTAGAATCTCTATGGATTGAAATTCCATGTAAAAAGGGGAAGGCGATGTCAGTTGGGGTGTACTATTGACCGTCTGGCCAGAATGAACAAATGGATGATGAAATGCTCAAAGAAATCAAGGATGCTAATAAAAGTTACAGCGCAGTAATAATAATGGGTGATTTCAATTACCCCGGTATTGATTGGGTCAGTGTCATGGCAGGAGGAGATAAATTACCTAGATGACATAAATGACTGCTTCTTGGAGCAGCTGGTTCATGAACCAACCAGAGGGGAAACCATATTAGACCTAGTTCTTAGTGGAACACCAGATCTAGTGCAAGAGATAAGGGTGTTGGGGACACTTGGTGTTAGGGAAATCAGAATCTTATATATATGTCCTTTGTAATAATAATGCTTAGTTTAACTGCATATACAAGAGGCCTGCACAAAAGAAATTAGAATCTTATAGAAATCAGAATCCTATGTGTGTGCCCTTTGTACATTCTGGTGGGTTGGAAAAAGGAATGTGCTGTGTAAGCTAAACTGATTGTTCTACTCAAGGATGACTTGTTTTTGCATTAGTTACTGATAAACTATAGTGGGCCCCCAGAAGATGGGTGGATGACATATGACTATGTCTCTGATAATGTATAAAAGTACTGACAATCCCTCCACCCTTTGGAATAAACTTGCATACTGTCCTTCTGTGTGGTCTGTGTGTGTTTATTCCCCTGGATTCCAGCCAGCCGGAGCAGCACACCGCAGATGAAGGGTTCGGGATTTCCTGGCCTGGAGTGACCAATAACACGCAGACCCATTACATTTGGTGTCAGGAAGTGGGATTCTCCCGCTGGCCAGGGATCCCTGTGCTTTGGTAGCACGGTTTAAATTAGAACTGGTATTCTCCATTTGGTTGGGAGGATCCCTGTGCTTTGGTAGCACGGTTTAAATTAAAACTGGTATTCTCCCTTTGGTTGGGAGTGTCCCTATTGCTTTGGTAGCATGGTTAAATGGTAATTAAATGGTAATTAAGACTTTCCTGTTCCCTGGGTGGGAATCGGTGGGAAAGCTAGATTTATTTTCTCTCTCATCTGCGGCTGCTGTGAAGGCTGTGTGCTTGTGTGTCTGGCCAGCCGTGCATTTGTTGTGAATCAATTAGAGGATGGGGGGGTCCCAAGGTGAGGGGACCACTCCAGAATCCGCGTGAATGTATGTTCTGCTATATGTTGTGATAAGTTTTAAAACTGCAGCTAAAAAACAGCCATTCTACATAAATTGTCAGTGTAAGTTACAGGATTCTGCTGAATCAGTCTGTTAGCAAGTTTACTGTGCTTAGTTTATCTCTGTGCCTATACGACACCCCCCCCCCCCCTCTCTAGAACTGATGACTCCGTGTCCCTGGAATGTAAGTGACAAGTGCTGTTTGTTTATTCTTCCACTGCTTCTGCTTTGCTTTTCCCTCCCCCTCCCTTTCTGTTCTTTGTGTTCAAAGGTTACGGACAGGCAGACTGAACAGAAACTTATAGTCAAACAGCATACTAAAACGTAAATTATTATTTATTTGCAGATTGTCTTTTTATTGCCATATTGTAAGTAGACAAGTTAAATAGAAAAAATTACTTTTGTACTCAACAACGGTATAACTGTCATTGAGATATGTAAAAGGGTGTGTCTGTATTTAGACACCCATTGCTATAGCAATGTACTGAATAATGAAATACTAAAAGAGCTCTTAATTTGCTTCACAATATCCCTCTCCGAGTCTCATTGGCCAGCTTGGCTAAAGGTGAATTGGCCACAGGTAAAGGTGTAAATAACAGCTGGGGCTCGCTGGGATTTTCCCACAGTGGAGTGACTCCTGCTGAGTGGGGGTGCGAAGACGCGTCCTGTTGATTTCAACAGTCTCACCTCTTTCTCTGCAGAGAGGTCTCTTTACTAGCTGGTAATGATCCTGGGTGACTAGAGATATTGTGAATCGGATTGTGATAGACAGTGAATTAAAAGCAGACCATGCAGCAACCAATTCTGTGCACAGATCGAGGTAAGGAAAAGTGGGACTTTGGTATTTACCTTGGTGGTTTCTATATTCTATTGGGAACTGAGACTGATTGTGTGTGAGTGAGATGTATAATGTAAATAGTGGAGGAATTCGGGGAGTGGGGTGTGCTCCAAATACCACGAGGGTCTAGTTTATTATGCAGGGTGAAATTTCTTAAGAAAGCACTTGTAAGGTTTGATTTGTCTCTTGTTTAAATACAAACTGAAACAAAAGTTTCCCAAATAAGTAACTCCTTAGTGTCCTTCCCAACAAGCTGAAAAAAAAATATATGTTTTGTTTACAGTAAATATTGTTTTTCTTTTATTGCTGGTTGGTGCAGGATTTAAGGAATCTGAATAAGATTGTCCAGACCTAGCAACGGATACTTTCCTTTGAAAACCTTATTTCAAAAAAGAAACCCTCTGATTTGTATATTTATGCTTTTGGTTAAAAATATTGAGCTAAATTTTGCATGAACACAAATGGTTTAGTATTGTAGCTTTGAGGTATATGTTTGAGTCTGCTCTCTAGGCACTATGTAGATGATCTTTAAAGTCAGAGCAGGAGAAACCAGTTGTGATAGAAGTCATTCATAATCTGCTGCATTTCTTGGGAATGAAAGGATTTAGGGTGTCCTGGAAAAAAAATTAGGTTGGGGCTATCTCTTCCCCCTACAACATAAGAAACGAAACCAGAAACTTAACAAAGAGAACAAAGAAGAGAGAGGGAAAGGGGGCAGCCCCTCCCGTGGGCTACAGAAGGCACAAATCCTGAGCCAGTAATTAAAAGACTGCAACTTGAAAAAATGATTTGAATCCTGAGTGAATAAGGTTATGTTATGTGTTTGGTCTTTGTTTGTGTATGCTATTGAGTAAACTTAAAGAGTTTAAAAAAACAATGATTTTTATATTTTGTGGCAAGCACCTCAGAGGTCATAATTATTGTTCATATATTACAAAACACATAGAGTTGTAACTATAGGAATTTAATAGCAATCACAATTAGTGACAATTCTCAAGCAACTTTTTCTTTTTAAACTCAGTATTTAGGACTTTTCTCTCTCTTGTTTAGCTATCTGCATTTTCCTGCAGGAATCTAGACACATTGACAGACCTGCTGTTTACTTTACTTTGCTGTGTTTGAGATAACATCAAGGTTGAACTGTTACTCTAAGTAGATTGCTTTAACATAATTTCATTGTTTCAGATCAGTTTGATACCAGTCTCAGGTATTATGTATAAGGTTTTAATTTAAATGTGAAAAGTACATTTTGGTTATTAACTGTAAAGATGTTCTTTCTGAGAGCAGTAATTAGTACCGACAAAATAAAAACATTGACAGTTGTCAGAACTACTCAGTAAGGGTTTATTAGTGCCATGCTAGAGAGAGGCAGATAAAAGGAAGAGAATACCTGATTGCTTATACACTAACAAAACTGCTTCATTGAAGTCACTTAAATAGATGTTGTTTAATGTATTTTGGCTCATTCTTTTAAAATATTTAGTGTTTTCTGCACAAATGTTTTCTGTTTTGCAAACAAATCTTTTTCTGAACTTGCAAATACAAGTAATACTTCTGCATGATATGCCATCTTTTACATTTTAATCTGCAGACAGTATATGCTGTTTTGACATTAACTGCCTTGATCAACTGTATTCACTTTTCTGATACTACAATGATACCTTAAAATGATTTTAGTAAGACTTGTCTATTCCATGTTACTGTATTATTTTAACATATATAAAAAAAGAGTATTTGCATTCCAGATATCCATCAACCTTTTTATGACAAAGTATCAGTTTCATGCTTGTTTTTGAACTGTAAGATTCAAGGTAATTACTTTACCTTGTTAAGCTCTGTGTTGATGACTGATGAACAGGACAGTAACATCACAGTTTTATTTATTACAATATTGGATTTTAGGATAAATTCACCTGTTTTTCTGTATTTGAATTTTATGTGTTAGTGTTCAGCGAAAAAGTATACCTTGTTCTAAAAGTTTTTATTTCAGTTTCAATACAGTTGCAGAGAAAATAGATATATGTTGCAGAGAAAACAGATATATGTTGCAGCACTGTGAGATATTAATTTTTCTTTAGTTTACACACTTGCACTTTATGTTACCAAAATACTTGTTCTAGCAGTACATTATGTAGAGGTTCAGTACACATAGAAATTATAGAATTTTGGAAAGAGGCTGATCTGAAATTGCTCTGTTCCCAAGCATATAGATCTTATTTAGTGGAAAGATGAAACTTAGTTCCCAGAAAACATGAGAATATTTGTAAAGTTAGTAGACAAATAAAACAATAACATTAACTTGAGTTGATTGGATAAACAAAATTTTAATTGTTAGCAACGATCTAGGAGAGGTTTGAAAAAAAAAACAACAACAAAAAAAAACAAATAAAAAAGATAACCGAGAGTGAGAGAGAGAGAGAGAAGGTGAGGCTACAGCCTTGGAGGGGGCAGTGGACGTGCTGCTCCGAGTGTGATGATCTGGGCCACCGGAATTCTGACTGCTTTAAGACTCCTCGAGGACACCACCCACAAGGCCTGAAGAACATGAACCATGCATATTTATGCCTCTGAAGAGACATGACTGGGCTGGGGGGAATAGGCCAAGAAGAACCTGAGGAAACATCACCCTGCGGCCCAGCCACAGATGCCTTGAACCTTCTTAGGCCTCTCATCTCAAAAGGATCTCTTAAACACCATGATTAGTGAGTAACCTCCACAGATCCTTGTGGGCACTGCGATTATAAGATCAGTCCTCAAAAATTTTTAAGTTTCCACAGCACTCTCACTGGGTATAAGATAGACTTTAGTCACACCTGAGAGATTATGTGGCTGTTCTGTTAGAAGCCATACTCCTTCCTATTGGGATTGATGTTATAAAATGCCGTGAAGCACTAGTCTATATTGTAAGGACTTTATCTATATTTTGTTTAGGCAGTTGCTAATTAGAATGAGCATTGTTTACTCATATTGTTATGCTTATTGAAAAGGATCTACATTTATATTTTATATATACCTTTGTTTACAAAAATACTAAGTTTCTAACAATTGTTTGATGTTCTTAGCAGCTCTGCCAAATAAGGATACACTAGTATGGTATAAAAAAGACAGAAGGACCTAGCATGTAGTTTGATGGAATGATGTAAGTGGAAAAAAAAAGTGGTGTTGAGAGGAGTGTGATGGAATATTCATGTTGGAAAAGAGAACTCAGATTAACATTATAAAATGGTGGGGGTAAATTGAAGTGTGAAATGATGTATCCGATGTATCCACCTAGAAAGAAAACTGACAATGAACAATATTTGATTATGCCATCCCCATTAACTCCAATTTTGAAAGTCATCTAGCCCAGAGATATACCCAATAATTGGAAATAGATACTTGGAGATAGGCTGAGTGCACTTTTCATCCTAATGAGCTTTGGGGAGACCCACACTGGCCACGTGGTGCTTTTCAGATGTTTTTATCCCTTTTTGCCTCTATGTGTCCTGGCCCGACACATGAAACTAAAGGAGGAAAGTTACTTACACAAATTTTTACAAATTGGTATAATTCTAAAATTGTGAAAAAATTTGAGGAAGTGTGGGCATCTTGTCAAAAATGTATTAGCTAAATTGAGTTGCTTAGGATTGGCTGTTGTATGCAAGCAGCAATCCACGAAGGGGGGAACCTCCGAAACCTTAAAAAACTTTGTAAAGACACTAAACTGTCTTGCCTTTGACTCTGTTCAATAAACAACCAACCAAACAAATTGCCCTAAGGGAGTAGACTGAACTTTTTCTCCCTCTGAACTGTTATATGGAAGACTGCTTACCTTTTATACTCCTGAGCCTCATATTTGATCTCTTGTATTTCCTAGCAGCAGAGGCAACTCTCTTCCCTCCACAGGTATGCTCAGCAGGTCCAGTCCTTTCTACTGGATGACTCAGCTCTTTTCTTTCAATCCGGAGACTGGATTTTGGTAAAGACATACCACCAGCACATAGTACAAGCCCCTTTTCCAGTATGGGACCGTTCCAAGTTCTTCTGATAACATTGATTGCAGTGAAGGTGGCGGCTAAAAGATCCTGAAGCCATTACCCTCGCTGGAAACATTCTCCATATACAGATCAGGCTTCAGGACCAGGATGAGAAGTAGCTGGCGCCGGGGCAGCCAAGGCCCTAGCAACTGGAGAGGAGAGGAGAAGACTCCTGAAGAAAAGCAGCTTTCGGCCTAGAGGTACCGAACCAATATATCCCTTCAAGGTTGGTGATAGGTCAAAGCACCTCATAAGCACGGTACCTTAGACCCGCTCTACGGACCTCCAAACTACAGTGGTCGTTATCACATGGTCAGCCATCCTGTGTGACCCCTCCCCTTCGTGGATTCATGCGTCAAGAATCAAGCGTGTATCGTCTCCACTGACATCTTTGGTTCCAGCCTCCTGACCATCACGCACAAGACTGTGTTGAGTCCTCCTACCACTCATGTGGTGCCTCCTTCAGTCCATTTCGGGAACTGTTAATACGGCAATACTACTTGCCCAGACTGTCTTACTTTTTTCTGTGCGCAGCTCGCTACAAACTGAAGCTTTTCCCTCAACATGTCTCATTACTGTACCTTCTAATCTGTGTGAAATGTAGAAGTTTACTGTACTTGACAATTTAAACTGCACCCAGCCCCATGTTTCTTTTTCTACTTTCTTGTATAACATTGGTGTTACTCGCCTCTCTTTGGGATATGACTAGGTCCCTTGTTCATTGTAAACTGTCTCTAGTTTTAATGCTACAGATTGTTTATTGTTGTTTCTGCTTTTAGCCTGTCTAATACTGCTCTATACTGTTCTTCAACTACAGGGAAGTTTCTCATGATTACTCTCTGATGTATTTTCTTTGGGGTGGTCTCAAAGGGCTGCTTATTGCCCTATTGAGCGGTTTTATAATTCTTGTTCTTTTTTGTTGTATATTCATTTGTTCTTGGCTGTTGTCACAAGGCCCTACAAAGCTCTACTACCTTTATGTATTCCTATACTCCTGCTTTTATGGTGGCTGATGTACCTGAGCTGCCGCATACAGATGTTCCATTAATAATGTCTGTTTAGTTATTTTATAGTAGATTGTTAGGCTGTTCTTATAGTGGGCCTATGCAGGCCCAAAGGGGGGATTGTTAGGGAAATCAGAATCTTATATATATGTCCTTTGTAATAATAATGCTTAGTTTAAGTGCATATACAAGAGGCCTGCACAAGAGAAATTAGAATCTTATAGAAATCAGAATCCTATGTGTGTGCCCTTTGTACATTCTGGTGGGTTGGAAAAAAGGAATGTGCTGTGTAAGCTAAACTGATTGTTCTACTCAAGGATGACTTGTTTTTGCATTAGTTACTGATAAACTATAGTGGGCCCCCAGAAGATGGGTGGATGACGTATGACTATGTCTCTGATAATGTATAAAAGTACTGACAATCCCTCCACCCTTTGGAATAAACTTGCATACTGTCCTTCTGTGTGGTCTGTGTGTGTTTATTCCCCTGGATTCCAGCCAGCCGGAGCAGCACACCGCAGATGAAGGGTTCGGGATTTCCTGGCCTGGAGTGACCAATAACACGCAGACCCATTACACTTGGCAATAGTGATCATAGCATGATCGCCTTTGATTTAATTAGTGGAGGAGGGATAGTAAGGAAATCCACAGTACTACCTTTTAACTTTCGAAAGGGAGACTATGATAAAATGAGGAAAATAGTTAAGAAAAAACTAAAAGGAGCAGTTGAAAAGGTTAAAGACGTACATCAAGCTCGGGTGTTGTTGAAAAATACTATCTTGGAAGCCCAGACCAGCTGTATTCCACGCTTTAAGAAAACTGGAAGGAAGTCCAAAAAACTGCCAGCATGGTTTAAAGGTGAGGTCAGAGAGGCTGTTGTTGCCAAAAAAGCATCTTTCAGGAAATGGAAAAAAGAGCAAAACGACGAAACCTGGAAACAGCACAAGCACTGGCAAGTCAAATGCAAGGCATTGATAAAGCAGGCAAAGGGAGAATTTGAGAAGAAGCTTGCTGTGGAAGCAAAAACGCAAAATAAAGACTTTTTCAAGTACATTCGTAGCAAAAATCCTGTGAGAGAGTCAGTTGGTCCATTAGATGATAGAGGAGTTAAAGGGGCACTAAGAGGCGACAAGGCGATAGCGGAGAGACTGAATGAATTCTTTGCTTCAGTCTTTACTGAGGAAGATGTAGGGATGTTACCCATGACTGAAGTGGTATTTAAAGGTGCGAAAGAATTGAAGGAAATATCGATACATCGGGAAGATGTATTACAACTATTAGATAAACTGAAGAGTAGCAAATCACCTGGGTCGGATGGTATACATCCAAGGGTGTTGAAAGAACTGAAATATGAGATTGCAGACCTGCTATTAGTAATCTGTGAGCTATCATTAAAATCATCTCTAATACCTGAAGATTGGAGGATCGCCAATGTAACACCAATTTTTAAAAAGGGTTCCAGGGGTGATCCGGGAAACTACAGACCGGTGAGCCTCACGTCAGTACCGGGAAAAATGGTAGAAACCATCATAAAGAATAAAATTACTCAGCATGTAGATAGTGATGGCCTAATGGGAGACAGTCAACATGGCTTTAGACAAGGAAGATCTTGTCTTACTAATCTGTTATGTTTTTTTGAAAGTGTGAATAAACAGGTGGACAAAGGTGAGTCAGTTGATATAGTGTATCTGGACTTTCAGAAAGCCTTTGACAAGGTCCCTCATCAGAGACTTTTGGCAAAACTAAAGAGTCATGGTTTAGGAGGCAGTGTACTACTGTGGATCAAGAACTGGTTAAAAGATAGAAAGCAGAGGGTAGGGCTAAATGGCCAATTTTCCCAATGGAGAAAGGTGAATAGTGGTGTACCACAGGGATCTGTGCTGGGTCCACTGCTTTTTGACATATTCATAAATGACCTGGAAAGTGGAATAACGAGTGAGGTTATCAAATTTGCAGATGACACAAAACTATTTAAAGTTGTTAAAACCCAAGAGAATTGGGAGTAGCAGAGAGACGCTGAAGGAGTTGGAGCCTGTGATCTGCTCTGGGACTGCTGCTGGTTCGCTGGTGTGTGCAGGGGTTCTGTGCCTCTAAGGACCGGGAAGGCGCGCTTGGGGCACCCTACTACCCAGCGGGGTCCACGGACCTTTAAATTCATCTACCTCTGGAGTAGCTCTTTGGAGTAGCAGAGAGACGCTGAAGGAGTTGGAGCCTGTGATCTGCTCTGGGACTGCTGCTGGTTCGCTGGTGTGTGCAGGGGTTCTGTGCCTCTAAGGACCGGGAAGGCGCGCTCGGGGCACCCTACTACCCGGCGGGGTCCACGGACCTTTAAATTCATCTACCTCTGGAGTGGCTCTTTGGAGTAGCAGAGAGACGCTGAAGGAGTTGGAGCCTGTGATCTGCTCTGGGACTGCTGCTGGTTTGCTGGTGTGTGCAGGGGTTCTGTGCTTCTAAGGACCGGGAAGGCGCGCTCGGGGCACCCTACTACCCGGCGGGGTCCACGGACCTTTAAATTCATCTACCTCTGGAGTGGCTCTTTGGAGTAGCAGAGAGACGCTGAAGGAGTTGGAGCCTGTGATCTGCTCTGGGACTGCTGCTGGTTCACTGGTGTGTGCAGGGGTTCTGTGCCTCTAAAGACCAGGCAGGCGCGCTCGGGGCACCCTACTACCCCGCGGGGTCCTTTGCTGTTTCTTATTTAGTTTCATTAGTTTTTTGACCGCGGAGCGTGTCCGCGGGGCGTGGCTCAAAAGGGGTGTGATCTAGTTTGGCCCCTTGAGCGCCCCTTTGGTGCCACTGCGGCGTCTGCGGGGTATTGTCTTCCACCCTGTAGTATTGTGCTATGGGAAAGCGGAAGGCAAAGGGGGCGAATAAAGGTCAGGAGGCCGGTAGTGGTGATAAGCCCACTGGTCCCCTTGACAAGCATTTCGCTCCTCTCCCCCTTGCGCAGTCTTCCCCAGATGGGGTCTCCCTGAGTTCTGGTGGGAGAACCCCTCCTCCCTTACCGTTACCGCTTCAAGTGCAGTGTTTGCCTGGTGAGTCTTCAGAAACAGCAAGTATATCTAAAATTAATGTTATTGTTCCTTTGCCAGTACAACTTACTGCCTCTGACAGTTTGTTGGAGTTTGCCTCTAAGTCTTCTGATGCCGAGATTACTTTAAAATACATTTGGGGTGCTTTACAGTCCATAGACAAGAAGATGTCTTTAACGTTAAATGCTTTGTGTGTATTTTCTCAGGAAGCTGCTGTTGCTATTCGGCAGCTCGATGAGAAGGTTACCTCAAGTGATAAAGCTGTAGGGAAGTTGAATTCCCAGGTAAATTTGCTTTCAGCGGCTAGTGCCGCTGCAGTTAAAGATTCATTGATATTGTATTCTAAGTTGGAAGCCTTGGAGAACTCGTCCCGAGCTTGCAATCTTCGTTTCTTAAATTTCCCCCACTCTTCGTTGCTGTCCGCTAGAATCCTCCTTGATAAGTATTTCAAGGAAATATTGAAGTTTTCAGATTCTATAGTTATTTCTCATGCTTATTACCTTTTAGCTAGTACTAAACGTATTAACACCGAAGAGGGAGGTATGGATGAGATTGTTCCCCCTATAACTGACTTGACTGCTTTTCTTGAAGACTCTTCGGATATAATTTCTACTAGGTCCACATTAATGGTCATATTACCTTCTGTGGATCTTAAGCAGCGCATTTTGCGTGCATTCTTCAAAACTAAGACGGCCAAATTTTGTGGGCAAAGTATAAATATATTTCCCGATGTTTCTTGTGAGACACAACTACGCAGACGTCAATTCCTTCAGCTGAAACCTAGGGTTTTAGCGTTGGGAGCAACGTTTTTTCTCCGATTCCCTTGTAAATGTTTGGTAAATTATGAGGGTGATTCTTTTGTCTTTGTAGATGTCTCACATTTAGAGAAATTTATTGTTGATCGTGTAAGTATAGGATAAGGAATTGTTTCTGGGTATGTATTGATCCTTCTAACTTGTGGGCTTATGATTGGCCTTGTTTTCTGTAATTACTATTGTATGTAATATTATCTCTGCCTATCTCTCTTGATGTGGACTATATCTGTTATAATGTGTTTCTATTGTACTATGCTATGTTTTTGTTTTCTCTTTTTTTCTACAATTTGCCTTACCTTTCTGTGATATTGTATTTCACTGAAAATCAAATAAAAAAACAAAACAAAAAAAAAACCAAGAGGATTTCAGAGTTATTTCCCCCAGCAGATAGGTGAACAGATATTCTTGACCCCTTGTGTATAATTTCTTGACCTGTTGTATATAATTTCATTCCAACATTCCTTTGGATTGTAAAGAATCAAAACCAGGATTGACTTGGCCTGTCTTTTTATGCTGCTCTCCTTCACGAAAAGGAGAGCAGCATAAAAATAAAAATCTTGGAGGATGTTTTTTACCCTCTGTTTAATAAGAGATGGGCTCTTTCTTTTGTCCTAGTTCCATAACATGCTGAACTATTGCCCATCTACTCTGCTTGACTGGCTCAGATGGTCTATTCCAGGTCTTCTTGAATCTAGCTCTGCCACTGTCCACCCTAAGGAGCTCTGTTAAACAATAACAAGACTGAGCTGCTGCAGCAAATGTTTAGGAGCGTAAGATCTGCACAGCTTTTAAATAATATTTACAAATATCAATTACTGCATGCATCCTTTATGAAAGATTTATATGAGACTTGTTTTCCAAGTCAATAAATATTTTACAGCTCGTAAACTACCTTTAATAATAACCATTAATTATTCAGAGATCCATTAGATCAATTTGCGGAGTATTTATGATAATTCTCTAGAAAATAAAGTGCAGTGGATTTCTGTGGTGAGGGAAACAGGATACTGATTAAAGAGGATAGTGCCAGCAGAATGGAGAAAGTTATTTGGCTACAGACAGAGGAGCTCACTACTGCCTCTTGTGTAACCAGGGCATATTTCATCCATGTGGCACTGTCAGATCAAAGAAAAACCATCAGTAAATCTAAACTAAGGGGTATGTTTACTAAACCGTCTTAACGTCACAGCGGTGGTATTATCGCACGATAAGTGACGTTATTGCGCGATAACGTCATTTATCGCACAATAACGTGGTGGTGGCAGCGTTAAGGCACACTAATGCTGTGAAATCCTGGTCTGAAGGGTGGAGTAAGGCTTCCCAGAGGGCAAAGAGAAGGGGTCAATGGGCGGAGAGTGGGCGGAGAGATGCTCCAGGCACACTAACGCTGTGAAATTCAGGTCTGAACACTAACGCCAGTGAAACCCTCGCATTAGGCACATTTGCAGGAAAGAGAAACCATTTAAGTCAGCAATCTGCAGCAAAGGCAGGGAAACCCAGAAAAGTGATAGTTGTGATACATGTGCAGGAACCAAAAAGGCAAATAAACATATAAAATGACCAGAAACACATTTAAAATCCCAATAACCAAGCTGGCCAATGATAAACATAAAGCAACACTACTGACAAAGTGTAAAACTTAAGATATCATGTTTGGAAGGGTCTATGCTCTGTCCCCCTACAAAGTGAATGATCCCACATTGAAATACCGCTGATCAGGGTTTCTGTCGTTTAGATTGGGCAGGTTTGTTATGGCGTGCACACGTGCAGCAACAGCAGAGTGGGCACATAGGAAAGGGCAAATGTACTGATGCTGTAAATGGGATACAGGGGGCTGCTGGCGGCACATGCTGTGGTCCAGCTGGGGCACAGTGCGGACTAGGCAGGAATGCTGAAACTGTAAAGCAGCAAGACAGCAACTGACGAGGGTCCAATATGGGCACGAGTGTGTGTCCCACAATGTCACAGGGGATACTACCCAGCAGGTACCTCCAAGGGCACATAACATTTGCAGGCAGTGCTGGGGGAAAGCGCGCATGTCCATGTAGGCACCCCTACCCGGGAACCCACACCATAGGCAGCTGCCTACTGGCACACTGGATGGCCTGGGACTGCGCACCACCAGCACCACCAGCATAATGGCATGGCAGCATGGTGGCGGAGGGATTCTGGTGGTGGAAGGGGCAGTGGCATCTGCCCACAGCATACCATGGCCTAGCCCGGTTTAGGTGGGTGCCGTGCACTGCAACAGATAGGGTCTGTCTGACGAACAGTCATGGTATCCTCAGGGAATGATCTGCCCCTGTGACAACAGTGTGGTGCAGTACACACAGCCAGTATGTTCAGGAGCAGAAGGTCATAAATTCAAGTCCCAGCTGTGGTTCCTGCCAACCCTGTCCCCATATTTTACCCAGTACTAAACCGTGGTAATAAAGACAGAACCTTTATTGCAGATAAAATAAACATGCCTCAAACGCCTATATTTTACCCTACAGAGCACAGACACCATAAACATGTGCAATCCCTAGAGCAGAGTTTCCCAACTGCAGTCCTGGAGGGCCAAACACCATTCAGGTTTCATGCTGACCCTAATAAATATGCCTGGGCTGCATTAGTATGCGCTGCCCCCATTGTAAGCAAATGTATCTCATGCATATTCATTAGGGACAGCATGAAAACCTGAACAGAGTTTGGCCCACCAGGACTGGAGTTGGGAACCTCTGCCCTAGAGCAGTGGCCAACAGGGGCATAAACACCCACACCCACAGGCTCCACTATCCAAAGCCTCATGGAGAGTCCGACTGATGGGCTCTGCGCGGAGCAGCATCTCCCAATTCTGGCACCTGCATACCTTAGCAATGCCGTCCTAAACTTGGGAACACGTTCCACATATATCAAAAGGTTGCTATGATTAATGTCAGCTAACAAATCCTACGTTAAACACAATTTGTTGATATTCATCATAGCAAACTTTCTGATATCTGTGGAGTGTGTTTCAGTTATAGATTCTGACAGTGTTTACCACCCCAGGGAGTGACCCTAACAGTAGTGAGTACTATAGCAATGCCCGCACTGTGCCCAAGGCTGGTGTGGCGGCCAGGGCTGCCACAAACCTCTATATTTGCACAATGCTGGCATAGGTGTGGGAGTGTGTGTCTGTCTATCCAGTGTGTTGTGGCTGCCTACACCTTACTGAGCCCACATTGCTTGCACTGTTTTCAGTGTTAGCCTGCCAATGTGCATAATGAGGAGCAAGGTACTTTGGGTATGGCCCGGACAGGGTGGCATGGGCAGGATGCATTTGCATCAGGGTATAGGGCAATGGCTGGGACATTGTAGTGCCCGACCACCACCTGCACGGACAGTGTGGCCACAGCATGTCATGCTGGGAGGTCGCTCTCACCCTGATTGGGCAGTGACCACGGCATGGCTAGGTTCCCCCATAGTGCTATATAGTATTTTTCTCAAGTGATATTTATGGGTTTTCTTTTCTGGGGTCCAGTCACTGACATACCTGTGTGGTGTGTGTGCTGACATTCCAGTTTTGGGTGCACACAGTTCTTCCAGGAACATGCACTATGTATTAGTTAGCAGACTGTCTGCAGTTAGCATCTGTATGGCTGCACCACCTTGCACTGACTGCCCTCTGCTGGTGAATGTCAGATCATAGTGGGGGCAGCTGAGCTGACTGGGTCCACTACCTATCTGCCAGTGGCCCTGTCCCAAGTGCAGATCTTCAGCAGCTGTCTGTTCGCCACCAGGACTGGGGTTGCTGGTCCCACAGCCTGTCCTCATGTACCTCCACTGCCCCCCTTGCAAAGGGTGAGAGTGTGGGTCTGTTGGGGGCAGATCATGTCCCCCACCCTGAACCAGAGAGGGCAGTTTGCTAAGTACATTGTTGCCATGTGAGCCCTGACACACCCCTGCTCCCTAAACAGGTGACCATAGCAAGCACAGTGGATATGCACTATGTTGTGTGCATCATGGTCCACAAGGGCCAGATATGACTGGCAATTACAAATGGACACAGAGACCTCCTAAAGGTGTCTGCAACACATACCTGTCACACACTGGCACTGATGGAGACTGCGGACCTGGTGCTGGCCACTCCACCTCACCCTCAGGGTGAGCACAGAACACGCGCATTGGCATGGCCTGTGGGTACTCTGTGCCAGTAACACGCACGGTCATTCCCCCTACCAAGCTGACGTGCTGTAGAGGTGCATACCCCATCTGGTGAGCAGATGTAGACTGCTGTTCTGCATGTGAATTGCATTATGGGTACTGTTGGTTCTATCCTATCCTGGAAGCCACAGCTGACAGTTTTATGGTGACGTGCACTCTTTCTGTAGCCAGCCATTGATCTGATAACTCCCACAGTGATGTAGCACAATGGTTAATGCAATGACTTCAGTAGCAGAGGTCATGGGTTCAATTCCTCTCTGTTCCCCTTTTTTTTATGGCTGTCCTACACAACTAAGTTTCATTCGTGTAACAGTCATATCTGTGCAGATCTGTGCTGCCGCCACATTATACCCTCATCACTGTTGCCATCCATCCTTCTGTCCGTCTATGTGTGTGTACCAGCTGTGTGGTGTCCTGTCCTAATGTGCAGGCTGCTACCCCATGTCCTGCACTGGCACACTTTTCTGCATTGCGGCTCTTCATGCTTGCCTCTCCTGTATCTGCTCTGCATGGCACTGGTCTCCTCTGTCCTCCTGTCATTGCACTTATCCTGCCACCTCTACCTCCTCTGGTAGACACGTATCCCCATCCTCTGCCACACACTGTCACTGCAGAATAGCGCGGTATATAAGAGAACGTAAATAATAAAATTGTTGCACTGTACATTACCATCACCCTGCACATCGGTACAGCTGCCCCCGATATGTTTGTCAACTTTCCCCGTCATCTACTTCCTTCCATCACTTGTTCATTGCTTTTCCTTGGTGCTCTGTGCAGTGTTATGGTTACATCTGTGTTTGAGCCATACATTTCATGCTTGTGACTTTGGGGCACCTTTGTGCCCCTGGGCACCATCTCCTGTGTCACCTTGGCATCCCTGGGGCATCTTACACGGCATCTTAGGTTTGGCCAGCTATGGGGTGCCTTATATGTTGCCTTGGAGGGCGCAAACATTTCCTGCCACCCTCTGGGGCACATTATGACCTGCCTTGGATGACGTGGTGCTTTATGATGTGCCTTATGGTGTGCCCTAAAAGGTGCATTAGATTGCGACACTGGGGTGAGGCTTTTTAGGCTGGCAGTGCAAATTGTTGGGATGTGTCTGACTGCTACAAGCAGGAAAAGGGATTGCCTCAGACAGTCTTTTAACTGAGCCCACTGGGGGAATCAAACTCATGACCACTGGATCAGCAGGCAATGTATTAACCATTGTGCTACACCTCTGTTACTGTGTTTACAGGTCAGTGTGCCTAATTAAGGCTAACACATGTTAATGTGCCACGGCTCCCTCTATCGCGCAATAACTGACTTTATCGCGTGATAACCCGAAATGCTACCTTAAGACCGGAACGCCCACTACCTTATATGGTATTCGTCACAGTAAGACTGCAACTAACGCCGGTAACATTAAGACGGTTTAGTAAACATACCCCTAAGTGACTATAAATTGTAAGTAGAAATATGCAGACCAAAACTGAACTTCTGTTCCCATCTCCCTGCAGGACAGTAGGAAGGGGGGGGGGAGGGGCTGGATTAGGATAGGACATGACTTTTCCTTGTTTTGTCCACTTCATCTTCATTCCCTCCTTCCCTTCTGATCCCTGCATACTGTGGAAGGGAAGGGCTGAAGCAAGAAGTAGAGGGCTGCTCCAAAGGAAGCCTTCAATATTGTCCTCCAAACTGATGTGCTCTGAGTGATTGCTTGTAATGCCTGATGAAAGAACCAGCCCTGTTTGAAGATGAATTCAATAGGAGCTGGGAAATGGAGAGATATCTAAGTCAGAAGAAGAGATGGAACTTTATCGTGGGAGGAAATCAAAAGAAATGGGAAGAAGGAGTGGAAGAAGGCAGAGCTTTCAGGCATTGGAAGAGTGCCTGAGAGATCACTAAGCCTGGGACATCTCCCTGTGATGTTATTGGGTGGAGCCAACTGATGTTACCTTAAGATGAGGCCCATTGCAGTAAAGGGATATTACCAGAGGGGTGTCACTGAGGTGTTATTGAGGAGATGGATTATCTGCTATCATAGGGACGAGGAAAACTGAGTGAAATCTTTTCCCCTTTGTAGTGAATTGCCCAATGGACCATCATGTCTGTTCAACACCGTAACTTATTCTTAGGGATGGTCATGTAACTGATATCCAAGAGACTAACATCCTGGACCAAAGTGCCTCGAGGGAAGCAGAGTCTGTTCAGACTGTTTTTCTTGGGATAATATATCAGACCCAGATGCAGGATGATTCTTCATGGGGGGGGGGGGGGGAGGAGGGGGGAGCCTATCCCCCAAGCAGTTAAGCCATCTGAGGCTAGTGGCAGTGTGCAGATGATTGGGGAGGTCGCTCCTTCTACAGGAATACCTCTGATGAACATTTGCAAGAGGTTTCTATAGTACAAGGTTTAGAGTTTCAATTAATTGCATCTTCTCAAGAAACTGGGGCCAAGCTAGAAGCACAAGAAAACAGGTCAGGGCAGGGGGAAATGTGTGTAGCTAAGCTTGAATCTTAAATAATGATGTTGAAAACAACTAGTATGGTTAATATAAAAAAGCGCTTAAATATTCATCAACCTCTACAGAAAATATAGCAAGAACAAACAATTTACAGTTTTTGAATTTTCCTACTATATGATTTGTCTGCAGGAGAATTGTTTAATAAGCATTTCTAGGAAGTTTTTGAATATTTCTATTTTGATTCTCTTTTATTCAGAATATTGAGTCTGTACAATTTTTCTTTCAATGAAGTTGCTGGCGAGTGGGAATGAAGGGGATAAATCTAAACTATCTGCTTTAATGAAACATTATATTTATTTATTATTTGATTTAGCTTACACCGTTCCAGTAGCGGTTCAAGGCGAGTTACATTCAGGCACATTAGGTATTTCTCTGTCGGCTTCCAAGTAGCGGACCAATGCAGAATGCCTGCACCAAAGCCCAGCACTAAAGGTCTAGAGCAGTGTTTCATAATGCAAGTTTACCACTGACTTCTTGTACAGTGATACTGTAAATAAACAACAGGCAAATTAGTTATGCTCAAAAAGTCAGCTCGAAATAGGGAAAGCAAGCCAAACACATGTGCACATCTGAGGTGAAGTTTGACATTTCACCTCAAGTAATCCATGCACTGGGAAGACCCCTAATTCTGCCGACAGAATGTTGGGGAGCCAGTACCTTCCCCCGTGCCCCCCAGATGCTGACTCCCCCAGCCCATCCAGTACAAAAAATATTGATGGACCTGTGGCCTTCGACACCACCCCACACATACATACATCCTCTCAAAAAAGATCATTGATGGCTCCTTGAGGCCTCCACCTACCCTTGCCCGCAGTACCTTTAATCCTAATACAGATACACAGAGAGATATAGAGTGAGAACACATCCTAATAATTGTTCTAGCATTATAAACTATATGGTTATTTCCACTGCACTAACATAAATAGTTCAATTCTTGAAGAAAACAAAGTTATTATTGTTCCCAGTTCAATGTAAAACTCAGTTATTATTGCTAATTGTAAACCACTCTGACTTGTGGAAGAGCGATATAAAAGAATACTCAAATAAATAAATAAATAAACAAAATAATCAGCCAGGAGGCAGGAACAATACCCATATGCTCCTGCCTCATTGCTGCCATCTTTTAAAATGGCGGTGCCTGACCCCACATATCCCAGGGACGCACTGCCCCAGGGGCTCAGTCTGCCATATAAGGAAAAAAATCCTTATTTGGCAGACTGACCCCCCATGGTACATCCTGGGCTGCACCATGTGGGGTCAGTCAGGATGTAGGGGGTGGGATGGGTCAATCTGCAAAATAAGAATTTTTTTTCCTTATTTGGCAGACTGAGTCAACCCATCCCCCCAGGCAGTGCATCCCAAGGATGAAAAATGACTCCTGCCTCCTGTCTGATTAAAGGTACTTTGGAGGGGGTGGTAGGGATGGTCAGAGAGGTAGGCTAGGGTAGGTGGAGACTCAAGGAGTCACCAATGACTGTTGAGAGACTGGGGGGGGGGGGGGGGATTGGGTTAGTGCCCACGAGGCCACAAAAAGATCTTTTTTTAAAGGATGTGTAGAGGGGGTTGAGGCCCTCCAATGTTTTTTTGTACTGGCTGGTGGGGTCAGTATTCAGGGAGCACTGGCCTTTCCAAATCTGTGTTAGCAGCATCGGGGGGGGGGGGGGTGTCTTCCTGGTACATGGATCATCTGAGGTGATGTATTCTTATCATTCTTTTGCATCCTGCTGGATCCTTACTCCTGCCTGAAGCTTGCATAAAGATTCAGAGTTTTCAGTGCAGGTTTTACATAAGAGGCAATTAAATATTCATCATTTTGCATGTGATTAGCATGACTACCCCTCACTTGGTTTGCAACTTGTCATGCTATGAGGGCTTGTGTGCATCAGTGATGCTGAGAACTATGCTATCAGTAGCTTAGCTACCAGCAGGGTCTCCCAAGATAGACATGTCTCAGCTGAGATGCCAGACTAAGACAAACCACCCATCTGAGCAGCAGCAGAATGGGATGGTGTTGTAAGCGGAGGATCATATTTCTGTGACAAATGCAACATCACTGGAACTAACTGCATGGAAGAAAGGCTTAGAAAATCACCTTCTGAATCTTGCCACGAAAACCCAATAGTCACAAAACAAATTGCACTATCATGCTGGAACATAAGATCCACAGGTTGGAAGGCACTCAAATGGCTACTGTAATGAAATGCAATGCAGTCAGTGAACGCTTAATTTATATACATCTATGAGGAAAGTCCATCAACACAACTGTAATTCAAGTATATTGCCCCACAACAGCTGCAGATGAGGAAGAGGTTGATGAGTTCTATGAACACTTGTTCACTGACTATATTTCATTACAGTTCTTGCAAGTTTCTTCTTAATTATAAATGCAATACCATTTCTTCTTCATCTTTCATTTCCAGCATAGTAGACTATATGATCATCAGATGCAAAGTGCCCAAAGCCAGTCCATTTCAGTTCACTGACACCCAACAAATCGCTGAAATAGACAAAACATGCAAACAGGATATTCTGATAGTAAAGGGTGACTGGAACGCTAACGTTGGCAACAAAGAAGAAGGCAAAGTGGTTGGAAAATATGGACTTGGCAACTGAAACGAAGCTGGAGAAAGACTGATAGAATTCTGCAAGACCAATGATCTATTCATCTCAAACACCTTCTTCCAGAAATACAAGTGCTGACTGTACATGCGGACTTCACCCGATGGACTGTATAGAAATCAAATCAACTACATCTGTGGAAGACAATGGAAAAGCTCAATAACATCAACAAAACCTAAAGCTGACTGTGGTACAGATCATCAACTACTAGTATACAAACTCCAGCTAAAGTTGAAAAAGAGCAAGCCACTTATGAATGTAGCAAAATATCACCTTGAGAATATTCCACTGGAATTTAAAGACTACCTGAAAAATTGATTTGCTGCTTTAGATACAAATGACAGAGTTCCAGAAGAGTTATGGGATGACATCATGATGCGTGTTGGAAGAAAGCGAGGAGTCTCTACATAAGGTGAGAAATCAAAAACGGCCAAAATATATGACTGAAGAAACTCTGAAAATTGTCCAGAAATGCAGAGAAGCTAAAGTCAGAGGAAAAAGAGAGGGAATCGCAGAACTCAGCAGAGCTTTCCAACATGCAGCAAGACAAGACAAGGAAAAATACTACAATAACATATGCAAAGAAATAGATTTGGAAGCTATTAGAGGAAGAACAATATTGGCTTTTCTAAAGCTATGAGAGTTAAAGAAAAAATTCCAGCCTCAAATTGGAATGCTACAAGATGCTCAAGGTTCCATGTTGATTGATGCTAAGATCAAGAAAAGGTGGAAAGAATATGCAGAATCATTATACGATAACGATCAAGTGGACCAATAGCCATTTCAACCTGTACCTTATGAACAGGAACCATTGTTGATGAAAGAAGAAGTCGAAACAGCATTGAAAGCCTTATCAAAGAACAAAGCACTGGTCCTTGATGGCATTCCCACTGAAGTATTGCAGCAATCAGATGAAGCTGTTACCATATTTACAAGGCTCTGCCAAGGAAATTTGGAAGACAAATTCATGGCCAATTGACTGGAAAAGATCTGTGTTTATTTAGACAGTTTTGTATACTAACTTATTCTTCAATCAAAGTGGTCACAACACAATTGGGGATACGAGACACAGCTCCAGGTCAGATGTGGATCAAAGACCTCTAAACCCATCAGCGTCACTCAGGGTGTCCCACAAGGTTCATCACTCTCAGCCCTGCTCTTCAACCTTTACATACAACCCATCTGCACAATCATCAGGAAATTCAATATACAATACACCATATATGCAGACGACATAATGATATTCACACCAATCAATCTAAACTAACCGGACTACAACAACATAGCCAACTGCTTTGAAGAGATGACAACCTGGCTGCAAGAAAACAATTTAGCAATAAACTATAACAAAACTGAAGCGCTGATCATAACAAGAGACCAAACATTCACACCCACACCCTCCATCGACCTAAACAATGCTACCATCCCAATAAAACAAGAAATAAAATACCTGGGAATAACTCTTGACAGGGAGCTCAACCTTCAATCCCACATTGCGAAGACCACTAGGAGCGCCTATGTCAAGATGAGGACAATCAGACGACTCAAACCCATCCTTGCTCCTGAGCATTTTCGAACAGTCTGCCAGGCCATCATCACCCCCACCCTGGACTACGGCAACCACATCTACCTTGGACTCCCAAAAAAATCTACACAACCACTTCAAATAGCACAAAACACTGCTGCAAGACTCATAACAGACAGTACAACCCACGAACATATCACACCCATACTATACGACCTCCATTGGCTACCAATCAGCTCCCGAGTCCGTTACAAAGTTCTCTTAACCACATTCAAAATAATAAACAACCTATCCGCAGACAACCTACAACAGCTCATAACAGCTGATGATAGCAAAAGACCAAGAAGAAAGGGAACATCAAACAACATCAGAACCCCAAAGGACTACACCAGGACAAACCAAGCCACATCAAAAAGAGCTTTCACCCTGGCAGTCCCAGCCATATGGAACTCTCTCACTGACCACCTCAGAGCAACAAAAGACATCAAAGAATTCAGAAAGCAGCTTAAAACCGAACTATTCAGAAACCATTTCAAGAACCTCACAGAATGACTCTAACCAACCATTTAAGTTAACACAGCCATCATTGTAAATATGTAACTGTAAATATGAATCATAAACACACAATGTATATAGCTTCACATCAAAATCAACCACACTTTCTCACACAGCACACTGTGACGAATCACCCACTGCATGCTACTGACAACACCTATTTCATTGATTTGTTTGCTGTGACAACCGCTTTGATTTCATGAGAAAGCGGTATACCAAATCCGTTTAAATAAATAAATAAATAAACATACACTAATACTTACAGGGAACATGGGCAATGGAGGGTTAAGTGGCTTGTCCAAGACCACAAGGAGCACCTGTGGGACTAGAAACCCCAGTCCTTCTGGCCCAAGGTTGCTATCCTCTAGTGGGATTTGAACCCCTGACATTCTGGCCTGAAGTAACTTCCCCCAACCACTAGGCCACTCTTCCCTAGTTTATACCAATATTGAAGAAAGGTGACCCAACTGACTGTGGAAATTATCTCACAATCGCTCTGATCCCACATGCCAGCAAGATTCTACTCAAGATCATTCAGCATACAACCATGCCTGGAATGAGAACTGCCTGAAGTGCAAGCAGGGTTCAGGAAACGGCAAGGAATGAGAGACATTATCGCTACCTTTTAACTTTCGAAAGGGAGACTATGATAAAATGAGGAAAATAGTTAAGAAAAAACTAAAAGGAGCAGTTGCAAAGGTTAAAGAGTTACATCAAGCTTGGGTGTTGTTGAAAAATACTTGGAAGCCCAGACCAGCTGTATTCCACGCTTTAAGAAAAGTGGAAGGAAGTCCAAAAAACTGCCAGCATGGTTTAAAGGGGAGGTCAGAGAGGCTGTTGTTGCCAAAAAAGCATCTTTCAGGAAATGGAAAAAAGAGCCAAATGACGAAACCTGGAAACAGCACAAGCACTGGCAAGTCAAATGCAAGGCATTGATAAAGCAGGCAAAGGGAGAATTTGAGAAGAAGCTTGCTGCGGAAGCAAAAACACGAAATAAAGATTTTTTTCATGTACATTCGTAGCAAAAAACCTGTGAGAGAGTAAGTTGGTCCATTAGATGATAGAGGAGCTAAAGAGGCACTAAGAGGCGACAAAGCGATAGCGCAGAAACTGAATGAATTCTTTGCTTTGGTCTTTACTGAGGAAGATGTAGGGATGTTACCCATGACTGAAGTGGTATTTAAAGGTGCGAAAGAATTGAAGGAAATATCGATACATCGGGAAGATGTATTACAACTATTAGATAAACTGAAGAGTAGCAAATCACCTGGGTCAGATGGTATACATCCAAGGGTGTTGAAAGAACTGAAATATGAGATTGCAGACCTGCTATTAGTAATCTGCGAACTATCATTAAAATCATCTCTAATACCTGAAGATTGCAGGATCGCCAATGTAACACCAATTTTTAAAAAGGGTTCCAGGGGTGATCCGGGAAACTACAGACCGGTGAGCCTCACGTCAGTACCGGGAAAAATGGTAGAAACCATCATAAAGAATAAAATTACTCAGCATGTAGATAGTCATGGCCTAATGGGAGACAGCCAACATGGCTTTAGACAAGGAAGTTCTTGTCTTACTAATCTATTATGTTTTTTTTGAAAGTGTGAATAAACAGGTGGACAAAGGTGAGTCGGTTGATATAGTGTATCTGGACTTTCAGAAAGCCTTTGACAAGGTCCCCCATCAGAGACCTTTGGCAAAACTAAAGAGTCATGGGAGAGGAGGCAGTGTACTACTGTGGATCAATAACTGGTTAAAAGATAGAAAGCAGGGGCGGAGCCTGATGTCCAGCGGGATGGTCGCATAACGCTGAGGCTCCCGAGAGGCCTACTCAGAATCCTGAATTAACACCGTACATACTTGGAACTTCTACTCTGATCTTGCCGGGGCACATTGGTGAGATGGCGGGGACCAAACCCACGCGCCTGGAATTTGGATCTCCAGCGGCTTCTCACGGCAAACGTTCCAAAACTGAACCCCCATCCCCGCAGATGGGGCTGGCCTTGCGCGAGGGCCCCGAAATGCAGCAGGAAATCCTCGCAGAGATTAGAGGGGTCAAGGACCTCGTGCAGTCAAACGGTGAAGCACTCCGAGCGCTGCGGGAAGATCTTGGTGTGTTGCAGGGCAAGTTAGAGGGGCTCTCTTCGCGTCAGGACAAAATGGAGAGCATATTGGACTCCCATGCGGCCCGGTTGTCCAAACTCGACAAAGTTGAACGTCAGGTACGGGCCTTGCAGAAAGAAGTGGAAGATGGCAATAATAGAGCGCGCCGCAACAACCTACGACTCGTGGGCATACCAGAGGGAGCGGAATCGGGAGACATGAAAGAGTTTTTATGCAAAATCCTCCCTTCCCTGCTCCAAATCACCTTTACCAAAGATTTGGAGATCGATCGCGCTCATCGTGTACCCACAAGCATAACGCTCAACAGAAAGACCCCGCGGCCTATCATTTTTTGACTTTTGAGATATCAACACGTGGAGCAAATTCTCAGTGCCTCTCGGGCAAAGGGCCATATGGAGTTTGAGAGCCACAAGATCTCCTTCTATCCTGACTTGGCTAAACCCATGGTCGACCGCCGAAAGCGCTTTCTGGAATTCCGGCCGAGGCTTCAACAACTGCAAGCACGCTATGGCCTGATGTACCCGGCCAAGCTCCGAGTCACGCTTCACAATCAGACAAGAACATTTGAGGACCCTGATCTACTAGCGGAGTTTTTGGATTCCAAAGAAGCCGACTTGATGCGCTGACTTCCAGAATATTCCTGCAAGCATTCTCATATCCGCTGTACCTGCCATACTGGATCTGCCGCAGCCCAGCAAAGAGTCAGGCGAGGGCAGTTTCTTTGCCTTACTTTTGATGATATCTGTGACCCGACTCCATCTACCCACAGTAGCCTCGATGAGTATCAGAGACAGTGTTAACTATGGACTCTGGTGTTTCTTTTCTTTTTTTTTCATGTCTTTCTATTTCCTCTCTAGGGCCTCCTCCCGCAGACATATGGTCGCCATATTCATTGGGGGTTTTGCTTCTTCTCTAAGATACTTTGGTACATACTTTTCAATTTGGGGTGTATTCGCCAGCATACTCGGTGATTATGTCATTGTTGCACAGATTCTGATTATGTTGTATGTTTTCAAGCGCCCTTACCTAAAATGTCTATTACCGATTGATGGCACCATGTAAGATTTTCTCATTGAACGTAAAAGGAATCAATAATCCGATAAAACGGGAAGAAAATCCTAAGCTACCTAAGTCAGGAAGCTGCGGATCTGATTTTTCTCCAAGAAACGCATTTAAATTCGAAGGAAACTCTTAAACTCAATATTAAACCTTACATGGTGGCCGCCTATTCCCCAGCCGTTTCTAAGAAATGTGGGGTTGCCATACTGGTTAGGAAATCTTTGCATGCTACTATTATTGCGACTAGCTCAGATACAGAAGGTAGATGGTCCAGAGTTCACCTCAAGATAGGTAGCCTTGAAGTTACATGTATATGCCTTTACGCTCCTAATGTGGATGACCCTGCCTTTTTTGCTACCATTGCTCAGGTTGCGCAGGCCTCTGCTAATACTTCATTGATAATTGGGGGGGATTTCAATTTAGTCCTTGATCCCCTGATTGACAAACAGCCGCCTAGGACAAGTGGTCCCCCCAAGAGTCACACCACGCTTATCTCTTTGATCAAAGATCTTGCTTTAGTTGATCTATGGAGGTTACTACACCCCAATGAGCTTGACTTCACCTTCTTCTCTTCCCCTCACAAATCCCAGTCTCGCATAGACTTCTTTCTAATATCAAAACTGTTAGTTCCTCAGGTGGACACGGCAAAGATTCACTCCCAACATATTTCAGATCATGCTGCTATTTCCTTTCAACTACACACTACTGCACCCCAAGGGAACTCGGGGGCCTGGTTCTTTGATAGAGCCCTGTTAACTCAGCCAGAGTTCCAGTTAGAAATTCGAGCAGCCATACAGGATTACTTCCATTTTAATCTACCCCAGGATACTGCGAATTGGGCTTGGTGGGAGGGCTTCAAAGCGGCCATTCGCGCAACGATCACTAGCTATCAAATCCGCCTGCGGAAACAACGCAAACAGCAGCTACTCATACTAGACCAACAAATAAAAGCAGGCGAACGAGTTCTAACTTCACGTACTGATCCATGTGTATTAATTCGATTACAGCGTCTCCGTTTTCAATATAATTCAATCCTCTCAACTGCAGCTTCTAAGAGTATTGAGCTTCAACGAGGGACATATTATCGGGAAAATAACCGAGCCGGTCGACTCTTAGCCAACGCCTTGAAAGGTCAAAAAGAAGCCAAACGCGTAGCGGCCCTTCGAGCCCCACAGGGAGGGGGCATATTGACTACAGACTCCGACATTGTAGAACTCTTTCGGGATTTCTATACCCGCCTCTATCAATCTGAATGTGAGTTCTCGTCAGAGACATTCGAGCGATTGTTTTCTGGCATTCAGCGGCCGACCCTCTCTGAAGATGATAGGGATGCGATGGATGAACCCTTCTCTACTTCAGAGATCCAATCTGCCCTAAAACGAACAGCCTCGGGCCGTGCCGCAGGGCCCGATGGTCTCCCGACCGAATTCTACAGAACGTTCAGTGCAGATTTAGTTCCCTATTTAAAACTCTATTTTACTGCCCTTGCGGTAGATACATCCTCTTTGGGATCCTTTTCTGCAGCTAATGTGGTAGTATTTGAGAAAGAAGGCAGAGACCCGCTGCTAACCGCCAACTACCGTCCAATCTCCCTACTTAATGCCGATTATAAGATCTTCGCAACGATCTTGGCCACCCGGCTATCTGACAGGATGGCCACCCTAATCCACCCCGACCAATGCGGTTTTATACCCGGCCGATCCACAGCTGACAATGCTCGGACCTTGTGCCATGTGCTATCCAGTGCTGCCAATCTAGATCATCCATGGGTGGGTCTTTCCCTAGATGCCGAAAAAGCCTTTGATCGCCTAGAATGGCCCTTCTTATTTGCAGTTCTCCGATGGTATGGCTTTGGGGAGGGCTTCCTCCGATATCTCCAAGTCATGTATACTCAACCCGTCGCCAGTATTTGTGTAAATGCCATCAAGTCTCAGCCATTTAATCTCCAAAGAGGCACGCGTCAAGGTTGCCCCCTATCACCAATGCTCTTTGATCTAGCTCTTGAACCCCTATCCCTCCTTATTAGACAGTCCGCACGTATTCGAGGTGTCCCCTTCAGTCATAGGGAGATTAAACTCTCTGCATATGCAGATGACCTTATGCTTTTCGTATCCCTCGATTCGGTTCCAGCTGTCTTGGATCTGATTGACGGATACTCACAATTATCGGGCTATAAAATTAACTGGACCAAATCTGTAGCATTCCCACTGAACCGCTGGGTACATGAGGCTGACATGCAGGCCTTTCCCTTCCTTTGGCAATCCCGCATGGTGAAGTATCTCGGGGTCCATTACTGTTCTCCTTTAGAAGACACTATCAGTTTTAATGCCAAAGAGGTAGTCTCCAAAGTCCGTGAGCTCACAAATCGTTGGTCTCCCTTATCTCTTACATGGTGGGGCCGCCTAGAAACTGTGAAAATGATGATAGTCCCCAAAGTGAACTACATTTTAGAAATGCTGCCATGCTTACTCCCGCTACATACTTATAAAGATATTGAGGGCCTTCTCGTCCGTTATCTCTGGCAGGGCAAGCCACCAAGGATAGCTAAACAAAAACTACAGTCTGCAAAGGAAGTAGGGGGTACCAGATTTCCTGATTTTCTTAGATATCATCAAGCCTTCCTACTCAAGCAAGGTGCCCGATGGCTAGATGCCTCAACAGACAGCAGACCAGTTTGGCTTGACATAGAAGAGGAGCTTAGTAGCCCAATTCCGTTGACCCATCTCCCTGGTATGTCCTATCAAGTAGACACCCGCCATCCACCAATGATTGTCGATACTCTTGCGGCCTTTAACACTCTCATTCTATCACTGGGACCGAACGTATGTCCTCAGGACGGACTCCCGCTATGGAATAACCCCAGAATTCAAGTCCTAAATAGAACGATAGCATGGAAACCCTGGTACTCAAGGGGGATCTGGACACCCCAACAGCTTTTCTCTGCAGCTCGTTGGAAAACCTTTTCTGATTTACAAAAGGAATTTGCGTTACCAGCGAAACACTACTTTCAATTGATGCAGCTTCAACACTGCCTCAAAAGTGCTCAAATCATGCCGCCCTCTGTCCCTACTGAGGATGGGCTATTAGAGATAGTTCACTCTATTAGTAGTACACATGGGGTAGCCTCTAACTTTTATAAACTATTATGTCAGGGTACAGACACGGCCACTTTTAGAGCCCAACAAGCCTGGGAGCGCGAACTGCAAACCACTTTAACCCCTGTGCAATGGAGCGTTTTCTGGAGCAAAGTAGTGCGGGTTTCACGGTCTGCCTCTGTTACCCAAACTCTCTTCTTTTTTGCACACAGATGCTTTTATACCCCAGAAAAAATAGCCAAATGGAACACAACTGCTGGGGACCAGTGTTGGTCTTGCCATACTGCTGTGGGAACCCTCGCTCATGTTATTTATGAATGTCCTCAACTACAGGTTTATTGGGGGCGGGTTTGGGGTTGTATTCAATTTATCTTACACCTTCACGAACCTCTCTCATGGAAGATCGTGGGACTCCGCTCTGTGGCGGAGGTCCCCTCTCTTCCTAAGAAGGGTCGCTTTCTCCTTGATTTCATGCTGGGTATAGCCATATGCTTAATCACGAGGAATTGGAAGGATAGCTCTCGACTTACTGTCAATGAATGGTGGAACCTCGTCTGCTTATATAGTAAATATGAGCAGATACCTCGGAGAGCTATTCCCCATGCCCAAACTCACTCTCGCTTGTCTAAATGGCAGTTGCTCAATGATTATGTACAATCTGCTCATTGTTCCGATATGCCTGTTTAATGTGCACTCATCATGTTTCAGATCACCGTTAGGTTTTGTAACACAATAATGTAAATACACGCCCGCTTCGGGAATGATTAGTTTTCTAGAGAAGAAGCAGGGGGGAGGGGGGTGGCAGGGGTTTACTTTGGTGTATGTATTACACTTTATGTATCTGTCTTTTAGCTGTATGTCTTCCTTTTCCTTTGTTGTTATAAAACAAAAATAAAGAATTTAAAAAAAAAAAAAAAAAAAGATAGAAAGCAGAGGGTTGGGCTAAATGGCCAATTTTCCCAATGGAGAAAGGTGAATAGTGGTGTACCCCAGGGATCTGTGCTGGGTCCGCTGCTTTTTGACATATTCATAAATGACCTGGAAAGTGGAATAACGAGTGAGGTTATCAAATTTGCAGATGACACAAAACTATTTAAAGTTGTTAAAACCCAAGAGGATTGTGGAAAATTGCAAGAGGATCTTGATAAATTGGAAGACTGGGCATCAAAATGGCAGATGAAATTTAATGTGGACAAGTGCAAAGTTATGCACCTAGGGAAGAACAACCCAAACTATGGTTACACGATGCAAGGTTCCACATTAGGAACCACCACCCAGGAAAAAGATTTAGGCGTCATTGTGGATAGCATGTTAAAACCCTCGGCCCAGTGTGCAGCGGCAGCCAAGAGAGCAAATAGAATGCTAGGTATCATAAGGAAAGGAATGGAAAATAAAACAAAAGATATTATAATGCCTCTATATCGTTCCATGGTGAGACCGCACCTTGAATATTGTGTGCAATTTTGGTCGCCGTATCTTAAAAAGGATATAGCGTTATTAGCAAAGGTTCAGAGAAGAGCCACCAAAATGGTAAAGGGGATGGAAGGATACTCCTATGAAGAAAGGCTAAAAAGGTTAGGGCTCTTTAACCTGGAAAAGAGACGGCTGAGGGGAGATATGATAGAAGTCTATAAATTAATGAATGGAGTGGAACGGGTAAACGTAGATCGATTGTTTACATTATCAGAATATAGAAAGACTAGGGGACATGCAATGAAGCTACAGGGTAAACTATTTAAGACTACTAAAAGAAAATATTTCTTCACTCAACGTGTAATCAAACTCTGGAATTTGTTACCGGAGGATGTAGTAAAGGCTGTTAGTGTAGCTGGGTTTATAAAAAGGTTAGGACAAGTTCCTGGAGGAAAGGTCCATAAATCATTATTAGGAAGGGACCCAGGATATCAATGCTTGACCCAGTACAAGCATTGTGGAACCTGTGTCTTTTGGGGAAACTGCTAGGTACGTATGACCTAGGTTGGCCACTGTTGGAAACAGGATACTGGGCTTGATGGACCTTGGTCTGACCCAGTATGACATATCTTATGTTCTTATGTTCTTAGATGTAAGATGGATCCTTGAAAAGACAAACGAATACCAAAAGGATATCTGCATGTGTTTTATTGACTACAGGAAGACGTTTGACTATGTAAACCATGAGAAACTCTGGGCCACATTAAGAAGCCTAGGAACACCTGATCGTTCTCTTGCACAACCTTTACATTGATCAAGAAGCAACAATTTGAACGGAACTAGGAGAGACAGAATGGCTTAAAATCAGCATAGGTGTACGATAAGGATGCATACTTTCCCCCTACCTCTTTAATTTATATGCAGAATAAATCATCAGAGAAGCAGGACTGTATGAAGACAACCGAGGTGTTAAGATTGGTGGAACAGTCATCAACAACCTTCGCTATGCTGATGTTACCGCATTACTGACTGAAAGTGAAGACGATTTGAAACATTTGCTTCTCAAGATCAAGGAACATAGTGTTAAAATGGGTCTGCACCTTAATGTTAAGAAGACAAAATCCTGACAATTGGCAAAATCAATAAGTTCATCATTGATGGACAGCTTTAACTTACTTGGATCAACAATCAATAAAGAAAGGACTAGCAGTCTAGAAATCTGACAAAGTATTGTTCTTGGTAGAATGGCTATGAAGGACCTAGTCAAGATCCTCAAGAGCAGAGATGTCTCTCTCCATACAAAGATTTGATTTGTCCAGGCCATGGTATTTTCAATAATGTGATATGGATACAAAAGTTGGACAGTCAAAATGATAGGAAGAAAATTGATGGCTTTGAATTTTGGTGCTGGCAACGAATACTGAATATATAGTAGACTGCCTGAAGAACAAACCAGTCAGTACTAGAGGAGATCAAACCTAAGCTTTCCTTAGAAAGTTCAGATGACAACCTTCATACTTTGGACATATCATGCGAAGAGAGAGATCATTGGAGAAAGACATAATGCTTGGCAAGGTAGAAGGTCAACGCAAAAGAGGAAAACCGGCAATGAGATGGAGCGATACAATAACAGCAGCTATGGATATCACTCTATCAAAAATGAACCGCTTGGCTGAAGACTGAACAAAGTTTAGGTCAGCTATCCAGAGGGTCATCAGGAGTTGACACTGACTTGAATGCACTTAACAACAACAGCATGCCCACTATGCTATACTTTAGTGCAGTGTTTTATCTCTGGTGATTTCCCCATGATAGCTTGTTTTCTGCATTGTGGAGCAAGTCTAGTGTGGGAAAATCACCAGAAAATGCTGCACTAGAGCATAGCACAGCGTTTCTGCATTGTCTCCTAGATTTGAAACATCTAATCATGAGACTGCTACCAGGGCCGCTCTGTTAGTCTCTTTCAGTTTTGAAGTTTTATTTTTGTGAGAAGTTTTGTGGTCAAACATTTTCTATATTTTTCTGATGTTTTAAGGGCAGTGCACGCCAAGTTGAAAAGCTTCCTCCATATGAAGCCTTCTAGCTGCTACTTTTTTCTTAGATTCCCTTGTTAGAGCTTGGCATTCTTTGACTCTAATCAGATGAAAAATTGTACACATTTATTATTATTTATTTATTTATTACAGGCTCTTATATACCGCGCTATTCAGCATCAGCGCGGTTCACAATATAACAACAGACCAGAACAACAAACTGTTTGGTTTTACAGAGAACAGGTCAGAGAACTTGGATAAAACACGGGGAAGTCATTACTGCAACTATTTACATGAGTATTTACATGTATATACATAACAGGATTTATTCTTAGTTTGGGTAGTGATCGAGATTGGTTGGCTGGTCTAGTAATATTGAGGGAAAAGGTGGGATTTGAGTGCCTTTCTGAAAAGAGATAGATCGGTGATAGCCTGAATCTCTGGAGGTAGGGCGTTCCAGCACTTAGGGGCATAGAAGCTGAAGTCCCTGTTAGATGTCGCTGATAGGCATTTTGTCGCTGCTTTAGGGATAATTAGAACATTAGTTGATATCGTTCTCCTAGATCTGTTGGGTGGAACGGCCTGAATGAGGTCTATTAGAGAGGAGGAGGTGATGCTTTTAGTGGCCTTGAAGGTGAGTAATAATGTTTTGAACAATAGTCTGCCATGTATGGGGAGCCAGTGGAGTTGCTTTAGGATGGGTGTTACATGGTCCCTTCTTGATACTCCATAGAGGATTCTAGCAGCGGTATTCATGGCGAGTTGCAAAGGGTTTAATGTGGAGTGTGGGAGGCCTTGGAGAATGGCATTAGCATAGTCAAGGTGGGGTAGGGTTACACATGGGAAAAAGAGGGATACTTAAGGTTTTCTCGATATTTTACATGGCATGCCATGGAACAGTAAGTTTTGAGTTATCTTATAATTTTTTTTTTGTCCTTATGCCTTTATCTTTGTGCATCTTACAGTATCTGTATGTTTCAGCTGCATCTGGATGTTTCATTTTATTTATTTATTTATTTAACTTTTTTTTAATACCGCCTTATCCTCAAACAAAGTGGTTTACATTGAAAACATGAAGTTTATACAGTAAAACGAGTGAAGATACAACGATAAAATAAGTGTTACATTCAACTAGAGTCATGTTATTAACAATGACAAGAATGGACTTCCGGTGGCAATGAGCTGGTAGGACGTGAAAAGACCAGCTCCGGGTAAACTACACCAAATAACGGCAAATCTTCCTTCATAGAGAAGCCTGTGATAATACCCAGCTCCTAAATAAAGTAGAGGAGACAAGGAGAGATCGGTAGTGTGAACTCAGAGGGTCCCTGTGAGCTCTATGGCCTCAAAAACGGCTCGAAAAGAAAAAGGTTGGATCCTTGAGAGCAAGATGGCGGAGGGAGCGCCGGCCAGCCCGAGTAATGAGAACAACCAGGCAATGGTATCGGAGGTGAGTTCAGTGGTGGTACATGTGCTTGAAGACAGCTTCCGTTCACTGGCGGAGCAACTAACTAAAGTCAGTCAGAGTATTGGAGACTTTACAGGGCGCATGGAAATGGTCGAGATGCGGATCTCCGACATGGAAGACACACAACACACTTTGTCGGCAAGGGTGAAAGCTCTCGAGGACCTGACAAAACAGCAACGGGAGAAAATCGATGATCTGGAGAATCGGGGGAGGTGGAAAAATCTGTGCTTCATTGGAATTGCGGAGAATGTGGCAGACAGCGAACTTTCAGGATTTTTGGAGACCTGGATTGGGAAAAACTTTTCCAGCAGTGTGGTGGGCCCAATTAAGTTGGAGCGGGTGCACAGGCTGGGCCTCTGACAAGAACATGCGTGCCAGCCACGTGTTGTCATAGCGCACTTTCTAGAGTTCCGACAGAAGGAGGATGTCCTGCGGGCGGCTCGTGGTCGTTGGAGACAGCCGGGAGACACAGATCAGATCCTGGTTTTTCAGGATTACTCCTTGTTGAGAGTGGAGTACCAGGGGCGTGCAAAGTATCTCCCTACGCCTGAAGAGGCCCAAAACCTTCTGGTGCAGCTAAGTGGAGAATCTGCTATATGAGCAAGGTGAACAGACTGAGAGACTAAGTGGGGACTCGTTGCCAATGCAGATGCAAATGGATATGAGATATGGTACGGGGGTGCACTGGTGGGTTGGTGGCAGCGGGGGAAGTGAAATAAGTAAAGGTGTTGTTGTTGTTGTTAAGTGCCGTCGAGTCGGAGTCGACTCATGGCGACCCTCTGGATAGCTATCCTAAATTGTGTTCGGTCTTCAGTCAGGCGGCTCATTGTTGACAGACTGGTACCCGTAGCTGCTGTTATTGTAGCGATCCATCTCATTGCTGGCCTTCCTCTTTTGCGTTGACCTTCTATCTTGCCAAGCATGATGTCTTTCTCTAATGATCTCTCTCCTCGCATGATGTGTCCAAAGTATGAAAGTCGAAGTCTTGTCATTTGAGCTTCTAAAGAAAGCTTAGGTTTGATCTCCTCTAGTACCGACTGGTTTGTTCTTCGGGCAGTCCATGGTATACACAGTATTCGCCACCAGTACCATAATTCAAAGGCATCAATTTTCTTCCTGTCTGTCTTTTTCACTCTCCAGCTGTCACATCCATATGATGTTATTGAAAATACCATGGCTTGAACAAGTCGAATCTTTGTATGGAGAGAGACATCTCTGCTCTTGAGAATCTTATCTAGGTCTTTCATAGCCATTCTGCAAAGAGCAATGCGTCGTTTGATTTCTTGACTGCTTGTTGCTTCTTTATTGATAGTTGATCCAAGTAGGTTAAAGTTGTTCACAATTTCAATTTCTTCTCCTTCAACGATGAACCTGTTGATTATGCCAGTTGTCATGATCTTTGTCTTCTTTACATTAAGGTGCAGGCCCATTTTGAGACTATGTTCGTTGATTGTGAGAAGCAAATGTTTCAGATCATCTTCACTTTCAGCCAGTAATGTAGTATCATCAGCATAGCGAAGGTTGTTGATGAGTCTTCCACCAATCTTCACACCTCTGGAACGAGAGACATCATTGCAGATGTGAGATGGATCCTTGAAAAGACTAAAGAATGCCAAAAGGATATCTATTTGTGCTTTATCGACTATAGCAAGGCTTTTGACTGTGTAAACCATGAGAAACTCTGGGCCACATTAAGAAGCATGGGTATACCAGAACACCTGATTGTTCTCTTGCGCAATTTGTACATTGATCAAGAAGCAACAGTTCGAACGGAACAAGGAGAAACAGAATGGTTTAAAATAAGCAAAGGTGTAAGACAAGGTTGCATACTTTCCCCCTACCTGTTTAATTTATATGCAGAACAAATCATCAGAGACGCAGGATTGTATGAAGGTGTTGTTACTAATAACTATTATAATAGGGGTTAAGGGAAGAAGGGTTTAGACGAAATTGGGGATGCATAGAATGTTGTGTTTAGGCATTGCCCCTTACTTTTTACTATATTTTGTTACAGTATTATTTTGTATGTGGGATTGTCGGAAAGTGGATAATGTTGGGATATTGCTGACTGTGGAGGGGATGTAAGGCCCAGGGGGGAGGGGGAGGGAGGCTGGGTAGACAGATAATGGAGAATGTGGGAAAGGTGTACGTTGGCACCATAAGTTGAGGGGGGAAGGAGTTGGGGGTAGATGCAGCAGTTAAGAGAAGGAGTATGAAGGATAAATTAAGAGTATATGGGGTGGGCCCAGATGCCATCGGAATGAGGTTCCAGGTGGGAAAGTACTGGAAGAGAGATTACACTTGGGGGAAGGTCGGTACAAGGGGGACAAGCAGGAGAAAGATTCATGGATTTTTGAGAAGGAGAGCATGGGTTTGATGCTGGAACACTATTGGAGCTGGGGGAATGTTTGACTGGAGGTGCGGGTCCTAGGTTGGGGGGGGGGGGGTTCGTGCCAATGTGGGGATGTGCAACATCAGAGGGTGTAAACGTTATGGCTGATGGAAAATGGATAAAAATTTGAAATTAGCGTCCTGGAATGTTTGTGGACTGGGATCTCCTATAAAGTGATATAAGGTGTTGCAACAGTTGCAGAGAAAGCGTATTGAAATTGCAATGCTGCAAGAAACACACCAAACGTCAGTAGAACATGAAAAGTTATGCAAAGGATGGTTTGGTAAAGTTTATGGGGCGCCGGCAGTGGGGAAGAAAAGGGGGGTGGTTATACTAATCGCTAAACAGTCAGGATGGGTGGAGGAGCATGTAGAGATAGATCCAGAGGGGCGGTATGTCTTCACCTGGGGGGGGTTCTAAATGGAATGCAGGTGGTATTGGGCTCGGTCTATGCGCCAAATGTGTATGACACCTGGTTCTATCAAAATGTGCTCAAATTGGTCTCCAACTTAGGGAGCTATCACTTGATACTGGGAGGAGATTGTGGAGAGTCTTGCATCCAGGTGACAGAGAATATACACACATGTCCAGGGCTCATGGAACATGGTCAAGAAAAGATTATTTCCTTATTTCGAATGACATGTTTAGTTGGGTTTCTCAAGCGGAAATAGGCCCTTCGGTCGTTTCAGACCATGCGATAGTGTTACTGGAGTTACGACAGAGAGATAGAGGTAGAGTGAGGATATGGAGATACCCATTGGATCTGGTAGGTGACCTGGAGTTTGAGAAATATATACGCAGCAAGTGGGTGGAATATGCCGAGAATAATGCCCAGCATGAAGATAATCTGGTCTTATTCTGGGAGGCGGGAAAGGCCGTGGTGCGCGGAGAAATTATAAACTATCATAGCCAAAAGTGTAAACAGATGAATAGTAAAATTGTACAGTTAGAGAAAGAATTGTCAAAAGCGAGACAAAGGCATGCCCGGATTTGGGAGTGGGGAGGCTAAGGTCAGATTACAGGAATTGCATAATGAGTTCGAGCTGCTGCTACATCAAAGGGCAAAAAAGTCGCTGATGCATTATAGATATCAATTATACTGGCATGGGAATAGGGCTGGTAAGTTATTGTCCTCTTTGATAAGGTCGGAGGGGGGACCTAGGCAAGTGGGGGCAATTAGGCATGGAGATGGTACGCTAAAGTGCAAAGTGGCGGACATTGAACAGGTGTTTTGTGATTATTTTCAGCAGTTATACAATGTGGAGGGTGCGGCAGATGGGGGAGGGAGGGATTTTCTACAAGGATGTACCTTGTCGAGGATGACTACAGAACAGTTGCAGGTGTTGAATGCACCCATCTCGCTACAAGAGGTGAATAATGGGATTAAACATCTCAAGAGAGGGCGGGCTCCATGAATAGATGGATTATGGGGGGAATTTTACAAAATTCTGGGGGAAAAGGTGGCGATCCCTTTAATGGAGTATTTTGGAGATTTAATTCAAAAGTGGAAGTTGCCATATGAAGCAAACAAAGCTTTAGTCACGGTCTTACCGAAGCCTGGTAGGGACCCACTCCTGCCGAGTTCTTATAGGCCCATTTCTCTTTTGAATGTAGATATTAAAATTCTGGCAAAGATAATGGTGGATAGGTTGGCTGAATTTTTGCCAACATTAATACATGGCGACCAAGTAGGCTTTGTAAGAGGGAGACATGTGGCATATAGTTTACAATAAATTTTGGCTTCCATGTGTGCTAGCCGGAAGGATAGTAAATCGTCCATGTTAATAAGTTTTGATGCCGAGAAGGCGTTCGACAGAGTGGATTGGAGGTTTATGTACCAAGTGCTGGAAGCAATGGGGATTACGGGATTTTTGGTAGACGTGGTTAAACTGTTATATGTGGATCCCAGAGGAGCAATTATGGTTAATGGCAATATGACTTCAGAGTTTAAGATTCAGAAGGGCACACGACAGGGATGCCCTTTATCCCCACTACTGTTTGTGATAATGTTGGAACCCTTATGATGTAGGATTAGATCTTCAACAGCATTTCGGGGTATTCCCGTAGGGGGGACTGAATTTAGGGTGGCAGCATTTGCTGATGATCTTTTAATTCATATTGAGAATCCACGAGATGGGCTGTCAACCCTGTTGAAGCTCTTCCAGGAATATGGGAAGCCCTCCGGTTTTAAATTGAATTTAGATAAATCTGAGGCTCTCCCGTTAGATCCAAAAATACCTCAGTTCTGGCCGGGTACTTTCCCATTAAAGTGGGCAGGGGGAAGATTCAAATATTTGGGGATATATTTGCCAGCTAATTTGTTAGAGCTTTATCACATTAATGTAGCAAATCTACTAAACGATTTTACAGATAAGGTGCAAAAATGGAGGGAGTTACCATTGTCATTGGGGGGTAGGATTGCATTATTTAAAATGACTGTGTTTCCCAAGTGGTTATATACGCTCCAGACACTCCCCCTGCTGCTGAAGCGGAAGGATATCCTTAAGATGGAAAGGCAGATGAATCTCCTGTTTTGGAGAGGCCGGCAACCTCGAGTCCGCCTGGGGGTATTGAAGAGGCCCTGGCAAGGTGGTCTCCCGGATATTAAAAAATACAATATGGCGTGTCTTCTCAGACACGATCGTGATTGGGTCTGGGGTTCGGGGGACTACACTCCGATGGTCATGATTGGGGCATTGGTCAGGCCCCTGCAAGTCAGGTATATATTGCACATGAAATCGGGGAAGGGCATAGACCGTGTGACAAGGCTGGTTTTATTAGGCCAGGTCATGAGAGCTTGGAGGTATTTATGCAAGAAGTTGGGCTGCTCAGCTTATTGTCCACCTTGCCTTCCAGTGAGGGAAAATAAGGATTTTCTGCTGGGATTGACAGATAAGAATTTTGTGCGGTGGGAACAGATGGGAATAACCAATATAGAGTGGCTGATAACAGGAGAATGGGTATTGGAATCCTTTGCTGACCTAAGCTGATCTTCCGCCCAATCGGGGCGCACCGTGAACTGCACCAAGTTCGCGCCATCGGGCGCGTGCTCCTCCCTGCTCCCACCACCATCTGCAGCTCTCCCCAGCACGGGGATAGATCCTCCGGCAGGGGAGCAGAAGAAGCTGATCTTCCGCCCAATCGGGGCGCACCGTGAACTGCACCAAGTTCGTGCCATCGGGCGCGTGCTCCTCCCTGCTCCCACCACCATCTGCAGCTCTCCCCGGCACGGGGATAGAGCCTCCGGCAGGGGAGCAGAAGAAGCTGATCTTCCGCCCAATCGGGGCGCACCGTGAACTGCACCAAGTTCGCGCCATCGGGCGCGCCCGCGCCTTTGCGGGCCCGCGCCTGAGGGCCTCGCCAGAGGGCCCTTTGGCGTGGCCCTTAGGCGGAGGCCTAGAAACAAGTGGTAAGAACAGCTCATCAGCTTCCGATGAACAAGGAAGATTAGAACATCTCCAGCCTCCAGCTCAGGGAACCTGCCTCGCTAAGATCCGGAGCCCATTGAAGCCCTGAGTTCCAGCAAACAAGTTTGTAACATAGTTTCACAGTATCTTACCACTTCCCCTCAGGACTCTCACGTTAATGTCTTAGTGCTACATTGTATATACTAATTTTTGCATTACCTGATCTAAACTGCTACCAAGCTTCTAGTCTTATTTTGAGCCATTCTGATTTTTCTGACTGCCTCACCATTCCATTCCATAGCTTAGCTGGTTAGCCTGAACTTGCTTGTCTGTTATTCTCACTAGCCAATATCACTACTGTGGTTTATTATATATACTATTCACCATGTTATCTCACTGTGTACCCTCATACCCCTTCTCAATCCTCATCTGCTTTATTTTAATAGCCCTGACCTTCGACACCCTAGCCCTTAACGTACCTCATAACTCCATACCTGTCCTTCGAAGATCCTGGAGGAGATTCCCTGACTTTACCAAATATCAAACTGAAACACCTCGAAGCATACCAGGCCCACATGTTATCTATGTGGATCTACAGCTGCACAACCTAACTCGGCGTGTACAACCCCACTCTCCCCCTGACCTTAAATGTGCACTAATAAATGCACGATCCATAAGGAAGAAATGGCCAGCATTAACAGATATGCTTTCAGCTCATAATCTTGATATCTTATGTATCACTGAAACTTGGTTATCTACATCCGACTCCGTGATTCTCCACCAGAGTGTCCCTCCCAACTTCTCAGTTCACTCATGCCACAGAGCTGACCATCGTGGTGGAGGAGTACTCATCCTAACAAAAGCGGATCTCAAATTTCAGATTGCTGCCTCAAGCAGCACCTCAACCCTTGACTCCATTACCATTACAAACAAACAAATCACCATCAACTTGCTATATAGAGCACCTTCATCATCACCAGAAGACTTAGCCACAATAATCGATCTTGCCTACAACACCACGAATCTGCACACTCTGAACTGGGTTTTAGGCGATTTCAACCTCCCGTCCATTCAAGACAGCCACACCAATGCCTTTAATGATGCCCTCAGTGAGTTAGGCTACGTTCAACTCGTTGATACCTCTACCCATATAAAAGGGAACATACTAGATTTGATCTTTGCACCACAGCTAGCCTTCCTTCATGGGCACAAGCCTCTCCTAAATGTTAGCTCAGTTCCTTGGTCAGATCATCTTCTGATACAATTCCAGATACCAACTTGCGCCATATCTGCTAAAACTAAAACTGATGATAATCCTACCCCAGAACAATTAAAGCGCTTCCATCCTTTCGATAGAGAGGATTTTTTAATGAAGACACTGAACCTACTTGACCCACCTGAACCTCGACGACATGGTCGACTCCTGGAACTCAAACCTAGATGCCGTAATCCATAGACCTCCAACATACAAAGCATCCCATAAGAAGAAGAACGCTCCGTGGTACTCCCAAGAACTACGCAAATTGCTCCTTCATCTCAGACAACTAGAGAGGCACTGGAGACGATCAAGAACAACCGCGAGCCACGAAGCATTCACAGCACAATTAGGAAAACATCGTTTAGCCGTTGCATCAAGTATGAAACAATATCATGCAAACAGACTACAACGCTCCCTGAACAAACCCCACGAGCTCTTCCAAATTGTAAAATCCCTAGCAAAGGAACCATCTCAGGGGAACTCGTTCCACCCAGACCCCCAGGAATATGCCCACTACCTACGTAACAAAAGTAACCAGCTTGCTCAACCTGCTAAACCCCTCATCTCAACTACTCCACCCATTTCCACCCCTCATCCCTCTTTTGATCATCTCTTAAGTGAGACCCAACACACCCTCACATCCTTCTCTACCCCATCCAACAGAGTCATTCAAGACACTATATTAAATATAAACACTACTACAGCACCCTCTGATCCGTGTCCAGCTCCCTGGATAAAATCCTTACGTTCTGAGCTCAGCCCATTCTTATCCAAGCTTATAGAAGTATCCTTCTCTACTGGAACATTCCCCTGTAGCCTGAAACAGACTGCGATCAGACCTCTCCTAAAAAACAGTAAGCTGGACCCCTCATTGATGGATTCCTACAGGCCTATCTCCAGCATACCTCTCCTCTCGAAGATCATTGAAAAGATTACACAACGTCAATTACAGGATCATATAGATTCCAACGCACCCCTTCATCCCTGCCAGCATGGATTTCGTGAAGCACATGGTGTGGAAACGCTACTGACAACCCTATTCAACACCCTTTCCATAGGTCTGGATAACATCAGACAAGGCTTTGTTCTAATATTCATGGACATCGCCGCTGCCTTTGATACAGTAGACCACGAAGTTCTCCTTCAACGCCTCAGAGAGAAGGGAGTTCACGGTTCAGCTCTATCATGGTGCGCGTCTTACCTCACAGACCGTTGGCAACATGTCCGTTCTGGTCCTTCCACCTCTGACCCCTTCCTTCAAACTAAAGGTGTTCCGCAAGGCTCCTCCTTATCGGCCTTACTATTCAACATTTACATGCAACCCATCTGTGACCTTATCCACTCATTTAACATCAACTGCCTGGTCTATGCCGATGATGTCTTGATGTACATGCCAATCTCGACTGAACATCTTGACCTCTCCCCTCTAATCAAATGCTTTGATGCAGTCACCGACTGGATAGACGCACAAAGGCTTAAATTAAACTTCAAAAAGACTGAAGCCCTCTTCGTCACCAGGAATCCGGCTTTTATTCCTCCACTATCCATCAAAGTTCGTGACGCAGAGCTCACATGCAAGACTACAGTAAGATACCTTGGAGTTACACTTGATCAGCAGCTTAATATGAAGGCTCACATCAATAACATAACAAAAGCTGTCTATCATAAAATCCGGACCCTTCGCCATCTTCGTCAGCTGTTAGAACCTGAAGACTTCTGAACTGTTTTTCAGGCCCTAATAATGCCTCACCTAGACTATGCTAATGTGATATTACATGGCCTACCAAAGAGTACGACTAACCCCTTACAACTTGCTATGAATTCTGCTGCAAGAATCCTTCATGGAGCTTCCAGAAGATCCCACATCACTCCAATACTAAAACAGTTGCACTGGCTGCCCATACAAGCCAGGATCTCCTTCAAGGTTCTAACAATGACCCATAAAGCCATCAAGAAATTCCCGGCTACTGCTATTACCGACCTAGTATCTATCACACCTCCTAACTGGCTAAGGAGATCGAATGCTGCAAACACCCTCATTCTACCTAAGGCAAGCACTAAGTGCTCCCAAGCTACCAGAGCTAGAGCCTTTGCCTTTTTTGCACCATCTTGCTGGAACGCTCTACCGGCGGCTATCAGAACCACCAGCGATCTCTCCCAATTCAAGAAGGAACTGAAGCATCACCTTTTTCTCCTTCACTACGATGTTGCAGTCCCCCCCCCCCCCACACACTCACCTACCTCCACACCTCATGGTAGCTCCTCAAGCCCACGCATCTTACACTCCTAGTCTGAATACCCGCATCCACACCTTAACCGCCTCCATACTTAACCCACCTTGAGAAGCTCGTGCTGTGCACTTAACCATGTATATAGTTACATTAACTGGCTTGTATATAGTTATCATGTTCTCCCTGTTAAGAAACTTGTTTATTGTATACCCAAGTTATTTTTACCTGTTTATTGTAAGCACAAATCACTAAACTGAGATGTGTAGATTTAATGTTTATTGTAAACCGCACTGATCTTAAATAGCGCGGTATAAAAGAAAATGTAATAAAATAAAATAAATAAATAAATAAGTGAGCAGTATGCCTGGACTGGAGTGGATGTGTTTCCATATGTCCAGCTTTGGAGTTATATTGGAAGCTTGCCAGTGGAATCACTGAGAGGGGAAGTGTGTTCGCGTATGGAAGAAGTGATGATGGGAGGAAAAATTGGCGAAAGTGGCTCATTTACATAAATCCCTGCTAGGGCTTGAATCATATGGAATGGAGGAGGAGTTAGCGGGTGCCTGGTCGCGGGACCTGGGAGAGGAAGTGGAAGGGGAGTAGGTAATGCAGACCATCGCTGACATTCCCAAGCTGAGTGTGTTAGTGGACCATAGAAATATGCAGTATAAGTTGATACGTAGGCTTTATTTTGCTCCAAATAGGGGATGGCGGGCTGGCATAGTACCAACGAATTGTTGCCTGAGATGCGCGGCTGCGGCAGCTACGCTGGGACACATGTTCTGGCATTGTCCAAAAATTTCGGCCTTTTGGGGGAAGGTAAAAGGATACTTAAAGCGGTGTTCGGGGAATTCGTTGACATTATCTTCGGTTAATATGGTGTTGGACATTTGGAGCGAGGAGTCCAGGGCAGAGCTGGGGCAGGTAGAATGGAAGTGGATGCGCCTAGTACTAGTGACAGCCCGAATGACTATATTACATAACTGGGTGGCATCGCGGGGTCCAACATAAGGCAGTGGAGGATTCGGTTACATATTTTATTAATGATGGAAAGGTGCAGGGTGCGGGGCAACCCACAAAGATGGGAAATTTTTATGGCGGGCTGGGGCCCGCACCTCCAGGCTCTCCCGGCTAGGGTGAGGCATAGGATAATTGGTGGGGATGGCTAAAGCTGAACAATGAACAATGAGATATATTGTCAGCAGACCCAGTTCATGAATCTATATGGGGGAGGGGGTGAGATGGGAGGAATAGTGACTTCAGGAATGGTTTGATTGCGGACGGGGAGGGGGTGGTGGGTTACAGGGCTGGGGATAAGAAACCGCCCCTGGTCCTGGGCTTAATGATAATAACCATTTAAATTAAAAGGGGGAGAACATTAGAGGGGGGAGTTACAGGGGGGAGGGATACAAATGGGGGGGGGGGGGAAGTAGACACATAAAAATAAAACGAACACCTTTTGGTGTATTGAGTGAGTTGAGTGTTGTCTTTCAGATAATGCATAAGTTGACATTACTGTGGTTGTATTACTAGAAATGTTAAGCTGAACAAGAGTGTAAAGGCTTGGCATGTGTCAAGGATACTGTGCATATATTCAAGTAGATGGCTGTTATTCTAAAGGTGTAATGTATAATGTGAACAATTTGGAAATAGTGAATAAACAAATTTAAACAAAACAATTACAAGAAGAACGTGGAACTTATATACAGTTATAGGGGCAGGCATGAAGAGTATTAAAACTCAGCTTGGAGGTGACCTGGTGGTATGGGGAAAGCGGACTGCATTAGCAGGTGTTTGAGGATAATGTATTTGCTTAAATGATATGTCCAAAATATTTAGTGAATAAGTGCATCTTTATCTTTTTATGGAAGTCCTTCATGTCTGTTGCAGTTCTAATTTATGTATTTATTTATTAGTACTTATATACCACCACTTCCCAAGATCAGTGGTGGTTTACAGAGAACAAAATAGGAACATTACATTATAACATCAGAATAACTTATTTACAAGGTACATTTGATAAACAATTAACAAGTAACATAACTATATACAAGAATCAGTTACTGTAATAGAACGTATTGGTGCGTGAGAGGTAGGGATGAGGGAAAGGTGGTTATCAAAGAGATTGAGATGCTTGAGGCTGCTGGTTGTTGGTGGAGCAACCATAGTATTCAAGAAACAGATGTGTTTTAAGCTCTTTGCGAAAGGTTGGAGGTCCTTAATAACTCTTAAGTTATCCGGTTAAGCGTTCCAAATAGATGGGGCAACGTAAGTAAAGGCTCTATTGCTGATGGATTTGTTGGCATTGCGGATGTGAATAGAGTATTTTGGGAACAAACTCTCCTGGTTCTTGTAGTGCTGGGTGAGTAGAGGAGGGAGCTGAGGAATGAAGGGACAATTTTGTTGTACAATTTGAAGGTATACTATTGGTAAATACAAGGTATTTGTATTTAATCCTAGTTGCGATGGGCAACCAGTGAATGGAATGGAGAAGCGGCATGATGTGGTCAGAGTAATGAGCCTTGCGTATAATGCGGGCAGCTAGGCTTTGTGCTAGTTGAAGTTGATGGATGGGTTTTTTTGGGTGGGCCATACAAAATGCTATTACAATAGTCAAGGTAAGGTGTTATCAAGGCTTGCAGGACTGATCTAAAATCTTGGCTTTACAGGAAGGGTCGGAGATGCTGGAGCATTTTTAGTTTGCGGTATATGATCTTTGAGATAGCTTTAATGTGGGGAACCATGGAGAGGGATTGGTGTAGGATGATTCCTATGTATTTGATTTCTTGTTTAATTTCCAGTTCTGAGTTGCATAGGTGAAGTTTTGATGGGGGGTTGAAATTTAGATTCCAGGTGACGTATAACACATCTGTTTCCTTTATGTTAATTTTTAAGTAGGGTGTGCTAAGCCAGTCGGTTATGTCAGTAAGGCAATCTTGGATTTGAGGACATATAGAGTTTTTGATGTCTACTGGATGATATAACATAATATCTTCTGCACAGAGGTGAAAGTATATGTGGTGACAAATTGGTTGCGTGTAGAGATTAATAGAAGTGAGGATAGGGAGGAGCCTTGGGAGACTCCTTGCTCCTGTATGAAGGATGCTGTGCCAATTTGGATTTGTAGGGTAAGATTGGTGAGATATAATTTAAACCATGCTAGCACTGTGCCTTGGAAGTTGAGTTTTTGTAATCTTGAGATCAATATGTTGTGACTGATGCTGTCGAAGACGGCAGCCACAGTATCGACGAGTAGGAATGCTTGGTTGTTATTATTTAGACCACGGTGGAGATTGTCCATAAGGGTGAGCATCAAGGTGAAATGGTCTAAAGTCGTGCTATTGATCATCAAGAGGGGCATTTGAATCAATGAAGTCTTGCAATTGGATTTAAACTGTTTTTTTGATGATTTTTTCCAGAAATGTTAGGCTGGTGATGGGCCTGTATGAGCTAGGGATGGTTTTGTCTGTTACGTTTGATTTTAAGATAGGGCGTATGACTGCCTGTTTTAGTTCAGATGGCAACTGCCCTGTTTGTAAGGATCGGTTGACTATTTCAAAAATAAATGGTGACAACTCTTCTTTTGTTACCTTGAGCCAGCTGACAGGGCAGGGATCTGATGGGTAAGTGTTTGTGTTGATGTTTGTAATAGTGTTTTTTTAGTTGTTTGAGAGTAATGTGGTGAAATGATGACCAGGTGACTTGTCTGGCTGGGGTTGATTGATTAGGTGTTGGGATGAGTAACACTATTGTTCAGGGGGACGAGTCTCCATGAGGAAATTTGCTAGGATTTGGGGTTCTATTGGGGGTAGCTCAGTTTCATGATTGGGGGATTTAGTTAGAGATTTGACAATCTAGAAGAGCTCTCTCGGTCTGTTAAGGGATTTTGTAAGGAGCTTGGTGTGATATTCTTTTTTACTTTTGTTAATGCTTCTTTATAGGCTTTGAGAGTGGACATGTAGAGTAGATTGTCGGCGTCTATCCTTGTGGTTCTCCATCTGGTTTCTAGTTTTCTGAGATTTTGCTTTAGCTTTCTTAGTTCAATAGTATACCAAGGTTTGGATACTTTGTGTTTTCTTGGGTGGTGTGATATGGTGGTCTGTGTAGCTTTGGCGATGGTTGACTTCCAGTAATTTATGAGGTCATTTAGTTCCGTTGCAGCAGGGTTTATGTTTAGTACGGTGTCAATTAAGAATGATTCTTTATCAAATGCTTTAAATTTGTTTTTAAAGCAGTTAGATTCCTTGGTTTTGGGGGGGGATAGAGTAGTAAGATAACTAATATCTTCTGGCAGGGAATTCCATAATGCTGGGGCATAGAGGGAATGTGCCCTTTTTGATGTTGTTTGTTTGGATTTCTGGGATGCGGATGGGATGACAATCATGCTTTTATTGTTAATTCTACAGGGACATGTGCTAGCATCTCGAGAAATCAGTTCTTATGAGCACTGTCTTGAACTTAGTCTGAAAGTGCATTGGAAGCCAGTGGAGTTGGTTAAGTATGGAGCGGTATGTGATCTTGTTTGGAACTTCCAGTAATAATACTGGCGGCCATATTTTGTGCCATTTGGAGGGGGTGTATGGAACTCCTTGCAAGGCCTGGTATATCGAATTCCAGTAGTCTAAGATTGGTGTGATGACTGCTTTGAAATACAGTGCAAAGGTTATCCTGGCTAAGTACTGGTTTTATGTTCTTGAGGAGGTTCATCTTTTAGTAGGCATTTGCAGTGGTTTTATTTATATGAGACTGAAGGTTGAGGTTTTGATCCAGAGTGACACCAAGGTACTTGACTTCTTTTTGCACCTTAATGGTTCTGTGTAGTAGGCAGATTTCTTGTGATGAATAATGCCTCTGTTTTATTGTAGTTTACTGTTGTTGCCAAGCCAGCTGATCATGTCTTCCATGTATCTGGTAATGGGCAGGAGGTCTGGGTTGTGGATGTCAACTGCAAAGAAAATCATGATGTCATCGGCGTATAGCCGGTATTGTATGTTGTGATGTTTGATATTGCAGATGGGCTGTATGTATATGTTGAATAGCATTGAAGAGATTGGTGATCCTTGAGGGATGCCCTGTTCTAAAAGTGAGTGGACTTGTGTGGGTCACATTTTACTTGCAGTTGCCTATTGCTGAAGTATGATTGAAACCAATTTCCTGTAGGCTTCACTGCATGATATTGTGGGATACTGTATCCAAGGTAGCTGATATGTCCATGAGTATAAGTATGAAACCTGCTTGGATGTGTCAATTCCCCTGATAATTCTGTCAAGGAGTGATGTTATCGGTGTTTCCACATTATGGTTTGGTTTGAACCCATGGTGCCAACATTGTGAGTACCTCTAGCTATTTTACTGGACTTCCTGTATTCAAATTACATTGTATCACATTTCTGTTATTTGATTGTTCTTCTATACTGTTGTAAGGTGTACATTACTGACACATTGTATCATATTGGTATCTATTATTGCCTACCTCCAAGTTCTCATTTTTCTAATTATCTATTATGCTGACATAGGGTCATTTTGCTATTATACACTGTCTGTTCTATACTGCTTTAGGTGAATCTCCTCATAAAGGTAGTTAATAAAGCCTAATAAATAAAATAAAATGACCTTTAATTTCTTATAAATCTTTATGGTTTGATTTTTCTTTGGTGTATACAGCATGAGATATTATATTGCCATATGTATATTAATTTGTTTTCTTTATTCAATGCATTTTTATTGATTAACTACTTTTGTGAAATATGAATTTATTAAAAAAAAAGAAATGAAAGTGGAAGTAGCAGTAGAAGGGGAGAAAGGGAAGAAGAGAGGGAAGCAGAGCAATGATAATTCACTAGACCTTATGCAACCCCTTTTTAGGATCCTAGATACTGGGCTACCCACCCACTGCCATTTCAGAGATGCTGCTCTAACTTTGGCACCTAAGAGACATGGCCTTTCACACAACAATAGATATAAATCATGCCCATGGTAAGACTGCAAGGCCTGTAAGACATTGAGTACTTTATGATATGGATTTTATATTGGTGTGACTCCAGAGTCATGTGGAGGGTAAGTCGATGTGTGCGTCTGGAAAAAGGGCCACCCACCGTTGGCATAAGTATATAAGGTGCCCTATGTGAACCTCATTCCTAGTGCCCCTCTGCTTCCACTGCCACTGTCAGCCCTCTCCAGGACCAACATTGGTGGCAATGTCTTTAAACAGCACCACAGCAATTGCCAAAATTTCTGATGCTGCGGTGCTGTTCCTATTTCCACCCAATCTGATGCAGACTTCCTGTTTACATCGGAGGGGTCAGAAGCAGGAACAGCACTGAAATGCCAGAGGATATGATATGTGCTGCAGTGTTTGAAGTCATTGCCACTGCTGCTGTTCCCAAAAAATGGCATCAATGGGCCGCATTGGAGCTCTAGGCAAACAGCGAGTTCTCTTAATGGTAGCACTGGCCCTGGAGTCACCTAAGAGTGTGTCCATACTTTATAAACAGAGGAGTGGCCTAGTGGTTGGAGCAAGTTACCTCAGGCCAGAAGGTCAGGGATTCAAATCCCACTACAGGACAGCAACCTTGGGCCGGAAGGACTGGCGTTTCTAGTCCCACAGGTGCTCCTTGTGGTCTTGGGCAAGCCATTGCCCATGTTCCCTATAAGTATTAGTGTATGTGTCTCATATCCCCTCATGTTAAATGTATCCCCAAATTGTGTTGTGACCACTTTGATTGAAGGATAAGGTGCTATACAAAACTGTCTAAATAAATAAAGTGCATGGAATGATGCACACACATTTTATATAAACATTCACATGCCACTTGCTGAAATGTTCTTGTGTGTAAATATACTGTGTATATACTGCACCCACTTAGTTCTACACGATGTGCATGCTGATGATGTCTAAACAGAAACATAGAAACATGATGGTAGAAAAAGACCACATGGCCTATCTAGTTTGCCCTTCCATATCAAGTACAATACTCCCCTTTTTTACTTTTAGAGTTCCTCTGTGTTTGTCCCATGCTTTTTTGAATTCAGATACTGTCCTCATCCCTCACTTGGTTTGCAGCTTGTTGTGCTGTGAGGGCTTGTGTGCATCAGTGATGCTGAGAGCTAAACTATCGGTACTTTAACTACTGGCAGGGTCTCCCAAGATGGACAGGTCTCAGCTGATATGCCAGACCAAGACAAACCACCCATCTGGGCAGCAGCAGAATGGGATAGTGTTGACGGTGGAGGATCACATTTCTGTGACAACGGCAACAACATCAAACTTAAACTGCGCGGAAGAAAGGCCCGGCAATCTACTTCTGTATCTTGCCATGAAAACCCAATGGATAGTTACAACAAAACAAATTGTGCTGTAGTGCTGGAAGATGAGACCCCCAGGAAGGAAGGCACTCAACTAGCTACTGGGGAAGAGCTGAAGACTTTTCAGAGTAAAGCCAGCATTTATGATGTGGTTGGATCAAAGCCCTCGGGACGTCTGACTGCTGATGTAGCTGCGCATGAAATGAGAGTCAGAAGCTGTAAAGATGTCTTACACATTGGAACATGGAACGTACGAAGCATGAACCAAGGGAAGTTGGAGGTGGTCAAGAATGAAATGCAACGTGTACAACTTGATCTGTTGGGTGTCAGCGAAATGAAATGGACTGGCATGGGGCACTTTGCATCAGATGATCACATGGTCTACTATGCTGGAAATGAAAGACAAAGAAGAAATGGTGCTGCATTTATAATAAAGAAGAAACTTGCAAGAACTGTAATGAAATACAATGCAGTCAGCGAACGCTTAATCTCTATTCGTCTACGAGGAATGCCTATCAACACAACTATAATTCAAGTATATGCCCCAACAACAGCTGCAGAAGAGAATGAAATTGAAGAGTTCTATGAACAAGTACAAGCTGAAATTGACAGAACATGCAAACAGGATATCCTGATAGTCATGGGTGATTGGAACGCAAAGGTCGGCAACAAAGAAGAAGACAAAGTAGTTGGAAAATATGGACTTGGCAACAGAAATGAAGCTGGAGAAAGACTGATAGAATTCTGCAAGACCAACGATCTATTCATCTCGAACACCTTCTTCCAGCAACACAAGCGGCGACTGTACACATGGACTTCACCCAATGGATTGTATAAAAATCAAATTGACTACATCTGTGGAAGTTAACGATGGAAAAGCTCTATAACATCAACAAAGACAAAACCTGGAGCTGACTGTGGTACATATCATCAACTACTAGTATGCAAACTCAAGCTAAAGCTGAAAAAGAACAAACCACTCATGAATGCAGCAAAATATGACCTTGTGAATATACCACTGGAATTTAAAGACTGCCTGAAAAATTGATTTGCTGCTTTAGATACAAATGGTAGAGTTCCAGAAGAGTTATGGAATGACATCAAGAAGGTTGTGTTGGAAGAAAGCGAGAAGTCTCTACAAAAGGTAAAAAAGAAAAAACGTCCAAAATGGATGACGGAAGAAACTCTGAAAATTGTCCAGAAACGCAGAGAAGCTAAAGCCAGAGGAGAAAGAAAGACAATCACAGAACTCAACAGAGATTTCCAACGTGCAGCAAGACAGGACAAGGAAAAGTACTACAATGACGCATGCAAGGAAATAGAAGCAGAAACTATTAGAGGAAGAACAAGATCAGCTTTCATAAAGCTACGAGAGTTAAAGAAAAAGTTCCAGCCTCGAATTGGAATGTTACAAGATGCTCAAGGTTCTATGTTGAATGATGCTGAGAAGATCAAGAAAAGATGGAAGTAATATACAGAGTTTTTATATGATAAAGATCAAGTGGACCAACAGCCGTTTCAACCTGTACCTTATGATCTGGAACCATTGGTGATGAAAGAAGAAGTTGAAGCAGCATTGAAAACCTTATCAAAGAACAAAGCACCAGGCATTGATTGCATTCCCATAGAAGTATTACAGCAATCTGATGCAGCTGTTACCATACTTACAAGGCTCTGACAAGAAATATGGAAGACAGGATCATGGCCAACTGACTGGAAAAGATCTGTGTTTATACCAATACTAAAGAAAGGTGATCCAACTGACTGTGGAAATTATCGCACAATCGCTCTGATCCCACATGCCAGCAAGATTCTACTGAAGATTATTCAAAAGAGACTACAATCATACCTGGAACAAGAACTACCTGAAGTGCAAGCAGGGTTCAGAAAAGGGCGAGGAACGAGAGACATCATTGCGGATGTGAGATGGATCCTTGAAAAGACTAAAGAATACCAAAAGGATATCTATTTGTGCTTTATCTTCTATAGCAAAGCTTTTGACTGTGTAAACCATGAGAAACTCTGGGCCACATTAAGAAGCATGGGTATACCAGAACACCTGATCGTTCTCTTGCACAATCTGTACATTGATCAAGAAGCAACAGTTCGAACAGAACAAGGAGAAACAGAATGGTTTAAAATAAGCAAAGGTGTAAGACAAGGCTGCATACTTTCCCCCTACCTGTTTAATTTATATGCAGAACAAGTCATCAGAGAAGCAGGATTGTATGAAGACAACAGAGGTGTGAAGATTGGTGGAAGACTCATCAACAACCTTCGCTATGCTGATGATACCACATTACTGGCGGAAAGTGAAGATGATCTGAAACATTTGCTTCTCACAATCAAAGAACATAGTCTCAAAATGGGCCTGCATCTTAATGTAAAGAAGACAAAGATCATGACAACTGGCATAATCAACAGGTTCATCGTCGAAGGAGAAGAAATTGAAATCGTGAATAACTTTAACCTACTTGGATCAACTATCAATAAAGAAGCAACAAGCAGTCAAGAAATCAGACGATGCATTGCTCTTGGCAGAATGGCTATGAAAGACCTAGATAAGATTCTCAAGAGCAGAGATGTCTCTCTCCATACAAAGATTCGACTTGTTCAAGCCATGGTATTTTCAATAACATCATATGGATGTGAAAGCTGGACAGTGAAAAAGATAGACAGGAAGAAAATTGGGGGGGGCGGAGCCTGATGTCCAGCGGGTTAGACGCTTCGCGCTGAAGCTCCCGAGAGGCCTACTAAGAATCCTGACTTAATACCTACCTAAACTTAATATTTTGCTCCGAACTTACCGGGGTGCCTCGGGGGGGATGGCGGCCCACAAACCAGCGCGCTTAGACTTCGGGTCTCCCTCTTCTTCACACGGAAAACGCTCCAAAACAGAGTTGTCTTCCCCACAAAAGACAGTTCCACTTCGGGAAAACCCCGAAATGCAACAGGAGATCTTGGAGGAAATACGCGGTGTGAAGGAACTGGTACAGTCCAACGGAGAAGCGCTCCGAGCCATGCGAGAAGACTTCGGTATGCTTCAGGACCGGCTAGAAGGTCTCTCACTTCGGCAGGACAACATGGCGGGGGTCCTCGACTCGCACGCGGTGCGCTTGGTGAAACTGGACAAGGCTGAGCGTCAGATACAGAATCTTCAAAAAGAGTTAGAGGATAGCAATAATCGAGCCCGTCGCAACAATGTAAGGCTCATTGGAGTACCGGAGGGGGCCGAAGCAGGAGATATAAGAGAATTCCTGGTCAAAACTCTTCCCTCCTTGCTGAAGATCACTTTTCACAGAGATCTGGAAATTGACCGAGCACATCGTGTTCCTACCAACATGGCCCTCAATCGGACGACCCCCCGGCCTATCATCTTTCGATTACTGAGATATCAACAAGTTGAGCAGATTCTAAATGCTGCCCGGGCGAATCATCATCTGGAGTTTGAAAGTCATAAAGTCTCCTTCTTCCCTGACTTGGCAAAGCCCACAGTTGACCGTCGGAAGAGACTCCTGGCTTTTCGCCCTAGACTTCAACAGCTACAGGCTCGCTTTGGCCTATTGTATCCAGCGAAGCTCAGAGTGACTCTCCATAACCAAACTAGGACATTCGAAGATCCTGATCTACTAGCAACATTTTTAGACTCCAAAGAAGCAGACCAGATGCGCTAATCCAACAACTTGGATCTGTAACCCGCCGGATCTGCCCGCCATTTTGAATGGCCCGACGCGGTGATCACCGCCTGGAACAGAGACTGCCTGGACTTTTCTTTCTGTCTATATATAACTTTCTTGGTCTCCTATCCCTCCATGATGTGCACCTCGGTTGGATTCGGAACATGCACAGCTATACAGGTTATATGTTTCAATTAGGCCTTCTCTGGGGTTTCTCCCCGCAGACACATGGTCGCCAGTAATTTCTGGGGTTTTGCTTCTTCTCTAATGCACTTTGGTGCTTATTTTTTTATATGGGGCGCTTCATTGTTTTTCATTAGCTTACTTTCTATCATGTCATGTGTACAGCCATATACAGTTAATATGAGGGACATTGTGAAATTATGTGCGTTATCACGTTCTTTTTCAGAATTTTTAACTTTTCAGAATGGCCTTATGTAAGCTCTTATCACTGAATGTAAAAGGCATCAATAGTCCAATCAAAAGAAAGAAAATCCTTAGCTATCTTAATCATGAGCATGCTGATTTAGTGTTTCTTCAGGAAACGCATTTAAACTCCGCTGAAACACTGAAACTTAATGCTAAGCCTTACATGGTGGCTGCCTACTCTTCCGCCGTTTCCAAACGGTGTGGGGTAGCCATCTTGGTTAAGAAGTCTTTGCAAGCTACTGTACTGGATACTAGCTCTGATAAGGAGGGTAGATGGGCCCGTGCACACCTTAAGGTTGGAGATAGTGAAATCACGTGTATTTGTATTTATGCTCCGAATGTGGATAACCCTGCTTACTATGCCAGTATTGCGCAGTTGGCACAGGCCTCTGCCAATACTCCATTAATACTTGGCGGCGATTTCAATCAAGTACTTGATCCTTTGATAGATAGACAGCCGCCTAGAACGAGTGGTCCACCCAAGAGTCTTGATACCCTTACAGCTCTGATGAAAGATCTTGCGTTAGTAGATATATGGAGGCTGCTTCACCCCTCCGACTTAGAGTTCACCTTTTTCTCAGCCCCCCATCACTCACAATCTAGAATAGATTTTTTTCTTATCTCCAAAGCACTGATACCCCAAGTGGACACGGCTAAGATTCATCCTCTCCATATTTCAGATCATGCTGCCATATCTTTCTCATTACATGTCACTACGCAAGGTGAACATCCCCGTGCTTGGTTTTTTGATAGATCCCTACTAGACCAAAAAGATTTTCAGGTTGACATAAAGGCCGCTATCCAAGATTACTTTCATTTTAATTCACCCCATGACACTGCGAGCTGGGCTTGGTGGGAGGGTTTCAAGGCGTCTATCCGTGCAACTATAACTAGCTATCAAATCCGACAGGGGAAACAACGAAAGCAACATTTACTGATTCTAGAACAACAGATACAAGCTGGAGAGCGTCTCCTCACGTCCCGTACTGACCCATGTATTTTACTTCGCTTACAACGTCTTCGTTTTCAATACAATCAGCTTTTATATACCGCTGCTGCTAAAAATATTGAATCACAACAAGGGATGTACTATCGGGAAAATAACCGTGCTGGCAAATTGCTAGCCAATGCCCTGAAAGGTCAAAAAGAAGCCAAGCGTGTTACCGCTCTCCGCAATCCGTCGGGGGGGAGCTTGGTCACTAAAGATACAGAAATATTAGCACTCTTTCGTGATTTTTATACTCGGCTTTATCAATCTGAATGTGACTTCGAGCCAGAAGTGTTTGAACGATTACTATCAGGGGTACAGCGACCGACCCTATCTGACGAAGATAGAGAGGCCATGGACAAACCATTCACTTTATCAGAAATTCAATTGGCACTCAAGAGATGTGCCACAGGTCGAGCCGCAGGCCCGGACGGTCTCCCAGCTGAATTCTACAAAACTTTTAACGCTGACTTAGCTCCGTTTTTGAAACTTTATTTTTCTGCTCTGGCCGAGGAGGGATCTCCCTCTGGATCCTTCTCAATGGCAAATGTAGTAGTTTTTGAGAAAGAGGGGAGAGATCCGCAACTAACAGCTAATTATCGTCCAATTTCCCTACTAAACGCAGACTATAAAATATTCGCCACCATTCTCTCCGCCCGGCTCTCTGACAAGATGTCTACTTTAATACACCCAGATCAATGCGGTTTCATTCCCGGTAGATCAACTGCTGATAATGCTAGGACCCTATGTCATGTGCTGACTGCCGCAGTTAATCTTGATCGACCATTGGTTGGCCTCTCACTTGATGCTGAGAAGGCCTTCGACCGCTTAGAATGGCCCTTCTTGTTTGCAACTCTTCGCTGGTACGGATTCGGAGAAGGCTTTCTCCGTTGTCTCCAAACCATGTATGCACAGCCTACAGCTAGTATCTGTGCTAATGCTTTAAAGTCTCAGCCATTTCCCCTGCAACGCGGTACTCACCAGGGATGCCCACTGTCTCCACTTCTTTTCGATCTCGCACTCGAACCCTTAGCTTTACTAATCCGGCAATCCAAGGATATTCACGGAGTCCCTTTCTCTCATAGGGAAATCAAAATTTCAGCATATGCTGATGACCTGATGCTCTTCGTCTCCCTAGACTCAGTGCCGGCTGTCCTAGAGCAAATTGGTAAATATTCACAACTCTCGGGCTATAAGATCAATTGGACCAAATCGGTTGCATTTCCACTAAATCCTTTGATCCATCAGGCAGATATGCAATCCTTTCCCTTTTTATGGCAACCTCGCATGGTCAAATACCTTGGGGTGCACTACTGCTCTCCTTTAGAAGACACCATCACCTTTACTGCTAAAGACTTAACCTCTAAGGTCCGGGCGCTTACTCAACGCTGGACTCCTTTAACACTTACTTGGTGGGGCCGCCTAGAAACCATTAAAATGATGATTGTTCCCAAAGTGAACTACATCTTAGAAATGTTGCCATGTCTCCTACCTCGACGTACATATAAAGATCTAGAGGGTCTTCTGACTAGATACTTATGGCAAAACAAGACACCTAGGATAGCGAAACATAAGTTACAAGCAGATAAAGAAAATGGTGGTGTCAGATTCCCTGATTTCCTGAAATACCACCACTCTTTTCTTCTTAAACAAGGCGCTCGTTGGCTGGAAGACCTAACACCGAGTAGACCAGTGTGGCTAGATATAGAGGAGGACCTTTGCAAACCAATCCCTCTTACTTATCTCCCTGGTATGACTCTCCCATCAGACTCCCACTATCCACCAATGCTCTTAGACACTTTAGGTGCCTTTAATACCCTTGAGCAATCTCTAGACTCCCGACTTTGTCCGCTAGATAGACTCCCGCTTTGGCACAATGCTCGATTTCAAATACAAAATAAACCGATGGCGTGGAGCCCCTGGTACACTAGGGGCATTTGGATCCCTAACCAGCTGTTCTCTGATGGTCGCTGGAAGACTTTTAGCGAATTACAAATTGAATTTGGTCTCCCAGCGAAACACTACTTTCAGTTGGTGCAACTTCAGCATTGTCTTCGGAGTGCTAAGGTGCTCCCGCCATCGGAACCCCATACCCAAGGATTGTCGGAGATTATCCGATCTATTGGGAGCTTATCGGGTGTAGCATCTAACTTTTACAAAACTTTATGTAATACTGTAAATAGAGGCACTCCTATAGCACAGAAGTCCTGGGAGCGGGAAATGCATGTAACTTTGACCCCGGAGCAATGGAGCCTAGTCTGGAGCAAGGTGACACGGGTCTCTCGATCCGCCTCACTCACTCAGACACTTTTCTTTCTAGCCCACCGATGTTTCTATACTCCTGACAGGTTAGCCAAATGGAACGCCACCCAGAGCAATAGATGCTGGACCTGCCATGCGGCCATTGGTTCCCTCACCCATGTTATGTATGAATGCCCCGCATTACAGTATTACTGGAGTCGGGTCTGGGGTCGTATTCAATCTATTTTGCACTTTCAAGAGCCCCTCTCTTGGAAGATAGTGGGACTCCGCTCAGCTGCGGGGATCCCCTCTCTTCCCAAATCGGCTTACTTCCTCTTAGACTTTATGCTGGGCATAGCTATTTCCCTTATTACGAAATACTGGAAAAATAGCTCCCATCTGAGCCCCAATGAATGGTGGAATCATGTCTGTCTCTACAGTAAATATGAGCAAATACCTCGTATGTTAGCTTCTTCCGCTCAGACCCCCCACCACTTGTCTAAATGGAAGATGCTCAATGACTATGTTCAAACTGCTCAATGCTCTCATCTGACTGTTTAAATCTGTGTAAATCTCTGTCACATGATCATTCTGTATCGCAGATACTATTTCTGTTTGTTTTGATGTACAATTACTGTTGTTTGTAAGCGCTTATATGATGATACTTATCAGCTTAGAGAAGAAGCATAGGGGAGGGGGGTAATCGGGGTTGCTTTTCCTTATTGTATGTTTGTATTTGTTTCCTTTGGTGTGTTGTTTCCTTTTGCTTGTTGTAAAATGAAAATAAAAGTTTAAAAAAAAAAAAAGACAGGAAGAAAATTGATGCCTTTGAATTATGGTGCTGGCGGCGAATACTGTGTATACCATGGACTGCCCGAAGAACAAACCAGTCTGTACTAGAGGAGATCAAACCTAAGCTTTCTTTAGAAGCTCATATGACAAGACTTCGACTTTCATACTTTGGACACATCATGCGGAGAGAGAGATCATTAGAGAAAGACATCATGCTTGGCAAGAGAGAAGGTCAACGCAAAAGAGGAAGGCCAGCAATGAGATGGATCGATACAATAACAGCAGCTACGGGTACCAGTCTGTCAACAATAAGCCGCCTGACTGAAGACCGAACACAATTTAGGATAGCTATCCAGAGGGTCGCCATGAGTCGACTCCGACTCGACGGCACTTAACAACAACAACTGTCCTCATCTCTACCATCTCCACTGGGAAGCTATTTCACATATACGCCACACTTTCCATAAAGAAATATTTCTGCATATTACTCCTGTGTCTATCCCCTTTCACGCTCATCCCATGTCCCCTCATAGCAGAGCTTGCTTTCAATCGAAAGAGGCTCTCCTCCTGTACATTTATACCACAGGGGTTTTTAAACATCTCTATCATATCTTCTCAATCCTACCTTTCCTCTGAAGTATACATATTAACATCTCTATGTCTGTCCTCATATGCTTTATAATGAAGTAGTCACCCTCTGTACAGACTCCAGCCTGTTTATATCTTTTTGAAGGTGCGGCCTCCAGAATTGCACACAATACTCCAAATGAGGTCGCACCAAAGACTTATACAGACTTAGCCATTCTGCTGGCTATTCCTCTCCCTATTCACCCAAGCATCTTTCTAGCTTTCACCGTCACCTTTCTACCTATTTAGCTACTTTAAGATCATCACACACAATCATGTCCAGGCCCCGCTCTTCTTTTGTGGACAGAAGTAATTCACTCCCCTTCACTGTACCGCTCCCCTGGATTTTTGCAGCCCAAATGCATGACCCTGCGCTTTTTAGCATTAAATCTCAGCTGCCAAATTCTAGACCATTCTTCAAGCTTAGCTGGATTGCTCCTCGTGTTCTCTACTCCTTCCTGGGTGTCTACTCTATTGCAGATTTTGGCATCACCCGCAAACAAGCAAAGCTTACCCGGCAGTGAATCAGCAATATCACCAACAAAGATGTTAAAAAGAATCAGACCAAGGACAGATCACTGTGGTACACGACTGGTAAACTCCTTCTCCTCAGAGTGAGTTCCCTTTACCTGTACCCTTTGCTGCCTCCCACTCAGTCAATTTCTAACTCAATCAGTAACTTTAGGGTCCATCCCTAGGGTGCACAGTTTGTTTATAAGTCATCTGTGTGGAATGGTGTCACAGGCTTTACTAAAATCTAAGTATACCACATCTAGGGCTCTCCATCGGTCCAACTCCCCGGACACCCAGTCAAAGAAATCAATCAGATTTGTCTGACAAGACCTGCCTCTGGTGAATCCATGCTGCCTCATGCTTGCAATTCACTTGGCTCCAGAAAACTTACTATTCTCTTTTAGTAGCCTTTCCAATAGTTTACTAACACAGAGGTTAGACTAACCGGCCTGTAGTTCTCAATGTGATCCTTACGTCCACTTTTGTGTAAAGGGACCACATGTGCCTTTCTCCAGTCCTCTGCACCACTCCCGACTCCAAAGAAACATTGAAAAGGTCATACAATGGAGCTGCTAGAATGTCCCCAAGTTCCCTCAGTATTCTTGGATGTATCCCATCTGGACCTATCGCTTTGTCTACTTTTAGTTTAGTTAGTTCCTCACGAACACAGTCTTCTGAAAACTGTCCGAGATCCCCTTCACTTGTGTTTTCTGAGGTTCTTCTCCTGGCCCTTCATCTGTGAACACAGAATAAAAATATTTGTTAAGCAATTCTGCTTTTTCCTCATCAGTATCTGAATATCTGAGAGGAGGAAGAGCAAATGTGGCATTGTCCCTCAAGGGTGAAGGGGAGCTTCACCCTTGAGGGACAATGCCACATTTGCTCTTCCTCCTCTCAGTAACATATCTGAAAAAGGTCTTATCCCCGCATTTTATTGCATTGGCTATTTCTTCTTCTTTTTGTATCTTTGCTTTCCTAACTACCTTGCTAGCTTCTCTAAGTTTTTCAAAATATAGATGCCTGTCTTCCTCTCTCTGTAATCTCTTGTATTTCCCTCTTTTTCTTCATCTTTTCAGCTTCTTCTTTTGAGAACCATAACGGCCTCCTTTTCCTTTTACATTTATTTACCTTTCTAAGAGAAAGGTTTGTTGCCCTGAAAATATCCCCTTTCAGTTTTGCCCACTGTTTTTCTATGTCCCCCAGTTGTTCCCATCCCGCTAAGGACTCCCGCTAAGGACTCCTTTGGCAAAGTTAGTTTTCCTAAAGTCTAAGACCCTTGCTTTTGAATGGATTTCTTCTGCCCTATTCCTAATGCTTAACCACACCATCTGGTGATCACTGGATGCGAGATGATCTCCCACTGTAACATCAGAAACACTTTCCCCATTGGTAAGCTTGGGATATTACCATTCCAATGGATATGAAATTGGTGAAAGGAAACCTGACATAGTGGTAAAAGAGAAAAATACATTGATAACAGAGGTGTTGGTTCCAAGCAATTATTCTGTGAATCGTGTGGAGAAGGAGAAGTACCAAGAAATACAATCAGAGAAAAAAAATATGGCAGAAAAATAAGAAATATTTCTCATTGTACTGGAAGCCACAGGCCTGATTAAGCAGAATTTCCAATCGCACCTTGATAAATTACTCCAGATGATCTCCAGAAGGAAGTTCTCCTTGGCACAATTCAAGTACTATAGTGAGCATTAGCAGTAAATTTGAGAGACTGAGATCATATTCCACATACCCTGGCTTTAGGAGTGAGGTTCACGACTGTCATTGTATATGCAAAACTAACCTGTTTGGAAAAAGTGCCACGACAATACGAGTATAGCATGTTGTGGTAGTGGTCATACACATGGTGACAGGAAGACTAAAGCTATGGAATAAGGCTTTGGATTCAGTGCTTGTAAAGTCCTCGATGAAATCACTGTACACATGCACATGTACACATGCCCCAAAATGCAGAAGCCAGGTACCTACACTCTACCACTGGCAACTTGCTGGTATGTTGCTTGCAAAGCAAGTGTACATGAGAGCTACACATATTCACAAAGGTATCAAATGAGAAGTTCACAAGGGGTCTAGGCTAAGCATTCCACGCATGCATGACTGTCTCTCATTCTCTCTCTCTCACCCTATAGATTAAAGATCTGAAGAAGTGGGTCTGCAACACTGCCAAGCCTGACTGGAGGACATGGAGGAGGACAGAGGTAATTACACCAACTATAGGTACCAACACTTTGAACCCACTCTATATATTTATTCACTTTCATAGCGCAAGAGCTCCATAGTCCATACATGGTATAATTAGTAGGCGAGGCTTGTTTCAAAAGTCATAACACATTTCTTCTACAGCTGTGACAGCTTTTCTCATAGGCATCCTAACACCTCACAAAGCATATGCTCATCTTTATTTCTCCTAGGACTTCAGCTTCTAAAACATGCTGCACCCCTAAAGCCTCCAGGCCACAATAAAGCTGACTTATTTATTTTGTCAGATTTAATATACCACTTTATCATTAAATCAAAGCGGTTAGCACTTCAAACACCAAGAGGGGGAGGGGGTTATAGTGTGAAAACATGCAGTGGATACATCGGCATGAGTGGTGTGGGAGGGGTGTGAGAGATTAATTTGAGCTATATACAAGTGCAAACACCATTGCTTGAATTAAACCAATTCCATCCATGCCCATTCATAATGCACTCTCCACAGTGGCTTTTTGTGTCCATCCCTGCCTTACACATATCTCAGTTTCTCTGTTTACTCAGCCAGTGGCACACTTCCCCTTGTCTGCACACAGCTACCCACTCCTCACCTTGCCATCTTTTTCATATAACCCTGCTTATAAGGCCAAACCACTCCTGTCCCTAAGCATTCAACCATCCACCAAGAAGAAGCCCTAAACAACAGTATTGGTGTTGTGCACTGAACCCCCTTTAGCACACTTATACAGCAGTCTGTTCCTTCACCTCCTTTAGCAGAACAGGAAGCAGTTGCGGAGGGACAGGCTTCTGTTCCAGCTTTTCCTCCCCTCCATCCATCCCCATAGGACTCCTCTCAAGTCAGCCTCTTGGAGAGGAGAATGAGGGTCAGAAGATGTTCCTCCAGGTGGATATTCTACTCCCCTCCAACCCCCCCCCCTGATGACAGACAGCTGCCCTCTGCTGCCCCAGCCACTCCCACTGCATCTTCTCCTGCTGGCAAGACCAGTGTACGTTAGGTGAACCTTCAACCTTGTGCCCCCCCTCAATTATCTTTTATGCCCCTAGACTCCCCCATGAGGTAATCATAATTAAACGAAGTAATCATAATTAAACTCAACAATTATGATTATCCAACATCACCTGTCCTAGAACAATCCTGCAAAATTGCATTGATGAACATCACATTTATAAATATTAAGAACATGTGAACATAAGATATGACATAGTGGGTCAGACCGAATGGCCATCAAGTCCAGTATCTTGTTTCCAGCAGTGGCCAGTCCAGGTCACAAGTACCTGTCAGATTACCAAAAGGTAGACAAATATTCTACTTGTTTTCATTTATTTTATATTAGAGTGTATCTCATGCCTTTCTAGAAGTAGTTCAAAGTAAGTTACATTCAGGTACAGTAGATATTTCCCTGTCCCTGGAGGGCTTACAATGTAAGTTTGTTTTAAATGTACAAGTACATGTACAATGAGGGCAGTTTCTAGAAGCCACTTATCCAATTTTATTTTTTCTTTGCATGTGCATTTTATGTGCACTAGAACTATTTTCAGCATGTAAACTGATTGCGCATGCACTAATTCATAGGTATATGTTCATACATGTAATTTAGCAATTTACATTTTTAGGCGCTCAGGCAAACAAAGGTGTGCTCACAAATACACACCCCTAGTGGATGCTCATGAGCAAGAGCCAATTCTAGAACTAAATTCCCTTATGGCATCTGCTCTTGAACATAAGGTCCTCTTTGCATTTTTGCTCCCCACTTCCTCTAAAGACACCACCTCCTTGGATCTCCCATCCTCTTCTTCCTAGAGTCTTATAAGTTATCCTACTTTATAGAATCCTATAGCTACTTGCTTTAAGAATATAAGAACATAAAATATGCCATACTGGGTCAGACCAAAGTCTATCAAGTCCAGTATCCTATTTCCAACAGTAGTCAATTTAAGTCACAATTACCTAGCAGTTTCCCTAAAAGACACAGTTCCACAATACTTGTATTGGGGCAAGCAGTGGATATCCCGGGTCCTCTTTAATAATGGTTTATGGACCTTTCCTCCAGGAACTTGTCGAAACCTTTTTTAAACATGGCTTCACTAATAGCTTTTACTACATCCTCCTGTAATGAATTCCAGAGTTTGATTACACGTTGAGTGAAAAAATATTTTCTCTTATTAGTCTTAACCCTGTAGCTTCATTGCATGTCCCCTAGTCTTTCTATATTTTGATGGTATAAACAATCAATCTACGTTTACCAATTCCACTCCATTCATTAATTTATAGACATCTATCATATCTCCCCTCAGCCATCTTTTTTCCAGGTTGAAGAGCCCTAACCTTTTTAGCCTCTCTTCATAGGGGTAGCATTCCATCCCCTTTATCATTTTTGTTGCTCTTCTCTGTACCTTTTCTAATTCTGCTATATCCTTTTTAAGATATGCTGACTAGAATTGCACATAATACTCAAGGTGCAGTCGCACCATGGAATGATACAGAGGCATTATAATATCCTTGGTTTGGACTTCTGGTGATGTCAGCATCCTATGCAGGTGGGTGAGTGACGAGCTCCCTGTTTATGACTCACCCAAAATGATCAAACTGAGCCCTGAGGGCTGAAAAGAAGTCCACATCTTGTGGAACACCTCCTGAGCATCCGGAGGCATTATGGCCACAACATGGTGGAAAATGATGAATATTAGAGAATATGCCTGCTCAGGGCCACGTGTTGAACTAAAGGATGGCATGAAGATGGCGGTGAGCGCAGCAGCAGAATCCCATGAGGAGGATCAGCGTGAAGATGCAGAGGTTGCAGTGAGGAGAGGAGCAATTTTGCAAATTACAAAAGCTGAACTCTGGAATAATCTTAGGATTAAGGTATTCTGAAGGAGGATGCATATAAGGACTTTTTTAAAGTGGCAAAGGCCATAGATGCTGCGCTATTACACTCAGAGAGAGGAGAGGAAGCATACTGTGATATAAAGCTGGATAGAGCTCACCGGGAATGGCCACGTGACATCATGATTTGTGTCCACGATTTTTTGCTTAAAGAAAGAATTGCAGCCAAAATGAGGGCGACAGGCAGATTTGAATGGCAAGGGCATCAAGTTGCCATTTTTGCAGACTTGGCCACAGCAACCCTACAACAACAGAAGGCACGGAGTGTGTACACTTCTAAACTGAGAGAAAACAACTACCATTATAAGTGGCTGTACCCAGTAGGGTAGGCTTTTATGGCTAATGGAGTCACTAAGAAAGCCATGTTGCTGAGGAAACTGGTGCTGGCCATGCAGGAAGTTGGCATGGAGGGAGTTCCTGCTTGCACAGAGACAAATAGGGACAGTGTGGTGATAGGGAGTGCCAGGCAGAAGGTAGAAAAAGGAGGAAAAAAGAAGTTGAAGTTTGACAAGTGGCAACAGCTGGACAGTTGAGGGGTGTACAGAGTGGTCACTGATTTATGGCATAAAGGGGGCTGCTGAATGCATAACCTCTGCTGTGAGGGGTGTATGCAAGGGCGGTATGTTCGGATAAAGCCTCAGTTAGTATAATTATTATTTATTTATTACAGTTTCTTATATACCGCGCTATTTAGAATCAGCGCGGTTTACATCATAACAAAACGACCATAACGAAAAACTGTCAGGTTTTACATTGAACAGGAGTACAAACATTGATAACTGGGTTAACTATATACATAAGCTATCTACACTGTAGATATAAGTTGTGAGGGCATTTCTAGACTGGGTCATTTCTTGGAAGGGATATCTAGTTCAGTTGCTGTCTGGGAAGTATTGGCAGAAAAGGTAGGTTTTGAGAGCCTTCCTGAACTGATATAGATTGGTAATGGCCCTAATGTCGGGGGGTAGAGTGTTCCAGCATTTGGGGACATAAAAACTGAATGCTCTGTTTGTGGTGTTCATGTTGGACTTTGTCGCAGCCTTTGGTATAGCTAGCAGGTTTACAGCTGATGTTCTTCTTGATCTGTTGGAGGGGACCATGTGGATTAGATGCGTGAGTGAGAGGGATGAAGTACCTTTGATTGCCTTGAATGCTAGTAAAAGGGATTTGAAGGTGATTCTCCCGTGGATCGGTAGCCAGTGCAGCTGTTTGAGAATAGGAGTCACGTGGTCGTTTCTGGATGCACCATAGAGGACCCTAGCTGCGGCATTCATGGCCAACTGTAAGGGGTTAGTGTGGATTGGGGGAGACCTTGTAAGATGGCATTTGCAAAGTCAAAATGCGGCATGATCAGCGCTTGATATATGGTTCGGAAATCGTTTGGGTCCAGCAGGGAGCGTAGGTGTTTGAGGGAGCGGATTTTGAAGTAGATGGCTTTGACTATGTTGCTTATGTGGCGTTGTGATTAAGTGATTAAGTTGTGATTAAGTGTGAATAGAAGAGTGAGCATGAATGCTGTGTGGAAGGAAGAGGGAATTGATAGGGGAGTGAGTATATGAATAACTAGAGGATGGGGTCAGGAGCTGATAGTGGGGTTTGAGAAGGGGGAAGGGGCGGACAGGGAAGGAGGGTGAGGGCATGGGACAGCATGGCTGAACAGGAGGTTGTGAAGGAGAGCAGTTCTATGATGGGGCGGGAGAGGAGGAGGGGGGAGGGAGGGCAGGGTAGGAAGGGGAGAAGAAGGGGGAGAGGGAAGGGAGATAAAAGGCTGGATCAAAGGTTTGGGGAAAGGGTAAGAAAACAAGGATGGCAGAGGACAATCTTGAATAGCAGAAATGCAGGGCACTTCAGAGGGAAGGGGAAAACATGAGAGTAGACATCATCCTACTACAGGACACTCACCTTCAGAGGTCACAAGGCCAGTAGTTGGAAAGGGGCAGTTATGGGAAGGCATGTCTTTGCAGCTCACAGAGAATGAGTTAATCCCAGTTGAAATCTCCTGTTTCATGTAAACCTGTTGCTTGCTGTGAGTATTCTTGTTCAATGTAAACTGCGCTGATGAAAAAGAGCGCGGTATAGAAAAGCTATAAATAAATAAATAAATAAATGGCCCAAAAAAGGGCCGGGGGGTGGGAATCATGTTTACTAAATATCTAGTGGTGGAGGAAAAGGAGGTAGTGCAGGATCCAGAGGGATAGTGCCTTGCTGAATAATTATTCAGGTACAGGTACACTAAAAAAAAATTTTTTTAAACTGCCTCTAATGTTTCGATTGATTTTTACGTTTTTTGGTGCGCTGAATCCAAATCTGGTAACCAATTTGCTCCATCATGTACAGATTTTTTGCTACATTGGGTTAGCAGTTTGAGGTGAACATTTCAGATTGAGTGCGATCGAGATAAAAGTTTCTTGGATGAATTCTTTATACTAATTGTTTAGTAGTTATTCAAATAAGAATAAAGAAAATTGTAACAAGGCAGCACATAAGAATAGAGTAATGTCAACAAAACACACTGTGATGGTAGCAAAATTGTCTGCACTTAAAACAGCCACATACATGTGCACAAACATTGAGCATATAAGAGCGAGGTTGACACAAAGCAAAGCAAATAAATGTGCAAAAAATGTTGTACAGGTATGTATGTAAGAATAGAAAACGCAAACCGCACCATTGCAATACATGAAGACAAACACCCGATGGTGTGAAAATAAAATTCTAATAAATGAGATCCGACACTGTGGTAATAACTAGCACATTTTTATTTCAAAGTTTAGTAAAAACACGATATTTGTCAACACAGTTTAGATTTTAAAGTCATTCTTGGGTCAATCAATCTCCTGGTGGGCCCGTTTCTTCTTCCCCCGAATGCTTCTCTTGGTGCGCTGCTTGGCGTATTTTTCATCTGGGGTTTCCCGCAGCAGCAACCAGCAGAAATCAGCCATCATAGTGGTGTTCCATCTTCCTTTGTACCTTCTCTCTGCGTCCTTGATGTCCTGGTGAAACCTTTCACCTTGTTCTTCACTGTACGCCCCCAAGTTTTCGGGAAAGTAGTTCACATGGGAGTGCAAGAAATGGACTTTCAGGCTCATGTTACAGCCTTGTTCTTTGAAGGCATTGAGCATCCTGGCAACAATATCCTTATAGTTCTCATCCCGCCTGTTCCTCAAGAATTTGAGAACAACATCCTTGAAGGAATCCCAGGCTTCTTTTTCCTTCTCAGACATTGTTTCAGCGAATGCTCCATCTGAAATGAGTTTCCTTATATCAGGGCCAACAAACACTCCTTCCTTTAGCTTTGCTTCAGAAAGTCGGGGGAACTTTGAGCAAAGGTACCGAAAGCACTCACCATCTTTTGGAAGGGACTTGATGAATTGCTTAATGAGACCCAACTTAATGTGAAGAGGTGGTAATCACTGTTCCCTCTAAGCTGTGCGCATGTGCGTGCGCACACACCTCGCTGAGCGAGCGCACATACTTTACAACAGGGCGCACAAAAATTACGGTTCTGATTCTGATAGAAAACAACACAGACGTCTTAAAATTTAAAAGTCATTGTGTATTTACGGTTTTCACAAGTTCTACAATATTTTCTAGTGCAATCAATGTGGTGGACATACTGTATTCTGACGTGTAGTCAAATTTTAAAGTATATAACTCAGAGTGTCGTTATGTGGCGCACAAAAATTTAACCTTCCTTCAAAAGCTGCACAGCTGATATTTTATGCGCACACAGCCTACAGAAAAGTAGAGGGAACGTTGGTGGTAATAGAATTTTATCACGAGGTACCAAGCTCTCATGAAGAACATTTTTCTCACCGGGTCTCAAATACTCCCGAATTGGCCAGTCTTTTTTCCCCCAGTGTAGGTCGCGGGCCCGGCTATCCCACAAGCAAAGGAAGCAGGGATATTTGGTGAAACCGGATTGCTGCCCTAATAGCATGGATAGAATTTTAAAGTCTCCACAAATCATCCACTTTTGCTCATCATAACGAATCTTCTGAAGAATCAGGGCCAAATTCTCATATTTTTCTTGGAGAATAACAGAGTGAGCAATAGGAACTGAAGCGAATGTGTTGCCATTATGAAGAAGAACACCTTTTATGCTGTCTTTTGACAAATCAATGAACAGCCGCCATTCAGCAGGATCATACTTGAGTTTAAACTTTTCCATCACTCCGTATATATCGTTGCAAAATACCAAATCTTCCTCTTTGCTGAAATACTTCAAAAATTGTGTCTCGCGGTTGCGGTTGCGGTACCAATAAAAAGTTGTTCCTGGTGACAATAGATTTTTCTGTTTAAGCCGAGAACCTAGCAGTTGGGCAGCATCTTTTGGGAGTCCTAAATCCCGGACTAAATCATTCAATTCAGCTTGAGAGAAAAGTTCAGGTTTCGGATCTGGTTCAGTTTCAAACTCGGAAGTACTGGACTCATCGGGAAAAGCCATCTGATGAGTCTCATCATGATCAGAACTGTCCACACAAATATGATCCAAAGATTTTGTTGGTTCAGGCACAGGTACTTCGTTGCTATGAGGCATAGGCCTAATTGCTGAGGGAAGGTTGGGGTAACTTATTACGTTCTTATTTTTTAAGTTGTATCCCTTCACAATGCAAGAGCAAAAATAGCAGTCACTGCTGTGGTCTCTTTGTTCACGCCACATCATAGGTATTCCGAAACGAAATGCTTGTTTTTTACCTTTCATCCATAAGCGTAGATCTTCCTCACATGTCTTGCACACTTTGTGAGGAGCCCACGGTTTGTCTTGATCGCCTAACTTCAAACCGAAATAGGCGAAATATACTTTTTTAATAAATGCAGAAATGTTCCTCTGCCGTTTTTTCACGGTATATTCCCCACAAATAAAACAAAAACTGTCCGGAGAGTTGACGCAACCTCTGGCTCTGTGAGCCATCACAAATACACAGCACTGCAAACTACAACTGTAGTAAACCACTTCGGAATAAAGCTGGATTACGACTGAGCAAACAAAAGGTAATAATGAACTTGCAAGAAACTGAAATTTGACAGGAACGTTCATGTCGCAACCACCGTGTTTGAGCGAGCGAACGAGGCGAGGCGAACAGGAAAGAACATGCGCCAGCGCGAGTACTGGATTTAGCCCCCCGCCTCCCAATTGTCCTGTTAATGTATAAAATGAATACAAAACACTCTAAAATATCATGAGGGAGTGTTTCTAGTTAGTTAACCATTACAACCTCTATTTTGGGCCAAGAAAATAAACTGCAGTCGGCTAAAAAGAAATTATGTGAACATTCCTTATATGGGTAAGAAATCTAATTTTGCAAGAAAACGTGACGTGATGGAACATTTTGGCTATTTTTCCTGGATTCAGCACCCCAAAATCTATAGGAATCAGTTGCAAAACTGAAGGCAGTTTTTTGGTAGTGTACCTGTGATTGGAGGGCCATTGGTGCGCTTCCTACAACTGTTTGCTACAGTAGTATGGATGGAAATTGCATCTAACTGGAAGAGCACCACTAAAATTGACCTGCTGAAGGTGTTATCAAGACTAGATTATGTCTGCTTAATGAGTAAAATGACTGATGTTCAAGGAGGGGAGCTTAGTGCCTCTCATCATATTTGGAGGCCTTATGAACAATGGAGGGAATGCCAAGGGAGCCCTATCAACCTTAAGCCTTAGTTGACTCAGTGACTGGAGAAGAGCTGGGAAGGAAATAGGAGAGTGGAAGGAACAGGAGTGGTTATAAGGATTATTTTTAGGTGGGGGGAAATTGAAGGTTCTCAAATGTATGTGTATGGTGATCTACCCCAGTAAGGCACTTAAATCATTTTCCTAGGTGGTGGTTTCTAAAGTAGTACCTTGCATTGGGTAACCATAGTTTTTTTTTCCCCTAGGTGCATAACTTTGCACTTCTCCACATCAAAATTCATCTGCCATTTGGATGCCCAATCTTCAAATTTATCAAGGTCTTCTTTATTGTTTTATGGTTTTAGAGCGGTTTACAAACTTATGCTAACAGGCACTTTTTATTCCCTTGTCCCCGAAGGGCTAACAATCTAAGTGTACCTCAGGCAATTTTTCACAATCTTCTTGTGTTTTAATAACTTTGACTAATTTTGTGTCATCTGCAAATTTGTCTCATCTCACTCGTTATTCCCATTTCCCGGTCATTTATGAATATGTTAAAAAGCAGTGGGCCCAGCACAGATCCCTGGGGTACTCGCCTATTCACCTTTCTTCATTTAGCCCTACTCTCTGCTTTCTATCTTTTAACCAGTTCCTTATCCACAATATTACACTGCCTCTTATCCCATACCTTTTTAATTTTGCCAAGAGTCTCTCATGAGAGACCTTGTCAAAAGCTTTCTGAAAATCCAGATGCACTATATTAACTGGCTCACCTTGGTCTATCTGTTCATTTACATCTTCATAAAAATATAACAGATTAGTAAGACAAGACTTTCCTTGTCTAAATCCATTTTGGTTTTCTCCCATTAAACCATGACTATCTACATGTCCAGTATTTTTATTCAATAATCACCCCCATTCTGGACTATGCAAATTCACTCTACCAGGGTCTGCCGATACAGTCCCTCTGCCCTCTCCAACTGGTCTAAAACACAGCAGCCAGAATTATCATGAACATACTTAGGAAAGAGCACATAACCCCAATACTTCATCAACTTCATTGGCTACCCATCATCTCACGTGTACGATACAAAGCAGCTCTTATTATCCACTGAGTTTATCACAATACCTCTGCTGCAGCCCTTCAAAGCCTATTAATCAAGGATCCCAGTACAAGGCCCAGGCATTCTAACATGTTAAACAGGCTCATTACACCTGCAGAATTTCAATGATCCAACCAGTCTACAGTCAGAAGAGCCCCATCTCTTGCTGCAACTGCCATTTGGAACTCTCTTTCTGATCACATGAGATCCACAAGGGACATTAAGGACTTCCATTTGATGTTAAAAACATTTTGGTTTGTGGATTACTATGGTCCCTCTTAGTGACCATATCCCATTGTTAATGATTTCTTCCTATTCTGTTAACGACCTCAACTATATCTCACTGTTAATGACTTCTTCTTATTTTGTTAATGACTTCTTCTAATTTTTCCCTCTTTTGCCCTTTTACCTAATTTATAATAATTCCTAATGTAAACCACTTTGATTGAAGGAAAAGTTGGCATATAAATCTTGATACATAAATAAATAAATAAATAAATAATGGTTTCTACCATTTTGCCCAGTACTGATGTCAGGCTCACCGATCCATAGTTTCCTGGATCACCATTGGCACCCCTTTTTTTAAATTGAAATTTTAGCCAATTGTACATAATACAAAGAGCAGGGAAATAGAGAAACATGATTCTAACATAGTAAAAAAAAATCAAGGAAAAGGGAAATCATCCCAATAACAATTTCTAGCCCAAGGCACAGGACGATGATCTACCAGGTCGACGGAGACTAAAGACATACATAGCCAGGTAACTTAGCCCTCACAGCAACTAAGAGAAAAAAAGAAAACAATTAAATGAAAAGAAACAGCTAACTGCCAACAACAGGACCTATCTAAAGAGCTAGCTAGTTGCAATGGATCCATATATACTGTACATACTTATCATTTTTGATAGAAACCAAACATTTACAGAGAAAGCAAAGGAAGAAAGTCTCCACCCCACAGCCAGAATACGTGGCTTTAGCTGTAGGACGAACCTTCTCCGCACCTGGGTAATATGTGAGATATCTGGAAATATAGTTATCTTCTGGCCACAGAAAGATGATTCTTTTTTAGAAAAATAAAGCTGCAAAATAAACATCTTGTCTATCTCAGTGCCAAAAGAAACAATTAAGGCGGCACAGATGGAAATCACATTAAGTTAAAAGAATCAGACGCCTCTTCAAATTTTGTCACCTCATCCTCCTGCTGCTGCACTATCAAGCGGGAAGGAATATAATAGTTTGGAAACGCCAATCTTTTCTGGGTTAGAAATTAACAAAACCTTTTTACAATATTTATGAAATAGTATTAGAGAAAGCAATCGAAATTGAGGAAAATTGAGAAGTCTAAGATTTTGAGCTCTCTGAACATTCTCTAACATTTCAATTTGCTTATATAAATTATAAGCATCCATAAGACCGGACAACCCTACAGACTGCAGTCTGTTAAGTCGCTGAGTAAGCAAGGACAAAAATTCATCAACAACTTGAGATTTCCCAACCATCTGTTCAGAGAAGGAAACAGTTAATTCTATAAGCCCTTGCAAAAAAAAATTGGTTTTAGATACTTCCCACCAAATGTCCAGAAGCGTCACTTCAGAGCAGAGATTTACGTTGTTGTAGAAGAAACAAGTGGCTTCTTAAGAGCCACAAGCAAAAAAGGCAAAAAAGAAGAAACTTGTGGTGAGATCTGGGTGGAGGCATTATCCACAGCCTCACCAGGGCCCGTCACCACAAGGAAGCGAAGGGTAGTGGTGGTTGGTGTCTCTCTTCTGAGGAGTATTGAGGCATCCATCTGCTGACCAGATTTGATGTCCAGAGAGGTGTGCTGTCTGGCAGGTGCCAAAATCCAAGATGTTACGGAGAATTTGCCAAAACTATTATCTGATGTTGCTCATCCATATCGGCACAAATGATACTGCTAGGTATCCCTCCGAGCATATCATACGTGACTTCATGGCTCTAGGACTGAAGGTGAAGCAGCTAGGTCTGAAGGTGGTGTTCTCTTCAATTCTCCATTTTGAGGGTAAAGGCCAAGGCAGAGAAGCTCGCATCCTGGAGATGAATGTATGGCTGCATGGATGGTGTCATTGAGAGCATTTTGGTTTCCTGGACCATAGAAAGATGTTCCAAGAGCTGCAGAGCACAGATGGTGTTCATCTGTCCAAGAAGGGTCAAAGTGTCTTCAGCAGCAGACTGACTAACCTACTGAAGAAGGCTTTAAACTAGATTTGTTTGGGATGGGTGAAGAGAGCCCCCAGGTAAATGAAGAAAGCCCTCGGGTAAGTGAAACATTAAATACCCCTGTAGAAATGGATAATAGTGGCAACATCTGGAAAGTGGTGTGTATAAATGTCCGTAGCATAGGAAATAAGATTTCAGATGTTGAGGCCTGACTTGGATTTAGTGGTGGTTATGGAGACATGGTTCACGGAAAACCATGACTGGGATGTAATTATACCTGAAAGGAAGCTTGTCTATACAGGGCTGTGTACACTGTGAGGGCACTTAATAACACTGTATTACTGAAAGCCCTCAGAAAGAGTTAACACCACAGATTCAGTAGCTCAGACATTCCAGGGTCTATTACTTAGCTAACGACCTTGAGAGACTCTACTGAAAAACTAGGCTGAACTTTCATATAACAGATAAACTAAGTTTATTTATGAAATAGATAGTGCAGGTAGAAACTTTCTCTTCAGTCTTGAAACAAAGATATGAAAACTGCTTGTGTTAGAATTATTGTTTAAGAAGCTATGTCTGGGAATACATGTTTGTCTCCTCCTGATGACCTATGCTAATAAGATCTGATCTATGACATAGAGACGCACATTATGAATATACGCGATGCTTGACATAAAAAAATAAGGTGAAAATTATGCCGTGTAATGGAATTTTGACCTATAAATAAAATAGCCGAAGTCTGTGATGTCGGGGAGACAAGATGCAAGCTTTGTTCTCTCTCCCAAAGCTTTGGTGGTTTTTTTATAATACAATTGTGTGTGTTTTGTATTATTAACCGTACTTGCTTCCTTCTCATTGCTCTGGGTGTGAAAATCCGTTACCCAAGAACTCAGGTGCTGTTACCAGTGAGGGGAGGTGCAGAGTACACAAACAGCTGGTGCTGTTTGTGGATAGGACTGGAAATGGCTGATGGGGGATAGGACTGAAATGGGCTGATGGGGGGGCTTGGTCTGGACATTGAGTGATGGGGGGCTAGGACTTGAGATGTGCTGATGGGGGTTAGAATAGGACTAGAAATGGCTGAATGGGGCTAGGACTGGAAATTAGTTGATGGGCTAGGAATGGAAATAGACTGATTAGGGGTGCTTGGACTGGAAATAGACTGATGGGGGGCTTGGACTGGAAATTGACTGATGGGGGTCTAGGACTGGAAATGAGCTGATGCGGGGGGTGGGAGAATGGGACTAGAAGGAAGCAGATGCTGGGTGGGGCTGGAACTAGAAGGGAGTTGGGGAGGACTAGAAGGGGATGGGGCTGGGGGAATGAGGATGGAGAGGGGAAAATATATTTTGTGGGGGAGGGAAGAAAAATCTACGATTAGCTGAGTATTGGGAGAGTAAGTGGGGATTGAGGATGGAAGGGTGAAATCTGAGTGGATGAAAAAGGAATAAAGAAAGAAATGGAGGAAAGAGCAAAAGGGGAAAGATCAGTATGTTAAAGCAGATGTAGAGAGAGAATGGAAAAAAACTAGAAGAAAGGACAAAAGGACAGCATACAATGGAGAGTTAGCAGAAGACATGAAGAAACTAGAAGAAAGTGACTGGAACAATTGCAACTGAAAAATAAAATGCCCAAACAACAAAAGATAGATACTTTTTTATTTTGAATTTTTAACTGGAATATGTCAGCTCTGGGAAATGTGCATCGCCAATGTCTTTGCATTTTGTTTAGTACAAGAGGAAATTAATTTATAGTTTTATTTCTCCAGTGTTGTTTAATCATTGTCTCCCTATTTCTAAATTGTGATCACTTGTTCTTTGTTTAGTGACCATCTATACATTTTGAACACAAGTGAATACCGTCTGGTTTATGATACAAAACAAGTTCAATCTCCCCTTGAGAAACCCATCTGGAGAAACGCTCTGAAGCGCTTACAAGACTGAGGCGTTGGGGTATTTTCCTTTGTTAGTATTCATGAGCAATATTAGAAGGACGTATCAACGATGGCCACTCTACAAAGTTTAAGATAAGTAGACTGGCTATCTTTTTATATAAAGCTGTTGAAAAAGTTTATAAAAAAATTGAAAGTTTAAAGGCAACATTTACATAATTTAAAAAAACCACTTGTACGACAGGTCATTGATGTGAACGGACACAAAAGTGGGCAAGCAAACATACCCCTATTAACGTGTCAAAAAACCGTTTATCTGAGACCAGTGGCAAGAGGTTTGTAATTTAATTATGGTTATCTGAGAGATTTTTTGAGTGAATTTTTCCATATTGTGATTACTTCTAAATGGGCAGGTTTTACAGTACTTCCTAATGTGTCTGGCGGTTGGCACTGAAGTATAGTACTGTAGACATCTGATAGTCTTTCTTTATCCAGACACTCATTAAGAGGCATACTTAGTAAAAGTTAGCACATGGTACCATTATGCAAATATTTATGCAAATGAGGACATTTATGCAAATGAGGCCATGCAATGGGTCTCCACACATGGCCCTCACCCTCCATAGGCCTCCCCTGACTCTGAAATATATAGATGACCTGTTTTTCCAACTCAAAAGCCTAAGGGCCCTTTTCTACTCTCTGTGCAATGATGAAGAAGCCTGAATTGGTGAGAAAAAAAAAACCCTTTACGGTTCTTGAGTTTGGAGCTCTGCCTTTCTGATTCCTAGTAACCCGAAGTCATAGTTAAGCCAACTGTGGTAGTGGACACTTGCAGGTTCACTGTAATGCTTGCCACATCCCGTCCTATATAAAATTACCCCCATTCTTGATAATATACAGTTCAATCCAGTTTATTTTGATTAAAAAAGAATCAGCATTCTTGAGGAATGGGAAATGATATTAGACTTCAGACTTCACAGGAGTGTGGGGCCTCTGAGGACATCCTTGTATAGGAATGGTGTTGGGAATAGACATAAACCAACTTTCAGCATGTTTTACAAACGCACGCATAAGAATTGCTCTGCATTTCTTTTCTTACTTGTTTTAACTGCTGGTAATTGAAATATAGTTCTGGTTACTGAAAATGTGGAAAGCTCTGTGGGTTCCCATGGCTAAGAGCCATCACCAATGCATTTGAAGTGTCCAAGTTCTACAGGAAATTCATTGTGTGAATAACTTCTCAAAATGCATCAATATTTCCTTTATTTTAAATAACCACCCTAGGAATAAATCAATCACTGGTTCATTAAATATTAAAGGTCAAGTTAGAAGGAGCTGAGTAAATTAATATTTCACCTGTTTCCCCTGCATTGTGTGTCTTTGTTACCTATTTCTTTGGAGACATTTTCATATGACTCATCAAGAAAAAGAGCCGAGATGCTGCAAACCCCTATTATGCTCTAACAAAATGCAAGAACATGACAAAACCCTGCAGAAAACATAAAAGAATGTGCACTTAGAAAACACAATGGAGGCAAAAAAAAGTGATTATGTTTGGTAAGGACTTAGATAAAAGTGTAACCTATGCTGCTTTTGACTTGGTTGACCACACTCTCCTTCTCTTGCATCTTCGGGATGTGGGTCTGCGTGGCGTGGTCTTTCGCTGGTTTCACTCCTTTCTTCACTCCCACACCTTTTCTATAGTTTCTTCACTACAGAAAAGGTGTGGGAGTGAAGAAGAGCGGGACCTAGGCGTGGTTGTGTCTGATGATCTTAAAGTAGCTAAACAGGTAGAAAAGGCGACGGCAAAAGCTAGAAGGATGCTTGGGTGCATACGGAGAGGAATGCCTAGCAGAAAAAAGGAGGTGATAATGCCTCTGTATAAGTCTTTGGTGCGACCTCATTTGGAGTATAGTGTGCAATTCTGGAGACCGCACCTTCAAAAGGATGTGAACAGGATGGAGTCGGTGCAGAGGGTGGCTACTAAAATGATTAGTGGGCTTCATTATAAAGCATATGAGGACAGACTTAAGGATCTTAATATGTACACCTTAGAGGAAAGGCGGGATAGAGGTGATATGATTGAGATGTTTAAATACCTCCGTGGCATAAATGTTCAGGGAGAGAGCCTCTTTCAATTGAAAGCAAGTTCTGCTACAAGGGGACATGGGAAGAGGGTGAAGGGAGATAGATTCAAGAGTGATATGCGGAAATATTTCTTTACGGAAAGAGTAGTGGATCCATGGAATAGTCTCCCAGTGGAGGTGGTAGAGATGAGGACAGTAACTGAATTCAAAAAAGCATGGGACCAACACAGAGGATCTCTAAAGGTAAAAAGTGGACTGTTGTAGTTGTTGATATGGAAGGACAGACTAGATAGGCCATGTGGTCTTTTTTTGTCATCATGTTTATATGTTTCATCTGACACTTCTACTCCCTTACCCTTGTCCTGTGATGTCCCCCAAGGCTCAGTCCTGGTGCCTTTGCTCTTCAATATTTTTCTTATTCCCCTTACACTCCTGGTACAGAAAACTGGAATTTCAGCCTATTATTATGCCGATGATGTTATCCTTCTCCATCATACCTCTCCAGTGTCCCCGGATCTCTCACCTCTCAACACCTGTCTGACTCTTGTTGCGAGCTGGTTTTCTTCCAATCTTCTCCACCTTAACCTCTCAAAGACATCAGTGATGTGGTTTGTTTTCAGCTCTTCCCCTCTTTCTTTAGCTCCTTGGCAACCCAATACCACTGGTTTTCTCCTTTTGGTACCTAGGAATAGCCCTTGACCCTGAACTGGCCTTCCACGATCATATTTCTGCTGTTGCACATCGTTCTTTCTTCTTTCTCCATCAGATCAGAGCAGTTAGTGATGTCCTGTCTCCCTTCTCACTCACCACACTTCTTCTTACACTGGTTATTTCACATATGGACTACTGTAATGTTATTTTCGCCGGTCTTCCCCAATATCAGATACATCGCCTGCAACTGATTCAAAACACTGCTGCCCAGATCATTTCTCACACTTTCCATTACAGTCATATCATGCCTCATTTAATTCAGCTTCACTGGTTACTGGTTTCCCAGCGTATAGTCTTAAACTCCTAATTCTGACTCATAGGGCAATTCACACCCACACACCGCAATACCTGGCCTACTCATTGCAGTTTCGTTCAGTGCCTCGCAGTCTCCAGTCTGTCCACATCAACCATCTTGAGCTTTCTTCCCCTGTACGTGCCCATCTAGAGTGGATCCGCAATTCTGCCTTTTTCTTCCTAGCACCATCCTTATGGAGCTCCCTCCCTCCTCCCCTCCATCTGGAACCATCCTATCCGAAATTTAAGGCACTCCTTAAAACACATCTGTTCTGTCTTGCCTATGATCTCTCACCCAGTTCTCCCAACTAGTTCTTTTTCTCCACTCGCCTGCCCTCTCTCCCTTCTTTCGCTTCCTCTTCCTGTCTGGTGTGCTTGCTGCTTTCCTATCAAGAATTGTAGTCCTTTTCGGTTTCCTGGCCATGACTGGCCCTATGTGTTTCGAATAAATTGTAAACTGCCCTGCTGGTTTCCGAAGGTGCGGTATATTAAGAAAGTCAATAAAAATAAGAACATAAGATATGCCATACTGGGTCAGACCAAGGCCTATCAAGCCCAACAGTGGCCAATCTAGGTCTGTCTGACAGGTCATAAGTATCTAGCAGTTTCCCCAAAAGACACAGGTTCCTCAATGCTTGTATTGGGTCAAGCAGTGATATCCCGTGTCCCTTTTAAAAATGGTTTATGGACCTTTCCTCCAGGAACTTGTCCAAACCTTTTTTAAACCCAGCTACACTAACAGCTTTTACTACATCCTCTGGTAACAAATTCCAGAGTTTGATTACACGTTGGGTGAAAAAATATTTTCTCTTATTAGTCTTAAATAGGTTACCCTGTAGCTTCATTGCATGTCCCCTAGTCTTTATATATTCTGATGACGTAAACAATTTACCCGTTCCACTCCATTCATTAATTTATAGACCTCTATCAGCTGTCTCTTTTCCAGGTTGAAGAACCCTAAACCTTTTAGCCTCTCTTCATAGGAGTATCCTTTCATCCCCTTTACCATTTTGGTGGCTCTTTTCTAATAATGTTATATCTTTTTAAAGATATGGCGACCAGAATTGCACACAATATTCAAGGTGCGGTCGCACCATGGAACGATACAGAGGCATTATAATATCCTTTGTTTTATTTTCAATTCCTTTCCTTATGATACCTAGCATTCTGTTTGCTCTCTTGGCCACTGCTGCACACTGGGCAGAGGGTTTTAACATATTATCCACAATGACACCTAAATCTTTTTCCTGGGTGGTAGTTCCCAATGTGGAACCTTACATTGTGTAACCATAGTTTGGGTTGCACTTGTCCACATTAACTTTGCACTTGTCCACATTAGATTTCATCTGCCATTTGGATGTCCAGTCTTCCAATTTATCAAGATCCTCTTGCAATTTTCCACAATCTTCTTGAGTTTTAACAACTTTAAATAGTTTTGTGTTATCTGCAAATTTTATAACCTCACTCGTTATTCCTTTTTCCAAGCCATTTATGAATATGTCAAATAGCAGCAGACCCAGCACAGATCCCCGGGGTACTCCACTATTAAATGAAAGCCTTAGGATAATCATTGAGGTAGCATAGGACACACATGAAAACCTAATTATGTGAGTAGACTCCGGTTGGTTCCTCAAAAGAAGGATCAGCCATAGTGATAGAATTGTGCTTCAAAAAAGAAAGAAGAATCATATCTAGAACTTGGAGTGTGCACACGTAATCACCGTAAAACAGAACAATAAACTACCCATAAAAGAGCACCATTGTCTCAACATATTACAATGGTAGGTTAGACTAATTGCAAAGGAGGTATGGTGCAGTCTTCGTTTGTTCAATGTAAACCGCGCTGATGCCTAATAGTGCGGTATATAAGAATTGTTAATAAATAAAATAAATAAATAAGAAATAAAATCAGAGGTGTGCAGATGTCAGCACGGACAATTGATCATCTGTACCCCTCTGATTTTATTTCTTGATGAAGACATGTGTGTCCTATGCTACCTCTATGGTTATCCTAAGGCTTTCATTGAATTCTATTTTAACACCAATGTTTTATTGTATTTATTTTTTGCAATAAGTTTCATGGCCACTCCACTGCCTTCTTACCAACAGTGATTTATATCACCTTTACAAATCTTGGGTTGTCCTCCTTTTTGCCAATGGATTTATAATTTTAGTTCCCTCCTCCTTTCCAAATTGTTCTGTTCCCTTTCTTCTTATACTGCCTTTCATGGCTCTTTTTAACAGTTTTCATTATGTTCTATTTTTAGTGTCTTATTCTGCACTCTCAAGTACCATTGAGTATATGTCCATTTGAACTCATCTGTTGATAAGGTATTGTATCGTTGTTTATCACTGCCACTATGTTATATATATATATATTTATATTTATTTATTTAATTTTTACCTCTAACTTTCCTGTTGCATACAGCATGCTCTTTATGTTTGATATTTATGCTTTTTATTATTTTTAACGATTATCCATTAGATGATGTTTTATTTCTTATTTTCTATTGACTTTGATTGTGGTGTTTTAATTATTTATATGTTCAATTTCATATCATTTAATTCTGTACACTCAGAAGTCATCAGTGCTCATTTATTAATTTATTTATCACGTGTTTTTATGTGTTTTTATGTTTACTAGTGGTCACAGTCCCCTGAAGAAGGCCGGTGTGGCCGAAACACGTATAGGGCTGACCCCCTCAATAAACTTTGTTCCTTCCAAGGGTCCCTCGTTGCCTGCTTTCTTTTTTGTGTGAAGAAGCACATCTATCCTTCTATGTGGTTTCAACATATCAGGTTCTGGTGGAGATTTCTTGATGATATCTTTTTTTTGTGGATATCATCTCTCGAATTGTTATATCATTTATATCTGGTTGAATGCGGTCAAACCTGATTTTAAATTCACGGCTCACATTCATGATCAATCATTCAATTTTGTGGACATTACCAATTACAAACAATCTGGGTCTTTATGTACCATGCTATTCAGAAAACCCACACAACATAATAGTTTGCTACGATTCCACAGTCATCATCTAGCACCGTTACGTAGAGGGCTCCCATTTGGACAGTTCCTGCGACTTCGCCGCATATGTTCCACTATGGATGATTTTCGTTATCAAGCCCGGAATTTGTATGAATGGCTTTTGGCTGTGGGATGCCCTTCACATATTATTAAAAGAGCATACACTCAGGCTTGTTATGTCCATCATGAGTGGCTATTGACCGAGGCTGATCACCCTGGCAGATGGATGAGAATTTGGTAGGTATATTACCATTCGTGCAGCACACTTCAAAGATTGTTCAGTTACTTCATAAGTACAGGCCAGTGTTGCATTTTCATCCATGTTTTTGTAAACCCCTTACCATAGCATACAATAGCAATGAAAGTCTGAAGAGGCTAATTCCGGACATTGCATACAGCCATAAGACGGAAAAGGCTGGGACGATTATGCGAAGGAGTTAAACTTCTGCACGACAACGCAAGACCCCACACGTCAAAACAAACCAATTTGTGGATCTCCCACAGCGGAAGTGGGAGGTCCTGCTACATCCTCCATATAGTCCGGACTTAGCCCCTTTGGATTTTCATTTATTTGGACCTTTGAAGAAATTCTTGGTGGGGAAATGCTTTGCGGATCAGGAGGAATTGCAAGACACCATTATGGATTACTTCAAGCAACTTGACACGCAACTGTACCGTGAAGGGATGTTCAAACTAGTGTCACGCTGGGATAAATGTCTCAATGTTTACGGTGATTATGTGGAGAAGTAAACAAAAGTATGTAGTTTTTGGTGGAATGTATTGAATAATTTCTTTAAAGACAAATGTTAGTGTAATTTTGGCCTATACCTTTAATATCGGACACCCCTCGTATATTGGTCGTACTACTCGTCCTTTGAAACACGTCTGGGGGAACATGCTTCCAGAATTCGGACATCTACTCGTTCAGTCTATCACAGAGCCACACATTTTCTGATCTATGATGGAAAGTCATTGATTATGCTCCTAGAGATCCTCGTGGATTGGATTGTACCTATAGACTGCAATGGTTGGAACAAAAGTGGATTTTTGCTTTAAGTATTGTTAGCCCCAGTAGTTTAAACATGGAAAATGAGTGGCTGAGTCTTATCTGAGTCTTAACCAATCACTACAGGGTTTCCCTGATTCTGTGGGATATTCCCTGGGTTCTGATTGGTTAGTCTAAAGATTGTCATCCGTTGCAGCCTATGAAATGCTGTGCAGGTACTTTTAAATGTTTGGCAGATGCAGCCGCAATTCTTTGTTTGGCACAAAGCCGGGAGCGAGCTCGAAACATGCATGTCATGTGATACATAATTTGGAGGATCATTTTCATGCTACAAATTTCCTTTACGCTGTTTAGACTGCCTTTCAGATAAGTGAAGATGTTTTAATTTACATTTGAATAAAAAGGGACATTTGAATTAAAAGGGATGTTATGGTCATCCGAGAGGGGGAATGTTTGTATTCCTCTCCTGACCTTATAGTGTGGTGCACAGTGCACCAGGTGATCTTTTCTTTTGGGTTGTATTATTGCAATCACCTTGTTGGTTTGGGGGTTTGTTTTTTTGATTTTGTATTATGATCTAATCAAGACAGACCACACAACAACTGGGGACTAGGGTAGATCAAGGGGAACACAGTGCATGTCAAAGCTGACTGGCTACCTTTTTGTGATTAATTTTGCCTGGTATGTTCATTAGCTCTTATCTGGTTAAAGTACCACTGAATATATTTGGCTAAAATTAACTGGATAAATATATCCTGTTTACTTATGGATGGCCCCCCAGTACAACTGGAATTGGCTGGATAGGGTTAACTGGATAGCATTGATCTTTAGTTCTGTACAGTAAAATTGAAGTCATGCCCTGCAATTCCTAAAATGCCACCTGCTCTTACTAGATAAGTTTAACTGACCAACTTGTTAACCAGACAACATTTATCCAGTCAGGAGGTTGAAATTTTTAAATACAAAGGTTTATTCAGGTAACTCCCAGACAGATCTTTTGAATATCAACCCTAAGTTCCTATATTGAATTACCATAATTTTGTTTATCCCATGCACACATTGGGGCCCTTTTACTATGATCTTTCACCTAACGCACCAATAGGGCGCAAAATCAAGGTGTGTTAAGTGCACAGCCACTGCGTTACAGCATTTCCCTGGCAGGTAATGACATCTAGGGGCAGTATTACAAGTGCAGTTAATTTCACCTGTTGTGGTGGACGTAAATGCACCCATGCTAATTACAAGACATGTGGTTAGCACATGATGTTTACCTCCAAGCTGACTGCATGGTGCTCACCATGCCCTTTGTGTGCCCCTAACCCACTCATTTAGTACTTCATCACGCAATATGCAGTACCAAACTGGCCTTCATTAATTGTGGTGGCCTCGCACTCACAGTTACCACAGGATGAAGCTCACACTTATGGAATAGCACACATTAAGAAAGGACCCTACTCTTACTTTGGCCAAGTTTTCAGATTCACAGCTGACTGTGGAAAGTTCTGTGGTGTTCCACTATAGCCAATTTAAGCAACTTTGACGCATCTGTTTAAAATCAGTGGAAGAATCTTAACCATTCATGTTCCTGTTCATCTCTGCTGTGAATAATTTGCAAAGTTTGCTGAAAGTCTAAGCAGAAAAAAGTCAGCAAAATCTAGGACAATTCAAGCATGCAAATGGTCTAAACTGATGAGCACCTTAAATCATTTTATGCTGGTGACCTCTAATCTTCAGGCCAAAAGAAATTGGTAACTGAGGGCACTAGTTACTAAACAATAGCAATTCAAGGAAAATACTGCTAGCTTAAAATTGGCGTTATTTTTCCTGGCTGGGAGCATCAGGACACTGATCCAAAACCCCCTCTTCCCAAGGCACACTCTGACCTATCTCAATTTAATGGTGTGGTCTAGTGAGGTCCAGATAGGAGTGACTTCCACTCTCTCCTGTCTGGCCAGTGCCAGTTCCCCTAATGGTGCCACAATCCCCAGGTGGTAATTTTGATGTATTGACATTGGGGTTGATCTCTAGCAGTAGTACCATGAGACTACTGCTAGGCGATCACAGGCATCATTTTGAATCTAATGCCAGCCTGGATGGGAGCGAGTGAGGGTTTTTCCCATCTGGGCCCCATTAGACCATCAGGATTTCATTGAGCTTAGGGGGCAGTGGGATTTTGAAGGGGAGGTGTTGGAATTTGATGGTGTCTGGGGGAGAAATCATGTGTGGGGAGGGGATTATTACGGGCTTCCTTCCCTTCTTGGTTTTTACAGGGGGTGGAGACCCCTCAGAATACCATAAATATGTATTAAAATACAAAAATATGTATTAAAGGCTAAATAATGTTCATCATTGCTATAACACACTTCAGTAACTACCCCTCAGTCCTTATCTTTAAACTCCTCTATGTTCAAAGTTCTGTAAGTTTCTTCAAATCAGAAACTTCTGGAAGAAATATATGAACAATAGCCTAATAGCTGGAGCAGCAGGTTTGCCATTACCTCAGGTACACACTTTGGCTAGATATACTAAGAACATAAGAACAAAAGATATGCTATACTGGGTCAGACCAAGGTCCATCAACCCCAGTATTCTGTTTCCAGCAGTGGCCAATCTAGGTCACAAGTACCTAGCAGTTTCCCAAAGAGAGACACAGGTTCCACAATGCTTGTATTGGGTCAAGCAATAGATTTCCCAGGTCCCCTTTAATAATGGTTTATGGACCTTTCCTCCTGAAACTTGTCCACATTTTTTTAAAACCCGGCTACACTAACAGCTTTTACTACATTCTCTGGTAACGAATTCCAGAGTTTGATTATACCAGTGGTTTTCAAACCTTTTTGTACCGTGACCCCTTTTACCATTGGTCAACTTGTGGTGACCCCCAATGATAAAATCAAATGTGTCTCTCTTCCTTTACCATTAACACATTGTCGCTGTAATCATTTGTTGAATTATTAATATATTATAGGCCTTTGCAATATGTTTTTATTTATAAAATGTACTTATTTAAACCACAATAATTAATCACAATAACAAGTAACAATATTTGATTTCAAAATTATTATGATTTTGTAGTCAAATCACTAATATGAAATAAAATTATTTTTTCTACCTTTGTTGTCTGACCAATTTATTCTCTGATCATGCTGGTCCTGATCTGAGGCTTCTGCTTTCCTGTCTTCTCTTAGCTCTCTTTCTGTGATCTATGGTCCATCTGCCATTTCTTATCTCTTCTTTCGTTTTCTCCACTTCTTTCCATCAGCCTATTTCCAGTCCCAGTAATCCCTCCCCAATATCAGCCCCTTTCCAGTCCTCACTCCCAGTACCTTCCAATATCAACTTGCATTCCCATGACTGCCACTGGTGTCCATTCTCTTCCAGTCCCCCTCCTTCCCCACTGACCAGTTCCTTCTAGTACAAATACCATGGCAGCCCCTCTCAGATCCACTCCCTTCCAGTTCCATTCTCCCATCCCCTCGTATCAGCCCATTTGTAGCCTTAGCCCCCAGTTTTCTTCCAGGGCCAGCAGCTCTATCCTCCCCTCCACACAATCAGCCCATTCCCAGTCAAAGCCCCCCAATCAGCTCACTTCTAGTGCTAATTCCCCCTCAACCCCATTACCAGTGCTAGCCTCCCCTAATCAGCCCAATACCAGTCCTACCTCCCATCAGCTCATTACCAGTCCTAGCCTCCACTAATCAGCTCATTTCCAGTCATTGCCCCCCCCCCGATCAGCTCATTTCCAATGCTAGCCTCCCATCAGTCCATTACCAGTCCTACCCCACCCCACCCCATCAGCCCATTACTAGTCCTAGCCTCCCCTAATCAGCTTATTTCCAGTGCTAATCCCCCCCCCAACCCCATTACCAGTGCTAGGCTCCCCTAATCAGCCCATTACCAGTCCTACCCCCCTATCAGCCCATTACCGGTCCCAACCCCCTCTTGATCAGTCCACTCCCAGTCCTAGCCTTCCCTAATCAACCCATTACCAGTCCTAGCCCCCCCATCTGCCCATTACCAGTGCTAGCTCCCCCATCAGCCCATTATAATCCTAACCCACACTGTCTCTCGCCTCTGTCCAGCATTTATCCCATCTGTCCAGAATGTCCCCTTGTCTCTCCCCTTTGTCCATGCCAGCCCACCTCCCTCCATCCATCCATATCAGCCCCTTCCCTCCATCCCTCCATGTCAGCCCCTAACCCTCCCTACCTCCATCCATATCAGCCCCCCTCCCTCCATCCATGTCAGCCCCTTCCCTCCATCCATCCATATCAGCCCCCTCCCTCCCTCCCTCTGTCCATGTCAGCCCCCTCCCTCCATCCATCCATATCAGCTCCCTCCCTCCATGTCAGCCCTCCTCCGTCCATTTCAGCCCCTCCATCCCTCCATGTCAGCCCCCTCTGTCCATGTCAGCCCCCCTCCCTCCATTCATCCATCCATATCAGCCCCCTCCCTCCCTCTGTCCATGTCAGCCCCCCTCCCTCCATCCATCCATATCATCTCCCTCCCTCCCTCCATGTCAGCCCCCCTCCGTCCATGTCAGCCCCCCACTGTCCATGTCAGCACCCCTCCCTCATCCATCCATATCAGCCCCCCTCCCCACCCTGTCCATGTCAGCCCTCCCCCCTGTCGATGTCAGCCGCCCCCCCCCCTGTCGATGTCAGCCGTGTTGCAGGTTTCCTGCCCCCTCATCACCTCTCCCCATATCTGCCTCCCTTCTAATGCAGCCGCGGCTCCCTGCTTCTTAGGGAACCGTGACTGTGCCTGTAAAATCGTTGCGGAGCCTCCCTGTCTCTCGACGGGCTCCATGCAGCATTGTCCCGCCTCCAAAGGAAGTGGTAAAGAAGGCGACCCCCGCTAAATCCTGTGGCGACCCGCATGGGGGTCACGACCCACAGGTTGAGAACCGCTGGATTACACGTTAAGTGAAAAAATATTTTCTCTGATTAGTCTTAAATGGATTATACTGTAGTTTCATTGCATGCCCCCTAATCTTTCTACATTTTGATGGCATAAACAATCAATCTATTAATTTATAGACATCAATCATATTTCCAGGTTGAAGAGCCCTAAGCTTTTTGGCCTCTCATCATAGGGGGTATTCTTCCATCCATTTTGGTAGCTCTTCTCTGTACCTTTTCTAATAATGCTATGTCCTTTTTAAGATACGGCAACCATAATTGCACACAATATTCAAGGTGCGGTCGCACCATGGAGCGACACAGAGGCATTATAATATCCTTAATTTTGTTCTCCATTCCTTTCCTTAGGATTCCTAGCATCTTATTTGCCTTCTTGGCTGCTGCTGCATACTGGGCAGAGGGCTTCAATGTGTTATCCACGATGACTCCTATATCTTTTTCCTGGGTGGTGGTTCCTAATGTGGAACCTTGCATCATGTAGCCATAGTTTGGGTTGTTCTTTCCTAAATGCATAACTTTGCACTTGTCCACATTAAATTTCATCTGCCATTTGAATGTCCAGTCTTCCAATTTATTAAGATCCTCTTGCACTTTTTCACAATCCTCTTGGGTTTTAACAACTTTGAATAATTTTGTGTCATCTGCAAATTTGATTACCTCACTCATTATTCCCAATTCCAGATCATTTACGAATATGTTAAAAAGCAGCGAACCCAGCACAGATCCCACCATTCACCACTATTCCACTATTCACCACTACTCCACAATTCACCTTTCTCCATTGGGGAAATCAGCCATTTAGAACTACCCTCTGCTTTCTATCTTTTAACCAGTTCCTGATCCACAATCGTACATTGCCTCCTATGCTATGACGTTTTAATTTTGTCAAGGATGTAGGTTTGCGATCTCATATTTCAGTTCTTTCAATACCCTTGGATGTATACCATCTGGTCCAGGTGATTTGCTACTCTTCAGTTTATCAAATAGTTGTAATACATATTATTTTGTAATTAATGTGAATTCATAGACTCCCATGAAGTGGAGGAGTAGCCTAGTGGTTAGAGCACCTGCCTAGTACCCAGAAGGTCAAGGGTTCAGTTCCCACTGGCACTCCTTGTGACTTTAGGCAAGTCACTTTACCCTCCATTGCCTTGGAAGAAAAGGCTGGCAATCTACTTCCAGTGATACATTGCCAAGAAAACCCAGAGGTAGCTGAGTTACTATGAGTCAACACTGACTTGATGGCACTAAAAACAAAATGGACATAAAAATGTAATTGCACATTAGTAAATCTACTCAGGATAACCCTAGTCCTAGGCAACCACCAAGGGTGGCACAATTTTGAGGGTTGCACCAGTGCACCTTGCCACCATGACAGTGAGATGAACAAAAACAAACTGGAACAAAGCAAGGTCCAGTGCAATGAGAAGCCCTTGAACACAATTCTCCATCCCACATAATGCCTGCAAGCCAGCACCCACTGTAGCTTCTTACTGCTTGTCACCCCTTGCCTCTACAGCAGCAGCTGGTGCACTGCTGCACATTGATACTTCTTCTTCTCCATGCATCTCCTGGTGCATTTCTCTACCCTTGAGATGCACTGGCATAAGATGACTTGGTGAAAACCACATTTAAAATGGGGAAGGAACATAAGCCACAACAAAGAGAGAAAATCAAGGCTCCCTAAAACACAGCAGAAGTTATTTTCCTCATTCTACATCTGTCACCAATGAAATATGTATTCATAATGCTTTACTGCAAGAGTTTAAAAGCTTTAGCTTTTTGTCACACTTCTACTTTGAAAACTGGATATTCCCTCTTGTGAACAATCAAAATGATTTGACCCAAATAGTCCTGTAACCTGAGCAAGTGTGCAGTGTGCTCATTTTGTTAAACTGTCCTAAAAGTTGAGATACCATAAATGTATTACTTTTCTTTCCTTATATTTATTTCAAATTTGTTTTTATTGTTTCACACATAAACATATCCAATAACAGCATGCCTTCGTACAATACATAACAGAGAGACACGTACACAGGTAATGGTCAGGAAATTGCCACATAAGCCTTTCTAAAGGTTCGCAACCCCACCCCCCGCAACTGCAATCCCAGGGATGGGCTAGCATAATAACAACAGTTGACTAAAAGGAACATCAGTCCATGTGGAAGCACAAGCTATGCAAAAAAAAAAAAACTTTACCACCCCCACCCCCACCCTGCAATCCACCCCAGTGCCCGGAACCAAAACCCCATTATGCCAATACTCAATCCCAGGGGGGAAAAAACCCTCTCCCCACTCTACAGACATAACTGTGCACAGTTCCACACCCGGGGAGAGACAGCTAGACATTCAGCACTGCGCTGCGCTCCTAGGTGGATAAGGTATTTATGAGCGGTAGCCAAATCTCAAGAAACCGCTCCCACTGTCTCCCCCCTAACAGCTTCGCCGTGAGCTTTTCCATATACATCAAGTTTATCATAGATTTTTTCCAAACCCCGAACTGTGGGGGGGGCGCTCTCAAGCCAACTACCCAGTAGAACTTTCTGTACGAGAAGGAGACCCCTGTCAAGCAAAACTCTGTGGTGGGATGCAGTCATAGGCCCAGCCCCCTCCCAGCAATGAAACAGACACACCTTCCACTGCTTGAGGGCCCCTAACCCCAACCACTCCCCCAGCTTATCTGTCACTTGCTGCCACAGACACTGAACTCTAGGGCACAGCCAGAACTTGTGAAACAGTGTCCCCTCTTCCCGCTGGCACCAACCACATAGAGAGGTGTCCCGTAAGCCCACTTTATACGCCCATTTATCACTGGCGTATGCTCTCCAGAGAAATTTGTACTGCATCTCCTGCAAATACATCCACACTGCACCCCTAGGGATCCGCTCGAAAGCAGACCGCAAGGTCTCCACTGTCAGCCCTTGCAGGCCATCTTTAGTCCAGCGTTGGATGAGAATCTGGAGATAGTCAGAGTCTACCAGCGGGCAAAGCAGCTGTTTTCTCTCGTCCCAGTCAAGCAGGTCTTTCTCCACCCATCCCCCAATCAACTTCCGCGGATCCTTTGAAATCAGTAAGGTTGGGACCCTTTTCCGCAACTGATCTACATAATGTCGAAGTTGGAGGTAGCCATAAAAATCCTTGGCTCCCAACCGATAGGTATGGCTCAGGGTCTGATAGCTCTCCAAGACTCCTCCCTCTGTTCTACCCAAATCCCCCAAACACACTATCCCCTTCTGCTGCCAAACATGGAAGAGCGTAAAGTCCGCGTAGCCCGGTATGAAGTCCGGGTTCCCCACCAATGGCAACAAAAGAGAGCATGACGAATCCCATCCAACCCTCCTACAGACCTCCCGCCAGGCCATCCGTAGAGTTCTCAGATATGCACTTTCCCTCCCTCCCCCCAGGCTGCACATACGCACAGTATGGAGCAAATACAAACTATGACAGGGAGAGGATATTTCCCGCAGTTGCTGGACAGGAGCACACCCTCCCTCGGCAACTAACAAACCCCAAATATGTCGAACCAAGTATCTGAGATTATAGTGCCTCAGCGAAGGTAATTCCAACCCCCCTTCTTCCTTCCTCCGCCGCAGAGCCCTGAGCGGAATTCGGGGACGGCGACTCCCCCATAGAAAACCGGTCAAATATCTATCAAACAATCTCCAGTCCCTCGCAAGGATCCAGATCGGCAATAACCGCAACATATATAACCACCTAGGAAGCTCCACCATAGAAAATAAAGCAATTCTGCCACGTAAAGACAACGGGAATGCCCGCCATCGCTGAAACGTTAGCCGTGCCCTTCCGAGCATGCTCTCCACATTCGCGTGATACAACTTGTCCGGACTCGCAGGCAGCTGTATGCCCAAATACTTGATGGAGCCCTCCGCCCACGCAAGGGGGAAGTCTCTACGCCAGACAGGTTGCACCTTCCCTCCGACATCTAAGGCCATAGACTTAGACATGTTGATCTTCAGCCCAGAGAAACTACCATAATCCTGAATAAGGAGCAATACCCTCTGCAATGATTCCTGCGGTTCAGTCAAACAGAGAAGCATGTCATCAGCAAACGCACTAATTTTCATCTCCTCTTCCCCCATCTTAATCCCCACCACTTGGGCCTCCTGCTGGATAACCTGTAGTAATGGTTCCAACGCAAGAACAAATAATAGCGGAGATAGCGGGCAACCTTGCCGCGTACCCCTTTCCAAAGTAAAGGGCTCTGAGAAGACCCCGTTCACTCCCACCCTCGCCGCAGGGAGCTTGTATAGGACCCGGACCCACTGGGCAAACTCCCCTCGGATCCCGAAACTACCCAAAGCATCCCACAGATATGCCCAGGCAACCCTATCAAACGCTTTTTCAGCGTCCAGACTGACTAATAATAATGGCGAATTCTTTGCAATACAATGCTCCATTCCCAAGAGTAGCTTAGCAATATTCTTAGTTGCATCCCTCCCCACAACAAAGCCTACTTGTCTATCCCCTATCAAAGATGGTAAGAGGGGGTTCAGCCACTTAGCTAGTATCGAGGCCAAAATCTTAACATCACTATTGATAAGCGAGATGGGCCGATACGACGCAGAATCAAGTGGATTTTTTCCCGGCTTCGGGATGACAGTGATGTTTGCACAACGCATGTCTCTGGGGAAGCATCCCATCTGCAACGCCTCTGTATACATAGCTAACATACTAGGGACTAACCTAGGTGACAGTATTTTGTAGTACTCTCCTCCGAAACCATCAGGGCCTGGAGCCTTGTGCGATTTCCCTCGCTTAATGGCATCTTGGATTTCCTTCCCTGTCAGAGGGGCATTGAGCCCCTGCAGCTCCCCCTCAGTTAACTGTGGCATGGCCACCTTAGCCAGGAACGCTCTACTTTTAGTAGCATCAAGGTCTTCCTCCGTATACAAACGGGCGTAAAAACTACGAAAGATTTCTGCAATGTGCTGCGGTTGATGCTGCAGCTTCCCCTCCTCATCTTTAAGAACAGGCACAAAACGTGCTCCACCCGGGTCACGAACCAACCTCGCTAAGAGCCTTCCGGACCGATTACCATATCTATACAATTTGTGTTGATAGTATTGCAAGGACATCTTAGCTCTTCTCTGAAGGAGCTCATTGAGGGCCAACTGGGCTTTAACATAATCCTGCTGAAACACCCGGACTCCCCTCCCATGCAGGTTACTTAATTTATACTGTAAAGCCTGAAGATTACGTTCCAAAGCCACAATGCTATGATCCAAATGTCTACGCCTTTTAGCAGTGTAAGCAATAATTACCCCTCTCATAACTGCTTTACTAGCTTCCCAAAATAAAAGAGGCATACACTCGGGGGTGTCATTGAAAAGGACGTATTCATCCCAGTGCTTCTCCAAGAAACTTTGAAAGTCTTTATCTTCCCATAAGTAGGCCGGAAAACGCCAGCCCGCCCTACCCACCCCTTGGCATTCCCAGGTCATCCATACCATACCATGATCAGATATTGCTATGGGCTCTATATCCGTCTGGTCCACCCTGGAGATCGCCTGCTCACTCACCAGGATATAGTCTATCCGGGACCATGTAAGGTGGGCTCTCGACTGATGGGTATAAGCACGCTCTCCCGGGTGCAGGGTACGCCACACATCTAGCAGACTTCCCATTCTGCAAAGGTAACCCACCCCTTTTTTAGACCAGGCCCCCCCCCCCCCGCTCGCCACCGATTTATCCAGGTGAGGGTCGTTGGGGCAGTTAAAGTCCCCGGCCAGTACTAATTTGCCTTCCCCCACCCTCTTCACAAAGCCCAAAAGAAGTTTAAAGAAAGCGTGGTCGTATACATTGGGGGCATAAACATTGCCTATCCATATCTCCTCATTATACAATTTAGCCTGGAGAAAAACATAACGCCCCTTCGGGTCAGATTCAATCTTCTTCACTTCAAATGGGATACCCTTTTTCACCAACACCACCACTCCTGCCGTTTTCCCCCCGGAGGAAGCCCCATACATGTTCGCCACCCAATCCTTCACCAGCTTTTTATGTTCCTGCTCGCTAAGATGGGTCTCCTGTAGCAAAGCTAAATGAGCTCCTTTCCTTTTTAGTGCTTGTAAAATTTTTGTGCACTTGACAGGAGAGCTTATTCCGCCTACATTCCAGGAGATTAGCTTAACATTTTGATTAAGTTATTCTTAGGGCTATGGCCTTTCACTGCAAGACTACATTTATTTACTCCAGGAACCGCCCAGCCTCGGCCCCAGAGAAAGACTCTCCCCTGTACTCTAGCCAACCATGAGGTCCAAAAGTCCCCGGGCACCCTTCTCTTGTCTATTCCCACCTCCCCCCCCTCCCCCTCCCACCCTCTCCCCTTTTACCCCCTCCCCACCTCCACCCCCCATTCCCCCCTCTCCCCGCACCCCTCTTCACCCAAGCCCCCTTAAAAACACACATCCCACCTCAGCCAAAGGCTGAGCAGAAGTCACCTCTGTGCACCGTGGGGCCACCTCGAGCTCTCACCCAGCACCGGTGCCACAGTCAGCGACCGAGCCCCCCAACCTCAAGATCCCCCCCCTCTGATGCTCTCTCCGAATCTGACTATTCTACATCACTGCGGGGGACATCGGGCTCCTCAGCAACAATGTGCCCCCGCCTTCCAGAGAGAAATTGAGTGGTCCAGGCCCCCATCCTTGCTTATAAAAAGAAATGAAAAGAAAGAGAAGAAAGAAAGAAACATCCCAGCAAATTAAACTATACCCCACATACTGAGCCAACAGAATAACCACTGCCCCAAGGCAACTAGTATAAAACACTTCAACATAAAACACTTCAGCAAAATACAAATGCATAGCAGCACATGGCGAGGCTCACACAGTCCAGCTACACCTCAAGGCCCGACTGAGTCAGTGGGAAGGCAGCTCAAACCCCACCAGCCACATCTGCATGTCCATATGGTGGAACCCCCCACTCCGCAGGCCTCACCTTGGCCGCACATCAGCCAGACTCTCTCATATCTGGCCATGCAGCACTCAAAACGCAGAGGTCCCGGCCCCCTCGTCACCTCGTGCAGTCGGGTCCTTATTCAGTTTTTCCAAATAGGCCTTGGCCGCTCCCGCAGATTCAAAGACCAAGCTTTTCCCCAGATGGTGGACTCGGAGCGTTGCCGGGAAGGCCAGGGTGAATCTAATCTTCTTCTGGAAGAGGGCCGTGCAGACAGGAGAGAATTCCTTGCGCTTCGCTGACACCACTGTTGAATAATCTTGGAACAGGAGTAGTTTGGTATTATGTAACAAGAGTCCCTCGTGCTGCCGATATGCTCGTAAGAGCCGCTCTTTATGGGCGAAATTTAGTATCCGGGCGATCACCACTCGGGGCCTTGATCGATTCTCCATCTTGGGTCCAATCCAGTGGGCACGCTCTACCTTAAGTTCGCCGACCAAGGTAGGTAATCCCAGCTCTTCCGGGAGCCACTTCTCAATTAGCGGCAGAAGTTGTTGGTCTGTCGTTGTCTCCGGGATGCCCACCAAACGGATGTTGTTCCGACGAGAACGATTTTCCAAATCGTCCAGTTTACTCTGCAAGGCCGCAAGCTGTGCACGTGTATCTGCATGTACTCTCTCCTGTCGCCCCTCATCGTCTTCAATGGCAGACACGCGGTTTTCCAGCTCCTCAATTCTCTGACCTTGCGCTGCCAACGTCTCCCCCATCACCTCCAGCTTGGAGAGAATCTGGTCCAATTTGGGGTCCAAGTGGCGGGCCACCTCCCTCGCTAGATCCTCTGACGCCGAGTCCCCACTCTCCGTACCCGGCGACGAGGGCTGCATCGCCGCCGGTGTTGAGGCCCGTAGCTTTGGCGCCTTCTCTTTCTCCTTTTTCTTCCGAACTGGGGGCGGCATCCGAAACACCAAACAGCGGTGAAAGAAGGAAACTGTGTTAGGGCAGGGATCCCCACCACCAGCACCGGTCGCCGGGAGCTTAAAACACCGATTTTATACCAATTATGCCGAGGCGGCCCCGGAGCAAGTGAAAAGACGTCCTCACTTGCTCATGTGTCACGTGACCTCCTCTCTTTCCTTATATTTATAGCTCTCATAATCCACAGTTCTTAGCAAGTTACAAAAAGATATATAGTCAAAAAAGAGGAACAATGACAAAGGCAATAACATTCTTTTCAACTAAAAGTCCTTAGAAAGTAGAAAGGATTTTACCTTTCTTTTATTAATCTTTAAAAAATAGGAATGTAGAACAAATATCCCTGTAGACTTCCCTCACTTGGTTTGCAGCTTGTCGTGCTGTGAGGGCTTGCGTGCATCAGTGATGCTGAGAGCTAAACTATCGGTAGTTTAACTACTGGCAGGGTCTCCCAAGATGGACAGGTCTCAGCTGAGGTGCCAGACGAAGACAAACCACCCATCTGGGCAGCAGCAGAATGGGATAGTGTTGACGGCGGAGGATCACATTTCTGTGACAACGGCAACAACACCAAACTTAAACTGCGCGGAAGGAAGGCCCGGCAATCTACTTCTGTATCTTGCCATGAAAACCCAATGGATAGTTACAACAAAACAAATTGTGCTATGGTGCTGGAAGATGAGACTCCCAGGTCAGAAGGCACTCAACTAGCTACTGGGGAAGAGCTGAAGACTTTTCAGAGTAAAGCCAGCATTTATGATGTGGTTGGATCAAAGCCCTCGGGAAGTCTGACTGCTGATGTAGCTGCGCATGAAATGAGAGTCAGAAGCTGTAAGGATGTCTTACACATTGGAACATGGAACGTACGAAGCATGAACCAAGGGAAGTTGGAGGTGGTCAAGAATGAAATGGAACGTGTACAACTTGATCTGTTGGGTGTCAGCGAACTGAAATGGACTGGCATCGGGCACTTTGCATCAGATGATCACATGGTCTACTATGCTGGAAATGAAAGACAAAGAAGAAATGGTGTTGCATTTATAATAAAGAAGAAACTTGCAAGAACTGTAATGAAATACAATGCAGTCAGCGAACGCTTAATCTCTGTTCGTCTACGAGGATTGCCTATCAACACAACTATAATTCAAGTATATGCCCCAACAACAGCTGCAGAAGAGAATGAAATTGAAGAGTTCTATGAACAAGTACAAGCTGAAATTGACAGAACATGCAAACAGGATATCCTGATAGTCATGGGTGACTGGAACGCAAAAGTTGGCAACAAAGAAGAAGGCAAAGTAGTTGGAAAATATGGACTTGGCAACAGAAATGAAGCTGGAGAAAGATTGATAGAATTCTGCAAGACCAATAATCTATTCATCTCAAACACCTTCTTCCAGCAACACAAGCGGCGACTGTACACATGGACTTCACCCAATGGATTGTATAAAAATCAAATTGACTACATCTGTGGAAGTCAACGATGGAAAAGCTCTATAACATCAACAAAGACAAAACCTGGAGCTGACTGTGGTACAGATCATCAACTACTAGTATGCAAACTCAAGCTAAAGTTGAAAAAGAGCAAACCACTCATGAATGCAGCAAAATATGACCTTGAGAATATACCACTGGAATTTAAAGACTGCCTGCAAAATCGATTTGCTGCTTTAGATACAAATGACAGAGCTCCGGAAGAGTTATGGAATGACGTCAAGAAGGTTGTGCTGGAAGAAAGCGAGAAGTCTCTACAAAAGGTGAAAAAGCAAAAACGGCCAAAATGGATGACGGAAGAAACTCTGAAAATTGCCCAGAAACGCAGAGAAGCTAAAGCCAAAGGAGAAAGAAAGACAATCGCAGAACTCAACAGAGATTTCCAACGTGCAGCAAGACAGGACAAGGAAAAGTACTACAATGACACTTGCAAGGAAATAGAAGCAGAAACTATTAGAGGAAGAACAAGATCGGCTTTCCTAAAGCTGCGAGAGTTAAAGAAAAAGTTCCAACCTCGAATTGGAATGTTACAAGATGCTCAAGGTTCTATGTTGAATGATGCTGAGAAGATCAAGAAAAGGTGGAAGGAATATACAGAGTTTTTATATAATAAAGATCAAGTGGACCAACAGCCGTTTCAACCTATACCTTATGATCAGGAACCATTGGTGATGAAAGAAGAAGTTGAAGCAGCATTGAAAGCCTTATCAAAGAACAAAGCACCAGGCATTGATAGCATTCCCATAGAAGTATTGCAGCAATCTGATGCAGCTGTTACCGTACTTACAAGGCTCTGCCAAGAAATATGGAAGACAACATCATGGCCAACTGACTGGAAAAGATCTGTGTTTATACCAATACTAAAGAAAGGTGATCCAACTGACTGTGGAAATTATCGCACAATCGCTCTGATCCCACATGCCAGCAAGATTCTACTGAAGATTATTCAAAAGAGACTACAGCCATACCTAGAACAAGAACTACCTGAAGTGCAAGCAGGGTTCAGAAAAGGACGAGGAACGAGAGACATCATTGCGGATGTGAGATGGATCCTTGAAAAGACTAAAGAATACCAAAAGGATATCTATTTGTGCTTTATCGACTATAGCAAGGCTTTTGACTGTGTAAACCATGAGAAACTCTGGACCACATTAAGAAGCATGGGTATACCAGAACACCTGATCGTTCTCTTGCGCAATCTGTACATTGATCAAGAAGCAACAGTTCGAACGGAACAAGGAGAAACAGAATGGTTTAAAATAAGCAAAGGTGTAAGACAAGGCTGCATACTTTCCCCCTACCTGTTTAATTTATATGCAGAACAAATCATCAGAGAAGCAGGACTGTATGAAGACAACAGAGGTGTGAAGATTGGTGGAAGACTCATCAACAACCTTCGCTATGCTGATGATACCACATTACTAGCTGAAAGTGAAGATGATCTGAAACATTTGCTTCTCACAATCAAAGAACATAGTCTCAAAATGGGCCTGCACCTTAATGTAAAGAAGACAAAGATCATGACAACTGGCATAATCAACAGGTTCATCGTTGAAGGAGAAGAAATTGAAATCGTGAACAACTTTAACCTACTTGGATCAACTATCAATAAAGAAGCAACAAGCAGTCAAGAAATCAGACGACGCATTGCTCTTGGCAGAATGGCTATGAAAGACCTAGATAAGATTCTCAAGAGCAGAGATGTCTCTCTCCATACAAAGATTCGACTTGTTCAAGCCATGGTATTTTCAATAACATCATATGGATGTGAAAGCTGGACAGTGAAAAAGACAGACAGGAAGAAAATTGATGCCTTTGAATTATGGTGCTGGCGGCGAATACTGTGTATACCATGGACTGCCCGAAGAACAAACCAGTCGGTACTAGAGGAGATCAAACCTAAGCTTTCTTTAGAAGCTCAGATGACAAGACTTCGACTTTCATACTTCGGACACATCATGCGAAGAGAGAGATCATTAGAGAAAGACATCATGCTTGGCAAGATAGAAGGTCAACGCAAAAGAGGAAGGCCAGCAATGAGATGGATCGCTACAATAACAGCAGCTATGGGTGCCAGTCTGTCAACAATGAGCCGCCTGACTGAAGACCGAACACAATTTAGGATAGCTATCCAGAGGGTCGCCATGAGTCGACTCCGACTCGACGGCACTTAACAACAACAAGACTTCCAAAACAATTGTTTAAAACTCTGCATCATTATTGTTTTCTTCATTCAAAGTTTTGCATGACAATTTTATATTTTTGCCTGCAATTTTTCACATAGCACTGGAAGGGGAGATAATAAACTAGCTAGGGATTGCAGGTTGGGAAATACAGGCCGGTTAGTCTGACTTCTGTGGTGAATAAATAATGGAAATACTGCTAAAACAGCAGATAGCGAGGTTTCTGGAATCCAGTAGATTGCAGGATATGAGGCAGCATGCTTTTACTAGAGGCAGGTCTTGGCAGACAAAACTGATTAATTTCTTTGGCTAGATGACCATAGAGTTGGGCCAAGGTAGAGAGCTAGATGTGGTGTACTTAGATTTCAGTACAAACACAGAAAAAGACAGCCCCTGCTCATCGAGCTTACAATCTAAAAGGACGAACATACAGTAGTATGTTAGGAGAAGGACAAAAGAGGACAATAAGGAATAGAAACATAAGGATGGGGATTATGAGCCAAAAGCAGACTCAAAGAGGTGCGTCTAGAGCCTATGCCTGAAGAGAGCGAGGGAAGGAATTTGACACAGTGATAGTTGATATCAATTAAAATACTCTTCTAGGAATAAGTGTTAGCAAGGCTTGTGCAAAGAAATGAGGTGCCTTAAGTTAAGTTCATCCCTTGTGCCTCCCTCTCTTCAGACTATATTGCTGCCACTGCCACCCCTCTCTGGGACAAGCAGTGGCAACAATGACCTTAAACAGCCCCACGGCACTTACCTTGAAACTTTGGCATCATTGGGCTGTTTGCTTTCACCCCCATTGATGCCTGAAGCTGTTTTCCTTTGGAATGGGGGTGGAAACCGCTTCTGCCCCTATGCAGACAGGAAATTGGCATTGGGCATAGGTAGGGGAGGAAGCAAACAGCCGCAGTGCACCGAGGTTTCAAGGTAAGCACCATGGGCCATTGCTGCCGCCACTGGCAGCAGAGAGAGGTGGCAGCAGCAGCTCTCAAGGCAGCTTCCTAATTCCCCCAAAGGTCATGCTGGCCCTGAGTGCTGGTGAGAGAAGTTAGCTGGAAACTCTCCATTTGAGTGGAATACATTACAAAAGACCTGTGTCAAAAGAGAAATTATGAGGTCTTTTGAAAATGGCTAAAAAGCTGGTTATTTCACCAATGAAAGGTGATACAATGTACTATTGATCTGGTAGCCAGTAATTTGTTGTATTAGATAATATATGAAATTATATGATGTTTGTTAATATCTTTGTTATCCGCCTTGAATCTAATATTTTTAGAAAAAGTGGATTATAAATGCCCTTGCTAAGTTAAGTTAAACTAAATATGTATACGAGTACTTTGGAAGAAAGGAGAGAGAGAGGAGACATGATAGAGATGTTTAAGTACCTCCACTACATGAATGGACGAGAGCCTCTTTCAGTTGAAAGGAAACTCTGTAACTTTGTGATCACATAAAACATGAAAGGAGATAAACTCAGGAGTAATCTGAAGAAATATTTCTTTATGGAAAGAGTGGTAGATGTATGGAATGGCTTCCCGGTGAAGGTGGTAGAAACAAGGACTGTATCTGAATTCTAGAAGGCATGAGACAAACACAGAGGATCTCTAAAGAAAAAAGGGATTAAAGCTGAGTAGGTTATTGTTATTAAAAACTTGGTATACCGCCTTCACAACATCAGAGCAGTTTACAATAAAAATAGTTGGTATGAAGAGGCAGACTGGATGGTCTTTATCTGCTGTCATTTTTCACTTTTTCTCTGACTAATAGGGCAACTCCAATTCTCTACAATATACAGTAAATTCCCCTGCATCATTTTTAACAACAATAAAATAATATTCAGATATGTTTTTGTACAGCTGCAAATTAATTCATTTTATTTATTTTGCATTTAGTTAAACTGTGGTAGTCAGTGTGTCACACACATGAATGCTGTCTTTCAGGAGTGTCACAACAGATGAAAGGTTGAGAATACTTCCAGGAGAAACTGAAATACCTACTGTCCCAGAGAGCCTTCAGGGAGGATGTGAAAGCAAAGGATGTATCTTCATGCGATAGAAGGTCTTAGTTCCAGAGGATCTAGCAGAGAATTCTCTCCTCATTAATGAACAGGCTCATAACTGAGTCTCCAGAGAGTTTCTGGAATCTTTTTTTTTTGTTTTATAATATTTTTATTAGTTTCACATTATAAAATACAAGAGACAGAGTACCCAATACACATCACTTCTCATCACAGAAATACAGATTAAAACAGTAAGAAGAAACCACCCAGAATACCCAACAAGGAGGCAGGCCTCCATACATATGGCACCATCCCCTCCCCCCCAGGAAGAGAAAAGACCCTCCCCCCCCCCAACTCCCCCCCACCCTGGGTCGGACCCATGACAAGAAAAAGAGAAAACAGACAATAAATAAATTTAAAATAAGTAGAGGCGAAGGAGAAACATAAGCTCTCTCTAACCTGTAGGGATGGACAGATACGAGGGATACCAGAATCCCCAATATGTAATTGAAGATGGATGAATTTCTTGATACAAAATGTGTTTAGAAGTTTGACTTTTCACCTACTTTCTTAAATAGAATAAGATGTCATGGTCATGAGTTCTCTGTGTAACCGTCTTTAAAATAGATGGAACAGTGTTAACGCAAGCAAAAAGAACATAGGCTATGACCTGTGCAACCATAGTTCATTGTACAGTCAGCTGGAAGTCCCTGCTGACACAACATAATTTTTGCAACTTTTGTAATTATAAATTTCATCTAATATACTGTAATCAGATCTTACTTTGTAAAAAAAACTTTGGCGACACCTTGTGTTATTTCATGGTTATAATAAATGATTGTAACTTCCTCTTTTTCTCTAATAAAAAGAGAGCTTTTTGGAGGAGGACTTTGAATTCGGCAGGTGTGGAATTATGCCCGTCCATATACCGCTTGCCGTCTTCCCTCTGAGCTCAAAGAAAATAGCACTTTGTGTGTGTGTGTGATTGTGTTCTGTATTACGCTCTGCCTGTCTCTCACTACTGATGGACCAGAGACCTCAAGAGCCGAGGTATTGTGGTCAATTCATGGAGTTTTCTTCATAACCGAACTCTGAGGACTACAAAAACTCCACAGGGCACTTAGCCTGTGCTGCAAAATCGTCTAATAACTCCCACTTATTGAAAGTTCTATGAGCACACAGGTTACGGCCCCTACGCGCAGACAGCCGCTCATGAGCTTTCTCATACTTGGCGAATAAACATAGCGTATTCCACCACAGATGTATATTCAGCCTGGAAAAGTCCTTCCAATGAGAAAATATTGACTTAATGGCGATTGCCATCATAAAATTAAATAGAAAGGACTTTTCCTTGAGTAACTCTATTCCATCCGCTGTAGAGCGCAAAATTACAGTCTGCCATTGTAGAGGGCCTTGAATCCGTAGGACTCTTTGAATCCGTACCCATACCTGCTGCCAGAAGCTCTGAACGTAAGGGCAATCGAACAGCATATGTTTCAGGGTACCTGGCTCTCCTGCACACGACCAGCATTTGCCCGTGGCCGTGGGCAGCCACTTGGAGATTTTAACTGGCGTACAATAAGCTCTATGCATGAGGAAGAATAGCGATTGGGAAAGGGCCGCTGCCCTGGATGTTCTATTTATCGGACCCCAAATTTGACCCCATGATTGAGCGGAGATAGGTAAGCCCAGATCTGACTCCCAAGCCTTCTCCAACCCCGCCAAGGAGTGTTCCGGATTGTCCCTTATCATGGCATAGAACCTGGAAGCAGTCCCCTTCGGACCCTGGCATAATTCCACTACCCGTGATAATTCCCAGCACTCACCCCACGTCTTAGGGTCCCCCAGTTTCCCACCAAGGCAATGCTTAAGCTGTATCCATTGATATCGCCAAGAGTAGGGTATCTCGAACTCATGCTGAAGTTCCTCGAAAGACTTCCATGTATTACGGCAGACAAGTTGCCCAACTGTCCAAACCCCTTTCACTTGCCACTCTTTCCACAATATTTCCTTATGGGCAATTTTAAATTTCGGATTATACCAGATCGGGATTTGAGAGGAGGGAGAAACCCCTCGGTCTACTCGGCCCTCGAGAAAGAAAAACGCTTCTTGAGTGGCCTGAATAATTTGGGTACAGTTAAGCGAGCTCCCAAACCGCATACCCATCCACAGTTCCATAGGCAGAGAGGGACCTAATTGTTCTTCCACAACTAGCCATACCTGCTTCAATCTTTCCTCCTTTGGGAAGCACCATGCCGCACCTTGCTTTAGCTTGAAGGCCATGTGATACCATCGGAAGTCAGGAAAATGGACTCCCCCGCGAAGCTTATTTGCCTTTAACTTGACAGTTGCGACCCTAGGGGGTTTGCCTTGCCACAGAAAATCTACCAAAAGTCGCTCCACTTTCTTATAGAAAGTGTTCGGCAGGACCAAGGGCAACATCTCTAACATGTAATTTATCTTGGGGACCAGCACCATTTTTATGGAGTCCAACCTGCCCCACCAAGACAGATGCAGCAGCGACCACCTTGAAGTGAACGAAAAAACCGATGCCACCATTTCTTTACAGTTCAACTGTATTGTTTCCTCCAAGGAACAAGCAAACTTAACACCCAGGTACTTTATAGCTTTGCCCTCCCACTGGAAAGGATAGGGGGCAAGCATCGACGAGAAAGTCATTTTATTTAACGGAAAAGCAACCGACTTGCTCCAGTTTATTTTATACCCAGAGAGACTTGAGTAAGAGTCCATTAGCCTCAAAACTTCCCCCACCGAATCAGGTTGGATAAACAACAAAGAGTCGTCCGCATAGGCAGACAACTTGATATGGATATCTCCAATAGGGATTCCCTGAACTTCCTTCGAGTATCTGAGCAGTAATGCTAACGGTTCAAGCGCAATATTGAACAATATGGGAGAGAGAGGGCAGCCCTGACGCGTGCCTCTAAACAATGAAAATGATGTAGAAAGAAGCCCATTCGCTAAAATACGGGCCGTCGGGTAGGCATATAATAAATGCACATATCGGAGGAACTCTTCCCCAAATCCAAACCATCTCAGGGCCTGCTGCAGAAAAGACCATTCCAATCGATCAAACGCCTTTTCCGCATCGACGGACAGCCCTACTACCGGGTATGTTGACTGCTCAGCTATCGCCATCAGGTTTAAGAGAAGGCGCGCATTATCAGCAGACGATCTTCCAGCTGTGAAGCCGCATTGATCCGGGTGGATAATCAGAGGGGCAACTTTCTCTAACCTAGAAGCAAGAATGGCTGCAAATAGTTTATAATCCGCATTTAATAAAGAAATGAGGCGATAGTTTTCTACTCGCAAAGGGTCCCTACCAGGTTTTTCCAAAACAACAATAGTCGCTTCACTAAAAGAGCCAGTAGCCGACGGCTGCGCATATAAGCCCATATAGTATTGTTGAAGAAACGGAATAAGGTCTTCCGTGAAGGTCTGGTAAAATTCGGATGGGAGACCGTCCGGCCCTGCGGCCTTCCCCTTTGACAGCCCTATTAAAACCTGTCTAATCTCCCCAGTGGAAATGGGACTCTCGAGTCCCTCTTTTTGGAATGCGGACAAGAAAGGATGTGGAACCTGTCCGAATAACGCCTGAAACTCTGCTGTCTCTGACGAATACAGATGAGCGTAGAATGCCTTGAAAGACTCAGCTATCTCTTCCGGGCTTGTAATCAGGATCTGATTATCATCCCGCAGCGCTTCGATTCTCCGTTTAGGTGGTCTGGGTCTGAGGGTGCGCGCAAGAAGGGAGCCAGCCTTATTTGACTCAACATAATAATTAGCCTGCTGAGCCGAAGCTAACTTTGCGGTCTCCGTGGAAAGTATGCAATTATATTGGTACCTCAGCCTCTGAAGGCGTATGAGGATCCAAGGGTCTGTCTTATCTCTCAGGAGTCTCTCCCCTGCATGAATTTGCACCTCTAGACCCTCTAAGAGAGCTCTCCTTTGTTTGTCCTGTTTAATTTTATAACTGGTGCATTCAGCACGCATATATGCCTTGAAAGCCTCCCACCAGGCCCAACCAGAGGTATCCTGAATGTTATTATATTGAAAATAGTCCCAGATTGCTGCTTTGGTAAACGTTAAGAAACCAGCGTCGTTTAATAAATCTCTCGGAAAGAACCACGTAGGGACCCGCTTAACGGGATTCCCTATCTGCAAGCTCAAGGTTACTGCAGCATGGTCTGATATGTGGGTAGCACATATCGCTGATTGAGTAGCCGACGGCACCAAAGACTTAGATATTAACAAAAAGTCAATACGCGAGTGGGAGCCGTGGGGCAAGGAATAAAACGTATATTCCTTGTCTTTGGGATGCTGTAACCGCCAAATATCCGATAGTTCACATGCTTGGATTATAGATAGCAGGGCTAAATTCGCCCTTGACTGTTTTAGGGATCTACACGGCTGTCTATCCAAAAGGGGATCCAACGTAAGGTTGAAGTCTCCCCCCATGACAGTATCACATGCAGCCCCCTCTTGCACCACCTCGGCTAATGTGTGATAGAAGACCACATCGTCCTGATTAGGACCATATACGTTGATAACTACCATTTTTTGGGTACCCACTTGAAAGATTGATTTAGCCCATCTCCCCTCCAAGTCTGATTTAACATGCTTAATCACAGGTGCCAAGGATTTGCGGACCAAAATAGCAACGCCATTTCTCTTCCTCTGAGCAGCTGAGTGGCCCACCAGAATATAATGACCCAACCCAAGTTTTGCAGTTTCAGAGGATGAGAGATGCATCTCTTGAAGGAGAACTACATCCGCCCTCTCTTTTTTGCAATATAGCAGGATTTTCTTTCGCTTGGCTGGATTCAGAATACCCTTAACGTTCAGAGAAAGAAATTTAAGAAAAGTCATCAGAGTCTACCATAAGAAAGAAAATAAAAAAAAAAAACATTCATCGTCCGCCAACTGATTATCAGCATTCTATTTTTAAAAGGTCCGACCCAGCAACCATTTAACCCCAACAACAAAAACAAAAACAGCACGCAGGTGCCCAGCCCCTTCAATCAGGGGGACACAATGGGGTGAGCCAGAGCCCAGGCGAAAACAAACCACCCAACCCCGCCCCACACAAAGAAACAGATACCCCTCCCCCCTCCTTCCTGACCTAAACAAACAGAAAAACAAGTTTCCCCTTCTTTTTTTTTCTTTCTTTTTCCTCTCCTCCCCTTCCCTCCTCCTCTCCTTCCCTCCTCCCCCTCTCCCTCCTTTTTCCCCTGCCCTCCTCCTATCCCCTCCTTCTACACCCTTCCCCCCCTTTGAATGCCATCATCTCCTTACCCTCTCTCCACCCTCCCCTCTCCCCACTCCCTCCTCACCTCCATCATAGACATTGACCATTCTCTGCACAAGTTATCATAGAAATATCGAACAGTAACATCGAAGGGGCCCTTCTCCTGTGCCAGATATCCTAGCTATGCCCCTAACACATTCTCTATCACAATTACTGTGCACATTTATTATTGAGGGAAACAAAAGGGCTCCTGGAGCATGATCATGACGAGCCACAGATCAAGCACCATGGAATAAAATTTGCAGGTACATATCTTTACAAAGACTAGCCCCCCAGCACATACATCTGAGCAGCAGAGCGAGACAGGGCTAGGATAGAATTCAGATGTCAACACAGAGAATAAGAGGGGGAGCAGAAGAAAGAGATGTGAAAAGAAAAAGGGAAAGAAAAGAAAAATCTAAGCAACCCCCTTTTCTTCAGGAGGTCACACGTATATGTCCATTGTGTTAACGCATACAAATCATCTGTTGCCAGCAAGACAGTAAGACCCTGACTGGACACAAGAAATATCTCTCAGCAAAGCGTCCCGATAACCAGCCAGCAATCTAAGCAGACCGCTGGCATCGCCATTCCGCAAATGGCAGGGAGGCTGAGTATATTAAACCCTGCGAGCAAACAAGTCCCAAGCATAGAAACCAATTCACCGCATCACTTCAGCTTCTTTTTCCTCCAGAAAGGACTGAAGAGCTGTCGGGTCTTCGAAGGTTCTGGTTTGGTTGAAAAGCGTGACCCGCATCCGCGTGGGGAAGAAGAGCCCATATCTGGCCTGAAGCCTTTGGAGACGAGGACGAAGGGCGAGGAATTGCTTGCGCCGTTCTACTGTAGATTTGTGGAAATCCGGGAAGAAAGCCACCGAATGCTCTTCAAATTTTACCGGGGCTCCAGATTTCGCCGCAGCCATGATCTGCACCACTTGAGAGTAGCGAAGGGCCCGGATGATAATAGGCCTCGGTTGGCTTGAATGGGGGCTCGGTTGGAATGGAACCCTATGGGCTCTATCAATTTTGAACGCTGGAGTGAAATTTAGCCGCAAAATTTTGGGAATCAGCTTTTCCATAAAAGCAACCGTGTTGACGCCATCAGCTCCTTCCGGTATGCCAAGCACCCGAATATTGTTTCTGCGAGTGCGGTTGTTGAGGTCTTCCAAGCTACGCTCTAGGGCCTCAATTCGTTTTCCATGCTTTGTCACCACCTTCAGCTTTTCATCATGCGCTGCAACGCGATTCTCTATTGCTTCCATTCTGGGCGCGATTGCCATCAGCTGATCTTTTAACTCCTTTAGTTCCATAATATCCGTTTGAACCCCAGCCAACGTCTCCCCATTTGTAGCAACCATCTCACGGACTGCCCTAATCTCTTTCAAGAGTTCTTGTAAGCTCTCCGCATTTTCTCGGGTAGACGCCATTTTAAGAGGGGATGGTGGGTCAGGCTTCGACCTTTTCGCACCTGGGTTCGATCCTATCCCAAATTCAAGCCGAGTTTGCTTGCTAACCGCCATAACCATGCAACAATAATCCAGTTAGAAGAGGGAAATATTGAAAATAAGCAGGAAGGAGGGGGGGGAACAGGATTTAGAATGGATTCAGCAGGGAGCTATCGGGCTAAGCAGCCATCACCCTCGGCAGCTGGCTCCGCCCCCCGAGTTTCTGAAATCTTAAAACAGCAGTCATTGTCACTAACTTGTGTGATACTTTCAATGTGACCATGTGTACCATCAGAGGAAGGTGAAGAGTTTTGCATGCAGCTTAAAAACCAGTTTAACAGCAAGGATCTCTAGATCTTTGAATCTTGTAGAAGTGACATGAGATGAAACATAAAAGGGAGCTGTCAACATGAACCAATAGTTTGGAGGAAATATAGGAGGCATGGAATTTTCCAGTAGTTATTCTCAAGATCTTAGAAACCTAGGTCATTCTTCTGAGAAATCTTCTGCTGGTACTTGATGGTACCTTGTACCCCATAAAGCTAAAGCAAGGCAAATTTAAAAGAAATGTAGGTAAATTCTCTTTCACTTAAAGGATGATAGACCTCTAGAACACACACTTCCAGCAGAGGTATAGTATCAAAGTCAGGTGTGGAATTCAAGCATGTATGGAACAGAAGGATGTCAGTGTGAAAAGTCCAAGAAGCTGCCTATTTTATTTCTGTTTTACAAAGGAAACATAGTTGCCTTTGTGACTACATAAAACAGACTTTTAGAGCCATCTACATTCAAATTGAAATGCACATTTACATCTGTTTCAAAGCTGCTGTGAATGCGTGCATGTACTCAATGCATATATTTGTGTATTTTATAAAATATGCACATACATCACAGTTTCACCTCTGCTCCACCTGAACTATGCCCTCGGGAATGCCTATTCATGGCACAGGACAACAGCTAGGGAAAAGTTAAGGTCTTTGGTAGGTCTCTCATTTACTTCAACAGGTATCAAAGCTCCACCAACTAAAAAATGGCTGGGAAAAATCATATTGTCAAAGCCATTGCCCTTGTTACAGCTTCTGTCTCTGCCCAGACAGAAATCCAAAAAGCCAGTCAGAGAACTGGTTCTATGTGCAGGATGCCTGCAAGCTGAAGCCCTCATGAAACAAGTGGAGGAGCTCAGAGAAGAGGTGGCGAGGCTGAGAAGCATTTGAGAGAGCAACAAGTACATTGATGAAATGCTTATTGTAGCATCCAAGTTGTCCAACAGAGGTAAAGATGGAAGATTACAGAATGATGAGAGTTGGACAAGAGTCATCAGAGCCTAAAGAATCAACAATCCAACTCCACTAGCCCTTGAATTGAAGAACCGGTTTGCAGCCCTGGAAGTGAAGCAGGTAAAAACTTCCCAGAAAAAGAAAGAACCAGAGCTTGAGCACTCCAAAGTTGCAGAATCAGTGACCACAAGGAAGCGAAGGGTGGTGGTGATTGGTGACTCTCTTCTGAGGGGTTCTGAGGTGACCATCTGCCAACAAGACTTTATGTACAGAGAGGTGTGCTGCCTGCAAAGTGCCAAAATCCATGATGTTATGGACAGTTTGCCGAGACTCATCAAGCCTACTGACTATTAAACAATGTTGCTCATCCATGTTGGCACACATGATACTGCTAGGTATCCCTCCGAGCATATCAAAATTGACTTCATGGTTCTGGGACAGAGGGCGTTGTTCTCTTCAAAACTCCCTGTTGAGGGTAAAGTCTGGGGCAGAGAAGCTTGCATCCTGGAGATGAATGCATGACTGCATGGATGATGTCATTGAGAGCATTTTGCTTTTCTGGACCATGAGATGATGTTCCAAGGGCTACAAGGCAGAGATGCCGCCCATCTGTCCAAGAAGGGTCAACATGTTTGCAGTAGTAGACTGAAGAGGGCTTTAAACTAGATTCATTGGAGATGGGTGAAGAAAGCCCCCGAGTAACTGAAAGCCCACAGATAAGTGAAACATTAAATATCTCTATAGACAGGGGCGGCTCTATAATGAGGCCGAGTGAGGCGGTGGCCTCAGGCAGCAACTTTTTGGGGGTGGCAAAAATTTCCCCCAAAAAGACCGCCTCACTCAGCCCTCAAAAAACCCCAAACAAACAAAAAAGAAAGCCCACTGAGCTGGAGCCGCTGCCGCAGCAGCAGCAACAGCAGAATAAAGTGCCCTGCGGTCCCCGCGCCTCCCTGGCAGAGCTCTCAACACCAGCCTGCTTTTCAGAGCCGCAAAGGGAGAGTTTCCCTTTCTCACGGCTCTATTATTTGAGCCCACCAGCGCTGATGGGAAACAGAAAGTTTCTACAAGGTAGAAAGAAGGGGAGGAAGAGTGGCACGTTATGTAAAAAATAATATTTAAATCTATAGAATTACATGACTTAAAAGGGAGCGAGGAGGCAATGTGGGTTAAACTAGAAAGAGGGAAAGGGAGATCCATTTGCATTGGTGTGATATATGGATCTCCTTCACAGGGAGAATAAGTGGATGGAGATTCAATAGAAGACATACACAGTATTGCCACGAAAGGAAAAGTACTATTGATAGATGATTTCAATATGCATCTATATTTGGAAAACTTAGACATAAGAGCATAAGAAATGCCATACTGGGTCAGACCAAGGTCCATCAAGCCCAGTATCCTGTTTCCAACAGTGGCCAATCCAGGTCACAAGCACCTGGCAAGTACCCAAAGTCCACAGCTTCCACAATGCTCATCCTGGTATAAGCAGTGGATTTCCTGGGTCCTCTTTAATAATAATTTATGGACCTTTCCTCCAGGAACTTGTCCAAACCATTTTAAAGCCCAGCTACACTAACATCTTTTACTATATTTTATTTATTTATTTATTTATTTTATTTATTTATTTAACTGATTTTATATACCGTCTTTCTACAAATCAAGACGGTTTACATAAAACATTTAAAATAGAGTGTTTCCACTGTTTACATAGAACAAAGTAACAATATATATAAAATAACAATGAAACTAATTATAAATTATAAGAATAAACAACTATTTACAAAGGTATATATATATATCCTCCGGTAACGAATTCCAGAATTTGATTACACGCTGAATGAAAAAATATTTTCTCTCATTAGTCTTAAACGGGTTACATTGTACTTCATTGCGTATCCTCTAGTCTTTCTACTTTTTTGATGGCGTAAACAACTGATCTACGTTAGTCTGTTCCACTCCATTCATTAATTTATAGTCTTCTATCATCTCCCCTCAGCCTTCTCTTTTCCAAGTTGAGCCCTAACTTTTTAAGCCTTTCCTCATCCTCTTTCCTCATACCTTTTCTAATTCCGCTATACCCTTTTTAAGATACGGTGACCAGAATTATTAGTGAGAGAAAGAAGTGCAAAAATGGTATCGAAGTGTAAAAGTGATATTGTCAGACTCAAGGATGAAGGGGAGGAATATGTTGAAGCTGATGAGGACAAGGAGAAATTTTCACTTACCGTTAATTTCCTTTCCTGGAATCCTGCTAGACCAGTCCAGACAAGTGGGTTTAGTCCCCCTACCAGCAGATGTTGGAGACATAGACAAATAAAATATACCAGTAGCCTAATAGGCTGTTCCCTGGTAATATCTAGCTACCCCCAGTAGAGTACAAGCCATAATGGAAAACAGATGCAAAAAACCATGAAGCAAAAAATTCAAAAAACCCAAACATTAATATTTACAAGAGGCAATAGCACTCCGCTGCAAAGTCTTGGCTGCTCCGCAATACACCTCTGAACCAGATAGTCAGAATAGGGAAGGTCCTGGACTGGTCTAGCAGGATTCCAGGAAAGGAAATTAATAGTAAGTGAAAATTTCTCCTTCCAGTACATCCTGCTAGACCAGTCCAGACAAGTGGGAAATACCCAAGCTAACTGCCCTTTGGGTGGGAAGACACAGCCGCCGAGACAACCTTTGCTCCGAACTGCACTTCTTCCAGAGCTTGAGTATTGAGTCGATAGTGACGCATAAAAGTGGACAGGGAGGACCACGTGGCCACCCAACAGATATCAAGAGGATGAACCTGAGAGCGCTCCGCCCAAGACATAGCTTGCGCTCGCGTAGAGTGCGCATGGAGACCAATAGGAACAGGTTTCCCCTTAAATATGTACGCCGTTTCAATTACCAACCGCAACCACCGAGCGATTGTGCACTTGGAAGCAGCTTGGACCTTACGGGGTCCAGCAAAAAGCACGAAAAGATGATCCGAAACACGGAAAGGATTGGTTACTCGAAGATACCTTCGAAGGATTCTGCCAAGATCCAGATAACAAAGTCCCTTATTTTTACCCGCACACTGATCCTCCGAAAAACACAGTAGGAAAATCTGCTCTTTGACATGAAATGCGTAAGTACCTTTAGAAGGAAAGAAGGAACAGTACGCAAGAGGACCCCTTTGTTTGAGAAGGAAAGATAAGGGTCCCTGCAGGACAGTGCTTGTAATTTGGATACTCTCCGTGCCAATGTCATTGCTACGGTGATGTGCTTAAGCGGCTCAAAAGGAGCCCGCATCAAAACCCCTAAGATGAGGGACAGATCCCATACCGATACAAGAGGCCAAACCGGAGGACAAACCACCTTAACCGACTTAAAGAAACGGGACACATATGCATGGGACACTATAGAGTGACCACCAACAGGCCCCCGAAAACAAGTCAATGCAGCTACTTGCACCCGGAGGAACCCCAGTGCTAACCTTTTATCCAGACCCTCCTGGAGGAAGGTAAGACTCTTCCAAGGAGAGATACTCCGATGCGCGCACCAAGCCTCGAAGACCCAGATGCAACAGTGGTACTCGAGTTAATCGAACGAGGTCCGCATACGAAGGCCTCCGAGGCCAATCAGGAGGTACCAGGATCACACTCCCCCGGTGTGACAGAATTTTCCGGAGTACTCTGCCGATGAGAACCCATGGAGGAAACACATATAGTAGCTCCCCCTGCGGCAATGGTTGAGCCAGGGCATCCAATCCGGAGGACTGAAACTCCCTCCTGCGACTGAAAAAGACCGGTACTTTGGAATTTGCTGCCATCGCCATTAGGTATCCGCCAAGAACGCTGTGACTGATTCCAGACGGGCCAAAGCTGGATCTTCCGGCAGACGCTGAATCCACATGAGAAGGGCTCGGGTCGCTAGACCACCGCAAACAGAGGCCTGGAGAGATAAAGATGAAGCCGAAAAGGCTGTCTTGAGAAGACTCTCAACTTTCCTATCTTGTTGGTCACGAAGTGCAGCACCACCCTCCACGGGAATGGTAGTATGCTTTGTTACCCCAGTCACAAGAGCATCCACCTTGGGGTATGTTAGCCATTTATCTAACATAAGAACATAAGATATGCCATACTGGGTCAGACCAAGGTCCATCAAGCCCAGTATCATGTTTCCAACAGTGGCCAATCTAGGTCATATGTACCTAGAAGTTTCCCCAAAAGACACAGGTTCCACTATGCTTGTACTGGGTCAAGCATTGATATCCTGGGTTCCTTAATAATAGTTTATGAACCTTTCCTCCAGGAACTTGTCCAAACCTTTTTTTTTTTTTTTAAATTCTTTATTTTCGTTTTATAATAACAAAGGAAAAGGAAGACATACAGCTAAAAGACAGATACATAAAGTGTAATACATACACCAAAGTAAACCCCTGCCACCCCCCTCCCCCCTGCTTCTTCTCTAGAAAACTAATCATTCCCGAAGCGGGCGTGTACTTACATTATTGTGTTACAAAACCTAACGGTGATCTGAAACATGATGAGTGCACATTATACAGGCATGTTGGAGCAATGAGCAGATTGTACATAATCATTAAGCATCTGCCATTTAGACAAGCGAGAGTGAGGTTGGGCATGGGGAATAGCTCTCCGAGGTATCTGCTCATATTTACTATATAAGCAGACGAGGTTCCACCATTCATTGACAGTAAGTCGAGAGCTATCCTTCCAATTCCTCGTGATTAAGCATATGGCTATACCCAGCATGAAATCAAGGAGAAAGCGACCCTTCTTGGGAAGAGAGGGGACCTCCGCCACAGAGCGGAGTCCCACGATCTTCCAAGAGAGAGGTTCGTGAAGGTGTAAGATAAATTGAATACAACCCCAGACCCGCCCCCAATAAACCTGTAGTTGAGGACATTCATAAATAACATGAGCGAAGGTTCCCACAGCAGTATGGCAAGACCAACACTGGTCCCTAGCATTTGTGTTCCATTTGGCTATTTTTTCTGGGGTATAAAAGCATCTGTGTGCAAAAAAGAAGAGAGTTTGGGTAACAGAGGCAGACCGGGAAACCCGCACTACTTTGCTCCAGAAAACGCTCCATTGCACAGGGGTTAAAGTGGTTTGCAGTTCGCGCTCCCAGGCTTGTTGGGCTCTAAAAGTGGCCGTGTCTGTACCCTGACATAATATTTTATAAAAGTTAGAGGCTACCCCATGTGTACTACTAATAGAGTGAACTATCTCTAATAGCCCGTCCTCAGTAGGGGCAGAGGGCGGCATGATTCGAGCACTTTTGAGGCAGTGTTGAAGCTGCATCAATTGAAAGTAGTGTTTCGCTGGTAACGCAAATTCCTTTTGTAAATCAGAAAAGGTTTTCCAACGAGCTGCAGAGAAAAGCTGTTGGGGTGTCCAGATCCCCCTTGAGTACCAGGGTTTCCATGCTATCGTTCTATTTAGGACTTGAATTCTGGGGTTATTCCATAGCGGGAGTCCGTCCTGAGGACATACGTTCGGGCCCAGTGATAGAATGAGAGTGTTAAAGGCCGCAAGAGTATCGACAATCATTGGTGGATGGCGGGTGTCTACTTGATAGGACATACCGGGGAGATGGGTCAACGGAATTGGGCTACTAAGCTCCTCTTCTATGTCAAGCCAAACTGGTCTGCTGTCTGTTGAGGCATCTAGCCATCGGGCACCTTGCTTAAGTAGGAAGGCTTGATGATATCTAAGAAAATCAGGAAATCTGGTACCCCCTCTTTCCTTTGCAGACTGTAGTTTTTGTTTAGCTATCCTTGGTGGCTTGCCCTGCCAGAGATAACGGACGAGAAGGCCCTCAATATCTTTATAAGTATGTAGCGGGAGTAAGCATGGCAGCATTTCTAAAATGTAGTTCACTTTAGGGACTATCATCATTTTCACAGTTTCTAGGCGGCCCCACCATGTAAGAGATAAGGGAGACCAACGATTCGTGAGCTCACGGACTTTGGAGACTACCTCTTTGGCATTAAAACTGATAGTGTCTTCTAAAGGAGAACAGTAATGGACCCCGAGATACTTCACCATGCGGGATTGCCAAAGGAAGGGAAAGGCCTGCATGTCAGCCTCATGTACCCAGCGGTTCAGTGGGAATGCTACAGATTTGGTCCAGTTAATTTATAGCCCGATAATTGTGAGTATCCGTCAATCAGATCCAAGACAGCTGGAACCGAATCGAGGGATACGAAAAGCATAAGGTCATCTGCATATGCAGAGAGTTTAATCTCCCTATGACTGAAGGGGACACCTCGAATACGTGCGGACTGTCTAATAAGGAGGGCTAGGGGTTCAAGAGCTAGATCAAAGAGCATTGGTGATAGGGGGCAACCTTGACGCGTGCCTCTTTGGAGATTAAATGGCTGAGACTTGATGGCATTTACACAAATACTGGCGACGGGTTGAGTATACATGACTTGGAGATATCGGAGGAAGCCCTCCCCAAAGCCATACCATCGGAGAACTGCAAATAAGAAGGGCCATTCTAGGCGGTCAAAGGCTTTTTCGGCATCCAGGGAAAGACCCACCCATGGATGATCTAGATTGGCAGCACTGGATAGCACATGGCACAAGGTCCGAGCATTGTCAGCAGTTGATCTGCCGGGTATAAAAACCGCATTGGTCGGGGTGAATTAGGGTGGCCATCCTGTCAGACAGCCGGGTGGCCAAGATCGTTGCGAAGATCTTATAATCGGCATTAAGTAGGGAGATTGGACGGTAGTTGGCGGTTAGTAGCGGGTCTCTGCCTTCTTTCTCAAATACTACCACATTAGCTGCAGAAAAGGATCCCAAAGAGGATGTATCTACCGCAAGGGCAGTAAAATAGAGTTTTAAATAGGGAACTAAATCTGCACTGAACGTTCTGTAGAATTCGGTCGGGAGACCATCGGGCCCTGCGGCACGGCCCGAGGCTGTTCGTTTTAGGGCAGATTGGATCTCTGAAGTAGAGAAGGGTTCATCCATCGCATCCCTATCATCTTCAGAGAGGGTCGGCCGCTGAATGCCAGAAAGCAATCGCTCGAACGTCTCTGACGAGAACTCACATTCAGATTGATATAGGCGGGTATAGAAATCCCGAAAGATCTCTACAATGTCGGAGTCTGTGGTCACTATGCCCCCTCCCTGTGGAGCTCGAAGGGCCGCTACGCGTTTGGCTTCTTTTTGACCTTTCAAGGCGTTGGCTAAGAGTCGACCGGCTCGGTTATTTTCACGATAATATGTCCCTCGCTGAAACTCAATACTCTTAGAAGCTGCAGTTGAGAGGATTGAATTATATTGAAAACGGAGACGCTGTAATCGAATTAATACACATGGATCAGTACGTGAAGTTAGAACTCGTTCGCCTGCTTTTATTTGTTGGTCTAGTATGAGTAGCTGCTGTTTGCGTTGTTTTCGCAGGCGGATTTGATAGCTAGTGATCGTTGCTCGAATGGCCGCTTTGAAGCCCTCCCACCAAGCCCAATTCGCAGTATCCTGGGGTAGATTAAAATGGAAGTAATCCTGTATGGCTGCTCGAATTTCTAACTGGAACTCTGGCTGAGTTAACAGGGCTCTATCAAAGAACCAGGCCCCGGCATTCCCTTGGGGTGCAGTAGTGTGTAATTGAAAGGAAATGGCAGCATGATCTGAAATATGTTGGGAGTGAATCTTTGCAGTGTCCACCTGAGGAACTAACAGTTTTGATATTAGAAAGAAGTCTATGCGAGACTGGGATTTATGAGGGGAAGAGAAGAAGGTGAAGTCAAGCTCATTGGGGTGTAGTAACCTCCATAGATCAACTAAAGCAAGATCTTTGATCAGGGAGGTAAGCGTGGTGTGACTCTTGGGGGGACCACTTGTCCTAGGCGGCTGTTTGTCAATCAGGGGATCAAGGACTAGATTGAAATCCCCCCCAATTATCAATGAAGTATTAGCAGAGGCCTGCGCGACCTGAGCAATGGTAGCAAAAAAGGCAGGGTCATCCACATTAGGAGCGTAAAGGCATATACATGTAACTTCAAGGCTACCTATCTTGAGGTGAACTCTGGACCATCTACCTTCTGTATCTGAGCTAGTCGCAATAATAGTAGCATGCAAAGATTTCCTAACCAGTATGGCAACCCCACATTTCTTAGAAACGGCTGGGGAATAGGCGGCCACCATGTAAGGTTTAATATTGAGTTTAAGAGTTTCCTTCGAATTTAAATGCGTTTCTTGGAGAAAAATCAGATCCGCAGCTTCCTGACTTAGGTAGCTTAGGATTTTCTTCCGTTTTATCGGATTATTGATTCCTTTTACGTTCAATGAGAAAATCTTACATGGTGCCATCAATCAGTAATAGACATTTTAGGTAAGGGCGCTTGAAAACATACAACATAATCAGGATCTGTGCAACAATGACATAATCACCGAGTATTCTGGCTAATACACCCCATATTGAAAAGTATGTACCAAAGTATCTTAGAGAAGAAGCAAAACCCCCAAAGAATATGGCGACCATATGTCTGCGGGAGGAGGCCCTAGAGAGGAAATAGAAAGACATGAAAAAAAAAAAGAAAAGAAACACCAGAGTCCATAATTAACACTGTCTCTGATACTCATCGAGGCTACTGTGGGTAGATGGAGTCGGGTCACAGATATCATCAAAAGTAAGGCAACAAACTGCCCTCGCCAGACTCTTTGCTGGGCTGCGGCAGATCCAATATGGCAGGTACAGCGGATATGAGAATACTTGCAGGAATATTCTGGAAGTCAGCGCATCAAGTCGGCTTCTTTGGAATCCAAAACTCCGCTAGTAGATCAGGGTCCTCAAATGTTTTTGTCTGATTGTGAAGCGTGACTCGGAGCTTGGCCGGGTACATCAGGCCATAGCGTGCTTGTAGTTGTTGAAGCCTCGGCCGGAATTCCAGAAAGCGCTTTCGGCGGTCGACCGTAGGTTTAGCCAAGTCGGGATAGAAGGAGATCTTGTGGCTCTCAAACTCCATATGGCCCTTTGCCCGAGAGGCATTTAGAATTTGCTCAACGTGTTGATATCTCAAAAGTCGAAAAATGATAGGCCGCGGGGTCTTCCTGTTGAGCGTTATGCTTGTGGGTACACGATGAGCGCGATCGATCTCCAAATCTTTGGTAAAGGTGATTTGGAGCAGGGAAGGGAGGATTTTGCATAAAAACTCTTTCATGTCTCCCGATTCCGCTCCCTCCGGTATGCCCACGAGTCGTATGTTGTTGCGGCGCGCTCTATTATTGCCATCTTCCACTTCTTTCTGCAAGGCCCGCACCTGACGTTCAACTTTGTCGAGTTTGGACAACCGGGCCGCATGGGAGTCCAATATGCTCTCCATTTTGTCCTGACGCGAAGAAAGCCCTTCTAGCTTGCTTTGCAGCACACCAAAATCTTCCCGCAGCGCTCGGAGTGCTTCACCGTTTGACTGCACGAGGTTTTTGACCCCTCTAATCTCTGCGAGGATTTCCTGCTGCATTTCGGGGCCCTCGCGCAAGGCCAGCCCCTTCTGCGGGGACGGAGGTTCAGTTTTGGAACGTTTGCCGTGAGAAGCCGCTGGAGATCCAAATTCCAGGCGCGTGGGTTTGGTCCCCGCCATCTCACCAATGTGCCCCGGCAAGATCAGAGTAGAAGTTCCAAGTATGTACGGTGTTAATTCAGGATTCTGAGTAGGCCTCTCGGGAGCCTCAGCGTTATGCGACCATCCCGCTGGACATCAGGCTCCGCCCCGTCCAAACCTTTTTTAAACCCAGCTACAATAACAGCCTTTACAACATCCTTCGGTAACAAATTCCAGAGTTTGATTACAAGTTGAGTGGAAAAATATTTTCTTTTATTAGTCTTAAATAGTTTACCCTGTAGCTTCATTGCATGTCCTCTAGTCTTTCTATATTCTGATAACGTAAACAATCGATCTACGTTTACCCGTTCCACTCCGTTCATTAATTTATAGACTTCTATCATATCTCCCCTCTGCCGTCTCTTTTCCAGGTTAAAGAGCCTTAACCTTTTTAGCCTTTCTTCATAGGAGTATCCTTCCATCCCCTTTACCATTTTGGTGGCTCTTCTCTGAACCTTTTCTAATAACGCTATATCCTTTTTAAGATACGGCGACCAGAATTGCACACAATATTCAAGGTACGGTCTTACCATGGAAGGATAAAGAGGCATTATAATATCTTTTGTTTTATTTTCCATTCCTTTCCTTATGATACCTAGCATTCTATTTGCTCTCTTGGCCGCCGCTGCACATTGGGCCAAGAGTTTTAACATGTTATCCACAATGACGCCTAAATCTTTTTCCTGGGTGGTGGTTCCTAATGTGGAACCTTGCATCATGTAACCATAGTTTGGGTTGTTCTTCCCTAGGTGCATAACTTTGCACTTGCCCACATTCAATTTCATCTGCCATTTTGATGCCTAGTCTTCCAATTTATCAAGATCCTCTTGCAATTTTCCGCAATCCTCTTGGGTTTTAACAACTTTAAATAGTTTTGTGTCATCTGCAAATTTGATAACCTCACTCGTTATTCCACTTTCCAGGTCATTTATGAATATGTCAAAAAGCAGCGGGCCGAGCACAGATCCCTGGGTTACACCACTATTCACCTTTCTCCATTGGGAAAATTGGCCATTTAGCCCTACCCTCTGCTTTCTATCTTTTAATCAGTTCCTGATCCACAGGAATACACTGCCTCCTATCCCATGACTCTTTAGTTTTGCCAAAAGTCTCTGATGAGGGACCTTGTCAAAGGCTTTCTGAAAGTCCAGATACACTATATCAACCGACTCATCTTTGTCCACCTGTTTATTCACACCTTCAAAAAAACATAACAGATTAGTAAGACAAGATCTTCCTTGTCTAAAGCCATGTTGGCTGTCTCCCATTAGGCCATGACTATCTACATGCTGAGTAATTTTATTTTTTATGATGGTTTCTACCATTTTTCCCAGTACTGACGTCAGGCTCACCAGTCTATAGTTTCCCGGATCACCCCTGGAACCCTTTTTAAAAATTGGTGTTACATTGGCGATCCTCCAATCTTCAGGTATTAGAGATGAGGTCTGGCGATGCCCAGAGATAAAGCTGCCCTAGATGGCGGGCAGACCGGAGGGGGATATCCGGAGTGTCCCATTCTCGAGACACCATCTGTTGCAGCTCTGCTGGGAATGGAAAGGCTCTAGAGGGCTTGCGAATGCCTTGTAATATTGGGTCTGGCTGAGAAGTAGCAGCAGACTGAGGATGTTGCTGCTCCTGTTGATCCGTCAAACGTAGGGCTTCAACCACCTGCACAATTAATGCCGGCAACTCCGCTTTGTGAAACAAGTGAATATCCTGCGCTTCTGCTTGGCCTTCCACAGAAAACTCTGAGGGTGACCATTTCCCATCCTCCCGGTCTGACAAGAAATTGATCTCCTCACCAGAGGACGGGCCATCCTCTGGGGCTTTTGGCCAAGCGGTAGTAGCCCAGGAAGTTTCCTTAGGAGACCGGGTATCTATCTTGGGTATGTCCTCTGACCTAGAGCGCTTGAGGGAGGCTGTGGCTGCAGACTGAGGAATCTGAGCCGGGGTATCCATCTGGAAGTATTAGTGTACCAGAGATCCCAGGCTTGCCTAAAAAGTGCCAAAAACTGGGTATCCGAGGCATGCAGTGGCTATTGTTGACTGAAAGATTCTGGAGCAAGAGGGGATAAGTGAGGAGGAGAGGCAGGTTCACCCACTGGAGGAAGCTGCCTGGGTCCCTCTAGTCCCTGAGGACATTTAGCAGGACTAAACAGAAGTTACAGTGATATTGAACGATTTTCAGAAGACTGTGTTCGTGAGGAGCTAAAGTGATGGGACTGGATGGGATACATACAAGAATATTGAAGGAACTTGGGGATGTTCTAGCAGCTCCATTGATTGAACATTTCAATGCTTCTTTAGAGTTGAGAGTGGTTCAGAAGTCTGGAGAAAGGCATATGTGGTCCCTTTACACAAAAGTGGAAGTAAGGGTGAAGTTGAAATCTACAGTCTGGTTAATCTAACCTCGGTGGTGAGTGAATTATTGAAAATGCTGCTAAAATGGAGGTTAGTGAGGTATTTAGAGTCCAATGGATTGCAGGATCCAAGGCAGCATGGGTTTACCAGAGGCAGGTCTTGTCAGACAAATCTGATTGCTTTCTTTGACTGGGTGACCAGGGAGTTGGACCGAGGGAGAGTCCTAGATGTGGTGTACTTACATTTCAGTAAAACCTTTGACACTGTTCTGCACAGGCAACTTATAAACAATCTGAGCACCCTCAGGATGGACCCTAAAGTGACTATCTAGATTAGAAATTGGTTGAATGGGAAGCGACAAAATTTATTTATTTATTTAGCTGTATTTATATCCTGCTTTTCACTGGGTCAAAGCGGTCAATTGGGGGATACATTTAACACGAGGGGATATGAGACACATACACTAATACTTACAGGGAACATGGGCAATGGAGGGTTAAGTGGCTTGCCCAAGACCACAAGGAGTGCCTACAGGACTAGAAATCCCAGTCCCTCTGGCCTGAGATTGCTGTCCCCAGGTGGGACTTGAACCCCTGGCCCTCTGGCCTGAAGTACCTTGTCTTAACCACTAGACCACTCCTCCCTCCCAAAAGGTACAGGTAAATGGAGTGCACTCTGAGAAGAAGGATGTTACCAGTGATGTGCCGCAGGGATCTGTCCTTGATCCTATTCTTTTTAACATCTTTGTTAGTGATATTGCGGAAAGGCTGTTGGGTAAGTTTTGCCTCTTTGCTGATGATACCAAAATCTGCAATACAGTAAACACCCAGGAAGGAGTAGATAACATGAGGACGGATCTAGCTAAGCTTGAAGAATGGTTGAGAATTTGGCAGGGACTACTTCGGTGAATTAATTACTTAACACAAGTTCTCAAGGCTAGTCCTTATATCCAAATTCTCCAAGTCAAGTCAGCACCTCTTTCAATAATACTACTCATTTAACATGTTTCTATTAAGGTCAGATCAATCTAATGCTAAATTTTTGGCTCATGTAATTAGTTTTTAATTTAATTCAGTTATTTAATATTTAAATCTACTTTTTTTCCTTTATCCCCAAGCACTCCTTGTTATCGATGTTTCTTTTATAATTATTGTTGAATGTATTTGTTCTTTTCATCGAGTGCATAGTAAACCGCTTTGATTCCTGAAAGGTGGTTTATAAGCAAAAATAAATAAATAAAATACTAAAAAATGAAGGGTCATGCTTTTGAGCTGTAAAAATCCAAAGGAGTGGAACAGTGCATGGGGTGAAGTACTTCTGTCCATGAAAGAAGATCTTAAGGTAGCTAGACAGAAGAGGCAATGGTGAAACCCAGACAGATGCTTGGGTGCATAGGGAGAGGAATGGCCAGCAGAAAAAAGGAGGTGATAGTGCCTCTGTATGTCTCTGGTGCTGTCTCATTTGGAGTATTGTGTGCAGTTCTGGAGATCACACCTTCAGAAGGACGTAAATAGGATGGAGTTGGTGCAGAGGGTGTCTACTAAAATGGTTAGTGGTCTTCGTTATAAAGCATATATGAGGATAGACTTAAAGATCTTAATATGTATACAGTATTTATTTATTTATTTATTTAACAGTTTTTATATACCGTCTTTCTACTAGTCAAGACGGTTTACATGAAACATTGGTACAGTGTGTTACAACTGTTTACAAGGAACAGTAGAGGAAAGGCGGGATAGAGGTGATATGATTGAGACGTTTAAATACTTCCGTGGCATAAATGCACAAGAGAGCCTCTTTCGATTGAAAGCAAGCTCTGCTAAAAGGGGACATAGGATGGGGGTGGTCTCAGGAGTAATATGCAGAAATATTTTTTATGGAGAGTGGTAGATGCCTGGAATAGTCGCCTAGTAGATATAGTAGAGAGAAGGACAGTATCTGCATTCAAAAAAGCATGGGACAAACACAGAAGATCTCTAAAGGAAAAGAAGGGACTTTAGTATTTGATGTGGAAGGGCAGACTAGATAGGCCATGTGGTTGTTTTCCTTTCTGTGTTTCACATCTAAGTACATTCGAGTGGAGAAGGAGCTTTGTGGTTGGGCAGTAGACCGGGATCCAGAGACACCAGATTTAAAATCTCAGGTGAGTCACTTAATGCTCTTTTGCTTCAGACAGCAATTTAAATTGTAAGCCCTCCAGTGACAGGGAAGTGCCTACTGTACCTGTAACTTGCCTTTAACTACTACTGGAAAGTTAAATACAATGTAAAATCATGTAGGTACATGAGCTTGTATGGCCATAAATAACTGTACAATTTCATAACAGAACTTTCTACATTTAAAACAGGTAGTCACTTTGTAAAGCTTTTCTATGTTTAAAGCAGTGTTTGACCCAGAGAAGTGATCATTTATAAAATTGCCTGGGGATATAAACATATAAAAGTCACACTGCTGATGCACGGGGTTTCTCAGAAGTGTTACTGGGGAAGGGTTGTGAGATACATATGAAAATATCTGCACAAACCTAGGCGGATCATTTAAGCCTGCGAGAGAGCTGCTGTAAATATCTGTGCCTACTTTCCAGGGGGCTAATTGGTAAATTGGGGAATTGGTAACTGATTGACTAAGGACTGGTGACGTTTCATCCTTACAGAACTGTAAAGTATAGAATTATTTCCACTCTTATATGTTGCTTGAATGTGAGGATGATTTTAAATCATTTCTATTTCTAAATAAAAATAAAAATAAGGCCACTGATACTCTGTTCCATTTAAAATGTGCAGGCAGATTTGTTAAGGGATCCAACAAATAATTTTATTTAAAATGTAATACATGTTTTTGTATTTTATCGGATGGAGTTTTTTTCTGTAATATTTGATATAATACCTGCCTCTTGTATGTGTCTTAATAAAACAGGCAGCATATATGTGACTCCATGGCTTACAGCCTAAGTGCCCTGTTATAAAATTGTCCTCAGAGGGAACTGAAAGGTGGAAAAAGGGAGGAAGAAGACCACAGATTGAGCAAGACTTGTAACAGCTCAGCAAGTAGACAAAATGGGTCAGACTGCTTGGACCCTTTCTACCAAAATCAGCTGTGTAATGGTCGTCTTCATTTTTTCTGCCCCTGCCTCATTCGATTGCATCTCCTCTGAAGCACTTATGCCCCCTTAGCTCTATAGGAATCAATAACTGGATGGCATTCTTGCTAAAGTGATTCAAAAATGGCAGCATTCACACACATGAAAAGAGGACAACAAGAGCACAGTCACAGTATGTCAACAACATAAAGACTGTGAACATCTAAAAATTGCTTCAGCTCTATCAAGACAGCACTTATATGACATAAGTCCTCTAAGGAGCTCTTAGACAGTTTAACACACTAGAACCGGACAAGCTTCAATGTTATGGTGTGCACTTTAATTATGTGCTTGTAAAAACCCTTTTCACCTACAAGCACATAATTAAAGTGCACATCATAACATTGTAGGAGCTATGATCATACTGACCGCACTGACTTACCCAGTGGAACTCCATCTCCTGGATACCAAGTACACATGTAGTCAGTGGGGATTACGCCTTAATGCAATAAACCAGGAAAATTAGTAAACACACACATCCATCAGTGGCAAGTGATGATCACAGCAGACATGGATGTTATGAGTGCAATCAATAGCCTTGTTCATAGTAGAGATCTGAAACATGTCAAAAAATTCCTCCATACCTCACTTCTCTCCTGCTCAACACAGGAATATGGGATATTGTCAGGTATATAGGCGTGTTGACATGTTTTGGATATAGCTCACACCTTTTCTCTGGTGTTCAAGGAGAGGTACAGTCAGCACTTTCTTATCCTCAGAGCTTAGGGTAAGCTTGTACCTGAGGCAATGGAAAGTTAGGTGGCTTGTCCAAGATCACAAGGAGGTGGAGTGGGATTTGAAGTTGGCTTCCCTGGTTTTCAGCTCTTTGTTCTAACCATTATGCTCGCCCTTCACTCCTAAAAGTGTAGAGAGATATCTGACTACTGCTTCTACTACTACTATTTAGCATTTATATAGCGCTACGCACTCAGCGCTGTACAGAAATATAAGCAAAAAGACAGTCCCTGCTTGTCAGAGCTTACAATCTAGTCAAGACAACACAGAACAATAGACAGATCGGGAAAACAATTATGGTGATATGGAGCAATAGTTAATTCGGGATAAAGCAAAGTATGGGGTAAAACAAAGTATGGCAATTGCAATTAGGGCAAAACAAGTATGGCATTTACAAAAAACAAGTATGGCATTTACAGTTTTAGACATGACAAAAGACGGGAGTCAGTTTAGGACAAAGGGTAGAAGTCAGGATCTGAAAGCGACAGTGAAGAGGTGGGTTTTCAACCTGGACTTGAAGAGGGCCAGGGAGGGTGCCTGGCATATAGACACAGGTAAGTTGTTCCAGGCATACGGTGCAGCAAGGTGAAAGGAGCGAAGTCAGGAGTTAGCAGTGCAAATGGAGGGTCTAGATAGAAGTAATTTGTTAGAAGAGCGAAGTTCCTGAGAGGGGATGTAGAGAGAGATGAGAGATGAAAGGTAATGAGGGGCTATAGAGTGAATGCATTTATAGGTCAGGAGTTTCTTGAATGCCTTTATAGGGCTGTGAATGCATTTATAGGGCTGTGTCTCTTGCCCTCTTCTGGATAAAGGTAATAGTCAAATATCACAATTTCATGAGCTATGTTCAGCCGGGTTCTACTTGGTCACTTCCTCTAAATCTGCTGTGAGATCTTGGCAGTTTTTGAATGTGCATAGAAGTGGTGATGCAACCTTAGAGCCACTGAGCTATATTTCAGATCTATAGTTAGACTAATGGACATGGGGTGATTTTCAATCTGCAACTCTGTGACTTCCCTCTTCCTTCTGCTAGTCTTTTCAGATCAATACTGGCACTGATGTTGTAGCCACTATGGTCCCAAAATACGGCTTCTTTGCAACTCTGCCCCAAGATATTTCTCTGATATAATTCCAGTGGAAATTGATAGAATAAAGAGGAACAGCGTGGCATGGAATTGTTTTCATGATAAAGAAAAAAGTCATTTTTATTTCCATAGGAAATAACTGGAGCTCTGCACGCAACAGGTGATTCGCTGGGCTTCCTCCTGTGCTGAGATGGAGGCTCCGGAAAGATGAGCGAAAGCCGCGTATCTGCCATTTGTGGACAGCAGCAGGGTGGAGCAGAGCCCCATAAAGCTCTCCTCTGTCTCTTGTGCACTCAGAATCTACTCAGGTCCTTTTGGGGTGTTTCAGTGCACTCCAAACAGCAGCCAAATATCATGTCTTACTATAGTAGATAGTCAGGAAAACCTATTTGGGAGGCTGAAGCCTCCAGGGATGAATCTACCCCTAATTTGCAAAGATCTAAAACAAATCCCAAAGCCTCTAGATACTAGATGAAAACATCATTACTTTTCAGATGAAAACCTCTAAACACCTCATTAGAACCTGCTCATAAAGAAGAGCAGTCTCTACAACAGTAGAATCTGGTTATAGAACAGATGCAGATGTAATGCGCCACAACTAAAATTTAAGGAGACATTTTCACTTACCGTTAATTTCCTTTCCTGGAATCCTGCTAGACCAGTCCAGACAAGTAGGTTTAGTCCCCCTACTAGCAGATATTGGAGACAGTGACAAAAAAAAAATAACAGTAGCCTGATAGGCTGTTCCTGGTAATATCTAGCTATCCCCAGTAGAGGGTACTCCAGTATTGTAACAAGCCATAATGGAAAACAGATGTAACCATGAAACAAAAAATTCAAAAAACCCAAACATTAATATTTACAAGAGGCAATAGCACTCCACTGCAAAGTCTTGGCTGCTTTGCAATAAACCTCTGAACCAGATAGTCAGAATAGGGAGGGTCCTGGACTGGTCTAGCAGGATTCCAGGAAAGGAAATTAATGGTAAGTGAAAATTTCTCCTTCCAGTACATCCTGCTAGACCAGTCCAGACAAGTGGGAAGTACCCAAGCTAACTGCCCTTTGGGTAGGAAGACACAGCCACCGAGACATCCTTTGCTCCGAGCTGCACTTCTTCCAGAGCATATCGAGTCGATAGTGATGCACAAAAGTGGATAGGGAGGACCACGTAGCCACCTGACAGATATCAAGAGGATGAACCTGAAAGTGCTCTGCCCAAGACGTAGCTTGCGCTAGATTGCGCTCAGAGACCGATAGGAACAGGTTTCCCCTTAAGTATGTATGCCGATTCAATTGTCAACCGCAACCACAGAGCGATTGTGTGCTTGGAAGCAGCTTGACCCTTATGGGGTCCAGCAAAAAGCATGAAAAGATGATCCGAGACACAGAAAGGATTGGTTACCCGAAGATACCTTCGAAGGATTCTGCCAAGATCCAGATAACGGAGTCCCTTATTTTCGCCCGCACACTGATCCTCCGAAAAATATGGTAGGAAAATTGGCTCATTGACATGAAAAGACGTAAGTACCTTTGGAAGGAAAGAAGGAAGAGTATGCAAGAGGACCCCTTCATTTGAGAAGGAAAGATAACGGTCCCTGCAGGACAGTCCTTGTAATTCGGATACTCTCCGTGCCAAAGTCATTGCTACTATAAACACTGTTTTAAGCGTTAAATCTCTCACGGTGATATACTTAAGCAGCTCAAAAGGAGCCTGCCTCAAACCCCTAAGACGAGGGAAAGATCCCATGCTGATACCAGAGGCCGAACCAGAGGACGAACCACCTTAACTGCCTTAAGGAAATGGGACACATCCGCATGGGACGTTATAGAGCCCCCAAAAACAAGTCAACGCGGCTACTTGCACCCGGAGGGACCCTAGCACTAACCCTTTATCCAGACCCTCCTGGAGGAAGGTAAGAATCTTTGGGATTCCCGTCTTCCAAGGAGAGATACTCAGCTGTGTGCACCAAGCCTCGAAGACGTGCCAAACTCGGGCATATGCTGACGAAGTCAACGGACAGCGCGCCTTTAGAAGGGTTGCGACCACACTACTTGAATAACCTTAGGCATCAGCGTTCAAGAGCCAGGCCGTAAGCGAATAGCAAATTGGGTCATCCATCAGAATTGGACCTTGATGTAGTAGACCCCGACGAGCACCCAGATGCAACGTGGTACTCGCGTTAATCGAACGAGGTCCGCATACCAAGGCCTCCGAGTCCAATCGGGAGCTACTAGGATCACACTTCCCCCGTGTGACAGAATTTTCTGGAGTACTCTGCCGATGAGAACCCATGGAGGAAACACGTATAGTAGCTCACCCTGCAGCCATGGATGAGTCAGGGCATCCAATCCGGAGGACTGAAACTTCCTCCTGCGACTGAAAAAGACCGGTACTTTGGAATTTGCTGCCATCGCCATTAGATCCATTATCGGTTGCTCCCATGTTCAGACAATTCTCTAAAAAGCCCAAGGGGCTAGCTCCCACTCTACAGGATCGAGAGTGTGTCGGCTGAGGAAGTTGGCTTGCAAGTTTTGCACCCCGGCGATTTATGCCTTTGAGGTCAAGAATTGGGTGGAAGGCACCATCCTTATTGGGCACTATGAAATAAATGGAGTAACGCCCGCAGCCTATTTCTTCTTGATGGACAGGCCGAATAGCCCTCAAAAGAAGCAGGCGGTGGACGGTGGAGCGAATTGCTGCTCTCTTCAGCGGTCCTCCACCTGGCAAGACGACAAACACCTCGGGAATGGGTCGGGAACACTCAAGAACATAACCGTGAGAGACTATGTCGAGGACCCACTGATCTGAAGTAATGAGAGACCACTGACGAGAAAACAGAGTCAAATATCCACCTATCGGAGGGATCCCTTTGGGCGGACTGCTCTCCAGAAAGATTTCCTAATGCGGACTGTCTGGCCAGTCAGGAGGAAGATTTTGCAGGCCCGGCAAATTTGGAAGATGAAGAGTAGTTTTCAGATCCCTTAGGGGCACCCTGAAAGGACTACGACCTCTGGCCAAAACGTCCAGAAGTTGAAGAGGAGGAAGGCTTACCCGAGCAATAGCGACAAGCATCGCAAAATCTTGATGTGTGTCTCGACATACTGCTGAGAGGAACGCCTACTAGCAAACTTAGGCTTATCTTCCAGGAGCCACTGGGGTCGAACTTCCCCTAGGTCTTTGACCAATTTGTCCAGATACTCCCCAAAAAGAAGCTTCCCTCTGAAGGGAAGTTTGGAGAGGCATGTTTTAGATGCCGAGTCTGCTGACCATTGCCGAAGCCAGAGACATCTGCAAGATACTGTGACCGCCGCCACTGCTCTCGCCGAGAGGCATAAAAGATCATAAAAGAACTGACTGATTCCAGATGGGCCAAAGCTGAATCTTCTGGCAGACGCTGAATCCACTTGAGAAGGGCTCGGGCCGCTAGACTCCCGCAAACAGAGGCCTGGAGAGATAAAGACGAAGCCAAAAAGGCCGTCTTGAGAAGACTTTCAACTTTCCTCTCTTGTTGGTCACATAGTGCTGCACCACCCTCCATGGGAATGGTAGTGTGCTTTCTTACCCCGGTCACAAGAGCATCCACCTTGGGGTATGTTAGCCATTTATCTAAGTCTGGCGACGCCCAGAGATAAAGCTGCCCTAGACGGTGGGCAGACCGGAGGGGGATATCTGGAGTGTTCCATTCCCGCGATACCATCTGTTGCAGCTCTGCCGGGAATGGAAAGGCTCTAGAGGGCTTGCAAATGCCTTGTAATATTGGATCTGGCTGAGAAGTAGCAGCAGACTGCGGATCTTGCTGCTCCTGTTGATCTGTCAAACGTAGGGCTTCAATCACCTGCACAATTAATGCTGACAACAACTCTTTGCGAAACAAGTGAATATCCTGCGCTTCTGCTTGACCATTCCCCATCCTCCCGGTCTGTCGCTCTCCTCATCAGAGGACGGGCCATCCTCCGGGGCTTTTGGCAAAGCGGTAGTAGCCCAGGAAATTTCCTTAGGAGACCGAGTATCTATCTTGGATATGTCCTCTGGCCTAGAGCACTTGCAGGCAGGGCCGGCCCGTCCCTTGAGCAAGAATGTTTTTTGCACAGGGCCCCACGCAAAAAACATTCTGATCAACCCAAGTAGACTAAAAAAAACAAAAAAAAGCTGCTGCTGCTGCCGCCATGGCAGCAGCAGCTTTTTTTTTTTTTTAGTGGGGGAGGGGGATTAGGATTGGTAATGGGCTATGGGGGGGGCTGACTGGAAGTGGGCTGATGGGGGGTTAGCACTAGTAATGGCTATGGGTGGGCTAAGACTGGAAGTGGGGTGATGGGGGGCTTAGGACTGGAAGTGGGCTTGGGGGGGCTTAGAGAAAGGCTCTAGAGAGCTATGGGGGCTAGGACTGGTAATGGGCTGGGGGGGGCTGCTAGGACTGGAAATGGGCTGAGTGGAAGGGGGGGCTTGAACTGCAAATCCTTAAACAACTAAGACCCCTTGTATACATACAAGATTTTATCAGTATAATTCAAGCTACCATAACCCCCCACTTTGACTTCGCTAATCTAATTTTATTAGGTACAACAAAACAAAACATTAAAAGAATTCAACTTGCACAGAATGCAGCAGCTAGGATAATAATGAAAGTACACTCACATCAACATATAACACCAATACTAGCATCCCTTCACTGGCTGCCAATACAAAGCAGGATAGTATACAAAACATTAATAACTTCATTTAAAACTCTAAATGATATGGCCCCAGTCACTCTAAGGGGCTTGTTTACAAAGCTGCGGTAGCGGTTCGCGTTCGTTATCGGAGCCGCGACCCTATTGATTTCAATGGGGCCGTGGCTCCGATAACGAACGCGAACCGCTACCGCGGCTTTGTAAACAAGCCCCTAAGTAACTTAATCAGTAAAGAACATTCAAAATCTACTCAAAGAAAAGGACAATTAAATAAACTAAAAACTCCCAAAGACTTCATAAAAGAAAATAAACTAACAAACAACAGAGCATTTTCACATGCAGCTCCAACAATCTGGAATTCCCTCCCAGATGATCTAAGAATGTTAACCGAGATCATTGAATTTCGTAAAAAATTGAAAACCTATCTATTTACTACGCATTACAACAATACAGATCATCCCTCAATAGATTTAGATAAAGGCTAACCAGTTTTTGTCTGAGATGTCCCAATGACCTAAACAAACAATTCTACATAGCTGAAACTGTACTTTGCACAATGCTTAAGCCCTACATAATGTGTATCTGTATATAATCTGAGCACTTTTCAAATCATTTAGAATCCCTTCAGCAAAGGCTCCAACGATCCTGTGAGCAGTGAGTGAGAATCAGCTGTGCCTACTTAGTTGGGAACTGTGTGTGAGAGAAAACTGCAGCCAATCTGAGCACTTTTCAAATCATTTAGAATCCCTTCAGCAAAGGCTCCAACGATCCTGTGAGCAGTGAGTGAGAATCAGCTGTGCCTACTTAGTTGGGAACTGTGTGTGAGAGAAAACTGCAGCCAATCTGAGCACTTTTCAAATCATTTAGAATCCCTTCAGCAAAGGCTCCAACGATCCTGTGAGCAGTGAGTGAGAATCAGCTGTGCCTACTTAGTTGGGAACTGTGTGTGAGAGAAAACTGCAGCCAATCTGAGCACTTTTCAAATCATTTAGAATCCCTTCAGCAAAGGCTCCAACGATCCTGTGAGCAGTGAGTGAGAATCAGCTGTGCCTACTTAGTTGGGAACTGTGTGTGAGAGAAAACTGCAGCCAATCTGAGCACTTTTCAAATCATTTAAAATCCCTTCAGCAATGGCGCGCCCGTGCCTTGCGGGCCCGCGCCTGAGGGCCTCGCAAGAGGGCCCTTTGGCGTGGCCCTTAGGCGGTGGACCGTGCGGGACCCACTATCTGCTGCTATATGCTTATTCTATATGCTCATTCTGTTCAGCGATATGCTGTTTGTAGTTAATGTAAGGTAATGTAATGTAAGTTATGTACTGTGTTCCCTGTTTGTACTCCTAGTGTTTTGTTGTGATGTAATGATAATGCAATGTATGTTTCCCTCACCTTTGTTTAACTTTGTGCTGTATTAACCGCTTTGATTGAAGGAAAAGGCGGGATACAAAACATGTTAAATAAATAAATAAATAAATAAATAGTTTGTACTGTTCTGTGCTGTTCAGTTTTAACATTTGCTGTTTACTTATTTTATTGCTTTTGGTTATATGATGTTACACAGGGGCGGCCCAAGGGGGGTGCGGGGCCATGTGCGGAGATTAATTGCGGGGCCTCATTTGCATAGGGAGCCTCATTTGCATAAATACTTGCATAATGTTAACATGCATTTTTAGTAAACATGCTTCTTAATGAGTGTCTGGATAAAGAAAGACCAATAGATTTCTACGTTACTATATTCCAGTGCCAACCGCCAGGCCCATTAGGAAAGTACTATAAACACTCACCATTTAGAACTCATAGCAAATCCACCATATCATAACAGCTCTGCCAGGACTCACAAAGCACCAAACCCTACCTATCAAAAGGCAACACTGCAAATATTAAACCAATACATCTCAGAGAATACCAATGCATCTCCTACTGGGGAAAGAGAACAAGTGACATGGTCAAATAGAAACTACATGAACAGAATACCTCAGCTTGGTTAAAATGCAGAATACAGACCGTCACCAAAGAACAAGGGATCACAATTTAGAAATAGGAAGACAATAATTAAACTGGGAACCCCAAAAGCCAAACTTGGGATGTACAACAACACTGGAGAAATAAAACTATAAATTAATTTCCTCTTGTACTAAACAAAACACAAAAGATGTTAACAATTGTCATAAGGTAGCGCCACCAGAACCCATGGAAGTAGGGGATTGTGAGCAAAATGTAAGGGAAACTGACAGCTCAGGTTCACACATGGGGGAAGGTTGCTATGAGCAACAGATGAAAACAAAGCCACGTGGTGTTAGGGAACGCCCGAACAGAAAGGGAGCACAGAATTCATTAGAAAATGAAGAGCACCTGCATGGGGGCGGAGCCCAGGCTAACACCAATTTGAACATACTTAAAAATCACTTACCGGGAGGTAGAGAGAGAACTGAAGGAGAAAGAGAGACGGAGAGAGAAGTAGTAGGAACTACAAGGGCTGTAGTTGGAACTACGGGAGAAACATTAGGAACTGCTGAGCTTGAGAGCAGTGTCCGTGGAGCTGTGAGGACGGAGCCAAGGGGATTATCCAGAGTACATGAGGTTGGTGATTCTCAGAGAAGCTGTTGGGAACAGCAGTGCACAGCCTCTCAATATTCCCAGGAGCGTTGCTGTGAGGCAAGCAGAGAAGGCAGTCCAACAGCCAAGGCTTTAAGATATAAATTACCTAACACCAGAAATGCAGAAGGGGAAAACTTTTACCCTGAAGCACATTTGAATGAGTCAGAGAAACACCGTGGAAAAGGGGCTTTCAAGCAGAGCTGTGCTTATCCGAGAGAGCAGGAAACAGCAGTGCCTAAAGGTAGGCGTATTTACCCTAATAAGAGAGGTTTGCAATACCCTGACTTTCTATGCACGTACCAAGAGCTCTGTAGTTCTCAGGAACCCAACTACAAGAAATACGGTAGTTACCCATGGGCCACTAGTATAGGGGGGGAGGAGAGTGTTTTAACTCCCCGACAAGAACCTTATAACTTTAACGGCAGTTGGGAGCCTGAAGTTTACTCTGATGAAGAGGAAATGCAGATTGAATCTCTTGGAGAATCCTTAGAGGAAAATGAGATGGACTGCACGTACACATTATCTGAATGTATAGCATCTCTATGTTAAAGGCAGCCAGAACTGTTTATGAGAAGAAACAGGTGCCAGAGTTCCGTGAGTAAAAGGAACTGTTTTGTTACTTTTTGTTCCTGGTTTAATGCTGAAGAAAGCTAAGTTTTGTTGAAAGTATTTTTCTTTAATTGTGTTATCAGACGAAGGGTCTGACCTGCTTTAAGTTCCACTGTTATGAATCCACCCCGGACGGGGAATAAAGCCTGAGTTTAAACCTTACCCTCTGCTTCAACTACACTTCTTTGGCTAATGGTGAAAACTACAGGATCCAGAAGGCTTTGCAAAATGCTTTCATAGGAGCTCTAGCCATAAAAATACTGCCCCATCAAACGACCCAAGCCCTTTTTAGCCTCTGGGTACATTAGTGGGTGACACAATGCACATTTCCCAGAGCTGATATATTCCAGTTAATAAATTCAAAATAAAAAAGTATTTTTCTACCTTTTGTTGCTTGTGCATTTTCTTTTCAGTTGCAATTGCTCCAGTCACTTTCTTCTGGTTTCTTTGTGTCTTCTGCGAGCTATCCATTTTCCTTTCTTCTCTTTTAGATTTTTTTCCAAATTTTTTCTCTATATCTGCTTTAACATACTGATCTTTCCCCTTTTGCTCTTTCCTCCATTTCTTTCCTTATTGCTTTATCATCCACTCAAATTTCACCCTTCCATTCTCAATCTACACTTACTCTTCCAATACCCGGCCCTTCGTAGACTTTTCTTCCCTCCCACACAAAATATCTTTTCCCCTCTCCATTCTCATTTCCCATCCCTTTCTAGTCCTCCCCCCAAATCAGCTCCTTTCTAGTTCTAGACCCACCCAGCATCTGCCCCCTTCTAGTCCCAGTCTCCCAAGCTTCCACATCAGCCCATTTCCAGTCCTAGCTTCCCATATGCTGTTTTCCAGTTCCATTCCAGCCCCCCCATTAGCCCATTTCCACTCCAAGCTCCCCATCAGCCCATTTCCAGCCCTTTTCCAACTCCCATCAGCCCACTTCCAGTCCTATTCCAGCCCCCATCAGTCCATTTCCAGTGTCCTATTCCAGCCCATCACCCATTTGCAGTCTACGTTCCCCCCATCAGCCCATTTCTAGTCCTATCCTAGCTCCTCATCAGCCCATTTCCAGTCCTAGCCCCCATATGCTCTTTTACAGTTCCATTCTAGTCCCTCATCAGCCCATTTTCTCCACGCTCCCCCATCAGCTAATTTTCAATCCTAGCCCCCTCGTCAGCCCACTTCGCCCTATTCCAGCCCCCATCAGCCCATTTCCAGTCCTAATCCAGCTCATCAGCCCATTTCCAGTCCAAGTTCCCCCCCATCACCGCCCATTTCGTCCATTCCCCCCACCATCACAGCCCATTTGCAGTCCTCCCCCCCATCACAGCCCAATTGTAGTCTGTTCCCCCCATCACAGCCCATTTCCAGTCTGTTCTCCCCCCCCACCACAGCCCATTTCCAGTCTGTTTCCCACCATCCCAGCCCAATTTGTCCATTCCCCCCCATCACAGCCCATTTCCAGTCTGTTCCCCCCCACATCACAGCCCATTTCCAGTCTGTTTCCCCCATCCCATCCCAGCCCAGCCCAGCCCATTTTCAGTCCGTCCATCCCCACCATCACAGCCCATTTCCAGTCCTATCCCCCCCACCATCACAGACCATTTGCAGTCCTCCCCCCATCACAGCCCATTTCCAGTCCTATCCCCCCACCATCACAGACCATTTGCAGTCCTCCCCCCATCACAGCCCATTTCCAGTCCGTTCTCCCCCCCCCCACATCACAGCCCATTTCCAGTCTGTTTGTCCCCCATCACAGCCCATTTCCAGTCCGTTCCCCCCCCCCATCACAGCCCTTTTCCAGTCTGTTTCCCCCGTCCCAGCCCAGTTCCAGTCTCCCCCCCATCACAGCCCATTTCCAGTCCGTTTCCCCCCCCCATCACAGCCCATCCAGTCCTAGCCGCCCCCCCCGAAGAGCCCCGCGCCGTCTAAGGGGCTGCAGAGGGAGCCGGGGAAGCCCGCGCGAGGCCCCAGCTCCCTCTGCACAGCCCACCAGCGTGAAGAGCCTTTACCTTCACGCTGGCGGCTGTTTCAATGAAGCCACGAATGCCGGGAAAGGTTAAAGGCAATGCCCTTTAACCTCTCCCGGCATTCGCGGCTTCATTGAAACAGCCGCCAGCGTGAAGGTAAAGGCTCTTCACGCTGGCGGGCTGTGCAGAGGGAGCCGGGCTTCGCGCGGGCTTCCCCGGCTGCTTCTGCAGCAGTCCATTGAGCGAGAATGTGGTTCACGCGGGGCCCTGTGCGAACAACATTCTCGCTCAATGGACGGGCCGGCCCTGATGTTACATGTAAAACAAACTCTGCTTTGTTTGTTGTTTATTGTGAACCGCAACTGATCTATGGAAAATGCGGTATATAAATGATTGTTAAATAAATAAAATAAATAAATAAAAAATAGCTGATGGGGAGGGGGCTTGGAATGGAAATGGGCTGAGTGGAAGGGAGGCTAGAACTGCAAATAGCTGATGGGGAGGGGGGCTTGGAATGGAAATGGGCTGTGAGGGGAGTGAGCTAGGACTGGAAATTGGCTGAGTGGGGGGGGAGCTAGGACAGGAAATGGGTTGATGGAGGGGCTAGGATAGGTCTGGAAATGGATGGGGGAGCTAGGATTGGAAATGGGCTGATGGTGGGGCTAGGATAGGATTGGAAATGGGCTGATGGGGGGCTAGGACTGGAAATGGGCTGATACGGGGACTAGAAGGGAGCGGATGTTGGGGGAGGATTAGAATGGGATGGAGCTGGGAGAGTGAAATGGAGAGGGGAAAAATATTTTGTGTGGGAGGGAAGATAAATCTACAATTGGCCGGGCATTGGGAGAGTAAGTGGGGATTGAGGATGGAGGGGTAAAATTTGAGTGGATGAAATAGGAATGAGGAAAGAGCAAAAGGAGAAAGATTAGTATGTTAAAGCAGATGTAGAGAGAGAATGGAAAAAAACTAGAAGAGAGACGAAAAGACACAAAATGGACAGCAGACGATGGAGAGTTAGCAGAAAACATGAAGAAACCAGAAGAAAGTGGCTGGAGCAATTGCAACTGAAAAAAAATGCACAAAAGGTAGAAAAATATCTCTTTATTTTGAATTTATTAACTGGAATATGTCAGCTCTGGGAAATGTGCATCATTAACATCTGTGCTTTGTTTAGTACAAGAGGAAATTAATTTATAGTTTTATTTCTACAGTGTTGTGTACATTCCAAGTTTGGCTTGTGGGGTTCCCCGTTTAATTATTGTCTTCCTGTTTCTAAATTGTGATTCCTTGTTTGGTGATGGTCTATGTTCTGCATGTGTAACAGAGCTGAGGTATTCTGTTTATGTAATTCCTATTTGACATTGCCACTTGTTCTCTTTCCCCAGTAGGTCATGTATTGTTATTCTCTGAAATGTATTAGTTTAATATTTGCAGTGTTGCCTTTTGATAGGTAGAGTATGGTGCTTTGTGAGTCCTGGTAGTGCTGTTAGGATATGGAGGGTTTGCTATGGGTTCTAAATGGGCAGTGTTTATAGTAGTTCCTAATGTGCCTGGCGGTTGGCACTTGATTATAGTAATGTAGAAATCTTTTAGTCTGTCTTTATCCATACACTCATTAAGAGGCATGTTTACTAAAAGTTAGTGTATGGTAAAAGTATGCAAATATTTATGCAAATGAGGCACCGCACCGAGTCTCTGCACATGGCTCCGCACCCCCCTTGGGCTGCCCATGCTTGCGGGAGGCTGTGGCTGCAGACTGAGGAATCTGAGCCAGGGTATCCACCATAGATCTGGAAGTATTAGTGTGCCAGAGATCCCAGGCTTGCCTAAAAAGTGCCAAAAACTGCGCATCTGAGGCATGCAGTGGCTCTTGTTAATTGAAAGATTCTGGAGCAAGAGGGGATAAGCGAGGAGGAGAGGCAGGTTCACCCACTGGAGGAAGCTGCCTGGGTCCCTCTAGCGCCTGAGGACGTGCAGCAGGACTGCCTTTGTCCTGAGTCCCCTTGGTCAATGTCACAGAAGTCTCCCCAGGATGATCAAGGCACACACTACAAATGCCATCCTGCAAATCCTTATGTTTCTTAGTGCAGACCATGCACTGCTGAAGGGAAGGCATAATAGAGGCAAATAGCAATGGACCGCGGCCCCCGAAAGGTACAAAAAAAGAAAAAAATCTCTCAAAACCCACTTTAAAAAACCTCAGAGAGGCACAGACTGGCAGGGGAGGCAGAAATTAATATATTAAGGTGCCCACAAAAGCCCTCCAAAAAACGGAGCTATGCTGTAAAATTCCCGCCAAAACAAAATGGCTGCCGCTTAAAATCCAGCCGAGAAAAAGAGCTCCCTGAAGCCTTAAAACATGCAGAAAAATTACAAAATTAACAGATTCAAGGAGCTAGGGCTGTAAGGACCCTAAATAGGGTTCTTATTCCCAAAAAACTGGCCCCAGATCGTCCTGATGAAATTCGGGAGGGGGGGAGGGGGACTTTGAAGATCAACATCTATCTTGTATATAGCTTGTTTTAACTAGTTCTCTAGTTCCAAAGATGTTATTATGCTGTTCAATGTTCTATGTAACTTCATGTTATTGTTCAATGTAAACCGCACCTGATCGCTGTAAAGAGTGGCATAAAAGAGCTGTTCAATAAATAAAATAAAATAAATAAATAAAACTCACTGCCTGGAACAGAAGCAGTGCAGAGAAGCCAAGGCAGACAAGTCACAACAGCGGAGAGATAAAGCTTCAGGAAAAAAAACTGCAGGTTCCCCCGAGGACTGGCTGCACAGCTCCTCATGAGCTGATGCAGGTTTTCTCCCCTACAGAGAGGGAAGCTCAACTGATCCTCCTGACTAGAAGCTCAACCTCAATCTGCCTGCACTCAATATATATATAAATCTAAATATATAGATATAGATATATATATATGCATGTGGCTGGAAACCCAGAGGGGCACCTCTAGTGCGCCCTGGGTCCATCCAGCAAGAAATAATAAAAGGTTTAAAAGAAAAGAATAGAGAGAAAAAAACTACACACCACATCTGCTGGAGACAGAGAAATACTGGAGCGCTCTCTACTGGGGGTAGCTAAATATTACCAGGGAACAGCCTATCAGGCTACTGGTATTTTTTTATTTGTCTCTGTCTCCAACATCTGCTGGTAGGGAGACTAAACCCACTTGTCTGGACTGGTCTAGCAGGATGTACTGGAATTAACTTTTTTCACTCTTAGGTGAAAAAAGCAAAAATTAATCTTTAATCTCTATCTCTCCCTATATACAGGGTGGCCAAAAGTAAGTGAGAACGTCTCGTAAATTAAAAGCTTATATAGTTTACTTATTTACCTTTTTTTAGCTACAGTATATAACGTCTTTATTTCAACAATTTCTGGTCACCATCTTTTTTTAAAATTTGTAAATCGTTTGCATCTGTCTTTTTGAATTTTTAAATAACATATGCTACGAGATGTTCTCACTTTTTTTGAGCCACCCTGTGTGTGTGTGTGTGTGTGTATCGTGGGATCGGAAAAAGTCACTGGGAAATATATTGTCTGGAGAGACCTTGCTGAGTCCGAAGAATCTATGATGCTATTGCATGGTTTTAAAATGAATAACTTCTCTGGTTTGGGGGAATTAGGGAGAGAGGAAACACTAGTACTCTTAATTGGAAATGGTACTTCTCTTTGAGAGTGTCGTGTTTACTTAGGATTGGACACTGGAACTAAGACCAGGCTATAATTGAAGCTAGGGCTTTAGAGATTAGCTGCAGCATATGGGATCCACAGCTCTGCTTTTTATCTGCATTTTCTCATAAAATGGGCATTGGTTGCTGTTCTCTCTCTCACCATCTTACATTTCTAAAGACTCTTTGAAATTTGGCCTCAGGGGAAAATAGGGCAATATGTAGATCTTAATTTAATTATAGTCGCCACTGCATCATTCTGTTTTTTTAAGGTTATAACCAGTGTTGTCAGATTTCTTAAAAATGCCCTTGCCTAGGCTGATGAAATGTTTAATCCTGATTTTTACAAAATATTTTCTAGGGCAATGAGTTAAAGACGAATAGGGAACTCAAATTATTTTTTCAAGGTAAGGAATTTTTAAATAGCACCAGACATTTCTGGCTAAAGACTATTTAAAATGAATTACAGTAAATATAAAAATAGTTTAAGAAATAATTTATGGGAGATCTGTTCTAATTATACAGCATGTTTTGTTTTGTTTTATACAGAATAACATTGCTGTGAATGCCAAAATCTACATGGTACAGAGCCATTATATTGGATTTGAACAGAGGATCATTATGCTAATATATTTCTCATGTGCAATTTCTTGACTTAAGGGAGAATTCTTTCTACTCATACTGCTGTAGAAAGCAACACAATTATGAAATCAAATTACAATTGTTTTCACTTTTGTAAATTTTATGTCATGCTTAAACTGTAAGATAGCAAACCGCCAAGTTCTGCTGATTGACTATAAGCCATTTCCTTTACAGAAATTTTTTTTCTGTTGCATGAAAATTCCCTTGTGCCCTGGTGTCAATACTCTGCTCTCCTCCCCCAGACCAAAGAGTCAGGTTTCCAGGCTATCCCAATGAATGTGCTTGAGATATGTTTGCATACATATTTTTAATCCTGATTTTTACAAAATATTTTCTAGGGCAATGAGTTAAAGACGAATAGGGAAGTCAAATTATTTTTTCAAGGTAAGGAATTTTTAAATAGCACTAGACATTTCAGACTATTTAAAATGAATCCAGTAAATATAAAATAGTTTAGGAAATAATTTATGGGAGATCTGTTCTAATTATGCAGTATGTTTTGCTTTTTTTTAATACAGAATAACATTAGAGATATCCTGAAATCCAGTCTGGCTTGGGGAGAGGGTAGCAAAGGCTGGTTTGAGCATTATTGGATGACTAAGAATTTAAATATTGAACAAAATCAAATAAATTACCATTTTGGGCTACTTTTGAGGGAACACGGAAACAGTCGTGATTAACTGAATTTATCATTATTACATTTTTTGTAATATTTGGCTTACCTGTGAATGTATTCATATCCATTGTGTACTAGCAGCACCGATGCCCACATAGGTCTGAGATGTTTGGTGGCTTTAACATTTATGGTTGCCATGAGGTTTCTGATTGGTTACATGATAAAGACAATTCTTGACTATACTAGACAGGGTTCTGTTTCTTTGAGACTTTTCTTCTTTTTTGGAACACAGGAGCTGCCAGTACAAGGTGCGTCACAAAGTTTAGTCATCTACTATACAACTCTGCATTATAAAAAATGCATATGATTCATGTCAAAAAAGTCTGTCAAACAGTGGTGATTTTCTGCCGGGTCACCAACCTGTAACATTTTGGCATCAAACTGTAACCTTTTTAAACTTGCTTCCTTTACTTCCTTACAGCTGGATTGGAAGGTAGAAGTCTGATGTATGCTGTGAAATATAGTGATCCTTCCGTAATTCTCGCTAGTTTTTCAGAATCCAAAGTTCTAGCCTTCAAATTACTTTTCAAACCTTATGAGGGCAAATTTCAAACCATTCATGTGGCTAAAAAGTGTTTTACCCATGAAGATGAACTTTCTGTAAATTAGCTTCTCATATTAGAAGAAGCAATCTTGAGGCTTTATATGAGTAGTTAAGGAAGCAAAATAGTTCACATAGATTACATTTACAAATATAAATATATGTGCATTGTTTCCCCTTCAAAAAACACCTCCACAAAAATCTGTTGCAAATATCTTCCCAATGTAAATGTGTAGTTTGGAAGTTGGAGCAAAACCCATGTATAAAAAATACCTGTGAACTCCACACCAAAATGGACAATATGAAAACTGGCCACTCCCCCCTCCAGTGTCCCAGATGACATTTTCTGAAAAAAAATCTTTTATATAATGCTTGTATTGGCCCCTCCAGTACAAGGAAGGGCCACAGATTTGAGTTTACCTGAGTCAGAAGCCATGGGACTGACTAGGCTCAGAAGTTCTCGTTCTTTTTCATAATCATGTCTGCAGAGCAGCTGATCTTCCTTGAGCACAAACTCATCACCCTTCTGTAGTAGCTTTTCACACACACAGCAGCAGAAGCAGGTCAGGTGATAAACGTTCTTTTGTGCGCGCATAACAAACTCACTGGGGGCAATGACTTCAAGGCAGCCACCACACTTCATAGCAAACAACCTGGAGTAGAGAAGAACATAAGAAAAGCCATGTTGAGGCAGACCAAGGTCTATCGAGCCCAGAAGCCTGTCTCTGAGAGAGGCCAGTCTGAGGAACAAGTGCTCTTAATGTACAAGCATCTCCTTATGTAAATAATAGCATTTGTATACAGATCTGCTACATGTTATTTCAAGGAGTCATGGTTTGGGTAGACCAAATATCTAGACATGTCTGCCCACTTTACAAGGGAGATACATGTGGCATGCAAACATTTTGGATGTCTTGCTTTTACACCTGCCCCAAGGTACACACAAGTGGGTGAGGCAAAGGTCATGGAAGGAATGTAAGAGAACTAGTAGATATGGGGTAGAGGTCTGAGAGAGAGCTGGAGGGACACAATTTGTGTGAAAGAAAGCCAGAGGTTGAACTTGGGATTGGATTGGGGCCCTATAAAATAAGAAAAACTAATCCTGGTAACCAGTAATTCAAGATCATAGTGTCCGGGCTAGATTGGACCCTGTTAGTGGAAAAGCTCAGAAATCAGCAGTGGTGAAGCTATCAGGCTTCTCAGCAAAATTAAACAGACATGTCCCCTTAAAATATGAGATTTCTTTGAATCTGAACTAACAAAATATTTTAAATTTCAGATTGCACTACCCCACAGAGCAAATCTACCATTCCATAACAGCATTAACTTCCAAATCTCACAGAAGGAGCATGCCCAGAAAAGGATGGCACTATAAATACTGCAGTGGAACCTAAAACATCCCCACACCTACTGAGAAAACTGAACAAGACAGATTCCTAGATAGAAACTCCATACTAACAGAATACCTGGCTTTAGTCACACACTTGGAACATAGATAGACCCTCATCAAGTACAAAATAAGGGACCACATACTAAAAATAGAAATATTTTGACAAAAATTTTACAGAAATTCCAAAGTGCCATACTCTACATGTAGCACAGCATCAAAGAAATAGAAAGACGCATATAAAGAAAGCACATGTACATTAAAGAAACCAACGGAGAGGATATTCAGTGGCAATGGCTAGGGCTTGTAAAGCGCATAGCCATTACCGCTAAATTCTAACCCCAGATTTTCAATGGTGGGCCATATCCAGCCACTGGTACTGATTTCTGGGTCACCACAGAACCCAGAAACTAACCAGGCAGCAGCAATATTGAGCCACTGCTCAGGTAGCTTCAATGGGCAAAGTTAGCCCAGCATTTGCGGTGCCTAATTTTATCCACTTGTGGCTAACTGGGCAGCTGCCCAATATCGCCGCGGCCCGGTTAGCACTGGATGCGTCTTCTGCTCTGCCCTAGAAAATGGTTAGTACTGCTAGATATTCACAGGTGCTACCATGACACTTTCCGATACTAACCGCTTGGTATCAGGGCGTGTAGCGGCAGCATCCACAGATATCTAATGGCAGTAACCGTGTTAATGCCTTTGAATATCCTTTCTCCCAATATATTACACTCATTAAACTGAAAATAAAATACTTTTTTCTACCTTAGTCATCCGGCCATTTTATTTTTCTAATTGCACTGGTTCCAGTCTCTGGTTTCTGCTTTCCTGCATCTTCTCTTAACTCTTTTCAAGGTCTCGAGCCATCTGCTACTTCTCTCCTGTACATTCTTCTCTTACATTGATCTTTTACTTTTCAGCTTTCTTCCATGTATTTTTTTTTCTCTTTATGGACTCAAATTTCTCTTTTCCTTACTACCTTGTCCTCAATCTACTACTTTTCATCCTTAACCCCAAAACCTCCCATTTCCAATCTCTTTCATACTGGGTCAGACCAAGGTCCATCAAGCCCAGTATCCTGTTTCCAACAGTGACCAATCTAGGTCATAAGTACCTAGCAGTTTCCCCAAAAGACACAGGTTCCTCAATGCTTTCATTGGGTCAAGCAGTGATATCCCGGGTCCCTTTAATAATGGTTTATGGACCTTTCCTCCAGGAACTTGTCCAAACCTTTTTTAAACCCTGCTACACAAACAGCTTTTACTACATCCTCCGGTAACAAATTCCAGAGTTTGATTACACATTGAGTGAAAAAATAATTTCTCTTATTAGTCTTAAATAGGTTACCCTATAGCTTCATTGCATGTCCCTTAGTCTTTTTATAGTCTGATGACGTAAACAATCGATCTACGTTTACCAGTTCCACTCCATTCATTAATTTATAGACCTCTATCATATCTCTCCTCAGCTGTCTCTTTTCCAGGTTGAAGAGCCCTAACCTTTTTAGACTCTCTTCATAGGAGTATCCTTCCATCCCCTTTACCATTTTGGTGGCTCTTCTCTGTACCTTTTCTAATAACGCTATATCTTTTTTAAGATACGATGACCAGAATTGCACACAATATTCAAGGTGCGGTCGCACCATGGAATGATACAGAGGCATTATAATATCCTTTGTTTTATTTTCTATCCCTTTCCTTATGATACCTAACATTCTATTTGCTCTCTTGGCCGTTGCTGCACACAGGGTGGAGGGTTTTAACATGTTATCCAGATGACGCCTAAATCTTTTTCCTGGGTGGTGGTTCCCAGCCTCTTATTCCCTACTCTATTACTAATTCTCTCCTTTCTCTCCCTCCTGTTGTGTCCAGCATCTCCCTCTCCCTCTTCCTCCACTGTACAGATCGCCTTATCTAGTGTCTTCCCCTCGCTCTCTCTCTCCCCATCCAGTATTTCCACCTCTCTCTCACACCATATCCTCCCACTGTATCCAAACTCTCTCCTCCGTCTCTTTGTGTCCACCATTCCCGTCCTTCTCCCTATTTCCTCCCAAGTCTAGCATCTGTACTCCATGTCCCTTGTTTCTTGTCAAGTCCATTTTTTTAAGATTCTGAATTTGCTGCAAATCACATGACTGAACTTTATTTTTCTGTATTAAGTTGTTATATATTCTATGAGCAATTTATTTTTTGCAATATGCAAAGAGGTGGCGGTTGGTTATAATTTTGTGAAAACAAGGAGAGCCCCCTTAATAAGAAGCTTGTAGCTGACTATGTACGAATCCCTCTGATTAATTTAATATGCTTTCCTCTTTTAGTGTGGTTGGATCTAATTTTTAAAATTGTCCCCATAAGGCCAGCAGCATCTCAGTAATGCTGTCATCCTGTGTTTTTAGAGGATTGTTATTATGGTGAGAAGAGCAGGGTTGATCATGATTGTTTAATTTAATTATCAAAATCCTAGAGATAGTCCTATGGACACATGCCCAAATCTTTTAAATTCCTTGCAATGTTTCCAGTTTTAGTAGAGAAATAAACTGGACAAGCACCTCTCACCTCAAAGAGGCGACTCTCCATGAAGGACTGAGGCATACTGATGGGGTATTTGGAGTATAAATTTATGCTGCTGCTCTCTTATGTGGAGATCCTGTACATGGTCCAATTTCTCATCACTCTGGCTTACGTAAGTTTCTCATCCTCCTACCTTACAGAACAGAACAATGTGAATTTACATTAACCTCTCCACATTTTAACATTAATGAATCGAAAGCACCAGCTGTTTGGAACATGGCTTATACAACGCCATGGTTGAATGGCTTAATTACCCTAATGTATAAATTGTCCTAAGTCACAGGCAGACGTGACGGGCAACCATCTCCCAAGCAAGAATGTGAAACTCCTGCCTAATACGGAAGATTTGGGAGATCAATAGCAGCAGTTTTTGGGTGCAGTGTAAGCAATACTTAACTGGCAGGTGGCACTCTGGAAACTTGGTGCACAACAGTTGACCACACATTTTCTTCTCTGCCTGCACCATGACCACAAGGAATTTCAAATGTCATAGCCAGCATGTCCCTACTAATGATCTCACAAGATTAACAGGCAGGAAGTATCAGCCGTGAGATTTGAAGTTCATCACAGCTGTGGTGCTGGCAGAAAAGAAAAAGAGCATGACTTATCTGAGGTGAATGTAGCTTTAGCAATGAGTAGGACGGGGCCTGGGCAGAATGGAGGCAGGGTTGGGATGTGTGGCCAAAATCTATAGATTCAAAACTGCTCTCCCTTGGCAGCTCTAAAGGATTGGTTGACCTTGTCAAAAACAGAACTAGACATTTGGCTTTAATGCAAAAGCACCCCTATTTATTTTATTTATTTATTTATTTAACCGGTTTTCTATACCGTCTTATCCTTCAATCAAAGCGGTTTACATTATGTAGTCACTACAAACAGGCACTGGATACCTTGTCCCCAAAGGGCTCACATTCTATGTGTACCCTTAGCAATGTAAAGGGTCAGGTGTTTCTTTACTGAGAAGGTCCTATGTACCTAAACACTTATATATGTCGCTGACATATATACCTTTTACCTCAGACCTTTTCAATAACAGAAAAACTCTGCTTCACAGGTTCAAGTATATTGTTTTATTTGGTTATATTTAAATATGAGTTCTGAATTTTCCCTTTTAAGAAAGAAATTCAGAAAATATTGTCAAATCCTCTGGTATTTGAAGAGAAATATCTAGATGCAAGAGAACGTATCAAAGAGCACCTTCCTAAATAAAGGTAAGTCAATTTAAATTATATTTTTAAAAATTTTATTAGCTATTTTTCAATTAATTTTGTTTAAAAAACAATAAGATTTCCTATTCAATTAGATATTGCTAATTAAAATACCAATTGAAAATATCCAGTTAGCAGCAATTAACACAACTAAAATGGAATAGATTTAATTGTTTCTCTTTTCCTTGTCTTTCAGGTACATATTAACTTATCAGTCCAGCAGATAAGAACTTTTTAACACACTTATATTATACATTCTAACTTTTAGAACAAAAGTTTTTCTTTTAAACAGTGTTTTCCTCTTTCTTTTCAGGCTATGAAATTGACTATGAAACTGCTAGGTACGTATGACCTAGATTGGAAACTGTTGGAGACAGAATACTGGGCTTGATGGACCTTGGTCTGACCCAGTATGGCATATCTTATGTTCTTATATGTTATGACTACAATCAGATAAGTATTTCTTCATAGAAACATAGAAATATGATGACAGAAAAAGACCACATGGCCTATCTAGTCTGTCCTTCCATATCAACAACTACAACAGTCTCCTTTTTTCCTTTAGAGATCCTCTGTTTGTCCCATGCTTTTTTGAATTCAGATACTGTCCTCATCTCTACCACCTCCACTGGGAGACTTTACCACGGATCCGCCACTCTTTCTATAAGTCCCGCTCTTCTTTAGTGGACAAAAGTACTTCACCCCCTATACTATATTGCTCCCTTGGATTGCTGCAGCACAAAAACATGACCTTACATTTTTTAACATGAAATCCCAGCTGCCAAATTCTAGACCATTCTTCAAGCTCATGTTATCTACACCTTCCTGGGTGTCTGCTCTATTGCAGATTTTGGTATCATCCGCAAAGAGGCAAACCTTACCCGATAGCCCTTCTGCTATATCACTAACAAAGATGTTAAAAAGAATTAGACCAAGGACAGATCCCTGGGGCACACCACTGGCAACATCCTTCTCCTCTGAGTGAGCTCAATTTACCTGTATTCTTTGTCGCCTCCCACCCAACCAATTTCTAACCCAAGCAGTAACTTTAGGGGCCATCCCTAGGGTGCTCAGTTTGTTTATAAGTCGCCTGTGAGGAACAGTGTCAAAGGCTTTACTGAAATCTAAATACACCACATCTAGGGCTCTCCCTCGGTCCAACTCTCTGGTTACCCAGTCAAAGAAATCAATCAGATTTGTCTGACAAGACCTGCCTCTGGTGAATCCATGCAGCCTCGGATCCTGTAATCCGCTGGACTCCAGAAACCTCACTATTTTCTCTTTCAGCAGCGTTTCCAATAATTTACTCACCATCAAAGTTAAACTAACCAGTCTGTAGTTTTCAACCACATCCTTGCTTCCTCTTTTGTTTAAAGGCACCACATGAGCCTCTCTCCAGTCCTTTGGCACCACTCCCGACTCCAACGAGGCATTGAAAAGGTCAGTCAGTGGAGCTGCTAGAACGTCCCCAAGTTCCCTCAGTATTCTAGGGTGTATCCCATCCGGTCCCATTGCTTTGTCTACTTTAAGTTGAGCTAGTTTCTCACGAACGCAGTCTTCTAAAAATTGTTCAAGATGTCCCTCGCTTCTGTTCCTGTTTGTGGGTGTTTTCTGAGGTCCTGCTCCTGGTTCTTCATCTGTGAACACAGAACAAAAATATTTGTTAAGCAATTCCGCTTTATCCTTATCAGCTTCTACATATTCCCCCCCTGCACCCTTGAGTCTGACAATACCACTTTTGCCCTTCCTCTTCTCACTAATATATCTGAAAAATGTCTTATCCCCCCATTTTATTGCATTGGCTATTTCCTCCTCCTTTTGAATCTTTGCCTTCTTGACTACTTTGCTAGCTTCTCTACGTTTTTCCAAATACAGATGCCTGTCTTCCTCTCTCTGTGATCTCTTGTATTTCATGAAGGCCTCCCTCTTTTTCTTCACTTTTTCAGCTACTTCCTTCGAAAACCATAGCAGTCTCCTGTTCCTTTTGCCTTTATTTACCTTTTTAACAAAAAGGTTGGTTGCCTTTAAAATACCCCCTTTCAGTTTTGCCCACTGTTTTTCTACATCCCCCAGCTGTTCCCATCCCACTAACAACTCCCTGAGGTATTGGCCCATCTTCGCAAAGTTAGTCTTCCTAAAGTCTAAGATCTTCACCTTGGAATGGATTCTAACAGCCCTAGTCCTAATACTGAACCACACCATCTGGTGATCACTGGATGCAAAATGATCTCCCACTACAACATCAGAAACACTTTCACCATTGGTAAGCACCAAGTCCAGTATGGCCCCTTCACGTGTGGGGTCTGTTACCAATTGCCTGAATAGTTCTCCCTGTAGAGAATCCAGGATCTTCTTACTCCTAGATGATACTGCAGCAGGAATGTGCCAATCAACATCTGGCATATTGAAATCTCCTAGCAGTAGCACTTCCCCTTTCCTAGCAATGCTGCGTATGTCTTCAATTAACTCTCTGTCCACCTCTTCCTCTTGTGAGGGAGGTCTGTATAGCACACCAATGCAAATAGATTTCTCTTTCCCTCTTTCTAGTTTAACCCACAATGCCTCCTCTCTCCCTTTTAAGCTCTGTAATTCCAAAGCTTTAATAGTAGTTTTTACATATAGTGCCACTCCTCCTCCCCTTCTTCCTACCCTGTCCTTTTTGAATAAAGTATAGCCAGGTATAGTTACATCCCAGTCATGGTTTTCTGTGAACCATGTTTCTGTAACTGCCACTAAATCCAAGTCAGCCACTCCCACCAAAGCTTCAACTTCAGAGATCTTATTTCCCATGCTACGGGCATTAATACACACTGCTTTCCATATGTTACCCCTGTTACCCATTTCCATAAAGGTATTTAATGTATCACTTACCTGGGGGCTTTCACTTACCTGGGGGCTTTCTTCACCCATCCCCAATGAATCTAGTTTAAAGCCCTCTTCAGTAGATTAGCCAGTCTACTACCAAAGATGCGTTGACCTTTCTTGGACAGATGGATGCCATCTCTGCTCTGCAACCCTTGGAACAGCATCCCATGGTCTAGGAAACCAAAACGCTCTCGAAGACACCATCCACGCAGCCATTCATTAATCTCCAGGATGCGAGCCTCTCTGCCTTGGCCTTTACCCTCAACAGGGAGGATTGAAGAGAACACCACCTGTGCACCTACCTGCTTCACCCTCTGTCCTAGAGCCATGAAGTCACTTTTGATACATTCCGAGGTATACCTGGCAGTATCATTTGTTCCAACATGGATTAGCAACATTGGGTAATAGTCAGTGGGCTTGATGAGTCTCGGCAAACTCTCCGTAACATTTTGGATCTTGGCACCAGGCAGACAGCATACCTCTCTGGACATCAAGTCAGTTCTTTCAGCTTACAGTATATCTCTTCTGACAGCTTCACTTATTTAAACTGTCTGAGACACTTCACACCTGTTTCTCACAGCAGTTACCTAAATTTATTTTAAAATCGGTTCAAGACTTGAAAATACATTTTAAAATGCCTTCTTTCCGAAGCAGTTTTTGAACAGTTTGAGAGTTCTTGTCAACCGAGACAGCCAATAATTTCCCTGCCTAGCCAAACTTTCCTGAAATTAATTTTCTTTTTCACAATTCAAAAGTAAGATAGTTCAATTAATTTCCAAAAATACAATTAAAGAAGCAGCTCCAAGGTGTTCTTAGGAAAATCTCTAAAGGGGATTCTTTTCCTCAAAATGCAGAGAGATCTCTAGTCTATTAAGCTAGAGTTTTCTCTCCTTTGCTCCCAAAAATATCCAAAGATAATCCTTCACACACCACCACAGCTAGCAGACTCCACTCACTCATTCCAACGATCACCAAATGACTCTCCATTCAAACACACACACACATTCCAAGCAAACTAAGAAAATGTTCTTCCACGCCTTCCTAAATAAAATAGTCCCAAAGCATCCCTCAAAACCCAACTGTACCATTCAAATCATAAAACTTCCCCCATTACAACTCTAATTACTATATTTAGTATATTTTAGTATTGTTTTTTTAAATTTAAATATATCAGTAACAAGAGATACCAGTCACTAATTCCTACCTTCCCACCTGCAATCAGCTTTCACAGAGCTCCTCTGAGGGATCCTTGCACAGCCTGATAACTCAGTACCTCATGCCTCTACATCTGGGCACTTTTAAAAGTAAAATGTTTAATTTTACAGTTAATTGAAGCTCCCCTGAGTTTCCAAACCTAAATTTTGCAACTTTTATTTAAAACCAAGGCCCACCCAGAGCCATGGGATTCAGTCCCCCCCCCCCCCGACTCTGCACTTTACTGTGATTTTGCCGCAAACCAGCCCCTTAATTAAATTTAAAAAATAATTCTTGGGCTCCCCAGCGCTAACCACACTCTCTCCTTACAGTCCGGGACTCCCATTCAGTGCTGCCCTGATTGCTTTCCTACCCCCCCCCCCCCTTTTACTCCTTTGCTAGACCCTGCAACCATATCAGGCCCAAACCAGGCCCAGCATTTCCTGTTCCTAAGCCCCCAAAGTCCTAATGCTGTTTCACATGCTTTCCCAACATCCTGATGCTGTCTGTCATCCCCGGGAGCAAGAGCAAACCCGACCTTGACAGACAGCATCAGAACCACTTCTCCTGCCCCCAGCACTGCTCCAGCCGCAATCTGTGGCCTGATCCCCGGCCGCTGCTGGCCGCACTCTCGGCACTCAATGCTACTTCAGCCACCCTCCTCCCCAGGACCAAAACGAGGACCGCGATCCCCTGGCAGCCCCAGGAGCAGCCACAAACACGGCAGCACTCCTCCCGCTGGCCATGCCTCTTCCCCTCCCTGCCAAGATCAGGAGCAGCTGAGTTGCTCCTGTTGTCCCGATCTGGCAATTGCCAGTCCGGCCATCTTTGAGAAATACCTGGTGGAGCGCGGCTCAGCAAGCTCTGTGTTTTTTAAAAACAAATTCTCAGCACTCTTCCACCATTAAAAAACAAAACAAAAAAACTGCTGCAGTCATGCACAACAGTCCCCAAAGCTGCAAACACCGAGGTTTAAAAAAAAACAAACTTCCAGCCACTGTGCAGCTCTCCCCATCCACAACCGGGATGCAAGTATTTTTATTATTTAAAAATGTATAAATGTATTAACTGGTTACAGCAAGAAGCTTTGACTGAATTAATGATCTCATAAAATGGAAATATTTGAATATTTATATTTTCCATAATAAAAACTTTTAGAACAAGAATAGCCCTGACCTAATGTAGTTTACAGACGACTATTTTGATATTTCCTATACTTTATTTTCACAATGTATCGGTGTTTCAAAAGTAGAAAAGAAAAAACAGGTCTAAATACAATATCTCTACAACCCAAACACTCCAACAAAGAGGCCTGCATAGTGAGGACAGAGAAATAGCTATTGTGTGCTCCAGCACACACTGTAATTAACACTGCCTTTATGAGTGGAAAATCCTTTTATTACAACTCCGAGTCAACAGGTCTCCCCTAAGAGATTTTCTTATGGAAAATGACATCGGACAGAGGGAGCAAAGCTTGCTCAGGCTGAATTTATTAAGCATGCTCAATTAGCTGCCTGCCATGGATACCAACAGCCCGCCACAATAAAGCTACGATAGGTCCAGATTCTTAGCCTCCATAAGCTCTTTATTTGAGTTTAGATAATCTATTTAAGAGGCATGGATGTAATTTTCAGAGTCTTGGATGTTATTATGAGCTCATTGCATGGCAACAAGAGATTTAATTAACACCCAAAGATTTTTAATTAAAGACTGAAATGAAGGGCTCTGCCAGAGACATTATTAGTTTTCTTTGTTTTTAAAAATTGTTGTTTCCCCATTTAGCATAATTTATATCATTTGAAACAGACAGCAAAGACATCATAGCAGCATCACGAGCTCACAAAGTTACATTAGAAATAGAGGGGTTGATATTCAAATGATTTTATGTGGTGAGTAGCACCTGAAAGCCACATTAACCTCTGCAATCCCTATATTCAGCAGCACAGTTACTTCTATACTACTACTTGTCATGTGTATAGCGCTAAGAGGAATACGCAGCATTGTACATACAGATGCAAGAGACAGTCCCTGATCATCAGAGTTTATAATCTAATCAAGACGAATAACATCACAAAACTGGGGACTAAAGTATTGTAAGATGCATATAAGTGGTGAGAGTGAGGGGCATTAGGATCCAAAAGCAGCCTGGACGAGGTGAGTTTTTAGTCTGGATTTGACTAGGGCTAGTGAAGGAACCTGATGTGATGACTCGGATAGTTTGTTCTAGGCATATGAAGCAGCAAGGTGGAAAGAATGAAGTCTGGAGTTGGCAATGGCAGAGAAGGGCACAGAGTAAAGGGATCTGCCAGAGGAGAAGAGTTCACGAGGAAAGGTGAGATAAGAGAGGAGAAGTAGTGAGGAGCAGCAGAATGAATGCACTATTAGGTCAGTAGGAGAAGTTTGAACCGGATGTAGAAATGAATAGGGAGCCAGTGAAATGACTTGAGAAGAGGGGTTGCATGAGCATAGCGACCCTGCTGGAAGAGATGGGGAGAGAGATGATTCAGATGGAGACCAGTGAGGAGCAGGTTACAATAGTCAAGGCAGGAAGTGACTAGAGAGTGGATCAGTGTGTTCAGAAAGGAAGGAACAAATTTTGCTGATATTACAGAGAAGTGGCAGGTTTTAGCTATCTGTTGGATGTGTGCAGAGAAAGAGAGATTAGATTCAAAGATGACCCCCAAAGTTGTGAACTGGGGAAACGGAGGAATATAGTGTTATCCACAGAAATAGAGAAGTGGGAAGTGGATTTCGGGGGAAAGATAAGGAGCTCAGTTTTGGCCATGTTCAATTTCAGACGGTGATGAGACATCCGGACAGCAATGTCGGATAAGCAGGCAGAGATCCGGGCCTGGATTCCTGGAGAGATTTCAGATGCAATGAGGTAGATCCAAGTGTCATCAGCATAAAGATGATACTGAAAACCATGGGAGGAGATAAGTGTACCAATGGACTGAGTGTAAAGAGAGAAAAGGAGAGGTCCCAAGACAGCCCTGAGGCACACCAACTGAAAGTGGGATGGCAGTAGAGGAGGATCAACCAGAACATACACTAAAAGTGCAATGGGAGAGATAAAAAAAACCCAGGACAGAACAGAGCCCATAAATCCAGATGAGGACAGCGTAAATCCAAATCGAAAAAAAGGTGGTAGCCAACAGTGTCAAAAGCAGTATAAAGGTCACAAAGGATGAGGATCGAGTAAAGGTCTTTGGATTTGGTGAGAAACAAGTCACTGGAGACTTTTTTGCAAGAGCCATGCCTGTAGAATGCTAGATTGTAGTGGATCCAGAAGGACTTGAGAGGAAAGAAAGTCAAAACAATGCCAGCAAGCCACTCAATTGAGTAGTTTTGAAGCAAAGGGGAGGAGGGATATAAGCTGATAAATGGAAGGACAGGTAGGGTCTAGTGAAGGCTACTATCCAGACAGTGCCACTGAATATATCCATAGACCACAGAAAAGATGCCTGATGAATTTCAAGGTGGTCTATGTGTGGAGCTGGAGGAGTCCTGACAGCTGTTCAGTTGATGGCAATATTCACCCATTAAATGGATAGCTAAACCACATAAAATTAGAACAGGTCAATGATGTATGTGCATATTTTATAAAATATGCATGTTAACACTTGAGGACTTCAATCTCCCCTCCCTACAAGAGAAGCATGCCAACATATTCCTTTCAGCGATGGAAGCAATGGAACTCACGTAAATCATTAAAGCCCCAACACATGAAAAGGGCAACACCCTTAATCTCATTTTTACTAAATCCCAAAACGCTTCCGCTAACAAGAACCTGAAGATCACCCCTGTTCCGTGGTCAGACCACCACCTTATCACCTTCACTTGCTCCTATCAACCCCTAAAAACCAGAGAAGTTGAACAACAGACTAGAAGAGTCAAACTATTTAATAAAGAAGAGTTCCACAACCAAGTCCTCCCAAGCATACAAACAGATCAGACAGATCAGCAGCTATGGGTGGATCAGACAGATCAGACAGATCAGCAGCTACGGGTACCAGCCTGTCAACAATGAGCCGCCTGACTGAAGACCGAACACAATTTAGGATAGCTATTCAGAGGGTCGCCATGCGTCGACTCCGACTTGACGGCACTTAACAACAACAATAATGTGACAGTTGTGATAAGGAAGCTTATCATAGCTCAGGAAGGGGCTATAGAAAAGGTGAAGTGTCTCTGAACAAGCAACCTGTCAGTGCTGGTAGAAATGAGAAAACAGAATTTTGCCATAAAAGACTACCAGTCCCAGAATGCACTAGGTTTCCAACAGCCATGAGAGGAGCTGAAGTGAGCAAACGTGTGTTCAATCAAAAGGGCTATGAGGTAATCCCCAAGCACTCATTGCAAAGGGCAGGGCTTGATTCAGCACAGCTGTGCTGTGCTAGGATGGAACACTCATCTCAAAGGGCAAGGCCTGATTCAGCACAGCTGCGCTGTGTTAGGGAGGAGCACTCATCTAAGCAGAATAAGAGTAGAGTTTATTCTACAGATGACCATCTTCATGATCACCTTGGATATCCAGAGAAGGATCATCAGTTTCATCTGAAGGATCATCAGAAGCAGAAGCCAAACCGGACGGACAGAGAGGGAAAGAGACCCTTTGGAAGAAGGAAGAGAAAAGCCTTTGAGAGGTCTAGAAGAGTCCAAAGCAGTACGTATACTGGGAGGTATTCCAAGGGCCAGCATACACCATTGGACTGGGGAAAGCCAGAGGAATGGTGCTGCAGAGCTAGGAATCACCAGAGGCTACCTGTGAGGGAGACGGCTGCACGTGGAAGGGACCCTAAGACCTGTGCCAGAAGGTATGTGAAGAGAGATCCAGTGTCCAGGGATAGGGATTGGAAGGCTGGACATAAGAGCTGGACTACATACTGGCCAGGCTATATAGAGAGGAACTCTAGCAGCAATGGAAGCTCAGGTATGAACACTGATCTATGCCCTAGCTATAACCTTGAAAGACAGCAGGGAAACAAGTATTCTCCTGAAAATGCTCCATTGAGAGATTCATCTGTGCCAATCCATGATATTGAACCCATGCTTGTTGAACAAGGGGGAATAATAGCAGATGAGGATCCTGTTTATATGGACTGCTCTCTATCTAAACTCCGTTGGTAACTTTCTGTTATAAAGTACAGCAACCATCACAAAGAAATACAAATTTGTTCTTTAATCTACTCAGAAAAGCTCCTGAAGCAGGATTTGACCCACACAGTGGAAGGCAAGCCAGCTAAGGGGTTTCAGCTGGTGACTGCTAGCAATTAAGCCTTACCTAATTGCTTGTGAGCTAGGAGAGAATCACTTCTGTATCTATGTGGGAAGTAATCAGAAGTTAACCTGAAAAGAACAGTTTGTTTCTTGCTTTGTGGCTTTTCATTTGTTGTTTTCCTGATTTTGACTTTGTTTTTCCAAGTTAACACTGAAAGCAAGTTACCTAATTTATGTGCTACCAAGCATATCTGTGTTGGGAGAAATAACCCCATAAATAAATATCTTATTGGCTTTACCCAAGAGCACAACTAAATTATTGTCAGCAGCTGTGTCTGGTGTGAATGAACTACATTGCCCACAATACCTTGCAAATCATATAGATATATGCACTTGCCAAGAGTGTGAAGATTCTCACCCAGGCAGCCGTCTGACACAGTTCACACCCACCCTCCGGAAACTGAAAAACAGCTTTGGAGAGTGGAAAGGAAATGGCAAAAGACAAAGAATGAAACAGATAGGACAAGATACATGTATGCTCTAAACCAGGGGTCACCAACCTCCAGAGGGCCGCGGACCGCACAGCCGACTACCGGCAGACTCGCGGGCCGCACACCCCCCCCCCCCGAAAAAAAAAACTGCTCATACCTGTAGTTTTATTTTTCCATGTCAGCTCCCTCCCTTCTTCTGCAGCCGCGGCTCCCTGCCTCTTAGGGAACCGCGGCTGTGCTTGTAAAATCATCGCGGAGCCCTTCCTGTCTTGACGGGCTCCATGCAGCATTGTCCCGCCTCTAAAGGAAGTTGTTTACCACTTCCTTTGGAGGCGGGACAATGCTGCACGGAGCCCGTCAAGACAGGAAGGGCTCCGCGATGATTTTACAAGCACAGCCGCGGTTCCCTAAGAGGCAGGGAGCCGCGGCTGCAGAAGGAGTTGGTGAGTTTGCCTTGGCGGGCCGCACCGGGGTAGAGTCTCGCAGGCCGCACGGAGGGACCTCGCGGGCCGCATGCGGCCCGCGGGCCGCAGGTTGGTAACCCCTGCTCTAAACCATTATCGCACGGAGACAGAAATGCAAGAAAAGCCTACCACTCAAAGCTGATAAACTGCTTGGTCAGACCATGTGAACTCTTCGACATTGTCAAAAACCTAACAAAAACCCCAAACCTCTCAAACCTATTCCCAAACATTCCATCACAATAGCTTGCAGCACAATATAAACAACTCTAACAGATACCCAATCCATAACAAACATAAGAGAAGTCAACAATGCCTCCCTAAACACCGGTTGGGATACATTTGAGGAGACCTCTAAAGAAAGAATTGAAACCACCATATCAAGTCTTAACACAACCACCTCTCCCCTTGATCCTTGCCCAGTAAATTGGATAAAAAAGGCAAAGACAGATCTAAGCCCAGCACTCGCCATCATGATAAACGCGTCCCTGAAACAAGGCACAATGCCCTCCAGCCTCAAGATATCCACCATCTGTCCAACACTCAAGAAGCCAGAACTTGACCCATTGGATCCTGCCTCTTATAGACCAGTAGCAAGCCTCCCTTTCACCGCAAAACTCATTGAGAAGATGCTTGGGTGCATACGGAGAGGAATGGCTAGCAGAAAAAAGGAGGTGATAATGCCTCTGTATAAGTCTTTGGTGCGACCTCATTTGGAATATGGTGTGCAATTCTGGAGACCGCACCTTCAAAAGGATGTGAACAGGATGGAGTCGGTGCAGAGGGTTGCTACTAAAATGATTAATGGGCTTCATTATAAAGCATATGAGGACAGACTTAAGGATCTTAATATGTACACCTTAGAGGAAAGGCGGGATAGAGGTGATATGATTGAGATGTTTAAATACCTCCGTGGCATAAATGTTCAGGAAGAGAGCCTCTTTCAATTGAAAGCAAGTTCTGCTACAAGGGGACATGGGATGAGGGTGAAGGGAGATAGAATCAGGAGTGATATGCGGAAATATTTCTTTACGGAAAGAGTAGTGGATCCGTGGAATAGTCTCCCAGTGGAGGTGGTAGAGATGAGGACAGTAACTGAATTCAAAAAAGCATGGGACCAACACAGAGGATCTCTAAAGGTAAAAAGTGGACTGTTGTAGTTGTTATGGAAGGACAGACTAGATGGGCCTTGTGGTCTTTTTCTGTCATCATGTTTCTATGTTTCTAAGATAGTACAACAACAACTACAAGACCATTTGGACACAAACAATATCCTCGACCCACAACAACATGGCTTTGGTTAAGAACACTGGCTTGGGAACCCAGAGACCAGGGTTCGATTCCCATTAGCACTCCTTTCGGCCTTGGGCAAGTCACTTAACCCTCCATTGCCTCAGAAAAATCCAAGTTATCAATGTCCCTGTTTAATGTACATTACCAAGTTTAAGTTTCATTGTAAACCACTTTGACTGAAATGATAAAGTGGTATATAAAACCTGTTAAATAAATAAATAAATAAAATAAATCTCATGGGGTGGAAACCCTTATGATCTCCCTAAAAATCACCCTAACCAAAGGAATACAAACCAAGCACTCTGGATTCACCCTGATCTTCCTGGACATACCTGCAGCTTTTGATACCGTCTCACACAGCATTTTACTACACAGACTTCAAGAAATTGGCATGCAAAATATAGTTCTCCAGTGGTTCAGATCATACCTCACAAACAGACACCAACTAATTCGCACCCGCACCACCACCTCCGCCCCATTTCAACAAACCCAAGGAATACAACAGGGCTCTGCACTCTCAGCTATGCTCTTCAACATTTACCTTCAATCACTCTGCTCCATAATAAGGTCCCACAACATCAATTTCTACATTTACGCACATGACATAATGCTCTATGGACTCATCACAACTGTAAATCCAACTAATCTGCAGTTAACAAACTGCTTCAAAGATGTTGACAAATGGCTCCATGAAAACTATCTCACAATAAACCTCAGAAACATAGAAGCATTATTTGTTACCAAGGACCACACCTTCACCTCCGCAACACACATCACCCTGGGAACGACACAGATAACAGTCCAGTCTCACATAAAATACCTAGGAATCATTCTTGATCAAATGCTTTCATTCAAACAACAAATTACAAAGACAGCAAAAACAATATTTTTCAAAGCCAAAATGTTACAGTGCCTCAGACAACTCATACCCACAGGACTTTAGAACAGTCATGCAAGCAATGACACTCCCCCACCTAGATTTTTGCAATGCCATATATCATGGTCTACCAACTGCCACCTTTAACCCACTATGGACAGCCCTCAATTCAACAGTAAGGATCATCCAAAAAGGGAAGAAATATGACCATATCACCCCCATCTTGAGAGATCTCCATATCCTCCTGCTAGACTGCTAGAAGCTCGGATAAAACACTGGTTCTGATCCATAAAGCACTCCATCAGCAACAAGCCACACATGTCAGTACCCTGTTAACCCGACTGAACACTAGAAGGCTAACACGTCAAACCACAAGCGACTTGCTGAACGTACCACATGAAAGGACTATGTTTAACCAACAAACCTGCAACCGTTCATTTGAACCATACGCCCCCACATTATGGAACTCCCTCCCTGCCAGCATCCAGAGCAACAAGGAACTTTCCTCTTTTAGGAAACAACTTAAAACCCACCTCTTCTCCATCCACCTTGGATGTGAAAAGAACAGCAATCAATGAACCAGACAAACGGAGACTGAGTTAAACTAAAGATTGGACTGGCATCTCTCCTGAATATGCATATATGTTTGACCCCCCCCCCCCAGTGATGGCAATCCCCCTCTTCAATTAAATATTTCTAACCTTTATAATGTAACACCCCCCCCCCCTTTTTGTTCTATCCTGTTATAATGTACCCCCACTTTTATTGTAAACCGCTTTGACCTGGTGAAAAGCGGTATATAAGCACAGCTAAAATAAATAATTAATTGTGATTTTTGCCTATGTTCCATTCAAACTCCTCCCCTGAGCATGCTTACTCGACAAATATGCATTGGCTTGCACTGCACATACTTTTAGGCATGAACAAATTTTATAAAAGATGTTTTATACACAACAAAAGTTATAAAATTACCCTCCACAAAACCCAGTTTTTCATTGATGGTCTAAGCAGAAAAAAGAATGCAGAAGTTGCGACATTCAAAATTTTCAAGGTGTTTTACAAAAGGCTTGCTGAATATGGAGCGTTTTGCAAAAGCCATGGGGAGAACCAGTGTACTTGACAGTACATTCAGCCATTTAACAAAGAAATATGTTCAAAAAATAGTAGCATCACTCAAGACTCTGAATGTGAAGTATCCCAATCACACCACTGAATCTATTCTTCTCTCCTTCCTTAACGACGTGCGTACTGCTCATGACCGAGGTCTTATTTCCATTTCCATTTCCCTAGACTTATCTTCTGCTTTCGACCTTGTGGTTCACCATACTCTTCTAGCTCGCCTACATGACATTGGGCTCTCTGGCTCTGTTCTCTCCTGGTTTCACTCATTCCTCTCCCACAGATCCTTTTCCGTTTCCACAGGTCTTTCCTCTTCTCCTCCCACCCCCCTCCCATGTGGTGTTCCCCAGGGCTCCGTCCTTGCCCCTCTCCTGTTTAATGTTTTCATGGCCCCCCCTTGCCCTTCTAGTTCAGCAGCACAGCATTTCAGCCCACTATTATGCTGACGACATTATCCTTCTTCACCACACGGACCCCACTGCCCCAGATCTTGCTCCCCTCAACTCCTGCTTGGCTTCGGTGTCCACCTGGTTTTCCTCTAATTTTCTGCATGTGAACCCCTCAAAAACATCTGCCATCTGGTTTACCTCCGGCCCCCCAGTTCCCTCTCTCGCTCCTCTCTTGTCCTCCTCTCCCCTACCAGTAGTCTCCTCCTTACACTACCTAGGGGTCATCCTGGACTCCGTCTTATCCTTCAAAGAACATAGTTCTTCTGTCGTACAGCGGTCCTTTCATACCTTAAGATAACTTTGTGCAGTTCGCCCTTTCGTATCAGTCCCCTCTATGACCACACTATTACTATCCTTGGTGGTATCTCGCTTAGACTACTGCAATATCGTCCTGGCCGGTCTTCCACAAATGCAACTGCGGAGACTACAACTAGTCCACCACACAGCAGCACGTATCCTCACACATGCCTCACGTTTCGACCACATCACCCCTGTCCTGGTTCACCTACACTGGCTCCCTCTTCTCTATCGTATACAGTTCAAAGTACTCATCTATGTTCATAAAATCATCCACACCGGTATTCCCCTCTACCTCGCCGACTTAATTCATCTTCATTCATCTCACCGCTCCCTCAGGTTGATCCACCAGAACTGTATGTCCCTTCCCTCTCCGTCACAAGCTCACCTTGAATCTACTCGCTCCTCTGCCTTTTTCTTTCTGGGCCCCCGACTCTGCAACTCGCTTCCCCCCGCTCTCCGCTTAGAAACCTCCTATAAAACCTTTAAGACCAAGCTGAAGTCTCACCTCTTCTGCACTGCCTTTAATCTTCCTCCTCCCTCTGCTCCCCTATCTCCTCCCCCCCCCCCCCCGCTGAATCTGGATGTTTTTAACCCTTTGTCGCTGCGCACTTTGTTTAGTTTTCACCTTGCTGCTCTATCCTATCTCTCCACTCTATCTTATCTCTCAATTTTTTTGGCGTTCCTTTTCCTTTTCAGCAGCCTAAATATTTTTGTTACTGTAAACCGCTCTGGTGCCCTTGGTAAAGAGCGGTATAGTAAATGATCTAATAAAGATAAAGATAAAAGTGACACATAAGCAAACAAATGATTTTTCAACCTAAATTTCACAAAGTTGGACATCCAAGGGGAGATAATTAATAAGTCAAACTACAAAAGTCACATTTTTGCCTTTTTGAGTACTTTTGGCACCACAGATGTACACAGAAATTCCCCTCTCAAGGATTCCTCCAAAGCCTATGTCCAAATGAGCAATTAGCAGATGGCATGACTCAGAGTAGGTGTAAATGCTGATGGAACTGTCATTCAGGTTCCCCCACACCATGTCAGAGCATTACCCCCTTCAAAACTGTCATGTATGCAGTGTCTATGGCTATGAAGAACCTAGACAAGATTCTAAAGAGCAGAGATGTCGCTCTCTATACAAAGATTCGACTTGTACAGGCCATGGTATATTCAATAACGTCATATGGATGCGAATGTTGGACAGTGAAAAAGATAGACAGGAAGAAAATTGATGCCTTTCAATTATGGTGCTGGCGGCAAATACTGTGTATATCATGGACTGCCCGAACAACAAACCAGCCAATGCTAGAGGAGATCAAACCTAAGCTTTCCTTAGAAACTCAGATGACAAGACTTCAACTTTCATACTTCGGACACATCATGCGTAGAGAGAGATCATTGGAGAAAAACATAATGCTTAGCAAGCTAGAAGGTCACCATAAAAGGGGAAGGCCGGCAATGGGATGGATCAATATAATAACAGCAACTATGAATACCACTCTATCAACAATGAGCCCCTTGGCTGAAGATAAAACAAAGTTTAGGTCAACTATCCAGAGGGTCGCCAGGAGTCGACACTGACTTGACGGCACTTAACAACAAGCAGTGTCTTTTCTAAAATCAATATTTACAAGCATAGGGCCATTTGCAGGTGTGAGCGCATGATTTACACATGAAAATGTTGCATAAGCCTTCTAACAACACCTCAATAGATGGCAACAGGCAAAATGGTAAAGGGGATGGAAGGATACCCCTATGAAGAAAGGCTAAAAATGTTAGGGCTCTTTAACCTGGACGGCTGAGGGGAGATATGATAGAAGTCTATAAATTAATGAACGGAGTGGAACAGGTAAACGTAGATCGATTGTTTATGTTATCAGAATATAGAAAGACTAGGGGCCATGCAATGAAGCTACAGGGTAAACTATTTAAGACAAATAAGAGAAAATATTTTTTCACTCAACGTGTAGTCAAACTCTGGAATTTGTTACCGGAGGAAGTAGTAAAGGCTGTTAGTGTAACCCTTTCCAGGCCGAGCCCAAAACTCTCGGGATCCAAAATTATGACTAAATCTTCCTATCAAATGGTATATAATACATGACCATAGCAGAAGGAAAATCACTATTAGAACATATTGAATAAGACGGGTACAATTTTCCTGAAATATGCAAAAATTAACCCGGCTGCAGAATGTGGATTAAAAATTTAAAGTAGGCCTTTACTGTTAGTTACTCACCTAAATCCTACAGACCCATATCAAGCATCCCGTTCTTGGCTAAATTAAATTAATTGAAAAAGCAGTACAAATTCAGACCCAGGAATACATTGATAGCTCAGCCCCCCTGGATGATCAACAGTATGGGTTTCGCCCTCAGCACGGGGTGGAGTTACTACTAACAGTTCTTATTGATACCCTTGTAAGAGGTATCGATAATTCAAAACAGGCATTCCTACTTATATTCATTGATATCTCTGCCGCCTTTGACAGTGTTCACCACTCAACAATGATTAGTAAACTTAGACAAATAGGTATAAAATCCACGGTTCTTAACTGGTTTTCTTCATACCTAAGTGACCGAACTCAAACGGTACGAATTGGCAACCTCACCTCAAAAACTTACAATCAGGAACTAGGCCTCCCACAAGGCTCTGCACTGTCAGCGCTACTATTTAATATTTACTTAAAACACATCTGTCAAATATTTAAAAAATTCAATGTGCACTATCACCTTTACGCGGACGACATAATGATGTATGTCCCATTCACAATACCTAATATTCCTACACTACTTATTAATACCTGCCTCAATGAAATAAACAATTGGCTAAATGAAAACAACTTATTCATTAACCATGCAAAAACAGAAGCCCTAATAACTAAAAACACAACATTCATTCCTACATCACACATTACGCTGCAAAATAATGATATCAATATAAAAACTGAAATACGCTATCTAGGTGTAATACTAGACAAACACCTCAGTATGGACACACAAATAAGAAATATAACAAAAAAAGTTTATTTTAAACTAAAAGTTTTAAAACAACTCCGCCCCCTAATGCATCTACAGGATTTTCAACGTATAATACAAGCTATAATAACTCCCCATTTCGACTTTGCGAACTTAACCCTACTAGGCATAACAAAACATAATCTAAAAAAACTCCAACTAGCACAAAATGCAGCAGCAAGGACTATCATGAATGCCCCACCATTCCAACATATAACACCTATTTTAGAGAATCTACATTGGCTCCCGATTCAATGCCGGATACATTATAAAACTCTTTTAACTACTTACAAAGTCTTGAACAACATAGCACCTCTTACTTTAAACAACCTTATTAATAAAGAACCCAATCATAATCTTCAAAGACGAGACCAATTAAACAAACTAACACCAAAGGAATTTATAAAAGCCAAAAAATCAACAAGAAAGCATTCTCCCATGCTGCCCCTATAACTTGGAACAACATTCCATCGGAATTAAGATCCTTACCTCAAATCATGGAGTTCAGGAAAAAACTCAAAACTCATTTATTCTCAACATACTACGGATCCTTGTTGAATTCACCTTTTCAACAAGAAAAAGGATAGCTTCACCAGCTGACATATCCCATCTTTGAACTGGATAAATGAGAAAACCCCAAACCGAAAATTTCGATAACATACATACCTGCAGGGCCGGCCCGTCCATTGAGCAAGAATGTTTTTTGCACAGGGCCCCGCGTTTCGGGGGGCCCCGCGCAAAGAACATTCTGCTTTTTTTTCTTAATTAAATTTAAAAAAAAAAAAAAGCTGGCCTCTGCCGCCGCGGCGGCATGGAGTGTCCCGCGGGGCTCCCTCTGCCCGGCGGAACTCTTCTGGCGCGGCTGAGCCCCTCTGTGCCGGCTTGCAGATACGCGAAGGAAGAGTGTCTCCCTCGCGTCTCTGTTAAGCCCGCAGGGGCAGATGGGAAGCAGGGGCTGATGGGAAATTTCCCATCTGCCCCTGCGGGCTTAACAGAGACGCGAGGGAGACACTCTTCCTTCGCGTATCTGCAAGCCGGCACAGAGGGACTCAGCCGCGCCAGAAGAGTTCCGCCGGGCAGAGGGAGCCCCGCGGGACACTCCATGCCGCCGCGGCGGCAGCGGCCAGCTTTTGTTTTTTTTAATTTCCATGAGCCGAGGGGGGGGGGCGGGTAGGACTGGCAATGGGCTGGGGGGGGGGGGTTAGGACTGGCAATGGGCTAGGAGGGGGGTTTAGGACTGGCAATGGGCTAGGGGGGGGGTTAAAACTGACAGTGGGCTGGGGAGGGGGGGTTAAGACTGGCAATGGGCTATGGGGGGGGTAAGACTGGCAGTGGGCTTGGGTGGGGGGGTTAAGACTGGCAATGGGCTATGGGGGGGTTAAGACTGGCCGTGGGCTGGGGGTTAAGACTGGCAGTGGGCTGGGGGGGTTAAGACTGGCAGTGGGCTATGGGGGGGTTAAGACTGGCAGTGGGCTGGGGAGGGGGGGTTAAGGCTGGCAATGGGCTATGGGGGGGGTTAAGACTGGCAATGGGCTGGGGGGGTTAAGACTGGCAGTGGGCTGGGGAGGGGGGGTTAAGACTGGCAATGGGCTATGGGGGGGTTAAGACTGGCAGTGGGCTGGGTGGGTTAAAACTGGCAGTGGGCTATGGGGGGTTAAGACTGGCAGTGGGCTGGGGAGGGGGGTTAAGACTGGCAATGGGCTATGGGGGGGTTAAGACTGGCAGTCGGCTGGGGGGGTTAAGACTGGCAGTGGGCTATGGGGGGGTTAGGACTGGCAATGGGCTGTGGGCTGATGTGGGCTGGCAATGGGCTATGGGGGAGTTAAGACTGGCAATGGGCTAGGGGGGGTTAAGACTGGCAATGGGCTAGGGGGGGGTTAAGACTGGGGGTTAAGACTGGCAGTGGGCTGGGGAGGGGGGGTTAAAGACTGGCAATGGGCTATGGGGGGGTTAAGACTGGCAGTGGGCTGGGGAGGGGGGGTTAAGACTGGAAAGGGGCGTTGGGGGGGAGGGTAAGACTGGCAGTGGGCTATGGGGGGTTAAGACTGGCAATGGGCTGTGGGCTGATGAGGGCTGGCAATGGGCTATGGGGGGGTTAAGACTGGCAATGGGCTGTGGGCTGATGGGGGCTGACTGGAAATGGGGTGATGGGGGGTTAGGACTGGTAATGGGTGATAGGGGGGTTAAGACTGGCAATGGGCTATGGGGGGTTAAGACTGGCAGTGGGCTGTGGGATGATGAGGGCTGTCTGGAAATGGGGTGATGGGGGGTTAGGACTGGTAGTGGACTGATTGGGGGGGGTTAGGACTGGTAATGGGCTATGGGGGTTAAGACTGGTAATGGGCTGTGGGCTGATGGGGGCTGTCTGGAAATGGGGTGATTGGGGGTTAGGACTGGTAATGGGCTATGGGCTGATGGGGACTGTCTGAAAATGGGGTGATTGGGGGTTAGGACTGGTAATGGGCTATGGGGGGGGTTAGGACTGGTAGTGGGCTGATGGGGGGGTTAGGACTGATAAAGGGCTATGGGGGGGCTAGGACAGGAAATGGGCTGATGGGGAGGTGTTAGGACTAGGTGGGCTGATGTGGTTAGGACTGGTAATGGGCTGTGGGCTGATGGGGGGGGTTAGGACTGGCAATGGGCTATGGGGAGCTGACTGGAAATGGGCTGATGGGGGGTTAGGACTGGTAATGGGTTATAGGGGGGGCTTAAACTGAAAATGGGGGGATGGGGGTTAGGACTGGAAGTTGAATGATGGGGGGTAGGACTGGGAATGGGTGGGGGGGTTGCTAGGACTGGAAATGGGCTGAGTGGAAGGGGAGGCTTGAACTGCAAATAGCTGATGGGGAGGGGGCTTGGAATGGAAATGGGCTGTGAGGGAAGGGAGCTAGGACTGAAAATGAGCTGATGGAACAGCTAGGATAGGACTGGAAATGGACTGTTGGGGGGAGCTAAGATTGGAAATGGGCTGTGGTGGGGACTTGAATTGAAATGGACTCATGGAGGGGCTAGAACTGGAAGTAGGCTCATGAGGGGGCTTGGACTGGAATTGGGCTGAGTGGAGGGGAGCTATGATTGGAAATGGGCTGTGGTGGGGGCTAGGAAATGACTAGAAATGGGCTGATGTGGGGGCTAGGATTGGAAATGAGCTGATGAAGGGACTTGGACTGGAAATGGATGGGGGAGCTAGGACTGGAAATGGGCTGATGGGGGGGCTAGGACTGGAAATGGGCTGATGCAGGGACTAGAAGGGAATGGATGCTGGGTGAGACTGGAACTAGAAGGGAGCTGATGTTGGGGGAGGATTAGAATGGGATGGGGCTGGGAGAGTAAAATGGAGAGGGGAAAATATTTTGTGTAGGAGGGATGAAAAATCTACAATTGGCCGGGTATTGGGAGAGTAATTGGGGATTGAGGATGGAGGGGTAAAATTTGTGTGGATGAAATAGGAATGAGGAAAGAGCAAAAGGAGAAAGATTAGTATTGTCAGACGGCTGCCTAGGGTGAGAACTTACACAATCTTGACGATGCATATATTCATATGATTCTTGCAAGGTATTGTGGGTATTGTAGTTCATTCACTCCCAAACACAGCTGATGACAATAATTGAGTTGTGAAACCAGTGGTAAGCCAATAAAATACTTCTTTTATTGATGGGGTTTAATTCACCCAGCACAAGTATGCTTGTTAGCAATATAAATGAGGTTACTTGCTTGCAGTGTTTAAATGGATAACAAAAAGTCAGAAAGCAAACCAGAAAACAACCTTCAGCTTGTCAGGCAATTAGCTAATGTTTTCTTAGCAAATAATTACCAAATACAAAAGCACAAAGAAAAGAATAAACTTTGCTGGTTAGGTTAACTTCTGCTTATTTTCCACGCAGATCTCAGCAGTGATTCTCCCTTGCTCACACACACAATCAGGTGCAGCTTTAATTACTATCAATAGACCAGCTGTAAGCCTTTAGCTGGCTGGCTGCTACTGTGTGAACCCAAATCCTGCTTTAAGAGCTGTTTGCAGTGGAAATAAAGAACAAAGTTAGGTTTCTTTGTGATGGCTGATGTGTTTGCTCACAGAAAGCTAGCAATAGCATTTAGATAGAGAACAGTCCATGTAAACTGTACTTTCATCTGCTGTATCTCCCCCTTCATCAATCAGCATAGGGTCACTATCATACATTGGCACAGACGAGTCTTTCATTAAGGCACTATCATGAGAATGCTTATTCCCTTGCTGCCATTCTCTATTATAGATAGGGTCTGGATCAGTGTTCATACCTGAGCCTCTCCTGCCATCATAATTCCTCTCTGTAAAGCCTGGCCAATATGTAATCCAATTCTGATGTCCAGCCTTCCAATCTTGATCCCTGGACACTGGATCTCCTCTCACATACCTTCTGGCCTTGGACTGAAAGTCCCTTCCACGTGCAGTCTTCTCTCTTCCAGGTAGCCACTGGTGATTCCTATCTCTGCCATTCCATTCCTCTGGCTGAATCCAGTCCAATGGACTCTGCTGGCACTTGGAATACCTCCCAGTATGGGTACTGCCTTGGACTCTCCCAGACCATCCAATGGGCTTTCTTCTCTTCCTTCCAGAGAGTTTCCTTCTTTCTCTATCCGCTTGGCTTGGCTTCTGTTTCTCCAGGTGATACTGGTGCTTGAGCTTGTAGCCGTTGCTGTCTCTGTATCTCTTCCTGAAGCTCTTTCTGTAGCTGTTCTTGAAACTGTTATCTGAAGAATAAGCTCTACTCTTATCCTGTTCTAATGTGTGCTCCTCCCTAACACAGCGCACCTGTGTTGAATCAGGCCCTGCCCTTTGAGATGAGTGCTTAGGGATTACCTCATAGCTCTCTTGATTGCACACACATTTTCTCACTTCAGCCCCTCTCATGGCTGCTGGAAACCTGGTGCATTCTGGGACTGGTAGTCTTTTATGTGAAAACTCTGTTTTCTCACTTCTACCAGAACTGACAGGTTGCTTGTTCAGAGTCACATCATCTTTTCTATAGCTCCTACCTGAGCTATGATAAGCTTCCTTATCACAGTATGTTAAAGCAGATGTAGAGAGAGAGAATGGAAAAAAAACTAGAAGAGAGAAGAAAGGACAAATGGACAGCAGACGATGGAGAAGTTAGCAGAAAACATGAAGAAACCAGAAGAAAGTGGCTGGACCAATTGCAACTGAAAAAAAATGCACAAAAGGTAGAAAGATATCTCTTTATTTTGAATTTATTAACTGGAATATGAAAGCTCTGGGAAATGTGCATCATTAACGTCTGCGCTTTGTTTGGTACAAGAGGAAATTAATTTATAGTTTTATTTCTACAGTGTTGTTGTACATTCCAAGTTTGGATTTTGGGGTTCCCAGTTTAATTATTGCCTTCCTGTTTCTAAATTGTGATTTCTTGTTTGGTGATGGTCTATGTTCTGCATGTGTAACTGAGCTGAGGTATTCTGTTTATGTAATTCCTATTTGACGTTGCCACTTGTTCTCTTTCCCCAGTATTCTCTGAAATGTATTGGTTTAATATTTGCAGTGTTGCCTTTTGATAGGTAGGGTATGGTGCTTTGTGAGTCCTGGTAATGCTGTCAGGATACGGCGGGTTTGCTATGGGTTCTAAATGGGCAGCGTTTGTAGTAGTTCCTAATGTGCCTGGCGGTTGGCACTGGATTATAGTAATGTAGAAATCTTTTAGTCTTTCTTTATCCATACACTCATTAAGAGACATGTTTACTAAAAGTTAGTGTATGGTAACATTATGCAAATATTTATGCAAATAAGGCCACTTATGCAAATGAGGCCCCGCACTGAGTCTCCGCACATGGCCCCGCACCCCCCTTGGGCCGCCCCTGCATACCTGTACATAGTTAAAATCTGGTTCTTTGTATATAGTTTACAACTGTTAATTGTAAAATTGAATTTCTTTGTAGTTTCACATTGTTATCTGTAAAAGCAGCTTTGCCTGTTTACTGTTGTTCCATGTAAACTGCAACTAATCAATGGAAGGTGCGGTATATAAAAACTCGCTAATTAAATTAAATTAAATTAAATTCAAAGGGTTAAAAAAGGTTTGGACAGGTTCCTGGAGAAAGGGTCCATAAACCCCAGGATATCAATGCTTGACCCAATACAAGCATTGTGGAACCTGTGTCTTTTGGGGAAACTGCTAGGTACGCATGACCTAGATTGGCCGCTGTTGGAAACAGGATACTGGGCTTGATGGACTTTAGTCTGACCCAGTATGGCATATCTTATGTTCTTATGATTTAAATGTAGGGGAAAGGAGGCACATTCTTCATGTGATTTGGATGGTCCTTTGAATTATATAGAGACAAAGCAATGGGACTGGATGGGATACATCTGAGAATATTGAAGAAACTCGGGGATGTTCTAGTGACACCACTGACTGACCTTTTCAATGCTATTTTAGAGTTGGAAGTGGTCCCAGAGGACTGGAGAAAGGCACTTGTGGTCACTTTACACAAAAGCAAAACAATCATAAACATATTTAAGATCAAACAACACACTTCAGCCAACAGCCTACACACCCTCATACAACCAGACACTAGCACACGCCCAAGAAGAAAAGGCACATCCAACCGTGTTAACACCCCTAAGGACTTCAGAAAAACACGCAAGGACACCACAGAACGAGCACTCTCCCTGGTGGCCCCAACAATCTGGAACACCCTCCCAGATGATCTGAGAACAACGACAGACCTTAAAGACTTTCGCAAACAGCTGAAGACAACGCTATTCACAGAGCACTATGGACATGTCACATGATCTACTAACTAACAAGAACAACTAACATACCCCCCCTGACCCTCGCATAGAAGAATGTATAACAGCACACGACGTATCATAGCACACAATGTATAGAAGAATGTATAATAGCACACGATGTATTATAGTGCACAATGTACATAGCTCCATCTAATCAAATACACAACACATCAGACACACCAAACACGATATACCCATCACTGCATGAAAACACATGATCACTCCTTTGATTGTTTGCTGTGAAACCGCTTTGATTGTAAGAGAAGGCGGTATAGAAATACTGTTAAATAAATAAATAAATAAATAAAAGCGGAAGTAAGGATGTGGTTGAAAACTACAGGCTGGTTAGTCTAACCTCAATGGTGATCAAATTATTGGAAACGCTACTAAACAGAGGAAAGTGAAGTTTCTGGAGTCAAATGGATTGCAGGTTTACCAGAGACAGGCCTTGTCAGACAAATCTGATTGATTTCTTTGACTGGGTGACCAGGGAATTGGATCGAGGGAGAGCCCTAGATGTGGTGTACTTAGATTTCAGTAAAGCCTTTGACACTGTTCCGTACAGGTGACTTATAAACAAATTGAGCACCCTAGGGATGGATCCTAAAGTGACTGACTAGATTAGAAATTGGTTTAGTGGGAGGCAACAAAGGGGACAAGTAAATGGAGTTCACTCTGAGGAGAAGAAAGTTACCAGTGGTGTGCTGCAAGAATCTGTCCTTGGTCCGATTCTTTTTAACATCTTTGTTAGTGATATAGCAGTAGGGCTGTCAGGTAAGGTTTGCCTCTTTGCTGATGATACCAGGAAGGAGTAGATAACATGAGAAGGTATCTAGCTAAGCTTTAAGAATGGTCAAGAATTTGGCAGCTGAGATTCATGCTAGAAAATGCATGGCCATGCATTTGGGCTGCAAAAATCCAAGGGAGCAGTACAGTGTATGGGGCAAAGTACTTCTGTCCACTAAAGAAGAGCAGGACATAGGCATGATTGTTTCTGATGATCTTAAAGTGACTAAACAAGTAGAAAAGATGATGGCAAAGGCCATAAGGATGCTTGGGTGCATAGGGAGAGGAATGTCTAGCAGAAAAAAGGAGTTGATAGTGCCTCTGTATAAGTCTCTGGTGCAACCTTATTTGGAGTATTGCGTGCAATTCTGGAGATCGCATCTTCAAAAAGATATAAACACGATGGTGTCAGTGCAGAGGGTGGCTACTAAAATGGTTAGTGATCTTCATTATAAAACATGGGGATGAGTTACAGATCTTACTATGTATACGTTACAGGAAAGGAGGGATTGAGGAGATATGATAGAGATGTTTAAATACCTCCGCAGCATAAATGCACAGGAGGAGAGCCTCTTTCGATTGAAAGCAAGCTCTGCTACAAAGGGACACAGGATGAGGGTGAAAGGGAATAGACTCAGGAGTAATTAGCGGAAATATTTCTTTACGGAAAGAGTGGAACTGTAGATTTATTTTATTTAGATTTTTTATACCGCCTTATCAAGTAATCAAAGAATGATAACACTTAGGGGTATGTTTACTAAACTGCGGTAATGCCATTCGCGTTAGGATCCGCGGTAGAGGCAGAAATACCCAAATAAGGACATGGGCGGTACATCGTTACCGATAACGCGTGTTACAAGGTGCCATAAATTAACGAGCATTAGAGGGAGCCGTAGCACGTTACCGCGCGTTAATCTTAAGAAGGCGCGCAGACATGAAAACACAGAAACAGAGTTGTAGCACAATGGTTACTACACTGACTGATGGTACAGGGGTCATAGGTTTGATTCCCCAGTGTGCCTAATGAATAAGGCTGGCTGAGGCATTATGTTTAAGTATTGGGTTGTGACGAATTTTAATTTTACTTTAATTAGTGCTGCCAGCAAACACACCCTCACAGTGGCGTAACCTAAGGTGCCGCATAAGGCACCCTAGAAGGCACTCCATAGGGCACATTATAAAATGCGCTGTCTGCCAAGGCACCCTATAATGTCCTCTATAGGACACCTTATAAGGCACCTTATAAGGCGCTTTATAGGGAGCCTTATAAGGTGCCCTATAAGGCGCCTTATAGGGCGCCCTATAAGGCGCCTTATAGGGCGCCCTATAAGGTGCCTTATGGGGCGCCTTATGAGGCACCTTAAGGTTACAGTACTCTGAGGGTGTTTTTGCTGGCAGCCCTAATGTACATTAAAAATAGACAATGCCTCAGACAGCCCTATCAAATAACCCCACCATGGGTTTCAACCCATGACGTCTGGCTTCACAGGCATTGAAGTAGCCAGTGGGCTACAGCTGCCAACAAACCCCTGACTGGCTGCAGAAGGACTGCACGTCACCACACAAACATTCTGCTGTGGTTACCTGGATAGGGTTAACCCACCCATACCCATGATGCACTGCACATGCAAATCAGCAGTCTACAGATGATCACAAGATGGGGTATGCACCCCACAGCATCTCAGCTTGGTAGGGGGTGCTGACGGTGTGTGTTAGTGGCACAGAGTAGCTACAGACCGTCACAGTGTGCGGGTCCTGTGCTCACCCTGAGGGTGAGGTGGGGTGCCCAGCGCCATTTTCGCAGCACTTGGCTTTGCTGAGATAGGCTATGCTGCAGGTTCCCCATCAGTGCCAATGTGTGATAGGTAGTCCTTGCAAACACCCCTAGGATATGCCTGTGTCCATCTGTATTTCACATCTAGCCCTCGTGGACTATGATGCACCCAGAAACATGCATACCCGTGTGGGTGCCATGGTCACATGATTTAAGTGAAGGGGGTGTTTGTACCCCCAGGCAGATTACGTACCACTACCCAACCCACTCTCTGGGGCTCAGGGTGGGGGACAGGATCGCCCAACAACAGATCCACATTCTAACCCCCTGCAATGGTGGCAGTAGAGGAGACCATCACCCCAGTCCTGCTGGGGAACAGACACCCTACAGGGCAGGCAATGCAGAGCTGTACACATCCATAAAGCAATAGCAGACAGACAGTAGGCCTGGAAATGCTCAGCTGCCCCCCATCCCCTATCTGACATTCTCCAGCAGCAAGCCTCTAGCCACTGCACCCTGCAAGGTGTTCCAGCAAAAAACATACTAGCTGCAGACAGTCTCCTAGCTAGTCCATAATGCATGTTCCTGGAGGAGATGCATGTACCCAGAACTGGGATATCAGCATACACACCAAGCAGATAAGTCAGTGATTGGGCCCCAAAAAAGAACCCATAAATATCACATGAAAGAAATGCTATATAGCACTATGGGGGAACCTAGGCATGCCGTGGTCACTGCTCAGTCAGGGTGAGAGTGACCTCCCAGCAGGACATGCTGTGGCCACCCTGTCCATTGCCCTATGCTATGTACAGATGGATCCAGGCCAGGCCATCCTATCCTGGCTATTCCCACAGTACCTTGCTCCTCATTATGCACATTGGCAGGCCAATACTGGCAACAGTGCTAGCAGTGTGTGCTGTGGAGATTGTTTGCAGCCACCACACACTGGATAGACAGACACACACTCCCCACACCTATGCCAGCATTGTGCAACTAAAGAGGTGTTTGACAGCCCTGGCCACCGCACCAGTCCTGGGCACAGTGCAGGCATGGCTATGGTACGCAATACTGTTAGGGTCACTCCCAAGGGTGGTAAACACTGTCAGACACAAGACCTGTAGCACACTCCACAGACATCAGAAAGGTTGCTATGATGCAGCTCAATCAGCAAATTGTGCTTAACTTTGGAATTGCTATCTGCCAGTAATCATAGCAACCGTTTGATAGATGTTTACCGTATTCCCAGGTTTAGGGTGGCATTGCCAAGGTATGCAAGTGCTAGTATTGGGAGATGCACGCAGGGCCCAACATCCTGCCGCTCCAGGAGGCATTGGATAATGGAGCCTGTGGGTGCGGGTGTGTCTGTCCCTGTTGGCCATTGCTTTAGGGCAGAGGTTCCCAACTCCAGTCCTAGTGGGCCAAACACTCGGGTTTTCATGCTGTCCCTCATGAATATGCATGAGATACATCTGCATACCATGGGGGCGGCGCATAGAAATGCAGCACAGGCATCTTTATTAGAGGCGGCATGGAACCTGGATGGTGTTTGGCCCTCCAGGACTGCATTTGGGAGACTCTGCTCTAGGTAATGCGCATGTTTATGGTGTCTGTGCTCTGTAGGGTAAAATGTAGGTGTTTTGGGCATGTTTACATCTGCAATAAGGGTTCTGTCTGTATTAGCACGTTTTAGTAGTGGGTAAAATATGGGGACTGGGTTGGCAGGAAACACAGCTGGGACTTGAACCTGTGACCTTTTGCTTCTGAATACACTGGTTTTGTGCACTGCACCACTGTGTTGTCACAGAGTTAGTGCATTCCCTGGTGATACCATGACTGTTCATCAGACAGGGCCTGTCTGCTGCAGTGCATGGCACCCACCTACACAGGGCTAGGCCACGGTCTGCTCTGGGCAGCTGCCACTGCCCCCTCCACCACCAGTATCCCTCTGCCACCATGCTGACATGCCCTTCTGCTGGGTGGTGGTGGTGGAGCGCAGTCTCAGGCCATCCAGTGTGCGGGTAGGCGGCTGCCTATGGTGCGGGTTCTGGGGTAGGGGTGCCTGCATAGGTGTCCACGCTTTCCCCCAGCACCGCCTTCCAATGTTCCGTGCCCTTGGGGGTAGCTGCTGGGTACTATCCCCTGTGACACTGTGGGAAACACAGTCGTGCCCATGTTGGGCCTTCAGCAGTTGCTTTCTGGCTGCTCTGCTGTTTCAGCATTCGTATGGGCCACCTAGGCATCACCCTAGTCCGCACTGTGGCCCAGCTGCAACACAGCATGTGCCGCCTGCGGCCCTCTGTATCCCCTTTTCCAGCATCTGTCCGGTTGCCTGTTCCGACATGCCCACCCTGCGGTTGCGGGACATGTGCACGCCATAGGACACCTGTCCAATAACAAGGGAAAGCCCTGATCAGCGCTATTTCACTGTGGGCTCATTCACCTTGTATGGGAACGGAGCATAGACCCTTCCACGATTAATATCTTTTTTTTTTTAGCTTTCTCGGGGGGGGGGGGGTGATGTTTCCCATTAATATCACTATTGGCCAGCTTGGTTATGTTTTTATTCCAGTTTGTTGAGGTCATTTTCAATGTTTATGTGCCCTTTTGTTATGTGCACATGTATCATACTTATCACGTTTTGTAGGTTACCCTGCCTTTGCTGTACATTGCTGACACTTAAATGGTTTCTCTCCCCTGCAAATGTGCATCTAAAGGCAGGTTTTCAATCGCGTTAGGATTCAGCTCTTCAGATCAGCGCGTTAGTGTGAATGGAGCCTCTCCTCGCCCACACTACGCCCATTGACCCCTTCTCTCCACCCTCTCTCCACCTTCTGCGGTGTTTTAGCATGCCGCGGAACGTCTACGATTGTTAAGTAACGTTAGCACGCGTTATGAGATAACGCGCGTTAACGTTACTTAACGATCGTTAACGTTACATAACGTGCCTTATGTAACGTTACTGCAGTTTAGTAAACATACCCCTTACAGTAAACACTATTTAGCAAAACACAAAAGTTAGTAGTGAGCAAAACTTCCATACAAGGTAACCAGCAGTAACTTATTTACAATAGTGAAACATATTTAGAATGAGATTTTGGAGTGGTTTATATCTTTACCTTGTGTAATGTATTTACATAGATTTAGAATGAAAGGGAGTGTGTTAGGTGAATATGCTGGGTGTTATGACCAGAGAATAACTTCTGTTGGTTGAGTAGATGCATGGAGTAGAGACATGGTGGAAGGAGGACAACCAGTGGGACACTGTGATACCTGGGTACAAACTATATCGTAATGATAGAGCTGATCAAATTGGTGGAGGGGTTGCGCTCTATGTTAGAGAAGGCATTGAGTCAGAAAGGATTAAAATTTTGCAGGAAACAAAATTTGAAATTCCATGTAAAAAGGGGAAGGCGATGGCAGTGGGGGTGTACTATCGACTGCCTGGCCAGAATGAACAAATGGATGATGAAATGCTCAAAGAAATCAAGGAAGCTAACAAAAGTTACAGCGCAGTAATAATAATGGGTGATTTCAATTACCCCAGTATCGACTGGGTCAGTGTCACGGCAGGACATGCTAAGGAGATAAAGTTCCTAGATGAAATAAATGACTGATAATAAATGATAATAAATCCGCAGTACTACCTTTTAACTTTCGAAAGGGAGACTATGGTAAAATGAGGAAAATAGTTCAGAAAAAACTAAAAGTAGCAGTTGCAAAGGTTAAAGACTTACATCAAGCTTTGGTGTTGTTGAAAAATACTACCTTGGAAGCCCAAACCAGCTGTATTCCACGCTTTAAGAAAAGTGGAAGGAAGTCCAAAAAACTGCCAGCATGGTTTAAAGGTGAGGTCAGAGAGGCTGTTGTTGCCAAAAAAGCATCTTTCAGGAAATGGAAAAAAAGAGCCAAACGACGAAACCTGGAAACACTGGAAACACTGGCAAGTCAAATGCAAGGCAAAATGCAAGGCATTGATAAGGCAGGCAAAGGGAGAATTTGAGAAGAAGCTTGCTGCGGAAGCAAAAATGTGAAATAAAGACTTTTTCAAGTACATTTGTTACAAAAAACCTGTGAGAGAGTCAGTTGGTCCATTAGATGATAGAAGGGTTAAAGGTGCATTAAGAGGCGACAGGGCGATAGCGGAGAGACAGAATGAATTCTTTGCTTCGGTCTTTACTGAGGAAGATGTAGGGATGTTACCCATGACTGAAGTGGTATTTAAAGGTGCGGAAGAATTGAAGGAAATATCGATACAGTGGGAAGATGTATTACAACTACTAGATAAACTGAAGTGTAGCAAATCACCTGGGCCGGATGGTATACATCCAAGGTGTTGTAGAACTGAAATATCATTAAAATCATCTCTAATACCTGAAGATTGGAGGATCACCAATGTAACACCAATTTTTAAAAAGTGTTCCAGGGGTGATCCAGGAAACTAGACCGGTGAGCCTGACGTCAGTACCAGAAAAAATGGTAGAAACCATCATAAAGAATAAAATTACTCAGCATGTAGATAGTGATGGCCTAATGGGAGACAGCATACATTACTTTAGACATGGAAGATCTTGTCTTACTTATCTGTTATGTTTTTTTTAAGGTGTGAGTAAACAGGAGGACAAAGGTGAGTCAGTTGATAGTGTATCTGGACTTTCAGAAAGCCTTTGACAAGGTCCCTCATCAGAGACTTTTGGCAAAACTAAAGAGTCATGGGATAGCAGGCAGTGTACTACTGTGGATCAGGAACTGGTTAAAAGAAAGCAGAGGGTAGGGATAAATGGCCAATTTTCCCAATGGAGAAAGGTGAATAGTGGTGTACCCAGGGATCTGTGCTGCGTCCGCTGCTTTTTGACATATTCATAAATGACTTTGAAAGTGGAATAACGAGTGAAGTTATCAAATTTGCAGATGACACAAAACTATTTAAAGTTGTTAAAACCCAAGAGGATTGAAAATAGCAAGAGGATCTTGATAAATTGGAAGACTGGGCATCAAAATGGCAAATGAAATTTAATGTGGACAAGTGCAAAATTATGCACCTAGGGAATAACAACCCAAACTATGGTTACACGATGCAAAGTTCCACATTAGGAACCACCACCCAGGAAAAAGATTTAGGCGTCATTGTGGATAACTTGTTAAAACCCTCAGTCCAGTGTGCAGCGGCGGCCAAGAGAGAAAATAGAATGCTAGGTATCATAAGGAAAGGAATGGAAAATAAAACAAAAGATATTATAATGCCTCTATATCATTCTATGGTGAGACTGCACCTTGAATATTGTGTGCAATTCTGGTCGCCGTATCTTAAAAAGGATATAGCGATATTAGAAAAGGTTCAGAGAAGAGCCACCAAAATGGTAAAGGGGATGGAAGGATATTTCTATGAAGAAAGGCTAAAAAGGTTAGGGCCCTTTAACCTGGAAAAGAGATGGCTGAGGGGACATATGATAGAATTCTATAAATTAATGAACGGAGTGGAAAGGGTAAACGCAGATTGACTGTTTACGTTTATTTATTTATTTAACATTATTTAACGTTTAATGTTATCAGAATATAGAAAGACTAGGGGACATGCAATGAAGCTACAGGGTAAACTATTTAAGACTAATAAAAGAAAATATTTTTTCACTCAACGTGTAATCAAACTCTGGAATTTGTTACCGGAGGATGTAGTAAAGGCTGTTAGTGTAGCTGGGTTTAAAAAAGGTTTGGACAAGTTCCTGGAGGAAAGGTCCATAAACCATTATTAAGAAGGGACCCAGGATATCAATGCTAGACCCAGTACAAGCATTGTGGAACCTGTTTCTTTTGGGGAAACTGCTAGGTACGTATGTCCTAGACTGGCCACTGTTGGAAACAGGATACTGGGCTTGATGGACCTTGGTCTGACCCAGTATGGCATATCTTATGTTCTTATTATATATTCTGAATCTATCCCCTTTCACCCTCATCCCATGTCCCCTCATAGCAGAGCTTGCTTTCAATCGAAAGAGGCTCTCCCCCTGTGCATTTATGCCATGGAGGTATTTAAATGTCACAGTCATATCACCTCTATCCCGCCTTTATCTAAAGTGTACATATTAAGAACCTTAAGTCTGTCCTCAAATGCTTTATAATGAAGACCACCAGCCATTTTAGTACCACCCTGTGTACTGATTCCATCTTGTTTATATCCTTTTGAAGGTGTGATCTCCAAAATTGCACACAATACTCCAAATGAGTTTGCACCAAAGACATACAGAGGCACTATCACCTCCTTTTTGCTGCTAGCCATTCCTCTCCCTATGCACCCAAGCATCCTTCTAGCTTTTGCTGTTGCCTTTTCTACCTGTTTAGCTACTTTAAGATCATCAGACATGAACTTCCAGTGATGTCAGCAAACCTAATGGCGGAGCGGTAATTGGGCCCCGCCGTCAAAGCCTGAAAACAAGGTGATAAAACAGTTAAAAGAGGTGAAATAGAGTGGAAAAGCAGAGGCACTAACTGCAGAATTCCCCAACCCAATCCAGACAGATGAATAGTCCGAGAGCGGCTCTTGAACTAAGCCGACCGGCAGAGAGCGGAACGGGCATGGGGCGCCACGTGGTCGGGATGTGTGGAGGTCACAGCAGCCCGGGAGACAACGCACTCAGTAAGAGTAAAGGATCATGCAAGCGGTGTACTCAATGCCCCTGAGAGAGGTACACTAAGGGGGCAGAAGGGAAGAATTTGTTTAAGAAGAAGGAGACAGAGCGAGTTGAGGAGCCAGCGAATCCTGCGGGCGGAGAGTACAGCCACGCGATCGCACGGGAGAGCTAGTGGTGGAGGGCAGTGAAGGCCTGAACATAGCGGAGAGTGTGTGATTGACATGGTAGCCAGTGAAGTTAAGCAGCAGTGGAGCAGGGAACGGACAGAACAGAGACAGAAGAGAGTTACCAGAAAGACTTTCCTATAGATCAGACACTGGAAGAGTTTCTAATGCTTTAATAATAATCAAAAACAACTTTATTAATAACAGCTTACAAAACAACACAGGGCCCAGCCACATACAAGGATACAAAATGGCTTCTTTTACTGGAAGGCAATAAAGGGAGAAAAGCCCAAGAAGAGGGGGGCAGGCAGTAGCGGCCTGGACATCAGGAGATTGTCAACTTCAAACAGCCTGATGAAGCCACGAGAGGCGACAAAAGGCAAATGGATAAGTCTAAAGGAGGACTAACTACAAAATAGAAGCTGGCAGAATTCAGATCTCCATACGCTACCTCGAGAGGAGGTAAGGAAGGGGAGAAGGAGGGCAAAGTGATGGCGGAGCAGGAGAATGAGCCAGCGGAGGAGATGGAGAGTCCCTGGGGCCCGGGAGTAGCTGATATGATCAAGATATGGTTGAATGAGATGAAAGAAGAATTAAAAGTGGAAATTGGCGGAGTTAAAAATGAATTAAAAGAGACATTGCAATCCCTCAGACAGGACATAGCGGACCTGGGATCCCGGGTAGAGGAAACAGAAACTCAGCTGGAACAACACGGAGAAGCAATGGACGATCTTCAAGAAGGCTGGGAGGAGTTAAAGCAAGCCCAGGAGGAGTTAAAAGAAAAGACGGAGGATCTGGAAGACCGGTCAAGGAGAAGCAATATAAGAGTGAGAGGAGTGCTAGAGGATCCTAAGTATAAAAATTGTGAAGAGATTGTTACAAAAGTGTTTGAAGCAATGCTAAAAGCAGCAGCTCTCGAAGAGAGTGGAGTAGGTGAACAATTGCAAATTGAGCGGGCACATAGAGGACTAGGGCCAGTAAGAGACAATCGACCAAGGGATATTGTGGTATGCCTAAGATCCTTTAAAAGTAAAGAAAACCTCTTGAAAGCAGCATGGAAGCTGGGATAATTCAAATGGGAAGGGTATGTGGTGGAGTTGTTCCAGGATCTCTCTTTAGGCACTGTCACAAGCACAACGCCATAATCACTAGTCTTCTAGTTGTTGAGGGCGTGGTGGTTGAGAACCTTCTTCTATCACCTGTTATATTTATGCTTTAAGTAGAAGGATTGTAGTCGTGTTAAACCAACGGTAAGGCTTATGACAGAAAAATAATTTATTTTGAACACAATAAAACAGATCAGGTTCCTGGTACCATTTACAGAATTTTAAATTATAGGATTTTTGCTAAAGGTTCAGCAGGTTGGTGGCAAAACAAACACAACTCAATATTGGCTTTTAAAGTCCTCTTCACTGCAGAAGCTAGCCTTTTCACATATAACCAGATGCCACTTTTCTTATTGTTATTTGTCAATCAGAGCAATAGAAAAACAAACTTTACTTCTTCTATGGCAAAATTATTTTCACTCGGCCAAAATTCTCTCTAGGCTGCACTCCCAGGTGAAGAAGCAAACTTAGGTTATGAAATAAGCATTCACAGTGTCCTCAAGACTCTTATAGCAGGCTTTTCTTATAAAAGACAGGAGCAAAGCAGCTAATTAACTCTTTCTCCGTTGTAGAGTTTCAACACAGCTGACACAGAAGCATGAATCACAGCCTTACTTCATTAGCTTATGCTGCAGTAAATTCCTCCTTTCAAAACACACAGGAATTTACTTTCTCACTGTTTAGCTCTGAGGTTATTTCAGCAAGAGGAACAGTTCTTTTCAGGCTGGCCTTTCTTCAGACACTTTAAGTCTAGAGCTTGGCATAAAGAACAATCTATCAACATATCTTCTTTTGCCCCTAGCTCTGACCCTTCTTCTCCCAATTCCTTAGGCAGGGGCGGCCCAAGGGGGGTGCGGGGCCCTGTGCGGAGACTCAGTGCGGGGCCTCATTTGGTAAACATTTGGTAAACATTTATAAGCCGCCACTTCCAGCGATCAGCAGCGGACCATGGTGTAAATACAGGGAGTAACTTATTCAATCAAAGATACAGTATGATTTGAGGGAAGGGTACACCAGAATCACAAAGAATTTCAAATATACATTACATTTTGATCATCCAGGTGCGAGTAACAAAAATGAGCTACAATCACATAGAATTACAAATATACATTACAAATATACATTACATTTTGATCATGCAGGTTTGGGCAACAAAGTGAGCTAATAAATAAACATTTGTTTGATCAGATTTTAAATATACATTACAGGTTTTTCAAGTACACAGAATACATTTGTATATGCAATCCTACTAACATTGACATCGGGTCTATTTTGCCTCCTAAGCTTCAGGGGTTAGGCAACTTGGGTAGTGAGAGGGTGATGAAAAAACTGTCTAGGTGATACCGTAATGTTCTTGGAAAAGGTGGGTTTTAAGCTTCTTTCTGAAGTCCTGAATATTGTTGATCAGTCGTAACTCATACGGAAGCTTGTTCCAGAGTATGGGTGCAATGTACGAGTATGCCCGGTTGCTCGTTCCCTCTTTAACATCTCTTATACTACTGGGAACGCAGAGAGTATTCAGGTTAGTAGTCCTTCGGCATCTGTTGGGGGGCTGTGTGGTTATGAGGTTGTCGAGGAATGATGGGGCTATCCTGTGAATGATTTTTAAAGTAGTTACCAGTATTTTGTATACTGCTCGTGCTAAGATTGGGAGCCAGTGAAGCTCAATCAGTACTGGTGTAATGTGATCCCTTAGTTTCTTATTCAAGATGATCCTGGCTGATACATTTTGTGCCAATTGTAAGATGTTTATGGTTTTTTTTGGAAGGCCTTGCAAGATGGCATTACAGTAGTCAAAGTGAGGAATGATGAGCGCTTGAGCTACTGTTCTGAAGTCAGTTTGTTCGATTATGTTGCGTAGGGGTTGAAGGACTCTCAGTTTATGAAATATTGCTCTGTTGGTCAACCGGAGATGTTTGTCCATTTTTAGGTTAGCATCAATGAGAACTCCTAGATATTTGATCTCATTTTTGGATTGATAGGTGTTGTTGTTAAGGGTGATTGAAGCATAAGAACATAAGATATGCCATACTGGGTCAGACCAAGGTCCATCAAGCCCAGTATTCTGTTTCCAACAGTGGCCAATCTAGGTCATATGTACCTAGCAGTTTCCCCAAGAGACACAAGTTCCACAATGCTTGTACTGGGTCAAGCATTGATATCTTCGGTCACTTCTTAATAATGGTTTATGGACCTTTCCTCCAGGAACTTGTCCAAACCTTTTTTAAACCCAGCTACACTAACAGCCTTTACTTCATCCACTTCAAAGCAGGTGGTTTGAAGTCTTGTTTACTTGATACGAACATCACATCAGTTTTTTTGTGGTTTATCGACATGTTGTTATCTTGGAGCCATTTTTGCATTTCGCCCCGGCATTCTTCTATTTGATTGAGATTAGGATTATCTATATCAAGTTGAGTGTACAACATGATATCATCTGCGTATAAGTGGTATCTGATGTTATGTTTTTGGAAAATCGTACAGACTGGCTGGATGTAAACGTTGAATAGTAGGGAGGAAATAGCTGAGCCCTGAGGTATTCCTTGGGTTTGCGGGAAAGGCTTTGCCTGCTCGTTATTGAAGCGTACCTGTTGCATTCTATTTGTGAGGTATGACTCGAACCATTTTAACGGTGTTCCTGCTATACCTATGGACATAAGTCTTTGCAAGAGTGTTTGATGATGGACTGTGTCGAATGCAGCTGATATATCAATGAATATAAGTAGGAACATCTTTTTTTTGTTTTCCAGACCCTTGATGAGGTTGTCAATGAGCGCAATGAGTAGGGTCTCAACTTCATGGTATGGCCTGAAGCCATATTGATGGTGGTCAAGGATTTTGTTTTCATCTAGGTGGTCCTGCAATTGTAGTTGGGTTACCTTCTCAATAATCTTAGCAAGGAAGGATATGCTTGATATAGGCCTGTATGAGGTTGGATCTTCTATGTTGAGCGCTTTATTCTTTAAAATAGGCCTTATTAGGGATCTTTTAAGTTGGGCAGGCATAATACCCTGCTGAAGAGATTGGTTTACTATGTGCGTTATCAGCTGGGCAATTTCCTGTTTAGTAGATTTGATCCATTCTGCTGGGCAGGGATCTAGCAGTGAAGTTGTTGAATTTAGGTTAGTGATGGTGTTTATGATCATCCTTTCGTCGATTATCTGGAAGGTAGACCATCTTTCTTTCTGTTTACAGCTTGAGTTCATGATGTCCAGCTGTTTGGGGCATGTAGTGATTACATTCTGAGATTGGATAGACAGGTTTTGAGGATTTAGTTTATTAGCATAGTGATTCGCCAGATCTTGGGCCTTTATATTTCCATTACAGTTGACTTCCGGCAGGGGCTTCGTGAGAGATTTGACTAGCTCAAACAGCTCTCTGGGTCTGTTAATAGCCTTGTTGAGTACTTTGGTGTGGTGAGCTTTCTTGGCAAGGTTGATCTCATGTTTATATTTGGCTAGGAGCTCCAGGTATTCAGACTTGTGCAGACCAGACTTAGTTCGTCTCCATTTTCTTTCCAGTTTTCGTAAGTCCTGTTTCATTTTGTGCAATGGTGAGGTGTACCAGGGCTCTGCATAAATATTTGCATAATGTTACCATACACTAACTTTTAGTAAACATGCCTCTTAATGAGTGTATGGATAAAGAAAGACTAAAAGATTTATACTTTACTATAATCCAGTGACAACTGCCAGGCACATTAGGAACTACTACAAACACTGCCCATTTAGAACCCATAGCAAACCCGCCGTATCATAACAGCACTACCAGTGTGATAGGTGATGGCCTAGCATGTAGCAGAGCTAGGTCTGAAGCCCTTTTTCTCCTGCTTTAAAATGTTATTGCTGATTTTGGAAAATTATAGAATGCTGTTAGCTGTTAGAAAGAAATACTGTTCTATTCTGGTTTGATAACATGTTCTGCTCTCCTGGAGATAAGAGAATTAAAACTTTTACTGTTTATTGTTTAGGTAAGCCAGATGTCTGCTTTAGTAGGAATGTCCTCCACTGTATCTTTGCTAGATATGCACTGACCTCGTAATTAGGATGAAAATATAGCAGAGAAGCCGAACAGTGTAAGAATGTTTTGTCTAGCATTATGAAGATTGTTTAGTGTTTTGAGCCAGGGCTAGAGATACGCCTTAGCCTTGCTTTGTTTGGCCTCGCTTTGTTTTGCTTTTGATGAGAATGCTTCTGATATGCCTTCCACTATCTTTGTGGCTAACTGACCTTGCAAGAGTAGTGAAATATACTGTATACTTTAGAAGTATTATGTTTAGTGTTATGTCTAGTTGCTGACCCGTGGCTAGTAAGACCCAAGCAGGGGGAGCGAGTCCTGGGCCCGGTCAGAGATGTCTATTGGATGAGAGTAAGTGGGCCACTATGGCCAATGAGGAGTTTTGCCTGTATTAGACTGGAGAAGAAAAGTATATAAACTGTCATTTTTCTGAGCTCTGTGCTCAGACATTTTGTATGCCAATGCTGAGACTGTATATACAATAAAAGGGAGTTGAATCCTCGTCCATTGACTCCGGGTATTATTGGGGTTGCGGGCCCTTCGCTATTACAGTTTCTTGGTGCATTGGCCGGGAAAGTAATGCGAATTGAACGCAAGTGAATATTACCATTACCATTACCAGAGCAGCCACCGTTTAAAAGAAGCGCCGGCAGGAGCACAGGCCTCTCCATTGCCTGCACCCCTCCGGCCCAGCCACTGCTCTCCCGATCGGGGAGGAGCACGCCGGAGCAACGCGGCTCCTCCAGCCTGCTGCTCTACCCAATCGGGGCAGAGCAGCCACCGTTTAAAAGAAGCGCCGGCAGGAGCACAGGCCTCTCCATTGCCTGCACCCCTCCGGCCCAGCCACTGCTCTCCCGATCGGGGAGGAGCACGCCGGAGCAACGCGGCTCCTCCAGCCTGCTGCTCTACCCAATCGGGGCAGAGCAGCCACCGTTTAAAAGAAGCGCCGGCAGGAGCACAGGCCTCTCCATTGCCTGCACCCCTCCGGCCCAGCCACTGCTCTCCCGATCGGGGAGGAGCACGCCGGAGCAACGCGGCTCCTCCAGCCTGCTGCTCTACCCAATCGGGGCAGAGCAGCCACCGTTTAAAAGAAGCGCCGGCAGGAGCACAGGCCTCTCCATTGCCTGCACCCCTCCGGCCCAGCCACTGCTCTCCCGATCGGGGAGGAGCACGCCGGAGCAACGCGGCTCCTCCAGCCTGCTGCTCTACCCAATCGGGGCAGAGCAGCCACCGTTTAAAAGAAGCGCCGGCAGGAGCACAGGCCTCTCCATTGCCTGCACCCCTCCGGCCCAGCCACTGCTCTCCCGATCGGGGAGGAGCACGCCGGAGCAACGCGGCTCCTCCAGCCTGCTGCTCTACCCAATCGGGGCAGAGCAGCCACCGTTTAAAAGAAGCGCCGGCAGGAGCACAGGCCTCTCCATTGCCTGCACCCCTCCGGCCCAGCCACTGCTCTCCCGATCGGGGAGGAGCACGCCGGAGCAACGCGGCTCCTCCAGCCTGCTGCTCTACCCAATCGGGGCAGAGCAGCCACCGTTTAAAAGAAGCGCCGGCAGGAGCACAGGCCTCTCCATTGCCTGCACCCCTCCGGCCCAGCCACTGCTCTCCCGATCGGGAGGAGCACGCCGGAGCAACGCGGCTCCTCCAGCCTGCTGCTCTACCCAATCGGGGCAGAGCAGCCACCGTTTAAAAGAAGCGCCGGCAGGAGCACAGGCCTCTCCATTGCCTGCACCCCTCCGGCCCAGCCACTGCTCTCCCGATCGGGGAGGAGCACGCCGGAGCAACGCGGCTCCTCCAGCCTGCTGCTCTACCCAATCGGGGCAGAGCAGCCACCGTTTAAAAGAAGCGCCGGCAGGCGTGCCCGCGCCTGGCGGGCCCGCGCCTGAGGGCCTCGCCAGAGGGCCCTTTGGCGTGGCCCTTAGGCGGGGACCGCGAGAAGGGGCACCAGAAAAAACCCCTGCCATCATCAGCAGCTCTCCGGCAGCAGGATAACAGCACCAGCCATATTCTCAAAATCGAAGCTGCCTGCATATACGTTTAAGGTTCGTTTTGAATGGTTGCATGTTGAGGCCAGGAAGAGGCATATAGAAATATAATCCCACAGCACGTATACAACAACTAAAACAGTAGTAATCATTGTAAGATACTGTTGCCAGTAGTAATCATTGCCAGTAGTAATCATTGTGAGATACTGTTGCCAGTAGTAATCATTGCCAGTAGTAATCATTGTGAGATACTGTTGCCAGTAGTAATCATTGCCAGTAGTAATCATTGTGAGATACTGTTGCCAGTAGTAATCATTGCCAGTAGTAATTATTGTGTGATACTTACTGCCAATGGTAATTACTTTTTCCTAAACTGTCATCGTGAGACACAGTTGCCAGTAGTAAGTACCCTCCCTGCACTGTCAGCCTGAGATACTGTTACCAGCAATAACCTCCCTCCCTCCAACTACCTCCCCTAACACTCTTCCCTTTACCTCATAAAATGAGCACAATGTCTCCTACTAGGATTATAAATCTCCTTTTCACTCTCTTCTTAATAACCCTCCTAACTCAACATATATACACTTACAAAACCAACCAAGGTCCATACAAAAACATTCCAATCATCCACAATCATAACCGGAACCCTTACAATAATTTCCCAATCACCTACAATCTGTACCAGAATCCAACATATAGTTCTACATACACAAACTCTCGCAATCACCATTCGCGCCACACCTCACACAAACGTCATCACCGACTCATCCAAATAAAGCAACAACCTATAAGCGATAAAATCGACCAAAACGACAATACAAACACCAAATTACAACTCATCCTAATAAACATCCGATCAATAAGAAATAAATTACCAATAATTAATGACATAATTAACGATACCTCCCCTGACATTATCTGTATTACTGAAACATGGCTCTCACCTACAGACACTATACTACTAAACCAACTAACCACATATCAATATGACATATTCAATTGCCAACGGAACATAAAAAGAGGAGGGGGTGTATTGATCCTCACCAAAAATGACCTAAAATTCACCCTTACAAACCTAAATAATATAGATGGTATGGACATTGTTAACATAGAAAATAAAACCATGGCTCTCACCCTCATCTACAGACCCCCCTCATCTGATCAAAAAAATCTCACCCCTATCCTAGAACTTGCATGCACAGCGTCACAAAGCAAACCATTTATACTCCTTGGTGACTTGAACCTCCCATCACTGAACCATTCCCAATCAGATAACTTCATAGATGCCATGTCACAAATGGGGTTCACACAGATAATACATGCTCCTACACACAAAAGAGGCAACATACTTGACGTAATTTTCCTCCCAGCCTCACTCTACAGTCACCTACTACATACCACCCCGAGTATAACCGAAGTACCCTGGTCAGACCACCATCTAATCACAATCCAGCTATCAGCACAAGTCCCAAAAAATAATGGGAGCACAACCCCGCATATATCACGCTTCAAACACTTTGACAAAGACACATTCCTCGACAAAGTACTACCCAAACTAGATACAACCACACCAGACATCAACTCAACCATATCAAATTGGAACCTAACCATTCAAAAAGCAGCTGTCCACACAAAAGTCTTACACAAGCAAACAAAAAAGACAGAAAATGGTTCACGAAAGAGCTGAGAAAACTAAAAAAACAACTGAGGAGACAAGAAAAGAGATGGAGAAAACTAAAATCTGATGAAAACAAATCCCAATACATGGTCCTACTTATAGAATACAAAAACGCAATTAACAAATCAAAAAGAGACTACCACTCTAAAGTAATAAACTCATCCATCAACCGCCCTAGGGAGTTATTCGCGATAGTAAAAACATTAACCAAAGCTAATAACAGCGAACCTAAACAAGCAATTAATATACAAACACTAGCTAATCATTTTGCAGAAAAACTAAAAAACAAGCCCACTACCCCAACTTCTTTATTATCAAACACGAAAACCACGCATGAATGGACAAGTTTCCAGTTGATAGAACAAAAACAACTCCTCAAAATCATAACAATGATAAACACCACCACCTCCCCACTTGACCCATGCCCCGTTTCATGGATTAAGTGTACGAAAGAGGAACTGGCAGTAAATCTACAACACATAGTTAACCAATCTCTATCACAGGGCATCATGCCTGATGCCCTAAAACTCACAACACTCCGACCAATAATAAAGAATAATAAGCTAGACTCAAAAGATCCAAACTCATACAGACCTATAGCCAGCATTCCGTTCATAGCCAAAATTATAGAGAAAACAATTCAAATTCAGTTACAGGAACACATTGATGAATACAAACCCCTTGACTCACACCAATTTGGTTTTTCCGCCCATCCCATGGAGTAGAAACCCTCCTAATCACCCTTATGGACTTCCTCATCAAGGGCACAGATGACAAACAACAAGGCTACCTACTCCTATTTATAGATATCTCAGCCGCATTCGATAACATTAATCATCTAACACTGATCAACAGATTAGAAAATCTAGGAATAGGCGGGACCGTCCTTAACTGGTTCAAATCCTACATTTCACACCGATTAATACGCGTCCAAATTGACCAACAAGCATCAGAAACATTCCCCCAAGGACAGGGAATACCCCAAGGATCAGCCCTATCAGCCCTCCTATTTAACCTGTACCTGCAACCGATAACAAACATATTTAAAAAACACAAGATTAACCACTTTATATATGCCGATGACATCATGCTAGCTACCCCCATAACCATTAAAAACCCTACATATGACTCGCTATCCAAATGCATGGCTGAAACCACCTCCTGGATGGAAACTAACCACCTCAGCATAAACTTCAAAAAAACTGAGGCAATGTTTGTGACAAGATCATCTATGACTGAGAACACCTACCCGGAAATAATCACTATCAACAAAACCTCCATACCTGTCAGAAAACAGGTAAAATACTTAGGAGTAATAATAGACCACACTCTCACCATGTTACCACACATAAAACAAACAGTAAAAACCATTTTCTATAAACTCAAAACAATTCAACACCTAAGGCCACTCCTAGAAACACCAGACTTTAGATCCGTAGTAAGTACACTGATCACCCCTCACTTTGACTATTGCAATAGTCTCCTAATAGGCCTCCCGCAAAAAAGCACCTACCTTCTACAAAGAGCACAAAACATCTGTGCAAAAGTGATTGCTAAAGCTCCCCTAACAGATCACGTAACCCCTATACTGCTAGACCTCCACTGGCTCCCTATAAACAGTAGAATTAAATATAAAATCATCCTAACAACCTATAAACTCATAAACGACATAACCCCCTCACACTTATCCACATTACTGCAATCTCCAACTTCGACAAGGACCCTCAGACAAAACGCGGCCCACTCGCTCATCATACCTAAAACCATCCGCAAAACTAAGAACACCACTAGCTCCAGAGCATTCTCATTCACTGCCCCTACACTCTGGAACGACCTCCCTATTGAACTTCGCACCATAAGAGACCTCTTCCAATTCAGAAAAGAATTAAAGACCTACCTGTTCACTGAACACTTCGAAGTCCCCTACTACCCCAAAGCTAGCTCCACAACAAACCTGGTCACACATGCACAAACTCCCTTAACCCAAACAATATAAACACAAGCCTACCCCCCCCCCCCCCACTCACACGCCTCAAAGACGACAAAAAAAAAAAAAAAAGGAACTAAATTCCAACACCTACACCAATATCTGCCCCACACAACACACACACCACACACTGTAAATATACATTTGTAAAAAGTTTGATGTGTTTGCTTTAATACCTTCAAAGTTCTTGCTTTAATACTTAAAAGATGTCTCTGCTTATTGTTTTTCTTTAATATATTTACTGTTCAATGTAAATAGTTGATTTCTATTGTTCTATGTACAATGTTCAATGTAAATAGTTGATTTCTATTGTTCTATGTAAAATGTATACAAACTGTGTACAAGACTGTTAACCTGTTATATGTAAACCGCCCTTGATCTCTGGAAGGGGCGGTATAAAAGAAATAGTTAAATAAATAAATAAAATAAATATTACCGCCTCTAGGTTTGGTCCGGCTGGGACCGCAGCCGACCGACAGCGGAGAGGATCCCAGGCGCCGCCGGTCCCTTGTATCGGAGGGTTCCACCCTGCCTCGGCGGCCTGCCGGGTCCAGCTGGCCAACACCTCAAACCCTGGTTGAGGGGAGTCCAGGATTCAACCCCAGGTGCAACGGGCTGCGCAGCGCATTAGCTACCGGATCCGGTGAGTACTGATTTTTCTGGTTTTTAGTCAGATAGCTTTGGGAAAGTCTCGAGACAAATCTGGTAAGGTAAAGGGAAGTCTGATCAACTTCCACGGGCGATCCTAGTACCCCTGCAAGTAGTGCGCGGGGCGAACCCATCAGCCCTTTCAGTTTAGTAATTCTGGTTTAGTCAGTTAGCCCGGGAATTTTGGAATTTGGGAAATGCTAGCAAGTTTGGTTGTGTGAAGTGTGTTTGAGAGGCTTTGCAATACAGGCCAAGCGAGAGTGGACTCCTCAGTAGCGCAGTTCTTGACCGGGCGACCGCGTTCAAGTCGCGAACAGGAGGAAGCGTCTGTTGTTTGTCCCCCTTATTGTTCTGTGGGCTACACGGACCCCTTACCCGTAGCCATTCCACCTACCCTTTCTGTTTGCTGTCTTATACGTTGTGCGTCATCATGGGAGGGGCAGAGTCTGTGCAAACTCCGTTAAACTGTATGATCACAAATTTTAAGAAAGGTTTTAGTGGTGATTATGGTATCAAAATGACAGTGCCCCGTTTAGAAATATTGTGTAGCAGAGTGTGGCCAGCGCTAGATGCCGGGTGGCCACCAGAAGGTACTTTTGATATCCAAACTGTGTCCCGGGTGCACAAGATAGTACGCAGCTATAATCCTGAACAGTTTTCCTATATAGACTCCTGGTTAGGCATATGTGAGAAGCAGCCCCCCTGGAAGAAGAGTTGCAGTGAGGGACAGAAAAGGATTATGTTAGCCACTACCACAAGAGTCCCTGCTAAGACAGAGAAGCTTCCGATTTATGCAGAACCAGAGCCCCCAGAGGTTCCAGCATACCCACCTGCCTTTCTGTATACCCCAGTCCCGTCAGCTCCACCCCGAGTACCCCCGCCAGTACCCCGAGTAGAGCCGGAGGTGGCAAGCGTGCCTCCAGCCGAAGTGCCTCCCCCTGAGCATCCACCTCCAAAGCTTGAAGAGCAGACCCCTCCTCATAGAAGTCGCAGCCCTAGTCCTGAGCAGTACTCTGATGCGGAGCAGTCACCCCCTGAGGAATCCGCTAGTGGAGAGTCAGATGCCAGTCCAGAGCCATCCACCAGACCAGATACCAGTAGCAAAGACACCTCCAGATCCACTAAGCTGCGGGATGCCCTCAGATCCCGGAAAAAAGGCCAGAAAAAAGGCCAGAAAGAAGCCCGCCAAATGCCACTGCGGCAGGTCCCAGGATTACCTTTCAAAAATGAAGAGGGTCAGGTTGTGCCCGGACCAACCAGTTTAGTTTATGTGCCTTTTTCCACAACAGATTTATTAAACTGGAAAATACATTATGCTTCCTATACTGACAAGCCCCATGAATTGACAGAGTTAATGACTAGTATTATGCAAACCCATCAGCCCACCTGGTCTGATTGTCGCCAGCTCCTGACTACCCTCTTTACTACGGAGGAGCGGGCACGGATAGTGCGGGCAGCCACTAAATGGTTGGAGGAGAACCCTGTAGTTGGGAGAGACCAGAATCTAGATCTCCAGCAGGCAGCAGCTGCAGATTTTCCTAACAAAGATCCCAAGTGGGACCCAAATAGCGATGCGGGAGAAAAAGCCCTCACCCGGTTTCGCCAGGCTTTACTACAGGGCCTGCGGAAGGGAGGTCAGAAAGCTATGAATATTGGGAAAGTAGCAGAAGTTCTTCAGCGCCCAGATGAGAGTCCGGCTGCTTTCTATGAACGATTATCTGAAGCCTATAGACTTTACACCCCATATGACCCAGCAGACGATGAAAATTTACGCATGGTGAATACTGCTTTTGTGAGTCAGTCCCAGGGAGACATAAAGCGAAAACTGCAGAAATTAGAAGGATTTGCAGTCATGAATTCAGCACAGCTAATGGAAGTCGCGCAAAAAGTATATGTGATCTACGTCGAGTGAACAGTGCAGTTGAAACCATACATCCAGTAGTACCAAATCCTTACACCCTCCTGGGACTGATTCCAGCAGAAGCCACTCACTTTACTGTTTTGGACTTAAAAGATGCCTTTTTCTGTATACGCCTGGCAGAGGCCAGTCAGCTTTTGTTTGCATTTGAATGGGAAAACCCTACCACAGGACGACGAGGGCAACTCACTTGGACTCGATTACCACAAGGATTCAAGAACTCACCCACTATCTTCAGTGCAGCCCTCAGTCAAGATCTGTCAAGCTACTCTGTAACTCCGGGAAAAAGAATTTTGCTCCAATATGTAGATGATTTGCTCATAGCCACCAACAACAAATCTGATTGCATACAAGCTACAAGTGATCTCTTGCACCTTTTGAATGAAGCTGGATACAAGGTTTCCAGAGCCAAGGCACAGCTGTGCCAGACAGAAGTGAAATACTTAGGGTTCCATCTGTCCAAAGGAACCCGGAAGTTAAGACTTGAGCGAAAAGAAGCAGTATGCCGCATCCCAACCCCCACTACTAGGAAACAGGTGCGAGCTTTCTTGGGAGCTGCAGGCTACTGCCGCATATGGATACCAAATTTTGCGCTCATGGCAAAACCCTTGTACCAAGTCACACAAGGAATGGAACAATCTCCCTTGGAATGGGGCCCAGAACAAGATAAAGCATTCAAATCACTGAAAACAGCATTGATGTCATCCCCAGCCTTGGGCCTGCCGGATGTGCAGAAACCATTTCATCTGTATGTCCATGAATCAAGTGGAAACGCATTGGGAGTCTTGACCCAGCCTCTTGGGTCTTGGCAGCGACCTGTGGCCTACCTGTCGAAACAATTGGATCCTGTTGCCAAAGGCTGGCCACCTTGCCTGAGAGCTGTAGCAGCCACAGCCCTCTTAGTGAGCGAAGCTGACAAGCTCACCTTAGGACAAAATCTTCAAGTCACTGTACCACACTCTGTTTTAACCCTGCTGGAGCACAAAGGAAACCATTGGCTCACCAACGCCCGAATGCTGAAGTATCAAAGTATGCTATGTGAGAATCCTAACTTGCAATTGAGTGTTAGCCAAACGCTGAACCCAGCTACCCTATTACCAATTGGGCCAGGCCCTCCTGACCATGATTGTTTAGAAGTAATGGACACTGTATATTCAAGTCGCCCAGATTTGACTGATATTCCCTTGAGTGACCCAGACAGAACTTTCTTCGTGGATGGGAGTAGCCTCATAATTGAAGGACAGTGATGTGCTGGATATGCAGTAGTGACTCTGGACATGGTAGTAGAATCATCAGCTTTAGCTCCAGGAACCTCAGCGCAGAAGGCTGAATTGATAGCCCTCACACGTGCACTCAGAATCGGGGCCGGAATCAGTCTGAATGTGTATACAGACTCTAAATATGCTTTTACAACACTACATGCCCATGGGGCCCTGTATGAAGAATGTGGATTGATCACCTCAGGAGGCAAGTCTGTCAAGTATGGCCCAGAAATATTGACTTTGTTTGAAGCAGTTTGGGCCCCTAAACACGTTGCTGTAATGCATTGCCGAGGCCATCAGACTGGAGATGGAGAAGTGTCCCGAGGAAACAGATTTGCTGATGTCTCTGCCCGAGAAGCAGCCATTGCAGGACAAATTACCACCCCAAATGCCGCAATTCAAGCAGCCATATTTCCAGTACCTCTTAGTGCATGGACTCCCAGATATACCAAAGTGGAGATGGACCATTACTGTCAAAAGGAGGGGGGAAAATTATCCGACACTGGGTGGATTGTGTTGCCACCGCCCGAAGGGAGCTCAACCCCTGGTATGACTGTAATTCCTGAAGCATTAGGCCCTGCTTTTGTCCAAGCTTTTCATCAGGCCACACACTATGGAAAAACTAAGATGGCAGAAGTTCTGAAGCCATATTTCTATATCTCACTGTTAGGACCTTTAACCACCTCAGTAGCCCGAAGCTGTGTGACCTGTGCCAAAAACAATGCCCGCCAAGGTCCTGTCCTACCCCCAAGAATTCAGTCAGTGGGAGTTACCCCCATGGGAAATATCCAAATAGACTTTGCAGAAATGCCACGAGCGAATGGATATCGCTACTTGTTAGTCCTAGCTTGTACCTTTTCTAGATGGGTGGAAGCTTTCCCCACCAGAACTGAGAAGGCCAGAGAAGTCACTAAGGCCTTACTTCATGAGATCATCCCCAGATTCGGAATACCACTGACCATGGGGTCTGACAATGGGCCCTCCTTTGTGTCACAAGTAACTCAGCAGCTAGCCCATGCCCTGCAGATACAATGGAAGTTACACACAGCATATAGGCCCCAGAGTTCAGGGAAAGTAGAGAGAATGAACCGGACCCTGAAGTCTCAGTTATCCAAACTTTGTCAGGAAGCCCACCTGAAGTGGCCCCAAGCTCTCCCCATTGCCCTTCTCCGAATACGGTCAGCACCCATCACGCCATTAGGAGTATCCCCATTTGAGATCCTGTATGGGAGGCCCCCGCCTATAATTCAGGGGATAAGGGGAGATATGGATCAAATTGGAGCGCAAATCACTAGGCAAGAATTGCTGGCTTTAAGTTCTGTTTTGCAGGGTCTTCATACCTGGGTGCAGGACCAGTTGCCTATCAATCTAACCGAACCCTTGCACCCTTTCAAGCCTGGAGCCTCGGTGTGGGTAAAAGAGTGGAAGAAGACACCATTGGCGCCTCATTGGAAAGGCCCATATATCGTTTTGCTATCAACCCCAACAGCAGTGAAAGTGGCAGAGATCGACTCCTGGATCCACCACAGTCGAGTGAAACCAGCAACAGTTCCTGAGAGTCGCCCCTGGACTTCGATCGCTAATCCTGCATCACCGTTGCGAATCACACTGCGAAGAAGAGATCCATCATCGTAGAGAACGTTGCCAACTTGTTTCTGAACATCACAGAGCAGTTCTGCATTAACTACATTCCAGACCCTATCAACCTCAATCAACCATCATCTACTACAGTAATCATCAGAGACTATAATCATGATGATTACCAATTGCTGCTATTTCCTTCTTGCGGTAGCCCTAGGACTTTTAAGAACCACTCTTGCCTTGCCCCCTTGTGCAGCCTGTATAACCACCACCCGAACTGGAATGCAAGTCACCCAGACTCTACTTTACCACTCTTACTATACTTGCACTGGCATAGTCAGCCGGTGTATTTATAATGGTACCGAACTGAATGTTTGCACTAAGGGAAAGACTCGCACTTGTTTTACACCATGACAGAATCCATCTTACTCCGTCTTAGAATTAAGATGGAATGATGAAGATGGAACCCTTATCAATGCTACGAGTCAACATTCTGATCCCAATCAACCTGCGTACCTATATTTTGATGTTTGTGACTTGATTAACAGAAATAATTATTACAGGTGCGGATCATGGGAGCAAGCCTACTATTATGATGAGAAATATATGTGTCCTGAAGGTGCGTACAACTGGGGAGTATGCACTGGGATACATTCCCCAACAACCTACAGCAGATCAACGGAAGCAGATTACTTCTGTCCGAAATGGGATTGTGTGTACTATGCTACCTGGTCTGGTAGCCCTACAGGACAGACTGGAGACAATCGCAAAGCGCTGCTAGAAAGATTACCTTTACTGAAACCATATCGCATACATCATACCTTCCATGAGGCCATGAAAGCAGAATTTGTTGTTCCCCACACTTCGCAGAATTTATTCATTGAACTGGCTGGAGCTGTGGCATCCAGCCTCCATGTCTCGGACTGTCTCTTCTGTGGAGGAACTCAAATGGGAGACCAGTGGCCTTGGGAAGCACAAGAACTGAACTATTCTGTGCCATATAACCAGACTGATGTACACAATACTACCAATGAATGGGTCCTAGCCCACTCCATAGTGGGTAGACTGTGTTTTGTACGAGCAGGACCGCAATTGACTGCATTGGTAGGACAATTGGTCTGCCTGAACCAGAAATATTATAATGCCACTACGGGAATGACTTCTTGGTGGTCAGGTGCCAATACTCCAGAACCTTCTAATCCTCTGATCATCTTTCCTTATTTGGCCAGGATATGGACTGATCTGGCTACACACAGCACTTGGCAAGCTCCACATGGACTATATTGGATTTGTGGCACCCGAGCATATGCTAAACTCCCTGCTAACTGGGGAGGAGCGTGTGTTCTTGAAACAATACGGCCATCTTTCTTTCTTTTGCCCCTTTCCCATGGAGAACAATTGGGGTTCCCTGTATATAAAAGCCGACAGACACGTGAAGCTCTGAGAATTGGCCAATGGGACAAATGGGATGCATCCTCTGAAGAATGGCCACCAGAGCGCATTGTTTCTTACTATGGCCCAGCTACCTGGGCACAAGATGGTTCTTGGGGCTACCGCACCCCTATATATATGTTAGATCGTATTATACGTTTGCAAGCTGTTGTTGAAATTATAACCAATGAAACTAGTAGAGCACTAACTTTGTTAGCCAAACAAGCCACACAGATGCGTACAGCCATTTACCAGAACCGCTTAGCTTTAGATTACCTGCTTGCAGCTGAAGGAGGAGTTTGTGGAAAATTGAATTTAACAAACAGCTGCTTACAAATAGATAATGAAGGACAGGTTGTAGAAGACATAGCCAACCACATGAGAAAGCAAACGTATGTCCCAGTCCAAACATGGCATGGCTTGCAACTAGATGGCTGGTTTGGTTCTTGGTTTTCCAGCCTAGGCGGCCTGAAAACACTTGTTATACTTGTATTCTTGATTGTGGCTATTTGCATATGTATCCCATGTTTCCTGCCCTTATGCTTGCGCATGCTGAACTCTATTATCGATAGTATTATTGACCGCAAGGCAGCGGCACATATATTAGCCTCATGGGATTATTACCCTGTACCACACAGTGATCCCTCTACTATGGTCTGAAGTATTATTGCTATTTGTGTGATTAGATTCTCACCCTTCCTCACTTGTGGGTGTGAATAATCAAAAGGAGGGAATGTGATAGGCGATGGCCTAGCATGTAGCAGAGCTAGGTCTGAAGCCCTTTTTCTCCTGCTTTAAAATGTTATTGCTGATTTTGGAAAATTATAGAATGCTGTTAGCTGTTAGAAAGAAATACTGTTCTATTCTGGTTTGATAACATGTTCTGCTCTCCTGGAGATAAGAGAATTAAAACTTTTACTGTTTATTGTTTAGGTAAGCCAGATGTCTGCTTTAGTAGGAATGTCCTCCACTGTATCTTTGCTAGATATACACTGACCTCGTAATTAGGATGAAAATATAGCAGAGAAGCCGAACAGTGTAAGAATGTTTTGTCTAGCATTATGAAGATTGTTTAGTGTTTTGAGCCAGGGCTAGAGATACGCCTTAGCCTTGCTTTGTTTGGCCTCGCTTTGTTTTGCTTTTGATGAGAATGCTTCTGATATGCCTTCCACTATCTTTGTGGCTAACTGACCTTGCAAGAGTAGTGAAATATACTGTATACTTTAGAAGTATTATGTTTAGTGTTATGTCTAGTTGCTGACCCGTGGCTAGTAAGACCCAAGCAGGGGGAGCGAGTCCTGGGCCCGGTCAGAGATGTCTATTGGATGAGAGTAAGTGGGCCACTGTGGCCAATGAGGAGTTCTGCCTGTATTAGACTGGAGAAGAAAAGTATATAAACTGTCATTTTTCTGAGCTCTGTGCTCAGACATTTTGTATGCCAGTGCTGAGACTGTATATACAATAAAAGGGAGTTGAATCCTCGTCCATTGACTCCGGGTATTATTGGGGTTGCGGGCCCTTCGCTATTACACCAGGACTCACAAAGCACAAGACCCTACCTATCAAAAGGCAACACTACAAATATTAAACCAATAGATTTCAGAGAACAACAATACATGACCTACTGGGGAAAGAGAACAAGTTGCAATGTCAAATAGGAATTACATAAACAGAATACCTCAGCTCAGTTACATGTGCAGAACATAGACCGTCACAAAACAAGGAATCACAATTTAGAAACAGGAAGACAATAATTAAACTGGGAACCCCAAAAGCCCAACAACACTGTAGAAATAAAACTATAAAGTGGGAAAATGTGGCCAGAATAAAATCAATGCAAAATACACACAAGCCAGGTAAATGCTGGAAAGCAATGAGCACAAATGCTCGAAGCTTAGCCAATAAAATTCCAGACCTGGAAGCCCTAATGGTGGAAACGGATTTGGACATCGTGGCCATTACAGAAACATGGTTTAATGAATCGCATGATTGGGATATAGCCATAGCTGGCTATAATCTATTTAGAAGAGACAGAGAAAATGGAAAAGGAGGAGGAGTAGCCTTGTATGTCAAAAGCAGTATTAAAGCTACTGAAATGCAGGGGACATGGGGAAAAGAAGAAGCGCTCTGGATTGTGTTGGAAAGAGGAGATGGCACTGTCATCCATATTGCTGTAGTCTACAGACCTCCGACTCAAATTGAAGAGAGAGATAACGAATTGATTATAGATATTGCCAAGATAGCAACAAAGGGGGAAGCAATCATATTGGGTGACTTTAATCTACCTGATGTGAATTGGATTGCTCCTTCTGCACATCTGGAAAGAAGCAAAAAAATTGTGAATGCTCTCCAAGATGCATTACTTAGACAAATGGTGATGGAACCAACCAGGGAAAGCTCAACGCTGGATGTAGTGCTCACCAACGGTGATAGCGTGTCGAATGTCTGCGTGAGTGCCCCTGTGAGCAACAGCGACCATCACACGGTGTGGTTTGAGATAAAAGCCATGGTACAGGCCAATCATAGCAAGCTCAAAATCCTAAACTTCAAAAACACTGACTTCAATAAAATGGCCGAGTACTTAAAGGCGGCGATGACGGGGTGGAAGGAGATAAGGGAAGTGGAATTGCAATGGGCTAAACTAAAGGCGGCAATAAAAGGGGCAACAGATAAATATGTAAGAAAAGTAAATAAAAACAAGAGGAGAAGGAAACCTATTTGGTTTTCCAAAGAGGTGGCTACTCAAATAAAGGCAAAAAACACAGCTTTCGCAAAATTCAAAAGCTTGCAAACAGAAGAACACAGAATTGAATACAGGATCAAGCTCAAAGAGTCTAAAAGAGAAATAAGGATAGCAAAATCAAAGGCAGAGGAAAAGATGGCTAAAGATGTTAAGGGTGGCGACAAAACTTTCTTCAGGTATATTCGGGAAAGGAAGAAGGTCAGAGTTGGAATTGAAGGACTCAGAAGTGCTGGGAAAGGACTCGTGGAAAGTGACACTGAAAAAGCGAAATTGCTAAACAAATACTTCTGCTCTGTTTTTACTAAAGAAGATCCTGGAGATGGACCAGCTGTGACTCCCAAATATAAAAATAGGAATGAAGTAGATACCACACCATTCACAGAAGATGAGGTGTTAGAACAACTTGTTAAACTGAAAGTGGACAAAGCCATGGGACCGGATGGGATTCATCCCAGGATACTGAAAGAGCTCAGAGAGGTTCTTACAGGACCATTAAAGGATGTCTTCAACAGATCCTTGGAAACAGGAGAGGTTCCTCAGGACTGGAAAATGGCTAATGTTGTTCCTCTACACAAAAGTGGTGACAGGGAAGAAGTGTCAAACTACAGGCCTGTGATCCTTACCTCGGTGGCGGGAAAAGTAATGGAGGCGCTCCTGAAAGAGCGAATAGTGAACTTTCTCAAAACCAACAGGTTGCAATATCCGAGGCAACATGGTTTTACCGAAGGACGGTCTTGCCAAACAAATCTGATTGAGCTCTTTGACTGGGTGACCAAGGAACTAGATCTGGGGCATGCAATGGATGTCATCTATCTGGATTTCAGCAAAGCCTTTGATACTGTTCCTCATAGGAGGCTTGTCAATAAACTCAGTAGCTTGGGGATGGGTCCCAAGATAGTAAACTGGATTACAAATTGCTTGACTGACAGACAACAGAAGGTGATGGTACATGGAGCTCACTCGGATGAGAGGAAGGTGATTAGCGGGGTGCCCCAGGGTTCGGTCCTGGGCCCAGCACTGTTTAATATATTTGTGAGTGATATTGCTGAAGGACTGAATGGAAAAGTCTGTCTTTTGGCAGATGACACAAAAATTTGCAACAGAGTGGACTCCCCCGAGGGAGTGGTTAACATGAGGAAAGATCTACAAAAGCTGGAAGACTGGTCTAATGCTTGGCAACTACGATTTAATGTGAAAAAGTGCAGTGTCATGCACTTGGGTAGCAGAAATCCAAGGGAAATGTACACGATAGGGGGTGAGAGGTTGGTATGCACGGTTCAGGAGAAAGACCTTGGTGTGATTATGTCTGATGATCTCAAGGTGGCAAAACAGTGCAACAAGGCAGTGGCAAAAGCCAGGAGGATGTTGGGCTGCATACAAAGAGGGATTACCAGCAGAAAGGAAGAGGTACTTATGCCACTGTACAAGTCACTGGTGAGGCCTCACTTGGAATACTGTGTTCAGTTTTGGAGACCATATCTTGCAAAAGATGTAAAAAGACTGGAAACTGTTCAGAGAAAGGCGACCAAAATGATTTGGAGCCTGCATCAGAAGCCTTATAAGAAGAGACTTGAAGACCTAAATATGTACACTTTGGAGGAGAGGAGGGACAGGGGAGATATGATTCTGACCTTTAAATACTTAAAGAGAAATGATGAACAAACAAACCTCTTCCAAAGACGGGAAGCTGTAAAACTAGAGGGCATAACATGAAGCTGCAAGGTGGTAAATTGAAAGGCAATGTCAGGAAATATTTCTTCACTGAAAGGGTGGTGGATGCTTGGAATGCCCTCCCGATGGAAGTGGTGGGGGCAAACACGGTGATGGAATTCAAAACAGCATGGGACAAACACAGTGGATCCTTTTACAGCAACAGGATAAAAACAAAATAAACGGTACCATCTAACATCTGAACTATCTAACGTCTCAACAAATAGGGGTGTCCTACATGGAGTGGTGGGTTCACCCCTAAACAAAGACATGGGGAGGGGTGGCCTGCACAGAGCGACAGGTGCACCTACTCTTGCCATCTTGCTGGGCAGACTAGATGCACCATGCTGGTCTTTATCTGCCGTCACTTACTATGTTACTATGAGAAAACAGAAAAAAACCCCAATATGCATACTTCAACAAAAGAAAGAAAAAGATATTGCTAGACCACAACATGGTGAAGAACCCAAAGAAATTCCATACTAACAAACCAGAAAAAGAAAAAATCAAGAGTGCAATGACATTTTCACATGGCAGCCGGAATGAGATGCATCCCCTAACCCTCTGGAACATTCTCTCATACAAGTAAACATTCTTCCAGCCCTTTGGGCTCAGAGAAAAGAGTTGCTTAGACTCATACAAAACCATACAGTTACATAGATACTTCAACAAAAAAGTAGCCCCCAGAGTGGTAACTCTTTGGCGTAATACCAGAAAATCTCTTCTCTGCTTCTGAGTTTCTCTAGAAAAATCAGGAACAACAGATATTCTTGTTTTCATAAACTGAGCAGTCATATTCTTGAAATATAAATACAGAAATTAATTTTGGTCAGATTCAAAAGCAAAACACACCAATAATGTAGCCCTGCTAGTCACCACTTCAAGAGTGCTTTCCAGGAAGCAGATGAGATCCAAACCCACCTGCTCAGCCTAATTCCCAAGGCCAGAGGAGCCCTTAGATTTGGAAGAAAGTGCAGTATATTGAGTCTGAAAGACAGGAGGAAAAACTTCCTGAGGCATCTTTAGGACTTCAAGAAAATACTTGTAGACCAGGTCTGAAGGTAAAAGCAAAAGGGACTGAGGAAAATTCAGGAAACCTAACTTATTCTTTCTAAGCTGATTTTCTATGTATTCTGTCTTCCATACCTGAATGTTCCTCTCCTTAACCTGAGTGCTACTAAGCACTTGCAAGTCTCCAAGGTATGATTCCAGCTGAGCCACATGGATGGTCTCCAGAAACTGTCCCCTCATTACAGCCTGCACTGAAGATTTCAGACAGGAAAACTCTTGATTCAATATACCCACAATGGATAGCAGGAAACTAAGGATAGAAATTGCGTCCCACAAGCTATCCAATGTTACAATAGCCGGTCTTTCAAGCCTACCCTCTCCAGAAACAAGCTGTCTCGGTGTATTCCCAGAAGCTGGCACAGAAGGGGAGGCAGCTCCAAGGAGCTTCAAACATCCTCCAGTCACCTCTCTGATGGGCAGCAGAAGTACGGGCAGACAATCCTCCAGGCCAGGTACTGCTGCGGTATCAATTCCCCAAGGATCCAAACACTAGCTCCACTGCATTCAACTATTACTTCCAGATGGCAGTGGCAGTTTACTTGGGGCTGAACTTCACCCCATTGCTTCTCAGGTTTGCCATGGAATTCAGCGGACTGGCCATGGCCATGCTCAGCACCAGGGTGGAACAAAACTTATCCAATGTCTGCTCGGATGTGCCAGAGTTGGTTTGGAGCTGGAGAACTGGCCCTTCTGCTGCCTCTTATGCTACCCCATCGAAAAACTCTGAAGCAGCCGAACAGCACGTCCCAAACACAGATGGACAGGTAGAACTCCTATTGATGCAAACTACTCACCATCTTGTATTCCCCCTCTTTCTGGTTGACATTTTAAAGATTCTGATTCAACTCCTCCAGTAATATGTGCTTATTACTATGCCATTTATCACAGAGGAGGATTTAGGCCTACAATAAAAAGAATGGCAATCAATGGACAGAATGTGACAGAGATTTTGGAGAATTCTGAAACCAATTCTGACATCTCAGCTGCTCTTTTGGTGACTCTCGCATTGGCTTCTGATAGTGAAGGATATTTAAGGTATACTTTAAGACAAGAGAGACCTCCTTTTTGGATTTGCCATTTAAAATCTTTATGGACATGGCAAAGGAAACCCAAAAGAGGAGAAAGGAGTTTGTTATTTTAGCCTGGTGTTTTCCAGTTGGGAACTTTGCTTTTTCTTGAGTTTCCATGCAACTAGCTAATAAAATGGTGGAAGGAGGACAACCATAAGAACATAAGATAAGAACATAAGATATGCCATACTGGGTCAGACCAAGGTCCATCAAGCCCAGTATTCTGTTTCCAACAGTGGCCAATCTAGGTCATACGTACCTAGCAGTATCCCCAAGGGACACAGGTTCCACAATGCTTGTACTGGTTCAAGCATTGATATCCTGGGTCCCTTCTTAATAATGGTTTATGGACCTTTCCTCCAGGAACTTGTCCAAACCTTTTTTAAACCCAGCTACACTAACAGCCTTTACTACATCCTCCGGTAACAAATTCCAGAGTTTGATTACACGTTGAGTGAAAAAATATTTTCTTTTATTAGTCTTAAATAGTTTACCCTGTAGCTTCATTGCATGTCCCCTAGTCTTTCTATATTCTGATAAGGTAAACAATCGATCTACGTTTACCCGTTCCACTCCGTTCATTAATTTATAGACTATCATATCTCCCCTCAGCCGTCTCTTTTCCAGGTTAAAGAGCCCCAACCTTTTTAGCCTTTCTTCATAGGAGTAGCCTTCCATCCCCTTTACAATTTGGTGGCTCTTCTCTGAACCTTTTCTAAAATCGCTATATCCTTTTTAAGATACGGTGACCAGAATTGCACACAATATTCAAGGTGCGGTCTCACCATGGAACGATATAGAGGCATTATAATATCTTTTGTTTTATTTTCCATTCCTTTCCTTATCATACCTAGCATTCTATTTGCTCTCTTGGCCGCCGCTGCACACTGGGCCGAGGGTTTTAACATGGTATCCACAATGACGCCTAAATCTTTTTCCTGGGTGGTGGTTCCTAATGTGGAACCTTGCATCGTGTAACCATAGTTTGGGTTGTTCTTCCCTAGGTGCATAACCTTGCACTTCTCCACATTAAATTTCATCTGCCATTTTGATGCCCAGTCTTCCAATTTATCAAGATCCTCTTGCAATTTTCCACAATCCTCCTGGGTTTTAACAACTTTAAATAGTTTTGTGTCATCTGCAAATTTGATAACCTCACTTGTTATTCCACTTTCCAGGTCATTTATGAATATGTCAAAAAGCAGCGGACCCAGCACAGATCCCTGGGGTACACCACTATTCACCTTTCTCCATTGGGAAAATTGGCCATTTAGCCCTACCCTCTGCTTTCTATCTTTTAACCAGTTCCTGATCCACAGTAGTACACTGCCTCCTATCCCATGACTCTTTAGTTTTGCCAAAAGTCTCTCATGAGGGACCTTGTCAAAGGCTTTCTGAAAGTCCAGATACACAATATCAACCGACTCACCTTTGTCCACCTGTTTATTCACTCCTTCAAAAAAACATAACAGATTAGTAAGACAAGATCTTCCTTGTCTAAAGCCATGTTGGCTGTCTCCCATTAGGTCGTGACTATCTACATGCTGAGTAATTTTATTCTTTATGATGGTTTCTACCATTTTTCCCGGTACTGATGTCAGGCTCACTGGTCTGTAGTTTCCCGGATCACCCCTCGAACCCTTTTTAAAAATTGGTGTTACATTGGCGATCCTCCAATCCTCAGGTATTAGAGATGATTTTAATGATAGTTCACAGATTACTGATAGCAGGTCTGCAATCTCAAATTTCAGTTCTTTCAACACCCTTGGATGTATACCATCCGGCCCAGGTGATTTGCTACTCTTCAGTTTATCTAATAGTTGTAAGACATCTTCCCGATGTATCGATATTTCCTTCAATTCTTCCACACCTTTAAATACCACTTCAGTCATGGGTAACATCCCTACATCTTCCTCAGTAAAGACCGAAGCAAAGAATTCATTCAGTCTCTCCGCTATCGCCTTGTCGCCTCTTAGTGCTCCTTTAACCCCTTTATCATCTAATGGACCAACTGACTCTCTCACAGGTTTTTTGCTACGAATGTACTTGAAAAGGTCTTTATTTCGCGTTTTTGCTTCCGCAGCAAGCTTCTTCTCAAATTCTCTCTTTGCCTGCCTTATCAATGCCTTGCATTTGACTTGCCAGTGCTTGTGCTGTTTCCAGGTTTCATCATTTGGCTCTTTTTTCCATTTCCTGAAAGATGCTTTTTTGGCAACAACAGCCTCTCTGACCTCACCTTTAAACCATGCTGGCAGTTTTTTGGACTTCCTTCCACTTTTCTTAAAGCGTGGAATACAGCTGGTCTGGGCTTCCAAGATAGTATTTTTCAACAACACCCAAGCTTGATGTACGTCTTTAACCTATGCAACTGCTCCTTTTAGTTTTTTCTTAACTGTTTTCCTCATTTTATCATAGTCTCCCTTTCGAAAGTTAAAGGGTAGTACTGTGGATTTCCTTACTATCCCTCCTCCACTAATTAAATCAAAGGTGATCATGCTATGATCACTATTGCCAAGTGGCCCCAACACCCTTATCTCTTGCACTACATCTGGTGTTCCACTAAGGACTAGGTCTAATATTGCTTCCCCTCTGGTCGGTTCATGAACCAGCTGCTCCAAGAAGCAGTCATTTATTTCATCTAGGAACTTTATCTCCCTAGCATGTCCTGTTGTGACACTGACCCAGTCGATGCCGGGGTAATTGAAATCACCCAATATTATTACTGCACTGTAACTTTTGCTAGCTTCCTTGATTTCTTTGAGCATTTCATCATCCATTTGTTCATTCTGGCCAGGCGGACGATAGTACACCCCCACTGCCATCGCCTTCCCCTTTTTACATGGAATTTCAATCCATAGAGATTCTACAGCAAATTTTGTTTCTTGCAAAACTTTAATCCTTTCTGACTCAATGCCCTCTCTAACATAGAGCGCAACCCCTCCACCAATTTGGTCAGCTCTATCATTACGATATAATTTGTACCCAGGTATCACAGTGTCCCACTGGTTGTCCTCCTTCCACCATGTCTCTGATATTCCAATCATATCTAACCTCTCGTTTAGTGCTATATATTCTAACTCTCCCATCTTGTTTTGTAGACTTCTAGCATTTGCATACAAGCATTTTAGAGACTGTATTTTGTTCATATTAATTTGGCTATTGGTAGACATGGGTAATTTGGGATCTTTAAGTTCTGTCTGCTCCATACTCGAGGGCATTTGGGCTACTTTACTCTTTTTTGGAACCTCTCTGCTTTTTGTAGTATCCTTCAAGGATACATTCTTCCGAACCATGCGCTCTTGGGCGATTGTCGGCTTTCCCCTATTATCTAGTTTAAAAGCTGCTCTATCTCCTTTTTTTTTTTTTTTTTATATAGTTTATTTAAGTTTCAAAACGTCAACACAATTCAAAAACTTTAGAAAGTTACAACTGTGAAAAAGTCATATACCTGACAGCCCGACATACAAAAGAAAAAGAAAAAGAAAAGAAAAAGAGAAAAAAAAAAAAACCCAGGCCCCCCCCCCCCTGGTTCTCTGAGGTACATTATAATAAACCGTTCTCTAGTTAACAGAAACTAAGGAAAAAGGGAATAGAAAAAAAAAGAACAAGCTAAGTAATTAGAGGGAAATGAAACATTCCCCAAGGGGGCCACTTAAATAAATAATAATAATAATGCCCTGCCTCAAGAAACAGAAGAACGAGCACAATAGTGATCAAGCAGGGACCATCTATGCACAGTTAACTCCACCTTACCCGGATAATTCAATTTACTATACAGTTTTTCCAGTTTAGCATAATAGCAAACTAAGTTCCACCAGCAATCAAAATGCAGTAATCGAAATTGTTTCCAGTGGGTAAGGATAAGTTTGAGTGCAATGGCTAACATAAAGTTAAACAAAAACGTCTGCTCCTTGGAAAGATTCAGAGAGGGCTCTGCAGATCGTAACAGCACTATGGAGCTTGAAAATGGGTGAGAAAAGTCTAAAACATTCTGGATCCGCGCCCAAACCTTATACCAGAAACCAAGGAGCAGAGGACAATCAAAAAACATATGTTTATAAGTACCGAGTTCCATCTGGCATGACCAGCATTTGCCAGCCGACAGCTTGTCCCATTTAGATAGTTTAATGGGGGTAATATAAGCTCTGTGCACGAAAAAAAACATGGACTGAGTGAGAGCAGCAGAGCGAGACACCCTTGAGACTGGACCCCATAGTAACTTCCAAGAAGCAGGAGAGATCTCCGTATCCATGTCCAACTGCCAAGTCTTAATTAATCCCTGATTGGTTATGGGAACACATTCTCTAATAGATTTATAAAGAAAGGACATAGCACCTCTAAGGCCTAATGACCCCCGGATTATAGAATAGGGAAACCCAACCGGGGACAGATCTCCACCCTTCACTCCCTTGGCATTTAGACAATGCTTAAGTTGTAACCACTGAAAGAAACAGGAGCGGGGTAGGGCGAACTCTCTCTGTAAAGTTGAGAAATCTTTCCATCTGTGACCATCGGACAACTGCCCCAGGACCCAAATGCCGCAACGCATCCACCTGTGCCAAGCGAACGTCTGGTTCCGGATTCGGAAGGAGGGATTCCACCACAGGGGGGTAGACATGGAAAAGACCTCTTGGGCGCCCTTAAGCCGGAGAAGCTGCAAAAAAGCCTCCTGTGTGGCCAAAATGACCCCCCCTGACGAAGAATCTCTGGGAAGTTGCGCACCCAATAAGAACCGCAGAGGGTAAGGGGCCGCCAGACGTTCCTCTACGGCCAGCCAAGTGGGTCTGTGCTCTGATCCCTCAGGCTCTAGCCACAGTGCCCCTTGCTTCAGCAGAAGAGCTTGATGATATCTTTGAAAATCGGGAAATAAGACGCCCCCCTCTGCTTTAGACGCCTTAAGCTTCTTAGTGGCTATTCTTGGGCGTTTCCCATTCCACAGAAAAGCCAATAATGAACGCTCAAGTTCCCCATAAGCACTACAAGGAAGGGGGAAGGGTAACATGCCCAACAAGTAATTTATTTTTGGTGTGAGTGTCATTTTAATAGTCTCCAACCTGCCCCACCATGAAAGGTTTAAGAAAGACCAAGAAAGGGACCGTTTGCGAATCAACAGAAGGAGGGCTGTCAAGTTAGAGGAGATGGTATCTTCGCGAGAGGCACAATATTGTGTGCCCAGATAAGTAATTTGGTCGGATGTCCACCGGAAAGGAAACTCCGCCATTAAGCTCGAGTTAGAAACATTATTTAGTGGAAAGGCCGCAGATTTAGACCAGTTAATTTTGTACCCAGAGATTGCAGAGTAACTCTCGATGACCGATAAGATGGCAGGGACCTCGACCGGTTGCGTGAAAAGCATAAGATCGTCAGCGTAGGCGGAAAGCTTCACCTGTAAGTCCCCCACTCTGAAGCCAGCAATGTGCCGATGCTGCCTGATAGCTATCGCCAGCGGCTCTAGAGCTAGATTAAACAAAAGAGGAGAGAGGGGGCAACCCTGTCTCGTGCCACGGAAGAGCGAGAACGATTTGGATAGAATACCATTGGCGTAGATGCGAGCGCTGGTATCCGCGTATAAGACTTTAACCATCTGAATGAACTCGGGCCCTAAGCCGAACCACCGCAACACCTGAAAAAGAAAGGCCCATTCCAGCCTATCAAACGCTTTCTCCGCGTCAAGCGAGAGGCCAATATAAGGCTCCAAGCAAGAGGAGGCACACTCCAAAAGGTTACACAATAATCGGGCATTGTCTGACGTAGCCCTCCCAGGGACAAAGCCACATTGATCCGGATGGATGAGATCTCCAATCACCTTAGAGAGCCTCTGTGCCAGAGCACTGGCATAGATCTTATAGTCTGAGTTTAGTAGGGAAATCGGACGGTAATTTGTCACACGCTCAGGATCCTTACCAGGTTTCTCCAAAACCACAATAGTAGCTGCTGAAAAGTTCCCAGTGATGCCTTGTTCCCTTATTAACTCTGAGTAGTAAATCAGGAGATATGGGAGCAAATCCTCACAAAAGATCTGGTAAAATTCGGCTGGGATGCCATCTGGACCTGTGGCCTTGCCCCTGGACATTCCTCTGATGACGGCCCGCAATTCCTTGCTAGAGAGTGCGATACCCAGATCTCTCACTTGTCGTGCGGACGCGGAGGGGTGTGTAAGATCTTCCACAAAAGTTGTAAAAGCATTCAAATCAGGGTTAATATCAGAAGAGTATAGTTTCTCGTAATACTTAGAAAACTCATCTAAGATGTGCTCGCTCGCTGTTTGCTGCACGGAGTTATCATCCAGAATAGACACGATTCTTTTCTTTTCATGCTTCCCTCTCAATGTCATGGCCAGGGTTGTACTCGCTCTATTTCGCTCGATGTGAAACCTGGCCGACTGCTGTAAAAGCGTTCGATCTACCTCCGAGGAAACTATCTCATTATATTGATATCTTAGTCGTTGGAGTCTAAGGATGATACTGGGGTCAGAATGTTTTGCCCACAATCTTTCTCCCGCCTTGATCTGATTTTCAAGAGCCAATAAGTGGGCTTTATTCTTTTTACGCTCCCGGATCGCATAACTAGTAATTGCAGCCCGTAGGGAAGCTTTAAACGCCTCCCACCAGGCCCATATCGTGGTATCACCTACCTTGTTGACCGCAAAATAGGATTGTATTGTCTCCCGGATTTCTGACTGAAATGAAGTCTCGGCAAGCCAAGCCCTGTTAAACGACCAGGCCGGGGAGGGTTGGTCTAAGCCCTGCAGTTCAAATTGTAAAGTGATCGCAGCATGGTCTGAGATACAGATACTTTCAATGCCTGCGGTACAGTCCAAGGAAATCAAGGATTTTGACACCAGAAAAAAGTCTATACGCGAGGAAGACTTATGAAAAGGGGAGAAATAGGTGAAGTCCCTGTCCGTGGGATGGAGAACCCTCCATGCATCCACCAGACCAGAAGATTCACAAAGAGCCTGGAGAGCTAAGGGTGCTTTAGACGAAATATCTACTCTCCCAGGAAGGCGGTCTAAAAGCGAGTCTCCCACTACATTAAAATCGCCACCCACAATAATGATAGAGGCGGCGGTTCCCATCTGTAATCTGCCCGAAAGAGAGCGGAAAAAGAGGGGGGTCGTCACAATTAGGGCCATAAACATTGGAGATTAGAAGAGACTGTGTGCCTACCTGGATGAGAGAGTTTGCCCATCTGCCGTCTCCGTCATGGGATGAACTGAGAACCTGAGCCCCCAAAGATTTCTTAGCCAGTGTAACCACCCCGTTTTTCTTATGGAGGGCAGGAGAGGAGCCTATAATACTTAATTGCTTGTTTTCCAGCTTGCTCAGCTCTGCAGCTGTGAGGTGAGTTTCCTGCAAAAGAATGATGTCAGCCTTTTGTCTCCCACAGTAAGACAGGATTTTCTGTCGTTTGGCTGGGGATTTGAGGCCCTTAACGTTCAGGGATACCAATTTTAGATTATTAGCCATTTCATCCTAGATCAAAACAAAACATAACCCCGTCATGCCAAAAAAACCCAAACAACATATATCCATAATAGAGCATCCCCATTGACCTCAGAGAACCGATATATAAAACCCAATCCCATTCCCAGATAAACAGGTAAGTCAGCTAGACTATTAACATATGGCCGACTCCGATCCCGCTACCCTATCAAGTCCAATGATGGCATGTAGTAACAGGAAAAACGAGACATCTCTGAGTATCCACAACACATAACACTGAATGGCCCTGATAGCTCCTGAAAAAAAAGGCTGGGAGCACCGAAGGCAGTTTACTGCAGACCCGAGCGGCAGCTGCCCCATACTCAGTCTAAAGGGCAGGCCTAACCAGCCGTCCTCCGCGTAGGCCAGGATAAAGGGCACAAAAACACCCCGCTCTCCGTGTTCCTCACTTCACACTAAAGAGCCAATACAGAACAGGACCCTCTCCCGACTAGTTCTGATGCATCATGAGGGCTTCTTGCTCTTCCACATACCGCTTGAGTACCATCGGGTCCTCGAAGGTCTTCGTCACGTTATGTAAGGTGACCTTAAACCTCGCTGGGCTCAGAAGCCCGTATCGGGCCTGCAAGTGTTGCAGACGAGGTCTAAGTTCAAGGAAGGCCTTCCTCTTCTCCACCGTGGGCTTACTATAATCGGGGAAAAAGAATAATTTTCTTTGGTTCTCAGGAAGCAGAAGTTGTTTTCCTCTTGTCGCCGCCAGGATCTGGACGGCGTGTTGATGGCGCAAGAGGCAAAAAAATCAGGGGACGCGGTCTGTTGCTTTGCCCGGTGGCAAAGGTCGGGATGCGATGCGCCCTCTCGATCTCCAGCGGGCGGGCGAAGTCTATGTGCAGGAACTCCGGCAACCACGATTCCAGATACCGGATTGGATCGGGCCCTTCCAGGCCTTCCGGGAGACCGATGAGATGGAGATTGTTACGTCTCGCCCTATTATTCATATCCTCAATGGACTTCTCCAGACGTTCCACCTTCCGGGTTAATTTTGTCGACTGTAGGGCACCTTCCTCACACTTGGCTATCGCCGCTTCAGCCTTTTCCAGACGGGAGGAGAATGTAAGCATTTGAGACCGCATCTCTTTCATGTCTGCCTGCATCTCGACCAGGGTGTCCCCATTCAGATCCACCCGCGCTCTAATCGCCCGAACTTCATGGAGCAGCTCCTGCAACCCTTCCGGTTTGTCGTGCGAGGAGGCCTGCTTCTGGGGGGAGAGCGGGTCAGTCTTAGATCGTTTGGAGCCAGAAGTAGGGGGGTTGGTGAACTCCAGCCGCGTTTGCTTGCTTCCAGCCATGAGTAAAAGTGCCGGAGTAGAATACGCCCTTCAATTCAGGAGAGAAACTCAGAGATGTATCAAAATGATAGCGGGGGTCCGGAGGAGAAAAATCTCAAGCGGCCATATTGGAGTCTCGCTGGCTCCGCCTCCGCTCTATCTCCTTTTTAAAGGTTAATGCCAGCAGCCTGGTTCCATACCGGTTAAGGTGAAGCCCATCCCTTCGGAAGAGCCCCTCCTTTCCCCAGAATGTTCCCCAGTTCCTAACAAATCCGAACCCCTCATCTCTGCACCATTGTCTCATCCACGCATTGAGACTCCGGAGCTCTGCCTGCCTTTTGGGTCCTGCGCGTGGAACGGGAAGCATTTCGGAGAACGCTACCCTGGAAGTTCTGGATTTCAACTTCCTACCTAAAAGCCTAAATTTATCTTCCAGAACCTCCCTACCACATTTTCCTATGTCATTGGTACCGACATGTACCAAGACAGCAGACTCCTCCCCAGCACTATCTAAGACCTTATCTAGGTGGCGTGTGAGGTCCGCTACCTTCGCACCAGGCAGGCATGTTACCAGGCGATCCTCACGTCCACCAGCCACCCAGCTATCTACATGCCTAATGATCGAATCACCAACTATAACTGCTGTCCTAACCCTTCCCTCATGGGCACTTGGCCCTGGAGAAACCTCCTCGTTGCGAGAGGGGTTTACATCACCTGGAGGACAGGTCCTAGTTACAGGATCACTTCCTGCCACACCAGGGTGATGCTCTCCTGTCACGTGACCTCTCTCCTCCATGGCAACAGGGATGCTGCCAGACTGGAGGTGGGACTTCAGGATTATATCCCTGTAGGTCTCGTCTATGTACCTCTCTGTCTGTCTTATGTTTTCCAAGTCTGCTACTCTAGCCTCTAGAGAACGGACTCGTTCCCTGAGAGCAGAGAGCTCCTTGCACCTAGTGCACACGTAAGACCTCTCACCAGCTGGGAGAGAAATTCATACATGTGACACTCAATGCAAAAGACTGGAAAGCCCACATCCCGCTGCTGGACTGCTGTCTGCATCTTAGTTTTAAGTTTGTGTTTAGATCTTTAAGTTCTTTATCTACTAAAGGGTGCTATGGATATTTATACCACTAAAACTGTACCTAAGAAGTTTAATATACCTTGTTCACCTGAAGCTTAATTAATCTCAGGTCCTTAGTGTATGACTGATTTGGGTAATGAGCTTCACCTGAGAGCACCTCCTGTTTTTTAAGTTGTGCAAGTACCTATAAAGCTGTGATTATCCCAGGGGACACTCAGAGACATGGTGGAAGGAGGTCACTGTGATACCTGGGTACAAAAAATATCATAATGATAGAGCTGATCAAATTGGTGGAGTGGTTGTGCTCTATGTTAGAGAGGGCATTGAGTCAGAAAGGATTAAAGCTTTGCAGGAAACAAAATTTGCTGTAGAATCTCTATGGATTGAAATTCTTTGTAAAAAGGGGAAGGCGATGGCAGTGGGGGTGTACTATCGACCACCTGGCCAGAATGAACAAATGGATGATGAAATGCTCAAAGAAATCAAGGAAGTTAACAAATGTTAGAGCACAGTAATAATAACACAGGTACACTACCAAAAAACTGCCTCCAGTTTTGCAACTGATTCCTATAGATTTTGGGGTGCTGAATCCAGGAAAAATAGCCAAAATGTTCCATCACGTCACGTTTTCTTGCAAAATTAGATTTCTTACCCATATAAGGAATGTTCACATAATTTCTTTTTAGCCGACTGCAGTTTATTTTCTTGGCCCAAAATAGAGGTTGTAGTGGTTAACTAACTAGAAACACTCCCTCATGATATTTTAGAGTGTTTTGTATTCATTTTATACATTAACAGGACAATTGGGAGGCGGGGGGCTAAATCCAGTACTCGCGCTGGCGCATGTTCTTTCCTGTTCGCCTCGCCTCGTTCGCTCGCTCAAACACGGTGGTTGCGACATGAATGTTCCTGTCAAATTTCAGTTTCTTGCAAGTTCATTATTACCTTTTGTTTGCTCAGTCGTAATCCAGCTTTATTCCGAAGTGGTTCACTACAGTTGTAGTTTGCAGTGCTGTGTATTTGTGATGGCTCACAGAGCCAGAGGTTGCGTCAACTCTCCGGACAGTTTTTGTTTTATTTGTGGGGAATATACCGTGAAAAATCGGCAGAGGAACATTTCTGCATTTATTAAAAAAGTATATTTCGCCTATTTCGGTTTGAAGTTAGGCGATCAAGACAAACCGTGGGCTCCTCACAAAGTGTGCAAGACATGTGAGGAAGATCTACGCTTATGGATGAAAGGTAAAAAACAAGCATTTCGTTTCGGAATACCTATGATGTGGCGTGAACAAAGAGACCACAGCAGTGACTGCTATTTTTGCTCTTGCATTGTGAAGGGATACAACTTAAAAAATAAGAACGTAATAAGTTACCCCAACCTTCCCTCAGCAATTAGGCCTATGCCTCATAGCAACGAAGTACCTGTGCCTGAACCACCAAAATCTTTGGATCATATTTGTGTGGACGGTTCTGATCATGATGAGACTCATCAGATGGCTTTTCCCGATGAGTCCAGTACTTCCGAGTTTGAAACTGAACCAGATCCGAAACCTGAACTTTTCTCTCAAGCTGAATTGAATGATTTAGTCCGGGATTTAGGACTCCCAAAAGATGCTGCCCAACTGCTAGGTTCTCGGCTTAAACAGAAAAATCTATTGTCACCAGGAACAACTTTTTATTGGTACCGCAACCGCGAGACACAATTTTTGAAGTATTTCAGCAAAGAGGAAGATTTGGTATTTTGCAACGATATATACGGAGTGATGGAAAAGTTTAAACTCAAGTATGATCCTGCTGAATGGCGGCTGTTCATTGATTCGTCAAAAGACAGCATAAAAGGTGTTCTTCTTCATAATGGCAACACATTCGCTTCAGTTCCTATTGCTCACTCTGTTATTCTCCAAGAAAAATACGAGAATTTGGCCCTGATTCTTCAGAAGATTCGTTATGATGAGCATAAGTGGATGATTTGTGGAGACTTTAAAATTCTATCCATGCTATTAGGGCAGCAATCCGGTTTCACCAAATATCCCTGCTTCCTTTGCTTGTGGGATAGCCGGGCCCGCGACCTACACTGGGGGAAAAAAGACTGGCCAATTCGGGAGTATTTGAGACCCGATGAGAAAAATGTTCTTCATGAGAGCTTGGTACCTCGTGATAAAATTCTATTACCACCTCTCCACATTAAGTTGGGTCTCATTAAGCAATTCATCAAGTCCCTTCCAAAAGATGGTGAGTGCTTTCGGTACCTTTGCTCAAAGTTCCCCCGACTTTCTGAAGCAAAGCTAAAGGAAGGAGTGTTTGTTGGCCCTGATATAAGGAAACTCATTTCAGATGGAGCATTCGCTGAAACGATGTCTGAGAAGGAAAAAGAAGCCTGGGATTCCTTCAAGGATGATGTTCTCAAATTCTTGGGGAACAGGCGGGATGAGAACTATAAGGATATTGTTGCCAGGATGCTCAATGCCTTCAAAGAACAAGGCTGTAACATGAGCCTGAAAGTCCATTTCTTGCACTCCCATGTGAACTACTTTCCCGAAAACTTGGGGGCGTACAGTGAAGAACAAGGTGAAAGGTTTCACCAGGACATCAAGGACACAGAGAGAAGGTACCAAGGAAGATGGAACACCACTATGATGGCTGATTTCTGCTGGTTGCTGCTGCGGGAAACCCCAGATGAAAAATACGCCAAGCAGCGCACCAAGAGAAGCATTCGGGGGAAGAAGAAACGGGCCCACCAGGAGATTGATTGACCCAAGAATGACTTTAAAATCTAAACTGTGTTGACAAATATCTTGTTTTTACTAAACTTTGAAATAAAAATTTGCTAGTTATTACCACAGTGTCGGATCTCATTTATTAGAATTTTATTTTCACACCATCGGGTGTTTGTCTTCATGTATTGCAATGGTGCCGGTTGCGTTTTCTATTCTTACATACATACCTGTACAACATTTTTTGCACATTTCTTTGCTTTGCTTTGTGTCTAACCTCGCTCTTATATGCTCAGTGTTTGTGCACATGTATGTGGCTGTTTTAAGTGCAGACAATTTTGCTACCATCACAGTGTGTTTTGTTGACATTACTCTATTCTTATGTGCTGCCTTGTTACAATTTTCTTTATTCTTATTTGAATAACTACTAAACAATTAGTATAAAGAATTCATCCAAGAAACTTTTATCTCGATCGCACTCAATCTGAAACGTTCACCACAAACTGCTAACCCAATGTAGCAAAAAATCTGTACGTGATGGAGCAAATTGGTTACCAGATTTGGATTCAGCGCACCAAAAAACGTAAAAATCAATCGAAACATTAGAGGCAGTTTAAAAAAAAATTTTTTTAGTGTACCTGTGTAATGGGTGATTTCAAAATTAACCCGGTATCGACTGGGTCAGTGTCACAGCAGGACATGCTAGGGAGATAAAGTTCTTAGATAAAATAAATGACTGCTTCCAGGAGCAGCTGGTTCATGAACCAACCAGAGGGGAAGCCATATTGGACCTAGTCCTTAGTGGAACACCAGATCTGGTGCAAGAGATAAGGGTGTTGGGGCCACTTGGCAATAGTGATCCTAGCATGATTGTGTTTGATTTAGTTAGTGGAGGAGAGATAGGAAGGAATCCACAGTACTACCTTTTAACTTTCAAAAGGGAGACTATGATAAAATGAGGAAAATAGTTAAGAAAAAAATAAAAGAAGCAGTTGCAAAGGTTGAGGACTTACATCAAGCTTTGGTGTTATTGAAAAATACTATCTTGGAAGCCCAGACCAGCTTTAAGAAAAGTGGAAGGAAGTCCAAAAAACTGCCAGCATGGTTTAAAGGTGAGGTCAGAGAGGCTGTTGTTGCCAAAAAAGTATCTTTCAGGAAATGGAAAAAATAGCCAAACGACGAAACCTGGAAACAGCACAAGCACTGGCAAGTTAAATGCAAGGCATTGATAAGGCAGGCAAAGGGAGAATTTGAGAAGAAGCTTCCTGCGGAAGCAAAAACGCATAATAGAGACTTTTTCAAGTACATTCCTAGCAAAAAACCTGTGAGAGAGTCAGTTGGTCCATTAGATGATAGAGGGGTTAAAGGGGCACTAAGAGGCGACAATGCGATAGCGGAGTGACTTAATGAATTCTTTGCTTCAGTCTTTACTGAGGAAGATGTAGGGATGTTACCCATGATTGAAGTGGTATGTAAAGGTGCGGAAGAATTGAAGGATATATCAATACATCGGGAAGATGTATTACAACTATTAGATAAACTGAAGAGTAGCAAATCACCTGGGCCGGATGATAGACATCCAAGGGTGTTGAAATAACTGAAATATGAGATTACAGACCTGCTATTAGTAATATGTGAACTATCATTAACATCATCTGTAATACCTGAAGATTGGAGGATGGTAAGCGTAACACCAATTTTTAAAAAGGGTTCCAGGGGTGATCTGGGAAACTACAGAGCAGTGAGCCTGATGTCAGTACCGGGGAAAATGGCAAAACCATCATAAAGAACAAAATTGCTGAACATGTAGATAGTCATGGCTTAATGGGAGATAGCCAACATGGCTTTAGACAAGGAAGATCTTGTCTTACTAATCTGTTATGTTTGAAGGTGTGAATAAACAGGTAGACAAAGGTGAGTCGGTTGATATAGTGTATTTGGACTTTCAGAAAGCCTTTGACAAGGTCCCTCATCAGAGACTTTTAGCAAAACTAAAGAGTCATGGGATAGGAGGCAGTGTACTATTGTGGATCAGGATCTGGTTAAAAGATAGAAAGCAGAGGGTAGGGCTAAATGGCCAATTTTCCCAATGGAGAAAGGTGAATAGTGGTGTACCCCAGGGATCTGTCCTGGGTCCGCTGCTTTTTGACATATTGATAAATGACCTGCAAAAGGGAATAACGAGTGAGGTTATCAAATTTGTAGATGACACAAAACTATTTAAAGTTGTTAAAACCCAAGAGGATTGTGGAAAATTGCAAGAGGATCTTGATAAATTGGAAGACTGGGCATCAAAATGGCAGATGAAATTTAATGTGGACAAGTGCAAAGTTATGCACCTAAGGAGAACAACCCAAACTATGGTTACATGATGCAACGTTCCACATTAGGAAGCACCACCCAGAAAAAAGATTTAGGCGTCATTGTGGATAACATGTTAAAACCATCGGCCCAGTGTGCAGCGGCGGCCAAGAGAGCAAATAGAATGCTAGGTATCATAAGGAAAGGAATGGAAAATATAACAAAATATATTATAATGCCTCTATATCATTCCATGGTGAGACTGCACCTTGAATATTGTGTGCAATTCTGGTCGCCATATCTCAAAAAGGATATAGCGTTATTAGAAAAGGTTCAGAAAAGAGCCACCAAAAATGGTAAAGGGGATGGAAGGATACTCCTATGAAGAAAGGCTAAATAGGTTAGGGTTCTTTAACCTGGAAAAGAGACGGCTGAGGGGAGATATGATAGAAGTCTATAAATTAATGAATGGAGTGGAAAGGGTAAACGTAGATCGATTGTTTACGTTATCAGAATATAGAAAGACTAGGGGACATGCAATGAAGCTACAGGGTAAACTATTTAAGACTAATAAAAGAGGGGGCGGAGCTTGCCGCGATCAGATATGGCTGCCTAAAAATCCGCTCCTACCCAGGCTGAAGAATCCTGACTGTCACCCCCCAGATATTATCAGCCATACCGGCAAACTAGGGGATAACGCTGTACAGGATGTCCTCTCTTAAACCGGCGAGGCTAGAGTTCACGCCAGCGGCTGGACATGCTGTTAAACGCACTAAACAAGAAGCGGTGTCTCCACAAAAGATGGCGGCGGAGAAAGAAGCTGTAGAGGGTGTCCGAGAAATATTGCAAGAGCTCAGAGTGGTGAAAGAAATGATAGCGTCGAATAATGGATCGCTTTCACAGCTACAAGAAGACATGTAAGAAGTAAAAGAACGGCTGGCTGGAGAATGTGAGCGCTTACATAAAGTGGAGGCTGTGGTTGAGCGACACGATGTACGTCCGGCTCAGATGGGCCCCCTAAACAAACGAATAGTGGCACTGTAAGACCAAATGGAAGATCAAAACAACCGTGCGCGACGGAACAATGTCAGAATAACAGGTATACCAGAGGGCCGGGAAGGACTGGATCCAATAGGATATTTGCAAAAATTGATCCCGGAGATATTGCAGCTTACCTTTGATTCACAGTTTGAACTTGAAAGGGCCCACCGAGTACCGACGCATGTGACGGGGAAAAGACAACACCAGAGGCCCTTCATTATTAAAGTGCTACGATATCCACAGGTGCTTCAGATCTTGCAGGCTGGTATTCAGATAGACGGATCTAAAATTGCCTTTTTCCCGGATTTGTGCAAGAAAACGGTGGAGAGGCGCAAGGCCTTGCTGGAATGTAGGCCGCAACTACAGAAGCTACAAGCGCGTTATGACCTCTACTATCCTGCTAGGATGCGGGTCACGCTGGGCAACAGCACGCGCACATTTGACAGTGGAGAAAGCCTTCGATCTTATCTCCAAGATTATGCGCACATGGAGGTTGGAACTTAGAACATCAGCGAGTACCCATCTGAAACGTGTAAAGCTACTCAATGTTTGGTAGTCTGGTATCTCTTGTTTTACTCTGTTATCACTACTGATGCGCTTGTGTTGATCTGACATTAATATGATGTTAGAAAGTGTTATAAATAACGATGACGTTGTCCGGGGTCGGGCAGATGGGGGGTGTGAGAATGAAAGTAAGAATGAATGTTGCGGGAAGGAGTGGGAATTGCGGGTAGTGGAGTAGAGGGGGAGCGGGTTGGGTTCCACCATTCAAGTAATAAAGCTGGGTTCTGGTCGCATGATGATCAGACCTGTTATTTTTAAGAATGTTATAATTTTATTGTTCAAGAGTGTGCAAATGACGAGTGCCACCACCAGGGGGAAGAACGGTTGCTGTAATGGCTAGTGGAAGGTTGCGAGTGGTATCCCTTAATGTGCAAGGGATTAATAACCCTGCTAAATGCAAGAAAATACTAAACTATTGCAAGAAATTGAATGCGGATGTGATTTACATACAAGAAACCCATCTGTCACTATCTGAGTCACATAAGGTAGCTGGAGGGGGTTACCAGAATATCCTATCAGCGCCGGCCCTCAAGCGGAAGGGGGGTGTTTTAATACTGGTCCAAAAGGCATTAATGCCGATAGTTGAAGGCACGACAATAGACCCGTGTGGGCGATGGGCCAAAGCGAGAGTGCGGATAGTGGACAGTGAATATACTCTAATGACAATTTATGGTCCGAATTCAGACGATCCCCAATTCTTTGAACGGATCGCTCAAGAGCTGCTGATAGCTGGAGCCTCAAATGTAATACTGGGAGGGGACTTCAATTTAATACAAGATCCACTGATAGATCATGCACCCTACAAACAGCAACACAAGCCGCGGTCTAGTAAGACACTGCTGAGCATGATGGAAACGCTTGGTCTGGTCGATCCGTGGAGGCTCCTATATCCTGCTGAGAGAGATTATACTTTTTATTCCATGCCACATAACACACAGACACGAATCGATTATTTCCTGATCTCCAAGACATTGGTGCCCCTAGTTACTGCAGTAGACATTTCTGCCAGAACGGTGTCAGACCATTCTGCAATAGTGGTGGAAATAAGATCTGGGCAAGCAGTGAAGACCAGGCCCAAATGGCAATTTGATCGGGCATGGCTGAATAATGGTGACTTCCTCGAATTTATGCGTCCAATGATTGCAGACTACTTTAATCATAACGTGTTGCACGACACTCCAACCTGGGCGTGGTGGGAAGCATTTAAAGCCACTGTACACGGTTGCATAACAACATATAGTATCCGTAAGAAAAAAGAAGCAGCAGCACAGTTGACCAACCTGGAATGCGAAATACGCACGGGAGAACGGATTTTATCTAAACGCTCCGATCCGCTTATTCTGCTTCGACTGCAAAGATTGAGGTATCAGTACAATTCTATTCTTAATGAAGAAGCGAGCAAACAGATTCAAGCTCAACAAGGGGTGTATTATAACGAAAATAATAGGGCAAGTGCGCTCTTAGCTCGTACACTGCGTGCCAAAAGAGTTAACTCGCACATCACTGGTTTGAAAGGTGCAGACGGGATAGTACATAGGCGAGATGAAGATATATTGAAGCTGTGTGAAGAGTTCTACTCGCTGCTTTATCGAACTGAAGGAGTCTTCAACGAAGATGGTTTCTCTAGATTCATTTCGGGAGTAGTAGGTCCTAAACTTGCGAAATCCCAGCAGTTTAAGCTGTCGGAAGACATAACATGTACGGAAATAAAACTAGCAATGCGACAGCTAGCCAAAGGAAAGGCAAGTGGACCAGATGGACTGCCAGTTGAATTTTATGTAGCTTTCTCACAAGAACTGATACCCGAGTTATACGCATACTACACGGAGCTTAAAAAAGAGGGCCCTGCAGTCGACCAATCTCGCTTCTCAATGCAGATTACAAGATATATGCTAAGATCCTGACTAACAGGCTCAGCATGGTAATGGCAACATTGGTCCAATCTGATCAATGTGGATTTATGCCGGGTAGGGCTACAACAGACAACGGATGTCTGCTGGCACATGTGTTATGGCGAGTCCACCAACTGACGGTGCCAGTGGTTGGTCTCGCACTAGATGCAGAGAAAGCCTTGGACCGCGTGGAGCTCCCTTATCTATTTCGGGTAATGCAGTGGTTTGGAATTCCTGAAGATTTCCTGGATAGTGTTAGAATGATATATTTCAGACCCACAGCGCGGATAGCGGCTAACAATGGACTCTCCTCTGAATTTGTCCTGTCAAGAGGCACAAGACAGGGATGCCCCTTATCACCCCTGCTATTCAACTTGGCGTTGGAACCGCTGCTGATGAAAATTCGGCAATGCCCAAGTATAGAGGGTGTGCGATTGGGGAACTCTCAGATCAAACTATCTGCATATGCGGATGACCTCCTGCTGTTCTTAGATCCTAAATCACTGAAAACTACAATGGATGTCATCCTTGAGTGCTCTGGTATATCCGGGTACAAGCTGAACTTGTCCAAAACTACAATCATACCTCTGAATAAGTATGTCACTACTTCGCACATGCACAGCTACCCGTTTCAAATTGAAGCCACATCGTTTAAATATCTTGGAGTGACGTATGGAGTTACTCTGCAAGACACGATCAGATGTTGCATGGAGCAATGTGAAAGTATAGTGCAAGAATATATTGGCAATTGGTCCCCGCTGAACCTGACCTGGTGGGGAAGATTGGAAACTATCAAAATGGTTATTGTGCCTAAAGTCTGCTATATACTCAATATGGTGCCGATATTGTTTGAAAGAAAATTCTATACGAAAGTAGAGAAATTACTGGTATCTTTTTTATGGCGTAATAAGCCGCCTTGAATAGCGACGTGGAAGCTCAAATCTCCTAAAGCTAGAGGTGGAATACATTTCCCAGACTTCTATTGGTACCATACAGCTGCCCTCTTAAAACAGGAAGCCCAGTGGAGTGAGGAGTATGTGGAGCAAGGTGACCTGACCTGGTTGAGAATTGAGACCACCTTGAGTCAGCCGGTTCCACTGTGACTGTGGCTGCGTCTGGGGGCGGAATATGGTGGCGTCGGACCTGGCAATGAGATCATGCAGGATACTCAGCGGGCATATCAACAGCTCAAGTTGCATATATATGCGGATCAGGAATTTACAGATACTACGATACTGTGGCATAATGAGAGGTTCAAGATAGAGGGCTGTAGCTTTTTATGGCTCCCCTGGCTGAAACAGGGCATCTACTACCTGGGACAGCTGGTGTTCAATAAAGCCTACAAATCATTTCAATCCCTGCAACAAGAGTATAACCTGCCTAACCGCTGCCTGTACCAATGGTGCCAATTGCGACATTGTTTAAGTAAAGCTAGAGTCATACCTTCAACACTAGATCAGGTATGTCCTTTTTATCACGAAATTCAAGAATTGAGGTCAGGGTCGAAACTCCTCTCCAAATTCGTTGCCATTATCAGAGATGGCGGAAAAAAACGTTGCACGGGACTACAAATGGTGTGGGAAGTTGAGGCTGGAGGGTTGCCAGATCCCAAGATATGGGACCAGTTATGGCAAAGACAGAGAAGGCTAACGAGAGCGGCCTCACTCAGTCAAATGTTATACTTCCTGGCTCACTGCGCCTACTTGACGCCTGCCCGCATGGCAAACTGGAGTGAGAACAAAGATGCAACTTGCTGGTCTTGTGGGGCAAAAGCCGGAACCTTGGCTCATATGACATACTACTGTCCTATACTTCAAGTGTACTGGCAAGGTGTGTGGTCTCGAATCTCTCAATTATTAGACCTAAACACAGCGCTGACATACCGTATTGTTGTATAGAAGTCGCTGGCTGAAGTTTCAACATTGCAAAAGCACAATACTGCAATTTTTGATCTGCTACTAAGTCTTGCCCTAAAAGCTATAATGAGTCATTGGAAAACTTTTGAGAGTCTGCATGTTGACTACTGGTGGAATCTTGTTTGTTACCATCAGGCCTGCGAGAAAACGTATACAGCTAGATATCCTTCCTTCCGATCGTAATTGAATAAATGGGATACCCTCGACCTGTAAGACTCCTGTTCGAGAATTGGGTGGCTAGTCCTTACTGGGGTGGTGCTCGTCTCAGACTTAATTTTTTCGAACTTAATGTTAATGTTCTATTTAGTAGGTAGATATGTTAAGGTGTAGATGTATATGTACCGGAAGAAGAGGAGTTAAGATCATGTTGTTATAGTATTACGAGTGTATAACTATAGCTGTTGTATATGTACATCTTGTTGTTTGTCTATTAAAATGCAAAATAAAGAATATTTAAAAAAAAAAAGACTAATAAAAGAAAATATTTTTTCACTCAACGTGTAATCAAACTCTGGAATTTGTTACCGGAGGATGTAGTAAAGGCTGTTAGTGTAGCTGGGTTTAAAAAAGGTTTGGACAAATTCCTGGAGAAAAGGTCCATAAACCATTAATAAGAAGGGATTCAGGATATCAATGCTTGATCTAATACAAGCATTGTGGAACCTGTGTCTTTTGGGGAAACTGCTAGGTATGTATGACCTTGATTGGGCACTGTTGGAAACAGGATACTGGGCTTGATGGACCTTGGTCTGACCCAGTATGGCATATCTTATGTTCTTATGTTATGTTGGCAATTTTGATCAGTAACAGGATACCAGATATACCTTTGATTGTCCCTTCTTGAACTGTTATATATAATTGGGCTCAGATTTTTGGCAGCTGTTATGCTTTTGTAATGTTAACCTTCTGAATTATCTTTTTGCGCAATATGTGGTTCTCCACCATATATTGTAGACTTGATGGATATGGGTTTTTAAATTTTCCTTTATACTCATTTTCCAATTCCATACAAGTGATATATGTGTTGTATGATAATTGAAATGGTAAGAAAAAAAAAGGAAGACCTTGGCTCTGGAGAGTGTGGCTGCCTTTTATTGAAAGGAGAATGTTTCTCTATCAATGGGATTCTGGAAATATTGAAAGGAGAATGTTTCTCTATCAATGGGATTCTGGAAATAGTGAGCAAAAGCAAGCAGGAGCGCACCATAAAATGCTGAACATCCATCTGCTGCAAATAGGCTCTGCTTAGAAAGCGGAGCAAGCACAAGCTGGTCAGCTCCCACCTCCAGCTAGTCTCAAGGTCATAGAGCACAAATTAACCCACACACAACATTGCCAGTTACCTCACAATTTACGATGCCTCAGAAGCTACAATAAACCATTACTTTGTGTCTATGGTTCTGTGTTCTCTGCCATCATACATCCTTATTACAGGAAAGGGCAATTGTTTTTATAATACTTGCTAGTGTCGCTGGTGCACTACTGTACTAGATAAGGGGTGCACAGAAAGTTATGCATTAATTATGCACAGAATTCCCTATTTCAAAGGACTTCTGCATGTGAATGGGCACTTGCATACACGCTTAGGAGGTCACCATTCTGTAAGAATGCACGGAAGTGCTAGTGCATGTACTTTCAGTTTAGCTACGCACAGGGGGAGAGAGTACAGGAGGAGCTTAAATTTACACATGGAAGCTTTAAAATATTAGAATTTATGCGTGTTCCTGACCATTCTAAGGGTGAGCACTTATGCCTGCTCTAGAGCAGGTGTAACTGCCACGACTAGATTGAGGCATGTCTTTATGCCCTTATTTTATAGAGTGCGCACGTATTTCACTTTATAAAATAGGCCCAAATATGCATGAAGGAATGCGCGTTAGCTGTATGGGAGTTTATAACAATACCCTTATAAAGGCACAGTTTAGATAGGAGATCAGGACTGAGATGTCCAGGTGCCGGTATTTGAGAAATGGCTCTGCTAAACCGGAGAAAGCAATTTCAGAAAGATACACATAGGAAAAACTGATGGGGGAAACTTGGCAACATACACATGTGAGTGCTGCTATCTCACAAGGAGTGTGTGGAAATGTCATGTAGGTTGGGGATATCCCCTTTAATCCCTCCTGTAAAGAGATGGCCAAAAGGAACACTTTTTAAATCCCTATTTATGCTGGGGATCAGGTGTAAATTTGGACATGGATGATTTGTGCATATCCCATATGAAAGGGTGATACATATATAGAATTCTGTTCCACCCAGAACACACCCCGACATGCTATGTTGGATGTGGTGTGGTTATCCATGTATAAATTTTGCCCTTTCTAAAATGGCCATGGCCATATGTGGCCATGATTTACACATCCATATGGCTGCTTATATATGTTTAAATCATGAATAGGGCTTCTAAAATAACCCCCACAGCAAATAAATATAATTTACCAAGCTTCAGGCATCACCTTCTTGTGAATGTGCTTTCTCTGTTGCTGCTGTTAGTTTTCATGGTGGTAAGAAAGGAGAGCTTGTAGGTCAGATAAGAGCCACATAAGAATTGCCACTGGATCATATCACAGGTCCATCAAGCCCAGTATCTTGTTTCCAACAGTGGCAAATTCAGGTAACAGGCACCTGGAAAGATCCCGAAAGATTGACAGATTCCATACCGTTAACTCCCAGGGATAAGCAGTGGACTTTAATAATGGTTTATGGTCCTTTCCTCCATGAATTTGCCCAAAACCTTTTAGGAGCATTTCCCATAAGTGATAGAGCCTACTGAAGAGATTCTAGCCTGCTGTGCATGACTATCAGTCTATGCGTATGCATGTTGATTTGCGCATGTGCAAACAACGGTATGGCATCAACCTTCTCCTCTCCCCCCCCCCCCCAACATATAAATAAGTTGAAGAGCCAGTGGGAGTCTTGGTCCCACTGGCATGAGGAACAGTGCTCTGGAATTCACTCCTTTTGGAAATGGGAACAGAAGCTTCCTAAGAAATTTAACAACAAGGTAAAATGTGATGTTTCAGTGATGGCTTATGAACCCCTCATTCCTTCACCTGATTCATATTGTCTTCCTCCTTATTTCTGAACCTAACTCTCAGGTTTATAACGTTGTTATCCTCATCTTATGTCACTGATATGATGTAAAGTACTTGATACTGGTTGTACTGTGCCTAAGGTGTTATAACAAATACCGACTAAATAAATAAACAAATGTACCAATAGTGAGCACTATCACTCAATAGCAGGCACTGTTTTTAAGTGCTGTCGAGTTGATATCAACTCATGGTGACCCTCTGGATAGATGTGACCAGGGAGTTGGACAGAGGGAGAGATCTAGATTTCAGTAAAGCCTTTGACACCGTTCCACACAGGCGACTTATAAACAAACTGAGCACCCTAGGAATGGACCCTAGTTACTGCTTGGGTTAGAAATTGATTGAGTGGGAGGCAACAAAGAATACAGGTAAATGCAGTCGTTCTAAGCAGAAGGAGGTTACTAATGGGTGCTGCAGGGATCTGTCCTTGGTCTGATTCTGTTTAACATCTTTGTTAGTGATATTGCGGAAGGGCTGTCGGTTAAGGTTTGACTCTTCGTGGATCTACAAAATAAGGTATGGATAATATGAGGAGGGATCTAGCTAAGCTTGGTCTAGAATTTGGCAGCTGAGATTTAATGTTAAAAAATGCAAGGTCGTGCATTTGGGCTGCAGCATTCCAAGGGAGCGATACAGTATAGTGGGTGAAGTACTTCTGTCCACAAAAGAAGAGCGGGACCTGGGTGTGACTGTGTTTGATAATCTTAAAGTAGCTAAACAGGTACAAAAGGTGACAGTGAAAGTTAGAAGGATGCTTGGGTGCATAGGGAGAGAAATGGCCAGCAGAAGAAAGGAGGTGATAGTGTCTCTGTATAAGTTCTCATTTGGAGTGTTGTGTGCAATTCTGGAGACCACACTTTCAAAAGGATATAAACAGGTTGGAGTCGGTACAGAGGGTGGCTACTAAAATGGTTAGTGGTTTTCATTATAAAGCATATGAGGACAGATTTAAGGATCGTAATATTTATACTTTAGAGGAAAGGCGGGGTAACAGTGATATGATTGAGATGTTTAAATACCTCCGAGGCATAAATGCACAGGAGGAGAGCCTCTTTTGATTGAAAACAAGCTCTGCTGTGAGGGACATAGGATGAGGATGAAGGGGGATAGTCTCAGGAGTAACATGTGGAAATATTTCTTTTTTTTTTTTTTAAATTCTTTATTTTCGTTTTATAACAACAAAGGAAAAGGAAGACATACAGCTAAAAGACAGATACATGAAATATAGTACATACACCAAAGTAAACCCCTGCCACCCCCCTCCCCCCTGCTTCTTCTCTAGAAAACTAATCATTCCCGAAGCGGGCGTGTACTTACATTATTGTGTTACAAAGCCTAACGGTGATCTGAAACATGATGAGTGCACGTTATACAGGCATGTTGGAGCAATGAGCAGATTGTACATAATCATTAAGCATCTGCCATTTAGACAAGCGAGAGTGAGGTTGGGTATGGGGAAAAGCTCTCCGAGGTATCTGCTCAAATTTACTATATAAGCAGACGAGGTTCCACCATTCATTGACAGTAAGTCGAGAGCTATCCTTCCAATTCCTCGTGATTAAGCATATGGCTATACCCAGCATGAAATCAAGGAGAAAGCGACCCTTCTTAGGAAGAGAGGGGACCTCCGCCACAGAGCGGAGTCCCACGATCTTCCAAGAGAGAGGTTCGTGAAGGTGTAAGATAAATTGAATACGACCCCAGACCCGCCCCCAATAAACCTGTAGTTGAGGACATTCATAAATAACATGAGCGAAGGTTCCCACAGCAGTATGGCAAGACCAACATTGGTCCCTAGCATTTGTGTTCCATTTGGCTATTTTTTCTGGGGTCTAAAAACATCTGTGTGCAAAAAAGAAGAGAGTTTGGGTAACAGAGGCAGACCGGGAAACCCGCACTACTTTGCTCCAGAAAACGCTCCATTGCACAGGGGTTAAAGTGGTTTGCAGTTCGCGCTCCCAGGCTTGTTGGGCTCTAAAAGTGGCCGTATCTGTACCCTGACATAATATTTTTATAAAAGTTAGAGGCTGGGGGGGCGGAGCCTGATGTCCAGCGGGTTAGACGCTTCGCGCTGAAGCTCCCGAGGGGCCTACTCAGAATCCTGACTTAATATCTACACAAACTTAATATTTTACTCCGAATTTACCGGGGTGCCTTGGGGGGAATGGCGGCCCACAAACCAGTGCGATTGGACTTCGGGTCTCCCTCTTCTTCACATGGAAAACGCTCCAAAACAGAGTTGTCTTCCCCACCAAAGATGGTTCCACTTCGGGTAAGCCCCGAAATGCAACAGGAGATCTTGGAGGAAATACGTGGTGTGAAGGAACTGGTACAGTCCAACGGAGAAGCGCTCCGGGCCATGCGAGAAGATTTTGGTATGCTTCAGGACCGGCTTGAAGGTCTTTCATTACGGCTGGACAACATGGCGGGGGTCCTCGATTCGCACGCGGTGCGCTTGGTGCACCTGGACAAGGCTGAGCGTCAGATACAGAATCTTCAAAAAGAGTTAGAGGATTGCAATAATCGAGCCCGTCGTAACAATGTAAGGCTCATAGGAGTACCAGAGGGGGCGGAAGCAGGAGATATCAGAGAATTTCTGGTCAAAACTCTCCCCTCCTTGCTGAAGATTACCTTTTACAGAGATCTGGAAATTGACCGAGCATATCGTGCTCCTACCAACATCGCACTCAATCGGACGACCCCCCGGCCCATTATCTTTCGTTTACTGAGGTATCAGCAAGTTGAGCAAATTTTCAAAGCTGCCCGGGTGATTCAACATCTGCAGTTTGAAGATCATAAAGTCTCTTTCTTCCCCGACTTGGCAAAGCCCACAGTTGACCGGCGGAAGGGACTCCTTGCTTTTCGACCTAGACTTCAACAGTTACAGGCTCGCTTTGGCCTCTTATATCCAGCGAAGCTCAGAGTGACTCTCCATAACCAAACTAGAACCTTCGAAGATCCTGCTCTGCTAGCAACATTTTTAGACTCCAAAGAGGCAGACCAGATGCGCTAAGTCAACAACTCGGATGGACTCCGCTGGAACTGCCCGCCATTTTGAATGGCTCGATGCGGTGATCATTGCTTGGAATAGAGACTGCCTGGACCTTTCTTTCTTTTATATCTACCTTTCTTGGTCTCCTTTTCCTCCATGATGTGCACATCGGTTGGATTCGGAGCACGCACAGCTATACCGGTTATATGTTTCAATTTAGGCCTTCTCTGGGGTTTCACCCCGCAGACATCAGGTCGCCAGTAATTTCTGGGGTTTTGCTTCTTCTCTAAGGCACTTCGGTGCTCCTACTGTTATATAGGGCGCTTCATGATTTTTTATTGGCTTATTTTCTATCATATCGTGTGTACAGTCATTTATAGTTGATATGAGGGACATTGCGCAACTCGGTGCGCCATCATGTTTCTTTCTCAGAATGTTTGACTTTGTTATATGGCCTTATGTAAGCTCTTGTCACTGAACGTAAGAGGCATCAATAGTCCAATCAAAAGTATGACCCTCCTTAGTTATTTCAATCATGACCATACTGATTTGGTGTTTCTTCAGGAAACCCATTTCATCTCCGTTGAACCACTGAAACTTACTGCTAAGCCTTATATGGTGGCTGCCTATTCTCTCGCCGTTTCCAAGCGGTGCGGGGTAGCCATCTTGGTTGAGAAATCTTTGCCAATCACTGTAATGGATACTAGCTCTGATGGGGAGGGTAGCTGGGCCTGTGTATATTTTATGGTTGGAGATTGTGAATTTACGTGTATTTGTATTTATGCTCCGAATGTGGATGACCCTGTTACTGTTACTCGGTGGTGACTTCCACCAAGTATTTGATCCTTTGATAGATAGACTGCCGCCTAGAACGAGTGGTCTGCCCAAGAGTCTCTATACCCTGCCAGCTCTGATGAAAGATTTTGCGTGAGTAGATATATGAAGCTGCTTCACCCCTCCGACTTAGAGCTCACCTTTTCCCAGCCCCCCCATCACTCACAATCTAGATCAGATTTTTTCTTATCTCCTCAGTACTGCTATCCCAAGTGGACATATACTCCTGATAGGTTAGCCAATTGGAATTCCATCCAGAGCACTTGATGCTGGACATGCCATGTGGCCTTTGGTCTACTAAACTCCTGTTAAGTATGCTTGTCCCGTATTACAGTATTACTGGAGTCGGGTCTGAGGTCGTCTTCATTCTATTTTATATTTTCCGGAACCCCTTTCTTGGAGGATTGTGGGGCTCCGCTCAGCTGCGGGGTTCCCCTCTCTTCCTGAATTGGCTTACTTCCTTTTAGCCTTTAAGTTGGGCATTGCTATTTCCTATTTCCTTAATCACGAAATATTGGGAAAATAGCTCTTTTTTGAGCTCTAATGAGTGGTGAATCATATCTGTCTTTATTGTAACTATGCGCAAATACCTTGTATGTCAGCCTCTTCCGTTCAAACCATTTACTATTGGTCTTGCTAGAAGACGCTCAACGATTATGTTCAAACTATTCAATGCTCTCAGTTGACTGTTTGATTCTGTATTAATCTCTGTCATATGCTCATCCGGTATCATAGATTCTACTTCTGATTGTTTGATGTACAATAATTGTTGTATGTAAGCGCTTATATGATGATTCTTATCAGCTTAGAGAAGAAGCATTGGGGTGGGGGGTAATTGGGGTTGCTTTCTTTATTGTATGTGTGTATTCGTTTCTTTTGGTGTGTTGTTACTTTTGTTTGTTGTAAAATGAAAATAAAAGTTTGAAAAAAAAAAAAAGTTAGAGGCTACCCCATGTGTACTACTAATAGAGTGAACTATCTCTAATAGCCCGTCCTCAGTAGGGGCAGAGGGCGGCATGATTCCAGCACTTTTGAGGCAGTGTTGAAGCTGCATCAATTGAAAGTAGTGTTTCGCTGGTAACGCAAATTCCTTTTGTAAATCAGAAAAGGTTTTCCAACGAACTGCAGAGAAAAGCTGTTGGGGTGTCCAGATCCCCCTTGAGTACCAGGGTTTCCATGCTATCGTTCTATTTAGGACTCGAATTCTGGGGTTATTCCATAGCGGGAGTCCGTCCTGAGGACATACGTGCGGGCCCAGTGATAGAATGAAAGTGTTAAAGGCCGCAAGAGTATCGACAATCATTGATGGATGGCGGGTGTCTACTTGATAGGACATACCGGGGAGATGGGTCAACGGAATTGGACTACTAAGCTCCTCTTCTATGTCAAGCCAAACTGGTCTGCTGTCTGTTGAGGCATCTAGCCATCGGGCACCTTGCTTAAGTAGGAAGGCTTGATGATATCTAAGAAAATCAGGAAATCTGGTGCCCCCTCTTTCCTTTGCAGACTGTAGTTTTTGTTTAGCTATCCTTGGTGGCTTGCCCTGCCAGAGATAACGGACGAGAAGGCCCTCAATATCTTTATAAGTATGTAGCGGGAGTAAGCAGGGCAGCATTTCTAAAATGTAGTTCACTTTGGGGACTATCATCATTTTCACAGTTTCCAAGCGGCCCCACCATGTAAGAGATAAGGGAGACCAACGATTCGTGAGCTCACGGACTTTGGAGACTACCTCTTTGGCATTAAAACTGATAGTGTCTTCTAAAGGAGAACAGTAATGGACCCCGAGATACTTCACCATGCGGGATTGCCAAAGGAAGGGAAAGGCCTGCATGTCAGCCTCATGTACCCAGCGGTTCAGTGGGAATGCTACAGATTTGGTCCAGTTAATTTTATAGCCCGATAATTGTGAGTATCCGTCAATCAGATCCAAGACAGCTGGAACCGAATCGAGGGATACGAAAAGCATAAGGTCATCTGCATATGCAGAGAGTTTAATCTCCCTATGACTGAAGGGGACACCTCGAATACGTGCGGACTGTCTAATAAGGAGGGCTAGGGGTTCAAGAGCTAGATCAAAGAGCATTGGTGATAGGGGGCAACCTTGACGCGTGCCTCTTTGGAGATTAAATGGCTGAGACTTGATGGCATTTACACAAATACTGGCGACGGGTTGAGTATACATGACTTGGAGATATCGGAGGAAGCCCTCCCCAAAGCCATACCATCGGAGAACTGCAAATAAGAAGGGCCATTCTAGGCGGTCAAAGGCTTTTTCGGCATCCAGGGAAAGACCCACCCATGGATGATCTAGATTGGCCGCACTGGATAACACATGGCACAAGGTCCGAGCATTGTCTGCAGTTGATCTGCCGGGTATAAAACCGCATTGGTCGGGGTGAATTAGGGTGGTCATCCTGTCAGATAGCCGGGTGGCCAAGATCGTTGCGAAGATCTTATAATCGGCATTAAGTAGGGAGATTGGACGGTAGTTGGCGGTCAGTAGCGGGTCTCTGCCTTCTTTCTCAAATACTACCACATTAGCTGCAGAAAAGGATCCCAAAGAGGATGTATCTACCGCAAGGGCAGTAAAATAGAGTTGTAAATAGGGAACTAAATCTGCACTGAACGTTCTGTAGAATTCGGTCGGTCGGGAGACCATCGGGCCCTGCGGCACGGCCCGAGGCTGTTCGTTTAGGGCGGATTGGATCTCTGAAGTAGAGAAGGGTTCATCCATCGCATCCCTATCATCTTCAGAGAGGGTCGGCCGCTGAATGCCAGAAAGCAATCGCTCGAATATCTCTGACGAGAACTCACATTCAGATTGATATAGGCGGGTATAGAAATCCCGAAAGAGCTCTACAATGTCGGAGTCTGTGGTCACTATGCCCCCTCCCTGTGGAGCTAGAAGGGCCGCTACGCGTTTGGCTTCTTTTTGACCTTTCAAGGCGTTGGCTAAGAGTCAACCGGCTCGGTTATTTTCACGATAATATGTCCCTCGCTGAAGCTCAATACTCTTAGAAGCTGCAGTTGAGAGGATTGAATTATATTGAAAACGGAGACGCTGTAATCGAATTAATACACATGGATCAGTACGTGAAGTTAGAACTCGTTCGCCTGCTTTTATTTGTTGGTCTAGTATGAGTAGCTGCTGTTTGCGTTGTTTTCGCAGGCGGATTTGATAGCTAGTGATCGTTGCTCGAATGGCCGCTTTGAAGCCCTCCCACCAAGCCCAATTCGCAGTATCCTGGGGTAGATTAAAATGGAAGTAATCCTGTATGGCTGCTCGAATTTCTAACTGGAACTCTGGCTGAGTTAACAGGGCTCTATCAAAGAACCAGGCCCCCGAATTCCCTTGGGGTGCAGTAGTAGTGAGTAATTGAAAGGAAATGGCAGCATGATCTGAAATATGTTGGGAGTGAATCTTTGCAGTGTCCACCTGAGGAACTAACAGTTTTGATATTAGAAAGAAGTCTATGCGAGACTGGGATTTATGAGGGGAAGAGAAGAAGGTGAAGTCAAGCTCATTGGGGTGTAGTAACCTCCATAGATCAACTAAAGCAAGATCCTTGATCAGGGAGGTAAGCGTGGTATGACTCTTGGGGGGACCACTTGTCCTAGGCGGCTGTTTGTCAATCAGGGGATCAAGGACTAGATTGAAATCCCCCCCAATTATCAATGAAGTATTAGCAGAGGCCTGCGCAACCTGAGCAATGGTAGCAAAAAAGGCAGGGTCATCCACATTAGGAGCGTAAAGGCATATACATGTAACTTCAAGGCTACCTATCTTGAGGTGAACTCTGGACCATCTACCTTCTGTATCTGAGCTAGTCTGATAGTAGCATGCAAAGATTTCCTAACCAGTATGGCAACCCCACATTTCTTAGAAACGGCTGGGGAATAGGCGGCCACCATGTAAGGTTTAATATTGAGTTTAAGAGTTTCCCTCGAATTTAAATGCGTTTCTTGGAGAAAAATCAGATCCGCAGCTTCCTGACTTAGGTAGCTTAGGATTTTCTTCCGTTTTATCGGATTATTGATTCCTTTTACGTTCAATGAGAAAATCTTACATGGTGCCATCAATCAGTAATAGACATTTTAGGTAAGGGCGCTTGAAAACATACAACATAAATCAGAATCTGTGCGACAATGACATAATCACCGAGTATTCTGGCTAATACACCCCATATTGAAAAGTATGTACCAAAGTATCTTAGAGAAGAAGCAAAACCCCCAAAGAATATGGCGACCATATGTCTGCGGGAGGAGGCCCTAGAGAGGAGATAGAAAGACATGAAAAAAAGAGAAGAAACACCAGAGTCCATAATTAACACTGTCTCTGATACTCATCGAGGCTACTGTGGGTAGATGGAGTCGGGTCACAGATATCATCAAAAGTAAGGCAACAAGGGGGGCGGAGCCTGATGTCCAGCGGGTAGGACGCTTTGCGTTGAAGCTCCCGAGAGGCCTACTTAGAATCCTGACTTAATACCTACACAAATTTACTATTTCGCTCCGAGCTGACCGGGGCACCTCGGGGGGGATGGCGGCCCATAAACCAGCGCGCTTGGACTTCGGGTCTCCTTCTTCTTCTCACGGAAAACGCTCCAAAACAGAGGTGTCCTCTCCACAGAAGATGGTCCCATTTCGTGAAAACCCCGAAATGCACCTGGAGATTTTGGAGGAAATACGCGGCGTGAAGGAATTGGTGCAGTCCAATGGAGAAGCGCTTCGAGCCATGCGAGAAGACTTTGGAGTGCTCCAGGACCGACTTGAAAGTCTTTCATTACGGCAGGACAACATGGCGGGGGTCCTCGACTCGCACGAGGTGCGCTTGGGCAAACTGGACAAGGCTGAGCGCCAGATACAGAATCTTCAAAAAGAGTTAGAAGATAGCAATAATCGAGCCCGTCGCAACAATGTGAGGCTCCTCGGAATGCCGGAGGGGGTGGAAGCAGGAGATATAAGAGAATTCTTGCTCAAAACTCTTCCCTCCTTGCTGAAGATCACTTTTCACAGAGAACTGGAAATCGATCGAGCACACCGTGTTCCTGCCCACATGGCGCTCAACCGCACGACCCCCCGGCCTATTATCTTTAGCTTGCTACGATATCAACAAGTGGAACAAATTTTACATGCTGCCCGAGCGAATCATCATTTGGAATTTGAAGGTAGTAAGGTCTCCTTCTTTCCTGATTTGGCAAAGCCTACCATTGACCGTCGGAAGAAACTCCTTGCTTTTCGCCCTCGACTTCAACAGCTACAGGCTCGCTTTGGCCTGTTGTATCCAGCGAAGCTCCGAGTGACTCTCCACAACCAAACCAGGACGTTCGAAGATCCTGATCTACTATCAACATTTTTAGACTCCAAAGAAGCAGAGCAGATGCGCTAATCCCAAATCTTGGACTCTTATCTGCCGGCTCTATCCGCCATTTTGAAGGGCCCGATGCGGCGGTCATAGCCAAGCACAGAAATAGCCTGGACTTTCTTTCTTTCTCTATATGACTTTTGTTTTTTTGGTCTCCTATCCCTTCATGATGTGTGCCTCGGTCGGATTCGGAGCACGCACAGTCCTACAGGTTATGTGTTTTTTCAATTTCGGCCTTCTCTGGGGTTTCTCCCCGCAGACACATGGTCGCCAGTAATTTTGGGGTTTTGCTTCTCCTCTACCGTACTGCGGTTTTCTTTGTTAATGTGGGGCGCTTCATTGTATTATATTAGCTTATTTTTCCTATGTCATGTGTATAGCCAGATACAGTCAGTTTGAGGGACATAGTGCAATTATGTGTGCTATCATGCTCAGAATTTTAACTTTTCTGAATGGCCTTATGTAAAATCTTATCATTCACCGTCAAAGGCATTAATGGTCCACTCAAAGGAAAGAAAATCCTTAGCTATCTTAGCCATGAGCATGTTGGTTTAGTGTTTCTTCAGGAAACGCATTTAAACTCTGCTGAAACACTGAAACTCAATGCTAAGCCTCACATGGTAGCTGCCTATTCTCCCACCGTTTCCAAATGGTACGGGATAACCATTCTGGTTGAGAAGTCTTTGCATGCTACCGTACCTGATATTAGCGCTGACAAGGAGGGTAGATGGGCCCGTGTACACCTTGAGGTTGGAGATAGTGAATTCACGTGTATTTGCATTATGCCCCGAATGTGGACAACCCTGCTTACTATGCAAGTATTGCACAGTTGGCCTTGGCCTCTGCCAATGCTCCATTAAAACTTGGTGGTGATTTTACTTAAGTGTTCCCTCAATCTTTTCTTCTCAAACAAGGTGCTCGTTGGTTGAAAGATCCAGTACCGAGTAGACCTGTGTGGCTAGATATAGAAGCGGGCCTTTGCAAACCGATTCCTCTTACCTTTCTCCCTGGTATGACTCTCCCATCAGACTCCCACTATCCACCAATGCTTTCAGACACTTTAGGTGCCTTTATTACTCTTATGCAATCTTTAGACTCCCGACTCTGGTCAGTGCAACTGCAGCATCGCCCTCGGAGCATTAGAGTACTCCCGCCATCGGCATTCCCTACATAAGGTTGATTGGAGACTTTCCGATCTCTCGGTAGTTCACCGGGTATAGCATCCAATTTTACTAAACCTTATGTAATGCTATAACTAGCGATACCCCTATAGCGCAGAAAGTATGGGAGAGAGAATTGCATGTGACTTTGACCTCGGAGCAATGGAGCCTTATCTGGAGTAGAGGGACACGGGTTCCCGATCCGCCTCACTCACTCAGACCCTCTTCTTTCTAGCCCACCGGTGTTTTTACACTTCTCACAGATTAGACAAATGGAACACTACTCAGGGCAATGGTTGCTGGACACGTCCTGCGGCCATTGGTTCATTGCCTCATGTTATGCATGAATATCCCGCACTACAGTATTACTGGCGTCGGGTCTGGGGTCGTATTTAGTCTATCTCGCACTCTCAGGAGCCCCTTTCTTGGAGGATAGTGGGACTTCGCCCAGTAGCGGGGATCCCCTCTCTCCCAAAAATGGCTTATCTCCTTTCGAACTTTATGCTTGGCATTGCTATTTCCCTAATTAAGTAATACTGGAAAATTAGCTCCCACCTGAGCCCCAATGAATGGTGGAATCATGCCTGTCTTTACAGTAAATGTGAACAAATACCTCGTCTGTTCGCTTCCTCCGTTCAGACTCCTTCTCATTGGTCTCAATGGAAGCTGCTCAATGACTATGTACATTTTGCTAAATGCTCTCGTCTGACTGTCTAACTTTGTATATTTCTTTGTCCCATGATCATGCTGTATTGTAGATACTTCTTTGATCGTTTGATGTATAATCACTGTTAATTGGAAGCGCTCACATGCTGATATAATCGGGTAGAGAAGAAGCATCGGGGTGGGGGGTAATGGGTTTACTTTTCCTTATTGTATACCTGTTTTGTCTCTTTTGGTGTGTTGTTTCTTTTGTTTGTTGCAAAATGAAAATAAAAGTTTAAAAAAAAAAAAAAAGTAAGGCAACAAACTGCCCTCGCCAGACTCTTCGCTGGGCTGCGGCAAATCCAATATGGCAGGTACAGCGGACATGAGAATACTTGCAGGAATATTCTGGAAGTCAACGCATCAAGTCGACTTCTTTGGAATCCAAAAACTCCGCTAGTAGATCAGGGTCCTCAAATGTTCTTGTCTGATTGTGAAGCGTGACTCGGAGCTTGGCCGGGTACATCAGGCCATAGCGTGCTTGTAGTTGTTGAAGCCTCGGCCGGAATTCCAGAAAGCGCTTTCGGCGGTCGACCGTGGGTTTAGCCAAGTCGGGATAGAAGGAGATCTTGTGGCTCTCAAACTCCATATGGCCCTTTGCCCGAGAGGCATTTAGAATTTGCTCAACGTGTTGATATCTCAGAAGTCTAAAAATGATAGGCCGCGGGGTCTTCCTGTTGAGCTTGTGGGTACACGATGAGCGCGATCGATCTCCAAATCTTTGGCAAAGGTGATTTGGAGCAGGGAAGGGAGGATTTTACATAAAAACTCTTTCAAACTCTGGAATCTGTTACCGGAGGATGTAGTAAGGGCTGTTAGTATAGCTGGGTTTAAAAAAGGTTTGGACAAGTTCCTGGAGGAAAGGTCCATAAACCACTATTAAAAAGGGACCCAGGATATCAATGCTTGGCCTAGTACAAGCACTGCAGAACCTGTGTCTTTTGGGGAAACTGCTAGGTACGTATGACCTAGATTGGCCACTGTTGGAAACAGGATACTGGGCTTGATGGACCTCGGTCTGACCCAGTATGGCATTTCTTATGTTCTTATGTTCTTATGTCTCCCAATTCCGCTCCCTCCGGTATGCCCACGAGTCGTATGTTGTTGCGGCGCGCTCTATTATTGCCATCTTCCACTTCTTTCTGCAAGGCCCGCACCTGACGTTCAACTTTGTCGAGTTTGGACAACCGGGCCGCATGGGAGTCCAATATGCTCTCCATTTTGTCCTGACGCGAAGAAAGCCCTTCTAGCTTGCTTTGCAGCACACCAAAATCGTCCCGCAGCGCTCGGAGTGCTTCACTGTTTGACTGCACGAGGTCCTTGACCCCTCTAATCTCTGCGAGGATTTCCTGCTGCATTTCGGGGCCCTCGCGCGAGGCCAGCCCCTTCTGCGGGGACGGAGGTTCAGTTTTGGAACGTTTGCCGTGAGAAGCCGCTGGAGATCCAAATTCCAGGCGCGTGGGTTTGGTCCCCGCCATCTCACCAATGTGCCCCAGCAAGATCAGAGTAGAAGTTCCAAGTATGTACGGTGTTAATTCAGGATTCTGAGTAGGCCTCTCGGGAGCCTCAGCGTTATGCGACCATCCTGCTGGACATCAGGCTCCGCCCCCCGGAAATATTTCTTTATGGAAAGAGAATAGTCTCCCAGTGGAGATGGTAGAGATGAGGATAGTATCTGAATTCAAAGAAGCATGGGACAAACAGAGGATCTCTAAAGGAAAAAAGGGGACTATTGTAGTGGTTGATATGGAAGGGTAGACTAGATAGGCCATGTGGTCTTTTTCTGCCATCATGTTTCTATATTTCTAAGGGGAGGGGTGCAGGGAGGGTATCTCCAGAGCTTATGTGTCCCCCAGTCCCAGACAAAAAGAAAACAGATCCCCCTTCTACAGCTCAGGAAGGACACAAGTCAGAGGTAAGCCTATATCCCCAACCCCTCATAGGTAGGAAAAATCCCATGCACAGAGAGGTAAAGGTAGAGAAGTTCCTATTACCAGGGAAACCAGGAGAGGGGCAGAGAACCTTCACTTTCTCTGGGAGCACAATCATTATGTGCTTTGTTCTAGGAGTCAATGACAGCATGAGATGGAAGTAAGGGTTACTCTGGAAACCAGGGGAGTGGTGAGGGCCAGGGAGTTTTCTGTGGGATAGAGGGGCCCTGGGAACACAGCCAAGAGCAGAAAGATTCAAATGTATTGAAGAGCTTCCACTGGGCAGCCAGCCAGCCTCTGGGGTCAATGGATGACATTGAGGTAGAAACTATGGAAGGAAGTCCCCTGGACCTACCTGCTTCAGAGGAAGAAATGGAGGTAGGGTGGGCCAGTATTTTGGTTTTGCTGCTTTATTGTTCCCCTTTTTCCTGGATTGTTTGAGGGTGATGCAAGAGGGAGGCATGACGAAAGAATGAGTCACAGAGGTGTAGGCACCTCACAGCCCTTTCTTCCCCACTGTTTGAGTTATAATGTGACTCATTTGTTTTTTGTACTTTTCTGCTGGGGGGAGGAGCAGGAAAGTTACATCTCCCGAGCTTTGGCTGGAACTTTGGTGAACAGAACTGGAAGGATACCAAGAGGCAGGACCGTACCTAGCCCTGTGCGAGCGGTGCGGCCGCACAGGGCGCAAAGGCTTAAGGGACGCATTTCGGCTGTCTGCTGTTGCCTGCCGCCGCCACTTTTTCTTCTCTCAGCGGCAGGAGGCAACGGCAGACAGCCAAAATGCGCACCTTAAGCCTGCTCGCGGCACGCTAAGCAGGTCTGGTCCCTCAGAGCAATCTTGAAACCTTTTCTGCATCCGGCTAGATGTCAGCAGGAAGTGTGTGTCAGGGTGGCAGAAGTGGAATAGGTTTCAAGAATGTCATCGCAGCTATGCTTTATCGGTCCTTTTTTTTAAAGCAATTGTAGTTGCTGCTGCGGGCAGAATAGGTTTTGAGGGGAGAAGAGGAGCTAGCAAGGGAATATAAGGGGAGGGGGATGCTGGATGGGGGCTGGGGAGACAGAGAAAGAAGGGGGATATGGGGGAAAGAAAGGTATGCTTGGCCTTGTGGCTGGGAGAAGAGGGTAGATGCTAAGAGGTGGAGATCCTACAAGGGGGCCAGCTGCCCACCCCAGGGTTACTGCTAATGAGGGGGCTGGGGCTTGAGCTTGGGGCCAACATGGAGGCTGGGAGCTAACAGAGAAGCTGTGAGTGCAGGCAGAGGGCTAATTAGAGGCTGGGGGCTAACACAGGAACTGGGAAGAAAGGGGCAGGGGCTAACGCAGGAACTGGGAAGTAGGGGCTGGAGGCTAACACAGGAACTGGGAAGTAGGAACTGGGGGCTGACGTGGGAACTGGGAAGTAGGGGGCTGAGAGTTGACATGAGAGAGAAGAAGAGATTACGGAAGATGCTAAAGATGGGGCTAGGAGAAGGAGTCTGATGCTAGGACTGGGAAAAGGGAGTCACGGTTTAAGTCAGATGTTGGCACTGTGGTCTAATGCAAGAGCTGGGGGCTTGAGATGGCAGAAGTGGGATGCTGTGGGAGTAAGCATATGCAGAGAAAGGATGCAGTGGAATGGATGCTGATGTTAAGGTGGAGGAAAGGCAGGGTAAATGAATATTAGAGGATGAGGTATGCGGGGAGAGGGGAAGAGGCAGATCAATGGATGCTGGGGATGGGTGAGGCAGAGACAATGAATGCTGAGGAAAGGGGGGAAAAAGCGCAGACGGCTATGAGAAAGAAAGCACTGGAACAGGTCTGTGAAGGAAGTGAGAGAAAGAAGGTGAAAAAGGAGAGCTACGTAAAAGAGGGAATGTTAGGCTAAATAAGGGACTACAACATAACAAAGGGACAGGAGGCACAGGTGCCAGATCTGTGGGTGCTGAGCACCCCCAATATTGATCAGGTTCCTTCATTAGGTACAGGGAGGGATAATGTGTGTTGTTTAGTATCTCCAATCGATCTGAGAAGTTGGCACCTATGGCTTGGAGGTGAAGAGAGCATGAGTGATAGGGAAGGAATTGGGGTTGGTGAAGTGATGAGAGGCAGAGATAGATGAGGCTGGGGAGGCAAAGAGTACAGAGAGTGGAAATGAGCTTGAAAGTGGCTGAAAGACAGGGAATAGCAGGCTGGAAAAATAATATGAGACACATATGGAAATGGGAGGATTAAGAATGTAAATGTAGAACATGGAAATCTGGTAAGTAGATAAAAGGTGGAATGAGGAAGACTGAGGGGTGATGACGAATAAAATCTAGCTACAGGCAGATAAAAAGGCAGATGAGAAAAATGGACAAAAAAGATAAAATAGAAGGATCGATGTTAGAGATGGACATCGATCCTTCTATTTGGACATCAGTTGGCAGGGAGAGGGAGCAATGGGGAAAGACTTCATTCCTCCACTTCTATAACACTGTACATAGTTTTTCCCCCTGTTTTTCCAAGTTTGTATCCCATGTTTTATTGTAAACCCAATGTAACTGCTACATTGTTTTATGTTCTGTTCCACTGTAAACCGCACTGATTGTAATAGCGCGGTATATAAGAGATGCAAATAAATAAATAAATAAATAAATAAAGACAGGGAGATTGAAGAAACAGAAAACAGAAATGAGATCCTGATAAAAGACTGGAGAAAACCAACCAGAGAAAGTTGTAAAGAAAGACCATGACCAACTCGGAGAAACAAAATGGTCAGACAAAGGTATAAACTAATTTTATTGTCAGTTTTTAGAGAATGAAATATGTCAGCTTTGAGAATTTGGATTTCTTGTATTTTGCTCTCTACAGGAGAAAATGAATTTCTTCCGACATGGCTGCTCATAGTCTGGGTTCTTGAATTTTCCATTTCATTTTTTCTTTAGATGTTCTAATCTGTAGTCTCTTGTCTTTTACTACGTGATGGTCTGTGTTTACCTTGTGTAACCACAATGAGAGATTCTTTTAACGTGTAGGTTTTGTGTAGTATCTGAATGGGTCTGGCTTGTTCTCTTTTCTCAAATGGAGGTGTAATTGGGGCTCTAGAATATTTGCAGCGCTGACTTTTTACAGATAGAACTGGGGCAGTTTGAGTTCTTGGACTTTGTGCTGGTATGGTTTGGTAAGCATGTTGTTTTGCTACCAGAAATAATTGTTCTAATTTTATGTCTTCCCTCTTTATCATTAACTTAGTCATGGCATTAACCAAATAAATGCAGTATGCAAATATTTATGCAAATTAGGTCCCATAATGAGTCTCCACACATGGCTCTGCACCATCCTTGGGCCGCCCCTGGAGGCGCAGGCATGTGCACATACATCTTAAGAGGTTCGCAACATGCTAATAACAGTATTGCCTCTGCTGCTGTGGCTGAAAAGATGCAGCAGCATCAGAATTTTTCCATAAGCAGGCATGGCACAGGGCCACTAACAGAGTGGGTCTGTCTGCAGGTAAAATGTATTTATTTTATTTATTTATTTATATTTTTTCTATACCGCGCTCTTTAAAATCAGCGCTGTTTACATTTAACAACCAATTGCACAAAGCAGCGGAGCCTATAACAGGTTTTACAACTTGGGTTAACAGGGGTAACTATATACACTATATACAACAAAATGCCTGAACATGTCTAGGTCTGGCCCTGCCAAGCAAATGTGGCAGCGGTGTTCACCCTAGTTGAGAAGGGCAAATATTTTAAGGGAAGTACATGGGAGGGAGGTTGGGTAAGAGGGAGCTTATGGCAGTAGAAGGAAAGAGACAGCTAGTGGACAGAGGGAAGGAGGAAATATAAAGAAGGAAGGGAGATACTGCACGAGGAAAGAGGTCATAGTGGAATTGAGAAGACATCCTAGATATGGTGGAAATGAGACTTGGAAGGTGGAGATGAATGCTGGACATAGGGAGGGGTTGTAGATAGAGAGGGAGAAAATGATGAACACAGGAGAGGTAGGAATAGGGATGTGGAGGGAAATGCTGTACAACGGGAAAGCTGAGAGGGACAGAAGATGCTGGACATAGGGAGCATAAAATAATGGAGGGAAGATGTGGGACACAGGGGAGAGTCATAGATCTACGGGGGGTGGGGGGAACAACTGGACAGAAGATAGGGAGATGGAGTGGAGATGCTAAACATGAGAGTGATTAAGGAAAAACTCAGGAAAGCTGCACATGGGGAGATAAGGCGAGAAGAGAGATATCGGATACAGAAGGGGGATATGAAATGAAAGGTGTGGAAAAGTTAGGGATGGCGGATATTGGATGAGAAGATGGACAGTGGGGATAAAAGGAAGGGAGCGATGTGGACAAAGCAGGGAAGAGAGACTACCAGAGGTTGCACACACACACACACACACATACCACCTCAACACGTAATCAAACTCTGGAATTCATTACCAGAGAATGTAATAAAAGCTGCTAGTGCAGCTGGGTTTAAAAAAGGTTTGGACAAGTTCCTGGAGGAAAGGTCCGTAAACCATTATTAAAGAGGACTCAGGAAATCCACTGCTTGCCCCGGGACAAGCATTGTGGAACCTGTGTGCCTTTTGGGAACCTGTGATCTGGATTGGCTACTGTTGGAAACAGGATACTAGGCTTAATGGACCTTGGTCTGACCCAGTATGACGAGGGGTTGAGGTTGAAAAATAGTAGACGAGGACAAGTTTGTAAGAAAAGATGAGATTAAAAAATGCATAGAGGAAAGCTGAAAAGAAAAAAGATCAATGTCAGAAATGCATGTAGAGGTGAGAAGTAGCAGATGGACTTGAGACCATGGAAAGAGTTAATAGGAGATGCCTAAAATCAGAAACCAGAGACTGGAACCAACATGATTAGAAAAATATAATGGCCAGTGTCACACCCTGGGTCGCCTGTAGCATTAGCGTATTGGTTGGGCTGCAGGGGGACCTTTTATTGAAAGGTTGTAGTTGGGCTCCTTTGCAATAAGGTAGTTGAGGCACGAATGGTTAAGGTCAAGACAGGGTTTTATTTCCCCTCCCGGGGACGGATTCCAAACACAGGTAATAAAGAAACATAAGCCATACACTCTCGCAAAAAGGATAGGATAAAGTAAAGTCTTGTACTTTTAAACAGGCAGTTAAATTACTTCCACAACTGTATGTCTTTAGCACAGTGAAACCACATCACTTAATACAGCCAATGAACAGTCCATATGATTGTCAGATAATTCTGTTTCTGGTGGATCAATTATCATTGCTTCAATCTGACTATCATCTGTACCACTCTGCTGCTGTCTATAGAGTGTTGGCAGATTATTCTCCTCTGCCAGCTCCCGTGACCTCCCTACTATCTCCTCTAGCAGGTAAGGGTCTGTATCACCATATCTTGGCATATAATTGTAATGAGAGTTATGTCCCTTATAACTCCTTGTATCCAGCTTTACATTGGCTAATTGGCCTACCTTCAGGGTTTGAGGCAAGAGAAAGTCTGTGCACTGCTCCTTTTAGAAGGGGTTTAAACCTTAGAGGCTTTTCTCTACGTTCAGGCTGCTCAGCACCCTCTTCCAACATACAAATGTCTGGCACCATATATTCTCCCTTTCTTGAAGCTTGCAAATACTTTCCAGTTATCCTGACTGGTACTTTCTTCTTGTGAATGCCTTCACCATAAGGAATAGGTTTTGAGGTTTGGTTAAAAGGTTTCTGTGCCTTTCTCCTCCAATTAACTCTATCAGCTGTTAGCTGCCTTTCTCTTTCCCATTCAGAATCAGAGTCACACATGTAAGTTTTCCTACCAGCCCAGGACAGACGTTGCTTTCCAGATTCAGACCTCAGCTTGCACACAGATTCCAGCTGGTTCTGATTCACCATGTCTTTCCTGCTTCCTGTTGCTGGCTTCTCTGAATTCTCTGAGCTGCTTTCTCTGGAGCTACCAAAGCCAAAGCTCCTGCTCCTCCTACTGCCACTGCTGCTCACTAACTCTAGTGAACGTCCCTTATACGTTTGCTGAGGCTCTAATCCAGCCCTTCCCCCTCCCAGGTGAAAGCTATTAGAGCTATGAGCTGGGGATTGCTTATCAGCTGTGCGGGGTTCTTTCCCTCGTGGCTGGGAATGTTTGTGTTGCTCTTGGCAACTGGGTGTCCTGATATCTTCCTTCCTGCTAGAAACAGCCCTATTGCTCATAGGTTCCTCTGTTTTTCTATCACAGGATATCTTTTCCCCATTACACCAGATAGCATAGGTTAAAATTTTGTTTTGTTAAAATTTTGTTAAAATTTTATTGATTAGAATATGCCAGTTTTTGTAATTTACTCATTCTTTCTTTACATGCATCTTTCTATTTCTCTGGCATGGCTTCATGGGGTCTTAGTTTAATTTTTGTCAGCATATTTCTATTTTTAGTTTGTAGTCACTATTCTATACTTGATAAGGGTCTATTTATGGTCAAAGTGTGTAACTGAGGCCAGGTGTTCTGGGGGTGGGGACCAGGCACTTTAGGACACCCATCAGTTGATGCCTGAGATTTCAAGCAGTAACACAAGCAAAGCTCTGTATGCTTTAGGATGGAGGAGGAGGGGTGATCCAGGGCAATCCAGGGACAGATGTGTGTTCTGTTCTGTGCTGTGTAGTTTCAGACCATTCATTATTTTATAGGCAACATACACATATAGTGTTTCTTCTAAGTGTTGGGGGTTGGTAGGAGGTCTGGGACTGAGAAGAACGGTAGACCATGATTCTTTCCAGTATTGGTGTGGTGGAGAGAAAGAAAGATCAAACATCATATCCAGATTCTGTGCAGTACTTGGTAAGAGAGGAGGAAATGCAGAACATGTTTATGTTTGGAGTCAAGGAAATTCAGGGGAAAAGGGAAGTTCAAAGAAGTCTTTGGAGTAGCCTGAAGTGTGTTTTTTGTGAGATTATCACTGTCAACCAAGTTCTATACCAGTGAACTTGGATAAAATCAACAGGATAAAATCAAAATTAACTATCTCATATCTCAACAAATAGGGGTGACCAGCAGGAAGCGGTGGGTACACCCCTAAACAAAGGCATGGGGAGGAGTAAACCCCTAAACAAAGGCATGGGGAGGAGTAACCTGCACAGAGTGGCAGGTGCACATGCTCTTGCCACCTTGCTGGGCAGACTAGATGGACCATATTGTTCTTTATCTGCCATCATATACTATGTTAATATGAACTATAGCTATTTAGTTTTATCCATATTTATTTAATTTATAATTTCATATGGCATTTATCACCTTAATCACCTCCCATCTTGACTACTGTAACCTACTCCTTGCTGGTCTCCCTTTGAATCATCTCATTTCTCTTCAATGTGTTCAACACTCTGCTGCACGGCTAATCTTCCGTCATGCCCATTGGCTCCCTATTCATTTCCGCATCCAGTTCAAACTTCTCCTGCTGACCTATAAGTGCAGCTCCTCACTACCTTTCTTCTCTTATCTCTCCTTACATTCCCTCCAGGACCGCCCCCCCCCCCCCCTTTCTGGCAAATTGCTTCTATCTGTGCCCTTCTCTTCTATTGCTAACTCCAGACTTCGATCTTTCACCTTGCTGCACCTTATGCCTAGAACAAACTACCTGTGTCTGTATGCCAGGCACCTTCTCTGACACTTCAAATCCAGGCTGAAAACTCACCTCTTCGCTGCTGCTTTTGGATCTTGACTCACCTGATCTCCTTGTTTCTTTATGTTTCCCCCTTGGTTTTATCCCTGTCTACACCTTCTGTGTTGTCTGTCTGAACAAGATTGTAAGCTCTGATGAGCAGGGACTGTCTCTTACATGTCTGTGTGTAGTGCTGCGTACGACTTGTAGCACTATACAAATGCTCAGTAGTAGCAGTAGAAGCATTTATAGTCCATTCAGCCAGCAAACCAGAACAAGGCTCTTTGGTATAATGCACTAACATATTTAAGGGATGTTAGGTGTCTTATGTGCCTAATCCTTCATTACATTCTCAGACCACTAACTTGTTGAGATTCTATCCCTCAAGGATGCTTGTTTGACTAGAATGAGAATGTTCACCTTCTCAGTAACTGGTCCAGAATTATGGAACACATTGCCTTTAACAATGAGAAAGGAGCAGGAAAACATGGCCTTCCATAAACATCTGAAACCCTAGATATTTGAACAGGCATTTGGCAGCAATTTTTAGGGTTTAAGGGATTTACTAATTGTTTTAATATTTATGGTTTATGGTTTAGGCACTTGATATACCGCCCTTTACCCTGTGTATCAGAGTGGTTTATAAACTTATGCTAACAGGCACTTTTTATTTTATTTTTATTTATTTGTGCTGCTTCATTGATTTTATGGCGCATTTTGTATTGTTTGTATATTTATGGATGTGATTTTATTAGACTATCCCTTGGATAGTCTCTAGACTGGAGTTGGTGGAGTATAAGTAGAATTAAATAAACAGATTAATAAATAACATAAGGTGGATTACCATTCAGTTTCTGCAAAAATAAATACAGTCATACAATGAAACCAACATCTAAAAATGCACTGAAAAAATATATCAATTAAAAATCCTAAAACAACAATATCAACACTAATCTTACAGTAAAACAAATAAAATAATCCCGCCTCTCAAAGTTGATTAAAAAATCACATTTTAAGATTCTTACAGAACTTCAGAGACTCTACCTCAGATTTTAGGTCAAATGATGACAAGTTCAAGAGATGTAGCACACATCCTTGAAGAGTACACTTCTAGACAGAAACCAGTCTATTAGGGGTATTTACTAAATCGGGGTCAAGCTGCCAAATAAGGATGTAGACTGTGCTTCAAAATTGCATCAGCTGACACCTTATGAAAGCCTTATCGCACACACCTTTAGGCAGGAGTCAATGGGGATCACTTCTGCTCTCATTGCCCTTCATACCCCATGAGGTGTGTCACCACGTGGCCAGCCCTCCGCCTAGGGTGCAGAGGGTTGGTCTGCCATGATAATTTCTCTATGCAGAAAGTGAGACTACAGCTAGGGCTCTTGCAAGGCCTCTTGGGATTTGTAGTCCCTTTTTAGCTCTCTGATAAAGAAGCAGTTGTAGTCCGAGTGTTTAAGGCAAAATGACAAGGATTTATTCCCCTCACAAAGAGAACTTCGGTGCAGAACAAATAAGAACAGTGTCCAGGAGTTTAGCATGAGGATTATATACAATAACTAATGTAAGTGCTTCTTCACTCTCTGGTTCCCAAAACAATACAGTGCTCGTAGTAAGTACAAACTGAAAATAAACAGCTTTTTGGAACAAAGAAAAATACCTCATTTTTCTTTGCTGTTAACTCAGTACTCTTAGTTCAGGTTTAACACAGTGACTCAATGCTGTCAGCCAAACACAGCGTGCAGTCCATTCGCATATCAGCTACGTCCTCAACATTAGAGTCTATCTGCATATCTTCTATATCAGGGCTGGCAGTGTTTGTTTGCAGACGGTTACTAAGGGATTTAAAATAACTTCCCTCTGTTCTCAGGTGTTTTCCCTTTATACAACTCTACACAGCAAGGGTTTAAAATACCTGTTGCACTGGAGTTTCTTCTGTGGCTCTCCTCTAACTCTTGCCAGTTATATGTGAAGGTTTTTGTGCTGGGCTCCCACCTGTGTAAACTCTGAAGGCTCCCTTCTGATTGCAGGGCTCCCTGCTCTCTCCGTTCCAGCAAGTTCCTGGTCACAGGGCGTGCCTTCCTTCCTTCAAGTCTGCTGGCTTTCCTCACAGACTGGTAAGAAGTTTCTCTATCAGGTCTCCAACTCCCTGGAGTTTCTGAGCCTCTCCAAGTCTGCCTTACAGGAGCTCTCTCTTCTCTCCTGTCTTTCCTTCCTTGAGCTGCTTCTCTGCCACAACTCCAACTCTCTCTGCTGCCACGGCTCCAAAAGCCATCCAAGCTGCAATTACCTGTCCAGCTTGCCCTCTGGCCTCTTCTCCAGCCTTTGTCTGCTGCTTCTCCACCTGGCTTTACTTCCTTCTCTGCTTCCCTCGTGGCCCTCCTCCTGGGAGCTAATGACGACGTTTTATAATTCTGTTCCCCTGGGCTTGGCTCTGCTCTCACCCTGAACAGGTGTGCTTGATTAAGCTTGGGGCTTGTTACTAGGTCAGAGTCTGGGCGTGTCAATTCAGCTCCTGTCTTTCCCTGTTTACCTTTTCTATGTAAACAGTGAGCCATGTGCTCTAGCTGCCTGTCAGTTTTAAAGGTGGAATCTTCCTTTCTCTCTATTTCCATGGGTTCGGTAGGGGTCTCTACATCACAGGTGTATTATAATGCTAGAGAAAATGGGGGAAAGGAGGAATGGGGGAATGGACTGAGCTGACTTTCTCTAGTATATCATTATGGAGCAGGATTTGAGGTGGGGAATATTTAAAACTTTATGCCCTATATCAGGGCTGGGGAGGAGTAGATAGAGCCCACTGCCACCAAGGAGTTGATGCCCTCAGAGGGAGGGGGGTTGGGTTCTGGGGCATCTCCAATTCAGGTGGGTGAGCCCTTTAATTTTCTAGTGCCATTTCATGAAAGGCATTTTTTTCTTTTCCAGACTGAAAAATAACTAAAGCTCTTGAGATGTTATGCTTTCAGCGAAAACAGGACCCCCAAACCCTTTTTCATGCATGCATTACCTGACTTTCCATTACAGCAGCTCATTAATGCCAAATTGAAACTGACTTTGTGTGAAACGTTACATCTGCACTTCATATGAAAAATAGCACATATATCCTGAACTTTGGAGTTTTTGCATATTTCCAGGCTTTTTGTGTTATTTTTGCATAACAGGGTGTGCTTAATAAACTGCGCTGAGGTTTGGAACTTTAGCACGTGTTAAATGGAAAAAATTAGTGTGGGGGTGTGGCAAACCCATGCTGAATGTTGGGTTGTTTTTAGCATTTCCCCATGCAATTACTGCAAGGAGAGGCTTAAATGACAGCTGCAATTGATGCGAGTGCATTAATCACTCCTAGCCTGCCCAGACCCTGCCTCATCATGCCCTAAGCAGGCAGGGAGAGATTTTCATTGTGGAGGCATTTTTAATGTACAATTACAGTTATTGCAGTCCCGTGCTCACCATTAGTGCGCTTTATTAACCATGCCCCAAAGGCGACAGCAAAAGCTATGAGGATGCTTGGGTGCATAGGGAGAGGAATGGCCAGCAGAAGAAAGGAGGTGATAGTGCCTCTGTATAAGTCTTTGGTGCAACTTCATTTGGAGTATTGTGTGCAATTCTGGAGACCGCACCTTCAAAAGGATATAAACATGTTAGAATCAGTACAGAGAGTGGCTACTAAAATGGTTAGTGGTGCTTGTTATGTAGCATTAAATACCTCTATAGCAATGGGTAAAAGGAGCAACATCTGGAAAATGGTGTGTATAAATGCCTGTAGCATGGTAAATAAGATCCCAGATGTTGAGGCTTTAATGTAAGAGGCTGACTTGGATTTAGTGGCAGTTACAGAGACATGGTTCACGGACAACTGTGACTGGGATATAATTTTATCAGGCTATACTTTACTCAGGAACGATAGGGTGGGAAGAAGGGGAGGAGGAGTGGCACTATATGTAAAAAATTATATTAAAGCTATAGAATTACAGGAGTTAAAAGGGAGAGAGAAGGCACTGTGGGTTAAACTAGAAGGAGGGAAAGAGAAATCTATTTGCACTGGTGTGATATACAGACCCCTCCCCCCCAACAGGGAGAGGAAGTAGACGGAGATTTAAGAGAAGACATACACAGCATTGCCAGGAAAGGGGAAGTGCTGCAGCGTCATCTAGAAGTAAGGATATCCTGGTTCTCTACAGGGAAACTATTCAGGCAACTGGTAACAGAACCTACATGTGAAGGGGCCATACTAGATTTGGTGCTTACCAACGGTGAAAGTGTTTCTGATGTTATAGTGGGAGATCATGTTGCATCGAGTGATCACCAGATGGTGTGGTTCAGTATTAGGACTAGGGCTGATAAAATCCATTCAAAAACAACTTTGCCAAGATGGGCCAATACCTAAAGGAGTCGTTAGTGGGATGGGAACAGCTTGGGAATGTAGAAAAACAGTGGGCAAAACTGAAAGGGGATATTTTAAGGTAAATAAACGTAAAAGGAAAAGGAGGCCACAAAAGAAGTAGCTGAAAAGGTGAAGAAAAAGAGGGAGGCCTTTATGAAATACAAGAGATCACAGAGAGAGGAAGACAGGCATCTATATTTGGAAAAACTTAAAGAAGCTAGCAAAGTAGTCAGGAAAGTAAAGATACTAAAAGAAGAAGAAATAGCCAATGCAATAACATGGGGGGGGGGGGGGGATAAGACATTTTTCAGATATGTTAGTGAGAGGAGGAAGGGCAAAAGTGGTATTGTCAGACTCAAGGGTGAAGGGGAGGAATATGTAGAAGATGATGAGGATAAAGCAGAATTGCTTAACAAATATTTCTGTTCTGTGTTCACAGATGAAGGGCCAGGAGCAGGACCTCAAGAAACACCCACAAATAGGAACAAAAGCAACGGGGATCTTGAACTATTTTCAGAAGACTGTGTTCGTGAGGAACTAGCTAAACTAAAAGTAGACAAAGCAATGAGTCTCCTGGATTCATATAGTACTCCAAATGAGGTCGCATCAGAGACTTGACTAACCGGCCTATAGTTCCCAATCTCATCCTTACTTCCACTTTTGTGTAAAGAGATGTGATGGGGTATATAAAAAGTTACCCATTCCTCTCCAAAGTGATTATCAGCTGTCCACCTTCAAGGAGTGTAAAGCTCAGAACTCAGGGCTGGAAGGGCATGACTCAGACAGAGGGATTAAGAAGCCAGCTGTGCTCACAAGGGAGAAGAGAGGCACAAGGAGATAGAAAGCTTCCAAATAGGGCTGGGAGAGGAGTAAGGTAGATGGTTTAGGAACTAGAAACCATATTCTTAAATACCGAAGACCAAGTAACTGCCTGGACTTTGAACTGAACTAAGTTCTGACTTTGATTTCTGGGTTGGGGGAAGGGCACTGAGAACCCAACCTGTGAAGACAACAGGCTGGAGAGTGAATACAGTGTAAGCTGAAGGACAATAAAACTTGTTTTGTTTGGCCCTGCACTGTTGTTGATGTAATATTTTAGAGTCCTTGCCTTTGCATGCCACAGTATACAGTATAACAAGGGTCCACATGCGCCCTTCTCCAGTCTTCTGTGACCACTCCTAATTAAAGAAGCATTGGAGCTGACTACGGCAACTCAATATATCATGGACTCCCAAAATCAATTCTTCAACCCTTTCAAACTGCTATGCATACAGCTGCAAGGACCACACACATGCAATGACCAACACACATCCATGTACAAACACATCACCCCCATTCTCAAACACATTCACTGGTTCTCTCTGCAAAGCAGAATCCTTTACAAGATCCTGCTAATGACTCACAAAGCCCTATGTCATCAGGCATCCTCCCACCTCCAATTCCTTATTACTCCACAACAATCAAACAGATCACGGAGAACCTCCATCATGAATACATTGATTGCTCCCCCCAAGCTATAACAAAGAATACCCAACAGGCTTGTGCCAGAGCCTTTGAATTTTATGTCCCAACTACTTGAAACTCCCTCCCAGCCAACATAAGAAAAACCATAGACCTCCTAACTTTCCGCAAACAACTCAAGACTCACCTCTTTACCCTCCACTTTGACTCCTCTCCCCCCAACACCCCACCAACTGAACACCCCAAGAACTGAGCACCATTCCTAAATGGCCCCTAGAACTCAACATTACAAGAATATGTAGACAGCTCTCAAACATGTACATAGTCAATATATCAAGCACTACATGAATAAATAGACAGATCATCAACCTGTACATAGTTAATCGTCCCAACCACTCCACGCCTTGTTCACTGTAGAAAGTTACTTGTTATAATGTACATAGTTACCTGTTATAATGTAAATCCCTTGTCCACTGTACATAGTTACCTTTTATAATGTAAACAATGCTTGTATAATTTCCAGTTCTCTGTAAACCGCTTTGACCATTGTGAAAAATGGTGTATAAACTTAGCCAAATAAATAAAATAAATAAATTCACATTGGAATCCATCTGCACAAATATAAAATAATTAATAATAATAATGTAAAAGGAAATAAAGGCCACTATTGTTCTTAAAAGAAGTAGATGAAGAGGTGAAGAAAAAGAGGGTGACTTTCATAAAATACAAGTGATCACTGAAAGAGGAAGACACGATATTTTGGAAAAGTTATGAGAAGCTAGGAAAGTAGTCACAAAAGCAAAGATACAAATTGAAGGAAAAATAACTAATGCAGTAAAAAGGGGGGACAAGACATTTTTCATATATGTTAGTGAGAGGAGGAAGGGCAAATGTGGTATGATCAGACTCAAGAGTGATGGGGATGAATTTGTAGAAGAGCTGATGAGGATAAAGCAGAATTGCTTAACCTCTCTGACCTTAAGATAGACATCTTCTACACCGATTATTTAGCCCTACCAACCTCCTCCTTACCCTCCCCCGTTCTCCCATCTCCCTGGTCCATATAATTGTAGTTTGAGTTGATATTTTTTCTGTTCTATTTTTCCTCCCTCTTTTCTATATCTCTCCTGTTATTTAATGGCGTTCTTTTCCTCCTGTGTTTTCTAGCAGCCTTATTTTATTGTACACTGCCCTAACACCTCGGCACAGGGTGGTCTCTCAAATGCCTCAAATAAAGATAAAGAGCGGTATATAAAAATGGTTAAATAAATACTAAAAGTAGACATAGTGATGAGGCCGGATGAGAGTCAGCATTGCTTGGGCATTGCAATTCAAAAGTGAAAGTTGCGTGTTTCTCCATATCTAGAACATCTAAGGGTTCTGTGATCTCATTTGGGAGGCACCCGGCTTCACCGGTCATCACTGACAAACTCCCTCTCTCTTAGGAGTAACACTGAGCCGATGTTCTGTTGATGTTCTTGCAACCTCCGTCGCTTTCACAGCTTACGATCCCAGCAAGGACCAAGGGACGCCCTCAGCCTTTGTCCAACTTGAAGAAACACAGGCACACCAGCTTAGAGGACCTCTGTGTCTCTGGCGGTGTAAGTTCACTGCCTGAGGGTGACTGGGAAAAATACCGCTCTGCTAGACCCATATATAGGATTACCACCTCCCTGTCAATCGCTGGTTGCTTGCTCTCTGTACAAATAAGGTTTGATAGAATCAAAGGCAACTGAAGAAGAGGCAAGCAGGTTAGCCTGGGGATACTGACACTGCTTTACCTTCCTTTTTCTCCCCATGCTAAAAACACACATTTGCGAGCCGTTCAGATTGCAGCCATCTTGGATCTCCATCTCCTTTCCACCCACCTTTACATTATTTACTGTCCTAACAAAAAGGTTTGTTGCCCTTAAAATATTCCCTTTCAGTTTTACCCACTGCTTTTCTATATCCCTCAGTTGTTCCCATCCCACTAATGACGCCTTGAGGTGTTGTCACATCTTGGCAAAGTTAGTTTTCCTAAAGTCTAGAACCCTCACTTTTGAATGGAATTTATCAGCCCTAATCCTAATACTGAACCACACCATATGGTGATCACTGAATGCAAGATGATCTCCCACTATAACATCAGAAACACTCTCACCACATGTGGCCTCCTCACATGTGGATTCAGTTACCAGTTGCTGGAATAGTTCTCCCTGTAGAAAATTCTAGATCTCTTAACTTCTAGATGACACTGCAGCAGCTATGTGCCAATCAGCATCCAGCATAATGAGCAGCACCTCAACTTTCATAGCAATACTACAAATTTATTCAATTTAATCTCTGTCCAGTTCTTCTGCCTACTACTACTACTACTACTACTTCTACTACTAATATTATTAATCATTTATATAGCACTACAAGACATACACAGTGCTGCACAGACACATATAAACATGGTCCCTGCTCATCAGAGCTTAAAATCTAATCGAGACAGACAAGACACCTGAAAAGAATAAGGGTAGAATAGGGAGAGTAGGGAGACACAAGGGAAACAAGGGATCAGGATTCAAAAGTAGCCTCAAAGGGCTGAGCCTTTAGCATGGATTTGAAAAGGGTCAGAGATGAAGCCTGATGTACAGATTCAGGAAGTTTGTTCCAGGTATAAGGAGCAGCAGGGTGAAAGGAACAAAGTCTGGAGTTGGCAGTGGAAGAAAAGGGCAAAGAAAGAAGCAAGTCAGTAGAAGAGTGGAGTTCAAGAGAAGGGGTGTAGGGAGCGAGGAGTGAGGAAAGGTAGAGAGGAGAATAACAAGGCATTTATTGGTAGAAGTTTGAATTGGATACAGAAATGGAAGGGAAGCATTCCTAACAGGGGCTATACGGTTCAAAGAAAACTGGGAAACCGGCTGGTACTTTGGTAGATCTCTTTCTTTTGCTTTAACAGATACCTAAGCTCCACGAACAGAACAATGGCTGGGAAAAATCATATCGCTGAAGCTGTTGCCCCCGTTACAGCTTCTCCCTCTGTCCAGACAAAGGTCCCAATGCCAGTAGAAGGACCAGTTCCATGTGCAGAGTGCCCGCATGCTGAAGCTCTGAGGAAACACGTGGAGGAACTCAGAGAGGAGGTGGCGAGGCTAAGGAGCATTCAAGACAGTGAGAAGTACATTGATGAGATGCTTCTTGCAGCAACCAAGCTCTCCAGCAGAATATAAAATGGGTGCCTACAGAATGACAAAGGTTGGACACCAATCCAACTTCTACAGCCCTTGAATTCAAGAACTATTATGCAGCCCCTGGAAGTGGAGGAGGTGAAAGCAGCCCTGGAAAGGGAAGAATAATAGCTTAAGTACCCCAAAGTTGCAGAATCAGTGATCACAAGGAAGCGAAGGGAAGTAGCGGTTGGTGACTCTCTTCTGAGGGGTACTGAGGCATCCATCTGCCGATCAGACTTGTTGTCCAGAGAGGTATGCTGTCTGCCTGGTGCCAAAATCCAAGATATTACAGAGAGTTTGCCGAGACTCATCAAGCCCACTGACTATTACCCAATGTTGCTAATCCATGTCGGCCCAAATGATACTGCCAGGTATCCCTCTGAGCGTATCAAAACTGACTTCATGGCTCTGGGACAGAGGGTGAAGCAGTTAGATACACAGGTGGTGTTCTCTTCAATCCTCCCTGTTGAGGGTAAAGGCCAAGGCAAAGAGGCTCGCAACCTGGAGATGAATGCATGGCTGCGTGGATGGTGTAATCAAGAGCGTTTTGGTTTCCTGGACAATGGGATGCTGTTCCAAGGGTTGCAGAGCAGAGATGGTGTCCATCTGTCCAAGAAAGGTCGATATGTCTTCAGTAGTAGACTGGCTAATCTACTCAAGAGGGCTTTAAACTAGATTCGTTGGGGATGGGTGAAGAAAGCCCCCAGTTAAGTGAAAGCCCCCAGGTAAGTGATACATTAAATACTTTTATGGAAATGGGTAAAAGGGGTAACATATGGAAAGCAGTTTGTATAAATCCCCATAGCATGGGAAATAAGATCCCTGATGTTAAAGCTTTGGTGGGAGTGGCCGACTTGGATTTAGTGGCAGTTAGAGAAACATGGTTCACAGAAAATCATGACTGGGATGTATACCTGGCTATACTTTATTCAGAAAGGATGAGGTAGGAAGAAGGGGAGGAGGAGTGGCAATATATGTAAAAAATACTATTAAAGTTTTGGAATTACAGAGCTTAAAAGGGAGAGAGGAGTCATTGTGGGTTAAACTAGAAAGAAGGAAAGAGAAATCTATTTGCATTGGCATGATATACAGACCTCCCTCACAAGAGGAAGAGGTGGACAGAGAGTTAATTGAAGACATACGCAGCATTGCTAGGAAAGGGGAAGTGCTACTGATAGGGGACTTCAATATGCCAGATGTTGATTGGCACATTCCTGTTGCAGTATCATCTAGAAGTAAAGAGATCCTGGATTCTCTACAGGGAGAACTATTCAGGCAATTGGTAACAGACCCCACACGTGAAGGGGCCATACTGGACTTGGTGCTTACCAATGGTGAAAGTGTTTCTGATGTTATAGTGGGAGATCATTTTGCATCCAAAGATCACCAGATGGTATGGTTCAGTATTATGACTAGGGCTGTTAAATCCATTCAAAGGTGAGGGTCTAAGACTTTAGGAAGACTAACTTTGCCAAGATGGGCCAATACCTCAGGGAGTCGTTAGCAGGATGGGAACAGCTGGGGGATGTAGAAAAACAATGGGCAAAACTGAAAGGGGATAATTTAAGGGCAACAAACCTTTTTGTTAAAATGGTAAATAAAGGTAAAAGGAAAAGGTGACAACTATGTCTTTCGAAAAAGTAGCTGAAAAGGTGAAGAAAAAGAGGGAGGCCTTCATGAAATACAAGAGATCCCAGAGAGAGGAAGACAGGCATCTATATTTGGAAAAACATAGAGAAGCTAGCTAGTCAGGAAAGCAAAGATTCAAAAATAGGAGGAAATAACCAATGCAATAAAATGGTGGGATAAGACATTTTTCAGATATGTTATTGAGAAGAGGAAGGGCAAAAGTGGTACTGTCAGACTCAAGGGTGAAGGGGAGGAATATGTAGAAGCTGATGAGGATAAAGCGGAATTGCTTAACAAATATTTCTGTTCTGTGTTCACAGATGAAGAACCAGGAACAAGGCCTCAGAAAACACTCACAAACAGGAACAGAAGTGAGGGACTTCTTGAAAAAGTTTTTAGAAGACTGTGTTCGTGAAAAACTAGCTCAATTTAAAGTTGACAAAGTAATGGGACCGGATGGGATACAACCTAGAATACTGAGGCAACTTGGGGACGTTCTAGCAGTTCCACTGGCTGACCTTTTCAATGCCTCACTGGAGTCGAGAGTGGTGCCAAAGGACTGGAGAGAGACTCGTGTGGTGCCTTTACACAAAAGCGGAAATAAGTATGCAGTTGAAAACTACAGGCCAGTTAGTTTAACTTCGGTGGTGAGTAAATCATTGGAAACTCTGCTGAAAGAGAAAATAGTGAGGTTTCTGGAGTCCCACAGATTACAGGATCCAAGGCAGCATGGATTCACCAGATGCAGGTCTTGTCAGACAAATCTGATTGATTTCTTTGACTGAGTGACCAGGGAGTTGGACCGAGGGAGAGCCCTAGATGTGGTGTATTTAGATTTCACTAAAGCCTTTGACACCATTCCTCACAGGCGACTTATAAACAAACTGAGCACCCTAGGCATGGACCGTAAAATTACTGCTTGGGTTAGAATTTGTTGGGTGGGAGGTGACAAAGAGTACAGGTAAATGGAGCTCACTCTGAGGGGAAGGACGTTACCAGTGGTGTGCCCCAGGGATCTGTCCTTGGTCCGATTCTTTTTAACATCTTTGTTAGTGATATAGCGGAAGGGCTGTCGGGTAAGATTTGCCTCTTTGCGGATGATACCAAAATCTGCAATAGAGTAGACACCCAGGAAGGTGTGGATAATATGAGGAGGGATCTAGTTAAGCTTGAAGAATGGTCTAGAATTTGGCAGCTGGGATTTAATGTTAAAAAATATAAAGTCATGCATTTGGGCTGCAGCAATCTAAGGGAGCAATATAGTATAGGGGGTGAAGTACTTTTGCCCACTAAAGAAGTGCAGGACCTAGGCGTGGTTGTGTCTGATGATCTTAAAGTAGCTAAACAGGTAGAAAAGGTGACGGCAAATGCTAGAAGGATGCTTGGGTGCATACGGAGAGGAATGGCTAGCAGAAAAAAAGAGGTGATAGTGCCTCTGTATAAGTCTTTGATGCGACCTCATTTGGAGTATAGTGTGCAATTCTGGAGACCGCACCTTCAAAAGGATATAAACAGGGAGGAGTCCATTCAGAGGGTGGCTACTAAAATGGTTAATGGTCTTCATTATAAAGCATATAAGAACAGACTTACCGGTACCTCCCCACTTTCCACACCCCAATTCACTCAAGCAGCGCCCCACACATCACATGCAAACTAGGACAAATCTAGACTCTGTCACCCTCACGGTGGCCAGCCCAACGCCTAGGGCACTGAGACTTGGTCTGCCTGTGGTGTTTCTGCCTCAGAGAGTGTGGGCTTGCTTTTAACTCTGCAAGGCCTCCTGGGAATGTGAGTCCCGTTACCCTTTGAGTATAGACGAGTTGCAGTCGAATGGTTTCAGGCAATGACAAGAATTTATTTTCCCCTTCCCAATGGATTAAATGCAAGTGAATAACTCAGGACAAAACATGCCATACATTTGGCTTGAGGAAATTATATATGAACTCAGGTAAATTAGCCTTGTCAGCTTCAGGCTTTAAACATGCAGTGCTTGATACAAAACAAAATCACAACTGCTTCAATTAGCAAAGAAAATGTTCCCTTTTCTTCTGCTGCTTTTACCGTCTTTCTCAGACACTGTTCAGCATAAGGAATTCACATGGTCAGCCAAAGATAATGTACAGTCCATCCGATCATCCACTATTTCATTAGGGACAGAGTCTATCTGCATTTCTTCAGCCTCAGGTATAGCAGGGCATGGCAGTAAGCTGCTATCCTGATCTCTGAAACAAACGGTTTTTCTGACCTCTTGTGGTTTCTATCTGTAACACTCTCTTGAGCAGGGTTGTAAACTACCATATTTATTTATTTATTTATTACAGGCTCTTATATACCGCACTATTTAGCATCAGCGCGGTTTACAATATAACAATAGACCAGAACAACAAGCTGTTTGGTTTTACATAGAACAGGTACGAGAACTTGGATAAACATGGGGAAATTGTTAACCGAGACTATTTACATATGTATTTACATGTATATACAGCAGGATTTATTCTTAGATTGAGTTGGGTCCAGTGGAACAGGTGTTCAAAAAGGGGATGGGTGGTCAGGTCGATGTTTGGCTGGTGTGGTAATATTGGGGGAATAGGTGGGATTTGAGTGCCTTTCTGAAAAGAGTTAGATCGGTGATAGCCCGAATCTCCGGTGGTAAGGTGTTCCAGCACTTAGGGGCATAGAAGCTGAAAGCCCTGTTAGACGTCGCTAGTGAGCATTTTGTTGCTGCCTTAGGGATTGCTAGCGCGTTTGTAGATATCGTTCTCCTAGATCTGTTAGGTGGAACGGTCTGAATAAGGTCTATTAGTGAGGAGGAGGTGATGCCTTTGATAGCCTTGAAGGTGAGTAATAAGATCTTGAACAACAGTCTCCCATGTATGGGGAGCCAGTGAAGCTGCTTTAGAATAGGTGTTACATGGTCCCTTCTTGATGCTCCGTAGAGGACTCTGGCAGCGGTGTTCATGGTAAGTTGTAAAGGGTTTAAGGTGGAGTGTGGGAGGCCTTGAAGAATGTCATTAGCATAGTCGAGGTGCGGTAAGGTTAAAGCTTGGAAAATAGTCTGGAAATCCTCAGGATCAAGCAAGGAGCGAAGGTGTCGGAGTGTCCGGATCTTGAGATAGATCGCTCTGACTACATTAGTTATATGTAGTTTCATATCCAGGTGTTGGTCCAAAGTGACCCCAAGGTATCGGATTGAAGGCTTTGTTCGGAGCTCGGCTTCCTTCACATTTATCTGGGATGGGGGGGGGGGGTGAAACATGGGCCTCTAGTGATGAAGAGAACCTCAGTTTTCTTGTGTTGAATGCGGAGGTTCTGGGATTGTAGCCATTCAGACACTGCATCAAAACATTTGGTCAGCGGTGAGAGATCCATGTGGACTGTGGAGAAAGGCATGTAGAGAAGAATGTCGTCTGCGTATATCAAGCAGTCGACCTTGAAGGACCTGATAATGTTGCAGACGGGCTGTATATATATGTTAAATAAGAGTGAAGATAGGGATGACCCTTGTGGCACACCTTGACTTTGATGGAAAGGTGTGGATGTTGCTGTTCCTGAGGTTACATACTGCCATCTCTGATCAAGGTATGATTTGCACCAGGCCAGAGCAGTGTCGTTGATGCCCTTTTCTTTTAGCCGCCCTATTAAAAGATCGTGATGTACAGAGTCAAAGGCCGCAGCAATGTCCAAGAAGATAAGAACAAAGCCTTGGCGGATGTTGTCAATGCCTGTGATAATGTTGTTGCAGAGGGTGGTGAGGAGGGTTTCTACGCCGTGGCACTCCCTGAAGCCATACTGGCATTGGTCTAGAGGGGAGGCAGTGTCGATGTGATCCTGTATTTGCCTTTGGGCTTCCTTTTCAATAATTTTAGCTAGAAGGGGTATACTATCTATGGGTCTATAAGATTCAACCTTTTGTGGGTCGAGTTTGGGGTTTAAGAGGGGTCTAATGGACGTTCTCTTGAGGGCTGATTGGAAGGAACCAGATGTAAAGGATAAATTCATCATTCTAGTGATGAGAGGGCTGAGATCACAACGTAGCTCCTTTATCCAATAGGCTGGGCAGGGGTCGGTTTGTACAGTGGTGGTGTTGAGGGCAGCGATGGTGTTCTCAACATGTTTTTTAGATGGTGTGGAGAACATAGATAGGTTCGATAGGCAGATGGTGTCTTGAGCAGGGATTGTTGCAATGTTGTCAGTTAGTAGCAGCTTGGATTGCAGATATTGAGCGAAAGCTTGTGGGTGAATGAGTTCAAGTTGTTCAGACGAAGGTTCCTTAGCTAAGGTCTTGACTAGATTGAAAAGATCACGTAGTTTATTTAGTGATCTTTTAAGTGTATCGGTATGGTATTGTTTCATTTTAGCCATGACTGACTCTCTGTGCGTAGATAGGTGTAAGTTGTAGGCTGTTTGGTCTTCCGTGGAGCGTGATCGACGCCACCGTTTTTCCAATCTTCTTAGGTGTATGAGGGAAGCTCATAAGTCAGGGGAGAACCAAGGAGATGGTTTTCTTTGCTTCAGGTTGTTACTCTGGTTCGGTTGTAGTGCAATGATGCTGAGATTGCTATTCCAGGCGGTGATCAGGTTTTCCAGGCTGAGAGAGGTGTCATTGAGGAGAGGATGGGTTTCAGCAAGAATATGTTTTTTGTTGAAAGCTCTGAACCTCCGAGATGTTACTTTTGTTGAGATGATAGAGTTTTTGTTGAAGTGTGATGATGTCTTGCTCTTGATGGGAATGGGGAAGGTGATTAACTTGTGGTCTGACCAAGGTACTGGAATTACAGATGTGTCAAGTTTATTGGTAGAATCAAGGGCTGTCAGAGGGGCAAAGATCATGTCGAGGATGTTTCCTTTTTTGTGTGTGGGAACTTTGACAATTTGCTTGTAGCCCAGCTCGTTGATTGCTTCTAGGAGGGCTGAGGCGTGACTGGGGTGAAGTGTTGGGAGATTGAAGTCTCCTAGTATCCAATTAGGAATGCTGGGTTTGCGTGTGTTGGCTGCTAGGTCTAAAATGTTAGGAAGGTCGTCAGGAGAGGGTGAGGGTGCTCTGTATATCAAATTGATGGAGCACTGTTCATTTGCGATGGATATGACGTCCATGTTGTTTGAGCTTGTGGAGTCAACAGTGTGGAAATGTAGATCCGCCTTGGTAAGTATAAGAATACCTCCTCCTCTCTTGTTCTCTCTATGTTGGGAGTGGATGGAGAAGTTGGAGGGTACAAGTTGATTAAGGATTACATTATCTACGTCAGATAACCAGGTTTCAGTTATCATGAGTATATCTAGATTGTAGGAAGAGATTGTGTTAGCGATAACTGGCCATTTCTTCATATATGCTGTAGTTTTTGTCCAGGGAGTTTGCTACTTTCTGGTAACTATAGGGAACTGCTTTATAGCTGGGTTCAAACTTATATGAATTGTTAAGCCTACCTTTTGGCTTTGAAAGGGAAGGAACTCTCCACTCTGCAGGGTCAGACTGGTTCTCAAACACGGCTTGTGTTTGCTTGCCTCTCAGCCTATTAACTTTCCCCTCAGATGCACCGGTATTCTCCAGCCAGCCTGTCTCTCTCCTTGGAGCATGTGAGCTTTGCCAAGCCTGCCTCTCAGGAAGATTCCTTTCTCTCCTGCTTTTATCAGACAACACCTGTCCTGGGTTGCCTCCTTCTGGCCTCAGGAATATGGCTCCCTTGGTTCTCACTCCTCCTTGACTCCTTCTAGTCAGCGTGCTCCTTTGCTGGCTTCCTTCCTGGTTCTCCTTCTCGTCCTGTAGCCGGTTCTCCTTCCTGCTCTCCTTCTCCCTCTCTTTCCTGTTCTGCTTGGTCCAAGTTAATGACCACTTTTTATCATTGTAACTCTCAGGGCTTAGCTGTGCCTTGCCCTGAAACAGGTGAAACTCATTACCTCCTGAGCTAAGGAAAATGTCACAGCAGGGGCGTGTCTTTCTAGCTCGTGACTCTCTTTGTTTACTTCTTCTTTGCAAACACTGAGCCATGTGCTCAGACTGCCTGTCAGTTTCTGAAAGCAAATCCTCATCTTGCCCTATCTCCATAGGCTCAGAAGGGACTTCTTCATGACAACTCATACCCAACCACTGGATATGTTCAACAATGTCAATCAATGGTGTACATAACAAATCTGTGATAGTAATACTATGAATATTACCAGCACCGTAAACTGTAACAACGGACATATGTGAATGTATATATACTAAGGCTTTGTACTGTAAATAACCAATAAGACTCAGACCTAACCATGCGGTTATGGTCTAACATGTAAATAGTCACCCTAGTGACAATTTATGATGATCTAAAATGTAAATAGTTCCCCCAGTTACAACTCCGAGTTACTGTTCCTGTTCAATGAAGCACAAGGCAGATCTGCCCCGCCCTATACAAGAATTGTTAATTGTGAACTGCACTGATATTAAAGAGCGCGGTATAGAAAAGCTTTTAAATAAATAAATAAATAAACTTAAGGATCTTAATATGTACACCTTAGAGGAAAGGCGGGATAGAGGTGATATGATTGAGATGTTTAAATACCTCCATGGCATAAATGTACAGGGGAGAGCCTCTTTCAATTGAAAGCAAGTTCTGCTTTGAGGGGACATGGGATGAGGATGAAGGGGGATAGATTCAGGAGTGATATGCGAAAATATTTCTTTATGGAAAGAGTGGTGGATCCATGGAATAGTCTCCCAGTGGAGGTGGTAGAGATGAGGATGGTATCTGAATTCAAAAAAGCATGGGACAAACACAGAAGATCTCTAAAGGAAAAAAGGGGACTATTATAGTTGTTGATATGGAAAGACAGATTATGTGGTCTTTTTCTGTCGTCATATTTCTATGTTTCTATTTAAGAAGAGGGGTTATATATCGAGACTGGCAAAAGATCAGTCGCACAGCAAAGTTCTGAACAGATTGAAGGGAAGTGAGGTGGCTCAGAGGGGGACCAGCAAGAAGGAGGCTGTAGTAGTCGAGGCTGGTAGTAATTAGAGAGTGGACAAATGTTTTAGCAGTGTGTTCAGAAAGGAAGGGGCAAATTTTGTTAATGTTAAGAGAAAGAAATGACAGGTTTTAGCTATCTGTTGGATATGTGAGGAGAAGGAAAAAGATCACTGAAAGATGACTCCAAGGTTACGGGCTGAGGAAACAGGAAGTAGAAGAGTGTTATCTACAGAGATAGAGAATGGAGGAAGGTTTAGGGAGAAAACAAGAAGTTCGGTTTTCGCCATGTTCAATTTCAAATGGCAATGAGTCATCCAGGTGGCGATGTCAGAAAGGCAGGCAGAGATGTGAGCCTGGAGTGTCGAAAAGATATCAGGTGTAGAAAGATAGATCTGAGAATAGTCAGCATAAAAATGATACTGAAATCCATGGGAAGAGATGAGAAGACCAAGGGACTGGGTGTAGAGAGAGAAAAGGACAGGGCCCAGAACAGAACCCTGGGGTACACCAACTGAGAGTGGAATAGCAGTAGAAGAGGAGCCACCAGAAAAAAACACTGAAAGAGCTCTGGTAGAGATAAGAAGATAAGCAAGACAGCACAGAGTCCCTAAAACCAAGTGAGAACAATATGTCAAGGAGAAGGTAGTGTTGTGATGAGGTGGAAAAACACTTTATTCAATCAAACCTATAGCCAACCCATCAGGCCGTGTTTCATGAACCTTCATCAGGGGTTGATCAGGTAAAATACTAAAACATAAAAACATAAAAATGAAATAAAAACATAATCAACATAAACAAATCAACGAGAAAACGTGCCTTTGCCCTGTTTGCCCCCTCCAGCTGGAATTCTCTCCCAGCAGAAATCCGGACCATAAACAACCACCCCCAATTCAGAAAGGCCCTCAAACACCACCTATTTCAACAGCACTTCTATAACTCTGACAACATCACCTAGACAGCATTACACGACACAACAGTCTCTCAACCCAGAGCCGCCGAACCAATCTCCAATGATAACTTTCAATTACATATAACCATCCCTTACAGGGCTGGTATTACAAATCCATCTACGATGCAACCCTCTTTATGTACATAGTGTATAAAGTTCACCTGTTATCCAAGTTAAAATTCCCTGTTATATGTAAGTTCAATGTCTGAATGTTCCACATTGTACAAACCTGTTCATTGTAAACTGCGCTGATGCCGAATAGTGCAGTATAGAAAAACTAAAAATAAATAAATAAAATAAATAATAGTAAAACATTGTGTAAGAACAGATGACTAAAAACTTAATCATAAAATCACATATAAGTACATTAATAACATAAATATTATAAATAGTTAAAAGATACTTATGAAAATCAACTACAACTAATAAAAAAGGATAAAAAGTGCAATTAGAACCCAATAAATAATAAAACTAATCTTGGTCATATAACAAATACTGTAACAGGATGAAACCACAAAAATATGAGTTAAATACATAGAAATAAATAGACAAGGAGAAGGGTATTGCAGACAAACATATCATATAATAATTATCTCTGTGGAGCACAAAAGGCACAGCAGACAATGGTCATTCATACATTCATACATTTCAAAATGTACCATATCAAGAAAGTGTGTATGTACTATCATAAAAAACAAAAACTGTAAGCTAAGAACATTAGTAAAACGCCAGGTCATGCGCATATAAAACTAAAGCCCGCTCGGCGGGAAACAGAGAGAGCGGGGCAAAGGGCAGAGTTTTATATGCGCATGAGCTGGTGTTTTACGATCCTGGAAGATTTGATAGAGAGCAGACGGCGAAGATCCACATTCTTGATGTTCTTTCCTTGCGTTGGCATCTGTGCCACGAAGGTATGGCTTCTATTATCCAACAGTGCAAGATAGATTCCTTTTGCCATACGCTGGCCTTCATCGATTATATGATGTGCAAGGTTTAGAATTTAGAATGTATTTGTTTTTCCTGACAGCGATTTAGAAAAGTTTGACGGAGAACACATGATTCTGGTTTAGGACTTTCAATTGGCTTTCAATTTTTGCGTTGACCTTGTGGCCACGACGGTATGCTTTTTACTATCAAAAATTTTTATTTGATTATACATGGTGTTGAGTTGAGAGGCTGGGATGTACTTGTCCCTTGTGATATTTATTTCTACAACACGGATAGATATTTTACAATTTATTTTAAGACTAATGTTCTTAGCTTACAGTTTTTGTCTTTTATGATACACACTTTCTTGATATGGTACATTTTGAAATGGTACATTTATAACTTTTTATAAGTAGATTAGGTCCATTTTTAATATAAGATAATCTCCTGAGTGGTAGATGGAGATATGATGTTTTAGTTAACATTTAGTTCGCTCCTGCTGCTTTCTATTTCTTTTTTCCAATATATTGAGTTGTTTTATATTATGATTTTTATTTTCTACTTTAGCAATATAAGCATAATCCTGTATGAATGACCATTGTCTGTTGTGCCTTTTGTGCTCCATAGAGATAATTATTATATGATATGTTTGTCTGCAATACCCTTCTCCTTATCTATTTATTTCTATGTATTTAACTCATATTTTTGTGGTTTCATCCTGTTACAGTATTTGTTATATGACCAAGATTAGTTTTATTATTTATTGGGTTCTAATTGCACTTTTTATTAGTTGTAGTTGATTTTCATAAGTATCTTTTAACTATTTATGATGTTTATGTTATTAATGTACTTATATGTGATTTTTAGTCATCTGTTTAGTCATCTGTTCTTACCCAATGTTTTACTATTATGTTTTTATTTCATTTTTATGTTTTAGTATTTTACCTGATCAACCCCTGACGAAGGTTCACGAAACACGGCCTGGGGTTGGCTATAGGTTTGATTGAATAAAGTGTTTTTCCTCCTCATCACGTCTTTGGACTGTGTCTTCGATAGATACGTGAGTTTTTGCCTACTTTGTGGTACAAGGAGAAGGTAGTGGTCAACAGTGTCAAAAGCAGCAGAAAGGTCAAGAAGGATGAGAATAGAGTAAAAGCCCTTGGATATGGCCAGGAACAAATCACTGGAAACTTTGGCAAGTACCATTTCAGTGGAATGTAGGGAATGAAAGCCAGATTGAAGTTGATCCAGCAGGGCTTGAGAGGAGAGAAATTCAAGACAATGGCAGAGGACTGCAAGCTCAAGAAGTTTGGAAATATAGGGAAGCAGGGAGATGGGTCAATAATTAGAGGGACAACTAGGGTCAAGAGAAGATTTCTTAAGGAGAGGTCTGATCATAGCATGCTTAAAGGCTGAAGAGATAGTAGCAGTGAATATATGAGAGAGGTTGAGAATATATGAGATGGAAGGGATGACAGAAGAGGAAATGGAGTTAAGGAGATGGGTGGGGATAGGATCAGAAGAGCAAGTAGTAGGTTTAGAGGCGGTAAAAAGATAAGAGGTTTCCTCTTCAGAGATCTTTGAAAAGGATGAAAGGGTAACAGAGATTGAAGGGTAAAGTTGATGTTGAGGTGGGGGAAGAGGGGATGAAGCTGATCTAAGTGGAATTGGAGTGTAATTTTGAGGATTTTTCATGGAAATAGTCAGCTAGGATTTGGTCAGAAAGAGAAGCAGGGGTCAGAGGCGGAGGTGCTTTGAGGAGAGAGTTAAGAGTTAAGAAGACATGGTGGAGGTCAGTGGCAAGAGAGTTAGTTAGATGGACATAATAGTTTTGCTTGGCTGATTGGAAGGCAGTAAGAATGAATTTGAAATGAAGAAAGTCAGAAAGGGAACGGGATTTGAGCCAAATGCATTCAGCTGAGCGAGCACAAGAGTGTAGAAGTGGTTGAAGACAACCAAGGCTGTGGTATAGTGCGTACAACAGGACGTGAGATGGGTGAAGCAAGAGTAAATAGCTCAGAGGAGAGGGCAGTATTATAAGAAGCTATAGCCTCATCAACAGATTTAGAAGATACAGTGGAAGAAAGAGGTGAAGAGACAGTAGCGGAGAAAGCAAATAGATCGATAGCATCAATATTCCTAAAAAGGTAGGAGGAGACTGGGTGAGATTGAGGAAGGGAGGTGATCAGATAAGGGAAGAACTGTAGTACGGAAATTGGAGGGTAAACAGTAAGAGAAGAAAACCAGGTCGAGGCAGTGACCATGTTGATGAGTGGGAGCAGAAGAGCAAAGTTGCAGGTTGAATAAGGAGGTAAAGGAAAAGAGTTTAGAAACATAGGGGTCAGAAGAGTTATAAATATGAATGTTACAATCACCAAAAATTATGGAAGGGGGAATAAGAATTGAGAAATAGGGAAAGCCAGCAGTCAAAGTCAGAGAGAATGTTAGAGGTGGATTTATCAGGGGGCTATAGCTCTATAGAGAGCAGTTATACGGAGAGGTAAGAGATTAAAAAGACAAATGGAATGGACTTCAAAGGAAGAAAAGGAATGAGACAGAGGTAGAAGGTGGGCTTGGAACTGACAGGAAGGAGAAACAGAAATCCAACACCATCACCACTGCCAATGGCACGAGGAGTGTGGGAAAATTGGTAGCCGCCGTAACAGAGGGCTGCGACTGAAGCAGTGTCATTAGGGAGGAGCCAGGTTTCAGTAAGAGATAGAAGATGGAAAGAGCTATAAGTGAAGAGATCAAGAGTAAAGGGGAGTTTATTAGATACGGAATGAGAACTCCATAAGGCAGAAGAGAAAGGGAGAGAGAAGGGGGAAAGGAGAGGACTATGGATGAGATTAGAGTGGTTGAGAGAGAAGTGAGAGAATAGGGGGGGTCAGGATTAGGACTAATGTCACCGGATGAAAGAAGAAGAGTGCGAGGCAGAGAGGTGGCAGAATGATGGAAATGTGGATGAGGTTTTTTTAAGAGAGAAGGGAGAGGGGCGAATGAGAGGAAGAAAAAGGTGGGGTTCAAGAGCTGAAGATAGCGAGGAAGACAGGATGGGAGTGGAAATGGGAAGAGTAGGGAGAGGGTGATAAGGAGCAAAGGTTTGAGGATGTTGGTGTGAGGGGAGAATGTTAGGGAGTGTCAAAATGGCAGATGAAATTTAATGTGGACAAGTGCAAAGTTATGCACCTAGGGAAGAACAACCCAAACTATGGTTACACGATGCAAGGTTCCACATTAGGAACCACCACCCAGGAAAAAGATTTAGGCGTCATTGTGGATAATATGTTAAAACCCTCCGCCCAGTGTGCAGCGGCGGCCAAGAGAGCAAATAGAATGCTAGGTATCATAAGGAAAGGAATGGAAAATAAAACAAAGGATATTATAATGCCTCTATATTGTTCCATGGTGAGACCGCAACTTGAAAATTGTGTGCAATTCTGGTCATCGTATCTTAAAAAGGATAAGAACATAAGAACATAAGAAATGCCATACTGGGTCAGACCAAGGTCCATCAAGCCCAGTATTCTGTTTCCAAAAGTGGCCAATCTAGGTCATATGTATGGCATATCTTATGTTCTTATGCAGGGCCGGATTTACCTTGAGTGAGGCCGTACGCCAACAAAAATTGTGGGCCCCCAGCAGGGGCGGCCCAAGGGGGGTGCGGACCTCATTTGCATAAGGGGCCTCATTTGCATAAATATTTGCATAATGTTACCATATACTAACTTTTAGTAAACGTGCCTCTTAATGAGTGTATGGATAAAGAAAGACTAAAAGATTTCTACATTACTATAATCCAGTGCCAACTGCCAGACACATTAGGAACTACTACAAACACTGCCCATAGTAAACCCGCCGTATCCTAACAGCACTACCAGGACTCACAAAGCACCATACTCTACCAATCAAAAGGCAACACTGCAAATATTAAACCAATACATTTCAGAGAACAACAATACATGACCTACTGGGGAAAGAGAACAAGTGGCAATGTCAAATAGGAATTATATAAACAGAACACCTCAGCTCAGTTACACATGCAGAACATAGACCATCACCAAACAAGTAATCACAATTTAGAAATAGGAAGACAATAATTAAACTGGGAATCCCAAAAGCCAAACTTGGAATGTACAACACTGTAGAAATAAAACTATACATTAATTTGCTCTTGTACTAAACAAAGCACAGATGTTAATGATGCACATTTACCAGAGCTGACATATTCCAATTAATAAATTCAAAATAAAGAGATATTTTTCTACCTTTTGTGCATTTTTTTCAGCTGCAATTGCTCCAGCCACTTTCTTCTGGTTTCTTCGTGTCTTCTGCTAACTCTCCATCGTCTGCTGTCCATTTGTCCTTTCTTCTCTCTTCTAGATTTTTTTCCATTCTCTCTCTACATCTGCTTTAACATACTAATCTTTCTCCTTTTGCTCTTTCCTCATTCCTATTTCATCCACTCAAATTTTACCCCTCCATCCTCAATCCCCACTTACTCTCCCAATACCCGCCAATTGTAGATTTTTTATCCCTCCCACACAAAATATTTTTCCCTTCTCCATTTTACTCTTCCAGCCCCATCCCATTCTAATCCTCCCCCAACATCAGCTCCCTTCTAGTTCCAGCCTCACCCAGCATCCATTCCCTTCTAGTCCCTGCATCAGCCCATTTCCAGTCCTAGCCATCCATCAGCCCATTTCCAGTCCTAGCAACCCCCCAACCCAATACCAGTCCTAGCCCCCCCATCACCCCACTTACAGTCCTTAACCCCCCATCACCCCATTTTCAGTCCTTAACCCCCCATCACCCCATTGTCAGTTTAAGCCCCCCCTATAACCCATTACCAGTCCTAACCGCCCATCAGCCCACTTCCAGTCCTAACCCCATCAACCCATTTCCAGTCAGCCCCCCATAGCCCACTGCCAGTCCTACCCCCCCCCCCATCAGCCCACAGCCCATTACCAGTCCTAACCCCATCATCCCACCTCCAGTTTTAACCCCCCAGCCCATTTCCAGTCCTAGCCCCCCATAGCCCATTACCAGACAACCCCCATCAGCCCACAGCCCATTACCAGTCTTAACCCCCCCCAAAGCCCATTACCAGTTCTAACCCCCCCCAACAGCCCATTACCAGTCCTAACCCCATCAGCCCACCTCCAGTCTTAACCCCCCAGCCCATTTCCAGTCCTAGCCCCCCCCATAGCCCATTACCAGACAGCCCCCATCAGCCCACAGCCCATTACCAGTCTTAACCCCCCCCAAAGCCCATTGCCAGTTCTAAGCCCCCCCAACAGCCCACAGTCCATTACCAGTCCTAACCCCATCAGCCCACCTCTAGCCTTAACCCCCCCAGCCCAGCCCCGCCCAGCCCCGCCCCGCCCAGGTCCAGCCCCAGCCCAATAGCCCATTACCAGCCCTACCCCCCCCAGTCCATTTCCAGCCCCAGCCCCCCCAATAGCCCATTACCAGTCCTACCCCCCATAGCCCCTTACCAGTCCTACCCCCCCCCCCCCTCTCCCCTTCCCAGTCCTACCCCCCCCCCATAGCCCATTACCAGTCCTACCCCCCCCCCCCCCGGCCTAAAGTAAAATTTAATTTAAAAATAAAAACCTGGTGGCTGCCGCCGCGGGGCCCCCTCTGCTGCCGCGGGGGCCCCGTCTACAAGCTGGTCGGGTCCGGTCCGGTCGGGTCGGGTCCGGTCGGGTCTCTCTCCCTCCCTCGCTGCAGGCTGCAGGCTGCGAGAGACGCGAAGGGAGAGCGTCTCCTCGCGTCTGTGTTAAGCCCGCAGGGGCTGATGGGAAATCCCATCAGCCCCTGCGGGCTTAACACAGACGCGAGGAGATGCTCTATCTTCGCGTCTCTCGCAGCCTGCAGCGAGGGAGGGAGGGAGAGAGACCCGACCGGACCCGACCCGACCCGACCAGACCCGACCAGCTTGTAGACGGGGCCCCCGCGGCAGCAGAGGGGGCCCCGCGGCGGCAGCCACCAGGTTTTTTTTTTAAATGAGTTTAAAAAAAAAAACCTGGTTCTTTTTTTGTGGGCCCCTGCCGGCTGTGGGCCCTACGCCATGGCGTACATGGCGTATACGTAAATCCGGCCCTGTTCTTATGTAATAATAGGAGGAAAAAGTGATGTGGAGCCATAAAAGGGGAGAAATGGAGAGGAAAGCAGAGAGTTAGTAGAATGGCTCTGAACAGAATAATTAATACTGGTAGTGGTAACAATGATTTTGTATACAGTGCAAAGGCCTAAGTAGCCATGCACTGATACATATAACAGAGTGTCCTTGCTCACAAATAGTCTATGAGCATTTAAGCTAATTTAGATGGGATGGGATGCCGCTTTGGGTGTCCATAGATAGATTACAATAGAAATCATAGCCTGGTATAATTACATCACAGTCATATTTTTCTGTGAACCATGTCTCCGTAACCATCACGAAATCCAAGCTAGCCTATCCCATTAAAGCCTCAACATCTGGAACCTTATTTCACATACTACGCAGATTATTGCACACCCATTTGCAAATGCTGCCTCTTTTACCCATTTCTATAGAGGTATTTAATGTTCTACTTATCTGAGGGTTTTTACTTACCTGGTGACTTTTTAATTCAACCCCAAGGACTTCCGGTGGCATGGTGAGCTGAGCGGGATGCATCCCACTTAGCTCCGGAGCCCGTTCTCCTTCCCCCCGTTCAGTTTAATATTTAACTGCTCCATTTCTACATAAACGTGGGGGAATCCTATTCATCCCAACCGGAGCTTCCTTCAGCTGCGTGCTCGGGTTGGGGAATGGACCTGCATGGCAACAAAAACCCCCAGACGGGAGAAGCCGCGTGGCGGAGAGGCCAAGATGGCGGAGGGGACTTCAGATGCTCCGATGCCGGTGGCCACCGCTGCGTTGGTGGCCGAGGTGTCTAAGGCTGTGGTGTCTGCCCTGGAAGACTGACTGGGTGGATTGGCTACGCAAATCTCCGCTGTGGCCCAAGCGCTGTCTGAATTCGCAAGTCGGGTGGAGCAAACCGAACGCCGAATCGGCACCCTGGAAGACACGCAGGTGCAGGACGAGGCGCGTATTAAAAAGTTGGAGGAGGCCCTAACAAAATGCCATGATAAACTGGAAGACTTGGAAAATCGTAGCAGACGTAACAATTTACGATTCATCGGTATCGCCGAGTCAGTGCCTGACAAAGACCTATGAATTTATCTCGAGAAATGGATACCGGCGCATTTACCCTTGGAAGATGGCATTGGTGGCATTGTCCTGGAAAGGGCGCATCGGCTGGGACCCCCTCGAGCTGGCGAGAACAGACCCCGGGCTGTTATTGCTCGCTTCTTGAATGCAGCGCAGAAGGAGGGAGTGCTGCGCGCCTCGAGGCAGGCGCGAAGATCGGGAGTGAACGCCAGCCGGATCCTGATCTTTCAGGATTACTCAGCTGGAGTCTCGTTGCGCCGGAAGGCTTTTAAAGAGGCCTGTGGGAGACTGGTGACGAAGGGCCTCCGATTCACCTTGGCTTATCCTGCGCTGCTACGAGTGGATAGCGACGGGGGTCGTCGAGTGTTCTCCACTCCGGAAGAAGCGTTGGTATACTGCGATAGCCTTGGCTGACTGCTGTTGGGAGTGAATGCGGAACATGAGGAGCATCATGGCAGAAATGACCCGTGTGACCTGTGTTCACCAGACTATACCCCATTTGAGCAGGCCCTGTGGCCCTATAGTTGAGGTCTGACTTTTTGCCCGTATGGCCGGGATGGAGTCGGCGTCGCTCCCCGGGCCTGGAGATGATCCCTCTCCCTGTGGATGTGGGGACTCCCGGTCTGCCTGGGTGCGGGCTGGACCCCCAGTGGGGAACATAGACTGTTTCAGACTTAAGTTAAGTGTGTGAGTTTTGCACTGTTGGTACTTTTGCTATGCGATATCGCATGTGTTGTGGGCACCTTTTAGGGTTGCTCTTTACAGTTCGCTGTCAATTTTTCTTTTTGAACCCTTTCTGCCTGATGGGGTGGCTGTAATGAGGTTGAGTGGGTGGGGAGCTTTCTTCCTTTTCTCTACTTTCCTTTCCTCTTTCTCTCTTTCTCGCTATATTTTTTTTTCTTTCTTCTTCTTCCCTTTCTTTTCTCTTCCTTTTCTTTTTTTCTTGTTCTTTCTTTTTTCTTTTCTCTCTGGTTGGGGATAGAGGGACGCTAGAGAACTGTTTTAATGATTGTTATTCTTTGAAGTTTTGTCTTCCTTAATTTTCGCGCCCTTCTGCCCTGGTCCATTCTTGTCTGCTCTATCCCGCTTAACGGAGTCCCCGTTGCCCTTTCCCCTTCCCTTCCCCGTTTTATTTTTTATTTTTATCTTTTTTATTTTATTTTTACTCTTATTTTATTTATCTTATATCCTTATTCTTATTATAATTATTTATATGTTTATTTTATTTTACTCTATTCTATCTTTTTTCATCTTCTTCCTTTTCCTTCTGAATGATAATATTCTTGCCCTCCAACTTAGTTTGTTCAATATACTTAAGTTATTCTTAGTCTTATTGAATGTATGTTACTATAACCTCAGCTAAGATACTTTATTCTAATTTAGTTTAATTTTCGTTTAACTTATTTCATTATGCTGTCCATTTGCACTTGCTTGGATGGTGCTGTGTGGTGCTCTCTACTGTGCCAGCGCTCCCTGGCCTGGGGCTGCAGCCCCTCCGGGCTGTCATACTGACGTTTGTCCAGTTTGACTCTCTGTTGAGCGTGGTGGAGGGGCGGCAGCTGGCTGGGAGGAGGGCGGGCTTTCCCATTTTGCTCTTCCGTTTATCCGCACCTGGAGCCCGGGCAGTTGCTCTTGGTATGTCCTGGGGTGTTCATGGCAGAGGCGGGCGATGGGGGCTTGGCCCTGGGTTGTCTGAGGGGCTTGGGGCTCTTAAATGTAGTAGGATGTAATGGGGAATGTTGGTAGTGGGGTACCCGGGAGGAGGGGAGGTTTGGGGGGTTGCTCCTAGAGTTAGGGTCGAAGTTGGAGTGGGGGGCAGATATGGCCTGGTGACAGGGAGGGGGGGGGAGGCGGGCTCCTCATGCTTACGAAGTCGAGGTGGGGCCAGAGCGGACAGCTTGGCGGTTAGTGGCGGATGGGGAAGCTGGGGGGAAGGATAGGGTGGGGTGGGGGTGGGTGGGCAGGGGAGGAGGGGGGGGGCGGGGTAACTAGTGTCCAGGGATCATTGCAGGGAAAGGTTTGGGAGCATGGGTGGGGGGGTTATTTACTTAATGCACGGGGTTTGTACGTGGGCGTGGTTGGATGTTTGGTGGGTGTGTTTGTATGGCTGTCTGTGGCAGGTGTGATGAGATGGCAGGTGGGGGCCCTAGGCTGGGGGGGCTTCCACTTTTCTGATTGGCGGTTTGCTGTTCTTTGGATGCTCTACTGGGTCTTTGATCCTGGGTGATAGCACTAGAATAGCATCTTGGAATGTTTGTGGGCTGGGATCCCCGATGAAGCGTTATAAAGTGATGCAACATTTGAAACGTCAGCGGTTGAGTGTTATTATGATGCAGGAGACGCATCAGTCTGCGGCGGAGCACGCGAAGCTGGGAAAGGGTCACATTTCTCACGTGTATGGGGCACCGGCTGTTGGGAGAAAACGGGGGGTAGTTCTTTTAATTACTAAGTCTGCTAGCTGGGTCAAAGAAAAAGTAGTAGCGGACGCGGAAGGCCGTTATGTCTGCGTGTGGGGGTTGCTTAATGGTCAAAAAGTGGCTATGTGTTCAATCTATGGTCCTAATGTCTATGAAACTGGATTTTATTCAGCTATTCTGCGTTTTTTGGAGGATACTGATGGGTACCAGGTTATTATGGGGGGGGATTTCAATGAAGTCTTCGAGGCTGATGTGGATCGCTCTGGCTCGGTGGGGGAGGGGAACCGGAGGGCTCGACGGCGGCTAGGGGGGATCCGTGAAGCGCATAAGCTCCTGGACATCTGGCGGGTCCTGCACCCTGGAGAACGGGACTATACTCACTTGTCTCGGGCCCACGGTACGTGGTCCCGAATCGACTTTTTTTTTAGTCTCTGAAACGCTGTTTGGTTGGGTCTCTAGGGCAGAGATTGGGCCCGTAGTTTTGTCGGACCATGCGATGGTACTCTTGGAGCTTCGTAGCAGTAGCTCTTGTCGGAATCGTCTCTGGCGATATCCGCTGGATCTCAGTGGGGATGCGCAGTTCGAATCCTATGTTCGGGAGCGTTGGAAGGAATACGTGACCTTTAATGATCGGCCGGAGATTTCTCCAACCCTCTTTTGGGAGGCGGGTAAGGCTGTGCTTCGTGGCGAGATCATCAGCTACCATAGCCAGAGGCGTAAGAGGCTCAATCAGCGGATTCTGCGGCTGGAACGGGACTTGGGCAAGGCGCGGAGGGCGATGGCTGGCCATAAGACTGTCGAGACCCAGCGCAGGTTGCAAGAGCTCCAGTCTGAATTGGAGCTGCTCCTCCATCGGAGGGCCCAAAAATCGATGTTGTACTACCGATATCGGCTCTACCAGCATGGTAACAAGGCTGGTAGGATGCTGTCTTCTTTGATGAAGCCCGTGGGGGGGCCTAGGCATATTGGGGCCATCCGGCATCCGGATGGGACCCTTCGCAGAAATGCAGGGGAGATTGAACGTGTCTTCACTGACTTTTTTCGGCAGTTGTACGCGAGTGAGGGGGACTGGGAGCGGGAGGGGTGTAATTTTCTGGCCAACTGTGTCCTGCCGAGGCTTAGTGACGTGCACCTTCAAGCTCTTAATCAGCCTATCTCGGGGCGGGAGGTGCAGGAGGGCATTTGGAATCTCAAAAATGGCCGGGCCCCTGGCGTAGATGGGTACCGCAGTGAGTTTTATAAAGTTCTGGGAGTCGCTGTGGTGTCCCCCCTGGTGGGTTACTTCGAAGACTTAGTGCAGAGGGGGATGTTCCCCTATGAGGCCAACAAGGCCCTGGTTACTATTCTACCTAAACCGGGGCGAGATCCTCTTCTTCCCGGCTCATATCGTCCCATTTCGCTCCTAAATGTCGATATTAAGCTCTTGGCTAAAATTATGGCTGATCGCTTAGCCAACTACCTGCCGACCTTGGTTCACCGGGACCAGGTGGGCTTTGTCCGGGGCCGCCATGCGGTGTATAGTCTTCAACGCATTTTGCTTTCTCTCTGTGCAGCGAGGGAGGCGGGGTCACGCTCTTTGCTCATAAGTTTTGATGCCGAAAAGGCGTTTGACAGAGTCAATTGGAGCTTTATGTATCAAGTTTTGGCCGCGATGGGCTTTACTGGTTTCTTTGTCGACGTGGTCCGCCTTTTATATGCTAACCCGATTGGGGCTTTGTTGGTCAATGGGGCCATGACCGCTGACTTTGTGATTCAGAAGGGGACCCGTCAGGGATGCCCGCTCTCTCCTCTTCTTTTTGTTTTGACCCTAGAGCCCCTTTTGGTTCGGATTCGCTCCGCAGAGCAGTTTCATGGTGTCTCGGTGGGGCAGGAAGAGTTCCGAGTAGCGGCCTTTGCCGATGATCTTTTGGTTCATCTGGCAGAGCCCCGTATGGGTCTGCCGGAGCTGTTACAACTGATTCAGGACTACGGGCGGTCTTCGGGGTTCCGTCTTAATCTTGATAAATCCGAGGCTATGCTGATCGGGGAGGACGGACAGCGCGGCTGGCAGGGCGCCTTCCCCCTCCGGTGGGCGGCAGGACATTTCAAATACTTGGGTATATACTTACCGGCGAATCCAAATGACCTCTACCATTTGAATGTCTCTAAGATCCTCCAGGCGGTGACGACTTGTGTAGACAAATGGCGCGATTTGCCGCTATCCCTGGGAGGACGTGTTGCCTTGTGCAAGATGGCCATCTTTCCTAAGGTCCTATATGTGCTTCAAACTCTTCCGCTGCTTTTTAAGCGCTTGGATCTCAAGCGGCTAGAGCGTTTGCTGAATCGGTTCTTGTGGAGGGGACGGCGGCCACGGATACGTCTTGAGGTGCTTCGGCAGCCCTGGTCGTTGGGCTGGGATGGGCTTCCTGAATATCCGTAAATATAACATCGCTTGTCTGTTGCGCTTTGCTCGGGACTGGATGTGGGACTTGGATGATTTTTCCCCCTTGGGGATGCTTCGGGCGGTGGCACGACCCTTTCATCTGCGGTATCTTTTACATGCTAACCCGCCCAGGGGCTTGGCGGCTTCCTTTTTGCAGGTGGTGTTGGATCCTGTACGGAAAGCGTGGAGGCAATTCTGCTTAGGGCGGGGGGTATCAGCGTCCTTCTCACCTTATCTCCCTCTTAGAGGTAATGCGGACTTCTTACCGGGCCTGTGTGGGGCGAGCTTTGCCCGTTGGGAACAGCTGGGGCTAGTGAATTTGGAGCATGTGTTGACCCAGGATGGCGGGGTGGAGCGCTTTCCCATTCTTTGCCAACGGTATCCCTTAGGAGATCGAGACATCTTTCCCTATCTGCAGCTTTGTAGCTATATCCGCTCGCTCCCTGGGGGACATTTGCGGGGGAGATCTGCTCTGATCTCGAGGTGGCGCTATTAGGAGGCGAATCTGGGACACGTGTCTCTTGGCTTTATAAAATGTTGTGGGACGCGGTTTTGCCTCTCGATCTGGATGCGTTGGCTGCGGTGTGGTCGGCGGAGCTAGACGAAGAGATCACGACTGAGGGGCTTCTGCGTGGCTTAGCGGATATTCCCTCCTTGAGCACGATGGTGATCCACCGAGATACTCAATATAAAATTATTCGCCGCCTGCATTATGCTCCCGTTCGGGCCTGGCGTGCCGGTGTGGGGGATTCCCATTGTTGCCCCCGATGCTCGGAGCCCCGAGCATCGTTGGGTCATATGTTCTGGGCCTGCCCACGGGTTCAGGCCTTTTGGCGATGGGTACGAGATTATTTGACATTTTGTTTTCAGCGAACCGTTCCTCTAACTGCTGGAAACCTGGTGCTGGATGTTTGGGATGACTCGTGGGGGACGGATCTAGGCCCTGCGGGGTTGCGTTGGCTGCGTTTGGTGCTGGTGCTTGCTCACATGACGGTGCTGCAACAGTGGTTGGCTGGTCGGGGACCAACGTATGGCCTCTGGAGAATACATTTACACGGGGTCCTGCTCATGGAAAAATTGCGTGCTAGTGGGGTGGCGCGGCGGTGGCAATGTTTTCTGGATTGTTGGGGTCCCCATCTGCAATCTTTACCTCCGAATGAACGTAACAGGATCTTGAGCTTGCCATGAGGCCCCGTTCTATTGCTCTATATCTTACTTCATCCTATGTCATTCTCCTTCATTCACGTTTACCTTTGTTTGTTTCAATGGGTTTTCCCCTGCCGGGGTCCCGTTAATTCTCTGCTTTTCTCTCACAGACAGCCTGGTGTGTGTCCTATCTACCGTACGCAGCATGTCAAACCCTGTGCATTGGATTGTTTTGCAGCATATGTGGGACGGGGAGGGAAGGGGGGGTGTAGGAGGGGTCGGGATGAGGGGCGTAGGTGTGTGGGGCTTACCTGGGTACCTTTGAGTGGTAGATGGGCCTGGGAGCAGAACTCACCCCAGGCCTGTCGGCACTACTTCCTTTATACCCTTCAGGTTGGGTCACCCGGGTTTAGCCCCTCGGTTGGATTAATTGTCTGCCTGGTTGTTTATTCTGGGGGGGAGGGGGTGGGGACAGCTGGCTTGCAGTTTTGAGCACGCATCATTACTTGGGACCCTAGTTGCCGAAGCGGTCCCTTGGCATATGTTGCTCCCTTGTGTGCTACTTCTGTTTTTCTACCATGTAGCTTTACATATTCCGGAACTGTTATGTATTTTCTGTTATTCCCTATCTGTGGACAGAGTGGGCTTCTGGGTCCATCTGCTGTTATGCTGTTATCCTTGTTGTTTTGCCATACTGTTTGATAATTGGCATGCTGGCTGTATGGGATATTTAAACACTAATAAAACAGATTGAAACCTAATTCAACCCCAATGAAGTCAGCCTACTGTGGAAGACATTTTGACCCTTCTTAGATAAGAGGATACCACCTCTGCTCAGCAACCATTCAAAAATCATCCCATGGTCCAGGAAAACAAACCATTCATGATGACACCATCCACACAGACATGCATTCATCTCTAGGATTCAAGCTTCTCTGCCTCTGCCTTTACCCTCAACAGGGAGGATTGAGGAGAACACCACTTGTGCAGCTATCCTCTTCACCCTCTGCCCTAGAGCCATGAAGTCACCCTTGATATGCTCAGAAGGATATCTAGCAGTATCATTTGTGCTAATAAGGATAAGCAGCATTGAATAATAGTCAGTAGGCTTAATGACTCAAAGCAAACTCTCTGGAACATCTCAGATTTTGACAACTGGCAGGCAGCATACCTTCCATGATATGAAGTCTAGTTGGCAGATGGATACCTCAGTACCCCTCAGAAGAGCGTCACCAACTACCACTACCCTTTGCTTCCCTGTGGTAACTGATTCTGCAACTTTGGGGTGCTTGAATTATGGTTCTTGCCACGCCTAAGATTTTTTTTGTCTCCTACATATCTGTTCTTGAATTTGAGGGATGGTGGAAATGATTGATGATTCTACAGGTCTAATGACCCACTTCCAACTCTATTCATTCTGTTGTATACTATCTTCACCTCTGTCAGAGAGCTTCGATGCCTCAAACATCTCCTCAATGTATTTCTCACTGTCATGAATGCTTCTCAGTCTCTTCATCTCTTTTCTCAGCTTGTTTCATGAGGGCTTCAGTTTGCAGGCATCTTGCACATGAAACCAGTCCCTCAAATGAGATCGAGCTGTCCATCTGGACAGGCAGATCTTGTAATGGGGCAACAGCTTTGGCAACACAGTTTTTCCCAGTCATAGTTCAGTTTTTGGAGCTTTGAGAGAAATGAGAAAAACCTAACTTTTCCTCAGCTGTCCTTTGAGATAAAAAGCAGCTAGCCTATTTTATGTGTGATCTAACAACTCTTTTCTATGACCGTGTATGTAGTCCTGCTGGCTTGTTAAACAATTATCACTTTAAGTTACTAAAATTTGATATTTATGTCTGAGGTATAGAGTCTAACACGTTCCCTTTGTAAAATTACCTAAGCAAATGTTCCTTCAAGTATATCAAACTGCTTACTATTAGCAAATATCCAAATATGGCACTATCTACTTCCTAGATTTTTTCTTTTAACAATAAAAAATCTATTATCTTTGTCAACAAGCTAATTGGAGAGTAGCCCTACAAAGCAAGATTTCTCACATGGGCTTGGTGAAAGGGATCTAATACCCGAGGAGTGCAGTGACTTCAAAGAATTTGCCTTCCTCTTTGAACATGAAAGTTAGAGAAAAGAAAAAAAACCTGTACCTAAGAACACAAAATATCCCCTTCTGCAATACAGCTATAAAAATAAATAATTACGCAATGCAGTGGAAAAATGTTACCTATTATAAATAAAAATAGGCAGAGAATTTATATTCAAGAGCCACAGAATTACCATGCTTGCAATGGAGACCCTTTAGGAATGGCAGTACTTGCAAGGCAATGTAGACCTTTATACAACCCTCAACTGTCTGGCTCCTAAGCAAGCTATTAAGAATACTGACACCTGAGGAGTGCAGTGACTTCAAAGGATTTAGAAAATCCACAGAAACTAAGACAGCAGCCTGGGCAGCAGCAGAATGTACAGTAGGCAATGACAGTCTGCAGCAGCACCAGAATCAGAGAGGCATAGAAAAAGAAAACATTTTACTCCTTTTTTGACTGTATGTTTATGAGTGTGGTTCTAACAGAACCCACTGGAAAAAAATACAAAGATACCAGGCAGCAGCTACTAAAGTGGCAAATGGCCATACCACAGCCAGGCACTGAGGGCAGAGTGTCGGTATGCATTGCTTTAGTGAAGCTGTGCATTTAGTCCTCTTTGAGTTGCATGAAAATTGAGGGAATGCAAGCAGGAGTAATGTTATTCTTATGAACAGCAGCTTTTGCCTCCAGATCTGATGCTAGCCACGAACACTGTGGACTCAGATTATCCCCTACCATTGCGAGTAGCATGTTGGTTGGTGGGCAAAAACGGAAATGTTGGGTGACTTTGGCAAGGACTGGCCAGACTGCAGATTTGTGTGTCTAGTATACCAGCAAGTGTGTGGTCATGTGGGTTCTGCAAGGAACTGTGTCACAGAAACTTGTACAGAGTTCACCTTGCATCTGTTTTTGTGACCTCACCTCACCTTACCTTACCATTTCCCTTCTCCTCCACCACCAACTCCAGACTCCCTTGCTGTACTGTATACCCGGAACAGACTCCCTCAGCTTCTGCATATTGCCTTCTCTCTGGTCGTATATATGCCCAACCTAAAATCCTATCTTTTGGGATTGCTTTTAAATCTTAAACCATATCATTTTTAACAATGTTTACTCTATTAAATACATTTTCATAACCTCTTTTTTTATCTCTGTCTCTTCACAAGATTATAAGCTCCATGTGATAGGAAGCACCTGGCTGTGGAGTACTGCATACATCCAGTGGTGCTGTAGAAATAATGTATCGGCACCTGAAATTTTTTTTTTATTTCTTTGAAAATGAAAAGTTCTTGATATCAGCTTGAAAGTTGTACCTTGCCACAGATAAGTTAATAGAATTTTCTGGAATCTCTCGTCTCGCTCCACCTTCAATTATGCTAAACAAGGGAGAAAATCTGTTATAAAAATGCAAGTTAGGTGGCACTGATCTTTCTGCTGGAAGTATGAAATCTAGTTTCAGTAGTTCCTGTTGAAGAAGAATTAAAAAACACTGTGAAGGAAAGTACTAGTGTGGTTTTGTTTCTCTACCTAGCTACTCACCTAGCTTCAAAACTCTTCCTGTAATATAGGCCAGACATGGACAACAGCTGTTAAGTTTATTTGTGTTTATACCCACCCCCGAGTAGGTAAATGTCAGAAGTAGATCCCCTGCACTCACCCCTTCCCACCACCATTCTCTGCTAGTTAACATGAAAAATACCTTTCTGCTTCCCTCCTTCTGTGACAGACAAGTGTTCACTTTAGTGCCTGGCAACCAACTTAGAGCTAAGCTTTCTAAAATATGAGTGATTTTTGGCTGGAGTACCAAAGGTCTACAGCCCTACAGAGAAAGAAAAATTCATCACTCCATGCAGTGGCTCCAGAAAGGAGAAGAATTAGGTTTCACATGGAGTAGGCGGGCCCTTGGCATTCTTTCTATAATGCTTAACAAACCCCGCAACAAAGGCATCCCACTCAGCTGCATGTTAGAGAATTTATTCTCAGCATACCCGTGTTTGCTGAAGAATTTTTGCTTCTTTGCAGTCAGTGTTCTTTTAAACTTTTTGGTTACACCATTTCTGACATCTGGATTCTTTAGAACAAAACTGAAGTGACCTGGAAACAAGTTTAAGATCATTTCACGTGTTTTTCAGGCTATCCCCATAGGAGAATGAACAAGTTGAAGTGTTAAATGCATTCTTGATGTATTTTGGTGCATGCAAAATACCTGACTTGCAAATTCAAGTGAGATTTGAAATGACTACAGCACTGGTACTGACTGGGATGTGGGGGAGGGAGGATCAATATTGGCATACTTATCGTTTTGAACAATTTCAAGTCTCTCTTCTGTTGATAACTGGAACTACGTGGTGCAGCCAAGAATATTCACAGATTCATAGTTATATATTAGCTCCTAATAATACTTTCAGGTAAATATTTAGCAGCTGTGGTCGGTGTTTTTTTAAAACCCAGCTAAATGAAAACCAGATAGTCAATGTCAATATCTAGAGAGTGACAAGCGCTGAAGATCTAGTCACTGAGGTCAGCGCCTGTATAGTTTAGTGGCAATTTTCAGCGCTGCTCCACAGTTAGTTAGTCGAATAGCCATTCAGGATAGCTTTCATGCTCTCCCAAGTTTTCTGGCTAGCTATCCATATACAGTAGCAGCACTGAAAATAACACTCCCCTTCCCCATTATCCTGATAGCACCGGAGACAGTCGGAGAGAATATCTAGCGGTACTCTCCAGATAGTGTCATTGGATATCATTCTTAGGGGTATGTTTACTAAACAGTGGTAGCGGCTTCCATACGATATCAGAGCCGTGGCCCCGTTGAATTCATGCGATATTGAACGGAAACCGCTACCACTGTTACTTCTCCGTTTATCAGCTGTGCTAATCAAGTAAATGCTTCTGAATACTGACCCTTTTGTATTGTCAAATGTTCATTTCAACCTCATTTAATCTGAGTACATCAGCAATCTCAAAAACATTTGAGAGATTTGAATTGGATAAATTATAAAGATCTGAGTTAATTTATGTGAGTAATATTTTATTACAGTAAGAAGGTAGTAAAATTAAGAATTACTCTCCTTCCCCTCTGCTGTCAATAGCAGATCTGTTTACATTTTGCTGATGGTAGTGACAGGAGGACTGTGTGTGGCCCAGTGGCACTGTGGAGCCATTTTGGGGCAGAAGGAGCACAGGAAGAGCATTGAATCATTTTCCTGTTATTCCCGCCTGGACTGATATGTGGCCACATTTCTCTACCATGGAATCAAGGTGTGTCCTCGTGGAGGGTAATTTTATAAGAGGCCGTCTATGTGTGAAGGCCAAGTAGGCACCTGCTTTAAGTCAGTATTTTAAAGACACAAGGGGCACATCTACTAAATTGTGATAGCTGCAAAAGGGCTGTGGTAAGTCAAAAAACTCTGTGGTACTTACCTTTCCTCTCTCATCTCTCCCTACACCCCTCACCCCTCCTCAGGAACTCCACTCTTCTGGTGGATTGCTTCTGTCTATGCCCTCTTCTTTCACTGCTAAATCCAGACGTCGATTTTTTCACCTTGCTGCTCCTTATGCCTGGAACAAACTTCCTGAGTCTGTACGTCCCTGGTCCTTTTCAAATCCATGCTAAAAGCTCACCTCTTTGGGGCTGCTTTTGGATCCTGATCCAATTAGTCTCCTATGTGTCTCCTTCCCTTCCCTAATGTTTCCTTGTCCTTAGCTGTTGTATTGTCTGTCTTAACTAGATTGTAAGCTCTGATGAGCAGTGATCTTCTTTACATGTATCTGTACAGCGCTGCGTATGCCTTGTAGCACTATATAAGTGATCATTAGTAGTGGTAGCATGCCCAGCTTTCCCCCTGCAGATATGGTGGAGGTTTTAGATTTACTGTGGAGACCCATGATACCTGTATGGGTAGGTAGCGTAGGAAGTCTCATGGTGGTTGCCGATGCAAGTTTCGTGGGTCTCCATGGTAAATCCAAGGGGAGCTCTCATTAACTCTGTGCCCCAATTGCTACTATGCCCCCTCCAATACCCTGATCGGGATCCCCAGTCTAACAATATTGTCATGAGAACATAAGATCATAAGATATGCCATACTGGGTCAGACCAAGGTCCATCAAGCCCAGTATCCTGTTTCCAACAGTGGCCAATCTAGGTCATAAGTATCCAGCAGTTTCCCCAAAAGACACAGGTTCCACAATGATGTGCGGAGGACCACCCTGTTCCCATAAAACCTGGTGTATGGAGCCTCAGCCATGAGGGCCTGGAGTTTTTGAGGGGACAGGGAGGAATATAAAGTTATCCACAGAGTCAATGCCATGGATGTAAAGATCTGCAGCACCCACAATTTAAAAAAACTGCCCTGGGCCCCCCTTCAGCACTGATCCTCACTGGATAGCCGGGGAGGGACCAGTATACCCTCAGACAAGACTAAATCCCAGCTAGCAAGTCTACTATCAGGGGAAACATCTAGAGAGAATGGTAAGGAAACATAAAGGAGATCAGGTGAGTTAAGATCCGAAAGTGGTAGCGAAGAGGTGAGTTTTCAGCCTGGATTTGAAAAAGGCTAGAGAAGGTGCCTGACGTACAGACTCAGATAGTTAGTTCCAGGCATAAGGAGTAGCAAACTGAAAGGAGCAAAGTCTGGAGTTAGTAATAGAAGAGAAGGGCACAGATAGAAGCTATTTGCCAGAAGAGCGGAGTTTCCAGGGAGGGGTGTAGGGAGAGATAAGAGAGGAAAGGTAGTGAGGAGCAGCAGAGTGAATGCAGAAGAGCGGAGTTTCCAGGGAGGGGTGTAGGGAGAGATAAGAGAGGAAAGGTAGTGAGGAGCAGCAGAGTGAATGCAATTATAGATCAGCAGGAGAAGTTTGAACTGGATGCGGAAGCAGATAGGGAACCAATGAAGAGACTTGAGAAGAGAGGTAATATGAGCATGACGAGGCTGGTGGAAGATAAGCTGTGAAGTTGAGTTCTGAACAAATTGAAGGGGAGAGATGATTCAGAGGGAGACCAGCAAGGAGCAGGTTACAATAGTCAAGACTGGAGGTGACTAAGGAATGGATAAGTTAGTAGTGTGTTCAGAAAGGAATGGGTGAATTTTGTTGATGTTATAGAAAAAGAAATGGCAGGTTTTAGCTATCAGTTGGATGTGTGTGAAGAAGGAGAGAGTTAAGGATTATTATTTATTTAACACTCATTTTTATACCGCATCTTCCAGAGATCAGTTGCGGTGTACAAACAACAACATTTAACAAAGCTAAGTTTGTTTTACATAGAACATCTTAATTTTACATAGAACATCTTAACATATCAAAAATAAACAAGGTGAGTTTTTGAACTGGGACCGTGTAAAAACAGTTAACTAACAAAGTGGAGTATCTATATACGTAAGACAGTACATAACTGTCTGGATGACCCCAAGGTTGCAAGCTGAGGAGACAGGGAAGAATAGAGAGTTATCCACAGAGTCTGAGAAAGGAGGAAGGGGAGGAGGGTTTAGGGGGAAAAATAAGAAGCTCAGTTTTAGCCATGTACAATTTCAAGCTGCTGTGAGACATCCGAGCAGCAATGTCAGAAAGGCAGGCAGAGATCTGGGCCTGGATTGCCGGAGAGATTTCAGGTGTAGAGAGGCAGATCTGGGAGTCATCAGCACAAAGATGGTACTGAAAGCCATGAGAAGTGATGAGTGCACCAAGGGAGTGGGTATATAGAGAGAAAAGGAGTGGACCCTTGAGGTACACCAACTAAGAGTGAGACAGCAGTAGAGGAGGATCCACCAGTACAAACACTGAAAGAGCGATGGGAGAGATAAGAAGAGAACCAGGATAGCACAGAGCCCTTAAAACCAAACAAGGTATTGAAGAGAAGGTTGTGGTTAACAGTGTCAAAAGCAGCAGAAAGGTCAAGGAGGTTGAGGATCGAGTAAGGCCCTTGGATTAGCCAATCTTGTACCCAATCCCCCTCCCTCCCTCCCTCACCATTAAAACAATTACTCCTGGCTAGTTGGCTTGGTCCCCCAAGATAGAAACATAGAAACAAAGAAATATGACGACAGAAAAAGACCACATGGCCTATCTAGTCTGTCCTTCCATATCAACAACTACAACAGTCCCCTTTTTTCCTTTAGAGATCCTCTGTGTTTGTCCCATGCTTTTTTTTTTTTTTTTAATAAGGCATCACATATGACAACAGGCAATAGTCATACACGCCATAAGCAGAATACAAAACAGTAACAAGAATGACACTGCAAAAACATAGGCAACAAACAAAGTGCCTTCCCCCCCCCCCAGGGCAATATGTGAGTCCCCCCCCCCCCAGCAAACAACCAAAATAACTCCCAGTACACCCTACCCACCCCCTCTACCCTCCAACCCCCCCACCCCTCCTCATAGCCCCCCCTGCCCCCCCGCCATAGCTTCCGTAGCAGGTAAGAAGGAGTGAAGACTCCAATGGACCAGACCACACGGGGAAGAGGAAGCACCCAGGGGCGCCACCGCACAGGAAAGCACAGGGCTAACACCTCCAAGAGAGATAAATAACACGTGAGGCACTAGGAACCATACTTGAAAACAAAAGCTTCCCACACTCGCTCAAAGTGAGGCAGCCGCATCCTTCCAGCCACCACCCCATGTTCCATAGTGTATATTTCCCACATCCGGTCCAACCAGCTAGAAAAGGCCGGAGGCCGATTCTGTTTCCAAGCAGCAGCCAGCGCCAGCCGAGCAGCATTCAACCCATGACGAATCAAGGCTAACTGAGGAGACCGAGCATAAGGAACATTCAAACCGAACAGAAAAATGCCCGGATCCCAAGGAATGTCTCATGGGCATTAATTGCCACCGAACTTTTCCAAAGCCTACCCTCAACCTGTTCCCAGCGCTGCTCAGTATAGTTAAGCCCCAAGTCCAAATTCCATTTCTCTCTATGCTTGCCGGGTCCCATCAGCTGAGCCTGCAAGTGAGCATACAAGGCAGCAATAACACCCTTCGTGGTAGTACACCCCTCACAAAAGCGTTCAACATCAGTCAGGTCCCGCGCAACTTGAGACCGTACGGCTCTATCCTGCACCCAGTGAGCCACCTGAGTAAACTGAAAGGCATGACTTTCGGGAATATCAAATTCTCCCCAAAGCACTCTAAAAGAACGCAACCCACCCTCCTCAAAGAGCTGACCGACACGGCTAAGGCCCTTGTGCCCCCACAGCCGAAAAGCGGGATCGGTCATCCCAGGGGGAAATAAAGCATTATCCACAATAGGCACCAAGGGAGACAGAGCCATCCCCCGAGGCCAAAGAAAGAGGTCCCAACATTGAAGAGTATGTAGGACATAGGGATTACTCAAACGCAAACCACCGCGCAACTTAGAACTGAGCCACAACCGATCCCCCAATCCCGCCCCCCCCCTGAAAAAGACATTTCCATTTGTACCCAACGTTTGTTGCTAGCAGGATCCATCCACTCCACCCCAGCACGGCACTGCGCTGCCGCATAGTATCACTGAAGGTTAGGCGCCCCCATACCCCCACAACATGTGTGCATATAAAGAATCCATTGCGCTATGCGGGGACGACGATATCGCCAGATAAACTTCATAAGCAGCGTTTGCCAAGTGACCAAAGATCCCCGAGGCAAAGGTATAGGGAGTACTTGAAAAAGGTATAAAAACCTCGGAGCAACCACCATCTTAACCACTGCTATACGCCCAAACCAAGACATCAAACTGGCCCAGGACTCCAGGTCTCGCCGAACCTGCTGAAGTAAAGGACCATAATTATCCCTATAGAGCACAGCCCGATCAAAGGTCAGATCAACACCTAAGTAGCGAAGAGAACCCGTCACCCATCGAAACGGATAAGTAGCCTTCAATTGTAAGCAGAGCGCCTCCGGGACCCCAACATTTAAAATCTCGGATTCAGTATAATTAATTTTGAACCCGGAAATTTGCGAAAACGTCTCAAAAAGTTGCATAGTAGCTGAAAGAGACCCAACCGGATTCACCAATGATAATATAATATCATCCGCAAAAAGTGCAATTTTGTACTCAGAGGGGCCCACCCGAACGCCCAAAATGTCCGGATGCTCCCGAAATCCCTGCGCCAAAGGCTCCATCACCAAAGCAAACAACAACGGCGACAAAGGACACCCCTGCCGAGTCCCCCGTTCCAACACAAACCTCCCCGACTGACCCCCATTAACCCGGACACAGGCTGTAGGACCTTGATAGAGGCACTGAACCCAACGCGTAAAATGAGGCCCGAACCCCATCATATCCAGCACACACCAGAGGTAGCCCCAGCTGACTTGGTCAAAGGCCTTCTCAGCGTCAACTCCCACCAAAAGCGTCGGTTGAGAGCCCTGCCGGGCCACATGTGGAGCGGAATTCACAGGCTAAATCTTCAAATCCTCTGTGAAGCTCCCGCTGCAAAAGAGCCTGTGTAGAGGATGCCGCAGGACCCTAGTCGAGTTCACTTATTGTCTCATCACCGGACTCTTCTGAGGGCTGCTTTTTTGGTGAACTACTTTGAGAGCCACTCTTACCTTGCAGACGCTGAGAAGCTCGCAACTTTTCCCTGACGTCCAGCCCCTTGGCCTTAGCAGCCATGAGACACCAAGCTCTCCCCCGGCAAAGCAGGCAAAGAAATGTAGGGCACCACCAACTGCCAAACACGCCCACGGATAGTACCAGGTATAGGCAAAAATCAGTGACCAGGTGTTGAAGGGCTATGGTAGAGAAGAATAAAAATAAAAATAAAAGTAATAAAGGAAAATCCCACTACAGGACAGCAGATGGCGCTCACAGCTCTGAGCACCGTCCAGCTCGCACAGGGAGAAGCACCACAGCGGCTGCCGCTAAAGCGAAATCCACTGTACAAAAGAAGAGAAAGCAGCCAGCCAAGCTCAAAGACGAGAGATCTGGAGCAGAGATCCAACTATTGAGGCAGGAAACATGGAGAGCAGGAAGATTCAAAGTGCAAGTCTCCGAGGTGCCGACATCATCGTGGATGGCTGCTTCCCGCCAAAACTGACTGGAACGCAAACAGTATCCTGCGTTCCACGACCGCATGGCAATGGCCGCTATACCTCCCGAGAAAGTCACTCTCGCACAGCCAGCTTCCCACCTCTTCCAGCAGCCCCAGAACTGGCCAGCACCACGAAAATGAAGAATGCAGCTTGCACCGAGGGAACCGATCTTTCTCAATTCTCCAATGCCCAAGAGGCAGAAAGGAAGCCGGCAGATAACACAAAAGCAGCAACTCACAGTTTCCCCTCCGATCGCCGAGACAGGCAAGGTATGGGCTCACAGTTTCCCCTCCGATCGCCGAGACAGGCAAGGTATGGGCCCACAGTTTCCCCTCCGATCGCCGAGACAGGCAAGGTATGGGGTATATATCACCGGGACAGGAGCCACACGCTGACCCCCAGTAGCAGGATGTAGGAAGCGGCTCCAGCCGCGGTGCTTCCCTCCGCGGGCTCCCACACACATGGGTGACCACCGATCTCACTCCTCGTCAGCTAAAAAGGGTCCACCGGCAACCCCACACCCGAATCAGGCATGCACGGGGGATTTGCGGTATGGAAAGCAAATGTTAGCTTAATTTAGGGACAGTGGAAGCTGCTCCTGCCCAATCCGGGCAGTGGGAGAGGAGGCACAGCACACACAAAGGGCCATAAATTGTGGCGTCCCTACCCCGAGGGAGCCGCATCGCCGCTGAAACATCCAGTTGCTCTCCACCTCCACTCCTGTCCAATCGGGACAGTGGGAGCTGCTCCTGCCCAATCCGGGCAGTGGGAGAGGAGGCACAGCACACACAAAGGGCCATAAATTGCGGCGTCCCTACCCCGAGGGAGCCGCATCGCCGCTGAAACATCCAGCTGCTCTCCACCTCCACTCCTGTCCAATCGGGACAGTGGGAGCTGCTCCTGCCCAATCCAGGCAGTGGGAGAGGAGGCACAGCACACACAAAGGGCCATAAATTGTGGCGTCCCTACCCCGAGGGAGCCGCATCGCCGCTGAAACATCCAGCTGCTCTCCACCTCCACTCCTGTCCAATCGGGACAGTGGGAGCTGCTCCTGCCCAATCCGGGCAGTGGGAGAGGAGGCACAGCACACACAAAGGGCCATAAATTGCGGCGTCCCTACAGGGCGCGCCCGCGCCTGAGGGCCTCGCCAGAGGGCCCTTTGGCGTGGCCCTTAGGCGCTGGCCATTAGCGTGGCCCACCCCATGGAAAATCTTTGCAACAGCTGAGGCTCGAGCTCCCCTGATCGGGTCTGAGCTCGCCGGCACTAGCACCATCGACGACTCAAGTCCTGCTGAAACGGGAGCTCACTGGAACACAGGTGAGCACGCCGGCTCCTGATACCAGCTGCAACACCATTTCTGACATAAAAAGAGAACCATCGTGGCAAGCAGCTCAACAGGACAACCACCGGAAATTCCAAAAGCTCCAGCAAATCTACAAGAAGAGACCACCACACCGCTTCAAAAGCCCAGGTACTCTGTCTCAACATGCCGCCCTTCCTAACCCCCATCTACTTTCTCACTCCCATCCTAACACTATACCCCCACCCAAGCACACTCAGCAACCCTCCCTACGCAGACACACTACCCTGCACAACCTCCTCTGCACAGACACCATACCCACACCCAACCACACCCATTGACCTCCCATACACCGGAACCGCAGAACCTCAACCCACAAACATCAACAACATCACGAACAACCCAACACACACACACCGCACGCCACCCCAAAGCACCAATCACACCGGCCACCTGCACCTCTCCATCTCACTCATAAATGCACGTTCCACAAGGAACAAATACCACATGCTCCAAGACCTGATCATATCTGAGAAGACTGACATCCTATGTATAACAGAAACCTGGCTAACAGAAACTGACACAGTGATAATGAACCAACTGACACCAACCGGATACAGCTTTCATCACTGCTCCCGAACACACACAAAAGGCGGAGGGGTAGCCATCATCGCTAAGGACAACCTCCACCTACGGACCCACACCTCTGAAACCTCCAATGAAGCAGACATCTTCACCCTCACTAACAAAAACCTCACAATATGCCTGGTCTACAGAACACCCGCTGCAAACTCTGACTTACCAAGGATACTACACCTCATCTCCGAGAGCATCGACCCAGCAAAAGAACCAATTATATTGGGAGACTTCAATCTCCCATCCCTCCAAGACGCGCAAACAGAAACATTCCTCAACGCCATGACAGCAATGAACCTGACACAGATCATAAATGAACCAACACACGAAAAAGGCAACACACTGGACCTCATATTTCTGAACTTCCAAACATCCTCCGCATGCAGCAGTCCAACAATCTCACCAGTCCCATGGTCAGACCACTACATCATCCACCTCTCCCACGCATATCAACCAAATACAAACAGAGAAAACACTCAACACACGCGGAGATTCAAAGCATTCAACAGAGAAGACTTCCTGACACTAACTCTACCTAACTTACTTACGAATTCCAACAACCTCGATGACCTCATAGACAACTGGAACACCACAATCTCCTCAGCATCCAATACAACTCCGAACAAAACCAGCAACAAACCCATCTCCTCAAAGGCCCGCTGGTTCACCCCTGACCTCCGGAAACTAAAAACGAAACTTAGAAGAGCAGAAAGAAAATGGAGGAAAACCAAAAATGACATAGACAAAAAGCAATACCTCTCTGAACTCACTACCTACCACTCAGAGGCTGACAATGCGAAGAAAAACTACCACACCAAAATCATCACGACAGCTGTAAACAAGCCTCGAGAACTCTTCCAAATTGCCAAAAAACTGACAAAAGCACCGACCACCTCCGATCAACTCCCAGATATCCCCTCGGATCTCTTGGCCCGACAATACAAACAATTTCAGCAACCTCAACAACCTTACCGCAGCGCTACAGTCACAAGGACATACCCCAGTACCACCATAAACGCTGACTGGAATACATTCAATGAAACCTCAAAGGAAGAGATATCCTCCACTATCTCCTGTCTGAACACCACTACCTCCCCGCTGGACCCCTGCCCTACGGAATGGATAAAGAAAACCAAGGAAGACCTGAGTGCCCCACTAACTCACTTCCTAAACGAATCCTTTAAACAAGGATACATATCGGATGCCCTCAAAACATCAATCATTCGACCAACCATAAAAAAGAACAACCTGGACCCCCTGGACCCCACCTCCTACAGACCAGTTGCAAGCCTCCCCCTCGCCACTAAGATAATAGAAAGGATAGTCCAACGCCAGCTTCAAGACCACCTGGACACCAATGACATACTTGACCCGCAGCAACACGGTTTCCGACCACTACATGGAGTCGAGACCCTCATGACCATTCTAATGAACACCCTCATCGTTGGAACCCAAGAGAAGAAATCAGGATACATCCTGATCTTCCTAGATATATCAGCGGCATTTGACACAATCTCCCACGAAATCCTCATACGCAGACTACAAAAAATTGGAATCAAAGACACTGTACTCCAATGGTTCAGATCCTATTTAACCAACAGACAGCAACGGATCCGCACCCTCTCCACAACATCGCCCCCCTACCAACAACTACAAGGAGTACCCCAAGGATCCACCCTATCAGCCATGTTGTTTAACATATATCTCCGTCCACTATGCTCAATCATACGCAACCACAACATCAACTTCCACATCTACGCAGACGACATAATGCTCTACGCACCAATTACGACCACCAACCCAAACAATGACCAGCTATCAGCCTGCTTCAATGACGTAGCCAACTGGCTACAGGAAAACAACCTGTCCATCAACATAAAGAAAACCGAAGCCCTAATAGTAACAAAAGATCCCGACTTCAAACCACCTTCCCACCTCAACATGGGAACCACGCAAATCCAAATCCAGCCTCAAATAAGATATCTAGGCGTCATCATTGACCAAGCGCTCACCTTCAAACAACAAATCAACAAAACCGCTGGGACGATATTCCACAAAGCCAAAACTGTTCAACGCCTCCAACCCCTCCTAGAACCTCACGACTTCAGGACAGTAATGCAAGCTGTGACACTCCCTCATCTAGATTTCTGCAACATAATCTATCATGGACTTCCTGCCTCACACACCAACCCCCTCCGTACTGCCTTAAATACTACAGCGAGGATTATTCAGAATGCAAAAAAAAACGCGAGCACATCACCCCAATCCTAAGAGACCTTCACCTCCTTCCACTACAAGCAAGAATCAAGTACAAAGCTATCCTGCTCATCCACAAAACTATCCACCAAACACGGAACACCTCACTCCACTCCTTACTGCCTCGCCCATCCCACAACAGATCAACCAGACATTCCTCCAATAACTCTATCGTTGTCCCCCACAAAAGAACCAAATCCACACAACGGACCTGCAACAGAGCATTCGAACTCTATGCTCCATCCCTCTGGAACTCTCTACCAAACCACATCAGGAACAACGCTGACATCACATCATTTAAGAAACAGCTGAAGACAATCCTATTCCGTGAACATCTCTGAACAGAAGCACCACCATGACCTAATACATAGATTCAGCAGAAATATACATGTCCATGTCTACCCAAATCGTTAATTGTTGCCCCCTGGTGATGGCCCCCACCCTAAAGAAAAATTACCCCCCTCCCCTATGTTATATGTTACACCGCTTTGACCCGGTGAAAAGCGGGATATAAATGCAGTTAAATAAATAAATAAATAAATAAAACCCGTACCAGAGCTATTTTAATTTGCGGCCATTCCTTCACGGGCTCTCTAGCGCCCCCCTGTCCCATGCTTTTTTGAATTCAGTTACTGTCCTCATCTCTACCACCTCCACCGAGAGACTATTCCACGGATCCACCACTCTTTCCGTAAAGAAATATTTCCGCATATCACTCCAGAATCTATCCTAGATCACCCCTATCCCATGTCCCCTTGTAGCAGAACTTGCTTTCAGTCGAAAGAGGCTCTCCCCCTGAACATTTATGCCATGGAGGTATTTAAACATCTCAATCATATCACCACTATCCCGCCTTTCCTCTAAGGTGTACATATTAAGATCCTTAAGTCTGTCCTCATATGCTTTATAATGAAGACCACTAACCATTTTAGTAGCCACCCTCTGCACTGACTCCATTCTGTTCACATCCTTTTGAAGGTGCAGACTCCAATATACTCCAAATGAGGTCACACCAAAGACTTATACAGAGGCACTATCACCTCCTTTTTTCTGCTAGCCATTCCTCTCCGTATGCACCCAAGCATCCTTCTAGCTTTTGCTGTCGCCTTTTCTACCTGTTTAGCTACTTTAAGACACAAACACGCCTAGGTCCCCCTCTTCTTTAGTGGACAAAAGTACTTCACCCCCTATACTATATTGCTCCCCTTGGATTGCTGCAGCCCAAATGCATGACGTTACATTTTTTAACATTAAATCCCAGCTGCCAAATTCTAGACCATTCTTCAAACTTAGCTAGATCCCTCCTCATGTTATCTACACCTTCATGGGTGTCTAATCTATTGCAGATTCTGGTATCATCCGGAAAGAGGCAAACCTTACTCAACAGCCCTTCCGCTATATCACTAACAAAGATGTTAAAAAGAATCGGACCAAGGACAGATCCCTGGGGCACACCACTGGTAACATCCTTCTCCTCAGAGTGAGCTCCATTTACCTATACTCTTTGTCGCCTCCCACCCAACCAATTTCTAACCCAAGCAGTAACTTTAGCGTCCATCCCTAGGGTGCTCAGTTTGTTTATAAGTCGCTTGTGAGGAATGGTGTCAAAGGCTTTACTGAAATCTAAACACACCACATCTAGGGCTCTCCCTTGGTCCAACTCCCTGGTCACCCAGTCTAAGAAATCAATCAGATTTGTCTGACAAGACCTGCCTCTAGTGAATCCATGCTGCCTCGGATCCTGTAATCCTCTGGACTCCAGAAACCTCACTATTTTCTCTTTCAGAAGCGTTTCCAATAATTTACTCACCACTGAAGTTAAACTAACCGGCCTGTAGTTTTCAACCACATCCTAACTTCCGCTTTTGTTTAAAGGCACCACATGAGCCTCTCTCCAGTCCTTTGGCACCACTCCCAACTCCAATGAGGCATTGAATAGGTCAATCAGTGGAGCTGCTAGAACGTCCCCAAGTTCCCTCAGTATTCTAGGGTGTATCACATCTGGTCCCATCACTTTGTCTACTTTAAGTTGAGCTAGTTTCTCACGAACACAGTCTTCTGAAAATTGTTCAAGATGTCCCTCGCTTCTGTTCCTGTTTGTGGGTGTTTTCTGAGGTCCTGCTCCTAGTTCTTCATCTGTGAACACAGAACATAAATATTTGTTAAGCAATTCTGCTTTATCCTCATCAGCTTCTACATATTCCTCCCCTTCACCCTTGAGTCTGACAATACCACTTTTGCCCTTCCTCTTCTCACTAACATATCTGAAAAATGTCTTATCCCACCATTTTATTGCATTGGCTATTTCCTCCTCTTTTTGAATCTTTGCTTTCCTGACTACTTTGCTAGCTTCTCTAAGCTTTTCCAAATATAGATGCCTGTCTTCCTCTCTCTGTGATCTCTTGTATTTCATGAAGGCCTCCCTCTTTTTCTTCACTTTTTCAGCTACTTCTTTCGAAAGCCATAGCGGTCTCCTTTTCCTTTTACCTTTATTTACCATTTTAACAAAAAGGTTTGTTGTCTTTAAAATATCCACTTTCAGTTTTGCCCACTGTTTTTCTACATCCCTCAGCTGTTCCCATCCCGCTAACGACTCCCTGAGGTATTGGCCCATACTGGCAAAGTTAGTCTGCCTAAAGTCTAAGACCCTCACCTTTGAATGGATTCTAACAGCCTTAGTCCTAATAATGAACCACACCATCTGGTGATCACTGGATGCAAAATAATCTCCCACTATAACATCAGAAACACTTTCACCATTGGTAAGTCCAGTATGGCCCCTTCACGTGTGGGGTCTGTTACCAATTGATTGAATAGTTCTCCCTGTGGAGAATCCAGGATCTCTTTACTTCTAGATGATACTGCAGCAGGAATGTGCCAATCAACATCTGGCATATTGAAATCCCCTATCAGTAGCACTTCCCCTTTCCAAGCAATGCTGCGTATGTCTTCAATTAACTCTCTGTCCACCGCTTCCTCTTGTGAGGGAGGTCTGTATATCACGCCAATGCAAATAGATTTCTCTTTCCCTCTTTCTAGTTTAACCCACAATGCCTCCTCTCTCCCTTTTAAACTCTGTAATTCCAAAGCTTTAATAGTATTTTTTACATATAGTGCCACTCCTCCTCCCCTTCATTCCTACCCTGAATAACGTATAGCCAGGTATAGTTACATCCCACTCATGGTTTTCTGTGAACCATGTTTCTGTAACTGCCACTAAATCCAAGTCGGACACTCCCACCAAAGCTTCAACATCAGGGATCTTATTTCCCATGCTACAGGCATTTATACAAACTGCTTTCCATATGTTACCCCCGTTACCCACTTCCATAAAGGTATCTAATGAATCACTTACCTGGGGGCTTTCACTTACCTGGGGCTTTCTTCACCCATCCACAACGAATCTAGTTTAAAGCCCTCTTCAGTAGATTAGCCAGTCTACTACTGAAGACGCGTTGACCTTTCTTGGACAGATGGATGCCATCTCTGCTCTGCAACCCTTGGAACAGCATCTCATAGTCTAGGAAACCAAAATGCTCTCGATGACACCATCCACGCAGCCATGCATTCATCTTCAGGATGCGAGCCTCTCTGCCTTGGCCTTTACCCTCAATGGGGAGGATTGAAGAGAACATTACCTGTGCACCTAACTGCTTCACCCTCTGTCCCAGAGCCATGAAGTCACTTTTGATACGTTCAGAGGGATACATGGCAATATAATTTGTTCCGACATGGATTAGCAACATTGGGTAATAGTCGGTGGGCTTGATGAGTCTCGGCAAACTCTCCGTAACATCTTGGATTTTGGCACCAGGCAGACAGCATACCTCTCTGGACATCAAGTCTGGTCAGTAGATGGATGCCTCAGTACCCCTCAGAAGAGAGTCATGAAACACCACTACCCTTCGCTTCCTTGTGGTCACTGATTCTGCAACTTTGGGGTACTTGAGCTCTGGTTCTTCCCTTTCCAGGGATGCTTTCACCTCCTCCACTTCCAGGGCTGCATAATGGTTCTCCAATTCAAGGGCTGGAGAAGTTGGATTGATGATTCTGCAGGCCTTAGTGACTTGTGTCCAACCTTTGTCATTCTGTTGGCACCCATCTTTTCCTCTGCTGGAGAGCTTGGTTGCTGCAAGAAGCATCTCATCAATGTACTTCTAAATGTCTTGAATGCTCCTCAGCCTCGCCACCTCCTCTCTGAGTTCCTCCACTTGTTTTCTCAGAGCTTCAGCATTCAGGCACCCTGCACATCGAACAGGTCCTTCAACTGGCATTGGGAACTCTATCTGGACAGAGGCAGAAGCTGTAACCAGGGCAACAGCTTTTGTGATATGATTTTTCCTAGTCATTGTTCTGTTTGTGGAGCTTAGGTATCTGTTAAAGCAAAAAGAGAGATCTACCAAAGTACCAGCCGGTTTCCCAGCTGTCCTTTCAGAAAAACAGCAGTTAAATCTCCTTAATTATATTCAAAATGTGCTGTTCCAAGTCCCTGTACTTTGTTAAATGGGGAGGTGCCCTATAAAGCAAGACTGCTCACTAGGGTGGGTGGGAGTTGGGGTGGGTAGGGAGGGAACTAACACCTGATTTGGTGTCAGCAGTTCCCAAAAGCTGAGAAGGTTACTAGAGTTTAAAACCTAGTCCAGCAAAGAAAATATTTCTACTAAAGCACCACAAAGAATATAACTTTGCTTTAAAAATATACCAAATCCCTTTTAAGAGTTCCCAGTCATAGAGCTAGCAATTTAATAAAAATAAACCCTCAAATCTTTACCGTTGTTTGACCTGTAGAGCCCCTGTTAGGAATGCCTCAACAGGGCAGAGCTCTGAAGCCTTTTATGCAGGCCTCAGCTGCTCTCAGGTAATCAGTCCCACTAACTCTTAATTAGGTGTCAGCAGTTTCACAAAAGCTGAAAAGGTTACTAAAGTTTAAAACCTAGTCCAGCAAAGAAAATATTTCTAGTAAAGCACCAAAAAGAATGTAACTTTGCTTTAAAAATATACCAAAACCCTTTTAAGAGCTCCCAGTCAGAGAGCTAGCAATTTAATAAAAATAAACCCTCAAATCCTTACCGTTGTTTGACCTGTAGAGCCCCTGTTAGGAATGATAGACTTCTATCATCTGACCTCACATAATCCGTACCTCTAGTGCTTCTGGCCTTCTCAGTAGTGCTAACAAAAATAGCCGCAATCTAGCGTGAGGATCTCTACATCCATGGCACTGACAATATTGACAGATCAGGCAGGGTGATCAGGGCATGGGGAGGCTGCTTGGCTCCAGAGCAGATGGCCACTGCCCATTGGCAGCAGCCACAATGACTGAGGTGGCTGCTGCCAATAGACCCATCCCTTCCTGCCAACTGGCGCCCAGTGTCTAATCTTCCCTTTCTATCTAAAGTCCTTGAAAGCTTTCTTTTCTCACAATTATCTTTCCATCTTCTCACTGTTTATGCACTTAGAACATAAGAACATAAGACATGCCATACTGGGTCAGACCAAGGTCCATCAAGCCCAGTATCCTGTTTCAACAGTGGCCAATCTAGGTCATACGTACCTAGCAGTTTCCCCAAAAGACACAGGTTCCGCAATGCTTGTACTGGGTCAAGCATTGATATCCTGGGTCCCTTTTTTATAATGGTTTATGGACCTTTCCTCCAGGATTTTGCCCAAACCTTTTTTAAACCCAGCTACACTAACAGCCTTTACTACATCCTCTGGTAACAAATTACAGAGTTTGATTACACGTTGAGTGAAAAAAATGTTCTTTTATTAGTTTTAAATAGTTTACCCTGTAGCTTCATTGCATGTCACCTAGTCTTCCTATATTCTGATAACGTAAACAGTCGATCTACGTTTACCCGTTCCACTCCGTTCATTAATTTATAGACTTCTATCATATCTCCCCTCAGCCGTCTCTTTTCCAGGTTAAAGAGCCCTAACCTTTTTAGCCTTTCTTCATAGAAGTATCCTTCCATCCCCTTTACCATTTTGGTGGCTCTTCTCTGAACCTTTTCTAATAACTCTATATCCTTTTTAAGATACGGCGACCAGAATTGCACACAATATTCAAGGTGCGGTCTCACCATGGAACGATATAGAGGCATTATAATATCTTTTGTTTTATTTTCCATTCCTTTCCTTATGATACCTAGCATTCTGTTTGCTCTCTTGGCTGCCGCTGCACACTGGGCCGAAGGTTTTAACATGTTATCCACAATGACGCCTAAATCTTTTTCCTGTGTGGTGGTTCCTAATGTGGAACCTTGCATTGTGTAACCATAGTTGGCAGTCTGGTTTTCATGAAGGCCAAAGTGTTGAATCTATCCTTCTCTCTCTATTGAATGAACTTCATGTCACTCACGAACAGGGTGATTTCACTAATATAGTTTCCTTGGATCTAACAGCTGCCTTCGACCTTGTGGATCATCGGACTCTTCTTTCCCATGTGTCCGACTTTGGTGTTGTTGGGACTCCTCTTAATTGGTTCTGCTCTTTTCTTACTGCACGCACTTTTTCTGTTCACACAGGGGTATCAACCTTTCCAACGATCCCGCTTTCCTGTGGTGTCCCCCAGGGGTCAGTTCTCTCACTCCTTTTGTTTAATGTTTTCCTAGCCACGGTTTATTATTACGCCGATGATATTCTGCTCCTATATCGTACCTCCCCCTCTGCTCCCAATCTTTTTGCTCTGAATTCCTGCTTAGACCAGGTCCATTCCTGGCTATTAACCAATTATCTCCATCTCAATTCCGCAAAAACATCGACTACCTGGATTACTTTTGGTTCCCCCTCGCTAGCCCCTGTCTTTGCATCCATTGCCATTCTCGTGGTACCCTCTTTTCGTTATTTGGGAGTCATATTGGATTCTGCTCTGTCCTTTTCTGACCACATTTCCTCTATCTCCCGATGCTGTTTTTTCCATCTCCACCAAATTTGTTCGGTTTGTCCTTTTCTCTCCCCTGAAGCGCTATCCACACTCCCACTGTCCCTAGTCATTTCACAACATAGTACTGGCAGGTCTTACAGTTATTACAAAACACTGTGGCACGTATTCATACATAAGAACATAAGATATGTCATACTGGGTCAGACCAAGGTCCATCAAGCCCAGTATCCTGTTTCCAACAGTGGCCAATCTAGGTCATACATAACTTGCAGTTTCCCCAAAAGACACAGGTTCCACAATGCTTGTATTGGGTCAAGCATTGATATCCTGGGTCCCTTTTTTAATAATGGTTTATGGACCTTTCCTCCAGGAGCTTGTCCAAACCTTTTTTAAACCCAGCTACACTAACAGCCTTTACTACATTCTCCGGTAAAAAATTCCAGAGTTTGATTAGACGTCAAGTGAAAAAACATATTTTATCAAATTTGTCTTAAATAGTTTACCCTGTAGCTTCATTGCATCCCCCTAGTCTTTATATATTCTGATAACGTAAACAATCGATCTAAGTTTACCCGTTCCACTCTGTTCATTAATTTATAGACTTCTATCATATCTCCCCTCAGCCATCTCTTTCCCAAGTTAAAGAGCCCTAACCTGGGTGGTGGTTCCTAATGTGGAACCTTGCATTGTGTAACCATAGTTTGGGTTGTTCTTCCCTAGGTGCATATCTTTGCACTTGTCCACATTAAATTTCATCTGCCATTTTGATGCCCAGTCTTCCAATTTATCAAGATCCTCTTGCAATTTTCCACAATCCTGATGGGTTTTAACAACTTTAAATAGTTTTGTGTCATCTGCAAATTTGATAAACTCACTCGTTATTCCCTTTCCCAGGTCATTTATGAATACGTCAAAAAGCAGCGGACCCAGCACAGATCCCTGGGGCACATCACTATTTACCTTTCTCCATTTGGAAAATTGTCCATTTAGCCCTACCCTCTGCTTTCTATCTTTTAACCAGTTCCTGATCCACAATAGTACACTGCCTCCTATCCCATGACTCTTTAGTTTTGCCAAAGGTCTCTGATAAGGGACCTTGTCAAAGGCTTTCTGAAAGTCCAAATACACTATATCAACTGACTCACCTTTGTCTACCTGTTTATTCACACCTTCAAAAAAACATAACAGATTAGTAAGACAAGATCTTCCTTGTCTAAAGCCATGTTGGCTATCTCCCATTAAGCCATGACTATCTACATGTTCAGCAATTTTGTTCTTTATGATGGTTTCTACCATTTTTTCCATTACTGACATCAGGCTCACCGGTCTGTAGTTGCCCGGATCACCCCTGGAACCCTTTTTAAAAATTGACGTTACGTTGACCATCCTCCAATCTTCAGGTATTACAGATGATTTTAATGATAGATCACAGATTACTAAAAGCAGGTCTGCAATCTCATATTTCAGTTCTTTCAATATCCTTGGATGTATACCATCTCGTCCAGGTGATTTGCCTCTCTTCATTTTATCAAATAGTTGTAATACATCTTCCCGATGTATTGATATTTCCTTCAATTCTTCCACACCTTTAAATACCACTTCAGTCATGGGTAACATCCCTACATCTTATTTATTTATTTACATTCTCTTATATACTGTGCTATTCTGCATCAGTGTGGTTTACATTGAACAAACTGAAATTACATTGAACAGGGCATTATAACTTGGAAATAACTATTTTACAGGGAACATGGGCTATGGAGGGTTAAGTGGTTTGCCCAAGACCACAAGGAGGACCTGTGGGACTAAAAATCCCAGTCCTTCCGGCCCAAGGTTGCTGTCCTCTAGCAGGATTTGAACCCCTGACCTTCTGGCCTAAAGTACCTTGCCCCAACCACTAGGCCACTCCTCCACTCCATCTTCCTCAGTAAAGACTGAAGCAAAGAATTCATTCAGTCTCTTCGCTATCGCCTTGTCGCCTCTTAATGCCCCTTTAACCCCTCTATCATCTAATGGACCAACTGACTCTCTCACAGATTTTTTGCTATGAATGTACTTGAAAAAGTCTTTTTTACACATTTTTGCTTCCGCAGCAAGCTTCTTCTCAAATTCTCCCTTTGCCTGCCTTATCAATGCCTTGATTTTAGCTTGCCAGTGCTTGTGCTGTTTCCAGTTTTCGTCATTTGGCTCTTTTTTCCATTTCCTGAAAGATGCTCTTTGGCAACAACAGCCTCTCTGACCTCACCTTTAAACCATGCTGGCAGTTTTTTGGACTTCCTTCCACTTTTCTTAAAGCGTGGAATACAGCCGGTCTTGGCTTCCAAGATAGTATTTTTAAACAACACCCAAGCTTAATTTAAGCCTTTAACCTTTGCAACTGCTCCTTTTAGTTTTTTCATAACTATTTTCTTCATTTTATCATAGTCTCCCTTTTGAAAGTTAAAAGGTAGTACTGTGGATTTCCTTACCATCCCTCCTCTCTCCGGGAGAGACCAGACCTGCTTAACATGCCGGCGACTTGCAGATAGGGTGCGCGCTCCCCCTCCTGCACCCCATAAAGTGTCTAAATGGAGGTGCAGGGGGGAGGGCTCGCGCCCGATGTGCACGTCGCACAGGGCGCATTTCAGTCTCGGTATGGCCCTGCTCAGAACCCTCCTTTCCCAGATTCATAGCAGCTCTAAAAACTCACTTTTACCATTTGGCTTTTGATATTTCCCCTCAGGCATTCCACCCTCCACGTCACCTAAGTTTGGATCCCTCATTTGTTTTCTTGTTAGTGGTGTCCATCTTTAGTCGTTATTTGTGTTTTTCGCTCTGCTTTTCTTTTTCTCCTCTGTCCTTTACTGTCTCTTTTTTCTTTATTCTGATGATATTCCTTTCCTTTTCTCCCTTTGCAGCTGTTTTGTTTTATTTTAGAACATAAGAACATAAGATATGCCATACTGGGTCAGACCAAGGTCCATCAAGCCCAGTATTCTGTTTCCAACAGTGGCCAATCTAGGTCATATGTACCTAGCAGTTTCCCCAAGAGACACAAGTTCCACAATGCTTGTACTGGGTCAAGCATTGATATCTTCGCTCACTTCTTAATAATGGTTTATGGACCTTTCCTCCAGGAACTTGTCCAGACCTTTTTTAAACCCAGCTACACTAACAGCCTTTACTACATCCTCCGGTAACAAATTCCAGAGTTTGATTACACGTTGAGTGAAAAAATATTTTCTTTTATTAGTCTTAAATAGTTTACCCTGTAGCTTCATTGCATGTCCCCTAGTCTTTCTATATTCTGATAACGTAAACAATCGATCTACGTTTACCCGTTCCACTCCGTTCATTAATTTATAGACTTCTATCATATCTCCCCTCAGCCGTCTCTTTTCCAGGTTAAAGAGCCCTAACCTTTTTAGCCTTTCCTCATAGGAGTATCCTTCCACCCCCTTTACCATTTTGGTGGCTCTTCTCTGAACCTTTTCTAAAATCGCTATATCCTTTTTTAAGATACGGCGACCAGAATTGCACACAATATTCAAGGTGCGGTCTCACCATGGAACGATATAGAGGCATTATAATATCTTTTGTTTTATTTTCCATTCCTTTCCTTATCATACCTAGCATTCTATTTGCTCTCTTGGCCGCCGCTGCACACTGGGCCGAGGGTTTTAACATGGTATCCACAATGACACCTAAATCTTTTTCCTGGGTGGTGGTTCCTAATGTGGAACCTTGCATCGTGTAACCATAGTTTGGGTTGTTCTTCCCTAGGTGCATAACCTTGCACTTGTCCACATTAAATTTCATCTGCCATTTTGATGCCCAGTCTTCCAATTTATCAAGATCCTCTTGCAATTTTTCACAATCCTCTTTTCTTTTAACAACTTTAAATAGTTTTGTGTCATCTGTAAATTTGATAACCTCACTCGTTATTCCACTTTCCAGGTCATTTATGAATATGTCAAAAAGCAGCGGACCCAGCACAGATCCCTGGGGTACACCACTATTCACCTTTCTCCATTGGGAAAATTGGCCATTTAGCCCTACCCTCTGCTTTCTATCTTTTAACCAGTTCCTGATCCACAATAGTACACTGCCTCCTATCCCATGACTCTTTAGTTTTGCCAAAAGTCTCTGATGAGGGACCTTGTCAAAGGCTTTCTGAAAGTCCATATACACAATATCAACTGACTCACCTTTGTCCACCTGTTTATTCACTCCTTCAAAAAAACATAACAGATTAGTAAGACAAGATCTTCCTTGTCTAAAGCCATATTGGCTGTCTCCCATTAGGTCGTGACTATCTACATGCTGAGTAATTTTATTCTTTATGATGGTTTCTACCATTTTTCCCGGTACTGACGTCAGGCTCACCGGTCTGTAGTTTCCCGGATCACCCCTGGAACCCTTTTTCAAAATTGGTGTTACATTGGCAATCCTCCAATCTTCAGGTATTAGAGATGATTTTAATGATAGTTCATAGATTACTAATAGCAGGTCTGCAATCTCATATTTCAGTTCTTTCAACACCCTTGGATGTATACCATCCGGCCCAGGTGATTTGCTACTCTTCAGTTTATCTAATAGTTGTAAGACATCTTCCCGATGTATCGATATTTCCTTCAATTCTTCCGCACCTTTAAATACCACTTCAGTCATGGGTAATATCCCTACATCTTCCTCAGTAAAGACTGAAGTAAAGAATTCATTCAGTCTCTCCGCTATCGCCTTGTCACCTCTTAGTGCTCCTTTAACCCCTTTATCATCTAATGGACCAACTGTCTCTCTCACAGGTTTTTTGCTACGAATGTACTTGAAAAGGTCTTTATTTCGTGTTTTTGCTTCCGCAGCAAGCTTCTTCTCAAATTCTCTCTTTGCCTGCCTTATCAATGCCTTGCATTTGACTTGCCAGTGCTTGTGCTGTTTCCAAGTTTCGTCATTTGGCTCTTTATTCCATTTCCTGAAAGATGCTTTTTTGGCAACAACAGCCTCTCTGACCTCACCTTTAAACCATGCTGGCAGTTTTTTGGACTTCCTTCCACTTTTCTTAAAGCGTGGAATACAGCTGGTCTGGGCTTCCAAGATAGTATTTTTCAACAACATCCAAGCTTGATATACGTCTTTAACCTTTGCAACTGCTCCTTTTAGTTTTTTCTTAACTGTTTTCCTCATTTTATCATAGTCTCCCTTTCGAAAGTTAAAGGGTAGTACTGTGGATTTCCTTACTATCCCTCCTCCACTAATTAAATCAAAGGCGATCATGCTATGATCACTATTGCCAAGTGGCCCCAACACCCTTATCTCTTGCACTAGATCTGATGTTCCACTAAGAACTAGGTCTAATATGGCTTCCCCTCTGGTCGGTTCATGAACCAGCTGCTCCAAGAAGCAGTCATTTATTTAATCTAGGAACTTTATCTCCCTAGCATGTCCTGCTGTGACACTGACCCAGTCGATGCCGGGGTAATTGAAATCACCCATTATTATTACTACTGCACTGTAACGTTTGCTAGCTTCCTTGATTTCTTTGAGCATTTCATCATCCATTTGTTCATTCTGGCCAGGCGGACGATAGTACACCCCCACTGCCATTGCCTTCCCCTTTTTACATGGAATTTCAATCCATAGAGATTCTACAGCAAATTTTGTTTCTTGCAAAACTTTAATCCTTTCTGACTCAATGCCCTCTCTAACATAGAGCGCAACCCCTCCACCAATTTGATCAGCTCTATCATTACGATATAGTTTGTACCCAGGTATCACAGTGTCCCATTGGTTGTCCTCCTTCCACCATGTCTCTGATATTCCAATCATATCTAACCTCTCGTTTAGTGCTATATATTCTAACTCTCCCATCTTGTTTTTTAGACTTCTAGCATTTGCATACAAGCATTTTAGAGACTGTATTTTATTCATATTAATTTGGCTATTGGTAGACATGGGTAATTTGGGATCTTTAAGCTCTGTCTGCTCCAAACTCGAGGGCATTTGGGCTACTTTACTCTTTTTTGGAACCTCTCTGCTTTTTGTAGTATCCTTCAAGGATACATTCTTCCGAACCATGCGCTCTTGGGCGACTGTCGGCTTTCCCCTATTATCTAATTTAAAAGCTTTTCTATCTCCTTTTTAAAGGTTAATGCCAGCAGCCTGGTTCCATCCCGGTTAAGGTGAAGCCCATCCCTTCGGAAGAGCCCCTCCTTTCCCCAGAATGTTCCCCAGTTCCTAACAAATCCAAGCCCCTCATCTCTGCACCATTGTCTCATCCACGCATTGAGACTCCGGAGCTCTGCCTGCCTTTTGGGTCCTGCGCGTGGAACGGGAAGCATTTCGGAGAATGCTACCCTGGAAGTTATGGATTTCAACTTCCTACCTAAAAGCCTAAATTTAGCTTCCAGAACCTCCCTACCACATTTTCCTATGTCATTTGTACCGACATGTACCAAGACAGCAGACTCCTCCCCAGCACTATCTAAGACCTTATCTAGGTGGCGCGTGAGGTCCGCTACCTTCGCACCAGGCAGGCATGTTACCAGGCGATCCTCACGTCCACCATCCACCCAGCTATCTACATGCCTAATGATCGAATCACCAACTATAACTGCTGTCCTAACCCTTCCCTCATGGGCACTTGGCCCTGGAGAAACCTCCTCGGTGCGAGAGGGGTTTACATCACCTGGAGAACAGGTCCTAGTTACAGGATCACTTCCTGCCACACCAGGGTGATGCTCTCCTGTCACGTGACCTCTCTCCTCCATGGAAACAGGGATGCTGCCACACTGGAGGTGGGACTTCAGGACTATATCCCTGTAGGTCTCGTCTATGTACCTCTCTGTCTGTCTTATGCTTTCCAAGTCTGCTACTTTACCCTCTAGAGAACGGACTTGTTCCCTGAGAGCAAAGAGCTCCTTGCACCTAGTGCACACGTAATACCTCTCACCAGCTGGGAGAAAATCATACATGTGACACTCAATGCAAAAGACTGGAAAGCCCACATCCCGCTGCTGGACTGCTGTCTGCATCTTAGTTTTAAGTTTGTGTTTAGATCTTTAAGTTCTTTACGTACTAAAGGGTGCTATGGATATTTATACCACTAAAACTGTACCTAATAAGTTTAATATACCTTGTTCACCTGAAGCTTAATTAATCTCAGGTCCTTAGTGTATGACTGATTTGGGTAATGAGCTTCACCTGAGAGCACCTCCTGTCTTTTAAGTTGTGCAAGTACCTATAAAGCTGTGATTATCCCAGGGGAGGGTGGGTGTGGGGAGGGATATAACACTTATTAAAAGAGGGCTGCTACACAGTACCCTGTCCTGTGCTGCTGAGGTAAGCTATATTCTGATTTGATTTAAATTATAGCTCTTTGCTGCTGCTAGGCTCTAACCTATTATGAAATTTAAACTACAAGCTCTCTGCTGGATTCTAAATTTAACCAGAAAGCTCTCTTCTGTGCTTTAATTTGAAACTAAAAGTACTTTGCTGATGCTAGGCCCTGAGTGACTATGAAATTTAAACTACAAGCTCTCTGCTGGATTCTAAAGTTAACCAGAAAGCTCTCTTCTGTGTTTTAATTTGAAACTAAAAGTACTTTGCTGATGCTAGGCCCTGAGTGACTATGAAATTTAAACTACAAGCTCTCTGCTGGATTCTAAAGTTAACCAGAAAGCTCTCTTCTGTGTTTTAATTTGAAACTAAAAGTACTTTGCTGATGCTAGGCCCTGAGTGACTATGAAATTTAAACTACAGCTCTCTACTGGGTATGAAAGGTAACCAGAAAGCTCTCTTCTGTGTTTTAATTTGAAACTAAAAGTACTTTGCTGATGCTAGGCCCTGAGTGACTATGAAATTTAAACTACAAGCTCTCTGCTGGATTCTAAAGTTAACCAGAAAGCTCTCTTCTGTGTTTTAATTTGAAACTAAAAGTACTTTGCTGATGCTAGGCCCTGAGTGACTATGAAATTTAAACTACAAGCTCTCTGCTGGATTCTAAAGTTAACCAGAAAGCTCTCTTCTGTGTTTTAATTTGAAACTAAAAGTACTTTGCTGATGCTAGGCCCTGAGTGACTATGAAATTTAAACTACAGTTCTCTACTGGGTATGAAAGGTAACCAGAACGTTCTCTTCTGTGTTTTAAATTGAATCTTAAACTGTTGCTACTAGGCCCTGACTGATTTAACAAAAAATAGTGGGTTCACAGATTAATTAGCTTTAAAAGAAAAAAATTCCTTTCAGAAAAATTCCCAGAAGTATATACTCACAATTTCAGATTTCTCTCCAGAAGTAACAGCCCCCCTTTCTAGTCCTTCAAGACTTAATTGTAACTGCTTTATGCTCCGTCCCTGGTAGTATATCAAGAAATGATATAAATAAACAAATAAATAAACAAACCTGCTGTGGCAATGAAGTCCAAATTTGGCAGCCGTGACACAAAAAAGTTTTGTGTGATGTCTGCAACAATTGGCATGCCTACTCCCCATCCCATTGCTGCCCCATTACCCCTTGCACCTCCAGCAATATCTGCTTTTCGTCCACGTTAACTGCTACCATCGTGTGATATATCTGCGTTAGTCGACATACCTCCTAGACTCCTACATACCTTTATACAATACTAGTGGCAAAGTGGCATAAATCCCACCTAGATTGAAGCCTCAGACATTTACGCTTCCTTGGGAGCAAGCACAAGGGTTTGCAGGAATTTTATAAGCAACACACCAAAATCACAACTCCACCTGGGCTTCACCCAAACTCCACCCTTGAGCATACCTACACCTGAGTCATGTACAAAGATGCAGAGTCTCGTCAGCGGCAATTTACATACATACACTGGTACATACGTGCAAAAAAATCCTTTAGGAAATTATGCCCTTACTGACTGACATACATGTGTACTTTTGACTCTTCATAATGTTTGCTTTTATATGCAGCTAGTGTAAATGTCAAACAATAATAATCTTTCGGTATAGTTCATATGGCTGCAGGTGGTAAGCCCATCAGGCAGAGAATTTTAAAATGTATTGTATCGCTAAATTAAGTAACCTTCATACACTGTCAGCATTATGGAAAAATAAAATTATGATAAAACAGGGGCAATCTATTTTTTGCTTTAGCTTAAATAAATCTGGCAGTTTGTGTAGATTTTGAAGTAGCTCATAGTTTTACTAACACAGGGTTAAAACAATTTTAAATCAGAGATGCATCATTAAATAAACATGAATGAAATACTGCAGTAAGATGAACTAGAGCCAGTAGCCAAAATTAATTGTAGTCAGAGATATTTATGCATTATACAAATTAATATTGAACAGCAAAACAGAGCCATCAGTATCCAAGTCAGATTCAGGAAGAGGCATACCACTATGTAACTACCAGAACCACTGCAATGGATGTTACAGGTTATATTTTAGCATGATCAGTTAGAAAAGTGGTCAGGCTGAAATCCTGCCCTATAGAACTTTAGCCTTGTAGGTATAGCCTACCTGGATGCATGCAGATAAGGACCACTAGTAGAAAGAGGGGACTAGTGCTAACTCAGAAGTTACTGGTGAGACCCCACGTTGAGAGCTATTGAGTCAATATTCAAATGCCACAGTTAGCTATGGTTGTTTAAATTATCCACGTATATTCACTGGCACTATCTGAATAGCGAGCAGCCCTGAATATATGTGAACAGTGGTGACCTCCACTGCTCTACGGATAGCAACGATACTGAGTCTATCATCGATATAGCTCAGTGGTGTAATTTAGGATAGTCTTTTTGTTATTCTAAATTAAACTACACAACTATGCAGATAGCAGTGGAATGTCCCCACCTTCTGTCCTCACTCTGCCCCAGCACTATCCAGAAAATGTTGAGGGGGTCTGGAAGAATTTTCATTGGTGCTATAATACCACTGAAAACTCACGGATAAAGGGCTTGTCCATATAGCAGTACATAAGAACATTAAGATATGCCATACCCAGTCAGATCAAAGATCCATCCAGCCCATGGCCAATCCAGGTCATGAGTATTTGCCAGGTTTCCAAAAGGTAGACAGATTCCATCAACCACTACAACAGTCCCCTTTTTTCCCTTTAGAGATCCTCTGTGTTGGTCCCATGCTGCTTATCCCAGGGGTAAACAGTGGATTTCCTCATCCCCTTTAATAATGGTTTATGTTATCTGAATAGCACCACTACATGGATAGTTATGCAGACAGCTTAAGAGAGTAAATGTCTATCCGCATAGAGGTGTTGACGCCTGTGAATATTGCTGCTCCTGACCACAAAATTCAGATAGTCGGTACCTTCCCCTATCCAGATAGCGGTGCTACATATTCACATTTAATTTAGCCATGGCAGCTGATATTTAAGAAAATACTGACTACACTGGCTAAATATTAACCCATCATCTTTAAACTAATTTGGATCCGATTCTAATTCTGGTACTGCATATCAGGTGGCTTTGCAAGCTCAGTTCACCTAGATTTAAGACATCTATCAGCAAATCTTCTCAAGGGTGAATAACAGAAATGAACCTGAATAATAACTATGCTTAAAAGCAGATATTTGGGGGGAAAAAAGAAAATATTCATCCTAGCCACAATGAAGGCACACAGAGGGCAGAGTAGGAAACAGTCTAAATACCGCTAGGAATGCCCCTGCTATGCTCCCAGAGTACTCACAAGCACTGCTTTACCCAAATAAAAACTCACTTTAAGTCACTTTCCAGAGCCCTTGAACCCAAATATATTGACTCCTGTATGAGGCTGGGGTACAGGGCCAGCTTAACCATTCGGTGGAACAGGTGATGATCTAAGGTGGCAGCATCTGGGAAGTGGCAAATAACCGCTGTGGTGAATGCAAATCACTAGGTCCTGGCAGGCACATTAAGGAGTATCTTTACTAAAGTGCATTAGGCTTTTGCAGCTAATGCAGCGTTTTTGTGCAAATAGTACTATGTTAGCTGCAAAAGCCTAATGCACTATCTGTTGGGGGCATGCATTCATTTCCCCAGCCAGATAACACACTGAAATTGCAGAGTGCGGCACAGGAGCACTGCAAATGCACATGACATCACTCATTGAGATGGGAGTTGTCTGCAGCTGTGCCATCTGCAATTTTGACAGTTACCATGCAGTGTTGACGCCTGTGGTAACCACACATTGCAAACATGCCCCTTCCTTCCCCACCCATTTCCTGCCCACTCTGGCAATTAATGCAGTTTGTGCAGATAGTACTGAAAATCGCTACGTTATCTGATAATACAGCAGCTTAGTAAACATGCTGCCTAAATAAAAGAACGATCAACGTGTACTTCTGTCTGCAGAGAAGGGAGGCAGTTATTTTATAAAGGATTTTCCTTGTGCAAAAATATATTTTACTCAAGGAAAGGGGCTCTTAGGCCTGGCTAAATACACATCCACAAGTGTGCTCTTACAAAATGGCACATACTTACACATGCGCCATAAAGAGCATTGTTTGGGAGGAGCAGGGATGAAATTGTGATGGAAGGGTATATTTCATAAAATATGCAAGTATCTGAGTGGAGCTGGTGTACATTTGGGGGTGGGCATTTGTCTGCAATTGGGGCTAGTTCGGGGGCCTAGCTTATAAAGGCACAAAGATGCTTTTGTAAAAGACCTTCAGAGATAAATAATAAGCAGTCAACAAAATAATATTTACTAATAAAGGTCCATGAAAACTGGTGATCAATGGCAGAGTGCTGTTCTTATCTGTCACTTCAATATCATTATCGGTCTTTAATACAAAAAATGATGATTCTCCTCAGTAAAAATTTTTGGCTTTTTTAAAATAGGCTTAAAATAGATGCCTTTCTGGATATCTCACATAGATGCACTTTTATAAAATTATTCCCTAGATGGGCGTTTTACTTTAAAATACTGAACTTTCATTTATATCTATATCTATCTGTAGATCTATAGTCCACCACCCTGAAAAGAATCCTGTAAAAAAGCATAAGTGGATATCATAATTTTAAATATTAAATACATTGTTTCTCTTTATTTATACAGGGTGGCCCAAAAAAAGTGAGAACATCTCGTAGCTTATAAGTTATTTAAAAATTCAAAAAGACAGATGTAAACGAGTGACAAATTTAAAAAAAAGAGATAGTGACTGGAAATTGTCAAAATAAAGACGATATATAGCTAAAAAAGGTAAATAAGTAAACTATTTAAGCTTTTAATTTACGAGATGCTCTCACTTTTTTTGGGCCACCCTGTAAACAGAGAGAAAGAGAGAAAGAATGAATTTAATCCACATGCATTTTTCTGGATTTTTTGGGTTTGTTTTTTTTTAAACCAGATTTCGAGGATGGCAACCTTGGGGCTTGAATGTTAATTGAGGAGGAGTGAAAGGCTGAAGGCTTACCAAAGGCACCTAAAACCCTTACATCAGTCTTGCTGTTTTAAATTCAAAGCCGTGCACTACAATAGCCAGACTGTTCCTATTCTTTCTATCAGTTCAACGTTTACAGAAGACCCTTCTTATGCGTTGTCCTTCTAGCCGTATGCAAACTTTGACAGTCCATAATATAGTGAATGTGCTGTTGAATTTTCTTGTACACCCCCTTGATGTTGAAATGGAAAGGCAGGAAACAGCGGGACCAGAATTCCGGATCGTACTGCTGAATATCATTCTAGACTGCCTCGGCATTCTCTATATCATGCCAGGGCAATCCTGAGGAACAGCCGGGGTGGAGACATGACCTATCCAAATAGCAGCTTTCCTAAATTCTAACATAATAACTTGGTATATGATGGCAGATAAAGACCAGCATGATACCTCTAGTCTGCCCAGAAAGGTGGCAAGAATAGGTGCACCTGCTGCTCTGTAAAGGTCACCCCTCCCCATGCTTTTGTTTAGGGGTGTACCCACCACTCCATGCAGGTCACCTCTACTTGTTGAGATATCAGAGACAGTTAAGTTAATTTTGATTTTATCCTGTTGCCATAAAGGGATCTACTGTGTCTGTCCCATGCCATTTTGAATTTTGTCACTGTATTTGCCCCCACCACTTCCATCGGGAGGGCATTCCAAGCTTCCACCACCCATTCAGTGAAAAAGTATCTCCTGATGTTGCCTTTCAGTTTACCCCCTTGCAGCTTCATGATATGCCCTCTAGTTTTACAGCTTCCCCATCTTTGAAAAAGGGTTGTTTCTTCATTCATACTCCTTAAGTATTTAAAGGTCTGTATCATATCTCCCCTGTCCCTCCTCTCCTCTAGAGTGTACATATTTACGTCTTGGAGTCTCTTATCATACGTCTTCTGGCAGTGACTCCAAATCATTTTGGTTGCCTTCTTCTGAACCGTTTCCAGAAAACTTAGCTGAAAATCAAGGCCTTCTGGATAATGGCAGTGATTATCCAGATAGTGACTGCATAATCCAGATATTCAACAACAACATTTCCAATATTGTTTCCTACAGTTTTCACAGAAAAACAATTGAAAAATATGACATTTCCTCACTTCCTGTCTTTCGTTAATACTAAGTGATAGTATACATAATTAACGACAGAAAGGAAGTGACAAATCTAAAACAGAACAAAACAAAATGAAAAATTTCACAAATGACATGAGGAACTAAACAAAACAAAAACTTTTGTCCTGCACACCCCACTACTGACCATTTTAGTAGCCACCCTCTACATACTCCATCCTGTTTATATCCTTTTGAAGGTGCGGTCTCCAGAATTGCACACTATACTCCAAATGAGGTCGCACCAAAGACTTATACAGAGGCACTATCACTTCCTTCTTCCTGCTGGCCATTCCTCTCCTATGCATCCAAGCATCCTTCTACCTTTGCCGTCGCCTTTTCTACCTGTTTAGCTACTTTAAGATCATCAGAAACAATCACCCTGAGGTTCCGCTCTTCTTCCGTGGACAGAAGTACTTCACCCCCTACACTGTGCCAACCCATTTGATTTTTGCAGCCCAAATGCAAAATGGATAACTAAGAACATAAGAACATAAGATATGCCATACTGGGTCAGACCAAGGTCCATCAAGCCCAGTATCCTGTTTCCAACAGTGGTCAATCTAGGTCATACGTATCTAGCAGTTTCCCCAAAAGACACAGGTTCCACAATGCTTGTACTGGGTCAAGCATTGATATCCTGGGTCCGTTCTTAATAATGGTTTATGGACCTTTCCTCCAGGAACTTGTCCAAACCTTTTTTAAACCCAGCTACACTAACAGCCTTTACTACATTCTCCGGTAACAAATTCCAAAGTTTGATTACATGTTGAGTGAAAAAATATTTTCTTTTATTAGTCTTAAATAGTTTACCTTGTAGCTTCATTGCATGTCCCCTAGTCTTTCTATATTTTGATAACGTAAACAATCGATCTACGTTTACCCGTTCCACTCCGTTCATTAATTTATAGACTTCTATCATATCTCCCCTCAGCCGTCTCTTTTCCAGGTTAAAGAGCCCTAACCTTTACAAGCCATCGATCAGCTGGCAATTTCTGTACTCTCATACAGCTTTGGGATTGTAGACTGGCTTCTTAAAGATCTTGAAAAACTGAATGTGCGAATGGTTTATGGACCTTTCCTCCAGGAACTTGTCCAAACCTTTTTTAAACCCAGCTACACTAACAGCCTTTACTACATTCTCCGGTAACAAATTCCAAAGTTTGATTACACGTTGAGTGAAAAAATATTTTCTTTTATTAGTCTTTCTATATTTTGATAATGTAAACAATCGATCTACATTAACCTGTTCCACTCCGTTCATTAATTTATAGACTTCTATCATATCTCCCCTCAGCTGTCTCTTTTCCAGATTAAAGAGTCCTAACCTTTTTAGCCTTTCTTCACAGGAGTATCCTTCCATCCCCTTTACCATTTTGGTGGCTCTTCTCTGAACCTTTTCTAATATCGCTATATCCTTTTTCAGATACGGCAAACAGAATTGCACACAATATTCAAAGTGCGGTCTCACCATGGAAGGATATAGAGGCATTATAATATCTTTTGTTTTATTTTCCATTCCTTTCCTTAAGATACCTAGCACTCTATTTGCTCTCTTGGCCGCCGCTGCACACTGGGCGGAGGGTTTTAACATGGTATCCACAATGACGTCTAAATCTTTTTCCTGGGTGGTGGTTCCTAATGTGGAACCTTGCCTCGTGTAACCATAGTTTGGGTTGTTCTTCCCTAGGTGCATAACTTTGCACTTGTCCACATTAAATTTCATCTGCCATTTTGATGCCGAGTCTTCCAATTTATCAAGATCCTCTTGCAATTTTCCACAATCCTCTTGGGTTTTAACAACTTTAAATAGATTTGTGTCCTCTGCAGATTTGATAACCTCACTCGTTATTCCACTTTCCAGGTCATTTATGAATATGTCAAAAAGCAGCAGACCCAGCACAGATCCCTGGGGTATACCACTATTCACCTTTCTCCATTGGGAATATTGGCCATTTAGCCCTACCCTTTGCTTCCTATCTTTTAACCAGTTCCTTTTCCACAGTAGTACACAGCCTCCTAGTTTTACCAAAACTCTCTGATGAGGGACCTTGTCAAAGGCTTTATGAAAGTCCAGATACACTATATCAACCGACTCCTTTGTCCACCTGTTTATTCACTCCTTCAAAAAAACATAACAGATTAGTAAGACAAGATCTTCCTTGTCTAAAGCCATGTTGGCTGTCTCCAGATTAGGCCATGCTGAGTAATTTTATTCTTTATGATGGTTTCTACCATTTTCCTGGTACTGACGTCAGGTTCACTGGTCTGTAGTTTCCCGGATCACCCCTGGAACCCTTTTTAAAAATTGGTGTTACATTGGCAATCCTCCAATCTTCAGGTATTAGAGATGATTTTAATGATAGTTCACAGATTACAAATAGCTGGTCTGCAATCTCATATTTCAGTTCTTTCAACACCATTGGATGTATACCATCCAGCCCAGGTGTTTGCTACTGTTCAGTTTATCTAATAGTTGTAATATTTCTTCCCGATGTATTGATATTTCCTTCAATTCTTCCGCACCTTTAAATACCACTTCAGTCATGGGTAACATCCCTGCATCTTCCTCAGTAAAGACCGAAGCAAAGAATTCATTCAGTCTCTCCGCTATCGGCTTGTCGCCTCTTAGTGCCCCTCTAATCCCTCTATCATCTAATGGACCAACTGAGTCTCTCATAGGTTTTTTGCTACGAATGTACTTGAAAAAGTCTTTATTTCGCGTTTTTGCTTCCGCAGCAAGCTTCATCTCAAATTCTCCCTTTGCCTGCCTTATCAATGCCTTACATTTGACTTGCCAGTGCTTGTGCTGTTTCCAGGTTTCGTCGTTTGGCTCTTTTTTCCATTTCCTGAAAGATGCTTTTTTGGCAACAACAGCCTCTCTGACCTCACATTTAAACCATGCTGGCAGTTTTTGGACTTCCTTCCACTTTTCTTAAAGCGTGGAATACAGCTGGTCTGGGCTTACAAGATAGTATTTTTGAACACCACCCAAGCTTGATGTAAGTCTTTAACCTTTGCAACTGCTCCTTTTAGTTTTTTCTTAGCTATTTTCCTCATTTTATCATAGTCTCCCTTTCGAAAGTTAAAAGGTATTACTGTGGATTTCCTTACTATCCCTCCTCCACTAATTAAATCAAAGGCAATCATGCTATGATCACTATTGCCAAGTGGCTCCAACAACCTTATCTCTTGCACTAGATCTGATGTTCCACTAAGGACTAGGTCTAATATGGCTTCCCCTCTGGTTTGTTCATGAACCAGCTGCTTCAAGAAGCAGTCATTTATTTCATCTAGGAACTTTATCTCCCTAGCATGTCCTGCTGTGACACTGACCCAGTCGATACCGGGGTAATTGAAATCACTCATTATTATTACTGCGCTGTAATTTTTGTTAGCTTCCTTGATTTCTTTGAGCATTTCATCATCCATTTGTTCATTCTGGCCAGGCGGTCGATAGTAGACCCTCACTGCCATCGCCTTCCCCTTTTTACATGGAATTTCAATCCATAGAGATTCTACAGCAAATTTTGTTTCCTGCAAAACTTTAAACCTTTCTGACTCAGTGCCCTCTCTATTGTGATTTTAGTCATTACAACAACCATAACAAGAAAGGAAAAAGCAGTGTACACTCGCAACCAGCAACAAAATAGTAAGAATCAATACAGCCAATAAATTGGACAAAGAAAATGGTTAGCAAGGGACACTTATAATAGCCCACATTACGGGAGCTTAACTGTATCAAAATAAAGGCAACATGGTAAAGGAAAACAAGGCCAAATAAGACCCAAAACCGGAGGCTATTTTACTTAAACTGGACCCTCCCCCGCTCTACTCTGCCTATCAGAGAGAAAATTTTCCAAATGGGAAACATCTACAAAGACATAAGAAGCCCCCTCGTAATTGATTACACACTTACATGGGAAGCGTAAGAAAAACGTAGTGCCCAACGTCAAAACACGGGGCTTGAGAGTCAAAAATTGCCGCCGGCGGAGTTGGGTGCTACGCGTAACATCGGGAAAAACATTAATCAATTGACCACAGAACTTGGTAGCCCTTGCTTTGAAAAAGGCTTTAAGAATATGTTGCTTCACTAAAATAGACGAAAAGGATACCAGTAATGTGGACCTTTGAGTGATTATGTCTAGGGAATCCTCGAGGAAGGCAGTCAGATTAGACATAGATGGAACAGGGGGGCGGAGCCTGATGTCCAGCGGGTTAGACGCTTTGCGCTGAAGCTCCCGAGGGGCCTACTCAGAATCCTGACTTAATACCTACATTAACTTAATATTTTGCTCCGAACTTACCGGGGTGCCTCGGGGGAGATGGCGGCCCATAAACCAGCGCGCTTAGACTTCGGATCTCCCTCTTCTTCACACGGAAAACGTTCCAAGACAGAGCTGCCTTCCCCACAAAAGATGGTGCCATTTCGGGATAACCCCGAAATGCAACAGGAGATCTTGGAGGAAATACGTGGTGTGAAGGAACTGGTGCAGTCCAACGGAGAAGCGCTCCGAGCCATGAGAGAAGATTTTGGTGTACTTCAGGATCGTTTTGAAGGTCTTTCATTACGGCAGGACAATATGGCGGGGGTCCTCGACTCGCACGTGGTGCGCTTGGTGAAACTGGATGAGGCTGAGCGTCAGATACAGAATCTACAAAAAGAGTTAGAGGATAGCAATAATCGAGCCCGTCGCAACAATGTAAGGCTCATTGGGGTACCGGAGGGCGCGGAAGCAGGAGATATGAGAGAATTCCTGGTCAAAACTCTTCCCTCCTTGCTGAAGATTACTTTTCACAGAGATCTGGAAATTGACCGAGCACATCGTGTTCCTACCAGCATGGCGCTCAATCGGACGACCCCCCGGCCCATCATTTTTCGTCTACTGAGATATCAGCAAGTTGAGCAAATTCTAAATGCTGCCCGGGCGAATCGTCATTTGGAGTTTGAAAATCATAAAGTCTCCTTCTTCCCTGACTTGGCTAAGCCCACAGCTGACCGTCGGAAGAGACTCCTTGCTTTTCGACCTAGACTTCAACAATTACAGGCTCGCTTCGGCATCTTATATCCAGCGAAGCTCAGAGTGACTCTCCATAACCAAACTCGTACCTTCGAAGATCCTGATCTGCTAGCAACATTTCTAGCTTCTAAAGAAGCAGACCAGATGCGCTAATCCAACAGCTTGGATGGAATCCGCTGGAACGGTCCGCCATTTTGAATGGCCCGATGTGGTGATCGCTGCCTGAAACGGAGACTGCCTGGACTTTTCTTTCTCTTTATATATACCTTGTTGGTCTCCTTTCTTTCCACGATGAGATCCTTGGTTAGTCTCGGAGCCTGTATAGCATTGTAGGATTTATGTTTCAATTCAGGCCTTCTCTGGGGTTTCTCCCCGCAGACATCAGGCCGCCAGTAATTTCTGGGGTTTTGCTTCTTCTCTAAGGCACTCCGGTGCTTATTTTGTTATAAGGGGCGCTTCATGGTTTTCCTTAGTTTAATTTCTATCATGTTGTTTCTGCAGTCATTTACTGGTACTATGAGCGACATTGTGTACCTCTGTGTGCTATTATGTTTCTTTTTCAGATTGTTTAACTATTTGGCATGGCTTCATGTACGTTATCATTACTGACTGTAAAAGGCATCAATAGTCCATTCCAAAGAAGGACAATCCCTAGCTCTCTTAATCATGATTATTCTGAGTTAGTGTTTTTTCAGGAGGCCCATTTACTGGGCATAGCTATTTCCTATCTCCTTCATTACGACATACTGAAATTGGCTTCCATCTGAACCTCAATGATTGGTGGAATTATGTCCATTTTACTGTAATTATGAGCAACTACCTCGTATGTCAATCTCTTCCACTCAAGCCCTTCATTGCTTGTTTAAAAGGAAGGTGTTTCATGATTATGTTCTGACTGCTAACTGCTCTCCTTTGGCTGTTTACTTTTGTATACATTTCTGTCACAGGATCAGCCTGTATCATCAATACCATTTTTGCTTGTTTGCTGTACAATAACTGATGTGTGTAAGCGCTTATGTGATGACTCTTATTAGCTTAGAGAAGAAGCATAGGGTGGGGGGTAATTGGGGTTGTTTTCCTTATTGTATGTGTGTATTTGTATCTTTTGGTGTGTTGTTACTTTTGTTTGTTGTAAAATGAAAATAAACGTCTTAAAAAAAAGACATAGATGGAACAATTTCATCCAACGCCCCCTCTGCGAGACTAACCTTTTTGGATCCAGAGGGCACATAGTATTCAGGTTTCATGCTGTCCCTAATAAATATGCCTGTGCTGCACTTCTAGGCGCCGCCCCCATGTATGCAAATGTATCTCATGCATATTCATTAGGGACACCATGAAAACCTGAACCGTGTCTGGCCCACCAGAACCTGAGCGGGGAACCTCTGCCCTAGAGCAGCGGCCAACAGGGGCAGAAATACCCGCACCCACAGGCTCCATTATCCAAAGCCTCATGGAGAGACAGGATGTTGAGCCCTCCGTGCAGCAGCATCTGCCAATGCTAGCACATGCATACCTTAGCAATGCTGCCCTAAACTAGGGAATACATTACACATATATCAAAAGGTTGCTATGATTAATGGCAGATAGCAATTCCTAAGTTAAACAATTCCTAAGTTAAGCACAATTAGCTGACTGAGCTGCATCATAGCAACCTTTCTGATATCTGTGGAGTGTGTTTCAGTTCTGGCTTCTGACAGTGCTTACCACCCCGGGGAGTGACCCCAACAGTATTGCGTACCATAGCCATGCCTCCACTGTGCCCAGGACTGGTGCGGTGGCCAGGGCTGCCAAAAGCCTCTATATTTGCACAATGCTGGCATAGGTGTGGGAGTGTGTGTCTGTCTATCCAGTGTGTTGTGGCTGCCTACACCTTACTCAGCCCACACTGCTTGCACTGTTTCCAGTGTTAGCCTGACAATGTGCATAATGAGGAGCAAGGTACTGTGGGTAAAGCCCGGACAGGGCGGCGTGGGCAGGATGCATCTGCACAGGGCATAGGGCAATGGCTGGCACATTGTAGTGCCCTGCCACCACCTGCACAGACATGGTGGCCACAAAATGTCCTGCTGTGAGGTCATACTCACCCTGACTGAGCAGTGCCCACTGCATGACTAGGTTCCCCCATAGTGTTATATAGTATTTCTCTCAAGTGATATCTATGGTTCTCTGTTCTGGGGTCTAATCACTGACTTATCTGCTTGGTGGGTGTGCTCACATCCCCGTTCTGGGTGCACACATTTTCTCCAGGAACATGCACTATGGACTAGCTAGCAGACTGTCTGCAGTTATATGTATATGTCTGGGACACCTTGCATGGTGCAGCGGCTGGAGACTCACTGTGCTCGCTGCTGGAGAATGTCAGATTGTGATGTGGTGTGGTGGGGGGGCAGCGGATTATTTCCAGGCCTACTGTCTGTCTGCTATTGCCTTTGGATGGGTACAGATCTGCATTGACTGCCCTGTAGTGTGTCTGTTCCCCAGCAGGACTGGGGTTGATGGTCCTCTCTACTGCCACCATTGCAGGGAGGTAGGTAGAATTTATTTATTTATTTATTTACATTCTCTTATATACCGCGCTATTCTGCATCAGTGCGGTTTACATTCAACGAACTGAAATTACATTGAACAGGGCATTATAACTTGGAGATAACTATTTTACAGGGAACATGGGCTATGGAGAGTTAAGTGGCTTGCCCAAGACCACAAGGAGCACCTGTGAGACTAGAAACCCCAGTCCTTCCGGCCCAAGGTTGCTGTCCTCTAGTGGGATGTGGATCTGTTGGTGGGAGATCCTGTTTCCCACCCTAAGCCAGAGAGAGCGGGTTGTACATAATCCGCCTATGGGTCCAAACACCCCACTTCACCTACATCATGTGCCCATGGCACCAACACAGAATATGCACTATTCTGGGTGCATCATCGCCCATAAGGGTTAGATGTGACTGAGAAATACAGATGGACACAGATGTATCCTAGGTGCATCTGCAGGAACTACCTATTACACACACTAGCACTGATGGAGACCTACAGCATAGCCTAATTCAGCCATGAAAGGTGCTGTGGACCTGGTGCTGGGTGCCCCCACCTCACCCTCAGGGTGAGCACAGTACCCGCACAATGTGTCGATCTGTAGCTACTCTGTGCCAGTAACACACACGGTCAGTACCCCCTACCAGGCTGTGGTGCTGTGCGGGGGCACATGGTCAGCTCCCCCTACCAGGCCGAGGTGCTGTGGGGGTGCATACCCCATCTTGTGATCATCTGTAGACTGCTGATTTGCATGTGCAGTGCATCATGGGTATGAGTGGGTAAACCCTATCCAGGTAACCACAGCAGACAGTTTGTGTGTTGACCTGCAGTCCTTATGTAGCCAGCCAGGGATTTGTTACTAGCTGTAGCCCACTGGTTACTTCAGGGCCTGTGGAGTCAGAGGTTATGGGTTTGATCCCACAGTGGGGTTATCTGATATGTCTGTCTGAGGCATTTTGTTTTTCTAATTTAAATTAGTGCTGCCTGCAAAAACATACTCACAGTGCTGTAACCGTAAGGTGCCCCATAAAGCGCCCCGTAAGGTGCCCTATAAAGTGCCTTATAAGGTGCCCTATAGGGAACATTATAGGGTGCCTTGGTGGACAGTGCACCTTATAATGTTCCCTCTGGAGTGCCTTATAGGGTGCCTTATGTGGCACCGTAGGTTACGGCACTTTGAGGGTGTGCTTGCTGGCAGCACAGATTTAAAAGAAAAAAGAAAATGCCTCAAACAGCACTGAGTAAAAGTAAAGGGTAATGCCTCAGACAGCCTTATTCATCAAGCCCACTGGCGGATTGAACCCATGACCCCTGTAACATCATTCAGTGTATTAACCATTGTGCTGCACCTCTACTGCTGTGTCAGCAAGTCAGTACGCCTACTTAAGGTTACCGCGCGGTAACGTGTGCGGCTCGCTCTATCTCGCGATAACGTGCGCAGCGCACATTATCGCACGATAATCCCCGATTGCTACGTTTAGACCAGAACGCCCACACCTTTTAAGGCATCCTGCACATTATCGCTGGGCGCATGTTAAGACGGTTTAGTAAACATACCCCTTATTCTCCATTCAACCTCACTCACACTCACTTTCAAACCCACAATCTTTCCGACATTCCCATCTCCAGAGGCCTCTGGGACTCCCAATTCACATACCTCCATTTAGCACCACATCCAGACCCCAACCGACTAGCCACTCAAACCCTCCCTGCATTCGGAATTCCCCTGAGATGAGGTCTTCTGACACTGACTATGTCATTGTGAGGCTCTAAACATCGTCACCGAGCAGTTTAAATGCTAAATCAAGCTTTTGCCGCCACTGCAAACCTCCCCAGGTCATTTTTTTATTATTTATTTTTACTTTCTTTCCACTGATTACATTTCTTTAGATATGTACACACTTCTGAGAGTTGAAATTTGTCAAAATCCATAAATCATCCACTATTTGCAACTTTCTGGTGAAAAATATTTTTGGCAAACCAAACCCTGTTTTAATGGTAAATTATATCATTCAATCAATTTGCACAGTACCGCATTAGGTAAATGGCCCCATCCCGAAGAGTTTAAAATCTAGGTTTAAGAAGAGAGTGTGCCTTCAATGTAGTGTTTCTTTAGTGTAGTTAGAGCAATCAGACCGCGGTCTCCAGGTTACTACTACTACCATGTTCTTATCCATGTGCTCTAATCTCTGATATTACCACTTCTATGAGGCACATATGAATAGCTAGCATCTCATTACAACATATTTTAGCTATTATACCACTGCTGGTCCACAAAGGGAGATAAATGACTGCTTTTGTTTCAGAAGGACTGCAGCCAAATCTGCCACACATGGATATTCACAGTAAAGAAGAAAGCCCCCATACAGCGGCATTAGCACATGCTATAGAAAGAGATGATTGTTCTCCCTTCTGTGCAAAGATGCCCTGCAGGCAGGGCCGGTCCGTCCATTGAGCAAGAATGTTTTTTGCACAGGGCCCTGCATTTCAGGGGCGCTAGTCGGGGGCTGCGACCTAAGGGGCTAGATACAAGGGGCGTGTCTGGCCCCTTGGGACCCCCTTGGAGCACCGCAGGAGATCGCAGTACGTGGTATCTGTTGAAATGGGGAAGAGAAAAAAGAAAATAATACCAGCGGAGTCTGCAGAAACAACGGTAGGCCCTATGGATAAGCACGTTAAGCCCTTGTTGGGAGCTGATGCCTCGTTAGACCCTGACTTTTTAGTTTTGCGCTCGTCCGTTGCGTCTTTGAGCTCTCCGGACCGTTCTCCTCCCTCCCCACCGATGTACATCTCACCGCCTCTAACCGGTTCTGTGGGGCAGTTTCAACAGAGTACTCCAGCTGATACCGGTGGGAAATTGGAAAGTGTTGTTTGGACATCTCCTCCTGGTGTGGCTATTGAGCCACCTGAACAGGTGACTCTGGGTGACATCTGGAAAGTGGTGACTCGAATTGAACACTCCTTAGTTCCCACAGTTAAGCAGCTTTGTAGTTTTTCCTTACAGGTTACTACAAGGCTGTGTGAGTTAGAAGGGCGGTTGGGGGATATGACCACTCAATTATCTAGCTGTGAAAATCAATGCTCTACCTTCAAGGCTGTTAGTTCATCTAGTATTAATGATAGCTTAATTATCCATCATTGGCTGGAAATGTATGATAATATGTTTCGTGCTAAGAATATTCGACTGTTAAATTTTCCTTGTTGTCGTCTTCTATCTGCTGAGATATTGCTTCGTAAGTATTTTAGGGAAGTTTTGGGCTTGGCTTCGGCCGATTCCATAGCTATCTCTAAAATATATTACTTGACTGGTCAAGGACTGTCTGTGGGTCCTCCAGGGGATTTTGATGTAGTTCAGGCCCGTGATGGACTTGATCTTACTCAATTCTTGGAGGACTCACAGGACAATATTGCTTCTCGTGCTACTTTGATCGTAGGCTTTGTCTCTGATCAGGATAGGATGTTAGTTTTTCGTAGTTACTTTAAAAATAAGTCTGCTCTATTTTGTGGTGCTGGGGTGCAAATTTTTCCTGATGTTTGTCGGGCCACACAAACTAGGCGGAAGGCTTTTTTAGCCCTAAAACCTAGGGTGTTGGCTCTGCCTGCTACTTTTTGTCTTAGATATCCGTGCAAGTGTTTGGTTACCTATCAGGGTTCTAAATTTGTTTTTCTAGATCCAGTTCAGTTGGGCAGTTTTTTGAATGGTAAAGAGGGCCAAGGTAATTAAATTGGTCTAGGGTAGGGAACTTGTTAATTGCTGTCTCGTATTTAGAGCTATTGCTCTTGCTATTTCCTTTAGATTTATTACGTTAGTAATGTCTCCCCATTTATTGTGGGCTAGGGATAGAGTGTTTGCTGGATAATCTAGTTATGGTATATTTTTATGTAACAACTTTAGTGTTGTGTGATTTTGTAAATGCTCTTGATTTTCTTTGCACTTGCTTTTTGTAAGTTGTTGAAAATATTATAAAAACAAAAAGAAAAAAAAAAGCTGGCTGCTACCACTGCTGCTGCCGCCGTGGCAGCGGCAGAATGGAGTGTCCCACGGGGCCCCCTCTGCCCGGCTGAGTCCCTCCCTCCCTCTGCGATGGCTGAGCCCCTCTGTGCCGGCTTTCAGATTCGCGAAGGGAGAGTGTCTCCCTCGCGTCTCTGTTAAGCCCGCAGGACTGGTAATGGGCTGTGGGCTGTTGGGGGGGTTAGGAGTGGTAATGGGTTATGGGGGGGCTAGGACTGGAAATGGGCTGATGGGGGGGTTAACACTGGAGGTGGGCTGATAGGGTTAGGACTGGTAATGGGCTGTGGGCTGTTGGGGGGGTTAGGACTGGTAATGGGCTATGGGGGGCTAGGACTGGAAATGGGCTGATGGGGGGGAATGGAAAATAAAACAAGGAATGGAAAATAAAACAAAAGATATTATAATGCCTCTATATCGTTCCATGGTGAGACCGCACCTTGAATATTGTGTGCAATTCTGGTCACCGTATCTTAAAAAGGATATAGCGATTTTAGAAAAGGTTCAGAGAAGAGCCACCAAAATGGTAAAGGGGGTGGAAGGCTTCTCCTATGAAGAAAGGCTAAAAAGGTTGGGGCTCTTTAACCTGGAAAAGAGACGGCTGAGGGGAGATATGATAGAAGTCTATAAATTAATGAACGGAGTGGAACGGGTAAACGTAGATCGATTGTTTACCTTATCAGAATATAGAAAGACTAGGGGACATGCAATGAAGCTACAGGGTAAACTATTTAAGACTAATAAAAAAAAATATTTTTTTCACTCAACGTGTAATCAAACTCTGGAATTTGTTACCGGAGGATGTAGTAAAGGCTGTTAGTGTAGCTGGGTTTAAAAAAGGTTTGGACAAGTTCCTGGAGGAAAGGTCCATAAACCATTATTAAGAAGGGACCCAGGATATCAATGCTTGAACCAGTACAAGCATTGTGGAACCTGTATCCCTTGGGGAAACTGCTAGGTATGTATGACCTAGATTGGCCACTGTTGGAAACAGAATACTGGGCTTGATGGACCTTGGTCTGACCCAGTATGGCATATCTTATGTTCTTATGTTCTTATGGGGGTTAACACTGGAGGTGGGCTGATGGGGTTAGGACTGGTAATGGGCTGATGGGGGGGTTAGGACTGGTAATGGTCTATGGGGGGGTTAGGACAGTAAATGGGCTGATGGGGAAGGGTTAGGACTAGAGGTGGGCTGATGGTGATAGGAATGTAAATGGACAGTGGGTGGGGGCGGGGTTAGGACTGGTAATGGGCTGTGGGCTGTTGGGGGGGTTAGAACTGGTAATGGGCTATGGGGGGGTTAAGACTGGTAGGCTGTGGGCTGATGGGGCTGTCTGGTAATGGGCTATGGGGGGGTTAGGACTGATAATGGGCTATGGGGGGGCTAGGACAGGAAATGGGCTGATGGGGAGGGGTTAGGACTTGAGGTGGGCTGATGGGGTTAGGACTGGTAATGGGCTGTGGGCTGATGGGGGGGTTAGGACTGGCAATGGGCTATGGGGGGCTGACTGGAAATGGGCTGATGGGGTTAGGACTTGAGGTAGGCTGATGGGGGGTTAGGACTGGTAATGGGTTATAGGGGGGCTTAAACTGAAAATGGGGTGATGGGGGTTAGGACTGGAAGTGGGTTGATGGGGGGGCTAGGACTGGTATTGGGTTGGGGGGTTGCTAGGACTGGAAATGGGCTGATGGGGGGCTACGACTGGAAATGGGCTGATGCAGGGACTAGAAGGGAATGGATGCTGGGTGAGGCTGGAACTAGAAGGGAGCTGATGTTGGGGGAGGATTAGAATGGGATGGGGCTGGGAGAGTAAAATGGAGAGGGGAAAAATATTTTGTGTGGGAGGGATGAAAAATCTACAATTGGCCGGGTATTGGGAGAGTAAGTGGGGATTGAGGATGGAGGGGTAAAATTTGAGTGGATGAAATAGGAATGAGGAAAGAGCAAAAGGAGAAAGATTAGTATGTTAAAGCAGATGTAGAGAGAGAATGGAAAAAAAAAACTAGAAGAGAGAAGAAAAGACAAATGGACAGCAGACGATGGACAGTTAGCAGAAGACACGAAGAAACCAGAAGAAAGTGGCTGGAGCAATTGCAGCTGAAAAAAATGCACAAAAGGTAGAAAAATATCTCTTTATTTTGAATTTATTAATTGGAATATGTCAGCTCTGGGAAATGTGCATCATTAACGTCTGCGCTTTGTTTAGTACAAGAGCAAATTAATTTATAGTTTTAATTCTACAGTGTTGTTGTACATTCCAAGTTTGGCTTTTGGGGTTCCCAGTTTAATTATTGTCTTCCTATTTCTAAATTGTGATTCCTTGTTTGGTGATGGTCTATGTTCTGCATGTGTAATTGAGCTGAGGTATTCTGTTTATGTAATTCCTATTTGACATTGCCACTTGTTCTCTTTCCCCAGTAGGTCATGTATTGTTATTCTCTGAAATGTATTGGTTTAATATTTGCAGTGTTTCCTTTTGATAGGTAGAGTATGGTGCTTTGTGAGTCCTGGTAGTGCTGTTAGGATACGGCGGGTTTGCTATGGGTTCTAAATGGGCAGTGTTTGTAGAAGTTCCTAATGTGTCTGGCGGGTGGCACTGGATTATAGTAATGTAGAAATCTTTTAATCTTTCTTTATCCATACACTCATTAAGAGGCATGTTTACTAAAAGTTAGTATATGGTAACATTATGCAAATATTTATGCAAATGAGGCCCCACACCGAGTCTCCGCACATGGCCCCGCACCCCCCTTGGGCCGCCCCTGCCTGCAGGTCACAGGGAAATACATTTGATAAGTGTAAAAAAGGAAAGTGTGGCAGAGCCTCTCTTACACTTGCTTTCTGCTACAGGATCAGCAAGCTATGCTATGAAGCAATGGGGGTCTGTTTTATTTATTTATTTATTTGTTTATTTATTTATTGCCGCTTTATCTTTCACAGAGACTTTAGACTGAATAAAGAGGTCCATCAACAGCAGCTTTCTTCATTCTGCTCAAAGATCTCCCTTTAGCCGGCGACAGTAGCCAACTTTACACACAAACTGCAGAAGTGATGTTTCCTTTAAATCTCTTTACAATTGTTCCAAATCCTTATCACCTGAAAAGTGAAAGATTTCTCTATGTTTTCAATCACTTTCATCCTGTGCTCTCTAACCTTGTGATTTCCATCGTACAGAAAATGTTTTCCCATTTAAATCCAATGCCATCTTAAAAAGAGAGTTGAGCAGTTTGTATGTGTGGCTTGATGAAAAGCATTAATCTTTATTAATTTATTGGATGTGATATGATGCATATCAGTCAAAGGAACTATCTGCTTTACAATTAAATAATTCACAAAAATAATCCAGGTATGAGGCAGAGGTTAGGAAAGGGGTGAGATAATAGATAATAGCAGAAAGAAGAAAGTAAGACACAGTTCCTGTATAGCAGAGATGCCTCTGTGGATAATTGAGCACAATGTTGCTTGTAACTTTGGTGGTTTAAAGCTTGGGACAAAAGAGATTGTAGACTAATTTGAAAAATTCTTTATTTTAAACACTTTAAAATCATAAAATAGTTATTTGTTTGGCTTAACGTTTTATATTGAATTTGCCCTAGTCAGAAGTTAGGGCTTTTAGGAGTTCAACCCCGCGATAAGTAGTTTACCTTTTCTCACCCACCCTTCCCAGCTCCCACCCACCACAGGCACATCCCCTAATTTATAACCCATTTTCCGAATTAAGAGTGAAATTGGTTATCACAGGATATTTTAATTAGGATGTGATTAACCCTTAATAGATTATTAGCAGTTCAGTGACAAGAAAACACATAATATTAGCAGGGCAAGTCACTTTACCCTCCATTGCCTTGGAAGAAAAGGCCCCGCAATCTACTTCTGGTGATACAAGAAAACCCAGAGGCAATGGGTCACCAGGAGTCAACATTTACTTGATGGCACAAAAAATATATATATATATATTGTGGCAAGGTCATCTATCCTGAGTATGGGGGAGGTGAGAAACGTAAAGAATTCACCCTACTAAAGGGTCCCCTTTTAGGAGTGCAGGGTGAGAAAGCCACAACCACACCTAAGAACCAGGAAAACCCCAGCTGGAACAGGTTTCATGCAGTGTCTAAGAGAGTAAGAGAGAGAGATTACGGCCACGAGGTCCAAAACCCTTACTTCAACAAGTTCCCTGATTACTCAAGTACCAGAAGGCAGGGGGATTGCCAACACCTGGGAAGGAAGGAGGTGGGGCTAGAACCATGGAGGTATAAGCCTATGCTAAAGTATACAGAGAGGGAGAAAGGAGGAGAGGGAGGAGAAGGCAGAGACCGGAGAAGAGAAGGAGGTAGAGAAGGTGCTGACTCATGCAGAAGAGCCGAGCTACCAGGAGCTGAGAGAGCTGAATTCCCTGCAACAGGTTGGCAGCAGAGCTTGGAGCCAGGAAGTGGAGAAGCTCTCAGAGCACCGGAGAGGTTGACAGCTGAGCAGTCTGACCGGGTGGGTGACCAAGAACCCATGCAGCTGGGAGAGCCAGTGTCGGGGGAAGAAGACATCCTTATGGATTGCTCTCTGTGCCAAGCTTTAGACATGAAGTCTTGAGGAAAAGCCAGCCCTGAAAGAATTATCCTCCTTGAAAAGGTAACTATAAGAAACAGGCAGTGTGGTGGTAAATTCCCCATATGTTTTTAAAAGGGAAGTTTACTGAAATATAAGGATAAGCAGGAAGCTGTGATTCATGCTTGTTATCCACCTGTGGTTTGAACTGTGAAATGGCAAGAAGCCAATTTACCTGCTAGAAGAGTTTTTCTTTGCTCCTCTGTTATGTGAAAAGCCTGCTGGGAGTTTTTGATGACAGTCTGAATGTTTACTTCTTGTTTTGAGTTCAGTTATACCTGAAATGCAGCCTAGAAGGAATTGAGGCTCATAGAAGCCAAACTGCCACAGAAGATTAAGCCTGTTTGGACTTTATGCTGTAATTAGCAAGGACTAGAAGGAAGGGGGCAGCCTTGCTATCAAAGGCTGTGCTTCTGAAAGTAAGAAGACTTTAAACAGCCATTTTTGGGTTCTTTTGTTTACTTTGCCAACCATCTGCTGTACCTTGAGCAAATCCTACAGAAATAATCCTGTATTTGGTACTTTGAATCTTTTTGTGCGAAATAAATTTTCTGTTATATGCCTTACCTCGGTGGCCTTAACTACAACTTTCTATCTGAAGCATAAACACATCTTAGCAGTACTACATTTCCCAGAAGACACCACAAGGAAATAGGCTGCTAAGGCTGATAGGAGAAGGTTCCTCCAATAACCACACCCCTCTAAAACTAGAGGCGAGTGGTGAGGGCGTTGACAATATATATATACAAAGAAATCATGACGTCCTTTTTTAGTTTAGGTATTCCTACTCCATTAGTCATCAATTAAAAATGCAGGCAGCAGTCCAGCAGTAAGTACATTGACTGCCGCCTGTATGATTATCTCCCAGTTGGTGAGAGGTCATATGTGCCCTCAGTGCAAAGAACTCTTGGCCCTTAGAGAACAAGTCCAATCTAAAGTAGCAGACTTGGAGGAGCTGAGGCAGACAGAGGTACACAGAGGAGATCTTCAGGGACATAATAGAGAAGTCCCACCTCCAGTCTGACAGCCTCTGTGCTGCCTTTAAGGAGAAAGTGCACCTGGAAGGGGAGCATAACTTTAGTGTGGCAGGAAGTTATCCTGTAGCCAGGACTTGCCCTCCAGGCAATGCAATATCCTCTCACACTGAGGATGCATCTCCAGGAGCTTCTGCCCAGGGGGAAAGGGTTAGGATGGCCATTTTATTCATTGCTCCTTACATAGAAAGCACTATAACACTACCCACTACCCCCGACTACCCACCTCCAATGCTGCCTTCAGAAACTCACTACAAACACACCACAAAGAACTGCTACAACCAACAAACTCACCATACCACACTCTACAACAAAATTCAACCAACAAATTTTCCACAGAGCATTTGAACTCTACGCACCGTCCCTTTGGAACTCTCTGCCAGACACAATAAGGAATATCACCAACCTCCTCTCCTTCTGCAGACATCTGAAAACCCTTATTCCTTGAACACTTTGGACCATCCACCCAAGCCTCCCCCCCCCCCCCCACATGACACCTTCAAGACAGATTCTACACGTGTAAATAGTTAATGAATGTAGCCTTCTTATGGTATATAGTTCAATGATTGCAAATAGTTGCTGTTATACAGACTATCGGGGTCATTCTGGCCCCTTCTGCCAATCTTGACTAACTTCCCTGTACTTACAGGGTGTTTGTACAGGGAGGTTAGACAGGGCGAGAAAGGGGTGGGGCGGAGGCGGAGTTAGGGCAGGCAGTGGACGGTCCATGGCCCCAGATGTATAGGGCCGATTCAGATCTTGGCCCTGTACATCAGATCCCGGCAGACAGCAGGGGACAGCAGGCCCAGGCGGCTGAAGAGGTAGGAGGGGGTGCAGGTGATTCCCTGCAGCCCGACCCTGGCCTTGGGATGCCTGATCAGGGGTTGGGCTGTGGGGAATGAAAGCAGTGGTCAGTGGCCGGGGATCATGGCTCATGAATGGAGCTGCAGTGCCATGGCAACTGGACGCCATGGCACCACGGCTCCATTCAGGAGCCTGGACTGAGTTAGCTGGGTAGAGACCTGTATATGAAGGCCGACCGGAATTGGGTCCTGGCCTGCACGCACAGGCCTAGTTGTGATTCTGATCCCATGGGGCTAGACGTGCCCCACAGAATCAGAATCACATCTGCCACTCGGGCACACAGAGGGCCTGGACATCCTGATTGGAATGTGACCCTATATATCTAAGATATTATTGGTTTCCATGTAACTATGTTAGCTCTGTTAATTGTTATTTAAGACAATATTTGTTCTGTGTAACTGATGTTCTGTTTCACTGTAAACCTCTTTGCTTTGACCTGGTAAAGAGCGGTATATATGCATAGCTAAATAAAATAAATTTTAGTTGGGGATTCGATCATTATACATGTAGGGACCAATATTCAGCAGAGGCAGCTAGCACGATTAAAGCACCTAGCTGTCCCCGCTGAACACAAAACCTGGATATTCAATGCTGGGGCCATATCTGGCCACTGGTACTGAATATCTGGGTCAGCCACACAGCTCAGAATGTGCATCTCTTAGAGGGAGAGATTAAAGTTCCCTCCTCAAGTCTTGCTGAGTACCTTCACGTGGTGACCCCATTGTATAACATCTATACCAAATCTCATCAAGGTGACACTACAATTAAAGTATGTTAGGAACAAAGAAGAAAAATACATACTGGCTGCACATCACCCAGGGTAAAAAGGTGCCCACCCGTAGCTTATGCACTAGGGCTAACGATGGTGGTTGCGACAGTGCAAGTGCTGCAGATGCAGATAACTTCCCTGCCACAGATAAAGGCCATGGCGAGCATGTTCATGGAACCACTGTGGCAGGAGATAAACTACAGGAATGAAAAAGTTAATTACGGTTACGTGGAATTCTGCAGATAAAGAGGAGATAATGTACTGCTATTATTATGCTACAAACCCTATATTTAAATCAAGAGGGTATACACAGAGAGTCTGCCAGAACTCCTGCAGGAGGCTCTCTTTGGCACGATGCAAGTACTACGCCGAACATGAGCAGTAAATTTGAGAGATTAAGATCATATTCCACATACCCTGGCTTAGAAGTGAGGTTCACGACTGCCGTAGTATGCACAAAGAAACTATCGGCCAGTAGCAGTATTGAGCCACTGCTCGGCTAGTTACTATGGGTAAAGATAAGTCAGCTTTTCTCGCTCCTATCTTTACCCAGTGGTTGCTAAATGGACAGTGGCTCAATATCGCTGCTGACTGGTTAGTGATGGGTACCACCCCCAGAATGCCCTGATGGTAAGTGGTTAGCATCGGGGCATAACCATGTTAGTGCTACTGAATATCCCACTTAGAGGTCTGTAAACCATGTAAATGCCTTTGAATATCGGGCCCGTAGACAATTGGGTGGCTGATGGCCATAAGGATTGCCTGGCTTGTGCAAAGGCAATGGACCTCCTTTGTAATCTAGATAGGACTTTAAACAGTGCTAGGGAGGAGCCGGCTGTTCTGATATATATTAGTACCAGTGACAAAGGAAAATGTGGGAGGGAGATTCTGGAAGCCAAATTTAGGCCTTTAGGCCGAATGCTAAAATCTACGACCTCTAGGGTAGCCTTCTCATAAATGCTTCCTGTTCCACGCGCAGGACCCAAGAGACAGGAAAAAGCTCCGGAATCTCAATGCATGGTTAAGACAATGGTGCAGGGGGGAAGGTTTATAGATGTGTTAGGTACTGGGCTACATTCTGGGGAAGGAGAAGCCTATTCCACGTGATACGAGGTTACTGGCACTAATGTTCAAAAAGGACAACGAGCAGCTTTGTAACTAGAACTTGAAAGCCAACTTTTGCTCAGGAGCACATGGCTCGGAGTAAGGTATTTTTGAAGAATACCATTATAACAAAGAATTTAGGACACCCTGATAGTGAGATTGCAATTTATTTAAGGGTTTTTATATACCGCCTTTCAGGAAAATAAAGTGGTTTACAAATAATCAGTAAACCGTTACATTTTAACAAATTTCAAACAGGTTACAGCATAGAATGGAGAGGATACATTAGAAGGATTGCAACTGGATTGTACAATGTGGCAATAAAACTAATTTACAAGTAGGAACATATGTACATGTAAAGAGCAGGGCCGGATTTACCTTGAGTGAGGCCCTACGCCAACAAAAATTGTGGGCCCCCAGCAGGGGTGGCCCAAGGGGGGTGCGGGGCCTCATTTGCATAAGGGGCCTCATTTGCATACATATTTGCATAATGTTACCATATACTAACTTTTAGTAAACGTGCCTCTTAATGAGTGTATGGATAAAGAAAGACTAAAAGATTTCTACATTACTATAATCCAGTGCCAACTGCCAGACACATTAGGAACTACTACAAACACTGCCCATTTAGAACCCATAGCAAACCCGCCGTATCCTAACAGCACTACCAGGACTCACAAAGCACCATACTCTACCAATCAAAAGGCAACACTGCAAATATTAAACCAATACATTTCAGAGAACAACAATACATGACCTACTGGGGAAAGAGAACAAGTGGCAATGTCAAATAGGAATTATATAAACAGAACACCTCAGCTCAGTTACACATGCAGAACATAGACCATCACCAAACAAGTAATCACAATTTAGAAACAGGAAGACAATAATTAAACTGGGAATCCCAAAAGCCAAACTTGGAATGTTCAACACTGTAGAAATAAAACTATACATTAATTTGCTCTTGTACTAAACAAAGCGCAGACGTTAATGATGCACATTTACCAGAGCTGACATATTCCAATTAATAAATTCAAAATAAAGAGATATTTTTCTACCTTTTGTGCATTTTTTTCAGCTGCAATTGCTCCAGCCACTTTCTTCTGGTTTCTTTGTGTCTTCTGCTAACTCTCCATCGTCTGCTGTCCATTTGTCCTTTCTTCTCTCTTCTAGTTTTTTTCCATTCTCTCTCTACATCTGCTTTAACATACTAATCTTTCTCCTTTTGCTCTTTCCTCATTCCTATTTCATCCACTCAAATTTTACCCCTCCATCCTCAATCCCCACTTACTCTCCCAATACCCGGCCAATTGTAGATTTTTTATCCCTCCCACACAAAATATTTTTCCCTTCTCCATTTTACTCTTCCAGCCCCATCCCATTCTAATCCTCCCCCAACATCAGCTCCCTTCTAGTTTCAGCCTCACCCAGCATCCATTCCCTTCTAGTCCCTGCATCAGCCCATTTCCAGTCCTAGCCACCCATCAGCCCATTTCCAGTCCTAGCAACCCCCCAACCCAATATCAGTCCTAGCCCCCCATCAACCCACTTACAGTCCTAACCCCCCATCACCCCATTTTCAGTTTAAGCCCCCCCTATAACCCATTACCAGTCCTAACCCCCCATCAGCCCACTTCCAGTCCTAACCCCATCAACCCATTTCCAGTCAGCCCCCCATAGCCCATTGCCAGTCCTAACCCCCCCCATCAGCCCACAGCCCATTACCAGTCCTAACCCCATCAGCCCACCTCCAGTCTTAACCCCCCAGCCCATTTCCAGTCCTAGCCCCCCCCATAGCCCATTACCAGACAGCCCCCATCAGCCCACAGCCCATTACCAGTCTTAACCCCCCCAAAGCCCATTACCAGTTCTAAACCCCCCAACAGCCCATTACCAGTCCTAACCCCATCAGCCCACCTCCAGTCTTAACCCCCCCAGCCCCTTTCCAGTCCTAGCCCCCCCATAGCCCATTACCAGACAGCCCCCATCAGCCCACAGCCCATTACCAGTCTTAACCCCCCCAAAGCCCATTACCAGTTCTAAACCCCCCCAACAGCCCACAGCCCATTACCAGTCCTAACCCCATCAGCCCACCTCCAGTCTTAACCCCCCCCAGCCCATTTCCAGTCCTAGCCCCCCGTCTATGTGATAGATTGGTAAGTTGGTGTTATGTGGGGACGAGGTCTTGCATTGGTTCATCTGTGCCAAAATGTTCTATGAACAGATGCGTCTTAAGCTGTTTCCTGAATATTATTAGGTCAGTAATGGATCTAAGTTTATCTGGAAGGCAGTTCTACATCATTAGTGCTGTAAACTAAAGGCTCTGTTGGTCATTACCCTGATGAATTTTCGGTAAGATGATGGTATGAATAGTGTATTTTTTATGTTTTAATTATTTATTTGCATTTACAAATAAACATTCAAGCAATCCATGAATGTACAAAGAAATACACAACTTAAATCAACAGAAATATCTCAAGAAAAAATAAACCAATCTTTGAGAAAGAGGCTCCAGGAAACAACTAAAAGAAAAAAAAAGTTCTATACAATAAGCAGGTAGAGACTTATATGTCACCCCTACAGGAAATCACAGAAACTTCAATATCTTCCCTAGCAATAAGGAATTTCAGGAGCTACTTGATAAAGAGTGGAGGAGTAGTCTAGTGGTTAGAGCACTGGCTTAGGAACACAGAAATCAGGGTTTGATTCCCACTAGCAGTCCACGTGGCCTTGGTCAAGTCATTTAACCCTCCATTGCTCAGAAAAATCCAAGTAATCAATGTCCCTCTTTAATGTACGTTTACCAAGTTTAAGTTACAATGTAAACCACTTTGATTGAAACGATAAAGCGATATAAAAAAATTGTTAAATAAATAAATAAGAAACATAATAACAAGAAGGAAATTTTAACAAAAAAGTAGCCCCCGAGGACAGAGTCCTAGCCCTATAGGACAGGAACACCTTCCTCCTAGTCTGAGTAACCCTAGACAAGTCAGGAAAAATAGGAACCTGAGAGCCCAAGAATTGCTCCTTTAAATTCCTAAAATATGAACAAAGAATTAAAGCTTTAAGGTAACAAGCATAGTAGTTCTTTCAGTAATTACTTCCAGGGAACTTTCCAGAAACCTGGTTAGCTCCCCTTCCCCGCACTGGCATACTCTTCGGAAAGCAGGGGGGCAGCACTCCATCCAGTGATGAAGAACATCCGGGTTGGAACAGGGCATGCTGTTCTGGGGAAAGAACCACCCTGATGTGCCCAGCAACATCGAGATCTCCTCTGGAATTGTCGCCGAAGACGCCGCTCCAGGATCAGGAAGAACAAACCCACGCGAATCAAGAGTCTTCTGACCAGCAACAGAAGAGAATGCTGAACTCGAGGGTAGGTTGGCCTGTTTCCTCTTCCTCCGCCCCATCACAAGAATGAGCATAGAAGACCGCACAGCCAGACACAGACCTGATCAGAGCAGAGCTGCTCCACCGACGTCAGCTCCTGCCCGAATAGTGTATTTTAATTACATTCCCTTCTTATTCTGTCATTTGAGGATTTCTTTATGAGGTCGTTTAGGTATGAAGGTGACAGGTCCTTTATTAGTTTGAATATGGTCAGTAGAATTTTATATTTGATCCTGCTATGAATTGACAGCCAATGCAACTCGTATAGAATGGGTGTGATATGTTCTGCTGGCTTTGCTTTGAGAATAATCCTAGCAGCAACATGTTGAGATATGCTAAGGGGGTTTAGAGTTTGTCTCGGGGGCCCTTGGAGGATGCTATTACAGAAGTCAATATGTGGAAGTACCATAGCTTGTAGTACGGATCTGAAATCATGGTGTGGTAGTAGGGGCCTCAAGTGTTTAATAAGCCTTAGTTTATTATAGATAAGACCTGCTGTTGTTTTCAAATGAGTTGTTAAGTTTAGAGACCTATCAGGGGTAAAACCAAGGAATTTTACCTCATTCTTTATCATTAGTGAAATGTCCTCAACCTTTAAGTTTAGAGGTGGGGTAAAATTTTGGTTTCTTGTTATAAATAGGACCTCAGTTTTCTTATAATTGATTTTGAGGTTATGATCACTTAATAACTGTGAAACTTTGGTAAAGCATGAGGTCATATTGGTAAAATTAGATTGTGCTACATCAAATGGGAGGAATAGCATCACATTATCTGCATAGATGGAATATCTAACATTGAATCCTTGAATAATACTGCATATGGGTTGTAAATATATATTAAATAACATTGCAGAAAGAGTGGAGCCTTGAGGTATCCATTGTTTCTATGAGAATGTCGTTGATGTTTGTTGTCCTATTTTAACTTGCTAGGACCGGGCAGAAAGATACGATTGGAACCATTTTAATGTGGTGCCATATGCTTAAGCCTTTCCATAAGTATTGCATGACTAATTGAGTGAAAGGCAGCAGCAATATATAAAAATATTAGGATGACCACTCATTTTGGATTATCTATAACTTTTATAAAGTTATCAAAAAGCCCAGTTCAATTCGCCCAATATTAAAAAACAAATCTCTGGATAAACTTTGCACCACATCCTATAGGCCAATATCTAACCTACCTGTTTTGGCCAAAATTATTGAAAAAATCATCCACTCACAACTGCAAGACCACATTGATATCCATGCCCCACAAATCATACCGTATTGGTGCATGTCAGGTGGAGCATGGATATCAATGTGGTCTTGCAGTTATTAGTGGATGATTTTTTCAATAATTTTGGCCAAAATAGGTTAGATATTGGCCTATAGGGAAGAGGTGCAAAGTTCATCCAGAGATTTGTTTTTTTAATATTGGGCGAATTGAAGTTTGCCTCAGGAATTTAGGCGTTATTCCCCGTGTCAATGACATGTTGACCATATCAGGGATGTATGGTGCAAGTTCCATGTGGACCATTTTTCGCCAGCTTACTGGACATGGGTCAAGACTAGAGGTTGTGGTGTTAATGTTTGAGATCACTTTATTGAGTTCATAAAGATTCAGTTGTGAAAATTAGACCAAATTAGACTGGGTGTCATTTGTTTGGGGATCAGTGGTTTTGAGAAGTCAGATATAGGTGAAAGTTTGGTAATATAGTGGTTTGCAAGGGTCTGAGGTGTTGTGAAGGGGTTATTTAGGTGATTTAGTGCACCCATTAGGTTTCTAACAATTTTAAAAAGTTCCCTGGAGCGGTTCAGTGAGTTCACGAGTATCTTCTTAATGTAGTTCTTCTTACAATTGTTTATGGTAGTATAGTATATGTGAAGTTTATCCATGTATAGTTGCTTATCCTGGTGGGAATTAGATATTCTCCATTTTCATTCTAGTTTCCTTAGTTGCCTTTTTATCTGTCTTATTTCTTGAGAGTACTATGGTTCAGATGTTTTCTTCCTTATAGACTGTTTATTATAATGAAATTCAAGCCCAATATCATAAAGCAATAAATAACTATTTGCTTTCCTAACCAGGGCTCTACAGATCAACAAACAGTAAGGATTTGAGGGTTTGTTTCTTGTTTTTATTATATTACATTGCTAGCTCTCTGACTGGGAGCTCTTAAAAGGGCTTTTTGTATATTTTTAAAAGCAAGGTTACTTTCTTTTTGCTGCTTTAGGGGAACTATCCTTGAGCACAGTAGGTTGCTGAACTCTAGTAACCTCCTCAGGTTTGGAAACTGCTAACACCTAATCAGGAGTTAGTGGGCCTGATTTCCTGAGTGCAGCTGAGGCCTGCATAAAAGGCTCCAGTGCCCTGCCCTGTTGAGGCTTTCCTAACCAGGGCTCTACAGATCAACAAACAGTAAGGATTTGAGGGTTTCTTTGTTTGTTTTTATTATATTACATTGCTAGCTCTCTGACTGGGAGCTCTTAAAAGGGCTTTTTGTATATTTTTAAAAGCAAGGTTACTTTCTTTTTGCTGCTATAGGGGAACTATCCTTGAGCACAGTAGGTTGCTGAACTCTAGTAACCTCCTCAGGTTTGGAAACTGCTAACACCTAATCAGGTGTTAGTTCCCTCCCTACCCACCCCGACTCCCACCCACCCCTAGTGAGCAGTCTTGCTTTATAGGGCACCTCCCCCTTTAAAAAATCACAGAGAATTGGACCAGCGCATTTTGAATATAATTAAAGAGATTTAACTGCTTTTTCTCTGAAAGGACAGCTGGGAAACCGGCTGGTACTTGGTAGATCTCTCTCTTTTGCTTTAACAGATACCTAAGCTCCACGAACAGAACAATGGCTGGGAAAAATCATATTGCTAAAGCTGTTGCCCCCATTACAGCTTCTGCCTCGGTCCAGACAGAGGTCCTAATGTCAGTTGAAGGACCAGTTCCATGTGCTTGGTGCCTGCATGCTGAAGCTCTGAGGAAACAAGTGGAGGAATTCAGAGAGGAGGTGGCGAGGCTGAGGAGCATTCAAGACAGTGAGAAGTACATTGATGAGATGCTTCTTGCAGCAACCAAGCTCTCCAGCACAGGAGAAGATGGGTGCCAACAGAATGTTGATGGTTGGACACAAGTCACCAGGGCCTGCAAAATCACCAATCCAACTTCTCCGGTCCTTGAATTGAAGAACCATTATGCAGCCATGGAAGTGGAGGAGGTGAAAGCATCCCTGGAAAGGGAATAACCAGAGTTCAAGTACCCCAAAGTTGCAGAATCAGTGACCAGAAGGAAACGAAGGGTACTGGTGGTTGGAGACTCTCTTCTGAGGGGTACTGAGGCGTCCATCTGCCGACCAGACGTGATGTCCAGAGAGGTATGCTGTCTGCCTGGTGCCAAAATCCAAGATGTTATGGAGAGTTTGCCGAGACTCATCAAGCCCACTGACTATTACCCAATGTTGCTAATCCATGTTGGAACAAATGATACTGCCAAAAGTGACTTCATGGCTCTGGGACAGAGGGTGAAGCAGTTATTTGAACAGGTGGTGTTCTCTTCAATCCTCCGTGTTGAGGGTAAAGGCCAAGGCAGAGAGGCTCGCATCCTGGAGATGAATGCATGGCTGCGTGGATGTTGTCATCGAGAGCGTTTTAGTTTCCTAGACCATGGGATGCTGTTCCAAGGGTTGCAGAGCAGAGATGGCATCCATCTGTCCAAGAAAGGTCAACGCATCTTCGGTAGTAGACTGGCTAATCTACTGAAGAGGGCTTTAAACTAGATTCATTGGGGATGGGTGAAGAAAGCCCCCAGGTAAGTTAAAGCCCCCAGGTAGGTGCTACATTAAATACCTTTATGGAAATGGGTAACAGGGGTAACATATGGAAAGCAGTGTGTATAAATGCCCGTAGCATGGGAAATAAGATCCCTGATGTTGAAGCTTTGGTGGGAGTGGCTGACTTGGATTTAGTGGCAGTTACAGAAACATGGTTCACAGAAAACCATGATTGGGATGTAACTATACCTGGCTATACTTTATTCAGAAAGGACAGGGGAGGAAGAAGGAGAGGAGGAGTGGCACTATATGTAAAAACTACTATTAAAGCTTTGGAATTACAGAGCTTAAAAGGGAGAGAGGAGGCATTGTGGGTTAAACTAGAAAGAGGGAAAGAGAAATCTATTTCCATTGGTGTGATATACAGACCTCCCTCACAAGAGGAAGAGGTGGACAGAGAGTTAATTGAAGACATATGCAGCATTGCTAGGAAAGGGGAAGTGCTACTGATAGGAGATTTCAATATGCCAGATGTTGATTGGCACATTCCTGCTGCAATATCATCTAGAAGTAAGGAGATCCTGGATTCTCTACAGGGAGAACTATTCAGGCAATTGGTAACAGACCCCACACGTGAAGGGGCCATACTGGACTTGGTGCTTACCAATGGTGAAAGCGTTTCTGATGTTGTAGTGGGAGATAATTTTGCATCCAGTGATCAACAGATGGTGTGGTTCAGTATTAAGACTAGGGCTGTTAGAATCCATTCCAAGGTGAGGATCTTAGACTTTAGGAAGACTAACTTTGCGAAGATGGGCCAATACCTCAGGGAGTCGTTAGTGGGATGGGAACAGCTGGTGGATGTAGAAAAACAGTGGGCAAAACTGAAAGGGGGTATTTTAAGGGCAACCAACATTTTTGTTAAAATGGTAAATAAAGGCAAAAGGAAAAGGAGACCGCTATGGCTTTCAAAGGAAGTAGCTGAAAAAGTGAAGAAAAAGAGGGAGGCCTTCATGAAATACAAGAGATCACAGAGAGAGGAAGACAGGCATCTGTATTTGGAAAAACTTAGAGAAGCTAGCAAAGTAGTCAAGAAGGCAAAGATTCAAAAGGAGGAGGAAATAGCCAATGCAATAAAATGGGGGGGATAAGACATTTTTCAGATATATTAGTGAGAAGAGGAAGGGCAAAAGTGGTATTGTCAGACTAAAGGGTGCAGGGGGGGAATATGTAGAAGCTGATAAGGATAAAGCGGAATTGCTTAACAAATATTTTTGTTCTGTGTTCACAGATGAAGAACCAGGAGCAGGACCTCAGAAAACACCCACATATAGGAACAGAAGCGAGGGACATCTTGAACAATTTTCAGAAGACTGTGTTCCTGAGAAACTAGCTCAACTTAAATTTATTTTATTTACATTCTCTTATATACCGCGCTATTCTGCATCAGTGCGGTTTACATTGAACAAACTGAAATTACATTGAACAGGGCATTATAACTTGGAGATAACTATTTTACATGGAACATGGGCTATGGAGGGTTAAGTTGCTTGCCCAAGACCACAAGGAGCACCTGTGGGACTAGAAACCCCAGTCCTTCCGGCCCAAGGTTGCTGTCCTCTAGTGGGATTTGAACCCCCGACCTTCCGGCCTGAAGTACCTTGCCCCCACCACTGAAGTACCTGAAGTACCTTGCCCCAACCACTAGGCCACTCCTCCACTCAAAGCGATGGGACTGGATGGGATACACCCTAGAATACTGAGGGAAATTGGGGACGTTCTAGCAACTCCACTGACTGACCTTTTCAATGCCTCGTTGGAGTCGGGAGTGGTACCAAAGGACTGGAGAGAGGCTCATGTGGTGCCTTTACACAAAAGCGGAAGTAAGGATGTGGTTAAAAACTACAGGCCGGTTAGTTTAACTTCGGTGGTGAGTAAATTATTGGAAACGCTGATGAAAGAGAAAATAGTGAGAGCTCTAGATGTGGTGTATTTAAATTTCAGTAAAGCCTTTGACACTGTTCCTCACAGGTGACTTATAAACAAACTGAGCACCCTAGGGATGGACCCTAAAGTTACTGCTTGGGTTAGAAATTGGTTGGGTGGGAGGCGACAAAGAGTACAAGTAAATGGAGCTCACTCTGAGGAGAAGGATGTTACCAGTGGTGTGCCCCAGGGATCTGTCCTAGGTCCGATTCTTTTTAACATCTTTGTTAGTGATATAGCAGAAGGGCTGTCGGGTAAGGTTTGCCTCTTTGCAGATGATACCAAAATCTGCAATAAAGTAGACACCCAGGAAGGTGTAGATAACATGGGGAGGGATCTAGCTAAGCTTGAAGAATGGTCTAGAATTTGGCAGCTGGGATTTAATGTTAAAAAATGTAAGGTCATGCATTTGGGCTGCAGCAATCCAAGGGAGCAATACAGTATAGGAGGTGAAGTACTTTTGTCCACTAAAGAAGAGCGGGACCAAGGCGTGGTTGTGTCTGATGATCTTAAAGTAGCTAAACAGGTAGAAAAGGAGACAGCAAAAGCTAGAAGGATGCTTGGGTGCATACGGAGAGGAATGGCTAGCAGAAAAAAGGAGGTGATAATGCCTCTGTATAAGTCTTTGCACACTATACTCCTCATTTGGAGTATAGTGTGCATTTCTGGAGACCGCACCTTCAAAAGGATGTGAACAAGATGGAGTCGGTGCAGAGGGTGGCTACTAAAATGATTAGTGGGCTTCATTATAAAGCATATGAGGACAGACTTAAGGATCTTAATATATACTCCTTAGAGGAAAGGCGGGATAGAGGTGATATGATTGAGATGTTTAAATACCTCCGTGGCATAAATGTTCAGGGAGAGAGCCTCTTTCAATTGAAAGCAAGTTCTGCTACGAGGGGACATGGGATGAGGGTGAAGGGAGATATATTTCTTTACGGAAAGAATAGTGGATCCATGGAATAGTCTCCCAGTGGAGGTGGTAGAGATGAGGACAGTAACTGAATTCAAAAAAGCATGGGACCAACACAGAGGATCTCTAAAGGTAAAAAGTGGACTGTTGTAGTTGTTGATATGGAAGGACAAACTAGATGGGCCATGTGGTCTTTTTCTGTCATCATGTTTCTATGTAACTACAAAAAGAAATACCACTCCAACTTAATAATGAAATCCCTTAACAAAGCAAGAGAGCTCCTCAGTAGAGTAGAAGGTCTGATAAAAGAACCAATGGAACCGGACAAATCAATCTCAATATCCCCACAAGACTTGCAGAATTCATTCAGCTGAAGTATACCCGGAGCCACTAGAAAAACCAAGCAAATCCAACCTATAACATACCACAGATGCTGCATGGGAAAAATAAGATGGGAGAGATAGAATATACAGCACTAAATGAGAGGTTAGATATGCTTGGTATCTCAGAGACATGGTGGAAGGAGGACAACCAGTGGGACATTGTGAAACCTGGGTACAAACTATATTGCAATGATAGAACTGATCAAATTGGTGGAGGGGTTGTGTTCTATGTCAGAGAGGGCATTGAGTCACAAAGGATTAAAGTTTTGCAGGAAACAAAATTTGCTGTAGAATCTCTATGGATTGAAATTCCATGTAAAAAGGGGAAGACGATGGCAGTGGGGATGTACTATCAACCGCCTGGCCAGAATGAACAAATGGATGATGAAATACTCAAAGAAATCAGGGAAGCTAACAAAGGTTACAGCAGAGTAATAATAATTGGTGATTTCAATTACCCCGGTATTGACTGGGTCAGTGTCACAGCAGGACATGCTAGGGAGATAAAGTTTCTAGAGTTTCTAACTCTCCCATCTTATTCTAGATGAAATAAATGACTGCTTCTTAGAGCAGCTGGTTCATGAACCGACAAGAGGGGAAACCATTTTTGACCTAGTCCTTAGTGGAACACCAGATCTGGTGCAAGAGATAAGGGTGTTGGGGCCACTTGGCAATAGTGATCATAGCACGATCGCGTTTGATTTAAAAAGTGATGGTAAGGAAATCCACAGTACTACCTTTTAACTTTCAAAAGGGAGACTGATAAAATGAGGAATATAGTTTAAAAAAAAACTAAAAGGAGCAGTTGCAAAGGTTAAAGACTTACATCAAGCTTGGGTGTTTAAAAATACTGTCTTGGAAGCCCAGACCAACTGTATTCCACGCTTTAAGAAAAGTGAAAGGAAGTCCAAAAAGCTGCCAGCATGGTTTAAAGGTGAGGTCAGAGAGGCTGTTGTTGCCAAAAAAGCATCTTTCAGGAAATGGAAAAAAGAAACAAATAACAAAAACTGGAAATAGCACAAGCACTGGGAAATTAGATGCAAGACATTGATAAGGCAGGCAAAGAGAGAATTTGAGAAGAAGCTTGCTGTGGAAGCAAAAACGCGTAATAACGATTTTTTCAAGTACATTCATAGCAAAAACTGTGAGAGAGTCAATTGGACCATTAGATGATAGAGGGGTAACAGGGGCACTAAGAGGGGACAAGGCCATAGCGGAGAGACTGAAGAATTCTTTGCTTCAGTCTTTACTGAGGAAGATGTAGAGATGTTACCCATGACTGAAGTGTTATTTAAAGATGATCCTGTGGAAGAATTGAAAGAAATATCGATACACCTGGAAAATGTATTACAACTATTTGAAAAACTGAAGATTAGCAAATCACGTGGACTGGATGGTATACATCCAAGGGTGTTGAAAGAACTGAAATATGAGATTGCAGACCTGCTATTAGTAATCTATGAACTATCATTAAAATCATCTGTAATACCTGAAGACTGGAGGATGGCCAATGTAACACCAATTTTTTAAAAGGGTTCCAGGGTTGATCTGGGAAACTACAGACCGGTGAGCCTGATGTCAGTACTGGGAAAAATGGTAGAAACCATAACAAAGAACAAAATTACTGAACATGTAGATAGCCATGGCTTAATGGGAGACAGCCAACATGGCTTTAGACAAGGAAGATCTTGTCTTCTTAATCTGTTATGTTTTTTTGAAGGTGTGAATAAACAGCTAGACAAAGTTATGCGTCGGTTGATATAGTGTATCTGGACTTTCAGAAAGCCAAGGTCCCTCATCAGAGACTTCTGGCAAAACTAAAAAGTCATGGAAGCAGTGTACTATTGTGGAAATGGAACTGGTTGAAAGATTGAAAGCAGAGGGTAGGGCTAAATGGCCAATTTTCCCAATGGAGAAAGGTGAATAGTGGAGTACCCCAGGGATCTGTGCTGGGTCCGCTGCTTTTTGACATATTCATAAATGATCTGTAAAAGGGAATAACAAGTGAGGTTATCAAATTTGCAGATGACACAAAACTATTTAAAGTTGTTAAAACCCATGAGGATCAGGAAAAAGATTTAGATGTCATCGTGGATAACATGTTAAAACCCTCTGCCCAGTGTGCTGCGGCGGCCAAGAGAGCAAATAGAATGCTTGATATCATAAGGAAAGGAATGGAAAATAAAACAAAGGATATTATAATGCCTCTGTATCATTCCATGGTGTGACCACACCTTAAATAGTGTGTGCAATTCTGGTCTCCGTTTCTTAAAAAGGATATAGCGTTATTAGAAAAGATACAGAGAAGAGCCACCAAAATGGTGAAGGGGATGGAAGTTAACCCCTATGAAGAGAGGCTAAAAAGTTTAGGGCCTGGAAAAGAGACTACTGAGGGGAGATATGATAGAGGTCTATAAATTAATGAATGGAGTGGAACGGGTAAACGTAGATCGATCGTTTACGTCATCAGAATATAGAAAGACTAGGGGATATGCAATGAAGCTACAGGGTAAACTATTTAAGACTAATAACACTGGTAAACAAAATCCAAAAAATGTTCTGTCACAGAAATGAAAATGACTGATTCTAGTACTGTTTTTGGTTATGAACTTGGATATGTACTTAGAAATTCTCCATCACGTAACGTTTTTGAGTGACATGTAGTTTAAATTTAGACTATGTTGCTCATATTTACATTAGATGTATATAGATGTATGTTGTTGTTGTTGTTAAGTGCCGTCGAGTCGGAGTCGACTCATGGTGACAAGATAGAAGGTCAACGCAAAAGAGGAAGGCCAGCAATGAGATGGATCGATACAATAACAGCATCTACGGGTACCAGTCTGTCAACAATGAGCCGCCTGACTGAAGACCGAACACAATTTAGGATAGCTATCCATAGGGTCGCCATGAGTCAACTCCGACTCGACGGCACTTAACAACAACAACAACTGGTCTGTTCATTTACCAGCTGTTCCAAGAAGCAGCAATTTATTTCATCTAGAAACTTTATCTCCCTAGCATGTCCTGCCATGACACTGACCCAGTCAATACCGGGATAATTGAAATCACCCATTATTATTACTGTGCTGTAACTTTTGTTAGCTTCCTGATTTATTTGATCATTTCATCATCCATTTGTTCATTCTGGCCAGGCGGTCGATAGCACACCCCCACTGACATTGCCTTCCCCTTTTTACATGGAATTTCAATCCATAGAGATTCTACAGTAAATTTTGTTTCCTGCAAAACTTTAATCCTTTCTGACTCAATGCCCTCTCTAACATAGAGTGCAACCCCTCCACCAATTTGATCAGCTCTATCATTGCGATATAGTTTGTACCCAGGTATCACAGTGTCCCACTGGTTGTCCTCCTTCCACCATATCTCTGAGATACCAATCATATCTAACTTCTCATTTAGTGCTATATATTCTTACTCTCCCATCTTATTTTTTAGACTTCTAGCATTTGCATACAAGCATTTTAGAGACTATATTTTATTCATATTAATTAATTATTCGAAAATAGATTCTGTGACTTTCAAAAAATTGGAACAGTTGGGGAGTACTTGTCATACCCATTCAAAGTAGATGTGGACATTAAAGAAACTGCAGCTGCTATCAGTAAAAATTACTCATTGAACAAGCCATCTCTTGAAAACAAAATATTAACCCTTAAAAATGACATTTTTCTCAAGACTCGTACTGAGCAAGAATCGTTTTGGAAGCTAGTGCCTATAGACAAATTTCCAAACTTGAGAAGATGCAGTGAAGCTGTACACTCCTGTTTCGGTTCAACTTATTTGTGTGAATCTGCGTTTTCCCATCTGAAAATGACAAAGAGTACACAACGTTTGAACATGACAAATGAACATCTCCAGGATTCCCTGAGACTGGCCCTCATGCAATATTCACCCAACTTCAAAAAGCTGGTGGATGAAATGCAGGTTCAGACGTCTCACTAATGAGCAAGAGGGAAATATTAAAGATTGTGCAAGATCAGCCTGAATCAATACTCAACCTAAATTTAACACAAATTACTCAATAAAAGTTAAAGGGGTATGTTTACTAAACCGTCGTAACGTGCGCCCGGCGATAGTGTGCAGGCTAAAAGGAGTGGGTCTTAAAGTAGCAAAACAGGATTATCGTGCGATAACGCGCACTGCTGCGCACATTAACAGGCTAAGCGCCGCTAAGCACGTTAACGCGCGGTAATCTTAAGTAGGCACGCAGACACGCAAATATAGAAATAGAGGTGTAGCACAATGGTTAATACATTGACTGATGATACAGGGGTCATGAGTTTGATCCCCCAGTATGCATAAGGCTGGCTGAGGCATCAGCTTTGACATGTAAGTATTGTTTCTTGAGGCATTTTATTTGTATTTTAAATATTGCTGCCAGCAAACACACCCTCACGTGCCTTAACCTAAGGTGCCGCATAAGGCACCCTATAAGGCACTCCATAGGGCACATTATAAAGTGCACTGTCCGCCACGGCACCCTATAATGTCCCCTAGGGGGCACCCTATAAGGCGCTCCATAGGACACCTTATAAGGCACCTTATACGGACTGTAACCATAAGGTGCCTCAAAAGGTACTTTATAGGGCGCCCTATAAGGCGCCTTATAGGTTGCCCAATAAGGCGCCCTATCAAGCGCCTTTTGAGGCATCTTATGGTTACAGTACTCTGAGGGTGTTTTTGCTGGCAGCACTAATGTACATTAAAAATAGACAATGCTTTTGACAGCCCTATCAAATAACCCCACTGTGGGTTTGAACCCATGACCTCTGGCTCCACAGGCACTGAAGTAACCAGTGGGCTACAGCTCTATAGCTGCTAACAAGCCCCTGGCTGGATGCAGAAGGACTGCATGTCACCACACAAACAGTCTGCTGTGGTTACCAGGATAGGGTTAACCCACCCGTACCCATGATGCACTGCACATGCAAATCAGCAGTCTACAGATGATCACAAGATGGGGTATGCACCCCCACAGCACCTCGGTCTGGTAGGGGGAACTGACCGTGTGCACCCACACAGCACCTCGGCCTGGTAGGGGGAACTGACCATGTGTGTTACTGGCACAGAGTAGCTACAGACCGTCACAGTGTGCAGGTACTGTGCTCACCCTGAGGGTGAGGTGGGGTGCCCAGCACCATGTCCACAGCACCTGGCTTAGCTGAGACAGGCTATGCTGCAGGTCCCCATCAGTGCCCGTCTGTGATAGCTAGTCCTTGCAGATACACCTGTGTCCATCCGTATTTACCAGTCCCTTGTGGACTATGATGCACCCAGAATAGTGCATATCCTGTGTGGGTGCCATGGTCACATGATTTAAGTCACAAGGGGGGGGGGGTTGTTTGGACCCATAGGCGGATTATGTAGTACCACCCAACCTGCCCTCTGGGGCTGAGGGTGGGGGACAGGATCTCCCACCAACAGATCTACATCCCTGCAATGGTGGCAGTAGAGGGGACCGTCAACCTCAGTCCTGCTGGGGAACAGACACCCTACAGGGCAGTCACTGCAGATCTGAACACATCCATAAGGCAATAGTAGACAGACAGTAGGCCTGGAAATGCTCAGCTGCCCCCCACCACTATCTGGCATTCTCCAGCTGCTTCACCCTGCAAGGTGTTCCAGCCATACACATACTAACTGCAGACAATCTGCTATCTGGTCCATAGTGCATGTTACTAGAGGAGATGTGTGCACCCAAAACTGGGATGTGAGCACACCCACCAAGCAGATAAGTCAGTGATTAGCCCCCAGAAAAGAGAACCCATATATATCACTTGAGAGAAATGCTATATAGCACTATGGTGGAACCTAGCCATGCCGTGGTCACTGTGCAGTCAGGGTGAGAGTGACCTCCCAGCAGGACATGCTGTGGCCACCCTATCTGTGCAGGTGGTGGCCGGGCACTACAATGTCCCAGCCATTGCCCTATGCCCTGTGCAGATGCATCCTGCCCAGGCCGCCCTGTCCGGGCTATACCCACAGTACCTTGCTCCTCATTATGCACATTGGCAGGCCAATACTGGCAACAGTGCTAGCAGTGTGGGCTGAGGAGGGTGTTGGCAGCCACCACACACTGGATAGACAGACACACACTCCCCACACCTATGCCAGCATTGTGCAACTATAGAGGTGTTTGGCAGCCCTGGCCACCGCACCAATCCTGGGCACAGTGCAGGCATGGCTATGGTACGCAATACTGTAGGAGTCACTCCCCAGGGTGGTAAATACTGTCAGACACAAGACCTGTAGCACACTCCACAGACATCAGAAAGGTTGCTATGATGCAGCTCAATCAGCAAATTGTGCTTAACCTAGGTATTGCTATCTGCCAGTAATCATGGCAACCTTTTGATAGATGTGTACCGTATTCCCAGGTTTAGGATGGGATTGCTAAGGTATGCAAGTGCTAGTATTGGTAGATGCACACAGGGCCCAAAATCCTGCCTCTCCAGGTGGCTTTGGATAATGGAGCCTGTGGGTGCGAGTGTGTCTGCCCCTGTTGGCTGCTGCTCTAGGGCAGAGGTTCTCAACTCCGGTCCTGGTGGGCCAAACACTGTTCGGGTTTTCATGATGTCCCTAATGAATATGCATGAGATACATCTGCATACCATGGGGGCGGTGCATAGACATGCAGCACAGCCATATTTATTGGAGACAGCATGGGACCTGAATGGTGTTTGGCCCTCCAGGACTGCTTTTGGGAGACTCTTGTCCTCTTGACCCTATTCCCTCTTCCTGGCTTCTAGATTCTTCTTTGGCACTTCTACCTCACATTCTTATTATGTTTAACTCCAGTCTATCCACAGGGATTTTTCCCTCCTCTTGGAAGCATGCCTTGATTCGCCCTATCCTTAAAAATCCCTCACTTGATCCCCTGGTTCCTGCTCACTACCGTCCTGTCTCTAATCTTCCTTTCCTCTCTAAACTTTTAGAGAAATTTGTCTTTGCACAACTCTCACATCACCTGGATTCTATCAACTTTCTTCACCCTCGCCAATCTGGGTTTCGTCAGGGTCACAGTGTCGACACTATTCTTCTTGCTTTTACTAACGCACTGCATGTGGCCCACGACCGTGGTGACATTTCGGTGGCGGTTGCTCTTGATCTCTCAGCGGCTTTTGATCTGGTTGACCACTCCCTCCTCCTTCACCGCTTGCGAGAGGCAGGCCTATGTAGTACTGTTCACCACTGGTTTCATTCTTTCCTCTCTTCTCGATCCTGTGCGGTTTTTCCCCCTCCCCTTCCACCCCCTCTTTGGATTCCTTTCCTCTCCCCTGTGGGGTTCCCAGGGCTCTGTTTTAGCTCCTCTTCTCTTCAACCTCTTTCTGGCTCCCTTTGCTCTTTTAATTCAACAGTCTGGAGTTTCCGCTTTTCTTTATGATCATGATATCGTGTTACTTCATCATACTTCCCCCTCTTGTCCTGATCTTTCTGTACTTAATTCCTGTCTCGCTGAAGTGGCTAATTGGTTGACTCTTAACTGTCTTCACCTTAATCTCACTAAAACTGTTGCTATTTGGTTCTCTCATGGTTGTTCACCCCCCCCCCCCCCTTCTGGCCCCTTCATTTTCTGTCTCCTCTGTCCCTTTGGTCTCCACTTTTCGTTATTTTGGTGTTCACTTTGATTCTGATCTATCCTTTCAGACCCACCTCTCCCACCTCACTAAATCATCTTTCTTTTTCCTCCGTTAAATTCGTGTGGTGCGTCCTTTTTTATCCCCTTCGGCCCTTTCTACCCTGCTGTTGTCCCTGGTTATGTCTCGTGTGGATTTCGCTAACTCTGCTCTCATTGGACTTCCTAAGTCTCGGTTATCTCGGCTGCAACGGATACAGAATACTGCCGCTCACCTTGTCTGTCACGCTTCTCCTCGGGACCACATTACCCCTCTGCTTTTTCGCCTTCACTGGTTGCCCTTCCCTTACCATTCTCAATTCAAGCTACTCACTTTGGTTCACAAAGCTCTCCATACAGGCACCCCTCAATATCTCTCCGACCTCCTTTCCTTTCACTCTCCCCGGTATACTCCTCGCTCTTTCCACCTCAACCGCCTCACTCTTCCTTCCCCTTCTCGTGCTCACCTTCAATCCACCCGTGCTTCTGCTTTCTTCTTTGTTGGTCCTGCCCTCTGGAATTCCCTCCCCTCTTCCCTTCGTTTAGAACCCCACCATACCACCTTTAAACAAAGCCTGAAAACCCACCTTTTCTCCCTGGCTTTCGATGTGCCCTCCCCTTTTGTGTAATTCCCATTTTCCTTGCCCTTCGCCTACCCTCTTGTTTCTTTCCCCATCCCTTATTGTTTCTCCTGTCTACACTATCTTTTATGAAGAATTGTAACTTTCTTTTTCCTTTTATTTATTTATTTATTTATTTAACATGTTTTGTATCCCGCCTTTTCCTTCAATCAAAGCGGTTAATACAGCACAAAGTTAAACAAAGGTGAGGGAAACATACATTGCATTATCATTACATCACAACAAAACACTAGGAGTACAAACAGGGAACACAGTACATAACTTACATTACATTACCTTACATTAACTACAAACAGCATATCGCTGTACAGAATGAGCATATAGCAGCAGATAGTGGGTCTCGCTTCGGCCTTTTTTTTTTTTAAACTTGATTTTAATTGTACATGTTTATGTTTATGTTTATTATATTTGATAAAAACCACCTTTCTACAGTAACCAAGGCGGTGCACAATAAAATTCAATAAAAGAGGCTGGAAGCCAATGAAAAGGAAAGGAAAGGAAAGTACAATATCATGATAGGACAGGAAAGAAAATATGGAGGACAAGACAAGACAAAGGAGGGAAAGCATAAGAGGGACTAAGAGGAGGGGAGGAGAGGCATCACACGAAAGGGGAGGGAATATCGAACGCCAGGGAGAACAGATGGGTCTTCAAGTTTTGTTTAAATGTAGCGTATTGGGGGTCCAAGCAGAGGGAGGGGGGAAGAGCATTCCAGAGGGCGGGACCAGCAAAAAAGAAGGCAGAGGTACGGGTGGACTGCAAGTGAGCGCTAGAGGGAGAGGGAAGGGTGAGGCGGTTGAGGTGAAAAGAGCGAGGTGTATGTCTGGGAGAGTGAAAAAAGATGAGATCCGTTAAGCATTGCGGGGTACTGGTATGAAAGGCTTTGTGTACAAGGGTCAATAGTTTAAATGTGGCACGGAAGGTAACAGGCAACCAGTGAAGGTGAAATAATACAGGGGTAATATGATCTCTGGGGAAAGAATGTGTAATGAGGCGTGCTGCAGTATTTTGGATCCATTGGAAGCGGGTTATCTGGTTTTTAGGAAGACCAATGAAAAGTGAATTGGAGAAATCTACCCTGGACATAACTAAAGATAGTACCAGGGTGGTAAGGGCCAAAGGGGAAAGGAAAGGGCGAATGGAGCGAATTTGACGGAGAAAAAAAAAGGATGTTTTGGTAACGTGGGATATGTGGGTGTGGAAAGATAAGTCAGAGTCAAAGTGCATGCCAAGGTAACGAAAGGTTGAAACCAAGGGAACGGGAGTGCCGGAAAAAGAGGGAGCTATGGAAGGGGACGGACTACCGTGGGAGAACCAAATGGCAATAGTCTTAGTGAGATTTAAGTGAAGACAATTAAGTGTTAACCAGTTCGCTACAGCTGAGAGGCAAGAGTCCAGAGCGGAAAGATCAGGACATGAGGGGGAAGTGTGGTGGAGTAAGAGAATATCATCAGCATAGAAAAAAGCAGATATACCAGACTGTTGAATTAGAGACGCAAGGGGGGCCAGGAAAAGGTTAAAAAGAAGAGGGGCGAGGACAGAGCCCTGGGGAACCCCGCAGGGAAGATGGTGAGAATCTGAAGGGGGGGTGGAAGGTGAGGGAGAGAGAACAGCGCAGGACCGAGTAGAGAGAAAGGAGTGGAACCAGTGGTGAACCGTACTACAAAGACCCGCTTCCCGTAAGCGATGAAGGAGAAGGGAGTGATCAACCAAATCAAAAGCAGCCGAGAGATCCAGTGCAACTGCCACGGAAATGTCACCACGATCGTGAGCTACGTGTAGTGCATTTGTGAAAGCTGAAAGAATAGTCTCCACACTGTGACCCTGACGGAACCCAGATTGACGGGGGTGAAGGAAGTTAATAGAGTCGAGATGGTGGGAGAGTTGTGCAAAGACGAATTTCTCGAGAAGTTTAGATAGAAAAGGGAGGTTAGAGACAGGGCGATAGTGGGCAGGAATTAAGGGATCAAGTGAGGGATTCTTTAGAATGGGGCGTATCAGAGCATGTTTCCAGGGCCGGGGGAATGTCCCAGTAGAGAGGCTAGACTTAAACATGGAGAGAATGTAAGGAAGAAGCCCCAGGGAAGGAGTGAGGAGCCAGGAGGAAGGGATGGAATCGAGAGAATAAGAGGTTTTCTTGGAAGAGGAAATGAGGTGGTGAAGTTCAGGGGCAGTGATCAGGTCGAATGAAGCCCAGAAATGAGAGAGCTGGGAGATGGGTGGGGGAGAAGGGACAGGGGGAGGAGAAGTGATTGGAGCAGGACAGGAGGGTATGGATGCTCTTAGAGATGTAACCTTGTCGCTAAAAAAGGAAGCTAATTGCGAAGGAGGAGGAAAGGGATGAGCTGAGTAGCCTGATGCAGGAGCGCGTAAAGAGATGAGAGATTGGAAAACAGAATAGAGATGTCGAGTCTGGTTAGGGGCATTGGAAATGGCAGTAGAGAAAAAAGAGCGTTTGGCAGAGTGTATTTTGGAGCGGTAATAGGAATAATGGGATTGAAAGACTGCTAGGGTAGTTCCAGAGGGAGCCTTGCGCCACAGTCGCTCTGCTCTGCGAAGATGAGTTCGCAGCAGTCGGAGACCACTATGGTACCAAGGATACGTGGGTCGACGCCGGGGTGGACGGGGATGTAGAGGGGCTATACGATCAAGGGTAGTGGACAGCGAGGAGGACCAAAGGGTTGCCTGGGAATCGGCGGAGAGGAGGGAAAAGTCCGAGGGCAGAAGATCACCAGCCGCAGGGAACTGCTGAAGCGTAAGAGGAGTAATGGTGCGTGAAAGCCGCTTTGGTGGGGATGAAAGGGAGGAAGGGGAGAAAGAGGAGGAGGAGTCGCTAGGAAATGAACAGAAGACAGCAAGACAGACATGGTCCGTCCAGGGAAAAAGGGTAGAACTAATATTAGAGAGGATAAGCGAAGAAGAAGAGGGTGTCAAGAGCAAGTCAAGGGTATGGCCAGCCTGATGGGTAGAAAGAGTGACATGCTGCAAGAGAGATAGATCCTGGAGAAAGGAAAGGAAAGAAAGTTCCCTAGAAGAGGTGGGGGCATCAACATGAAGGTTGAAATCACCTGCGATAAGTACATGGGGAAAAGCTAGAGAGACATCAGTAATAGTTAACAGAAGTGCATCCCAGAGTTCAGAGCGAAGAGCAGGGGGGGAATAGAGAAGGAGTACGTGAATACGGGGAGAGGTGTGAAGGCAAAGCAAAAGGGATTCAGGGTAATGTAGTGATAGGGAAAAAACCTGAGTAAAGGACAGGGTCGGATGGAGGAGAGCGGCCACACAGCCACCCGACCGACCGAGACGTGGAACAGAAACAGCAGAGAACCCTGGTGGAAGACAACGGGCTAGGAGAGCATCTTCGCCGTCTCTGAGCCACGTCTCTGTTACAAGGGCGAGATCGAAAGAGGACCGAAGAACTAGATCTTGAATAAGAAGGGTCTTGTTTCACAGGGACCGGCAATTCAGAAGGCCAATAGAGAGAGAGGACCGAGAGAGAGTAGACGGAGTAGGGGAGGGAAGGTGCAGAGAGACAGAAGAGGGACACGAGCGAAGGTTGGAGAGACAGCGGAGGCGCGTACTGGGTAGTTTGCCCGGTCGCCTGCCCCAGAACACCGCTTTGATTATAGGAGAAAGGCGGTTTTATCAAAAAACAATAAACATTAACTCTGCTCTAGGTAATGCGCATGTATATGGTGTCTGTGCTCTGTAGGGTAAAATGTAGGCGTTGTGGGCATGTTTATGTTATCTGCACTAAAGGTTCTGTCTGTATTACCACATTTTAGTAGTGGGTTGGCAGGAACCACAGCTGGGACTTGAACCTGTGACCTTCTGCTCCTGAACACACTGGCTGTGTGCCTTGCACCACTGTGTTGCCACAGAGACAGTGCATTCCTTGGAGATACCATGACTGTTTGTCAGACAGAGCCTGTCTGTTGCAGTGCATGACACCCACCTAAACAGGGCTGGGCCATGGTCTGCTGTGGGCAGCAACCACTGCCCCCTCCACCACCAGTACCCCTCTGCCACCATGCTGACATGCCCTTCTGCTGGTGGTGCTGGTGATGCGCAGTCTCGGCCATCCAGTGTGCGGGTAGGCGACTGCCTATGGTGCAGGTTCTGGGGTAGGGGTGCCTGCATAGATGTCCACGCTTCCCCCCAGCACCGCCTGCCAATGTTCTGTACCCTTGGGGGTACCTGCTGGGTACTATCCCCTGTGACACTGTGGGAAACACACTCATGCCCGTTTTGGGCCCCCATCAGTTGCTGTCTGGCTGCTCTTCTGTTTCAGCATTCGTATGGGTCACCTAGGCATCACCCTAGTCTGCACTGTGGCCCAGCTGCACCACAGCATGTGTTGCCTGCAGCCCTCTGTGTCCCCTTTTCCAGCATCTGTCCAGTTGCCTATTCCAACATGCACACCCTGCTATTGCGGGACATGTGCACACCATAGGAAACCTGTCCAATAGAAAGGGAGAACCCTGATCAGCGCTATTTCACTGTGGGATCATTCACCTTGTATGGGGACAGAGCATAGCCCCTTCCAAAATTGATATCTTTTTTTTGGTGCTTTCTCGGTAGTGTTTCTTGATGTTACCATTAATATCACTATTGCCTAGCTAGGTTATGTTTTTTTCCCAGTTTGTTCAGGTCATTTTCAATGTTTATTTGGCCTTTTGTTCCGTGCACATGTATCACACTTATCACCTTTTGTAGGTTTCCCTGGCTTTGCTGTACATTGCTGACAGAAATGGTTTCTCTTCCCTTTAAATCTACTCTAACGCCAGGGTTTCACTGGCGTTAGTTTTCAGCCCCGGAATCCACAGCGTTAGTGTGCAGGGAGCCTCTCCCCTCCCACTCTCCACCCATAGACCCCTTCTCGCCGCCCCTGGGGAGCCTTCCTCCGCCCTCAGGGAGCCTTTCTCCGCCTTCAGTGCTCCTTTGCGCCGCTGAGCATGTTAACACGCGATAAGGCACCGTATCGCCTGGTAAAGCATCATTATCGTGCAATAAGGCGCCTTATCGTGCGATAACGTGTCAGCAGCGCAAATAGCGCCATTTAGTAAACATACCCCAAAGAAAGTTATTACTCAATAAAACTTTAAGAAAAAATGTACCTTCCATTTCCCATCGCAGTTCTTACAGGATCTTCGTCTCTCTGTTTTGTTTTTGCTTAATTTGCTTAGCAGCTGATCACATCCAAGTAAATGACAGAAGGTTCATTAAAAATGTGTGTGTGGAGGGGATCCTCCAACTTTATTGGGTTAAAATTTAATTTGAAACTAATTTGAAACTTAATTTTCATGGTGGTAGATCACCGGCACTTTTGGCCGGAAAAAGTAGATCATGACCTGTTCGAAGTTGGACATGCCTGCTATATAGGAATTCTATCCTATCTCTTTAAGAGATTTGTCTTTGTGTTTATGAAAACCACAAAGTAGGCACAGGGACATTTATGTTTATGTTTATTTATTTGATATACCGCTTCTCCAAAAAGATCAGAGTGGTTTACAATATACGAAAATATACAGAGAGCCAATTTGTCAGAAACAGAAAGGAAGTTACAATATGTGATAGAAAAGCACACAGTACAATCATATGACAGGACAGAGAAGACAAGGGAAGGAAAGTAGTATCACACGAGAGGGAAGGGGAGGTCAAAAGCGGAGGAGAACAGGTGGGTCTTCAGGGATTTCTTAAAGGTGTGATAATTCTGCTCGAGCCTGAGCCTAACCTGAGCCTAACCTGAGCCTAACCTGCAATTTAGATTACTTTCCACCAGGAGTACCACACACATGGACCTAGTTACTATAGCTAACAAACATATCATCCTAAATCTCATATATAGAGCCCCATCCTCACCACCAGAAGATTTATCTAATATAATAGAGCTTGCCTGCAACCCAGAAAGCCCACACAAATCCAACTGGTTAATGGGTGACTTTAACCTCTCTTCACTTCACCATAGCCACTCTACCACATTCCTTGATGCCATGGCTGACCTCAACTACTCGCAGTTAGTTAGCTCCCCTACACACCTCAAGGGTAACACCCTTGACCTCATTTTCGCGCCTCAGTCTACAGCGAACACCAACTTTAAGCTATCTCATACCCCTGTCCCATGGTCTGATCATGATTTATTATCCTTCCAAGTCCCATATCAGCAAAACAGTATCCCAGCAAGACATACAAATGTAATCTCATCAGGACCAACAGCCCGTTTCAAAACGCTCAACAAGGATGACTTCATCAGCCAGACTCTTCCAACCCTTTGTCTACCAACCAATGACCTTGATGAACTGATCAACAATTGGTACAACACCCTGAACTCCTCTTCACATCTACCTTCCTCAGTAAGACCACCAGCATCCAGCACAGCACTAAAAAGTAGAAACACAAAACCATGGTTCTCCACTGAACTACGACTATCCCTCCAGAATCTAAGAAAACAAGAGAGAAAATGGCGCAGATCACGTGCTCCACTTGACCAAATGGATTACGAAAATGCCCTAAAGAAACACCGGGAGAAAATAGCTGAAAAGATGAGGGAACACCATACAGAAACCCTCCTCCGATCACTGAACAAACCACGTGACCTCTTTAACATCACCAAATCCTTAACCAAGGCACCATCCTCCAACCAAACAATATCAATTCAACCTCAGGCTTTTGCCGACTATCTTCAATCCAAATCCATTAACACGAACTCCACACCAAGTTGTATACCTAACCCCATCTCAATTACTCAGCCTCTAAAAAATTTTGTCGCTCCCACAGTGAAATCCATCACTGACCTTATTGCCACCTTGAATACTACCACAGCCCCAAACGATCCATGCCCTGCCTACTGGATCAGAACAATGCGTGCTGAACTGAGCCCCATACTTGCCCTTATCATGCAACTCTCCTTCACAACCGGATCATTCCCATCATCTCTCAAGCAAACTTCAATACGCCCTCTCCTGAAGAACAATAAACTCGACCCAGCAAAAACTGATTCATATCGTCCAATTTCAAGTATACCCCTTCTAGCCAAAATCATCGAGAAGGTGGTACAAATCCAATTGCAACAGCATATAGATACTTCAGCTCCTCTCGATCCCTGCCAACACGGATTCCGTGAATCACATGGCATAGAGACCCTTCTCACACTACTCATCAACACCTTATCAAGAGGGATTGACAAAATTGAAAATGGGTTCATCCTCATCTTCCTTGACATCTCAGCAGCTTTCGACTCGGTTAACCATGCACAACTTCTTCATCGTCTTAAAGAAAAGGGAGTCCAGGGATCAGCTTGGGAATGGTGTAGATCCTACCTAAACAACCGCTGGCAACAGGTGCGGATAGGATCTTCAACCTCCGATCCTTTCCAGCAACAACAGGGTGTACCCCAGGGATCCTCTCTTTCAGCTCTTCTGTTTAACATATATATACAACCAATCTGTGAAATCATCAAAACATTTAACGCCTCCAGCTTGATCTACGCAGATGACGTACTAATATTCACTCCAATAAAAATTAATGCCCCTGACTTCTCCCCAATTATCGCCTGCTTCAACGCGATTACAGATTGGCTCCTATCACAGAACCTGCGAATAAACTTCAAGAAAACGGAAGTCCTATTCGTAACCAGGAATAAGAAATTCTCCCCCCCTGCAACTTTGAAGGTGAGAGACGCGGAACTACCATGTAAACCATCAATTCGCTACCTGGGAGTAACCATCGACCAAGAACTGACCTTCAAAGATCACATAAAGCAGACCGTTAAATCCATTTACTACAAATTAAGAACGCTGAAACCCTTAAGACCACTACTCGCCTCCAATGACTTCCGAACAATCTTCCAAACCCTTATAACACCTCATTTTGACTATGCTAATATCATCCTGCATGGTCTACCCAAGAGCACCCTCAACCCACTCCAATTGGCGATGAACTCAGCAGCTCGCATTCTCTGCGGTACTTCCAGTAGAGACCACATCACCCCCATACTAACAGAGCTTCACTGGTTACCCCTACAAGCCAGGATAACTTACAAAGCACTTCTGCTATCCTTTAAAGCAATTAATCAAATAGCCCCACCTTCCCTCTCATCACTTATTCTCAACACCCCCACGAACAGACTGAGAAGATCCGCAGCCGCCAATACCCTTGTCGTACCAAAGGAGTACACTAAATGTAATCAAACAACCAGAGACAGGGCCTTCACCTTATTCGCTCCAACTTGCTGGAATAATCTCCCTCCTCATATCCGATCAATAAAAGACCTCTCTCAATTTAAAAAGGCCCTCAAACACTACCTATTCTGTCATCATCTCGTAGGCCCTAACCCTACACCTCCTCCCCCCATCTCACAAATCACTCACACAGCCTCCGACATTCCAACAACATAGTCATAACAGAACTCGACCTAGACACTCTGCACACCCAAAGTTACGACCCAATTTAACTGTAAATTTTCAGAGGTAATATATCTTTCTGTATATAGCTTGTATATAGTTTACCATGTTGTCTCCAAGTTACTGACCCTGTTATAATGTAAGCAAAAGACCTTGTTATAATGTAAGCAAAGGACTGTTCTAATGCGAAATTTGTTATCTGTAAACCGCGCTGATACCAAAGAGCGCGGTATATAAAAACTGTAAAATAAATAAAATAAAATAAATAAATAAATAGTGGGTAAAGAATTCCATAGGTCAGGGCCAATGAAGAAAAAGGCAGAAGTGGGCACGGGAAGGAGAAGGAAGGTGCAAGCGGTTGATGTGTAAAGAAGGAAGTGAATAGGTGGGAACGTGAAATTGGATAAGGTCTGCCAGGTACTGAGGTGATTGAGTGTAGAGACCTTGATGAACCAATGAGAGAAGTTTATACCGGATATGGAAATCAATAGGGAGCCAGTGGAGATGGATGAGAAGAGGAGTGATGTGATCCCGTTGTGAAGAGTGAGAGATGAGGCGTGCAGCTGTGTTTTGAATTCTTTGGAGACGGTGTAGCTGTGACATAGGAAGACCAGCCAAGACAGAATTACAAAAATCAATACGAGACAGAACAAGGGAAAGAAGGAGAGTAGTGAGGGCTTGTGGGGTGAGAAAAGGTCGGATAGCATGAACTTGACGTAGAAAGAAAAAAGAAGTCTTTGAAACATGTGATATGTGGTCCCGAAAGGTGAGATCAGAATCAAAAAGAACACCTAAATAACAAAAGCAAGATACTAAAGGAATAGGGGAACCAGAAAGAGAAGGTGTCAGCGAAGGGGAGGGACTACCATAAGTAAACCAGATAGCAAGAGTCTTTGTTAAGTTTAAGTGCAAACAGTGGGTAAGAAGCCAATCAGCGACAGCAGAAAGACAAGAGTTGAGAGGGGAAAGATCAGGATGTACAGGAGAGGTATGGAAAAGAAGGAGTAGATCATCAGCGTAGAAAAAAGGTGGAGATTCCAAACTGCTGAACTAGAAGTGCAGACATTGACTCTGTACCGTCGCTACTAGCTCTGCCAGTAATGCCCCTCAACAACAGGAAGTACATGTCAGAGGGCAGGACTGGCTGTGCTAGCAGTGGTAGCACCGGCGGAGTCAATGTCCCCGCACCCACCTAGTGTTTTTCACTGCTACAGCAAGTAAGAGACCCTGAGAAGTGCCAGCAGTGGAGATGGTGGTGAAGAAGTGACAAGGCCACCTTTGCCTCAAATCCTGGCAAAAGTGACCATGATTTGGAAGACTGAGAGAGATCACAGTTGGGGCTGTAAAGGTTTAGCCTTCCCAAGCCTCTTATATATGGTGCCTATGGTGCTGGGGGAGGAGGGGAGAAACTGTTGCCACCCCCACCCGAGTCCAATAGCAGTGAATCATACTCGGGGGGGGGGGGGAGGGTGACAGCAGCATATTACCTCCCCACATCTGTCCTCCCAGAGAGGCCTGGAGTCACCAGGATTGCTTGTAGGTTTAGCCTGTAGCTATGTTAATATTGCTGCTAGCAGAATCTCACACTCATGGGGATGGGAGACATGACGTCACTCCAGCACTTCCACCTCTGCGGGGGGGGGGACCTCAGACGGCAGCTAAACACATCGATGCTCTCTCCGCTCTCTCCTGTCTTCTGCCATCTGAACCATTCTGCAATCCACTTGCTGCTTGCACGGTGCCCTCCTGCACCCAGGGCATTCACGCTTCCTCTGCTCTGTCAAATAATACCCAGCAGCTAGTAGCATAGCAAGTAGAAGCCCAAGCCCAAGCACAGACAGTGGTGACAGCATGAATGGCTGCTTCCTTGCTCCACTGAACGGGTGCTGCCATGCTGTGTAAGTTTGACAGATCATGCCACTGCCACACAACAGCAACCCTCACTCACGGCAGTGTACAGCAGAGTTGGGGAGTTGGTCACTGGGGCTGAGGTGAGTGAGCAAAAGCTTGCACAACATGGAGGAGGACTCCGTCTATTCAGACTCGACTCATGTCAGTCAGACAAGCTCAGTTAGACTCAGTTGTTTGTTTGGCCCAGCCATTTTGTACCTGGGCTTGGGGCTGAGAAGGCTGTTTCCCCAAATCTCTTATGCAGGGTGCCTATGGTATGTTTTAACCATTTCAATTGGTGAAGTGCTTGAGGACTTGCAAAAATTGATAAATCTCAGATGTAGCTTCCTTGTGAGTTCTCAAGCTTTTTCACTTTGCTAGACAAACTGCCAAATGGTCATTTTCTGTAAGCTAACTATAGTTTGTGATAACATTTCAAATTTTCGAGTATTAGTTTCATAACCTCCTTGGTCTGGAACCAAGAATTAAGTTCAGTCAAACAGCATCTATACCGAACAAGTGGCATGAAAAAAAAAGAAGTAGTTTTAAATCTGGTGATAGTATCCCAGATTGTCACAAGTGTGATGGTTGGAGGATTTAGGCGTCATTGTGGATATCATGTTAAAACCCTCGGCCCAGTGTGCAGCGGCGGCCAAGAGAGCAAATAGAATGCTAGGTATGATAAGGAAAGGAATGGAAAATAAAACAAAAGATATTATAATGCCTCTATATCGTTCCATGGTGAGACCGCACCTTGAATATTGTGTGCAATTCTGGTCACCGTATCTTAAAAAGGATATAGCGATTTTAGAAAAGGTACAGAGAAGAGCCACCAAAATGGTAAAGGGGATGGAAGGATACTCCTATGAAGAAAGGCTAAAAAGGTTAGGGCTCTTTAACCTGGAAAAGAGACGGCTGAGGGGAGATATGATAGAAGTCTATAAATTAATGAACGGAGTGGAACGGGTAAACGTAGATCGATTGTTTACCTTATCAGAATATAGAAAGACTAGGGGACATGCAATGAAGCTACAGGGTAAACTATTTAAGACTAATAAAATAAAATATTTTTTCACTCAACGTGTAATCAAACTCTGGAATTTGTTACCGGAGGATGTAGTAAAGGCTGTTAGTGTAGCTGGGTTTAAAAAAGGTTTGGACAAGTTCCTGGAGGAAAGGTCCATAAACCATTATTAAGAAGGGACCCAGGATATCAATGCTTGACCCAGTACAAGTATTGCGGAACCTGTGTCTTTTGGGAAAACTGCTAGGTACATATGACCTAGATTGGCCACTGCTGGAAACAGAATACTGGGCTTGATGGACCTTGGTCTGACCCAGTATGGCATATCTTATGTTCTTATGTTCTTATGACTAACAGCACTTGCTGTGAAGCCTTAACAGGAGGTTCTTGAGGAAGACCTGGCTCACAATCAATACTTTTAATGACTGGAAGGATTTCCAGTGGTGGGTGTTCCTAGGTAGCTAACTACTCTGCTTATTGGGAAAACTGCACCTGTACATCATTCATGCCCTGTAGGCGGAATACATGACATCATCCGGAGCACAGCAGTCCTAGCAGTTATCCAGGTAGCTGCATTTTTCATGCCATTGTGCAGAGAGTGGACAAACAGCCCTAGTGGTCACCCAGGAAGCCAGGGTTCAAATCCCGTTGGTGCTCCTCGTGGTCTTGAGCAAGTCACTTAATCCTCCATTGCCTCAACTACAAAAACTTCCAGGCTGGTGCAGAAATGTTAGTGTGCATTCTGTGTGCAGGCAATGCAGCATATACAAGGAAGTACCACCTGTGTCTCATGCAGAGAAAAGACTGATGTGTGCACAAAGAGAACAAAAAAGTAGGTGTGCACAGTAATGCCAAGTGTATTTAAATGATAAGCAAATAGGCTACACATATTAAAATGAAATGCTAATAAGGTCTGTTCCCGTTGTAGAGGATTACATAACCAGGTGTAAAGTTTAGGAGCACCATTATATCTATGCATGGTTTGAGATGACGTAAACCTCTTGTGTGAATAGACGTTTGATGTGAAAATCCTATGTCCCATGAGGGAAAAAGGGAAGAGGGTGAAAGGGGATAGACTCAGGAGTGATATGTGGAAATATTTCTTTATAGAAAGAGTAGTAGATGCATGGAATAGTCTCCCAGTGGAGGTGGTAGAGATGAGGACAGTATCTGAGTTCAAAAAAGCATGAGAAAAACACAGAAGATCTCTAAAGGTAAAAAGGGGACTCTTGTAGTAGTTGATATGGAAGCGCAGACTCACTAGGCCATGTGGTCTTTTTCTGCCGACATGTTTCTATGTTTCTTTCAGCATATGAGCAAAGGTTCAGCGTTCAAGAAGAAATATCTTTTGCTACTTATTCTTTAGTGGCTTTGCTGCTTGCAAGAGCTAGAACTTCACATCAAAGAGATGGGGAGAACAACAGAGACCCAAGCAACAGAGACATGCAGGGGAAGAAGGCACGAGAGGAGGTACATCCCTATGCGCACAACACGAGTCTCTGAAATTTATGTGTGCGCGCACAAGGCCGCCTGTAGCATGTCTATTGTTTGCACATGTGTTGGCTCCACTCTTTTCAACTTTATGCTAAAGTTTTGCACATATCTCATTTGCATACATGCCCCTTGCTGCATATCGGCACTGAAGATTTGCACTATTGGCATGCTCTGAAAACGCATACACAGCCAATAGCGCGTGGCTTTCTGCATCATCCTGATAAATCGTAACCCCTCTGAGACTTACTTGAATGTAACTTGCTTTGAACTGCTCCAGCAAATGGATTAGTTAATACAAAAAAACACAATTAGGCAGCAAAAACGGCATTTTATAATCACCGGGCTTTTTAAATGTTGGACTGCTTGTGTTAGAGGAAGAGACCTTTCTTACACATTCCTGAGATGTAGATCTTGATAGATCCTCTGAGGACATCAAAGCAAAGCCAGGATTAAACCAGGAACTCTTATTAGGAAACTGTGCCTGTTTCCAGGAAGTTTGCAAACATAGGGACATATAGACAGAAAGAGAGATGAACATCCCCTTGACAGTGAGTTCTCTCATTTGTTTGAAGTGCATCTAAATATCAGACTGACAATCTTAAAAAGATTTCATTGTCTTGTGAATTGTGAAGAGCAGCTGTTGCAGAGGCCTGGGGCCTGTGAGATCAGTCGCTATGCTCTATAATGGCAGACTTACTTCTTTTTCTTTCCAATTGCATCAATGTGGCTCATCACAGAAATACCAGACAGGAGCATGTTAAATACCAAATTATTCCTAGAGTATGAATGTGACATACTCCAAACCATATAATACACCTCTGAGAAGTTGAACGATGGGGAGCTAGCAAGAGACACCACACACTACCTCACAGTAAAGGGAAGAAAATACGTTTGGGATTTCATACAGTCAAGGCTTAAATTAATATAAGCATGAAAGGCATATCAGTATTTGACAAGAAGAATTATATCAAGGTTATGAAGGAAAAGAAACAAAGATAAAAGCTTTATATATGGAAAGAGGTTCTGCCATACAGAAAGAGAGGAGCTTTTGTTCACTTTATTTATTTATTTATTTAGAAAACACTTATATACCGCTACTTCCAGCGATCAGAAGCGGTTTGATTACATTTTTGGGATTTGTCAAAAATCAAGACAGAAAGGTTGGGGCATATATACACTAGTTCAGAGGTAATACACAGCACACAGGATAGGGTCTCAAGCTTGGTCTTAACATATTTACATAATTTACAAAAGAGATTCTTCTTAACATATTTACATTTTACAATAACTATTCATTTCATCTTTTATCCCTCCGGGCTTTACATCTGATTGTAGTAACACTGGAATAGATGTGTTTTTAATTTCTTCCTGAAAGCGGCTATGTCCTTAATTGCTCTCAGCTCATATGGTAGGTGGTTCCATAAAGTTGGGGCAGAGAATGAGAAAGCTCTATGGCTAGTACTGGCTTTTACATGTCTGATGATGTTTGGAACTTGTAGCGTGTCTGAGTTGATAGTTCTCCTGTCTCTGGTGGTAGGTTGCGAGCAGATAAGGGTTGAAAGGAATGATGGGGCTAGGTTGTGTATGAGTTTGAACGTAGTTACCAATGTTTTATATTGTATCCTGGCAGCAATGGGTAGCCAGTGTAGCTCGATCAATACGGGTGTAATGTGCTCAGTTACTCTTGATCGCATGATGATCCTTGCCGCCACATTTTGTGCCAATTGCAAGATATTGGTGGTTTTCTTTGGTAGGCCCTGTAGGATGGCGTTACAGTAGTCTAAGTGAGGCATGATGAGTGCTTGTGCGACAGACCGGAAATCGCATGGTTCAAGTATATTCCGCAGGGGTCGTAGTACTCTCAGTTTGTGAAAAATGGCTTTGTTGGTGTTACTCAGGTGCTTTTCCATCTTTAGTTTGCTGTCGATTGTGACTCCCAGATACTTGATCTCATTTTTAGTGTTGTAAGTGTTGTTACACAGTGTGATTGTCGGAGGAGGTTCGAAGTCAGGTTTACCGGATATGTACATCACTTCAGTTTTCTTGTGGTTAATTGTCATATTGTTTTGTTGTAGCCATCCTAATATCTCGCCCAGGCAGGTTTCGAGCTGTGTATATTTGGGGTCTTCGGCATCTAAATGCGTGTACAGCATAATATCGTCTGCATAAATGTGGTAATTGATGCCATGTTTCCTGAAGATGCCACTGAGAGGTTGCATGTAAATGTTGAAAAGTAATGTGGAGAGTGCCGAACCCTGCGGTATGCCTTGAGTTTGAGTGAAGGCTTCTGCTTTTTCGCCGTTGAATTGGACCTGCGGAGTTCTGTTCGTTATGTAAGAGGAGAACCATTTCAGGGGGGTTCCCAATATTCCAATTGATTCCAGCTTGTTAAGTAGGATTCCATGATGGACAGTATCAAAAGCGGCAGAGATGTCGATGAAAATGAGAATAAACATTTTCTTTCTGTCTTCTAGGCCCTTGAGGAGGTTGTTAAGCAGGGCCAGTAGCAGAGTTTCGACCCCATGGTTTTTTCTGAAACCATATTGCTGACTGTCCAGGGTTTCATGGTCATCGAGGTGGTCTTGCAGTTGAATGAGGGCTGCCTTTTCAATGATCTTTGCTAGGAAAGATATGCTAGAGATTGGGCGGTATGATGTTGGGTCCTCTTTGTTGAGTGAACTGTTCTTTAGGATCGGTCTAATTATGGACTTCTTGAGCTGGTTAGGCATGATTCCTTGACGCAGTGATTGGTTCACAATGTGTGAGACCTGGTGGACGATATCCTTTTTTGCTGTCTTGATCCATGCAGCTGGGCAGGGATCTAGCGGGGAGGTGGTGGTGTTGATACTGGTTATTATTTCAATAGTTTGTTTATCATCAATTTTGTGGAACTCGTGCCATGTTTGCTCTTGCTCCACTTCAGTTTTCAGATGCGATGTGTCCACATGGAGGTTGGGTGAGGTAGTTGTCAGCTTGCTTGCATAATGGTTTGCAAGAGTTTGAGGATGGATAGTGTTACCATGATGTTCCGGCTGGGACGTTTTGGTTAGTGATTTCACTAGTTGAAATAGTTCACGCGGTTTGTTAATAGCTTTATTTAGCAGGTTAGTGTGGTGCGACCTTTTCTCAGCATCCACTTCTTTTTTGTATTCTGAGAGGAGGTTGAGGTACTCAGCTCTGCGTTCAATAGATTTGCTATGTCTCCATTTTTTTTCACACTTTCTGAGTTCTTTCTTCATTTTGGTCAGCTTTGCTGTGTACCAGGGTTCTGATTTGAGTTTGACCTGGATTGATGTATCTTTCCATTTTGGGTTCGCTGTAGTCTGGATTCCAATGTCCCAGCTATTTGTTAGTGTATCGAGGTCTGTACTTTCCAGGTCAACGTGCGCCTTGATGTTACTTGTAAGACTTTCCAGGTTTAGTTTGTTGAAGCTCCTCTGTTGGTGCATTTCTCGTTGTGCTTTCGCGTCTTTTGGTAACGAAGGGAGTTTTATCTGCATCTCGATTTGGCGATGGTCAGACCAAGGTACTGCTTTGATCTTGAGCAAAGGCTTCTCGTCGTTGCACTGTTTACTCGAGGGAGTGAAGATCATGTCAAGGATATTGCCCTTTTCATGTGTGGGCTCATTTATTAGCTGCTGATATCCTAGTTGGGACATAGCTTCCAGGAAGGTAGTGGCGTGTGCTGCTGTTGTTGAAGCCAGGTTTAGGTCACCTAGGATGATTTGGAATTTTTTCGGTTGAGTTGAGGAGATGTTTTCCAAAGCCACAGCAAGTATTTCATGATGTGGCGAGGGTGATCTGTATATTAGGCAAATAGATATTGCTGGGTTCTCCTCCTTGTTTTAACAAATACTGTACAAGGAATCAGTTTTACAAATAGGCAGTTTGGAGTCTGTTTTTTCATCATTGACAGATTGACTGAACTCTCAAAGCTGCTTTCTAACCCAGGTCCTAGGATTTTCTCAGCGGTTTGGAGAGGGGGATAACTAGAATGGCAAATTAAATTGTTTTGAGGCATGTTTTTAAGTCTCTGGTGCATTTGCAAACATAAGTATATGTTTTATATACAAAAAAAACCAAATTTCATTTGAAATTATACTCTTATCCCCAAAAAGTTTAAAAACTGATGGGGCAATTATTCAGCCACATGCAAAAGTGAAACTGGATGTTCAGGGGAATTGCCCAGACCACAGCTTCTGCTGAATATCTGGTCTCAACTACGGCCACTGCAGGCTGTCCAAATAGCCAGACTGCATAAAGTTAGGCCTGATTTTATACAGTGACTTATCTAAATTAGCAGACTGAAAATCACTGCTAACCAGGTAAGTGCTTGCACCACCCATGCCCTGCCCACAGTCCGCCCCAGCATTACCAAGGTAGTGCCGCAGCGGTTAGAGGGAATATTCACGGCACTATCGGACTCAGTGGGGTTTATCTGTTTAGCAGGTCCCTTATGAATACTGGGTTCTGAAAGGTCCCTCTTTGAGTTAGGCTCCTAAATGGGCCTCTTGGAAAATTTACTGGGACCAAGTGCCTATATTTAGGTTTAAGGTTTCACTAAACTCCTAAATTTAAGAAACTAAAAGTAGGTGGCAATAGAAGTAGATTTACGACAGGAAAGAGGAATTTAGCACTGATTTTCAGCACCAAGCATCTAAATTATGCTCATACATCTAGGCAAATAGCTGGCAGATTTAAATTCAGGAACATAGCCTAAAATGCCTACTGAAAAGTTCCTATGTTGAATGAAAATAGGGGACAAATTTAGGCACCTAACTTTGGAGTCAAACCTTAGGAGTAAGCAAACATTTTCCAGTGTTTTGTCATGAAGGTTGGTTCCCATTACAGGTAATTTCCATTCACCATTTCAGTTATTTTTATTTTTATTTTCACAGTCTGCCTCATATATCGTCTTCCTCCTCACTTTTGTAGGCTCTCTCAGAACTCTCTCCTTCCCAAAGGTGCCTCCTGTGTTACCTATGACAAACTCTCCATCACTCTACAGCTTCCCCCTCCATTCCCTTTAGTATTTTATTTCTTTTTCATTATTTTATGTACACAAAATGTATATACTGCCTTCCAAAATGATGTTTAGCACAATAAAACACATGTTACAATAAAATCCTCACAGTTGTCACCCTTGTCTCACTTCCCCCTATATCTCTCGCTTTCTTCCTGCGTCAAAGTTCTTCGGATTCCTATCTCCTGCCTCCACAGTCTTCTTTTCTCTCTTGCCCATCAAAGACTGCTGGCATTGTAGTGCCAGAGAGAAACAGCATGAGAAGCAGGCAGTGCCACAAGAAGGCATGGAGCGGTGGCAAAGCAGAGCTCCAATTCATCAGTCCTCAACTTCAGACTACGAGGGCTGCAAACAGGTCTGGCTGTGCACATTTATTTTATTCTTTTGCCATATATATGCAAACAGTCACAGTGAACTTTCAGCAGATATGCATGTTGAAAGCCAAGCCTATTTGTGGTACTTGCAGACAACCTATAATTGCCTGAGTTATGCAATTTTTTTTTGTCTCCCACAAAATGAGCCTTGATACATCAGGCCCTTAGTTTGTCACAGTTCAATAATATATTGATTTTATGGCAGTTGCCAGTGCACCAAAGGCTCAAACTAATGGTCCTGCTTATAGTGCTGTTCGTAGGGATGGCCCGATCACTAGGCAGGCTAGGGACCCATCTAGAAAGGCAGTATAACAGCACAGCAGTACCTTAAAGCCCTTCCCTTCTGGCTGCTACCACCACTACCCTCTCTCCTCCATACCCAAGAAACAGGAAATAAGTCTGTGCACTGCAGATCTTGCACCACAGGCCAGCACCCAAGCATGTTGTGCCCCACTTAGGATTGCCAACTGACCAGTTTTAGTCCAGTCCAGCCGGTTTTACATTTTCGAGGACAGTGGCTGGCAGAACGGTAAAACCTGCCAACGAAGGGCTAGATTTCTATCGACTGCCAATCGCTTCTATGTCTGCCCACAGGGATGCCAACCCTCACAGGCAGACAGGCTGAAACAGCCATGAACATGGCCAGAAGATTGCCCACGGGGGTTGCTTATCTGACATTAGTGCCTGGATGTCTCACCGCCATCTGAAACTGAACATGGCCAAAACTGAGCTCCTTATTTTTCCCCCATCTTCTTTCTCTAGTTCTGTAGATAACACACTACTTCTCCTTGTTTCCTCCACTCATGTGCCACTGAAGATCATCCAACTTCTGCAAGCATCATACAATGGCTCAACCAGCAGCATGCGGATCTGAAATTCCCTATCTAAGGAATTTGCTATCGCAACTGGAGTCTACCAGGGAGATGTCGCCTCATCCCTGCTTTTCAATATCTTGATCGACGCAATAATGAGGAAAACATTCAAGGACAGATGTGGGGTCCAGTATGGTGTGAACAACTTCCTGACTGACTTGATGTTCACAGATGACAATGCTATATTTGCTGGCATGAATGCAGAGGCCACCAACATCCTTTTCCATATTGCCTGCATCGCCCAATCTTATGGCCTAAGAATCAATGTGGACAAGATCAAAATTATGACCATTGTTCACCTCAATGGAATTCAAATCGAGCAGGTCCAAGAATTCAAATAGCTGGGATCGCTGGAAGTCCTCAGCAAGATTAGCCATGCAACAGCAGCATTCGCCTCACTCAAATGGTGCCTCTGGAAGAAGCCCAATATCTCCACCAAGACCAAAATTTGCCTCTTCCAAATGCTTATCCTGCCAGTTCTCCAGTATGGATCGGAAACATGGATTCTGCTCAAACCTGACTTGAACAAACTCAAAGTCTTTCAAATGCAATGCCTGAGACAGATTTTGGGTGTCTGTCTTCATGATTGCCATTGAAACGAGACAATTCGGACAAGGTCCAAGCATCAATCCTCAGTCGAAGAACAAATCCAAAAATGCAGACTGCACTGGTTTGGCCATGTTTGCAGAATGAACACCAGTCGGTTGCCTACAAACTCCTCTAGCAAGAGCGACCTGTTCACTGGAGTGATCAGTGAGAAGCACTAAAGAAAATGTGGCTCAAATACATCGAGGAAGACCCAAGGAACTGACAACTGACCATCAATGAGGACAGAAATGTTGCCACTGATCGCCAGGTTGGAAGCATATTGTGAGCAACACACGGAATCCAGTGGCACCTACAGTAGTGTATTGAGAGGATGGCCTTCTCTCCAAATGCTAGTTAGGGATTAACGAAGAAGAAGTAGAATTGTTTTATTAATTATTGCTTCCTTCTCATTGTTTTAAGTGAAAAAATCTGATCCCAAGAGCCCGGGTTCTGTTGCTGGTGAGGAGTGGACACAGGTACTTTCACCAATCACCCCTCTTCCCCTACCCCTGCTACCAAATTACCCCTTCCACCCCACCAAGCAAGATATAATGCTACCATCTGCGATCACTGCTAGAAAATAATGACTGCTCACCATCTAAATGGGAAACAGAAATGTTTTAGTGCTTTCCTGAACGTCATCAGGTCTATCTCCTTCTGCAAAACCTGCAATAGCATATTCCAGAGAACTGGAGTGGACACTGAAAATACCCAAGACCGCCACCGCTACAGGCAGCATGAGAAAACCCAGGCACATGCAACACCTGTGCTTCTGGACCGAAGGGCCCTCCCTGGCTGAGTATCAAGATAACATCCCCTGTAGATGGCACAGTTCCAACCCTCTTAACACCTTGGAAATGAGAACCAACAGTTTAAAGACACACCTCTGTCAAATCAGGAGCCAGTATAGTTGCTGCAGCACCCCCGATACTGAATCTCACCTGCCCAACCCCCACTCCAGCCTAACTGCAGAATTCTGGATGACATGCAGGTTCCTGAGAACATAAGCTGGTAGCCCAACATACAGTGCATTACAGTAGTCCAGGCCAGATAACACAAGTGCCTGGACTATAAGACACAAGGCCTCCTTGTTAAAAAAAGAACGCAGTTGCCTAACCAACCATAGGTTGCCATAAACAGACTATATCACCTGGAACACCTGCGCCTGCAAGGATAGATCCACATCTAGAAGGACCCCCAGATCGCGAATCTCCTCCAGACAGGCTCCCGCAATCGTGAGCCCTGTCTATAGGACAGCCACAGATAACTCCCCACACAACAAAACCTCTGACTTAGTAACATTCAATATTAGGCAGTTGGCCTGCAACCATACAGCAATTTCCTCCAGACAGTGAGCCGTTGAAACACCACGGACTCCTCTTTTTCAACCACCATGAGCAACTGTATGTCAATCACATACAAAAAGTCAGAAAAACCATATAAGAACATAAGATATGCCATATTGGATCAGACCAAGGTCTATCAAGCCCAGTATCCTGTTTCCAACAGTGGCCAATCTAGGTCATACGTACCTAGCAGTTTCCACAAAAGACACAGGTTCCAAAATGCTTGTATGAGGTCAAGCATTGATATCCTGGGTCCCTTCTTAATAATGGTTTAAGGACCTTTCCTCCAGGAACTTGTCCAAACCTTTTTTAAACCCAGCTACAATAACAGCCTTTACTACATCCTCCGGTAACAAATTCCAGTGTTTGATTACACGTTGAGTGAAAAAATATTTTCTTTTATTAGTCTTAAATAGTTTACCCTGTACCTTCATTGCATGTACCCTAGTCTTTCTATATTCTAATAACGTAAATAATCGGGAAAAATGGTAGAAACCATCATAAAGAATAAAATTACTCAGCATGTAGATAGTCATGGCCTAATGGGAGACAGCCAACATGGCTTTAGACAAGGAAGATCTTGTCTTACTAATTTGTTATGTTTTTTTGAAAGTGTGAATAAACAGGTGGACAAAGGTGAGTCGGTTGATATAGTGTATCTGGACTTTCAGAAAGCCTTTGACAAGGTCGCTCATCAGAGACTTTTGGCAAAACTAAAGAGTCATGGGATAGGAGGCAGTGTACTACTGTGGATCAAGAACTGGTTAAAAGATAGAAAGCAGAGGGTTGGGTTAAATGGCCAATTTTCCCAATGGAGAAAGGTGAATAATGGTGTACCCCAGGAATCTGTGCTGGGTCCGCTGCTTTTTGACATATTCATAAATGACCTGGAAAGTGGAATAACGAGTAAGGTTATCAAATTTGCAGATGACACAAAACTATTTAAAATTGTTAAAACCCAAGAGGATTGTGGAAAATTGCAAGAGGATCTTGATAAATTGGAAGACTGGGCAACAAAATGGCAGATGAAATTTAATGTGGACAAGTGCAAAGTTATGCACCTAGGGAAGAACAACCCAAACTATGGTTACACAATGCAAGGTTCCACATTAGGAACCACCACCCAGGAAAAAAATTTAGGCATGATTGTGGATAGCATGTTAAAACCCTTGACCCAGTGTGCAGTGGCGGCCAAGAGAGCAAATAGAATGCTAGTTATCATAAGGAAAGGAATAGAAAATAAAACAAAAGATATTATAATGCCTCTATATCGTTCCATGGTGAGACAATTGTGTGAGATTTGTGTGCAATTCTGGTCGCCGTATCTTAAAAAGGATATAGCTGTTATTAGAAAAGGTTCAGAGAAGAGCCACCAAAATGGTAAAGGGGATGGAAGGATCCTCCTTTGAAGAAAGGCTAAAAAAGGTTAGGGCTTTTTAACTTGGAAAAGAGACGGCTGAGGGGAGATATGATAGAAGTCTATAAATTAATGAACGGCGTGGAATGGGTAAACGTAGATCGATTGTTTACGTTATCAGAATATAGAAAGACTAGGGGACATGCAATGAAGCTACAGGGTAAACTATTTAAGACTAATAAAAGAAAATATTTCTTCACTCAACGTGTAATCAAACTCTGGAATTTGTTACCGGAGGATGTAGTAAAGGGTGTTAGTGTAGCTGGGTTTAAAAAAGGTTGGAATCTTCCAATGATGAGATTACCAGACGTGCTACACTAATTGTTTCCTTTATTTCTTTATCGGATAAAAATTTAGTATTGCGCTTATATTTCTCAAAAAAGGATCAATTGTTTTGTGGACGTACGGTTCAGGTTTTCCCGGATGTATGTAGACTTACTCAAAGGCGGCGTAAAGCTTTTCTAGCCTTTAGAGCGCGCGCTTTGGCAATTGGGGCTTCTTTTTATTTAAAATATCCATGTAAGTGTATTTTGATATATGAGCAGACAAAGTATATATTTATGGAAGCTGACCAATTGAATGTTTTCTTGCTTAGTAAAGAAAATGGTTAGAAGAAGTTACACACTTCCTTTCTTAGTAAACAGGGTTAGTAGCAATATCATGGGACCAGTGTATATGTTTTGGTTTCTTAATTATGGTGTTTTCTTGTTCTCCTTTCTCCCCTTGATATGAACTTGATTGTATTTCATCTTATTTTTTTTTTTAAATAAAGATTGTTAAACCTGAAAAAAAAAAAAAGGTTTTAACAAGTTCCTGGAGGAAAGGTCCATAAACCATTATTAAGAAGGGACCCAGGATATCAATGCTTAACCCAGTACAAGCATTGCAGAACCTGTGTCTTTTGGGGAAACTGCTAGGTACGTATGACCTAGATTGGCCACTGTTGGAAACAGGATACTGGGCTTGATGGACCTTGGTCTGACCCAGTATGGCATATCTTATGTTCTTATCGATCTACGTTTACCCGTTCCACTCCGTTCATTAATTTATAGACTTCTATGATATCTCCCTTCAGCCATCTCTTTTCCAGGTTAAAGAGCCATAATCTTTATAGGCTTTCTTCATAGGGGTATCCTTCCATCCCCTTTACCATTTTGATGGCTCTTCTCTGAACCTTTTCTAATAAAGCTATATCCATTTTAAGATACGGCGACCAGAATTGCCCACAATATTCAAGGTGCGGTCTCACCATGGAACGAGTGAGAAGCATTATAATATCCTTTGTTTTATTTTCCATTCCTTTCCTTATGATACCTAGCATTCTATTTGCTCTCTTGGCCGCCACTGCACACTGGGTCAAGGGTTTTAACATGCTATCCACAATCATGCCTAAATCTTTTTCCTGGGTGGTGGTTCCTAATGTGGAACCTTGCATCGTGTAACCATAGTTTTGTGTCATCTGCAAATTTGATAACCTCACTCGTTATTCCCTTTTCCAGGTCATTTATGAATAAGTCAAAAAGCAGCAGACGCAGCACATATCCCTGGGGTACAGTACTATTCACCTTTTTCCATTGGGAAAATTGGCCATTTAGCCCTACCCTCTGCTTTCTATCTTTTAACCAGTTTCTGATCCACAATAGTACACTGCCTCCTATCCCATGACTCTTTAGTTTTGCCAAAAGTCTCTGATGAGGGACCTTGTCAAAGGCTTTCTGAAAGTCCAAATACACTATATCAACCGACTCACCTTTGTCTTTGTCTACCTGTTTATTCACACCTTTAAAAAAACATAACAGATTAGTAAGACAAAATCTTCCTTGTCTAAAGCCATGTTGGCTGTCTCCCATTAAGCCATGACTATCTACATATTCAGCAATTTTGTTCTTTATGATGGTTTCTACCATTTTTCCCGGTACTGACGTCAGGCTCACCAGTCTGTAGTTTCCCGGATCACCCCTGGAACCCTTTTTAAAAATTGGTGTTACGTTCGCCATCCTCCAGTCTTCAGGTATTAGAGAGGATTTTAAAGATAGTTCACAGATTACTAATAGCAGGTCTGCAATCTCATATTTCAGTTTTTTCAACACCCTTGGATGTATATCATCCGGCCCAGGTTATTTGCTACTCTTCAGTTTATCTAATAGTTGTAATACATCTTCCCGATGTATCGATATTTCCTTCAATTCTTCCGCACCTTTAAATACCACTTCAGTCATGGGTAACATCCCTACATCTTCCTCAGTAAAGACCGAAGCAAAGAATTCATTCAGTCTCTCTGCTATCACCGTCTCTCCTCTTAGTGCCCCTTTAACCCCTCTATCATCTAATGGACCAACTGACTCTCTCACAGTTTTTTTGCTACGAATGTACTTTAAAAAGTTCTTTATTACCCGTTTTTGTTTCCTCAGCAAGCTTCTTCTCAAATTCTCCCTTTGCCTGCCTTATCTAACTTGCCAGTGCTTGTGCTGTTTCCAGGTTTCATCGTTTGGCTCTTTTATCCATTTCCTGAAAGATGCTTTTTTGGCAACAACAGCCTCTCTGACCTCATCTTTAAACCATGCTGGCAGTTTTTTGGACTTCCTTCCACTTTTCTTAAAGCATGGAATACAGCTGGTCTGGGCTTCCAGGATAGTAACTTTCAATAACACCCAAGCTTGATGTAAGTCTTTAACCTTTGCAACTGCTCCTTTTAGTTTTTTCTTAACTATTTCCTCATTTTATCATAGAATCCCTTTCGAAAGTTAAAAGGTAGTACTGTGGATTTCCTTACTATCCCTCCTCCATTAATTTGATCAAATGTGATCATGCTTGATCACTGTTGCCAAGTGGCCCCAACAACCTTATCTCTTGCACCAGATCTGGTGTTCCACTAAGGACTATGTCTAATATGGCTTTCCCTTTGGTTGGTTCATGAACCAGCTGCTCCAAGAAGCAGTCATTTATTTCATCTATGAACTTTATCTCCCTAGCATATCCTGCCGTGCCACTGACTCAGTCGATACTGGGGTAATTGAAATCCCCCATTATTATTACTGTGCTGTAACATTTGTTAGCTTTCTTGATTTCTTTGAACATTTCATCATCCATTTGTTCATTCTGACCAGGCGGTCGATAGTACACCCCCACTGCCATCGCCTTCCCCTTTTTACATGGAATTTCAATCCATAGAGATTCTACAGCAAATTTTGTTTCCTGCAAAACTTTAATCCTTTCTGACTCAATGCCCTCTCTAACATAGAACACAACCCCTCCACCAATTTGATCAGCTCTATCATTACAATATAGTTTGTACCCAGATGTCACAATGTCCCACTGGTTGTCCTCCTTCTACCATGTCTCTGAGATTCCAATCATATCTAACCTCTCATTTAGTGCTATATATTCTAACTCTCCCATCTTATTTTTTAGACTTCTAGCACTGCATACAAGCATTTTAGAGACTGCATTTTATTCATATTAATTTGGCTATTGGTAGGCATGGGTAATTTGGGATCTTTAAGCTCTGTCTGCTCCATACTCGAGGGCATTTGGGCTACTTTACTCTTCTTTGGAACCTCTCTGCTTTTGGTAGTATCCTTCAAGGATACATTCTTTCGAACCATGTGCTCTTGTGCAACTGTCGGCTTTCCCCTATTATCTAGTTTAAAAGCTGCTCTATCTCCCTTTTTTTTTTCTTTTTTTTATTGAGCATTTATAGTGAATATACACCAAATCAGTAAAGGAAAATAAAACAGAATAAATGATACAAATCACCGAATAATAGGATACAAAATACAATATATAGTCCACATCAAGTGGTGCAGGTAGACTAACAACAAGAAAATAATTCTTTATAAAGAAAACCAGGCAAAAGCCTACACTATTGGAAAACCTATCATCTAATCACCAGATTTACCTCCAAATCCTACACCTGAACGATCATTTATAAATTTCTCTAAATGAGATATATCCATAAAAACATAAGAAACCCCTTCATACTCAATCAAACATGGAGCTGGAGTGGGTTTGGGAGAGAAACAGACTGGTCCATTGGACAGGCATTTCATGCCAGTCCCCCTTGCGCAGTCTTCACCGGATGGAGTATCCCTTGATTCCAGTGGGAGATCTCCGCCTCCAACACCTGCACCTTTACGATCAATGGATTTGTCGGTTAGGCCACCTGAAGTCACAAGTACAATTAAGTTACCAATGTTTTTGCCTTCTCCTGTAAAATTGTTAAATCTAAATGTGGTGTCAGATGTTTCTCCTACCTCTGCTGAGGGGGACATAACCTTGAAAGATATTTGGTCAGTTTTACTTTCTATTGATAAAAAAGTTTCCTCTACCTTAAATGCGCTGTGTACCTTCTCTCAAGAGGCTGTTTTAACCTTTCAGCAACTTGATGAGAAGGTTACTTTTCTTGAAAAATCTGTTCAGTCTATGAGTTCTCAGGTTTCTCCTCTGGTAGCAGCACATACTGTTGCTGTTAAGAATTCCCTGGTTTTATATTCTCGAGTGGAGGCCCTGGAGAACTCTTTCCATGCTTGCAACCTTTGGTTCCTTAATTTTCCACATACTTCCCTTCTGGCTCCTGGAATACTTTTAGAAAAGTATTTCAAAGAAATTCTTAATATTCAGGAACCGGTAGTTGTTTCACAGGCTTATTATATTCTTGCTAGCAGTAAAAATGTTAACCCTCAGGAAGGAGGGATGGATGAAATAGTCCCGGTTATATCCAATCTAACTGCGATTCTCGAGGACTCTACTGACAATGTTTCCACGCGTTCCACCTTATTAGTTACCTTTGCCTCCGTTGAGATTAAGTCACGGATACTTCGAGCTTTTTTCAAAAAGAAGTCTGTTCCCTTTTGTGGACAGACTCTTAATATTTTCCCAGAGGTTTCCCGCGAGACTCAGCTTCGACGGAGGCAATTCCTGGCCCTCAAACCCAAGGTGTTGGCCTTAGGGGCCACATTTTTTCTACCTCCCTTTTAAAGGTTAATGGTAGCAACCTGATTCCATCCCAGTTAAGGTGAAGCCCATCCCTTTGGAAGAGCCCCTCCTTTCCCCAGAGTGTTCCCCAGTTCCTAACAAATCCAAAACCCTCATCCTTGCACCATTGTCTCATCCACACATTGAGACTCTGGAGATCTGCCTGCCTTTGGGTCCTGTGCATGGAACAGGAAGCATTTCGGAGAACACTATCCTGGAAGTTCTGGATTTCAACTTCCTACCTAAAAGCCTAAATTTAGCCTCTAGAACTTCCCTACCACATTTTCCTATGTCATTGGTACCGACATGTACAAAGACAGCAGACTCCTCCCCAGCACTATCTAAGACCTTATCTAGGTTGTGTGTGAGGTCCGCTACCTTTGTACCAGGCAGGCATGTTACCAGGCTATCCTCACATCCACCAGTCACCCAACTATCTACATTCCTAATGATCGAATCACCAACTATAATGGCTGTCCTAACCCTTCCCTCATGGGGAAATGGCCGTGGAGAAACGTCCTCGGTGCGAGAGGGTTTTATATCAACTGGAGGTTCTAGTTACAGGATCACTTCCTGCCACACCAGGGTGACCTCTCTCCTCCATGACAACAGGGATGCTGCCAGACTGGAGGTGTGACTTCAGGACTATATCCCTGTAGGTCTCGTCTATGTACTCTGTCTTTCTTTTGTCTTCCAAGTCTGCTACTCTAGCCTCTAGAGAACGGACTCGTTCCCTGAGAGCAAAGAGCTCCTTGCACCTAGTGCATACGTAAGACCTCTCACCAACTGGGAGAAAATCATACATGTGAAACTCAATGCAATAAACTAGAAAGCCCCCATCTTGCTGCTGGACTGCTGTCTGCATCTTAGTTTTAAGCTTGTGTTTAGATCTTTAAGTTCTTTACTTACTAAGGGTTGCTATGGATACTTATACTAATAAAATTATACCTAATATGTTTAATATACCTTGTTCACCTGAAGCTTAATTAATCTCAGGTCCTTAGTGTATGACTGATTTGGATAACGAGCTGCACCTAAGAGCACCTCCTTTCCTTTAAGATGTGTAAGTACCTATAAAGCTACGATTAACCCAGGGGTGGGTGGATGGGTGTTGGGGAGGGAGGGAGGGAATAACACTTATTAAAAGAGGGCTGCTACACAGTACCCTGTACTGTGCTTCTGAGGTAAGATAACATATATAAGAACATAAGATATGCCATACTGGGTCAGACCAAGGTCCATCAAGCCCAGTATTCTGTTTCCAACAGTGGCCAATCTAGGTCATATGTACCTAGCAGTTTCCCCAAGAGACACAAGTTCCACAATGCTTGTTCTGGGTCAAGCATTGATATCTTCGGTCACTTCTTAATAATGGTTTATGGACCTTTCCTCCAGGAACTTGTCCAAACCTTTTTTTAAACCCAGCTACACTAACAGCCTTTACTACATCCTCCGGTAACAAATTCCAGAGTTTGATTACACGTTGAGTGAAAAAATATTTTCTTTTATTAGTCTTAAATAGTTTACCCTGTAGCTTGTGATAAGGAAGCTTATCATAGCTCAGGTAGGAGCTATAGAAAAGATGATGTGACTCTGAACAAGCAACCTGTCAGTTCTGGTAGAAGCAAGAAAACAGAGTTTTCACATAAAAGACTACCAGTCCCAGAATGCACCAGGTTTCCAGCAGCCATGAGGGAGGCTGAAGTGAGAAAATGTGTGTGCAATCAAGAGAGCTATGAGGTAATCCCTAAGCACTCATCTCAAAGGGCAGGACCCGATTCAACACAGCTGCGCTGTGTTAGGGAGGAGCACACATTAGAACAGAATAAGAATAGAGCTTATTCTACTGATAACAGCTTCAGGAAAAGATACAGCAACAGCTTCAAGCTCGAGCACCAACATCATCTCGAGAAGCAGAAGCCAAGCCAAGCGGATAGAGAGAGAAGGAAACTCTCTGGAAGGAAGAGAAGAAAGGCCATTGGCAGGTCTGAGAGAGTCCAAGGCAGTACCTATACTGGGAGGTATTCCAAATGCCAGCAGAGTCCATTGGACTGGAGTCAGCCAGAGGAATGGAATGGCAGAGATAGGAATCACCAGTGGCTACCTGGAAGAGAGAAGACTGCACGTGGAAAGGACTTTCAGACCTATGCCAGAAGGTATGTGAGGAAAGATCCAGTGTCCAGGGATCAAGATTGGAAGGCTGGACATCAGAACTGGATTACATACTGGCCAGGATATACAGAGAGGAATTATGATAGCAGGAGAGGCTCAGGTATGAACACTGATCCAGACCCTATCTATAATAGTGAATGGCAGCAAGGGAATAAGCATTCTCATGATAGTGCCTTATTGAAAGACTCGTCTGTGCCAATGTATGATAGTGACCCTATGCTGATTGATGAAGGGGGAGTTACAGCAGATGAAACTATTGATTACATGGACTGTTCTCTATCTAAATGCTATTGCTAGCTTTCTGTGAGCAAACACATCAGCCATCACAAAGAAAACCTAACTTTGTTCTTTATTCCACTGCAAACAGCTCCTAAAGCAGGATTTGGGTTCACACAGTAGCAGCCAGCCAGCTAAAGGGTTTCAGCTGGACAACAATAAAAGAAGTATTTTATTGGCTTTACCACTGGTTACACAACTCAATTATTGTCTTCAGTTGTGTTTGGAGTGAAAGAACTACATTACCCACAATACCTTGCAAGAATCATATGAATATATGCATCGTCAAGATTGTGTAAGTTCTCACCCTAGGCAGCCGTCTGACAAATGGCGTAGTTGGCAGGATTGCTCTTGCACCAAGAGAATTTACTTGTTGTGGATTACAAATAAAAGTCAACTTTAAAGCTGAAAGAAGATTTCTTTCCCTCATCTGCACTTTGGAAGAAAAGTGGTTGTTCCAGGAAGCTGTCCCAGATGAAAAGACCCTGTGCAAAGCTGGATTCATCACTGAGACAAGGTAATATGTACCTGGGCATGTCTAGTGGTGGATGTGTGTAAGCACAGGGGGTAATTGAAAAAAAAAAAAAAAAGTTGAAAAAAACACACCTGGTTGGAAGGTGCTGCACTTTGGGGTTTTTTTTTTTCTCTTTATTTCTTGCAGGGGTCAAGATGGATCCGAGGGAGATGGCTCAGTGGATGGCAGCCCAATTCAGCAAGCAGCAGGAGCTATCACAGCAAGCCCAGGACACTGCTATGAAGGCCTTAATGGAACAGCAGAAACCAGTGCTTGATCTGGTGCAAGCTCTAGTTCAGCTGCAGAGCCAAAGTGGAACAGATGCAAGACCAGCAGTTAGTACTGGTGCACCACATGTGGACAGTGTGGGACTCAATCAAGGGATTGGGGCATTTAATTTTGGGAAATTAACTCCAGATGATAATGTTGATGATTTTCTAGAGTCTTTTGAAAGAGTGGCACAGGCTTTAGCATGGCCAGAGACCCAGTGGGCAGTAAGGCTGGCAGCCTCATTAACTGGTGAGGCACTAGCAGCTTACAGAGCAATGCCAGCAGCCCAGGCTTTGAATTATAAGGATGTAAAGGCAGCTATTAGAGATCGCCTAGGGTTGTCTATTTCAGAGTATAGGCAAATGTTTAGAGCTGTTACATTGAAAGTGGGTGAGACACCCAGGGCTCTGAGTCAGAGAATCAGAAGTTTAGCTGTAAAATGGTTGGAGCCTGAGCAAAAGACAGTAGAAATGTTATTAGATATTAGAATGCTGGAACAATTTATGCTTGGGGTACCTAAAGATTTGAATGTTTTTCTTATACAGCAAAATTGCCAAAATCTTGGAGAGGCAACCATGCTAGCAGAGAGATTCTTGGAAGCCACGCAGGCTTGCCATAGAATGGGTGGCCCTCTAAAGATGGATGCTGAGGCTAAATGTGCTGTATCAGAAAAGGGAATAATTAAGAATGTTTCTAAAAATGAATGTACTGTATCAAACCAGATGACACAGTGGAATAGAAAGAAATGTTTCAAGTGTGGAAAAGTGGGACACTTAGAGAAGAGATGCCAGACACACACTAGTTTAATGGGTCTGGATTTAAAACAGAAACAGCCCGAGGAAGGATTTCTTTTGATGGTTGATGTGCAGGGAATTACCACAAATGCATTATTAGACTCTGGGGCAGACCAGAGTATGATGTCAAAAAGGCTTTGGAAGAGGATAGAGGCCCAAGAAAGATTTGTGCCTAGAACCCCTGAAAGCCAAGTTCACATCAGATGCATTCATGGTGCTGCATCCTCATATCCCACCTATAGGCTAAAGGTTAAGTGCCTAGGGAAACAAGAGGAAGTCCTGTTAGCAGTGGTGCCTAGGCTACCCTTTGATTTGGTTCTAGGAAGAGACTGGCCAAGATTTAAGCAGGGTCTAGTGGAAGGACTAGGAAAGAAGGAGGGAGAAGGTTTAATGGTAGTAGCTCCCGGGCCTTTATTTGGAAGTCCTCAGACCCCAGCTGAAAAGATGGTTAAGCGTCCAGAAGACCAAGCTACCCCAAAGCAGATATTCGTCCTAAAGTACCATAAGGTCTCTGAGAAGGCCCAAGCTCCTAAGCGGGCAACCCCTCAGTCTGCTGGGTTTGACCTGTGCAGCATAGAGAATGTGACTGTACCTAGCCAAGGGAGAGCCCTGGTTGACACCGGTCTCCAAGTGGAAATACCAATTGGATGTTATGGGAGAGTAGCCCCAAGGTCCGGATTAGCCCTTAAATATTTCATCGATGTGGGTGCGGGAGTAATTGATCCCGATTACAGGGGCAATATTAAAGTTCTGTTGTTTAACTTTGGACAGAATGAGTATCATGTGAAGACAGGAGACAAAATTGCCCAATTGATCTGTGAGAGGCTGGGTTTTCCACCTGTGGAGGAGGTCACATCCCTAGAGAATTCTGAACGTGGAGCCAAAGGTTTTGGTTCTACTGATGTCAAAGGGGTTAAAAGCTTAGCTGCCACCTGTGCCCGAGAGAGGGAGGTGAGTGAAGAGGATGATTTGGGACCCCAGGTATCTGATTGTAAAGAAAAATCAGAGCCCCAAATAGGTGAGGACCTGACAATGGTACAACAGGAAGAAATTAGGAAGTTGCTTAAGGAATTCCCAGATGTGTTGACACCCATACCTGGGGAGACCCATTTGGTGGCCCATGAAATAATAACTCCACCTGGGAAATTGGTTCGTCAAAGGCCATACCGCTTGCCTGAAGCCAAAAGACAGGAGGTAGTGGCACAAGTCCAGGAGATGTTGGACATGGGGGTAATAGAGGAGTCAAAGAGTCCCTGGAATAGCCCCATAGTCCTGGTGCCGAAGCCTGATGGATCCTTAAGATTTTGTATTGACTTCCGGCAGGTAAACGCCATATCAGTTTTTGATGCATATCCAATGCCAAGAATTGAGGAGCTGTTGGACCAGCTGGGACAGGCTCAATACTTAACCACCCTTGATATGACAAAAGGATATTGGCAAATCCCTCTCACCAGGGAGTCGAAGCCGAAGACTGCATTCAGCACCCCCGTTGGCCTTTTCCAGTTCAAGAGGATGCCTTTCGGACTGCATGGAGCAGCGGCTACCTGCCAAAGGTTAGTGGATCAGGTACTTCGACCCCACCAAAGTTATGCTTTTGCATACATGGATGATGTCATAATCCATAGTAACACCTGGGCGGAGAATTTGAAGAGGATCAGGGCAGTCTTGTGCTCTATGAAGCAAGCGGGAATCACTTTAAACCCGAAGAAGTGTGCCTTTGCAAATAGGGAGGTAAAATACCTAGGCCACCTAGTGGGAAGAGGAAAAATTAAACCTCTATTAAGCAAAATAGATAGCATCAGGAATTTTCCTCCTCCAACAACCAAGAAACAACTAAGAAGTTTCTTAGGACTTATTGGATACTACCGCCGGTTTATACCGCAATTCGCAGAGAAAAGTGCCATTTTCACGGATATGCTGCGAAAGAATTGTCCAAACCAGATAAAGTGGACCCCAGAAGCTGAAAAAGCGTTTTCAGTATTAAAAGAAAAATTGTGTACAGGACCGGTACTGAAAGGAGTAGACTTCAAGAAACCCTTTCTGGTTCAAACCGATGCATCGGATGTAGGGCTAGGAGCGGTCCTATCCCAGTGCCATGATGGGGAGGAGCATCCTGTGATGTACCTGAGCAGGAAGTTGTCACTGGCTGAACAAAAGTATTCCACGATAGAAAAAGAGTGTTTGGCTATCAAGTGGTCAGTGGAGGCGTTAAGGTTTTACCTTACAGGGAGAAAGTTCCAGTTGGTCACGGACCATGCCCCACTTAAGTGGTTGCAGCAAATGAAGAACCACAATGCCAGGTTGACACGCTGGTACATGGCCTTACAGGCGTTTGATTTCCAAGTTGAACATCGTGCCGGGAAGTTACACAAGAATGCGGATGCACTTTCCCGTATTACGGACTGTAAAGAAGAAGTTTCACCAGTAAAACCAGTCCGTAATAACTTAAGCAGGGGGGTATGTGATAAGGAAGCTTATCATAGCTCAGGTAGGAGCTATAGAAAAGATGATGTGACTCTGAACAAGCAACCTGTCAGTTCTGGTAGAAGCAAGAAAACAGAGTTTTCACATAAAAGACTACCAGTCCCAGAATGCACCAGGTTTCCAGCAGCCATGAGGGAGGCTGAAGTGAGAAAATGTGTGTGCAATCAAGAGAGCTATGAGGTAATCCCTAAGCACTCATCTCAAAGGGCAGGACCTGATTCAACACAGCTGCGCTGTGTTAGGGAGGAGCACACATTAGAACAGAATAAGAATAGAGCTTATTCTACTGATAACCCAAAAAAATTGCCAAATGTTAGATCTGTGAATAAAAATCCATTCAAAAAATCAGATCTGATAAATAGGACGAACAACTACTAACTACTAACTACTACAACATAAAAACATGAAAAATCACTATTTAAATGTAGGAACATCCGTTAAATCAGGGGATGGAAAACCCCTTCATATAATCGGATCTCTCCCTTTAATCTTTTTTATTTTACTCAATCAATTCAACAGTCATTTAAAAGAATAACGCAGACCCAAAGAGCCACCATGCTAAGAAAAAATATATATGTTTTTCGTTCTCAAAAGACCAAATATTTAAGGTCAAAAACTTAGCTGGCAATGGGGTCCTGCAGCAGATGTTCACCATTCGAAATGTTCGTTCTAAGGCAGAACAACTCCCTGTTCATAAACAGCTCCTTCGAGAAAGCACGTCTTCAGGAAAAGCACATCATCAAAGCTTAGAAATTCACAGCCATAACCCAGCGCCGCGTTTCGGGTTCTCCAACCCTGCATCAGATGGTACAGAAACAGAAAGCTTTCTCGGGTTCTCCAACCCTGCATCAGATGGTACAAAAACAGCTAAGCTTCAAAATCCTGGCTGTTGATTCTTTCACAAAACGTCCTCTCAAAGACAAGAATGGCGTCTGACGTCATAATTCAGACCAACCATTTTTAACCCTGAAAAAGAAAAGCCGTAGCCTATCAGGTGGATAAAATATCAGGTGGGTAAAATACTCCACCAATCAAGTTCTTGATTAAGTCCTTCGGGGATAACTGATTTCAAAGAAAAAATCCAGCGTTGCTCCAAAATCTGCAAACGTTGTTCCCGGTCTCCTCTACGGGGACTATCAGGCGCTTGATCCAAAACACACCAGAAAAAGTCAGTAAAAGTATGATTCTTTTGGAGACAATGAGCCACTAAGGGAGCAGAAAGCGTCTTGGTATGAATGCGAGATTTATGTTCTGAGAGACGCTTTTTCACAGGGCGAATCGTACGACCTATATAGTGTAAACCACAAGGGCATGTGAGAACATAAACAACAAAAGATGACGTGCAATCTGTATGCCATTTCAATGGAATGGTTCGTCCCGTAGAGATATGTGTCCATGTAGCTCCAGTTTGTGATTGTAAACAATATTGGCAACGAGAAGATTTACAAGAAAAATGCCCCACAGCTGATTGTGATCCCTCTGGGTGCTCAGATCTTGTAATAGGATGGACAACAAAATCTCTGATATTTGCACCACGTTGGTAAGCGATCATCAAATCCGATTGAAAAATGGGGTCAAGCTGTAAAATGTGCCAGTGTTTACGCAAAAGAGCTACAACTTGTGGTGAGCCTATCATGTAAGGTAGAACCCCAATTATCTTCTTACCATCCTCATTAGATGATATTAAAGTAGAGTGGTTATCAGAGGATTGAGCAGAAGTCAAAGTCCTTCTATGAGTGGCAGAATGTAATAGCCAATCTCGATGTGCATGATATGCCTTTTTGTAAGCTCTCTGAACCACATGTTCCGGGTAACCCCGATGTAATAAACGGTAATATAGATCCTTTGCATGTCTTAAAAATTCTTCTTTTGTAGTACAGTTCCGCTTTATTCGAAAGAACTGTCCAAGCGGGAGGGCTCGCCTTAAGGGGTCTGGATGAAAACTCTGAAATTGTAATAAAGAATTTCTCTGCACAGGCTTACGATAAAGTGTTGAACAAAGCGTTTGACCAGATTTATATAGACAAACGTCTAGAAACTCTATGGTATGATAGTCATGTTTTGCAGTAAACTGAAGATTGGTTTTCCTAGTATTCAGCCAATTCAAAAATAGTAATAAAGATGGTTGGTCCGCCGTCCAAATGAAAAAAATATCATCTAAAAAACGGGCCCAAAATGGTATGTTCTTAAACCAATCAGAGACATACAAAACCTCCTCTTCAAAAACTGCCAGATAGATCGTGGCAATGGAGGGAGCCACGGTTGCACCCATCGCTATCCCATAGGTTTGTTGATAAAAATCATTTTCATACAAAAACAGGGAGTTGTTCTGCCTTAGAACGAACATTTCGAATGGTGAACATCTGCTGCAGGACCCCATTGCCAGCTAAGTTTTTGACCTTAAATATTTGGTCTTTTGAGAACGAAAAACATATATATTTTTTCTTAGCATGGTGGCTCTTTGGGTCTGCGTTATTCTTTTAAATGACTGTTGAATTGATTGAGTAAAATAAAAAAGATTAAAGGGAGAGATCCGATTATATGAAGGGGTTTTCCATCCCCTGATTTAACGGATGTTCCTACATTTAAATAGTGATTTTTCATGTTTTTATGTTGTAAGTGTTAGTAGTTGTTCGTCCTATTTATCAGATCTGATTTTTTGAATGGATTTTTATTCACAGATCTAACATTTGGCAATTTTTTTGGATTAATTGTGGGCCAGATAGTTTTCTGACAAGATGGCTTCTGATTCTAATCCCAATCCAAAGAACCCTGATTTTGTTTCCAGTAGTCTATCGTCTTTAACTTCTAATGGGGTAATACAGACTAATGCCACGATTCAGCAGGATTCGATCTCTCTGGGAGCAATTGCGAGGACTGTTTCGGACAATCTAGCGGTTTTTGCTTATACTGAAGATCAAATACAAGCTTTAGTTAATAGACCAGCTTTATGCGATGATTCTGTCTCCTCTATGGTTTCCTCGACTTTGGGGGACTTCAAAAATCTAAAGAAAAAAGCGATTCGCCTCTCTTTACATGAGGCAATATTTAAAAACTAAAATGATACCTCGGGGGCTACGAATGTTAAAACCGCCGAAAATGTTCACAGAGGATAAAGCTTTTCTGCATAAATGGAATAGTATTCTTAATAAGTGCAGCCTGGATTTGATAGCTCTGTTGATGAGCGATTGTCATCAGAATCAGCGATTGTTACTGTTCAAGTGCATGATCTAGAACAACGTTTAAAGCATGATAGTAATAATCTTTCTCAGTATGAACAAGTTCTTCAACAGACTAATTCTTTTTATGAATACTTACGTTCTTTGAAATTGGATAAATACAATCGTGATAAACAAGATTATGATAATGATTGTGTTTACACTTGGAGAAAGCATTTTTCCCGCACTAAGCATGTTACTTTTGAAAATTCTTCGGAAGACATTGCTTCAAGTGATTCCTCTGCCACTTCTGTACCTTTTGGTGGGACAGATCAGGATTTTCGGCGAGGCGGGGGAAGGGGCGGCCGTTTTCCGGGTCGGCCGTGGTCCTCCCGCCGCTACCATCGGCGGAACATCGTGTCGTATCAACCCCGGTGGTCATAAATCTCAGCTCTTATTTATTAACCCCTATGGAGGAAAATGTTCTTAATCGGGGCCTTTCTTTTGTTCCGACTTCTTGTTTTGATGCCTTTAAAATGCATCGGGCACTGTATAAGTTTTTTCGCAAATTGCATATTCTTTATTATTTCTCAGATAAACCTGAGCCAATTTCGGATGACTCAGTGATATGGGGACCTTCTTTTTGGATGCCTCCTACTCCCCCTCCTTCCACGTTACAAACTTTTCAACGTTTGGTTTTAGCGGATCTGGCTGGAATAGAGGCCACATTGCCAAAATATTCCAACTTGCATCGGGAAGAATGGCAGGCATTGTTGGCATTACGATCTAATTCAGAAATAGTAATTCGAAATGCCGATAAGGGGGGTTCAATAGTTGTACTTTCCGCGCAGTACTACCACCAACAAGTTTTACTGCACCTTTCTGATGTCAAATATTATCTGCGACTATCTCGGGATCCTTTAAGTGATTTGCAAAGAAGGATTTCAGATTTGGTGACACAAGCTAAGGCTCAGGGACAACTGACGAATAAGGAGGCTAAATTTTTGACACCGAAACATCCGAAGACGCCAGTGTTTTATATGGTCCCCAAAGTCCATAAATCTTTGGTGGCCCCTCCATGTCGGCCTATAGTTTCTTGTCGGGACTCGGTTCTCGAACCTTTGTCTAAGTTCTGTGACCGGTTTTTACAAAGATCCGCTAATACAGTTAAGTCTTATATACGGGATACTTCACACTTTTTGACCTTACTATCTCATTGTCAGTTTTAATTTTCTACAACATGGCTGGTTATGGTTGATATAACGGCTCTCTATACTAATATAGATCAGACTGAGGTGTTACACATTTTACAGTCATTTCCATTATTGTTACCAGATCGGCTTCCACGAGCCTTACTTTTGGAGTTCCTCTCTATGGTGCTTAACCATAACTATTTTTTGTATGAAAATGATTTTTATCAACAAACCTATGGGATAGCGATGGGTGCAACCGTGGCTCCCTCCATTGCCACGATCTATCTGGCAGTTTTTGAAGAGGAGGTTTTGTATGTCTCTGATTGGTTTAAGAACATACCATTTTGGGCCCATTTTTTAGATGATATTTTTTTCGTTTGGACGGCGGACCAACCATCTTTATTACTATTTTTGAATTGGCTGAATACTAGGAAAACCAATCTTCAGTTTACTGCAAAACATGATTATCATACCATAGATTTTCTAGACGTTTGTCTATATAAATCTGGTCAAACGCTTTGTTCAACACTTTATCGTAAGCCTGTGCAGAGAAATTCTTTATTACAATTTCAGAGTTTTCATCCAGGCCCCTTAAGGCGAGCCCTCCCGCTTGGACAGTTCTTTCGAATAAAGCGGAACTGTACTACAAAAGAAGAATTTTTAAGACATGCAAAGGATCTATATTACCGTTTATTACATCGGGGTTACCCGGAACATGTGGTTCAGAGAGCTTACAAAAAGGCATATCATGCACATCGAGATTGGCTATTACATTCTGCCACTCATAGAAGGACTTTGACTTCTGCTCAATCCTCTGATAACCACTCTACTTTAATATCATCTAATGAGGATGGTAAGAAGATAATTGGGGTTCTACCTTACATGATAGGCTCACCACAAGTTGTAGCTCTTTTGCGTAAACACTGGCACATTTTACAGCTTGACCCCGTTTTTCAATCGGATTTGATGATCGCTTATCAACGTGGTGCAAATATCAGAGATTTTGTTGTCCATCCTATTACAAGATCTGAGCACCCAGAGGGATCACAATCAGCTGTGGGGCATTTTTCTTGTAAATCTTCTCGTTGCCAATATTGTTTACAATCACAAACTGGAGCTACATGGACACATATCTCTACGGGACGAACCATTCCATTGAAATGGCATACAGATTGCACGTCATCTTTGTTGTTTATGTTCTCACATGCCCTTGTGGTTTACACTATATAGGTCGTACGATTCGCCCTGTGAAAAAGCGTCTCTCAGAACATAAATCTCGCATTCATACCAAGACGCTTTCTGCTCCCTTAGTGGCTCATTGTCTCCAAAAGAATCATACTTTTACTGACTTTTTCTGGTGTGTTTTGGATCAAGCGCCTGATAGTCCCCGTAGAGGAGACCAGGAACAACGTTTGCAGATTTTGGAGCAACGCTGGATTTTTTCTTTGAAATCAGTTATCCCCGAAGGACTTAATCAAGAACTTGATTGGTGGAGTATTTTACCCACCTGATATTTTATCCACCTGATAGGCTACGGCTTTTCTTTTTCAGGGTTAAAAATGGTTGGTCTGAATTATGACGTCAGACGCCATTCTTGTCTTTGAGAGGACGTTTTGTGAAAGAATCAACAGCCAGGATTTTGAAGCTTAGCTGTTTTTGTACCATCTGATGCAGGGTTGGAGAACCCGAGAAAGCTTTCTGTTTCTGTACCATCAAATGCAGGGTTGGAGAACCCGAAACGCGGTGCTGGGTTATGGCTGTGAATTTCTAAGCTTTGATGATGTGCTTTTCCTGAAGACGTGCTTTCTCGAAGGAGCTGTTTATGAACCGGGAGTTGTTCTGCCTTAGAACGAACATTTCGAATGGTGAACATCTGCTGCAGGACCCCATTGCCAGCTAAGTTTTTGACCTTAAATATTTGGTCTTTTGAGAACGAAAAACATATATATTTTTTCTTAGCATGGTGGCTCTTTGGGTCTGCGTTATTCTTTTAAATGACTGTTGAATTGATTGAGTAAAATAAAAAAGATTAAAGGGAGAGATCCGATTATATGAAGGGGTTTTCCATCCCCTGATTTAACGGATGTTCCTACATTTAAATAGTGATTTTTCATGTTTTTATGTTGTAAGTGTTAGTAGTTGTTCGTCCTATTTATCAGATCTGATTTTTTGAATGGATATTCTACTGATAACAGCTTCAGGATACAGCAACAGCTTCAAGCTCGAGCACCAACATCATCTCGAGAAGCAGAAGCCAAGCCAAGCGGATAGAGAGAGAAGGAAACTCTCTGGAAGGAAGAGAAGAAAGGCCATTGGCAGGTCTGGGAGAGTCCAAGGCAGTACCTATACTGGGAGGTATTCCAAATGCCAGCAGAGTCCATTGGACTGGAGTCAGCCAGAGGAATGGAATGGCAGAGATAGGAATCACCAGTGGCTACCTGGAAGAGAGAAGACTGCACGTGGAAAGGACTTTCAGACCTATGCCAGAAGGTATGTGAGGAAAGATCCAGTGTCCAGGGATCAAGATTGGAAGGCTGGACATCAGAACTGGATTACATACTGGCCAGGATATACAGAGAGGAATTATGATAGCAGGAGAGGCTCAGGTATGAACACTGATCCAGACCCTATCTATAATAGTGAATGGCAGAAAGGGAATAAGCATTCTCATGATAGTGCCTTATTGAAAGACTCGTCTGTGCCAATGTATGATAGTGACCCTATGCTGATTGATGAAGGGGGAGTTACAGCAGATGAAACTATTGATTACATGGACTGTTCTCTATCTAAATGCTATTGCTAGCTTTCTGTGAGCAAACACATCAGCCATCACAAAGAAAACCTAACTTTGTTCTTTATTCCACTGCAAACAGCTCCTAAAGCAGGATTTGGGTTCACACAGTAGCAGCCAGCCAGCTAAAGGGTTTCAGCTGGACAATTGATAGTAATTAAAACTGCACCTGATTGTGTGTGTGAGCAAGAGAGAATCACTGCAGGATCTGTGTGGAAAATAAGCAGAAGTTAACCTAACAAGCAAAGTTCATTTATTTCTTTGTGCCTTTTTATTTGGTAATTATTTGCTAAGAAAACATTAGCTAATTACCTGACAAGCTGAAGGTTGTTTTCTGATTTGCTTTGTGACTTTATGTTATCCATTTTAAACACTGCAAGCAAGTAACCTCAATTATATTGCTACCAAGCATACTTGTGCTGGGTGAATTAAACCCCATCAATAAAAGAAGTATTTTATTGGCTTTACCACTGGTTACACAACTCAATTATTGTCTTCAGCTGTGTTTGGAGTGAAAGAACTACATTACCCACAATACCTTGCAAGAATCATATGAATATATGCATCGTCAAGATTGTGTAAGTTCTCACCCTAGGCAGCCGTCTGACAAGCTTCATTGCATGTCCCCTAGTCTTTCTATATTCTGATAAGGTAAACAATCGATCTACGTTTACCCGTTCCACTCCGTTCATTAATTTATAGACTTCTATCATATCTCCCCTCAGCCGTCTCTTTTCCAGGTTAAAGAGCCCTAACCTTTTTAGCCTTTCTTCATAGGAGTACCCTTTACCATTTTGGTGGCTCTTCTCTGTACCTTTTCTAAAATCGCTATATCCTTTTTAAGATACGGCGACCAGAATTGCACACAATATTCAAGGTGCGGTCTCACCATGGAACGATATAGAGGCATAATAATATCTTTTGTTTTATTTTCCATTCCTTTCCTTATCATACCTAGCATTCTATTTGCTCTCTTGGCCGCCGCTGCACACTGGGCCGAGGGTTTTAACATGGTATCCACAATGACGCCTAAATCTTTTTCCTGGGTGGTGGTTCCTAATGTGGAACCTTGCATCGTGTAACCATAGTTTGGGTTGTTCTTCCCTAGGTGCATAACCTTGCACTTGTCCACATTAAATTTCATCTGCCATTTTGACGCCCAGTCTTCCAATTTATCAAGATCCTCTTGCAATTTTCCACAATCCTCTTGGGTTTTAACAACTTTAAATAGTTTTGTGTCATCTGCAAATTTGATAACCTCACTCGTTATTCCACTTTCCAGGTCATTTATGAATATGTCAAAAAGCAGCGGACCCAGCACCGATCCCTGGGGTACACCACTATTCACCTTTCTCCATTGGGAAAATTGGCCATTTAGCCCTACCCTCTGCTTTCTATCTTTTAACCAGTTCCTGATCCACAATAGTACACTGCCTCCTATCCCATGACTCTTTAGTTTTGCGAAAAGTCTCTGATGAGGGACCTTGTCAAAGGCTTTCTGAAAGTCCAGATACACAATATCAACCGACTCACCTTTGTCCACCTGTTTATTCACTCCTTCAAAAAAACATAACAGATTAGTAAGACAAGATCTTCCTTGTCTAAAGCCATGTTGGCTGTCTCCCATTAGGTTGTGACTATCTACATGCTGAGTAATTTTATTCTTTTTGATGGTTTCTACCATTTTTACCGGTACTGACGTCAGGCTCACCGGTCTGTAGTTTCCCGGATCACCCCTGGAACCCTTTTTAAAAATTGGTGTTACATTGGCGATCCTCCAATCTTCAGGTATTAGAGATGATTTTAATGATAGTTCACAGATTACTGATAGCAGTTCTGCAATCTCATATTTCAGTTCTTTCAACACCCTTGGATGTATACCATCCGGCCCAGGTGATTTGCTACTCTTTAGTTTATCTAATAGTTGTAAGACATCTTCCGATGTATCAGTATTTCCTTCAATTCTTCCGCACCTTTAAATACCACTTCTGTCATGGGTAATATCCCTACATCTTCCTCAGTAAAGACCGAAGCAAAGAATTCATTCAGTCTCTCCGCTATCGCCTTGTCGCCTCTTAGTGCTCCTTTAGCCCCTTTATCATCTAATGGACCAACTGACTGTCTCACAGGTTTTTTTCTACGAATGTACTTGAAAAGGTCTTTATTTTGCGTTTTTGCTTCTGCAGCAAGCTTCTTCTCAAATTCTCCCTTTGCCTGCCTTATCAATGCCTTGCATTTGACTTGCCAGTGCTTGTGCTGTTTCCAGGTTTCGTCGTTTGGCTCTTTTTTCCATTTCCTGAAAGATGCTTTTTTGGCAGCAACAGCCTCTCTGACCTCACCTTTAAACCATGCTGGCAGTTTTTTGGACTTCCTTCCACTTTTCTTAAAGCGTGGAATACAGCTGGTCTGGGCTTCCAAGATAGTATTTTTCAACAACACCCAAGCTTGATGTACGTCTTTAACCTTTGCAACTGCTCCTTTTAGTTTTTTCTTAACTGTTTTTCTCATTTTATCATAGTCTCCCTTTCGAAAGTTAAAAGGTAGTACTGTGGATTTCCTTACTATCCCTCCTCCACTAATTAAATCAAAGGCGATCATGCTATGATCACTATTGCCAAGTGGCCCCAACACCCTTATCTTTTGCACTAGATCTGGTGTTCCACTAAGGACTAGGTCTAATATGGCTTCCCCTCTGGTTGGTTCATGAACCAGCTGCTCCAAGAAGCAGTCATTTATTTCATCTAGGAACTTTATCTCCCTAGCATGTCCTGACGTGACACTGACCCAGTCGATACTGGGGTAATTGAAATCACCCATTATTATTACTGCGCTGTAACTTTTGTTAGCTTCCTTGATTTCTTTGAGCATTTCATCATCCATTTGGTCATTCTGGCCAGGTGCTCGATAGTACACCCCCACTGCCATTGCCTTCCCCTTTTTATATGGAATTTCAATCCATATAGATTCTACAGCAGATTTTGTTTCCTGCAAAACTTTAATCCTTTCTGACTCAATGCCCTCTCTAACAGAGAGCGCAACCCCTCCACCAATTTGATCAGCTCTATCATTACGATATAGTTTGTACCTAGGTATCACAGTGTCCCACTGGTTGTCCTCCTTCCACCATGTCTCTGATATTCCAATCATATCTAACCTTTCATTTAGTGCTATATATTCTAACTCTCCCATCTTATTCTTTAGACTTCTAGCATTTGCATACAAGCATTTTAGAGAATGTATTTTATTCATGTTAATTTGGCTATTGTTAGACATGGGTATATTGGGATCTTTAAGCTCTGTCTGCTCCATACTTGAGGGCATTTGGGCTACTTTACTCTTTTGTGGAACCTCTCTGCTTTTGGTAGTATCCTTCAAGGATACATTCTTCCGAACCATCCGCTCTTGGGCGACTGTCGGCTTTAACATAACATAGTAACATAGTAAACTGTGACCAACTTCCTGAGTGATTAACAGTCCTTGCTTTGATAGAAGGAGTCTTTCAAAATGGCCTTTTGACCTTCCACCTGGCGTTAACACCTGCTGAAAAGGTTTCACAGATCTCTTGCCCCCTAGTTAGAAGGCCTCTTTGTAAAGGTCTCTAGAAGACTTTATTTATTGCTCAAAGAATACTGATGCTGTTTTGCCTTTTATGCTAAGTTATATTCTGATTTGATGTAAATTAAAGTTTGCTGCTGCTAAGCTCTGACTTATTATGAAATTTAAACTAGAAGCTCTCTGCTGGGTTCTAAATTTAAACAGAAAGCTCTCTTCTGTGTTTTAAAATTAAACTAAAAGAACTTTGCTGATACTAGGCCCTGAGTGAGTATTAAATTTAAACTACAAGCTCTCTGCTAGGTTCTAAATTTAACCAGAAAGTTTTCTTCTATGTTTTAAATTTAAACTTAAACTGCTGCTACTAGGCCCTGACTGATTTAACAAATACACTGGGTTCACAGATTAATCAGTTTTAATCCAAAGAAGTCCCTTCAGAAAAATTCCCAGAAGTATATACTCACAATTGCAGATCTCTCTCCAGAAGTAGCAGTCCCCTTTTCTAGTCCTTCATATGGCCCCTACTAGGCTCAAATAGATATTAAATAAAAGAGGAGTAAACACCGACCCCTGAGGAACCCCACATTCCTGCACTCACACAGAGGATGACAGAGATCCCCAGCATATGCAAAATCTCTGGCCCGACAGGAAAGATACTATCCATTACAGGGTGCTACATTGCGCCACCAAGTCACCCAGTCCACCATAACAAACGCTGCGGACAGACCTAACATCACCACCAACGCCATCTTTCCCACATCTCCTGCCCTATCCAACCAGTCTTGAACAGACACCATCAGTGATTCTGTACCTGACCCCCATTGTATCCCCACGACCCCAATTGAGCCCATCCTCCTGATCCCAAAAATCAGTCAGTTGTTGCAAAACAACCTTTTCTATGATCTTAGCGAGGAAAAAGGATGCAAATTAGAACAGCATAGCTCGGGTCCCTTCTTGGGAATAGGAATCACCATGGCCTCCTTTAACTCTAAGTGATAACTATCTTGACTTAAAGAAGCATTCACCAAGTCAGTTATCTACCCTAGGACTTCCACTGAAGCCCTCCACAGGAGCTGCCCCGGGACTGGGTCTAAATGCATCCACATAAGGTGTAACCCTTGGAGCAGCTCATGCACACCCTCAGTTGTCACCTTGGAAAAGGAAACCCACTTCACTTCTGCATCTACCAGGTTCACTGAACACACTGCACCGCCTTCTTTGATCCACAGCCCCTCCACCTTCCCTACAAGTAATACACAACCTGTTCCACATCAAGAACACCACTCCCCCCTCCCTGTCCCCAGCACAGAAGCTGACAGGCCACCTGAAAACCAGCTGTGGCTTATTCCATGCTGTCCTAATCTGTGATGAAGAAACCCCTCGCTTCGCCTCCTGCAGCTGGTGGCTATATAATCATTCACTTGTCGACGCCAATGCCATCTATCTTCACTACACTCTGTTTTCTGCCAATGGTATTCCAACTGACACAATTTCTTTTTAACATCACAGAGTTCTACTACTACTACTACTATTGAACATTTATATAGCGCTATCAGTCGTACGCAGTGCTGTACAGACATGTAAGAGAGAGTCCCTGCTCGTCAGAGCTTACAATCTAGTCAAGACAAAGCACAGAGCAACAGTTTAGTCAGGGCAAAACACAAATACAAACACAAAATACAGCACTTACAACCTAGTCATGCCAAAGCACACTAGTCAATATCTGAAAGCTACGGTGAAGAGGTGGGTTTTCAACCTGGATTTGAAGAGGGCCAGGGAGGATGCCCGTTGTATAGACACAGGTAGCTTGTTCCAGGCATAAGTTGCAGCAAGGTGAAAGGAGGGAAGTCTGGAGTAAGCAGTACAAGTGGAGGGCCTAGATAGTAGTAGTTTGTTAGAAGAGCAAAGTACCCGAGAGGGGTTGTAAGGAGAGATAAGAGATGAAAGGTACTGAGGAGCCGAAGAGTGAATGCATTTATAGGTCAGGAGGAGAAGTTTGAACTGGATGCGGAAGCGGATAGGGAGCCAATGAAGTGACTTGAGAAGAGAGTAATGTGGGCATGGCGAGGCTGGCGGAAAATTAGTCGAGCAGCAGAATATTGAATGGATTGAAGGGGAAAGAGATTGCTCGCAGGGAGACCAGCAAGGAGCAGGTTGCAGTAGTCAAGGTGGGAGGTGATTAAGGAGTGGATAAGCATTTTAGTAGTGTGTTCAGAAAGGAAGGGGCAGATTTTGCTAATGTTGTAGAGAAAGAAATGGCAGGTCTCAGCTACGAGTTGGATATGTGTGGAGAAAGAGAGAGAGGAGTCAAAGATAACCCCCAGATTGCAGGCTGAGGAAACAGGAAGGATTACAGAGTTATCCACAGAGACTGAGAATGGAGGAAGAGGGGGGGAGGTTTTGGGGGGAAATATAAGGAGTTCAGTCTTGGCCGTGTTCAATTTTAAGCAGTGGTGGGACATCCAGGCAGCAATGTCAGAAAGGCAGGCAGAGATATTGGTCTAGATTGCCGGAGAGATTTCAGGCATCGAGAGGTAGATTTGGGAGTCATCAGCATAGAGGTGGTACTGAAAGCCATGGGAAGAGATAAGCGCACCAAGGGATTGGGTATATAGAGAGAAAAGGAGCGGACCCAGGACGGATCCCTGGGGTACACCAACTGTGAGCGGGGTAGGAGAGGAGGAGGAGCCACCAGAGCACACACTGAAAGAGCGATGGGAGAGGTAGGAGGAGAACCAGGATAGTACTGAGCCCCTAATAGCAAGCGAGGACAGGGTATCGAGGAGAAGATTGTGGTCAACAGTGTCAAAAGCAGCAGAGAGGTCAAGAAGGATGAGGACAGAGTAGAGGCCCTTAGATTTTGCCAGGAACAAGTCACTGGAGACTTTGGTAAGAGCTGTGTCAGTAGAGTGTAAGGGACGGAAGCCGGACTGTAAAGGATCCAGGAGGGCGTGAGAGGAAAGGAAGTTGAGGCAGCGGCGGTAGACTGCACGTTCAAGTAGTTTAGATATGAAGGGAAGGAGAGAGATGGGTTGATAGTTAGAAGGACAGGTGGGATCAAGTGAGGGTTTTTTGAGGACTTTCATGAAGACTGCGGAGAAGGTTGCAGTGGAGAGCTATTGCTGATGAGAATATAAGAGATGCAAGGGACAACGGTGGAGGAGATGGGGCTTAGATGGGTGGGGATAGGATCAGAGGAACAGGTGGTAGGTTTGGAAGAAGAAAGAAGGAGTGTGGTTTCCTCTTCAGAGATCACAGGGAAGGAAGAGAGGGTAGCAAAGGTAGCAGGGATGGGGGGGGGGGATAATTGGGAGTGAAGAGGGGGAGAAGGGGAAGTAGTTGAAGGAGAAGTGGGGAATTGGAGGATGATCTTGTGAATTTTGTCATGTAAGTAGTCGGCCAGTGTTTGGGCAGGAAGGGAGGGAGGGACCGGGGTAGAGGCACTTTGAGGCGAGAACTGAGGGTATTAAAGAGACGGCGAGGATCAGAGGCAAGATAGTTAGTCAGATGGACGTAGTAGTCTTGTTTGACAAGAGCTATGGTTGACTGGAAAGAGCCAAGCATGAATTTGAAGTGTAGAAAGTCTTCCGGGATCGAGATTTGAGCCAAGCACGTTCAGCAGAATGGGCACAGAAGCGTAGATAGCGGGTAGTGGATGAAAGCCAGGGCTGGGGTGCAGAGCATCTCACAGGACGTGGGGTGGATGGGGCGAGAGCATCCAGGGCTGAGGAGAGTGCAGCATTATAGGAAATTACTGCCTCATCAACAGATTTGGATGACAAAGTGGAAGAAAGGGATGGAGAAATGGTGGAAGAGAGAGCCAAGGGATCAATGGCATGAAGGTTTCTAAATAGGTTGGAGGAGGAGACAGGATGAGGCTGAGGCAGTGGGAGATGAAAATTAAAGCTTAAAAAGTGATGGTCAGATAATGGAAGAACTGAGCTGTGGAAATTCGAGGGTAAGGAAATGGAGGAAAATATTAGGTCTAGGCAGTGGCCATGCTGGTGAGTGGGGGCAGTGGAACAAAGTTGGAGGTCAAAGGAGGAGGTGAGGGAGAGGAGCTTTGAAACATGAGGATCAGTGGGGTTATCGACATGAATGTTAAAGTCCCCTAGAATAAGAGTGGGGGAAGAGGAATCCAGAAAGCAGGAGAGCCATGATCGAAGTTGGTGAGAAAGGTAGAAGCAGACTTATCAGGAGGTCAATAAATAACAGTTACCCTGAGAGGAAGTAGAGTGAAGAGGCAGATGGCGTGGACTTCGAAAGAGAGAAAGGAGTGAGACTGAGGCAGCAGGAGGGGTTGGAATTGGCACGAGGGAGAAAGTAGAAACCCAACACCACCACCACCATGGCCAGTGGAACAAGGTGTGTGGGAGAACCAATAGCCCCAATGGCAAAGGGCAGGTATCATCTTGTAGGAGCCAGGTCTCTGTTAGAGCAAGAAGATGTAGAGCATTGGAGATAAAGAGGTGATGAGTGAAAGTGAGTTTATTAGAGACATAAGAACATAAGATAAGAACATAAGATATGCCATACTGGGTCAGACCAAGGTCCATCAAGCCCAGTATCCTGTTTCCAACAGTGGCCAATCTAGGTCATATGTACCTAGCAGTTTCCCCAAGAGACCCAAGTTCCACAATGCTTGTACTGGGTCAAGCATTGATATCTTCGGTCACTTCTTAATAATGGTTTATGGACCTTTCCTCCAGGAACTTGTCCAAACCTTTTTTAAACCCAGCTACACTAACAGCCTTTACTACATCCTCCGGTAACAAATTCCAGAGTTTTATTACACGTTGAGTGAAAAAAATATTTTCTTTTATTAGTCTTAAATAGTTTACCCTGTAGCTTCATTGCATGTCCCCTAGTCTTTCTATATTCTGATAAGGTAAACAATCGATCTACGTTTACCCGTTCCACTCCGTTCATTAATTTATAGACTTCTATCATATCTCCCCTCAGCCGTCTCCTTTCCAGGTTAAAGAGCCCTAAACTTTTTAGCCTTTCTTCATAGGAGTATCCTTCCATCCCTTTTACCATTTTGGTGGCTCTTCTCTGTACCTTTTCTAAAATCGCTATATCCTTTTTAAGATACGGCGACCAGAACTGCACACAGTATTCAAGGTGCGGTCTCACCATGGAACGATATAGAGGCATTATAATATCTTTTGTTTTATTTTCCATTCCTTTCCTTATCATATCTAGCATTATATTTGCTCTCTTGGCCGCCGCTGCACACTGGGCCGAGGGTTTTAACATGGTATCCACAATGACGCCTAAATCTTTTTCCTGGGTGGTGGTTCCTAATGTGGAACCTTGCATCGTGTAACCATAGTTTGGGTTGTTCTTCCCTAGGTGCATAACCTTGCACTTGTCCACATTAAATTTCATCTGCCATTTTGATGCCCAGTCTTCCAATTTATCAAGATCCTCTTGCAATTTTTCACAATCCTCTTGGGTTTTAACAACTTTAAATAGTTTTGTGTCATCTGCAAATTTGATAACCTCACTCGTTATTCCACTTTCTAGGTCATTTATGAATATGTCAAAAAGCAGCGGACCCAGCACAGATCCCTGGGGTACACCACTATTCACCTTTCTCCACTGGGAAAATTGGCCATTTAGCCCTACCCTCTGCTTTCTATCTTTTAACCAGTTCCTGATCCACAATAGTACACTGCCTCCTATCCCATGACTCTTTAGTTTTGCCAAAAGTCTCTGATGAGGGACCTTGTCAAAGGCTTTCTGAAAGTCCAGATACACAATATCAACCGACTCACCTTTGTCCACCTGTTTATTCACTCCTTCAAAAAAACATAACAGATTAATAAGACAAGATCTTCCTTGTCTAAAGCCATGTTGGCTGTCTCCCATTAGGTTGTGACTATTGTCACGCCGTTGCTTGTCCCTTCAAGCTAAGGCGGGGTATTAAGCCGAGGCCTTGTGTTTAACCAGCCCAGAGACCTTGCTTGGCACTCTGGGATATGTAGTTTTTCTTAGGCCAGTCAAAAGAATAAGTTGTGGAAACGAGGTAAGGCTTAAACAGGTTTTATTCCCCTTCCGGGAGGATTCTTTCAGTGGTCAAAACAAAAAAGGTAAACAGCCCCACTTTGGGCACAAACAAAGAAACAAAATGGGAACAGAAAAATGCTTATCTTCAGCTTTTAACATGCAAACAAAAGTAGTTAAACAGCCCTTTTCCAGCATACAAAAACCCTTTTCTTTGTAGCTTTAAGGCTTGGCAAGTATCACAACTTGTTCACCGCAAAAAAGATATATTATCAGAAACTGTAAGCGTACAGTCCATGTATTCATTACACGTTGTGTCCCCCTGTACCTCACACTGCATATCCTCTTCTTCTGCCTTTAACAATTCCTCTCTTGCACAGTTCGGCACATTATTAAACAGTCTCTCTTTGTTATTCAAAGAGCCACCAAATTGGTGAAGGGGATGGAAGGCTACTCCTATGAAGAGAGGCTAAAAAGGTTAGGGCTCTTTAGCCTGGAAAAGAGACGGCTGAGGGGAGATATGATAGAGGTCTATAAATTAATGAATGGAGTGGAACGGATAAACGTGGATCAATTGTTTACGCTATCAGAATATAGAAAGACTAGGGGACATGTAATGAAGCTACAGGGTAAACTATTTAAGACAAATAAGAGAAAATATTTTTTCACTCAACGTGTAATCAAACTCTGGAATCTGTTACCGGAGGATGTGGTAAGGGCTGATAGTATAGCTGGGTTTAAAAAAGGTTTGGACAAGTTCCTGGAGGAAAGGTCCATAAACCACTATTAAAAAGGGACCCAGGATATCAATGCTTGACCCAGTACAAGCATTGTGGAACTTGTGTCTTTTGGGGAAACTGCTAGGTACGTATGACCTAGATTGGCCACTGTTGGAAACAGGATACTGGGCTTGATGGACCTCGGTCTGACCCAGTATGGCATGTCTTATGTTCTTATGTTCTTATGTTCTTTCTCTCTCTGTGAGAATGTGTGACAGGCTACTACCACATTCACTGGAGTACTTAATTTGAGAGCCTTCCAAACGCTGAGGACCATGGGGGAAATTACAACAGTCACCTTTCCCTCTATTAGCTACAATTGGTTTACCTCTTGGCAGTCTCTGACTCGGGCTTCTCTCTGCTGCTGCAGACACCGGAGTAACGTCAAGTGGAAGCTTTCCACGGCTCCTGCCTTTTGTCCTTCTCCCAGAATACAAGATTATCTTCAGGTACAAAAGCTTTACTTTTCCTGTGCCAATTACTAGGGTAAATAGTTTCCTCAGGCTTCCTCCAACTAGCTTCCCAATTGAACTCTCCGTTACCTTTTAGATAACTTCTGCCGAGCTCTGACGTTTCTGTGCTCTGCCTTCCACCACAGGCACCTGGGTTCTCACTCTCTCCCTTGGAATAAAACTTTTTAGCTTTTACAGCTCTTCCACCAGCTTCATTTCAACCTGAGCTTCTCCCAGCACGTCCTTGGCTCTCTGAACACTCCCGACTGCCTGTTCCCGTGTTCCTTCCGGGTTATGTTCTGCTTCTCTCTCTAACTCCATGTGCATTGAGTTTATCTGCGTGTCAGCTCCACCCACTCCCAGCTGGCTTTCATCAGTTACTGATCCCTCAGCCTTTCTGCTGCTTGGGCGTGTTTCTCTAGCTCGTGACCTGATTTGTTTGGGTTGCCTATAGCAACATCCTGACATGTGCTCCTCTGAAATGTCAGAATCAGTTTCACTGCCTGCATCTTTGCCTATTTCCATGGGCTCTGTTAAACCTACTTTGTGACATTATCTACATGCTGAGTAATTTTATTCTTTATGATGGTTTCTACCATTTTTCCCGGTACTGACGTCAGGCTCACCGGTCTGTAGTTTCTCGGATCACCCCTGGAAACCCTTTTTAAAAATTGGTGTTACATTGGCGATCCTCCAATCTTCAGGTATTAGAGATGATTTTAATGATAGTTCACAGATTACTGATAGCGGTTCTGCAATCTCATATTTCAGTTCTTTCAACACCCTTGGATGTATACCATCCGGCCCAGGTGATTTGCTACTCTTCAGTTTATCTAATAGTTGTAAGACATCTTCCCGATGTATCGATATTTCCTTCAATTCTTCCGCACCTTTAAATACCACTTCAGTCATGGGTAATATCCCTACATCTTCCTCAGTAAAGACCGAAGCAAAGAATTCATTCAGTCTCTCCGCTATCGCCTTGTCGCCTCTTAGTGCTCCTTTAACCCCCTTTATCATCTAATGGACCAACTGACTCTCTCACAGGTTTTTTGCTACGAATGTACTTGAAAAGGTCTTTATTTCGCATTTTTGCTTCCGCAGCAAGCTTCTTCTCAAATTCTCCCTTTGCCTGCCTTATCAATGCCTTGCATTTGACTTGCCAGTGCTTGTGCTGTTTCCAGGTTTCATCATTTGGCTCTTTTTTTCCATTTCCTGAAAGATGCTTTTTTGGCAACAACAGCCTCTCTGACCTCACCTTTAAACCATGCTGGCAGTTTTTTGAACTTCCTTCCACTTTTCTTAAAGCGTGGAATACAGCTGGTCTGGGCTTCCAAGATAGTATTTTTCAACAACACCCAAGCTTGATGTACGTCTTTAACCTTTGCAACTGCTCCTTTTAGTTTTTTCTTAACTGTTTTCCTCATTTTATCATAGTCTCCCTTTCGAAAGTTAAAAGGTATTACTGTGGATTTCCTTACTATCCCTCCTCCATTAATTTGATCAAATGTGATCATGCTTGATCACTGTTGCCAAATGGCCCCAACAACCTTATCTCTTGCACTAGATCTGGTGTTCCACTAAGTACTAGGTTTAATATGGCTTCCCCTCTGGTCGGTTCATGAACCAGCTGCTCCAAGAAGCAGTCATTTATTTCATCTAGGAACTTTATCTCCCTAGCATGTCCTGACGTGACACTGACCCAGTCGATACCGGGGTAATTGAAATCACCCATTATTATTACTGCGCTGTAACTTTTGTTAGCTTCCTTGATTTCTTTGAGCATTTCATCATCCATTTGGTCATTCTGGCCAGGTGCTCGATAGTACACCCCCCCTGCCATTGCCTTCCCCCTTTTATATGGAATTTCAATCCATATAGATTCTACAGCAGATTTTGTTTCCTGCAAAACTTTAATCCTTTCTGAGTCAATGCCCTCTCTAACATAGAGCGCAACCCCTCCACCAATTTGATCAGCTCTATCATTACAATATAGTTTGTACCCAGGTATCACAGTGTCCCACTGGTTGTCCTCCTTCCACCATGTCTCTGATATTCCAATCATATCTAACCTTTCATTTAGTGCTATATATTCTAACTCTCCCATCTTATTCTTTAGACTTCTAGCATTTGCATACAAGCATTTTAGAGAATGTATTTTATTCATGTTAATTTGGCTATTGTTAGACATGGGTAAATTGGGATCTTTAAGCTCTGTCTGCTCCATACTTGAGGGCATTTGGGCTACTTTACTCTTTTGTGGAACCTCTCTGCTTTTGGTAGTATCCTTCAAGGATACATTCTTCCGAACCATCTGCTCTTGGGCGACTGTCGGCTTTCCCCTAATATTTAGTTTAAAAGCTGCTCTATCTCCTTTTTAAAGGTTAATGCCAGCAGCCTGGTTCCATCCTGGTTAAGGTGAAGCCCATCCCTTCGGAAGAGCCCCTCCTTTCCCCAGAATGTTCCCCAGTTCCTAACAAATCCAAAACCCTCATCTCTGCACCATTGTCTCATCCACGCATTGAGACTCCGGAGCTCTGCCTGCCTTTTGGGTCCTGCGCTTTGAACAGGAAGCATTTCGGAGAATGCTACCCTGGAAGTTCTGGATTTCAACTTCCTACCTAAAAGCCTAAATTTTGCCTCCAGAACCTCCCTACCACATTTTCCTATGTCATTGGTACCGACATGTACCAAGACAGAAGACTCCTCCCCAGCACTATCTAAGACCTTATCTAGGTGGCGTGTGAGGTCCGCTACCTTCGACAGAGTGTGAGTTCCATAAGGCACAGGAGAAAGGGAGGGTGGAAGGGGAAAGGAGAGGGATATGGATAAGATTAGACATGTTGCTTGAAGATCTCTTCTCAGAGTGAGACAGAAATCCAGGATTGGGGTTGAAGGAAGGGGAGAGGAGAGGGATATGGCTAGGATTAGACATGTTGCGTGATGAGAGAGTGGAGGGGGAGAGGAGAGGGATATGGATAAGATTAGACATGTTGCGTGAAGATCTCTTCTCAGAGTGAGACAGAAAGCTAGGGGGCCAGGATTGGGGTTGATATCTCCGGAAGAGAGAAGGAGTAGCAGAGTACAGGGTAGAGAGGAGACAGTACGGCGGAAACGAAGGTGAGGCTGCCTTAGAGAGAGAGGCTATATGAGAGGGATGAAGCTCAAGAGCTGTTGAATGGTTGGAAGACAGAATGGAGGAGGAAGTGAGGGTGGTACAGGGAGAATGTGGAGTGGAGAGGTGAGGGTGCAGGTAGGAGGGGAAACAGGGAGTATGAGGAAAAGGAAGATAATGTGATGTGGAGCCATGGAAGAGGAGCAGAGAGGGGCTATAGGCTATAGGGTATATGTTATAATTAGAAGCAATGAGGTAGTGAACAAACAAAGAGGTAGCAATGGAGCCTACATGCTATGTAGCATATTTATTTATTTAATTTCTCTTCTATACCGCGCTATTCAATATCAGTGTGGTGTACATTTAACTGTGGCTTACATAATGCAGTCGAGACTGTATTGTATTTACAATAAAACAGGAAATATAATGGGTAGAAACTGGGGAACTGTCAAAAACGTATTTACATTATATACATTAATATACATTAATAGCTGTGTTGTGCGCAGTGGTGTTTACTTGGGGTTGCAGCCTTGGGGCTTGCTGCACTCAGGTGTGCTGGTGTGGGGGTCTTGGTGTTTGGTGGTCATGTTCGCTAGCTGACCTAAGGGGCTGTTGTCTAGGAAATACTATAAGAATAGGCGGTGTTTCAACGCCTTCCTGAACTGGGTCAGATCAGGGATTGTTCGGAAGGTCGTAGGGAGGGCATTCCAGCATCTCGGTGCGTAGAGCATGAAGGCTCTATTAGATGTCGTGTGGGTGCATTTCATTGTTTCCTTAGGGATAATCAATGTGTCGACAGCTGTGTATCTTCTGCACCTATTAGGGGGTGTGAGATGGATTAACTCAGTGATAGAGGTGGGGGGTTGATTGTTTATGGCCTTGAAAACCATTACCATTAAAAAGGATATAGAGTTATTAGAAAAGGTTCAGAGAAGAGCCACCAAAATGGTAAAGGGGATGGAAGGATACTCCTATGAAGAAAGGCTAAAAAGGTTAGGGCTCTTTAACCTGGAAAAGAGACGGCTGAGGGGAGATATGATAGAAGTCTATAAATTAATGAGCGGAGTGGAACGGGTAAACATAGATCGATTGTTTACCTTATCAGAATATAGAAAGACTAGGGGACATGCAATGAAGCTACAGGGTAAACTATTTAAGACTAATAAAGAAAATATTTTTTCACTCAACGTGTAATCAAACTCTGGAATTTGTTACCGGAGGATGTAGTAAAGGCTGTTAGTGTAGCTGGGTTTAAGAAAGGTTTGGACAAGTTCCTGGAGGAAAGGTCCATAAGCCATTATTAAGAAGGGACCCAGGATATCAATGCTTGAACCAATACAAGCATTGTGGAACCTGTGTCCCTTGGGGAAACTGCTAGGTACATATGACCTAGATTGGCCACTGTTGGAAACAGAATACTGGGCTTGATGGACCTTGGTCTGACCCAGTATGGCATATCTTATGATCTTATGTTCTTATGTTAAAGCATATTCTGGCTTGGACTGGTAGCCAGTGGAGTTTCTTCAGGATTGGTGTGATATGGTCTGATCTTGAGATCCCATATAGGGTCCTGGCAGCTGCATTCATTGCCAGTTGAAGGGGGTTCAGTGATGCTTGTGGGAGGCCATATAGTATTGCATTGGCATATGTTTATTTACAAACAGTGAGGTGGCAATGGAGTCTACAGGCTATGCAGCATGAGTTATTTCAAGCAGTGGGGTAGCAATGGAGTCACAGGCTAAGCAGCATGAGGTATTTCAAGCAGTGGGGTAGCAATGGAGTCACAGGCTATGCAGCATTAGGTGTTTCAAGCAGTGGGGTAGCAATGGAGTCACAGGCTAAGCAGCATGAGGTATTTCAAGTAGTGGGGTAGCAATGGAGTCACAGGCTATGCAGCATGAGGTATTTCAAGTAGTGGGGTAGCAATGGAGTCACAGGCTAAGCAGCATGAGGTATTTCAAGTAGTGGGGTAGCAATGGAGTCACAGGTTATGCAGCATGAGGTATTTCAAGCAGTGGGGTAGCAATGGAGTCACAGGCTATGCGGTGCAGGTTGTCTAGCATTAACTTGAGTTGCTTACCATTTAGGAGGACAGGGGATAGGCTTACCACGGATTGCATGCACTGCTAAGGTCTCACGCCTAAGGGCCACGCCAAAGGACCCTCTGGTGCGGCCCTCAGGCACGGGCTTTCCAGGCGCGGGTGCGCCCGATGGCGCTGCGGCCTTTAAACTCCGCATTGGAGGCACTGATTGGCCTCAGGCAACTGAGCAGGAGGGGATCTCCGTCCTGATCTCACCTCGCATGCTCTGTCGGGTGCCGGCTGTAGATGGCGCCTGATGGCGCTGCGGCCTTTAAACTCCGCATTAGAGGTGCTCATTGGCCTCAGGCAGCTGAGCGGGAGGGGATCTCCATCCCGATATCACCTTGCACGCTCTGTCGGGTGCCGGCTGTAGAGTTCCACAGAGAACCAGGATCAATTATGCAACTGATCCGCCCAAATTTGTATCTGCCATAGCGGTACTACATTCTCAAAGTCCGCTCCCATAAATTCCTACAAAAGATCTCTCATGCACTTGTCCTCAGTGACTTGTAGACCTCAATGAACAAATGGGTCTTTGAAGTTATAGAGCTGGTCCTCCCCCCACCCACCCTGACCAGATCAACCAAGGTTTCTATTTCAGATTAAGAACATAAGAACATAAGGTATGCCATACTGGGTCAGACCATCAAGCCCAGTATCCTAATCTAGGTCATAAGTACCTAGCAATCTCCCCAAAAGACACAGGTTCTTCAATGCTTGTATTGGGCCAAGAAGTGATATCCTGGGTCCCTTTTAATAATGGTTTATGGACCTTTCCTCCGGAACTTGTCCAAACCTTTTTTAAACCCAGCTACACTCCTCCAGTAACAAATTCCAGAGTTTGATTACATGTTGAGTGAAAAAATATTTTCTCTTATTAGACTTAAATAGGTTACCTTGCAGCTTCATTGCATGTCCCCTGGTCTTTCCTATGAGGAAAGGCTTAAAACTTTAGGGATCTTCAACTTGGAAAAGAAACAGCTGACAGGAGATATGACAGCAGTCTATAAAATAATGAATGGAGTGGAACGGGTAAATGTAAATCAATTGCTTACCCCCTTTAAAAAGTAGAAAGGCTAGAGGATATGCAATGAAGCTACAATGTAGAACATTTAAGACTAATAGCAAAAAATAATTTTTTCACTCAAAGTGTAATCAAACTCTGGAATTCGTAACTAGAGGATGTAGTAAAAGCTGTTAATATAGCTGGATTTAAAAGAGGTTTGAACAAATTTCTGGAGAAGAAGTCCATACACCATTATTAAAGAGGAGTGGAGAAATTCACTGCTTACCCATTGGATAAGTAGCATGGAATCCTGTGTATCTTTTGGGAACCTGACAGGTACTTGTGACCTGGATTGGCCACTGTTGGAAACAGGGTGCTGGGTCTGACCCAGTATGACATATCGTATGTTCTTATGTTCCATGGTGCACCATCCTCCATACGCGCAATTTCTATACAACAAAATGATCCTATGGACTTATCCAAAGTTCCTACCCAAGGTGATCTCAGACGTACACCTTAATCAGTTCCTGTCCTGCCAGTATTCTTTCCAAATCCTACAGTGGGCTCCTCAGAGGAAACCCTTCACACCCTTCAGGGTAAGAAGGCCTTCTTGTATTACCTGCAAGCGACTACAGACTTATGCAAGTCCTCACAGCTTTTTGCCACTTTTAACTCTGAAAACCCGGGTCTACCAGCATCCAAATAAACTATTTATTTATTTATTTTTTATTTAACACTTATTTATATACCGCATCTTCCAGCGATCAGTTGCGGTGTACAATTAACAATGCAGAGCTTGTTTTACATGGAACAGAATAACTTTTTACATAGAACATCTTAACTATCTCCTCCTGGGTAGATGATTGCATCTCCTTCTGCTGTGACCAGGCTCATCTGGAATCCCTGGGATGCATAGGGCCTCACAGACTCAGGGCTACAGCAGCAACCATAGCCCACTTGACTTCAGTCTCTAAACAGGATATATGCAAAACTGCTATGTGGACGTTTATTCACACATTCACGAAGCATTACAGCTTGGATTGTTCATCTGTTCAGGACTTCGCATTCGAACAAGCCGTCCTCCGGAATCTCTTTACCTCAATTCATCTCTCCACTTCCCGTTATGGGACCAGACTGCAGATTCCAAATCATCCATGAAACGGCCCTCAGCTCTGGAATCACCATGGGGTGTGCCTAAAGTGTAGGTGCTTACCTGTAATGGGGGTTCTCTGTAGACAGCAGAGATATGCAGTCACACTCACCCTCCCACAATCCGTACGTGTCATATCAACAGCCTTCAAAACTGTCAGTAACAAACCAGAGATAAGCAGGTGGCAAGGCACACACATGTTCAGAGAGGTCCAAAGACTTCTCTGAGCTGGGGGAGAGCCTGGGCAACTTGGCTCAGTTGAGACTCTATCATGAGTGTGGCTGCATACTCCTGCTGTATACCGAGAACCCCCATTACAGGTAACTAACTACACTTTCTCATTTCCAGCTTACTCAAAATAGTGCAATAAAGTTAGTTTTTTATGATAAATATCATAATCATGTTTAGGGCCATACCAAGCCATAATTGTGCCCTGTGCACATGGGGCGCCCCCCTTCCCCACCCTGCACCTCCATCCAGCCACTTTCTGCTCTTACCTTGCTGCTTCCACCCCCTGTTATCTCCACAGCGGCACCAGCAAAAGGGCAAGAGCAGAAAGTGGATGGACAGAGGTGGATGTGCTAGTCGCCGGCACTTTAAGCAGATCTGTCCCTCCCTGTTCTGATGTCGTGTCAGAGGATGGTGGGACCAGACCTGCAAAAAGTGCCGCAAAAAGGCTTAAGAGATGCATTTCGGCTGCCTGCTGTTGCCCTGCTGCCGCTGAGAGAAGAAAAAGTGGCGGCGACAGGGAAACAGCAGGCAGCCGAAATGAGCCCCTTAAGCCTTTGCGCCCTGTGTGGCCGCACCGCTCGCACAGGGCTAGGTATGGTCCTGACCATGTTACTCTACAATTTGTTAATGAACAGTGGTTGCCTCTTACTTATATATTAAATCTAGTATTGTATAATTGACTTTTAAGACTCTTTGCTCTGGTCATCCTCAGTACCTTTCTAATTTACTCCTTCCTTATATTCTGTCTCGTCATCTCAGATTTCAGGCTGAAAATTTTCTGGTGTTCCTTGAACCTACCAAGTCAGGCTTGAATCTACCTGTCACTCTGCATTCTATTTTTTATCTCACCTCCCCCCCCCCCTTGGAATACTTACCATATTATATTAGTCTCAAAACTTCACTTTCTAAATTCAAAACTGCCCTTAAGAATTATTTCTCCCTGGCTTTTCATGACATTTAAATTTTTGTCAGCATCATGGGCCGCTGGACTAGTGTTAGCAAATGACTTGACTTTCTTATATCGTTTTTCTCTCTTTCAGACCGATGCAGAAAACTGATGCTAGACCCGCACTGGATCAATTTAACATTCCTGACAATGCATACATTTTAACGTGCTTTGCGGGAAGGTTAGGGCATGCAAATACCCACCGCGGTAACCGTATGCATGCAACTGAGCCACTGCAGCGTTAAACTGGTAGAACAAGCCAAACACATGCACACCATAAGTTCCTCTAGATTGAGGGGGACAGCAGGCCCGGGCATCAGAAACGGTAGGAGAGTATGGAGGGGATTCCCCGCAGTCCGACCCTGGCCTTGGGAGGCCAGATTGGGGGTTGGGCTACGGGGAATTAAAGAACTGGTCAGCTGCCGGGCATCGTGGCTCCTGAATGGAGCCGCAGTGCCATGGCAACTAAACACCATGGTGCTGCAGCTCCATTCAGGAGCACTGACTGAGTTAGCTGGGTGGAGGCCTGTACGTGCAGGCTGACCAGGATCGGGTCCCAGGCCTGCACATACAGGCCTAGTTGTGATTCTGATCCTGCTCATAACTTTAAAGCTCCGAAATTAAAAGATGAATTTGGAGCTGAAAGCTGAGATGGGTAGTTATTAAAGTGTGCTATGGGAATAACACATATTTTTTGCCCCTTAACATTCGTTAAAAAGCAAAAACGTGCATTATTTTACAATAATAATTTTGCACCACAACGTACATGAGATACAAATGAGCTGCAAAGCATGCAAAACACTTTATTAGTATTCAAATAGAATGATACAGCTAGTTGTAAATACTGCAAACTGCATTATGCTTAGGAATATAAAGCCAGATTAAATTTTTGCCCAATGAGAGCATCAGGCCATAAATATTATTTCACATTATTTCAGAAATAGCTGTTTCCACATGTAAGTCCAAATTTTACACATGGAAAGCCTTACAGTATGACTTTCTTCCTCTAAACATAGGCTCACATCCTGTTCTTGTAAAATGATAACAAACAGAAATTACAGAAAAGTCTAACCTATAACGTACAGGCTGGCATGATACGAGGAAGCCCCATTTCCCATTTCATTTCAGGTATGGCCCATCAGCATCTAAATGTCATGCCATAGTTTGTTAGGGAGATCTTGGTAAATGCTTCACTTGAGTGTCTTCCTGGGATTCATTCTTAAACTACCTGGCAAACAAGCAGTCACTTCAGTTAGGGATTTGAAATGGGATAATTGCCCATTTTATTACTGAGAGATTGGAGTGTTTCACTTAATACATCTTTGCTGTAATGAAATCTTGCCTAGTTGACTTTGGTAATAAATAATTTATTTATTTATTTAGTATACATTTGTATACCGCTACTTCCAGTGATCAGCAGCGGTTTTGATTACAGATTGGAAATTGTTAAATCATGACAGGAAATATTTGAGGTATAAACACATTGATTAGACAGGAAAGCACAGCACACAGAGAACTATTTTACAGGGAACATGGGCTATGGAGGGTTAAGTGGCTTGCCCAAGACCACAAGGAGCACCCTGTGGGACTAGAAACCCCAGTCCTTCTGGCCCAAGGTTGCTGTCCTCTAGTGGGATTTGAACCCCTGACCTTCTGGCCCGAAGTACCTTGCCCCAACCACTAGGCCACTCCTCCACTCCACACTAATTAACAGCTGCTTTTCTGGCATTGTCTTTTCTAAAAGTTCTGTGGTGCCTAATTATTGAGCCTGCCTAATAAATGGGATCCTGATTTCACTGCAGTGGCCATAGAAAGAGTAACCCTTTACAGGAGTTTCTGAGCTTGTCACTGTCTCATTGACCCCAGCATTGAAGATCCAGGTTTAAAGTTTGGCAGTGGCGGTGGCAAGCCATGTTAGATTGGCTAGCCGCTGCATAATCGGGCCTGTAGATTCCTAGAGCATTCATATATTTATAAATACATTTACTGAAGATACTTAATCAGTTCTTCACAGACCAGGTCATTTAAGCGGCAAACAACCACTTGGATGGGCTCATGTGGGTTTTCTTTTAGTCCGATAAACTTGTATCACTGGAATACGCAAACCACTTCATCATTTCTGTAGAGAGCATAGCAATCAGTAAATCAATAATGATTTCAAACATAATAAATAAGAAACTTATCTGACTCTCAAAATATAATGGCCATGAAAAAAATCCAACCAGGCCTTTATGGTTTCACCCACTGGCTTCTTGAGGGAATTTCTATAACTTCCTTTCAGAGAATAATATCACCAATGCTCCATGGCAGATTATCAAAAATCGAGGCATAAAAGTATGCATGATGGCTTGCACGTACTTTTACCAGTGGCATCAAGCGGTGTACAATAACAAAAATATATGAGCTGCTGAAAAGGAAAAGGAACGCCATTAAAGGATTAAGAAAAAGGATAGAGTATAGAGGAAGAGTAAAGCAACAGACGGAACAAGCAAAGTACACAGCAACAAAAATAGGTACAACTAGAACTATCGAGGCGGGGAGAAAGGGGGATGGAGGGAGGGGGAAGATTGAAAGCGGTGCAGAAAAGATGGGTCTTCAATCTGGCCTTAAAGGTTTTGTAAGAGGGCTCCAGACGAAGGGCAGAGGGGAGCGAGTTCCAGAGTCAGGGACCCAAGAAGAAAAACGCTGAGGAACGGGTAGACTCCAAGTGGGCTTGTGATGGGGAGGGAAGGGACATACGATTCAAGTGGACAGACCTAAGAGAACGGTGAGCTGAGTGAAGGTGTATTAAATTGGCGAGATAAAGGGGGACACCGGTGTGGATGATTCTGTGCACGTATATGAGTACTTTGAACTGTATACGATAGACCAAGGGAAGCCAGTGAAGATGAATCAGAATGGGGGTGATATGATCGAAAGGGGAAGCGTGAGTGAGAAAACGAGCAGTTGTGTGGTGGACAAGTTGTAGTCTGCACAACTGGGGTTTGAGGGAGGCCAGCCAGTACAATATTGCAGTAGTCGAGACGAGATACTACCAGGGACAGCATTAATGTGGTCAGGAAGGAAACTGATATGAAGGGGCGGATGGAGCGAAGTTGCCGTAGAGTGTGAAAAGACCGTTGTACGACAGAGGAAATATTTTCTTTGAAAGACAGAGAGGAGTCCAGAATGACTCCTAAGTAGCGCAGGGAAGCAACTACTGGCAAGGGGGAGCAGAACAGGATAGGAGCGAGAGAGGGAGTCGGGGCACCAGAGGTGAACCAAATGGCGGACGTTTTAGAGGGATTCACATGCCTGTGGGTTTCCTTGGCATGGTATGATTGGAAGTAGATAGATTGTCAGGCCTTTTCTTCCAAAGCAATGGAGGGTTAAGTGACTTGCTCAATGCCACAAAGAGTGCCTTTAATCTTTCCCGGCACTCAGCGGGCTACACGAGAACACAACGCAAGTGAAGGAGCATGCTGCTCTTCACTCCAGCGCTGTGCAGAAGTGGGCCGGGGCCTCTGGTGTCCTCGGCTCAATTGTAAGCCGCTCAGACAGGCACAAGGCTCTTCAGCAGGGCCGGCGCTACCCAGTAAGCTGGGTAAGCGCGGCAGGAGGGCTCTGGTGGTGGGGAGGGCGCCGTTCCTAGCCGCCTACCACCCACCACTTCAAAAAAGAAAGCAGCCGTGGGAACATTTCTCTGTTCCTGCAGCTCTGCTATCTTATACACTGCTGGACTGCGGCATTTGCAGCAGTAACAAGCATTTTCTATTTCTTGTAAGAAACACAAAATGCTTTTTATTGCCTTTAGAAACTCTGCGATCCAGCTGTGTAAAACAGAGATATGTTCCCACAGCTGCTTTCTTTTTTGAAGAATGAATTGGAGTGGGAGGTGGGCTGAAAAGGAGCAGATACTGGGGAGCTGGAAGGGAGCAGACATGGGGGGAACCTGAAAGGAAGCAGACACTGGGGTGCTGGAAGGGAGCAGACATGGGGGGCTGGAAGGCAGCAGACATTTATTTATTTAACAGTTTTTTATACTGCATTATCATTTCAATCAAAGTGGTTTACATTGAAACTTAAACTTGGTAAATGTACATTAAACAGGGATATTGATAACTTGGATTTTTTTGAGCAATGGAGGGTTAAGTGACTTGCCCAAGGCCACAAGGAGTGCTAGTGGGAATTGAACGCTGGTCTGTTGGTTCCCAAGGCCAGTGCCCTAACCACTAGGCTACTCCTCCACTCCACATGGGGAGGGGGCTATAAGGGAACAGACTCTGGGGAGCTGGAAGGGAGCAGACACAGGGGGGGGTACAAGGGAGTAGACACCGGGGGGGAGCTAAAAGGGAGCAGACATGGAGGGAGGAGCTGGCAGGGAGTAGACAATTGGGGATGGGGATGGGGCTGGAAGGTGGCTGGGTAATAAGAAGGAGGTTGGAAGAGAACTGATGGGGAAGGTGGGGGCTAGAAGGGAGTTCACATGGGGGGGTTGGAAGGGAGTGGAAAAGAGGGGAAGGAGGAGGCAGGACAGAAGGTGGGGGCTTGAAGGGAGCTGATACCTAGAGATGGCACTGGAAGGCAGATGGACAGAAGAGAGGGTGACTGGAAGGGAACTAACATGGGAGGGGGCACTGGGACTGGAAGTTTGCTGATACTTGGGATGGTATTTGGACTAGAAGGGGCTGGATGATGGAGAAGGAGGGGGAGGGGGACTAGAAGGGAAAAGACACCAGTAGAGATGCTGGGAATGCAAGGGGTTGACATTGGAAGGTACTGGGCAGGGAGGCTGTAAAGGGGCTGATACTGGGGAGGGTTACTGGGACTGGAAAAAGGCTGATGTAAGAAAATGAAGAAAGCAAAAGGAGAGACAAGAAATGGCAGATGGACTATAGATTATAGAAAGAGAGCTAAGAGAAGACAGAGGAAAACAGACACCTCAAATCAGGACCAGCATAATCAAAAATCATCAGACAACAAAGGTTTGGCTTTTGGGGTTCCCAGGTTAATTATTGTCTTCATATTTCTAAATTGTGATCCCTTGTTCTTTGTTTGGTGATGGTCTATGTTCTGCATGTGTAACAGAGCTGAGGTATTCTGTTCATGTAGTTTCTATTTGACAGTGCCACTTATTCTCTTTCCCCAGTAGGAGATGTATTGGTATTCTCTGAGATGTATATTAATTTCATATTTGCAGTGTTGCCTTTTTGATAGGTAGGGTTTGGTACTTTGTGAATTCTGGTAGTGCTGTTATGATACGATAGGTTTGCTATGTGTTCTAAATGGGCAGTGTTTGTAGTACTTCCTAATGTGCCTGGCGGTTGGCACTGGAGTATTGTAATGTAGAAATCTGGTAGTCTTTCTTTATCCAGACACTCATTAAGAGGCATGTTTAATAAAAGTTAGTGCATATTAATATTATGCAAATATTTATGCAAATGAGGCTCCTTATGCAAATATGTCTCCGCACATGGCCCCACACCCCCCTTGGGCCATCCCTGCATGTCTTATATTTTTATTTTCCACATCCCCTGCTGGCTTTTTCACCACTTGCAATAAGCAATGCCAGAAAAAATATTTTGGGTGCTCTATGCTGTAGATAAAGAGAAGAAAGCGGCATAAATTCCTCACTAGCGCTGACCACAGACCTTTATGCTTCCTGAGACTTTGCGTTAAAATTCCAGCATTGATCTCAGGTTGTCTGGTCTATTGTGCTCTTCCCTACAATTTCAGTGAATAGCTAATTGCTTCTTAAAGCAATCATTGATTTAAATGTGCTATGCGCTGTTGTCTGCTCAAGGCTTTATGCACATTTAGCTTGTGTGCAAAACTCCTTTCTGCACTGGGCATGGACAAAATTGTGTACAAAAGCTAAACTAACCTGTCCATAAATCATACTTTATTGCATCAGGCCATTAATCTAGGCACCTTATTAGAAAATTTGCCTCCATAGCAATGCCTTCCTTCCACCCCTTTGCCTTGCAGATAGCATCAGGCTGGTTACAGAGGTTGAAAATCCATGGATCATAAGGTTATATGTTCATGGGCTGCCAGCAAATGTTTAACTCCATTTGAATATTGCACCCTTCTCCTTCGGGCAATATACATTCCAAGAGTTTCCTTCTCAGGACATTATGAGCCCGTTTCACTATAGGGCAAGTCTGGGCCGTCTGGACAGCCCCGACCAAGATGGGGCCATTTGGACCCAATTTGAACCGTAGGAGCATGGCCCATCCAGTCTGCCTTTCCATACTAGCTACTATAGTCCCTTTTTTTTCCTTTACAAATTTTCTGCGTTGGTCCCATGCTTTCTTGAATTCAGTTACTGTCCTGGTCTTTACTATCTCCATGCATCTACAACTCTTTCCATAAAGAAATATTTCTGCAAATTATTGCAAATTACGGAATAGGAGCCTTATTGATTTACTTATGATTTTATCCCATCATTACAAAACCCAGGGTAGGTCACAAACATATGTAACAAACCAAAAATCACAGATTATAACAATGACTATCCACAGACACATAACAGACCAGCCAATAATGAAACATAAAGGGACATGAAGATCTCAATATATATACTTTAGAGGAAAGGCAAGAGAGAGGGATATGATAGAGACATTAAGTACCTCTGCAGAATAAATGCACAGGAGGAGAACCTCTTTCAATTGACAGAAAGCTCTGCAACAAGGGGCATAGCATGAAGGTGAAAGGGGATAGACTCAGGAATAATTTGGAAATTTAGCACTGGTCACTATTGGTATACAGCACTAAATATCAGGAGGGGGGATATTCAGTGCTGACAGCTAGCGCAGCTAACATGGCTAGCTGCCAACGCTGAAATCTAAACTTTGATAATGCCGGCCCCAGCATTGAATATGCGGGATAACTGCATTTACCGCTCGCTAACCAGGCAGTGGTGATATTCAGTTGCTACCCAGTTAGCAATATGAGGTGAAAGTCAGGCCAGGGCTTTTTGTGCCTGTCTTTCACTGCATATTGCTAACCAGGTCATGGCTCAATATTGCCACTTTCCGTTTAGTGATTGGTGCCGCCTCCACTCCTCCCTGGAATGCGCATGACATGCCCCGCTGCTAACCCGTCGGCATTGGGGTATGTTGGGATGGCACCTGCTGAAAATACTGCTTAGCAATTTACATGGTTTGCAGGTCTGCAAACCATGTAAATGCCTTTGAATATCATATTCCTAAAATAGCTAAGCTCCTAAATTTAGGGTTCTAGATGTGTGCCCTATTTTCTGCCATACTTAGGAGTATAAGGGGCATATGTACTAAAGTGTGGTATCTGGGAGTGTGGGATTTAGCATGAGACTATTGTGTATTTTCAGAATGCAATAGTTGGGAACGTGGGGCCAAAAGGCACCCATGCTAAAACTACCATGGTGCCAAAGCAGTGCACAGATAGGCGGCTTTAAGGTGGAGTCTGGGCAGAAAGTACATGACAACTACTGAGAGCTGCTCCTGCAACCATGCTAGTGGCACTCTAGAGGCACAAAGATGCAGCTGGTACGGGTGGAACCCATCTGCCTCTGATCAGGATTTTCTATGCTGCCATTCGGGATAGCCCATCAAGGTGTTTCACAGCAGAAGACATGCCATAAAATATACAAGAGACAGATACACTAGTTAAGAGCTGTATAGCACATCCATGCCAAAACTCAGTGCAATATTCCAGTGAAACAAGAATGTGCTGTTCGAGTGCATGTATTAGAAAATGGGAAGGGCAGAAAGAGCAAATACAAAAAAGAAAAATTAGGGCAGAATACCTAGGCCACTTGTTCAGAGGGGCCATATGGTCTTTTTCTGCAGTCATGTTTCTGTATTTCTATGTTCCATGGCAATAAACCACAAGAGCCTAACAGCCACAAAACCAGGGCCTGCAGGCCAGGAGTAACCCCTCTAGGCCAGTGCGCAACATCTACAGAAACAGCAACTGCTGTCTTAACCGACTGCTGTTCACATCTGCTGTTGGGTGCAGAAAACCATTACTGGGATGTAACCAGCCTATAGTATATTCAGAAAGGACAGGGTAGGAAGAAGGGGAGGAGGAGTGGCACTATATGTAAAAAATAATATTAAAGCTTTGGAATTACACTATAGGTTAAACTATCTCGGAGTCACCCTGGACAAAGAACTGAACTTCCAAGCACATAAGCAGAACAACCAAAAGTTCATACTACAGAATGCGACTCATCAGAAGACTTAAACCCCTCCTCGCCCCAGAGCACTTTCGCACTGTATGCCAAGCTCTAATAACCCCACTACTAGACTTCTGCAATCCTATCTACAACGGGCTACCAAAACAGACCCCCAGACCGCTACAATTGGCACAAAACACAGCCGCCCGCATTATATCTGGTACCTCAAACCATGATCACATCACACCCATACTGAAAGATCTACACTGGCTCCCAATCACCTCACGCATCAAATACAAAACTATCATAAACATATTCAAGATCAAACACACATCTGCCATAAGCCTACACACACTCATACAACCCGACACAAGTACGCGACCAAGGAGAAGAGGTATCTCCAATCGTGTAAGCATCCCAAAAGACTTCGCCAAGACCCGAAAGGACACCACGCAACGAGCACTCTCCCTGGCTGCTCCAGACATCTGGAACACCCTCCCAGATGAACTGAGACTAAACACAGACCTCAAGGACTTCCGAAAACAGCTGAAAACAACCCTGTTCATCGAACACTATGGTCATACCCCTTGAGTTACCAACCAAGACAGACCTCATTCCCTCCCCCACCCTAGGTCAGTACAATTGAATGTATTATAGCTCACTATGTATATAGCGCACTAGGTAGAAATCACACCTAAATCTTCCACTCCCACCACTAACACACAAACACTCACCACTGCATGATAACACTTGCCCTTCCCTTGATTGTTTGCTGTGAAAACCGCTTTGATTGTAGGATAAGGTGGTATATAAATAACGTTAAATAAATAAAATAAACTAGAAAGAGGGAAAGAGAAATCTATTTGCATTGACATTATATACAGACATCCCTCACAAGAGAAAGAGGTGAACAGAGAGTTAATTGACGACATATGTAGCATTGCTAGGAAAGGGGAATTGCTACTGATAGGGAATTTCAATATGTCAGATGTTGATTGGTGCATCCCTGCTGCAGTGTCATCTAGAAGTAAAGAGATACTGGATTCTCTACAGGGAGAACTATTCAGGCAACTGGTAACAGAATCCACACGTGAAGGAGCCATACTGGACTTGGTGCTTACCAATGGGGAATGTGTTTCGGATGTTATAGTGGGAGATCATTTTGCATCCAGTGATCACCAGATGGTGTGGCTCAGTATTAGGACTAGAGCTGTTAAAATCCATTCAAAAGCGAGGGTCTTAGATTTTAGGAAAACTAACTTTGTCAAGGTGGGTCAGTACCTCAGGGAGTCATTAGCGGGATGGGAACAGCTGGGGAATGTAGAAAAACAGTGGACAAAACTGAAAGGGGATATTTTAAGAGCAACCCACCTTTTTGTTAAAATGGTAAATGAAGGTAACAGGAAAAGGAGACCACTATGGTTTTCAAAAGAAGTAGCTGAGATGGTGAAGAAAACGAGGGAGGTCTTCATGAAATGCAAGAGATCACAGAGAGAGGAAGAAAGGCATCTATATTTGGAAAAATTTAGAGAGGCTAACAAAATAGCCAGGAAAGCAAAGATTTAAAAAGAGGAGGAGTGGCCTAGTGGTTGGGGCAAGGTACTTCAAGCCGGAAGGTCAGAGGTTCAAATCCCAGCAACCTTGGGTCGGAAGGACTGGGGTTTCTAGTCCCACAGGTAATCCTTGTGGTCTTGGGCAAGCCACTTAACCCTCCATAGCCCATGTTCCCTGTAAAATAGTTATCTCCAAGTTATAATGCCCTGTTCAATGTAATTTCAATTTGTTCAATGTAAACCGCACTGATGCAGAATAGCGCGGTATATAAGAGAATATAAATAAAAATAAAATAAAAATAGAAATAGAAATAGTCAATGCAGTAAAATGGGGGGATAAGACATTTTTCAGATATGTTAGTGAGAAGGGGAAGGTCAAAAGTGATATTGTCAGACTCAAGGGTGAAGGGGAGGAATATGTAGAAGCTGATAAGGATAAAGTGGAATTGCTTAACAAATATTTCTGTTCTGTGTTCACAGATGAAGAACCAGGAGCAGGACCTCAGAAAACACCCACAAACAGGAACAGAAGTGAGGGGTATCTTGAACAATTTTCAGAAGACTGTGTTCGTTAGAAATTAGCTAAACTTAAAGTAGACAAAGTGATGGGAACAGATGGGATACACCCTAGAATACTGAGGGAACTTGGGGATGTTCTAGCAGCTCCACAGACTGACCTTTTCAATGCCTTGTTGGAGCTGCAAGTGGTGCCAAAGGACTGGAGAGAGGCACAAGTGGTCCCTTTACAGAAAAGCAGAAATAAGGATGTGGTTGAAAACTACAGGCCAGTTAGTTTAAATTTGTTGGTGAGTAAATTATTGGAAGCGCTGATGAAAGAGAAAATAGTGAGATTTCTGGAGTCCAGCAGATTACAGGATCCGAGGCAGCATGGATTTATGTTTATGTTTATTTATTTGATATACTGCCATTTGTAGCTACAACAAAGCTGTTTACAATGATCAAATTATAAAGAAAAGGCCAATGGCCGGAAAAGAGGAAAAGAAGTTACAATAATGACAGGATAGTATAGAGGACAGACAAGCACACTAAAAAACAAAGAAAAACCAAGAAAAAAAGAGGGAATGGTAAGGGGTAAGAGCACACAAAAGAAGAGGGGAGGTCAAAGGCATTAGAGAAAAAATGGGTTTTCAAGTGAGTTTTGAAAGTACCATTGTGTTGTTCAAGTCTGAGTGAGGTGGGTAGGGAGTTCCAAAGTGCAGGTCCGATGAAAAAAAAAGCAGAGGTGCGGGTGGACTGGAGTTGAGCAAGGAAGGGGGAAGGGAGGTGAAGACGATTTATGGGTAGTGACCGGAGCGAACGACCAGGAGTATGAAATTGGATGAGATCTGCCATGTATTGTGGTGTGTGTGTGTAGAGGACGTGACGAATGAGGGTGAGGAGTTTGAAACGAATGTGAAAGTCAATGGAGAGCCAGTGGAGGTTAATAGAGGTGTGACATGATCGTGGAGTGCAGAGTGTGAAATGATCCGTGCAGCCGTGTTCTCGATTTGCTGTAGTCTATGAAGTTGGGATTGTGGCAGACCGAGGAAAACTGAATTACAAAAATCAATACGAGATATGACAAGAGACAACATGATGGTGGTAAGCGCCTGGGGTGTGAGAAAGGGCCGAATTGCGAGGATCTGGCGAAGGAAGAAGAATGAAGTCTTGGTGATGTGAGTGATATGGTCCCGAAAAGAGAGATCAGAGTCAAAGAAAACCCCAAGATACCGAAAACTGGACGCCACATGGATAGGGGAACCAGTGAAAGAGGGAGCCATCGGTGGAGAGGGACTGCTGTGAGTGAACCAGATAGCGAGTGTTTTGGTGATGTTTAGGTGAAGACAGTTAGAGGTGAGCCAACCAGTTACAGCAGAGAGACAGGAATTGAGAGGAGAGAGATCAGGATGAAGGGAGGAGGTATGGTGCAAAAGGACGAGATCGTCAGCGTAATAGAAGGCAGAAATCCTAAATTGTTGAACCAGAAGAGCCAGGGGTGCCAAGAAGATATTGAAAAGAAGGGGAGCTAGTACAGACCCCTAAGTGACACCACAGGATAGGGGGAAAGGTTCGGAGGAGACTATAGGGCGGGAAAGAGAGAGAACAATGTAGGAGCGAGAGAAAAGATAAGAGTGAAACCAGCGATATACCGTGTTACAGAGTCCGGCTTCCCATAGGCGAGAAAGGAGGAGAGAGTGGTCAACCAGATCAAAAGCTGCAGAAAGATCAAGAGACACCGCCACCGAGAAATCACCACAATCGTGTGCCATGTGTAATTCATTAAGAAAAGCAAGAAGGACAGTCTCCACACTATGACCCTGGCGAAAACCTGATTGACAGGAGTGAAGAAAGTGTGTAGAATCCACGTGATGGGAGAGCTGAGACAAGACTGCTTTTCAAGTATCTTAGAGAGAAAAGAGAGGTTAGAGACAGGATGATAGTGTGCAGCAGTAAGAGGATCAAGGGAAGGTTTTTTCAGAATAGGACATACAAGGGTGTGTTTCCAGGAATGAGGAAAGATACCAACAGAGAGGCTTGTATTGATCATAGTGAGGATGGAAGGGATAAGAGTGAGAGAAGGTGTAAGTAGCCAGGAAGAAGGTATAGGATCAAGAGAACAGCAAGTTTCCTTGGAGGAGGAGATGAGTTTAATAAGTTCTGAGGTGGTGAGGGGGTGGAATGAACCCCAAGTGTATGAAAGTTGAGAGACAGGTGGTGGGGAGGGAGGAAGGGGAGGAGTGATAGGCAGGGGGCAGTACGGTAAAGATTCTCTAAGGTCCAGAATCTTGGCACTAAAGAAAGATGCAAGTTGAGAAGGAGGAGGAACTGACTGAGCGGTTACTATCTTGGGATCTGATTGAAGGGTTGTGAGGGACTTGAGAACAGAGTAAAGATGACGTGCTTGGTTGGGGGCAGAGGTGATGGCGACAGAAAAATAAGTTTGCTTGGCCTTGTGAACCTCAGAGCCATAGTATGCGTGTTGTGACTTGAAGGAAGATAACGTGACAAATAAAGGGGCTTTCCGCCACTGGCGTTCAGCATGATGAAGACCAGAGTGGTCAGGCACAAAGAGAGCAGAATGATCTTGCTATTCCAACAGGAACACAATGAGGCAAGAGATATGGATGATCACACGTGCCTTTATTAAGTCTCCTACGCGTTTCAGCCAAAGCCTTCCTCGGGGGGATATACTTAAACATACAAACATAAAAAACATTAAAAATGATAAGCATAAAATCAAAACAGGCATGTAACACATAAACACATCAATATGGATAATAATGTATAAAAAATAAATTAATAATAAAATCATACATTAAATTCATGTTGAACGTTAACTTAACCTCTATGAATGAAAAAATAAACCATAAAACACTTAAAACATGTTGGTTAGGGTGATGCGGTGAGCCCGGGCGGACGCACACCGCTCGAGCTCTGGGCCCCCTTGCTCCCCCGGCGCCGAATAATGCCCGATCGGGGCTAGAATCGGGGTTCCCCTGCACCCCCCGAGCTGCCTTACCCAGGTTGGAGCCCGGAAGGAGAATCCGGCGATCCCCTCTCCCCTGCGCCTGAGGATCGGCGGCGGCGGCCTGGAACCACGCGGCTCGCGCTGCAGGCACCGCGCTGGGGTGAGTGCCACGTGGAGCGGAGACTGGGCCGGTCGGTGAGCCTGAATCGGGACGGCAGGGGGCCCCGTGCGGCGGCTGCGGCTCCATAGTCGGGCTTCGTTCCCCCTCTCTGCTCCTGCCTCCAACTTGTCTGGCTGAGTTCGCTCTTCCCAAGCTTGGGTGTTTGACTGGTGAGGGATCGGGGAGGCTGTGCTCCCAATCTGGGCCCGGCTGTGGGCTGTCCTCGGCTCTGCCTGCTTCCACCCACCCTCCAGGGTACCCACGCAGGGCTGAATGGTTCTGTCTCCAGCCCTCCTTCTACTTTCATGGGAAACAGAGACTAATGCCTTCTTCTGCCCGACGGGGGCCTTCCGGCGTTGGGGCATGCAGGATTAGCCCTTGATCTCCCTGTCTTCTGCATCTTGGAACCTCTGACCGGTGCCCTGCCCGCAGTGAAAACGAGCCTGTGACCTGGGACTGATGTTCTTTCTTCACTGAGCCGCCCCACCCTTGGCATCTCGGGACCCCAAGTCCGTGCGTGACCCCAGTGCACCAGAGCTTGTGACTCCGGCCCTCCCTCTAGCGCTCGGCTGACCGGGACCCTTGCCTTTCATCTAGCTCCTCTGAGGCCCGAGTCCGCATTTTCTTTCCTGTGTACAGAGGCCTGCGCTGCCCAGGCGACGCCTGAGGCTCGGATCTGGGGACTGTGCTGTGATCCAGGGAAGTCGACGCCTGAGACCCTCGTCGCCCGGCGTGTGGAGCAGGGACGGGAGAGCGACCTCCCCTCTCTTCGAGGGGACTACAGCAGCGGCCCTGGCGATGGCGGCGAAGGGAGGCCGCCGGGTGGAGAAGGAGAAGACCCCCCTCCCGCCTAAGGGTGGGGAACCATCCTCACCGCTGAAGGGGGAGGCCAAGACCTCAGCAGGGATGGTGGATGAAATCTCCAAAGCCGTAGCGGGGGCGCTGTCGGCTCAGTTTGAGGACCTGCGGGGCCGTATGGACCTGGTCCAGACCTCCGTGGAGACCTTGGGCGGCCGCCTACAGGAGGTGGAACACCGGATCGAGAAGTCAGAGGAGCACGTGCTGGAGCTACAGCGGGAGATGGTCCGGGTAAAAAAACTACTCCAGGGGCAGGAAGCCAAACTAGAGGACCTCGAAAACAGATCCCGCCGCAATAACTTGAGGTTCCTTGGGATTCCAGACACCGTTGAGGATCGGGCCTTACAATCCTACTTGGAGGATCTGGTGAAACTACTCCTGGCAAACGACCCGGAGGGGGCCTCGGTGCAGCTGGAGAGGGCACACCGGGTTGGACCTAGGAGGACCAATGATACCCGACCCAGGGTGACAATTGCACGATTCCTGAGATTCCCACAGAAAGAAGCGGTTTTGCGTGCAGCGCGAAAACAAGGGACCATCCAGAAGGACAACGCTCGGATACGTATCGTTCAGGACTACTCAGCAGCCCTAGGGCAGCGGCGGCGAGATTATGGACCATTGTGCCAGACCTTGATAGACAATCACATTAGATTTATGGTGCACTATCCCGCCCGTCTGGTCTTCACCCATGACGGGATTCGTCGGACTTTTGACTCCGCGGCAGCAGCAACGCCATACGTGGAGGAGATACGCCGGAGGGCCGCAGTGGCAGCCGAGACCTGAGGCTTGGAGGAGAGGACCGCAGCCTTGGTGAACAAGTTTGGAGCATTTTGTGTTGCACTTTAACCTGCGGGTCCTGGTGATGGGGGGGGGGGTGGAGGGCTGCCGGGCTTGTTTTGATTGTCTTTGAGCAGAGATGTTGTGGGCTTCTCTGGGTGTGGGGGATGGGTGGGGGGAGGCCCGGGAGGTGACTGTGTTTTGGGGGGGCCGGGGGGTGAGCCGCCCTATCGTGGAGACGGGAGCGGGGGGCGGGGGGGGGTGCCACACGCATCTAGGAATTCACGGAAGAGGAGAGGAGGATGGTAGTAGAAATTAAGGATCGGAGGGGGACAGGGGGGAGGGAGGGGGAGGGGAAGAGAGGGAGAGGGAGTATTTCAGGGGGGGGAGAGGGGAAGAGGGGGGATAGGGGTTGGGGGGGGAGATAAAATGCTGTCTTCTCAGGGACCAGTTGAAGAAGGGACGGATCCAGGACCGTCTTTGAAGGGTGGTGGGGGAGGGCCCCAGGCTGGGGGGGTGTCTTCCCTATATTTTGTATGGTATATAACAGACATCTCTGTGCCTAATTCACTGTTGCATGCCACTTAAGATAATTTCCTGGAATGTTTGTGGTCTCGGTAGTCCAATTAAGCGGGCAAAAATTTTGCAGGCCCTGGCTAGGCAGGGAGCAGACATCGCTATGCTTCAGGAAACCCACCAGACTGCGGACGAACACCGTAAACTCTGCCGGGAGTGGGTGGGGCAGGTCTGGGGGGCCCCAGCTCTTGGTAAGAAGGGCGGGGTGGTGCTTTTGATACACAAACGTGTAAGGATGGAGGTGGTGAAAGACCTCGTTGATCCGACGGGCAGATATGTACTGGTGCGGGGAGTCCTTGAAGGGAGGCCGGTAGTTCTTGGCAGCGTGTACTGTCCCAACGCACTGGACCTGTCCCTGTATGCGCGCATTGCCTCCACACTGGAGACGTGGCCGGAACATCCCGTTATTCTGGGGGGGGACTTTAACGGGGTCATGGATGTTGACCTCGATACCTCTAACGCGGGGGAACACAGAGACAGACTGGCGACGGTTCGGGCAATGCGACGTTTCTGTTCTAGGCTGGGGCTAGTGGATCCCTGGCGACTATTGCATCCGGTTGAGCGGGACTATACACACCAATCTCGGGCCCATGGCACAAGTGCACGTATAGACTACTTGTTGTTATCCGCTGGGCTGTTTGCCAAGGTGGGGGACGCCCAGATAGGCCCTCTGGAGATATCTGACCATGCATTTGTGTGGATGGAGGTCTTCTGGACTGGGAGTACTTCACGGACCTTTCAGTGGCGTTTCCCCTTGGAATTATACAGAGACGCTCAATTTCGCTCGTTCCTTCAGCGGCGGTGGCAGGAATTTGAAGCTGATCATAGGGGTCACCAGGATGACCCAGAATTGCTTTGGGAAACCGCGAAGGTTGTACTGAGGGGGGATATAATTGGCTTCCTTGCCAGAAAACGACGCGTACGGGCCGAACGTATTATGGTTTTGGAGAGGTTGGTGATGAAGTTGCGACGCCGTTGGGCTCACACTCCCACCGCAGGCTTGAAAAAGCAGCTGTGGGATTCTCAAGTGGAATTAAACGAACTCTTGCATCAGAGAGCAAAGAAGTCGGTCTTGTATTATCGCTATCAACTGTACCGATATGGGGACAAGCCGGGGAAGTTATTGGCCCGGTGCCTTCGTGGACCCCGGGGCTCTAAGTTGGTGCCTGCCTTGCGAGATGATCTTGGGACCCTGCACAGGGACAGCCCGGCGATAGCGCGTGTTTTTCGCACCTTCTTTCAGACCCTCTACGCCGCGGAGGCGACTTCCCCCACGCGGATGGCGGACTATGTGAAGGGACTGGACTTGCCCCGTCTCTCCATAGAGCAAAGGGCCCAGTTAGATCGGCCAATTACGGTGGCCGAGTTGCAAGGGGCTATTTCTAAGGCCAGTTGCTACAAATCCCCAGGCTCCGATGGTTTAGGTGCCGAATTTTATAAGATACTGAATGAACAGATTTCCCCGACACTGGCTGCTGTACATAATCGGAGAGCGCAGCAGGGCTCATTTCGGTGGGGGGCTAACCATGCTCATATTGTTCTTATCCCCAAACCAGCAAAGGACCCGCTTGCAGCGGCCTCGTATCGTCCGATTTCCTTGCTTAATTTCGACCTTAAATTAATGGCCAAGATCTTGGCGGACCGTTTGGCGGAATTTTTGGGACAGCTGGTCCATGAGTCTCAGGTCGGTTTTGTTAAGGGGCGTTACGCGGTCCGTAACTTACGCAAGATTATTGCGTCCTTAGAGTGGGTTCAGCATAGACATCTGCCCTCCCTCTTGATTAGCTTTGATGCGGAAAAGGCCTTTGATAGAGTGGACTGGCAATACCTGAGATTCATCCTCCCTCAGTATGGTTTGGGGCCGTCGTTCTGTAGTATGGTTGACAGCCTGTATGCCAACCCCACCGCAGCGATACTCTGTAATGGGGTCCTCTCGGAGCCTTTTTCATTGCAGAGGGGGACCCGCCAGGGTTGCCCCCTCTCCCCTCTCCTCTTTGTCCTTTCTCTGGACCCTCTTCTACGCCGTGTGGCGGACTTGCGGGCAATCAGGGGGGTAAGTGTTGGGTCCCAGGTATTTAAGGTCTCGGCCTTTGCAGATGACTTGTTAGTGCACTTGCTTTCTCCCGAGGATTCCCTGCCCCTTCTATTGAGAGAGTTCCGCGCCTTTGGGCAGTTTGCGGGGTTCAGTATTAATAGGGATAAGTCTGAAGCCCTTGATGTTTCTGGACGACTTAGGGGCAGTTGGTTGGGTGACTTTCCTCTTCGATGGGCGGAGCACCAATTCCTCTACCTGGGGATTGTACTGGCCTGTCATTCCGGTCAGTTATATAGGGCCAATTTGCAACGGATGTTGACCAAGGTGAGAAATCAGCTGCAGGCGTGGCTACCCCTCCCTCTGTCCCTTATGGGGAGAATTGCGGCGATCAAACTGGTCCTCCTGCCGCGGATCCTATATTGGTTACAGACCCTCCCGGTTTGGCTTCTTCGTCGGGATGTCGGGCGCTTTGAGGCGGAATTTCGGGGCTTTCTCTGGCGGGGGTCGAGAGCTCGTATCTCCTATCGTAGACTAATGGGGAGGATTCGTGGGGGGGGGATGGGGGCTCCCAGATCTTGGTGCTTATGCTTTGGCCTGTCAGGCCCGCCATCTGGGGGACTGGCTTGGAGATACCGATCTTTATACCCCCCGAGCACTTGAGGAGGCCTACGTGGCGCCCCACTCTTTACGAGCCCTCCTACACCTGGAGGCAAGCAGGTGGCCTACGCATCTAGTGGACAGCGTGTTGCTGGCCCCGGTTTATAAAACCTGGCGGAAATTGAATGCCTACTGGGGCCGCCGGTGGCAGGTGTCTAGCTGGTTGCCTATTCGGGGCAATGCCAGTTTTACCCCGGGCACTGAAACCGCGGCGCTTCGGCTGTGGGGGGAGAGAGGAGTGTTGACTCTGGGCCATGTGGTGGACCTGGAGGGCAAACCTAAGCCCTTTCAAATGCTGGCCCGCGAATATGAATTGGGGCCCCCACATTTCTTTGCCTATATGCAAGTGGCCCATTATGTGGCTTCCCTTCCTAGGTCGGAACTCTGTGGCGACCGCTCGGCCCAGATAATAGCGTTCTTCGGGTTTGGCGAACTTGAACGGCCGTCTATTCGGACCTTTCATTCTCGGTTGGAACAATTTCGACCACAACCAGACTATAGTGGTGTGGAACGAGCCTGGGGGGTGGAACTGGGTCGGGAGATTCCTCGGGGCACTGTCTTGGCGGCCCTCCGGAGAGTGGCAAGCTTGGCAGATGGTGTTCGCTGGCGAGAAATTCAAATTAAGTGTTTAACTAGGGTTCACTTCTCCCCGCGGCGAGCCCTTCGTTGTCATTTGACAGCGGATGGCAGCTGTCCATGCTGTGCGGAGCCCCTGGCGACTTTGTATCATATGTGGTGGGGCTGCCGACGCATCCGCCCCTACTGGCATAGAATTGCCCTATTTATGGCCGACATTCTTGGACAACCTGTTTACTGGGATGCGGCCTTGATCGGTTTGGATCTCCTGGGTCCCACCTCTCCAAAGGGGAAATGGAGTCGCTGGTTGGTGCGGAAGGCATGTCTGGTGGGTAAGGGCCCGATCCTCCGGGGGTGGAGGGACAGCCACCCTCCCTCTTTTTGGGAGTGGCGGAACTCCTTCCATCAATTTATGCTCCTGGAGTGTCGGGCCGCGCGAGGTCATGTGAAGCGATGGTCTGCTTTCTGGTTACTATGGGAGCCCTATATTCAAAAGTTGAGCCCTCGGGCACGTAATGTAACCCTGCAATTGGGCTGTTGATAGCCCTCTTTGTATGTGGAGACCTATGGAGGCTCGGGAATGTTATCTATCCTGGTCCAGGTGGGTATAGCCTTTAGGTGGGAAGGGGGGGGGGTAGGGTGTGGTGGGGGGGAGGTGGGGTGGGGCGGGCTCTGGCGTTACTATACTTAAAAAATTATGTAACCATCTATGTATCGCGCACCTCGGGGATAAGAGTCTACCCCAGGGAGCGATTGTCTTATGTTCTGTATTTGCTGTTTTGTTTGATGGTTCAAAATAAAATATTGAAAAAAAAACATGTTGGTTATTGTGTCAATTGGTTTTACCAGTAGTGCTGTGTAGTAGCCTTTTTATGTTTTTGACTTTGTTTCTGCCCTGCGTCTTATTTATTTCTTATCCAGTTTCAATATTTTAATGTTTTAAGTGTTTTATGGTTTATTTTTTTCATTCATAGAGGTTAAGTTAACGTTCAACATGGATTTAATGTATGATTTTATTATTAATTTATTTTTTACACATTATTATCCAGATTGATGTGTTTATGTGTTACATGCCTGTTTTGATTTTATGCTTATTTATCATGTTTAATGTTTTTTATGTTTGTATGTTTAAGTATATCCCCCCAAGGAAGGCTTTGGCTGAAACGCGCAGGGGACTTAATAAAGGCACATGTGATCATCCATATCTCTTGCCTCATTGAAGACCAGAGTGGTACCAGGGGTGTGAGTGGCGTTGACGAAAGGGTTGGGGTCACAGGGGAACCAGGCTGTCAAGAGCATCAGAAAGACAGGAGGACCAATGTGAAGCTTGTGAGTCAGGAGAGAGAGAAGGAAAATCAGAGGACAGGAGATCTTCAGCAGCTGGAAATTACTGGAGAGTGAGAGAGGTGATACGACGGGAATAATGAAGGGAAGAAGATGGAGGAGAAGGATGGGCTGTCTGTAAGAGGGGGGGCTGAATCGGATGGAGAGAGAAGATAATAACAGGTTAAAGAATAGTGATCAGTCCAGGGTAAGGGAGTAGCAGTAAGACCTTGTAGGGTAAAGGGCGAGGAAGCTGGAGAAAGAAGCAGAGGCAGGTCTTGTCAGACAGATCTGATTGATTTCTTTGACTGGTTGACCAGGGAGTTGGACCGAGGGAGAGCCCTAGATGTGGTGTATTTAGATTTTAGTAAAGCCTTTGACACCATTCCTCACAGGCAACTTATAAACAAACTGAGCATGCTATGGTTAGAAATTGGTTGAGTGGGAGGTGACAGAGTATGGTAAATGGAGCTCACTCTGAGAAGAAGGAGGTTACCATTGGTGTGCCCCAGGGATCTGTGCTTGGTCTAATTCTTTTTAACATCTTTGTTAGTGATATAGCAGAAGGGCTGTCGGGTAAGGTTTGCCACTTTGTGGATGAAACCAAAATCAGCAATAGAATAGATACCCAGGCAGGTGTAGATAACATGAGGAGGGATCTAGCTAAGCTTGAAGAATGGTCTAGAATTTGGTAGCTGAGCTTCAATGTTAAAAAATGTAAGGTCATGCATTTGGGCTGCACCAATCCAAGGGAGCAATATAGTTATAGGGGATGAAGTACTTTGTCCACTAAAAAAGAGCGGGACCTAGGCGTGATTGTGTCTGATGATCTTAAAGTAGCTAAACAGGTAGAAAAGGCGACAGCAAAATCTAGAAGGATGTTTGGGTGCATAGGAAGAGGAATGACCAGCAGAAGAAAGGAGGTGATAGTGCCTCTATAAGTCTTTGGTGCGACCTCATTTGCAGTATTGTGTGAAATTCTGGAGACCGCACCTTCAAAAAGATATAAACAGGCTGGAGTCGGTACAGAGGGTGGCTACTAAAATGGTTAGTGGTCTTCATTATAAAGCATATGAGAACAGACTCAAGGATCTTAATATGTACACCTTAGAGGAAAGACATGATAGAGGTGATATGATTGAGATGTTTAAATACCTCCATGGCATAAATGCACAGGAGGAGAACCTCTTTCGATTCAAAGCAAGCTCTGCTATGAGGGAACATGGGATGAGGGTGAAAGGGGATAGATTACGGAAATATTTCTTTACGGAAAGAGTGGTAAATGCATGGAATAGTTTCCCAGTGAAGGTGGTAGAGATGAGGACAGTATCTGAATTCAAAAAAGCATGGGACAAAAACAGAGGATCTCTAAAGGAGAAAAGGGGACGGTTGTAATGGTTGATATGGAAGGACAGACTAGATAAGCCATGTGGTCCTTTTCTGTTGTCATGTTTCTATGATATAGGGCTTCAGCTAGTACTGGCCTCATAGTCAGAGTTGGAGCCAGTGAAGGGTAGGAATGTTAATAAGATGTTTAGGTTTTTTTAGCACCATGAAGTCAGTGTTGACTCATACTGACCCAGCTACCTTGGGGTTTTCTTGGCAATGTATCACCAGAAGTAGATTGCCAGCCTTTACTTCCAAGGCAATGGAAGGTAAAGTGACTTGCCCAAAGTCACAAGGAGTGCCAGTGCGAATTGAACCCTTGATCTTCTGGGTACTAGGCACTCTCCCTGGCTGCACCTACAATCTGGAACAGCCTCCCAGATGATCTGAGATCAACGACGGACCTCAAAGACTTTCGCAAACAGCTAAAGACAACGCTGTTCATAGAACACTATGGACACGTCACATGATCTAACTACCAGGAACAACCAACATATCTCCCTCCGACCCACTGAAAAGAGAATGATGTTTCTTAACACTAAATGTATAAAAGAATGTACTATAAAACAAGATGTATCATAGCGCACAATGTACAAAGCTCAACATAATCAAACACACAACACAACATACACACAAGTCACGATATATCCTTCACTGCATGAAAAACACTATCACCCCTTTTGATTGTTTGCTGTGAAACCGCCTTGATTGTAAGAAAAAGCGGTACAGCAATACAGTTAAATAAATAAAATAAATAAATAAACCACTAGGCTACTCCTCCACTCCATGAGATGTTTAATATACTAGTAATATGATGGTTTGACATCAAAAGGTGTTGCCTGACCTCCCCACCTGGGGGGCCATGTTCCTATGGAGGATAGCCCCTCACATAATCACTGGAGGATATGGCTTAGGCCTACTTGTTCTGAGTAGCCATGTAACCTTTCCAATACTGAATGTGGGCTTGCTTTGATGGAGCTCACTTATCAGTATCTTCTCCCCAGCCCTGATGTTCAGGGACCTGGGAAAGTCCTGTGAGCTTCCAAGGTCCTGTGGGATTTTGGTTCCCTGACAGCTAGGGTGCAAACTGGAAGCTGCCTTGGAGGGGGTGGAAATGGCACATAGTAAGAGGAAGGAACCACAATGCAGCACTGGACTGTATCGGTAAGCACTGTGTCATGGTTTGGGAGCCATTGCTGCCCCTGGAGGACCCCAGAGAGGAACAGCAGCAGCGGCAATGGGCAAGGAGGAGAGGGGGCAGAAGGGCAGAGGGCCTACGTAGTATGCCTCCAATCCTTGCACTAGCCTGGCTCTTAAGTGTATGTGTGCAGCGCTATAGAAATGGTAAGCAGCAGTAGACGTAGCAAGGGATATAAGCAGCATGGAATCTGTCTTCTTGGGAACCTGACGACAGATACCTCTAACCTGGTTTGGCCTCTATTGGAGACAGCATACTGGGCTTCATGGACTTTTGTTCTGACCCATTATGGCAGATCTTTTGATTTTATATTCCTATGTTCTAGTAATATATTCATAGAACGTTTGGCCATGTAAGTCTTCATGGATAAGAACATAAGAACATAAGGCCCATCAAGCCCAGTATTCTGTTTCCAACAGTGGCCAATATAGGTCATATGTACCTAGCAGTTTCCCCAAAAGACACAGGTTCCACAATGCTTGTACTGGGTCAAGCATTCATATCCTGGGTCCCTTCTTAATAATGGTTTATGGACCTTTCCTCCAGGAACGTGTCCAAACCTTTTTAAAACCCAGCTACACTAACACTCTTTACTACATCCTCCGGTAACAAATTCCAGAGTTTGATTACATGTTGAGAGAAAAAAATATTTTCTTTTATTAGTCTTAAATAGATTACTCTGTAGCTTCATTGCATGTTCCCTAGTCTTTCTATATTCTGATAACGTAAACAATTGATCTACGTTTACCCGTTCCTCTCCGTTCATCAATTTATAGATTTCTATCATATCTTCCCTCAGCCGTCTCTTTTCCAGGTTAAAGAGCCCTAACCTTTTTAGCCTTTCTTCATAGGAGTATCCTTCCATTCCCTTTACCATTTTGGTGGCTCTTCTCTGAACCTTTTCTAAAATCGCTATATCCTTTTTAAGATACGGCGACCAGAATTGCACACAATATTCAAGGTGCGGTCTCACCATGGAACGATATAGAGGCATTATAATATCTTTTGTTTTAGTTTCCATTCCTTTCCTTATGATACCTAGCATTCTATTTGCTCTCTTGGCCATCACTGCACACTGGGCCGAGGGTTTTAACATGTTATCCACAATGACGCCTAAAACTTTTTCCTGCGTGGTGGTTCCTAATGTGGAACCTTGCATCGTGAAACCATAGTTTGGGGTGTTCTTCCCTAGGTGCATAACTTTGCACTTGTCCACATTAAATTTCATCTGCCATTTTGATGCCAAGTCTTCCAATTTATCAAGATCCTCTTGCAATTTTCCACAATCCTCTTGGGTTTTAACAACTTTAAATAGTTTTGTGTCATCTGCAAATTTGATATCCTCACTCGTTATTCCCTTTTCCAGGTCATTTATGAATATGTCAAAAAGCAGCAGACCCAGCACAGATCCCTGGGGTACACCACTATTCACCTTTCTCCATTGGGAAAATTGGCCATTTAGCCCTACCCTCTGCTTTCTATCTTTTAACCAGTTTCTCATCCACAATAGTACACTTCCTCTTATCCCGTGACTTTTTAGTTTTGTCAAAAGTCTCTGATGAGGGACCTTGTCAAAGGCTTTCTGAAAGTCCAGATACACTATATCAGCCGACTCACCTTTGTCCACCTGTTTATTCACTCCTTCAAAAAAACATAACAGATTAGTAAGACAAGTTCTTCCTTGTCTAAAGCCATGTCGGCTGTCTTCCATTAGGCCATGACTATCTACATGCTGAGTAATTTTATTCTTTATGATGGTTTCTACCATTTTTCCCGGTACTGACATTAGGCTCACCGGTCTGTAGTTTCCCGGAACACCCCTGGAACCCTTTTTAAAAATTGGTGTTACATTGGCGATCCTCCAATCTTCAGGTATTAGAGATTATTTTAATGATAGTTCACAGATTACTAATAGCAGGTCTGCAATCTCATATTTCAGTTCTTTCAACACCCTTGGATGTATACCATCCGGCCCAGGTGATTTGCTACTCTTCACTTTATCTAATAGTTGTAATACATCTTCCCGATGTATCGATATTTCCTTCACACCTTTAAATACCACTTCAGTCATGGGTAACATCCCTACATCTTCCTCAGTAAAGACCGAAGCAAAGAATTCATTCAGTCTCTCCGCTATCGCCTTGTCGCCTCTTAGTGCCCCTTTAACCCCCCTATCATCTAATGGACCAACTGACTCTCTCACAGGTTTTTTGCTGCGAATGTACTTGAAAAAGTCTTTATTTTGAGTTTTTGCTTCCGCAGCAAGCTTCTTCTCAAATTCTCCCTTTGCCTGCCTTATCAATGCCTTGCATTTGACTTGCCAGTGCTTGTGCTGTTTTCAGGTTTCATCGTTTGGCTCTTTTTTCCATTTCCTGAAAGATGCTTTTTGGCAACAACAGCTTCTCTGACCTCTCCTTTAAACCATGCTGGCAGTTTTTTGGACTTCCTTCCACTTTTCTTAAAGCGTGGAATACAGCTGATCTGGGCTTCCAAGACAGTATTTTTCAACAACACCCAAGCTTGGATCTGAGGTGTCTAAGTGCCATAAATGAATTACTTACTATCTTTGAAATATTCTTGGAAAAAAATGAATAATATCAAGAATTACTTCTAGGGATTGCAATGATTCTTCTAGGGGGCTGAAAATGTCATCCATCTTAGGGACAAAAGAAGGAAGGGTATTAGCGCAACTCAGCAATTTCACATTTAGGTGGATTGAGAATTAAATGCTGCTCTTTAATCCAGAAAGCAATATTATTTAATACTTCAATGCACTGGTCTTGAAAAGGTGAATCCAGAGTCTGATGACTAATCAGGATTTGTATATCATCTGGCTAGCACTACCACTAGGCAAACTAGGTGGCCGTCTAGAGTGGCAGTGGTCCAGGGGCGGCCTGCTGCTGCCCCTCTCCAGGACCTGCAGATGGAGCAAGAGACTCAAACAGCCCTGAAGCACTTACTGTAAAACACCAGCGCTGTGAGGCTGTTCTACTTCTGCACCCTCCAACAATTGATGCATGGGGCAGAAGCGGCTTCCATGTCCATAAATAAGAAAATCAGCATCAGGCATTGGAGGGGGCAGAAGTCAAAACAGCCTTACAGTGCTAAACTTTTAAGGTAAGTGCTGTGGGACTGTGTGAGGCTCTTTCCACCGCTGCAGGTCTTGAAGGGGGGTGGTAGTGGCGGAAGTGGGGGGCACAAAGGATGAGGTTTGCCTAGGGTGTCTCATCTCCTTGAAACAGCCCTGTCTGCAAAGATAGAAGGACTAAAGCCCAAACTGTAGTTGTGAGAGGTCAGAAGTACATTAAAAAGCACTGGCATCAAGACTGGACCCTGTGGTGCTCCACCGGTTAACAAATAGGAAGCGGAGATGACATCCCCAATGGCTACTCTAAATGATCAATCAATCCAAAACTTTATCTGATATCCCAACATCAGGTCATGATTAACGAGATTCAATGGCAGAGATAAGGTCCAATTGTACAAAAGGATCTCATATCCTCTTTCCCAGTAGGACTATGTTTCATCTAGCACTGCAATCAATGCAGATTCCATTCTCTAATCCACTCTAAAGCCTGGCTGCCTAGGATGGAAATAATTAGTCACTTCCAGGACCGTTGTCACCTCTTTCTCAATGATCTTAGCAAGGAAAGGCAAATGAGAGATGTGGGTCTAGACTAGCTTTCTTCAATAGTGGTCGAACAATAGACTCTTTCCAGGATTGTGGCCACAATACCTTCTGCAAAGAAAGGAAGGGAAAATTTGTCCTTTTGTCATACTGTGAATGTGTTCTTTTCACATCCACACACAGTCCTCTCCCTCAGACACAGTCCCCCCCGCACACATGCATCTTCTGACAACCTCCATGACATGATTGCAGTGCTAGTAACAGCCCATTTTGATTATGCAAACATTATACTCCACGGCCTACCCAACAGTACCCTAAACCCGCTACAATTAGCGATGAATGCCGCTGCCCGCGTCCTCTGCGGAGCATCCAGATGAGACCACATAACCCCCATCCTAAGGGACCTACACTGGCTGCCGATAAGCTGCAGGAGGCCCTCCTCATTACTTTCAAATCCATTAACAAAATATCCCCCCCCCTCCATCTCGGACCTCCTCACTCACACTCCCAATAACAGATCAAGGAGGACCTTAGCCTCCAATACACTTATTATCCTGAGGGAAACTACAAAATGTGCACAATCAACGACCCTAGATGCTGGAATAACCTCCCTCCCAGCATCAGATCGATCAGAGACCTCAAACAATTCAGGAAAGCCCTTAAGCATCATCTGTTCCTTCTACACTTCTCGCTACCCAACAGCACCTCCCTCTTCCCACCCACAATCCAACCCATTAACACCACACATCACAGACAAACTAGACCGGCCCTAACTGTAAAGCCAACCTTGGTATACAATAACCGGTCTAGTAAAGCTTTAGATTTAAACCATGACAGTCATACTATGAATTCTAGTAGCTCTAGAATATGCATTAACAGAAATAGCTGAATATATTTTCTGAGTTGTATTGTAGACGAACAATTAGACGGAAATCTAGAATGCTGATGTGCCTTATTGTAAATAGCCTACCTATCCTCATCTTTCATCGCTTAAAATGTACATAGTTCCCCCAGTTGCAATTCCATGTTACCTTCCCTGTTATATGTAAACACAGGACAGATCTGTTATTGCCCTGGCGTCAATTTGTTAATTGTAAACCGCACTGATAATAAAGAGCGCGGTATAGAAAAGCTTTAAATAAATAAATAAACATATACATGCACATAGCCCCCAGTAGTCCCCATGACGCACACAAAGACACAAATGCACATACCCACTGATGCACAAACTTGGACACCCTCCAACACTTCCTTTGGCACACACAGATAAACACGCGAAAGGCCAATTCTGTAAATGAGGGAAACACAACATTGTTTCACACTAAAAAAGTTGCACTTTTCAACTTGTTTGAATTCAGATACACTTCTCATCCCCATCACCTCTACTGAGAGGCTTCAATTCTATTTCTTCTGTTTCATAACCCCTACTCGGTCTCCCATTCTCCTTCTTTCACCCCTTCACCAATTTCCCATCTCTTCTTTTTCTTACTTCCTCCACAGTCCTTTTTCCCTTTCCAATGCCTCTGAGCCAAACTGATCACTGAAAGCCCTTGGAGTGTTTACTAAGCAGGGGATCCTCTTTTGGTGATTTGAAATGCTAGAAAAGGTGTGTGTGTGTGTGTGTGTGTGTGTCGGGGGCGGGATTCAATGGTCAGGGTTTTCAGGGTGTGTCCAGGGGCGGCCCAAGGGGGGTGCGTGTCCATGTGCGGAGACTCAGTGTGGGGCCTCATTTGCATAAGGCACCTCATTTGCATAAATATTTGCATAATATTATCATACACTAACTTTTAGTAAACATGCCTCTTAATGAGTGTATGGATAAAGAAAGACTAAAAGATTTCTACGTTACTATAATCCAGTGCCAACCGCCAGGCACATTAGGAACTACTACAAACACTGCCCATTTAGAACCCATAGCAAACCCACCGTATCCTAACAGCACTACCAGGACTCACAAAGAACCATACCCTACCTATCAACACTGCAAATATTAAACCAATACATTTCAGAGAATAACAATACATGACCTACTGGGGAAAGAGAACAAGTGGCAATGTCAAATAGGAATTACATAAACAGAATACCTCAGCTCAGTTACACATGCAGAAAACAAGGAATCATAATTTAGAAACAGGAAGACAATAATTAAACTGGGAACCCCAAAAGCCAAACTTGAAATGTACAACACTGTAGAAATAAAACTATAAATTAATTTCCTCTTGTACTAAACAAAGCACAGACGTTAATGGTGCACATTTCCTAGAGCTGACATATTCCAGTTAATAAATTCAAAATAAAGAGATATTTTTCTACCTTTTGTGCATTTTTTTTCAGTTGCAATTGCTCCAGCTACTTTCTTCTGGTTTCTTCGTGTCCATCGTCTGCTGTCTATTTGTCCTTTCTTCTCCTAGTTTTTTTTCCATCCTCTCTCTATATCTGCTTTAACATACTAATCTTTCTCCTTTTGCTCTTTCCTCATTCCTATTTCATCCACTCAAATTTTACCCCTCCATCCTCAATCCCCACTTATTCTCCCAATATCCGGCCAATTGTAGATTTGTCTTCCCTCCCACACAAAATATTTTTTCCATCTCGATTTCATTCTCCCAACTCCATCCCATTCTAATCCTCCCCCAACATCAGCTCCCTTCTATTTCCAGCCCCGCCCAGCATCCACTCCCTTCTAGACCCTGCAACAGCCCATTTCCAGTCCTAGCCCCCCCATCAGCCCATTTCCAGTCCTATCCTAACTCCACCATCAGCACATTTCCAGTCCTATCTGAGTCCCTCCATCAGCTCATTTCCAATCCCAGTCCCCCATCAGCCCATTTCTAGTCCTTTCCTAGCCCCACCATCAGCCCATGTCAAATCCTAGCTCCCCTCCACTCAGCCCCTTTCCAATCCAAGTCCCCCATGAGCCTACTTCCAGTTCTAGCCCCTCCATGAGTCCATTTCAATTCAAGCCCCCACTACAGCCCATTTCCAGTCTTAGCACTCCCCAACAGCCCATTTCCAAACCTATCCTAGCCCCTCCATCAGCCCATTTCCTGTCCTAGTCCCCCCCCCCCACTCAGCCCATTTCCAGTCCTAGCTCCCTCCCCTCACAGCCCTTTTCCATTCCAATCCCCCTCCCCATCAGCTATTTGCAGTTTAAGCCCCCCTTCCACTCAGCCCATTTCCAGTCCTAGCCCCCCCATAACCCATTACCAGTCCTAAGGCCCCCCACAACCCATTACCAGTCCTAAGCCCCCCCATCAGCCTACTTACAGTCCTAACCCCCCCCAACACCCCATTTTCAGTCTTACCCCCCCCCCCCCCACAGCCCATTACCAGTCCTACCCCCCCATCAGCCCACTTCCGGTCCTATCCCTCCCATCAGCCCATTTCCAGTCCTAATGCCCCCCATCAGTCCATTTCCCGTCCTAGCCCCCCCCATAGCCCATTACCAGTCCAAATCCCCCCATCAGCCCACTTCCAGTCCTAACCCCCATCACCCCATTTTTAGTCTTAGCCCCCCCCATAGCCCATTACCAGTCCAAATCCCCCCATCAGCCCACTTCCAGTCCTAACCCCCATCACTCCATTTTCATTGTTAGCTCACCATAGCACATTACAAATGCTAAACCCCCATCACCATAGACCCCACCCCCTTCAGCACAAATCCAGTCCTAACCCCCCATTACCCCATTTCCAGTTCTAGTCCCCCATAGCCCATTACCAGTCCTAATCCCCCAAAGCCCATTACACGTCCTAACCCATCAGACCACTTCCATTATTAGCCCCCCCATAGCCCATTACCACTCTTAACCCCCCCCCCCCGCATAGCCCATTACCAGTCTTAACCCCCCTCCCCCATCAGCCCAGCTAGATAATAAAAAAACAGACTGGCTGCTGCTGCCGCTGCCACCGTGGCAGCGGCAGAATCAAGCACCCCGCGGGCCCCCCCCCCTGCCCTGCAGAGTCCCCCCTTTCAGCATCAGCTCCCAAAGCTCGGGCTTCTCCTCTTGCGGCTCTGTTAATCAAGCTCTCCCTTCGCAGGTCTGGAAGCTGATGCTGAAAGGGGAGGACTCTGCAGGGCAGGGGGGCCCCGCGGGGTGCTCGATTCTGCCGCTGCCACGGTGGCAGCGACAGCAGCAGTCGGTCTGTGTTTTTTTTATTATCTAGCTGGGCTGATCGCTGATGCAAGATGTTTTTTGCACGGGGCCCCCTGAAACGCGGGGCCCTCTGCAAAAAACATTCTTGCTCAATGGACGGGCTGGCCCTGGGTGTGTCTATCACCATCTGGAAGCTGGAAAACCTGACTCCTTATCCAGCAGCTGGTTCCTGCCTTCTCCCACCCTTCCAGAAGCTGGCTGTCTTCCCCCTCCCCCTTCTGAGGCCTTGACTCACCTCAGTCCAATCCTCACCCCAAGCCAAGCTCCTGCTCCCCTAGAATCCAACTTGCAGCAGCAGGAAAACTTCCAACACCATCTCCAGTTCTGACACTAACAACCGGCACCATGTATTGCAAACTCTGACTGGCACTTCCTTTCCTCACTGATGATCTCACAGTGCTAAAAATCAGTAGGGAAGAAGAGCCAGGGCTGGCCATGAGTTGTAAGTGTGTGGTACTGGTAGTTCATGTCAGGGCTGGTGGTAGTGATAAAATATCCTGCCACTGCTACTTTCTTCCCCAGATGCTCCCTTCTTGAGCTCTCCTGACCAGGAGATTAACATATTGAGGCCAATTCCATATTATGCATGTCTGGCCCGCAGACACATCTAAATCCCAAACGGGTCCCTGTTGAACACAATTCTATATTTGCGGGTCTGCATGTGCCTGCGGAGCCAGAATTGGGGAGATAGATTTGTTCAGCAGGCATGTGCAAGCACTATTCAGCTGGCTCTGTGCCTTGGACATGGATAAATATTTTGGACATCCCCACGTCCACCGTATTCTGAAACATTACTTGTTTCAGTTCCTGCTCATCCCCACAATGTACCCATGGATGCCACATCCCTCTGGAAAAACATGCATCTACTAAGCTGCCCAACACAGACAGTATTGAGTTGATGCACACTAGACATAACTACCACTGGGAAATGACAGTTGCTGCAACCTAGACCATACATCAGTCTCCCTTATGTTCTGAAAAGTGTTAGATAAACCCAGTGCACCCCAATATGGTATACAAGAATGTAAATATGAATATGTATGTAGGACATAGCTTATATGAAATGGTACATAGCATTAGGAACCGGCCCCAGTGATTCCTGCCCTGGTCATCTCTACAAACATGCCTTAAACTGCTAGGGATTGACCCTCACCAAGTCCACAAAACCCTGAACTAGCCCTGCAGATCCCCAAAGGATGGATAATATTGCTGAGCAACAACTGTATGCCCTTTTCGTGCCTCTGGCCTATAAGTGCACTCATTCTGCTGCTCTGCACTACCCTTCCCCTCTTATCTCTCCTACACTACTCCCTGTGAACTCCACTCTTCTGTCAGATTGCTTCTATCTGTGCCTTTCCCTACTACTACCATATCTGGACATTGCTCTCTATACCTTGCTTCTACGTATGCCTGGAACACTACCCGAGTCTGCATATCAGGCCTCATCTCTGGCCCCTCTCAAATCTAGGATGAGAGCTCACCTCATTAATGCTGCTGTTGGATCAGATATGCCTAAGTTCCCTTATGTATCTTGACCATTCCCCCTGGATGTATCCTGGTCACAACTGCTGTGTTGTCTGTCTCAACTAGATTGTAAGCTCTGTTGAGCAAGGATCATCTGTTATGTGTGTCTGTTCAGTGCTGCGTACTCCATGTAGTGTTATACAAAATATCAGTAGTAGTTGTAATACTAGGGCCCTCTAGCTATGGTATCTGAGGCCCAACCATGTGAGTACTGGCATTTCTCACAGCAGCTACACCTATCCCATCATGGCATTTGTTGATCTATAAACATCTTCTGCAAATGCAATGTGTGCCTTCGAGTCAGTCCTGACTCCTGGTGACCCAGAAGCTTCTGGATTTTCTTGGCAGTGTGACTGGAAGTAGATTGCCAGGCCTTTCTTCCAAGGCAATGGAGGGTTAAGTGACTTGCCCAAGGCCACAAGGAGTGCTAGTGGGAATTGAACCCTGGTTGCTTGGTTACCAAGCCAGTGTTATAACCACTAGGCTACTCCTCCACTCCAAACATCTTCTACCTGTGGGAAAACCCTGACATCCTTCCCATAGCCAGCCTTGTGGCACTACTCCCCTGGTCAGGGCTGTGTGGGCATGGGAGGGGGGATCCCTGTGCCTTCACATCAAGTAGCCAAACTCCAGATATATCATCACTCTATCAGCTCTCACTGATCTTGATCTGGGTAGGGATGTTGGCTGCATGGGACCATCCAGGGAATGTTGGCACTACATCAATTGTGTCTCTCAGTGCCAGGCTCAGTGGAGTTTGCCTGCCCTATCACACCGCCAACAATATCAGGTCTAATTAGAGTACTCTATGTAAAAACTTCCAGGAGGAATCAGCATGGCTAAATGTCAAAATATATCCCTGTCAATAACAGGGATCCTCAGAATAAGGGCATTCAGCAGTGCAAACAGCACTAATACAGGCTCAAAAGCAACACCATTGGTCCCACTAAATCTGCATAATGGGCATGCATTAGTGCTGTTTGCACTGTTCAGTGTCCTTATGTTGAGGGTCCCTGGGAATGTGTTTTGACATGTAGCTATGGTGAACCTTCTCTGGGTTTGACTGGCCAATCACACTGGCACCTGGTGATGCTGTGGTCCAGGTACTGGCCAGGCTTTCATTCCCCCCCTGAATCACAGAGGAGCACACCAGATCCCCCCATGCACCCCTCAAACCACACACATACACACGCCCACTGTCTGTCACAAAAACATGATTCTGTCAAACATGGTTCTGTCAAACATGGTTCTGTCCTGAACCTATACACAACAGCTATGACATACCATAATCACATGGGGCACCAGGACTACAAGTATGATCTCCGTTTCCCGCCCAAAAGGACTACTTTCCTTGCTCACACCCATACTATCCCTGCATCAGCAGTCCTATTTTCTGGACATGGGAAATATTAGGGTCCCATTGATTGGCTCCTTAAGCACAAACAGCACATAAGTTCACAGCCTGATTAAACACTGTTTTTCCTCTTAATATTTCTGTGAGAGTGATTATTAATGTTTCTTTACCTTACAACATTCCCTCATGAATGCACACCCCTAGTGGTTAGAAATCCTCTGCCTCTGTCCTTCCATTGCATCTGTATGCTTGCCCCCTACTGACAACAGTGGTCCTGAAACATGCATGGGCCAGTACCTGTCCTGCTTTTTCACTGGCAGGAGGCACTGTAGCTATGATCCAAGTGACAGGGTCTACACGTCCAGTGCAGCACTCACAGGTACTAGCCCAGCATTACAGATCTGCCCCTCTGTGTCCCCGGCACAGCGAAATGTGTTCTGCTCAGGAACAAAACACATGGATGCAACAGGAACCTACTACTTTTATATCTAGTGGGATTTTCTTCTCTCTCTCTCTAAAGATAAATAGATATTTTTATATCTGTATGAATCAGCTAACTTACTGATGCTGTCTTTCTAGTTGGATTTCTGTGAGGTTTCAGTTCCTTTAGCCAGATGCTATTTTGTCCAGATTCGGCTTGGAATCTGGCTGTGATTTCTGACACTGGAGGAACACATTTAGCATTGAGCTGAGGGAGTAGGTGTAGGCTGAAGCTGACTTGACTGTGCAAACACAAAGACGCTGTCACATTTTGGGGGCTATAGATATTTATTTGTCTATCTCCTGAGTAAGGCTTTAGACAGCCTGCAAAAGGAATAAAAGCCACTTCCAATGATACCACTGACAAGCAAAAATCAGAAGTGTATTTCACAAGTGGGAGCTGGGCTCTAGATGTTGTGAGTTAGATAGAGATTAGAGTGGAGCACAATTTATATTAGGGGTGTGGTGAAATTGGCAAGAACATTTAGGCCCAGATTTGCACTGATGCTAGTGGTGGATTTTGTGGGAGCCAAAGAGGCTTGTAATTGTATTCAGCTTGGGAAAGTGCAGCGCTGTGAGTGCTTGCCAGTCGATTGCATTAATTTACCTGTGGGGTAATTTCAAAAGAACATTTATGTACATGGGTCATGCACTGAGGATCAGTGAGGGAGAAGGGATTGTAAAGGCATTCCTTTCTATTCTTCAAGGACTAGAAAAGGGGACTGCTACTTCTGGAGAGAGATCTGCAATTGTGAGTATATACTTCTGGGAATTTTTCTGAAGGGACTTCTTTGGATTAAAGTTGATTAATCTGTGAAGCCAGTGTAATTGTTAAATCAGTCACGGCCTAGTAGCAGCAGTTTACGTTTAAATTTAAAACACAGAAGAGAGCTTTCTGGTTAGATTTCATACCCAGCAGAGATCTTGTAGTTTAAATTTCATAATAAGTCAGAGCCTAACAGCAGAAAAGAGCTTTAATTTAAATCAAATCAGAATATAACTTAGCCTAAAAGTCAAAATAGGATCACTATTCTTTGAGCAACAAATAAAGTCTTTGGGAGACCTTTACAAAGAGGCCTTCTACCTAGGGGGCAAGAGACCTGTGAAACATTTTCAATAGGTGTTAACACCAGGTGGCAGGTCAAAAGGCCATTTTGAAAGACTCCTTCTATCCAAGCAAGGACTGTTAATCACCCAGGAAGTTGGTCACAGCTTACCTCAGAAGCACAGGACAGGGTATTGTGTAGCAGCCCTCTTTTAATGTGTTATTTCCCTCCCTCCTTCCCTAATAATATCCCTCCCTGGGATAATTGTAGCTTTATAGGTACTTACACACCTTAAAGGAAAGGAGGTGCTCTCAGGTGCAGTTCGTTATCCAAATCAGTCATACCTAAGATTAATTAATTAATTAATTTATTTATTTATTTAACATCCCTTATATACCGCACTATTGTCATCAGCGCGGTTCACATGGAACAAAACATATACATACAGGATAACTGTAGTACATTTTACATTTAACAGGGTTTTGAAAACTTGGAAGAAACAGGGGAGTCGGTATAAATCATATACATATACAGTAAATTATATACATTAAGCGCAGTCAAAATTCACTGGAACTGAACATGAAGTGACTATTTCTCTTGGAGCATTTATACTGGAAAATAACTTAGGAATAGGTAGTGCTTAAGACTTTTCCTGAATTGTGTTAGACTGGTTATGGCTCTCAATTCTGGTGGGAGGGTATTCCATGCTACTGGGGCATGAATGCTGAAGGCTCTTTTAGATGTTTCCTTGGTGAATTTGACTGTTATTTTCGGGATGATTAGGGTATTTATTGCTGATGTTCTTCTGGCTCTGTTGAGGGCTTGGGTGTGTAGTAGGTTAGTGATGGTTGAGGGTGCTTGGTTGTTTAAGGCTTTAAAGGTGGTGATTATGATTTTGTATTGGATTCTTGCATTGATTGGTAGCCAGTGAAGTTTTATCAGGATTGGAGTTATGTGGTCTGACTTAGATATTCCTTCAAGCACTCTGGCGGCGGTATTCATTGCTAATTGGAGAGGATTTAAAGTAGATTGAGGGAGCCCATAAAGGATTGCATTTGCAAAATCTAGATGTGGCATCACTAAGGCTTGGAAGATGGTTCTGAAATCCGCAGGTTCTAGTAGAGGTCGTAGTGTGCGTATCTAGTATGTGTCGTAGTGTGCGTATCTTGTGGTATATTAGTTTCGTTATATTTTTTATGTGAGTTTTCATATTGAGACGCTGGTCAAGGGTGATGCCTAGGTATCGTATGGTAGGTTTTACTGCCAATTCCTTGTCCTTTATCTTTAATGTAGAAGGGGGGGTGAAGTTTTGGTTCTTCGTGATAAACATAACATCGGTCTTACTGTGGTTGATTCTTAGGTTCTGTGTGAGGAGCCAGTCTTCTACTGCTTGGAAACATTGAATCAGTGGAGTGAAATCAGGAAGGTTAATGGAGAATGGCATGAATAGGAGAATCTCATCTGCATAAGCTAAGCAGTTAACTTTAAAAGAATGGATGAGGTCACAGATAGGTTGCATATAAATGTTAAACATTAATGCTGAAAGTGAGGAGCCTTGTGGTACTCCTTGATCTTGCAAGAATGGGTCTGATGTTTTCTCGTTAATCTTTAACTGTTGCCATCGGTTAGATAAATAGGAATTACACCATTTCAATGCAGAGCCATGTATTCCTTTTTCATTAAGACGATCAAGACGTATTTGGTGACTGAGTCGAATGCAGCCGAAATGTCCATGAATATAAGGATGAATCCTTGCCGGATATTGTCTATTCCAGTGATTAATGTATTGAAGAGAGAGATGAGGAGGGTTTCCACTCCATGGGCTTCCCTAAAGCCATGTTGAGCCGGATCAAGTGGAGCTTCGGTGTCTATATGTTGTTGTATTTGACGTTGGACTACTTTTTCGATTATTTTGGCTAATAGTGGGATGCTGGATATTGGCCTGTATGATTCTACTCTTAGAGGGTCTAGTTTATTGTTCTTTAATAATGGTCTAATGGAGGTTTGTTTTAGGCTCTGAGGAAAGGTTCCAGATGAAAAGGATTGATCTAGGATTTTATGTATGAAGAAGCTTACTTCACATCTGAGCTCTCTTATCCAGGCTGCTGGACATAGATCATTTGACGCAGTGGTAGTGTTGATTGAGGCAATAGTGCTTTCAATATCTTTAGTTGATATCGTGTTGAACTTGGTCAATGTGGAAGACTGTGGGAGTTTGGATATGATATGTGGATCAGTGGTGCAAGGGTTCTTGATTGTTTTCGTCATTTTTAATTTTAAGCAGTTGGCATAGTCTTGAGGGTGTATTATTTGTGTGTGTTGAGGGCTTGGTTCTTTTGCCAATGTTTTTACGATATTGAAGAGATCATGGTATTTATTTACTGATTGTTTTCTTCTATCAGCTATTTCTTGGCAGTGCTTACTGAGATATGAACAGTATGCTGTGTGGGCTTCAGTAGTACGTGATCTTCACCATCGTTTTTCGAGTCTACGGAGATGGAGGAGAGATGTTCTTAGCTCATTTGAATACCAAGCTACATGTGTTTGATTATTGGACCTTCTTGGCCTGTTAGCTGGTTGAGAGTTGGTTCTGAAGGTGTTATCCCAGGTGTTGATTAAGTCATCCAGATCTGGTTTAGAGTTGTGTAGCATAGGGAGAATATTCTTAAGTACGTCTTCTTTAACAAATGGGCGGAACCTCCGAGTTGTTGGTTTGGCAAGGGTGGTATTGGAGTTAAGGGTATTGAATGAGTTGGGTATTTGGAATATAATCAGATTATGGTCAGACCATGGTACCGGTGTTATGGAAAGTGCATAGTTATGGTCTGCTTCCGCTGATGTTTGTGGTACAAAGATTAGATCAAGTGTATTTCCCATAGCATGAGTAGGCTCTCTAATTATCTGGTTGTATCCAAGGTCATCTAGTGCTTCATGAAATGCAGCGATTTCCGTGTCATGTAGAGAGGGAAGGTTAAAATCTCCTAAGATCAAGCTAGATATCCGTGGTTTTTCGGTGTTGCAGGCCAAGTCGACTATTGTTGAGAGATCATCTGCTGATGTTGTTGGAGCTCTATAGACTAAGTTGATTGTGTGTTCATTGTTTGATATAGTTAGCGTATTTAATTGTGTTGTGCTGATATTGTTGGTCATCTGAAATTGTAGATGGCTTTTAGAGGTGATGAGTACTCCGCCTCCTCTTTGGTTGTTCCTGTGGCATGTGAATATTGAGAAACCAGGGGGTAGCATCTGATTTAGAATGACATTATCGCAGTCAGATAGCCATGTTTCTGTGATCATCAGAATGTCAAGGTCATGTGTTGTTATAAGGTCGGTGATCAGTGGCCATTTTTTGCGGATGGATCTGATGTTGATGAGGGCACATCGCAAAGGTGGTTGGTTCTGTTGCTTAGGTTGGGGTTTTTTTGTAAGTTGCAGGGCAATGTATAGCAGATGAGGGTGGGGTGTATGCATAGGGCTCGTTGTGTGTGTTTGATATTTGTTTGACCATCTCTTCCAGTTGTTCCTTAATATTGGTATGGAGTTTTGGCCGCTGTTGAAGGCATCTGAATATCCAGATAGTGCAAGTAGGAGGTAGGTGATGGTGAAGGTTATGAGTGTGTGCAACTTTAAGGGTAACATTGTATATCAAGGGAAAAAGGGGAGGATTTGCGGTGAATATGTTAGAGAATGTTGGGAATACTGGCAATAATAAGGCAGCCTACAAATTACAGTGCTAGTTGAAGTGATGGCAATGACAAGGAGATTACTATCTGTAATGACAGTATTGGAAAAATACTGGTAGTACTGGCAAAGGGGGTATTGACAGTAATGACAATATCTAGGTGGTAATAATGGGTTGAGATAGTGATAGAGAGAGTTGGCACAGAGAGTAAAGGTAATACTAATAACAATGGGATTGAAACAATAGTAACATTGTAGAACAGTTGGTAACACTTGTAGAAGTGACAGTGATGGCTAATGTAAGTTAGCAATACTGTTGCAATGTGGCATATAGTAACATTGTAGAACAGTTGGTAACACTTGTAGAAGTAACAGTGATGGCTAATGTAAGTTTGCAATACTGTTGCAATGTGGCAGCAGTGAGCAACAGGATTAGTGAAGCTAATAGAACCAATTGTTGGCAGGCTTAATTGAAGACAAGAATAAAATGGGGATAGGAGAGAGAAGCGGCAACAATTGAGAATACTGCAATTGCAAGGCAAGATGTAGTAGTTAAGTATTGTACATTGAATAAATTTTATACATTTAGTTGAAAATGATACTTTTTAACAAGTAGTACAATTGCAAGGTAGACAGTGGCTAGATACCTATGTATGGAGGAAAGATTAAACAATTATGTAACAGAATACAGTTACAATGCAAGGAGTAGTTAAGAGAGTAGAAGACTAGTGTCCGTAATAGAATATGATTGGTATACTTGCGGCATGTAGGCAGGTAAAGGATCAGTTAGTGGAGGGTTGTGGAGCTCAAGGTATTGACGCAGCTATCTTCCAGAGTGGTGCGTGGAGGGTAGCTGTTTACAACTCTTGTTTACAGAGTATCGAGTATTTCAAAGGTTGTTTAGGATAGTAGGATGTCTTTGTAGATGGCCACTGCTTAAGGGCCACGCCAAAGGGCCCTCTGGCGAGGCCCTCCGGCGTGGGCCCGACAGGCGCGGGCCTGCCTGAGAGCGGGTTGCTTTTGGTGAGCTGCTGCTCCTCCTCCCACAGCCCCGAATGGGCTGGAGCACCTGAGCAGATCAGCTGGCTGGAGCTAGGACGGTGCTCTACCCCAATGCAGGGGGAGTTGAAGATGGCGAATTTCCCGCCGATCGCGGGCTGCTTTTGGTGAGCTGCTGCTCCTCCTCCCACAGCCCCGATTGGGTTGGAGCATTAAGGACCTAAGATTAATTAAGCTTCAGGTGAACAAGGTATATTAAATGTATTGGGTGCAATTTTATTAGTATAAGTATCCATAGCAACCCTTAGTAAGTAAAAAAGATCTAAACACAAGTTTAAAACTAAGATGCAGACAGCAGTCCAGCAGCAAGATGGAGGCTTTCCAGTCTATCGCATTGAGTGTCACATGTATGATTTTCTCCTAGTTGGTGAGAGGTCTTACGTGTGCACTAGGTGCAAGGAGTTCTTTGCTCTCAGGAAATGAGTCCGTTATCCAGAGGCTAGAATAGCAGACTTGGAAGACATAAGAAAGACAGAGAGGTACATAGACAAGACCTACAGGGATATAGTTCTGAAGTCCCACCTCCAGTCTGGCAGCATCCCTGTTGCCATGGAGGAGAGAGGTCACGTGACAGGAGAGCATCACCCTGGTGTGGCAGGAAGTGATCCTGTAACTAGGACCTGTCCTCCAGGTGATGTAAAATCCTCTCGCACCGAGGAAGTTTCTCCACGGCCATGTGCCCATGAGGGAAGGGTTAGGACAGCCGCTATAGTTTGTGATTTGATCATTAGGCAAGTAGATAGCTGGTGGCTGGTGGATGTGAGAATCGCCTGGTAACATGCCTGCCTGATGCGAAGATAGCAGACCTCACGCGCCACCTAGATAAGGTCTTAGATAGTCCTGGGGAGGAGTATGCTGTCTTGGTACATGTCGGTAACAATGACATAGGAAAATGTGGTAGGGAGGCTCTAGACTCAGAGGCTAAATTTAGGCTTTTAGGTAGGAAGTTGAAATCCAGAACTTCCAGGGTAGCGTTCTCTGAAATGCTTCCCGTTCCACGCGCAGGACCCAAAAGGCAGGCAGAGCTCTGGAGTCTCAATGTGTGGATGAGACAGTGGTGCAAGGATGATGTTTTGGGATTTGTTAGGAACTGGGGAACATTCTGGGGAAAGGAGTGGCTCTTCCGAAGGGATGGGCTTCACCTTAACCGGGATGGAACCAGGCTGCTGGCATTAACTATTAAAAAGGAGATAGAGCAGCTTTTAAACTAGATAATATGAGAAAGCCGACAATCGCCCAAGACCGCATGGTTCGGAAGAATGCACCCTTGAAGGATACTACCAATAGCAGAGAGGTTCCAAAAAAGAGTAAAGTAGCCCAAATGCCCTCGAGTATGGAGCAGACAGAGCTTAAAGATCCCAAATTACCCATGCCTACCAATAGCCAAATTAATATGAATAAAATAGAGTCTCCAAAATGATTGTATGCAAATGCTAGAAGTCTAAAAAATAAGATGGGAGAGTTAGAATATATAGCACTAAATGAAAGGTTAGATATGATTGGAATATCAGAGACATGGTGGAAGGAGGACAACCAGTGGGACACTGTGATACTTGGATACAAACTATATCGTATGATAGAGTTGATCAAATTGGTGAAGGATTTGCGCTCTATGTTAGAGAGGGCCTTGAGTCAGAAAAAGATTAAAGATTTGCAGGAAACAAAATTTGCTGTAGAATCTCTATGGATTGAAATTCCATGTAAAAAGGAGAAGGCGATGGCAGTGGGGGTGTACTATCGAGCGCCTGGCCAGAATGAACAAATGGATGATGAAATGCTCAAAGAAATAAAGTAAGCTAACAAAGGTTACAGCACAGTAATTATAATGGGTGATTTCAATTACCCCGGTATCGACTGGGTCAGTGTCACGGCAGGACATGCTAGGGAGATAAAGTTCCTAGATGAAATAAATGACTGCTTCTTGGAGCAGCTGGTTCATGAACTGACCAGAGGGGAAGCCATATTGGAACTAGTCCTTAGTGGAACACCATATCTGGTGCAAGAGATAAGGATGTTGGGGCCACATGGCAATAGTGATCATAGCATGATCCTGTTTGATTTAATTAGTGGAGGAGGGATAGTAAGGAAATCCACAGTACTACCTTTTAACTTTTGAAAGGGAGACTATGATAAAATGAGGAAAATAGTTAAGGAAAAACTAAAAGGAGCAGTTGCAAAGGTTAAAGACTTACATCAAGCCTGGGTGTTGCTGAAAAATACTATCTTGGAAGCCCAGACCAGCTGTATTCCATGCTTTAAGAAAAATGGAAGGAAGTCCAAAAAACTGCCAGCATGGTTTAAAGGTGAGGTCAGAGAGGCTGTTGTTGCCAAAAAAGCATCTTTCAGGAAATGGAAAAAAGAGCCAAACGACGAAACCTGGAAACAGCACAAGCACTGCCAAGTTAAATGCAAGGCATTGATAAGGCAGGCAAAGGGAGAATTTGAGAAGAAGCTTGCTGCAGAAGCAAAAACACATAATAAAGACTTTTTAAAGTACATTCGTAGAAAAATCCTGTGAGTCATTTGGTCCATTAGATGATAGAGGGGTTAAAGGGGCACTAATAGGCGACAAGGAGATAGCAGAGAGACTGAATGAATTCTTTGCTTCGGTCTTTACTGAGGAAGAAGTAGGGATGTTACCCATGACTGAAGTGGTATTTAAAGGTGCAGAAGAATTGAAGGAAATATCGATACATCTGGAAGATGTATTACAACTATTAGATAAACTGAAGAGTAGCAAATCACCTGGGCCGGATGATATTTATTTATTTGTTTATTTAAAGGGTATTTCTATCCCGCCTTATCCTTCAATCAAGGCGGTGTGCACATCAAATAATCAGTGGTAATGGAGTGTGTGTGAGTTAGATTATGTACAGTGAGGGTGCATGGGTGCAAGTGTGTTGATTAGCATGAGCTATTTACAACATGTGCTTTTTACAGTTATATACAAGGGTTTGATGTTTCTGCGGCTTGCTGTGGTTGATCTTCAATCGAGTCTGAGGTTCTGATCTGTGGTTGGTCTGAGTCTGTATGGTCTGGTTACTTGCTTGGGCCATAGTATTCGGTGAAGAGCAATGTCTTTAGGTGTTTTCGGAAGTCCTTTGGATCTTCAGTTGACCGTAGCTCATCTGGGAGTGTGTTCCATATTGTTGGAGCCGCCAGTGATAGGGCTCTTTGTGTGGTGGATTTGCATGCTTTTGTGTAGTTGTTTGGGGTGTTGAATGTATCAGCTGTCGTCTTTCTTCTAGGTCTGGTGCTTGCGTTAGGGAGTATGAGGGGTTGTAGGCTGAGTGCGGAGTTTTTGTGTTTGATTCTGAAAATGTTTAGTATCATTTTGTATTTGATGTGGTGGCTGATTGGGAGCCAGTGGAGGTCTTTTAGTATGGGTGTGATGTGGGCTTGTATTGGAGAGCTGGTGATTATTCTGGCTGCTGTGTTTTGAGCCATCTGAAGTGGCCTGAGTGAGTGTTTTGGCATGCCGCTATAGATCGGGTTGCAGAAGTCGAGGATGGGAGTTATAAGCGCTTGGCAGACTGTGCGCAAGTGGTCTTGTGTGAGTAGAGGTTTGAGGTGTCTGATTACTCTCATCTTGTAGTATGCGTTCTTGGTGGTTCTTCTTATGTGTGATTGTAGGTTCAGCTCTCTGTCGAGTGTTATTCCGAGGTATTTCACTTCGTTCTTCAGTGGTATTGCTGTGTTGTTGGTTTTGATGAAGGGAGGGGGGCTGAAGGTGTTGTTTCATGTGATGATGAGTGCTTCTGTCTTGCTGAGGTTTATGGCTAGGTTGTTGTGCTGGAGCCATTTGGACATGCTGTTGAGACAGTTTGTTATTTTGGAGTAGTCGGGGCTGTCGAGGTTGATTGGGGTGTATATCATGATGTCGTCTGCGTAGATTGTGTAGTTTATTTTGTGTGCTTTTATGATGTTGCAGATTGGTTGGATATATATGTTGAATAGCAGTGAGGATAGTGCAGATCCTTGTGGCACCCCTTGCTTGATCTTTGCGGGTGTTGAGATGTTAGATCCGATCTTGACTTGGAACTGTCTGTCTGTTAGGTATGAGTTGAACCATTTTAATATGGTGCCCTCTATTCCGATGTTTTGTAGTCTGGTTAGGAGGATTCTGTGGTCAACTGTATCGAACGCAGCTGAGATGTCCAGGAAGATCATTAGTGTTCCTTGTTTGTGGTTGTCTATGGTTTGGATTATGTCATTGAATAGGTATAGCAGTAGCGTTTCGACTCCGTGGTTGGGGCGGAAGCCATGCTGATGTAAGTCCAGTGGAGCATGTGCGTCGATGTGGTCCTGGAGCTGTTGTTGCACCGCTTTTTCAATGATTTTAGCCAGAAGTGGTATGCTGGAGATTGATCTGTAGGCTGCTGGATTGCTTTTGTCTAAAGTGGTTTTCTTTGGGATTGGCCTTATTGTGGCTAGCTTCAGCTGGTCTGGCATTGTGCCTTGCACTAGGGAGTTGCTTACCATGTTGTGTATGAGGCTGAGGAAACTTTCCTTGGTTGCCTTGATCCATGGGACCGGGCATGGGTCTGTTGGTACAGTGCTTGTGTTGAGGGCGGAGATGATGTCAGAGAGTTGCCTTGTGGACGGAGTGCTGAACGTGTCCCAGGTTATGGTGGGTATGGTTGGGTTGTTGGTTCCTTCAGTTGTTTGTTGTGGTGAGTCGCCTAGCTTCACTTGTAGGTGATCTGCAAAAGTTTGTGGGTCAATTTGTATGTCTTTTTCTGAGTTTGGTTCGTTGGTTAGCGTTTTTACTATCTCGAAAAGCTCTCTTGGTTTGTTGTAGGCCTTTAGGATAGTGTTTGTGTGGTGTTCTCTTTTTGTTTGGTTAATGAGCTCGTTGTAGTTTCTTTGTTGAGTTATGTATAATGCCTGTGTGGAGGGGGATTTGGAGCGTCTCCAGCGGCGTTCTATCTTCCTCAGCTTTCTTTTTGCATTGCGTATTTTCCTGGAGTACCATGCGGTGTTCTGTCTTTTGGTGTTTGTTCTTGTCTCTGTTTTGGCTTTGGCTGCGGCATTGATGATGCTGTTCCATTCGCTTATTTGTTCGTTCAGGTTGTGCGTTTCTGGGTTGAGGTAGGGTAGCGTGTCTTGTAGGAATTGGTCTTTGTTGAAGGCTTTGAATCTTCTTTGGCCTTGTGGTGTGTTTTGAGTCTTGTTGTGTCCTTCCCTTTGATATGTGATTTCTATTTTGATCCTGTGGTGGTCTGACCATGGTACTGGTGTGACTGTGGGTGATGAGATGTCACCTCTGTTTATTATGTGGTTGGGGGCGAATATGAGGTCCGGTGTAGAGCCATGCCTGTGTGTCAGGGTGTTGATTATTTGTGTGTACTGTAGGGAGTTCATTGCTTGAAGGAAGGTTTCCTTGTCCCTGCTGCTGGTGGAGCTGAGGTTGAAGTCGCCTAGTAGTATTAGAGGTTTGTGGTTCTTGTTGATTGCACAGACGGTCTCTAGGGTGGCAGCAAGTTCCTCTGCTGGAGCATGAGGGGCTCTGTAGATGAGGCATATGGCCATGTGCTTGTTACCTACAGCAATTGTACTGCATTAGTCTGAGTTTTGTGAGGTGAGTGTCTTTAGTTTTAGTTGTTATGGAAGGACAGACTAGATAGGCCATGTGGTCTTTTTCTGTCGTCATATTTCTATGTTTCTATGTGTCTTTTGCAATGATCAGAATTCTGCCTCCTCTCTTCTGTGTGTGTGCATTGTTGAAGGCTGTGTAGGTGGGGGGGACCAGTTGGTTGAGGAGTACAATGTTGGTGTGGGTCAGCCAAGATTCTGTGATGCAGAGGATGTCGGGTTGTTGGTCCTCTATGTGGTCTCTGATTGTGTTTATTTTGTTTCTTACTGACCTGGTGTTCATGAGTTCTATTGTGGTGGTGTTTGGGGTGTCTGGCTCCTTAGGGTTTGCTTTAGTGTTCGTTTGTGGGTTGTGCATGTGGACTGTGTGTCTGTTGTGTTTGTCTTTCTTGAGTGGGATCCTGGTGGTGTGTTGGGGAGGGGGGTATGCTGGCATGGTTGTTGGTACTCATAGGTTTATTGTGTATGTGTATCCTGTGACTGTTTGTTGGGGGATGAGTTGTGTTATGAGGAGGAATACTGGTAGGTAGGTGATTGTGTCCATGATGGATTGTGTATTTTGCTATGAATTTGTTGAAGTTGGGTCTCCAAGGGTGTTGAAAGAAGTGAAATGTGAGATTGCAGAAGTGCTATTAGTAATCTGTGAACTATCATTAAAATCATCTGTAATACCTGAAGATTGGAAGATGGTGAATGTAACACCAATGTTTAAAAAGGCCTCCAAGGGTGATACGGGAAACTTACAGACTAGTGAGCCTAACATCAGTACTGGGAAAAATGGTAGAAACCATCATATAGAACAAAATTGATGAACATGTAGATAGTCACGGCTTAATGGGAGACAGCCAACATGGCTTTAGACAAGGAAGATCTTGTCTTACTAATCTGTTATGTTTTTTTGAAGGTGTGAATAAACAGGTAGACAAAGTTGAGTCAGTTGATATAGTATATTTGATCTTTCAGAAAGCCTTTGACAAGGTCCCTCATCAGAGACTTTTGGCAAAACCAAAGAGTCATGGGATAGGAGGCAGTGTACTATTGTGGATCAGAAACTGGTTAAAAGATAGAAAGCAGAGGGTAGGGCTAAATGGCCAATTTTCCCAGTAGAGAAAGGTGAATAGTGGTGTACCCCAGGGATCTGTGCTGGGTCTGCTGCTTTTTGACATATTCATAAATGACCTGGAAAAGGGAATAATGAGTGAGGTTATCAAATTTGCAGATGACACAAAACTATTTAAAGTTGTTAAAACCCAAGATGATTTTGGAAAATTGCAAGAGGATCTTGATAAATTGGAAGAATGGGCATCAAAATGGCAGATGAAATTTAATGTGGACAAGTGCAAAGTTATGCACCTAGGGAAGAACAATCCAAACTATGGTTACCCGATGCAAAGTTCCACATTAGGAACCACCACCCAGGAAAAAGATTTAGGCGTCATTGTGGATAACATATTAAAACCCTTGGCCCAGTGTGCTGCAGCGGCCAAGAGAGCAAATAGAATGCTAGGTATCATAAGGAAAGAAATGGAAAATAAAACAAAGGATATTATAATGCCTCTATATCGTTACATGGTGAGACCGCACTTTGAATATTGTGTGCAATTCCGGTCGCCGTATCTTAAAAAGGATATAGCGTTATTATAAAAGGTTCAGAGAAGAGCCACCAAAATCTTAAAGGGGATGGAAGGATACTCCTATGAAGAAAGGCTAAAAAGGTTAGGGCTCTTTAATCTGGAAAAGAGACGGCTGAGGGGAGATATGATAGAAGTCTATAAATTAATGAACGGAATGGAATGGATAAACGTAGATCGATTGTTTACGTTATCAGAATATAGAAAGACTAGGGGACATGCAATGAAGCTACAGGGTAAACTATTTAAGACTAATAAAAGAAAATATTTTTTCACTCAACGTGTAATCAAACTCTGGAATTTGTTACCGGAGGATGTAGTAAAGGCTGTTAGTGTAGCTGGGTTTAAAAAAGCTTTGGACAAGTTCTTGGAGGAAACGTCAATAAACCATTATTAAGAAGGGACCTAGGATATCAATGCTTGACCTAATACAAGCATTGTGGAACCTGTGTCTTTTGGGGAAACTGCTAGGTATGTATGACCTAGATTGGCCACTGTTGGAGACAGGATACTGGGCTTGATGGACCTTGGTCTGATCCTGTATGGCATATCTTATGTTCTTATGTTCCTAACAGGTGCTATACATTTCAAGCAAAGGTAAGAGTTTGTGGCATTTTAAATTACTAGCTCTCTGCCTGGGAGCTTTTAAAAGGGTTTAGATACATTTTTATAATAAAGTTACATTCTTTTTGGTGCTTTAGTTTAAAAGGGGAAATATTTTTCTGTAGTGGGATAGGTTTAAAATTCTGAATTAGTATCTTTCTCAGTCCTTTGAACCTATTGACACCTCATCAGGTGTTACTTCCCTCCCTACCCCCCTCAACTCCCACCCACCCCTAGTGAGCAGTCTTGCTTTATAGGGCACCTCCCCAATTAACTTCAAACAGGGACTTGGAACACCACATTTTTAACACACCTAAATAGATTTAGCTGCTTTTTCTCTGAAAGGACAGCGGGGGAACCGGTGATACTTTGGTAGGTTTCTCTCTTTTTGCTTTAACAGATACCTAAGCTCCATTAACTGACCAATGGCTGGGAAAAATCATATTGCCAAAGTTGTTGCCCCCATTGGAGCTTCTGCCTCTGTCCAGACAAAGGTCCCAATGCCAGTTGAAGGACTGGTTCCATGTGCAGGATGCCTGCATGCTGACGTTCTCAGGAAACAAGCAGAGGAACTCAGAGAGGAGGTGGCGAGGCTGAGGAGCATTCAAGATAGTGAGAAGTACATTGATGAGAAGCTTCTTGCAACATCAAAGCTCTCCAGCAAAGGAGAAGATGGGAGCCTACAGAATGACGAAGGTTGGACACAAGTCACCAAGACCTGCAGAATCATCAATCCAACTTCTCCAGCTCTTGAATTGAGGAACCATTATGCAGCACTGGAAGTGGAGGAGGTGAAAGCAGCACTGGAAAGGGAAGAACCAGAGCTCGAGCACCCCAAAGTTGCAAAATCAGTGACCACAAGGAAGCAAAGGGTAGTGGTGGTTGGTGACTCTCTTCTGTGGGGTACTGAGGGGTCCTTCTGCTGACCAGAATTGATGTCCAGATGGGTATGTTGTCTGCCCGGTGCCAAAATCCAAGATATTATGGAGAGTTTGCTGAGACTCATCAACCCCATTGACTATTACCAATGTTGCTAATCCTTGTCAGCACAAATGATACTGCCAGGTATCCCTCTGAGAATATCAGACGTGACTTCATGTCTCTGGGACAGAGGGTGAAGACGATAGAGGTGCAGGTGGTGTTCTCTTCAATCCTCCCTGTCGAGGGTAAAGGCCAAGGCAGAGAAGCTTGCATCCTGGAAATGAATGCATGGCTACTTAATGGTGTCATTGAGAGCGTTTTGGTTTCCTGGACCATGGTATGCTGTTCCAAGGGTTGCAGAGCAGAGATGGTAACCATCTGTCGAAGAAAGATCGTCGTGTCTTCAGTAGCAGACTGACTAATCTACTGAAGAGGGCTTTAAACAAGATTCATTGGAGATAGGTGAAGAAAGCCCCCAGGTAAGTGAAAGCCCCCAGGTAAGTGAAACATTAAATACCTTTATGGAAATGGGTAAAAGGGGAAACATATGGAAAGTGGGGTGTGTAAATGCCCATAACATGGGAAATAAGATCCCAGATGTTATTTATTTATTTATTTATTACAGGCTCTTATATACCGCTCTATTCAGCATCAGCGCGGTTCACAATATAACAACATACCAGAACAACGAACTGTTTGGTTTTACAGAGAACAAGGTCAGAGAACTTGGATGAAACATGGGACGTCATTACTGCAACTATTTACATGAGTATTTACAAGTATACATAACAGGGTTGAAGCTTTAATGGGGGAGGCTGACTTGAATTTAGTTGCAGTTAAAAAACATGGTTCACAGAAAATCATGACTGGGATGTAACTATACCAGCCTATACTTTATTCAGAAAGGACAGGGTAGGAAGAAGGGGAGGAGGAGTGGCACTATATGTAAAAAATAATATTAAAGCTTTGGAAATACAGAGTTTAAAAGGGAGAGAGGAAGCACTGTGGGTTAAACTAGAAAGAGGGAAAGAGAAATCTATTTTCATTGGTGTGATATACAGACCTCCCTCAGAAGAGGATGGACAGACTTAATTGAAGACATACGCAGCATTGCCAGGAAAGGGGAAGTGCTACTGATAGGGGATTTCAATATGCCGCATGTTGATTGGCACATTCCTGCTGCAGTATCATCTAGAAGTAAGAAGATCCTGGATTCTCTACAGGGAGAACTATACAGGAAACTGGTAACAGAACCCACATGTGAAGGGGCCACACTGGACTTGGTGCTTACCAATGGGGAAAGTGTTTCTGATGTTACAGTGGGATATCATTTTGCATCCAGTGATCACTAGATGGTGTGGTTCAGTATTAGGACTAGGGCTGTTAAAATCCATCCAGAAACGAGGGTCTTAGACTTTAGGAAAACTAACTTTGCCAAGATGGGCCAATACCTCAGGGAATCGTTAGCGGGATGGGAACAGCTGGTGGATGTAGAAAAACAGCGAGCAAAACTGAAAGGGGATATTTTAAGAGCAACCAACCTTTTTCTTAAAATGGTAAATAAAGGTAAAAGGAAAAGGAGACGCTATGTTTTTTGAAAAAAAGTAGCTGAAAAGATGAAGAATAAGAGGGAGGCCTTCATGAAATACAAGAGATCACAGAGAGAGGAAGACAGGCATCAATATTTGGAAAACCTTAGAGAAGCTAGCAAAGTAGTCAAGAAAGCAAAGATTCAAAAAGAGGAGGAAATAGCCAATGCAATAAAAATTGGGGGATACAACATTTTTCAGATATGTTAGTGAGAAGAGGAAGAGCAAAAGTGGTATTGTCAGACTCAAGGGTGAAGGGGAGGAATATCTAGAAGCTGATGAGTATAAAGCGGAATTGCTTAAGAAATATTTCTGTTCTGTTTTCACAGATGAAGAACCAGGAGCAGGACCTTGGAAAACACCCACAAACAGGAACAGAAGTGAGGGGCATCTTGAAGAATTTTCAGAAGGCTGTGTTCGTGAGAAACTAACTAAACAAAGCAATGGGATACGGGACCCAGGATATCAATGCTTGACCCTATACAAGCATTGTGGAACCTGTGTCTCTTGGGGATACTGCTAGGTATGTATGACCTAGATTGGCCACTGTTGGAAACAGGATACTGGGCTTAATGGACCTTGGTCTGACCCAGTATGGCATATCTTATGTTCTTATTTATTTATGTTCTCTTATATACTGCACTATTCTGCATCAGTGCAGTTTACATTGAACAAACTGAAATTACATTGAACAGGGCATTATTTATTTATTTATTTATCTATATTTTTCTATACCGCCCCTTCCAGCGATCAAGGGTGGTTTACAAGGAACATTTTAACAATTGTACACAGATGTATACATTTACATTGAACAATCAGATTCAACTATTTACAATGAACGGTTAAGTTTAACTATTTACATTGAACAAAACTTCAACTTCAAGATGTATTAGTAATACAAACAACCATTAAATTATTTACATTGGATATTTACAGTGGTTGTGTGTTGTGTATATTTTGGAATTTATTCCCTTTTATGACGTAAATCGGGGGTGTGTATGGGGTTTCAGACAGGGGGGGGGTGAGTTATTTAGTTTTGAGTAAGAGGGTTCGTGTGTGTAATACCATGGTTATGGAGGTATTTTGGGGGAATATGGGATTTCAAAGTGTTCAGTAAAGAGGTAAGTTTTTAGCTCTTTCCTGAACTGATAGAGGTCATTTATGACGCGAAGGTCTATTGGGAGGTCATTCCAGAGCGTAGGGGCAGTGAATGTGAATGCTCTGGAGCTAGTGGTTTTCTTTGTCTTCCTGAAGGCTTTTGGTGTGATAAGGGAGTGGGCTTCGTTTTGTCTGTGTGATCTAGTTTTGTTTGGTGATTGCAGTAGTGTGGATAGGTGTGAGGGGGCTATGTCTTTTATGAGTTTAAAGGTTGTTAGGATAGTTTTGTATCTGATTCGGCTATTGATTGGGAGCCAGTGTTGTTCTAGCAGTATTGGGGTTACGTGGTCTGTTAGACGTGCTTTAGCTATTACTTTTGCACAGTAGTACAATAGTAACTTGGAGATAACTATTTTACAGGGAACATGGGCTATGGAGGGTTAAGTGGCTTGCCCAAGACCACAAGGAGCACCTGTGGGACTAGAAACCCCAGTCCTTCCAGCCCAAGGTTGCTGTCCTCTAGTGGGATTTGAACCCCTGACCTTCCAGCCTGAAGTACCTTGCCCCAACCACTAGGCCACTCCTCATAAGAACATAAGAACATAAGACATGCCATACTGGGTCAGACCGAGGTCCATCAAGCCCAGTATCCTGTTTCCAACAGTGGCCAATCTAGGTCATACGTACCTAGCAATATCCCCAAAAGACACAGGTTCCACAATGCTTGTACTGGGTCAAGCATTGATATCCTGGGTCCCTTTTTAATAGTGGTTTATGGACCTTTCCTCCAGGAACTTGTCCAAACCTTTTTTAAACCCAGCTATACTAACAGCCCTTCCTAGAAAAAGTACAGAGAAGAGCCACCAAATTGGTGAAGGGGATGGAAGGCTACTCCTATGAAGAGAGGCTAAAAAGGTTAGGGCTCTTTAACCTAGAAAAGAGGCGGCTGAGGGGAGATATGATAGAGGTGTATAAATTAATGAATGGAGTGGAACGGATAAACGTGGATAAATTGTTTACGCTATCAGAATATAGAAGGACTAGGGGGCATGTAATGAAGCTGGTAAACTATTTAAGACAAATAGGAGAAAATATTTCTTCTCTCAACGTGTAATCACTCTGGAATCTGTTACCGGAGGATGTAGTAAGGGCTGTTAGTATAGCTGGGTTTTAAAAAAGGTTTGGACAAGTTCCTGGAGGAAAGGTCCATAAACCACTATTAAAAAGGGACCCAGGATATCAATGCTTGGCCTAGTACAAGCACTGCAGAACCTGTGTCTTTTGGGGAAACTGCTAGGTACGTATGACCTAGATTGGCCACTGTTGGAAACAGGATACTGGGCTTGATGGACCTCGGTCTGACCCAGTATGGCATTTCTTATGTTCTTATGTTCTTACATCCTCCGGTAACAGATTCCAGAGTTTGATTACATGTTGAGTGAAAAAATATTTTCTCTTATTTGTCTTAAATAGTTTACCCTGTAGCTTCATTACATGTCCCCTAGTCTTTCTATACTCTGATAGCGTAAACAATTGATCCACGTTTATCTGTTCCACTCCATTCATTAATTTATAGACCTCTATCATATCTCCCCTCAGCCGTCTCTTCTCCAGGCTAAAGAGCCCTAACCTTCTTAGCCTCTCTTCATAGGAGTAGCCTTCCATCCCCTTCACCAATTTGGTGGCTCTTCTCTGTACTTTTTCTAATAACGCTATGTCCTTTTTAAGATACGGTGCCCAGAATTGCACACAATATTCAAGGTGCGGTCGTACCATGGAGCGATACAGAGGCATTATAATATCCTTTGTTTTGTTCTCCATCCCTTTCCTTATGATAACTAGCATTCTATTTGCTTTCTTGGCCGCCGCTGCACACTGGGCGGAGGGTTTTAACATGTTATCCACGATGACTCCTAAATCTTTTTCCTGGGTGGTGGTTTCTAATGTGGAGCCTTGCATCGTGTAACTATAGTGTGGGTTGTTCTTTCCTAGGTGCATAACTTTGCACTTGTCCACATTAAATTTCAACTGCCATTTGGATGCCCAGTCTTCCAATTTATCCAGATCCTCCTGCAGTTTTCCACAATCCTCTTGGGTTTTAACAACTTTAAACAGTTTTGTGTCATCTGCAAATTTGATAACCTCACTAGTTATTCCCTTTTCCAAGTCATTTATGAATATGTCAAAAAGCAGCAGACCCAGTACATATCCCTGGGGTACTCCACTATTCACCTTTTTCCATTGGGAATATTGGCCATTTAGCCCTACCCTCTGCTTTCTATCTTTTAACCAGTTCCCGATCCACAATAGTACACTGCCTCCTATCCCATGACTTTTCAGCTTCGCCAAAAGTCTCTGATGGGGGACTTTGTCAAAAGCTTTCTGAAAGTCCAGATACACTATATCAACTGACTCACCTTTGTCTACCTGTTTATGCACACCTTCAAAAAAACATATCAGATTAGTAAGACAAGATCTTCCTTGTCTAAAGCCATGTTGGCTGTCTCCCATTAGGCCATGACTATCTACATGCTGTGTAATTTTGTTCTTTATGATGGTTTCTACCATTTTCCCTGGTACTGACGTCAGGCTCACCGGTCTGTAATTTCCTGGGTCACCCCTGGAACCCTTTTTAAAAATTGGTGTTACGTTGGCGACCCTCCAATCTTCAGGTATTACAGATGATTTTAATGAAAGTTCACAGATTACCAATAGCAGGTCTGCAATCTCATATTTCAGTTCTTTCAACACTCTGGGATGTATACCATCCGGTCCAGGTGATTTGCTACTATTCAGTTTATCAAATAGTTGTAATATATCTTCCCGGTGTAGTGATATTTCTCTCAATTCCTCTGCAGTATCACCTTTAAATACCACTTCAGTCTTGGGTAACATCCCTACATCTTCCTCAGTAAAGACCGAAGCAAAGAATTCATTCAGTCTCTCTGCTATAGCCTTGTTTCCTCTTACTGCCCCTTTTACCCATCTATCATCTAATGGTCCAATTGACTCTCTCACAAGCCTTTTGCTACGAATGTACTTGAAAAAGTCTTTATTTCGTGTTTTTGCTTCCATAGCAAGTTTCTTCTCAAATTCCCGCTTTGCCTGCCTTATCAATGCTTTGCATTTAACTTGCCAGTGCTTGTGCTGTTTCCAGTTTTCATCATTTGGCTTTTTTTTCCATTTCCTGAAGGTTGCTTTTTTGGCAGCAACAGCCTCTCTGACCTCACCTTTAAACCATGCTGGCAGTTTTTTGGACTTTCTTCCACTTTTCTTAATGCGTGGAATACAGCTGGTCTGGGCTTCGAGGATAGTATTTTTAAATAACACCTCCACTCCTAGAATGCTCACCCTAGAATACTGAGGGAGCTTGGGGACATTGTAGCAGCTCCACTTACTGAGCTTTTCAATGCCTTGTTGGTGCCAAAGGACTGAAGAGAGGCTCATGAGGTCCCTTTACACAAAAGTGGAAGTAAGGATGTGATTGAATACTACCTAAACTCTGTGGAAATAGGCAATTGCCTAGAGCACCAAAATTTCAAAGGTCGCCCATTGCCACCACTGCTGCCCTTTCCCGGATCTGTCATGGTGGCAATGACATTAAAAGAGCAACACAGCGCTTACCCAAAACCGCCAATGCTGCAAACTGTTGCTTTACCTTGTTGCTTCCGCCCTCTCCAACGCAGATTTCCTGTTTGAATGAGGAAGAAGAAAACAGCGGTGGATCTTTAATATAAATACAGTGCAACCACGTGGTTTTAAATGCCCAAACCATCTGGCATTCTACTGAAAGCAGATCTCCTCGTCTATGTTTTGACAGCTGTATTTACTGATAGGAGGAAATGGCATATTTGAAGTAACACTGGCGCGCATGATTCCAATATGAATGAAAGCACCTAAGAATTGTTTTGCCAATGAAGACTGCAGCATGCCGGTGTCAGCACTTGTTTTACAAATTTGAAGTTTGTGATAGTGCCACCTGGACATCGGAGAGTCAATTTTAATTTTAATTTGAAATTCTGTCAAAGACTGGTAAGGGGGACTGTTGCTTCTGGAGGGAGATCTGCAACTGTGAGTATTTACTTCTGGTAATTTTCTAAAAGGAATTCTTTGTATTAAAGCTAATTAATCTGTGATCCACTATTTTTGTTAAATCAGTCAGGGCCTAGTAGCAGCAGTTTAAGTTTACATTTAAAACACAGAGGAGAACTCTCTGGTTACATTTCATACCCAGCAGAGAGCTTGTACTTTAAATTTAATAGTCACTCAGGGCCTAGTAACAGCAAAGTACTTTTAGTTTAAATTTAAAACACAGAAGAGAGCTTTCTGGTTACATTTGGAACCCAGCAGAGAGCTTGTAGTTTACATGTAATAGTCACTCAGGGCCTAGCATCAGCAAAGTTCTTTTAGCTTAAATTTACAACACAGAAAAGAGCTTTCTGGTTAAATTTAGAACCCAGCAGAGAGCTTGTACTTTAAATTTCATAAGAAGTTAGAGCCTAGCAGCAGCTAAGAGCTATAATTTAAATCAAATCAGAATATAGCTTACCTCAGCAGCACAAGACAGGGTACTGTGTAGCAGCCCTCTTTTAATAAGTGTTATTTCCCTCCCACCCCTGGGATAATCGTAGCTTTATAGGTACTTACACATCTTAAAAGACAGGAGGTGCTCTCAGGTGAAGCTCATTACCCAAATCAGTCACACACTAAGGACCTGAGATTAGTTAAGCTTCAGGTGAACAAGGTATATTACACGTATTAGGTTCAGTTTTATTAGTATAAATATCCATAGCAACCCTTAGTAAGTAAAGAACTTAGATCTAAACACAAACTTAAAACTAAGATGCAGACAACAGTCCAGCAGCGGGATGGGGGCTTTCCAGTCTTTTGCATTGAGTGTCACATGTATGATTTTCTCCCAGTTGGTGAGAGGTCTTACGTGTGCACTAGGTGCAAGGAGCTCTTTGCTCTCAGGGAACGAGTCCGTTCTCTAGAGGCTAAAGTAGCAGACTTGGAAAGCATAAGACAGACAGAGAGGTACATAGACGAGACCTACAGGGATATAGTCCTGAAGTCCCACTTCCAGTCTGGCAGCATCCCTGTTGCCATGGAGGAGAGAGGTCACGTGACAGGAGAGCATCACCCTGGTGTGGCAGGAAGTGATCCTGTAACTAGGACCTGTCCTCCAGGTGATGTAAAACCCTCTCGCACCGAGGAAGTTTCTCCAGGGCCATGTGCCCATGAGGGAAGGGTTAGGACAGCCGTTATAGTTGGTGATTCGATCATTAGGCATGTAGATAGCTGGGTGGCTGGTGGACGTGAGGATGGCCTGGTAACATGCCTGCCTGGTGCGAAGGTAGCGGACCTCACGCGCCACCTAGATAAGGTCTTAGATAGTGCTGGGGAGGAGTCTGCTGTCTTGGTACATGTCGGTACCAATGACATAGGAAAATGTGGTAGGGAGGTTCTGGAGGCTAAATTTAGGCTTTTAGTTAGGAAGTTGAAATCCAGAACTTCCAGGGTAGCATTCTCCGAAATGCTTCCTGTTCCACGCGCAGGACCCAAAAGGCAGACAAAGCTCCGGAGTCTCAATGCGTGGATGAGACAATGGTGCACAGATGAGGGGTTTGGATTTGTTAGTAACTGGGGAACGTTCTGGGGAAAGGAGGGGCTCTTCCGAAGGGATGGGCTTCACCTTAACCGGGATGGAACCAGGCTGCTGGCATTAACCTTTAAAAAGGAGATAGAGCAGCTTTTAAACTAGATATTAGGGGAAAGCTGACAGTCGCCCAAGAGCAGATGGTTCGGAAGAATGTATCTTTGAAGGATACTACCAAAAGCAGAGAGGTTCCACAAAAGAGTAAAGTAGCCCAAATGCCCTCAAGTATGGAGCAGACAGAGCTTAAAGATCCCAAATTACTCATGTCTAACAGACAAATTAATATGGATAAAATACATTCTCTAAAATGCTTGTATGCAAATGCTAGAAGTCTAAAAAATAAGATGGGAGAGTTTGAATATATAGCACTAAATGAAAGGTTAGATATGATTGGAATATCAGAGACATGGTGGAAGGACGACAACCAGTGGGACAATGTGATACCTGGGTACAAACTATATCGTAATGATAGAGCTGATCAAATTGGTGGAGGGGTTGCTCTCTATGTTAGAGAGGGCATTGAGTCAGAAAGGATTAAAGTTTTGCAGGAAACAAAATCTGCTGTAGAATCTATATGGATTGAAATTCCATGTAAAAGGGGGAAGGCAATGGCAGTGGGGGGTGTACTATCGAGCGCCTGGCCAGAATGACCAAATGGATGATGAAATGCTCAAAGAAATCAAGGAAGCTAACAAAAGTTACAGCACAGTAATAATAATGAGTGATTTCAACTACCCCGGTATTGACTGGGTCAGTGTCACGTCAGGACATGCTAGGGAGATAAAGTTCCTAGATGAAATAAATGACTGCTTCTTGGAGCAGCTGGTTCATGAACCGACCAGAGGGGAAGCCATATTAGACCTAATCCTTAGTGGAACACCAGATCTAGTGCAAGAGATAAGGTTGTTGGGGCCACTTGGCAATAGTGATCATAGCATGATTGCCTTTGATTTAATTAGTGGAGGAGGGATAGTAAGGAAATCCACAGTACTACCTTTTAACTTTCGAAAGGGAGACTATGATAAAATGAGGAAAACAGTCAAGAAAAAACTAAAAGGAGCAGTTGCAAAGGTTAAAGACGTACATCAGGCTTGGCTGTTGTTGAAAAATACTATCTTGGAAGCCCAGACCAGCTGTATTCCACGCTTTAAGAAAAGTGGAAAGAAGTCCAAAAAACTGCCAGCATGGTTTAAAGTTGAGGTCAGAGAGGCTGTTGTTGCCAAAAAAGCATCTTTCAGGAAATGGAAAAAAGTGCCAAACGACGAAACCTGGAAACAACACAAGCACTGGCAAGTCAAATGCAAGGCATTGATAAGGCAGGCAAAGGGAGAATTTGAGAAGAAGCTTGCTGCGGAAGCAAAAACGCGAAGTAAAGACCTATTCAAGTACATTCGTAGCAAAAAGCCTGTGAGAGAGTCAGTTGGTCCATTAGATGATGAAGGGGTTAAACGAGCACTAAGAGGCGACAAGGCGATAGCGGAGAAACTGAACGAATTCTTTGCTTCAGTCTTTACTGAGGAAGATGTAGGGATGTTACCCATGACTGAAGTGGTATTTAAAGGTGCAGAAGAATTGAAGGAAATATCGATACATCGAGAAGATGTATTACAACTATTAGATAAGCTGAAGAGTAGCAAATCACCTGGGCCAGATGGTATACATCCAAGGGTATTGAAAGAACTGAAATATGAGATTGCAGACCTGCTATTAGTAATCTGTGAACTATCATTAAAATCATCTCTAATACCTGAAGATTGGAGGATCGCCAATGTAACACCAATTTTTAAAAAGGGTTCCAGGGGTGATCCGGGAAACTACAGACCGGTGAGCCTGATGTCAATACCGGGAAAAATGATAGAAACCATCATAAAGAATAAAATTACTCAGCATGTAGATAGTCATGAACTAATGAGAGACAGCCAACATGGCTTTAGACAAGGAAGATCTTGTCTTACTAATCTGTTATGTTTTTTTGAAGGAGTGAATAATCAGGTGGACAAAGGTGAGTCGGTTGATATTGTGTATCTGGACTTTCAGAAAGCCTTTGACAAGGTCCCTCATGAGAGACTTTTGGCAAAACTAAAGAGTCATGGGATAGGAGGCAGTGTACTATTGTGGTTCAGGAACTGGTTAAAAGATAGAAAGCAGAGGGTAGGTCTAAATGGCCCAATGGAGAAAGGTGAATAGTGGTGTACCCCAGGGATCTGTGCTAGGTCCGCTGCTTTTTGACATATTCATAAATTACCTGGAAAGTGGAATAACAAGTGAGGTTATCAAATTTGCAGATGACACAAAACTATTTAAAGTTGTTAAAACCCAAGAGGATTGTGGAAAATTGCAAGAGGATCTTGATAGATTGGAAGACTGGGCATCAAAATGGCAGATGAAATTTAATGTGGAAAAGTGCAAGGTTATGCACCTAGGGAAGAACAACCCAAACTATGGTTACACGATGCAAGGTTCCACATTAGGAACCACCACCCAGGAAAAAGATTTAGGCGTCATTGTGGATACCATGTTAAAACCCTCGGCCCAGTGTGCAGCGGCGGCCAAGAGAGCAAATAGAATGCTAGGTATGATAAGGAAAGGAATGGAAAATAAAACAAAGGATATTATAATGCCTCTATATCGTTCCATGGTGAGACCACACCTTGAATACTGTGTGCAATTCTGGTCGCCGTATCTTAAAAAGGATATAGAGTTATTAGAAAAGATTCAGAGAAGAGCCACCAAAATGGTAAAGGGGATGGAAGGATACTCCTATGAAGAAAGGCTAAAAAGGTTAGGGCTCTTTAACCTGGAAAAGAGATGGCTGAGGGGAGATATGATAGAAGTCTATAAATTAATGAGCGGAGTGGAACGGGTAAACGTAGATCGATTGTTTACCTTATCAGAATATAGAAAGACTAGGGGACATGCAATGAAGCTACAGGGTAAACTATTTAAGACTAATAAAAGAAAATATTTTTTCACTCAACGTGTAATCAAACTCTGGAATTTGTTACCGGAGGATGTAGTAAAGGCTGTTAGTGTAGCTGGGTTTAAAAAAGGTTTGGACAAGTTCCTGGAGGAAAGGTCCATAAGCCATTATTAAGAAGGGTATCAATGCTTGAACCAATACAAGCATTGTGGAACCTGTGTCTCTTGGGGAAACTGCTAGGTACATATGACCTAGATTGGCCACTGTTGGAAACAGAATACTGGGCTTGATGGACCTTGGTCTGACCCAGTATGGCATATCTTATGTTCTTATGTTCTTATGAGACCAGTGGTGGAGCTTTAAATTTATATGCAGTGACACCACATGGCTTTAATTCTGAAATATAATGGTCAACATTTTATGTAAACTAGTTCTCCATGTATAGGAGGAAATTATGCAAGGCTTGCTTGTAAAACTGGAGTTAATTGGGAGTAAAAAAATGCAGACTTTGAAGCTGAAGATGTTTAAGCCGGTGGCACAAGCTCAACACGCTGATGACAGGCTGACTGGAATTTGAAGGGCAATGGAACAAGAGAAAAGAAAAACAAGGAACATCAGGAATGGCGTTGCGATGCTGCAAAACCCAGTTGGAGAAATTGCGTCTGCAAAATTACAATGCTACAATGTTGCAAATTAGCACAAAGTTACCCAGTTGATAAATGATTTAAAAGTGTTGTTCCCCCTGCCTGTGCCCTGTGCAGCTGCATCGCTTGCACAGCCCTTGGTCCAGCCTTAAAGATGGAACATCACAAAACTGGGGACTAGAGAATGGTAAGATACACATACAGTAGTGAGGGGCATCAGGATCCAAAAGCAGCCTCGAAGAGGTGGATTTTAGCCTAGATTTGAACAGAGCTAGAGAAGGATTCTGACTCTATGACTCGGGTAGTTTATTTGAGGAATGAACAGTTGGAGTTAGCAGTGGCAGAGAAGAGCACAGACAGAAGAGAACTGCCAGAAGAGCGGAGCTCCTGAGGAGGGGTGTAGGGAGAGATAAGAGAGGAGCCGCAGGATGAATGTACACATGATAATAGCGCCGTTCTGTGTGGTAAGTGTTGGGAGCATGGTGGCCACACCCCCAGCAATTAGCTCACAGAAGCTGCAGGTGCTGCACATTATTTTAGTATTCAACGTGCATTCCTTATCTTCCCTCCAGTCCAGTCCCTCACCACTGGGTAGTGTACCTCCTCTCGCAGCTTGGAGAATGAGCATGTCAGAGTTCTGATGTAACTTGGACCAATACCGGTGGCACCTCCCACCAGCCCCCAGTGTGCTCAGTCGTCGGGTTCAGGGGCTGCTTCTTCTGGTGCGCAGTTTCTTGAGGCGCTCGGTGCAGATGGCTTGCCAGTATCTTCAGGTGCTCGGAATGATGGTGGCTATGCTGGAAGTAGTTCCATGGACGAGGGTGTACATGTGTCCATTGTAGAGGTCTCTGCTCCGTCACTGGCCTCATCAACGAGATTCCTTGGACAAATGGCTGCCTTGTCCGCTGGCAGTCAGGAAGGCACTTCTCTGGTGGCTTTGTCCAGAAAATCTACAAGCGGGCATGCCTCTCGAGCAGCTGCAGTGGGCACTGGTACTGACGGATGCCAGTCTGTTGGGCTGGGGGGCTCACTGCAGAGGGCTCTTTGCTCAGGGGACCCGGAAGGGCCAGGAGCTCGCTTGGTCAATCAATTGACTGGAGCTGCGAGCAGTGGCTTTGGCCCTCCGGGCTTTCGAACTCGAACTCCTGGGAAGAGCAGTAAGGGTCCTGTCGGACAATGCTGTGGTGGTGGCCTACCTCAATCGTTAAGAGGGCACAGGCAGCGCAGCCCTGGAGCAGGAGGCAGAGGCCTTGCTCAACTGGGAAGAGTCTCGAATTCAGGCACTGTCAGCGGCACACATTGCCGGGACAGACAATGTGACGGCGGACTTTCTCAGTCGAGTTCGGGTGGATCTGGGAGAATGGGAGCTTCATTGCCTTTGCTCAGATCACCCGCAGATGGGGGCTTCCCATTATGGATCTGATGGCGACATTCGGATCCACCAAGGTGAGCCGATTCTTCAGCAGAAGGCGAGAAAGAATGTCCGAAGGATTAGACGTGTTGCTGCACCAGTGGCCCAAGGGGGGGTCTCCTTTATGTATTTCCTCCTTTATGTATTTCCTCATATTTCGGGGGGGGGGGGATAAATAGTTATAACAGTTTGAATTTTACAGTTTATCTGGTTTGATGTTGGTTATTTAAGCTTCTTATTTATTGCTCCTCTGAGTTTGCTTTGTCATTAGGTCACTGGGGGCTGGTGGGAGGTGCCACCGGTATTAGTCCAAGTGACATCAGAACTCTGACATGCTCAGTCTCCAAGCTGTGAGAGGAGGTACACTACCCAGTGGTAAGGGACTGGACTGGAGTTCCTCAAGGAATAACAATTAGCAGGTAAGTCTAATTTCTCTTGCCATACACTATCTATTTTATTCATTTATTTGAACGGTTTTATTGCCTTTCCGGTGATCAAAGTGGTTTACATATAATGGAACATTATTTTACAAAGAACATTGTACCATGGAACAAATAAACTATTTTAACAGTAACATTTTAACTCAGTGGAGGTAGGGAGAAGACCAATTAAACTATTAAACAAGACAATATTTTCATTCAAGAGCATGGTAATCGTTGCTGTACAGAGCATTGTTCACGGTCCATTTATTGTCGGAGATGTATAGTGATCATCTATTATATGGGTGATGCATAGTAAGCACTTCAGGTGCTCACTAGCGCTCTTTAATTAAAGGGCCCCTACATGTCTGTGATTAAAGTGTCTGCTTTACCAGTAGGACTAGCCAATTATAAATGGAAAATCCCCAAATATAATTCAAAGTCACAATATAAAAATATTTTTGGACCTATCTGGATATATAGGCTAAAAAATGTGAGTTTGAGTTTCTAAAGGACCTTTTGTTCTCGCGGTCCAGAATTGGGTCCTAACAGGCCCATCCTGCACAGAAAGGCCTGAGCTTTTTGGAATCGGGCTCTTTACCTCCACTACCCATCCCCCTTATACTCAACAACAGCAAACCATAACACAGGGAGCCAGAGTTTAATACATATTGCCATAAGTCAGATAAAGATAGATGTCTTGAACCATCTATTCTACTGTACATAGTTAACTTATTATTTGTATTGCGATGCAGCTAGCTTGGGCCCGAGGGCTTACAAGCATAGAGCAGCCTTATAGTGTCCTTTTTAAATAAAGCTTCCTTTGTTTGTCACCAGAGGGGTTCTGGGACTTGTAGTTGGCTTAATTATAAGGACAAATGTAGCTGTGAGTCCGTTGGTTTAAGGCAGCAAGAAAATTTATTTTTTTGCAGGATTCCAAGGCATTATAGCTCAAAACACAAGAGCAAAAGGATGCGTCTCCAACATAAGAGTAAATCAGGTTAACAGAGAAAAATGTAACAAAAAGCCTTCTATCACTGGGCAGCAGCTTTTATCCAAATAAACTTTCACAGAGCACAGCTTCTTTCTGGTCATTCAACTTAACAGGTAAAACTTTTAACAGCTGCTGTTTCCTTTTTCAAACCAAACTTTTGCTACACACACAGCTTCTTGGCTTCAGAAGCTCACCTACTTAGTAGAACACACTCTTGGCTTTTTCCAACTCTTTGCAGTCATAGAAATTAGTCACTATATTGTTTCACAGTCTTTCAACCCTGTTCAAATAAAGCTCAATTCTCCTTTAGACAAAAAGAGCAATCCATTGGTGACATTTCTGAGTCAGATTCTGGCATACAAGAATCCACCTGCATCTCTTCTATGGATATCGGGTATTTGTTACTTCCAACAGTTTTACAAACTTTCCCAGACTTCCTGTCTTCTAAAAACTCTTGGAACTGCTTCCACAGCAATTCACCCTGAGAAGGCACACTTGTATTGGGAGAGTAAAGCTTCCTCTCTGCAAACAGTTTTCTTAATGCTTCTAGTGTTAAAAGCTCAGTTTCTCTGCTCTTAGGTTTCGGTTCTCTTCATACATAAAACTATCCACCCACCTCTTAGCAGATGAAGACGTTAGGTCTGGCACTAGCTGTAGCAAACTGTTTCTCTGCAAGCTGTTCAGCTCTACATGTGCTGGCTTTACCTTGGGGCGGGTCTCTCAGACAACTACTGATTCCTTTCCTTCTGATATCTTTCAGGCTTTGGAACTCAGCCTTCTGGTGCCTTTCTCCACTCCTTCCCAGATAACCACTCTCTTGAAAGTTTCCTTGGAACCCTTCTATCTTTCCAGGATCTTTCAGAGTTTCTCCTTCTTGTGCCTTTGCTGCTCTGTCTGCTCTGGCTGCAGAACTGTTCCTTTCCAGCTGCTCCTGGATTTGCTGGCTCTGCTCTCTCTGCTGTGTCTCCTGTGAGTGTGTCTTCTGACTCCCCTCTCTCTGCTCTGAGTGTGGTTTTAAAAACCGTTTGCTACCGGGCACTCCCTTGTCTTTGCACAGGTGTGGCCAATCACTGAGTAAGCTTGGCTCCCCATCAGAACTAGGGCATGGCCTGGCCTTAGCAGAGAGCTGAGTTTTTTTCTTGCCTGCCTTGCAAGCCCTATGCACAACTGAACTGTCATTTGTTTTAAAGGGAAAAACAGGGTTTTCTTCCACTTCCATCTCTTCCTGGGAGCTCTCCTCACCACAGTATATAAGAAGACTGTTCATTGTTCAACATAAAACCACTGTTAATTGTAAACCGTCTTGACCATGGTGAAAGGCGGTATATAAACCTTGCTAAATAAAGTAAATAAATAAAAATAAAATTTCACTCTAAACACATAAAAGCATAAAAGACATGACTTGCAACTTATGGAGATCATCTTAGAAGGGTCATGTAGTACAGTGGTTCTCAACCCAGTCCACAGGACACACCTAGCCAGTGTCATGAGGCACAAGGATCAGAGCCCAGGGAGACAGAGAATGTACTTCAGAATGAATCCACTTTTGACAGGTCAAAGGAAAACATGGAGGAAGGTTGGCACAGAAACCCCAAACAAACTATGTCACACAGTACTAGGGAACGCCCAAGCCAGGAGCTAACCCATGACTCATTAGGAGAGGGGAGGCAGCTGATGAGGGGCGGAGCCCAAGCAAACGGGAAAGGCAACACATTTAAAAATCCCCTAGCAGGGAGTAGTGAGGAGAGAGGGAGGAGAAGAATTAACCAAGGACCCAGCCAAAGGAGAACTGTCTTGGGAACAGAGTGGAAGGACAAGAGAAGGGAAGGGAGTCCCAATCTCACCCAGGGAAGTTCCTCTGAAGAAGGGAGCCGTGGGAGGCACGCTGACCCAAAGAGACAGACAGTTCCACGCTGTAGGAAGCAGTGCACGGCTGGTCAGTGCACTGAGGAACTCTATTCCCCAGAAAGCAAGGAACATTGCTTTAAAACCTGGGTAAGGCAGTCTCAGCCTTATAATGCTAAGTACTCTGAAGGAAAAGTTTATTCCCCTGAAGCTGAGCTTCTGCCTGTGAGAAAACCCAGGCAAAGCAGAAAGGAAAAGTTTTACCTTGAGCCGTGTTGCAGCCAAGGGAGGTTCTTGGAAAGGAGTTTGCTGGAAGGTAGGAAAATACCACCTAATAGCAGAGCAGAGGAATCTAACCCAGTTCCTTGTACATACCAGGAGCTGTGCGAAAGAGCCAACAGTAATTATGGTAAACACCCAGGCTCCTCTAGGCTGTTGGGGGAAGGAAACCTTTTACCCTTTGCAGAGGAAGTGATTAAGCAGGGAAAAGAGTTCACCCCACGGGAAGCTGAGGAGGACGTTGATGGTATGCAATGTGATTTTTACCAAGCTCCAGACACGGAGATGTTGATGGACTGTACGTACACGCTGTCAGACAGCATACAATCTCTATGCTAATATTGCTACATTATTATAAGAAGGAAAACAGTCCAAAGAGTGTTTGGAAGTTAAACTGTTTTCTGTGCCTTTTTGTGTTACCTTAAGAAGCTGAAGACAAGCACTGCCTAAGTTTGGTTATCCTTTTGTTTCATTGTACCAGAAGTATGGACTTTATGTTGCTGTATTTTCAAGGTTAAAATCCAACCCTGGGAAGGGAATAAATCCTATTTTTACCTTACTATCTCGTGCACAACTATTTACTTCATAAGCTACTGAACTACAATACCCAGAAGGCTTTACCAAGCCTCAAAATAGTGGTTCACAGCCTCAAGAAGAACACTTCCCCGCTCAACTTACTCACACTAAGGCCTCTGGGAGGGTGAGTGGGTGACACCAGTCAGGTTGACAGGATAACCAGAATGCATATGCATAAGAGATCTGCATGCACCACCTCCATTGTATGCAAATCTGTTTCACGCATAACATAGGCAAGCAGGATTTATGTCTGCCCCTCCCCCAAACATAATCTCTTTGCCTTCTTTCCCTTAGGCCCAATGATCACTTTACTCAACAACTATGGGTAAAACATGGCCGCACCTTTATTACTAGATCAACATAATCAATACAAATATACAGGGTGGCCCAAAATAAGTGAGAACATCTCGTAAATTAAAAGCTTAAATCGTTTACTTATTTACCTTTGTTAGCTATATAACGTCTTTATTTCGACAATTAACAAACTGAGCACCCTAGGGATGGACCCTAAAGTTACTGCTTGGGTTAGAAATTGGTTGGGTGGGAGGCGACAAAGAGTACAAGTAAATGGAGCTCACTCTGAGGAGAAGGATGTTACCAGTGGTGTGCCCCAGGGATCTGTCCTTGGTCCGATTCTTTTTTTTTTTTTTTTTTATTAATTTCAACAATTACATTCATGTAATACAATAAAAGAAAATCAAGAAAAATTAACTACATCAGATGAATAAACATCAACAAATAAGCCAAAATATTGATATAGCCCACATCAAGGAACTCAACTGAATCTTAAAGTCAGGTCATACTCAGGAAAATAAGACACAAAGCCTACAAAAGGAGGCAACAACTTATTCTTGGGCGCTCTGTACTTCACTAAGTGCCTTCCGCTTCTCAGACAGGAAACTTTCCAATTGGGTGACATCAGTAAAAATATATGAAACCTCTTTCCAGGTAACTACACACTTACATGGAAAGCGAAGGAAAAAGGAGGTTTCACCCAGAGACAAAACCTGGGACTTTAAGGCCAGGAACTGCCGACGTCTAAGCTGGGTGCTACGTGCGACATCGGGGAAAACATTTACAAGATGTCCACAAAACTTAACATTCTTGTGCTTAAAGAAGGCACGCAGCACACATTGCTTAATATCTCTAGTCATAAATGTCACCAACAAAGTAGAACGGGAATTGATTATGTCCTGGGAGTCCTCGAGAAAGGCGGTGAGATTAGCAATAGAAGGTTCGATAAGATCAAACTCCCCCTCAACCGGATTAACTCTCTTAAGATTAGGGGATATATAATATATCTGAGAAACTGAGATAGGTTCCTTGATTAATAAGACTTCCTGAAGGTACTTATCCAATAATATCTTAGGAGCGAGGAGTTTGGTAATAGGAAAATTCAGGAAACGCAAGTTGCAGGAATGTGCTACATTCTCCATCGCTTCAATCTTATTGTGGAGGGTCAGTGAGTCCCTTATACCAACTGCCTGAGCAGCGTGCAAAGAACTCATCTGTCCCTCCAGTTTTGAAATGGCTGTATTAAACGAAACCGTTCTAAGATCTAACTGTCGCAAAGAGACTACTGTCTCTTGAGAAAATTTAGCCAGTGAATCGAAAGTACCTGAAATCTTACTATCAATGGACTTAAGAACTCCCCAAACATCCTTCAAGGTAATCTCATTATCAGACCCAATAGTCGGGAGTGCAGGAGCAACCCCCGACTCAACAGAGAGAACCGGTTTAGGCAAGGAAAAAGAATCATCTAAGCCTCTTACCTTCTCGGGAGACTCCACCTCAGAAGCAGGAAGCACTGTAGCAAAAGGACAAGGCGGCGGAGACCTTCCCCCTGAACTCAGGGAGGCGCCCTCAGGAGACGAATGGGCAATTGGCAGCAAAGAAAAATGCTTATCTAAGGGGCCCGTCGGTTTAGTACTACCGGCGGGGTCGCCCTGAGAAGCAGCCTTACCTTTACCCTTCCGTTTCCCCATAACACAGGGGGACAAAAGGGTAAAATGAAACAATCAAAACCAGGTAAAAACTTAACTAGGAAAACCTGCCTCTCTTCCAAATCCGAGGAGCATGCAGTCAATAGAATAATACAATGACGTCGCAGCGACGTCGAAGGGGCATCAAAGGGGCAGGGTCTGCCCCTTTGAACATGCTGGTCCGATTCTTTTTAACATCTTTGTTAGTGATATAGCAGAAGGGCTGTCGGGTAAGGTTTGCCTCTTTGCGGATGACACCAAAATCTGCAATAGAGTAGACACCCAGGAAGGTGTAGATAACATGAGGAGGGATCTAGCTAAGCTTGAAGAATGGTCTAGAATTTGACAGCTGGGATTTAATGTTAAAAAATGTAAGGTCATGCATTTGGGCTGCAGCAATCCAAGGGAGCAATATAGTATAGGGGGTGAAGTACTTTTGTCCACTAAAGAAGAGCGGGACCTAGGCGTGGTTGTGTCTGATGATCTTAAAGTAGCTAAATAGGTAGAAAAGGCGACGGCAAAAGCTAGAAGGATGCTTGGGTGCATACGGAGAGGAATGGCTAGCAGAAAAAAGGAGGTAATAATGCCTCTGTATAAGTCTTTGGTGCGACCTCATTTGGAGTACAGTGTGCAATTCTGGAGACCACACCTTCAAAAGGATGTGAACAGGATGGAGTCGGTGCAGAGGGTGGCTACTAAAATGATTAGTGGTCTTCATTATAAAGCATATGAGGACTGACTGAAGGATCTTAATATGTACACCTTAGAGGAAAGGCGGGATAGAGGTGATATGATTGAGATGTTTAAATACCTCCGTGGCGTAAATGTTCAGGGAGTGAGCCACTTTCAATTGAAAGCAAGTTCTGCTATGAGGGGACACGGAATGAGGGTGAAGGGAGATAGATTCAGGAGTGATATACCGAAATATTTCTGTACGGAAAGAGTAGTGGATCCATGGAATAGTCTCCCAGTGGAGGTGGTAGAGATGAGGACAGTAACTGAATTCAAAAAAGCATGGGACAAACACAGAGGATCTCTAAAGGTAAAAAGGGGACTGTTGTAGTTGTTGATATGGAAGGACAGACTAGATAGGCCATGTGGTCTTTTTCTGTCATCATATTTCTATGTTTCTAATTTCCGGTTGCCATCTTTTTTTTTTTAATTTGTCAATCGCTTACATCTGTATATTTTAATTTTTAAATAACTTATATGCTACGAGAAGTTCTCACTTTTTTTGGGCCACCCTGTGTGTGTGTATATATATATATATATATATAGATATAGATATAGATATAAACACATGCAACATATGCACCGCGGGGCAAGGTTCCCAATCTAGTCACTGAGCCACTTTATTTTGACAATTAACAAACTGAGCACCCTAGGGAGGGACCCTAAAGTTACTGCTTGGGTTAGAAATTGGTTGGGTGGGAGGCGACAAAGAGTACAAGTAAATAGAGCTCACTCTGAGGAGAAGGACATGCCCTCCTCCCTTGTTGTCAAGCCAGCCTAACTTGCCAAATTGAGTTGGATCCACCCCCATACAAGGGGCCTCAGAGGACCACCTGCGCTGAGCTGCAATTGTATATGGGCACTCCCCAGGGCATCCTGCTTTAATGGCAGCTAGGGCACCCTGTCCCTTTTGCTCATACTCTGCGTGAGCTTGTGGCCTGGCTCCGGTAACCACTTGTAGCTTATTCAGCTGTGAAGTGTACTGAGCTATGCAGACCTCATCCGGGGTAACCATGAAAAGTGGGCAGGGTGGAGAAGCAGACGATCTGAAAGGAAGATCGCTCTGCTCTGTTGCTTTTATTGGGGGCTGAGGTCTCGCCTGGGTGCTCAGGGCTGGTGACACTTGTCACGATGGTTTGCCTTGTGGTGGAATATTTTTCCTCTGCAACCCCAGCGAGATCACAGACCCCTCTGAGAGGTATGGGGAGGGGGCGGATGGACCGGCCACCATGCAAAGCAGCGGGCTTGAAGCACTTGTGCTTCACCCCTTGTACTATGCATTGTGGTTATCCGGAAGACCTGACTGGCTAGGTGTGTCCCAAAGACTGGGTTGAGAACCCCTGATGTATTATTGGAACATTTAAATAGCAATTTTACATGTAAATGAAAGGAGGTATGTTCTGAGCATTGTTGGACATTCCTGAAAAAAAGTGTGTATTTCCTATTTTGCAATGGCAATACACATATAGAGAGACCCCTTGGATGCCACTGCTTTGAATAGCAGAAACCTCCAATGGCCCATTAAATTATTACACCCTGACCTATATGGTACTAATTTTCCAGCACAGGGAAGGCTACTCTTACCCAGTTTCATTATCCTGGGAGGAGACTACTCTCAGAGGAAAAATTCAACTTCTATACATATCGCTCCCAAAGGCAGAAACCCATCTTTGGCTCATCACCATTGCATCAACAAGGATAGATTAAGCAATCTGCCCAAAGGGGGCAGGTGATTATTTATTTATGATTATTTATGCATTTATTTAACAGGTTTTCTGCACCGCCTTTCAGAACATTAAGGTTTACAAGGAACAAGATGAACAGTAACGTACATATAACATTTGCAGTAACTGAACATAAGACAAAACCAAACATGAACTGGTGATTATGGCTAGACCCTATCCCTCATACCAAAGAGGGAGCCTCAGGGCCAAAGGCTGCTATAGAAAAGAACAGAGGGGTAGAACGGTGTCCTAGGTTCAAGCCTACACCCAAAGTCCATTGTGTCTGTTCCATCCCTGCCAGCACACCCTAGAAGCAGGGGCGGCCCAAGGGGGGTGCGGGGCCATGTGCGGAGATTAATTGTGGGGCCTCATTTATGTTTATGTTTATGTTTATTATTTGATAAAAACCACCTTTCTACAAAAACCAAGGCGGTGTACAATTTAAAATTCAATAAAAGAAGGCTAAAAGCCAACGGAAAAGAAGAGAAGTGTACAATATATTATAGGACAGAATGAAAGGGAAAGCAGACAGACGGAACATGAGAAGAAGAAGACCTAAGGGCAGACAAAAGGTGAGGGGAAAGTAGAAGTCACACAAAAGGAGAGGGAACATCAAAAGCTAAAGAGAACAGATGAGCTTTCAAGTCTTGTTTGAAGGTAGAGTGTTGGGGTTCTAAACGGAGGGAAGAGGGAAGGGCATTCCAAAGGGCGGGTCCAGCAAAGAAGAAAGCGGTAGAATGGGTAGACTGAAGGTGAGCTCGGGAGGGGGAGGGGAGGGTAAGGCGATTAAGATGAAATGAGCGGGGAGTGTGTCTAGGGGAGTGGAAAAAGAGGAGGTCCGTGAGGAAGGGGAAAGAAAAGGGCGAACAGAGCGAATCTGACGAAGAAAGAAAAAAGAGGTTTTAGTAACCTGAGAGATATGGGAGTGAAAAGATAAGTCTGAATCAAAGTGCACCCCCAGGTACCGAAAAGTGGAAACCAAGAGTACAGGAGTGCCAGAAAAAGAAGGGGCTAGTGATGGAGGGGGACTACCATGCGAGAACCAAACAGCCACAGTCTTAGTGAGATTCAAGTGAAGACAGTTAAGGGTCAGCCAGTCTGCCACAGCTGCAAGGCAGGCGTTAAGGGGTGAGAGGCCTGGACAAGAGGGAGAAGTATGATAGAGTAGGAGAATATCGTTGGCATAGAAAAATGTAGAGATACCGAATTGTTGGATCAGGGAGGCAAGAGGGGCCAAGAAAAGGTTGAAGAGAAGAGGTGCAAGAACGGAGCCCTGGGGAACCCCACAGGGAAGAGAGTGAGAATCTGAAGGAGAAGTGGAAAGCAGAGAGGAAATGACTGCACAGGAGCGAGAAGAGAGAAAAGAGTGGAACCAGTGATGAACTGTACTACAGAGACCCGCATCCCGCAGACGGTGTAGAAGAAAGGAGCCTCATTTGCATAAATATTTGCATGATGTTAACATGCATTTTTAGTAAACATGCCTCTTAATGAGTGTCTGGATAAAGAAAGACTAACAGATTTCTACGTTACTATATTCCAGTGCCAACCGCCATGCCCATTAGGAAGTACTATAAACACTGACCATTTAGAACTCATAGCAAATCCACCATATCATAACAGCACTGCCAGGACTCACAAAGCACCAAACCCTACCTATCAAAAGGCAATACTGCAAATATTAAACCAATACATCTCAAAGAATATCAATGCATCTCCTACTGGGGAAAGAGAACAAGTGGCACGGTCAAATAGAAACTACATGAACAGAATACCTCAGCTTGGTTAAAATGCAGAACATAGACATCACCAAAGAACAAGGGATCACAATTTAGAAATATGAAGACAATAATTAAACTGGGAACCCCAAAAGCCAAACTTGGGATGTACAACAGTGGAGAAATAAAACTATAAATTAATTTCCTCTTGTACTAAACAAAACACAAAAGACATTAACGATGCACATTTCCCAGAGCTGATATATTCCAGTTAATAAATTGAAAATAAAAAATTATTTTTCTACCTTTTGTTGTTTGTGCATTTTCGTTTTCAGTTACAATTGCTCCAGTCACATTCTTCTGGTTTCTTCGTGTCTTCTGCGAGCTATCCATTTGTCCTTTCTTCTCTTTTAGATTGTTTTCCATTTTCTTTCTCTATATCTGCTTTAACATACTGATCTTTCCCCTTTTGCTCTTTCCCCTATTTCTTTCCTTATTCCTTTATCATCCACTCAAATGATACCCTTCCATTCTCATTCCCCACTTTCTCTCTCAATACCTGGCCCATCGTAGACTTTTCTTCCCTCTCACACAAAATATATTTTCCCCTCTCCATTCTCATTCCCCATCCCTTTCTAGTCCTCCCCCAAAATCAGCTCCCTTATAGTTCTAGACCCACCCAGCATCCGCCCCCTTCTAGTCCCATTCTCCCCAGCCTCCACTTCAGCCCATTTCCAGTCCTAGCCCCCCATATGCTCTTTTCCAGTTCCATTCCATCCCCCCATCAGCCTATTTCCACTCCAAGCTCCCCCATCAACCCATTTCCAGCCCTATTCCAACTCCCATCAGCCCATTTCCAGTCCTATTCCAGCCCATCACCCATTTGCAGTCCACGTTCCCTCCATCAGCCCATTTCTAGTTTTATTCCAGCTCCTCATCAGCCCATTTCCAGTCCTAGCCCCCCATATGCTCTTTTCCAGTTCCATTCCAGTCCCCCATCAGCCCATTTTTACTCCAAGCTCCCCCATCAGCCAATTTCCAATCCTAGCCCCCTCGTCAGCCCATTTCCAGCCCTATTCCAGCTCCCAACAGCCCTTTCCAGTCCTAATCCAGCTCTTCATCAGCCCATTTCCAATTTTAGCCCTCCCATCACAGCCCATTTCCAATCCTAACCCCCCACCACCATCACAGCTCATTTGCAGTCCTAGCCACCCCCCCCCCCACCATCACAGCCCATTTTCAGTCCGTTCCCCCCCCAGCACAGCCCATCTGCAGTCCGTCCCCCCCCCCCAGCACAGCCCATCCAAACCTCCGAAGAGCCCCGCGACGGTCTAAGGGGCTGCAGAGGGAGCCGGGGAAGCCTGCGCGAGGCCCGGCTCTCTCTGCACAGCTGCCAGCGTGAAGAGCTTTTTCCTTCATGCTGGTGGCTGTTTCAGTGAAGCCACAAATGCCTTTAACTTTTCCCAGCATTCGCAGCTTCACTGAAACAGTCACCAGCGTGAAGGAAAAGACTCTTCACGCTGGCGGCTGTGCAGAGGGGGCCGGGGCCTCGCGCGGGCTTCCCCAGTTCCCTCTGCAGCTGTCCAAGTGTCCATTGAGTGGTAATGGAGTTTGCATGGGGCCCCCTGAAGCGCAGGGCCCTGTGCGAACAACATTATCGTTCAATGGATGGGCCGGCCCTACCTAGAAGCTGAGGAGGAGAGCAGTTCTACCAGTGGGGAGAAGGAGTGAAGTAGTCTACATCGGGGAGCTATCTATCTACTCTCAGAGGAAGGAGAGAGAAACCAGAGTAACACATCAGCCAAAGCCTAGAGTTCCCGCACCTACAGCTGCACCAGCTCAAGGTACAGTTCAGGAGCAAGGGCTTTTCAACCAGAAAACACTAAAAATAAGAAACAGAAAGCGAAACAAGCCTGGAACACTATTCCAGCTTTCCAAGGGAGGGAAAGGAGTGTAACTACATCTTATAGAGTTTGGAGTAAGGAGAAAGGAGTTCAGCTGCTTGTAATATAGTTATATTTTTCTCTCCACCAGTTCTGTATTTTTGTTATTGTTGTCAATGACCCTCGAGTTCTTTAAGTAAACCCTTTGGTTCATAACACAAATTCTGGTCCAAATTCTATTTATTCAGAAAAAGGAAAAAGGAGGGAGTAGAGTCTATAGCAGTCTCATTTCAGGAAGCCTAAATAAATTATCCCCAAGAACAGAGACTGAAAGACAGCACTGCTGTTGTCTGCCAAAGAGTTGCTTTAAGAGTTCACACAGACACTCATACACCCATCTATCTAAAAATGCTGCCTGCTGATATTTACACCTGCTCCAAGTCACTCATGTCCGTTAAATGCTCATTTGGACCTATGCTTTGAATGAGTAGAGGCAATTGTGCTTATATTTTTTGGGCCCGATAATTGTTGCGATTAACGCAGTTAGCAGACCTGCTGACCACATTAATTGCGCTGACCAGGCTATTCAGCGGCACCAACACAGTTAGCATTGGGGCATTCCAGAGGTGGAGTGGGGATGGAGTTGGGGTGGCAGCGGCGATGTTGACCCACTGCCCAGTTATTGCTTAGTGGTGAACATTAGGCACTTTAAAGATTGGCCTAACTTTCACCAGAGAAACTAACCAGGCAGTGACTGAATATTGCGGCTGCCTGGTTAGATTCATCCAGCTGATCTGGATATTCAAAGCCGGTAACCAGATATGGCCCCAGCATTTAATATCTGGTTCTGACGTTCAGTGGCGGCAACTAGCTGCATTAACAGCACTAATCACCATCACTGAATATCAAACTCTTTGTGCTTAAAACCACCTCAAAATCCAAAAATGTTGGAGTTTTGGACCTAGGCTCCTTAATTTGCTGCTCTTGGATATCTAGTTTTGTGAAATCCAGCATGTACACATTCATAGTTTGCGAAATCAGTGTGCAACTACTGGCAGTTGTGCATGTAGAGCCCCTAAAACTTTTGGAATCTGTATTTTTGGTTCACACTCTATAGCAAATGCTTGAATTTCTCTTGTATCTTTATAGGTATTTTACAAAAGCCTTTTGTAAAATACCTTGAATTTTTGAACATCCCAGCTCAGATGCCCTTTTTCCTACTTGGACAACCTATAAATAGGGTTCCTTGCATAGAAGCATACCTCTTATGAAGTAGATTTAGAGAGATGTCCTCTGAAACAAACGTTTTGCAAAGGAAGTCTGTTTTGAATGTCAAAGTGGCAAGCCCAGGACCCCTATCAAGTAGTCATCTAAACTGCATGTCCAAATAAGAAGCTAGCCAGTTATTGCGTATGGCTGGAAGTGGTACAGATTCCAAAGAGTAAAGATACAGCAGTACACATATATTTTGAAGGACTGTCCAAAGCGTGCTCCTTCTACATCAGCACTTGCTGCCATTTATATTCCTCAGTTGCCCCTTTTTTAAATCTCTACGTACACATATAAGCCCATTTACACATCTCAATCTGCTTTTATAACTTTAAAAGAGGGTGACTAAATAAAAAGTCATTAAAAAACTCCTAAAGGTGTTTTAAGGGCAACACAGGCACTTATGTGCCTCTATAAACTTGTACCAGCCCCAACAGTGCGCAAATTGATACCTGCTCTGAAACTGGTGTAAATTTGTGTATCTTTTCTATGCATGTGTTCTCATTTTATAAAATATAGACGCACATTGCAACTTCATCCTTACTCCACCCAAACTATGCCTCTGGGAACACGTACAAGCAGGTTGCATTAAAGTAGCTGCACTCTTTTCAGGCACAAAACATTTACGTTCCTTTACCCCCATACAATTTTATAAAAAGCCTTCTGTACATGCAAAACAGGCTTTTCATGTGGAAAAAGTTTTATAAAATTCCCTCTCTACATATAAATGGTGTGTAAGGCTTTGAAAATCCATTCCATAGTAGATGATGTCAGGTAATGATCTAAATGGCTCCTTCAAACTGTCCAATAAGATGGTGAGGGTTCTAACTGCTATTCTGTGGAGGTTACCCCCGTCCTTCTTAAGAAGTCATATCACTGCTGTTTTGAGCTGATGTGCTCTGTGCTATTTACCTGCAGACTTCACATCTATTTTCAAAAGAGACAGTATTTGCATAATGGCTCTTTAAAAATTACTTTGGCAAAACAACCTGCAAACATTTATAGTAGCTAATGTGTGGATAGTTTTTTTGGAGGGTTTTTTTAGGCGTAGGGAGGTATAGATAACATGAAAAAGGATCTAGTGAAGCTTGAAGAATGGTCAAGAAATTTGGCATCTGAGATTTAATGCTAAAACATGCAGGGTCAGGCATTTCTGCTGCAAAAATCCAGAAGTAGAGTATAGGGGGATGAAGTACAATAATTCTGTCAATGAAAAAGACCAGGATCTGGGGCGATTGTTTCTGATGATCTTAAGGTAGATAAACAGGTAGAAAAAGTGAAGGTGAAAGCCAGAAGAATGTTTGGGTGCACAGGGAGAGGAATGGCCAGCAGAAAGAAGGAGGTGTGTTCAGTTCTGGAGACCACACCTTCAAAAATATATAAACAGGATAGAATCGGTACAGAGAGCCGCTATTAAAATGGTCAGTGGTCTTGGTGATAAGGTATAAAGATCTCAATGAGAGCAATTCCGTTCTGGGCATCCCCTGCCTGTGTGTGAACCCAGAATCTGTGCATGCCCACTTGCACCTGAGTCTGATCCTGTGGGGGCTAGATGTGCCCACGGGATCAGAATTGGGTGCAACCGACCGGACATGCAGGCCATGGCCCGATTCTGGGCCCCAGACGTTCAGCCCACTGCACGGCTAGCCCAGCCAGGCTCCTGCATGGAGTGGTGTGGCATGGCATTCTGTTGCCATGCCACATCAGCTCCATGCAGGAGCTGTGATCCCCAACTGACCATCAAAATCTTTCCCCACAGCCCAACCCCCGATTGGGCCTACCATGGCCAGAGTCGGACTGCAGGGAACGCTCTGCATTCCCTCACCTTGCTTCTCCATGCTGGCTGCTGCAAGTGCCCCCGTCTAGATGGACTTATTCTACATCTGTGGTGGAATAAGTCCCCCATCCATATAGCCGACCCCAGATATAGAGGGCCAAACTTAGAATCAGCCCTGTATGTCCAGGGTCAGATACCCATCCACTCCCCACCATCACTCCCTCTCAGGACCACCCCCTCCCACTCACAAACAGATCTCCCTGCACAAGCTGCCTATATGCGCAGGGAGCTCTGCAGCAAGATATCTATCCCAGTGTTTAGTGGGTCTGGACGTCCCTCCAGACCTTCTAAATGTTGTTCAGAATGACCCCCAATATGTATACTATGAAAGAAAGGTAGGAAAGGGAGATATGATAGAAACATTTACAAAAATGTCATAAATGCACAAGAGAAGGGCCTCTTTCAACTGAAAGAAAACTTTGCCATGAGGGGGCATATGATGAAGCTTAAAAATGATAGACTCAGGAATAACATGAAGAAATATTTCTTTATGGAAAGAGTGATATATGCATGGAATAGCCTCTCAGTGAAGTTGGTAGTGATGAAGACTGTATCTGAATTCAAGAAGGAATGGGACAAACATAGAAGATCTCTTTTTTTTATTTCTTTCTTTTTTATACTGTGCTCTTTAGAATCAGTGTGGTTTACATGTATACTAACAGGTACTTTATATTCCCTTGTCCCTGAAAGGCTCACAATCTAAGTGTACCTGAGGCAATGGAATGTTAACTGGCTTGCCTGAGGCCACAAGGAGTGGCCATGGGACTAGAGACCCAAGTCCCTCCAGCCTGAAGTTGCTTGTCCCCATGTGGGAATTGAACCCCCAGCCTTCTGGCCTGAAGTAACCTGTCCCAACCACTGAGCCATGCCTCCCATGGCAAAAAATCCCAACTACTAACTACATGGCAAAAATCCCAACTACTAAGCTTTACAGCCCCTTTTTTGCCCATCTCTATGGGCAAAAAAGGGGCTGTAAAGCTTAATAGTTGGGATGGAAAGGTAGACTGTATAGACTGTATGGTCTTAAACATAGAAACATAATGGTAGATAAAAATCACTCACAAAAGCAGAACTCTGCTTGTGGCTCCACCAACTACTGCACCATATGGATGTAGATGGAGTCTAACCCTAGGGAGCAAGGGGTCTTTGATATCCCATCCTTTCAGTCCATCATGGTGGTAGCCACAAGGCTAGAATCTGCAAGGAGTGGAGAGCAGAGGAGTTGGAAGGAGTCTTAGGCTCAGGCCTGTACCTGAATTTCTTTGCGACTGTGCAAAATCTGTCAGCTTAGGAGTCTTGCATGTAGTGAAGAAAATGAGCTACACAACCTTCACTGGTAGCCAACCATTACAAACAGGAAGGACAGATGTAACCAGAAGAACATCCAGTAGACCAGTGTCCTAAAGCTAACAGATGCCACCATTTCCAAGGTACACTGTGGAAGTTAGTTGTACAGGAAGGAAGGTTCTCCTATGTGTACCCAAAAGAGAAAGAGAAAGGGGAGTGTGAGAGTAATGTTGAGTAGAATAAATTTCTAGCACTCCGAAAAAGGTAACAGAAGTTAATTGATTGTAACCAGTACTCGTGGGGAAGAGAAAGAAAGAAAATTATGTATGTATATTTGGAATAAATAAAAAGAAAGAAGTTAACCTGCTTGTAATATAGATACACTTTGCCTTTGCAGGTTATTGTTGTTGTTATAGTATCAAAGACCCTAAAGTTCTTTAAGCAAACCATTTTGCTCAAAATATACATTCTGGCCTGGATTCAGTTATTTTGAGAGGGGAAGAGGAAAGAGTTGAGTTTTAGTGCCATACACCTCCCAGTGAACATGGTTCCCATTCAAAGAACCCACTACATTTTCCCAAGAGTAGAGACTGACAAACTGAACTGCTTTTGAATGATTGTGACCATTGTTTGCCAAACAGTGAGTGTAGATATTTAATAACAAAATATGCCACAGCATTTCAAACACTAACAAGCTCTATTGTACCCTATAACAAGTAATGCTAATGCATTTGTCAAATATTGCTTTAGGCTTAAACATACATTTAGCTGCAACCAACCTTAAATGTCCTCAAAGCTGACTTCATTAGAAGATTGAGAATTAGAAGATTTGTAACAAGGCCAGATATGAGATGAAGTTCCCAAAAGAATTAAATCCCTTCCTTTAGCCTGTGCCATTGCCCATAAACTGATGCTAAATAGAGAAATTACGGGATAGCATTAACAACAGACTGACTCTAATTCAACCTAACTTTACCTAACATCAATGCATCTCGGTCCTCTGTACCCATATCACTATCCAGCAGTGAATGTGCAGTCATCCCAAATGTAAAATACAGCACAGAGCACATATTCTAGGTAGATAATCAAACTAATTAATGATTTATCACTCATTTTCTTTTATTTTGCATTTTTGGTCCATGTCAACCATTGGCCATCAGTCAAATAAAAAGCAAAATGACAGCTGGATAACTGAGATACTGGTTTGCAGCTTGTCGTGCTGTGAGGGCTTGTGTGCATCAGTGATGCTGAGAGCTAAACTATCGGTAGTTTAACTACTGGCAGGGTCTCCCAAGATGGACAGGTCTCAGCTGATGTGCCAGACCAAGACAAACCACCCATCTGGGCAGCAGCAGAATGGGATACTGTTGACGGCGGAGGATCACATTTCTGTGACAACGGCAACACCACCAAACTTAAACTGCGCGGAGGAAAGGCCCGGCAATCTACTTCTGTATCTTGCCATGAAAACCCAATGAATTGTCACAACAAAACAAATTGTGCTATAGTGCTGGAAGATGAAACCCCCAGGTCAGAAGACACTCAACTAGCTACTGGGGAAGAGCTGAAGACTTTTCAGAGTAAAGCCAGCATTTATGATGTGGTTGGATCAAAGCCCTCGGGACATCTGACTGCTGATGTAGCTGTACATGAAATGAGAGTCAGAAGCTGTAAAGATGTCTTACACATTGGAACATGGAACATACGAAGCAACATTCAGGGGAACGGATCAAAGCCCTCAGGACGTCTGACTGCTGATGTAGCTGTGCATGAAATGGGAGTCAGAAGCTGCAAAGATCTCTTACACATTGGAACATGGAATGTACGAACCAAGGGAAATTGGAGGTGGTCAAGAATGAAATGGAACGTGTACAACTTGATCTATTGGGTGTCAGCGAACTGAAATGGACTGGCATCGGGCACTTTGCATCAGATGATCACATGGTCTACTATGCTGGAAATGAAAGACAAAGAAGAAATGGTGTTGCATTTATAATAATGAAGAAACTTGCAAGAACTGTAATGAAATACAATGCAGTCAGCGAACGTTTAATCTCTATTTGTCTACGAGGAATGCCTATCAACACAACTATAATTCAAGTATATGCCCCAACAACAGCTGCAGAAGAGAATGAAATTGAAGAGTTCTATGAACAAGTACAAGCTGAAATTGACAGAACATGCAAACAGGATATCCTGATAGTCATGGGTGACTGGAATGCAAATGTTGTCAACAAAGAAGAAGGCAAAGTAGTTGGAAAATATGGACTTGGCAACAGAAATGTAGCTGGAGAAAGACTGATAGAATTCTGCAAGACCAATGATCTATTCATCTCAAACACCTTCTTCCAGCAACACAAGTGGCGACTCTACACATGGACTTCACCCAATGGATGGTATAAAAATCAAATTGACTACATCTGTGGAAGTCAACGATGGGAAAGTCCTGTAACATCAACAAAGACAAAACCTGGAGCTGACTGTGGTGCAGATCATCAACTACTAGTATGCAAACTCAAGCTAAAGTTGAAAAAAAAGCAAACCACTCATGAATGCAGCAAAATATGACCTTGACAATATACCACTGGAATTTAAAGACTGCCTGCAAAATCAATTTGCTACTTTAGATACAAATGACAGAGCTCCAGAAGAGTTATGGAACGAAGGGACATGGGATGAGGGTGAAGGGAGATAGATTCAGGAGTGATATGCGGAAATATTTCTTTACGGAAAGAGTAGTGGATCCATGGAATAGTCTCCCAGTGGAGGTGGTAGAGATGAGGACAGTAACTGAATTCAAAAAAGCATGGGACAAATACAGAGGATCTCTAAAGGTAAAAAGTGGACTGTTGTAGTTGTTGATATGGAAGGACAGACTAGATAGGCCATTTGGTCTTTTTCTGTCATCATATTTCTATGTTTCTATGAATGACATCAAGAAGGTTGTGTTGGAAAAAAGCGAGAAGTCGCTACAAAAGGTGAAAAAGCAAAAACGGCCAAAATGGATGACGGAAGAAACTCTGAAAATTGCCTAGAAATGCAGAGAAGCTAAAGCCAGAGGAGAAAGAAAGACAATCACAGAACTCAGAGATTTCCAAGACAGGACATGGAAAAGTACTACAATGACGCATGCAAAGAAAAATAGAAGCAGAAACTTAGAGGAAGAACAAGATCGGCTTTCCTAAAGCTACGAAAGTTGAAGAAGAAATTCCAGCCTCGAATTGTAATTTACAAGATGCTCAAGGATTGATGTTGAATGGTACTGAGAAGATCAAGAAAAGGTGGAAAGAATATACAGAGTTGTTATATGATGAAGATCAAGTGAATCAACAGCCGTTTCAACCTGTACCTTATGATCAGGAACCATTGGTGATGAAAGAAGAAGTTGAAGCAGCATTGAAAGCCTTATTAAAGAACAAAGAACCAGGCATTGATAGCACTCCCACAGAAGTATTACAGAATCTGGTGCAGCTGTTACCATACTTACAAGGCTCTACCAAGAAATATGGAAGACATCATGGCCAACTGACTGGAAAAGATCTGTGTTTATACCAATACTAAAGAAAGGTGATCCAACTGACTGTGGAAAGTATCCCACAATCGCTCTGATCCCACATGCCAGCAAGATTCTACTGAAGATTATTCAAAAGAGACTACAACCATACCTGAAACAAGAACTACCTGAAGTGTAAGCAGAGTTCAAGAAAGGGCGAGAACGAGAGACATAATTGTGGATGTAAGATGGATCCTTGAAAAGACTAAAGAATACCCAAAGGATATCTATTTGTGCTTTATTGACTATAGCAAGGCTTTTGACTGTGTAAACCATGAGAAACTCTGGCCCACATTAAGAAGCATGGGTATACCAGAACACCTGATTGTTCTCCTGCACAATCTGTACATTGATCAAGAAGCAACAGTTCAAATGGAACAAGGAGAAACAGAATGGTTTAAAATAAGCAAAGGTGTAAGACAAGGCTGCATACTTCCCCCTACTTGTTTAATTTATATGCAGAACAAATCATCAGAGAAGCAGGATTGTATGAAGACAACAGAGGTGTGAAAATTGGTGGAAGACTCATCAACAACCTTCGCTATGCTGATGATACCACATTACTGGCTGAAAGTGAAGATGATCTGAAACATTTGCTTCTCACAACCAAAGAACATAGTCTCAAAATGGGCCTGCACCTTAATGTAAAGAAGACAAAGATCATGACAACTGGCATAATCAACAGGTTCATCATTGAAGGTGAAGATATTGAAATCGTGAACAACTTTAACCTACTTGGATCAACTATCAATAAAGAAGCAACAAGTCAAGAAATCAGACGACGCATTGCTCTTGGCAGAATGGCAATGAAAGACCTAGATAAGATTCTCAAGAGCAGAGATGTCTCTCTCCATACAAAGATTTGACTTGTTCAAGCCATGGTATTTTCAATAACATCATATGGATGTGAAAGCTGGACAGTGAAAAAGATAGACAGGAAGAAAATTGATGCCTTTGAATTATGGTACTGGCGGCGAATACTGTGTATACCATAGACTGTCCGAAGAACAAACCAGTCGGTACTAGAGGAGATCAAACCTAAGCTTTCTTTAGAAGCTCAGATGTCAAGACTTTGGACACATCATGCGAAGAGAGAGATCATTAGAGAAAGACATCATACTTGGCAAGATAGAAGGTCAACGCAAAAGAGGAAGGCCAGCAATGAGATGGATCGATACAAAAACAGAAGCTACGGGTACCAGTCTGTGAACAATGAGCCGCCTGACTGAAGACCGAACACAATTTAGGATAGCTATCCAGACGGTCGCCATGAGTCGACTCCGACTCGACGGCACAACAACAGCAACAATGCATTACATGAAATTATTTCAGCTCTAATATCCGCAGCTTTTAAGTCATTGTTATTTAAGTGATTGGTGTATTCTTCCAACAAGCAGTCATACTGGATTACTGAAAATGTACATATTAATGTTCATTAATTAAAAGCCTACAACCATATTCCATACATTGATCATACTGTTAGCTACTCTGATCTAGGACATTGTTCCTGCTGTCATTTTTACTGTAGAAGTTCAAAAGAAAAACACAGTGTCACAGAAGCAAAATAAAATGCTGTACAATACTAAGAAAAGAGGTATGAATGCATTAGAACTGAGCTATAGCAAAGCATCAATGAATGAGACTTGTTTTTCACAGGACCGCTGCATGAAATGTGCTCTCTCAAAGTCCCAAAGAATGACTGTGACCTTGTCCTAACACAGGGGTGTCAAACACCAGTCCTGGAGGGCCGCAAACCTGTCTGATTTTCAGGATGCCCCTAATAAATATTCATTAGATATATTTGCATACAATGGGGCAGTGCATGCAAATATATCTCATGCATATTCATTAGGGATACCCTGAGAACCTGACTGGTTTGCGGCCCTTCAGGACTGGAGTTTGACACCTCTGTCCTAACACACAATTTGGTCAACAGCTGCCATTTCATAGTGCTCCCCATTGAATATGCAGACTCCTATGGGAAATGTTCAGCATAGTTGCAGATGAGAACCCTAGAACTATTTTCTAACCAGCTCTAGATGATCCAGGATGAAAGTGGATATGCATACATGTGTCATGTATACATGTGTCATTCCAGCTAAATACATGTCATGTATACATGTATTTAGCTGGAATGATGAACCTAGGTGTAGGGTTGCTGTGTTTAGGAGGACGTAGTAAAAAACCCAATACATTTATCCAAAAAGTGAAATTCATTCTTCTATTTAAAACCTTTACTGATTCCGATAATAATAAAGGTCATGAGACTGGATGGGATACATTCCAGGATACTGAAAGAGCTCAAAGAGGTTCTTGCAGGGCCTCTGAAGGATGTTTTTAATAGATCCTTGGAGACAGGAGAAGTTCCACAGCACCGGAGAAGGGCTGATGTGATACCTCTTCACAAAAGTAGTAATAGTGAAGAAGTGACAAACTACAGGCCAGTAAGCCTTACCTTGGTGATGGGAAATGGAGGCGCTCCTGAAAGAGAGAATAGTGGACTCTCGAAACCAATAGGTTGCATGATCCGAGGCAACATGGTTTTATAAAAGGATGATCATGCCAAACAAATCTGAGTTCTTTGACTGGGTGACCAGAGAACTAGATCAAGAGCATTCGATGGATGTGATCTACCTAGATTTCAGCAAAGCATTTGATATTGTTCCTCACAGGATACTTAAAGGGGAAGGCAAGAGAAGAGGATCTTCCACAGGAGTACCAATGAATCAGAGCGGAAGCTAATGACCACGGCCAACACAGAGAAATGGTGTAAAATAACCTTTATTGACAGACCCAACTCAAACAGTTTCGGCTGGAGGCCTTCTTCAAGGGTCATAAAAAAGCAAACAACCAGAACAAGGTGGACTACGCCACTCTTCCCAATCAGTGAAGTCGCTGAGCGGGAAAACTCACTGATTGGGAAGAGTGGCGTAGTCCACCTTGTTCTGGTTGTTTGTTTGCTTTTTTATGACCCCTGAAGAAGGCCTCCGGCCGAAACTGTTTGAGTTGGGTCTGTCAATAAAGGTTATTTTACACCATTTCTCTGTGTTGGCCGTGGTCATTAGCTTCCGCTCTGCCTCACAGGATACTTATCAATAAACTGAACACCTGGGGATGGGTCCCAAGGTGGTGAACTGGATCAGAAATTGATTGACTGACAGACGACAGAAGGTGATGGTAAATGGAACTCACTCGGATGAAAGGAAGGTGTGCCCCAGGGATCGGTCCTGGGACCGATTCTGTTCAATGTATTTGTGAGTGATATTGCTGAAGGACTGAATGGAAAAGTCTGTCTTTTTGCAGATGACACGAACACTTTGCAACAGAATGGACTCCCCTGAGGGAGTGGATAACATGAGGAAAGATCTATAAAATCTGGAAGAATGGTCTAATGCTTGGCAGTTAAGATTTCATGTGAAGAAGTGCAGTGTCATGCACTTGGGATGCACAAATCCAAGGGAATTGTATGTGATAGGAGGCGAAAAATTGGTGTGCATGGTCCAGAAGAAAGACCTTGGAGTGATTGTTTCTGAGGATTCCAAGGTGGTGAAACAGTGTGATAAGGCAGTGGCCAGAACCATAAGGATGTTGGGTTGCATACAGAAAGCAATTACCAACAGAAAGGAGGCGGTATTAATGCTGCTGTACAAGTCACTGGTGAGGCCTCACTTGGAATATTATGTTGAGTTTTAGAGACCATATCTCACAAAGGATATAAAAAGATTGGAAACTGTTCAGAGGAAGGCAGTAGATGCTTGGCATGCCCTCCTGATGGAAGTTGTGGGGGCAAATACAGTGACAGAATTCCAAATGGCATGGAACAAACACAGTGGATCCCTTTATAGCAACAGGATAAAATCAAAATTAACTCGTATATCTCAACAAATAGAGGTGACCTGCACAGAGAGGTGGTACACCCCTAAACAAAGGCATGAGGAGGGGTAACCTGCACAGAGTGGCAGGTGCACCTACTCTTACCACCTTGCTGGACAGACTAGATGGACCATGCTGGTCTTTATCTGCTGTCATATACTATGTTGCTATGTTACGAGATTATACCGTGCTGAGAAAAAGATTGTGAACACCCAAGTATAAAGTATTTATTATTAGGGGTTTATAAATTGTTAGCTCAATTACAAAAGGTCTTTACTGAGGAAGATGTGAGGAAGCTACGCATACTAGAAAAGGTATTTAATGGTGATTTTATTTATTTATTTATTTATTTACATTCTCTTATATACCGCGCTATTCTGCATCAGTGCGGTTTACATTGAACAAACTGAAACTACATTGAACAGGGCATTGTAACTTGGAGATAACTATTTTACAGGGAACATGGGCTATGGAGGGTTAAGTGGCTTGCCCAAGACCACAAGGAGCACCTGTGTGACTAGAAACCCCAGTCCTTCCGGCCCAAGGTTGCTGTCCTCTAGTGGGATGAGTTAGAAGAGATGAATCAAATCTCAGTGAACCTGGAAGATGTAATAGAATAAATTGATAAACTAAAGAGTAACAGTTGCCTGAAATGGATGGTACACACCCAAGAGTTCTGAAAGAAATCAAAGATCTATGGTGCCAGAACATAAGAACATAAGATATGCCATACTGGGTCAGACCAAGGTCCATCAAGCCCAGTATTCTGTTTCCAACAGTGGCCAATCTAGGTCATAAGTACCTAGCAGTTTCCCCAAGGGACACAGGTTCCACAATGCTTGTATTGGTTCAAGCATTGATACCCTGGGTCCCTTCTTAATAATGGTTTATGGACCTTTCCTCCAGGAACTTGTCCAAACCTTTTTTAAACCCAGCTACACTAACAGCCTTTACTACATCCTCCGGTAACAAATTCCAGAGTTTGATTACACGTTGAGTGAAAAAATATTTTCTTTTATTAGTCTTAAATAGTTTACCCTGTAGCTTCATTGCATGTCCCCTAGTCTTTCTATATTCTGATAAGGTAAACAATCGATCTACGTTTACCCGTTCCACTCCGTTCATTAATTTATAGACTTCTATCATATCTCCCCTCAGCCGTCTCTTTTCCAGGTTAAAGAGCCCTAACTTTTTTAGCCTTTCTTCATAGGAGTATCCTTCCATCCCCTTTACCATTTTGGTGGCTCTTCTCTGAACCTTTTCTAAAATCGCTATATCCTTTTTAAGATACGGCGACCAGAATTGCACACAATATTCAAGGTGCGGTCTCACCATGGAACGATATAGAGGCATTACAATATCTTTTGTTTTAGTTTCCAATCCTTTCCTTATCATACCTAGCATTCTATTTGCTCTCTTGGCCGCTGCTGCACACTGGGCCGAGGGCATTAACATGGTATCCACAATGACGCCTAAATCTTTTTCCTGGGTGGTGGTTCCTAATGTGGAACCTTGCATCGTGTAACCATAGTTTGGGTTGTTCTTCCCTAGGTGCATAACCTTGCACTTGTCCACATTAAATTTCATCTGCCATTTTGATGCCCAGTCTTCCAATTTATCAAAATCCTCTTGCAATTTTCCACAATCTCTTGGGTTTTAACAACTTTAAATAGTTTTGTGTCATCTGCAAATTTGATAACCTCACTCGTTATTCCACTTCCAAGGTCATTTATGAATATGTCAAAAAGGAGCAGACCCAGCACAGATCCCTGGGGTACACCACTATTCACCTTTCTCCATTGGGAAAATTGGCCATTTAGCCCTACCCTCTGCTTTCTATCTTTTAACCAGTTCCTGATCCACAATAGTACACTGCCTCCTATCCCATGACTCTTTAGTTTTGCCAAAGGTCTCTCATGAGGGACCTTGTCAAAGGCTTTCTGAAAGTCCAGATACACAATATCAATCGACTCACCTTTGTCCACCTGATTATTCACTCCTTCAAAAAAACATAACAGATTAGTAAGACAAGATCTTCCTTGTCTAAAGCCATGTTGGCTGTCTCCCATTAGGTCATGACTATCTACAAGCTGAGTAATTTTATTCTTTATGATGGTTTCTACCATTTTTCCCAGTACTGACGTCAGGCTCACTGGTCTGTAGTTTCCCGGATCACCCCTTGAAACCTTTTTAAAAATTGGTGTTTCATTGGCGATCCTCCAATCTTCAGGTATTAGAGATGATTTTAATGATAGCAGACCTGCTATTAGTAATCTGTGAACTATCTCATATTTCAGTTCTTTCAACACCCTTGGATGTATACCATCCGGCCCAGGTGATTTGCTACTCTTCAGTTTATCTAATAGTTGTAATACATCTTCCCGATGTATCGATATTTCCTTCAATTCTTCCGCACCTTTAAATACCACTTCAGTCATGGGTAACATCCCTACATCTTCCTCAGTAAAGACTGAAGCAAAGAATTCATTCAGTCTCTCCGCTATCACCTTGTCGCCTCTTAATGCTCCTTTAACCCCTTTATCATCTAATGGACCAACTGACTCTCTCACAGGTTTTTTGCTACGAATGTACTTGAAAAGGTCTTTACTTCGCGTTTTTGTTTCCGCAGCAAGCTTCTTCTCAAATTCTCCCTTTGCCTGCCTTATTAATGCCTTGCACTTGACTTGCCAGTGCTTGCGCTGTTTCCAGGTTTCGTTGTTTGGCTCTTTTTTTCATTTCCTGAAAGATGCTTTTTTGGCAACAACAGCCTCTCTGACCTCACCTTTAAACCATGCCGGCAGTTTTTTGGACTTTCTTCCACTTTTCTTAAAGCGTGGAATACAGCTGGTCTGGGCTTCCAAGATAGTATTTTTCAACAACAGCCAAGCCTGATGTACGTCTTTAACCTTTGCAACTGCTCCTTTTAGTTTTTTCTTAACTGTTTTCCTCATTTTATCATAGTCTCCCTTTCGAAAGTTAAAAGGTAGTACTGTGGATTTCCTTACTATCCCTCCTCCACTAATTAAATCAAAGGCGATCATGCTATGATCACTATTGCCAAGTGGCCCCAACAACCTTATCTCTTGCACTAGATCTGGTGTTCCACTAAGGACTAGATCTAATATGGCTTCCCCTCTGGTCGGTTCATGAACCAGCTGCTCCAAGAAGCAGTCATTTATTTCATCTAGGAACTTTATCTCCCTAGCATGTCCTGACGTGACAATGACCCAGTCGATACTGGGGTAGTTGAAATCACCCATTATTATTACTGCGCTGTAACTTTTGTTAGCTTCCTTGATTTCTTTGAGCATTTCATCATCCATTTGGTCATTCTGGCCAGGCGCTCGATAGTACACCCCCACTGCCATAGCCTTCCCCCTTTTACATGGAATTTCAATCCATATAGATTCTACAGCAGATTTTGTTTCCTGCAAAACTTTAATCCTTTCTGACTCAATGCCCTCTCTAACATAGAGAGCAACCCCTCCACCGATTTGATCAGCTCTATCATTACGATATAGTTTGTACCCAGGTATCACAGTGTCCCACTGGTTGTCCTCCTTCCACCATGTCTCTGATATGTCTTCTCCTTCTCCGCTGGCTCCGTGCTCCCCGGTCGGGGTAGAGCACACCTGAGCGAGGCGCAGCCATCTTAGCCCACTCAGGAGGCCTCCAGCCCAATCGGGGCTGTGCGAGGCGGAGCCTTACAATTTAAAAGCAGCCGCCGACTGGAAACAGCCTCTCTTTTCCTTCTCCGCCGGCTCCGTGCTCCCCGGTCGGGGTAGAGCACACCTGAGTGAGGCGCAGCCATCTTAGCCCGCTCAGGAGGCCTCCAGCCCAATCAGGGCTGTGGGAAGCGGAGCCTTACAATTTAAAAGCAGCCGCCATCAGGCGGGTCCGCGCCTGTCGGGCCTGCACCTGAGGGCCTCGCCAGAGGGCCCTTTGGCATGGCCCTTAGGCAGAGGCCCTCTCAGAAGAACCCGAGAAACATCCACGCCAAAAATCTGCAGCCACACACCGACCCTCCAACTTGAACTCTCAATCGCTGCCAGCATGACCACCGTCTGATCTCACAGCAAGTATACTCCATCTGTACAACCAAGAAATCCACTCAGCAGTTCAAAGTAATCCCATATATTGCTATCAATAGCATGCCTTGGCTGTCCCTTGAATATACACCCTTAAGATCCAACTAACCAACTGACTCCTGCCTAGTCCCATACTGTTGTCAGTAACCACCCACGTCATTATATACATCAAGATACTGTTGTCTTATACTGTCGTCAGTAATCACTCCCACCTGGTCACCTACATCATCCTTACCCATCAACACGATACACAAACACCAAATGTCTTCATCAGCCTGACTCTTACAGTTGTCTGTATAGCACTCACATACCTATCTGTATAGCAATCTCATGCCTTCCACAGCTGGCTATTCTGTACATTGGCTCCTGCTATATATACTATAGTCACTGATAGCTTTGTAATATACACTTTAGTCCTTGATAGCTTTGTTACTGCATCATAGACTGTATACTGTATTGTGAAATTGCCTGTATACTGTATTGTGTATTTTTATCACCCAAAACTCAATTACCCTCTCACATTACACCCCAGAAACCAAAATGTCTCCCCACCTCATTACCTTCCTCAGTTTTTACCTTCTCACAGATTGGCTTGGGACCTCCATTGCCTACTCCCCCACCTCCAATCATATCCCCATCCTCAAAAACCACGGAAAACAATGGACAGGCAACCCTTACCATTATTCACCTAGAGAAGCGCGTATCCGTCACTCCCACCTGATCCACATTGCAATACAGCAATTCAGTAACCTGAAGCAACACAAACCCCCGCCCTCACAAAACCTAAAATGCGCCCTTATAAATGCTCGATCAATCTGAAAAAAATGGCCTGTAATCCTAGATATAGTTACCCTTCATGATCATGATGCACTCATGATCACTGAAACTTGGTTATCAAAGGAGGACAATGTCCTTATCAACCAACTCATTCCACCAAACTTCACTATACACACAACCCACAGAGGAAACAAGAAGGGAGGAGGAGCACTCATACTCACCAAGTCTGAACTCCTTTTCAACATGACTAACTCCTATAGCACAAACAACCTGGACATAATCACCATAGCCAACAAACAATGCTCCATGAACTTGGTCTACAGAGCCCCCTCGAGCTCCCCAGACGACCTTCCCACCATACTGGATCTGGCCGCCAATACCAGCAACCTCAACACTCCCAACTGGATAATGGGAGACCTAAATCTCCCATCACTATAACAAAACCAGTCCTCTTCACTCCTCAATGCCATTGAAAATCTTGCTTACAAACAACTGATCACGGAGCCCACTCATACCAAAGGAAACATTCTTGACATGGTATTCGCTCTACACCCTGTTTCTGAGCAAAACTGCAACATTGTAAAATCAATCACTGATGTCCCATGGTCTGACCATAAACTTATAAACCTACAAATTCCCCTGAACAACAGTCATCTTCGGAACTCCAGAAAACTCGACAAGCCATCTAGAGCAACACGGGGCTTTCGACCTTTCAACAGAGAACTTATTCTGTCAAGCACCCAACCATTCCTCAACAACACAGCACTCAACCTTGACGAGTCAATTGCTGCCTGGAACAACAGCCTCAACACCATTGCTCAACTACCACACAAAAAGAACATATCAGGGAAAAGAACCTCTGCTCCATGGTTTTCCCCCGATCTATGGTCCTCTCTTACGCACCTACGAAGGCTCGAAAAACGCTGGCGCCGCTCTCTATCTATTGATGACCATGAAGCCTACAATCTCCACCTTTCAGTTCACCGCGAGGCAATCACAACCAGAAAGAAGCAATACCACTCTGATATGCTCAAGAGATCATTGAACAAACCTCGCGACCTTTTCAACCTGGTTAAATCACTATCAAAGGAACCATCCTCTGAACAAAATGACGATATCCACCCGCAAGAATTTGCCGATTATTTGCAATCAAAACTCCTACAGACAGATGAACTCTCAAAAAACAATATACAAGAAGCAACCTGCCCAACATCCCTATCCGCACTTACCACACCTTCTTCTAAACACATTGAAGACACAATCACCTCACTGAACACTACCACTGCACAGACCGATCCCTGCCCAGCCTTTTGGATAAAGGATCTCCGAAGTGCATTTAGCCCCTTCATTGCAAGAATCATGAACCTCTCCTTCACAACTGGCTCCTTCCCATCCGCATTAAAGCTCACATCCATCAGACCACTCCTAAAAAATGCTAAACTAGACCCAAAACGACCAGACTCCTACAGGCCTATAGCCAGTATCCCCCTCTTAGTGAAGATCTTTGAGAAAGAGGCACAACGCCAAATCCAAGACCACGTTGACGCAGCAGCCCCTCTAGACCATTCTCAACATGGCTTCAGAGAATTCCATGGCGTGGAGACACTGCTTACAACCCTCTTCAATGATATTCTCACTACCATAGACAACATCCGGCAAGGCGTTGTGCTAATCTTCTTGGATATAGCAGCAGCGTTTGACTCGGTAAATCATGAGATTCTCCTCGGTCGACTGAGAGAAAAAGGCATCTGCAACTCAGCACTTGAATGGTGTAAATCATACCTCGACACCAGAATGCAATACGTAAAATCTGCAACAGGAGAATCAAAACTCTTCCATCAAAAACAAGGCGTTCCGCAAGGGTCCTCTCTTTCATCCCTCATGTTCAACATCTATATGCAGCCCATCTGCGATATCATCAGGTCATTCAATGTGAAATCTATGATATACGCCGACGACATCCTACTCTACATGCCATTTTCCACTATGCAAATGGATTTATTGCCTATAACAAACTGCTTTGATGCAGTCTCACAATGGCTCCTGTCACAGAACCTCTGCATTCAGCATAAGAAAACTGAGGTTCTCTTTATCACAAGAGACCCCAACTTCACTCCACCACCACATATAAGTGTCAAGGGAGCTGATCTATGCACTAAAGAAGCAATAAAATACCTCGGGATCACACTAGACCATCGGCTCGATATGAAAGCACACACAAATCATATTGTAAAATCTGTGTACTTCAAGATACGCACGCTCAAACACCTACGCCCCCTACTAGAACTTGAAGACTTCAGAACCATCTTCCAAGCTATGATACTACCGCATTCCGACTTCACCAACTCCATTCTACAAGGACTCCCACAATCCACCGTAAGCTCATTACAGCTTGCCATGAACACCGCTGCAAGGGTTCTTCTAGGAGCGTCCAAAAATGAACGCATCACACCTATCCTCAAACAGCTCCATTGGCTCCCTATACACGGAAGGCTCATTTTCAAAACCCTTATCCTCACATTTAAGGCCATCAATGGTCTATCGTCCACCTCACTTTCTAAACTCATCCAAACCGTTCCACCAAACAGAAATAGGAGACAGGCAGCATTAAACTCGCTAACAACCCCAAAGTCCATAACAACATGCAGCCTATCAACGGCAAACAGAGCTTTCATGTTTAGCGCACCAAAATGCTGGAACTCTCTCCCACCTGAACTCCGTGCCATAACCGATTTAACCCAGTTCAGAAAGGCCCTTAAATTTAACCTTTTCATCAAATACTACCCCACATGAAGCGAAACATAATAGGCCCACCCTAGTCCAAACACAGTCTTTTTCCTTGTTCCAAACATTCCTGCTAATTTATGTAAATAGTTCGAGCATGTCATCTAGTTAAAAGATTATATACTCCATGTAAATAGTTCTCCCATGTCCTCCAAGTTGATCCTCCTGTTATATGTAATACTGAACAGCCTGTTGTTCAGGTTTTCTTGTGTTATCTGTAAACCGTACTGATGCCAAAAAGTGCGGTATATAAGAATTTGAAATAAATAAATAAATAAATTCCAATCATATCTAACCTTTCATTTAGTGCTATATATTCTAACTCTCCCATCTTATTTTTTAGACTTCTAGCATTTGCATACAAGCATTTTAGAGAATGTATTTTATTCATATTAATTTGGCTATTGTTAGACATGGGTAATTTGGGATCTTTAAGCTCTGTCTGCTCCATACTTGAGGGCATTTGGGCTACTTTACTCTTTTGTGGAACCTCTCTGCTTTTGGTAGTATCCTTCAAAGATACATTCTTCCGAACCATCCGCTCTTGGGCGACTGTCGGCTTTCCCCTAATATCTAGTTTAAAAGCTGCTCTATCTCCTTTTTAAAGGTTAATGCCAGCAGCCTGGTTCCATCCCAGTTAAGGTGAAGCCCATCCCTTCGGAAGAGCCCCTCCTTTCCCCAGAATGTTCCCCAGTTCCTAACAAATCCAAAACCCTCATCTCTGCACCATTGTCTCATCCACGCATTGAGACTCCGGAGCTCTGCCTGCCTTTTTAGTCCTGCGCGTGGAACAGGAAGCATTTCAGAGAATGCTACCCTGGAAGTTCTGGATTTCAACTTCCTACCTAAAATCCTAAATTTAGCCTCCAGAACCTCCCTACCACATTTTCCTATGTCATTGGTACCGACATGTACCAAGACAGCAGACTCCTCCCCAGCACTATCTAAGACCTTATCTAGGTAGTGCGTGAGGTCTGCTACCTTCGCACCAGGCAGGCATGTTACCAGGCGATCCTCACATCCACCAGCCACCCAGCTATCTACATGCCTAATGATCGAATCACCAACTATAACGGCTGTCCTAACCCTTCCCTCATGGGCACATGGCCCTGGAGAAACTTCCTCAGTGCAAGAGGGTTTTACATCACCTGGAGGACAGGTCCTAGTTAGAGGATCACTTCCTGCCACACCAGGGTGATGCTCTCCTGTCACGTGACCTCTCTTCTCCATGGCAACAGGGATGCTGCCAGACTGGAGGTGGGATTTCAGGACTATATCCCTGTAGGTCTCATCTATGTACCTCTCTGTCTGTCTTATGCTTTCCAAGTCTGCTACTTAGCCTCTAGAGAACGGACTCGTTCCCTGAGAGCAAAGAGCTCCTTGCACCTAGTGCACACGTAAGACCTCTCACCAACTGGGAGAAAATCATACATGTGACACTCAATGCAAAAGACTGGAAAGCCCCCATCCCGCTGCTGGACTGCTGTCTGCATCTTAGTTTTAAGTTTGTGTTTAGATCTAAGTTCTTTACTTACTAAGGGTTGCTATGGATATTTATACTAATAAAACTGTACCTAATACGTGCAATATACCTTGTTCACCTGAAGCTTAACTAATCTCAGGTCCTTAGTGTATGACTGATTTGGGTAATGAGCTTCACCTGAGAGCACCTCCTGCCTTTTAAGATAACACTTATTAAAAGAGGGCTGCTACACAGTACCCTGTCTTGTGCTGCTGAGGTAAGCTAAATTCTGATTTGATTTAAATTATAGCTCCTAGCTGCTGCTAGGCTCTAACTTCTTATGAAATTTAGGGGCTTGTTTACAAAGCCGCGGTAGTGGTTCGCGATCGCGATCGCAGCCGCGGCCCCATTGAAATCAATGGGGCCGCGGCTCCGATTACGATCGCAAACCGCTACCGCGGCTTTGTAAACAAGCCCCTTAAACTACAAGCTCTCTGCTGGGTTCTAAATTTAACCAGAAAGCTTGCTTCTGTGTTTTAAATTTAAGCTAAAAGTACTTTGCTGTTACTAGGTCCTGAGTGACTATTAAATGTAAACTACAAGCTCTCTGCTGGGTTACAAATGTAACCAGAAAATTCTCTTCTGTGTTTTAAATTTAAACTTAAACTGCTGCTACTAGGCCCTGACTGATTTAACAAAAAATAGTGGGTTCACAGATTAATTAGCTTTAATACAAAGAATTCCTTTTAGAAAATTACCAGAAGTATATACTCACAGTTGCAGATCTCTCTCCAGAAGTAACAGTCCCTTTTTCTAGTCCTTCAAGAAGATTGGAGGGTGACCACCATAATGCTAATTTTTAAAAAGGGTTCCTCCTAACTGGTGTTTAAGCTCTGAGGAGTCCCCTCCATTTCAGTGCCTGGCAGGGCTGCTCCAACCATAAGGCAAGACTAGGAGGTCACTAGGGCAGAAGCTATGAGAGGCAGCAAAGAGCTGCAGCAATTACATCAAAACAATAGATACTGACAGTCCCATCAACTCAAAGTGCCCATAGCACCCACGTTACCTGCAATAGATACTGACTGTCCAGTCAGCTCATAGTGCCCATAGCACACACATTGCTGCAGGAGAGTGGCCATACATACAAAGAAAAGTAGTGTGATATTTCAAAGTTTATTGTCCAATTATGCATTTTTATAGGACTATTGTGTTGGGATAATCATGGATTGTTGAATTTAATTATCAAAATCTTGGCGGGGGAGGGGGGTTAAGGCTAGAACTTTGCCCAGAAGACAAAATATCCTTGCACTGGGAGAGAGGGGAGGGTGCTAGTGGTTGGGGCAAGTTACCTCAGACCAGAGGGCCAGAGGTTCAAATCCTGCTAGAAGACAACATCCTTGGGCCAGAAGGACTGGGATTTCTAGTCCCACAGGTGGCCTTGGGCAAGCTACTTAACCCTCTGTTGCCTCAGGTACAAAAACATAGATTGTAAGCCCTTTGGAGACAAGGGAAATACTTATATACATACAATACCCAAATGTACACCACTTTGACTTGTAGAAAAGATGTATATAAGCCTAGCTAAATAAAAATCTCTTGTATCAGACAGCATATTGCCTTTAGGCACCCCTGCAAAAGCCTCACACGTACTCAGAAGTTTATCATACCATAACAGCACAGCTAAACTCAAAATGCAACAACTCAGTGGCGTTCCTATCCACCCCCTGCACACCACCATCCCCAACCCCAATTGGCCCCATGGATGCAGCATGGCAAACTTACAATTAAGCTGGTTTGCAATGGTTCCTCTCTCTCCAGGGACCGCTGCCTCTGCTCTCCCAGCCGAAGTCTTGCAGGAGACACTGCAGCAAACCAGCTTATTGTAAATTTGCCACGCTGCCACAGTGGGGCGAACAGGGGTGCACCCCCTTCCCAACCAGCACATGGGGTGGGCCACACCCACAACCCTGCCCTTCGTACGCCACTGCACCAATCCAGCCTATGAAAAGTCAGCAAATGTTATAAAGCTGGATAAAGAGAAAAAGAACAAGCCAGACTGTTACAGGTTCCTATACAGAACCTACAAGTTACAAGACTCCTTTGCTGCAGTTACACAAGAAAAACAGAGACCTCTACCTAGCAGAACATTGAAGAAAGAGAAACGGAAATGCAATTCATCCTGTACAAAACACAAGAACAAAAACCAAGAAATCCATATTTCAAAGTTGATAAATTTAATTTGCTAAAAAATGAAAAGAAATACATGTTTTTTACCTTTGTCTGTTCATTTTGGGGGCATTTACACAGCTGCAAACTGTAAGTGCCACTCTGTGGGAACATGGTCAGTGCCGCTGAATATCCCCAGATACTGCTACTAGTGGTTAGCATTGGGGTGTTCTGGGGCAGAGCAGAGGTGATGCCCATCACTAATTAGGAAGCGGTGATACTGAGCGGTGAAAGTGAGACACAGGAAACTCTAGCCTAACATTTGCTGAGTTAGCTAAGTAGCTCAATATCGCTGCTGCCTGGTGAGCCCTGTGGCAATGCGGGGGGCATGATATGGTCTTAGCATTGAATATCCAGGTTTAAATTTTAGCAGCAGCAGCTAGCCATGTTAACCACTGACACTGAATAGGATTTTATGGTTTTAGGCACTTGATATACCGCCTTTTACTGTATGTATCAGAGCAGTTCACAAATATATTCTAACAGGCACTTTTTATTCCCTTGTCCCCGAAGGGCTCACAATCTAAGTGTACCTGAGGCAATGCAGGGTTAAGTGGCTTGCCCAAGACCACAAGGAGTGGCCATGGTTCTAGAGACCCCAGTCTGAGGTTATTTGTCCCTATGTGGGAATTGAACCCTGACCCTAGGTAATCTGTCCCAACCACTGAGCCACTTCTCCCTCCCCTTTTATTTTTCCAGCTGTGTTGGTCCTAGTCTCTGATAGAGCTGATCAAATTAGTGGAGGGGTTGCGCTCTATGTTAGAGAGGGCATTGACTCAGAAAGGATTAAAGTTTTGCAGGAAACAAAATCTGCTGTAGAATCTGTATGGATTGAAATTCCATATAAAAGGCAGTGGGGGTGTACTATCGAGCGCCTGGCCAGAATGACCAAATGGATGATGAAATGCTCAAAGAAATCAAGGAAGCTAACAAACGTTACAGTGCAGTAATAATAATGGGTGATTTCAATTACCCTGGTATCGACTGGGTCAGTGTCACGTCAGGACATGCTAGGGAGATAAAGTTCCTGGATGAAATAAATGACTGCTTCTTGGAGCAGCTGGTTCATGAACCGACCAGAGGGGAAGCCATATTAGACCTAGTCCTTACTGGAACACCAGATCTAGTGCAAGAGATAAGGGTGTTGGGGCCACTTGGAAATAGTGATCATAGCATGATCGCCTTTGATTTAATTAGTGGAGGAGGGATAGTAAGGAAATCCACAGTACTACCTTTTAACTTTCGAAAGGGAGACTATGATAAAATGAGGAAAACAGTTAAGAAAAAACTAAAAGGAGCAGTTGCAAAGGTTAAAGATGTACATCAAGCTTGGGTGTTGTTGAAAAATACTATCTTGGAAGCCCAGACCAGCTGTATTCCACGCTTTAAGAAAAGTGGAAGTCCAAAAAACTGCCAGCATGGTTTAAAGGTGAGGTCAGAGAGGCTGTTGTTGCCAAAAAAGCAACTTTCAGGAAATGGAAAAAAGAGCCAAACGACGAAACCTGGAAACTGCACAAGCACTGGCAAGTCAAATGCAAGGCATTGATAAAGCAGGCAAAGAGAGAATTTGAGAAGAAGCTTGCTGCGGAAGCAAAAAAGCGAAATAAAGACCTTTTCAAGTACATTCGTAGCAAAAAACCTGTGAGAGAGTCAGTTGGTCCATTAGATGATAAAGGGGTTAAAGGAGCACTAAGAGGCGACAAGGTGATAGCGGAGAGTCTGAATGAATTCTTTGCTTCGGTCTTTACTGAGGAAGATGTAGGAATGTTACCCATGACGGAAGTGGTATTTAAAGGTGTGGAAGAATTGAAGGAAATATCGATACATCGGGAAGATGTCTTACAACTATTAGATAAACTGAAGAGTAGAAAATCACCTGGGCCGGATGGTATACATCCAAGGGTGTTGAAAGAACTGAAATATGAGATTGCAGACCTGCTATCAGTAATCTGTGAACTATCATTAAAATCATCTCTAATACCTGAAGATTGGAGGATCGCCAATGTAACACCAATTTTTAAAAAGGGTTCCAGGGGTGATCCAGGAAACTACAGACCGGTGAGTCTGACGTCAGTACCGGGAAAATGGTAGAAACCATCATAAAGAATAAAATTACTCAGCATGTAGATAGTCACAACCTAATGGGAGACAGCCAACATGGCTTTAGACAAGGAAGATCTTGTCTTACTAATCTGTTATGTTTTTTTGAAGGAGTGAATAAACAGGTGGACAAAGGTGAGTCGGTTGATATTGTGTATCTGGACTTTCAGAAAGCCTTTGACACGGTCCCTCATCAGAGACTTTTGGCAAAACTAAAGAGTCATGGGATAGGAGGCAGTGTACTATTGTGGATCAGGAACTGGTTAAAAGATAGAAAGCAGAGGGTAGGGCTAAATGGCCAATTTCCCAATGGAGAAAGGTGAATAGTGGTGTACCCCAGGGATCTGTGCTGGGTCCGCTGCTTTTTGACATATTCATAAATGACCTGGAAAGTGGAATAACGAGTGAGGTTATCAAATTTGCAGATGACACAAAACTATTTAAAGTTGTTAAAACTGAAGAGGATTGTGAAAAATTGCAAGAGGATCTTGATAAATTGGAAGACTGTGCATCAAAATGGCAGATGAAATTTAATGTGGACAAGTGCAAGGTTATGCACCTAGGGAAGAACAACCCAAACTATGGCTACACGATGCAAGGTTCCACATTAGGAACCACCACCCAGGAAAAAGATTTAGGCGTCATTGTGGATACCATGTTAAAACCCTCGGCCCAGTGTGCAGCGGCGGCCAAGAGAGCAAATATGAATGCTAGGTATGATAAGGAAAGGAATGGAAAATAAAACAAAAGATATTATAATGCCTCTATATCGTTCCATGGTGAGACCGCACCTTGAATATTGTGTGCAATTCTGGTCGCCGTATCTTAAAAAGGATATAGCGATTTTAGAAAAGGTTCAGAGAAGAGCCACCAAAATGGTAAAGGGGATGGAAGGATACTCCTATGAAGAAAGGCTAAAAAGGATAGGGCTCTTTAAACTGGAAAAGAGACAGCTGAGGGGAGATATGATAGAAGTCTATAAATTAATGAATGGAATGGAACGGGTAAACGTAGATCGATTGTTTACGTTATCAGAATATAGAAAGACTAGGGGACATGCAATGAAGCTACAGGGTAAACTATTTAAGACCAATAAAAGAAAATATTTTTTCACTCAACGTGTAATCAAACTCTGGAATTTGTTACCGGAGGATGTAGTAAAGGCTGTTAGTGTAGCTGGGTTTAAAAAAGTTTGGACAAGTTCCTGGAGGAAAGGTCCATAAACCATTATTAAGAAGTGACCGAAGATATCAATGCTTGACCTAGTACAAGCATTGTGGAACTTGTGTCTCTTGGGGAAACTGCTAGGTACATATGACCTAGTTTGGCCACTGTTGGAAACAGAATACTGGGCTTGATGGACCTAGGTCTGACCCAGTATGGCATATCTTATGTTCTTATGTTCTCTCTTTGCATCATACACCCTTGAGTCAATGCTGACTCCTAGTGACCCAGCAGCCTCTGGATTTTCTTGGTAATGTATTACCAGAAGTATATTGGCATGCCTTTCTTCCAAGGCAATGGAGGGTAAAGTGATTTGCCCAAGGCCACAAGGAGTGCCTGTGGGAATCAAACGCTGGTCTCTTAGTCAGCAGGCTGCTGCGCTAACCACAAGGCTCCTCCTCCACTCCAAGCTCTTTACCACTTCCTGTTGAAGCAAAGGTGATAGAACCCAGGTGTCTGTGATGGAAGCCCGCGACGGAGCGAAATAAGACAGGCGTCCCCCCACTGGCTGTTGCGTTGCTGGAGGGTGAGGGGCTATTCCGATGGCGTCAAAACCCCTGTGCGATTTGTGGAGGAGCCAGATTTTGGGCTTTCGACCCTTTCGGCTTGAGATGCCCTTGGCCGGATTTACCCTGCGCTGGGGTAGTCGGCATGGGGGTAGCTGGGTATGGCGGGTAGCCCTGGTACTGGGGGCCCTGCCAAGGAAAGAAGGGCTTTTTGGCTGGTTGCTTTTTCCGGGGCAGAATGGAGGTCATGCGTGAGAGATGGGTTCTGGTGACAAACTCCGTCTCTATCTCTGAGGCTTTATCCTCCATTGGCTTGCCGAAGAACTGCTTGCCCAGGCAGGGAACGTCCAGGAGTTTTTCCTGCACCCACTGATTCAAATCTGAGGATTGGAGCCATGCCTGGCGGCGGGCCCCGATGCCCGCGGTCGCCACTCGAGCCGATGACTCAAATCCATCGAAGGCAGGTCGGGAGAGGTATTTATAGCAGTCTGCAATGGACTTCAACAGAGTGCCAAATCTATTGAGGGGCTCGCCCTCGAGGCCCGTGGAGAACCCTCTGAGCTCCTTGGCTAAATCGCACAAGAGCATACCCATGTACAGTTAGTATGCTTGAATGTGACAAAAAAGTATGGAGCCTTGGTAGGCCTTGAGCCCAAGGCATCAAGGGCTTTCGACTCTCGGCCTGGCGGTACCGACAAGTGCGATTTTGGGCTCTTCTGCTTCCTCATGGTCGACTCCACCACCATAGAGGTGTGGGGAAGTTGGGTCTTCCTGAACCCAGGCCCACGTTTTACCTTGTACATAGTATCAAGGCACTTGCTCATGATGGGGACCGAGGCGGGGGCCTCTCACATGCGGAGCAGCAGCTGAGATAGAATAGGAGGAACTGGCACAGTTTGGATAAGTTACTGGAGGAAAGGTCCATAAACCATTATTAAAAAGGGACCCAGAATATCACTGCTTGACCCAGTACAAGCATTGTGGAACCTATGTCTTTTAGGGAGACTGCTAGGTACTGTCGGAGCTCCCCCGTGTGGCCAGGCAGTTGCCTAGTAGTGTGAGAGGGCTCCGATCGTCCTTTGTATAAAAAGTTAGCCCAATAGCATGTAGTTGTGTCTTAAATAGATTAGAGCCAAGATCAAAGGTCGCAGGAAATTTCTTTTATTTAAGAAATAAGGTTTTCCCAACCAAATTAAATTCTTTGGCAAGAATGTTGAAGGCTACAAAACATAAAGTTCAGGATACTTCTCCAGTCATAAACGTAAGCCTGGTTAAACAGTCTTTGGCTTGGCTTAGTTTAAACACACCTTTTTCCCAAGTATAAATCCTTTACAACAGCAGTCTGTTCTCCGGTCCCCAGGAAGCAGTACAATACTTCACTGTTCCTTTCACAGCTGGTATAGCATAACATTCCCTGGTCCACCAACAGACTTTAAAATTCAGTAGTATTTCTTCAAGATACAATTTATACTTTTAGCTCCTTTCTGGCTTCATTAACCATGCAGCTTTATCAGCCAAGCAGTCATTGATCAGCCTAGCTAAAAGTTATGGGCTTTTGCATAGAATGTCCTTATTAAGAACTCCTGGGTTTTTCTCCAGTTACTAAAACCCTATTCAGTTCCTTATTCTTCTTTGGCACAGATAACACATTCAATTTCCATATCTGAAACCCCACTTTCATAAAAGTGTCTCCTAGTTCCATTTCTTCCTCACTGGGCTCTTTCAGACATTTGTTCTCCTCAGCGTCTGCCTGAGGAGCCTTTACATGCTGTAAAGCTTTCAACACTTGTTCCCAATTATGCTTCTCAGTACGTGAGCTAGTGGGGGAAGGGCAGGAAAAGGTTTCCCTATTTAAAAGCTTCTTTAAGGCTTGTAAAGGGCTCACCTTGTCAGTAGTGTGTTGTCCTCCTGTAGGTCCCTTATACTGAGAAGGGCCAGACCAGGAGCTTCTGGAAAATATCTCCTCCTCAGAAGAATCTTCCCCTGAGCTCTCCTCTGGCCTTCTCACCTCTCTGTTCCTGTCCTTGGTCAGCTTCCTTCGTCCCACTGGCACTGCAACAACTCTGCTTGTCTCAGTGCCTCTGTGTCTGCTTTCAATCTCATCCTCCTTCTCAGCTCGTGTCTGTTTCTCCTTCCATGCCCGTCTCTGTGCATTCCCTTCCTGTGTCTCCTTCCGCGTCTGTGCAATCTGTTTGTGAGTGAAACTTCCCTGCCTAAATGTTTGGGGCTGTCCTATGGCTCTTGACTCCGCCCCCAAACCACTCCCATCTCCTCCCTCGGTCTCCATGGGAACTGGGTGTGTCTCTGGCTCTGCACTCCTCTGTAGGAGATCTTTGGCTTTACTTTGGGTGTTAACCCTTCCTGTGCCTGCAGTTTCTTTGGGTTTAGAAAAAAAAGACTGTTTTTCCATTCTTTTTCTGCACTCTGAGCCTGCTTCTCCACCACAGTACATATGCCCTAGATTGGCCACTGTTGGAAACAGGATACTGGGCTTGATGGATCTTGGCTTCACCCAGTATGGCATATCTTATGTTCTTATGTTCTTTTGTTGATTTACTCCTAAGTCCTTTCCCAGGATCTCATTCTATTTTCTGTTTCTTCAGTACCCTATCTTCTTCCCTTCCCCCTTGTATTTGTCTGACATTTTTCTGTCTGGTTCATTTTCTTTCTCCATTTCTCTCATCTACTTCTTTATCTACTTGTAGATAGATTTCCTTCCTCCCTAAACCCTCAGTCTCCCTTTCCAGCTTTTACCTACTGTGATGATGAAGGCAGTTCAGAGGCTATGGAATGCCAGGAGAATGAACTCTGTGCCTTTAAGAGTGAGAGCATTCAGGGTTTCCCCAGCAACCGAGAACCTTTGACTCATAGCATAGTCACCATTAAGCCCCGCCCACTTCAGCACATCAGGGCTGGAGTGAAGCCTAGCAGCTCCCACGTGTGCTGGGAAAAAGGTGTGGTCCCTGAGAGGGAGCAGTTTAAAACTCCTGTGTTTGGAGAGTCAGGGAGAGGAGGACCGGAAAGTGAAGGAGGAAGACAAGGAGAAGAGAGAAGAAGGAGTGGCAGTGAACCCAGAGGACCTGGAAGAGAATCCAGAGGAACTGGAGCTAGAGGAGAAGGGGCCCGAGGAGGCACGAGAAGTGCTGGGCTCAAGCTTAAAGACAAGCAGTGGGATCTGCTTGGAACCGGTCCAAGGCAGTCTCAGCAGAAAGGAAGTTGGCTACAATGGAGAGAAGTGTCTGTGGAGAGAAAGCAGCATGGCTCTGGCAAGGAAAGAGGAGAGCTACTAAACGGCCCTGAACTAAGGCAAGTGTGTCTTCCAGAATTCCTGCCTGAAAAAAAGTTAAGAGAATTAGTTCCTGATAGAAGGAATAATTATAATAACCAGCTAAGCTTTAGCAGTAGAAACAATAGCTTGTCTGCAGGTCAGCACTCCCAGCTCTCTGAAGAAATAGAGCAGAAAAAGGTTCTATTAGAGAGATTGAATGAAATGCTCCAGAAACAAACTAGTCAGCTCTACAGCCAGGTACCCTCTGAAGAATGTTGTGAGGATGCCATTGAGGAAATGGATATAGGAAGCTGCTATGAAGACTATGAAGATAGCTCCGATGAGATGCAGTGTTCTTATTGTAAAGCTAATGAATTAGAAGTGTGTTAAGCTTAAAACCTGTTTGAATGAGTGAATGCCATAGTAAGGAACTTACCTGATTGAAGGACGCAGCACAGAGAACAGCTGAACGTTGTTAATCAAGCTGTTGCTCTGTAAGGCCTGAAACTGAAGGGAAAGCTCAGTGGACATTTTTAAAGCTGTTTCTGTTATAAAGGAGCTGTGAAGTAAACACTCCCATAAGAAGTTAATGTGCCCATGAGAAGCTTTATAATCTGAGCTTTGAAAGCAAGTTCCTAAGAAGCTATCTATTGCTGATACCAGTAATCCTGTGCATACTTTTGTAAAAGTTATACCTTTGCTTTGGAGAAGAATCCCATTATTGTTTATTCAGCCTGTTACTTGTGAAAATGATGGAAACCCCAGAACACAACAAATAAATATTTCTCTGTTTCGCCTGACCACTTGTCTGCACAGCTACTTTTGCCTAATATGGATAAGTGAAACTACATATCCCAGCAGCCCTCCTGGCAGCCATATTGGGAGGACTTATTCTAGGGCAGCAAGGCGACTCCATCCTGGTGCCCGGCTATACTCCCAGCCAGGTGGGGGCGACAGAGTGGCGTAGTTGCTACGGATCAGCGCTGAACACGCATGCGCAAAGGAAACTGCACATCGTATTCCAGAACTCTACAGGACGACGCCGACTGGAAGTACGAGCGGCTGAGACTGGGAGAGAGAGAGTCCAGAGTTCGACTGGTCCAGGGAGTCCAAGGTCCTGCGGAGACCCTACACTGCTGCTGAGTGAGACGCACCACCAGTACCAGGTACAGGGTATTTAACTAAAGGGTAGTTAAGGATACCGGTACTGGGTGGGGCGGTTGGAGCAGGTAGAGGGAAAAACACCGAGTGTTTTGTGCCACACTTGGGTGGTGTGTTTGTTCTTTTGTCTTTGATACAGAAAGACAAGAATCATGGAAGTAGAGGAAGTTCTTAAGTGGATGGCTTCGCAATTTGACCGCCAGAAGGAGTTATCGTTGGAGCTCCAGGAAAGAGCTGCCGTCAGGTTGCAGGCCCAACAGAAGCCATTGGTGGACTTAATGGAGGCCTGGGTAAAGGAGACTAAGAAGACACCAGAGCCGGACCCAGCCACCACAGGTTTCACAGGACTGGGGTTAGCCCGAGCAATTGGACCGTGGTCCAAAGAGACCCTTAACTTTGGACAGTTAAAGGAGGGAGATAACTTGGACGACTTCTTAGAGGCATTTGAGAAGGTGGCTCGAATAGCCAGTTGGCCACAAGAGCAATGGGCGGTGAGGCTGGCTGTTTCGCTAACGGGTAAAGCATTAGCTGCCTACCAAGCCATACCTACAACTTTGGCCAATGACTATTATGAAGTCAAAAGAGCAATAAAGGATAGGCTGGGATTGACACCCTCAGTCTATCACCGTCAGTTAAGGAACGCTAAATTGCGTTCAGGTGAGACACCAAGGGCGTTTTATCACCGGTTAAAGGGGCTGGTATCCAAATGGCTGGAGCCAGAGCGTAAAACATTGGAGATATTAGATGATATTATTCTTGAGCAATTTCTAGCAGCTGTTCCAGAAAGAATGCAGAATTTCCTCATGTTACAAGGGTGTAAAAGTACGCAGAAAGCTATAGTGCTCTCTGAGCGGTTTTTAGAAGCAGAGGCTGTAGCTAAGGACAAAACTGTGGCTTTTACTAAAATGTCTGCTGTGTCAGATAGGGATAGAAAGAATGCAAAGAATGAATGTGTTCCCATAGTTAAAAGAAAGCATGTGAACCGAGCGTGTTACTGGTGTGGTAGCGAACAGCATTTACAGAGGAACTGCAAAATGAGGACAGCCTTAATTTTGAATGAGCCTAGTAAGGTTGGTGAAGGCTTCCTATTAGATATTACAGTGCAAGGTATACCCACAAAAGCATTGCTTGATTCAGGCTCGGATCAGTCCATGCTGTCCAAAAGCTTATGGCGCAAGATAAGGGCCCCGGATTCAGAGACACCCTGTTCACCCATGGGCACAGTAAAACTAAGGTGTGTTCACGGAACCGCGTCCACATATCCTGTTTACCATGTCCGAGTGAAGGCCTTAGGGATTGAAAGAGAGATCCCTGTGGCAATAGTTCCCCGATTACTGCAGGAGGTAGTGCTCGGGAGGGATTGGCCCCAATTCCAGAGGGGTGTGCAACAAGGTCTGGGTGCCAAGAAGGGAATGGTTTCTACACGAACCCAGTCCAAAGCCCTAAAGGCAGCAGAGGAAGAACCTATAGTGGGGGAGACGGAAGATCTTCCCTCCCATGAAGATTTAGTGACCAACCCCGTAGACAAAGTAAAAAAGTCTAGGACAGGTACAGCGATAGCTGTTTATAGGCCTTTGTTTGGGAAGTGCGGAAAAGGGATTTCACACTTGAATAAAGAGGAGCCCCCCAAGAAGCCTGTCTTTGTCCTCCGCTTTTGTAAAATGAGTCCGGAGGCACGAGCACCAAAGAGGGCCACCCCACAGGCAGCAGGTTTGGACTTGTACAGTGCCGAAGAGATCCTTGTCCCAAAGCACGGGAAGGCGTTGGTAAATACAGCGCTTCAGATGGAGATTCCGCCTGGGTGCTATGGAAGAATTGCACCACGTTCGGGCCTCGCTGTGAAGTACTTCCTTGACGTGGGTGCAGGGGTCGTAGACCCCGATTACAGAGGGGCAGTAAAAGTCCTGCTATTCAACTTTGGGTCTGAAGATTTTCAAGTGAATGTGGGCGACCGCATTGCACAAATTATTTTTGAGCGAGTAGGCTTTCCCCCTTTGGAGGAGGTGGATATGGTGTCCGAGATGATGCGGGGAATCCAGGGTTTTGGTTCCTCAGGATTTGCAGACCGGCAAGGCTTGGCATCAACTGTGGAGGAAAAGGTGGAGGACGACCTCGGACCCCAGCTAAGTGACTGCCAAAAGAAGCCTCAACCCAGGATAGCCGAGGGCCTCTCATGGACTGAGAGGCAAGAGTTGGAGGGTCTTATTAACAATTTCTCTGATGTCCTGACGCCAGTGCCGGGCGAAACCAGGCTCGTCGCGCACGAGATCTTGACTCCACCGGGTGAAGTGATACGGCAGCGGCCATATAGACTGCCCGAGGCGAAGAAGCAGGAGGTGATGGACCAGGTCAAGGAAATGCTAGATCTAGGCGTAATCGAAGAATCTAAGAGTCCATGGAACAGCCCGATTGTGCTGGTTCCGAAACCGGATGGGTCTCTTAGATTCTGCATCGATTTCCGCAAGATCAACGCTATTTCAAAGTTTGACACCTATCCCATGCCTCGCATAGAGGAGCTTCTTGACCGGTTAGGCCAGGCCAGATACCTAACGACACTAGATATGACGAAAGGTTACTGGCAGATTCCCCTGACCAGGGAATCTCGCCAGAAAACCGCATTTAGCACACCACAGGGGTTGTTCCAATTCCGAAGAATGCCCTTCGGCCTTCATGGAGCAGCAGCCACTTGCCAACGACTCGTCGACGTAGTACTCAGGCCACATCAAAAGTACGCTACGGCGTATATGGACGATGTCATGATCCATAGCGCCAGATGGGATCAGCATATGGCTCAGGTAAAGGCAGTACTACAGGCAATGAGGGAGGCTGGCCTGACTCTGAATCCAGCGAAATGCATGTTTGGTGCCCAAGAAGTGAAGTATCTGGGGCACTTAGTGGGACATGGCATTGTGAAACCCCTGTTGAGCAAAGTTGAAAGCGTCCGGACCTTCCCACAACCTACCAACAAGAAACAGTTGCGTAGTTTCCTTGGGCTGGTAGGTTACTACAGAAGATTCGTGGCACGGTTTGCTGAAAAGAGCACGCCCTTATCCGATATGCTGAAAAAGAATAGGCCGAATCAGCTGCGATGGACCGGGGAGGCGGATAAGGCGTTTGAGCAGCTAAAAGAAGAGCTGTGTACAGCTCCGGTATTGAGGGGCGTAGACTTCAATCTGCCATTTATCTTACAGACTGATGCTTCGGAAACCAGCCTGGGAGCAGTGCTCTCCCAGAAGCACGACGGCGTGGAGCATCCGGTACTCTTCCTCAGCCGAAAATTGTCGCCCGCTGAGAAGAACTATTCTACCATTGAAAGGGAGTGCCTAGCAGTGAAATGGGCGGTGGAGTCCCTAAAATTCTATTTGGCAGGCAGGAAGTTCCTGCTCATGACTGATCATGCCCCGTTAAAGTGGCTTGGGCAAATGAAAGACCACAACCCTAGGTTGACCAGGTGGTATATGGCGCTCCAGGCATTTGATTTTCAGATAGTACACCGAGCAGGAAAACTCCACCAGAAAACGGACGCGTTGTCTAGAGGCGCATCCGAAGAGGATAATACTGGTTCTTTTAGGAGAATTACGTGCTGTGATGATAAAAACACCCCAGCCCGTAATATCTTAAGGGGGGGAATGTGTGATGATGAAGGCAGTTCAGAGGCTATGGAATGCCAGGAGAATGAACTCTGTGCCTTTAAGAGTGAGAGCATTCAGGGTTTCCCCAGCAACCGAGAACCTTTGACTCATAGCATAGTCACCATTAAGCCCTGCCCACTTCAGCACGTCAGGGCTGGAGTGAAGCCTAGCAGCTCCCACGTGTGCTGGGAAAAAGGTGTGGTCCCTGAGAGGGAGCAGTTTAAAACTCCTGTGTTTGGAGAGTCAGGGAGAGGAGGACCGGAAAGTGAAGGAGGAAGACAAGGAGAAGAGAGAAGAAGGAGTGGCAGTGAACCCAGAGGACCTGGAAGAGAATCTAGAGGAACTGGAGCTAGAGGAGAAGGGGCCCAAGGAGGCACGAGAAGTGCTGGGCTCAAGCTTAAAGACAAGCAGTGGGATCTGCTTGGAACCGGTCCAAGGCAGTCTCAGCAGAAAGGAAGTTGGCTATAACGGAGAGAAGTGTCTGTAGAGAGAAAGCAGCATGGCTCTGGCAAGGAAAGAGGAGAGCTACTAAACGGCCCTGAACTAAGGCAAGTGTGTCTTCCAGAATTCCTGCCTGAAAAAAAGTTAAGAGAATTAGTTCCTGATAGAAGGAATAATTATAATAACCAGCTAAGCTTTAGCAGTAGAAACAATAGCTTGTCTGCAGGTCAACACTCCCAGCTCTCTGAAGAAATAGAGCAGAAAAAGGTTCTATTAGAGAGATTGAATGAAATGCTCCAGAAACAAACTAGTCAGCTCTACAGCCAGGTACCCTCTGAAGAATGTTGTGAGGATGCCATTGAGGAAATGGATATAGGAAGCTGCTATGAAGACTATGAAGATAGCTCCGATGAGATTCAGTGTTCTTATTGTAAAGCTAATGAATTAGAAGTGTGTTAAGCTTAAAACCTGTTTGAATGAGTGAATGCCATAGTAAGGAACTTACCTGATTGAAGGACGCAGCACAGAGAACAGCTGAACGTTGTTAATCAAGCTGTTGCTCTGTAAGGCCTGAAACTGAAGGGAAAGCTCAGTGGACATTTTTAAAGCTGTTTCTGTTATAAAGGAGCTGTGAAGTAAACACTCCCATAAGAAGTTAATGTGCCCATGAGAAGCTTTATAATCTGAGCTTTGAAAGCAAGTTCCTAAGAAGCTATCTATTGCTGATACCAGTAATCCTGTGCATACTTTTGTAAAAGTTATACCTTTGCTTTGGAGAAGAATCCCATTATTGTTTATTCAGCCTGTTACTTGTGAAAATGATGGAAACCCCAGAACACAACAAATAAATATTTCTCTGTTTCGCCTGACCACTTGTCTGCACAACTACTTTTGCCTAATATGGATAAGTGAAACTACATATCCCAGCAGCCCTCCTGGCAGCCATATTGGGAGGACTTATTCTAGGGCACCAAGGCGACTCCATCCTGGTGCCCGGCTATACGCCCAGCCAGGTGGGGGCGACACTACTTACCAGCTTTCTACTTCCTATACGTAACCTCTCTAGTCCTTCTATTCCCACCTGTGGCCTATTCCATCCCCATTCTCCTATTCCATTTTCCACCCACATCCTACTCTCCCGTTTCAACCCTATGTACTCATCAGCTCCTAACCTCACAAGTGGGTTAAGGATTCAGAAGGGGCGCCTTCTGGGTGTTTCTCCAATAAACACTTGCTCTTTTACACCAAAAGTGTTTTATCAGTGTTGACTGGCTAAAGCCTAAAATCAGAAACTCTGAAAATATTATAGAAAATGACAGGCTATTACCATGAAACTGTTATGTAATTGAAATCAGTCTTTTTTATGCAATAGAAAGAGTTTAAATTAAACAATTCCATGTTTCATGTCGACAAATAAAAATAGAAACACAGAAAGAAAATAAGATGATACCTTTTTATTTGATATGTAGATAAAAGGAAGAGGTCTGTGGAGGCAGAGGAGGGGTGAGCAGGCCAAGGACAGGAGCACTAGGAAAAGGGACTGAATTAGGGAGTAGAGAGACTGTTCTCTGATCTGCCCCTGACTCAAACCCCCCCTTCACCCCTTGATGGAGGTGCTGCAGAACCCTGCTACTGCTCCAGAGTCTGAAAGGAACTAGTAGAACTAATAGTGCTTTTGAAGGTTACATTTTTTCTTCCTCACATCAGGTCAGCTAGTCCAATAAAAAGATATACCCTAGAGGTGAGGAGAGATGGGGGGATATACAGCGTGTTTCAAAAAGAATGACCCAATTCTGAAACATTATATGGCCCATAAATCTTTGTATGAGAAATCACACAAAAAACGTTTACTTTTGGTGACTCTCGCTCATGCTCTACGATTGCATGAGGATTCTGTCCAACGTGCGGAGTGGCATCTAGCATCGGTTCGCTAAAACTCTAGGCCACGCCCATTCGAGTAACACACCTTTCGTTCACAAGATGTTCGTCATTCTATAAATATAACGTTTTATAATCAGGTCATTCTTTTTGAAAGATGCTGTAATATAGACGTTGAAATACGTAAAGGGTAGTAATGAACAAACAAACTTTTTCAAAGATGGAGAAGCTCTAGAGCTAGAGGACATGAAATGAAGCTGCAAGAAGGTAAAAGTAAAAGCAACATCAGGAAATACTTTTTCATGGAAAGGGTGGTGGATGCTTGAAACACCCTCCCAAAAGTGGTGGGAGCAAAAACAGTGACGGAATTCATGGGACAGACAAAGAGGATCACTACATAGCAAGAGGATGGAATCAAAGCAAACACAAGTAACTTCTAAATAGAGAGGGGTAGCCTGCCTGGAACAGCATGTACAACTCTACAATTCTGGCACCTTACTGGGCAAACTAGATGGACCATGTTGGACTTTTATCTGCCCTCACTTACTATGTTACTATGTTATATGTTGACATTTTTCATTTTATTTATCAACCATTAAATGGAGCTAACACAGTAATCACACTACTTTATCCATGTTTCATGAGAAACAATAATAGAAATATAGAGACATGACAGCAGAAAGAGACCACACAGTCTGCCCTTCCATAACTGGTCCAACTTCACACTAACCTCAAAGGCCACTCTCAAAACTACTATATCTAACATAAACACAACTACATCATATCTTGATCCATGCCCAGTGGATTGGATAAAAAAGACATTCTCAATACTCTCTTCCTTCATCCTCCCTATGGTCAACCTATCACTAGAAAAAGGATATTTACCACCATCTCTCAAACATGTTCAAATACGACCAATACTTAAAAATAACACATTAGACAAATTATCACCAAAATCATACAGACCCATATCGAGTATCCCTTTCATGGCCAAACTTATAGAAAAAATAGTCCAAACTCAACTTCAGGAATTCATTGATACATTGAACCTCCTTGACAAACACCAATATGGCTTCCGGCCATTCCATGGGGTAGAAACATTACTAACAGTCCTTTATGACACTTTATTAAGAGGAATTGATGACACTAAACAAGCATTCATCCTAGTATTCCTCGACATCTCTGCAGCATTTGACAGCATCAATCACTTAACAATGTTAAACAGACTTCAACAAATTGGAATAACATCTACTGTTTATAACTGGTTCAAATCCTACCTATCCAACAGAACCCAAACAGTGAGAATCCTCAACCAAACATCTACCACTTTCAATCAAACACAAGGCCTTCCTCAGGGATCCGCGCTATCAGCACTACTATTTAACATTTATCTACAACCTGTCTGTAGCATCTTTAAACGTCATGGCGTCTATTACCATATTTACGCCGATGATATAATGTTCTACCTCCCATTTAAAATCCCGCACCCTCCACTACAACAAATAACAGAATGTTTTAAAGAACTAACAATATGGCTTAAGGATCAGAACCTACACATTAATTTCTCAAAAACTGATGTACTATATATCACTAAAAAAACAAACATACACACCCCCAAGCACCATTACCCTAGACAACCATGAGATCAACATAAAAAAAGAAATAAAATATCTAGGTGTAATACTTGACAATAAACTTAACATGGATTCACACATAAAATATCTGACAAAAAACATACATTACAAACTCAAGACATTGAGACAATTAAGACCATTGATTCACTTACAAGACTTCATAACTATAATCCAAGCCATCATAACCCCACAACCCCAACAGTATTCAGCACAGCTTCTTGTATCTCTTTCAAACAAAAGGTAAACTTTCTTCTTGGCACAACTGTTGTTGTCCCTTTTAAACAAACTTCTGGTAACACACAGCTTCTTTGCTTTAGAAGAAAATTCTCACTTGCTAAAACACATCCTTGGCTTTAGAAGACTATTAGCAGTTACAGAGTTATGCACAATACAGCTTCTCACTCTTTCTCAGCTCTGCTTAGTAAGGCTCAGTCTTCTTTTAAACAGAATGAGCAATCCATTGGAGAGATTCCTAGGTCAGACTCTGGCACATAAGAATTGACCTGCATCTCCTCCTGGGCTAAAGAATGCTCATTGCCTTCTACAGTCTTAAAAGCTTCCTCAGCTTTTCTGTCTTGTAGGAACTTTCGAAACTGGCTCCACAGCAAATCTTTCTGATTGGGCACGGTTACTTTGGGAGAATAAGCCTTTCTCTCAGGGAACACTTGTGCTAATGTTTCTAGTGTTTTTAGCTCAGCTGCTCTGCTCACTGCTGGGGCTTGGCTTTTTCCACTCTCAAGCATCTCTACCCACCTTCTGGCAGTTGTAGGGCTCAGGTCTGGCCCTTGTACACTAGCTGTTGCAAACGGTTCCTGTTCATCTGTAAGCTGTTCAGCTATACATCTGTTGGCTTCACTTCTAGGAGCATTTCTCAGACACCCACTGCTTCCTTTTCTACTGACCTCTTTCAGCTTCTGGAAGTCAGACTTCTTGTGCCATTCTCCACTCCTTCTCTCATGAGATCTCTCCTGAAAGCCTTCCTGGAATCCTTCTTCCTCTCCAGGATCTCCCAGGGCTCTGAAATATCTCTTCTCACTGGAATCCCCTTGCTCCAGGATCTCTCCTTCTCCTGTGGAACTGACTCTCCCTTCCTTTCTTCCTCTCTGGTCAGAGTGAGGTTTTAAAAACCGTTTCTTCCCTGCCACACCCTGGCCTTCGCACAGGCCTTTCCAATCAGTATCTAAGCCTGCCCCCACTTCAGAGTCTGGGCGGGGCTTAGCCTCAGCAGAAACAGGTTTTTTTTCTTGCCTGCTCTGCAAGCTCTGTGCACAGCTTGTCTGTCACTTGTTTTAAAGGCAGAAACATCGTTTTCTTCTATCTCCATCTGTTCTTGGCCGTTCTTATCGTCACAATATATATTGTGAAGGAGCGCCTCCTACAGGCAGTCTTTGATAGCATCACTCGTCACTCTTGAGGTTTCTTTGACCACCAGACAGGTCTCCATCTGGAATTCCTGGTTTTACTTGGACCTTGTAGCTAGGGTGTCAAGCTCCACTTATCTTATTCCATACAACACTCCAACCATGCATCCATGCCAATTCCCAGGCTCTGCTTCAACACTCAGCAAGGCAGCTTTCTCAATCCTTAGTAATCCTGGCTGGTTTCTACTATGCCCTGAATTGGGCTTTGGGCACTATTCTGTTGCTTGGATATTGCTCAACCAAATACCAGCCTGGCCTGGCAGCCAACCAGTGCCCAGCTCAGTCCAGACATGTTGCAAACCCTTCGTTTATAGGTAATCCAGTCCAGGACTTCCCTTAAGAGAAAACCATGTCAAGTACTTCATTCCCTTTTTAATCTGATCCAGGATTTTCCTAGAGTACAAAAACCTGTATAAAGTACTGCATTCACTTTTTAATGTTTCCCTTTCCAGACACAGATCAAAAGGCTTTTCATGGCATACTTTTGCAAAACTTTATATGCTTATGAGACCTGTTCCTTTCAGATACAAAATGAAAGGCTTTTTGTGCCATTTGTCATAGCAAAACAACAAAGATGTGCTGCAGTCCACCGCAGACATTAGACGAAAAAGAAAACATCTCTTATTTTCTATTTCCAAATACGGGAAACCAAACATCACAGACCTGGGCTTTGTTTGCTCCCTTCTCCTTCTTTCCCTATGCTGATCTCCTCAGGTCCTTTTCCTCAGGTGGGGAAAAAATATCCTTCTCTGACTAGCAGCCCAGAGCTGTCTCGCTGGGGAAAATCTTCCAGAATCACTCACACTCCTTGTCCCTCACACATTTCATCACTGCAGATATCCTAACCAGTATGCCCATACTGGCATGCATAACACAATTAATCACTTTCCTGGGTGAGTGCATAGTAGGCTATACGGTCCTACCAATGTCACTGTCAGATATGCCATTGGATGATAGAGTGGTAAAAGGGACACTAAGAGAGGACAAGGCCATAGCAGAAAAACTGAATGAATTTTTTTCCTTACTGAAGATGATGTAGGGAAGTTACCCATGCCTGAAATGGTATATAAAGATAATGTATTGGAAGAACTGAAAGAAATAATCGATAAACCAGGAAGATGTTTTACAACTATTTGATAAATTGAAGAGTAGCAAATAACCTGGACTGGATAGTATATACACGAGGCTGGCCCTAAAGTTGGTACAAATCCCTAGGCATACCTCAAGCTTTACATCCCCTCTGGCTGTCAAACTCAATTATTTAGCTTTGAATGGCCTGCTTTTGCTGCCCTCCAGAGGTTGCTGCCCTAGGCGACCACCTACTTTGCCTAGTGGTTGGGCTGGCCCTGGGTATACAGTATATTCGAGGGTGTTGAAAGAACTGAAATATGAGATTACAGACCCACTATTAGTAATCTGTGAACTATCATTAAAATCATCTGTAGTACCTGAAGACTGGCGAATAGCCAATGTAACACCAATTTTTAAAAAAGGTTCCAGGGGTGATCTGGGAAACTACAGACCGATAAGCCTGATGTCAGTACTGGGCAAAATGGTAGAAACCATTATAAAGAATAAAATTACTGAAGATGTAGATAGTTATGGTTAATGGGAAAAATTCAAGATGGATTTAGCCATAGGAAATCTTGTCTTACTAATCTGTTATATTTTATTAAAGATGTGAATAAACAGGTAGACAAAGGTGAGCCGGTTGATATAGTGTATCTAGATTTTCAGAAAGCCTTTGACAAGGTCTGTCATGAGAGACTCTTAGTGAAATTAAAAAGTCATGGAGTAGGAGGCAGTGTAGTACTGTGGATCAGGAACTGGTTAAAAGATAGAAAGCAGAGAGTAGGGCTAAATGGCCAATTTTCTCAATGGAGAAAGGTGAATAGTGGAGTATTCCAGGGATTTGTGCTGGGTCCGCTGCTTTTTAACATATTCATAAATGAGTGGAAATGGGAATAACGAGTGAAGTGATCAAATCTGCAGATGACAAAAAATTATTCAAAGTTGTTAAAATGCAAGAGGATGGTGAAAAATTGCAAGAGGACCTTAATAAATTGAAAGACTGGACATCCAGAAGGTAGATGAAATGTAATGTAGACAAGTACAAAGTGTCAAGCCCCAGACCTCCGCCTAGGGCTCAGAGGGTTGGGGTTGCCATTATATGCTCCTTGCAGAAGGTGAGATAAAACCTTTTGCTCCCGCTATGCCTGCTGGGAGTGGTAGTCCTTTTGCCCTCTGATAAGGAAATAGTTGTGAGACCAGTGGTAAGGCAAAATGACAAGAATTTATTCCCCAACAAAAAAGGTTCAGTGCAGATTAAATCAGGATACTCTTCAGGTGTTTGCTCGAGGATATTTACAGAACTTAAACTGATTGAGCTTCACACTCTTTGCTCACAAAACGTGCAATGCAATCACATGTACAGATAGAAAACACAACAGCTTCTTCTCACAAAGAAAAATATCTTCTTTCCCTTTGTTCCCACTCAGCTCCCTTATACACATTTAGCAAAGGGATTCTATATCATCTGCCAAACACAGTGTACAGTCCATAGGCACTTCTGCTGAGTCACTCTCATTAAAGTCCTGTTGCATCTCTTCAAACTCTGGAACTATGGAGTTTGGCTTTAAGCTGTTATTATACGGCTTAGGATAATTTCTCCCTAAGACCTCTGGTGCTTCCCTTGGGCACAGTTCTACATGGTAACGATTGGAAATACCTGAGGTTGTGGAGATTCCCCTCTGGCTTTGTTCAGCTAGCTTTTTCCAGCTGTAGGGAAACACTCTCTGATTCCCTGTTCGGAGTTCTTGTCTGGAGCACTGCTCTGGTTCCCAGTCCCAAACTGAGCTTTGCAAACTCCTGGGTTTAGTGCTATGTTCCCACCTGTGAGCTCCTTGAAGCTTTTTATCTGGCAATGAGGTCTGAAGATTTTTCTGCTCTCTCCCTCTAGGTAGGTTTCTGACAGCAGTCTGTCCCTTCTCTCCTTCTGCTCTGTCTGTTTCAATTCCAGAACTGCAGCTGGGTTTCCTCAAAGGTCTCCTCCCAGCTCTTCTCCAACCGTCTCTCCAACCACCTCTCCAGTCAATACTCTCACCAACACTCTTACCGGCTCTCTCAGCGAGACTCCAATCAACAACTACTCCCTTGTTTTCTCCTAGCTAGGGTTTATATTCCTGTTCCCTGAGCCTTGGGTCTGCCTTCCTGAACAGGTGTGTGTAATTAGGTTCCAGGCTTGCAGTTACATCAAAGCTTTGTGTGTCAGCCTAGCTCCTGTTTCCCTATGCTTGCCTCTCTCTTGCAAATGCTGAAACGTGTGTGCAGCCTGACTGTCAGTTTGTTTAAAGGCAAAATCATCCTTTTCTTCTACTTCCATATGTTCGGTATGGGCTTCTTCATCACAAAAGTCATGCACCATAGAAACCACCGCCCAGGAAAAAGATTTAGGTGTCATCGTGGATAATACATTGAAACCCTCTGCTCAGTCTGCAGCGGCAGCCAAGAAAGCAAAAAGAAGATTGGGGCTCTTAAACCTGGAAAACAGACGGCTGAGGGGAGATATGATAGAGGTCTATAAATTAATGAATGGAGTGGGATGGGTAAACTTAGATCAGTTGTTTACTTTACCAAAGAGTAGAAAGACTAGGGGACATGCAATGAAGTTACAATGTAACCCATTTAAGACTACCAAGAAAACATATTTTTTTACTCAATGCATAATCATACTGGAATTTGTTACTGGAGGATGTAGTAAAAGCTGTTAGTGTAGTTGGGTTTAGAAATGTTTGGAGATGTTTCTGGAGGAAAGGTCCATAAACCATTATTTAAGAGAACCCCAGAAATCCACTGCTTGTCCCAGGATGAGCATTGTGGAACTTATGTGCCTTTTTGGGAACCTGCCAGGGACCTGTGACCTGGATTTCCCACTGTTGGAACCAGGATACTGGGCTTGATGGACCTTGCTCTGACACATCTGATTGATTTCTTTGGCTGGGTGACCAGGGAGTTGGACCGAAGGAGAACCCTAGATGTGGTGTATTTAGATTTAAGTAAAGCCTTTGACACCGTTCCTCACAGGCGACTTATAAACAAACTGAGCACTCTAGGGATGGACCCTAAAGTTACTGCTTGGGTTAGAAATTGGTTGAGTGAGAGGCAACACAGGGTACAGGTAAATGGAGTTCCCTCTGAGGAGAAGGAAGTTACCAGTGGTGTGCCCCAGGGATCTGTCCTTGGTCCGATTCTTTTTAACATCTTTGTTAGTAATATAGCGGAAGGGCAGTCGAGTAAGGTTTGCCTCTTTGAGGATTATACCAAAATCTGCAATAGAGTAGACACCCAGGAAGGTGTAGATAACATGAGAAGGGATCTAGCTAAGCTTGAAGAATGGTCTAGAATTTGGCAGCTGGGATTTAATGTTAAAAAATGCAAGATCATGCATTTGGGCTGCAGCAATCCAAGGGACCTAGGCATGGTTGTGTCTGATGATCTTAAAGTAGCTAAACAGGTAGAAAAGGCAACAGCAAAAGCTAGAAGGATGCTTGGGTGCATACGGAGAGGAATGGCTAGCAGAAAAAAGGAGGTGAAAGTGCCTCTGTATAAGTCTTTGGTGCAACGTTATTTGGAGTATTGTGTGCAATTCTGGAGATCACACCTTCAAAAGGATATAAACAGGATGGAGTCAGTACAGAGAGTGGCTACTAAAATGGTTAGTGGTCTTCATTATAAAGCATATAAGGACAGACTTAAGGATCTTAATATGTACACCTTAGAAGAAAGGCGGGATAGCGGTGATATGATTGAGACATTTAAATATCTCCATGGCATAAATGCACAAGGGGAAAGCCTCTTTCGATTGAAAGCAAGTTCTGCTACAAGGGGACATGGGATGAGAGTGAAGAGGATAGACTAAGGAGTTATATGCGGAAATATTTCTTTATGGAAAGAGTGGTGGATCCGTGGAATAGTCTCCCGGTGGAGGTGGTAGTGATGAGGACAGTATCTGAATTCAAAAAAGCATGGGACAAACACAGAGGATCTCTAAAGGAAAAAAGGGGACTGTTGTAGTTGTTGATATGGAAGGACAGACTAGATAGGCCATGTGGTCTTTTCTGTCATCATTTTTCTATGTTTCTATGTTTAAAGTATGAAATTTTCTATGTTCTTATGTGTTCACAAATGGTGATTTGTTCACATCTTGCTAAACACGCGCAATGAGTTGGTTGGGCTCGAAACTAACCAAATTTGACAATTTTCATTGATGTTTCCAATGGTATGAAAACTAATGCACTTGGCTTGCAATTTGTCATGCTGTTATGGCTTGTGGGCATCAGGGCGCATAGGGCCACGCCACACGCCTCTACAGCAGCCCCTTCATTATTCGAGCGCCATCGGGCGCATCAGGCCACGCCGCACGCCTCCCCAGCGGCCCCTTCATTACTGGAGCACCATCGGGCGCATCGGGCCACGCCACACGCCTCTCCAGTGGCCCCTTCATTATTGGAGCGCCATCAGGCACATTGGGCCACGCTGCACGCCTCCCCAGCGGCCCCTTCATTACTGGAGCGCCATTGGGCGCACCCGCGCCTGAGGGCCTCACCAGAGGGCCCTTTGGCTTGGCCCTTAGGCGAGGACCAAGAGCACCCTGGCGCAAACCGTCAAACCCAGCCCCAGGCACCCTGCTATTGCTCTTGCCTCCCACATCTGCACAGACCTTGCTGCTTCCTATCGATTGCCTAGATCTTGCTACCCACAGTCAGCTTAGAATGTGTTTCCCGTTGTTTGCATAGAACTTGCTTCCCATGGCCTGCATAGAACTTGCTTCCCATTACCTGCATAGAACTTGCCTCCCATCGCCTGCATAGAACTTGCTTCCCATTACCTGCATTGAACTTGCTTCCCATTGTTTGCATAGAACTTGCTTCCCATGGCCTGCATTGAACTTACTTTCCATTGTTTGCTTTGAACTTGCTTTCCATTGTTTGCATTAAACTTGCTCCCCACTGTTTGCTCTGAACCTGCTTCCCACTGTTTGCACTGAACTTTGCTGCACAGGCTACTGTCTCCCCACTACCTGGACTTGTAACTCACACTGCGTTTTAGCCACTCACTGCTTTGAAGGTTGAAGATAACACATGCTCATAGCCCCCACTACTCCACTACTATGGCCCCACACTACATTGTCCTTCTCTTCCTCATACGCCCCAACTGCCTCCCCTCCAACCAACACCCTCACTCCTCTCCTCCCTACGCTCCCTCCTCCTTTCTCCTCTCCCCCTCTATCCTGTCCTCTAACCTTGCATCTGCCCTTGAGCTTCATCACACCCTCCCCCTCATTCAACAAACCCCTCTCTCTTTAAGGCAACCCCACCCTTGCTTCCGCCTTACTGCCTCGCTTTACCCCGCTCCCTACTTCTCCTCCTCCTCCTCTCATCAGGTAATATCAACCCTAACCTCGGCCCCCTTCAATTTCTTTCTCACCCTAAGAAAAGTTCCTCACGTACCCTATCTAATCTCATCCATATTCCACTCCTTTCCCCACCCACCCTCCCTCCCTCACACCGATCATTCAAAGATGTTAACCCAAACCCTACCCCCTCCAGAGCTCTGTCTCTGTCTCACCCTAAAAATAAATCCTCACGAATCCTACCTGATAGACACACCCACCTGTACCCTGACGCCTCTAGATCTCAGTATCACTCTGGAAATAGTTCCCCACATAACGGCCCCACTAGACCGCCATCTTACTTTGGAAAGAAATCCTCCCGTAACTTGTCTAACCTTATCCATATCCCTCTCCTTTCTCCCTCCACTCTCCCGTTCTCATGTGCCCTATGGAACGCATGCTCAGTCTCTAAGAAACCTGTTCTTACGCATGATCTCTTCATATCTAAGGCACTACACCTGCTTGCCCTGAGACCTGGCTCCTCCCAGACGATACTGCATCCATTGCTGCTCTCTGCCACGAGGGCTACCAGTTCTCCCATACACCTCGTACGATTGGTCGCGGTGGAGGTGTTGGGCTTCTACTTTCCCCCTCTTGCCAATTCCAACCTCTCCCTCTGCCTCAGTCACACTCCTCCCTTTCTTTCGAAGTCCACTCCATTCGCCTCTTCTCACCACTTCCCCTTCGGGTAGCTGTTATTTACTGCCCACCCGACAAATCCAAATCGACCTTCCTTTTTTTAAAAATTTATATTTTATTAATTTTAACTCAAATTACAAGCATACAACTTGCAATGGAAACGGGGGACACTTCCAAGAAAAACAAAGAAAACAGAATAATCAAAGGCAATAAGAATCAGAAGCAAAACCCCTCCACCAGCCCACAATAAACCCACACTGGTTTAAACCCAAGATGAACAGGAAAATACACATCACACTAAAGAAGGAAAAAGAGAGCAACTAAGCAGCCAATTTAACTACAACTATGAAAGTACTTGCTCATCCCCCCCCCCCTTCCCAACAGAGCCCTGGGAATTCAAAAAGGAAAGCAATTGTGAAGGAAACAAAAAAAACATAGGAATTTCCATGAAGTTTCACCAAACATTTACAAGGAAATTTTAAGAAGAATAAACCCCCCAGCTGGAGAACCCGTGGCCGCAGGATCAAAAACTCACCCCTGCGCCGACGGGTTTCCCGAGCTAGATCCGGAAAAATTCGAACTGAACAACCCTTAAACAATACATTCCTTTTACGAAAGAAAAGCCTGAGCAGCCATTCACGGTCTGATATTAAAGCAAAAGTAACTAAACAAGTCGCTGTCTTAGCTAACAAAGAATCAGAAGTTTCTAATAAAGCAGAAACATTTAAAACATCAAATTGCTCCTGGCCACCTACTCCAAGAGAGGCCGAAGCCTTCCGAGCTGTAGGAAGGTAATAAATCCTAACAATAAGGGGACAAGAATCCGGGGGAACCTCTAATACTTCAAACAGATACTTTTTAAACATTTCTTTCGCAGACACATTTGGTAACAAGGGAAAATTAACCAAACGCACATTTGCTAACTTAGAAAAATTTTCTAGCTGTTCCAACCGGGCTTTCGCCTGGTTAGAATCCTTAATAAAAAGTTCCGAAAGAGTTTCCATCTGTTTAGTTTTTTCAACAGTTTCTTCAAGCTTGATCTTAATCCCGGAGACCTCCTGCTCAAATTGGTCAATTCTAGCCAAATTTGAAGTCATCTCCAATTGAATTCCATTTGTTTGTGTAAGAAAGGTTTGTCCCAACTGGTTAATCGCTGTCCATATAGACTCAAGAGTAAACTGTTCAGGTCTTGGCAAAGAAAAGGAAACAGTAGACCTGGATTGTTCAGCCAGTAAGACTTCACCCACCTCAGGGAACTGTTGAGGAATCACGGCGTCGGCACTGATCGCCGCAGGCAAGTTCTCCGCCTCACCAGCAAGAGCCTGCAGATCCATCGAAGAGAGTACTCCCTCCGACTCGCTAGGCAGGTGTGGCCCCAACGAAGCCTCCGAAACTCCCAACACCGGGGATACCGTGGCCTCCACAGTCCGCCGAGACAAGTCTGGGCATAGTTGCTTAGAGGGCTGTTGCAAATCCGGGGGCGTAAGATCACTGTTCGAGGGAGACGCCGAGCTACCCATCCCCTGCAGTCTACCAGCTGAGCTTCCAACTCCCGGTTGAGGCTTCGAAAGTTCCTGACGCCGCCTTACAAAGGAATCCAAAGGACCACTCACGGGAGTCGAGGTCACCGGAGAAGCCTGGGGCAGCATACTCCATTTCACTTTTCTCTTCCGTCCCATCAGAAGCAGCAGTCAGAAGCGTGCACTCACTAAACCGCCATCTTGGATCACCTGCCAGGTCAAATCGACCTTCCTTACCGACTTTGACTCCTGGCTCTCCGCCTTCCTTGATCCCTCTTCCCCCACTCTTATTCTCGGCGACTTTAATATTCATGTTGATAACCCCTCTGATCCCGACGCTTTAAAGTTCCTTGTCCTCACCTCCTCGTTTGACCTACAACTCTGCTCCACTGCCCCCACCCATGTACACGGCCACTGCCTGGACCTGGTACTCTTCTGTAACTCCTCTTCCTCAAACTTCCACAACTCCATCCTTCCCTCATCTGATCATCACCTCTTAACCTTTAATCTTCAGCTTCCACTGTCTCAACCTCGTCCTGTCTCCTCCAACCTATTTAGAAATCTTCATAATATTGATCCCTTGACTCTCTCCTCTACCATTTCTCCATCTCTCTCCTCTATTGTGTCCTCCAAGTCTGTCGATGAAGCAGTATCTTCTTATAATGCTGCACTATCCTCTGCTCTTGATACTCTTGTTCCACCCACCCCTCGTCCTGTCAGACGTTCTACTCCCTAGCCCTGGCTTTCACCCACAACCCACTATTTACACACATGTGCCCATTCTGCTGAACGCGCCTGGGCCAAATCCTGCTCCCCAGAAGACCTCACTCACTTCAAATTCATGCTTGGCTCCTTCCAGTCAGCCATAGCACTTGCCAAGCAAGAATACTACATCCATCTGACTAACTCCCTTGCCTCTGATCCTCACCGCCTCTTTAATACCCTCAATTTTCTCCTCAAGGAGCCCCCACCCCTGGTCCCCCCTCCCTCTCTGCCCAAACCCTAGCCAACTACTTCCACGACAAAATCCACAAGATCACCCTCCAATTCCCCACTCCCTCATCTACCTTACCCCCTCCCCAATTCTCCCCCATCCATACATTGTCTGCTACCCTCTCCTCTTTCCCTACGATCTCTGAAGAGGAAACCGCACTCCTCCTCTCCTCCTCCACACCCACCACCTGTTCCTCTCACCCTATCCCCACCCATCTCCTACATCCCATCTCCTCCACCATTGTTCCATCCATCTCTCATATTCTCAACCTTTCACTCTCCACTGCAACTGTCTCAGTCGATTTCAAACATGCTATTGTCACACCTCTCCTCAAGAAACCCTCACTCGATCCCACCTGCCCTTCTAACTATTGATCCATCTCCCTCCTTCCATTCATTTCTAAACTACTAGAACGCTGCCTTGACTTCCTCACCTCCCATGACCTCTTGGACCCACTACAATAAGGCTTCCGGCCCTTACACTCCACTGAAACTGCCATACAAAAGTCTCCAACGACTTGCTCCTGGCTAAATCTAAGGGACTCTACTTTGTCCTCATCCTTCTCAACCTATCCGCTGCCTTTGATGCTGTTGACCACAATTTTCTCCTTAACACCCTCTCCTCACTTGGCTTCAGGGACTCCGTGCTATCCTGGTTCTCCTCCTACCTCTCTCATCGCTCCTTTAGTGTATGCTCTGGGGGCTCCTCCTCCCCTACCCCGCTCCAAGTTGGTGTTCCACAGGGATCCATCTTAGGCCCCATCCTTTTCTCCCTTTATACCCAATCCCTTGGCGCACTTGTCTCCTCCCAAGGCTTTCAGTACCATCTCTACGCCGATGACTCCCAAATCTACCTCTCTACACCTAATATCTCTCCAGCAATCCAGACCAAGATGTCAACCTGCCTTTCCGACATCACTGCCTGGATGTCCCATCGCCGCTTGAAACTAAACATGGCCAAGACTGAACTTCTCGTCTTTCCCCCCAACTCTGCCCCTCCTCTTTCCCCTTTCTCAATCTCAGTGGATGGATCTATGATCCTTCCTGTTCCCTCAGCCCGCAATCTGGGGGTTATCTTTGACACCTCTCTCTCCTTCTCCACACACATCCAGCTCGTAGCTAAGACCTGCCACCTCTTCCTCTTCAACATTGGCAAGATCCACCCCTTCCTTTCCGAACACACTACCAAAACGCTTATCCACTCCTTAATTTCCTCTCGCCTAGATTATTGCAACCTGCTCCTTGCCGGTCTCCCCTCGAATCATCTCTTTTCCCTTCAATCTATACAAAATCATGCTGCTTGACTAATATTCCGCCAGTCTCGCCATGCCCACATTACTCCTCTTCTCAAGTCACTTCATTGGCTCCCCATCCAATTCCGCATACAATTCAAACTTCTCATACGGACCTATAAATGCATCCACTCTGCTGCCCCTCAATACCTCTCATCCCTTATCTCTCCCTACATCCCCTCTCGAGAACTTTGCTCCGCTAACAAACTGCTTCTATTTAGGCCTTTCTCTCACACAGCTAACTCCTTTCACCTCGCTGCACCCTACGCCTGGAACAACCTACCTATGTCTATACGCCAGGCGCCCTCACTGGCCCTCTTCAAATCCAGGTTAAAAACCCACCTCTTCACTGTTGCCTTCAGATCCTGACTTCCACCCTTATCCTAACCCAATTCCCTTCAATCTCCCATGACCAAATTACACAGACCATATTATGCTTGCAACGAACTGACTATTGCTTTGTACTGTTGTATTAGATTGTAAACTCAGATGAGTATTAGATTGTAAGTTCGGATGAGCATGACTCTGATGGGCAGGGACTGTCTATTATATGTATATCTTCTATATGCATGTCATACCTGTACAGCGCTGCGTGCTCGGCGCTATATAAGTACTAATTAGTAGTAGTAGTAGTAGTAGTAGTGATGCTGAGGGTTAAGCTATTGTAGCTTAACTACTGGCAGAGTCTCCCAAGATGGACAGGTCTCGGCTGAGGTGCCAGACCAAGACAACATAAGAACATAAGATATGCCATACTGGGTCAGACCAAGGTCCATCAAGCCCAGTATCCTGTTTCCAACAGTGGCCAATCTAGGTCATACATGCCTAGCAGTTTCCCCAAAAGACACAGGTTCCACAATGCTTGTATTGGGTCAAGCATTGATATCCTGGGTCCCTTCTTAATAATGGTTTATGGACCTTTCCTCCAGGAACACGTCCAAACCTTTTTTAAACCCAGCTACACTAACAGCCTTTACTACATCCTCTGGTAACAAATTCCAGAGTTCGATTACACGTTGAGTAAAAAAATATTTTCTTTTATTAGTCTTAAATAGTTTACCCTGTAGCTTCTGATAAGGAAGCTTATCATAGCTCAGGAAGGAGCTATAGTAAAGGTGAAGTGACTCTGAACAAGCAACCTGTCAGTTCTGGTAGAAATAAGAAAACAGAATTTTTCTATAAAAGACTACCAATCCCAGAATGCACCAGGTTTCCAACAGCCATTAGAGGAGCTGAAGTGGGGAAACGTGTGTTCAATCAGGAGGGCTATGAGGTAATCCCCAAGCACTCATCTCAAAGGGCAGGGCCTGATTCAGCACAGCTGCGCTGTGCTAGGGTGGAGCACTCATCTAAGCAGAATAAAGGTAGAGTTTATTCTACAGAGAATTATCCTCAGTTTCATCTTGGAGATCCTCATCTTGGACAGCTTCATCATCTGGAGGATCATCAGAAGCAGAAGCCAGAGCGAACGGACAGAGAGGGCAAGAAACCCTTTGGAAGAAAAAAGAGAAAAGCCTTTGGGAGGTCTAAAGGAGTCCATAGCAGTACGTATACTGGAAGGCATTCCAAAGGCAAGCTTACACCATTGGACTGGGGGAAGCCAGAGGAATGGTGCTGCAGAGCTAGGAATCTCCAGACGGTACCTGTGAGGGAGACGGCTGCATTTGGAAGGGACCCTAAGACCCGTGCCAGAAGGTATGTGAAGAGAGATCCAGTATCCAGGGATCTGGATTGGAAGGCTGGACATAAGAACTGGACTACATACTGGCCAGGCTATTTAGAGAGGAACTCTAACAGCAATGGAAGCTCAGGTATGAACACTGATCTATGCCCTAGCTATACCCTTGAAAGACAGCAGGGAAACAAGTATTCTCCTGAGAGTGCTCCATTGAGAAATTCCTCTGTGCCAATCCATGATATTGAACCCATGATTGTTGAAGAAGGGGGAGAGGTTATAGATACAGGCTGTGAATACATGGATTGCTCTCTGTCTAAACTCCTTTGGTAATTTTCTGTTACAAAGTACAACAACCATCAGAAAGAAATACAAACTTGCTCTTTAATTCTTTTTAACATCTTTGTTAGTGATATAGCGGAAGGGCTGTCGGGTAAGGTTTGCCTCTTTGCGGATGATACCAAAATCTACAATAGAGTAGACACCCAGGAAGGGGTAGATAACATGAGGAGGGATCTAGCTAAGCTTGAAGAATGGTCTAGAATTTGGCAGCTGGGATTTAATGTTAAAAAATGTAAGGTCATGCATTTGGGCTGCAGCAATCCAAGGGAGCAATACAGTATAGGAGGTGAAGTACTTTTGTCCACTAAAGAAGAGTGGGACCTAGGCGTGGTTGTGTCTGATGATCTTAAAGTAGCTAAACAGGTAGAAAAGGCGACAGCAAAAGCTAGAAGGATGCTTGGGTGCATACGGAGAGGAATGGCTAGCAGAAAAAAGGAGGTGATAATGCCTCTGTATAAGTCTTTGGTGCGACCTCATTTGGAGTATGGTGTGCAATTCTGGAGACCGCACCTTCAAAAGGATGTGAACAGGATGGAGTCGGTGCAGAGGGTTGCTACTAAAATGATTAATGGGCTTCATTATAAAGCATATGAGGACAGACTTAAGGATCTTAATATGTACACCTTAGAGGAAAGGCGGGATAGAGGTGATATGATTGAGATGTTTAAATACCTCCGTAGCATAAATGTTCAGGGAGAGAGCCTCTTTCAATTGAAAGCAAGTTCTGCTACGAGGGGACATGGGATGAGGGTGAAGGGAGATAGATTCAGGAGTGATATGCGGAAATATTTCTTTACGGAAAGAGTAGTGGATCCGTGGAATAGTCTCCCAGTGGAGGTGGTAGAGATTAGGACAGTAACTGAATTCAAAAAGGCATGGGACCAACACAGAGGATCTCTAAAGGTAAAAAGTGGACTGTTGTAGTTGTTGTTATGGAAGGACAGACTAGATAGGCCATGTGGTCTTTTTCTGTCATCATGTTTCTATGTTTCTATGTTTCTAATCTACTCAGAGAAGCTCCTGAGTAGGATTTTGAGACACGCAGTAGAAAGCAAGCCAGCTAAGGGGTTTCAGCTGGGTAACAGCTAGCAATTGAGCCTTACCTAATTGCTTGTGAGCTCTGAGGAAATCACTTCTGAGTCTATGTGTGAAGATATAAGAAGTTAACCTGCCCCTTAGACGCCCCTTTGATGCCGTTTTGATGCCATCTGACGGAGTGGGAGGTTAATATGCAGTGCAGCTTGGTGAGAAGTTGTTAAGCTTTCCTCTTTGGTTTGTGGTTTGTATCTTGAATTTATTATGGGTAAGAGGAAGGGTAAGCAACAAGGCAAAGTCCAATCGGCTGATTCCGGTAATTCAAAACCGGTGGGCCCATTGGACAAACATTTTGCCCCCCTTCCCCTCACGCAGTCCTCACCTGAGGGGGCATCTTTGAGTCCTGGGGGGAGATCTCCCCCTCCTCCCTGCCCTGTTGTTGAAGTAGTATCTATGGCGGATTCCCTAGAGGTTTCGGAGAGAGCTAAGATTATTGTTAAAATGCCTACTCCTGTTCAGACGGAGGTACTGGATACTGTTTTTGAGCTTCCAGTCCTTCCTTCTGAATCTGAAGTTACCTTAAAGGATGTATGGGGCGCCCTTAAGTGCATAGACTCTAAAGTGTCTACAGTTTGTGATAAGGAAGCTTATCATAGCTCAGGTAGGAGCTATAGAAAAGATGATATGACTCTGAACAAGCAACCTGTCAGTTCTGGTAGAAGCAAGAAAACAGAGTTTTCACATAAAAGACTACCAGTCCCAGAATGCACCAGGTTTCCAGCAGCCATGAGAGGGGCTGAAGTGAGAGAATGTGTGTGCAATCAAGAGAGCTATGAGGTAATCCCTAAGCACTCATCTCAAAGGGCAGGGCCTGATTCAACACAGCTGCGCTGTGTTAGGGAGCAGCACACATTAGAACAGGATAAGAATAGAGCTTATTCTTCAGATAACAGTTACAGAGGGAGGAAGAGATACAGAGACAGCAACGGCTACAAGCACCAGTATCACCTGGAGAAACAGAAGCCAAGCCAAGCAGATAGAGAGAGAAGGAAACTCTCTGGAAGGAAGAGAAGAAAGGCCATTGGAAGGTCTGGGAGATTCCAAGGCAGTACTCATACTGGGAGGTATTCCAAAAGCCAGCAGAGTCCATTGGACTGGATTCAGCCAGAGGAATGGAGTGGCAGAGATAGGAATCCCCAGTGGCTACCTGGAAGAGAGAAGACTGCATGTGGAAGGGACTTTCAGACCAAGGCCAGAAGGTATGTGAGAGAAGATCCAGTGTCCAGGGATCAAGATTGGAAGGCTGGACATCAGAATTGGATTACATATTGGCCAGGCTATACAGAGAGGAATAATGATAGCAGGAGAGGCTCAGGTATGAACACTGATCCAGACCCTATCTATAATAGAGAATGGCAGCAAGGGAATAAGCATTCTCATGATAGTGCCTTAATGAAAGACTCATCTGTGCCAATGTATGATATTGACCCTATGATTGTTGATGCAGGGGGAAATACAGCAGATGAAACTATTTACATGGACTGTTCTTTATCTAAATGCTATTGCTAGTTTTCTATGAGCAAACACATCAGCCATCACAAAGAAACCTAACTTTGTTCTTTATTTCCACTGCAAACAGCTCTTAAAGCAGGATTTGGGCTCACACAGTAGCAGCCAGCCAGCTAAAGGCTTTCAGTTGGTCCATGGATAGTAATTAGGGCTGCACCTGATTGTGTGTGTGAGCAAGGGAGAATCACTGCTGAGATCAGCGTGGAAAATAAGCAGAAGTTAACCTAACCAGCAAAGTTTATTCTTTTCGTTGTGCCTTTGTATTTGGTAATTATTTGCTAAGAAAACATTAGCTAATTGCCTGACAAGCTGAAGGTTGTTTTCTGGTTTACTTTGTGACTTTTTGTTATCCATTTTAAACACTGCAAGCAAGTAACCTCATTTATAGTGCTATCAAGCATACATGTGCTGGGTGAATTAAACCCCATCAATAAAAGAAGTATTTTATTGATCTTACCACTTGGTTTCACAACTCAAATTATTGTCATCAGCTGTGTTTGGGAGTGAATGAACTACAATACCCACAATACCTTGCAAGAATCATATGAATATATGCATCGTCAAGATTGTGTAAGTTCTCACCCTAGGCAGCCGTCTGACAAGTTGTTTATTTATTTATTTTATTTATTTATTGTTCTTTTATACCGCACTCTTTTTCATCAGCGCGGTTTACATTAAACAGAAATACTCATTACAATCAACAAATTGTGATAAGTTTACATATAACAGGAGTAGTCAACTGGGAATTTAACTTTGGGAAACTTTGTACATATTTGTGGATAACATATATACAGGGGATAGGATTTCTTAGTTACATCTTGAGTAAATAAGGTATATACAATTTTACTGTGCATGTTAGAGGGATGGTGATGAGCTTTGGAAATGCAGAATGAAGAGATGGTGTTTTATAGCTTTTCTGAAATTCTTGAGGTCCGTAATAGCTCTTATGTTGTGGGGAAGGTTGTTACCTCATTTACTTCTTTCTCGCAGGAAGCTGCAGTAGCTGTGCAGCAACTAGACGAGAAACTGTCTTTAATGGATAAGGCAGTGGTAAAATTGGAATCTCAGGTTCAGTCTTTACAAACTACAAATGTGATGGGAATCAAGGATTCTTTGTTTCTTCATTCTAAGCTCGAAGCGCTTGAGAATTCCATACGAATTTGTAATTTAAGATTTTTGAATTTTCCTTGTATCTCTCTTTTAGCACCTAAAATTCTTTTTGACAAATATGTTAAAGAAGTACTGGCTATATCTGATGTTTTAGATGTATCGCAGATATATTATATTTCCTCTGGCACTAAACGGGTTAACCCCATAGAGGGTGAATTAGATGAAATTATTCCCAATGTTGTAAATCTCACTAATTTTCTGGAGGATTCCGCAGATATTATAAATACCCGCTCTACTTTGTTGGTTACCTTATCGTCTGTTACGGTTAAACAGCGTATCTTAAAAGCTTTTTTTAAGGTTAAATCAGCTTTGTTTTGCGGGCAGAAAATCAATATCTTCCCAGATGTCTCTCGTAGCACTCAGATGCGTTGCCGACAGTTTTCTATCTTTAAAGTCGCGCGTTTTAGCTCTGGGTGCTACATTTTTCCTAAAATTTCCCTGTAAGTGCCTGGTTTCTTATGAGGGCGCTTCCTTTATTTTCCTTGAGATATCACATCTGGAAAGATTTTTGTATGACAAGCAGGGTGTGTTGGGGTCTCATAGTTTAGTCGTTTCCTCTTAGTATGTGGTCAATTTAATTGGCTTGGTTTCTATATTATGTATTTTGTTCTTTGCTAAGGTCAGCTTCCGTGATGTGGACTGTAACATCTGTTGTATTACATTTTGCTATGTTTATTTTTGTACTGTTTATGTTTCTTATTTGTGTTATAGCAGTAATTTGTCTTATCCTGATTTGGTTGTTGTATATGACTAAAAGACTTAAATAAAAGATAAAAAAAAAAAAAAAAAGAAGTTAACCTGAAAAGAACAGTTTTTCCCTACTTTGTGGGTTTTGTTTGTTGATTAAAGCACTGCTAAGAAAATATTAGCTAGAGCCTACAGAAAAGACCAGTTTGTTACCAACCAGGTCTTTATTCTTTTGCTTTGATTGCCTGACAAGTTCAGCTGTTGTTTTCCTGATTTTGTTTTTCTAAGTTTAACACTGAAAGCAAGTATCCTGTTTTATGTGCTACCAAGCATATCTGTGTTGGGAGAAATAACCCCATAAATAAATATCTTATTGGCTTTACACTCAAGCACAACTAATTATTGTGAGCGGCTGTGTCTGGTGTGAATGGACTGCATTTCCCACAATCCCTTGCAAATCATATTGATATATGCCTTTGCCAAGACTGTGAACATTCTCACCCAGGCATCCGTCTGACAAGCTTCATTGCATGTCCCCTAGTCTTTCTATATTATGATAATGTAAACAATCGATCTACATTTACTCGTTCCACTCCATTCATTAATTTATAGACTTCTAACATATCTCCCCTCAGCTGTCTCTTTTCCAGATTAAAGAGCCCTAACCTTTTTAGCCTTTCTTCATAGGAGTATCCTTCCATCCCCTTTACCATTTTGGTGGCTCTTCTCTGAACCTTTTCTAATAATGCTATATCCTTTTTAAGATACGGCGACCAGAATTGCACACAATATTCAAGGTGCTGTCTCACCATGGAACGATACAGAGGCATTATAATATCTTTTGTTTTAATTTCCATTCCTTTCCTTATGATACCTAGACAAACCACTCATCTGGGCAGCAGCAGAATGGGATGGTGTTTGTGGCATATGATCACATTTCTATGAGAACAGCAACAACACTAAAATTAAACTGCACAGAAGAAAGGTGAAAACTCAATGGATAGTCACAACAAAACAAATTGCACTATAGTGCTGGAAGATGAGACCACTCAACTGGCTACTGGGGAGGAGCTGAAGACTTTTCAGAGTAAAGCCAGCATTTATGATGTGGTTGGATCAAAACCCTCGTGACATGTGACTGCTGATGTAGCTGTGCATGAAATGAGAGACAGAAGCTGCAAAGATGTCTTACATATTGGGACATGGAACATATGAAGCATGCACCAAGAGAAGTTGGAGTTGGTCAATAATGAAATGGAACATGTACAACTCAGTTTATTGGGTGTCAGTGAACTGAAATGGACTGGCATCGAGCACTTTGCATCTGATGATCACATGGGGGGTATGTTTACTAAAGGGCGCTATTTGCGCTACTGACATGTTATCGCGCAATAAGGTACCTTATCACGCAATAATGGTGCTTTATCGGGCACAGAGGTACCTTAGCACGCGATAACGTGCGCAGCGGCGCAAACGAGTGCTGAGGGTGGAGAAAGGCTCCCGGAGGGCGGAGGAAGGCTCCCAAGGGGCGGAGAGAGAGGGTCAATGGGTGGAGAGTGGGAGGGGAGAGGCTCCCTGCACAGTAATGCTGTGGAATCCGTGGCTGAAAACTAACGCCAGTGAAACCCTGGCGTTAGAGCAGATTTAAAGGGAAGAGAAACCATTTCCGTCAGCAATGTACAGCAAAGCCAGAGAAACCTACAAAAGGTGATGTGTGATACATGTGCACGGAACAAAAGGGCAAATAAACATTGAAAATGACCTGAACAAAATGTAAAAAAAACATAACCAAGCTGGCCAATAGTGATATTAATGGGAAACAGCAAAAAACACTACCGAGAAAGCTCCAAAAAATATATATTAATTTTGGAAGGGTCTATGCTCTGTCCCCATACAAGGTGAATGATCCCGCAGTGAAATAGCGCTGATCAGGGTTTTCCCTTGTTATTGGACAGGTTTCCTATGGCGTGCGCATGTCCCACAACAGCAGGGTGGGCATGTCAGAATGGGCAACTGGACAGATGCTGGTAAAGGGGATACAGAGGGCTGCAGGCGGCACATGCTGTGGTGCAGCTGGGCCACAGTGCAGACTAGGGTGATGCCTAGGTGGCCTATAGGAATGCTGAAACAGTAGAGCAGCCAGACAGCAACTGATGTGGGCCCAACATGGGCATGAGTGTGTTTCCCACAGTGTCACAGGGGATAGTACCCAGCAGGTACCCCCAAGGGCACAGAACATTGGCAGGCGGTGCTGGGGGGAAGCGTGGACATCTATGCAGGCACCCCTACCCCAGAACCCACACCATAGGCAGCCGCCTACTGGCACACTGGATGGCCTGAGACTGCGCACCACCAGCAGAAGGGCATGTCAGCATGGTGGCAGTGGGGTACTGGTGGTGGAAGGGGCAGTGGCTGCTGCCCACAGCAGACCGTGGCCTAGCCCTGTTTAGGTGGGTGCCATACACTGCAACAGACAGGCTCTGTCTGACAAACAGTCATGGTATCCCCAGGGAATGAACTGTCCCTGTGGCAACAGTGTGGTGCAGTACACACAGCCAGTGTGTTCAGGAGCAGAAAGTCACAGGGTCAAGTCCCAGCTGTGGTTCCTGCTAAACCAGTCCCCATATTTTACCCACTACTAAACCGTGGTAATAAAGACAGAACCTTTATTGCAGATAACATAAACATGCCTCAAACACCTATATTTTACCCTACAGAGCACAGACACCATAAACATGTATATTACTTGTAATATAGCTCAATAATGTTATTTTATACTGTAATACATTTTTACTAGTATTGCATTATACAATACCTGTAATAATGTAATATATGTAATAATGTATACTAACTCATAAGTTCTGAATCAATTGTATTAATATTTGATTTGTTATAATGTAAAATTTGTAAAAATTTAAAATCTATTGTAAAACGTATAGTATTGATATTTGACTTGTTATAATGTAATATGTTCCTAGTTCTTAAAGTTCAATGTACTTGTTCTGTTTGTTATAATGTAAACCGCTGCTGATCCTTGGAAGCAGCGGTATATAAAAGTTGTTCAAATAAATAAATAAAATAAATAAACATGCGCATTACCTAGAGTAGAGTCTCCCAAATGTAATTATGGAAGGCCAAACACAATTCAGGTTCCATGCTGTCTCTAATAAAGATGCCTGTGTTGCATTTCTATGCACCGTCCCCATGGTATGCAGATGTATCTCATTTTATTCATTTTATTTATTTATTTATCTATATTTTTCTATACCGCCCCTTCCAGCGATCAAGGGCGGTTTACAAGGAACATTTTAACAATTGTACACAGATGTATACATTTACATTGAACAATCAGATTCAACTATTTACAATGAACGGTTAAGTTTAACTATTTACATTGAACAAAACTTCAACTTCAAGATGTATTAGTAATACAAACAACCATTAAATTATTTACATTGGATATTTACAGTGGTTGTGTGTTGTGTATATTTTGGAATTTATTTCCTTTTATGACGTAAATCGGGGGTGTTGTATGGGGTTTCAGACAGGGGGGGGGGTGAGTTATTTAGTTTTGAGTAAGAGGGTTCGTGTGTGTAATACCATGGTTATGGAGGTGTTTTGGGGGAATATGGGATTTCAAAGTGTTCAGTAAAGAGGTAAGTTTTTAGCTCTTTCCTGAACTGATAGAGGTCATTTATGACGCGAAGGTCTATTGGGAGGTCATTCCAGAGCGTAGGGGCAGTGAATGTGAATGCTCTGGAGCTAGTGGTTTTCTTTGTCTTCCTGAAGGCTTTTGGTGTGATAAGGGAGTGGGCTTCGTTTTGTCTGTGTGATCTAGTTTTGTTTGGTGATTGCAGTAGTGTGGATAGGTGTGAGGGGGCTATGTCTTTTATGAGTTTAAAGGTTGTTAGGATAGTTTTGTATCTGATTCGGCTATTGATTGGGAGCCAGTGTAGTTCTAGCAGTATTGGGGTTACGTGGTCTGTTAGACGTGCTTTAGCTATTACTTTTTCACAGATGTTCTGAGCTCTTTGAAGAAGGTATGTGCTTTTTTGAGGGAGGCCTATTAATAGACTATTGCAGTAGTCAAAGTGGGGGGTGATTAGTGTATTTACTACAGATCTAAAATCTTGAGTTTCTAGGAGTGGCCTTAGGTGCTGTATAGTTTTTAGTTTGTAGTAGATGGTTTTTTAGGTTTGTTTTATGTGTGGTAGCATGGTGAGTGTGTGATCTATTATCACACCTAAATATTTTACTTCTTTTCTAACAGGTATGGATGTTCTGTTAATTGTGATTGTTTCTGGGAAGGTGTTCTCTGTGGTTGATGACCTTGTTACGAACATTGCTTCCGTTTTTTTGAGGTTGATGCTGAGGTAGTTAGATTCTAACCAGGAGGAGGTCTCAGTCATACATTCTGATAGTGTGTCATATGAGGGGTTTTTAGCGGTTATAGGGATAGCGAGCATGATGTCATCGGCGTATATAAAGTGGTTAATCCTGTGGTTTTTAAATATGTTTGTTATTGGTTGTAGATACAGGTTAAATAGGAGGGCGGAGAGGGCTGATCCTTGGGGTATTCCTTGGCCTTATGCATATTCATATTCATTAGGGACAGCATGAAAACCCGAACAGTGTTTGGCCCACCAGGACTGGAGTTGGGCACCTCTGCCCTAGAGCAGCGGCCAACAGGGGCAGACACACCCGCACCCACAGGCTCCATTATCCAAAGCCTCCTGGAGAGGCAGGATGTTGGGCCCTGCATTCATCTACCAATACTAGCACTTGCATACCTTAGCAATGCCACCCTAAACCTGGGAATACAGTACACATATATCAAAATGTTTAAATAGAGAATGAATTTACCATCATGCATGCGCGGCGTTTTTTCGTATCAGAAATAAGGAGAGAGAACGTGGGCAGCATAAGTATCTGTAAGTAGCTTGCGATTTTAGAGAAATATATTGTTAGAATGATTGCTTTTAGATATATTAGATAATAGGGTAATAGTATATTGTAATTCTGTTTATTTATAGGATAAAGGTCTCCTGAAGAAAATTTTTGAAACGCCATTAAGGCGCCGAAGCTGAGCATCGAGACCCTTGTTTTAAATATATTTTGTATTGAATTAGTCCACCCGGGGATTCTTCCTTCAAATAAAATTTCCCTTAAGATAGGATACAAGAGAAGAAAACCTGGGCTGTATATTTATTTCTTAAAAGCATTGGGAAAAACAAAAATAAAAAAGAAGCTTTTTACAAATTTTTTCTTTGAACGTATTGACTTTACACATGTTGATATTTTACGTTCATTAAAATAGACCACAATTAGAACTACTTTTGTAATCATGACAAATTCAATAAAAATATAATATAAAAAAAAGAAGCTACAGGGTAAACTATTTAAGACTAATAAAAGAAAATATTTTTTCACTCAACGTGTAATCAAACTCTGTAATTTGTTACCGGAGGATGTAGTAAAGGCTGTTAGTGTAACTGGGTTTAAAAAAGGTTTGAACAAGTTCCTGGAGGAAAGGTCCATAAACCATTATTAAGAAGGGACCCAGGATATGAATGCTTGATCCAATACAAGCATTGTGGAACCTGTGTCTTTTGGGGAAACTGCTAGGTACTGTCGCAGGGCACCCTCTGTAGAGGGGTAGTGGACCCGGGAGGGGCCCGGACACAAGAAAGGTGAGGGTTGAGGTTGGCCTATGCTGCAAGGGTCAAGGGTGGTTATTCCCTGTGGCTTCCTTGTAACCAACATTCAAAGAACGAATGCACAGAGTGGAGGGAAAGTTAAAGGCTTTATTTCCCTTTCTTGCACAAAACGGTTCAAAAGGATTGGCTATGGTAACAACTGAAATGTCCTTACTTCAGGATAGGAAAAAATAAAAGCAAGCAATAAAGTAAAGGCTGTTATCTTCACAGAACATTTGTACAAAAACAACAAACTTCCTTCACTTAGTTATCTGATACATTGGGGATATATTCAACACTCCCTGAGGCACAATATGTACAATCCATTGCATTATCTGATTCTTCCCCCTCTGATCCTACTTGCATGGATTCAATCTCAGAAACCTCTGAATCTGTAGCATCAGGGTAATCGTAATCGGGTTTCTTATATACTTGTTGCACTATGTCCCAATGCCTAGCATTTAGCTTTGGGCGTCGGTCTCAAGGAGTTTTGCAGTACAACGGTCCCTCTCTGATTAGAGGTTCAAAAGCAGATTCATAAAAAGATTTCCCACTCAAACTTCTCTTCTTAGACAAACTTCTTTCATAGTCTTGCTTACAAGAATGTTTAGGGTAACAGTAATCCTCTTCCCACTGTCTTCCCCATACTTTAGGTTTCTGAAAGCAATTATCAGTAATAAGAGACTTTGAGGCTTCTCTTCCCTCTCTCTAGTAAGGCTTGAGGCCTACCTTGGTTTGGCTTCAGCGCAGCAGTGCTCAGGCTCTCCTGTGGTCTTTCCTTAGACTTCAGACCATAGTGGTAAGGATGTTTTCTTTTCTCCAAACAAACATTTCCCACCTCTGAAAATGGACGAACCTCTTTATTCCACGGCTGCTGTGAGGACCTTCTGCCAGGTACTCCCTTGCGGTCCCAGTACTTCTCTTGGCTTTTTCTCTGTTCCTTATTCCACTCCAACTCTGGTTGAAATTCCTGCTTTGCTTTCTGCTCAGGACTCTGCTTCTTTCTGCTCTTGTCAGTGCATTTGCCTTCCTCTTTGCCTCCTCTACTTTGGCTCTGGCTGCTGCTTCTGCTTTGGTCCTTCTCCTTCCTCTCCTTCTCCAAGTCAGACCTGCTTCTGTTCAAAAAGAAGCTGTCTGGGCTTGCGTCCCGCCCAGAGGGACGTGGTTTCTCAGTCTCTCTCTCGACTCTCCTGCTCCCCCTAGATGGATCCTCCCAATATTGCAGGTTGTGCTTGCCTTTTTCTGGTTTTAAAACTTTTTCTCTCACTTCAAGAGGGTCCGCTGCATCACAGTACGTATGACCTAGATTGGCCACTGTTGGAAACTGGGCTTGATGGACCTTAGTCTGACCTAGTATGGCATTATCTTATGTTCTTATGTGTGAAGAAAAATGCACTTCTAATAGGGGCATTCATTTATTAGTCTGTATTCAATTCAGTGGTGCTTGCAAGTATGCATACCTATGAATTAATGTGTTTAATCAACTGTGCATAATTTTAACTTTGTGTGAGCAAACAATGCATGCACAAACAGAAATAACTCAAATAAAAATGAAAAAGTACCTGGAAATTGGGAAAAATTTGTTTGAAAGAGCATGAACTGAACTTTTTTTGGCCGCAGACACACCTAATTGCTAAACTACTGGGCTGGGGGGAAGCTCATTTTACAGGCAAGTTATCTGTAAATGCTGAAATACAGTAATTTCTTTTGTTGTCATTTATTATTTATTTATTCATAATATCTTCAATAACCCATTATTAAACATGAAACCAGTACAAAACCAAAGAGAGACAATTTGAAGTAATAACTCTCTCCCCACTGTAGCAACGTTGTAGTAGTAGTAGTAAAAAAAATCCACTTAAGCCCCCCAGGAATTAGTAAGGACAAATCTGTATTTATGCATCTTAAAACAAAGTGATGCCAGCTTGCAGAGAAGAGGAGGTCACAGGCAAACAGAACAAGCTTTTGTTTCCATGTAGAGTAAACTTTTCCACACGTCACCAGCTACATGTGAAATGACTCACCATAGCAGAAGCAACCCTGACCATCTGCAAGCTAGAAATGGCATCAGGGTGCAAGAGTCCTGAAGCAACAACCAACAGAATGTGCTAAAATGTCTGAAAGAGTCTTCCATCTGCAGCTGAGATGGGAGAGTCAGCTTGAAATTAAAGATTTTTGTGCACAGAAGCTTCTCTAGTCTATTTCAATAAGGCTGAATTTTTGAGTGTGAGCATCAAGGACTGGGGGAGGGGGGGGAAAATATGAATATATTTCCTGAGATGGATGCTTGTGTTATTTCCATGTTCTCTGAAGTCACAGATTTTGGGGTGGAATTTGATTCCAGCAATTCAAGACGAAATCAGTCACTTAAGATTTTAAGAAGTGCAGCTACGGGTACCAGTCTGTCAACAATGAGCCGCCTGACTCAAGACCGAACACAATTTAGGATAGCTATCCAGAGGGTCACCATGAGTCGACTCCAACTCGACGGCACTTAACAACAACATTTAGTTTGAAAAGGATAGTTCAGATATAGGTTAATGTAAATTTTATGTTTTGTCTGCATGTTAATTTTACCTATTTCTTATGTGATTACTATGAGCAGCATAGGAATTGTTGATATGCAGCATATAAATATTTTAAAATAGATAAAAACAGTAAATTGAGTTTGGTCCAGCAGTTACAGGTAGTCAGTGTAAGAATAATGGAAAAGTCATATTTTCACAAGTGTTAATTTTTTCGTAAGACATCTCTGCGCAAATATCCATTGGTAAGGAATTCCTGAGTGTGTTAGGGCAGCATCTCTTGATCAAACAAGTCTGAATTTGTGGGAAGATGGGTCTTTCAGCCAATGTTGCTGTGATGACCTCAGTTGTCTTTGAGTGGGCATACGGAATCAGGAGAGGATAGAAGTAATGAAGAAGGCATGTTGAGCAATCATTAGAATTTTGAATTTGATTCTACTTAGAATTGGTAATCAATGCTATTCTTTTAACAAGGGTGTTACATAGTCAGAACACTTGTTATTCTAGATAACACAAAATGCAATCATTAAACTTCATTAAACTGGGTTTCAATTTTTGTGGCAGTTGAGTGACTGAAGCCACCTTAAGGCTTTATCTATGCTTCAAAAGGAATTTCAAATGGCCCAAGCTATTTATCATTTGTATCTCCGGGGACTGATTGATAAATGGAATGCTGACCTTCATTAAGATCTGGATGATACTGACTGGTATATCTGACTGGCTGCTCATTCCTTATCCAGCAGACATCAAATACACAAACCAACATTTAAAAAGCCACACTGCTGCCACATCTTAGAGGACAGTGGGTAGCAAAGATATTAAAATCTTTGGGGCAGGACTGCAGCAAGTTCCGCCAGCCACATTTCACTGACTGCCGTGATATCTAGGGAACAGTGGGTAGCAACATCCAAGATTAAATGGCACTACCTTTTTAGTGAACGCACATTGAGCAATCCTATAGTTCAGCTTGGAATAACGGCAAGCCTGCAGAGAGAGATAGTTTGCCATAATGCAGCAGTGGAAAGCCATGACTCCGATTTGAGAAAACTACTGAGTTCATGCTGTCTGTGACTCATTAAGACTGGGATATACCGTGGAAGATACATAGCAACCAACCGGTATAAGAGGAAAATATATGGCCAAAATTTCAGGCTCTGGAGAAGCCCAAAAGAACACATCATGCGCCTTAGGCGCGCTCTTTCAGCGTGTGGCCTGCTGCATGCTGCTGGTAGCGCCAATTAACTAGAGAACTCTGAAATGTTACTTTTGGGCATCAGACATAGTGGGGAGGGTGTGACGGTCAGATATGGTGCAATGAGGTTACTTACCTATAAGAGGGATTCTCTGTGAACAGCAGGATAAATCAGCCACATAACAGCCAGGGGCGGCCCAAGGGTGGTGTGGGGTCTCATTTGAATATCCACTGGACCTCGTTTGCATAAATTCAATTTTATTTATTTATTAAAATGTATATCTTGCCAAATAAAATGTATATCTTGCCATCTAAAATTTCAAAGGAGTCCTTAATGAGCTTCTCTTTTATCCTGGCAATGACTTAGCAGTATGTTTACTAAATATTAATGTGCATTAAGTGCCACTATGCCAATAGAAATAAATGGGTGTTCCTACACTTAGCGCACATTAACATTTGTGAATGCGCATTAACTTTTAAACATGCATCTTAATGAGTGTCTGAATACCATTTGCATGGGCAGTGAGGATAAAGAAAGATTACCAGATTTCTACATTACTATACTCCAGTGCCAGCTACCAGGAAGTACTATAAACCCTGCTCATTTAGAACCCATAGCAAACCCTCCGTATCATAACAGCACTGCCAGGACTCACAAAGTACCAAGCACCAAGCATCAAAAGTCAGCACTGCAAATATTAAACCAATACAACCTAGAGAATACCAATACATCTCCTACTGGGGAAAGAGAACAAGTGAGAAAGTCAGATAGAAACTTCATGAACAGAATACTGCAGCCAAACACAGACCGTCACCAAACAGAACGAGGGATCACAATTTAGAAATAGGAAGACGATAATTAGACTGGAAACCCCAAAAGCCAAACTTGGAATGTACAACAACATTGGATTAATAAAACTATAAATTAATTTCCTCTTCTACAAAACAAAACGCAAAGACATTAGCGATGCACATTTCCCAGAGCTGACATATTCCAGTTAATACATTCAAAATAAAATAGTATTTTTCTACCTTTTTGTTGTTTGGGCATTTTATTTTTCCATCGTAACTGCCCCAGTTGCTTTCTTCTGCTTTCTTTGCGTCTTCTGCTAACTCTCCCATTGTCTGCTGTCCATTTGTCCTGCTAGTTTTTTTCCATTCTCTCTCTACATCTGTTCTAACATTCTGATCTTTTCCCTTTTGCTCTTTCCTCCATTTCTTTCATTATTCCTTTTTCATCCCTCCATCCTCAATCCCCACTTACTCTTCCAACACCCAGCCAATCGTAGATTTTTCTTCCCTTCCACATAAAATATCTTTTCCCCTCTCCAACTTCACTCCCACTGGTCTCATCACCTTCTAGTCTTCCCCATCAGCTCCCTTCTAATTCCAGTCCCACCCAGCATACACTCCCTTTTAGTCCCATTCTCCCATCTCTCCGCATCAGCCCATTTCCAGTCCTAGCCCCCCTCATCTGCCCATTTCCAATTCTAGGCCACCCATCAGCCCTTTCTAGGGCTGTGATCTTCAAGATTTGCTGTCCATCTGCTGCAACCTCCCACAGTACCTGAGCCCTCCCCAGAAGTGAGGTGGTCGCGTGAACGCAACTGCGATCTTCAAGATGATGTAGACACCCTCCTGCACTATTTATAACCAGCACTAGAGACGTTCATTGCCGCCAAGGTGCACGTCATGGGCGCGCGCAAAAGGAGCACGACATGCTCCTTGTGTGTGCTCCTTGGGGCGGTGGAGGCACGACACATGCAAAACCAACTGCCAGGGGTCAGCAATTCTCACCAATTCCGGCGCCACTCTATAACATCAGGCCTGACAGTAAGAGCCTATTTGCTTGCTTTGAGAACCGCCATTCCACTAACAGGTGTTTGTTCTATCTTTTCTTTGGGTTCCTGTTACTTATGCCTACTATTCCATTTTTTTGGGGACATCAGCCACTGCCTCCCCTACACCCTTCACGACCTGATGATACTCTCATGTACTCTTACTCAAACCTCCACTTCTAGTCTTCCTGATTTGCCCTCTACTCTGACTACAGCACGCGTGCTGCGGCTTGATTTACCCAATTGCTGCTCCCTCCAGGCAAAAACATTATTAATCCATGACCTCATACAGCATGATTCTCTGGACATTCTTTTTTTGCTAGAGACATGGCTCAGGGAAGGAGAGGAACCTCTCTTAGCCTGCTGTCTCCCCCAGGATTACTCTGCTCTTTCTCTTCCATGTATTGGCAGAACCGGCAGCAGAGTTGCTGTTATTTATTGTGCTTCTCTCCCTCTAACTCAACTTCTCTCCCCCTCCCTATGCTACCCCAAGTCTCTTCTCCTATGCCTGCATACCTGCCCAGTGACTTACTTCCTGGTCATCTATTCCCCTCCTTCACTTTGCTCACATCTCTGTGAGTCTCTTCTCTCCCCTATCTCTGACATATTCCTACCTCATACTTCTTGGGAATTTCAATATCCACTACAACTGACCCACCTCTGCAAAGGCTCTGTCATTCACATCAACCCCCTTCCCCTTTCCTCCCTCTCACCTTATCCCTTATGTTGACTCTTTCTTTTGTCACTATTTACCTGCATCATGTTATTTAGATTCACTGTTTATGCCTGTTTGATGTAAAGTTGCTTATTTTGATGTTTTATTTATTTATATAGCTGCATTTATATCCTACTTTTCACCAGGTCAAAGCAGTTGGGGATACATTTAACATGAGAGGATATGAGACACATACACTAATACTTACAGGGACATGGGCAATGGAGGGATTAGTGGCTTGCCCAAGACCACAAGGAGCACCTGTGGGACTAGAAACCCCAGTTCTTTTGGCCCAAGATTGCTGTCTTCTAGTGGGATTTGAACCACTGACCTTCTGGCCTGTAGTACCTTGCCCCAACCACTAGGCCACTCCTCCCTGTATGCCTGTTTATGCCCATTCTATGTAAAGTTGCTTCACGGTTCATGTTTCCTGTAAACCGTTCTGATACTAAATAGTACGGTATATAAAAGCTAATAAATAAATACATCACTTCGCCATAATCTCTCGCTATTGCAGCATGTTGATTTCCCCACTCATGTGGCTGGCCACAGCTTGGATTTGGTCATCACTTCATTAACCTCTCCCACTCAGCCCCTGCTCCTGACCAATAAGCCAGTACCCTGGACAGCCCATTTCTGTCTCACTTTCTCTTTGCAGTTTGCTGCCAATAATCCTGTTTCTTCATCATCCCACTCCAATGCCTCCCCTCCCTCCACATGACTCTTTTATCATATTACTCCCTCCACTCTGCAACATTTTCCTCCTCCAGAACAAATCCTTCCCTCCAGCTTCTCATCTCTCTCTCCCAACTCACAGGTGGCCTCAAGTGCGGCTCAAGGCAATCTGCTGCCTGAGGTGAAGGATGAGATGGTGCCCCACCTCCCCCGTAGAGGGGGCGGGGCTTTTTCAGAACTCCAATCAGAGACTGAACCAAACCAAAAAGCCGATTAGATTATATGGAGGAAATGCAAGATGTTTGCACACCAAGGAACTAAAAGAGAGCGAGAATCAACAGCACAGTTTATAAAACTAAATTATGACTCATTTTTTTGTTATTATAAACTACATTATGGTTCTTGCTTTTTCTTTTTCAACATATATTTTGCATCCACAGTGGGTGCAGAGCAGAACCAGGACATTCACCCACAGAACTCAATATCTTAAAAAAAAGTTTTGATTCTGATCATCTCACTAACAACAACAAACATTCTCCAGTACCAGGCATATTGTGAAGTAATACAAAGCACTACAACAAAGAGCACATCTACCATACCATACCATATCAGCACCAACTTCCAAAACTCACATAAGGAGCCCATCTGAAAAAGGTTCACTGTAAATACTACGGTGGGCGCTGGAACATCCATACACCTATTTGAAAAGCTGAACAAGTCAAATTACTACAGTACAGTATAGATTTTTATGTACAAACTCCATGTTAACAGAACACCTGGGCTCAGTCACACACTCAGAACACAGACCCTCACCAAATACAGAATAAGTAACCACAATCTAAAGTAAAAATACAAATATGTAGATAAAATTTAAATTGAAACCCCAAGAAGCCAGACTGCATGCAGTGCAACATCAGATAAATAAGAGATACAGTTCCCCCATACTGTGTAAAATATAAAGATAGCACAAAGTCCAGTCACTAAAATTGAAAACAATTATTTTTTTCTACCTTTGTTGTCTGATCATTTTATTCTCTGATCATGCTGGTCCTGATCTGAGACTTCTGCTTTCCTGTCTTCTCTTAGCTCTCTTTCTATGATCCATGATCCATCTGCAATTTCTTATCTCTTCTTTTGTTTTCTTAACTTCCTTCCAGTTCCAGTAACCCTCCCCAGTATCAGCCCCCTTTCCAGTCCTCCCCTGTACCCAGTACCTTCCAATGTCAACCACCTTGCATTCCCATGACTTCCACTGGTGTCCATTCCCTTCCAGTCCCCCTCCTTCCCCACTGTCCAGCCCCTTCTAGTCCAAATACTGCCCCAGGTATCAGCTCATGTCCACTCTAAGTGCTACCTCCCAGTCAGCTCCCTTCCAGTTGCCCTACCCTCTGTCCATCCCCCTTCCAGTGCCATTCACACGTCAGCTCCCTTCCAGCCTCCTCCCCATTACCCAGCCACCTACCACTCCCACCCCCATGTCAGCTCCCTTCCAGTCCCCCTTCAGTACATCCCAGGTGTCAACTCCATTCCAGCCCCCTCCTTCCTCTGCCATATCAGCTCCTTTCCAGCCCCCTCCTTCCCCCTTGTCAGCTCCCTTCCTGTCCCCTCCTTCCTCTGGCAGACCCTCTCAGTATCCGCTCCCTTCCAGTCCTATTCTTCCATCCCCCACATCAGCCCATTTGTAGCCCTAGCCGCTAGTTTTCTTCCAGGGCCAGCAGCACTCTCCTCCCCTCCCCCATTAGCCCATTTCCAGTCCCAGCCCATTTCCAGTCCTATCCCCCTTATCAGCCCACTCCAGTCCTAGCCCCCCAATAAACTCATTGCCAGTCCTAGCTCATTTCCAGAGCTAGCCCTCCATTAGCCCATTACCAATCCTAACCCCCCTCCCAATAAGTCTATTTCCAGTCCTAGCCCCCAATCAGTCCATCTCCTGTCCTAGCCCCCCTAATCAGCCCATTTCCAGACCTAACCCCACCAATCAGCCCATTACCAGTCCTAGCCCCCTCCCGATCAGTCTATTTCCACTCTTAACCACTGTGGAGGCCCCTGGCCCAGGCAACAGCCTAAAAGCCTAGGGCTGCACTTGTTAGTCCTTTAATTAAAGAGTTTTTTCTTCATCCAGCGCTGGGGCTGCTGGGATTTGTAGTTGTGTTGTTCAGAAAAAAACAAGTAGTGTGGAGACCGAGGGTTTACAAGGCAAAACACAGGAATTTATTTCTTTTTCTAAAGAGCATTAAGGCTCAATGCAAAACAAACAGGATTCTCTCTCCAAACAATAATCCATAGGCATTTTTACCAAACAAAACAATGAAACTGCTTTATGTTGCTTTTTAACATGTGTCGCTGTTTTTCAAATTGTTCAGCAAACAAATATGGTTTCTTTTCTCTTCAAACCAAAAAGAAATATCCTCTCTTCAGCAACAGGGTTCTTTAGCATTCCTGGCTAAACACATTACTCCCTGTTTTCACACTGCCTTCTTTTCCTCAGGACCTGTGTCCGGTAAATCTGGCTTTAAGCCAACATGAAAAACTTCAGGCTTAATATTCTCTAAAAGTTCCAGAACCTTTCTCCACTGAGGCTTTTCCCTATGCACAGGGTTTCCATCAGGAACGTGGAGATTCTTTTCTTGCATCAAATGACACAATGCCTCTAACTGGCTTACGGCACTTTTGGCTACCCATTTATTTACGCACCTTTTTGGACGTTGCAGCTCTTTAGCTGGTTCAGGAACGGTTGGCACTGCAGCCTGACCCTTGTCAGCACTTCTCTCTGGCACAGCTCTCCTAGTTTTTAAACCAATTGCAGTTTCCCTGCAATCCTGGCTTTCCTTCTGACTAGGGCTTTCACCTCTGAGATTCCCCCGAAAGTCTCCACCGTTCTCCTCCACGGTGAACTCTCTGGGCCTTTGTCTGGTGCTTCTCTCCCCACTGAATTCTCCAGTGTTCTCCCTGGTCAGCTCTCTCGAGTGCTGGTTTCCTGTATTTTTCCTTCCAGCGTGCTGCTTCCCTGTGTCTCCCTTTCCAGGGTGCTGCTGCATGTGCTGCCTCGTCCTGGTACTCCTGTTCCTGTTGCCCTCTCTCTGGCTGTTCTCTCCGTGGCTGTTCTATTTTTTTTCCAATGTTTTCCTGGGTTTATAAGAGTGTCTCTGAACTACCGTGCACTCCCCTTCACCCAGGTGTCCCTCATTAGTTTCCAAGCCTGCCCTTAGATTAGCAGAGCTTGGGTGTGTCCTGTCCTCAGTAGCTGCATGTTTTTTTTTCTCTGCCTGCAGTTTGAGAGCTACTGATTCCTTGCCTGTCTCTTTCTTTAAAGGTAAATGTCTGATTTTCTTCCAATTCCATGGGCTCAAGCATACTCTCCTCATCACACCACCCATCAGCCCATTTCCAGTACTAACCCCCCCAATAGCCCATTACCAGTCCTAGCCCCCCCCTCCCGATCTGCCTATTTCCATTCTTAACCCCTCATCAGCCCATTCCAGTTCTAACCCCCCCATCAGCCCCTTTCCAGTCCTAGCCTTCCCCCCAACAGCCCATTACTATTTACAATGCTAACCCCTCCCCCCAGCCTGACCTTCTGAGGGCAAATTGAAGAAAAAAAGACCCAAATGGTCACAGAATCTGCTGCCGCTGCAGCAGTGACAGCAGCAGAATGAAGTGCCTCACGGCCCCCTGCCACCCTAGAAGAGCCCTGACTTCTATTTACCCCATGCCGCGCTGGCTCAGCTTTGCAGAGCTGCGAAGGGAGAGTGTTTCCCTTTTCTGCGGCACTGTTAAAGTTGAGCCCGCCATTGCTGATGTTTTTTTTCTTTGTTATTTTGAAAGCTGATTGAGGCGGTCTTTTTGGGGGCAATATTTTCTGCCCCAAAAAGTTGCTGCCTGAGGCCACCACCTCACTCAGCCTCATTATAGAGCTACCCCTGCGTGGCATCGTGGAATTTCAGACTCTCTGATGCTTTGGACCAGCTCGCACCATTACAACCCCATTATCCCCGTCAGGCTGTTCGTCAACCCTGGTTTCATGCTGGCCTCCGCTTGCAGCGTTCCCATCTCCGCAGAGCAGAGCACCTTTGGAGAAAAGCCTGATCATCCACTGCCTTTCAGCATTTCAAGACTTCAGTACTGTTCCAGCATCCACCAAGTGAAATGTACTTCTTTTTTTTTTTTATTATTAATTTTTGAAAAACATTCATGTACAACAAGATGATAGTTACATTCACTACCAAACTAGAAAGTATAGCCGCAAAAGAAACTAAAAAAGCAACATCATCCAAAAAACATTCGTCCACCACCTAAAGGCAACATAAGGAGGAGACCACAGGAAAAATTAAATAAAAGAAAAGTAAACAGATTATAACAGAGTAGAGACTTAAGCATCAGCCATGTTGGTTGCGGTTAGCACCACACTACCCTTCCTCGCAGTCAGAAAATCCAATAGCTGACTAAGCTCAAAAAAAAAGAAAAATCTTAACATCATAGGAAATTACACACCGAAAGGGGAATCATAACACAAAACTACCCCCAAGGGAAAGAACCCTAGAGCGCAGACCCAGGAATTCTTTTCTCCTTAACTGGGTAACTCTAGCTAAATCAGGAAACACATACACTTTAGTGCCTAGAAAACTAAAATTGAAATTTCTGAAATAAGCACGAAGAACTGTAGATTTATCCGGCTCTAAAGCGAGGGTCACAAGCAAGGTAGTTCGCTCAGTAACCACCTCTAAAGAATCTTCCAGGAACGCGGTAAGATCCCCAATTCCTTGGACTCGATTCTCAGAGGTAGAGCTTACTGTCAAGTACTGTGCGCGAACAATTGGAGGCAAATTATCTCCAGGGAGTTTAAGCACTTCCTGGAAATATTTACGAACCATCTCAATTGCAGACATAATAGGAGATTTAGGAAAATTTAAAAGTCTCAAGTTATTCCTCCGAGTATAATTCTCCAAATGTTCAGCCTTTTTGGACAGTAAGATTTTATCCTTCAATTGAGCCGCACACAGTCCACGAAGATGTTCCAGTTCTGTTTCCACCCAACAAACGCCGAGCCTGTTCCACCTGTAGCTTCTTTGCCTCAGCAACTTCTTTCCATAATGATAGAAAATCCACTTTAACAACCCCCACAACAGTTAACAGAGAGGTATTCATGGTAGCTATTGCATCCCACAGTGCCTCCAAATTTATCACAGATGGTCTAGACAAGCCACTCAAAGCTGGAATCATGTCCAAATCCCCAATCGCAGCTGAAAGGTCTCCAGGGGATAGGGAGACATCCACCTCTCCACCTCCATCCACCGCAGCACCGACCAACGGAGAGGAAGATCCCAAAACTCCACCTGAGGCCAAGCTCTCTCCACTTCCATCCACCGGGGAGCACATCGGCAAACTGGCAGGAAGCTCTCTGACCTCGGGAGAACTAGTTCCAGGTCGAGGCGGGAAGGCACGCTGCACAGGAGACAGCCACACCCCAGATGCACCCAGAGCTGATGACTCCAGCACCGCCGGCTCTGCTGTAGACACTCCTCCCGTTCCCGCCACCGGAAAACCGCACGCCTCCAGGGTCCTCTGAACGGGGGCATTCGAAGAAGCCATCCCCGAGGGTAGGTAAGCTTGCTTCCTCTTTCTGCGCCCCATCACTACTCACTCAGCTCCGAAAGGAAAAAACTACCGTGTGGACCGGTCAGCGCAGGGCTACTAGCGAGCGGGAATACCCTGCTGCCATCTTGCTCCCTCAAAATGTACTTTTTACTCAGAGGCAATCGCAGCTGCCCCAAACAGGTCCCGTCAACTCTATTCCACTCTTCAAGTTCTCTCTATCCTGCAGTCTCATTCATAAGAACATAACATAAGATATGCCATACTGGGTCAGACCAAGGTCCATCAAGCCCAGTATCCTGTTTCCAACAGTGGCCAATCTAGGTCATACGTACCTAGCAGTTTCCCCAAAAGACACAGGTTCCACAATGCTTGTACAGGGTCAAGCATTGATATCCTGGGTTCCTTCTTAATAATGGTTTGTGGACCTTTCCTTCAGGAACTTGTCCAAACCTTTTTTAAACCCAGCTACACTAACAGCTGTTACTACATCCTCCGGTAACAAATTCCAGAGTCTGATTACACGTTGAGTGAAAAAATATTTTCTTTTATTAGTCTGTAGCTTCATTGCATGTCCCCTAGTCTTTCTATATTCTGATAATGTAAACAATTGATCTACATTTACCCTCCCACTCCGTTCATTAATTTATAGACTTCTATCATATCTCCCCTCAGCCGTCTCTTTTCCAGAGCCCTAACCTTTTTAGCCTTTCTTCATAGGAGTATCCTTCCATCCCCTTTACCATTTTGATGGCTCTTCTCTGAACCTTTTATAATAATGCTATATCCTTTTTAAGATAAAGTGACCAGAATTGCACACAATATTCAAGGTGCAGTCTCACTATGGAACGATATAGAGGCATTATAATATTTTTTGTTTTATTTTCCATTCCTTTCCTTATGATACCTAGCATTCTATTTGCTCTCTTGGCCGCCGCTGCACACTGAGCCGAGGGTTTAAACATGTTATCCACAATGACGCCTAAATCTTTTTCCAGGGTGGTGATTCCTAATGTGGAACCTTGTATCGTGTAACCATAGTTTGGGTTGTTCTTCCCTAGGTGCATAACTTTGCACTTCTCCACATTAAATTTCATCTGCCATTTTGATGCCCAGTCTTCCAATTTATCAAGATCCTCTTGCAATTTTCCACAATTTTCTTGGGTTTTAACAACTTTAAATAGTTTTGTGTCATCTGCAAATTTGATATCCTCACTCGTTATTCCCCTTTCCAGGTCATTTATGAATATGTCAAAAAGCAGCGGACCCAGCACAGATCCCTGGAGTACACCACTATTCACCTTTCTCCATTGGGAAAATTGGCCATTTAGCTCTACCCTCTGCTTTCTATCTTTTAACCAGTTCCGTATCCACAATAGTACACTGCCTCCTATCCCATGACTCTTTAATTTTGCCAAAAGTCTCTGATGAGGGACCTTGTCAAAGGCTTTCTGAAAGTCCAGATACACTATATCAACTGACTCACCAATGTCCACCTGTTTATTCACACCTTCAAAAAAACATAACAGATTAGGCCATGACTATCTACATGCTGAGTAATTTTATTCTTTATGATGGTTTCTATCATTTTTCCCGGTACTGTAGTCTGTAGTTTCCCGGATCACCCCTGGAACCCTTTTTAAAAATTGGCGTTACATTGGCGATCCTCCAATCTTCAGGTATTACAAATGATTTTAATGAAAATTCACAGATTACTAATAGCAGGTCTGCAATCTCATATTTCAGTTCTTTCAACACCCTTGGATGTATAACATCCGGCCCAGGTGATTTGATACTCTTCAGTTTAACTAATAGTTGTAATACATCTTCCCGATGTATCGATATTTACTTCGATTCTTCTGCACCTTTGAATACCACGTCAGTCATGGGTAACATCCATACATCTTCCTCAGTAAAGACCGAAGCAAAGAATTCAGTCTCTCCGCTATCGCCTTGTCGCCTCTTAGTGTCCCTTTAACCCCTCTATCATCCAATGGACCAACTGACTCTCTCACAGGTTTTTTGCTACGAATGGACTTGAAAAAGTCTTTATCATGCGTTTTTGCTTCCGCAGCAAGCTTCTTCTCAAATTCTCCCTTTGCCTGCCTTATCAGTGCCTTGCATTTGACTTGCCAGTGCTTGTGCTGTTTCCAGGTTTCGTCGTTTGGCTCTTTTTTCCATTTCCTGAAAGATGCTTTTTCGGCAACAACAGCCTCTCTGCCCTCACCTTTAAACCATGCTGGCAGTTCTTTGGACTTCCTTCCACTTTTCTTAAAGTGTGGAATACAGCTGGTCTGGGCTTCCAAGATAGTATTTCTCAACAACACCCAAGCTTGATGTAAGTCTTTAACCTTTGCAACTGCTCCTTTTAGTTTTTTCTTAACTATTTTCCTCATTTTATCATAGTCTCCCTTTCGAAAGTTAAAAGGTAGTACTGTGGATTTCCTTACTATCCCTCCTCCACTAATTAAATCAAATGCGATCATGCTATGATCATTATTGCCAAGTGGACCAAACACCCTTATCTCTTGCACTAGATCTGGTGTTCCACTAAGAACTAGGGGGTATGTTTACTAAACCATCTTAATGTCGCAGCGGTGGTATTATCGCGCGATAAGTGATGTTATCGCGCTATAATGTTACATTAGGCACCCTAACGCTATGAAATCCGGCTCTGAATGGTGGAGTAAGGTTTCCTAGGGGGAGGAGAGAAGGGGTCAATGGGCAGAGAGTGGGTGGTGAGTGGCTCCTTGCACACTAACGCCGTGAAATAAAGGGCAGAAAATTAGCGCGAGTGAATCCCTGGCGCTAGGCACATTTGCAGAAAAGAGAAACCATTTCAGTCAGCAATGTACAGCAAATTTATTTGCATTCTCTTATATACTGTACTATTCTGCATCTGTGTGGTTTACATTGAACATACTGAAATTACATTGAACAGGACATTATAACTTGGAGATAACTATTTTACAGGGAACATGGGCTATGAAGGGTTAAGTGGCTTGCCCAAGACCACAAGGAGCACCTGTGGGACTAGAAACCCCAGTCCTTCCAGCCCAAGGTTGCTGTCCTCTAGTGGGATTTGAACCTCTGACCTTCTGGCCTCAAGTACCTTGCCCCAACCACTAGGCCACTCCTCCACTCAAAAAGCCAAAGCCAGGGAAACCCAAAAACGTGATAGTAGTGATACATGTGCACGGAACAAAAAGGCAAATAAACATAGAAAGTGACCTGAACCACATTTAAGATCCCAATAACCAAGCTGGCCAATAGTGATATTAATGAGAAACATAAAGAAACACTACTGAGAAAGCATAAAAAAGAAGATATCATGTTTGGAAGGGTCTATGCTCTGTCCCCCTACAAGGTGAATGATCCCACATTGAAATAGCGGTGATCAGGGTTTTTCCTTTATATTGGGCAGGTTTGTTATGGCGTGCACATGTGCCGCAGCAGCAGGGTGGGCATGTAGGAAAGGGCAACTGTACAGATGCTGGAAATGGGATACAGAGGGCTGCAGGCGGCTAATACTGTGGCGCAGCTGGGGCACAGTGCAGACTAGGCAGATGCTTAGGTGGCACATAGGAATGCTGAAACTGTAGAGCAGCCAGACAGCAACTGATGAGGGTCCAACACAGGCACGAGTGTGTGTCCCACAGTGTCACAGGGGAGATTACCCAGAAGGAACCCCCAAGGGCACATAACATTAGCAGGCGGTGCGGGGGGGGGGGGAGCGCACATGTCCATGTAGGCACCCCTACCCGAGAACCCACACCATAGGCAACTGCCTACCGGCATACTGGATGGCCTGGGACTGCGCACCACCAGCACCACTGGCATAATGGCATGGCAGCATGGTGGTGGAGGGGGCAGTGGCATCTGCCCACAGCAGACCATGGCCTAGCCCCGTTTAGGTGGGTGCCGTGCAAAGCAACAGACAGGGTTTGTCTGACGAACAGTCATGGTATCCCCAGGGAATGAACTGTTCCTGTGGCAACAGTGTGGTGCAGTACACACAGCCAGTGTGTTCAAGAGCAGACGGTCACAAGTTCAAGTCCCAGCTGTGGTTACTGCCAACCCTTTCCCCATATTTTACCCAGTACTAAACCATGGTAATAAAGACAGAACCTTTATTGCAGATAAAATAAACATGCCTAAAATGCCTATATTTTACCCTACAGAGCAAAGACACCATAAACATGTGCAATCCCTAGAGCAGAGTTTCCCAACTGCAGTCCTGGAGGGCCAAACACCATTCAGGTTTCATGCTGTCCCTAATAACTATGCCTGTGCTGCATTAGTATGCACCACCCCCATGGTATGCAAATGTATCTCATGCATATTCATTAGGGACAGCATGTAAACCTGAACAGTGTTTGGCCACAAGGACCAGAGTTGGGAACCTCAGCCCTAAAGCAGCGGCCAACAGGGGCATAAATACCCACACCCACAGGCTCCACTATCCAAAGCCTCATGGAGAATCAGGCTGTTGAGCCCTGCGCGCAGCAGCATCTCCCAATACTAGCACTTGCATACCTTAGCAATGCCGCCCTAAACTTGGGAATACGTTACACATATATCAAAAAGGTTGCTATGATTAATGGCAGATAACAATTCCTAAGTTAAGCACAATTTGCTGATAGAGCTGCATCATAGCAACCTTTCTGATATCTGTGGAGTGTGTTTCAGTTTTGGTTTCTGACAGTGTTTACCACCCCAGGGAGTGACAGTATTGCGTACCATAGCCATGCCTGCACTGTGCCCAGGACTGGTGTGGTGGCCAGGGCTGCCAAAAGCTTCTATATTTGCACAATGCTGGCATAGGTGTGGGAGTGTGTGTCTGTCTATCCAGTGTGTTGCGGCTGCCTATACCTTACTGAGCCCACACTGCTTGCATTGTTTCCAGTGTTAGCCTGCCAATGTGCATAATGAGGAGCAAGGTACTGTGGGTATGGCCCGGACAGGGTGGCCTGGGCAGGATGCATCTGCACAGGGCATAGGACAATGACTGGGACATTGTAGTGCCCGGCCACCACCTGCATGGACAGGGTGGCCACAACATGTCCTGCTGGGAGATCACTCTCACCCTGACTGAGCAGTGACCACGGCATCGCTAGCTTCCCCCATAGTGCTATACAGCATTTCTCACAAGTGATATTTATGGGTTCTCTTTTTTGGGGCCCAATCACTGACTTATCTGCTTGGTGGGTGTGCTCACATCACAGTTTTGGGTGCACACATCTTCTCTAGGAAAATGTACTATAGATTAGCTAGCAGACTGTCTACAGTTAGTATGTGTATGGCTGGAACACCTTGCAGGGTGCAGCAGCAGGAGACTCACTCTGCTTGCTGCTGGAGAATGTAAGATAGTGGTGGGGGGCAGCTGAGCATTTCCAGGCCTACTGTCTGTCTGTCATTGCCTTATGGATGTGTACAGATCTGCACTGACTGCCCTGTAGGGTGCCTGTTCCCCAGCAGGACTGGGGAAGATGGTCCCCTCTACTCCCACCATTGCAGGGATGTAGAATGTGGATCTGTTGGTGGGAGATCCTGTCCCCCACTCTGAGCCTCAGAGGGCAGATTGGGTGGTGCTACATAATCCGCCTATGGGTCCAAACACCCACCTTCACTTAAATCATGTGACCATGGCACCTACGCAGGATACGCACTATTCTGGGTGCATCATAGTCCACAAGGGCTAGACGTGACTAGGTGTATCCTAGGTGTGCCTGCAAGGACTACCTATCACACATTGGCACTGATGGCAAGCTACAGCATAGCCCATCTCAGCTAAGCCAGGGTGAGCACAGTATCCCCACAATGTGTCGGTCTGTAGCTACTCTGTGCCAGTACCACATATGGTCAATTCCCCCTACCAGGCCGAGGTGCTGTGGGGGTGCATACCCCATCTTGTGATCATCTGTAGACTGCTGATCTGCATGTGCAGTGCATCATGGCTATGGGTGGGTTAACCCTATCCTGGTAACCACAACAGTTTGTGTGGTGACATGCAGTCCTTCTGTAGCCAGCCAGGGATTTGTTCATGGCTATAGAGATGTAGCCCACTGGTTACTTCACTGACTGTGGAGGCAGAGGTCATGGGTTTGATCCCACAGTGGTGTCATTTGATAGGGCTCTCTGAAACATTTCCTTTTTTAATTTAAATTAGTGCTGCCAGCAAAAACACCCTCACAGTGCTGTAACTTTAAGGTGCCTCATAAGGTGCCCTATAAGGCGCCTTATAGGGACCGGCCAGTGCACTTTATAATGTGCCCTCTGGAGTGCCTTCTAGGGCGCCTTATGCGGCACCTTAGCTTATGGCACTGTGAGGGTGTGTTTGCTGGCAGCACTAATTTAAATTAAAAAAGAAAATGCCTCAGACAGCACTGATTTAAAGTGCCTCAGACAACCTTACTTATTAAGCCCACCGGGGAATCAAACTCATGACCCCTGTTTTATCAATCAATGTATTAACCATTGTGCTACACCTCTGCTGCTGTGTTTGCAGGTCAGCACACCTAATTAAGGCTAACACGCGTTAACGTGCCACGGCTCCCTCTATCGCGCGATAACGGACTTTATCGCGTGATAACCCGAAATGCTACCTTAAGACCGGAACGCCCACTACCTTATATGGCATTCGTCACAGTAAGACCGCAACTAATGCCGGTAACATTAAGACGGTTTAGTAAATATACCCGTAGGTCTAATATGGCTGCCCCTCTGGTCGGTTCATGAACCAGCTGCTCCAAGAAGCAGTCATTTATTTCATCTAGGAACTTTATCTCCTTAGCATGTCCTGCCATGACACTGACCCAGTCGATACTGGAGTAATTGAAATCACCCATTATTATTACTGCGCTGTAACTTTTTTTAGCTACCTTGATTTCTTTGAGCATTTCATCATCCATTTGTTCATTCTGGCCAGGCAGTCGATAGTACACACCCACTGCCATCAATTTCAGTCCATAGAGATTCTACAGCAAATTTTGTTTCCTGTAAAACTTTAATCCTTTCTGACTCAATGCCCTCTCTAATATAGAGCGCAACCCCTCCACTAATTTGATCAGATCTGTCATTACAATATAGTTTGTACCCAGGTATCACAGTGTCCCACTGGTTGTCCTCCTTCCACCATGTCTCTGATATTCCAATCATATCTAACCTATCATTTAGTGCTATATATTCTAACTCTCCCATCTTAATTTTTAGACTTCTAGCATTTGCATAAAAGCATTTTAGAGACTGTATTTTATTCATATTAATTTGGCTATTGGTAGACATGGGTAATTTGGGATCTTTAAGCTTTGTCTGCTCCATACTCCATTCCGCCATTCCTCTTTCCCTACCGGTAGCTCCCATTCGGTTTCAGTTCCCAGTCCATCTTGGTTGGCCTCCTTTTTCCTCATCAAAACACTGGACTTACGCTCTTCTCTTCCCTCTTGCCCCCAGCCACTGACCACCCCTCCTGCTGCCTCGCTCCCCCCCAACTTCTCCCTTATCTCACACTTGGGTCAACTTCCATCCTGTTACAGCCACAGAACTTCTCAAATTGATTTCTACAATGCACAAGAACACGTGCCCGTTGGACCTTGTGCCGTCCTCCTGGCTTTCAGAACCCTTCCTTGGTCTGCTTTCTCCAATGCTTACCATGCTCAATACAAGCCTTACCTCTGGGACTTTCCCTTCTTCTTGGAAACATGCTCTAGTATGTCCTCTTCTGAAAAACCTGTCCCTTCATCCCCTCAATCCAACACATTATCATCCGGTTTCAAATCTTCCATTTGTATCAAAATTTCTTGAAAAAGCAGTCTTTTCTCAATTCTCCCATCACCTCGATTCAATTCACTTTCTTCACCCTCGTCAATCTGGGTTATGCCCAGGCCATGGCATGGAATCTATTATGTCCGCTATTCTGAACGAGATACATTCCTCACATGATTGTGGTGACATCTTGGTGGCGGTGTCTCTGGATCTATCTGCAGCCTTCAATCTTGTAGATCACTCACTTTTGCTCTCTAGAATATGGGATGCGGGCCTCCAGGGTAATGTCTGAAAGAAAGCTTGATTGTACCGGGTTGGATACACAGTCAGGCCCTGTGTATAACATTATATTACTATAGTCCCTAAGAAAGAGTTAATATCATTTGTAGCTCCTTATTTAATACCATCCTTGAAAATTCTGTAGAAGAAGTTGGGTGAAAGGTTTAGATAACATAAACATTAGTCTTGTTATTAGAAAGATAAGTAAAAGGCAAGTTGTTTACCCAGCTTCGCAGTCTCGCTGTCTCTGGTCAGAGATATCAAACTGTCAATGTTAGAATTAATTAGAATTAAGGCCTACATAGTCATGCCTGAGAATATATGTATGTCTTTTCATGATTGTCTATGACGTGCATGCCTATAGAAAAGTATGTTATGAATATACGTAACACTAGACGTAGAATAGAATATGTATATTATGAATATACGTGATGTGAGATGTAGAATAATAAAGTGAAATTATGCTGTGTAATGGAATCTTTTCCTATAAATAAAGTGGCCTAAAGCTAGGACGTCAGAGTAAACATAGGCAGAGGCCTGGCTTGCTCTCCCAAAGCGCTTTGGTCCTGTGTGAATAAATACAAGTGTGTTGTGTATTATTTACAGATTTGTGTATTATTTAAAGATTATGATCAATTAACCTTCTCCTTGCTTTGTGTGTGGATTTCTGTGACTCAAGAGCCCTATCTATTATTAGGTGAGGGGGGGGGGGGTGCCGTAACTGGATCAGATCTCTGCATTCAAGGCAAGGGCAGAAGGTGCCTGAAGATTTATGAGTATTATGAAAATTACCAGTGATGGGTAATCTGTTAAATAGACAGGCTCTGTCTCAGATGCGTGAATGGCATGACAGAGCTAGGGCTTTAGTGTTTAGAAAAGGTAGCCCTTATTGTATGCTTCTATTGTATGTGTGAGAAGCATAGGTGATGTAGCCATCAATTCCGTAGCACATAGGGATTCAGTGACAAAAGGTAATGTGAATTTGCAGTTTCCTTTGGAGGGAACTTTCTCTGTAGATAAGGTCCATTGCCTGAGATATGAGTTAGCGGTTAAAGGTAAACCGTGCAAATGTGCTTACATTGTAGGAACGGATAGTACATGATGAAAACATTAGGAAAGTTTATGTTTTGAAACAAAAGTTGTTTGTGTTAAGAAATGTAACTATTGACCAGCTGAGCAAGTGCGGGTCACTCGTGTAGCAGAGCTAAGAGAAAAAGAAAAGAGCAACAGCAGTTAGGGAGAGTAGAATTGTGTATTTTGGATATTTGGAATGTCTCCCAGCTCAAAGAATTGAGAGCATGTTTGAATCAACAAACGGAAAGTGTTGTACTTGTAATAAGAATCTTAGAAGTAGCAATAGGTCATAGAGTTTCTGTTGCAAATAAATTAGCATTCTCGGGAGATAAATTACCTATGCCTGGAGTTCACGATAGCAGTAATGATTTGAAATTCAAAGCAGAATTTATAGGTCTTTAAGCAGATTTGTTATTGTGTACTTCTCATTTGTGTGACTTCTCAAAAGAATTAAGTGTTTCTGATGAAGTGTGATCAATTATATTTTGATTTAGGCTCTATTCAGGATGTTCTATTCAGCCTAATTTATGTTCTGCCACTGTGAAACTGAAGCAGCTGTGGGAAATGATATTGTGACTACTTAAAGAAGTGTTTGATTTGACTAAACTTTTCCGAATTACAGGAATAACCCTGGTAGATTTGTGTCTTTATGGTCTCAGATAATTAATAGTTATAATCCCATTTGGGCAGCTCTAGATAATTTGTGTTTTTTTAATCCATCTGATTTTCATAGGGTCACTCGTTCAGTTCGTGACAGACCCTGTGATAGATTTCCAAAAGAAGACTTAAAGAGATAATTTTGTTTTTGTGTAAAGAAAAAAAAATTGTTAGAATTCCTTACAGTAGTATGCAAATTTGTAAAGGATTGGTCGAGATTAACATCTCTAAGGCAGGATAGGGGTGAAAAAGTTACAGATTTTCACACTAGGTGTATGCTAGCTTTTAAAGACTATTCTGGTGAGGCAGAAGACACACCTTCAGGATTTACTAATATTTTTGTAAATGGATTGATTCCAAGAATAAAGGAAATTTTAGAAACTTCAATAATAGATTGGCCAGCTAGAACAGCTGATGCAATTCTGGAAGGAGCTTGATATAGTGATTTGAAATTTATCAAGGATCAGCAAGAAGAGCGAACTAAAAATAGATGTGAAAAGACTAAATTGCTCAATTTTACAGATTGTTTATACAGCCACCCATGGGCAAGGGAGAGAGGTAAACACAGAGGAGGTTATGGGAATCCTCAGCGAGGGCGTGGACAGTCCAGAGATACTTGTGGAGAGACTGGACATTTGCAGCGAGACTGTCCCCGGAATTGGAATCCTGATGGCCAGAGAGCTGATTTCCCTCCTCCCCCTCCAGTACAAGCTGAGTTCACTCCATTATATCAATGCTTCTCTAATCCAGAAGATTGTGGAGGTGATTGTGGATGCATGACTATTTCTGAATTTGACTGTAACTCCTCAGGGTGAGTTAGAAGCTAAACTGGGAGGTTCTAATTTGAAATTTGTTATTGATACTGGAGCTACAACATCAGCACTGCGTTTACAGGATTTGCCTGCCATCTATCATACTCAATTAGCACAAGCACCGATATTACATTGTGAAGGCATTGAGGGAAAGATAATTTCTCATCGTAGACTTGAATATTTACCTTTGAAGATTGGAGAGATTGTATATCCAACTACTTTTTTTGTGGGAGACACTTTGCCAGTGAATCTTCTAGGTCGGGATTTTTTGGTGTCACATCATGCTACTCTATCCTGGATGGGTGGCAAGTTCTCTTTCCAACTGTACCCTCTCTCTGAAGTGCCATCCCCTGCAGATGCCAGTGTTGTTCATCCGGCGCTTGAAGACCTTCCTTCTACTTTGTGGGCAGTGCCAGGATCTAATGTCGGGTGCCTTTCTATTCCTCCTGTGAAAATCACCGTGAAACCTGGAGTTCAGCTTCCTAGACTCAAGCAATATCCATTGCCAGCAGCTGCCATTGATGGAATTCGTCCTGTGACTGAAGATCTTCAGAAACAAGGTGTCATTTATTCTACAACTTCATTATATAAGACTCCAATTCTTCCTGTATAAGACTTATAGATTTGTGCAAGACCTGCGAGCAGTAAATAATGTGATTTTGCCAATTTTTCCCTTGGTGCCTAATCCACATGATATCTGGACACAGATGCCTTCAGGGACCACCTAGTTTTCTGTTGTAGATTTGAGTTCTGCTTATTTTTCAGTAAGATTTAGCAAAGAAAACCAATACACCGGTAGTCCTGCATGTTTTCACAGGCCTTAAGAACTGCATTATTTGATGTAAGACTCGACCATTCCTCTTTAGTTCAATATGTGGATGATTTGCTTTTATGTTCACCATGTTATGAGTTTGTTAGATTCTTTGTCTCTATTAGCTCATATTACTAATTTGGTTTGAAGGTTAATCTGTCTAAACTGCAATTTGTATCTCAAAATGTTACTTTCCTGGGTGTTGTTTTAACACCATCTGGTCATGCAATTACCTCTTCTAGATTGCAACCTATTCTGTCATTGCCTTTTTCCAGCGACACCAGTATTATTGTGTAGCTTCCTGAGTTTATTAATTTTCTGTAAATAATAGCTAGCGAATTTCTCAAGATCTTACTGCTCCACTTTATGCTCTTATTGGGAAAGAAGGATCTGAAGGCCTCATTGTACCCATATTATCACAGTGGGAGGTTTGTTTTAAATGTAGAAATTGCACTAGGAAATGCACCATGTTTATTGTGTATGATTATTCTTTACCATTCAAATTGTATGTGGCTCATAATTGTTTCCAAACAATTTTCAATTGTTTCCAAACTGTACCTCTACCAGCCCCGGATTATACCTTTGTTTGTGGATAGTTCTGCTTTTAGAGATGACAAGGGCAAACTTCATGTAGGCTATGCAGTCACTACGGTTTTGTGGAATTTTGGCAATATTTGGCAGCAACGAGGGTTTTGACTTCTGCTAATAAACCAATTAAACATGCTGCATACATTCACCGTTTGTTACAGGCTGTCCTCTTGCCAGCACAAGTTGCAGTTTTAAAATGCAAAGGACATTCTTCTGATGAAGATTTTGTGTCAAAGGGCAACCATTTTGCGGACCAAGAAGCACGGTGTCACCGACAGTGCTGTATTTAACACCGTCTAATATGACTTTGTTTTCCCTTTCATCTTTCTTACAGCAATTTCTGTCATCATGTTTCTAATACCAAGATACTTCCTTTGAAACCCAGTCTCTGACTTTGTGGGGTGCATCCTGTGATGCTCAGGGCTGCTGGAAAGAGGATCATCTGCTTATTTGTCCTGACAGTCTTTTGTTTCTACTTGCCCTGTTCCTGCATCATAAGCTTTACCGCTGTGGCTATGAATTATGTCTTTTTGGTTCTCCGGTATCACCTGAACTTCTGTTATTTTTTTCTTTGGCACAGCTTGTCTGCACTGTTTCAAGACTGGCACTGTAGGGTCAGCTTAGGGTCAGTTATTAAGATTTCTGCCTTCCAAATTCTTTTTGGTTTTGCAGCCTGTTTTGCAGATCTGCCCTGTGCCAGAGGAAGAAGGTGGTATTTGTCTGGCGGTCACTTGTCTATTCTCTGGATGGGTAGAAACTTATCCATTACCAGCCATTGCTGCGAGTGTCTGGGAGGGTATTGAAAATTTGGTTTGGTATTAAGAGACAACTGCACACTCCTTATCATCCGCAAAGCTCTGGCCAGGTGGAACGGATGAATAGGACAATCAAAAGTCACTTGCGCACTATGACACAGGATTGGGCTACAGATTGGTCGGAAGCCCTTCCTTTTGCCCTTATGGCAGTGCGTAATTCCCCCAGCATGCTCGGGGAGGCCTGAATCCATATGAAATAGTTACTGGACATCCAGCTACTTCTCCACATTACTTGGCAGTTATCCCAGATCCCCAATTGTTGCGCAGCGATATTTTGACTTATTGCTCACGGTTGCACTCAGTCCTGTCTGTTTCACTTTTATTGCAAGTGAATCCTCAACGAGATGACAGAATCATCATATCCAGAATCATCAGAATCATCATATCCAGAAGTGAAATCACCAGACTGGGTCCTGATTAAGAATTTGCGTCCAAAGACGCTTCTGGTTCCCAAGTTTCTAGGTCCATTTCGTGTGCTTCTGGTGGGATACTCGGCTTGTAAAGTGGAAGGACATTCTCGTTGGATACACCTTACACAGTGTAAAAAGGCTCCTTCACAGACTCCAGACGGTGGCTCCCTTCATCAGTGAATCAAGAAAATACAATGCAGAGACTTATTGAACATTACATTGATATTACAGAAAAGATCATCAGGATTTACATGCTTTTTGAATGAACTACTTATGCAAAAATCTTTTGTCCAGCATTTATACTACTGATTAGGTGGATAAAGGTGGTTTGATTTAGTATTTTACTAATATATAAGCAATGACCTTTGGGTACTTAACCTCTACTTCATGACGTAATTGAGAATTAAGGGGTAATTATAGCTATAATATATATCTTCATCATCTTAAGAAGAGTAGGTGTATTTTTATTTTTGTCTTAGAACATTTATTTTGGAGTAATTATAGTTTCAGATGTTTAGAGGTTTGCTAAGAATGTTGGTCTTAGTTGTGCTATGGCATATTATTGTTAATGAAGCAGTACTGCATTTAGAATCTTGGGAAAGGTTTGGGGAATATCCAAATATTTTTCAGTCACAATTACACTCAGTTACAAAACATTTTAATCTGTCACGTTGTGCGGTCTGCCTTCCAACTGTGACAGCTACCCAACACGGGTTTCTACCACAAGTTAGGCCCAAAGCCTTTGAAGAGTTTTGTGATACAGCTTTTAATCTAACTACTGTACGATGGTCTCATACAAACACAGAACCTAGAGTAGTTAGTTCTATGCCTTTAAAGTCCCCTCCAGTATGTTTTATGGCTCAAGGTACAGGGAAAAAGGGAGGGGACACCCCATGGAATGTTTGTAAAATAATAATGCTACATAATTCTTCCATCTGGTATAAGAAATCCCACATACAGAAACCTTATATTTCCATAGTACAATTAATGCAAGTTCAAGGGAATCAGGTGCATGATTATGACTTGTTACAGTATAATAGTTCTGGCTACCTTTTGAATGACTCAGTCTGAGACATACCTAACTGGAGTTGCCCCTTATTAGGATATTACCATCCCTGGGAACGTAATCTATCTGTAGGAATTAAGGAAATGAACATTACTCAGTGGGCTTTGAATAATTGTACGTAGAATCTAGTCTGTCCCCATAACTTGACAATTTGGGAAAATGGATTAGTGGCTTTAAAGGGAGACTATTTTGTGTGTGGTAATCTTGCATATACAGAACTTCCCAGAGGTTGGTCAGGTACTTGCTATGTTGCTCAGTTAGATACCCCGTGGCGGTTTTTACCTTACCAAAATGTTACTTTATTATCAACCTTGAATAATTCCTTAGGAAGAAAAAGGGATGTTTCCCCTCAGGATGAAGCCATAATAGCAGCACAACAGTTGGTAGATTCTACAAGTCCTTTAACTAAATCTCAGATAGATGCATTTACAGGTACTGTTTGGCTCTCAACCTTTGGAGCCATAGCACCCACTAGAGAATATGGTACCCAGATTATGTGATTACAGGCAGTTGTTGAACTTACAGCCCTGGATCTCACAGAGGCTATTAGCGTGTTACTAGGTGCAGTAGACAAGGTGTCCACTTATGCAGCTCAGAATCGCATGGCTTTAGACTACCTACTAGCGAAGAAAATGGCGTATGTGGCCTGATTTCTGATTTCTGTTGCAGTATGCTTGATGATGAAGGGAAAGTAGTGACAGGCCTACTAGATAAGGTTAGGAATCGTATGTTTGTATCAAGTAGTAGTTATGTAAGTTATTTTTCTGATTTTTTTGGTTCTGTTTCTTCTTTCTGGAATTCATTATCTAGGCCCCTGCAAGGCATAGTAGCTTCATTATTTGGCTTATTAAGGATTATCATTTTAGGAACAATAATTCTTTGTGTAATATCTGCTTGCTGTAAGAAATCAGTGGAGACACTGACCCCTAAAATGATGTTACAGGTTGACCCAGAAGCTAGCTACGATCCATTTTTTAATACCGATGTCCGAGTTTCCTTATCCGTGAAATGATTCTTTACAGAATCAGAGGAAGGACTGAAAGAGAGCTTGATTGTACTGGGTTGGATACACAGTCAGGCCCTGTGTATAACATTATATTACTATAGTCCCTAAGAAAGAGTTAATATCATTTGTAGCTCCTTATTTAATACCATCCTTGAAGATTCTGTAGAAGAAATTAGGTGAAAGGTTTAGATAACATAAACATTAGTCTTGTTATTAGAAAGATAAGTAAAAGGCAAGTTGTTTACCCAGCTTTGCAGTCTCGCTGTCTCTGGTCAGAGATATCAAACTGCCAGTGTTAGAATTAATTAGAATTAAGGCCTACATAGTCATGCCTGAGAATATATGTAAGTCTTTTCATGATTGCCTATGACGTGCATGCCTACAGAAAAGTATGTTATGAATATACGTAACACTAGACGTAGAATAGAATATGTATATTATGAATATACGTGATGTGAGACGTAGAATAATAAAGTGAAATTATGCTGTGTAATGGAATCTTTTCCTATAAATAAAGTGGCCTAAAGCTAGGATGTCAGAGTAAACATAGGCAGAAGCCTGGCTTGCTCTTCCAAAGCGCTTTGGCCCTGTGTGTATAAATACAAGTGTGTTGTGTATTATTTACAGATTTGTGTATTATTTAAAGATTATGATCAATTAACCTTCTCCTTGCTTTGTGTGTAGATTTCTGTGACCCAAGAGCCCTATCTGTTATTAGGTGAGGGGGGGTGCAGAGTATTCTTTCAATGTCTATCACTGGTTTCACACTTTTCTATACTCTAGGGCAGGGGTCGGCAACCCGCGGCTCCGGAGCCGCATGCGGCTCTTTCTCACCTTTGCCGCGGCTCCGGAGCACACTGCCCGCCCGGTATTTATGGCGTTATGGGCTCCCTCCCTTCTTCTGCAGCCGCGGCTCCCTGCCTCTTAGGGAACCGCGGCTGTGCTTTTAAAATCATCTCGGAGCCCTTCCTGTCTTGACGGGCTCCGTGCAGCATTGTCCCGCCTCTAAAGGAAGTTGTTTACCACTTCCTTTGGAGGCGGGACAATGCTGCACGGAGCCCGTCAAGACAGGAAGGGCTCCGAGATGATTTTAAAAGCACAGCCGCGGTTCCTTAAGAGGCAGAGAGCCGCGGCTGCAGAAGAAGGGAGGGAGCTGACATGGAGGGAGGGGGGCTGACATGGAGGGAGGGAGGGAGGGAGGGAGGGGGGGGGGGCTGACATGGAGGGATGGAGGCGGCTGACATGGAGGGAGGGAGCTGATATGGAAGGATGGAGGGAGGGGGGCTGACATGGAGGGAGGGGGGCTGACAGGGAGGCAGGGAGCCTATATGGATGGATGGAGGGAGGGGGGCTGACATGGAGGGAGGGAGCAGATATGGAGGGAGGGGGGGCTGACATGGATGGAGGGAGGGAGGGGGGGGCTGACATGGAGGGATGGAGGGGGCTGACATGGAGGGAGGGAGCTGATATGGATGGATGGAGGGAGGGGGGCTGACATGGAGGGAGGGAGCTGATATGGATGGAGGGAGGGGGGCTGACATGGAGGGAGGGAGCAGATATGGATGGATGGAGGGAGGGGGGCTGACATGGAGGGAGGGTGGGAGCAGTTTTGGATGGATGGAGGGAGGGGGGCTGACATGGAGGGAGGGAGCTGATATGGATGGATGGAGGGAGGGGGGCTGACATGGAGGGAGGGAGCTGATATGGATGGAGGGAGGGGCTGACATGGAGGGAGGGAGCTGATATGGATGGAGGGAGGGGGGCTGACATGGAGGGAGGGCGGCTGACATGGAGGGAGGGAGCAGATATGGAGGGAGGGAGCTGATATGGATGGATGGATGGAGGGAGGGGGCTTACATGGAGGGATGGGGGCTGACATGGAGGGAGGGAGCTGAAATGGATGGATGGAGGGAGCGGGGCTGAGATGGAGGGAGGGAGCTGATATGGATGGAGGGAGGGGGGCTGACATGGAGGGATGGAGGGGGCTGACATGGAGGGAGGGAGCTGAGATGGATGGAGGGAGGGGGGCTGACATGGAGGGATGGAGGGGGCTGACATGGAGGGATGGAGCACTGGTAATGGGGTTGAGGGGACGAGCACTGGAAATGAGCTGATTAGGGGAGGCTAGGACTGGTAATGAGCTGATGGGGGGTAGGACTGGTATTGGGCTGATTAGGGGAGGCTAGCACTGGTAATGGGGTTGAGGGGGGATTAGCACTGGAAGGTACTGGGAGTGAGGACTGGAAAGGGGCTGATATTGGGGAGGGTTACTGGGACTGGAAATAGGCTGATGGAAAGAAGTGAAGAAAACGAAAGAAGAGATAAGAAATGGCAGATGGACCATAGACCACAGAAAGAGAGCTAAGAGAAGACAGGAAAGCAGAAGCCTCAGATTGGGACCAGCATGATCAAAGAATAAATTGGTCAGACAACAAAGGTAGAAAAAATAATTTTATTTCATATTAGTGATTTGACTACAAAATCATCATAATTTTGAAATCAAATATTGTTACTTGTTGTTGTGATATTTTCTGGCGTTTTTTTTTTTTTGGTGTGTGAAGGAAGAGGGGTAGTCTTATACGGCGAGTATAGGCCAAACACCTATATTTTAACAGGAAAAGTAGGGGGTCGTATATAGCATTAAGGTAAGAAACAATATATGCAGTGTTAGATTTGTTTTAAATGTCGCAATGGTTTTGCGGCTCCCAGTTTTTTTTTTTCCCTTCGGAAACGGGTCCAAGTGGCTCTTTACGTCTTAAAGGTTGCAGACCCCTGCTCTAGGGGGTATGTTTACTAAACAGTGCAATTTGCGCCGCTGCCACGTTATCGCACGATAAGGTACCTTATCACGCGATAATGGCACTTTACCGTGCGATAAGGTACCTTATCACACGGTAACACGCGCAGCGGCGCAAATGAGCGCCGAAGGAGGAGAAACGCATCCGGAGGGCGGAGGAAGGCTCCAAAGGGGTGGAGGAAGGCTCCCCAGGGGCGGAGGGAAGGGGTCAATGGGTGGAGAGTGGGAGGGGAGACGCTCCCCGCACACTAACGCTGTGAAATCCGAAGCTCAAAATTAACGCGAGTGAAACCCTGGCATTAGAGCCGATTTAAAGGGAAGAGAAACCATTTCCATCAGCAATGTACAGCAAAGCCAGGGAAACCTACAAAAAGTGAGAAGTGCGATACATGTGCACAGAACAAAAGGGCAAATAAACATTGAAAATGACTGTAACGAAATGGGAAAAAAACATAACCAAGCTGGCCAATAGTGATATGAATGGGAAAAAGCAAAAAATACTACTGAGAAAGCTCCAAAAAAGAGATAGTAAGTCTGGAAGGGTCCATGCTCTGTCCCCATACAAGGTGAATGATCCCACAGTGAAACAGCGCTGATCAGGGTTCCCCCATGTTCCTTGGCAGGTTCCCTATGGCGTGCACATGTTCCACAACAGCAGGGTGGGCAGGTCAGAACGGGCAACTGGACAGATGCTGGAAAAGGGGACACAGAGGGCTGCAGGCGGCACATGCCGTGGTGCAGCTGGGCCACGATGCAGACTACAGTGATGCCCAGGTGGCCCATACGAATGCTGAAATAGTAGAGCAGCCAGACAGCAACTGATGAGGGCCCAACACGGGCATGAGTGTGTTTCCCACAGTGTCACAGGGGATAGTACCCAGCAGTTACCCCCAAGGGTACAGAACATTGGCAGGCAGTGCTGGGGGGAAGTGTGGACATCTATGCAGGCACCCCTACCCCAGAACCCGCACCATAGGCAGCCGCCTACCCACACACTGGATGGCCCGAGACAGTGCACCACCAGCACCACCAGCAGAATGGCATGTCAGCATGGTGGCGGAGGGGTACTGGTGGTGGAGGGGGCAGTGGCTGCTGCCCACAGCAGACTGTGGCCTAGCCCTGTTTGGGTGGTGCCGTGCACTGCAACAGACAGGCTCTGTCTGACAAACAGTCATGGCATCTCTAGGGAATGCACTTTCTCTGTGGCCATGGTGTGGTGCAGTACACACAGACAGTGTGCTCAAGAGCAGAAGGTCACAGGTTCAAGTCCCAGCTATGGCTCCTGACAACCCAGTCCCCATATTTTACCCATTACTAAACGGTGGAAGTAAAGACCAAACCATTAGTGCAGAGAACAGAACCATGCGTCAAACGCCTATATCAGGGGTCCTCAAACCTGTCCTGGAGGGCCGCAATCCCGCAGGTTTTTGGGATAGCCCTAATGAATATGCATGAGATATATATGCATTAGAGATATCCTCCCAACCTGACTGGTTTGTGGCCCTCCAGTACTGGATTGGGAGACCCCTGCCTTACACCTCTGTCATTTAAGATTGTGAGTGCGCAAGGTACAGATGTCCTAGACATCAAAAGGGTAGATAGACTTTGTCACATTCCTCCTCGTTTCTCACCACCACCAAAATGTTGTCTATTGGTGGTGGTGAGAATCGAGGAGCAATGTGACAAAGTCTATCTACCCTTTTGATGTTTAGGACATCTGTACCTTATACACGCTGTGATAAGGAAGCTTATCATAGCTCAGGAAGGGGCTATAGAAAAGGTGAAGTGTCTCTGAACAAGCAACCTGTCAGTGCTGGTAGAAATGAGAAAACAGAATTTTGCCATAAAAGACTACCAGTCCCAGAATGCACCAGGTTTCCAACAGCCATTAGAGGAGCTGAAGTGAGGAAACGTGTGTTCAATCAGGAGGGCTATGAGGTAATCCCTAAGCACTCATCTCAAAGGGCAGGGCCTGATTCAGCACAGCTGCGCTGTGTTAGGGAGGATCACTCATCTAAGCAGAATAAGAGTAGTTTATTCGACAGATGACCAGCTTCATGATCACCTTGGATATTCAGAGAATTGTCCTCAGTATCCTGAGAATCAGCTTGAGTTTGATCATCAGTTTCATCTGAAGGATCAGCAGAAGCAGAAGCCAAACCGGACGGATAGAGAAGGAAAGAAACCCTCTGGAAGGAAGAGGAGAAAAGCCTTTGAGAGGTCTAGAAGAGTCCAAGACAGTACGTATACTGGGAGGTATTCCAAGGGCCAGCATAGACCATTGGACTGGGGAAAGCCAGAGGAATGGTGCTGCAGAACAAGGAGTCACCAGAGGCTACCTGTGAGGGAGACGGCTGCACGTGGAAGGGACTCTAAGACCTATGCCAGAAGGTATGTGAAGAGAGATCCAGTGTCCAGGGATCAGGACTGGAAGGCTGGACATAAGAACTGGACTACATACTGGCCAGGCTATATAGAGAGGAACTATAGCAAAAATGGAAGCTCAGGTATGAACACTGATCTATGCCCTAGCTATAACCTTGAAAGACAGCAGGGAAATAAGTGTTCTCCTGAAAGTGCTCCATTGAAAGATTCATCTGTGCCAATTCATGATAGTGACCCTATGCTTGTTGATGAAGGGGAAATAATAGCAGATCAAGATATTGTTTATATGGACTGCTCTCTATCCAAACTCTGTTGGTAACTTTCTGTGATAAAACACAGCAGCCATCACAAAGAAATATAAATTTGTTCTTTATTCCACTAAGAAAAGCTCCTGAAGCAGGATTTTACTCACACAGTAGAAAACCAGCCAGCTAAAGGGTTTCAGCTGGATAACTGATAGCAATTGAGCTGCACCTAATTGCTTGTGAGCTAGGATAGAATTACTTCTGGATCTGTGTGGAAAGTAATCAGAAGTTAACCTTACAAGAACAGTTTATTTCTTTCTTTGTGGCTTTTCGTTTGTTAGAGATATGCTAAGAAAACATTAGCTAATTGCCTGACAAGTTTGAAGGTTGTTTTCCTGATTTTGATTTTTGACTTTGTTTTACCAAGTTAAACACTGCAAGCAAGTAACCTAATTTATGTGCTACCAAGCATATCTGTGCTGGGAGAAATAACCCCATAAATAAAGAAGTATCTTATTGGCTTTAACACTTGTGCACAACTAAATTATTGTCAGCAGCTGTGTCTGGTGTGAATGAACTACATTACCCACAATACCTTGCAAAAATCATATAAATATATGCATTGTCAAGACTGTGAAGATTCTCACCCAGGCAGCTGTCTGACAACGCACAATCTTAAATTACAGAGGTGTAAGGCAGGGGTCTCCCAATCCAGTACTGGAGGGCCACAAACCAGTCAGGTTGGGAGGATATCTCTAATGTATATATATCTCATGCATATTCATTAGGGCTATCCCAAAAACCTGCAGGATTGCAGCTCTCCAGGACAGGTTTGAGGACCCCTGGCCTATATTGTACCCCACAGAGCACAGACACCATACACATACGCAGTACCTAGGTTTAGGTTTAGGTTTATTCATTTGATATAACCGCCTTTCTGGGGCAATCAAAGCGGTGTACAGGTAGTAAAATACATAAAAATTCATAAAATACATAAAATAGATAAATTATACAAAACATAAAAGCATAATACATAAAAACTTTGGCCATGTACCTAGAGCAGAGTCTCCTAAATGCAGTCCTAGAGGGCCACACACCATGCAGGTGTCATGCTGTCACCAATAAAGATGCCTGTGCTGCATTTCCATGTGCCACCCCCATGGTATGCAGATGTATCTCATGCATATTGTCATACTCCTCACTCATCAAGCCTAGGCCCCGCCCAGAGTCTTGCTTGGCCCTCTGGGATATGTAGTCAAAGAATCAGTTGTGGCACCGAGGTAAGGCTCAAAAGGTTTTATTCCCCTTCCAAGAGGTTTCTTTTGGGTGAGCAAAACAAAAGCATATACAGCCCCACTTGGGCAAAAACAAAGTAAGAATGAGAACAGAAATTGCTTATTTTCAGCTTTAAACAGGTAAAGGAAAAAGTATTCAAAACAGTTCTTTCCAGCATACAAAGATCATTTCCTTTGTGGCTTTCAAGCTTGGCAATTCAACTCGTTTATCTCAGAGACAACACATTATCAGAGACCGTGAGCGTGCAGTCCATGTAATCACTACTTACATTATCTCCCTGCACCTCACATTGCATCTCTTCGGGTTCTTTCCGTTAAGGACTCATCCCTTGCAGCATATGGTACGTTACTGAACAGTCTCCCCCTACTATTCAGGAAGTCTCTTTCCTTCTGGGTGAGAATGCTGGCTAAGCTGCTACCGTATTCCTTGGAGTGTCTACCCTGGGAGCCTCTCAAATGCGGTGGGAGATAGAGGAAATTCTTAGTTTCACTTTTCCCTCTACTAGAAACAGTAGGGCTAGCTTTAAACAGTCGTTGACTCAGGCTGTGCTCAGCTGCTACAGACGCCGGAGTAAAATCCAGTAAAAACTTCTCCTGGCTCCTGTCTTTGAAACCTCTTCTAGACACAGGCTTATGCTCAGGTATAAAAGCTTTACTCTTTTTATGCCAATTGTTTGTATAAAAACTTTCTTCAGGCTTCCTCCAGCTAACTTCACAATTAAATGTTTGGTTACCTTTCTGATAGCTTCTGCTGGGCTTTGACGCTTTCAGAGCTCTGCCCTCAGCTCCCTTCCAATTAGAGTTTCTCCGATTATATCTTTGGCTTTCAGCCTCACAGCTGCTTGCTCCCGTGCTCCAACCGGGTTCTATTCCATTCCTGCTGTGTCCTGCGTGTGTCTTCTCTCTCTCACCTTCACTCTCACTCTCACTTTCATTCCTGCTCCCACGCTCACTCCATCTCTTGCTTGGATTCTCAAACTGGCTCTGTTTCTCAAACAGGCTCCTTTGCACACGCTGGCTCTCTTCCTCACACTGGCTCTCTCTAACTCCATGTGCACTGAGCTTTTCTACGTGCGTGTCAGCTCCACCCACTCCCAGCTGGCTTTCATTAATTTCTAATTTCCTGGCCTTTCTGCTGCTTGGGCGTGTTTCCTTTGCACGTGAGCTGTTTTGTTTAGGTTGCCTATGGCAACATCCTTCCCTGTGTTCCTCTGAACTGTCAGAATCTATCCTACTTCCTGCATTTCTGCTGGTTTTCAAGGGCTCTATTAAAGCTACTCCATGACAATATACATGAGGGACAGCATGAAAACCCAAACAGTGTGTGGCCCACCAGGACTGGAGTTGGGAACCTCTTCCCAGAGCAGTGGCCAACAGGGGCAGACACACCCGCACCCACAGGCTCCATCATCCAAAGCCACCTGTAGAGGCAGGATTCTGGGCCCTGTGTGAATCCTCCAATACTAGCCCCTGCATACCGTAGCAATGCCACCCTAAACCCGGGGATATGGTACACATATATCAAAAGGTTGCTATGATTACTGGCAGATAGCAATTCCTAAGTTAAGCACAATCTGCTCTTTAGCTGTATCATACCAACCTCTCTGATGTCTGTGGAGTGTGTATCAGGTCTGGGGTTTGACAGTGTTTACCACCCCCGGGGAGTGACCCCAACAGTATTGCATACCATAGCCATGCCTGCGCTGTGCCCAGGACTGGCAAGGTGGCCAGGGCTGCCAAGAGCCTCTATATTTGCACAGTGCTGGCATAGGTGTGGGAGTGTGTGTATGTCCATCCAGTGTGTGGTGGTTGCCCACACCGTACTCAGCCCACACTGTTGCACTGTGTCCAATGTTAGCTTGCCTATGTGCATAATGAGGAGCAAGGTACTGTGGGTATAGACTGGACAGGGTGGCCTGGGCAGGATGCATCAGCACGGGGCACAGGGCAATGGTTGGGACATTGTAGTGTCTGGCCACCACCTGCACGGACAGGGTGGCCACAGCATGTCCTGCTGGAAGGTCACTCCCACCCTGACTGAGAAGTGACCACGGCATGGCTAGGTTCCCCCATAGTGCTACATAGTACTTTTTTCTAAGTGATATATATGGCTTTCTTTTTTGGGGCCCAATCACTGACCTATCTTCTCGGTGGGTGTGTTCACATCCCAGTTTTGGGTGCACACATCTTCCCCAGTAATATGCACTATGGACTAGCAAGCACATTGTTTGCAGTTGGCTATACTTTATTCAGGAAGGACAGGGTAGGAAGAAGAGGAGGAGGAGTGGCACTATATGTAAAAACTACTATTAAAGCTTTGGAATTACAGAGCTTAAAAGGGAGAGAGGAGGCATTGTGGGTTAAACTAGAAAGAGGGAAAGAGAAATCTATTTGCATTGGAGTGATATACAGACCTCCCTCACAAGAGGAAGAGGTGGACAGAGAGTTAATTGAAGACATACGCAGCATTGCTAAGAAAGGGGAAATGCTACTGATAGGAGATTTCAATATGCCAGATGTTGATTGGCACATTCCTGCTGCAGTATCATCTAGAAGTAAGGAGATCCTGGATTCTCTACAGGGAGAACTATTCAGGCAATTGGTAACAGACCCCCACACGTGAAGGGGCCATACTGGACTTGGTGCTTACCAATGGTGAAAGTGTTTCTGATGTTGTAGTGGGAGATCATTTTGCTTCCAGTGATCACCAGATGGTGAGGTTCAGTATTAGGACTAGGGCTGTTAGAATCCATTCCAAGGTGAGGATCTTAGACTTTAGGAAGACTAACTTTGCGAAGATGGGCCAATACCTCAGGGAGTCGTTAGTGGGATGGGAACAGCTGGGGGATGTAGAAAAACAGTGGGCAAAACTGAAAGGGGGTATTTTAAGGGTAACCAACCTTTTTGTTAAAATGGTAAATAAAGGCAAAAGGAACAGGAGACCGCTATGGTTTTCGAAGGAAGTAGCTGAAAAAGTGAAGAAAAAGAGGGAGGCCTTCATGAAATACAAGAGATCACAGAGAGCAGAAGACAAGCATCTGTATTTGGAAAAACTTAGAGAAGCTAGCAAAGTAGTCAAGAAGGCAAAGATTCAAAAGGAGGAGGAAATAGCCAATGCAATAAAATGGGGGGATAAGACATTTTTCAGATATATTAGTGAGAAGAGGAAGAGCAAAAGTGGTATTGTCAGACTCAAGGGTGCAGGGGGGAATATGTAGAAGCTGATAAGGATAAAGCGGAATTGCTTAACAAATATTTTTGTTCTGTGTTCACAGATGAAGAACCAGGAGCAGGACCCTCAGAAAACACCCACAAATAAGAACAGAAGCGAGGGACATCTTGAACTATTTTCAGAAGACTGTGTTCGTGAGAAACTAGCTCAACTTAAAGTAGACAAAGCGATGGGACCGGATGGGATACACCCTAGAATACTGAGGGAACTTGGGGACGTTCTAGCAGCTCCACTGACTGACCTTTTCAATGCCTCGTTGGAGTCAGGAGTGGTGCCAAAGGACTGGAGAGAGGCTCTGGTGGTGCCTTTACACAAAAGCGGAAGTAAGGATGTGGTTGAAATCTACAGGCCGGTTAGTTTAACTTCGGTGGTGAGTAAATTATTGGAAACGCTGCTGAAAGAGAAAATAGTGAGGTTTCTGGAGTCCAGCGGATTACAGGATCCGAGGCAGCATGGATTCACCAGAGGCAGGTCTTGTCAGACAAATCTGATTGATTTTTTTGACTGGGTGACCAGGGAGTTGGACCGAGGGAGAGCTCTAGATGTGGTGTATTTAGATTTCCGTAAAGCCTTTGACACTGTTCCTCACAGGCGACTGATAAACAAACTGAGCACCCTAGGGATGGACCCTAAAGTTACTGCTTGGGTTAGAAATTGGTTGGGTGGGAGGCGACAAAGAGTACAAGTAAATGGAGCTCACTCTGAGGAGAAGGATGTTACCAGTGGTGTGCCCCAGGGATCTGTCCTTGGTCCGATTCTTTTTAACATCTTTGTTAGTGATATAGCGGAAGGGCTGTCGGGTAAGGTTTGCCTCTTTGCGGATGATACCAAAATCTGCAATAGAGTAGACACCCAGGAAGGGGTAGATAACATGAGGAGGGATCTAGCTAAGCTTGAAGAATGGTCTAGAATTTGGCAGCTGGGATTTAATGTTAAAAAATGTAAGGTCATGCATTTGGGCTGCAGCAATCCAAGGGAGCAATACAGTATAGGAGGTGAAGTACTTTTGTCGTTTAAATACCTCCGTGGCATAAATGTTCAGGGAGAGAGCCTCTTTCAATTGAAAGCAAGTTCTGCTACGAGGGGACATGGGATGAGGGTGAAGGGAGATAGATTCAGGAGTGATATGCGGAAATATTTCTTTACAGAAAGAGTAGTGGATCCGTGGAATAGTCTCCCAGTGGAGGTGGTAGAGATGAGGACAGTAACTGAATTCAAGAAAGCATGGGACCAACACAGAGGATCTCTAAAGGCAAAAAGTGGACTGTTGTAGTTGTTATGGAAGGACAGACTAGATAGGCCATGTGGTCTTTTTCTGTCGTCATATTTCTATGTTTCTATGTTTCTATCACAGTATGTGTGTACCCCAGCTGGACTGAGGTAGATGGTCCCCTCTACTGCCACCATTTCAGGAATGTGGATCTGTTGGTGGGAGATCCTGAGCCCCAGAGGGCAGGTTGGGTGGTACTACATAATCCACCAATGGGTCCAAACAGGCACCCCCCGGGTCACATAAACCATGTGGCCATGGCACCCACACAGGATATGCACTATTCTGGGTGCATCATAGTCCACAAGGGCTAGATGTGACTGGGAAAGAAATATGGACGGAGGTACATTCCGAGGTGTGTCTGCAAGGACTACCTATCACACACTGGCACTGATGGCAACCTGCAGCATAGCCAATCTCAGCTACGTCTGGTGCTGTGGACATGGTGCTGGGTGCCCCACCTCACCCTCAGGGTGGGCACAGTACCCACACAATGTGATGGTCTGTAGCCACTCTGTGCCAGTAACACACATGGTCAGTACCCCCTACCAGGCTGAGGTGCTGTGGGAGTGCACAAGGTCAGTGCCCCTACCTGGCCGAGGTGCTGTGGGGGTGCATACCCCATCCTGTGATCATCTGTGGACTGCTGATATGCATGTGCAGTGCATCATGGGTACGGGTGGGTTAACCCTAACCTGGTAACCACAGCAGTTGGTGTGGAGACCTGCAGTCCCTCTGTAGCCAGCCAGGGGCCCGGGTGTAGCCATACAGCTGTAGCCCACTGGTTACATCACTGTCTGTGGGGTCAGAGGTTATGGGTGTGATCCCACAGTGGGGTTAGTTGATAGGGCTGTCTGAGGCATTTCCTTTTTTAAATTTAGATTAGTGTGGCCAGCAAAATCACCCGCAGTGCTGTAGCCTGAAGGTGCCTCATAAGGCACCCTCGACAGCGCTCCATAGGGCGCCCTATAGGGAACACTATAAGGTGCCTTGGTGGACAATGCACATTATAATGTGTCCTCTGGAGTGCCCCATAGGGTGCCTGCTGTGGCACCTTAGGTTACGGCACTGTGAGGGTGTGTTTGCTGGCAGCACAGATATAAGAACATAAGAACATAAGATATGCCATACTGGGTCAGACCAAGTTCCATCAAGCCCAGTATCCTGTTTCCAACAGTGGCCATTCTAGGTCATGCGTACTGTGGTACCCATCCACAGGAAGATAGCTCTAGTGAGTCTACTCATGAAATGGAAATAGAATTGTGTGAAAGCCCATATGAGCTAAAGAAATGCAATGTTCTTATTGCAAAGCAAACGAACTGAACATGTGCTAAGCTCAACCCCATGTGAAGGAAGGGTTTGTCTAAAGCAATTATAAGCTAGTTTCTATGAACTGAGAAGGGAAAGAAACTTGCTAGAAGTTTGAGAGCAATTGTGGCTTGTTTCTATACGCTGTAAAGGAAAAGAAACTTGCTGGAAGTTTAAAAACAGTTATAACCTCTTTTCAATGGAAGCTGTGAAAGAAAAGAAACTTGCTGGAAATTTAAAAACAGTTATAACCTCTTTTCTATGGAAGCTGTGAAAGAAAAGAAACTTGTTGAAAGTTTAAGTTACTTTGAGATGGTCAACAGCCTTAGCTTTAGAAGGTAGTTACCAGAAGGAAGCTAAGAGTTGACACTGTGAAGAAGAAATTCCTGTCTGTTTGAGTTAAGCCTGTTGGGAGTTTATTTATCCTTTGCCTTTGGGAGAAATTATCCTTACCTGTGTTTAGTGCAACAAATTTGATGCGAGGGGGAAACCCTGAAAAATAAATTTCTCTGTTTTTGCCAAACAAACCGTGTGGTCACACTGCTTGCTCAAAAGAATAGCTGAAACTACATATCCCAGCAGTCCATGCTGGCAGCCATATTGGAGACAGTATTCAGAAGGGCGATTAAGGTGATCCCTCTTGCTCATCGGCCACCGGCCAGGGTGGGAGGACGCGACAGAGTGGCGTAGTTGGCAGGATTCTGCGCTAAGCACGCATGCGCAAGGATTAAGACTGCAACAGCGCATTCCTCAAGTCTGCCGGAAGATTTCAGTTGAAGGTTGAGTGCGACTGAGACGGAGAGTTGGTGGTTCCGCGGAGACCCTACATTGAGATAAGCGAGAAGCACCACCAGTACCAGGTAATGAGTATCTAACTGGGGTTAGTTAGGATACTGGTACTGGGAGGGGCGGTGCTGAAGCCAGTGACAAAGAGTACTGCACCGTGTTTTGTACCGCACTTGGGTGGTCTGTTTCTCTCTTTTGTCATTGCAGAGAGCACGATGACGGTGGAAGTGAAGGAGGTCCTCACTTGGATCACTTCTCAGTTTGAGCGGCAGAAAGACCTGTCATTGGAGATCCAAGAGTGAGCAGCCGCCAGACTAGAGGCACAGCAAAAGCCATTGATGGAGTTGATGGAGGCTTGGATGAAGGAGTCGAAGAAGACATCAGAGCCCATCCCTCCTACTACAGGTTTAGCAGTGCTTTTGGACCATGGTCCAAAGAGACATTAAGGTTTGGACAGTTAACAGATAATGACAATATTGATGACTTCTTGGAAGCGTTTGAGCATGTAGCTCATGTAGCTAATTGGCCAAAAGATCAATGGGCAGTACGGTTGGCATTATCACTTACCGGTGAGGCTTTAGCCGCCTACCAAGCTGTACCCTCGGTTTTTGCCAATAACTACGATGAAGTAAAGAGAGCCATAAAAGATAGATTAGGTTTAACACCCTCGGTGTATCACCGTCTGTTGCAAAATGCCAGACTGGGTTCAGGTGAGACACCTAGAGCGTTGTACCATCGACTAAAGAGTCTGGTTACCAAGTGGTTGGAACCAGAAGGTAAAACCTTAGAAACGATACTGGATAACATCATACTTGAACAATTCTTGGCAGCTGTACCAGAAAGGATTCATACCTTCCTGATATTGCAGGGTTGCAGAAGCACTCAGGAGGCTATTGTGCTCACTGAGCGGTTTCTTGAAGCGGACGCGGTCGCTCAAGAGAAGGGTTGTGCTTCTGTGAAAGTCCCATATGCTGTATCAGAAAGGGAAGGGAAGCCAAAGAATGTTGTTAAAGATGTCTGTGTACCTATTGATAGGAAGAAATATGTAAAAAGAACATGTTTCAAATGTGGACGTGAGGGTCACTTACAGCGTGAATGTAAGATGAGGAAAGCACTGATAATAGATGACCCGGGAAAAGCTAGAGAAGGTTTTCTGCTAGCAGTCACAGTGCAAGGGGTACCAGCAAAGGCTTTGTTAGACTCAGGCTCTGACCAGTCCATGTTGTCCAAAAACCTTTGGCGGAAGATAAGGGCCCAAGGTAAGGAAACACCCCGTTCACCCAATGGCACAGTGAGGATTAGGTGTGTGCATGGGACAGCGTCCACGTATCCCATTTATCGCGTCCTCGTAAAAGGACTAGGCATAGAGAAAGGGATCCCAGTGGCTGTGGTGCCCCGTCTACCACAAGAAGTAGTGTTGAGGAGAGACTGGCCCCAGTTCCAGAGAGGTGTGCAACAGGGTTTACGGGCGAAAGAAGGAATAGTTTCCACGAGGACCCAATCCAAGGCCCTAGAGGGAGAAGGAAAATTTACAGTGGGGGAGTTGGAGAATCTTCCTTTTCATGAGGACTTAGTTACTGCCCCAGTGGCTAGGGCAAGAAAGGCAAAAAGTGAAAAGCGTCAGGAACGGCAGGCTCGCTCCCGGAGTAGAGCTAACGTCACAGCTGGGATGCAGTTACCCTGGGTCCCAGAGGAATTAATGGACAAATTTCCTTCCTTCGTGAAAGAGCAGCAGGCTGACCCCGCTCTCTGCCAGGCTTTTAAACATGCCGAAGAAGGGAGGGATACTTTACCCAAATTTCTGCTAGACCAAGGAGTTTTATATAGGGAGAGCCCAGATCCCACTACGGGAGACATACGCAAGCAGTTGGTGGTGCCCACCACCTTTAAAAACTTAGTGCTTAGACTTGCCCATGACCATCCTATAGGAGCGCACAAGGGCATCCAAGGAACAGTGGATCAGATCTTGGCGCGATTCTACTGGCCAGGAGTATACAAGGAGATCGCTAGGTTTTGTGAGGCCTGCCTCGCATGTCAGAGAGTCACATCCGTTAGGCCAACTGAAGTGCCAATGATCCAGGTACCGGTGATCTCGGTACCCATACATAGGATAGCTGTTGATATAGTGGGCCCCATGATTAAGACACCGCGGGGGTTTCAATACATATTGGTTATGGTAGACCATGCTACGAGATTCCCCTGGGCGGTGTCCCTTCGTAGTATTTCTGCCCGCACAGTGGCGGCAGAATTGACAAAATTGTTTTGTGAAGTCGGATTCCCAAGGGAAGTCTTGACGGACCGTGGCAGTAATTTTATGTCGCATTACTTAGCCCAGGTCTGTTGAGACGGGGATTGGAAGGGAAGATGACGGAGTGGGACACGATGCTTCCCTTTGCCTTATACGCATTTAGGGAAAGGAAACAAGTGTCCCTAGGCACTTCCCCGTACAAATTAATGTACGGTCGAACTCCGAGGGGTATCTTGGATATCCTTAGAGAACAGTGGGTAGAACCAGGGATAGAGGAAGTAGAGGTTCCCCAGTTTCTCAGAGATTTGAGGGGTCGTCTGACACGAACCTCCCAGATAGCAGAAGATAATTTGAAAGTGAGCCAACAAAAACAAAAGACATATTATGATCGCAATACCAAGCCTCGCCAGCTTGCTATTGGCGAAAAAGTAATTGTTATGGTAGCAGGGGCGGTCCCGAAATTCGAGAGTCAGTGGAAAGGCCCATTCCGCATAGTTGAACAGGTAGGCCCCGTAACCTATTTACTGCAGAATAGAAAAGGCCGCAGGCAGGTTTATCATGTCAATCTGCTAAGGCTCTGGCATGAAAGGGTAGCCCTGTCCCAGCTCACTATCTGTACTTATGAAAAGCACGAAGGAGAGAAAGATAGTGATGCACAGCTAGAATTACGTGCTGTGATGAGGATATCACCCGAGCCCGTAATATCTTAAGGGGGGGAATATTTGGTAAGGAGAGCTGTATAGAAGGGATGGAATGGGAAGAAAGTGAGACCTGTGCCTTTAAAAGCAGAGATCAACAGAGTTCCCATAGTAACCACAAGCCTCTGAGGCAGACTACAGCTAGTACTAAGCCCCGCCCACTTAATGACGTTAGAGCTAGGTTGAGCCCTAACAGCTCTCACGTGTACAGGGAGAAAGGCGTGGTGCCTAAGAAGCACCAGTTTAAAACTACTTCAGTGTTTGAGAAAGGGGGAGAAGAGGAAGGCAAGAAGCAAAGCAGGCAGCAGCAGACACGGCAGAACTTGCAGGAAAGCACGCAGCAAGAGAGTCTGAAACAGCTGGGAGCTGAGCAGCAGAGAGCCCTGGAATCAAGGCAGAAACGTGTCTCAAGGTACCTCAGAGAAAGGAAGCTGGAGGAATCAATTCCCAGGTGGGGAAACAGCTCGAGGAGCCAGTTGAGCCCTGGAGGTAGAGAGAATAAGTTGCCTAAAGTTCCTAGCAAAGCTCTTTCTGAAGAAGTGGTTAGAGAGCTAAGAAAAAGTGCCAAACCCTGTGTTAGCCAGAGGGCTGTAAAGCAAGCTTCAGACAGAAATAAGAAGTGTGCCAGTGACTGCCGTGACTCAGCAGTGAGAGATATTTAAAGGCTGATAAGGGAGAGAGAAACTCCGTATTTAAAGCCTGTTGCCACAGATCAGAGAGAACACTTGCTGCTAAAGCTGGATAAGCTGCTACGGGGTGTAAATCATAAATCCTATGATACCCGTCCACAGGAAGATAGCTCTAGTGAGTCTACTCATGAAATGGAAATAGAATTGTGTGAAAGCCCATATGAAAGTGATGCTGAAGAAATGCAATGTTCTTATTGCAAGGCAAACAAACTGAACATGTGCTAAGCTCAACCCCATGTGAAGGAAGGGTTTGTCTAAAGCAATTATAAGCTAGTTTCTATGAACTGAGAAGGGAAAGAAACTTGCTAGAAGTTTGAGAGCAATTGTGGCTTGTTTCTATACGCTGTAAAGGAAAAGAAACTTGCTGGAATTTTAAAAACAGTTATAACCTCTTTTCTATGGAAGCTGTGAAAGAAAAGAAACTTGCTGGAAGTTTAAAAACAGTTATAACCTCTTTTCTATGGAAGCTGTGAAAGAAAAGAAACTTGTTGAAAGTTTAAGTTACTTTGAGATGGTCAACAGCCTTAGCTTTAGAAGGTAGTTACCATTATTATTTGCCTTCTAAGAAAATAGATGGCTTAGTGGATAAGGAGGAGGATCCTCCTTTGGATACTGGGGACTTCAATTTAACTGCTTTTTTAGAAGAATCTCACGATATGATAGCTACTAGGGCTACTCTATTGGTGACTCTCTCCTCAGAGGATGTTAAAGTTGCTATTCTAAAAAGTTATTTTCGTAGGAAGGAGTTTCAATTTTGTGGGGACAGAGTGGCTATCTTTCCGGATGTCTCTCGGTCTACACAATTGCGCAGGAAAGATTTCTTATTATTGAAACCTAGAGTGCTTGCCTTAGGGGCTACGTACTTTTTGAAGTACCCTTGTAAATGTTGTATATCTCTACAATATGATAAATATGTTTTTCTTTCCTCATCTGAGCTAGAAAAGTGGATTGTGGAACAGGAAAAAGCGCGTAAAACTTCATGATAGATGTAGTTAGGTAGCGGGTGGTCTCTACCGGCTGCATTGGTAGGCTACGGTTTTCCCCCTTCTTGTTTCCAGCTAGGGGGATCCTTTGCCTTGTCTTCTTCCTTTTTATTTCCTTATCATTGATAAGTCTCCCCAAAATGTGGGCTAGTAATGAGTTTAATATTTCTTATATTTAGTTTATTTCCTTTGATATTTCTATGTTTCTTTGAATGTAATAGTTCATTGTATAATTATGTAAAATCAAATAAAAAAAAAAAAAAAGAAGGTAGTTACCAGAAGGAAGCTAAGAGTTGACACTGTGAAGAAGAAATTCCTGTCTGTTTGAGTTAAGCCTGTTGGGAGTTTATTTATCCTTTGCCTTTGGGAGAAATTATCCTTACCTGTGTTTAGTGCAACGAATTTGATGCGAGGGGGGAAACCCTGAAAAATAAATTTCTCTGTTTTTGCCAAACAAACCGTGTGGTCACACTGCTTGCTCAAAAGAATAGCTGAAACTACATATCCCAGCAGTCCATGCTGGCAGCCATATTGAGGACAGTATTCAGAAGGGCAATTAAGGTGAGCCCTCTTGCTCATCGGCCACCGGCCAGGGTGGGAGGACGCGACAGTACCTAGCAGTTTCCCCAAAGACACAGGTTCCACAAAGCTTGTACTGGGTCAAGCATTGATATCCTGGGTCCCTTCTTAATAATGGTTTATGGACCTTTCCTCCAGGAACTTGTCCAAACCTTTTTTAACCCTCGGATACACTCAGTAAATCGACTGACACGTATACACTACCCCGGGTCACCCCTGACCCATATGTAGAAATATGGTAAAACATCTACTTTTGTTTGTAAAACATGGTTAAATTGTGAAGAAAATGACATACTTTTATTTATTTTTTATAATACTTGTTATTAATTCACCCTTTCAAGTGAATAATGTGCAATGCTAGCCAAGATCAGGCAGGACAAGTTGTACAAGGTCAGATATATGCTGCATAATGTCAATACCTGTTAACTATTCAGTTGCAAGCTTAAAAATGGTGTGCAGCACTGCACGCTTTGCAAACTACAATAGTTCTATATTTATTCGCTAGGTGGACAGCAACAGTCAAAGTATGGTGCCATTATGTCAAGTAATGGCATGATGCAAATTGTGACAAAAAAATTACCGTGTGTGAGACGGCTGCCTGGGTGAGAATCTTCACAGTCTTGGCAAGTGCATATATCTATATGATTTGCAAGGTATTGTGGGCAATGTAGTTCATTCACACCAGACACAGCTGCTGACAATAATTTAGTTGTGCTCTTGGGTAAAGCAAATAAGATATTTATTTATGGGGTTATTTCTCCCAACACAGATATGCTTGGTAGCACATAAATCAGGTTACTTGCTTTCAGTATCAACTTGGAAAAACAAAGTCAAAATCAGGAAAACAACAAATGAAAAGCCACAAAGCAAGAAACAAACTGTTCTTTTCAGGTTAACTTCTGATTACTTCCCACCTAGATTCAGAAGTGATTCTCTCCTAGCTCACAAGCAATTAGGTAAGGCTTAATTGCTAGCAGTTATCCAGCTGAAACCCCTTAGCTGGCTTGCTTTGTACTGTGTGGGTCAAATCCTGCTTCAGGAGCTTTTCTGAGTAGATTAAAGAACAAATTTGTATTTCTTTGTGATGGTTACTGTACTTTATAACAGAAAGTTACCAACGGAGTTTAGACAGAGAACAGTCCATATAAATAGGATCTTCATCTGCTATTATTCCCCCTTGTTCAACAAGCATGGGTTCAATATCATGGATTGGCACAGATGAATCTCTCAATGGAGCACTTTCAGGAGAATACTTGTTTCCCTGCTGTCTTTCAAGGTTATAGCTAGGGCATAGATCAGTGTTCATACCTGAGCTTCCATTCCTGCTAGAGTTCCTCTCTATATAGCCTGGCCAGTATGTAGTCCAGTTCTTATGTCCAGCCTTCCAATCCAGATCCCTGGACACTGGATCTCTCTTCACATACCTTCTGGCACGGGTCTTAGGGTCTCTTCCACGTGCAGCCGTCTCCCTCACAGGTAGCGTCTGGTGATTCCTAGCTCTGCAGCACCATTCCTCTGGCTTTCCCCAGTCCAATGGTGTATGCTGGCCCTTGAAATGCCTCCCAGTATACGTACTGCTTTGGACTCTTCTAGACCTCTCAAAGGCTTTTCTCCTCTTTCTTCCAGAGGGTCTCTTTCTCTCTCTGTCCGTCCGGTTTGGCTTCTGCTTCTGATGATCCTTCAGATGAAACTGATGATCAAGCTCAAGCTGATTCTCAGGATAAGGAGGACCATGAAGATGGTCATCTGTAGAATAAACTCTACTCTTATTCTGCTTGGATGAGTGCTCCTCCCTAACACAGCGCAACTGTGCTGAATCAGGCCCTGCCCTTTGAGATGAGTGCTTAGGGATTACCTCATAGCCCTCCTGATTGAACACACGTTTCCCCACTTCAGCTCCTCTAATGGCTGTTGGAAACCTGGTGCATTCTGGGACTGGTAGTCTTTTATGGGAAAATTCTGTTTTCTTATTTCTACCAGAACTGACAGGTTGCTTGTTCAGAGTCACTTCACCTTTTCTATAGCTCCTTCCTGAGCTATGATAAGCTTCCTTATCACATACCCCCCTGCTTAAGTTATTACGGACTGGTGTAACTGGTGAAACTTCTTCTCTACAGTCCGTAATCCGGGAAAGGGCATCCGCATTCTTGTGTAACTTCCCAGCACGATGTTCAACTTGAAAATCAAATGCCTGTAAGGCCATGTACCAGCGTGTCAACCTGGCATTGTGGTTCTTCATTTGCTGCAACCACTTAAGTGGGGCATGGTCCATGACCAACTGGAACTTTCTCCCTGTAAGGTAAAACCTTAATGCCTCCACTGACCACTTGATAGCTAAACATTCTTTTTCTATTGTGGAATACTTTTGTTCAGCCGGTGACAACTTCCTGCTCAGGTACATCACAGGATGCTCCTCCCCATCATGACACTGGGATAGAACTGCTCCTAGCCCTACATCCGATGCATCTGTTTGAACCAGAAAGGGTTTCTTGAAGTCCACCAATTTCAGTACCGGTCCTGTACACAATTTTCCTTTTAAGACTGAAAACGCTTTTTCAGCTTCAGGTGTCCACTTTAGCTGGTTTGGACAATTCTTCCGCAGCATATCCGTGAAAATTGCACTTTTCTCTGGGAATTGCGGTATAAACCTGCGGTAGTATCCAATAAGTCCTAAGAAACTTCTTAGTTGTTTCTTTGTTGTTGGAGGAGGAAAATTCCTGATGCTATCTACTTTACTCATTAGAGGTTTAATTTTTCCTCTTCCCACTAGGTGGCCCAGGTATTTTACTTCCCTATTTGCAAAGGCACACTTCTTCGGGTTTAAAGTGATTCCCGCTTGCTTCATGGAGCACAAGACTGCCCTGATCCTCTTTAGATGCTCTGCCCAGGTGTTACTATGGATTATGACATCATCCATATATGCGAAAGCATAATTTTGGTGGGGTCGAAGTACCTGATCCACTAACCTTTGGCAGGTAGCTGCTGCTCCATGCAGTCCGAAAGGCATCCTCTTGAACTGGAAAAGGCCAACGGGGGTGCTGAACGCAGTCTTCGGCTTCGACTCCCTGGTGAGAGGGATTTGCCAATATCCTTTTGTCATATCAAGGGTGGTTAAGTATTGAGCCTGTCCCAGCTGGTCCAACAGCTCTTCAATTCTTGGCATTGGATATGCATCAAAAACTGATATGGCGTTTACCTGCCGGAAGTCAATACAAAATCTTAAAGATCCATCAGGCTTCGGCACCAGGACTATGGGGCTATTCCAGGGACTCTTTGACTCCTCTATTACTCCCATGTCCAACATCTCCTGGACTTGTGCCACTACTTCCTGTCTCTTGGCTTCAGGCAAGCGGTATGGCCTTTGACGAACTAATTTCCCAGGTGGAGTTATTATTTCATGGGCAACCAAATGTGTCTTCCCATGTATGGGTGTCAACACATCTGGAAACTCTTTGAGCAATTTCTTAATTTCTTCCTGTTGTACCACTGTCAGGTCCTCACCTATTTGGGGCTCTGATTTTTCTTTACAATCAGATACCTGGGGTCCCAAATCTTCCTCTTCATTCACCTCCCTCTCTCGGGCGCAGGTGGCAGCTAGGCTTTTAACCCCTTTTAAATCAGTAGAACCAAAGCCTTTGGTTCCACGTTCAGAATTCTCCAGGGATGTGACCTCCTCCACAGGTGGAAAACCCAGCCTCTCACAGATCAACTGGGCAATTCTGTCTCCTGTCTTCACGTGATAATCATTCTGTCCAAAATTAAACAACAGAACTTTAATATTGCCCCTGTAATCGGGATCAATTACTCCCGCACCCACATCGATGAAATATTTAAGGGCTAATCCGGACCTTGGGGCTACTCTCCCATAGCATCCAATAGGTATTTCCACTTGGAGACCAGTGTCCACCAGGGCTCTCCCTTGGCTAGGTACAGTCACATTTTCTATGCTGCACAGGTCAAACCCAGCAGCTTGAGGGGTTGCCCGCTTAGGAGCTTGGGCCTTCTCTGTGACCCTATGGTACTTTAGGACGCATGTCTGCTTTGGGTTAGCTTGGTCTTCTGGATGCTTAACCATCTTTTTAGCTGGGGTCTGAGGACTTCCAAATAAAGGCCCGGGAGCTATTACCATTAAACCTTCTCCTTCCTTCTTTCCTAGTCCTTCCACTAGACCCTGCTTAAATCTTGGCCAGTCTCTTCCTAGAACCAAATCAAAGGGTAGCCTAGGCACCACTGCTAACAGGACTTCCTCTTGTTCCCCCAGGCACTTAACCTTTAGCCTATAGGTGGGATATGATGCTGCAGCACCATGAATGCATCTGATGTGAACTTGGCTTTCAGGGGTTCTAGGCACAAATCCTTCTTGGGCCTCTATCCTCTTCCAAAGCCTTTTTGACATCATACTCTGGTCTGCCCCAGAGTCTAACAAAGCATTTGTGGTAATTCCTTGCACATCAACCATCAAAAGAAATCCTTCTTTGGGCTGTTTTAAATCCACCCCCATTAAGCTAGTGTGTGTCTGGCATCTCTTTTCTAAATGTCCCCATTTTCCACACTTGAAACATTTCTTTCTATTCCACTGTGTCATCTGGTTTGATACAGTACATTCATTTTCAGAAACATTTTTAATTATTCTCTTTTCTGATACAGCACATCTTGCCTCAGCACCAATCTTCAGAGGGCCACCCATTCTATGGCAAGCCTGCGTGGCTTCCAAGAATCTCTCTGCTAGCATGGTTGCCTCTCCAAGATTTTGGCAATTTTGCTGTATAAGGAAAGTGTGCAAATCTTTAGGCACCCCAGACATAAATTGTTCCAGCATTATAATGTCTAATAACATTTCTACCGTCTTTTGCTCAGGCTCCAACCATTTTACAGCTAAACCTCTGATTCTCTGACTCAGAGCCCTGGGTGTCTCACCCACTCTCAATGTAGTAGCTCTAAACATTCGCCTATACTCTGAAATAGACAACCCTAGGCGATCTCTAATAGCAGCCTTTACATCCTTATAATTAAAAGCCTGGGCTGCTGGCATTGCTCTGTAAGCTGCAAGCGCCTCTCCAGTTAATGAGGCTGCCAGCCTTACTGCCCACTGGGTCTCTGGCCATGCTAATGCTTGTGCCACTCTTTCAAAAGACTCTAGAAAATCATCAACATTATCATCTGGAGTTAGCTTCCCAAAACTAAATGCCCCAATCCCTTGATTGAGTCCCACACTGTCCATATGTGGTGTACCAGTATTTACTGCTGGTCTTGCATCTGTTCCACTTTGGCTCTGCAGCTGAACTAGGGCTTGCACCAGATCAAGCACTGGCTTCTGCTGGTCCATTAAGGCTTTCATAGCAGTGTCCTGTGCTTGCTGCGATAGCTCCTGTTGCCTGCTAAACTGGGCTGCCATCTAATCAGCTAGTTCCCTTGGATCCATCTTGATCCCTGCAAGAAACAAAGAAAAAAAAAACCAAAGTGCACCACCTTCCAAACAGGTGTGGTTTTTTTCTACTTTTTTTTTTTCAATTACCCCTGTGCTTACTCCCATCCACCACTAGACATGCCCAGGTACTTATTACCTTGTGCTAGTGATGAATCCAGCTCTGCACAGGATCTTTTCCTCCTGGGACAGCTTCCTGGAACAACCACTTCTCCTCCAAAGTGCAGTTGAGGGAAAATCTTTTTTTCCAGCTTTAAACTTGAACTTTAGTTGTAATCTTCAGCAAGTAAATCCCCTTTGTGCAAAAGCAATCCGAAAAACTACGCCATTTGTCAGACGGCTGCCTGGGTGAGAATCTTCACAGTCTTGGCAAGTGCATATATCTATATGATTTGCAAGGTATTGTGGGCAATGTAGTTCATTCACACCAGACACAGCTGCTGACAATAATTTAGTTGTGCTCTTGGGTAAAGCCAATAAGATATTTATTTATGGGGTTATTTCTCCCAACACAGATATGCTTGGTAGCACATAAATCAGGTTACTTGCTTTCAGTATCAACTTGGAAAAACAAAATCAAAATCAGGAAAACAACAAATGAAAAGCCACAAAGCAAGAAACAAACTGTTCTTTTCAGGTTAACTTCTGATTACTTCCCACCTAGATTCAGAAGTGATTCTCTCCTAGCTCACAAGCAATTAGGTAAGGCTTAATTGCTAGCAGTTATCCAGCTGAAACCCCTTAGCTGGCTTGCTTTGTACTGTGTGGGTCAAATCCTGCTTCAGGAGCTTTTCTGAGTAGATTAAAGAACAAATTTGTATTTCTTTGTGATGGTTGCTGTACTTTATAACAGAAAGTTACCAACGGAGTTTAGACAGAGAACAGTCCATATAAATAGGATCTTCATCTGCTATTATTCCCCCTTGTTCAACAAGGATGGGTTCAATATCATGGATTGGCACAGATGAATCTCTCAATGGAGCACTTTCAGGAGAATACTTGTTTCCCTGCTGTCTTTCAAGGTTATAGCTAGGGCATAGATCAGTGTTCATACCTGAGCTTCCATTGCTGCTAGAGTTCCTCTCTATATAGCCTGGCCAGTATGTAGTCCAGTTCTTATGTCCAGCCTTCCAATCCAGATCCCTGGACACTGGATCTCTCTTCACATACCTTCTGGCACGGGTCTTAGGGTCCCTTCCACGTGCAGCCGTCTCCCTCACAGGTAGCGTCTGGTGATTCCTAGCTCTGCAGCACCATTCCTCTGGCTTTCCCCAGTCCAATGGTGTATGCTGGCCCTTGAAATGCCTCCCAGTATACGTACTGCTTTGGACTCTTCTAGACCTCTCAAAGGCTTTTCTCCTCTTTTTTCCAGAGGGTCTCTTTCCCTCTCTGTCCGTCCAGTTTGGCTTCTGCTTCTGATGATCCTTCAGATGAAACTGATGATCAAACTCAAGCTGATTCTCAGGATAAGGAGGACCATGAAGATGGTCATCTGTAGAATAAACTCTACTCTTATTCTCCTTGGATGAGTGCTCCTCCCTAACACAGCGCAGCTGTGCTGAATCAGGCCCTGCCCTTTGAGCTGAGTGCTTAGGGATTACCTCATAGCCCTCCTGATTGAACACACGTTTCCCCACTTCAGCTCCTCTAATGGCTGTTGGAAACCTGGTGCATTCTGGGACTGGTAGTCTTTTATGGGAAAATTCTGTTTTCTTATTTCTACCAGAACTGACAGGTTGCTTGTTCAGAGTCACTTCACCTTTTCTATAGCTCCTTCCTGAGCTATGATAAGTTTCCTTATCACACGTGTTATAACAAATTGACAACGGTGCATTGTAAACAACAGAAAACTAGTAAGCAATACATGAAGTACATTGACTGTTTTTTTCAACAACAGTTTATGCACAATGTGCTAGTAGTTGTTCTTGAATGTTCAGGACACACTCGCATCAGACAGATTTCACATTCGGTAAATACTTTTCGATCTCTGTCACTAGGACAAAAGGAGCATCTTTTTCTTTTCTTTGCTGATGCCCGTGTGGTCAACGGTCTTAGTGGCTTAGGCATTTCAAGGCAAGGATAGCCAACATTGGCCATGGATTGACGTGTATGGCTTGTCAGACCTTCTGGATGGCTTTGACGATTTTGTAGCTGAGGCTTCATGAGATTCAAAGCGAGTTCCTCCAGAAAAAACCTTCTCTTGCAGTTTTCCTTGTGATGAAACATAGGATTGTTGTACATAAATATTATGAATGAATTTACAGCCGCGATATCAAGCAGTCCATAAAACACGCAAAGTGGCCATCGACGAGTTGATCTTTTCACACTGTATGTGTGGCACAACTGATCTACTGTTTCAACACCCCCTTTCGTTCTGTTGTAGTCAAGTATTATTTCTGGCTTCTTTGATGTTTCATCAATTTTATTATCATGGTGAAGTGTTGACAGCAGCATAACTGATTTGTTTCGTTTTGGGACGAATGACACCAAAGTCTTGTCTCCACTGAAGCCAAATATTGAGGATCCCACAATTCCTGAGCGATTTGCCTGGAATTCTGAAGGTATGTCACGGTTGCAACGTCTTACAGTGCCCAGTAGTGTCAAATTCTTGCTAAGAAGAACATCAGCCAGTTGTACGTTAGTAAAGAAATTGTCGGAAGTAATGTTCCTGCCAGACCGTTCCAGAGGTTCAATAAGCTTCAAAACAACATCAGCTCCTAGAGATACTGTTTTGTCACGAGTAACTGACTCTTCACGCCCTAGGTATGGCTTCATGTTGAATACATAATACGTTTCGGCATCTGCACACACCCATAACTTTATACCGTATCGGTCTGGTTTAGACTTGATGTATTGACGAAACGGACACTTGCCTCTGAACCCCAACAAATGTTCATCAACAGTCAAGTATGCAGATGGTGTGTACATTTTCATGCACTGAGAAAAGAATAAATTCCAAACATCTCTGACTGGAGTAAATTTGTCATTGGCCCTTCATGATTCATGGGTTTGTTTGTCATCAAATCGAAGTAAACTCAATATTTCTGCAAACCTTTTACCTGAGATAACAGCTGGAAATATAGGATTCTGGATAGGACTTTTAGCCCAAGTTCTGCATACAGATACTTTGTTCAACCTGAAAACACCACTCATGTACAGAAGACCCAATGTTGCTTGGAGCTCTTCCATTGTTACCTGCTTCCAGTCAGTACATGGTGGCTGCATTGCTTCAGCTCTACGTATGCCTTCAGAATTTGTGAAATCTAACACTGCTGACAATATATCTGGAGTTACAAACATGTCAAAAATATCCTTAGCATTAGTTATACCTCTGATCAGAGCAATTGGTCCAGAAGATTCTCTGACTATATTTGCTTCCCTTGTTCTTGATGTTGGCGGTACAGTTTTATTCCAATGCATGCCAGAACGAGCTGTGTAATGACTGTCAGTAACTTCCTCATTTTCAGAATGTGATTCAGAAGTTTCAGAATTGCTGTATGAACTGCTATTGTCATCACTTGTTTTATTTTCTTCGACAGCATCTTCCGCTTCACTGCCGCTATCATCAAGATCAAGCTGATCGGACTGGGCGGGAACGACTGCACTATCCGTATCAGCACCTTCAGTATCATTACTCAAACTATCATTACTGTCACTTTCTTCATTCAACCAACGTCTAATTTTTTCAGTTGCTGCACAGCTGCTGAAGCGTTTCGGGAGTGGCATTGTTTACCTTTGTCGTAAAAAATTTTAATCCACAGAAACAAACAAGGAACTGACGTCAGGTGATGTCATAAATGTAAGCAAGACGTTAGAAAACACAGGATTGTAATGTGGACTTGGAGTGGTGACTTTCTTTGCTGCTATAAAACAAAGGAGAGTGTTATTGTGCGAGTGTCGAAAATCACCCCTTGTTTGTTCAGCAGCATGCAGTACTGTATAGAAACGTTATTTTTGCAAACCATATGTATGAAAATACTTAAAAATGGTTTGTTGAGGAATACCTAGAGTACCAAAATACAATTCCTTACCATTTTGAAGAAAAAACACAAAAACCGATACCCGGGTCACCCCTGACCCGGGGGTAGTGTATCCGAGGGTTAAACCCAGCTACACTAACAGCCTTTACTACATCCTCCGGTAACAAATTCCAGAGTTTGATTACACGTTAAGTGAAAAAATATTTTCTCTTATTAGTCTTAAATAGTTTACCCTGTAGCTTCATTGCATGTCCCCTAGTCTTTCTACATTCTGATAACGTAAACAATCGATCTAGGTTTACCCGTTCCACTCCGTTCAGTAATTAATAGACTTCTATCATATCTCCCCTCAGCCGTCTCTTTTCCAGGTTAAAGAGCCCTAACCTTTTTAGCCTTTCTTCATAGGAGTATCCTTTGATCCCCTCTACCATTTTGGGGCTCTTCTCTGAACCGATTCCAATAATGCTATATCCTTTTTAAGATACGGCGACCAGAATTGCACACAATATTCAAGGTGCGGTCTCACCATGGAACGGTATAGAGCCATTATAATATCTTTTGTTTTATTTTCCATTCCTTTCCTTATGATACCTAGCATTCTATTTGCTCTCTTGGCCGCCGCTGCACACTGGGCCGAGGATTTTAACATGTTATCCACAATGACGCCTAAATCTTTTTCCTGGGTGGTGGTTCCTAATGTGGAACCTTGCATTGTGTAACCATAATTTGGGTTGTTCTTCCCTAGGTGCATAACTTTGCACTTGTCCACATTAAATTTCATCTGCCATTTTGATGCCCAGTCTTCCAATTTATCAAGATCCTCCTGCAATTTTCCACAATCCTCTTGGGTTTAACAACTTTAAATAGTTTTGTGTCATCTGCAAATTTGATAACCTCACTCGTTATTCCACTTTCCAGGTCATTTATGAATACAACTGGCACATGCCTCAGACAGCACTGGATAAAAGCATTATTCAGCTGGCCCACTTGAGAATCAAACTCAGGACCCCTGTAGCATTAGTCAGTGTACTAACCATTGTACTACACCTCCATTGCTATTCTTGCAGCTCAGCGCACCTACTTAGGATTTCCATGCATTAACATGAACAGTGCTGCCATCAGAGACAGTGCTGTAACCTTGCGGTGCCTCATAGGGCACCCTATACAACACCCTATACAGCACCTTATAAGGCTCCCCATGGGCAACATTATAGGGTGCCTTGGCAGACAGTGCACTTTATGATATGACCTCTGGAGTGCCTTATGCGGCACCTTATATTACGGCACTTTGAGGGTGTGTTTGCTGGCAGCACAGATTTAAATAAAACTGGCACATGCCTCAGACAGCACTGGGTAAAAGTATTATTATTCATCTGGCCCGTTTGGGAGTCAAACTCATGACTCCTGTAACATCAGTCGGTGTATTAACCATTGTACTACACCTCTATTGCTATATTTGCAGCTCAGCGCGCCTATTTAAGATTTACGCGCGTTGACGTACGCTGCTCCCTTTCCGGGAGATATTGTGCACAGCGCACATTAGCGCGCATTAACGCGCACTTGCTACTTTTTGACCGGAACGCCCACTCCTTTTATGGCATCCTGCACACTAATGCCGGGCGCACATTAAGAAGGTTTAGTAAACATGCCCCTAGGTCTTTTTAAGTCACCTCTGGTTTTTCTACCATTGCCCCCAACCCTCTCCCTTATGGTGTTCCCAAAGGCTCTGTCCTGGCTCCACTATTGTTTAATGTCTTTCTTGCTCCTCTAGCTCTATTAATTCAACAATCAGGACTGTTGGCGTATTATTATGCCGATGATATTCTTATTCTGCACCACACTTCATCTTCCCAGCCTGATATCTCCCCTCTCAATATGTGTCTATCACTGATTTCTGTCTGGCTCTCGACTAACTGCCTTGTCCTCAATATCACCAAAACTTCAGCCATTTGGCTCCCGCGTAGAGGCAGCTGCCCATTCTTGGCTCCCTCTCTCTCAGCTACATCTATTACTTTGGTCCCTAAGCTACGCTACCTTGCCTAGCTGGACAACAACCTCTCCTTCCACGATCACATCTCACAGTTATCCCGGGATTCCTTTTATTACCTCTGCCATATTCGAGCCATCCGGCAATTTCTTTCCCCACAGGCCTTAACTACCCTTCTTCTTTCATTAGTCATTTCGAGGTTGGACTTTTGCAATCTCACCCTTGCTGAAGTCCCCCAATACCAACATGCAGGTTACAGTTAACATAAGAACATAAGATATGCCATACTGGGTCAGACCAAGGTCCATCAAGCCCAGTATCCTCTTATCAACAGTGGCCAATCTAGGTCATACATACCTAGCAGTTTCCCCAAAAGACACAGGTTCCGCAATGCTTGTACTGGGTCAAGCATTGATATCCTGGGTCCCTTCTTAATAATGGTTTATGGACCTTTCCTCCAGGAACTTGTCCAAACCTTTTCTAAACCCAGCTACACTAACAGCCGTTACTACATCCTCCGGTAACAAATTCCAGAGTTTGATTACATGTTGAGTGAAAAAATATTTTCTTTTATTAGTCTTAAACAGTTTACCGTGTAGCTTCATTGCATGTCCCCTAGTCTTTCTATATTCTGATAACATAAACAATCGATCTACGTTTACCTGTTCCACTCCGTTCATTAATTTATAGACTTCTATCATATCTCCCCTCAGTCGTCTCTTTTCCAGGTTAAAGAGCCCTAACCTTTTTAGCCTTTCTTCACAGATTCATAGGAGTATCCTTCCATCCCCTTTACCATTTTGGTGGCTCTTCTCTGAACCTTTTCTAATAACGCTATATCCTTTTTAAGATACAGAGACCAGAATTGCACACAATATTCAAGGTGCGGTCTCACCATGGAAAGATATAGAGGCATTATAATATCTTTTGTTTTATTTTCCATTCCTTTCCTTATGATACCTAGCATTCTATTTGCTCTCTTGGCTGCTGCTGCTGCACACTGGGCCGAGGGTTTTAACATATTATCCACAATGACGCCTAAATCTTTTTCCTGCGTGGTGGTTCCTAATGTGGAACCTTGCATCTTGTAACCATAGTTTGGGTTGTTCTTCCCTAGGTACATAACTTTGCACTTATCCACATTAAATTTCATCTGCCATTTTGATGCCCAGTCTTCCAATTTATCAAGATCCTCTTGCAATTTTCCACAATCCTCTTGGGTTTTAACAACTTTAAATAATTTTGTGTCATCTGCAAATTTGATAACCTCACTCGTTATTCCACTTTCCAGGTCATTTATGAATATGTCAAAAAGCAGCAGACCCAGCACAGATCCCTGGGGTACACCTTTCTCCATTGGGAAACTTGGCCATTTAGCCCAACCCTCTGCTTTCTATCTTTTAACCAGTTCTTGATCCACAGTAGTACACTGCCTCCTATCCCATGACTCTTTAGTTTTGCCAAAAGTCTCTGATGAGGGACCTTGTCAAAGGCTTTCTGAAAGTCCAGATACACTATATCAACCGACTCACCTTTGTCCACTTGTTTATTCACACTTACAAAAAAATATATCAGATTAGTAAGACAAGATCTTCCTTGTCTAAAGCCATGTTGGCTGTCTCCCATTAGGCCATGACTATCTACATGCTGTGTAATTTTGTTCTTTATGATGTTTTCTACCATTTTCCCCGGTACTGACGTCAGGCTCACCAGTCTGTAATTTCCCGGATCACCCCTGGAACCCTTTTTAAAAATTGGCGTTACATTGGCGATCCTCCAATCATCAGGTATTACAGGTGATTTTAATTAAAGTTCACAGATTACTAATAGCAGGTCTGCAATCTCATATTTCAGTTCTTTCAACACGTATATGTATACCATCCGGTCCAGGTGATTTGCTGCTATTCAGTTTATCAAATAATACATCTTCCCGGTGTAGCGATATTTCTCTCAATTCCTCTGCAGTATCACCTTTAAATACCACTTCAGTCTTGGGTAACATCCCTACATCTTCCTCAGTAAAGACCGAAGCAAAGAATTCATTCAGTCTCTCCGCTATAGCCTTGTCTCCTCTTACTGCCCCTTTTACCCCTCTATCATCTAATGGTCCAATTGACTCTCTCACAGGCCTTTTGCTACAAATGTACTTGAAAAAGTCTTTATTTCATGTTTTTGCTTCCGTAGCAAGTTCCTTCTCAAATTCTCGCTTTGCCTGCCTTATCAATGCTTTGCATTTAACTTGCCAATGCTTGTGCTGTTTCCAGTTTCCAGGTGAGAAGCATAACGAATTAACCCTAGTTAAGGGTCCCCTTCTAGGAGTGCAGGGAGAGAAAGCCACAGCCAGGTTTCAGAGACAGAAAAACCCTAGCTGGAACAAGTTTCACACAATGACTGATAAAGTAAGAAAGAGGGATTGCAAGCATGAGGACCAAAGCCCTTACTTTAACAAGTGCACTGATTATTCTAATACCAGAAGGCAGGGGGATTACCAACACCTGGGAAAGAAAGAGGTGGGGTTAGAATCCTGGAGGTATAAGCCTGGGTTAGATTATGCATAGAGAGAGAGACGAGAAGGAGAGCAGCCGGGAGAGCAGCTGAGACAGAGGCTGAGAGAAGGAGCTGATTCTTGGAGAAGGGCTGAGCTACCCAGAGCGGATAGGGCTGAATTCCCTGCAACAGGTTGGCAACAGATGTGGGGGCCAGGAAGTGGAGAAGCTTTCAGACCACCAAAGAGGTTGTCAGCTGAGTAGTCTGACAAGGTCGGTGAGTCAGAACCCATGCAGTTGGGAGAACCAGTGTCAGAGTTGGGGGAAGAAGATTGCTTTATGGATTGTTCTCTATGCCAAGCTCTAGACAGGAAGTCTTGAGGAAAGCTAGCCCTGAAAGAAGTAATTCTCCTTGGAAGTTAACCATATGGCACAAGCAGTGTGGAAGTAAATTCCTGTATGTTTTAAAAGGGAAATTTACTGCAACGTAAGCCTGATCTGGAAGTTCTGATTCATGCTTGTTTATCACCTGTGTTTGAACTGTGCAACGGCAAGAAAAGCCAAGTTAGCTGCTATAAGAGTTTTTGCTTGCTCCTCTCCTATATGAAAAGCCTGCTAAGAGTTTTGATAACAGCTTGGAATGTTTATTGTGATAAGGAAGCTTATCATAGCTCAGGTAGGAGCTATAGAAAAGATGATGTGACTCTGAACAAGCAACCTGTCAGTTCTGGTAGAAGTGAGAAAACAGAGTTTTCACATAAAAGACTACCAGTCCCAGAATGCACCAGGTTTCCAGCAGCCATGAGAGGGGCTGAAGTGAGAAAAGGTGTGTGCAATCAAGAGAGCTATGAGGTAATCCCTAAGCACTCATCTCAAAGGGCAGGGCCTGATTCAAGACAGCTGCGCTGTGTTAGGGAGCAGCACACATTAGGAAAGAATAAGAATAGAGCTTATTCTTCAGATAACAGTTACTACAAGCTCCAGCCCAGCTTCAAGGAGAGTTTGAAGAACAGCTTCAGCAAAAGCCACGCAGATAGAGAGAGAAGGAAACTCTCTGGAAGGAAGAGAAGAAAGGCCATTGGAAGGTCTGGGAGATTCCAAGGCAGTACTCATACTGGGAGATATTCCAAAAGCCAGCAGAGTCCATTGGACTGGATTCAGCCAGAGGAATGGAGTGGCAGAGATAGGAATCACCAGTGGCTACCTGGAAGAGAGAAGACTGCATGTGGAAGGGACTTTCAGACCAAGGCCAGAAGGTATGTGAGAGAAGATCCAGTGTCCAGGGATCAAGATTGGAAGGCTGGACATCAGAATTGGGTTACATATTGGCCAGGCTATACAGAGAGGAATAATGATAGCAGGAGAGGCTCAGGTATGAACACTGATCCAGACCCTATCTATAATAGAGAATGGCAGCAAGGGAATAAGCATTCTCATGATAGTGCCTTAATGAAAGACTCGTCTGTGCCAATGTATGATAGTGACCCTATGATAATTGATACAGCAGATGAAAGTACAGTTTACATGGACTGTTCTCTATCTAAATGCTATTGCTAGTTTTCTATGAGCAAACACATCAGCCATCACAAAGAAACCTAACTTTGTTCTTTATTTCCACTGCAAACAGCTCTTAAAGCAGGATTTGGGCTCACACAGTAGCAGCCAGCCAGCTAAAGGCTTTCAGCTGGTCCATTGATAGTAATTAGGGCTGCACCTGATTGTGTGGGTGAGCAAGGGAGAATCACTGCTGAGATCTGCGTGGAAAATAAGCAGAAGTTAACCTAACCAGCAAAGTTTATTCTTTTCTTTGTGCCTTTGTATTTGGTAATTATTTGCTAAGAAAACATTAGCTAATTGCCTGACAAGCTGAAGGTTCTTTCTGGTTTACTTTGTGACTTTTTGGTTATCCATTTTAAACACTGCAAGCAAGTAACCTCATTTATAGTGCTATCAAGCATACATGTGCTGGGTGAATTAAACCCCATCAATAAAAGAAGTATTTTATTGATCTTACCACTTGGTTTCACAACTCAAATTATTGTCATCAGCTGTGTTTGGGAGTGAATGAACTACAATACCCACAATACCTTGCAAGAATCATATGAATATATGCATCGTCAAGATTGTGTAAGTTCTCACCCTAGGCAGCCGTCTGACATTATTTTGTTCTAAGTTTGGTTTCACGTAGAAATGCAGCCTAGAGAGATTTTTGAGGCTGGCAGAAACCAAACTGCTGTAGAAGAATTAAGCTTGAATTTTTCTTTATGCTCTGTTTAACAAGGACTAAAATAGGAAAGTGGCAGCCTAGTTTCTAAAGGCAATACTTCTGCAAGTAAGAGGACTTTAAGAAGCCATTTCTGAGTTCTTTTGGTTTGTTTGCCATTATTTGCTGTACCTTAAGCAAATCCTACAGTTATAATATAAGGCCATCCTTACCACCTTTAGGGCCTTCAATAATATTTCTCCAGATTCCATCTCTGATCTCATCATACACACAACAAATAACAGGTCCAGGAGATCTCCAGCTGTTGACACACTACTTATACCAAACGTTTCCTTAAAAGCTAATCAATCATCCATCAATAGGGCTTTTTCGAATTATGCTCCTAGATGTTGGAACAAACTTCCTCCCAGTATTAGAGCAATTAAAGACATCAAACAATTAAAAAAAAACCTTAAACATCACCTTTTCATCGCACACTTCAAACACCTAAACACCCCTTCCCCTCCCCCATCCTTTTAACCTCATACCTACCCTAACTGTATAGATTTTATATATCTCCAACATGTATTTTCTAGAAATATAAATGATTTCCCTGTTTACTTCCATGTTAATTTTCCTGTTACTTGTAATAGGTCTGTTATATCTGACCAATTGTTGTATTGTTTCAATGTAAACCGCACTGATGACAAATAGCGCGGTATATAAGAAAATTAAATAAATAAATAAATAATCCTGTAAATGATACCTTGAACCTGCTGTGTTTTGTGTTATGGAAATAAACTTTCTGTTACAAGCCTTACCCTCGGTTACCTCAACTACAAACCTTCTACATAAAGCACCAACATATTTTAGCAGTACTACACTTCCCAGAAGCCAACACGAAGAAATAGGCTGCTAAGAGCTGATAGAAGAAGGGATCCTCAACCACCACGCCCCTTGACCACTAAAGGCAAGTGGCTTTGGGCGTTGTGCTTGTGACAATATGTACACCTTAGATGAAAGGTTGGATAGAAGTGATATGATTGAAATGTTTAAATACCTCCGTGGCATAAATGCATAGGAGGGGACATGGGCTGAGGGTGAAAGGGGATAGATTCAGGAGTGATATGCAAAAATATTTCTTTACGGAAAGAGTGGTGGATCCGTGGAATAGTCTCCCAGTGGAGGTGGTAGAGATCAGGACAGTATCTGAATTCAAAGAAGCATGGGACAAACACAGAGGATCTCTAAAGGAAAAAAGGGGACTGTTGTAGTGGTTGATATGGAAGGATAGACTAGATAGGCCATGTGGTCCTTTTCTGTCATCATGTTTCTGTGTTTCTAGTTTAAAAGCTGCACTATCTCCTTTCTAAAGGTTAATGCCAGCAGCCTGGTTCCAAGCTTGTTAAGGTGGGGTCCGTTCTTCATAACATCATTATCCACATGATTAGAGAGAGTTCATGAATGGGAAGTGCTGTGCCTTTGCTTTGCAAATTACACTCATTATCAGTTTTGGAAAGGGAAAAATTCAAAATATTAATATTGGCAATTGAAATACTTAGGGGTGTTGAACCAGCTTATTTCGGAAATGTTCCTGTAGACAGCTACATTCTAGCTAAAATATTTACCAAATGCTCCAACCTGTTATGGGGCCTATTTAGAGCAATATCAGGTTCAAGCCTTTTGTTATTGCAGCCGCAGCGTTACACCCTTTGGACATGTATGAGGAAGTTAATTACTTAGGGCCCAATAGTCATAAGAATATAAGATTTGCTATAATGGATCCAGGGCCAGTGCCAAGTTCCTAGACACTCTACGCAGACCTTCATACATGTGCCCCCAAGAGTTTGATAATTAAACTCAATCAAAATCATATCAACACCATCCCTCCCAGAGAGTCTATATAAAAATGCTTTTGAATACACACATAATGAGGACAATTACAAAAAGTCACTTACAAAGACTGTTTGCAAATTGCCCATTCTTTCATGGATAAAAGGAAGCAGTGATGAATCTTTCAGTTTGTGTGGCTGTTAGAACCCATTGTTGTGCTTTGACTATAACTGCTGGCCTAGTTGGCCTAGGGCTTAGGCCAACCCTGACTGGGTCAGACCAAAGGTCCATCAAGCTCAGTTGCCAACTAGAGCTAATTCAGGTCACAAGTACCTAGCAGGATATCAAGTACCTAGCTCGAACTGTTCTCCCACGATTTGCGAGTCTAAAGAAAATATTGATATTTAAAAAAAAGAAAATAGAAACTTAGCCATCTGCTTATTTTACAGATCCCCATCATCTGATGTGGACAACATAACAACCATATTAGAAACATCATGTAGAGCCTCCCTAAACAAACCTCATGTGGTATTGGGAGATTTCAATTAAGCAACCACTAATAATACACTCCAATCAACTTTCCTAGAATTAATGAACATAAGAACATAAGATATGCCATACTGGGTCAGACCAAGGTCCATCAAGCCCAGTATTCTGTTTCCAACAGTGGCCAATCTAGGTCATACGTACCTAGCAGTTTCCCCAAGGGACACAGGTTCCACAATGCTTGTATTGGTTCAAGCATTGATATCCTGGGTCCCTTCTTAATAATGGATTATGGACCTTTCCTCCAGGAACTTGTCCAAACCTTTTTTAAACCCAGCTACACTAACAGCCTTTACTACATCCTCCGGTAACAAATTCCAGAGTTTGATTACACGTTGAGTGAAAAAATATTTTATTTTATTAGTCTTAAATAGTTTACCCTGTAGCTTCATTGCATGTCCCCTAGGCTTTCTATATTCTGATAAGGTAAACAATCGATCTACGTTTACCCGTTCCACTCCGTTCATTAATTTATAGACTTCTATCATATCTCCCCTCAGCTGTCTCTTTTCCAGGTTAAAGAGCCCCAACCTTTTTAGCCTTTCTTCATAGGAGTATCCTTCCATCCCCTTTACCATTTTGGTGGCTCTTCTCTGAACCTTTTCTAAAATCGCTATATCCTTTTTAAGATACGGCGACCAGAATTGCATACAATATTCAAGGTGCAGTCTCACCATGGAACGATATAGAGGCATTATAATATCTTTTGTTTTATTTTCCATTCCTTTCCTTATCATACCTAGCATTCTATTTGCTCTCTTGGCCGCCGCTGCACACTGGGCCGAGGGTTTTAACATGGTATCCACAACGACGCCTAAATCTTTTTCCTGGGTGGTGGTTCCTAATGTGGAACCTTGCATTGTATAACCATAGTTTGGGTTGTTCTTCCCTAGGTGCATAACCTTGCACTTGTCCACATTAAATTTCATCTGCCATTTTGATGCCCAGTCTTCCAATTTATCAAGATCCTCTTGCAATTTTCCACAATCCTCTTGGGTTTTAACAACTTTAAATAGTTTTGTGTCATCTGCAAATTTGATAACCTCACTCGTTATTCCACTTTCCAGGTCATTTATGAATATGTCAAAAAGCAGCGGACCCAGCACAGATCCCTGGGGTACACCACTATTCACCTTTCTCCATTGGGAAAATTGGCCATTTAGCCCTACCCTCTGCTTTCTATCTTTTAACCAGTTCCTGATCCACAATAGTACACTGCCTCCTATCCCATGACTCTTTAGTTTTTCCAAAAGTCTCTGATGAGTGACCTTGTCAAAGGCTTTCTGAAAGTCCAGATACACAATATCAACCGACTCACCATTGTCCACCTGATTATTCACTCCTTCAAAAAAACATAACAGATTAGTAAGACAAGATCTTCCTTGTCTAAAGCCATGTTGGCTGTCTCCCATTAGGTCGTGACTATCTACATGCTGAGTAATTTTATTCTTTATGATGGTTTCTACCATTTTTCCCGGTACTGATGTCAGGCTCACCGGTCTGTAGTTTCCCGGATCACCCCTGGAACCCTTTTTAAAAATTGGTGTTACATTGGCGATCCTCCAATCTTCAGGGATTTAAACAAATAGTCAAACACCCTACACACACAAAAGGCAACACTCTCGATCTAATCTTTCTCCCAGAATCTATAATAGAGACACGTCACTACACCCCCCCATCTATAACACAAGTCCCATGGTCTGATCACTTTATGATACAATTTGCTATCAATATCCCCTCCACCTCCTTTCAGCAAACTGCAACCCGTCAAGGGCCACGATTTTGTACATTTAGACCAGATATATTTCTAGATACAATATTACCTCAGTTAAATACAAACCCAAACAACATTGATGAAGCTATTAAGCAGTGGAATAATGTAATAAAAGAAGCTTCCAAACCATTACCTACTAAACCTAACAAGATATACAAAAGATCCTCAGAAAAATGGTACACACAAGAACTTGCTTCTATTAAAAGAAACTAAGAAAAATAGAAAACAAATGGCGAATAAAGAAAACACCAGAGTTTAGGGAACTTTATATCTCAGCTCTTAACATATACAGAGCGGCTACTAATAACGCCAAAAAGCAACATCATACCTCAATATTAACTACGGCTATTAACCGCCCGAGGGAACTTTTTGAAATTGTAAAATCACTTTCTAAAACTCCTACCACCAATAACCTATCTAACCCTATTAACTTGTCAGATTTAGCAAACTATTTTGCTAGTAAACTTAAACTATCCCCAATACCAATATCTGATCCCATAACAGCAATAAACAACATCAATACATTGAACTCTTTCCAGCCTATTGACAAGAAACAATTACTAAATATAATATCGAATATCAACACCACAACATCCATCCTTGATCCATGTCCTGTTACATGGATCAAAACGATAAAACAAGAACTTGCCCCCTTTTTGCTAAATATAGTAAACGATTCCCTTCAACAAGGGAAGTTATCACAAGAACTAAAACACTCTGCAATCCGCCCGATTTTAAAAAACAAAACATTAAATGAGACTGACCCAACCTCATATCGCCCAATTGCCAGCATTCCCTTTCTGACAAAAATTATTGAAAAGGTTGTACAAACTACAACTCCAAGACTTCATTGATACATATGCCCCACTTGATGACCACCAATATGGGTTTCGACCATTTCACAGTGTAGAGACCCTCCTTCTTGTACTCTTGGACACTCTCAATAAAGGTCTAGATAATACAAAGCAAGCATACCTACTGGTATTCCTGGATATATCTGCTGCCTTTGATAGTGTAAATCACAACATACTACTATCAAGACTTTGTCAAATTGGATTAAGGAAAACAACGCTAGACTGGTTTAAATCGTATATATCTGACCGTACACAATTTATAAAAATGAATCAGGACTCATCCCCACCTTTTCCTCAAGAACAAGGAATACCTCAGGGCTCTGCTTTATCAGCTCTTTTATTCAACATTTATCTTCAACCAACTTGTACTATTTTCCAGAAATACAAAATGAATTATCACATATATGCTGATGATATTATGCTGTACACTGCATTCAATATACATGACTCAAACTATGACATAATATCAAGCTGCCTCATGGAAGCTGAAAAATGGCTATGCTCAAATAATCTGAAAATTAACTTTAAGAAAACAGAGATACTAATCACTTCAAAAAACATAAATTACACTCCACCAACCGATATCACAATTCTGAACTTTACCCTTCCCATAAAAGAAGAGATTAAATACTTGGGAATCACCCTTGACAAGGCCCTTAACTTCACTAACCACATTAAAAAAACAACCAGAACAATTTACTATAAGCTACGATCAATACAACAATTAAGGCCCCTCTTAGAAAGCGAAGACTTCAGAACTATCACGCAAGCACTAATAATTCCACACATTGACTACTGTAATGGAATTCTATCAGGAGTACCCAAAAAGAACTTAAAAATTTTACAGATGGCTCAGAATGTAACAGCAAGGATAATTGCTAAAGCTAAACTGTCTGATCACATCACTCCAATACTCTATTCCCTGCACTGGCTACCTATAATAAGTAGAATACAATACAAAATCTTTCTAATAACATTCAAATTAATTAATCAGATTGCACCATCCTACCTATCCACATTGCTTCAAATTCCCTCAGATAACAGAATAAGACGTGCGAATAACCTCAATACCATTTTAGTGACCAACTCAATCAGAAAAAACAAAACAGAGTACAAGTAACACAGCATTCTCTTTTGTAGCCCCCTTATTGTGGAACAATCTCCCTGCTCAATTAAGAGAGTTAAAAGACCTAAAGCAATTCCGAAAAGAATTAAAAACATATCTATTTACACAATATTACTCTAACATAGATAATAATTTTGACAAGGCCACCCATCCTCCATAAATCACCAAGGCTCTCACCTGCTCTGATAGTCACAACACTACTCTCAAAACTGAACACACGATGAAACCCGATGTACATATGTATATATAAATACTGTAAAAACTTGTAGTTTCAAAATATGCTTATACTTAATGTTTATAGTTCTAATTACCGTTCAATGTACCTATTTATTACTGAACTGTTCTATGTATTTCTTGTTGTTTGATGTAAACCGCCACTGATCTTGGGAAGTGGCGGTATATAAAAGACTTACAAATAAATAAATAAATAAAAATCAAAAGTGCACCCTAAGAATAGCTTATGAACTTTTCTTCCAGGGACTTGTCCAAACCTTTATTAAAACCATCTACATTCATAGCTTTTACCACATCTTCTGGCAATGAATTCCAGAGCTTAATTATTTTTGAAGGTGTGAATACACAGGCAGATAAAGGTGAGCTGGTGGATATAATGTATCTGGATTTTCAGAAAGCCTTTGACAAGGTCCCTCATGAGAAACCGTAGAAGAAATTTAAAAGTCAAGGGATAGGAGGTGGTGTTCTGTTGTGGATTAGGAACTGGTTAACAGATAGAAAGCAGAGGGTAGGGCTAAATGGCCAATTTTCTCAATGGAGAAAGGTGAATAATGGAGTACCCCAGAGATCTGTGCTGGGCCCGCTGCTTTTTGTATATTCATAAATGACCTGGAAATAGGAATAACCAGTGAAGTGATCAAATTTGCAGATGGACTGGAAATGGCTGATGGGGGTCTAGGAATGGAAATGAGCTGATGGGAGGTACTAGGACTGGAAATGGGCTGATGCATGGTTTGGACTGGAAATGGGCTAATGGGGGGCTGGGATAGGATTGGAAATTGCTGAGGGGGCTAGGACAGGACTGGAAATGGCTGATGGGGGACTAGGAAAGCGTAGTTACTCACCTGTAACAGGTGTTCTCCAGGAGCAGCAGGAATCAGTCCTCACATATGGGTGACGTCGGCGCCGACGGAGCCCTCGCAGAGCAATTTTCCCCAGCTTTCAAAGAAAGCCTTTGGGAATTGCAGCGCGCATGCGCGGTCCCCTTCCCGCCCAAAGGTGCCATCTTGGCCAGTCTGATGACATAGCGAAAAGACAGCAAAAAAATTTGCAAAAACTAAATCATATGACTGCAACTCCAAGGGGAGGAGGGAGGGTTGTGAGGACTGATTCCTGCTGCTCCTGGAGAACACCTGTTACAGGTGAGTAACTACGCTTTCTCCAGGACCAAGCAGGAAGTCAGTCCTCACATATGGGACTCCCCAGCTTAAGGCTACCGGAGACCCTAAGCACAAAAAATGAGCTCCCTCAAGCTCAGCAGCACCGAAGGAAGGAATCTTCTCTGACTAATCTCCAAACGGTAGCCCAACATCCGGGATGGAGGGTAGGAGTTGCTTAAACCTCGAAGAGATTACGGAGGACTGCCTGTCCGAAAGCACTGTCCCTGCGGGACTCCCTCTCGAGGCAGTAATGGGTTGCAAAAGTCTGGTTCGAAGACCAAGTAGCGGCCCGGCAGATGTCTGCCAATGGAACAGAGCGGAGGTAAGCCACTGATGCAGCCTTCGCCCTAACCCGATGAGCGGTGACTCGACTTTCCAACGAGAGGCCTGCCGCCGCATAAGTCCAAGCGATACAGTCAGCTACCCAGATGGACAGAGTGCACTTGGAGACAGGGAGCCCCAATTTATTAGGGTCGTAAGACAAGAAGAGCTGAACAGTCTTACGGTGCTCCCGCGTACGATCAAGGTAGAAGTTCAGCGCCCTTCTACAGTCCAGGGTATGCAAGACCATTTCAGCTCGGCTGGAGTGTGGCCTGGGAAAGAAGGTCGGAAACTCCACCTCCTGATTGATGTGAAAAGGGGAGACCACTTTTGGAAGAAACTTAGGGTGAGTCCGCAGGACTACCCTATTCTTGTAGAACCTAGTGTAAGGGGGATCAGACACTAGGGCCTGCAGTTCACTAACGCGTCTAGCGGAAGTGAGGGCTACCAGGAATAAGGTTTTCCAAGAAAGAAAACGGAGAGGACATGTAGCCATGGGTTCAAAAGGTGGACAGGTGATCCGCTGTAAAACCACGTTCAGGTCCCAGTCAGGGGCTGGGGGGCGCAAAGGTGGTTTAAGGAGAAGGAGACCTCGTGAGAACCGTGCCACGAGAGGGTGGCCGGAAAGAGACCTGCCTTCCACTGGCACATGATGTGCAGAAATAGCACTGAGGTGAACTTTGACCGAGTTGGACTTGAGTCCAAGATTGGAGAGGGAAAGCAAGTACTGCAAGACCACTGACACCGAGCAGGAGAAGGGATCTTGAGACTGTTGAGTACACCAGGTGGAGAAGCGACGCCATTTAAGGGCGTAGGATTTCCGGGTAGAGGGTCGCCGGGAAGCTAGCACGACATCTTCCACCTCCGGAGGCAGCAGGAGGGGAGCAAGGACTACCCTTTCAGCAGCCAGGCCATCAGATGAAGGGATCTGAGGTTGGGGTGTAGGAGAGACCCCTGATCCTGGGTCAGGAGATCGGGTTGAAACCCCAGAGGCAACGGGGTATCCACCGCCAGCTGCATCAGAAGCGGGAACCACGGTTGCCTGGGCCACCGGGGAGCTATCAGGATCACCGAGGCCTTGTCTTGGAGAACCTTGAAAAGTGTTCGAGACACCAGCGGCATGGGAGGAAAGGCATACAGAAGGCCCGTGGACCATGAGAGCAGAAAAGCATCCGCCGCTACTCGGAGGGGATGCGGTTCCCGAGAGAAGAACCGAGGAAGTTGCCTGTTCAGAGGACTGGCAAAGAGATCCAGCGTGGGGAGGCCCCACTGGAAGAAGATCCTTTGAACCACCAACGGGTCCAATCTCCACTCGTGTGGTTGGAGGATTCTGCTCAGTTTGTCTGCCAGGTAATTTTCTTGACCTGGGAGATAGACAGCTTTGAGGAAGATTCCTCGGCTGACGGCCCAAGCGCAGAGTTTTTGTGCTTCCCGACAGAGAAGGGAGGAGCCCGTGCCCCCCTGTTTGTTCACGTAGAACATGGCCACTTGATTGTCCGTCTGGACGAGGACGGACTGGTGAGAGGTAAGGTGGGAGAAGGCCCGTAGAGCCAGGCGGATCGCTCTGAGCTCCAGGAAGTTGATCTGCTGGGCAGATTCCCACAGGGTCCAGAGACCCTGAGTACATGTCCCTTGGCAATGTGCTCCCCAACCCAGGAGAGAAGCGTCGGTCGTCAGTACCTGAACAGGCGGAGGAGACTGAAAAAGCATTCCGAGCACTAGGTTGGGCAGGTGAAGCCACCACCGTAGAGAAGAGACCAGCGGGCTGGAGATTCGTACTGAGTCCGCTAGTCTCCCCGAGGCCTGACGCCATTGAGAGCGAAGGCACCGAGCAGGCCGCATATTCAGGCGGGCATTGGGGGTCACATGGACCGTGGACGCCATATGGCCGAGCAGTTTCAGGAAGAGCCGGGCCGAGACCCGGGAATGGCTGCGAAAGCGGCTGGCGATAGCCATGAGCCGTTGCGCCCTGTCGAGCGGCAGAAAGGCTCGCGCTTGAAGCGTGTTTAATCTGGCGCCGATGAACTCGAGATCCTGAGAGGGGAGCAAAGTGGACTTTTCGAAGTTTATGACAAAGCCAAAGTACTGGAGCAGAGTCACAGTACGTTGCGTGGCGTGAGTGGCCTCCGTGGAGGACGGAGCTCTGATGAGCCAGTCGTCTAGGTAAGGGAAGACAAAGAGGCCTTGAAGCCGGAGATAAGCCGCTACCACAGCGAGACATTTTGTGAAGACTCGTGGTGCGGAGGATAGGCCAAAGGGCAGTACTCTGTACTGGCAATGATTGCCTGCCACCACAAACCTTAGGTATTGTCGGTGGTTTGGGTGGATGAGGATGTGAGTGTAGGCATCCTTTAGATCTAAGGAGCATAGCCAATCTCCCTGCCGGAGGTAGGGCAGCAGGATTCCAAGGGTAAGCATCTTGAACTTTTCCCTTTCCAGGAACTTGTTGAGGTTCCGCAAGTCCAGGATGGGTCTGAGGCCCCCAGTCCGCTTTGGTACCAGGAAGTACCTGGAATAAAAGCCGTGACCTCTCAGGCTTTTATTCCAGGTTCCACCGCCTGTTCTTGAAGAAGACTTGCCAACTCTTGAAGGAGTAAGTCCCGGTGAAGAGGGGGTCGCAGAGGCTCCCCTGGAAAGCAGGGGGGAGGTACCTGGTGGAAGCGTAGAAGATAGCCCTCTCGGACTATGTTGAGCACCCAGGTATCGGACGTGATGTTGGACCACCTGTGGGCAAAGTGGACCAGCCGGCCTCCCGTGCTGAGAGAAACCAGCGGAGGGGGAGAGGCTATGCCGAAAGAGTCAAAAACCCCCACCCTGCGGAGCAGGGGCCGGTGGCGCAGGCTTGGGGGCTTGCTGCCTACGGGACCCGGTACCCCGTCCCTTGGCCTGCTGACCCTGTTGGGGAGCTGCGGAGGCCTGATAATGAGGGTAGTGTTTATAGGCAGCCGCCTTCCTCGGGTAAAAGGGCTTTTTCCCCGAGCCCTTCTTCTTCTGGGAAGGGGCAGAGGTTTTTCTGGAGAGCCGAGTCCTGGTGAGAGTCTCTGTCTCGAGCTGTGCAGCCTTCTCATCCATAGGTTTGCCAAAGAGGTTTTCACCTCTGCAGGGGACATCGACCAACTTGTCCTGCACCCAGGGCTCGAGGTCGGATGACTGAAGCCAAGCCTGTCGGCGAGCACCGATGCCGGCTGCGGCTACTCGAGCCGATGCCTCAAAGCCATCATAGGCTGCACGAGAGATGAACTTTGAGCACTCCCGAATACCAGTGGACAAGGCCTGGAACCTCCACAAAGGGTCCTCGGAGAGACCAGCAGAGAACCCGGCTATTTCTTTAGCCAGGTCCCTGAGATACATGCCCATGTAGAGCTGGTAAGTCTGGACCCGACAAGCAAGCATGGAGCCCTGGAAACACTTCTTACCGAGGCCATCCAGGCTGCGGGCTTCCCTGCCGGGAGGCACCGAGGAGTGCATCTTCTGGCTCTTGAGCCGATGCATGGCCGATTCCACCACCATGGAATGGTGCGGCAGCTGTGCTTTTTGGAAGCCAGGGCTCTTGTGGACTCGATATATGGCATCGACCCGCTTGCTTAACACCAGCGACGACGCCGGGCTCTCCCACATGCGGAAGAGAAGTCGTTCCAGCATCGGAGGAACCGGTACAGTAAAATGCTCCTTTGCAGGAGAGTCATACTGGAGGGCATCGAGCTCTTCGGCTCGAGGCTCCTCCTCGGGATCCGCAGGGAAGGCCAAGGCCTTGGCCATATCCCTCACGAAGTCCGAGAAGAACCGGGCATCCTCCGGAGGGGACTGTCTCCGAGGTTCGGACTCGGGGGAGTCCGAAGGGATACACCGAGTCCGAAAAGAATCAGGCGACTCTTCCACCTCGGATTCCCAGGCGGACTCCTTGGAGGAGGAGTCGAGCGGCTCCGGCCGGGCGGGCACAGACGCCGTCCGCCCCGACGCCGAGGGAGTCGGCGTCGACGACCTCGGCCCCGAATGGGAGACCGAAGGGGACCTCGACCGAGGATCGACTCGAGCTCGCATGGAATTGAGGATCGGCTCGGTCTCCGGGGTCGACTTAGATGTCGATGTCCCGGCGGTCAGGGCAGAAGCACCAGCGAGGCCAGCGATCAATGCCCGCTGCTGGTCCATGAAGGCAGCCAGGCTGCTCTCCAAGGCCGTCAACCTGAGTCCGAACTCAGGAGACCCAGCAGCCCCCGACTCGGGCCCCGACAGCATCGGGCCCGACGTCGGACCCCTCGGAGGCGAGTCCACGAGGACAACAGTACTTACGTGAGCAGACGAGTCCATCTCCAGACGAGGCTGTTTGGACAGCCGCTCCAGCTCCAAAGACCCGGGACGGCTATCGGGGCTATGCGACCTGGCCCTCGCGGAGCCAGGAGCGTCCACCGACGCCGCCCTCACGGGTTTCTTCCTCCGATGATGTTCCCGGGTAGGAGACCCCCTCTCAGAGGAGCTCCGACGGTGTTCAGAGCCCGATTCTCTGGACACCGAAGCTTCTGACGAGGTCCGGGTACGGCTGGGGCCAGAGAAGATTCTCTCCCGCTGATGCTGCCGACTCCGCAAAGATTTCGCGGACATCTTGCTACAGGCCCCACAGATCATTTCTTCATGATCTGGGCCCAGGCACCGGAGGCTGCAATCATGTGTGTCAGTAAGAGACATAAGTTTCTTACACTTAACACACTTTTTAAAACCACTGGCGGCCATCGGGGGAAAAAGGGCCCCTGCGAGGTCGAACGTTCGAGCCGCCAGGGAAAAGTGAAAAAAGCGCGAATTTGTCACGAAGGACAGAAAAACCGAAAAGAAGGGGAGGCCTCGCAACCGGCGTCGCGAGGCCGGACGGAAAAAGGACCGGCATCGAACCGAAGAAATACTTAAAATAAATAAAGAAAATCAACTTTTCAGCGGTGACTTGTAGACAGCGTCTGTAGGGCTCCGCGGAAAAAAGAAGACTGGCCAAGATGGCACCTTTGGGCGGGAAGGGGACCGCGCATGTGCGCTGCAATTCCCAAAGGCTTTCTTTGAAAGCTGGGGAAAATTGCTCCGCGAGGGCTCCGTCGGCGCCGACGTCACCCATATGTGAGGACTGACTTCCTGCTTGGTCCTGGAGAATGGAATAGACTGATGAGGAGGTCAGGATAGGACTGGAAATGGGCTGATGCGGGGCTTGGACTAGAAATGGGCGGTTGGGCAGCTAGGATAGGACAGGAAATGGCTTGATGGGGGTGTTAGGATTGGAAATGGGCTGATGGGGGAGCTTGGACTGGAAATGGGCTGAAGGGGGGGCTGGGATAGGACTGGAAATGGCTGATGGGGGGCTAGGATTGGAAATGGCTTGATCGAGGTGCTAGGACTGGAAATGGGCTGATGCAGGGGGATGGGAGAATGGGACTAGAAGGGAGTGGATGCTGGATGGGGCTGGAACTAGAAGGGAGCTAATGTTGGGGGATGACTATAAAGGGATGGGGCTGGGGGAGTGAGGATGGAGAAGAGAAAAGATATTTTATGTGGGAGGGAAGAAAAATCTATGGCTAGGTATTGGAAGGGTAAGTGAGGATTGAGGATGGAAGGGTGAAATTTGAGTGGATGAAAAAGAAATAAAGAAATGGAGGAAAGAGCAAAAGGGAAAGATCAGTATGTTAAAGCAGATGTAGAGAGAGAATGGAAAAAAAAATAGGAGAGAAGAAAGGACAAACAGACAGCAGACAATGGAAAATTAGCCGAAGACACGAAGAAACAAAAAAAAAAGTGACTGTTGCAATTGAAAAATAAAATGCCCAAACAACAAAAGGTAGAAAAATACTATTTTATTTTGAATTAATTGGAATATGTCAGCTCTGGGAAATGTGCATTGCTAATGTCTTTGCGTATTTGTTTAGTACAAGAGGAAATTAATTTATATTTTTATTTTTCCAGTGTTGTTGTACATTCCACGTTTGGCTTTTGGGTTCCCAGTTTAATTATTGTCTTTATATTTCTAAATTGTGATCCCTTGTTCTGTGTTTGGTGAGGATCTATGTTCTGAATGTGTAACTGAGCTGAGGTATTCTGTTCATGGAGTTTCTACGTGACAGTGCCACTTGCTCTCTTTACCCAGCAGGAGATGTATTGGTATTCTATAAGATGTATTGGTTTGATATTTGAAGTGTTGCCTTTTTGATAGGTAGGGTATGGTGCTTTGTGAGTCCTGGTAATGCTGTCAGGATACGACGGGTTTGCTATGGGTTCTAAATGGGCAGCGTTTGTAGTAGTTCCTAATGTGCCTGGCAGTTGACACTGGATTATAGTAATGTAGAAATCTTTTAGTCTTTCTTTATCCATACACTCATTAAGAGACATGTTTACTAAAAGTTAGTGTATGGTAACATGCAAATATTAGGACTGGGGGTTAGGACTGGTAATGGGCTATGGGGGGGTTAGGATTGGTAATGGGCTATGGGGGGTTAGGACTGATAATGGGCTATGGGGGGCTAGGACAGGAAATGGGCTGATGGGGAGGGGTTAGGACTTGAGGTGGGCTGATGGGGCTAGGACTGGTAATGGGCTGTGGGCTGATGGGGGGGGTTAGGACTGGCAATGGGCTATGGGGGGCTGACTGGAAATGGGCTGATGGGGTTAGGACTGGAAGTGGGCTGATGGGGGGTTAGGACTGGTAATGGGTTATAGGGGGGGCATAAACTGAAAATGGGGTGATGGGGGATTAGGACTGGAAGTGGGTTGATGGGGGGCTAGGACTGGTAATGGGTTGGGGGTTGCTAGGACTGGAAATGGGCTGAGTGGAAGGGGAGGCTTGAACGGCAAATAGCTGATGGGGACGGGGACTTGGAATGGAAATGGGCTGAGTGGAAGGGGGGCTTGAACTGCAAATAGCTGATGGGGAGGGGGCTTGGAATGGAAATGGGCTGTGAGGGAAGGGAGCTAGGACTGGAAATGGGCTGATGGAGCAGCTAGGATAGGACTGGAAATGGGCTGTTGGGGGGAGCTTAGATTGGAAATGGGCTGTGGTGGGGGCTTGGATTGAAATGGACTCATGGAGGGGCTAGAACTGGAAGTAGGCTTATGCCCCCCATAAGCCTACTTCCAGTTCTAGCCCCTCCATGAGTCCATCAGCTCATTTCCAATCCTAGCCCCTCATCAGCCCATTTCTAGTCATTTCCTAGCCCCATCATCAGCCCATGTCAAATCCTAGCTCCCCTCCACTCAGCCCAATTCCAGTCCAAGCCCCCCGGGGCTTGAATTTATTAACTGGAATATGAAAGCTCTGGGAAATGTGCATCATTAACGTCTGCGCTTTGTTTGGTACAAGAGGAAATTAATTTATAGTTTTATTTCTACAGTGTTGTTGTACATTCCAAGTTTGGCTTTTGGGGTTCCCAGTTTAATTATTGCCTTCCTGTTTCTAAATTGTGATTCCTTGTTTGGTGATGGTCTATGTTCTGCATGTGTAACTGAGCTGAGGTATTCTGTTTATGTAATTCCTATTTGACATTTGCCACTTGTTCTCTTTCCCCAGTATTCTCTGAAATGTATTGGTTTAATATTTGCAGTATTGCCTTTTGATAGGTAGGGTATGGTGCTTTGTGAGTCCTGGTAATGCTGTCAGGATACGGCGGGTTTGCTATGGGTTCTAAATGGGCAGCGTTTGTAGTAGTTCCTAATGTGCCTGGCAGTTGGCACTGGATTATAGTAATGTAGAAATCTTTTAGTCTTTCTTTATCCATACACTCATTAAGAGACATGTTTACTAAAAGTTAGTGTATGGTAACATGCAAATATTTATGCAAATAAGGCCACTTATGCAAATGAGGCCCCGCACCGAGTCTCCGCACATGGCCCCGCACCCCCCTTGGGCCGCCCCTGGCACCAGCAGCATCTTCCAGGGGAACGATGGTTTCAGTTACCCAAGACTAAACACTGGGAAATCCTTAGTTTGGTGAGAAGTTCATCTCTAAAAGGTCAACACAGGAAGAGAAGTGGAAGCACATGATGGTAGTCTTTTGAGACTCTAAGCATTGAAGCCTACTTGCTATGCAGTCACTACAAGTTATTTTTCTTTGCTACCTTTCAGCTTCACGGCATAGAATTCAAAATTTCAGAGTGAAAGTATTTATCAGAGCTTTTTCAGATATACTCAGATGTTCATTTCACCTTGCTTCCTGGAGAAATCTCAGAGGATGTAGGTTAAGCAATGCTGCCTATATTTCCGAGGCAACTCTCTATTCTTGCTAGATTAAGTTGTTCCACCATTTTGTGGTTCCACTACTGTAGCACACATCATGACAGTCCTATTATTTGCCTCAGGAATATAGTTTTATCCTGGTATGTTTTCTAATGACTTTTAAAAAATCCCTTTGAGTCTTGAGTGCCTAGTTCTAGGATTTCAGTCAATAAACCACCAGGCTGAGAGGAGGAGTCCTTTGGTTGGCATGGAGGTGGAGAGGGGAGGATAGAGGGGTAGGAGACACAGACCACTTGCAGCAATTCGCTTTCATACTTGCTTGTCACTGAGGCTTGTGCTGGAGTCTGTGGCTCTGAGTGTTGTCTCTGCATGTGATTCACTCCTTTCAGACTTTCTCCTGACACATTGCTTCTTCTTCTTATTCACTCTTGACCCTTATTTCACTGGCCATTCCTTTTGTTAATGAAGACTTTGCTTACAGAATTGCACGTGAACATAACAACATAAGATTTGCCATACTGGGTCAGACCAAAAGTCCATCAAGCCAGTATCCTGATTCCAGCAGTGGCCGATGCAGGTCCCAAGTACCTGGCAGGATCCCAAAAGCTAGACGGATTCCATGCTGCTTATTCTAGGGATTTCCCCCAGTCCATTTTAATAATGATTCTGGAATTTTAATATTCTTTAATAAAGTCTTTTTGGTCGCCAATTCCCTCTCTAGCATCCTCATCTCTCTCTGCTAGTTATTCTTTCTGAAGTCAGAAACCTTGTTGAGAAAGGCTTTTGTTATATGCAGATATTTCTACAAACTCTTTCTTCTCATGGCTTTATAGTTTCTTCATCAGTGGGTCCAATGCCTTCTCTTTCCTTACCCTTTCCTACAACTTCCAAGCTGTTCCTGCTGTACTGATGCTAGGGCTATCCCTAGGATCACCTGGTACAAACCAGGCCTTTGTCGTGGGACAGCGGGGAAGCCTTTACTGTTTCTCAGGCCAATACCAACCAATGTCTGTCTTCTTTCCCTATAAGAAGGGGGAATATCCCTCATACGTTTCCTTACAAAGGATACCTGTTCAGATCTTTTCCAGCAGCCCAGGCTGTTACTGACTTCATGTCCTTTCCAGTTCCCCTGAATAGCCAGAGGCTTACCAGGCCAACAGGTCTAGGGCTAAAGTTGCCAACTGGCTCCATCTAGGCCCAACAGGTTTGATCCTGTCCTGGGTTTACCTCATTGCATGCAGGGACATGTAGTTCTTTTTTTCTCCATTGTACTCCATAAGAAAAGCAAGACTACATGTCCCTGCATGCAATGGGGTAAACATAGGATTTGATCAAGTCTGTTGGGCGCATCTGGAGACAGTTGGCAACCCTATCTGGGGCTTATCTTAAGAGACCTTCCTAGGCCTTGCATTGGTGGATAGATCTTCCCAAGCCTTTGAATGTGTAAGCAGTTTCCTCAGATATGTCTTAACCTGAGCTGAGCCCCAGAACAAGACTGATAGCAATTGCTGGCTCCATGTTCCTTTGGTCTGACCCAGTGTGACAATTCTTATGTTTTTAAGATGAAATATGGCATTTTGAATTTTCCCCTACCTTTTACTAGGATCCAATGAAGTTCCCACTAGCACTCCTTGTGACCTTTGACAAGTCACTTAACCTTCCATTGCCTCAGAAAAATCCAAATTATCAATGTCCCTGTTTATAGTACATTACCAAGTCTAGATTACAATGTAAACCACCTTGACTGAAATGATAAAGCGGTATAAAGACCTGTCAAATACATAAAATTTGACTTAAACATGTTCAATGAATCTGGCCTATACCTATAGTTTTGCTGCTGTATTCTGTAAAAGGTTGATGTCCCTTAGACTTCATTGTGAAATGCCATTGAATAAGAAGTCTAAGCAGTTAGTGATCAGTGAATGTTTGGTGGTAGCTAAATCATGTTTCTGGAAAGTTCTTTCTTAGAAAATCTACATATGCTTGTTTTATCGGGGGGGGGGGGGGTGTTAAATATTTGTTGTGAACCATCTTGTCCATAATCCACTGTCCTGAGCTGCATCAGTCTCTCAGTCTTAGTTCATCTTTTCTTAACCAGTTTCGATTAATTTATGGTTCCTGCAGTAATACTTTTGTATTTCTTACTGTTGCTTTTTTTCCTTGTTTGCTGATCTAATTCTGCAAAGCGATATTTGGTGTTTTGTAAATTCAATTGCTTCATTCCTATGTGTACTGGTGGATTCGCACTCATTCCTTCTACTTGTAAGAATCCTGCTTCAACTTAAATGATGGAGCTGCTCTGGATTCTGGATATTTACTTTATAGTGCAACACTTTTTGTGCATTTACTGTAGGTCTGTTGATGCTAGTAAATAGATCTAGAACTCTATGAATGTAATTTTATAAAGTCATTTCCATGCATATGTGAGCACATGTGCATATGTATGGCCTCTTATAAAATTCCAACTAGTGTAAAAGCATACTCTGACATGATGGCAGGTATCTTTGCTGGTAGGCGTGCACAGGACTGGAGTTTCAGCTGCAGTGGTCAGAAATTTTAAAGCACCTGGCCACTGCTGATTTAATTAGGCTCCAGCACCGAATATCTGAGTCTATCTGGCTTTGGGCAATGAATATCCAGTTTTGCTGGGCAATGCTGTAGTTAGCGGCTTACTATCACCACTAACCGGATAACAGGATAGCACAAATCGAATAAAATTAGGACAGCTATTGACCTATCTAATTAATGGATTGGGTGTGGTCCCGGCAGCTATCTGCCCATAAACTGGCTGTCTTTTCTGTGGCCTGTGGGGGCATTCAGTGGTACTGTCCAGATAGTGTCACTGAATATCGGGATCGCCAGAGTTCAGCTGGTTAGCAGATCCTGCAACACTGGCCAAACACTGGTAACTATGCTACCCTGTCAGTCTCTATGTCCATCCCAAAATCATCATTGTTGAACCCCCGGTGATGGGCCCCCCCCACCATTGATTCCCCCTCCTTTTGTTATATGTCCCACCGCTTTGACCCGGTGAAAAGCGGGATATAAGTACAGTTAAATAAATAAATAAAAATAAATAAATAAAATCCTTTTGAATATGCTCCCCTGTAAATTATAAAATACTATATTTTATTTAATGAAATTAATGATTCTGTATTGTAATATTGTTAGCTTTGTATGTTTTTGACTGTAAAAGTGGACTATAAGTGATGCAATTAAATTAAATTTGTGTGTAGCTAAAAATTGTAGGTGTAGAAACACTTATGCCAGCTCCAGGTCTGGTGTAAATATCCATGCTTGCAATGTGGTCATGATATTTGCCACTTAAGTATTTTATAAATACATGCAGGTGCCTATTTATCTATATAAAATTGTCTTTAATATAGGTGCCCTGAAAACATGCTTAAACTAGGAGCCCCTTCCACATGTATAAACTATTTTTATGAAGCCCATTTATTCTTCAGCTGTAGAAATGTACAGTCTCAGTTTATACGGATTCTTATAAATTAACTTGTGGGCATGGAGAAGTTTTTCTTGTTCATACATCCAGTTTTTTCTGGATGTTTAAGACGCCCATCTATAATTCCCAACCTGTATGGGAATTTGAAGCTGATTAATGGCTTATATCTTATTCCATGATGTTAAAGAAGTTTCCAATATTTATTTATTTATTTACATTTATAACACACACAATCCACTGTTATATACTAATATTAGTCTCCTCTAATATTCTTTACTGACCTGTCAGAGCAACAATCCAGCAGAAATTACTTTCTTCTACTCATAGAAATTTATATACACCTTTTTGTTCAAGATTCTTTTGTATTAGTCATCAGTCTTAGAGATGTTTGTTTTTTGGTCGTTTTTCCTCTAAGGGGCTTGTTTACAAAGCCGCGGTAGTGGTTTGCGGTCGTTATCGGAGCCGTGGCCCCATTGAAATCAATGGGGTTGCGGCTCCAATAACGATTGCGAACCGCTACCGCAGCTTTGTAAACAAGCCCCTAAGTGTTGATTTCTGGGCTTATAGAGATTCAAGTCCTCTTTTGGGGGCAGTTTATTCACATGCATTAGTTTTGTGCATACCATGACAGAAGTGGAGTAGGATCTCAGTCTCAAAATTTACTGCTAAACTCATTATAGTACTTGTATCATGCCAAAGAAAGTTTCCTTCTGGAGTTCATAAGATTTAACATATATAGGCAACTTGTCCAGGAGTGATTAGAAATTCAGGAACCAAGTTAAGAATGAATGGAGGAAAAGGGGATTCTGCCACCTAACCAATAGACTGATTGCTACTTGTCGCTGTGTGCTGTTGCCTCTGGGATCAGATGCTGGAACCAGGCAGGCACTGAGGAGGGCAGCCCACTGTTTCGCAGAATAAAAGCTGCCACTGCATATATGCAGCCACAGCCCAAAGGGGCATGATTAAAGGGATAACGCATGCCTCCATGATGCCCCTTCAATGCACCAGTGGACACTTTTCCCTCTGACTTTGTTTGCCTTATTTTTTTGTTCGAATAACGATAAAGTGGAAGAATAATGGTGGAGTGAAGCTGCTGACTTCTACTGCTTTGACAAGTAAAGTAACAATGGACAAACATCTCACTCCTACTTCAGTAGCCCAGTCTTCACTAGAAGGAGTGCTTCTTAGCTCCAGAGGTAGTACACCGCTGCCACATCCACTTCCTCCCCTATTCTACCATGTTGGAAAGTACATCTCCTGGTTTGGAACAAGAAAGGTGGCCTTTGTGTAGAGGTTCCCAAACTGGTGCTTCTTTGGGAACCCACCGAAGCCTCCAAGTCGCTGGACACATCTCCCTTAAGGATCTCTGGGGTGCTATTAAATTAAGCTCTACCTTATCTTCCTTATGTCGGTTCATGCAAGTGACTGTGGACAAGATGCCAAATTTAGATACTAAAGTTCTTTCTTTACATAGGTTTCTTGCCAGAGTTGATTCTCAAGTTCAGTCCACCTTGTTAACTAATGTGGCCCATATTAAAGATTCACTTACAGCGCATGCTAGGTTGGAAGCATTTGAGAATTCTACATGGGCCAGAAATCTGCATTTCCTTAACTTTCCTTTTATGCATTTACTTTCCACAGAAATTCTATTGGCAAAATATTTCACTGAAGTTAAAGATTACAGATTCTATTGAGATTGTGCAGGCTTTCAATATGCCCAGTAGGCCCTGGGAGGATACCACAGTGGAAGGGAACTTGGATGTGCTCCGCCCCAGAAAGCCAGAACCTTATCGCTTTTCTAGAAGACGCCGCTGACATAATTTCCAAGATGTTTCTTTTTGTGGTCAGAAACCAAACATCTTTCCTGATGTGACACGGTCTACCCAGATATGTAGGAAACAGTTTTTGGAGTTGAGACCACCGGGTTCTGGCACTGGGGGCTACCTTCTATTTAATGTTCCCCTGCAAATATATGCTTACCTTGTAGGGGGACACATTTTTTTGTTTTCTAGGCTCTCTCTCAGAGTGTTTTGTTTGCAGGATAGGAGTGTTTTACTGTGGTTACATCAAAATAGTATGCTCCTCTGCATTGGGCTTATTTTAGTCTAATTTCTTATATATGTTTCTTCTTTAGTCTTTAATATTGGTTTTCATTTATGTGGGCTCCACCATCCCTTTTCTTTAGGTATTTATTGCCTTTTTGTTTGTGCATGAATTTATGATGATTTTCCGTTATTATGTGGAATATATATTTCAAAACTCTTAAAATAGAATAAAAACATTCCTCTTAATCAGACCCATGGCTCCTATTATGACAGAAAATATTTCTGTATCCTTCTGCCACATTTTCTTGGTCTTGTACTGCATTTCTTGGTACATGAAGATCTTTTTTCCTTCAACACGATTCACAGAATAGTTGCTTACATAAGAACATAAGACATGCCATACTGGGTCAGACCAAGGTCCATCAAGCCCAGTACTCTGTTTCCAACAGTGGCCAAACTAGGTCATATGTACCTAGCAGTTTCCCCAAAAGACACAGGTTCCACAATGCTTGTACTGGGTCAAGCATTGATATCCTGGGTCTCTTCTTAATAATGGTTTATGAACCTTTCCTCCAGGAACTTGTCCAAACCTTTTTTAAACCCAGCTACACTAACACAGCCGTTACTACATCCTCCGGTAACAAATTCCAGAGTTTGATTACATGTTGAGTGAAAAAATATTTTCTTTTATTAGTCTTCAATAGTTTACCCTGTAGCTTCATTGCATGTCCCCTAGCCTTCTATATTGTGATAACGTAAACAAGTGATTTACGTTTACCCGTTCCACTCCGTTCATTAATTTATAGACTTCTATCATATCTCCCTTCAGCCGTCTCTTTTCCAGGTGAAAGAGCCCTAACCTTTTTAGCCTTTCTTCATAGGAGTATCCTTCCATCCACTTTACCATTTTGGTGGCTCTTCTCTGAACCTTTTCTAAAATCGCTATATCCTTTTTAAGATACGGCGACCAGAATTGCACACAATATTCAAGGTGCGGTCTCACCATGGAACGATATAGAGGTATTATAATATCTTTTGTTTTATTTTCCATTCCTTTCCTTATGATACCTAGCATTCTATTTGCTCTCTTGGCCTCCGATGCACACTTTGCACTTGTCCACATTAAATTTCATCTGCCATTTTGATGCTCAGTCTTCCAATTTATCAAGATCCTCTTGCAATTCTCCACAATCCTCTTGGGTTTTAACAACTTTAAATAGTTTTGTGTCATCTGCAAATTTGATAACCTCACTCGTTATTCCACTTTCCAGGTCATTTATGAATATGTCAAAAAGCAGCAGACCCAGCACAGATCCCTGAGGTACACCACTATTCACCTTTCTCCATTGGGAAAATTGGCCATTTAGCCCTACCCTCTGCTTTCTATCTTTTAACCAGTTCCTGATCCACAATAGTACACTGCCTCCTATCCCATGACTCTTTAGTTTTGCCAAAGGTCTCTGATGAGGGACCTTGTCAAAGGCTTTCTGAAAGTCCAGATACACTATATCAACTGACTCAACTTTGTCCACCTGTTTATTCACTCCTTCAAAAAAACATAACAGATTAGACAAGGAAGATCTTGTCTTACTAAAGCCATGTTGGCTGTCTCCCATTTAGGCCATGACTATCTACATGCTGAGTAATTTTATTCTTTATGATGGTTTCTACCATTTTTCCCAGTACTGACGTCAGGCTAACCGGTCTGTAGTTTCCCAGATCACCCCTAGAACCCTTTTTAAAAATCGGTGTTACATTGGTGATCCTCCAATCTTCAGGTATTAGAGATGATTTTAATGATAGTTCACAGATTACTAATAGCAGGTCTGCAATCTCATATTTCAGTTCTTTCAACACCTTTGGATGTATACCATCCGGCCCAGGTGATTTGCTACTCTTCAGTTTATCTAATAGTTGTAATACATCTTCCCGATGTATCGATATTTCCTTCAATTCTTCTGCACCTTTAAATACCACTTCAGTCATGGGTAACATCCCTACATCTTCCTCAGTAAAGACCGATGCAAAGAATTCATTCAGTCTCTCCGCTATTGCCTTGTCGCCTCTTAGTGCCCCTTTAACCCCTCTATCATCTAATGGACCAACTGACTCTCTCACAGGTTTTTTGCTACGAATGTACTTGAAAAAGTCTTTATTTCGCGTTTTTGCTTCCGCAGCAAGCTTCTTCTCAAATTCTCCCTTTGCCTGCCTTATCAATGCCTTCAACAACAGCCAAGCCTGATGTAAGTCTTTAACCTTTGCAACTGCTCCTTTTAGTTTTTTCTTAACTATTTTCCTCATTTTATCATAGTCTCTCTTTCAAAAGTTAAAAGGTAGTACTGTGGATTTCTTTACTATCCCTCCTCCACTAATTAAATCAAAGGCGATCATGCTATGATCACTAGTGCCAAGTGGCCCCAACAACCTTATCTCTTGCACTAGATCTGGTATTCCACTAAGGACTAGGTCTAATATGGATCTCCCTCTGGTTGGTTCATGAACCAGCTGCTCCAAGAAGCAGTCATTTATTTCATCTAGGAACTTTATCTCCCTAGCATGTCCTGCCGTGACACTGACCCAGTCGATACCGGGATTATTGAAATCACCCATTATTATTACTGCGCTGTAACTTTTGTTAGCTTCCTTGATTTCTTTGAGCATTTCATCATCCATTTGTTCATTCTGGCCAGGCAGTCGATAGTACACCCCCACTGCCATTGCCTTCCCCTTTTCACATGGAATTTCAATCCATAGAGATTCTACAGCAAATTTTGTTTCCTGCAAAACTTTAATCCTTTCTGACTCAATGCCCTCTCTAACACAGAGCGCAACCCCTCCACCAATTTGATCAGCTCTATCATTACGATATAGTTTGTACCCAGGTATCACAGTCTCCCACTGGTTGTCCTCCTTCCACCATGTCTCTGATATTCCAATCATATCTAACCTTTCATTTAGTGCCATATATTCTAACTCTCCCATCGTATTTTTTAGACTTCTAGCATTTGCATACAAGCATTTTAGAGACTGTATTTTATTCATATTAATTTGGATATTGGTAGACATGGGTAATTTGGGATCTTTAAGCTCTGTCTGCTCCATACGCGAGGGCATTTGGGCTACTTTACTCTTTTTTGGAACCTCTCTGCTTTTGGTAGTATCCTTCAAGGATACATTCTTCCGAACCATCCGCTCTTGGGCGACTGTCGCTTTCCCCTATTATCTAGTTTAAAAGCTGTGCTATCTCCTTTTTAATGCCAGCAGCCTGGTTCCATCCCGGTTAAGGTGAAGCCCATCCCTTCGGAAGAGCCCCTCCTTTCCCCAGAATGTTCCCCAGTTCCTAACAAATCCAAAACCCTCATCTCTGCACCGTTGTCTCATCCACGCATTGAGACTCCAGAGATCTGCCTGCCTTTTGGGTCCTGCACGTGGAAGGGGAAGCATTTCGGAGAACGCTACCCTGGAAGTTCTGGATTTCAACTTCCTACCTAAAAGCCTACATTTAGCCTCCAGAACCTCCCTACCACATTTTTCTATGTCATTGGTACCGACATGTACAAAGACAGCAGACTCCTCCCTAGCACTATCTAAGACCTTATCTAGGTGGTGCATGAGGTCCGCTACCTTCGCACCACGCAGGCATGTTACCAGGCAATCCTCACGTCCACCAGCCACCCAGCTATCTACATGCCTAATGATCGAATCACCAACTATAACGGCTGTCCTAACCCTTCCCTCATGGGCACATGGCCCTGGAGAAACGTCCTCGGTGCAAGAGGTTTTTGCATCACCTGGAGGACAGGTCCTAGTTACAGGATGTGGCAAGGAGGCCTATCCGGAGTCTGAGGGAGGACAAAGAGACAGGGAATTCACCCTAGTAAAGGGCCCCCTTTTACCAAGTCAGGGTAGGAAAGCCATAAACACCTCCAGGAATCGGAAAACTTCCACGTAGAAAAATGTCAGGCTCCCCCTAGTGGAATGAAGGGGAGAGGATACAAGGCTCAGAACCCTTTAGGCAGTGCATGCTTCAAGCTCTCAGGTGCCCAGAGTCAGGCTGATTGCCATCACCTGAGTAGGGTGGGGTTGGAGCTAGAGCCTTGGAAGTATAAACCCAGAGCAGAGTATGATTTAGGGAAAGAAGGGAGGAGAGGAAAAGCAGGAACCCAGGCTGAGCATAGCAGAGGAACGGAACTTCCAGCTGGAGAGAGTGCTATTTGGCATGTTGCACGGCTGCAGGAGAGTTTGGAGCCAGGAACAAGAGAGACTCCAAGATCCCCCCGGGAAGCTGTTAGCTGAGCAGGATGGGGAATCAGAGCCTATGCAGCTGGGAGAGCCCGAGGTGAAGCTGATTGAGGACACTCCCATGGACTGTTCCTTGTGCCAAGCTGTAAACCGGGGAACGTAGAAAAAGCAAGCCAGTCCTGAAAGAATGTCTCCCAGGAAAAAGGTACCCTTATTCCACAAGCAGGGTGGCTGAGATTCCCATGTGTTTATAAAGGGGAAGTTTACCACAGACTTTAAATGTGCTTTTTGTTTTGTGCTTTAGCCAGCAAGGCTAAGAAGGGAATACAATAGGCGTGCTGGTAAAGACTGTGTATCCTCCAATAGAGAGAACCTTTAAAACTGCATTTTGTGGTTGGATATGTTTTGGACAATTTTTGCTTCAGAGAGTCCTGAACCAACAATCCTATGTGTGGTATGATCGAACCATTGTGTATATAAAAATAATACATTTCTGTCATTTGCCTTACCTACTTGAGCCTGACTACAGCTTTCTGCATGGTGCACTCATACAGCTGAATAAGGACTACATTTCCCAGAGGGCACTGCAGGGAAACAGTTTTAAAAAAAGCTGAAAAAGCATACAGCAGAAAGTTCCTTCAATAATCCACGCCCCTCTAACCTAGAAGCGAGTGGTGGTGGCGTGACAAGGATCACTTCCCGCCACACCAGAGTGATGCTCTCCTGTCACATGACCTCTCTCCTCCATGGCAACAGGGATGCTGCCAGACTGGAGGTGGGACTTCAGGACTATATCCCTGTAGGTCTCGTCTATGTACCTCTCTGTCTTTCTTATGTTTTCCAAGTCTGCTACTCTAGCCTCTAGAGAATGGACTCGTTCCCTGAGAGCAGAGAGCTTCTTGCACCTAGTGCACACATAAGACCTCTCACCAACTGGGAGAAAATCATACATGTGACACTCAATGCAAAAGACTGGACAAAAGCTTGGGATTAACTCATCTACATTCAGTGCTGTTCTAGAAGACTGACCCATCAACGGGCTTAGAAAGCACTACCTCTCACTGCCAGGATCTGGGAATTAACAAGGAATGTATCTCCCCATTTATTTTATTTATTATTTTTTTTAACAGGTTTGATATACCACTTTATCATTTCAATCAAAGCGGTTTACATAGAAACTTATACTTGGTAATGTACATTACACAGGGACATTGATAACTTGGATTTTTCTGAGACAATGGAGGGTTAGGTGACTTGCCCAAGGCCACAAGGAGTGCTAGTGGGAATCGAACCCTGGTCTCTGGGGCTACTTCTCCACTCCACTATTGGGTACTTTTTCACAGTAATGTTTATTGGCCACAGTCAGAAGATTCTTGGCTCGATGGACCTTATATTCTTTTGTAATCCATGGCAAAGAAGAGGCCATCTCACATTGGTTATCCTGGAGAACCAGAAACTGAAGCCTTTTTTTCCTCTAGAGATCTGTATTGGCCCCATGCTTTCTTGATCTCTACTACCTCCACTGGGAGACTATTCCATGCATCTACCACTCTTTCCGTAAATAAATATTTCTGCATATTACTCCTGAGACTATCCCTTTTCGTTTTATGCCCCCTCATTGCAGAGCTTTCTTTAAATTGAAAGAGTCTCTCACAGAGGTATTTAAATGTCTCTATTGTATCTCTTCTCTCCTGCCTTTCCATTGAAGTATACATATTGAGAACTTTAAATCTGTCCCCATATGGTTTATAACGAAGACCTCCAACCATTTTGGTAGCCACCCTCTGCACAGACTCCATCCTGCTTATATCCTTTTGAAGGTGGGTTTCTATTAATATGCGGAAATATTTCTTTATGGAAAGAGTGGTAGATGCGTGGAATAGTCTCCCAGTTGAGGTGATAGAGATGACGACAGTATCTGAATTCAAAAAAGCATAGGAAAAACTCAGAGGATCTCTAAAGGTTAAAAGATGACTACTGTAGTTGATATGGAAGGGCAGACTAGATAGGCCTTGTGGTCTTTTTCTGTTGTCATGTCTCTGTTTCTTGGTCTCTAGAATGCACACAATACTCCAAAATAGGTCTCACTGAAGATTTATACAGAGGCACCATCATCTCCTTTTTTCTGCTGCCCAGTCCTCTCCCTATGCACCCAGCATGCTTCTAGCTTTTGTTGTTACCTTTTCTACCTGTTAAGACACTTTTAGATCATCAGAAACAATCTTGCCCAATCTTGCTCTTCTTTCATGGACAGAAACATAGGTTTGTCTGCGCTTGTGTCTCTATGGGAGGAACATCCCAGTTTGTCATTGCAGCCCAGCCCCTGGCAGAAGAAAAATAAGAGAGCTGCATCCACATATGTGGCAGGAGTGTTCTGGACTGCTGAAAATGGGGACCAAACTCCAGTTGCAGCAAACTAAGTGGGCTGCATCTATGGAAAAGAGAGAAGAAACGTTCTGGTCGGGGCCTGATTTTTTACCAGCAGAATAGCTGCATCTGCAGGCAAAGAGAGAGCACATGGGAACCAACTCCTTTCAGCAGAAGTAGCATAGGCGACTGAAACTGGTGGAGGAACTCGCCCACACTCCACAAAAGTGGGAGGGAGGAAGTACATGGGGGCTAAGTCCTAAAAGGCAGGTGGCTTGCAAGAGGGTAAGAACTCAAGGGAGAAGGGGTAGACAGAATGCAACTAGAATGTGAGGGAGAAGAAGGAAGCATGGGTACAGGAGAAAGGAAAGCCTACATAGCACTACACCCACCTAAACATTTCCTATATACATAAACATATCATGCTACTCTCCTGTCACTCGCATGCCACCAGTCACCCCTGAAGCCAGCTACAGAGCGCATGCTACCCTATAAAGACGCTTTATCATAGCTTTTCCTACTGACCTATGTGTGTGAATGGAAGAAGGGGAAAAGTGCCATTGTGTCACATTTCAACTTGTGCCCTGCTAGTCAACTGAAAGCTGAGGCCTTTCTTTATATCAGCATTAAAGTTATTATAAAGCTTCCTAACCATTCACAGGTGCTCAGAAGGGCAGCATGCCCACTGGCTTCTGCAAACTCTTACCTAATCTGATTCCTTTCAACACATTACTTAAGGATTTTTGACAACCTTTACTTTGAATGTTTCTGGTAAATTTCTTGAGAGCTGGGCAGGATCTCAGCTCGCCCTTAAAGTTCAGGGTTAGTGCATTAATGGCAAAACATTTATTCCACTCCACAGCAAATTCATTTACTTATGCTTTACAAATTCAGGAAGCAATTAATATTTGCCACAACAGCTATTTGCTTTAATGTGCTCCTACAATTCTTTGATAAGATCTCACTGCTGATCTTCCAGGGACTCAGCTACTGTAAAGAGTAAAAGAACAGTCTGGATTGTAAAGAACAGCTGGGAAGGGTGGTGGGGGAGGAGGGGTGTCCAACCATTGTAATGCACAGTGGCTGCTTTGGACGGTGTTTCTATGTTCCATTTTAAAATTAGGTTCGGTGAGTTGAAAACAAGCATTGTATTAAGCCCAATGACAGGACATGGATAGTGCTGAAAATGAACATCTTAAATATTGCTTATTCTTGCAGAGAAATGGCATCTCTAAGGGCCAATATTGTGGCGTCTCATAGCAAGGTCAAGTTAACCAGATAACATATACCATTGACTAAGTTGTTTTTTTTTTTTTTTTTTTTTTAATATCCAGGTAAAGTTAGGCTGCAGAATATATGCTGAGGCTAGCGAGATAAATGGTCGTCCTAAAATTAACTGAATAAGTTATCTGTGCTCCCAGCCTATATCTTTGTCATTCTCTTTTTAGCTGGACACACTGGTGGGACATAATTTATGCGGTGTGAAGGATGGAAATCTGAAAAACTAAGGTTTATCCAGGTTACTCCTGACTTACCTGACCAATTCTTCTGATTGTTTGCCTAAGTTCGTTTTTTTTACCAGCCTTCCTTTAAATTCTGTTTATAACTCTTAAAGTCACGTTTGAAAAATTAGTGCTAAAGATATTTAATGCTATTCACTTTTAAAAGCAAGATTTATTTTATTTATTTATTTAACGTCTCTTCTAATACTCTTTAAAAATCAGTGCGGTTTACAGGTAACAGATTTCTGCAATAAACAGGGGATTATATACAGGGTTAACAGGGTAACTATATACAAGAATTGGTTGCAGCTTGGTTTGCAGCTTGTCGTGCTGTGAGGGCTTGCGTGCATCAGTGATGCTGAGAGCTAAACTATCGGTAGTTTAACTACTGGCAGGGTCTCCCAAGATGGACAGGTCTCAGCTGAGGTGCCAGACGAAGACAAACCACCCATCTGGGCAGCAGCAGAATGGGATAGTGTTGACGGCGGAGGATCACATTTCTGTGACAACGGCAACAACACCAAACTTAAACTGCGCGGAAGGAAGGCCCGGCAATCTACTTCTGTATCTTGCCATGAAAACCCAATGGATAGTTACAACAAAACAAATTGTGCTATGGTGCTGGAAGATGAGATTCCCAGGTCGGAAGGCACTCAACTAGCTACTGGGGAAGAGCTGAAGACTTTTCAGAGTAAAGCCAGCATTTATGATGTGGTTGGATCAAAGCCCTCGGGAAGTCTGACTGCTGATGTAGCTGCGCATGAAATGAGAGTCAGAAGCTGTAAAGATGTCTTACACATTGGAACATGGAACGTACGAAGCATGAACCAAGGGAAGTTGGAGGTGGTCAAGAATGAAATGGAACGTGTACAACTTGATCTGTTGGGTGTCAGCGAACTGAAATGGACTGGCATCGGGCACTTTGCATCAGATGAACACATGGTCTACTATGCTGGAAATGAAAGACAAAGAAGAAATGGTGTTGCATTTATAATAAAGAAGAAACTTGCAAGAACTGTAATGAAATACAATGCAGTCAGCGAACGCTTAATCTCTATTCGTCTACGAGGATTGCCTATCAACACAACTATAATTCAAGTATATGCCCCAACAACAGCTGCAGAAGAGAATGAAATTGAAGAGTTCTATGAACAAGTACAAGCTGAAATTGACAGAACATGCAAACAGGATATCCTGATAGTCATGGGTGACTGGAACGCAAAAGTTGGCAACAAAGAAGAAGGCAAAGTAGTTGGAAAATATGGACTTGGCAACAGAAATGAAGCTGGAGAAAGATTGATAGAATTCTGCAAGACCAATGATCTATTCATCTCAAACACCTTCTTCCAGCAACACAAGCGGTGACTGTACACATGGACTTCACCCAATGGATTGTATAAAAATCAAATTGACTACATCTGTGGAAGTCAACGATGGAAAAGCTCTGTAACATCAACAAAGACAAAACCTGGAGCTGACTGTGGTACAGATCATCAACTACTAGTATGCAAACTCAAGCTAAAGTTGAAAAAGAGCAAACCACTCATGAATGCAGCAAAATATGACCTTGAGAATATACCACTGGAATTTAAAGACTGCCTGCAAAATTGATTCGCTGCTTTAGATACAAATGACAGAGCTCCGGAAGAGTTATGGAATGACATCGTTGTGCTAGAAGAAAGCGAGAAGTCTCTACAAAAGGTGAAAAAGCAAAAACGGCCAAAATGGATGACGGAAGAAACTCTTTTTTTTTTTTTTTTTTTTTTTTTAATGGTAGTTTTTATTCAGTTTAAACATATAAAATAACAGTACAAACGATCATGATATAGAAGGATACAAGCAGATGCTATTGATCAAAATAGCAAAAGAATATAATAACTTGAACAAGACAGTACAATAACTTTAACAAGAACTAGTATCAGTCCATGCCAGCACGCCACCCTCCCTCTCTCCGTTCAATGTGGTTACAGCAGAGACCATTCCACAAGGCAGCCTCCATCAATCACTTTCATCAAACATAATTTTGTAAAGCTGACCATTTCTTACTTAGTTTACCAGACCATGGGTTCTTGGCTATATAGATCTCTTCGTAGGTCTTGTGTAGGATTAAGAGACTCCACCAATGCTCGAAACAAGCTTTGTCGAGATTCTTCCAGTGTATTAGAACTATTTTAAGCGCTATCCCGAGCATTAAGTCCAGCAGTTTACTATCCCATTTCATCAGAGTAGGTTCCAGAGCTATGGATTTATATATTACTATCCGATAAGTGATAGGAGTTTGTAAGTTGAGGATTTGTGATATGCGTTCCCATACTCTGTTCCAGTATATTTCCAGGGATTTACAATGGAACAACATATGTGCCAGTGTCCCAATTTCCATGTTACAGGACCAACATCGATTTCCCTCCTGTAGTGTCCATTTCATTTTCTTAGCCGGTGTAATATGCGCTCAATGTGCTATAAAGTACATAGATTGTGTGAGAGACGCTGCTCTCGTGGCACGTATTTGAGTTCCCCAAAAAGTGTCCCAATTTTCCGGAGGTATATCTTGACCGGTTTCAGTAGCCCACACCGACTGTATCTTAATACATGTCTTGTCACTTTTGGAGCGGAGAATCGCAACACATCTCGAAACAGCTTTGGCATCTGTTTGTAATTCTTGAAGTTTCTGTCGCAGTGGCCATCCAGTACGTATCAAGACAGGTGACACACCAGCTTTGCTCATGCAGTGTCGGAGCTGACACCATTGGAAATAGCCTGTATTAGGCAATCGGAATTCCGTTCTTAATCTGTCAAAGGTTTTAAATGCACTTCCATTGATCAGTTGTCCAATGGTTATAAGATCATGTTCCACCCATTTTTTCCATAAGACAGGCTTCCCTCCGATGATAAGGCGCGGGTTCAGCCATAAGGGCATATCTGCGGCGAAGTCATCCCCCCATCGATACATGATGCCAATAATCGACAGGCATACTGTGTTTCTCGGACAATAGCATTATGTGGTACAGTCAGGTCTACTACTGTGCCAACCATTAGCCATGTAGGTAGGGGGGAATGTATGGCCCGCTCCACACTCAACCATCTAGGTCCTTTATCCGTGTCATCAGAGTCGACCCATTGAGCACCCTGCTTTAAAAGAGAGGCGGTGTGCAGCCAGCCGAGATCTGGGAAATGGACACCTCCTTGTGCATTAGGTAACTTCAGTTTCCAGGCAGCTATTCTAGGTACTCGGTTGTTCCATAAAAAGGCTATCAGTTGACTATTCATTTTCTTATAGAAGGCTGACGGGAAGCGTAAGGGAATCATACTTAATATATAGCTGAGTTTTGGTACCAACATCATTTTTATCGTTTCTAGCCTGCCCCACCAACTCAAATGAAGGGGGGTCCACCTGCAGACGTTATCATGTACAATTTCTTGACACATCTTAATGTTGATTGCGACAGTCTCTTCCAAGGTGGTGCCATAGGTCACGCCCAGGTATCTAAAGGATGACTTCTCATATTGAAAGGGGTATCCACGCATCATTTCTTCGCTGACCTGTTCATTCAGAGGAATAATTGTTGTTTTATTCAGATTTACTTTATATCCGGATATCGCTGAATATGCATCTATGAGTTGCAGTGTTTCAGGAAGGTCTGATGGTTGTAGAAAAATGAGCAGGTCATCTGCATATGCTGACAATTTACAGGGACCATCAGCTAACTCAATTCCTTTTATGTTTTCCCTCTGTCGGATCGCTATTAATAAGGGTTCCAGGGCTAAATTAAAAAGCATCGGTGACAGGGGGCAACCCTGTCTGGTCCCTCTTTGTAACTGAAAAGGGGCTGAGAGGTGTGAGTTGACCGCTATTCGAGCTGTGGGTTTGGTATATAACAATTCAACGCGTTTTAGGAACTTTTCTCCTATCCCAAACCACCGTAGGGATCGAAATAGAAAGGACCATTCCAGTCGATCGAAGGCTTTTTCGGCATCCAATGCTAGCCCTATCAGGGGCTCGGCCTTAGTCTTGGCAGATGCCAGTACATGTGCCAATAATCTTCCATTATCTGTAGTGGATCTGTTTTGTATAAATCCACATTGATCCTCATGTATCAAATCTTTTAAGATCCGTCCTAATCGGTTAGCAAGCACTTTAGCATAGATTTTATAATCAGAGTTTAGGAGAGAGATGGGTCTGTAATTCTCTATCTTTTGTGTATCCCTGCCCGGTTTCGGGTGAATTACCACCACAGCCTCTGCCAGGGCTCCAATCTCTGGAGATTCATCTTGTAGGCCACTGTAGTAGATCTGTAGCATGGGAGCCAATTGAATGCAATATTTATTATAGAATTCCAGTGGGATACCATCTGGACCGGCGGCTTTGCCACGAGCCATCTGTTTGAGCGCATCTTGTATTTCAGTTACAGAGATCTCTTGTTCCAGCGTTCGACTTTGATGACTGGTTAATGTGGGTCCTACTATATTGGAGACAAAATCTTCAAAGGCTTTGTCACTACATTGGGTATCCGAGCGATATAGTTCCTCATAGAATTCTTTGCAGCGGTCTAGTATTTTGTCAGATCTCAGGAGAAGGCCCCCGGAATTGTCTTGCAACGCCGCTATAGCGGTCTTGCTGGTCTTTGGTTTGAGCTGCCGAGCTAAGAGGGATCCAGAGCGGTTGCTTTCATAGTAGTATGTACTACGTTGTAGCTGGATACTACTCAGTGCTTCTTTGTTGAGGAGAGCATTATATTGGTATCGCAATTTTTGGAGTCTAATCAATATCATTGAGTCAGCTCTTTTGGCTAGTAACCTTTCCCCAGCTTTTATTTGGAGTTCCAGTTCATCTTTTTCTTTTTTCCTGGCTTTACGCCGTCTAATGGTGTAGGTGGTAATATGAGCTCGTATTGTCGCTTTAAAACCTTCCCACCAGCTCCAGATGGAGGTATCAGTAGGTGTATTATATTTAAAATAGGTCTCAATTTCCCCAGACAGTAGCTGTACAAAGGAGTCATCTGCTAGTAGGGATTTATCAAATGTCCATCTTGGCGGAACATGTTGTGAGTAACGTTGGTATCCAGCACTAGGGAGACAGCGGCGTGATCCGATACCGTTGTAGCATATATCTCTGCGGACAACACTTGAGGCATCAGCTCTGTGGACAGTAGGAAGAAATCGATCCTTGTTTGGGTATTATGTGGGATGGAATAAAATGTGTAGTCTCTGTCTTGGGGATGAAGTAGGCGCCATGGGTCTACCAAGTGTAGCTCTGTTATGATTCCTTTAAGAATCGCCTGTGATTTGACTTTGTCTACAGCCCGATAGGGCGTGCGATCTAACAGTGGATCGAAGATGACATTGAAATCGCCCCCTAAGATGATATTGGTGTGAGCTGCGGCTGTAACTTCTTTAGCTATCAGTTTGAAAAAGTTAGGGTCATCGAGGTTGGGTGCGTAAATATTGAAGAATGTGTAAAGCTGTTGATTTATTTTCATCGTCACTCTGGCCCATCGACCTAGCGGATCAATCTGTGTGCCGGTAATGGTGGATTGCAGGAATTTGCGCACTAATATTATTACCCCCCCTTTGCGTTGAGTGGCAGAGGCCGAGGCCGCCACCTGAAAATATTTAGAGGTTACTTTCTGCGATTCAGTATCTGTTAAATGTGTCTCTTGTAAGAGGGCAATATCTGCTTTTTTTTGTTGGCAGTACGCTAAAATCTTCTTTCGCTTGACAGGGCCAGTAATACCTTTTACATTTAACGAAAGCATTAGGAGATCACTAGACATCAATGTTGGAATAAGCTGTCTTATAGGTGAAAGCTATCCTATGGATAGGTCTGCCGCGTACTTGCATTTTGCGTGTATGTGGAGGGTTTTGCACTGGACTGGACTGACACAAATAACTGCATAACTGGCAAACATTGTATCGCTAAGGTGAACGCAATCCACTGAAACAGTAACCAACCCCGACCTCCCGTTGCCACCCCTACATTTCAAGCAGAAATATCTGGTTAATTAAAACTATTTAGAACAACAGAAATACAGTCAATGAGGTGTTTAACAAGGCTTAAGGCGTTCTAAAATTTGTGAGAACGCACGGCCGCACCCCCTGAGTATATGCTGAGTTCTCTACACTGCGTGAGAGATCAGAATATTGATCTCAGGTTTCCATACCGCATTTTTCTTGTAGGAAAGTTTTCAGTTTCTCAGCTTCAACAAAATTCCTCGTTTCATTATGCAGCGTAACCCGCATGGTTCCTGGGTAGTATAGCCCGTATCTTGCCTGTGCACTTTGTAGCATGGGTCTACAGGCCAGCAACGCTTTTCTCCGATCTACCGTTTGCTTGCTCAAATCTGGATAGAGTGCCACTTTGTGTCCCTGGATTTGCAGTGATCCGGCTTTCCGTGCAGCTTGAAAGATCTGCAGGACCTGTGGGTATCTCAGTACCTTCATTATGAGTGGGCGTGGGTATCGTGTATTTTCAGCTTTGTGTGTTGGGATTCGATGGGCCCATTCTAGTTCAAAAGGCCTTGCAAAGACAAGCTGCAGCATCTCCGGTATGGTTTTTTCCAGAAATCCAATCGGATCGGTGCCTTCAGCGCCTTCAGGGACTCCAACAAGGCGGATATTATTTCTACGGGCATGGTTGTTTTGATCTTCAATCTGACTTTCTATGTGCCGGACTCGTTTGACCAAAGGGCCCAGCTGTTCTAATGCAACGCCATGCTTCTGGGTTTGTAATTCAACCGCACTAAGTCGAGTGGTGATGGTGAGGAGTTTCTCTTTTACCTCCAGTAAGTCTTCTTGAATCATGTTCAGTGAACTAGAATTGGCTGCGATCATTTCTTTAACGCATTTCAATTCCTGTAGCACTTCACGTAGGCCACCGGCAGTCACTCCCTCCTTCTCTCCCGCGGCCATTTTCTGCGGGGAACCCACTTCGGGTTTGGATCGTTTCGCTGCTGAGCCGGATCCCTGCGGAAATTCCAGCCGGGCAGGCTTCAGGGATGCCATCCAGCTATATTTCGGTGTTATTGATGTAGGCAGGGGGTACAAACTTCAATTTAATACCGGGATATGTTCAGGATTCTTGGGCAGCAACGGGAGCAAAAATTCAGGCGTCCATTCTGTTCAGTGGCTAGCTCCGCCCCCGACGGAAGAAACTCTGAAAATTGCCCAGAAAAGCAGAGAAGCTAAAGCCAAAGGAGAAAGAAAGACAATCGCAGAACTCAACAGAGATTTCCAACGTGCAGCAAGACAGGACAAGGAAAAGTACTACAATGACACTTGCAAGGAAATAGAAGCAGAAACTATTAGAGGAAGAACAAGATCGGCTTTCCTAAAGCTGCGAGAGTTAAAGAAAATGTTCCAGCCTCGAATTGGAATGTTACAAGATGCTCAAGGTTCTATGTTGAATGATGCTGAGAAGATCAAGAAAAGGTGGAAGGAATATACAGAGTTTTTATATGATAAAGATCAAGTGGACCAACAGCCGTTTCAACCTATACCTTATGATCAGGAACCATTGGTGATGAAAGAAGAAGTTGAAGCAGCATTGAAAGCCTTATCAAAGAACAAAGCACCAGGCATTGATAGCATTCCCATAGAAGTATTGCAGCAATCTGATGCAGCTGTTACCGTACTTACAAGGCTCTGCCAAGAAATATGGAAGACAACATCATGGCCAACTGACTGGAAAAGATCTGTGTTTATACCAATACTAAAGAAAGGTGATCCAACTGACTGTGGAAATTATCGCACAATCGCTCTGATCCCACATGCCAGCAAGATTCTACTGAAGATTATTCAAAAGAGACTACAGCCATACCTAGAACAAGAACTACCTGAAGTGCAAGCAGGGTTCAGGAAAGGGCGAGGAACGAGAGACATCATTGCGGATGTGAGATGGATCCTTGAAAAGACTAAAGAATACCAAAAGGATATCTATTTGTGCTTTATCGACTATAGCAAGGCTTTTGACTGTGTAAACCATGAGAAACTCTGGGCCACATTAAGAAGCATGGGTATACCAGAACACCTGATAGTTCTCTTGCGCAATCTGTACATTGATCAAGAAGCAACAGTTCGAACGGAACAAGGAGAAACAGAATGGTTTAAAATAAGCAAAGGTGTAAGACAAGGCTGCATACTTTCCCCCTACCTGTTTAATTTATATGCAGAACAAATCATCAGAGAAGCAGGACTGTATGAAGACAACAGAGGTGTGAAGATTGGTGGAAGACTCATCAACAACCTTCGCTATGCTGATGATACCACATTACTAGCTGAAAGTGAAGATGATCTGAAACATTTGCTTCTCACAATCAAAAAACATAGTCTCAAAATGGGCCTGCACCTTAATGTAAAGAAGACAAAGATCATGACAACTGGCATAATCAACAGGTTCATCGTTGAAGGAGAAGAAATTGAAATCGTGAACAACTTTAACCTACTTGGATCAACTATCAATAAAGAAGCAACAAGCAGTCAAGAAATCAGACGACGCATTGCTCTTGGCAGAATGGCTATGAAAGACCTAGATAAGATTCTCAAGAGCAGAGATGTCTCTCTCCATACAAAGATTCGACTTGTTCAAGCCATGGTATTTTCAATAACATCATATGGATGTGAAAGCTGGACAGTGAAAAAGACAGACAGGAAGAAAATCGATGCCTTTGAATTATGGTGCTGGCGGCGAATACTGTGTATACCATGGACTGCCCGAAGAACAAACCAGTCGGTACTAGAGGAGATCAAACCTAAGCTTTCTTTAGAAGCTCAGATGACAAGACTTCGACTTTCATACTTTGGACACATCATGCGAAGAGAGAGATCATTAGAGAAAGACATCATGCTTGGCAAGATAGAAGGTCAACGCAAAAGAGGAAGGCCAGCAATGAGATGGATCGCTACAATAACAGCAGCTACGGGTACCAGTCTGTCAACAATGAGCCGCCTGACTGAAGACCGAACACAATTTAGGATAGCTATCCAGAGGGTCGCCATGAGTCGACTCCGACTCGACGGCACTTAACAACAACAACAACATATACAAGATAACTTGCTGTCATATGTTATGAGGACAGCTCCAAACTATTTACACATTGGCTCAGCTATATACATGGTGACATGGCAGGGGTGTATATCTCTACCCATTGAGGGGATCGGGGTCTAGCAGGCTGGGCTTCAGACTCATGGAGCGGCTGCGTCGGGGGCATCAACCTGGGTCCTGAGTGTGACTGACTGCGGGTTGTCATCAGGTTCGGTGTAGTGCTGGAGGAACAGATAGTGCTTCAATGCCTTCCTAAACTGAGTGAGGTCATTGATAGCCCAGATGGCAGGTGGCAGGATGTTCCAGCATGTGGGTGCATATTACTTTAACACTTCTATATTTATAGAGGGGTCTTCCTGTGTATTTATAATTCTCCCTGCGTTTTGCTGTACTGTACCTGCTGGATGTTTCTCTCTAAGAAGATTATTAGAGTATTGAGGAGTCCATTTCATTCCCTCATCTACCACTTCCACCCACACTTAGATATTTCAGAGGCCAGTCTACAATTCCAAAACTATATGAGAGTACAGGCATTGCAAGTGGATTGATAGCTTGTAACTTATTTTAATATTGGTGCACTTTTCAGAATCGGCTTCAGTTTCCTGTAATACTCTTTTCTGATCTTTTCTCTCGATACTTTATGCTGAATTGTTGCTCCTTCCTCTGTTCCTAGGTATTTATATATACCTTCATGTACAAGTTCCTTTATGTTAGTCATCAGTTAGGGAGATGTTTTCAGTTGTTCTCATTTTTTCTCCAAGGAAGGTTGCCTTGGCACGTTTGTCCAGACCAAGAGTTATCCTGATCTCATCAGTGAAACTTTTCGCTAGATGGAGCTGTTCAGCTAGATGTTTAATCATTGAAATATAGAGCGTCAAATCATTTACAAACAGTAGGTGCGATGTCACCTCTGGGTCTTTGCCAGCTTTAGGCTTAAGACTAAAACCATACCCCAAAAAGAGTTAAGAAGTGCACTCAAAAGGATTAAGTGCTATACAAAAACAAGAGTGGCGACAAGGAATCTTCTGAAATGTTCCTTGCTGAAATGGTTGACAGTCCATCTGCATATTGCGGGTAGAGTGTGGTTTGACACATTTCATGGTCAATTTGATGTACTCGTTCACTTTAGAATTTTATACATTTTAAGGCAATTTATGATCCAGGATCGTGGGACACTGTCAAAGGCTCTCTTATATTCAATCTATACTACACTGAAATTTCTGCTCTTAACACTAGTCATGATGGTTTTGTTTAGCAGTAGCTGGTCTTTGGCTCTATATACTCCCTTCTTGTTATTTCTGTTCTACAGCCATGATATTATTGGAATCAATATGGTCATAAATTCTGTCAGAATCTATTGCACTAAATAGCTTGTAGACTGTATACAGACAATTTATCGGTCTATAATTTTTGGTAATATTAATTGTGTCTCCCTTTTGGAAGGGGGAGTGTTTTTCCTGTTATTAGCCATTGTGGTGTTAAATCTGGTTGCCTGATTAATTGATGTCTACAGTTTGCCATGTCCAAGGTCGTAGGAAGCATTCACGGTTGGCCCAAGGGTTTCTGCCGCACTAGGCAGAAGCCCTGGCCGTGCCCCCCTCCCCCTGCTGCCGCAGATTCCGGCAGCAGACAGCTCACCGGCAGGGTCATTGTAACACTTCACGCATGTTTATTTTAATTAATGTGCATTAACCTTTAGTAAACATGCCCCTAAGTGTTTATTTAATACTATTAAGTAGACACATCACTATACGTGAGAATTCACATGACTGCAGACATAGCCCCCAGTTTCCTGGGGAAACAACGGTACAGTCTGTTTGAAGAATTTGAAAGTTTTCTGGCAAAGTTTCTGAAATTCTGCAGCAAATATAAACATTTAATGCAATGTGCCACATTTATTTGCATATTAAATAATACATAGGACTGCTAACCAGAGAAGCCCCCGGGGATCCCAATATTCAGCAGCACCAGTTGGATAGTACCAGATACTGGAGTGGAGGAGTAGCCTAATGGTTTGAGCACTGGCTTGGGAACCAAGAAACTAGGTTCAATTCTCACTGGCACTCCTTGTGGCCTTGGGCAAGCCACTTAACTCTCTGTTGCCTCATAAAAATCCAAGTTATTATTGTCCCTACTTGTTTCTTTATTGATAGTTGATCCAGCAAGCAATCAAGAAATCCGACAACTCATTGCTCTTGGTAGAATCACTATGAAGGAAATAGACAAGATTTTCAAGAGCTGAGATGTCTCTCTTCATACCATGGCTTGAACACGTCGAATCTTTGTGACTTCAATAACGTCATATGGATGCAAAAGTTGGACAGTGGAAAAAGATAGACAGGAAGAAAATCAATGTCTTTGAATTAAGGTACTGGAGACGAATACTGTCTATATCATGGATTGCCAAAAGAACAAACCAGTCAATACTAAAGGAGATCAAACCTAAGTTTTCTTTAGAAGCTCAGATGACAAGACGACTTTCGTACTTTGGATACGTCATGAGAAGAGAGAGATCATTAGAGAAAGACATCCTCTTTTGCATTGACCTACCTTGCCAAGCATGAAGTCCAGCAATGAAATGGATCGATACAATAACAGCAGCTATGAGTGCCACTCTGTTAACAATGAACCGCCTGACTAAAGACTGAACTCAGTGTAGGATAACTATCCAGAAGGTTGCTATGAGTCGACACCGACTCGACGGCACTTAACAACAGCAACAACAACAACAGAGTTTGTTACAATGTAAACAGCTTTGACTGAAATGATAATGCGGTATAAAAAATGGATTAATAAATAAATAAATAGGCTAGTGCCACAGAAAAAAAGAGGTGATAGTGCCTCTGTATAAGTCTTTGGTGCAACCTCATTTGGAGTATTGTGTGCAATTCTGGAGACCGCACCTTCAAAAGGATATAAACAGGATGGAGTCAATGCAGAGGGTGGCTACTAAAATGGTTAGTGGTCTTCAGCAGAATAAGAGTAGAGTTTATTCTACAGATGACCATCTTCATGATCACCTGGGATATCCAGAGAATTATCCTCAGTTTCATCTGAAGGATCATCAGAAGCAGAAGCCAAACCGGACGGATAGAGAAGGAAAGAGACCCTCTGGAAGAAAGAGGAGAAAAGCCTTTGAGAGGTCTAGAAGAGTCCAAAGCAGTACGTATACTGGGAGGTATTCCAAGGGCCAGCATACACCATTGGACTGGGGGAAAGCCAGAGGAATGGTGCTGCAGAGCTAGGAATCTCCAGACGCTACCTGTGAGGGAGACGGCTGCACGTGGAAGGGACCCTAAGACCCGTGCCAGAAGGTATGTGAAAAGAGATCCAGTGTCCAGGGATCTGGATTGGAAGGCTGGACATAAGAACTGGACTACATACTGGCCAGGCTATATAGAGAGGAACTCTAGCAGCAATGGAAGCTCAGGTATGAACACTGATCTATGCCCTAGCTATAACCTTGAAAGACAGCAGGGAAACAAGTATTCTCCTGAAAGTGCTCCATTGAGAGATTCATCTGTGCCAATCCATGATATTGAACCCATGCTTGTTGAACAAGGGAGAATAATAGCAGATGAAGATCCTATTTATATGGACTGTTCTCTGTCTAAACTCCGTTGGTAACTTTCTGCTATAAAGTACAGCAACCATCACAAAGAAATACAAATTTGTTCTTTAATCTACTCAGAAAAGATCCTGAAGCAGGATTTGACCCACACAGTAGAAAGCAGGCCAGCTAAGGGGTTTCAGCTGGATAACTGCTAGCAATTAAGCCTTACCTAATTGCTTGTGAGCTAGGAGAGAATCACTTCTGAATCTATGTGGGAAGTAATCAGGTTAACCTGAAAAGAACAGTTTGTTTCTTGCTTTGTGGCTTTTCATTTGTTGTTTTCCTGATTTTGACTTTGTTTTTCCAAGTTAACACTGAAAGCAAGTTACCTGATTTATGTGCTACCAAGCATATCTGTGTTGGGAGAAATAACCCCATAAATAAAATCGTATTGGCTTTAACCAAGAGCACAACTAAATTATTGTCAGCAGCTGTGTCTGGTGTGAATGAACTACATTGCCCACAATACCTTGCAAATCATATAGATATATGCATTGCCAAGACTGTGAAGATTCTCACCCAGGCAGCCGTCTGACAGGTCACACCAAAGACTTATACAAAGGCACTATCACCTTCTTTTTTTCTACTAGCCATTCCTCTCCATATGCACCCAAGCATCCCTTCTAGATTTTGTTGTTGCCTTTTCTACCTGTTTAGCTACTTTAAGATCATCAGACACAATTACACCTAGGTCCCGCTCTTCTTTAATGGGCAAAAGTACTTCACCCCTTATACTATATTGCTACCTTGGATTGCTGCAGCCCTAAATGCATGACCTCACATTTTTTAACATTAAATCCCAGCTACCAAATTCTAGACCATTCCTCAAGCTTAGCTAGATCCCTCCTCATGTTATCTACACCTTCCTGGGTGTCCACTCTATTGCAGATTTTGGTATCGTCCGCAAAGAGGCAAACCTTACCCGACAGCCCTTCCGCTATATCACTAACAAAGATGTTAAAAAGAATCGGACCAAGAACAGATCCCTGGGGCAAACCACTGGTAACATCCTTCTCCTCAGAGTGAGCTCCATTTACCTGTACTCTTTGTCGCCTCCCACCCAACCAATTTCTAACCCAAGTAGTAACTTTAGGGTCCATCCCTAGGGTGCTCAGTTTGTTTATAAGTCGCCTGTGAGGAACAGGGTCCAATGCTTTACTGAAATCTAAATACACCACATCTAGGGCTCTCCCTCGGTCCAACTCCCTGATCACCCAGTCAAAGAAATCAATCAGATTTGACTGACAAGACCTGCCTCTGGTGAATCTATGCTGCCTCGGATCCTGTAATCTGCTGCAATCCAGAAACCTCACTATTTTCTCTTTCAGCAGCATTTCCAATAATTTACTCACCACCGAAGTTAAACTAACCAGCCTGTAGTTTTCAACCACATCCTGTGGTGAGGCGAGCTCCCAGGAAGAGATGGAAGTGGAAGAAAACCCTGTTTTTCCCTTTAAAACAAGTGACAATTCAGTTGTGCATAGTGCCTGCAAGGCAGGCAAGAAAAAAACTCAGCTCTCTGCTAAGGCCAGGCCACACCCTAGTTCAGATAGGGAGCCAAGCTTACTCAGTGATTGGTCACACCTGTGCAAAGACAAGGGAGTGCCCGGTAGCAAACGGTTTTTAAAACCACATTCAGAGCAGAGAAAGGGGAATCAGGAGACACACTCACAGGAGACGTAGCAGAGTGCAGAGCCAGCAGATCCAAGAGCAGCTGGAAAGGAACAGATCTGCAGCCAGAGCAGACAGAGCAGCAAAGGCACAAGAAGGAGAAACTCTGAAAGATCCTGGAAAGATAGAAGGGTTCCAAGGAAACTTTCAAGAGAGTGGCTATCTGGGAAGGAGTGGAGAAAGGCACCAGAAGGCTGAGTTCCAAAGCCTGAAAGATATCAGAAGGAAAGGAATCAGTAGTTGTCTGAGAGACCCGCCCCAAGGTAAAGCCAGCACATGTAGAGCTGAACAGCTTGCAGAGAAACAGTTTGCTACAGTTAGTGTCCAGGAGCCAGACCTAACGTCTTCATCTGCTAAGAGGTGGGTGGATAGTTTTATGTATGAAGAGAACCAAAACCCAGATAAGAACAGAGAAACTGAGCTTTTAACACTAGAAGCATTAAGAAAACTGTATGCAGAGAGGAAGCTTTACTCTCCCAATACAAGTGTGCCTTCTCAGGGTGAATTGCTGTGGAAGCAGTTCCAAGAGTTTTTAGAAGACAGGAAGTCTGGGAACGTTTGTAAAACTGTTGGAAGTAACAAGTACCCGGTATCCCTAGAAGAGATGCAGGTGGATTCTTGTATGCCAGAATCTGACTCAGAAATGTCACCAATGGATTGCTCTTTTTGTCTAAAGGAGAATTGAGCTTTATTTGAACAGGGTTGAAAGACTGTGAAACAATATAGTGACTAATTTCTATGACTGCAAAGAGTTGGAAAAAGCCAAGAGTGTGTTCTACTAAGTAGATGAGCTTCTGAAGCCAAGAAGCTGTGTTTAGGAAAAGTTTGGTTTGAAAAAGGAAAACAGCAGCTGTTAAACATTTTACCTGTTAAATTGAATGACCACAAGAAGCTGTGCTATGTGAAAGTTTATTTGGATGAAAGCTGCTGCCCGTGATAAAAGGCTTTTTGTTACATTTTTCTTTGTTAACCTGATTTACTCTTATGTTGGAGACGCATCCTTTTGCTCTTGTGTTTTGAGCTATAATGCCTTGGAATCCCGCAAAAAAATAAATGTTCTTGCTGCCTTAAACCAACAGACTCACAACTACATTTGTCCTTATATAGGTAAGCCAACTATAAGTCCCAGAACCCCTCTAGTGACAAACAAAGGAAGCTTTATTTAAAAAGGACACTATAAGGCTGCTCTATGCTTGTAAGCCCTCGGGCCCAAGCCAGCTGCATCGCAATCCTTACTTCCGCTTTTGTGTAAAGGCACCACATGAGCCTCTCTCCAGTACTTTGGCACCACTCTCGACTCCAACGAGGCATTTAAAAGGTCAGTCAGTGGAGCTGCTAGAACGTCCCCAATTCCCACAGTATTCTAGGGTGTATCCCATCTGGTCCCATTGCTTTGTCTAATTTAAGTTCAGTTAGTTTCTCACAGAGGCTTCTGAAATTTGTTCAAGATGTCCCTTGCTTCTGTCCTGTTTTGTGGCTGTTTTCTGAGGTCCTGCTCCTGGTTCTTCATCTGTGTGCACAGAACAGAAATATTTGTTAAGCAATTCCGCTTTATCCTCATCAGCTTCTACAAACTGTATTCCTCCCTTTCACCCCTGGGTCTGACAATACCACTTTTGCCCTTACTCTTCTCACTAACATATCTGAAAAATGTCTTATCCCCCCATTTTATTGCATTGGCTATTTCCTCCTCTTTTTGAATCTTTGCTTTCCTGACTACTTTGCTAGCTTCTCTAAGATTTTCCAAATATAGTTGCTTGTCTTCCTCTCTCTGTGATCTCTTGTATTTCATAAAGGCCTCCATCTTTTTCTTCACCTTTTCAGCTAATTCTTTCGAAAGCCATAGCGGTCTCCTTTTCCTTTTACCTTTATTTACCATTTTAACAAAAAGGTTGGTTGCCCTTAAAATATCCCCTTTTTGTTTTGCCCACTGTTTTTTTTACATCCCCCAGCTGTTCCCATCCCGCTAACGACTCCCTGAGGAATGAGCCCATCTTGGCAAAGTTAGCTTTCCTAAAGTCTAAGACCCTCACCTTTTGAATGGATTCTAACAGTCCTAGTCCTAATACTGAACCACACCATCTGGTGATCACTGGATGCAAAATGATCTCCCACTACTGTATAACATCAGAAACACTTTCACCATTGGTAAGCACCAAGTCCAGTATGGCCCCTTCACTTGTGGAGTCTGTTACCAATTGCCTGAATAGTTCTCCCTGTAGGATCTCTTTACTTCTAGATGATACTGCAGCAGGAATGTGCCAATCAACATCTGACATATTAAAATCCCCTATAAGTAGCACTTCCCCTTTCCTAGCAATGCTGCGTATGTCTTCAATTCTCTGTCCACCTCTTCCTCTTGTGAGCAAGGTCTCTATATCACACCAATGGAAATAGATTTCTCTTTCCCTCTTTCTAGTTTAACCCACAATGCTTCCACTCTCCCTTTAAGCTCTGTAATTCCAAAGCTTTAATTTATTTATTTATTTAACAGTTTTTATATACCGCACTATTCATCATCAGTGCGGTTTACATTAAACATCATATTACCTAGCCAGGATAAAACTGACATAGGTTTACAGATAACAGGGAATATAAACTGGGTATGAACAGGGGAAAACTATATACAATTAAACAGGTAACATCGTGGCCTGATATTTACAGAAATGCAGCACTTTCCGCAGTTTTATTACCTCTGTTCTGGGTTATAGCTATGTGAGAGGCAGTTAAGGGTGTCAGGCGGAAGTATTTTTTATTAGTATTTTTAAAATATAGTGCCACTCCTCCTCCCGTTCTTCCTACCCTGTCCTTTCTGAATAAAGTATAGCCAGGTATAGTTACATCCTAGTCATGGTTTTCTGTGAACCATGTTTCTGTAACTGCCACTAAATCCAAGTTGGCCACTCCCACCAAAGCTTCAACATCAGGGATCTTATTTCCCATGCTACGGGCATTTATACACACTGCTTTCCATATGTTACCCCTGTTACCCATTTCCATAAAGGTATTTAATGTATCACTTACCTTAGGGCTTTCACTTACCTGGGGGCTTTCTTCATCCATTCCCAATGAATCTAGTTTAAATTTATTTTATTTATTTATTTAACATTTTTTATATACCGCACTATTCATCATCAGTGCGGTTTACATTGAACATCAACATACCTGTCAATCCATGACTGATCTAGGTTTACAGATAACAGGGAAGATAAACTGGGAGTTTAAACTGGGAGTTTAAAGCCCTCTTCAGTAGATTAGCCAGTCTACTACTGAAGTCACATCGACCTTTCTTGGACAGATGGATGCCATCTCTGCTCTACAACCCTTGGAACAGCATCCCATGGTCTAGGAAACTAAAACGTTCTTGATGACACCATCAATGCAACCATGCATTCATCTCCAGGATGCGAGTCTCTCTGCCTTGGCCTTTATCCTCAACAGGAAGGATTGAAGAGACCACCACCACACGCAGGACCCAAAAGACAGGCAGAGCTCCGGAGTCTCAAAGCTTGGATGAGACAATGGTGCAGAGATGAGGGTTTTGGATTTGTTAGGAACTGGGAAACATTCTCGGGATGGGCTTCACCTTAACGAGGATGGAACCAGGCTGCTAGCATTAACCTTTAAAAAGGAGATAGCACAGCTTTTAAACTAGATAATAGGGGAAAGCCAACAGTCACCCAAGAGTGGATGGTTCGGAACAATGTATCCTTGAAGGATAATCCAAAAGCAGAGAGGTTCCAAAAAGGAATAAAGTAGCCCAAATGCCCTCAAGTATGGAGCAGACAGAACTTAAAGATCCCAAATTACCTATGTCTACCAATAGCCAAATTAATATGAATAAAATACAGTCTCTAAAATGCTTGTATGCAAATGCTAGAAGTCTAAAAAACTAAGATGGGAGAGTTAGAATATATGGCATTAAATGAAAGGTTAGATATGATTGGAATATCAGAGACATGGTGGAAGGAGGACAACCAGTGGGGCACTGTGATACCTGGGTACAAACTATATCGTAATGATAGAGCTGATCAAATTGGTAGAGGGGTTGCGCTCTATGTTAGAGAGAGCATTGAGTCAGAAAGGATTAAAGTTTTGCAGGAAACAAAATTTGCTGTAAAATGTCTATGGATTGAAATCCCATGTAAAAATGGGAAGGCGATGGCAGTGGGGGTGTACTATCGACCGCCTTGCCAGAATGAACAAATGGATGATGAAATGCTCAAAGAAATCAAGGAAGCTAACAAAAGTTACAGCGCAGTAATAATGGGTGATTTCAATAACCCCGGTATCGACTAGGTCAGTGTCATGGCAGGACATGCTAGGGAGATAAAGTTCCTAGATGAAATAAATGACTGCTTCTTGGAGCAGCTGGTTCATGAACCGACCAGAAGGGAAGCCATATTAGACCTAGTCCTTAGTGGAACACCAGATCTAGTGCAAGAGATAAGGGTGTTGGGGCCACTTGGCAATAGTGATCATAGCATGATCACCTTTTATTTAATTAGTGGAGGAGGGATAGTAAATAAATCCACGGTACTACCTTTTAACTTTTGAAAGGGAGACTATGATAAAATGAGGAAAATAGTTAAGAAAAAACTAAAAGGAGCAGTTGCAAAGGTTAAAGACTTACATCAAGCTTGGGTGTTGTTGAAAAATACTATCTTGGAAGCCCAGACAGTTGTATTCCACGTTTTAAGAAAAGTGGAAGGAAGTCCAAAAAACTGCCAGCATGGTTTAAAGGTGAGGTCAGAGAGGCTACTGTTGCCAAAAAAGCATCTTTCAGGAAATGGAAAAAAGAGCCAAACGACTAAACCTGGAAACAGCACAAGCAAGTCAAATGCAATGCATTAATAAGGCAGGCAAAGGGAGAATTTGAGAAGAAGCTTGCTGCGGAAGCAAAAACACAAAATAAAGAGTTTTTCAAGTACATTCATAGCAAAAAACCTGTGAGAGAGTCAGTTGGTCCATTAGATGATAGAAGGGTTAAAGGGGCACTAAGAGGCGACAAGGTGATAGCGGAGAGACTGAATGAATTCTTTGCTTCGGTTTTTACTAAGGAAGATGTAGGGATGTTACCCATGACTGAAGTGGTATTTAAAGTTGCGGAAGAATTGAAGGAAATATCGAAACATCGGGAAGATGTATTACAACTATTAGATAAACTGAAGAGTAGCAAATCACCTGGGCCGGATGGTATACATCCAAGGGTATTGAAAGAACTGAAATATGAGATTGCAGACCTGCTATTAGTAATCTGTGAACTATCATTAAAATCATCTCTAATACCTAAAGATTGGAGGATCGTCAATGTAACACCAATTTTTAAAAAGGGTTCCAGGGGTGATCCAGGAAACTACAGACCAGTGAGCATGATGGCAGTACCAGGAAAAATGGTAGAAACCATCAAAGAATAAAATTACTCAGCATGTAGATAGTCATGGCCTAACGGGAGACAGCCAACATGGCTTTAGACAAGGAAGATCTTATCTTACTAATCTGTTATGTTTTTTTTTGAAGGTGTGAATAAACAGGTGGACAAAGGTGAGTCAGTTGATATAGTGTATCTGGACTTTCAGAAAGCCTTTGACAAGGTCCCTTATCAGAGACTTTTGGAAAAACTAAAAAGTCATGGGATAAGAGGCAGTGTACTATTGTGGATCAGGAACTGGTTAAAAGTTAGAAAGCAGAGGGTAGGGCTAAATGGCCAATTTTCACAATGGAGAAAGGTGAATAGTGGTGTACCCCAGGGATCTGTGCTGGGTCCGCTGCTTTTTGACATATTCATAAAAGACCTGGAAAGTGGAATAACGAGTGAGGTTATCAAATTTGCAGATGACACAAAACTATTTAAAGTTGTTAAAACCCAAGAGGATTGTGGAAAATTGCAAGAGGATCTTGATAAATTGGAAGACTGGGCATCAAAATGGCAGATGAAATTTAATGTGGACAAGTGCAAAGTTATGCACCTAGGGAAGAACAACCCAAACTATGGTTACACGATGCAAGGTTCCACGTTAGGAACCACCACCCAGGAAAAAGATTTAGGCGTCATTGTGGATAACATGTTAAAACCCTCAGCCCAGTGTGCAGTGGCGGCACACTAGGCTGAGGGTTAATAGAATGCTAGGTATCATAAGGGTTAATAGAATGCTAGGTATAAGGAAAGGAAAATAAAATAAAAGATATTATAATGCCTCTATATCATTCCATGGTGAGACCGCACCTTGAATATTGTGTGCAATTCTGGTCGCCGTATCTTAAAAAGGATATAATGATTTTAGAAAAGGTTCAGAGAAGAGCCACCAAAATGGTAAAAGGGATGGAAAGATACTCCTATGAAGAAAGGCTAAAAAGGTTAGGGCTCTTTCACCTGGAAAAGAGAAGGCTGAGGGGAGATATCTATAATAGATATCTATAAATTAATGAACGGAGTGGAACGGGTGAACTTAGTTTGATTGTTTACATTATCAGAATATAGAAAAACTAGGGGATATGCAATGAAGCTACAGGGTAAACTATTTAAGACTAATAAAAGAAAATATTTTTTCACTCAATGTGTAATCAAACTTTGGAATTTGTTACTGGAGGATGTAGTAAAGGCTTTTAGTGTAGCTGGGTTTAAAGGTTTGTACAAGTTCCTGGAGGAAAGGTCCATAAACCATTATTAAGAAGTGACCGAAGATATCAATGCTTGACCCAGTACAAGCATTGTGGAACCTGTGTCTTTTGGGGAAACTGCTAGGTACGTATGACCTAGATCAGGGCCGGCCCGTCCATTGAGCAAGAATGTTTTTTTGCACAGGGCCCCGCGTTTCAGGGGGCCCCGTGCAAAGAACATTCTGCTTTTTTTAAAAATGAAATTTAAAAAAAAAAAAAGGGCCGCTGCCGCCGCGGCAGCATGGAGTGTCCCGCGGGGCCCCCCTCTGCCTGGCTGAACTCTCCCGGCGCGGTTGAAGCCCTCTGCTCCGGCTTGCAGATACGCGAAGGGAGAGTGTCTCCCTCGCGTCTCTGTTAAGCCCGCAGGTGCTGATGGGAAGCAGGGGCTGAATGGGAAATTAGGACTTGAGGTGGGCTGATGTGGTTAGGACTGGTAATGGGCTGTGGGCTGATGGGGGGTTTAGGACTGGCAATGGGCTATGGGGGGCTGACTGGAAATGGGCTGATGGGGGTTAGGACTGGTAATGGGTTATGGGGGGGCTTAAACTGAAAATGGGGTGATGGGGAGTTAGGACTGGAAGTTGGTTGACGGGGGGCTAGGACTGGTAATGGGTTGGGGGGTTGCTAGGACTGGAAATGGGCTGAGTGGAAGGGGAGGCTTGAACTTCAAATAGCTGATGGGGAGGGGGCTTGGAATGGAAATGGGCTGTGAGGGAAGGGAGCTAGGACTGAAAATGGGCTGATGGAGCAGCTAGGATAGGACTGGAAATGGGCTGTTGGGGGGAGCTAAGATTGGAAATGGGCTGTGGTGGGGGCTTGATTTGAAATGGACTCATGGAGGGGCTAGAACTGGAAGTAGGCTCATGGGGGGCTTGGACTGGAATTGGGCTGAGTGGAGGGGAGCTATGATTTGACATGGGCTGATGATGGGGCTAGGAAATGACTAGAAATGGGCTGATGGGGGGTGGCTAGGATTGGAAATGAGCCGATGAAGGGACTCAGACTGGAAATGGATGGGGGAGCTAGGACTGGAAATGGGCTGATGGGGGGCTAGGACTGGAAATGGGCTGATCTTTATCTTTATCTTTATTTATCTTTATTTACATTTAATATACCGCCCTTGTCGAAACGTGAGGGCGGTTTACAATAAAATAATATAAATAAAAGCGTTAAAAAGGAAAGGAAATCCATTAAAATAAGGAAAAGACAAAGGACCAAAGAGGTCACAGAACAAAGCAAACAACAGACAAACCAGACAAACCATGGGTAAGCAAAGACAAACAAAACAATTAGACAGGACTACTGGGAGGGGAGATCATATGCCTGTTGGAACAAGTGAGTTTTTAGTAGGTTTTTGAAGTGTTAGTAGGAAGGCTCTAGACGGAGAGAGGAAGGAAGAGAATTCCAGAGTGAGGGGCCCAAGAAGAAGAAAGCGGCGTGGCGTGTCTGTTCAAGGTGAGCTCGTGAATGTGGGGGGAGAAACAGACGATTAGCGTGTAATGACCGGAGCTGCCGATAAGGAGTATGAAGAGAGACTAGATTTGCTAAATACTGTGGGTTAGAAGTATGGATGACTCTATGTAATAGTATAAGAACCTTGTATTTAAACCGAAAGAGCAGCGGAAGCCAATGGAGGCGAAGCAGAAGAGGAGTAACATGATCCGATTTCCGGGCAAAAGTGACAAGACGAGCGGCTGTGTTCTGCAGGAGTTGAAGGCGTTTGAGTTGGTAGGTGGGGAGATTGGCATAAACTACTTTACAGTAATCCAGTTTGGACATAACTAGGGCTAACACCAGAGTGATAAGGGAGTCAGAAGACAGAATTGAACGGACTGAGCGTATTTGGCGAAGAGTAAAGAAGGAGCGACGGGATAAGTTAGAAATGTGTTCGTGAAAGGATAATGATGAATCTAAGATTACCCCTAAATATCGGAGGGAAGAAGTAAGAGGAATAGGAACAGAATTTATTTGAGGTGCAATGGCTGGGCAGGAAGAGCTCAAAGACACCCACATAGCTGAAGATTTGGAAGGATTCAGGTGTAGAAAATTGGATGAGAGCCAGGTGGCAATGTGAGAGAGGCAGTCATTGAGGGGAGTGATATCGATCATGGCTGGAGAAGTGTGAAAGAGAAAGACAATATCGTCAGCGTAAATGTAGGTGGAAACTGGAAATTGTTGGGCCAGGAGGGGAAGCGGGGCAAGAAAAATATTGAAGAGCAGAGGGGATAGAACCGACCCCTGGGGGACTCCGCATAACAGAGGGATGGCTGATGAGGATTGGTGATTGGCATGGACAACATAAGAGCGGGCAGTAAGAAAGGAACGGAACCAACGTAACACCACACCCCGTACACCAATGTCAGAAAGGCGTGACAGAAGGGTTCGATGATCAATCAGATCAAATGCAGCGGATAGGTCCAGTGAAACCAAAAGGGTAATGTCACCACGTTCGTGAGCTACGTGAATCTCATTTAGCAGAGCGAGAAGAATAGTTTCGGTGCTATGGCCTGGTCTGAAACCAGCCTGGCGAGGATGAAGAGCGTTGGTGGCCTCAACATGGGAGGAAAGTTGTAAGAAAACTAGACGCTCCAGCATTTTAGCAAGGAAGGGGAGATTAGACACCGGGCGCCAGTGGGATAATACAGAGGGGTCGAGAGAAGACTGTTTCAGCAGGGGATGGACAATAGCAGATCTCCAAACTGAAGGAAAATGTCCAGATGATAGACTGGAATTGAATAAAGTAGTGATGAAAGGTATGAATTGGAGAGAAGGTTCTACCAACCAGTTGGAAGGGACTGGATCCAAAGAACAGGTGGTCTTCCTAGACTGAGATAGAGTGAGTAGTACCTCTGCTGTAGTGAGGGGATGGAAGACGGACCATATGTGAAATAAAGCCCTATTAGGAGAACTGGTCACACAAGGAGCGATGGAAGCAGGGGATTCTGTAATGGTTAGCTCCTCACAGACGAGGGACAGAGGAGAGGCTGAAGAAGTGCAGGGAAGAGACAGAGGAGGAGGAGGGGTGGTAAGGAAGGAAGAACGTAAGTTCTGAACTTTGTTGGAAAAAAAAGACGCTAGGGATGCGGGGGCGGGGATGGTGGCTTGAGAAGCAGAAGGGGAAACAGTGGAGGAAAGTTGCCGCAAAATTGAGTGCAATTGTCTAGAAGAATTGGCAGCTTGTGAGATTCCTAGGGTGTAGAAGGAACGCTTAGCAGATTGGACTGCGGAGCGGTATTCCAGGTATAATAGCTTAAAATGGGCCAAAGTAGTTGGAGACGGATGAGAGCGCCAGTGTCGTTGTGCTTGACGCAATTGGGTACGTTGTAGCCGTAAGCCTTGATGAAACCAGGGTGAATGAGTCTGGGACGGAGCACTGGAGGGACAAAGTGGGGCTACTGTATCTAAAGCGCGCGAAAGAACCGAATTCCAGAGAGAGGCCTGGGCATCAGGATCTAGCACCGAGAAGTCTGCTGGGAATAGTGAGTGGGCTGAAGGAAAAGCAGCAAGGGTAGATGAAGTGAGATGACGCCAAAGACGTACTGGAGGTGGAGAAGCAGAGAAGTCACTGGTATCGGAGACTGGTAGGGAAACAGAAAAGGAGATACAATAGTGATCCGACCATGGGACACTATGAGACACGGGCGCCGATACCACAGAACAGATGTTAGGAGAGGAGGTAAGGACCAGATCTAAGGTGTGACCCAGAGAATGAGTAGGTCCTGACACATGTTGTTGAAGTGATAAATCATGGAGAAGATTCATGAAAACCCGGTCTTTAGGTCTAGAGGGAGTGTCTACATGGATGTTAAAATCACCCAGAATCATAATATTGGGATACTGCAAAACCGTCTCGGAGAGGGTTAGTAGAAATGCCTCCCAATGATCAGTGGAGACAGACGGGGGAAGATAAAGTAAAAGAAAATAGAACGGAGGAGAAGAGTGGAAGCGCAGGAGCAAAGACTCTGAGAAATGAACCGTAGTAGCTGTAATTTCATGGATAGGGAACATGGAACGATACAGAAGGGCTACACCCCCCCCCTCCTCTGCCCAGCCTGGGTGTCGAGAAGGCTGAATAGCCAGGGGGAAGTGCGCTAGAGAGGAGGGGAGTATCCCCTTCTTTGAGCCAGGTCTCAGTGAGGAAGCACAGATCAAAAGAGTGCTGTTGGACAAGATCCTGAACCAACAAGGACTTGGAGCGGAGAGACCTGCAATTAAGTAGAGCTAAGCCCAAAGTCAGACTAGCTGCCATAGAAAGTGCGGCAGGCAGAGCTGTGCGACGGGGGGGGGGGGGGGGGGGGAAATAGGTGCGGACTGGCTACAAATTACCAAGTTGGAGGGGCAGCGACTGCAGGGACTAGAAGGGAATGGATGCTGAGTGAGACTGGAACTAGAAGGGAGCTGATGTTGGGGGAGGATTAGAATGGGATGGGGCTGGGAGAGTAAAATGGAGAGGGGAAAAATATTTTGTGTGGGAGAGATGAAAAATCTATAATTGGCCGGGTATTGGGAGAGTAAGTGGGGATTGAGGATGGAGGGGTAAAATTTGTGAGGATGAAATAGGAATGAGGAAAGAGCAAAAGGAGAAAGATTAGTATGTTAAAGCAGATGTAGAGAGAGAGAATGGAAAAAAATCTAGAAGAGAGAAGAAAGGACAAATGGACAGCAGATGATGGAGAGTTAGCAGAAAACATGAAGAAACCAGAAGGAAGTGGCTGGACCAATTGCAACTGAAAAAAAAATGCACAAAAGGTAGAAAGATATCTCTTTATTTTGAATTTATTAACTGGAATATGAAAGCTCTGGGAAATCACCCCTCTAGAGATGCCCCCTTACTTATGATCTGATGTTACCTATCCTGCAGTGTAAATAGCTCATGTATATAGTTAACCCAGTTATCCAAGTTTCTTTTCCCTGTTCAATGTAAAACCAGACACCTTGTCGTATGGTAGTTATGTTATGATGTAAACCGCGCTGATGCCGAATAGCGCGGTATATAAGAAACTGTAATAAATAAATAAATAAATTTATTTATGTATATATTTCTAAATAAATGTGCATCATTAACATCTGTGCTTTGTTTGGTACAAGAGGAAATTAATTTATAGTTTTATTTCTACAGTGTTGTTGTACATTCCAAGTTTGGCTTTTGGGGTTACCAGTTTAATTATTGCCTTCCTGTTTCTAAATTGTGATTCCTTGTTTGGTGATGGTCTATGTTCTGCATGTGTAACTGAGCTGAGGTATTCTGTTTATGTAATTCCTATTTGACATTGCCACTTGTTCTCTTTCCCCAGTATTCTCTGAAATGTATTGGTTTAATATTTGCAGTGTTGCCTTTTGATAGGTAGGGTATGGTGCTTTGTGAGTCCTGGTAATGCTGTCAGGATACGGCGGGTTTGCTATGGGTTCTAAATGGGCAGCGTTTGTAGTAGTTCCTAATGTGCCTGGCGGTTGGCACTGGATTATAGTAATGTAGAAATCTTTTAGTCTTTCTTTATCCATACACTCATTAAGAGACATGTTTACTAAAAGTTAGTGTATGGTAACATTATGCAAATATTTATGCAAATAAGGCCACTTATGCAAATGAGGCCCCACACCAAGTCTCCGCACATGGCCCCGCACCCCCCTTGTGCCACCCCTGACCTAGATTGGCCACTGTTGGAAACAGGATACTGGGCTTGATGGACCTTGGTCTGACCCAGTATGGCAAATCTTATGTTCTTATGTAGCAAGCAATAGTAGCGTGAACAGCGTGAAAGAATGACTGAAGGAGCGATCGTGTTTAACTTGCCATACAGAACAAATATGCATTGCTAAATGAGCGCTATAACTAAAAGTCCAGAAAAGCTGACTATAAAGAACAAGCGTCTAAAAACATAAATCAATACACTGAAAAAAAGCTAGATAACAAAGACCTTCTCTTTGTGATGTGAGAGGAAGGAGGGAGCAGAAGAACACAAACGTAATTGCGTTAAAGGGACAAAGCTCCGTGAAGCTGAAAACATTTGTATGCACGTATAAATAGAATATAAAGTAACAGATAACGATTAAGTTGGAAAGAAGTTAAAAACAAAGTGGGCATTCATAATACGAGTGGAAGATCATAAAGCACTACCTCTGAGCGGTGTCAGACCAGGAAAACGCCGGGCAGAGGTGCAGAGAAAACAATATAACCACGTTAATGGCACCTCCCACTAAAAACGTCAGACTGATTGACAGAAACGGATGCTATTACTGAAAAAGAGTAGCCTGTATATAGAAGGGCATCAACTTTGTATGGGCTATAAAACTAAGAGGAGGACCAATTGGATTACAAAAGATAGATCATAATAAAAGTTCGAAAAGATTCTTTGTATTAGTTGATCCAAAAAGCATGTGGAAATACTATTATATTCATACATTACATAAGTAAATTAGAACCACTGAAAAAGAGGTCTTTATGAAAAAATAGATGAAAAATAGATGAATAAAACTATAAATAAATATAAAAACACAGACAAAAACATAATATTTAAAGAAAAACATTATAGTCAATTGAGACCTACAGGATACATAGCTGAAAAATCAACCATGGTTCTTCTTGGAGCAAAATACGGCCAACGTCACCACTCAGATCTTCTATGGAATGCTGAAAATGATGCCAATGCTCAACGTGTGGGGCAGTCAAAACATGTCTTCGGATGCAGCTCTTACGTTCTTAAATGCAAGTTTTAAGAGTTTTGCCAACATGAAAAGAGGTAAACACTGTGAAACAGCATATAATTTATTATATGTCTAAAAAAGGGGGGATAATAAAAATAAAAGTCTGACGTTTTTAGTGGGAGGTGCCATTAACGTGGTTATATTGTTTTGTCTGCACATGCGTGGCGTTTTCCCGCTTTGGCACCGTTATCTAGCTTTTTTCAGTGTACAGGTATTTATGTTTTTAGACGCTTGTTTATAGTCAGCTTTTCTGGGTTTTTTTAGTTCTAGTGCTCATTTAGCAATGCATATTTGTTCTGTATGGCAAGTTAAACACAATCGCTCCTTCAGTCATTCTTTCACGCTGTTCACACTACTATTGCTTGCTACATTTTAGAGCCGTTCCTCATGTGTCTCTTACAAGATATTTTATAATACGATTACACTCATCAGATTGTCCCTCTTATATGATTATTCGGTACCCTCCAGTTTTTAGAACGGCAATATTACTGCAGTGTCTCACATCACACGGAGCTTCACATATGAGCATTTTAACTGCATAGTGTTTATAGGCAATTTTACTACTGCTTATCTGTTTAGTAACATAGTAAATGACGGCAGATAAAGAACAGCATGGTCCATCTAGTCTGCCCAGCATGATGGCAAGAGTAGGTGCATCTGCCGCTCCATGCAGGCCACCCCTCCCCACATCCCTTTTTAGTGGTGAACCCACCACTCCATTCAGGACGCCCCTATTTGTTGAGAAATTAGATGGTTCAGTTTATTTTGATTTTATCCTGTTGCTGTAAAGGGATCCACTGTGTCTGTCCCATGCCATTTTGAATTCCGTCACTGTGTTTGCCCCCACCACTTCCATCAGGAGGGCATTCCAAGCATCCACCACCCTTTCCATGAAAAAGTATTTCCTGACATTGCCTTTCAATTTACCACCTTGCAGCTTCCTGTTGTGCCCTCTAGTTTTACAGCTTCCCCGTCTTTGGAAGAGTATTTAAAGGTCTGAATCATATCTCCCCTGTCCCTCCTCTCCTCCAAAGTGTACATATTTAGGTCTTCAAGTCTCTTCTCATAAGGCTTCTGATGCAGGCTCCAAATCATTTTGGTCGCCTTCCTCTGAACAGCCTCCAGTCTTTTTACATCTTTGCAAGATACGGTCTCCAAAACTGAACACAGTACTCTAAGAGTGAGGCCTCACCAGTGACTTGTACAGTGGCATAAGTACCTCTTCCTTTCTGCTGGTGATTCCTCTTTGTATGCAGTCCAACATCCTCCTGGCTTTTGCCACCACCTTGTCGCACTGTTTTGCCACCTTGAGATCTTCAGAAATAATCACACCAAGGTCTTTTTCCTGATTTGTGCATACTAACCTCTCACCCCCTATCGTGTACATTTCCCCTGTATTTCTGCTTCCCAAGTGCATGACTCTGCACTTCTTCTCATTAAATCGTAGTTGCCAAGCATTAGACCATTCTTCAAGCTTTTGTAGATCTTTCCTCATGTTATCCACTCCCTCAGGGGAGTCTACTCTGTTGCAAATTTTTGTGTCATCTGCAAAAAGACAGACTTTTTATTCAGTCCTTCAGCAATATCACTCACAAATACATTGAACAGTGCCAGGCCCAGTACCGACCCCTGAAGCACCCCGCTAATCACCTTCCCTTCATCCGACTGAGCTCCATTTACCATCACCCTCTGTCGTCTGTCAGTCAACCAATTTCTGATCCAATTTACCATCTTAGGATCCATCCCCAATCTACCGAGTTTATTGATAAGCCTCCTATGAGGAACAGTATCAAAGGCTTTGCTGAAATCTAGGTAGATGACATCCATCGCATGCCCCTGATCTAGCTCCCTGGTCACCCCGTCAAAGAACTCAATCAGATTTGTTTGGCAACATCATCCTTCGGTAAAACCATGTTGCCTCGGGTCTTGCAACCTGTTGGTTTTGAGAAAGTTCACTATTCGCTCTTTCAGGAGCACCTCCACAACTTTTCTCGCCACCAAGGTAAGGCTCACAGGCCTGTAGTTTGACACTTCTTCCCTGTCACCACTTTTGTGTAGAGGTACAACATCAGCCATTCTCCAGTCCTGAGGAACCTCTCCTGTTTCCAAGGATCTGTTGAAAACATCCTTTTAACGGTCCTGCAAGAACCTCTCTGAGCTCTTTCAGTATCCTGGGATGTATCTCATCCAGTCCCATGGCCTTGTCCACTTTCAGTTTTGCAATTTGTTCTAACACTTCATCTTCTGTGAATGGTGTGGTAACTACTTCATTCCCATTTTTATATTTGGGAGTCACAGGTGGTCCTTCTCCAGGACTTTCTATAGTAAAAACAGAGCAGAGGTATTCATTTAGCAATTTTGCTTTTTCAATGTTACTTTCCACGAGTCCGTTCACAGCACTTCTGAGTCCTGCAATTCCACCTTTGATCTTCTTCCTTTCCCGAATATACCCGAAGAAGGCTTTGTCACCACACTTCACATCTTTAGCCATCTTTTCCTATGCCTTTGATTTTGCTATCCTTATTTCTCTCTTTGTCTCTTTGAGTTTGATCCTGTATTCATTTCTGTGTTCCTCTGTTTGCGAGCTTTTGAATTTTGCGAAAGCTGTGTTTTTTGCCTTTATTTGAGCAGCCACTTCTTTGGAAAACCAAATAGGCTTTCTTCTCCTCTTGTTTTTGTTCACTTTTGTTACATATTTATCTGTTGCCCCTTTTATTGCCATCTTTAGTTTAGCCCATTGCAATTCCACTTCCCTTATCTCCTTCTACCCTGTCAGCTCCTCCTTTAGGTACTCGGCCATTTTATTGAAGTTGGTGTTTTTGAAGTTTAGGACTTTGAGCCTGCTATAATTGGCCTGTACCATGGCTTTTATCTCAAACCACACCATGTGGTGATTGCTGCTGCTTACAGGGGCACTCAGGCAGACATTCGACACACTATTGCCGTTTGTGAGCACTAAATCCAGCGTTGAGCTTTTCCTGGTTGGTTCCATCACCATTTGTCTAAGTAATGCATCTTGGAGATCATCCATGATTTTTTTGCTTCTTTCCAGATTTGCAGAAGGAGTAATACAATCCACATCAGGTAGATTAAAGTCGCCCAATATGATTGCTTCCCCCTTTGTGGCTATCTTGGCAATATCTATAATCAATTCGTTATTTATCTCTTCAATTTGTTTTGGAGGTCTGTAGACTACAGCAGTATGGATGACAGAGCCATCTCCTCTTTCCAACACGATCCAGAGTGCTTCTTCTTTTCCCCATGCCCCCTGCATTTCAGTAGTTTTAATATTGCTTTTGACATACAAGGCTACTCCTCCTCCTCTTCCATTTTCTCTGTCTCTTCTAAATAGATTATAGCCAGGTATGGCTATATCCCAATCATGCGATTCGTTTAGCCATGTTTCTGTAATGGCCACAATGTCCAAATCCATTTTCACCAGTAGGACTTCTAGGTCTGGAACTTTGTTGGCTAAGCTTCGAGCATTTGTGCTCATTGCTTTCCAGCATTTAACTGGCGTGCGTGTATTTAGCATTGATTTTGTTCTGCCTACATCTTTCCACTTGTTTATGATGTGTGGTTTAAATATGTGGCTGTTTCTGATATTAATCTGCTTTTGCAGGGGGTGACGTCTAGAGCTTGACCTTCCACATCTGTCACCCCCTTTTTCTAGTTTAAATGCATATCCACAAATTGCTTGTATTTTTCACTTAGGATTCTTTTCCTTGCGACAGAGAGATGTAGTCCATCAGCACAGTATAGTCTCTTGTTCCATCTGTTACCCCAGTCGCCAATAAATCTGAATCCTTCTTGTTTGCACCAGGTCTGGAGCCATGTATTAAAGCTGTTAATGCGATGCAGCCTTTTTGCCCCTTTACCAAGCACAGGTAGAACCTCTGAAAATGCAACAGTGTTAACAATGGGCTTGAGTTTCTCTCCCAGAGATTGGAAGTTCTTTTGGACTGTAGAGGTACTGTTTCTAGCCAGGTCATTTGTGCCCAAGTGGATAACCACATTAAGTTTGGAGTGTTCACTTTCTGCGCTAAGTACTTCAACAATGTGGTTTGTATTCCTGCTGGCTGAAGAGCCTGGGAGGCACTTGACTATCTTCTCTCCTTTGAACTGTGTTCCCAAGTTGATGCCACTGATGATGGAATCACCAAGTAGTAGTAGTTTGCTGTTTGGTAAGGTTTTCTTCATATTTGGTCCTTTAGCAGGAGATTGGGCATTGTCTGTCTCATTTAAGGGCCCTTCAGTTTCTTTGGCTTGTGCATCCTCATTCGCCAAGGCAGAGAAGGCATTATGCAGGGATATCTCCTGATGCATAGGATGCCTCTGTGTCACAGGTCGCAATCTACCAGAATCCACTGTGATCCATTTGTTCCTGGGGTGTTTCATTCTTTGTGGAAGTGGTGGTGGACTTTGTTCAGTTTGTATTCTTAGAAGAGGTGCGCTTCATTGCAGCCAGTTCCTCCCTCAGTTCCTCATCCTCATTAGCCAAGGCAGAGAAGGCATTATGCAAGGATATCTTTTGATGCATAGGATGCCTCTGTGTCACAGGTCGCAATCTACCAGAACCCACTGTGATCCCCATGTCCCTGGGATATTTGATGCTTTGTGGGAGCGGTGGTGGGCATTGTTCAGTTTGTATCCTAGAAGAGGTACGCTTCATTGCAGCCAGTTCCTCCCTGAGTAGGGTCACCTCTTTATGCATGGCAGCTAGGTCTTCCCTTAGTAGAGTCAGTTCTTTGTGCATGGTAGCTGACCTGAGGCACATAGGACAAGCTCTGAGGTTCCATATGATTTGTCTTGGAATGAAAGTACTGCAGTTATTGCACCGAATATATGACATGCTTAATAAGCAGTCCTAGAAGGAGAAGAAGAAGAAGAAGTAGGAAGGAGGAAGAAGATGTGGGCTGTAACCTAAGTTAAGAGGATAGATGGCAACGTATGCGAGTACTATATAGGCAATGCAGCCCCTGGGGTGGGTGGGGTGAGGGGTGGGGTGGGTGGGAACCTAAGTGTCTCTGGCCAGTAGGCTGTTCCTGAACTGGGGGGCACCCACAGATATCTGCTCCAAAGCTACCCAGAAAAGGAGACAGTCAGATTATCCCCAAGCTTAATTTATAACCACAGTTAAGCTTTATATTAACAATTTCCACAAAACAAACAGACTTTATATTGTGTGACAAGGAAGCATGTTTTGAGCCTATGAGTATAGAAAAGGCCAATGACTTTAACTTAGAGAAAGGAGAAATCCTGCAGGGCATGGATTTCAGCCCCTCATAGAGAAAAAAACCTGAGGGAGAGAAAGTTCAGGCAGCCACACCCTAACTCCTATGACATAACTGCAGGCTTGAGAGGTGATTACAATCACCTGGGAGGAGTGGAGGAAGGGCAGGAGCCCTGGAGAGGGAAATATAAACCCCTTCTAAAGCAGAGGAGAAAAGAAGCTCAGAGGAGAGAGGAAGCTCAGAGGAAAGGAGAAGCTCAGAGGTCTCAGGAAGTTCGGAAGACTCAGGGGAATCAGGAGTGGAACCAGGAGCACCTGCAGATCTCCAGGAGAGAACCCAGAGAGGAATACAGAGAGCTGTTCCAGAGAGGCTGGAAGGAGACAAGGAACCGTAGCGAGCACAACCAGGAGAACTGCCCAGTGCTTCAGGTACTGACTGTCTGTATCGGGGAGAGTTGTGCTCAGGAGAGATATTAGAATCCCCAAGGAGGTTGTATTCTGAGCACTGTGTCCAAAGCTCAGAACAGGACACTGCCCTAACAACACCAGATTATATGCAGATTGAGTTGGCAGGGGAGGAATTGCAAGATCTAGATATCCCCATGGACTGTACCCTGTGTCAAGCTACAAGCATGGAATCATTATGCTAAAGGCTAGCATTGAATGAGAAAGTTTCCTAGAAGCAGGTATCTGGAATTGAGCCAGGAATTGGGTTTGAAGAAAACCCCACCTGTTTGCATTTCTCAGGCAAAGTGCTGAGTCACGCTGAAGAGAAAGCTTGTGAATGTTTGTTACTTGATTTCTTATTTTGAGTTTAAAACCTATCCTGAAAGGAAGGAGGGAAAGAAGAGGTTGTTCCAGAGGAACTGAGTTATTCTTCTGTTGTTAAGTGCTTCACAAACACAAGGTTATATTGTAATATATTATTGATATCCAGGTTTACTGTAACATAGTCAAATATTGTTCTTGTTACATTGTAATCACATTAATCAATATTGTTCTTTTCAACTCATGTTATAATGTAATATTGTTCTGTTTAATTGTTTAACTGTATAACGTTTGTTGTAATGTAAACCGCTGCTGATCCTTGGAAACAGCGGTATATAAAAACTGTTCAAATAAATAAATAAATAAATAAGGTTAAAAAGAAGTATTTTTTACCTTGCTGAGCAGAGCTGTTTCTCTAAGACTGAGCAACTTTGTTAACCAGCTGCATGTGTTTAAAGGACTGTGAAGCAGTTATACTGATCTAAATGCTCTGTTGCAAACAATCCTGAATGGTCAAAATTCCTGTGTACAGTTTACTTAAACCTTTACTTTAAAATAAATTATGTCATTTGCCTTAACATCGGACCATGACTACACTTCTTCTTAAGAGCCAAACTACATGTCCCAGAATCCACCTCAGGAAAAGCTAGTTTATTTGAGCTCACCAGGAGAAGTTCTCCATTACCTTGCTCCTCTAAGCCAGAGGCCAGGGGCAAGGGCGTGACAATTAAAAACTAGAAAGCATCAGAAATAAGAGAGAAAATTAGAGTCTTACCTTTGTGAAATATCCCTAATTTTCTCTCTTATTTCTGATGCTTTCTAGTTATTGATTATATTGATGTTTTTAGAACAGTACCTTTTTGGAACTTTTTTTGCAATGTTTTACATATTTTAACTCATTAATTTATCATCTGTTACAATGTTTCTAGAGTTTGATAATTCTTTGTATTTGTTTTTTAATGTTTTTAATGATCTCTCTCTATTCTTCATGTTTTTTAATGTCTTGGGTTGGTACATTATAAGATAGATATGTTTATAGCACTTATGGCCACTTCTTGCGCAACAGCACATGATTTTATTTTAATATGTTTCTGTTTTAGATGGTCTGTTTTTGTAGTTGTCATCAGTTATGATTTTGCAGTAAGGTTTTATAGATTGTATTCACGGTTTATAAATAGCGTTGTTAAGTCCACAATTTTTTTAATGTACATGTTTTTTAACCTTTTAACATTTACAATATGTACAAAATATTTTTAATTTAATTTATTTTGTTTTATTTATTTACCATAGATTGGGAAGAGTGGCTTGGTCCACCCCTTAGACGTTTCTTTTTTGTTCCCTTTGGTAATGTATTATACACTCTTAATGTGTTTTAATTTTTTTAATTTTTTGTTTGTATTATGATTATTCATATTTTAATTTTATGTTTGTGTCTGTTCTTAGACCCCTGATGAAGGCCCAGGGCCAAAACTTGTAAAGTTGGGTCTTCAATAAAGTTTTTCTGATCAACTACATAGTGTTTGGCCATGGTCTCTGCCCACCGCTGTGCTTCAAGTGTATTAACAATGGAACCACTAGCTCAGAGAGTAAGAGAAATAGAGGAGATCCAGGGGTTGAAATGGGAAAGGGGGGAGAGTAAGGTGTCTTTGTTTGCTGATGACTTGTTCTTTATAATCAATCACATCTCCAGAGCAATTGCTGAGCACCCTTATGAGAGAGCTGGAGAGCTTTGGGAAAGGATCTGGTTTTAAGATGAATGCATCCAAGTGGGAGATTCTAAATATTTCTATTCCAGATAAATTAAGTGAATGGCTGAGGAATTTATTCCCCTTTAAATTGGCTAAGAGGAGTATCTGTTATCTGGGTGTCCAAGTAATGCCTGTGATATCAGATCTTTTTGGAGCGAATTATACGCCTCTGGAGGGGAAGATTAGAAGAGAACTTGAAGGGGGGGGGGGGGGCCCTGAAATTGACCTGGTCAGGGAGGATAGCAGCGGTGAAAATGAGGATCTTGCCTATGTTGCTGTTTTTGTTTAGCATGTTGCCGGGGGCTGTACCTGGGGGATTTCTAAGGAAGATGCAAAGAATCTTGTAGAAGTTTATTTGGGGGTAAGAGAGTGAGAGTCCCTAAACACATTATGACAAGGAATAAAGTAAAAGGGGGGATGGTGGTCCCTGATTTAGAAAAATATTATAGTGCCGCTAAGCTGAGGACAGTTTTTGAGTGGGGGTTATATGACACTCAAGAGTGAGTCCAAATGGAGAGGATTGTTATGGGCGTACCCTCGCTGAAAGAGGTTCTGTGGATTCCCTGGGGACATACGTTGGTAGCAAGGTGTGCTAACTCTTTTGTGCAAATAACATTATAATTATGGTTTCAATGGCAAACGAAGTGGTTGGGCAAGGGCTGTGTGACTGACTAAAGGTGTTCCTATTAGGGGCAATATTGATTTTCCCCCAGGAATGAAGGGAGGGTTTGCTGAATGGTGGGCGAATAGTAACCTGTGTTACGTGGGTCAGTTCTTTGAAGGGGGCAAGGTTAGCTCGTTTGAAAATATTAAGGAAGAATTTTCATTGAGAAGTTCAGATTACTACTATTATGTTCAGGTGGTTAATTATTTTATTTATTTATTTTATTTATTTATTTATTTTTATTTTTTATATACCGCGCTATTGAAATCAGCTCGGTTTACATTAAAACTGAACAAGCAACAATGCATAAATATCACAATGTGCTTACATAGAACATGGCTTACATGGAACATGTGCTTACATAGAACATGTGCTTACATAGAACAATGGCATAATCAAACTGGGATAACAGGGAAAACTATTCACATGGTATATACAAGTATTTACATAGAGTTATCTATTCTCGTAACCGTAGGTATTTATAGGTCAGGTGGTAGATTTATGATGTGTATATCTAAAGGAGAGGAGCATCTAGCCATTTTCATGTTGGGTGATAGGGCAGTTAGTGTGTGGTGTGAGTGCAAATGACTTATGTTTTTCGGGCATGGTTTCAGGATAGTGAATTAGAAAAAGGTGGTGTTTTATTGCCTTTCTGAAGGAGGTGAGGTTGGTTATGGATCTTATACTAGCGGGGAGTTCATTCCAGGCTGTTGGGGCATAAATTGAGAAAGCTCTATTGGTAGTTGCCTTTGTACATCTTGTGGTGAGCTTAGGTACAGTTAGCATGTTCAGTAGTGTAGGTCTTCTGACTCTAGTATTGGGTATGTTGTTGAGCAGTTTACTAATTGGTGTGGGAGATTGATTATTCAGTGCCTTGAAGGTCATGACCAGTACCTTGTATTGAGTTCGGGCTTGTAGTGGCAGCCAATGTAGGTTTTTCATTACTGGGGTTATATGTTCTAATCTTGATGTCCCTGTAAGAACCCTAGCAGCTGAGTTCATGGCCAGCCGAAGTGGGTTGAGGGTTGCTTGTGGAAGACCATGGAGGATGGTGTTCGCGAAATCTATGTGTGGGATCACTAGGGCTTGAAATATGGTTCGATAGTCTGAAAAGTCCAGTAGTGGGCGGAGGTGGCGAAGGGTTCGTATTTTGTGGTATATTGCTTTGGTAACGGTCTTTACATGGGTTGTCATAGCCAATCGCTGATCTAGGGTGATGCCTAGGTAGCGAATTGTGTCTTTTGTCTTTAGTTCAGCGTTTTTAACTTGCAGGTTGGGTGATGGGGTGAATTTCTGATTCCTTGTGACAAATAGGACATCGGTTTTGCTATGATTAATCCTCAGGTTTTGTGTGAGAAGCCATTCAGCCACTGCATCAAAGCATCTGATGATAGGGGAAAAATCAGGTTGTTCTATGGTAAATGGAATGTATAGTATATTATATATGTATATTATATCCAAAAGAGAATCATCCCGGGATTAAGGGAGGAAATAATCCCAATCGAGAAGTTGTTTCTGAGAGATAAGATAAAGGGAATCATCACCCAATTATATGATATTGTAGACATGCCTAAGAATGACAAAGAATCATTTCAAAAGAAATTCATTGAGAAAATTGGCCATTTAGCCCTTCTCTCTGCTTTCTATCTTTTAATCGATTCCTGATCCACAATAGTACACTGCCTCCTATCCATTGAATTTTTAAATTTTGCCAAGAGTTTTTATTATGAGGAACCTTGTCAAAGGCTTTCTGAAAATGCAGATACAGTACACTCTATCAATCATCTTACCTTTGTCTACATGTTTATTCATACCTTCAAAAAAATACAACACATTAGTAAGACAAGACTTTCCTTGGCTAAATCCATATTGGCTTTCTCCCATTAAACCATGACTATCTACATATTCAGACATTTTATTTATTTATTTTTAATTTTTATTTTGTCACAGGGAATACATCACAGTGGTATATATTTTCAAACATTTTCAGATACATTATTCATCTCCCCCATAGACTTTTAACCATTACTCATCTGTATCTTTGCTGTTATCCCCTAATTTTTCCCCTTGACATTTTTACCCCCGGTAACAGCGGATCCACCCCCTCCCATCCCTCCCCACCTCCACCCTACCACTACAACCCCCCCCCCTCCCTTTCAGGCAATTTTTACACATGGTTATAGTCAATCAACTCTCCTCTTACTTAGCATTCCACACTTAAACCTTCATCAGCCAGGTAGAATACTTAGACCATACCCTCTCAAACTGCATCATTCTCTCTTGCTTCAGGGCTGTCAGCCTGCTCATCAAATATATATGGTTCATCCCTCTTTTCCAGTCTCTCACCAGCGGCGGACTTAGTTGCCTCCATCTTTTAGCAATTTCCAACCGGGCCGCCAGACACCCCAAATTAATGAGGCAGCCTTCTTCTTTTTTCACCCCTCTTTTGTGTATCCCCAGGAACGCCACCCTGGGATCTGTCTCAATTACCTTCCCCAACATACTCTTCAGAACCTGGAGCACTTCGTTCCAGAACTCTTGTATCATTGGGCAAAGCCACCATATATGGAGGAAAGTTCCTCGGTCTCCACATTCCCACCAACATAGCCCACTGGTCTTCCCATACATTTTTTGAATTATATCTGGTGTCACATACCACCTATACATAATCTTATAGTTATGTTCTATTAAACTACTGGCAAAAATCCCAGTCCAGGCCTGCTCCGACAAAACCAGACCCAGGTCTGTTTCCCATTTCTTTTGAAATGATTCTTTTTCATTTTTAGGCGTGTCCATAATATCATATAATTGGGTGATGATTCCTTTTATCTTATCTCTCAGAAACAACTTCTCGATTGGGACTATTTCCTCCCTTAATCCCAGGATGATTCTCTTTTGGAGTGCCACAGGGATCTGTGCTGGGCCTGCTGCTTTTTAACATCTTCATAAATGACCTGGAATTGGGAATAATGAGTGAGGCTATCAAATTTGCAAAGGACACAATTTATTCAAAGTTGTTAAAACACAAGAGGATTGTGAAAAATTCCAAGAGGACCTTGATAAATTGTGTGAGAGGAAGAGGACTGTAAATGAGGAAAAAAATTCTCAAGTCTCACAACTAAGAAGCCTGTGCAGGTTTTCAAGCCTTTTGGTTTTTAGGCATTTTTCTTGGGGCCCAGTTCATCAATGCTGGTTCCTGATGACTCAGCAGCTCCTGTGTTTTCTTGGCAGTGTGACGAAGTAGATTTATTTATTTAACAGATTGCCAGGCCTTTTTTCCGAGGCAATGGAGAGTTAAGTGAGTTGCCCAAGACACGCTAGAAGGAATAGAGCACAGGCTTGATAACCAATAAGCTTCTATTCCACTCCAGTGAGAGATATTCAGAAGTTATACAGATAGTCTCAGGTTCAAAGCACCTGATATTCAGAGTGATTAGCAAAGTTTGCAGACCTGCTATGTACGTTAATCGTGGCAAGCAGTATATTCAGCGGCGTTACCGCAGTTACTGCCACTGAATATTCCTGAGTACCACCACTGAACTCCCTGATGCTAGCTGGCTGGCATCAGGATGTTCTTGTGGTAGAGTGGAAGGGGCACTCGGGGATAAACAGGCGTTGGTGATATTCAGCCACTGCGGCAAAAGTTAGATACCTCAAAGGCTGGCTTTACTTTCACTGCAGAAGCTAACCGAGCTGTGGCTGAATATCACTGGTGCCCAGTTAACTTTGCTGCTATCCAGTCGACCTTGATATTCAATACCATCGGCTGGATATGACCCTGGCATTGAATATCTGAGTTTTAAATTCAGCAGCAATGACTAGTCGCTTTACATGCTAGCTGCCTCTGACTATTACCCCCCCCCCAAAAAAAAAAGAAATGTCTTACTGCACCAGCACTGTGCATATAGTGGAAGAGTAAAGCAAGGTCAAAGTGTCAGTATCCTCCATCTGCGATGATTGTCAGCTGCTATCCTGATAAGCTGTGCTATTATTTTAGACCTACGTGAATGGATGTGCAGTTCTGCAAGCCTGAGCTAAGCATATAGTGGCGGTGATGGTCTACGTTTAGCACATGCATTCAGTGCTGCTGACTATACTAATGGTGATGCTAAATAGCTGTATTTTAAATAGGATTACCAGACACCCTTGATTTTCAGGGTCTGCCCCTGAATTTGCACAGAGGTCCCCAGATCAGTTCTGCTCTGTAAAGCAGTTGTTCTCAATTTAGGCACATGTGCTAGATACACAGGGCCGGTGCATGGTTCGGAAGAATGTATCCTTGAAGGATACTAACAAAACAGGGAAGTTAGGACATCCAAACAGAGAGGTTCCCATAAAGATAAAAGTTACCCAAATGCCCTTAAGTATAGAGCTGAAAGATTCCAAATTATCCCTATCAACTGATAACCAGATTAATATGACATGCCTATATGCAAATGCTAGAAGTCTAAAAATTAAGATGGGAGAGTTAGTATATATAGCTCTAAATGAGAGGATAAATATGATTGGTATTTTACATTTATCGTTATCCCAGGGATATATGCCTGATACACTCAAAAGTGCCACAATTCGTCCTATACCTAAGAAGACAACACTAAGCAAAAATGATCCAGCTGCCTATCGTCCTATTTCATCACTTCCTTTCCTCTCCAAGATCTTAGAGAAAGTAGTACAACTTCAACTACAAGACCACCTTGATACACATGCTCCTCTTGACCCTCATCAGCCCACTCCTTGTTCACTTGTTTGACTACTGTCAGACGGCTGCCTGGGTGAGAATCTTCACAGTCTTGGCAAGTGCATATATCTATATGATTTGCAAGGGATTGTGGGCAATGCAGTTCATTCACACCAGACACAGCTGCTCACAATAATTAGTTGTGCTTTTGGGTAAAGCCAATAAGATATTTATTTATGGGGTTATTTCTCCCAACACAGATATGCTTGGTAGCACATAAATCAGGTTACTTGCTTTCAGTGTTAAACTTGGAAAAACAAAATAAGGAAAACAACATTTGAACTTGTCAGGCAATCAAAGCAAAAGAAATAAGACCTGGTTGATAACAAACTGGTCTTTTCTGTAGGCTTAGCTAATATTCTCTTAGCAAGTATCAAACAACAAACCAAAAGCCACAAAGAAAGAAAAAAAACTTTTCTTTTCAGGTTAACTTCTTATATCTTCCCACATAGATTCAGAAGTGATTCTCTCCTAGCTCACAAGCAATTAGGTAAGTCTCAATTGCTAGCAGTTATCCAGCTGAAACCCCTTAGCTGGCTTGCTTTCTACTGCGTGGCTAAAAATACTACTCAGGAGCTTTTCTGAGTAGATTAAAGAACAAGTTTGTATTTCTTTGTGATGGTTGCTGTACTTTATAACAGAAAATCACCAAAGGAGTTTAGACAGAGAGCAGCCCATGTAAACAGATTCTTCATCTGCTATCACCCCCTCTTCTTCAACAAGCATGGGTTCAATATCATGGATTGGCACAGATGAATCTCCCAATGTAGCACTTTCAGGAGAATACTTGTTTCCCTGCTGTCTTTCAAGGTTATAGCTAGGACATAGATCAGTGTTCATACCTGAGCTTCCATTGCTGTTAGAGTTCCTGGCCAGTATGTAGTCCAGTTCTTATGTCCAGCCTTCCAATCCAGATCCCTGGACACTGGATCTCTCTTCACATACCTTCTGGCACGGGTCTTAGGGTCCCTTCCACGTGCAGCCGTCTCCCTCACAGGTACCGTCTGGAGATTCCTAGCTCTGCAGCACCATTCCTCTGGCTTTCCCCAGTCCACTGGTGTATGCTGGCCCTTGGAATGCCTCCCAGTATACGGACTGCTCTGGACTCTTCTAGACCTCTCAAAGGCTTTTCTCCTCTTTCTTCCAAAGGGTTTCTTTCCCTCTCTGTCCGTCCGGTTTGGCTTCTGCTTCTGATGATCCTCCTGATGATGAAGATGATCAAGCTCAAGCTCATTCTCTGTAGAATAAACTCTACCTTTATTCTGCTTAGATGAGTGCTCCTCCTTAACACAGCGCAGCTGTGCTGAATCAGGCCCTGCCCTTTGAGATGAGTGCTTAGGGATTACCTCATAGCCCTCCTGATTGAACACACGTTTCCCCACTTCAGCTCCTCTAATGGCTGTTTGAAACCTGGTGCATTCTGGGATTGGTAGTCTTTTATGGGAAAATTCTGTTTTCTTATTTCTACCAGCACTGACAGGTTGCTTGTTCAGAGTCACTTCACCTTTTCTATAGCTCCTTCCTGAGCTATGATAAGCTTCCTTATCACACTACCTTAGAAAAGGAATAGACAATAAAAAGGATGGATTCCTTCTAATCTTCTCAGCCGTGCAATCGGCATGACGGTCTCGGGTCTGTCCTTCCCCACCCAGTCCCTCCCCTCCCCTGTCTGTCACACATTGCACTACATGTTTTCTTTCATCAACACATTTGTTTATTTGTTAACAATGGTAATTAACAGAACAAAACTGTTGGCCACAGCATACCCCTCATATCTATGAATTTCCTGACATTTATACACTTCTTATTCTTTAACAATCAACCAACACTCACAAACAATTTCCTTTCCCGCACCTCTTGCATTTTCCTGCCCCCTCGAGAGAGACAGCCAATATCCGACGGGCCCGGCAAATGCGGGGGAAGGAAAATTCACCGTAAAAGCTTTTTCCATCTGTCCTTAGTCTTCCCCGTATCATACGGGAGAAAAAGGGGTTGCGCCTGCCATTCAAGCTGACTTAGAAACCCTTTTCCCCTCCTTTTCCCCCCCACACGCCATCAAAGCGAGTCAGGGGGCCATCTGTGCAGTGTTCCTGCTGCACCTTGTCAATCTCTCCGGTGAAGGTCCATGTTTCTCTCCTGCAACTCTCTCCCTTTACCCGATGCCTGGGCTGTGTTCTCTCTCATCGGGCCGTGCAGTCTCCTCGGGGCCCTATCTCCCCTGCCAACCCCCACGGCAGCGACTTCTCACTTGCCGTGGGGCCCCACCCCTTTTTAATACGCCGCTGTGGCCAACACCTGCTTCTGCCATAATTGTTCCACCGTGTCTTGTATGGCGCACAGGAACACGTCCATTCCTATGTCGGACAAGTGTACCCCATCTGCGCGATACAAACCCGGACAACTTTCTTCGATGAGGTCATGCCTGATGCTGTACCCTCCTATTGCCTCCATGAAGCGGGCCATCCATCTGTTCACTTTTTGCCTCGTCCTTTCCAGTGCCCTGTGTGACTTTTCGCCCCTCCACACCCGACGTGGTATGATGTGACCATGTCAAGCAAGTCCCGGGGAAGGTGTTTGCTAATGCCAGCATATCACTTTGCATTTTCTTTGTAAGCTTGACGCTGCCTGTAGACGCTAGGTTGTTGCCCCCTAAGTGAACAACTATCATCACCGGGTTCCCCTTTATTCTCTTCCTTTGTAAGAGGGACGGCACGAGCTGGTTCCACACCATACCTCGCCGCCCTAGCCATACCACTGACACCTCCGCGTTTGGTAGTCCCAGATTAAGCCCCTGAGGTCTGCACTGTGTCCTCCTTTGTGCCCAGTGAACAAAGGAATGGCCTCATATCCACGCTTCTTGAGGCCTGAGGGGGTGACTCGCACCTGTATTGGATCATAAATTAGAAAGAGACAATTATTGAAGAATTAATACTAGCACATTCTTATTACGCTCTTCTCCCCCCTTTTTTTTTTTTACATGATAAATAGTCACTAACTGTCACAACCATTGAAATACAAACTCGCTCCGCCCCCTCTTGTGATGGCTCTTTTTCTTCGCAAGCCAATCCAGCCGTTATTCCGCTGGGCGTATGTAAAGTTTGTATCTGTCGGAGTGCCACCTGCCTATATTCATGATTTGTTCCCTTAACATCCCAATGTCGGCTGCCGTTGAAGCAGCTCCGATGCGAAAGGAGTGCGAGCCGTAAAAATGTGCTTCCCGTCCAACTCGTTCTATAACTAGCTTGAGTACCTTGGTAAATTGGAAACGTGATAGGGGGGCACCGTTTGCATTTACGAACCATTGATTTCCTATGTCAGCCCGTAGCTGTTGGTATGCTATCGCGTTTTTTACAGGGCATGAGAGGTCACTGGGCAATGCTGACAACACCACTCGCGCACCTTTTCCCACCGTGTTGGTTTTGGACCTGCACAAGTGTAGCACTACAGCCCTTTTGTGTATACCTACATCTCGTTTTTCTATTCTGCCATAGGCTGTCCTGTGCCTAGAGGAGGCCACGAGCTCCCCTATCCGAAATGCCCCGTAGAATGCCCATGCAAAGGCACATCTGAACAGCCTAGTCTCATACACATCGAAACAGACCTGGCTTGCTATCACCATCATTTTTTGCAGCATCTGATGAGTGATCGGGTGTCGTTGGTCTACCTTACGAGACTGCCCCACAGACCAGCCTTTCATGACTCTCTTAATGACGAAATCCGTCCTCGGGCTCCTCTCCCCCATTGCCCTGGCAAAAAATGCTACAGCTGCCAGACGGGCCTGCACTGCCGCTTTTGTGAGCCCTCGGCCCTTACAATGTAAAATCCATCTCAATATCCACCCCTACCTTGAGTCTGTCTTCTTTTTGAATTCTGGCATCTCTGCAGAATTCTTGGTACTGTTCCCATGCTGCAACGTATTTTCGTCTTGTCTGCTCGGCTAAGGAGTCCAACAGGAGCTCCCATACCTCGGTTAACCAAACTCCCAGACATGGTCGCGTACTGCTGTCTTGACTGCGTCTGCCTCGGGGGCGAGTTCGTGAAAGAGCTTGATCTTACAACAAGAAAGAGCATCAGCAATGTTATTATGGACACCCGTTATGTGCTCGGCTCTAATGGTTACATTGTATACCAGGCATAGCAACACAATTCTTCTTAACAGTGCCACTACCCCCGACGTCTTGGCTCGCATTCTGTTCACTGCCCAAACCACCGCTAAGTTATCGGTATGGAAGGTGATAGCTCTGTTGGTGAGCCAAGGGGCCCAGATACACAAGGCTACCATTAGCGGGATTAGTTCCAGGAACGTGATGTCCTTGGTGGCTCCTTTTGCATGCCATTCCCTGGGCCATTGTTTGGAACACCACGCCCCTTTGAAGTATATGCCGAAATCGATTCCGCCGGAGGCGTCTGTGAAGAATTCTAGGTCAGCGTTATTTACTGGAAGTGCCTGCCAGAAGGCAAGGCCATTGAACGTATGCAGGAATTGCAACCAGACCTGAAGGTCTTCACGTATTTCTCTAGTGACTCGGATGCGATGGTGTTTATTCTTCATCCCCCTCGTTGCCAGTGCCATGCGGCGGCAGAAAACCCGACCCATCGGTATAACCCTGCATGCAAAGCAAAGCATGCCCAGTATTGACTGGAATTGCTGCAGTGTAGCTTTTCTTTGCCCGTGTATTTGAATGTCTCTTTTCAGCTTCAGCACCTTATCTGCTGGTAAATGTGACCTTTGCGCCAGCACGTCTAGCTGTATGCCTAGGAATGTGATAATCCCTGCAGGGCCACCTGTCTTTTCTGTCGCTAATGGAATTCCAAATGACTGTGCCACCTGCTCAAAGATACCGAATATCCTTTTGCAGTCATCATAATTTTTTCCTATGAATAGGAAATCGTCCAGGTAGTGCACCACTGTGTTGGGGCCCGCCACGTCCTCAATGACCCAATGGATGAATGAACTAAATTGTTCAAAGTATGCACATGATACTGCACATCCCATGGGCAAACATTTATCGTAGAAGAATTCCCCATTGAAAGTGAAACCCAACAAGGGAAAGGAGTCTGGATGCACTGGCAATAGCCTGAAAGCAGATTCTATATCTGCCTTTGCCAGCTGTGCCTGCTGCCCTTTGCTCCGTATGAGCATGACTGCCTGATCGATGGTCGCATATTTCACGGAACATAAAGCAGGATCTATATAGTCGTAACTGACTGTCCTTCAGGGTATGATAGATTGTGAAGTAACCGGAATTGCCCTCGTTCTTTTTTTGGTATCACACCCAATGGGGACACTACTATGTCCTCGAAGGGCAGGGTCTTGAACAGCCCAGCTACTCTCCCCATACCTTTTTCCTTTGCTATCTTCTTATGTGCTACTGTGTTGTATTTGCGGACTGATGGGGGGTTGTTTTTGATGCGTGCCTGTGATTTTGCTGGTATTAGAGATAGGATGCGAAAACCATAAGAGAAGCCATTTTCAATATTGATAGCTTTGTCCCGCTTCGGATAGGCCCTCAGCCACGGGCACATGCACTCAAGCTTGATGGGTGTTGGGGCCATGGCCTTCGTTTGTGTGCTGCTGCACAGTTCTGAATGGCTTAGCCTCCCTCGCTGCTCTGCATGTGTAAGCCGGGTGTCCGCCCCCACAGGCTGAACAGGAGTGTTTGTATTTACATGGCTACCATGTACAACTCCCTGCGTTGTACTGGCGGCACGAATGTCGCCCCGCCGACTGGCCAGCCTGCCGCCATTATGTGCCCTGAAAAGGCTGCTGCCATTGTGTGCCCTGAAAAGGCTGCTGTAGCCCTTCTTGGCTCCATGGCCTATTGGGAGCCATTTCCTCCGTCCACAGGTCCAGTATCCTGTGATGCCACGCTAATGTGGGATCCTCTGCCATGCTTCTCCTGAACTTCACATCATAGTTCAGCCAGGCCCATCCCCCGTATTTTTTGTGTGCTCGGGTGATCGTGTCCAGGTACCTAGTCAGATAAGGCCCCGATTCGGGTTCCTTCTGCATCACCACACTCATAAATATATGGAAAGCTGTTACTTTGGAATTTTTGGCTTCCTATTCCTGTCCCTCTCCCCTCTTTTTTCTCTATTTTTCCCGCCATTTAATTCCTCTTCCTGATCCCTAAGCAAGAGAGAGAATAAGTCTATATATTCTCATCTCCAAATATGTTTTTTTATCTTTTTTGGCACTGAACTGGCCAGCGAACTCATGCCACAGAGTGGATCGCGGCTGGTATCGCGTCACTCGACCTGCATTCCTGGGGATGCCCCTGCTGCCACGCTCTCTCGGTTTCTTCCCCTCTGACTCTGCCCTGACCATGCCCACCCGCATTAGAGGATTCAATTGTTTTGTTTTTTTATGTTTTTTAAAATTTTTTAATGCATTCTGAATCACATCTGCCAATGCTAGGTCCTCAGATGATGAGGATAACAGCTCAGGTGCCCCCACTACACACCCCGACTTACCATTTGCCATGCTAGGTGTCGATGTAATTGTCGCGCTACTCAAGGTAATTGTCGTGCTATTGCTTGCTGTCAGCTGCTCTTCAACCCTTAAGCTGGGCATCCCGAGCCTTTGTTTAACTGAGGTCAGGCAGTGTTGCGTAACTTGTTTTTGGCAGCTTGTCCAATTCCTGTTTTTGTGTAGGGTGTGTGGTCGCCAGCTGCTGTGGTGCCGTTCTCCTATTGCTGCTCCTGGGCTTTGCCACTGCACTGCCTGCTGCTTCCGTGCTGCCCACAGCCATTCTCCTGGCTGCACCATTATCTGCTTTCGCTTTTGCTGCTGGTGCTTTCTTCGCTGTTGCCCTGCCACATGACTGCTGGGCGCTGCGTGTCCTGGGGGCCCTTTGGTTGTCCTTTCGCGGCATCTCTATCTTTGGATAAAGTGTACTACGTGGAGGCGGTGCGAAAATACAAAAGACTAAATTAGTACTTGCCTCACATGTTTGCTTTAATCTCGTACAACTCTTGCTTCATCATGCCCTTCCTGCCTTGCATTCCAAGAACACTTATTCCCAACCTTTTTCCCTCTCATTAATCCTTCATTTCATCTTCTTTCACCGTTTAATGCATATACCTATCTAACTATATTTTCTTTATTTATTTTTGTATAAACCAATATTAATAATCTTGAAAATATCTAAGTATATTTTTATTTATTTTTTTGTATAAACCATCTACAATCATCTATACCGTTTCTGTCCATTAGATGGCAGCATTACATTCCCTTCATCTGCATGGAATCTCCTCTCTTACCGTTCCCTTTTTCTTTCTTTTTTTAAATCTAGATATATATCTTGGCTGTGCTCTGATTCCCCCCCCCCCCCATGAGTCCACCCTCTTTGCCTTCCGCTCTCGCCCTCGGATGCGGCAATCACTTTAAATGTGATTTTTTTTTTTTATGCTTTTCGTTCCTATGTGTTACCTCCACATGCTGCAAGGCAACGTCCGGGTTGTCCCCACCCCCTTCAATGGCCAGCTGCCATGCTTACTTCCTCCATGGCTACCCCCAGGTATCTATTTATTTATTAATTAATTACCTTGCTGCCCTTATCCCTTTATATGCGCCGCTTCTCAATGCCCGCATATATATTTGTAACGCGGCGCATGGTGCCGGCCTGCATGCCGGTCTTCCAATCCTTCATGCCCAGTTCTTTTGGACGAACACGTGCGTTCGCGCGCGGCTTCAGTCCTCCTCTAAGGAAGGGGGGAGCGGTGAAAGAGGACGGGCCGGCGCCCCTACAGCCCTCTTTATAGTCGGCCCTGGCCCACCCTCCCCGCTCCCCCCCTCCCCACCCCTTGTGGCCACAAACCTCAGCCCGCCGATGCGCGCCTGTGCCCAACCGCGGTAATTTGCGGCTGGGTCTTAGATATATCCTCAGCTTTTGACATGGTTTCACACAACATCTTACTGAACAGACTAATTGACCTAGGGTTTCTTGGAAATACAATAAAATGGTTCTACTCCTACCTTAATAACAGACACCAAATCGTAAAGTCTGGAAATAATACCTCATTACCATTCCTATTTACTCATGGTGTCCCACAAGGATCTTCACTGTCAGCACTTTTATTTAATATTTACCTTCAGCCTATCTGCAACATCCTCTACAATCGGCAGATGATATTATGATCTACACTCCTATAAACCTTGATAACCCAGACTACTCAGTAGTTACTACTTGCCTGGAGGATATGACAGCTTGGTTAATGGAAAACAACCTAAATATTAACTACAGCAAAACTGAAACTCTCTTTGTAACTCGAAATACTCGATCCCCCCCCCCCCAGGTCATTACTTATAAACAACATCACCATACCTATCAAACCTGAGGTAAAATATCTTGGAATTATACTAGACTGTAATCTGAATTTACACTCAAATCAACAAAATAGCTAAAACAGCCTACTATAAAATCCGAATCCTCAGAAGATTAAAACCACTGCTTAACCATGATCATTTATGTACTGTTTTTCAAACAATTATCACACCAGCTATTGACTACTGCAATTCCATCTATCTTGGATTATCTAAACAATCAATCCGCCCTCTGCAAATGGTACAGAATACCGTAGTTCGCATCCTAACTGGCACCTCTAGAGGAGATCATGGCATCCCCCTTCTGAATCAACTTCACTGGCTACCCATCATTTCCTGCATTAAATATGGCTATTTTGTTAATTTTCAAAATATTACAAGACTCTACTGCAGGCATATTTAAATCTCTTATCATGATTGAATCAAAGAGTAGACCCAGAAGACTATCCAACAGTTTCACTTTATGTATTCCTAAAGATTATATAAAAGCCAAGCAAGTCACTTCAAGAAGTGTTATTTCATTAGCTGCTCCTTCCCTCTGGAATTTACTCCCCGATCATCTCAGAGCCATCACCGATGCTAAGGATTTTAAGAAAAATATGAAATGAAAACACTCTACTCTGAACACTTTGGTGACATCACATGATTATTTATTTTTATTTCTACCTTTTTGTTATTTTCCCTTTTTATTTTCCTTTTTATGTTCTTATATTTAGGCTTTGTAAATAAGTTAATTTAATATAATCCCTGTTTGTTCCTTCCCCTTTCTTTTGTAAGTTTTGAACTTCATTGTAAAACGCTTTGATTTTAAGATAAATCAATATATAAATCCTGTTAAATAAATAAATAATCTCAGAGACCTGGTGGAAGGAGGACAACCAATGGGACATTGTGATACCTGGGTACAAACTATATCGCAATGACAGAGTAGATCAAATTGGTGGAGGGACTGCCGTCTATGTTAGAGAAAGCATTATGGCAGTGGGGGTGGGGGTGTACTACCGACCACATGGCCAGAATGAATAGATAGATAATGAAATGCTGAAAGAAATCGGGGAAGCTACAAAAGTTACAGCACAATAATAACACAGGTACACTAAAAAAAATTTTTTTTAACTGCCTCTAATGTTTCGATTGATTTTTACGTTTTTTGGTGCGCTGAATCCAAATCTGGTAACCAATTTGCTCCATCACGTACAGATTTTTTGCTACATTGGGTTAGCAGTTTGAGGTGAACATTTCAGATTGAGTGCGATCGAGATAAAAGTTTCTTGGATGAATTCTTTATACTAATTGTTTAGTAGTTATTCAAATAAGAATAAAGAAAATTGTAACAAGGCAGCACATAAGAATAGAGTAATGTCAACAAAACACACTGTGATGGTAGCAAAATTGTCTGCACTTAAAACAGCCACATACATGTGCACAAACATTGAGCATATAAGAGCGAGGTTAGACACAAAGCAAAGCAAAGAAATGTGCAAAAAATGTTGTACAGGTATGTATGTAAGAATAGAAAACGCAAACCGCACCATTGCAATACATGAAGACAAACACCCGATGGTGTGAAAATAAAATTCTAATAAATGAGATCCGACACTGTGGTAATAACTAGCAAATTTTTATTTCAAAGTTTAGTAAAAACACAATATTTGTCAACACAGTTTAGATTTTAAAGTCATTCTTGGGTCAATCAATCTCCTGGTGGGCCCGTTTCTTCTTCCCCCGAATGCTTCTCTTGGTGTGCTGCTTGGCGTATTTTTCATCTGGGGTTTCCCGCAGCAGCAACCAGCAGAAATCAGCCATCATAGTGGTGTTCCATCTTCCTTGGTACCTTCTCTCTGCGTCCTTGATGTCCTGGTGAAACCTTTCACCTTGTTCTTCACTGTACGCCCCCAAGTTTTCGGGAAAGTAGTTCACATGGGAGTGCAAGAAATGGACTTTCAGGCTCATGTTACAGCCTTGTTCTTTGAAGGCATTGAGCATCCTGGCAACAATATCCTTATAGTTCTCATCCCGCCTGTTCCCCAAGAATTTGAGAACAACATCCTTGAAGGAATACCAGGCTTCTTTTTCCTTCTCAGACATCGTTTCAGCGAATGCTCCATCTGAAATGAGTTTCCTTATATCAGGGCCAACAAACACTCCTTCCTTTAGCTTTGCTTCAGAAAGTCGGGGGAACTTTGAGCAAAGCACTCACCATCTTTTGGAAGGGACTTGATGAATTGCTTAATGAGACCCAACTTAATGTGGAGAGGTGGTAATAGAATTTTATCACGAGGTACCAAGCTCTCATGAAGAACATTTTTCTCACCGGGTCTCAAATACTCCCGAATTGGCCAGTCTTTTTTCCCCCAGTGTAGGTCGCAGGCCCGGCTATCCCACAAGCAAAGGAAGCAGGGATATTTGGTGAAACCGGATTGCTGCCCTAATAGCATGGATAGAATTTTAAAGTCTCCACAAATCATCCACTTATGCTCATCATAACGAATCTTCTGAAGAATCAGGGCCAAATTCTCGTATTTTTCTTGGAGAATAACAGAGTGAGCAATAGGAACTGAAGCGAATGTGTTGCCATTATGAAGAAGAACACCTTTTATGCTGTCTTTTGACGAATCAATGAACAGCCGCCATTCAGCAGGATCATACTTGAGTTTAAACTTTTCCATCACTCCGTATATATCGTTGCAAAATACCAAATCTTCCTCTTTGCTGAAATACTTCAAAAATTGTGTCTCGCGGTTGCGGTACCAATAAAAAGTTGTTCCTGGTGACAATAGATTTTTCTGTTTAAGCCGAGAACCTAGCAGTTGGGCAGCATCTTTTGGGAGTCCTAAATCCCGGACTAAATCATTCAATTCAGCTTGAGAGAAAAGTTCAGGTTTCGGATCTGGTTCAGTTTCAAACTCGGAAGTACTGGACTCATCGGGAAAAGCCATCTGATGAGTCTCATCATGATCAGAACCGTCCACACAAATATGATCCAAAGATTTTGGTGGTTCAGGCACAGGTACTTCGTTGCTATGAGGCATAGGCCTAATTGCTGAGGGAAGGTTGGGGTAACTTATTACGTTCTTATTTTTAAGTTGTATCCCTTCACAATGCAAGAGCAAAAATAGCAGTCACTGCTGTGGTCTCTTTGTTCACGCCACATCATAGGTATTCCGAAACGAAATGCTTGTTTTTTACCTTTCATCCATAAGCGTAGATCTTCCTCACATGTCTTGCACACTTTGTGAGGAGCCCACGGTTTGTCTTGATCGCCTAACTTCAAACCGAAATAGGCAAAATATACTTTTTAAATAAATGCAGAAATGTTCCTCTGCCGCTTTTTCACGGTATATTCCCCACAAATAAAACAAAAACTGTCCGGAGAGTTGACGCAACCTCTGGCTCTGTGAGCCATCACAAATACACAGCACTGCAAACTACAACTGTAGTAAACCACTTCGGAATAAAGCTGGATTACGACTGAGCAAACAAAAGGTAATAATGAACTTGCAAGAAACTGAAATTTGACAGGAACGTTCATGTCGCAACCACTGTGTTTGAGCGAGCGAACGAGGCGAGGCGAACAGGAAAGAACATGCGCCAGCGCGAGTACTGGATTTAGCCCCCCGCCTCCCAATTGTCCTGTTAATGTATAAAATGAATACAAAACACTCTAAAATATCATGAGGGAGTGTTTCTAGTTAGTTAACCATTACAACCTCTATTTTGGGCCAAGAAAATAAACTGCAGTCGGCTAAAAAGAAATTATGTGAACATTCCTTATATGGGTAAGAAATCTAATTTTGCAAGAAAACGTGACGTGATGGAACATTTTGGCTATTTTTCCTGGATTCAGCACCCCAAAATCTATAGGAATCAGTTGCAAAACTGGAGGCAGTTTTTTGGTAGTGTACCTGTGTAATGGGTGATTTCAATTACCCGGATATTGACTGGGTCAGTGTCACGACAGGACATGCTAGGGAGATAGTTTCTAAATGAAATAAATGACTGCTTTTTGTCGGCTCATGTACAAGCTGCTCCAAGAGGAGAAGGTATTAATGGCATGCAGGATCTGGTGCAAGACCACTTGGCAATAGTGATCATGGCATGATCACATTCGATTTATTAAATGAAAGAAGGACGGCAAGGAAATCCACAGTACTCCCATTTAACTTTCAAAAGGAAGACCATGATACAATGAGGAAAATAGTTAAATAATAAAAGGAGCAGCTGCAAAGGCTAAAGATTTGTATAAAGTGTGGGCGTTCTTAAAAATATTATCTTGGAAGCCCAGAACAGATATATTCTACGCTTTAAGAAAAGTGGAAGGAAGGCCAAAAAACTGCCAGTATGGTTTAAAGACAGGGTCAGAGAGGCTGTTGTAGCCAAAAAAAGCCTCTTTCCAGAAATGGAAAAAGGAGCCTGATGACGAAAACAGGAAACAACATAAGCATTGCTAAGTTAGATGCAAGGCATTGATAAGGTAGGCAAAGAGAGAATTTGAAAAAAAGCTTGTCCTGGAAGCAAAAATGCATAATAAAAACTTAGCAAAAAACAAGTGAGACAGTCAGTTGGACCTTTGGATGATAGAGTAAAAGGGGTGTTAAGTGAAGACAAGGCCATAGCTGAAGAAGATGTAGGTATATAAAGGTGATGTATAGGAAGAATTGAAAGAAATATTGATAAACCAGGTAGATGTATTACAACTATTTGATAAACTGAGTACCAAATTACCTGGATCGGATGGTATACATCCAAGGGTATTGAAAGAACTGAAATATGAGATTGCAGACCTACTATTAGTAATCTGTGAACTATCATCAAAATTAACTGTAGTACTTAAAGAGTGGAGAATGACCAAAGTAACGCCAATATTTAAAAAGGGTTCCAGGAGTGATCCAGGAAACTACAGACCTGTGAGTGTGACATAAGTACCAGGCAAAATGGTAGAGAGGTGGATATTTAACTCCTGTGACGACTTTGCTGTGAGTTCTAGCTGTCTATTTATTTATTTATTGTTGTCTTTTATTGGTGTGCTACTTCACCTCCCTGTTCCCTTTAGTTTTGCACTTCAGCTTTCTCAGCTGTATAACTTACCTTGCCTCTCTCAACTAACTGGCCTTTGTGTGGTAGCCAGGTTAACTGTTACTTTAAATAAAATATCTCTCCCTGCTCTGTCCCCAGAATGTGCTGCGTTTTAAACTTTTTTCCTGCTCTAGCCTACCTGAGGGACTAACCCCTTCCCCCCCTGCTGAGGGTACAGGACAGGGTATCTTGTAACAGCCCTCTTTTAATAGGTCTTATTTCCCTCCCTCCCTCCGCAACACCCACCCGCCCCTGGGGTAATTGTAGCTTTATAGGTACTTACACGTCTTAGAGGAAAGGGGCTGCTCTCAGGTGCAGCTCTTTATCCAAATCAGTCATACATTGAGGACCTGAGATTAATTAAACTTCAGGTGAACAAGGTATATTAGAGGTATTAGATACACTTTTATTAATATAAGCATCTACACCAACCCTTCGTAAGTACAGAATTTAAACACAAGCTTTAAACTAAGATGCAGACAACAGTCCAGCAGCGAGATGGGGGCTTTCCAGTCTTTTGCATTGAGTGTCGCATGTATGATTTTCTTCCAGTTGGTGAGAGGTCTTACATATGCACTAAGTGCAAGGAGCTCTTTGCTCTAAGGGAACAAGTCCATTCTCTAGAGGCTAGAGTAGCAGACCTGGAAGACATAAGAAAGACAGAGATGTACATGGACGAGACCTACAGGGATATAGTCCTGAAGTTCCACCTCCAGTCTGGCAGCATCCCTGTTGCCATGGAGGAGAGAGGTCACGTGACAGGAGAGCATCACCCTGGTGTGGCAGGACATGATCCTGTAACTAGGACCTGTCCTCCAGGTAATGTAAAACCCTCTCGCACTGAGGATGTTTCTCCAAGGCCATGTGCCCATGAGGGAAGGGTTAGGACAGCCGTTAGAGTTGATGATTCAATCATTAGGCATGTAGATAGCTGGGTGGCTGGTGGACGTGAGGATCACCTGGTAACATGCCTGGCTGGTGTGAAGGTAGCGGACCTCACGCACTGCCTAGATAAGATCTTAGATAGTGCTGGGGAGGAGTCTTCTGTCTTGGTACATGTCGGTACCAATGACATAGGAAACTGTGGTAGGGAGGTTCTGGAGGCTAAATTTAAGCTTTTAGGTAGAAAGTTGAAATCCAGAACTTCCAGGGTAGCATTCTCTGAAATGCTTCCCGTTCCACGTGCAGGAACCAAAAGGCAGGCAGAGCTCCGGAGTCTCAATGCGTGGATGAGACGATGGTGCAAGGATGAGGGTTTTGGATTTGTTAGGAACTGGGGAACATTCTGGGGAAAGGAGGAGCTCTTCCGAAGGGAGGGGCTTCACCTTAACCAGGATGGAACCAGACTGCTGGCAATAACCTTTAAAAAGGAGATAGAGAAGCTTTTAAACTAGAAAACAGGGGAAAGCCAACAGTCACCCATGAGCGCATGGTTCGGAAGAACATATCCTTGAAGGATACTACCAAAATCATTGAGGTTCCAAAAAAGAGTATGGTGCAAAGCGTAAAGATTCCAAATTACCCATGCCTACCAATAGCCAGATTAATATTAATAAAATACAGTCTCTAAAATGCTTGTATGCAAATGCTAGAAGTCTAAACAATAAGATGGGAGAGTTAGAATATATAGCACTAAATGAGAGGTTAGATATGATTGCAATCTCAGAGACATGGTGGAAGGAGGATAACCAGTGGGACACTGTGATACCTGGGTACAAACTATATCGTAATGATAGAACTGATCAAATTGGTGGAGGAGTTACGCTCTATGTTAGAGAGGGCATTGAGTCAGAAAGGATTAAAGTTTAGCAGGAAACAAAATTTGCTGTAGAATCTCTATGGATTGAAATTACATGTATGAAGGGGAAGGTGATGGCAGTGGGGGTGTACTATCGACCTCCTGGCCAGAATGAACAAATGGATGATGAAATGCTCAAAGAAATCAAGGAAGCTAACAAAAGTCACAGCAGAGTAATAATAATGGGTGATTTCAATTACCCCGGTATCGACTGGGTCAGTGTCATGGCAGGACATGCTAGGGAGATAAAGTTTCTAGATGAAATAAATGACTGCTTCTTGGAGCAGCTGGTTCATGAACCGACCAGAGGGGAAGCCATACTGGACCTAGTCCTTAGTGGAATACCAGATCTGGTGCAAGAAATAAGGGTGTTGGGACCACTTGGCAACAGTGATCATAGCATGATTCCTCACTATGATAAAATGAGGATTATAGTTAAGAAAAAACTAAAAGGAGCAGTTGCAAAGGTTAAAGACTTGCATCAAGTTTGGGTGGTGTTTAGAAATACTATCCTGGAAGCCCAGACAAGCTGTATTCCACACATTAAGAAAAGTGGAAGAAAGTCCAAAAAACTGTCAGCATGGTTTAAAGGTGAGGTCAGAGAGGCTGTAACTGCCAAAAAAGCATCTCTCTAGAAATGGAAAAAAGAGCCAAACGACGAAAACTGGAAACAGCACAAGCACTGGCAAGTTAAATGAAAAGCATTGATAAGGCAGGCAAAGCGAGAATTTGAGAAGGAACTTGCTACGGAAGCAAAAACACGAAATAAAGACTTTTTCAAGTACATCTGTAGCAAAAGGCCTGTGAGAGTCAATTGGACCATTAGATGATAGAGGGGTAAAAGGGGTAGTAAGAGGAGACAAGGCTATAGCGGAGAGACTGAATGAATTCTTTGCTTCGGTCTTTATTGAGGAAGATGTAGGGATGTTACCCAAGACTGAAGTGGTATTTAAAGGTGAAACTGCAGAGGAATTGAGAGAAATATCGCTACACCGGGAAGATGTATTACAACTATTTGATAAACTGAATAGTAGCAAATCACCTGGACCGGATGGTATACATCCAAGAGTGTTGAAAGAACTGAAATATGAGATTGCAGACCTGCTATTAGTAATCTGTGAACTTCCATTAAAATCATCTGTAATACCTGAAGATTGGAGGATCGCCAATGTAACGCCAATTTTTAAAAAGGGTTCCAGGAGTGATTCGGGAAATTACAGATCGGTGAGCCTGATGTCAGTACTGGGGAAAAGGTAGAAATCATCATAAAGAACAAAATTACACAGTTTCCTAAGTTTATGTATATAGACTTGGATTGTAGATAGTTTCCCCATGCTTATCTCCATGTTAAACCTCCTGTTCTATGTAAACGACGGCCAAAGTATATGACCAAGTGTTATATTGTTTTAATGTAAACCGCACTGATGACAAATAGCGCGGTATATAAGAAATGTTAAATAAATAAATAAATGTAGATAGCCATGGCCTAATGGTAGACAAGGAGGATCTTGTCTTACTAATCTGCTATGTTTTTTTGAAGGTGTGAATAAGCAGGTAGACAAAGGTGAGTCGGTTGATATAGTGTATCTGGACTTTCAGAAAGCCTTTGACAAGATCCCTCATCAGAGACTTTTGGCAAAACTAAAAAGTCATGGGATAGGAGGCAGTGTACTATTGTGGATCGGGAACTGGTTAAAAGATAGAAAGCAGAGGGTAGGGCTAAATGGCCAATTTTCCCAATGGAAAAAGGTGAATAGTGGTGTACCCCAGGGATCTGTACTGGGTACGCTACTTTTTGACATATTCATAAATGACCAGGAAAAGGGAATAACTAGTGAGGTTATCAAAACTGTTTAAAGTTGTTAAAACCCAAGAGGACTGTGGAAAACTGCAGGAGGATCTGGATAAATTGGAAGATTGGGCATCCAAATGGCAGATGAAATTTAATGTGGACAAGTGCAAAGTTATGCACCTAGGAAAGAACAACCCACACTATGGTTACACAATGCAAGGTTCCACATTGGGAACCACCACCCAGGAAAAAGATTTAGGAGTCATCATGGATAACATGTTAAAACCCTCCACCCAGTGTGCAGCAGCAGCCAAGAAAGCAAATAGAATGCTAGGTATCATAAGGAAAGGAATAGAAAATAAAACAAAGGATATTATGCCTCTGTATCGTTCCATGGTACGACCGCACCTTGAATATTGTGTGCAATTCTGGTCGTTGAATCTTAAATAGGATATAGCGTTATTAGAAAAGGTACAGAGAAGAGCCACCAAAATGGTAAAGGGGATGGAGGGCTACTCCTATGAAGAGAGGCTACAAAGGTTAGGGTTCTTCAACCTGGAAAAGAGACGGCTGAGGGGAGATATGATAGATGTCTATAAATTAATGAGCGGAGTGGAACAGGTAAACGTAGATCGATTGTTTACGTTATCAGAATATAGAAAGACTAGGGGACATGCAATGAAGCTACAGGGTAAACTATTGAAGACTAATAAAAGAAAATATTTTTTCACTCAACGTGTAATCAAACTCTGGAATTTGTTACCGGAGGATGTAGTAAGAGGTGTTAGTGTAGCTGTGTTTAAAAAAGGTTTGGACAAGTTCCTGGAGGAAAGGTCCATAAACCATTATTAAAAAGGGACCCAGGATATCAATGCTTAACCCAATACAAGCATTGTGGAACCTGTATCTCTTGGGGATACTGCTAGGTATGTATGACCTAGATTGGCCACTGTTGGAAAGAGGATACTGGGCTTGATGGACCTTGGTCTGACCCAGTATGGTATATCTTATGTTCTTATGCAAATGGTAAAGGGGATAGAAAGATACCCCTATGAGAATAGGCTTAAAAGGTTAGGGCTCTTCAACTTGGAAAAGAGAAGATTGAGGGGAAATATGATAGACGTCTATAAATTAATGAACTGTGCATGTGCATGTGCATGGGGTGGCAGCTTCAGGAGGGTGGTACTGTCTGCACAGTCGACCAGGCCCTGGAATGGAGTGGGCAAGCAGTGATCCTCAGGCGACATTACCCCATGCTGTAGGAGGCTGCTGTTGTACTGCAATCAGGTAGCAAAGGGCAACTTACAGTCATTAAAATCTGCATGGCGCTTTGAAGCCCATGTGCATGCTGCCTGTCAGACGTGTGATGTGTGCATGGTCTCCAAAGCCCTGTGCTGATTTTCAGAAGTGTTTTGTTTCCTAAGTGAAAAGCTCTCTGAATGGTGAAGCAGCGGGGGGTAGGAAGTTTGTCATTAATAATGTTATTAATGTTAATGTGTTTGGATTTACTGGTTCCCTGCAAAGTTATATGGGTTTCTGATATTTGGTTCACTTTTCATTGTAATGTTAACACGTTCTATGTAAAGTTTTATGCAGTATATAAACTTCTTAAACTTCTCTCAAATATGCACCTTCCTTCTGGAACTCCATCCCATACAAACTCCAGGTCACAAAGACTCTATTATCATTCAGAAAGGCCTCAAGACTCAACTATTTACAGTCTACTTCACTGAAGACAGGACATATTCGATATCGATACCCTAATACACAACTGGAACAAAGCAATAACAGAGACTTCAATGAAAACCGCCCTCTCAAAGCCAACGCTCTAGAGAAAACACAACAAATTGGTGCATACCCCTATTAAAGGATTTGAAAAGAAGTCTACGAATCACAGAAAGAAAATGGAGGAACACTAAATCAGATGACACCCTTGATATGTACAAACGTAAGCTACAAGCATACCAAGTTGCCACCAACCAGGCATAAAGAGACTACTATACCAAGATAATCCTTAGCTCCTTAAACCGCCCTTGGAAGCTCTTCAACATAGTCAGAACACTATGCAAAGATCACACCGAACAGAAAAAAACCAACCTCACACCACAAGCAATGGCTGACTACTTCCAAACTCTAACCTCAGCATACCTTAATAATACAAGCCAACATATAACAGCAGCAACCGAAACCATATATCAGAGCACCTGGACCACATTCCCGAAAATCACACCAGAATATCTAGAGAAAGTTATCACAAGTATTAAACAACCACCTCTCCACTCGACCCTTGTCCAATTAGTTGGATCAAGGTAACCAAACCGGAACTCATTCCATCAATGCTAAAAATCATTCAACCATTCAACCATCGCTAGCACAGGGGTACGTACCACCTGAACTCAAGTTAGCCTCTATCTGCCCTGTCAGGAAGGGGACATCCAATGCAATAAATCAATCATCGACCTATAGACCTATAACCAGCCCCCTATTCCTGACCATGATATTGGTCACCCACTAGATCACCAACAATATGTCTTCAGAACTAGACATGGAGTAGAAACACTCATGACTAGCCTACTTGACGACAACCTCATTAAGGGCACCAACAAACCCAAATCTGATTTTATTCTCATATTTCTGGACATTAAAACAGCATTTGACTCCATCCCACATCACCTCATAATACGACTACAATCTATCGGTTTATCAAATACCACCCTCTCCTGGTTCAAATCCTACCTGACAGAGTGTAAACTGCAAGTCAGAATAGACCAGACAAACATCCCCATACACACAAACCCAAGGAGTCCCTCAAGGTTCAACCCTCTCAGCCTTACTATTCAACCTCTTCCTGCAACCATTATGTACCATAATTAAGTCCTGCAACATCCTTTACCAAATCTATGCAGATAATGTAATGATTTACACTCCTATTAACACAAGTATTAACATCACACCCATTACAAGCTGCTTTTCCAAACTCCGAAATTGGCTCAAGAGTCAGAATATGAACATAAATTTCAAGACCGACACTATGCTCATCACGAGGGACTACCTTCATGCCACCATCCACCATACCTATCAATGGAATACATATTCAAGTAAAGCAAAACTTAGGGTGCCTTGGAGTTACTCTGGACCAACACCTTACTTTCAAAACACATATACGAAACATAACATATATTTTAAGCTAAAAATAATCAAAAACCTCAAGCCACTCCTATCAGAGCATGACTTCCATTCTGTCCTCCAAGTAACTATATTCCCCCACCTTTATTACTGTAATATCATCGTCCAGGGAATACAAACTCAACCATCCACCCTCTCCAACTTGTACTCAACATGGCTGCAAGAATCCTCCTCAGTGCAAAAAGATCTGAACATATCACTCCTCTCCTCAAGCAATTACATTGGCTTCCCATGATAGAAAGTATAAAATTCAAATCCATCTTCACGACATTTAAAATCCTCATTGACTGCACCACCACACCTACAAACCCTGATCAAGATCACACCTGACAACAGAGAGCGACAAACAATTTCAAGGAACATGCAACAGACTCCGCTGATGTTCACAAGAACCAACGCCACCACATCTAAGAGAGCATTATCTCTCTACGCACCACTACTATGGAACTCTATCCCAGAAAGCCTAAGAACTACAAACGATATAGTGTCCTTCCGGAAAGCCCTTAAAACCATATTTTCAGAGAATGCTACCCTCTAACATAACCCTGATCTGTTCCCTCCTTCCCCCAAACTCCTCCTTCCTAAACACCCTCAACCTCCCCTGCCTCATACCCCCATATGTAAAACTGTACATAGTTACCCCACGATTATATATATATCAAAGTTAACCCAAGTTGACTTCCCTGTTCATTGTAAATGTTCTATTACAGTGTAAACCACTTTGACCGAAAGATAAAGCAATATAAAAAATCTGTTAAATAAATAAAATAAACATAATCCCATCATATACCAACCTCTGTCCCCTACCCCTCAACACCCCTCTTACCCCCCAACTCTTCCCACCCCTCTATGTTCCATGACTCCCTTCTATTACGTTCTCTCCAAGTTCATTACCCTGTTACATTGTATTAAGTTCTGTTTTGATATAAACCACTGACCATAGGATAAAGCGGTATAGAAAAGCTGTTAGTTAAATAAATAAATTTTATTGAGGCATGGGCCTCAAATTGCTTAGTCTACAGGGTGTCATTTCTAACATTTTTATCACGTTGGGAGAAAAAAGGTTTGCAATGGGTTGAAGGGGGATGGGACAGCACAGTACTCACTTGCACAGGGCAGCAAAAAAGGTAGCATCAGCCCTGAAAATAGATTTCTTTCTTTCAGTGTGCATCAGCAGCAGGCAGCAGTTTGGCTTGAAAAGTCTACTTCATGCTGCCTGACTGCCTGCTCAACAGAGATAGAAATGGGGCCTCTTGTCTAGCAGTATTGGCTCCCGCAAGCAGCCTCATTGCACGCCAACCCGGTGCATCCCTGACCCAACCTGACGCAGGCCCAAGCACCATCAGGAGGAGCCAAACCTGACATCGCTCAAGTGAAAGTCCAGCGGCACATATGACACTACTCCAGCATGCTGCAGTAGAGGACCATCAAACTGATGAGCGGGCAGTTCTGTGCTAAAGCTGGAGCCAAAGATGATATCTGCCGTGGAAACAGAAACTTGATTGCCCCTTTACTGTAATGAAGTGTGTGCTCCGGATCCTGCCCCTGAATCACCCCGTAGCCTCCAGGATGCATAGATTTTGGAAGCCTTGCCAGTAGAGACATTGTGCAGCACTGAAGCATGCAATCCCGATGCCGATGATAAGGAGAGCTGGTTTGGAGCAGCCACCAATGCTGCTGCTATAGCTTCTGAGCGGCAAAGCCATGAGCGCCGCTCTTCAGAAAGAGCTGTTAGTGTGTCATTACCTGCAGCCTCTGGGGGGGGTGGGGGAGATCATCGATCAGAGTAGCCTAGTGGTGGAAGGAAACAGGCAGTGGGGAGCATTGCCTTGTGGGTGTTTTTGTGCTGTTACTGAAACAAGGCAAGAACACATTCCTTCCACCCCCCACCATCCAGCATGTCTCCTTGCTTCGGAGGGCAGCCCAAAAAATCCCACAAAAAAGCAACGCTGTATGCATACAAGTCCCCCCCCCCCTCAGGGCCTGCCTGTTCATTGTGTGAGAATGTTCTTTGCACAGGGCCCTGCATTTTATGAGGCCCTACACCAATAACATCCCGCACATACTGTTCAGCTCCTAGCAGATCCAAGCTCACCTCTTTACAGCTGCCAAAGTGAAGAGTGCCGTTTTTCTTCACTTCAGCAGCTGTGTTCTAATTTAGGATGCTGGCACGCTAGAGGTCAAAGGACATTTCCTGTTTCCAGGCATTCAGCGCCCCAGCAGCCTACATTAGCCCCAGCATACAGCTGCCAGAATGAAGAAAAACGGCACTCTTTGGTGGCTGTAGAGAGATGAACCGGGGCCTGCCCGTCTCCCTCTAAAGCCAAGCAGACAGGCACGGGGCTCTTTGGGAAGGGGGAGCCAGGACTGGAAAGAGCTGATGGGGGGGGGGGCTAGGATAGGACTGGAAATGAGCTGATGTGTGACTAGGACTGGAAATGGGCTGATAAGGGGGCTAGGATTGGAAATGGACTAATGGGGTGGAGCTTGGACTGGAATTGGACTGATGGGGGGCTAGGATAGGACTGGAAATGGCTGAAGGGGGAGCTAGGATTGGAAATGGGCTGATGGGATGGTGCTTGGATTGGAAAAGGGCTGATGGGATGGTGCTTGGATGGGAAAAGGGCTAATGGGATGGGGCTTGGACTGGAAATGGTTGATGGGGAGCTAGGATTGGAGATGGGGGGGTTTGGACTGGAAATGAGCTGATTGGGAGCTAGGATGGGACTGGAAATGACTGATGAGGGTCTAGGATTGGAAATGGGCTCATGGGGGGTTTGGAATGAAAATGGGCTGATGGGGAAGGCTAGGACTGGAAATGGGCTGATGCGGGGGAATTGCACAATGGAACTAGAAGGGAGAAGATGCTGAGTGGGGCTGGAACTAGAAGGGAGTTGATGTTGGGGGAGGACTAGAAGGGGTTGGGGCTGGGGGAGTGAGGATGGAGAGAAGAAAAGATATTTTGTGTGGGAGGGAATAAAAATCTACGATTGACCGGGTATTGGGAGAGCAAGCGAGGTTTGAGGATAGAAGGGTGAAATTTGAGTGGATGAAAAAGGAATAAAGAAAGAAATAGAGGAAAGAGCAAAAGGGGAAGATCAGTATGTTAAAGCAGATTAAGAGAGAGAATGGAAAAAAAACTAGAAGAGAGAAAAAAGGACAAATGGACAGCAGACAATGAAGAATTAGCAAAAGACATGAAGAAACAGAAGAAAGTGACTGGAGCAATTGCAACTGAAAAAAAATACTCAAACAACAAAAGGTAGAAAAATACCTTTTTTTTAATTTAACAACTGGAATATGTCAGCTGTGGGAAATGTGCATCATTAATGTCTTTGCATTTTGTTTAGTACATGTGGAAATTAATTTATAGTTATATTTCTCCAGTGTTGTTGTACATTCCAAGTTTGGCTTTTGGGGTTCCCAGTTTAATTATTATCTTCCTCTTTCTAAATTATGATCCCTTGTTCTTTGTTTGGTGATGGTCTATGTTCTGCATGTGTATCCGAGCTGAGGTATTCTGTTCATGTAGTTTCTATTTGACAGTGCCACTTGCTCTCTTTCCCCTGAAGGAGATGTATTGGTATTCTCTGAGATGTATTTGTTTAATATTTGCAGTGTTGCCTTTTAGGTAGGGTTTGGTGCTTTGTTGTGGTAGGCGAAGGCCTATGATCCATGCTGCTTGAACTAAGCATCAATAGAAAGACCCCGTTGTGTTCCAAAAAAATTTTTTTGTATTTTTGTCGGATATAGATCATGAGGAGAAGGCACTATAGGCCAACTCACTTACATGATACATGTCCCTTTTATTCCACCACTTGGGTATGAAACTTAAAAGTACTTAAACTAAGAAGGTCTCAAACCTGAATCACACGATACTTGTCAAATGTCTGCGCGACGTGCACGTTTCGGGGGAAAAAAACCCTGTATCAAGCGCTCAAAACTCTCCTCATGAAAACAACCACTGCCACCATGGAACTGGCAAAAAACGCCGACTTGTTGGCGATTCATATAAATGGAACCGATTTTTAATTGGGCTAGACCAAATGCCTGTCAAAAACAACCAACCAATCAGAAGAGGGGAATCCCCACAAAGCAGGGAACCCCCTATACATGAAAGGATGACATCACATCGCCCCCAGCCAATCAATTTCACTGTTCATGCCAGTAGGAGACACAGCTTTTAGAAGGAATATCCACCGTTGCTCTAATCGCCGCAGGTGAAAAATCCGATCACCCCCCCTAGGCTGGGGGCGATGTGATGTCATGTCCTTTCATGTATAGGGGGTTCCCTGCTTTGTGGGGATTCCCCTCTTCTGATTGGTTGGTTGTTTTTGACAGGCATTTGGTCTAGCCCAATTAAAAATCGGTTCCATTTATATGAATCGCCAACAAGTCGGCGTTTTTTGCCAGTTCCATGGTGGCAGTGGTTGTTTTCATGAGGAGAGTTTTGAGCGCTTGATACAGGGGTTTTTTCCCCCGAAACGTGCACGTCGCGCAGACATTTGACAAGTATCGTGTGATTCAGGTTTGAGACCTTCTTAGTTTAAGTACTTTTAAGTTTCATACCCAAGTGGTGGAATAAAAGGGACATGTATCATGTAAGTGAGTTGGCCTATAGTGCCTTCTCCTCATGATCTATATCCGACAAAAATACAAAAAAATTTTTTTGGAACACAACGGGGTCTTTCTATTGATGATTGTTGTTATTTTGACCTTTGTTTTTTGGGGTCTTTTTGTATTTGTGCTTGAACTAAGCAGGCAGGCCTAAGCAGCTTGACCTGTAAATGAAGCCTGTGGCTATTCCCAGAAGAATGAAAAAACCCTTTGAATACTGCCACCATAGAATTGAAACTTAACTAAGCATAATCAAGCATAGCTAAGCAGAATCGAAACTTAGGAGAAATAGAAAAACTGCTTTAATTGGTACTGATAAGAATGTGAGAAGCTTCTATGGAATTAATTAACTCTGCTGAAAGAAAAGTTACAGTGCCCTGCTTTCACACATATTCCAGCCAGCTAGTGACCTTGGAGAAGAGATGTATCAAGAGCCGAAGAACTGACCATTGTAATGAGGGCTGTAAGGGGGGGAAACAGGTGCTGAGTCCAGACAAAGGTCCTCATTGGATAACTACATAAAGGCACCGGGACCAATAGATGGGGCAAAAGGGGTTACCGGGACCAATGAAAAGTTTGCCTAAGTCTAGACTGGAGAAGAAAAGTATAAAAGTTGTTGTTTTACTAACAGCCATTGCTCAGCCATTTTGAATGTGATTCTGCTTGAGTCTTGTGCACAATAAATGATTTGGACCTTCTGAACAGACTCCTGGTATTATTGGATCGTTTGCGCTCTGCCGCTACATATTCTTGGTGCGTTGGCCGGGAAGGTGTGGTTAGTAGAGGGTATACGGGCTGATATACCACGACTTTCCGCCTCTATAGGTTTGGTCCTGCCGGGCTCGTGCCCTCCCGACGTGGGCTCGGCTCCCAGGCGCCACCGGTCCCGTTGCATCGGAGGGAGCTGGGCCAGGCCTCGGCGGGTGCCGGACCCGGTCGAGCCAACACCTCGAACCCGTGAGGGGAGTCCGAGGTCCAACTCATGCGCTTGCTCGGGAGCGGGGACCGGATCCGGTGAGTATAGATTTGTGGAATGTCTAGACAGATGAGTCAGAACTGCAGCTTGAAACTTGTGAACTTGTGAATTTTGGTAAGAGAGTTTGATCACCTCTCAAGGCGGTCCAATTAACCTTGCATAGTGTATTCGCGAGGTGAACCTACCGTCTTCTTGGTACGAATTTGGTATAGCCTAGTCAGAAGAGACAGGATTGGGCTTTTTGGGATACGTTGCTAGCATGATTGTGTGAATGAAGTGTGATTGAGAGGTCTAGTAACATAGACCAAGCGAAGGCGGACTCCTGAGTAATGCAGTTCCTGGCCGGGCGACCGCGTCCAGGTCGTAAAAAGGAGGAAGCGACCGTCGTCTTGTCTTGTTCTTTGTTTCCCTTGAATGTTTCTAGGGCCGTGAGGACCCCTTACCCACGGTCCGCCCTCCTTTTCCCTTCTGTTTGTTGTTGCGCGCACACATCGATATGGGAGGGGCGGGGTCTACTATGCACACTCCATTAGAATGTATGATTAAGTATTTTAATAAAGGATATTCAGGAGACTATGGGGTCTGCGTCGCGATTGCAAATTCTGTGCACTAGGGAATGGCCTGCATTAGATCCTATGTGGCCCCGAGATGGAACATTTGCCATAGGAATCATAAAGTCAATTTATCGGAAGGTGCGAGTAGCGCACCCCGATCAGTTTCCCTACATAGATTCCTGGCTAAGTATTTGTGAAAGCCCACCCCCTTGGGCCCGGCGCTGCTATGAAGAACAGTGCAGAATAATGGTAGCACTGACAGAACAGACACAGAGGACAGGGATAGCTAAGAAGCCTATTTATGTTGATCCTGAGTCCCCGGAAGTTGTAACTAGACAGCTCCCAGCTCAGCGCCCAGTAAGAGTACCACCGCGCCCCACGGCAGCCCCCCGGGACCGGCAAATTCCACCCCCTGACCCGCCAGTAGTTCAGCCAGATGATTTGCCCCCTGAAGAGGCCGATCAGCTCGAGACTGAGGAAAATCTTGAGTCAGAACATGAAGAAGAAGAATCGTCTTCCCAGTATGAGACTGACAGTGTAAAATCAGCTGTCAGTGCAGGCTCATCTGCTGCAAGCGAGGGTTCCCAGACTAAGCATAATTTGAGGAAGAGAGGCCCTACTAAGAAATTATTGCCACTGTGGCAGGTCCCGGGAGTGCCCGTAAGGAACGATGAAAACCGGATAGTAGCGGGACCCACAAGTTTAGTTTATGTGCCTTTCTCCACTACTGATTTGTTGAATTGGAAAACGCATTATGCCTCTTACACTGACAAGCCCCAAGAATTAACAGAGTTAATGAATACAATTATACAAAGCCACCAGCCTACTTGGTCAGATTGCCGTCAACTCCTGTCTACTTTATTCACTACTGAGGAGCAGATGAGAATTATGCAAGCAGCTGTCAATTGGTTAGCAGAAAATCCTCTAGCAGAGGGAGGAGGAGGAATAGATAATCGCGAAGCAGCAAAGAGAGAATTTCCTAATGAAGATCCTCGGTGGGATCCAAACACCGATGTAGGATCCAGAGCCCTAGCTCGGTTTCGCCAAGGCCTTTTACAAGGTCTGCAAAAAGGGGGTCAGAAAGCCATGAACCTTTCCAAGATAGCCGAGGTTATCCAGGGCGCGGATGAAAGCCCAGCAGTATTCTATGAGAGATTGACTGAAGCATACAGAATGTATACGCCCTATGACCCAGCTGCACCAGAGAGTCTGTGCATGTTAAATGCTGCCTTTGTCAGCCAGTCCCAACCAGATATTAGACATAAACTACAGAAATTAGATGGGTTTGCGGGCATGAATATGTCACAGCTAATGGAAGTTGCTCAAAATGTGTATGTGAATCGTGATAATGAAAGGCAGAAAGAAAGTGATCGTAAAATGAAGAAGAAAGCCGATCTTTTGGCTGCCGCTTTAGTTGAACGGAGAAGGGGAGGTGTCCCTAACCGAAGGAGCAGAGGTAGAGGGAGGGGCCGGGGGGATAGCTGGTCCACATTGGGCGTGAATCAATGCACCTATTGCAAGGAAGAAGGACATTGGAGGAACGCATGCCCGCAACTCGAAGACGCCTCACACGAAGAAGGAGAGAACGCCCCTTGGGGAGAGAGGGAGAGAGGCCGATCACAGAATCGCAGAGGAACAAATCGAGTACATTTCCAATGGGAAAGAGAGGAGGCCATAGAAGGAGTTGCAACCCCAACGAACTATGATTTAGATGAAGCAGATTAGGACAGACCGGGCTCCGAATTTGCCTTAGGTCCCCAGGAGCCTATGGTCTGCTTAAAGATAGAGGACCGATTCATGGACTTTATGGTTGATACTGGAGCAGAACATTCTGTAGTAGATAAGCAAATACCTCCTTTGTCCACAAGAGCAGTCACTATTATGGGAGCAACTGGTGCCAGAGCCACCAAGTCTTTTCTGCAAAACCGCGTATGTGAACTAGGAGGACAGCAAATAGCGCACCAATTCCTCTACATGCCTGAGTGTCCAGTGCCACTACTGGGACGAGATATGCTAGCCAAACTGCAGGCTCAAATATCCTTTACTGAGAAAGGAGAAATGCAAATGACTGTAAATTCAAAGCCTACAGGATTAATAGTGCTTACTGTTCCCCGAGAAGAAGAGTGGAGATATTACAGTACTAAGCCAGTTCCTGATACCAATTTTAGTATGCCAACAAACATTATGGCTCCTCCTGGAGTATGGGCAGAAGGTAACCCACCCGGTCTAGCTAAGCACATAGCCCCAGTAATTGTGACCCTTAAGCCTGGAGCAGAACCAGTACATGTTAAACAATACCCACTCCCAAGACCCGCAATTGAAGGCATTCACCGCCACTTGTTAAGGTTACTGGAGTATGGCCTTCTCAAAGTATGTCAATCACCTTGGAATACACCTCTTCTGCCAGTTAAGAAGCCTGGGACAGGTGATTACCGCCCAGTGCAAGATCTAAGGAGAGTGAATGAAGCAGTTGAAACCATACATCCAGTTGTGCCAAATCCCTATACACTCTTAGGACTGATACCTGCTGAAGCTACCCATTTTACTGTTCTGGATTTGAAAGATGCATTCTTCTGCATACGATTAGCCCCGAGTAGCCAATTGCTGTTTGCCTTTGAATGGCAGGACCCTGTCTCAGGAAGACGGGGCCAACTCACCTGGACACGATTGCCTCAAGGATTCAAGAACTCACCCACCATCTTTAGTGCTGCACTAAACCAAGATCTCTCAAGCTATCCTGTAACTCCTGGGAAAAGAGTGCTTCTTCAGTATGTGGATGACCTATTGGTAGCAACCACATCGGAGAGTGAGTGTGTACAAGCCACAAATGACCTTTTACAACTATTAGATGAAGCTGGATACAAAGTTTCTAGAGCAAAAGCACAGCTATGCCAAACAGAAGTAAAGTATTTGGGTTTCCGGCTGACCAAAGGAAGCCGACAATTAGGACCAGAAAGAAAAGAAGCAGTGTAGTAGTATCCAAACCCCAACCACCAGGAAGCAAGTCAGAGCCTTTCTGGGAGCAGCAGGATACTGCCGAATATGGATACCTAACTTTGCTCAGATTGCTAAACCACTATATGAAGCCACCAAAGGAGAGGAGAAGTTACCACTAGAGTGGGGACCCGATCAAGATGAAGCTTTTAAAACCTTGAAGAAAGCATTAATGTCATCACCAGCACTTGGACTACCAGATGTCCAGAAGCCTTTTCATCTATTTGTACATGAAATAAAAGGGAACGCTCTAGGAATGTTAACTCAGACATTGGGACATTGGGAGCGACCTGTAGCATACTTATCAAAACAATTGGACACTGTAGCCAAAGGATGGCCACCATGTCTGAGAGCTGTTGCAGCCACAGCATTGTTAGTGAGTGAAGCAGACAAACTCACCTTAGGACAGAACCTACGTGTTACAGTACCACAGGCAGTACTTGCCCTTGTGGAACAAAAAGGAAATCATTGGTTCACCAACTCTCGAATGCTGAAATACCAGAGCATGCTATGCGAAAATCCTCGAATACAACTGGAAGTGAGCCATGCTTTCAACCCAGCCACATTGATACCAATCAGCGAGGACCCACCAGAACATGACTGTATAGAAGTCATGGACACTGTGTTTTCAAGTCGACCTGATTTAACTGATGTGCCTTTAGAAAATCCCGACCAGACTTACTTCGTGGATGGAAGCAGCCTCATCATCAATGGACGACGTTGTGCCGGGTATGCAGTAGTTACCTGGAAAAAAGTCATTGAATCATCAGCTCTTGCATCAGGAACATCAGCACAGAAAGCGGAATTGATAGCACTCACAAGGGCACTAGTATTAGGTGCCGGACTTCAATTGAATGTATACACAGACTCAAAATACGCTTTCACTACTTTACATGCTCATGGAGCTCTGTACAAAGAAAGAGGACTCATTACCTCCGGAGGCAAATCTATTAAGTATGGCCCAGAAATATTAATGTTGTTAGATGCGGTATGGGCCCCTGTACAAGTTGCTGTCATGCACTGCCGAGGACATCAAACCGGAAAAGGAGAAGTTGCCCAAGGAAACAGATTTGCCAAGTTGTAAATAGTTCCACCTGTTCTATGTAAAATGACTAGGTATGCGCTTTAACTTACCATATAACTTACTGTTCCTTGTAAACCACACTTGATACTTGGGAAAGAGCGGTATAGAAATAAGTGTTAAATAAATAAATAAATAAATAAATAAATGTCTCAGCACGCAAAGCAGCTATGACAGGACAAATTTCATCACAAGCAACACCAATACAAGCAGTATTGTTTCCTGTACCCCTTAACCTGTGGACACCACGATACATCACGAAAGAATCGGACTATTATTGTACTATAGAAAAAGGGGTACTGAAAGATGGATGGATTGAGCTGCCACCAACAGAGGGTAGCCAACCTCCAGGACGAATAGTAATCCCTGAATCATTGGGACCAGCCTTTGTAAAGGCTTTTCATCAAGCTACACATTATGGGAAAAACGCAATGGAAAAAGCACTCAGACCACATTTTTGCATTGCATTGTTGGGAGCTCTGTCAGCCTCGGTAGCTCGCCAGTGTTTAACTTGTGCCAAGAACAATGCCAAGCAGGGTCCTACACCACCACCCCGAGTTCAGTCAGGTGGTGTAACCCCTATGCACAATCTACAAGTGGACTTTACTGAAATGCCAAAAGCCAGTGGATATCGTTACTTGTTAGTTTTAGTTTGCACCTTCTCTGGGTGGGTGGAGGCTTTCCCCACCAGGACTGAAAAGGCCAGAGAAGTCACCAAGGTCTTACTGAGGGAAATTATCCCCAGATTTGGAATTCCTGCAGTAATAGGGTCGGACAATGGGCCCTCATTTGTATCTCAAATTACCCAACAGTTAGCAAGTGCCCTGCAGATACAATGGAAGTTACACACTGCATACAGACCCCAAAGTTCAGGGAAAGTTGAGCGAATGAATCGTACTCTAAAATCTCAGTTGTCTAAGCTATGTCAGGAGACCCACCTGAAGTGGCCCCAGGTTCTCCCAATAGCTTTACTTAGGATACGCTCAGCTCCTGTGAAATCATCAGGATTTTCTCCCTTTGAAATCATGTATGGTAAACCCTCACCAATAGTGCAGGGAGTTAAGGGTAGTTTGACACAGATTGGTTCAGAGATAACCAGACAAGAACTCCTAGCTCTTAGTTCTGTTCTGCAGACTCTTCATGTGTGGATACAGGACCAGTTACCTATCAACTTGACGGAACCCCTGCATCCCTACAAGCCTGGTACCTCGGTGTGGATCAAAGATTGGAAGAAGACACCGCTGGAACCCCATTGGAAGGGACCATACACCGTCATCCTGTCTACACCAACAGCCATAAAGGTAGCAGAAGTCGAATCCTGGATCCATCATAGCAGAGTCAAGCCAGCAGCAGTTCCAGACCCAGATCAGTGGACTGTGATGCAGCATCCTGATATTCTTTTGCGACTCACCCTGAGGCGGCAACCAGCGGCCTAGAACTTTTCTGGGCCACCCAAGAACTACGGTGCTCTACAGTACACAAGTCTTTCGAAGAGGATTGCTGTTTCCAATACAGCAAAACTTGTTCTTTCAATTGGGATTGGAGAGGACCCAATGTGTACATTTGTGGTACACTGAACAACTTTACATTCACAGACTTTATTCAGGCCAACTACGATTGGTAAGTTGGCATACAGCGGAAACTTGAGGATCTTCAATCAACATTGACACCCGTTGAATTGCTTCATTAGCAGACGGGTCAACATTGTGTCAAGAAGCAGTGAACGTCGAGGTCAAGATTTTCCAGCGGAGATTCAGAATGACTACAATCAACATGCATCCTTGCTTCTATCTTGTTCTGGTTGCCTGCATGGGGAGCTTTGAACTCACTTTTGCCTTACCCCCATGTACTGCCTGCATTACTTCTACTCGGACTGGAATGAAAGTAACTCAGACTTTGCTTTATCATTCTTACTACACTTGCACTGGTACAGTGAGTCGGTGTATATATAATACCACTGAACTGAACATTTGTACTAAGGGTAATACTAAAGTTTGTTTTAACCCACATCAGAACCCATCCTATTATACTCTAGAAATACGATGGAATGATGCAGATGGAGCTTTACTTAATGCTACACCCCCACTTATTGATCCTACAAAGAATGCTGTTTTGTATTTTGATGCTTGTGATGCTATAAATAGGGATAGTCGTTCTAATTGTGCTAACTGGGAAAAAGCATATTATCATGATCACAAGTATATGTGTCCAGAAGGAACTACTGGATGGGGAGCATGTACAGGAAAACGAGTTTTATCAAATGAATATAGCACAGCACCAGTTGAAGATTACTATTGCCCAAAGTGGGAATGTGTTTTCTATGCCACATGGAAAACTGGTATGATAGAGAATACCAGAGATAATCGAATGGCTGCCTTACATCAGCCATATGTAAAGAATCCAGAAAAATGTAAGAAGGGTGCCTGTAATCCATTAGAGTTACATATAATAAATCCTAGTGCATGGACACAAGGGTATAAATTTGGACTACATATTGCAGGCTCTGGGTCAGATCCAGGAACTATTGTATATATTAGACTGAACACCCAGGCCCATCGTTCATCAAGGTACCATATACATAATACCTTCTATGAAACTATGCATATAAATAAGTTTGACATCCCTCACCCTTCTCAAAATCTGTTCTTAGAATTAGCTGGAGCAGTAGTATTCAGTCTCCACATTTCAGATTGTTACTTTTGTGGAGGAACTAGAATGGGTGACCAGTGGCCCTGGGAGGCCCAAGAATTAAATTACTCAGTAGCTTATAATCATACTGAGCCACATAAGACCACAAGTGAATGGGTATTAGCACACCCAATAGTTGGACGTCTGTGTTATGCTCGAACTGGACCCCAGTTCAATTTGAAAGTGGGACAGCTTGTCTGTCTTAGTCAAAAGTTTTATAATGACACCACAAAACAGACGTCCTGGTGGTCAGGAGTTAATGAACCTGAACCTACCAATCCATTAGCAAAATTCCCTGAGCTTGCCGATCTATGGACCGACCTTGCCCAGCCTCATGCCTGGCAAGCCCCACCTGGTTTGTATTGGATCTGTGGAATCCGAGCATATGCTCGACTCCCTATTCATTGGGGAGGGGCATGAGTCTTAGGAACCATCCGACCTTCTTTCTTTCTGTTACCCACAGAGCAGGGAGAACAATTAGGTTACCAGGTGTATACTAAGAGACATAAGAGAGCAGCTTTACAGATAGGCAAATGGGAGAAATGGGATGGTGATGATTGGCCACCCGAAAGAATTATTGCCTACTATGGACCTGCCACTTGGGAGCAAGATGGCACCTGGGGATACCGAACCCCTGTATATATGCTCAATCGTATTATACGCTTGCAAGCAGTTGTTGAATTAATAACTAATGAAACCAGCCAAGCACTCACACTTCTAGCTAGACAGAGCACACAAATGCGTACTGCAATATATCAGAATCGCTTGGCACTGGATTACTTATTAGCAGCTGAAGGAGGAGTATGTGGTAAGTTGAATCTAACCAATTGTTGTTTGAAGATAGATGACAAAGGTCAAGTAGTTGAAAATATTGCTGAAAACATGCGAAAGCAAGCCTATGTGCCAGTACAGACTTGGCATGGTCTTAAGATACCTAATTGGTTCGAATCTATCTTCTCCGGATTGGGAGGACTTACTACTTTTGCTATATTGGTATTTGTAGAAATTAGGGGAAAGCCGACAGTCACCCAGGAGTGCATGGTTCGGACAAAGGTATCCTTGAAGGATACTACCAAAAGCAGTGAGGTTCCAAAAGGGAGTATAGTAGCCCAAATGCCCTTGAGTAAGGAGCAGACAGAGCATAAAGATTCCAAATTACCCCTGCCTACCAATAGCCAGATTAATATGAATAAAATACAGTCTCTAAAAGGATCCACAAGGATAGGTTTCTGACTAGGTTTCTTGACTTTCTTTGTTCTCTGAACTGGGTCTGCTTTGTTCCCTACTTTCGGGGCTGGGTCTGTTACTTTCCCTATGTTCTGGACTGGGGTTGTTACTGCTAACATTATTCTGCACTGTTCTTCATAACAGCGCTGTGCCCAGGAGGGCGGTTTCTCACAAATGCTTAACCAGGAATCTATATATGGATACTGATCGGGGTGCGCTATTCGCACTTTCTGATGGACTGACTGAATAATTCCTATGTTAAAAGTTCCATCTCGGGGCCAGCTGGGGTCTATGACGGGCCATTCCCTAGTACACAAAAGCTGCAATCGTGAGGCAGTCATTTTCACTCCATAATCTCCTACATATCCTTTATTGAAATGCTTGATCATACATTCTAACGGAGTGTTCCCGGTAGACCCTGCCCCTCCCATTTCGATGGGGTTGCGCAACAACAAACAGAAGGGGAAAGGAGGGCGGACCGTGGGTGAGGGGTCCTCACGGCCCTAGAAACATTTAAGGAAAACAAATAACAAGACAAGACGACAGTCGCTTCCCCCTTTTTGCGACCTGAACGCGGTCGCCCGGTCAGGAACTGCGCTACTCAGGGGTCCGCCTTCGCTTGGTCCGTGCTGCCAGACCTCTCATTCACACTTCAATCACACAGCATGCTAGCAACGTATCCCAAATGCCCAGTCCTGTCTCTTCTGACTAGGCTAACAAAATCAAAATAAAAATAAAAAAGACGGTGGTTTGCCCCTGCGCATACTCATGCAGGGTTACTCGGACCGCCTTGAGAGCTCTTTTACCAAATGCAAATTCAAATTTCAAACGGCGGCAAGGTTACTTAAACCGCCTGCGAGAGTTGATCAGGCTCTCTTACCAAAGTTTCATATCACAAGTTCCAAGCTGCAGATCTGACTCAGCTGTCTAGATATCAAAATCAAAACTATACTCACCGGATCCGGTCCTCACTACTTCCGAGCAAGCGCATGAGTTGGACCTCGGACTCCCCTCTTCTCGGGTTCGAGGTGTTGGCTCCAGCCAGGCCCGGCACCCGCCGAGGTCCGGCCAGCTCCCTCCGATGCAAGGGACCGGCGGCGCCAAGGAGCGAGCCCACGTCGGAAGGGCGCGATCCTGGCAGGACTCAAACCTGTAGAGGCGGAAAGTCGTGGTATATTGCCCTATATACCCTCTATTACCACACCTTCCCGGTCCAACGCACCAAGAATATGTAGCAGCAGAGCACATACAAACCAATGATACCAGGAGTCAGTTCAGAAGGTCCAAATCATTTATTTGTGCACAAGTCTCAAGCAGAATCAAATTCAAAATGGCTGAGCAATGATTTCTAGTAAAACAACAACTTTTATAGCTTTCTTTCCCATTCTAGACATAGGCAAACCTTTCATTGGTCCCGGTAACCCCTCGTACACCTTCTATTGGTCCCGGTACTGATATGGCTATCCAATTGGGACTCTGGTTTGGGCCCAGCACCTGCTCAACCCCCTTCTAGTCCCAATTACAATGGTCAGTGTCCCTAACTTGTTACATCTCTCCTCCAAGGTCGCTCAGCTAGTTAAAGCATATGGGAAGCAGGGCACTGTAACTTTTCTTTCAGCACAGTTAATTGATTTCACAGAAGCATAGCACACCTTATCAGTACCAATTAAACTTGTTTTTCTCTACTTTCTAAGTTTCGATTCTGCTTAGCTATACCTAATTGTGCTCAGTTAAGTTTCGTTTCTACAATAGCAGCATTTGGGGAAATGTGTAATTCCTTTGGGCCTCTCCACAGGCTCCACTTACAGGTCAAGCTGTTTAGGCCTCCCTGCTTACGTCAGACACCATGGATCATAGGCCTTCGCCTGCCACAGTACTTCCTAATGTGCCTAGCGGTTGGCACTGAAGTATAGTAACGTAGAAATCTGTTTGTCTTTCTTTATCTAGACACTCTTTAAGAGGCATATTTACTAAAAGTTAGAGCACGTTAACATTATGCAAATATTTCTGTAGATAAGGCCCCGCAATCAGTTTCTGCACATGGCCACGCACCCCCCTTGGGCCGCCCCTGTCCCCCTCCCAATCCAGCAGTACCCTTTACTTCAGCACACAGAACAAAACAAAAAGGCAAACACGAGAGCATTTTCTGCATTTATGCTTTTGAGCTGCCTATGAAGAAAGGAGACCTGCTAGATTGGGAGGGGCAAGGGGGGCATGCAGTGTTGCTTTCTTTGTGTTTTGTTGTGCTGCCCTCTAAAGCAAAGGAAACATGCTGGATTTGGGCGGGAAGGAAGCAAGGGGGAAGATGGTCAGCTGTGGTGGGGGGTGTGAGGGTAAGAAAAGCAAGGCAGAGATACTGGACACTAATGTTCCCAAGAGGGAGAAGGCTCCGCCCCTGCCCCACCCCTTCTATTGTGGTAGGCGACGGCCTATGATCCATGCTAATTGAACTAAGCAGACAGGCCTGAGCAGCTTGACCTGTAACTGAAGCCTGTAGTTAGGCCCAGAGGAATGAAAACCCCCCTGAATGATGACACCATAGAATTGAAACTTAACTCAGTTTAACTGAACATAGCTAAGCAGAAACGAAACTTATAAAAGACAGAAAACAGCTCTAATTGGTACTGATAAGAGAGCACAGCTTCTATGGAATTAATTAACTCTGCAAAAAGCAAGGTTACAGTGCCCTGCTTCCCATATGTTTTAACAAGCTCAGCGACCTTGGAGGAGAGAAGTAACAAGTTGGAGACACTGACCATTGTAATTGGGACTAGAAGGGGGGCAACCAGGTGCTGGGCCCAGACCAGAGTCCCGATTGGGTAGCCATATCAGTACCGGGACCAATAGATGGGTGAGAGGGGTACTGGGACCAATGAAAAGTTTGCCTATGCTTAGAATGGACAAGAAAGCTATAAAAGTTGTTGTTTTACTAGAAGCCATTGCTCAGCCATTTTGAAATTGCTTATTGCTTGAGCCATGTGCACATTAAACTGGCTTGGATCCTTGAAAAGACTCCTGGATTTATTTATTGCATGCTTATCTGCTGCTGCATTCTTGGTGCGTTGGCCGGGAAGTGCGAGTGGTGGATAGTGTTCAAGTGAATAAATCCACGTAATTCGCCTTGAGGTTTGGTCCAGTTGGAACCATGCCAATCCGACGCAGGGGAATCTCCCTGGGCCCACCGATCCTCTTGTATCGGAGGGAGTTCTGCCTGGCCTCGGCAGGCACTGAGTCCAGCTGGCTAACACTTCCGACCCGGGGGAGTCCAGGATCCAACTCAGAAGCTTGGGAACCAGATCTGGTAAGTATAGTTTTGAAAACCTGTCTAGACAGATGAGTTAGAACTGCAGTTTGCAAACTTTGGTAAGACTTAAGTCTTTGTTTGAAAATCCTTGCATGAGTATTCGCTAGGTACAGTTGTTATAGAGAATCATGATTCAGCCTGGTCAGAGCAGACAGGACTGGGTTTTTGGTATGTCTAGACAGAAATAGAAAGAGCAGTACTGCCAGTGGAACTTGGAATTTGTAATCTCGAGATATTGGGAATTGGTAAGAGAGCTCTCAAGGAAGGGCCGAGTAACCCCGCATGGGAATTCGCCGGGTGAAACCCTCATCCTTTTTGTAATTGGGAAAAAGACTAGTCAGAATAGATAGAAAGGAATGCATTCTAAGATACGTTGCTAGCATGATTGTGTGAATGAAGTGTGAATGAGAGGTCTGGCAGCACGGACCAAGCAGAGTGGACTCTGGACTAGCGCAGTTCCTAGTCGGGTGACTGCGTCTAGGTCGCGAAACGGATGAAGCGTTTGGTGTATTGTCCGTCCTGTGTATTTGATTTTTGCTATCTGTTGAAACTGCGAGTTTCCCTTTTGTTATATATGTGAGATTATTCTGTTGAGTAATTTGTGACAGTTCACTGATTAAGAAATTGTATTAATAGAGCAGAATGAAGACCCAAAACACCTACGGTCATTTTTAGAAATCAAAAAGCTGGTCTCACCCAGTTGGTTTTAGCACAGTGAAAAAGCTGACAGGGGGCGTGTCTGTGCAGGAGAATGTTTGGTGCTGTTTAACCCTATGCAGGCATGTTTTTCAACGATCTGCTGCTGGACTAATCAGGACAATTATACCTGTTTCTACCTGTTTTTATTCACTTTGTTCTGATAGTAATGTTCCTCCTGCTGTGGTCATGTATTGTGTACCATTCAATAAGAATATTTAGTCAGAATTTTAGTTTTGAAGGTTGTATTAATCATCAGAGCTCCGCAAACAGTTTTTAGTTATATTCTCTGCTCTGTCTGCATTTCTAAGTCAATTGAGCCTGTTATATTGCTGTTACTTTGCAGAACTATCCAGGAGGTGACGGGTTTAGTTCAGTTATAGTGTGTAGGGTAAGATTAGTTATTCCGGTCAGATAGGTATAATATATTTGTGGGCTTAGCTTTGCCCTGTGTTTTATGATTCAAATAGGAAATGATAAAGAACTGTTTTTGTTTTTCCTTTGATCTACAAAGTAATTAGATCACTACTTAACATTGATTTAAATTGTTTTTTTCTGGCATCTCTGTCCATGTGAATGAGAAGTCTCTTTTTATGAGCACAGTTCAATTGTTTCCCCGCGAGCAGAGGGGTGTGGCTTCTACATAGCCTGCAGAAAAAAAAAAAAAAAAGGTTCTGGAGAGACAGCTGGAGACTGCAGGAGATTTAGGAATGAAAAGGGACTCCCGATTTGAAAAGTCTCTTCATTTAATCGAAGCGTGATGAATTTATAATTAGTTTTTTCTCTGGTTTCACTAGCTCTGTTTAACCAAAAGTTTTAAAAACAAAGTTTATCTTTTTATGAATGAGTATAAGTCATTTGAATGCATGCTTCCCCTCTGTGCTGGTTACTAATGAACAAATCAGTTAGCTTTTCTGTATTTAAAAAAAAAAGGGAAAGGTGTACTGTATTTTATGAAAAATATCCGGAATGTCTTTTAAATATTTGCTTCCTGAACTAAAAAAATAATTTCTTTTGCAGAGACATGCTGACAGATAGCTATAGTTCTCTCTATAAGAAGCATAATGGATGTATGTGCTCAATCTAAGTGTTTCCTGCCTGCCCTATGTTTACAGAAATAATAAGTGTCTTTTCAAGTATGATCAAGAATTTCAGTAAGGGATTTACTGAAGATTATGAAATGTCTCTGTCCCAATCAGGATTTTGCCCCAGAATTTCTAGATATCCTGTCTCGTCTCTCTCTCTCTCTCTGTAAGTAGTTCAGTTCAGAGTGCTTAAGGGGGGAATGGAGCCCAGTCCACCGATGATGTCAACCCCCCCCCCCCCCGGTGGGCGTGAACTAATGTGCCCACAGCAGAGAAGTGGATCCTTAAAAAAAAAAAAAAAAATCAACCTCCTGGATAGAGCATTGCTAGGAGAAACAGAATCCAGGAGAGGGGGGGGACTACAGATTCCCAAGTAGTTTGCTAGCCACCTCTGCAACAGGGGAATGTCCACCCCCTCCGGACTAGAAGTGAAAGTCAGCTGACCAGACTTGTTTAGAACTGAAAAAACTGCATTATACACTGAGAAGTTTTAGGACTTGATTGAACTAATGAACGGAAATTGCAAAGAACTGGATGAATTTGCGGGCATAATGGTTAAATGAAAGTTAATCATAGGGTGTGTGAATTGTGAAAATAAATGTAACAGAGAAAGTGAATGATATTTTAGTTGAATGATGTGAGGTTATCCTAATCGAAGGAACAGAGGAAGTGAAAAACTGGGTGTGAGTACGCCCATTATAGAAAAAGAAGGACATTAGAGAAGTGAATGCCCGTATCTTGACTCCCGAGGGAGTACTTGATTGCAAAGTCATAAAACAATAAACCAAGCACAGTGTTTCAGCACGAGAGTGAAGCAGCTATAGCGTGAGTGGCAGCCGAAGAGGGCTACAGCATGGATGAAGACTAGGCCAGACCGGACTCTCCAGTTTCCCTGGGTCCCCAGGAGTCAGTCTGAAAAATAGGGGACCAATATATGGACTTTTATGGGGGATACAGGAGCAGAATACTAAAGCCAGTAGCACCTGTGTTTTCTCGCAAAGCCTTTTCTGCAGAACCACATGTGTGAACTAGAAAAAAAAAAAAATAATAATAATGTACCAGTTCCTGTATATGCCTGAATGCCCTATTCCATTTTTGGGCCGAGACCTGCTTGCAAAGCTTCAAGCACAGATATCCTTTGTTGAAGGGGAAAAAATGAAACTCAAAATCTGCTGGCCTGATGGTGTTAACTGTCCCCAAGAAGAAGAATGGCGGTTCTATTCACCTGCATCCAAAGCAACAAGCTGTACACTTACCAACCTCATAGCCCTACCTGGAGGATGGGCAGAAGATAATCCACCTGGCCTAGCGAAGAACATAGCCCCTGCCATTGTCACCCTCAAGCCAGTCAAGAAGCCTGGGACAGGTGATTACCGCCCAGTGCAGGATCTAAGAAAGAATGAATGATGCAGCTGAAACTATACAACCAGTGGTACCAAAATCCTTATATTCTCTTGGAACTGATCTCTGCTGAAGCTATACATTTCATCATTCTGGACTTAAAAAGATGCCTTTTTCTGTATACGCTTAGCCCAAGACCCCACTACAAGGAGGCGGGGCCAACTCATCTGGACAAGATTACCTCAAGAATTCAAGAACTCGCCTCACTCAGCAAAAGATTTGACAAGTTATCCAGAAACTCAAGAAAAAAAAAAGAAAAAATTCTACTTCAATATGTGGACAACTTGCTCATAACCACCAACTCAGAAAGTGAATGTCCACCAGCCACCAGTGAACTCTTGCACCTTTTTAATGAGGCTGGATACAAAGTCTCAAGAGCCAAAGCATAATTATGTCAAATAAGTTAAATACCTAGGATTCCAGTTGTCCAGCGGAATTTGACGCCTGGAACCCTTACCAGAACGCAAAGCAGCTGTATGCAGTATTCCTACTCCAATCACCAGGAGACAAGTGAGAGCCTTCTTGGGTGCCACAGAGTATGTTGTATATGGATCCCCAATTTTGCGCTGCTAGAGAAAAAAAACAACAAAAAAAAAACCATTGTATCAAGCTATCAAAGGAATGGAAAAGTCTCCAGAGGAATGGGGACTTGAACAGGATGCAGTCTTTTGATCTTTGAAAAAAACACTCTGATGTTGTTACCAATTCTGGGTCTACCAGATGTCCAGAAAACCTTACAGTCTCTATGTTCATGAGTCGCAAGGAAATGTTCTGGGAGTGTTGACTCAATCTCTTGGACCTTATTTGAGAAGCTGTTACAGCTACAGCCTTCCTAGTAAGCAAAAACTAAAAGAAAAATCCCTTTGAGACAGGATCTTCAAGTTACTGTACCACACTCTGTTCTAACCAATATGAAATACAAAGGAAATTACTAGCTAACAAATCTATGAATGTTGAAATATTAGAGTATGTTGTGTGAAAACCCCAGATACAACTGAAGGGTCAGTCAAGCTTTCAATCCTGCTATGTTGTTATCAGTTGGTCTTGATCCCCTGATCATGACTGTTTAGAAATTATGGACACTGTATTCTCAAGCCACCTGGATTTGACTGATGTCCCTCTGGAGAACCCTGAACAGACTTTCTTTGTGGCTGAAGGCAGTTTCATCATCAATGGACATTGTTGTGCTAGATATGCAGTGGTGACCCCTGATTTGGTAGTTGAGTCCTCAGCCCTGGCCCCAGAAACTTCACCACAGAAAGCTGAACTGATAGTCCTCACTAGAGCACTAACAATAGGAAAAGAGCCCTGTCTAAATGTGTACCCAGATTTCAAGTATACCCTTACAACCTTGCATGCATATGGGGCCCTGTACAAAGAATGAGGGTGGATAACCTTAGGAAGCAAGTCCATTAAGTATAGCCCCAAGATATTGATATTAATAGATACATACTGCCTATAGATCTCAGAATTTAGGAAAAGTAGAATGTGTGAATAGAACCCTGAAATCTCAGTTGTCTAAACTTTGCCAAGAGGTTTACCTGAAGTGGCCCTAGGTTCTTCCTATAGCCCTTCTTAGGATATACTTAGCCCCTGCTAAGTCTTTAGGAGTTTTCCCTTTTAAAATTCTGTATGCGCAACCCCTGCCTATTGTATAGGAAATAAAAGGAGATATGAGACAGATAGGATCTGAAATTATTAGACATGAACTATTGGTTTTAAGTTCTGTTTTGCAGGAGTCTTCATACCTGAGTACAAAATCGATTACTCATCAATTTGCCTGCACCCCTGCATCCTTTCAAGCCTGGAGTCTCGGTGTGGATCAAAGAGTGGAGAAAGATACTGTTAGCCCTGCATTGGAGAGGACCCTATGTCGTCATCCTGTCAACTCCAACTGCAGTAAAAGTCGCAGAATTTGATCCTTGGACCCATCATAATCAAGTGAAGCCAGCAGCTGCTCTTGAACCTGATCACTGGACTACTGTACAGCATCCTGAGACTCCATTGCACCTCACCCTACGACAACAACCACGGACCTAAGACTTATTGGTCCCTCAGAAACTGCACTATTTCAAGACTGTTTGTTTATCTGAAGGTAAGCCTCGCATCTGAAAAAACCTGCAATCATCAGAAAGAGACTGTGTTGTGTTAAGAAATTGAATCTTCTAAGAGACTGTGTTTAAATACTCTGAAAAGACTGTTTTGATCTCCTAAAGAGTGAACTGCTCTAAGGAAGCAATAATAGCCTAAGAGACTATGCTATGATATTTTAAGAAATTGAGACATCCCAGAGGACAGTGATACTTTGGAATCTACAGCCCTACTCCTGCCAAAAAGCTGGTAGGTCTACGTACGGCAGAAGCTTGAGGATCTACAATCAACCCTACATCTGTTATCTGTTGTGGAAGTCGACAGTTCCACCAATTTTCCAGAGACTATGCCCATTATGAATTATTATTATTGCTTTATTTTGGCAGCAGCCTTGGAGTGCTTTGAAATGACTTTTGCCTTATCTCCCTGGGCAGCCTGTATAAGTACAACATGAACTGGACCGAAGGTCACTCAGACCTTGTTTTATCATTCTCCCTATACTTGCATTGGTATACTCTCCAATCCAAAAGTTGTTCTAGATCTTGACTTTCTACAAGGCTATGCAAGCCACCGTTGCAATTCCTCATACCACCACCAGAACTTGTTTCTTGAACTTACTGGAGCAATAGCATCTAGTCTCCACACTTCTGACTGTTTCTATTGTGGAGGAACTAAGATGGGAGATCAGTGGCCCTGGGAGACGCAAGAACTGAACTATTCTATCCTATACAATCAGACTGATTTACATAATACTACTAGTGAGTGGGTATTGGCCCACCCCATTGTTGACAGTTTGTGTTTTGTTCGGACTGGACCACAATCTACTACGAAGGATGGACAGCTGGTCTGTCTAAATCAGAAGCTTTACGACAGCACCACAAAGATGCAACCGAACCTTCTAATCCTTTAGTTCTTTTTCCCACTCTTGCCAAACTATGGACTTTGACTATCTGCCTGTTGCTCCCTTGTTTCTTGCCATTTTGCTTGCAAATGATAACTTCAGTTATTAATAACACTGTAGAGCGTAAGACAGCTACAAAGATATTAGCTATGTGAACTTACTACCCTATACCACAGAGTGATACCTTTACCTAGTATTATGTGATTTGATTCTCACACCTTATTAACATGCGGGTGAGAATAATCAAAGGGGGGAATGTGGTAGGCGACGGCCTATGATCCATGCTAATTGAACTAAGCAGACAGGCCTGAGCAGCTTGACCTGTAACTGAAGCCTGTAGTTAGGCCCAGAGGAATGAAAACCCCCCTGAATGATGACACCATAGAATTGAAACTTAACTCAGTTTAACTGAACATAGCTAAGCAGAAACGAAACTTATAAAAGACAGAAAACAGCTCTAATTGGTACTGATAAGAGAGCACAGCTTCTATGGAATTAATTAACTCTGCAAAAAGCAAGGTTACAGTGCCCTGCTTCCCATATGTTTTAACAAGCTCAGCGACCTTGGAGGAGAGAAGTAACAAGTTGGAGACACTGACCATTGTAATTGGGACTAGAAGGGGGCAACCAGGTGCTGGGCCCAGACCAGAGTCCCGATTGGGTAGCCATATCAGTACCGGGACCAATAGATGGGTGAGAGGGGTACTGGGACCAATGAAAAGTTTGCCTATGCTTAGAATGGACAAGAAAGCTATAAAAGTTGTTGTTTTACTAGAAGCCATTGCTCAGCCATTTTGAAATTGCTTATTGCTTGAGCCATGTGCACATTAAACTGGCTTGGATCCTTGAAAAGACTCCTGGATTTATTTATTGCATGCTTATCTGCTGCTGCACTATCACATGCCCCACCCAGGTGTCCCAGATTTGCAAACCAAAAATCTGGAAACCCTTAAATTTAAATGACTGCTGGGGTTGGATTTAAGGTTACAGGCCTCAATTTAGGAAAATTTTACAATCAAAATCATTGATGCCTAAGATGAGAGTAAAATTTACCTAAAGTTAAGTACATAAATCTTTGCATCCTAAACAAAGCACTGAGATTTAGGAGTCATTTTAGAAGCCTTATTTGCACTTTGCACATGTAAGATGCGGTATTTACATGTGAAAATAGTATCCACATGTAAATGGTGATTAAATTTACACGTGGAAATTTATATAGAAACATAGAAGCATGACAGCAGAAAAAGACCACATGGCCTATCTAGTCTAGCTTTCCATATCAACTACTACAACAGTCTCCGTTTTTCCTTTAGAGATCCTCTGTGTTTGTGCCATGCTTTTTTTAATTCAGATACTGTCCTCATCTCTTCCACCTCCACTGGGAGACTATTCCACGGATCCACCACTCTTTCCATAAAAAAATATTTCTGCATATTACTCCTGAGCCTATAGGGTGCATGGCCTGGGCGGCTCCAACCTCTACATGTGTATTCCCCATTTCATGCAGGGAATGCATCCTTATGATCAAAATTATGCATGTCAAGATTTAAAGGAGAACTAAAACTAGAAAATTAAATTAACAGCTATTACCTGGCATGTATATGTTTTCAAAAAGTACTCATTTTGGCCCACCATTTACAGGAGGGATTAAAGGGGTTATCCTCCTTAATTCCTGTGTTTATTTCCCACTCCAAATTGAAATTAAATAAAGATAGTGGCCACTGTAGTTAAATCATGGCATTTATACATATAGGTTTGCAGAAGGGCCTACATGCACATGTGGGCATGCCACTTAGATGTGTAAATTGCAGAATACCAACTTGCATGGCTAAGTACTACCACTTATATGTGTAAGCTGCTGAGTGCCTCTCTTACTCTTTCCCATATGTAAATCTGTAAAATGGCCCATCCAGATCTTATATTGGGAAACCCAAGTGCACCCCTGAACATCCTTATACGCAGGGGCGGCTCAAGGCAATCTGCTGCCTGAGGCGAAGTATGAAATGGTGCCCCCCTCCCCACCCCCACCTTAGAGGGAGTGGGGCTTTTTCAGAAATCCAATCAGAGACTGAACAGAACCAACCAAAAAGCCGATTCGATTATCTGGAGGAAATGCAAGATGTTTGCACACAGGGCCGTATTGAGCTGCAATCGCAACCTGTGCAACTTACAACTCGGGCGCACGCCCACCCCCCCCCACCTTCCCCCATACCTTGCAACTTGCAACTCGGGCGCACACACCCCCCCCTTCCCCCATCCAGCACTGCCTGCTCTTTCCCTGCTGCTGCCACCCTCTGTTTTTTTCATGGCGGCGCCAGCAGCAGGGAAAGAGCAGGCAGCACTGGACGGAGGTATGGGAAGGAGGAGGGGGACATGTGCCCAATCTGAAAGGCACTGGCACTTTAAGCAGATCTGTCCCTCCCTACTCTGACATTGAGTCAGAGGAGGGAGGGACCAGACCTGCTTAAAGTGCTACAAAAAGGCTTGGGGGCACATTTTGGCTGCCTGCTATTGTCCTGCCAGTGGCGGCAGGGCAACAGCAGAAAGCCAATATGTGCCTCCCCCCCAAGCCTTTCCGCCCTGTGCGGCTGCACCGCTTGCACAGGTCTAAGTACGGTCCCATTTGCACATCAAGGAACTAAAAGACAGCAAGCACAGCACTTATAACTCATTTTATTTTGTTGTTATAAACTGCGTTATGGTTCTTGCTTTTTCTTTTTCAACATATATTTTGCATCCACAGTAGGTGCAGAGCAGAACCAGGACATTCACTCACAGAACTCAATATTTAAAAAAAAAATTCTGATTCTGATCATCTCACTAACAACAACTACAACAACCACTATTGTCCAGTACCAGGCATATTGTGAACTAATACAAAACTGTATAACAAAGAGCAAACCTACCATACCATATCAGCACAAACTTCCAAAACTCACATAAGGAGCCCATCCAAAAAAAAGTGTCACTGTAAATACTACAGTGGGCCCTGGAACATCCATACACCTAATTTGAAAAGCTGAACAAGTCAAATTACTACGGTACAGTGTAGATCTTTATGCACAAACTCCATGTTAACAGAACACCTGACCTCAGTCACACATTCACAACATCGATCCTCACCAAGTACAGAATAAGTAACCACAAACTAAAATAAAATAAAAATATGTAGACAAAATTTAAATTGAAACCCCAAGAAGCCAGAGTCCACATGCAGTGCAACATCAGTAAAATAAGAGATGCAGTTCCCCAATACTGTGTAAAATATAAAAATAGCACAAAGTCCAATCACTAAAATTAAATAAAATTATTTTTTCTACCTTTGTTGTCTGACCATGTTATTCTCTGATCATGCTGGTCCCAATCTGATGCTTCTGCTTTCCTATATTCTCTTAGCTCTCTTTCTGTGGGCTATGGTGTATGGTCCATCTGCCATTTCTTATCTCTTCTTTTGTTTTCTTCACTTTCTTCCATCAGCCCATTTCCAGTTCCAGTAACCCTCCCCAGTATCAGCCCCCTTTCCAGTCCTCCCCTCCCAGTACTTTCCAATGTCAACCGTCTTGCATTCCCACGACTGCCACTGGTGTCCATTCCCTTCCAGTCCCCCTCCTTCCCCACTGTCCAGCCCCTTCTAGTCAAAATACCATCCCAGATATCAGCTCATGTTCACTCTGTGCCACCCCCCAGTCAGCTCCTTTCCAGTTTGTCCTACCCTCTGTCCATCCCCCTTCCAGTGCCATTTGAATTTTAACTCCCTTCCAATCTCCTTCCCATTACCCAACCACCTACCACTCCCATCCCCAAGTGTCAGCTCCCTTCCAGTCCCCCTTCAGTACCTCCCAGGTATCAGCTCCTTCCCAGCCCCCTCCTTCCCCCATGTCACCTCCTTTCCAGCCCCCTCCTTCCCCCGTGTCAGCTCTTTTCCTGCCCCCTCCTTCCCCTGGCAGACCCTCTCATTATCCACTCCCTTCCAGTCCTATTCTACCATCCTCCTTCATCAGCCCATTTTAGCCCTAGCCCCTAGGTTTTTTTTCCAGGGCCAGCAGCACTCTCCTCCCCTCCCCCATTAGCCCATTTCCAGTCCCAGCCCATTTCCAGTCCTATCCCCCTTATTTCCCAGGCATTTCCTGTTTCCCATCAGCGCCGGTTGGCTTAGCAGAGCTGCGAGAAAGGGAAACTCTCCCTTTGCGGCTCTGTAAAGCCGGCACTGAAGAGAGAGAGGAGAGCTGTGCCGGGGCAACCGCAGGACACTGCCACACCCACCGCGGATCTTCCAATCGGCATTTTTTTGTTGTTTTTTTTAAGGCCAAGTGAGGCGTGCTATTTGGGGGCAATTTTTGCTGCCCCCAAAAAGTTGCTGCCTGAGGCCACCGCCTCACTCGGCCTAATGATAGAAGCGCCCCTGCTTATACATATTTTACTAAAGGCTCCGCATTCGGCAGTATTTTATAAAATACTGTCTGAACTGTATACATGCTGATTCCGGTGTCAATTCCGATCTCCGTGTAACTCCATGGCCAGACTGTGTATAATAAGAATAAAATAAGGGTCGAGAATGAAATTGCAATCTAGCACTGCTGCTCTATGCCTGGAACAAACTACCCGAGACTGTGCGCCAGGCTTCATCTCTGGCGCTTTACAAATCCAGGCTGAAAACTCACTTCTTCGAGTCTGCTTTTGGATCCTAATCCGCTTGGTCTCTTATGTGTTTCCTTGCCACTCCCCTAGTGTCCGTGCCCTCAGCTGTTGTGTTGTCTGTCTTGATTAGATTGTAAGCTCTGATGAGCAGGGACTATCTTTTATATGTGTCTGTATAGCGCTTCATATACCTTGTAGCGCTATACAAATGACTAGTAGTAGTAGTATTTCATAACTTGTTAGTGGGCTTGTTATAAGAGCTAATATGTAATGTGACAGGCAAATCCTTACTGCTTTATCCTAAGTGAACTAGTTTGGTACTATCGTGGGCCCTTCATTAGTTCTTGGTATGGGCACAGGTAAAATTTGAAATCTTGAGGTGAGTTGAGGTATAGTAAAGGAGCTGAGCTGTGTAGGAAGTGAGAGAAAGCGATATAAGTGTCCAGACTTTTTCAAGTGGTTTCTCAGTCCCTGTGGTATTCATTTCCTTCGGCAGCCACTGAGTCTGAAACAAAAATTAGTGAGAAACAGACCCCAATAGAAGCCCAAAAAGACTGGCACTCACTGCCCTAAAAACAAAGGAGGGGGTAACGTGCACGGAGCAATATGGAGAATCCTAATCAAAGTTCGGGGAGGGACCTGCCATGAGTGGCAGTTGCAGTCCTAGTCACTTTACTGAGCAGAGCAGATGGACCCTGCTGGTCTTTATATGTTATCATATACTAAACCCAAGCACCTTACTTTCAGCTATGTTTGCCAGGAATTGCATCTCATTGGAAGCAGCCTCAGCATATCTGTATATATTTTTTTATTTTTTATCCTAATCACTTTGTTAACTTACTGGGAATTAATATCTTCAATTTATTTTCTCTGCTGCAAAACTTCAATACCTTATCCTAAAAGCGATTGTCAGTCACTGGTGTGTTTAATACAGGAGATAACATCCTTGATGATAATTTACCATTTATAAGTAACTCATTGCACGTAAAGTGTGTTCAATATACTTTCTAATTAGTTTAAATGTCACAGCTTAAACTCCACAGCGCAGAATGCACTCAGGCTTAATCAAAAAAGCCCTAAGCAGTGATGAGTAAAGACTTCCTAAACTTAATAATGCAGGAAAGCGGCATCATTACACACGATGATTCCTCTCAGCTTCCCCCACTAAAGCAGCAGTAATAATAGCTGAATTCTCCCAGTGGAGGTAGCGGGCACTGCCCTTTAGAATGAAGCAATACAGATTCTCTTCCCTCCAGGCCCAGCGCTGCCCTTTTATATTACACGGTGCTCACTCCCAGCTCTCCACAACTCCCCAGACTGTTAGCAGAGGGGAAGCAATGATTAAAAAGCACAAGAAGTTGGATGGAGCTGTTTTTGTTATGTTGGAACTGTCAGTTGCAGCTGAAATGATGATAACCTTTCAAGCTTTTCCTGTATTTTGCATTTGCTGAGAGTTATGGTAATACAGTGCACATGGGTTAATATAGTGCTGGCAATGCTGTTGGAATGCTGATGCCTGATCCGGTAATGTGCGCTGGACTACCTAAAATGCCTCATACTACTACTACTACTGCAACTACTACTAATACTGATCATTTGTATAGTGCTACAAGGCATGCGCAGCGCTGTACAGGCACATGTAAAAGACTTTCCCCAAGCCTGGATTTGAAAAGGGCCAGAGATAAAGCCTGACATAGAGACATGTCCCCTAGTCTTTCTAGCTTCATTACATGTCTCCTAGAAAGACTAGGGGACATGTAATGAAGCTACAGGGTAAACTATTTAAGACAAATAAGAGAAAATATTTTTTTACTCAACGTGTAATTAAACTCTGGAATTTGTTACCGGAGGATGTAGTAAGAGCTGTTAGTGTAGCTGGGTTTAAAAAAGGTTTGGACAAGGTCCTGGAGGAAAGGTCCATAAACCATTATTAAAAAGGGACCCAGGATATCAATGCTTGACCCAATACAAGCATTGTGGAACCTGTGTCTTTTGGGGATACTGCTAGGTACGTATGACCTAGATTGGCCACTGTTGGACCTTGGTCTGACCCAGTATGGCATATCTTATGTTCTTATGGTAGTAGAAATACTGATCTGCCATGATATCCAGCTCCAAGAGGGAGATTTTTGGACAGTCCTGGCTTTCTTAAAACTTTGTCTTGATGCATTATCACACCAGCAGCACTAATTTCAGTGCCTGGAATCGGAGGTTACTTACGATATAGGTTAGATAAGGAAAGGAATGGAAAATAAAACTATAATGCCTCTGTATTGTTCAATGGTGCAACCGCACCTTGAATATTGTGTGCAATATTGGTCGCCGTATCTTAAAAACGATATAGCGTTATTAGAAAAAGTACAGATAAGAGCCACCAAAAATGGTAAAGGGGATGGAAGGATACTCCTATGAAGAGAGGCTAAAAAGGTAAGGGCTCTTCAACCTGGAAAAGAGACGGCTGAGGGGAGATATGATAGAGGTCTATAAATTAATGAATGGAGTGGAACGGGTACATAAGAACATAAGATATGCCAAACTGGGTCAGACCAAGGTCCATCAAGCCCAGTATCCTCTTTCCAACAGTGGCCAATCTAGGTCATAAAGACACAGGTTCCACAATGCTTGTATTGGGTCAAGCACTGATATCCTGGGTCCCTTCTTAATAATGGTTTATGGATCTTGTCCAAACCTTTTTTAAACCCAGCTACACTAACAGCCTTTACTACATCTTCCGGTAACAAATTCCAGAGTTTGATTACACGTTGAGTGAAATAATATTTTCTTTTATTAGTCTTAAATAGTTTACCCTGTAGCTTCATTGCATGTCCCCCTAGTCTTTCTATATTCTGATAATGTAAACAATTGATCTACGTTTACCCGTTCCACTCTGTTCATTAATTTATAGACTTCTATCATATCTCCCCTCAGCCATCTCTTTTCCAAGTTAAAGAGTCCTAACCTTTTTAGCCTTTCTTCACAGGAGTATCCTTCCATCCCCTTTACCATTTTGGTGGCTCTTCTCTGAACCTTTTCTAATAAGGCTATATCCTTTTTAAGATATGGCGACCAGAATTGCACACAATATTCAAGGTGCGGTCTCACCATGGAACGATATAGAGGCATTATAATACACTTTGCTAGGTATCATAAGGAAAGGAATGGAAAATAAAACAATCTATTTGCTCTTTTGGCCGCCGCCGCTGCACACTGGGCCAAGGGTTTTAACATGTTATCCACAATGACGCCTAAATCTTTTTCCTGGGTGGTGGTTCCTAATGTGGAACCTTGCATCATGCAACCATAGTTTGGGTTGTTCTTCCCTAGATGCATAACTTTGCACTTGTCCACATTCAATTTCATCTGCCATTTTGATGCCCAGTCTTCCAATTTATCAAGATCCTCTTGCAATTTTTCACAATCCTCTTGGGTTTAACAACTTTAGATAGTTTTGTGTCATCTGCAAATTTGATAACCTCACTTGTAATTCCCTTTTCGAGGTCATTTATGAATATGTCAAAAAGCAGCGGACCCAGAACGGATCCCTGGGGTACACCACTATTCACCTTTTTCCATTGGGGAAAATTGGCCATTTAGCCCTACCCTCTACTTTCTATCTTTTAACCAGTTCATGATCCAGAATAGTACATTGCCTCCTATCCCATGACTCTTTAGTTTTGCCAAAAGTCTCTGATGAGGGACCTTGTCAAAGGCTTTCTGAAAGTCCAAATACACTATATCAACCGACTCACCTTTGTCTACCTGTTTATTCACACCTTTAAAAAAACATAACAGATTAGTTAGACAAGATCTTCCTTGTCTAAAGCCATGTTGGCTGTCTCCCATTAAGCCATGACTATCTACATATTCAGCAATTTTGTTCTTTATGATGGTTTCTACCATTTTTCCTGGTACTGACCTTCGCTCACCAGTCTGTAGTTTCCCGGATCACTCCTGGAACCCTTTTTAAAACTTGGTGTTACGTTCACCATCCTCCAGTCTTTTAATGATAGTTCACAGATTACTAATAGCACGTCTGCAATCTTATATTTCAGTTCTTTCAACAACCTTGGATGTATATCATCCGGCCCAGGTGATTTGTTACTCTTCAGTTTATCTAATAGTTGTAATACATCTTCCCAATGTATCGATATTTCCTTCAATTCTTCCGCACCTTTAAATACCACTTCAGTCATGGGTAGCATTCCTACATCTTCTTCATTAAAGACCGAAGCAAAGAATTCATTCAGTCTCTCCGCTATCGCCTTGTCGCCTCTTAGTGCCCCTTTAACCCCTCTATCATCTAATGGACCAACTGACTCTCTCACAGGTTGTTTGCTACGAATGTACTTGAAAAAGTCTTTATTACGTGTTTTTGCTTCCGCAGTAAGCTGCTTCTCAAACTCTCCCTTTGCCTGCCTTATCAATGCCTTGCATTTAACTTGCTAGTGCTTGTGCTGTTTCCAGGTTTCTCTTTTTTCCATTTCCTGAAAGATGCTTTTTTGGCAACAGCCTCTCTGACCTCACCTTTTTAACCATGCTGGCAGTTTTTTGGACTTACTTCCACTTTTCTTAAAGCGCAAAGGTAAACGTACAGATCGATTGTTTACATCATCAGAATATAGAAAGACTAGGGGACATGCAATGAAGTTACAGGGTAAACTATTTAAGACTATAAGAGAAAATATTTTTTCACTCAACGTATAATAACTCTGGAATTTGTTACCGGAGGATGTAGTAAAAGCTGTTAGTGTAACTGGTTTTAAAAAAGGCTTGGACAAGTTCCTGGAGTAAAGGTCCATATACCATTATTAAAAGGGACCCAGGATATCACTGCTTGACCCAATAGAAGCATAGAGAAACCAGTGTCTTTTGGGGAAACTGCTAGGTACTGTCATGACCCCAGCCCTGGCCGAGGGCCTAGAGGCATAAGGCTGCCAATTTTAGTCCTCTAATAAAGGAATTAAACACTATTCTTGTCCACAGTGAGGCATTCTGAGACTTGTAGTTTTTCCTCGTTCAAGGATAGTCGTGTAAGCCAAGAGTTAAAGCAAAGACAAAAGTTTATTTTTCCCCAAAGCAGGCTCAGAGTGCAGAAAAAGAAAGGAAAAACAGTCTTTTTTTTCTAAACCCAAAGAAAATGCAGGCATAGGAAGGGTTAACACCCAAAGTAAAGCCAAAGATCCCCTGCAGAGGAGTGCAGAGCCAGAGACACACCCAGTTCCCATGGAGACCGAGGGAGGAGATGGGAGTGGTTTGGGGGCGGAGTCAAGAGCCATAGGACAGCCCCAAACATTTAGGCAGGGAAGTTTCACTCATAAACAGATTGCACAGACGCGGAAGGAGACACAGGAAGGGATTGCACAGAGACGGGCATGGAAGGAGAAACAGACACGAGCTGAGAGGGAAGATAAGATTGAAAGCAGACACAGATGCACTGAGACAAGCAGAGTTGTTGCAGCGCCAGTGGGACGAAGGAAGCTGACCAAGGACAGGAACAGAGAGGTGAGAAGGCCAGAGGAGAGCTCGGGGGAAGATTCTTCTGAGGAGGAGATATTTTCCAGAAGCTCCTGGTCTGGCCCTTCTCTGTGTAAGGAGCCTAAGGAGGACAACTCCCTACTGGCAAGGTGAGCCCTTTACAAGCCTTAAAGAAGCTTTTAAATAGGGAAACCTTTTCCTGCCCTTCCCCCACAAGCTCACAAACTGAGAAGCATAATAGGGAACAAGTGTTGAAAGCTTTACAGCGTGTAAAGGCTCCTCAGGCAGACGCTGAGGAGAACAAATATCTGAAAGAGCCCAGTGAGGAAGAAATGGAACTGGGAGACCCTTTTTATGAAAGTGGGGTTTCAGATATGGAAATTGAATGTGCTATCCGTGCCAAAGAAGAATAAGGAACTGAATAGGGTTTTAGTAACTGGAGGAAAACCCAGGAGTTCTATGCAAAAGCCCATAACTTTTAGCTAGGCTAATTAATGACCGCTTGGCTGATAAAGCTGCATGGTTAATGAAGCCAGAAAGGAGCTAAAGGTATAAATTGTATCTTGAAGAAATACTACTGAATTTTAAAGTCTGTTGGTGGACCAGGGAATGTTATGCTATACCGGCTGTGAAAGGAACAGTGAAGTATTGTACTGCCTCCTGGGGACCGGAGAACAGACTGCTGTTGTAAAGGATTTTTACTTGTGAAAAAGGTGTGTTTAAACTAAGCCAAGCCAAGGACTGTTTAACCAGGCTTACGTTTATGACTGGAGAAGTATCCTGAACTTTATGTTTTGTAGCCTTCAATATTCTTGCCTAAGAATTTAATTTGGTTGGGAAAACCTTATTTCTTAAATAAAAGAAATTTCCTTCGACCTTTGATCTTGGCTCTAATCTATTTAAGACACAACTACATGCTATTGGGCTAACGTTTTATACAAAGGACGATCGGAGCTCTCTCATACTACTAGGCAACTGCCTGGCCACACGGGGGAGCTCCGACAGGTGGCGTAGTTATTGGATGAGGAAAAAAACTACCAACCGAAGCTACAACAACATCAGGATTTACAAGGTGGCCGGAGAAGACATCCTGAAAGCCTTCCTCAAAGTTCCTGCAGAGAAAACCTGAACCGGAGACTCAGCAGAGCGGACCGGAGTTGGAGAGCCCAGCTGGTACCGACGGTGCTGAGAGGCCTGATTCACCACTTGCAGCAGGTAATCCCGTATTTAGAGGGGTTGATCCAGGATTGCTGCACGGGGGGAGGTTCTGCAGTTGGAGGAGAGGGGGTGCTGTGTCTATAAGGGCCGCACTTGGTGTGTCTTTTTCTTTCTGTTTTCATTCCAGCATCTCAGGATGGAGCGAGCAGAGCTCCTCAACTGGATGGCAGACTGCTTCCGGCAACAGCAGGAGATCGCTGCGAAGTCTCAAGAACGGATGGCTGCCATGATGAGGGAACAGCAACAGCCGCTCCTGGACATGATGACTGCGTGGATGGGGGAACAGAAGAAGACGTCGGAGGAGCTAAGGACAGTGTCTGGTTCCTTAGGAACTTTGCCAGGACTGGGACATGGGGGTAAAGGAAATTTTTCCTTTGGGCCTTCGACCCAAGAGGATGATGTTGACGATTACTTTGAGGTATTCGAACGTATGGCAGTCCTAAGTGGATGGCCAGAAGAGCAATGGGCCATACATATAGCAGCCTCCCTTACAGGGGAAGGTCTCGCAGCTTATAGGGCCGTGCCCGCTGAGCTTGCCTCCACTTACGACGAGGTAAAAAAGGCCGTGAGAGACCGATTAGGATTGACTCCAATGGTCTACCGCCGTCTTTTTTGGGCTTGTAAACTGAGGCCAGATGAGACACCTCGTGCTATGTGTCAGCGTCTCAAAGCATTAATGTATAAGTGGTTATTGCCTGAAGGGAAAACAGTTGACACCATTTTGGATGTGATTGCTCTAGAACACTTTATAGAGGCTGTGCCACAGGAAATGCAATCTTTCCTGGTTTTACAGGATTGCAAAAGCACAAAAGATGCAACTTCTTTGGCAGAGCGGTTCTTAGAAGCTCGAGTGTTAGGCCAAATGAAGGGTGCAGGGTTGGGCCAAGCAAGTGTAAGGGAACCGGAAAGAATGAACAGGACCATGCTAGGAGAGGTTACCCGAGGTAAATCCCTAGGAAGGTCAGGGTATGAGCAACGAAAATGTTATGGTTGTGGAACTAAGGGCCATCTCAGAAAAGATTGTCATGCCAAGACAGTATCAATGACTAACCCATCCAAGGAAAGAGGAGAGGGATTTTTTTTTTTTTTTTTTTTGAAAACTTTATTTGTCATTTTCATCACACAACGTAACACCATACAAAACATTTGAAAACAGAATGAACAGAAGTAATAGAGAAATCTAGATAGGTTCATGTCCTAACTCCGGTGCAAGAGCATCGGAGCGTCAAAGGGAGGGGAAAGGGGTGGGGGGGTTGACCGCTCATGTCTCACCGCCGTACCCAATATGTATTATCTATACTGACTATTTCGTGACAGGACTGTCCCATTTGTGTAACAATCTTCGGAAAGCGGGATTCTGCCGAACGGAAGCTATCTCACAGGTTCGATGATAGCATACCAGATTCCACCAGTACTCCACATTTAAGGCATCAAAAGACTTCCAATGACTCATGATAGCCTTCAGTGCCAGACTCAGCAGGAGATCAAACAAGGCATGATGCTGCTTTTGGAGGCCAGGTACCTCCGCCGTTGATTTGTAGATGATTACCCGATAGGATAAGGGCGTATCTATCCCAACCAATCGCTGTATTCGCCTCCATACTCCTTGCCAGTACAGGAGTAAGTATGGACAATAAAAGAGCATGTGTGCTAAGGTCCCTGCTTCACGTCTACAGGACCAACAGCGATCGTCCTTCGGATCTTGCCACTTGGAGGTCTTGACTGGGGTCAGATATGCGCGATGTGCTAGAAAAAACAGTGTCTGCGTGAGGGAGGCTGATCGAGATATCCGGATCTGGGATCCCCAGAAGGAAGACCACATTTCCAAAGTCGCAAGGGGTCCAGCTTCAGTCTCCCATATCAACTGTGCCCCGCTTGGGCTTCGTCCTCCCACCGATCTAAGGAGGTTCACCAGCATGGATATTTGCCTTGACCCTGTCCGGAGCTCCTGGATCCGAAGGTGAGACGAGTGTCCGCTAACCATATGTAGGGGTGTGACTCCTGCCCTGCTCAAACAGTGCCGAAGTTGACCCCATTGGAAGAAACATTTGTAGGGAAGTTGGAATTCATGCTGAAGTTCCGCAAAGGTTTTGTATCTCTGCCCCCTGAGTAAATGACCCAGGTTCAAAATACCGTGTCGTATCCAAGTGGCCCAGGCGAAGCAGGTCCCACCTATTTTTAATCGCTGGTTAAGCCAAAGTGTGGTGGCGTCCGTGAAAGCTGGCTCCTCTCCCAGTAGAGGTAGCACTAAGTTGAAGGCTCGTTGAGTTGCTTGATGGATCATATCCTGCGTTTGCAGATTTGGTTGTGCCGACACAGCCCCAATCCGGTAGCGCAAGGGGAGTGGATCACTCACCGTCGACTCCACTAAGAGCCAACTGGGAACTCCTGGGGCATCTGGTTCCTCTGCCCACCAGGAGCCTTGTTTAGTTATGGCTGCAACGTGGTACCAGTAGAAGTCCGGGAAACTGACACCCCCTTGCTTTTTGGGAAGCTTTAATTTCCAGGCTGCAATTCGTGGTGTTTTCTTCGCCCATAAGAACGCCAGCAGCTTTCTCTCTAAGTCCTGATAGAATTTCTTGTCAAAGAGTATCGGGATCATGCTGAGGGTATACGTGATCTTGGGCATTACAACCATCTTAATAGTTTCCAGTCGACCCCACCACGTCAGGTTCAGCGGTGTCCATTTAGCCACACAGTCTTGCAAGATCTGGGTACATCTTTCCACATTAAGCGAGATAGTGTCCGCCAGCGTAATACCATACATGACACCCAAGTATTTAAAGGACGACTTTTCCACCTGAAAGGAGTATCGCCGTAACTCTTCTTCGGAGACTGCAGATGTGAGAGGTATGATTGTAGTTTTGTCCAGGTTTAACTTGTACCCCGAAATGCAAGCATATTCCTCAATTATCTTCAAGGTAGCATCCACCGATTTTACATCCAGGAATAATAGGAGATCATCAGCGTAAGCCGACAGTTTACAGTGATAGCCTTCCAGCGGCATTCCCATAATATTCGGCGCCTGGCGAATTTTAAGGATCAAAGGCTCCAAGGCTATATTGAATAGCAGAGGGGACAGAGGACAGCCTTGTCTAGTACCTCTGGTGAGGAGGAATTCCCGGGAGGAGGCATTATTCGCTGTTACCCGAGCCACCGGTCTAGTGTATAACAGCTGAATGTCCTTCAAGAAGTTTTCTGGGACCCCCATCCAGCGCATGGTTCGGTAGAGATAAGAGAGTTCAACCCTGTCGAATGCTTTTTCCGCATCTAGTGCGAGACCCACCAGAGGTTGGTCTATTTGCTGTGCCTTACGGAGAACGTGGGCCAATATACGGCCGTTGTCTGTCGTGGATCTTCCGGGCATAAAGCCACATTGGTCCGGGTGGATAAGGGACTCCATTACTATAGACAATCGGTTGGCTAGGACCTTGGCGTATATTTTATAGTCTGAATTTAAGAGCGATATAGGACGGTAGTTCTCCACCTTCTCCGGATCTCTCCCTGGTTTAGGGTGTATTACTATCGTAGCGGCTGCCAACGCGCCTACAGCAGGGGACTCCTCCTTCACTCCCTTGTAATATAGTAATAGTTCCGGAGTCAGCTGATCAATGAAGGCTTCGTAAAATTCTACTGGCAAACCATCCGGCCCACTTGCTTTCCCTTTAGCCAGCTGATGAAGTGCCTTATGAAGCTCCTTGCAGGAGACATCGGTTGCCAGAAACTGCTGTTGCGCTTCCGTCAGCCGGGGACCCTCTATTGTGGAGACAAAAGTTGAGAAAGCTGATTCGTCACAGGTGACCTCGGATTGGTATAGTTTGGCATAGAAGTTTTCACAAATTGCTAGAATCTCATCATCTGAGCACTGCAATCCTCCACTTGAGTCTTTTAATCCCACAATCCTGGTCACCGCTCGCTTCGTCTTTAACATATTCGCTAGGAGCGAACTCGCCCGGTTGCTATCATGATAGCATCTCCCTTGCTGGACTTTAATTGAATCATTAACTTCGGTTTGCAAAAGCGTATTGTACTGATACCGAAGCTTCTGCAGCCGGAGAAGGACTGTCGGATCTGCCCACCGGGCCAGGAGCCGTTCGCCCGCTCGAATGTCTGTTTCCAAAATTTTCCGCCTCTGTGCCGCTGATTGTCGCTGCCGAATTTTGTAGGCAGTCATGTGTCCACGCATAGTGGCTTTATAGGCCTCCCACCAGGCCCATGTAGAAGTTTCCCCATATTGGTTAACTGCAAAGTATTCCATAGTGGCCGCATTCATAGTAGTGCGGAATTCATCATCCGTTAGCCACTGTTTCTCAAAAAAAAACCGTGGCGAAGACCTCTTTTCTGGGCCAACATTTAGGTCCATGAGAACCGCCGAGTGGTCGGAGACTGTCATAGGGAGCATTTTTATATCTAGGATCTGAGGTATTAGCGTCTTCGATGTTAGAAAATAGTCAATGCGAGTTTGGGAGTTGTGCGGTAATGAGTAGAAGGAATATTCCCTGCCATTGGGGAAGAGTAACCTCCAGGGATCGAGGAGTCCCAGTAGCTCTTTCATGTTCTGCAGCTCTTTTGAGGAGCGTGGCTTATGTTGTGATTTATAGGGAGTCCTATCCAGAAGCGGGTCCGGTATGAGATTGAAGTCTCCCCCTAGGATAATTCTGGAGGACCCGGTACTTAGGAGCTCCTGAGCTACCTGAATAAAGAATTGCGGATCATCCACGGTGGGACCATATAGTGTCATAAAGGTATACGGATCTCCACCTAGCGTGGCTGTCATCTTGGCCCAGCGGCCTGCAGGGTCAATTTTTGTCTCCTTGATTTCTACCTGGAGGGTCTTCCGAGCAAGTATAATGACCCCGCCCTTCCTCCTCAGGGCTGGAGCAGAAAGTAGATTCTTATAGGTCTTATCTGCAACTTTATATGATTCTGTAAGCGACAGATGGGTCTCTTGCAAATATAAGACATCCGCCTTTTGATGATTACAGTAAGTCAGGATTTTCTTCCTTTTGGCAGGATTGGAGATACCTTTGACATTCAGGGACAGTATTCGTACCCGGGAATTAGCCATACTTAGCCTTGTCAGGGGATTGGAGGGGGACATTTGCGGTCAACAACCCCAAAATTAGGGAATATACTCTTATAACATTAACATGTACATCACCTGGCTGCATCCAGCCATAAACTGCTGTCGCTTGCATGGTGGAGTCCCAACCGCCCTCCAGGCCCAACTTACCCCCTCCCAACATTAGAAAATTGGTAACATAGCAGTACTGTGTGTGAATAGTTAGGCAGACAGGGAAAGCTCATTAGTTAAACATACCACCCCTATACAGAAAACTAACAAGCAGGTATGCACTGACTGCAGCATGCAAACTCATTGTCCCAACAGTATATCCTTGTCACACTTAAGGAGCTTGAGTGAGCTACCAGCTTCTCTCTGTCGCGATGCCCCCGGGGTAGCGCGGTGACTTAACTGTAGGATCAGCTATGCTTATCCGCTTCAGGATCAGACCTCCATCCGGACCCGATCTCGGAGAAAAACCCGGAGAGTGTGGCCATCAGTGAAGGTTTGGGTATGGTTGTCCAAAGTCACCCGCATGTTTGCTGGGTAAAAGAGACCGAATCGCGCATGCGATTGCAGCAGGAGAGGCCGGCAGGCCAGGAGATCTTTGCGTCGCTGGGCCGTCTGTTTACTCAGGTCAGGAAAGAAGGTAATTTTATGACCATCCAGTTGCACGTGCTGTCGTTGCTTTGCCGCTTGCATTATTTGGATTACATGCTGGTAGCGCAGCGCTTTAACTACCAGAGGGCGAGGTCGCGGGGTCTGAGCAGAGGGATGCGACGGCACGCGGTGGGCCCGTTCCAATTCCAGGGGCCTTTCAAAGGTTAGTCCCAGTAGACCTGGTATGAGTTGCTCAAGGTAGCTTACCGGGTCGGAGCCTTCCAGGCCTTCGGGTACTCCCAGGATTCGGATGTTACTTCTCCTGGCTCGATTGGAATGATCTTCCAGCAATGTTTCTAGGGCAGTTACCCTCTTCGTCAGCGGGTCGATCCGCGCGATTTCAGCAGAGTGTCTCTCCACCGTTGCTTCAACCTCTGTCAAGCGCTTAGTCATGTCACTGAGATGGTCTTTAACTTCCCTCAGGTCTTCTTGCAACAATACTAGGGTCCCGGAATTAGTAGTTACCAGCGCTTTCACATCCCGGAGCTCCTGCAGGATTTCTCGCACCCCGTCCGCTGAAGGTTTGTCTGGCGCCATTTTCTGTGGAGACATGAGCTCCTGTTTTGCCCTCTTACTGGACTGCCCCGTCGTCTGTTGGAAATCTAGTCTGGCTGGTTTTAAGGCAGTCATATTCAGTATATTCTTTTCTCCACTAGGTTAATTTAATGGCCCCCAGAGTCTTTATACTACTCAGGATTCTGCAATGCTGGGAGGGAGCAAACAATCTATGCGGCCATCTTCTACCTCGGCAGACTCCGCCCCCGAGGAGAAGGATTTTTGCTGTCAGTGGAGGTGGAGGACATCCCAGTAGAGGCGCTCTTAGATTCAGGCGCCGACCAGTCGATGGTTTCCCAACAGCTGTGGGCGGAGATACAAGCCAGGGGAGGTCACACAGGAAAACACTCAGAGGGGAACATAAGAATTAGATGTGTGCATGGTGCAGCGTCAGCTTACCCCTTACAGAAGGTAAAGGTGAAAGGCCTAGGCTTGAAGAAAAACATCATTGTAGCCATAGTCCCAAACCTTCCACATTCAATAGTTTTAGGGAGAGACTGGCCACAATTTAAACGTGGGCTAGCCAAGGGGTTGGAGTTCAAGACTGGGTTAGTGTCTAATAGGGCCAAAACCAAGGCTAGGGAGGAAGAAGATTCGAGTGAAGAGCTGAAAACACCCTCTAGGGAAAGGAATAAGATTGGACAGGGGAGAGGCTTCACATCCTCTCAGGAGCCCAAGGCAAGGTCCAAGGTAATGCCTCCTCCATTGTTTGAGAATGCTCACAAGAAGCAGGATAGGAGGGTAGCTCAAAGACAAGACCAGGATAGTAAGCCCAAATTTGTGTTAAAATGCTGTCGTACTACTCCTAATGCACGAGTGACAGAGCATGCCGCAGGGTCCGATCTCCACATTGCTGAGGATATTAGTATCCCTAGGCAAGGGAGGGCTTTGGTGGAGACGGGGCTGCAGATAGAGATACTGCCCGGATGCTATGGCCGGATTGCTCCACGCTCCAGCCTAGCGGTAAAGAGCTGTATCGATGTAGGAGCAGGGGTAGTGGACCCGGATTACCGGGGACCCATCAAAGTCCTGTTACTTAACTTTGCAAAAACAGACTTTCGGGTAAACACCGGGGACCGAATAGCCCAGCTAATCCTTGAGAGGGTTGGATTTCCTCCTGTGGAAGAAGTGGCGGAGTTAAACCCTACGGTACAGGGATCAGCGGGGTTTGGTTCTACGGGACGGGCAGAAATAAAGGGTCTAGCAGCAACTAGGGAGGAGGATAAGGCCAATGTAGACCTTGGTCCTCAATTGGCCGATTGTAAAGCTAAGCCCACTCCGAGGATGGGGGATGAACTGGCATGGAACCAGCAACAGGACTTGTTTAGGTTGTTGCGGAGATTCCCAGACGTCTTAACCCCTGTATCGGGGGAGACAAGACTCGTGGCCCACGAGGTGATAACCCCTCAGGGTGAGGTGATACGGCAAAGGCCGTACAGGCTTCCAGAAGCAAAACAGCAAGAGATCATCAGGCAGGTACGGGAAATGTTGGACATGGGCATAATCGAGGAGTCGGTTAGCCCATGGAATAGTCCAATAGTGATGGTCCCGAAGCCTGACGGAACGATACGATTTTGTATCGACTTCCGAAAGGTCAACGCCATTTCTAGGTTCGATACTTATCCTATGCCTAGGATTGAAGAATTGTTAGACCAGCTGGGGCAAGCCGCTTACCTCACCACACTTGACATGTCTAAGGGGTACTGGCAGATTCCCCTCACACGGGAATCTCGCCAGAAAACTGCCTTCAGTACCCCTATAGGACTATATCAGTTCCGTCACATGCCCTTCGGGCTACACGGAGCGGCGGCCACGTGTCAGAGACTAGTAGACATTGTCCTACACCCACATCGCCAATATGCCATAGCTTACATGGACGATGTGGTGATTTACAGTAAAAGCTGGGTCCAACATCTCGTTCATATTGCTGCGGTTTTAGAAGCAATGAAGAAGGCAGGTATCACCTTAAATCCTACCAAGTGCATGTTTGGGGGGAGGGAGGTGAAGTATCTCGGGCACATAGTAGGACGGGGGGTAGTGAAGCCCCTAATTGACAAAGTGAAGAGTGTGAGGGACTTTCCGAAGCCAGTAAACAAGAAGCAGGTACGTAGCTTTTTAGGTTTAATCGGCTACTATCGACGATTCTTGCCCCATTTCGTGACGGAAAGCGCCCCTCTCACTGATATGCTGAAAAAGAATGCGCCAACTCAAGTAAAATGGTCACCAAGGGCAGAGCAGGCCTTTGTACAACTAAAGGAACAGCTATGTTCAGCACCAGTCTTAAGAGGGGTAGACTTTAATAAGTCCTTCATATTACAGACTGATGCATCAGAGACGGGGTTAGGTGCTGTCCTAACACAAAAACATGGAGGGTTAGAGCACCCGGTTATGTTTTTAAGTAGGAAACTGGCACCCGCAGAACAAAAATATTCCACGGTTGAGAGGGAATGCCTCGTCATACGTTGGGCAGTGGAGGCACTTTGCTTTTACCTAACTGGCCGTAGGTTCCTTTTAGTAACCGACCATGCGCCATTAAAATGGTTGACCAGCATGAAGGACCACAACCCTCGCCTCACAAGGTGGTACAAGGCCCTACAGGCCTATGATTTCCAGGTGGAGCACAGGGCGGGAAGGCTACACACGAACGCTAATGCCCTTTCGAGGATTCCGTGCTGTGCGCTAGAAACGCCAGCCCGGAATATCTTAAGGGGGGGGGGGGGGGGTTATGTGGTGGAGAAGCAGGCTCAGAGTGCAGAAAAAGAAAGGAAAAACAGTCTTTTTTTTCTAAACCCAAAGAAACTGCAGGCATAGGAAGGGTTAACACCCAAAGTAAAGCCAAAGATCCCCTGCAGAGGAGTGCAGAGCCAGAGACACACCCAGTTCCCATTGGAAGGAGATGGGAGTGGTTTGGGGGCGGAGTCAAGAGCCATAGGACAGCCCCAAACATTTAGGCAGGGAAGTTTCACTCACAAACGGATTGCACAGACGCGGAAGGAGACACAAGAAGGGATTGCACAGAGATGGGCATGGAAGGAGAAACAGACACGAGCTGAGAGGGAGGATGAGATTGAAAGCAGACACAGAGGCACTGAGACAAGCAGAGTTGTTGCAGCGCCAGTGGGACGAAGGAAGCTGACCAAGGACAGGAACAGAGAGGTGAGAAGGCCAGAGGAGAGCTCAGGGGAAGATTCTTCTGAGGAGGAGATATTTTCCAGAAGCTCCTGGTCTGGCCCTTCTCTGTGTAAGGAGCCTACAGGAGGACAACACCCTACTGGCAAGGTGAGCCCTTTACAAGCCTTAAAGAAGCTTTTAAATAGGGAAACCTTTTCCTGCCCTTCCCCCACAAGCTCACATACTGAGAAGCATAATTGGGAACAAGTGTTGAAAGCTTTACAGCGTATAAAGGCTCCTCAGGCAGACGCTGAGGAGAACAAATATCTGAAAGAGCCCAGTGAGGAAGAAATGGAACTGGGAGACCCTTTTTATGAAAGTGGGGTTTCAGATATGGAAATTGAATGTGCTATCTGTGCCAAAGAAGAATAAGGAACTGAATAGGGTTTTAGTAACTGGAGGAAAACCCAGGAGTTCTATGCAAAAGCCCATAACTTTTAGCTAGGCTAATTAATGACCGCTTGGCTGATAAAGCTGCATGGTTAATGAAGCCAGAAAGGAGCTAAAGGTATAAATTGTATCTTGAAGAAATACTACTGAATTTTAAAGTCTGTTGGTGGACCAGGGAATGTTATGCTATACCGGCTGTGAAAGGAACAGTGAAGTATTGTACTGCCTCCTGGGGACCGGAGAACAGACTGCTGTTGTAAAGGATTTTTACTTGTGAAAAAGGTGTGTTTAAACTAAGCCAAGCCAAGGACTGTTTAACCAGGCTTACGTTTATGACTGGAGAAGTATCCTGAACTTTATGTTTTGTAGCCTTCAATATTCTTGCCTAAGAATTTAATTTGGTTGGGAAAACCTTATTTCTTAAATTAAAGAAATTTCCTGCGACCTTTGATCTTGGCTCTAATCTATTTAAGACACAACTACATGCTATTGGGCTAACGTTTTATACAAAGGACGATCAGAGCCCTCTCATACTACTAGGCAACTGCCTGGCCACACGGGGGAGCTCCGACACAGGATATTCTTCTCCAAGCAATACTTCAGAAATTATACATAAGCTGGAACTGAGGAAGCTTCATAAGCTTTTAAAACATGTGCAGTTGTTTTCATAAGGTAATCAGGAAAACAAAAATCAGCTTCTCTGTTTAAGCAAAGATAAATGTCCTCATTTACCTTCTGCTTCTTTAAACACCAAAATGTCGAAGCTGGCAACATTCTCTTGAGTTAGTAGGTATTTCTTAGCAAAACAAAACTAGGTTCATTCACACTGCTTCTCAAGACCTTTCTTTATCAAGCATTTCTTATCAACAGACTTTCATAGCTTCGGTCTGGCATAATGTACAATCAATTGGCAATTCACCTGATATGGAGTTTTGCTCCTCACAGTCCACTTGCATATCCTCTTGTTCTAAAGCATATACGTCTGGCTCTGAACTCCCACAATCTGCTCCTCGGTGAATGCTCTGGGGAAATCCCTGGACCTCCCTCCAGCACTGGTTTCCCCGGTAAGGAATGTCTATACCTCTAGTATGGGATATCTCTCCCTGGTTCAGTTGCCTTGGTTCCTCTCCACTGTTCAGCCACCGTTCCTTGCTCCAGGCTGGGTTCTGGTTACTTCTAGCTATAGCCTTATTCACCCACCTTTGAGCACCTTGAAACCTTCGGTCTGAGACCCGAGGTAGAAGACTTCCCTGCTTTCTTTCTCTAAGCAAAGCACACGTGGTTTCTTGGCTCTCAGGCTCCTTCCACGTCCTTCTCCTTCCCCTGATGTTTCCTCCTCTGAGTTCCTCTCTCTGAACTCCTGGAATAGCTGCAACACGCTGAACTCTCTGAATTTGCCCACGATTCTGGACTGAAACTGGAACACAAACAGTTTGAACCGCAACCTGATCCTGAACCCCTTTCTCCCTTTCTGAGCAGGGTTTATAAGGCTGCTTCTTAGCTAGCCTTTCTCTGTCTCTGCACAGGTGTTTGCCATTACTCCCTAAGCTTGCACTTACGTCAGCAGAGCTTGGGTGTGGCAAACTGGCTTTATCAACTCCGTGCTTTCTTTCTTTGACTGCAGTCTGGAACCTGTGAATTTCAGGAATGTCTCTTTCCTTAAAGGTATATTCACTATCTTTTTCTATTTCCATTGGTTCAGCAGGGCTCTCCTCATCACAGTACTTATGACCTAGATTGGCCTCTGTTGGAAACAGGATACTGGGCTTGATGGACCTTGGTCTGACCCAGTATGGCATATCTTATGTTCTTAAATTCTTATATTCAGGACTTGCCAGTCTCCTCCTGGAACTGGGTAACTTTGCATCTCTGGTAATATTTCCTCTTTTAATTCTTGTTGCACCTCATCAGTCCTTTAATACCCTGCTTTATGTCTGTCCCAAGCATTTTATCTTTATCTTTATTTCCACATTTGATTGACCGCCCAGGCCGAAACATTAGGGTGGTGTACAATAGCAAATAATCGCTACTAAAAGAGAGAAAAGAATGCCAAAAACAAGATAGGACAGAAGAGAGGACAGGGCACCTAGGAATGATAGAAGATAGGAAAAGAGAAGGACGGGCTATGTAATATGAACCTAGGTAGGAGGGAGGTCAGACGTGGGAGGAAGTTCAAAGGTGATGCCGAAGAAATGGGTCTTCAGCATCATCTTGAACCGGAGGAAAGATTGCTCTGCTTGGAGGGTAGGCGGTAGGGAATTTCAAAGGGCTGGACCAAGAAAGAAACATGAAGAGTGACGTGTAAGTTCCAGATGTGCAGGAGCCGGGGAGGGGAGAGACAGACAGTTATTGTGAACAGAGCAGAGGGCACAGGGGGTGGACGAGTAGTATATCAGCCAAATATTGTAGAATACCAGTATGTAATGCATGATGCACGGTGATGAGAACCTTGTATTAAAATTGGTATTGGAGAGGGAGCCGGTGCAGATTGAATAGGAGGGGAGTCCCATGGTCAGTATGAGAGGCATGAGTGATGAGCCGGGCAACTGTATTCTGTAATAGCTTTAGACAGTGAAGCTGGTAACGGAAGTCTGGTTAGAACAGAATTACAGTAATCGAGTCTGGATAGAAGGGCCACTGTGAGGGTAACCAAGGATGGTGCTGGGAGGACAGAATACAGTGCCATCAGTCAGGGCCGGCACGTCCATTGAGCAAGAATGTTTTTTGCACAGGGCCCCGCGTTTCAGGGGGCCCCGTGCAAAAAACATTCTACATTAGCAAAAGCAGACTGAAAAAATAAACCCGGCTGCGGCAGAATCAAATGTCCCGTCGCGGGGCCCCGCCTGCCCAGCAGAGCCTCCCTTCACCATCAGCTCTGGAGTCCCTCCCAATGCACGGGCTTTCAGACCCACGAGAGCTTCTCTGACCTCTCGCGGCTCTGTTAATCCCGCCGGGGCTGATGGGAAATCCCAACAGCCCCGGCGAGATTAACAGAGCCGCGAGAAGAAAGGGAAACTCGCGCGGCTCTAAAAGCCCGCGCATTGGGAGGGACTCTGGAGCTGATGGTGAAGGGAGGCTCTGCCGGGCAGGTGGGGCCCCGCGGCGGGACATTTGATTCTGCCGCTGCCACGGCGGCAGCAGCAGCAGCCGTTTTTTTTTTTAATCTGTCAGGGCTGATGGGGGGAGGGGGGTTAGGACTGGTAATGGGCTATGGGGGGGTTAGGACTGGTAATGGGCTATGGGGGGGCTAAGATTGGAAGTGGGTTGATGGGGGGAGGTGGTTAGGACTGGTAATGTGCTATGGGGGGTTAGGACTACTAATGGGCTATGGGGGGGCTAAGACTGGAAGTGGGTTGATGGGGGAGGGGGGTTAGGACTGGTAATGGGCTATGGGGGGTTAAGATTACTAATGGGCTATGGGAGGGGCTAAGACTGGAAGTGGGCTGATGGGGGGTTAGGACTGGAAATGGGCTGATGGGTTAGGATGTAATGGGCTATGGGGGGCTAAGACTGGAAATGGGCTGATGGAGGGGGGTAGGACTGGTAATGGGCTATAGGGGGGCCAGGACTGGAAATGTGCTGATGGGGGGGTTAGGACTGGTAATGGGCTATGGGGGGGTTAGGACTGGTAATGGGCTATGGGGGGGGATAAGAATGGAAGTGGGTTGATGGGGAGAGGGGGTTAGGACTAGTAATGGGCTATGGGGGGGATTAGGACTGGAAATGGACTATGGGGGGCTAGGACAAAATGGGCTGATGGGGGTTAGGACTGGTAATGGGCTATGGGGGTCTAAGACTGAAAATGGTGTGATGGGGGGCTTAGGACTGGAAGTGGGCTGATGGGGGGCTTAGGACTGGTAATGGGCTATGGGGGGCTAGGACTGGTAATGGGCTGGGGGGTGGCTAGGACTGGAAATGGGCTGAGTGGAAGGAGGGCTTGAACTGCAAATAGCTGATGGGGATGGGGGCTTGGAATGGAAATGGGCTGTGTGGAAGAAGGGCTTGAACTACAAATAGCTGATGGGGAGGGGGGCTTGGAATGGAAATGGGCTATAAGGGGAGGGAGCTAGGACTGGAAATGGGCTGGGTGAGGGGGGGCTAGGACAGGAAATGGGCTGATGGAGGGCTAGGATAGGACTGGAAATGGGCTGTTGGGGGGGGCTTGGATTGAAATGGACTCATGGAGGGGCTAGAACTGGAAGTAGGCTCATGGGGGGCTTGGATTGGAAATGGGCTGAGTGGAGGGAAGCTAGGATTTGACATGGGCTGATGATGGTGGGGCTAGGAAAGGACTAGAAATGGGCTGATGGGGGCTGGGATTAGAACTGGGCTGATGGGGGGCTGGAATTGGAAATGAGCTGATGGAGGGACTCGGATGGGGGAGCTAGGACTTGAAATGGGCTGATGGGGGTTAGGACTGGTAATGGGCTATGTGGGGCTAAGACTGAAAATGGGGTGATGGGGGGCTTAGGACTGGAAGTGGGCTGATGGGGGGCTTAGAACTGGTAATGGGTTATGGGGGGCTTAGGACTGGTAATGGGCTATGGGGGGCTAGGACTGGTAATGGGCTGGGGGGTGGCTAGGACTGGAAATGGGCTGAGTGGAAGGAGGGCTTGAACTGCAAATAGCTGATGGGGACGGGGGCTTGGAATGGAAATGGGCTGAGTGGAAGGAAGGCTTGAACTACAAATAGCTGATGGGGAGGGGGGCTTGGAATTGAAATGGGCTGTGAGGGGATGGAGCTAGGACTGGAAATTGGCTGAGTGAGGGGGTTAGGACAGGAAATGGGCTGATGGAGGGCTAGGATAGGACTGGAAATGGGCTGTTGGGGGGGCTGGGATTGGAAATGAGCTGATGGAGGGACTCAGATGGGGGAGCTAGGACTGGAAATGGTGCTGATGGTGGGGCTAGGATAGGACTAGAAATGGGCTGGGATTGGAAATGAGCTGATGGAGGGACTTGGATGGGGGAGCTAGGACTGGAAATGGGCTGATGCGGGGACTAGAAGGGAGCGGATGCTGGGTGGGGCTGGAACTAGAAGGGAGCTGATGTTGGGGGGAGGATTAGAATGTGATGGCGTTGGGAGAGTGAAATGGAGAGGGAAAAAATATTTTGTGTGGGAGGGAAGACAAATCTACAATTGGCTGGATATTGGGAGAGTAAGTGGGGTTTGAGGATGGCGGGGTAAAATTTGAGTGGATGAAATAGGAATTTATTTATTTATTTTATTTATTTATTTAACTGCATTTATATACCGCTTTTCACCGGGTCAAAGCGGTGTAACATATAACATGGGGGGGATAGGAATGAGGAAAGAGCAAAAGGAGAGAGATTAGTATGTTAAAGCAGATGTAGAGAGAGAATGGAAAAAAACTAGAAGAGTGAAGAAAGGACAAATGGACAGCAGACGATGGAGAGTTAGCAGAGGACACGAAAAAACCAGAAGAAAGTGGCTGGAGCAATTGCAACTGAAAAAAAATGCACAAAAGGTAGAAAAATATCTCTTTATTGAATTTATTAACTGAAATATGCCAGCTCTGGGAAATGTGCATCATTAACGTCTGCGCTTTGTTTAGTACAAGAGGAAATTAATTTATAGTTTTATTTCTACAGTGTTGTTGGGCTTTTGGGGTTCCCAGTTTAATTATTGTCTTCCTGCTTCTACATTGTGATTTCTTGTTAGGTGACGGTCTATGTTCTTTTTTTTTTTTATTGAAACTTTTTTATAACTTACAAAGCAAGCATAAAGAAACTTACAGATGATTCATTCACAAGAGATACAGAGGAAAAAAAAACATATATAAAATAACAATACATCTGAACCTAGCCCACAATAAGGGAAGAGTTTAATAAGCATAATAACAAAAAAAGAAACAACCAGGAGACTAACTCCTGAATACCTAAGCAGCTACTAACAAAACCACCTATCCCAGTCCCTTCTTGCCAAGCCCCTCTTTATCACAAAGAAACAATTCAAGTTGAGTAGGGTCAAGGAAAACAAACCTAGAACCCTGAAAAGTTAATAAACATTTACAGGGATACCGAAGAAAAAAGGTAGCCGGCAGGGCGGTCACTCTGCACGTGTAACTGAGCTGAGGTATTCTGTTTATGTAATTCCTATTTGACATTGCCACTTGTTCTCTTTCCCCAGTAGGTCATGTATTGTTGTTCTCTGAAATGTATTGGTTTAATATTTGTAGTGTTGCCTTTTGATAGGTAGGGTCTTGTGTTTTGTGAGTCCTGGTAGTGCTGTTATGATACGGCGGGTTTGCTATGGGTTCTAAATGGGCAGTGTTTGTAGTAGTTCCTAATGTGCCTGGCAGTTGGCACTGGATTATAGTAATGTAGAAATCTTTTAGTCTTTCTTTATCCATACACTCATTAAGAGGCATGTTTACTAAAAGTTAGTGTATGGTAACATTATGCAAATATTTATGCAAAAGAGGCCCTTATGCAAATGAGGCCCCGCACCGAGTCTCTGCACATGGCCCCGCAACCCCCCTTGGGCCGCCCCTGCCATCAGTTAACGCAGTATGAGAAAAGAACGACGTACAAGAGAGGTGACATGCTGGTGGAAAGAAAGAGGGGTTGAGGGTGACGTCCAAGTACCAAAGATTCTAGGTCGGGGATATAGCTGTGCCAGAGAGAACGGGGGTCAGTGAGGGTGGAGGGGCACCGAAGGTAAACCAGATGTCAGTGGACTTAGTGGGGATCAGATGCAAGTAATTGGAAGATTGTCACTGTTTGGCAGATGTAGTCGCAACCATATCTGCTATTCCAGTATCAACCATCTTCTACGTGAAAGCTATTGTTTTGTATTTCCTCCACAACTTGCTGGAAATTCACATCATAAATCCTTATCACTGAATTTCCTCTTCTGTTTCTGTTTGCTGCGTTTTTGATATTTCACTCTCTATAGTTACGAGATAGCAGTTTATCAGAGGCCTTAAATAAGAAACATAGAAACATAACAGCAGATAACGACCATATGCCTACCCAGTCTGCCCTTCCAAACAAATCTCTAAACTCTATAGTCCCTTTTTCCCTTTAGAGATCCTCTGTGCTTGTTGCATGCTTTCTTGAATTCAGATACAGCTTTTGTCTCTACCACCTCCACTGGAAGACTATTCTACGCATCTACCACTCTTTCCATAAAGACATATTTTGCATATTACTTCTGAGTGTCTCTTTTCACTTACATCCATTGCCCTCTTGTTGTAGAGCTTTCTTTCTGTTGAAAGAGGATCACCTCCTGTGCATTCATGCCATGGATGTATTTAAATGTCTCTATCATATCTCCTCTCTCCTGCTTTTCCTCCAAAGTTTACATATTAAGATCTTTAAGTCTTTCCCCATATGCCTTACGGAGAAACCCACTGATCATTTTAGTAGCCACCCTCTGCACTGACTCCAATCTGTTTATATCCTTTTGAAGGTGTGGTTTCCAGAATTGCACACAATACGACAAATGAGGTCACACCAGAGACATTTGCAGAGAGGCACTATCACTTCCTTCGTGCTGGCCATTCCTCTCCTATGCACCAAAGCATCCTTCCCCTTCTGGCTTTTGCCGTTACCTTTTCTACCTGTTTAGTCACCTTAAGATCATCAGCAGGGGCGGTTCTATCATTAGGCTGAGTGAGGCAGTGGCCTCAGGCGGCAACTTTTTGGGGGCAGCAAAAATTGCCCTGAAAAAGCCTGCCTCACTTGGACTTAAAAAAACAAAAGAAAAACAAAAATGCCGATAGGAAGAACTGCAGCGGCAGTGTCCCACGGCTGCCCCGGCAGAGCCCTACTCTCTCTCTCTTCAGCTCCATCTTTACAGAGCCACAAAGGGAGAGTTTCCCTTTCTCGCGGCTCTGCTAAGCCCGCCGACGCTGATGGAAAACAGGAAATGTCTGTTTCCCATCAGCACCGGAGGGCTTAATAGAGCCGTGAGAAAGGGAAACCCTCCCTTTTCGGCTCTGTAAAGCCAGCGGTGGTGCTGAGGGAGAGAAGAGGGCTCTGCCGGGGCAGCCATGGTGCACTTCCTTCTATTGCTGCCATGGCGGCAGCAGCTTCAGCAGCCAGGTTTTTTATTTCAATTTCAATTTCCATGGGGGGGAGCTACGACTGGAAATGTGCTGTTGGGGGGGGGGGGGAGTGTTAGGACTGGAAGTGGACTGATGGGGGGAGGTTAGGAATGGTAATGGGCTGGGGGGGCTAGGACTGGAAATGGGCTGATGGGGGGTTAGGACTGGAAGTGGGCTGATGGGGGGGTAGGACTGATAATGGGCTATGGGGGGCTAGGACTGGAAATTGACTGATCGGGAGGGGGGCTAGGGCTAGTAATGGGCTATCGGGGGTGGCTAGGACTGGAAATGGGCTGATGGGGGGTTAGGACTGGAAGTGGGCTGATGGGGGGGTTAGGACTGGAAATGGGCTGATGGGGGTTAGGACTGGTAATGGGCTATGGGGGGCTAGGACTGGAAATGGGCTGATCGGGAGGGGGCTAGGGCTTGTAATGGGATATCAGGGTTGGATAGGACTGGAAATGGGCTGATGGGGGGGATAAGAACTGGAAATGGACTTATTGGATGGGGGGATTAGGACTGGTAATAGACAGATGGGGGGCTAGCACCGGAAATGAGCTAGGACTGGTAATGGGCTGATTGGGGGGCTAGGACTAAAGTGGGCTGATAAGGGGGATAGGACTGGAAATTGGCTGGGACTGGAAATGGGCTAATGGGGGAGGGGAGGAGAGTGCTGCTGGCCCTGGAAAAAAACTAGGGGCTAGGGCTAAAAATGGGCTGATGTGGGAGGATGGTAGAATAGGACTGGAAGGGAGCAGATAATGAGAGGGTCTGCCAGGGGAAGGAGGGGGCAGGAAGGTAGCTGACACAGGGGAAGGAGGGGACTGGGAAGGAGCTGACACCTGGGATGTACTGAAGGGGGGACTGGAAGGCAGCTGACACTTCGGGTTGGGAGTGGTAGGTGGTTGGGTAATGGGGAGGAGGTTGGAAGGGAGCTGAAATGCAAATGGCACTGGAAGGGGGATGGACAGAGAGTAGGGCGACTAGAAGGGAGCTGACTGGGGGGGGGTGACACAGAGTGGACATGAGCTGATATTTGGGTTGGTATTTGAACTAGAAGGGGCTTGACAGTGGGGAAGGAGGGTGACTGCAAGGGAATGGACACCAGTGGCAGTCATGGGAATGCAAGACGGTTGACATTGGAAGGTACTGGGAGGGGAGGACTGGAAAGGGGGCTGATACTGGGGAGGGTTACTGGAACTGGAAATGGGCAGATGGAATTAAGTGAAGAAAACAAAAGAAGAGATAAGAAATGGCAGATGGACCATACACCATAGACCACAGAAAGAGAACTGAGAAGACAGGAAAGCAGAAGCCTCAGATCGGGACCAGCATGATCAGAGAATAACATGGTCAGACAACAAAGGTAGAAAAAATAATTTTATTTAATTTTAGTGATTGGACTTTGTGCTATTTTTATATTTTACACATTATTGGGGAACTGCATCTCTTATTTATCTGATGTTGCACTGCATGTGGACTCTGGCTTCTTGGGGTTTCAATTTAAATTTTATCTACATATTTTTATTTTATTTTAGATTGTGGTTACTTATTCTGTACTTGGTGAGGGTCGATATTGTGAGTGTGTGACTGAGGTCAGGTGTTCTGTTAACAAGTCAAATTACTATGGTACAGTATAGATCTTTAGATCTATACTGTACCATAGTAATTTGACTTGTTCAGCTTTTCAAATAGGTGTATGGATGTTACAGGGCCCACTCTAGTATTTACATTGACACTTTTTTTGGATGGGCTCCTTATGTGAGTTGTGGAAGTTTGTGCTGATATGGTATGGTAGGTTTGGTCTTTGTTGTATGGTTTTGTATTAGTTCACAATATGCCTGGTACTGGAGAATAGTGGCTGTTGTTGTTGTCAGTGAGATGATCAGAATCGGATTTTCTTTTTTTTAAATATTGAGTTCTGTGGGTGAATGTCCTGGTTCTGCTCTGCACCTACTGTGGATGCAAAATATATGTTGAAAAAGAAAAAGCAAGAACCATAACGCAGTTTATAACAACAAAATAAAAATGAGTTATAAGTTAGTTTTACAAACTGTGCTGTTGGTTCTTGCTGTCTTTTAGTTCTTTGATGTGCAAATGGAACCATACCTAAACCTGTGCAAGCGGTGCAGCCGCACAGGGCGGAAAGGCTTGGGGGGGGGGGGGGCACATTACGGCTGTCTGCTGTTGCCCTGCCGCCACTGGCAGGACAATAGCAGGCAGCCAAAATGTGCCCCCCCCCCAAGCCTTTTCGCAGCACTTTAAGCAGGTCTGGTCCCTCCCTCCTCTGACGCATTGCTTAAAGTGCCAGTGCCTTTCAGATTGGGCGCATGCCCCCTCCTCTTCCCCGTACCTCTGCCCAGCGCTGCCTGCTCTTTCCCTGTTGCTGGCGCTGCCATGAAAAAAACAGAGGGCAGCAGCAGCAGGGAAAGAGCAGGCAGTGCTGGACACGGTGGTATGGGGGAAGAGGGGGGGGCATGCGCCAGAGTTGCAAGTTGCACAGGGTGCGATTGCAGCTTGATACGGCCCTGTGTGCAAACGTCTTGCATTTCCTCCATAATCTATTTGACTTTTTGGTTGGTTCAGTTCAGTCTATGATTGGATTTCTGAAAAAGCCATGCCCCCTCTAAAGTGGAAGGTGCACCATTTCATACTTTGCCTCAGGCAGCAGATTGCCTTGAGCCGCCCCTTATCATCAGAAACAATCATGCCCAAGATCCGATCTTCTTTTGTGGACAGAAGCACTTCTCCCCCTATACTGGACCCACTCCCTTGGATTTTTGCAACCAAAATGCATGACCCTGCATTTTTTAGCATTTAATCGCAATTGCTAGATCCTTGACCATTCTTCAAACTTTGATAAATCCCTCCTCATGTTATCTACACCATCCTGGGTGTCCACTCTATTGCAGATACCACCAAAAACTGCAAAGAGGCAAATCTTACCTGATAGCCCTTCCACAATATCACTTACAGAAATGTTAAAAAGAATCAGACAAGGACAGATCCCTGCGGTACACCACTCAAAATATTCTTCTCCTCAAAGTAGGTGCCATTTATCTGTACCCTTCGTTGTCTCCCATTTAACTAATTTCTAACCCAGTCAGTCATTTTAGGGTTCATTCCTAAGGCATTCAATTTATTTATTTATTTATTTATTTATTTAGCATTTCTTATATACCGCGCTATTTGTCATCAGCGTGGTTTACATCAAAACAATAGAACACTTGACCAGATACATTGGCCGTCGTTTACATAAAACAGGGAGTTAACATGGAGGAGAACTTGGGGAACTATTTACATTCAAGTTTATAGCAAACTTAGGAAACTATATACAAATCGGTTGTATTACATATTAGGTATGATTAGTGTTGTTTTACGTCATGTAGCGGCTGTATGATATAGTGGGGGTGTGTGGGAGGTAATGGGGTATCAGGATGGGTATAATGTAAGAGAAAAAGGTGGTGTTTGAGGGCTTTTCTAAATTGAATAAGGTCTCTAATAGCTCTAATGTGTGGGGGGAGTTTGTTCCAGCATACGAGGGCATAGTTCCTGAAAGCCCTATTGGTGGTGATCTGGTTGAGTTTTGTGGATTCAATTGGTATAAGTAGCATGTTGGCAGCCTGGGATCTCCTGGATCTGTTGTCCGGAGAATGCGTTATGAGGTCGGAAATGGATGGGGGAGCTATCATGTTGAAGGCCTTGAAGGTAATGAGGAGGGTTTTGTACAGGATTCTACTGCTTATGGGAAGCCAGTGTAGTTCCTTTAGAATGGGGGAGATGTGGTCGACCCTTGATGTTCCGTAGAGCACACGGGCTGCTGCATTCATGGCTAGCTGTAATGGTTTGAGGGAGCTCTTTGGAAGGCCATGTAGAACTATGTTGGCATAGTCGAAGTGCGGTGTGACTAGTGCCTGGAAGATGGTGCGGAAATCCGCGGATTCCATCATGGGCCTAAGATGCCGTAGGGTTTTTATCTTGAAATAGATGGTCTTGACAGTGCGTTTGATATGTTCCTTGAAGTTGAGTTGTTGATCAAGTATTACCCCGAGATATCGTATGTTGGATTTGATTGGAAGTTCCGCGTCTCTGACTTTGAGTGTTGGTGGCGGAGAGAAGGCTTTATTCCTTGTGATCATTAGTACTTCCGTTTTCTTGAAGTTTATCCGGAGGTTCTGAGTGAGTAGCCAGTCAGTTATTGTGTTGAAGCAGTCAACTAGCACTGTATAGTCGGGACAATTGATGGTAATGGGTGTGAATAGCAGGACATCATCGGCATACATAAGACACGATATGCCAAATGAACGGGCGATGTCACAGATTGGTTGCATATAGATGTTAAAGAGCAACGCGGAGAGGGAGGAACCTTGGGGTACACATTGGTGCTGTTGGAAAGGTTCGGAGGTGGTGCTTTGAATCCGGACTTGTTGACATCTGCCTTCGAGGTAGGATTTACACCAGTCCCACGCTTGATCTCGGATTCCCTTCTCATGTAGCCGGGTGAGAAGCTGCAGGTGGTCTACGGAGTCAAACGCTGCTGATATATCAAGGAAGATTAGTGCGAAGCCCTTCTTTATACTGTCAATTCCATTGATCAGTGAACTGGTTAATGTTGTCAGTAGGGTTTCGATACCGTGTGCTTCTCTGAATCCATGTTGAGAGGGATCCAGTGGTGAGGAGGAGTCAACATGCTGCTGGATCTGTCTAAGGGTTATTTTCTCTAGGATCTTAGCCAGTAAAGGGATACTGGAGATTGGTCTGTAGGATTCCTCTTTCTTTGGGTCAAGTTGATTGTTTTTTAGTAGTGGGCGGATGGATGTGTGCTTGAGCGCATCTGGGAAGATTCCTGTTTCGAATGACAACTTGGTGATGTTGGCTATGATAGGGCTGAACTCCGTGCGCATTGTCTTGATCCAGTGCGCTGGGCAGGGGTCGGTCGGTGCGGTTGTGGCGTTGATTGATGCAATTACTTCTTCAATGGTCTTTGTTGATGGCGGTGAGAGTTTGGTGAGTGTGGACTGGGAAAGAGTGGTTTTGGGATTTGTGGTATGGTTAAGATGAGGTGATGATGCCGTTGTAGTTACCTTTATTGATTTTGATTGGATGTAATTCGCATATGCTTGTGGCTGAATACCTTCTTGTTGAGGAGGGGAGGGTTGGTTGGTAAGGGATTTCACCAGCTGGAAAAGGTCTCTTGGCTTATTTAGTGAGCGGCTGAGAATTTCTGCATGGAATTGTTTCCTTTTGGCCCACGTTGATTCGCGATGGGTCTTCAGATATTGTTGATAGATGGCTTGGTCTGAGGTATTTCTAGTAGCTCTCCATTTCCTTTCGAGTTTTCTGAGCCGGAGTAGGGACGCTCGTAGTTCCGGGGAAAACCATGGGGCGGCGTGTTTTCTTGGTGTCTCTTCTGTCCGATGCGGTTTTTTTGTTGTTGGCAGGCTGTTGAGCGTAATGGGAGAGGGTCTCGTTCCAGTTGGACATCATGTCATTCAGGTTGGTTGCTGGTTGATCAAGTTTTGGGAGAACGTCACTAACGATTGTTTCCCTGTTGAGTTGCTTGAAGCGTGTGGTTCCTGATGTTTCCGTTGCACTTGGGCGGTGGCACGTAGAATGTTGTGTTGGTAACTGGAACGTTATTAGATTGTGGTCTGACCAGGGGACTGGTGAGATATTAAGGTCAAATTGGTTTGATGTACTCATGGCTGTATGTGGGATGAATATTAGGTCAAGGGGGTTTCCTCCTTGGTGGGTGGGATCAGTTATAGCCTGCTTGTAGTTGAGGTCAGCCATTGCTTCGAGGAAGGCTTTGGCTAGGGTGGGTTGAGTGGAAGCGAGATTAAGGTCTCCTAGTAGCCAGTTAGGTTTGGAGGGGTCTTCTGGATTACATGCTAGGTCAATGATGTCTGAGAGCTCATCTGATCCAATTCCTGGGGTTCTGTAAATGAGGTTAATAGTATTGTATTTGCTGGTGATGGTTAGTGTATTCAGGAGTTGCGTGCTCTTGGTAAGGCTAGTCCGGTATTGTAACATTGTTTTTGCAAGGATCAGTACACCTCCTCCTCTTTTGTTTTCCCTATTACAGGTGTAGATCGAAAAGTTAGGTGGTGTAAGGTGATTCAATATGACATTGTCGGATTCAGAGATCCATGTTTCTGTGACCATTAGCATGTCTAGATTGTGCATAGTGATTAGGTCAGTGATTACCGGCCATTTATTACGAACCGAACGTGCGTTGATAAGGGCGCACCTTAGTTCTTGTTGATGCTTTGTGTTTTTATGTTTTGTGGAGTTTGAGGTCTCTATGGCTATATATATTAAGTGTGACAGTCTTCTGTGTGAAGGGTTTGAGTGCCGGTGGTATTGGTTGTTGTATGTTTTACCGTTTGCACTCTTTAGTAGTTGGATGGGGTTGCATCCATCTGCCAATACAACTGATTCATAGAGTGTGCTGACCATTGTATAGAGTAGGGCAAAAGTAAGTAATGGGTAAGCCATTTACGGTTCCGGAATGAGGCGTTTCTAGGTTAATGGGTGTTTTGTGATGTTGTATGTGTTTTTCTAGCTATAAGTTGCCTGTGAGAAACAGTGTTAAAGGTTTTACTGAAATCTATGTACAACACATCTAGAGCTCTCCCTCGGTTCAACTCTCTGGTTACCCAGTGAAAGAAATTAATGAAATTTGTCTGACAAGACATCCTCTTGATAAACCATGCTGCCTTGAATCCTGCAATCCACTGGATTCCAGAAACGTCACTATCCTCAGTTTTAGTAGCCTTTCCGTTAGATTACTTACCACAGAGGTCAGTCTAACCAGTCTGTAGTTCCCAATCTCTTCCTTGGTTCCACTTTTGTGTAAAACGACCACATGCATATTTCTCCAGTCTTCTGGGACCATGCCAGACTCTAAAGAAACACTGAAAAGGTCAGACAGTGGAGCCACTAGAACCTCCCGAAGGTCCTTCAGTACTCAAATGTATCTCATCTGGCCCCATTGCTTTGTCTACTTTTAGTTTAGCTAAGAACAAAAGAACATTAGATATGCCATACTTGGTCAGACCAAGGTCCAATAAGCCCAGTATCTTGTTTCCACAAGTACCTGACAGTTTCCCAAAAAGACACACAGGTTCCACAATGCTTGTATTGGGGCAAGCAGTGGATTTCCTGGGTCCTCTTTTAGCTTTCTTGGCTGCCACTGCACATTGGGCAGAAGGTTTCAACGTGTTATCCACGATGACGCCTAAATCTTTTTCCTGGGTGGTGATTCCTAATGTGGAACTTTGCATCGTGTAACCATAGTTTGGGTTATTCTTTCCTAGATACAGAATTTTGCACTTGTACAAATTAAATCTGCATGTTCAAAACTTATAATGTGCCACCCTGTAAGTTAAATACTCAAATCTTCTCCGTAAATTCAAATTCAAATCATAACACTGATCTTCCCCTCCACTTATTCTCCCCTCCCCCTACCTCTCCCATGCCAAGGTACCTAACCAAAGATCTAATCAATACTAATAGACGCACCACTGTATTGTGGATAACTTTGCTTCTATAAATAAATTCCCCTGTACATACTGTGCATACGTAAATAACTTAGATTCTCAAATGGCAATGTAAATAAGTTACATTCTCACATGGCCCTGTTTAAATGCTAATATTCCAAATACCTTGTTTTATGTTAAAACCAGTTGGCAATTTGTTAATATGTAAGGTTCCTTGGTTGTTATATGTAAACTGCTTTGATTCTGCTGAAAGGCGGTATACAATACAATAAATCAAATAATGCAATTTATAACACATTCCACATAAGCTAGTCCTAAGTAATTATGGTTATCTCTGTTAACCTGAAAAGTGGAGAATGGCCAATGTAACGCCAATTTTTAAAAAGGGTGCCAGGGGTGATTGGGAAACTACAGAATGCGAGTCTGACAACAGTTAAGGGGCAAAATGGTAGAAACCATTATAAAAAATTAAATGGATTTAGCGAAGGAAAGTCTTGTCTTACTAATCTGTTATATTTTTTTGAAGGTGTGAATAAACAGGTAGACAAAAGTGAGCAGGTGGATATAGGGTATCTGGAGTTTCAGAAAGCCTTTGACAAGGTCCCTCATGAGAGACTCTTGGCGAATTAAAAAATCATGGGATTGGAGGCAGTGTTGTATTGTGGATCAGAAACTGGTTAATAGATAGAAGGCAGAGAGTAGGGTTAAATGGCCAATTTTCCCAGTGGAGAAAAGTAAATAGTTGAGTACCCTAGGGATTTGTGCTGGGCTCACTGCTTTTTTAACATATTCATAAATGACCTGGAAATGGGAATAACAAATGAGGTGATCAAATTTGCAAAGGACACAAATTATTCAAAGTTGTTAAAACTTAAGATTGTCAGAAATTGCAAGAGGACCTTGATAAATTGGAAGACTGGGCGTCCAAATGGCAGATGGCATTTAATGTGGACAAGTGCAAACTTAGGCACCTAGGAAAGAAAAACCCAAACTTTGGTTACATTATGCAAGGATACCACCTTAGAAACCACCACCCAGGAAAAAGATTTAGGCATCATCGTGGATAATACATTGAAACCCTCGGCCCAGTGTGCAGCAGCAGCCAAGAAAGCTAATAGAATGCTAGGAATCATAAGGAAAGTAATGGAGCAAAAAACAAAGGATATTATAATGCCTCTGTGTCGTTCCATGGTTCGACCGCACCTTGAATATTGTGTGCAATTCTGGTCGCCATATCTTAAAAAGGATATAGCGGGATTAGAAAAAGTAGAGAAGAGCCACCAAAATGGTAAAGGGGATGGAAGGATACCCCTGTAAGGAAAGGCTTAAAAGGTTAGGGCACTTCAACTTGGAAAAGAGAAGGCTGTGGGGAGATATGATAGAAGTCTATAAAGTAATGAATGGAGTGGAATGGGTTAACGTAGATTGGTTGTTTATGCCATCAAAAAGTAAAGAGACTAGAAGACACACAATGAAGCTACAATGTAACCTATTTAAGAGAAAATATTTTTTTGCTCAATGTGTAATCAAAATCTAGAATTTGTTATCAGAGGATGTAGTAAAAGCTGTTAGTGTAGCTGGGTTTAAAAAAGGTTTGGATAAGTTCCTAAAGGAAAGGTCCATAAACCATTATTGAAGATTACCCGGGAAATCCACTGCTTATCCCAGGACTTTTCACCTTTCTCCATTGGGAAAATTGACAATTTAGCCCTACCCTCTACTTTCTATCTTTTAACCAGTTCCTGATCCACAATAGTACACTGCCTCCTATCCCATGAGCTAGCTGCTCATGAACATGGAGTGGAGGAGTGGCCTAGTGGTTGGGGCAAGGTACTTCAGGACGGAAGGTCGGGGGTTCAAATCCCACTAGAGGACAGCAACCTTGGGCCGGAAGGACTGGGGTTTCTAGTCCCACAGGTGCTCCTTGTGGTCTTGGGCAAGCCACTTAACCCTCCATAGCCCATGTTCCCTGTAAAATAGTTATCTCCAAGTTATAATGCCCTGTTCAATGTAATTTCAGTTTGTTCAATGTAAAACCGCACTGATGCAGAATAGCGCGGTATATAAGAGAATGTAAATAAATAAATAAATAGTCTTCTGAAAATTGTTCAAGATCAGTTCACTTATTTTCCTATTTATCTGGCCCTTCATATGTGAGCACCCTTCACCCTTCAGTCTGACAATACCACTTTTGCATGTCCTCCTGTCACTAACACATCTGAAAAATGTTTTCTCCCCCGATTTTACCATATTGGCTATTTTTTTCTTCCATTTCAGTCTTCGCTTTCCTGAGTACTTTCCTAGCTTCTCTAAGCTTTTCTAAAGATTGATGCTTGTCTTCCTCTTTCTGTGATCTCTTGTATTTAATGAAGGCAAATCCTCTTTTTCTTTACCTTTTCAGCTTCTTTTGAAAACCATAATGGCCTCCTTTCCTTTTTATATTTACTTACTTTGCTAATAAAAAGTAAAGAAAGTTACTAAGGGGTATGTTTACTAAGCAGTCTTAACGTGCGCTCTTCCATGTTATTGCGCAATAAGGTACCTTATCGCCCCATGAAGGCGCGTTACCGGGCGATAAGGTACATTATCGCGCGATAACGCGTGCAGCGGTGCAAATGAACGCTGAGGGCGGAGAAAGGCTCCCAGAGGGTGGAGGAAGGCTCCCCAGGGGCAGAGAGAGAGGGTCAATGGGCAGAGAGTGGGAGGGGAGAGGCTCCCTGCACACTAACGCTGTGAAATTCGAGGCTAAAAACTAACGACAGTGAAACCCTGACGTTAGAGCTGATTTAAAGGGAAAAGAAACCATTTACGTCAGCAATGTACAGCAAAACCAGGGAAACCTAAAAAAAAGTGAGAAGTGTGATACATGTGCACGGAACAAAAGGGCAAATAAACATTGAAAATGAACAGAAGAAAATGTAATAAAAACATAACCAAGCTGGGCAATAGTGATATTAGTGGGAAACATCAACCCCCCCGAGAAAGCTCCAAAAAAAAGATATGAATTTTGGAAGGGGCTATCCTCCGTCCCTATACAAGGTGAATGAGCCCACAGTGAAATTGCGCTGAGCAGGGTTTTCCCTCTCCATTGGGCAGGTGTCCTATGGCATGCACATGTTCCACAACAGCAGGACGGGCATGTCGGAATGGGCAACTGGACAGATGCTTGAAAAGGGGACACAGAGGGCTGCAGGCGGCACATGCTGTGGTGCAGCTAGGCCACAGTGCGGACTAGGGTGATGCCTAGGTGGCCCATAGGAATGCTGAAACAGTAGTGCAGCCAGACAGCAACTGATGAGGGCCCAACATGGGCACGAGTGTGTCACAGGGGATAGTACCCAACAGGTACCCCCAAGGGCACAGAACATTGGCAGGCGGTGCAGGGGGGAAGCGTGGACAGCTATGCAGGCACCCCTACCCCAGAACCCGCACCATAGGCAGCCGCCTACCCACACACTGGATGGCCTGAGACTACGCTCCACCAGCACCACCAGCAGAAGGGCATGTCAGCAGGGTGGCAGAGGGGTACTGGTGCTGGAGGGGGCAGTGGCAGCTGCCCAGAGCAGACCATGGCCTAGCCCTGTGTAGGTGGGTGCCATGCACTGCAACAGACAGACCCTGTCTGATGAACAGTCATGGTATCACCAGGGAATACACCATCTCTGTGGCAACATGGTGGTGCAGTGCACACAGCCAGCGTGCTCAGAAGCAGAAAGTCACAGGTTCAAGTCCCAGCTGTGGTTCCTGCCAATCCCATCCCCATATTTTACCCACTACTAACCTTTATTGCAGATGACGTAAACATGTCCAAAACACCTACATTTTACCCTACAGAGCATAGACACCATAAACATGCACATTACCTAGAGCAGAGTCTCCCAAATGCAGTCCTGGAGGGCCAAACACCATTCAGGCTCCATGCTGCCTCTAATAAATATGGCTGTGCTGCATTTCTATTTACCGCCCCCATGGTATACAGATGTATCTCATGCATATTCATTAGGGACAGCATGAAAACCCAAACAGTGTTTGGCCCTCCGGGACTGGAGTCGGGAACCTCTGCCCTAAAGCAGCGGCCAACAGGGGGTGGGGAGGGGTGTTTGGACCCATAGGCAGATTGTGTACAACCAAACAACCCACCCTCTGGGGCTCAGGGTGGGAAACAGGATCACCCACCAATAGATCCACATTCTACCTCCCTGCAATGGTAGCAGTAGAGGGGACCATCAACCCCAGTCCTGCTGGGGAACAGACACCCTACAGGGCAGGCACTGCAGAGCTGTACACATCCATAAAGCAATAGCAGACAGACAGTAGGCCTGGAAATGCTCAGCTGCCCCCCACCACTATCTGACATTCTCCAGCAGTAAGCCTCCAGACGCTGCACCCTGCAAGGTGTTCCAGCAAGACACATACTAGCTGCAGACAGTCTGCTAGCTAGTCCATAGTTCATGGTCCTGGAGGAGATGTGTGTACCCAGAACTGGGATGTCAGCATACACACCAAGCAGATAAGTCAGTGATTGGGCCCCAAAAGGGACCCATAAATATCACATGAGAGAAATGCTATATAGCACTATGGGGGAACCTAGCCATGCCATGGTCACTGCTCAGTCAGGGTGAGAGTGACCTCCCAGCAGGACATGCTGTGGCCACCCTGTCCGTGCAGGTGATGGCCGGCCACTACAATGTCTGAGCCATTGCCCTATGCTATGTACAGATGGATCCAGGCCAGGCCATCCTATCCTGGCTATTCCCATGGTACCTTGCTCCTCATTATGCACATTGGCAGGCCAATACTGGCAACAGTGCTAGCAGTGTGGGCTGTGGAGGGTGTTTGCTGCCACCACACACTGGATAGACAGACACACACTCCCCATACCTATGCCGGCATTGTGCAACTATAGAGGCGTTTGGCAGCCCTGGCCACCGCACCAGTCTTGGGCACAGTGCAGGCATGGCTGTGGTACGCAATACTGTTGGGGTCACTCCCCAGGGTGGTAAACACTGTCAGACACAAGACCTGCAGCACACTCCACAGACATCAGAAAGGTTGCTATGATGCAGCTCAATCAGCAAATTGTGCTTAACTTTGGAATTGCTATCTGCCAGTAATCATAGCAACCGTTTGATAGATGTTTACCATATTCCCAGGTTTAGGGTGGCATTGCCAAGGTATGCAAGTGCTAGTATTGGGAGATGCACGCAGGGCCCAACATCCTGCCGCTCCAGGAGGCATTGGATAATGGAGCCTGTGGGTGCAGGTGTGTCTGCCTCTGTTGGCAGCTGCTTTAGGGCAGAGGTTCCCAACTCCAGTCCTGGTGGGCCAAACACTGTTCGGGTTTTCATGCTGTCCCTCATGAATATGCATGAATACATCTGCATACCATGGGGGCGGCGCATAGAAATGCAGCACAGGCATCTTTATTAGAGGCAGCATGGAACCTGGATGGTGTTTGGCCCTCCAGGACTGCATTTGGGAGACTCTGCTCTAGGTACTGCGCATGTTTATGGTGTCTGTGCTCTGTAGGGTAAAATGTAGGTGCTTTGGGCATGTTTACGTCATCTGCAATAAAGGTTCTGTCTGTATTAGCACATTTTAGTAGTGGGTAAAATATGGGGACTGGGTTGGCAGGAACCACAGCTGGGACTTGAATCTGTGACCTTCTGCTTCTGAATACACTGGTTTTGTGCACTGCACCACCATGTTGTCACAGAGTCAGTGTATTCCCTGGTGATACCATGACTGTTCTTCAGACAGGACCTGTCTGTTGCAGTGCATGGCACCCACCTACACAGGGCTAGGCCAGGGTCTGCTCTGGGCAGCTGCCACTGCCCCCTCCACCACCAGTATCCCTCTGCCACCATGCTGACATGCCCTTCTGCTGGTGGTGCTGGTGGTGCGCAGTCTCAGGCCATCCAGTGTGTGGGTAGGCGGCTGCCTATGGTGCGGGTTCTGGGGTAGGGGTGCCTGCATAGGTGTCCACCCTTCCCCCCAGCACCGTCTGCCAATGTTCCGTGCCCTTGGGGGTATCTGCTGGGTACTATCCCCTGTGACACTGTGGGAAACACAGTCGTGCCCATGTTGGGCCTTCAGCAGTTGCTGTCTGGCTGCTTTGCTGTTTCAGTATTCGTATGGGCCACCTAGGCATCACCCTAGTCCGCACTGTGGCCCAGCTGCACCACAGCATGTGCCGCCTGCAGCCCTCTGTATCCCCTTTTCCGACATCTGTCCAGTTGCCCGTTCCAACATGCCCACCCTGCTGTTGCGGGACATGTGCACGCCATAGGACACCTGTCCAATAACAAGGGAAAGCCCTGATCAGCGCTATTTCACTGTGGGCTCATTCACCTTGTATGGGGACGGAGCATAGACCCTTCCAAAATTAATATCTTTTTTTTAGCTTTCTTGGGGGGGGGGTTTGATGTTTCCCATTAATATCACTATTGGCCAGCTTGGTTATGTTTTTTTTCAGTTTGTTGAGGTCATTTTCAATGTTTATGTGCCCTTTTGTTCTGTGCACATGTATTACACTTATCACTTTTGTAGGTTTCCCTGCCTATGCTGTACTTTGCTGACAGTTAAATGGTTTCTCTCCCCTGCAAATGTGCATCTAACGGCAGGTTTTCAATCGTGTTAGGATTCAGCTCTTCAGATCAGCGCGTTAGTGTGAATGGAGCCTCTCCCCACCCACACTCCACCCATTGACCCCTTCTCTCCGCCCTCTATTATTGTTTATTTCTATTATTGTCTATTATTGTTATTGTCTGTTATTGTCTATTCTATTATTGTCTATTTCTGTTATTGTCTATTTCTCGGGCTTCCATCATATGCTATTTGGCCTTTACAGTCGATGCAGAATGTGGCGGTGAATCCCATTTCTAATAACAGAAAGTTCAAGCACATCTATACTGAGTTATATAAGTTACAATAATTACCAATTGAATCACATATTTTATATAAAGTCATCATGTTGGTATTTAAGTCTCTCAATCAGAGTCCCACTTAGCTTGTCAGCTTCTTTGCAAACTTTTACGCTTGCAGGAGACTTTACTGCTAGATGTTCGTTATGTCTGTGGATTCATTTTCTAGTGTTTCGTAACAGAATATTTTCTATAGCCATCTAAAAAATGTGGATTGCTTTGCCAGCAGAATTGCACTGCCATTGGATATTCTGATGTTTGGGAAAAATTGAAGGCACATTTATTTTGGCAAGTCTTTTCAGCCTTTTGCATAAACTAATATTCATAGGTGATGTCAGGTTATTTTCTGCGTGTTAACAAGCTAGCAGGTTTATATGTTTCAAGGCATGTTCATGTTATGTTTGGTTATTGTTTTTAGGTGTAAATGTTGTGTAAGTTTATCTGCTTAGGTGTTACTGTGCATTATACAGGGTTATTTTTTTTTAAATAAAATAAAGGTTTGGTACCCTTAAAATATCCCCTTTCAGTTTTTCCCACTGCTTTCCTACATATTCCAGCTTTTATAATCCCATTAATGACTCCTTGAGGTATTGTCCCATCTCGGCAAAGTTAACTTTTCTAAAGTCTAGGACCTTCATTATTGACTGGACTTTATTAGCCCTAATGCTAATACTGAACCACGCCATCCGATGATCACTAACTATAACATCAGAAACACTCTCCCTATTCATTAGCACCATGGTCCCCTCATGTGTGAGTTTTGTTACCAGTTGCTGGAATAGTTCTCCCTGTGAAGAATCCAGGATCTCCCTATTTCTAGATGACACTGCAGCAAGGATGTCCCAATCAAATTCTAGCATATTTAAATCACCTATTAGCAATCCCTCTCCTTTCATAGCAATATTATGAATATCTTCAGTTAAATCTCTGTCCACTACTTCTGCCTGTGAAGGAGGTCTGTGTATAATGCCAATGCAAATGGATGCTCCATTCCCTCTTGCCAGTTTAACCCACAATGTCTCCCCCTTCTCTCGTAAACCCTGCAATTCTGTAGCTTTAATATCTTTTACATATACTGTCACACCTCCTCTTCTTCCTACCCTGTCCTTCCTGAATAAATTATGGCTTGGTAAAATTATGTCCCAGTCATCTTTCTTTTCAATTTTTTATTTATAGCATTACATATATACGTGGAGACACATTCCAACATGTGCATCCAGGCCCCTGTGCACCTGATTGGAATTGGGATGCACAGAGGTAGACCCGATTCCAGTCCCATGGGGGCTAAACGTCCCCACGGGATCAGAATCGTGTCTAGGGTCTGTATGTGCGGGCGAGGACCTGACTCTGATCAGCCTGCATGTACACAGCCATGCCTGGCTAACTCAGTCAGGCTCCTGAATGGAGCTGCGGTGCCATAGCATCCCGTTGCCATAGCACTGTGACTCCATTCAGGAGCCACAAGCCCCAGCTGCTGACCACTCTTTCCTTTCCCTGCAGCCCAACCCATGATCTGGCCTTCCATGGCCAGGGTTGGGCTGCGGAGAACCCACTTCACCCCTCACCTTATTTGCACTGCCCAGGCCTGCCATCCCCCGACATCCAGAGGGACTTATTCCACCTCTGACTTATTCCACCACCTTCAAAATAAGCCCTGTACATCCGGAGTCATGGACCACCCACTGCCCACCCTACCTCTGCCTCTACAATGCCCCCTCCCACCCCCATCTAAGCCTCTCCATACAAACTCCTGGTTCATATGGGGAGGCTTTTGACAGGGTCGGCAGGGTGCCGAATATCAGGGATGGACATCCCAGTGGGACAGAATAGACTCCAAAACATATCAAGACACAAAACTGAATAATCAAACAAAAAAAGGACGTATACATTCTTAAGCTGGACCACAATAACAGATCCAAGTATTAGAAACAATGAGTAAACAAAAGAAAAATGCAAATTTAGGAGAAAAGCTGATATTACATGACAGCCGGTATGAAATGCTCATTCTCCTTCTTCTATGACATTCTCCCTAACTAGCAAAACTGAGCCAGTTGTTGGGATTCAAAGAAAAGAAATTGCTTAGATTGAAATAGAACACTACATTTTCATGTATACTTTAGGCAAAAGGTTACACCCAAAGCAGTGACCTTCTGGATAAGGCAAGAAAGTCTCTATGCCATTTTTGGGTGTCTCTAGCTAAATCAGGGAAAATAGACACACTTGATCCCATAAACTGAGAAGACATATTGTGGAAATACAATCTCAGGACAGAGTTTTGGTCTGATTCAAAAGCAAAACCCACCTACAAGGTGGATCTGCTGGTCACCACCTCTAGGGAACTTTCAAGGAAGCCAGTGAGATCTAAACTCACTGGCTCGGCCAGAACATCAAAGCCAGACACAGAGCCAGGAACAAGAGAAGTAACAGTCACATATTGAATTCTAGCAATAGAAGGTATCTTCAGAATCTCCACAAAGTAGTTACGGACCAAGTCCAGCGGGGCCGGCAAAGAAGACTGAGGAAAATTGAGAAATTATTTCTGTGAAGCTGGTTCTCCAGAAACTCTATATCTCCAGGAACAAGCAGGAATGAGTCTTCACATATGGGTATCGTCGGTACCGACGGAGCCTGCGCAGGAACGCTCCCCAGCATCCAATAAGAACGCTTTTGGGAGCATCCCACAGCGCCTGCGTGCTGCTTTCCCACCTTTCCCAACTGCCTCTCTCCAGTTCTTCTTTTCCGCGGAGCCAGCAGGTCATGTTCCTGTCACCGCAGAAGAAGTTCTTTATTTTTTCTTAATTCTTATGTGTCGCGTCTGCCTTCTTCGACGTCGGACCGGTACCACCGGTCTTTTCTTTTCTTTTCTTTCTTTCAAAAAAAAAAAACAATTTATATTTTCTTCACTGTACATTTTCAGTTTTTGGGCCTTAGGCCTAAAAATATTTTCCTCATGGAGAAGCCCGCCTCCGGGCTTAAAAAGTGCACAAAATATGGTGGTACTATTTCTGTCACCGACACCCATGACTGGTGTCTAAAATGTTTGGATCCGAACTCACAAGGGACTGGTCGGGGCTAGGGTGGGGAAGGAGGAATTTCGGGTATCTGCCTTTGCGGACGATCTTCTCGTTTATTTGGGAGTTCCTCGGGACACTCTACCAACTTTGCTGAGATTGGTGGCAGATTTTGGGGAGTGTTCGGGGTTGAAATTAAATTTAGATAAATCTGAGGCCTTAGATTTGCAGCGCACGTTACAGAAGGATTGGGATGCCTTTCCGTTGAAGTGGGCGGGTGAGACCCTTCGCTATTTAGGGGTCTATTTGACAGCTAATGTCGGTCAAATACAACAGGTCAACTTTGCGGCTCTGTTATCGCAGACCGTGGACCGCCTGCATGGCTGGCGAGATCTCCCACTATCCCTGGGAGCTCGGATAGCCCTCTTTAAGATGACTCTTTTTCCTAAATGGTTGTATACGTTGCAAAGCTTGCCTATCCTGCTGACAAAGCGGGAGCTTACTAAATTGGCCAAATGTTTAAACTCATTTTATTGGCGAGGGAAGAGGCCTCGGTTAAGTCTTCAGACACTGCAGCGGCCCTGGGGGGGTGGTGGTATGGGAGCCCCTGATATGCGGAGTTATAATGTAGCATGTTTGCTGAGGAATTTGAGGGATTGGTTGGGGATTACAGCGGATTATACGCCCCTGGTATATGAGCAGGCAGTAGCGGAACCCTTGGCCTTGCAGTTTATTTTGCATGCGGCGGTGGTTGATCTCCCTCCGTTAGTTGGGAGACACCCTATTTTTAAGGTCATGCGAAGGGTCTGGCGTTTGTTGTGTAAGACGTACTCTTGGAATTTGGGGATCACCCCCTTTTTGCCTCTTTTGTGGCAATGGGGCGTTTGGCCCCGGGCTGTACGGGGGGACCTTTCGGAGGTGGGATGCTCGAGGAATCGTAGCCTTGGAACAGGTCACGGATGATCGGGGACAGGCGCTAGATTTTGCCACTCTTCAACTTAGCTATGGTCTTGAGAGTAGGGATTGGTTTGCATATTTGCAACTGCGTAGTTACCTACGGAGTTTGGATCGGCAGAGTCTGCAGACTGCTATCTGTTCTAAATTTGAAGAACTGTTGTACACGGGGAGTGCGCAGCGGGCGAGAGTGGCGTTGTTACATAAGGAATATATCCGCATCATTGGGTTCCCTACCGAGTTTGCTTTAGCTGCGGCTTGGGCTCATGACCTGGGGGTAGAGCTCCGTGGGTTGGATCTTATGCAATTGTTTGCGGACCTCCCCCGGTGGCTTAAGACGGCAGATTTTCGGGATTTACAGTATCGCATCGTGCGTCGCTGCCACTTTTCCCCTTGACGGGCATTTTGGGCGGGCAGTAGTGCCACTGCGAATTGCCCCCGATGTGGGGTGGCCCGGGCTGACCTGGGACATATGTGGTGGCAATGTTTAGTGGTGGTTCGCTTTTGGAAAGCGATTGTGGGGTCTCTTGCGGGCGTCCTCGGCCGCCCTCTTCGTCGGGACCCTCAGCTTTTGGTGCTTGGTATGCTTAGGGGGGTACCGGGTTTGAAGGGGGGTCGAAGACTTTGGCTGGGTAGGGTTCTTCTCGTGGCGCGGTGAGTGATTCTGTTGAATTGGCTACTGCCCCAGGGCCCTACGCTGGGTCAGTGGAAGCGGGAGGTGTATCGACTCCTCTTGCTAGAACATCAAGGAGCTAAACATGGGAAGGTAGCCACTGCTAGATTTCTTGAGGAATGGGGTCCTTACTTGTACACTCTGTCTTCCAGAGAGCGGAGCCGCATCCTTAATGTGCTTGGTTAAGTGTGGGAGTGGTCCTGTTTAGAGTAATGGTTTAGGGGGGGACAGGGAGGGAAGGGGGGAAGTTCGGTCTTTATTTGTTACTAGATGCTTGTAACAAGGAACAAGGGTGGATTGGTTGCATTGGGTTTTTTTTTTTTTTGTTTTGTTTTTTTCTTTGGGGGGGGTGGTGGGGGAAACAAGGGGGTGGGGGTGGAAGGTTAGGGTATATCATTGTATTAAATATGAACATGACTGTGATTGTTGCTGTGCTAGTTACACATTGTTTTGCACTGTTGTTGTTTTATGTGTTGTGTTCAATAAACAAAATTTAAACATAAAATGTTTGGAGCCTGACCATTCCATTACGGATTGTATGTCCTGTACCATGATGTCTAAAAGAGGTCGGCAGAACCGAGCAGCCAAGCTTAGTACCCTGTTTCCCTCTGATGCAGTTTTGGTGGCATCGACGTCTTCCAGGGCTTCTTCTTCCTCCCATGGATCTCAGGTAACCAAGCATAAATCTAGCTGGTCCTCGAAGGGTAGATATCCCTCCAAGCATCGAGATGCCTCCGGGCTTGCCCTCGAGGATTCCGCACTGGCAAAATTACCCCAGCGGGAAGCTCCGGCTTCCAAAGCATTGTCTATGGGGTCACAGGTTGACATCGATGGCTCGGCCTCGACAGATCACCTGTTGCCATGTTCTGGGGTACCGGTGGCTCCCACTGGTACCAACATCCAGACATTGGTGGCGTCGATGGATCAGAAGATTCTGACCATGCAGCGCACCCTAACGGCATTCATACAGGCTGCGACGCCTCCGGTACCGCAACAATCCCTGTTGTCGGTACCGGCTCTGGCACTGGCATCACTCCTGGTGCTGGTACCGATTGCATCGGCTTCGGTGTCGACTGCAACGGTACCCTGTCCTATGATGCCCATCGGTACCGAACCGGTACCGGTTACTCCCGATACCGATCCTACTCGGTACGGTTATCGGGCTTTACAGGAGCATCCAGACAGGCGATACTTCGATTCCTCTGAAGACTCTGATGAGTCTGAGGGTTCTGTCAAGGCATCGATACTTCTTCCTCAGGAGTCTTCTTCTAAACGAAGAATGTCTCCTCCAGAAGACTTGTCTTTTCAAGACTTCATTAGGGAAGTGGCTAGGGGCCTCTCCATCACAGTGGCCCCTGAGTCAGAACCCAGAGCCAAGGAGTTAGATATTTTACAATATCCTAAAACTCCTAAAGAGGCAGCTACTTTACCTATCCATGAGATTCTGTATGATCTCATGTTGAGGATGTGGGAGACACCTCTTACCACCTCTCCTCATTCTCGCAGGCTATACACCATGTATCATGTCCCTCCTTGTCCTGGCTTCCACAAGACTCAGCTTCCTCACCACTCTAGTGTGGTAGAGTCTGCCATGAGAAAGATAAAGAGTGCAAAGAGACACTCATCTAATCCTCCAGGACGTGAATGCAGGACCCTAGATGCTTTTGGCCGAAGGGTTTTTCAAGCTTCTATGCTAGCTGCCAGGATCAACTCCTATAGTCTCTATATAGGAATGTTTCTAAAAGAAGTCACAGATCATCTGCAGACTTTAACCCCTTTCATTTCGGAGGATAAAAGGCAGGAGTTTCTCACTTGGCTCAAACATGCCCAAGATGCCTCCAAATTTTCCAACCGTGCAGCCTTTGACTTTTTTGAGTGTGTAAGCAGAGCCTCGGCTATTGCCATAGGGGCACGCAGAATTGCTTGGCTACAAGCTTCTGATTTGGAGCTCTGGGTCCAAGATGAATTAGGGAATATCCCTTGTACAGGTGAAAACCTTTTTGGTAAGGATTGGCAAGCAAAGGCCAATCAGATGGATGCTGAAAACTCTGCTTTGGATCGACTTTCAAAGTCTACCTCTGCTCCTGTTAAGAAAAGATTGTTCAAAAAGACATTTTTTTCCAAAAAGGGAAGATACTATCCTGCTTATGGTCAGCAGGCATCTTCTGCAGGTCGTTTTGCTGCAAAGCGTCAGCAACCACCTAAACAGGCCAAATCAAAGGCTGCTAGGCCTTCCATGACCCAGCAGCCTCAGCCTCCTCAGGGCCTTTGACTTGCAGCTACAGAACTTTCTGGCTCTGGAGGAACCAGAGCCCCTTACCATTCCAGGAAGGTTGACTTACTTTGCTCCCAGATGAGAACAAATTACAGCAGAGCAATGGACACTCTCTATCATAAAGGAAGGGTACAAGCTTCATTTCTTAAGCCTTCCCCCTCACACCATAGTGAAACAGTTCAATTCTCCAACATCTCTCCTCAACCTTCTGGGTCAGGAGATTGCCACCCTTCTTGCCAAGGGGCAATAGAAGAAGTACCTCTTCTTCAACAAGGCACAGGGTTCTACTCCCCTTATTTTCTTATCCCAAAGAAAACAGGGGGCTACAGACCCATCTTAGATCTCAGAGAATTGAACAAATTTCTATTCAAGGAGAAATTCAAGATGATTTCTCTCGGTGCTCTGCTTCCATACCTTCAGAGTCAGGACTGGCTTTGTTCTCTAGATCTCAAGGATGCGTACAGAAGGTTCCTTCGGTTCCTTTTTAGAAAAAAGCACTACCAATACAGGGTGCTTCCTTTCGGTCTGGCCTCCGCACCAAGGGTGTTCACGAAATGCATGGCAGTAGTAGCTGCATTTCTACGCACTCTAGGAATATTCGTTTTCCCATATCTGGACGACTGGCTCATTCAAGCTTCCTCTCAGTCAGAGGCCAAGACTTTTCTAACCTGCACAATGCGTGTCCTTCAGTATTTGGGACTGGTAATAAACATCCCAAAATCCAATCTCACCCCTACTCAATCTCTGGAGTTTATAGGGGCTTTGCTGGATACCACAACTGCAAGGGCCTATCTTCCTCAGGCTCGTTGCCTAGCTTGGTGCAGTTAGCCTCCCTAATACAGTTAAAGTCCCATTTAACTGCTCGGGAAATGTTACAACTCTTAGGCCACATGGCATCCACCGTGCATGTGGTTCCATATGCTCGCCTTCACATGAGGGCAGCTCAATGGACTTTGTCCACCCAATGGACTCAGGCATCAGGTTGCCTGTCAGACAAAATAGCAAACTCCAGTCGCCTTTTTTGGTCTCTCCAGTGGTGGAAGTCCTCTCAAAACCTGTTGCTGGGGTCCCCTTTTCAGCAGTCACTACCCAAAGCAACCCTTACAACAGATGCCTCTCCAATGGGTTGGGGAGCTCATCTGCAAGATCTCTCCACCTAGGGCATCTCGTCTCCACAGCAGACTTCTCTACACATCAATCTCTTGGAACTCAGAGCAATATTCTTAGCTCTCAGAGTGTTCCACTCCCTGCTCAGCTACAGGACAGTCCTCATCCACACGGACAACCAAGTAGCCATGTTCTATGTGAACAAGCAGGGAGGGACTGGCTCTCTGTCGCTTTGCAACGAAGCTTTGCGACTGTGGGCCTTCGCCAGAGAGCATCAGATTCATCTTATGGCAGTATATCTTCCAGGCGTTCAAAACTCTTGGGCAGACAGACTCAGTCGAGTTCTGCTTCCACACGAGTGGTCCCTCCACATGGACCAGGTAGCCAGGATTTTTCGAATTTGGGGAACCCCGGACATAGACCTCTTTGCAAGTCCATGGAATGCCAAACTTCCCCGGTTCTGTTCCAGAATTCCGTGTCAGGGAGTTCAGGCCAAGGATGCCTTCCTTCTTCACTGGGGTCAAGACTTCCTTTATGGCTTTCCACCCATTCTCCTAATTCCCAAAACACTTTTCAAGCTTCAGAGAGACCGAGGTTCCATGATCCTCATAGCACCACATTGACCACGCCAAGTGTGGTACCCTCTACTTCTGCATCTCTCTCAAGCTCCCTCCCTGGAGTTGGGCTCTGCACCAGATCTTCTATCCCAGGAAGACGGAACGTTGTGGCACCCAAACCCCCAGTCTCTCCATCTCAGGGCCTGGTTGCTAAAGGCCTAGACCTTCAAGCTTTTCATCTCTCTCAGCAAGTCAGAGATATTCTTCATACTTCTAGAAAGCCTTCCACTAGACGTTCTTATGCTTTCAAATGGAAAAAATTTACCACTTGGTGTTCAGAGAAGGGTCTTAACCCTCTTGCAATACCTTTTGAATTCTTTACTAGAGTATCTTCTGCATCTATCCCATGCAGGCCTTAAAACGAATTCAGTAAGAGTCCATTTGAGTGCTATTGCAGCATCCCTCAAGCCTCTCAATAGACAGCCTATTTCCTCTCATCCTCTTATAGCAAGATTCATGAGAGGCCTTCTTTTAACTAAACCTCCCATTAGACCACCTCCAGTGGCATGGGACTTAAATCTGGTTCTTGGCCAGCTTATGAAGCCACCCTTTGAACCTTTAGCCACCACCTCCTTGAAATTTCTTTCTTGGAAGGTTATCTTTCTCATTGCAGTCACCTCAGCACGCCGCATCAGTGAATTGCAAGCCTTGGTGGCTAATCCTCCTTATACAAGGTTCCATCATGATAAGGTAGTCCTCAGGACCAATCCACACTTTATGCCCAAAGTGGTCTCGCCTTTTCATCTGAACCAAGAGGTATACTTACCTGTCTTTTTTCCAGGACCTCATGCATCAAGTGCAGAGAGGAATCTTCATACTTTGGATTGTAAAAGAGCTCTCGCCTTTTACTTACAAAGAACACAGCAACATAGAAAGTCTTCTCAACTCTTTGTTGCTTTTGATCCTTCCCATTTAGGACTTCCAGTTTCTAAGAGAACACTGTCCAACTGGATTGCTCAGTGTATTTCTTTCGCCTACCAGAGTAGGAACCTTTCTCTGGAGGGCCATGTCACAGCTCACAATGTGAGGGCCATGGCAGCCTCAATGGCTCATCTAAACTCTGTGTCCATCGACCAAATCTGTCAAGCGGCCACCTGGGCCTCGGTTCATACCTTCACAGCCCATTACTGTTTGGACAAGGACTCCCGCCGGGATGCCTCGTTTGGTCAGGCTGTTCTCAAACACCTGTTGCATTCCTAATCAACTCCTACCCACCTACTCTGGTTGGATGCCAGAGATCCATGGGGGAAGGTAGAGCCCTTTTCAAGGACACACAACTCTGGGGTCTCTCCCTGGCATCTGCAGCTAGGGAGTCCCCATATGTGAAGACTCATTCCTGCTTGTTCCTGGAGATAGCACAGTTACTTACCTGTAACAGGTGATCTCTGGGAACAGCAGGAATAAGTCTTCACAACCCACCCACCTCCCCTAGGAGTTGTAACTCTCTATCTATCTTTCCTTCCCTCTCTCTCTCTTTGTCTCAGCTTTAAAACTCGAACTGGAGAGGGGCGGTTGGGAAAGGCGGGAAGGCAGCACGCAGGCGCTGTGGGATGCTCCCAAAAGCTTTCTTATTGGACGCTGGGGAGCGTTCCCGTGCAGGCTCCGTCGGTACTGACGATACCCATATGTGAAGACTTATTCCTGCTGTTCCCAGAGATCACCTGTTACAGGTAAGTAACTGTGCTTTCCCAAGCCTGGACATTGTGCTCCTTGATGTGAGCATCTCCAAGTGCTTGTAAGTCCCCTACCTGGCTTTCCAGTTGAGTCACCTGGGTAGCTTGTGAGCCAGATCACCACAACTGCCTGATTTCCTTTTAATGAAGAAACTTCTTGGCTGACTGCACAATGGCAAGGAGAGAGTACTGTAAAGAAGAAATGGCATCCCACAAGCTGTCTAAAGTCACTAGTGCCAGCTTTTCCAGTCTGCCAAGCCCTGAAGTAAGTTAGGCAGAGATCTTCCTGTGGGGACTGGAAGAAGCACAAACCAGAGAAAGCAATCCCTGGGCTCCACTCCCAGCCTCACTATCTGCCAAAAACGGCCTCAATTGAGTGCTCTCTGGGGTAGCAGAAGCACCAAAAGATGGGCGCTCCCAATCCCGCTTCCCCTCAGCTGATCGGCTACTTCCGGGTTGAGGTGAAGATGCTTGTATGGGGCTGAACTTGACTCCACTGCTCAGGTCCACAGTTGAATTTGACAGACCTGCTGAAGCCATCGCAAATGCAAATCCATACTGCTGCCACCCATTGTTTTGTTTTGCATACTGTTGCCACCCATTGTTTGCATAGTATTGCTACCCACTTGCACTGAACTGTTATCCATTGCTGCATAGTACTGCTACCCTTTGCTTGCATAGTACCATCACCCATGGTTGTCCTGAACTGTTATCCACTGCTTATCCTCTGCTTACTACCCATTGTTTGCATTGCACTGCTACTCACTGCCTGCTTGTCTGCCTATCAAGTGCTACCCATTGTTTGCCTAGGACTTGCTACCCATTGCTTGCTCAGATCTTGCTGCCCACAACCATGGCTCCACATTTCATTGTCCTCCTCTTCATTATCCTCCCCAAATGCCTCCCCTCCTACTAACACCTACCAGCACCCACCAACATCCGCCAACACCCTCCCTCCTCTTCCCCCTACCTTTCCCCTACCTTCCTCACTTCACCCTCCACTCTGCGCCCTAGCCTAGCACCTGCTCTCGAGCTTCTTCACACCATCTCCTACATTCAACCAGCCCCACTCTCTTTAAGGCAACCCCACCCTCGCTTCAAACCCCACCCTCGCTTCCGCTGTCCTATCTCCACTATACCTCGCTCTCTAATACTCCTTCTCCTTCTCTCATCTGGTAGCATCAATCCCAACCCTGGCTCCCCCCCCCCCCCCCCGATTTCTTTCTCACACTAGAAAAAGTTCCTCACGTACCCTATCAAATCTCATCCACATCCCGGTCCTCCCTCCTTCCACCCTCTCCCCATTCATCCCACAATCAATTATCTATAGATATCAACTCCAACCCCCATTCATCCCACAAACAATTACACAGGTACACTAAAAAATTTTTTTTTTAAACTGCCTCTAATGTTTCGATTGATTTTTACGTTTTTTGGTGCGCTGAATCCAAATCTGGTAACCAATTTGCTCCATCACGTACAGATTTTTTGCTACTTTGGGTTAGCAGTTTGAGGTGAACATTTCAGATTGAGTGCGATCGAGATAAAAGTTTCTTGGATGAATTCTTCATACTAATTGTTTAGTAGTTATTCAAATAAGAATAAAGAAAATTGTAACAAGGCAGCACATAAGAATAGAGTAATGTCAACAAAACACACTGTGATGGTAGCAAAATTGTCTGCACTTAAAACAGCCACATACATGTGCACAAACATTGAGCATATAAGAGCGAGGTTAGACACAAAGCAAAGCAAAGAAATGTGCAAAAAATGTTGTACAGGTATGTATGTAAGAATAGAAAACGCAAACCGCACCATTGCAATACATGAAGACAAACACCCGATGGTGTGAAAATAAAATTCTAATAAATGAGATCCGACACTGTGGTAATAACTAGCAAATTTTTATTTCAAAGTTTAGTAAAAACACGATATTTGTCAACACAGTTTAGATTTTAAAGTCATTCTTGGGTCAATCAATCTCCTGGTGGGCCCGTTTCTTCTTCCCCCGAATGCTTCTCTTGGTGCGCTGCTTGGCGTATTTTTCATCTGGGGTTTCCCGCAGCAGCAACCAGCAGAAATCAGCCATCATAGTGGTGTTCCATCTTCCTTGGTACCTTCTCTCTGCGTCCTTGATGTCCCGGTGAAACCTTTCACCTTGTTCTTCACTGTACGCCCCCAAGTTTTCGGGAAAGTAGTTCACATGGGAGTGCAAGAATGGACTTTCAGGCTCATGTTACAGCCTTGTTCTTTGAAGGCATTGAGCATCCTGGCAACAATATCCTTATAGTTCTCATCCCGCCTGTTCCCCAAGAATTTGAGAACAACATCCTTGAAGGAATCCCAGGCTTCTTTTTCCTTCTCAGACATCGTTTCAGCGAATGCTCCATCTGAAATGAGTTTCCTTATATCAGGGCCAACAAACACTCCTTCCTTTAGCTTTGCTTCAGAAAGTCAGGGGAACTTTGAGCAAAGGTACCAAAAGCACTCACCATCTTTTGGAAGGGACTTGATGAATTGCTTAATGAGACCCAACTTAATGTGGAGAGGTGGTAATAGAATTTTATCACGAGGTACCAAGCTCTCATGAAGAACATTTTTCTCACCGGGTCTCAAATACTCCCGAATTGGCCAGTCTTTTTTCCCCCAGTGTAGGTCGCGGGCCCGGCTATCCCACAAGCAAAGGAAGCAGGGATATTTGGTGAAACCGGATTGCTGCCCTAATAGCATGGATAGAATTTTAAAGTCTCCACAAATCATCCACTTATGCTCATCATAACGAATCTTCTGAAGAATCAGGGCCAAATTCTCGTATTTTTCTTGGAGAATAACAGAGTGAGCAATAGGAACTGAAGCGAATGTGTTTGCCATTATGAAGAAGAACACCTTTTATGCTGTCTTTTGACGAATCAATGAACAGCCGCCATTCAGCAGGATCATACTTGAGTTTAAACTTTTCCATCACTCCGTATATATCGTTGCAAAATACCAAATCTTCCTCTTTGCTGAAATACTTCAAAAATTGTGTCTCGCGGTTGCGGTACCAATAAAAAGTTGTTATTGGTGACAATAGATTTTTCTGTTTAAGCCGAGAACCTAGCAGTTGGGCAGCATCTTTTGGGAGTCCTAAATCCCGGACTAAATAATTCAATTCAGCTTGAGAGAAAAGTTCAGGTTTCGGATCTGGTTCAGTTTCAAACTCGGAAGTACTGGACTCATCGGGAAAAGCCATCTGATGAGTCTCATCATGATCAGAACCATCCACACAAATATGATCCAAAGATTTTGGTGGTTCAGGCACAGGTACTTCGTTGCTATGAGGCATAGGCCTAATTGCTGAGGGAAGGTTGGGGTAACTTATTACGTTCTTATTTTTTAAGTTGTATCCCTTCACAATGCAAGAGCAAAAATAGCAGTCACTGCTGTGGTCTCTTTGTTCACGCCACATCATAGGTATTCCGAAACGAAATGCTTGTTTTTTACCTTTCATCCATAAGCGTAGATCTTCCTCACATGTCTTGCACACTTTGTGAGGAGCCCACGGTTTGTCTTGATCGCCTAACTTCAAACCGAAATAGCCGAAATATACTTTTTTAATAAATGCAGAAATGTTCCTCTGCCGCTTTTTCACGGTATATTCCCCACAAATAAAACAAAAACTGTCCGGAGAGTTGACGCAACCTCTGGCTCTGTGAGCCATCACAAATACACAGCACTGCAAACTACAACTCTAGTGAACCACTTCGGAATAAAGCTGGATTACGACTGAGCAAACAAAAGGTAATAATGAACTTGCAAGAAACTGAAATTTGACAGGAACGTTCATGTCGCAACCACCGTGATTGAGCGAGCGAGCGAACGAGGCGAGGCGAACAGGAAAGAACATGCGCCAGCGCGAGTACTGGATTTAGTCCCCCGCCTCCCAATTGTCCTGTTAATGTATAAAATGAATACAAAACACTCTAAAATATCATGAGGGAGTGTTTCTAGTTAGTTAACCATTACAACCTCTATTTTGGGCCAAGAAAATAAACTGCAGTCGGCTAAAAAGAAATTATGTGAACATTACTTATATGGGTAAGAAATCTAATTTTGCAAGAAAACGTGACGTGATGGAACATTTTGGCTATTTTTCCTGGATTCAGCACCCCAAAATCTATAGGAATCAGTTGCAGAACTGGAGGCAGTTTTTGGTAGTGTACCTGTGTTATCCATAAATATCAACTCCAACCCTACCCCCAAAAATAATCCCTCACATAACCTACCCAATACCATCAATTTACCCCTCATTTCCCCTCCCTCATGTTCCTCTTGGAGAGCACACTCACCTAGACACCCACACCCACATCCTGCTCCCTCTAAATCTCAGCATTACCCTAGAAATAGACCCCCATGCTACTCTGATAAGAAATCTGCACGCAACTTATTCAACCTTATCCATATCCCTCTCCTCCCCCCCCCCCTCCGCTCTCCCGTTTTCTTGTGCCCTATGGAACGCATGCTCAGTCAGTAAAAAAAAACCTTTTATTCATGACCTTTTCATCTCCAATGCCCTACACCTTCTTGCCTTGATGGAGACCTGGCTCCCCCCAGACGACATTGCCTCTCTCTGCTATGGGGGCTACCAGTTCTCCCATACACCCCGACTTACTGGTCGTGGTGGTGGTGTTGGCCTCCTACTCTCTCCCTCCTGCCAATTCCAACCCCTTCTGCCACCCCATGGAGACTCCTTCGAAGTCCACTCCATTTGCCTCCTCTCACCACTTCCCCTCTGAATATCTGTTATTTATCGCCCACCGGAGAAATCCAAATCAACCTTCCTCACCGACTTCAACTCCTGGCTTTCTGCCTCCTCCCCCGCTCTTATTCTTGGTGATTTCAACATTCACATCGACAACCTCTCCGACCCCTATGCCTCAAAGTTCCTCGCTCTTACCTCCTCGTTCGACCTCCAACTTTGCTCCACTGCCCCCACACATCTACACGGCCACTGCCTTGACCTAATACTATTCTCCAACTCCTCTCCTTCAAACTTCCGCAAATCAATCCTTCCCTCATCTGATCATCACCTCTTAACATTTACTCTTCAACTTCCGTCGTTCCAACCTCATCCTGTCTCCTCTGTCCTATTTAGAAACCTTCATAATATTGATCCCCTGACTCTCTCCTCCACCATCTCTCCATCTCTTTCCGCCATTTAACCTCCAAGTCCGTTGACGAGGCATTATCTTCATACAATGCTACATTATCCTCAGCCCTTGACACTCTTGCCCCTCCCACCCCACATCCTGGCTTTCACCAACAATCCGTTACCTACGCATCTGCACCCGTTCTGCCGAATGAGCTTGGTCCAAATTCCGCTCCCCGGAAGACCTTCTACAGTTCAAATTCATGCTTGGCTCCTTCCAGTCAGCCTTAGCACTTGCCAAACAAGATTACTACATCCATCTGACCAACTACCTTGCCTCTGATCCTCGCCGTCTCTTTAATACCCTCAACTCTCTCCTCAAGGTCCCCCCACCCCCGATCCCACCCTCTCTTTCTGCCCAAACCCTAGCCGACTACTTCCACGACAAAATCCACAAGATTACCCTCCAATTCCCTACCCCCCATCTACCTCCCCTCCTCCCCAATTCTCCTCCCCCACCCATACTCCCTCTGCCACTCTTTCCTCCTTCCCTCCGATCTCTGAGGAAGAAACTGCACTCCTTCTGTCCTCCTCCAAACCCACCACCTGTTCATCAGACCCTATCCCCACCCATCTCCTACGTTCCATCCCCCTCACCATTGCCCCCTCCATCACTCATATCCTCAACCTCTCAATCTCCACTGCAACTGTCCCCATTGATTTCAAACATGCTGTTGTCACACCCCTCCTCAAGAAACCCTCACTTGATCCCACATGCCCTTCTAACTATCAAATCCATCTCCCTCCTTCCCTTCATATTCAAACTACTAGAACGAGCAGTCCACCATCGCTGCCTCGACTTCCTCACCTCCCAAGCACTCCTCGACCCACTTCAATCCGGCTTCCGTCATCTACACTCCACTGAAACGGCACTCACAAAAGTCACAAACGACCTGTTCCCCTGGCTAAATCCAAGGGCCTCTATTCTATCCTCATCCTTCTTGACCTTTCTGCTGCCTTTGACCATGACCTTCTCCTCATCACCCTCTCCTCGCTTGGCTTCAAAGACTCCATACTATCCTGGTTCTCCTCCTACCTCTCCCATCGCTCATTCAGCATATGCTCTGGTGGCTCCCCCTCCTCCCCTACCCCACTCCATGTAGGTGTACCCCAGGGATCTGTCTTAGGCCCCCTCCTCTTCTCTCTCTATACCCAAGGCCTTGGAGTGCTTATCTCCTCCCATCACTTTCAGTACCATCTCTATGCCGATGACTCACAAATCTATCTCTCTACACCTAATATTTCCCTGGCAACCCAGTCTAAGATCTCTGCTTGTCTTTTGGACATCGCTGCCTGGATGTCTCATCAAAGACTGAAATTGAAAATGACCAAGACTGAACTCCTTGTCTTTCCACCTAAGTCCTCCCCCCACTTCCTCCTCTCTCAATCTGTGTTAATGGATCTACTATCCTTCCTGTTCCCTCGGCCCGTAATCTAGGGGTTATCTTTGACATCTCTCTCTCCTTCTCCGCTCATATCCAGCTTGTAGCTAAGACCTGCCGCTTCTTTCTCTACAAATGGAAAAAATGAACTCATTCAACAATTCACCTTCATATCACATATCATATTTATTGTAGTGTCCTACATAAGCCTCAGAAAATCCCTTATTGGCACTGCAAGACCGTGACTATATGGAAATGTCTCGGGCGCGTGCAGGGGTTTTAAACATCAATGGCTTATGACAAAAGAAGAACTAAATTAACCGACAGCTATTTATGTCAAAACAATGCTCTGAATTCACAGAAAATTCACTTAACTTTCGTGCTGATCCGGTCATAGTCTTCAGTTTCAAAGAAATTTTTTAAAGAATTTTGTTGCTATTTTGTTGCTTAATAATAGCCTTTTCTCTTGTAGTGGAAAGAAAGGCTGTGCCCCAACGCCTATCTTATAAGGCGCCCCTGCGTTTCACCACTAAGGGTTTATCAAGGGATCCATTCTTCAACAAAATATCTGAAAAAATTGTGTAAACAATGACAGCACTAATAATTCCGCATTTCGATTATGCGAATGCAATACTGCAAGGACTCCCCCAAACCACTCTGAACCCACTGCAAATGGCAATGAACACCGCAGCAAGAGTACTACACGGAGCATCCAGGAAAGACCATGTCACACCCATTATGAAACAGCTCCACTGGCTCCCGATTCAAGGTAGGATTACATTCAAGACCTTGCTACTCACCTTCAAAGCCACCAATGGTCTCTCGTCAACATCACTATCAGAGATAGTCCAGAAGACACCCCACAATAGGGACAGAAGGTCAGTAGCACAAAACACCTTGATAGTCCCAAGATCAATGACTCAATGCACCAAGTCAACATCCAGCAGGGCATTCAAACTTTATGCACCAATGATCTGGAACAGCCTCCCTCACAACATCCGAACAATCCCAGACATATTCCAATTCAGGAAGGCTGTGAAACACTACCTCTTCCTCCTACATTACCCGGAAACCAATGAAAGCTCAGCACCAATTACCGAAACCTCACAAATCTCCTCTGTCTGAAACCATAAGAACACATGACCAGCCTGTAAATTGTATATATAGTTATTGTATATAGTTACCCTGTTAGCCAAGTTGATTCTCCTGTTCATATGTAAACACAAAGTACTATTGGAAATGTGTATGTTCGTTGTTTATTGTAAACCGCACTGATGCTGAATAGCGCGGTATAAAAGAGACTTTAAATAAATAAATAAAATAAATCACATTAAAACCGAAGTGATACCATCTAAATGAAAGTAAAAAACAGACTATCGATTATCACCTTACGTTGTTTATAAGTGTTAAAAAATGTTATGCTCAAACCTGAGAACAGCACAGCTTCTAGTCTTTAAACTTCTTGTCTTCGTAACATTCATCTATGCTCTCAAAGACGCCGCGCATGCGTCTAGATGTTAAAAGTAGCCATTTTTAAAGGGAACTGATTGCATCAGGTGTTACATGTAAAGCACATTTACAAACAAGCTGCCCATTTTATATTTAAATTCAGGCCTGTGGGGTGGACAGTACCCAAGGTGTATATCCACCATTACTCGCGGTAAAGTAAAAACTTATCTTGTGATCTACCCAATCCTCCATGTAATACCTGTTCAATAATCCAACAGCGGAGTTGAACAAAACTGTGGTTATGGGTGGAACAGTGTTCTACCAACGGTGCTTCTTTGCGAACACATCGAAGACGACTTTCATGTTCCTTCATCCTTATCTTGAAGGAACGAATGGTTTTACCTATGTATAAAAGACCACAAGGGCACTCTATTGCATACACTACATGAGTAGATTCACAGGTAGTAGCTTGCTTTAGTGCGTAGGTAATGCCTCTGTGGGAAAAAGTCGAACACTCAACTGTGATAGCACAAATACCACATTGTCCACATTTCTTATGACCCATTGGGGAGATGATAGAACCAACTGTTATTTCAGATCGCAATTTAGTGGGGCTCAATAGTTCTTTAAAATTGCGGCTCCGCTTCCAAACACAACGTATGATTTTTCCTTGCAAACTCGGTATGGTGTCTATTAAAGAGTGATATTTTTGACAATCTTTTGCACTTGAAAACTCAATGGAGAATAATGAGTAATAAGATTGATAGGGCCCTCCTGATCAATGAAAACAGTCGGAGGCTTTGGGGTTAACAGTAAATCTCGATTATTATATCGCGCTCGTCGATAGGCATGTTGCACCATGCTGTTAGAATAGCCCCTTTCAAGAAAATTTGACTTAAGTTGTTTGGAATGATGTTTGAACTTTTGTGTGTCAGAGCAATTCCGACGATATCTCAAAAACTGGGATAGAGGCAAGATGGTATCACTTCGGTTTTAATGTGATGTCATTGTTTACACAATTTTTTCAGATATTTTGTTGAAGAATGGATCCCTTGATAAACCCTCAGTGGTGAAACGCAGGGGCGCCTTATAAGATAGGCATTGGGGCACAGCCTTTCTTTCCACTACAAGAGAAAAGGCTATTATTAAGCAACAAAATAGCAACAAAATTCTTAAAAAAATTTCTTTGAAACTGAAGACTATGACCGGACATATCAGCACGAAAGTTAAGTGATTTTTCTGTGAATTCAGAGCATTGTTTTGACATAAATAGCTGTCGTTTAATTTAGTTCTTCTTTTGTAATAAGCCATTGATGTTTAAAACCCCTGCACGTGCCCGAGACATTTCCATATAGTCACGGTCTTGCAGTGCCAATAAGGGATTTTCTGAGGCTTATGTAGGACACTACAATATATTGAATAGTGATATGAAGGTGAATTATTGAATGAGTTCATTTTTTCCATTTGTATCATATCATTCACTAAAGACGGCCAAAATTTCACTTTAGTATTTCTATACCATGGAAGGCCAATCAATATGGCAAGAAACTTTCAGTTTCTCACAGGACTATATCACCAAGTTATTAAAAGAAAAAATGGTTTTTTCTTCGGATGTCCAAACTGCAGAATCTAGTAGCACTGAATCTTTATGGGCAACAGTAGAACAGTTAGAAAAGAAGCGTATCAAGGCGGAATTACATAGATCATCCTTACTGGAGTATGTTTGTCGTCAGCAAATTCCCCGAGGCCTTCTGGTATATAAGGAACCCCGTGTACCGACCTTAGACACAGATTTTGTGGAAAAATGGAACAAAATCTTGAACAAATGTTCCCTTGATTTAATGGTGTTGTTAATTGATTCAGCTAAGACCTATGGGGAACAATTATCTACGGAGACAGCAACTCACATGACCACTTTAAAGGGTAAAGAAACGGAGGATCTTTATTCTAGCCATCATGGGTCATTAAAACATACTCTGGAAATAGCACGCCAGGAGATAATGGCTAAAAAACAGAAAAAGTTAAAACGTGATGGGGCTGATTATGCCACGGGTTATGTATACCCGTGGATGAATGCTAATCAAAAATTAAGAAAACAAAGGAGACGTGTATATTTTGATGACACCAGTGATGAGGGGGCGAGTTCTGATTCTAGTAGATCAACCAAGGAAAGTTTTTTTCACGAAGACAGAGAACCGCGTCCCCAACGACAACAGCAACAAAAGAAAGGCGAATCGACATCATCGGGACAAGGTCGGGGCAAACAAAAACCTCGGGGCAAATGACATCTTCAAGATCCAGTCTGGTAGTTAATTTGACGGGGGAATCATTATCATCAGACATTGTAGCCCTTTTGGAAAAAGGTCTCTCTTATGCCCCTCGCATTGAGTTTGATTTCTTCAGATTTCGTATTGATTTTGAGGATCTCATACGGAAACTTCAGTTAAAAGACTTTTTTTCAACCTCCACTTTTACTACATCTGCTAAAAATTATAAAGAACTTAGACGTATTCCATTACCTGTGAAGTCTCAGTGGGTACCGCCTGGTCCACTTCATCCGACATTACAAATGTTCAAAACTCTGGTGCTCCGTGAAGTACATCAGTTAGCAGCCACCGGGACATCACGTAATGTACGCCTTTCTCGAGCCCAGCAAGTCACCTTAAAAATGTTACAGTCACAAACTAAATGGGTAATTCGCAAAGCCGATAAAGGAGGAGCTATCGTGTTACAAACTAGAGAATATTATTTAACGGAAGCTCTGGGCCAGCTCAGTGATACTACTACATATTTAGTATTGCAGCAGGATCCTAGCCGTCAACTTCAGGCTAGGATTAAAGATCTTACTCAAGAAGCTTTGAACAACAAGCTCATTTCAAATAAAGAGCATAGATATTTGAACATGATTGATCCCTGTTTGCCTCAATTCTATACTGTTCCAAAAATACATAAACATGCCACACGGCCCCCAGGCCGTCCTATCGTGTCTACCAAAGGGACTTTATTGGAACCATTGTCCACCTACTTAGATTCTTTTCTTCATCCATTATTATCAGAAATTCCTTCTTATTTGAGAGACACGACCCATTTTTTGTCTCTTTGAGAGACCTTTCTTGTTGGGCAGGGGATGACCAGATACATCTAGCAACATTAGACGTTCAATCATTGTATACAAGCATTCCCCAAGAGGCAGCCAATCAGATAGTAAGACAAACGTTGACAGCTCGTGGTGATTTATCTCCGTTGCAATTGCAATTTTTATTTGACCTTACTTCATTAGCACTTTTTAACAACTTTTTTGAATTCCAAGGAGTCCTCTACCATCAGATTTCCGGAGTGGCTATGGGGGCTACATGCGCCCCATCTATTGCCAACCTATACATGGGGTTTTTTGAACAACAGTTTTTCCCTACCTCACCATATTGTAATAACATCAAGGCATGGTACCGTTATATAGACGACGTGTTCATGCTCTGGCAAGGCACTGCATCAATGTTTGAGCTTTTCCTCAGCTGGTTAAATTCTCGAGACGTCAATATAAAGTTCACTAGTGAGTTTCAGAAAAATCAGATTACATATCTTGACGTTCTAATCACACGAGAACCAAATGGCTGGGGAACATCAATTTACCGAAAATTAATTGACAGAAACACTTTTCTGCATTATGACAGCGCTCATCCACCTCGTCTGAAAGACAGCTTGCCTCTATCCCAGTTTTTGAGATATCGTCGGAATTGCTCTGACACACAGAAGTTCAAACATCAGTCCAAACAACTTAAGTCAAATTTTCTTGAAAGGGGCTATTCTAACAGCATGGTGCAACATGCCTATCGACGAGCGCTATATAATAATCGAGATTTACTGTTAACCCCAAAGCCTCCGACTGTTTTCATTGATCAGGAGGGCCCTATCAATCTTATTACTCATTATTCTCCATTGAGTTTTCAAGTGCAAAAGATTGTCAAAAAATATCACTCTTTAATAGACACCATACCGAGTTTGCAAGGAAAAATCATACGTTGTGTTTGGAAGCGGAGCCGCAATTTTAAAGAACTATTGAGCCCCACTAAATTGCGATCTGAAATAACAGTTGGTTCTATCATCTCCCCAATGGGTCATAAGAAATGTGGACAATGTGGTATTTGTGCTATCACAGTTGAGTGTTCGACTTTTTCCCACAGAGGCATTACCTACGCATTAAAGCAAGCTACTACCTGTGAATCTACTCATGTGATGTATGCAATAGAGTGCCCTTGTGGTCTTTTATACATAGGTAAAACCATTCGTTCCTTCAAGATAAGGATGAAGGAACATGAAAGTCGTCTTCGATGTGTTCGCAAAGAAGCACCGTTGGTAGAACACTGTTCCACCCATAACCACAGTTTTGTTCAACTCCGCTGTTGGATTATTGAACAGGTATTACATGGAGGATTGGGTAGATCACAAGATAAGTTTTTACTTTACCGCGAGCAATGGTGGATATACACCTTGGGTACTGTCCACCCCACAGGCCTGAATTTAAATATAGAATGGGCGGCTTGTTTGTAAATGTGCTTTACATGTAACACCTGATGCAATCAGTTCCCTTTAAAAATGGCTACTTTTAACATCTAGACGCATGCGCGGCGTCTTTGAGAGCATAGATGAATGTTACGAAGACAAGAAGTTTAAAGACTAGAAGCTGTGCTGTTCTCAGGTTTGAGCATAACATTTTTTAACACTTATAAACAACGCTAAGGTGATAATCGATAGTCTGTTTTTTACTTTCATTTAGATGGTATCACTTCGGTTTTAATGTGATGTCATTGTTTACACAATTTTTTCAGATATTTTGTTGAAGAATGGATCCCTTGATAAACCCTCAGTGGTGAAACGCAGGGGCGCCTTATAAGATAGGCGTTGGGGCACAGCCTTTCTTTCCACTACAAGAGAAAAGGCTATTATTAAGCAACAAAATAGCAACAAAATTCTTAAAAAAATTTCTTTGAAACTGAAGACTATGACCGGACATATCAGCACGAAAGTTAAGTGATTTTTCTGTGAATTCAGAGCATTGTTTTGACATAAATAGCTGTCTGTTAATTTAGTTCTTCTTTTGTCATAAGCCATTGATGTTTAAAACCCCTGCACGCGCCCGAGACATTTCCATATAGTCACGGTCTTCCAGTGCCAATAAGGGATTTTCTGAGGCTTATGTAGGACACTACAATATATTTAATAGTGATATGAAGGTGAATTGTTGAATGAGTTCATTTTTTCCATTTGTATCATATCATTCACTAAAGACGGCCAAAATTTCACTTTAGTGCTTCTTTCTCTACAACATCAGCAAAATCCGCCCCTTCCTCTCTGAACACACTACCAAAATGATTATCCACTCCTTAATCTCCTCCCGCCTCGATTACTGCAACCTACTCCTTGCTGGTCTTCCCGTGAGCCACCTCGTTCCCCTTCAATCTATACAAAATCACGCTGCTCGACTAATCTTCTGCCAGCCTCACCATGCCCATATTACTCCTCTTTTCAAATCACTTCACTGGCTCTCTGTCCAGCTCCGCATCCAATTCAAGCTTCTCCTGCTGACCTATAAATGTATTCACTCTATGGCCCCTCAGTACCTCTTCTCTCTCCCTACGTCCCCTCTCGAAATTTGCGTTCCGCTAACAAATTACTTCTATCAATGCCTTTCACCCATACTGCAAATTCCCGACTACATTCTTTTCACCTTGCTGCACCTCACGCCTGGAACAACCTACCTGCGTCTGTGCACCAGGCACCCTTCCTGGCCCTCTTCAAGTCCAGGCTGAAGACCCACCTCTTCAGCATTGCATTCAGATCCTGACTCCTTCCTCATCCCACCCTAACCCCTGTCAACGTTTATGACCAACTTCAGACCAAACTGCACTATACCGTACCTTGCGTAGAACCGATTAACACTCTGCACTGTTTTTAACTATTGTACTACTCTAACTACTCTTAGTCTACCTGAGTGACTACCCCTCCCCCCTGCTGAGGCATTGTTGTAGACCTCCATTTCCTGTTGTGCATGTGGGCTTGCTCAGATTGCCTTTCTGTTCCTTGAGAAGAGCAGTGCTTTCCAGGGCTCTCCCAAAAGGTGATTTTTGCTGAATTTGCTGCTAAACTGTGAGTTCTATCTGTCTGTCTGTTTGTCTCCACATATTTATCTATCTATTTGCCCTTCTTGGTGGGTTCCCTTACCTACTCCTTTGCTATGTGCCCACTGTTCAGGAACAGCCTACTGGCCAGAGACACTTAGGTTCCCGCCCACCCTACCCCTCACCCCACCCACCCCAGGGGCTACATTGCCTATATAGTGGTCACATATGTGCCATCTGTCGTTCCTAACTTGGGTAACGCCCACATCTCCAACTTTTCTTATTATTATTCTTCCTCTTCTGGGACTGCTTAATCAACATGTCGTGTATTCAGTGCAATAACTGTGGTACTTTCATTCAAAGAAGAATCATTTGGAACCTAAGAGCTTGTCCTATATGCCTAAAGTCAGCTGCCATGCATGAAGAACTGACTCTACTAAGGAAAGACCTAGCAGCCATGCATAAAGAAGTGTCTCTACTGAGGGAGGAACTGGCTGCAATGAAGCGCACCTCTTCTAGGATACAAACTGAACAAAGTCCACCACCGCTCCCACAAAGAATCAAACACCCCAGGAACAAATGGATCACAATGGGTTTCGGAAAATTGCGACCTGTAATGCAGAGACATCCTACACATCAAGAGATATCCCTGCATAATGCCTTCTCTGCCTTGGCTAATGAGGATGCCCAATCCAAAGAAACTGAAGGGCCTTTAAATGAGTCAGACAATGCCCAATCTCCTGCTAAAGCACCAAATATGAAGAAAACCTCACCAAACAGAAAACTATTACTACTTGGAGATTCCATCATCAGAGGCACCAACTTGGGAACACAGTTCAAAGGAGAGAAGATAGTCATGTGCCTACCAGGCTCTTCAGCCAGCAGGAATACAAACCAAGTTGTTGAAATACTTAGCGCAAAAAGTGAGCACTCCAAACCTGATGTTATTATCCACTTGGGCACAAATGACCTGGCTAGAAACAGTGCCTCTACAGCCCAAAAGGACTTCCAATCTCTGGGAGAGAAACTCAAGCCCATTGTTAACACTGTTGCATTCTCAGAAGTTCTACCTGTTCTTGGTAAGGGGACAAAAAGGCTGCATCGCATTAACAGCTTTAATACATGGCTCTAGACCTGGTGCAAACAAGAAGGATTCAGATTTATTGGCAACTGGGGCAACAGATGGACCAACAAGAGACTATACTGTGCTGATGGACTACATCTCTCTGTCAAAGGGAAAAGAAACCTAAATGAAGAATTCAGGCAGTATGTGGATATGCATTTAAACTAGGAAAAGGGGGTGACGGATGTGGAAAGTCAACATCTGCATGCCACCCCCTGCAAAAGCAGAACAACATCAGAAACAGCCACACTCTTAAACCACACATCAAAAACAAGTGGGAAGAAGTGGGCAGAATAAAATCAATGCAAAATACACACAAGCCAGGTAAATGCTGGAAAGCAATGAGCACAAATACTCGAAGCTTAGCCAAAAACATTCCAGACCTGGAAGCCCTAATGGTGGAAACGGATTTGGACATCGTGGCCATTACAGAAACATGGTTTAATGAATCTCATGATTGGGATATAGCTATAGCTGGCTATAATCTATTCCAAAGAGACAGAGAAAATGGAAAAGGAGGAGTAGCCGCCTTGTATGTCAAAAGCAGTATTAAAGCTACTGAAATGCAGGGAACATGGGGAAAAGAAGAAGCACTCTGGATTGAGTTGGAAAGAGGAGATGGCACTGTCATCCATATTGCTGTAGTCTACAGACCTCCAACTCAAATTGAAGAGAGAGATAACGAATTGATTATAGATATTGCCAAGATAGCAACAAAGGGGGAAGCAATCATATTGTGTGACTTTAATCTACCTGTGGATTGGATTACTCCTTCTGCACATCTGGAAAGAAGCAAAAAAATTGTGGATGCTCTCCAAGATGCATTACTTAGACAAATGGTGATGGAACCAACCAGGGAAAGCTCAACGCTGGATGTAGTACTCACCAACAGTGATAACGTGTCAAATGTCTGCATGAGGGCCCCTGTGAGCAACAGCGACCATCACACGGTGTGGTTTGAGATAAAAGCCATGGTACAGGCCAATCATAGCAAGCTCAAAGTCCTAAACTTCAAAAACACTGACTTCAATAAAATGGCCGAGTACTTAAAGGAGGAGATGATGGGGTGGAAGGAGATAAGGGAAGTGGAATTGCAATGGACTAAACTGAAGGCGGCAATAAAAGGGGCAACAGATAAATATGTAAGAAAAATAAATAAAAACAAGAGGAGAAGGAAACCTATTTGGTTTTCCAAAGAGGTGGCTGCTCAAATAAAGGCAAAAAACACAGCTTTCGCAAAATTCAAAAGCTTGCAAACAGAATAACACAGAAATGAATACAGGATCAAGCTCAAAGAGTCAAAAAGAGAAATAAGGATAGCAAAATCAAAGGCAGAGGAAAAGATGGCTAAAGATGTTAAAGGTGGCGACAAAACTTTCTTCAGGTATATTCAGGAAAGGAAGAAGATCAGAGTTGGAATTGCAGGACTCAGAAGTGCTGGGAAAGGACTCGTGGAAAGTGACACTGAAAAAGCAAAATTGCTAAACAAATACTTCTGCTCTGTTTTTACTAAAGAAGATCCTGGAGATGGACCAGCTGTGACTCCCAAATATAAAAATAGGAATGAAGTAGATACCACACCATTCACAGAAGATGAGGTGTTAGAACAACTTGCTAAACTGAAAGTGGACAAAGCCATGGGACCAGATGGGATACATCCCAGGATACTGAAAGAACTCAGAGAGGTTCTTGCAGGACCGTTAAAGGATGTCTTCAACAGATCCTTGGAAACAGGAGTGGTTCCTCAGGACTGGAGAATGGCTAATGTTGTACCTCTACACAAAAGTGGTGACAGGGAAGAAGTGTCAAATTACAGGCCCGTGAGCCTTACCTCGGTGGCAGGAAAAGTAATGGAGGCGCTTCTGAAAGAGCGAATAGTGAACTTTCTCAAAACCAACAGGTTGCAAGATCCAAGGCAACATGGTTTTACTGAAGGACGGTCTTGCCAAACAAATCTGATTGAGTTCTTTGATTGGGTGACCAAGGAACTAGATCTGGGGCATGCAATGGATGTAATCTATCTGGATATCAGCAAAGCCTTTGATACTGTTCCTCATAGGAGGCTTGTCAATAAACTCAGTAGCTTGGGGATGGGTCCCAAGATAGTAAATTGGATTAGAAATTGGTTGACTGACAGACAACAGAAGGTGATGGTACATGGAGCTCACTCGGATGAGAGGAAGGTGATTAGGGGGGTGCCTCAGGGTTCGGTCCTGGGCCCGGCACTGTTCAATATATTTGTGAGTGATATTGCTGAAGGACTGAAAGGAAAAGTCTGTCTTTTTGCAGATGACACAAAAATTTGCAACAGAGTGGACTCCCCCGAGGGAGTGGTTAACATGAGGAAAGATCTACAAAAGCTGGAAGACTGGTCTAATGCTTGGCAACTACGATTTAATGTGAAAAAGTGCAGTGTCCTGCACTTGGGTAGCAGAAATCCAAGGGAAAAGTACACGATAGGGGGTGAGAGGTTGGTTTGCACGGTTCAGGAGAAAGACCTTGGTGTGATTATCTCTGATGATCTCAAGGTGGCAAAACAGTGCGACAAGGCGGTGGCAAAAGCCAGGAGGATGTTGGGCTGCATACAAAGAGGGATTACCAGCAGAAAGGAAGAGGTACTTATGCCACTGTACAAGTCACTGGTGAGGCCTCACTTGGAATACTGTGTTCAGTTTTGGAGACCATATCTTGCAAAAGATGTAAAAAGACTGGAAACTGTTCAGAGAAAGGCGTCCAAAATGATTTGGAGCCTGCGTCAGAAGCCTTATGAGAAGAGACTTGAAGACCTAAATATGTACACTTTGGAGGAGAGGAGGGACAGGGGAGATATGATTCAGACCTTTAAATACTTAAAGAGAAATGATGAACAAACAAACCTCTTCCAAAGACGGGGAAGCTGTAAAACTAGAGGGCATAACATGAAGCTGCAAGGTGGTAAATTGAAAGGCAATGTCAGGAAATATTTCTTCACTGAAAGGGTGGTGGATGCTTGGAATGCCCTCCCAATGGAAGTAGTGGGGGCAAACACGGTGATGGAATTCAAAACGGCATGGGACAAACACAGTGGATCCCTTTACAGCAACAGGATAAAAGCATAATAAACGGTACCATCTAACTTCTGAACTATCTAGCGTCTCAACAAATAAGGGTGTCCTTCATGGAGTGGAGGAGTGGCCTAGTGGTTGGGGCAAGGTACTTCAGGCCGGAAGGTCGGAGGTTCAAATCCCACTAGAGGACAGCAACCTTGGGCTGGAAGGACTGGGGTTTCTAGTCCCACAGGTGCTCCTTGTGGTCTTGGGCAAGCCACTTAACCCTCCATAGCCCATGTTCCCTGTAAAATAGTTATCTCCAAGTTATAATGCCCTGTTCAATGTAATTTCAGTTTGTTCAATGTAAACTGCACTGATGCAGAATAGCGTGGTATATAAGAGAAAATAAATAAACAAAAACATGGGGAGGGGTGGCCTGCACAGAGCAACAGGTGCACCTACTCTTGCCATCTTGCTGGGCAGACTAGATGGACCATGCTGGTCTTTATCTGCCTTCACTTACTATGTAACTATGTAACTATATACTATGTAACTAGATTGTAAGCTCCGATGAGCATGACTCTGACGAGCAGGGACTGTCTCATGTATGCTGACTACCTCTTGTAGGTTAGGTTAGCTGTGCAGCGCTGCATGCATGGTGCTCTAGAAGTGCTAAATAGTAGTAGTAGAAGAAATGCCATGGGGAGACAAAATTGGTCTATAGATTGCTGCACCACCATTGGAGTCGATACTGGGCTGGAGGACTGATCCTTCTGTTTTTGCTTCCTCCCCATTGAAGAAACCTTGAAAGGGAACAACACAGCACAAGCAGCCAGATGCTCCTTGCACAGCTAAAAACTCTACCACCATCTTGGATCTCCAAACTATCTTTCTCTGTGAACCACGTATCCATAACTGTCACTAAATCCAAGTCAGCCACTTCAATTAAACCTTCAATATCCAGAATCTTACAATATTTCCCATACACTACAGGCATTAATACACACTGCTTTCCAGATGTTGCCCTTTTCCCTATGAAAAGGTGGTGGATGCTTGGAATGCCCTCCCGATGGAAGTGGGGGAGGGGGGGGGACAAATACAATGACAGAATGCAAAATGGCATGGGACAGACATAGAGGATCCCTTTATAGCAACAGGATAAAATCAAAATAAACATAACTCTCTCTTACATCTCAACAAATAAAGGTGACCTACAAGAAGCGGTGGATACACACCTAAACGAAGGCATGGGGAGGGGCAACCTGCACGGAGCGGCAAATGCACCTACTCTTAGTGCCTTGCTGGGCAGACTATCCATACTGGTCTTTATCTACCATCATTTACTATGTTACTATGTCTACAGAGGTATTTCATGTTTTGCTTATCTGGGGGCTTTTTGGATAGATGGACACCATCTCTGCTCAGCAGCCCTTGGAAGATCATCTCATGGTTCAGGAAATCAGAATGCTCTTGATGACACCATGCACACAGCATGATTTCTAGGATGTGAGTTTCTCTGTCTTGGTCTTTACCCTCAATAGGGAGTATTGAGGAGAACACCACCTGAGCACCTATTTGCTTCACCCTCTCTCCCAAAGCCATGAAGACACTCTTAATACACTTGGAGGGATACTAGCAGTATCTTGTGCCAACATGGATGAGCTGCATCAGATAATAGACAGCAGATGTGATGAGTCTCGGCAAACTCTACATAACATCTTGGATTTTGGCACCTGGCAGACAGCATACCTCTCGGGACATCAATCCTGGTCAGCAGACTGATGTCTCATTTCCTCTCCAAAGAGTTGCCAACCACCACTACCCTTTGCTTATTTGTGATCACCGATTCTGCAACTTGGGGGTGCTCGAGCTGTGGTTATTCCTGCTCTTTGGATGTTTTTGCTTCCTCCCCTTCCAGGGCTGCATATCGGCTGTTCAATTTGAGGGATGATGGAGTTGGAGATTGGGTGTCAATTCTGCAGCCTCTGACTCATGTCCAGCTCTTGCCTTTCTGTGGTATACCATGTTGGAGAGCTTGGATGCCTTAAGAATCTTCTCATCGACTTGCTGTCACAGATGCTTCTCAACCTCACTACCTCAGTTTCTCCATTTCTTTCATGAGGGATTTGGCTTGCAGACAACGTGCACATGGAAGCAGTCCCTCACCTAGGATGAAGCTGTAGCAGAGGCAACAGCTTTGGCAGCCTGATTTTTTCCCCAGCTATAGTTCAGTTGATGGAGCTTTGGTATCTGTTGAAGGAAATGAAAGACTTACCAAAGTCCCTAACTGTTCCTCAACTCTCCTTAAAACAAAGAGCAGCTAGCCTCTTTTATCTGGGATCTATTAACTCTGTACTATATCTCTATGTATAGCCCTGCTTGTTTAATACACAGTTATTTGGATATGGTGCAGTTTCTTATCACTTTAAGCTATTAATCTAATATATGTATCTGAGGTGTGTAGTCTAATGTGCTGTCTTTGTGGAATTAGCTTAGAAGAATCTTTGATTAGGTATTGACTTGTTTACTTATAGTAGACAACCAAATGTGGAACTATTTACTAGCTAGTTTTTTTCTTTCCATTCAATAACAAAACCTATTGTCTTCATCAACACACTAATTGGTGAATTGCTCTATGTAGCAAGATTACTCACATGGGGTGAGAGGGAGCTGGGGTGGGAATGGAGGGATCTAAATCCTGGGGAATGTTGTGATTTCAAAGAGCCTGCCTTCTTCTTTGAACTGGAAGGATAGAGTAGAGAGTGGAAATATTTAGTTACTAAAAGGGTAATTCTGTAAGGTGTGGCTAGAGTTTACTTATGTAAACCATAGTGTTTTAATGAGTTATGTGCAGAGTGTAGTCAGGAAGTATTCTGAAAGCACATGCCATGGACCGATGGTACATATATTCATGGTGGGCATGTGTGGGCGGAGCGTATTTGTATGTGTGTACTTTACAGCATAAGTTCTCATTGCATGTAATAAATTCATGGTAATTTACACCTGGCATTAGAGATTGTTTAAGTGACTGTGAGGATATGTATGCATTTCCATGGCCACTACTATTCTCTAATGTAAAATTTGCAGGGACTTGGCATTATAGAATAGGCGCCCTCATTGTGCAGAAACTTGTATGGAAATCTAGGCAACACTTATAAAATTTCCCTCTAAATGGCTAAATTAAATGTTTAGGTGGGCTGCAAAAATAATACCAAATAATAACCTAGCTCTTAATTTTACAAAGTCAGAATTAATGGTAATTGGTAGACAACCTAGTTTTGAGGTGCTAGCGTATAAGCAATTGGATGACTATGGTATCCCTATCAAGAGTAGGGTTAGGTATCTAGGGGTACAACTACATTCTGGCCTATTGTTGAAGGCACAGGTAATTGATTTGTTTTGTAGTTAATATAAGCTCTGTATGTTACTGAGAACTAAATCATTTTTGTCCTCTGACAATTTTAGAACTGCTCTTATTGTCTAAAATTACTGTAATGCTATTTATGGGTGGTTGCCTGTTTCAGTTATACTTGAAAATGAATCAGAATGCTATGGCATAGCTATTAATGGGTTACAGGAGACTTGAATGTATTGTTCCCATTTTAAATGTAGTACACTGACTGCCTGTACTATGATGTGTCTTTTAAGTTATTAAGGTAATGGCTTGATGCCACTAGTTTTCTCACACCTACCTTTGTATACTCCTGCTCATGCTTTATGTTCATTAAATCAAAACCTGGTTAAAATTCCTTCTGTAATGTTTAGACATGGAAATGTGCTTTTTGAGTGGCTGGGCCTGTACTATGGAATTCCCTGCTAATTGAAATTAGGCTAGAAAATTATTTGTTATCTTTTTAGAAGATGCCAAAAACTTAGATTTAGATTTTCATTTAAGGCTAAGAGACTGGGTTAATAGGATAGTGAGTGAGTAAGCAGGGTGTTGATGGATTTTTATGTGAAGTGGGCATGAGTTATTTAATTGTGTCCTTAGGGATATTTAAGGAAAGTGGGGGGAAACGGGTGTTAATGAGTTGAGAGGACATTTTCTCTTTCTTTTTGTGTGGTTGTATTTCAATGTTTTAGGTTTGTGGGTTTGATTCTGTTTCTGATGTTGAGCTGTGATCCACTTTGAAACATTGTAATTAGTGGAATATGTAATGCAGTGTGTGCCTTTGAGTCAAGGCAGACTCCTGGCAACCTAGAAGCTCGTGGGTTTTCTTTGCAGTGTGACCAGAAGTAGGTTGCCAGGCCTTTCTTCCGAGGCCACAAGGAGTGGCAATAGGAATCAATCCCTGGTCTCTTGATTACCAACCCAGTGCTCTAACCATTAGGCGTATACTCCACTTCAGTGGAATATAAGTGTTCAAAATTAATAAATAATAGATATCTGGTATAACTTGAAATGTCTAATTTAGATGATCCACGTTACATGTCATTGACCAAATGGAGACAAGGAAAACAGTAAAAAGTACTGTGCTGTGTCAGGGATGTCCCAGATAAAGGGGGATGAGGAGCTGAATTTAGCTCATGCCTTTTCTCAGAAGTTCAAGGAGAGTTGCATTCCTGTCCTTGGAAGTCTTACAATCTAAGTTTGCACGTGAGGCAATGGAGTAACATGACTAAAATCACAAGGAATAGCAGTGGGAATACATATATTACTTGCGGCTTCCTTTTCTGCCTTGCAGTTCCTTGAAATTCACAGGTGACAGGCCCTGAGACACCTTCAGGAGGTTGAAGGTTTTTTGTGATTTATATGTGCTCCAGCTCCTGGGAAATTCAGGGTTCAAGGGATTTATCTTGAGTAAGATGTGATTGATTAGTCTTAATTATAATAGTGGATTACTGACCCCTGTGATATAGTGTGTTGTGTTTAAGGATGAAAAACAGACAGGAAGTGTTTAAACACAAAAAAGCAAAAGCAGAAATTAAAGCCTTCAATAACAAAACTCTTCTACAGTGAATTAACAAATAAAATTGACCTGTTAAATATATCACTTAGAGTTGGAACAGGTTTCTATCAAGAGCAATCAAACTATTATTTAATCTAGCAAGAACAGGCAATTAGTTAACTGCATAGAACATACTGTAGGCCATGTGGTCTTCTTCTGTTGTCATGTTTCTATCTAGTCTGTCCTTCCATATCAACCACTACAACAGTCCCCTTTTTTTCCTTTAGAGATCCTCTTTGTTTGTCCCATGCTTCTTTGAATTCAGATACTGTCCTCATCTCTACCACCTCCACTGGGAGACTATTCCACGGATCCACCACTCTTTCTGTAAAGAAATATTTCTGCATATCACACCTGACAGGGCCGGCCCATCCATTGGGTGAGAATGTTGTTCAGACAGGGCCCCGCGCAAACTTCTTTTTTGCACAAATGGACTGCTTCAGAGGGAGCTGGGGAAGCCCATGCGAGGCCCTGGCTCCCTCTGCACAGCCGTCAGCGTGAAGAGTGCTTTCCCTCATGTGGCAGCTGTTTCTGTGACGCGCGTGCATGCTGGGAAATGCCCTTTAACCTTTCCCGGCATTCAGCATGTTTCACAGAAAGAGCCGCCAGCTTGAGCGAAAATACTCTTCACGCTGGTGGCTGTGCAGAGGGAGCTGGGGCCTCGTGCAGGCTTTCCTGGTTCCCCTCTGAAGCCCCTTAGACAACTACGGGACTCTTCGGTGGGTGAGGGGGGATGCTATGACTGGACATGGGCTGTGATGGGAGGGTAAGCTGGGACTGGAAATGGGCTGATGGGGGAAAGCCTGGACTGGAAATGACAGATGGGGAGGTTAGGATTGGAAATGGGCTGATGGGGAGCTGGAATAGGACTGGAAATGGGCTGTGATGGGGGAAGCTGGGACTGGAAATGGGCTGTGATGCGGGGGGCGGGGGGCAGGACTGGAAATGGGCTGCTGGGGAGGGGACGCTTAGACTGGAAATGGGCTAATGGGCTGGAATAGAACTGGAAATGGCTGATGGGGGAATAGGATTGGAAATTGGATGATGGAGGGGGAACAGACTGGAAATGGGTTGATGGGGAGGGCTAAAACTGCAAATGGGCTGATGGGGAGCTGGAATAGGACTGGAAATGGCCGATGGGGGGGGGCTGGGATTGTAAATGGGCTGATGGGGAGCTTGGACTAGAAATGGGCTGGAATAGGACTGGAAATGGGCTGATGGGAAGGGAAAAGACTGGAAATGGACTGATGGGGGGGAGCTTGGACTGCAAATGGGCTAATGAGCTGGAAAAGGACTGGAAATGGCTGATGGGGGAATAGGACTGGAAATGGCTGATGGGGGGGGGGGCTAGGACTGGAAATTGGCTGATGGGGCGCTTGGACTGAAAATGGGCTGATGGGGAGCTGGAATAGGACTGGGAATGGCTGATGGGGAATAGGACTGGGAATGGGCTGATGGGGGGCTAAGATTAGAAATTGGCTGATAGGGGAGCTTGGCATGGAAATGGGCTGATGGGGGGCTGGAATGGGACTAGAAATGAGCATATGGGGGGCTAGGACTGGAAATGAGCTGATATGGGGAGGGGTGGAAGAATGGGACTAGAAGGGAGCGGATGCTGGGTGGATCTAGAACTAGAAGGGAGCTGATTTTGGGGGAGGATTAGAAGGGGATGGGGATGGGGAATGAGGAAGGAGAGGGGAAAAGATATTTTGTGTGATAGGGGAGAAAAATCTACGATTGGCTGGTTATTGGGAGAGTAAGTGGGTATTGAGAATGGAAGGGTGAAATTTGAGTGGATGATAAAAGGAATAAAGAAAGAAATGGGGGAAAGAGCAAAAGGGGAAAGATCAGTATGTTAAAGCATCCCTATGTACCCTTTTAATCCATCTCCTTCTATTTCTCTTTTTCTTCTTTCCTGTCCCAATTATGTGTTTCCTTTCTTGCTATAGGGCTTGTGCCCATCCCAGTTAGCTTGTATTATGTAAACCGCCCTGGTGTAATGAAGGGTGGTATATTAAGTTAAATAAACATAAACAGATAGAGAGAGAATGGAAAAAATCTGGAAGAGAGAAGAAAGGACAAATGGACAGCTTGCAGAAGACACAAAGAAACCAGAAGAAAGTGACTGGAGCAATTACAACTGAAAAATAAAATGCCCAAACAACAAAAGGTAGAAAAATACTTTTTATTTTGAATTTATTAACTGGAATATGTCAGGTCTGGGAAATGTGTATCGCCAGCATCTTTGTGTTTTTGTTTAGTGCAATTATAGTTTTATTTCTCCAATGTATTTGTACATTTCCTGTTTGGCTTTTGGGGTACCCAATTTAATTATCTTCCTATTTCTAAATTATGATCCCTTGTTCTTTATTTGGTGATGGTCTATGTTCTGCATGTGTAACCGAGCTGAGGTATTCTGTTCATGTAGTTTCTATTTTATAGTCCCACTTGTTCTCTTTCCCCAGTGTTGCCTTTTTGATAGGTAAGGTTTGGTGCTTTGTGAGTCCTAGTAGTGCTGTTATGATACAGTGGGTTCTAAATGGTCAGTATTTATAATACTTCCTAATGGAACTGGTGGTTGGCACTGGAATATAGTAATTTAGAAATCTAGTAGTTTTTCTTTATCCAGACACTCATTAAGAGGCATATTAACTAAAAGCACATTATGTAAATATTTATGCAAATGAGGTTCTGCAATGAATCTCCGCACATGAGCCAGTACCCCCCTTGGGCCGCCCCTTATGTCTGAATCTATCCTCTTTCACCCTTATTTCAAGACCCCTCATAGCAGAGCTTGCTTTCAATCAAACGAGGCTCTCCTCCTGTGCATTTATGCCATGGAGGTATTTAAACGTCTCAATCATATCACCTCTATCTCGCCTTTCCTGTATGGTGTACATATTAAGATCCTTAAGTCTGTCCTCATATGCTTTATAATGAAGACAACTAACCATTTTAGTAGCCACCCGCTGTACTGATTCCAGCCTGTTTATATCATTTTGAAAGTGCAGTTTCCAGAATCGCACACAATACTCTAAATGAGGTCGCACCAAAGACTTATACAGAGGCACTATCACCTCCTTTCTTCTGCTGGCCATTCCTCTCCCTAAGCACCAAAGCATCCTTCTAGCTTTTGCTGTCGCCTTTTCTACCTGCTTAGCTACTTTAAGATCATCAGACACAAGCAAGCCTAGGTCCCACTCTTCTTTAGTGGACAAAAGTACTTCACCCCCTATACTATATTGATCCCTTGGATTGCTGCAGCCCAAATGCATGACCTTGCATTTTTTAACATTAAATCTCAGCTGCCAAATTCTAGACCATTCTTCAAGCTTAGCTATATCCCTCCTCATGTTATCTACACCTTCCTGGGTGTCTACTCTATTGCAGATTTTGGAATCATCCGCAAAGAGGCAAACCTTACCCAACAGCCCTTCCGCTATATCACTAACAAAGATGTTAAAAAGAATCCGACCACGGACAGATTCCTGGGGCACACCACTGGTAATCTCCTTCTCCACAGAGTGAGCTCCATTTACCTGTATTTTTTGTTGCCTCCCACTCAACCAATTTCTAACCCAAGCAGTAACTTTAGGGTCCATTCTTAGGGTGCTCAGTTTGTTTATAAGTCGCCCATTGTGTCAAAGGCTTTACTAAAATCTAAAAACACCACATCTAGGGCTCTCCCTCAGTTCAACTCCCTGGTCACCCAATCAAAGAAATCGATCAGATTTGTCTGACAAAACCTGCCTCTGTTGAATCCATGCTGCCTCGGATCCTGTAATCTGCTGGACTCCAGAAATCTCACTATTTTTTCTTTCAGCAGTGCTTCCAATAATTACTCGTCGCCGAAGTTAAACTAACCGGCCTTTAGTTTTCAACCACATTGTTACTTCCATTTTTGTGAACCCCTCTCCAGTCCTTTGACACCATTCCCGACTCTGAGGTGTTTGGTTTTTTTGGATAGGTGCACACTAGTAATATAAGCTCTAACCTGGTCAGGATACTGATCTGTTCCTCTCCAGAGTCTTTGCTGCTTTTCTGTAATGAAAATCCTGATGTTATTATCAGGACTTCCCATTTGGATATATTATGACCCAGCTTCAGCGTTAGCCAAATTAAAAATATATTTTGAGTTCCTTCCTGGTTCCTTGGAAGTAGAACTGAGATTTGTACAGATCATCTTTGGATGGCAATTCACCTGGTCTCTGGCAGTGCGGCGCTCATCCTTTCCCAAGGGAGCCTTTGAGTTGCAGTGTTGACAACAAATGCTAGTTTTCATTTTTTTGTTTATTTTTTATTTGTCATTTCATATATACCGCCCCTTCCCGAGATCAGGGGCGGTTACATTTCAAACAACATTATTTCATGGAACACAGTTTAACATTTGGTGATTTCAACAAAGTAACAAAGTAACTTAACTATATACATACAGCTGTAGCTTGTGTTTTATACAGGGGTGAGGTGCATCAGAATACATGATACAGAATGTGGCAGTTATGAGAGGGGTTGGGTTTGGGATTGTTCTATGGGGGGGGGGGGGGTGTTACTGTTCTTATCCCCATAATGCTGGATAAAGAGGAAGGTTTTAAGTTTCTTCCTAAAAGTGTTTATGTTTTGATGTAGTGGAGGGTGGCTGGGAGGGCATTCCATAGTAAAGGTGCCGCAAGGGAAAAGGCACAATTGCTCGTGACTTGTTTAGCTTTTCTGAATGTATGGGGAATCATAAGTGTACTTTGAGATTGTTGTCTTCTTATTCTTGTGTTTGGGGCATAAGTGATTAGGGTTGAGAGGAATGATGGAGCAAGGTTATTTGTGAGTTTGAAGATGGTCATGATCATTTTATATTTTACTGTACTCATAATAGCAGTAGCATTATGTGATCTCTTAGATGGGCTTTGCAGATAATTCTTACAGTGACATTTTGTGCTATTTGTAAGCGATGTCGTGTTTTTTAGGGATACCATGTACGAGGCTGTTGCAAAAGTAGAAGTGGGGGGCGATTAAAGCATGTACTACAGATCTGACGTCAAGAAGGGGTCTGAGGTGTTGAAGGGTTCTTAGCTTGAAATATATTATTTTGATTGTTTGATTTATGTGGGAGGAAAGGGATACTGTTTGATCAAGTAAGACTCCGAGATATCTTACTACTTTCCTGACTGGGAGGGTAGTGTTATTTATGATGATGTTTTGAGGAGGAGTGAAATTTGGGTTTCTTGATACGTATAGTACCTCAGGTTTTTTTTAAGTTGATGGCAAGGTTATTTTCTGTTAACCAGTCTTGCGCTTCCAGGATAGAGGATTCAATTATGTTTTGGAATTCATTTAAACTGTCGATGGGGAGATATATCATAATATCATCTGCATATATATGGTTTTGTACTTTAAATTTCCTGAAGATCTTACAGATGGGTTGTATATATAGGTTGAATAATAGGGCTGAAAAAGCCGAGCCCTGGGGGATACCTTGTTCCTGTTTGAAGATGTTGGAGGTGCTTGTCCTAGCTGTACTTGTGTGCGATTGGCTATGTAGGATTGTAACCATTTCAATGCTATACCTGAAATACCTATTTGTGATAGTCTATTAAGTAAGGCATTGTGGTTTACATTATCAAAGGCTGATGTTATGTTGAGGAAAATAAGTATGAAGGTTTGTTTTATGTCATCTATCCCCTGTAAAAGGGTATTGAAGAGGACAAGCAGGAGGGATTCCACACCGTGGTATGGACGAAATCCGAATTGCTGTTCGTCTAGGGGAGCATCTCTGACCCAGAGCTGGGCAGACAAATGCTTTCCTTTTATGGGGGCTGAAATTCAAGTCCCTCCTGCCTTTGGTTTTGTTTCCTAGCCAGACCAGAAACTGACTGAATTAAAAAAAAACTCAGGAGATTCCAAAAAAATCACAGGGCAAACTCAAGATATTAGTTTTAACCATTCCATTGTTGACCAAAACGTAAGTTTAGCACATCCTGGCCATTCTTAAAAGCTTGCTCATTGGAATCCACTTTGGGGTTTGCTATTTGCTCAGCTTTGTAATTCCCAAAGCTGGTAACAAACATCGTAAAGGGGGTTAATCTATCAGTCAATTCTATATATATAGACAAGGACTGGTGCCTCTATTTTAGTGAAGTCTTCACTCATAGAAAAATGATGGCAGATAAAGACTGTGGCCTATCCATTCTGTCCATCCATACCAAATACAAAGCTCTAGTGGAAGGTAAGCAATTTCACATCATCCTCATCAGCTTCCATATATTCCTCCCCGTTGTCTCTGAGTCGGACAATACCATGTTTGCACTTCCTCCAGTCACTAACAGCTTTAAAAAATAAAAAAAGTCTCTCCCCTATTTTACTGTATTGCTTATTCGTCTCCTTATGATTTAGTCAAGTAACTTAACGCTCCATTGCCTCCATTGCCCCCCTTTACGATGTTTGTTACCAGCTTTGGATTATGAGCCCTTTGGGGACAAGAAAATAACTACTGTACCTGAATGTAACTCACCTTGAACCTCTGAGAAAAGGCATAAGCTAAATCCAATTCTCTTTCCCTTTCCTTTCACCCTTGCTTTTCTGATTACTTTCCCAGTTTCTCTTAGCATTTCCAGATATTATTGCGTGTCGTCTTCTTTCTGCGATCTCTTGTGCTTGATGAAGGCTAACCTTGTTTTCCTTACCTTTCCAGTTACTTCTTTTGAGAAGCATAGAAGCCTCATTTTTCACTTGTTTACTTTCCTAACAAAAAGATGTATTGCTCTTAAAATATTCCCTTTCAGTTTGCTCATTGCTTTTCTACATTCCCCAGATGTTTCCATCTCACTAACAACTCCTTGAAGTATTTCCCCCATCTTGATAAAGTTAGTTTGTCCAAAATCTGGGTCTCTCACTTTTGAATGAGTTATCTCAGCTTTGTACTAATACTGAACCGCATCATACGTTGATCATTGGATGCTAAATAATCACCCACTATGACATTTTATTTATTTATTTATTTATTTAACCATTTCTTCTATACCGCCCCTTCCAGAGATCAGGGGCGGTTTACATTGAACAGAGAATTAGTATACTTCTGTATACTTTACAAGGAACAATGTTTTAACTATATACATGTGTAGATACAGGGAACATACTTTTGAACGTTAGCTGGAATAGTACTTTTTAAACTATGTACAGGTTATAAAACATGGAACATAACATAGATAATTACAGTAGTTATTTACAATAGTGATATAGCCATCAGTTTGGGTAAATCTTTTGCATGTTGTGTAATGTAAGTAACGTTTCTTGTGTTAGTCATTTGTTCTGTCTTGAGTACTGTGGATGTGTTTCTGTGATTGTTTTGGGGAGGTTTTTTGTTGGTAGGGGATCTCAAAGTGTTTTGTAAAGAGGTAGGTTTTTAGTTCCTTTTTGAATTGATGAAGGTCCTTTATCATGCGGAGGGTTAATGGTATTTCATTCCAAAGGGTAGGGGCAGCAAAGGAGAAGGCTCTATCACTTGTTGTTGCTTTAGTTTTTCTGAAATTTGTTTTTATGTTGAGGGAATGGGTTGCATTCTGTCTGCGCATTCTAGTTTCTGACGGGGGTGTATTAGAGTAGATAATTGTGAGGGAGAGATGTTATTAATGAGTTTAAAAGTAGTAAGGAGGATTTTATATTTTATTCGGCTGCTTATAGGGAGCCAATGCAGGTCTAATAGTATTGGGGTCACATGGTCTGTTAGTTTAGCTTTTGTGATCATCTTGGCGCATATGTTTTGAGCCCTTTGGAGAAGGTATATGCTCTTTAGTGGTAAGCCGTTTAGGAGACTATTGCAGTAGTCGAAGTGGGGGGTGATGAGGGTATTGACTACTGATCTAAAATCATGTGTGTTGAGTAGTGGTCTCAGATGTTGTATTGTCTTGAGTTTATAGAAAATGGTTTTTACTGTATGTCTTATGTGTGGGAGCATGGTGAGTGAGTGGTCCAGAATTATTCCAAGGTACTTTACCTCGTTTTTAACAGGTATTGGTGTGTTACTTATTGTGATTGTAGTAGGGTAGTTGTAGTCAGTGTCAGATTTTTTCGTTATGAACATTGCTTCTGTTTTTTTGAGATTGATGCTTAGGTGGTTGTCTTCAAGCCATGTGGTAGTCTCATTCATGCACTGGAGTAAGCTATCATATTTGGGGTTGTTGGGGTTTATGGGGATGGCAAGCATGATATCATCCGCGTATATGAAATGGTTGATTTTATGCTTCTTGAATATGTTTGTAATAGGCTGGAGGTACAAATTGAAGAGGAGGGCGGAGAGGGCAGATCCTTGAGGGATACCTTGACCTTGAGGGAAAGTTTCTGATGTTTCTTTACCTAATTGTATCCGTATTTAATCTGTGTGAGATGTATGATTTGAACCATTCAAGGACTGTCCCTCCTATTTTTAAATTTTCTAGTCTGTTGATGAGTGTATTGTGATTAATGCTGTCAAATGCAGCAGATAGGTCTATGAAGAGTAGAAGGAAACCTTTGTTATTGTCATTAGTACCTTTGATGAGGAAGTCTGTTAGAGCGATTAGGAGAGTTTCAACTCCATGGAAGGGGCGGAAGCCAAATTGGTGCGCATCAAGGAGTTTGTGCTCATCTATGTAGTCTTGTAATTGGAGTTGTATGGTTTTTTCTATTATTTTGGCGATAAGAGGTATGCTAGCTATTGGCCTGTAAGAGTTGGGGTCTTTTGGGTCTAGTTTATTGTTTTTTATTATGGGGCGGATCGAGGAGAGCTTTAGGGCGTTGGGCATAGTTCCTTGAGAGAGTGATTGGTTTACTATGTATTGGATGTTTTCTGCAAGAAAGTCCTTAGTATCCTTGATCCATGACACCGGGCATGGGTCAAACGGAGAGGTTGTGGTGTTGATCATTGTTATGATATTAAGGATGTGTTTTCGTTCAATCTTGTGGAAGGTTGTCCATTCATAATTACTGTCCTGTTTAGATTTTATTGTTGTGGTTGGAGAGTAAGGTTTTACCTTTAGTTTTTCAACAAAATGTGATGCTAATGTTTGTACGCTTATAGTGTCTTGGTTCGGTTCTGGGTTATGTGTTTTTGTTAGTGTTTTCACAATTGAGAAGAGTTCTCTTGGCCGGTTGAGAGCAAGATTTATTAATTTGGAATAGTAATCTCTTTTTGACTTGTTGATTGCATCCTTATATCTATTAAGTATGATTATATATTTGGTTTTGTTATCGTGTGATTTTGTTTTTCTCCAGGTTTTTTCTTGTTTACGTAGTTGCTTTTTTAGCAGGGCAATGTCTTTAGTGAACCATTTTTGTGATTCTTTCTTTTTCTTCTGGATCATTTGAGTAGGTGTTGCTGCTTCTTGGATTGTTTGGTTCCAGTTCTCTATAGTTAGGTCGATATCAGTTAGGCTTGTAGTGAGCTTGGGTAGTACCTTATCAAGGAATGTATCATTGTCAAAGCGGGTGAAACGTGAGTGGTGTGATGTTGTGTTTGAAGACTGTGATGGTACTTGTGCTAGTAGGTGAAAGGTTATCAGGTGATGGTCAGACCAAGGTACTTCCGTAGTTATTGGGGGAGAGTATAGTTGATGTAGGTTGAAGGGGGTAGGGAGGAAAATGAGATCTAGCGAGTTTCCTTTATTATGTGTGGGGGTAAGGACTATCTGGTTATATCCCATGTGGGTCATTGAGTCTATGAAGTTGTCTTTTTGGGATTGGTTTAGGGATGGGAGGTTAAAGTCACCTAGGATTATGAGGGGTTTTCTCTGAGATGCTGTGCATGCGAGTTCAAGGATAGGGGAAAGATTTTTCTGATCCGCTGATGGGGGTCTATAGATTAGTGAGAATGCTATTGTTCTGTTTTCAATGTTTATTATGTCCATGCCTTCAACATTGTTTGAGTTCGTTAGGGTGTATTGTAAGTTTTTTTTAGTGAGTATGAGTGTGCCACCTCCTCTTTTTATATCACGGTGGCAGTTGAATATATCATATGACATCAGAAACACACACTTCATTCATAAGCACCATGTCCAGTATGGCTCCCTCCCTTGTGTGTTCCATCGCCAGTTGCCAGAATAGTCCTCTAAATATATGAAAACAGCACCTAGATCTTACGAAATGTACTCCTTTGTGTTTCTGTGTTCTGTTTTTCCAACTGTAGTGTTTAAATCTGGAACTTTCCACAAACGTTCTCTGGTTTGGAACAAGTTAGACTAGACTAATTTCTTTGTTGAAGTGGAGTGAGAAGAGAGAGTGATCCTTTAAGACCTAAGTTTTCCCACCATCTGCTGGTCCCGGCCTGGAACCTGTTTCCAGACGCTGCAAAAGCAGCTAACTGCTTCAGCATCTTAACTTTGGCTTCGGCTTTGTCCCCTCCAAGAGAAAAAAGAGGGTTACATCAACTTGCAGCACTCTTTTAAAAGGAGCACTCCAGACTTCAATATGGCTAGTTGTTTGTGTGAAAGATATAATTATAGAAGGAACCATTCCTTCCATCTGCATGGAATGCAGTGGAAGGGTCAGAAGTTCCAATAAATGCCGGAAACTGGGAAATTTTTGTCTCAATGGCCCATTAATAGAATACCAGCAGCTTTCATGAACTTGATAGTAATCAGTAAGTTTTTAATGAAGCTTTTAAATAAGCAATTTTATAAGTCACTTTAAATGAAGCTAGTCACGGTTCATAGTGCACTTATGCAACTGTGCTCGCCCACAGCACAGCTCATCTAAAAACGAGATAAAACACTCACTGGGTTGTGTTCCAGGCACCCTCAGTAAAGAGCACTTTTCAAGTTTATGGTCAGGGAACCAGTAACACCATAAGAGGTAGGGAAGCATTCTGCTGAATGCCCCTCAATGCTTTGCACATTTTATCATTTATTATATTTAATATACTGCCTTTTTGTTTTAGGCATACAAAGCAGTTTGCAAAGGTTCAAATAACTAAAACTTATGATAAGAAGGAACTACAATAGTTGCAGGAACGTAACAACCAAAAATAAACTAAAAAGTATAAATGTAAACAGCTTACTTGACGCTCAAAACAGTACATAAAATAGGGATAAGTTTGTTATGCAGCATACAGTATGTCAGCTGATCATCCCTGGGCCACCTCCATCCTGAAAGCCTGCTCAAGGGAATGCATTTTTAGTAGAGTCTTGAATTTTTTTATAATTGACTTCCAGTCAAATAGCCTGGGGAAGGTGGCTGCAAAGGGAGGGTGCCACACAGAAGGCCAAATTCCTTGTAGATTCAAGTCTAGCTCTGGATGGGGATGAGATAATTAAACAGTTGCCATGGAAATAGTGGATCCCCGGTATCTTACAGCAAGTACAAAAGTCACTTCACCATATACTACTTGCAATCAAAGCACATTTTGGAGTCCTTGTTAGCTGAAGCAGAGTCAGGTTTGTGACTCGAAACGTGGTACGTCATCTTTTGGGATTCTAATTCATGTCTGAATTTGTTTGGCACTATCACAGTTTTTAAGCTAAGTACAATGTTCTTCTCACTAATAAAAACGATTAAAAAGGAGTGTGCTGTTCAGTGGGTATGGTTCCCCTATCCCCTGGGTGTTTTCTCTGACATTTTATTTTAAGAATAAGTGAGTATTATTTGAAGTGATTTTTGTACCTGCTGTGAGATACTGGGGATACTTTTTATATTCTGTGTTGTCTTGATTTCCTGGTTTGGGTTCATTTTGGTTAATGGAGGGTGCGGGGCAATGAGGGGGGGCATACGGGATTATGACAGTTGAAAGGTATTCTGGGACTTCACTGTATAAGGCACGATGAGCCAGCAGAAGGGTGGGAACATACCTGCTGCAACATCAGCTAGGAGTGGAGAAGTCCTGGATGCTGTACAGGAGGTGATCATTAGGAAAATAGTAGAAGTATGTGTGTGTGTGTGTGTGTCTAACGGGGTTTGCACTGAATCTGTTGTTGACCAAGCAAAACATTGCCACCAACCTCATGGCAGTTAGTTATCTTGCCAGAAAAATAGTTGAGGCCAGGTTACCAGCCTGGATGGCCAGATGTTCCAGCAGTCTGACTGTTTTGATAGCTGCTCGGGTAATTCAAAACCTTAGTGTAAGATATGGGCTGGCTGTGTGACTGACTGTTGGATTAAGGATGGTAACTTATAGGTTCTTTTACCCAGGACAGTAGAGAATGAAAATGGACCTGGATAAGGAGTGATATCCTGCAAGCAGTCAAGCTTCTATGAATGGCAGTGGGGATATCTAACTGGGGAGGTTGGATTGACCAATCTCTAAAAGGTAATCAGCTTATTCCTTTGATGAAGTCCCTTTTGGATTTTGGGTTGTATTTCTGACCCTGAACTATTATTCAATGATCAACTTCAGCAGTAATCAAAGCCTGCTTTTTTTTTCCTCTACATCATATACGAGCTTGAAGGCCTTCTTTAGAAAAAGAGGCACTAACCATCTAGGTCCATGGTTTAGTTATTAGTTACATGGATTATTGCAATTTTTTGTACAGTGGTTTAAGAGTTGAATAATATAATAATATAATAATATATTATTCAACTCTTAAACTACTGTACAAAAAATTGCAATAATTGCAAAAAAACTTTTTTCGAGAGCTGTTTTGGTTATTCCACGTAATCTTTATGTTTTTTGGTGCGCTGAATCCGAAAATGACCTCCATTTTGCCATAGGATATCACGTTTCCAGACAACTTAGGTAACTATGTTAAATAAGGCAATACCTCAAAATAAATGGAAATAGACTTATAAAATTAAAGTTTTATTACAATATTTTCATGAAAATCCTTTTTTGAACTGAAATGAGCTCACCTACACACACTAAACTCGATTCTTCTTCCTTGTGAGGCTCTTCTTGGTGCATTTACGCTTGTGAGTAGCATCTGGAATGTCTCTCTGAAGCATCCAACAGTAGTCTGCCATCATTGTAATGGTCCATTTTCCCTGGTATCTCCTTTGCATCTCTTTAATGTCTTGGTGGAATCGTTCGCCTTGTTCCTCACTCACAGCTCCCAAATTTTCAGGAAAGTAGTCAAGGTGCGACTGGAGGAAATGCACTTTCAAACTCATCAGGCAACCTAAAGCTTGAAATGCTTTCAGCATTCGTCCGACGATCTTTTTGTAGTGAGGATCTTTGCTATTGCCTAAAAATTTCTGTACGACTTCTTTAAATGCAATCCACCCTTCTTTTTGAGGATCCGTCATGGTATTGACAAACTCTTGATCAACTATAAGCCTTCTAATGTCTGGTCCGATGAACACACCTTCCTTCAATTTTGCCTCCAACAGGCCTGGAAACTTGGTGACCAAGTATTTGAAGCATTCTCCATCTCTTGGAAGTGATTTTACGAATTGCTTCATCAATCCCAATTTTATGTGAAGAGGTGATAGAAGAACTTTATGGGAAGGTACCAAAGTTTCTCGGAGGCCATTTTTTTCACCGACTGTTAGCACCCTCGGCTGCCAACTTTTCTTGGTCCAGTGATTTTGTCGGTCTCAACTGTCCCATAGACACAGAAAACAAGGATATTTGTTATACCCAGCTTGTTGCCCGAGCAGCATGCACAAGACCTTCAAGTCCCCACACACTTGCCAACCATGGTCTTCATATTTAAGTTTACGAAGAACCAATTCCAAGTTCTCATAGGTTTCCTTCAAGTGTATGGAATGACCTACAGGTATGGAAGTGTAAAAAACCATTGTGGAGTAAAACTGCTTTGAGACTTCTTTTTGAAGAATCTATAAAAAGACGCCATTGCTCTGAATCATATTGGATTTTAAATTGACCCATTAGACCTTTGACATCGATGCAATAAACCAACTTGTCTTCCTGGGCGAAGTAAGGAACGAACTCCTTTTCATGATGTCTGAACCATGAAGATGACACTCCTGGCAACAATAAATTCCTGCTTTTCAGCCTTGATCTGAGTAACTCAGCGGCATCTTTGGGAAGATTCAAGTCTCTTACCAAATCATTCATCTCCTCCTGAGAAAACAGTTTTGGTCTTGTATCATCTTCAAAGTCAGAACTTGATTCGTCATCTGATTCAGGTATGACTTCACCTTCATCGGAGCTAGGTATCTCTTCCAAGGTAGCAGGGGGCTTGGGTACTGGTATATCTGTGCCATGGGGGATAGGGCAAATTGCCAAGTGAAGATTGGGGTATGAAATGGAATGCTTCCATTTGGAATTAAACCCTTTCACATCGCATGAACAAAAGTAACAGTCGTCACTATGGTTCTTTTGCTCTCACCATACCATAGGAATCCCATAATGGAAAGATTTTTTTCTTACCCTTGAACCAATTTCGGAGGTCCTCAACACACCGTTTGCACACTTTATGAGGCGCCCAGACTTTATCTTGATCTCCAATTTTTAGTCCAAAGTATGCAAAGTATACTTTTTTCACAAAGTCTGTAATATTCTGTTGTTGCTTCAACACTGTATATTCACCACAGATGAAACAGAAACTGTCTGGCGAATTAATACACTTTCGCGGAGCCATAACATAACGGTTGAAGAATGATGAGCTAACACGAATTGTGATGAAAAAGTGTGAACAGCCTAGAACCAAGAACCTGATGATGATTTGTGCACAAGTGTGGCATGCAGGAGAGAGCAGCTCTGTGTCTGTACATGAGATGTCACAGTGCTGGCCACGCCCCTCTGCACTGACCGGAGCTGCTGCTATCTGCCCTGTGTCTCCCTCCCACTGGATTCTTCAGGAAAGATTAACCCCTTCTACCATTAGAAGCATGGACTTAAAACTTGCTTAGCTTATGTATATATTGCTGACCATCAGATTTACAGTGCTATATATTTTTTTACATAACTCGGACAACCCCTTTAAGGTTTTTTTGGCATTTTATATCTTAAATGCACTTATGTGAATTAATTAATAGTAATTTGAAATAATTAATAGTAATTTGAAAAAAATTGATAAATTTGAAGACAATTTTGCATGTTGTGGCAAATCATGACGTCTAGGATTTATTTCAGTATTTTATTTGTTTTCAGCACACCAAAATACATGGAAATTAGATGAAAATAATCAAACAGCTTTTTAGTCACAGATCTGTGTAATAGATTGCAATTGATTCAAAATAAACCTCTTAAAATAATTATTTTTGCAAATACACGTAAATGTAAGCATTTGACACCCTTGCTGAAGAAACATCACCGGTTGTCAACTGTTCACAGAGTTAAATTTAAGGTCTTAACTTTTACATGTACAGTAAAGCTTTATTTTCTGGCCTACCTATTTACTTATCTGTTCAGCTGATTCCTTCTGCTCCTGGTAAAGTACTTCATTCTCAGAATAATAATCTGCCTTCAAAGGCACAGCTGGAGTCAACTCGGCATTCAACTTTTGGCACCTGCCTTGTGGAATGCAGTCCCACAATATATTCAAATGGAACCCATGTTACTCCGGTTCAGTGCATTTTCTAGCAAAAAAAGATGCCGGTACTCCTATGTGGGGCTTTTTCATTAATACATGAGGGCCATGGATCAATTTTAGCAGGCAATGAAAAAGGTACCCAATTTTAGCAGGCAATGAAAAAGGTACCACTGAGTACCCCTGAATACCCCCTCAAAAAAAAGCCCTGAAAAAATTTAAAATAGCTTTAAAGATTTTTTTTTTTAAAGCCTTTGGTACATGGAGCTTGTTTGTGTCTCTTGTCTGTCTTCTGTTTTTGATGTTGAATTTGTTTTGTATGTTTGTGTTTGTATTTATTAATTTGTATTTACTGTAAATGTTTGCGTTATTTTGTTGATGTCATATCATCAATTCAATACCCACTCACCCTAAACAAACATAATATAACGTGGTCAATTACCTCGTACTGTCTAATGTTACCCTTATGATAAATGTAACCCTCCAATGGTACTGTCTAAATGTTGTTAAGTTCCCCTATGTACAATGTAACCCTCCAGTTGTGTTGAATGTAACCCTCCAGTTGTGATGTAACCACTTTGATTGTAGGATTAGGTGGTATACAAATCTATTTAAATAAATAAATCACTTTGCTAATAATGATAGGTGGCATATAAAATAATAAATATAACATCTAGCATAGATTCATAGATAACAGAAGTAACTGGAGCCCTTTTACTAAAGGTTGTAACACACGTTAATGAAGTTAATGCACATTCAGTGCACACTGCTCTTTTATTTCTGTGGGCAAAATAACGCTTAGCACACGTTAACCTTTACTAAAAGGGCCCCATTGTGTTGGTGTCAAAATAATAATCTTTGCTTTGGTGGATCAATGAGCCAGAATATTTAATTAGTTGTCTTATTTGATGGTTTGCATATAATTAGCAATCTCTCTCTAAGTAAATAATTTGAAAAAGAAGATGTAAAATGCAATGTGTGCCTTTGAGTCAATGCTGACTCCTAGTGACCCAGTAGCTCCTGAGTTTTCTTGGCAGTGTGACTTGAAGTAGTTTGCCAGGCCTTTCTCCGAGACAATGGAGAGTTAAGTGACTTGCCCAAGGCCACAAGGAGTGCCAGTGGGAATCGAACGTTACCAAGCCAGTGCTCTAACCAATAGGCTGCTACTCCATCCCACAAAGATATCGGCATAAAAAAATACAACACATTAAATAGTAACTCACAGCAATTATTCAGGTTTTCATTTTTTTTTTTTCAGAAATCCCAGCAGTGAATTTCTAAGCGTATGTTCACCAGAACTTCATTCCTCATTTTGGGTCACATAAATGGGAAGATCATCCACTGGCACCTCCAGTTTAAACACAGAGGCAGTAATTGGAGGAAATCCTGCTTTGAAGAATGCAATGATCTCAACTGGACTTAGACAAAAAAATCAAACAAAAGGGTTTTTTCTTTTGTAACCTTTTACAAATGAGGCATAATGTTCTAAATCTTACACACATGAAAACTAGAAGTCAATGAAAAGCCTCCAGTAGAGGACATACGTGATCTCTTGGTCGATCCTTTGCAAATATTCATCCAGCTGTATTTTTTTAAATCAGTGTTACCAAATTTCTAACAGACCTGCATATAAAGAATTACAATAATTTAGCTTTGAAATAACAAGAGGAAGAGCAGGGATGTGCAGATCAGTCTGGCAGGTAAGTATGCAGCTGGCGAAGGTGATGCAAATCATAAAAAGTGGCCTCACAGTAGCCTTTAATTGAGGGATAAAGGACAAATCTGAATGTAAGATAACTCCAAGACTGTAAAATAACTCCAAGACTATGACTAAGCTTCCACTATAGCATTAGCAATCTGAAGAAGAAATAATAAAGCTTTTTTTTTCCTGACATTTCAATAGATTTAGCTTCAATTTATTATTATCCAACCAAGCCCTCACTTTATCTAGTAGATTGTCTACATACAACTTAGGAGCTATGCTACATGAAAAGATGACCATAACCCATCAACCCTTCAGCTGCACCGGATCCATCAGAGGGAGATCGTGCCCTTCCTCCCGGCTTACCCTTCAACACCAGCATATTGGTGCTCCCTCGCTAATCGGCCTCTTCAGCGTGTGGTAAGCTCCACCCCTGAGACTTGTGCATTACCAGCAACATCCCAGAGCTTCAAAAGGCAGTACGTCAGGCAAGAGAATCGCTTCAGCCACACCAAATCCATCTGAGGGAGACCGTGCCCTTTCTCTCAGCTTACCTTCTACACCAGTGCATCAGCATTCCCTCACTCATCAGCCTCTTCAACGTGCGGTAAGCTCCACCACTAAGACTCATTCATTACCAGCGACCTCCCAGAATTTTAAAAGGCAGCACTGAAGGTGCTCCCGTGCCTAAGGGCCATCCTTAGAGTGGCCATTAGTGAGGTCTTTGAGGGGAGAGGAAGCTCAGTAGGAGCAGTTCAACAATAGCGAACCCACCTGCACCTCCGACCAACTCCTAGCTTCACAACCACACAGTGACCTGCTACAGCATCTCGGAACATCGGTGTCTCGTAGCAGCCAGGACACTACTCTCCAGCATCAGCATGGAAGGATCAAAGGGAAGATACCCTAACTTAACTTTAATGTTAACAAATGCAAGGTCATGCATTTGGGCTGCAGCAATCTAAGGGAGCAGTATAGTATAGGAGGTGAATTACTTTTGTTCACTAAAGAAGTACAGGACCTAAGCGTGGTTGTGCCTGATGATCTTAAAGTAGCTAAACAGGTAGAAAAGGTGACAGCAAAAGCTGGAAGTATGCTTGGGTGCATATGGAGAGGAATGGCTAGCAGAAAAAAGGAGGTGATAATGCCTGCCTCTGTATAAGTCTTTGGTGTGACCTCATTTGGAGTATAGTGTGCAATTCTGGAGACCGCAACTTCAAAAGGATATAAACAGGATGGAGTCAGTACAGAGGGTGGCTACTAAAATTATTAGTGGTCTTCATTATAAAGCATATGAGGACAGACTTAAGGATCTTAATATGTACACCTTAGAGGAAGGATGGGACAGAGGTGATATGATATGACAGAGGAGTGGAGGAGTGGCCTAGTAGTTGGGGCAAGGTACTTCAGGCCAGAAGGTCGGGGGTTCAAATCCCACAAGAGGACAGCAACCTTGGGCCGGAAGGACTGGGGTTTCTAGTCCCACAGGTGCTCCTTGTGGTCTTGGGCAAGCCACTTAACCCTCCATAGCCCATGTTCCCTGTAAAATAGTTATCTCCAAGTTATAATGCCCTGTTCAATGTAATTTCAGTTTGTTCAATGTAAACCGCACTGATGCAGAATAGCACAGTATATAAGAGAATGTAAATAAATAAATGATTGAGATGTTTAAATTTATTTTTATTTTATTTTATTTAAAAGGATTTATCAACCACTTTATCCTGAAATCAAAGCAGTTTACACTTCAACCAAATCAACGTTCAATGTCAGTAGGTGTAGGCATGCAGTGTTAACGCAGGTGAGTATTTGTGTGTGTGTGATGGCGATTTCTTGGTGAGCTATTTACAGAGTGAGCTATGTACAAGGAGTTATATACAGGGAGGGTGGGGGGATACAGAGGGGGTCAGGAGGATTGGGAGGTAGACCATGGGGCCGTTGGTCAGTTCCTGTGATGCCACTATAGTGTTCAATGAAGAGCATAGTTTTGAGCTGCTTCCTGAAGTCCTTGAGGTACATAGTTGATTGTAGGTTATCTGGGCGCAGCCAGGGATAGTGCTCTTCTTGAGGTGTCTTTCCTTACTTTGGTGTCTGAGGTGCCTCTCCTCCTTGGTCTGGTGCTTGTGTTAGATCTGATGAGGGGTTGCAGACTATTTTCTGAGAGGTTCTGTTTGATTTTAAAGATGTTTAGTATTGCCTTATATCTGATGCAGGAGCTGATTTGGAGCCAGAGAAGGTGATTGACAATGGGGGTGATGTGATCGTGTCTTGATGATCCAGTTATTATGCGGGCGGCAGTGTTTTGTGCCATCTGCAAGGGCCAGAGAGTTTGTTTTAGGAGCCCAAGGTAGTTGGGGTTGCAGATGTCTAAGATGGGTGTGATTAGTGCTTGACAGATGGTGCGGAAGTAATCCTGTGAGAGAATTGGTTTGAGGTGTCGGATGGTTCTCATTTTGAGGTATGCGTTTTTGGTGGTTCTGCTGATGTGTGACTGTAGGTTCAGGTCTTTGTTGAGAGTCACTCCGGGGTACTTTACTTCGGGCTTTATTGGTATTGTAATGTTCAGTTTGATGGTGGGAGGTGGGGTGAAGGTGGCGTTTTGGGTGATGAGTAGTGCTTCTGTCTTGTTGTTGTTTATGGTCAGGTTGTTTTCTAGAAGCCAGCTTGTCATTTGTTGAAGACAGTCTGCTATGTTGGTGTAGTCTGGGCTGTTAAGATTGATTGGGGTGTATATCATAATGTCATATGCGTAGATAGTGTATTGTATCTTGTGGTTCTTGATATTGCAGATTGGTTGAATGTAGAGGTTAAATAAAGCAGAGAGGGAGGATCCTTGTGGTAAGCCCTGATTGGTTCTTAGTGGTTGGAAGGTGACAGGACCACATTTGACTTGGAGCTGTCTGTCCGTGAGGTGCTGTGTAGGCCAATGTCCTGTAGTCTTAACTGAAGTGTGCTGTGGTCCACAGTGTCAAAAGCTGATGTGATGTCTATGAAGATCATGATGATGCCTCTCTTGACGTTGTAAATGATTTGGATCAGATTATCAAAGAGGTATATCAGTAGGGTTTCAACACCATGGTTTGGTCAGAAGCCATGTTGATTCGGGTCCAGAGGGGCATGGTTGTCAATGTGATCTTGGAGTTGATGTTGAACTACCTTTTCGATAATCTTCGCTAGTAGGGGGAGGTTTGAGATGGACCTGTAGGCAGCTGGATTGTTCTTATTTAGTGGGGATTTTTTCGGGATTTGTCGTATTGTCGCTTGCTTTCGAATGTTTGGCATGATACATCGGGTAAGGCAGTTGTGCACCATGTTGTGTATGGTGTGGATGAAATCCTCCTTTACCGCTTTAATCCAGACCACAGGGCATGGGTCTGCTGGGGCGGTGCTGGTGTTGAGCGAGGCGATGATGTGTGAGATCTGATCAGTCGATGGGATGCTGAACTTGTTCCAGATTTTCTTGGGTGGTGTTGGCTTGGCGGTGGTGCTCATGGTCAGTTGATGGGAGGCAGTGAATTTTTCTTGGAGGTAGTCTGCGAAGGTCTGTGAGTCTATTTGTTCAGATTTTTCAGGATTAGGTTCGTTGGTGAGGGTTTTCACCATTTCAAATAGTTCTCTCGGTTTATTGGCGGATTTGAGAATCAGGTTTGTGTAGTATTCTCTTTTCTTTTGGTTGATGAGGTTGTTGTATTCTTTTTGCTTTGATTGGTATAGGTCCTCTGTGGTGGCTGATTTGGTGTGTCTCCAGCATCGTTCTAGCTTTCTTAGATCTCTTTGCGTTTCTGAATTCCTTTGAGTACCAGGGGGTGGCACAGTTTTTAGCGCGGTGAGCTTTGTATGTCTTGCACTCGGGGGCTTTGGCAACAGATGTGATAGTATTGTTCCAGTTGTCATTTTGATCATCTATGTGTCAGACGGCTGCCTGGGTGAGAAGGTTCACAGTCTTGGCAAGTGCATATATCATTATGATTTGCAAGGGATTGTGGGAAATGCAGTCCATTCACACCAGACACAGCTGCTCACAATAATTAGTTGTGCTTGAGTGTAAAGCCAATAAGATATTTATTTATGGGGTTATTTCTCCCAACACAGATATGCTTGGTAGCACATTTATTTATTTTATTTTTATTTATTTACATTCTCTTATATACCGCGCTATTCTGCATCAGTGCGGTTTACATTGAACAAACTGAAATTACATTGAACAGGGCATTATAACTTGGAGATAACTATTTTACAGGGAACATGGGCTATGGAGGGTTAAGTGGCTTGCCCAAGACCACAAGGAGCACCTGTGGGACTAGAAACCCCAGTCCTTCCGGCCCAAGGTTGCTGTCCTCTAGTGGGATTTGAACCCCCGACCTTCTGGCCTGAAGTACCTTGCCCCAACCACTAGGCCACTCCTCCACTCCACTCCACTCCACTCCACTCCACTCCTCCACATAAAGCAGGATACTTGCTTTCAGTGTTAAACTTAGAAAAACAAAATCAGGAAAACAGTTGAACTTGTCAGGCAATCAAAGCAAAAGAATAAAGACCTGGTTGGTAACAAACTGGTCTTTTCTGTAGGCTTTAGCTAATATTTTCTTAGCAGTGTTTCAAACAACAAGCAAAACCCACAAAGAAGGGAAAAAACTGTTCTTTTCAGGTTAACTTCTTATATCTTCACACGTAGACTCAGAAGTGATTCCCTCAGAGCTCACAAGCAATTAGGTAAGGCTCAATTGCTAGCAGTTATCCAGCTGAAACCCCTTAGCTGACTTGCTTTCTACTGCGTGGCCCAAAATCCTACTCAGGAGCTTTTCTGAGTAGATTAAAGAACAAGTTTGTATTTCTTTGTGATGGTTGCTGTACTTTGTAACAGAAAATTACCAAAGGAGTTTAGACAGAGAGCAATCCATATATTCACAGCCTGTATCTAAGACCGCTCCCCCTTCTTCAACAATCATGGGTTCAATATCATGGATTGGCACAGAGGAATTTCTCAATGTAGCACTCTCAGGAGAATACTTGTTTCCCTGCTGTCTTTCAAGGTTATAGCTAGGGCATAGATCAGTGTTCATACCTGAGCTTCCATTGCTGTTAGAGTTCCTCTCTAAATAGCCTGGCCAGTATGTAGTCCAGTTCTTATGTCCAGCCTTCCAATCCAGATCCCTGGACACTGGATCTCTCTTCACATACCTTCTGCCACGGGTCTTACGGTCCCTTCCACGTGCAGCCGTCTCCCTCACAGGTACCGTCTGGAGATTCCTAGCTCTGCAGCACCATTCCTCTGGCTTTCCCCAGTCCAATGGTGTATGCTGGCCTTTTGAATGTCTCCCAGTATACGTACTGCTCTGGACTCCTTTAGACCTCCCAAATGCTTTTCTCTTCTTTCTTCCAAAGGGTTTCTTGCCCTCTCTGTCCGTCCGGTCTGGCTTCTGCTTCTGATGATCCTCCAGATGATGAAGACCTCCAAGCTGAGGATATCCAAGCTGATTCTGAGGATCTCCCAGATGAAACTGAGGATAATTCTGAGGATCTCCCAGATGATGAGGATGAGGATAATTCTATGTAGAATAAACTCTACCTTTATTCTGCTTTGATGAGTGCTCCACCTTAGCACAGCGCAGCTGTGCTGAATCAGGCCCTGCCCTTTGAGATGAGTGCTTAGGGATTACCTCATAGCCCTCCTGATTGAACACACGTTTCCCCACTTCAGCTCCTCTAATGGCTGTTGGAAACCTGGTGCATTCTGGGACTGGTAGTCTTTTATGGGAAAATTCTGTTTTCTTATTTCTACCAGAACTGACAGGTTGCTTGTTCAGAGTCACTTCACCTTTTCTATAGCTCCTTCCTGAGCTATGATAAGCTTCCTTATCACAATGCCATCTGTTTTTGTTATCAGGTAGGTGTCCTGTAGGAATTGGTACTTAACAAAGTTTTTGAATCTTCTTTGTGAAAGTGGCTTGTCTTGATGGCCGTTAGGGCCTGTCCCTTGTAGCTCAATTTTTATTTTTATTATATAATGGTCCAACCAGGTGATTACTGGTGTAATCGAGGGCCTTGTGATGCTGTCTCTTTCTAGTAGGTAGTTAGGAGCAAAGATGAGATCAGGTGATGATCCATGTCTGTGAGTGGAGGCTTTGATCAGTTGAGTGTATTGTAGGGAGTCCATCGCTGTCAGGCATCCTTGATTGTGGTAGATTTGAGGTTAAAGTCTCCAAGCACCAGCAGAGGGTTGTGGCTGGTGTTAACTGCACAGACAGATTCCAGTATGGAGGATAGTTCATCCGGGGGGGGCATGAGGAGCTCTATAGGTGAGGCATAGGGCTAGTTGCCTGTTCTCAACGATGATTGTGTTGCATTGACTTGTATTTATGGTGGCTCGGGATTTGAGCTTAAGGCTGTTCCTTGCAATGATCAAGACTCCTCCTCCTTTCTTGTGAGTGCGTGGACAGTTGAAGGTTGAGTGAGTGGGGGGTACTAATTGGTTAAGGATTACATTGTCGGTGGGGGTAAGCCAAGTTTCTGTGATGCAAAGAATGTCAGGTTGCTGTGCTTCTATAAGAACATAAGATATGCCATACTGGGTCAGACCAAGATCCATCAAGCCCAGTATTCTGTTTCCAACAGTGGCCATTCTAAGTCATATGTACCTAGCAGTTTCCCCAAGGGACACAGGTTCCACAATGCTTGTATTGGTTCAAGCATTGATATCCTGGGTCCCTTCTTAATAATGGTTTATGGACCTTTCCTCCAGGAACTTGTCCAAACCTTTTTTAAACCCAGCTACACTAACAGCCTTTACTACATCCTCCGGTAACAAATTCCAGAGTTTGATTACACGTTGAGTGAAAAAATATTTTCTTTTATTAGTCTTAAATAGTTTACCCTGTAGCTTCATTGCATGTCCCCTAGTCTTTCTATATTCTGATAAGGTAAACAATCGATCTACGTTTACCCGTTCCACTCCGTTCATTAATTTATAGACTTCTATCATATCTCCCCTCAGCCGTCTCTTTTCCAGGTTAAAGAGCCCTAATCTTTTTAGCCTTTCTTCATAGGAGTATCTTTCCATCCCCTTTACCATTTTGGTGGCTCTTCTCTGAACCTTTTCTAAAATTGCTATATCCTTTTTAAGATATGGCGACCAGAATTGCACACAATATTCAAGGTGCAGTCTCACCATGGAACGATATAGAGGCATTATAATATCTTTTGTTTTATTTTCCATTCCTTTCCTTATCATACCTAGCATTCTATTTGCTTTCTTGGCCGCTGCTGCACACTGGGCCGAGGGTTTTAGCATGGTATCCACAATGACGCCTAAATCTTTTTCCTGGGTGGTGGTTCCTAATGTGGAACCTTGCATCGTGTGACCATAGTTTGGGTTGTTCTTCCCTAGGTGCATAACCTTGCACTTGTCCACATTAAATTTCATCTGCCATTTTGATGCCCAGTCTTCCAATTTATCAAGATCCTCGCAATTTTCCACAATCCTCTTGGGTTTTAACAACTTTAAATAGTTTTGTGTCATCTGCAAATTTGATAACCTCACTCGTTATTCCACTTTCCAGGTCATTTATGAATGTGTCAAAAAGCAGCGGACCCAGCACAGATCCCTGGGGTACACCACTATTCACCTTTCTCCATTGGGAAAATTGGCCATTTAGCCCTACCCTCTGCTTTCTATCTTTTAACCAGTTCCTGATCCACAATAGTACACTGCCTCCTATCCCATGACTCTTTAGTTTTGCCAACAGTCTCTCATGAGGGACCTTGTCAAAGGCTTTCTGAAAGTCCAGATACGAAATATCAACCGACTCACCTTTGTCCACCTGATTATTCACTCCTTCAAAAAAACATAACAGATTAGTAAGACAAGATCTTCCTTGTCTAAAGCCATGTTGGCTGTCTCCCATTTGGTCATGACTATCTACATGCTGAGTAATTTTATTCTTTATGATGGTTTCTACCATTTTTCCCGTACTGATGTCAGGCTCACTGGTCTGTAGTTTCCCGGATCACCCCTGGAACCCTTTTTAAAAATTTGTGTTACATTGGCGATCCTCCAATCTTCAGGTATTAGAGATGATTTTAATGATAGTTCACAGATTACTAATAGCAGGTCTGTAATCTCGTATTTCAGTTCTTTCAACACCCTTGGATGTATACCATCCGGCCCAGGTGATTTGCTACTCTTCAGCTTATCTAATAGTTGTAATACATCTTCCCGATGTATCGGTATTTCCTTCAATTCTTCCGCACCTTTAAATACCACTTCAGTCATGGGTAACATCCCTACCTCTTCCTCAGTAAAGACTGAAGCAAAGAATTCATTCAGTCTCTCCGCTATCGCCTTGTCGCCTCTTAGTGCTTCTTTAACCCCTTTATCATCTAATGGACCAACTGACTCTCTCACAGGTTTTTTGCTACGAATGTACTTGAAAAGGTCTTTACTTCGCGTTTTTGCTTCCGCAGCAAGCTTCTTCTCAAATTCTCCCTTTGCCTGCTTTATCAATGCCTTGCATTTGATTTGCCAGTGCTTGTGCTGTTTCCAGGTTTCGTCGTTTGGCTCTTTTTTCCATTTCCTGAAAGATGCTTTTTTGGCAACAACAGCCTCTCTGACCTCACCTTTAAACCATGCTGGCAGTTTTTTGGACTTCCTTCCACTTTTCTTAAAGCGTGGAATACAGCTGGTCTGGGCTTCCAAGATAGTATTTTTCAACAACAGCCAAGCCTGATGTACGTCTTTAACCTTTGCAACTGCTCCTTTTAGTTTTTTCTTAACTGTTTTCCTCATTTTATCATAGTCTCCCTTTCGAAAGTTAAAAGGTAGTACTGTGGATTTCCTTACTATCCCTCCTCCACTAATTAAATCAAAGGCAATCATGCTATGATCACTATTGCCAAGTGGCCCCAACAACCTTATCTCTTGCACTAGATCTGGTGGTCCACTAAGGATTAGGTCTAATATGGCTTCCCCTCTGGTTGGTTCATGAACCAGCTGCTCCAAGAAGCAGTCATTTATTTCATCTAGGAACATTATCTCCCTAGCATGTCCTGACGTGACACTGACCCAGTCAATACCGGGGTAGTTGAAATCACCCATTATTATTACTGTGCTGTAACTTTTGTTAGCTTCCTTGATGTCTTTGAGCATTTCATCATCCATTTGGTCATTCTGGCCAGGCGCTCGATAGTACACCCCCACTGCCATTGCCTTCCCCCTTTTACATGGAATTTCAATCCATATAGATTCTACAGCAGATTTTGTTTCCTGCAAAACTTTAATCCTTTCAGACTCAATGCCCTCCAGCAATTTGATCAGCTCTATCATTACGATATAGTTTGTACCCAGGTATCACAGGGTCCCACTGGTTGTCCTCCTTCCACCATGTCTCTGATATTCCAATCATATCTAACCTCTCATTTAGTGCTATATATATTCTAACTCTCCCATCTTATTTTTTAGACTTCTAGCATTTGCATACAAGCATTTTAGAGAATGTATTTTATTCATATTAATTTGGCTATTGTTAGACATGGGTAATTTGGGATCTTTAAGCTCTGTCTGCTCCATACTGGAGGGCATTTGGGCTACATTACTCTTTTGTGGAACCTCTCTGTTTTTGGTAGTATCCTTCAAAGATACATTCTTCCGAACCATCCGCTCTTGGGCGACTGTCGGCTTTCCCCTAATATCTAGTTTAAAAGCTGCTCTATCTCCTTTTTAAAGGTTAATGCCAGCAGCCTGGTTCCATCCTGGTTAAGGTGAAGCCCATCCCTTCGGAAGAGCCCCTCCTTTCCCCAGAATGTTCCCCAGTTCCTAACAAATCCAAAACCCTCATCTCTGCACCATTGTCTCATCCACGCATTGAGACTCCGGAGCTCTGCCTGCCTTTTGGGTCCTGCGCGTGGAACAGGAAGCATTTCGGAGAATGCTACACTGGAAGTTCTGGATTTCAACTTCCTACCTAAAAGCCTAAATTTAGCCTCCAGAACCTCCCTACCACATTTTCCTATGTCATTGGTACCGACATGTACCAAGACAGCAGACTCCTCCCCAGCACTATCTAAGACCTTATCTAGGTGGTGTGTGAGGTCCGCTACCTTCGCACCAGGCAGGCATGTTACCAGGCGATCCTCACGTCCACCAGCCACCCAGCTATCTACATGCCTAATGATCGAATCACCAACTATATGGCATATCTTATGTTCTTATGTTCTTATTTTTATTAAATAGGCTTAACATAGGTGCCTGAAATGCTATAACTAGGTGACTCCTAATAAAACACCCCTCTTTGCTTGCTGTTTCAAGGGCTCTTGATAATTCAAATGAGATTCCTGTAGAAATATTTGGAGGGATATTCAAAGGCACTTACATAGTTTCCAGATCTGAGCTAGATATTCTATGGCACTAACATAGTGCTGCTGGATATCCTTGGATGCCACTGCTACATGCCCCAGTACTAAACAGTTAGCATCAGGGCATATCGGGGGCGTTCCTGGGCAAAGTGGAGGCAGCACCCATCACTAACTGGATAGTGGTGATGAGCCGCTGCTCACTTAGCAACACGGATAAAAGTAGGGTACAGCAAAAGTAGGGTACAGCAAATGCTGGCCTTGCATTATCCATGGGAAGCTTACTGGGCAGCTGCTTAATATTGTTGTTTCCTGTTTGGGTTCTGCAGTGCCCCAGATATTTAATGCTGATAGCCAGCTGAAGCCTAACCCTGAATATCCCGGGTTAGACTTCAGCGGCAATGGCTAGACACTTTATAAGCGCTAGCAGCTGCCATCACTGAATACCCTCCCCATTATATCTAGTTGCCTGTTTTAAGACAGGTCATTATTTTCTTTTACATTAGAGAATTATTAAGACTTTTTTTGCATTTAAGGAAATTATTTTCCATGGCAACATCAACAGTTACTGCTCGTATTATATTGGAATTGTTAGTCACCCCAACATAGGAACATAAGATATGCCATACTGGGTCATCAAGCCCAGTATTCTGTCTCCAACAGTGGCCAATCTAGGTCATACGTACCTAGCAGTTTCCCCAAGGGACACAGGTTCCACAATGCTTGTATTGGTTCAAGCATTGATATCCTGGGTCCCTTCTTAATAATGGTTTATGGACCTTTCCTCCAGGAACTTGTCCAAACCTTTTTTAAACCCAGCTACACTAACAGCCTTTACTACATCCTCCGGTAACAAATTCCAGAGTTTGATTACACGTTGAGTGAAAAAATATTTTCTTTTATTAGTCTTAAATAGTTTACCCTGTAGCTTCATTGCATGTCCCCTAGTCTTTCTATATTCTGATAAGGTAAACAATCGATCTACGTTTACCCGTTCCACTCCGTTCATTAATTTATAGACTTCTATCATATCTCCCCTCAGCCGTCTCTTTTCCAGGTTAAAGAGCCCCAACCTTTTTAGCCTTTCTTCATAGGAGTAGCCTTCCATCCCCTTTACCATTTTGGTGGCTCTTCTCTGAACCTTTTCTAAAATCGCTATATCCTTTTTAAGATACGGCGACCAGAATTGCACACAATATTCAAGGTGCGGTCTCACCATGGAACGATATAGAGGCATTATAATATCTTTTGTTTTATTTTCCATTCCTTTCCTTATCATACCTAGCATTCTATTTGCTCTCTTGGCTGCCGCTGCACACTGGGCCGAGGGTTTTAACATGGTATCCACAATGACGCCTAAATCTTTTTCCTGGGTGGTGGTTCCTAATGTGGAACCTTGCATCGTGTAACCATAGTTTGGGTTGTTCTTCCCTAGGTGCATAACCTTGCACTTCCCCACATTAAATTTCATCTGCCATTTTGATGACCAGTCTTCCAATTTATCAAGATCCTCTTGCAATTTTCCACAATCCTCCTGGGTTTTAACAACTTTAAATAGTTTTGTGTCATCTGCAAATTTGATAACCTCACTCATTATTCCACTTTCCAGGTCATTTATGAATATGTCAAAAAGCAGCGGACCCAGCACAGATCCCTGGGGTACACCACTATTCACCTTTCTCCATTGGGAAAATTGGCCCAGGTGATTTGCTACTCTTCAGTTTATCTAATAGTTGTAAGACATCTTCCCGATGTATCGATATTTCCTTCAATTCTTCCACACCTTTAAATACCACTTCAGTCATGGGTAACATCCCTACATCTTCCTCAGTAAAGACCGAAGCAAAGAATTCATTCAGTCTCTCCGCTATCGCCTTCTCGCCTCTTAGTGCTTCTTTAACCCCTTTATCATCTAATGGACCAACTGACTCTCTCACAGGTTTTTTGCTACGAATGTACTTGAAAAGGTCTTTATTTCAGAACCAGATGATCAGTGAAAATACTCTACATAACCAGACTCCCTTTTACAGTCTCCAAAGAAACTTTAAAAAACCAGCAATACTAATCAATTAAGAAATATATCTGTCTCAGAGCTATAAACTTGAAGCCCACTGCAAAAATGATCCAGAAATGCTGCATCCTACTGCTACACATGAAGAGCATTCATACTGTCCTTTCAAATTCAACTGACTACTCCATTACTACTATGATATTCGAGTTGTTGAGGCCCCAAAAAGAATGGAGAGGAGTAAAACATGGAGACTTCTATATAATCCCAACTACCATACTTTACCTTACCTACCTATACATGCACAGTACATTCTAACTCCTTCACAACTGCACAAACACCCACTTCTCAACCATACCAATTGACACCTACAAGCTGCCATGGAAGGACTGACTAGATAGGCCATGTGGTCTTTTTCTTTCATCTATGTTTCTAATCCATTCTTCTCCATATAAATCAATGAATGTGTATATATAGCCAATCCCCGGTGAACCCCTGATAGATGAGATGGATTTATGGGGCCACAGAACAAGTTTATATTTCTTGGGTTCCCAAAGGCACCAGGGGGGGAGAGGGGGTCTTTCTTCAAGACCAGTCAGCATCCAGACACTCCCTATACCCATCAGTGCTTTGCAGGTGTCTTCATGAAATAATTAACTTCCCAGGGTTAGTTCGACACATTCAGACACACATGGGCCCCTGCTTACAACTCCTGGAACACTACAGGTTCTGTCCTCTCCAGCTGTCTCTTCCTCCCTTCCAAGGGGAGTTTGTTCCATATTGTTGGAGCGGCCATTGAGAGTGCTCTGTCTGTTGTGTCCTTGCGTGTGTGTTTGTATTCACTTGGGGTGCTGACTCGGTTGTGGGTTTGTTTTCTTCTGGGACGCGTACTGGTGTCTGATTGTATGAGGGTGTGTAGGCTGTTGGCTGATGTGTGGTGTTTTATCTTGAATAGGTTTATGATAGTTTTGTATTTGATGCGTGCACCGATTGGAAGCCAGTGTAAGTCCTTTAAGGTGGGTGTGATGTGCTCCTGTCTTGCAGTTCCTGATATGATTCGTGCAGCAGTGTTTTTATTTATTTATTTTTATTTATTAACAATTCTTATATACCGCACTATTAGACATCAGCGCGGTTTACATTGAACAGAAAACATCCGACAGTTTACACGTGTCTGGTCGTTACATTTAACAGGAAGTATAACTTGGCGAAATAGGGGAAACTAAATACAATGCAGGGTTATCTGATAAAGGATATCCTGGTTAACTATATACAACAGTGGTACAATAGTATATGGAACAACTTGCTATTTACATTGTGAAGTTGGTCTGTTGCGGGGTCTATCTGTTTGACCACTTCTGCTATTCACCTGGGGGTTATGTTCGGAACTGCCATTGAGATATTTAAGGAAGAGGAAATGCTTTAAAGCCTTTCTGAACTGACTTAGATTAGGTATTGCTCTGATTTGTGCTGGTATGGTGTTCCATAGAGATGGGGCGCAGAATTGGAAGGCTCTGTTGGCTGTTGATCTAGTGCATCTTGTGGTGTCATTTGGGATAACTAGTGTGTTTAATTCTGCTGTTCTTCGTGGCCTGTTTGGTGCAAGTGGTTGTATGAGGTTGGAGAGAGAGGAAGAGGTGAGCCCCTTAGCCGCTTTGAATGTTAGCAGTAAGATCTTGAAACTGATCCTTGCCTGAATGGGGAGCCAGTGTAGCTGTTTTAGAAGGGGTGTTACGTGATCTCTCCTGGATGCCCCGAGGAGTACCCTCGCTGCACTATTCATGGCTAATTGCAGGGGGTTCAGGGTGGCCCGGGGGAGTCCTTGTAGTATGGAGTTTGAGAAGTCGAAATGGGGGAGTATAAGGGCTTGATAAATGGTACGGAAATCATCCGGTTCAAGTAGTATGCGTAGGTGTCTGAGGGATCTGATTTTAAAGTAGATTGCCTTGACTGTGTTGGCTATGTGATTCTTCATATCAAAGTTTTGGTCCAGCGTTACTCCCAGGTAGCGTATTGCCGGTTTAACTTGGAGTTGGGCATCCTTTACGTTAATACAACTAGGAGGGGTAAAGTTGGTGTTCCTCGAGACGAACAGGACTTCCGTCTTTTTGTGTTGTATTCTTAGGTTTTGTGATAGGAGCCACTCTGATATGGTGTCAAAGCAGTTAGTCAGCGGGGTAAGGTCTAGGCAGTCCAATGATATTGGCATATATAGTAGCACATCGTCTGCATATATCATGTAACTGACATTAAAGGATCTGATGATGTCACAGATGGGTTGGATGTATATATTAAACATCAATGCAGATAAAGAGGATCCTTGGGGTACACCTTGACTTTGTTGGAAAGGTTCAGATGTATCCCCGTCGACTCTGACATGCTGCCATCTGTCGGACAGGTAAGATTTGCACCATTCGAGTGCTGTTCCACAGATGCCTTTTTCCCTTAGCCGGCAGATGAGAATTTCATGGCATACCGAGTCAAAAGCCGCTGCTATATCTAGGAAGACAAGAGCGAAGTCCTGGCGTATGTTATCCACACCTGAGGTTATGTTGTTGAGGAGTGTTGTGAGTAGTGTTTCTACTCCATGTGACTCTCTGAAACCATGTTGAGCTGGATACAGTGGGGCTGATGTGTCTATATGATCCTGTAATTGCCTGTGCACTATTTTCTCGATGATTTTTGCTAGCATAGGTATGCTAGATATGGGCCTATAAGATTCTACTTTTTGAGGATCAAGTTTGGTGTTCTTTAGCAGCGGTCTTACAGAGGTCTGCTTGAGCGTAGATGGGAAAGAGCCAGTGGTGAAGGAGTAGTTTAAGATTTTTGCTATAGTTGAGGATATGTCACATCGCAGGTCCTTTATCCAGTGCGCAGGGCAAGGGTCTGTGTGTGCAGTGGTTGTGTTTAGAGCTAGGATGGTGTCTTCAATAGCTTTCTTCGAGGGAGTAAAGAAGGATGCCAGTGATACTGGGTAGTCTTGTTCATCAGGAGGGTCTGGTATTAATATTTTGTTGGTCTTGCACATTTTAGATTGCATGTAAATTGCATAGTCCTGTGGGCGGATCTTGCTGTGGTGCTCAGGGGTTGGCTCTTTGGCAAGTGTTTTAACTAAGTTAAACAGGTCGTGAGGTTTATTCAGTGACCGTTTCAGAGTATCTGTGTGGTGTTGTCTGATTTTATCTGAGATGGCTTTGCGATGCTCTGCCAGGTGTTGGATGTAAGCTGATTGGTCACTGCTGGTACGTGACTTTCTCCATCGTTTTTCTAGTCTTCTTAAAATGGTTAGTGAGGTTTTTAAATCGGCTGTGAACCATGGGGCGGTAGGTCTCTTCTTTGGGTTCTTGTTCGTTGGAGGGCGGATGGCGATTGCACTGAGTTTTTTGTTCCAGGAGGATATCAACTCTTCTAGACTTAGTGAGGTGTCATCAAAGAGTGTGCTCATTTCAGTAAGGATGCGTTCTCTGTTAAATGGGTGGAATCTTCTGGTAGCTGAGTTAGCAGGCCTGCTTTCATCCGTTTTCATCTTGTGTGAACAGTTAGTGGTAGGCATCTGAAAGGTGATGAGTTTGTGGTCAGTCCATGGGACTGCAGATATCGATAATACGATGTTTTGTGGTTGGTCCAAAATTAGCTGCGGTGCGAATATTAGGTCGAGGATATTGCCTTTCTCATGAGTAGGTTCTTGCACCATTTGTGTGTATCCTAGGCTATCTAGGGCATTTAGGAATGCTGTTGCTTGAGTGTCCTGTAATGATGGTAGGTTGATATCTCCTACAATCCAATTAGGTTTATTTGGACCCTGGGTGAAGGATGCCAGATTTATTATGGTTGCTAGGTCGTCTGGATCCCCTGACGGTGATCTATAGACCAAGTTTATGGAGCATGTGTTGTTTGAGACTGATACTGTTTCTAGATGGTTGTTACTGTTGGATTCATCCATTTTAAACTGGAGGTCAGCTTTGGTGATGATAAGTACTCCTCCGCCTTTCTTGTTTTGTCTGTGTCCAGTGAAGGCTGTAAAGTTAGGTGGGAGAAGCTGATTGAGGATGATATTGTCTTCAGTTGAGAGCCATGTTTCGGTGACCATGAGAATGTCTAGCTGGTGGGACATTATTACATCCGTAATCACTGGCCACTTGTTTCGAAGTGAGCGGGCATTTATAAGTGCACACTTCAGTCTACTAGGGTAGACGTTTTTAGTTTGTCTAGTTTTCATGTTGTGTTTATTTATTTTATTTATTTAACATTTTTATATACCGCGCTATTTATTATCAGCGCGGTTTACATAGAACTACAAAACATCAGATAAGATACATATATCTGTTTTTACATGGAACAGGAAGAAAAACTTGGAAAACCGGGGTAATTATAACAAAGGATAATAAACATTGAACTATATACATATGATAGTAATATTACATGAAAAGGCATCTTGTTAGATAGGAACGGGATTAGAGCTATTTGGATGAACTTGTGTTATTGTGTTCTCTGGAAAGTATTGGATGAAAAGGTGATGCTTCAAGGCCTTTTTGAACTGGGGGATATCAGAGATGGCCCTAATGTGTGGTGGGAGGGAGTTCCACAGTTTTGGAGCACATAAGCTGAATGATCGGTTCACAGTTGCAGAGATGTATTTTAAGGATTCTTTTGGAACTTTGAGCATGTTTAGTTCCGAGGTTCTTCTAAGTCTGTTGGAGGGGATAGGTTGTATCAACTCTGATAGAGAGGAGGGAGCAAGTCCTTTGTGAGCTTTGAAGACTAGTAGCAGGGTCTTGAAGATGATTCTCGCTTGGATAGGGAGCCAGTGTAATTGTTTCAGGAGAGGTGTTACATGTTCTCTTTTTGGTACCCCGAAGAGCACTCTTGCAGCACTGTTTAATGCTAGTTGAAGCGGGTTGAGGGTTGATTGGGGGAGCCCTTGTAGTATACAATTTGCGAAGTCAAAGTGTGGGATAATTAAAGCCTGGTAGACAGTACGGAAATCATATGGATCAATTAGTTGGCGAAGGTGTCTAAGGGAGCGAATCTTGAAATAAATTGACTTTACAGTGTTGGCTATGTGGGTCTTCATATCTAGATTTTGATCCAGGGTAACACCAAGATAACGGATGTGGGGTTTTACTTGCAACTTAGCATCATGGACTTCAAGGAATGTAGGTGGTGTGAACTTGGGGTTTCTTGAGATGAAAAGTACCTCTGTTTTCTTGTTCTGGATTCTGAGATTTTGAGTCAGTAGCCAGTCTGAGATGGCGTTAAAACAGTTGGATATGGTGGTGAGATTCATCTTATCGATGCAGAATGGCATATATAATAGGACGTCATCAGCATATATCATGTAATTGACTTTGAAGGACCTGATAATGTTGCATAAGGGTTGCATGTAGATGTTGAATAACAATGATGACAAAGAGGAACCCTGTGGGACTCCTTGACCTTGGTGAAATGGATCTGATGTTTCACCATTTGAGCGAACTTGCTGCCATCTTTCTGAGAGGTAAGAATTGCACCATTCAAGAGCATTTCCACAGAGTCCCTTCTCTCTTAGGCGGACAATAAGAATGTCATGACAGACCGAGTCAAAAGCAGCCGCAATATCTAAAAAGATGAGGACAAAACCCTGTTTGATGTTGTCGATGCCAGAGTTTAAGCTGTTGAGAAGTGAGGTGAGGAGCGTTTCGACCCCGTAAGATTCCCGGAATCCATGTTGACAGGTGTCCAGAGGTGCTTCAGTGTCGATATGGTCTTGCAATTGTCTGTAGACTATCTTTTCGATTATTTTCGCAAGGGTGGGTATGCTGGAGATGGGTCGATAAGAGTCTGTTTTTTGCGGATCTAATTTGAGGTTTTTAGTAGAGGCCGTATGGAGGTCTGTTTGAGGGCAGAAGGGAATGAGCCAGTGTCAAATGATAGACTTATGATTTTGGATATTGTTGGAGCAAGTTCTTTGCGGAGGTCCTTTATCCAAAAAGCTGGACACGGATCGGTGTGTGCTGTGGATAAGTTGAGAGATGAGATAATATCTTCAATTAGCTTCAAAGAAGGGGTGGAGAAAGAAGCTAAAGGAGCTGGGAGTGCATGAGCATTCAAGATGGTGGGTATTGTAATTTTATTTGTGCAGCATATCTTAGATTGTATGTAAAGGGCATAAGCTTGTGGGTTGATTTCACACTGGTGCTCCTGTGAGGGTTCTTTGGCTAATTTCTTAACGAGGGTAAATAGGTCGTGAGGTTTGTTTATAGCACGTTTAAGGATGTCTGCATGATATAGTCTCATTTTTTCAGAAATAGCTTTGCGGTGGGTTTCAAGATGTTGCATGTATGCAGACTGATTAGTATCGTTGCGTGATCTCCTCCATTTCTTCTCAAGTTTTCGCAAATGTTTTAGGGATTCTTTCAGATCTGATGTATACCAAGGTGCCGTAGCTTTTCTTCTTAATGACTTATTTCTGGTCGGACGAGATGAGATGCGGTTAAGTCTGTTGTTCCAAGAAGTGATAATCTCTTCCAGGTTTAGGGTAGAATCATTAAAGAGATCATCAGTTTCCTTGAGGATTTGTTCCCTGTTAAAAGGTTGGAAGCTTCTGGATGTGGTATTTGCATATTTGTTTAGGTTCTTGTCATCTGAATATTGCTTCTTTTGAATGGGAATCTGGAACATAATGAGGTTATGATCTGACCAAGGAACCTCTGTAATTGCTAGAATAATATTCTGAAGTTGGTTGAGAGCGGATAGTGGGGCAAATATGAGATCAAGGATGTTGCCTTTTATATGTGTGGATTGTTGTATGACTTGCTTGTAGCCTAGTGTTTCTAGGGCATCTATGAAGGCATCAGATTGGTTGTCTTGTAGAGATGGTAGGTTAATGTCTCCTAAGATCCAATTGGGTCTGTTTGGGTTCTGTGAATTGGAGGCAAGATTTATAATGGTTGAGAGATCATCTGGGGAAGGTGATGGCGCTCTGTAGACTAAGTTTATAGAGTAGAGGTTGTTAGAGATAGAGACTGTTTCAAGTAGATTGTTGCTAGAAGAGTCAACCATTTTAAGTTGGAGTTCGTTCTTAGCGATGATAAGAACTCCTCCACCTCTTTTGCCTTGTCTGCAGCTGGTGAAAACCTCATAGTTATTGGGAAGGAGCTGGTTGAGAATTATATTGTCTTCTGGAGAAAGCCATGTTTCGGTGACCATAAGTAAGTCGAGGTTATTGGATGTTATTATATCTGTGACAGCTGGCCATTTTTTACGAAGGGAGCGAGCATTAATGAGGGCACATTTGAGGGGGCATGGTTGATTGTAGTTTTCTGAGTTTGACTTTGTAGTGTGTTGAAGAGGTATGTATAATAAATAATGGTGATGAGAACGTTGGTCCCAGTTTACATTGTGGTAATTGGTGCGTGACCATTTTTGCCAGTTGTTATGTAAGATAGGTATGGAATTGCCTGGGGAAATTAGAGCCAGTATCTCTGGTATCAGCCCTATGAGGAGGAGGTATAGGCCTAGAGTAATTTTGCAGTGGAGGGCCATTGTGAGGCTGAGCTGAAAGTCGATTGAGAGGGAGAATTAAAGGATAGGGTTTGTACTTTGTGTGGTGAAGTGTTTAGTCTTTGACTAGGGGAAAAGAGTTTGCTGGGAAATTAGTTGGATACAGGAAAATTGTTACAAAGCTTACCAAGTGATAGTTGCGATTTGTTTAGGCAATGATCTTTACTGGAATTTAGAGAGGGAGAGATCAGTGCTTACCAGATGTGCAAGTACTGAGAAGAGTGTCTACAGATTGATACAGAGTAGCAATATGTGAAAAGTATTACTCATACTTGAGACAAACTGTTACTTGAGAGGATGCTAGCAACAATGAGTGGTAAGGTATTAGCAGACACAGTAGTGAGATAGCAACATTGCAATATTGGAAACATTGTGCACAAGATGAGAAATATAGATATGGCCTTAGCAGTAAGAAGCAGCAAAACCTCAAGATAAATTTACTATGTGGTGAATATGATGGTTTAAATATTAAAACCTTTTATGACTTAAATTACAAGTTTCATAAGAGAGTATAGTGCAATAACAGTTGGTAGTATAGTATAGTTATAATATAGTTGGTAGTATACATTACAGATTATTTAGTAGAGAACTGTTCATGGTAGTGACGATTACTTTTCGTTAGGTAACATTTTCATCGAGGATTGTGCTCAACTCCAACCGGGGGATTGTAATGAAGGTTGTAATCGAGGAGAAGGGCTGTATCAGTTAGCGGATGTTCTTTATGGGAGACTTTGTGTTTTCCCACGACGTTGCTTCAAGCCCTGTGCTCAGGCCCAACCAGTGCCCCGCCTAAGGGCCACGCCGAAGGGCCCTCTGGCGAGGCCCTCAGGCGCGGGCCCGACAAGGCGCGGGCCCGCCTGGCGGCGGCTCCTTCTTATGGCGGCCTGCTGCTCCTCCCCTCCCACAGCCCCGACTGGGCTGGAGTAGCTGCTTGGAGGGCAGGCTGGCCGTGCGGTGGAGTGTGTTGTAGTGGGACATGCAATAGGAGGTTGCGGTGTGGGATGTTGGCCCCATGTGGGTTGTGATAAGAGTCTCCTGACCATTTTCTCTCACTAGATAGTACAATAGGAATGTAATTTGGTGTGGTGGTGAGGGCCAGTATATTAGATGGTAGTGTTTTGTACTAGTTGTAGAGGCTTGAGGGCTTGTTTCGGTAGTCCAAGGTATATCGGATGGCAGAAGTCCAGTAGTGGGGTTATCAGTGCTTGACAGACGGTACGGAAGTGTTCCGGGGCGAGGAGCATCTTGTAGTAGGCTTTTTGGATTGTTTTGTCTATGTGTGGTTTGAGATTGAGTTTATTGTCCAGAGTAACTCCGAGGTATCTCACTTCTGATCTTATTGGTATAGTGGTGCTTTGTATCTTTAAATTTGGTGGGTGTATGAAGCTTTGGTTCCGGGTGATGATTAAGGCTTCGGTCTTGTTGTAGTTTATTGCTAGGTTGTTGTTTTGACACCAACTCTCCGTTTGGGTGAGGCAGTCTGTTATCTTAGAGAAGTCCGGGTTGTCGATTGATATCGGGCTGTATATCATTATGTCGTCTGCATATATTGTGTATTGAATGTTGTTCTTTTTCATGATGTTGCATATTGGTTGTATGTAGATGTTAAATAGGAGTGCTGAGAGTGCGGATCCTTGAGGTACTCCTTGTCGGACGATTATGGGTCGGGAGGTGTTGTGTCCCGATTTGACCTGTAGCTGTCTTTCGGTTAGGTACGAGTGGAACCATTTTAATGTGATACCGTATATACCGGTGTTCTTTAGTCTTTCCAGGAAGGTGTTGTGGTCCACTGTGTCGAAGGCTGAGGAGATGTCGATGAAGATCATTATGATTCCATTCTTGGTGTTGTCGATTGTTCTTAGGATGCTGTCGAAGAGGTAGATCAGTAGCGTTTCGACTCCATGATTGGGACGAAATCCGTGTTGGTTGTCATCGAGTGTTTCTTGTTTGTCGATGTGTTCCTGAAGTTGTAGTTGAACCGTTTTTTTCGATGATTTTTGCAAGGAAGGGTATGCTGGAGATTGGTCGGTATGCTGCTGGATCTTTTTTGTCGAGATTTGTTTTCTTTATGATTGGTCTTACTGAGGCAAGCTTTAGTTGCTTTGGCATGAGTCCTTGAGTGAGTGAGTTGTGTACCATTTTATGTATGGTGGGGATGAAGCAGGATTTGGTGGCTTTGACCCATGACACTGGGCACGGGTCTGTAGGGGCGGTGCTTGTATTGATTGTAGAGATGATGTGGGATATCTGTTCTGTTGAGGGTGAGTAGAATGTGCTCCAGGTTTTGGGGTGTACGTCCGACCTGGTGGTCCCACTAGTTGTTGTTCGCTCTGTGGAGTGAAATTTGTCTTTGATGTGATCGGCGAAATCCTGTGGATCAACTTGTACTTCGCCTTCTGTTGTTTGCTCTTTTGTGAGGATCTTTACTATTTCGAAAAGCTCTCTGGGTTTGTTGATGGAAGTATTTATCATGTTTGTGTGGAATTCCCTCTTTGATTGGTTGATGTGTTCATTGTATTGTTTTTGCTTTGTTAGGTAAAGATGCTGGTCGGCAGTTGCTTTGTTTTTTCTCCATCTCCGTTCAATCTTCCTGAGCTCTCTCTTTTCCTGTCGTATTTTTGCTGAGTACCATGGCTTGTTTTGTCTCTTGTTGAGGTGTTGTTTCTTGATCCCGTCACCAGATGGTTTGGCAGCGTTAGCTAGAATGCTGTTCCAGCTGGAAACTTGTTCCTCCAGGTCGTCTGTGGTAACGTTCAAGTGTTGTATTGTGTCCTGTATGAATTCGTCCCTGTCGAAATGCTTGAATCGTCTTTGTGTGTGTGAGATGTTAGCTCTCTCGTTCGCCTGGTCCTCTTGATATCGTATCTTGGTCTCGATTAAGTAATGGTCAGACCATGGCACTGGGGTAATGGTGGGTGGAGAAATTAGGTCTCTTGATGTTAGGTAATTGGATGCAAAGATGAGGTCTGGGGATGATCCATGTCTGTGTGTTGGTGCATTGATTATCTGTGTGAATTGAAGTGAGGTCATTGCTTGAAGGAAGGCCTCTGCGTCTTTGGCATTGGTGGACTTGAGGTTGAAGTCTCCAATCATTAGCGCTGGTTTGTTGTTTGTTGTTATGGCACAGGCTTCTTCGAGAGTGAGGGCTAGTTCATCGGGTGGAGCTCTGGGTGCTCTGTAGGTTAGGCAGATTGCAATGTTCTTGTTTTTGATGCTAATTGTGTTACATTGCTGTGTATCGGTGAAGTTCTGTGTCTTGAACTTTAGCTTTGTTTTCGCTATTATCAGGACTCCTCCTCCTCGCTTGTGGGTGCGTGGGCAGTTGTACGCTGAGTAGTTGTCCGGTACTAGTTGGTTGAGTAGTACGTTGTCGGTAGGGTTGAGCCATGTCTCTGTGATGCATATTATGTCGGGCTGTCGCTCTTCTATGTGGTCTACAATAGTGTGTATCTTGTTGCAGACGGATCTGGCATTTATGAGCTCAATCGTTGTTGTTTTCGTTGCTGAGGTTGCTGTTCCATGAGTTTCCTTTGTGCATATGTGGGAGTTTGATTTGTGTCTGTTTGGTCGCTTTGCCTGGTAAGCCCTGAGTGTCTCTTTGTGTGTGTGCTGTGGTTCTGAATATGGTAATGCAGTTGGTGGATGCCATATTGTGTTTGCTTGTGGGTAGTGGAGGTGTGTGGTTGGTGGGAGGAGTTGTGTGACTAGTAGGTAGAGTGGTAGGAAGTATGTGGCGTGCATGTTTTTCCCCCTTGTGATGTTCTGTTAGGGTGAAGCCTGTTTTCTTGAGACTTCGTCTGTTGTCTGTTTGGGGAGAGTTGAACTTGGTGCGTGAGCTTGTTCCGTGGCGGGAGGGCCGGATCTGCGTAGGGTGCCTTGGTGCAGGAGCCTGTCCCGTGGAGGGAGCCTGTCCCGTGGATGGAGAGCCGGATCTGCGTAGGGTGCCTTGGTGCGGGAGCCTGTCCCGTGGAGGGAGCCTGTCCCGTGGATGGAGAGCCGGATCTGCGTAGGGTGCCTTGGTGCGGGAGCCTGTCCCGTGGAGGGAGCCTGTCCCGTAGATGGAGAGCCGGATCTGCGTAGGGTGCCTTGGTGTGGGAGCCTGTCCCGTGGAGGGAGCCTGTCCCGTGGATGGAGAGCCGGATCTGCGTAGGGTGCCTTGGTGCGGGAGCCTGTCCCGTGTAGGGAGAGCTGGATCTGCTAAGGTGTGGGTGGTGGAAGTGGGAGTTTGTAGGTGTGGAGTGTGTGAGGTTCTGTGCGAATTCTACTTGCGGTTCTGACGTCCTTCGTCTCGGTCTGCTCCTCGTTTGATTCTGCGGTGATGCTGTCGGCGCTGCTGTGTCTGTTGTTGTTCCCTTCTGCTTGCCTTCGTGCCGCGCCTAAGGGCCACGCCAAAGGGCCCTCTGGCGAGGCCCTCAGGCACGGGCGCGCCCTGCAGGGGCGCCGCTTTTAAGGTGCTCTGCCAGCGGCTCCCATTGCCCGATTGGGCAGGAGCTGGAACGGGCTCCCACTGCCCGATTGGGCAGGAGCAGAGGAGGGGCGGTGTTCAGTCCCGGCAGCGGCGCTCCTAGTGCAGGGGCGCCGCTTTTAAGGTGCTCTGCCGGCAGCTCCCACTGCCCGATTGGGCAGGAGCTGGAACGGGCTCCCACTGCCCGATTGGGCAGGAGCAGAGGAGGGGCGGTGTTCAGTCCCGGCAGCGGCGCTCCTAGTGCAGGGGCGCCGCTTTTAAGGTGCTCTGCCGGCAGCTCCCACTGCCCGATTGGGCAGGAGCTGGAACGGGCTCCCACTGCCCGATTGGGCAGGAGCAGAGGAGGGGCGGTGTTCAGTCCCGGCAGCGGCGCTCCTAGTGCAGGGTCGCCGCTTTTAATGCGACAACGACACAATGCGCTTACAGAGAACAGGGTAATAGCTTAGAGGAGAACTTGGGAGAAACTATATACAGTTAATTTTACAGAGCTACAGAGTATTCATAGTTGAAACAGGTTTGATGGTGTAGAGAATCTGTACCAGAGGTGAGCAGATTAACCATTCTCCCGTTGAGTTAGATTGTTGGAACAGATAGAACGGTGGGTCAGGGGGCACTTTCCATGTTTTCCAGGGCTAGATTCAGGATAGTGGATTTGGAACAGATGATATTTTAGCGCTTTTCTGAATAAGGTAAGGTTCATGATGGCCCGGACTCCGGTGGGAAGGGCATTCCAGGCTATTGGTGCATAGATCGAAAAAGCCCTATTAGTAGTCGTCTTCGTGCATTTTACATTTATCTTAGGGACTTCTAAAGTGTTCAGCATAGCAGATCTTCTTGCTCTGATGTCAGGAATGTTATTGATCAATCTACAGATAGGTGTGGGAGGCTGGTTTCTCAAGGCTTTAAAGGTCAGGATAAGTGCCTTGTAATGGATTCGGGCCTGTAGTGGCAGCCAGTGGAGTTCCTTCAGCACAGGCGTTATGTGTTCTGATCTTGGTACACCTGCAAGCACTCTAGCAGCCGAGTTCATTGCAAGTCGGAGCAGATTTAGAGTTGCTTGTGGGAGCCCATGGAGAATGATGTTGGCGAAGTCTAGGTGTGGGATGACAAGGACCTGGAAAATAGTCCGATAATCAGTGAAGTCGAGTAGTGGTCGAAGATGGCGTAAGGTTCGTATCTTATGGTATACTGCTCTTGTAACATTTTTCACATGTGCTGCCATGTCAAGGCGCTGATCTAGGGTGATGCCTAGATAGCGAATTGTGGATTTTGTTTTGAGTTCGGCCTTATTAACTTGGAGAGACGGAGGTGGGATAAACTTCTGGTTTCTTGTGACGAAAAGAACGTCTGTTTTGCTGTGATTGATACGCAGGTTTTGTGTGAGAAGCCAATCTGACACTGCTTCAAAACATCTGATAATAGGAGAGAAGTCAGGCTGGTTGATCGTGAATGGGAGGTATAGCAGGATGTCATCTGCATAGGCGAGGCATTGTACGTTTAAAGAGTGAATCAGGGTGCAGATGGGCTGCATATAGATGTTAAATAACAATGCAGATAAGGATGATCCCTGGGGTACCCCTTGCTTCTATAGGAACGGCACGGAGGTAGAGGTACCTGTCTTGACCTGTTGCCATCTATTAGTTAGATAAGATTCGCACCATTGTAGAGCAGTGCCTTGAATTCCTTTTTCTTGGAGACGTTGTAGTAATATCCCATGATTAACAGAATCGAAGGCGGCAGCAATATCCATGAAGATGAGGATGAAACCTTGGTTTATGTTGTTGATTCCTGTGATTAGATTGTTGAGGAGGGTTGTTAGGATGGTGTCGACACCGTGTGCCTCCCTGAAGCCATGTTGAGAAGGATCGAGAGGTGCCTCAGCATCAACGTGCTGTTGGATCTGCCGCTGGACAACTTTTTCAATGATTTTGGCAAGCAGGGGGATACTCAAGATTGGTCTGTAGGAATCGACTTTGGCTGGGTCAAGCCTACTATTCTTTAGCAGTGGCCTGATTGATGTGTGTTTAAGGCTCTGTGGGAAAGAGCCTGTTAATAGTGATTGGTTCAGGATTTTGCACAGTGTGTTACTTAGTTCACAGCGTAATTCTTTTATCCAGCTAGCTGGACATGGATCATTGGGTGCCATAGTAAGGTTGATGGAGACGATAATGTCCTTGATTTCTTTGCTGGATACTTCACAGAATTTGAGCAATAGCGTTGGCTGTGGCTTCATGTATATACTGGTAAGATTGGCGGAGGCCGAGTTTGTACTAGTCTGAATCATCTTCGATTGTAGGTAGTCGGAGTAGTCCTGGGGTTGAGGCATGGGTGGATATGCTAATGCTGGATCACCTGTTAGTGATTTCATGATTCTGAAGAGGTCATGTGATTTATTTAATGATCGCCTTAGAATATCTGTGTGGTGCTGTTTTCTTTTTTCCATTATTTTTGCTCTATGTAGTAACAGGAATGAGTTGTATGCACAGTGAGCTTCTGCAGTCTGGGTTCTACGCCACTGCCTTTCAATCTTACGTAGGTGCCTCTGTATCGTTCCATCATGTGACTGTACCTTGAATATTGTGTGCAATTCTGGTCATCGTATCTTAAAACGGATATAGAGTTATTAGAAAAGATACAGAGAAGAGCCACCAAAATGGTAAAGGGGATGGAAGGATACCCCTATGAAGAGAGGCTAAAAGGTTAGGGCTCTTCAACCTGGAAAAGAGATGGCTGATATGACAGAGGTGTATAAATTAATGAATGGAGTGGAACGGGTAAACATAGATTGATTGTTTACATCATCAGAATATAGAAAGACTAGGGAACATGCAATGAAGCTACAGGGTGTTTGTTTATGTTTATTGGCTTTTGATATACCACCCTTTATAACATCAGGCCAGTTTACAATGGAAGCTAAGGAAAAAAAAGACTAATAAGAGAAAATATTTTTTCACTCAACGTGTAATCAAACTCTGGAATTTGTTACCAGAGGATGTAGTAAAAGCCGTTAGTGTAGCTGGGTTTTAAAAAGTTTTGGAAATGTTCCTGGAAGAAAAGTCCATAAACCATTATTAAAAGGGACCCAGGATATCACTGCTTGACCCAATACAAGCATTGAGGAACCTGTGTCTTTTGGGGAGACTGCTAGGTACTTATGACCTAGATTGGCAACTGTTGGAAACTGGATACTGGGCTTGATGGACCTTGGTCTGACCCAGTATGGCATATCTTATGTTCTTATATTAAGCCACAGAATCCTAGCATTAATAATAGGATGCATTCAAACCACCATAGAAGGGGTTGTTCAAAATTATTCCTCTGGTTTACGGAAAAAGTTAGAACACCTTCACAGAAGTGGAAAAAGAAATTAGAGTCTTGGAGCAGCAACATCTTATTTCACCTACATCAGTTAAAATATAATTATGATTCCATTTTAAGTATTCTATCTTCTGTCAGAAGGCAAATTATAGAAACATAGAAATATGATGACAGAAAAAGACCACATGGCCTATCTAGTCTGTCCTTCCATAACAACTACAACAGTCCCCTTTTTACCTTTAGAGATCCTCTGTGTTTCTCCCATGCTTTTTTGAATTCAGTTACTGTCCTCATCTCTACCACCTCCACTGGGAGACTATTCCACGGATCCACTACTCTTTTCATAAAGAAATATTTCCGCATATCACTCCTGAATCTATATCCCTTCACCCTCATCCCATGTCCCCTCATAGCAGAACTTGCTTTCAATTGAAAGAGGCTCTTTCCCTGAACATTTATGCCACGGAGGTATTTAAACATCTCAATCATATCACCTCTATCCCACCTTTCCTCTAAGGTGTACATATTAAGATCCTTCAGTCTGTCTTCATATGCTTTATAATGAAGACCACTAATCATTTTAGTAGCCTCCCTCTGCACAGACTCCATTCTGTTCACATCCTTTTGAAGGTGCGGTCTCCAAATGAGGTCGCACCAAAGACTTATACAGAAGCATTATCACCTCCTTTTTTCTGCTAGCCATTCCTCTCCGTATGCACCCAAGCATCCTTCTAGCTTTTGCCGTCGCCTTAGCTACTTTAAGATCATCAGACACAACCACGCCTAGGTCCTGCTCTTCTTTAGTGGACAAAAGTACTTCACCCCCTATACTATATTGCTCTCTTAGATTGCTGCAGCCCAAATGCATGACCTTACATTTTTTAACATTAAATCCCAGCTGCCAAATTCTAGACCATTCTTCAAGCTTAGCTAGATCCCTCCTCATGTTATCTTCCCCTTTCTGGGTGTCTACTCTATTGCATATTTTGGTATCATCCGCAAAGAGGCAAACCTTACCTGAAAGCCCTTCTGCTATATCACTAACAAAGATGTTAAAAAGAATCGGACCAAGGACAGATCCCTGGGGCACACCACTGATAACATCCTTCTCCTCAGAGTGAGCTCCATTTACTTGTACTGTTTGTGGCCTCCCACCCAACCAATTTGTAACCCAAGCAGTACCTTTAGGGTCCATCCCTAGGGTGCTAAGTTTGTTTATAAGTCGCCTGTGAGGAATAGTGTCAAAGGCTTTACTGAATTCTAAATACACCACATCTAGGGCTCTCCCTTGGTCCAACTCCCTGGTCACCCAGTCAAAGAAATCAATCAGATTTGTCTGACAAGACCTGCCTCTGGTGAATCCATGCTGCCTCGGATCCTGTAATCCGCTGGACTCCAGAAACCTCACTATTTTCTCTTTCAGCAGCGTTTCCAATAATTTACTCACCACTGAAGTTAAACTAACCAGCCTGTAGTTTTCAACCACATCCTTACCTCCGCTTTTGTGTAAAGGCACCACATGAGCCTCTCTCCAGTCCTTTGGTACCACTCCCGACTCCAACAAGGCATTGAAAAGGTCAGTCAGTGGAGCTGCTAGAATGTCCCCAAGTTCCCTCAGTATTCTTGGGTGTATTCCATCTGGTCCCATTGCTTTGTCTACTTTAAGTTGAGATAGTTTCTCACAAACACAGTCTTTTGAAAATTGTTCAAGATGTCCTTTGCTTCTGTTCCTATTTGTGGGTGTTTTCTGAGGTCCTGCTCCTGGTTCTTCATCTGTGAACACAGAACAAAAATATTTGTTAATCAATTCCGCTTTATCCTTATCAGCTTCTACATATTACTCCCCTGCACCCTTGAGTCTGACAATACCACTCTTGCCCTTCCTCTTCTCACTAATATATCTGAAAAATGTCTTATCCCCCCATTTTATTGCATTGGCTATTTCCTCCTCCTTTTAAATCTTTGCCTTCTTGACTACTTTGCTAGCTTCTCTAAGTTTTTCCAAATACAGATGCCTGTCTTCCTCTCTCTGTGATCTCTTGTATTTCATGAAGGCCTCCCTCTTTTTCTTCACTTTTTCAGCTACTTCATTCGAAAACCATAGTGGTCTCCTTTTCCTTTTACCTTTATTTACCATTTTAACAAAAAGGTTGGTTGCCCTTTCAGTTTTATCCACTGTTTTTCTACATCCCTCAGCTGTTCCCATCCAACTAACGACTCCCTGAGGTATTGGCCCATCTTTGCAAAGTTAGTCTTCCTAAAGTCTAAGATCCTCGCCTTTGAATGGATTCTAACAGCCCTAGTCCTAATACTGAACCACACCATCTGGTGATCACTGGATGCAAAATGATCTCCCACTACAACATCAGAAACACTTTCACCATTGGTAAGCCCCAAGTCCAGTATGGCCCCTTCTTGTCTGGAGTCTGTTACCAATTGCCTGAATAGTTCTCCCTGTAGAGAATCCAGGATCTCCTTACTTCTAGATGATACTGCAGCAGGAATGTGCCAATCAACATCTGGCATATTGAAATCTCCTATCAGTAGCACTTCCCCTTTCCTAGCAATGCTGCACATGTCTTCAATTAACTCTCTGTCCACCTCTTCATCTTGTGAGGGAGGTCTGTATATCACACCAATGTAAATAGATTTCTCTACCCTTCTTTCTAGTTTAACCCACAATGCCTCCCCTCTCCCTTTTAAGCTCTGTAATTCCAAAGCTTTAATAGTAGTTTTTACATATAGTGCCACTGCTCCTCCCCTACTTCCTACCCTGTCCTTTCTGAATAAAGTATAGCCAGGTATAGTTACATCCCAATCATGGTTTTCTGTGAACCATGTTTCTGTAACTGCCACTAAATCCAAGTCAGCTACTCCCACCAAAGCTTCAACATCAGGGATCTTATTTACCATGCTACGGGCATTTATACACACTGCTTTCCATATGTTACCCCTGTTACCCATTTCCATAAAGTTATTTAATGTATCACCTACCTGGGGGCTTTCACTTACCTGGGGGCTTTCTTCACCCATCCCCAACGAATCTAGTTTAAAGCCCTCTTCAGTAGATTAGCCAGTCTACTACTGAAGACTCGTTGACCTTTCTTGGACAGATGGATGCCATCTCTGCTCTGCAACCCTTGAAACAGCATCCCATGGTCTAGGAAACCAAAACGCTCTTGATGACACCATCCACACAGCCATGCATTCATCTCCAGGATGCGAGCCTCTCTGCCTTGGCCTTTACCCTCAACAGGGAGGATTGAAGAGAACACCACCTGTGCACCTAACTGCTTCACCCTTTGTCCCAGAGCCATAAAGTCACTTTTGATACGTTCCGAGGTATACCTGGCAGTATCATTGGTTCCAACATGGATTAGCAACATTGGGTAATAGTCAGTGGGCTTGATAAGTCTCGGCAAACTCTTGGATTTTGGCACCAGGCAGACAGCATACCTCTCTGGACATCAAGTCTGGTCAGCAGATGGAAGCCTCAGTACCCCTCAGAAGAGAGTCTCCAACCACCACTACCCTTCGTTTCCTTGTGGTCACTGATTCTGCAACATTGGGGTACTTGAGCTCTAGTTCTTCCCTTTCCAGGGATGCTTTCACCTCCTCCACTTCCAGGGCTGCATAATGGTTCTTCAATTCAAGGGCTGGAGAAGTTGGCTTGGTGATTTTGCAGGCCCTGGTGACTTGTGTCCAACCATCGACATTCTGTGGCACCCATCTTCTCCTCTTCTGGAGAGCTTGGTTGCTGCAAGAAGCATTTCATCAATGTACTTCTCACTGTCTTGAATGCTCCTCAGCCTCGCCACCTCCTCTCTGAGTTCCTCCACTTGTTTCCTCAGAGCTTCAGCATGCAGGCACCCTGCACATGGAACTGGTCCTTCAACTGGCATTAGGACCTCTGTCTGGACCGAGGCAGAAGCTGTAACGGGGGCAACAGCTTTAGCGATACGATTTTTCCCAGCCATTGTTCTGTTCGTGGAGCTTAGGTATCTGTTAAAGCAAAAGAGATTCCAACGTGCAGCAAGACAGGACAAGGAAAAGTACTACAATGACACTTGCAAGGAAATAGAAGCAGAAACTATTAGAGGAAGAACGAGATCGGCTTTCCTAAAGCTGCGAGAGTTAAAGAAAAAGTTCCAGCCTCGAATTGGAATGTTACAAGATGCTCAAGGTTCTATGTTGAATGAAGCTGAGAAGATCAAGAAAAGGTGGAAGGAATATACAGAGTTTTTATATGATAAAGATCAAGTGGACCAACAGCCGTTTCAACCTATACCTTATGATCAGGAACCATTGGTGATGAAAGAAGAAGTTGAAGCAGCATTGAAAGCCTTATCAAAGTACAAAGCACCAGGCATTGACAGCATTCCCATAGAAGTATTGCAGCAATCTGATGCAGCTGTTACCGTACTTACAAGACTCTGCCGAGAAATATGGAAGACAACATCATGGCCAACTGACTGGAAAAGATCTGTGTTTATACCAATACTAAAGAAAGGTGATCCAACTGACTGTGGAAATTATCGCACAATCGCTCTGATCCCACATGCCAGCAAGATTCTACTGAAGAGACTACAGCCATACCTAGAACAAGAACTACCTGAAGTGCAAGCAGGGTTCAGGAAAGGGCGAGGAACGAGAGACATCATTGCGGATGTGAGATGGATCCTTGAAAAGACTAACGAATACCAAAAGGATATCTATTTGTGCTTTATCGACTATAGCAAGGCTTTTGACTGTGTGAACCATGAGAAACTCTGGGCCACATTAAGAAGCATGGGTATACCAGAACACCTGATCGTTCTCTTGCGTAATCTGTACATTGATCAAGAAGCAACAGTTCGAACGGAACAAGGAGAAACAGAATGGTTTAAAATAAGCAAAGGTGTAAGACAAGGCTGCATACTTTCCCCCTACCTGTTTAATTTATATGCAGAACAAATCATCAGAGAAGCAGGACTGTATGAAGACAACAGAGGTGTGAAGATTGGTGGAAGACTCATCAACAACCTTCGCTATGCTGATGATACCACATTACTGGCTGAAAGTGAAGATGATCTGAAACATTTGCTTCTCACAATCAAAGAACATAGTCTCCAAATGGGCCTGCACCTTAATGTAAAGAAGACAAAGATCATGACAACTGGCATAATCAACAGGTTCATCGTTGAAGGAGAAGAAATTGAAATCGTGAACAACTTTAACCTACTTGGATCAACTGTCAATAAAGAAGCAACAAGCAGTCAAGATATCAGACGACGCATTGCTCTTGGCAGAATGGCTATGAAAGACCTAGATAAGATTCTCAAGAGCAGTGATGTCTCTCTCCATACAAAGATTCGACTTGTTCAAGCCATGGTATTTTCAATGACATCATATGGATGTGAAAGCTGGACAGTGAAAAAGACAGACAGGAAGAAAATTGATGCCTTTGAATTATGGTGCTGGCGGCGAATACTGTGTATACCATGGACTGCCCGAAGAACAAACCAGTCGGTACTAGAAGAGATCAAACCTAAGCTTTCTTTAGAAGCTCAGATGACAAGACTTCGACTTTCATACTTCGGACACATCATGCGAAGAGAGAGATCATTAGAGAAAGACATCATGCTTGGCAAGATAGAAGGTCAACGCAAAAGAGGAAGGCCAGCAATGGGATGGATTGCTACAATAACAGCAGCTACGGGTACCAGTCTGTCAACAATGAGCCGCCTGACTGAAGACCGAACACAATTTAGGATAGCTATCCAGAGGGTCGCCATGAGTCGACTCCGACTCGACGGCACTTAACAACAACAACAAAGCAAAAGAGAGAGATCTACCAAGTACCAGCCGGTTTCCCAGCTGTCCTTTCAGAGAAAAAGCAGTTAAATCTCCTTAATTATATTCAAAATGTGCTGGTCCAATTCTCTGTGCTTTGTCTAATGGGGAGGTGTCCTATAAAGCAAGACTACTCGCTAGGGGTGGGTGGGAGAGTCGGGGTGGGTAGGGAGGGAACTAACACCTGATTAGGTGTTAGCAATTCCCAAAGCTGAAGAGGTTACTGGAGTTCAACCACCTACTGTGCTCAAGGAAAGTCCCACTAAAGCACCAAAAAGAAAGTAACCTTGCTTTAAAAAATTTACAAAAAACCCTTTTAAGATCTCCCAGTCAGAGAGCTAACAATTTAATATAATAAAACAAACCCTTAAATCCTTACTGTTGGTTGATCTGAAGAGCTCCTGTAGGAAAGCCTGAACAGGGCAGGGCACTGGAGCCTTTTATGCAGGCCCTCAGCTGCTCTCAGGTAATCAGGCCCACTAACTCCTGATTAGGTGTTAGCAGTTCCCAAAGCTGAAGAGGTTACTGGAGTTCAACTACCTACTGTGCTCAAGGAAAGTCCCACTAAAGCACCAAAAAGAAAGTAACCTTATCATAATCAGAGTAATGAGTGGTCACTCCTAACCCAATATCTCAAAGCCAAGAACAACAAGGAAAGGATTCAAGCATTGATCTAAAAATAAAAAAAAGAAATGGAGAAATGAAACTTGTAGATAGTGATATTCTCAAGCTTTTTCAGGAGTTACACAGATTCCCTGGCAGGACCCAAGTTAGGAATGCACCCTATGCGATTAATGAATTTGGTGCCCCCTTCCACCCCAGGCATGTGCACTCTCTCATTCTTTTAGAGCTTCCTGGAAGCCCAGTGATGTCAGTGCCCTTTCTGTACTTACGCCCTATGCAGCCGCACTGCTCACACAGTCCTGGTCCACAGTCAGTATGGTCTAATTCAGTGGCTCCCAAACGTGAGGTTGGGACACAAAATGGGGTCACATCATCCATAGATGGGGGTCACAGAAACATATTATTTTTCCCTCCTCTCTGGACTTTCACTGTGTTGACCTATGCCAAACAGTGGCAGTTCACCAGTCAGCATGTGGCCTGTGAGCCATTGAGCATTCATAGTCCCTTGTCCCCTCTATGGTAAGCTTTCTCTTAGACTGAAAACTCATGCTTCCACCCAGGTCATAGCACAGAATCTGTCCTCCTTTCTCTTCTCAATGATCTCCACACTGCTCATGACTGTGGTTTGCTCTCTCTTGCCGTTTCCCTGGATCTTTCTGCTGCATTCAACTTAGTTGATCACCGCACTCTTCTATCTCGTCTTCAGGATGCCGGCCTCTCCGGTCTGGTTCTTCATTTATTTATTTATTTATTTATTTAACAATTCTTTTATACCGTGCTATTAAAATCAGTGCGGTGTACATAGAACAAGAACATACTACAATGCATACAAGTAACATTGAGCTTTACATTGAACAGGGAACTTCAACAATAGGACAACCGGGGGAACTATGTACAGATTAACTTAATGGCATATCTTGTCATCTTATCATTGGTTTCACTCTTTTCTGTCTGGTCGCACTTTCTCGGTTCTGACTGGATCAGGGTCCTCACCTCCCACTCCCCTTCCCTGTGGCGTTCCTCAAGGTTCTGTTCTTGCTCCTCTTCTCTTTAATGTTTTCCTGGCTCCTCTTGCTCTTCTCATTCAGCAACACGGTGTTTCTGCTTATTACTATGCTGATGATATCTTTCTTCTCTATCACACTGACTCTGCTGCACCAGATATCACTGCCTTCAACACCTGTCTCTCCTCTGTTGCTTCCTGGCTCTCTTCCAACTTCCTTCACATCAATCTCTCTAAAACTTCTGCTATCTGGTTCACCTTCGGTAACACTCCTCCTCCCTTCACCCCTCTCTTTTCCTCTGCACCCATTCCCACTGTCTCCTCTTTACGGTATCTAGATGTAATTCTTGATTCTTCTCTTTCTTTTAAAGAACATATCTCCTCAGTCATTCAGCGCTCTTTTTTCACCTTAAAACAACTTCGCGCTGTACGTCCTTTTCTCACTTCCTCCTCTATGACCACCCTTCTTATATCCCTTGTTATGTCTCGTCTTGATTATTACAATGTCTGTCTTGCCGGCGTCCCTCAATCCCAACTTCTTCATCTTCAACGTGTCCAAAACACCGCCGTTTGTGTTCTAACCCACGCTTCACGTTTTGACCATGTCACTCCCCTTCTAATACACCTCCATTGGCTTCCCATTGTCTTTCCTATTCAGTTTAAAGTCCTCATTTTTGTGCACAGGGTGATCCACTCTGGTATTCCTTTGTACCTCGCCGACCAGGATCATCTACATACCCCGCACCGTTCCCTTCGCTCTATTCACACTAACCATATGTTTCTTCCCCCCCCCCCCCCCCCTTCCCAAGCCCACCTGGAATCCACTCGGTCCTCAGCCTTCTTTTTCCTTGGCCCTAGACTCTGGAACTCACTCCCCCACTCGCTCCATTTAGAGACCTCATATATCTCCTTTAAAACTAAACTAAAAACTCACCTTTTCTGTACTGCTTTCAACCTCCCCTTCCCAGCCTAACCCCTTTCCCCTTCACTCCGTTGTTGTGTTAGCTTCCTATCCCCTTTCCTCCACCGTTTTTTGTAACCTGTTCCTGCTCTCTATCCTTCCCTCCCCCCTGCTATACCCCTCACCACTGGCATGTTAATTATGTTTTTCTCTCCTCCCCCATGTTATCTTCTATCTCTTTGACCCTATCCCTATCTGTCTTTTAGGGATTTTATGGCATTCCTTTTCTTTTTCTTTTTCGCAGCTCTCCCTCCTTGTTGTTTTTTAAAGTATGTAAACCGCCCAAATGCTAACCATTTATGGGCGGTATATAAAGTTTTAATAAACATAAACATAAACATGCTGAGTACTGGGGTCTGTAAGCACACACTGCATGCCAATGCCATTGCCGATTGTTGCTGTTGTTGCCTACTGTTGCCACTGCTTTCTGCTTTAGATGAGTGGAGGGAGGAGAAGGAGGCTGGGGACCTGCTATTCTTATTATGTCATAATCTGGGGTCACATGAATTTTCAGTTGTTAAAATGGGGTCATATGGAATAAAAGTTTGAAAAGCACTGGTCTAACTGCTGCATTTTACCAGGTTTTCGGGATAATTTGATACTAGAGGTGTGTTTACTAAGCCATGTCTTAAGAGAACTGCGCTGACAGTGTGGGGCAGTGTGGTTAAGGTGCCAGTGTGGGTTGGGGAAGGAATCGGGCAGATTAAGTGGTGGAACCCAGGTAGTGATGGCACAATGTAGTTAGTGCAGGTGCCATTGATGTGTGCTGACTGCAAATGTTGCCATTAGCACAGGTACTCTTACCATCTCCTCCAGTGCAGCAATAATTGCACCCATGTTGCATTTACCATGGCTTCAGTGCACAATAGCAGAGGGACATGCAGACACATCTACAAAAGATAGTGCTGGCCTTAGTGTACTTTCATCCCCAAAGATTTACACAAACATCGCTTGTTTCAGTAATCGTTTCTCCTAGATTATAACTCAGAGAAAGATGTGTTTCCTTTATAGAAGCATAAATTATGGTGCTGGAGAAATCCAATAAAGACCCCTCCTTGGTTACAAACTATCATCCCATTTCCTTAATTAACGTAGATTGCAAAATTGTTGCAGAAAAACTTGCCACAAGATTATAATCAGTGTTTAACTCTATAGATATCAGAATGAATTTTTAGTTGGGAAAATGGCTGCTGACCATGCAAGTGCATTTTAATATGTGTTGGCTATGTCTAATAATTTGCAGAGAAGAACCACAGCCATACCAAAAATATCTTCACAACCATAAAACTTTATCAAGGACATGACTTTGCCAAGTTTCAGCATTGAAGCCTGCATTAGAGGTCAGTGGGTATCTTAGTCAGCTTTGAATTGACAAACAACCAAGGACCAGAACAAAGGTTGGATAACAAACTTTGGAGATCCTCGGCGTCGGACAAAGTAGGCTGTCAAATCCAAGATACTCACTGACCCCTGATGCCGGCTTTGATGTCAAAACTTGGCCAAGTCGGGGCCCTTGAATAAAGTTTTGTTGTTGTGAAGATATTTTTGGTGTGGCTGTGGTGGTTCTCCACTCCTTTGGTGTACTGTTTGTTGTTTGTGGAGGATTTCCTCTCTCCTGTTTCTTTTATGTCTAACAACTTGCCAGCCCCACTAAATAGCTATATCCTTGGATGTGGGGCAAGCTTTGATTGTATTATATGGAATCATATGTTCCATCTTAAGCTGGTTTAGCTTTTGCACCAAGTTTATTCAGATGATTAAAGTCCTTTTCATGACTCTGAAGATTAAATTTTCATACTGATAATTTTAAAATAACCTAATCTTTACAAGAATACTAGACTGCACTGCCTGTATCACTTGTTCCCCCTTCTGTTTAGCCTTCCCTAGAACCTTTAGCATCAGCAGTTCACCAAGAGTGGGACATAAAGGGAATCTCAACTCATATTAGAAGGGGTAACATTCAGCCCAGGGCCATCAAAATGCGGGATTTAGGGCCACATTTAGTACTGAAACTTTTGTAGTGGCCTTATTGAATGAGATGGAGAGATTCTAGAGACTGTGGATTTTTGGTCTTGTTAGATCTTTCACCAGCCTTTGATACTAGACTGTGTTCATTGGGAGTCCAGTGGCTGGCTTTAAAAAGGTTGTCTTTTTGGACTAACAGATCATTTAGAGGAGAATTTAATGGGAAAGTGTCTAAAATATCTTCTTTACAACAGGGGTACCTCAAGGGTCACCTTTATCTCCTTTATTATTTAATACCTACTTTAGTCTTTTAGCTTAACACATTAGGAAATTGGGTTTTCCCTATATATTTATGCAGACAATGTCAAATTTTTTATACCAGTGAAGAATTCTTATCCGGTCTTGGTAGATCAATGAAGTTCTGGACTTTGTGCTTTGCATGCTTGATTGCAGGGAAATAAGTTTGAAGCTGGGGAAAATTAGGCTTTCTGGGTGGGGAAGGTAGTGATACCAGATGTCCAGGTTTCGGACAGAAAGTTGAAACACCTTCAAAAGTACGTACCTTCGATTCTTGAGCCATATGTACAATATATTCAAAATAGAGTTTGGCATAAGTTGAAAATAGAGAGACAATTGCAGTCAGTGTTGAGAGACAGGATTTCCGGATGGTGGTCCAATTGACAGTTTTGAGTCATTTGGACAATTGTAATTTGATATTCTTAGGAATGCCAAAAGTGGTATTACATAAATTACAATGGATTCAAAATATTGCTGCGAAGATCATCACACATAGTAGTCATAAGGATAGGGTTACTTCATTACTGTTAAAGCTTCATTAGTTGCAAGTAGAAGCCCGTGTTTTGTTTAAGGTGTCGTGTCTGGCTTTTGAAGCTATGCATCAGATTGGCCCTATCTGTCTGTCTAATAGACTGTTTCATTGTTCATCAACTAAATCACTCTATTTGTTGACTCACTGGATATTGATACTGCACTCTGTTTCTTCCTTTCGACAAAAAAGAGGACCAGTTAAAGATGTTTTTCAGGTGTGTGTCCAAAATTGTGTAATGAATTACCTGTTATAATTAGGGACATTGAGGATTATGTGCAATTTCGAAAAGTTTTAAAAATGTGGTTATGGGATACATTTTTTAATCATACTTAATAAGAATTGTCTCTATTTCCATTGTGTTCTCTGCTTTGTACATCTGTAGATTGTAAAAGTGGAATATAAGTGCTGTTGTTAAATTTAATTTACTCGTATATGCTAGTCAATGTGGTAAAAAAAAAATCTGGATCCTGGCCTGTGCTAAATATCCATACTAACAGTTAGCAGTGGCCCGATTGAGACGGCAGTGATATTCATACACTATCCAGACGGGTAAGCCGCAAAGGATTTGGGACAGATTTTTGCAGACTGTTATTTGGATAGCAGCTTTGAAAACCACTTCTATCCAGATAAGTGCCTGCTCCTCTCCAGCACAACTCACCGACCACCCCAATGCTAGATGGATAGCACCAAGGTGGTCAGAGAAATAGTCGGTGGCATTCTCCAAAGTTAGCAGGACCTGCAAACCCAATAAGTGTTTTTGAATATTGAACCCCGAGAGTGTGTATACATTGGTCTACCTTACAAGAGACACTGTATCCAAATTGTTGGCCATTATAAAAGAATTTTCATTCATATTGGGTTATAAATCAACTGATCTATCTGAAGTTGTGCCTATTATTCAATACACAGTTCATGAAGATTTAATTAAATTTCCCTTTCACTGGAAAAATAATGCATCAAATATCTGGGATTCTGAATATCCAAAAAATAGTGATGGCAAAGGACTTAATAGATAAGTTAATCTGCACATCAATCACTCAAAAACAGAAGCCCTAATAGTAACCAAATGCACAACATTTATTCCCCCCTCGCATATAACATTGCAAAATAATAATATCATACTGAAAACTGAAATACGCTACTTAGGTGTGATACTGGATAAACATCTCAGCATGGACACACATGTAAGAAACATAGCAAAAAAAGTTTACTTTAAACTAAAAATATTAAAGCAACTCCGCCCACTAATGCACTTACAGGACTTCCAACGCGTCATACAAGCAATCATAACCCCACATTTCGACTTCGCAAAACCTAACCTTACTTGGCGTAAGCAAGGAAGCCATAAAAAAACTTCAATTAGCACAAAACGCAGCAGCAAGGACCATAACGAAAGCCCCACCTTTCCAACATATAACCCCAATCTTAGAATATCTACACTGGCTCCCGATTCAAAGCCGCATAGAATATAAAACTATATTAACCACCTACAAAGCCATAACAAAAACAGCACCCCTGCCCATAAATAACCTTATCAAAATAGAACCTACACACAATCTACAAAGGAGAGACCAGCTTAATAAACTAACCACTCCAAAAGAATTCATTAGGGCCAATAAATCCACTAACAAAAAAGCCTTCTCCCATGCAGCACCTATCTTGTGGAACACAATCCCAATAGAACTAAGACAATTACCCGACATAATGGAGTTCAGAAAAAAACTCAAAACACACTTATTCACAAAGCATTATGGATCTCTGACCAGCACACCACACACCCCCCAACTGGATAAAGGATAATCCCACCCCGAGTAATACACAACTCATCAAAAGAATGAAGTGATACACCCTAAAACAAAGCGAATAAGTAAATGAAAAACAAAACAATGTATATAGTTTAATTATGTTCATCTGTACATAGTTTACTAATTGTTAATTGTTAATTATTAATTGTTAACTGTATTTACCTAGCTACAAATGTTATATGTAAAAACAGACCACACTGTTTATTGTTGTTATATGGAAACCGCACCTGATCAATGGAAGGAGCGGTATATAAAATAATCTGTTAATTAAATTAAATTAAAATTAAATAAGTTGTCCTACTTATACCTGATGGGGTAGACCTGAAGCTCTTAAAATGATGGTTACACCAAAACTTAATTATATCATTACTACTGGGGATGTGCATTCAGTTCAAATCAAATGGGAAATGTCAGTACTGCCCATTTCATTTTGTATCATTTCCAAACAAAACGGGGAACACCAAAACGTTTGTAATTTCCAATATTTCATTAATAGTGCACACACTATTAAAAGAAAAATATAATCTCACCACTAATTTGCAAACATTAAATATACCAAAAATACACAATGTAAAATATTCTAAAATAAATCTGACAAATACTATTACTCGCTCATCATATGCTAAACCATACTTTCAGAAACAGTCTCCATACTAATGTATACTAATAACCTAAAGTACTACAATTACTAAACATGACATCTCATCCAAAAAATATTAACATTTATTTTATTATATTTATCTGATAAAACATTAATATCAAATGAAATATTTACCTTCCTAATTATCCAAAACCCCCACAAAAGTCCCCTTATATAAATTTAATATCTTCATAATGAGTATAAAAAAACATCTCATGTGTACATACAATTCATACCAAAAATTTATTTTTATGACCTAAACTTCATAAGCTCATAATTCTCTATTTTCTGTACACATCACTAATATATAACTCCATTATATCTCATAATCTCTTAAATTGATATCTCTATATGCCCTGTTCAATGTAATTTCAGTTTGTTCAATGTAAACCACCTTGATATTATGAAAGGCGGTATATAAGAAATGTTAAATAAATAAATATCCCATAATTTTATAATATCATACATTACTTCATACACAACCTACATACACTACTCACTCTCTTCATTATCATAAATACTCACTTTCTACTAACTCACACAACTATCCTAATACACTATGGGGTATGTTTACTAAACTGCGGTAATCGTGAATAACGCGCGTTATGTAACGTTAACGATCATTAGCGCGTCATAATGTGCGTTATGCTGCGCTTACGATCGTTAACGTTACATAACGCGTGTTATGATGCGCTAACGATCGTAATGCCCCGCAGCGCGGTAAAACACCGCAGAAGGTGGAGAGAGGGCGGAGAGAAGGGGTCAATAAGCAGAGAGTGGAAGGGGAGAGGCTCCCTTCACACTAATGCGCTGATTTTCAGAGCTGAATTCCAACGCGAATGGAAACCTGCCGTTAAATGCACATTAAAGGGGAGAGAAACCATTTAAGTGTCAGCAATGTACAGCCCAGGCAGGGAAACCAAAACAAAGTGATAAGTGTGATACATGTGCACAGAACAAAAGGGCACAAACACTGAAAATGACCACAACAAACTGGAAAAAAACAATAACCAAGCTGGCCAATAGTGGTATCAGTGAGAAACATCAACCCCTCCCCCCCCCCCCGAGTAAGCTCCTTAGAACAGATATAAATCGTGGAAGGGTCTATACTCCGTCCCCATACAAGGTGAATGGGCCCACAGTGAAATAGCGCTGCTCAGGGTTTTCCCCACCATCGGACAGGGTTCCTATGATGTGCACATGTCCCGCAACATCAGGGCGGGCATGTCGGAACGGCAACTGGACAGATGCCGGAGAAGGGGATACAGAGGGTCGCAGGCGGCACATGCTGTGGTGGAGCTGGGCCACAGTGCGGACTAGGGTGATGCCTAGGTGGCCCATGCGAATGCTGAAACAGCGGAGCAGCCAGACAGCAACTGCTGAAGGCCCAACATGGGCACGAGTGTGTTTCCCAAAGTGTCACAGGGGATAGTACCCAACAGCAACCCCCAAGGGCACGGAACATTGGCAGGCGGGGCTGGGGGGGAGCGTGGACGTCTATGCAGGCACCCCTACCCCAGAACCCGCACCATAGGCAGCCGCCTACCTGCACACTGGATGGCCTGAGACTGCGCACCACCAGCTCCACCAGCAGAAAGGCATGTCAGCATGGTGGCTGAGGGATACTGGTGGTGGAGGGGGCAGTGGCAGCTGCCCAGAGCAGACTGTGGCCTAGCCCTGTGTAGGTGGGTGCCGTGTACTGCAACAGACGGGCCCTGTCTGACGAACAGTCATGGTATCACCAAGGAATGTACAGACTCTGTGGCAACAAAGTGGTGCAGTGCACAAAACCAGTGTATTCAGAAGCAGAGGGTCACAGGTTCAAGTCCCAGCTGTGGTTCCTGCCAACCCAGTCCCCATATTTTACCCACTACTACAACGTGCTAATACAGACAGCACCTTTATTGCAGATGACGTAAACATGCCCAAGACACCCACATTTTACCCTACAGAGCACGGACACCATATACATGCACATTACCTAGAGCAGAGTCTCCCAAATGCAGTCCTGGAGGGCCAAACACCATTCCGGTTCCATGCTGCCTCTGATAAAGATGCCTGTGCTGCATTTCTATGCGCCACCCCCATGGTATGCAGATGTATCTCATGCATATTCATGAGGGACAGCATGAAAACCCAAACAGTGTTTGGCACCGCAGGACTGGAGTTGGGAACCTCTGCCGTAGAGCAGCAGCCAACAGGGGCAGACACACCCGCACCCACAGGCCCCATTATCCAAAGCCTCCTGGAGAGGCAGGACTTTGGGCTCTGCGTGCATCTCCCAATACTAGCACTTGCATACCTTAGTAATGCCACCCTAAACCTGGGAATATGGTACACATCTTTAAAGAGATTGCTATGATTACTTCCAGATAGCAATTCTTAGGTTAAGTACAATATTCTGAGTGAGCTGCATCATAGCAACCTTTCTGATGTCTGTGGAGTGTGCTACAGGTCTTGTGTCTGACAGTGTTTACCAACCTGGAGAGTGACTCCTACAGTACTGCGTACCATAGCCATGCCTGCCCTGTGCCCAGGACTGGTGTGGTGGTCTGGGCTGCCCAACACCTCTATAGTTGCACAATGCTGGCATAGGTGTGGGGAGTGTGTGTCTGTCTATCCAGAGAAATGCTATATAGCACTATGGGGGAACCTAGCCATGCCATGGTCACTGCTCAGTCAGGGTGAGAGTGACCATCCAGCAGGACATGCTATGGCCACCCTGTCCATGCAGGTGGTACCGGGCACTACAATGTCCGAGCCATTGCCCTATGCCCTGTGCAGATGCGGCCAGGCGAGGCCACCCTATCCAGGCTTTTCCCACGATACCTTGCTCCTCATTATGCACATTGGCCACAGCCCACACTGCTAGCTCTGTTGCCAGTATTGGCCTGCCAATGTGCATAATGAGGAGCAAGGTATCGTGGGAAAAGCCTGGATAGGGTGGCCTCGCCTGGCCGCATCTGCACAGGGCATAGGGCAATGGCTCGGACATTGTAGTGCCCGGTACCACCTGCATGGACAGGGTGGCCATAGCATGTCCTGCTGGATGGTCACTCTCACCCTGACTGAGCAGTGACCATGGCATGGCTAGGTTCCCCCATAGTGCTATATAGCATTTCTCTCATGTGATATATATGGGTTTTCTTTTGGGGCCCAATCACTGACTTATCTGCTTGGTGTGTATGCTGACATCCCCATTCTGGGTACATGCAGCTCCTCCAGGACCATGCACTATGGACTATCTGGCGGACTGTCTGCAGCTAGTATGTGTCTTGCTGGAACACCTTGCAGGGTGCAGCGGCTGGAGGCTTGCTGCTGGAGAATGTCAGATAATGGTGGGGGGCAGCTGAGCATTTCCAGGCCTGCCATCTGTCTGCTACTGTGTTACGGATGTGTACCGCTCTGTCTGTTCCCAAGCAGGATTGGGGTTGATGGTCCCCTCTACAGCTACCATTACAGGGAGGTAGACTCTGGATCTATTGGTGGGTGATCCTGTTTCCCACCCTGAGCCCCAGAGGGTGGGTTGTGTGGTGGTACATGGTCTGCCCATGGGTCCATACACCCCCCCCTTCACCTACAGCAGGTAACCATGGCACCAACACAGGATATGCACTATTCTGGGGGCATCATCACCCATAAGGACTAGACATGACCGAGGCATACAGCAGAGCACAGATGTATCCTAGGTGTGTCTAACAGAACTACCTATCACACACAGATAGGGACCTGCAGCATGGCATAGTTCAGCCATGAATGGTGCTGTGGACCTGGTGCTGGGTGCCCCACCTCAACCTCAGGGTGGGCACAGTACCCGCACAATGTGACTGTCTGTGGCTACTCTGTGGAGGTACCACACACGGTCTGTTCCCCCTACCTGGCCGAGGTGCTGTGGGGGTGCATACCCAATCTTGTGCCCATCTTTTGACTGCTGATTTGCATGTGCAGTGCATCATGGATACGGGTGGGTTAACCTGATCCTGATAACCTCAGCAGACAGTTTGTGTGGTAACGTGCAGTCCTTCAGCCAGCCAGGGCTTTGTTCACAGCCTTATAAGATGTCCTATAGGGGACATTATAGGGTGCCTTGGCGGACAGTACACTTTATAATGTGCCCTATGGAGTGCGTTATGGGGTGCCTTATGCAGCACCTTAGGTTATGCCACCGTGAGGGTGTGTTTTCTGGCAGCACACATTAAAATACATGTCAAATGCCTCAACAATCACTACTTAAATGTAAAGGGTGCTGCCTCAGCCAGCCTTATACATTGGGCCCACTGGGGAATCAAACCCATGACCCCTGTACCATCAGTCAGTGTTGTAACCATCGTGCTACAGCTCTGTTGCTGTGATTGTATGTCTACGCGCCTTCTTAAGATTAACGCGCAGTAACGTGCCCTGTAGCGCTCGTTCATTTATGGCGCCTTGTAGCGCTTGTTCTCAGCGCGTTCTCGGCAACGATGTACCGCCCATGTCCTTATTTGGGGTTTCTTTCTCTAACGCGGCTCCTAACGCGAATCGCACTAACACAGTTTAGTAAACATACCCCTATGTCCAACTGTTATGCCAGGCAAAGTGTAAAACTAAAAGAGTGTCCTTGTTGTCGTAGCCCGATTAAATAATTCACTCCATGCACAATGCAATTACTCTCCCGCACTGTTTCCTCATATATTGCTCATAAGATATTGTATTCTTTTAACTGTCTTCAAAATTGATGTCTCAATGCTGACTCCACATGCCCCACTGTAAATACATGTTTAAAAATACACTATGTTAAAAGAAAAATACAAAGATATATCTAACTAACAAATTTAAAGGCAAATATACTCCACCAAAATTCTTGGCCACTGTGGAACATTTAACAGTGCATCGGAGGCACTATGATCTTATTACACGAACAACCAGGCTCTGACGAGATAAACACTACAAATAACATATGGATTAAGCTCCAGTATCCTCCATCTGCATACATGAAGCTACCCAAAAATGCCATGTAGATAGGTTTCGCCAAAAACGGCTTCCTCAGCGACTTCCTCACTACAAAATCAAATAAAACCAAGCATGTTACAAACCAAACAATCCAAAAATATGAAAACTCGCTATTTCAAACACGCTAGAAGCACAAAGACAAAACTGACCTGATAAGCCACTCCACTGTAGTAACATGCAGTTTTTATTTATCATTCTCTTATATACCACACTATTCTGCATCATTGAACAAACTAAAATTACAGTGAACAGGGCATTATAACTTGGAGATAACTATTTTACAGGGAACATGGGCTATGGAGGGTTAAGTGGCTTGCCCAAGACCACAAGGAGCACCTGTGGGACTAGAAACCCCAGCCCTTCCGGCCCAAGGTTGCTGTCCTCTAGTGGGATTTGAACCACTGACCTTCTGGCCTAAAGTACATTGCCCCAACCACTAGGCCACTCCAGTTCTTCTTGGCAAAAGTTTGACAAAAAAACGCCAGTGCATGCGCTCTTTAAACCATAGCGCTTCCAATTGCCAGTCAATAGAAGCAATGCCACTCGATCTGGGAATTTAACCCATACGGTTCTATACTCTTCCAATGAAAAATGAGTGAGTAGTGTATGAAGGTTGTGTATGAAGTAATGTATGATATGATAAAATTATGGGATATATAGAAATACCAATTTAAGAGATTAGGAGATATAATGGAGTTATATATTAGTGATGTGTACAGAAAATAGAGAATTATGAGCTTATGAAGTTTTGTGAAACAATAGTGATTAGGTCTGGCCCTTTGGAACTCCCTCCCGCACTCTCTCCGTACTGAATCATCTTTTCCATGGTTTAAGGCTCTTCTTAAAACCTACCTCTTCTGTCAGGCTTTCGATCTTCCCGCTCCCCCAACTAATCACAGCTAGCTACATACATTATCACCCGCTTACCAGCTCAGGTATCCCGTTCACTTACCATAATCCCTACCCCCCCCCCCCCCCGTTGTGTCTATTTCCTCACTGCGTATTTTCCCCAGTGTTTTCCACTTTGCTGCTTCTGTTCTTTACTGCTTTCTCCCTTTTTCTTTCTATCCTCTATCCTGTCGTTCTTTTCTTTCTATTTTTCTTTTGCAGCCTTATTTTTATTGTACAGCGCCTTAACACCTCGGTAATGGGCGGTATATCAAATACTGCAAATAAAGATAAAGGTCATAAAAATACATTTTTATACTCATTGTGAAGATAAGAAATTTATATGAGGTGACTTTTGTGGGGGGTTTTGGATAATTAGGAAGGCAAAATATTTAATGTGATATTAATGTTTTATCAAATATAATAAAATAAATGTTAATATTTTTTGGATGAGATGTCATGTTTAGTAATTTTAGTAGTTTAGATTATTAGTATACACTAGTATAGAGACTATTTTTGAAAATATGGTTTAGCATATGGTGAGTGAGTAATAGTATTTGTCAGATTTATTTTAGAATATTTTGCATTGTGTATTTTTGGCACACTATTATAAGAACATAAGATATGATATACTGCATCAGACCAAGGTCCATCAAGCCCAGTATTCTGTTTCCAACAGTGGCCAATCTAGGTCACCAGAACCTAGCAGTTTCTCCAAAAGACACAGGATCCACAATGCTTGTATTGGGGCAAGCAGTGGATATCCCGGGTCCCCTTGAATAATGGTTTATGGACCTTTCCTCCAGGAACTTGTCCAAACCTTTTTCAAACCTGGCTACATTAACAGCTTCTACTAATCCTTCGGTAACAAATTTCAGAGTTTGACTTAAATAGTTTACCCTGTAGCTTCATTGCATATCTCCTAGTCTTTCTATATTTTGATGGTGTAAACAAGCGATCTACATTTACCCACTCTACTCCATTCATTAATTCATAGAACTCTATCATATCTCCCCTAAGCCATCTCTTTTCCAGGTTGGAGTCCAAACCTTTTTAGCCTCTCTTCATAGGAGTAGCCTTCCATCCACTTTACTATATTGGTGTCTCTTCTCTGTACCTTTTCTAATACGGCTATATCCTTTTTAAGATACGGTGACCAGAATTGCACACAATATTTAAGGTGCAGTCGCACCATAGCACGATACAGAGGCATTATAATATCCTTTGTTTTATTCTCCATTCCTTTCCTTATGATACCTAGCATTCTATTTACTCTCTTGGCCGCCGCTGCACACTGGGTGGAGGGTTTTAACATGTTATCAATGATGACGCTTAAATCTTTTTCCTGGTTCATAATGTAGAACCTTACATCATGTAACCATAGTTTGGGTTGTTCTTTCCTAGGTACATAACTTTGCACTAGTCCACATTAAATTTAATCTGTCATTTGAATGCCCAGTCTTCCAATTTATTAAGGTCCTCTTTCAATTTTTCACAATTCCCATGGGTTTTAACAACTTTGAATAATTTTTTGTCATATGCAAATTTGATTACCTCACTCGTTATTCCCATTTCTAGGTCATAGAAACATAGAAACATGATGACAGAAAAAGACCACAAGGCCCATCTAGTCTGTCCTTCCATAACAACAACTACAACAGTCCACTTTTTACCTTTAGAGATCCTCTGTGTTGGTCCCATGCTTTTTTGAATTCAGTTACTGTCCTCATCTACGAATATGTTAAAAAGCAGCAGACCTAGCACATATCCCTGAGGTATTCCACTATTTACCTTTCTCCATTGGGAAAATTGGTCATTTAGCCCTACCTTTTGCTTTCACAATAGTAAAGTGCCTCCTATCCCGTGTCTTTTTAATTTTACTAAGTCTCTCATGAGGGTCTTTATCAAAGGCTTTCTGAAAATCCAGATACACAATACCAACCGACTCACCTTTGTCTACCTGTTTATTCACACCTTCAAAAAAACATAACAGGATTAGTAAGACAAGACCTTCCTTGACTAAAGTCATGTTGACTGTCTCCCATTAAGCCATGAATATCTACATATTCCCTAATTTTATTTATTTATTTAACATTTCTTATATACCACGCTATTTGTCATCAGTGCCGTTTACATCGAACAATAAAACACTTGGACATACAGATTCTGTCCTACGTTTACATAAAACAGGGTTTTAACATGGATTAACTGGGGAAACTATATACATATGAAATTATGTTACAAGGGATTAACAGGTTGAACTCATAATGGTTTTACAGTGGAAGTTTGAATATTGCGTATTTGCACTCTCTTGGTCATGAAGAGTTAATATACACCATATGATTAATATTAACCATATTTTGTTCTTTTTTAATGGTTTCTATCATTTTTCCCAATTCTGACATCAGGCTCACCAATCTGTAGTTTCCTGGATCACCACTGGAACCATTTTTAAAAATTGGCATTACATTGGCCATCCTCTAATCTTCAGGTATTACAGATGATTTTAATGATAGTTCACAGATTACTAATAGTAGGTCTGCAATCTCATATTTCAGTTCTTTCAACACCCTTGAATGTATACCATCGAGTCCAGGTATTTGGTACTCTTCAGTTTATCAAATAATTTTAATACATCTTCCTGGTGTATCAATATTTCTTTCAATTCTTCTGCAGCATCACCTTTAAATACCATCTTAGTCATTGGTAACATCCCTACATCTTCCTCAGTAAAGATTGAAACAAAGAATTCATTCAGTCTCTCCACTATGGCCCTATCCCCTCTTAGTGCCTTTTTTACCACTCTATCATCTAATGGTCCAACTAACTCTGTCACAGGTTTTTTGCTATAAATGTACTTGAAAAAATATTTAGTACGCGTTTTTGGTTCCACAGCAAGCTTCTTCTCAAATTCTCTCTTTGTCTGCCTTATTGATGCCTTGCATCTAACTTGGCAGTGCTTGTGGTGTTTCCAGTTTTCGTCATTTGGCTCCTTTTTCCATTTCATGAAAAATGCGCTTTTGGCAACAACAGCCTCTCCGACCTTGCCTTTAAACCATGCTGGCACGTTTTTGGACTTCCTTCCACTTTTCTTAAAGCGTGGAATGCAGCTGGTCTGGGCTTCCAAGATAGTATTTTTAAACACCCATGCTCGATGTAAATATTTAACCTTTGCAGCTGCCCCTTCTAGTTTTTTCTTAACTGTTTTCCTCATTTTATCATAGTCTCGCTTTTGAAAGTTAAAAGCTAGTACTATGGATTTCCTTGCTGTCCTTCCTCCACTTATTAAATCAAACGCGATCATCTATGATCACTATTGTCAAGTGGCTCCAACACCCTTATCTCTTGCACCAGATCTTGTGTTCCTCTAAGGACTTCATCTAAAATGGCTTCCCCTCTGGTTGGTTCATGAACCAGCTGCTCCAAGAAGCAGTCAGTTTCTAGACAAAATAAATATCTTCCTAGCATGTCCTGCCATGACACTGACCCAGTCGAAACCAGGGTAATTGAAATCACCGATTATTATTACTATACTGTAACTTTTGTTAGTTTCCCTGATTTCTTTGAACATTTCATCATTCATTTATTCATTCTGGCCAGGCAGTCAATAGTACACAACCACTACAATCGCCTTCCCCTTCGCCTTGTTGCATGGAATTTCAATCCATAGAGATTTTACAGTGAATTTTGATTCCTGCAAAACTTTAATCTTTTGTGACTCAATGCCCTCTCTAACATAGAGTGCAAGCCCCCACCAATTTTATCTGCTCTGTCATTATGATATAGTATGTATCCAGGTATCAGTGTCCCACTGGTTGTTCTCCTTCCACCATGTGTCTGAGATACCAATCATATCTAACCTCTCATTTAGTGCTATACATTCTAACTCTCCCATCTTATTTTTTAAACTTCTAGCATTTGCACACAAGCATTTTAGAGGCTGTATTTTATTCATATTAATCTGGCTATCGGTAGGCAGGGTTAATTTGGAATCTTTACAACTATCCAGAGGGTCGACACAGACTCAACGGCACCCATAATGCATGAATTTTTGTTTTCACATGAAACTCCATAATATGTTAGTCAATACCAAACTAATAATACCCTCAAGTGATAATTCTGGTCAAAACAAATATTTTGACTGCTATTTTGCACAATATTTCAGCGTTCCCATTTCGGGGGCGCTATGCATGTAAGGGCTTGTGAAGTGTCTGTTATATAAAACAACTGCAAATAATGTCAAACAACTGCAAATAAATTTCCAAAACGTATTATAAATGAAATGAAATGTAGCCAGCCACATCACATATAACAGTGGTGCGTGACATGTACAGGGGGCAGGATATGGAGAAGGGAATGGCCCATTGGCCATGGATGTGGCAGACTCAAGTCAAGTGGCTGGCCCGGATGTGTGGGTATGCCCAAGAAGGGATGTGGAGGGACCCATGGCAGGGTGGGTGGGCTGCAGGAAGGGGCCACATGCTGCCACAGACCCCTGTCCTATGCATGGGGCCACCTGTGCAGCGGCCTTACCACCCCATGTTGACAGAAACAGGCCTGGTACCGCATCCACAGTGCCCGATGGCTGACATGCATGCCCTGTGCAGCTAGACGGTGATGTGCTTGAGGGTATCATGTGTATGCAACACACCATGCACATGTCCCAACCCACATGACAGCCACCATGTGTGGGGCACTGGCATCGTGCAATGGGCATGTGACACTGCACCCTTGGCATATTTCAGAAAAAATATTGATGGAGTGGGCCTCGAAGCCCCGGACCCAGAGGCAGTCCCTATACCAGCAGCCCATGATGGAACACTGCTGTGACCAATGTTCCAGGCAGGCAATGTGCATGATGCACAGAGGCATGGGCCAGCCCCACATGGTGTGGACATGTACAGGCCTGTGGCAGCTGCTGCACATACCACAGCCCCTCCCCAGGTGCTGACATGTGCATTGAGTGGTATGGGCATATGGCTCAGGCAGTCATGCAAAGTAATGTATATGTCGGCTGCTATCCATTCATCATCATCCTCCAGCATTGAAATAAGTTCATGTAATTTGTAATGCCTTGACATTCTAAAGTTGAAAAATGTGAAAAATCATAAACAGACAACACAAAAACACCAAATAGCACAGTTTGTGGAATAATTGCATACTGCAGATGCTCTGTTACACTTAATTGCTCAGGGAGGAGTGGCCTAGTGGTTAGGGCAAGTAAAGGCCAGAAGATCAGGGGTTCAAATTCCACTAGAGGACAGCAACCTTGGGCTGGAAGGACTGGGGTTTCTAATCCCACAGGTGCTCCTTGTGGTCTTGGGCAAGCCACTTAACCATCCATTGTCTATGTCCCCTGTAAGTATTAGTGTATGTGCCTCATATCCCCTCATGTTAAATCTATCCCCCAATTGTGTTGTGACCACTTTGATTGAAGGATAAGGTGGTATACAAAACTGTCTAAACATTATTGCTCATTGCAAACTCCCTACCCATTCATGCAAAGCGTCCCCATAACGGGGACAGCAGAAATGTGTATAGTACTCAGAACGGAATCACTGTAAATTCTACATACAAATATATTTGATTAAAAACAATATATTAAACAAAAATCAAGCTTACTTGAGAGAATGACTGATTGTGTTCTTGTTGAAAAACACTACTTTTCAAGCGTACGATAAACTTAGCAAATTTTACTAAACTCTTACTTCAAGTTCTTTTATCGGTTCTGCAGGTGAACATATCACAGAACGTTTTGTAATGCATTCATTCTACATTTGTTCCTAATAAAATATTGCGTGATTGAATTGTTTTATGCGTGGTTTAATATGACCTGAGGCATAAAATTTGAGCATACGCATTTCGGAGACGCTATGCATAAATGTCAACAACGAGCTCTGTCTGCTCTGTTCTCAAGGGCATTTAGGCTACTTTTGTCTTTATTAGAACCTCTCTGCTGATATCCTCTAAATTCAATCTTTTGCTAGTATCGTTCAAGGATACCTTGTTCCGAACCATGCGCTCTTGGGCCACTGTCGGCTCTCCCCTATTATTTAGTTGAAAAGCTGCTCTATCTCCTTTTTAAAGGTTAATGCCAGCAGTCTGGTTCCCCAGAATGTTCCCCAATTCCTAACAAATCCAAATCCCTCCTCCTTGCACCATCGTCTCATCCACACATTGAGACTCTGGAGCTCTGCCTGCCTTTTGGGTCCTGCGTGTGGAACAAGGAGCATTTCAGAGAACACTACCCTATTGAATCACAGTGTGCCTACTACGCACTAGTGACAAAAACATCACTGTAGGGAGATGGACTCAAAAACATGGCAGTGCCAGAACTGAAGAGTTAGTATTATGGGAGCAGGGAAGGGGAAGGGGTAAACGTGTAAATGCAGATTGATTGTTTATGCCATCAAAAAGTAGAAAGACTAGGAGACCTGCAAGGAAGCTACAGTGTAACTCGTTGAGTGAAAAAATATTTTCTCTCATTAGTCTTCAACACGTAATCAAATTCTGGAATTTGTTACTGGAGGATGTAGTAAAAGCTGTTAGTGTAGCTGGGTTTAAAAAAGGTTTGGACAAGTTCCTGGAGGAAAGGTCCATAAACCATTATTAAAGAGGACCCAGGAAATCCACAAATTGTCCCAATACAAACATTATGAAACCTGTGAGCTCTATTCCAGGAGGGGGACGGCTGGGCTGTCCAGATGTCCTCGCTGAAGACGGGTCATTAGGACCCGATTCTGATCCCTGGGAACAAAATGTTCCTGTAGGAACCAGGATCGGGCCTGAGGATGGCCCGGCATGGCTCCTCCACCTGTGGGAACATCCTCCCCGCAGGCGTGCCCAGCATCCACGGCTCCAGCCCCCTAAATCCCTGCCGCCTGACCCACAGTTGGTCTCACGCGGCCTGGATCAGGTAGTGGGGATCCCCCCACACCTGGTCACAGCCGGGGTGGCTCCCCTGCCCCAATCTGGCAAATTGTGCTGCTTATACCACCTTTGAGGTAGTATAAGCAGCACGTCCTAGCAGGCCCTGCAGCATGTACAGGGCCGTGACCTGAATCTGACTTGTACGTGCTGCCGGGCTGGCCCACCCCAATCCTGCCCCCCTCCGGATCTCCCCATCCTGATGCACAGGACATATAGGGAGAGCCGGTGGGGGAATAGTCCTTCAGGTGACTTGCAACCTGCTTTGGAGAATGAGGGCCTCTGTGTCTTTCTGGGAAACTGCCAGGTACTTGTGACCTGGATTGGCCACTGTTGGAAACAGGATACTGGGCTTGATAGACCTTGGTCAGGCACTGTATGGCATATCTTTTGTTCTAAGAGCGTGAGAGAGAGAGAGTGCCTGGGGGGAAGGGAAGAGATAGAGAGACAGATTGCTTTGGGAGAAGGGAAAGACTACCTCATAGGGGGATCGCAAATGCTGGGGTCAGTGCTAATTTTTTGCAAGTGTCTGCTAGTAGTTCTATTAATATGATCCTATTATTAATTAATAATCCTGTATATCTTACATTTTGCTATTAGTAGAGAACAAAATTGTGATTATATAGTTATTAGGTGCATACACATTATATAACATTATTTTCTGGCATGCAGCAAAACCATCGTTATAAAAACCTTTCCTTAAGATATCTTACTTTGAGATACCTATGGTCATTTTCCTTAGTCTATTATTGTATGGAAAGAATGTCAATTCCCCTATCCAGTCAACTGGATAAGTGCCAGTTGGAGCAATATTCTGTGGTACTATGTGGATTGTGTTGGAGCACTCCGTGAGCAGAGTTGGGGTGCAGTTGATTATTATCTAATTAGTGATAATTTTTAGTTCCACTATCTGGATTGCAATCCACATAGCTTAGGACAGCAAAGTGTTGTGCTAAGTGTCAGTGGACTGGCTATCTGGATTGCAGCTGAACACCAGTAGAAACATGTTGTTGTTGTTAAGTGCCGTCGAGTCGGAGTCGACTCATGGCGACCCTCTGGATAGCTATCCTAAATTGTGTTCGGTCTTCAGTCAGGCGGCTCATTGACGACAGACTGGTACCCATAGCTGCTGTTATTGTAGCGATCCATCTCATTGCTGGCCTTCCTCTTTTGCGTTGATCTTCTATCTTGACAAGCATGATGTCTTTCTCTAATGATCTCTCTCTTCGCATGATGTGTCCGAAGTATGAAAGCCGAAGTCTTGTCATCTGAGCTTCTAAAGAAAGCTTAGGTTTGATCTCCTCTAGTACCGACTGGTTTGTTCTTCGGGCAGTCCATGGTATACACAGTATTCGCCGCCAGCACCATAATTCAAAGGCATCAATTTTCTTCCTGTCTGTCTTTTTCACTGTCCAGCTTTCACATCCATATGATGTTATTGAAAATACCATGGCTTGAACAAGTCGAATCTTTGTATGGAGAGACACATGAGACACATGGAGTAGAAACATAGCGACATGGAAATTGATGGCAGATAAAAACTATTACAGCCTGTACCACAGGCTACATCCCTTCCCCTCTCTTAGAGATCTTCTACTGTATATCTGTCCCATGCTTTTCTGAATGTGTCCCCAGCCTGTATTTAGCTTCCCAAGGACATTTACATGATTGACAGAACAATATGCTGGTACCCTCTGCAATGTTGTTGGGAGTGTGTGAAAACATTACTAAGTTGCACTGTTAATTTTCCCAAAGGTTATTCTACCAAATAGGTGGTCAGAGAGCTAATAAATATCTAAAGCACCACTGCAGTATTTCTCTCTTATCGCATGTCCTGCTGTTTCCACATTGTTTTCTGACTAGGCCAGTTTTACAGCATAGGCATATTTGGGTATTTCCTGGATAACCTCTGGGCAAACCTTTGGTCTCCCCTGCTACCACAATTTTAAGTACATGCATCTACAGGGTGGCCCAAAAAAAGTGAGAACATCTCGTAAATTAAAAGCTTAAATAGTTTACTTATTTACCTTTTTTAGCTATATAAGAGAATGTAAATAACGTCTTTATTTTGACAATTTCCAGTCGCCATCTTTTTTTAAAATTTGTCAGTCATTTACATCTGTCTTATTGAATTTTTAAATAACTTATATGCTACGAGATGTTCTCACTTTTTTTGGGCCACCCTGTAGTAACACGGTATATGACAGCAGATAAAGACTCAAGACCGAACACAATTTAGGATAGCTATCCTGAGGGTCGCCATGAGTCGGCTCTGACTCGACGGCACTTAACAAGAACAAAAGACTAACATGGTCCATCTAGAGTGATTGTACCCGCTTCTCCGTGCAGGACGCCCCCTCCCCCTTCCTTTTTGTTGAAGAATAAAAGATATTGAAGTTTGCATCTATGTAGTGTATGTTAAGTTCATTCTTGGCACAATTACTGTGCAAAGTCATCCCATAAATTCAAAACATCTTGTTGCACTCACCATAATGTTTGGCTCTTCTGAGATAAGCTGGGGATGAATTCTGTAAGTTATCTGCTTAGCTGATGTGCTTTAATTATGGAATCTCTGAACTTTCTACTCTTAGCTGGGGTATAAAAGCTTAATGGTTGCTTGAAATCACAAATGTTTACTATTGAAAGAATCGATTTTTAGCATTTATGCAGTACATGAGTATTTAACTCCCAAATCGCTGATCATGATTTCAGTCCTTCAGTGACTTGTCCAAGAATGATTCATTGATTTGCTACTTCTGCAGGGTTGTAAAATGGCCTTTGCTTGATTGTATCATCTTTCTGGACTGTCTAATGCTCTTCGACTTTAGATACGGGATTCCTTGTTCAGTTTAGATTTGAATGAAAAACCCCTCATAGTGCTACGTGACTAATCTCCATAACTGTTCCTCCCTAGCTGCTGAATTTACTTGCTAGGGCAGGATTAAATCTCTGAGGCTTAATACAGCTGTCTATGAGAACAGCCATATTGTTACTTTTGCAGGTCATTTTAGGCTTTCCCACATGGAAAAGTGTTTTTTCTAAAATCATTTGGCTGTATATGCACATATATGTACTTATATGCACACTGTGGCAGGGTTACGGTATATGCATGTGCCCACACTTAGGCGTACTCACACATATGCAATCTCAGAGCAGGTGTAAACTTGCGCATGGTCTTTTGCATCCCTATGTTGCCTTTACAAAATACATCTGCTGTCTAAGGATTCAAATTGCATGTAACTTATTGTTAGTTGTAACCATGTTCTATTAACTTTTGTTGATTCTGATCAATGCAAACTGCCTTGATACCACCACTGAAGGGCGGTATATAAGAAATGTTTAAATAAATAAATAAAGCTGTGTATTATATATATTAAAGGGTCCCCTTAACGTCAATTCTAAAGTGTTCTTTCTACCTTTTTATATTTAAATATTTGGAAAGAGAGGCATTGGCAGTGGCCCTCTAATGACTTCTCAGCTACGTTCGCTGTTTTTAATTCATTTGTCTCCCAGACTGCTCTTATCTTTGGTTTTGTAGTAAATCTTTTTGCTTGTCACTTTACACTTCGTATCGGCATCTATACAGCAAAACTTCTTAAACAGAGCTATAAAACTTTTTAATGGTTGTTGGTGATATTGTACCAATTTGTAACAATTCTTTATAACTCTGTAACAGCTTCTCACTCATTTTTACTTATCTAGTATTGTCAATTTGATCAAAGCCTTCAAGCAATGTTTCAGTGAAGCCTGCATCCCCGGGGCAAGTCACAGTCCTCTTATGGCACAAGCTCTAGATGCTTTTCTCTTTCAAGTTGGCGTGATTTTTGTTTCGCTCTTGTTTCCATTTTTAAAGGGCTAGGTGGGACAAAAATCACACCAATTTGAAGGAGAAAAGGACATTTCATATAGGAAATACACATGTATGTCCAAAATTGTGCACATTGGGATTTACACCTGCTCCCTAGTACGGGAAGGTTTTTATAAAGTGCATGTTTCTCCCAGTGCTTTCTAACAGGGATTAAGGGGATTATCCTTTTAAATACCCCCCCCCCCCCCCGCCAAGTTTATTTCTCTGTCTGAATTAAAATTAGATTTTAAAAAATGACCTCTGTAGTTAGTTGCTGGACTTTATCTGTACAGGCTTGCAAAAGGGCAAGTGCCATCGCATGTGGAACTTGGTATTCCACAACTCCCATGGGCATGTGCTAAATTGCTACCGTTGAGTTCTCCAATTATGTAAGTTTGTAGAATGGCTCCCCTGCTCCACGTCGGCACAAGTATACCAACTACTGTGTCTCCCAATTTATTTTTTAGAAAAAAAATCCACAATTAACAGAGCCTTTTCTAAAATACCATAGGAACTGTAAACATCTCTACTTCAACATCTCAATTCTGACCTCCATGCCTCTTCTAAAATTTGACTTTTAAAGCTTACTTTATTGCAAAATAATTTAGTGAATTGAATGAACTAGAAATTTAAAAAAAGATGTATACATAAGTGCACTCCTTTAGAGCATCAGTTCAGGAGGCCTCTGCTTCTATCAGTGATAGTAATAATCAGCAAGGACAAGAGTGCAAACCATTACTGTGAGAAGCACCAGTTCCTCAGGCATGACACTCGCACATCCCCAGATTATATTAAAAAACAAACAAGTGCTAGTACAACTTTTCTGAAAAAATTGATATATTGTTTATATTACTTGGGGCACAGCTTAACATGCATACATCCAAGCAGAGAGTTTAAATCCATTAGCTACATGTCCAGACTCTTGTTGATAAATAAAAGTACAATGAGCAAACAGGCAGCTAAAGAACTCAAGAAGAAATGTAAAAAGCTGCAATAAATTCAGCCCTGAAGACATTAGGGCTTTGCTTTATGCCTGTGTCTAGCAAATTCCCTGCAACCTGAAACTCGTGAGATAAAAAAATAGCAAATAGAATGAATTAATTAATGCAGATTCAAAATGAATTTGGTAAGGGTTCGGACAAACGTTATTCGAAATAATAGTGCAAGAAAGCTGCAATCGTTGTGGTAGCATATTTCTGACAGGAAAGTGATTTCTTACAGTTCCTAACTGTGAAATATAGCCGGGGGGGGGGGGGGGAGGGAGGAGGAGAGAACTGTAGTAAAAATCTTCTCCAAATGGCAAAGCAGGACTTTCTTCCTGGATTGTACATTTTGCACAGGGATCACACAGTGTTTGGCACAAGGTTTTGCTAGTATGGATTTTCCTTTGGAGTTTCCACTTCCAGAATTTCCACAAAAATGAAGTTTAATTTGTCTTTTCTCTTGGCTCCTTAATGTGATCTAATATTTGGTATTTTTATTTAATTGTATTTGTTGAGAACTTCCATTTTGCTTGTTTACCAATCATTCAACAAACATTTGGCAAAATTTGAGAGAGAGAGAGAGGGGGGGGGGGACTTTGCTAGCAGTTTGGGCTAAAGGTTAGAGCAATGACGTGTAAAAGCTACAGATCCAAGTTTAAATCCAACCTCCAGAACTCATGGTTTATATCTCAACAAGCTTTTTGTCTTCTTTGTGTTCAGTACGAACTGGAATTTCTTAGGAGCAGAGATTTTATATTTTTGTGATCTACTGTGTACAATAGATATATTCTAAGCCTTTCTGGGAAGAATATTTATGGGTAGTTAATGCCCCAGCAAGAGACGTTGTAGGGCCAAAGGGGGACCCAGTGAAGCCCTTCACAGATCACACTGGCAGTAATTTCCCCACCCAGAGTGGAAATTTGCTATTTATTATGAGTCAAAATTTATTTCAGGGCATTTTAAAAGCTAAAGAAGCATTTGGTGATTTTTACAACATGAAACCACAGAAAAGGGACATTTCTAAGACTGGAATGCCTCTTGCTTCAGCCAATTAGCTCTGTTTCCACTCAGCTCAATGTCTATTTTTTATTGTAAACCATTTTGGATAACCTTGTGTTATAAAGATGGTATATAAGAACTTCTAAATAAATAAATTGGATTGCTGGGATCTAAGCATGCCCTAAAAAAGCAGTACATAAAGCCACTCAAGAGAACCACATTTGCTAGTTCCCTTTTGGGAACAAGGAACACCCGTGAGCACCTGACCTCTCCCTTGCTACCCTTTAATCTTCTCCTGGGTGGGAGCTGCAGGTTGACTTAAGAGCCTTTAAATCTACACAGTCCTTCCACTGTCTTTCACCATCTCCCACTTTGGAAGAACCAGAAGTCACACTTTGCAAATTGGTCTTAATCCTCCTCTTCCCCTTCTCATAGGTTGATCTCAGGGACCAAATTTAGTGACAGGGCCCAGAGGCCATTGTGCAATCAAGTCCCTCCCCCTCCTGATTGCCATCCTTCCCCTGGCCTCTATCAGCATAGGCAAATTGGCAAGTCCCCTTAAGAACTTAATGTTTTCTTTTTATTTGCCAATTACTAAAATGATTTATTTACTGTACAGTTGCTTATATATTTAAAAAGTAAAAGTAGAAATGTATACTCGTTTATGCACCTGTATTCCTGTACCACTGCTACAACGATTAACAACTGCTAAATGTAGTTCCAACAATAATGTTAAATGTAAATGGCTTTGACCCCAGGAACACATATAGAAGAAAAGCTAAAGAAATAAGTAAAAGAAATACACAAATAAAATGCCAGTTTAATCTTACAGCAGTGAGAACGTGAGCTACCAATATATCAGAGATGCTTTCTTTAATGTCCTTTATACAACACTGAGAAAACCTTATAATCCCCATAGGCCTGTCCGAAAAGCAGAGTCATGGGAAAACAGGGAAATGGTTTTGAGGGGAAAAAAAGTATTTTCTTTCCCAGTTTTAAGCTGCTTATTATTAAGGCGACCCCCAACATTTCCAGACATGTGGATGTGAAACTTTAATCTTCACAGAAGCAGCAAAATGCAAAACCAACATTTATTAACCATCCCCCATATAAAAACAGGGAAAGTCCCGTCGCGTATAAATGAATTCCTTCATGCATAAAATACGCCAGGCTAAACCTCCTAAGAGTTTGTCTTTTTTCCTAGAATTGTTGAAAAAAAGGAAAACCCGAAGACATCTTCCAATGAAATTTTGCAATTCATGTTTTAGTGCAAAGCTATCAAAGGTAATAGGCAAATAAGAGCCACCTGTCAGTAGCATCTCGCCAGTGACATCCGGAGCCTGTGAATCACTGGCTACTATCAAGGTGCAATCAGCCAGGGCACAGACGCCGCTCGGTGCCCACCTTTCCAACTCCCTCCAAAAAATCAGTGTATCCAAACGTGCAAACGCTTGTCAGTTTTAAAAAGCAAAACTGATGGAATTTTAAAATAAATTATTGGTTAATAAATTCGTTCTAGTCTCACAATTCGGAGGGCTCCATGAATGTAAAACAAAGATTTAAAAAAAAAAAAAACCTCAACGGAAGAGAAAGAAATCCCCCCAAAAAAGAAAGAAAGAAAGCAAATTTCCCAAAAAAAGGTTATATAGAAATTGGTCTGCGCTCAGCCGACCCATGAACTTCCTTTACTAATAAGAGACTTTTACATTACAGTCACAACAGTATGTAACAGACAGATTAAGTCGATCATGCCTCTCACAAGTCAGTTTTTCCGCTTGAGCTGACTGTTTGCTTTTTAAAGCACAAAGCCAAAACACTTTTGCAGCTCCACGTTACCTCTCGTAGTCGCGCTTGCAGTAGAGTCTCTGGTCCCGGCAGAAGCAGCTGCTGACCAGCGGCTCCTCACAGGCCGCGCAGCGCACACAGCGCTCATGCCACAAGGTGTCGTTGAGCCGCAGCAGGAAGCGCTCGCAGATCGCACGCCCGCAGCCCTCGCACATCGACCGCTGCTTGCCGTCGCATCCTATGGGCCAGAGAAACGCAGCTCGCTAGACAAGGCAGCTAGACTCTCAGCACTATGCAGTCCTATGGAAAGTAATTCTGTACCTTATGGGATATAATTATACAGAAGGACTGGGGCGGTTAATGATGGATATCCCTTGGTCCCATAATATATTCTCAGTGGAAAACCACAGCGGGCCACTGGGACTGTTGAAAGTTAAAGTTAGTCAAAGTCTACGAGAGTTCCCAAGGAAAGGCCGAGAACAGTCCCCGGGATTTACTCCTTTCACCTATCGGGCCATTGTTAAAGCGCCGAGATGGATCGAAGATATTGGTCTTGTAAATTTTGTATATCGTTTAAGTTGTACCCAATGTCTTAAAATGTGCATCGGGATAATCGCAGCTGATAGAATTAGCTTGAACAGTGACAATATGATGTTGTACTGTATAAGGTACTGCATTGGGCCAAACACGTTCATGGTGAAGTCCTGCAGCCTGAAAACAAAAGGCAAGCAGAGCCTTCAAAATGCATCTGCTTTCTCTTACCAAAACTGTTCAAAAGTTTCGAAACTAATTTCTAGCAAGTCCTTCAAAAGACATGAGCATGGGATATAAGGAGGCACAGGCGACATAGCAAGCAAAGGTTAAGGAAGCAGATAACAGGACGGTGAAAGCCGTAAATTCAGTAAACTGGGGGAAAGAAGGAGCCTCTCCCGGTCTGCCAGCCTTTGATATGCGCGTTTGCGCTTATTAAATGCAAATATTTGCATCTTAATTAGTCTTTAGCATAGGGTATAAAGGGAAGGGAGGCGCTGCCACAATGAATTTCGTAGACAACTTGCCCTGTTTTGGCTGAGGGACTACGTCTACCTTCACTTACAGTAGCCGGATATGTTAGATTTTATTGAAGATACCGCCTAGCGGGTATCTTCCACATCGAAACAATTAAAAACGGTCAAATGTTCTCGATCCGTGTTTTTTCAAACTGCACATGTATGAAATAGAAATTCATTCCTTTCTCAGGCTAGCCCAACAATGATCTCTCGATTAGCTTGTACTTTCCACAAAAGAAGCATCGGGGTTGCCCTGTTAGTCTATAATGGTTGATAAATAGAAGAAAATAAGGTGATAGCGTTGTATTAGACTAAATACCTTTTTTTGGGCAAGCTGTTCAAGATTAACACTTTCTTCCTCACAGTATGGCATATCTTATGTTCTTAGATACTCTTTTTATTTATCGTCCATTAAAGAGGGAGAGACCCGTTCTTGCTATCTGTAGTGCGTAAGGGCGTTTTAAAATGTAAGCCCATTACCTGATTTACTAATCGGAACCTACCGAATTTTTTAAGTTTTAAGTGAGAAAGTTGTGAATTGTATTTCTAAAAATCGCAAACACCTTATGGCTGAAATTTCACGTTGGACGTTTACGAAATTCGTATGTTGAAACATACTTAGGCTCTCTAAACACGTTCATTATATCCCTTGTTAGAAACGAGGCCGTTAATAAAAGATGGTTATTACTAAATTATGGACAAGGTAGAAATTATTAATTTCTGTAATTGTTCTGTTTTTGTTGATTTATTTATTTCCTTAGTTCAACTCAATAAACTTTGGGACTAAACAAAAACAAAACCACCAAACATTCTAAGCTTTTCAAATTAAATTTCAGATACATTTTCCGTTAATGTGAAAGTAATTAATTGGAAGATATGCAAGATTTAGGCTTCCAAATTTTCTGAAGAATTTGACAAATATAGGCATCAAAAGTATTAAATCGTGGGCTGGCAGAAAATAATTCTTAAAGGGCCTGCGATCCGTCAAGGCTCAACTGAAAAGCGCACAAATCTCCCACAGAAAAACGTCCAAACACACTCAAACTTACCCAGCAATGTGGAGAAAGCAGTCGGCGTTTTGACACTTTGCAAATTCTCTTCTATTTTCAATCCATCCAACATTTTGCTGTAATTTTCAAAATTATGTTCAAAATATTAACTAAGTCATTTTAGCAATATTCAAATAAAAGTGCGTGTATTATACCAATGTCTTACACTGTATCTCCATTTACATATATGTATAAGTTTTTCTTGCAACCTTCCTTCAAAAATGCTCGTCCATATTTGAATTTATCGCAAAATTTAGAAAAAGTTCAGATTGGAAAGATACAAAGCAAATATGACTTGCACTGTATTAGCTAATCATAACCGAATCAAAAGACAATTATTTTGAGCTGAAGATATCTGGATACTATATTGATTTATATTTACAGATGTTTTTGTATAACGCATCTGAACTTTGAATTTTAAGGATGTTTTTAATGGTAGGTTGGATATCGTAAAGAGCTATCAGCATATCTTTTAAATAAAACGTGATAGGAAAAACATGAAGCTGGAAAATAGCTGTAAATAACTTCTCTATTACAGACGAGTACAAGGAACGTGTATTTTACAGGGCTCCATAACGTGTCATGTACCTGCAGGCTGGACGAGAAGACGATGCAAAAGGAAAGTTATGGATTTTCCCAGATATTGCTTTCCGGAGAAAAATCGTGGCAGTGCCGTTCACCTGACAAGCACATGAATTCCGTCCGTTTCTGCCTGGGAAGAGCGGGTATGTGCTCTCTGAGCTGCTCCCTCCGCGTGTAGTGCAGATGGACTCTGCGAGTAGGTCTCAGTAAGTGATTCTCAGGATTCCGGGCTCTCTCGTCCCGTGTCTGTCTATAGCGGTTCCTGCGCGCGCATCCTCCCTCCCCTTCCTCTAACTTTCCCCTCTCATGTCACGCTCCCTTCATCTCAGTCCTTTATATCCGAGAGGTATCGGGGGTGGGGGAATGGAAAGTGTTAGACTGTTCCCTCATCTGCAGTAGAAAATCCTAACCGCGATCTCTGCTCTCAAGCGCTCTCAGAAACCGGATATCCAGCTCAGGCACGGTGCTGAAGGGTGCGATTAATCCCTCTCGTTCCTAGCTAAAGGGATCGTGGTGCCGCTGGTCTTTTAAATACGATCATTGCTACTGGGGAACGAGGAACATCGAGCCACATTTTAAAAAGGAAAAGAAATGCGCATCTTTGCCTCTGGAGTTTTAGAAGGAAAAACATTTGTTAAAATGAACTTCTGTATCCCGGACTTGCGGAAAAGACAGATGATAGCTGCCCTTAAGGAGGGACTGAGTTAGACGAGTCAGTTCAAGCAGTGCTCACGGACTTGCCTCCGGATATCGGGCTTAAGGGGCGATTAGTGGGAGCAGGGGCTCGGGGCTGGGGCTCGGCAAGCAGCGACAGTTTTCCCGCAGATAAACCCTTCATCAGTAGTAGCCTTATGTTGGTAATATATATATGTATATATTTTCTTTATTTTTGCCTCCATGAAACTGTGCCCTAGTTTGACAACTGAGGCGCAACACTATGGGTTCTACTTCCTGGTAGCTGCTATTGCATCGAAAGTCGTCACTTAGTGCTTAGAGGCGATGCTTCGTTGAAAAGTAAAAGTAGGTGAGAAGACTTGCCCCTCTTGAAGGGTTCTTCAGCATGACCAGTTAACCTCCTTGTCCTTAAACCCACACACATTTCCTCTGCCCCTTCAGTCCTTCAACTCTCTGCATCAACTCCTTTTAAAGTGACATAGTGTTGGCCTCCATCAGATCTGCTAGCCTCTCCCAAGCATTGCCTTTGAGGAGTGGGACCTGGGGGGTGATTGTTTGTTTCTCATGATTTTAAGGTGGCTAAACAGGTAATAAAGTTGATGGCAAAAGCCAGAAGGATGCTTCAGTACATAGAGGGAAGAAATCACAAGCAGGAAGGAGGTGGTGGTGATGCCTCTGTATAAGTCTTTGGTGAGACTTGATTTGGAATATGAGATGGCCCCTTCAAAAGGATATGAACATGATAGTCGGTGCAGAGGGTGGATACTAAAATGGTCAGTGTTTTTCATTATAAGACTTATGAGAACAGATTAAAGATCCTAACATGCCTACCTTTAAAAAAGGCAGGAAAGGGGTGATAGGACATGTGGTCTTTTTCTGCCATCATGTTTCTATCTAGTCTGTCCTTCCATAGCAACCACTACAACAGTCCCCTTTTTTCCTTAAGAGATCCTCTGAGTTTGTCCCATGCTTTCTTGAATTTAGATACCATCCTCATCTCTACCACCTCCACTGGGAGACTATTCCATGCATCTACCACTCTTTCCATAAAGAAATATTTCTGCATATTACTCTTGAGTCTATCCCCTTTCACCTTCATCCTATGTCCCCTCATAGCATAGCTTGCTTTCAATCAAAAGAGGCTCTCCTCCTGTACATTTATGCCACACAGGTATAGTATTTAAACGTATCAATCATATCACCTCTGTCCCGTCTTTCCTCTAAAGTATACATATTAAGACCCTTAGATCTGTCCTCATATGCTTGTCCTCATTAGGTCTATAAATGGAGTTGAACGGGTAAATGTAGATTGATTGTTTACATCTGGGGTCACCAACCTCCAGAGGGCCGCGGGCCGCACAGCCGACTACCGGGAGCCTCGCGGGCCACACCCCCCTTCTCCCCGCCCCCTAGCTGTGGTGTTGCTGGTGGCTGCAGTCTGGGCAGCTGTCACGCTCTTCACAAAGAGAGCGGACTGGCGTTGGAGCGCAGACGACACGCAGGTAAACTCCTGCTTCTTCTTGACTGCATCCATCTTGGCGTACTCTGGGTGGACGGACTCGAAGTGGCGCTTCACATTGTAGTCCTTCAGAACGCCAACGGTCTTCTGACAGATGACACACAGCGCACGATCCTTGTGCAGCGTGAAGAAGAGCTTGTTCCACTCAGGGTTGAAGCCGCGGTTCTCATCGCTGAGCTTGCGCTTCTTGTTCGTGGGGGAAGCCATGGGGAAAAAAGAGAACAGGAATTCTATCGATAGCTGCAAAAACAGAATCAAAGTTTAAGCCTTATTGCTGATTGGTCCTCTAATTTGCGCGCTGCTCTTGGGAAACCGGTCACGTGCCGTTGAACCCGCCGAGCATGCCGCGGGCCGCAGATACAATGGCGGGAATCCTTGGCGGGCCGCACGTAATGTTAACCGGGGTAGAGCCTCGCGGGCCGCATGAAGGGACCTCGCGGGCCGCAGGTTGGTGACCCCTGGTTTACATCATCAAAATATAAAAAGACTACGGAGCATGCAATGAAGCTACAGGGTAGCCTATTTAAGACTAATAAGAGAAAATATTTTTTCACTCAACGTGTAATCAAACTTTCGAATTTGTTGCTGGAGGATGTAGTAAAAACTGTTAGTGTAGCTGGGTTTAAGAAATGTTTGGACCTTCCGGCCTGAAGTACCTTGCTTTATAGAACTAGGTGAAAGGGGAAACATCTGTAAAGCATTGTCTATAAATGCCCATAGCATGGGAAATAAGATCCCAGATGTTGAGACATTAATGGGAGTTCACTCTGAGGAGGAGGAAGTTACCAGTGGTGTACCCCAGGGATCTGTGCTTGGTCTGATTCTTTTTAACATCTTTGTTAGTGATATTGCAGAATGGCTGTCAGGTAAGGTTTGCCTCTTTGAAAATGATACCAGAATCTGCAACAGAGTAGACATCCAGGAAGGTGTAGATAACATGATAACATGGTGAAAGCTAGAAGGATGCTTGGGTGCATAAGAAGAGGAATGGCCAGCAGAAGAAAGGAGGTGATAGTGCCTCTGTCTAAGTCTTTGGTGTGACTTAATTTGGAGTAATGTGTGCAGTTCTGGAGACCGCACCTTCAAAAGGATATAAACAGGATGGAGTCGGTGCAGAGGGTGGCTACTAAAATGCTCAAATGATCTTTATTATAAGAACATAAGATATGCCATACTGGGCCACACCAAGGTCCATCAAGCCCAGTATCCTCTTTCCAACAGTGGCCAATCTAGGTCATACATACCTAGCAGTTTCCCCAAAAGACACAGATTTTCCACAATGCTTGTATTGGGTCAAGCATTGATATCCTGGATCCCTTCTTAATAATGGTTTATGGACCTTTCCTCCAGGAACTTGTCCACACCTTTTTTAAACCCAGCTACACTAACAGCCTTTACTACATCCTCCAGTAACAAATTCAAGAGTTTGATTACACGTTGAGTGAAAACATATTTTCTTTTATTAGTCTTAAATAGTTTACCCTGTAGCTTCATTGCATGTCCCCTAGTCTTTCTATATTCTGATAACTTAAACAATCGATCTACGTTATACCCGTTCCACTCTTTCATTAATTTATAGGGGTATGTTTACTAAAAGCCCGGTAAAGTGCGGGCCGCGGTAGAGTGCGTGTGCCATATAAGGAGTGGGCGTTTCACGCTGAAGATGGAAATCCTTGATTTGCATATGCGCTAAGGTGCGCGGCGCCCATATGCGCCCCGCACTTTATCGCATGACGTGGCTGCGTGGGAGGAATAAGTGGCGTGCTGATGTGCAAACAGGAGAGCAAAGCTATAGCACAATGGTTAAGACACTGACCATTGATGCATGGATCAGGGGTTTGATCCCCCACAGTGCACAATGCAGACAGCTAGCTGAGGTTGTTATTTTAGGAGGCATATAAATAATGCACATCATAACGCGGCGCGCTATTGTTTTTGAGGCAATTTAATACTGGCTGGCATAAGTGGCGCATGGATGTTATCATAGAAGAGCAGAGCCACAGCACAATGGTTACAACACCGACCAATGCTGCAGGGATCAGGGGTTTGGTCCCCCACAGTGACCAATGCAGACTGATGTTTGCAGCATTATTTTAGGAGGCTGATAAATAATGGGTGGCATAAGGCGGTGGTTTGCTGGGCATAAAGCGTCGCGCTACTGTTTTCTGAGTCATGTTAATACTGGAAGGCATAAGTGGCGTGCTGATGTGCAAATAGGAGAGCAAAGCTACAGCACAATGGTTACAACACCAACCAATGCTGCAGGGATCATTGGTTTGATCCCCACAGTGACCAATGCTGGCTGCAGCATTATTTTAGGATGCAGATAAATAATGGGTGGCATAAGGCAGTGGTTTGCTGGGCATAAAGCGTCGCATTACTGTTTTCTGAGGCATTGTAATACTGGGAGGCATAAGTGGCGTGCTGATGTGCAAATAGGAGAGCAAAGCTACAGAACAATGGTTGCAACACCGACCAATGCTGCAGGGATCAGTGGTTCAATACCCCACAGTGCAAAATGAAGACAGCTGGCTGAGGCAGTACCTGTTAGGGTTAATATTGTTTTAGGAGTACCTTATTGTATATTTGTAGAATTATAACTGATAGCAAATACACTCTCAAACCAGTGTAACAGAACGTGGCCCATAGGTTAATGCAGAGGGCACATGTTAAAATGCAATGTCCGCCATGGCACCCTACAATGTTGCTGAAAGTGTAGCCAAGTGTGCCATATGAGGCAGGGTAAGGTGAGAGCACTGTCTCAGATGGCAGCAGTGTGCATTGTAACGTATGTGAATTGTAAGTAGGTGTGCTGACCCAGGTCTGCCATACTTGATTTGGCAGGGAGGGGCTGCAGACAGGCACAGGCGACTGATATCAACAGGGGTTCAGAGTTATTCTCATATGGTAATCAGTCGCAGGGCCTGTCTGCAGCCACTCCCTGCTAAATCAGGTATGGCAGACCTGGGTCAGCCATTCTTGATTTAGCAAGGAGCGACTGCACACAGTCCTTGTCGACTGTTATCAACAGGGTGTTAGAGTTAATCTTATCTTGTAAACTGCCCTATTACCTTTGGAGACTGAAATCATAAGAGTAGTACAGCTCCATGAAATTCAAGCTCTGGTGAAAAAGCCAATACTCCTATGTCGTGTATGCTGACAACTGGTGGAGACAGTGAATGATGGAGGGGTGGTCATGGGTTGAATGTTCCAGTGAATAAGGTTGGCAGAGGTATGTCATTTGTCTGTGTGCAACTGTACCGCAATCAGTGATACTGTCTTAAAAGAACCACAACCTTGTGCCAGATATTAATGCACCTTTTATGGTGTTTCAGAAGGCACATCATAAACATACGTTGTCAGGAAATGAAAACCTCATTGTCCACAGAGGCCATGTTGAAAGGCTGTCAACTCCCAAGGCACTATTGTAGGCAACCCATAAGCTGCCTGAATCGAAGGCGTGCCAAAAGATGCCCCAAGGATGTATAGATGAACTCAGAAACGTTACCCAATAGCAGTAACATCCCCCAGTTTGAATGGCAAAGGAGGTATGTGGCAAACACACACGTAACACAAGCACTGCACAGAGCTAAAACACACAAACAATACAAAAGTAAAAGAGGGATGTAGATCAGTTGCTGTACTGCAGAAATCAGCTCCATCCCATGTGGCACCCATTAAAATGGACAAACATATTCTGGCTAGCTACAGCCATGCACAGAGTGATGTTAATGTACCGTGCTATAATGACTGTGTGTGACAGAGGATGGTAAGATGTGGCCAGCAGAGGAGGCTCAAATGGCAGAATAGGTGACATATCAGGATGACTGTGGAGTAAAAGTGCTATGCAGAGCACACACAGGAGAGGCAATCAGGGAGAGCTGCAATGCTGGAATGTGTAGGAGGTCAGGATGTGGGTTATCAGCATGCACATCAGGGTAGGACGGCACACAGTTGCCATACAGAAAATTGGATGGAAGGATGGGTAACAACTCAGATGAGGGTACAATATGCTCACAGCACACATCAGCACACATATGACTCATACAAATGTTAACCACCTTTTCAGGACAAGCATACAAATATAAGACAGCAGAGAGGAAGCACACTAACGACCACTACCACAAATCGCAATGGCTAAACCGGCAGGCCATACCACCAATGTTAGCTCTTTAGCAAAGGCTGCATAAAGAAAGAGTGCAGGCCATTAAACAAACCGCCTGCTGACTGTCAGGACAAGCAAACACCAAAAAGTAAGCATGAGGAAATGCACATGCAGATCTGCTAATTACCAATAAAATTGCAGTCTGTATTTGTGACGTGGTGCACATGCGCACACACAATGAAATGTTCTGCAGTGGATACAGCATGCAAAAGAGGGAAATACTATACCACAAGGGCAACAGAGGACGGTCTGTGGATCATGTGAATAATATGGATCAGGACAGGAGAAAGCTCTACATGTAATCAGGTGTAACACACACCACCTGAATCACAGCAAAACAATACCCCCAGATGCGCTGCCATGTAAACACCCTAAAGTGAGACACCTATGAAAAAAAGAATATGCGATGGCTATGCAGCACACAGGATGCACCTTGATGTACAGTGAAGAGAGAGAAGGGTGTTTGTAGAGGTGAGGAACCTGGTGTTACCTCATGGTACAGTTAGCAGATTAGAAAACAAAGGATACAGCACATGTGGTGATCAAACCCAAAAACTACACAGTAAAAACACATGACTGTAGCCACTCCCAGAAACAGCACACTGAGCACACTGTAACACACTGAGCACACTGAGCCCAGCATACTAAGCACACTGTATGGCAACCTTTAATACCCAGTGAAGTGACATATGTCTGCCAGATACACAGCTGCCACTGTACAAGGATGTGAGCTCAGGTGGCACATGTACATGAGCAGCAAATGGCCCTAGACAAGTGTCAATGTGATCAAAGAGAGAAGGACTAACCTATTGGTAACAAAACTGGCTTGGCACCCAAGCAAACACTGATCAATTCCCACTAGCACCCCATGTGGCCTAGGGCAAGTCATGTAACCCTTCATTACCTTGGAACAAAGACCAGTTAATCCTCATCCAATGACATTGACAATAAAACAATGCAGTCTCTGGGTCACAAAGAGGCAGGACTGATACAAAGGCACACATTGCATTGCATGTTTGTCACCCTGCTCAATCACCAAAAGAGACAAATGTCTGTGGAATAAATATCTTTATTTGGTTTATACATCACAGATAGTGTAGTCAGTGCCATCATAATATCAAGGTGAGCGCATCTCAGATGAAATATTGAAACACCTTTAGCAGGGCACAAATCCACCTCACACAGAAAGGTTACTTCATTCACCACAAATGAAGAGCAGGATATATAATGTGCATCCAGTGCATACTATGCACTGGGCAGCAGACCCCCAGCCCCCACCTGCTTCCGCATGCTGCAAAGGTGTAATGCACATATGAGTGCATGTAGAGAGTTTGCGCTGCATGTTGAGGACCCCACACACATCATCTGTCCCTCAAACCATATCCATCTTGCAACACAGGAGACAACCAAACCAAAAAAGCCTATGTTGATACAATGTTTTAATGTGAAAAACACACTGTGAAAGTAATGTTTGAGGTCTCATCTAATGGCTGATCTAGGAATCAAAGCTGCAACAATGTAGACACAAACAATCCTCAAAATCACAATCAGTATATGCTAACAGGTAGCACAGGCACATGAACACAAACAGAATACAAACTAAACGACCTTCTCAAGCCTATACATATAACACCATGAAGGAGGTGGCCCTGCAACGTTTTCTGAGTAGACAGTGTTTGGCCACATATAACATGATACATGGAATGCACAATTGAAGAAGTGCAAAGGTCACCCACATCGCCACATGGCAAACATCATGTGGCAATGTGAGTGTCCCTACCACAGGGCATAAGCAGGACTGTGCACATGGGAAATGCAAGGTGTTGACATACATGCAGACTGTCACGTCTGCACAGTAAACAAACACAATAAGCAGCATCTGAACAAGGAAATGATGGCCAAACATCTTACACTGAGCCACACAGAAGTCTTCGGTCCACATGTTTTGTCTCACAAACATAGTCCGTCATATGCACAAGCACCATCCACATTGCAACATGATACAGTGATGCCACACATGCACGTAAACGCCCTTGGCACATTGAAAACATCAATTCAAGATGGTGGTGTGTTTGAAAACATTGTTGAGGTAAGACTTGTAGCATGTGCAGGTGGAAAGCAGGTGGACATAGACAATAGGAGTGGGGAAACTGCCCCTGCCTTGGGGAAACTGCTAGGTACGTATGACCTAGATTGGCCACTGTTGGAAACAGAATACTGGGCTTGATGGACCTTGGTCTGACCCAGTATGGCATATCTTATGTTCTTATGTTCTTATGTCCATCGTTGGCCCTATGCCACAAACGTGGTTGTATGCTTGATTAGAAAGAAACAGATGAGCGTATCCTGGGTGCCATGTCACACCCAGGGCCAAAACTCAAAAATACTACAACTGTGTTGGAATGCATCACCTACACTGTCCATGTCATTCGCTGCTGCACACGGGGGGAACACTGCCAAAAGTCAAAATAGTATGTGCAATCCAACAGGTCAGGTTAATAGTGTTCCACCAAATATGGCTATGAATAGTCAAGTGTGACATGTCATTATTACACAGTCCTTGAAAGTCCATGTGTGTCCTCTACAAGGAGCAGGACTCCCTGCAGAACCATCGCAGAAACAGTGCATATAACACCTCTGTCATGGAGAAATCAGTAGGTTAAGAGTAATACTGTCCATCGCAGTCATGTGTCTCACTCTCAGAGGTAAAACATCCAATGGGTCACTTTCTGGTGTAAAATTTCTATGGTGTTGTTTTCTCCAAAAGGTGGGTGATGGTGACACCAGATGCACTGTAATAGACGTGTCCGGTATGTACTCAGCCCTGTGTCATGAGAGGATAAGTATGTTATTGTTAGACACCTTGGAAAAACAGCACACAATGCACAACGTTACACCTTCGGAAATTCTGAAGAAAGGGATGTAAAACCATGCATTACATGATACCATTACTCAACAATACATTTTTGATGACATCATTAATCAGAAACACTCACACGGGTATAACATGGATATGGTCATGTCCATGCTCATGTAACACAGGTGTGTCACAGCTACACTAGACATGCATCTGTTTATGTGCACATAGAGGAAACATTACATGCACATGAGACAAATATGAATTCATCAACAGGTAAAGATAGATTCCAATCTGCAAATAACAAAGGTGCAACCTACCTTGTGTGTGCATCAGGTGTATGTCAGCAATCCCTTGAACCACTAAACAGCAATATGAGGTGACAGTGAAGGGAGAGAAACACAGCAGAACGTGTACAATCACAAAGTCAAGCCACTGTTGATGCATGTCCACATTATGTTCATATCTGAAATAAAATAAAGGTGAACAACAGTGGTGACTCAGAACACAAGACACATTTTGTCTCACACCACACAACACATGTTGATAATGCTCATAAGGTAAACAGCACTACGGAAGAGGTAGCACAGTCACAACTGCCCCCCAGGTGCACAGTCCCCTCACAGCACATGATAATGTACTATGCCTGAACAGTGTCTAATCACACAGGCAACCTATAATCACCCACACACAAAGTATGCAAAGTTCTGCGTTCCAGCTGCAACACATGGCCTGTATGTTCACAAGTGGAGCTTTGTACATATAAAGGCGCAGTGAACCGGCAATAATACCCTGTTGTTGGCTTATGGTACAATGTTGGGGTAGGGAGCAAGTGTAGGCAAACACATGACAAAATTGAAATACACACACATGCAGGTCTGCTGTACATGTCACATATAAAGTGTGGCAGAGGACATGCTGAACACAAACACATGGGGATATGTGTGACAACAGCAAGAGATGGTTTATGGAGGCTGAAGTGAAAAAGGAAACATCACAAAATCTGCCCAATATGATATAGCAATGAAGATATGTTTTCCCCATGACCGCAGGCACACACAATGTCGCTGTAGATCCACCTACTCCAAAGCAAAGCATTTTGGGTGATGTTCAGTCACATGCCAATGCACCACAGCAACAGCATCTGCACAAACTATGTCCTGTGCATTGGGAAACACAAGAGAAGCAAACATATGTCATGTTCTACAAGAGCATCACACACTGCACCTTCCTGTCCCCAGCTCTCATACCCCACAACATCACCTAATGTCTGACTGCTCTCTATCACAATGTACAGATCTCTCACATGTGAGAGGCAGCACGGAGGTGTTGGAGGCTATCTTCAGGTGTCCGTAATCAATCTTTCCCCTCCCGTACCTCTGTGTTGTTGTACAAAAAGATCAACAGAGATGTCAGCAACCACCATGTTTGCACCTCATCACAAAGTCCACACTATTAGCCCTGATCCACTATATTGGCAACAATGCCCCCTATCTTTGTGTAGTGGTGTGCCAATGTTGAATGCTAACCCACTTACAATTGTGGAAACACATATGAAATATGCAGAAGCATCTCATGTATCCACTGACCAAATACATATCCTGGTGTGTACATCTCATACCTTGAATAATATTGATAGCTATTTGCTGATGATGTGCACAAATAGCTGCCAATGTCTGCGTCATGTCATAAAAACACCAAGGCCATGTATTGTGGTGAACAGCGCCCTCCTGAGCCTATGGAAACGGATGAAAATCCTAAGGTTCAGCAGGATTTATGCCTATTTGAGAAACCAAGGAAGAAAGAGAGACTCTATTCCACAGAGCTGAGCATGGAGACCAGCCCAGGGGAGGAGTCCTGCAGTCCTGATTGGGCACACCCTGTCCTGGGAAGGGGCGTGTCCAGGAGAGAACGTGGTTTTAAACCAGAGCATGGCTTTGCTAGTGAGATGGAGAATGACAATGGGATTAAGATAGAGAAGGGAAAGAAGGAGAGGAGGAAGTATGATTGGAAGTCCAGAAGACAGTATGCTGATACTTGGGAACCTCACTACTAAATACAAATGCGCTCAATATAACAAAAGTAAGATAATGATACCACTATTTCAACACAAGTGATGCTTATAATATCTTAACTACTAGTTATGAAAAACCCTGGGAGGTCTCAGACTTAGGGTAGCAACTATCCCTGTGGCTGAAATGCCAGTTTAAGGGAAAAGTTTGCTAATTAGCATCAACGACCTCCACAGTGGTAAGCGGTAATAATGAAGAAGGCAGCTGATTATATTGTATCTAAAATCTTCAACATATTGGTCTTAAAAAACGAAAAATTCAATCATCCAGTTGTCTTCGTTGGAATAACTCTGCCGCTCATAAACTATAGTTGATTCAAGTGTTCAAGTCAGCCCCATTCCCGATGCCTCCCCTCAGCGCTTCTGAGCGTTTCTCCTCATGCGGTTCTTCAGGGGGTGGGGTGTAAATCCTAAGGAATATATGCAAAGCACCGTGTCTTAATCTAAAGTTATTATCCTACGTTTAAAACTAATTGCTAAAAACAAAATATTTGCTAACTCAGAGCCAAAGCTCCCATTACTCACAAACTGCTGCCCGCGTTGTATATACAGCTTCCAAATCGTTCTTCTCTTTGACTCCTATTCAACAGGGTGAAAGCAAAAAACGCCGCGCATGTGGTCAAGCTTCATGCAAAAGGTTTTTAAAGGGAACTACGTGATGACGTCATGTTGTTCTCCGTCTAAAGGCATGAATGGTTAATTCTTAATGGTAGAGTACTTCTACTCGAAACTAAACTATGAGTCTCCTAGTTGTTTTTTTTATTGTTTTTTTTATCTTCTGTCCTATCGTGTCCTAAAGTGTTAATCCTTGTTGTGATTGGTCATTCCGACCGCTCCCCCCTTATTTTAAAACTCTTATAATATGTTGTGTTTCAATTTAAGCCTACCTATTAAGCCTACTTTTATCATGTTTTATATAATATTCTCATTAAAGACCTCCCTACTAGGCTATGGAATGTTGAAAATTACTAAATAATATAGATCAACTCAGTCTTAAAGACATGCCGACCATTCTACCATGGCATTCAAACCATGTGGTATTACTGTATCCAGCTCATAAATCCAGCGTTGTTCCCGCTGTGTGAGAACTTGGTCTAATGTCCGGCCTGCTGTGCCTCTTACTATCTGTTCAATACAGAAGCATGATAGTTGCTCGAAACTATGTCCAAAATCAAGGCAATGTTGTACTATTGGGGCTGCCACTGTTCTACAGCGGATTCTACTGCGATGTTCTCGCATACGGATCCTAAATGTTCTTAAAGTTTTACCTATATATAAGAGATCGCAGGGGCAGCGTATCACATAAACTACCCTTGTAGAATCACATGTGGTGTTTGAAGAAATAATATGGTTAATGTGACGATATTGGAATATAGTCATCTCTAAAGTAATGGAGCAGATGTCACATGCACCGCAGGGTTTATGTCCTTTCTCCCTGCTCTCCCCCTCCGTAGATGGTAAAATTGCAGGGCTTGCATATTCTTTTAAATTGCGATGGCGTTGCCAAACGCATCTAAGTCGCATCTCCTCAAAGCCTGAAAGGGTAGACAGGACATTCTTATGCCTTTGTATACTGTGCTCTATGTCTCGACTCAAAGGAGAAAATTTAGTTATTAAATTGATGGTGTTATATCTATCCTCGGACCCTCGGGGGCGAGGTGTAAGCAGTAGTGTCCGATTATTATATAATGCTCGATAATATGCTTGTTTAACTACCCGTTTTGGGTACCCCCTCTGCAAAAAATTGCATTTCAGCTGTTGTGCATGCATCTTAAAGTCATGATCGCTGGAACAATTCCTACGTATTCGTAGGAACTGTGAAAACGGAAGTCCCTACTTGGGAACCTGGCATTGGAAAGAAACCTGCAAAGTTCTATTCAGAGGCAGTGAGTAGAAGTCCCAAGGAGAGAGGACCTAGCCCTGAATTAGACAACCGTTGGAAGGCACAGCCCTGGGAAAGGAAGCCTTCAAGGCAGGCACAAGAAAGAAAACAATCATTCTGTGTAGTACCGTTTGAGCCAGAGAGCAACAAACATTCTAACAGCTGGAGAACGTTGGAGCCATCTGAAGTCAGAACGGCATGGCAACAAGTAAGTGAATTGCCACAAAGTTTCCAGGCTGAACGTAAAGCTAACTCTCCTGTGTGTGAAACATTAGCAAAAGAGACTAGCAGTTACTCTGACACAATTAATCTAAGAGAGGAGAAAATAAACAGCCTTAAGCCAGAGGGAAGTTGTATAGCTGATAGCAATTCCCTACCTCCCAAACAGCAGGCTGAATTGCTCCTACAGAGTTTTAAGCAGTTTTTAAAGTTGCAAGCTAGAAGACAGCCAGTGTTACCAGAAGCCAGTAATTCCATACAGCTTGAAGAGTTAACACAAGATAATACAGACTTACCAGATTGTGAGAGCATGGATTGCACGGTCTGCTGTGTAGAGATGCCAAGCTGAAGGAAACTGCTTTTTACCGTATGTGAGTTGAATTCTACAGAGCTGTTGTATTGCCTTGCTGAGAAAGCTCTAATTATGTGCACCTGATTTTCCCCAGCACTGTGAAGGTAACAGTGGCTGAAAGAGGCTGCAGTGAATCTAACTGACCTCTTGGGGCAAAGTGAGTAATTTGCTGAGAAGTGAAAAGAAGCAGTTATACTTTAAGTTGCCTTTATCCTAAGTTTTCCTGTTAGCATTTTGAAGCACCTATTTTGTTTGCATTTATTTGCCATGTGATGGAACAATATCCTTTACTATAATAAAAATACTGGAAACCCCATAACTACAACTCTTTATTTCAGAGCGAGAGGAGCAGGAACTACAATACCCTGCATTCCCTGGATACAGGTTACTCTCCTTCCTCACGAAGCATCAGACCGCCGCTCCTGTCTTTAGCCCCAAGGCCGGGCAGGAGCGCCGCAAGTGGCGTAGTTGGCAGGATATTCCACGCATGCGCAAGGTGCCGCGCAGAAAACTACAGAAAAGCAACTGCAAGAAAGACCCCGAGTGCAGACCATCCTGAAAGGAAGGAAAGAGTCCCAGCATCGGAGTGTCAGCTGCAACGAGGTTGTGGAAGCGTGAGGCAACACCTGAGCCAGGTAATAAGTGTCCACCTGGGAAAGGATAAGGATACAGGGCTGAGAGTGTTTGCCAGCTAGTTGAAAAAAAAAAGGAAAAGTTTTTTTTTTTTAAAGTGTGAGGTACCGCACTTGGTTTTTTTTTTGTCTGTTTGTATTCACAGGTACTAAAGATGTCTCTGGATCCAGCAGAGGTATTTAAATGGATGGCCACTCAACTCGAGAGACAGCGAGACTTGAGTCTAGAATTCCAGGAAAAGAGTGCTGCTGCCTGCAGGCTCAGCAGCGACCCCTACTGGACATGCTACAAGCATGGGTAGCTGAGCAGAAGACGCCACAGGAGAAACCATCTGTTCCCCCAGGTTTTTCTGCTACAGCTGCGCATAGTCTAAACACAGGGACTATGTTTAATTTTGGCCAGTTAAAGGACAATGAGGATGTTGATAATTTTATTGAGTGTTTTGAAAGAGTGGCACAGTTAAGTGCATGGCCAAAAGAGTGTTGGGCCATCAGATTTGCAGCTTCCCTTACTGGAGAAGCAATGGCTGCCTATAGGAGCATGCCACCCGATCTTGCCGGAAATTATGAGGAGGTGAAAAGAGCGGTCCGGGAAAGGCTAGGCCTTACACCGCTAGCCTACCATAATCTCCTGCGAGCGGTTAAATTAAAACAGGGTGAGACACCGAAAGCCTTAGTATACAGGATAAGCATGTTGTTAAATAAATGGCTTAATCCAGAGAATAGGACTAAAGAGTCTATATTGGAAAGCTTAATTGTAGAGCAATACATGAATGCTGTACCCAATGAAATAAAAACCTTCCTGATTCTGCAAAGCTTCAAAACCCCACAGGAGGCAGTAGACCTCACAGAACGCTTCATAGAGGCCAAGGTAATGGCTCATGAAAGCAGTAGTGATTTAAAGGGGGCAGCAATACCTGAGTCAGAAAGAAAGTGGAAATTTCAGAATGAAACAAGCAAAATGTGTATGTCAACTGTGAAGGCTAGGTTATCGCCTAGGAAATGTTTTAAATGTGGGCGAGAAGGGCATATACAGCAGAATTGTTTTAAGACTGCCTTAGTAGCAGAAAGTGCACAAAAAACCCGTGAAGGATTTCTCATTGAGGTAGAGGTGCAGGGAATTGCTACTACCGCGTTATTGGATTCTGGCGCGGAGCAGACAATGCTCTCCAAGGCGCTGTGGCAGCAAATCCAAGCATCAGGGGTAGCAATTCAGCCTGTTCGTAACGTGAAGATCCGCTGTGTATATGGAGGTACATCACTATACCCTGTATACAACCTTCAGGTGAAAGCGCTAGGTGTGCTTAAGAAAATTCCCATCGCAGTGATACCTAAGCTACCAAACCCTATGGTTTTAGGAAGAGATTGGCCCTATTTTTATAGAGAAATGAGACAAGGCCTAACCCCTAAGGGAGCCCTGGTAGCTACAAGAGCCCAAGCTAAGGACTCAGAGAAGGGAGAAGACCCTACTGATGAGGCATTTAGAAGTCTTCCTTCCCATGAGGATTTAATAGCCACACCAGAAGAGAAGGTGAAGAAAACAAAAGTGCAGAAGCGTAGTGGTAGACAAGAACGTTCTCAGCATAGGGCAGAAACTCAGGCTGGCCAGGAATTGCCCTGGGTGCCCGAAGAACTAGTTGGGAAATTTCCAACGTTCCCCAACGAACAACTGGACGACCCTGCCTTAAGTCAGGCATTTAAATGGGAAGGGGCGTGTCCAGGAGAGAACGTGGTTTTAAACCAGAGCATGGCTTTGCTAGTAAGATGGAGAATGAGAATGGGATTAAGATAGAGAAGGGAAAGAAGGAGAGGAGGAAGAATGATTGGAAGTCCAGAAGACAGTATGCTGATACTTGGGAACCTGGCATTGGAAAGAAACCTGCAAAGTTCTATTCAGAGGCAGTGAGTAGAAGTCCCAAGGAGAGAGGACCTAGCCCTGAATTAGACAACCGTTGGAAGGCACAGCCCTGGGAAAGGAAGCCTTCAAGGCAGGCACAAGAAAGAAAACAATCATTCTGTGTAGTACCGTTTGAGCCAGAGAGCAACAAACATTCTAACAGCTGGAGAACGTTGGAGCCATCTGAAGTCAGAACGGCATGGCAACAAGTAAGTGAATTGCCACAAAGTTTCCAGGCTGAACGTAAAGCTAACTCTCCTGTGTGTGAAACATTAGCAAAAGAGACTAGCAGTTACTCTGACACAATTAATCTAAGAGAGGAGAAAATAAACAGCCTTAAGCCAGAGGGAAGTTGTATAGCTGATAGCAATTCCCTACCTCCCAAACAGCAGGCTGAATTGCTCCTACAGAGTTTTAAGCAGTTTTTAGAGTTGCAAGCTAGAAGACAGCCAGTGTTACCAGAAGCCAGTAATTCCATACAGCTTGAAGAGAGGAGCAGGAACTACAATACCCAGCATTCCCTGGATACAGGTTACTCTCCTTCCTCACGAAGCATCAGAGCGCCGCAGTATGTGTGTACGCAAACCATGATGGCTGCATGCCATCACACTGTGTGTCATTGAGAATGTCCACGCATGGATAGCCTATATGTGTACCTCCGAGAAACAACTCTCACATAAGTCTGTGTTTCTTTGCCAACAGAACCCTCCCTTTCTCCGTTCAACAATCTATTTGTTGATATGGACTGTACTCTCCTACCCTACTCACATACCCAGCCTGTAGCTGACGCATGATGGCATATGTTGAGATAGTATCAGCAAGATATGCCATGTACTCCCTGAGAAACCTGCACAACCATAAGCCACCACCACATTCTTTGCTCATCCTGCCTACTGTAACGCACCTCTTGCTGATATGGGCCAGGTTCACCTCTGTATGTGTGTACATTTATTTTATTTATTTATTTAACACTTATTTATATACCGCATCTTCCAGCGATCAGTTGCGGTGTACAATTAACAACAATTAACAATGCAGAGCTTGTTTTACATAGAACAAATTATAACTTTTTACATAGAACATCTTAACTTGATCAACAAAGTGTATATATAAACTGTGCGGATTAATTCAATAAATCAACTAACACAGATTGAGTAACAATTTAAACAGAAGTACTGTCTCTAAAACAGTTGTAACTATATACAAGTGGGGTATCAATGCATAGGAATGGAATGATTATTCCATTCCTTAAGTCAGGCATATGTACATATGCAGCAATGCACTGAAGGTCTATTCGCCAACATCAAAATGTAGCAATACTACCTCTCTGGCTGGACAATGCACAGATCCCCATCCTTCAACATGTCCATGTCATGGCTGTGTGGTGAACTATACATTCCGACACACTGTAGGGTGACATTACCACCCCTCACATAGATTTCCTAACATCCTCAGAAACTAGTACTAAGCATGTGTCTTGTGCTATGTATGTCCTTTTACGGCCAAAATAAAAAAACAACACATAGCCAGCTGACACGAGCTTAACAACCAAATGTACACCACAAACGTGTAAAATATAAATTCAACCCCAAGTGTCCCCAAACAAATGTCCCCAAACGTGGACTGGTCTCCCACTGTGAACATCTCACCATATGGCTGACACTGTGCTCCACCCATATCATCACAATACATCATTTGTGTTGAACAACAACAGCTGCTAACACAAGCAGCCACTAACTGTGAATCTAACCTTCAAAACCCCACACAGTCGTATGAGCAACCACCCACATCATCTGCCACCAAATGCTGTTGTGTCATGGGCACATTGTTTGTTCCACAATCATGCCTATATGTGAGGTGTGCATTAGCAGTCAAATGATAATGCTGCGTCACATCCAAATTATATCCTGACATAAACTTTAACTGCTATAACCATAACACACATAGGATTACACATGCGTGTGGGTAGGTAATACGTACATGAGAAGATCTCTCCAATCAACCTCCGCCTGACTGCTGTGCCCTCCCGTGTGTCACCACTGGCACGTACAGGGGGGCACATTGGATCTTCCTCCAGATCCTCATTAATCTCTGCAGGGATATCGTGCCTGAGAGCAATGTTGTGCAGGATGCAACAGGCTATGATTATCTCTGCAACAGTCTTTGTCTTATATTGTAAGGACCCGCCTGACCTATCCAGACACCTGAAGCGACTTTTCAACACGCCAAAGGTACGCTCGATGACTGAGCGGCTGGAGGCATGGGCCTCATTGTACCTCCGCTCTGCACGTGTCCGTGGCTGACGCATAGGGGTCAGCAGCCAGGGACGACACCCATATCCTGCATCACCTGGAAAAACCAAAAAAAGGCATGACAATGTGGGTGTAAATGTTCAACTTAACTGACATATGTTAAGATGTATTTATGTTTATTTATTTATTTAACAGTATTTCTAAACCGCCTTATCATAATAATCAAGGTGGTATCACAGCAAACAATCTGGTAGTGTGAGTGTGTTATACATGTAGTGAGGGTGAAAATTTAGTTGGGTGCGTGTTGTATTGTGTGCTAGATTGGTTTGAGCTATGTACAATGTGGGCTATATACAGTGGTGCTAAAAACATTTTATATACATACAGTGTTAAGCGGTAACGTGTGCTGCTATACAGTCACTTAGGTTATGTGATGTGTGGCTTAATGTAGTAAGCCAACGCAAAAAACAATCTGACAGAAAGATAGAACAGAACAATTAATGAGCTCTCAAAAATATACATATGCTAATAGAAAAGGACCACATGGCCTATCAAGTCAGTACACTCATGGCAAATACTCCAACAGTTCCATCTATACCGTAACATATTGTGTGTGTGTGTGACATGCGTATTGTAATGCAGTTACTGTCCACATTGGCATCACTGCCAATGAGAGACTATAGTAACGATTCACTTATCACATTTTCCTAGTATATGTCTGAACAGTAACCAAGGAAAAACATGCTGCCATGAGAGGGTGGAAAACAGCCAGAACATGTATGCCATGGAGGCTGGCCAAAATGTAAACCATATCACCTATATACATCCTGTCCTGTAAGGGCAACATATCTAGATTTGTTAGTCTGTCTCCTTATGCTGTATATTGCTAAATGGAAATTGCTTTAATAGCCATCCTGTGCACTGTCTCTATCCTGGGAACATCCCAGTGAAGGTGGGGTCTTCAAACCTGCACACTGTACCACTCATGACTTAACTTCAAAGGGATACACATAGGTACATTACCTTCCTGTGTAGCTGCTAACAATACCACTCTGTATGCACACACTTAGCCCCACAGCTTTAGCCATCCCCTTTCCATTATGTCAAACTACATGAGGATCAGTGGACAAAATGTGGCTAACTTACGCTCATCTACAGTAGGCCAAGGTACTGCACCAGCTATATTGTGTTACACCCCTGCTGTGACATAGGCAAAATGCATCACCATACATATCCACACGAGTGCTCCTAGCTGGAAAGGGCAAAAGCATCCATCAGATATTCCCAGACACCCCCTCATATTATATACTGGCTCCTGGGTAACAACTCCAGTACAGAGTGAGTGTGTGAACCCAACACACACATGAGAAGGGTTACTTGTATGGATGAGCAATTATATCAATGTTAAATGACATACAAACAGTAGTGGACAATTAACCATCATGATACATGCATTTGAGGGCCAAACCCCCCCCCCCCCCCAATGTGTGCAGTTGCTATAACCACACACTATGAGGGATTCAGCAACAGCCTAGCCATATGCACAGGGGTGTTGTCACAAGTACACCATGTTAATATCAGGATCATATAATGTTATGATCCAGATGGTCTATGTTTGTTTGTAGTTGCTGTTACTATACGTCTATACCCCTGTAATAATATAAACCTACAACAGTCCTCTATCTAACATTCCTCATATGTCGAGTGCATATTTAAATAATAAAAAAGGTTGCTAGATATGTGAGTAAACATAAATAAATGTAGAAAGACATACATACATCACTACACCTGACATACTCACCCAGCAAAATACAGTCCCCATAACGTCCGCCCTCAAATTGTGTGAATAGTGCCGAGTGATGCAGGATATAGGAGTCATGGGTGGACCCTGGAAACCTAGGGACCACATTCAGAATATTCAGATTAGCATCACATACAACCTGAACATTCAGGGAATGGTAGTGTTTGCGGTTGCAAAACGCTACCTCCCTGTCTCTAGGCGGGACCAGGGCAACATGTGTGCAATCAATAGCTCCCATCACGTGTGGTATCCCGGCTAACGCCTCAAAGGCCTGGTTCAGGGTCCCCCATTGTTGCCTAGTGTGGGGAATGGCTATGTAATTCCCCACCCGGCTGACCATGGCACGCAGTACCTGGTGGAGACATTGTGAGAAGGTTGGGCGGCTCATGCCATCCACTGCAGCCACAGATGACTGGAAACAGCCAGAGGCAAAAAAATGTAAGGCAGCAAGGAGCTTGACTAAACCTGGAACCGATCAGTCAGGGGCTCGAGGTCAGGTCTTAGATCCTCATAGAGCTCCCTAATAGCCCTTGTGCTCAGTCGGTATAGGGAGATGACCTGGTCCTCACGCATGCCCTGGAGCTGGGCCCTGGGCCTGTAGAGGCGAGGCTGCCGAGCCTGCACCTCGGCACGCCTTCTGTGCCGTGCACGCACAGCACATGCCTGGACCGCCTCCACAGCTGCAGGTCTGTGTTGCTGCGGGACTACACCCATGCCCTGTGCCTCAGCCCCGTGGACATCATCTCCCTTGTCCTGCAACCGCAGCATCTGCCCACCACTCAGGACACATGCACAAACATATATCGCTGCCATAAACTCCTCCCATCCCACTACACAAACACACTCTAACACACACACAAACCGCACTATACACTATACAACGTACAAACCACACCAGACAATACACACAAAACACAATATAATACCCAATACAAACACCAATACAATCCACAAGTACAACTGCTTAGACTCTCGTTCTTCTTCTCACCAACCACACTCCTACTCCTCTGCGCCTACAACCCTCAATGTGGGTAATGTTGTGATGTTAATTAATGGTATTTTGGGGTGGGTGGTTTGCGCCCAATGCGCATGCGCACTTGGTCGCATGTGATGTTCGTGGGTGGCGCGCATGCGCGACTCTACGCATGGGTGTCCGTCTGTGCGTCGCCACACGCGTATGCGCGTCCACGTGCACATGCGCACAAAGCACACAGACACCCATGCGGTACTCGTCGTACTGCGCATGCGTACTGTCACACATGCGTAGTACTGCGTCTCATGGCGCATGTGCGTGTATCTGCGTACGGACACCCATGCGTTGGCGAGCACGCGCGTGGCGCACGAGCACCACGCCCGGCCAATTGCGCATGTGCAAAGAAAAACACGTGTTTAAACACTATAAATAAGCCTGCACACGTGGATCACGTTGAGGGTTGCTACAGGAGTTACAGTTAGAGAGTGTGATAGAGAAAGTCAGAAACAGAGACAGTGGTGGGACTAGTGCACAGGAAAGAACTACAGTGAGGGATAAAGAGAACTATAGGGAGAGAGGCTGTGGTGGGAGTAGTTCAGAGGAAGGAGGGGATAGTCTGTTCTGGGAGTAGGGCAGAGGAGAGAGGGAGAGAAAGAGAGTTAGGAGCAGTGTAGGTTTTTCTGTTTGTGCTAGTATAATTTAAAAGTGTCCTTTGTCATTGTGTCCTGTACTGTGTCCTGTATTGTACTGTATTGGAATTCTGTATTGCGTTCAGTGTTTTGTTGTGTTTAAGTGAGTGCTGGTGTGGTGAGAGGAGCGTTTGCAGCATACGGAGATGGAGAGAGAGAGGGAGAGAGACGTTGAGGGTGAGGGTGAGGGTGTGGTGGATGTGGGCCAACCTGTGGTGGGTGAGACACCGACGCTACAGACTGCACATCCTAGGGAGGAACAGGAAGGACCATCTGTTGGGCCACAGCCTGCACAATATGTCCAAACTGGGAAGAGAAAAAGGGTACCTGTGCCTGGTCCACAGCGAAAAAGAGCTTTACGGTTCAGTGAGAGAGAGAACCATATTCTACTCTCGCATGTCATAGAAAACTATGACCTCTTATTTGGCAGGCTCAGCAGTCGCACAACAGTGGCCACCAGAATGGCAGTGTGGGAGGAGGTGCGTGCTGCACTGTCAGAGGCATGGGGCCCCCCACGTGATGTAGAAAGCCTCAAGAAGAGGTTTTCCGACATTAAAAAAGGGGTGCGCCAGCACATGGTGGCCGAGAGACAACATGCACTTGGCACAGGTGGTGGGGGTCCTTTTATACCATCACTCACACCCCTGGAACAAGAGCTGGCAACAAGATTGGGCCACATCTATCTCTGTGGACTGCCGGAGGCCCTTGACACGGCACATCCTCACGCAGGTATGTATACTAACTGTCAGGTATAAATTCATGTTTAGAATGTCCCTTCAGTACACATCAGTCAGCTGCACAGACACTCCCATACCTGTGACCCAATCCACACCATGTTGGAAACCTGGTGGCACATGTGTGTGATATGCCCATGCACAACCTGTGTTGTTGACATGTCCTGGGGCAACATTACAAATGTGTCCCTCTACCCATCACTCTCCCCATCTGTCCCCATAAATCCACACATGAGTCATTACCCGACCTCCACACCTGTGATTGCCAAACACCATATGATTGTGAGGGCCATTGATCAGGTAACGTGTGTGTGACATACTATTTGCACAGTGCTACATGTGTTTCTCAGTGGGCCACAGGTGCTGTCTATTTGCAGTCCACGGCACAATGGGTCACAGCCAAACACATCTAGCAATGAGCATATAGTATGTCTAAAGACAATATTCCCTAGGCATAATTAAACATAGACAATGTATGGCAAAAACAGGTGTAAGGGTCGTGTATTCACAGACATGTGTGGACATATGTTGCACAGATAGGGGAAGGGATGTGATGGGGGACACATGTGGAATGGGACCAGGAAAATCAACATGGCAAACATACAACATGTGCATGGCCACACCACACACATGTGCCCCAGACACATGTGAATGGCGTGGACACACATGTATGGGAGGGTGTTATGGGTCGGGTATGCAGCACACACGCACATACCCACCACATCATGTCTGTGGTGTCTGTAGCACACACCTATACATATGTGGATGGTGAAACATATGTGTGTTCTCTCTGATTGTTCTCTATGCAGGTGACTACAGTAAAATGGGAGAGGAAGAGGAGGAGGAGGTGGTGGAGGAAGAGGGGGATTTTGACATCACAGTCCCAATGAGTCTGTTGGAGGCAGAACCTGCTGTCTCAGGGGGCTGGTGATGAGCTGGTGATGAGCCCCTACAGCCACCCGTAGCCAGCAGATCACCACTAGGGGCAGCAGTAATGGAGAACATCCAACGACCCAGGCCAGTAGTAGCCACTGATATACCTGACCCTCCTATGATGATGGCGGAGTTGAGGGCCCATGGCGCATCAGCACATCGCGATGCTGAAGGTGGGTGACAAAAGACTGTCATAATCACAACACAGAAACCACTAATCTCTAGTTGGTGTTTGTGTGGTGGATGTTGCAACATAACTTCCACATATGTGACATGTATGCCTCATGTTATTAGGATGTTTTTTGAAAAAAACGGTGTTGGGTATAATAGATGATGTTATTGTGTCACACAACAGAACAGCCTAAGGTCAGGTGACACCCCCAGATGCAGACCTAAGAGGAATGGTGTCATTTATGAAACAATACAAACATTGCCCTTGCAACAGTCTGCCTCAATGCAGACACCCAGATGTCTGGTAAACCACAGGATGACAACTAACCGATAGTTAAAGAAACAAAAATAGCATATACAAAGCGATGCAACCTTCCTCTGTGATGTAACATCACAAAGACTACATTCCCCACAGTCTGCATCTGCAGGTGGCAAAATACATAGCATATGAAGAGAGGTGAGAAAAAAGGTAAGGTCACCCATAGACAAGGATCTACAGAGGTGTCTCAGCCGTAAAGAAATATCATGTCTGTTTGTTTGGAGACTACATCCCTAAATTTTACCTGTACATCAACAAATAACATAGACTGCAGTGCAGACAGAAAGGTCCAACACCATGTTCCCTTCCTGTAACTCAACCAAACCATCAGTAGATTGCATAGGCTGAGAGCATGTGCGTCCCAGTGGGATTGCGGGGCTATGTGCCAATACTCTGTGATGGTCCCCATTATCATAAGTGGCATACTTCCAATACGTGTTGTATGCAACCATACAGTAATGAGTATGAGGCATGTCTATATATCAGCATATGGATAAAGAAGGACTAAAACCTTTAGAAATTACTGTACTGCAATGCAAACTTAAACACATATGAGGAACTACAACAAAAGCTGCCCATGTTGAGACCATATCCTGACACCATTACCAAGATTCTCACATCAGCCTACACCACCTTTCCCAATGCAACACTGACAGTATTACACAAAGACCTTACAGAACATACTGGGGAATGAGAAACATTGTCAATATCAATGAGAAAGAACATAAACTAAATACCTCAGCTCATGTACAAAATCAGAAGAGGCGTCATCGTAGAACAAACAACCAAAACAACATATAGTAAGTCAAAAAGTGTACTTGGAGCCACAAAAGGCAACCATGGAATGTGATACAACACTGTAGATGTTAATCCATAAGTAACATGGCCAGTGGGGAGATACAAATATATGACCAATCAGTACAGTGATACATACATTGTCCCTTGCAGCAAGCTACAAAAACAACATACTGAAGCACAGCCTGTAAGGATCCATATGATATGTCAAATGAAAAACAGAAAAACATATGTTGTCTAGTTTTTTGTTTGTTTTCCAAGTCGTAGTTGCTGCAGCCACGTTCAGCAGGCCTCTTCCTGAGTTGTGCTCACTCACCATCGTCTGATGTGTATTTGCTCAGACTGCTCTATTATACTGTTTATTCGCGCTACATTATCACATTTGCTTTAACATACCCATCTTTTCATTGTAGTACTTCTCTCACTTCCCACACTGTCGATGACGTTTTTATCATGGCAATCTCAAACCTCACCTACCCTCACATAAGCAAGTATTTTCTAAAGGTATCAACCACTCCCACAAAACATGTAAATGCTTCCCTGGATTAACGTGTCCCAGCAACATCACATTCCAGTCATTTCCCGACATCAGCTCCCTTGCATTTGCTGCATCAGCCAGCATACAAATCTGTCTAGTCCTTGCACCAGGCAATGTTAAGGACCAGCTCATCCATCCGGATAATGTTTACATGCCCACATCCGGCCCTTCTCCAGACAAAGTACCCCATCAGCCCATACATAGTCATGTCCTACAACAAACATTAGCCCATGTCAAACCTAATTACCCGTCACACAGCCCAACCCAAGACTAAGGCACCCCATGAGGCTACATCCAGTTCAATTAGCTCATGGAGACTATCGAAACCCAAGCACCCATAACACCCAATTCCTGTCATACCATTCCCCAACAGCTCATGTGCATCTCTATGACAAATAATCCAAAACCCCAGACCCATACATGGGCCGTCATCCCACACCTCATCACTGGTCTCAATCACCTATTGTCCATCAAGGGTCTTAGCCCCCCACAAATGCCACCTTACGCCCTACACACTCACTAAAAACCCATATGCTGTCCTAACCCAACACAACGCACAGCCCTACGCACGTAGCGTCTTGACCCCCATCCCTCCATTGGCTATGTGATGTTTTGCAGAAATCCACTGCTTTATTTTGATGTTGCTGCAGCAGTAGCAGAAAGGAGTGTCCCGGGGGGGGGGGGAACCCCTCTGCCCGCTGTTCCCCTCTGCCCGCTGTTCCCCTCTGCAGGGCCACACATTATGGAAAGGGAACATTCTCTGCATTGCGTCTCCTTTACGGCAACGGGCCCACTGATACGCTATCCATCACACCCCTGTGTCCAAAGAAGCCTTGACGACAGTTCCCAAAAGCACGTGTGGCCAAAACAGAGTCAGAAGGTAGACACTATCCCTTTACAGATCATAAAATACTTGAAGACAGGATAAGAGAACAGAGGGGGACCTAGACAACACTCCATTCTGCCATTGCTGGCGCAGCAGCGGCAGTAGGCAGATTGTCAAATCGTTTTTCGAAGGGTGTGGAAAACAACAATGTTCCTTGCGTGCAAACCCCTGGAAGGCCGTGCCCAGTGCAAATACACACGTGAACAAAGGTGGGCTTGGACCTGTATTGGATTGACACACGTAAGCACATAGCTCAGCTAAATACCTATGTGTCTTTCCAAAACACTACACAACCCCCCGCTCCCACCCCTGATGGATACTGAAATCAGACACATACCCCGCCAACTCAGGCTATCACTGTCCTTCACCAGTCAGTACCACCAGCTGTGCTTTCCTCAACATACCCCGTCATTGTTTTCCTGGTTGTTGCCCACCTCTGATGGCCCCCTCTGTTGCTCCCCCTGCTCTGTCTGAACCCTCCAAATCTGTTCCAAGGTCTACAAGATCTGATCCCCAAGCCCTCCTCAGTGGTACACAGGGTGCATATGTACCTCTCAGGTGTCACACACGTGCGGCAGCAGTGCACCTGTGCAGGTAAGGTGTGACATCCCTGTGCTATCATTCCATACCACTGAGTCAATAACACATCTCCTGTAACCTTTACATATTGTGTACATCCCTCCGAATGTGGCCTCACCTGTGCAGACCTTCCCAAATCTTCCTCTGTTGATCACTGCTGCTGGTCAGTTGAGGTGTTTCTGCCTGCTGCATGCTGCACCTGCCCTACCCAATGGATATGAGATAGCTGTCCTTGCCCAATCCTGTTGCTACGTCAGTAGTATGTGGGTGTGTCTGCAGAGGCTATTGACCGTTGTGTTGGCCTCATTCATCTACGTCCTTTAAAGTGTCCTCTGGGTTATTATGAGGTTTACTACTGTGACAATTATGTATCCTACCCCTATCCATGTTCCCATGTGACTCAGCCCTATCACATCATCAATCGTGTGGGATGTGCATGACATGTTTCTGTATGAAGGTGTATTAGTGGAGAGGTATCTCATAGACCACCCTGTGTCCCATTCTCAGGCAATCGACGTGTTCTGGAGCGGATTTGCAGTGCTGTGGAGCAGAACATGAGGGAGGTTTGTGCTGAGCTCCGGCAATTAAATGAGGGGGTCGGAGCCATGCCCCTAACTCGCATGTGTGAGGCCCTTGAGGGCATGCTTGATGTTATGCGGCGAGCTGCACCTGCACCACCACCACCAATGTATCCAGAAGAGGGTATTGGCCCACGAGGGGGAGGGGCCCGACATGGCAGGCGTGGGCGACCACGTCGTCACTAACCTATGATAAGATCAACCTTTACATCAAGAAAGCATAGATTTTTCTTTGTTGCACTGCTCATTTGGAGCAACTATGTACATAGTTATCCCTGTTTCGAAAGGGTTATTTTGGATTATATTTACAATTCTGACATATGCAAATCTTATTTTGTATGTGTGTCATGTAAATGGCTTTGGTGGATATGTGAAAAGTATTACAGACATGTTTGTATAAATACTTTCATATGAGAGAAAAGCTGTGATAATAAACAGCTGTCATACACTACATGCACTGTGTGTTTCCAATGAGTGTCCATGTGGTCCCGTGTGTATCTTTGAAATGGGGGGGGGGCAGACCATATGATCTGCACCCAGGTCCCGTGCTGCAGCTACATTGGCCCAGGCAGGTACTATTTACACGATGCACACATATGCAATGTGTCACGTGCACAATGTGTCACCACAGCCTCTGAGCTGCATCGGCCCAGTGTGCACAGACATCCATGTAGACCAGGGGTGGTGGAAGGCTGTTTCTGGAGAGCCGCAGACCAGTCAGGTTCTCCGGATATCCCTAATGAATATACATGCGATATATATCTGCATTACAGATATCATGCCCACCTGACTGATTTGTGGCCTTCAAGGAATGGATTTGGAGAGCTCTGCATCACACCTCTGTCATGTAAGATTGTGAGTGGGCAAGTTGCAGATGTCCTAGACCTCCAAAGGGTATTTAGAATGCGTCACATTCCTCCTTGATTCACGCCAGCACCAAAAAAATGTTGGTGGTGGTGAGAAGTGAGGAGGAATATGACACATTCTAACTAACCTTTTTGATGTCTTGGACATCTGCACCTTGCCCACTCACAAGCTTAAAGGAGAGAGGTGTAAGGCAGGGCTCTCAAAAACTAGCACTGGCGGCCCAACAAACCAGTCAGGCTGGCAGGATCTCTCCAATTCATAGATATATCTCATGCATATGCATTTTGAATATTCCGAAGACCTGACTGTGGTGCGGCTCTCCAGGACCACGGTTAACCACCCCTGATGTGGAAACAGGGGGACTATGTTTTAAATTGCCTGTTTAGTTTCCATACACATCACCGTGTGCAACCCCTCATACAACACACTTTGGTGGCATTTGTGTGACCCTTGCCCATGCCTATATCACTGATCACATGCCCACCACCCCACCATAGGGATGCATGTGACAGAGGTCAAAATGGGTGGCATGCATATGTCAGCTGCTCATATGTGTGTAAAAATGTGGCTCAAGTATGTCCATCCCTGTGGCATGTACGTCTCTGGGACAGCCGCTACATTGCAACATATAATGCAGCACCCTGTTATCAGACACCTACACACATGGTCCTCCAGACAAACTGCATGTGGAGCCAATTGAGGTATCACACGCATGTTTACCCGTCAAAAACATATCTGGCCGCACACATATCACATGCTGCCATCCATAGTCATATGCTAAGTGAGACACGTGAGCATTACAAGGTATGTAATAGAAATGTTTAATACATAACAAAAAAAGGACAACTATATACATGTGTGGGGAGGGGGAGAATACCATCACCCACCCCCCAAAACCACACCCTCCCCTCCCCGCACACACCCACCCGCCCTAAACAAACGCCCACACACTACCCCCCACCCCCACATGAGCCCCACCCTCCCTCAGCATGCCCCGTGATGGGGGACAGGGCAGCACAGGGCACATGTGTGGACGTCACAGGCACCATCAAAAATGCCTGTGACGCCCTTCAGGGGGTGGCTGCCGACATGGCAGATGCTCCACGTCAGCAACCACCCTCTCCATGGCTCCTGCCATCCATTCCTGCAGGTGCACCAACCGGTGCACCCGCTGCTCCAGGGCATCCAGAGCCTCACACAGATGTACAACGCATTTGCCACCACACACACACATAGTTCCTGGTGTTTGTGTGGTGGCATCTGCGTGCAATGTGTGTGGGGCCTTGGATGTTGGAGACACCGGCCATGGATGGCGGGAGCCCACAGTGCCCTGTGCTGCACTGTCGTCAATGTCACTCTCCCAGACACCCTGCGACCACTCCTCCCCCCCTGACTCCTCCCCAACACCCACCAATGCCTCCCCCCCTCACATCACCCACACCCTCTCCCTCCCTTGTGGCCTTGCCACCCACACCTTCCAGCCCAACATCCCCCATGCCCCCCTCCGCAGGTTCGTCCTCTGGCCCCTCCGCCTCCTCCCCACTGGTGTCCAGGACTACCACCTCCACGACAGCGCGGGAGGTGGGTCTTCGGAGGGCATAGGCAGAGGTGCAGGGGTCTTCTTCACTGTCATCACCATCTGTGGAAGATGACAGTCATCAGCACAGGTATATGTGTGTGACACAGCACATGTACCGATGCAGGTACCACGCACACTGATGGGCCACTGTGACGTCTGATAGTGGCCAGACACTTCATAAATACGCACCATCACCTTGTGATGATTCCGCATGCTTGAGGCGCTCCAGGTATGGCCCATGGTGCAGGCGCAGCTCCCTGCCTTTTTTTCTAAGATCCTCGACCTGTGGGTGTGAGAAGAATGGGAGGGAGCATGAGTGACCACTCACCTCTGGTGGGTGGCCAACATACACATACAACAGTGTGGCAAGGGTCTTGACACTTCAGCTCCACTGATGTGTGTGTCATGTATAGCATAGTTCAGCACCTGTCACAGGGGATCTCCATGGGCACAAGGAACGTGTTATCACATGTGGACAACACCATTACCAACTGAGCCTATTCAGCAATGTTAGTTACCGTCAAATATGACAGCCTCTGCAGCCATCCCATGGTGCGTGCGTGATGCTACCACCTGTCAAAAATGCGTCTCTCGTTGTGTATGTTTAGCACACCAGGAGGGGGGGAGGGATACATTGGGACAGTGGGGGAAAGAGACACAACCCAAGGCGGAGAGGGATGTGTTGTAATTATGTCATCCTGCTGTGCCAGGAGATCACCTGTCACAGCCAATTGACTATGCTATGAACAGCTACCCACCAGGCCAAAGTCACACATGTGGGGAAAACTGAGATGAGGAGGCCAGGAAAGGGTTACAAGAGTGATCATGTGCTCTGGAAGGCCTGTACCTCCACCCATGTTGGTTGGTCATCCTGTGTGAGAGGCAGGTAGGGGTGTAGTATGTATGGGGTAGGTTTGGCAGAACATCCTAAACAAACATAGAACAGCTGCAGGTGCCCTTACCTGAGCTTTCCGTGCCCATGTAAGACGGACCAGGTAGCTTCTTCAACAAATTTTGTCAATATCTAATGTGTGTACTTGACAACATGACTCTGCCATGACTCTCATATTGTGTGTCTCTACATGGGCTAACAGTGAATGCTGCTATGTAGGTTAGATAACAGGTAAAACACTGAGTGGTCCAGTCGGTTGGAGATAGTTGCGACAGTGATTTACCCACATTCAAACACTCAGCAAGTCAGAATAGTTGAGGAGGCATTGGCAGTTGCTGCGTACTCTCCAGATGTGCAGTCACAGCTCATGCACAGTCAAGGGTATGAAGTGTCCTCTCTGCATGTGCAGCATGCGACTGTTGACAGACTACAGGTACCTACATTTCATGTTTCCAATGAGAGAGCAAATCCACCTTATGCCAAATGTGTGGATGTGTCCATAGCATGACATGCTCATGTGGAAATGTTGTGTGGGATGCATAAGGCAGTTACAATATTCTCCACTGATATGACTCGCTGATGTGATTGCAGGATGTTATCTCACATCCACAGTCATACACCCTATGGATGTCGCCTGTAAGGGCACCAAGTGGATCAGCATCCGCTGCCCTGGCAGCAGATGGGGTCACATGCCTCTGGAGGTGGTGTACGTTCAGGTCTTGCAGGATGCAGGCCTCTCATGATTATGGGTTTGGACAGGATGGGATGACATTGTTTGTGCAGTGATGGGTTCTGATGGAGCAGCAATGCAACGTCAATGGACAAAAACTCACTCTGTTCGGAGACCATTGTTTGATAAGTAATGTGGTACGTCACAAACATGTTTCCATATGCATAAGAGAAGGGGTTCCAGGCCTGTTGAGTGGCCAAAATGAACTGTCACATCCACCGCATGGCACATGAGGGCCTTATGGAAGTTGGCTGGACACACAACCGACAAAATGTACTTTCAGACTAGCGGGAGGACCAAAGCACCTTACAGCCATCAGTAGACAGTCTCTGGGGTGCTGTGACGGGGGATCATTCTGCCATACATTTCCCTCCTCCTCCAACAATACGTCTGGAGCTGACCACACATACATTCGATACACCTGGGTCATATGTGTTATCAGAGTGTATCACACCAGTTATTGCATGTGTAGGTCTTTAATGATCATGTCGCCTCTCTCCCTCAGGGGTTGCAATGGGGTCTATGCAGACAACGCAATGGCATGTCAGCCATATAGGACTTAGTGTTCCCAGTTGAGGGGGGCCTCATCCCGTGCCTAGTAGCTCTGAGCTGGGAGGTATGTGTGGAACCATTAAGGATGTGCATATGCTGGACGTGCACAGATGTATGACTCCTGAGTTGGCCAGAGTTGCACTACTCACCAGAGTGGTTAAATGTTTTCCAAAGATGTGTGCAACAGCACAACACAACATAGTTTGTATGGCTAAGAATAGTGCTTCTCAGGGGAATCGACAAGCACCAAATGGATCTGATGCTGTTTTGAGGACACACACAGTTGAGGTGCATCGTTACAACGTGACACAGAGGTCTGTCCTCTTTGTTATGTTACCTATACCATAGCTACATCACTGTTGGCGCGAAGTCGAATTCCAAGGGCCTGTAGACGTGAATGACAGACAGATATATATCAAGGATATTATCTCAGACTTCAAACAGCTTGTTGTCGAACTCACTCTAGTGACATATGCAGGTGCCTTGGTTGTAGGTTTCTAGAACATGTGCAGCACAGGCCACTTTGGGCACACCTGTTTTACATGCTATCTGAAGAGTGATTTATTTTGGAAAGCTGTGCCCTTCATCAGTGTCAGTGATCTCCACCACCAGTCCAGGCACAGGGTATGGGGTTTCCATTCACTGTGACATCTGGGAGACAGCCTGCTGCTTGCATTCATTAGGTAAATTGTGTACCCACTGTGCTGGTTTCATATGGTGACACGCGTAGAGAACCACATGCACCGTAGATGCCATATGACCCAGCAACTCATTCATCTCATGAGGTGAGAGATGCGTGTGTTGTATGTTTGTCCCCACACATTGCACAATACCATGACACTGGGGCTGAGTCAGGTATGTCTTTGTTTGTCTGGTATCTAGCCTTTAACCTATCAGCTCCAGGGTTCACGTAGGAGTCTGACTCCATCTTTCATGATAGCTGATTGGGCCTACATATTGGACTCCAAACATTGTGGAAGAGAGAGGTGCCTGGACATGTGTTTGTGACTGTGGCTGGATGTGGCAGACGTCCATGTAGGGACACCAAAAAGAACCCCTAGTACGGACCACACCAGCAAACACAGACATGCACTTTGTGGATACTGTGGCTGCTGTGGCACGGGTGTCGGGAGAACATATGTGAGATTGTGGTTTCCCTGATGGGGGGAATAACGGGACCTTCGGTGTGCGTGTGGACAAAGATGATGTGTATATGCATCGATGTGATCTACACAACACAGCCATTTATGTTTGTGTTTATGTTTGTGTGGGTTAGCAATTCAGTGTGGACTGTCATCAGGAACAGAAACTGTTTCAGCTCTCAGAGATGTCAGATGTGTCTGTGACCTCCTTCAACCATATTTCTGAGGGTATAGTGTTTTGAAAAGGAAAAATCATGTTAGTGATGAGATATCTATTCCATTGCTCTGTGAGTTAGACGATGTGTTCACTTAGTGATTATGTGAGGTGAGGTCTGCTAAATGAATGTCCCCACTATTGTCGGGGGCCGACAGCTATGTGCATGACGCCTCTACCCTCTGCTATGATGGACAGAGACCAGGGTTCTGATGTTATTTGCCTACATCTGTGGGTGATGTGTCATAATTTTCCAGAGATTGTGGTCAGTTTCTTCCCCTGCAGGGCCATGGAGGTCAGGTACTCCAACACAGAGGCCAACGCACTGTAGGGGCTGAGGCTGCTGGGTCTGCTGCAGCTAACAAGCTATTGGCTTTCTTTGCATAGTAGCTTTTTGAGCCTTTCTAATGGCTTGTACTGCAGAGTGGAGTTAACTAACATAGACAGGATCATCAATATGTGATGGGTTTGTCACAGCCACATTGTCCTGCTGCTTTCTAGAAATATGTTTGTCAACAGTACAGGGGATGTTGACCACTTAACCTGCACACATTGTTGCAGGTGATAGACTTGAAGGCAACAAGATGTCCTTGCCCCAATAGCTATGTCTGGGACTCTACCTTTGCATGACAGACAGTAGGGAGCTGCCCTGATCACATCATATGAAATATGCTGGCCATGCATGACAGGTGCTTTTGAGTCTGGTCCTTTGTGATGTGAGAGATGTGCACACAACAATAGTACATCTTCTTTGAAACCCCATCAGGAACATTCCCATGTTCAGGATGTAGGCACCTGTCATGTCTGACAGCATGAATTTATGGACGACCAACAATCACAAACAACTAAAGCTTTGCACCCCCTAACAGGGGGTTTGGTGGCATCATGTTTGTAACCTTTATGTCTCTCCCTAGCACACTCAACCATGACAGAGTGATTTGGGAGGTATTCCACCTGCAGACAAGGTGACAGAGGCACTTGTGGGATTGTGCAGAGGTGGTAGGGGCGATCTTCCACCTTCTCTAAAGGTGGTTCCGTAGAATGTGCTGTATTGGCAGAATGTCTTGCCCCTATGATTTTGCCTCATACTGGAAGATCTATGTATTCCGTGGCCTGTGCTCACATCGTGTTAGTAATGACATGGATACGCCCCCAACGACATGTGTTTTCCAATCATGCCAGAACATATATTTTATAGGGGACATTCTCCACTTCGTAGAGGCACGCTTGTCCTTGAGAGGTATATTGTTACCCTCTGAGCTGTCACAGTAATCACACCCCTCAGGTGACTGGATGGTAACACTGTATGGAGGCTCAAGTAACATGATATCGTGATACCAATTGGCCACAGTATCGTTGTGATATGGTATCGGTGTGTACATACCAGTAATCAGCAACACACATGTTGCATTTGTCATTGACACTCATGCAATTGCTACACCAACCGGTGTTGCAGTTTGCAGGGTCTGTGTTGCAACGAGGCTTGTGGCTGCCACATGGTCACATGGCAGATTGTACTCACTGGCCACAGTCCTCTGTTAAAACAACAGCGATGATGTCTGTGTATGAGTAGTGCCCAACGCCAGGTGGCCCCAAGATGGAACAGGTTTACTGCACCAGGATGAGGGATGTCTCACATCATGGGGTTCCATAGTGGCTTTAGGGGCTAGGGGCTGCCACTGGGCTTGTATGTTTGGAGCGTCCACCTCAAGGGCAATGCCAGTGACAGTACACCTCTCATGAGGGGTATTTCCCTTTATGAGCCAGAACAATTTGGTTTGTGTTACATGAGATGCTCGGGAGAAAGAGTATGGCCTTGACGACACGTCTTGGTGTAAGGCCACGTTGGTGGGGAAGAGGTTACTCAGGTTGGCTGATGTGTCCTGCAAGCCACTCTTGGCTAACATCCCCATGCCCATACATTCAGACATATTTGGTTGTAGCCATCACCTATGTTAATAGCAAACATGGTTGTCAGTGACAGAGACAATAACTGCACATTATCCACATATGTTCTGCAGATCAGGGGGGCTTTTCCATGGTTGATGTGGCATCAGAGCCCAATGTCACACTGGAGGTGGTTTTACAAGGTGTGGTTTTGTTTCCCCCAGGAGTTTCATTGTGTTGGTGTTATTGACCCTTTGCAATTTTTCATGTAAAGGATATTTGTATAACTACAGAGAAACTCAATGACAGTGGCACAGGGGTATCAGTACCACAGACTTTTTTCGGCAAGCTCAGTTACAATGACCTGCTGAATCAGTGGCATGCCATTAAGTGGTGCGAGCTATTTGGGAAAGGAAAACGAACCGTACACAGGTGCTGTGGGTTGCTTACAATAGCTTTCCTAGACGACACTGGGGACTGTTTGCACACAGGCTCTGTCGGTACTGATGACACCCACATGTAGGGACTCCGTCCTGATTGTGCTGTGCCATTTTCTGCTCCCATTGACACCTGCATACATAGTTGCGTCTCTGGACATGTGTGCAGTGACACCTATCTGCAGTGTGCCTGCCAGCCTAAACACATCTGAACAGTACCCTGGGGCCCCCTTGCATGACCTTGCATGATCATGCCACATTGAGAATGACAATGATGGTGTATATGCTACCCCCCCTAACCCTGTTTTTGTCTTTCAAGCCATTTGTTGTGACATAAGCCACACACGTACTGGACAACAGACCCAATGGCAACATTGTATCCTAACAAACGGCACTGCTTTGTCCCTACATGGAACATGGTATGGGTGGCCCTATTCACCTTGCCAGGGGCCACTACCATGACATTTGTGTTTATGCAGGGCCCAGGATAGCAATGTTTGAACCAGGAGATGCATTGTGTAACGTGTTTCTCATGGGGTACCTGCAAGCTATGTAAGACCTAGTTATGTCATTGTTGCAGGAAAAAATACTGTGCGTAAAGGATGTGGGAATAACCCAGTATGGGCTATATCTTGTTGAAATGTGACTATGACCTGGGACTTCAATGATGACAGCAGGTGTGTTTTGCTAAACCATGGACAGGGACCAACCAATCACACTAACCTATTGCCACCTGTGCTCATGTGGCTGTTTGTGTCTGTGGTGTCCAACCACAAGAGGTGACTGTAGCTTTCCTTCACCATCAGTTCTGTTAATCTGCTGCAAGGTTATGGATTTGTAGCAGGTGTGAGGATGGGTAACCTAACTATGCATAAAGTGAGGGGAACCTGGTTCTGTTACAGGCGTTTGAAATAACATCTCATAGGTCATGGGGATGGTGTACCTATACACACATCAACATGTGCACCTAGCATATCATCTGGATACATCAAAGACGTGTGATGAGATGGTGACCTCACAGACCATGGGAGAGGTGCTACCTACCTGCCATAACCTACCACAACATGTGAATGCCATACCCACCAATGCAATGTGGCCTGTGGCCCCATGGGGGTTGGGTGTCGTGGCACACATCATCAGCTGCATACCCCATTGCAAAAGGATAATGGACAAGACACCTTACGCAGGTCACAGGACTCCTGGGGATAGGGAGAATGTATTGAACTGGTTAGGCACACTCAACCATATCACCAGGGTGAGTGACAGCCCACTGTGATGGGCTCACTTAACTCCTGGGGATAGGGAGGATATATTAAACTCTTTATGCACACACAACCATATCACCAGGGTGAGTGACAGCCCACTGTGATGGGCTCACTTAACTCCTGGGGATAGGGAGGATATATTAAAGTCTTTATGCACACACAACCATATCACCAGGGTGAGTGAGAGCCCACTGTGATGGCCTCACTTAACTCCTGGGGATAGGGAGGATATATTAAACTCTTTATGCACACACAACCATATCACCAGGGTGAGTGACAGCCCACTTTGATGGGCTCTCAGGACTCCCGGGGATAGGGTGGATGTATTAACTTGTCTAAGCACACACAACCATATCTCCAGGGTGAGGGATAGACCCATGTGATGGCTTCTCTGGACTCCTGGGGATAGGGTGGATGTATTAACTTGTCTAAGCACACACAACCATATTCCCAGGGTGAAGGATAGGCCACTGTGATGGCCTCTCTGGACTCCTGGGGATAGGGTGGATGTATTAACTTGTCTAAGCACACACAACCATATCCCCAGGGTGAAGGATAGGCCACTGTGATGGCCTCTCTGGACTCCTGGGAATAGGGTGGATGTTTTGAACAGTTACAGCACACACAACCATATCCCCAGGGTGAAGGATAGCCCACTGTGATGGGCTATCTGGACTTCTGGGGATAGGGTAGATGTATTAACTTGTCTAAGCACACACAACCATATCTCCAGGGTGAAGGATAGGCCACTGTGATGGCCTCTCTGGACTCCTGGGGATAGGGTGGATGTATTAACTTGTCTAAGCACACACAACCATATTCCCAGGGTGAAGGATAGGCCACTGTGATGGCCTCTCTGGACTCCTGGGAATAGGGTGGATGTTTTGAACAGTTACAGCACACACAACCATATCTCCAGGGTGAAGGATAGGCCACTGTGATGGGCTCTCTGGACTCCTGGGGATAGGGTGGATGTTTTTAACTGTTTCAGCACACACAACCATATCCCCAGGGTGAAGGATAGCCCACTGTGATGGGCTATCTGGACTCCTGGGGATAGGGTGGATGTTTTGAACAGTTACAGCACACACAACCATATTCCCAGAGTGAAGGATAGGCCACTGTGATGGCCTGTTTGGACTCCTGGGGATAGGGTGGATGTTTTGAACTGTTTCAGCACACACAACCATATCCCCAGGGTGAAAGATAGCCCACTGTGATGGGCTATCTGGACTCCTGGGGATAGGGTGGATGTTTTGAACTGTTTCAGCACACACAACCATATTCCCAGTGTGAAGGAGAGGCCACTGTGATGGCCTCTGTGGACTCCTGGGAATAGGGTGGATGTTTTGAACAGTTACAGCACACACAACCATATCCCCATGGTGAAGGATAGACCACTGTGATGGCCTGTCTGGACTCCTGGGGATAGGGTGGATGTTGTGAACAGTTTCAGCACACACAACCATATCCCCAGGGTGAAAGAAAGCCCACTGTAATGAGCTCCCAGGACCCCTGGGGATAGGGAGAATGTTTTGAACTTTGACAGCACACAGACCATTATCACCAGGATGACTGGTAACCCACTGTGATGGGCTCTCTAGTCTCCTGGGGATAGGGTGGATGTATTAAATTGTCTGGCCACACACAACCATATCTCCAGGGTGAATGCTAGCCCAATATGATGATCTCCCAGGACCCCTGGGGATAGGGAGAATGTTTTGAACTTTGACAGCACACAGACCAATATCACCAGGATGACTGGTAACCCACTGTGATGGGCTCTCTGGTCTCCTGGGGATAGGGTAGATGTATTAAATTGTCTGGCCACACACAACCATATCTCCAGGGTGAATGATAGCCCACTGTGATGAGCTCTCACGACCCCTGTGGATAGGGGGGCATAGTGAACAGCATTGGCATCAAAGCCAAAGTTTTACATATCCTTATGCTGGACCCAAGGTTTTTTGATGCTGGTACAGATCACACCATATCCATATGATGTGGTTTTGATTTACTTGGGCTTACTTTATTACAGTATGTTGTTGCATGGCCACAGCAGCAGCTGCCATGTCACAAGGATAGCATCATGACCTCTGTGACCATGTGCATCAACACCTGGGTACAGGGCAAATCAGTCACATATGATACAAACACATTATGGAATGTCTGGTCACCTGCTGCACATTACTGACTCACACTACCTGAACCCAACAGCATGGACATCTGCAATGATCACAGGCTATATATATGATTGTAATGACCTGGCCCCATACCTGGTCCCTTGGGTATTCAGCAGTGCGATTAAAACGCCTTTGTAGACGTTCCCAGGCCCTGCGTACTTTGGAGCTGTCCCTGTACCTGGTGGCCCCGGGGAAGAGCTTATCCTGCCTCTTTGCGATGAGCCGGGCCAGGTTGCGGAGCTCCCGAGGGGTGAACGCAGGCTTCCGTGTTCTGGTCGCCATTTTTAGATATTATCACCTGATTGCACGCAGCGTCAATCACGTGCATGCGCACTGCAACTGGCGCAGATTAGTGCCGTTTTACGTCCATCTGCGGTCCGACAATGGCGCAGTTTAGCAACGTAATACGTGCAAGTGCGCTCCGCAGCTGACGCATTTTTGCGACATTTCACGTGCAACTGCACCACGCAGCGCGCAGTTTTGCGACGTATGATGTCCAACTGCGTCCCGCAAATACACATTTTGTTGCAACGAATTGCGCACATGCGCACCCCAAATTGCATATACACTGCTGTGTCTTACTTATTTGAAACACATAAAATATTTCATGATCTTAACGTGTATACACATTTGGGACTTGAACTTATCAGCACTTCCACAATGGTTCTTAGGCTTCTGTATGATGTGATGTGCTATGGCTTTCACACTGCACTTACTGCCAATGCAACTGCTAACACAACAAGGGGTCCTGAGAGCCCATCAATGTGGGCTAACAGTCACCCTGGAGATATGTTTGTGTGTGCTTACACCGTTTAATACAGCCTCCCTATCCCCAGGGGTCATGAGAGCCCATCACAGTGGGCTGTCACCCTGGTGATATGGTTGTGCTTGAGGTAGGAAACAAAACCTCCCTATCCACAGGGGTCCACAGAGCACATCAGAGTGGCCTACCAGTCACCCTGGTGATATGGGGATATGTGTCCCACTAGATCATGTTCAGTATTTCATCTCAATGTGAGCCCAGCAATGATGTGCTGGATGGCATAAGGGGGGGAGGGCCTTTTGGATCGGGACAGTCTACATCCACATTAGTTAGCGTAGCACGAATAATGAGCTGATGGAGGTTGGCATGCGACAGACATGTACGTTGATCTTAAGTCGGTGTGCTGACACACATACATAGTGGCTGACGTGTGCCACATTAGTTGCCATACCTCCTTATGGTACAGAACTCCTGTTTTCCTTCACACAGGCAGCCTAATCAATATGACTTGCTGAGACATTACTCCCTAATATCAGCAGTTATTTGTGGGGGCCTTTGGTAATTATTTTTTTTCTGAGAACAAACACACTGCGACAATGCAATAACCTAGGGTGGCACATCTGGTACCCTATGAGGCACTCCAGAGAGGACAATATGAGGTGCAGTGTCCGACACAGCACCTTCTAAGGTTCAATATCAGCCACCTTTTGAGTAAGCTTCAGGCTACAGCACTGAGGGTGTTGTTGGTGGCAGCACCAAATGACATTGCAAAGGGTACAAGCCTCAGAAAGCCATATCAGATTACCCCACTGTAGCATCAGACCCATAACTTATGGCTCTACACGCTGTGAGGTCACAGGTGGCCAACATCTCCATAGCTCTGTGGTTGTGAATCAGTGCTCCTCGAAGCCCTAAGCCAGTCGGGTGATCAGGATAGCCCTCATGAATATGCATGAGATATATCTGCATCAGAGCTATCCTGCCAACCTGCCTGGTTTGTGGCCCTGTAGGTCTGGATTTGGAGACCCCTGCCTTACACCTCTTTCATTTAGGAGTGTGCGTGTGCAAAGTGCAGATGACATAGACATGAAGAGCGTAGATAGAATGTGACATATACTTCCTCAGTTCTCACCACCACCATGAAGTTGTATAATGTAAAATATGTTGGTGGTGGTGGTGAGAGGCAAAGACGCATATGAGACATTCTATCTAACCTTTTTGATGTCTTGGACATCTGCACCTTGCCCACTTACAATCGTTGATGACAGAGGTGTAGGGCAGGGGTGGAGGGCCACTCAACACTCACGTTGCCAGGATATCTCTAATGCATATATATCTCATGCATCTTCATTAGGGCTATCCTAAACACCCGACTTGCCTAGGGTTTCAAGGGTGACTGGTTCAGAACCACTGCCATAGCTACTAACACACCCCTGGCTGCCTACAGTAGGAATGAGGGCCAACACATGACCTGTTTGCTTTCTTTAAGAAGATAGGGTTAAACCACAAATACCCATGATGCACTGCACATGTAAATCAGCAGTCTACACATAACAGCAAGATGGGTTATGCAGCCCAAAACCACCTCAGCCTGGTAATGATTACTGAGCATGTAGATTAATGACACAGAGGTGATACTGAGCGTCACATTGTGCGGGTCCTGGGCTCACCCTGAGAGTGAGAGGGGACACCTAGCACCATGTCCACAGCACCTGGCTTAGCTGAGATAGGCTATGCTGTGAGTCAACATCAGTGACAGTGTCTGATGGGTAGGTCTTGTAGATGCACTGCCAAATACACTTGTGTCCATCTCTTATTTCTATGTGAAGTTTAGTCCTTGTGCAATTTTGAGCAAACACATTGGACATATCGTGTGTGGTGGCCATGACCACATTAAGTATGTGATTTGTTTGGGGGGAGGCGGTTTGAACACATAGACGGATTCTGTGGCAACACCCAAACTGACCACTAGAACTCATGATCACCCACCAACACATCCACATTCCACATCACTGCAATGTTGCTGCTGGAGGGAACTGTCAACCTGGGTGCAGCTGATGGAGAGACAACATACAGGGCAGTCCATGCATTTCTGTACACAACCACATGGTGATAGCAGACAGATGACAGGCATGGAAATGCTCAGCAGCCCACCACCGCTAACGGACATTCTCCAGCAGCAAACACAGAAAAGCTGCAGCCGCTGCACCCTTCAAGGTGTGCCATCCTTACACATACTAGGTGCAAGCTGTCTGCTAGCTAGTCCATAATGCATATTACTGGAGGAAATGTGTGCACCCAAAACTGTGATGTCTGCACACTCACCAAGCAGTTAAGTTAGTGATTGGACCCCAAAAGGTAACCCATAGATATCACTTGAAAGAGATGTTGTTTCCACTATGGCAGACCTAGCCATGCCATGGTGACTGCTCAGTCAGGGTGAGAGTGACCTTCCAGGAGGACATGCAGGGGCTACCCTGTCCGTGCTGCTAATGGTCGCACACTACAATGTCCAATACATTGGCTTATGATCTGTCCTCATGCATCCTGGCCAGGCCAGCCTGGCGGAGGTATACCCACAATACCTTGCTCCTCATTATGCACATTGGCAAGCTAACACTGGACACAGTGCAAACATTGTGCGCTGAGTAAGGTGTTTCTGACATCACACACTGGATGTACAGACACACAATCCCACACCTATGCCATCACTGTGTTACTATAGCTAGCTTTTGCAGTCTAGGCCAACTCAGCAGTCCTGGACACAGTGCAGGCATGGCTATGGTATGCAATACTGTTGGTGTCACACACCAGGGTGGGGAACATTGTCAGACACCAGACCTGACACACACTCCACAAACATCAGACATATTGGTATGATACCACTCAATAACCCTATTATGCTTAACGTAGGAATTGATATCTGCCACTGATCACATCTACATGTGTAGTGTATTTCCAGATTTATGGTGACAGTGCTAAGGTGTGCACTTACTAGTTTTGTGAGATGTACGCAAGGCCCAATATCATGACTGTCCAATAGTCTTTGGGTAATGGAGCCTGTGGGTCTGGTCATTTCTGCTCCTGTTGGCCGGTACTCTCGGGCAGAGGTCCCCAACTCCAGTCCTGTTGGGCCAAACACTGATCATGTTTTCCAAATGTGCCTAGCGAATATGCATGTGATACATCTGCATACCATGGACCAGCATATGGAAATGGACAAACACATCTTTATTTCAGACATCATAAGATGTGAATGATTTGTGGCCCTCCAGGACTGCATTTGGGGGAATCTGCTCTATGTAATGCACGTGTTTCTCATATATGTACACTTTTAAAGATAATATAGATGTATTACCCATGTTTGCATTATCTGCACTACAGGTTCTGTTAGCTTTAAAACATTTGTGTGGTGTGACAATTGTGGGGACTGGGTTGGCAGGGCGGACACATGGGATTTGAACCTGTGACCTTCTGCTCCTGAAAGCACTGCCTGTGTGCTTTGCACCACCGTCTTGTCACAGAGGCAGTGCATTCCCAGGGGAATCCATGGCTGTTTGTCAGACTGACCCTGTCTGTTGCAGTGCACAGCACCCACTTAAAAAGGGCTAGGCCATGGTGTGCTGTGGACAGCTGCCACCAGTTCCCCTGCCGTCACCATGCTCACATGGCCTTATATTGGATACTGCATAAAAAGTACATGATGAGTGACCCTCCAGGACTGCATTTGGGAGAATCTGCTGTAGATGATGCACATGTTTATTTGGTGTGTAGTGTTGAGGGAAAAATATGACTATTTCAAACAATCTTAGATTCTCTGCAGCAAAGGTTCAGTCTTTAATGCCAGGTTTTAGAGGGGTACAATTCTGGGCACTAGTTTGACAGGAGCCACAGACAGGATTTGAACCTGTGATCTTCTGTTCGTACACACACTGTCTGTGTGCACTGCACCACCGTTTTGGCACATATATGCTGCATTCCCTGGGAAGTCCATGACTGTACATCCGACAGAGCCTGTCTGTTGCGGTGGACAGTGCCAGTCTGCACACGCCTAAGGCACTGTCTGCTGTGGCTTGCAGCCACTGCCCCCTCCACCACCTGTACCCCTCGGCCAACATGAAGACATGTCCTTATCTGGAAAATCCCATATAACCTGATTGCGTTGTGGCACTCCAGGACTGAATTGGGGGAACTTGCCTGTATGTAATGCCCACTGTTATGGTGTGTGTGCGGTGTAAGGTAAAATATAGGTGTTGGAAACATGCTTATGTTGTCTGCTATGAAGGAGTGTCTGTACTATCACTGTTTCTTGGTGTGAAAAACTATATGGACTGGGTTGGCAGGAGCCCCAGCTGGGCTTTGAACCTGTAACCCTCTGGTCCTACAAGCACTAGCTGTGTCCACTGCACCACACTGTGACCACAGAGACAGTGCAGTCCCTGGAGATAGGACAACTGTCCACACGAGGCAGACACCCTGCTCTGCACAATTTTACTGTGGGCTCATTTACCTGGTATGGCGACAAACGTGCAAATAAACCTCAAATATTGCCTCAGAAAAAGGGGAAAAAACACATAACCAAGCTGGGCAACATTGATATTACTGGGCAACATTAAAAACACTCGCAGGTAGGCTCCAAAACAGAGAAATGTTTTTTGGACGGTTCTACGCTCCGTGGACCCTTCCATAAATCATTCCTTTTTTTTGGAGCTTTCCTGGGAGTGTTTCTTATTGTTGGCCATTGATATCAATGTTGGCCAGCTGGCTTATAATTTTTAAATATTTTGTTCTGGCCATTTTCAGTTGTTAGTTGCAATTTTGTTCTGTGCACATGTATCACACTGCTCACGTGTTTTAGGTTTCACCGGTTTGGCTTTACATTGCTGACGGAAATGGTTTCTCTTCGCTTTAAATGCAGTTTTTGCATGTAAATTCGGCCCCGCTCCTGTGCGGGGAGCCTCTCCTCTCCCACTCTCCACCCATTGACCCCGTCTCACCGCCCCTCGGGGGCCTTCCTTTGCCCTCGGTTAGCCTTTCCCCGCCTCTATCGCACATCAGCGCACCGCAAACGTGCGCGTTTTCATCGCACGTGTGCGGGGTCCGTTAATGTGACACGCACACGTGCGGGGCACTTAAGAGCACTTAAATGCATCATTTTAGAGCGCTCAAGTGTGCCCCGCACAAGTGCGCAGTTTAGTAAACATACCCCATAGACTTCTATCATATCTCCCCTCAGCCATCTTTTTTCCAAGTTCAAGAGCCCTAACCTTTTTAGCCTTTCTTCATTGGGGTATCCTTCCATCCCCTTTACCATTTTGGTGGCTTTTCTCTGAACCTTTTCTAATAACGCTATATCCTTTATAAGATACGGCGACCAGAATTGCACACAATATTCAAGGTGCGATCGAACCATGGAACGATACAAAGGCATTATAATATCCTTTGTTTTATTTTCCATTCCTTTCCTTATGATACCTAGCATTCTATTTGCTCTCTTTGCTGCCACTGCACACTTGGCAGAGGGTTTTAACATGTTATCCACAATGACGCCTTAATCTTTTTCCTGGGTGGTGGTTCCTAATGTGGAACCTTGCATAGTGTAACCATAGTTGGGTTGTTCTCCCCTAGGTGCATAACTTTGCACTTGTCCACATTAAATTTCATCTGCCATTTTGATGCCCAGTCTTCCAATTTATCAAGGTCCTCTTGCAATTTTCCACAATCCTCTGGGTTTTAACAACTTTAAATAGTTTTGAGTCAACGGCAAATTTGATAACCTCACTCGTTATTCCCTTTTCCAGATCATTTATGAATATGTCAAAAAGCAGCGGACCCAGCACAGATCCCTTGCATACACCACTATTCACCTTTCTCCATTGGGAAAATGGGCCATTTAGCCCCACCCTCTGCTTTCTATCTTTTAACCAGTTCCTGAACCACAGTAGTACACTGCCTCCTATCCCATGACTCTTTAGTTTTGCCAAAGGTCTCTGATGAGGGACCTTGTCAAAAGCTTTCTGAAAGTCCAAATACACTATATCAACTGACTCACCTTTGTCTACCTGTTTAGTCACACCTTCAAAAAAACATAATAGATTAGTAAGACAAAATCTTCCAAGATCAGCCATGTTGGCTGTCTCCCATTAAGCTATGACTATCTACATATTCAGCAATTTTGTTCTTTATGATGGTTTCTACCATTTTCATGGTACTGACGTCTGTAGTTGCCCGGATCACCTCTGGAACCCTTTTCAAAAATTGGCATTACGTTGGCCATCCTCCAATCTTCAGGTATTACAGATGATTTTAATGATAGTTCACAGATTACTAATAGCAGATCTGCAATCTCATATTTCAATTCTTTCAACACCCTTGGATGTATACCATCTGCTCCAGGTGATTTGCTACTCTTCTGTTTATCAAATAGTTGTAATACATCTTCCCGATGTATCGATACTTCCTTCAATTCTTCCACACCTTTAAATACCACTTCAGTCATGGTTAACATCCCTACATCTTCCTCAGTAAAGACCGAAGCAAAGAATTCATTCAGTCTCTCCGCTATCGCCTTTTGCCTATTAGTGCCCCTTTAACCCCTCTATCATCTAATGGACCAACTTATTCTCTCACAGTTTTTTTGCTAAGAATGTACTTGAAAAAATCTTTATTAGGTGTTTTTGCTTCCGCAGCGAGCTTCTTCTCAAATTCCCCCTTTGCCTGCCTTATCAATGCCTAGCATGTAACTTGCCAGTGATTGTGCTGTTTCCAATTTTTGTAATTTGGCTCTTTTTTTCCATTTCCTGAAAGATGCTTTTTTGGCAACAACAGCCTCTCTGACCTCAACTTTAAACCCTGCTGGCAGTTTTTTTGGACTTCCTTCCACTTTTCTTAAAGCGTGGAATACAGCCGGTCTGGGCTTCCAAGATAGTATTTTTCAACAACACCCAAGCTTGATGTAAGTCTTTAACCTTTGCAACTGCTCCTTTTAGTTTTTTCTTAACTATTTTCCTCATTTTATCATAGTCTCTCTTTCAAAAGTTAAAAGGTAGTACTGTGGATTTCCTTACCATCCCTTCTCCACTAATTAAATCAAATGCGATGATACTATGATCACTATTGCCAAGTGACCCCAACGCCCTTATCTCTTGCACAAGATCTGGTGTTCCACTAAGGACTAGGTCCAATATCGCTCCCCTCTGGTCGGTTCTTGAACCAGCTGCTCCAAGAAGCAGTCATTTATTTCATCTAGGAACTTTATCTCCCTAGCATGTCCTGCCGTGACACTGACCCAGTCGATACTGGGGTAATTGAAATCACCCATTATTATTACTGTGCTGTAACGTTTGTTAGCTTCCTTGATTTCTTTGAGCATTTCATCATCCATTTGTTCATTCTGGTCAGGAAGTCAATAGTACACCCCCACTGCCATCGCCTTCCCCTTTTTACATGGAATTTCAATCCATAGAGATTCTACAGCAAATTTTGTTTCCTGGAAAACTTTAATCCTTTCTGACTCAATGCCCTCTCTAACGTAGAGCGCAACCCCTCCACCAATTTGATCAGCTCTATCATTACGATATTGTTTGTACCCAGGTATCACAGTGTCCCACTGGTTGTCCTCCTTCCACCATGTCTCTGAGATTCCAATCATATCTAACCTTTCATTTAGTGCTATATAGTCTAACTCTCCCATTTTATTTTTTAGACTTCTATCATTTGCATACAAGCATTTTAAGACTGTATTTTATTCATATTAATCTGGCTATTGGTAGGCATGGGTAATTTGGAATCTTTAAGCTCTGTCTGCCCCATACTCAAGGGCATTTGGGCTACTTTACTCTTTTTTTTAATCTCTCTCCTTCAAGGATACATTCTTCTGAGCCATGCACTCTTGTGCGACTGTCAGCTTTCCCCTATTATCTAGTTTAAAAGCTGCTCTATCTGCTTTTTAAAGGTTAATGCCGGCAGCCTGATTCCATCCCGGTTAAGGTTAAGCCCATCCCTTCCCCAGAATGTTCCCCAGTTCCTAGCAAATCCAAAACCCTCACCCTTCACCATTGTCTCATCCATGCATTGATACTCCGGAGCTCTGCCTGCCTTTTGAGTCCTGCACATGGAACTGGAAGCATTTCAGAGAACGCTACCCTGGAAGTTCTGGATTTCAACTTCCTACCTAAAAGCCTAAATTTAGCCTCCAGCACCTCCCTACTACATTTTCCTACGTCATTGGTACCGACATGTACCAAGACGAGGGACATCTTGAACAATTTTCAGAAGACTGTGTTCGTGAGAAACTAGCTCAACTTAAAGTAGACAAAGCGATGGGACCGGATGGGATACACCCTAGAATACTGAGGGAACTTGGGGACGTTCTAGCAGCTCCACTGACTGACCTTTTCAATGCCTCGTTGGAGTCGGGAGTGGTGCCAAAGGACTGGAGAGAGGCTCATGTGGTGCCTTTACACAAAAATGGAAGTAAGGATGTGGTTGAAAACTACAGGCCGGTTAGTTTAACTTCGGTGGTGAGTAAATTATTGGAAACGCTGCTGAAAGAGAAAATAGTGAGGTTTCTGGAGTCCGGCGGATTACAGGATCCAAGGCAGCATGGATTCACCAGAGGCAGGTCTTGTCAGACAAATCTGATCGATTTCTTTGACTGGGTGACCAGGGAGTTGGACCGAGGGAGAGCTCTAGATGTGGTGTATTTAGATTTCAGTAAAGCCTTTGACACTGTTCCTCACAGGCGACTTATAAACAAACTGAGCACCCTTGGGATGGACCCTAAAGTTACTGCTTGGCTTAGAAATTGGTTGGGTGGGAGGCGACAAAGAGTACAAGTAAATGGAGCTCACTCTGAGGAGAAGGATGTTACCAGTGGTGTGCCCCAGGGATCTGTTCTTTTTAACATCTTTGTTAGTGATATAGCGGAAGGGCTGTCGGGTAAGGTTTGCCTCTTTGCGGATGATACCAAAATCTGTACTAGAGTAGACACCCAGGAAGGTGTAGATAACATGAGGAGGGATCTAGCTAAGCTTGAAGAATGGTCTAGAATTTGGCAGCTGGGATTTAATGTTAAAAAATGTAAGGTCATGCATTTGGGCTGCAGCAATCCAAGGGAGCAATACAGTATAGGAGGTGAAGTACTTTTGTCCACTAAAGAAGAGAGGGACCTAGGCGTGGTTGTGTATGATGATCTTAAAGTAGCTAAACAGGTAGAAAAGGCGACGGCAAAAGCTAGAAGGATGCTTGGGTGCATACGGAGAGGAATGGCTAGCAGAAAAAAGGAGGTGATAATACCTCTGTATAAGTCTTTGGTGCGACCTCATTTGGAGTATGGTGTGCAATTCTGGAGACCGCACCTTCAAAAGGATGTGAACAGGATGGAGTCGGTGCAGAGGGTTGCTACTAAAATGATTAATGGGCTTCATTATAAAGCATATGAGGACAGACTTAAGGATCTTAATATGTACACCTTAGAGGAAAGGCGGGATAGAGGTGATATGATTGAGATGTTTAAATACCTCCGTGGCATAAATGTTCAGGGAGAGAGCCTCTTTCAATTGAAAGCAAGTTCTGCTACGAGGGGACATGGGATGAGGGTGAAGGGAGATAGATTCAGGAGTGATATGCGGAAATATTTCTTTACGGAAAGAGTAGTGGATCTGTGGAATAGTCTCCCAGTGGAGGTGGTAGAGATGAGGACAGTAACTGAATTCAAAAAAGCATGGGACCAACACAGAGGATCTCTAAAGGTAGAAAGTGGACTGTTGTAGTTGTCATGGAAGGACAGACTAGATGGGCCTTGTGGTCTTTTTCTGTCATCATGTTTCTATGTTTCTATGTTTAAGACAGCAGACTCCTCCTCAGCACTATCTAAGACCTTATCAAGGTGGCGCATGAGGTCTGCTACCTTTGCACCAGGCAGTCATGTTACCAGGTGATCTTCACGTCCACCAGCCACCCAGCTATCTACATGCCTAATGACTGAGTCACCAACTATAACGGCTGTCCTAACCCTTCTGTCATGGGCACATGGCCCAGGAGAAATGTCCTCGGTGCGAGAGGGTTTTACATCACCTGGAGGTCAGGTCCTAGTTACAGGATCATTTCCTCCCACACCAGGGTGATGCTCTCCTGTCACGTGACCTCTCTCCTGCATGGCAACAGGGATGCTGTCAGACTGGAGGTGGGACGTCAGGACTATATCCCTGTAGGTCTCATCTATGTACCTCTCTGTCTTTCTTATGTCTTCCAAGTCTGCTATTCTAGCTTCTAGAGAACGGACTCGTTCCCTGAGAGCAAAGAGCTCCTTGCACCTAGTGCACATGTATCACCTCTCACTAACTGGGAGAAAATCATACATGTGACACTCAATGCAAAAGACTGGAAATCCCCATCTCGCTGCTGGACTGCTGTCTGCATCTTAGTTTTAAGCTTGTGTTTAGATCTGTACTTCTTTACTTACTAAGGGTTGCTGTGGATACTTATACTAATAAAAGTGTACCTAATACGTTTAATATACCTTGTTCACCTGAAGCTTAATTAATCTCAGGTCCTTAATGTATTACTGATTTTGATAAAGATCTGCACCTTTGAGCAGCTCCTTCCCTCTAAGATGTGTAAGTACCTATAAAGCTACGATTATCCCAGGGGTGGGTGGATGTTGTGGAGGGAGGGAGGGAAATAGGACTTATTAAAAGAAGGCTGCTACACAGTACCCTGTCCTGTGCTACTAGGGTAAGCTGTGACTAACTTCCTGGGTGATTAACAGTCCTTGCTTTGATAGAAGGAGTCTTTCAAAATGGCCTTTTGACCTGCCACCTGGCTTTAATGCCTATTTATAAAGTTTCACAGGTCTCTTGCCCCCTAGGTAGAAGGCCTCTTTGTAAAGGTTTCTAGAAGACTTTATTTATTGCTCAAAGAATACTGACCATGTTTTTCCTTTTATGTTATGTTCTGATTTGATTTAAATTAAAACTCTTTGCTGCTGCTAGGCTCTGACTTAGTATGAAATTTAAACTAGAAGCTCTCTGCTGGGTTTTAAATTTAACCAGAAAGCTCTCTTCTGTGTTTTAAATTTAAATTTAAACTTAAACTGCCGCTACTAGGCCCTGACTGATTTAACAAATACACTGGGTTCACAGATTAATCAGCTTTAATCCAAAGAATTCCCTTCAGAAAAATTCCCAGAAGTACATACTCATTATTGCAGATCTCTCTCCAGAAGTAGGAGTCCCCTTTTGTAGTCCTTCAAGACTTTAAACATTAAAGTACATAGTCTGCATTATGGAGAGTCAAACAAGCTGACTGGCTATATTTGTCATCCAAAAACACAATGGTCAAGTTGTAGAGTGTAATAATCCACAAAACAAAAAACTCTCTCTAATACAACAATATTTGTTTCTTTGTCAAAACAACATGTGAAATTACTGTTGGTGCTAATATGGAACGGAGGTGGCAAGGTCTCAGTTATACTCAGGCGAAGGCACACATCATCAGGACCAAAGTCCAGATTTTGCTGCCAACCACAAGCCCATTCACATCAATGACCTGTTGCCTCCTCCACCATATGCACGTTTAAACACAAATTGTAGCAGAAAATACGTTTTCAAATGCAACTGCGGCCCGGCCCTTATATGTCACACTTAGCTTGAAAAAACATTTCAAGGTGATCGGACCGCAAACTGCTCCCCGACGTCAACCATAGAGCTCCCATACGTTTCGCAATCAACGCTGCATCAGGGGAATTCTGCTGCAAAACAGAAACCAACATCCACACTCAACCACAAAATTTAAAAACCAGAATAGTGCTTGTAGTCTGTTAGCTAGGGGGTATCCCCAGAGGGTTGTGCGCGATGCTTACCGGAGAGCTTTGTATAACAATCGCTCCCTGTTGCTAGTCCCTAAAAATAGAGGGCGGGTAGTGGATGGTGATGAGCCTATAAATCTGATCTCGAAATACTCCCCTTTGAGTTTTTTCATACAGCGAAGTATACGTAGACACTCGGGGTTATTGTGCACCCTTCCGGGGTTGGAGGGAAGAAAGGTCCGGTGTGTTTGGCGGCGGCACCGCAATTTGCGGGAAATTTTGAGTCCTTCGGTTTTGCGGGCAGTTCCTGGTGATACGATCCACAGGGCAGGGGGTCATCGCCCTTGTGGGCACTGCTCTATTTGTGGGGTGTCTAGTGAGCTTTCCCAGTTTGCTTATTGTGGTGTCAAACACACGTTTAGACATTGGACTTCCTGTGACTCCACTTTTGTGGTGTATGGGATTCTCTGCCCTTGTGGTCTCTTGTATGTTGGCAGCACATGCCGGCCACTTCGTAAGCGCTTCATTGAACACAAAAGTAGACTTAAATGTGCAGTTTGGGAGGCCCCTTTGGTCCCACACTGCTTGGAACACAAACATCAGTTTGGCGATTTGCGCTGTTTTGGTTTGGATCGGGTGCTGTCAGGCAGAGACGGCAAGAGCAGAGAGCAGTCTTTGTTATTGTGTGAGCAGCGGCACATTTTTCGGCTCAATACAGTGGTTCCAGCAGGTTTGAACCTTCGTATTGATTGGGTAGTCTGCCTTTAGGTAGGGGGGCGGAGTTTGAAGCCGTTGACGTCAGCCGCAGAGTATTTCGGGGGGGTGGTAATTGTAGCGATTTGAGCATGCGTGGCGTTTTTGTGCAGGAACAGTGAAGCGTGGATTTGGTTGCCGCTTGAGGTGAGCAGTGTTCTCGGTTGGTTTGGGTGGTTTGAATATGTGATGGGTTGGGGTTTGGTTTTTGTTTCTGGTTTTTAAATTTTGTGGTTGAGTGTGGATGTTGGTTTCTGTTTTGCAGCAGAATTCCCCTGATGCAGCGTTGATTGCGAAACGTATGGGAGCTCTATGGTTGACGTCGGGGAGCAGTTTGCGGTCCGATCACCTTGAAATGTTTTTTCAAGCTAAGTGTGACATATAAGGGCCGGGCCGCAGTTGCATTTGAAAACGTATTTTCTGCTACAATTTGTGTTTAAACGTGCATATGGTGGAGGAGGCAACAGGTCATTGATGTGAATGGGCTTGTGGTTGGCAGTAAAATCTGGACTTTGGTCCTGATGATGTGTGCCTTCGCCCGAGTATAACTGAGACCTTGCCACCTCCGTTCCATATTAGCACCAACAGTAATTTCACATGTTGTTTTGACAAAGAAACAAATATTGTTGTATTAGAGTGAGTTTTTTGTTTTGTGGCTATATTTGTCTGCAGTTCCTTTACACAAAAGTGGAAGTAAGGCTGAGGTTGAGAACTACCAGCCAGGTAGTCTGATCTCTGTGGTGAGTAAATTAACGCTAAAAATTAGTTTTCTGTAATCCAACGAATTGCAGGATCTGAGGCAGCATGGTTTTGCTAGAGGTAGATCTCATCATACAAATCTAATACATCTCTTTGACTGGGTGACCAGAGAGTTGGAGTGGCCCTCCAGCCAGCTCCGTGCTCCCCGATCGGGGTTGAGCACACCTGAGCAGGGTTCAGCCATCTTCCCCCTGCTCAGGAGCCTCCAGTCCAATCGGGACTGTGGGAGGCGGAGCCGAACAGCAGAAAAGCAAGCCGCCGACAGGAGCAGCTTCCCTTCGCCCTCCAGCCAGCTCCGTGCTCCCCGATCGGGGTTGAGCACACCTGAGCAGGGTTCAGCCATCTTCCCCCTGCTCAGGAGCCTCCAGTCCAATCGGGACTGTGGGAGGCGGAGCCGAACAGCAGAAAAGCAAGCCGCCGACAGGAGCAGCTTCCCTTCGCCCTCCAGCCAGCTCCGTGCTCCCCGATCGGGGTTGAGCACACCTGAGCAGGGTTCAGCCATCTTCCCCTGCTCAGGAGCCTCCAGTCCAATCGGGACTGTGGGAGGCGGAGCCGAACAGCAGAAAAGCAAGCCGCCGACAGGCGGGCCCGCGCCTGTCGGGCCCGCGCCTGAGGGCCTCGCCAGAGGGCCCTTTGGCTCGGCCCTTAGGCAAAGGCCCTTCCAATGACCCAGGAATCGTCCAAGAAGCTCACAGCTCCACGCACATCCCGCAATCAGTGATACCCTGAGGCTACATTCATCAGCATATACTCGGTCTAAATGCACAGCAAGTATTTAATATCTATAAAGATAAACTAACCTCTGTTCTAGCCCAATATCACAGCCGTCAGTGCCACTGATAGCATACTCTCCTGCTGCTCTGTGCCTACTCTATAGCCATTCATATACATTTGTTACAGTTTGTTACAGTTGCCTGTATTACCTGAGTTGTTACAGTAACCTGCTTTGTATAATAACTGCCACCTGATACACTTGCCTTAATACCCTATATTCTCCATTCCTACAGTTGTTACAATTCTACAATTGCTTGCATTGTATTACAACATCCTCTACCCGTACCTTCATCAATAATATCCCTACCTGATATAATATACAGCTCACATAGATATCTACATCTCCTCAACAAAATCCAAAATGTATCCTCACCTCATCACTCTTCTTTCTGTGTACCTTCTCTCTGACTGGATCGAGACCTCCGCTGCCTACTCTTCTTCCACCAGTCAAATCCCTATCCTCAAAAACCACGGAAAAAAATGGTTCAATAATTCTTACCATTATCCAGCTAAGGAAGCTCGCATACCTGATTCACATCACATTACTCCAAAACAGTAACCCCAAGCAACAAGACTCCTCATCTTCCCAAAGCATAAAATGTGCTCTTGTAAATGCCCGCTCGATTAGAAAAAAATGGCCTGTAATCCAAGATTTAGTCACCCATAACAATCTTGACGCACTCTTGATCACTGAAACCTGGCTATCAAAAGAAGATAATGTCCTCATAAACCAACTCATTCCACCTAATTTCTCCATACACACAACTCACAGAGAAAACAAGAAGGGAGGAGGAGCACTCATACTCACTAAGTCTGATCTCCTCTTCAATACAGTTAACTCCTACAGCTCAGACAATCTGGAAATTATCACCATAACGAACAAGCAATGCTCCATCAACTTGATTTACAGAACCCCGTCAAGCTCCCAGAACGACCTGCCCACAATACTTGACATTGCAGCCAATACCAGCAACTTCAACACTCCAAACTGGATAATGGGAGATCTCAATCTCCCATCACTGCAGCAACATCAGTCCTCTTCATTCCTCCACGCCATCGAAAGTCTTGGATATAAGCAACTAATCATGGAGCCCACACACATCAAAGGAAACATCCTTGACATGGTTTTCGCCCCACAATCTGTTGCTACACAAAACAGCAACGTGATAAAATCTATCACTAATGTACCATGGTCAGACCACAAACTCATAATCCTACAAATTCCCTTGGACAACACTCATTACCAAAACAACAGAAACCTTGACAACACACCAAGAGCCCCATCAAGAGGCTTTCGGCCCTTCAATAAGGATTTTATAATGACAAATACCCAATCACTCCTCTACAATACAACACTCAACCTGGAAGAAGCAATTGAAGACTGGAATAACAGACTCAATGCCATTTCTATCCAACCACACAAAAATAACACCTCAAAGAAAAGAACCTCTGCCCCTTGGTTCTCTCCTGATCTGCGAGACTCTCTTAAGCACCTGAGAAGACTCGAAAAACGCTGGCGCCGATCACTTGCTGCTGATGATCACACAGCTTACAATCTCTATTTAGAGACTCACCGTGAAGCAATCACAACCAAGAGGAAGCAGTATCACACTGAGATGCTCAAAAGATCATTAAATAAACCCCGTGATCTTTTCAGCCTAGTAAAATCGCTATCAAATGAACCATCATCAGAACAAAAACAAGATATTCAACCACAAGAATTTGCTGACTATTTGCAATCTAAACTTCTACAGACGGATGAGCTACAGAAAGTAGATATCCAAGAATCAACCTGCCAGATCACCTTGACATCACTGTCCGCACCTTCAGCTAAACAAGTTGAAGACACAATCTCCTCACTCAATACCTCCACCGCTCAAACCGATCCTTGCCCAGCCTTCTGGATCAAGGACCTTAGAAGTGTCTTCAGTCCATTCATTGCAAGAATCATGAACCTCTCTTTCACAACTGGATCTTTCCCATCTGTACTAAAGCTCACATCCATCAGACCACTTTTAAAAAACCCCAAACTAGACCCTAAAAGAGCTGACTCATACAGGCCTATTGCTAGCATTCCCCTCCTAGCAAAAATCTTTGAAAAAGAGGTGCAACGCCAAATTCAAGACCACATTGACGCAACAGCCCCTCTCGACTACTTTCAACATGGATTCAGGGAACATCATGGAGTTGAAACACTCCTCACCACTCTCCTCAACAACTTACTCACCAGCATAGACAACATCCGCCAAGGCGTTGTGCTAATCTTCTTAGATATAGCAGCAGCCTTTGACTCGGTAAATCACGAGATACTCATTACACGTTTGAAGGAAAAAGGCATTGGTAGTTCAGCTCTGGAATGGTGTAAATCATACCTAGACACCAGAATGCAATATGTAAAATCTGCAACGGGAGAATCAAATCTCTTCCATCAAAAACAAGGGGTACCACAAGGGTCATCTCTCTCATCTCTCATGTTTAACATCTACATGCAGCCTATCTGCAATATCATCAGATCATTCAACGTGAAATGTATGATTTACGCAGATGATATCCTACTTTATATGCCATTTTCTACAAGGCAATTAGACCTACTGCCCATAATAAACTGCTTTAATGCAGTATCGGAATGGCTTCTCTCACAGAACCTCTGCATCCAACACAAGAAAACTGAGGTTCTCTTTGTTACGCGAGACCCCAACTTCATTCCACCATCACATATAAGTGTGAAAGGAGCGGATCTAGCCACAAAAGAAACAATAAGATACCTTGGAGTCACGCTGGACCAACGTCTCAATTTGAAAACACATGTAAACAATATTACAAAAGCTGTATACTTCAAAATACGCACACTCAGGCATCTTCGCTCATTACTTGACCCAGATGATTTTAGAACCATCTTCCAAGCACTCATTTTGCCGCATTTTGATTTCGCCAACTCAATTCTACAAGGTCTCCCACAATCCACCCTAAGCTCTCTTCAACTTGCCATGAATACTGCTGCAAGGATTCTACAAGGAGCTGCCAGGAGTGATCATGTAACACCAATCCTCAAACAGCTTCACTGGCTCCCGATACAAGGCAGACTCGAATTCAAAACCCTAGTCCTAACATACAAGGCCATCCACGGTGTATCTGCAAACGCAATAATTGATCTCACACAAACACTACCACCAACAAGATCCAGAAGACATATAGCAATAAACACCCTAATAATACCGAAGGCCATAACAACGTGTAGCCGATCAACAGCGAACAGAGCCTTCATGTTCTGTGCCCCAAAACACTGGAACTCCCTACGACCCGAAATTCGTGCCATAACTAACATATGCCAATTCAGAAAGGCCCTCAAGCATAACTTATTCATCAAATACTACCCTACATAAAGCTTCCCCTCAAGCATAACCTAATCAACAATTATTACCCTACATAAATTCAAAATATTCACCTCAATATTAACCACTTTGCCTCCTTTCACAACCCCACAAGCAACGTCTCATAAATCCCTTTCATGTTATCAAATTTAACAGACCAACATTCTATGTATATAGTTTTACCCCCATATTATTCAAGTTTATCGAATCCAAGTTTATCGTCCTGTTTTATGTAAAACCGAGCAGCCTGTTGTTCTGGTCTTTGGTTATCTGTGAACCGCGCTGATTGTAAATAGCGCGGTATATAAAAAACTGTAATAAATAAATAAATAAATAAGGAGAGTCCTAAATGTGGGGTAATTAGGTTTCAGTAAAACCTCTGACACATTATGCACAGGCGACTTAGAAATAAATTGAGCACCCTAAAGTGATTGGGTTGGAAATTGGTGGAGTGGATGGCTAAAAAGGGTACAGGTAAATGGAGCTCACTCTGAGTGGTGTGCTATTGGGACCTGTCCTTGGTCCAATTCTTTTTAACATGTTTGTTAATATTGCGGAATGGTTGTTGGGTAAGGTTTGCCTCTTTGCAGATGATACCAACATCTACAATAGAGTAGACACCTAGGAAGGAATAGATAACATGAGGTGGGATCTAGCTAAGCTTGAAGAATGTTTGAGAATTTGGCAGCTGAGATCTAATGCTAAAAAATGTGGGGTTATGCATTTTGGCTGCAAAAATTCAAGGGAGTGGTACAATATAGGAGGTGACGTACTGTCACCCACCTACATACCCTCCAAAGGCAAAGGACCTGAGGGTTTCAGTGAGGCCTCTTCCTAGATAGCATGGACAAGTAGTGCCCCCTGGGAGTTGAAGTCCCACTAGCTATTCAATAAAAAGAGTGTAGTCGTGGACGAGTAGCTAGGCTGATAAAGAGGTATTTTATTTCCCTTCCCGGGAAAACTTCTGCAGTCAGGAATCACAAAGGAAAATAAACCATGCTTCTGGCATAACACAAAATGGAACTACAAAAATTACACAGGAATGCTTCTTTTCAGCTTAAGGCAAAACAAAAAGTGCAAAACAAGCCTTGTACCTTACAACAGCTGTGGATTGAAATCTGTTCCTTTAAACAGATTTCCCTTCTGCACGCTTCAGCAGAAAGAGGACACATTATCTGCAAATACAAGTGTACAATCCATCTGGAAATCCTCTGAGTTTTCCACACAGTAATCACAGTCCATGGCCTCATGAGCTTCCCTGCAATTCTCTTCTGTGGGATTGGAACTTACACCAGTATTCAAAACTCCCTCCTCTCTCTGGCAAGGGCTTCTCTCTTCCTCACTAGTAAAGTGGAAGGGAAAGTTACCATGCAGTGTAGACTTTCCCTCTAGAGGGCCATACACTTCAGGACAAGCGTATGTAAAATCCTGCTTTTCAAGTGCCCCTCTACTCCAGGGAATTGGCCTTTCTTCAGGCTGGCCTCTGCCGGAACCTTTGTAGCTGGGAAGCTGAAAATAGCCTTTCTCCCTTGAAAGCTTTTCACTTCCCCTTACAGGACGTGTTTCTTTGAGCCTGGAAATCTCCTTTGGACCAGAGCTTCTATTCCCCAGGTACCTGCTCTCATGGAAGTTCCCTCTCACAGCTTCTCTCCGTTTGCTGGTAGGAATCCCTCTGTGTCCCCAACGACCAGACTCTGGTTCAGTGCAGCCCAACTCTCTGGCACTAACCTCAGGTATTCCCTCTTGGGCAAACTCCTCTGAGACGCTGCTGGACTCCCCGTCTGAAGTTCTCAGGTATGTGTCCTGGTTAGAGTTCCTGTTAGCTCTCCCGTGTGTTCTGCTCTTTCCTTTCCCATGTGTTCCGCTCTTTCTCAAGACTGACTCATTTTTAAGTGCATCACTCTTTGAGTTTCTCATAAGCTCAAGTCTCTGCAGCTGTTCCTGATCCTCTAATGAGCTATGAGGTAATGCTTTGCTGGGGCGTTTACCTACACCCGGTGCTAGTGTTTTTGTTGGTTGCCTATAGCAACCCCTAGCCATGTGCTTTGAGCTGCCCATTTTAAAACTGCTCTGCACATTTTCTTCTGTTTCCATAGGCACTATTTGCCTTACGCCATGACAGAACTAATATCCATGAAAGAAGAATGGGGGACCTGAGGGTGAGGTGGTTAAGGAGGTAGAAAAAGGAATGACAAAAGCCAGAAGAATGCTTGGGTGCATCAGGAGAGGAATAGAGAGGAAGAAGGAGGTGAGAATGCCTCTGTGTAAGTCTTTGGTGAGACCTTATTTGGAGTATAGTGTGCAATTCTGAGACCACACCTCCAAAAGGATATAAGCAGGATGGAGTCGGTACAGAGGGTGGCTATGAAAATGGTCAGTGGGCTTCATCATAAGGCATATGGAGACAGACTTAAAGATCTCAATTTGTATACTTAGGAGGAAAGGTGAGAGAGAGGATATATGATAGAGATGTTTAAATACCGAGCCTTTTTCAATTGAAAGCAAACTCTGCAGTGATGGGGCATAGGATGAGGGTGAAGGGGGATAGATTCAGGAGTGATATGCGGAAATATTTCTTTGCAGAAAGAGTGGTAGATGCATGAAATAGTCTCCCGGTGGAGGTGGTGGAGATGAGGACAGTATCTGAATTCAAAGAAGCATGGGACAAACACAGTGGATCTCTAAAGGTGTAAAAGGAGGATTATAGTAGTTGTATGGAAGGGCAGACTGGATAGGCCATATGGTCTTGTTCTGCCATCAAGTTTCTTTATCTGCAGTTTTTTTTAATGAACATTTTATCTATTACATACTTGTTTGGATGCCATTAATGATACACTAGTTATCCTTTTAGCTTTATCAGCAGGGCCGGCCTGTCCAGTGGGCAGGCTAGGCATCTTCCTAGGGTGGCAGACCTATGTGGGCTGCATGGCACAGTGCGCAAGGCAGACCATGTGCTTCGGCACACATGGCCTTCCATGTCTGCCCCCTCTCCGATAAGAAGTTGTGTCGGAGGAGGTTTGGAAGCAGCAGGCCATGTGTGCCGAAGCATATGGCTAGCCATGGGCCACAACCACCATGGCTCCTAGTTGATCTGCCCCCTGCCCCTCTGTACCCAACGATAGAATCGGTGGCAGCAGGGGGGTGGCAGCATGGCTCAGAAGGGGGGGGGTCTGCATGGGCAGGGCGTCTGCCTGGCATGGCAGAAACTCTTAGGCTGGCCCTGATATGAATTATGGTGTTGAAACACAAGATGGGGAGAGCTCATCTGTCAGGTTAATTTTAAAAACCTTTTCTGGGTTAGATAAGTTGGTTGCTACTAGTCTGGGACTGCAATACAACTTAGTGGTTAAGTTTGAAAGTTAGATACAAGACTGAAGAAAAGGTCAAACTGTGTTTAAAAAAAATCATGTTATTAAAATGTTTTAAAAAAACAAACCAAAAAACAATTGGGACCCACAATGATGTAAATGATAAATTATTTTTTCACAAATCTTTATTTATATTCAACTATTAAAAAATCACTTAAACATCCATACTCATCTTCTCTTGAAAATGTAACATTCACTTTTCTTCAAAGCTCTTCTCTTAAAATACGTTTCCATATTTTCACAGTTTATGCATAGCTCTTTTGTCGTTAACTGAACAGGTCACATCAGCTGAAATATTTCTCCTCTATCTTCATGGCTTTACATGGTGGTTCACAAAACTTGACCCCAGCCGCTGGTTTTGCAGTATGCAAATGGCTTTATCAAAGATCTTGTTTAGTGCCACCTTTAACCATCAATATTAACTAAAAGAGAAATAAAGGTTTTCATATTACTATTTAAAACTTACCACTGCAATCTTAAAGAGCTTTCTTGCACTAAATCTTTAAAAATTTAAAATTAATTAAATACTCGGCCCATTAATTTACTCGCCCAGCTCAGACTCCAAATGCTACTCAGTGTCCCCTTATCCTTTAAAATTATTATGACAACCCTTACACAAAAGCAGAAGTAAGGATGTGGTTGAAAACTACAGGCTGGTTAGTATTATTTCAGTGATGAGTAAATTATTGGAAATGCTGCTGAAAGAGAAAATAGTGAGGTTTCTGGAGTCCAGCAGATTACAGGATCCGAGGCAGCATGGATTCACCAGAGGCAGGTCTTGTCAGACAAATCTGATTGATTTCTTTGATTGGATGACCAGGGAGTTGGACTGAGGAAGATCCCTAGATGTGGTATATTTAGATTTCAGCCTTTGACACCATTCCACACAGGCAACTTAAAAACAAACTGAGCACCCTAGGGACCCTAAAGTCACTGCTTGGGTTACAAATTGGTTGAGTGGGAGGCAATAAGGGATACAAGTAAATGGAGTTCACTCTGAGGAGAAGGAGGTTATCGGTAGAGTGCCCTAGGGATCTGTCCTTGGTCTGATTCTTTAATTTCTTTGGTAGTGATATTGCGGAAGGGCTGTCAGGTAAGGTTTGCCCCTTTTCAGATGATTCCAAAATCTGCAATAGAGTAAACACACAGGAAAATGGAAAATGTAGATATCATGAGGTTATCTAGCTAAGCTTGACGAATGGTCTAGAATTTAGCTGCTGAGATTTAATGCTTAAAAATGTAGGGTCATGTATTTTGGGTTGCAACAATCCAAAGGAGCGGTACAGTATAGGGGGTGAAGTACTTCTGTCCACAAAAGAAGAGCGGGACCTAGGCATGATTGTGATCGACTATCTTAAAGTAGCTAAACAGGTAGAAAAGACGACAACAAAAGCTAGAAGGATGCTTGGGTGCATAGAGGAATGGCCAGGAGAAGAAAGGAAGTGATAGTGCCTCTGTATAAGTCTTTGGTGCGACTTCATTTGGAATATTGTATGCGATTCTGGAGACTGCTCCTTCAAAAGGATATAAGCAGGTTGGAGTCGGTTTAGAGGTTGGCTACTAAAATGGTTAGTGATCTTCATTATAAAGCATATGAGGACAGACTTAAGGATCTTAATTTGTATATTTTAGAGGAAATGTGGGATAGAGGAGATATGATTGAGACGTTTAAAAACCTTTGTGGCATAAATGCATAGAAGGAGAGCCTCTTTCGATTGAAAGCAATGAGGGGACATAGGATGAGGGTGAAAGGGGATAGACTCAGGATATGTTGAAATATTTATGTATGGAAAGAGTAGTAGATGCGTGGAGTATTCTCCCAGTGGAGGTGGTAGAGATGAGAACAGTATCTGAATTCAAAAAAGCAGGGACAAACCCAGAGGATATCTAAAGGAAAAAAGGGGACTGTTGTAGTGGTTGATATGGAAGGACAGACTGGATAGGCCATGTGGTCTTTTTCTGCCATCATGTTTCTATGTTTCTATTAGACCCTAAACAACAGAGTACTTACATACCTATCTCTGGCTTACCAAGACCACATCAATATGTTTGCACCCCTTGATTCACAACAATATGGATTCAGATCCAATCATAGTGTAGAGACCTTAATTACATCACTAATAGGCATAGAAAAAAGGCATAGAAAAACCAGGACAAGGCTTTATCCTAATATTCCTTGACATTTCGGCTGCCTTTGACTCAATAAGACACCATACAGTCATATCATTAATACAAGACATTGGCTTAAACAACACAATGTTGAAATGGTTCTGATCATCTAAAGGATCGCCATCAGCAAGTCAGAATAGGTTCACATAAATCAAACCTTTTTAAGCAACACCAAGGAGTACCTTAGGACTCCACCTTATCCACACTACTGTTCAACATATACTTACAGCTATTATGCACAATAATACAAAAGTATAATATGCTGTACCATATTTGCACAGACAACTTTATGATACATGCACCATTCTCACAACCAGCTCAGTCTGCTCAGCAATATCAAGATGCTTCAAGGCCGTAACACAATGGCTATCAGAAAATAACCTTTCCCCAAAAAGCAGGTGGTCTCCATGTGACTGGAGAAACATCTTTCATTCTCCCACCAACACTCAGAATCTCAGATATTGAACTAGAAGTCAAAACTGAAGTCAGATACCTGGGGATAACTCTAGATCAAAGACTAAACCTAAAATCACCCATCAAGAGAACCAGAAAAGCAGCATACTACAAGATGAAAATTCTACAAAATCTCCACCCACTACTGGACCCCGTTCACTTCTGAACAGTATATCAGGACATACTAACCCCACACCTTGACCACTGCAACTCAGTCTATCAAGGAATATCAAAGCATGCATTACACCCCCTGCAAATGGCCTAAAACATGGCAGCTCGTATCATTACAGGTGCATCAAGACATGACCACATCACACCAATACTAAAGCCTTTACATTGGAGCCCAATAGTATTCTGAATTAGATACAAAGCAATAATTTGCATTTTTAAAATATTGCACAACCTTTCTGAGGATCTCAAGGTGGCAAAACAGTGCGACAAGGCAGTGGCAAAAGCCAGGAGGATGTTGGCTTGCAGACAAAGAGGAATTACCAGCAGAAAGGAAGAGGTACTAATGCCACTGTATAAGTCTCTGGTGAGGCCTCACTTGGAATACTGTGTTCAGTTTTGGAGACCATATCTTGCAAAGGATGTAAAATGACTGGAAACTATTCATAGAAAGGTGACCAAAATGATTTGGAGCCTGTGTCAGAAGCCTTATGAGAAGAGACTTGAAGACCTAAATATGTACACTCTGGAGGAGAGGAGGGATAGGGGAGATATGATTCAGACCTTTAAATACTTAGAGTAATAATGAACAAACAAACCTCTTCCAAAGACGGAGAAGCTGATAACTAGAGGGCATAACATGAAGCTGCAAGGGGGTAAATTGAAAGGCAATGTCAGGAAATACTTTTTTTACTGAAAGGGTGGTAGATGCTTGGAATGCCGTACCGATGGAAGTGGTGGGGGCAAACACAGTGACAGAATTCAAAATGACATGGGGCAGACACAGTGGATCCTTTTACAGCAACAGGATAAAATCAAAATAAACGTATCTAATTTCTCAACAAACAAGAGTGTCCTACATGGAGTGGTGGGTTCACCCCTAAACAAAGACATGGTGAGGGGAGGCCTGCACGGAGTGGCAGGTGCACCTACTCTTGCCATCTTACTGGGCAGACTAGATGGACCATACTGGTCTTTATCTGCCATCATTTACTATGTTACTATGTTACTATCTTCAGATCATCTACACAACTTAATTCAAAAAGGTCCTAACAACAGATCAAGAAGACACTGCAATCAAAACTAACTCATCATTCCAACCCTAAATGAAAAGCATACAAATTAGATGCAACAGAATCGAATAGAATACACTCAGACAATTTAAGAACTATTGATGAAATACTTGAATTTCACAAAAGATTAAAAACTCACCTCTTCCTAGAATATTTCAGAAGGGACAACTAACACAGCTCTAAAATATAGACAGATAGCTTCAAATCAATCTCATTCACCCCAAGTTAATCATAGTTAACATGTTTAATGTCTATGACTTAACATAGTAGGAAGATTAAGTTAAATGCACCCAGTTCATTGTTTAGATTATACTCTATAATCTTAAATTAAATGTAACCAAGGTTAAGGCTTGTTGTAAACCCACAAAGTTGCTATTTGTAAACTGCTTTGACTATAAGTTAAAGTGGTATAGGAAAGACATTAAATAAATAATAAAATTCATACTTTTCCAGAAGAAAAGGAGGAGGAGTGGCACTATATGTAAAGAAATAATAAAACTACAGAATTGCAAGGTTTTTGAGAGAAGGGGAGAGGCACTGTGTGTTAAAGTGGGAATATAGCATCTATTTGCATTCATGTTGTACATATAACTCCTTCACAGGCAGAAGTGGACAGAGATTTAATCGAGACCTGCACAACATTGCTACGAAAGGAGAAGTGCTGCTGATAGGAGATTTCAATATGCAAGGTATTGATTGGAACATCCCTGCTGCGATGATATCTAGGCTAAAATCCCACCCTTTGAAGCTGCTTTTGGATCCTGATGTTCCTCGCTTTCTTGTCCATTACTTATTCAGTATGTGTTCTGTCTTCATTAGATTGTAAAATCTGCAATAGGGTAGACACCCAGGATGGAGTAGATAATATGAGGAGGGCTCTGGCTAAGCTTGAAGAATGATCAAGAATTTGGCAGCTGAGATTTAATGCTAAAGAATGCAGGGCCATGCATTTGGGCTGCAAAAATCCAAAGGAGCAGTACAGTGTATGGGCGAAGTACTTCTGTCCATGAAAGAAGAGCAGGACCTGGGCGTGATGGTTTCTGATGATTTTAAAGTGGCTAAACAGGTAGAAAAGATGATGGCAAAAGCCAGGAGGATGCTTGGGTGCATAGGGAGAGAAATGGATAGCAGAAAAAAGGAGATGATAGTGCCTCTGTATGGGTATTTGTATTGTGTGCAATTCTGAGACCGCACCTTCAAAAGGATATAAATAGGATGGAGTCTGTGCAGAGTGTGGCTACTAAAATTGTTAGTGGTCTTCATTATAAAGCATATAGGGACAGACTTAAAGATCTTAATATGTATATTGTCACGCCCCAGCCCTCTGCCTAAGGCTTAGAGGGGTAGGGTTTCCATTAACTTCTCTTATAAAAGGTTGAATAAACTATTTTTCTCCAGTGAAGCATGCTGGAAGTTGTAGTTTTGGCCTTCTAAGATGAAGTGTAGTCATGAAACCGAAAGTAAAGGCAAATGACAAAATGTATTCCCAAAACGCAAACAAAGTCCATGTAGACTGTAACAGGATACTTCTCCATTCATTCGCTTAAGGTTATTTACAACTTAGGCTGCATGAGCTTCACAATCATTAATTATATGCAGCTGCTTATCAATATAACGGATAAAGAAAAACACAGCTTCTTCATTCAACAAAGTAAAAATCTCTTCTTTTTACCTTTGTCTTCATTAAGCATTCCAATGTACATGCAACAGGTATCTTCCCCTTAAAAAGAGCAAGTTCCTACCTTCAGTTCAGGCTAGGTTTCATTACTCATCTTTTCAGGAGACTTTATCTTTTCAGCTATTCTTTAGCAAAGGGACTCAATGCTAACAGCTTGACATAGAGTACAGTCCATGAGTACTTCTGGAGGCAATAAATCCTGCTCAATAGGCTCAACCTGCATTTCCTCTGGCTCCGGTAATGCAGTGCCCTGCTCTGAGCTTTTAACGTATGTCTCAGGGTCTATTCTCTCTGAGGATCCCTGTGTCTCTCTTGAGCACAGCTCCACCTGGTAAGGATAAATTGTACCTGAAGCTGTGGTCACTTCTCCCTGGCTGTGTTCACCAGTCTCCCTCCAGCTTCTGGGAAACAGTCCCTGGTTCACTTCCCTTAGTTCCTTCCCGGAGCTCTGCCACGGCTCCCTGTTCCAGGCTTGGCTCCTTTGACTCCTGTGCAGAGTCCTGGGCTCCCACCTCTGAACTCTCTGAACCTTCTGATCAGGAACTGGGGCTTGGAGCCTCCTCTGCTCTCTCCTTCCATGCTCTCTCCCTCCAGTCTCTCTCTTCCCGTGCTCTCCTCCTCCAGGCTCTCCTCTCCCGGGCTCTCCCCCTCCGGGTTCTCCTCCTCCGGGGTTCTCCTCTCTTTCTCTCTAGCCAAGGTTTATATCCCTGCTTCCCGGGCATTGTCTCTCCCTCTCTGGACAGGTGCTTGCAATTATCTTCCAAGCCTGCAACTACGTCTGCAGAGCTTGGGTGTGGCAGCCTAGGTTTGGTTTCTCTCTGCTTGCTTTCTTTAGGCCAATGCTGCAACCTGTGCACTGCAGGGATGTTACTTTTCTTAAAAGCAAAATCATTAGTTCCTCCTATTTCCATAGGCTCACTACAAGCTTCCTTATCACAATACCCCTCCCTAAGATATTACGGGCTGGCGGCATTTCCCCCGCACAGTCCGTAATCCTCGATAGCGTGTCAGCATTCTGATGCAACCTTCCTGCTCTGTGTTCTACCCTAAAGTTGAAGGCTTGCAATGCCATATACCAGCAGGTCAGTCGGGTATTATGGTTCTTCATTTGATGTAACCATTTCAGGGGCGCATGATCCGTGACCAATAAGAACTTCCGCCCAGTGAGATAAAACCTGAGGGCCTCCACCGCCCATTTGATGGCCAAACATTCCTTTTCAATAGTCGAGTAGTTCCGTTCCATCGGAGACAGTTTCCTGCTGAGAAACATTATAGGATGTTCCTTTCCCTCATGCGTTTGCGATAGAACTGCCCCTAAGCCTGTTTCTGCCGCGTCTGTTTGGACGATAAATGGCTGCCCAAAGTCTACTCCACATAACACAGGAGCTTTACACAACTTCCCGTTTAACACCGTGAAAGCCTTCTCAGCCTCTGGGGTCCATTTGAGGTGATTCGGGGAGTTTTTCTTCAGCATGTCTATAAATAAGGAGCTTTCTTCAGCAAAACGAGGGATGAATCATCGGTAGTACCCGATTAGGCCCAGAAAACTCCTCAATTGTTTTTTGGTTGTTGGCCTAGGAAAATTTTTGACACTATCTATCTTATCAATTAAAGGTTTGACCATGCCTCGCCCCACCATGTGTGGGCTTTTGGATTCCTCAATAATCCCCATTTCCAGCATCTCCCGTACTTGGGCCACAACCTCTTGTTTCCCGGCCTCGGGTAGCCGATAAGGCCTTTGCCTAACCACCTTCCCAGGTGGGGTTATAATTTCATGGGCCACCAATTTGGTCTCACCGGGGATTGGTGTCAGGACATCTGTAAATTTTTCCAGCAATCTGGCCAGTTCTTGCCTCTGCAGCAGGGAAAGTTCTTCACCCATTCTAGGCTCTGGGTTCATTTTCCATTCCGCCAGTTGTGGTCCTAAGTCCTCTTCCATTTTCTCTATGCAGGTGCTTTCATACCGGTTCGCCCAGTGGACCTGAACCCTCCAGCTCCTCGACCCGTAGGGGTCACCATGGGGACTTCTTCCAACGGGGGAAACCCCACTCTCTCACAAATGAGCTGAGCAATTCGATCGCCCACCTTTACTATGAAATCCTCATCCCCAAAATTAAAGAGCAATACTTTTACTGCCCCCCTATAATCGGGGTCAATTACGCCAGCGCCGACATCAAGAAAATGTTTTAAGGCTAGACCAGAGCATGGTGCAATCCGGCCATAACACCCAATGGGCATCTCCATCTGTAGGCCAGTGTCCACCAGGGCCTTTCCATGTCTGGGAATTACTTCCTCCACAGCGCTGCACAAATCATAACCTGCTGCTTGGGGTGAGGCTCTCCGGGGACTCTAAGCTTTCATAGACACCTTGCAAAATTTTAACACAAATTTCTGCTTAACTGGGGAATCATTTTGCAGAGGCTATTCCTTTGGGCTCTGGCCCGGCTTCCTGGGTTTCTTGAACAGGGTGCTAGGAACCACTGTTACCATGGCCTTTGCCTTCTGGCTGAAATCCTTTTCCAACCCTTTTCCTGTGTCCAACCCAACTCTCCCTTGAGACCTACACTGTCTTTCACTGCGTTTCTCAGCTTTTCCCTTCTTACTCCTATCAGAAGGGGAAGCTACTAGGTCATCATGTGAGGGTAATTCACCTAGGGATTCATCTGGGGGTTCATCCTTTTTGCCTTGGGTCTCTGACTGGGACCGCCCAACTTTTTGATGTAGGCCCTTCTCCAATCCTCTTTGGAACTGGGGCCAATCCCTACCCAACACTAGGTCATGGGGCAGTCTCGGGACTACGGCTACCAGGAGTTCCCTCTGTATCCCTAACCCCTTTATTAACACCTTGTACATGGGATAAAAGGAGGCTGCTCCGTGGATACATCTGATCTGGACCCTCCCCTCTGGTCGGCTCAGGACTGACTCATTCTGGGCTTCTATTGCCCGCCAGAGTCTCCGTGAGATCATACTCTGCTCAGCACCTGAGTCGAGTAGAGTGTTAGTAGCAATGCCCTGAATATCAACATTCGAAAGGAAACCCTCTCTTAGCTGTTTCTCATTAGCACCTATCAATGCTGTATGTGCTTTACATTCCTTTTGTATGTGACCTAACTTTCCACATTGAAAACATTTTTTTCTTGCCCACTCGCCCTCTTGCATAGGCAGATAAGTTTTCATACATTCCACATTTTTCCTTGTTCTCCTTTCTGATTGTTCAAAACTAGCCTCTGCTGCTATTTTTAGAGCGCCCCCTTATGCTTGACCAGCCAATTCTGCTTCTAAATATCGCTCAGTCAGCAGGGTTGCTTCTCCTGTGGTCTGACAGTTTTGTAATATCAGAAAGGATTGGATTTCTTTAGGAACCGCAGCCATAAACTGCTCTAACACAATTGTATCTATCACCATATCCATGGTTTTACCTTCTGGAGCTAACCATTTCAAAGCTAAGCCTCTGACCCTTTGGCACAAAGCCTTAGGTGTCTCACCGGCTCTTAACCTTGTAGCTCTCAGTATGCGATGGTAGACCATCTGAGTTAAACCTAAGCGATCTCGTATAGCCCTTTTTAGCTCTCCATAATCTGTAGCAAGTGCCACTGGCATGGCCCTGTAGGCCGCTAATGCCTCTCCTGTGAGAGACGTGGCTAGCCGTACAGCCCACTGTTCCATTGGCCACCCTACAGTATGAGCAACTCTCTCAAAGGATTCTAAGAAATAGTCAATATCATCCTCTACTGAAAACTGTCCAAAGGAAAATGTCTGTGGCCCTACCATACAGGTATTTGGTGTCCCTTCTAGTCCCGATGGGGTTGGCAATGCTCCAGCTGTTGCTTTCTGGTTAGCGAGTAACACCTCCAGCAAGTCCAGTACCGGCTTCTGTTGTGCCTGCAAAGCGGCTGCTGCCTGTTCTTGTGCCTGGTGTGCCATTTCTTGCTGTTTCTGGAAATAGGATGCCATCCATTGCAGTATGTCCTTTGGATCCATCTCAGCAATTTCTGCAGGAGAAAAGAAAAACAAAACCCACCAAGTGCGGTACCACCAAAATTCTGCTAGTCCCTTTTAGCTGAATGCTTGGAATCTTCCACCCCTTTTACTTGAATCCAGGTTTGACCCACGCCTAAATACTCTTTACCTGAGGTTAGGCGTTGATTCTGGCCTTAAAAAGGGAGTGTCTCACTGGCCACCTCCGTCGCTCTGGCCGACCCTGCCAGCGATTTTCCACTCTGCAGCTCACAGCACAGCTCAGCAGTTTGGTGTTGAAAAACCTTTAGGGCGTATATCCTGAAGTGTTGCATATCCTGATACAAGCGAGATCCAAACAACTACGCCACTTGTCATGCCCCAGCCCTCTGCCTAAGGCTTAGAGGGGTAGGGTTGCCATTAACTTCTCTTATAAAAGGTTGAATAAACTATTTTTTTTCCAGTGAAGCATGCTGGGAGTTGTAGTTTTGGCCTTCTAAGATGAAGTATAGTCATGAAACCAAAAGTAAAGGCAAATGACAAAATTTATTCCCCAAATGCAAACAAAGTCCATGTAGACTGTAACAGGATAGAAACATAGAAACATAGAAACATGATGACAGAAAAAGACCACAAGTCCTATCTAGTCTGTCCTTCCATAACAACAACTACAACACTCCACTTTTTACCTTTAGAGATCCTCTGTGTTGGTCCAATGCTTTTTTGAATTCAGTTACTGTCCTCATCTCTACCACCTCCACTGGGAGACTATTCCACGGATCCGCTACTCTTTCCGTAAAGAAATATTTCCGCATATCACTCCTGAATCTATCTCCCTTCACCCTCATCCCATGTCCCCTCGTAGCAGAACTTGCTTTCAATTGAAAGAGGCTCTCTCCCTGAACATTTATGCCACGGAGGTATTTAAACATCTCAATCATATCACCTCTATCCCGCCTTTCCTCTAAGGTGTACATATTAAGATCCTTAAGTCTGTCCTCATATGCTTTATAATGAAGCCCATTAATCATTTTAGTAGCAACCCTCTGCACCGACTCCATCCTGTTCACATCCTTTTGAAGGTGCGGTCTCCAGAATTGCACACCATACTCCAAATAAGGTCGCACCAAAGACTTATACAGAGGCATTAACACCTCCTTTTTTCTGCTAGCCATTCCTCTTCGTATGCACCCAAGCATCCTTCTAGCTTTTGCCGTCGCCTTTTCTACCTGTTTAGCTACTTTAAGATCATCAGACACAACCACGCCTAGGTCCCACTCTTCTTTAGTGGATAAAAGTACTTCACCTCCTATACTGTATTGCTCCCTTGGATTGCTGCAGCACAAATGCATGACCTTACATTTTTTAACATTAAATCCCAGCTGCCAAATTCTAGACCATTCTTCAAGCTTAGCTAGATCCCTCCTCATGTTATCTGCACCTTCTTGGGTGTCTACTCTATTGCAGATTTTGGTATCATCCGCAAAGAGGCAAACCTTACCTGACAGCCCTTCCGCTATATCACTAACAAAGATGTTAAAAAGAATCGGACCAAGGACAGATCCCTGGGGCACACCACTGGTAACATCCTTCTCCTCAGAGTGAGCTCCATTTACTTGTACTCTTTGTCGCCTCCCACCCAACCAATTTCTAACCCAAGCAGTAACTTTAGGGTTCATCCCTAGGGTGCTCAGTTTGTTTATAAGTCGCCTGTGAGGAACAGTGTCAAAGGCTTTACTGAAATCTAAATAAACCACATCTAGAGCTCTCCCTCGGTCCAACTCCCTGGTCACCCAGTCAAAGAAATCAATCAGATTTGTCTGACAAGACCTGCCTCTGGTGAATCCATGCTGCCTCGGATCCTGTAATCCGCCGGACTCCAGAAACCTCACTATTTTCTCTTTCAGCAGAGTTTCCAATAATTTACTCACCACTGAAGTTAAACTAACCGGCCTGTAGTTTTCAACCACATCCTGTGATAAGGAAGCTTATCATAGCTCAGGTAGGAGCTATAGAAAAGATGATGTGACTCTGAACAAGCAACCTGTCAGTTCTGGTAGAAGCAAGAAAACAGAGTTTTCACATAAAAGACTACCAGTCCCAGAATGCACCAGGTTTCCAGCAGCCATGAGAGGGGCTGAAGTGAGAAAATGTGTGTGCAATCAAGAGAGCTATGAGGTAATCCCTAAGCACTCATCTCAAAGGGCAGGGCCTGATTCAACACAGTTGCGCTGTGTTAGGGAGGAGCACACATTAGGACAGAATAAGAATAGAGCTTTTTCTACAGATAATAGCTACAGAAAGAGCTTCAGGAAGAGCTACAGAGAGAGAGACAGAAACGGCTACAAGCTCAAGCACCAGTATCACCTGGAGAAACAGAAGCCAAGCCAAGCGGATAGAGAGAGAAGGAAACTCTCTGGAAGGAAGAGAAGAAAGCCCATTGGATGGTCTGGGAGAGTCCAAGGCAGTACCCATACTGGGAGGTATTCCAAGTGCCAGCAGAGTCCATTGGACTGGAGTCAGCCAGAGGAATGGAAGGGCAGAGATAGGAATCACCAGTGGCTACCTAGAAGAGAGAAGACTGCACGTGGAAAGGACTTTCAGACCTATGCCAAAAGGTATGTGAGGGAAGATCCAGTGTCCAGGGATCAAGATTGGAAGGCTGGACATCAGAACTGGATTACATACTGGCCAGGATATACAGAGAGGAATTATGATAGCAGGAGAGGCTCAGATATGAACACTGATCCAGACCCTATCTATAATAGTGAATGGCAGCAAGGGAATAAGCATTCTCATGATAGTGCCTTATGGAAAGACTCGTCTGTGCCAATGTATGATAATGACCCTATGCTGATTGATGAAGGGGGAGATACAGCAGATGAAACTATTCATTACATGGACTGTTCTCTATCTAAATGCTATTGCTAGCTTTCTGTGAGCAAACACCTCAGCCATCACAAAGAAACCTAACTTTGTTCTTTATTTCCACTGCAAACAGCTCTTAAAGCAGGATTTGGGTTCACACAGTAGCAGCCAGCCAGCTAAAGGGTTTCAGCTGGTCAATTGATAGTAATTAAAGCTGCACCTGATTGTGTGTGTGAGCAAGGGAGAATCACTGCTGGGATCTGCGTGGAAAATAAGCAGAAGTTAACCTAACAAGCAAAGTTTATTCATTTCTTTGTGCCTTTTTTAATTTGGTAATTATTTGCTAAGAAAACATTAGCTAATTGCCTGACAAGCTGAAGGTTGTTTTCTGATTTGCTTTGTGACTTTATGTTATCCATTTAAACACTGCAAGCAAGTAACCTCATTTATATTGCTACCAAGCATATTTGTGCTGGGTGAATTAAACCCCATCAATAAAAGAAGTATTTTATTGGCCTTACCACTGGTTTCACAACTCAATTATTGTCTTCAGCTGTGTTTGGGAGTGAATGAACTACATTACCCACAATACCTTGCAAGAATCATATGAATATATGCATCGTCAAGATTGTGTAAGTTCTCACCCTAGGCAGCCGTCTGACAATCCTTACTTCCGCTTTTGTGTAAAGGCACCACATGAGCCTCTCTCCAGTCCTTTGGCACCACTCCCGACTCCAACGAGGCATTGAAAAGGTCAGTCAGTGGAGTTGCTAGAACATCCCCAAGTTCCCTCAGTATTCTAGGGTGTATCCCATCCGGTCCCATCGCTTTGTCTACTTTAAGTTGAGCTAGTTTCTCATGAACACAGTCTTCTGAAAATTGTTCAAGATGTCCCTCGCTTCTGTTCTTATTTGTGGGTGTTTTCTGAGGTCCTGCTCCTGGTTCTTCATCTGTGAACACAGAACAAAAATATTTGTTAAGCAATTCCGCTTTATCCTTATCAGCTTCTACATATTCCCCCCCTGCACCCTTGAGTCTGACAATACCACTTTTGCCCTTCCTCTTCTCAATAATATATCTGAAAAATGTCTTATCCCCCCATTTTATTGCATTGGCTATTTCCTCCTCCTTTTGAATCTTTGCCTTCTTGACTACTTTGCTAGCTTCTCTAAGTTTTTCCAAATACAGATGCCTGTCTTCCTCTCTCTGTGATCTCTTGTATTTCATGAAGGCCTCCCTTTTTTTCTTCACTTTTTCAACTACTTCCTTCGAAAACCATAGCGGTCTCCTGTTCCTTTTGCCTTTATTTACCATTTTAACAAAAAGGTTGGTTGCCTTTAAAATACCCCCTTTCAGTTTTGCCCACTGTTTTTCTACATCCCCCAGCTGTTCCCATCCCACTAACGACTCCCTGAGGTATTGGCCCATCTTCGCAAAGTTAGTCTTCCTAAAGTCTAAGATTCTCACCTTGGAATGGATTCTAACAGCCCTAGTCCTAATACTGAACCACACCATCTGGTGATCACTGGATGCAAAATGATCTCCCACTACAACATCAGAAACACTTTCACCATTGGTAAGCATCAAGTCCAGTATGGCCCCTTCACGTGTGGGGTCTGTTACCAATTGCCTGAATAGTTCTCCCTGTAGAGAATCCAGGATCTCCTTACTTCTAGATGATACTGCAGCAGGAATGTGCCAATCAACATCTGGCATATTGAAATCTCCTAGCAGTAGCACTTCCCCTTTCCTAGCAATGCTGCGTATGTCTTCAATTAACTCTCTGTCCACCTCTTCCTCTTGTGAGGGAGGTCTGTATATCACACCAATGCAAATAGATTTCTCTTTCCCTCTTTCTAGTTTAACCCACAATGCCTCCTCTCTCCCTTTTAAGCTCTGTAATTCCAAAGCTTTAATAGTAGTTTTTACATATAGTGCCACTACTCCTCCCCTTCTTCCTACCCTGTCCTTTCTGAATAAAGTATAGCCAGGTATAGTTACATCCCAGTCATGGTTTTCTGTGAACCATGTTTCTGTAACTGCCACTAAATCCAAGTCAGCCACTCCCACCAAAGCTTCAACTTCAGGGATCTTATTTCCCATGCTACGGGCATTAATACACACTGCTTTCCATATGTTACCCGTGTTACCCATTTCCATAAAGTTATTTAATGTATCACCTACCTGGGGGCTTTCACTTACCTGGGGGCTTTCTTCACCCATCCCCATACTTCTCCATTCATTCGCTTAAGGTTATTTACAATTTAGGCTGCATGAGCTTCACAGTCATTAATTATATGCAGCTGCTTATCAATATAACGGATAAAGAAAAACACAGCTTCTTCATTCAACAAAGTAAAAATCTCTTCTTTTTACCTTTGTCTTCATTAAGCATTCCAATGTACATGCAACAGGTATCTTCCCCTTAAAAAGAGCAAGTTCCTACCTTCAGTTCAGGCTAGGTTTCATTACTCAACTTTTCAGGAGACTTTATCTTTTCAGCTACTCTTTAGCAAAGGGACTCAATGCTAACAGCTTGACATAGAGTACAGTCCATGAGTACTTTGGGAGGCAATAAATCCTGCTCAATAGGCTCAACCTGCATTTCCTCTGGCTCCGGTAATGCAGTGCCCTGCTCTGAGCTTTTAACTTATGTTTCAGGGTCTATTCTCTCTGAGGATCCCTGTGTCTCTCTTGAGCACAGCTCCACCCGGTAAGGATAAATTGTACCTGAAGCTGTGGTCACTTCTCCCTGGCTGTGTTCACCAGTCTCCCTCCAGCTTCTGGGAAACAGTCCCTGTTTCACTTCCCTTAGTTCCTTCCCGGAGCTCTGCCACGGCTCCCTGTTCCAGGCTTGGCTCCTTTGACTCCTATGCTGAGTCCTGGGCTCCCACCTCTGAACTCTCTGAACCTTCTGATCAGGAACTGGGGTTTGGAGCCTCCTCTGCTCTCTCCTTCCATGCTCTCTCCCTCCGGTCTCTCTCTTCCCGGGCTCTCCTCCTCTGGGTTCTCCTCCTCAGGGTTCTCCTCTCTCTTTCTCTCTAGCCAAGGTTTATATCCCTGCTTCCCGGGCAGTGTCTCTCCCTCTCTGGATAGGTGCCTGCAATTATCTTCCAAGCCTGCAACTACGTCAGCAGAGCTTGGGTGTGGCAGCCTAGGTTTGGTTTCTATCTGCTTGCTTTCTTTCGGCCAACGCTTCAACCTGTGCACTGCAGGGATGTCACGTTTCTTAAAAGTAAAATCATTAGTTTCTCCTATTTCCATAGGCTCACTACAAGCTTCCTTATCACAATATGTTAGAGGAAAGGCAAGATAGTGGAGATATGATAGAGATGTTTAAATACCTCTTTTGATTGAAAGGAAGCTCTGCTATGATAGGGCATAGGATAAGGGTGAAAGGGGATAGACTCAGGAGTAATAGGCGGAAATATTTCTTTATGGAAAGAGTGGTAGATGCATGGGATAGTCTCCCAGTGGACGTAATAGAGACAAGGAATTCAAGAAAGCATGGGACAAACACAGAAAATCTCTAAAGGAGATATGGAGGGGCAGACTGGATAGAAACATGATGGCAGAAAGAGACCATATGGCCTATGTTTCTACTGTATGTAAGCTCTAATGAGCAGGGACTATCTTACATCTATACGTACAGCATTGCGTATGCTTTGTAGCACTATGCAGTTGATTAGTAGTAGCAGTAGGTAAGGAGATCCTGGATTCTTTAAAAAGAAACTATTCCAGCAACTGGTACCTGATCCCACACATGAGGGGGCCATACTAGACCTGGTGCTTACAAATGGGGAGGATGTTTTTGATGTTATAGTGGGTGATCATTTCATATTCAGAAAATGTGGTTAAGTATTAGGACAAAAATTGATATAATCCATTTAAAAGTGAGGGTCCTAGACTTTAGGATAGCTAACTTTGCTCAAGGAGTTGTTAGCAGGATAGGAACAGCAGGGAGTTAAGGACAACAAACCTTTTTATTAGGAAAGTAAGCGAGGCGTAGAGCAAGGTTCTATAATAGAACTATTCCCACCGCAACTACAGCCACCCAAAATCAGCTATAGCCATCGGAACTAGTAACTCCATACCGGACAAGGCTCACAAACGCCAATCCATCCACACACTCACAATTTTGGAGCTAACGAGTACAGCAGTGCACAGTGGCCCACACTGTCATAACAAATCTGATTGAGTTCTTTGACTGGGTGACCAGAGAACTAGATCAGGGGCATGCGATGGATGTCATCTACCTGGATTTCAGCAAAGCCTTTGATACTGTTCCACATAGGAGGCTTATTAATAAGCTCAGTAGTTTGGGGATGAACTGAAGGGTGGTGGATGCTTCGAATGCCCTCCCGATGGAAGTGTTGGGGGCAAATACAGTGACAGAATTCAAAATGGCATGGGACAGACACAGTGGATCCCTTTACAGCAACAAGATAAAATCAAAATAAACGTAACTAACTAATTTCTCAACATACAGGGGTGTCCTACACGGAGCGGTGGATTCACCCCTAAAACAAAGACATGGGAAGGGGTGGCCTGTACGGAGCGGCAGGTGCACCTACTCTTGCCATCTTACTGGGCAGACTAGATGGACCGTACTGGTCTTTATCTGCCATCATTTACTATATTACTATGTTACTATAACTGTATTGCAGCTCATAAGCAAAGCTGGTTCCAAATCATCCTACACAGAGCTGAGTGAGCATACAACTAACTACCCTCTCTGCTATAATAGCACAATGCCTAGTTCTTAGAGAATCCTTCTCCTCACCATATGCCTCCTTACTCTAGCCATGCAATTGCCTCACCCCAAACTACAATACTTTCCCAGTTATTTGTGGACACAACCCAATCTACAGAAAATGCATACCACAAATGCTGCACCAAAGGAACTACGCCAGGCTGATTCATATCTCACCTCGTGAACAAAACGTTCTAAAACATATCAATCAATCAATCAATCATCAAAACCTACAACCTAACTAAAATGCACTCTAATAAACTCTCACTTGGCAAGGAACAAGACTTAGGGGCTTGTTTACAAAGCCGCGGTAGCGGTTTGCGATCGTAATCGGAGCCGCGGCCCCATTGATTTCAATGGGGCTGGGGCTGCGATCGCGATCGCGAACCACTACCGCGGCTTTGTAAACAAGCCCCTTAGTTTTAAACAACTACATCCTGGATAATAACTTCTACATTCTTTGTATAACAGAATCCTGGTTCTCCAACTCAGATACTATTCTAATCAACCAACTCAAACCACCAGGATACAACACTTTTAGCTGCTCTCAGTCCAGCCGCAGAGTTTGTGGCATCTGCATTCTGGCAAGAAGAAGCCTACTCTTTAAGCTATCAGAATCCATTGTCAAAGATGGTCTGGACTTAGTATTAGTTTCAAACAAATAGATATCACTATGTCTCACCTACCGTGCCCCCACAGCTAAAACGGACAAGTTAGTAACCATCCTTGAATTCGCAAGTATCCACGTCCATCCATCTAACTACCTTTCAATAATGGGTAACCTGAACCTATCAGCCATCCCACTTAGCCAATCTACTTCCTTTTTGGAAGCCATGGAACACCTTCAATTCTCTCTACTGATCCAAACTCCGACCCACAACAAAGGAAACATTCTAGATCTCATATTCATTCAAAACCAACTCCTTGATACCCATGCCATCCCCAACCCTCTGCTTATTGAAGTCCTTTGGTTGGATCACAGCACCATCACCTGCCACCTCCCACAGCAATCATCTCCGAAAGCAAATGCTGACCACAGCATCCATCACCACCCCTTCAAGGTCCTCAACAGACAAACCTTCATTGACAAAATTCTCCCCTCTCTTGAAGATGAACCCCTGGACCTTGGCCTCTCAACAGAAAAATGGATAAATACTATTGAAATCTTTGCTTCAGCTCCTCCCACTAAAAAAGTGAAACCACAATACTGCATCCACAGCCCCTGGTACATGCTAAGTCTCAAAGAATTAAAGAGGAAATTACAGAAACTGGAACACAGGTGGCAAATCACATTGGACGATCAAGTAAAGAGTCTCTACCTACTCACCCTACAAACATATTGTTCAGCGACCAACAAAGCCAAAAGAGACCACCACACCAAATCAATAATGAAAGCAATAAACAAACCTAGACAGTTGTATGAGATAGTTAACAGGCTAAGGAGAGACATCAGCCAAACTCTCAACACAAAAAACATTGAACCACAAGAATTTGCTGACTTTCTGCAATCAAAATACCCAATGCACATCTCACCTTCTCCTCCAACCTCGAGAAAACCCAATGACACTACTGCACTCCTTCATCCCAATCTTTGTAGGTCAGTTGGAAAATATAATCTACAGCCTAAATGCTACAATGTCTCCTCTTGACCCATGCCCCACCAAGATCACAAGAGCAATGCTTGCCCCAATCCTTCTCAAACTAACCTCAACCTCCTTCATCCTAGGATACTTCTCAAAATACTTGAAAACAGCCTCCATCCACCCAATACTAAAAAACTCTAAACTTGACCCAAATGTCCCTAGCTCCTTCAGACATATTTCCAGCTTACTATTCATTGCAAAAATAACTGGAAAAAGTAGTCGTCCTCCAACTACAAAATCAATTCTAGGCCCCCTGGACTGGCAACACCACGGTTTCCTCAATCGCCATGAAGTGGAAACCTTACTAATGACAGACTAATCAAAGGTATAGAAAACAATCAACAAGGCTTCATTCTCATCTTTTTAGACATTGCCTCGGCATTTGACACTATATGCCATAACGTCCTCCTGCAGCATCTCTATAACAGGAATTTGTGGCACTGCCCTTGAATGACTTCGCTCCTAACTCACAAACTGCAATCAATATGTACAAACTGGCCAAAAAACCTCCAACTCATTCTCCCAGACACAAGGAGTACTTCAGGGCTCAGCCCTCTCTGCACTACTATTTAACATCTATATTCAGCCAGTCTGCAACATCATAAGCACCTTCAACGTCTACTATCGTCTATAAGCAGATGATATTATGATTTATGCTCACCACAATCGAAAACTACTCAACCATCACAATTTGCTTTAATGCCATAGACCAATGGCTATCAGATCATAAACTAAACATCAACTTCAAGAAAACTGAGGTCCTATTCCTCACCAGAAATCGATCATTTCTCCCCCCAAAGGTGCTAAAAATTGGAAAAAAACTAACCTAGAGGTTAGATCTGAGATAAGATACCTGGGAGTTACCACTGACCAGCATCTCACACTCCAGCCACATTTAAATAAAGTAACACAGTGCATTTACAGCAAGCTGCAGTCACTCCACTAATTATTTATTTATTTATTTTATTTAGCACACATTTATATACCGCTCTTTCCCAAGTATCAAGTGCGGTTTACAGAGAACAGAAAAAATTTAAGGTACATGGATAATCATGTCCTAGTTATTTTACAGGGAACAGATTTAACTTTTTACATTTAACAGTATAATTAAGGACATGCAATCAAAAGACATGCAAACAATGATTTCATCCAATTGTATTGAGTGGATGTAATCAAACTTTTTACATAATTACAACCATAATTATGACACATACTTGAGCCTCACAATTTCCGTACAGTCTACCAGGCAATGATACTACCACACTTTGACTTTTGTAATACCATCCTGCAAGGCCTCTCAAAAAACTCCCTATATCCACTTCAGCTTACGCAACATACAACTGCATGAATTCTGACATGCTCACCTTGAACTACCGCATCATTTATTTATTTTGTATACCACCTTATCCTACAATCAAAGTGGTTACATCACATCACAATTGGGTTACATTCAACATGTGGGTGCTTTACAACATTTAACATGAGCCTATTTGACAACATTAAGACGACACAATTTGAGGGTTACATTTATCATGATGGTGTCGTGAGTCTAGCTGGGTTGGTTAAGTATTGAGCAGTGGAGCAGTGGAGTGTACGTTGCAGTCCCACTCGGGTGGGGGGATGTTATGTATCTGGTGGGGACCGTTGTCTATGTGCTCGTAAGTTTCTGTGAAGAGCAGGGTTTTAAGGGCCTTGTGGAAATCTGTGATGTCCTCTAATTCCCTTAGGCTCGTTGGGAGGGAGTTCCACAGTGTGGATGCCATTAGTGAAGGAGCTCTTCTTGACATATTTTGTTTAGTCTTGTGATATCCTGAAGGTGTGCCAATCATGTAGTCATAATTGTTCACATCATGACTATTCTAAAGGAGTTGCAGTGGTTACCTCTCCTGAATCACATTAATTATAAAACTACCATGACAATCTTCAAAGAAATCCATCAACTATCCCCTAGATGTTTGCAGCCACCTAAGATGAAGCAACGCATCAAACCTCCTTAACCTATCTCCAGCACTAACCAAGTATAATCAGTCGATCCGCTCTAGGGAATTCTCCCTACATGCCCCATGCCTATGGAATATTTTACCACCACAAATCAGAGACATCCATTACCTTGCAACTTTTTGGAAACTGCTTAAAACACACTTATTCAAGGAACATTTTGACGGGATAACATAAAGAGAAATTAGACTTACCTGCTAATTGTTGTTCCTTGAGGAACTCCAGTTCAGTCCCGCACCGCTGGGTAGCGCATCTCTTCCTGAAGCATGGAGACTGGGCATGTCAGAAGTCTGATACATCTACCAGTGGTATCTCCCACCAGCTTCCAGTGACCTATTGATAAAGCATACTCTAAGGAGCAACACATAAGTAGTTATAACCAATATGAACTCTAAACTCGAGGCTTTGCTGCCTCTCTAATAACCCCCTGAGAGAAGAGAATAACTGCTCCACCTCCCCTCCAAGGAAACAGCATTAAAGATATGAAATATATGAAAGAAGGTAGCATAGGGCAGAGCGGCCACCCAGTCAATTACCCTACAGGACAGGTAATAAACACTTACCATTAGGCTTCTCTTTGCTTACTCCAATGTCACGAGACCACTGACTGAAACGCCAACTTGGGTGGGAATTGGGTCTGAACTGGAGTTCCTCAAGGAACAACAATTAGCAGGTAAGTCTAATTTCTCTTTCCTTTTCGTCCCTCCAGTTTAGTCCTGCACCGTTGGGATGTAACAGAGCAGTACACTAATGGGAGGGACCTAATAAACCGGACCACAAAACTGCTGACCTGAAACAGGCATCCCCTGTCGCTTGCACATCAAGACAATAATGCTTACTAAAGGTGTGCAAGGAGGACCACATAGCTGCCTTACAGATTTCAACTGCCGTAACTCTACTGTGTTCCGCCCAAGACGTCGCCTGAGCCCTTGTTGAATGAGCTCTCAATTCCAAGGACACCTGACGGCCCTGCAAAAGATAAGCTGATGCTATCGCTTCCTTAATCCACCTAGCAATGGAAGCCTTGGAGGCTGCTTCACCCTTACACGGGCCCTCAAAAAGAACAAACAAGCACTCCGACTTACGAAAAGACTCCTAAACCTGCAAGTAATAATGGAGCACTCGCTTCATGTCCAGCAACTTTAAATTCCAGTCAACCCCCATCTCACCTGCTGACTTCAACACAGGTAAGGCTACAGACTGATTCAGATGAAACGGCAAAACCACTTTCGGCAGAAATGACGGCACTGGGCGTAATACCACCTTTTTTTTGAAGAACATCAGGAACCCGCCGTGCCGAACAAATAGCCACTAGAAACACCATTTTCAAAGTCAGATCCTTAACTGAGGCTTCATCGAGAGGCTCAAACGGTCGTCTCGTCAATGCCCCCAACACAAAATTGAGATCCCACGGAGGAATCAGCACACGGCGAGGAGGCCACAAACGTGATACCGCTCTCATAAAATGCAAGACATCTGGGTGAGTCCCTACTGCATGACCTTGAACCTTACCACGATAACAAGCTATAGCAGCCAACTGCACTCCTAACGTACTGGCCTCCAAACCCTTATCAAACCCCTCCTGAAGAAAACTCAACACCTCTGGAACTGAGACCAAGGACGGACGTAACTGCCTAGCTTCACACGAGCCTTCAAAGATACGCCAAATGCGAACATAAGCCAAGGATGTCGAACGCTTTCTGGCCGACAGCAAGGTAGCAATTACCACTGACTAATAACCTTTCTTTCTCAACCTAGCCCTTTCAATGGCCAAGCCGTAAGCGAGAACCAAACCACCTGCGGCATCTGAAGAGGACCCTGCAGAAGTAGATCCTCCCAAATCGGCAATTGCCACGGCTGACCATCGAGAAGCCTCACCTGGTCCGCGTACCATGGACGATGTGGCCAATCCGGCGCTATTAAAATCACGGCTCCGAGATCTTTCTCTATGCGGTGAATCACCCGGCCTATGAGCGCCCAGGGAGGAAATACATGCAGAAGGCTCTGGGACGGCCACTGTTGAATCAAGGCATCGATTCCCTTCGGACATCCTTCCTCTTCTCCTGCTGAAGAAACGGCTGGCTTTGGCATGAGTTGCCATGAGATCCATCATGGGTATCCCCCACTTGACCACCAACTGCCTGAATACCTCCGGATTCATCTCCCATTCCCTGGGGTCCACGCGAACCTGACTGAGGTAATCTGCCATCACATTGTCCGTTCCCGCTATGTGCGCCGCAGACAGTGCTAGAAGCCGAGGCTCTACCCAACCAAATAGAGCCCCCGCTTTCTTTTCCAGCGCAACGCTGCCTGTTCCACCTTGCCAATTGAGATATGCCACCGCGGAAGTGTTGTCTGACAGAACTCGAACTGCACGCCCTAACAAAACTGACTCGAAGGCTTTTAGAGCCAGAGCCACTGCCCATAACTCCAGATTATTGATGGACCACTGATATTCCTCCACGCTCCATAAGCCTTGTGCATAGAGTCCCTCTCAATGGGCTCCCCAGCCCACCAGGCTGGCATCTGTCATCACCGGAATCCATTGCGGCTGCTCCAACGGCATTCCTGCCGTCAGCTTTTCTCATCGCAGCCACCATCTGAGAGACGCCCCAACCTGTCCCGGGCAGGGCAATTGCTTGTTCAACAAGTCCTCCTGGTGCAGAGACCTCTGCAAAGGCCGCATGTGCGCCTGAGCCCAAGGGACCACTTCGAGGGCAGCAGCCATGGTTCCAGGCACCCGAAGATAATGCCAGGCCATCGGCGCCTGCTGCTTCAAAAAAACCGAGCACCAAGGACTGCATCCCTAGAACCCGAGCCTCCGGAAGGCACACCGCTCCAACCCTTGTGTCAAACTGAACCCCCAGATACTCTGTCTGCGACAGCTGCAACTGACTCTTGGACGCATTGACTACCCAACCAAGGCTCTGCAAGAACCGCACCACTCTGGCCGTTGCTTTTTCGCTCTCGGCTCGGGACTTTGCCCGAATCAACCAGTCATCTAGGTAAGGATGAACGAGCACACCTTCCCTGCGCAGAAAGGCTGCTACAACCACCATCATTTTGGTAAACATTCATGGAGCCGTTGCCAACCTGAACGGTAGGGCTTGGAACTGAAAATGACCCCACGGAACCGCAAACCGCTCGAATCGGGATGTGCAAATAAGCCTCAGTGAGATTGAGCGAAGTCAAGAACTCCCCTTGACGAACTGCTACCATTACTGACCTTAGGGTTTCCATGCAGAAATGGATTACCCGCAGACATCGGTTGATGCCCTTGAGATCCAGAATCAGATGAAAGGACCACGAAATAAATCGAGTAACCGGACCCGCATTGATCCCAAGGAGCTGGAACCATGGCCCCGAGCTGTCTGAGGCGTGACAAAGTTGTCCGAACCACCGACTCCTTGTTCCGCCCCCCTGCAAGGAGAAAGAACAAAAGAGTCTCGAACCAGTCGAGCAAACTCGAGAGCGTAGCCTTCTCGAATGACCTCCAATACCCATTGATCGGATGTTATCTGAACCCAGGCAGGTAAAAATTCCCGGAGCTGACCTCCTACGGGTTGCAGCCCCGCCTGAGTCCCCCTCGTTTCATTGTGACGCCTTGAAACCGGCCGGCGGAGGGCTAGCGAATCCTCTGCCCGCTCCTCGGAAACCTCTGAATCCTTGGCCATAAAAGGGAAACCGCCCTCTTTGAAATGATCCCAAACGCAAAGCCTGAAAAGGCCAAAAATCAGGAGCCTGGCCCCTCAACATCGCTCCGGTCCTCCCCGTCTTCAGCTTGTCCTCAGGCAACTGACCGCCTTTGGACTCTCCCAAGTCCTTAACCAGCTTGCTTCACCAAAAAGCAGCTCCCCTTTAAAGGGAAGCTTACTAAGCTTTGGCTTGGAGGAGCTATCAGCCGCCCAATTCCACAGCCAAATATATCTTTGCGCCACCACCAATGAAGACATACTATTCGCCAAAGTCCTGATCAGGTCATAATGCACATCCGCTAAATAGGCTGCCCCAGACTCCAATCTGGTGTGATACAGTGGAGCCAATGGAGGTTAGTGAAAATATAGAACTCACCTCAAAATGGGCTAGGCAGAGAGATCCAGCATGGCTAAAAAGGGCTGAGCACCCGGTGCCATCAGCACAGGTAGGAAAGAAAGGGTTAGAACGGAACTTTCCTGTCTGCAACAGTGATGCAGTTAGAATCCAGGATGCTAATTACCAGCACCTGCCCCCAGGAGCAGACGTTACGTGCAGAGAGGGGAGGTACAAAGGGACCTGGTTAGAACCAGGAAGTCAGAACAGACCTGAGTACAGCCCTGAGAACAGCTCTAAGAACAGCCCTGAGAACAGACCTGAGTACAGCCCTGAGAACAACTTCAGGAAGAAGGCTGAGAGACAGAACAAATACCTGAGAGCAAGTAAGCAGGACTCTGCAGGGGAAGGTGACACTCCGATGCAGCTAGAGTTTCAGCAGCAATCAGGCAAGTCACGGAAGCAGAGAGGGTTCCAAAGCTCCAGGAGAAGTTTTAATCCCAGGGAAAGCATTGAAGGTCTGGGAGGTCCAAAAGCTCTCAGAGAAAGCTCCAGGCAATTACCAAGGAGCGTTAGAGAAGCGTACCACTGGCAAGACAGCCCCCAGGAGGATTTCCTGGAAGGCAGGAAGTGGAACACTAGCCCCGAGAGTTTTTACAAACCTCGGAGGAACTTGCTACACGAGGCTAGAACTTTGCCACGAGAGAAAAACCCCACAGCTGATGCCTGCAACCTAGATAAGGTAAAGAAGACAAAACCTTACATTGGGGAAGGAAGTGAAACTGGGTGTTTTTATAGTCCTTATTGGCAGCAAGGTTTTAACCTGGGAAAGGGTTCCAACTTTCAAGTGAGAGAGCCAAGAGAGACTGGCTATAAAAGAACTGATTACAGAAGAGGTTTTTACAATCCCGAGTTAGAGCAGTGCCTGGGAGAGGGGAAAGTTTACCCTCCCCCGACCAGTGAAGCTACCACTTGTTATATGAGTGAGCCTGGCTGCGTCAGCTGCCAGCCAAGTATAAACCAAGATACAAGCAGTAATAATTACATTGACCAGGAGCCAATGGATTGTACAATTTGTCTGAATGATGAAATAACCTCTTTGCGTTAGACCTCTCTGTGCAAGGAACAAGAGAGAAGAAATATGCTCAAGCTGTGTTTTGTTTAAGTTCTGCATTTTTGTATTCCAAGCATTGATATTCGCCGGGGAACGGGAATAAACCCCACTTTACTTTATCACCTTGACTGTCTGACTCTCTGTCTTAAAAAGAAGTAGCAACAAGGTGACTCAAAACACCCTAGGCGACTGCCTAGGGCACTCACTGAGTCTCTCCCTACGAGGCTTGGTGACACTGGACAAGTCCTGCAACTGGTCCTGTGAAATCTCTGCCACCTGTGAATGCTGAGACCAACAAAGACATGCTCTCGCTACCCATGCCCCACAAATCGAGGCTTGTAGCGCAAGGGCATTGGCCTCAAAGGCCTGCCTCACCATCGAGTCTACCTTTCTGTTTTGCCCATACTTTAAGGCCGCGCTACCTTCCACCGGAATGGTAGTCTTCTTTGTAACTGCCGAAACTGCCGCATCTATCCGAGGAGAATGAAACATCTCTCGTTCCTGGTCAGATAACGGATAGAGCCGAGCCATGGACCTCACGCCCCTGAGAGCTGTCTCCAGCATATCCCACTCATCCTGAATCATCTGCTTAACCACCTTATGGACTGGGAACACCACCTGGGATTTCCGCACCGCCTGAATCAGTGGATCTTCCACACTTTCTTCTACCGATGCGGCCACGGAAAAGTTAAGGGCCTGTAGCGACTCCAAGATCAGATCCATCAGTTCCTCTCTCCTAAACACTCGAATAATCCGGGCCTGATCCTCAGGTTCTTGGATCTCACCTTCCTCTAGATCCTCTCTCGGACCTTCCAACTCCCCCTCCAACTCTTCGTCGTCCAAAAACTCCGAAGGAAGGGTCTGCTCTTCCAACACTCGTGACCTTTTAATTGGCCTCACCTGTGTACCTGCGGCTGTCTGTGCCACTGTCCTAACTACCCCGGGACCTAACCCCGAGACGTCTGGCACAGCCCCCTGCTTATGAAGGCAAAAAGCCTGAAATAACAGCAGGACAAAATCCGGGGGAAAAATCCTCTATAGCCGAGGCAGGCATCCCCAGAGGAACGCTCGTACCTGGCCGAGACGATGTAGATGCCTGCAGTGCGAGAGGAGCCTCTCGCCCAACCTCATCCACTTCCTCCCCTCCAGGTCCCTGGGGCTTGGAGAGAGGTCCGTCCTTACTCTGGTCTTGCAACTTCTGCTCCATATGCACCGCCTCAGTCCCATAGCCACGACACACGCCTTCGACCGAAACTGCCCCTCTGCGGGTTCCACACACCAGGCACTGTGGTCGCACAGGCATTAGCCTCTACAGTCCTCGTCACAAGATGCTGAGGCTTCTCAACCACCATCAATGACCCCGCAGCCACAGCTCGTGTCTACCACTCAAAAAACGAACTTATCCACTTAATCCTTATTCTAAACCCTGTTGTGTGTGTGTTTTTGTTTACTTTAAAACCTCAAATGCCTTACTACAGGCAATAAAGAGGCTTGGAGCAAGTACCAAAAATAATGTTTTGTGAAAATCCAATGTCCTGAACTCTCAGAGAATCTCTGCCAATAATAATACCCTGCCTGCAAAAACCACGGGAAAAAATGGCAGCGCTAAAAAAATGGCACTTCAAAATCGAGTAGCCGGCTCCACATGAGGGTGAAGGCCTCAGCCCGAAGAAAACCCCAGCGGACCCTCACTCACTCACAGCTGCTTCCCCCCCACGATCCGGATCAAAAATGAAGCCAAATACCTGGATTCCTGTCAGTTAGCTCTTCTGTGATCGTGCCAGCAAGCCCCGAGGCAGAGAAACTGATGCCGACGTCTGACTGCTCACCCAGACGCTGCAGACCATATTGGGAGGCAGAGCAGAGCAAGCAGCTCCCCACTGTCCCAACTAGGCAGGGAGTGCAACAGGGCCTTAAATGAAAAGAAAAATGAAGGGAAGGTACAGCAGGAATCCTCTCCACTGCCCCATTCCCTGCCCTGACTAGCTCTGTCCGTTTATTTTTTATTTTTTCGACTAGCACCTCAATGAAAATAAATTAAAGGTTGTCAGACGGCTGCCTGGGTGAGAATCTTCACAGTCTTGGCAAGTGCATATCTCTATATGATTTGCAAGGGATTGTGGGCAATGTAGTTCATTCACACCAGACACAGCTGCTGACAATAATTTAGTTGTGCTCTTGGGTAAAGCCAATAAGATATTTATTTATGGGGTTGTTTTTCCCAACACAGATATGCTTGGTAGCACATAAATCAGGTTACTTGCTTTCAGTGTTAACTTGGAAAAACAAAGTCAAAATCAGGAAAACAACAAATGAAAAGCCACAAAGCAAGAAACAAACTATTCTTTTCAGGTTAACTTCTGATTACTTCCCACATAGATTCAGAAGTGATTCTCTCCTAGCTCACAAGCAATTAGGTAAGGCTTAATTGCTAGCAGTTATCCAGCTGAAACCCCTTAGCTGGCTTGCTTTCTACTGTGTGGGTCAAATCCTGCTTCAGGAGCTTTTCTGAGTAGATTAAAGAACAAATTTGTATTTCTTTGTGATGGTTGCTGTACTTTGTAACAGAAAGTTACCAACGGAGTTTAGATAGAGAGCAATCCATATAAACACATTCTTCATCTGCAATCATTCCCCCATCTTCAACAAGCATAGGTTCAATATCATGGATTGGCACAGATGAATCTCTCAATGGAGCACTTTCAGGAGAATACTTGTTTCCCTGCTGTCTTTCAAGGTTATAGCTAGGGCATAGATCAGTGTTCATACCTGAGCTTCCATTGCTGCTAGAGTTCCTCTCTATATAGCCTGGCCAGTATGTAGTCCAGTTCTTATGTCCAGCCTTCCAATCCAGATCCCTGGACACTGGATCTCTCTTCACATACCTTCTGGCATAGGTCTTAGGGTCCCTTCCACGTGCAGCCGTCTCCCTCACAGGTAGTGTCTGGAGATTCCTAGCTCTGCAGCACCATTCCTCTGGCTTTCCCCAGTCCAATGGTGTATGCTGGCCCTTGGGATACCTCCCAGTATACGTACTGCTTTGGACTCTTCTAGACCTCTCAAAGGCTTTTCTCCTCTTTCTTCCAGAGGGTTTCTTTTTCTCTCTATCCATCCGGTTTGGCTTCTGCCTCTGATGATCCTTCAGATGAAACTGAGGATAATTCTCTGGATATCCAAGGTGATCATGAAGATGGTCATCTGTAGAATAAACTCTACTCTTATTCTGCTTAGATGAGTGCTCCTCCCTAACACAGCACAGCTGTGCTGAATCAGGCCCTGCCCTTTGAGATGAGTGCTTAGGGATTACCTCATAGCCCTCCTGATTGAACACACGTTTCCCCACTTCAGCTCCTCTAATGGCTGTTGGAAACCTGGTGCATTCTGGGACTGGTAGTCTTTTATGGGAAAATTCTGTTTTCTTATTTCTACCAGAACTGACAGGTTGATTGTTTAGAGTCACTTCACCTTTTCTATAGCTCCTTCCTGAGCTATGATAAGCTTCCTTATCACAAGGTACAGCGTACCCAAAATAAAATATCCCCAAATCTAAATCTAAAAATCTACAAACTAACTCAACTTATGTGCTCCTCATGATGAGCCTAAATCCTAGGCTCACAACCTCCTGCTGCATGGAGACTGGACACACTGGAAGCTGGTGGGAGGTGCCACCAGTCGATGTATCAGACTTCTGACATGCCCAGTCTCCATGCTGCAGGAAGAGATGCACTACCCAGTGGTGCGGGACTGAACTGGAGGGACGAAAAGGAACTCCCTCTTATCTATCTACCCCTTAATATACCATCTGATGTAAGCAACCCTCTAACTGTACATAGTCATTCAAAGTTGTAAGCAACTCTCTAACTGTATATAGTTATTGTTATATATAGTGTTAGATACATGTTCCATTTAATACTGTTAACCGTTCCATGTAAATCTGTTTCATGTAATGTTTTTAGTTATGTTCTTTGTAAACCTCAATGATCTTCAGAAATGTGGTATATAAGAATAAATTATTAAAATAAATAAAAAGGAGACAACTATGGTTCTTAAAATAAGTAGCTGAAATGATGCAAGAGATGCATAAAATGCAAGAGATCCCAGAAAGAGGAAGACCAGCATCAATATTCGGAATGAAGAGAAGTTAGGAAAGTAGTCAAGAATACAAAAATACAAATGGAAGAAAAAATAGTAGCCAGTGCAGTAAAATGGGGGTGGGGGAGGGGCAGCACATTTTTTGATACGTGAGAGGAGGAAGTGCAAAAGTGTACAACATCCTCGCTGGGCTGCTGACCACCGGGAAGTGAGGGAGTGAACTCCTCCCTGCTTCCACTTCATCCAATCAGCACCTGAGCAGAGAACTTGAAAAGGTTGTAGTGCCCAAGGCTCGCCCACATTTGGCAGGCCCCGCCAGAGGGCCCTTTGATGTGGCCCTTAGGTGTAGAACGATCCCAGATCAGCACCAAGGAGCACCACATGGAACCTTTCCCTCCACTGCAACCCACAATCACCCAGACATGAGGAAACACATGGAACAACCCCCACCGCTTACTACATCCACTCCAAAGGCTGCGAGGCAGGTGGAAAGGAGCTTAATGTTCCATTAAGCTCCCAACCCTGAAAAATCAAGAAAAGAACAGATTCATAGCCTGTAAATTTAAAAGCACCAACAGTAAAACCATATTAACCTGTGCTTCAGGCACCCGACCCCCCAACTCTATTGTAGACTTCACGGACTCATGGGACCAACTAGCCAACACCGGGGAGAGCATAGGGTGAAGCAAGGAAAGGTAAGCCAGTTCCAAGCTGGCCCCTTAATCCTCTCCCTCAAGCAGAATAGATTTTGTCCTAACAGAACAGCTGATAACTACACCGCCTCTAAGAGGCCCACCAGAACCTCACCAACCATAAAATCACTGGCTGAAGCCTCTAAACATCAGGACTCCATACCACAAACTGTCATTACCAGTCTAATACTCACACTTCTCAACAATGCAGCCCTGGGATCTGTGGATTATGGCACTGGGCCTATTCTTCACATTCCTCACTGGCAAAACTATCCCCCTACTCCAGCATACCTCAATCCCAATTATCCACAACTTAAGTTACTTAAAACACAACCAAAGGCAGGCTATTCACCCACCCACCAAGAAATGCAAACTATACAAATCTCATCAGAATTCTACCACAAAAAACAAAAAAGACTCACAACCAACACAGGTATTCCGCTAACAACAATGTAAATCAACTGTGCCCTCATCAATGTTCGATCAGCCCGAAACAAAGTCCAAACAATATATGACCTCATAGAAGACCACAATATTGACATTGTGTGCCTGACTGAAACATGGTTCATGGAAACAATGTACTACTAAACCAACTAAACACATCCACCCACAACATTCACAACTGCCCAAGATTGGCCAGCAGAGGTGGAGGGATCTGAATTCTAACAAACAAGCAGCTACATTTCAACATAGTGGAAACATTCTCCACACTCAATGTCAAACTGATTGCTATCACAAACAAACAATATTCTATTAGCTTTGCATATAGAGGGCCATACCAATCCATATGAGCTATCCACCGTACTTGATACTGTCTGCTCCTACTCCACCCCACACACAAATTCAAACACCACCAACAAATCGTAGTTTTTTAAATCTGAACAAGCAAGTATTCCTGAACAGCAGTATACCTCATCTTATTCAAGATTCAGATGACATCGAAGCATTAGTAGATAACTGGAACCAAGTAACAGGTAAAGCAGCAAGAGCTCCTAAAATGACTAGATTTTCAAAAAAGCACCACACAGCCACCTGATAACACCACAGACCCGAGACACACCAATCTCAAACTTAGATAAATCAAGAAGAGATGGTGTTGTACAAAAAGTCCAAACAACCAAATCGCATATATTGCCATACCAACTCATAACTAACAAGATGAAGAATGCATACCACTCAAAACTAATCATGAGCTCAACAAATTGGCCAAGAGAGCTCTTCGACCAGCAAATCATTTTCAAAATGTCCCAGTCACAGACCAAAGGAAGACAATATTCCTCCACAGATGCTAGCTGACAACTTTCAGAATAAGGTTAACACAATCGACGGCAGGATTATCCAGCTCTCCTTCTCCCAGAGATTTTTCCCTACCAGCCTCAAAAATGCCTCCATTAAAATCCCCCATCTGGATGCTAACCTCCCCAGCTCTAACAGGCCATTGTAAGTCTATCCTTCCTCGCAAAAATCATCGAGGTGGTGTTACAGTAACAGCTTCAGGAACACATCACAACCCATGCACCACTCAACCCACAATAATATGGTTTCAGATCCAACCATTGAGTAGAGACACTACTGACATCACTCATGGACAGACTCATAACGAGTCTAGACAAGCCACAACAAAGATTCATCTTGATATTCCTCAACATTGCACCAGCCTTTGACACAGTTCACCACAATATCCTATTTGCAAGTTTACAGTCGGAGTAACACAAGCCTGAAATGACTCTTACCTATCTGACAAACCACAAGAAGAATAGAAACATCCAAGTCAGCACCTTACCCTCAACAGCAAGGTGTACTGCAGGACTCCTCCTTATCACTGCTTTTTAAGATTTACCTCCAGCACATATTCACCATCATTAAGGCCCACAATGTTTTATTTCACATTTACACAGATGACATCATGCTATACACACTTTTTTACCTCCACAAATCTTGTACACATTGCCCTAGTGAATTGCTTCATCTCGGTCACAAACTAGCTATGCAAGCATAATCTTTCTGTAAATCACAAGAAACCTGAAGTACTCTATATTACTAGAGACCTAACTTTCACCCCCCTCTCCCCCCCAAAAAATCCTTAAGTCCCTGGAATGAAACTGAAGGTCATGATCCATGTACGGTACCTGGATTAATATACCTCACCCTACAACCTCACATCATAAGAACATAAGAACATAAGATATGCCATACTGGGTCATACCAAGGTCCATCAAGCCCAGTATTCTGTTTCCAACAGTGGCCAATCTAGGTCATATGTTCTGTCGGCACGCCTCCCTGATGGCCAGTGGACGCCAGGGCAGGTGGGACATAAAAATGTTAATATTAATATAGGAGAGTCTTTTAAGGGCCAAATGGCACTTGGTCCTTGAAGTTTTTAGCTCCAATATTTAAAGAAACCATTAAAGCAGAGTGGTGGGAAAAAGAAGGCTTTTATTCCCTTTACACAGTGGTTCCAATTGTTGGGTTACAACTCAAAGTAAATGTCCTTAATTCAGGTAAGAAAGAAAACTCAGGGTTTAAAGCAAAACTGTTGAATTTCACAGGAATAGCAGTGCTTAGTCAATTAAAGAATGCTCGGTTGGCAATTCAAGCAATTCACAAGTCTGGCAGACTCTATGCTACCAGATACACAGAGAGTACAATCCATTTCCTGGTCTGATAATTCTCCTGCCAGTTCCACTTGCATTGGCTCATAATCAGATATGTCTGACTCTGTATCCCTAGTTTCTTGGGAAACACCTCCAGGGGTTTTGTATATCTCTTGCAGTACTTGCCAATGTCCTTGGCCTAGCCTAGGGCGTCGGCCACGTGCTGTGTTAGGATCAAATGTGTTCTCTCTTCTTAGAGGTTTTATAACAGCTTTACCAGAGCCTTTAACATTTATAGCTTTCTTCATAGGCATATATTTATATATATATTCTTCCTAGACATTGCAGCAGCATTTGACTCCGTTAGCCATGAGTGCCTCCTTGAACGACTCAAGGAGAAGGGAATCACCGATAAAGCACTTGAGTGGTGTATGTCCTACCTTTCTGATAGATGGCAGCAGGTACGATCCAGCGATACATCATCTGATCCGTTCCACCAAAAGCAAGGTGTTCCACAAGGGTCCTCCCTCTCCGCCCTGATGTTCAATATATACATGCAGCCTATCTGCAACCTGATCCGGTCCTTCAGTGTTAACTGCCTTATTTACGCTGATGACGTGCTGTTATACATGCCTTTTGCAACAGAGAAACCCAACCTCACACCTATAACAAACTGCATAAATGAAGTTTCTAACTGGCTGCAATCCCAAAACCTTAGGATCCAACACAAGAAAACGGAGGTTTTATTTATTACAAGGAATCAAAACTTCACTGCTCCATCTTTCATAAAAGTGAAGGATGCAGATCTCCAGACCAAGCCCACTATCAGATACCTTGGCATGACCTTAGACCAGCACTTGGATATGAAGGCGCACATAGGAAACATTGTAAGAGCGGTATACCATAAAATCCGATCCCTTAGACATCTAAGATCCCTGCTTGCACCTGACGATTTCAGAACCATCTATCAGGCACTAATCATACCGCATTTTGATTATGCAAATTCAATCCTGCAAGGTCTCCCTCAAGCCACCTTAAATCCACTTCAACTTGCAATGAATGCCGCAGCAAGAGTTTTACATGGCGCTTCTAGGAAAGACCATGTCACACCCATTCTAAAACATCTCCACTGGCTCCCGATACAAGGTAGAATCACTTACAAGACCTTACTACTTACATTCAAGGTTATTAAAGGGCTTTCGTCGGCATCATTGACTGAACTAATCCAGACAACTCCTCTCAATAGGGACAGAAGGTCAGTAACACTTAACACCCTGGTAGTCCCAAAATTAATAACACAATGCACCAAGGCAACAGTAGGCAGGGCCTACAATTTCTGCGCACCAAGGTACTGGAACAGCCTCCCTCACGGCATCCGATCAATCCAGGACTTATTTCAGTTCAGAAAGGCCTTAAAACTTCACCTCTTCCTCCAGTTTTACCCAGAAGCCAATGTGGACGCTGCACCATCCTCACAAGCCTCTCAGAACCCCCTTGACTGAAGTCAAAAGAGTTCCCAATTATGTTTTAAATTGTAAATAGTTACCCTGTTATCCAAGTTGCATTACCTGTTCAACTGTAAACACAAAGTACCATCGGAAATGTGTATTTTATTGTTCATTGTAAACCGCACTGATGCTGCATAGCGCGGTATAAAAGAGACTCTAATAATAATTTATCATACCTTGTATTGCAGCAACAAGCAGGTAAATGGCTTTCTTCAATTGCTTGCCTATCACAGTCAGCAGCTTGATGAAATCCTTTTCTTTGAAAGGTTGGTTTACCTTGCATCCTTTGAATCCATTCTGGTAAGCGCCTGCTTCTGTATAAACCCAGCTCCTGGCTTTCCTGCTCAGCGTGGCTTAGCTTCCCCAGCTGATTCTCCTTTGGCTTCTGCTTGCAATTAGTGCAGTGCTTTTGCCTCTTTGGGCAAACAGCTCTCTCTCTAGCTTGAGCTGGTCCCTCCTTAGGTCCTTCCTCAGCTCCTGGTGAGTCACCTCTCACTCCTGCTGATCCTCTAGCTCCGGAGGAGTCAGGCTTCCACCTCAACCTCTCTCCCTTCCAGTCTTCCACCCTCCCCTTATAAAGCACTCCTGCCTTTGAGGATTGGAAGCTGGTTGTCAGTTCCTTGTGACCAGCTGGGCGTGGCCCTTCAGTCTCTCTGAATGCACTCCTGCTCCCTCTAGCTGGTTCCTGCGAATATTGCAACTTGTGCAGTTCTTTTTTCCTCTGAAAAACAGCTTCTTTTTTCTCCTCTGGGCTTTCATCAGCCCTCGCTGCATTACATATCCCCCTTCTTAAAATATTACGGGCTGGGGAACCTTCTTCCGCACAGCACGTAATCTGCGATACCGCATCCTTCTGCAGCTGACTTGCTTTTCGCTCTAGTCGACTGTTGTATGCTTGTAACATTTTGGGGTTGGATATGTTTTTCGTAGATGCCAGCAAAGGTAACCGTTCATGCCAAGGCCGGAGTATGTTCACGTGATAGACCTGGTTATGTCCCTTTTTATCTTGGACCTGATAGGAAGCTTGATAACCCTGTAAGGACCCTTCCACTGAGCTTCAAATTTGGGAGTTGAACCAGATACTAGGACTATCACCTTCTCGCCCATCTCCAGTTGTCTTGGTTTTGTACGTCGATCATAATATTGTTTTTGTTTTCGTTGGCTCTATTTCAGTTTCTCTTCAGCCAAACGAGAGGTTCGTTCCAGGCGAGTCCTTAGACTCTTCAAAAATAGGGGTATTCCTACTTCATCACCGATGGGTTCCGTCCATTGTTCTCGCAAGACATCCAGTATGCCTCTTGGTGTTCGTCCATACATAAGTTCATAGGGGGAAGTACCTAGGGAACTCTGTGTTCTCTCCCTACAAGCGTACAGAACAAATGGTAGCATGGTGTCCCATTTGGTCATTTCTCCATCCAAAGCCCGTCTAAGCATCTGCTTTATGCTTTGGTTCAAACGCTCAACCAAGCCATTGCATTGGGGGTGGTACGCCGCAGTCTTTAGATGGTGAATGCCGAAGGCATCCCACACCTGGGCGAGGTACTTGGACAAAAAGTTGCTGCCCCTGTCAGTCAATACCTCCTGCGGGAACCCCACCTCGCAGAATAACTTAATCAATTCAGCAGCAATGGACTTTGCCGAAATATTCCTCAGAGGCACCGCCCACGGAAACCGTGTGGCCTGGTCAATAATCACCAGAATATATTGAAATCCCCTTGGCGTTTTTATAAGAGGTCCCACTATATCCATGGCAAGTCTCCTAACTGGGTCTGAGATTACTGGCATTGGTAGTAGAGGTACTTCTGGCGGGCGCACAGGAGTTACCCGTTGACACAAGGCACAAGACTCGCAGAAGCGAGTAGTTTCTCTAAAAACTCCCGGCCAATAGAATCTGGCTAATATCTGATCAAGGGTGCCTTGTGCTCCCTTATGACCCCCTACTGGATGGTCATGTGCCAGACGTAAAACCAGAGACTTGAAAGTATTCGGGACAACTAATTGCTTCCGAATGTTTCCTGTTCGGAGGTCCTTACTTTCTCTATATAATATCTCTTCCTCCATAATGAATCTGGGAAAAGTATCTTTTTCCTCTTGAGCATGCTCAAACGCATGAGCCAGCGCAGGGTCTGCCCTTTGTTCCTTTTTGAAGGAGGGGAATTTCTCCATCAAGTCCGCGGGTACCCATGGCATCCCTTTTCCCGCTTCCAGCTCGGCTCTTCCTTGAGAGCGACATTTTCTTTCCTTCCGCTTCTCAGCCTTTGATTTCCTCTCCCTCACCGAGGGGTCATTTATCAAACCTTCATGAGAAGGAAGGTCTCCCAAAGTGGCGTCTCTGGAACAAGAGGGCGTTTCGGAAATCTGGGCGTGTGAGCGTTGAAACTAGAGCTTCCCTGGGGTCCATAGTCTTCTTTGTTTTTTTTCACAAGAGGACTGGGAATTGCACTATCTTTAGAGCGAATGCAAGTGGATACCAGAGCTTCTTGCGGAGACAAGCCCTCTTTTAGACCTCTCCTGAACTGTGGCCAGTCTCGGCCTAGTATAAGCTCTTGTGGTAACCTAGGTATAACCGCTATTAACATTTCTTTTTCAATACCCAAACCTTTGACCCACAATTTATATACTGGATAACGGGTAGCAGCACCGTGTATACATTTTATTTTAACATTCCCCTCTGGCTGATCTGGTACTGATTCGCCTTGATCCCTGACCACAGACCATAATTTTTGAGAAATCAGTCTGGTCAGCTCCAGAGTCTAAAAGTGCTTTTGCATTTACCCCTTGTATTTTTACATTCAACACAAATCCCTCACGTATTGCTTTTTGGCTTTTCTCCGACAAGAGTAGTACGTAAGTAACATTCCTGTTTCAAATGCCCTTTCTTTCCACATGAAAAGCATCTTTTAGCAGTTTCTTTTGACAAAACAGTAGGATTTTTCAAACCTTTCTGTAGAGGTCGTGAGACACTTTCTAACATCTTCGCCTCCATACCGACTGCCCATGTTGGAGACCCCACCTTTTGCTGGGTGACCATCTCTGCCTCCAAATAACGCTCTGTAAGAGCTATTGCTTCAGCAGTGGTGAGGCAACTCTGCAGAATGAGAAAGTTCTGCACCCTCTTTGGTACTGCAGTCATATACTGTTCTAGTATTATTTCGTCCATTAGTGTACTTACTGCCTTCTCCTCAGGCTTTAGCCATTTGGTCGCTAAACTGCGTATCCTATGGCCTAAGGCCTTAGGCGTTTCGCCTGTCTTGAGAGAAGTGGCTCTAAACATTCAGTTATATAAGAAAGGTGTAAGGCCCAGGCGATCCCGGATAGCCTTAATTACTTCCTCATAATCATTAGCAAGAGCAGGGGGCATTGCCTTGTACGCAGCCAGCGGTTCCCCTGTGAGGGACGCTGCTAGGCGAATAGCCCATTTCTCTTTTGGCCAGGCAGCGGAACGTGCGAGTCTATCAAAGGAATCTAAAAAGTCGTCTACATCATCAGTAGCGCTTAACTTCCCCACGGATAGGGCATTGCACGTCCATTGTCCTTCCATAGGATTACTTGGTCCAGCCGCCTGTTGCATCTTGGTGTTGGCCGTTTCCAGCATCTCCCTCTGCTGGGCCAACCACGCTTCCATGACTTGCAGGACCGGTTTCTGTTGTGCTTGCAAAGCTTGGAGGGCCTGCGTCTGGTTCTGGCGTGCAAACTCGGCTTGCCGATCAAACTGTAGAGCCATCCATGCGCAGAGCTCTTTCTGCTCCATGCTGCACCTATAGAAAAGAAACACAAGAGAAAAAAAAAAAGTGTGGCTCACAAACACAAATGAACTTTTTTTTTTTTCCCATGCTTCACTATGATATCCAACACGGGTCAGGTGTAATTACATTTTACCTGATATCCATGTTGCCTCAGTTTTGGAATGACCGTTGCTGCCCCACTCTGCAGCTCTCCACCTTCAGTGTCAGCAACAGGATCCTCCGGTCCACTGATCCAGGTATCCCCCTTCTGGATTTTCGCCTTCTGGTCCAGTCTTTTGTTGCTCCACTCTGGGTTTTCCTTCCGGTCCGGTTTTTGACTACTCCATTCCGGGTTTTACCTTCCGATCCGGTTTTCGGCTACTCCACTCCGGGTTTTATTTTTTAAACCTTGGAGATTATTTTCTGTCTTTTTTTTCCTTTTCCAGTTGTAAGAACCCAATAAAAATCCAAACAACTATGCCATTTTATGTCGGCACGCCTCCCTGGTGGCCAGTGGACGCCAGGGCAGGTGGGACATAAAACTTTTAATATTAAGATAGGAGAGTCTTTTAAGGATCAAATGGCACTTGGTCCTTGTAGTTTTTAGCTCCAATCTTTAAAGAAACCATTAAAGCAGAGTGGTGGGAAAAATAAGGCTTTTATTCCCTTTACACAGTGGTTCCAATTGTTGGGTTACAACTCAAAGTAAATGTCCTTAATTCAGGTAAGAAAGAAAACTCAGGGTCTAAAGCAAAACTGTTGAACTTCACAGGAATAGCAGTGCTTAGTCAATTAAAGAATGCTCGGTTGGCAATTCAAGCAATTCACAAGTCTGGCAAAGACTCTATGCTACCAGATACACAGAGAGTACAATCCATTTCCTGGTCTGATAATTCTCCTGCCAGTTCCACTTGCATTGGCTCATAATCAGATATGTCTGACTCTGTATCCCTAGTTTCTTGGGAAACACCTCCAGGGGTTTTGTATATCTCTTGCAGTACTTGCCAATGTCCTTGGCCTAGCCTAGGGCATCGGCCATGTGCTGTGTTAGGATCAAATGTGTTCTCTCTTCTTAGAGGTTTTATAACAGCTTTACCAGAGCCTTTAACATTTATAGCTTTCTTCATAGGCATATATTTATCATACCTTGTATTGCAGCATCAAGCAGGTAAATGGCTTTCTTCAATTGCTTGCCTATCACAGTCAGCAGCTTGATGAAATCCTTTTCTTTGAAAGTTTGGTTTACCTTGCAGCCTTTGAATCCATTCTCCTGGTAAGCGCCTGCTTCTGCATAAGCCCAGCTCCTGGCTTTCCTGCTCAGCATGGCTTAGCTTCCCCAGCTGATTCTCCTTTAGCTTCTGCTTGCAATTAGTGCAGTGCTTTTGCCTCTTTGGGCAAACAGCTCTCTCTCTAGCTTGAGCTGGTCCCTCCTTAGGTCCTTCCTCAGCTCCTGGTGAGTCATCTCTCACTCCTGCTGATCCTCTAGCTCCGGAGGAGTCAGGCTTCCACCTCAACTTCTCTCCCTTCTTGTCTTCCACCCTCCCCTTATAAAGCACTCCTGCCTTTGAGGATTGGAAGCTGGTTGTCAGTTCCTCATGACCAGCTGGGCATGGCCCATCAGTCTCTCTGAATGCACTCCTGCTCCCTCTAGCTGGTTCCTGCGAATACTGCAACTTGTGCAGATCTTTTTTCCTCTGAAAAACAGCTTCTTTTTTCTCCTCTGGGCTTTCATCAGCCCTTGCTGCATTACAGAACCTAGCAGTTTCCCCAAGGGACACAGGTTCCACAATGCTTGTATTGGTTCAAGCATTGATATCCGGGGTCCCTTCTTAATAATGGTTTATGGACCTTTCCTCCAGGAACTTGTCCAAACCTTTTTTAAACCCAGCTACACTAACAGCCTTTACTACATCCTCCGGTAACAAATTCCAGAGTTTAATTACATGTTGAGTGAAAAAATATTTTCTTTTATTAGTCTGAAATAGTTTACCCTGTAGCTTCATTGCATGTCCCCTAGTCTTTCTATATTCTGATAAGGTAAACAATCGATCTACGTTTACCCGTTCCACTCCATTGATTAATATATAGACTTCTATCATATCTCCCCTCAGCCGTCTGTTTTCCAGGTTAAAGAGCCCTAACCTTTTTAGCCTTTCTTCATAGGAGTATCCTTCCATCCCGTTTACCATTTTGGTGGCTCTTCTCTGAACCTTTCCTAAAATCGCTATATCCTTTTTAAGATACGGCGACCAGAATTACACACAATATTCAAGGTGCGGTCTCACCATGGAACGATACAGAGGCATTATAATATCTTTTATTTTATTTTCCATTCCTTTCCTTATCATACCTAGCATTCTATTTGCTCTCTTGGCCGCCGCTGCACACTGGGCCGAGGGTTTTAACATGGTATCCACAATGACACCTAAATCTTTTTCCTGGGTGGTGGTTCCTAATGTGGAACCTTGCATCGTGTAACCATAGTTTGGGTTGTTCTTCCCTAGGTGCATAACCTTGCTCTTGTCCACATTAAATTTCATCTGCCATTTTGATGCCCAGTCTTCCAATTTATCAAGATCCTCTTGCAATTTTCCACAATCCTCTTGGGTTTTAACAACTTTAAATAGTTTTGTGTCATCTGCAAATTTGATAACCTCACTCGTTATTCCACTTTCCAGGTCATTTATGAATATGTCAAAAAGCAGCGGACCGAGCACAGATCCCTGGGGTACACCACTATTTACCTTTCTCCATTGGGAAAATTGGCCATTTAGCCCTACCCTCTGCTTTCTATCTTTTAACCAGTTCCTGATCCACAATAGTACACTGCCTCCTATCCCATGACTCTTTAGTTTTGCCAAAAGTCTCTGATGAGGGACCTTGTCAAAGGCTTTCTGAAAGTCCAGATACACAATATCAACTGGCTCACCTTTGTCCACCTGATTATTCACTCCTTCAAAAAAACATAACAGATTAGTAAGACAAGATCTTCCTTGTCTAAAGCCATGATGGCTGTCTCCCATTAGGTCATGACTATCTACATGCTGAGCAATTTTATTCTTTATGATGGTTTCTACCATTTTTCCTGGTACTGATGTCAGGCTCACCGGTCTGTAGTTTCCCGGATCACCCCTGGAACCCTTTGTAAAAATTGGTGTTACATTGGCGATCCTCCAATCTTCAGGTATTAGAGATGATTTTAATGATAGTTCACAGATTACTAATAGCAGGTCTGCAATCTCATATTTCAGTTCTTTCAACACCCTTGGATGTATACCATCCGGCCCAGGTGATTTGCTACTCTTCAGTTTATCTAATAATTTTAATACATTATCCCGATGTATCGATATTTCCTTCCGTTCTTCTGCACCTTTAAATACCACTTCAGTCATGGGTAACATCCCTAAATCAGTAAAGACTGAAGCAAAGAATTCATTCAGTCTCTCCGCTATCGCCTTATAAGAACATAAGACATGCCATACTGGGTCAGACCGAGGTCCATCAAGTCCAGTATCCTGTTTCCAACAGTGGCCAATCTAGGTCATACATACCTAGCAATATCCCCAAAAGACACAGGTTCCACAATGCTTGTACTGGGTCAAGCATTGATATCCTGGGTCCCTTTTTAATAGTGGTTTATGGACCTTTCCTCCAGGAACTTGTCCAAACCTTTTTTAAACCCAGCTATACTAACAGCCCTTACTACATCCTCCGGTAACAGATTCCAGAGTTTGATTACACGTTGAGTGAAAAAATATTTTCTCTTATTTGTCTTAAATAGTTTACCCTGTAGCTTCATTACATGTCCCCTAGTCTTTCTATACTCTGATAGCGTAAACAATTGATCCACGTTTATCCGTTCCACTCCATTCATTAATTTATAGACCTCTACCATATCTCCCCTCAGCCATCTCTTCTCCAGGCTAAAGAGCCCTAACCTTCTTAGCCTCTCTTCATAGGAGTAGCCTTCCATCCCCTTCACCAATTTGGTGGCTCTTCTCTGTACTTTTTCTAATAACGCTATGTCCTTTTTAAGATACGGTGACCAGAATTGCACACAATATTCAAGGTGTGGTCGTAACATGGAGCGATACAGAGGCATTATAACATCCTTTGTTTTATTCTCCATCCCTTTCCTTATGATACCTAGCATTCTATTTGCTTTCTTGGCCGCCGCTGCACACTGGGCGGAGGGTTTTAACATGTTATCCACGATGACGCCTAAATCTTTTTCCTGGGTGGTGGTTTCTAATGTGGAGCCTTGCATCATGTAACTATAGTGTGGGTTGTTCTTTCCTAGGTGCATAGCTTTGCACTTGTCCACATTAAATTTCATCTGCCATTTGGGTGCCCAGTCTTCCAATTTATCCAGATCCTCCTGCAGTTTTCCACAATCCTCTTGGGTTTTAACAACTTTAAACAGTTTTGTGTCATCTGCAAATTTGATAACCTCACTAGTTATTCCCTTTTCCAGGTCATTTATGAATATGTCAAAAAGCAGCGGACCCAGTACAGATCCCTGGGGTACTCCACTATTCACCTTTTTCCATTGGGAATATTGGCCATTTAGCCCTACCCTCTGCTTTCTATCTTTTAACCAGTTCCCGATCCACAATAGTACACTGCCTCCTATCCCATGACTTTTTAGCTTCGCCAAAAGTCTCTGATGGGGGACTTTGTCAAAAGCTTTCTGAAAGTCCAGATACAATATATCAACCGACTCACCTTTGTCTACCTGTTTATGCACACCTTCAAAAAAACATATCAGATTAGTAAGACAAGATCTTCCTTGTCTAAAGCCATGTTGGCTGTCTCCCATTAGGCCATGACTATCTACATGCTGTGTAATTTTGTTCTTTATGATGGTTTCTACCATTTTCCCTGGTACTGACGTCAGGCTCACCGGTCTGTAATTTCCTGGGTCACCCCTGGAACCCTTTTTAAAAATTGGTGTTACGTTGGCGACCTTCCAATCTTCAGGTATTACAGATGATTTTAATGAAAGTTCACAGATTACCAATAGCAGGTCTGCAATCTCATATTTCAGTTCTTTCAACACTCTGGGATGTATACCATCCGGTCCAGGTGATTTGCTACTATTCAGTTTATCAAATAGTTGTAATATATCTTCCCGGTGTAGCGATATTTCTCTCAATTCCTCTGCAGTATCACCTTTAAATACCACTTCAGTCTTGGGTAACATCCCTACATCTTCCTCAGTAAAGACCGAAGCAAAGAATTCATTCAGTCTCTCTGCTATAGCCTTGTTTCCTCTTACTGCCCCTTTTACCTCTCTATCATCTAATGGTCCAAGTGACTCTCTCACAGGCCTTTTGCTACGAATGTACTTGAAAAAGTCTTTATTTCGTGTTTTTGCTTCTGTAGCAAGTTTCTTCTAAATTCCCGCTTTGCCTGCCTTATCAATGCTTTGCATTTAACTTGCCAGTGCTTGTGCTGTTTCCAGTTTTCATCATTTGGCTCTTTTTTCCATTTCCTGAAGGTTGCTTTTTTGGCAGCAACAGCCTCTCTGACCTCACCTTTAAACCATGCTGGCAGTTTTTTGGACTTTCTTCCACTTTTCCTAATGCGTGGAATACAGCTGGTCTGGGCTTCGAGGATAGTATTTTTAAATAACACCCAAGCTTGCTGTAAGTCTTTAACCTTTGGAACCGCTCCTTTTAGTTTTTTCCTAACTATATTCCTCATTCTATCATAGTCTCCCTTTTGAAAGTTAAAAGGTAGTACTGTGGATGCCTTTACTATCTGTCCTCCACTAATTAAATCAAACATGATCATACTATGATCACTATTGCCAAGTGGTCCCAACACCCTTATTTCTTGCACCAGATCTGGCGTTCCACTAAGGACTAGGTCCAGTATGGCTTCCCCTCTGGTCGGTTCATGAACCAGCTGCTCCAAGAAGCAGTCATTTATTCCATCTAGAAACTTTATCTCTTTAGCTTATCCTGCTGTGACACTGACCCAGTCGATACCGGGGTAATTGAAATCACCCATTATTACTACTCTGTTGTGACTTTTGTTAGCTTCCTTGATTTCTTTGAGCATTTCATCATCCATTTGTTCATTCTGGCCAGGCGGTCGATAGTATACTCCAACTGCCATCACCTTTCCCTTCATAAATGGAATTTCAATCCATAGAGATTCTACAGCAAATTTTGTTCCCTGCAAAACTTTAATCCTTTCTGACTCAATGCCCTCTCTAACATAGAGCGCAACCCCTCCACCAATTTGATCAGCTCTATCATTACGATATAGTGTGTATCCAGGTATCACAGTGTCCCACTGGTTATCCTCTTTCCACCATGTCTCTGAGAGTGCAATCATATCTAACCTCTCATTTAGTGCTATATATTCTAACTCTCCCATCTTATTGTTTAGACTTCTAGCATTGGCATACAAGCATTTTAGAGACTGTATTTTATTCATATTAATCTGGCTATTGGTAGGCAGGGGTAATTTGGAATATTTATGCTCTGTCTGCTCCTTACTCAAGGGCATTTGGGCTACTATACTCCCTTTTGGAACCTCACTGCTTTTGGTAGTATCCTTCAAGGATACCTTTGTCCGAACCATGCACTCTTGGGTGACTGTCGGCTTTCCCATAATTTCTAGTTTAAAAGCTTCTCTATCTCTTTTTTAAAGGTTAATGCCAGCAGTCTGGTCCCATCCTGATTAAGGTGAATCCCATCCCTTCGGAAGAGCCCCCCCTGTCCCCAGAATGTTCCCCAGTTCCTAACAAATCTAAAACCCTCATCCTTGCACCATTGTCTCATCCACGCATTGAGACTCCGGAGCTCTGCCTGTCTTTTGGGTCCTGCACGTGGAACAGGAATCATTTCGGAGAACGCTATCCTGGAAGTTCTGGATTTCAACTTCCTACCTAAAAGCTTAAATTTAGCCTCCAGAACTTCCCTACCACATTTTCCTATGTCATTGGTACCAACATGTACCAAGACAGCAGACTCCTCCCCAGCACTATCTATGATCCTATCTAGGCGGTGCGTGAGGTCCGCTACCTTCGCACCAGGTAGGCATGTTACCAGGCGATCCTCACGTCCACCAGCCACCCAGCTATCTACATTCCTAATGATTGAATCACCAACTATAACAGCTGTCCTGACCCTCCCCTCATGGGGACATGGCCCTGGAGAAACGTCCTCGGTGTGAGAGGGTTTTACATCACCTGGAGGACAGGTCCTAGTTACAGGATCACTTCCTGCCACACCAGGGTGATGCTCTCCTGTCACGTGACCTCTCTCCTCCATGGCAACAGGGATACTGCCAGACTGGAGGTGGGACTTCAGGACTATATCCCTGTAGGTCTCGTCCATGTACTTCTCTGTCTTTCTTATGTCTTCCAGGTCTGCTACTCTAGCCTCTAGAGAATGGACTCGTTCCCTGAGAGCAAAGAGTTCTTTGCACTTAGTGCATACGTAAGACCTCTCACCAACAGGGAGAAAATCATACATGTGACACTCAATGCAAAAGACCGGAGAACCCCCATCTCGTTGCTGGACTTCTGTCTGCATCTTAGTTTAAAGCTTGTGTTTAGGTCTTTTAAATTCTGTATATAATAAGGATTGGTGTGGATGCTTATACCAATAAAAGTGTATCTAATACCCCTAATACACCTTGTGTACCTGAAGCTTAAGTAATTAATCTCAGGTATCTAATACCCCTAATACACCTTGTGTACCTGAAGCTTAAGTAATTAATCTCAGGTCCTCTGTGTATGACTGATTTGGATAACGAGCTGCACCTGAGAGCAGCTCCTTTCCTCTAAGATGTGCAAGTACCTATAAAACTACAATTACCCCAGGGGTGGGTGGGAGCTGGGGAGGGAGGGAGGGAGATAAGTCCTATTAAAGAGGGCAGTTACAAGGTACCCTGTCCTGAACCCTCAGCAGGGGGGAAGAGGGTACCACACAAAGCCCAGTTAGTTGAGAGAGGCAAGGTAAGTTATAGCTGAGAAGGCTGAACTAGCACACCACTAAGACAAACAATAAATAATTAAATAAACAGTTAGACAAACAATAAATAATTAATAAACAGCTAGAACTCACAGCAAGGTGTCACAGGAGACAAATATCCACTTCTCTAGCAGAGCACTGTAAAAAGCACTGCTCTTCTCTGATCAGAGAAAAGCAGACTAAAACAGACTATGCACACGTGGCGGAAACAGGAAGATGGCTACACAATACCTCAGCAGGGGGGGGGGGAAGGGGAGGATTCACTCAGGCAGGCTAGGACAGGAAAAAAGGTTTAACACACAGCAGGTTCTGGGGAGAGAAATTTAATTTAAAATGAACAGTTAACCTGGCTACCACACAAAGCCCAGTTAGTTGAGAGAGGCAAGGTAAGTTAAAGCTGAGAAGGCTGAACTAGCACACCACTAAGACAAACAATAAATAATTAAATAAACAGTTAGACAAACAATAAATAATTAATAAACAGCTAGAACTCACAGCAAGGTGTCACAGGAGACAAATATCCACTTCTCTAGCAGAGCACTGTAAAAAGCACTGCTCTTCTCTGATCAGAGAAAAGCAGACTAAAACAGACTATGCACACGTGGCGGAAACAGGAAGATGGCTACACAATACCTCAGCAGGGGGGGGGGAAGGGGAGGATTCACTCAGGCAGGCTAGGACAGGAAAAAAGGTTTAACACACAGCAGGTTCTGGGGAGAGAAATTTAATTTAAAATGAACAGATAACCTGGCTACCACACAAAGCCCAGTTAGTTGAGAGAGGCAAGGTAAGTTAAAGCTGAGAAGGCTGAACTAGCACACCACTAAGACAAACAATAAATAATTAAATAAACAGTTAGACAAACAATAAATAATTAATAAACAGCTAGAACTCACAGCAAGGTGTCACAGGAGACAAATATCCACTTCTCTAGCAGAGCACTGTAAAAAGCACTGCTCTTCTCTGATCAGTGTCTGTCGCCTCTTAGTGCTCCTTTAACCCCTTTATCATCTAATGGACCAACTGACTCTCTCACAGGTTTTTTGCTACGAATGTACTTGAAAAGGTCTTTACTTCGCGTTTTTGCTTCCGCAGCAAGCTTCTTCTCAAATTCTCCCTTTGCCTGCCTTATCAATGCCTTGCATTTGACTTGCCAGTGCTTGTGCTGTTTCCAGGTTTCGTCGTTTGGCTCTTTTTTCCATTTCCTGAAAGATGCTTTTTTGGCAACAACAGCCTCTCTGACCTCACCTTTAAACCATGCTGGCAGTTTTTTGGACTTCCTTCCACTTTTCTTAAAGCGTGGAATACAGCTGGTCTGGGCTTCCAAGATACTATTTTTCAACAACAGCCAAGCCTGATGTACGTCTTTAACCTTTGCAACTGCTCCTTTTAGTTTTTTCTTAACTGTTTTCCTCATTTTATCATAGTCTCCCTTTCGAAAGTTAAAAGGTAGTACTGTGGATTTCCTTACTATCCCTCCTCCACTAATTAAATCAAAGGCGATCATGCTATGATCACTATTGTCAAGTGGCCCAAACAACCTTATCTCTTGCACTAGATCTGGTGTTCCAGTAAGGACTAGGTCTAATATGGCTTCCCCTCTGTTCGGTTCATGAACCAACTGCTCCAAGAAGCAGTCATTTATTTCATCTAGGAACTTTATCTCCCTAGCATGTCCTGACGTGACACTGACCCAGTCGATACCAGGGTAGTTGAAATCACCCATTATTATTACTGTGCTGTAACTTTTGTTAGCTTCCTTGATTTCTTTGAGCATTTCATCATCCATTTGGTCATTCTGGCCAGGCGCTCGATAGTACACCCCCACTGCCATTGCCTTCCCCCTTTTACATGGAATTTCAATCCATATAGATTCTACAGAAGATTTTGCTTCCTGCAAAACTTTAATCCTTTCTGACTCAATGCCCTCTCTAACATAGAGAGCAACCCCTCCACCAATTTGATCAGCTCTTATCATTTCGATATAGTTTGTACCCAGGTATCACAGTGTCCCACTGGTTGTCCTCCTTCCACCATGTCTCTGATATTCCAGTCATATCTAACCTTTCATTTAGTGCTATATATTCTAACTCTCCCATCTTATTTTTTAGACTTCTAGCATTTGCATACAAGCATTTTAGAGAATGTATTTTATTCATATTAATTTGGCTATTGTTAGACATGGGTAATTTGGGATCTTTAAGCTCTGTCTGCTCCATACTTGAGGGCATTTGGGCTACTTTACTCTTTTGTGGAACCTCTCTGCTTTTGGTAGTATCCTTCAAAGATACATTCTTCCGAACCATCCGCTCTTGGGCGACTGTCGACTTTCCCCTAATATCTAGTTTAAAAGCTGCTCTATCTCCTTTTTAAAGGTTAATGCCAGCAGCCTGGTTCCATCCCGGTTAAGGTGAAGCATTAACCTTTAAAAAGGAGATAGAGCAGCTTCATAGAAACATAGAAACATGATGACAGAAAAAGACCACAAGGCCCATCTAGTCTGTCCTTCCATAACAACAACTACAACAGTCCACTTTTTACCTTTAGAGATCCTCTGTGTTCATCATCAAGCATATTGTCGGCACTCCTCCTTGTGGCCTGGCAGTTGCCTAGGAGTAAGAGGGCGCCCCGATCGTCCTTTGTATTAGAATTAGCCCATTCGCATGTAGCATGTATTTCAAGCCCTAGTGATCCCACACCTAGATTTCGCGAACACCATCCTCCATGGTCTTCCACAAGCAACCCTCAACCCACTTCGTCTGGCCATGAACTCAGCTGCTAGGGTTCTTACAGGGACATCAAGATTGGAACATATAACTCCAGTAATGAAAAACCTACACTGGCTGCCACTACAAGCCCGAATTCAATACAAGGTACTGGTCATGACCTTCAAGGCACTGAAGAATCAATCTCCCACACCAATCAGTAAACTGCTCAACAACACACCCAACATCAGAGTCAGAAGACCTACACTACTGAACATGCTAACTGTACCTAAGCTCACCACAAGATGTACAAAGGCAACTACCAATAGAGCTTTTTCAATTTATGCCCCGACAGCCTGGAATGAACTTCCCGCTAGTATTCGATCCATAGCCAGCCTCACCTCCTTCAGAAAGGCAATAAAACACCACCTTTTTCTAATTCACTATCCTGAAACCATGCCTGAAAAACATAAGTCATTTGCACTCACACCACACATTAACTGCCCTATCACGCAACATGAAAATGGCTAGGTGCTCCTCTGTCTTAGATCTACACATTCTCCCAACTGACCTATAAATGCCCACGGTTTACTGGAATACTTAACTCTATGTAAATACTTGTATATACCATGTGAATAGTTTCCCTGTTATCCTAGTTTGATTATGCCATGTTCTATGTAAGCACATTGTGATATTTAATGCATTGTTGCTCTGTTCAGTTTTAATGTAAACCGCGCTGATTTCAATAGCCGCGGTATATAAAAAATAAAAATAAATAAATAAAAATAAAATAAATAGTTGTGTCTGGATAGATTAGAGCCAAGATCAAAGGTCGCAGGAAAATTCTTGTTATTTTGGAAATAAGGCTCTACTTGACCAAATCAAATTCTTTGGTAAGTGTCTCCCAGTTCCATCTCCTCTCCACTGGACTCTCTCAGAGACTTGTTCTCCACAGCGTCTGCCTGGGGAGCCTTTACATGCTGCAAAACTTTTATCAGCTGCTCCCAATTAGACTTCTCACTACGGGAGGTTGTGGGGGAAGGGCAGGAAAAAGCTTCCCTATTCAAAAACGTTTTAAGGGCTTGTAAAGGGCTCACCTTGCCAGCAGTGTAGTGTCCCCTCGTAGGCTCAGCTAGAGACGTACCCTTGCTTTCAGGTTCTCTCAGGAATACTCTACTCCTCTGCTTCCCAACAGTAGCTTGGTTAAAACCAACTTTTCCAGGCTTCACGTCAGCTGCAGGTTTCCTGTCAGCTGAGCTGTGCTCCAGGCTGGAACTGTCCCTGTACTGTCTGCAGGGTCTCTGCCCCTCAGCTCTGTCCTCGGAGGCTCCTTACACTGAGAATGGCCAGTCCACCAGCTTTTAGAAAATATCTCTTCCTCAGAAGAGTCTTCCCCTGGGCTTTGCTCTGACCTTCTCTCCTCTCTGTTCCTGTCTCTGTTCAGCTTCCTCCGTCCCACCGACGCTGCAACCACTCCTGAGGTTGAATCTGAATCTCTGTCTGCATCTGCTCCTTCTCTGTCTCTCCTTGACTCTGGAGCTGCGTTTCTCTTTCCGTCTCTCCTTAAATGTGGAGCTGTGCCTGGGTCTCCGTTTTTCTTTAAATGTGGAGCGGTGCCTGGGTCTCTCTCTTTCTTGTGAGTGAAACGTCCCTGCTTAAATGTTTGGGGCTGTCCTATGGCTCTTGACTCTGCCCCTAAACCTCTTCCATCACCTCCCTCGGTTTCCATGGGAATGGGGTGTGTCTTTGGCTCTACACTCCTGTACAGGGAATCTTTGGCTTTGTTTAGAGTGTTAACCCTTACTGTGCCTGCAGTTCTTTTGGGTTCAGGAAAAAAGGACTGTTTTTCCTCTATTTTTCTCCACTCTAAACCTGCTTCTCCACCACAATATTTACCACCAAATGAACATCATCAAGCATATTTACCACCAAATGAACACAATACAACACATATGACCTCGACTCTGTGCTAATTACTTCCACACAGTATTTCAGTCCATAGTGTTCCCACACTTTGATTACTGCAACAAACTTTACAAGGCCTACCAAAATACATACTCTACCTCCTATAGATGGCACAAACCCAACCATTCAGACAGGGGCGGCCCAAGGGGGGTGCGGGGCCATGTGCGGAGACTCGGTGCGGGGCCTCATTTGCATAAGTGGTCTTATTTGCATAAATATTTGCATAATGTTACCATTCACTAACTTTTAGTAAACATGTCTCTTAATGAGTGTATGGATAAAGAAAGACTAAAAGATTTCTACATTACTATAATCCAGTGCCAACCGCCAGGCACATTAGGAACTACTACAAACGCTGCCCATTTAGAACCCATAGCAAACCCGCTGTATCCTGACAGCATTACCAGGACTCACAAAGCACCAGACCCTACCTATCAAAAGGAAACACTGCAAATATTAAACCAGTACATTTCAGAGAATACTGGGGAAAGAGAACAAGTGGCAATGTCAAATAGGAATTACATAAACAGAATACCTCAGCTCAGTTACACATGCAGAACATAGACCATCACCAAACAAGGAATCGCAATTTAGAAACAGGAAGGCAATAATTAAACTGGGAACCCCAAAAGCCAAACTTGGAATGTACAACAACACTGTAGAAATAAAACTATAAATCAATTTCCTCTTGTACCAAACAAAGCGCAGACGTTAATGATGCACATTTCCCAGAGCTTTCATATTCCAGTTAATAAATTCAAAATAAAGAGATATCTTTCTACCTTTTGTGCATTTTTTTTCAGTTGCAATTGCTCCAGCCACTTTCTTCTGGTTTCTTCATGTTTTCTGCTAACTCTCCATCGTCTGCTGTCCATTTGTCCTTTCTTCTCTCTTCTAGTTTTCTTTCCATCCTCTCTCTCTACATCTGCTTTAACATACTAATCTTTCTCCTTTTGCTCTTTCCTCATTCTTATTTCATCCACACAAATTTTACCCCTCCATCCTCAATCCCCACTTACTCTCCCAATACCCGGCCAATTGTAGATTTTTCATCCCTCCCACACAAAATATTTTTCCCCTCTCCATTTTACTCTCCCAGCCCCATCCCATTCTAATCCTCCCCCAACATCAGCTCCCTTCTAGTTCCAGTCTCACCCAGCATCCATTCCCTTCTAGTCCCTGCATCAGCCCATTTCCAGTCCTAGCCCCCCATCAACCCATTTCCAGTCCTAGCTTCCCCATCCATTTTCAGTCTGAGTCCCTTCATCAGCTTATTTCCAATCCTAGCCCCCCATCAGCCCATTTCTAGTCATTTCCTAGCCCCACCATCAGCCCATGTCAAATCCTAGCTCCCCTCCACTCAGCCCAATTCCAGTCCAAGCCCCCCCATGAGCCTACTTCCAGTTCTAGCCCCTCCATGAGGCCAGTTCAATTCAAGCCCCCACCACAGCCCATTTCCAATCTTAGCTCCCCCCAACAGCCCATTTCCAGTCCTATCCTAGCTGCTCCATCAGCCCATTTTCAGTCCTAGCTCCCTTCCCTCACAGCCCATTTCCATTCCAAGCTCCCTCCCCATCAGCTATTTGCAGTTCAAGCCTCCCCGTCCACTCAGTCCATTTCCAGTCATAGCAATCCCCCAACCCATTACCAGTCCTAGCCCCCCATCAACCCATTTTCAGTTTAAGCCCCCCCTATAACCCATTACCAGTCCTAACCCCCCCATCAGCCCACTTCCAGTCTTAACCCCATCAGCCCATTCCCAGTCAGCCCCCCATAGCCCATTGCCAGTCCTAACCCCCCCCATCAGCCCACAGCCCATTACCAGTCCTAACCACATCAGCCCACCTCAAGTCCTAACCCCTCCCCATCAGCCCATTTCCTGTCCTAGCGCCTCCATAGCCCATTAGCAGTCCTAACCCCCCCATAGCCCATTAGCAATCCTAACCCCCCCATCACCCTATTTCCAGAGAGCCCCCATCAGCCCACAGCCCATTACCAGTCTTAACCACCCCCCCCCCAGCCCATTTCCAGTCCTAACCCCCCATCACCCCATTTCCAGTCAGCCTCCATCAACCCCCAGCCCATTACCATTCTTAACCCCCCCTAGCACATTTCCAGTCCTAACCCCCCCACCCCATTTCCAGTCAGCCTCCATCAGCCCCAGCCCATTAGCAGTCTTAAACCCCTCCAGCCCATTTCCAGTCCTAACCCCCCCTCACCCCATTTCCAGTCAGCCTCCATCAGCCCCAGCCCATTAGCAGTCCTAACCCCCCCCTAGCCCATTTCCTTTCCTAACCCCCCCCTAGCCCATTTCCATTCCTAACCCCCCCAGCACATTTCCAGTCCTAACCCCCCCCCAGCACATTTCCAGTCCTAACCCCCCATCACCCCATTTCCAGACAGCCTCCATCAGCCCCCCAGCCCATTACCAGTCTTAACCCCCCCCCTTCCCTTCCCTTCCCTTCCCTTCTGGCAAATTTAAAAAAAAAAAAAACCCTGGCTCTAGCTGCTGCCGCTGCCGCGTCCGTCGCAGCAGCGGCAGAATGGAGTGTCCCGCGGGGCCCCCTCTCCTCGTTGAGCCCTCTGCAAGGGCTTTCAGATTCGCGAAGGGAGAGTGCTCCCTCGCGTCTCTGTAAAGCCCGCAGGGGTTAATGGGAAATTTCCCATCTGCCCCTTTAGACGCGAGGGGCTGATGGGAAATATGCATTTGCATATGATATGCATTTTAAATTACACCTACGATCTGGAACTCCCGGCCTAAAAATTTAATATCAATACCCAACATAAAGGACTTCAGAAAGGTGCTCAAAACTCATCTACTCGATGAGTACTTCAACAGTAACTCCAAAAACCCACTCTCTGCTCCTCTCCCTACTAGGCACCCCCCTTCCCATGCTTATTCCCTTCACCTTCATCACATCCAGGACATCTCTTAATTAGACCCGTATCTTACGGCACCAGTTTAACACCACTTAATACTACCTCCAGTTAATGTTTCAGTTTGTCCCATCCAATTTAACCCTCCCTGGTTGCAATATTTTATTTATTTATTTACATTCTCTTATATACTGTGCTATTCTACATCAGTGCAATTTACATTGAACAAACTGAAATTACATTGAACAGGGCATTATAACTTGGAGATAACTATTTTACAGGGAATATGGGCTATGGAGGGTTAAGTGGCTTGCCCAAGACCACAAGGAGCACCTGTGGGACTAGAAACCCCAGTCCTTCTGGCCCAAGGTTGCTGTCCTCTAGTGGGACTTGAACCCCTGACCTTCTGGCCTGAAGTACCTTGCCCCAACCACTAGGCCACTCCTCCACTTTTAAGTTGTATTTACATCACTGTATCCTAATTTTTATCCCCAGGGATCTGTGCTGGGTCCGCTGCTTTTTGACATATTCATAAATGACCTGGAAAGTGGAATAACGAGTGAGGTTATCAAATTTGCAGATGACACAAAACTATATAAAGTTGTTAAAACCCAAGAGGATTGTGAAAAATTGCAAGAGGATCTTGATAAATTGGAAGACTGGGCATCAAAATGGCAGATGAAATTTAATGTGGACAAGTGCAAGGTTATGCACCTAGGGAAGAACAACCCAAACTATGGTTACACGATGCAAGGTTCCACATTAGGAACCACCACCCAGGAAAAAGATTTAGGCGTCATTGTGGATACCATGTTAAAACCCTCGGCCCAGTGTGCAGCGGCGGCCAAGAGAGCAAATAGAATGCTAGGTATGATAAAGAAAGGAATGGAAAATAAAACAAAAGATATTATAATGCCTCTATATCGTTCCATGGTGAGACCGCACCTTGAATATTGTGTGCAGTTCTGGTCGCCGTATCTTAAAAAGGATATAGTGATTTTAGAAAAGGTACAGAGAAGAGCCACCAAAATGGTAAAGGGGATGGAAGGATACTCCTATGAAGAAAGGCTAAAAAGGTTAGGGCTCTTTAACCTGGAAAAGAGATGGCTGAGGGGAGATATGATAGAAGTCTATAAATTAATGAACGGAGTGGAACGGGTAAACGCAGATCGATTGTTTACCTTATCAGAATATAGAAAGACTAGGGGACATGCAATGAAGCTACAGGGTAAACTATTTAAGACTAATAAAAGAAAATATTTTTTCACTCAACGTGTAATCAAACTCTGGAATTTGTTACCGGAGGATGTAGTAAAGGCTGTTAGTGTAGCTGGGTTTAAAAAAGGTTTGGACAAGTTCCTGGAGGAAAGGTCCATAAACCATTATTAAGAAGTGACCGAAGATATCAATGCTTGACCCAGTACCAGCATTGTGGAACTTGTGTCTCTTGGGGAAACTGCTAGGTACATATGACCTAGATTGGCCACTGTTGGAAACAGAATACTGGGCTTGATGGACCTTGGTCTGACCCAGTATGGCATATCTTATGTTCTTATGTTCTTATATCACTCCCAGTTGGAACCCTCCTTGTTCTATGTAAATGCTTTCAAGATTCCTTTGTATGTACACTGTTTTGACTCTCAGAAAAATGGTCTAGCAAAATAGCTAAATAAATAAATATGCTCAAAAACACATAACAAATACATTAATTTCTGAGCAGGAGGACTGTAAACAGCTGCACCTGCATTGTAGGGTGGACCTTCCATACTTCCATCTCCCCACTCCCCCCACCCCTATTGCTGCTGCCCCTCTCCGTGTCCTGCAATGGCTCAAAAACCACAATGCAGCAAATGCTTTGTTGCTGCAATGTGGTTTTCACGTCCTCCTATCTGCTGCGTCCACCTCTTCTCAAAATAAAAATATTGATAGTCCTATTTTGAGAGCCCTATTTATGGACTTGATTTTACAATAGGACGCCTTTGTGGAATGTCATAAAGGTGGCCCTCTTATAAAAGCAACATTATTCCCAGGTTCCTTTATAATAGAGGCACCCAGAAACAGTAGTTTGCAAATGCTCCCACACAAATTTACATCTGCTGCAAAGCACATATACATTTGTGTATGTTTACTAAGCATGCTGTGATTATTATATGATTGTGATTATTATATGACTATTCTGTAACACATTGTATATAACCACTTGTAAATAACCTATGTAAATAGTTTGGACAGTTTATCGCATTTATTGTTATTTGTAAAAAGTTAGAAAATTCCTGTTCAATGTAAATGTATACCGAAGTATACATAATATGTTAACTTGCTCCATGTAAACCGCCCTTGATCTCTGGAAGGGGCGGTATAGAAGTAATAGATAAATAAATAAATAAATAAAATAAATAAATGTTGTTGTTGTTGTTGTTAAGTGCTGTCCAGTCTATGCCAACTCCTGGTGGCCTAAAACTGCTGTACCTGGAATTCCAAAGTGGTTTCCCGTCCAAGTACTAACCCTGCTCAGCTCTAAGATAAGGCTCACTCAGAATGGTGCAGCGGTATCCACTCTCAAAGCATGAACCCACATTTTATAAAATATGGGCAGGCATCACAACTCTACCCAAACTATGCTTCCAGAAACACCAATGTGTGGTGTGCATATACGTACACACAGTTGTGACACACACAATGCAATGCAAGCTGTGCCTCTGAGTTGGTGCTGACTCCTGGGTTTCCTTGGTAGTGTGACCAGAAGTAGATTGCCAAGCCTTTCTTCTGAGGCAATGGAGGGTTAAGTGACTTGCCCATGGCCACAAGGAGTGATAGTGGGAATTGAATCCTGGTCTCTTGCTTACCAAGCCAGTACTCAAATCACCAGGCTACTCTTCCGCTCTGTGACACACACATACACGTATTTAGCTGCACAGTTATCTAAGAGCCCTTTCCATGTGCTTGATAAACTACTCTGTTATCTCACATAAATTGGCTGCATGAGAACTATCCTCTCATCATGTACATGTGATATTTCACATTGGCCTCACTTTCAACCATATTTAGGACAGGAATTTCCATGAAAAGGGCCTTTTGGGTGGAATCAGAAAATAATTCATATGGGTTCTGGTTTTCAAGTCTATGTGGGGGGGTTTTCTGGAGAAATCTATCTGCTCAAGAGGCAAATGTAGACGGCCATGGGTACAAAGTTTCAAAAAGAAAGTGAAAAGCAAAATAACCGATGGGCTTTGTACACATGTGGCAGTTTGTAAACTGCTCCTTTGAGGCCTACCACACAGAATGAGGAAAAGAAGAAAGAGAGAAGAAAAGGTAGGTAAATAATGAAATGCCGCAAGGTTCTGTACTGGGACCAATTCTGTTCAATATCTTTGTTAGCGACAATGCTGAAGGCTAAGAAGAAAAAAGGTTCCAGTTTTGTGGATGACCTGAAGATTTGCAACAAAGTGGACACCCTGTAGAGATTTGACAATATGAGAAATGATCTACAAAAATTAGAAGAATAAATCTCAACTGCACTGCCAAGAATTAGAACAGTTTAAGAAAAAGTGCAAAGTAATGCAGTTGAGGTGCAAAAAGTCAAAAGAATAGTATGCAGTACGGGGGTGAGAGGATAATGCGTATGAAACAGGACAGAGACCTCGGGGTGATAATGTTCAAAGTCCTCGAGGCTGCAAAACAATGTGATAAGTGGTGGCCAAAGATAGAAGGATGCTATGCTGCATAGAGAGGGGCTTAACTAGCTGAAAGGAAGAGATAATGTCCTTGTACAGGTCATTGATAAGGCCTCACTCTTAGTACTGTGTTCTGTTTCAGAAGTCATAGCTTGCAATGGATATAAAAAGACTTGAACTGCTTCAGAGGTTTGCATCAGAAGCTATATACCCTAGAGGGGAGGGAGGGACAAGGGATATTTGATGTAGCTGTTAAAAGGTATTAATGAGTCTACAAACCTTTTCCGAAGATGAGGAAACTATAGGACACAAAATGAAATTGAAAGGAGGAAAATCTGAAAGCAACCTCGGGAAATGCCTCAGAAAACCTCACAGAAAGAGTGGTAGATGCCTGCAATGCCCTCAACACTGAATGTGGTGGGCACAAAAACGGTGACAGAATTCAAAAAGGCATGGGATAAGCGCACAGGATCCCCATATAGGAAGCGCACAGGATCCCCCTGTTCATAGCAAAACGTAGATGACTTTCACTTCAAAAAGGCACAACAGGGATAGTTCTCACGCAGCAGTTACAACCCAAAGTGAAAAGCAGAGTGCTGGCTAACCTTACTGGGCAGGCTAGATGAGCCAGGCTGGTCTTTATCTGCCATCATTTCCCTTGTTGTTATGAGTAGCTTGGTGGTTAGAGCAGTGGCTGGGAATTGGGGAAGTCAGATGCTCTTGCTGGCCTTGAGCAAGTCATTTAAATCCCCTCTTCCCTCCCCCCATTGTCTCGGGCACAGATTTAGATTGCACTGGTCAACATTGAAATTGTTACTGACTTTAAAAGGCCCTAGTCTGTATTATCTTGGTGAGCTGAACACAAATATAACATTTAAAAAAATGTATTGGCTCTCGTTTTGAAGATATTGCATGTAGTTCATTTTTGATGTTTCACCATGTAAATTTATCCAGTAGGACATCAACAACATCCCAAATAAGCCTTGAATGATGTAATATTGCATACATTGCATAATACCAGCATGCACACATCATCCAGAATTGATTGCATCATTTTCTGATGCAATGCAATACTACTGACAGACGGCTGCTGCAGCCATCTGATGTCAGCAGTGTACTATATGCAGTGGGAAAGGTTGAGCATTTAAAATATTTCAGACTGTGTGCGAGACAGTTTAAGCTACTGTTACATGTAACTTTTATTAATCAAATAATTTTAGCCATTTAGGTACAATACAGAACAGTAATGCCGTGAAAGTGTGTTAATACCGTTGACAATTTCTGCTACATTTGTGGGGAAGTGACATTTGCCAACCAGAAGAAAAGTATCACTTCGGAACTGAAGAAGGCATATCATCTTTACTTCGGATGCAAGATTGGTGACCAAGACAAGCCTTGGGCCCCGCATGTATGCTACGCTACATGTACAACACAGCTTTCACAGTGGTTGAATTGCAAAAGACCAATGCTGTTTGCAGTCCCCATGGTGTGGAGAGAGCCAAGCAACCACATAAATGACTGTTACTTCTGCTTGGTTCCTCCTCTTTCCAGCGGAATAACGAAGCAAAAGAAGTCGAGCATAGTCTACCCAAACATTCCGTCTGCATTGAGACCAGTTCCACATGGTGAGGGACTTCCTTTTCCAGAACCTCCATCAGAATATTCTCTTGATTCATCTGATGAGGACAAGGGTGAGTCGACCTGTTCTTCTCCTGGTCCGTCAGCATGCAGTGACCCAGATTTTCACTGGGATGCATTATCAACTTCACACAGAATAACACAGGAAGAACTAAATGACCTGGTTCGTGATTTGGACTTATCCAAGAACAAGGCAGAATTCCTAGGATCAAGACTCCAACAATGGAATCTTCTAGAAGATGTCAACATTACTCCATATCAAAAGCGCCACCAGCAGTTGGAGCCTTTCTTCAGAAAGGAAAGTAATCTGGTATTCTGTTCCGATATTGAAAGCCTCATGAATGCCTTAAAAATCACTCATGACCCACAAGACTTGAGACTATTTAGACTCTTCGAAACTGAGTCTGAAGGCTGTGCTTTTGAACAATGGAAACCGTCTTCCATCTATTCCAGTAGTGCATGCCGTCCACATGAAAGAGACATACGATAACTTAAAGCATCTACTGACTTCCATTAACCATAACAAGTACAGCTGACACCTCTGTGGTGACTTGAAGGTAGTTGCCCTTTTAATGGGACAGCAGCAGGGATATATAAAATACATGTGTTTCTTTTGTGAGTGGGATAGCCGAGCAAGGGATTGGCAGTACTTGCAGAAGGAATGGAATCGCAGACAAAATGTAACAGTTGGCGAGAAGAATATCCAGCACCCAGTTCTGGTTGAGGCTCACAAAATCCTGCTACCACCCCTTCATATCAAACTAGGTTTGATGAAAAACATTGTGAAAGCCATGGACCGCACTTTGCCAGCTTTCCAATACCTGCATGAAAAATTCCCTCGACTCAGCAAAGCAAAGATTAAAGAGGGAGTTTTTGTGGATCCTCAGATTTGAGAGCTCTTCAAAGATGACCAGTTCAACAACTTGCTGCAGGGTGATGCGAAACAAGCATGGAATGCTTTTCGCCTAGTGTCAACAAACTTTCTCGGGAATGTTAGGGCAGAAAACTACCAGGAACTAGTAGAAGACATGTTGATGCAGTATCAGAAACTTGGCTGCAATATGTCTGTAAAGATCCATTTCCTTGATTCCCATCTCAATTTCTTTCCTGACAACTGTGGTATGGTTAGTGATGAACAGGGCGAACGTTTTCACCAGGATATCGCAACGATGGAGCAAAGATACCAGGGAAAATGGTCCACTACAATGCTGGCTGACTACTGCTGGACACTCCCCAGAGAAGCTCCCAAACAGCTGTACAAGAGACAGGCGAAAAAATCTAAGAAGTAGTCTATGACTTGGTTTTTACAGGTATTAACCGAAGACCTATTATATTTACTATTAACGTGCATTTTGTGATGTAAACATTAATTCTTGTAGATTACAAAAAACTAGAGCCAACTTTGCAATTTCACTGTTATATTTGTGTTCAACATATAAAAATAGATAAGAAATGACTATTTTTATTTCAGTAACATGACTTTTGTAAAAATTTGTTGACCAGTGTTGTCAGCCCTGTGGGGGCAGGGAAAGAACTACAGTACCTGAATTTAACTCGCCTAGAACTACTGCTTGCAATGGGTGAGCCAAAAATCCCCATGGAAATGTGAGGGCTAGAAATAAATTTTCCATGGAGTGATGAATGATTCTAAATTATCCCGTTCAGCTTTTAACTAAGTTGTAACTACAAATGTAACATGTTTTAAATTGTCCACATATGAGTGCCAAAAGTCTAAAAAAATAAGATGGAAGAGTTAGAATGTATGGCAGTAAAGGAAGAGTTAGACGTAATAGGTGTCTCAGAGATCTGGTGGAAGGAGAACAACCGGGAAGGAGAGGAGGAGGAGACAAAATAGGACAAAATGGGCAGTGATCCACATGGAAAAGAGCTGGTAGTGAAGTGCTCCAAGAGTGTGTTCCAGGACCTGTTCATAAATGACATAAAATATAAGAGTGAGAAATGAGGCAATTACATTTGTGGATGAGACAAAGTTATTCAAATTTGCTGAAATGGCAGAAGATAATGGGGATTTACAGAAGAGGAGAAAACTGGGCATCTAAATGGCAGATTGAATTTAACATTGACAAGTGCAAAGTGGTGCTTATAAAGAAAAATAATCTGAAATACAGGAACAAAATGCTGGGATCCAAGTCTAGATTTGCCATCCACAAAACGATCTTGGAGTGATTGTGTACAATGGTGGTAATTTTATAAGGAGCTACCCATTTTCAGGCACCAATTAATGTACCTAAATATTGATATTATAGTCATTTATGCATATAAGTGGCCTTGTGGTTGTGTGGCACGTGGTAGGAAGGAGTTTTATTTTAAAACACAGAACAGGCAGCAGTTCATAGAAAACAAACTCTGCTTTTATTCTGTCTGAGCTTATTAAACCTCCACAAGCTGGTCTTCCCGGCCCTTCCTCCAGTCCCCATTACCTCAGAACTCCTTTGCACAGCTTGCTTTGGAAGGACTTCTGGCTCCACAGACCTCTCTCCCTCCTGCAGCCCACTGGGTTCTTAACCTCTTCCTATAAGCCACTACCTCCCAGCCACTCCCTCCCAGCCCTGAACTCTGGACTGCATGTTCTCCAAAGGGGACTGTTGATAATCCCTTTAGGTAGCATTTTATATACCTCATTTCACACCTTCCCCCTTGGCTCAACCATGCTCCATCAAGCACCTGCTTCACCAGGGACCCCCCACTAGGGAAAGGAAGTCTGCGTTCAGGTGAGTTCAACCAGCCCTATGGCAGACCTCGAACTGGTAGGGTTGGAGGCTCAAAAGCCACCACATAATATGGTTGTTGGACTCCTTATGTTGAGCCAGCCACTTGAGGTGTTGGTGGTCCATTATCAGCATAAACGGCTGGACGAGCAGGTAGTATTTGAACGTTTTAATCACCCACTTGACAGCCAGGACCACTGCCTCAGTGTATGCTTCTCCCAAGGAAGCAGCTTCCTGATGATGAATGCTATGGGACCGCTGACTTCCTGGGCCAGAACGGTTCCTAGGCCTATCTCTGAGGCATCAGTTTGCACAATAAATAGAGAGAAATCATGGCTAATCAGGATGGGTTCAGAGCACACAGCCTTCTTGAGATGCTGGAAGGTCAGGTCCAGGTTCAGTGACCACTGGATCCATTCGGGAGCTCTCTTTTGGAGGAGTTTAGTTAATGGCAGCACCATCTCTGCAAAATTAGGGATGAACTGGTACTAATAGCCAATCAATCAAAGGAAGGCACATACCTCTTTCTTTGATTATGGGGTGGGGACCTGGACAGTGCCATCCACCTTCCATAGTCTAAGTCGTATTTGCCCATCCCCCAATTAAATAGCCCAGGTATTGAATGTCCCGATATATTTCTTGGAGTTGGCCGTCAACCCAGTCTTCTGCAGGCTGGTCAATATGGCTTGTAGTTAGATTAGATGAGTGATCTAGTCTCCACTGTAGATGATGATATCAAGGTATGCAACCGCATACTTCTCGGTCGGTCTCAGCAGGTAGTCCACTAGGCATTGAAACATGCAATCCAAAAGGCAGCACTGTAAACTGGAACAGGCCTTGTGGAGTTGAAAAAGCAGTTTTCTCCTTGGCAGCCATAGCCAAGGGCACCTGTCAGTATCTCTTGGTCAAATCCAAGGTTGATATAAAGTGTGCTCCACCGAGTTGCTTGATTAGCTCATCTACTCTTGGAAACATGGATATAAAAATAAATAAATAAAATAATAAAATAAAATAAAATACTCTGGGCACAGAATACGCTTCCAGTTTATAAGCTGCATTGACCCTTCAGAAGTCAATACTGAATACTTAGGAATCAAGACAATGGGGACGACCTATAACTCAGACTCCTATAACTCCCAGCTCTCTGGCGATGGCCTGTCACTTTTTCAATAGGTTCATATAGTAAATTTTGGCTTTCTTCTATTTACAATACCTGGCTGGGCAATCTTGTAGTTAACAGGTCCCATTTTCTCTTCCATATACTTGCTCTCGGATGAGGGCAGCAAAACTAAAACTCTGTCCCCGGTAGGAAAGTGCAGTGCATGGCTGCCCAATTATAGCCCTTGTAATGAGGATGATCCATCCTTTGCCTTAAAAACACAGGATTCTGTGAGAACTAGGTCAGAAGCTGACAGGCAGGCAAGCCATATGAGCAGTAGTTGTCAGGGGCAACGTAAACAAACCCAGCCACGAGGTTTGCAACCCCGCCCAACTAGCAAGGAATCCCTAGTTCCTAACAGCTTTCACCTGAGTAGAGGAAGGGCTAATCAGCATTATAAGAAACACTCAGGAAAGCCAGAGCAGGCAGAACAGCCAAGCCAGGCAGAACAGCCAAGGCAGCGAGGGCAGCAGCCAGGAGCAGAGGAATCAGAGAACAGCTGTGAATGTTCATCTGCTGTGACGCAGTTTGAAACTCAGAGGCAACATTCTGTCCAGAGTGAATGAAAGCCTGAAAGAGTGAAACAGTATGTATCTGGGAGCTGTGAGCTTGAAAGTGATTCTGAACCAGATTTAAGGAAGTTTACTGGCAGCAGAAATACCTGGAGGGTTAATGCTCAAAAGCCTCGTAGGAAAAGTCCAAGGTGGGTGCCGTGCTGTGAAAGCCAACCGAAGGATTTGACTAGAGAGCTAACGTGGGAGCATTTACAAGTCCCTGAAAGGGATAGGTATTCTATAGAAGATGTGTGCATGTCTGAAGAGGAAGTGTTTGAAAGGCCTAAACCTCAGAGAAGGATTCACAGAGTAAAGACCTGTGCTGACAAGGGAGAACAATTCCTTTATTCCCAGCCAAAGCCTGAAGTTAGAACTAACAGATATTCTAAAGGGAAAAGTTCCTATAAGAAGGTATGTTCTGAAAATCCTGAATGGTGGGTCTCTCCTCTCTCACACTCTGATAAATACGGTAGCAGCAATTACAGCCCTAGAGAGAGCTGGTCAGATAAGTTCCGTGACGAGACATTGCAAGGAGATTTACAAACGTTCTGTAGCAAGGAAAACATTTGTCCTTCTGAAAGTCAGCATGAACCCATGGTCATTGCTTATGCTAGTGAAAGCTCATGTGATGATCCAATGGACTGTACGTTAACTATCTCAGACAAAATTACCTCTTTATGTTAAAGCAATAATTGTACATTGCTTGAGCCTAGCAGTGAAAGTCAAGAGTGCCTGTTTATCTACAGAGAAATTTTGTGCTGAGTATTATTTTCTTATGGCAAGAAGAAGCTATTATTATTTCCTTTATAACATGCCAGAGAGTATGGCTTTATTGTCTTGAGTTTCCTGTGTTGTGCATTTTGAGAATCCGACCCCGGGAGGGGAAATAAAACCCTAACTTAACTGAACCACTCGTGTCTACAACTACTTATTCTTCATAAACATCATCAGGCAGACAGACCTGCTACCCTAGGCGGCAGCCTGCTCACCTGGTGGTGACATAATTGGTGTAGTCTCTCGGATTTTTTTTCAAAGAAGAAAAACAACACACTACAAAGACATTTAAAGGATATAACTTGCTGAAAAAGAAAGTGAAGAAAAAAAAGTTTGGCTATCCTGAACAGAGGAAAAACCCGGACCAGATTTCCAACATTCCTGACCTGGAAGGAGTCAAGCAAAATCTTTCTCAACGCACAATCCTACACCGTGCTCAGGTAATAGTAGGAGGGCACGGGGGTAGCTAGGATTGGTGAGAAAGGGGGAAGCTGCGGTACCATAGAAAGCAAACAGAAAAGAAAAAGTCTGTGCCGCACTTGGTGGGCTCTGTTTTTTTTCTTTTGCAGGTACACGACAGAGCACCGGAAATGGATCCCCAGGAAGTGAAGAGCTGGATGGAAGCTCAGTGGAAGTCCCAATGCGAATTGGCCAGGCTTAGTCAGGAACGGACTGTGGCAGCGATGACCGCACAACAGCAACCGCTTCTTGAACTCCTGGAGACTCTCATCAAGAAGACTTGTGTAACCACAGAGGTTAATCCCTCAGTATCAAAGGGGGTAGGACTACCTGATTGCAGTGCTTTAACACTGGGACAGTTAAAATCTTATGATAACTTTGATGATTTTACTGACGCCTTTGAGCGTATAGCAGAGGTGGCTAAATGGCTAGTCGACCAATGGGCCGTTAGGTTTGCTATGTCTTTGTCTGGAGAAGCATTAGCAGCCTACAAGACAATGCCAGTGGGTCTATCGTCCAGTTATCCTGATGTGAAACTAGCTATCAGAGATAGATTGGGTTTAACTCCCATGCATTATAAGCGTCTTTTCAGAGAAGCTAAGCTTATGGCTAAAGAAATGCCTAAGGCGTTAGTGCAAAGATTAAGGGGACTAGCAACCAAATGGCTTGCTCCTGAAAGGGCGACGGTGAACTCATTAATGGACACCATCATCCTGGAGCAATATTTTGAAGCTGTACCACCTGAAATCAAGGCTTTCTTAATGCTCCAGAAATGCCATTCTACAAAGGAAGCCGCTGACCTCACCAAGTGTTATTTTGAGGCAGAATTAGCCGGGACCTCTAGAGGTAATTGAAAGCATGTATATTAGTATGGGGTGCCATACACTATTAGACTAACTAAAACTGAGAAAGAGTTAATTCTGTTCAGAACCTTGCTTAGAAATAAAACTTCATATATTAGCTTACTAGGTGAAGGTTTACATAAATAAAGAAAGGGCACATTGTACCCCAGTCTCTCTGTCTCAGAGATACCAGATAGCAGTCTCAGGGTTATTAGCTAAAATACTTTCAGGGTTAGTAATTAGTAGATATCAAGAGGTATTAGCAGTAAACAATTATGTCAATTAGGTCATTCTATATCTTGGATTCCTGTATGTCTCTTCATAATGGCCTATGTAACAGTAAACAATTATGTCTTGGACTTCATTTATGGCTCCACATTGACCCACACTGAATAAGTTGACCTACAATATGATAAACATACATGACATATAATGATAAAGTGAAATTATGCTGTATCATCTAAACAAGCCTTATAAATAAAGTGAACCATGGCTAAGAAGTTAGAGTAAACAGGGAGAACGTGCTTCTCTCAGTTTCTCTCCACAAAGCTTTGGTGTATTTTTCTATAGAAGCTTGCATCTGCAGGAAAACAGCACTTCAGAGGAAAGAAACACAACTGACAATGTGCGACATTTTATCCTGGGGCAGCCCACAGAGCAGATAGAAGTCTTCCAGGATCAGGGTAAATAGTTGTGACATCTGCAAAGAATAGCAAGGAAAGCATCTCTTCTGACCATCCCCCTGCTCTGATTCTAGAGACAGTTTTCGCTTGCAAAAGCGCAATGACAACCTTATTTGAACTGTCTCGCTGAAGATTCCTATGATTTTCTCGCGCTCCAATCTTACCCCTCCCCTTGCTCTTGGGAGGTTGAGCAATCGTCAGCTTGAGTGACTCAGTCATTTCACATCAAATGTCAGCTCACTGCACCAGGCACTTTTTCAGACTTACACAAGCACTTTTCAGACTTATATCAGCTGTTCTTCAGACTTACAGCAGCTGTTTTAGCTGGCCAATCTATTATTAAAGTTGTAAAATACCTTTACTCACGGGATTAAATCATTTACAAAAACAATTAGTGAATCCTGCCTTAAAGATGTTTAACCTCAACCAGTCCTTTTCACAGGTTTGCTATAAGTGTATTACTACTACTGTAAGTGATTTTAACAGAAAATCATTTTTTTTTTAACCACTTAAAACAAAATTATCTCTTCGAGTTTGGTATGTCACAAACTGAATAAAAATCAGCTGGGTTATAGAACGCAGTTCTAAGCAAATTATCTAAAGCAGCCCAAGTAGGACATGAACTATTATACTGACACAACACAGTTTGAAAAAAAAAAATTATAGCACTATGTAGTTGAATACATTTCTCTCTATAGGTCATAAAACGCTTATTCAGACCCTTTTCAATATCATCAACAAGTTTACTAGAAATACCTAATTCCTTTGTAGCAGAAATACTATTTCTTAATGTTTCCTCTAAGGAAGCTATAACACGTACAATACATTTTGTTTCACGACTAAGAAGATCATTCATTTATTTATTTTTTATTTATTTACATTTCTTATATACCGCACTATTTGCGATCAGCGCGGTTTACATAAAAACAAACAGTATCCGACAATAAACAAGAGTCAGGTCATTACAATGAACAGGAGCAATCAACTTGGATAACAGGGGAAACTATCTACATGTGCGGAACATTGAAATAGGTAACTATATACATGTGAGATGGAGTTATTGTGCGTTGATCATACATGGTGGCTGGGGTTCGGGGGAGTCTGTGAGGTATTTAATAAAGAGGAGGTGATTTAAGGCCTTCCTGAACTGGCTCAGGTTGGGGATGGCTCTGATGTATGGTGGTAGGGAGTTCCAGAGACTTGGGGCACTTAGACTAAAGGCTCTGTTTGATGTTACTTTGGAGCATTTTGTCATTTCTCTGAGTTGGGACACATTGCAAGTCCCAAAATTCGTGATCTGTGTATTTCCCAATATTCTTAACTTATCTCTTATCTCATATTTTAATCTCACTAAACGAGTGACTATCTTCCCTTCTGAAACTACATAATTCTCAGAACAGACAGGGGAAGACAACGGAAATACACCTGGAACATCTTCAAATGCAGCCACCTCTGCTTTCTCCGGTGGTTCACTCGTTGTATCAACATTCACTAATACAAACAATTCATTTTTCAATTTATGTGCCATTCGCTGCCACCAACTAAACACTAGCCCTTCATGAGCATCGCATATTTTCTGTGTCTAGTCTGCAAAGCACATTTCAGATAACAAAGCTTATCTACAGAAAATGTTCCTCCCAAAGGAAATCGTAACAACACATTATTATTAGTCAGTGCATGCCAGTGCACAATGTAACTAGTAGCCCTATTTCCATATTGTTCACGCATACAATAAGAAGGGCTACCTTTCTGAAGAGCTAAACTCATAGCGTCAACATGCCATTCACACAATTGAGACCACACCTGTTCACCTAACATATTGCTCATTGCTGGCACCAGATAATACTCACAAACACCTTCCCTCCTTGTCAGGAATGTTGAAATCTGTAGATGAGTCACGGCACCAACTGAAGAGCTTACTCTAACTCTCTCCTCACCAGTAACCTCACTGGGCTCTTGAAGCTACAAAGAACTACATTCACAAACAATGGGAAGGTTATCAAATAGTCAATAAAATACACACACAGTTCTATAGAAAAATACACCAAAGCTTTGTGGAGAGAAACTGAGAGAAGCACGTTCTCCCTGTTTACTCTAACTTCTTAGCCATGGTTCACTTTATTTATAAGGCTTGTTTAGATGATACAGCATAATTTCACTTTATCATTATACGTCATGTATGTTTATCATATTGTAGGTCAACTTATTCAGTGTGGGTCAATGTGGAGCCATAAATGAAGTCCAAGACATAATTGTTTACTGTTACATAGGCCATTATGAAGAGACATACAGGAATCCAAGATATAGAATGACCTAATTGACATAATTGTTTACTGCTAATACCTCTTGATATCTACTAATTACTAACCCTGAAAGTATTTTAGCTAATAACCCTGAGACTGCTATCTGGTATCTCTGAGACAGAGAGGCTGGGGTACAATGTGCCCTTTCTTTATTTATGTAAACCTTCACCTAGTAAGCTAATATATGAAGTTTTATTTCTAAGCAAGGTTCTGAACAGAATTAACTCTTTCTCAGTTTTAGTTAGTCTAATAGTGTATGGCACCCCATACTAATATACATGCTTTCAGTAATGTTTTAAAAGTGGTTGGCATTTATAGAATGTGGAGATTAAAGAAGACCTCTAATGAAAATGTATTTGGTGAAAATGTGAAAATAAATGTTTCTAGGAAATGTTATAACTGTGGCCAGCTTGGACATCTATACAGAGAGTGTAGAGAGCGAACTGCCCTACTGTCAGGAGGAGAGAAACACTTAGGGGAGGTATTTTTGCTTAAAGTCCAGGTAGAAGGGATAGAGGCTTTGGCACTCCTAGATTCAGGAGCAGACCAAAGTATGGTCTCCCAAAAAATGTGGCAGACCATCACAGCCCATAACCCATCCGCCCTGAGCCAAGCAAGGGAGTGAGTGAAAGTGAGATGCGTGCATGGCACATCTGCATATTGCCCGCGGTACGGAGTGTCTGTGGAAGGAATAGGTACTGACGAAAAAGTGCAGGTAGCAGTAGTCCCATGTCTCCCTTATGAAATTGTCTTAGGACGTGATTGGTCACCATTTCACAAGGGTTTAAGAAAAGGTTTGTGTGGAAAAACAAGCCTGGTTTCCACCAGATCCCAGGTCAACTCTTCGGGAATAGGGGTTGATCCAGTAGATGAGGAAGAAGCCCCAGAGGATGAGGATTGCTTGGGAGAAGAGGTAGCTGATATACTTCCCTCTCACGATGATTTAATTAACCTTCCCTCTAAAGATAGGAAAGGAAAAGCAGAGAGACGTCGTGAAAGAAGGTATAGGTCCCAAGGGAAAGCAGAGCTGGAAGCAGGGGAAGGGTTACCCTGGGTCCCAGCGGAACTTGTTCAAAAATTCCCTTCCTTCCCTAAAGAGCAGAGAGCTGATCCTGCTTTAAAAAGAGCATTTGAATATGCTCAGGAAGATAGGACCATCTTGCCCAGATTCTTTCTAGAGGGAGAATTATTGTACGGGGAGAGTGCAGACCCACATACTGGAACTGTAAGGAAACAGGTGGTGGTGCCAACTACTTTTAAAGCAGTAGTTATGCGATTGGCCCATGACCATCCTGTAGGCAGCCACAAAGGTATACAGGGCACGTTAGACCAGATCTTGGCCAGTTTTTACTGGCCAGGAGTCTTCAAGGAGACAGCCCGCTATTGCGAGTCCTGTCCCGCATGCCAAAGGGTCACTGCCACGAAACCCAAACCTGTACCAATGATAACCACACCCACTATTTCAACGCCGGTTCGTCGCCTGGCGATGGATATAGTTGGACCCTTGCTTAGGACGCCAAGGGGCTTCCAATACCTGTTGGTAATTATAGATATGGCAACTAGATTTCCATGGGCCATTCCACTACGAAACATTTCAGCTAAGACAATAGCCCTTGAACTTAACAAATTGTTTTGTGAAATCGGATTTCCCCAGGAAATTCTGAGAGATCATGGGAGTAATTTCACGTCCAAACACTTAGCTATGGTATGGGATGCGTTTGGGGTACGGCATATCCGAACCTCCGCTTATCATCCCCAGTCTAACGGACTGGTCGAAAGGATGAACCAGTCGATCAAGCAGATGTTGCGATGTGGCCTAGAGGGAAAGATGGCGGAATGGGATAATTTACTCCCATTTGTTCTATATGCGTGCTGAGAACGTAGGCAGGCATCTTTAGGGGCATCGCCCTATGAGCTTCTATTTGGTCGGGCTCCTAGGGGAATTTTGGATATCCTAAGGGAGCAATGGGTCGAACCAGAGGCAGAAGAGGTAGGGATACCCCAGTTTCTCAGGGATCTCAGAAACCGCCTAGAGAGAACCTCCCGAGTCTCCATAGAAAATTTGCAGGCTAGCCAGCGCTGGCAAAAGCGTTACTACGACAGGGGGACCAAAGCAAGGCAGTTGGCCATAGGAGACAAGGTGTTAATCCTAGTGGCAGATGCAGGCTCAAAGTTTGAGTCTAGGTGGAAAGGACCCTGTACAGTGGTGGGAAAAGTGGGCCCCGTCTCCTATAGGGTGGAGAACGAGAGGGGGCGTCAACAAGTCTACCACCTTAACTTATTAAAACCGTGGCAAGACCGATCAGCGACAGCAAGGCTGGTCAAGGTAGAGGAACGTTGGGATAGTCAGTGTCAGATTACGTGCTGTCAGACGGATGAGTCAGCAGCCCGTAATATCTTAAGGGGGGGGATGTGTAATGAGGAAGATCCATCCTTTGCCTTAAAAACACAGGATTCTGTGAGAACTAGGTCAGAAGCTGACAGGCAGGCAAGCCATATGAGCAGTAGTTGTCAGGGGCAACGTAAACAAACCCAGCCACGAGGTTTGCAACCCCGCCCAACTAGCAAGGAATCCCTAGTTCCTAACAGCTTTCACCTGAGTAGAGGAAGGGCTAATCAGCATTATAAGAAACACTCAGGAAAGCAAGAGCAGGCAGAACAGCCAAGCCAGGCAGAACAGCCAAGCTAGCGAGGGCAGCAGCCAGGAGCAGAGGAATCAGAGAACAACTGTGAATGTTCATCTGCTGTGACGCAGTTTGAAACTCAGAGGCAACGTTCTGTCCAGAGTGAATGGAAGCCTGAAAGAGTGAAACAGTATGTATCTGGGAGCTGTGAGCTTGAAAGTGATTCTGAACCAGATTTAAGGAAGTTTACTGGCAGCAGAAATTCCTGGAGGGTTAATGCTCAAAAGCCTCGTAGGAAAAGTCCAAGGTGGGTGCCGTGCTCTGAAAGCCAACCGAAGGATTTGACTATAGAGCTAACGTGGGAACATTTACAAGTCCCTGAAAGGGAGAGGTATTCTATAGAAGATGTGTGCATGTCTGAAGAGGAAGTGTTTGAAAGGCCTAAACCTCAGAGAAGGATTCACAGAGTAAAGACCTGTGCTGACAAGGGAGAACAATTCCTTTATTCCCAGCCAAAGCCTGAAGTTAGAACTAACAGATATTCTAAAGGGAAAAGTTCCTATAAGAAGGTATGTTCTGAAAATCCTGAATGGTGGGTCTCTCCTCTCTCACACTCTGATAAATACGGTAGCAGCAATTACAGCCCTAGAGAGAGCTGGTCAGATAAGCTCCGTGACGAGACATTGCAAGGAGACTTACAAACGTTCTGTAGCAAGGAAAACGTTTGTCCTTCTGAAAGTCAGCATGAACCCATGGTCATTGATTATGCTAGTGAAAGCTCATGTGATGATCCAATAGACTGTACGTTAACTATCTCAGACAAAATTACCTCTTTATGTTAAAGCAATAATTGTACATTGCTTGAGCCTAGCAGTGAAAGTCAAGAGTGCCTGTTTATCTACAGAGGAATTATGTGCTGAGTATTATTTTCTTATGGCAAGAAGAAGCTATTATTATTTCCTTTATAACATGCCAGAGAGTATGGCTTTATTGTCTTGAGTTTCCTGTGTTGTGCATTTTGAGAATCCGACCCCGGGAGGGGAAATAAAACCCTAACTTTACCTGAACCACTCGTGTCTACAACTACTTATTCTTCATAAACATCATCAGGCAGACAGACCTGCTACCCTAGGCGGCAGCCTGCTCACCTGGTGGTGACACCCTTCACCTGCTCACTTGGACTTTTCCCAGACTGAGAGTTTGGCCACCTTCTCTGGCTTTCCTCAGCTGGTCTTGCATTTGTATAATGTACTCCACCAAATTATGCCTAGCATGGGGGTCCTCTTCCCAAGTGTCCCTTACCATATGTAATATGCCTTTTGACTGTCTTCCAAAGAACAACTAAAAAAAGCAAAACCCTGTGGAATTCTGACATACCTCATGGATGACAAACAGCAAACGGGGTAGGAGAAAGTTCTAATTCTTCCCATCCTCCTGCATAATCTTTTTATTAGCACCTGTTTCAGAGTTTTATTGAATCTCTCGATGAGGCCATCCATCTGTGGGTGATATAATGGTGTTCACAGAATCTTGCCTTTCGCCAAGGCATACGCTTGCTTCACCTTGATACAAAGGCTGTTCCTTGTTCTGTGAAAATCTCATTGGGTATTCCCACCCATGAGAATACTTCCCATTGGGCATTCATGATCGTAGTAGTCTTAATATTCCTTAGAAACATAGAAATATGATGACAGAAAAAGACCACATGGCCTATCTAGTCTGTTCTTCCATATCAACAAGCACAACAGTCCCCTTTTTTCCTTTAGAGATCCTCTGTGTTTGTCCCATGCTTTTTTTAATTCAGTTACTGTCTTCATCTCTACCATCTCCACTGGGAGACTATTCCACGGATCCACTACTCTTTCCATAAAGAAATATTTCCCATATCACTCCTGAATCTATCTCCCTTCACCCTTATCCAATGTCCCCTCATAGCAGAACTTGCTTTCAATTGAAAGAGGCTCTCTCCCTGAACATTTATGCCACAGAGGTATTTAAATATCTCGATTATATCACCTCTATCCCGCCTTTCCTCTAAGGTGTACATATTAAGATCCTTAAGTCTGTCCTCATATGCTTTATAATGAAGACCACTAATCATTTTAATAGCCAGCTTCTGCACCGACTCCATCCTGTTCACATCCTTTTGAAGGGTTTCAGACGGCTGCCTAGGGTGAGAACTTACACAATCTTGACGATGCATATATTCATATGATTCTTGCAAGGTATTGTGGGTATTGTAGTTCATTCACTCCCAAACACAGCTGATGACAATAATTGAGTTGTGAAACCAAGTGGTAAGGTCAATAAAATACTTCTTTTATTGATGGGGTTTAATTCACCCAGCACATGTATGCTTGATAGCAATATAAATGAGGTTACTTGCTTGCAGTGTTTAAATGGATAACATAAAGTCACAAAGCAAATCAGAAAACAACCTTCAGCTTGTCAGGCAATTAGCTAATGTTTTCTTAGCAAATAATTACCAAATGAAAAGGCACAAAGAAATGAATAAACTTTGCTTGTTAGGTTAACTTCTGCTTATTTTCCACGCAGATCCCAGCAGTGATTCTCCCTTGCTCACACACACAATCAGGTGCAGCTTTAATTACTATCAATTGACCAGCTGAAAGCCTTTAGCTGGCTGGCTGCTACTGTGTGAACCCAAATCCTGCTTTAAGAGCTGTTTGCAGTGGAAATAAAGAACAAAGTTAGGTTTCTTTGTGATGGCTGATGTGTTTGCTCACAGAAAGCTAGCAATAGCAATTAGATAGAGAACAGTCCATGTAAGTAATAGTTTCATCTGCTGTATCTCCCTCTTCATCACTCAGCATAGGGTCACTATCATACATTGGCACAGACGAGTCTTTCATTAAGGCACTATCATGAGAATGCTTATTCCCTTGCTGCCATTCTCTATTATAGATAGGGTCTGGATCAGTGTTCATACCTGAGGCTCTCCTGCTATCATTATTCCTCTCTGTATAGCCTGGCCAGTATGTAATCCAATTCTGATGTCCAGCCTTCCAATCTTGATCCCTGGACACTGGATCTCCTCTCACATACCTTCTGGCCTTGGTCTGAAAGTCCCTTCCACGTGCAGTCTTCTCTCTTCCAGGTAGCCACTGGTGATTCCTATCTCTGCCAATCCATTCCTCTGGCTGAATCCAGTCCAATGGACTCTGCTGGCACTTGGAATACCTCCCAGTATGGGTACTGCCTTGGACTCTCCCAGACCATCCAATGGGCTTTCTTCTCTTCCTTCCAGAGAGTTTCCTTCTTTCTCTATCCGCTTGGCTTGGCTTCTGTTTCTCCAGGTGATACTGGTGCTTGAGCTTGTAGCCGTTGCAGTCTCTGTCTCTGTATCTCTTCCTGAAGCTGTTTCTGAAGCTGCAACTGAAGCTGTTATCTGAAGAATAAGCTCTATTCTTATTCTTTCCTAATGTGTGCTCCTCTCTAACACAGCGCAGCTGTGTTGAATCAGGTCCTGCCCTTTGAGATGAGTGCTTAGGGATTACCTCATAGCTCTCTTGATTGCACACACATTTTCTCACTTCAGCCTCCCTCATGGCTGCTGGAAACCTGGTGCATTCTGGGACTGGTAGTCTTTTATGTGAAAACTCTGTTTTCTTGCTTCTAGCAGAACTGACAGGTTGCTTGTTCAGAGTCACATCATCTTTTCTATAGCTCCTACCTGAGCTATGATAAGCTTCCTTATCACAAGGTGCAGTCTCCAGAATTGCACACTATACTCCAAATGAGGTCGCACCAAAGACTTATACAGAGGCATTATCACCTCCTTTTTTCTGCTAGCCATTCCTCTCCGTATGCACCCAAGCATCCTTCTAGCTTTTTCCGTCGCCTTTTCTACCTGTTTAGCTACTTTAAGATCATCAGACACAACCACGGCTAGGACCCGCTCTTCTTTAGTGGACAAAAGTACTTCACCCCCTATACTATATTGCTCCCTTGAATTGCTGCAGCCCAAATGCATGACCTTACTTTTTTTTATATTTAATATTTATCCAGTTTATACAACATTCCAGAAAACATTCTGAATCAGGATTAAATGTACAATAAAGAACTAACAGAAACAAGAGCTGCCACAAAGACAACCCTACAGAAATATATACAACTGGTATAGACCCCAATAAACCCACAATAAGGATCCAAGAAAAGAGAAATTATACAAGGTTGATCACCTAATACAATAAGAACATTATAGGAGTGTAAGTATTATTATATGGCAGCCGGTATGGTAGACAAATCAGCCCCAGTCCCCTCCCTACTTAAAAGAAAAGACAAAAGTTGCTTGGGTTCAAAGAACAAATATTGCTTTGATTGGAAACTAACAACACACTTACATGGATATCTAAGTTTAAATTGAGCACTCAAAGCAAGCGTCCTCTGGCACAACTCCAGGAACGCTTTTGCCTTTTTTGTGTTTCTCTTGCTAAATCAGGAAATATAGATATTTTCAAACCCAAAAACAAGGCATCTGACATATGACGGAAATATAATTGCAACACAGTATTTCGATCAGACTCGAAAGCAAATTTAACCAATAACGTAGCCCTGCTAGTCACCACCTCGAGTGAGCTTTCAAGGAAATCAGAATGATCCATATGAGGGGAACCGCTTTCAGCAGGTTTTCCCAGCTGAGTAGCAGCCTCCCCAGCCGATATTGATACATACTGAGCTCTCACTATCGGGGGCAACGTCCCTGAAGGCATCAAAAGTACTTTGATAAAGAACTTACGGACCAAGTCAATGGAATCTATCAGAGGGGATCGAGGAAAGTTCAGGAATCTAAGATAGTTCCTTCGAAGCTGATTATCCAAATATTCCATCTTCCTTGCCTGAATTAACCGATTCTGAACACCAACAGTTCCAAGAGACTCCAGGCCCTCCACCCTAGATTCAAGTGAGGATATTTTTTCCAACTGTGCCACAGCTTCCGCAGTCGTCGAATCACACCGTGCTTTAACTTCCACCAATTCCTGAGAAAAAAAACCAAATAAAGGCAGGAGAGATCTTTGAAGAGCTGAGATAGCCTCCCACAAGCTATCCAACGTTACTTGCGCTGGTTTCTCCACCACCTCAGGAATCCGGAACGCCGAAATACCTTAGGAACTAGGCGTCGACTGCTCCACCAGCCAGCCTCCCCTACAAAGAGAAGAGACCAGCAGATCTTCTTCAGCAGCACCCAACTCTACTCCAGGTTCCGTTACCGATAGTTTATTTATTTATTTATTTATTTATTTATTTACATTCTCTTATATACCGCGCTATTCTGCATCAGTGCAGTTTACATTGAACAAACTGAAATTACATTGAACAGGGCATTATAACTTGGAGATAACTATTTTACAGGGAACATGGGCTATGGAGGGTTAAGTGGCTTGCCCAAGACCACAAGGAGCACCTGTGGGACTAGAAACCCCAGTCCTTCCGGCCCAAGGTTGCTGTCCTCTAGTGGGATTTGAACCCCGACCTTCCGGCCTGAAGTACCTTGCCCCAACCACTAGGCCACTCCTCCACTCCTTTTGTTGTAACCTCCCGGGCGAACTCCCAACAGCGAGTAAAGCCCCCTCTCGCAAAGAAGCTTGACCATGTTGACCTTTCCCAGGATGGCTCCCAGGCTGAGGAGGAGGCAGCTGCTCGGGGATTAACACCACCCCCTCTACGCTCAGATCCACCAAGTCAATCAGTGGATCCGCCGAAGCCATAGCACCAGAGGTCGTGCAAAAGCCAGCAATAGACGCCTGCACCAATCTATTCGATGGGATTGAGGACTCAGGGAGCTTCTGAGATCGTTGTTTTCTCTTTTTCCCCATTGAAGAGCAAGTGTAGGAGCCAGCATAGAGCACCACCCCTCGGTGTCTCACTCTTCCGCCATCTTGGATCCACCGACCTTACATTTTTTAACAAAATCCCAGCTGCCAAATTCTAGACCATTCCTCAAGCTTAGCTAGATCCCTCCTCATGTTATCTACACCTTCCTGGGTGTCTACTCTATTGCAGATTTTGGTATCATCCGCAAAGAGCAAACCTTACCCGACAGCCCTTCCGCTATATCACTAACGAAGATAATAAAAAGAATCGGACCAAGGACAGACCCCTAGGGCACACCACTGGTAACATCCTTCTCCTCAGAGTGAGCTCCATTTACCTGTACTCTTTGTCGCCTCCCACCCAAACAGTAACTTTAGGGTCCATCCCTAGGGTGCTCAGTTTGTTTATAAGTCACCTGTGAGGAACAGTGTCAAAGGCTTTACTGAAATCTAAATAAACCACATCTAGGGCTCTCCCTCGGTCCAACTCCCTAGTCACCCAGTGTCGCCCGCTCACCCCCCAGAGGCCATAGGCATGGGTGGATTAGCAGGGTAAGTTCTTTAATAGCTGTGGAGTATAGTAGAGAGGCTTGGCAATGCCTTCTGGGATTTGTAGTTCCACAACTTTAGCAAAAAGAAAATAGTTGCAGTCGGAGTGATAAGGTTTGAAACAGGATTTATTCCCTTCCCAGGGTTGGATTTTCACACAATGAAATAAGGCAACACAAAAGTCCATACGTCTGGTATCAAAATTAAAGAAACATTTGAACAAAGGATATGCTTATCTTCAGCTTTCACAATGGAGGCAAAATGGAAAAAGAAAACAGTTTTCCTTCACAAAACTCTTCCTGTCTGTTTTCTTTATGAATTAGCTCCTACAGTTCTTCAGCATAGAGAAACTATGCTATCAGATAAAGTGTATGTACAGTCCATGTAAATATCATCATTATATGCCTCATACGGATCACATTGCATATCTTCTATACCGGGGCAAGTTTCCCGGTGAGTGAAACTTCTGTTCTGACTGCTGAGTTCCTCTCTATAGCTCTGGGAGTTCCCTTCCCCCACCAGCCTGGAGGTGAATGGGTAATTACCGTAATCACTACAGTCTCTCTCAGATGCGGCACATAATTCTTGGTAAGTGCAAGGCTGTTTGCTACACTCTATGCTTCTCCTATTAGGAAGAATAAGGTTACCTTCCAGCAGTTTACCTTCAACGTTCCTCCCTCGAGCACAGCTCTGCTCGTGGGAAGGCTTTTCACTCCGTGTCTGTTTGAGCTTTCTCCTTGGCACCAAATTATCTTCAGGATAATAGATTTCTCCTGCTTGGTACCTTGTGCTGGGTGACTGGTCTTGCCTTAGCCTGGCCTCAGAGCTACTACCTCTGCTTCCTCTGTAGCAAAGTTCTTGGATGCAATGGTCAGCTGTGCACTGCTCTTCTAAGCAGCCCTTCCTGGGTTTCTCAGCTCTGCACCTCCCTGGTAGTCTCCTTTGGTCAGCAATAGGTTTTAACCAGCATGGAGATCCTTCTCTCCTGCCTCTCAAGCTTCTCTCCTTGCTTGGAGTTCTCCTGCTATCGGGACTTCTCTCCCTGCCAGCACGTCTCTCCCCACTACCCTCAGGTAAGTGATTTTTAAGTGCGTAGCTTGTGGTGTTCGTTTTGGCACCGCCCCTTGTCAGCTGCCCCTCATTTCCTGATGAGCCACGAGCTAGCTTTGGGTCTGGGCGTTCCCCTCCACCACGTGAAATAGCTTGTGTATAGTTCCTATGGCAACTTTTGGCCCTGTGTATCTCTGAGCTGTCAAAGTTAGCTCCGTTTTGTTCAGAATCCCCTGTCTCCATGGGCTCTGAGCGCTGCACCTCATGACACCAGTCAAAGAAATCAATCAGATTTGTCTGACAAGTCCTGCCTCTGGTGAATCCATGCTGCCTCGGATCCTGTAATCCACTGGACTCCAGAAACCTCACTCTTTTCTCTTTCATCAGCATTTCCAATTTACTCACCACTGAAGTTAAACTAACAAGCCAGTAGTTTTCAACCACATCCTTACTTCCGCTTTTGTGTAAAGGCACCACATGAGCCTCTCTGCAGTCCTTTGGCACCACTCCCGACTCCAATGAGGCATTGAAAAGGTCAGTCAGTGGAGCTGCTAGAATGTTCCCAAGTTCCCTCAGTATTCTAGGGTGTATCCCATCCGATCCCATCGCTTTGTCTACTTTAAGTTGAGCTAGTTTCTCACGAACACAGTCTTCTGAAAATTGTTCAAGATGTCCCTCGCTTCTGTTCCTGTTTGTGGGTGTTTTCTGAGGTCCTGCTCCTGGTTCTTCATCTGTGAACACAGAACAGAAATATTTGTTAAGCAATTCCGCTTTCTCCTTATCAGCTTCTACATATTTCTCCCCTGCACCCTTGAGTCTGACAATACCACTTTTGCCCTTTCTCTTCTCACGAACATATCTGAAAAATGTCTTATCCCCCCCCCCCCCCCCATTTTATTGCATTGGCTATTTGCTCCTCCTTTTGAATCTTTGCCTTCCTGACTACTTTGCTAGCTTCTCTAAGTTTTTCCAAATATAGATGCCCGTCTTCCTCTCTCTGTGATCTCTTATATTTCATGAAGACCTCCCTCTTTTTCTTCACTTTTTCAGCTACTTCTTTTGAAAGCCATAGCGGTCTCCTTTTCCTTTTACCTTTATTTACCATTTTAACAAAAAGGTTGACTGTCCTTAAAATATCCCCTTTCAGTTTTGCCCACTGTTTTTCTACATCCCCTAGCTGTTCCCATCCCGTAGCTGTTCCCCTGAGGTATTGGCCCATCTTGGCAAAGTTAGTCTTCCTAAAGTCTAAGATCCTCACCTTTGAATGGATTCTAACAGCCCTAGTCCTAATACTGAACCACACCATCTGGTGATCACTGGATGCAAAATGATCTCCCAATATAACATCAGAAACACTTTCACCATTGGTAAGCACCAAGTCCAGTATGGCCCCTTCACGTGTGGGGTCTGTTACCAATTGCCTGAATAGTTCTCCCTGTAGAGAATCCAGGATCTCCTTACTTCTAGATGATACTGCAGCAGGAATGTGCCAATCAACATCTGGCATATTGAAATCTCCTATCAGTAGCACTTCCCCTTTCCTAGCATTGCTGCGTATGTCTTCAATTAACTCTCTGTCCTCCTCTTCCTCTTGTGAGGGAGGTCTGTATATCACACCAATGCAAACAGATTTTTCTTTCCCTCTTTCTAGTTTAACCTGCAATACCTCCTCTCTCTCTTTTAAGCTCTGTAATTCCAAAGCTTTAATAGTAGTTTTTACATACAGTGCCACTCCTCCTCCCCTTCTTCCTACCCTGTCCTTTCTGAATAAAGTATAGCCTGGTATAGTTACATCCCAATCATGGTTTTCTGTGAACCATGTTTCTGTAACTACCACTAAATCCAAGTCAGCCACTCCCACCAAAGCTTCAACATCAGGGATCTTATTTCCCATGCCACGGGCATTTATACACACTGCTTTCCATATGTTACCCCTGTTACCCATTTCCATGAAGGCATTTAATGTATCACCTACCTGGGGGCTTTAACCTACCTGGGGGCTTTCTTCACCCATCCCCAATGAATCTAGTTTAAAGCCCTCTTCAGTAGATTAGCCAGTCTACTACCGAAGACGCGTTGACCTTTCTTGGACAGATGGATGCCATCTCTGCTCTGCAACCCTTGGAACAGCATCCCATGGTCTAGGAAACCAAAACACTCTCGATGAATGCATGACTGTGTGGATGGTGTCATCTCCAGGATGCGAGCCTCTCTACCTTGGCCTTCACCCTCAACAGGGAGGATTGAAGAGAACACCACCTGTGCACCTAACTGCTTCACCCTTTGTCCCAGAGCCATGAAGTCACTTTTGATATGTTCTGAGGGATACCTGGCAGTATCATTTGTTCCAACATGGATTAGCAACATTGGGTAATAGTCCATAGGCTTGATGAGTCTCGGCAAACTCCCCGTAACATCTTGGATTTTGGCACCAGGCAGACAGCATACCTCTCTGGACATCAAGTCTGGTCGGCAGATGGACGCCTCAGTAGCCCTCAGAAAAGAGTCTTCAACCACCACTACCCTTCGCTTCTAGGTGGTCACTGATTCTGCAACTTTGGGGTACTTGAGCTTTGGTTTTTCTCTTTCCAGGGATGCTTTCACCTCCTCCACTTCCAGGGTTGCATAATGGTTCTTCAATTCAAGTGCTGGAGAAGTTGGATTGGTGATTTTGCAGGCCCTGGTGACTTGTGTCCAACCATCGACATTCTGTTGGCACCCATCTTCTCCTCTGCTGGAGAGCTTGGTTGCTGCAAGAAGCATCTCATCAATGTACTTCTCACTGTCTTGAATGCTCCTCAGCCTCACCACCTCCTCTCTGAGTTCCTCCACTTGTTTCCTCAGAGCTTCAGCATGCAAGCACCCTGCACATGGAACTGGTCCTTGAACTGACATTAGGACCTCTGTCTGGACAGAGGCAGAAGCTGTAATGGGGGCAACAGCTTTAGCGATATGATTTTTCCCAGCCATTGTTCTGTTCGTGGAGCTCAGGTTTCTGTTAAAGCAAAAGAGAGAGAGATCTACCAAGTACCAGCCAGTTTCCCAGCTGTCCTTTCAGAGAAAAAGCAGTTAAATCTCTTTAATTATATTCAAAATGTGCTGCTCCAAGTTTCTGTGCTTTGTTAAATGGGGAGGTGCCCTATAAAGCAAGGCTGCTCACTAGGGGTGGGTGGGAGTCGGGGTGGGTAGGGAGGGAATTAACACCTGATTAGGTGTCAGCAGTTCCCAAAGCTGAGAAGGTTACTAGAGTTCAACAACCTATTCTGCTCAAGGAAATTTCTACTAAAGCACCAAAAAGAAAGTAACTTTGCTTTAAAAATATACAAAAACCCTTTTAAGAGCTCCCAGTCAGAGAGCTAGCAACTTAATAAAAATAAACCCTCAAATCCTTACCGTTGTTTGACCTGTAGGGCCCCTGTTAGGAATGCCTCAACAGGGCAGGGCTCTGGAGCCTTTTATGCAGGCCTCTGCTGCTCTCAGGTAATCAGGCCCACTAACTCCTGATTAGGTGTCAGCAATTCCCAAAGCTGAGAAGGTTACTAGAGTTCCACAATCTACTCTGCTCAATGAAATTTCTACTAAAGCAGCAAAAAGAAAGCAATAGCCTCCGGGTATCGGGTAGTATAGTCCAGTATGACTATAATATACTTGTGGCCTCAGATGGTTTGCTCTAAGGGTCCTTACCAGGTCCATGGCCACTCTTTCAAATGGGGTTTCAATGATAGGCATAGGCACTAGATGGCAGGGTTATGAAGTTGGCAGGTGGGGCATGACTAGCAATATAACTGCACCTGTTTATGGACCTCAGGCCAGAAAAATTTGGCTAAAGCATGATCCAGATCTCCCCCTAATAAATGGTTATGGGTCAACGATATCACCTGATGATGATAGGGCTGGAGAGCTATCAGTTCTATCTCTTCCCCCTCTAGGGCATCCTTGGTCGCTCTGTTTAACAAAATGAGAAAAAGTTCATAGAGGGGACTCTGTTACCTACTGGAACCCCATCCACCTCCAAAACCTGCTCCCATGCATATTTAAAGGATTCATTCTCTTGCAGGGCCCTCCTGAAGCTCCCTTTGCTGCCAGACCCCACTTTGGAAAGGGGACAATTGTATTTGGGTCACTACCGCTGAGCCCTGAGCTATCCCCAGGGTTTTCTTTCCTAGGCTGTCCCTCCCCAGATCCCTTCCCAGATCCCTCCCCCATAGCTGCCCCAAGATTCTGTTGATAGCGTAGCTTTTCCTGATGACACCAACTCCAGTTTAGCAGGCTTGGGATTCTCGACATATAGATCCTGATCTTCCAGGGGGAAAATCTTTGGGAAATCTTCCTGGTCCAATTTAGCGGAGCTGTCAGTTAGCCAGGCCCATATCACTCCAAGGTTTGAGTAGTCTCGGTCGATCACCAGTGGGCACGGGAACTAGGACGCACCATAACCTTGAATGTAGCTTGCTCTGCTGGAATCGTAAGTGAAACCTGTGCTCTGGGATACTGTCTCTGGTCTCCATGCACTCAAACCAATGTTACCGTCTTTGTATAGTCAATTTGAAACTGGGTTACGGTTTCCCTGTGAATGAGAGTTCATCTCAAAAGAGGGTTCCCTCGAGCTCCACCGAAATCACAAAGTTCTGTCCCCTGGAATCACAAAGTTTCTGTCCACAAAAGCGCAGATGTGAGGGGTGGTGACGGGTGGTCCCATGGATGCTTCTGTACCCAGGGGATATTCTCAAGCCAAGTGTCCCCAGGCTCTACACCAAAACAGAGGAAAGGGTCATGGCTGGAGCCATATTCTCATTTAGGAGGTGACTTTGGGGGTTGGCACATGGGAACCAATACTCATTCTGGATTCCTCTTCTGTCCTTCTGGGCTAACGGGTGACTTCTTCCCCTTCTAATTGTCTGCTTCAGTCACCGGCTGGGCTTCATGATACCCCTCGGCTATTTCCAGTGCACTTAAGCTTGGGGTGCTGATGTACCCACTGTTTCATTGGGGTAGTCAAGCCTTCCAAAACCTGCTCCAATAGCACAATCTTGACTATTTTGTGTCCAGTCTTTTCCTCTGGTTGCAGCCACTTCCAGACAGATTCTTCAACTGACAGAGGAACCTTTGAGGGCTCTCCTTTATCTACTACTACTGAGCATTTGTATAGTGCTACAAGTCATACGCAGCGCTGCACAGACATGTAAGAGACAGTCCCTGCTCATCAGAGCTTACAATCTAGCCAAAACAGACAACACAGAAGGTACAGATAGGGATAAAACAAGGGGGAGTGAAAAAGAAACAAAGATCAGGTGACTCAAGAACCAAAAGCAGCAGAGGTGAGTTTTCAGCCTGGATTTGAAAAGTGTCAGAGAAGGTGCCTGGTGTACAGACACAGGCAGCTTGTTTCAGGCGTAAGGTGCAGCTACACTAACAGCTTTTACTATATCCTCCGGTAACAAATTCCAGAGTTTGATTACACGTTGAGTGAAAACATATTTTCCTTCTCGTCTCTCCGGGCCAGTCCAGGAACAGGAGGGTTGTCAACCTTCTCCAGCAGCTGAGGACTGAATTCAGAAGTTTTGCTGAACTGATAGCTGGCTCCCCCTGCTGGCCACCTCAGTCTTTCAGTCCTCAGCAGCTGGAAGGGACAGGTTCCTGGCTGGCTCCCGACGAAATATTTTCAAGTGTATTTATTGAATTTTTGGAGCACCACGGTGTGAGCCCTAGCAGGATTTTTACCTCCGCGGTTAATTCCACTGTTATTTGATTTATACCTTTAAGGTGCAGGGAGGCAGAGCCTGTCTCAGACTGCAGCTCCGTTTGCCGGGGGGAAGAAGCAGTGAGGTACTGGGAGCCCCAGCGACCATCCTGACACCCCCGGGGCAGGGTTTCTTCTCCCGCTAGCAGCGGGGTGAGTGCCTTGCAGAAAAAGCTCAGCTAGTACAGTACCAGGTTGGTGGAGTACATATTCGGGTGATTCGCAACGGCTTTGAGCTCCGTGCCGGCTATCGCGTGGCAGCGCGTTCCCGGCTCAATTCTTGTTTTTTTCTTTTAGCCGCAGTTTTGCGATCTCGGCGGTTTTCTTAGTATTCTTGCTTTGACTTGGGAGTGTTTGGTTTTATTTTTTTGGCGATCGTGTGCTGACGAGCATGGAGGGCAAGTCAGATTCGGGCAGTGCTTTGGGAGGCCCTCATAATGCCTCAGATTTGGCGGGAGCGGCAGCCATGACAGCTTCAGCTCCGGTGCTGGGGTCTGTGCAGGAAAAGCCCGCCAAGAAAAAAATCGAAGTCTAAAAGACTAGTGCAGGTGGAAGAAGCTCTTCCTCAGCCCCTGCCTGAAGTTCAAAAGCATTTAGAGTCTGTTTTTTCTGCAGATTTTATTTTAGCCTTGCACCAGGCTTACTGTATGAAGTGGCAGCAATCTCAAGTTAAGGTGGCTGCTCCCAAGACTGGGCACAGTTCTGGCATTCAGTCTTCTTTGTTGGATCCTGGTGAGGGTCCTTCTCAGTTGTCTCACGAAGCAGAGTTGAGCACCGATAGCGTCGGTCAGAACTTCTCAGGGCTCCAGGGTGTTGAGGAAGGAGAAATCTTGTCAGATTCTGGCCTGCAGTGGGCCATGGATTTAGATGAGAGCGATCTTTCTGCCTCCGACGATCCTAATATGTTCAGGGTATTTAGAAAGGAGGAGTTGGGGGCGCTTCTCAGACTTTGTCTGCCCTCAATATTGCCTTGCCTACAGCTCAGTCAAAGCCCTTGGAAGATCCCCTTCTTCAGGGGTTTAAGGTAGAGCAGCGCTGTTTTCCGGTGCATAGGGTTATGAAACAGATGGTTGAATCTGAATGGGAATGCCCGGAGACTACTTTGCGTGGGGTGAAGTCTATCAGCCGCTTGTACCCTCTATCTCAGGAGGAGCAGGAGTTATTTAAGATGCCTAAGGTGGATGCCTTGGTTTCGGCGGTAACCAAGAAAACGGCTATTCCTGTCAAGGGAGGTGCGGCCTTGAAGGATTTTCAGGATAGGAAACTGGAGGTTTTGTTGAAATAAACCTTCGAGTCCTGTGCTCTCTCGCTACGAGCGGCTATCTGTGCGCGTATGTCTCCCGTGCCTCTATTCGTTGGATCCAAGGAGGAGCGCACTCCCATAAGGAAGATGATGAAGGGGCAAAGCTGGAATCCACAGCGGCTTATTTAGCAGATTCCTTTTATGATTTGGTTAGAGTTTCAGCGAAGTCTATGGCTACGGTGATTGCGGCCCGAAGGTTTCTTTGGTTGCGGAATTGGGCGGCGGACGCCTCTTCCAAAGCTCGTCTAAGCAAGCTTCCATACAAGGGCACCCTGCTGTTTGGGGTGGCCTTGGAAAAGATTGTTAAAGATCTCAGGGATTCCAAGAGGGGGCACCTCCCTGAGGACCATCCGAAGGTTCAGAAGCCTAACAATTTGCACAGGGGTCCCTCTCGCGATTTTCATAGGTTTCGGGGGTCCCGGGTCACTCCGTATCAGAGGGGTCATTTTGGGGCCCGAAATCAGTCCTTTCGGGGTGCTCGAGGATTTGGTAGAGGTTATTTTGGATCCCAGCTCAATACCCCTAAAAAGTCACAATGAAACGAGGCTGGCTCAGGCGGAGTTCCTGGTGGGAGGGCGGCTTACCAGCTTCCTTTCGTCCTGGGCCACCATTACGTCTGACCAATGGGTCCTAGAAATTATTCGAGAGGGATACTCACTAGAGTTCGCTCGTCCGTTGTCAGAGGCTTTCGTGGTGTCTCCGTGTGGTTCGGCAGAAAAGCAGGCGGCAGTTTCAGAGACGCTTCGGCGACTGGTTCAGCTGCAGGCTGTTGTTCCGGTTCCTCCAGATCAGTTAGGATTAGGTCGATACTCGATTTATTTTGTAGTTCCCAAAAAAGAGGGATCGTTTCGGCCTATTTTGGATCTCAAGCACGTCAATCGGTGCTTGAGGGTTCCGCATTTCCGCATGGAGACGCTTCGATCGGTCATCAGCTCATTGCAGCCGGGGGAAGTGTTGACTTCCATAGACCTCACGGAGGCCTATCGTCACATTCCCGTCAGGCCAGAGCATCAGATGTTCCTGCGCTTTGCGGTGCACATGGGACACTTTTAATTCCGAGCTTTGCTTTTGGGTTGGCCACGGCGCCACGAACCTTCACAAAAGTGATGGTAGTGGTCGCGGCGGCCTTGCGAAAGTAGGGAATCCTGGTGCATCCGTACCTCGACGACTAGCTGATTCGGGCGCCATCCGTGTCAGATTCGCGGGTGGCGACGGCGAGAGTGGTGAGCCTTCTGGAGCAACTTGGTTGGGTGATCAATCAATCCAAGAGCCAACTGCAGCCAGTGTTCCGCCTCCAGTACTTGGGGGCGATTTTCGACATGGAAATGGGTGCGGTCTTTCTGCCTGAAGCTCGGGTACAGAAGATCTTAAAGCAGGTGACAGCGTTTTTGAGATTCAAGGCGCCAACGGCGTGGCGATATCTGCAGCTTCTCGGTTCCATGGCGGCTGCCATAGATCTGGTTCCGTGGGCAAGAGCCCATATGCGCCCGTTGCAACGGGCGTTGCTGTCCCGCTGGTCGCCGCAAATTGCCCCAGTTACAGTCTGTCAGCGACAGTCTGCAGTGGTGGTTGGAGCCCAGCCATCTTCGAGCGGGAATGCCCTTACGTCAGCCGGACTGGGTGCTAGTCACTACCGATGCCAGTCTGTCGGGCTGGGGCGCCCACTGTCAGGGGTGCATAACTCAAGGTTGTTGGCCGTCGGAGATGGGGGGCTGTTCCATAAATCTTTTAGAGCTCTGGGCGGTGTTTTTGGCTCTTCGGGACTTTCTTCATTTGGTGGAGCACAAAGTGGTACGAGTGTTCTCCGACAACGCGACAGCGGTGTCTTATATCAATCGGCAAGGGGGAACAGGAAGCGCTGTGTTAGAGGAGAGTCAACGGTTGATGTCCTGGGCGGAGGTCCATCTGCAAGGCCTGTCGGCAGCGCATGTGGCCGGTCAGGACAATGTGCAGGCAGATTATCTCAGCCGTCATGTCGTGGATCCCGGGGAGTGGGAACTGAACGCCGCAGTGTTTCGCAATCTGGTCCGGTGGTGGGGTAAGCCGGTGATGGATCTGATGGCGTCCTTCGCCAACGCCAAGGCACCTCGGTTCTTCAGCAGACGCAGGGAATGGATGTCGGAGGGGCTCGACGGTCTAGCTCAGCCGTGGCCGGCCCAGGGGCTCCTTTACGTCTTTCCACCTTGGCCCATGATAGGGAGAGTCATCCGGAGAGTGGCGAGTCACCGAGGTCGCGTGATTCTCATTGGGCCAGATTGGCCCCGGAGAGCGTGGTATGCGGATCTAGTTTGTCTGCTCATCGATCATCCCTGGAAGCTTCCCGCTCGAACGGATCTCTTGGTTCAGGGGCCTCTGCGCATGCCCAATGTGGATCGCTTCTCGCTTACGGCTTGGCTCTTGAGAGGGACAGGTTAGCACATCGAGGTTATTCGGCGGCTGTCGTGGCCACTCTGTTGAAGGCCAGAAGGCGGTCGACGTCCCTTGCTTATGTCCACGTCTGGCGGGTGTTTGAAAGCTGGTGCATGGCGCGGAGGATCCAAACGCGCAACGCCTGGGTGCCGCAGGTCTTGTCTTTTCTTCAGGAGGGGCTGGATAAAGGTTTGGCCCTTAGCATCATCAGAGTGCACCTGGCAGCGATTTCCTGTTTTCATGGGAGTTTGCAGGGAGCTCATCTCTATTTCCATCCAGATATTCTTCGCTTTCTGAAGGCGGTAAAGAACATTCGGCCCCCTGTTCGGTCTATGGTTCCCCCTTGGGACTTGAATCTCGTCCTGGAGGCTTTGGGGAAGCCTCCCTTTGAGCCGGCAAAGGACATATCCCTCAGAGAGTTTTCCTGGAAGGTGGCCTTCCTCGTGGCCTTGTGTTCGGCGAGAAGGATTTCGGATCTCCAAGCTCTCTCGTGTAAGGCTCCGTATATTCAGTTTTCGGAGGAAAAGGTGGTCTTGCGCACGGTTCCTTCTTTTCTCCCTAAAGTGGTGTCTAAATTTCATGTGAATCAGACTATTTCCCTTCTGACCTTTCGGGCACGGGACGGCCTTCCCATTGATGAGGTGTTGAAGAAGTTGGATTTAGGGCGGCTCCTCAAGAGGTATCTGAGGAGGACCGAATCGTTTCGTAGAACGGACAGGCTGTTTGTGTTGTTTGGTGGCCCTCGGAAAGGGGAGGCAGCTTCCAAGGCCTCGATTGCTCGATGGGTGAAGCAGGCCATAGCGGCGGCGTATCAAGCTAGTGGACAGGTGCCGCCTTTGGGGCTTCGCGCTCATTCTACTCGTAGTCAGGCTGCTTCCTGGGCCGAGTATTCTTTGATTCCGCCTGTGGACATTTGTCGGGCGGCTACTTGGTCCTCTATTCACACTTTTGCGAAGCATTATAGGTTGGATGTTCAGGCCAGGGGAGATGCAATTGTGGGGGCTTCGGCCATCGTAGCGGGCCTGGCGGGTCCCTCCCGGAGTTAGGTACTGCTCTGGTACTTCCCTCCTGTTCCTGGACTGGCCCGGAGAGACGAGAAGGAAGAAGAAATTAGACCTTACCTGCTAATTGTCTTTCCTGGAGTTCTCTCCGGGCCAGTCCAGGACCCACCCGTGTCATTGGAGTTCTTTTTCTGCCGGGCGTTACCGACTTGGTGCCTTCGGGTACATGTCTAAGAGTTTGCAGAATAGTCGGTTGGAAGGTCTCGGGGTGGTCTATGGGGCTCCCTCGCTGCAATTAGGGGGTTCCGTTCAGTCTCATTGCTTAGAACGCTGGGCCGTGCAAAAAAAAAAAAAAAAGAGTGGTCTCCATGTTCATAGTTCTTACATTACTTACTGACCGATCCCGGCATGCGGGAGTTGTTCTCTGGTAGGTAGGTTCTGTATCTTCTTAGGTCTGTTTATTTAACGTTTTTTGTTTTTCATGTTATGGTGGTCTTCTTAGGCTGCTTGGTTGCGATGTGGCCAGCAGGGGGAGCCAGATATCAGTTCAGCAAAACTTCTGAATTCAGTCCTCAGCTGCTGGAGAAGGTTGACAACCCTCCTGTTCCTGGACTGGCCCGGAGAGAACTCCAGGAAAGACAATTAGCAGGTAAGGTCTAATTTCTTCTTCTCTTATTAGTGTTAAATAGTTTACCCTGTAGCTTCATTGCATGTCCCCTATTCTTTCTATATTCTGATGATGTAAACAATCAATCTACGTTTACCTGTCCCACTCCATCATTTAATTTATCGACCTTTGTTTTATCCTTTGTTTTATTTTCCATTCCTTTCCTTATGATACCTAGCATTCTATTTTTTTTTTATACCGTGCTCTTTAGAATCAGTGCAGTTTACATGTACATGTACAGCTACTTTTTATTCCCTTGTCCCTGAAGGACTCACAATCTAAGTGCACCTGAGGCAATGGAGGGTTAAGTGGCTTGCCCAAGGCCACAAGGAGTGGCTATTTGCTCTCTTTGCTGCTGCTGCACACTGGGCAGAGGGTTTTAACATGTAATCCACGATGACACATAAATATTTTTCCTGGGTGGTGGTTCCTAATGTAGAACCTTGTATCATGTAACCATAGTTTGGTTTTCCTAGGTGCATAACTTTGCACTTGTCCACATTAAGCACAGGAGACCGCTATGGTTTTCGAAGGAAGTAGCTGAAAAAGTGAAGAAAAAGAAGGAGGCCTTCATGAAATACAAGAGATCACAGAGAGAGGAAGACAGGCATCTGTATTTGGAAAAACTTAGAGAAGCTAGCTAAGTAGTCAAGAAGGCAAAGATTCAAAAGGAGGAGGAAATAGCCAATGCAATAAAATGGGGGGATAAGACACTTTCCAGATATATTAGTGAGAAGAGGAAGGGCAAAAGTGGTATTGTCAGACTCAAGGGTGCAGGGGGGAATATGTAGAAGCTGATAAGGATAAAGCGGAATTGCTTAACAAATATTTTTGTTCTGTGTTCACATATGAAGAACCAGGAGCAGGACCTCAGAAAACACCCACAAATAAGAACAGAAGCGAGGGACATCTTGAACAATTTTCAGAAGACTGTGTTCGTGAGAAACTAACTCAACTTAAAGTAGACAAAGCAATGGGACCGGATGGGATACACCCTAGAATACTGAGGGAACTTGGGGACGTTCTAGCAACTCCACTGACTGACCTTTTCAATGCCTCATTGGAGTCGGGAGTGGTGCCAAAGGACTTGAAAGAGGCTCATGTGGTGCCTTTACACAAAAGCGGAAGTAAGGATGTGGTTGAAAACTACAGGTCGGTTAGTTTAACTTCAGTGGTGAGTAAATTATTGGAAACGCTGCTGAAAGAGAAAATAGTGAGGTTTCTGGAGTCCAGCGGATTACAGGATCCGAGGCAGCATGGATTCACCAGAGGTAGGTCTTGTCAGACATATCTGATTGATTTCTTTGACTGGGTGACCAGGGAGTTGGACTGAGGGAGAGCTCTAGATGTGGTGTATTTAGATTTCAGTAAAGCCTTTGACACTGTTCCTCACAGGTGACTTATAAACAAACTGAGCACCCTAGGGATGGACCCTAAAGTTACTGCTTGGGTTAGAAATTGGTTGGGTGGGAGGCGACAAAGAGTACAAGTAAATGGAGCTCACTCTGAGGAGGATGTTAGCAGTGGTGTGCCCCAGGGATCTGTCCTTGGTCCGATTCTTTTTAACATCTTTGTTAGTGATATAGCGGAAGGGCTGTCGGGTAAGGTTTGCCTCTTCGCGGATGATACCAAAATCTGCAATAGAGTAGACACCCAAGAAGGTGTAGATAACATGAGGAGGGATCTAGCTAAGCTTGAAGAATGGTCTAGAATTTGGCAGCTGGGATTTAATGTTAAAAAATGTAAGGTCATGCATTTGGGCTGCAGCAATCCAAGGGAGCAATACAGTATAGGAGGTGAAGTACTTTTGTCCACTAAAGAAGAGTGGGACCTAGGCGTGGTTGTGTCTGATGATCTTAAAGTAGCTAAACAGGTAGAAAAGGTGATGGCAAAAGCTAGAAGGATGCTTGGATGCATACGGAGAGGAATGGCTAGCAGAAAAAAGGAGGTGATAGTGCCTCTGTATAAGTCTTTGGTGCAACCTCATTTGGAGTATAGTGTGCAATTTTGGAGACCGCATCTTCAAAAGGATATAAACAGGATGGAGTCAGTACAGAGGGTTGCTACTAAAATGGTTAGTGGTCTTCATTATAAATCATATGATGACAGACTTAAGGATCTTAATATGTATACCTTAGAGGAAAGGCGGGATAGAGGTGATATAACTGAGATGTTTAAATACCTCTGTGGCATAAATGTACAGGGGGAGAGCCTCTTTCAATTGAAAGCAAGTTCTTCTACGAGGGGACATGGGATGAGGGTGAAGGGGGATAGATTCGTGAGTGATATGCGGAAATGTTTCTTTATGGAAAGAGTGGTGGATCTGTGGAATAGTCTCCCAGTGGAGGTGCTAGAGATGAGGACAGTATCTGAATTCAAAAAAGCATGGGACAAACACAGAGAATCTCTAAAGGAAAAAAGGGGACTGTTGTAGTTATTGATTTGGAAGGACAGACTAGATAGACCATGTGGTCTTTTTCTGTCGTCATATTTCTATGTTTGGGCAAGTGAGGAAGTGATCAGCCTGCTGTGCTGGGCAGTTGTTGGTGTGAGATCTCTTGATGGTTGGCTGCTGGGTCACAACTATGCTGTGGAAGTTGGAAGAAAGCAACAGTAAAGATGGGTGGCTGTTGGCATGAGATGGGCCGCAAAGAAGGTGAGTAGCTGCTTCTGCTGGTGGCTGGAGGTATTCAATATGGGAGTGCACTTCCAATGGCACAAAATATTTTTGTAGTCCCTGGCATTATCATTAAACAGGAAAGTTCAGGAAGTCAGTACCACACTGGTTCTATCACCTGCACATTATACCAACCCACTGGAGACTTCCCTGGTGGCTCTCATGATAGTCAGATGATGTCATAAGAACATAAGATATGCCATACTGGGTCAGACCAAGGTCCATCAAGCCCAGTATTCTGTTTCCAACAGTGGCCAATCTAGGTCATATGTACCTAGCAGTTTCCCCAAGAGACACAAGTTCCACAATGCTTGTACTGGGTCAAGCATTGATATCTTCGGTCACTTCTTAATAATGGTTTATGGACCTTTCCTCCAGGAACTTGTCCAAACCTTTTTTAAACCCAGCTAACAGCCTTTACTACATCCTCCGGTAACAAATTCCAGAGTTTGATTACACGTTGAGTGAAAAAATATTTTCTTTTATTAGTCTTAAATAGTTTACCCTGTAGCTTCATTGCATGTCCCCTAGTCTTTCTATATTCTGATAAGGTAAACAATCGATCTACGTTTACCCGTTCCACTCCGTTCATTAATTTATAGACTTCTATCATATCTCCCCTCAGCCGTCTCTTTTCCAGATTAAAGAGCCCTAACCTTTTTAGCCTTTCTTCATAGGAGTATCCTTCCATCCCCTTTACCATTTTGGTGGCTCTTCTCTGTACCTTTTCTAAAATCGCTATATCCTTTTTAAGATACGGCGACCAGAACTGCACACAATATTCAAGGTGCGGTCTCACCAGGGAACTATACAGAGGCATTATAATATCTTTTGTTTTATTTTCCATTCCTTTCCTTATCATACCTAGCATTCTATTTTCTCTCTTGGCCGCCGCTGCACACTGGGCCGAGGGTTTTAACATGGTATCCACAATGACGCCTAAATCTTTTTCCTGGGTGGTGGTTCCTAATGTGGAACCTTGCATCGTGTAACCATAGTTTGGGTTGTTCTTCCCTAGGTGCATAACCTTGCACTTGTCCACATTAAATTTCATCTGCCATTTTGATGCCCAGTCTTCCAATTTATCAAGATCCTCTTGCAATTTTTCACAATCCTCTTGGGTTTTAACAACTTTAAATAGTTTTGTGTCATCTGCAAATTTGATAACCTCACTCGTTATTCCACTTTCCAGGTCATTTATGAATATGTCATAAAGCAGCAGACCCAGCACAGATCCCTGGGGTACACCACTATTCACCTTTCTCCATTTGGAAAATTGGCCATTTAGCCCTACCCTCTGCTTTCTATCTTTTAACCAGTTCCTGATCCACAATAGTACACTGCCTCCTATCCCATGACTCTTTAGTTTTGCCAAAAGTCTCTCATGAGGGACCTTGTCAAAGGCTTTCTGAAAGTCCAGATACACAATATCAACCGACTCACCTTTGTCCACCTGTTTATTCACTCCTTCAAAAAAACATAACAGATTAGTAAGACAAGATCTTCCTTGTCTAAAGCCATGTTGACTGTCTCCCATTAGGTTGTGACTATCTACATGCTGAGTAATTTTATTCTTTATGATGGTTTCTACCATTTTTCCTGGTACTGATATCAGTCCCGGATCACCCCTGGAACCCTTTTTAAAAATTGTTGTTACATTGGCGATCCTCCAATCTTCAGGTATTAGAGATGATTTTAATGATAGTTCACAGATTACTGATAGCAATTCTGCAATCTCATATTTCAGTTCTTTCAACACCCTTGGATATATACCATCCGGCCCAGGTGATTTGCTACTCTTCAGTTTATCTAATAGTTGTAAGACATCTTCCCGATGTATCGATATTTCCTTCAATTCTTCCGCACCTTTAAATACCACTTCAGTCATGGCTAACATCCCTACATCTTCCTCAGTAAAGACCGAAGCAAAGAATTCATTCAGTCTCTCCGCTACCGCCTTGTCGCCTCTTAGTGCTCTTAACCCCTTTATTATCTAATGGACCAACTGACTCTCTCACAGGTTTTTTGCTACGAATGTACTTGAAAAGGTCTTTATTTCGCGTTTTTGCTTCCGCAGCAAGTTCTTCTCAAATTCTCTCTTTGCCTGCCTTATCAATGCCTTGCATTTGACTTGCCAGTGCTTGTGCTGTTTCCAGGTTTCGTAGTTTGGCTCTTTTTTCCATTTCCTGAAAGATGCTTTTTTGGCAACAACAGCCTCTCTGACCTCACCTTTAAACCATGCTGGCAGTTCTTTGGACTTCATTCCGCTTTTCTTAAAGCGTGGAATACAGCTGGTCTGGTCTTCCAAGATAGTATTTTTCAACAACACCCAAGCTTGATGAACGTCTTTAATCTTCGCAACTGCTCCTTTTAGTTTTTTCTTAACTGTTTTCCTCATTTTATCATAGTCTCCCTTTCGAAAGTTAAAAGGTAGTACTGTGGATTTCCTTACTATCCCTCCTCCACTAATTAAATCAAAGGCGATCATGCTATGATCACTATTGCCAAGTGGCCCCAACACCCTTATCTCTTGCACTAGATCTGGTGTTCCACTAAGGACTAGGTCTAATATGGCTTCCCCTCTGGTCGGTTCATGAACCAGCTGCTCCAAGAAGCAGTCATTTATTTCATCTAGGAACTTTATCTCCCTAGCATGTCCTGACGTGACACTGACCCAGTCGATACCGGGGTAATTGAAATCACCCATTATTATTACTGTGCTGTAACTTTTGTTAGCTTCCTTGATTTCTTTGAGCATTTCATCATCCATTTGGTCATTCTGGCCAGGTGCTCGATAGTACACCCCCACTGCCATCGCCTTCCCCCTTTTATATGGAATTTCAATCCATATAGATTCTACAGCAGATTTTGTTTCCTGCAAAACTTTAATCCTTTCTGAGTCAATGCCCTCTCTAACATAGAGCGCAACCCCTCCACCAATTTGATCAGCTCTATCATTACGATATAGTTTGCACCCAGGTATCACAGTGTCCCACTGGTTGTCCTCCTTCCACCATGTCTCTGATATTCCAATCATATCTAACCTTTCATTTAGTGCTATATATTCTAACTCTCCCATCTTATTCTTTAGACTTCTAGCATTTGCATACAAGCATTTTAGAGAATGTATTTTATTCATGTTATTTTGGCTATTATAAGACATGGGTAAATTGGGATCTTTAAGCTCTGTCTGCTCCATACTTGAGGGCATTTGGGCTACTTTACTCTTTCATGGAACCTCTCTGCTTTTGGTAGTATCCTTCAAGGATACATTCTTCCGAACCATCCGCTCTTGGGCGACTGTCGGCTTTCCCCTAATATCTAGTTTAAAAGCTGCTCTATCTCCTTTTTAAAGGTTAATGCCAGCAGCCTGGTTCCATCCCGTTTAAGGTGAAGCCCATCCCTTCGGAAGAGCCCCTCCTTTCCCCAGAATGTTCCCCAGTTCCTAACAAATCCAAAAACCCTAATCTCTGCACCATTGTCTCATCCACGCATTGAGACTCCGGAGCCCTGCCTGCCTTTTGGGTCCTGCGCGTGGAACAGGAAGCATTTCGGTGAATGCTACCCTGGAAGTTCTGGATTTCAACTTCCTACCTAAAAGCCTAAATTTTGCCTCCAGAACCTCCCTACCACATTTTCCTATGTCATTGGTACCGACATGTACCAAGACAGCAGACTCCTCCCCAGCACTATCTAAGACCTTATCTAGGTGGCGCGTGAGGTCCGCTACCTTCGCACCAGGCAGGCATGTTACCAGGCGATCCTCACGTCCACCAGCCACCCAGCTATCTACATGCCTAATGATCGAATCACCAACTATAACGGCTGTCCTAACCCTTCCCTCATGGGCACATGGCCCTGGAGAAACTTCCTCGGTGCGAGAGGGATTTACATCACCTGGAGGACAGGTCCTAGTTACAGGATAACTTCCTGCCACACCAGGGTGATGCTCTCCTGTCACGTGACCTCTCTCCTCCATGGCAACAGGGATGCTGCCAGACTGGAGGTGGGACTTCAGGACTATTTCCCTGTAGGTCTCGTCTATGTACCTCTCTGTCTGTCTTATGTTTTCCAAGTCTGCTACTTTAGCCTCTAGAGAACGGACTTGTTCCCTGAGAGAAAAGAGCTCCTTGCACCTAGTGCACACGTAAGACCTCTCACCAACTGGGAGAAAATCATACATGTGACACTCAATGCAAAAGACTGGAAAGCCCCCATCCCGCTGCTGGACTGCTGTCTGCATCTTAGTTTTAAGTTTGTGTCTAGATCTTTAAGTTCTTACTTACTAGGTTTTGCTATGAGTATTTATACCAATAAAACTGTACCTAATACGTTTAATATACCTTGTTCACCTGAAGCTTAATTAATCTCAGGTCCTTAGTGTCTGACTGATTTGGGTAATGAGCTTCACCTGATAGCACCTCCTGTCTTTTAAGATGTGTAAGTACCTATAAAGCTATGATTATCCCAGGGGAGGGTGGGTGTGGGGAGGGAGGGAGGGAAATAACATTTATTAAAAGAGGGCTGCTACACAGTACCCTATCTTGTGCTGCTGAGGTAAGCTAAATTCTGATTTGATTTAAATTATAGCTCTTAGCTGCTGCTAGGCTCTAACTTCTTATGAAATTTAAACTACAAGCTCTCTGCTGGGTACTAAATTTAACCAGAAAGCTCTCTTCTGTGTGTTAAATTGAAACTAAAAGTACTTTGCTGTTACTTGGCCCTGAGTGACTATTAAATTTAAACTACAAGATCTCTGCTGGGTATGAAATGTAACCAGAAAGCTCTCCTCTGTGTTTTAAATTCAAACTTTAATTGCTGCTACTAGGCCCTAACTGATCCAACAAAAAACAGTGGGTTCACAGATTAAGTAGCTTTAATACAAAGAATTCTTTTTAGAAAATTACCAGAAGTATATACTCACAGTTGCATATTTCTCTCCAGAAGTAACAGTCCCCCTTTGTAGTCCTCCAATTTCCTCTCTGCTTGCAGGCCTGCTCTTGTGTTGCTCCCTCATGTCATGGTGCTGGTACATGAGTGGAGTCACTGAGCACTTTGTAACTCCTCAAAAATCTTGTAATGGCCTTCCAGCTGGCTTTCTTGGAGGCTGCTTACATTTTGAGGCTCTCCTGGCCCAACAGCTGAGAGCGATTGGAAATCTCCATCTTCAGGACCACTGGACAAGTATTCAGCACACTTGCAGTGAGACGGCTCATGGCGTATATGGGATGTTTTGCTGGCTGCCTTGTTACGGATCCTCCCTGTCTTCTCTTTTCTGCCATTGGTCTCCTCCTCACCCTGCTGACCTTCCTTTGTCTCAGGATAGGCTGACTAGCTCTTGCCCCAGACCTTCTCATGTGGCTGCCGTTCAGTCCCTTCCATGTACTGAGTGCTGTCGGAACTTAGGGATCTTCCTGTCTCTGATATGCCCTTCCTACTTTTTTTTTTTCCTGGCTAGTGCCACTTCTGACTTCCTTCCCCTGACTTCTCTTTGGAGCCTTCTGATATGATTTCCTCCTGATCCCACCCTTCCTCACCCTAAGGGAGAATATTATCATTAAGCATTTATAAAGTGCGACCAAGTATACGCAGTGCTGTACAAACACAAAAGAAGACAGTCCCTGCTCAAAGAGCTTATAATCTAGATGACAAACATACATGACAAAATAATAGGACAGGAATAAGGGCAATAGGAGCTGAAACACAAAGAAGGGGATTAAGAATCAAAGGCAGTCTCAAAGAGGTGAATCTTGAGCTTGGACTTGAAGAGGGCAAAGGAAGAGATTTGTCGCAGAGTCAGAGGCAGGTTGTTCCAGGCAAATGGAGCAGCCAGGTTAAAAGAATGAAGCCTGGAATTAGCGGAAGAAGAGAACTACATAGACACTGGACTCGCCATCTTCCCCGGACCCGATTCTGCACATGGGAGGAAGCAGGAGCTACAAACTCCTCCTGCTCCCCCCTTCTGAGCCAATCGGGAGGCCAGCAGGACTAAAGAAAAGCAGAGCACTCCCCAGGCGTGCCCATGCCTGGTAGGCCTGCACCTGAGGGCCTCGCCTGAGGACTGTTTGGCATGGCCTTTAGGCGTGGATCTGAAGTGAATACATTAACAGCTACGTCCCAAATATAATTCCTACTTACCCTACTCCACAAAACCAGGATTTCAACAGGTAACATTTTGTTCCAAATTGCAAAGCCCACAAGTAGACACTATTTAAAGATAATGATTCTACAGCCTATGGTAAATTGACCTCCCTATTGCTTATGCATTGTCATGCTAATCCCTGTTAGCCGTTTATATATGCTAATCTATTCTATGTTCTGTAAATTATAGACCGTTACAAACTTACTATCACATAGTTATACAAGATACAGTCTGCCTAGTGACTAAATAGAACCATTATTAGCCTCTTGTATATGGTTTTCTCATTGCCATGACTCTGTTCCTCACTACAGCTGAATAATCTTTGCAAGGACTCTTAGGTTAATCAGCTGTCCTAAACCTTCAGGTTTTAACTCATATTATTAACTTCAGGGCAGCTCATTTCTTGTTTTCATAATCTAGCTTTCACTGAATTCCAGGTGAAATAATAGACAAAGCTTCATTACCATATAGGTTTCACCATAATAGCCTACTCTTAGACTAAAAGTCCCACAGCTAGTCAACATGATTTAGCAATCAGGAGGGAGGAGTGGCTCAGTGGTTGGGACAGGTTACCTCAGGCCAGAAGGCCAGGGGTTCAATTCCTGCATGGGGACAAGCAACTTCAGGCCAGAGGGACTGGGGTCTCTAGTCCCATGGCCACTCCTTGTGGCCTTGGGCAAGCCACTTAACCCTCCATTGCCTCAGGTACACTTAGATTGTGAGCCCTTCAGGGATAAGGGAATGAAAAGTACCCATTAGTATACATGTAAACCACACTGATTCTAAATAGCACAGTATAAAAAATAAATAAATAAATTCTTCCTTTATGGGATCTACCTCCTCCTCTTAATTTTTCCCTTCACACATTCATTCAATATAATCTCTCCACAATACTTTCCCATCCCCATTCTTCATTACCACGATAGGGACAGCCCCTCTAATTATCATCATCATTTACATATAACACTCAAAAACACCGATATAAAACAACTCATTTACATAAATCCAATAAAATCCAATTATGACAATATTGCCTTCATAGCAACACAATTAATGAAATGTATTCTTTTGAACATGAGGTCGATCAGAAATAAAATACCAGTCATCATGGATCTGATAAAAGACAATAATCCTGACGTATTATGCTTAACAGAAACTTGGTTAGCAGAGTCCAATTCTGTTCTGATCAAACAACTAACACTCCCCGCCTATAAATTCTATCATTGTCCAAGGGCATCCAAATGTGGAGGAGGGGTTTTAATCCTAGCACTAAACACTAGCCTTCAAATAAGTGATAATGTAGAAGAAATGTGCTTACTTACCATCCAAAACAAACAACTTGCAATCACCTAATATACGGACTAGGTTCAGAATTGCCGGAGAACCTCTCTGCCATATTAGAAAAAGCATGTAGTGCATCAACAAATAAAGTCCACATGTTACTAGGTGATTTTAATCTCCCAACTCTCCATAGTACACACGCCTTGCACTTCTTGAATGCTATGCTAGATATTGGCTATCCAGGTGGTCCAGGTCCCAACTCATAGAAAGGGTAATACACTAGATCTTGTATTCCTCCAAAGTGAAATTACGAAAAACACACACTTCTGAGCCTATAGCTATCCCACAACCTTGGACTAACCACTTCATGTTAAAATTCACCCTGCCTGTAGTACCTCGGCACTCTACGGTAACTGATCCACCAATAACATATAATAAAAAATTCTAACGTTCTGATAGAGTTATTCTTAAATAGTTCCCTCCCCCAACTTGATGCATCACTTGAAGACTGTGACAATCACATTCATAATTGGAACTCTACTATCTCAGGGGCTGCTCTAGTTCCTTCTTACCCAAATAACACATCTAAAAGAACCTCCAAAACATGATATACACCAGAACTTAGATTACTAAGGAAAAAATTACGCAAATTGGAGCAAAAATGGAGACGCACTGAAGTCCCTGGTCTAGGTTTATGGTCTTATTTGTTTTGCTCTGTCCTTTTCTCTTCTTTCCTGTCATATTATGGCGTTCCTTTCCATAGTTTTAGCGGCGTTGACCTTTTATTTTGTTGTAAACCGCTTTAATGTTTCGACAAAAGCGGTCTATCAAGTGAAGAAATAAAGATAAATATAAAGAACAGAGAATGATAACATGTTATACATGGCTACATTGAAATCGTATAAAGAGACCATAGACAACTAAAAAAAGGGATACCATGCCTATATTTTCTCTAAATCACTAAACAAGCCGAGGGAACTTTTTGCCATAGTAAGATCTCTGACCTTAGACACCTACTTTGGAAGAGAATAAAATATGTATCCATCCCCAAATGCTAGCCAACTCTTACATGGAGAAACCCAAACTAACATCACCTGACATCCCCCTCACACTACCCTTATCACAACCTAGCAGTTGCATATATCCTAAACAAGACACATGGTCGACATTTCACCCTATTGACCTAAAATATCAAAATATATCAAATATATAAAAATATATAAAAAATACAATTACCTGCATAAATACAACCACTTCGCCTAGTGATCACTGCTGCCCTGTCAGCTGGCTGAAATGCACAAAACATGATTTTGCACTATTCATCATGGAAATTGTTAACCATTCATTACAGCAAGGTCAGATGCCATCTTCGCTAAAACAAGCCATAATACAACCAATATTGAAAAATCAAACTGCAGAAAGAAACCTCCCTGATTCTTATAGACCCATATTAAGTCTCCTGTTCTTAGCCAAGATCATTGAAAAAATTGTGCAGAATCAACTAGTAGATTTTGTTGAACTCCACGCCCCTCTCAATGAACAACAGTGTGGGTTTAGATCACAGCACAGCACATGCTAACCTTTCTTAATAATCTCATCCATGGCATAGATTCCAGCAAGTAATAATTTATCTTGATCTTTCTGGACAAAGCAGCGGCCTTTGATAGTGTGAACCATAATATACTTATCAAAAAACTAATGGATATTGGACTACGTGGGATGGTCATACAATGGTTTAGGTTATGCCTAACAAATCGTTCACAGTGGGTACAGATCGGACAGGTTTCCTCCACAACCTTTAAACAGGAACAGGGTATCCCCCAAGGCTCATCTCTTTCCACTTTATTATTCAACCTCTTTGTTCAACCCATATGCAGCATTTTCAGAAAGCACAAGGTTCATTATCATCTATATGCAGATGATATTATGATGTACCTGCCAATAGATACAGCTGACCCATCATGTCATGCCTAGATGAGATATCTGATTGGCTTAGATCATACAATCTGAAGATCAACATTAATAAAACATAGGTACTTTTTGTATCCAGAAACCTAAAATTTATTTATTTAGACAGTTTTGTATACCGCCTTATCCTTCAATCAAAGCGGTCACAACACAATTGGGGGATACATTTAACACGCGGGGATATGAGACACATACACTAATACTTACAGGGAACATGGGCAATGGAGGGTTAAGTGGCTTGCCCAAGACCACAAGGAGCATCTATGGGACTAGAAACCCCAGTCCTTCCGGCCCAAGGTTGCTGTCCTCTAGTGGGATTTGAACCCCCGACCTTCTGGCCTTAAGTACCTTGCCCCAACCACTAGGCCACTCCTCCACTCCATGACCATTACTTGAAGAAAGTGACTTCAGAACTGTCCTGTAGGCACTAATAACACTTGTCATGGAGTAGGTTTAACAGAGCCCTTGAAAATCAGCAGAAATGCAGGAAGTAGGATAGATTCTGACAGTTCAGAGGAACACAGGGTAGGATGTTGCCATAGGCAACCTAAACAAAACAGCTCACGTGCAAAGGAAACACGCCCAAGCAGCAGAAAGGCTAAGAAATTAGGAACTAATGAAAGCCAGCTGGGAGTGGGTGGAGCTGACGCGCACATAGAAAAGCTCAGTGCACATGGAGTTAGACAGAGCCAGTGTGAGGAGGAGAGCCAGCGTGTGCAAAGGAGCCTGTTTGAGAGACAGAGCCAGCTTGAGAATCCAAGCAAGAGATGGAGTGAGCGTGGGAGCAGGAGTGAAAGTGAGAGTGAGAGTGAAGGTGAGAGAGAGAAGACACATGCAGGACACGGCAGGAATGGAATAGAACCCGGTTGGAGCATGGGAGCAAGCAGCTGTGAGGCTGAAAGCCAGAGACATAATCGGAGAAACTCTAATTGGAAGGGAGCTGAGGGCAGAGCTCTGAAAGCATCAAAAGCCCAGCAGAAGCTATCAGAAAGGTAACCAAACATATAATTGTGAAGTTAGCTGGAGGAAACCAGAAGAAAGTTTTTATACAAACAACTGGCATAAAAAGAGTAAAGCTTTTATACCTGAGCATAAGCCTGTGTCCAGAAGAAGTTTCAAAGACAGGAGCCAGGAGAAGTTTTTACTGGCTTTTACTCCGGCGTCTGTGGCAGCTGAGCACAGCCTGAGTCAAAGACTGTTTAAAGCTAGCCCTACTGTTTCTAGTAGAGGGAAAAGTGAAACTAAGAATTTCCTCTATCTCCCACCGCATTTGAGAAGCTCCCAGGGTAGACACTCCAAGGAATACGGTAGCAGCTTAGCCAGCATTCTCACCCAGAAGGAAAGAGACTTCCTGAATAGTAGGGGGAGACTGTTCAGTAACGTACCATATGCTGCAAGGGATGAGTCCTTAACGGAAGAACCCAAAGAGATGCAATGTGAGGTGCAGGGAGATAATGTAAGTAGTGATTACATGGACTGCACGCTCACGGTCTCTGATAATGTGTTGTCTCTGAGATAAACAATTGAATTGCCAAGCTTGAAAGCCACAAAGGAAATAATCTTTGTATGCTGGAAAGAACTGTTTTGAATACTTTTTCCTTTACCTGTTTAAAGCTGAAAATAAGCAATTTCTGTTCTCATTTTACTTTGTTTTTGCCCAAGTGGGGCTGTATATGCTTTTGTTTCGCTCACCCAAAAGAAACCTCTTGGAAGGGGAATAAAACCTTTTGAGCCTTACCTCGGTGCCACAACTGATTCTTTGACTACATATCCCAGAGGGCCAAGCAAGGCTCTGGGCGGGGCCTAGGCTTGATGATGATGTGATGGACTATGACACACTGCATCTTGACTATTGTAACAGTATCCTCCAAGGTTAACCCAAGAAAACCATCCATCAATTGCAACTGGCTCAAAACCTTGCTGCTCGGGTCGTATTTAAGGCAAAATGCACTGACCACATTACCCCAATACTTCATAATCTCCATGATTAATTACTTAATGATTATTTACAAGCGTCTTATGTAATAATATTGCCACAACACCCCTATCATCACTCCTCATGACCCCCACTTGCTCCAGAACAAGAAAAGACTGCTCTCTTTAGTCATACCCCATCATGTCCGCTCCACGAACAATTATACCAGCACAAGATTTTCATATGCTGCCCCTGCATTATGGAATGCCCTGCCTAACAATCTAAGAAACAAGACTTATAGCAATTTCGCAAAGACCTGAAAACACATCTTTTTATAGAGCATTATGGCACCACCCATAAGCATCCTTTAATCACATCATAAATAATTCCATCATCTCAATGGATTTCTCTGACAATTATTGTAATACTGTACATAGTTATTATTAAGGTTACCATGCTTATACCTAATTTTACTATTTAAGTTATATGTACATAGTTATTGAAGTTTCAATGTAAACCACTCCTGATCCTGGGAAGAAGCAGTTTATAAATTCATGTTAAATAAATAAAATAATAAATAGGAGGAGGAACGGAGATCACGGGGAGGGGTATAGGGAAGAGAAAAGGTAAGGAGGAGCAGGAGAGTGAATGCATTTATGTATGAAGATAAGTAGTTTGGAGTGAATGCAGTAATGGATAGGAAGCCAATGAAGGGACGATAGAAGAGGAGTAATATGACAGTAATGTGACTGGGAAGAATTAATCGCGCAGCAGAGTTATGAATGGATTGTAGAGGGAACAGATGAGATTGAGGGAGACCAGCCAGGAGGAGGTTGCAGTAGTCAAGCCGGAAGATAATAAGGGCGTGAACAAGAGTCTTAATAGTTGAAGCAGAAAGTAAAGGAAAGGATGAATCTTGTTAATGTTGAAGAGAAAAAAGTGACAGAATTTAGCAGTTTGTTGGATATGAGATGAGAATGATATGGAGGAGTCAAAGACGACCCCAAGGTTACGAGCAGAGGAAACAGGAAAAATAGGAGCATTATCAAAAGTGATGCAGAAAGGAGGAAGGATGGATTAGGGGAGAAAATCAGAAGTTCAGTTTTGGCCATGTTCAATTTTAAATGGTACTGAGACATCCAGGCAGCACGTGCCTGGAGAAAAGGAGAAAGGTCGGGTGAAGAGATACAAAGTTGATAGTCATCCGCATAGAAGTGATAATGAAAGCCAAAGTATGAGATAAGGGAAACAAGCAATTGTATATAAAAGGAGAAAAGGAATAGGCCGAGAACAGACCTTTGGGAAGCACCAACTGAGAAAGGAATTGCAGAGGAGGATGTACCTTGAGAACAGACACTGAAGGAGTGATTAGAAAGATAGGAAGAGAACCAAGATAGAACAGAGTCTCTAAAGCCAAGAGAAGATAATGTAGCAAGGAGAATCGAGTGGTCAACAGTATCGAAGGCAGCAGAAAAGTCAAGAAGAATAAGAATTGAGTATAGGCCTTTAGACCTTGCCAAAAATAAGTCACTAGAGACCTTGGCAAGGGCTGTTTCAGTTGAATGAAGAGGGCAGAAACCAGACTGAAGGGGATCAAAGAGGGAATGAATGGAGAGAGAGAGTCAAAACGGTGAGAAAGAACGGCTCACTCAATGAGTCTGGAAATAAATGGAAGAAGGAAGATGGGACAATAGCTAGAGGGAGCAGTAGAGTCAAGGGATGGGTTTTTGAGAAGAGGAGTGATCAAAGCATGCTTATAGGCAGCTGGTAAGGTAGCAGTGAAGAAAGAAAGGTTGATAATATGGGAAATGGTAGGGATAACAAAGGATGATATGGAGTTGATTAGTGAGGATGGGATCAGAGGAGCAAGTGGTAGATTTAGGAGAGGAGAGAAGAGTTTCCTCATCAGAGACAGTAGGAAAGGAAGAGAGGGAGGGTGAGTTTGAGGGAAATGGTTAAAATTGAAGTGAGGGAGGAGCAGAAGAAATAGTAGGGAATTGGATAAAATCTTATTGATTTTATCGTGGAAGAAGGAGGTGAGGGATTAGGCTGTGAGGGAAGGAGGAATTGAAGGGGGAGGAGCCTGAAGTAGAGAGTTGAGTGTAGAAAAGAGACTGCAAGGGTTAGAAGCCAAGGAGCTGGTCAGGTGGATGAAATAGTTTTGTTTAGAGAGTGAGATGGCAGAATTAAAAGAAGTGAATATGAATGTAAAGTGAAAGAAATCAGAATGGGTGCAGGATTTGAGCCAGGTGTGCTCAGCAGAACGGGCACATGAGTGTAGAAGAAAGCCAGGGATGGGGTGATGTACGCCTCATAGGGCGTGAAATTGGGGGGGGGGGGGTGATGGTATGGAGAGTGGAGGATAGAGCAGAGTTATAAGCTGTTACAGCCGCATCAACAGACATGGAGGAGTGTGTAAAAAAAAGAAGAGAAGAGACAGATGATGAAAAAGACAGAGGATCAATAGCTTGAAGATTTCTAAACAGAAAGGAGGTGACAGGGTAAGAAGGCAGTGGAGAGTGCTGAAAAAAGAAGCTCAGGAGGTGGTGGTCAGACAGTGGAAGAAATGAGTTAAGGAGATTTGAGGGTGAGCAATTGGAATGGAAAACCAGGTGAAGGCAGTGACTGAGCCGATGAGTAGGGGTGGTGGAGCAATGTTGGAAGTTGTAAGAGGAAGTAAGGGAAAAGAAATTTGCTGCATAGGGGTCCGAGGGGGTATTGATGGAAAGGTTAAAGTTACCAAGAATAATAAAAAAATAGAAGGGTATGACAAATCCAAAAATAAAGTGAGCCAAGAATCAAGGTCACTGAGGAAGGATGAAATGGGCTTTTCAGGGGTCTATAGATAATGGCAATGCGAAGAGGGAAGGGATAAAAGAGACAGATGGAATGAAATTCAAAGGAAGGGGAAGCATGTGATTGAGATGGGAGGAAGGGATGAAACTAACAGAAGAGAGAGAGTGAAAAGCCAACTCTATCACCATGGCCGGTGGCATGAGGGGTGTGGAAGACATGGAGGCCTCCAAGGGAGAGTGCAGCAACAGAGGCAGTGTCATCAGGATGGAGCCAGTTTTGTTTCAAGCCAAAAGCTGAAAGCATGGGAAATGAAGAGACCATGTATAAAAGAAAGTTTATTGGAAATTGAATGAACATTCCAAAGAACACAGGAGAAAGGAAGAGAAGAGAGGGTAAGGGAGAGATGTTAATAAGAGTGTGATGGTGTGGAGAGGGAGACGAAGAGTGGCCAGGATTAGGACTGATGTCACCAGAGGATAAGAGCAGGAGAAGGAAGAGATGAAGGAGGGTGGAGGGTGCATGGCAGAAATGAGAATGAGGCTGATGAAGGAGAGAATATGAGGGAGGAGATGGTAATACTTGAGAGCAGAGAACAATGATGAGGAAATGAAGGCAGAGGAAACAGGGAAGGAGGGGGTGGAAGGGAAGAGGAGGGGAAAAGGGTCTGAGGAAGGAAGGGGTAAGGTTAGGAAGGAGAAGAAAAAGACAGGCCAAATAAAGAGGGGACATAGGATGCAGAGAAGTTAGCACTAGTGCACAAGAGAATAAACAGAGAACAGAACAAAACAAAACAAAAAGCAACTTCAGGGGGCTGAGTTATGTGATATAGACAGACAGAAGCCTCACAGGAATGTCCAAGGCACAGCGGGATAAAGGAATAACAATATTTGGCAAGCATACATGAGAACAGAGATGGCCAGGAGATGAGAAGATGATCGAGTCATCACAGTACATGCAGAGGTCTAGGCCTTAGGCCATGCAACAAGAGCCCTCTGGTGAGGCCATCAGGCACGGGCCCGCCAGGCACGAAAGCACAGAGGATGCTTAGATATAAAAGTGTTCTGCAGACAGGGGTGATTGTCGGCGGATGGGAGCAGGGAGGAGTTAACCCCTTCGCTCCTAAGGCAAATGGTGAGCCTGTCAGTTACATAGCCCTCACTTTCTCTGTTCATGTCCTTTTCACACTCAGTACACTCTTTGCACACTGAAAAACAACCAAACAAAATATATAGCAATAAGCATAATACCACAGCACGCTTTCAACTCACACTCTTATTCCCATTCCACTCCTGTTCAGAAGCAAAGTAGGTGATGCTTGTCAGTCCTTCGAACTGGCTGGTAGTCTCCACCCTCCTCGCAGTTAATCATGCAAAGAGAAGTCTCCTTATATAGCCAGCTGGAGGGCAAAGGTGAGAAATGCTAACATGCAACATAATACCACACAATATTACAAGCCTACTTCTTACTGTGATGTAATTGTTTGTACATTATAATTTTATTTATTTAACTGTATTTATATACCGCAATATCTAAGAGTCTAAGCGGTTTACATTAAACATAACCTGAAGTAGCCTTACATAGAACAATAAACATTAAAATGGAATAAATGATGAAAAGTGAATGCATAACATTAAAATTAAGCCCCATTGGCTCCTCAGCCAAGCACATACACCAAATGTCTGATGGAAAACGGAACGATACCGCAGCACCGAGGAGCCTCGGTTGTGATAGTAATCCTGCTCAGTACGAGAGGAACCACAGGTTCAGACATTTGGTGTATGTGCTTGGCTGAGGAGCCAATCGGGCAAAGCTACCATCTGTGGGATTATGACTGAACACCTCTAAGTCAGAATCCCCCCTAAATGGAATGATACCGCAGCACCGAGGAGCCTCGGTGGTTGTTGCGATAGTAATCCTGCTCAGTACGAGAGGAACTGCAGGTTCTAACATTAAAATTAAAACATATGTATAAACATCTCATTGAGCTGGGGCACATTAAAAGGGAGGGGGTAATGGGGGGCATCTGTTGGAGTATCATGTCTTGCTGAAGATGGTAGTTTGTTTTGTCATTGGGGAAGTACTCAAGGAAGAGATGCATCTTCAGGGATTTTCTAACATTGGTCAGATTCTTCATGGCATGCAGGCTATCAGGAATCGCATTCTATAGGGCCGGTGCAAACAGGGAGAAGGCGCTCCTTGATGTTGTGCAGTTAGTCTTAGTGGCGATTGATGGCATGTAAAGGGTATTAAATGATCTTGTTCTTCTGGCTCTGCTGTTAGGTGTGCTGATTAATAAGGATTGGAGATAGGCAGAGGAGAGGCCATAGGAAACCTTGAAAGTTGTATGGCTTTATATCTGATCTGTTCAGCAATGGGTAACCAGAGCAGTTGCTTGAGGAGCGGGGATATGTGTTGTCTTCTCAGGGTATTGCAGAGAATGCATGCAGCAGTCTTCATGGTTAGCTGGAGTGGGTGTATTACATATTTGGGGAGGCCTTGGGGTATGAGATTGCAATAGTTGAAGTGGGGAAGATTAGTGCCTGTAGAATAGTATGGAAGTTGTGTGGATCCAGGGGTGGTCTGAGATATCGAACTGTCTTGAGCTTGTGGTAGATGCATCTGGTAGTAGTGATTATATGGGAGGCAAAGGAAAGGAGCTGATCAAGGGTGACTCTTAAGTACCGTATTTCTGATTTGACATGCAGATGGGTTCCATCTATGGAAGAAGGGTGGGGACGGGGCACAGCTGGTGTCCCTTGTTATGTATAGGATGTTGGTTTTCTTGTAGTTTACCGCCATGTTGTGATCTGTGAGTCAAAGTCTAATGGATGTGAAGCATTTCTTTATTTGATACATTTGGGTTGGTGGGGTGTTTGGGGAATATAACATTACATTGTCGGTGTATATGTGATATAGTATGTTTTGGGTCTTCATTATTTTGCAGATTGGTTGGAGAAAAATGTTAAACAGTAATAAGGATAGTGCTGATCCTTGTGGGACACCCTGGTGCTGTTCATATGGGGCAGAGTTTTGGGTGCCTATTCTTTATGGTAGTACTTGCTGCATTAGGTATGATGAAAGAGTTTATGGCCCTCAAGCCAATTGTGTGTACACACAGACTCCGAAGAAAATGTACAAAGGACCTCCTAGCTATACCCCACCAATAAGAAAAATTAAGCAATCTACCAGCAATAGAACCTTCAAGTATTCTGCTCCCACCCTTTGGAACTCTCTCCCTGACTATATCAGATCAATTAAGGATCTACAGACTTTTTGCAAACAAATAAAAATCCTACTTATTGCAGAATATTATAATATTTCTTCACCTACTATCCCATCTTCCCCCACCATGACCCACTTTCCTCCACTGGTATGATTAGCCCCTGGTAACCCGCTCCTCTGCCATTATATACTGTAAATAGTTCAGACTCCGCTGCCCCGATAACACTGTTTAGGTACCTAGCTGACATATATCTAGTTTCTGTACCATAGTTTTGATATGTTCTCTGTATCCAATTTCTCGAAATCGTTCACTGTAAACTGCCCCTGATCGATGGAAGGGGCAGTAAATAAACGTTTAAATAAATAAATAAGATCAAGTTATGTGGGACAGAGTCGAAAGCTGACTTCATGTCCAAGAATATTAGGATAAAGCCCTTGTGAGGTTTATCGATCCCTTTTATGAGGTTGTCAGTCAGGGCAGTCAAGAGGGATTCAACTCCATGTAGAGGTCAGAAGCCATGTTGCTGGGTGTAAAGGGGGCAGTTGGCATCTGTGTTCTGGCCTACTACCATGCTCAAGCACCCCAAAGTTGCAGAATCAGTGACCACTAGGAAGCAAAGGGTAATGTTGTTTGGCGACTCTCTTCTGAGGGGTACAGAGGAGTCCATCTGCCGATCAGACTTGATGTCCAGAGAGGTATGCTGTCTGCCAGGTGCCAAAATCCAAGATGTTACGGAGAGTTTGCTGAGACTCATCAAGCCTACTGACTATTATTCAATGTTGCTCATCCATGTTGACACAAATGATACTTCCATCTATCCCTCTGAGTATATCAAGGGTGAAACAGATAGGTGTCTCTCTTCAATTCTCCCTGTTGAGGGTAAAGGTCAAAGAAGAGAAGCTTGCATCCTGGAGATAAATGTTTGGCTGTGTGGATGGTGCCATTGAGAGCATTTTGGTTTCCTGGACCATGGGATGATGATCCAAGGGCTGCAGAGCAGAGATGGCGTCCATCTGTCCTGAAGGGTCGATGTGTCTTCAGTAGCAGACTGAAGACAGCCCACCCCCCCCCCCCCCCCACTGAAGAGGGCTTTAAACTAGATTCATTGGGGATGCGTGAAGAAAGCCCCCCAGTTAAGTGAAACATTAAATACCTTTATAGAAATAGGTAAAAGAGGAAACATCTGGAAAGCAGTGTGTATAAATGCCTGCAGCATGGGAAATAAGATCCCAAATGTTGAGGCTTTAATGGAAAAGGTTTACTTGGATTTAGTGGCAGTTACAGAGACATGGTTCACAGACAACCATGACTGGGATGTAACTATACCAGGCTATACTTTATTCAGAAAGGACAGGGTAGGAAGAAGAGGAGGAGGAGTGGCACTATATGTAAAAAATAATATTAAAGCTATGGAAATATAGGGCTTAAAAGTGAGAGAGGGAGAAAAGAGGAAGAGAAATCCATTTGCATTGGTGTGATACTGTGGTGGCGCAGCCGAGAGAGAGCATAAGAAAAGAGGGAAAAATCAGTCATTTTACCCAGAGAAAGGAACCCAATCCAGGAGTTTAGGGGTTAAAACTCCTGGTTCAGAAAAAAACTCCCTGCAGAAAGTTTGTAGTAAAGAGACACGCCCTAGCTCCATAGTTACCAGCCCTGCTCACGAGGGACAGCTGGGGAAGGGGCTACGAGGCAGAAAAGGAAATCACAGATATAAACGGCAGGAACTTGGAGGAAAGGAGAGCTGGAAGGGGAGTGTCTAGGAAAGGAGAGGCTGGCAAGGAAGTACACGGAGAGGAGGTGCCTTGGAAGACTGATTTCCAGAGCAGGTGAAACTTCTTTTAATAAGTGTTATTTCCCTCCCTCCCCTGGGATAATCGTAGCTTTATAGGTACTTACACATCTTAAAAGGCAGGAGGTGCCCTCAGGTGAAGCTCGTTACCCAAATCAATCATACACTAAGGACCTGAGATTAGTTAAGCTTCAGGTGAACAAGGTATATTACACGTATTAGGTACAGTTTTATTAGTATAAATATCCATAGCAACCCTTAGTAAGTAAAGAACTTAGATCTAAACACAAACTTATAACTAAGATGCAGACAACAGTCCAGCAGCGGGATGGGGGCTTTCCAGTCTTTTGCATTGAGTGTCACATGTACGATTTTCTCCCAGTTGGCGAGAGGTCTTACGTGTGCACTAGGTGCAAGGAGCTCTTTGCTCTCAGGGAACGAGTCCGTTCTCTAGAGGCTAAAGTAGCAGACTTGGAAAGCATAAGACAGACAGAGAGGTACATAGACGAGACCTACAGGGATATAGTCCAGAGGTCCCACCTCCAGTCTGGCAGCATCCCTGTTGCCATGGAGGAGAGAGGTCACGTGACAGGAGAGCATCACCCTGGTGTGGCAGGAAGTGATCCTGTAACTAGGACCTGTCCTCCAGGTGATGTAAAACCCTCTCGCACCGAGGAAGTTTCTCCAGGGCCATGTGCCCATAAGGGAAGGGTTAGGACAGCCGTTATAGTTGGTGATTCGATCATTAGGCATTTAGATAGCTGGGTGGCTGGTGGACGTGAGGATCGTCTGGTAAAATGCCTACCTGGTGCGAAGGTAGCGGACCTCACGCGCCACCTAGATAAGGTCTTAGATAGTTCTGGAGCGGAGTCTGCTGTCTTGGTACATGTCGGTACCAATGAAATAGGAAAATGTGGTAGGGAGGTTCTGGAGGCTAAATTTAGGCTTTTAGGTAGGAAGTTGAAATCCAGAACTTCCAGGGTAGCGTTCTCCGAAATGCTTCCTGTTCCACTCGCAGGACCCAAAAGGCAGGCAGAGCTCCAGAGTCTCAATGCGTGGATGAGACAATGGTGCTGTGATAGGCGATGGCCTAGTATGTAGCAGAGCTAGGCCTGAAGCTAGGCCTAAAGCCCCTTTTCTCCTGCTTTGAAATGTTATTGCTGATTTTGGAAAATTACAGAATGCTGTTAGCTGTTAGAAAGACATACTGTTCTATTCTGGTTTGATAACATGTTCTGCTCTCTTGGAGATAAGAGAATTAAAACTTTCTTGTTTATTGTTTAGGTAAGCCAGATGTCTGTTTCAGTAGAATGCCGCGCCACTGTATCTTTGCTAGATGTGCACTGACCTCGTAATTAGGATGACAATATAGCAGAGAAACTGAACAGTGTAAGAATATTTTGTCTAGCATTATGAAGATTGTTTAGTGTTTTGAGCCAGGGCTAGAGATACATCTTAGCCTTGCTTTGTTTGGCCTTGCTTTGTTTTGCTTTTGATGAGAATGCTTCTGATACGCCTTCCACTATCTATGCAAGCTAGCTGACCTTGCAGAAGTAGCAAAATATACTGTAGTAAAAGTATTATGTTTAGTGTTATGTCTAGTTGCTGACCCGTGGCTAGTAAGACCCAAGCAGGGGGAGCGAGTCCTGGGCCCGGTCAGAGATGTCTATTGGATGAGAGTAAGTGGGCCACTGTGGACAATGAGAAGTTTTGCCTGTATTAGACTGGAAAAGAAAAGTATATAAACTGTCATTTTTCTGAGCTCTGGGCTCAGACCATTTTGAATGCTACTGCAATCTGAGCCTGTGCACATTAAACCGGCTTGAATCTTTGCCTGACTCCAGGTATTATTTATTGCATTCTTATCAGCTACTACATATTCCTGGTGCATTGGCCGGGAATGTGCGAGTGGGGGATGGTATGCAAGTGAATATGCCCCGACATCTCGCCTCACAGGTTTGGTCCGGCTAGAGCCGAGCCTGACTGACCGCAGGAGGGTCTCTGGCACCCTGGTCCTTTTGTATCGGAGGAGACTCCTCCTTGCCTCCGCAGGTTGCTGTTTCTGGCCAGCCAACACCTCGAACCCGAGGGGGGTCCAGGATTCAACCCAAGGAGGGATTGGTTGTGCAGCGCATTAGCTACCGGATCCGGTGAGTATTGATTTTTCTGGTTCTTAGTCAGATAGCTTTGGGAAAGTCTTGAGACACTTCTGGTACAGTAACAGGTAAAGGAAGTCTGATCAACTTCCACGGGCGATCCCAGTACCCCTGCAAGTAGTGCGCGGGGCGAACCCATCAGCCCTTTCGGTTTTGGTAATTCTGGTTTGTCAGTCAGCCCGGGAATTCGGAATTTGGAAAATGCTAGTATGTTTGTCTGTGTGAAGAGTGCTTGTGAAAAGGAGGAAGCGTTGGGAGTTTGTCTTTGCTTTATCTGTTGAAACCACGAGTTTCCCTTCTAGTATAAGGGTAGGATTATATTCCGTTGGGTAATTTGTGACACTTTACCGCATATGAAATAGTAAAAGTATAGTTAAGCAGACGCCGAACCCCTAGAGTCACTGTAAAATCAGTAGGCTGTCTCCCTCATTCAGCTGCAGCACAGCGTGAAACTGACAAGAGGCGTGTTTGTGCAGAGGAATGTTTTAACCCTATGAAGGCATGTTTTCAACGTTCTGCTGCTGGGCTAATGGGTGCTTATTTTAGGGAATTATACCTGTTTTTATTCAATATTTTGTAATAGTGATGTGCCTTCTGCTATGGTCATGTATTATATATCATTTAATAAGAATGTTTAGTCAGGATTGTGGATCTCGATAGTATTGTACTTAGCCTGGAAAGGGTTACTTTCCTACTCGAATTCCTGTGCAGATCAAGTGAGCAGAAATCATGTAGGGCTCAGGTTTCAATAGGAAAGGATGCTTGTATTTTCCCTTTGCCCTACGAAGCTGAGGTTACGAACACTGACAGGACTCTGCAGATCGCAACTTGAAAGTGCTTTGAATCCTGAGTGAATGAGGGGTTAATCGTGTATGAGTTTTAGTTCCTGATACAGCAAGCGCCTCATAGAAGACATGCTTATTGTTAATAAAATAAACTAGGAAGGAAAATGTGTATGTGTATTCTAGATGTCCACCCGCTTTATGGAAAATGTATCCAGAATGAATGTCTTTTTGAATATCTGCTTCCTAAAAACTGTAAGATTTAAAGAATTTCTTTTGTAAAGCCAAGCTGATTACGGCTGGCAGTTAGTTTTTTGCCAAGTAATTTTATTCCAGTTACAGCTATGTAGTCGTCATGTTATGAACTATAGTTCTTTCTGTTAGGATTGTTGTCATAACATGTTGCAAAATATTAGTTTTATCTTATAAGGACTTTAGCTCAATTATTCTTATTTAGAATGAGCACACACATCCGTTATGTTTAGAGCACAGGGAGAGATGCAGCTTGTCCCCGTTCTTGGTTAAATCCTTTAATCAGCCATTTTTAATCAGCCATTTTTAGAGGCCAGCTCCCTCAGTTCCACCGCCCCCCGCCACTGATTTACAGATTTACTGCATTATGACTCCTACACTGAGAAGCCTTAGGATTTGATTGACCTAATTCAGACCCATCAGTTTTGTTACCCCAAGTGGAATCCAAATAGTGCAGGCAGCCCTCACTATATGCCCCATGAAATCCAGCAGCCCAGGAGAATTTGCGCATGGTAAATGCAGTTTTTGGCAAGTCAGTCCCAGGGAGATATAAAACAGAACTTGCAGAAACGGGATGGATTTGAGGGCATGAATACAGCACGATTAAGTTGTTTAGAATGTCTGTGAATTGTGGAGATAATGTGACAGAGAAAGTGAATGTAAGGTGGAGAAGAGAGCAGTTCTTCTTGCTGATACTTAAGTTGAATGATGTGGAGGAAGTTTTACTAATCGAAGGAGCTGGATTGATAGTGCTGACTGTTCCCCGAGAAGAAGAGTAGCGGTTCTATAGTGCATCTCCAATCAGGCCAGCAAGTTCCTGTATACTTACCAGCATTGCAGCCCCACCTGGAGTATGGGCAGAGAATAATCCACCTGGCCTAGCAAAGAATATAGCTCCTGTACTTGTTACCCTTAAGCCAGGAGCAGAACCAGTGCATGTGCATCAGTATCCCCTCCCGAGACCAGCAATTGAAGGCATTCATCGCCATTTGAAGAAATTATTGCAGTATGGACTTCTCAGAGAATGCACCCTGGAACACCTCCCTTCTCCCAATCACGAAACCTGGGACAGGTGACTACCGTCCAGTGCAGGATTTACGTCGAGTGAACAGTGCAGTTGAAACCATACATCCAGTAGTACCAAATCCTTACACCCTCCTGGGACTGATTCCAGCAGAAGCCACTCACGTTACTGTTTTGGACTTAAAGGATGCCTTTTTTTCTGTATACGCCTGACAGAGGCCAGTCAGCTTTTGTTTGCATTTGAATGGGAAAACCCTACCACAGGACGGCGAGGCAACTTACTTGGACTCGATTGCCACAAGGATTTAAGAACTCACCCACTATCTTCAGTGCAGCCCTCAGTCAAGATTTGTCAAGCTACTCTGTGATTCCGGGAAAAAGAATTTTGCTCCAATATGTAGATGATTTGCTCATAGCCACCAATAACAAATCTGATTGTATACAAGCTACAAGTGATCTCTTGCACCTTTTGAATGAAGCTGGATACAAGGTTTCCAGAGCCAAGGCGCAGCTGTGCCAGACAGAAGTGAAATACTTAGGGTTCCATCTGTCCAAAGGAACCCGGAAGTTAGGACTTGAGCGAAAAGAAGCAGTATGCCGCATCCCAACCCCCACTACTAGGAAGCAGGTGCGAGCTTTCTTGGGAGCTGCAGGCTACTGCCGAATATGGATACCAAATTTTGCGCTCATGGCGAAACCCTTGTACCAAGTCACACAAGGAATGGAACGATCTCCATTGGAATGGGGCCCAGAACAAGATAAAGCATTCAAATCATTGAAAACAGCATTGATGTCATCCCCAGCCTTGGGCCTACCGGATGTGCAGAAACCATTTCGTCTATATGTCCATGAGTCAATTGGAAACGCATTGGGAGTCTTGACCCAGCCTCTTGGGTCTTGGCAGCGACCTGTGGCCTACCTGTCGAAACAATTGGATCCTGTTGCCAAAGGCTGGCCACCTTGCCTGAGAGCTGTAGCAGCCACAGCCCTCTTAGTGAGCGAAGCAGCTAAGCTCACCTTAGGACAAAACCTTCAAGTTACTGTACCACACTCTGTTTTAACCCTGCTGGAGCACAAAGGAAGCCATTGGCTCACCAATGCTCGGATGTTAAAATATCAAAGTATACTATGTGAAAGGGCCATATGTCATCTTGTTATCAACCCCAACAGCAGTTAAAGTGGCCGAGATCGACTCCTGGATCCACCACAGTCGAGTGAAACCAGCCACAGTACCTGAGAGTCGTCCCTGGACTTCGATCGCCAATCCTGCAGCACCATTGCGACTCACGCTGCGAAGAAAAGATCCGTCATCGTAAGAACTTTACCAACTTGCTCCTGGACATCAAGGGAACAGACGTCCTCCAGTTTTGCATTCCAGCAGCCGCTTCTGAACTTGGTCGTGGACTTCCATAAATGATCCTGAAACTCCATTGCGGCTCACTCTACGACGGCTACCACCATCCTGAGAAACTGTGTTCTACTGAGGGACTATGTTGGAGACTGAGACATCCTTCAAGACTGTGATACTTTGACATCTACAGCCCTACTCCTGCCACAAAGCTGGTAGGTCTACGTACGGCAGAAGCTTGAGGATCTACAATCAACTCTACATCTGTTATCTGTTGTGGATGCCGACAGTTCCGCCATTTTTCCAGAGACTATGCTCTTTATGGATTCTTATTATTGCTTCGTTCTGGCGGCAGCCTTGGGGTGCTTTGAATTGACTCTTGCCCTACCTCCCTGTGCAGCCTGCAAACCTAGTATTTGCACAACAGGGAATACCCGGACTTGTCTCAACCCCCGCCAGAATCTTTCCTCTCCTGTTATGGGAACTGCGATGGAACAATAAGAATGGAGCCCTTTTGAATGCTACTCGCCAGTTCTCCGAACCCAGATTTTTTGGACTTTAGTACATGTGTTGCTAATTTTCAAACATGTGCTACCTACCTTTTTGACATGTACTGTTACCGACCTCTGATACAGGTGCTGCTATTAATAGGAATGGTTCTTATTTTTTGTGGGTCATGAGAACGGGCCTATTGCTATGATGAACAGTATATATGTCATTTGTTCCTCCTATGTCTCCTGCCCCTCCGCTTATACACTAGGCATGCTATATGATCTGACAAAGACACTTGTATCAAATGTATTTTTGATTGTGGCTATTTGCATATGTATCCCCTGTTTCCTGCCCTTATGCTTGCGCATGCTGAACTCTATTATCGATAGTACTATTGACCGCAAGGCAGCGGCACATATATTAGTCTCATGGAATTATTTCCCTATACCACACAGTGATCCCTCTACTATGGTCTGAAGTATTTTTGCTATTTGTGTGATTAGATTTTCACCCTTCCTCACTTGCGGGTGAGAATAATCAAAAGGAGGGAATGTGATAGGCGATGACCTAGTATGTAGCAGAGCTAGGCCTGAAGCTAGGCCTAAAGCCCTTTTTCTCCTGCTTTGAAATGTTATTGCTGATTTTGGAAAATTACAGAATGCTGTTAGCTGTTAGAAAGACATACTGTTCTGTTCTGGTTTGATAACATGTTCTGCTCTCCTGGAGATAAGAGAATTAAAACTTTCTTGTTTATTGTTTAGGTAAGCCAGATGTCTGTTTCAGTAGAATGCCGCGCCACTGTATCTTTGCTAGATGTGCACTGACCTCGTAATTAGGATGATAATATAGCAGAGAAACTGAACAGTGTAAGAATATTTTGTCTAGCATTATGAAGATTGTTTAGTGTTTTGAGCCAGGGCTAGAGATACATCTTAGCCTTGCTTTGTTTGGCCTTGCTTTGTTTTGCTTTTGATGAGAATGCTTCTATCTATGCTTCTATCTATTGTGGTGCAGCAGAGGATACACAGCCCATGGAAGTGCAGATAAAAGAAGAGCTTACCTTAGATTCAGCGTTGAAAAGAGGCACTAGGCACACTGAAACAGTTGAGCAGGGAAAACTGTTACTACGTGCCAAACAGAAAGCTCATCAGGAACACCTGATTGCAAATCCCCACGTCACGTGCAGGGCTAGGGATTACATAAGACAAGGTTCCAGTCAGTGGAGAGAGAGGCAGGACACAGGAGGGAGGCAGGACACAACCCAGGAGGAGGGCAGAAGCCAGAGAGAGAGCAGCAAGAGGTGTGGCTACAGTCAGCTGAGCAGAAACCCCAGAGGAGTGCTGGGAGGAAAGTTTTCTGTCGGAGAACCAGGAAGTGAAGGTAGCTCCAGCACTCAGGAGAAGAGGTTTGAGGCAAGCTGCACTGGGAGAAGGCATGCCACCCAAGTTAGTCTTCAAGAGAAGCCAGGAGTGTCCTACCACACAGGAGACCGGTATGTGCCAGCACTAAGCACAGGTCAGTTTAGTAAGAGGGGGATGGGAACTCCAAATACACGTGCACATTAAGAAATAGCTGCAAAGCTAATACTAACTTCACTGCTGCACAACCAGCCTGGGAGGCTAGAGAGAAGAGATACAGGGAGCCAAGTGCCAAGACAATCCCTACGGATAAAAGGAGGCATCCATGTGCTTACAGAGAAAGGTTTAAAACATATAAGTGCCAAGGGCGCGGTCCTGAGCATAGATACAGGAAGCAAGGAGATTCAGACCTTTTGTTCTGGGAGGAAAACCCAGAGAGAAGCTACGGCATGCCAGACAGGTATAAACCTGAAGAGAGAGGAACCTTCACTGAAAGCTATAGTGAGTTATCACAAGGAGACGTGCCTGAGTACTCCACGCAGGAAGAGTGTGATACAGGGAGTTTGGGGAGTGCTGGAGAGGGTATGTTGTGGGAAGATAGCAGCAGCCTTCCAGACCCCTCTCCCATGGACTGTAGCATTTGTTACAAGTGCAGCCCTGCTGTTTAATTGGATGACAAAAAGAACTTTGTGAAGTTAAACAAAGGAATATAAGTTTGCTGATACTATTTTTGTTCTTTGCATGTATCTGAAGTTTTTTTGATCTTGTTGATAGTCCGAGCGGGACGGGGAATAAAACCCATCTTATTTTCTCCTTCACTTTTTGCTCTGAGAGACTCTATTATTTACCTAGCAAGAGCAGATTACTTGCTTTACAGACCCTAGGCAACCGCCTATATAGGGTTAAAGGGCTCTACCCACGGGCCCCATCACAAGTTGGCGTAGTTGGCAGGATCCGGTCAACGAGACAAAGAGCTACGGAGCGAGCAGAGCAACAACGCGAGAAGAGCGAAGTTGGCACGCCCGGAGAGGATCCAGGTTCCGAGAGTGCAACGGCAAGCACCTTCTCAAAATAAGAACCTCCACCTGGCTCAGGTAAAGGGTATTTGGGCACAGGTTGGGAGGATCCCTGGTGAGAAGGAAAAGGCTTGGGAGAAAGGAAAAGGAATTGTTTCTTTCACTGTTGTTATAGTGCCACACTTGGTGTTCGTGTCTCTGGTTTATCTTCCAGGAATAAAGGGATGACTACGATGGATGCACAAGAGGTCCTCAGATGGATGAGCATGCAATTCGAGAAGCAGGGAGAGCTAGCACGGAAGAACCAGGAGCAGGCCATCGCTGCCCTGACGGACCAACAGAAGCCCCTGACAGACTTATTGCATACTCTTCTGAAGGAGCCAAGGAAAGAGGAGTCGCCAGCAGCAGTACCTATCTGTGGGGTAGGCCCACAGAGTTGTGGGATATGGACACTGGGACAAATGCATAGAGACGATAATTTTGATGATTTTGTGCAGACTTTTGAGAGGATAGCTCTCAATGCTAAGTGGCCAGAAGAGCAATGGGCCGTTAGGCTAGCCTCAGCGCTAACCGGCGAGGCTCAGGCAGCTTACAGGGCCATGCCTGCCGCTTTGGCAGCTGATTATCAGGAAGTTAAGAGAGCCGTGCGTGATAGGCTGGGCTTAACCCCTGCCATGTATAGACGCATGCTCCGGTCTACCCGGATTCAACCTAATGAAACCCCAAAGGCACTATATCATAGAGTGCATGGGCTAGTCTTAAAATGGCTTGAACCCGAGGGTAAACCGTTAGCTGATATAATAGACCAAATTGTACTAGAACAATTCTTTGAGGCAGTGCCGGAGGAAGTGAGAACTTTCCTGACCCTACAGAATTGTAGAACCTCTGCTGAAGCAGTGCAGTTAACCGAAAGGTTCTTTGAGGCTGCAGTAACAAAAGAAGCCAGCGCTGGCAGCAGGTTAGGGTTAACCAATTCTGTAGAAAGTACCAAAGTTCCTCCAAGGAAAATGTCGGGTTCAGGGGAATTCGTATATAGGAAAATGGAAAGTAATAATATGTTAAAATGCTTTAAGTGTGGAAAAATTGGGCACCTAAAGAGGGAGTGTGTGTATCGTACAGCACTTGTCACTAACAATGATCAACACGTAGCAGCAGGTTTCCGTGTGGATGTGGAGGTGCAGGGAGTACCAGCTAAGGCCTTGCTTGACTCGGGGGCCGACCAAAGTATGGTCTCCCGCCATTTTTGGAAAGTCATACAGGCCCAAAATGGTTTTCCCCCGAGTCAGCAAGAAGGAACTGCAAAAATACAATGTGTGCATGGAGCGACAACCTGGTATCCTTTATTTAGGGTAAAAGTTAAGGGCTTAGGCACACGAAGAGAAGTCCTAGTAGCCATCATTCCCAAACTGCCCTATGATATAGTGTTGGGAAGAGATTGGCCACCGTTCTATAAAGGTATAGAAGATAGTACTTGCATAAAGGGAGGACTAGTTTCCACCAGGTCTCAGGCGAAAGGACTGAGGACCCCTAGTGAAACTTTAGAGGAAGATCCTGCCCCCGTAGAAGAAGAAGGAGAGGTAGAGCCAGAAAAGGGGGAGGAGGTAGTTGCAGATGAGGGCCTGCACGAGCTTCCCAGACATGAAGATTTAATCGGTACCCCCAGCGAGGATAAAAAGAAAAGCAAGGGCGAAAAGCGCCGGGAGAGGCATCACCGGGCCCAGTTGAGAGCCGGAGTAGCCGATGGGCAAGGGTTACCCTGGGTACCGGCCGACTTAGTAAAAAGGTTTCCGTCTTTTGCCAAAGAGCAGAGGGCAGACCCTGTATTAAAATACGCCTTCGAATTCGCAAAGGCAGATAGAGGTGTGCTCCCCAGGTTCCTATTAGAGGAAGATATTTTATATAGGGAGAGCAGCAATCCCCAGAATGATGCCATTAGGAAACAATTGGTAGTTCCCACCACCTTTAAGGCAGTTGTCATGAGGCTAGCTCATGACCACCCCATTGGAGGGCATAAAGGGGTGCAGGCCACACTCGACCAAATTCTCGAGCGTTTTTACTGGCCGGGAGTATTTAGGGAGACAAAGAAATTCTGTGAGGCCTGTCCGGCTTGTCAGCGGGTAAGCGCTGCTAAGCCTGTAGGAGTTCCCCTGATCCAAACGCCTACCATAACAGAACCGGTTAGGAGAATGGCGATGGATATTGTAGGGCCCCTGGTGAGAACACCTAGGGGATTTCAGTACATCCTCGTTATCATGGATGTGGCCACCAGATTCCCATGGGCAATCCCTCTTCGAAACATATCCGCCAGGTTTATAGCCACAGAGTTAATAAAATTGTTCTGTGAGGTGGGTTTCCCGAGGGAAATGCTCACAGACAGAGGAAGTAATTTTGTCTCGAGGTATCTAGCACAAGTATGGGATGCTTTTGGCATCAACCATATAAAAACAGCGGCGTATCATCCACAGACAAACGGTCTGGTGGAACGCTTTAAGCAAACCCTTAAGCAGTTGCTGAGGAGGGGGTTAGAGGGGCAAATGGCAGACTGGGACATTATGCTCCCATTTGTCCTATACGCTAGCAGAGAACGAACGCAAACCTCCCTAGGAACATCCCCCTATGAACTTATGTTCGGACGGGCACCACAAGGGGTCCTGGACATCTTGAGAGGACCAGTGGGTGGAACCGGGAGAGGAGGAAATAGGAGTTCCCCAGTTCCTTTGCGGGCTACGGAGTCGCCTCCAGAGGGCATCTCAAGCCGCAGATAGGAATTTACAAGACAGTAGGAAAATACAGAAGAGATATTATGATAGGGGTAAAAAACCTCGACAGTTGACCATGGGCGACAAGGTCGTGGTAATGGTCACTGATCCAGGGCCAAAATTTGAAGCCCGGTGGAAGGGTCCCTATACGGTAGTGGACCGCAAGGGTCCCGTATCATATGTTGTCAAGAATGACAGGGGACGCCTTCAGACGTACCATATAAATGTGCTGAAACCATGGCACGAGAGGATGGCAACAATTAGCCACTTCAGCATAATACCTAAGCACAGTGCAGCAGGCACATGTTCACAGGAACCCTGGGAGGAGGGTAACGCGCTATACAGCAGGTATGAGGGGAAGCTCATGAAGCCAGGGCAGATTCCGGGCTGTGCGCACAGAAGTTCACCATCCCGGAATATCTTAAGAGGGGGGATATGTGGTGCAGCAGAGGATACACAGCCCATGGAAGTGCAGGTAAAAGAAGAGCTTACCTTAGATTCAGCGTTGAAAAGAGGCACTAGGCACACTGAAACAGTTGAGCAGGGAAAACTGTTACTACGTGCCAAACAGAAAGCTCATCAGGAACACCTGATTGCAAATCCCCACGTCACGTGCAGGGCTAGGGATTACATAAGACAAGGTTCCAGTCAGTGGAGAGAGAGGCAGGACACAGGAGGGAGGCGGACACAACCCAGGAGGAGGGCAGAAGCCAGAGAGAGAGCAGCAAGAGGTGTGGCTACAGTCAGCTGAGCAGAAACCCCAGAGGAGTGCTGGGAGGAAAGTTTTCTGTCGGAGAACCAGGAAGTGAAGGTAGCTCCAGCACTCAGGAGAAGAGGTTTGAGGCAAGCTGCACTGGGAGAAGGCATGCCACCCGAGTTAGTCTTCAAGAGAAGCCAGGAGTGTCCTACCACACAGGAGACCGGTATGTGCCAGCACTAAGCACAGGTCAGTTTAGTAAGAGAGTGTTGGGGGATGGGAACTCCAAATACACGTGCACATTAAGAAATAGCTGCAAAGCTAATACTAACTTCACTGCTGCACAACCAGCCTGGGAGGCTAGAGAGAAGAGATACAGGGAGCCAAGTGCCAAGACAATCCCTACGGATAAAAGGAGGCATCCATGTGCTTACAGAGAAAGGTTTAAAACATATAAGTGCCAAGGGCGCGGTCCTGAGCATAGATACAGGAAGCAAGGAGATTCAGACCTTTTGTTCTGGGAGGAAAACCCAGAGAGAAGCTACTGCATGCCAGACAGGTATAAACCTGAAGAGAGAGGAACCTTCACCGAAAGCTATAGTGAGTTATCACAAGGAGACGTGCCTGAGTACTCCACGCAGGAAGAGTGTGATACAGGGAGTTTGGGGAGTGCTGGAGAGGGTATGTTGTGGGAAGATAGCAGCAGCCTTCCAGACCCCTCTCCCATGGACTGTAGCATTTGTTACAAGTGCAGCCCTGCTGTTTCATTGGATGACAAAAAGAACTTTGTGAAGTTAAACAAAGGAATATAAGTTTGCTGATACTATTTTTGTTCTTTGCTTGTATCTGAAGTTTTTTTGATCTTGTTGATAGTCCGAGCGGGACAGGGAATAAAACCCATCTTATTTTCTCCTTCACTTTTTGCTCTGAGAGACTCTATTTTTTAGCTAGCAAGAGCAGATTACTTGCTTTACAGACCCTAGGCAACCGCCTATATAGGGTTAAAGGGCTCTACCCACGGGCCCCATCACACTATGCAAGCTAGCTGACCTTGCAGAAGTAGCAAAATATACTGTAGTAAAAGTATTATGTTTAGTGTTATATCTAATTGCTGACCCGTGGGATTGACAAAATTGAAAATGGGTTCATCCTCATCTTCCTTGACATCTCAGCAGCTTTCGACTCGGTTAACCATGTACAACTTCTTCACCGTCTTAAAGAAAAGGGAGTCCAGGGATCAGCTTGGGAATGGTGTAGATCCTACCTAAACAACCGCTGGCAACAGGTGCGGATAGGATCTTCAACCTCCGATCCTTTCCAGCAACAACAGGGTGTACCCCAGGGATCCTCTTTATCAGCTCTTCTATTTAACATATATATCCAACCAATCTGTGAAATCATCAAAACATTTAACGCCTCCAGCTTGATCTACGCAGATGACGTACTAATATTCACGCCAATAAAAATTAATGCCCCTGACTTCTCCCCAATTATCGCCTGCTTCAACGCGATTACAGATTGGCTCCTATCCCAGAACCTGCGAATAAACTTCAAGAAAACGGAAGTCCTATTCGTAACCAGGAATAAGAAATTCGCGCCCCCCCCCCCCCCCCCCCCGCAACTTTGAAGGTGAGAGATGCGGAACTACCATGTAAATCATCAATTCGCTACCTGGGAGTAACCATCGACCAAGAACTGACCTTCAAAGATCACATAAAGCAGACCGTTAAATCCATTTACTACAAATTAAGAACGCTGAAACCCTTAAGACCACTACTCGCCTCCAATGACTTCCGAACAATCTTCCAAGCCCTTATAACACCTCATTTTGACTATGCTAATGTCATCCTGCATGGTCTACCCAAGAGCACCCTCAACCCACTCCAATTGGCGATGAACTCAGCAGCTCGCATCCTCTGCGGTACTTCCAGTAGAGACCACATCACCCCCATACTAACAGAGCTTCACTGGTTACCCCTACAAGCCAGGATAACTTACAAAGCACTTCTGCTATCCTTTAAAGCAATTAATCAAATAGCCCCACCTTCACTCTCATCACTTATTATCAACACCCCCACGAACAGACTGAGAAGATCCGCAGCCGCCAATACCCTTGTCGTACCAAAGGAGTACACTAAATGTAAGCAAACAACCAGAGACAGGGCCTTCACCTTATTCGCTCCAACTTGCTGGAATAATCTCCCTCCTCATATCCGATCAATAAAAGACCTCTCTCAATTTAAAAAGGCCCTCAAACACTACCTATTCTGTCATCATCTTTTAGGCCCTAACCCTACACCTCCTCCCCCCATCTCACAAATCACTCACACAGCCTCTGACATTCCAACAACATAGTCATAACAGAACACGACCTAGACGCTCTGCACACCCTAAGTTACGACCCAATTTAACTGTAAATTTCCAGAGGTAATATATCTTTCTGTATATAGCTTGTATATAGTTTACCATGTTGTCTCCAAGTTACTGACCCTGTTATAATGTAAGCAAAAGACCCTGTTATAATGTAAGCAAAGGACTGTTCTAATGCGAAATTTGTTATCTGTAAACCGCGCTGATACCAAAGAGCGCGGTATATAAAAACTGTAAAATAAAATAAAATAAAAAATAAATAGTAAGACCCAAGCAGGGGGAGCGAGTCCTGGGCCCAGTCAGAGATGTCTATTGGATGAGAGTAAGTGGGCCACTGTGGCCAATGAGAAGTTTTGCCTGTAATAGACTGGAAAAGAAAAGTATATAAACTGTCATTTTTCTGAGCTCTAGGCTCAGACCATTTTGAATGCTACTGCAATTTGAGCCTGTGCACATTAAACCGGCTTGAATCTTTGCCTGACTCCGGGTATTATTTATTGCATTCTTATCAGCTACTGCAGTGCAGAGATGAGGGTTTTGGATTTGTTAGGAACTGGGGAACATTCTGGGGAAAGGAGGGGCTCTTCCAAAGGGATGGGCTTCACCTTAACCGGGATGGAACCAGGCTGCTGGCATTAACCTTTAAAAAGGAGATAGAGCAGCTTTTAAACTAGATATTAGGGGAAAGCCGACAGTCGCCCAAGAGCGGATGGTTCGGAAGAATGTATCTTTGAAGGATACTACCAAAAGCAGAGAGGTTCCACAAAAGAGTAAACTAGCCCAAATGCCCTCAAGTATGGAGCAGACAGAGCTTAAAGATCCCAAATTACCCATGTCTAACAATAGCCAAATTAATATGAATAAAATACGTTCTCTAAAATGCTTGTATGCAAATGCTAGCAGTCTAAAAAATAAGATGGGAGAGTTAGAATATAGCACTAAATGAAAGGTTAGATATGATTGGAATATCAGAGACATGGTGGAAGGAGGACAACCAGTGGGACACTGCGATACCTGGGTACAAACTATATCGTAATGATAGAGATGATCAAATTGGTGGAGGGGTTGCTCTCTATGTTAGAGAGGGAATTGAGTCAGAAAGGATTAAAGTTTTGCATCTATATGGATTGAAATTCCATGTAAAAGGGGGAAGGCGATGGCAGTGGGGGTGTACTATCGACCGCCTGGCCAGAATGAACAAATGGATGATGAAATGTTCAAAGAAATCAAGGAGGCTAACAAAAGTTACAGCGCAGTAATAATAATGGGTGATTTCAACTACCCCGGTATCGACTGGGTCAGTGTCACGTCAGGACATGCTAGGGAGATAAAGTTCCTAGATGAAATAAATGACTGCTTCTTGGAGCAGCTGGTTCATGAACCGACCAGAAGGGAAGCCATATTAGACCTAGTCCTTAGTGGAACACCAGATCTAGTGCAAGAGATAAGGTTGTTGGGGCCACTTGGCAATAGTGATCATAGCATGATTGCCTTTGATTTAATTAGTGGAGGAGGGATAGTAAGGAAATCCACAGTACTACCTTTTAACTTTCGAAAGGGAGACTATGATAAAATGAGGAAAACAGTTAAGAAAAAACTAAAAGGAGCATTTGCAAAGGTTAAAGACGTACGTTTATCAGGCTTGGCTGTTGTTGAAAAATACTATCTTGGAAGCCCAGACCAGCTGTATTCCACGCTTTAAGAAAAGTGGAAGGAAGTCCAAAAAACTGCCAACATGGTTTAAAGGTGAGGTCAGAGAGGCTGTTGTTGCCAAAAAAGCATCTTTCAGGAAATGGAAAAAAGAGCCAAACGACGAAACCTGGAAACAGCGCAAGCACTGGCAAGTCAAATGCAAGGCATTGATAAGGCAGCCAAAGGGAGAATTTGAGAAGAAGCTTGCTGCGGAAGCAAAAACGCGAAGTAAAGATCTTTTCAAGTACATTCGTAGCAAAAAACCTGTGAGAGAGTCAGTTGGTCCATTAGATGATAAAGGGGTTAAAGGAGCACTAAGAGGCGACAAGGCGATAGCGGAGAGACTGAATGAATTCTTTGCTCCGGTCTTTACTGAGGAAGATGTAGGGATGTTACCCATGACTGAAGTGGTATTTAAAGGTGCGGAAGAATTGAAGGAAATATCGATACATCAGGAAGATGTATTAAAACTATTAGATAAACTGAAGAGTAGCAAATCACCTGGGCCGGATGGTATACATCCAAGGGTGTTGAAAGAACTGAAATATGAGATTGCAGACCTATTAGTAATCTGTGAACTATCATTAAAATCATCTCTAATACCTGAAGATTGGAGGATCGCCAATGTAACGCCAATTTTTAAAAAGGGTTCCGGGAAACTACAGACCGGTGAGCCTGACATCAGTACCGGGAAAAATGGTAGAAACCATCATAAAGAATAAAATTACTCAGCATGTAGATAGTCATGACCAAATGGGAGACAGCCAACATGGCTTTAGACAAGGAAGATCTTGTCTTACTAATCTGTTATGTTTTTTTGAAGGAGTGAATAATCAGGTGGACAAAGGTGAGTCGGTTGATATTGTGTATCTGGACTTTCAGAAAGCCTTTGACAAGGTCCCTCATCAGAGACGTTTGGCAAAACTAAAGAGTCATGGGATAGGAGGCAGAAACTGGTAGATCAGAAACTGGTTAAAAGATAGAAAGCAGAGGGTAGGGCTAAATGGCCAATTTTCCCAATGGAGAAAGGTGAATAGTGGTGTACCGTAGGGATCTGTGCTGCATCCGCTGCTTTTTGACATATTCATAAATGACCTGGAAAGTGGAATAACGAGTGAGGTTATCAAATTTGCAGATGACACAAAACTATTTAAAGTTGTTAAAACCCAAGAGGATTGTGGAAAATTGCAAGAGGACCTTGATAAATTGGAAGACTGAGCATCAAAATGGCAGATGAAATTTAATGTGGACAAGTGCAAGGTTATGCACCTAGGGAAGAACAACCCAAACTATGGTTACACTATGCAAGGTTCCACATTAGGAATTTAGGCGTCATTGTGGATACCATGTTAAAACCCTCGGCCCATTGTGCAGCAGCGGCCAAGAGAGCAAATAGAATGCTAGGTATGATAAGGAAAGGAATGGAAAATAAAACAAAAGATATTATAATGCCTCTATATCGTTCCATGTTGAGACCACACCTTGAATATTGTGTGCAATTCTGGGCGCCGTATCTTAAAAAGGATATAGTGATTTTAGAAAAGGTTCAGAGAAGAGCCACCAAAATGGTAAAGGGGATGGAAGGATACTCCTATGAAGAAAGGCTAAAAAGGTTAGGGCTCTTTATCCTGGAAAAGAGACGGCTGAGGGGAGATATGATAGAAGTCTATAAATTAATGAATGGAGTGGAACGGGTAAACGTAGATCGATTGCACAGGTACACTACCAAAAAACTGCCTCCAGTTTTGCAACTGATTCCTATAGATTTTGGGGTGCTGAATGCAGGAAAAATAGCCAAAATGTTCCATCACGTCACGTTTTCTTGCAAAATTAGATTTCTTACCCATATAAGGAATGTTCACATAATTTCTTTTTAGCCGACTGCAGTTTATTTTCTTGGCCCAAAATAGAGGTTGTAATGGTTAACTAACTAGAAACACTCCCTCATGATATTTTAGAGTGTTTTGTATTCATTTTATACATTAACAGGACAATTGGGAGGCGGGGGGCTAAATCCAGTACTCGTGCTGGCGTATGTTCTTTCCTGTTCGCCTCGCCTCGTTCGCACGCTCAAACACGGTGGTTGCGACATGAACGTTCCTGTCAAATTTCAGTTTCTTGCAAGTTCATTATTACCTTTTGTTTGCTCAGTCGTAATCCAGCTTTATTCCAAAGTGGTTCACTACAGTTGTAGTTTGCAGTGCTGTGTATTTGTGATGGCTCACAGAGCCCGAGGTTGCGTCAACTCTCCGGACAGTTTTTGTTTTATTTGTGGGGAATATACCGTGAAAAAGCGGCAGAGGAACATTTCTGCATTTATTAAAAAAGTATATTTCGCCTATTTCGGTTTGAAGTTAGGCGATCAAGACAAACCGTGGGCTCCTCACAAAGTGTGCAAGACATGTGAGGAAGATCTACGCTTATGGATGAAAGGTAAAAAACAAGTATTTCGTTTCGGAATACCTATGATGTGGCGTGAACAAAGAGACCACAGCAGTGACTGCTATTTTTGCTCTTGCATTGTGAAGGGATACAACTTAAAAAATAAGAACGTAATAAGTTACCCCAACCTTCCCTCAGCAATTAGGCCTATGCCTCATAGCAACGAAGTACCTGTGCCTGAACCACCAAAATCTTTGGATCATATTTGTGTGGACGGTTCTGATCATGATGAGACTCATCAGATGGCTTTTCCCGATGAGTCCAGTACTTCTGAGTTTGAAACTGAACCAGATCCGAAACCTGAACTTTTCTCTCAAGCTGAATTGAATGATTTAGTCCGGGATTTAGGACTCCCAAAAGATGCTGCCCAACTGCTAGGTTCTCGGCTTAAACAGAAAAATCTATTGTCACCAGGAACAACTTTTTATTGGTACCGCAACCGCGAGACACAATTTTTGAAGTATTTCAGCAAAGAGGAAGATTTGGTATTTTGCAACGATATATACGGAGTGATGGAAAAGTTTAAACTCAAGTATGATCCTGCTGAATGGCGGCTGTTCATTGATTCGTCAAAAGACAGCATAAAAGGTGTTCTTCTTCATAATGGCAACACATTCGCTTCAGTTCCTATTGCTCACTCTGTTATTCTCCAAGAAAAATACGAGAATTTGGCCCTGATTCTTCAGAAGATTCGTTATGATGAGCATAAGTGGATGATTTGTGGAGACTTTAAAATTCTATCCATGCGGGGGGCGGAGCCAGCGCGAAACCGGCATGGCGGTGTAAGTCCTCTTCTCGTGGGCCTTGATGTTGAAATCCTGACTGCCACCCGTATATATTCCTACTGCGTTGGTGGAATCGAGAGGCTTAAGCTGGAGGATGGCGGGGAGCAAGCAAACGAGATTGGAATTTGCCTCTACGCCTGCAGCGACGGGGTCCAAGCAATCGAAGTCGGATCCGCTATCGCCGCAAAAATCTGGGCCTACACATGGATCTACGGATGATTTGCATCAGCTTTTACAAGAAGTGCGGGCAATAAGAAATCGTGTGGATTTAAATGGTGAGACGCTATCTGAGCTGCAAAGTGACATTAAAGATATGAGCGCGCAGATCCAATCTCTTTCTGTCAGAGTGGATAAGGTGGAAGCAACGGCGGCTGGGTATGAGGAACGAATTAAACATGTTACTTCTGTGACCCGTAAGATAGACTGGCTTGAGAGAACGATGGAGGATATGGGCAATCGTGCCAGACGCAATAACATCCGCGTAGTTGGGCTGGCTGAAGGTGCAGAAGGAGATGATCCCATTCGCTTTATGGAGGACTTTCTGCCTAAAATATTTAAGATTACCTTTGCACGCCCTCTGGAAATCGAACGGGCGCATCGGATCCCGACTTTCCCGTCTGGTTCTAATTCTCAGGCTAAGCGTCCCCGCCCTTTTATTATGTGCCTTTTGAGGCACCAGCAAGCTGCGCAGATTCTTGCGGCGGCTAAATCTAACCATCCGCTTCAATATGAGGGGCATAAAATTGCCTTCTACCCGGATTTCTGCAAACGCACGGTGGAGAAGCGGCGACAGTTTTTGGAGCTGCGCCCCAGGTTACGGCATCTGCAGGCAAGGTTCGGCCTGTTCAATCCTGCGAAATTTAAAGTGACTATGAACAATAGTACTAAATCCTTTGAGGACCCTGGAGCGCTGCGCCAATTTATTGAGGATCAAGAAGAGCTCCTTATGCAGCAAACCTGATCTGGCCTTCAGCTTGGGCCTTTGGACGGTGTTTGTGTAGCTGAAGTTTTGGTTTCCTATGATGTGTAAATGCATATTTGTGGGTTTCCTGACTTAACTGTTAGATTGGTGGGTGGCGGGTGAATGAATGGTTCTGTTTTTCTTAAGGGGCTGCCCTGTGCTGTAAGAGTGTTTCAGCTGTCTCACCCTTTTTTGGATTATGGTTTTCTTTTTGGGAGGGGTTATGGGCTCTCTAGGAATTTTCAGATAAATGGGAATAGGGTTGTGCCCACCTTTAATAGCATGGTTGCGGATGTCTTACAGGCGGGATGGCCAATGGGTTGAGGTTTTTGTCTCTAAATGTGAAGGGCCTTAGGTCTCCTGTCAAACGGAAGAAAATCCTTCTTTACTGCAAGCGGCAGAACGCTGATGTCATCCTACTACAGGAGACTCATCTTTCTGCACTCGAAGCGGGCAAATTGGGAGATAGGCACTTTAAGCTAGTGGGTTGTTCCCCTGCCATCCATAAGAAAAATGGGGTTGTCCCACTGATAAAGGCTGCCCTGGGATTTCAAGTTATCAATTCTTGCCATGATCAGGAGGGGCGATGGTCTAAATCTTTGGTGAGGGCTGGAAGGGAGCTTCTATCTATTACCAATGTGTACGGGCCCAATAGCGATGATCCTTCTTTTTTCATACTTTAAATGGGGTCATTCTGGAGGATCAAGGTGTTTTGATAATTCTTGGTGGGGATTTTAATCTGGTGAGTGACCCATTGTTGGACAGGAGTCCTGGTAGGATAGAACGCTCTTCTCGTGCGAGTGTGGCTCTCTCCGCGCTAGTGGAGTCTTGTGGTTTAGTGGATATTTGGCGATTGTTTCACCCCAAGGAGAAGGATTTTTCCTTTTTCTCCCCTGTGCATGGTTCTCTATCTCGTATAGATTTTTTTCTGCTTTCTAAGTCTTTGGTTTCCGGCTGTCGGGATGCGTCAATTTTAGGTAGATCGGTTTCAGACCACGCCGCCATCACGCTAGATGTTGCTGTAGAGGATGTGCAGAGGCCTGGCCAGACTTGGTCCTTTAACCGTGCTTGGCTGGCGGATCCAGTGTTCCAGGAGGAGGTACGGATGGCTATCGCTTCCTATTTTGCTTCAAACAGATGGGGCGACACTGCCGGTTGGGCTTGGTGGGAGGCCTTTAAGGCCTCATTACGAGCTGTGATTACCAGTTTTAAAATCAAGGAGGCGAAACGGCGGAAGGCTTATTTGTCGACCCTAGACGCGCAAATTCGGGCAGGTGAACGGTTATGGCTATTGCACCCTCGGCCGGAAGTTTTAATGCGATTGCAAAGGCTGCGATTTCAATATAATGAAATCTTAAGCTCTGAGGTTGAGCAGACTATGCTAAAGCAGTCTGCTAGGTTTCATGTGGAGAAGAATAAAGCCGGTCGGCTTCTCGCGCATACTTTGCGCGGGAAGCAAACTGAGTCTAGAATAGCTTCCCTCTTGTCTAGTAGTTCTGAGTGTTTGACGAAAGATGACCAGATAACAGCAGAATTTACTAAATTCTACAGTTCGTTGTATGCCTCTGAGTCGATGGCAGATCTCACGGCTTTCACTACCTTTGTTGAGAACTTGGAAAGGCCTGTTTTGGAAGAGTATCAATCTCTAGATATGGGTAAACCTTTTTCGCATGACGAGCTTTCCTCGGCTATTAAGGGCATGTCTTCAGGGAAAGCGGCTGGGCCCGATGGCCTCCCAGCGGAATTTTATAAGGTCTTTGCTAAAGAGTTAGCCCCGTATTTGTTGTTATACTTTGCTGAGCTCGAAACAGAGTTTAGTCAGACCGACCGGTTCACAGAAGCTACAATAGTAGTGCTAGAGAAGCCGGGTAGGGATCCCAGATATGTAGCGAATTATCGGCCTATTTCTCTCCTGAACGCCGACTATAAGATCTATGCGAGTCTTCTTGCCCATTGACTAGCGGCGGTTATTGGCGATTTGGTTCATCCTGATCAGTGTGGGTTCATTCCTGGGAGGTCTACCGCGGACAATGCCCGACTACTGTGTAATCTGCTCGAGAAGGTATCGTCGGATCCTAATCCATATGTTGCCCTTTCATTAGATGCGGAAAAGGCATTTGATAGATTAGAATGGCCGTTTTTGTTTTTTATTTTGCACTGGTTCGGGCTTGGTGATCGGTTTATAAACAAGGTCAGGGTTCTATATTCTCATCCGATTGCACGTATTTGTGTCAACGGTGCCCTGTCATCTCCTTTCTCTCTCCATCGAGGTACCAGGCAAGGATGCCCCCTTTCCCCCTTACTATTCAATTTAGCATTGGAGCCTTTGGCGATTGCTGTGCGGCAGCACTCTGGTCTCACAGGGGTTCAAATTGGCTCCTTACAAGTAAAGTTGTCCGCGTATGCGGACGATGTGCTTCTGTTCACGCAACCTTCCGAGGTTCCGACTATCTTGGCATTATTTGCCGAATACTCTAGTGTCTCTGGATATAAGATTAACTGGTCTAAATCGGTAGCCTTTCCCCTTAATTTTATGGCCACCTCTACGGAGATGGCTGCTTTTCCGTTTAAGTGGGAAGCGGGCAGCATCAAGTATCTCGGGGCGTGGTATAACGCCTCGATAGATATCATGATTCAGAAAAATCTCGACGAGCTCCTGACTTTGATTCAGCAGAAGACCCTTGCCTGGTCTCCTCTTCATCTTTCATGGTGGGGTCGACTAGAGGTCATCAAAATGTCTCTTATTCCAAAGATTAATTATGTCCTTAGTATGCTCCCCTTTCTCATTCCGTCGATATGGTATAAGAAGCTGGAAAATAAGTTACTTATTTTTCTTTGGGCGGGTAAGCAGCCTCGTATTGCCATAACAAAGCTGAAAGCAGTTAGAGATAATGGTGGAGTGCATTTCCCAGACTTTGGTTGGTTCCATCAGGCCCTTCTGGTAAAGCAAGGTTCCTTGTGGCTAACACTGGATGTCCTGGATAGGAAGCCTATTTGGCTTGAGGTGGAGTCTCGCTTAGCCGCTCCCTACCCCTTGTTGTACTTGCTGGGCTCGCTACATCCTGATGAGTCTCTCGTGGGGCGGGTCATTAGATCAACTCAAAATGCTTTTTTAGCATTGGCACGGTTGGTGGCCAAGGAGGATTCGCCTTCGGGACAGACCCCGCTTTGGTGGAATCCGCAGTTCCGGATACGTGGGCGGATGTTTGCTTGGAAGAAGTGGCAGGAGCGTGGTATCTGGTCGTTAGGGCAGGTAGTAGGTGCTACTGGATGGAAGGAGTTTGCGGTATTGCAGAAGGAGTTTTCTCTGCCTAGCTCCTGTTTCTTTCAATGGGTCCAGCTCAAGCACTGTCTTTTAGCGATTAAAACTCCTCCTAGGTTATCTGATTTGGCCAGGGGGGGAGCTCTGCTTGATGGGCTTAAGGCCTTGACTGGCCAGACGGGGGTCACCTCTAAGATCTATGCAATGTGGAGGGAGCGTTCCTCCAGGGCTCCTGTTGGGCTGGCTCGGGTTTGGGAATGTGACATATCTCAGGAAATTTCCTCATCAGTCTGGAAAACTCTCTGGGGCCCGATATCTAAAGTTTCCAGATCAGCTGCGCTTACCCAGTCGATGTATTTTTTTATGCATCGGGCGTTAATAACCCCGGTGAAGCTGGCTAAGTGGGACTCTGCTTCTTCTGGCTTGTGCTGGTCTTGCTTGAAAGAAAAGGGCACCTTCTCCCATATGTTTTATGATTGCCCTCTGGTGCAGAGGTTTTGGAGACAGGTGTGGGGGCGGATGCAATTGATCCTGCACTTCTCCACTGAGTTGGAGAGGAGTCGGATCCTTTTGCGTTCCCTGGGTGTCTTTCCCGCAGGGGATCATGACAAGCAATTTTTATTTAATTTTATGATGGCGATTGCTATTAAGATGATCCTTTGGAAGTGGAAGAAATTCCAGAGCCTGAGTTTAGATGGGTGGTGGAACCTGGTCTGTCATTACTCTAAATTGGAAAAACTTTATAGTAAACTCCACTACCCTGACAAGGAGGAACTCAATGTTCGCAGATGGTCACTTTTGGATCAATTTGCTGCCCGTGCCCAGGTCACGTAATGCAGTGCGTTTGTCCGTTTAGTTGACCTAGGGTCTGCATTGGCCGCCCGCCTAAGATGTGAGATGTTGTTGTGGGTACTCCTCGTGTTTCCTCTTGTTTTTCTTTTTGTATTGTATTTTATCCTATGCTGTTTTCCTTGGAGAGCCAGGGTGGGTGATGGGTGGGGGGGGGGGTAGTGTTGTAATGCTACCTGCTGGGGTTGATTTTGAGCTGTGTTGGGTTGTTTTATTTGTTGTATGTTTTATAAAAGGTTAAATAAAGAATTTAAAAAAAAAAAAAAATTCTATCCATGCTATTAGGGCAGCAATCCGGTTTCACCAAATATCCCTGCTTCCTTTGCTTGTGGGATAGCCGGGCCCGCGACCTACACTGGGGGAAAAAAAGACTGGCCAATTCGGGAGTATTTGAGACCCGGTGAGAAAAATGTTCTTCATGAGAGCTTGGTACCTCGTGATAAAATTCTATTACCACCTCTCCACATTAAGTTGGGTCTCATTAAGCAATTCATCAAGTCCCTTCCAAAAGATGGTGAGTGCTTTCGGTACCTTTGCTCAAAGTTCCACCGACTTTCTGAAGCAAAGCTAAAGGAAGGAGTGTTTGTTGGCCCGGATATACGGAAACTCATTTCAGATGGAGCATTCGCTGAAACGATGTCTGAGAAGGAAAAAGAAGCCTGGGAGACCTTCAAGGATGTTGTTCTCAAATTCTTGGGGAACAGGCGGGATGAGAACTATAAGGATATTGTTGCCAGGATGCTCAATGCCTTCAAAGAACAAGGCTGTAACATGAGCCTGAAAGTCCATTTCTTGCACTCCCATGTGAACTACTTTCCCGAAAACTTGGGGGCGTACAGTGAAGAACAAGGTGAAAGGTTTCACCAGGACATCAAGGACGCAGAGAGAAGGTACCAAGGAAGATGGAACAACACTATGATGGCTGGTTTCTGCTGGTTGCTGCTGCGGGAAACCCCAGATGAAAAATACGCCAAGCAGCGCACCAAGAGAAGCATTCGGGGGAAGAAGAAACGGGCCCACCAGGAGATTGATTGACCCAAGAATGACTTTAAAATCTAAACTGTGTTGACAAATATCGTGTTTTTACTAAACTTTGAAATAAAAATTTGCTAGTTATTACCACAGTGTCGGATCTCATTTATTAGAATTTTATTTTCACACCATCGGGTGTTTGTCTTCATGTATTGCAATGGTGCGGTTTGCGTTTTCTATTCTTACATACATACCTGTACAACATTTTTTGCACATTTCTTTGCTTTGCTTTGTGTCTAACCTCGCTCTTATATGCTGAATGTTTGTGCACATGTATGTGGCTGTTTTAAGTGCAGACAATTTTGCTACCATCACAGTGTGTTTTGTTGACATTACTCTATTCTTATGTGCTGCCTTGTTACAATTTTCTTTATTCTTATTTGAATAACTACTAAACAATTAGTCTAAAGAATTCATCCAAGAAACTTTTATCTCGATCGCACTCAATCTGAAACGTTCACCTCAAACTGCTAATCCAATGTAGCAAAATATCTGTACGTGATGGAGCAAATTGGTTACCAGATTTGGATTCAGCGCACCAAAAAACGTAAAAATCAATCGAAACATTAGAGGCAGTTTAAAAAAAAATTTTTTTAGTGTACCTGTGTTGTTTACCTTATCAGAATATAGAAAGACTAGTGGACATGCAATGAAGTTATAGGGTAAACTATTTAAGACTAATAAAAGAAAATATTTTTTCACTCAACATGTAATCAAACTCTGGAATTTGTTACCGGAGGATGTAGTAAAGGCTGTTAGTGTAGCTGGGTTTAAAAAAGGTTTGGACAAGTTCCTGGAGGAAAGGTCCATAAACCATTATTAAGAAGGGACCCAGGATATCAATGCTTGAACCAATACAAGCATTGTGGAACCTGTGTCCCTTGGGGAAACTGCTAGGTACATATGACCTAGATTGGCCACTGTTGGAAACAGAATACTGGGCTTGATGGACCTTGGTCTGACCCAGTATGGCATATCTTATGTTCTTATGTTCTTATGTTATGGAACATAACTACCGGACGACTTGAGGGCAACTACAGACCTCAAAGACTTTAGAAAACAGCTAAAAACCATGCTGTTCATAGAACACTATGGACACATCACATAACCTAAGAGAATGTATAACAGCACATGATACCGCCTGTATTGAAAATGTTTTGCAGCACCACTGTATATAGTCCACACTGTACATAGCTCAAACCACTCTAACACACAATACACCACACCTTGTACATAGCTCACCCCAATCCAGCACACGATACAACACACACTCAACTAAATTTCACCCTCACTGCATGATTAACACACTCACTTTACCCGATTGTTTGCTGTGATACCACCTTGATTAATAAGATAAGGCAGTTTAAAAATACTGTTAAATAAATAAAAATAAATAAATGTTATGTTCTATTGAGAGAGGAAGGACAAGGAGGAGTCCTAGTTCTGATTCTGGTGACGGTTGGAATGTGTCTGAAGGTTCCAGAAGGGGAGGAGGCCCTAGGAGCTTCAGAGAACTAACCAAGGAAGGACCACAGAGAGTCAGGGGAACTTCACCAGAAACCTCTTGGAGAAAGTCAAGGCCAGCCAGAGGTATTGAAGTTAGCCCAGTGACCTGTAAGAGAGACAGGAGAACTCCGTTTAGAGGGAAAGCTTACCCAGGGGAAATTGCAAGCCATGTGAGTAGCAGAAACCATTCTCCTGAAATTTATATGGAAACCGAGCCTTCAGCAGTAAAGCCTGCCAGAAGCTTACTTCCACAAAATAAGGTGAGCGGTTTAAAATCCTCTACGAATCTCCTGAAAGTTAAGAAACTTCCTTAATGTAATAGCACTCCTCAGAAGAGAGAAGAGTCTGCATTAAGCAGAGTGTTACAAATCCTAGAGAGGTTACAGCAGAATAGTTCTGAGATTGAATCCAATGCTTCTCTAATAGAGTCAGATGTAGAGAGCATGGAATTAGAAGCCCCTATGATAAAGGATGTGAGCTCAGACATAGAAATGGATTGCTCTCTAGGTTACACAAAATAAGGAAAGCTAGAAGGTTTCTAGAGACTCTGAAAACCTAGCAGCTTGAAGAAGAGCATGGCTGAGCAGAATAAGCAAATGAGGTTGCTGAGATTCTAAGCTCTGACTGTGTATTTAAAGGACTGTTGGCTAATAAGTATATAGTTTGCAATACAGCAGATAGAGAAACTAAATGATTGTGAGAAGAAGGAAACAGTCTGCAATAGAGTTTGTACATTACTGGAGAATTGCAAACTGTACCTGTTTTAAAGCCACGTTGGAAGTTGGTTTTTTTGTCTGCACAAGAGTTTCACTGCTGTTCTTATATGAAGAAATACTTTCTATTGATTTGATTGGCAAGCTGAATATAGAAGCACTTTACTTTATTGATTACTCTGGGAAAAACACCCGCAACCTATGTTCTGATATTTTGAACTATAAATAAGAAGTTCATTTGGCTGAAGAAAAAAAATAAAAATCCTGCGAGCCTATAATCCTTCTCGGCTGAATCATTTCAACCACACAACTACACAGTTATAGGCAATCATCAAGGGAAAACATATTAAAGTTCACGTCTCCAGCCCCTAGGCGACAGCCTGGCCGACAGAGGCATGACAATACACAGACCTCCATCACAGGGAGAACACATGGCTGGAGACTTAATAGAAGACATAAATATCATTGCCAGGAAAGGGGAAGTGCTACTGATAGGAGATTATAATATGCCATATATTAACTGGCACATCCCTGCTATGATGTCATCTAGAAGTAAGGAGATCCTGGATTCTTTACAAAAAGAAGTATTCAGGCAACTGGTAATAGAACCCACACGTGAAGGGGCCATACCGGACTTGGTGCTTACCAACGAGGAAAGTGTTTCTGATGTTATGATAGGAAATGATCTCGCATTCAGTGATCACCAGATGGTGTAGTTCAGTAGTACTAGGACTAGGGCTTCTAAAATCCATTCAAAAACGAGGATCTTAGACTTTAGGAAAACTAACTTTGCCAAGATGGGCCAATACCTCAGGGCGTCGTTAGTGGAATCTGAACAGCTGTGGGATGTAGAAAAACAGTGGGCAAAACTGAAAGGGGATATTTTAAGGCAACCAACCTTAGAATGGTAAATAAAGGTAAAAGGAAAGGGAGGTCACTTTGGTTCTCAAAAGAAGTAGCTGACAAGATGAAGAAAAAGAGGGAGGCCTCATGAAATACAAGTGATCACAGAGAGAGGAAGACAGATATCTATATTTGGAGAAACTAAATGATTGTGAGAAGAAGGAAACAGTCTGCAATAGAGTTTGTACATTACTGGAGAATTGCAAACTGTACCTGTTTTAAAGCCACATTGGAAGTTGTTTTTTTTGTCTGCACAAGAGTTTCACTGCTGTTCTTATATGAAGAAATACTTTCTGTTGCATAGGCAACTTATAAACAAACTGAGCACCCTAGGGATAGACCCTAAAGTTACTGCTTGGGTTAGAAATTGGTTGAGTGGGAGGCGACAAATGGAGTTTCACTTTGAGGAGGAGGTTATCAGTGGAGTTCCGCAGGGATCTGTCCTTGGTTTGATTCTTTTTAACATCTTTGTTAGTGATATCATGGAAGGGCTGTTAGATAAGGTTTGCTTCTTTATGATTGATACCAAAATCTGCAATAGAGTAGACACCCAGGAAGGTGTAGATAACATGAGGAGAGATTTAGCTAAGTTTGAAGAATGGTCTAGAATTTGGCAACTGAGATTTAATGCTAAAAAATGTAACATCATATATTTGGGCTGCAACAATACAAGGCAGTGGTACAGTATAGGGGGTGACGTACTTCTGTCCACGAAAGAAGAACAGGACCTAGGCGTGGTTGTGTCCGATGATCTCAAAGTAGCTAAATAGGCAGAAAAGGCAAGGGCAAAAGTTAGAAGGATGCTTGGGTGCATAGGGAGAGAAGAAAGGAGGTGCTAGTGCTTCTATATAAGTCTTTGGTGTGACCTCATTTGGAGTATTGTGTGCGATTCTGGAGACTGCATCTTCAAAAAGATATAAACAGGCTGGAGTCGGTACAGAGGGTGGCTACTAAAATGGTTAATGGTTTTCATTATAAAGCATATGAGGACAGACTTAAGGACCTTAATATGTACACCTTAGAAGAAAGGCAGGACAGAGGTGATATGATTGAGACGTTTAAATACCTCCGTGGAATAAATGCACAGGAGGAGAGCCTCTTTCGATTGAAAGCAAGCTCTGTTATTAGGGGACATGGAATGAGGGTGAAAGGGGATAGATTCAGGAGTAATATGCGTAAATATTTATTTACGGAAAGAGTGTTGGATCTGTGGCATAGTCTCCCAGTGGAGGTGGTAGAGATGAGGACAGTATCTGAATTCAAAGAATCATGGGACAAACACAGAGGATCTCTAAAGGAAAAAAGGGGACTTTTGTAGTGGTTGATATTGAAGGACAGACTAGATAGCCCATGTGATCTTTTTCTGCCGTCATGTTTTTATATTTCCATAATGTAGCCATGCCCTCATTTCAGTACAAAACTTTAGCACAGTCAATTTCCTGCTAAAGCTTGGTAATATTTTCTGCTAATGCTTGTTAACAGCAAAAACTTTACCATACTTTAGTAAATTCAGGATCTTCTGCCTCTCCACTCAATTCACAGATCACTTTGTACTGACACTGCCATTTTAAATAAGTGCTAGTTTCTCTGTAACGATATGCTTTACATGATGCAAAAGCTTACTATGTACATGTATGTGTTGTGAAGCCATAATTGCTTGTGTGACTATTTTTTATCCTTTTCCCTAGAAACCTGGAGCTCAATTTGATAAAAAAAAATCTGTGTATAGTCTGCAGATAAACACACAGGCAGGTACAGAGCTTCCTCTAGTGGTAATTATCTGCCATAATGGATATAACAAAAAATCTACATCCCAGGAATGAAAACATTTATGGTATATGTAGTCTATTTCTTTTACACTGGGAGGATATAGATTCAGTTCACTAAATGTGTGCAATCAGTAAATAAACCTATTGTTGTTATATATGTTAAAATTGTATGGCCATTAGTCAAGTGGAACCATCAGCCAGTCCTACTATTCAATTAAATAATTGGAATGAACTAGAATATCAAGGACTGAACCACAGTTTTTGTCATTTTAGAATTAAAAAGGTCCTTCCCCCCTCTACCTCTCCCAGTATATGTCCTCTTATGCTTTAATCATCTTTTTTTTCTAGCCTCTTTCAATTCATGCTAATATCAGGCATCACTATTGTCACGCCCTCACCACTCGCCTCCAGCTTAGAGAGGGTGGTTGTATAAGGAACTTTCCCCTTTCAGCCTTAACTGACTAGTTCCCCGCAATGCTTTCTGGGAAATGTAGTTTAATTGCGATATATATGGGCTTCAGGTAGAAAGCTGTAGTCGGGTTCCTTGGGTAAGGCAATGACAGAAATTTATTGAGCACAAAAAAGGTTCATAAATACCACATTCAGGCATACTTCTCCAGGCTTCTTCAAAGTACAACAGGTTATAAGCAAAACAAAACCCAAAACCAAAATGGCAGCTTAAAGTATTCTTCAGCTGAGAAAAACATAGCCTTTTAACAGCAAGGCTACCAGCTTCCTTTAGCCTTGCTGGTTAAAGCATAAAAGACAAAACAGGCTTTCTTCTGTGGCAGTTTGCCTTCTTTTCCAGTCTCAAACCTTTCCAGGCTGTTTTCCAATTTACAAGCAAAAACAAAAACTCCAAACAGGAATAAACTTTCAACGTGCAAGCAAAGTTCTATTCAGGTTTCTCAGGAAAATTCAAGAGCAAAAAGAAAGTTTTTTCCTCACAGTTAATTTGGCTTCTTGTGGTTAACAAGCACAATTCACAACTCCAGCTTATTCTTACATCTTAGTAAAACTTCCCCTCTTTACCATGTGGGAATTTACAATCCATCTACCTGCTTCTTATGGTTACCTTTCTCTGGAGGGCTTTCTCTCAGGGCTGGCTTTCCTTCAACCCTTCTGTGGCAAAGGCTTGGCACAAAGAGCAATCCATGAGGTTGCCATCCTCATTCAGCTCAACATCAGGCTCTCCTAGCTGCATAGACTGACTCTCCTTCTGGCTCACTGGGCTCAGCTGACAGCCTCTCGTTAGAACTGAGAGTGTCTCCTGCACCTCTGCCTTGCCCAGCATTAGACAGGCTTCTCCTGCTCTGCTCAGCATTAATCAGGCTTCTTAGGCTCATACCTGACTTTTATCTATCCTTCCAATGTAAATAGATTATGTATATAGTTAACCCTGTTTTCCAAGTTTATACTCCTGTTCGATGTAAACCTGACAGCTTGTTGTTATGGTCGTTAAGTTATAATGTAAACCGCACTGATGCTAAATAGCGCGGTATATAAGAAATTGTAATAAAATAAATAAATAAATAAATAATACCTGTGCCTCGGCTTGTATCACCTTCTCTCTCTCTTTCTCCTCTTCTTGCCTTTGCCTCAGCCCTTGCTTCTGGCATTTCTTCCACCCTCTCTCCTTCTCCTCTTTCTCTTTCTCTATAATCTAGCATAGGCTTATATCTCCAGGGTTCTAGCCCCACCTCCTCTCTTCCCAGGTGACGGAGATCACTCTGCCTTCTGGCACCTGAGTAATCAGGGAGCTTACTGACGTAAGGGTCTTGGACCTTAGGTCTGTATTCACTCTCCCTTATTTCTCTAGGGGAAACCTGAAACCTGTTCCAGCTGGGGTTTTCTGGTTCCTAGGTGAGGTTGTGGTTTTGTTACCCTGACCTTGCAAAAGGGGCCCTTTTACTAGGGTGAACTCTTTGCCTTTTTCCCTTTCCCCTAACTCAGGATAGGCTTCCTTACCACACTATATATATTGCTAACAAATCCAGATCATTATTATTTTTTTATTTATTTAGCAATTCAAAGTGGTATACATTCAACTTTCGGGTCCATTCCTTTATGAGAGTAGAGATGTGCTTTCTTTTAAAACAGACTCTGAGAGGTCACATGATGCGGTGAGCTTGAGAGGACGTGGGTTGCTCGAGCTCCGGGCCCTTCTTCCCCCTAAGGCTGTTTTTGTGCCGTGTCTTGCACCGAATTTGGACTAGCTGGGGTTTACTGTGCTAATTACCCCCACGAGTTACCTGCTGTGCCTTGTAGAATGGCGACTGCAGTGAAAGCGGGAAGACGTGACAAAGACCGCGCTGCGAGTACCTTAAAAATGGCGGAATCCCCCCCGAAGCATAATGTTGCGGCTTCCCCAACACTGACGGAGGAAATTTCTGCCGCGGTTACTAATGCACTCTCTTTACAATTTGATGCCTTACATGCCAAAATGGACACACTTCAGAGCTCCCTGGGCTCACTGGGCTCTCGGGTACAGGAGGCAGAGACCCGTATTTCCCGAGCAGAAGATGATATGGAACAGTTGCGACAGGAGCTAATTGCAGTACAGCAGGCCTCTAAGACACATGCTACGAAGCTGGAAGACCTCGAAAACCGCTCGCGCCGCAATAATTTGCGGTTTCTGGGTATCCCCGAGTCTGTCCCGGATAAAGACTTGCGGCAGTATGTTGAGAACCTCTCTACCTCTCTACATGATGGGGCTAGTTTGACCGGGCCTATCGTGGTGGAACGAGCTCACCAGCTGGGGCCCAAAAAAGCAAACAGGAGACCGCCGGCCTCGAGTGGTTCTGGCCCGATACCTGTGCTATCCGCAAAAAGACACTGTACTACGTATAGCCAAACAAAAAGGTGTCGTCGAGTGGGAGACAGCAAAGATTCGCATTGTGCAAGATTACTCGGCGGCTTTGAGCCTTCGTCACAAGGCCTATGCCCAGTTATGCCAGCGCCTGATTGAGGCCAATGTCCGCTTCAGCATTCAATATCCTGCCCGTCTGCGCGTGCTCAATCAGGGCACCTACCGGGTGTTCGATTCAGCAGAGGAAGCCCGTCCCTACGTGGAACAATTGCTGGTGCCGGGAGCCTCAAACCTGGGAGAGTGATGCTTGCTCTGAGGACATGTGGTGCTTTGTCGGGCAGCCCTTTTTGGCATGGGGCGGCGGCAGAGGCTGATTGCTGTTCCCCGCTCTGCTGGAGGACTGGTCTTAGTGAAGCTGTGGCCTGGTTACGAGGCCTTCCCCCCCCCTCGAGTGCCTATTGCAGAGGCCGTGAAGCCCTGGATCTGACTCCAGTTCGCCTGTACCGGGAGTGGAGCAGTCAGTTTTGGATACCATAATGCTAGCCTTTGACTCGGGGGTAGTGGCCTCCACTGATGGGCGGCGATGGTCGTACTGGCCTGCCCTGAGCGGCCCCGAGACTGTGACGCTGCTATCTTGGGGCTATGCTGCTTGCTAGCTCCGGAGATCCCGGTTGGACTGTTATCGGGACTGGACTTCTCAACCCTTACCAAGTGCTGAGAGCAGATGGTGGCCTCCCACGGGCTGTAGGACTGTGGATGTTTGTGTTAATGTATGAATGGTTATTAAACTGGGTTGTATTACCATGTCAATGCAGGGAAAAGGGTGGGGTGTGAATGTTGATGGCTGTACCGTATTATTTTGTATTGTGGGATTTATGAGGTGATCCAGTGGGGGGGGGGGGGGTAGCTGTTCTAGTTCTTATAAATTATGGTGGATGTGGGTTTAGACTAGCCCCTAGGGGGTTTCATAATTCCAGTGCAGTTTTTGGAAGGGGGGAGGAGGTCCCACACGCATCATCTAGGTGACTCTTGATGGGAGTGGATTGGTGGTTGCAGATTGTGAGTAGGGGTAAGATGGGTGAGGGTGAGGGTAAGGGGGAGGGGGTGGGGTGGGCGGAGGGGGGTAGGGGGGGTGGGAAGGGTGGGGGGCGGGATGGGGTTTGGGAGCTGCGGGGAGCACAATGACTGTATCAATTGCCTTTATGGTTATGCTCTAGGAGTGCCTTATTGAGCAAGGGGGGGCCTCAGGCTGGGGGGACTCCACCAAACTTTTCTGTTAAACCTTCCAACGTGCTATTGCCTAACCACTGTCCCCTCTGAGGGTTATCTCTTGGAATGTGTGCGGGATAGGTAACCCGATTAAACGATGTAAAATGTTGCAGGCCCTAGCCCGATTAAACTGTGACATTGCCATGTTGCAGGAAACCCACCAGACAGCCGAGGAGCATGCCAAATTGCAGAAGACCTGGGTGGGACAGAGTTGGGGTGTTCCTGCTAAAGGAAAAAAGGGTGGAGTGGTCATCTTGATTAATAGACGGGTTTGTTTTGAGTTGGAGCAGGAGTGCGCTGATCCGGAAGGCCAGTACATTTTGTTATATGGTCGCTTGGAGGGTAGGCCGATCTTGCTGGGTAACCTTTATAGTCCCAATGTTCTGGACCGGGTGTTGTATGCCCAACTGGCTTCTAGAGTGGAGCAACTTCCTGATGTCCCATTGATACTTACCGGGGATTTGAATGGGGTGTTAGATATAGAGATGGATACGACGGGTGGGGGGGGAGCGGATGCGAGTGCCAACCACCAAGGCGCTACGAGGCTTATGTGCTCGCCTGGGACTTGTCGATCCTTGGCGCCTATTACATCCGTCAGAGAAAGATTTTACCCATCAATCGAGAGCTCATGGAACTAGCGCTCGAATAGATTATGTGCTGGTTTTGGAACGGTTGTTTGTACAGATTGGAGAGGCACAGATAGGCCCTAGTGCGGTATCGGATCATGCTCCGGTGTGGGTGGATCTGGGGTGGGGGGACTTGGCGATGCCACCTAGGCTCTGGCGGTTTTCCCTGGGGTTATACTATGATACGGAATTTCGCACCTACATTAGACAATGCTGGCAGGACTTTGCAGGACATAAGGCGCAGCACATAGAGGATCCGGAGTTGTTTTGGGAAACGGCCAAGGTGGTTTTGAGGGGCGATACCATTGCATATGTGGCATGGAAGCGCAAATTGCTGGCATTGCAGATTCTTCAGTTGGAAAAGCAGGTCATGAGAGCTCGACGGCGGTGTGCAGGAGGCCCCTCAGCCAGTAATAACCGACGACTGTGGGAGCAGCAGACCACTCTGAATGAATTACTTCATCAGAGAGCGAAAAAATCCCATCTATATTATAGATATCAACTTTACCGCTTTGGGGACAAGCCTGGACGACTTTTGGCACGCTGCCTACGGGGTAAGCAGGGTTCCCGGTTGATAGTGGCGCTTCGTGATGATCAGGGGCGTTTACATAACAGTAGTGCCGCCATAGCCAAGTTGTTTCACTCCTTTTTTCAACAGCTCTACGCGCGGAGGGAGGGGGCCCCTACTGTTATGCGGCACTATCTATATACCATACAGTTGCCTCAAGTGACGGCGGATCAGCGGGCACTTTTGGATGCTCCGGTGACGGTTGATGAAGTCTGTCGCGTTATTCAGAAGGCTAGTTGTTGTAAGGCGCCTGGCCCCGATGGGTTCGGGACAGAGTTTTATAAACTTTTAGGGGACTTAGTGCCTCCCTCTTTAGTTGCCTTATATCATTGCCCAGGGGCATTTTGGTCGAGGTGCCAATCATGCACACATTACCCTACTTCGGAAACCGGGGAAGGACCCTACTCAAGCAGCATCGTATCGGCCTATCTCCTTATTGAATTTTGATTCAAAGGTCTTGGCTAAGGTTTTGGCAGATCGACTTGCTTCAGTTTTGGGAGGTCTGGTGCATGAATCACAGGTTGGGTTCGTTAAAGGGTGGTATGCAGTGCGGAACCTACGTAGAATTTTGGCTTCCCTTGAATGGGTGCATGAGCGGGATCTTCAGTCTTTGGTAATTAGTTTTGATGCCGAAAAGGCCTTTGATCAGGTGCATTGGGATTATCTGCAATATCTTTTGCCTTCCTATGGGCTGGGTGACCCCTTCTGTAAGATGGTGGCTTTGCTATATGCGGCCCCGACGGCAGGAGTTCTCTGTAATGGGGTGGTTTCGGAAGACTTTTGTTTGGAACGGGGCACCCGTCAGGGTTGTCATCTATCCCTCCTGCTTTTTGTGTTGACTTTAGATCCGCTGATACGGCGGATAGAGGGCTCTACATGCATTCGTGGCGTGCAAATTGGGTCTCATAGTTTTAAGGTGGCTGCTTTTGCGGATGACATACTTGTTCATCTTACGTCTCCCCGGAAGTCTTTGCCTCACTTACTTGAGGAGCTCTCGCTTTATGGCAAATTTGCGGGGTTATGTATTAATATGTCTAAATCGGAGGCCCTAGACTTGGGGGGTACATTGCGGGAGAGTTGGCCAGACCCATTCCCCCTTCGTTGGGCAGGCAATTCCTTTGTCTACCTGGGCATTTTATTGACTGAGAAACCGATGCTGCTATACCCCATGAACTTCGAACTTATCTTTTCTAAGCTCCGAGCACAGCTACAGGCCTGGGCGCCCCTCCCCCTGTCTCTCCTGGGTAGAGTAGCCGCCTTAGGGATGGTGATTTTCCCACGAGTGCTTTACTGGCTGCAAACTCTCCCAGTTTGGCTCTTGAGGCGAGATGTGTTGCGTCTGGAGAAGGAGATCCGGGGGATCCTTTGGAAGGGGTCTAAAGCCCGTATATCGCTGGCTAGAATGAGAGGGGGGTGGCGATGGGGGGGGTGGGGGTCCCGGATCTTTGGAAGTACGCGCTGGCATGCCAAGCACGGCACCTGAGCGACTGGTTGGGAGATAGCGAGACCTATACTCCTCGTAGTTTAGAGGAAGCTTTTGTTGCCCCGCATACTTTGGAAGCAGTTTTGCATTTGCAGCCCGCGGCCTTGCCCACTCGTTTGACGAGCAGTATTATGCTTAAGGCGGCCCGGAGAACGTGGCAACAGTTAAATAAGTACTGGGGTAGCGATCCTACAACCTCGAGCTGGCTACCTATACAAGGTAATGTTTGCTTCCCGCCGGGTTCGGACTCGGCTCCCTATTGGCAATGGGGGCGGTTGGGTATCCGGCGCTTAGGGAACTTGTTGACCGCTGACGGCAGCTGTAAGGCGCTGGGAATGCTTTGTAGAGAATATGATCTGCGCCCAGGTGCATCTACCTTTGCTTATATGCAGGTTTCACATTATATTAGTTCTTTGCCCCAACGTGAGCTTCATTCGGAGCATTCAGCGTGGATCTTAGACTTCTTAGCTCTGGGGGCGGATTCTCCACCGACTATTGCTGCTTTTAAGAGGCGGTTGGACCGGCTTGGCTCTCCTCCTGATTTCACTGTACTAGAAGGCCTCTGGGCGAAGGAATTAGGGCGGGACATACCCTCGGGTACTGTTCGGGCGGCTTTGGGCCGGATTGCGTACTTGGTGGAGTGGGCCCGTTGGCATGAAATACAGTTTAAATGTATCCATCGGGCTTATTTTTCCCCGCGGCGAGCACTTCGAAGCCATCTGACTTTGGATGGCGGATGCCCCAAATGTTCTTGCTCTCTGGCGGACCTGGGTCATATGTGGGGTTGTCCCTATATCCGTCGCTATTGGCAACAAATCGGGGCATTTCTTGCCGGTCTTCTGGGTCAGCGTATTTGCTGGACAGAGATGTTAGTGGTGTTTGATCAGCTGGGACCGCTCCACCCAAAGGGCAGATGGGAGAAACTTCTGGTGCGCAAAGTCTGTCTGGTGAGTAAAGGGCCCCTACTTCGCCGCTGGCGCGAATCTGTGGCCCCTACGTTCTGTGAATGGCGTAATAGTTTACACCAGTTATTACTAATGGAGCGGCGGAGTGCGCTAGGGCACCCCCAGAGATGGGCTCATTTTTTGTTAATTTGGCTGCCCTACATTCAAAGATTGGGACCTAAAGCCCGTAGTGAGGTTTTGCGGGTGGGATAGTGGATGTTGGAGATGATTGTTGTTCAGTGCTCCTCATTGTGCTGTGCTCCCGGTGGTGGGTGGGGGGAGGGGGGTGGGGGGATTGGAGTATTTTGGCTCTGTTGTATTCTATTGTTCCATTGCTGGTTTGTACCCAGAGTGGTGGACAAGACACAGCCCCACCTGGGATTAGTTTTTCTGTATCTGTGAAAAGGAAAATTCCCTGTTTATGCCGTTTGTAGGTTTTCTCATGTGAAGTGAATAAACAGAATTTAAAAAAAAAAACAAAACAGACTCTGGATGAAATGAATTTTATCTGTTTTGATTCATCTGGATAAAATCTGATTCTTTATGCTTTTAAACAACTTTTTAATTTGAAGGTTGTATCTAATATTTCATTTGAACATATATGCAAAGTGATAGAGAATTATGGAATATCTTACAACAATCACCTGTCCAAATGTTTTGGATATCAACTTTTTTCTATAGCAGCAGGTTTGCTATCATTTGTCCAACCAGGATGAAGAAACAGACTTTGAAACGCTGACAGAGATTACCTACCAAATAAGGATACTCATTAGTAATGGGGGATTTCAGTTGTCTAATGTGAAGCAGACAAATGTCTCATTGGGAATGCCTGTGCGGTAACTTCCTAGGGGCTACCACTGCTTTTTCTAAATCAGATATTCAGCACCAGAACATTCACTTTCACCAAATAGCACCTTTGCTATCTGGTCAGTGGTGACATTCAGCCATTAACCCAATAGCAAAAAACAGTTAAAGTTAATTTTAACTGGTTTAGCCTGACCTGTATCTCCGCCTGCCCTTCTGACATAGCTGCCTGAATGTCTCACTGCTATTTGAAATTGAACATGGCCAAAACCGAGCTTCCTTTCTTTCCCCCTAAACCCACCTCCCCACTAATCCTTTATTTCTGTGGAGAATGCTCTATTCCCTCTGTTTCCTCAGCTCAGTAGTTTGTTCCTTATGCCTGGAAAAAAACATCTCTTACGTGTCTCTGTACAGTGTGCGTATAACTTGTAGTGCTATACAAATGATCAGTAGTGGTAGTAGCAGCTAGCTGGTTAGTGACTTAATATCAACATTGACTGGATGGCGACTGAGACTGTCCCCTATCTACACAGAGACCACCCTGGTTTTAACCAGGCATCCTTTGTGCTATTTGTGGCAATATTCAGTGACATCTGGATAGCACTGTTGAACATCAGGATCAGTTAGTAGGTATGTGAAATTACTAAAATGATTTGAATATGCCCCCCCACCCTAGATACTATAAATGACCATTTCTTAAAGCAGTTGGTCCTAGAGCCAATGGGATGGAGCCATACTTTAGATTTAATTGGCAATAGTGATCATAATGCAAGCAAATTGAAGATAATCACTAAAGGGAGAAATAACTTCATAAATGTAAAAAGTGAGGTTAGAAGGAAATTAAAAGAAGCAGTTTCAATGATTAAATTTGAAGCATGTAAATTGTCTAATGAATGGTGGAATGGGTAAATGTAGATTGGTAGTTTACACTATCAAAAAGTAGAAAGACTAGAGGGGACACAATAAAGCTACAATAAGACTAATAAGATTAAATAATTTTTTTTACTCAACGCGTAATCAAACTCTGGAATTTCTTACCGGAGGATGTAGTAAAAGCTGTTAGTGTAGCTGGGTTTAAAAAAGGTTTGGACAAGTTTGGGAGAGCTAACATGCTTCGTTACAATGTATCCTTGAAGGATACTAGCAAAAGATCGAAGACAAAAGTAGCCCAAATGCCCTTGAGTACAGAGCTTAATTTTATTTATTTAACATTTCTTATATGCTGCCTTTCTTGATATCAAGGTGGTTTACATTGATCAGGGCATTATAACTTTGAGCCAACTATTTTACAGGGAACATGAGCAATGGAGGGTTAAGTGGCTTGCCCAAGACCACAAGGAGCACCTGTGGGACTAGAACCCCCAGTCCTTCCAACCCAAGGTTGCTGTCCTCAAATGGGATTTGAACCCCTGAGCCTTCTGGCCTGAGGTATCTTGCCCCAACCACTAGGCCACTCCTCCACTCCAAAGATTCCAAATTACCCCTGTCTACCAATAGCCAGATTAATGTGAATAACATACAGCCTCTAAAATGCCTGTATGCAAATGCTAGACGTCTAAAAAAATAAGATGGGAGAATTAGAATATATAGCACTAAATGAGAGGCTAGATACGATTGGTATCTCAGAGACATTGAGGAAGGAGGACAACCAGTGGGACACTGTGATACCTGGATACAAACTATATCGTAATGATAGAGCAGATCAAATTGGTGGAGGGGTTGCGCTCTATGTTAGAGAGGGCATTGAGTCACAAAGGATTAAAGTTTTGCAGGAAACAAAATTCACTGTAGAATTTCTATAGATTGAGATTCCATGTAAAAAGGGGAAACGGCATTAAAAATCTTGAGAGGTAGTATTGTACACAGAGGGTTAACACTCTCCTTCAGCTTCACTAACTGAAATATAAATATAATCTGATACTAAGTCCTATTTGATCCTTTTTTCTATTGGAATTCCTTTCCTATTTTTAAGATTTTGCTATGTGCATCACTCTGGGGAATTGGAGGGTGTATAGCAAATTTTTAATAAACCATAAGTTGCTGGTGGGGTTTTCTGTATGTCAGCAGCAAGCCAGGTATCAGGAAAGCAATAAAAGCTCTCGCTGATATAATATCATAGAGTTAGAAGGAAAAGAAGTAGAACCAAGAATTCCAAAAAATGATAAGGGCTTGATGAAAGATATATTTCCAATTATTTTTGGGAATACTATTGTGACATGTAGCAATCTGAATTTCCTTTTTTACAAATGAATCTGGAGAGCTTTCTCAGTAACCTCTAGTATACTATGATTTCTGTGGATTAATATAAACACCTCAAATGTGGTATTACCACTGAGGATATTCAAAACAGCTACTAGAACTATGCTGTTGAGGGAGGCCCCTAGCTCCAATGGGTTCAAGGTGGAATTCTATCACGTTTTGTGACTGGTTGGTCCCCAAAGTTGATCTTTTATTTATTAACTTTTTGTCTAAGTCATCAGTGGGAGACACTTGAATGCAAGGTAATTTCAAAGGTGCTGGCTTTAAGATTACAGCCTGTGTTGCAGACTATAATATATTAAGATCTGAATGGCTTTATACTGGATTAGATACACATAATGCCAGTATGTTTTGTAATATTTTGAGCTTGACACAGAACCAGAAATGTCCCCTGTTGGCCTTACCCTTAAATGCCAAGAAGGCCTGTAATTGGATTGAGTGGAATTACATATTTTGAGTTTTAGTGTGGTTCAGTTTTATATATTTATGTATTTATTTGTTATACCATTTTATCATTGAAATATCAAAGCAATTAAAAAAAACAATATAAAAGCAAAAACTAACAAAAACATGCAGCAATACCACCAAATACAAAACAGAACATAAGAGTAAAAAAGAAAAAAAAAGTTAAACAAAAAGGAAGCAAATTCCTTCCTAAACAGCCAGGACTTCAAACCTTGTTTGAACTTCCTATAGGAAGATTTGAGCCTAAGATGAAAAGGTAAGGAAGGAGCAACATAAGCAATTGCTGAATGGCAAGAGCGTTCCAAATGAAAACAGTTATGAGAAGGAACCACAAGGTCATCATCATTGAGATGATCTCGACCTTCTAGATGGCTGATAAGAAATCAAACAAGAGGATAAACAAGAAAGTAACCCAGAATAAAAGCTTTTATGAGCTAACAATAACATTTTAAAATGTATCAGGCAATCAACAGGTAACCAGTGTTGCTGAAAATGCAATGGGGAAATATTGCCTATCTTGCACCAGATCCTGTGACTATGTCCAATATAGCTTCCCCTCTTGTCGGTTCATGAACCGACTACTTCTTGGAGCAGCTGGTTAATGAACTGACATTTATTTAATCTAGAAACTTTATCTCCCTAGCATGTCCTGCTGTGACCCAATTAATACCAGGGTAAATGAAATCACCCTTTTTTTTCTTTTTTTTTTTACGTGTTGTCAGGTCAACACTGAATCTTGGTGACCCAGCAGTCCCTGGGTTTCCTTGGAAAGGTATGACTGAATGAAGATTTTCAGCCTTTTCTTCTGAGGCAGAGGAGGGTAAAGTGACTTATCCAAGGTCACAAGGAGTACCAGTGGGAATACAAACCCAGATCTTCTGGTTGCTAGGCTGTTGCTCTAACCACTTGGCTACTACTCCATGGCACAATTTGATCTACCCTGTCATTGTGATATAGTTTGTACCCAAGAATTAGTGTCTCGTTGGTTGTGATACCTGTCTACAAACCATATTGCAAAGATAGTTTGTACCCAGGTATCACAACCAATGAGACACTGTCATTCCTGTGTATAAACTATAGCTCAATGATAGGATAGATCAAATTTGTGAAGGGGTTGCACTCTATGTTAGAGAGGGCATTGAATCATATAGGATTAAAGTTTTGCAGGAAACAAAATACATTGTAGAATCTCTATAAACATGGCAGTGGGAGTGTACTACCAAACACCTTGCCAGAAAGAACAGATGGATGATGAAATGCTAAGAGAAATTAGGGAAGTTAATAAAAGTTACAGCACAGTAATAATGGGTTTCAATTACCCGGTATCGACTGAGGACGTGTCACAGCAGGACATGCTAGGGAGAGAGTTTCTAGGTGAAATGAATGATTGCTTCTTGTGTGGCAGCACTGATAGCATGCAATAAATAATACCCGGATTCAGTACAAGGATCTAAACCAATTTATTGTGCACAAGGCCCAATCATCAAAGGACTGAGCCCTGGCGAACAGGAACAACTTCCTTAAATACAAGCTTCACAATTTGATACAGGCAGACTTTCTATTGGGCCCAACGCCCCCTGCACCTATCCAATCGGTGATCCCCTCACTGGGCCCTCTTCCCCCTTCTCAGGCTATGCTAACACAGGCTCAGTTTCTAGACATAATACATTCCTGCTACAAGGTCACTGCATCAGCATAAAAGCATGGAATAAAGGATTAATACAAACTTATCAAAAGCAATTTAGAGCGGTTTAAGGCAGATTCTCAGCCTTCACTGACTTTGGTCTTTCTCAGCACTACTATTTCTAACAGTGGGGGTGGGGACTCCGGCCTAGCTTGCAGGCTCATACATGTACAGGCTATTATATAGAAAAAACAAAGAAAAAGGAGCACTGTCCTTGCAAAAGTCCAAGGGGCCACAAAAAGCAAGAAGCCAAGACGTCAGGACGATTCAAATCAATTTTATTAATACAGACCCCAACGCGTTTCGGCAATCAATGCCTTCATCAGGGGGTAGCAGCTACAATAAAATATAAGTAATATAAACATAAAAACATAAAATTAAAAATACAAAATCATAAACAAAAACATATATAATATTAGATTATTTAATCAATAAGGACTGGTGAAATTCTTACCAATGTAGTTAAACAAACAGATGTATATAAACGCAGGACACACAGATGTAATAAAAAATAATAATTAATAATATTTAAAATAACAGCATAAATATCCTAAAAAGGATTATAAAAAGGTATTATATAATCATTAGTCAATAATTTTTCAATTTAATTGAAAGACTGAAGCAAAAGTCTTCCAAAAAGGTTGAAGAAAATTTTTGTATAAATGTAAACATGAAAGAAAACAAATCAAAACTATTGTACTTACATGTAACCCTATTTATGGACTGTTAGTATAATCTTAAGTCCAGGGTTGGGCGTATTCTGTCTCACAATATTAAAGAGACTTAGTATCGCCTGTCTTAGACTGTAAATATAAAACAACTAAAGATAACCACAAAGAGGAGCATAGAATTGAGTTAAAATCAATCATATAGGATAGATTATGCATAAAAGAGGATGACATAAAAAAGTATATAATAATAAATATAAATAATAATGAATGAATAATAATAATACACAGTAAGATAAATATATAATTGTGTAGAACTATGAATTTATACATATAAATATTGTAAAGACTTATAATTAAAAAACATGTAGAGACTAGATTCATGAGCAAATCTTATGCCTTATTATATTATGGGTATCTGCTGAACAGCAAACCAAATATAAAAATCTAAATACACAGAGAATGTTAAAATTATAAATAATAGCCAATGAATCACAGGTTGAGAAACTTCATCAAAACAAAGAGTCAAGCCAAAGAAATTATAATAATTATTTCGGTAATGAGAGATACATAAAAAATGAAGATATATATAAATGAAATATATATATATATATGAAAAAAAATGAAGTAAAACAATGGGGTAAAACAAATTGTACATATGCACATTTCATGCCATGAGTATGAAGATAACATAAAATAGTCTAAAAATTAAACTGAGTGTCATAGTTAATTGATAGGTATTTATACTGAACAAAGGAACCAATCATTGTAAAATGATGCTTCCTATCAATTTGTTATAAAAGATGAATTGACTATCTTGTATGAACTGATCATGTGTTTTATATAACGAACTGATAGTTCAAGTATTAACAAATAAGTTAAATCAATTATCTTAAATGCATAATTTTGATAGATGTTAACGTCTTTCTAAGTTAATAGCGTTGCTGCCAAACGTTGGCAGCAACGCTATTAACTTAGAAAGACGTTAACATCTATCAAAATTATGCATATCCCATTTTCAATTCAATAGTTTCTTTTATAAATAATAACACCTTTGTTTCATTATAGGATAGAGGACCATTTAAGATAATTGATTTAACTTATTTGTTAATACTTGAACTATCAGTTCGTTATATAAAACACATGATCAGTTCATACAAGATAGTCAATTCATCATTTATAACAAATTGATAGGAAGCATCATTTTACAATGATTGGTTCCTTTGTTCAGTATAAATACCTATCAATTAACTATGACACTCATTAGTTTAATTTTTAGACTATTTTATGTTATCTTCATACTCATGGCATGAAATGTGCATATGTACAATTTGTTTTACCCCATTGTTTTACTTCATTTTTTTCATATATATATATATTTCATTTATATATATCTTCATTTTTTATGTATCTCTCATTACCGAAATAATTATTATAATTTCTTTGGCTTGACTCTTTGTTTTGATGAAGTTTCTCAACCTGTGATTCATTGGCTATTATTTATAATTTTAACATTCTCTGTGTATTTAGATTTTTATATTTGGTTTGCTGTTCAGCAGATACCCATAATATAATAAGGCATAAGATTTGCTCATGAATCTAGTCTCTACATGTTTTTTAATTATAAGTCTTTACAGTATTTATATGTATAAATTCATAGTTCTACACAATTATATATTTATCTTACCGTGTATTATTATTATTCATTCATTATTATTTATATTTATTATTATATATTTTTTTATGTCATCCTCTTTTATGCATAATCTATCCTATATGATTGATTTTAACTCAATTCTATGCTCCTCTTTGTGATTATCTTTAGTTGTTTTATATTTACAGTCTAAGACAGGCGATACTAAGTCTCTTTAATATTGTGAGACAGAATACGCCCAACCCTGGACTTAAGATTATACTAACAGTCCATAAATAGGGTTACATGTAAGTACAATAGTTTTGATTTGTTTTCTTTCATGTTTACATTTATACAAAAATTTTCTTCAACCTTTTTGGAAGACTTTTGCTTCAGTCTTTTAATTAAATTGAAAAATTATTGACTAATGATTATATAATACCTTTTTATAATCCTTTTTAGGATATTTATGCTGTTATTTTAAATATTATTAATTATTATTTTTTATTACATCTGTGTGTCCTGCGTTTATATACATCTGTTTGTTTAACTACATTGGTAAGAATTTCACCAGTCCTTCTTGATTACATAAGATCATATTATATATGTTTTTGTTTATGATTTTGATTTTTTCTTTTTATGTTTTTATGTTTATATTACTTATAGCTTATTACTTATATATTGTAGCTGCTACCCCCTGATGAAGGCATTGATTGCCAAAACGCGTTGGGGTCTGTATTAATAAAATTGATTTGAATCGTCCTGACGTCTTGGCTTCTTGCTTTTTGTGGCCCCCAGGCTATTATATAGGCCATAGCCTACCACATTCCCCCCTTTGATTATTCTCACCCGCAACTTAGAAAGGGTGGGAATTAAATCACATATTATACTTGTGTAACAGCATCCAAGGCTGCATACTTTCCCCCTACCTGTTTAATTTATATGCAGAACAAATCATCAGAGAAGCAGGATTGTATGAAGACAACAGAGGTGTGAAGATTGGTGGAAGACTCATAAACAACCTTCGCTATGCTGATGATACCACATTACTGGCTGAAAATGAAGATGATCTGAAACATTTGCTTCTCACAATCAAAGAACATAGTCTCAAAATGGGCCTGCACCTTAATGTAAAGAAGACAAAGATCATGACAACTGGCATAATCAACAGGTTCATTGTTGAAGGAGAAGAAATTGAAATTGTGAACAACTTTAACCTACTTGGATCAACTATCAATAAAGAAGCAACAAGCAGTCAAGAAATCAGACGACGCATTGCTTTTGGCAGAATGGCTATGAAAGACCTAGATAAGATTCTCAAGAGCAGAGATGTCTCTCTCCATACAAAGATTCGACTTGTTCAAGCCATGGTATTTTCAATAACATCATATGGATGTGAAAGCTGGACAGTGAAAAAGACAGATAGGAAGAAAATTGATGCCTTTGAATTATGGTGTTGGCGGCGAATACTGTGTATACCATGGACTGCCCGAAGAACAAACCAGTCGGTACTAGAGGAGATCAAACCTAAGCTTTCTTTAGAAGCTCAGATGACAAGACTTCGACTTTCATACTTTGGACACATCATGCGAAGAGAGAAATCATTAGAGAAAGACATTATGCTTGGCAAGATAGAAGGTCAACGCAAAAGAGGAAGGCCAGCAATGAGATGGATCGATACAATAACAGCAGCTATGGGTACCAGTCTGTCAACAATGAGCCTCCTGACTGAAGACCGAACACAATTTAGGATAGCTATCCAGAGGGTCGCCATGAGTCGACTCCGACTCGACGGCACTTAACAACAACAACAACAACAACCCCTTAGAATTACACTAGGGGTTTCTAATTCACACAGCCAGTATGTTATATGGTTAGGTTTCTTTTGAGACTAGTTTCAACGTTCTACCTCAAAGTCAGATTTTTGGCTTTTCTGCACATGCTTTGAGATTTCATACACTTAGAATTACACTAGGGGTTTCTAATACACACAGCCAGTATGTTATATGGTAAGATTTCTTTTGAGACTAGTTTCAACGTTCTACCTCAAAGTCAGATTTTTGGCCTTTCTGCACATGCTTTGAGTTTTCATACACTTAGAATTACACAAGGGGTTTCTAATTCACACAGCCAGTATGTTATATGGTAAGGTTTCTTTTGAGACTATTTTCAACGTTCTAAGTCAAAGTCATATTTTTGGCTTTTCTGCACATGCTTTGAGATTTCATACACTTAGAATTACACTACGGGTTTCTAATTCACACAGCCAGTATGCTATATGGCAGGGGTCTCAAACTCAAATTGCTTTGAGGGCCAAATGAGGACTTGTAGAGTAACCCGGGGGCCGCACAAGACGCAGGCCTCATTTGCATAAGGGCATCATTTGCATAAATATTTGCATAATGTTACCATACATTAACTTTTAGTAAACATGCCTCTTAATGAGTGTATGGATAAAGAAAGACTAAAAGATTTCTACATTACTATAAACCAGTGCCAACCGCCAGGCACATTAGGAACTACTAGAAACACTGCTCATTTAGAACCCATAGCAAACCTGCCGTGTCCTAACAGCACTACCAGGACTCACAAAGCACCATACCCTAACTATCAAAAGGCAACACTGCAAATATTAAATCAACACATTTCAGAGAATAGTCACGGCTTGTCTCTTGGCTGTTAGGCTCCAAATGGAAGCGATAGCTTAATCTAGGAAAGCATCTGTAATTCTCCTTTCAGCCAAGGGCGACAGAAAATGCAAATCATCCTCCCCCCAAAGAAGAGAGAAACAAATTTCACAGCCTCTCTCATAACAATACACGAGCTTTTGGAAAACCAAATAAGTCTGTCGGAGCTCGTCTGATAAATATACCTGTTTTGCTGGCAAAGGAAAGCCTACCATTTTCCCGGCTTCAGGCTCGCGGCTCCCACTGATTGCAGCCTCGTTTCTGGATTCCGGGTCTGCTGGTGACGTCACTGGGAGGGGACAGACTCTCAGCCAACCAGTCTGGCCACTCTCTGCTCAGCTGATCTGTATGAGCCGGGTCAGGAAAGAAGTGCTAACGCGGAGAAGCGTGGTCTCGCGATCAATCGCTATCTGGTCGGTGAGGAGCTTTCCTTCCTGCTCAACTCCCCGATGCTGATCAGGCTTGTGGTGGCTGTAGACAGAGGCTGCAGAAGCCGGGGTTTTTTTTTTTTCTGTGCATCGCGGGCCGCACAAAGGTCTCTCGCGGGCCGCATGCGGGCCGCGTGTTTGAGACCCCTGCTATATGGTAAGGTTTCTTTTGAGACTAGTTTCAACGTTCTACCTCAAAGTCAGATTTTGGGCTTTTCTGCACATGCTTTGAGATTTCATACACTTAGAATTTCACTAGGGGTTTCTAATTCACACAGCCAGTATGTTATATGGTAAGGTTTCTTTTGAGACTTTTTTCAACGTTCTAACTCAAGGTCAGATTTTTGGCTTTTCTGCACATGCTTTGAGATTTCATACACTTAGAATTACACTAGGGGTTTCTAATTCACACAGCCAGTTTGTTAAATGGTAAGGTTTCTTTTGAGACTAGTTTCAACGTTCTACCTCGAAGTCAGATTTTTGGCTTTTCTGCACATGCTTTGAGATTTCATACACTTAGGGGTATGTTTACTAAACCGTGCAATTGTGCGGGGCGCACTTGAGCGTGCACTAAGGTACCTTAGCGCATGCTAATAGTGCATTTTTGTGCCCCGCACATGTGCGCGCTGCACTAACGGGCCCGCTCAAGTGCGTAGCGCGCTGATGTGCGATAGAGGTGTGGAGGAAGGCTCCCGAGGGGTGGAGGGATGGGGTCTGCTATTGTGTTATGGATGTATACAGAGCTGCATTGACTGTCCTGTAGGGTGTCTGTTCCCCAGTGGTATTGGGGTTGATGGTCCCCTCTACTGCCAACATTGCAGGGCGGTAGAATGTGGATCTTTTGATGGGAGACCCTGTTTGCTACCCTCGGCCCTGGAGGAAGAGGTTGGTGGTACATAATTCTCCTAGGAGTCCATAGGGGATACACCTGACTGAGACAAACAGAAATATCCAAGGTGTTTCTGCAGAAACTACCTATCTCACACATTGACACTGCTTTGGACCTCCAGCATGGCCTCTTTCAGCCATGGAGGGTGCTGTGGACCTGGTGCTGGGCACCTCACCGCACCCTCAGGGTGAGCACAGTACCCACACAATGTGATTGTGTGTAGCTACTCTGTGCCAATAAAACACACGGTCAGTACCCCCTACCAGGCCGAGGTGCTGTGGGGGTGCACATGGTCACTTCCCCCTACCAGGCCGAGGTGCTCTAGGGGTGCATACCCCATCTTGTGTTTATCTGTGGACAGCTGATTTGCATGTGCAGTGCATCATGGGTACGGGTGGGCTAACCCTATCCTGATGACCACAGCAGACTGTCTGTGTGGTGACGTGCAGGCTCTCTGCAGCCAGCCAGGGGCTTGCTAGCAGCTATAGAGCTGTAGCCCAATGGTTACTTCACTGCCTGAGAAGCCAGAGGTCATGGGTTCAAACCCACAGTGGGGTTATTTGATAGGGCTGCCCAAAGCATTATCTCTTTTTAATGTACATTTTTGCTGCCAGAAAAAACACCCTCGGCATACTGTACCCATAAGGTGCCTCTGAGGGCGCTTTATAGGGCGCCCTGTAGGGCAACTTATTGTTCCCGTCCATATAAGGTGCACTATACATTATCCTGTGATGCAACGTATAGGGTGCCCTATAGGGGACATTTTAGGGAGCCGTGGCGGACAGTGCACTTTATAATGTGCCCTATGGAGTGCCTTATAGGGTGCCTTATACGGCACCTTCAATTATGGCACGTGAGGGCGTGTTTGCTGGCAGCAATTAATAAAATGGTATACATCCAATAAAATGGTATACATCCAAGGGTGTTGAAAGGACTGAAATATGAGATTGCAGACCTGCTATCAGTAATCTGTGAACTATCATTAAAATCATCTCTAATACCTGGAGATTGGAGGATCGCCAATGTAACACCAATTTTTAAAAAGGGTTCCAGGGGTGATCCGGGAAACTACAGACCGGTGAGCCTGACGTCAGTACCAGGAAAAATGGTAGAAACCATCATAAAGAATAATTTATGGCCAAATTAATTGAAAAAACTGTACAAATTCAAACACAAGAGTTCATTGATAGCTCAGCCCCACTTGACGACCAGCAATATGGGTTTCGCCCCAGACACGGAGTAGAATCACTACTAACAGTGCTAATCGATACACTTGTGAGGGGAATAGACAAACCTAAACAAGCATTCTTACTCATATTCATTGATGTTTCTGCAGCCTTCGACAGCGTTCACCATTCAATAATGATCAATAAACTTAAACAAATAGGTATTAAATCCACTGTTCTAAAATGGTTTACTTCTTATCTAACAGAACGATCACAAATGGTACAAATCGGTAATCTCTCATCAAAAACATACAAACAAGAACTAGGCCTCCCACAAGGCTCAGCTCTATCAGCGTTGCTTTTTAACATATATTTAAAACACATCTGTAAAATATTTAAAAAATTCAATGTCCTCTATCACCTATATGCGGACGACATAATGATGTATGTCCCATTCAAAATCCCAAATATCCCTATACAACTCATTAACGACTGCCTCACTGAAATCAACACCTGGCTAAATGAAAACAATCTGTACATCAATCACTCAAAAACAGAAGCCCTAATAGTAACTAAATGCACAACATTCATTCCCCCCTCGCATATTACATTGCAAAATAATAATATCACACTAAAAACTGAAATACGCTACTTAGGTGTTATACTGGATAAACATCTCAGCATGGACACACATGTAAGAAACATAGCAAAAAAAGTTTACTTTAAACTAAATATATTAAAGCAACTCCGCCCACTAATGCACTTACAGGATTTTCAACACGTCATACAAGCAATCATAACCCCACATTTTGACTTCGCAAATCAAACCTTACTTGGCGTAACCAAGGAAGCCATAAAAAAACTTCAATTAGCACAAAACGCAGCAGCGAGGACCATAACGAAAGCCCCACCTTTCCAACACATAACCCCAATTTTAGAATATCTACACTGGCTCCCGATTCAAAGCCGCATAGAATACAAAACCATATTAACCACCTACAAAGCCATAACAAAAACAGCACCCCTGCCCATAAATAACCTCATCAAAATAGAACCTACCCATAATCTACAAAGGAGAGACCAGTTAAATAAACTAACCCCACCAAAAGAATTCATTAGGGCCAATAAATCCACTAACAAGAAAGCCTTCTCCCATGCAGCCCCTATCTTGTGGAACACAATCCCAATAGAATTAAGACAATTACCTGATATAATGGAGTTCAGAAAAGAACTCAAAACACATTTATTTTCAAAGCATTATGGATCTTTGACCAGCTCATCCCACACCCCCCAGCTAGATAAAGGATAATCCTACCCCAGGTAATACACAACTCAACAAAAGAATGAAGTGCTGTAACCTAAAACAAAGTGACTAAGAAAATGAAAAACAGAACAAAGTATATAGTTTAATTATGTTCAACTGTACATAGTTTACTAATTGTTAATTGTTAACTGTAATTACCTAGCTACAAATTGTTATATGTAAAAACAGATCACTCTGTTTATTGTTTTTATATGGAAACTGCACCTGATCAATGGAAGGAGCGGTATATAAATAATCTGTTAATTAAATTAAATTTAAATTAAATTAAATTAAATTAAAATTACTCAGCATGTAGATAGTCACAACCTAATGGGAGACAGCCAACATGACTTTAGACAAGGAAGATCTTGTCTTACTAATCTGTTATGTTTTTTTGAAGGAGTGAATAAACAGGTGGACAAAGGTGAGTCGGTTGATATTGTGTACCTGGACTTTCAGAAAGCCTTTGACAAGGTCCCTCATCAGAGACTTTTGGCAAAACTAAAGAGTCATGGGATAGGAGGCAGTGTACTATTGTGGATCAGGAACTGGTTAAAAGATAGAAAGCAGAGGGTAGGGCTAAATGGCCAATTTTCCCAATGGAGAAAGGTGAATAGTGGTGTACCGCAGGGATCTGTGCTGGGTCCGCTGCTTTTTGACATATTCATAAATGGAAAAACGAGTGGAATAACGAGTGAGGTTATCAAATAACGAGTGGAATAACGAGTGGAATAACGAGTGAGGTTATCAAATTTGCAGATGACACAAAACTATTTAAAGTTGTTAAAAATTGCAAGAGGATCTTGATAAATTGGAAGACTGGACATCAAAATGGCAGATGAAATTTAATGTGGACAAGTGCAAGGTTATGCACCTAGGGAAGAACAACCCAAACTATGGTTACACGATGCAAGGTTCCACATTAGGAACCACCACCCAGGAAAAAAATTTAGGCGTCATTGTGGATACCATGTTAAAACCCTCGGTCCAGTGTGCAGCGGCGGCCAAGAGAGCAAATAGAATTCTAGGTATGATAAGGAAAGGAATGGAAAATAAAACAAAAGATATTATAATGCCTCTATATTGTTCCATGGTGAGACTGCACCTTGAATATTGTGTGCAATTCTGGTCGCCGTATCTTAAAAAGGATATAGCGATTTTAGAAAAGGTACAGAGAAGAGCCACCAAAATGGTAAAGGGGATGGAAGGATACTCCTATGAAGAAAGGCTAAAAAGGTTAGGGCTCTTTAACCTGGAAAAGAGACGGCTGAGGGGAGATATGATAGAAGTCTATAAATTAATGAACGGAGTGGAACGGGTAAACGTAGATCGATTGTTTACCTTATCAGAATATAGAAAGACTAGGGGACATGCAATGAAGCTACAAGGTAAACTATTTAAGACTAATAAAAGAAAATATTTTTTCACTCAACGTGTAATCAAACTCTGGAATTTGTTACTGGAGGATGTAGTAAAGGCTGTTAGTGTAGCTGGGTTTAAAAAAGGTTTGGACAAGCTCCTGGAGGAAAGGTCCATAAACCATTATTAAGAAGTGACCGAAGATATCAATGCTTGACCCAGTACAAGCATTGCAGAACCTGTGTCTTTTGGGGAAACTGCTAGGTACATATGACCTAGATTGGCCACTGTTGCAAACAGAATACTGTGCTTGATGGACCTTGGTCTGACCCAGTATGGCATATCTTATGTTCTTATGTTCTTAAAATAAAAATAAAGTGCTGCAGGAAACAAAATGTACATTGCAAAGCTGATGCCTCAGCCAGCCTTACGTATTAGGCACACTGGGGAGCAAACTCATGACCCCTGTATCAGCAGTCAGTGCCTCAACCATTGGGCTCCACTGCTGCTCCTCCTTGCATGTCAGCGCACCTACTTATGCTTTTCATTCTTTAAACTGCACAGTGCTGCCATCAAAAACAGTGCTATGACCTTGCGGTACCTCATACGGCACCCTATGAAGCACCCTATAAGCAACATTCTAGGGTGCCTTGGCGGACAGTGCACTTTAAAATGTGCCTTATTTGGCACCTTATGTTAACACGCTTTGAGAGTGCATTTGCTAGTAGTGATAATTAAAATAAAAATAAAATGCCTCCTAAAACAATCTTCCCCATAATAGGTAATGCCTCAACCAGCTTTGTTCATTGGGCACTGTGGGGGATGGAACCCCCTGATCCCTGTACCATTGGTCAGTGTCTTCACCATTGTGCTGTGGTTCTGTTCCTGTGCTTGCACATCAGCGCGCCGCCTTATGCCTCCCAATTTTAAAATTCCTCCTAAAGCAATAGCATGCTGCCTTATGCACATCAGTGTGCAGCCTTATGCCGCCCAATATTGAAATGCCTCCTAAAGTAGTGCCTCAGCCATCCGTCTTCATTGGGCACTGTGGGGGATTGAACCCCTGATCCCTGCACCATTGGTAAGTGTCTTAACCATTGTGCTGTGGCTCTGCTGTTCTGCTTGCATATCAGCGCGCCACTTATGCCTCCCGCGCAGCTTTCTCATGTGCTAATGTGCGGGGTGCACATGGGTTCCGCGCACCTTAGCGCATATTTAAATCACGGTTTTTCTTTTTCAGAAAGAAACGCCCACTCCTTATATGGCACCCGCACACTAGCGCGGCCCGCACATTACCGGGGTTTTAGTAAACATACCCCTTAGAATTACACTAGGGGTTTCTAATTCACACAGCCAGTTTGCTATATGGTAAGGTTTCTTTTGAGAATAGTTTCAGCGTTCTACCTCAAAGTCAGATTTTTGGCTTTTCTGCACATGCTTTGAGAGTTCATACACTTAGAATTACACTAGGGGTTTCTGATTCACACAGCCAGTTTGTTTATATGGTAAGGTTTCTTTTGAGAATAGTTTCAATGTTCTGCCTCAAAGTCAGATTTTTGGCTTTTCTGCACATGCTTTGAGATTTCCTACACTTAGAATTACACTAGGGCTTTCTAATTTACACAGCCAGTATGTTATATGGTAAGGTTTCTTTTGAGACTATTTTCAACGTTCTACCTCAAAGTCAGATTTTTGGCTTTTCTGCACATGCTTTGAGATTTCATACACTTAGAATTACACTAGGGGTTTCTAATTCACACAGCCAGTATGTTATATGGTAAGGTTTCTTTTGAGACTATTTTCAACGTTCTAAGTCAAAGTCATATTTTTGGCGTTTCTGCACATGCTTTGAGATTTCATACACTTAGAATTACACTACGGGTTTCTAATTCACACAGCCAGTATGCTATATGGTAAGGTTTCTTTTGAGACTAGTTTCAACGTTCTACCTCAAAGTCAGATTTTGTCTTTTCTGCACATGCTTTGAGATTTCCTACACTTAGAATTACACTAGGGGTTTCTAATTCACATAGCCAGTATGCTATATGGTAAGGTTTCTTTTGAGACTAGTTTCAACGTTCTACCTCAAAGTCAGATTTTTGCCTTTCTGCACATGCTTTGAGATTTCCTACACTTAGGGGTATGTTTACTAAAGTGCGTTATTGCGATTCGCGTTAGGAGCCGCGGTAGAGACAGAAACCCAAATAAGGACATGGGCGGTACATCGTTACCCGCAACGCACGTTCCAAAAACTAATGAGCGTGACTGGGCGCCATGGCGCGTTACCGCGTGTTACCAAGCGTTAATCCCAAGAAGGCGTACAGATACAAATCACAGAAACAGAGCTGTAGCACAATGGTTACCTCACTGATCGCTGTCACAGGCAGCATGGGTTTGAATCCTCTGGGTTCCCCAGTGTGCCCAATGCAGAAGGCTGGGCCAGGCACCATCCTGTACATTACATAGGGAATGAGGAGGCAAGTTTTTCTTTACATCCAGTAGTGTTGCCAGCAAACACACCCTCACAATGGTGCAACCAAAGGTGCTGCAGATGGCACCCCATAATGCACCACACAGGCCACATTATAAAGTGCACTGTCCACAGAGGCACACCAAAATGTCCCCTATAGAACACCATATTAGGCAACTTAAAGGGCGCCAGATAAGGTGCCACATGGGGCGCCTTATGAGGCACTGTAAGGTTATATTATGCAGAGGGGGTTTCGCTGGCAGCACTAATGTGCATTAAAATTATACAATGCTGCAGACAGCCCGATAAAAGAAGCCCACTGTGGGTCTGAGCCCATGACCACTGGCACCCAGGCCGTGAAGGAACCACCGGGCTGCAGCCCCATAGCTGCCAACAACCCCCTGGCTGGCAACTGAATGGCATCAGGACACCACCCAAATGGCCCGCTGTGTTGGCTAGGATCTGTCCCAATGCAAACATACCCATGGTGCAATGCACATGCAGATCAGCAGTCCAGAGATGAACACAACAAGGGTTATGTACTCACACAGCCCCCTGGGACGGTAGGGCAAAATGACTGTGTGTCACTGTCACATAGTAGCAACAGACAGTAGCCCAACAGGGTGCCCCATAAGAAGTTAGAAAAGGTGTCCCCTAAGGCAGCTTGATCCGTAGCACAATGGTTAAGACACTGGCAGATGGTGCAAGATCTGTGAGTTCAAATCCCCCTGTGGCCCCAAGGACAAAAGCTGCCTGCAACATTACCTTCCACAAACCATAGTCAGTGATGTGGATAACCAGTCAGCACTCTGTTGAAACCATAGTTATTCCCCATTTTTTGTCGGCCATAACCAACCTGAGAGGTGGGAGAAAATGCCCACCTCCCCTCATTGGGAGGGCCCATTTAATCAAGAGAGCCTCAGCCCTCAAAAGAAGAAAATAGTGTGAATTCGCATCCAGAACCGTGTTTGAGATATGTACAAAGTCAAATATATCCACAAATCATGTAATTAAGGAAATAAAACCTCAAACCGTGCTGGAAACAAGGCAGGTAAGAACCAAATTGTCTTGCCATCGTACCCCTGCAGGAAACCCCACCACGCCATGCATTGGTCGGCCCAACTCTGGGCCCTGTATCATGTGAATGTGTACCTGTCAAGCGGGTGTATCTGTGGATGAGTCTGCGACATTACCCTTACACCAATTTAGTGATATCAGAAACAGCTTGTTTTGTACGTCTAACAGGTTCTGCTGTCAAACACACACTCACAGGGCTATACCCTGAGGGTGCTGCATAGGACACCCTACAAGTCACACCAGAGGGTAAAGGTAAATGTGCACTGTCTGCCAGGGCACCCTATAGGGCGTGTTACAGAGAGCCCCATAGGTCATGCCATAGGGTTCCCGATGAGGCACCATGAGGATTCTGCACTGTGAGGGTGGTGCTGCTGTCAGCACCAATGTAAAGTAAAACAACAAGATGCCCCCCAAAGGGCCACCAAACAATCCATCTGTGGGCTGAAACCCATGACATAGGGGCCCACACAGGTAATGAAGTAGCTAGTCGACCATTTTGTCAGTGCAAATTACACAGTCCCAATAATGAGGTGGCCAGCCCATGGAGCAGAACTGTGAAATGCTACAAACCCCCACACCAGATCCATAGCAATTGCACTATGCACATACAAAGAATGTCTGTCAATGAAACAAACCAAGGTCTCAGCAAACAAGGGCATATGGCAAACACAATCAAGACCAAGGCCAAGATCATTACCAAATATAAAAGGCCCAATAACATCACAGACCTGTTTCATAAACCGAAAGCCACTGGCAAAAGCAAAAGCAAACACGAACATACTATGAATATGTGGAGAAAGAATATGCAGATGGCTGTACCACCAGAACCAATAACCCCCTGACTGGGCAAAGAAAGGGCGCCATGTCACCACCCAAAGTGCCTGCTGGGGGGTAAGGATATGGGTGTAAGCAACAACACTCATGGTGCACTGCACATGTACATCAGCAGTCCCGAGATGAACATAGGAGGGGGTAGGCATCCCCACAGCGCCTGCCCCTGAAGGGAGAAATGAATTTGTGCGTCACTGCCATAGAACAGCAAAAGACAGTAGCCCAACAGTGTGCCCAAGAAGTTTGAAAAAAGTGACCAGTATGGTCCCGAGAAGGGTGCCCCATGCTAAGTGCAATATGAGGTACACAAGGATAAGAGAGTGCAGATGGAACCCTGGCTCATAGAACCATATGGCACGGTGCCCCAAAAAAGGGTATGTGGGCCAAGGTTAGTGTGCCCTAGGGACTGCAAGTGGTGTCTGCAGGACCTGCGTGGAACAGAGACAGATGTAGTACTAACACCACACAGAACCCACAGTAAAGACAATGAACAGGTGATTGACGGAGGGAGAGTAGGGAGTCACTGGACCCTCACCCCTGTGGACATCCCATGTGTCTGGAAGCAGCGCAGACAAACATGGTGCTGGCAACAGCAACACACCAAAGGTTGTTGGCACCCTAGAGTACTAGAAAAAAAGTATATACCGCCCCTGATCTCTGGAAGGGCGGTATATAAAAAAACCGTTAAATAAAAAAAGTGTGTGGCAGCTGAGGAGAAAATGTGTCACCCAGTGGAGGCGGAGGTGGCCAGAGGAGTGGGCCTGCCACGCAGAACAGGCACAGGCCCGCCAAGAACACAGAGATGCAATGCAGACAAGGGTAGCAGTGTAGGATATGGGGTGACAGTGCACAGCAACATACAGGACATGTCACATCACACTGATGCAGATAGATGGACCAAAGGATGGTCCCCAACTGTGATGAGGATGATAAGAGCGGCCAGGACCTAAAAGCCAAGAGATGACTGTTACAGCGACCACAGGTACCAGTGCAGGAAAGGCATCAAAACAGGGGAACAGAGAGAGTGAAAAGCCATGAACACTAGGATGGAAAGCGCTGCAGAAAAAGAATAACTACAGTAACACCAGTAGGCATACAGAAATGGATGCAGACAGGACCACAGCATGTCACCATACAAAACTACAGCTGTGTGCCAGGTGAGGGCACCCCAAAGACTAACCAAGATGCAGTACACATTCTGAGCAGGGGTCCACAGCCAACATCACAGTCCACAGGTGGGATGGGAGGCACATATGAACAGGTCCACACACGCCCCAGGAAATATAATGATCTGATATGATCTGCCTATACGATATAATGATCTGATATGATCTGCCTATACGGTAGAGTCAGTACTTTGTTTAAATTGTTACACAATCTGTGTTAGTTGAATTATTCTGCATAGTATTTAAACCTATGTGTGCATGTTAAGATGTTCTATGTAAAAAGTTATTTTGTTCCATGTAAAACAAGCTCTGCATTGTTAACTGTTGTTAATTGTACACCGCAACTGATCGCTGGAAGATGCGGTATATAAATAAGTGTTAAATAAATAAATAAATAAATAATAAATAATGCAGTGTAAACCAAATGCAATATATCAGGGGAGCGACACATGAGGGCTGGAAGGGTCCAGGCCAATGGAAAGCCATGTGGATGGGCTGTGGTCAAGGACAATCGACCGTAAGAGGAGCATGTGCATGACCAACCAGTTCAGTGATGTCGCCCGGACCAACCGGCAGCAGCGGTCCCAGTAAACAGGCAGCCCAGTCACATGCCCCACCACAGGAGGGAAACTAGGAAGAGTCAAGACAATGTGGCACACAGGCCGCAAAAATGCCACACTGACATGCACAGCTCAACCATGGAAGGGTGAGCGTAGATGTGATGGGGCTGCACACAGCATATGGGCAAATAAGCATCTAACAAGGAAGGAAACGATCAATGCCAGGTGTTCCCCAAACTAGCAACCCCCGAGTGGCAATGAAACTGGGTGACCAACACCCAAATTATCCAAAACATCAAAAGTGCAAACAGTCGTCCACAAAAGGCAGTCACCAGAACCAAGCAGCCAATGTATCCTGCATCCCGGTGCATATGACCTGTAGAAAGACATGGGTCCTGTGTCACTGCCCCCGTTGCCAGCACACACCCAATCCATTTTGCTAGGCCACCCAACTGTTGCTGCCTGTGGAGCCTACACACCCTGAGCACCCCCCCCCCCCCCACTGGTGCAAACCCAAATCCTATGCCGCATCTCATCAGCAGTCGCTAACATACAGTAATATGTGATGTGAAGGGCTCCAAAATGACATGTCCCCACAGTGTCCGCACCCACCGTATGCACAGCAGTCACCATCCCCAGCCACCAAAAGAACATAGTGAAAGTATGCAGTGACAAGGCAACATGCCATGTCGACAGTTATGTATGAGGGCTACATATGCATGTACAGCTCAGCCCCCCCCCCCTTTACTGCAAGAAATGAAATACACAGACAGTCCATGGCAGCAACGGGGGCCCAGTCCCCCCAGTGACATTCAAAATAGGCCAGCAATGAGTTTGAGGAGAAGGCCTGTGTCCAAATGGCAGAGGCCCTTATCCCTGTGGCAACAACAACCAGGGACAGTCTCACAGGGGTGCTGTGTCCACGCACATGGATGACGGGATCTCCAGATGCAGTGTAGCAGATGTGTCATGTATGTTGTCTGTGTCCTGTGTGAAGATATGTAGATATCAGGAAATGGAATGCCACACCAACCCACGGCCCCTGTAGGTCTGAAAGGAGACAGTCAGATAGAAAGAGGTCACCCCAGAATGCATACATACCACCACATGACATGGCCACAACACTGGGCACAGTGCACATGGACCACTGCAGGAGATGTCTCTGAAGACCAGAACACCATCCCAATATGTTCATGTAAATGCACATGACACACAGGCACCACTGGGGTCCAGAGCATGTCCAGCAGTGGTGTTGCACACAGACAACAACCAAAAACATGATGATAGCAACAGGCCAAATGCAGCGCCAGCACGTGGTGTATGCCCCAGAGTCTAGAAGCTGAGGCCTACCTGAAAGGTAGAGCTGTGACCTGACTGGGAATGTCCGTGTCACGTAAAAGCACAAAGAGCCACAATAGAGGCTGCAGACATCAATGGAGTGCGGACATTACCATGTGTGCATGGGTAGCTGTGAGTGCAGCATGTCCAAGGTGTGTTGTGTTGTGTGGAACCAAAATGTTGATGTACATCGGTCCACCAGCAAACCTGAGACACGTCAGAAAAGAATATATAACAAATGCCCACAATGTACAGTAGCCCACAAGCAGAAGGGAAAAGAGGGATGAGGGAACATCACTGGAACAGTGGCTATACACATCCCTGAAACACACATAGGCAGCGAGGCGCAGAATGATCGGTCATGTAGACAGGTCAAGCAGACACAGAGACATACACTGTGATTCAAGGTATGCATGCCAGAAGGTGCAGATGGCAGGACCCCCGACAATCACCGACAAGTGGAGACCCCCATCACAGTACATGCATGAGTGCCACGCATCCTGCTAATGCCACATTGGCAGTGAGTGATCCACATGCTCTCAAACAATACGATGCCCTGTCTCTGTGGACGCACACAGCCTGTCATTATGTGCATCAGAAATGCCATTAACACTCTCAAGATGTGCACAGGTAATGGCCACATGTGTGACAAACGGAAGCTAAGGGTGATGGGGTAGTGGCCCATAGACATGTGCAGCACCATAGGAGCAGTGGAGAGAAATCAACATATATGTGTCAGACCATGACGACAGCAATGCAAACCGCACTGTATGCCAACTCACCCGAGTCACCTGCCTGTTGCAGTGATGTACACACACTCCCCACACGCAGCACAGCATCGGGCAGTATGGTCAGCCAATCCCTGGGGGCCCGAAAAGCAGAAGCTCATCCTGGGGAGGCAAAAACACATCAGACATATCGAGACATGTCACGATAGTGCTGCACAATCCATACACCTGCTCACACATGGTCAACCCAGATAAACGTCCCCAGCACAAGCAGAACTTACAGGAGAAGAGCTCCTCGATCAGATGTTTCCTGGCCACCATCCCAGCACGTGTGTCAACATGGCCAGGTGCAGGAGGACACACAGGATCCACCCCGAGATCCTCATTAATATCGACTGGAACATTGTGCCTGAGAGCAATGTTGTGGAGGATGCAACAGGCTAGTATGATCTTTGCCACAGTCAAGGGCCCGTACTGTAAGGCCCCGCCAGTCCTATCCAGACACCTGAAGCGACTTTTGAGAACGCCAAAGGTGCGCTCAATGACTGAGCAGCTGGAGGCATGGGCCTCATTGTACCGCATCTCTGTACCTGTCCGAGGGAGACGCACAGGGGTCAGCAGCCAGGCACGACACCCATATCCTGCATCACCTGCAAACAGAAATGGCAGTAAGGCACACGTGAGAAGATGAACCTATGGAACCCATGATATAGCAATGCACAAATGGACAGCAGAGAAGCATGATCACACACATCTGACGGCACAGCATTGCACATGATGGTGGTGCACCAGAGTCTGCATCCGGGAGCTCAAAACCACACTGGCCGGGACACAGATGCTCAGTTGTGCAAGTCGCAGGTAAATCATGATATATGGCACACAGGGGATATGTCAGTGGACCACAACCCGGGGGGGGCCAGGTGGGAGTGTCAGTGCAGACAGGCCAAAGCAAACAGTCATGCAGCAGACATGTGTGATAGCAGGTTCGCACATAGCCCATGTGCCACCCCCTACATGGCGAATGAGGAGGCCCCATACACACTGTACAGCAGGTCTATGGTCCTGTGCCCCTAATTCTCCAAAGCCCCCCCCCCGGATGGCACATGCACAATCCCGTGGCACATGGGGCGGGAGATGGACACAACACACAGGCAGACATATGTCAAACCTCCAAAGGTGTATGAGCCACATCCATGGTGGGGACACACCATGCATGTCCAGAATGCCCCTGTACACGGATGTTTGCGAAGTGAACAGCAAAGGCAGGGTACAGCCGACACCACATGGCTGCGGAGTGACCCAGATGAGCAAGAACAGGCACATGGTAGGCAGGGGGATGTGTGGTGCCGCACAGAGGTATGTGACCACATTCCAGGTGACAGGGTGTGCTGTAGTTACAGGTCCAGAATAGGCTGCACCAGGACACAACAGCACAATGTCATGCATGCAGAGGACACAGGTGACAATGGTGTCCCCGTGAAACACATATGGTAGGTACACACAGGATGTGGGGAATACCTACCCAGCAGGACATAGTCCTCATATTGCCCGGCCTCAAACAGGCCGAACAGTGCTTTCTGCAGGATATAGGAGTCATGGGCTGACCCCGGGAACCGCGGGACCACATTCAGGATACGCATACCTGCATCACAGACAACCTGCAAATTGAGGGAATGGAAGTGTTTGCGGTTGCGGTCGCGTGGCGGGACGAGGGCAACATGTGTGCAATCTATTGCGCCCATCACGTGTGGTATCCCAGCAATCTGCTGGAATGCATGTCCCAGGGCCACCCAATGTTGCCTACTGTTGGGAATGTCAATGTAATTCCCAACCCGGCTGACCATGGCCTGCAGTACCTGGTGGAGGCAGCGAGAGAACGTTGGCCAACTCATTGTAACAATATGTATATATGTAATTGCACCTGTAAATATTGTATCAGATTTTTGTGCAATGTGAACCCAGTGTGAATCTTGGCATGCAATCATTCTGTATTAACTGTTGATTACCCCTCCTGATATGTATAGTCAACCGCTGCTGATCGCTGGAAGCAGCGGTATACAAATGTTCTCTAAATAAATAAATAAATCCCACCCACTGCGGCCACTGAGGATTGGAAACAGCCAGAGGAAAAGAAATGTAGGGCAGCAAGGAGCTTGGCCAATCCCGGTATAGCATGTGACCGGGCAGTCAGGGGCTCGAGGTCAGGTCGTAGATCCTCATAGAGCTCCCTAATAGCCCCTGTGTCCAGCCAGTAGAGGGAGATCACCTGGTCCTCCCTGATGTTCTGGAGCATGGCCCTGGGCCTGTAAAGGCATTGCAGGCATGGCCGCCCCTCAGGACACCTACGGCGCCGTTGTTCCACCACACCCGCCTGTGGACCCTCCACAGCTGCAGGCCTGTGTTGCATCGGGTTAGGACCCATGCCCAGTGCCTCAGCCCCAGGACCATCATCTCCCTCTGCCGGAAAGCGCAGCCCAGCTAGCTCCAGCAATGCAATGACTGCACCACCTGCATTCACAGTCTGAGCCATGATAGACACAGGATGGGGGACAGGTGGCTGGGAAATAGGGTACAGGGCAGGCACACAAATCACACAAACAATACACACCTGGTCAACCAGGAACATCCATCACAGCCAACACCCTGTAGTCAGCAATGTCCTGTAGTTGGCAACGTAGCGCGCGCAGGAGCGCGCGTACCCCCGCATTGCACCCGACAAAAGCCATTCCGATAATAACCAACAACGTGTCCCCCTGTGACGCAGCATGGTGTAAAGCTACTGCGAGGTATACACCTTCCCAAATATGGAAGACGCCAAGATGTTACAGAGACGTAAACCGCGTTCACACGCGCGTACATGCAACGCACGTCCCACGTAATGTGCATCACAAAAACATAACCATCACCCAACGCGCGTGGTAACGCGCTGAACAAAAATACATGGGTACCACGACAGAAAACATATGTCGTACTTACCATCACATCATTGATTGTAGGAGGAGGGCACGTGTATTGTGTACACCCAGGGCTGAATCGCGGGAATACTGAAAAGCTGAAAACCATGCACAGTATGTCACATAGGGCACATAATCACGTCACGTCCATGCGTGCGCAGGAGGAGAGCGCATTGTTACGCGCGTATGCAACCCGCGTACGCAACCCACGTAGGCAATGCGCCCAGAGCCACACCCAATCAATACCTATATATAGCTAGGGAGGACAAAATGGCATGCACTCAGCACACAATCGGGATGGAGACCACTAACCAGATGTCTGAGAATGCCGGACCACAGCAAGTACCAGCAATGGACACACGTAATGATGACGGTGAGAGGCCAGGCCCATCTGGCCTACAGCAAACCCCATGTCCACAGGGCACTGTCACAATGGGGCAAAAGCGGCGCCGGCCCACCCTCCCAGAGGAGTTTCACAAGAGGGCAGTGAGGTTCAGCCAGGAGGAGAATGATCTGGCAGGCATCCTGGAGCGTTATGAAATACACTTTGGTCAACAGAGCTCCACAACATCCGGTGCCACACATGCCAGGGCATGGGCGGAGGTACAGGCGGAGGTGGCAACCGCAGATGGGCCACACAGGGATGTCGAGAGCCTAAGGAAAAGATATTGCGACATCAAACGTAACATACGCAATGAGCTTGCAAGAGAGAGAGGAGCCCAGAGCACAGGAGGAGGCCCAGCACAGGTCGCCAACCTGACTGCACTGGAGCGGCGCCTGGCAGAGAGACTCGGGTCCATGTACATCCATGGCCTTCCCCCTGAGTTGGACACAGCGCACCCAGGTGCTGGTAAGTGTGAGAGTGATCTGCACCAGTGGGAGCCTGCAAGCGCACATGTGTGGGGGTGGCCAATGGTGGAGTGTGGTGTAGGTGGCATGATTTTGTAAAATGAGGACCCAGGGGGCAGCACAGGCATACAACCAGCCTCTGGGCCATGACCCATTGGGGGAGACATGTCCATGGTGGGCAGGGAGTGGCATACCAAAGTGGATGGGTGCGGTGGCAAGCAGAAAGGTCCCACAGTACCAGCAGAGGCTGCCAATGTGTTGCAGGGGAGAGAGTGCAGGGCTGGTGGAGGCAGCACGGCCACACAGGTGTTAATGTGGCTTACGGGACAGCACAATGCACCTGTGTCGAACAAGGACTGTGTTTGCAGAGCTGATAGCGGTAACGGGGCTGCATGGGGTGTGTGGTAGCATGCAAGGGGGAGGGGGTCAGTGGAACTTGCAGGGCAACGGCCCCCTTGGCATTGGTAGATAGGTAAGGGGGGGTGGGAGGGAGGGGCCCCCACCAGGACCCATGTGGCTCACCCACACACATGTGCTCTTAGGGGAGTGGGACGGGTGCAGACAGGCAGTCATGCCGCATATGACCTATATGATATTGTGTCCCACAGATGACATAGGCGCTATAGATGCAGCAGAGGAGGCGCAAGGGGACAGTCAGCCCTGGCCGTGCACCCCCATGGATCCTGTGCCGGAGGTGTCCCAGGTAGAAGCAGGAGTACCCCCAACCCCCCCAGGGGAGGACATTGGGACCATCACACAGCCTGCATGTGGAGGAGAAACAAACTCCAATGACGCCACGGGGGAAGTGTCTGCTGAGGCGGACTAGCGAACCAGGGATGCGGCGCTGTCCGCTGTGTCTGATATCATTCAGCAAATGCAGGCGCACACCACAGTGGCAAACAGGGATGCAGAGGGTGAGTGTCAAACTGTGTTCTGTTGTCAATGCGTCTGCATAGGTGGTTTTTTATTTTCATTCTGACAATGCACTACCTGCTGTCTCCACAGGTATATGGCATTTACTGCAGGCGGGGCTGAGGGAGCAGCGCCGGCAAAGGCGTGTGCAACGCCGACACCAGCGCACGATGTTCGGGGTCCTGGTGGGGGTCCAGAAGCTGGTCACAGCTGCGCAAAGCATGGCTGCGAGCCTAGAAATAATAGCGGCACACATGGGGGCGACGCCACCACCACCACCACCTCCACCAGCACCAGCGGAAGCAGCAGCAGCGATAGCAACGGTGGCAGCACAGGGTGGGAGGGGCCGCGCAAGGTGTGGCAGGGGGAGGGGGAGGGGGAGGGGGAGGGGGAAATAAACCGCAAAACATCCGGCTGTAGCACATGTCATGTCTCCTGTGTTGCTTGTGGGGGGAAATATTACGCACAGCCCACCCGTGCCTGACCCTGGGGCCTGCCCGATGCAAACTCTTCTGCCAGACGGTGTAGCCACCGACACTGCTGTGGCCAGCATGGGATGCCCCACCTGCTCTTGGGCGCACACCAGCAGGCACACACTAATCAGCAGCTGCAGCCAACATCTGTTTACCTCATCCGTTCCCCGTGAGCCGGGGGGGGGGTTACAACCGGTCATGGGCTATGGAGGGGGAAAGGGCATGGCATTAGGTGGGCTGCGGGTGATGGGGGGGGGGTGTTGGACTGGTAATGTGCAGTGGGATGCTTAGGGGGGAGGGAGGTCTGCCAATGGCCTATTCGGGGCTCCTTGGAAATGGCCTGATGGGGTTAGTACCAGATCTGGGCAGTTTGCATTGGCTCTGATTGAAGATGCGTGGTGGTGGTGTTTGACATACAGTGCACCCATGATGGTGCAGGGCCGTTTCATGAGCTCATGGGGGTGGGGGGGGGGGTTAGACTGATATCTTGGTGGGTGGAGGGGAGCTAGGATATGGCATGGGCCCAAGTTGCTTCCACAAAATGAATAGTTCTGGCATCAGAGGGTCCTCGGAGGAGGACATGAGCTGCTGAGGGCACCAGTACATAGATGGGTTGGCTATGCCCCACTCACCATGCTTTGCCATCTTCTATGTGAAGAGGATAGGACTCCACATATCCAGGTCTCGGGAAACACCAATGAGATCAGACCACAGCAGATACACTTACCCAGACTGTGACCATAGCTTTGAGGTATGTACTGCATACCCTCAGTCATAGACAGGTACTACTGAGTCTACAAGCTGTCCTCTGATGACCATAGACTGTAGCACAGGCACATTTGGGATGACAGTCTATCTGCCAGTCTCCTCTGTTATATATCGTACTGTGTCCGATACCTGTCCCTGTGGCTTCTGGTCAACCCTCAGTATAGCACACATGACAGCACATGTTTAGGTTTCCCCACATGCCAACTACATGTTAGTCTCCTCCCTTGCCACTAACAGCTGGCAATTTGCATACTATCCTGACCCTTCAGAGATGCCCCACAAGCACATGTTTGGAGGGACAGTCCATGTGGTAGCAGGGGTCAGTGACCGAACTGCTGTCCTGTGTTCTGTTTAATCCTATGTATTTGCTATAGATGGCTGACAACAGTCACCCTTGATGCAGTGGAACCCCCTGTGCCTCATTTGTAAAAAGCCTCACAACACCATGACATACACAACGAATGGACCAAATTAGTGCCCCAGCCCATGTCCCCTTGCGGCCATGTCCACTCTGTCCACCCCTAGCCCTGTGCACTTTAAGGCTCAGTGTCCATTAGCCCCCTTGCTGTGTCCATGCCATCATCCACCCTGGTCTGAGCCCATCACAGATGCTGCACATAGCCTTGCATGTTCCACCACAGCTGACCCCTAGGCACTGTTAGATTTGTGTGCTTTTGGCCATGTGTGGCACTGGCCCATGTAATGCCCGTAATATCGCTAAACGCATGACACGTGTACAGTACCCTGCATCCACTCTTTGTATCTCACACTGACACACATGTGTGTGGCCACATGTATCGATCACACAACACTGACCCATAGCAAAGAGGGATATCTGGACAGCACAGTTAACCTGTAACAATGTAAAACTTTATTCACAATAAACATTTTTTGGAACATTTGGCATTGCCCATCATGCTGACATTGCTGTCATCCAGCCCTGCTGCCCACTGTGAGTGTGGCAGGCCATTGCATGGGCTGTCACAGGGCGGGTGTGTAATGCGTATCCGCATGCTACACACCCCGGGGACCCCTGTCACATTGTGGCTGATCCGGCGCGCCCCCAGCTACATGCTCCTCCAGCAAGCGCAGCCGGTCAGCCACCATGGTCAGGGTTGCCAGGACCTGCCCCATGATGAGGGCGTGCTGCCTCTGGGCGTGTGCATGCGCATGCACAGCCGCGGCCACGTGCAGCCCGCACATGCAGCCACACAGACACAGGTCTCCCCGTGTCTGTGTGGCTGCATCCACGGTGCGCCTGTCAGCGGCTATGTGTGCCATGCCCATGTCCAGGAGGGGCGCATCGCCATCACCATGATGCAGGTGACTGGCACCCACATAGCCCTGTGACAGCCCATGAAGATGGGCACATGGCACACGTGCCACCACCACCCCCCCACCCACCCCATTCCCCTCCAGCTCCACGTTGGCCAGGTCACCTCACTCCGGCCCCTGTCCCACCACAGCAGGGCCCCTACCCTCCCAAGCCACCTGCACCCGCCCCTCCTCCCCCTGCCCTCCAAGCACCTCTGCCCTCTCCCCCTCCCCCACCTCCTCCCCCGCCGTAGCCACACGAGGCAGCTCCATTTTCTCCTCACCCGGACCCCCCCTCCACCACTTCCTCCTCCTCCCCCTCGGCGTCAGATGTTGCATCGCCCCCATATGGCGGTGTGCCGTGCTCCTCCCCCATGGCAACTGGGTCGGGCAACACCTCCTGGCCATCATCTCTCTGCGGCTCCCCGGGCCCCGCATCTTGCACCACTGGCTCCTCCGCAGCATATGCATCCGCTGTGGGAGAGGGGAACACGTGTCATCTCCATGTTCACACGTCAGCTACAGCAGTCACATACATCCTGTGGTCATGACAGCCAGTGCCCCACAGGGCCATGTCACATCACTCACCATCCTGTTGGGCGATCCGCTCCCTCTGCACGCGACGTACAAAACGGGGGTACCTTGCCCTCAGCTCCCGCGCCTTCTTGCGGAGATCCTCGACCTATTGGAGTGACAACACATATTGACATTAGGGGACAGACACCCTTTCAGGGCCTCTGCCGCAACACATATATTTATCAATGTGCAATATAGTTTGTCCCTAGGATCACAGACTGGGGCATTCCCCACACCACCAGGATGAGGGGTAGAGCTCTGAGGTGAGGCCTACTGCATCCTGGGGATCTGGTTTGCCCTTGTGTTCACTGACTGGGGCATTCCCCACAGCACCAGGATGGGTTATGGAGACCTGTGGTGAGGCCTACTGCATCCTGGGGATCTGGTTTGCCCTTGTGTTCACAGACTGGGGCATTCCCCACAGCACCAGGATGCGTTCTTGAGCCCTGAGGTGAGGCCTACTGCATCCTGGGGATCTGGTTTGCCCTTGTGTTCACAGACTGGGGCATTCCCCACAGCACCAGGATGGGTTATGGAGACCTGTGGTGAGGCCTACTGCATCCTGGGGATCTGGTTTGCCCTTGTGTTCACAGACTGGGGCATTCCCCACAGCACCAGGATGGGTTATGGAGACCTGTGGTGAGGCCTACTGCATCCTGGGGATCTGGTTTGCCCTTGTGTTCACAGACTGGGGCATTCCCCACACCACCAGGATGAGGGGTAAGGCTCTGAGGTGAGGCCTACTGCATCCTGGGGATCTGGTTTGCCCTTGTGTTCACAGACTGGGGCATTCCCCACACCACCAGGATGGGTTATGGAGACCTGTGGTGAGGCCTACTGCATCCTGGGGATCTGGTTTGCCCTTGTGTTCACTGACTGGGGCATTCCCCACACCACCAGGATGGGTTATGGAGACCTGTGGAGAGGCCTACTGCATCCTGGGGATCTGGTTTGCTCTTGTGTTCACTGACTGGGGCATTACCCACACCACCAGGATGAGGGGTAGGGCTCTGAGATGAGGACTACTGCATCCTGGGGATCTGGTTTGCCCTTGTGTTCACTGACTGGGGCATTCCCCACAGCACCAGGATGGGTTATGGAGACCTGTGGTGAGGCCTACTGCATCCTGGGGATCTGGTTTGCCCTTGTGTTCACAGACTGGGGCATTCCCCACAGCACCAGGATGGGTTATGGAGACCTGTGGTGAGGCCTACTGCATCCTGGGGATCTGGTTTGCCCTTGTGTTCACTGACTGGGGCATTCCCCACACCACCAGGATGAGGGGTAGGTCTCTTAGGTGAGGCCTACTGCATCCTGGAGATCTGGTTTGCCCTTGTGTTCACAGACTGGGGTATTCCCCACAGCACCAGGATGGGTTATGGAGATCTGTGGTGAGGCCTACTGCATCCTGGGGATCTGGTTTGCCCTTGTGTTCACAGACTGGGGCATTCCCCACAGCACCAGGATGGGTTATGGAGACCTGTGGTGAGGCCTACTGCATCCTGGGGATCTGGTTTGCCCTTGTGTTCACAGACTGGGGCATTCGCCACAGCACCAGGATGGGTTATGGAGACCTGTGGTGAGGCCTACTGCATCCTGGGGATCTGGTTTGCCCTTGTGTTCACAGACTGGGGCATTCCCCACAGCACCAGGATGGGTTATGGAGACCTGTGGTGAGGCCTACTGCATCCTGGGGATCTGGTTTGCCCTTGTGTTCACAGACTGGGGCATTCCCCACACCACCAGGATGAGCGGTAGGGCTCTGAGGTGAGGCCTACTGCATCCTGGGGATCTGGTTTGCCCTTGTGTTCACAGACTGGGGCATTCCCCAAAGCACCAGGATGGGTTATGGAGACCTGTGGTGAGGCCTACTGCATCCTGGGGATCTGGTTTGCCCTTGTGTTCACAGACTGGGGCATTCCCCACAGCACCAGGATGGGTTATGGAGACCTGTGGTGAGGCCTACTGCATCCTGGGGATCTGGTTTGCCCTTGTGTTCACAGACTGGGGCATTCGCCACAGCACCAGGATGGGTTATGGAGACCTGTGGTGAGGCCTACTGCATCCTGGGGATCTGGTTTGCCCTTGTGTTCACAGACTGGGGCATTCCCCACAGCACCAGGATGGGTTATGGAGACCTGTGGTGAGGCCTACTGCATCCTGGGGATCTGGTTTGCCCTTGTGTTCACAGACTGGGGCATTCCCCACACCACCAGGATGAGCGGTAGGGCTCTGAGGTGAGGCCTACTGCATCCTGGGGATCTGGTTTGCCCTTGTGTTCACAGACTGGGGCATTCCCCAAAGCACCAGGATGGGTTATGGAGACCTGTGGTGAGGCCTACTGCATCCTGGGGATCTGGTTTGCCCTTGTGTTCACAGACTGGGGCATTCCCCACAGCACCAGGATGGGTTATGGAGACCTGTGGTGAGGCCTACTGCATCCTGGGGATCTGGTTTGCCCTTGTGTTCACTGACTGGGGCATTCCCCACAGCACCAGGATGAAGGGTAGGGCTCTGAGGTGAGGCCTACTGCATCCTGGGGATATGTGTTTTTACTGTACTCACAAACAGGCCCAGCTACCATGGCACAGGGACAGGGAATGGGCTCCTCATTTGGGATCTTCAGCATCCTGGGGCTATGGTCTGTTTCCTGTACTCACAAACAGGGCCAGATACCGTGGCACAGGAACAGGGGATGGGCTCCTCATTTGGGATCTTCAGCATCCAGGGGCTATGGTCTGTTTCCTGTACTCACAAACAGGGCCAGATACCATGGCACAGGGACAGGGGATGGGCTCCTCATTTGGGATCTTCAGCATCCTGGGGCTATGGTCTGTTTCCTGTACTCACAAACAGGCCCAGCTACCATGGCACAGGGACAGGGGATGGGCTCCTCATTTGGGATCTTCAGCATCCTGGGGCTATGGTCTGTTTCCTGTACTCACAAACAGGGCCAGATACCATGGCACAGGGACAGGGGATGGGCTCCTCATTTGGGATCTTCAGCATCCTGGGGCTATGGTCTGTTTCCTGTACTCACAAACAGGCCCAGCTACCATAGCACAAGGACAGGGGATGGAATCCTCATTTGGGGCCCTCTGCATCCTGGGACTATGGTCTGTTTCTTGTGAGCACAAACAAGGCCTGTATCCATAGCACCAGGACAGGGGGGTGGCCTGCAGCATCCTGGGATGTCTTTGTACTTTGTGCTTACTGACAGGGGCATGTGACAGACCCCTGTGTGTCTCTTGGCCTTGGTGGTGGGCCTGTGGTTTTCTGTAGATTGGGCACATCACTGAGTATGCAACAGCGCCCCGTAGCATACCAATGTGGTCATTAGTTCACCTCTACCATGGTTGCAGCTACCCCCTGTGGGCTTGGGGGTTCTGATATTGGGTGAGTGGATGACCTAGCTACAAGCTGGACGCGACAACACCAGACATTCTCCAGCAGTGTAGATTTTATTAGTGCTTTGGTTACACCACATCCTCATTTGGGGTGCCTATCCCCAAACACTTACCTCACGTGGGTAATCAGAGCTCCTGTTATATCTGTTGGTGAGGCGGTCCCAGGCCGTCCTCACCCTTGTTAGGTTCTGCCTCCTGGACGAGCCAGGGAAGAGGCATTGCTGGCGGAGGCAGAAGAGCTCTGTCAGCAGGTAAAGGTTGCTGTGTGTAAAGGCAGGCTTCCTCGACATGGCTGCCATCTGCTCTGAGTGTATCTCAGCTGCATAGCCACGTGCGTTCATGAGGGCGTAGCCTCGTGCGTTCATGAGTGCATAGCTATGTGCGTTGGCGAGGGCATGGCCACGCGCACAAATACATCTTGTTGGGGCCATGACACGGCGTGTGCTTATGTGCGTTGCTGTCGGCGGAAGGGCCTGCTTAAGTACGTGCGGCAGTGCGTTGGCTCGTGCGTTGGCATGTTTGATTACAGATCCTCATGGTGTACTGCAACTCACATTAACGCTACCATCTATACGTGTGATGGCCTATGGCTTATCCTAGCCTGTGGGCAGGAGCTGGATTTTGAATCCCCCACATTTTTGTCCTACTGCTATATATTGCAGGGTCTGCAGCATGTGTTCTAACACCTTCTGCTTCTGACATCTCACATTAGGAAAATTTCACAATCCTTTGTCGAGGACTGTCCTTGATGTGGAGATGTCTCTCACATTTGTAATGTCCCTTTTGTTTACATGGATTGAGGGGGGTGGATGGAGACCAGGGCACAGAGAGTATCCCTGATTGGCAAACTGTGGAGGTGGCATCGAGACCAATGTAGAGCTTCTGTGTATCTGTCTGTTTTGAAATGTATAGCATTAGTTGTATCTTTCTCAAGCGTGCTCTTTCAACCTTTCTCTCGTTCCTCTCTGGGTTTTTGATGACAAACATAGGCTTGCAGTCTGTACTTTAGCTCTGCTATTATTGGGTTACAGACACCACTACTCCAGATGCAGATGCACCTGGCAGCCCTGCCGTGTATCACCACAGTGGGCTCAAACCCATAAATTCTGGCTGCACAGTCAGTGCATTTGCCAGGGGAGTAAATCTCTGTAGCTCCTTCTACATGCCTAGCTGGCTACAGAGCGACTTCAGTTCACCACACAGTCCATCTGCTGTGGTTCACAGGGTTTGATTGGAGCAGTCACAACCATGATGCACTACACATGCAAATCAGCTGTCCACTGATTAACACAAGATGGGGAATGCAACCCTACAGCACCTCGGCCTGGTAAGGGGAAATGATCATGTGCACCCCCACAGCACCTCGGCCTGGTAGGGGGTACTGACCGTGTGTTTTACTGGCACACAGTAGCTACACACCGTCACATTGTGCGGTTACTGTGCTCACCCTGAGGGTGCAGTGAGGGCCCAGCACCAGGTCCACAGCACCATCCATGGCAGACATAGGCCATGGTGGAGGTCCAAAGCAGTGTTAATGTGTGAGATAGGTAGTTTCTGCACCAACACCTTGGATATATTTGTCTGTCTCAGTCAGGTGTAGTCCCTATGGAACCCTAGGAGGATTATGAACCCCTATGTGAAGTAGGGGGGCTCACACCCCTATGTGAGGTAGGGGGGCTCACACTCCTATGTGAAGTAGGGGGGCTCAACCCCTATGTGAGGTAGGGGGCTGAAACCCCTATGTGAAGTAGGGGGGCTCACACCCCTATGTGAAGTAGGGGGCTGAAACCCCTAAGTGAAGTAGGGGTGCTCACACCCCTATGTGAAGTAGGGGGGCTCACACCCCTATGTGAAGTAGGGGGGCTCACACTGTATGTAAAGTTGGGGGTTTCACACCGTATGTGAAGTAGGGGGGCTCACACCCCTATGTGAAGTAGGGGGGCTCACACCCCTATGTGAAGTAGGGGGGCTGAAACCCCTATGTGAAGTAGGGGGCTCACACCCCTATGTGAAGTAGGGGGGCTGAAACCCCTATGTGAAGTAGGGGGGCTCACACCCCTATGTGAAGTAGGGGGGCTCACACCCCTATGTGAAGTAGGGGGGCTGACACCCCTATGTGAAGTAGGGGGGCTCACACCCCTATGTGAAGTAGGGGGGCTGACACCCCTATGTGAAGTAGGGGGGCTGACACCCCTATGTGAAGTAGGGGGCTCACACCCCTATGTGAAGTAGGGGGGCTGACACCCCTATGTGAAGTAGGGGGCTCACACCCCTATGTGAAGTAGGGGGGCTGACACCCCTATGTGAAGTAGGGGGGCTGAAACCCCTATGTGAAGTAGGGGGGCTCACACCCCTATGTGAAGTAGGGGGGCTCACACCCCTATGTGAAGTAGGGGGGCTCAAACCCCTATGTGAAGTAGGGGGGCTGACACCCCTATGTGAAGTAGGGGGGCTCACACCCCTATGTGAAGTAGGGGGGCTGAAACCCCTATGTGAAGTAGGGGGGCTCACACCCCTATGTGAAGTAGGGGGGCTGACACCCCTATGTGAAGTAGGGGGGCTCACACCCCTATGTGAAGTAGGGGGGCTCACACCCCTATGTGAAGTAGGGGGCCTGAAACCCTATGTGAAGTAGGGGGCTCACACCCCTATGTGAAGTAGGGGGCTGACACCCCTATGTGAAGTAGGGGGGCTCACACCCCTATGTGAAGTAGGGGGGCTGACACCCCTATGTGAAGTAGGGGGGCTGAAACCCCTATGTGAAGTAGGGGGGCTCACACCCCTATGTGAAGTAGGGGGGCTCACACCCCTATGTGAAGTAGGGGGGCTGACACCCCTATGTGAAGTAGGGGGGCTCACACCCCTATGTGAAGTAGGGGGGCTGACACCCCTATGTGAAGTAGGGGGGCTCACACCCCTATGTGAAGTAGGGGGCTGAAACCCTTATGTGAAGTAGGGGGGCTCACACCCCTATGTGAAGTAGGGGGGCTGACACCCCTATGTGAAGTAGGGGGGCTGACACCCCTATGTGAAGTAGGGGGGCTCAAACCCCTATGTGAAGTAGGGGGCTGAAACCCCTATGTGAAGTAGGGGGGCTCACACCCCTATGTGAAGTAGGGGGCTGAAACCCCTATGTGAAGTAGGGGGGCTGAAACCCCTATGTGAAGTAGGGGGGCTCACACCCCTATGTGAAGTAGGGTGGCTCACACCGTATGTGAAGTTGGGGGGCTCACACCGTATGTGAAGTTGGGGGTCTCACACACCTATGTGAAGTAGGGGGGTTCACACCCCTATGTGAAGTAGGGTGGCTGAAACCCCTATGTGAAGTAGGGGCTCACACCTCTCTGTGAAGTAGGGGGGCTGAAACCCCTATGTGAAGTAGGGGGGCTCACACCCCTATGTGAAGTAGGGGGGCTCACACCCCTATGTGAAGTAGGGGGGCTGACACCCCTATGTGAAGTAGGGGGGCTCACACCCCTATGTGAAGTAGGGGGGCTGACACCCCTATGTGAAGTAGGGGGGCTGACACCCCTATGTGAAGTAGGGGGCTCACACCCCTATGTGAAGTAGGGGGGCTGACACCCCTATGTGAAGTAGGGGGCTCACACCCCTATGTGAAGTAGGGGGGCTGACACCCCTATGTGAAGTAGGGGGGCTGACACCCCTATGTGAAGTAGGGGGGCTCACACCCCTATGTGAAGTAGGGGGGCTCAACCCCTATGTGAAGTAGGGGGGCTGACACCCCTATGTGAAGTAGGGGGGCTCACACCCCTATGTGAAGTAGGGGGGCTGACACCCCTATGTGAAGTAGGGGGGCTCACACCCCTATGTGAAGTAGGGGGGCTGACACCCCTATGTGAAGTAGGGGGCTCACACCCCTATGTGAAGTAGGGGGGCTCACACCCCTATATGAACTAGGGGGCCTGAAACCCTATGTGAGGTAGGGGGCTCACACCCCTATGTGAAGTAGGGGGATGAAACCCCTATGTGAAGTAGGGGGGCTCACACCCCTATGTTAAATAGGCTGGGTCACACCCCTATGTGAAGTAGGGGGGCTGACACCCCTATGTGAAGTAGGGGGGCTCACACCCCTATGTGAAGTAGGGGGGCTGACACCCCTATGTGAAGTAGGGGGCTGACACCCCTATGTGAAGTAGGGGGGCTCACACCCCTATGTGAAGTAGGGGGGCTGACACCCCTATGTGAAGTAGGGGGCTCACATCCCTATGTGAAGTAGGGGGGCTGAAACCCTATGTGAAGTAGGGGGGCTGACACCCCTATGTGAAGTAGGGGGGCTCACACCCCTATGTGAAGTAGGGGGGCTCACACCCCTATGTGAAGTAGGGGGGCTGACACCCCTATGTGAAGTAGGGGGGCTCACACCCCTATGTGAAGTAGGGGGGCTGACACCCCTATGTGAAGTAGGGGGGCTGACACCCCTATGTGAAGTAGGGGGGCTGACACCCCTATGTGAAGTAGGGGGCTCACACCCCTATGTGAAGTAGGGGGGCTGACACCCCTATGTGAAGTAGGGGGGCTCACACCCCTATGTGAAGTAGGGGGGCTGACACCCCTATGTGAAGTAGGGGGGCTCACACCCCTATGTGAAGTAGGGGGGCTCACACCCCTATGTGAAGTAGGGGGGCTGACACCCCTATGTGAAGTAGGGGGGCTCACACCCCTATGTGAAGTAGGGGGCTCACACCCCTATGTGAAGTAGGGGGGCTCACACCCCTATGTGAAGTAGGGGGGCTGACACCCCTATGTGAATTAGGGGGTTGACACCCCTATGTGAAGTAGGGGGCTGACACCCCTATGTGAAGTAGGGGGGCTGACACCCCTATGTGAAGTAGGGGGGCTGACACCCCTATGTGAAGTAGGGGTGCTGACACCCCTATGTGAAGTAGGGGGGCTGACACCCTATGTGAAGTAGGGGGGCTGACACCCCTATGTGAAGTAGTTGGCTGAAAACCGTGTATGAAGTAGGGGGGCTGACACCCCTATGTGAAGTAGGGGGGCTGAAACCCCTATGTGAAGTAGGGGGCTCACACCCTATGTGAAGTAGGGGGGCTGACACCCCTATGTGAAGTAGGGGGGCTCACACCCCTATGTGAAGTAGGGGGGCTCACACCCCTATGTGAAGTAGGGGGGCTGACACCCCTATGTGAAGTAGGGGGGCTGACACCCCTATGTGAAGTAGGGGGGCTGACACCCCTATGTGAAGTAGGGGGGCTCACACCCCTATGTGAAGTAGGGGGCTGACACCCCTATGTGAAGTAGGGGGGCTCACACCCCTATGTGAAGTAGGGGGGCTGACACCCCTATGTGAAGTAGGGGGCTCACACCCCTATGTGAAGTAGGGGGCTGACACCCCTATGTGAAGTAGGGGGGCTCACACCCCTATGTGAAGTAGGGGGGCTCACACCCCTATGTGAAGTAGGGGGGCTGACACCCCTATGTGAAGTAGGGGGGCTCACACCCTATGTGAAGTAGGGGGGCTCACACCCCTATGTGAAGTAGGGGGGCTGACACCCCTATGTGAAGTAGGGGGGCTCACAACCCTATGTGAAGTAGGGGGGCTCACACCCCTATGTGAAGTAAGGGGGCTGAAACCCCTATGTGAAGTAGGGGGCTCACACCCCTATGTGAAGTAGGGGGGCTGACACCCCTATGTGAAGTAGGGGGGCTCACACCCCTATGTGAAGTAGGGGGGCTCACACCCTTATGTGAAGTAGGGGGCTGACACCCCTATGTGAAGTAGGGGGGCTCACACCCCTATGTGAAGTAGGGGGGCTGACACCCCTATGTGAAGTAGGGGGGCTGACACCCCTATGTGAAGTAGGGGGGCTCACACCCCTATGTGAAGTAGGGGGGCTGACACCCCTATGTGAAGTAGGGGGCTGACACCCCTATGTGAAGTAGGGGGCTGACACCCCTATGTGAAGTAGGGGGGCTCACACCCCTATGTGAAGTAGGGGGGCTGACACCCTATGTGACTTAGGGGGCTCACACCGCTATGTTAAGTAGGCGGATCACACCCCTTTGTGAAGTAGGGGGGCTGACACCCCTATGTGAAGTAGGGGGGCTCACACCCTATGTGAAGTATGGGGGCTCACACGCCTATGTGAAGTAGGGGGGCTCACACCACTATGTGAAGTAGGGGGGCTGACACCCCTATGTGAAGTAGGGGGGCTGACACCCCTATGTGAAGTAGGGGGGCTGACACCCCTATGTGAAGTAGGGGGGCTGACACCCCTAGGTGAAGTAGGGGGGCTGACACCCCTATGTGAAGTAGGGGGTGACACCCCTATGTGAAGTGGGGGGGCTCAGTCCCTATGTGAAGTAGGGGGGCTCACACCCCAATGTGAAGTAGGGGGGCTGACACCCCTATGTGAAGTAGGGGGGCTCACACCCCTATGTGAAGTAGGGGGGCTGACACCCCTATGTGAAGTAGGGGGGCTGACACCCCTATGTGAAGTAGGGGGTTGACACCCCTATGTGAATTAGGGGGCTCACACCCTATGTGAAGTAGGGGGGCTCACACCCCTATGTGAAGTAGGGGGGCTGACACCCCTATGTGAAGTAGGGGGGCTCACACCCCTATGTGAAGTAGGGGGGCTGACACCCCTATGTGAAGTAGGGGGCTGACACCCCTATGTGAAGTAGGGGGGCTCACACCCCTATGTGAAGTAGGGGGGCTGACACCCCTATGTGAAGTAGGGGGGCTCACACCCCTATGTGAAGTAGGGGGCTGACACCCCTATGTGAAGTAGGGGGGCTCACACCCCTATGTGAAGTAGGGGGGCTGACACCCCTATGTGAAGTAGGGGGGCTGACACCCCTATGTGAAGTAGGGGGGCTCACACCCCTATGTGAAGTAGGGGGGCTGACACCCCTATGTGAAGTAGGGGGGCTGACACCCCTATGTGAAGTAGGGGGGCTGACACCCCTATGTGAAGTAGGGGGCTGACACCCCTATGTGAAGTAGGGGGGCTGACACCCCTATGTGAAGTAGGGGGCTGACACCCCTATGTGAAGTAGGGGGGCTGACACCCCTATGTGAAGTAGGGGGGCTCACACCCCTATGTGAAGTAGGGGGGCTGACACCCCTATGTGAAGTAGGGGGCTGACAACCCTATGTGAAGTAGGGGGGCTGACACCCCTATGTGAAGTAGGGGGGCTGACACCCCTATGTGAAGTAGGGGGCTCACACCCCTATGTGAAGTAGGGGGGCTGACACCCCTATGTGAAGTAGGGGGGCTCACACCCCTATGTGAAGTAGGGGGCTGACACCCCTATGTGAAGTAGGGGGGCTCACACCCCTATGTGAAGTAGGGGGGCTGACACCCCTATGTGAAGTAGGGGGGCTCACACCCCTATGTGAAGTAGGGGGGCTGAAACCCCTATGTGAAGTAAGGGGATCACACCCCTATGTGAAGTAGAGGGGCTTTAACCCCTATGTGAAGTAGGGGGCTCACACCCCTATGTGAAGTAGGGGGGCTCACACCCTATGTGAAGTAGGGGGGCTGACACCCCTATGTGAAGTAGGGGGGCTGACACCCCTATGTGAAGTAGGGGGGCTCACACCCCTATGTGAAGTAGGGGGGCTGACACCCCTATGTGAAGTAGGGGGCTCACACCCCTATGTGAAGTAGGGGGGCTGACACCCCTATGTGAAGTAGGGGGGCTGACACCCCTATGTGAAGTAGGGGGGCTCACACCCCTATGTGAAGTAGGGGGGCTGACACCCCTATGTGAAGTAGGGGGGCTCACACCCCTATGTGAAGTAGGGGGGCTCACACCCTATGTGAAGTAGGGGGGCTGACACCCCTATGTGAAGTAGGGGGGCTGACACCCCTATGTGAAGTAGGGGGGCTGACACCCCTATGTGAAGTAGGGGGCTCACACCCTATGTGAAGTAGGGGGGCTGACACCCCTATGTGAAGTAGGGGGGCTCACACCCCTATGTGAAGTAGGGGGGCTGACACCCCTATGTGAAGTAGGGGGCTGACACCCCTATGTGAAGTAGGGGGGCTGACACCCCTATGTGAAGTAGGGGGGCTGACACCCCTATGTGAAGTAGGGGGGCTCACACCCCTATGTGAAGTAGGGGGGCTGACACCCCTATGTGAAGTAGGGGGGTGACACCCCTATGTGAAGTAGGGGGGCTCACACCCCTATGTGAAGTAGGGGGGCTGACACCCCTATGTGAAGTAGGGGGGCTGACACCCCTATGTGAAGTAGGGGGGCTCACACCCCTATGTGAAGTAGGGGGGCTGACACCCCTATGTGAAGTAGGGGGCTCACACCCCTATGTGAAGTAGGGGGGCTGAAACCCCTATGTGAAGTAGGGGGGCTCACACCCTATGTGAAGTAGGGGGGCTGACACCCCTATGTGAAGTAGGGGGGCTCACACCCCTATGTGAAGTAGGGGGGCTGACACCCCTATGTGAAGTAGGGGGGCTGACACCCCTATGTGAAGTAGGGGGGCTGACACCCCTATGTGAAGTAGGGGGCTCACACCCCTATGTGAAGTAGGGGGGCTGACACCCCTATGTGAAGTAGGGGCTCACACCCCTATGTGAAGTAGGGGGGCTGACACCCCTATGTGAAGTAGGGGGGCTCACACCCCTATGTGAAGTAGGGGGGCTGACACCCTATGTGAAGTAGGGGGGCTGACACCCCTATGTGAAGTAGGGGGGCTGACACCCCTATGTGAAGTAGGGGGGCTCACACCCCTATGTGAAGTAGGGGGCTGACACCCCTATGTGAAGTAGGGGGGCTCACACCCCTATGTGAAGTAGGGGGGCTGAAACCCCTATGTGAAGTAGGGGGGCTCACACCCCTATGTGAAGTAGGGGGGCTGACACCCCTATGTGAAGTAGGGGGGCTGACACCCCTATGTGAAGTAGGGGGGCTCACACCCCTATGTGAAGTAGGGGGCTGACACCCCTATGTGAAGTAGGGGGGCTGACACCCCTATGTGAAGTAGGGGGGCTCACACCCCTATGTGAAGTAGGGGGGCTCACACCCCTATGTGAAGTAGGGGGGCTGACACCCCTATGTGAAGTAGGGGGGCTGACACCCCTATGTGAAGTAGGGGGGCTGACACCCCTATGTGAAGTAGGGGGGCTCACACCCCTATGTGAAGTAGGGGGCTGACACCCCTATGTGAAGTAGGGGGGCTCACACCCCTATGTGAAGTAGGGGGGCTGACACCCCTATGTGAAGTAGGGGGGCTCACACCCCTATGTGAAGTAGGGGGGCTGACACCCCTATGTGAAGTAGGGGGGCTGACACCCCTATGTGAAGTAGGGGGGCTGACACCCCTATGTGAAGTAGGGGGGCTGACACCCCTATGTGAAGTAGGGGGGCTGACACCCTATGTGAAGTACGGGGCCTCACACCCCTATGTGAAGTAGGGGGGCTGACACCCCTATGTGAAGTAGGGGGGCTCACACGCCTATGTGAAGTAGGGGTGCTGACACTCCTATATGAAGCAGGGGGGCTGGCACCCCTATGTGGGCTCACACCCCTATGTGAAGTAGGGGGGCTGACTCCCCTATGTGAAGTAGGGGGCTCACACCCCTATGTGAAGTAGGGGGGCTGACACCCCTATGTGAAGTAGGGGGGCTGACACCCCTATGTGAAGTAGGGGGCTCACACCCCTATGTGAAGTAGGGGGGCTGACACCCCTATGTGAAGTAGGGGGGCTGACACCCCTATGTGAAGTAGGGGGGCTGACACCCCTATGTGAAGTAGGGGGGCTCACACCCCTATGTGAAGTAGGGGGGCTGACACCCCTATGTGAAGTAGGGGGGCTGACACCCTATGTGAAGTAGGGGGGCTCACACCCCTATATGAAGTAGGGGGCTCACACCCCTATGTGAAGTAGGGGGGCTGACACCCCTATGTGAAGTAGGGGGGCTGAAAACCCTATGTGAAGTAGGGGGGCTCACACCCCTATGTGAAGTAGGGGGGCTGACACCCCTATGTGAAGTAGGGGGGCTCACACCCCTATGTGAAGTAGGGGGGCTGACACCCCTATGTGAAGTAGGGGGCTCACACCCCTATGTGAAGTAGGGGGGCTCACACCCCTATGTGAAGTAGGGGGGCTGAAACCCCTATTTGAAGTAGGGGGCTCACACCCCTATGTGAAGTAGTGGGCTGAAACCCCTATGTGAAGAAGGGGGCTCACACCCATATGTGAAGTAGGGGGGCTCACACCCCTATGTGAAGTAGGGGGGCTCACACCCCTATGTGAAGTAGGGGGGCTCACACCCCTATGTGAAGTAGGGGGGCTGACACCCCTATGTGAAGTAGGGGGGCTCACACCCCTATGTGAAGTAGGGGGGCTGACACCCCTATGTGAAGTAGGGGGCTCACACCCCTATGTGAAGTAGGGGGGCTGACACCCCTATGTGAAGTAGGGGGGCTCACACCCCTATGTGAAGTAGGGGGGCTGACACCCCTATGTGAAGTAGGGGGGCTCACACCCCTATGTGAAGTAGGGGGGCTGACACCCCTATGTGAAGTAGGGGGGCTCACACCCCTATGTGAAGTAGGAGTCTCACACCCCTATGTGAAGTAGAGGGGCTCACACCCCTATGTGAAGTAGGGGGGCTGAAACCCCTATGTGAAGTAGGGGGCTGACACCCTATGTGAAGTAGGGGGGCTCACACCCCTATGTGAAGTAGGGGGGCTGACACCCCTATGTGAAGTAGGGGGGCTGACACCCCTATGTGAAGTAGGGGGGCTCACACCCCTATGTGAAGTAGGGGGGCTGACACCCCTATGTGAAGTAGGGGGGCTCACACCCTATGTGAAGTAGGGGGGCTGACACCCCTATGTGAAGTAGGGGGGCTGACACCCCTATGTGAAGTAGGGGGGCTGACACCCCTATGTGAAGTAGGGGGGCTCACACCCTATGTGAAGTAGGGGGACTGACACCCCTATGTGAAGTAGGGGGGCTCACACCCCTATGTGAAGTAGGGGGGCTGACACCCCTATGTGAAGTAGGGGGGCTCACACCCCTATGTGAAGTAGGGGGCTCACACCCCTATGTGAAGTAGGGGGGCTGACACCCCTATGTGAAGTAGGGGGGCTCACACCCCTATGTGAAGTAGGGGGGCTGACACCCCTATGTGAAGTAGGGGGGCTCACACCCCTATGTGAAGTAGGGGGGCTGACACCCCTATGTGAAGTAGGGGGGCTCACACCCCTATGTGAAGTAGGGGGGCTGACACCCCTATGTGAAGTAGGGGGGCTCACACCCCTATGTGAAGTAGGGGGGCTGACACCCCTATGTGAAGTAGGGGGCTGACACCCCTATGTGAAGTAGGGGGGCTGACACCCCTATGTGAAGTAGGGGGGCTGACACCCCTATGTGAAGTAGGGGGGCTCACACCCCTATGTGAAGTAGGGGGGCTGACACCCCTATGTGAAGTAGGGGGGCTGACACCCCTATGTGAAGTAGGGGGGCTGACACCCCTATGTGAAGTAGGGGGCTGACACCCCTATGTGAAGTAGGGGGCTCACACCCCTATGTGAAGTAGGGGGGCTGACACCCCTATGTGAAGTAGGGGGGCTCACACCCCTATGTGAAGTAGGGGGGCTGACACCCCTATGTGAAGTAGGGGGGCTGACACCCCTATGTGAAGTAGGGGGGCTGACACCCCTATGTGAAGTAGGGGGCTCACACCCCTATGTGAAGTAGGGGGGCTGACACCCCTATGTGAAGTAGGGGGGCTCACACCCCTATGTGAAGTAGGGGGGCTGACACCCCTATGTGAAGTAGGGGGCTCACACCCCTATGTGAAGTAGGGGGGCTGACACCCCTATGTGAAGTAGGGGGCTCACACCCCTATGTGAAGTAGGGGGGCTGACACCCCTATGTGAAGTAGGGGGCTGACACCCCTCTGTGAAGTAGGGGGGCTGACACCCCTATGTGAAGTAGGGGGGCTGACACCCCTATGTGAAGTAGGGGGGCTCACACCCCTATGTGAAGTAGGGGGCTGACACCCCTATGTGAAGTAGGGGGGCTGACACCCCTATATGAAGTAGGGGGCTCACACCCCTATGTGAAGTAGGGGGGCTGACACCCCTATGTGAAGTAGGGGGGCTGACACCCCTATGTGAAGTAGGGGGCTGACACCCCTATGTGAAGTAGGGGGGCTCACACCCCTATGTGAAGTAGGGGGCTGACACCCCTATGTGAAGTAGGGGGGCTGACACCCCTATGTGAAGTAGGGGGGCTGACACCCCTATGTGAAGTAGGGGGGCGCACACCCCTATGTGAAGTAGCGGGGCTCACACCCCTATGTGAATTAGGGGGCTCACACCCCTATGTGAATTAGGGGGGCTCACACCCATATATGAAATAGGGTGGCTGACACCCCTATGTGAAGTAGGGGGCTCACACCCCTATGTGAAGTAGGGGGGCTGACACCCCTATGTGAAGTAGGGGGGCTCACACCCCTATGTGAAGTAGGGGGGCTGACACCCCTATGTGAAGTAGGGGGGCTGACACCCCTATGTGAAGTAGGGGGCTCACACCCCTATGTGAAGTAGGGGGGCTGAAACCCTATGTGAAGTAGGGGGGCTGACACCCCTATGTGAAGTAGGGGGGCTGACACCCCTATGTGAAGTAGGGGGGCTGACACCCCTATGTGAAGTAGGGGGGCTCACACCCCTATGTGAAGTAGGGGGGCTGACACCCCTATGTGAAGTAGGGGGCTCACACCCCTATGTGAAGTAGGGGGGCTGACACCCCTATGTGAAGTAGGGGGCTGAAACCCCTATGTGAAGTAGGGGGGCTGACACCCCTATGTGAAGTAGGGGGCTGACACCCCTATGTGAAGTAGGGGGCTGACACCCCTATGTGAAGTAGGGGGGCTGACACCCCTATGTGAAGTAGGGGGGCTCACACCCCTATGTGAAGTAGGGGGGCTGACACCCCTATGTGAAGTAGGGGGCTCACACCCCTATGTGAAGTTGGGGGCTGACACCCCTATGTGAAGTAGGGGGGCTCACACCCCTATGTGAAGTAGGGGGCTGACACCCCTATGTGAAGTAGGGGGGCTCACACCCCTATGTGAAGTAGGGGGCTGACACCCCTATGTGAAGTAGGGGGGCTCACACCCCTATGTGAAGTAGGGGGGCTGACACCCCTATGTGAAGTAGGGGGGCTGACACCCCTATGTGAAGTAGGGGGGCTCACACCCCTATGTGAAGTAGGGGGGCTGACACCCCTATGTGAAGTAGGGGGCTGACACCCCTATGTGAAGTAGGGGGGCTGACACCCCTATGTGAAGTAGGGGGGCTGACACCCCTATGTGAAGTAGGGGGGCTCACACCCCTATGTGAAGTAGGGGGGCTGACACCCCTATGTGAAGTAGGGGGGCTGACACCCCTATGTGAAGTAGGGGGGCTGACACCCCTATGTGAAGTAGGGGGGCTCACACCCCTATGTGAAGTAAGGGGGCTGAAACCCCTATGTAAAGTAGGGGGCTCACACCCCTATGTGAAGTAGGGTCTGAAACCCTTATGTGAAGTAGGGGGCTCACACCTCTATGTGAAGTTGGGGGGCTCACACCCCTATGTGAAGTAGGGGGGCTGATAATCCCTTTGTGAAGTAGGGTGGCTCACACCCCTATGTGAAGTAGGGGGCTGAAACCCCTATGTGAAGTAGGGGGGCTCACACCCCTATGTGAAGTAGGGGGGCTGACACCCCTATGTGAAGTAGGGGGGCTCACACCCCTATGTGAAGTAGGGGGCTGACACCCCTATGTGAAGTAGGGGGGCTGACACCCCTATGTGAAGTAGGGGGGCTGACACCCCTATGTGAAGTAGGGGGGCTGACACCCCTATGTGAAGTAGGGGGGCTGACACCCCTATGTGAAGTAGGGGGGCTGACACCCCTATGTGAAGTAGGGGGCTGACACCCCTATGTGAAGTAGGGGGGCTCACACCCCTATGTGAAGTAGGGGGGCTGACACCCCTATGTGAAGTAGGGGGGCTGACACCCCTATGTGAAGTAGGGGGCTCACACCCCTATGTGAAGTAGGGGGCTGACACCCCTATGTGAAGTAGGGGGCTGAAACCCCTATGTGAAGTAGGGGGCTCACACCCCTATGTGAAGTAGGGGGGCTGACACCCCTATGTGAAGTAGGGGGGCTCACACCCCTATGTGAAGTAGGGGGGCTGACACCCCTATGTGAAGTAGGGGGGCTGACACCCCTATGTGAAGTAGGGGGGCTGACACCCCTATGTGAAGTAGGGGGGCTCACACCCCTATGTGAAGTAGGGGGCTGACACCCCTATGTGAAGTAGGGGGCTGACACCCCTATGTGAAGTAGGGGGGCTGACACCCCTATGTGAAGTAGGGGGGCTCACACCCCTATGTGAAGTAGGGGGGCTGACACCCCTATGTGAAGTAGGGGGCTCACACCCCTATGTGAAGTAGGGGGGCTGACACCCCTATGTGAAGTAGGGGGGCTCACACCCCTATGTGAAGTAGGGGGGCTGACACCCCTATGTGAAGTAGGGGGGCTCACACCCCTATGTGAAGTAGGGGGGCTGACACCCCTATGTGAAGTAGAGGGCTGACACCCCTATGTGAAGTAGGGAGGCTGACACCCCTATGTGAATTGGGGGGCAGACACCCCTATGGGAAGTGGGGGGGCTGACACCCCTATGTGAAGTAGGGGGCTTTTACCCCTATGGGACGTAGGGGGCTGACACCCCTATTGAAGTAGGGGGGCTGACACCCCTATGTGAAGTAGGGGGGCTGACACCCCTATGTGAAGTAGGGGGCTCACACCCCTATGTGAAGTAGGGGGGCTGACACCCCTATGTGAAGTAGGGGCTGACACCCCTATGTGAAGTAGGGGGGCTCACACCCCTATGTGAAGTAGGGGGGAACACACCCCTATGTGAAGTAGGGGGGCTCACACCCCTATGTGAAGTAGGGGGGCTGACACCCCTATGTGAAGTACGGGGCTGACACCCCTATGTGAAGTAGGGGGGCTGAAACCCCTATGTGAAGTAGGGGGCTCACACCCCTAGGTGAAGTAGGGGGCTGACACCACTATGTGAAGTAGGGGGGCTCACATCCCTATGTGAAGTAGGGGGGCTGACACCCCTATGTGAAGTAGGGGGGCTCACACCCCTATGTGAAGTAGGGGGCTGACACCCCTATGTGAAGTAGGGGGGCTGATGACCCTATGTGAAGTAGGGGGCTCACACCCCTATGTGAAGTAGGGGGGCTGACACCCCTATGTGAAGTAGGGGGGCTCACACCCCTATGTGAAGTAGGGGGGCTGACACCCCTATGTGAAGTAGGGGGGCTGACACCCCTATGTGAAGTAGGGGGGCTGACACCCTATGTGAAATAGGGGGGCTCACCCCTATGTGAAGTAGGGGGGCTGACACCCCTATGTGAAGTAGGGGGGCTGACACCCCTATGTGAAGTAGGGGGGCTCACACCCTATGTGAAGTAGGGGGGCTGACACCCCTATGTGAAGTAGGGGGGCTGACACCCCTATGTGAAGTAGGGGGGCTGACACCCCTATGTGAAGTAGGGGGCTCACACCCCTATGTGAAGTAGGGGGGCTGACACCCCTATGTGAAGTAGGGGGGCTCACACCCCTATGTGAAGTAGGGGGCTGACACCCCTATGTGAAGTAGGGGGGCTCACACCCCTATGTGAAGTAGGGGGGCTGACACCCCTATGTGAAGTAGGGGGGCTGGCACCCTATGTGAAGTAGGGGGCTCACACCCTATGTGAAGTAGGGGGGCTGACACCCCTATGTGAAGTAGGGGGGCTCACACCCCTATGTGAAGTAGGGGGGCTGACACCCCTATGTGAAGTAGGGGGGCTGACACCCCTATGTGAAGTAGGGGGGCTCACACCCCTATGTGAAGTAGGGGGCTGACACCCCTATGTGAAGTAGGGGGGCTCACCCCTATGTGAAGTACGGAGCTCACACCCCTATGTGAAGTAGGGGGGCTGACACCCCTATGTGAAGTAGGGGGGCTCACACCCCTATGTGAAGTAGGGGGCTGACACCCCTATGTGAAGTAGGGGGGCTGACACCCCTATGTGAAGTCGGGGGCTGACACCCCTATGTGAAGTAGGGGGGCTGACACCCCTATGTGAAGTAGGGGGGCTGACACCCCTATGTGAAGTAGGGGGGCTCACACCCCTATGTGAAGTAGGGGGGCTGACACCCTATGTGACTTAGGGGGCTCACACCCCTATGTGAAGTAGGGGGGCTCACACCCCTATGTGAAGTAGGGGGGCTGACACCCCTATGTGAAGTAGGGGGGCTCACACCCCTATGTGAAGTAGGGGGGCTGACACCCTATGTGAAGTAGGGGGGCTCACACCCCTATGTGAAGTAGGGGGCTGACACCCCTATGTGAAGTAGGGGGGCTGACACCCCTATGTGAAGTAGGGGGGCTCACACCCCTATGTGAAGTAGGGGGGCTGACACCCCTATGTGAAGTAGGGGGGCTGACACCCCTATGTGAAGTAGGGGGGCTCACACCCCTATGTGAAGTAGGGGGGCTGACACCCCTATGTGAAGTAGGGGGGCTGACACCCCTATGTGAAGTAGGGGGGCTCACACCCCTATGTGAAGTAGGGGGGCTGACACCCCTATGTGAAGTAGGGGGGCTGACACCCCTATGTGAAGTAGGGGGGCTGACACCCCTATGTGAAGTAGGGGGCTCACACCCCTATGTGAAGTAGGGGGGCTGACACCCCTATGTGAAGTAGGGGGGCTCACACCCCTATGTGAAGTAGGGGGGCTGACACCCCTATGTGAAGTAGGGGGGCTGACACCCCTATGTGAAGTAGGGGGCTCACACCCCTATGTGAAGTATGGGGGCTGACACCCCTATGTGAAGTAGGGGGGCTCACACCCCTATGTGAAGTAGGGGGCTGACACCCCTATGTGAAGTAGGGGGGCTGACACCCCTATGTGAAGTAGGGGGGCTGAAACCCTATGTGAAGTAGGGGGGCTCACACCCCTATGTGAAGTAGGGGGGCTGACACCCCTATGTGAAGTAGGGGGCTGACACCCCTATGTGAAGTAGGGGGGCTGACACCCCTATGTGAAGTAGGGGGGCTGACACCCCTATGTGAAGTAGGGGGGCTCACACCCCTATGTGAAGTAGGTGGGCTGACACCCCTATGTGAAGTAGGGGGGCTCACACCCCTATGTGAAGTAGGGGGGCTGACACCCCTATGTGAAGTAGGGGGCTCACACCCCTATGTGAAGTAGGGGGGCTGACACCCCTATGTGAAGTAGGGGGGCTGACACCCCTATGTGAAGTAGGGGGGCTGACACCCCTATGTGAAGTAGGGGGGCTCACACCCCTATGTGAAGTAGGGGGGCTGACACCCCTATGTGAAGTAGGGGGGCTGACACCCCTATGTGAAGTAGGGGGGCTGACACCCCTATGTGAAGTAGGGGGGCTGAAACCCCTATGTGAAGTAGGGGGGCTCACACCCCTATGTGAAGTAGGGGGGCTGACACCCCTATGTGAAGTAGGGGGGCTCACACCCCTATGTGAAGTAGGGGGGCTGACACCCCTATGTGAAGTAGGGGGCCTCACACCCCTATGTGAAGTAGGGGGGCTCACACCCCTATGTGAAGTAGGGGGGCTCACACCCCTATGTGAAGTAGGGGGGCTCACACCCCTATGTGAAGTAGGGGGGCTCACACCCCTATGTGAAGTAGGGGGGCTGACACCCCTATGTGAAGTAGGGGGCTGACACCCCTATGTGAAGTAGGGGGGCTGACACCCCTATGTGAAGTAGGGGGGCTGACACCCCTATGTGAAGTAGGGGGGCTGAAACCCCTATGTGAAGTAGGGGGGCTGACACCCCTATGTGAAGTAGGGGGGCTCACACCCCTATGTGAAGTAGGGGGGCTGACACCCCTATGAGAAGTAGGGGGGCTAATTTTCAGAGAGCAGGCACCGCACCAAAAAAAAATCTAGAACTAGTTTGGCTAAAACGTGTGTCTTTCAAGAAGGCATGACGGTTAAATGATTGCAAGGCCACTTTATCTACTGATGGGGCTCCCGATTACTGAATGCAGGATTTGGGAAAAAAGCAAACATACTCTGCTTAATGCACGTTTTGGTGGAAACCAGATTTGCCATACTGGTTTTACAACCATGGCCAATCCATGTCACATGTACCTAGCAGGATCCATATAGAGATACTCCATGTTGCTTATCCCAGAGATAAGCAGTAGAATTCTCCATTCATTTTAATTAACCCAACTACATCAACAGCTTTTACTACATCCTCTGGCAATGAATTCCAGAGCTTAATTATGCACTTAGTGAAATTTTCTACGCTTTAGTCTTAAATGTACGTACTTTGTTGTTTCATTATGTGTTCCCTAGTTTTTGTTTACTTTTTGAAGAACTAAATAGCCAATTCACATTCACCTTTTTCCTTTCCAGTCATTTTATAGACCTCTGTCGTATCTCCCCTCAGCCATCTCTTTTCCAAGCTGAAGAGCCCCTAGCCTTTTAAGCTTTTTCTCATGGGATATATTTCCTTCTCCTTTCATTGTGGTCACTTTTTGTACTTTTTTTTTTTAAATTTTGCTACTTTATTTTTTTTATGTGGTGACCAGCTCTGTACACGATACTTAAGGTATGGTTGCAGCATGGAGAAAAATAGAAGCATAATGATATTTTGTTTTATTCTCCATTCCTTTCCTTATAATTCCTAGCATTCAATTAGCTTTATTGGCTGCAGCTGCACACTAAATAGAGGATTTCAACGTCCTATCAAACAAACCAAAGCTTTCTGGAAGAGGGGCGATTTGAGTAGTGATTTGAACCTGGTGTGGGATAATCTATGGAGGGCGGGAGGTAAAGTATTCCAGAGGGAGTGACCAAGAAAGTAAAATGTAGAGGGGCAAGTTATCTCCAGCTGGGCTCATGTAGCGGGGCGGGGGGTGGGGGGGTCGGTGAAGGCGATTAGCATGGTTGGAGCAGAGTGCCCGATGAGGAGCATGCAGATGAATGAGATTGGAGATGTAAAGAAAGTACTGGAGTGAGGATCTTAAAGTGAATGTGGTAAGGAACTGGGAGCCAATGAAAATGGATAAGAACCGGGTAACAGGGTCGTAGCACAAGGCATGGGAAAGAATCCGGACGGTGGCATTTTGGATGAGCTGCAAGCAGTGTAGTTGATAGTAGGGAAGACCAACAAGTGTGATGTTAACAATAGTTGAGATGAGAGTAAGGAGGAAGTGGAAAGAAAGGGACGCAAGACTTGCATCTGACAGAGGGAGTAGAAGGAACAGCAAACAATAGCAGTGAAGTGATCCTGGATAGAGAGAAGATAGAGAGGAGTCCAGTATAATGCCCAGATAACGTGAGGAGACCAAGGGAATAGGAGTATCTAATAACGGAGCGAGTGAGGGGCGTGGGTTAGTACCGTTTCGCCAGAGAGAGAAAGTTTTTTCCCCAGAGTTCAGAAGGAGATGGTAGTTATCTAATTGGCAATTCTGGTGAGGCAGGTGTTTAGGGGTGAAAGATCAGGGGAACATAAATCAGTATGGAGAGCAGAATATTATTGGCATAATATGCCGATATCCCACATTGCTGCACCAGGAATGTGAGAGGGACCAGGAAGACATTGAAGAGCAGGGGTGCAAGCGCAGAGCCTTGAAGGACACTGCAGGGAAGCGAGGTGAAGAGAGATACGGAGGAGCCCAGAGTGTCGGTGAAAGAATGGTGAGAGAGAAAGGAATGGAACCAATGTAGGACTCTGCCACGGCAGCCAAAATCGTGAAGTCGGGTGAGGAGGATGGTGTGGTAAACTAGATCAAAGGCGGAGAGATGGTAAGGGTTATTTTGCCATTGTCATGGAATTCACAGATTTCACTAAGGAGGGAGAGGAGAATCATTTTCAGTACTCTGCCCAGGGCGAAAACCAGACTGGCGGGGATAGAGTGTGTGTAGAATCAAGATGTGTGATGAGCTGTGCGGAGACCTACTTTCTCCAGGATTTTCAAAAGAAATGGAAGATTGGAAACAGGCCTGTAGTGAGTGGGGGTAGAGGAATCAAGGGATGGTTTCTTCAAGAGGGGATGGACCAGGGCATTTTTCCAGAGAAAAGGAAAGATACCGGAAGTGAGGCGGCTGTTCAGAATCGTGAGAATGGAGGTCAAAAGGGCATGTGATTCAGTCAGAAGGAGGGGATGGGATCAGAATGACAAGCAGTCTTGCAAAAAGAGCTTAGAATCTTGAGGTTCTGGGGCAGCCAGTGGGTGGAAAATGGAACAGGTGTGCATTAAAGACAGTGAGGGGGGGGGGGACTGAGCTGAGGAGATAAGGTGGAAAGGGAGGTGGGCAGTCTGAGCGGAGGATCGCAACCTTATGGAAAAATTGGGCAAAAGGATTGGGAGCGGGAGCATTCTCTGCAGGTGAATGAGCAGAATTGGGTTTGGAAAGTTCAGCAAGGAGATATGATGAAGCTGGCGAGGCAGATTGGAGGAGAGCGACACTGGAATGACACAAGACAATGGAGGTCAAGAGGGAGGGGAGGAGATGGAAAGAGGTTTTTCCGTCATTTATAAGTTTTGGGGGTTTTTTCCTCCTTGGTGTTCATCTCTTCTCCGTGTAGTGTGCCCTGGCAACTCAGTCAGGCTTCTTTATTCCATACCTTTCATTTTGCCTCTACTATAGTTTTTGTCAAGATGTTACAGAAAAGTTCCCAACAGCTTAAAAAAATAGGGCTTGCAGTGCCTAGGCCTGGATAATAAAGCCTCTACATGTTATTTGTGGCAACAGATAACCCCAAGAGGTTTATAGTTGTGAAACACAAAAGGAAAGGCTCTTCCATTCTTCGAAATCCTATCCAAGATCGTCACCCCCAGACCCAATGAACCCAGGAACTGTACCAGGCACTGGGAATGCATAGGTGTAGAGGGAAATTGAGACCTTTAGTCTTAGTATGTTTATTTTTGTTTGTACCTTGCTCTGAGCTCTCTTGCTGTAGGAGCATGTCATCACATTTTAGTAAACTCATAAGACAGTAGCTGCTCACAGGCATGGCAATGGCCATACACAGGTTTTCTAAGTAGCAGTAACAGAATGTCTTTAAGCATGGTGGGGACAAGGTCAAGCCAGGTCCTCTGAGTGCATGCAAATTTATAGACAGCATACTGACTTTTAAACAAATTTTTTTTCACTTTTGTTCATTGCTGATACTCTTTAAGATCAGAGAAGTGGTGCAATTTTGGTGTGTCTAGTTGAACCAGCATCTTGTGCTAAGGTACACCTCGCATACCTCTAGAAATGGCCCTGGCTTCAAGCATGGCTCCTGTCTTTCAATGGACTAGAAAAAAAACACTCAAGAAAATCCTAAGGGCCCCCTATATAATATTTGATAGCATCATTAAATCATAAATTCTTCTTTGTTTTTAACGCACAGATCCCGAACATATAGATCCTTACTTGCCATGTCTCTCTACAGATTTGATAAAGTAACTTATTCCAAAATGCAGGACTGCAACTGAGAAAGCTGTTCCTAACTTTCACTCCAGTAACTTGTTTATGGGAAGGAATTGTGAGAAGGTTGCCTTGGGAGTAACGTAGAGGTCATGATGGGTTGATATGAACCAACAAGCCTTTTCCTTTTTGTGGATGACACAAAGATTTACAACAGGGTGGACACCCCAGAGGGATGCTCTCTGAGGCTTCCACAGCTACTATTATGATCTTTGCAGTTTTTGGGGTCATGTTGCATCTTAGTAAGTGGAACTGACATTTCAGCCTTCATGCTGTGGCTTTCTTCAGGGTGGAGTGGTTATGCAGTGGATGTCTATTCTTATATATAGTGGTTCTCCCCAGAGGGAGTTGGAACAGGAGAAATGATTTTCAAAAATTAGAAGAATGGTTTCATGTTTGGCAGGGAAGATGTAATGTGAAAAAAGGTGCAGAAATCCAAAGGAGCAGTATGCGATAGGGGGAGAGAGGCTGATGTGCATGGACCAGGTTGAGATACCTTAGTGATTGACTTGCCACTTTGAGATCCTCAGACACTATTTGAAAAGGCAGTGATTAAAGCCAGAAGGATGCTAGGCTGCATAGAGAAGGGCATAACCAGCAGAAAGGCAGTAGTGATAATGCCCCTACACAGCTCTGGTAAGGCCTCACTTGGAATACTATGTTCAGTTTTGGAGGCTGTTATCTCCCTAAGGATATAAAAAGACTTGAAGTAAAATGGTATGGGATTTGCACCAGAAGCAATATGAGGAGATTTGAAGAACTTAATGTGTATACCCTAAAGAAAAGGAGAGATGGGGCAATATGTTAGACTTGAAAGATATTAATGAACGAACAAACACTTTTTCAAAGACACACAAGCTATAAAGCTAGAGGATATGAAATGAGGTTACAAGGAGGTAAACTTAGAAGCAACATTAGCAAGTATTTTTCACAGTAAGGGTGTTGGATGTCTGGAATTCCCTCCCAGTGGAGATGATGGGGATAAAAACAGTAATTTAATTCACAAAGGTATGGGATAAACATAGATCCATCTATTCTCCAGGAGCAAACAGGAAGTCTGTTCTCTCATATGGGTGATGTCAGCACCGACAGAGCTCATGCGGAAGCATCTCCCCAGCTTTCAAAGAAAACCTTTGGTTGATGCACCACACATGTGTGGTCTCCTTCCCGTCCAAGGGTGCCATCTTGCCTCAGTCTCCTTCTTTTTTCACAGAATACACAGGACATCTGTCCCATACCCTGGAAAAAGTGTGTTTTTTGCCTTAAAAATTGTCCTTTCCAGTACATGTACCAGTTCCTTTTTCTGCCCCCGAGCCAGCTTGCCTTGGCGTTGCTCCTCTGGTTCGTTTTCTTGGTTTTTTTCACGAGGTGTTCCTTGACTGGTGCTTCTCGTTCTTTTTTGACCAGTAGACCTTGGACCCTCGCCCGAGTTCAAGGACCCATTTTTCCCCATGGATTCCAGTGGCTTCAAAAAAATGTGCTGGTTGCAGTAAGATGATGTCCCTCACTGACCCACATAATGGCTACCTCCGTTGCCTTGGGCCAGACCACGACAATTTGGGCTGCGACCTTTGCAAATCCATGTCTGCAAAAGCCATCAAGAGCCGCCAGCTACAGCAGAAGAAATTGTTCCATAGATCCGACTCTGCACTGGAGTCCCCAGTGACACCATGCCCCTCCAGTACCTTGGTACCCCACGATGCTAGGGCTGCCTCAGAGTCCGTGGCCGTGGCGTCTCCGAGAGGAACTCCCCAGAGGTGGAATGCAAGAAGAGCTCAAAGCCCTTGAAGACTGCCTCGGAGGACAGGTCTGGAAAAGAGATCGGAGCGGGAACGGCCTCACAAGGTGCCCCGGAAGGCAGCATCTGTGTTAGGCGACTGGTCTCGGACCCCGAGGCTATCCTGGTCAAGGACTCCCCTTTGATGGAACTGATGCTGGGCCTGAAGCCATTGGTGCCTGCGTCGAAGACTGTGGAGCCATCTGGCATGGAGACCAGAATGGCAGCCTTGAAGCGCAGTATCACTGCCCTCCTGGCATAGCGCTTGAATGGTGCAGGTCCTACTTATCCGGAAGATGGCAGCATGTCCGCTCAGGAGGCAGAACCTCAGAACCCTTCCGCCTAGATCAGGGAGTCCCTCAAGGTTCTTCACTCTCTGCCCTTCTATTTAACGTCTACATGCAACCAATCTGTAAGATCATACGGTCATTTAATGTCGACTGTATGCTGTATGCCGATGATGTTCTACTTTACACTCCCATCTCCACTGATCGCTTGGATCTCTCCCCCCTAATAAACTGCTTCAACGCAGTTTCTGAGTGGTTGCTCTCTCAAAACCTTCGTATTCAACATAAGAAAACTGAAGTTCTCTTTATCACAAGGAACCCCAACTTCACCCCACCACAATCTATCAGAACTAAGGAAGCTGAACTGCAATCCAAACCCTCAATACGCTATCTAGGTGTCACTCTGGATCAACGCCTGGATATGAAGTCCCACATAGGAAACACAGTCAGAACAATATATTACAAGATCCGTTCCCTGAGACACCTACGCTCCATGCTAGAACCAAAAGATTTCAGGACTATATACCAGGCACTGATAATACCACACTTCGATTACGCCAATGTCATTCTCCAAGGTCTTCCTCAATCCACTTTAAACCCATTACAGCTGGCTATGAATGCCGCAGCAAGGATACTCCAGGGGGCTGCCAGGACTGACCATGTCACTCCTTTGCTGATTCAATTACATTGGCTACCCGTTCAGGCCAGAATTATCTTCAAAACGCTACTTCTCACGTTCAAAGCACTCAATAAGCTCTCTGCTCCTTCCTTATCTGACCTTATCCATACCACTTCACCAAACAGAGCAAGAAGATCATCAGCCATCAACTCCTTAAAACTCCCAAAGGCCCTTACAAGCTGCTCTTCTTCCACAGCCAATAGAGCCTTTACCCTCTGTGCCCCTAGGTGCTGGAATACACTACCTCCTGGCATACGGGCCATTGACAGCTTAACACAATTCAGGAAAGCCCTCAAATTCCACCTCTTTAACAAACATCTTATTGAGCCATTTACACCCATCGACTTCAGTGATTCCTCCCAGCTAGTCAGTTCCATGGTATCTCAATAACAGAAATAGGACGAATCGCTTTGTTTATTGAACATATTATTAGCACCTGTTCCTAATAACTTGTAGCCATGCTGTAGTATTATATCTGTAAATAGACTGTAAATAGTTTCCCCTGTTATCCAAGTTCCTTCCCTTGTTATCTGTAAACTCATGCATGTTATTGTACTGAGACTTTTTGTTCTATGTGAACCGCGCTGATGCCGAATAGTGCGGTATATAAGAGAATGTAAATAAATAAAATAAAAATAAATAGCAGCAAGCGCTGATGTCTGGTTCCTCCGGTTCATCTGCCCTGACAACTGGACCCTTGACCTTGAGGGCATCCCTGGTCATCGAGCCGATCCTCGAGCGCCACCTCTCCTCGAGAGACCCATCGGCATCTGACAAGGTCCTGAACCCATTCCTCGGGACACCGGTCCTCTCCTGCAAGTGCACGTGACTTGGTCCACAGGTCCCTCAGGAGGTACAGGCCTTTGGGCTCGGGGCTCAACCACGGGAGCTGCAGAGCCTTGGATTCTGTTTCTGACTAAGATTCAGATTGGGAGACCAAGGATGAGGTATACCCAGACGCCCAGCGACACAGATGTGCCTTGGACCCGTCTCTGCTGGTGTCCTGGTGCCATTCCCCACCCAAGGACATTGCCTTTCTCGACTTTGTGTGGGATATGGCAAAGGCGTTTGAGACAGATGCGGAAGAGGACCCCTGCAAAGAAGAACGTGAGATCCTCCAGTATGAGGCCCCTCTGAAGGAGGCTCTCATGGTGCCTGTCCCTCTGATCCTCGAGCGCCGCCTTCTCCGTATGTGGGAAACACCGGCGTCCGTGCCCATTGTGAGCAGATGGCTCAACTCTATGTACCAAGGCAGCAGAAGCCCAGGGTTCCAAAAAAAACAGCTCCCTCAATTCTATGGTCGCCGAGTCAGCCATGCGGTGACTCAAGAGCCAAAAGACTCATTCCTTGGTGCCCCTGGGTAGGGAGGCCCGGACCTTGGATGCCCTCAGCTGAAAATGCTACCAGGGCTCAATACTGGTTTGCAGAGTCCAATTCTACCAGTTGTACATTGGCATGTACTTAAAGGAACTGGTGAGGGACCTTGCCAGTTTCTCTGCAGGCCTCGATGGGGAACCTCTTCAGCGGTTCAAGTCTCTGGCTTTGGCAGTCAAGGAGTGCTCAAAGTTCCTGTCTTGAGCAGCATATAATGGCTTAGAATCCTCAGCCAGAGTGGCCGCCGTGGGCATCGGGGCCTGACACCAGGCATGGCTGCAGTCCTCTGACCTCGAGCAGTGGATCTAGGGCAAACTCATCAATATCCCTTGCACTGGAGAGAACCTTTTTGGAAAACCCTTGTCAGACAATGCTGCTGAGATAGACTGAGTTCCTGACCAGCAGCAGACTCTCAAAGAAGGCCTCTGTACACCCCTGTAAGAAGACCGTGGGGAAGAAGCCTTTCCAGAGAAAGAAGGGGGTGTTTTGGCATTGCCCCACACCACCAGGTCTTCTCTGCCCCACAGCAGGGGAAACAGTATAAGCGGTAAAGACATGGTCCCCGCAAGCCTAAGACTCCCAAGACCCAGGCACCAGCACAGCCTGGAGGGAGTTTTTTGACTCCTTGGGTATGGCCTCCTCTCCCCCAGGAGGCCATCAGCAGCCCACATGGGGGCATTTGACCCTGTTTGCCCATAGGTGGTCCTCCATTACCACCAATTCTTGGGTGCTGCAGGTGGAAAAGGAGAGAACTCCTCCACCTGCAACAGACGCCACCCCCATTCTTCCCAGGAGAACCTGTAAGGCCTCACTGAGCTCACAGACCTCCTCATGGACAAAGAGGTGGAGCCAGTGCCCAAACATCTCTGGGGCAAAGGCTTCTATTCCAGATATTTTCTCATTTCCAAGTGAAGAGTGGACCTCAGATCCATGCTGGACCTATGGGACTTGAACAAATTTCCAGTGAGGGAGAAGTTCAAGATGCTCCCCTTGGAACACTGCTGCCTCACCTCCAGCAGGGAGACTGGCTATGCTCCTTAGACCTGAAGGATGCTTATCCATACATTCTGATCTATCCCAACCGCCGACAGTACCTCTAGTTTGTGGTGGGAGGAGGTCACTACCAGTACAGGGTGCTACCCTTCAGCCTGGTGTCATCATCAAGGGTCTTCATCAAGTGCCTAGCGGTGGTCACAGCCCACCTTCATCTCCAAGGAGCCTTCGGCTGGACAACTGGCTCATAAGGAGAGGCACAGCTGTGGTGCATCACGCCACTGCGTGCACCATCCACGTCCTGCAGCATCTGGGATTTGTCATCAACTACACCAAGTCACACCTATTTCCGGTGCAGTGCCTGAAGTTCATAGGGGCTCAGCTGGATACCCTCCAGGCCAAGTCCTTCCTCCCTCCAGAGAGGACAGAACACCTCAGGGCGCTAGCCTTAGAAATGCAGTACCACCAGTTGGTGTCTGTCTTCTCCTCTGCCTACTGGGCCACATGGCCTCCACGGTCCACATAACCTCATACGCCAGCCTGCATATGAGAGTGACTCAATAGTGCCTCTGCTCCCAGTGGACATAAGCCAAAGGCAGGCTTCGAAACATGGTAAAAGCAACCTGCCCAACCGGTGGACTCCCTCCATTGGTGGAAGATACCCTGCCACCTTCAGGCCAGGATGCCCTTCCAAGCATCCACCCCCAGAGGATCGAATGCTTCCCTGCAAGGATGGGGAGCTCATTGTGAGGACCTCCATACCTAAGGCACGTGGTCCCAGACGGAGTGCCAGTTGAAGATCAATCTCCTGGAGCTCTAGATGATATTTCTGAGCCTTTCACAACCGGTTGCAGCACCAGTCGGTGCTGGTCCAGATGGACAAGCAAGTCACAATGTTCTATGTTAACAAACAAACAAGGAGGCACAGGGTTGTACTCCCTTTGTCCTCCGTAGCCCTCTTCTCATATACGACATACAACGGGATACTCCTATGGGTGATCTATCTCCCGGGCTTGGACAACGCCCTGGCAGACAGGCTAAGTAGAGTCCTCCAGTTGCACAAGTGACGCCACGACTGCAGATTGTTGTCCTGGCTTTTCAAACACTGGGGCATTCCCCTAGTGGACCTGTTCACCAGCCAGAACAACACACAGTTGCACCCTTCCTGGGTGGCGGCAGATGCATTCCTCATCCTATGCATGGAAGGCCTCCTTTATGCCTTCCTGCCGACACTGCTGGTTGCCAAGACCCTCTTCAAGGTCCAGTGGGACACAGAATCACTGATTCTGGTAGCCCCCCATTCCCTTCGTGGTCCAGGAAGCCCTAGTTCCCGCTGCTTCTCCGTCGATTTCCTCTGGTCTGTGCCCCAGGACTACTTTCACAGGAGGAGGGCTCTCTCCTGTACTTGGCTGCTGAAATTGTAGCTCTGGCTCCCTTCAATCTACCACATGATGTGGAGGAGGTCCTTCTGGCCTCCCGCAAGGCCTCCACGAGAAGGTGCACACCTTCAAGTAGTATTGATTTTATTGGTGTGGTGTGCTGAGAGGCAGGTGAACCCATTTTCCTGCTCTGCAGCTGGTGCTCCAGTACCTCCTTCAACTATCCCAGGTGGGACTGAAGTCCAAGTCAGTCAGAGTGTACCTAAGCACTATTGCAGCGCACCATCACACTGGCAAGGGCAAGCCCATCTCAGCTCAGCCCCTTATCTCTTGTTTCCTGCAGGGCCTTATGTTGTCTAAGCCCCCCTGTCCGCCCACCAGTGGCTGAGTGGGATCTCAATGTGGTGCTCTCATAACTCACTAAGCCACCATTTGAGCCCCTGGCTACTTGCCTCCTATGCTACCTCTCTTGGAAGGTTGTCTTTCTCGTGGCACTCATGGCTTGCAGGTCAGTGAGCTCCAGGTTCTGATGGCAGAGCCACCCTACACAACGTTCTACAAGAACAGGGTGGTGCTCCGCACGCTCCCCAAGTTTCCGCCAAAGGTGGTGTCTGGCTTCCACCTCAGTCAGGTGGTGGTGCTCCCCTCTTCTTCCCAAGCCCTCATGCTGGCAAGGTGGAGACCGTTCTCCATACTCTGGAATGTAAGAGGGCTCTAGCCTTCTATCTGCAATGCACTCAGGGCTACTGCAAAATGCCTCAGCTCTGTCTCCTATGACTCCAGTCATCTGGGGCTTCCAGTAACCAAGTGAACTCTGTCCACTTGGGTGGTGGACTGTATTGCCCTCGCCTATAAGCAGACTGGGATCTCGCTAGACCACTGGGTCATGGCATACCACATGGCTACCTCTCTAGCAAATCTGCATGCTGTACCTTTTAATGGAAATCTGTGCTGCCACATGGTTTTCAGTCCATACCTTTTCAGCTCCCTACTGCCTGCAGATGGAGTCCTGATGGGACAGTGCCTTCGGCCAGGCCATGCTCTGTAATCTCTTCAGGGTGTAGGCAATGCCTGCCCTCCAACCTTTCTGTGTTCAGGCTACCAGTGCTGGTTCCCCCCTGGACACTTGGGTCTTTCAAGAGTCTCTCAGTTGGGACTCAACTGTTGCAACTCACAGCTCACCTTCTCTGGCCACTGTGGCATTTGTATAGGTTCGCAGTAGCCTGTAGCTGAGGAGTCCCATATGTGAGGACTGACTTCCTGCTTGTTTCCAGAGAAAGTGTAGTTACTCACCTGTAACAGATGTTTTCCGGGGACAGCAGGGATCAGTCTTCACAACCTTCTCTCCTCCCTTTGGAGTTGCTTCTTTACTCTGTTTTAATTTTTGCTGTCTTGGTTATGTTGTTAGACTGAGGCAAGATGGCACCTTTGGGCTGGAAGGGGACCATGCATGCATGGTGCATCTCCCAAAGGCTTTCTTTGAAAGCTGGGGTGATGGGGTGATGCTTCTATGTGGGCTCCGCCATGCTGCCCTCATCCATAGGTGAGGATTGATTCGTCCTATTCCCTGAGAACACCTGTTACAGCTGTGTAACTATGCTTACTGTAGCAAGAACATTCCTGCTCAAAACAAAACATAAACCACATAACTTTTACACTTCCAAAACAGGCATGGAATGGAAGTTACAACCCAAAATAGAGATTTGGAGAGCCAGTTATAACCCAAAGTAAAAGCACCATATTAGGATGACTGGATTGGCCCTGTGTTTCTTTGCTGTCATTTACTATGGTAGGATGGGGCTGATTGAATAACGTTATTGCACAGTCTATGCATAGATAGCATGACATTTGTGCATATTTTTCAAGTGTAGATGTTACACCGCAATGCAAGAAAGGGATTGGCATGAATTTAATCGCTGTGCAGATACCAATGCTAGTGCACAGCCCATATTTTTATTTATTTATTTATTTATAGTTCTTTTATACCACACTCTTTTTCGTCAGCGCGGTTTACATTAAACAGAATACTCATTGCACGCAACAGACTGTAATGAGTTTACATATAACAGGCAAATACAACTAGGAATTTAACCATGGGAAACTTTGTACATATTTGTAAAAACTTTGTAAAACTTAGTACATATTTGTAAAGAACTTTTATACTTTGAGAAACTTTGTACATATTTGTAAATAAGAATCTATATACAAAGGATAGAATTTCTTAGTATGAGGTATTTACAATTTTACTGTGCATTTTAGAATGATGATAATGAGCCTTGGAAATGCAGAATGAAGAGGTGATGCTTTATGGCTTTTCTGAAATGCTTGAGGTCAGTAATAGCTCTTATGTTGGGGGGTAGGTTGTTCCAACATCTAGGAGCGTAGTATGCAAAGGCCCTGTCTGTAGTTGAACGTTTGCATTTTGTGGCCTCAGGTGGTGTAACTAGGGTGTTTGTCGCTGCTGACCTCCTGGCTCTGATGTCGGGGGTGGGATGGAGGAGTTTAGACATTGAAGAAGGAGCTAAAGTATTTATCACTTTAAATGTCATGAGAAGAGCTTTATATGCTATTCTGCAGTATATGGGGAGCCAGTGAAGCTCCATTAGGATGGGTGTTATATGTTCGCTCTTTGAAGCGCCATATAGTACCCGGGCTGCGGCATTCATTGCAAGTTGTAAAGTATTTAGGGTGTTTTTAGGAAGACCATGGAGTATTATGTTCGCATAGTCGAAGTGGGGTGTGATTATGGTTTGGAATATGGTTCTGAAGCTGTCTGGTTCAAGCATGTTTTTCAGATGGCGTAGGGTCCTTATCTTGAAATAAATGTTTTTCACCGTGCGGTTGATATGTTCTTTAAAGTCCAGGCGATGGTCCAGTATTACTCCAAGGTATTTTATGGAGGGCTTGATTGGGAGGTCTGCATCTCGTACTTTTAGGGTCTCAGGGGGTGAGAATTCTCTGTTTTTAGTGACTATCAGTACCTCGGTTTTTTTATAGTTTATTCGCATATTCTGGGTTGGGAGCCAGTCTGCTATTGCGTTAAAGCAATCTACTAGTGTTGTGTAGTCTGGGAGCTTGACATTGATTGGTGTGAATATTAGGACATCATCAGCGTAGATCAACGAGGATATGCCAAAGGACCGAGTGATGTCGCATATAGGCTGCATGTAAATATTAAATAGCAGCGCGGATAGGGATGATCCCTGAGGTACTCCTTGTTTTAACTGGAAAGATTGTGAGGTACCTGTAACAGTCCTGACGTGTTGTAAGCGATCTTCGAGATATGATTTGCACCATTGCCATGCTAGCCCGTGGATTCCTTTGTCATATAGACGGGTTAGTAGTATTTCATGGTCCACCGAGTCGAATGCTGCAGATATGTCGAGAAATATTAGGGCAAAGCCTTTCTTAATGTCGTCTAATCCACTGATGAGTGTGTTGGTTAATGTGGTTAACAGTGTCTCTACACCGTGGGCTTCCCTGAATCCGTGTTGACTGGGGTCGAGGGGAGAGGAGGTGTCTATGTGTTGTTGTATCTGATTGTTGGTTACTTTCTCGATTATTTTGGATAGCAGCGGTATACTAGATATCGGGCGGTATGATTCTTCCTTTGTTGGGTCTAGTTGGTTGTTCTTTAGCAACGGTCTTATAGAAGTCTGTTTTAGTGCCGATGGGAAGATGCCAGTTGAGAAGGACATCTTTATTATTTCTGCTATGACTGGGCTAAAGTCAGATTGCATAGTTCTTATCCAGTGCGCTGGGCATGGGTCGTTAGGAGCTGTGGTGGTATTCATTTTGACTATAATGTCTTCCACGTATTTAGCTGAGGGTGATGAGAGCTTCAGTAGTGGGAGAACTCGTACGTGTTGCTGGGGGGGACTTGGAGATGAAGAAGTTGTTGTTCTGATCGCTTTGGATTGTATAAAGTTGGCATATTTCTGCGGGTGTATGGGTTCCTGTTGAGGTGGTGATGGTTCTGTAGTTAGTGACTTTACTAGATTGAAGAGTTCACGAGGTTTATTTAGGGAGCGGTTGAGGAGTTCAGCGTGGTAGGTTTTTCTTGTGTTCCATATTGCTTCACGATGGGCTCGCAGGTGGGATAAGTATGTTTGTTGAACTGTTAAATTATGAGATTTACGCCATTTTCTTTCGAGCTTCCTCAAGATAGTAAGGGACTTCCTTAGATCTTGGGAGAACCATGGTGCAGATGGTTTCTTCACTATATTATTCTTTGTTGTTGGGTTTTTATGGGTTGGTGGTAGTATGGCGTATTGGTTGATGGTTTCATTCCATGTGGTGACCATGTCATTGATGTTGGTAGAGGGTTGATTGAGTATTGGAAGTATATGTTTCTTGATTTCCTCTTCGTTGAGAGGTCTGAAGCGTGTGGAGTTTGTTGGTGAACGTTTAGTTGTGTCCGTTGATGGGTCCTTGTGTGCTGGTATTGTGAGTGTTATTAGGCTATGGTCTGACCATGGGACCGGAGTGATGGATAGGTCGAAATCATCATTTGCGGACGTGTAGGTGGGTGGAGCGAAGACAAGGTCGAGCATATTGCCACGTTGATGAGTGGGTTGATTTATGAGTTGATTGTAGTTGAGGTTTTTCATTGCATCTAAGAATGAGGTAGAAAGGGCAGTTTGTATGGAAGGGAGGTTGAAGTCACCCATTAGCCAGTTAGGTTTATCTGGGTGTACTGGGTTGCAGGCTAGGTCAATTACGCTGGAAAGTTCTTCTGATGATGAGTTCGGTGTAATATATATAAGGTTGATGGTATTGTGGTTGTTGTATATTGAGATAACGTCTAATTGTTTTGTGCTCTTGGTTGTGATTGTACGATATTGAAGGTCGGTCTTTGCTATTATGGCAACACCTCCTCCTCTTTTATTCGCTCTGTTACATGTGTAGGTGGAGTAATTAGGTGGTGTGAGTTGGTTTATTATAACTGAGTCAGAGTCAGAAAACCATGTTTCTGTGACCATTAGAATGTCTAGTTTTTGTTTGATTATTAGGTCCGAAATGGCTGGCCATTTTTTACGTGCAGATCTGGCGTTTATGAGGGCGCATCTGAGTTCTTCTTGTTGAGGAAAAGGTCGGTTGCGTTTTGTGATGGGTGTTTGGTCTAATGCAATGTGTAGAAGGTGAGAGTGTCTCTTATGGCAGGGGTTTTGTGTATATTGGTGAAAGTTGTGGAAGTGTTTTTTGTTCGTGCTATGTATTGTAGTGATATGGTGGTGATCTTGGGAGAGTGAATTGGCTTCATATAATACACTGAGGAGTAGGCAAACTAACGTTATGGCTGGAGAGGTCATGGTTGCTAAAATGTGGGAAAGAAGTGGCTTTTTATAGTGGAATGTTATTAGTATGGTAGGCAGCAGGTAAGTAATCAGCAGTAACACTTTAACACTTTTTAGTTGGAGCGTTGAACAAGTAGTAGCAACAAAGTTTCAATCTTTATGTTAGGATTGAACACTATGTAACAAATTTTGTCTAGGTGACTCTAGGCACAAGCAACCATTTGTTAAGTAATGCAGAGAGTAATAACATGTGGGAAGTACTAACAAATTAGTTAATTCTAGTTGGTATGAGTCACTTATAGTCTTATATATTAGACGGGTTGATATGGTTTGGCAAACCTGGTTGCAGCGTGAGGGCTGCTCCGTGTTGGATGAGGCGATGGCTTGGAGGATAGAAGGTTTCTTTAGAGCGTTGATGATCCGTGTGGGTGCCTCGGGGTGGGCCACTGCCTAAGGGCCACGCCAAAGGGCCCTCTGGCGAGGCCCTCAGGCGCGGGCCCGACCAGGCGCGGGCCCGCCTGGCGGCGGATCGCTTTTGTGCCGGCCTGCTGCTCCTCCCCCTCCCACAGCCCCGAATGGGCCGGAGGTGCTGCTCGGGAGAGCCGGCTGGCCGGGCGGTGCTCGATTCCCCGAACAGGGGAAGAAGATGGTGCTCTCTGGGGTTTCCCGCCGGCGGCGGATCGCTTTTGTGCCGGCCTGCTGCTCCTCCCCCTCCCACAGCCCCGAATGGGCCGGAGGTGCTGCTCGGGAGAGCCGGCTGGCCGGGCGGTGCTCGATTCCCCGAACAGGGGAAGAAGATGGTGCTCTCTGGGGTTTCCCGCCAGTGGCGGATCGCTTTTGTGCTGGCCTGCTGCTCCTCCCCCTCCCACAGCCCCGAATGGGCCGGAGGTGCTGCTCGGGAGAGCCGGCTGGCCGGGCGGTGCTCGATTCCCTGAACAGGGGAAGAAGATGGTGCTCTCTGGGGTTTCCCGCCAGCGGCGGATCGCTTTTGTGCCGGCCTGCTGCTCCTCCCCTCCCACAGCCCCGAATGGGCCGGAGGTGCTGCTCGGGAGAGCCGGCTGGCCGGGCGGTGCTCGATTCCCCGAACAGGGGAAGAAGATGGTGCTCTCTGGGGTTTCCCGCCGGCGGCGGATCGCTTTTGTGCCGGCCTGCTGCTCCTCCCCCTCCCACAGCCCCGAATGGGCCGGAGGTGCTGCTCGGGAGAGCCGGCTGGCCGGGCGGTGCTCGATTCCCCGAACAGGGGAAGAAGATGGTGCTCTCTGGGGTTTCCCGCCGGCGGCGGATCGCTTTTGTGCCGGCCTGCTGCTCCTCCCCCTCCCACAGCCCCGAATGGGCCGGAGGTGCTGCTCGGGAGAGCCGGCTGGCCGGGCGGTGCTCGATTCCCCGAACAGGGGAAGAAGATGGTGCTCTCTGGGGTTTCCCGCCAGCGGCGGATCGCTTTTGTGCCGGCCTGCTGCTCCTCCCCCTCCCACAGCCCCGAATGGGCCGGAGGTGCTGCTCGGGAGAGCCGGCTGGCCGGGCGGTGCTCGATTCCCCGAACAGGGGAAGAAGATGGTGCTCTCTGGGGTTTCCCGCCGGCGGCGGATCGCTTTTGTGCCGGCCTGCTGCTCCTCCCCCTCCCACAGCCCCGAATGGGCCGGAGGTGCTGCTCAAATGTAATGCAGTAATGTACAGGTGCAGCATTCTACACAAGGAAAGTGATAAAAGTGCAAAGGCTGCTTTATAAACAAGTATGACAAAAATTAGGTATTATTCAAATTTTTGGGGCAAAGGGTGGCTACTAAAATGGTTAGTGGTCTTTGTTATAAAGCATATGGGGACAGACTTAAAGATCTTAATATGTATATGCAAGAGGAAAGGTGGGCTAGGGGAGATATGATAGAGCTGTTTAAATACTTCCATGCCATAAATGCACAAGAGAAGAGCCTCCAGGAGCTCTGCTAAGGGGGCATAGGAGAAGGGTGAAAGGGGATAGACTCAGGAGTAATATGCAGAAATATTTCTATCTCCAGGAGCAAGCAGGAATGTAGTCTTCACATATGGGTGACATTGGTACCAATGGAGCCCACATGGGAACGCTCCCCAGTGTTCAATAGGAAAGCTTTTGGGAGCATCCCACTGTGCCTGCGTAGCTGCCTTCCCAGCTCTCCCCCCTCAGTTTTCTTTTCTGCAGTGACAGGAATTGCTTCTTGGTGGTTCTGCAGAAAATTTGTCCTTTCTTATTTTTGTGATCGTGTCTGCCTTCCCTTCAACGCTGGTACCGACCCCCGTCGGTGCTTTCTTTCTTTTAATAATAAATTTAAAAAAAATCTGTGAGGGAAAGAGATTTTTTTCCTTCAAGCCAATTGACACCATCTTAGGCTTAGGCCTCCCCTGTCACAGACAAAATTGAAAAGCCATCCAGTGGTTTTAAGAAGTGTTCCAAATGTGGGTAGTACCATTTCAGCCACAGTCACCCATGATTGGTGTCTAAAATGCTTAGGACTGGATCATCAACCATCAGAATGTCCTCTTTGTAGGAAGATGACAAAGAGAGACCTACAGAACTGAGCTGCAAAACTGGGCACTCTGCCTCCGATGCAGTACCTTTAGCATCAATGTCATCGAGAGCTTCATCTTCCTCCCAAGGATTTCAGGTATCGAAACCTAGGTCGTCTTCGAAGATTGGCCGGCCCTCCAAGGGTAGATCTCCTCCTAAGCATCGAGATGCCCTGGGCATTGCCTTGGAGGGGGAAAACACTGGCCAAACAACCCTGGTGGGAGGACTTTGCCTCCAAAGCCTTAGTGGGGCCCTAGAATGCTCCCGAGGCCTCCATCTCTGGAGAGCTCCTGGTGCCATGCTCAGGAATTTTGTGGCCTGCAATTCTGGTACCGAGACCCAAGCATCTCCAAGCTCCATGGATCAATGTATTCTGCCCATTGAGCGGAGCTTAGCAGCCTTACTGGTGGCCTCCGTACCAATAAAGCCTTTACAGTCCATCCCTCAGGCATTGGTACCGGCTGTAGTACCGACACAACCTGCATTGACTTTTTTGATGCTTACCATGCTAGTGCCCATGCTGGCCCTCAAATCCGTTTCTGGTACTAAGGTTCTGGCACCACAAGCTTCAGCTACTGGTTTTGATCGGTATCGAGTACATGCCCGTCAATACTTTGAGTCTTCGGACTCCGATTCGTTGGATGATGAATTGGTCGACACCCGGGACATGAGAACTCTCCTGGAAGACTCATCTCTGTCTCCACAACATCACGATGTTGCTCAGGGTCTGTCCATAATGGTGACTTTGGAGAAAGAGCCTAGGGCTGAAGAATTTGAAATTCTTCAATACTCTACAGCCCTGAAGGAAGCTGCTACACTCCCTGTTCATTGCATACGTCACCACCTTTATGCTTCGCATGTGAGAGACACCTCTTACCATCTCTCCACATACCTGACAACTCAATACCATGTACCGGATACTGGAGTGTCCTGGTTTTCAAAAGATGCAATTACCGCACCATTCCATAGTGGTGGAATTGGCAATGCATCAAAGAGTGCTAAGACACATTCCTCGAACCTTCCAGGTAGGGAATCAAGAACCCTCTGCTTTTGGTCGACATTATTTTCAGGCCTCCATATTATCATCCAGAATCAGTTCCTACATCCTCTATATGGGTATGTTCCTTAGAGAGGTGGCTAGGGATTTGGAGTTAATGGCTCCTCTTCTCCATGATGACAAGAGAGCAGATTATCTCACCAATGTACAGCATGCTCAAAATATTTCAAAGTTTAACGGGGCAACTTTTGACTGTTTTGAGTGCATCAGCAGAACTTCATCTATCTGCATCAGTGCATGCAGGATTGCTTGGCTCCAAGCATTGGATTTTGAACAATGGGTTCAAGATAAGCTGGGTAATTTCCCTTGCACTGGTGAAAACCTTTTTGGCAAGGATTGGCGGGACAAGGCCTCTCAGTCTATTCAGAGCGGTGTTCTTGGATTCTATCTAGATCTACTGCCAACCCAGCAGGGAAAAAGCAGTGAAGAAAGCTTCTTTTCAATAAGAAGTACTATCCTTCTTGCACCCCTGCTGTACAGTGTCAACACTATGCTCCTCAGAAGGGGCAGCAGCCATCAAAACAGCAAAAGAAGGCTCAGACTGCTAAGTTACAACCACCTCAGCAGATCCAGCCTCCTCAGGGTCTTTGACTCCTTTCTGGAGAACATAGCCATTCTGCCTCTGGAGATTCCAGAACCCATCCACAATCCTGGCAGACTTTGTCACTTTGCCCACAAATGGCATCTTATAACATCAGAGCAGTGGACACTGTCCATCGTACGGGAGGGGTACAAGCTTCATCTATGAAATCTACCCCCCTGGACTCCTCCAAGAGAGTTCCGCTCTCGGCCCCTTCTCACTGCTCTGTTGCAAGAGATCACCTTCCTTCTCTTTCAGGAGGCAATAGAGAAGGTTCCACCATCCCAACAGGGAATGGGCTTTTATTCTCCATACTTCCTGCTTTCAAAGAAAACAGGAGGGTACAGGCCTATTCTGGACTTTAGAGAACTGAACAAGTACCTACTCCGGGAGAAATTCAAAATGATCTCCCTAGGCACCCTTCTCCCCTAGCTCCAGAGTCAGGATTGGCTCTGTTCTCTAAATCTAAAGGAGGCATATAATCACATACTTATTCACTCACAGCAAAGAAAGTTCCTGCGCTTCATGTTTCAAGGGAGACATTATCAATACAGAGTCCTGCCTTTCGGCCTCGCCTCTGCCCCAAGAGTTTTCACAAAGTGCATGGCGGTAGTAGCCACATTCCTAAGGACTCTTGGGATATTTTGTCTTCCCTTACTTAGACAACTGGCTCATTCGAGCAAACACCTCTCTAGAGGCCAGTCTTTCCGTCTTGTTCACCATGCAAGTTCTGCAACACTTGGGATTTGTAATAAATCTTCCAAAGTCCCAACTCGTTCCCTCTCAAACTCTAGAGTTCATAGGGGCTCTCTTAGATACTCAACAATTTACTGCCTACTATATATAAAGCATTATAAAAGAGTTAACATACCAAATGACTAGACACAAAGGGTCATTGATGCAATAATGGGCTTATTCCAATTGACATTGAGAGTTTTGGTAGCCTAGAGTCTGAGACCCTGTCAGTCATTATAAAATTATTCAAAATCATATGGGATTTATAGTTGAAAAATCTTGTTAGTGAGATATAACATACTTTCAAACACTAAGTTCAGAGTGGCACATATATCTTGACTCAACAATCAAAGGCATTTCTGCCTCAATCCTGCTGTGCTTGACTCAGCATCTCCGGCATGCCTCAAGAACTTCCTCGCTGCTGGAGAACTGCTACAACTTCTGGGTCATATGGCATCAATGCTGAATGTTCCATATGCTCGTCTATATATGCGCAAAGCTCAATGGACACTGGCTTCCCAGTGGTCTTCGGCATCAGGTTACCTGGGAGACAAAATAATGGTCTCTACCAGCAAAATCTTGTGTCTCCAGTGGTGGTGGTGGTGGTGGTGGTGGTCCCCAGAAAACCTTTTCAGATGCCAGCACATCAATGTGCCCTGACAATGGATGTGTTCAAACTGGGCTGGGGAGCTCATCTGGACAATCTCTCCATGCAGGGGCTTTGGTCTCATCAGGAGTCACAACTCCACATAAATCTGCTGGAACTTGGAGCCATTCACAGTGCTCTCAAAGTGTTCCAGGACCATCTTTGATTATGCACAGGTCTAGTGCATCTGTGGTCTTTTGCCATACAGCATCACATTCACCTACTTGTGGTGTATCTTGGCAAACAAACTGAGTCGAGTCCTTCTACCCCAAGAGTGGTCTCTCTATGTAGCCAAGGTTGCTCACATTTTTCAGATCTGGGGAATCCCAGAGATCGACTTGTTTCCAAGTCCCCAGAATGCCAAGCTTCCTTGCTTCTGCTACAGGATTCCTGCACCGGACAGCCAGCAGGTAGATGCTTTTCACCTCCACTGGGGTCAAGGCTTCCTATATGCCTTCCCTCCCATTCCCTTCATTCCCAAGACACTTTTCAAACTCCAGAGAGATAGGGGCCAGATGATACTCATAGCCCTATACTGGCCATGACAACCGTGGTATCCTTTCCTCTGTCTGTCTCAGGCTCAACCTGTAGATCTGGGGTCTGCTCCAGATCTCCTCTCTTAGGAGGAAGGGATACTGTTCCATTCCAATCAGCAGTCTCTCCATCTTACAACATAGCTGCTGAAGGCATTAACCTCTCTCAACAGGTTAAGGATATCCTTTTAACTTCTAGGAAGCCTTCTACCAGGTGCTCCTATGCCTTTAAGTGGCGTAGATTTTCTCTCTGGTGTTTGAAGAGGGTGCTTAACCCCTTTTCAGCTGTGGTAGATGCATTACTTGTGTATCTTCTCCACTTGTCTTCTTCTGGACTCAAAACCAATTCAGTAAAAGTACACCTAAGTGCAATTGCGGCCTCTCACATACCCTTAGATGGTCAGCCCCTCTCGTCTCTGCTGCTTGTAGCATGCTTCAGGAGAGGTCTTCTATTAACCAAACTTCCCATTAAGCCCCCCTCCTGTGGCATGGGATCTTAATGTTGTTTTAGGACTGCTTCTCAAGCCACCCTTTGAACCTCTAGCCACTATCTCTCTGAAGTTTCTCACGTGGAAGGTCACCTTCCTTATTGCCCTCATTTCTGCAAGATGCATTAGTGAGCTCCAGGCTTTGGTGACTAATCCTCCTTATAAACGATTCCACCATGATAAGGTAGTCCTTAAGACCCATCCTCACTTTATGCTGAAGGTGGTCTCGCCCTTTCATTTGAACCAGTCAGCCTACCTTCCTGTCTTTTTCTTAGACCTCATTTCTCTAGGGTAGAGGCAACCCTTCATGCTCTGGATTGCAAATGTGCCTTGGCTTTTTATCTCCAGAGAATTTGAGAGCACAGAAAAGCTTCCCAACTTTTCATTGCCTTTGACTTGAGTCATCTGGGGTTGCTAGTATCCAAGTGAACTCTCTCCAGGTGTATAGTGGATTGCATCTCCTTTGCTTATGAAAGTGCGGGACCCCCTCTTGAGGGTCACATCACTGCACATAATGTTGGAGCCATGGCTGCCTCTATGGCAAATCTACACTCTGTAGCGATTAATGAGATATGCAAAGTAGCAACTTGGGCTTCTGTCTACACTTTTGCTGCTCACTATTGCCTGGATAAGGACGCCGGCCGGGACACTTTGTTTGGCCAAGCCGATCTCCAGCATATCTTTCAGACTTAGATCAACTCCTAACCTCTGTCCTGGGTTTCGATACCAGACATCCTTGGAGGATACATGACCTAGTTGGCTATGCCTGTGATCCACTGCTCACTCTGAGGTCATCTCTGAGCTAGGGAGTCCCATATGTGAAGACTACATTCCTGCTAGTTCCTAAAGATAGCGTAGTTGCTTACCTGTAACAGGTGATCTCCATGAGCAGCAGGCATTTAGTCTTCACACCCACCCTCCTCCCCTAGGAGTCATGCATCTTCTTCTTTTATCTCAGCTACAAATGCAACTGAGGCGGGAGAGCTGGAAAGGTAGGAAGGCAGTTACGCAGGCACAGTGGGATGCTCCCAAAAGCTTTCCTTTTGGACACTAGGGAGTGTTCCTGCAAGGGCTCTGTCGGTACCGATGTCACCTATATGTGAAGACTAAATTCCTGCTGTTCCTGGAGATCACCAATTACAGGTGAGTAACTACGCTTTACAGAAAGAGTGGTAGATGTTTGAAATAGTCTCCCAGTGGAGGTTGTAGAGACGAGGAACGTATCTGAATTCAAGAAAGCATGGGAAAACCACTGAGGATCTCAAAAAGTAAAAAAAGTGGGATCATAGTAGTGATATGGAAGGATAGACTAGATAGGCCATATGCTCTTTTTCTGCCATCATATTTCTAAGTAATGATAATCAAGTAATTACTAATTCCACCCAGAGGCAGTGAAGAGCAAAGATTGAACAGTGCTGGAACTTTAATGCCTACTTGAAGCAGCTGTAAGGGATCTGCCGTCAATGCCGAGCAGGAGCATATGTATATTTTATGAGCGGACACCCCCTGTAGCATTTTCTGGGCTTTGCTGAAATGAGTTCTTAAAAAAAAAAGAGGCAGAAGAATCATGCTGGAACAAATGTGTGTACATATGATGGCAACCATTTGCTCAGATTAATATTGTTGTTCAAAGACACCAATATTGGTCAGGGTTAAACCTCTGAGCAGAGATATGCTTAACACAGAATTCCAGTACATGCGCACAAGTGCCTTTTTGTACAGTATGTAGGATCAGGGCCAGCCCAAGGGTTTCTGCTACCTTAGATAGCAACCCTTGCCAGACTGCCCCTGCCTGCTGCTGATTCCATCTGGGGGTGGTGGTCAGCAGCAGTATTTTAAAAGTGGTGGCTTTGTACCACCAGAGGCCATCAGAACACATGGCCTGCTGCTTCTGACTCCCCTCTGACAGTTGCGTCAGAGAGGAATCAGAAGCGGCAGGTTGTGTGCTGAAGCCCATGGCCTGCTGTAGGCAACAATGTGGTGGCACAAAGCCACCCACCTGGGTCAGCTGCCCTAGGCAGCTGCCTAGTGGATGGGATGTCTCTACATAGAATCTAGGCACTGCAAACAGATACTTGTATGCATGTGCTTGCTGGTTCAGCACATACTTTCTGGGCCTGTCTTATTTACATGCCATTTGCTTGCTACATACCAACTCACAACTTCTGCATTACTTTCACACTAGAAGATTATGCGCATAGCTTTCTGCATCAGCTCTTTTATGAGTTTCCCTGCCTAGGTAATTGGCCAGTCAGGAACTCATCTCAAGAGGGAGATCAAAGATCAATATACAAAATCATCCAAAAGCTGGAGTTACTAGAACTTATAAATTATCCTAAATTGCATCTGAGCTTGTCACTTCAATTGGAATTCACAGGAGCTCCCCAAAACAATTTGTACAAAAGCCTTTCTCCCATCAGAATGGATTACTACTCTGTTTGTGGTGCAGGAGATCTCAACGAGTCAACAGACATCATTTTTGTCATTTATTATTTTTATATCTTTTAGGTGGTTTACAAAACACAGACTCCATTTCCACAATACAACATATGTACAATAAATATACAAATTATAATATATTCTATATTAAAAACATTGAGAGGCATGTTTTCTAAAGGTTAACATGTTAATGAACATTAATACGTGTTGCACTGTTGTGCCCATTTATTTCTATGGGGGCAGTGGCGCTTAGCGCACATTAACGTTTAGTAAACATGCTCCTGTCAAAACAAAATCTGTAAAATCTCTCTGCAATGAGCCCTGTCCTTAATACCCTTTTGAAGCTCTATCATATCCGATCTAAATAGGAAGCTGGTTCTATATTTGCAGCCCAGCAATGGAAAAGGCATATATCCTGTACAATTCTTCCTAGTATCCTGCAACATCAACTTGGAACATGTTGAGATTATTAGGCCATATGGCCTTAACAATTCATGCAACACTGGCATGTTTCAAAATGAGAAAAACCCAATGGATCTTATGATCTTAGTGGATTCTAGTCATTCAGAGTCTGTGAGATGTAGTACTGGTCATTAAGCAACTTGACACCCCCCTGTCATGGTGGTTGAACCTATCCAATCTGCCACATGAATTCCTTTCCAAATTCCACCAATCCAAATTGCCCTTACCACAGATGCACCCAAAATGGGTTGGGCTGCTCATGTAACTGAATTTGATACTCAGAGTTTTTGGTTTTCCTAAGAAAAACATAATCAGATAAAAGCATGTTAAAGGCAGTTTGAAATACTCTAAATGTTTTTTATTTAACAGGTTTTATATACCGCTTCATCAGTCAATCAAAGTGGTTTACATTGAATAATTGGTAATGCACATTAAACAGGGACATTGATAACTTGGATTTTTCTGAGGCAATGGAGGGTTAAGTGACTTTCCCAAGGCCACAAGGAGTGCTAGTGGAAATCAAACCCTGGTCTCTGGGTTCCCAAGCCTGTGTTCTTAACCATTAGGCTACTCCTCCACTCCAGTCTTTAGAGATTGGCTGACCAACAAAATAATTCTAATCCAGATGAGCAATCAAGTAGTCATGCACTACATCAACAAGCAAGGAGGAACAGATGCATACCCCTGTGTTGGGAAATTGCAGGATGTGGCACTGGGCCATCTCTTATAAGAGGACTCTCAGGGACACTTACATGGCAGATGAGCTGGGCTGAATCCTGTAACCACACAAGTGGTCCCTGGGCCGAAGAGGATATGTTGTGAGTGGGGTTTACCAGTAATAAACCTTTTCACAGCTGCTCAGAACAGGAATGTTCCTCAGTTTTGCTCCAGGGTAGGATCTTAACAGTAAACTAGCCTCATGGAAGAGTAGCCTAGTGGTTAGCACAACTGTCTAGTACTCAGCAGTTCATGGGTTTGATTCCCACTAGCACTCCTTATGATTCTAGGCAAGTCACTTTACCCTCCATTGCCTCAGGAGAAAAGGCCTGGCAATCTACTTACAATGATACATTGCCAAGAAAACCCAGAAATAGCTGGGTTGCCAGAAGTCAACAATGACTTGATGGCATTTAGAAAAAAAAAACAAAAACCTTGGATGCTTACCTGTTTGAGGCTGCATTTGAATCCTAATCCCTTGTGTCTCCTTCCCTATCTGAACCCCCTTGTTTCTCTTATATCGTTCTTTCTAGATTGTAAGCCCTACAAGCAGAGACTGTTTTCTTTATATGTTTGTACAGTGCTGCATACGCCTTGTAGCGTTATATAAATGATTAATAGTAGTAATAGGATGCATTGCTTCTATACTGGGGGTGAGGCTTTCTGTATGCAATACACATAGCATTACAGTGTTCTGGACCAATGATGCTACATAAGAAATAGGAATGTTAGCTATTTTCTCCCCCTCAAATTGCTTTCCAGGCTGTGTTCCTAGGTTGCACTAAGACATCTCACTTACTGATAGACTCAGAGAAGCATCTTCAGAAACTATCCCTCAGTAAGACTATCTGATCTGCAGGAGATGCTACAGTAGTGGCAGCTACCTTTCCTTCCTCTTTGATCTCCGGTGTGCAGCCTCTGTTGTGCCCCAAGCCTGCCAGCCTCTTTGCACTACCGACTCAAAAGCTAGTCTGCTGTGCTGCAGCACTACAGCCTGAGTTATGAGGTTAGCTTGAATATCTGAATTTCAATGCAGACCATTTAAAAACAAAACACATTAAAGTATAACGTTCTTTTTTGCAAATTTCTTGTTTAAAAATATAGTAGTTTATAGAATAACAAGGGCTACATTTTTAAAGCTATGGTAGCAATATGTTCACCCTGCACAACCAGTACAGAGAGTACTTTCAAAATCCTGCTTCAGTTTGTGAAGCCTTTTTCAGGTCCATTTGAAATACCCACAAATATTTCTGAGTGGAATGGCTGGACTAAGGTAGAACATAGCTCTGTAACTCATTGCCAGATAAGACAATGGTCAAGTGATCATGCAAGCCTGGCCATTTTTGCCAGCTGTGGTATTGGCCCTATTGATGTTATCACATTACACACCTAAGGTCTGTTTCCTTATCATCCTGCTAGAAGAGTCTAGAGTGGATTATGCTCCCTTGCCAGCAGGTGGAGCTAGACTTGAGCAATTTTCAGTGATGTCATCACTCATTATATCCACTGGTGCAGAATTAGAAAAGGTACAGCCACCAAAATAGTAAAGGGGATAGAAGGATACCCCAATGAGGAAAAGCTTAAAAGGTTAGGGCTGTTCAACTTGGAAAAAAGGTAGTTGAGGGGAGATACAATAGAGATCTATAAAATAATAAATGGAGTGGAACTGGTAAATATACATAGATCAGTTTTTCATTCCTTCAAAAAGTAGAAAGACTAGGGGACACGCAATGAAGCTACAATGTAGCCCATTTAAGACTAATAGGAGAAAATATTTTTTCACTCAGCACATAATTAAACTCTGGAATTCATTAGTGGAGGATGTAGTAAAAGCTGTTAGCGTAGATGGGTTTAAAAAAGGCTTGGACAAGTTCCAGGATAAAAGTCCTTGAACCATTATTAAAGATCAAGAAAATCCACTGCTTACCCCGGGATAAACAACATGGAATCTGTGTACCTTTTTGGGAACCTGCTAGGTACTTGTGACCTGGATTGGCCATTGTTGGAAACAGGATACTGGGCTTAATAGACTTTGTTCTGACCCAGTCTATGTTCTTACTGAGAAAAGCCAGTATTTGTCTGCCTCCAGCAGTGGCAAGGTATGTGGACTCGTGCAGCAGTACAGATAGGCCTGTCTCCCCTAGCCCAAACTACGGTCCAGTGGCCAGTGTGGCAGAGAACTGTAAGCCCAAAGGGTGCCCTCCTGTCTTCTTGAGCCGACAGCTTGCCCTGTATCCAGCACTGTAGTCCATGCGTTCCTAGCACTTGGTATGCTAGAGAGCAGACAGGAGGACCCCATGGTGCCCCTGAGGGGGGTTGGTAAGTCAAGCCCAGACTCCCCTTCCCACTTGCTGTCCTCTATCTGCATGCTTTTTATCTTTGCCTTTTTTCTGAATCGTTTATTATTCTCCCATTGAAATCAACAGGATGCATTTGACTCTCCTGTTGCTTTGAATAAAGCAGTTCTAATTTAATAAAAAAAAAAAAAAAAAAAAAGCTTTTTCTTCAGCAGCTGGGCCTTCCAGGCCTGTAGGGTATCTAGGGCTTACCTGCTTGGGTTTCCTCAATTAGCCCGACAAATGCTAGGATTTTCTTTCTGGGATTCCCTTTTCGCTGCAGCCTTGCTTATTTTTTTGGTGGGGTTTTTTTCAGTCTTTTTTTTTTAAATCTTTGCTGTTGCAGTGTTCAGCTGCATGGCCCAATGCAACCTGCGACTCCCAGCAGTTTTGGGCCATGGCTGCTATTTTTGGCCCTGACTGTGGAGATAATGCTAGGGGCACTATTTTTGCAGCATTTTGGGACCCCCCACAGGACATCCTGTGGTCCAAGGCCATTTTCTGTGGTCCAAGCCACTCTGTCTCTCTGGTTTTCCCATTACTGGGCACTGCAGCAATTTGAGATGACTGCTTGCTCCCAGTGAAGGGGGAGTATGGTGAGATGACCATAGCTTCAAGTCCATTGGCCCTTGGGACCCTTTTTCTAATCGGCTGAAGCCGCAGCTCCAGCTCCTGAAACAATTCACAGGCTGTTTTTAGTCTCTTGTAATTGCCTGACTGTCCCCACTCATGGAAGTCTGAGGCCCAGACCTCCCTTACAGGTTGCCCTGGGTTCTGGAGTGTCTCTGTCGTGGGCAGTAAGGGATCAAGGTCCCCACTTAACCCTTGCGTTTGCTCATTCTTTTGGGAGCCCAGCCTTATCCCCTATGGGGGGATCCACCTCTTTAGCAGAAGGATGCTTTTTATGCCTTTTCAGATGCTATGGTGGCTCTGCATGTGTAGTCCCCACTCTTAGTTGAGGTTAGCAGGAGATCCGGGTCCTCGAGCACCTCTCTCATGGGTGATTTAAGTGCCCCTATTTTGCTTGTCACTCATCTTTTCATCCAGGAGTCCCATCTTATCCTCTACAGGGGTTGGTTGAGAGGCTGTAGAGAAATCCATTTTTCCTGAAGGTAAGTTTGAGGAGGACAGAAGGCTAGGATCTCTGTGATCTACTTATTTCATGGAAGGGACCTTCCTATGCCCTTTCAGGATGTTAGTTCTGAATAAAGTAGAGCCTGCTTTTGGGTGAAGTTAGCAGACTGATACTCTGTTGGAGAGTATCCAGCCTCCTGCTATATTAATCTCTTAACTTGACGTATGCGGCAGCTTGTAATCTCTCAGGAAGAAACCTCTTGAGCTGGGCCCTAGGGGCCCTGAGATCCAATCTTGGCTGTACCCTCGGCCCTAGGGCAAGCTGGATGAACTTTCTGGGCTCTCGCGGGTGGATGCCTACATTGCATCAGACCACAGGGTTCTTGAGATCTTCAGTCCAGGCTACGTGCTAGAGTTTGTAGAGCCACTTTGGGATGCTTTGTGGAGTCGTGCTGTGGCTCCCTGCTCAGGAGAGAGGCAATGGAGGAAGCTGTCAGTGCCTCCTGCAGTTGCAGGCTATTTTATCCATACCCTCTGCGGAGCAGGGTCAGGAGTGCTATTCCATCTCTTTTGGGTGCCCAGAAGGGAGTTTCCTTCTGGTCTATCCTAGGCCTAAAGGCCAGTACCAAGCTCAGAGTCCTGCATTTCTGTATGGAGACCATCATTGCTCAGTCCAGCAAGGAGAGTTTCTCATCTCCTTGGATCTCACCAAAGCGTACGTCCCTATTTCCAGCTGGGAGCAATGCCAGCAATTTTTTTTATGCTTCTGTTCTGGGCCACCATTTCCAGTTTGTCTCTGCCTTTTGGCCTGGATATGGCTCCTTACACCTTCTGAAAGGTCGTGGTGGTGGTGGTGGTAGTATTTCTTTCCAGGCAAGAGATCCATGCCCACCTGTACCTGGATGGCTGATGGATTTAGTCTGACTCCCTGGAAAAGACCAGGTATGATGCAGATCTGGTGATTCACTAGCTGAAAAGCTGGGGTTGGTGATCCACTATGCCAAGAACAGCCTGATCCCCTTGAAATACCTTGGAGCTCGGTTCAATATTCTCTAGGGTCACATTTTTCTCATGACAGAGAGGTCTCTCAAACTGCAGAACCAACTTGGGGTGTTTTTATGCTCAGTCAGCTTCCCAGGCTAGGGACTATCTCCAGCTCCTATGGAGGATGTATGGATTGGGTGATAGTCACCACAGAAGCCAGATGAAAAAGATGAGGAGCCCACTGTCTAAGTCAGTTTGTTCAGGGATTCTGGAAGCCTCCTGGTTGATCAACCAATCAGAGGCTGGGGGCTATTCACCTAGCTCTGGAGAAGTTCTAACCTCTCCTGGTCAGCAAAGTGATCTGCATCTTCTCATACTCTGCCACAGCTATGGTGTGCATCAACAAGCAGGGCAAATCTCACATTTCTGGAATGGCTCTCGAGATAGCAGTATTGTGTCACTGGGTGCAGAAACATCTGATGGTACTCTCTGCAGCCCACATAACAGGCGTCAACAATGCACAGACTGAATTCTTGAGTTGAAATTCTGTGGTTCTAAGTGAGTGGGAGTTAAGCCATCATGTGCTCAACCTCATAGTGCAGAGGTGGGGCCTTCCAGAATTCTTCTTGATGGCCACTCATGAGAAAGCCAAGGAGGAGACATTTGTCAGCCACAGGAGGGACCCACAGGCATTGGGCTGGATACTCTGTTACAGGAATGAACCTGGAAGGGTTTTGTATGTCTTACTCCCTTGGCATGCCAATTTTTGCCTAGGATTCGGTCTTTCCTGGGTCTGGCAATTCTAATAGCCCTGGACTGACCACGCAGACCATGTTATCTGCTTGTCTGTGGCTTGACCATTGAGAGGCATAGGCTGTCCAAGAATGGTTAGTCCAGGGTGGTAGTAGACATAGTGGCCATTGGGCTGCAAACATTACATGATCTTGACCAGGATTAGCCCTGTTGTCTTTCAAGGTTCAGGTAATGTCCCCAGTGGGCTACAGTGGACATGTTCAAGGGATGTCCTTGGCATCCTGCCATCTCCACTTTCCTTAAGGAAGTGAAGCAGATCTTCCACCAGTATGGTCAATGATCCCTCAATGGAGTCTCTCCCTGATGTTGAAGCTGCTGAAATAGCCTCTCTTTGAGTCCATTTGTGCTGCCACTCAAGGATTTGAACCTCAAAGTGGGTTCCAGGTGGCCTTGTCCTGCAGGGATTATTTTATGGCCTTCTCAATGGCTGCTGTCTCCTAGCAGACTTCTGTTCTTTCTCTCAAAGATGCTATCTTCCTTTCACCTTAACCCGACCGCCATACTACCCTCCTTCTCTGATCTTTGGAAGGACATCTTTCTACATCTGGTGGATGTGAGAAGGGTGTTTGTTCAGTATCTGGAGGTTACTAATCCCTTCAGTCACTCAGATCATCTCTTTGTCCTCTTCGGTGGTCCGAGGAAAGAACAGGCAATGGTCAAGTCCTTTATTGCCCGCTGGATTAAGGAAGTTATTGGTCCAATATACCTTTTTGCTGGAAAATGTGTGCCAGAGGGAATCAGAGCACACTCCTCCATGGCACGGGCTTCCTCTTGGGTGGAGTCCACCTCAGTATCTCCAGAATATATCTGTAAGGTAGTACCTGGTTGTCTCTGGGCACCTTGGTAAAGCACTATGGGTTGCATATGGGAGCCAGTGCTGTTGGATGACAGGGCAGTTCTTTCTGGAGCATCATCTTCCTCTTACCCTGCATTCTGATGGTTTGGGTACATCCCATCCTGGACTGGTCTAGCAGGATGATAAAGAAGGAGAAATTTTACATACCTGATAATTTTCTTTCCTTGAATCCTCCTAGAACAGTCTAGGACCTGCCCTGGAAGACTTCTCCTACAGGTTTGGGAACCTTGCTGCCTCTTGATTGCCTCATCAGTCTCAGTGTATGATGCACGATAATTTGCGGTAAGAGAGCCAAATACTTGTTCTAAATGTTTGCAGCAATTATGGTTGGTTGTTAATGCTGGTAGTTTTTTCTGAGTTTTTCAGTCTTGCTTACTGCGTGTGAAGTTTCACACTGGCTTCTCTCAGTGTTGCACTGGTGGATATACCCAGTAATGATGATACTGAAAGTTGTTCAAGTGTACCTCTGCCTGCTGGCAAGGGAGAATAACCCACTTGTCTGCATTCAAGGAAAGAAAATGATCAGGTATGTAAAATTTCTTCGTGTACCTGGAGCCATAAAAGATGTAAACATTCATGAATGTAGAAAACTTTATATTAGCCTATATAACAGCTGTTTCATGAGCTGATACATGCTGTCATGAGGCTGGAGCTAGAGAAGAAACAGTGTTGGAAAAAAACTCCTGATTTTCATGGAACTCAGAAAAGGCAGAGAGCACATGAACAATTACACAGTACCTGAAGCAACGTGCTCTAGCATTGATCACATTAGTAACAAGCAGTTTCACCTGTCCTCAAACTCAGAACGTGCAAACCAGAAATCCCTTTATAAAGGAAACCAGATGATCAGTGAAGGAGGAACAGGAAGAGGAACAGAAACAGGAACCGGCAGAGGCGGTGGCAAGAGCAAGATCCAGAGAGGCAAGAGCAAGTGCTGGGGAAGTGGCAAGAGCGAGGTCAGAAGGACCGACAGCAGGAGCAGTGAGAGAAGCCTGGAACAGGAAAGCTTCCATGTGCAGCCAACTCAAGGAGACAGAATCCAAAAGAGGTATACTCAAAGGGATAAAGTCCAGAGAGGCCAAAGGTATTGGAACGGGGTCCAAAGCCAAGCAAACCAAAGAAGCAGCTTGCCTGATGAAAGCAACTCTCCTAGCCCAAGTAAGTCTCCTATGCTAAACCAGAAAGGCACAAGGAAAGGAGATTCCTTCTACAGTGATACTTATGCCAAGAAACACAGAGAGTGGAAATCCACGTCAGGTTTTCCTGGTAATTCTGATTATAGAGCAGTGCACCGAACAGCTTGTCAGCCGGAGAAGCTACGTCACAAGCTGGGTCCTGGGTGTGGCAGCCTACAGAAGCCAAGGTATGAAAAGCCTTTCATTATAAGAGAAAATTTAAGTGATGAAAACCTTATGCAAATAGATAAGCCTCAAAAAGTTAGAAGTAAAGCTAACCTTTTAAAAGCACTTCCTAACAGTGTGCTAAGAAAGTTGTATGAGAAACAGAAGAACCCCTGTGAGGAGTTAACAGATACTGAAGACAGTCATAGCATTGAAGAAGGGAGTGACCCAGAGTCAATGGACTTTGATTGTGAAACCAGTGTTCCCATTCCTCAGAGTGAACCAATGGAATGTAACTTTTGTTCAAGAACTAGCTTGATTGCCTTGCTAGATGTATAGAGATAAGAGAACTCTGCATATGGTGAAGTTGATAACCATTTGTTTCCTGATGTTAATTTCTATTGATTTGAAAGAAGCCTTAACCCAGATAAACAGTTAATTGTGAAGCCTACAACCCTTAACTGTTTATATAACGGTGGAACCTTTTTGTTAGAGGAAAGAATTACCTTCATTTTCTTTTGTGTCTTATTGAACCTAAGCGTTGACTGGGGAAATAAAGCCTTATTACCCTACACTTTGGCGTAGATTGTTCTTTGTAAGGAGTTCTGCACTACAAGGACCAGAATCCTCCTGGTCCTTCAGCTCAACCACTCCTTAAAATAAATTAAATGTCACCGGACGCCCTTATTTCCTACGCCAGTAGGGGCGCCTGGGGACAATGCAATGAAAAAGCTTTAGGAGTACACATCAAAGTTTAATTCAACATATGACAATATTAGATTTCAACTGGACACATAATTTGCTCCCAAGAAAAATTAAGTGATAGAAAGAGCCTTACTGGTACATCTGTATAATTTTATCTGCTGTTCTGTGCATTCCGCCTTGGGTTACTGATTGCAAATGTAAATAAATTTGAAATGAAATACATTAAATTATTATTTGGTGGTGTCATGTATCAGTAATATTACGTCTCATCTCTATCTCTCTGTCCCACCAATAATAAATAATAATCCAAGGTGTGATCCATTACTAGTACTTGTCATTTGTATAGTGCTACAAGGCATACACAGTGCTGTATATATACTATGAGACGGTCCCTGATCCATAAAGTTTATGATCTACAGCTGTGGTCAACATTATTGGCACCCTTGCATTTTAGATACAATGGGCCCAGTTTTCAAAGGCATTTACATGGGTAACTGCTCTAGTTACCCATGTAAATGCCTTATCCAAGATTTTGGAAGGGCACCTACACAGGTAGTGCCCTTCGAAAATCCAGAATAAGTCCCTCATGCGCCCAGATGCTATGCGGTTAGCATCGGGGTGTGTTAGGGGCATTCTGGGGTGAAGCAGGGGTGGAGGAAAGGGCTAAGTGAGTAGCGCTGATTTTCAGTGCTACCCGCTTAGCCCTCTGCGCCTTAAAGATAGGCAAGGTTTTTCCTCATCTATCTTTCAGGTGCAGGGGCTAAGCAGGTAGCATCGAAAATCGGTACTACCTGGCTAGCTCCTGTGGCTTCCGGGTTGTGTGGCAAGACCCAGATTTTCAATGCTGGGGCTGCATATGACCCCAACATTGAAAATCTGGGTTAGATGGATGGCGAGCAGGCTATGCACCAATGCGACACATAGCACTGCCCAGATGAAAATTGGACCCATTGTGTACAATATCTTGAGAAATAATTGGAAATATTCCAACTGTATGTTGTCATAATATTTTAATAGTATGTTCAAAGGTATACAACAAAAAACAGATATCTGTGCAACTTAGATGTAGTAATTTCTGAGAATAAAACAAAATATGACCTGGACAGGATTAATAGCACCCTTCACTAATGTTTGGTTACACAACGCTTGGCAGTGATGACAGCCTCCAAATGCTTCTTGTAACCATCTATAAGTTTCTTACATCTGTCTGCTAGTGGTTTCTCCCACTCTTCAACTGTGATTTGTTCCAGTTCCTGAATGGTTTCATGTCTCATTTTACCAATGGCAGGTTTCAGCTCTTTCCATATATTCTCGATTGAATTGAGATCAGGACTCATTGCTGGCCAGTTTAAAACAGTCAATTTCTTCCTTTTTAACCATTCTTTTGTATTGGATGTATGTTTTGGGTAATTGTTCTCCTGGAGGATCCATGACTTTGAACCAGACCTAGCTTTCTGATACTAGGTAGCACATTTCACTCCAAAATACCTTGGTGGCCCTCTGACTTGATGATTCCTTTAATACATTCCAGGTCTCCAGTTTCTCAGGCAGAAAAACAGCCCCACAACATTATGGAACCTCCACCATATTTAACTGTAGGAAGTGGGGGGGGGGGGGGGGGTTCCTTATAGGCTTAATTTCTTTGCCTGTAAATGTATCACTGGTCTGCATTGACAGAGCTCAAGTTTGGTTATCTGTTCACAGAACATTTTCCCAGACTTTGGAGTGATATGGGCCCGACTAACTGATGGCTGTGTTAAGTCAGACCAGGAAGATTTCCCAAAGATCTTCCCCCTGGAAGACCCCGATCTATATGTCAAGACTCCCCAGCCTGCTAAGTCCCAGAGTCAGTGTCACTAGGAAAAACTATGTTACCAAAAGAATCTGGGGGCAGCTATAGGGGAGGGATCTGGTGAAGGGGAGCCTACGGAAGAAACCCCTGGGGATAACTGAGTGATCAGTGGTAGTGACCCAAATACGATTGTTCCCTTCCCAGAGTGGGGTCTGCAGGAAAACCCAGGGAGCATCAGGAGGGCCCAGCAAGAGGATGACTCTCTCAAACATGCTGTGCGAGTTTTGTAGGTGGATGGGATGCCAGTAGCTAACAAAGTCCTCTGCAAAAACCTATCCCTATTTTATGCTAAAGGGAGATTTATTCTACAGTGGCTGAGGCACCCTACAGGGGAAAGAAGTAGAACAACTGATAGTTCTCTGTTCCTATTGCCAGCAGGTTTTATCATTGGCTCATAGCTATTTATTAGGACACCTGAGGGTGGAGAAAACACCTAGAACATGTTTTAGCCTGAATTTTCTGGCCTGGGGTCCATAAACAAGTGCAGTTCTATTGCCAGTCATGCCCCACTTGCCAACTTCATAACCCCGCTAGAGTCCAATCTGCCCCTCAAGTGCCTATGCCTATTACTGAAACCCCATTCGAAAGAGGGGCCAATGACCTGGTAGGTCCCTTGAAGTGAACTACCCGAGGCAACAAGTATATTTTAGTCATACTAGACCATGCTACCCGCTACCCGGAGGCCATTGCTCTAAGGCAGGGGTGGGCAATTCCGGTCCTGGAGGGCCGCAGACCAGTCAGGTTTTCATGATGTCCCTAATGAATATTCATGAGATCTATTTGCATCCACTGCCTTCCATTGGATGCAAATAGGTTCATGAATATTCATTAGGGACATCATGAAAACCTGACTGGTCTGTGGCCCTCCAGGACTGGAATTGCCCATCCCTGCTCTAAGGTATACGAAGACTACTGCAATCACGAATGCCATTTGGGAAGTATTCTCGTGGGTGGGAATACCCAATGAGATCCTTACAGATCAAAGAATACCCTTTGTATTCAAAGTGATGAAGCAAGTGTGTGCCTTGGTGAAGGTCAAGATGCTCCAAACATCACTATATCACCCACAAGGATGGCCTCATTGAATGATTCAATAAAAATCGTTAAAGTTTGTGCAAGAGGACAGGAAGAATTGGGACATTTTCCTACCCTACTTGATGTTTGCCATCCACGAGGTATCTCAGAGTTCCACGGAGTTTTTTCCTTTTGAGTTGCTCTTTTGAAGATGGCCAAGAGACATTCGACGTGGTAAGGGAGGCCTGGGAAGAAGAACCCCGTGCCAGGCATAATGTGGTGGAGTATATTATACAAATGTAAGACTGGCTGAGGAAAGCTGGAGAAGTGGCCAAATTCAATCTGGAAAAAGCCCAAGCCGAGCAGGCCAGGGACTACAATCGGGCAGCCGTGCACCTCACCTTCCAAGCAGGAGACAGAGTTTTAGTCTTGCTGCCCTCATCCGACAGCAGGTTACTCTGTAAATGGCAGGGGCCCTATGAGGTTGAAAACAAAGGAAGACCTGTTAACTACAAGATTGCCCAGCCAGATAACAGAAGAAAGCCCAAATTACCATATTAACCTGTAAACCGCGCTGATGAGAAAGAGTGCGGTATATAAGAACGTTAAATAAATAAATAAAATAAATATTGAAAAAGTAGACTCCAGTGATGGCTATGATGATACACGGAGATGATTTTGGGCCAGAAACTTCATCCCCATCAAATCCAGTTCAAGTCCAAGTTGGAGACCTGCTCTCTGCTGCCCAGAGAAGAGATCTAGAAGTGTTGATCCATCAAAACATAAAGGTGTTCCCCACCCACCTGGGACAAACCCACCTCCTTTGTCATGATGATATTACTGAATCTAGGGTGGTTATCTGGGAACAACCCTATCAGATTCAGGAGGCCCAATGACAGGCCATCACCAAGGAGCTAAAAGAGATGCTTATCTATGGAGTTACAGAAGAGTCTATGAGTAAATGGTCATCACCCATCATCCTGGTTCCTAAACCTGATGGAAGCATCAGATTCTGCATTGACTTTGGACGGTCAATGCAGCTTCTAAACTGGAAGCATATCCCATACCCAGAATAGATGAGTTAATCGAGCAACTCGGTGGAATACATTTTATATCAACCTTGAACCTGACCAAGGGATACTACAGGCACCCTTGACTCCAGCTGCCAGGTAGAAAACTGCTTTTTTGACTCTGCAAGGTCTGTTCCAGTTTACAGTGCTGCCCTCTGGATTACACAGGGCTCCCGCCACATTTCATTGTCTAGTCAACCACCTTCTGAGACCGCACCAGGAGTATGCAGCTACCTAACCTTGATGAAATTGTCATCTATAGCAGAGACTGGACCACCCATCTAACCCAAGTACAAGTCATATTGACCAGCCTGTGGAATGCTGGGTTGATGGCCAATCCCCAAAAAAATGTTTTTTGGGAGGTGGTGACGTTTAATACCTGGGGTATTTAATTGGGAATGGGCAGATACAACCTCAATTACGGAAAGTGGATGCCATTGCCCAGGTCCCCATCCCAAAATAGAAGAAAGAGGTTTGTGCCTTCCTTGGACTGATTGGTTAATGGCTCCGCCACCTCTGCAAAATTGGCTATTACCACCAGATCATCCCCAGTCTCCTCCGGAAGAGAGCTGCTGAACGAATCCAGTGGTCACTGACCTTCCAGCATCTCAAGGCCATGTGCTCTGAACCCATCCTGAGTTGCCCTAATTTCTCTCTATCATTTATTGTGCAAACTGATGCCTCAGAGGTGGGCCTAGGAACTGTTTTGGCCCAGGAAGTCTGGGATGAAGAACATCTCATATCCTTCATCAGCTGGAAACTGCTTCCTCGGGAGAAGCATTATGCAGTGATTGAGAAGGAAGCCTTTGCTGTCAAGTGGGCATTTGAAACCTTCAAATACTACCTATTCAACCATCCATTTACACTAATAACGGACCACTAACCCCTCAAGTGGCTGGCTTGGCAGAAAGAGGCCAATGGCCATATTATGTGCTGGTTCTTGAATCTCCAACCCTACCAGTTGCAGGTCTGCCATAGGGCGTGGACTTCCTGGTGGGGTTCCTGGGTAAGGCAGGTGCTCAACGGGGTGTGTGATGGGGGTCTATAAAGTGTTGCCCGTCTCTCTCCAGAGGGATTATCAACAGACCCCTTTAAGAGAGCCTGCAGCCCAGAGTTCAGGGTTCAGAGGGCGTGGCTCAAAGGAAGAGGTTAAAAACCCAGCAAGCTGCAGAATGGAGAGAGGCCTGTGAAGCCAGGAGTTCTTTCAAGGCAAGTCGTACAAAGGTAGAAATTTTAACTGGGTTGGAGGAAGGGCCAGGAGGCCAGCTCTGTGAAGGTTTAATAAAGTGGGTCTGAATAAAAATACATTTTGTTTTCCCTGAACTGCTATCTGTTTGGTGTTTTAACAGACAACCCCTTCCCACCACATGCCACGCTACCACAGGCCCCTTTTACTAACACTTAGCTTGCGCTATCTGCTGCATGACCCACTTTATACCTATGGACTGTGTGGCAGATAGCTCGAGCTAAGTGTTAGTAAAAGGGGATATAAATTATAGTTAGAGTGTTGTGGGTGGGAGGGGGGTTGGGGTTGGTATGGGAGGGAACTATCATTATACTATTACATTATTGTTTAATTATAACACATTTTGGACTTTTTTGGTGAAGTGTGCTAGCAAGACCTATAAAGTAAAGTTGTGAGTGAAGACTTGCTGTGCCAGACTGCAGTCCTGATTTTGACTAAACTGTAAGACCACCAGAAGCAGGAGGGAACAGCAGGTTAAAAATAAATAATCCACATCTTGAATTGTGTGCATCTGTATTATTTAGGTAATGAACTCATATTCTTGTGAAAAGAAAATGCATTTCATATTGAAGAATATGCAATAGTACTGAGAAGAAAGTTGTTAAAAATAGATAACTTTGGAATCTATCCAGTACAACACTGACACCCAGAGGCATGGATAGTAATTTGAAAATGGATTCCTTGCAGTTTAATTATCAACTTTACTGTCATTTTGCAGATTATGACTCTTTAAATCAAAAGAATTGAATGTGAATAGTGCATCAACAGTATATAGTTTATTTAAGGCATTTCTGTTTTCTTAAATGAGACAGCTGAGTTGTACATGTGTACCTGATCTGTAAATATCCACCTCATTTGTTACTACTCCTGAAAATCAGCTTGTATTTTTGTCCTGCTAACAGTATATTTTAAGAATCCAATTGTGCAAAGAGAATTAAACTAGAAATGAAGAAAGCATTTGTAGGATTTTTTTCTATGTATTTCTACTGGGTTTTTATATTTGGATACAATTTTAAAATCCTATTTAGAAAGTTTTTAAAAACACTGCATCGGGGAGTGGAGAGTTACTTGCCTGGGAGGTTGAGGACATCAGAGCACTGCAGTGTTTGGTTTGCCGGAGGCCTGAACGAAACGTTGGTGATTGGCCTGGTGGTTTCCTCCAACCACACTGACACACCATCTGAACGTGATTCCTCCATATAAGCCAGGGGTTTGCCCGGCGAGGTTGGGAGTGGAGAGTTACTTGGCTGGGAGGTCGAAGAGGTCGGACCACTGCAGTGTTTGCTTCCCCAGAAGCCTGAACGGAGCACTGGTGATCGGCCCGGTGGTTTGCTCCGCCCACATTGACACACCATCTGAGCGCAACTCCTCCATAAAAGCCGGGGGTCTGCTGTGAGGCCATGGACAAGGGGCACAGGACAAAGGGGAGTGCCCCTTTGTTGCCCTTTCGTTGCTGATTAGTTGCCAGTAAGGAGGATCAGAAGATGCCCCATAAAAGGAAAAGCAAGACTCAAAGAACAGCAGCTGCCGGGTCCCATGGATAGGCATGTAGCCCCTGTCTGTATACTCCTTAAATTCAGGCATTCTGTGGAAGCACAGGTTATTTTGGTGGGACCTGTTCTCCAGGTCCTCCACCTTTTTCTTCCAGCTCTTCTCTCCATTTTTCCAGCCCCTGCATTTTCTGGTACACATTTTGAATGAGTTCTGAGTGGTCATCCAGTTTCTCTTCTGCCGCCTTCACATATCTACTGAGCTCTTCTGCGTCATGCTTGAGGTCCTCTATGTGGCCCACTATGTCTTCCTGCACTTGCTGAATGCAAACTCCTTCATATCAAACCTTTTTGCTTTTGTCACCATCCCTGCCTGATCCAATTTTAACTCCGTAAACCAGGCCCAAATTTCTGCCTGGAAAGCTGCCATGCCATTGGGTCTCTCCCCCTGGTCAGCGTTTGGCCCCACCTGCTCAGCTCGCATCTCCCCTCAAGGGCTGTGCTGCTCCAGCTGCTCTTCTGCCGCCATTTTCTCCAGCGTCTTTTTCGAGTGTGGGGTAGCTCCAGTGAATGCAAACTCCTTCATATCAAACTTTTTTGCTTTTGCCACCATCCCTGCCTGATTAGCTGCACAGCGGGTTTGAGGGGGCGATTGCAGAAGGGCCGTACAGGGGAAAACGCTGAATTACTCCCTTGGGCCAGCCAGTGCGTGAGCTCAAGCGGCCATACTCGATGGTGACATCAGCAGCCTCAAAGCCCTAACCTTTTAAGCCTCTCCTCGTAGGGGTATCCTTCCATCCACTTTACCATTTTTGTTGCTCTTCTCTGTACCTTTTCTAATTCTGCTATATCCCTTTTAAGATATGGCAACCAGAATTGCAAACAAATATTCAAGGTGCGATCACAACATGGAATGATATAGAGGCCTTATAATATCCTTGGTTTTTCTTCATGTATGTACAGCACTTCGTATGTTTGAGGCGCTATATAAATGTTAAATAGATAGATAGATTCTCCATTCCTTTCCTTATTATTCCAAGCATTCTATTTGCTTTCTTTGCCACCATTGCACACTGGGTGGAGGGTTTCAACATGTTATCCACGATGATGCCTACATCTTTTTCCTGTGTGGTGGTTTCTAAGGTGGTACCTTGCATCCTGTAACCAAAGTTTGTTCTTTCCCAGGTGCATAACTTTGCACTTGTCCACATTAAATTTTATCTGCTATTTCAACGCCCAGTCTTCCTGGATAGGTGGTTAGTAGTTCTGATCTGTGACACAATCAAATTGTGTGGTTGCCACCATCACTTGTCAGAGTCTGAATGCCTCAATCTGGCTAAGAGATGAGAAATTGGCATGGCTGCATGCATTCTACCAAGCATCTCCCATCAACACATAATCTGTGAAAAATCTCCTTGATATGGTTACAGAGGTAACCCTGAAATTCCCTAGATAAGTATTCATGGAAGACTAAATGGATTATTTTAGAAATCTTATTTGTGCTTTGGACGTCTGAAAACAGGCATAGAGACATCAAAAGCATGGAGACATCCCTGCAGCCATTTGGCATCCCCAGCATGAGGGAAAACGTGGTGTGGGCATGTCCAGGTATTACCAAGAACCTGGACATCCTCACCCAGTGGTAGAAATGCTCTGTCCATCCTGTGCCATGTCCAAGTTTATATCTGCTCTAGGCATGAATCGGGAGCAAAAAAGTGCTCATTTCACTTTCCAAACATCCAGAGGATGTGGAGAAGGAGGTAAATTCCTATTCCATATGTTTCCCGTGTTGAGAATAAATTCTGCCAGTGAATGGGTGCTCATATTTCAAGGTTGTCACACCGCTGGACAGCCCCATATACAAATTTGCATGTGCTAAACGTCCCATCCCACTATTCTGTGGCCAGGATGTCTGTGGATGGGACTGCAGGCGCCCACATTGGAGTTGTCTGTGCTTCTAAAATTGGGCTAAAACATAGATGTCTCCAACTTTATTCTGTCCTGGACATCCCAGATTGCACTTGGACATCCTTTCTAAAATTCCACTTTAACTTACATACATTTTAATATATGAAATGAAATATGTATTGCCAGTTTTGCTAAAGTCAATCAAAGTGCTTTATAATTTAAAACTCAAAATTTCATTTACTAGCAAAGACTTCCTAACTCAATAAATAGCCCACAGACCCAGCTTGCCCCGTTAAGCCAACACCAATAATAATTTTACGTTATCTTCTTCTTCAGTGCCATATAGATGTTAAGTATTAACTATTGCTCTTAAAACTTCTTTAGGAAATAACATGGTTTCAATTTGCTTGCGAAAAGCCAGTAAATTAGCCTTCAAAGACACTTTATCTGGTAACTTATTCCAAACCTTTGGGGCAGATACTGAGAATGCCCTATGCCTCCATTTAACCGATCACATTGAACCCTAGAAGGGGAGAGATGAGAAACCACCTTGAGCTGAATGCAAATGTCCGTGGAGAAAATAGTGCAAGAAATGCCGAAACAACATTTTAGATTGTTGAAAATGCAGTGCCTTGAAGATTAAAACTAGCCACTTTACTCTTTTTTGAAGTGGCTGCCAAAGTAAACATACCAAAACAGAACAGAGACTTTTTCTTTTGTTACCTGTGGCGATACAGGCTGTCACGTTCTAAATGATTTGTATACAATGTGGCCATTTAGATGGTAAAAACCCATTCATGAGACATTGTTGTTTTTATCTCTCCTTTTCTATGGTTCAATTTATAAGGCATTCAAGGCTGGTGCGATCCACTGTGCAAACTGTGCGCTCACACAGGGCAGCAGTCACAGAAGGGCAGCACAGTGAGCCAGCTGGGCACAGCTATAGGATGAATGATGACAAGCAATGGACAGCAGAGAGGCAGAACAAAAACTATCTTTGGGGCTTTGGAAACCTATGTGCATGCAGCATATTTGATGCATCCGCTGCCCCTATGTAACAGGAAGTTGCATCAGAGGAGGCAGGGACACGTCAGACATGCAGCGCATGCATGGACTCGAAAGACTCGGGCTGCTGCTTTTTTTAATTTGGAGCAGTAACAAAGGCGTTATTAAAGAAAAGGGGAAGCAAGGCCAGGTAAGGTGAGGTGGGAGCCATGACACTGAGTGACTATATTCAGATTAGCAGGAAATGAGTCCGTTGGATGCCCTTCATAAGAAGAGACAGCAAAGGCTGTGCTGGGAAGTTTTCTGAGAGACACCAGGGAGCAAGACAGCAAGCCCCACCACATTCTTCATGGACCAAGGACAGTGCCGGACTTGGCCATGTGATTAACTGAGGTATCTGTCCCATTATTCTGTTTTATTAACTGCCCATTATTATTAGTGTGCCTCCTTCAGAAACGTCCTTCAGAGCCTTTGCCTTAATACAAATTTTAGCCCTTTCCACTCAGATAAATTTTCTGTCGCTCATGCCAGATCAGAATAAATGTTTAACAAGAAACTGGCCAAATTACAACCGATATGACATACACATTCTATAATAACCAGTCATGATACTGCTAGGTATCCCTCCAAGCGTATCAAAAGTGACTTCTTGGCTCTGGGACAGAGGGTGGAGCAAATAGGTGCACAGGTGGTGTTCTCTTCAATCCTCCCTGTTGAGGGTAAAGGCCAAGACAAAGAAGTTTGCATCCTGGAGATGAATACATGGCTGTGTGGATGGTATCATTGAGAGCGTTTTGTTTTCATGGATCATAGGATGATTTTCCAAAGGCTGCAGAGCAGAGAGGGAGTCCACCTATCCAAGAAGGGTCGAAGTGTCTTTCGCAGCAGACTGGCTAACCTACTGATGAGGGCTTTAAACTAGATTCATTGGAGATGGATGAAGAAAGCCCACAGGTAAGTAAAACATATATCCAGTGATCACCAGAGAGTGTGGGTCAGTATTAGGACTAGGGCTGAAAAAATCCATTCAAAAGCGAGGGTCTTAGACTTCAGGAAAACTAACTTTGCCAAGAAGGGACAATACCTCAAAGAGTCGTTAGAGGGATAGGAACAGCTGAGGGATGTGGAAAAGCAATGGGCAAAAATGAAAGGGGATATTTTAAGAGCAACAAACCTTTTTGATAGAAAGGTAAATAAAAGGAAAAGGAGGCCACTATGGTTCTCAAAAAGAAGTAGCTGAAAAGGTGAAGAAAAAAGAGGGTGGCTTTCATAAAATACAAGAGATCACAGAGAGAGGAAGACAAACATCTATATTTGGATAGACTTAGAGAAACTAGGAAAGTAATCAGGAAAGCAAAGATACAAAAAGAAGAAGAAATAGCCAATGCAATAAAATGGGGGGATAAGATGTTTTTCAGATATATTAGTGAGAGAAGGAAGTGTAAAATTGGTATTGTCAGACTCAAGGGTAAAGTGGAGGAATATGTAGAAGCTGATGAGGATAAAGCAGAATTGCTTAACAAATATTTTGTTCTGTGTTCACAGATAAAGGGCCAGGAGCAGGACTTCAGAAAACACCCACATATAGGAGCAGAAGTGAAAGGGATCTTGAATGATTTTCAGAAGACTGTTTTTGTGAGGAACTAGCTAAACTAAAATTAGCAAAGCGATGGGACCGGGTGGAATATATCTGAAAATACTGAAAGAATTTGATTGACCTTTTTAATGATTCTTTAGAGTCAGGAGTGGTCCCAGAAGACTGGAAAAAGGCACATGAGGTCCCTTTACACAAAAGCGGAAGTAAGGATGTGTTGAGAACTACAGGTCAGTTAGTCTAACTTCTGTGGTGAGTAAATTCTTGGAAAAGCTTCTAAATCAGGGGATAGTCAGGTTTCTGTAGTCCAATGGATTGCAGGATCTGAGGCAGCATGGATTTACCAGAGGTAGGTTTTGTCAGACAAATCTGATTGATTTCTTTGACTAGATGACCAGGGAGTTAGAGTGAGGGAGAGCCCTAGATGTGGTGTACTTAGATTTCAGTAAAGCCTTTGACACCATTCCACACAGGTGACTTATAAACAAACTAAGCACCCTAGGAATGGACCCTAAAGTGACTGGGTTAGAAATTGCTTGAGTGGGAGGTGACAAAGGGTACAGGTAAAGGGAACTCATGCCAAGGAAGAAGGATGTTACCAGTGGAGTGCTGCAGGGATCTGTCCTTGGTCCGATTCTTTTTAACATCTTTGTTAGTGAATTGCAGAAGGGCTGTCGGGTAAGGTTTGCCTCTTTGCGGATGATACCAAAATCTCCAATAGAGTAGACACCCAGGAAGGAGAAGATAACATGAGGGATCTAGCTAATCTTGAAGAATGATCAAGAATGTGGCAGCTGAGATTTAATGCTAAAAACTGCAGGGTCCTGCATAAATCCAAAGAAGTGGTACAGTGTGCAGGGTGAAGTACTTCTGCCCACAAAAGAAGAGCGGGACCTGGGCATGATTCTTTCTGATGATCTTAAAGTGGCAAAACAGGAAGAAAAGGTGACAGCGAAAACCAGAAGAATACTTGAGTGCACAGGGAGAGGAATGGCCAGCAGAAAAAAAAGAGGTGATAGTACCTTTGTATAAGTCTCTGGTGCGCCTCTGTATAAGTTTCTGGTGCAACCTCATCTGGAGTATTGTGTGCAATTCTGGAGACCACCGTATTAAAAGGATATAAACAGGATGGAGTTGGTGCAGGGGCGACTCTATAATGAGGCCGAATGAGGCAGTGGCCTCTGGCTGGAACTTTTTGGGGGTGGCAAAAAATGCCCCCAAAAAGACCGCCTCACTCGGTCTTCAAAATAAAAAAATAAAAAACTGCCAGAGAAGCTGCTGCCACTGCGCTGCACTGCTGCAGCAGCAGAATGAAGTATCCCTTGGCTTCCCGTTGCCCTGGAAGAGCCTGACATTCCATTTCCCCATGCCAGCTCAGCCTTGCAGAGCTGCGAAGGGAGAGTGTTTCCCTTTCCCGCAGCTCTGTTAAAGTTGAGCCTACTGGTGCTGATGGGGAAACAGGCGTTTCCTGTCTTTTATCTTTATTGAAACCGCTCTGTTGGGATGCCCTAAATTCTCTCTTTTGCTAGTATCCTTCAAGGATACATCCTTCTGAACCATGCACTCTTGGGCGACTGTCGGCTTTCCCCTATTATCTAGTTTAAAAGCTGCTCTATCTCCATTTAGAAAAGTCTCTCCCTTCCCCAGAATGTTGCCCAATTCCTAACAAATTCAAACCCCTCTTCTTTGAACCATCGTCTCATCCATGCATTGAACGGGAAGCATTTCAGAGAATGCTACACTGGAAGGTCTGGATTTCAACCTCCTACCTAAAAGGCTAAATTTGACCTCCAGAATCTCCTTCCCACACTTTCCTATATCTTTGGTACCAACATGTATCAACACAGCAGACTCCTCCCCAGCACCATCTAAAACCTTGTCTAGGTGGTGCATGAGGTCTGCTATCTTCATACCAGGCAGGCATGTTACCAGGTGATCCTCACATCCACCAGCCACCCAGCTATCCTCATGCCTAATGATTGAATCGCCAATTACAACAGCCATCCTAACCCTTCCCTCATGGGCCTATAGCCCTAGAGCAAACTCCTCGGTGTCAGAGGGTTTTACATCTCCTGGTGGACAGGTCCTAGATATAGGATCACTTCCTGCCACACCAAGGTGATGCTCTCCTTTCACGTGACTTCTCTCCTTCATGGCAACTGAGAGGTTGCCAGACTGGAGATGTGACTTCAGTCCCTGTAGGTCTTGTCTATGTACCTCTGTCTTTCTTATGTCCTCGAAGTCTAGTCTCCAGAGATTGGACTCGTTCTTTGAGGGTAAAGAGCTTCTTGCACCTAGTGCACACGTAAGACCCCTCACTAATTGGGAGAAAATTGTACATGTGACACTCAATGCCAAAGACTGGATAGCCCCCATCTCACTACTGGACTGCTGCCTGCATCTTAGTTTTAAGATTGTGTTTAGCTATTGAAGTTGTTTAAATTTACTAGGGATCCTTGTACAGATACAACTATACCAAATAAGTTTAATGGACTTTGGTCACCTCAAGATTAATTAATTTCAGGGCCTTAATTAATCTATTCCTGGTGAGGATAACCAGCTGAACCTGAAAGTGAATTTGACTACCTCTCCCCTTGTACTAGGTCTAAGAGCTTATAATGCTAAGATTATCCCTGGGATGGGTGGGAGGGAATTAACACTTAGTAAAGGCTGACTTGCTACACAGTAACCTGACCTGTGCTTCTAAGGTAATCTGGTAACAATTTCCTGAGTGATTCACACAGTCCTTGATTGAATACAGGGAGCCTTTCAAATTACCCCTTTGATCTGTCACTTGACTTTAACATGTATTTAAAACAAATTCACAGATCTCTTGCCTCCTAACTGGAAGACCTCTTTGTAAATGTCTCTAGAAACAATTTATTTCATTCTACTCAAAGAATATTTACCCTATTCGTCCATATATGCTAAGCTATACTCTGATTTGATTTAAATTAAAAGCTCTCTGCTGATACTAGGCCCTGACTGAGTTTTAAACTTAAACTAAAAGCTCTCTACTGAGTTTTAAAAACGTAAACTAAAAGCTCTCTGCTGGATTCTAAATTATACAGATTAATCAGTTTTAATCCAAAGAATTCCCTTTTCCCCAAGATTTAGAGAATTTCCCAGAAGTAAATACAAGTGCAGATTTCTTTCCAGCAGTAACAGTCCCTTATGATAGTCCTTCAAGACTGAGAATCACAGAGCTCTGGTTGACCTATTTATGTCTGTGCATCTAAGGTAATCTGCTAACAATTTTGTGGGTGATTCACACAGCCCTTGGTTTGATAGAGGGAGCCTTTCAAATTGCTCCTTTGATCTGGCACATGGCTTTAATGCCTATTTAAAACCAGAGAACTCTTACCTCCTAACTGGAAGGCCTCTTTGTAAAGGTCTCTAGAAACAATTTCTTTCTTTCTACTTAAAGAATATTTACCCTATTCTTCCTTCTATGCTAAGCTATACTCTGATTTTATTTAAATTAAAAGCCATCTGCTGATACCAGGTCCTTACTGAGTTTTAAACTTAAACTAAAAGCTCTCTTCTAAGTTTTAAACTTAAATTAAAAGCTATCTGCTGATACTAGGCCAAAGTCTCCAGTGACCCATCCCTGGCAAAATCCAAGGGATTTTACTCGATCCTCATCCTTCTTGACCTTTCTGCTGCTTTTGACACTGTTGACCACAATCTTCTCCTTGATACCTTGTCCTCTCTTGGTTTTAAGGGTTCTGTGCTATCCTGGTTCTTTTCTTATTTCTCCCATCACTCTTTCAGTGTTTGTTCTAGTGGGCCCTCCTCTACTGCTATCTCGCTCTCAGTTGGTGTACCCCAAGGACCTGTCTTGGGTCCACTCCTTTTTTCTCTTTAGACCCAGTCCCTTGGTGCGCTCATCTCTTCCCATGGTTTTCAGTACCATCTTTATGCTGATGACTCACAGATCTACCTATCTACACCTGAAATCTCTCCGACAACCCAGGCCTGGATCTCTGCCTGCCTTTCTTTTTTTTATTTTATATTTATATTTCTAGAATTTTTACAAATAAATCAAGAAAGTTGAAACAACCATTCTTGCAGAAACAGAGTGAACACTTAGAAAGGATTCATTTAACAGAATCCATAAGTACAGACAAATGCTCAAATAAATTTAAAAAAAAAGTGTACACCCTCCCTAGCCCACAAAATGGGGGAGAACATCATCTAACATTAAACCACTATATACAAGTAACAAAGGCAGAAAGTCAAGTTCAGGCCAAATTTAACATAAGCCCTATGTGGAAGCAATAGAAGATTCTAATCGCCTGGCATTAATGAAAGCCAACAGCTGAGAGGGCTCAAAAAATATATAGGAAACTGAGTGATACTTCACTAGACATTTACACGGGTATTTAAGAAAAAAGAGCCCCCCCAGCTGTAAGACCCCAGGATGGAGGAGAAGAAACTCCCTGCGCCGTTTCTGGGTATCTCTTGCCAAATCAGGATACATATGTACAGATAAACCACGAAAAGGAAGTTTCCTTTTCTGAAAAGAGTTTTAACATCCAATCTCTATCAGACAATAGAGCAAACGTTATTAACAATGTAGATGGCACCTGAGACTCAAGCCCAGAGTTTTCTAACAAATCTGTGACATTCAGGACGTCCCCCTGTTCCATACCCCCCTAAAACGCCTGAGGGTGAAATACGCTTCGCCGTGGGCAGATAATAAACTTTAACTAAGGGTGGCATTAGATCAGGAGAAACCCCCAATACCTCCAATAAATATTCCTTAAACATATCTCTAGCTGATACAAAGGATAACCTCGGAAAATTAATAACTCTCAGATTATTAGCTCTGGCCAAACTGTCCAAATGTTCCAATCTTACTTGAACCAAAAGAAAATTCTTTTTAAAGGCATCAGAGTGTTCCTCAAAATTAGTAACCTTATTTCGTACTCCTTCCACTTCCTCACATATATCAGAAGCTTTCCTTTCCAATTTGGCTACTGCACCCATCGAAGTCTTCACCTTTGTGGCTAAAGATGTAATCTGGGGTAACAAGATTTCCCCCAACGAAACTATTGCATTCCAAATGGCCTCCAACGTGAAGTTCGTGGGATGCTGTAGAGAGAAAGCCACCTCCGAGTCAGCAACAGAATCCACTGCCTCCATAAACGCCGACGCTTCTCCTCCTCGCACAGCAGGGGAATCTTTCCCTGCACACACGCCTCCAGACGGCACCGTCGATGGAATCAAGTGAAGCTCACTGCCTGCAACACTCACTAGTTCCTCCCGTGCTTCCTTTCCTGGCCCTTGCGAGAACAAGCTACCCTCGACAATGCGGAGGAGGTAATCTCCAGGAAGCCCTCCGGCAAAGGTTGACTGCAGGGAACTTTCGGTGCCGGGCTCAATGCTGGGGAAGATGATGCCGAAACAGACGCCGAGCGCTCCGTCTCTGGCGATGCTGCTAATCGGCTTACTTCACCAGCGCCGCCTGAACTCTGTGCCGCACGCACCAAGTGTCCAAGGGTCCGGAGACCAAAGCAGAAACCGGCGTCAAGGCAATAGAGGGCTGTAAGGGCAAAGGCCCTGATTTACCCTTACGCTTCTTCCCCATAAGAAAAAAGTGTGCTCACATGACAAAAACTATTGCCCCCATATTGAAACTCCCCCTCGGCAAACACTGCCTATCCCTGCCTGCCTGCCTTTCTGACATTGCTGCTTGGATGTCTCACTGCCACTTGTAATTGAACATAGCCAAAACTGAGCTTCTTATTTTTCCCCTAAGCCCTCTTTTTCCCTTTCTCCTTTCTCTGTGGATAACTCTCTTATCTCTCCCTACACCCCTCCTTGGGAACTTCACTCTTCAGGCAAATTAATTCTATCTGTACCCTTCTCTTCTATTGCTAACTCCAGACTTCGCTCCTTTCACCTTGCTGCTCCTTATGTTTGGAACAAACTACCTGAGTCTGTACATCAGGTGCCTTCTCTGATGCTTTTCAAATCCAGGCTGAAAATTCATCTCTTTGCTGCCGCTTTCAGATCTTGACTCACCAGATCTCCCTTGCGTGTCTTTACCATTCCCCCTGGATATATTCCATGTCTACAGCTACTGTATTGACTAGATTGTAAGCTCTGATGAGCAGGGACCATCATTTACAAGTGTCTGTGCAGCACTGCGTATGTCTTATAGTGCTATACAAATGTTTGGTAGTAGTGGTCATAGTGGTGATTGAGTATTAATTTAAACTAAAAGCTCTCTGCTGATACTAGGCCCTGCCTGAGTTAACAAATACACTGTATTCTAAATTACACAGATTAATCAGGTTTATTTCAAAGAAGTCCTGTTTCCCCAAGTCCTGCTTCTCTAATGTTTTATTCTGCATATAAATTAAAGAGGTAGGGGGAAAGTATGCAGCCTTGTCATACACCTTTGCAGATTTTAATCCATTCAGTTTCTCCTTGTTCTGTATGAACTGCTGCTTCTTGATGAATGTAAAGGTTGTGCATGAGAATTATCAGGTGTTCTACTATACCGATGCTCCTTAATGTGGCCCAGAATTTGCCATGGTTTACACAGTCAAAAGCCTTGCTGTAGTCAATAAAACACATATAGAAATCCTTTTGGTATTCTGTTGTCTTTTCAAGGATCCATCTCTCATCTGTGATGATGTCTCTTGTTCCTTGCCCTTTCCTGAACCCTGCTTGCACTTCAGGCAGTTCTCGTTGCAGGTATAGTTGTAGTCTCTGTTGAATGGTTTTGAGTAGAATCTTGCTGGCATGTGGGATCAGAACAATTGTGCGATAATTTCCAGTCAGTCGGATCACCTTTCTTCAGTATTGGTATGAATACAGATCTTTTCCAGTCAGTTGGCCATGATGATGTCTTCCAAATTTCCTGGTAGAGCCTTGTAAGTATGGTACTAGCCATTATCGAATATTGCTTTTCTGGGAAACCTTATAGAATAGGCTATATTCAACTCAATGACTGACAGAAAGAAAGAAATTGGCTAGACCCATGTGAATCTGGGACTGCAACAGAGACAGTACTCATATCTCTGCTTGCCTTTTTTCACAGAAATCTTTACATGGGATCTGCCACAATATTAGTGCTGCTGGATTTCTCAGCAGCCTTGGACACTGGACCATACCATCATGCTTGTATGGTTGGTGGAAACAGGTATTAGAGGCACAGTATTTGCATAGTTCAAATCCTTTCTATCAGAAAGACAACAAGCAGTCCTGTCCAGCAACACCTCATCATACCCTGAGCGCTGAATGGTGGGGTATCACAGGGATCCATACTGTCACTGATTTTATTTAATATCAACCTCAAGCCTTTAGCTGAACTGTTTTGGTTGATGGATACAAAATTATATATTTACGCTGATGCTTATAGCTATTCATACTCATGGAACCAGATTTACACACAGCTTTGAGGAAATTGATTGTCTGTCTGACCACAAACTCAAGAATAGGCAAAAAAAATAACATACTGAATCCCAGTAAAGCAGAGAGTAGCAGTACTGCAGAGCTTCTGTGAGCGTCTAAGACAAGCAGACAGATACCTGGCATCAAAATGCTCTTTGAAAATTGCAAACTCACCCTAAAATCATAGGTCAAGAATCTTGAGATAATGTTGGACTCATCATTTTGATCTCACAAATTCAGGCAATCTTTAAAAACTGCCACTGTCACCTGCTGCAACAATAAAATTTCTTTCCATACGCTAAGAAGAGTTTGATCATGGAGATCCATGCTGTGATAACGTCATAGCTTGAATACTGCAATGTTCTGTATATTGGTCAGACCTAAAGAATTTGCATAAGCTCTAATTAATTCAGAATGCTGCAGCATGACATAAAGGATTGCAGGTGGCATGACCACATCATACTGTTCCTGGTGGATGTGAGGATCACCCTGTAATTGGAAGTAGAAATTCTTTACTATGTCCCTGACGATCTCCTCTATATACCTTTCTGCCTTAGCTCCTCCAAGAAGTCACCAAAATAGTAAAGAGGATGGAACTATACCCTTATGAGGAAAGGCTTAAAAGGTAGGGGAGGAGTAGCTCAGTGGTTGGGACAGGTTACCTCAGGCTGGAGGGCCAGGGGTTCAATTCCCACATAGGGACAAGTAACCTCAGGCCAGAGGGACTGGGGTCTAGTCCCACAGCCACTCCTTGTGGCCTTGGGCAAGCCACTTAACTCTCCATTGCCTCAGGTACACTTAGATTGTGAATAAAAAAAAGTGCCTGTTAGCATATATTTGTAAACCACTTTGACCTGGTGAAAAGCATATATTTATTTATTTACTCTTATATACCATGCTATTCTGCATCAGTGCGGTTTACATTGAACAAACTGAAATTACATTGAACAGGGCATTATAACTTGGAGATAACGATTTTACAGGGAACATGGGCTATGGAGGGTTAAGTGGCTTGCCCAAGACCACAAGGAGCACCTGTGGGACTAGAAACCCCAGTCCTTCTGGCCCAAGGTTGCTGTCCTCTAGTGGGATTTGAACCCCCAACCTTCCAGCCTAAAGTACCTTGCCCCAACCACTAGGCCACTCCTCCACTCAATATAAGCATAAATAAATAAACATGGAAAAAAATATGATCTATAACATAATGAGTAGAGTGAGTAAACATAGACTAGTTGTTTACTCCTTCAAACAATGAAGCTACAATATAGCTCATATAAGACTAATAGAAGAAAATATTTTTTTACTCAATGTGTAAGCAAATTCTGGAATTCGTTACCAGACGATGTAGTAAAAGCTGTTAGTGTAGCTGGGTTTGAAAAGATTTGGACAAGTTCTTGAAGGAAAAAGTCCATAAACCATTATTAAAGAGGACCAGGGAAATACACTGCTTACCCAGGGATAAGCAACGTGTAATCTGTTTACCTTTTTGGGAACCTAGAAGAGAAAACCTCCCCTGCAGATCCAAGGAAGCAAAAAAGAGCAGAAGAGCCACACAACTGGAAGACAGGAGCTTTATTCTGTGTCACCAGGTCTGCCCTACACGTGTTTCAGCATTAGGGCCTTCTTCGGGGGACTTCAACCTTATGAAACATGCACATATAAAACAATAAAATAAAAAATAATAAATACATAAACCTTGATACAAATAATATTCACCATTCTAAAGTCTAAACATCAATATTAAGAATTGTGCATCTAAAAGAGCCCAATGATGTAAATATATTTGAGTAATATCCATTATAAATACATATAAAATCAAAATTATTTATTTATTTATTTGCTTTTATATACCGCACTATTTAGTATCAGCGTGGTTTACATGGAACGTGAACAGTCAAGCAACTTTGCATAGAACAGGCATAAAACATCAATTCTAGTTAACATAGAACAGGTAAATAGAAGCAAATGATTATGACAACATTTAGGGGATAAAAGGTTGGAGGGGAGGGGGAAAAGGGGAGGGATAGGGGAAGGGGGCAGAAGAGAGGGGAGGGAGGGAGAACTAATTACAGGTTGTGCGGCCGGGCCTCAAGGTAAAGTCTCTATAAGTGAAGAAGCCAGCACTATGAAGGTCCTTCATTAAGTTATGTGGTCATAAGTTAGCTGGAACAGGTGAGTCTTGTCAGACGGCTGCCTGGGTGAGAATGTTCACAGTCTTGGCAAGTGCATATATCAATATGATTTGCAAGGGATTGTGGGAAATGCAGTCCATTCACACCAGACACAGCTGCTCACAATAATTAGTTGTGCTTGAGTGTAAAGCCAATAAGATATTTATTTATGGGGTTATTTCTCACAACACAGATATGCTTGGTAGCACATAAAACAGGATACTTGCTTTCAGTGTTAAACTTGGAAAAACAAAATCAGGAAAACAACAGTTGAACTTGTCAGGCAATCAGAGCAAAAGAATAAAGACCTGGTTGGTAACAAACTGGTCTTTTCTGTAGGCTTTAGCTAATATTTTCTTAGCAGTGTTTCAAACAACAAGCAAAACCCACAAAGAAGGGAAAAACTGTTCTTTTCAGGTTAACTTCTTATATCTTCACACATAGATTCAGAAGTGATTCCCTCAGAGCTCACAAGCAATTAGGTAAGGCTCAATTGCTAGCAGTTACCCAGCTGAAACCCCTTAGCTGGCTTGCTTTCTACTGCGTGGCTCAAATCCTACTTCAGGAGCTTTTCTGAGTAGATTAAAGAACAAGTTTGTATTTCTTTGTGATGGTTGCTGTACTTTGTAACAGAAAATTACCAAAGGAGTTTAGACAGAGAGCAATCCATATATTCACAGCCTGTATCTAAGACCGCTCCTTCCCCTTCTTCAACAATCATGGGTTCAATATCAGGGATTGGCACAGAGGAATTTCTCAATGGAGCACTTTCAGGAGAATACTTGTTTCCCTGCTGTCTTTCAAGGTTATAGCTAGGGCATAGATCAGTGTTCATACCTGAGCTTCCATTGCTGTTAGAGTTCCTCTCTAAATAGCCTGGCCAGTATGTAGTCCAGTTCTTATGTCCAGCCTTCCAATCCAGATCCCTGGACACTGGATCTCTCTTCACATACCTTCTGGCATGGGTCTTAGGGTCCCTTCCACGTGCAGCCGTCTCCCTCACAGGTACCGTCTGGAGATTCCTAGCCCTGCAGCACCATTCCTCTGGCTTTCCCCAGTCCAATGGTGTATGCTGGCCTTTTGAATGTCTCCCAGTATACGTACTGCTCTGGACTCCTTTAGACCTTCCAAATGCTTTTCTCTTCTTTCTTCCAAAGGGTTTCTTGCCCTTTCTGTCCGTCCGCTCTGGCTTCTGCTTCTGATGATCCTCCAGATGATGAAGCTGTCCAAGATGAGAATCTCCAAGAAACTGAGGATGAGGATAATTCTCTGTAGAATAAACTCTACCTTTATTCTGCTTTGATGAGTGCTCCACCCTAGCACAGCACAGCTGTGCTGAATCAGGCCCTGCCCTTTGAGATGAGTGCTTGGGGATTACCTCATAGCCCTCCTGATTGAACACACGTTTCCCCACTTCAGCTCCTCTAATGGCTGTTGGAAACCTGGTGCATTCTGGGACTGGTAGTCTTTTATGGGAAAATTCTGTTTTCTTATTTCTACCAAAACTGACAGGTTGCTTGTTCAGAGTCACTTCACCTTTTCTATAGCTCCTTCCTGAGCTATGATAAGCTTCCTTATCACATACCCCCCTGCTTAAGTTATTACGGACTGGTTTAACTGGTGAAACTTCTTTCCTACAGTCCGTAATACCTACGAGAGTGTTCTCTTTTTGAAGCTCACTTACTTCCTGACTGGCTTCAGGGTCATTATTATTTACAGGCCTCTCCTTCCAAGACTTAAGTACATTAATATGGTAGGTCTGCCTACGCCCTCTTGCATTTTCTACCATATAAGATACTGGGCTCACTTGTTTAACAACCTTCCATGGCCCTTTCCACTGTACTTCAAATTTTGGGGCTGTACCTGCTACTTGAACCAAAACCTTTTCACCAATGCTTAATTGGCGGCTTTTGGCCTTCCTATCATACCACCCTTTCTGGCGCACCTGACTGTCCTGCAGGTTCCTCTCAGCAACCTGCGAGGTCCTTTTCAAACGTGCTCTCAGGTCACGTAGAAACTGTGGCACTTCCTGACTTCCTGGTTCAGGATCAATCCATTGTTCCCTCAAAATGTCTAACAAACCCCGTGGAGCCCTACCATATATCAATTCATATGGAGTTACACCTAGGGATACCTGAATTCTTTCCCTGCAGGCATATAAGGCAAAGGGCAAGAACATATCCCATTCTTTTACCTCTCCTGCTAACCCCCTTCTCAACATTTGTTTGAGAGTTTGGTTAAATCTCTCCACCAAACCGTTTGATTGTGGATGATAGGCTGAGGTTTTCACGTGATGAATGCCAAAGGCATCCCAGACCTGGGCCAAATATTTGGATACAAAATTGGACCCTCGGTCAGTCAACACCTCTCTTGGGAATCCCACTTCACAAAACAATTTTACTAGCTCTAAAGCTATTGTTTTTGCAGAAACATTCCTCAATGGTATGGCCCAGGGAAACCTTGTTGCCTGATCTACCATAACTAGGATGTATTGGAAACCTCGGGGCGTTTTGACTAATGGGCCTACAATATCCATGGCAATGCGACCAATTGGGTCTGTGATAATTGGCATGGGAATCAAAGGCACCACCGGTGGGTGAGCCGCTGTAACTCGCTGACACGCTGGACATGCAGCACAAAACTGGGCAATTTCTTTGAAAATACCTGGCCAGTAAAAACGCATAAGTATTTGATCCAGCGTTCCTTGCATCCCTTTATGACCTCCAACTGGATGATCATGTGCTAATCTAAGTACTAGCCCTTTGAAAGTTGTGGGTACCACCAATTGTTTACGTATGGTCCCATATCTGGGGTCCTGACTCTCTCTATATAATATTTCATTATCTAGTCTGAATCTGGGCAACTCCTCCCTGACCTCATGAGCATACTTAAAAGCTCGGGTGAGAGCTTGATCAGCTCGCTGCTCTTGTGGAAAGTTAGGAAACTTTGCCACTAACTCAGCTGGCACCCAGGGTAAACTTTGACCAGCTAACATCTCAGCCCTACCCTGTGCTCTGCAAAGTCTCTCACGCCGCTTTTGTGCTTTCAACTTTCTTACTTTACCAGATGATGGAGTTATTAAATCATCATGAGAGGGTAAGTCTCCTAATAACTCTGCCTGCTCCCCCTCCTCCTTCTGCTGGCTCTCTACCTTAGCCTGCGAGCGGGTGGATACAAGGCCCCTCTTATTACCTATAGTTTGGCCTTCTGGAAGCTTAACCATCTTTTTAGCTAGGGACTGAGGACTTCCAAAGAAAGGCCCGGGAGCTATTTCCATTATTCCTTCTCCCTCCTTCTTTCCTAGCCCTTCCACTAGACCCTGCTTAAATCTTGGCCAGTCCTTTCCTAGAACCAAATCAAAGGGTAGCTTAGGCACCACTGCTAACAGGACTTCCTCTTGTTCCCCCAGGCACTTAACCTTTAGCCTATAGGTGGGATATGATGTTGCAGCACCATGAATGCATCTGATGTGAACTTGGCTTTCAGGGGTTCTAGGCACAAATCCTTCTTGGGCCTCTATTCTCTTCCAAAGCCTTTTTGACATCATACTCTGGTCTGCCCCAGAGTCTAACAAAGCATTTGTGGTAATTCCTTGCACATCAACCATCAAAAGAAATCCTTCTTTGGGCTGAATTTAAATCCACACCCACTAAGCTAGTGTGTGTCTGACATCCCTTTTCTAAATGTCCCCATTTTCCACACTTGAAACATTTCTTTTCACTCCACTGTGTCATCTGCTTTGGCACAGTACATTTATTTTCAGAAACATTTTTAATTATTTTCTTTTCTGATACAGCATAGCTTGCCTCAGCACCCATCTTCAGAGGGCCACCCATTCTATGGCAAGCCTGCGTGGCTTCCAAGAATCTCTCTGCTAGCATGATTGCCTCTCCAAGATTTTGGCAATTTTGCTGTATAAGGAAAGTGTGCAAATCTTTAGGCACCGCAGACATAAATTGTTCAAGCATAATAATGTCTAATAACATTTCTACCGTCTTTTGCTCAGGCTCCAACCATTTTACAGCTAATCCTCTGATTCTCTGACTCAGAGCCCTGGGTGTTTCACCCACTCTTAATGTAACAGCTCTAAACATTCGCCTATACTCTGAAATAGACAACCCTAGGCGATCTCTAATAGCAGCCTTTACATCCTTATAATTCAAAGCCTGGGCTGCTGGCATTGCTCTATAAGCTGCAAGCGCCTCTCCAGTTAATGAGGCTGCCAGCCTTACTGCCCACTGGGTCTCTGGCCATGCTGCTTGTGCCACTCTTTCAAAAGACTCTAGAAAATCATCAACATTATCATCTGGAGTTAGCTTCCCAAAACTAAATGCCCCAATTCCTTGATTGAGTCCCACACTGTCCACATGTGGTGTACCAGTATTTACTGCTGGTCTTGCATCCGGTCCACTTTGGTTCTGCAGTTTAACTAGGGCTTGCACCAGATCAAGCACTGGCCTCTGCTGGTCCATTAAGGCTTTCATAGCAGTGTCCTGAGCCTGCTGTGCTAGCTCCTGTTGCCTGCTAAACTGGGCTGCCATCCAATCAGCTAGTTCCCTTGGATCCATCTTGATCCCTGCAAGAAAACACAAAAAACCCCCCACAGTGAGGGCTGGATGATTGGAATTGGATGCAGCTGTTTTCCTTCGGGGTCTATAGGAATGTGGAACAGTATGGCATTATGATCAGACCAGGGGACAGGAAGGACAAGTGGTGGGTCTTGGTTGCTCAAACTGTGGAGGGGTGGAGGAGCAAAGATGAGGTCCAGGGTGTTGCCTCTCGAGTGAGTGTGTGTGTGTATTAGTTGATGATAGTCAAGAGGTGTCATTGCATTGTGGAAGGCAGTGGAGTGCTTGGTAGGGAGGGCTGGGAGGTTAAAGTCCCCTAGCAGCCAGAGTGGTTTGAGTTGAGTATTCCTGTTGCATGCTAGGTCAAGGATTGTGGCCAGATCATCAGCACATGTAGATGGTGAGCAGTAGAAGAGGTAGGCAGATAGGAACTTGTTAGAGATCCGAATATAGCCAAAGTTGGGTGCACACTGGGCAGAACTGCATTGGAAGCGGAGATCGCTTCTGGCAATTATGAGGATTCTGCCGCCTCTCCGATTTGCTCTCGGGCAATTAAAGAAGTCATAACCGGGTGGTCTAAGTAGATTGGTAAGCACAGTGTCTGTGTCAGTCAACCATGTCTCAGTGACGAAAAGCAAATCCATATTCCATTCCTCAATATAGTCATTGAGGATGGGCCATTTATTGTGGATGGATCGAGCATTTATGAGCATGCAGTTCAAGTGATGAGGGCGAGGAGATATACATCTGTGAGTTTCCAGCAGAGGTTGGCAGATAATGTGAATCAGCCGTCACAGGTGTGTGAAAGGACAGGCTCTCCTGGTGTTAAAAGTATCAGTATGGTGTAAGGGGGGGATTAGGGTATATTGATGTGTATAAGATTCGGCCCAAGTTTCCCATGTTCTCCAAGTTTTATTCCTTGTTATAATGTAAATTCAATCAGTCTTCTCTGATCTGAAAAATCTTTGTTAAATGTAAACCGCACTGATAACAAATAGTGCGGTATATAAGAATTGTTAAATAAATAAATAAATAAATGAGATGGGCTATACAAAATAAGGCCAACAATAAAGTGAGACCCCACGTCATCATGCTGAGCAGATTGAGAAGATAATGGAAAGACAATGAATTAAGGAAGTGGGCTCAAGGAGTGCTCCACAGAGTTTTTGGGGAGTAGCCTGTGTGGTCTGAAGTTGAATGCAGGTCAGAGGGAGTGGAGCGGATGAATGCTGATGGATATTTTTATATATGGATGGATATAAATTAGATAAAAACATATACGTTAATACATAAATAAATAAATAACATAGAAAACAATAAAAATAATAATACTATAAAAACCAAATGATAAATACCGTACAACTCATATAAAATCACTAAGAGAAACTACACTAATCAAAGCATATCATAAATTGCTAATGAATATAATCCAAATATTTATATATATTGTGTTAGATAGTGGACTCACCATTTAGGAGACACCTTTCTTTTATGTACCAAGTATTAAACTATTATGGCACTGGAGTGTAAAACCTTATTTGAAATGATTATATTGGTATTTATTTATCCATGCAAGGAAAGCATCTAGAGAATGACTATCTCCTTCTCAAACAAAAAGTACATTGTCAATATACCTTTGCCATATTCTAATATTATCTTTAAACAGGTGCCTCTGTAAATATTTTGATTCAAAATCAGCAACATACAAATTTGCTATGTCTGGCACCATGGAGGACCCCATAGCCACCCCTTTTATCTGTTGGAAAACAGACCATCAGACCAGAAGAAATTGTTGGTCAAAGTAAGACGTTTAACCAATAGCATCAAGAAAAATAAAGGTAAACATTTAAACCGATCCTCTCGTTGAAGTAAAATGATCTCAACCACATCAATAGCTTCTTTCTGTGGTATGTTTGTGTATAGTGAAACTATGTCTAGAGTAACTAGTAGTAGATCTGGATGGTAATCTTCAAATCCATCTAGGAGTTGTATGATGTGATTGGATTCTCTAGTGTACGAGGGCACCTTACATACAAAAGGCCATAAACAAATGTCTAAAAATTGTGATACTGGCTCAAACATGGACCCAATGGCAGAGATGATTGTCCATCCTGGAGGATTGACAATAGACTTGTGGATTTTAGGGAGAATATAAATCGTTGGTACAACAGGACAACAGTCAAAAAATCTTTCTCTTTCTGAATTAGAAATCCTGCTGCCAGGCCTATCAGTATAAGGCTGTCCCAATTCCTGTTTTAAAAGGGGGATGGAGTCTTTGTTCAGCCGTTTGTAAAAAGTATTGTCACTCAATTGCCTTTTAATTTCAGAGACATAATCGCCCTTAATCATTATTACAACTGCTCCATCTTTAGAGGAGGAGACAATGACAAGACTTTTCCCAGGCTGGAACAAAGAACCATTTTCCAGATGGATACTTTATACCCTAGAGGTCTTAACCAAGAGTTGCACCTCTCTGTCTTTTTATGAATACTCTCTTGGTTAGACTTTGTTCTTACACATATGGCTTTATTTATTTATTTAAACTTTTCTTATATACCGCCCCTTCCATCGATCAAGGGCGATTTACAATGAACAAAAAATCCCCAAAAAATTGGTTACAGAGAACAAAATCAATAACTACGATACAAGAAAGCTATATACATGACAGTTTGTTACCTATACAGTGGTAACATGACAGCTGAGTCTGAACTATTTACAGTAAATAATGATGGCAGAGCAGGCTACAAAGATATATTTGTGCCATTGGAGGGAGGGGAGTCATGGTTAGTGTAGGGGGAAGAAGGGATAGAATATGAAGAGGCATTATACTATTCTACGAACAGTAGAGTTTTTAGCTGTTTGCAAAAAGTTTGAAGATCCTTGATTGATCTAATACAGTTAGGAACAGAGTTCCAAAGTGTGGGAGCAGAGTACCTGAAAGCTCTATTGCTAGTAGATAGGTTAGTTTTTCGTATTGAGGGGGGAATGGCTAGGAGGTCCTTTGTACATTTTCTTCTGTGCATGTATAAGGGTGATTAGGTGGGAAGGGGTAATGCTGTTATGTAATTTAAATGTTGTAACTAACATTTTGTATCTAACTCTAGTGGCAATAGGGAGCCAATGGAGGCTATAGAGTATTGGGGTGATGTGCTCAGTGAGGTTTGCTTTCACAATGATCCTAGCGGTTACATTTTGTGCAAGTTGGAGTGTGTGGAGAGACTTTTTAGGGATGCCTTGTAGTAGACTGTTGCAGTAGTCCTAGTGAGGGGTAATCAGAGCTTGGACCACAGTTCGAAAATCATGTGCTTCCAGGATTGGTCTGAGGTGTTGCACAGTTTTTAGTTTAAAGAATATTGTCCTGGCCGTTTGTTTGATTTGGGCAGCCACACTGAGAGTTCTGTTGATGATGACTCCTAGGTATTTAACCTCCTGGTTGACTGGGAGGCCGATGTTATGAAGTTTAAAGGTATGGGGAGGCATGAAGTTCTGATTCCTAGTTGTGAATAAAATTTCTTTTTTTTTTTTTAATTTTTATTAACGTTTTAGCAAATTACAAAACAATAACACAACCAAAATACTACAAAAACAGAATAGACACATCCTTAAAGAACCCAACCACACCCATCAAGCACGTTGGCCTTCCCAAAGGCAATGTTCCCTGTAAAATAGTTATCTCCAAGTTATAATGCCCTATTCAATGTAATTTCAGTTTGTTCAATGTAAACCGCACTGATGCAGAATAGCGCGGTATATAAGAGAATGTAAATAAATAAATAGATAAATCCACTAACAATTTGATAATACCAGGGCAAACTCAAAGTGAAACTCCTAATAGTAATAATAATAATGGTCTATCCAATAGCATGAGCAGCAAAAGTGTCAAGTTACCCTGTTATGTGCTTTTTCATATTTAGAGAATAGACACACTTGGTTCCACCATACATGCCAATCTAATTTGGAGAAATTCTTCTAATTGGTAAGAATTAGCTTTATGGCTATTGTTAGCATAAAATTTAACAAAAAGAAATTTTCCTTCACCAATAATGGCATCTCTGCCAGGGATCTCAAAAGGATTATGTGCCATGACAGGGGAGAAGAAAACTTTAGTATTTGTTGTATCTTGTCCCAAACTGAGGCCCAAAAAATCTGAACGTTAGGGCACTCCAGGATCATATGGGCTAAAGTACCAGCCTCATTCTTACAAGACCAGCACCTATTGTTCATATTCTTATCCCATTTAGATACTTTGACCGGAGTAATAAATGCTCTGTGAGCAAGGAAAAACATAGATTGAGTCAAAGCAGCCGACCTTGCAATGCAGATAGTAGAGCCCCAAAAGGTGCCCCATACCTGCGGAGGTATAACATCCCCTATCTCACCTTCCCATACTTTCATCAGTCCCAAGCTACTGAAAGAGAGAGAGTCCCTGAAGAAGGCATAAAATCTCGATATTACTCCCTGTGTGCTGACTACTTCCTTTAAAATCTTTTGTAAGCCCCAATGTTGAGAAAGATCAGATAGGTTAATTTTTGAGCAAGAAATACAATGCCGAATTTGGAGCCATTGAAAATAACAAGAATGAGGGAGGCCAAAATCAGCTTGAAGAGACGCAAAAGGTTTCCATAGGGAGCCATTTAATAACTGCCCCAAGGTCCAAATACTGCATTCCTGCCAGGCTTTCCAAGCGATCGGAGTCTTTTTAAAATTTTGAATAACGGATTATAGCATAATGGGAGTGCCGTGGAGTAAGGATTATTGACTCTAATAGTTGAGAGGAATGCTTGAAACACCTGTTGCATTGAAGTTATGATTCGACCAGCTTTAGAGTTGTCCAGAAAATGCATATTGTGATAAGGAAGCTTATCATAGCTCAGGAAGGAGCTATAGAAAAGGTGAAGTGACTCTGAACAAGCAACCTGTCAGTTCTGGTAGAAATAAGAAAACAGAATTTTCCCATAAAAGACTACCAGTCCCAGAATGCACCAGGTTTCCAACAGCCATTAGAGGAGCTGAAGTGGGGAAACGTGTGTTCAATCAGGAGGGCTATGAGGTAATCCCTAAGCACTCATCTCAAAGGGCAGGGCCTGATTCCGCACAGCTGCGCTGTGTTAGGGAGGAGCACTCATCTAAGCAGAATAAGAGTAGAGTTTATTCTACAGATGACCATCTTCATGATCACCTTGGATATCCAGAGAAGGATCATCAGTTTCATCTGAAGGATCATCAGAAGCAGAAGCCAAACCGGACGGACAGAGAGGGAAAGAGACCCTCTGGAAGAAAGAGGAGAAAAGCCTTTGAGAGGTCTAGAAGAGTCCAAAGCAGTACGTATACTGGGAGGTATTCCAAGGGCCAGCATACACCATTGGACTGGGGAAAGCCAGAGGAATGGTGCTGCAGGGCTAGGAATCTCCAGACGCTACCTGTGAGGGAGACGGCTGCACGTGGAAGGGACCCTAAGACCCGTGCCAGAAGGTATGTGAAGAGAGATCCAGTGTCCAGGGATCTGGATTGGAAGGCTGGACATAAGAACAGGACTACATACTGGCCAGGCTATATAGAGAGGAACTCTAGCAGCAATGGAAGCTCAGGTATGAACGCTGATCTATGCCCTAGCTATAACCTTGAAAGACAGCAGGGAAACAAGTATTCTCCTGAAAGTGCTCCATTGAGAGATTCATCTGTGCCAATCCATGATATTGAACCCATGCTTGTTGAACAAGGGGGAATAATAGCAGATGAAGATCCTATTTATATGGACTGCTCTCTATCTAAACTCCGTTGGTAACTTTCTGTTACAAAGTACAGCAACCATCACAAAGAAATACAAATTTGTTCTTTAATCTACTCAGAAAAGCTCCTGAAGCAGGATTGGACCCACACAGTAGAAAGCAAGCCAGCTAAGGGGTTTCAGCTGGATAACTGCTAGCAATTAAGCCTTACCTAATTGCTTGTGAGCTAGGAGAGAATCACTTCTGAATCTATGTGGGAAGTAATCAGAAGTTAACCTGAAAGGAACAGTTTGTTTCTTGCTTTGTGGCTTTTCATTTGTTGTTTTCCTGATTTTGACTTTGTTTTTTTAAGTTAACACTGAAAACAAGTAACCTCATTTATGTGCTACCAAGCATATCTGTGTTGGGAGAAATAACCCCATAAATAAAATCGTATTGGCTTTACCCAAGAGCACAACTAAATTATTGTCAGCAGCTGTGTCTGGTGTGAATGAACTACATTGCCCACAATACCTTGCAAATCATACAGATATATGCACTTGCCAAGACTGTGAAGATTTTCACCCAGGCAGCCGTCTGACAATATCCATTAGGTATTTAACTGGATATGGAAGAATTAGCCGTTCCTCAAGTTCCATCCAAGTAGGTTTCTGCAGAAGACTATTATAGGTAGTCCAAGCGGCTCCTTGCTTCAGCAAAAATGCTAGATGATACCAGTAAAAGTCAGGGAAATGCACTCCCCCTTTATACTTACATCCTTTAATTTCTTAAGAGCTATTCTAGGAGGCTTCCCTCCCCATAGAAAAAGGGCCATTGAACCTTCCAGGCTCTTGTATACTGAGAGGGGGAACAAAATAGGAAGCATACCTAACACGTAGTTTACTTTCGGGACTGGGACCATCTTTATAGCTTCGAGCCACTCCCACCAAGTAAGATGAAGTGGAGACCATTTGGAAGTAAATGAGTGGACCAAATCTTTCACATTCTTAATGTTTATTTTAATGCCTCTTCCAGGAGAGCACAATAATGTGCTCCTAAGTACTTTACCTCTGTGGGTTCCCACTGAAACTGAAAATTTCAGATCAAGGAGGCATTAGCTAATTGATTCATAGGAAAGGCTACCGATTTGACCAATTAATTTTGTAACCTGAAAGGCGAGAGTATTGAGTGATCACTTGCAAAAGAGCAGGAATAGAAGCTGAGCAAAGAAATAACAGAAGATCATCCGCATAAGCGGATAGTTTAATTTGTAAATTAGCAACTATTATGCCTTGAATATTTATTTATTTATTTTTATTTATTTAGTATACACTTATATACCGCTACTTCCAGCGATCAGTAGCGGTTTGATTACATATTTGGGGGTTGTCCAATCATGACAGAAATGTTGGGGTATACACACATAGAATTGAGGGTAAAGCATAGCACACAGAAATATGGTCTTAAGGATTAGAATTTACATATTTACATTTTTACAGAAGCAGATTGTCGAATAAGAAGAGCTAAGGGTTCTAGGGCCAAGTCAAAAAGAAGAGGGGACAGGGGGCATCCTTGACGGGTGCCCTGATCTATAAAAAAGGGCTGCAAAACACCCCATTTGCCAAAATGTGCGTGCATGGATTAGCGTATAGGACTTGGAGCATATCCACAATTTTTTTGGAAAACCAAACCACTCAAGCACTTTAAAGAGAAAAGACCATTGTAACCTATCAAAGGCGAGAAAAGACCATTCTAACCTATCAAAGGCCTTTTCCGCGTCTAAAGAGGCCCACAAAAGGTGTATCCCTATGGTCCGCAACCTCTAATAGATTGCAAAGTAATCGCGCATTATCAGTAGTTGCCCTTCCAGCGACAAAGCCATACTGATCCGGATGGATTAAAAGATGCAGGGGAGAAGCTAGCCCAGGACTGCCTGCTAACGTCAGGAGACGCTGAGTGGGAATTGCTGTCAGCTGCATACCTGGCTGGAACAGAGCTCCTCTCTCCTGCTGCGATTGAGGATAAGAGCCAGTGAGTACCAGGGGTTGGTGGAGAAGCTAGCCCAGGACTGCCTGCTAACGTCAGGAGACGCTGAGTGGGAATTGCTGTCAGCTGCATACCTGGCTGGAACAGAGCTCCTCTCTCCAGCTGCGAATGAGGATAAGAGCCAGTGAGTACCAGGGGTTGGTGGAGAAGCTAGCCCAGGACTGCCTGCTAATGTCAGGAGACGCTGAGTGGGAATTGCTGTTAGCTGCATACCTGGCTGGAACAGAGCTCCTCTCTCCTGCTGCGATTAAGGATAAGAGCCAACTGGTACTGCGGGACGCAGACGCAGTGCGTGTCTGAAGGGGCGTGGCTCAAGGGGCAGGTTAGGCCCCTTGTGAACCCCTTAGGAGCACCTGGGAACTTCTGGGAAGTTTCTTTGCTTCCTGTGTCTTGAATGGGTAAGCGAAAAGCTAAGAACAAGGACCCAGTGTAGGGTCAGGTGGTGAAGGGCCCTATGGATACCCACCTGATTAGTGCTGCTGCTTTACGAATACCAGTCCCTCAGGACCCAGGAGCAAGGTTAGTCCCAGAGGCTTCATTAAATTCGGGGGATCGTACCCCTCCCCCCAACCTAACTTTGATGATAAAATGCCCTCTTCCAATGCCTCCTTTGCTGGAGATGGTAGTTTGTTTTCCGTCTCCACCCCTTTCTCCGATGGAGCTTCTTGTAAGCGGACTGATTTGACTGGAGCTGAGCTTGTATACCCTTCGGGTGTTTCTTTACCATCTTCTGATTCACTGCCAGTTTTTTCTAGTTCTGCTAATTCTAATATTTCTTTGAAAGATGTTTTTGATGCTATACATTGGGTGGAATGTGTTCTTTCGGGTACTCTCACTCAGCTGTGTAGTTTTTCCCATGACACTGCGAGTGTTCTTTGTGGTCATGGTCAGTCTCTCTCAGCTGTTAGTGAGAGGATTCGGAAGTTGGAGGGGTCTGCGGAGAGTGTACAGGTTGCGAGTTCATCTTATATAAAGGAGACTACTGCACTTCAAAAGAGATTGGAAAGGTTAGAAAACCTATCTAGAGCAAATAATCTTAGAGTTTTAAATTTCCGATGGTACGCCTTCTCTCTCCATTAGAGTTATTTAAAAAATATGTCCATGATACGTTTTTATGTTCAACATTTGATGTGGCTAGTATTACTTCTATTTATTATCTATGCCAGGGGGGTAGTGAGATAGCTAAAGATGGAGAGGCTGATGAGCAGGTGAGCTTGGATCAACTAGACTTAACTCAATTTTTAGAAACCTCTCTAGATAAGGTGACTAAGAGGGCTACCCTATTGGTTACCTTCTCTTCTGAAAGCGAAAAGGTTGCTATTATGAAATTATATTTTGCTAAGAAGGATGTTTCCTTTTGTGGGAGTCCTTTGATGCTGTTTCCTGATGTTGCCAAGGTTACCCAGCTCAGACAGAAAGCTTTGTTGCAGCTAAAATCTAGGGTTCTTGCTTTGGGAGGTCAGTTTTATTTAAAATTTCCTTGTAAATGCTTTGTTACTTATTTTGGTAATAGATATGTATTTACTGAAGTGTCACAGTTAGAACAGTTTTTGGTGGGTAAGAGCACGCAATAAGATTATTATATTGTTTTGTTTTGAGTGGTTTGGTTGGGAAGAAAATTGGGGTCTTGATGTTTGGTATGCTTAGCTAGCTGTCTCTCATTTTAATGTGGTTTCCTGAGATTGTTCCTCTGAAAACATTTAAAACTGTAATTTTCTTTTGTGTTTCATGTAAGGGAATGTTCTTTTCCAATGTTTACTTTGTAATCATGACAAATTCAATAAAAATATAATATAAAAAAAAAAAGATGCAGGACTTTAGCAAGCCTATGGGCCAAGATGTTAGCATACATAACTTATAATCTGTGTTTAAAAGTGAAATTGGTCTATAATTCCCTACCCTTTGTGGATCTTTACCAGGCTTCTCCAGAACCATTATCGTGGCACTAGAAAAGGACCCTGTGTCCTTCACTTGTTCCTGCAGTAATTGATAATACGTCCTCAAATGGGGAAGAAGATCTTTTGCAAAAACCTGATAAAATTCTCCAGGCAACCCATCCGGACCTGCAGCCTTTCCAACGGCCATATTAGATAAAGCGTCACTCATTTCTGCAATAGAGAAAGGCTTGTCAAGGGTTATTCTGTGATCTTCTGATAATTTGGGATGAGTTATCTGTCCCAACAGTCTCTCAAAAGCCCTTTTCTCTAAGGACACTTCAGACACATAGAGTTGCGAGTAGAAAATGTGAAAAGCCTCTACTATTTCAACCTTACTAGTCAAATTCTTATGCTGATCATCTATGATTGATAGAATATGAGATTGACTATGTCATACTTTTAGCGTTATGGCTAATAATTTATTGGCCCTATTCTGCTCTGTGTAATAGCGCGTTTGTTGGGCAAACTTAACTTGTTTTACCTTTGAACTGAGCAAAGTGTTAAATTAGTATCGTAACTGCTGCAGATGACACAAGATTGTTGGGTTTGTCTGCCTATAAAGTTGTCCAGTTATGTTTAAATTGTTAGCTGTAACTATTGCAAGTTCTCTGTAAAATTAACGTTATAATGTAAACAGCCTTGATTACAAGATAAGGCGGTATAAAAAAAACTGTTAAATAAATAAATGTAGGAGTCTGTCCCCTGCTCTAATTTGTTGGTCTAAAACCTGTATTTTTGCCTTCGCCTTACGTGCTGCAGCAATAGAGAAACTAGTAATAGCTGCTCTTACTATAGCCCAAGCTTCCCACCAAGCCCAAGCCGGCGTTTCATCTGGTGAGTTTAATTCAAAAAATTCTTGGATTACCTGTTGAACATACATTTTAAAGATTTCATCAGCTAGTAATGATCATTTGAAAGACCAGGAAATTTGACCTGAGGATTCATCGTGAACTTGCAGTTCTAGCGTAATCACTGCATGGTCTGAAATATGGGTACTCAAAATGTCATCAGAACTAACTGCTTGAGCTAGGGGTCTAGACACTAAAAAAAATCAATACGGGAATGAGAACCATGTGGAGAGGAAAAAAAGGTATAATCTCTTTCAGAAGGGTGCATTAGCCTCCAAACATCCACAAGGTCCTTAGACTCCATAAGAGATTTCAGCACCCCCTCGCCTTACAGTATTTTTCCGCTCTACTCGGTACACAATCTACTAAGGGGTCAAGAACCATATTGAAATCTCCTCCTAATACAACTGGGAGGGATGCATCCTCATATAATGCTTCCGCTAGTTCCTGGAAGAATTTTGGATTGTCACAATTAGGAGTATATACAATGGAAATTCCCAATTGCCAAGCTCCAAAGGCCAGATGGGATATGGCCCATCGGCGTGAGTAGAGAGGACTTGGGGCTTTAAAGAGCTTCTTACCAGGATAGCCACCCCATTTTTCTTACCAGAGGCTGGAGCATGAGCACCCAGTAGGTAGCGCCCTAGTGCTAACTTTTTAGTCTCCGCAGTAGACAGGTGAGTTTCTTGAAGTATGACTATGTCAGCATTACGTTTTTGTCAATAAGTAAGAATCTTTTTCCTTTTAACAGGGTTCTTAATGCCCTTCATGTTCAGAGAGAGAACCTTAAGGGGTGTCATGGAAAATGTATTTTATGCTGCTTAACCAATTCAGGAATACTTGCCCTATCTGAACCAATGATAAAAGTTGATTGCCTCTATTCCATTCTTTCCTAGCTTTCAACGCGCAAACCCCGTCCCAACATCACAACTGGGTGAGATAGCATAACTCGCAATATGGCAGCCGCTAGACCTAACCACCAAAATAAAAATTAGAAAACCCCACCTCCTGCCCAGAAAACCCAGAAACCAATCTATACAGTTATCCTTTTACGTTAAAATTCCCTCCTCTTTTTTTCCCTCCTTTCCCCTTTCTGCTCCTTCTTCTCCCCTCTTTTATACTTCCCAAATCCCCCCCAACCCCCTCGGCCTCCTCTCACCATCTCCCCCAGGCTAGTACACTGGAGGGTCAGAACATGACAACATAAACCATAACAAGATACAGATAGAAAACAAGCTGTTCAGAGTTCGGGGCTCAAGAGGGCAGGGAGTGAGAAGCAAAAACTTTAAAGGGAAGAACACACTAAAAGAAAAACATCGGCCAAGAGCCCACATTTAACTCTTCTCCAGGCTCCTGGATGCCTCCAAGAAATATCCATCCATGATCCTTCAAAATAAGGCTCAACAACTAACAGTGCTATCAAACTGACACCCCAAGAGTTCAAAGTTCCCTATATGGATCTTGTGTGGGCCCATAGGCTATTTTCATTGCATTCCCTGAGCCTCTTGATCTTCTATAAAAGTTTGTAGAGTAGAGAGGTCATCAAAGGTATTGTACAGTTACCAGTGTAATCTTGAAATGTGCAGAATAAAACAGTCCATAACATGCTTGTAGGTTTTTTAGTTGCGGCCTTAGTGCCAGGAATTGCTTCCGTTTATCCACCGTATTCTTACTATAGTCAGAATAAAACAAGACCTTATATCCTTCAAAAGTCACCAAGGATTGCGATCTTGTGGCATTCATTATTTGTAAAACCCACTGGTATCCACAGGATTAGCGGGTGCAGTCTCTGAGTTTGCAGTCCCACCTGTGCAGGCACTCTGTGGGCTCTTTCTATCTCAAATGGCCGGGAAAAGTTAAGATGTAGCATTTTTGGTAGAAGACTTTCCAGAAATGCTATCGGGTCAGAACCTTCCGCTCTCTTCGGTATACCTACTATCCGGATATTTTTTTGACGCACTTTGCTGTTTAGGTATTCCAAACTGTGATCAAGGAGCTCCATCTTTTTCGTGAGCCTACTTAGTTGGTTAAGATGGTCCTCGTGGACAGCAAGAGCAGCGTCCGCTTTATCCATGCGAAAGGACAGTCCACTCAATTGGGCCTTCACTTCCTGCAATTCCGATTGCCTCTGCTGAAGTGCCTCACTATTCGCTGTTACAAGCGCCCGAACTGAGCGGATCTCCGTCAAGAGAGAGGGGCCATTTTGTGCGGAGAGAGAGGGTCTGACTTAGCTCTTTTGGATCCTGGGTTAGGAGCTGCAGAGAATTCTAATTTGATTGGCTTGCCGCTTGCCGTGCTCAGCCAAGAAAGGGGGAAGCCAAGAGTCTATGGATAGAGGGAAACGGATCTCTTGGACAGGGTTTGAGCACAGGATTTTTAATGGGTCTGTGGGAGCAAAGCTCCTATGCAGCCATCTTGCTTCACGGCTGACTCCGCCTCTCTAAAATTTCTGTTTTATTGAAATTGATTTGCATGTTGTTTGAGTTGAGCCACGATTCTGGTTCAGTTATCAGTTAAGAATGCTGTGGTATTGAGGATTTTTTTTACATTGATTGGAGCATAGACCATTATATCATCTGCATAGATGTGATATTTGATGTTGTGCTTCTTGAAAATTGAGCAGATGGGTTGGAGCTATAGGTTAAATAGTAGAGCTGAGAGAGCAGAGCCTTGCGGAATACCCTGTTCTTGGGAAAATGATGTTGAGGACTCTTGGTCGATCTTTACAAATTGGAATCGATAACAAAATATAAAAATGTTCTTTCCAATTATAAGTGGCCTGGTAAATGAAATTTGAATTCATGTATTATGTTTTTCATCAAGCCATATAAAAGTGTGGTTTGTTACAGAGAATGATTACATTGCCACTTGTTTTGAATAAGGAGATACTATGATAATTCCGTTTGTTTTTTTTTAGATTTTTGGATGGTTTGAATGGACAGTTTTTATGTATCCCTATGTATCATCCTCTTAGTTAGATTTTGGTTTTATATACATGATTTTGTTGGTTCCTTAGTTTTTTGGAGGAATTTTAACAGAAGGTTTTAATATAATCTATGTATCTATTTATTATATGTTGTTATCTATCACTTTATGATTTTAGGTCCCAATTGGATTATGTAATGTTGTTATTGATAGGTGTGATGGAATGTAATGACACAAAGACATTCCTTGGAATACCCCATGGCCACCCCTTGAATAACTATGTAGATAAAATTCTTGCTAATGCCATGTTCCCTTCATTACAAATTGGTTGAGATATGAATCCACTTTTTTTCGTTTTAGCTGTTCCCTCCCATTTTAATGTTCATCTATTGATAAGTGCATAGACACCTTGGTGCATATATTTCATATTATCATTTATTTATTTCTCGATTTGGAGTCCATTCAGATGGGAGAAGTCCTGGCTTTGTCTAAGCTCTCTCCTTTCATAAGCTTTGTGTTAAGAACATAAGATATGCCATACTGGGTCAGACCAAGGTCCATCAAGCCCAGTATCCTGTTTCCAACAGTGGCCAATCTAGGTCATACGTACCTAGCAGTTTCCCCAAAAGACACAAGTTCCGCAATGCTTGTACTGGGTCAAGCATTGATATCCTGGGTCCCTTCTTAATAATGGTTTATGGACCTTTCCTCCAGGAACTTGTCTAAACCTTTTTTAAACCCAGCTACACTAGCAGCCTTATTTTATTGGATTCCTTACTTTTTTTATGACTGATTTATGTACAATGTGTCTGGTTTTTAATCTCACAAAGACACAAATTATTTATGTTTTTACTTTTTTATTACCTTTTAATTAATTTTGGTTTTATAACATGCGGCTTGATACTTTTAAGATTATGGTGACCTAGCATTAACTAGGTGCTGGATATCCATTTGTAAGCGGTGATCATTGAACTTTTAAACAAGGGCTTTCCAATTATAAGTGGCCGGGTAAACGAAAATTGAATTCATGTATTATGTTTTTCATCAAACAATGTAAAAGTGCGGTTTGTTACAGCGAATGATCACATTGCCACTCGTTTTGAATAAGGAGATACCGTGATAATTACGTCACACTTCAGATGCAGTTTAAAAGCAGGCAGGTTTACTGGGGGGGGGGGGGGTTCTCATTATGGTTGTGAGGTAAAACCAATATTGATTGTTTTATTTCATATTAAAGATTTATGAGGCGTGGTTGCTGCACACATTTGAAATATAGTGGGTTTGCGTTTTGAGGCTCCAACAATGTCTAATTTTGTTTCCAAACTGAGACGTGAGTCTGTTTTTCCTCTAGCTCTCTGCACTGTTTGAAAGTTCCCATGCCAGGTTGACGTTCCTTGAAACACTAGCGCATAGACATCTGCATATAGACTATAATCTTTAGTTGGATATTTTTCTCCTGGAACAATTTGCAGTGTAATGAAGATTAGGCTTGTTCTAAATTTAAAAAGAAGATACATGAGCATGGGGTATAAATTATAAATATTTTGTCTTTAATCAATATGAGAGAGAGATCAAATTGTTTGATCGTTGTGATGATGTGTACAATTCAGTACATACCAAGATAATAATTTCAAATAACATTTTACACTCCAGTGCTGTAATGGAAGATACACGTGAATATAGATGAATTATTAGAAGACCATATGGATGTTCCTCTTTCCCCCACTTCAGATTTTGTGATTGAGAATGTCCATTGTTTCTATTATTGATGGATGATCTCTCTTTTTTTGGTTGTGTTTTTTATTGTGCTCTCTCCAGATTGCCAGAAGTAATTTAATATTTGGTACTGTCAGACGGGTGCCTGGGTGAGAATGTTCACAGTCTTGGCAAAGGCATATATCAATATGGTTTGCAAGGGATTGTGGGAAATGCAGTCCATTCACACCAGACACAGCCCCTCACAATAATTAGTTGTGCTTGAGTGTAAAGCCAATAAGATATTTATTTATGGGGTTATTTCTCCCAACACAGATATGCTTGGTAGCACATAAAACAGGATACTTGCTTTCAGTGTTAAACTTAGAAAAACAAAATCAGGAAAACAACAGCTGAACTTGTCAGGCAATCAAAGCAAAAGAATAAAGACCAGGATGGTAACAGAATGGTCTTTTCTGTAGGCTTTAGCTAATATTTTCTTAGCAGTGCCTCAATCAACAAACAAAACCCACAAAATAGGGAAAAACTGTTCTTTTCAGGTTAACTTCTTATATCTTCACACATAGACCCAGAAGTGATTTCCTCAGAGCTCACAAGCAATTAGGTAAGGCTCAATTGCTAGCAGTTACCCAGCTGAAACCCCTTAGCTGGCTTGCTTTCTACTGCGTGGCTCAAATCCTACTCAGGAGCTTTTCTGAGTAGATTAAAGAACAAGTTTGTATTTCTTTGTGATGGTTGTTGTACTTTGTAACAGAAAATTACCAAAGGAGTTTAGACAGAGAGCAATCCATGTATTCACAGCCTGTATCTACCACCTCTCCCCCTTCTTCAACAATCATGGGTTCAAAATCATGGATTGGCACAGAGGAATTTCTCAATGGAGCACTTTCAGGAGAATACTTGTTTCCCTGCTGTCTTTCAAGGGTATAGCTAGGGCATAGATCAGTGTTCATACCTGAGCTTCCATTGCTGTTAGAGTTCCTCTCTAAATAGCCTGGCCAGTATGTAGTCCAGTTTCTTATGTCCAGCCTTCCAATCCAGATCCCTGGACACTGGATCTCTCTTCACATACCTTCTGGCACGGGTCTTAGGGTCCCTTCCACGTGCAGCCGTCTCCCTCACAGGTACCGTCTGGAGATTCCTAGCTCTGCAGCACCATTCCTCTGGCTTTCCCCAGTCCAATGGTGTAAGCTTGCCTTTGGAATGCCTTCCAGTATACGTACTGCTCTGGACTCCTTTAGACCTCCCAAATGCTTTTCTCTTCTTCCTTCCAAAGGGTTTCTTGCCCTCTCTGTTTGTCCGCTCTGGCTTCTGCTTCTGATGATCCTCCAGATGATGAAGCTGTCCAAGATGAGGATATCCAAGCTGATTCTGAGGATCTCCCAGATGAAACTGAGGATAATTCTCTGTAGAATAAACTCTACCTTTATTCTGCTTAGATGAGTGCTCCACCCTAGCACAGCGCAGCTGTGCTGAATCAGGCCCTGCCCTTTGAGATGAGTGCTTGGGGATTACCTCATAGCCCTCCTGATTGAACACACGTTTCCCCACTTCAGCTCCTCTAATGGCTGTTGGAAACCTGGTGCATTCTGGGACTGGTAGTCTTTTATGGAAAAATTCTGTTTTCTTTTTTCTACCAGAACTGACAGGTTGCTTGTTCAGAGTCACTTCACCTTTTCTATAGCTCCTTCCTGAGCTATGATAAGCTTCCTTATCACAGTACTTACAAGAAAGATATGTCCTAAGTGGTGAGTCCACTATCTATGTACTAACACAATGGGGGTTATTCTGAGACATGAATAATGTGGATGGACGTCCCAATGGGACATCCATTCCTGCTATTTGTACTGGTGGCAGCCCCCGAATAACTTCCCCACCGGTTGTGCGGGGAAGTAAGTCGGGGGGCGGGGAAGAGACAGCCTGGGGGCAGAGAGTGGATGGGCAGTAGGTGGTCACTGGCCCTGAATGTTGTCATGGTGTAGGTCTATCAGAACCTATGGAAATAGGTAAAACTGCAGAGAATGGATCTGACACTGACAGCTCAGAGAAGCACATGGCCCAGAGTTGCTGTAGGCAACGTATACAAACAATGTCACAAGGTGGGAGAACACGCCCAAGCAGCAAGCAGGCTCAGGATTCATTAGATAATGAAGGGCAGCTGAGAGGGGGCGGAGTTCAGGCAGACACTACGACACACGCACATAAAACTAACTCACCTGAAGTTAGTAGGGGCAGAGCTGATGGAACCAGATGTGGTGGAGCCGAGAGGACGAGTGGTGGAACAAGGTGTGGATCCAGGAGAGCTGAGAGATCCAGTTCCAGAGCAACAAGGGACAACCACAGAGACTGCTCCAGAGAGCAGCATACAGACAAGCACAAGCTCAGTGACGTTTACCACGAAGGTAGCAGAGAACACGGTCTTGGAGCTAGGCTTAGGAAAGCCGAGGAAGCTAGCCACCCCAGCTGCCAGGCACAGAAGGGAAAAGGAGTTCTGGCCTGAAGACGTTTTCATGTCAGAGGAAAAGCTGAAAGGAAAAGGCAGTAGGAACCTTCCTTCCTGGCCAAGCCCTGTTAACTCAGCTGTACCGAAAAACTCCGGTCTAAGGGAGCTAGAAGGTAGGCTGTTTAATTCTAATATAAGGAAAGCTGAATGCAGAAGTTTTCCCTGCAGTTGTCAGAGTTTGTGGGGCTCTCAGGGAAGAAACTATAGAGAATGTGGTAATCTTCCATTCCACTCTGTTACTGAGGAGGAGGGGAAGTCTCAGTGCCTTGAGGAGAGACTGTTTGGCAATAGCACTTTTTACAATCCAAAAGAAGGACAGTCTGAAGGGGAATGTGAGGAAATGCAACTTGATATTCATGGGGAACAACCCCCAGATGATTGCATGGATTGTACACTCATTATTGCTGACCATATTACCTCTTTATGCTGAAGAGGCTGTTAAGACTCTCTAATAACAGGAGTGAAAGAGAGAAACTTACCTGTTTGTAAAAAGGACTGTTTTGAGCTACCTATTGTTCTGTTCATAGAAGCTGAAGATAGAAGCAATATTTTGGTTCCTGTTTGTTTCCTTTCTTTTGTACCAGAAGTATGGTCTTTTTGTCTTTGTTTCCATTGATATAAAATCCACCCGGAAGGGGAATAAAAGTCCTGTCTAAAGCCTTACCACCCGACTGCAACTCACTTCTTTACTAGCTTGTGGGACTACAACACCCAGAGGGCAGTGCAGGGCCCTCTACACCACTCCCCTTGCTGGTTTAAGATAAGCCCCAGTGAAATACCCATGCCTTTGCCTCTGGGGACCTTCGCTGGGTGACAATGTATAGGGCTAATTCTAATGTCAGCCCTGTTTGTCTAGGGCCGGTGAAATGGCCAGGGATGTTATTCCAACTCCGAGGTGGAACAACTTCCCTGGACATTGTTTTTCTTTTTTAAGTCGGGGCAAGGAAGGGGCTGGAGGAGCCAGGGTTCCTTCTCCATAATTTGATCCTGGCCTTAGGAGGCCGGATCGGGTTACGGGAAAGAAACCTCAATTGCTGGCAGCTGGCATTTAAATGGAGCTGCGGTGCCATGGCAGGATGCCATTGCGCCCGGCTCCATTTAAATACTTGACTGAGCTATCTGGGCATGCCTGTATGTGCAGTCCCGGCCTGCACATACAGGCCTGATCGCGATTCTGATCCCACGGGGCTAGACTTGCCCCGCAGGATCAGAATCGTGATCCCCTTTGTATGTCCGGCTTAGACCGGACGTACAAAGGGGATAGCCGTGTGGGAGATTATCAGGCCCAATATATGGTAATTATACTTACCTGGTAATTGTTCTTCCTTGAAGGACGACAGTTTAGTCCTCCACCTCTGGGTTGTGCACCTCCTCCTGCAGCTTGGAGACTGGGTATGTCACAAAAAAGTGACATTACAGGATGTAGTCTGCTGGCCTCTCCCATTATCCCCAGTGAACTACTGACAAAGCACACTTAAAAGAGCAACCAATAATTAACCAACTATGTTAACAGAACCTATATACAAGAGACATTTCTGCCCCTTCAGGTAGGCCTTTCCATCTTGTGCGTTCTCCTTCTGCCTGCATCAGAACGACAGACCAGAAAAGATAAAAAAAGATAAAGAAGCTAGAAACACATCCACCTACCAGTAACCACACACTGCTCCCGGCTGAACCCTCATTGCGTACCTGTATACCATCCCGGGCGGGAAGGAAGACTAAACTGTCGTCCCTCAAGGAAGAACAATTACCAGGTAAGTGTAATTATCATTTCCTTATCGGTCCTCCAGTTTAGTCCTCCACCTCTGGGATGTAACAGAGCAGTACTTATTGGGAGGGCTCCTTCCAGCCGGCCTGCAACACCGCCGTCCCGAACGCACCATCCTTTGCTGCCAAGACATCCAGGCGGTAGTGCTTACTGAACGTGTGAAGAGACGACCAAGTAGCCGCCCTACAAATCTCCACCGGTGACACTAAAATGTGCTCCGCCCATGACGCCGCTTGCGCTCTGGTAGATTGAGCCTGCAATCCCACTACCACCTGTCGCCCCGACAACAGATATGCTGAGGCAATCGCCTCTCTAATCCAACGAGAAATGGAAATCTTCACCGCCGACTCCCCCTTACGGGCTCCCCCTTACAGAACAAAAAAGGCGATCGGATTTGCGAAAACCCTCCGAGACCTTCAAATATCACTGCAACACTCGCTTTAAGTCCAAGCGGTGCAATCCGCAGTCCGCTGCGACGCCCTCCAATGACCCCAGCACTGGCAGGGAAACTGTCTTATTTACATGAAATGGCGACACCACCTTGGGCAAGAAAGAGGGTACTGGTCGAAGGACCACCTTTTCCCTGGAAAAAGACAGAAAGGGCTCCCTGCAAGACAAAGCCTGCAATTCAGAAATGCGCCTCGCCGAACAAATGGCCACCAAAACCACCGTCTTCAACATCAAATCCTTCACGGACGCTTGTTGCAAGGGCTCAAAAGGATCCCTAGCCAAAGCTGATAAGACTAAGTTGAGATCCCATGGAAGCATCAGAATCCTACGAGGCCGTAATCTGGATACTGCTTTGAGGAAGCGCAACACATCCGCATGTGTTCCTAGCGCTATTTCCTGCACCTTGCCTCTATAGCAAGCCAGCGCGGCCAACTGAACACGCAAGGAACTGGCCGCCAGCCCCTTTTCGAATCCGTCCTGCAGAAAGCTTAATACCACTGGAACGGATGCTGTCGCTGCGTGCACCTGCCTCCGGGAACACCAAGCCTCAAAAATGCACCAGATGCGAACATATGTTAAAGACGTAGAAGACTTCCGAGCTTTAAGTAAAGTCACAATAACTGCTCCTGAGTAGCCTTTTTTCTTCAAATGCGCCCTTTCAATGGCCAGACCGTAAGAGAGAACCGAACCACCTGAGGCATCCGCAGAGGCCCTTGAACTAACAGATTGTCTGACAACGGAAGTCTCCACGGATCCCCGTCGAGGAGACGGATGAGATCGGCATACCATGGGTATCTTGGCCAGGCCGGAGCCACCAGTAACACTCTCCCTGGATGAATCTCGATCCGCTGCACCACTCTTCCTATGAGCGCCCACGGCGGGAAACATAGAGAAGACTCGACACCGGCCAAGGTTGCAGTAGGGCGTTGATCCCCTCCGGCATCCTTTCTCGCCGCCTGCTGAAGAAACGACTGGCCTTCGCCGAGTGAAAGGTCGCCATGAGATCCATGATCGGCGGCCCCCACTGGTGCACCACTTGCGCAAAGACTTCCGGGTGCAACTCCCATTCGCCAGCATCCACCTGGACTCTGCTGAGAAAATCTGCCGTCACATTGTCCTTCCTGGCAATGTGTGCTGCGGAAATCGCTTGCAGCCAAACTTCGACCCAAGCAAAGAGAACCTCTGCTTCCTCTTTCATGACCGTACTTCTTGTGCCCCCTTGCCAATTGATGTAGGCCACTGTTGCGGAGTTGTCCGACAGAACTCTTACTGCCCGACTCTGCACCGTCCCCTCGAATGCTTGCAACGCTAACGCTCGGAGTTCCAACCTGTTGATTGACCACATGCTCTCCCGAGCTGACTACAGCCCCTGCGTGAAGAGCTCGCTGCAATGCGTCCCCCCAACCCATGAGGCTGGCATCCGTCAACAATGGTAACCACTCCGGCTGCTCCAGGGGCATCCCGGCAGAGAGCGACTCCGGAACCAACCACCACTCTAACACCTGCCTGACCCCTAGAGGGCAAGGCAGACGTTTGCTCAACGTTTGAAGTAACGTGCGCTGCAATGGCCTTGTATGTGCTCTGGCCCAAGGTACCACCTCCAGGGTTGCTGCCATTGTACCTAACACCCTGATATAATTCCAGGCCGAAGGAGCCGGAGTGGCCCTGAACTGGCGAATCACTGCCGAAGGACCCTGACCCAACGATCTGGCAGAAATACAACTCCCCTCTGAGTATCGAATCGTATTCCGAGATACTCGATGTCCTGAGACGGAACAAGATGGCTTTTGCTCGTATTGACCACCCAACCTAGGCTCTCCAAGAATTTCACCACCTTGCTCGTAACCTGCACGCTCTTGGCTTTGGATTTTGCTTGAATTAACCAATCGTCTAGATAGGGATGAACCAGAATCCCTTCCTTTCGTAACACCTATGACAAGGCAGAGCTGTCAGAGCGCAAGAAAAAGGGTTTTAAATACACTTTTTCCTCTGAACCTGCCATAGATACAGGGCAAGAGAGGGTTAAAACCTCAGCACACAAAGTTGCAGGGCAGGAGAGACGTGAAAGGGAGCCACACCCTAGCTCTAGGCTGACAGGGAGAGCTAGCCTATCAGGGAAAGGGGTGGACTCTCGCCTGATTGGACAAACCAGTCCTCATAACCAGGAAGTGGTAGTTTCAAAGGAAGAACAGGAGGAGGGGGAACAAAAGGAAAGAGAGGAGGAGAACGAGGAGCTACACAGGCAACAGAAGCTGCAGGAACGGAGAAAGCAAAGCAGACACTCACCTTTGGCACAGCCAGGAGGAAGGGAGTCCAAAGGAGCAGATACAGCCTTGGAGTCAGGCATTCTTCTCAGAGAGACAGAGAGAGCCGTGATTTCCCAAAGAGGCAGAGCTCGTAGCAAGAGGGACCAGGTGGGAACCAATTACTTGGACGGTTGCCAGCCACCTTGCACAGAGGAAGCCACGTCTCGGGGAAAACAGCTGAAAGTCCTCCCAGGAAGGAATAGCCCTCAAGAAAAGCCAAAGCAGGTCAGAAAATCCTATAAGTCTTTTAAACAAAGTGTAGAGTCTTTGTCTGAAAGGGACAGAAGCATTTCTGCTGATAGTTTCCCTGGGAATAGACAGACAAGAGAGAAACTGGGTGGAAGGGAAATCCCAGTGTGTAAAAGACAAACGTTGCCTCATAGCAGTGAACGTGTCAGAACCTGCAAGCTAGAGGCTAGCACAGGTGCACGTCAGCAAGCTCTTAATTGGCAGCAGCGTGACACAAGCCTAGATACAGATTCTGATGAACAGGAGATATTAAGAGTGCCTGTAAAGCCTAGTCAGAAGAGATACGTACCTCCTCACCAGAGAATAAGACCCGGGCAAGACAAGGAGGAAAGAAATCCTTATGCTCAGCTCTTTAAGAAGGTTAATAAACAGATATCCCTGCAAGAGCGCAGGACAGTTAGAGAGAAGGGAGAGAAGCAGTTACAAAGTCTCCTCAAACACCTAAGAGCACTAGACTCCAGTAAGACTTATATTCAAGAAGCTCCAGTTAGTGAAGAGGAACCGATGCAAACTGATATTCCATTATCTTATAGTAGTGGCTCTGAAATGGAATGTGGTATCTGCCAAAGAGACTTTTAATGTACAGCTTAAACATATGCAATATTTTAAGGCTGTTATAAAAGTGTTTTAGAGATTGGAGTTTAATTGCAGACAGGAAGCTTGTCTCTCTGCCAATCCTATTTAATTGCCTAATTCCAAGAGATAGCTTCAGGAAACCTAGATTTCTTCTGGCAGAAGTTTTATACAGAAGAAAGATTAAGCTCATGGAAGAAGCTTCAGTTTTACTTGGAGGCTAGAAGAGAATTACTCATGTAGATGTGGACCAGAAAAACCACAACTTTGGAAGTTCTTTATTGAATGTCTTAAGTGAGAAAAAGTATCGCTGTTAAGAAGATTATAGATGTTTTGGAAAGTCGAATGCACGAAGAGAAGCTGACCTTTGATTTACCTATTATACCCTGAGAAGTATCAGGAAGGCTGTTATACCGGACTTTATCTGTTATGTTTTGATATCCTTTGACCTCTGTTTTGGGGGGAAGAAAACCTGGTGCGAACAATAAACATATTGTTTACCCTTAACCTACTTTGGCTGTGATCACTGGGCTACAACTACACAAGCACATCCAGGGAACAGCGATAACAGAGTAACTTATGCTGTGCCCCCTCTCTTTACTGCCACCATACTGGGGTAGACGAGGGAGGGGTGTCACACACCGCTACTACCACCACCATGATCTTGGTGAACGTTCGAGGAGCCGTCGTTAGACCAAATGGCAATGCCTGAAACTGATAATGCCCCCACGGAAGCGGGAAGCGGAGAAACGTCTGATGTGCTGCTCTGATCGGCACGTGCAAATACGCCTCCGTGAGTTCGAGGGACGTGAAGTACTCTCTTCGACGCACTGCCACCATGACCGACCGCAGCGTTTCCATCCGGAAATGCGGAACCCAGAGACAGCGGTTCACGCCTTTTAAATCTAAAATCGGCCGAAGCAACCCATCCTTTTTCGGCACTGCAAAATAGATTGAGTACCGACCCTTGCTGCAATCCTCCTGAGGTACTGGGATGACCGCGTCTAAGTGTAGCAGACGATCCAGCATGCCGCGGACCGCTTGGACTTTCCGCTGACCTTTGCAGGGCGACTGCACAAACGACTCCCGAACCGGCTGCGTGAATTCCAGTACGTAGCCGTCTCGGATGATCTCCAACACCCTCCGATCGGATGTTATTTGGACCCAGGCAGGAAGAAAATTCCGAAGTCGCCCGCCTATCGTAAAAGTTCCTGCCGAGGTCCACCGCACTTCATTGCGGCTTTCGATTAAGTGAGGAGGTCGCCGCTATAAAACCTTTACCTGCTCCTCGAAATTCTCGAAACCCCTGAGTCCGAGAAGCAAATCTTCCTCTTTGGAATCCGCCTAAGCGGGAAGTCCTAAATCTCCGAAAGTCTCTAAAGTTACCTTGGAAAGCCACTAAGGCCTTCCCCTGCTTGGGCTTATCCTCTGGCAGTCGGCCACCCTTAGTCCCTTCCCTAAGTCCTTCACCAGCTTATCGAGATCCTCACCGAACAACAACTTCCCTTTGAAGGGGAGTTTACCAAGCTGCACTTTGGATGACCCATCAGCCGCCCAGTTCCGCAACCACAGCGATCTGCGGTAGGCCACGAGCGACGCCATATTATTAGCCAGCGCTCTGATCAAGTCATAATGCACATCGGACAAATAAGCTGACCCCGACTCCAGACGGTTCAAGTCATTAAGACTCTCTTGCTCCAGCTGCGAAGACTGCCGCAAACTCTGAGACCATCGCAAACAAGTTCTTGCCACCCAGACCCCACAAATGGAAGCCTGTAGAGACACGGCGTTGGCCTCAAAGGCCTGCTTCAATAGACCATCCAGCTTCCTATCCTGCGCATCCTTCAAGGCTAAACTACCCTCTACCGGAATAGTGGTCTTCCTGGTCACCGCCGATACTGCGGCATCAACCTTGTGGGCCGAAACCTCTCCTTGTCCTTCTCTGCCAACGGGTACAGCCTAGTCATAATGCGAATCCCCCGGAGCCCGGCTTCCGGCTGATCCCACTCATCCTGTATTATTTTGTCTACCACCTTGTGTACAGGAAACACCACCTGTGTTTGACGCACGGCCTGAATAATGGGATCTTCACCGTTGTCCTCCTCCACAGGCTGTTCCGTGGCCAGCTTCAGCGTCTGAAGGGACTCCGTGATGAGCGCTGTCAACTCCTCCCTCCGGAACACCCGAATAATCCTTGCCTGATCCTCAGGCTCAGGGATCTCTCCCTCTTCCAAATTCTTCCGCTGCACCATCAAGATCTCCTCCGACTCATGCCCCTCCAATTCAGCAATGGAAGGCTCTATAGTCCTTGCCCACTTCACTGCCCTTGACGGGCCAACATTCGCCTCAACCGGACCGGACTGCAGTGGAGCCCCTGCAGACGACAGCACCTCTGGCCTCTGGCACCTTCCCTTGCCGTCGCAAACAGAATGCCTGATGCAGGATTAACACAAAGTCGGGGCAAAAATCCCCGGGCTGCGATCCCGAAGCCGACAGCCCCCCAGAAGGCCCTGCTGCCGCTTCAGAACCAGCCCCTGGCACAGTGGACAGCAAACCCTCCGCATCCAGCTCAGCCGAGGCCCCTTGGAATTTCCGGTCCTACCTTAACCTGCATTTGCTGCTCCATGCTGGTAGAAGCCTGCGCACAGCCCCGGCAAATGCCCGAGTCAGCAATCGCCCCCCCCCACCACGGGACCCGCACACCACACACTGGGGCCGTGCCGCCATAAGTTAATCTTTATCTTGTATTTCAATTTTATTTACTGAGTAGCAACTCTGCCATCACCTATATACCATCAGGCAAGGGACACCACCATAGAAAGTTGACCCATGCCCCAAAATAACAAGTTTTGCTATCGGAATCAAGCAATTACTCAGTGAAGCACTGCCAAAGAAAAAATAATCTTCAGCAGAAAAAACCTCTCAGAAGGCAAAAGGGCAAGTGAAAAACAAATAAAACAAATAAACAAAGCAAATAAAACTAACAGAAATAGCCAAAAATTAAAACTGGCTCCAAACAGCCATAAATCTGAAGGAACTCGAGGCCCGTAGCGCTGCTTTCAGCTGCCCGCATGCACCAGGCACACTGAAGAAAATGGCCGCCGCTATCTGAGAAGCAAGGCAAAAAGGGCGCAAAAAAAAACCACACGCTGCTGCTGCTGCTGTTCTCTGGCGCTGTATCCCCAGCTCAGCAAACAGTCAAAATGCCTGCACTTACCCCATGCGGGCCCTCGCTGGCCCGTCCAGCACACTCCCGCTAGCACGGTGTGACAAACCCGCGGCTCCGCTCCGCTGACAAGCGGGGAGCCGACAGACAGGTTTCCAGCCACCTGACGCCTCCAGACTGCAGAACTGCGCCGGCACCGTGCAGCCATCCGCGGAGCTGGTCTGCTTACCGCTGAGCTCTCCCCCAATGCAGCCAAGGAGGAGAGATCTAATACGGCAGAAAAGGCAGAGTAATACAAATAAAGACCGGCAGGCCAACCAGAGCAGGCACAAGAACACAGCACTTTGCTTTGCGTTTTTTTTTTAAAAGAGATATCATCCCCCAAAAAGGAAAAAAAGGCAAATTGAGGGACAAAATAAAGCAACCAACTAAATCTAACCTAACTATCCCTTATTAGCTCCCTAGTGAGCCCAGCACTTAGGCTCACTACGTCCTCCTGCTGCATGGAGACTGGACACACTGGGGATGATGGGAGAGGCCAGCAGACTACATCCTGTGCACTGTTCCCTCTATGCTGTGCGCGTGTGCGCGCGCACACACCTCGCCGAGCGGAGCGCACATACTTTACAACAGAGCGCACAAAAATTACGGCTCTGCTTCTGATAAAAAACAACACAGACGTCTTAAAATTTAAAAGTTATGATTGTAATTACTAGAAATTTCCTGCTTCATTTAGTAATCGTCTATTTTCATTTAATTTGAATTAAAATCAATGTGGTGTACATACTGTATTCTGACATGTAGTCAAATTTTAAAGTATATAACTCGAGTGTCATTATGTGGCGCACAAAAATTTAACCTTCCTTCAAAAGCTGCACACAGTTGATATTTTATGCGCACACAGCCTACAGAAAATTAGAGGGAACATTGATTCCGTGATGTCACTTTTTTGTGACATGCCCAGTCTCCAAGCTGCAGGAGGTGCACAACCCAGAGGTTGAGGACTAAACTGAAGGACCGATAAGGAAATATAACTTTTTGGATTATATTCATTAGCATCTTATGATATATTTTGATTAGTGTATTTTCTCTTAGTGTTTTATATGAGTTGTATGGTATTTATCATTTGGTATGGCTTTTATAGTTATTATTTTTTTCTATATTATTTATGTATTAACATATATGCTTTTATCTAATTTTGATTTTATTTTAATGGACACTACTCAAATATGTTTTTATCATTGGGCACTTTTTAGATGTACAATTCTTAATATTGTTTAGACTTTAGAATGTTGTATCAAGATTTATGAATTTATTTTATAGGTGCATGTTTCATAAGGTCGAAGTCCCCTGCAGAAGGCTGAAACACGTGTAGGGCAGACCTGGTGACACAGAATAAAGCTCCTGTCTTCCAGTAGCATGGCTCTCCTGCTCTTTTTTGCTTCCTTTTTGCAAACCTGACAGGTACTTGTGATCTAGACTGGCCAGTGTTAGAAGGATACTTGGGCTTGATGTACCTTAGTTTGACCCAGTATGGCATGTCCTTTGGCTCTGTTCCTACTAAAATGGAGGATAGGAGATGGTTATAATCCATGGAGACAGAAACACTAGCTCAAAATCAGGTGCAATCCCTCAAAATTGGGGATATCTGGTAATCTTGGATAAATGCGTAGAGATAAATAAAAATGGGAAACCAGACTTAGCGATGAATAAGGTATGTCGATCTGGTCTCATTTTTGGAGTGTGCAGCAAGCTAATTCTGAAGCATTATGAGTGAATGGAAAGGCAGTCATCACAGCCATTAAAGACATATCTACTCTTCATTTGCATGCATGAGCTTAAGGCCCAGAACGTGTTTACTTCTACTAAGGTGTAAATAAGTTACGGCTGGAACTCTATCACTGCTGCACCACTTTCATTATTTCTCAAAGAAGCAGTTACAAAATGCTAGCACCTAGGAAGCTTCACGGTTGCAGTCTGTCCTCTTTATACTACTGTAACTATGCCTTTGTTCCTCAGGCTCATTAAAGTCTTTGGGCTTCTCAAATAAAAACGACCACCAAGTAGCGCAGAACTAGTCATATACAACCTGCAGCATTATTTCTGAAGGGGAACTAACGTAACCCGGATCTACTACTCCCCCTACTTCCGCGGCTGTGTGTTTTGTGACGTTGACAGTTGTTCGCGAGCTGTGAAGCGTTTCCGGGTGAGAGTATCGCGACGGCTTGGGTTCCCGGAAACGGATCCTGCCGGGGTGCCGTGGTGACGTTGGTGATGGCGGACGGCGCAGAGAGAGATGCCCGTGGGAGGGTGGCACTGTGGGAACGCAGACCTGATCCTGCTGCGCCGCTTACTGAGCGTCAGAACGACTCCGTGCTGGAGATGAAGGTGGCAGCCGAGGACCTGCCGGTTCCGGCGGAGGTGAGGGCGAACAGCGTGGATCAGTTTATAAGGGAAGGTGGGAAGGGGACGACTCGGTCCCTACTGTCAGTGCAGTAAAGAAAGCACGGAGAAGTCACAGGGAGGAATAGTCCTAGATAATTTAAAGTTCACCTTTAACCCATCCATCTCCACCCGCTGGCCTGAACTAATTGGTCCCTTACGTTTTCGCTGTGCTTCTCCTCTCAGAATTCACTTAAGAAGTGGCATGGTGTGGCCAGAGACTGCAGCCGCTAACCTCTTGCCTGTCATTCTCAACTTGCCAAGTGGAAATATAATGCCCTCTTCATCACTGGCTGCCAACATGTGCGCATTAGGGAAAGAAATGAAAACTACTTTTTTCATACTGCAGAAGAAAAATTACGCATCAAATTGTAGCAGCAGATAAGCATGCAATAAATAAAACCAGGAGTCGTTTCAAGGATCCAAGCCAGTTTAATGTGCACATGGCTCAAGCAATAAGCAATTTCAAAATGGCTGAGCAATGGCTTCTAGTAAAACAACAACTTTTATAGCTTTCTTGTCCATTCTAAGCATAGGCAAACTTTTCATTGGTCCCAGTACCCCTCTCACCCATCTATTGGTCCCGGTACTGATATGGCTACCCAATCGGGACTCTGGTCTGGGCTCAGCACCTGGTTGCCCCCCTTCTAGTCCCAATTACAATGGTCAGTGTCTCTAACTTGTTACATCTCTCCTCCAAGGTCGCTTAGCTTGTTAAAACATATGGGAAGCAGGGCACTGTAACCTTGCTTTTGCAGAGTTAATTAATTCCATAGAAGCTGTGCTCTCTTATCAGTACCAATTAGAGCTGTTTTCTGTCTTTTCTAAGTGTTTCGTTTCTGCTTAGCTATGTTCAGTTAAGCTGAGTTAAGTTTCAATTCTATGGTGTCATCATTCAGGGGGGTTTTCATTCCTCTGGGCCTAACTACAGGCTTCAGTTACAGGTCAAGCTGCTCAGGCCTGTCTGCTCACTTCAGACACCATGGATCACAGGCCTTCGCCTACCACATTCCCCCCTTTGATTATTCTCACCCGCATGTTAATAAGGTGTGAGAATCAAATCACATAATACTAGGTAAAGGTATCACTCTGTGGTATAGGGTAGTAAGTTCACATAGCTAGTATCTTTGTAGCTGCCTTATGCTCTACAGTGTTATTAATAACTGAAGTTATCATTCGCAAGCAAAGTGGCAAGAAACAAGGGAGCAACAAGCAGATAGTCAGAGTCCATAATTTGGCAAGAGTGGGAAAAAGAACTAAAGGATTAGAAGGTTCAGTTGCATCTTTGTTGTGCTGTCGTAAAGCTTCTGATTTAGACAGACCAGCTGTCCATCCTTTGTAGTAGATTGTGGTCCAGTCCAAACAAAACACAAACGGTCAACAATGGGGTGGGCCAATACCCACTCACTAGTAGTATTATGTAAATCAGTCTGATTGTATAGGATAGAATAGTTCAGTTCTTGCGTCTCCCAGGGCCACTGATCTCCCATCTTAGTTCCTCCACAATAGAAACAGTCAGAAGTGTGGAGACTAGATGCTATTGCTCCAGCAAGTTCAAGAAACAAGTTCTGGTGGTGGCATGAGGAATTGCAACGGTGGCTTGCATAGCCTTGTAGAAAGTCAAGATCTAGAACAACTTTTGGATTGGAGAGTATACCAATGCAAGTATAGGAAGAATGATAAAACAAGGTCTGAGTGACCTTCGGTCCAGTTCATGTTGTACTTATACAGGCTGCCCAGGGAGATAAGGCAAAAGTCATTTCAAAGCACTCCAAAACTGTTGCCAGAATAAAGCAATAATAATAATTCATAATGGGCATAGTCTCTGGAAAATTGGTGGAACTGTCGACTTCCACAACAGATAACAGATGTAGGGTTGATTGTAGATCCTCAAGCTTCTGCCGTACGTAGACCTACCAGCGTTTTGGTAGGAGTAGGGCTGTAGATTCCAAAGTATCACTGTCCTCTGGGATGTCTCAATTTCTTAAAATATCATAGCATAGTCTCTTAGGCTATTATTGCTTCCTTAGAGCAGTTCACTCTTTAGGAGATCAAAACAGTCTTTTCAGAGTATTTAAACACAGTCTCTTAGAAGATTCAATTTCTTAACACAACACAGTCTCTTTCTGATGATTGCAGTTTTTTCCAGATGCGAGGCTTACCTTCAGATAAACAAACAGTCTTGAAATAGTGCAGTTTCTGAGGGACCAATAAGTCTTAGGTCCGTGGTTGTTGTCGTAGGGTGCGGTGCAATGGAGTCTCAGGATGCTGTACAGTAGTCCAGTGATCAGGTTCAAGAGCAGCTGCTGGCTTCACTTGATTATGATGGATCCAAGGTTCAAATTCTGCGACTTTTACTGCAGTTGGAGTTGACAAGATGACAACATAGGGTCCCCTCCAATGCAGGGCTAACAGTATCTTTCTCCACTCTTTGATCCACACCGAGACTCCAGGCTTGAAAGGATGCAGGGGTTCAGGCAAATTGATGAGTAATCGATTTTGTACTCAGGTATGAAGACTCCTGCAAAACAGAACTTAAAACCAATAGTTCATGTCTAATAATTTCAGATCCTATCTGTCTCATATCTCCTTTTATTTCCTATACAATAGGCAGGGGTTGCCCATACAGAATCTCAAAAGGGGAAACTCCTAAAGACTTAGCAGGGGCTAAGTATATCCTAAGAAGGGTTATGGGAAGAACCTGGGGCCACTTCAGGTAAACCTCTTGGCAAAGTTTGGACAACTGAGATTTCAGGGTTCAATTCATACATTCTACTTTTCCTAAATTCTGAGATCTATAGGCAGTATGTATCTGTTAATATCAATATCTTGGGGCTATACTTAATGGACTTGCTTCCTAAGGTTATCCACCCTCATTCTTTGTACAGGGCCCCATAGGCATGCAAGGTTGTAAGGGCATACTTGGAATCTGGGTACACATTTAGACAGGGCCCTTTTCCTATTGTTAGTGCTCTAGTGAGGACTAGCAGTTCAGCTTTCTGTGGTGAAGTTTCTGGGGCCAGGGCTGAGGACTCAACTATCAAATCAGGGGTCACCACTGCATATCTAGCACAACAATGTCCATTGATGATGAAACTGCCTTCAGCCACAAAGAAAGTCTGTTCAGGGTTCTCCATAGGGACATCAGTCAAATCCAGGTGGCTTGAGAATACAGTGTCCATAACTTCTAAACAGTCATGATCAGGGGATCAAGACCAACTGATAACAACATAGCAGGATTGAAAGCTTGACTGACCCTTCAGTTGTATCTGGGGTTTTCACACAACATACTCTAATACTTCAACATTCATAGATTTGTTAGCTAGTAATTTCCTTTGTATTTCATATTGGTTAGAACAGAGTGTGGTACAGTAACTTGAAGATTCTGTCTCAAAGGGATTTTCCTTTTAGTTTTTGCTTGAATTCTTGAGGTAATCTTGTCCAGATGAGTTGGCCCCGCCTCCTTGTAGTGGGGTCTTGGGCTAAGCGTATGCAGAAAAAAACATCTTTTTAAGTCCAGAATGATGAAATGTATAGCTTCAGCAGAGATATCAGTTCCAAGAGAATATAAGGATTTTGGTACCACTGGTTGTATAGTTTCAGCTGCATCATTCATTCTTCTTAGATCCTGCACTGGGCGGTAATCACCTGTCCCAGGCTTCTTGACTGGCTTGAGGGTGACAATGGCAGGGGCTATGTTCTTCGCTAGGCCAGGTGGATTATCTTCTGCCCATCCTCCAGTTGGGGCTATGAGGTTGGTAGGTAGGTATACAGGAACTAGCTGGCTTGATTGGAGATGCACTATAGAACTGCTACTCTTCTTCTCGGGGAACAGTCAGCACCATCAATCCAGCAGGCTCTGGGTTCACAGTCATTTGCATTCCTCTCTCTTCAGCAAAGGATATCTGTGCTTGAAGCTTTGCAAGCAGGTCTCGGCCCAAAAATGGAATAGGGCATTCAGGCATATACAGGAACTGGTACATTATTATTATTTTTTTTTTAGTTCACACATGCGGTTCTGCAAAAAAGGCTTTGTGGCCTTAGCCCCAGTAGCTCTGATAATGGTGATGCATCTAGAAAAACACAGGGGCTACTGGCTTTAGTATTCTGCTCCTGTATCACCCATAAAAGTCCATATATTGGTCCCCTATTTTTCAGACTGACTCCTGGGGACCCAGGGAAACTGGAGAGTCCGGTCTGGCCTAGTCTTCATCCATGCTGTAGCCCTCTTCGGCTGCCACTCACGCTATAGCTGCTTCACTCTCGTGCTGAAACACTGTGCTTGGTTTATTGTTTTATGACTTTGCAATCAAGTACTCCCTCCTCCCCTCCTGGGGAGGAGTCAAGATACGGGCATTCACTTCTCTAATGTCCTTCTTTTTCTATAATGGGCGCACTCACACCCAGTTTTCACATCCGCTGCTCCTTCGATTAGGAAAACCTCCACATCATCCAACTAAAATATCTGTTCTCTTTTTCCATCTTACAATTTTTACATTCTCTGTCCTTCTTCAACAATCCACATACTTTCTGATAAACTTTCATTTAACCATTATGCCCGCAAATTCATCCAGTTCTCTGCAATTTCCGTTCATTAGTTCAATCAAGTCCTAAAACTTCTCAGTGCAGTTTTTTTTTCTTCCCAGTTCTAAACAAGTCTGGTCAGCTGACTTTCACTCCTGGGCTCTGTTTCTCCTAGCAACGCTCTATCTGGGAGGTTTCTTTTTTTTTTTTTTCATTCACTTCTCTCTTTGACTGACTGACAAAAACGCAAATTCTCCTGGGCTGCTAGATTGCATGGGGTATATAGTGAAGGCTGCCTGCGCTATTTGGATTGGGTTTGCATAATACTGTTCATGGCTAGTGCAAAGCTGGCCCTGGTCCTAGTGCAATGGGATTAGGATTACGTGACCCTCTCTCTTACTGGTGCAATGTACATCTGAAGGCATACGGCAATCAGGCTGAACTAGCAAATAAATCTCTATTTGTAGTGCCATCGGTACTTTAAACTGTGCCAGGGCTGCGGAGGTGGCTAGTGACGTTTAGTGACGTTTGCAGGGAGGTATCCCCCCTCCCCCCCCTTGTTCCAGGCTCTGCCCGGGATGATGGCAGAGCTGAGGGAAATAAACGGGCAGGATTTTTTTTTTTTTAAACATTTAACCAAGAATCCTATGTAGGGGAACTATTCTCTGTACAATCTGATAAACACGGGAAACTACGGGGCCATGAAGTAACTAACACTGGAATCTGCATGGACTCTGACCCCCCTTCCTCCCCCCATGGTGACGTAGTTAACAACAGACAGAGGGCGGTCAGTCAGGCTGCATTTTCCTGTGACTAGGCATAATAGATGTGTGCTCATTCTAAATAAGTACAATTTAGATAAATTCCTTCAAATATAAAACTATTATTTTGCAACATGTTATAACAACAATCCCAACAGAGAGAACTATTACGTATGGCTGGAAGAAACTAACTGCCAGCCGTACTCCGCACTTAAGGTGAATAGCGTCTCTGCAAAAGATTACAGTTTAGGAAGGAGATATTCAAAAGACATTCCGGATACTTTTTCAATAAAGTGGGTGGATATCTAGAATACATATACACTTTTTTCTTCCTATTTTATTTTTATTAACAATAAGTATGTCTTCTATGAGGTGCTTGCCGTAGTCAGTTTTCTTAATTTCTCTATCATGTCTGTCTGGACCATGAGATCTGTCTATCTGATTGATATAAAGTATTTATTTTAAAGTTATATGCCGTAACATGTAATACTAGCTTTACAAAATCCTCCACACTTGGTCCGTAACCACAAAGCAGGGCTTGAAATATTAGAACAGCTAAGGAGCTGGAAAGGGGTTTATAAGAACTTAGCCTTTCCTAGGCTAAGCCCAAAACTACCGGGATTCAAAATTCCGACCAAACACCCCCACCAAATGATACACAACACACGACCACAACGGAAGGAACACCACTCATTAGAACATATTGAACAAAACAGGCACAAGTTTCCTAGAACAATCACAGATCAGCTCAGCTTCAGAACGCTGGAAACAAGCCCTCACAGGGTTAAAAGACACTGTACATTCTTTCCTTCAGACACGCCCCTTGTCAGTTTCACACTGTCTGTGCTCTAGGAAAACAGAATGAGGGAGAGAAGTCCTTGATTTTAAAGTAGCGTTTTACATCTTCTTTCTTCCTTTCTTAATACAATTTCTTAATCAGTGAACGGTCACAAATTACTCAACAGAATAATCTCACATTTATAACAGAAGGGAAACTCGCAGTTTCAACAGATAACAAAAATCAAATACACAGGACGGACAATACACCAAACGCTTTCTCCGTTTCGCGACCTAGACGCAGTCACCCGGCTAGGAACTGCGCTAGTCCAGAGTCCACTCTCACTTGGTCCGTGCTGCCAGACCTCTCATTCACACTTCATTCACACAGTCATGCTAGCAACGTATCTCAGAATGCATTCCTTTCTATCTATTCTGACTAGTCTTAGCCAATTTCCCAATTACAAAAAGGATGGGGGTTTCACCCGGCGAATACCCATGCGGGGTTACTCGGCCCTTCCTTGAGAGGTGATCATGCTCTCTTACCAATTCCCAATATCTCGAGATTACAAATTCCAAGTTCCTGTCTGTTCTGACTAGGCTAAATCATGATTTATATTTTTTTTTTAACAGCTGTACCTCGCGAATACTCATGCAAGGATTTTCAAACAAAGACTTAAGTCTTACCAAACAAAAAGGACGATGGCTTCGCCTTGCGCATACTCATGCAAGGGTAATAGGACCGTCCTTGAGAGGGGATCAGTGCTCTCATTACCAAATTCCAAGTTCCAAGTTCTCGAGATTACAAGTCAAATTCTTACCAAAGTTTCACAAGTTTCAAACTGCAGTTCTAACTCATCTGTCTAGACAGGTTTTCAAAACTATACTTACCAGATCTGGTTCCCAAGCTTCTGAGTTGGATCCTGGACTCCCCCGGGTCGGAGGTGTTGGCCAGCTGGATTCAGTGCCTGCCGAGGCCAGGCAGAACTCCCTCCGATTCAAGAGGATCGGTGGGCCCAGGGAAATTCCCCTGCGTCGGATTGGCATGGTTCCAACTGGACCAAACCTCAAGGCGAATTACGTGGATTTATTCACTTGAACACCATCCACCACTCGCACTTCCCGGCCAACGCACCAAGAAATGTAGCAGGTACCACAAAATCACATGGGAACACTTGAGATGTGCATTGTATAGATTCTGAATTTATCGTCACAATAGCTTAGAAAGCCTTTGTGCTTTGCTTTATTGTTTTAACTAGCCGGGATGAAGATGACTAGAAGCCCCAAAGTGCGTCAATTGACGCAAATGCATCTTCGAAGGTTTATACCAGCGCCACTGCTAGAACCATGTCAGTTATGTAATGATGTCACATACTGCACGTAGTAAACAAATAAGTAACTTCAAATTAATTCACATCTGCATTTCATGCTCAATGCAGTCGTGATAATGCATCAATTGACGCACTTTGGGATTTCTAGATAAAATGCCTTTTTGGGGCTTCTAGTGTTAAAAAGTAGAGGAAGTATAGATGGCTACTATCGGGGATCTGAATCTTAAACCTTAAAAGTGAGCCTCTGGTACCTATCCCCTTGTGCAAATTAATTGAAACAAACTGGATTTTAAAATCTTTTCAGCCTACGAATTGTATATTTATTTATTTATTTACATTCTCTTATATACCGCGCTATTCTGCATCAGTGCGGTTTACATTGAACAAACTGAAATTACATTGAACAGGGCATTATAACTTGGAAATAACTATTTTATAGGGAACATGGGCTATGGAGGGTTAAGTGGCTTGCCCAAGACCACAAGGAGCACCTGTGGGACTAGAAACCCCAGTCTTTCCGGCCCAAGGTGGCTGTCCTCTAGTGGGATTTGAACCCCCGACCTTCCGGCCTGAAGTACCTTGCCCCAACCACTAGGCCACTCCTCCACTCCACTCCATATGAATTTAATGTTGATCTTTTGTTAATCAACTGGGTTAAATCATCACACATGAAATGTTTTCATCATTATTTGTGGGTTTATGGGTTAAATGACATAATAGATGATGTGATATAACATAGGAATGACTCATTGTGTATGTGACTATAATATCAGGCAACATTGTATCAGATTTTCTATTGAGTGTATTCTTAATTGTTAATCCAACCATTGTGCTTGATGGACATGATTGTCACCCTGCACGAACACACAGGGAAGACCTACAGGAATATGGCAAGTATAGTTGGTGTCAGTCTCACAACAGTCAGTCGTGTGATCAAATCTAAAAAGGAGACAGCATCCATCTCTCCTAAATGAAAGGGAAATTGTGGTCGTAAGAGGAAAACTACACCCAGAGACGACAACTATATTCTCGGGGAAAGTAGAAAAGACCTTGGTGGTGGGAAAAATAATGGAGGCGCTCCTGAAAGAACGAATGGTGAACTTTCTCAAAACCAACAGGTTGCAAGATCTGAGGCAACATGGTTTTACCAAAGGACGATCTTGCCAAACAAATCTGATTGAGTTCTTTGACTGGGTGACCAGAGAACTAGATCAGGGGCATGCGATGGATGTCATCTACCTGGATTTCAGCAAAGCCTTTGATACTGTCCCTCATAGGAGGCTTATCAGTAAACTCAGTAGTTTGGGTATGGGTCCCAAGGTGGTAAACTGGATCAGAAATTGGTTGACTTACAGACGACAGAAGGTGATGGTAAATGGAGCTCACTCGGATGAAAGGAAGGTGATCAGCGAGGTGCCCCAGAGTTCAGTCCTGGGCCCGGCACTGTTCAATGTATTTGTGAGTGATATAGCTGTAAGACTGAATGGGAAGGTCTGTCTTTTTGCAGATGACACGAAAATTTGCAACAGAGTGGACTCCCCCGAGGGAGTGATTAACATGAGGAAAGATCTAGAAAAACTGGAAGAATGGTCTCAGGCTTGGCAATTAAGATTTAATGCAAAGAAATGCAGTGTCATGCACTGGGGTAGTAGAAATCCAAGGAAATGTACACGATAGGGGGCGAGAGGTTGGTGTGCACGGATCAGGAGAACGACCTTGGTGTGATTATTTCTGTAGATCTCAAGGTGGCAAACAGTGCGACAAGGCGGTGGCAAAAGCCAGGAGGATGTTGGGCTGCATACAAAGAGGAATTACCAGCAGAAAGGAAGCGGTACTAATGCCACTGTATAAGTCACTGGTGAGACTTCACTTGGAATACTGTGTTCAGTTTTGGAGATCGTATCTTGCAAAGGATGTAGAAAGAATGGAAACTGTTCAGAGGAAGGCGACCAAAATGATTTGGAGCCTGTGTCAGAAGCCTTATGAGAAGAGACTTGAAGACCTAAATATATACACTTTGGAGGAGAGGAGAGGTAGGGGAGATATGATTCAGACCTTTAAATACTTAAAGAGAAATAATGAACAAACAAACCTCTTCCAAAGACGGAGAAGCTGTAAAATTAGAGGGCATAACATGAAGTTGCAAGGTGGTAAATTGAAAGGAAATGTCAGGAAATACTTTTTCACTGAAAGGGTGGTGGATGCTTGGAATGCCCTCCCGATGGAAGTGGTGGGGGAAAACACAGTGACGGAATTCAAAATGGCATGGGACAGACACAGTGCACCCCTTTACAGCAGCAGGATAAAATCAAAATAAACTGAATACTGGGCAGACTGGATGGGCTGTGCTGGTCTTTATCTGCCGTCATTTACTATGTTACTATGACCCTTGGAAGACAGGCGATACCTTAAAAAAGATGTGGAAAGAACGATATAACAGTCAGTTCTTTCACAATTTGCAGGTGACTTTTGAAAGTTGGTCGAAAAACACAATGACCTCTGAAAAAACAACTTCTGACAAAGTTTATGAAAGAGAAGCGCTATATATGGGGACTGAAACATAAAGATTGGATAAAAGTAATATTCAGTGATGAAAGTTATTTCTTCGTTCAGGGCCAAAGAAGCCAACATGTTTGGTATTCACCTGGAGAGAAGATTTGTGATTCCCACATCAACCAGAACATGAAACATCCCCAAAAGATGATGTTCTGGGGGTTAGACTAGATGGACCACGTTGGTCTTTATCTGCCGTCATTTACTATGTTACTATATTTCAGTTATTATGGAGTTGACAGCTTGCATCCAGTTGAGGGAATGATGCATTTACAACAATACGTCAATGTTGTCCAAAGAAGAATTGTTCCAGAGCTAGAGAAGACATTTACTGATGGATCTGGTATCTTTCAGCAGGATTTTGCCTCATCAAAATTGGTGAAAAGTGTTTTTTTTTTTTTTCAAAAGAAGCAAATAAAGGTACTGGACTGGCCAGGACACACTCTGGATTTAAACCCAATAGAGAATCTGTGGTCCATTTGCAAACTTTGCCTTGGTGGAATGACTGTACTTCAAAGGAGAAGCTTGTACAAGCTGTGATTCAAGTCTGGTACAGGGACCCAAAAATCATTACAGACTGCTTGAAATTAGTGGACTCCATGCCAAGTCGTATCCAGATGCTGGTAAAAAATAGAGGAGGTCATATATGTAAACCGCACTTGAAACAAGGGAAAGAGCGGTATATAAATAACTGTTAAATAAATAAATAAATAAATTATGTACTAATATGTGGCTATTTATAAGATTTTAATTGGAAATGCCAATTTTTACTTATTTTTCAGCTTGTTTCAATTAATATGCTCTAGGGTGTATATTGTATGTGTTGTTGGGGGGGGGGGGTGAATGTAGGTTCTGAGAGATTCTTTGGTTTATAAAAAGCAAGCGTGTAGAAAGGACATTTTTGAACAAGGAGTTATTGTATGAGGTTGAAGAGAGGTACATGTAAAAGAAACATTAGAAAATATTTAAAGATCAATGGATGTATAGAATAAACTCGTAGTGGAAGTGCTGGTTGTGTAAAAACAGACCTGCTGTTAAGTGTCATTGAGTCGGTGTCCTTCTGGATACTGTATCAACAATGAGCTGCCTGACTAAAGACCTGCTATTAGTAAATCATAAACGATCATTAAAATCAACTGCAGAACCTAAAGATTGCATGGCCATTTATAATGCTGATTTTTAAGAAGGGTTCCAGGGGTGATCTGAGAAACTACAGACTGGTGATCCTGAATGAAGTCAGTGCTGGGGAAAATGGTAGAAATCATTTATAAAAAGCACAATTACTGAACATATAAATAGTCATTGTTTAATGGGATAAAGCCAACATGGGTTTAACCAAGGGAAGTCTTGCTCACCAATCTGCTACTTTTCTTTGAAGGTGAGAATAAACAGATAAAGAAGAGCTGGTTGATATGTCTGGATTTTCGGAAAGCATTTGACAAAGTCGACCTCATGAGAGACTTGAGGAAATTTAAAAATCATAGGATAGGAAACAATGTTCTGTTATGGATTTGGAACTGGTTAAAAGATAGAAAATAGAGGGAAAATAGTTTTCCCAATGGAGAGAGGTGAATAGTTGAGTGCTCAAATGATATGTATTGGGCCTACTGCTTTTTAACCTATTTATAAATGATCTGGAAATAATAACAAATGAAGTGATAAAATTTGAGATGAGACAAAATTATTCAAAGGTGTTAAATCCCAAGAGGATTTTGAGGAATTGCAAGGAGACCTTAAAAAAAACTGAACAAGCAAATAATGTTAGGAATTCTAAGGAAATGAATCATGAATAAAATGGAGAATATCATAATGCCAGTAGATCCAGCGCTGGCCCAGTCATAAGACTAGGCAGTCACATTGGGCAGCATCTCCTCTTTTGGAGAGGGAGCAAAGAGCAGCAGCTGTCAAAGCAAAGCAATAGATACTGAGAGGCACACAAACTGAAAGAGCCATGGGCACAGTCTTTGACATGCAGGACATACACGCACACACACACGTTAATATTTAAACGTCTTATGTCCACTTATTTATTTATTTATTTATTTAAAGTTTCTTCTATACCGCACTATTCAGCATCAGCGCGGTTTACATGGAACAAAAATGCTCAGTACAATTAACACGTATGAGTTCACAGATAACAGGGCAAATAACTGGGATAACAGGGGTAACTATTTACTTATGCATAGGGTGGTATTCAGATGACTGTGACTTTTGAACTTAATTATCAGAATCTTTTGGGGTGAGGGGACTGTAAGGCTGAAGGTTTCCCTAGGACACCCACAACCTTGGGCTAGCCTTGTCTGTATGTATTTATTTATTTATTTATTACATTTTATTTTATTTAACAAGTTTTCTTATACCGCCCTATCATTAATTCAGGGTGGTTTACAGAGAACATATCACCAAAACCAACTTTTATCTAGAACAGGGTGCTGAACTTGGATTATTATATGCGGTTACATTGATTAACAACAACTATTTAGATTAGGCAGCAGAACTTATACATGAAGTAGTTATTTATCTTTATCTTTATTGGCTCATTTAATATACCGCTCTTTACCGATGGCACCAGAGCGGTGTACAATAACAAAATATAAGGCTGCTGAAAAGGAAAAGGAACGCCATAAAAAATTAAGAGAAAGGATAGAGTGGAGAAATAGAATAAAGCAGCAGAGAGAGCAAAACAAGGTGCGCTGTAACAGAGGGTTAAATACATCCCGGTTCAGCGGGGTGGAAGGGAAAGCGGAGAGGAGGGAGGTTAAAGGCAGGGCAGAAGAGGTGGGTCTTCAGCTTGGTCTTAAAAATTTTATAGGAGGGTTCTAACCGGTGGGCGGGGGGGAGCGAGTTCCAGAGTCGGGGGCCCAGAAAGAAAAATGCTGAGGAGCGGGTGGACTCAAGGTGGGCTTGTGATGGAGAAGGAAGGGACATATGGTTCAGGTGGATCGATCTGAGAGAGTGGTGAGACAAATGAAGATGGATTAGGTCGGCAAGGTAGAGAGGAATACCGGTATGGATGGTTTTATGCACATATATAAGTACTTTGAACTGTATACGAAAAACAAGGGGAAGCCAGTGTAGGTGAATCAAGATGGTGGTGATGTGATCAAAATGAGAAGCATGTGTGAGAATACGTGCAGCTGTGTGGTGGACAAGTTGTAATCTCCGCAATTGGGTTTGGGGAAGGCCGGCCAGGACAACATTGCAGTAGTCCAAGCGAGATACCACTAAGGACAGTAATAATGTGGTCATGGAGGAGACTGATATGAAGGGGCAAATGGCATGGAGTTGTCTTAAGGTGTGAAAGGATCGCTGTACGACAGAAGAAATATGTTCTTTGAAGGATAAGGCGTAGTCCAGGGTGACTTCTAGGTAGCGTAGGGAGGAGACTACTGGCAATGGAGAGCAGGACAAAATAGGGGCAAGAGGGGGAATTGGGGCACCGGAGGTAAACCAAATGGCAGATGTTTTGGACGGATTCACGTGCAAAAAATTTGAGGAGAACCAGGAGGACACTGAGGCCAAACAGGAATTGAGAGGAGTAAGATCTGGGACAGTGGGGTCTGTATGGTGGAGAAGAATGATATCATCAGCATAGTAGTGAGCAGAAATGCTGTGCTGCTGAACTAGGAGTGCAAGGGGGGGTCATGAAAACGTTAAATAAGAGAGGGGCAAAGACAGAACCCTGGGGAACACCACATGGGAGAGGGGTGGGAGGAGAAGAGAAGGGACCTGTGGAAACGGAAAAGGTTCTGTGGGAGAGGAATGAGTGAAACCAAGACAGTACAGAGCCAGAAAGCCCAGTGTTGTGTAAACGAGCTAGGAGAGTAGGGTGATCCACAAGGTCGAAGGCAGCAGATAAGTCTAGGGAGACGGCAATGGAGATGTGACCACGGTCATGAGCAGTACGCACTTCATTAAGGAAGGAGAGCAGAATAGATTCAGTGCTATGATTGGGGCGGAAACCGGATTGACGGGGGTGGAGTGTCAGAGAGGCCTCAAGGTGAGAAGAGAATTGTGCATAGACCAGTTTTTCAAGAATCTTTGAGAGGAAGGGAAGATTGGAGATAGGGCGCCAATTGGCCGGGAAGGACGGGTCAAGAGAGTCTAGGCAGTCACATTGGGCAGCATCTCCTCTTTTGGAGAGGGAGCAAAAAGCAGCAGCTGTCAAAGCAAAGCAATAGATACTGAGAGGCACACAAACTGAAAGAGCCATCGGCACAGTCTTTGACATGCAGGATGTACACGCATGCACACACACACGTTAATATTTAAATGTCTTATGTCCACTTATGCATAGGGTGGTATTCAGATGATTGTGACTTTTGAACTTAATTATCAAAATCTTTTGGGGGAAGGGGACTGTAAGGCTGAAGGTTTCCCTAGGACACCCACAACCTTGGGCCAGCCTTGTCTGTATTTATTTATTGCATTTTATTTTATTTAACAAGTTTTCTTATACCGCCCTATCATTAATTCAGGGCGGTTTACAGAGAACATATCACCAAAACTAACTTTTATCTAGAACAGGGTGCTGAACTTGGATGATTATATGCGGTTACATTGATTAACAACAACTATTTAGATTAGGCAGCAGAACCTATACATGAAGTAGTTATTTATGAGTTGAGGGTATTGCTTCATGAGTATTGCATGCAGTTTTGGTCACTGCATCTCAAAAAAGATATAGAAAAATTAGAAAAGGTACAGAGAAAAGCGACTAAAATGTTGAGGATGAGCGATGCCCCTATGAGGAAAGGCTAAAGAGCTTAGGGCTCTTTGGCTTGGAGAAGAGATGGCCGAGGTGAGATATAATAGAGGTCTACAAAACGATGAGTTGAGTGCAATGTGTAAATACAAATTTGTTGTTTACTCCTTCAAAAAATATAAAGAATAGAGAGACATGTATTGAAGCTACTAAGTAGTACATTTAAGACAAATCTGAGAAAATATTTTTTCACTCAACGCACATGACACGTAAGCTCTGGAATTAGTTGCCAGAGGAGATGGTTAAAGCTATTTGTATATATGGGTTTAAAATGTTTTGTCAAGTATATACCTGGAGAAAAAGTCCATAAAACAGTATTAATGTGGACTTGGGGATATCCGCTGCTTATCCCTGGCTTTAGCAGAATGAAATCTGTCTATCTTTGGGATTGTTGCCTGTGACGAATTTCTAGCTGAGGGTAACAAACACAGGGATCCTTATTCGGCTCTTGGTCTCCTATCTCTGGTCCCAGAAGCCATCGAGAAGAAATGAAAACAAAACACACACAGACGTATACCATAATATACTCTGCTAAAGTTTTTTAGGAAGGAATTCACAGGCCCGCATACCTGAGCAGTCTCCTGTAACCCCATCTTAGTTTGGCCACAACTCCTTCTTTTATAGGAAAAAAAATGCCACATTGTACAATTTCATCTTATCACTCTGTCATGCTTTTTGCTTTACTTTTGTTTATCTACATGTTACAGATCAAGCCAAGCATAAACATAATGCTCACACTTAATCAGGACAAGCGTCCTGCAAACAGAAGCTCCCAGTCTTGCAAGATGTAACCTTGACTGTCTCTCTTATTCATAAACTCCCCTTGTGAAATTGTCAGTATATTCAGAGCTGTTCTCACACTCTAAACTTTTCCCTGAAGCCCAGGCCCTTTCTACAGAGATCATGCCGGGTTACTTGTGAGCTGGATTGGTCTTTTGGAAAAAGGATACTGGGCTTGTTTGACCTTTAGTCAATCTGGCAAATCTTATGTTCTATCAGAATTCAAGAAACTTCAGATAAATGCAGAGGTTCCCCAAATATGGTGAAGTAAGGGTAAAAGAAAGATGAAAAGGATCTTGTGGTATTTACTCCTGGGGAAATTCTGCTCAATGCAGCATTTACGCAGAATTCCCCACCTACATATAATTTTGCATTGGCTATGCAGAATTCTGTGCAGGCATCGACAAGCTAGTGCGGCAGCTTGGAACGCACAAGTTTTAAGTGTGCCTGAGCCCGCATCACTGTTCTCTTCACAGCTGCAGGATCATTTCTCTTTGCTCCCACTGTTGTATTATACTTCCAATGCTGGCAAGCAAAGTTTTAACAAGGTAAATGGAAGCGCTTCCTGTTTCTTGCTAGAGACAGGAAGTTCCATTTAGTTTATTTAAAATTTTATATGCTGCTATATCGAAACAGCATGGTGGTTTACAATAAAAAACACAAATAGAACTCCATGAATATAGAAAAGAGCATTCACATCATACAGAAGAATTAAGAGAAAGTCAAGAGAGAGACAGGTCAGCATCTTATCATAGTGTGAGGAAAGCTTTCTGAAAGAGATGTTTTTTGAGTGATGCTTTAAACCTTAGGTAGGACGATTCCAGGTGAAGGTCAGAGAGGGGGAAAGCATTCCAAAACATCAGTGCAAGGAAGAAAGAACAGAGTGTCGAGTAGACTCGTACTTAGTTTGAGTAACAGAGGGGAGGTGTAGGTGATTGGTGTGAAGTGACCGGAGAACCCTATGAGCTTTCATTTACTTTCTTAAAGCATTCATTGCCAGCATTTGAAATACTTAATCGTTTGGTCTAATTTCAGAGGGTTAATAGATAAGCACATCTTGGATAATTTTTCTACATTGTATGAGAAGTAGTTGTACTTCTATATTTGAAATAATTAATAAAAGAAAAAATATATAAAAGAAGTTAAAAACAAGAAAAAGTTTAGAGCAAGTATCACTGCGAATTGTTACAAGTGCAGTGCATTTACAATATTGGAGAGCTGGAAGCCCGAGAGAACTTGATAAAACTCATATGGTCGTTGATGCAAAAAGGCAGTTTGTTTGCGACAGAAGTTCAAAAACATTGCCGAATCGAGTCGGAGACCACAAGTTCTTTTAATATTTGATATTTAGCAATAAATGCACTCACTTTTGATTAGATCTGTAGAAGTCAATACAGGGAGCAATAGTCCCCATCCTAGAGCACGATTAGGGGGAGAGAATTACAAGAATCAATAGAGCATTTGAAATACAGCACAGCCAGTGATTTTGTTAAAAATGCTCCTGTGGATTGTGCAGAAGAAGTGATTGGCTGGGGGGCTGAAGACGTGCTGCTGGTGAGATTGGGGGGGGGGGGGTGGAGAACGTGGTGACTGGGGAGCTGGAGAAGTGATGCTGGTGAGTCAGGGGGTGACTGAAAGACTGGGATGGGCCACTGGTGAGTGGGAGGCGACTGACATGTGCTGCTGATTAGTTGGGGGTATGTGGCTGAGGGCTATAGAAAGACTGCTGGTAGGTCAGGGGTGTGTGGCTGGAGGCTGGAGAAGAGCTGTTGGTGGGTGAGGGGAAAGGGGGTGTGGCTGGGGGCTGGAGAAGGGCTGCTGGTGCGTCAGGGGTGTGTGGCTGAGGGCTTGAGAAGGGCTGCTGGGGTGTCGGGGGTCTGGCTGGTGGCTGGAGAACGTCTGCTGGTGGGTCAGGGGTGTGGCTGGGGCGTGAGGAGGACTGCTGGTGGGTCAGTGGTGTGGCTGGGAGCTGGAGGAGGACTGCTGGTGGGTCGGGGGTGTGGCTGGTGGCTGGAGAAGGACTGCTGGTGGGTCAGGGGTGTGGCTGGGGGCTGGAGGAGGACTGCTGGTGGGTCAGGGGTGTGGCTGGGGGCTGGAGGAGGACTGCTGGTGGGTCAGGGGTGTGGCTGGGGGCTGAAGAAGAACTGGTGGGTGAGGAGCGTGGGGCTGGAGAAGAGCTGCTGGTGTTGGGAGGGCATGGCTTCAGAGTTGGAGAAGGGCTGCTGGTGAGTTACGGATGGTGGGGCTGGAGAAGGGCTGTTGGTGAGTTGGGGGGTGTGGCTGGGGGCTGGAGAAAGGCTGCTAGTGAGTGGGAGGTGACTGAAGACTGAGAAGGGCTGCTGGTGAGTTGCGGGGTTGGTGTGTCTGGGGGCTGAAGAAGGGCTGCTGGTATTTGTTTATTTAAGACCTAACTATACTGCTCTGCGATGTGTGCCTTTGAGTCAAGGCTGACTCCTAGCGACTTGAGTTCCTGAGTTTTCTTGGCAGTGTGACCGGACATAGATTGTCAGGCCAATGGAGGGTTAAGAGGCTTGCCCAAGGCCACAAGGAGTGCTAGTAGAAATCAAACCCTGGTCTCTCGATTACCAAGCCAGAGCTCTAACCATTAGTTTACTCCACCACCACTGCTCTATGCCATAGGGTACCAGAGTGGTTTACAAATCTAAATTAAAACATACATTAAAAGAAAAGAACTACAGTATAAATAGGAAAGAAAAAAATACAGGTCAGGAATAGGATAACATTGAGAACACAAGCTGTCCAGTGTACACCCATCACAGCATCCTCTGAAAAGTGGTGGCTGGGTGCTGGAGAAGGGCTGCTGCTGGTTTGGGAGTGTGGCTGGGGGCTGGAGAAGTGCTGTGGTGGGTCAGGGGCTGTGGCTGGGGACTGGAGAAGGGCTGCTGGTGGGTGGAGTGGTGTGGCTGGAGGCTGGATAAAGGCTGCTGGTGAGTCGGAGGGGGTGGTGTGTGGGGACTGGAGAAGAGTGGCTGGCATGATTGGGGGTTGGAGAAAGGGGGAGCGTCATGATTTTGGGCTAGAGAAGGGAGGAGTGGCATGACTGGAGGCTGGAAAAGTGGGGAGTGGTATAGCTTTGGAGGATGGAGAAGGGCTGCTGGTGTGTCGTGGGTTGGTGTGTCTGGGAGCTGGAGAAGGCCCATTGCTGGGGGCTGTAGAAGGGTTGTTGGTGAGTCAGGGGCTGAGGTGGGCTGCTGGTGGAGGAAGTGGTGTAGTTGGAGGCTGGAGAAGAGGGGAGTGGTGTGACGGGGGGGGGGGGGGTAAAGGGAGCATGGTGTAGCTGAGGGCTGGAGAATGGCTGCTGGTGAGTCAGAGGGGTGGTGTGACTGGGTTCTGAAGGGCTACTGGTGAGTCGGGGAGTGGTGTGGCCGGGGGCTGGAAATTGTTTTTGCTTAGTTTTGTTGTTCTTCATTTATTTTATTTTTTGTTTCTTTGGTTTTCCTTTCTCCAGGCCACAACATATCCCTTGGGTGCTACCAATGGCAGTAGCAATAAAAACGGCATCTCTCGCCTTTCCTTCTCCCAACCCTTACCCCCCACTAATCTGGGCCCTTTTGGCAGCAGTGGTAGCTGTTTCTCTCTATAGCAGTGCTTCCCAGCCTGTGCTTCATGGATCCGTGAGACTATTGCAGGGGATCGACAGCACAAAGATGGGGGGGGAGAGAGGGAGAAGCTGCTGGGTATTGGCCTCAGGAAGGAAAGCATGGAGAGAACTGGCTGGGGGGTAGGAAAGCAAAAGAGACTGAGACTGTTGGGGACTGGCTGGAGTGAGTGAAAGGGAGACAGAAGGGAAGGAAATAAAGAGGGCTAGTGGGGACAGGGCTGGTGCTGAGGGGAGGGGGTCCAGTAAGAGTGGTGGGAATGAACTGATGTTCCTGAACCTTTTGAGAACTAATAAGGGGTCTACACAACCAAAAAAGTTGGGAACCTCTGCTGTAGGGCCTACAAGCTACTGCCTCTGCTATGCTAGGGGCGGGGGAGGCAGCGACTGCAGGCCCTGGCAGTTGGGTTGCCAATTGACTCCAGATGCACCAAAAGGCTTGATCCAGTCCTGAGTTTACCCCATTTAATACAGGGACATGTAGTCTAGGACCGGATCAAGCGTGTTGAGCGCATCTGGAGCCAATTGGCAACCCTATCTGGAAGTGTGGCATCCTATGCTGAATTTTAGGACCTGAGTGACCTGGACCTGCTATTTTTCCTTTTTTTTGTTTGCCCAAGCTCTATTGATATGTCAGCACTGTACCCCATTTTTATTATGGCTTGGGGTCTAGCAGCTTTTTTTACTGTCCTCTTAATTAGTCAAGCCTGTGGTTTTTCTAAAACAGTTCAGCTGTAAAATAAACTTCCCTCTCCCCTTGTTCAGAGCTCCCGATGTAGAGGCTGTTCTCCCCCCAACAGGCTAGAACTGTCCTATGAATCCGGGAACTGTTGCTTTAAGAATTAACATTGTAAGAGGTAAACTTTGTACGTATACAAATTCAAGTTAAAATTAAGTCAATACTAATTTTTGTTTATTAAAAACAGGCCCACAGTCCAGGTTGCATATGTTAGTAGTATTCAGAGATTGGTCTAATATTTGGGGGTCTTATTCAGTTTCTGCTGTTTTGTATTATCTTTTGTTGATATGTTGTGCATTTATTTTTTTGGGAGGGGGGTGTTGTACATTTTTGTATATTGTTGTCAGAACTGATTTTAAATTGTGTTATTGTTGCTATACATTCAAACTATTGGGTAGGTTAGGAAATGAACAAACCTTTTTAAAAAAAAATCTTTAATTTTTTAAAATGTTATATTTATTGCAATTTATAAAATTTAAATAACCACCCACTTGTAAAGAAATATAATGGAGGAAAAAAATGGAACCCATCAGTTAAAGAAACATAAAATAAATATACACCCTACATTCCTTTAGCTCACAAACTGAAGAAGGGTCAATAAGAAAAAATGTGGAATAGTTCAAAGGAAAACAAGTTAGAAGCAAATAAGAAAAGTTCTACTACTATTACTTATTGTTTGTATAATGCTAGAAGGCATGCATAGCTCTGTACACATACAGGTGAGAGAAAGAGTCCCTGCTCATCAGAGTTTATAATCTACGCAAGACAAACATTTAGAACAAACAGAGTACTAGGGTTAAACTAAGGGGAAATGGTTATAACACACTATTTATTTATTTAAATATCTTTTCTATACCGCGCTCTTTAAAATCAGTGCAGTTTACAGGCAAACAAGAATCTGTATGGTGCGGTGGAAACCTGCACTGTACATTACAATGAACAAGTGGTGTAGTTTGGGACTAACATGGGTAACTATATACAGACTGAGCACTCAGGTCACAAACAGTACTGACCAGAGTTGCTTAGTAACTATTTACAAGAATAGATAGCTATATACATGTTGTTATTTGCATGCCACAAGAATAGATAGCTATATACATGTTATACAGTTGTGCTAGTGGTGTTGCATCAGTGTGTCCTGGTGTGTGCATTGACACTGTCCAGGTGGTTGAGTATGTCTGATTGTGGTTCATCACTAGCTTGGGAGTAGTGTAGGAGGAAGAGGTGGTGTTTCAGTGCCTTCCTAAACTGGGCAAGGTCCGCAATGGACCAGATGGAGGTTGGGAGGGCGTTCCAGCTTGTGGGTGCATAGAACACAAAGGCTCTGTTCCTTGTTGCTTGCGTGCATTTTGTCATTGCATTTGGGATTATCAGTGTGTTGGCAGTGTGTTCTGGATCTGTTGGGGGGAGTGAGTTGGACGAGGTCCGTGAGTGATGCGGAGGAGCAATTGTTGATGGCCTTGAAGGTTAGTAATAAGGGGAATCAGAATAAGGGGATCGGAATTCAAAAGCAGCTTTGACGATGTGGGGTTCAGCCTTGATTTTGAATAGCATTAAATATGTTAAATCACCACAGCACCCTTCCCAAAATTATAAATGCAAATTCACCTCTTTTTGTCGGATGGAACCAAGGGAAGATAGAACCATAACCCTAACCACACCAGATGGCACCATCCATTTTATTCAAAACATAAGCTGCTAAACAGCATCAAAACTTAGCTTATCTTCGATGAAGAACTTATTCAAATTCGCTACGATACACAATCCTCTGAGAGTAAGGCACGACGTGCACGTTTTGGAAATGATTCCTGTATCAAATGCAGTGCTCTTCACTATGTATCAACCGTCAAACAACGCCGAGCTTCTCACCCGGTTTATTCTCTGGAAGGGACCTTTTTAGTGGCTACACCAGCCATCAATCACAGCTATACTCCAATCAATCGGCAGGGGAAACCCCACAGATCAGGGCTTTGTGGATTGATTTTGAATAGGACAAAAGATGAAGCCTAATGTATCGACTCAAGTAGTCTGTTCCAGGCATAGGGTGCAGCAAAGTGTAAAGAATGGAGTCTAGAGTTCGCGGTGGAAGAGATGGGTACAGATAAAAGTGAATTGCCTAATGAACGGAGTTCCTATAGAGGGGTATAGGGAAAGATAAGAGAGAAAGGTAATGAGTTGTAGATCAGTAGAAGTTTGAACGGGATGCAGAAATGGATAGGGAGCCAATGACATGATTTGAGAAGAGGGGCTATGTGAGCATAGTGGCACTGGCAGAAGATTAACCATGTGAACATAAGAACATAACATAAAAACATAAGATATCCCATACTTGGTCAGACCAAGTTCTATCAAGCCCAGTATCCTGTTTCCAACAGTGGCCAATCTAGGTCATAAGTACCTAGCAGTTTCCCTAAAAGATACAGGTTCTTCAGTGCTTGTATTGGGTCAAGCAGAGATATCCTGGGTCCCTTTTAATAATGGTTTATGGACCTTTCCTCCAGGAACTTGTCCAAATTTTTTTTAAACCCAGCTACACTAACAGCTTTTACTACATCCTCTGGTAACAAATTCCAGAGTTTGATTACACACTGAGTGAAAAAATATTTTCTTTTATTAGTTTTAAATAAGTTACCCTGTAGCTTCATTGCATGTCCCCTAGTCTTTCTATATTCTGATGACGTAAACAGTCGATCTACGTTTTACCCGTTCCACTCCATTCATTAATTTATAGACCTCTTATCATATCTCCCCTCAACCATCTCTTTTCCAGGTTGAAGAGCCCTAACCTTTTTAGCCTCTCTTCATAGGAGTATCTTTCCATCCCCTTTACCATTTTTGTGGCTCTTCTCTGTACCCTTTCTTATAATGCTATATTCTTTTTAAGATACAGAGACCAGAATTGCACACAGTATTCAAGGTGTGGTCGCACCATGGAACGATACAGAAGCATTATAACATTCTTTGTTTTATTTTCCATTCCTTTCCTTATGATACCTAGCATTCTGTTTGCTCTCTTGGCCGCCGCTGCACACTGGGCGGAGGGCTTTAACATGTTATCCACAATGACGCCTAAATCTTTTTCCTGGGTGGTGGTTCCCAATGTGGAACCTTGCATCATGTAACCATAGTTTGGGTTGTTCTTTCCTAGGTGCATAATGTTGCACTTGTCCACATTAAATTTCATCTGCCATTTGGATGCCCAGTCTTCCAATTTATCAAGGTCCTCTTGCATTTTTCCACAATCCTCATGGGTTTTAACAATTAAATAATTTTGTGTCATCTGCAAATTTGTTAACCTCACTCGTTATTCCCTTTTCCAGGTCTTTTATGAATATGTCAAAAAGCAGCGGATACAGCACAGATCCCTGGGGTACTCCACTATTCACCTTTATCCATTGGGAAAATTGGCCATTTAGCCCTACCCTCTGTGACTGAATTTTGAATGGATTGAAGGGAAGGGAGATGGTTTAGGAGGCGATCAGCGAGGAGCAGGGTGCAATGGTTTAAGAGGGAGGTGACTAAAGAGTAGATAGGGGTCTTGGTAGTATGCTCAGAAAGGAAGGGAAGGATTCTGCTGATGTTATAGAGAGAGAAGTGACAGATTTTAGCTATCTGTTGGATGTGTGCAGAGAAAAAGAGAGAAGAATCAAAGATGATCTCAGAGTCGCGAGCTGTGGAAAAAGGCATGCTCCCATACTAATTCAAAGGTGCACTCTTGTTCCATCACTTCTGGGGAGGGGGGGAGGGCCAGCAGTAACTACAGGTTTCTTTACATCTAGAAAGGATCTTAACTGTTCTGGCATAGAAAACATACATCCGATATTTTATATATTAACAATACATTTACGGGGTAACATAGTAGAAAAGAGAGAGACCCCTAAGTTCAAAGTCTCTTGCCGCATGGCCAGAAATAATTTCCTTTTTTCCTGGATTATAGTGCAACATCGAGATATATCCAAATATGCTGCCCAAGAAAAATGTCCTTAATTTTTGTAGAACTGTGCTCTTATCCTGTTCAAATATGAAATTTGCCAGTAGAGTAGCGCGCTCCTCTGTTTCGGATAGTGTAGGTTTCAGCAAACAGAAACATTCATCAGTCCTGAACTAGCCTCCTCTTGTCTCCTTTGAGCAGGCAAAAAGTAAACTTTAAAGATAGCATTGAAATAGAAAGAATATGCAAAACTTCAGAAAGATATTTCTTTAAGCCATCAAGAGGAGAAATATCTGGAATATTAGGAAAATTTAATATTCAAAGGTTCAGGTGTCTCATCTGTTGTTCAAAACTCACAAGCTTACGATATATTGGTATTTTATGTTAACCAAGGCTTCAATTGCAGTCTTAGAATGTTTAACATCATTTTCAAAAGAAACTATCTTTTCTTAAGATTTCATGGTAAGGGAATGTGGTTTCTGAGCCAAATTCTCTGATGTTTGAAGTAGGGAATTATGTCATCAGAGCAGTGAGAGACAGCAGAATATAGCTTGACCAACATCTCTCAAATTGTATGCAAAGTAATTCTTGTGTATCTGTCCTTAGTATTCTCCATTGAGTAATCTTACCCAAAGTCTTCACAGAAACATGTATTTTAAATTTCAGCTGCCTATTGAAGATTTGTGCAGTCTGACGTCACATTCATTAGCAATCGCACTGTCTGCAGCTGTCCCCGAATCCACGGAAGATATTTTGTGTAGGGGCTTTAATGCTTTGGACATGAACAGTGAAAGGATTGAAACAGCACAGCAAGTAAGTAGCTCCAGAAGTGCTAAGCGCTGGACATCGTGAGCATTTGAAGACTTGTCACACTAAACTGTATTGCTTAAAATATATGATCTAGAATTCTGTTGATGCTTTCAGGGTATGTCTGAGTATGCTCTAGTTCTTGCTGCTTCAGTAAAGACAGTAAAAAAAATCTCATGCAACCTTTCATTGTCAAATGATCTTTCTGCACCTGCCATGCCAGATCAAGCTATGTGCATGCAGCTGTCAGGTATGGTGAGCCTGATTTAAGCCACATGAGAGGAGAGAAGCACGGAGACATAAGTGATGAGAATGCCCTTAATGCATTAAAACCTTCTGCGTTCTGTTTTATTTGTGCGCCACCTTCCTAAAAACTAAATGTCCCAAAAAGGTTTGCAACTGAAGAGCACACAATACAGGAAAAGTACAAAAATGTATATAAATCCCTCAGGAGAAGTAGCTGCCACACAAAGTTATTTCCATCTCTCCTGTTTCCATATTTATGAAAAGCGGACTTAAGCAGAGTGCAGCCATCATGGGGGGTGGGGAAAGCTGCCTGGAGAGTGGGCATAGCTCTTGCTCAGATGTTCTAGATTCTAAGCGAATCATTGGGTATCTTGTTAGTTGAAGTGAGGCAAGTCTTTGAATATTCTGGATCCAGACTTACTCAAGTCTCATCACATACTAATAATAAAAATGAGTTGCACTATGTGTAATAATGCATTCTGCAGATATCCTACAATGGATCTGCTTAATATATATCTGGTGGTGGGTGAGCACAGAGATTTCCCTTTTGAGGCTCTCAGCTTGCCTCATCCACATTCAGCATTTATAACTCTTTTAACATACATTCTGTTTTTAAATTGTTCCATACGGTCTGTTTATAATGTAAATATATTATTTTTTCAGTTCTTTTCATGGTTTGCTCAGCTGCAGACCCAGATGGATCAAGATGAAGGTGCAAAGTACAGGTATGCTATTTGACATATCTTACCATGTTCATCAATTAGACGGTGCAATCAAGAATTCATCCAGCAAATCTGTTTGCACATCATGCAGTGATGAAGTCTTTTATGGTAATGATTTTTGCTTGAAAATTTAAAATATGCCTCCATCATTATTGTATCCACATTAAAGGACCACTCACATGCTTATCTGAGGGGACTCTGTAGCTTCCTCAAACGGATGCTAGGTCCAGAACAACAAAAATGAAACTGGAGAGCAAGTTTTGCTTTTCAATTATTTGGTCTACCCATTTTATTCCTGGCATCTGAACCGGCCTTTAGCATCATTTTTTTTTCTCTTGCCTTCTCCCATTCTACTCCCAAAGAGAAGGGGTGGGGGGACTGATGACATGTGGATTGGAGGAGGAACAGCCTAGTGGTTAGAGCAATAGTATGAGAACCAAGGTTTAAATACTTCTTCTTCCACTGGCGCTTTTTGTGACCTTGGGCAAGTCACTTCACCCTCAGGTGTAGAAATTAGATTGCAAGCTCTCTGAGAAGAGGGAAATATCTAACTGTACCTGAATGTAATTGACCTTGAACTATCACTGAAAAAGCATGAGCTATATCCAAATAAATACATGGCCTCCACTGCTGAGCACGAGATGGATGTAGCTAGCAGCCAAGGAGCAGCATTTTTCACAATGGTTCATTAAGAGACTTTTTTTTTTTTAATTTGTTTATTTTCATTTCCAAATACAACCATATACATTTTTACATTTATATTTGAAAGCTCAACCTTCCCCAGGATCAATATCCCTCCCCCCCCCCGTCCTAAACCCTTCCACTCCCTTTACCCACTCACCAATAGATCAAATCATTTATTTAACCACTCCAGAAAGTAGGACCAGGCTTCTTCAAATTGTTCATGTTCCCCTTATGTAGAGCAGTCACAAACAATTCATCTTAGTTTGAACCCTTTGCAAAAACAACACTTGAATTTGCTTCCAGTGGGCAGCCAAAACCATACGGGCCACTGTTAATCCTAGTTGCACCAGCCTATTAGCAGGGATGCCCACCCAGGGAATCCCCACCCTCACTCAATAGTGTGCCCACCAGTGACACTAGGCTCTTCCTTTTAACCAATCTATCCCAAAATAGGAAATCCTGTTTCCAAAAAATCTAGATCTTGGGACACTCCCACCATGTATGTTAAAAGGTTCTCTGAGTCCATACTCCCACCAACAGACTCCACTCCTCCCAAACATATTCCTCAGTCTCATCAGCGTGTAATACCATCACATTTAGACTTTGTACCTGTTCTCCACTACTTTACCGGCTAGGGACAGCTTTGCCATTTGTTCAGAAATCTTGTCCCATAGTTTTCTTCAATTCCTTTCCCATATCTCTTTACCAAACATGAATATTTTGAAGCTCCCCCCTCCCCCTAGCATTAAGAATCCCTCCAGCTGTTTTGCTTCCTTTGAGACCTTCAAAGGGAGTCTGCTCCCCTAAGTAAGTCCCTCCTCGACTCCAATTTTGTCACATAATTTTTCAGCTGAAGGTAAGGAATCTTAAGGGAATGAGCAAGCTGTTCAGGACTTTTCTGCTTCACAAGGCGAACTCTTGGATTGTCATGGCAGGATGGGAGCCCCCTGAGTAGGTATTGAGGGATACGAAGGTTATGAACACTGTTGCATCTTCTCCTGGGGGAGAATTAGGACTGGCTCCTCCATGCCTTGATGACTATTTTTACTGGGAAGACTACCATTCCAGTTGAAGGTGGTCTGGCTCTGGTGGAGGTTCTTGTCAAGTAGGTGTTTAGGGGTCTAGGCTGTGGTCTGTGGTAGCCTTGCTGGATCCAGCAATTGCTAGTTTCCCCAGAAATGGCAAGGCTGGAGTCGGAGTGGCCTTTCTGGCGGCTGTCTTTTATGATTTAGTCCCCATCAATATTTGGTCTATGACCTTGCTTGTGGTGGCCTACAGATGGATATGGCTGTGTAAGTGATCACCAGATTCTGTCTCCAAGGTGTGACTGAGCAAACTTCCCTTCTGGGGCTGGTTACTGTTTTAGAGAAGACTTGGAAAAACTGGTTAAGGATTAGAGTTACGTCAGGCCTCTGAGGCTTCCTGAGGGCGCAAGGTATGTTCCTTGGTACAGGGGGCCTAGTTTGGTTGAGTAGGCAGGGGGCTTCAATTTCCTACTCCATCGTCAAAGAGCCAGGGATGGAGATGGAACTTCATCCTCCTCTGGATCTAAGGGGCCCCAGTGAGGAGCAAGTAGGCTCCCTCTGGGGGGATGGGGGGTGTCCACGTGGGAGGCATACTTCACCTATTTCACTGGAAATGGGCCCTCGAGGTGGTTCAATAGGGTTAACCCTGGAACTAGTGGAGCCCATTTCCAATGCTTTTATGGTATTGCCTTCTGGGTTGGCTGTCAAGAGAGAGTCTCTTGATGAAATGCTGCAGTGGCTTCGCCAGTTAAAGGCTCTCGAGCCGGTTCTCTTGAAGGAATGGGACGAGGGTCCTATTACTATTATTTTGTGGTTTCTAAGAAGATGGGGAGGATCCTTCCATCCCATCTTGGGCCTTAAGGGGGTTAGTGCCTCCCTCTGGGTACACGTTTTGTACATGAAGACCTTGGGCCTAATATTCAATGCCGGGGCCATATTTGGCAGTGATATTGAGGTGCTGCCCGGTTAGCGACAGGTGCTGCCTCAGAATGCCCCGACATGATCTGATGCTAACCAGTTAGCATAGGGGCATGCAGCTCCGAGGCAAGTTTTCAAACTGTGTAAATACCTTGGACTATCCCACCTCCATTGTGTTCTGTGATATTACCTCTGTCAGACCAGGAACCTTTCTTATCTCCCTGGATCTGTCAGTAGCATACTTCCATAGTGCAATCAGGATTGCTCTAAGCAGACACTTTCAATTGAGGGCATCCCTTTTGGGCTTGCAATGCCTCCTAAGGTCATGGTGATTTGAGCAGCCTTCCTTTGCAGGGAAGGAATAAGGGTTCAACCTTACTTGGACGATTGGCTGATTTGGGCTTTCTCAGTGGGGGATTCTTGGTTAGACACATCTAGGGCGATTTGCCTGCTGGAGGGCTCTGATTGGGTCTTAATTATGCCAAGAGCCACCTGTTTCTCTCTCAGGTTTGCGAGTATCCAGGAGTCTGTTTCAACACCAGTCTAGGCTTGGTCTTTCTGACTTGGGAGAGAGGTTTCAAGCTACATATCCAGAGAAGGGCATTTTGCACTCATTGCACTCCAAGAGCTTTAGATCATCTGCAACTCCTGGGCACTATGGCATCTACATTAGAGGTGATCTCCTGAGTAAGAGTGTGCATGAGGTATCTCCAGTATGCACCCAGGATCCAGCAATTGAAATCTGGCTTCTACTGACAGCCTTCTCTTATGAGGGACTTGGGGTGGTGGGGCTTCTTGCAAGGCCTGCTCAAGGGAGTGTCCTTGTACCCACCAGGCTGAATAGTTGTTACAGCTGATGGCAGCCTGTTGCGCTAGGGAACTATTTAGGATCAGATAGTACAGAGTTGCTGGTTGCGTAAGGAAGCATCTTGACCCACCATTTGCCTGGTCCTGGTGGCATTCCTTCCTTTTGTGACAGGGAAAGCTGTTCATTAATATCCAGTAAAGCCACAGTGGTGGCTTATGTCAACAAGCAAAAGGGTGCCAGAAGTGTGCTCATGGTGAAGGAGGTCCATTGGTGTTCCATTGGGCAGAGAGAAATTTGCAAGTGCTCTCAGTGGCTCATATAGCAGGAGTGGAGAATGTTCAGATGGATTTTCTCAGCAGTCATATGTTGGACTGGAGGGAATAGGAACTGAGTCCCTTGGCTTCACAGTTGGTGATGGAACAATGGAGAGCAACTCATCAAAACTTTATAGTTTTTCAGTTGCAGAAAAGAAGCTGGTACAGTTGATCAATGTGTTGTACAGCCATGGCTGTGTGTAGAACCAATGTATGTCTTTCATTTGTGGCCCTTCATTGACTGGGTGCTTTGGAGGATTGCCAAGCATCTTTTTTTTTTTTTCTGGTCATCATGGTAGTCCCAGATTGGCCCTGCAGGCTGTGATATGTTGATTTGGTTCTGTTGCTGGTGGGTACCCTGTTCCATTTGCCACAAGGTCCAGATCTGTGTAGTAGAGGGCCGATTTTTAATGGAGGATCCAGATCTCTTCTGGCTTATGACTTGTCTCTTGAGAGGATCCGTTTGAGACACAAGGGTGTTTGGCATTAGTTATTGCTACTCCAAGAGCTCACAGGAGCTCTCATTGGTGTACATGAAGATCTGGCATGTATTTTAATTATGATGTGGAAAACAAAGGTTGCCTGTCTGGCCAGCAGATGATCCTTTCATTTTGCTCTTTTTGTCAAGGTGGGCTCAATGAGAGTTTAGCCCTCAGCGTCCTGAAGGTTCACTTGGAGGCCCTGTCTTGCTTCAGAAGTTAAGTGAAAGGTGTCTCGTTGGCGCTCATGTGGGGATATCTCTCATTTTCTATGAGGGGGTCAGGTATATTCAACCTCTGGTCTGACTGGTGGTGCTGCAGGGGGACCTTTAATCTGGTTCTAAAAGCATTGGTAGAGCCTCCCTTTGGAGCTGGTGCGACAGGCGATGGTGAAGGCAAAGGCCTGTCCTTATATGTTCGGCCAAGTGAGTCTGAGTTGCATGCTATGTCTTGCAGGAATCCATACTTGTCTTTCATGGCAGACTCTGTTTCTGTCTCTATGCACGGTGCCCTCCTTCTTGCTTTTCATCTCTCCATCTTAAACAATCCATCTTCCTGCTGGTCTTCTCTAAAGATGAGATGACAAAGACTCTTCACAAGTTGGATGCCTGCAGGATGGTGTTTTGCTATCTAGAGGTCACAGTCCCTTCCAGAAGTCTGATTTGACTTTTATGTGGCCCATTGAATAGCAGAAAGAGAAAGGCCACTTTGGGGGGGGGGGGGGGGTTGATTAAGCTCTTCTGAATTGGAGAGTGGTACTAGAGGCTTTTGGACATATTCTACAAGATTTAGGATGACCCCTTAAGCAGAGGCTTGAGCAGTGGGGTCATAAGATATTTAGAGGGTGGTGATGTAGTCCTCATTGCACACATTTTTTAAACACACCAGGATTGATATCGAGGTTAGAAAGGATGGTGCCTTTGGCAGGGTGGTTCTGGAGGGAGTGTTATCTTCTTTCATCTATGAAGGATAGAACTTTGGTATAGCCCATCAGTCTGGACTAGACTAGCAGGATGATAAGGAATGTGAAATTTAGTCTTGCTTGCTAATTTCCTTTCTCTGATTCCTCTGGCTAGTCCAGGTCCCATCCTGGAAGACTGCGACTCTTGAGGAGTAGGGGGTCTCTTTTGCATCTGCCTTGCATCCAGTTTCTCGCAACACTTCTTAGATTTCTTTGCTGGGGGAATTCCGTTTTGAGGGGGTTCTGTTTAGTGTAGTGTTTGTATTTATGTATCAGCTTTGGCATAAGCATACAGGCTAATTGTGTGCTATACCATGCCTTATGTTGCTGGTGTCACTGGACAGTTCAAGTTCTCTATTTCCATCGCAGGTAGGATGGCATAACCCATCAGTCTGGATTGGTCTAAGGACTGAAGGAAAGGAAATTAGTGGGTAAGACCAAATTTTGCCTTTCAAGAGTAAGCATTGGTTTATACTAGTTAAAATCCATAATTGATGTTTATTTATCATGATATATTGTCTATCCACAAATATTTGTGGTTTACAAATTTTAAGGTAAAATAAAGATAGAACAGCATTATAGTAAAATTATATCCATAGAAAAGGGGGCAATTTCTCCAAATGGGTTAGTTTTGCACATACCATCACAGTCATGAACCTCATTTCTAAACCAGGGTATGTGGAGTATGATCTCAGTCTCTCAAATTTACTGGTAATGTTTGGCATAGTACTTGCATCATGCCAAAGAGAGCCTCCCTTTGGAGTTTGTGAAATGTTACGTGTATGGGGGCAACAGAGAAGGGGAGATTATGTTTAATATTTAATACATTTGATATTCTGCTTCTTGAAAACCATTTGAAATACAGCTAGAATGTACATAGTTCTGTTGTTTACATGTAAATAGTTCTAAGTGGCATATAGAACCTTTGCTACCAGTTTGTACATAGTTTACCTGTTAGCCCTGTTTAAATACCCTGTTCTTTGTAAGTCCAGTGTAGTCCTTTCCTACACTGCACAAATATGTTGCCTGTAAACCGCACTGATGACAAATAGCGCGGTATAGAAGACTCATTAAATAAAATAAATAAAAATAAAACAAAAAATGTAGATATATAGCAACATGACGGCAGAAAAAGACATGTCTGCCCTTCCTTATCAATTACATTAGTCCCCTTTTTATCTTTAAAGATCCTCTGTGTTTGTCCCATGCTTTCAGATACTGTCCTCGTGTCCACCACCTCCTCTGGGAGACTATTCCACACATCTATCACTCTTTCTGTAAAGAAATATTTCCGCATATTACTCTGAATTTATCCCCTTTCACTCTAATCGTTTGTCCCCTCATGGCAGAGCTTGCCTTCAATTGAAAGAGACCCTCCTGTGCATTTATGCCACAGAGGTATTTAAATGTCTCTATCATATCGCCCTTATCCCGCCTTTCCAAGTCATCCTGCTAGACCAGTCCAGAAAAATGGGTTAAGTTCCCCTGCCAGCAGATGTTGGAGACAGAGAAAAACTACCAGAAGCTTGATTGGTTGAGCCCTGGTAGACACATATCTGTACCCCTAGAGGTCGCCCTCAGTATTTTCTGTCTCCAGCAGATGCTGGTGTTCTTCTGTTTTTTCTCTTCAGGTTTTCTTTTAAGTTGTTATTTTCAGCTGGATGTTTTCAGGGCGCACAGGAGGTGCCCCTCTGAAATTTAAGAGCTCATCGCCTTGGGGATCTGGTTGAGCTCCTGGTCAAGAGGACTAGTCGAGCTCCCATTATGCGAGGGGAAGGCTGCCTCCTGATCACGTGGACCTGGTAGGCCGGCAGCAGTGGGAGCCTTCATTGCTCTTATAGAGCTTAGCTGCAGCAGCAGTTTTTGCTCAGCCTTCTTGCAGCGTCTGCCTCGGCTCCCCTGCTCTACTACTCCTGCGATTGCATGGGGCACAGTGAGTAAGTTTCTCCCCCTGGGTCTGCCGCTCTTCTTTACCTTCTGGGATACGGAGGCTCCGGGTGCTTGTACAGTGGGGGTTCCAGTAGGCCGGCAGCAGGGAGAGCCTTTTATTTTTGCTAAGCGCTCTGAGTCAGTCTCTTGCAATACTGCTCCTCCCTTGGCTCTCCTACTTCTCCAGAAGGACACAGGGAGTTTGAATTCCTCGCCCCCCCCTCCGTTTTGAGTGCTGGGTCGCGCTGCCACTATCGCAGAGACACACTGGTTTTTTTTCTTTACTTCAAGACTGCTGCCGCTGCACTGCCCTGCTTTCCGCACTGCTGTGTTTCCGTTTCTCTGCTTCCCGCCTTTTTATTTTGGACTGATCCGGCATGTGCGGCAGCCATTTTCTCAGCCACAGGGGATGCAGTGTCCATTTTAAATGTCAGAGCTGCACAGCATTCTCAGCCACAGTGGCTGGTTTGGAGCGGGAAAGTTAGCTTGCAGCCTGCGAGAGCCACAGCGTTTTCTTTCTCCTTTTGTGTAACATTATTTTGGGGGAACGTTTTATTTACAGTTCCCTCCTCCTTCAGAAGTGTACTGTCTACAGCTGCAAGCGGAAATACTTACATCACAGGAGGTGCTTGGCCTGTTCCGCTTACCCGGGTGAGTCTTATTGCACAGTCAGTAGGCAGCGATGGGGGGTCCCGCTGCAGCGTCACCCCCAGTGGTCTCCAGGGTCGCTCCTCCCTGCCTCCTCCTCCCTCAGCCTGCCGATCCTCCGGCTCAGACGCTGCTGCCTCAAAACCCATCTCAGTCTTCTCAGAACCAAGATTCACAACAATTTCTAGTGCTCCTTAGGCTTGGACCCTTGGCACGTGGACCCTGTCATCTCTGGCTTGTAGGCGGAGGCCTGTTTAGTTCTCAGAACCTCGCTAGACTCTACGTTGGGGTTCTGGAAGCATTCTTGGAAGGAGTGAGTTCTTAGGAACACGGGGCATCCTCTCAAGGAACTTTTCTTAGGCTGCGGCCGCCTGTGCACCTGATTTCCCAGATGAAGAAGCCTTGTCAGCCGAGGATAGCCTGGGTGCCTCTGACTGGGAGGATGGTGAGCTGACGAGCAAGACAGCATACAGGATATCCGCCTGTTCTGCAAGGCTGAACTCCCTGCTCTGATGGTTCAAGTAGTGGACTGCTTACACCTTACCGATCCTCTAGAGCACAGTCAGCCTCAGGCGCTCTCTCAGGCCGATCTGATCCTGCAGGGCATTCAAAAGCCTTTTCCCACCGGAGCTCTCCTGCGGGTCATTCCAAAGCCCGCCAGGGCTCTCCTGTGGGACAGTAAAAAGCCCGCCATGTTCTTCCCTTTCCCACTGGAGCCCTAGCAAATGGTATCTCAGAAGTGCGATTCGCCTGATGCATACGGCCCACCATCTGGGACAGCACTACCTTAGGGACAGCGCTATCTTTGATCTCCAGCGGATCTGGACAGGTGCTTTGCTTATCCGAAGATGGTTGCTCTGGTGACTGCCGTCACTAAGCACATCGCTATTCCGGTTGAAGAGGGTGCGGCCCTTTTGGATCATTAGGATAGGAAACTCCACTCGGGCATCAATTTATAGAGGTCTGGCTGCCTATGTCCTCCTACATTGCTCTAGCTTTGTCAATGGTCGGCTGATCCAGCCTTTAAGGCATGCCTCTCTAAGCTCCCCTTCCAAGGCAAGTGGCTCCTTGGTGAAGACCTTGAAAAGTTTGTCAAGGACCTGGGGGAAGTCAAGCCACAGCGGCTATTGGAAGGCAAGCCATGGTCCTTTACATGCCACGGAAAGGCCTTTGCTGTGACCTCATGCCGGTTAAAGGTCGCAGTCCTTCAGGGAGTCAGGAACGGACGGGATGCCTACGTCGCCACCAATACGAGAAGGACGGATGCCTTTTTCCAGCAGTGAGTCCACATGGCCTTCGATCAATGGGTCCTCAACATCATCAGCCAGGGCTATATTGTCCCATCCAAGAAGCCTTCCTAGTTTCGCCCAGCGGACCCTCCAACGTCTGCAGTTTCTTTGAGCCATTCGACTGATCCAACTCGCAAAGAGGGACTCTGCTCGTTATTCCATTTACTTTGTGGTATCCAATAAGGAGGGGTCCTTTCAGCAGAGTCTGGGTCTCAAGGAGGTCCATTGGGCCCTTCATGTACCGGTTTTTCACATGAAAATGATATGTCCAATAATTCAAGCAGCCCTTATGGGATAGTTCCTTGCCTCGTCCAGCCTAGCGGAAGCATATTTACATATTCTTCTCCGGGAGGATCACCAGCGTTTTCTGTGCTTTGTCACGCTCGGGCAGCATTTTCAGTTTTGCGTTCTGCCATTTGGCCTGATGACTGCATAGTCATTGTGGTGCCCGCGGCAGCCTTGCTCAGACAGCGCATTCAAGTCCTCCCATACTTGGACGACTAGCTCATTCACGCAAGTTCCATGTCGGAAGCCAGTCAGATGGTCTCCTGGCTGGTCACCTTCTCGGAGAGCCTCGGTTGAGTGGTCAATTATTCCAAGGGTTTCCTCTGGTCACCCCAAACTGTGGAGTTTCTTGGAGCACTAGTTGAAAACTGGCTGGGCAAGGTATCCCCGACGCAAGAACATTTTCTCAAGCACTCTGCACATCTTCAACTCTTTCTCCTATAGAGCCGTGTGTGCGTGTGTGACTATCTTCAGACCCTAAGGTCCATGGTGGCCACCATCGTTTATCCCATGGACCAGAGCCCACATGGGGAGCCTTCAACACTCCTGCCGGAGCTTTCAACACTCCTGTCCGTCCTGCTGTCCCTGGTTTCCATGGTCTATGACTGTTGCCTCTTCCCCCCTTACGCTTCGTGATGCAGTCTTCTATGGTGGCATTCAGCGGCCCATCTACTTTGGGGCATTCTCTTGCAGGCTGTCTGCTGGATTCTAGTAAACACTCACGCCAGTCTCTCTGGTGGCGGAGCACTTTGCCAGTCCCATATGGCTCAGAGGACCTGGTCGCCTCAGGATGCATGCTGGATGATCAACTGCTTAAAAGCCCGGGTGGTCCGCCTTGTCTTGCTGTACTTCCTGCCTCTCTTTCGATCCCAGGTGGTCTACTTTCTTTCCGACAGTGCTATGACTGTGTCCTATTTAAACTGACAGCACGGAACAAACGGTCCGGGAATGGTCGGGAGATGACTCTTCTGCTCCCCTGGATGGAGTGTCATCGACAAGTCAGCACAGCACATTGTGGGGATGGACAGCCTACAAGCAGCTTACGTCAGCTGTCACATTGTAGATCCCGACAATTGGGAACTAGCCTCCTGGGCATTTCCACAAATAGTTCGCACCTGGGGTTTGCCCACAGTGGATCTCAGGCTGTCAGCACAGAACGCCAAGACACAGGCCTTTGTCGGTCAGCGGAAGGAGCATGGGCCTTGGGGCCTGGACACGTTAGTTCAGTCCTGGCCTTCCGCTTCCCTGTTGTGCATGTTTCCTCCTTGTGTCCTGATTGGGAAGGTTCTCCGTCGGATCGAAGCTCATTCTGGCATGATGATCTTCGTGTCATGTGACTGGCCTCAGTGGCCGTAGTATGCTGATCCTGTTTGACTAACCCAGTCATTTCCCTTCCTCAGAAAGGTCTCTTGCGGCAAGGTCCAATCACCATGGCCAATACGGCTCCCTACTCGCTTATGATCTGGCGCTTGAAAGACGCTGGGTGAGTTACAGAGGTCACTCGACACAGGTAGTGGCTCTCCTGTCCAAGGCAGGATGGCCCATTACATATTTAGTCTACACGAGAATGTGGCATCCTTGAGTCTTGGTGCTTTTGGCAGCTCCTTTCAGATCCTGGACATTCTGTAATTCCTTCAGAACGCTCTCAACTCTGGTCTGGCCCTATGCTCTCTCTGGGTTCACGTCTCTGCATTACCCTGCTCAAAGGTGTCTCCTGCAGAAGTTGCTAGCTTTGTCAGAGGTATGTGGGTGCTTGGTCCTCAGGGCCTTATCCGGGCATCCTTCAAGCCGCTCAAACATACCTCATTCTGGGACTCGTCCCTCAAGACGGCATTTCTAGTAGCCATTAATCTTGGCCAGGAAAATCTCGGCATTGCGTGTCCCTCTGGGTGCTGCCTTCCTTCCTGCCTAAGGTGGTTACACCTTTTCACTCAAACTGGATGATTTTGTTTCCTGCCTTTCAAGAAAACAATGTGGGCATCAATATAGGACTTCACACCATAGATCTCCAGTAGGATGCTACGGCGCTCTCCGGGGTCACTAATTCCTTTCGCAAATCCGATCTCCATTTGTACTGTTTGCGGGGCCTCAGAAGGGCCTTGGGGCCTCCACAGTCTTCATGACAAATGGCTCTGCACAACCATTGAGGTGGACTACATCCTCCAGGATAAGCTGGTGCCCATGGAGGCTCACGGCCCGCTCTACCCAGTCTCAAGCAGCACCATGAGCAAAGGGTTCACAACCTGGGCACCATCGCCTTGATCTCCAAGCGTACGATGTGATGCAATTTGGTGCCAATGTGGTGGCAGCTGCTGTCTCTTCCCGCCCTGAAGTGGGTTAGCTTGGGTACTTCCCATTTGTCTGGACTGGTCTAGCAGGATGACTTGGAAGGAGAAATTTCACTTACTGTTAATTTCCTTTCCTGGAATCCTGCTAGACCGGTCTAGGACCCACCCATTCTGGGTACTTTTCGACAACCTATGCTCACATTCTTATGTTGCAGTTCATTTGTTGCCGCTCCTCCTTGAAGGGTTGTTGCTTCATGTCACTTCCTATACAGCCTATAGCAGGCAGCAGCTAGGCTGTCAATCAAGTAAAATGAACTATAATCCATAGTTCTGGCCGTGCATGAGAGCAGCGCTCAGTTGTTCGGGTATCATGCCTCAGTCAGTGACTGTTTCATGGCTTTGTCAGAGTATACTGAGGGCAACCTCTAGGGGTACAGCTATATGTCTACCTGGGCTCAACCAATCAAGCTTTTGGTAGTTTTTCTCTGTCTCCAACATCTGCTGGCAGGGGGACTTAACCCATTTGTCTGGACTGGTCTAGCAGGATTCCAGGAAAGGAAATTAACGGTAAGTGAAATTTCTCCTTCCTCTAAAGCAGTGGTTCTTAACCTGGGTTCGATCGAACCCTAGAGGTTCGGTGAGTCAGTCTCAGGGGTTCGGCGGAGGTCAAGACACAAGAACGCACCCGACTCGTATGATTCGTGATGACATGCCCCGCTTGGCCATCATTGGCTGCAGGTGATCACGCTACATTGCTTGGCCAATCTGTGCTGCAGGGAATTTGGTGCACTGAGTAGTCGACTTGTGACTGTCGTGATGGTATGTCGTGTGATTTCTTTCTTAATATTTTAATCCATACTAGCTATGTCGAGCAAAAAAAGAAAGTGGTCGGACGAATATGTACAACATGGATTCTCATATATAACAGAACGTGATGGGAGTCAGCGTCCTATCTGCATGATTTGCAATGCCAAGTTAAGCAATTCTAGTCTAGTACTGTCAAAACTAAAGGAACACTTCCTTAACCTGCATGGAGATGGGGAATACAAGAACACAACGCTTGCTGAATTCAAGGTGAAGAGAGCCAGATTCGATGAAAAGGCTACTCTGCCTGCTCTCGGCTTTGTACCCATCAACAAACCGATCCTCACAGCATCGTACGAAGTTGCTTACCTGCTCGCAAAGCAGGGCAAACCACACACCATTGGTGAAACACTCATAAAACCAGCTGTGTTGAAGATGGCGAATCTGATGCTGGGAAAAGCGGCCGAAGTTAAATTATCCCAATACATATTAAGATCGTTAAGTCTTTCCTCATATGCTACATAACAAAGATCACTAACCATTTTAATAGTCACCCTCTGCACAGACTCTAACCTGCTTATATCCTTTTAAAGATGCAGTCTCCAGATTTTTGCACACAATACTCCAAATGAGGTCGCACCAGAGATTTATACAGAGGCATTACCTCCTTTTTTTCTGCTGGCCATTCCTCTTCCTATACACCCAAGCATCCTTCTGGCTTTCACAGTTGCCTTTTCTACCTGATTTTGGATGTTACTGAGTAAAAAGCTCTGAATGGTATTAACTCTTTCTTAGGGCTAGTACTATATTGTTGAGTACCCTGACCGTATACACAGCCCTGTACAAACTAGCTTACTTTCATTTAGCTACTTTAAGATCGTCAGACACAAGTATTCCCAGGTCCCGCTCTTTTGTGGACAGAAGTACCTTGCTCCCTACACTGTACAGCTCCTTGGATTTTTGCAGCCCGCATGCATGACCCTTCATTTTTTTAGCATTAAATTTCAGCTGCCAAATTCTACACCATTCTTCAAGCTTAGGTAGATCCCTCCTCATGTTATCTATTCCTTCCTGAGTGTCTACTCTATTGCAGATTTTGGTATTATCCGCAAACAAGCAAACCTTACCTTACAGCCCTTCTGCAATATCACTAACAAAGATGTTAAGAATCTGACCATTGACAGATCGCTGCGGCACTCCACTGGTAACCACCACCTCCTCGGAGTGAGCTCCATTTACCTGTACCCTTTGTCACCTCCCACTCAACCAATTTCTAATCCAATCGGTAACTTTAGTGTCCATCCCTAGGGTGCTCAGTTTGTTTATAAATCACATGTGTGGAATGGTGTCAAGGCTTTTACTGAAATCCAAATACACCACAACTAGGACTCTCCCTCAGTCCAACTCCCTGATCACCCAGTCAAAGAAATCAATCTGATTTGTCTGACAAGACCTGTTTCTGATGAATCCATACTGCCTCGGATCCTGCAGTCCATTAAACTCCAGAAACCTCACTGTTCTCTCTTTTAGTAGCCTTTCCAATAATTTATTAACCACAGAGGTTAGACTAACTGGCCTGTAGTTCTCAATATCATCCTTACTTCCGCTTTTGTGTAAGGGGGCCACATGTGCCTTTCTCCAGTCCTCTGGCACCACTCCCAAGAGGCATTGAAAAGGTCAGTCAGTGGAGCTGCTAGATCGACCCCAAGTTCCCTCAGTATTCTTGGATGTATCCCATCTGGACCCATGGCTTTGTCTACTTTTAGTTTAGCTAGTTCCTCACGAGCACAGTCTTCTGAAAATCTTTCAAGATCCCCATCGCTTCTGTTCCTATTTGTGGGTATTTTCTGAGGTCCTGCTCCTGGCTCTTCATCTGTGAGCACAGAACAGAAATATTTGTTAAGTAATTCTGCTTTATCCTCATCAGTTTCTGCATATTTCTCCCCTGTACTCTTGTCTGACAATACCACTTTTGCCTTTCCTCCTCTTACTAATATATCTGAAAAATGTCTTATTCCCGGATTTTATTACATTAGCTATCTCTTCTTCTTTTTGTATCTTTGCTTTCCTGACTACTTAGTTAGCTTCTCTAAGTTTTTCCAAATATAGATTCCTGTCTTCCTCTCTCTGTGATCTCTACTTTTTCATGAAGGCCTCCCTCTTTTTCTTTACCTTTTCGACTACTTCTTTTGAGAACCATAGCAACCTCCTTTTACATTTTATTTACCTTTCTAACAAAAAGGTTTCTTGCTCTTAAAATATCCCCTTTCAGTTTTGCCCACTGTTTTTCTGTATGTCCCAGCTGTTCCCATCCCAATAATGACTCTTTGAGATATTGTCTCATCTTGGCAAAGTTAGTTTTCCTAAAGTCTAAGACCCTTGCTTTTGAATGGATTTTATCAGCCCTAGTCCTAATACTGAACCATACCATCTGGTGATCACTGGATGCGAGATCTCTCACTGTAACATCAGAAACACTTTCGCCATTGGTAAGCACTAAGTCCAGTATGGCCTTATCACATTTGGGTTCTGTTACCAGTTGCCTGAATAGTTCTCCCTGTAGAGAATCCAGGATCTCCTTACTTTTAGATGACACCGCAGCAGGGATGTGCCAATCCACATCTGGCTTATTGAAATCACCTATCAGTAGCACTTCTTTCATGGCAATACTGTGTATGCCTTATATTAAATCTTCATCCACTTCTTCGCCCTGTGAGGGGGAACTGTATATAACTCCAATGCAAATGGATTTCCCTTTCCCTCTTTCTAGTTTAACCCACAGTGTCTCCTCTCTTCCTTTTAAGCCCTGCAGTTTTATAGCTTTAATGTTTATTTTTTTACATATAGTGCCATATCACCTCTTCTTCCTACCCTGTCCTTCCTGAATAAAGTATAGCCCGGTATAATTACATCCCGGTCATGGTTTTCCATGAACCATGTCTCCGTAATCGCCACTAAATCCAAATCGGCCTCTTCCATTAAAGCCTCAACATCTGGGATCTTATTTCCCATGCTACAGGCATGTAGCTGTAAAAATGATATAACATGCTAGAGGAACAGACCACATATTCCCTCAATTCTTCGAGCAACATTGGTTGCCAGTAAGTTGTGTATCCAATTCAAGATTTAATGCTTACCCACAAAGAGAATTAGCCGAGAGGCAGGTCTGTATAAGACTATCATCCTCCCTGCTCCTTGAGATCTCCTCAAGGCAACGTTTTGGTAGTTCCGTCTTTCAGGAAGCTCCATCTAGATCACTCCTTTAACACTGCCTTTATCTGGGTTTCCCCATCACTATAGAACACCACCTGACTTTATATCGGAATTTTCTTATAAAATTTTAAAAAGGATTAAAAACATAACTATTCCATAAAACATTTTCTAACTTTATTCAGCAGTAACTGTAACACATAGTCTTTTTGCTTGGCAGTCCCTGTCTATTGTATTTTTTGTTTTGCTTGTGTCTACTGGAAGTAACTGTGTTATCACAAATAGTGAAATGCTCATTTAAACTGTTTTAACCTAAGTTTTTTTTATGCCCTGACCTAAATTTATTTGTACTACTTGTTAATTGTTCTGCTGTATACCCAGAGGCTTGTATACCACCTCCTTGTTATCGCGAAAGGCATATGAAATAACGTAAATAAGTAAATAACATCTGTGTAAATACAATTCAATAAAATCTATCCAAATGTCTGATAGTGTGTTATAACTAGGTTTGGCTGATATGTAGTATTGTTTGATTGATGTGCGGAGGTTTTTAATCCAGATGACATTTCAGTTTATAAATTAGTGTAACTTAACAGGGTAAGGCTGTCATTTCCCAGTGCTGATCGGGCATTGTGGTTGGGAAGATGTATACCTTGCAGTCACTATGTACCCTGTGCTGTTGGATACACGTCAAGAACAAAGGTGTTTTTTCCCATTTGCTTTTTTTGTTTCTGTTTTCTCTAGAGAGCTGAGGAATTACTTATCTGGGTTTCAGGAGCAATGTGATGCTATACTAAGGGATGTGAACAGCGCCCTCCAGCACCTAGAGTCACTTCAGAAACAGTACCTCTTTGTGTCTACCAAGACAGGGACTCTACATGAGGCTTGTGAGCAGCTGCTGAAGGAACAGGTACAATGGGGCTCGAAGGCTCTCTGAGGGGCTTCTTGGGTTCTGTGTCATATTGCTTATTGCTGTTCAAAGCTGCAGGTCTGCTTATCTGTGTCTTGGCTCTCTTTCTTCCCTTTTTTTTGTGGATCTCTTTTTCCCCTTTCATCTACATGCATTTTTTACATTTTTACAACATTTTTAGCAGAGGTATGTACCATTATTTACGACTACAAACGTGTTTTAAATTTCCTTCCCTGAGTTCATTCTTCAGCTCTTTAGGTTATCCTTGCTTTGCATGTCTCAGTGCGATGCTTGGTCTTTTGATGAGGGTAAGCACAGCATTGCTCTGATTTACTTAATCATAATAGAGGAGTAGCTAAATTGTCCATTTCCAAAACATCTCATGCTAATGTTTTCTTTTGGGGATGATGCTCTGATGACCAACAGACACACTACTCCCAAACAAACTATTCTAGGAGGATCTGCTACTGATCCTTCCCTGCAGTTGTCTCTCAAATGAGAGCTTTAATAGAACAAGCAAGGACTTAAAAAGAAACATGTCCGAAGTTTTATCTTTTGTCAGACTGCTACCTTTTGTATCCAGTGCGATACCTGCTCAAGCTCCTATGACTTCACTATCTAATCTGGATGCCATTATGCTCTTCTTTGACTTATTCTAGGGGATTGGAGTACTTTCTGTACCTTCATGAATAGTTGTAAATTATATTTTCTTATGAGACTGAACTCCTATCCGATGGATCAAAGGAGAGTAGACTTCATAGTATTCAAGAGGGGCGCACAGACCTTGACCCTTGATTTACTTGAGCAAGGGGACCCTGAAGTTGTCATGCTTGATCACTTGTTCCAGGCCATTACAGTGGTATACGATGCAGATAGAGGGGCCTCTGCTAAGGGTGTTTTTATGTGTCCTCTACCAGGAGAAACATTCCATTGAGGAGTATGCTGTAGAGTTTAGGTGATGGAGGCCATGCACTCCAAGTGGAATTCATGAGCCCTGATGAAACAGTATGGGATGGATCTAATGGAGGCAGTGGAAGAGGGTTTATCCCATGTAGTTGATCCTGCCATTACCCTTGATGGTCTAATCCACTTAACTATTCAGCTTTCTGCCCTCCATTCTCTCTGTCTGCAGTAAAAGACCCGATCCTCTAAACTCTCTTCGTAACTCCCATAGCTCCACCTTCTGTTAAGGCTTCAGCAATTGCACTGACTGAGGAACGAATGCAAGTTGGTACTACTAGATTATCCCTAGAGGAGTAACTTTGTCGTTGGGCTCTGGGTCTGTATTGTGGTAGAAAGGGACATCTTCTCCATAATTGTCCATAGAAGATGAGGAAACTCCCATGCTTAAATGTGGTTAGGGAAGTCCATCTAGGTCGCAAGAAGCTAACTTCCTCCACTGTTACATGTAGGATTTATCTCTCGGTAACTATCCAATAGTAAGGGCAATCTATCTCAGCGTGGGCTTTCTTACACTCTGGGGTGGTGGATAACTTTTTATAGTCCTAACGCTCACCAGATTATTAGGAATACCATGGGAAACTTTGCCTGTGCCTGTTAAATTAATGTCCATGGATGAAAGGCCATTAACCAAAGGCTTAGTTACCACTATCACCCCTTACAGTGCATTGGCTGCATAAGGAGACCTTGGTTTTTCACCTCATGCCTTACTCATCTCCTCCAGTCATTTTAGGATTACGTTAGAAATGGGAGAATATTCTTGCCTGGAGTCTGGATTGGATTGCTATATTACCTGTATTATCCACCCTGTTAAAGTTTAATGTTATTCTGATCAAAGGCTTGTTGTCTGTATACACAGAGTTTGCAGATGTTTTCTGTGTAAAAGAATTGCCTCTTCATAGGCCTTATGATTGTCCCATTGGCCTACCACCTAGCACAATGCCCCATAGGGCAGTGCTTCCCAAACGTTTTTCCAGTGTGACCCCATTTTAGATGTTGAAAATTCATGTGTCCCCAGATAGTAAGCATAGCAAATTATTATGCAAACATAATAAGCAGAACATTCATTGTGCCTCTTAAAGATTCTGTAACATATAAATATGTAAATTTGTTTTTAAAGTAATTTTCTGATGTATTCACATTACTTGCAACACACTTAGGGGCATGTTTACTAAAGGTTAAGTGTCTACAGCCCTTTTATTTCTATGGGGTGCAGTGGCACTTAATGCACCTTCATTTCATTAACGCACGTTGACCTTCAGCAAACAAGGGACATAGATTCAACTTCTCAAACTCTTTCTGTAGCACAGTCTTCCTCTTTTTAGGTGGAGGATATGGAAATTGGGGGGAAGGTGAGAGGGTGCCTATATGTGTATAATTAAGTCTTGTGTGAGTGACTGAATGGATTTAGGTGGGGGTTGTGTGATTGTGGGGAGGAAGTGGTTGCAGTATGTTTGAGTGAGTGGAGGAGATGTCTACAAGTGTGTAGTTGGGCTCTGTGTACACGAGTGGATGAGATGGGTAAGTGACTTAAGTGTGTGACTGCATGGGTAGTAAATGACTCGACAAAGCATAGATGGTTGAGTTATTGGGTGTGGTATGTTACAGTGGGAATCTACAAGTGTATAGTTGGACTGTGTGTATGTATGAGTGAATAGGAGTGGGTGTGTGACCGAGTGAGTGGGCTTTGGGTGAATGTGTGTCTGCATAAACAGTGAGGGACCGCCTAAGGTGTGCAAATCACCTCATTTTCTCCCCTCCCTTTCCCCTTTCCTTCTGTCTGCTCTCAGCCTTCTTTTCTTCCTTCTCATGCTAACATCCTTTCTCTTTTCTCATGTCCCCTCAGATTCAGATCCATCCTCTTCCTCTCTCCTTTCCCAGGCTCTCTCCCTCTCCTCCTTACCCTCCCACCACAGGCTTACTCACCCCACACTTACCACCTCTCTGACAGCCCCTCAGGCACACTCCCTCAGGCTTATCCTCTCATTCTCAAGCTTTCCAGGCTCATTCTGTATCTCTCCTCTGTTTTCCTGATTCACCTCCCTCACTATCCTTCCAATGTAAATAGATTATGTATATAGTTGACCCTGTTTTCCATGTTTATACTCCTGTTCGATGTAAACCTGACAGCTTGTTGTTATGGTCGTTAAGTTATAATGTAAACCGCACTGATGCTAAATAGCGCGGTATATAAGAAACTGTAATAAAATAAATAAATTCCCCCTCTCTCAACCACTCACAGCGTTCAAGATCACCTCCCCTGGATTCCATCACTGTTCACCCCCTCCCCAGCGCATCCCTTCAGTATCTCCATACTCAATCACTCATCCATTATCCCCTCCTTCTGCTGCTAGTTCAGCCATTTTCTCTCATTGTTCCCCATACTCACCTCTGCCAGACTCATTCACCACAAGTTCCAACCATTAGTTCTCTTCCATATCTACTGTTCCTCCCCCTGAACCATATTCAGTCATTCATCCATTCTAGCCCCAAAGGCTGATACCCTCTCATTATTCCCCAACCCATTACCCCCGTCTTTTTGCCCTCTCTCTCTTCTTCCCTGTTGGTCTGGGTTTTTTTTTTTTTTTTAGTGCTTTCAGCTCTGCCCAATTGGAGCCGGCAGGAGGATGAGGAGAAAGGGGGTGCCTCCAGCCCTTTCCTCCTCATCAGGAAGGGGAGGCAGTGATTGATAGCAAAGTAGGTTTGGGTTTCTAGTGGTGACGCCCTTCAGAGGTGAGGAAGGGAAGGCCTGGATTTGCGGTGGTGATGCGTGATGTAAGGTGAGGGAGGAAGGCACAGGCTTGTGACAGAGGTGAGAGGGAAAACCTGGATCTGCAGCCCTCTCTTACAGCATCATTAAAGTTATCTGGTCAGTTCTTCACTCTCTGGAGCTCCTAGCTGCAGCAGGCACACAGCAAAGCAAAACGAAGCAACCCACTCCATACTGTGCACTTTCAGTCCACATGTGGCTGACACAAAAGTGCGGTTTGCAGTGCTCGGGTATAAACACACACAGTCGGCCCTGGTCTCTTCAGGCCTCTGTCCCAAGGCTGCATTTCCCTGGTTCCCCCATGGCTCTCCTGTTCTTGGGAGACAAGTGCAGCCTCAGTTCGCCTCCCAGCAGTTCCTCTCGGCATCCAAATGACTTCTTGCTCAGAAAAAGTCAAAAAGCAATGACAGATTCCTCTGCCTGCTAGCACCACTCACAGAGCCACTTTCAGTTCTACACCCATGCAACGCATTTGGCCCATGCTGCCCAGCCATTCAGATCACTCCCCTCACTCTCGCTGCAACCAGTTCTCTGTCAGCCACTGGGAAGTGCACTTGTGGTACTGCCAGTGCCTATATATAATTTTGTTGTTGTTTGTTTAGGGATGTGCTCGCGATCCCAAATAAGGATTTTGCGACCCAATTTGGGGTTGTGACCCACAGTTTGGGATCCAGTGCCCAGGGGGAAAGGTCTTTCTCCTGACAGAACTCGAATTGAAGTCTATACGAATTATATGCAGGACACCTTCAAAAAGGGTTAGTTAGACCCTCCACGTCACCGGCTGATGCAGGATTCTTTTTTTGTAATAAAAAAAGGACAGAGGCCTATACCTCTGTATTCGCCTCCATAGGTCTCAACAAGAACAATTATCCTCGTCCAATGATATCAGAACTATTCAGTCAAGTAAAAGATGCCCAGATTTATACAAAGTTGGATCACTGATGGTGGGGGCAGGGGGGAATGCTACCTGATTCGTATTGAGAAAGGAGATGAGTGGAAGACAGCATTTATCACTCGGGACAAGAGGTATAAATATCTGGTGATGCCCTTTAGACTGTGTAACGTCCATATATCTAGATGACATTCTCATTCACTCCCCTATTCTTACCCTCCTTTTGAATTATGATTTGTGCATTTTTCAGTTGTGTTTTTCTTATTGTCTGTTGATATATAATTTTATCAGTGTTATGCTGTAACTGCTGAGATAGAATTCTTATAGGCAGACTTAAATGCAATAAATAAAATATATATAAATATTCTACAATGTATGGGGTAACCATTCCTATGCAAAACTTGAAAAATGCCTATTTGAGGACACTAGTATATCCTTAGGATATATAGGGGTTACTGCTTAAATGGACCCTTCCAAAGTGTTGGCAGTTATGGATTGACCCCAGCCACAAAATCTTAAGGCAATTCAAAGCTTCCTGGGGTTTACCAACCTTACTGCCAGCCTAGGGATTTAGCACCATAGCTGCATCTGCTTCTGTCCTCCCATGGAAAGGAGCTAACCCCAACATTGTCCACCCAAAACAGTCTTCACGTCAGCTTCTGTTTTGTCATGCCCCAATCCCCCTCTGCCTTTTATTGTTGAAGTTGACACCTTGGTGGCTGTGGTAGGAGCAATTTTATCCCAGTGGAATCTGAGCTCAGCCAAGCTATATTCCTGTGCATACTTCTCTTCAAACAAACAAACAAAGAAACAGAAACCTTGTTGTTAAGTGCTGTCGAGTCGGAGTCGACTCATGGCGACCCTCTGGATAGCCATCCTAAATTGTGTTCGGTCTCCATTCAGGCGACTCATTGTTGACAGACTGGTACACGTAGCTGCTGTTATTGTATCGATCCAGAAACCTTATGACACTGGAAACAAGGGAGTTCCTTGCAATCAAGTGCATGTATGAGGAATGATGGCATCTCCGGGAAGGAGCTCAGCACCCTTTGACAGTATTTATGGACCACAGAAATTTAGAGCATATGCAGTCTGCTCAAAGACTAAATACCCTGCCAGGCCAGGTGAACATTGTTTTCTCACCAGATTCAACTTTTTCATCACAAATTGCCCGTTTCAAAGAATGGCAAAGCAGATGCCCTGTCCAGAAGCTTTGCCATGGACCACACTGAAACAGACACAAAAGACCCCATCAAACCCAAGACCAAAATTGTGGCAATATGATTATGAAACCTGCTACTGAATTACAGTAGGTCTAAGCAGCGACATCCAGGAGCACTTCTGTTCACTTCCTTTTTGTTCCTGACACACTATTTCAAACAATATTGTCTGAGATGCGTATATAGTAAACAGGGAGGGCTCCCTGGGATCTATAAGACTTATACACTTGTTGAGCCACTCGGCTTAAGAACATCAGAATTGCCATACTGTAGAAGTCCATCAAGCCCAGTATCCTGTTTCCACACTGTTCACTCTGGGTCACAAGTACCTGTCATTTCTCCAGGACCAAGCAGGAAGTCAGTCCTCACTTATGGGTGACGTCGGCGCCGACGGAGCCCTCGCGGAGCAATTTTCCCCAGCTTTCAAAGAAAGCCTTTGGGAATTGCAGCGCGCATGCGCGGTCCTCTTCCCGCCCAAGGGTGCCATCTTAGCCAGTCTTCTTTTTTCCGCGGAGCCCTACAGACGTACCCGTCGTGTCCCCGTGAAAAAGTTGATATTTCTTCATAATTACTCTTTTATCCTTCGGTCTTTTTCCCGCCCGGACTCGCGACGCCGGTCGCGAGTCCTCTTCTTCTTTTTCGGTTTTTCTGACTTAGTCAGTTTTCGTTTCGGTTTTTCCCTGGCAGCCCGGTCCTTTGACCTCGCCGGGGCCCTTTTTCCCCCGATGGCTGCCAGTGGTTTCAAGCGGTGTGGTCAGTGTGACCGAAATATGTCACTGACTGACACACACGACCATTGCCTCCGCTGCCTGGGCCCGGATCATGAAGAAATGATCTGTGGGCCCTGCGGCAAAATGTCCTCCAAAGCGTTGAGAAGTCGGCGGCATCAGCGGGATAGGATCTTCGCTGACCCCAGCCGTACCCGGACCTCGTCGGAGGCCTCCGCGTCCAGGGGTTCCAGCTCGGACCGTCGCCGGAGTTCCTCCGACAGGGGTTCTCCCTCCGGGGACCATCGACGGAAGGTGAAACCCGCGAGGGCGGCGTCGGTGGACGCTCCTGGCTCCGCGAGGGCCAGGTCGCATAGCCCCGATAGCCGTCCCGGGTCCTTGGAGAAGGAGCACCTCACGAAGCGACCTCGCCTGGAGTCGGAGCTGCCTGCTCGGGTAAGTCCCGTGGTCCTCCTGGACTCTCCTCCGCGACAGCCGACGTCGGGCCCGACGCCGTTGGCTGCTGGGTCACCTGAGCTCGGACTCAGGTTGACGGCCTTGGAGAGCAGACTGTCTGCCTTCATGGACCAGCAGCGGGCACTGCTCGCTGGCGCCGCTGCCCCGACCGCCGGGACGTCGACGTCTAAGTCGACCCCGGAGACCGAGCCGATCCTCGAGTCGATGCGAACTCGAGTCGATCCTCGGTCGAGGTCAGCCTCGGCCTCCCGTTCGGGACCGAGGTCGCCGACGCCGACTCCCTCGGCGTCGGGGCGGCAGGCGCCGCGCCCTGCCCGGGCCGACCCCACCGAGTCCTCGTCGGAGTCTGTCTGGGAGTCTGAAGAGGAAGAGTCGCCTGATTCTTTTCGGACTCGGTGTGTCCCCTCGGACTCACCTGAGTCCGAACCTCGGAAGCAGTCCCCCCCGGAGGATGCCCGGTTCTCGGACTTCGTCAGGGATATGGTCAAGGCTTTGGCCTTCCCTGCGGACCCCGAGGAGGTGCCTCGAGCCGAAGAGCTCGACGCCCTCCAGTATGACTCTCCCGCCAGGGAACACTTTACTGTACCGGTTCCTCCCATGCTGGAACGACTACTCTTCCGCATGTGGGAGAGTCCGGCCACCTCGCCGGTCCTGAGCAAGCGGGTCGATTCTATCTATCGAGTCCGCAAGAGCCCTGGCTTCCAAAAAGCACAGCTACCACACCATTCCATGGTAGTGGAATCGGCCATGCATCGTCTTAAGAGCAATGTATCTCCGAGACCTGGCTAAAGAGCTAGCCGGATTCTCCGCTGGTTTGTCCGAGGAACCCTTGCGGAGGTTCCTGGCCTTGTCCACTGGCATTCGGGAATGCTCAAAATTCATATCCCGAGCAGCCTATGATGGCTTTGAAGCATCGGCTCGAGTGGCCGCAGCCGGCATCGGTGCCCGCCGACAGGCTTGGCTTCAGTCGTCTGACCTTGAGCCCTGGGTGCAGGACAAGTTGGTCGATGTCCCCTGCCGAGGCGAAAACCTCTTTGGCAAGCCCATGGCTGAAAAGGCTGCACAAATTGAGACGGAGACTCTCACCAGGACTAGGCTTTCTAGGAAGACCTCCGCCCCTTCCCAGAAAAAGAAGGGCTCGGGAAAGAAGTCCTTTTACCCGAGGAAGGCGGCTGCCTACAAACAATACCCCCAATATCAGGCCCCTGCAGCTCCCCAACAGGGCCAGCAGGCCAAGGGACGGGGTAACGGGTCCCATAGGCAGCAAGCCCCCAAGCCTGCACCACCAGCCCCTGCTCAGCAGGGTGGGGGTTTTTGACTCCTTAAGCATAGCCTCTCCCCCCCCCGCTGGTTCCTCCCAGCACCGGAGGCCGGCTGGTTCACTTCGCCCACAGGTGGTCCAGCATCACCTCAGATGCCTGGGTGCTTCAAGTCGTGCGAGAAGGCTATCTTCTCCACTTCCACCAGGTCCCTCCCTCCTATTTTCCGGGAGAACCTCCACGACCCCCTCTGCACAGGGAATTACTCCTTCAGGAGTTAGCAGGTCTTCTACGGGAACAGGCGGTGGAACCGGTGCCCCACCACCTGAAAGGTCAAGGCTTTTATTCCAGGTATTTTCTAGTACCAAAAAGGACAGGAGGCCTCAGACCCATCCTGGACTTGCGCAACCTCAACAGGTTCCTCGTGCGGGAGAAATTCAAGATGCTTACCCTTGGAATCCTTCTGCCCTACCTCCAGCAGGGAGATTGGCTATGCTCCTTGGATCTAAAGGATGCCTACACGCACATCCTCATCCACCCAAGCCACCGCCAATACCTAAGGTTTGTGGTGGCAGGAAATCATTACCAGTACAGAGTACTACCCTTTGGCCTGTCCTCCGCACCGCGAGTCTTCACAAAATGTCTCGCGGTGGTGGCGGCCCATCTCCGGCTTCACGGCCTCTGTCTTTCCGTACCTCGACGACTGGCTCATCAGAGCAGCGTCCGCTCCGGAGGTCACCAATGCCACGCGCCGCACGGTGACTCTTCTGCAGTACTTGGGCTTTGTTATAAACTTCGCAAAGTCCACTTTGCTCCCCTCACAGGATCTCGAGTTCATCGGCGCAAGGCTGCACACTCCTCAGGCACGAGCGTTCCTACCGCTCGGCAGGGCTCAACGGCTCATGGACCTAGCCGACCGTTTTCGCAGCCAGCCCCTGGTCTCCGCCAGGTGCTTCCTGAGACTACTCGGCCATATGGCTTCCACCGTCCATGTGACCCCCAATGCCCGCCTGAATATGCGGCCTGCTCAATGGTGTCTCCGCAAGCAGTGGCAACAGGCCACAGGCGGCCTAGCAGACCTAGTGCGCGTCTCCGAGCCGCTGGCCTCGTCTCTTCAGTGGTGGCTTCATCGGCCGAATCTGGTGCTCGGCATGCTTTTCAGCCACCTCAGCCGGCCCGGGTGCTGACGACAGATGCATCCCTCTTGGGCTGGGGAGCACATTGCCAAGGGGCACGTACTCAGGGCCTCTGGACCACGTGGGAGTCTGCTCAGCAGATCAACTTCTTGGAGCTCAGAGCGATCCGCCTGGCTCTCAAGGCCTTCTCCCACCTGACCTCCCACCAGTCCGTCCTTGTCCAGACGGACAATCAAGTTGCCATGTTCTACGTGAACAAGCAAGGGGGCACGGGCTCCTTCCTTCTCTGCCGGGAAGCACAGAAGCTCTGCTCTTGGGCCGTCAGTCACGGCGTTCTCCTCAAGGCAGTTTATCTCCCAGGCCAAGAGAATTGCCTGGCGGACAAACTCAGCAGGATCCTCCAGCTGCACGAGTGGCGCCTGGATCCCTTGGTAGTTCAGAAGCTCTTTCTAAATTGGGGCCTCCCCACGGTGGATCTCTTTGCCAGTCCTCACAACCGGCAACTCCCTCGCTTCTGCTCTCGTCAGCCACACCCCTTTCGAGTTGCGGCGGACGCTTTTCTACTCTCATGGTCGGGGAGCCTTTTGTACGCTTTCCCTCCCATCCCGCTAGTCTCTCGGACTCTTTTCAAGGTTCTCCGAGACAAAGCCTTCATGATCCTGGTGGCCCCTCGCTGGCCCAGACAGCCGTGGTTTCCACTCCTGCTGCAATTAGCGGTAGAGGATCCATTCCCTCTGGGGTTACAACCGGATCTCCTCACTCAGGATTAGGGGTCTCTGCTACACCCCAACCTCAGGTCTCTCAACCTAATGGCCTGGCTGCTGAGAGGGTAGTCCTTGCTCCCCTTCTCCTGCCGGCAGAGGTGGAGGAGGTCGTCTTAGCTTCGCGACGACCTTCTACCCGCAAATGCTATGCCCTTAAATGGCGTCGTTTTTTCCGTTTGGTGTACCCAACAGTCTCAGGATCCCTTCTCCTGCCCGGTGTCGGTGATCTTGCAGTACTTGCTATACCTCTCTAATCTGGGACTTAAGTCCAACTCCGTCAAAGTTCACCTCAGTGCTCTTTCAGCACATCATGTGCCGGTGGACGGCAGACCTCTCTCCAACGACCCTCTCGTAGCGAGGTTTCTCCGAGGTCTCCTTCTACTTAAACCACCTCTGCGCCCGCCAGCGCCTGACTGGGACCTGAATGTGGTTTTACAGCGGATCACCTGTCCGCCTTTTGAACCTATGGCTACCTGTTCTCTCCGTTTTCTTTCTTGGAAAACACTGTTCTTGATAGCCCTCACTTCCGCTAGACGCGTAAGTGAATTGCAGGCCCTCGTGTCTGATCCCCCTTACACTCGGTTCTACAAAAATAGGGTAGTCCTACGGACTCACCCAAAATTTCTTCCAAAAGTGGTCTCCCCTTTTCACATCAATCAGGAGGTGGTACTTCCAACCTTCTTTCCCAGACCACACTCCAGCCGAGCTGAAACGGTCCTCCATACCCTGGACTGTAGAAGGGCATTGAACTTCTACCTTGACCGTACGCGGGAGCACCGTAAAGCTGCTCAGCTTTTTGTGTCTTTTGACCCCAATAAATTGGGGCTCCCGGTCTCCAAGCGTACTCTGTCCATCTGGGTTGCGGACTGTATCTCTTGGGCTTATGGGGCAGCCGGACTCTCCTTGGAAGGTCGAGTCACGGCTCATTGCGTTCGGGCAAAGGCTACGTCAGTGGCTTACCTCCGCTCTGTTCCGCTGGCAGACATCTGCCGGGCCGCTACTTGGTCTTCGAGCCAGACTTTTGCGGTCCATTACTGTCTCGAGAGGGAGTCCCGCAGGGACAGTGCTTTCGGACAGGCAGTCCTCCGTAATCTCTTCGAGGTCTGAGCAACTCCTACCCTCCATCCCGGATGTGGGCTACCGGTGGGTAATAATTCAGCGAAGATTCTTTCCTTCTGTGCTGCTGAGCTAGAGGGAACTCATTTTTGTGCTTAGGGTCTCCGGTAGCCTTGAGCTTGGGAGTCCCATAAGTGAGGACTGACTTCCTGCTTGGTCCTGGAGAAAGCGTAGTTACTCACCTGTAACAGGTGTTCTCCAGGAGCAGCAGGAATCAGTCCTCACTACCCTCCCTCCTCCCCTTGGAGTTGCAATCATCTGCTTAAGTTCTTTTTTGCAAATTTTTATGCTGTCTTTTTTAGCTATGTCATCTGACTGGCTAAGATGGCACCCTTGGGCGGGAAGAGGACCGCGCATGCGCGCTGCAATTCCCAAAGGCTTTCTTTGAAAGCTGGGGAAAATTGCTCCGCGAGGGCTCCGTCGGCGCCGACGTCACCCATAAGTGAGGACTGATTCTTGCTGCTCCTGGAGAACACCTGTTACAGGTGAGTAACTACGCTATCCCAAAAGCAGTCAGTTCCAGACTACTTATCCCTAAGAATAAGCAGTGCTTCCCTCTCAGTCTGTCTTTAATAATAGTTTATGTGATTTTCCTCCAGGAATTTGTCCAGATTTTTTTTTTTTTAAACCGGGTGCACTATCTGGTTTTACCACATCCTCTGTCAGTGAGTTCCAAAGCTAAATTATACATTTAAGAGAGAATATTTTTTCCTATTTGTTTTAAATATGCTACTTTGTAAATTCATGGCATCCCCCTCTAGTCTTTATATTGTCTGAAAGGATAAACAGCTGAGTCATGTTTACCTAGTCCCTTAGTGGTCTCTTCTCCAAGCTGAAGAGCCCTAACCTCCTTAGAATGACTCTCCTGTGAGGAAAGGCTATCTCCTTTATCATTTGGTTGCCCTTCTCTGTACCTTTTCGAATACTGCTATATCCTTTTTGAGATGTGGAGATCACAATTCTCAAGGTGCGATTGCACCATGGAGCAGTATAGAGGCATTATGATGATATTTGTTTAATTCTTTATTCCTTTCCTAATTATTCCTAACATTGTTTGCTTTCTTGGATGCTGCGTATACTGAATAAAAGATTTCAATGTATTGTCCATGATGATGCCTAGATTCTTTTTCTGGGTGGTGACTCCTTATATGGAACCTAGCATTGAATATCTATAGTTTGGATTACACAGGTACACTAAAAAAATTTTTTTTTAAACTGCCTGTAATGTTTCGATTGATTTTTACGTTTTTTGGTGTGCTGAATCCAAATCTGGTAACCAATTTGCTCCATCACGTACAGATTTTTTGCTACATTGGGTTAGCAGTTTGAGGTGAACGTTTCAGATTGAGTGCGATCGAGAAAGGTTTCTTGGATGAATTCTTTATACTAATTGTTTAGTAGTTATTCAAATAAGAATAAAGAAAATTGTAACAAGGCAGCACATAAGAATAGAGTAATGTCAACAAAACACACTGTGATGGTAGCAAAATTGTCTGCACTTAAAACAGCCACATACATGTGCACAAACATTGAGCATATAAGAGCGAGGTTAGACACAAAGCAAAGCAAAGAAATGTGCAAAAATGTTGTACAGGTATGTATGTAAGAATAGAAAACGCAAACCGCACCATTGCAATACATGAAGACAAACACCCGATGGTGTGAAAATAAAATTCTAATAAATGAGATCCGACACTGTGGTAATAACTAGCAAATTTTTATTTCAAAGTTTAGTAAAAACACGATATTTGTCAACACAGTTTAGATTTTAAAGTCATTCTTGGGTCAATCAATCTCCTGGTGGGCCCGTTTCTTCTTCTTCCCCCGAATGCTTCTCTTGGTGTGCTGCTTGGCGTATTTTTCATCTGGGGTTTCCCGCAGCAGCAACCAGCAGAAATCAGCCATCATAGTGGTGTTCCATCTTCCTTGGTACCTTCTCTCTGCGTCCTTGATGTCCTGGTGAAACCTTTCACCTTGTTCTTCACTGTACGCCCCCAAGTTTTCGGGAAAGTAGTTCACATGGGAGTGCAAGAAATGGACTTTCAGGCTCATGTTACAGCCTTGTTCTTTGAAGGCATTGAGCATCCTGGCAACAATATCCTTATAGTTCTCATCCCGCCTGTTCCCCAAGAATTTGAGAACAACATCCTTGAAGGAATCCCAGGCTTCTTTTTCCTTCTCAGACATCGTTTCAGCGAATGCTCCATCTGAAATGAGTTTCCTTATATCAGGGCCAACAAACACTCCTTCCTTTAGCTTTGCTTCAGAAAGTCGGGGGAACTTTGAGCAAAGGTACCGAAAGCACTCACCATCTTTTGGAAGGGACTTGATGAATTGCTTAATGAGACCCAACTTAATGTGGAGAGGTGGTAATAGAATTTTATCACAAGGTACCAAGCTCTCATGAAGAACATTTTTCTCACCGGGTCTCAAATACTCCCGAATTGGCCAGTCTTTTTTCCCCCAGTGTAGGTCGCGGGCCCGGCTATCCCACAAGCAAAGGAAGCAGGGATATTTGGTGAAACCGGATTGCTGCCCTAATAGCATGGATAGAATTTTAAAGTCTCCACAAATCATCCACTTATGCTCATCATAACGAATCTTCTGAAGAATCAGGGCCAAATTCTCGTATTTTTCTTGGAGAATAACAGAGTGAGCAATAGGAACTGAAGCGAATGTGTTGCCATTATGAAGAAGAACACCTTTTATGCTGTCTTTTGACGAATCAATGAACAGCCGCCATTCAGCAGGATCATACTTGAGTTTAAACTTTTCCATCACTCCGCATATATATCGTTGCAAAATACCAAATCTTCCTCTTTGCTGAAATACTTCAAAAATTGTGTCTCGCGGTTGCGGTACCAATAAAAAGTTGTTCCTGGTGACAATAGATTTTTCTGTTTAAGCCGAGAACCTAGCAGTTGGGCAGCATCTTTTGGGAGTCCTAAATCCCGGACTAAATCATTCAATTCAGCTTGAGAGAAAAGTTCAGGTTTCGGATCTGGTTCAGTTTCAAACTCGGAAGTACTGGACTCATCGGGAAAAGCCATCTGATGAGTCTCATCATGATCAGAACCGTCCACACAAATATGATCCAAAGATTTTGGTGGTTCAGGCACAGGTACTTCGTTGCTATGAGGCATAGGCCTAATTGCTGAGGGAAGGTTGGGGTAACTTATTACGTTCTTATTTTTTAAGTTGTATCCCTTCACAATGCAAGAGCAAAAATAGCAGTCACTGCTGTGGTCTCTTTGTTCATGTCACATCATAGGTATTCCGAAACGAAATGCTTGTTTTTTACCTTTCATCCATAAGCGTAGATCTTCCTCACATGTCTTGCACACTTTGTGAGGAGCCCACGGTTTGTCTTGATCGCCTAACTTCAAACCGAAATAGGCAAAATATACTTTTTTAATAAATGCAGAAATGTTCCTCTGCCGCTTTTTCACGGTATATGCCCCACAAATAAAACAAAAACTGTCCGGAGAGTTGACGCAACCTCTGGCTCTGTGAGCCATCACAAATACACAGCACTGCAAACTACAACTGTAGTGAACCACTTCGGAATAAAGCTGGATTACGACTGAGCAAACAAAAGGTAATAATGAACTTGCAAGAAACTGAAATTTGACAGGAACGTTCATGTCGCAACCACCGTGTTTGAGCGAGCGAGCGAGCGAACGAAGCGAGGCGAACAGGAAAGAACATGCGCCAGCGCGAGTACTGGATTTAGCCCCCCGCCTCCCAATTGTCCTGTTAATGTATAAAATGAATACAAAACACTCTAAAATATCATGAGGGAGTGTTTCTAGTTAGTTAACCATTACAACCTCTATTTTGGGCCAAGAAAATAAACTGCAGTCGGCTAAAAAGAAATTATGTGAACATTCCTTATATGGGTAAGAAATCTAATTTTGCAAGAAAACGTGACATGATGGAACATTTTGGCTATTTTTCCTGGATTCAGCACCCCAAAATCTATAGGAATCAGTTGCAAAACTGGAGGCAGTTTTTTGGTAGTGTACCTGTGTTATTCTTCCCTATGTGCATCATTTTGCACTTGTCCACATTAAATTTCTTCTGCCATTTGGACATCCAGTCTCAGAAGGTCCTCCTGCAGTTTTTCACAATCCGCATACCATTTAACAGCTTTGAATAATTTAGTGTCATCTGCAAATGTAATCGCTATGTTTTTTGTTGTTCCCAATTCTAGATACAGTACTGTGTATGCCTGGTAGTGCTATATAAAAGATTAGTACTAGTAGATTGTGTATAAATATATTAAAACCACTGGTTCCAGTACAGATTCCTGGGATACCTCACCATTTACCTTCCTCCATTGAGAAAATTAACCCTGCTGTGTTTTCAATGCAAGGGGATGTTAAGGATTACAATCTGCTCAAGACAAAATCTCTTACTCCTAATTAGCTGGGTTACCACAACCTTTGCTGGTGCCCTTGCATCTTTGGTCTCACATCTCTATGGATTGTATTGTGGACCTGCCCCCATCCAAGGGAACTGCAGTTGTCTGGGTATTGATGGACAGATTTAGCAAAATGGCCTATTTCATATTCCTACCTGAATTCCCACATCTTCTAAACTAGTTTCCCTCTTTTTGGAACATATTTTCCAGTTACATGGGATGCTTGAGGATATTGTATCCGATAGAAGAACTCCAATTCATCTCCAAATTTTGGAGGGCATTTTGCAAACAATTAGGTATAAAGCTGTCACTCTCCTGGGCATACCACTTGCAATCAGATGGTCATAAGAACATAAGATATGCCATACTGGGTCAGACCAAGGTCCATCAAGCCCAGTATTCTGTTTCCAACAGTGGCCAATCTAGGTCATATGTACCTAGCAGTTTCCCCAAGAGACACAAGTTCCTCAATGCTTGTACTGGGTCAAGCATTGATATCTTCGGTCACTTCTTAATAATGGTTTATGGACCTTTCCTCCAGGAACTTGTCCAAACCTTTTTTCAAACCCAGCTACACTAACAGCCTTTACTACATCCTCCGGTAACAAATTCCAGAGTTTGATTACACGTTGAGTGAAAAATATTTTCTTTTATTAGTCTTAAATAGTTTACCCTGTAGCTTCATTGCATGTCCCCTAGTCTTTCTATATTCTGATAACGTAAACAATCGATCTACGTTTACCCGTTCCACTCCGTTCATTAATTTATAGACTTCTATCATATCTCCCCTCAGCCGTCTCTTTTCCAGGTTAAAGAGCCCTAACCTTTTTAGCCTTTCCTCATAGGAGTATCCTTCCATCCCCTTTACCATTTTGGTGGCTCTTCTCTGTACCTTTTCTAAAATCGCTATATCCTTTTTAAGATACGGCGACCAGAATTGCACACAATTTTCAAGGTGCGGTCTCACCATGGAACGATATAGAGGCATTATAATATCTTTTGTTTTATTTTCCATTCCTTTCCTTATCATACCTAGCATTCCATTTGCTCTCTTGGCTGCCGCTGCACACTGGGCCGAGGGTTTTAACATGGTATCCACAATGACGCCTAAATCTTTTTCCTGGGTGGTGGTTCCTAATGTGGAACCTTGCATCGTGTAACCATAGTTTGGGTTGTTCTTCCCTAGGTGCATAACCTTGCACTTGTCCACATTAAATTTCATCTGCCATTTTGATGCCCAGTCTTCCAATTTAACAAGATCCTCTTGCAATTTTTCACAATCCTCTTGGGTTTTAACAACTTTAAATAGTTTTGTGTCATCTGCAAATTTGATAACCTCACTCGTTATTCCACTTTCCAGGTCATTTATGAATATGTCAAAAAGCAGCGGACCCAGCACAGATCCCTGGGGTACACCACTATTCACCTTTCTCCATTGGGAAAATTGGCCATTTAGCCCTACCCTCTGCTTTCTATCTTTTAACCAGTTCCTGATCCACAATAGTACACTGCCTCCTATCCCATGACTCTTTAGTTTTGCCAAAAGTCTCTGATGAGGGACCTTGTCAAAGGCTTTCTGAAAGTCCAGATACACAATATCAACCGACTCACCTTTGTCCACCTGTTTATTCACTCCTTCAAAAAAACATAACAGATTAGTAAGACAAGATCTTCCTTGTCTAAAGCCATGTTGGCTGTTTCCCATTAGGTCGTGACTATCTACATGCTGAGTAATTTTATTCTTTATGATGATTTCTACCATTTTTCCCGGTACTGACGTCAGGCTCACCGGTCTGTGGTTTCCCGGATCACCCCTGGAACCCTTTTTAAAAATTGGTGTTACATTGGCGATCCTCCAATCTTCAGGTATTAGAGATGATTTTAATGATAGTTCACAGATTACTAATAGCAGGTCTGCAATCTCATATTTCAGTTCTTTCAACACCCTTGGATGTATACCATCCGGCCCAGGTGATTTGCTACTCTTCAGTTTATCTAATAGTTGTAAGACATCTTCCCGATGTATCGATATTTCCTTCAATTCTTCCGCAGCTTTAAATACCACTTCAGTCATGGGTAACATCCCTACATCTTCCTCGGTAAAGACTGAAGCAAAGAATTCATTCAGTCTCTCCGCTATCGCCTTGTCGCCTCTTAGTGCTCCTTTAACCCCTTTATCATCTAATGGACCAACTGACTCTCTCACAGGTTTTTTCTACGAATGTACTTGAAAAGGTCTTTATTTCGTGTTTTTGCTTCCGCAGCAAGCTTCTTCTCAAATTCTCTCTTTGCCTGCCTTATCAATGCCTTGCATTTGACTTGCCAGTGCTTGTGCTGTTTCCAGGTTTCGTCATTTGGCTCTTTATTCCATTTCCTGACAGATGCTTTTTTGGCAACAACAGCCTCTCTGACCTCACCTTTAAACCATGCTGGCAGTTTTTTGGACATCCTTCCACTTTTCTTAAAGTGTGGAATACAGCTGGTCTGGGCTTCCAAGATAGTATTTTTCAACAACATCCAAGCTTGATGTACGTCTTTAACCTTTGCAACTGCTCCTTTTAGTTTTTTCTTAACTGTTTTCCTCATTTTATCATAGTCTCTCTTTCGAAAGTTAAAGGGTAGTACTGTGGATTTCCTTACTATCCCTCCTCCACTAATTAAATCAAAGGCAATCATGCTATGATCACTATTGCCAAGTGGCCCCAATACCCTTATCTCTTGCACTAGATCTGGTGTTCCACTAAGGACTAGGTCTAATATGGCTTCCCCTCTGGTCGGTTCATGAACCAGCTGCTCCAAGAAGCAGTCATTTATTTCATCTAGGAACTTTATCTGCCTAGCATGTCCTGCTGTGACACTGACCCAGTCGATGCCGGGGTAATTGAAATCACCCATTATTATTACTGCACTGTAACTTTTGCTAGCTTCCTTGATTTCTTTGAGCATTTCATCATCCATTTGTTCATTCTGGCCAGGCGGACGATAGTACACCCCCACTGCCATCGCCTTCCCCTTTTTACATGGAATTTCAATCCATAGAGATTCTACAGCAAATTTTGTTTCTTGCAAAACTTTAATCCTTTCTGACTCAATGCCCTCTCTAACATAGAGCGCAACCCCTCCACCAATTTGATCAGCTCTATCATTACGATATAGTTTGTACCCAGGTATCACAGTGTCCCACTGGTTGTCCTCCTTCCACCATGTCTCTGATATTCCAATCATATCTAACCTCTCGTTTAGTGCTATATATTCTAACTCTCCCATCTTGTTTTTTAGACTTCTAGCATTTGCATACAAGTATTTGAGACTGTATTTTATTCATATTAATTTGGCTATTGGTAGACATGGGTAATTTGGGATCTTTAAGCTCTGTCTGCTCCATACTCGAGGGCATTTGGGCTACTTTACTCTTTTTTGGAACCTCTCTGCTTTTTGTAGTATCCTTCAAGGATACATTCTTCCGAACTATGCGCTCTTGGGCGACTGTCGGCTTTCCCCTATTATCTAGTTTAAAAGCTGCTCTATCTCCTTTTTAAAGGTTAATGCCAGCAGCTTGGATCCATCCCGGTTAAGGTGAAGCCCATCCCTTCGGAAGAGCCCCTCCTTTCCCCAGAATGTTCCCCAGTTCCTAACAAATCCAAACCCTCATCTCTGCACCATTGTCTCATCCACGCATTGAGACTCTGGAGCTCTGCCTGCCTTTTGGGTCCTGCGCGTGGAACGGGAAGCATTTCGGAGAATGCTACCCTGGAAGTTCTGGATTTCAACTTCCTACCTAAAAGCCTAAATTTAGCTTCCAGAACCTCCCTACCACATTTTCCTATGTCATTGGTACCTACATGTACCAAGACAGCAGACTCCTCCCCAGCACTATCTAAGACCTTATCTAGGTGGCGCGTGAGGTCCGCTACCTTCGCACCAGGCAGGCATGTTACCAGGCGATCCTCACGTCCACCAGCCACCCAGCTATCTACATGCCTAATGATCGAATCACCAACTGTAACTGCTGTCCTAACCCTTCCCTCATGGGCACTTGGCCCTGGAGAAACCTCCTCAGTGCGAGAGGGGTTTACATCACCTGGAGGACAGGTCCTAGTTACAGGATCACTTCCTGCCACACCAGGGTGATGCTCTCCTGTCACGTGACCTCTCTCCTCCATGGCAACAGGGATGCTGCCAGACTGGAGGTGGGACTTTAGGACTATATCCCTGTAGGTCTCGTCTATGTACCTCTCTGTCTGTCTTATGCTTTCCAAGTCTGCTACTTTAGCCTCTAGAGAACGGACTTGTTCCCTGAGAGCAAAGAGCTCCTTGCACCTAGTGCACACGTAAGACCTCTCACCAGCTGGGAGAAAATCATACATGTGACACTCAATGCAAAAGACTGGAAAGCCCACATCCCGCTGCTGGACTGCTGTCTGCATCTTAGTTTTAAGTTTGTGTTTAGATCTTTAAGTTCTTTACGTACTAAAGGGTGCTATGGATATTTATACCACTAAAACTGTACCTAATAAGTTTAATATACCTTGTTCACCTGAAGCTTAATTGATCTCAGGTCCTTAGTGTATGATTGATTTGGGTAATGAGCTTCACCTGAGAGCACCTCCTGTCTTTTAAGTTGTGCAAGTTCCTATAAAGCTGTGATTATCCCAGGGGAGGGTGGGTGTGGGGAGGGAGGGAGGGATATAACACTTATTAAAAGAGGGCTGGTACACAGTACCCTGTCCTGTGCTGCTGAGGTAAGCTATATTCTGATTTGATTTAAATTATAGCTCTTTGCTGCTGCTAGGCCCTAACCTATTATGAAATTTAAAGTACAAGCTCTCTGCTGGATTCTAAAGTTAACCAGAAAGCTCTCTTCTGTGTTTTAATTTGAAACTAAAAGTACTTTGCTGAAGCTAGGTCCTGAGTGACTATGAAATTTAAACTACAAGCTCTCTGCTGGATTCTAAAGTTAACCAGAAAGCTCTCTTCTGTGTTTTAAATTGAAACTAAAAGTACTTTGCTGATGCTAGGCCCTGAGTGACTATGAAATTTAAACTACAGCTCTCTACTGGGTATGAAAGGTAACCAGAAAGTTCTCTTCTGTGTTTTAAATTGAATCTTAGACTGTTGCTACTAGGCCCTGACTGATTTAACAAAAAATAGTGGGTTCACAGATTAATTAGCTTTAAAAGAAAAAAATTCCTTTCAGAAAAATTCCCAGAAGTATATACTCACAATTTCAGATTTCTCTCCAGAAGTAACAGCCCCCCTTTCTAGTCCTTCGAAAGGACCAACAAGATTTTGAAGCAGTTCCTGTGGTCGCCAATCACCAGGACTATTGGAGATAGCTGCTGTCTTGTGTGGAGTTTGCACACAATAATGCACATTCATCCACTGATACTACTCCTTTTTATTGTATATGTGAGACACCCTAAGGCTTTCCTTCAAACCCTATTACTGTGGATATGCCTGCAGTGGACCAACTCATCCACCCTCTGAGGAAGATTTGATAATCTGTCCAAGCTGCTTTGCATTCAGCCACACAGAAACAGAAGCGACTGGCAGACAGACATCGCCATGGAGGTCTCCAATATAAGAAAGGGAACAAGGTGTGATTGTCTACAAGAAACATTTTTCTCAGAATACCCTCCATTATACTGGGCCCTAAATACATCAGTGTTTACATGGTAAAGGAGGTATTAGGGCCTGACGCCTTATGCCTAAAGTTACTACCCTCCCATCGTATTCCTAGTGTGTGTCACATATCCTTGGTTAAGCTAGCACATGAGTAATTGAGAGGGAATCCACCTCCTGGCCTGGTGTTATGGAAAGTATTGTTACCTCGTTGCACTCAAGGAGCTATCTACAATATCTTATTTGGTGGAAGCACTGTTGGACCAGAAAAAAGATTCTGGGTGGATGCCCATAATGTTCATGCAAGTCGCTTTCTCCGTCATTTCCATAGCTGTTATTCTCCAGGACCAAGCAGGAAGTCAGTCCTCACATATGGGTGACGTCGGCGCCGACGGAGCCCTCGCGGAGCAATTTTCCCCAGCTTTCAAAGAAAGCCTTTGGGAATTGCAGCGCGCATGCGCGGTCCCCTTCCCGCCCAAGGGTGCCATCTTAGCCAGTCTTCTTTTTTCCGCGGAGCCCTACAGACGTGCCCGTCTTGTCCCCGCTGAAAAAGTTGATTTTTCGTGATTTATTTCTCTTTTTTCTTCGCCGGACTCGCGACGCCGTTGCGAGTCCTTCTGTTATTTTTCGGTTTTTCTGATAGCTCCTCGCTGGCCCAGACAGCCGTGGTTTCCACTCCTGCTGCAATTAGCGGTGGAGGATCCGTTCCCTCTGGGGTTTCAACCAGATCTCCTAACACAGGATCAGGGGTCCCTGCTACACCCCAACCTCAGATCTCTACATCTGATGGCCTGGCTGCTGAAAGGGTAGTCCTTGCTCCCCTTCTATTGCCGGCAGAGGTGGAAGAGGTCGTCCTCGCTTCCCGGCGACCTTCTACCCGCAAATGCTACGCCCTTAAATGGCGTCGCTTTTCCGCTTGGTGTGCCCAGCAGTCTCAGGATCCCTTCTCCTGCTCGGTGTCGGTGATCTTGCAGTACTTGCTCTACCTCTCTAATCTGGGACTTAAGTCCAACTCCGTCAAAGTTCACCTCAGTGCTCTCTCAGCACATCATGTGCCGGTGGACGGCAGGCCTCTTTCCAGCGACCCTCTCGTGGCGAGGTTTCTCCGAGGTCTCCTTCTACTTAAACCCCCTCTGCGCCCGCCAGCACCTGACTGGGATCTGAATGTGGTTTTACAGCGGATCACCTGTCTGCCTTTTGAACCTATGGCTACCTGTTCTCTCCGTTTTCTTTCTTGGAAAACCTTATTCCTGATAGCCCTCACTTCCGCTAGACGCGTAAGTGAATTGCAGGCCCTCGTGTCTGATCCCCCTTACACTCGGTTCTACAAAAATAGGGTAGTCCTACGGACTCACCCAAAATTTCTTCCAAAAGTGGTCTCCCCTTTTCACATCAATCAGGAGGTGGTACTTCCGACCTTCTTTCCCAGGCCACACTCCAGCCGAGCTGAAATGGTCCTGCATACCCTGGACTGTAGAAGGGCATTGAACTTCTAACTTGACCGTACGCGGGAGCACCGTAAAGCTGCTCAGCCTTTTGTATCTTTTGACCCCAATAAATTGGGGCTCCCGGTCTCCAAGCGTACTCTGTCCATCTGGGTTGCTGACTGTATCGCTTGGGCTTATGGGGCAGCCGGACTCTCCTTTGAAAGTCGGGTCATGGCTCATTGTGTTCGGGCGAAGGCTACGTCAGTGACTTACCTCCGCTCTGTTCCATTGGCAGACATCTGCCGGGCCGCTACTTGGTCTTCGAGCCAGACTTTTGCGGTCCATTACTGCCTCGAGAGGGAGTCCCGCAGGGACAGTGCTTTCGGACAGGCAGTCCTCCGAAATCTTTTCGAGGTTTGAGCAACTCCTACCCTCCATCCCGGATGGGGGCTACCGGTGGGTAATAATTCAGCGAAGATTCCTTCCTTCTGTACTGCTGAGCTAGAGGGAGCTCATTTTCTGCTTAGGGTCTCCGGTAGCCTTAAGCTTGGGAGTCCCATATGTGAGGACTGACTTCCTGCTTGGTCCTGGAGAAAGCGTAGTTACTCACCTGTAACAGGTGTTCTCCAGGAGCAGCAGGAATCAGTCCTCACAACCCTCCCTCCTCCCCTTGGAGTTGCGATTATCTGCTTTAGTTTTTTTGCAAATTTTTACGCTGTCTTTTAGCTATGTCATCTGACTGGCTAAGATGGCACCCTTGGGCGGGAAGGGGACCGCGCATGCGCGCTGCAATTCCCAAAGGCTTTCTTTGAAAGCTGGGGAAAATTGCTCCGCGAGGGCTCCGTCGGCGCCGACGTCACCCATATGTGAGGACTGATTCCTGCTGCTCCTGGAGAACACCTGTTACAGGTGAGTAACTACGCTTTCTTCCAAACCTGGGCCATGGGGTCCTGCGGCCCTCTATAAAGAGGAAGGGTAGTACTGTCATGTATTTACCTCCCAGGAGGCTAGCCCCAGATAGGAAGTGAGTTCAGACCTCTTCTGCCTTGTATACTGTCACTAGTGTCAACTTGATGATGTGGCACATCCTGATTGGTTCCTGAGAGTGCATCTGTGCTGATTGGCTCCCTGCGCTTATTTAACCCAGGAGTTCTCATCTACCCTGCCCTCAGATAGGTCTCATGTGAGTACCTCATCGGTTGCTGGCGTTTTGACCTCTGCTAGTCTTCTGATAACAAACCTTTCTGCCTGCCCTGATTCCTGCCTGTTCCTGGGCCTTGCTTACGCCTGTTATTTTGAACCTGGTACATCTCTTGCCGTCTCCATCTACATGAAATCTATCCTTCCTGCAGGGAACATCTTGGCTCTGTGCCTTTGAATACTGGAGGGCTCAACCCAAAGGGAAAGGGGACTGTTATAGGTGAATATGCACATCCTAGGTTCCTGGTATTCTCAATTATCAAACAATTAGTTTTGTTAGGACTGCTGTTGTGAAGAGGGTTTTGAACTCGGCAGACTTCATAAGTTGACTAGTTTAAAGTGCTTCCTAGAGCTTTAACATATGAATAACATATGCACACTGAGGAGAAAATACATTTTTACATAAGAATATAAGGATAGGTGAGATGCCATATTTCATCTTCAGGTGGTTAGAGCCTAACAATCATTTTGGCAAACAAAATAAATTTATATAAAGAAAATTTGAATTATGTGTTAATTCCTTTGCCAAAAATGTACTTGTGATTTTACTGGCACCATTTTATATTCCTCCTGGTAGACCACATGGATTTTGTTTAAAAATATATTGTTTTGAGTCGGCAGGAATGGTTTCTTTCATTGTATAAAATAAGCAAAGTATCTTATCACATGGAGGAAATTTTTGGTGAATGCTGCAAATGAATCTGGACCTGATGATTTTTTATTATATTCTTTTAATAGTCTGAGCTTGTGGATTTAGCGGAAAACATTCAGCAGAAGCTTTCCTATTTCAATGAACTAGAGAATATCAGCACTGTAAGTATTTTAAACCCTTTTCTAGAAAAAATGAATAGTTTATAAAGCACTTTCTCTTACTCTTCTCGCCAGTGGGCTGGAGCAGTTGGCTATTTCCTACAGTGCCAGCATCATAGAGCCTTCATGTCTCTTTCACTTTTGATAACTGATCCTCTACCTCCCTCTATCCCTCTATTTCTTGACCTAAACCAGGCCCACATTCTCCGTGGCTGAGAGAATGAAGAGCATCTCGGTCTATGCCTATGTGCGATGCTTTCCTCCCTTTAGGACTCTTGCCAGGAACAGAGCCAGTATTCTTTTCAGGGCAGCACATAGCATGTCAGTGCACCCAAACCCCTGTCTCACTTATCTTAGTTTATTTGTTGCTTTTCAAAGTATTGCCAATTCTTGTTGGTAGGCCAGTGTAAGTTCATCATTTCTTAATGATTGGGAGTCTGTGCTGCATTTGAAGAAGAACCGAGGCAAGAAAAATAAAGTGAAATGAAGGTTTCAGATCAGTATTTTTGTTTTTTGAAGATATATCATCCTAAATATATGTGCCTATTTGCAAATTAAGCTTCCTCTTTGATCTAAGTCAAGATGTGGCAGTCATGGTATTTCAGCTTAGTGTATGTATTGTCAAGGTTGATGTTACTGTGTACTGATGGCCAGTCAGCAACTTGAAAATGTAGCGATGTAGCAGATGGTTTTATTTCTGCAGCATGAAGGATTTTTTATTGGACTTAAGATGCACATCCATCTCCACCAGCTATTAAGAGAATAGCAAGGTATTTTAGAGACAGATTCCTTTGCTTTCTATGAATTACGTTGCGGGGCTGTGCTCTCTAACTCGCATACAAAATGTTGACAGGCTTTAAAAATGTATGGAATAGATGCAGAGAATCCTTGTTTGCAAAAACTGAAGGGCTAGCAGGAGCATGATGTAGTGGTACCATAGGCCAAGGAGTACCGTGAGTAGAATGGCAGTTGCAACAGCTGCGTAGGGCTTCCAAGAAAGCGCTGGGGTGACCTGCACTGAGCAATCACAGGTAAAAGCCAAACTTAACTGAGCATGGGGACACTGTTTTGGACAGTATATTTGCTGGTTTTGGTAGGTGTGTGGATTATTACTAAAGTTGACAAGGCATTGAAGGAGACTTGGGTGTTGGATTTAGTGTTTGCCATGGAAGAGGCCTGAAATTGCCTATGTCTGGAAGAGCTGAAGACCAGTACTTGAACAGATTCTGGGCATACTAGGGATAGAGTTGATGGGGAACTCATGTTGGGTTGAATATAGGAATCGTATGGGCTCATCTACCCAGCTGGCTCAGTCAGTCTGTCCAATCTGGCCTTTCTGCTATCACTTGCTGGGTTTAATGGCTTAATGAATGTGATAGCATTTTGAAACCATGACTTGCTGCTATTGCCTGGCAGTAATCTGACATACAGTATACTGTACTTATTAGAAGAAATTTAAGGCTTGCTTAGGTGCAGTATTGCCAGTGGTATTAACAGAGAAGGGGTAGTCCTTTTGGAAACATGAATACTTTAAATACGTATTGACCAATGACGTAAATTTTTGGGTGAAGCACTTTTGTCCTGTTGCAGATGCTACCAGCTTTGCATAATTATGCTGTGTACAATTACTGAAAGAAACAAGTATCACCAGAAGAGACCACCAATCTCGCAGTGGTTCAGTTCAAGCTGTTACCCCTCTAGTAACCAGGAAAGAAATATGGTATACCCACAGGCTTAGCTGTAGGACCTATAATGAGCTGTAACGCTCACTGGTGGTGCTGTCATGGCTGATGTCAGTGGGATTCAGTCAGTAAGTAGTAAAGGTATTCCCAAATCATACCACTCTGCTTATGCCGTTCACTAACATGGGCTGTGAATGTGATGTATACTGGAGAGCATATCTTTTTTTTTTTTTTTTTGTTTTGTTTTGTTTTAATGAGTTCACATATTTCTGCTTTTCAGAAACTGAATTCCCCTACCTTGTCTGTGAACAGTGAAGGATTTATACCAATGCTGGCAAAACTTGATGACTGTATAGCCTACATTTCGTTACATGTAAGTCATTTTGCTGTTGATTTTGGTGTGTTTATGCTTTATGAATTTTTTTTCTCTTAATACAAAAGTACTTCTGAAACATGCTGAAAATATAGGATTGACTAATTGATTCACGTTTTACATCACCCTCTCCTTCCCAATTAGGGTTACCAACTTTTTCACCGAGAAAAACCCGACACCTGTGGCTCGCCATGCTCCACCCATTCTCCGCCCCTAGTCCCTCCCCATGCCCCGCCCCCAGCCCCACCCACAAAAATTACCGAGGATACGTGTAGGCTAACTTCCTTGGTCATATAATAATTAAACTGGGAACCCCAAAATCCAAACATGACATGTACAACACTGGAGAAATAAAACTATAAAGTAATTTCCTCTTGCACTAAACAAAAACGCAAAGATGTTATCAATACACACTTCCCAGACCAAACATATTCCAGCTAATAAATTCAAAATAAAAAGTATTTTTCTACCTTCTGTTTGGGCGTTTTATTTTCAGTTGCAATTGCTCCAGTCACTTTCTTCTGGTTTCTTCGTGTCTTCTGCGAGCTATCCATTTGTCCTTTCTTCTCTTTTAGATGTTTTCCATTCTCTCTCTATTTCTGCTTTAACATACTGATTGTTTCCCTTTTGCTCTTTCCCCCAATTTTTTCCTTATTCCTTTATCATCCATTTAAATTTCACCCTTCCATTCTCAAGCCCCTCACTCTCCCAATACCCAGCCCATCATAGACTTTTCTTCCACCAAATATTTTTTCCCCTCTCCATTCTCATTCCCCATCTATTCTAGTCCTCCCCCAAAATCAGTTCCCTTATAGTTCTAGACCCACCCAGCATCCACTCCCTTCTAATCCCATTCTCCCATGCCCCACATCAGCCCATTTCCAGTCCTATTCCAGCTCTTCATCAGCCCATTTCCAGTGCTAGCCCTCACATCACAGACCATTTCCAGTCCTAGCCCCCCCCCATCACAACCCATTTCCAGTCCAAGTCCCCCATCACAGCCTATTTCCAGTCCTAGGCCCCCCCCATCACATCCCATTTGCAGTCCGAGTCCCCCCGCACCATCACAGCCCATTTGCAGTCCTACCCCCCCCCCCACCATCACAGTCCATTTGCAGTCCTAGCCCCCCTAATCACAGCCTATTTCCAGTCCAAGTTCCCCCTCCCTCCACCATAGCCCATTTCCAGTCCAAGTTCCCCCCCCCCATAGCCCTTTTCCAGTCCAGGTCCCCCTCCCCATCAAAACCCATCTCCAGTCCATGTCCCCCCCCCCCCCCACATAGCCCTTTTACAGTCCAGGTTCCCCTCCCCATCACAGCCCATTTCTTTCCAGTCCAATGCCCCCCATAGCCCTTTTCCAGTCCAGGTCCGTCCCCCCCTTCACAACCCATTTCCAGTCCATGTCCGTCCCCCCCTTCACAACCCATTTCCAGTCCATGTCCCCCTAATCACAGCCTATTTCCAGTCCAAGTTCCCCCCCCCATAGCCCTTTTCCAGTCCAGGTCCCCCTCCTCATCACAACCCATTTCCAGTCCATGTCCGTCCCCCCCCCCCAGCCCTTTTCCAGTCCAGGTCCCCCACCCCATCAAAACCCATTTCCAGTCCAGGTCCCCCCCCCCCCCAGCCCTTTTCCAGTCCAGGTCCCCCCCTCCCATCAAAACCCATTTCCAGTCCATGTCCCCCCCCCCCACATAGCCCTTTTACAGTCCAGGTCCCCTCCCATCACAGCCCATTTTTTTTCAGTCCAATTTCCCCCCCCCCCCATAGCTCTTTTCCGGTCCAGGTCCCCCCCCCATCACAACCCATTTCCAGTCAAATTCCCCCTTCTAGCCCTTTTCCAGTCCAGGCCCCCTCCCCCCATCACAGCCCAGGCAGTCATTGGCCTCCCCCCCCCCAAACCGCGGCTGTCTGAGGCTTTAGAGGGAGCTGGGGAAGCCCCGGCTCCCTCTGAACAGCTGCCAGCGTGAAGAGCCTTTTCCTTCACGCTGGCGGCTGTTCCTGTGAAGCCGCGAATGCTGGGAAAGGTTAAAGGGCATTGCCTTTAACCTTTTCCACCAATCGCGGCTTCACAGGAACAGCCGCCAGCGTGAAGGAAAAGGCTCTTCACGCTGGCAGCTGTTCAGAGGGAGCCGGGGCCTCGCGTGGGCTTCCCCGGCTCCCTCTGAAGCCCTCCGGATTGGCAGAAAAGCCGTTTTTTTTGCTCTGGCCGCTCCCGATCTTGCGGCCAGAGCAAAAAAACCGGCTTTTCAAGGGCCGGTTTTGCCTCTGCGCCGGCAGCCGGCCTGGCCATGGAAAAACCGGCCAGGCCGGCTGAAAACCGGCCAGTTGGCAACCCTATTCCCAATCTAGCTTAGCCACTGAAATGGCTGTTCTTGGCTGAGGTCCACAGATCTTGACTCCTTTTAAAAATCAGCACATTTTCACCCTGAATCTGACCACTAGGTGTCACCATTGTACAGCGAGTGTAACTGACTCATTTAGGCATTGTGAACATTAGCACTGCAGCATTCCCAACCCCAGCATAAGGGCTTAGGAATTACTACTACTACTAACACTACAGTGCCTACTGCGATGTGAATGGGTTTTTTTGGGGATTTTAAAGTTTGACTTGTGGTGACATAGCATTTTGATTATAGAATTTCTTGTTATATATCCGAGTTGTTCCATTGCAACTTTAAGCAAGAGCCGAAAATTAATTGGACTTCTTTTAGAGCAGCAAAGCCCCTTCCTTGCTGCAGAATTTAATTTGCAGGGAGTTGTGAAGGAAGGCATGATTTAAGATAGCAGCTACAGTGCTGCAGAGCCTTTTACCACCAGGTTTCTAGTTCAGATATAGCTCAGATTTGCGATGTTTGAAAGGCATTGCCATAAGAAAAATGTGGTAGCCTTTGGTGAAGTGAGTTGTGAACTGAGTCTAGCAATCGTAATTTGGTGTAAATTGGAACCAATTATCTCCCTTAAAGTAGAGAGAAAAAGGTAGCTATGATAAGAATAATAAATGATAGGACCCAACAAGCCACAAACAGTGTCTGCTCTTAACAATGCTTACAGTCTGTGCAGTTACCCAACCTCCTGCTATTCAGAGGGTTTTGCAAGATTATTTCTCTCCCGCTGCACCCAAGAACCTTTGATCCTAGAGTCTTGTAAAGCTTAGATAACTAGCTACACTATCCAGTCCCCAGCTTAAGCAGTACCTGAAAAGTTGTAGCTTCACATGCAGTATTCGTTAGGATATGTCATATCTGAAATCTTTCCTTGGTATCCCATAACTTTCAGAAAACTGTAAAGTCCCGAAGCACATTCTCATTGAAAAGTTGCATCGCTAGTTTTAATACCCTAGTGAGTCTCTCCCATCTTCATACTCCTATCAGGCAGAGCAGGTAGGTACTTCAGAGGCATCGCTCTTGAAAAGGTATTTCCCCCATGAGCTGCTTATGTTCTTTTTCCCAAAAGGCTCAAGGAAAACTGTTACATATGCCCAATCTGGCCCCTCTTTGCCATATCAGTCATAATGCCACAGATGGTAGTTTTACTCCATTGGCTCCTCAGTCAGGCCCATACAACAGATGGCTGAACCTACGGTTCCTCTCACACTGAGCAGGATTACTATTGCAACAACACACCATCAGTAGGATAAAACTATCCTGTCACACCTTTATCTATCCAGGCCTCAAGGGTCCCATTGCCCATCATATGCTGCTAAATTCTAACCCATTGCTTTTATGGAGACCTGCACCATTCTAGTGCTGCTTTATAGTACTTGCAAAATCTGAGACACCTAAAACCCTATCTAACTTATGCTTCATAAGAGGTTTTTGTGAGAACCTTGGGTCTGGTGCTGGAGTAATGTGAATGCGTGCCGCATAGAAGAGGCCTACTGCCTCCTGGAAGAGGGGGTGCAACCTTGTTCCCCCTTGTTTGTTCACGTAGAACATTACAACGTGATTGTCAGTCTGGATCAGCACCGAGTGGTGTTGGAGCTGGTGGCGGAAGGCTTAGAGGGCTAGGTATATTACCCGGAGCTCTAGCAGGTTGATTTGCATCCGGTATTCCCTCTGGACCAGCAGCCATGCTTCTGGAGGCTCCCACAATGCTCTCCCCAGACCATTAGAGAGGCGTCCATGGTGAGAACCATCCAAAGGAGTCTGCAAACTGACAGGTCACCTTCACACTGTCGCTGAGCCTGCCTGTGGCTTGTGTCCACTGTGAGATGAGGCACCACTGGGCTGTTCTCATGTGCAGGCAGGCATCTGGCGTCTCATGAACCATGGATGCCATGTGTCCCAACAAGTAGAGTAGGAGTTGAGTTGTTAGCGTCCGGCGCCGATGTACTTCTGCGGCTCACTCCCTGAGGCATTCTGACTTCTCCCAAGGGAGGAACAGGGTATCTAGTTGCGCCCCTATGAACTCTAGGCACTAGGCTGGAGTGAGATGGAACTTGGGGTAGTTTATGACGAACTCCAGAGGCTGCAGGGTGTTGATGATTCGCCCAGTGGCGCATTGTGCCTCTGCAGCCGTGTCCCCCTTTTATGAGCCAGTCTTCCAGATAAGGGAAGACGAAGGCCCCTTGGAGCCGGGGATGGGCTGTGACCATTGCAAGGCACTTTGTGAAGACCCTTGGTGATAAGGCCAGACCAAAGGGCAGCACCCTGTATTGGTACTGCTGTCCCCCCACCACGAACTGGAGGTATTTTCTGTGGCTGGGGGGATGAATTAGGATGCGAGTGTAGGCATCCTTTAGGTCTAAGGAACATAGCCAATCTCCCTGCTGGAGGAATGGCAGTAGTGTCCCAAAGAACAGCATCTTGAACCTCTCCATGACCAGAAACCTGTTGAGCTCTTGCAGGTCCAGGATCAGCCCGAGGCCCCCTGTCCTCTTGGGGACAAAATACCTGGCGTATAAGCCTGTACATAAGGTGAAAAAGCAAAAACGGACAAAATGGATGACTGAAGAAACTCTGAAAATTGTCCAGAAACGCAGAAAAGCTAAAGCCAGAGGAGAAAGAGAGGCAATCACAGAACTCAACAGAGATTTCCAACGTGCAGCAAGACAAGACAAAGAAAAGTACTACAATGACATATGCAAGGAAATAGAATTAGAAGCTATTAGAGGAAGAACAAGAGTGGCTTTTCTAAAGCTACGAGAGTTAACAAAAAAATTCCAGCCTCAAATTGGAATCTACAAGATGCTCAAGGATACATGTTGAATGATACTGAGAAAAGGTGGAAAGAATATACAGAGTTATTATACCGTAAAGATCAAGTGCACCAATGGACGTTCCTTATCACTCCAGTCCAGTCCCTTACTTCTGGGTTGCGTAACCCTTCCAGCAGCTTGGAGGCTGAGTCCATCCTTTTTGAGGATGGTGTGGTATAAATACCACTGGCACCACCCACAGATCCCAGTATTCTCAGCCTCCAAGCAGCTGGAGGGTTCCGTAAGCCAAGTGCTTATTGGCGTCTCCTATTTAGTTTTTCCTTTAATTTAATTTAACTTTCATCTAATTTTCCTTAGTCTTTTATTTTATTCTAACTTTGAATTCTTGAGTTTACTTTAGTGTACTGCACCTTTAAACTTTCTCCCTCTCCCCCCCCCCCCCCCAATTCCGGGCCAGAAGAGGAGGTCTTCGCTCGCGGTAACCAGCTTACCGAGCAGAAGATTTGCCGACAGCAGTGAGGAGGGCCGCGAAGTCTTCCCTCTCCTGCTGGGTCGGCGGGCTCCTATGGATCTCCTCGTGGGCCTGCCTTGCCTCGTGCCGAAGCCCCCTGGAGGCTGAGCGCTTGAGGCGGCAACACGGTGTTCCCCCACATCCTCTGGCTTGTCACGGCAGCTCGGGAGCGTCGGGGTTGATCACTGCCTCAGGGCCCGATTCCGGCGCCGAACAGGCTCTGCGGGCAAGAAAAAGAGAGTCCAGCAGAGATGCCGACCGGTTAGTGCTCCACGTGGCCGCGGCCTTCCATGTGTGAGCCTCCGGAGTTCGGACTTCCGCGGAGCATCGCGCCATTTAAAAGGGCATCAAACAGCAAGTATTGGGGAACTTTTAATAGCGGGTGCTAGTTCTAGGGTTATCTGTTTTATTTCGAATTTACTTTAAGGTTAACCTAAGTTTTTTTCCCTTAATTCCCCGCCTAGTAGCAATTGGCCTTCCCCGGCTGGAACTCCTACAGACCTTATTTTCATTTTATTTTCTTTTATTTTGTTTTAAGGTAAAGCTACCTTTGATTCGCCAAACAGTATTTTTTAATCTTGCCTTTTAATAGGACATGACTGGCAAAACACGGTGCCCGTCCTGTGGCATTCGTAGAGGTACTACCTCCGAATCAGGGATCTGCAGGGGTTGTGCTGCAGAGGCTGCTTCGGTGGAGCAAGATATTCAATTGTCCATGTCTCAAACCGCTCAAGGGTCAGGGGACCCTCTGGAAGGGGAAAGGGAACCCCATTCTCCTCCGCCTTCTACCTCCGACTCGCCTGCCTCCCCCCTTCCCTTCCCCCCCCCCAACTGCAGTTGGGGAGGGGAGTGCCAGAGACTTATTCTCTCCGGACTTCGTCCTTTTGCTGCACAAGGCATATTGTATGCGCAAGAAGGGGATTGGGGCAGGAGAGTCGAGCGCAGTGAAGGAGAGTCTGGGGTCCAGGCCCTTGAAGACTAGCTCCCAGGGTTCCGAGGCCCCACCCAAGCGCACAAGATTGGTGAGCGAGGAGCCTCTCTCATCCTTATCGCATGACACTCCAGAGGAGGAGGTCTCGGACAATTTGCTGGGGGAAGAGCAGGAGGAGCTCGAAGAGGGAGAGATTCCAGAGGAGGACCAATCCCGCATAGTGCGGGTTTTTCGGTGGGAGGAGCTCCCGGCGTTGATTAACGAGTCCCTCGAGGTGCTCAATGTGACCTCCGACGCCCCAACAGAGGAGTAAGCGTTGGAGGATCCTTTGATCCAAGCGGTAAGGAGATCTCAAAAGGTCTTTCCCGTCCACAGAGTGGTGCGCCAGATGATCCAAGAGGAGTGGGATCAACCAGAATCAAGTTTGAGGGGCTTGCGCTCTATGGCGCGGCGTTACCCTTTACCGGAAACGGACAAAGAGCTCCTGAGGTCACCCAGGGTGGATGCGGCGGTATCTGCGGTGACAAAGAAGACGACTATCCCTGTCGAGGGTAGCGCGGCCTTAAAGGATTCTCAGGATAGAAGACTGGATACGCTGCTGAAACAAGCCTTTGATATCAGTGCTCTCGCCTTGCAGGCCTCGGTTTCGGGAGCTTGGGTGGCTCGGGCCTGTTTGAGGTGGTCCCAGCAACTCCAGCTGGCAGAGAGTTCCTCAGGGGATGCCCAGTCTATTTCGGCCAGGTTGGAGTCCGGGGCTGCCTACCTAGCGGATAGCCAATACGACCTCATCAGGAGCCTGGCTAAAAACATGGCATCCGTGGTAGCGGCTAGACGATACTTATGGTTATGGAATTGGGCAGCAGATGCCTCTTCAAAGGCGCGCCTGAGTCGTCTCCCCTTCAAGGGGAAGTTATTGTTTGGAGAAGACTTAGATAAGTTGGTAAAAGACCTTGGCGAATCTAAAGGGGGCAGGCTTCCGGAGGACAGACCGAAGCAAGGTCGTTCGCTAGCCCCGATGCGGAGCCAGCCTAGGGACTCCCGGAGGTTTCGTCCAGCCAGATCGAATCCCTTTCCTAGGGGCCGTTTCCCTTCCAGGGAACAAAGCTTCAGAGGGTTTTGGGGAGCAGGGAGAGGTTTTGGGGCCTCCTCCTCCGCGGTACCTAGAAAACCACAATGAGAAAACAGGGGTCCAGGTGGGGGGACTGCTGGTGGGAGGCCGTTTAAAGCAGTTCCTTCCCGCCTGGTCCCGGGTCACGTCCGATCAATGGGTCTTAGAAGTGATCCGAGAGGGTTATGCTCTCGAATTTGCAAAACAAATACGTCCGGCCTTTGTGCAGACTCCATGCGGATCTCCGGTAAAGAGGGCAGCGATAGATGTCACTCTTTAAAGACTCATGGCGCTCGGAGCGGTGGCCCCTGTTCCGCCGCACCAATGCGGCTCCGGTCGATACTCGATTTATTTTGTAGTACCAAAGAAGGAAGGATCTTTTCGCCCGATCCTGGATCTAAAGCAAGTCAATCGCTGTCTCAAAGTGCCTCATTTCCGAATGGAAACTCTAAAGTCGGTCATCGTGGCCGTAAGGAGCGGAGAGTTCCTGACTTCCTTGGATTTGACGGAAGCCTATCTTCATATCCCGGTTCGAAGTTCCCATCAACAGTTCCTGAGATTTGCGGTGCCCAGAGGTCATTTTCAATTCTGGGCACTGCCCTTCGGGCTAGCTACGGCCCCTCGGACCTTCACCAAGATAATGGTAGTAGTGGCCACGGCCCTCAGAAAAGAGGGAATCTTGGTACATCCCTACCTGGACGATTGGCTGATCCGGGCGAAGTCAGAAGAGGAGAGTCGCTCAGCTACTGCCAGAGTGGTGGAAGTCCTGGAGGAGTTAGGCTGGGTCATCAATCGGGCAAAGAGCAGATTGGTTCCCTCTCAAGAGCTCGAGTATCTCGGAGCGAGGTTCGACACCAAAAGAGGAAGAGTTTTTCTGTCCAAAAAGGGGGCAAGGGACCTAAGAATCTTGGTGTCACAATTCCTGAGCAGGCCAAACCCTTCGGCGTGGCATTACCTCCAATTGCTGGGAACCATGGCGGCAACAATAGAGGTAGTCCCGTGGGCCAGAGCTCACATGCGCCCCCTGCAGCGGGCTCAGTTACGTTGGTGGTCTCATCAACATCATCCTTTGACTATGCGGCTGTTCTGTGCTCCTCGAACCAAGAAAGCCCTCCAGTGGTGGTGGTGCTCTCGGAGCCTGGATTGCGGGATACCTCTCGAACCCCCGCAGTGGTTACTACTGACGACGGATGCCAGTCTGGCAGGCTGAGGAGCTCATTGCGAGGACCAGTTCGTCCAGAGTCAGTGGACCTTAATGGAGTCTCATTGGTCCATCAACAGGCTGGTGCTGCGAGCGGTAGCCTTAGCGCTCAGGGCACTTGAGCCCTTAGTCCAACAGAGGGCAGTTCGCATCTTCTCAGACAATGTCACCGCGGTGGCTTACATCAACTGCCAGGGAGGTGCAAGCAGTCCCTCCCTGGAGAAGGAATTGGACAGCCTGTTCCAGTGGGCCGAAGACAGGTTGGTGGCTCTTTCAGCCCAGCACGTGGCCGGAACGGACATTACGGCCGATTACCTCAGCAGGTTCAAGATCGACCACGGGGAGTGTGAGCTGGACCAGGAGGTTTTCGATCAGATAGTGGCCCTTTGGGGCCCACCAGTTATGGATCTCATGGCTCGGTATGCTTCAGCCAAGGCAAGCAGATTCTTCAGGCGAAGGAAGGAAAGGATGTCCGAAGGCTTAGATGCTCTAGCCCAGAGGTGGCCTTCGGAGGGGCTCCTGTATGTATTCCCTCCATGGGCCCTCATCGGAAGGCTTCTTCAGCGAGTGGAAGCCCACCGAGGTTTGGTAATCCTCATAGCTCCGGATTGGCCTCGACGTCCCTGGTATGCGGACCTAGTGAGGTTATCGATCGACCGGCCTTGGCGTCTCCCCTGCAGAAAGGGTCTGTTGAGACAGGGGCCGGTGCTGATGCCTCACATGGATCGATTCTCGCTTACGGCTTGGCTATTGAAAGGGTGCGGCTCCGGAAGCGAGGGTACTCGGGATCAGTAATCTCTACCTTGTTGAGCGCACGAAAGCGCTCGACCTGTCTCTCCTATGTAAGGGTTTGGCACATCTTCGAAGCATGGTGTGTGGAGCGCCGGAAGAAACCTCTGTCGGCCGCCGTCCCGGAGGTCCTGGAATTTTTGCAAGCAGGTTTTGAGAAGGGCCTAGCGCCCAGCTCCTTACGAGTCCAGTTGGCGGCTATATCTTGTTACAGAGGTAAGGTCCGTGAAAAGTCCTTAGGGGACCACACGGATGTAGCCAGGTTCCTAAGAGCGGTTAGGCGTATACGTCCGCAGCAAAGGTCGGTGATTTCCCCCTTGGGATCTCAATCTGGTGTTAAATGCCCTGACCAGGGAGCCTTTCGAGCCGGCTTAGAGAGCCTCCCTAAAGGATTTGACACTCAAGACGGTCTTTCTGGTCGCCATTTGCTCGGCCAGACGCGTCTCCGAACTGCAAGCGTTGTCTTCTCAGCCTCCTTTTCTTTCATTCTTCAGAGATAAGGTGGTCTTGCGGACAGTTCCTTCCTTCCTTACCCAAAGTCATCTCTCCTTTCCATGTGAACCAGACGGTCTCGCTTCCGGCTTTCACGGCAGAAGAACAAGAGGGTGATGCCAGAAAGCTACGTCTTCTGGACGTCCAGAGAGCATTGAAGCTTTATCTTTCCCGCACGGTGTCCTTCCAGAGGTCCGAACGTTTATTCATTCAGTTTGGAGGGCCGCATAAGGGGGAGGCGGCGGCCAAGGCCTCTATCTCTAGGTGGATCAGGGAAGCTATTGCTTCTGCCTATATCCTGAAGGGGAAGCAGGTTCCAGGAGGTTTGCGCGCACATTCAACGCGGGTGCAGGCTACTTCTTGGGCGGAGTATAGCTTAGTTCCACCGCTGGACATTTGCAGAGCGGCTACTTGGTCTTCGCTGCATACTTTTACCAAACAGAGATCAGCTGATGCTCGGTTTGGGGATGCGATACTTCGGTTCAGGATAGCGAACCCCTCCCAGGCCTGAACTGCTCTGTTACACCCCAGAAGTAAGGGACTGGACTGGAGTGATGATAAGGAAGAATTAATTAGGCCTTACCTGCTAATTAGTGTTCCTGAAGGAACGACAGTCCAGTCTCTGTTCCCTCCCAGTTTCCGTCTAGTGTCATAATGTTTCAGAGCCGAAACGAAGCAGAAGGGTCCTTGGAGCAGGTCAGGAGGATCAGGGGAAGGAAAGGTCTGGCATGCCTCCTCCCTTCTCTCAACCCCCCCCTTTTTTCCTTCCCTCCTGCAGTTAAAAAGGGGAGAGTTTGTTGTGATCTTCTGTGTTTAAATTTTACTAATTTTCTTAATTCTTGGTGATTTGGTTTTCTGGTTAAAACTACTTTTTCATTAGAATACTGGGATCTGTGGGTGGTGCCAGTGGTATTTATACCACACCATCCTCAAAAAGGATGGACTCAGCCTCCAAGCTGCTGGAAGGGTTACGCAACCCAGAAGTAAGGGACTGGACTGTCGTTCCTTCAGGAACACTAATTAGCAGGTAAGGCCTAATTAATTCTTTCAACCTATACCTTATGATCAGGAACCATTGGTGATGAAAGAAGAAGTCGAAGCAACATTGAAAGCCTTATCAAAGAACAAAGCACCGGGCATTGATGGCATTCCCATTGAAATATTACAGCTGTTACCATATTTGCAAGGCTCTGCCAGGAAATTTGGAAGACAAATTCATGGCCAACTGACTGGAAAATATCTGTGAACATAAGATATGCCATACTGGGTCAGACCAAGGTCCATCAAGCCCAGTATTCTGTTTCCAACAGTAGCCAATCTAGGTCATATGTACCTAGCAGTTTCCCCAAGAGACACAAGTTCCACAATGCTTGTACTGGGTCAAGCATTGATATCTTCGGTCACTTCTTAATAATGGTTTATGGACCTTTCCTCCAGAAACTTGTCCAAACCTTTTTTAAACCCAGCTACACTAACAGCCTTTACTACATCCTCCGGTAACAAATTCCAGAGTTTGATTACACGTTGAGTGAAAAAATATTTTCTTTTATTAGTCTTAAATAGTTTACCCTGTAGCTTCATTGCATGTCCCCTAGTCTTTCTGTGTTGATACCTATACCGAAGAAAGGTGTCCTGACTGACTCTGGAAATTATCGCACAATCGCTCTGATCCCGCATGCCAGCAAGATTCTACTCAAGATCATTCAGCAGAGACTACAGTCATACCTGGAACAAGAACTGCCTTAAGTGCAAGCGGGGTTCAGGAAAGGGCGAGGAACGAGACACATCATTGCGGATGTGAGATGGATCCTTGAAAAGACAAAAGAATATCAAAAGGATATCTATATGTTTTATTGACTACAGCAAAGCTTTTGACTGTGTAAACCATGAGAAATTCTGGGCCACATTAGGAAGCATGGATATACCAGAACACCTGATCGTTCTCTTGCACAACCTTTACATTGATCAAGAAGCAACAGTTTGAACGGAACTAGAAGAAACAGAATGGTTTAAAATCAGCAAAGGTGTACAACAAGGCTGCATACTTCCCCCCCTACTTCTTTAATTTATATACAGAACAAATCATCAGAGAAGCAGGATTGTATGATGACAACCGAGGTGTGAAGATTGATGGAAGACTCATCAACAGCCTTTGCTATGCTGATGATATCACATTACTTGCTGAAAGTGAAGACGATTTGAAACATTTGCTTCTCAAGATCAAGGAATATAGTCTTAAAATGGGTCTGCACCTTAACATCAAATCTCATCACCCTGACACCAAACAACAGACCTAGGAGACTAGTAGCAGAAAACACACTAGTTACTCCTAGTATCTCCACAAAATGGACACAACAAACTACTAACAGAGCTTTTGTGTCCTATGCTCCCAAGTGCTGGAACAATCTACCTCCAAACATCAGATCAATCAGGGATATCACCCAATTTAGAAAGTCCATCAAGCACTATTTATTCACTTTGCACTTCAGGCTACCATACACACAATAGAACCGGCTCTCGCCCACTCAGATTACTCCTACACATAACAGCAATCCAGAACAAAGGATCAAAATGTGAAAACACTGTATTCTTGTCAAATATCGAATCTTGATGTAACCTATTCAATGCATATATAATTATGTATAATTATGTAGATAGTTATCCCCAGTTCACACCCAGTTTATCTTCCCTGTTATATGTAAACCTAGATCAGTCATGTATTGGCAGGTATATTGTTGTTCAATGTAAACCGCACTGATGATGAATAGTGCGGTATATAAAAAATGTTAAATAAATAAAATAAATAAATAAAAACATTAAGAAGACAAAGATCCTGACAACTGGAAAAATGAATAAGTTAATTGTTGATGGAGAAGAAATTGAAATAGTGGACAACTTTAACCTACTTGGATCAACTATCAATAAAGAAGCAACAAGCAGTCAAGAAATCTGATGATGTATTGCTCTTGGCAGAATGGGTATGGAGGACCTAGAAAAGATTCTCAAGAGTAGGGATGTCTCTCTCCATTACAAAGATTCGATTTGTTTAAGCCATGGCATTTTCAATAACGTCATATGGATGCGAAAGTCGGACAGTGAGAAAGATAGACAAGAAGAAAATTGATGCTTTTGAATTATGGTGCTAGCGACGAATACTGTGTATACCATGGATTGTCTGAAGAATAAATCAGTCAGTACTAGAGGAGATCAAACCTAAGCTTTCTTTAGAAGCTCAGACGACAAGACTTCGACTTTCATACTTTGGACACATGTGAAGAGAGAGATCATTAGAGAGAGGCATCATGCTTGGCAGGGTAGAAGGTCAACGCAAAAGGCCAGCAATGAGATGGATCGATACAATAACAGCAGCTTCAGGTGTCATTCTGTCAACAATGAGCCGCTTGACTGAAGACCGAGCACAGTTTAGGACAACTATCCAGAGGGTTGCCATGAGTCGACACCGACTTGATGGCACTTAACAACAACAACAACAACAACAACAACCCCCCATATCATCCTAACCAAACAGCAGCGTCGAGAGAAGCCTCAAAAGCCCAGCTGGCTCAATAGCCAAAACATGATGCAAGGTATTGGCTGGTTCATTTGGAGCATAGCCACTGTGCCAATAACTGTAGTAGGAAATCCCCCAGTCAGGGGAAGGCTCACTCTTTTTGCCCGAAGGTGGCCCCACATAACCTCAGACTCATGAGTTCTACAGATCATCCTAAGTGGTTATAAACTATATTTACTGGAATTACCACCAAATTGCCCCCCCAAGGGTGCATCACCTCAACTCTCTGCATCAACAACTGCTTCAGAGAGAAATCACCTCCCTCTTGTCAGATCTTGCGATCAAGCTTTGCCACCAGAGCAAAGAGGGCAGGGGTTTTATTCCAGGTATTTCTTGATCCTCAAGAAAATAGGGGATACTGTCCCATCCTAGACCTAAGAGATCTGAATATGTACTTGGTAAGAGAAAAGTTCAGAATGATTTTTCTAGGCACCCTGCTTCCTTACCTTCAAAAAGGAGATTGGCTATGTTCCCTGGATCTGAAAGACGCGTACACCCACATGCAGATACCTCCTGTGAGTGGGATGCATCTCAGATTAGTCCTGTACAGAGTTTTGGCTTTTGGCCTAGCCTCGCGTGTTACCAAATGCCTCACTATAGTGGCGGCGTATCTCTGTATTCTGGGAGTGTTTGTCTTTTCTTATCTGGACAATTGACTGATCAAGAATACCACTCCAGAAGGAGTTCAAGAATCAACACGGTTGACCATTCCTATGTTGGAACTACTAGGGGTTTTTGTAAATTACCCCAAGTCCCATTTTCAGCCCACCCAGCAATTGGAATTCATAGGAGCTGTGCTCGGCATGACTCAGGTGAGAGCCTTCCTTCCACACGACCAACTTCACAGACTGACAGCACTTGTGCGAGAAACTCAATTGAGTCAGCAGGTGTCAGTGTGCAGGATGTTGACTGTACTAGGCCACATGGCCTCCAATGAGGCAAGCTCTGAAGACTAAGTGGACCCAGGCGACGGGTCATCTTGGATATAGTCTGTATGCCATCACCCTTCTCATTCAGTCATTGCATTGGTGGACAGTCCACCATAATTTCCTCAAAGGTCTTCCTTTCCAAATTACTCCACCCAAAAAGGTTCTGGTGACAGATGCATCCAAGCTGGGGTGGGGAGCTCATCTCGATGAGTTGCACACCCAAAAGTCTCCATTAGAACAATTTCTTAGTTAAGAGCCGTAGCAAACGCTCTAAAAGCTTTCCGAGATTGGCCAACCAAATTGTTCTGATTCAGACCGACTATCAGGTTACTATGTTCTACATCAACAAGTAGGGAGGAACGGGCTCATACTTTTTGTGTTGGGAAGCAGTCAGGTTGTGGAAGTTCGCCATCATGCACGGGATGAACTTGAGAGCCACGTACCTGCAGGCGAGCAAAATATTCTCGCAGACAGTCAGTTTCTCCGTTATGTCCTTGTTCCCTCTTAGTGCCCCTTTTACCCCTCTATCATCTAATGGTCTAACTGCCTCTCAGAGGTTTCTTGCTACAAATGTACTTGAAAAGGTTTTTATTATGCATTTTTGCTTCTTTGGCAAGCTTTTTTTTTTTTTTCAAATTCTCTCTTTGCCTGCATGAGTAACTTCCCTACATCATCTTCAGTAAAACCCGAAGCAAAGAATTCATTCAGTCTCTCCACTATGGCTAGCACCCATTTTACCCCTCTATCAACCAATGATCCAACTGACTCTCTCAGAGTTTTTTTGCTATGAATGTACTTGAAAAAGTTTTTATTATGCGTTTTTGCTTCTATGGCAAACTTTTTTTCAAATTCTGTCTTTGCCTGCCTTATTCATTGCCTTGCATCTAACTTGCCAGTGCTTATGTTGCTTCCAGTTTTCGTCATTTGGCTCCTTTTTCCATTTCCTGAAAGATGCTTTTTTGGCAGCAACAGCCTCTCTGACCTCACCTTTAAACCATGCTGACATGTTTTTGGACGTTCTTCCACTTTTCTTAAAGCATGGAATGCAGCTAATCTGGGCTCTTAAGATAGCATTCTTAAACAATGCCCATGCTTGATGTAAACCTTTAACCTTTGCAGTTGCTGCTTTTAGTTTTTTCCTCATTTTATCATAGTCTCCCTTTTGAAAGTTAAAATATTTTCTTGCCATCCTCCCATTATTTATTAAATCAAATTGCTATTTATTTAACAGGTTTTTTTTCTACCGCTTTACCATTTTAGTCAAAGCGGTTTACATTGTAACTTGAATTTGGTAATGTATATTAAACAGGGACATTGATAACTTGGAGTTTTCTGAGGCAATGGAGGATTACGTGACATGTCCAAGGATAGAAGGAGTGCTAGGGGAAATCAAACCCTGGTCTCTGAGTTCCCAAGCCAGTGCTCTAACCACTAGGCTACTCCTGCACTTGGCAAATGCAATCATGCTATGATCACTATTGCCAAGTGTTCCTGACACAGTTTTCGCTTGCACCAGATCCTGTGTTCCACTAAGGATTAGGTCCAAAATAGCTTTCCCTTTTGGTTCAGGAACCAGCTGTTTCAAGGAGGAGTCATTTATTTCATCTAGAAACTTTATCTCCCTAGCATGTCCTGCTGTGATGTTGACCCAGTCGATATCGGGGTAATTGAAATCATCCATTACTGTGTTGTAACTTTTGTTAGCTAGTTGAAATGTTGCTCTTACCTTCTTTTTAAGGGTTCATGCCAGCAGCCTGGTTCCATCCCAGTTAAGGTGGAGCCCATCCTTTTGGAAAAGCCCCTCCGTTTCCCAGAATGTTGGCCAGTTCCTAACAAATCCAAAACCCCTTTCCTTGCACTATCGTCTCATCCATGCATTGAGAATCCAGAGCTCTGCCTGTCTTTTAGGTCAAAACTGTATATGTGACACTCGATGCAAAAGACTGGATAGCCCTCAGCTCGCTGCTGGACTGCTGTTTGCATCTTAGTTTTTAGGATTTATTTAGTTATTTAAGTTGTTTGTTTACTTAAAGTTGCTAGGGATACTTGTACCAATACAACTATATATAATAAGTGTAAGGGACTTTGTTCACCTCAAGATTAATTCATTTCAAGGCCTTCATTTCAGGATCTTAATTTATTCCTGATGAAGATAACCAGCTGAACCTGAAAGTAAATTTGGCCACTTCTTTCTCTTTAAGAGCCTATAAATCTAAGATTATGCCTGGGGTGGGTGGGAGGGAAAGAAACACTTAGTAAAAGTGACTGGCTCCCCATTACTGTCACTGGCTCCCCATTACTGCCCGCATAAGATACAAAATACTAGTAACAACATTCAAAGTGATACACAAAGTAGCACCATCTTACCTCTCCAACCTTATCACCACACAACCCCATAACAGAAGCAGAAGAACGTGCAACTTAAACACTCTTTGCGTCTCAACTAACATCAGAACTGTCAAAGCTTGCACAAGCAATAGAGCATTCACATATTCAGCACCCACGTTATGGAATCAGTTACCAGACTAACTGAGGTCGAACTGCAACCTACAGGACTTTAGGAAAAAACTAAAGACTCACCTCTTCCAGGAACATTATAACTTAACTTAGGTAATGCAGAATGAACCACACCTCATAACCCAAATGAACAAGAGCTTAAGAACATATTTCATTACTACTATAAAATTATATATTTTCAGCCATATAAACACAATTGTACATGTCTCAAACTGTGTAAAAAAAAATACAAACTGTATAAATGTATATACATTTATCCCACAATGAAAATGTAAATAATATTGATTCCTATCATATGTAACCAAGTTGCTGTGCAAAGTAAACCGCTACTGATCGCTGGAAGTAGCTGTATACAAATGAAAACCAAATAAAAGCTGGCTTGCTACACAGTGCCCTGACCTGTGCTTCTAAGGTAATCTCTGAATAATTTCCTGGGTGATTCATCCAGCCCTTTCTTGGTTTGATAGAGGGAGCTTTTCAAATTGGCCCTTTGATCTGCCACCTGGCTATAACACTTATTTAAAACAATTTCACAGTTCTCTTGCACCTGAACTTAAAAGAATATTTACCCTATTTGACCTTCTGTGCTAAGCTTTACTTTCATTTGATTTAAATGAAAAGCATTGCGGAACCTGTGTCTTTTGGGGAAACTGCTAGGTACGTATGACCTAGATTGGCCACTGTTGGAAACAGGATACTGGGCTTGATGGACCTTGGTCTGACCCAGTATGGCATATCTTATGTTCTTATGTTCTCTCTGGTGGTACTAAGCTGTTTATTTATTTTATTTTATTTAACTGTATTTATATCCCGCTTTTCACCGGGTCAAAGCGGCGCTACACTCAAGGGTGGGGATAATTAAGTATAAGGGTGGGGCCATCACCAGGTAGGCAACATTGATGATTTCGACATAGGACAGACTTTAGACATGGACAGTATAGTTCAGTTTTCGATCAGAGGTCCATAGTGGGTGCGATCAGGGGTTGGTGCACTTTCTGGTGGTAGTTGCTTTGAAGCATTCTTGGAATAGGATGTTTTTTAGTTGCTTTCTGATTGACATTAGATCGTTATTGTTTCTAAGGTGGCTCGGTAGAGAATTCCATAGGGATGGAGCATAAAGTTCGAAGGCTCGATTGCATGTCCGTTGAGAGCATTTGGTTCTTTTGTGAGTGATAGTGAGGGAGTTGCTGGAGGCCTGTCTGGTGGTTTTGCCATGGACTGGACGAGACAGCAGGGTGTGGAGCTGGGTGTTCTGTGTTTGGTGGATGGCTTTGTGGGTGAGTAGGATGGATTTGTATTTAGTTCGTGCTTCGAAGGGAAGTATGTGCCGGTCTCTTAGAATTGGGGTGATGTGGTCGCTTTTCCTTGCTCTCTGAATGATTCTCACTGTGGTGTTCAATGCGGTTCGGAGGGGGTTGGTCTGTGTGGCTGGTAGTCCATGGTAGATTATGTTGCAGTAGTCCAGATGTGGGAGTGTCATAGCTTGCATTACCATCCTGAAGTCTTGAGGTTCGAGGAGGGGTCTGAGACGTTGCACTGTTTTTGCTTTGTGGAATATAATTCCGGTGGTTTTCGTAATTTGTTGCTTGAGGGTTAGGGCTTGGTCAATGATGATGCCTAGATATCTTATTTGTGGCTGTATTTGAATGCGTGTGGTTCCTATGTTAATGTGTGTGGGCGGTGTGAAGTCTGGGTCTTTTGTCACTATGAGGGCTTCAGTTTTCTTTATGTTTATGGATAGGTTATTTTCTTGTAGCCAGTCGGATACTTTGGTGAAACATGCTGATAGATGTATATTTGTTGGATTTGTGGTTGTAATTGGGGCGTAGAGCATGATATCATCAGCATATATGAAAGTTGATGTTGTGGGTACGTATGACTGAGCAGAGCGGTTGTAGGTAGATGTTGAAGAGCATGGCGGACAGCGTGGATCCTTGAGGTACTCCTTGGTGGTGTTGGAATGGGGGCGAGGTCGAGGTGCTGGTACGGATTAGTTGTTGTCTATTAGTTAGGTAGGATTGAAACCATTAAAGTACGGTGTCTTTGATCCCAATTGACTGCAATCTGCGTATGAGGATGTTGTGGGAGATGTTGTCGAAGGCTGCTGATATATCAAGGAAGATCATGGCATATCCAGAGTGTTTTTCTTGGGTTCCTATGATGAGGGTGTTCATCAGTGTGGTCATGAGGGTCTCGACTCCGTGCAGTGGGCGGAAGCCGTGTTGTTGTGGGTCCAGTATATTGTTGTTGTCCATGTGTTCTTGAAGCTGCTGCTGGACTATCTTCTTGATTATCTTGGCGGTGAATGGTAGGCTTGCTATCGGTCTGTAGGATGCAGGGTCTAGGGGATCCAGGTTTTGTTTTTTTAGGGATGGTCGGATGATTGTAGTTTTGAGGATGTCTGGCATGCGACCTTGGGAGAAGGATTCGTTGACAATATGGGTCAGTGGTGTGCTCAGGTCTTTGGATTTCTTTATCCAGTCTGTGGGGCAGGGGTCCAGCGGAGAGGTGGTGTTTAGGCGGGAGATGGTGGATGATATTTCTTCTGTGGTGGTTTCTTTAAAGGTGGTCCAGTCACTGTGCATGCTGGGGTGGTGGTTTGTTGTGGTTGCCTCGGCGTTCAAATGTGGGTTTTGTGGTGGTTGTTGGAGCTGTTTGTATTGTCGGGCCAGTGACTCTGGTGGAATCTTCGGTAGCTGGTCAAAGTTATTGGGTGCTTTTGTCAGCTGTGACTGACGTAACAAAAACAGACACTGATTTATCAGCTTTAACCCAAAGAATTCCCTTTTCCGTGCTGATTTCTTTTCCAGCAGTAGCATTCCCTTTTGGTAGTCCTTCAAGACTGTCGCTTTTGTCACCAGGCTGCTGCTTTAACCACTAGTCTACTCCTCCACTCAGTTTGGTGGATGAGCACAAGTATAACATTTTCTGAGTTTGCACAAAGAGCTCTTTTGCAACCTTTTTTTTTTTTAAGTTCCTTCCTATTCATCTCTCCGGGCCACTCCAGGGTACCATCGGGTTGTCAATCCCCTTCAGCAGCTGAGGACTGAAAACTAAAAATCTTTGCTGACAGGCTATAGCCACTCCCCCTTGAGACAGCTCTCCAGTCTCCAGTCTCCAGTCTTCAGTCCTCAGCAGCTGAACAGGACGTGGAAGCTGACAGGCTCTCTATCCAGTTGCAGCCGGCCTTTTGATTAGCAGACTTTTGAGGAGAATTGGCTCTAGCAGAGTTAAATTTCTCTCTCTTATATCCCCTATACCTCTTCCCTTGTGGGGTTTTTTTTTTTCAATAAAGTTGGTTGAAAAAGAAAAAGAGTAGCACCTCCGTGGAGGAGCGATTCGGCAGCGTTCACAGAGGCAGAGCCTGTCTCCCAAGGTGAACTGTGCCGTTTGCAGGGGGATTGTTCCTGGGAGCCCCAGGTACCTCTCCCCTATTGTCTGCAGGTACACGGCTCACTTACCCGCTAGCAGCGGGATCAGGAGCATCGGGGCCGTTCAGAGCTGCATTCAGGTCAGTTGTTTTTTTTGTTCTTTCTTGCAGTCGGTACTTTGGCGGTGTGTGTGTGTGTGTGTGTGTGTGTGTGTGTGTGCGTGCCTGCCTGGGGATTTAGTTTGCGTGCGGTTTCGTTCGCGGTTTCGGCTGGCGGTTTTCAGTCGTCGGGGGCAGTTGGCTTGGTCCTTCAGTTTCACGGGTAGCAAAATGGAGTCTCAGAAGTCTCTTAGCGTGGTGGATCAGGCGGGAACGGTGGCCATTTTAGAGGAGCCCGCTGTTTCTCCCGCGGGCAAACAAAAGCAAGGCAAGAGGAAATCGAAGTCAGTGAGAGACACTGCGTCTGATTTAAAGGAGCAGCGCAAAGTTCCTGAAGCTCAGGAATCTTTGGCTGTTTTGTTTTCCCCGGAGTTTATTCTAGCTCTCCATAGAACTTATACTTTAAAGGTGTCCCAGGTCAGCAGAGTTCCCTTGTCTTCCAGTTCTGGGGACGGGAGCTTCTCAGGGGAAATTAGATCAGATCCTGGAGAGGGGTCTTCCCGTGCAGGGGCAGGCTTAGCTACTGTCGTGGAAGGCTTAGATCAGCAGCTGCCGGAGCCTCAGAAGAGAGAGGAGACGGAAGTCTTTTCTGAGGCTAGTTTTGATCCGTGGTCAGCTGAGCTGGAGGATGGCGAGCTGGCTCCGGGCGAGGACCCAAATCTCTTTCGAGTGTTCTGTAAGGAGGAGTTAGGGGCCCTGATTGGGCAGTCTTTGGCGGCCTTGAATATCCTTCTCCCTACAGTGCAGCAAGAACCGCTGGAGGATCCCTTATTGCAAGGTTTTAAAGCAGAGCAACCTTGTTTTCCGCTCCACCGGGTCATAAAGTAGATGATAGAGTCTGAATGGGAGTGCCCGGAGGCTTCGCTCAGGGGAAGTCGTGCTCTGGGTCGTCTTTATCCAATTCCACACGACGAGAAGGAATTACTGAAGATGCCTAAAGTGGATGTGCTTGTTTCTGCGGTGACAAGGAAGACTACGATCCCAGTAGAGGGAGGAACGGCGCTTAAGGATCTGCAGGATCGCAAGCTGGAAGGGCTGCTTAAGCAAGCCTTTGATTCCTGTGCACTGGCTCTTCAGGCTTCCGTTTGTGGGGCATTTGTTTCTAGAGCGTCGATCCGTTGGCTCCAGGGGGGGTGGTCTTCCGATTCTTCAGGGGAGTCCTCCTCAGAGGGAGCGAAGTTGGAATTGGCAGCGGCCTATCAGGCTGATGCCTTTTATGACTTGATTCGTATTTCGGCTAAGGCCATGGCCTCCTTGATTGGGGCTAGACTGTTCCTTTGGCTAAGGAATTGGTTGGCCGATGCCTCGTCGAAGGCTCGACTCAGTAAGCTCCCGTATACGGGCAAGCTGCTGTTTGGGGAGGCCTTGGAGAAGATTGTAAAGGATTTGGGTGATTCCAAAGGGGGGCGCTTGCCGGAGGATCGCCCTAAGTCTTTCAAACAGTCGTCTACGCAGCGTGGGCAGGGTAAGGAATTTCGTAGATTTCGGGGGGCGCGCTTTTCTCCCTATCCCAGAGGACGTTTTGTGCCTAGGGCTCAGCCTTTTCGTGGCACCAGAGGGTTTGGTAGAGGCTATTTCCCTGCCCAGCAATCGGCTCCAAAAAAGCCACAATGAAGGTCAGCTGGTCCAGGTAGAGATTCCGGTAGGGGGCCGCTTACAGGGATTTCTCTCTGCCTGGGCTGCTATAACGACAGACCAATGGGTGCTGGAGTTCACTCGGCCGCTCCAGGAGGCCTTCTTGGTGTCACCTTGTGGTCTCGGGACCAAAAGACAGGTGGTAGAAGACACGCTACGTCGCTTAGTGCAGCTGGAGGCGGTTGTGCCGGTTCCGCCAGACCAGTTAGGGTCCGGTCGATACTCGATTTATTTTGTGGTTCCCAAGAAGGAAGGCTCCTTTCGTCCAATTCTGGACCTCAAGCACGTCGACCGGGCTTTGCGGGTTCCTCATTTTCGAATGGAGACTCTAAGGTCAGTGATTCATTCCGTTCGACCGGGAGAGTTCCTCTCGTCCATAGATCTCACGGAAGCTTATCTGCATATCCCGATCAGACCAGAACATCAGCGTTTTTTAAGATTTGCGGTGCCCGCGGGTCATTTTCAGTTCCGAGTGTTACCTTTCGGCTTGGCGACGACGACTCGGACGTTTACGAAGGTCATGGTGGTCGTTGCCGCAGCCTTGCGGATGGAAGGTATTCAAGTTCATCCCTATCTGGACGATTGGTTGATCAGGGCCAGTTCGCGGCAGGAGTCGGTCGAGGCTACCTCTCGGGTGGTTCAGCTCCTGGAACAGCTCGGTTGGGTAATCAACCGTACAAAGAGTCAGCTACAGCCCCAGTCCCGGCTGGTGTATCTGGGAGCGGAGTTCTACACGGAGCATGGATTGGTCTCCTTGCCGGAGGGCAGGGTTCTGAAGATTTTGGCTCAGGTAAAAGCGTTTCTTCGGCTCACGGCTCCTTCGGCGTGGAGGTATTTGCAGCTCTTGGGCTCCATGGCGGCCGCCTTAGATCTGGTGCCCTGGGCCAGAGCTCATATGCGGCCCTTGCAGCAGGCTTTGCTGTCCCGGTGGTGGTCTCAGCTTCATTCTTTGTCAAGAAAGCTGGATTGCGCAGAGGTAGTGAGTAACAGTCTCTCTTGGTGGCTCGATCCGAGTCATCTTCAGGCAGGAGTGCCGTTGGAGCTTCCGGATTGGACGTTAGTAACGACGGACGCCAGTTTATCGGGCTGGGGAGCTCATTGTCAGTCTCAGGTGGCTCAGGGGCGCTGGTCTCCAGAGGAAGCATCGTTCTCGATCAATCTCCTGGAGCTCAGGGCAGTTCGCTTGGCTCTGCTCTCCTTCGCTCCGCTCCTCGAGAGGAAAGCAGTGCGGGTTTTTTCCGACAATGCAGTGACGGTGTCCTATATCAATTGGCAGGGGGGCACGGGCAGTGCTCTGTTAGCAGAGAGTCAAGAGTTGATGCTCTGGGCGGAATCTCATCTGTTGGCGCTGTCAGCGGCGCATGTAGCCGGAAAGGAGAATGTTCAGGCCGATTATCTGAGACGCAATGTTCTCGATCCTGGAGAGTGGGAATTCGATGCAAAGATTTTTCTCGACATTGTGAGGCGCTGGGGGCGGCCGATGATGGATCTCATGGCCACTCACAACAATGCAAAGGCGTCGCGCTTCTTCAGCAGGTGCAGAGAGCACATGTCCGAGGGGCTTGATGCTCTGGTTCAACCTTGGCCATTGGACAAGCTTCTTTACGTATTTCCTCCATGGCCGATGATCGGTTGGGTCATTCAGCGCATAGCTCGTCACGGGGGGGAAGGTGATTCTCATTGCGCCGGATTGGCCCAGACGGCCGTGGTATGCGGATCTCCGGCGGCTGCTCGTGGATTCCCCTTGGAGGTTGCCAGCTCGGGGCTATCTGCTGAAGCAGGGTCCCATTCTCATGCCGCAGGTGGATCGCTTCTTGCTTACGGCTTGGCTCTTGAAAGGCAGCGCTTGAGACGCAAAGGCTACTCGGCAGCGGTGGTGTCCACGATGTTGCAGGCTCGGAGATCGTCGACGTCTTTGGCTTATACTCGCGTTTGGAGAGTGTTTGAGGCTTGGTGTACAAACCGTAGCGTTCGTCCCTTTCAGGCGACCTTGGCCCGAGATTTTGGCTTTTCTTCAAGACGGTTTGCAGAAAGGATTGGCACTTAACACCTTGAAGGTTCACGTGGCTGCTCTAGCGTGCTATAGAGGTACGGTACAAGGTAGGAGGTTATCGTCTCATTCGGATGTGGTGCGCTTTCTCAGAACGGTGAAGGTTCTCCGGCCACCGGTACGGCAGGTGGTGCCGGCTTGGGATTTGAATCTGGTCCTTGACGCTCTGACTCGGCCTCCTTTTGAGGGAGATTCGTCGGGGGGCCTGAGAGAGTTTTCGTGGAAAACCGCATTTCTGGTGGCCTTATGTTCTGCGTGGAGAATATCTGATCTTCAAGCTCTTTCTTGTAGAGAACCGTATCTGCAGTTTTTGGCGGAACGCGTGCTCCTCTGTCCAGTGCCGTCTTTCCTTCCTAAAGTGGTGTCTCCTTTCCACATTAATCAGTCAGTTGCTCTTCCCTCTTTCGCGGATTTGCAAGGGTCGCGAGCAGATCGATCCTTACGAAAGTTGGATTTACGGCACGTCTTGAAGCGCTATCTCAGGATCACAAAACCCTTTAGGAAATCGGACAGGTTGTTTGTTCTGTTTGGGGGTCCTCGGAAGGGGCAGGCAGCTTCTAAGGCGTCGATTGCCCGATGGGTAAAGCAGGCTGTAGTGGCGGCTTATGTAGCGGGTGGTAAATCGCCTCAGTTAGGTCTCAAGGCGCATTCTACGCGGGGACCGGCGGCTTCTTGGGCGGAGTTTGCCTTGGTGCTGCCGGTTGATATTTGTAGAGCGGCGATGTGGTCATCTCTGCATACGTTTACGAAGCATTATAGGTTGGATGTACAGGCCAGGGGGGATGCGAGAGTAGGGGCTTCTGCCATAGTAGCGGGGCTCGCGGGTCCCTCCCGTCTTTAGGCACTGCTCTGGTACTGCCCGATGGTACCCTGGACTGGCCCGGAGAGATGAATAGGAAGGAGAAATTAGGCCTTACCTGCTAATTGTCTTTCCTTGAATCCTCTCCGGGCCAGTCCAGGGCCCTCCCGTTCGTATTGCAGAGTTTGCGAGCAGGTTATTTTGGTGTTCCGCTTCCGCCAGTCCGCCGTGGCTACTGGCTTCTCTGGTGGCGGTGGTGTTTGGGGCTCCCTTCGGAGTAATTGGATTTTGAAAAAAAAAAAAGAAAAAAGTTTGGTTAATTGGAATGCGGAGAGGGCATGTACGCCCGTACCTCATGCAAGGGACGGGGTATGTTCTTTTTCTTTCCAGAGCGGTCGTTAGCTGGTAGGTTTTGTTCTTGTGGGCGATTGGCTCAGTTATTAAGCAGGTTGATGTTTGTTCTGTTACACTGCTAGGTTACAGTAGACTGGAGAGCTGTTTCAAGGGGGAGTGGCTATAGCCTGTCAGCAAAGATTTTTAGTTTTCAGTCCTCAGCTGCTGAAGGGGATTGACAACCTGATGGTACCCTGGACTGGCCCGGAGAGGATTCAAGGAAAGACAATTAGCAGGTAAGGCCTAATTTCTCCTTCAAGTTGGTGCTGACTTCTAGCGAACCAGCAGCTTCTGAGTTTCTTGGCAGCATGACTGGAAGTAGATTGCTAGGCCTTTCTTCTGAGACAGTGAAGGGTTAAGTGACTTGCCCAAGGCCAGCAGGAGTGCTAGTGAGAATCGAACCCAGGTCTCTTGGTTACTAAGCCAGTTTTCTAACAACTAGGCTACTCCTCCATAAAATACACAGATTTATCAGCCTTAATCCAAAGAATTCCTTTTTTCCCAAGAGTCTTTTTTGTCACCAGGCTTCTGCTCTTTAACAAGTGATCTTTAGCAATACATGCTCCTTATTGTTGTCTGGGATTCCTCTTGGGTAGAGCCCTCTTGAAGTAGCTTCTGGTGGGGGAGCCAGCTATCTTCCATTTTTAGAATCGGTATAATTCTTCAGCTGAAACTTTTTTGTTCTAGTAGTTGGATGCCTTACTTTCTTGTTTGACATTTGCTTCAATTAGTATTAGGAAATATATTACTTAGTAACTATTTCAGATTTGAAGTTTTTTCCCATTTACTGTATTCACATAACATTTCTTTTGCTCTTTGTTGCAGCCTAATTTTAAAGATTATCCTGTGTATCTAACAAAGTTTAAGCAATGCCTTTCTAAAGCTATGCACCTTATGAAGATGTACACTGTGAACACACTACAGAACCTCACAAATCAGTTGCTGAAAAGGGTAAGCTTACAGAAAGAAGTCTCGGGCCATTGACTGCTGTATTCTGTCTTCTCTGCTTCTAGCCAGGTTACTTATTGTAGCAGATCTTATAACGCCACAATTGGAACATTTCAGGGCTTAAATTTCTTCCTAAAATTTTAATTGACCGTAGGACTAGTAGATGGACAGCAATGTGAGTATATTATTTCTGTTTTATTGTTTGTTTGTCTTAACAGGATCCTTCTGCTGTCCCCAACGTTGACAATGCCTTCACACTATATTATGTTAAGTTCCGTGCCGCAGCTCCCAAAGTTAGTGTAAGTATATGAGTCAAATGTGTGTTTGGGCATGAGGACTATAGTTCTTTCCAGACGTATTCATGCCTTTGTACATTTTCACGTTCCACTGTCTAAAAACATGTAATTTAAAGTGCAGTAGAGTAGACGTTTGGCTCACTGATCTATGCAGCATACTCTGCACTTTTCGTATGAAAGAACAATTATAGAATTATTCATAAAGTAAATAAAAAAAGAAACCAAGTGTCTACTAACTTTCTGCGATGCGATGATGTAGTTTTTGCCCATTTCTCTTGGCACAATAACTCAGGCTCTTGCAAGTTGGCTGGGTATCATCTGTTGATGCAGTCTTCAAGTCTTGCCACAGATTCACTGGATTCAGGTCTGAACTTTGACTGGGCCTTTGAAGGACATTAATTTTCTTCTTGCTGAGCCACTCCATTCTTGATTTTGCTTTGTCCTGCAGAAAGGTGAATCTCCTTCCCAGTCCCGGGTCTACTGCAGACTGCAATAGTATTTCCCCTAAGATCTGTCTGTTATTTTCCCCATTCATTTTCCCTTGATCTTCACAAGCCTCCCTGTCCCCACTGTTGCAAAACATCCCCACAACATAGTGCTGTCACAACAGTGCTGTATTGTAGAGATAGTGTTAGCAAGGTGCTGTACAGCGTTTCACTTTGGTTTCATCGGACAATAAAACTTGCCTCCTTATGTGCAGTATCCGCTCAGTATTTGTTTGCAAATGTTATATGCAGGGCCGTTGCAAGGGTATTGGGCACTCTAAGCGAACCTTCAACCTTGTGTATCCCCTTTCAAGATTTTGATAATTAAATTCAGCAGCCATAATCATCCCAAAACCACCTCTCCCATGGCAATCCTGTAAGAATACATAACTGGATATCATACTTTTAAATCAGGACTTGACAAGTCCGGGGTGCCAGGACACTATGGTGACTACAAATTATATCCTGGTGTTCGAGATTTGAAGGCCTTGAGAGTTTGGCCCAGTATTTCCTTCTTCCATTGCGATCTGTTGTCTACAGAGAGCTCCAGCCGGGCGGTGGGGGATGTTCCTGCAGATTGCGCCATTGCAGATCTTGCGAGACTTGAAACGGTTTGATCCGCAAGATTTTCCTTGATTGCACGGCTGCAGCATAGCAGGAATGGTAAGAGACCTGGAGTGGGGGTGTTAGGGGGTCGGGGCAATGAGAGAGAGTCACCCGGAGTGATGGCTGTGGGAGGAGGTTGAGAGAGAGAGAGAGACACACTGGGTGATGGCTGTGTAGGGAGGCTAAGAGAGAGAGAGAGAAAGAGACACACGCACACTTGGTCACAGCTGTGTAAGGAGGCTATAAGAGAGAGAGAGACACACCCAGACAGTGGCTGATGGTTGTGGAAGTTTATTGTGCTGCGACTATTACCAGGCCATGGTGATTTGTGAAGCAAAAAGGGAAGTTGCCTCAGTATGCTGCTGACAGCCTATTCATTGGGGTTGGAGGGAGGAGGAGGTGAAGAAGGGTTGCCATCTTCTGTTGGCACTGTGTGGTGGCGTGTCAAGGGCCTGATTTATTAAACTTTTTTCCCCATAGAAAATGGGAAAATAGTAAATGAAACCCTTAAAAAAGGAGCTGCGATACACCTTTTGGGAGAGGGGGGCACTATGACTGAGGTCTCGGTAGCCGGCCCCTAAATTTTTAGGCTCGCAACTAGAGTCCAAGAAACTTTGTTAAGGGCTGTTTTAAATATTAAACTTATGTGTGTGATCATCTTCCCTGCAGGTAAAAGAATATACTTAGTTCTTGGAGTGTATGTGGCTGTATCTATTGTTTTGCTTTGACTGCTGCTGCTCTTTGCTGACCCTCTGAAGCCGCTGCCCTAGGTGATGGTCTAGTCTTGCCTGATGACTGGGCTGGCCCTAGTTATGTGGCGGATCATGATTTATCTTCAGCAGTGGCATCTTTATTGCCACACTCCCATACAAGTCATGTCTATGGAGTAATCTTGAAATTGTTGAGCAGTCAACATTTTCCTCAGTCTCAGCCAGAGCCTTGGTAGTTCTTTTAAAGTAATACTAGGCCTCACAATGACCTTCCTTAGAATTTTCCATAACCCATGGCTGCAGACCTTTGAGGGACAGCCTGATTGAGGCAGGGTTATAGTGTTGCCAAACTGTTTTCACTTTACAATGATGGATTTGAGAGTACCCCAAGGGATATCAGACACCTTGAAATTTTCTTATAGTCTTCCCCCAATCTGTATCTTTGAATAACTTTTTATTCCAGAGTTCCTTAGCAGCTCCGTGTTTGGCATGTTTAGATCTTTGCTCCATATTAATTTTATACAACAGAAATGGCTTGATTCTTCTTTCAACTCAGCTCAGCTATTGTCATCAGGCTCTATTTTAATTTATTAGGAGCTTTGTCAAGGCAGTTTTTTTAAACCGAGCAAATTTGGGTTTTGCTGTGAGAGCGGGTGTGAAGCCTTAACGTAGTCAAGACTTTTTGGTTTCTTATTTTTTTCATTTTTGAATATTTCTGTAATAGTTCCTTCATATTGGAAAATGGAAGTGTAGAGTACGTTGTGTAGATCAATGAAATAAACTCTCATGTTAATGTATTTTGAATTGCATGTTTTAGCCAGCAGAATATGAAAAATGTAGAAGGGTTTGAAGACTTGCCAGGCACTATAACACCTTCTGGTCTGAGGATAATATTTGTAAGGTAATAATGCTAGGTATATGATGGGGAAAGCAAATAATAAATTTAAAAGCCTTAAGACAAATAATCCTTTCCTTTCCTCTTTTTCCCTAGACTTTAATTGAACAAATAGAACAAAGAGCTGAGAAGATATCAGAGTAAGTGTTGGGAAGGACTACTCAATTTTTCACATCTGTAAAATGGCTTAGGAAGAAGTGTGTTTTTTCAGCAGCATCTGTATCTGCTATGATGGTTCACTTTTAATATTTTTTTTGGGGGGGACATATATATTAATGAATAATAATTCCACTTTCTTCAGAGTGATGCTATAATTTTGTATGCTAAGGTGTGCTGTAGTAGGTCAAGTGAGCTGGAAAGCTAGATGGCAGGTTGTTGGCTGTTCCCATTTTTTTGCGTTTATCCACATAGCTATTTCTTTCTTAAAACATCAAATACAAAAAAAAGGAGAGGTGAACCCTACTACAAACAAAATACACATCAAAACAAAGGAGCAGAAGAGAAACACAAAATACCAATAAATACAATTGTATGAATAACACACAGAAAACAAATAATAAATTATAATACAATTGAGTATTGAAATAGTGATGAACTGGCTAAGACAAAAGATTAATAAATATTTATTTTACATACATAAACAATTAAAATAATTATTCCATATTGTCCTCTTAGAGCAGTCCAGACAAATGGGTTGTGTTCTCCTACCAGCAGATTAGTGGTGATGAACCAATGAAAAGCCCAGGTTTCAATGACATCACTCCCATTCCCCTATCCACTTCAGCCACCAGAGATCTCTTCAGTACTTCTTTGTCTCTAGCAGATGATGGATGGATTTTCTACACTCTGAAGAAAATCTGAATAATTGAGAGGAAATGATTGGTTTAAATGCTCGTGAATGACTCACTTGAGTGTGAGGTGGGAGGCTTCACTAGACTGCGGTCTTTTCGATAGCCATAGGAGGATGGAAAATTGGCTCAGCTCCATGCCTTATCCTATTAAGGCTTGTTGAGCAGCCAGAAAATTGGAAGGATCTGGAAAAGTTCAGCAGCCTCACACAACCTGAACGCCCCCTCCCTCCTCCTTTGTCCCCCCATGCTCACTCCCAAAGATTGCAGAAGGCTCTCAGAGGAATCTACCTGCCAGCCACCTTAAACACAGTGTCTACAAAACTAGAGAAACAGTTTCAGGGGAATAGAGCTGAGCCTGGAATGGATTTCTGCCTGGGGCTCTCAGGACTTGACCTCGCCATTGTGCTTGTTGGGGGCTCCCAATTCTGTCTATTTGGGGCACAATTCGGAGTGGACTGCTGGCAGCCATTGGTGCAGTGTGGGGATTTCACGCTGTTTTCTGCATGCATTAATAGCATCATTTTTTTTTTTGGTTTTAAACAATCTTTATTCAAAGAAAATAAGGCATTACAATCAAGTCCACGTCAAGGGAGCGAAAGGCCCAAAAGCATAGTATAATACACAAACCATTTATAATAGAGCCAGGGTTGGAATCAATATACTACTAACCCTAAGACTAAGAAAGGAAGTAAAGAAAACAAATCTAACCACATTCTTTGTTATCTAAAAATACTACAAGTTGATCAGATTCCATAAATACATATTTTGTCTGTTCATAAATCAGAATACACTTACACGGATATTTGAGGAAAAAAGAAGCCCCTATTGCCAGTGCACGGGGTTTCAATGCCAAAAAAGCCTTTCTACGTTTGAGTGAGCCGACACACATCCGGGAAGACCTGAATCGTGCCACCACAAAACAATTGCCTCTTTTTGGAAAAATACAACCGCAAAATTAAATTTTTATCAGACAAAGAAACAAAAGAAACAATCAAGGTGGCACGTCTGGTGATCTCATCAGTAGAAGACTCAAGGAACGCAGAAAGATCTAACGAAGATGATGCTGGAACCTTCCCCGCTTCATTGGCAAGGGGGGAAGAAGCCTCCTTAGAGGACACCGAGGGAAGATAATAAATTGAAGAAAACTTTATCGAATTAACATCATCAATCATTAAGACCTCCTTGAAATATTTATACAGCAAAATAGAAGGAGAAAGGTAATGAGTCTGGGGAAAATTTAAAAATCTTAAATTTTTCAAACGTACAACATTCTCAAGTGACTCAATCTGATGGTGTATATTAATATTATCCCAAATAGAAGAAGAAGCAACTGTCTGAATAGCAGAAACCTGACCCCCTAATTTATTCAAAGCAGCATTACATTTCACCAAAGATTCATCATGAGCTCCTAACTTCCGTACCACATCTTTGGAAAATTGAGAGACTTGAGCAAGGGAGACGCGTAAGGACATCTCCATACGCGTCACCACCTCAAACACATCTCTCAAGGATACATCCACTGGAGAAACCACAGGTGGAACAGTGGTAGGAAACTCTAATGGTAAGGGGAGAGCAGACAATATGCATTTTTCATCCTCAACAACAGAAATAGCAGTAACATCTCCATTACCCACAACAGGTTCCACCCCCAGACTAGCACCCCTGGGGGGGAGCCCCTTCATAATCTCAACTTCCTGACTGGGTAGGGAAACACCCTGCGCATTAAGAGAAGAGTCAGAGACAGTACTTACTGACCCAAGGGTCAAGTCCGGCAACTCACAGTCTCTCTGGACTTTCTGGAGATGTACATCCATCGGGCCCACGATCTTAGGGGCCTTCTGAGTGTTCGCCACAGGAAACACCTTTTTTCGTCGCTTGCCCATGGACCTGTAGAACTCCTCTGCAGCTCCTCGTTGCTCCGAAGGGGCTCCAAAGGGGCGTGTCCTGCCCCTTTGGTCACGCCCCTTCGGTCACGCGACCACGGGTGCGCGCTCGCGAGTCGCGTACCGTGGGGGACCGAAGGTTTTAAAGGTCCTGGGGGGCGGGGCTACAACGCTCCTCCTGCTGCACTCACCAACACCGGCACAGCTGACCCCGCTCGCTCCGGTTCTCCAGCGGGGGACTGAAGGTTTTAAAGGTCCTGGGGGGCGGGGCTACAACGCTCCTCCTGCCGCACTCACCAACACCGGCACAGCTGACCCCGCTCGCTCCGGCTCTCCAGCGGGGGACCGAAGGTCCCAAAGGTCCTGGGGGGCGGGGCCACAACGCTCCTCCCGCTGCACCCACCAACACCGGCACAGCTGACCCCGCTCGCTCCAGCGGGGGACCGAAGGTTTTAAAGGTCCTGGGGGCGGGGCTACAACGCTCCTCCTGCCGCACTCACCAACACCGGCACAGCTGACCCCGCTCGCTCCCATTAATAGCATCTTTTACTATTGTGCACCTGGAAGTCGCACGGTCTATGTGCGTGTCCGCCCAAGTGGCTCGACCTACCCTAATGCCTGTAACGCACGTTGCTGTGTAAGTGCTATTAGTGCATGCCCTCCAGGCTGCCATGGCCTTAGCATGTGCTGTTGTGATACTTTGCCTTAATGCTTTGTCTTCTTTCAGGAAATGTTGTTTGGCCTGTGGCAAGCAAGGTGCTGTATCTCTGGCTTCTGGACTCTGCTCTTCTTGCACAGCAGCTTCTGAATTATCCCTTGAGGAATTGCTCCCATTCTCTACGCTGGTAGATGCGGTCAGTCCAGCTTTGCCTGCCTTAGGGCAGGAGGTGGATGATGCTACGGGTAAGGATAACCAGTCGGTTGGAGGTTCCAGCAACCATGCTGTGGGCTGCTTCCCAAACTCTAGGGGATCAACGGCAATTATGTCCCTGGTGTAGGGGAGTCATCTCTGCGAGTAGAACTTCTGGAGTTCAGATTAAGAACATAAGAACATAAGAAATGCCATACTGGGTCAGACCGAGGTCCATCAAGCCCAGTATCCTGTTTCCAACAGTGGCCAATCTAGGTCATACGTACCTAGCAGTTTCCCCAAAAGACACAGGTTCTGCAGTGCTTGTACTAGGCCAAGCATTGATATCCTGGGTCCCTTTTTAATAGTGGTTTATGGACCTTTCCTCCAGGAACTTGTCCAAACCTTGTCCAAACCTCCCTGGAATTCTTTTCCAACAGGCCTCTTCATTCTGGTGTGGAACTTCAGACCCTGCGGCTTCTGGGGTCCCCCAAGCTCAGTCTCGTGAGCAGCAAGCTGAGAGTGGAAGCCCTATTCGATTGCCTATGGCTAAGCATCCCGGGCAAAAAGCGCCTCCTGGAGCTGGGGATCAGTTGGGATCTGTCTGAGATTTGGACTATGTCTTGGATTGAGATGAATAATGTGGATGAAGAAGTGCTTGCACCTTCAGAGTATTGTAAGGAGACTGATGTTATCTGCCTGTTCCCGAAGGAGGAACTGCAGGTGTTGATTTCCAGTGTCTTATCCACCGTGAGTTTGACGGATGCTCCAGGCACGGACCAGGACCTGGAGTTGCATCCACTCCTGCAAGGGGTGCAGAAATATACTTCTGCCTTCCCATTCCCAGAGGTGCTCAAGGGCCTGTTCCGGTCAGAGTGGGATTCCCCCAACTCCACGCTTAAGGGGCTAAGGGTGTATAAGAAGATGCACACTTTCCCAGAGGAGGAGTGCACGGTTTGGTTTGATATTTCCAAGGTAGATTTGCAGGTCACGGCTGTTACCAGACAGGCCACCATTCCTGTGGAAGGTGGATTGGCCTTAAAAACTCTGGGCGGAAAGGTGGATTCATGTTGAAGATCCAGTTCGCCTCGGTGGCTGCTGTTCTTCATTTGATGGTATGTGCAGGCCTGACATCGCGAGCCCTGCTCCAATGGAATCAGTCTCTTCCCTTGAATGATTCTACCCCTCTTTTGGGATTGGCTACAGTCTTCCTTTCTGATGTCATGTATGGCCTGGTACGTCTAGTGGCCATGGATTGTGTTCTGTTGATAGTGACACAGCGTTGGCTTGGCTCGGCTCTGACATGGGGCAGTGGACTCGTCTTCCAAAGCCCAGTTGCCCATCTGGCCTTAGAGGGATGCTTCTGTTGGGTCTGATTTGGAGAAGCTGGTGAAGGACCTGGGTAAGACGAAATCTTACTGCCTTCCAGAGGACAGGTCCAAGGGGCCTGTGAAGCAGGCAGGAGCCCCTTTTCCATCAGTCTCCGCCCGCTCCTTGTGGGTGTGCTGGTCAGATTCCTGGGGTCTTGGGACGCCCATTGCTACCGGCTTGGAAAGCCATGCTTCCTCTCTGCTTATGAACTTCGGGCTCATTCTTAGTCCTTTCATGAAGCGCTTTGACCCATGCACCCAGTCCCATCCAGATGAGGACCCTCCTGGGCTGTGCACTGAAGGTTTGGGGGCCCATTATCTACTTCCTCTGGTTGGGGGCAGGCTTCTCCTCTTCTTTCATGAATGGGCCTGGGTCACCAAGGATAGCTTGGTGCTAGTCCCCATTCAGTGCGGTTACAGCTTGAATGCAAAGAGCTGATCCAGGCTGCTTGGGTCTTCTCCCCTTGTGCTGCTGCCAGAAACAGGGCCGCTGTGCGTATCACCTTGGACAAGTTACCTCTTCTGAGGGCAGTGATGCCTTTTCCCCTGGATGATCGGGACAAGGGCAGGTATTCCATCTGTTTCGTAGTGCCAGTATGGAAGGACATTCTGGCCTATTCTGGTCCTCAAGTGTATCAATGAGTGCTTATGCGTCATGTGCTTCTGGATAGAAACTTTATGTTCCATGATTGATGCAGTGCATAGAGAGGAGTTCCTGGCATCTCTGGTTTTGGCCGAGGCATATTTTCATATCCCGATCTGGGAAATCAGCAAAGTATCTGTGTTTTGCCATGCTTGGCTCTCATCTTAAGTTTACCGCCCTCCCATTTGGACTGTCCATTGCCTCAAGGACGTTCTCCAAGGTCTTGGTGGTGGTGTCTGCAGCGCTACAACATCCCAAGGGATTTGCATGCACCCATATCTGGACTACTGGCTCATCTGAACCCATTCTTTTTCAGAGGTATCACGTGTAGCTCCCCTAGTAGTGTCCTTTCTGATAAGCCTCAGCTGGATGATTATTTGGGGAAGGAGCCAGTTGTTGCATTTCCAGTCCCTGGAGTTCCTGGAAGTATGTTTTGATACTCAATTGTGCGGAATCTTCCTGCCAGAAGAGAAAGTCAAGGCTATTGGATTGCCTAGTGCTGTTCTGTTTCAGCAGGCTCCCAGAGTCCGGGTTAATCTTCAGCTCCTCAGATTGATGGCAGAGATGATTGGGATGATGCTGTGGGCATGTGGTCATATGTGACCGCTCCAACGGTCCTCACTGGAAGGTGGCCCCGAGTTCTCAGCAGTCCGAGTTCAGACTTATGTATCCAATGATGATGAAGGCCAGCCTGTGGTGGTGGCAGCAGCCCAATCTTCTGAGGGAGAGTTTGCCGCTAAATGATTGCTTATGGATCCTTCTGGCAATCGATGCCAGTCTTTTGGGCTGGGGAGCCTACTGCCAAGGCCGAATGGCTCAGGGAAGTTGGACCATACTGCCTCCCTGTGGTTCCATCAACTGCCTTGAGGCGAGGGCCATCAGGTTGTCTCTTCTGCATCTCCGGGCCCCAGTTGAGGGCCAGATAGTTTGAGTGTTCTCGTACAATGCCACGGTGGTGGCTTCTGTCAGTTGGTAAGGTGGCATGAGGAGTGCCAAGGTAGCCTTGGATATGGCTCTCTTGTTTGCCTGGGTGGCGAAGAACCTCCTAGTTTGTTGGCTCTGCATATTGCCGAGGTGGATACTATGGAAACTGAATTTCTCAGTCAGCATCCTCTGGTTCCAGGAGAGTGGGAGTCGAGTCAGGAGGCTTTTCAGTTTCTTCTGTACCACTGGGGTTGCCCCGAGAGGGATCTAATGACAACCCATTCCAGTGCCAAAGTATGCCACCTCTTCAGTCACTGAACAGAGACTGAGTGCGAGTGCTCCAAGTCAACACCTGCTGTATGTGTTTTCTCCGTTGCCCCTGGTTGGGTGTGTCATTCGGTGCATGGAGCGCCACCTGGAAAAGATTATTCTGGTGGCTCCGGGTTGGTCGAGGAGAACGTGTTTCAGAGATCTGATGCAGCTTCTGCAAGTGCCACCTCTTTGCCCCCATCTCAGGGGCCTATTGTATCTTGGGCCACTTGTCCTGGAAGACCTAGCCCCCTTCTTGCTTATGTACGGGCTACTCTCTGGCAGTGGTTTTCCACTCTGCTCGGAGCCAGGAGGAGGTCTACCAACCTGGCATACTTGTGGATCTGCGATGGTGCCTTGAGCGATGGTGTGGTGCACGGCTGCTGGCTTCTGAGTTCTGTTGGCTGGAAAATCCTCTAGCCTTACACCTTTGAACCATTGAAGCGTGCTACACTGAAGGATTTTATGCCCAACAGTGTCTTCTTGGTTTCGATTTGTTCCGCAAGGTGGATTTCCGAGCTGCAGGCTCTGTCTTGCTGAGATTCTTATCTGTGTTTTTCAGAGGAGGCCATTTCTATTCCTTCTTCCCTGAGATAATTTCTTCCTTTTATGTGAACCAGGTGATTTGCCTGTCCTCCTTCTCTAAGGAGCAGTGTTGGGGGATTGGTAAGGATCTTCGCTTTGTGGATTTCCAGAGGGTGCTTCTCCAGTGCTTGACTGCTACAAATTCTTTTTATAAGTCAGACCATTCTTTTGTGCTGTTTGCTGCCCCGCACAAGGTGATGCGGTAGCTATGTCTGTACTGGGGTGCTGGATTAAGGCAGCTATTTCCTCGGTGGATCTGTTGAAGAACTGACCAGTTCCAGAGGGTTTGTGTGCCCATTCTGTCTAACCACGAGTGTCATAATGTGCAGAGTGGAGCTCGGTAGCCCCTGCAGACATTTGTCGGGCGGAAATATGGGCACCACTGTCCATTTTTGTCAAGTATTTCCACTTGGATGTCCACTCTCAGGCAGACACGGTCATTGGCCCATCCTAGACCTATGGAACCTGAACAAGTTCCTGGTGCGGGAGAAGTTCAGGATGCTCTCCCTTGGAACATTGCTGTTCAACCTCCATCAGGGAGACTGGCTATGCTCCTTGGATCTAAAGGATGCTTACACCCACATCCTCATCCATCCCAGTCACAGACAGTACCTGAGATTCATGGTCGAGGGCGACCATTACCAGTACAGGGTGCTACCCTTTGGGCTGGTGTCTTCACCAAATGCCTAGTGGTGGTGGCTGCCTATCTCCACCTCCAAGGGGCCTTTGTCTTCCCCTATGTGGATGACTGGCGCTCATAAAAGGAGAAACAGCCACCTAGGTGTATAGCAGGTCACATGCTGCACCATCAGTGTCCTGGACACTGTTCCCTCTAAGCTGTGCGCGTGTGCGCGCGCGCACACCTCGCCGAGCGAGCGCACATACTTTACAACAGAGCGCACAAAAATTACGGCTCTGATTCTGATAGAAAACAACACAGACGTCTTAAAATTTTAAAGTTATGATTGCAATTACTAGGAATTTCCCGCTTCCTTTAGTAATCGTCTATTTTCATTTAATTTGATTAAAATCAATGTGGTGTACATACTGTATTCTGTCAAATTTTAAAGTATATAACTCCGAGTGTCGTTATGTGGCGCACAAAAATTTAACCTTCCTTCAAAAGCTGCACACAGCTGATATTTTATGCGCACACATCCTACAGAAAATTAGAGGGAACATTGGTCCTGGAACACCTGGGCTTGGTAATAAACCGCCCTAAGTCTCATTTCACTTCTATGCAAAGCTTGGAGTTTATAGGGGCACAGTTGGATACCTGCCAGGCCAAGGCCTTCCTCCCCCCTGGACAGGGCAAGTCACCTTGAGGCTCTGGCCGCAGAGGTACAGCGCCAACGCTTAGTGCTGGTTTGCTCTATGCTCTGCTTGCTTGGCCACTTGGCATCCACGGTGAATGTTATACCAGAAGTCTGCTTCCACATGAGGGCGACCCAATGCCTCCGATCCCAATGGACACAGACCACTGACCGCCTCAGGGACAGAGCGTGTGTGACCCTCCCGCTGGAGGAGTCGCTTAACTGGTAGCAAGTGACACAGCATCTATGGGCAGGCATGCCCTTTCAGACCCCCCATCCCCCAGCAGGTCTCACCACGGATGCCTCTCAGCTGGTTTGGGGAGCTCACTGCTGAGGTCTCCGCACACAGGGCACCTGGTTCAGGGCGGAAAACCAACAGCAGATCAACCTCTTGGAGTTCAGGGCCATATTTCTGGCCCTCCAAGCCCTCTGCTATTGCCTACAGCACCAGCCGGTACTGGTCCAGATGGACAACCAGGTTGTAATGTTCTACCTGAACAAGTGGGGGGGGGGGGGTACAGGGTCATACACCCTCTGCCAGGAGGCAGTAGCCTTCTGCTCATATGTGATCAGCCAGGGAATGCTCCTGAGAGCAGTTTACCTGCCTGGTGAGGACAGTACCCTTGCAGACAGGTTGAACAGGGTCCTCCAGCCGCATGAATGGTGGCTAGAACCCAGAGTAGGCCAACGGCTGTTTCAGTTCTGGGGGACCCCTCGAATAGACCTCTTTGCCACTCCGGCCAGTGCTAAGTTGACACGATTCTGTTCCCACCAGCCTCACCCTCCCCGGAAGGCAGCGGATGCCTTCCTCATTCCGTGGTCTGAGTGCCTCCTATACGCCTTCCCACTGCCATTGGTCACCAAGACCCTTTTCAAGGTCATGCAGGACAAAGCATTGCTAATTTTGATGGCCTCCCAGTGGCCCAGGCAGCCGTGGTTCCCGCTGCTGCTCCGTTTAGTGACGGCATCCCCAGTCCCTTTTGGGAACTCTCTGGTACTATTAACTCAGGAGGATGGCTCGCTCATCCACCCAAATCTAGGGTCTCTGGCGCTAACAGCTTGGCTGCTGAATGGGTAGCCTTGGCCCCCTTCAACCTTTTGTAGGAAGTAGAGAAGATCCTCTTGGCCTCCTGCAAGGACTAGAAAAAAGGGACTGTTACTTCTAGAGAGAGATCTGCAACTGTGAATATATACTTCTGGTAATTTTTTAAAGGAATTCTTTGTATTAAAGCTAATTAATCTGTGAACCCACTATTTTTTGTTAAATCAGTCAGGGCCTAGTAGCAGCAGTTTAAATTTAAAACACAGAGGAGAACTTTCTGGTTACATTTCATACCCAGCAGAGAGCTTGTAGTTTTAAATTTAATAGTCACTCGGGGCCTAGTAACCGCAAAGTACTTTTAATTTCAATTTAAAACACAGAAGAGAGCATTCTGGTTACATTTGGAACCCAGCAGAGAGCTTGTAGTTTAAATTTCATAAGATGTTAGAGCCTAGCAGCAGCTAAGAGCTATAATTTAAATCAAATCAGAATATAGCTTACCTCAGCAGCACAAGACAGGGTACTGTGTAGCAGCCCTCTTTTGATAAGTGTTATTTCCCTACCTCCCCTGGGATAATCGTAGCTTTATAGGTACTTACACATCTTAAAAGGCAGGAGGTGCTCTCAGGTGAAGCTCGTTACCCAAATCAATCATACACTAAGGACCTGAGATTAGTTAAGCTTCAGGTGAACAAGGTATATTACACGTATTAGGTACAGTTTTATTAGTATAAATATCCATAGCAACCCTTAGTAAGTAAAGAACTTAGATCTAAACACAAACTTAAAACTAAGATGCAGGCAGCAGTCCAGCAGCGGGATGGGGGCTTTCCAGTCTTTTGCATTGAGTGTCACATGTACGATTTTCTTCCAGTTGGCGAGAGGTGTTACGTGTGCACCAGGTGCAAGGAGCTCTTTGCTCTCAGGGAACGAGTCCGTTCTCTAGAGGCTAAAGTAGCAGACTTGGAAAGCATAAGACAGACAGAGAGGTACATAGACGAGACCTACAGGGATATAGTCCTGAAGTCCCACCTCCAGTCTGGCAGCATCCCTGTTGCCATGGAGGAGAGAGGTCACATGACAGGAGAGCATCACCCTGGTGTGGCAGGAAGTGATCCTGTAACTAGGACCTGTCCTCCAGGTGATGTAAAACCCTCTCGCACCGAGGAAGTTTCTCCAGGGCCGTGTGCCCATGAGGGAAGGGTTAGGACAGCCGTTATAGTTGGTGATTCGATCATTAGGCATGTAGATAGCTGGGTGGCTGGTGGACGTGAGGATCGCCTGGTAACATGCCTGCCTGGTGCGAAGGTAGCGGACCTCACGCGCCACCTAGATAAGGTCTTAGATAGTGCTGGGGAGGAGTCTGCTGTCTTGGTACATGTTGGTACCAATGACATAGGAAAATGTGGTAGGGAGGTTCTGGAGGCTAAATTTAGGCTTTTAGGTAGGAAGTTGAAATCCAGAACTTCCAGGGTAGCGTTCTCCGAAATGCTTCCTGTTCCACGCGCAGGACCCAAAAGGCAGGCAGAGCTCCGGAGTCTCAATGCATGGATGAGACAATGGTGCAGAGATGAGGGTTTTGGATTTGTTAGGAACTGGGGAACATTCTGGGGAAAGGAGGGGCTCTTCCAAAGGGATGGGCTTCACCTTAACCGGGATGGAACCAGGCTGCTGGCATTAACCTTTAAAAAGGAGAGAGAGCAGCTTTTAAACTAGATATTAGGGGAAAGCCGACAGTCGCCCAAGAGCAGATGGTTCAGAAGAATGTATCTTTGAAGGATACTACCAAAAGCAGAGAGGTTCCACAAAAGAGTAAACTAGCCCAAATGCCCTCAAGTATGGAGCAGACAGAGCTTAAAGATCCCAAATTACCCATGTCTAACAATAGCCAAATTAATATGAATAAAATACATTCTCTAAAATGCTTGTATGCAAATGCTAGAAGTCTAAAAAATAAGATGGGAGAGTTAGAATATATAGCACTAAATGAAAGGTTAGATATGATTGGAATATCAGAGACATGGTGGAAGGAGGACAACCAGTGGGACACTGATACCTGGGTACAAACTATATCGTAATGATAGAGCTGATCAAATTGGTGGAGAGGTTGCTCTCTATGTTAGAGAGGGCATTGAGTCAGAAAGGATTAAAATTTTGCAGGAAACAAAATCTGCTGTAGAATCTATATGGATTGAAATTCCATGTAAAAGGGGGAAGGCGATGGCAGTGGGGGGTGTACTATCGACCGCCTGGCCAGAATGACCAAATGGATGATGAAATGTTCAAAGAAATCAAGGAAGCTAACAAACGTTACAGCGCAGTAATAATAATGGGTGATTTCAACTACCCCGGTATCCGTCTGGGTCGGTGTCACGTCAGGACATGCTAGGGAGATAAAGTTCCTAGATGAAATAAATGACTGCTTCTTGGAGCAGCTGGTTCATGAACCGACCAGAGGGGAAGCCATATTAGACCTAGTCCTTAGTGGAACACCAGATCTAGTGCAAGAGATAAGGTTGTTGGGGCCACTTGGCAATAGTGATCATAGCATGATTGCCTTTGATTTAATTAGTGGAGGAGGGATAGTAAGGAAATCCACAGTACTACCTTTTAACTTTCGAAAGGGAGACTGATAAAATGAGGAAAACAGTTAAGAAAAAACTAAAAGGAGCAGTTGCAAAGGTTAAAGACGTACATCAGGCTTGGCTGTTGTTGAAAAATACTAGCTTGGAAGCCCAGACCAGCTGTATTCCACACTTTAAGAAAAGAGGAAGGAAGTACAAAAAACTGCCAGCATGGTTTAAAGGTGAGGTCAGAGAGGCTGTTGTTGCCAAAAAAGCATCTTTCAGGAAATGGAAAAAAGAGCCAAACGACGAAACCTGAAAACAGCACAAGCACTGGCAAGTCAAATGCAAGGCATTGATAAGGCAGGCAAAGGGAGAATTTGAGAAGAAGCTTGCTGCGGAAGCAAAAACGCGAAGTAAAGACCTTTTCAAGTACATTCGTAGCAAAAAACCTGTGAGAGAGTCACTTGGTCCATTAGATGATAAAGGGGTTAAAGGAGCACTAAGAGGCGACAAGGCGATAGCGGAGAGACTGAATGAATTCTTTGCTTCAGTCTTTACTGAGGAAGATGTAGGGATGTTACCCATGACTGAAGTGGTATTTAAAGGTGCGGAAGAATTGAAGGAAATATCGATACATCGGGAATATGTATTACAACTATTAGATAAACTGAAGAGTAGCAAATCACCTGGGCCGGATGGTATACATCCAAGGGTGTTGAAAGAACTGAAATATGAGATTGCAGACCTGCTATTAGTAATCTGTGAACTATCATTAAAATAATCTCTAATACCTGAAGATTGGAGGATCGCCAAAGTAACACCAATTTTTAAAAAGGGTTCCAGGGGTGATCCGGGAAACTACAGACCGGTGAGCCTGACGTCAGTACCGGGAAATATGGTAGAAACCATCATAAAGAATAAAATTACTCAGCATGTAGATAGTCATGACCTAATGGGAGACAGCCAACATGGCTTTAGACAAGGAAGATCTTGTCTTACTAATCTGTTATGTTTTTTTGAAGGAGTGAATAATCAGGTGGACAAAGGTGAGTCGGTTGATATTGTGTATCTGGACTTTCAGAAAGCCTTTGACAAGGTCCCTCATGAGAGACTTTTGGCAAAACTCAAGAGTCATGGGATAGGAGGCAGTATACTATTGTGGATCAGGAACTGGTTAAAAGATAGAAAGCAGAGGGTAGGGCTAAATGGCCAATTTTCCCAATGGAGAAAGGTGAATAGTGGTGTACCCCAGGGATCTGTGCTGGGTCCGCTGCTTTTTGACATAGTCATAAATGACCTGGAAAGTGGAATAACGAGTGAGGTTATCAAATTTGCAGACGACACAAAACTATTTAAAGTTGTTAAAACCCAAGAGGATTGTGGAAAATTGCAAGAGGATCTTGATAAATTGGAAGACTGGGCATCAAAATGGCAGATGAAATTTAATGTGGACAAGTGCAAGGTTATGCACCTAGGGAAGGACAACCCAAACTATGGTTACACGATGCAAGGTTCCACATTAGGAACCACCACCCAGGAAAAAGATTTAGGCGTCATTGTGGATACCATGTTAAAACCCTCGGCCCAGTGTGCAGCAGCGGCCAAGAGAGCAAATAGAATGCTAGGTATCATAAGGAAAGGAAACAAAAGATATTATAATGCCTCTATATCGTTCCATGGTGAGACCGCACCTTGAATATTGTGTGCAATTCTGGTCGCCGTATCTTAAAAAGGATATAGCGTTATTAGAAAAGGTTCAGAGAAGAGCCACCAAAATGGTAAAGGGGATGGAAGGATACTCCTATGAAGAAAGGCTAAAAAGGTTAGGGCTCTTTAACCTGGTAAAGAGACGGCTGAGGGGAGATATGATAGAAGTCTATAAATTAATGAACGGAGTGGAACGGGTAAACGTAGATCGATTGTTTACGTTATCAGAATATAGAAAGACTAGGGGACATGCAATGAAGCTACAGGGTAAACTACACAGGTACACTAAAAATTTTTTTTTTTAAACTGCCTCTAATGTTTCGATTGATTTTTACGTTTTTTGGTGCGCTGAATCCAAATCTGGTAACCAATTTGCTCCATCACGTACAGATTTTTTGCTACATTGGGTTAGCAGTTTGAGGTGAACGTTTCAGATTGAGTGCGATCGAGATAAAAGTTTCTTGGATGAATTCTTTATACTAATTGTTTAGTAGTTATTCAAATAAGAATCAAGAAAATTGTAACAAGGCAGCACATAAGAATAGAGTAATGTCAACAAAACACACTGTGATGGTAGCAAAATTGTCTGCACTTAAAACAGCCACATACATGTGCACAAGCATTGAGCATATAAGAGCGAGGTTAGACACAAAGCAAAGCAAAGAAATGTGCAAAAAATGTTGTACAGGTATGTATGTAAGAATAGAAAACGCAAACCGCACCATTGCAATACATGAAGACAAACACCCGATGGTGTGAAAATAAAATTCTAATAAATGAGATCCGACACTGTGGTAATAACTAGCAAATTTTTATTTCAAAGTTTAGTAAAAACACTATATTTGTCAACACAATTTAGATTTTAAAGTCATTCTTGGGTCAATCAATCTCCTGGTGGGCCCGTTTCTTCTTCCCCCGAATGCTTCTCTTGGTGCGCTGCTTGGCGTATTTTTCATCTGGGGTTTCCCGTAGCAGCAACCAGCATAAATCAGTCGTCATAGTGGTGTTCCATCTTCCTTGGTACCTTCTCTCTGCGTCCTTGATGTCCTGGTGAAACCTTTCACCTTGTTCTTCACTGTACGCCCCCAAGTTTTCGGGAAAGTAGTTCACATGGGAGTGCAAGAAATGGACTTTCAGGCTCATGTTACAGCCTTGTTCTTTGAAGGCATTGAGCATCCTGGCAACAATATCCTTATAGTTCTCATCCCGCCTGTTCCCCAAGAATTTGAGAACAACATCCTTGAAGGAATCCCAGGCTTCTTTTTCCTTCTCAGACATCGTTTCAGCGAATGCTCCATCTGAAATGAGTTTCCTTATATCAGGGCCAACAAACACTCCTTCCTTTAGCTTTGCTTCAGAAAGTTGGGGGAACTTTGAGCAAAGGTACCGAAAGCACTCACCATCATTTGGAAGGGACTTGATGAATTGCTTAATGAGACCCAACTTAATGTGGATAGGTGGTAATAGAATTTTATCACGAGGTACCAAGCTCTCATGAAGAACATTTTTCTCACCGGGTCTCAAATACTCCCGAATTGGCCAGTCTTTTTTCCCCCAGTGTAGGTCGCGGGTCCGGCTATCCCACAAGCAAAGGAAGCAGGGATATTTGGTGAAACCGGATTGCTGCCCTAATAGCATGGATAGAATTTTAAAGTCTCCACAAATCATCCACTTATGCTCATCATAACTAATCTTCTGAAGAATCAGGGCCAAATTCTCGTATTTTTCTTGGAGAATAACAGAGTGAGCAATAGGAACTGAAGCAAATGTGTTGCAATTATGAAGAAGAACACCTTTTATGCTGTCTTTTGACGAATCAATGAACAGCCGCCATTCAGCAGGATCATACTTGAGTTTAAACTTTTCCATCACTCCGTATATATCGTTGCAAAATACCAAATCTTCCTCTTTGCTGAAATACTTCAAAAATTGTGTCTCGCGGTTGCGGTACCAATAAAAAGTTGTTCCTGGTGACAATAGATTTTTCTATTTAAGCCGAGAACCTAGCAGTTGGGCAGCATCTTTTGGGAGTCCTAAATCCCAGACTAAATCATTCAATTCAGCTTGAGAGAAGAGTTCAGGTTTCGGATCTGGTTCAGTTTCAAACTCGGAAGTACTGGACTCATCGGGAAAAGCCATCTGATGAGTCTCATCATGATCAGAACCGCCCACACAAATATGATCCAAAGATTTTGGTGGTTCAGGCACAGGTACTTCGTTGCTATGAGGCATAGGCCTAATTGCTGAGGGAAGGTTGGGGTAACTTATTACGTTCTTATTTTTTAAGTTGTATCCCTTCACAATGCAAGAGCAAAAATAGCAGTCACTGCTGTGGTCTCTTTGTTCACGCCACATCATAGGTATTCCGAAACTAAATGCTTGTTTTTTACCTTTCATCCATAAGCGTAGATCTTCCTCACATGTCTTGCACACTTTGTGAGGAGACCACGGTTTGTCTTGATCGCCTAACTTCAAACCAAAATAGGCGAAATATACTTTTTTAATAAATGCAGAAATGTTCCTCTGCCGCTTTTTCACGGTATATTCTACACAAATAAAACAAAAACTGTCCGGAGAGTTGACGCAACCTCTGGCTCTGTGAGCCATCACAAATACACAGCACTGCAAACTACAACTGTAGTGAACCACTTCGGAATAAAGCTGGATTACGACTGAGCAAACAAAAGGTAATAATGAACTTGCAAGAAACTGAAATTTGACAGGAACGTTCATGTCGCAACCACCGTGTTTGAGCGAGAGCGAACGAGGCGAGGCGAACAGGAAAGAACATGCGCCGGCGCGAATACTGGATTTAGCCCCCCGCCTCCCAATTGTCCTGTTAATGTATAAAATGAATACAAAACACTCTAAAATATCATGAGGGAGTGTTTCTAGTTAGTTAACCATTACAACCTCTATTTTGGGCCAAGACAATAAACTGCAGTCGGCTAAAAAGAAATTATGTGAACATTCCTTATATGGGTAAGAAATCTAATTTTGCAAGAAAACGTGACGTGATGGAACATTTTGGCTATTTTTCCTGGATTCAGCACCCCAAAATCTATAGGAATCAGTTGCAAAACTGGAGGCAGTTTTTTGGTAGTGTACCTGTGAGCTATTTAAGACTAATAAAAGAAAATATTTTTTTTCACTCAACGTGTAATCAAACTCTGGAATTTGTTACCGGAGGATGTAGTAAAGGCTGTTAGTGTAGCTGGGTTTAAAAAAGGTTTGGACAAGTTCCTGGAGGAAAGGTCCATAAACCATTATTAAGAAGGGACCCAGGATATCAATGCTTGAACCAATACAAGCATTGTGGAACCTGTGTCCCTTGGGGAAACTGCTAGGTACATATGACCTAGATTGGCCACTGTTGGAAACAGAATACTGGGCTTGATGGACCTTGGTCTGACCCAGTATGGCATATCTTATGTTCTTATGCCTTCAAGTGGTGCAGATTCTCTGTGTGGTGCTCAGAGAGAAGGGTCAACCTGTTCTCTTGCACAGTGCAGAGAGTGCTGCAGTTCCTGTTTCATCTTTCACTGACTGGACTCAAGTCCAACTCCGTCAGGTTACATCCGAGTGCTCTCTCAGTGCACCACCACCCTCTCGAGGGCAAGCCTCTTTCAGTGCAGTCCCTCGACACCCACTTCCTATGGGGCCTGCTACTCTCCAAACCCCCAATCCGCCCAGCCCTGGCGGAGTGGCATCTCAACGTGGTGCTAGCATGACTCACTCAGCCGCCATTCGAGCCCCTGACTACCTGCCATTTGCGGTACCTCTCCTGGAAGGTTGCTTTTTTGGTGACACTCACCTCTTCCCGTAGAGTCAGCAAGCTTCAGGCCCTGGTTCTACAAGAACAGGGTCGTGCTACGCATGCGCCCCAAATTCCTTCTGAAGGTGATGTTTTCGTTTCACCTCAATCAGGAGGAGGTGCTCCCCACCTTCCATCCATAGCCTCATGTCAACAGGGCAGAGACTGTCCTTCATACTGTAGTCTGTAAGAGAGCCCTGTCCTTTTACCTACAGCTACCCAGGGCCACTGCAAAGCCTTCCAGCTTTTCATCTGCTATGTCGTTTGTCGGCTGGGGGAGGCAGTGACCAAGTGGATCCTGTCTACCTGGGTGGCGGACTGCATCGCCCTTGCCTGCGAACAGGCCGGGCTCCAGCTGGAGCACTGAGTCATGGTGCATGATGTCTGCACTATGGCAACCTCAGTGGCGAACTTGCACTCTGTCCCGATGACAGACATCTGCCAGGCCGCCACCTGGTCTTCAGTCCACACCTTTGCTGCTCACTACTGCCTGGAGAAGGAGTCCTGATGGGATAGCGCCTTCGGCCAGACCATACTCCGTAATCTCTTCAGGGTCTAGGCCCCTCCGACCCTTCTCTGTTCAGGCTACTGGAGTGAGGGTTCTCCCTGGGTACTGGTATTCTTCCAGAGTCTGTCCTTCGGACTCTCTTGCTGCTGCTTATGGCTTGCTGTGGTTGTCTGTAGGTTCTCGGTAGTTAGGGAGTCCCATATGTGAGGACTGACTTCCTGATTGTTTTCGGAGAAAGCATAGTTACTTACCTGTAAAAGGTGTTCTCCGTGGCCAGCAGGAATCAGTCCTCACAACCCTACCTCCTCCCCATAAAGTTGCCTTAGTTGTACCATTTTTTGCTGTCTTAGCTGTCATTAACCGAGCAAGATGGCACCCTTGGGCAGGAAGGGGACCACGCATGTGTGGTGCATCTCCCAAAGGCTTTCTTTGAAAGCTGGGGAGATGCTTCTGTGCAGGGCTTTGTCAGCGTTGGTGTCATCTATATGTGACGACTGATTCCTGCTGTCTCCGGAGAACACCTGTTACAGGTGAGTAACTATGCTTTCTTCCATATGTTTTGGGATGAATACTGAAGAGACCTCTGGTGGCTGAGGTGGATAGAGGCATGGGAGTGATGTCATTGAAACCTGAGCTTTTCAATGGTTCTTTGCCTCCACCAATCTGCTGATAGAGGAACACAACACATTTGTCTGGACTGGTCTAGCAGGACTCAAGGAAAGGACATTATCTGGTAAGTAAAATGTCACCTAAGTCACTTAAACCAGACCGGTATAATAACATCAACGCGTAGAACAATTTAGCATTCATAATTGCCCAACATGTTTTGACTTGTGCTTGTCTCAGTGGACTTATTTTATAAAATTGTGTTGGATAGGACAACAAAATAAAGCACAATAATAATTCAGAGCACCAGGCTAATAGGAGCTTAGGAAACAGAAACAGAGAAAAAAATAAAAGCTAAAAACAAAATATAACAGCTAAAAAGCAAAAGTGAATGATTTGCTAGATAGCAAAATTAAGTAAAATGGCTTATCCCCAAAGGGGTCCCTCAGTGTGTACTGCCCTTGAAACCACCAACTCATATTTATACCAAAGCTAAAAAAATCAAAACGTTGATATTTAATAAAAAGAGAACAAAAATTAAAAATGCAACAACCAAAAATAAAATATACCTCCACCGTATGATTAATTGCATCCATCAACCATATGATTAATTGCAAAACTTCATAAAACTAAAAGAAACCCAAACTAATTAACAGAAAGGATAGGCACAAAAATCTCTCAATTGGAAACAAATTGTTTTATTTGTAGGGGTAAATGGTCGTGCTGTATCTTAAGGTATATCGTTATTAGTAGGTGTGGTCAGCACCGTAATGGTCCCTGATTGGTGCCTATAACATAATTTTGATACCGCCAAACATATCTTTAAAAATTAAATCTAGAGTAGTGCAAAGGAGAGGTTTTCTCTGATTAGTATCAAATGTGATACACTGTAGCTTCATTACATGTCCCCTAGTCTTTCTGTTTTTTGAAGGAGTAAACAACTGAACTACGTTTACTCGTTCCACTTCATGCCACTCATTATTTTATAGAACTCTATGATCTCCAGGAACAAGCAGGAATGAGTCTTCACATATGGGTACGTCGGTACCGACGGAGCCTGCGCGGGAACGCTTCCCAGCGTCCAATCAGAAAGCTTTTGGGAGCATCCCTCGGCGCCTGCGTGCTGCCTTCCCGCCTTTCCAACTGTCTCTCCTCAGTTTTCGTTTTTCCGCGGAGCCGACAGGACGTCCTCCTGTCACCGCAGAAAATTTGTCTTTAATTCTTTTGTTTTCTTGTGGTCGCGGCTGTCTCCCCGACTCCACCGGTACCGCCGGTGTTTTTCTTTTTCTTAAATCCAGGGAATTTTTTCCCTCAGTTTTTTACTTACATTTTTTGGGCCTTCTAGGCCTCTCCATCATGGAGCTGCCATCCTCTTTTCCTAAGAAATGTCTAAGCTGTGGCGGTACAGTTTTATTTTTAGACTCCAAGAACTGGTGTCTAACCTGTTTGGGTCCTGACCGTTTTCCTACGGAACCATTACGCTACAGTATTGTGAGAAGAGATTTTCCATTTCGAGTTTCCCTCGATACCGGGTTCCCTTCCAGTGTCAGGGCACCGACCATTTCTTCTTCTCCACAAGATCAGGTAACCCACAAACAGTCTGTTAAGACTAGCCAACCCTCGAGTGGTAGGTCTCATGCAAAGCATGATGACTGCTCCGGCCTTGCCCTCGAGGGTCCATTGGCTTCAAAACCTTGGTGGGAGTCTTCGGCCTCCAAAGCCTAAGAGGGGTTTCAGGTTGTTCCTGGGGCTCACCCCTCACAGAACATACCTGAGCCATGCTCGGTGGTGGCATCCGCTTCGAGCGGTACCGATACCCCAGCATCGGCACTGGTGTTGGACGATACACTCCTCACCAGGGATCGTCATCTGGCTTTCTCGGTACCTTCGGGTCCGGTGGATACGCTCAAGATTGACTTTCCAGTATCAGCATCAACGCCAATACTACCACCGACGTCGGTGCCCTCTAGACATGCATCGATAGACTCGCTTCCTTCGATGCCGAGTCTGGAATCGATCTCTAGTCTGGAAGACTGGGTACTGACACGTCTCGGTACCGATGCTTTCCGGTACCGGATGCTCGGTACCGAGGGTGATTACCAAAGGCCTTTGGTTACCTCGGTACCGATTGAGCAGCCACCAATGACTGCTCCGATGTCGGTGTCGCCTTCGATTCCGACAGTGCTACCGGTATCGGTACCGGTATCCGCAGTAGCATCGGGGCCAGCTCTTTCCATGCTTCTTTCACCAGGGTCGCTCCTTTCTATACCAAGTTTGGAGTCGATACCTGGCATGGACGATGCAGTACTGACTGTCACAGGTCCTGACCTCCAGTACCAGCATCCATCCCTTAAGGATCCTTTTTTGCACCGTGCAGGATCTTATATTCCTATATACTCAAGTAGATCCTCCGGTGCCCAGGCTAGTTCTTCAGGTCTAGCCTGTCCAGGGACGGTTCCCTTTGGAGATCCTTCTTTTCAGAATTTCCTCTGGGATATGGCAAGATTTCTTGCTATTCCTATCCCTGGCCATGATCCTACACAAGGCTCTGTTTCTACTGAAGAAAAGGAAAACATAATACTTCCTTTACATCATTCCTTGCAGGATCTTCTTCTAAGAATGTGGGAAGCACCTTTAAAGGTACCCTCACCTTCTAGAGCAACTGATCTTCTGTATCAGGTGCCCCCCTCTCCAGGGTTTCAAAAGACTCAACTTCCCCATCATTCCATTGTGGTGGAATCAGCAATGAGGAAGGTGAAAAGTAAGAAGAAGCACTCTTCTTACCCACCAGGTCGTGAGTCTAGGACACTAGATGCCTTTGGACGTCAAACCTTCCAGACATCCATGCTGTCAGCAAGGATTCTCTCATATATTTTTTATATGAGTCTATCTCTTCAGGAAGTCACAAAGAAATTATATCTTTTGACTCCTTTTCTTTCAGAGCCCAAGAATGCAGACTATTCCTTACTACTTAGTCATATTCAAAGTATCTCTTGGTTTCTTACTCGTGCTTCCCTAGACTCTTTTGAGTCTGTTAGCAGAACTTCTGCTATAGCCATAGGGGCACGACGTAGAGCCTGGCTTCAAGCTTCAGACTTAAACAAATGGGCACAACAAAGACTGGGTAATACTCCTTGCACTGGAGAAAATCTCTTCAATAAGGAGTCTTTACATCAGGTTGCTCAGTGGTCCACTGACTTCCCTGTTTCTGAAGGCTATCCTAAGCCTTCTCCTTCCCCAGTAGGTAGGAAATGCCCTACCAAACCTTCTTTCCCTAGGAGGAGAAGGTTTTACTCTTCTCCTGCCCATCATACAGATGTTCCCAAGCAGGGGACACATCGCCCTGGTCTGAAGAATCCAAACTCTTGCCAGGCTAAACAAACCCAACAACCATAGGGTTCTGATTAATCTGTTTTCTGCCTCTTGGAGTTTACAACCTACAGTTGACTTCTTCTCAGCAGAAGTTTTTCACTATTTTTCATTCGAAACTCTACACATGGATTCCTTTCCTCAGGACATCCACTTGCTCCTAAGTATGCTGAGCTGTCAGGATATTCATGTCTATGGGTCACAGGTTTCTCCTCTTCTTCCTGCCAAGAAGAAGAGGTTTAACAACTATCCCATGATAGTTTTCTGTACCAACATGAATTTTTTCCTTCCACAAACTTACCATATGGTAAGTCACCCTTCAGCTCCTGTTTCTCTACCCTCTTATCCAGGGTTTCCCCTGTACGAGTGGTACCATGCCACTGGAGGGCTTCTTTAGCCTTTCTAGTCTTTCTTTCCAGTCCAGTGTGGAGTTTGTTTCTCTTGAGTAAACTCCCTCCTTTTGCCTGGGCAGCTTATCAGACAGGGACAGGAATTTCTTCTCTTGTTCTGTCCTTTCTGTTTTACACAGAAAGATTCTCTCTGCTGTCTTATTCAGCAGCTGCCCATGCAGGAGTTCCAGTGATTGGACTACTGGTACTTTTCCACAAGTTTCCAGTCTTGTCCTCCACTACTTTCTGTCTGGCCTTAGTAGTGATTCCAAGACAGTGCATACATCTTTCTTGGATAATCCTTATCACTTCAGGCTTATCACACTATCTTCTATTCTTGCCATCTCCAATTCCTTTGGGTTTGGCAGCATAGTTGACGTGGCTGCTGGGTTTTTCCAACAGCCAGTTCTATCTCTCAATTCTCCTGCATAATGCTCTCTGCAATCCTACAGAGAAGCTTTCCACTGTGGGCCCTTGCTAGAGAGCATGGGGTTTTTTCTCTAATGACTATCCTATATGGTTGAAAAAGGGCTTCCTCAGTCATCCCCATGACTGTGAGGGTTCTTCAAACCCTACTATCTCCTTTTAACAAAAAGGACATAAGCCTTCTCTACGTGAAAGTCTAAAGAGTTGTCCAATTCCTACAGGGAATATGTTCTTTTTCTTTGCAGCTTGTCCTCATAGTATCCTAATCCTTCATGGACAGTACATATTTAACTAAAAAACGCATGATACCCCTTTTTGTCCCTCAAGTAGGTCAACCTGGTATCTCATCCTATGCGTTTTCTGTCCATTTACCATGCTAGAGTTCTACAGGACTCAGGACTTGCTGTTTACAGACTGATATTATCCTCTGTTTTTTCACACAACCATCCTGGTTATTTCACTGGATAGCATTCCTGCACCATCATAACCAGGGGGAATAGATTCTCTATATATCTTTTCAAGTAGGTTCCACCTTCTTGTTGTTGGACGAATCTTTCCTCTTCACATCTCCCATGTGAATGTTCTTATAGGCTTATCTCTGTCTGCTTAACTGCAGACATTTATCTTTAAACCTATATATTCATATATGTATATATATATCTATATACATCTCTATAGATACATATGTCTGTCAGCTGCGTGTGCATATGTTATGCTCCTCTAGATCTCACTATTGACATATATATATACCCATATATATATATATATATATATATATATATATATATATATATACACACACACATATATATATATACGCGTATATATATCTCCAGGAACAAGCAGGAATGAGTCTTCACATATGGGTACGTCAGTACCGACGGAGCCTGCGCGGGAATGCTCCCCAGCGTCCAATCAGAAAGCTTTTGGGAGCATTCCTCAGCGCCTGCGTACTGCCTTCCCGCCTTTCCAACTGTCTCTCCTCAGTTTTCGTTTTTCCGCGGAGCTGGCAGGACGTCCTCCTGTCACCGCAGAAACTTTTTTCTTTAATTTTTTCAATTCTTGTTTTCTTGTGGTCGCGGCTGTTTTCCCGCCGCCACCGGTACCGCCGGTGGGGTTTTTTCTTTTCATTTTCTCAAATTGAGGGAGAGTTTCCCTCAGTTTTTATCTTAAACTTTTTTGGGCCTATAAGGCCTCTCCATCATGGAGCCTTCTTCTCCTAAGAAGTGCCTTCACTGTGGAAATACAGTTTTCTTTTAAGACTCCAATAACTGGTGTCTAACCTGTTTGGGCCCTGACCCCTTTTCCCCTGAACCGTCAGGCTACAATGCTGTGAGAAGAGATTCTCTATTTCGAGTTTCCCTCGATACCGTTATCTCCAGGAACAAGCAGGAATAAGTCCTCACATATGGGTACGTCGGTACCGACGGAGCCTGTGCGGGAAAGCTCCCCAGCCTTTCAGATGAAAGGCTTTTGGGGCCTCCCACTGCACATGCGTGCTGCCTTCCCGCCTTCCTGACCAGCTCTCTTCAGTTTCTCTTTTTCCGCGGAGCCAGCAGGTCGTGTTCCTGTCACCGCTGAAGAAATTGTGAAATTAGTTGTTTTTCTTTAGACCGCGTACCTGCCTTCCCCATACCGAAACCGGTATCGCCGGTCTCTTTCTTTCTTTTAAAAAAAAAAAAGACTTTTTTTATTTTCTTCAGCACAGCTTGGTACCTGTTGTTAGGCCTTAAGGCCTACACAAATTCTCCTCATGGAGAAGCCAGTCCCTGGTTTTAAAAAATGTACCAAATGCAGTGCTGTCATTTCTGTCACAGACACCCATGAATGGTGTCTCAAATGTTTGGGACCTGACCACTCCATACCGGACTGCCCATCCTGCACCCAGATGTCTAAACGTGGTTTGCAGAACCGGGCCAACAAGCTCCATGTGCTGTTTCCTTCAGAAGCATCACAGTCATCCAGGTCTTCCTCTCCGGATGGATCTCAGGTAACCAAAACCTCTGTGGGCAAATCCTCTAAAAGCAAATCTCTTTCTAAAGATCGAGAGGCTCTCAATTTTGAGTTCGAGGATTCTGCCCAGGCCAAAAAACCCCGGCGGGAGGTTCCGGCCTCCAAAGCAATCATGGGGTCACAGGTTGACATCGATGGCACGGCCTCGACCGATCACCTGTTGGACTGCTCTGGGGTACCGGCCCATACCGGTACTGACATCCAGGCAGTAGTGGCGTCTATGGGCAGTACTGTCCAGACCATGCAGCAGGCCGTTCTGGCATTCATTAAGGCTGCGACGCCCTCGGTACCGATTTCATCGGTACCGACCCCGGTTCCGGTATCCACACCGGAACCGAGACCATCGACTTCCAAACGTCGATCGGTTCCGCATGCCGGATTCAGGCTTTCGCCCGGTACCGATCCCATGCCCGATACGCCCGATGTCGATACTGATCGGTATGCGTATTGTACATTGGAAGTACAGAGGGAATACTCAGATTCTTCTGATGAATTCAATTCCTCTGATGACTCTGCTGAGCTTACTCTTCCTGAGGAGCCCTCTTCTCCAAAGAGGAGGATGTCTCCTCCAGAGGATTTATCCTTTCAGGATTTCATTGTTGATGTAGCTAAGCACTTTCTATTGCTACATCTTCTGAAAAAGAACCCAGATCAAAAAAATTGGACATTTTAGGATACTCTAAAGCTCCTAAAGAGGCAGTCACTCTGCCTGTCCATGAAATCCTTCAAGAACACTTGATGGATTTGTGGGAGACTCCTTTAACACTGTCTCCCCATTCCCGTAGGTTGGACACCATGGATCGCAGGGGTCTCAAACACGCGGCCCGCGGGCCGCATGCGGCCCGCGAGACAACTTTGTGCGGCCCGCGACGGCGGAAAACCAAAAATCCCCCAAAACCCTGGCTTCTGCTGCTGCCGTTGCCGCCGTGGCAGCAGCAGAATCAATTGTTAAATTAAAAAAAAAACTGACTTCTGCTGCTCAAGCAGCTGTCCTGCGGCCCCTTTCCCTCTGCCCGGAGATCCGACTCTGCTCTCAGCGGCGTGCTTTTCAAGCCGCGAAGAGAGTATTCCCCTCTCGCGCGGCTTGAAAAACCGCGCGAGAGGGGAATACTCTCGTCGCGGCTGGAAAAGCACGCCGCTGAGAGCAGAGTCGGATCTCCGGGCAGAGGGAAAGGGGCCGCAGGACAGCTGCTTGAGCAGCAGAAGTCAGTTTTTTTTTTAAATTTGACAATTGATTCTGCTGCTGCCACGGTGGCAACGGCAGCAGCAGAAGCCAGGGTTTTGGGGGTTTTTTTGTTGGCCGGTAATGAGCTATGGAGGGGCTGACTGAACTGGAAGTGGGCTATTGGCAGAGGGGTGAGGGGGGGGGGTTATGACTGGTAATGGGCTGGGGGGGGGTTATAACTGGTAATGGGCTATGGTGGGGGCTAGGACTGGAAATGGGCAGATGGGGGTTAGGACTGGAAGTGGGCTATTGGCAGGGGGGGGTTATGACTGGTAATGGGCTATGGTGGGGGCTAGGACTGAAAATGGGGTGATGGGGGATACGACTGCAAGTGGGCTATGGGGGGGACTAGGACTGGTAATGGGCTATGGGGGGGTAAGACTGGAAGTGCGCTATGGGGAGGTTAGGACTGGTTATGGGCTATGGGGGGTCTAGGACTGGTAATGGGCTGGGGGGGTTGCTAGGACTGGAAATGGGCTGAGTGGAAGGGGGGCTTGAACTGCAAATGGCTGATGGGGAGGGGGGCTTGGAATGGAAATGGGCTGTGAGGGGAGGGAGCTAGGATTGGAAATGGGCTGATGGGGGGCTAGGATTGGAAATGGGCTGATGGTGAGGCTAGGATAGGACTGGAAATGGACTGATGCAGGGACTAGAAAGGAGCAGATGCTGGGTGGGGCTGGAACTAGAAGGGAGCTGATGTTGGGGGAGGATTAGAATGGGATGGAGCTGGGAAAGTGAAATGGAGAGGGGAAAAATATTTTGTCTGGAAGAGAAGACAAATCTACAATTGGCCAGGTATTGGGAGAGTAAGTGGGGATTGAGGATGGAGGGGTAAAATTTGAGTGGATGAAATAGGAATGAGGAAAGAGCAAAAGGAGAAAGATTAGTATGTTAAAGCAGATGTAGAGAGAGAGAATGGAAAAAAACTAGAAGAGAGAAGAAAGGACAAATGGACAGCAGACGATGGAGATAGCAGAAGACACGAAGAAACCAGAAGTGGCTGGAGCAATTGCAACTGAAAAAAAATGCACAAAAGGTAGAAAAATATCTCTTTATTTTGAATTTATTAACTGGAATATGTCAGCTCTGGGAAATGTGCATCATTAATGTCTGTGCTTTGGTACAAGAAATTATTTATAGTTTTATTTCTACAGTGCTGAGGTATTCTGTGTAATTCCTATTTGACATTGCTACTTGTTCTCTTCCCAGTAGGTCATGTATTGTTCTCTGAAATGTATTGATTTAATATTTGCAGTGTTGCCTTTTGATAGGTAGGGTCTGGTGCTTTGTGAGTCCTGGTAGTGCTGTTATGATACGGGGGGTTTGCTATGGGTTCCAAATGGGCAGTGTTAGTAGTAGTTCCTAATGTGCCTGGCGGTTGGCACTGGATTATAGTAATATAGAAATTTTCTAGTCTTTCTTTATCCATGCACTCATTATGCAACATTATGCAAATATTTATGCAAATGAGGCCCCTTATGCAAATGAGGCCCGTGTCTTATGCGGCCCCCGGGTTACTTTACAAGTCCTCATTCGGCCCTCAAAGCAATTTGAGTTTGAGACCCCTGATGTATCGGGTCCCTCCTTCGCCTGGGTTCCAGAAAACTCAGCTGCCTCACCACTCTATTGTGGTGAAGTCTGCCATGAAGAAAATAAAGAGTCCTAAAAGGCATTCTTCTACCCCTCCAGGGCGAGAATGTAAGACCCTAGACTCTTTTGGAAGAAAGATGTTCCAGGCTAGTATGCTTATAGCCGGGATCAATTCTTATAGCCTTTATATGGGCATGTTTCTTGGACAACTTGCCCTAAAAATACAGAATTTTGCCCCCTTTATCCCTGATGATCAAAGGGCGGACTTCTTTTCTATGGTGACACAACTTTCAGAGGTCTCCAAGTTCTCCAACAGGGCAGCCTTTGATTCCTTTGAGGTTGCAGGCAGAGCTTCGGGAATTGCTATTGCAGCCCGACGTCTCGCTTGGCTCCAGGCTTCTGACCTAGAACCCTGGGTTGTAGATGGCCTCAGGAATCTGCCCTGTACCAGTGAGAACTTATTTGAGGAAGACTGGCAGATTAAAGCTGCTCAAATGGATGCAGAAAATGCCACTCTAGATAGACTTTCCAAGTCTACTTCTACCCCTGCCAAAAAGAAGTCTTTTAAAAGGCCTTACTATAAGAAGGCCAGATTTCCCACAAATACTGGCCAGCAATCTGCTCAGCCTCGCTTTGCAGCTAAGCGTCAACAATCTAAGCAGGTAAAGTCAAAGCCTGCAGTGTCTGCTACACCCCAGCAGGCTCAACCCCCTCAGGGGTTTGACTTGCCTCTAGAGAACTTGCCGTTTCTGGCTCTAGAACAACCAGAGCCCCTCACCATTCCTGGAAGGCTAGCTCATTTTGCTCCCAGATGGGAACAAATCACACCAGAGCAATGGACCCTCTCTATTATCAGGGAGGGCTACAAACTTCATTTCTCCAGCCTTCCTCCCCATACCATGGTGAGGCAATTCAGTTCTCCCCCATCTCTTCTGACCCTGTTGGGTCAGGAAGTCTCTTCTCTCCTTGCCCAAGGGGCAATAGAGGAGGTTCCTCCTCCACAACAGGGGTTAGGTTTCTACTCCCCTTACTTTCTCATAACAAAGAAGACAGGGGGCTTCAGACCTATCCTAGATCTGAGAGAATTGAACAGGTTTCTATTCAAGGAGAAATTCAAAATGCTCTCTCTGGGCCTTCTCCTTCCATACCTTCAGAGTCAGGATTGGCTTTGTTCTCTAGATCTCAAGGATGCGTACACTCATATACTCATCCATCCATCCCACAGAAAATATCTAAGATTTCTGTTCCAGGGAAAACATTTCCAGTACAGAGTACTACCCTTCGGTCTGGCCTCTGCTCCAAGAGTCTTCACAAAATGCATGGCAGTCGTAGCCGCATTTCTCAGAGGCATGGGAATCTTTGTCTTCCCATATCTGGACGACTGGCTCATCCGAGCTCCATCTCAGTCAGAAGCCCAGATGTCTCTGGACCGCACAAGGCGTATTCTTCAATATCTGGGACTTGTGGTAAACATTCCCAAATCCCAACTCATCCCTACTCAGTCTCTGGAATTCATAGGGGCCCAATTGGACTCCACCACTGCAAGGGCCTACCTCCCTCTGGTCCGAGGCCAAAGACTAATAAGCTTGGCCTCCCAGGCTCAGTCCAGAAGTCACTTGTCAGCCAGAGAAATGCTGCAGCTTCTGGGCCACATGGCCTCCACGGTACACGTGGTGCCCTACGCTCGTCTTCATATGAGAGCAGCTCAATGGACCTTGGCCACCCAGTGGTCTCAAGCATCAGGACTGCTCTCAGACCAAATACTCACCTCAAAACGACTGTTTGGTCTCTCCAGTGGTGGACATCCTCCAAAAATCTGTTGTTGGGGATCCCCTTCCAACCTTCGTTGCCCCAAGCAACTCTCACAACAGATGCCTCCCAAACAGGGTGGGGAGCTCATCTCCAGCACCTCTCCACTCAGGGCACCTGGTCTCCTCAGGAGACCACCCTTCACATCAACCTTCTGGAACTGCGAGCAATCTTCCTTGCCCTCACAGTCTTCCACACCCTCCTTGTCAACCTGACTGTCCTAGTCCAAACAGACAATCAGGTAGCCATGTTCTATGTCAACAAACAAGGAGGGACGGGCTCTCTGTCGCTTTGCAACGAAGCTCTCAGATTATGGGCCTTCGCCAGAGAGCACCAAATTCATCTTCTGGCAGTATATCTTCCAGGAGTTCAAAACTCTCGGGCAGACAGACTCAGCCGAGTTCTGCTCCCACACGAATGGTCCCTACATATGGACCAGATACGCAGAATCTTTCAGGAATGGGGGACCCCGGACATAGACCTCTTTGCAAGTCCGTGGAATGCCAAACTTCCCCGGTTCTGTTCCAGGACTCCGTGTCAGGGAGTTCAGGCCAACGATGCCTTTCTCCTACATTGGGGTCAGGAATTCCTGTACGCTTTCCCACCCATTCCTTTGATTCCCAAGACTCTGTTCAAACTTCAGAGGGATCACGGATCCATGATCCTCATTGCTCCACGCTGGCCACGCCAAGTGTGGTTCCCTCTCCTTCTACAGCTCTCCCAGGGCTCCTCCCTGGACCTGGGAGCTGCACCAGACCTTCTGTCTCAGGAGCAGGGGACTTTGTGGCATCCAAACCCCAAGTCCCTACATCTCCGAGCTTGGTTACTGAAGGCTTAAGCCTTCATGAGTTTAATCTTTCCCAACCAGTGAAAGATATCCTTCATGCCTCTAGGAAACCCTCTACTAGGCGTTCCTATGCTTTCAAATGGAAACGTTTTTCCATTTGGTGTGCGCAACAGGGTCTTGACCCTCTTGCGCTTCCTTTGAATTCTCTACTAGACTATCTCCTGCATCTTTCCAATGCAGGCCTCAAGACGAATTCAGTACGAGTCCATTTAAGTGCTATTGCAGCATCCTTAAAACCTATAAATGGACAACCTGTCTCCTCTCATCCTCTTATTGCAAGATTCATGAGAGGCTTGACCCTCCCTAAGCCTCCCATCCGACCTCCTCCGGTAGCATGGGACTTGAATCTAGTTCTGGGTCAACTTATGAAGCCACCTTTTGAACCGTTGGTATCTACCTCCCTGAAATTTCTTTCCTGGAAGGTTCTTTTCCTTATTGCAGTCACTTCGGCTCGCCGCATCAGTGAACTGCAGGCTTTGGTGGCTAATCCACCTTATACCAGATTTCATCATGATAAGGTGGTCCTTAGGACGAATCCCCACTTTATGCCTAAAGTGGTCTCGCCTTTTCATCTTAATCAAGAGGTATATATACCTGTTTTTTTCCCGGCTCCTCATGCATCCAGTGCAGAGAGGAACCTTCATACTCTTGACTGTAAAAGAGCTCTCGCCTTTTACCTCAACAGGACTCAGCCACATCGAAAGTCTTCCCAACTTTTCGTGGCTTTTGATCCTTCTCATTTGGGACTTCCAGTCACCAAACGTACACTTTCCAATTGGATTGCTCAGTGTATTTCTTTTGCTTACCAGAGTAAGAACATTTCTCTGGAAGGCCCACAATGTGAGAGCCATGGTTACTTCTATGGCTCATCTTCACTCTGTGTCCATAGATCAGATCTGTCGAGCAGCCACTTGGGCCTCGGTTCATACCTTCACAGCCCATTACTGCTTGGACAAGGACTCCCGCCGGGATGCCTTGTTTGGTCAGGCTGTCCTCAAACACCTGTTCCATACTTAAACAACTCCTGCCCACCTTCCCTGGATGGATGCCTGAGATCCATACGAAGATGGTTTACCCTTGGAGGGGGATCTCCCAGGCATCTTAGCTAGGGAGTCCCCATATGTGAGGACTTATTCCTGCTTGTTCCTGGAGATAGCACAGTTACTTACCTGTAACAGGTGATCTCTGGGAACAGCAGGAATTAGTCCTCACAACCCACCCACCTCCCCTAGGAGTTGTATCTCTATCTATCTATCTTCCTTTCCTCTCTCTATTGTCTCAGCTTTAAACTCGAACGGAAGAGAGCTGGTCAGGAAGGCGGGAAGGCAGCGCGCATGTGCAGTGGGAGGCCCCAAAAGCCTTTCATCTGAAAGGCTGGGGAGCTTTCCCGCGCGGGCTCCGTCGGTACCGACGTACCCATATGTGAGGACTAATTCCTGCTGTTCCCAGAGATCACCTGTTACAGGTAAGTAACTGTGCTTTCCCTCCCTGTGTCAGGGCACCGGCCATTTCTTCTCTACAGGATCAGGTAACCCACAAACAGTCTGTTAAGACTAGCCAATCCTTGAGTGGTAAGTCTCATGCTAAGCATGCTGACGGCCCCGGCCTTGCCCTCAAGACCCCATTGGCATCAAAACCCCGGCGGGAGTCTTCGGGCTCCAAAGCATTTCAGGGGTTTCAGGTTGTTCCTGGGGCTCACCCCTCACAGAACATACCTGAGCCATGCTCGGGGGTGGCATCCGCTTCGAGCGGTACCGATAACCCAGCATCGGCACCGGTGTTGAGTGCTCCAATCTTCACCACGGATGGTCATCTGGCGTCCTCGGTACCTTCGGGACCGATCGATACGCTCCAGTTTGACTTTCCAGTTTCTAAGCAATGCACGGTGGTGGCATCCGCTTCGAGCGGTACCGATAACCCGGCACCGGCACTGGTGTTGAGCGATTCACTCATCACCAGGGATCGTCATCTGGTGTACTCGGTGCCTTCGGGACCGATCGATACCCAGATTGACTTTCCAGTATCGGCACCGTCGATACGACCCCTGACGCCGGTACCATCTAGACATGCATCGATAGATTCGCTTCCTTCGATGCCAAGTCTAGAATCGATATATAGAATGGAAGACTGGGTACCGACGCGTCTCGGAACCGACATGCACCGATTCTGGATGCACGGTACCGAGGATATCCACCGAGACTTTCAATTTCCTCTGTACCGTTTGAGCAGCCTCCGCTGACTGCTTCGGCGATTCCGGCACAGCTACCGGTATCGGTATCAATGTCGGTACCGGCAGTATCATCGGGACCAGCTCCTTCCATGCTTTGTTCACCTGGGTCGCTCCTTTCTATACCTAATTTGGAGTCGATACCTGGCATGGATGATGCACTACTGACTGTCTCAACTCATAATTGCCAGTTCCAGTATCCATCCATTACAAATCCTGTTCTGCACCGGACAGGTACATCCTCCGGTGCCCAGGCTTCCTTTTCAGGTTTAACCTGTCCAGGGATGGTTCCCATCGGAGATCCTTCTTTTCAGAAATTTCTCCTTGACATGGCAACCTTCCTTAATATTCCTATCCCTGGCTATGAGTCTTCTCAGGATTTTTCTGCAGAAAAGGAAAATATAATGCTTCCTTTACATCACTCTTTGCAGAATCTTCTTCTGAGGGTATGGGAAAAACCTTTAAGGGTTTCTTCACCTCCTACAGCAACTGATCTTCTGTATCAGGTGCCCCCCTCTCCAGGATTTCAAAAGCCTCAACTTCCCCAGGATTTCAAAAGCCTCAACTTCCCCATCATTCCATTGTAGTGGAATCAGCAATGAGGAAGGTAAAAAGCAAGAAAAAACATTCTTCTTTCCCGCCAGGGCGTGCATCTAGAACACTGGATGCCTTTGGACGTCAAACCTTCCAAACATCTATGCTGGCAACAAGGATTCTCTCATATATTTTCTATATGAGTCTATCCCTTCAGGAGATCACAAAGAAATTATCTCTTTTGACTCCTTTTTTATCAGAGCCCAAGGCTGTAGACTATTCCTTACTTCTTAGTCATAGCCAAAATATCTCTTGGTTTCTTTCTCGTGCTTCCCTAGACTCTTTTGAGTCTGTTAGCAGAACTTCTGCTATAGCCATAGGAGCACGTTGTAAAGCCTGGCTCCAAGCCTCAGACTTGAGTAGATGGGCACAACAAAGACTGAGTAATACTCCTTGTACTGGAGAAAATCTCTTCAATAAGGGGTCATTACGTCAGGTTGCTCATTGCTCCACTGACTTTCCTGTTTCTGAGGGCCATCCTAAGCCCTCTCCTTCCTCAGCAGGTAGGAAATGCCCTACCAAAACTTCTTTCCCTAAAAGAAAGAGGTTTTCCTCTTCTCCTGCCCATCATTCGGTTGTTCCCAAGCAGGGGAAGTCTCGCCCTGGTCTGAAGAATCCAAACTCTAGCCAGGCTTAATAAAAGCAGTAACCATAGGTTTCTGATTAATCTTTTATAACTACTCTTAATTCCTTTTCAGCAGAAGTTTCTCACTGTTTTTCCATTCAAAACTCTGCTCAGGGATTCCTATTCTCAGGAAATCCATTACTCTTCACTATGCTGAACTGTCAGGCTATTCATGTCTATAAGTTACAGAGTTTTCCACCTCTTCCTGACTAGAAGAGAGGTTTAGCAACTATCACATGATAGTTTCTCTGTACCAGCATGAATTTTTTCCTTCCAGAGACTTACCATGTGGTAAGTCCTTCTTCAGCTTCTATCTCTACCCTCTTCGCCAGGGTTTCCCCTGTAAGAGTGGTACCATACCATTGAAAGACTTTTCTTGTCTTTCTTTTCACTGTAGAGTTTCTTCTCCCGAGTAAACTCCTTTCTTTATCTAGGCAACTCTGCAGACAGAGACAGCTTGCTCTCTTTGTTCAGTCTGTTCTCTCTGTTTGACACAGACCAACTCCCCTGTTGTCCTATTCAGTAGCTGCCCCTGCAGGAGTCCAGTGCTTGACTACTGGTACTTTTCCACAAGTCCCAGTCTTGTCTTTCACCACTCCTGTCTAGCCTTAGTAGTGATTCCAAGAAAGTTTTCTACATCTTTCTTGGATCATCTTTCACTACAGGCTTCTTACACTATCTTCTACCCTTGCCATCTCCAATCTCTGGATTTGGCAACGTAGTAGACGTGGCTGTCAGTTTACTCCATCAGCCAGTTCTACATCCCAGTTCTCCTGCATAATGCTCTCTGCAATCCTACTGAGAAGCTTTCCACTATGGGCCCTTGCTAGAGAGCATAGAGTTTTATCTAATGGCTATCCATCATGGTTGAGAAATGCTTCCTCAATCATCCCCTATGACTGTGAGGGTTCTTCATACCCTGCTATCTTTAAAAAAAAAAAAAAGAGGGAAAAGGACATAAGCCTTCTCCACGTGAAAGTCTAAGAGTTATCCCCTTCCTTAGGGAATATACTCTTTTTTTTTTTTTTTTTTCTTGCAGCTTGTCCTCATGGTATCCTAACACTTCAAGGACAGCACATATTAATCTGAAAAACGCATGATACCTCCTTGTCCCTCACGTAGGTCAACCTGGTATCTCATCCTATGCGTTTCTGTCCTTTTACCATGCTGGAGTTCCACAGGACTCCGGACTTGCTGTTTACAGACTGATATCATCCTCTGTCTTTTCACATAACCATCCTGGTAATTCACTGGATAGCATTCCTTTACCATCATCTCTGGGGGAATAGATTCTCTATATATCTCTCAAGTAGGTTTCACCTCCTTGTTCTTAGAGAAATCTTTTCCCTTCACATCTCCATGTGAATGTCCAGATATGCATGACTCTGTCTGCTTACTGCAGGCATCTATCTTTAGACCTATATATTAAGGTATATATATATATATATATATATATATATATATACCTACTTACATCTCTGTAGATGTATTTGTCTGTCAGCTAAGTGTGCATATGCTATGCCCTTTAGATCTTATTATATATATCTATCTATATACCCGTGTCTATATATGTATGTATATATATATATATATATATATATATATATACACACACACATATATGTAGAGATATGTGTATATATATATATCTGTCCGGATACTTATTTTAGGTAGATATGTATTTCCATACTTATCTCCTGACTGTCTATGCTCATAAAGGTTTTTACCTTCCTGTATGTTTCTGACAGTGGGCTTGCACAGCTTCATACTGTTCCACAGTATGTTTCGGATATTTTGCGCACAACCACTGCTGTGGAACTGACAGCCCTACAGTATCCTAGGTTTACGTATCCCTGAAGCTCCATGCCCAATGTCTTCCTACCTCTCACCAGTTAGGAAAGACATGGTGGATCTTCAGTGGATTTCAGATTCAATTCCTCAAACATCTGTCCTTTCTTGGGAGTATGGGGTTCTTCTCATACCCTTTCCTCCCTCAAGGACTAGGTCTGTTTGTCCAGATCGGTCAGTCTTCCTCTTTTGCTCCTACCTCTGAATACTTCTGTAGCCAAAAGAGTTTTCAGCTTTCCATGAAGCTTCCCACTGAAGACCTGCCGTGTTTGTGTTACCCTAATTGGATCCTGGGGTCACCTCTCACTTCCAGATGTTGACCTCCACCTTCACTCCAGTGAGGTCACCTTGAACATTATTCTACTGGATCCCCAGTAGACTCCATCAGCCTCTCTACTTCTGCAATCCAGTAGGTGAGCGTCATATGGTGATTGTTCATTTCAATATTATGGTGCTTCTTCATTTCAATATGTCTTTTGATAATGATCATACATACATGGACTCCTTGAGGGTAGTCCTTTCTTAGGTTAGCTGGTTTTTCTGCAGCTCCTCTCTATGCAACTCCTACTCTCCATCCTCAGGATGCCTGGCCATATGAGATGTAGCATGTTTTCAGTCTTCAACATGTTATGGCTCCAGGCATCTTAGCTTGGGAGTCCCCATATGTGAAGACTCATTCCTGCTTGTTCCTGGAGATAGCACAGTTACTTACCTGTAACAGGTGATCTCTGGGAACAGCAGGAATAAGTCTTCACAACCCGCCCACCTCCCCTAGGAGTTGTATTTTTATATCTATCTTTCCTTTCCTCTTTCTCTCTCTTTGTCTCAGCTATGAAACTCAACTGAGGAGAGACAGTTGGAAAGGCGGGAAGGCAGCGCGCAGGCGCTGAGGGATGCTCCCAAAAGTTTTCTGATTGGACGCTGGGGAGCGTTCCCGCGCAGGCTCCGTCGGTACCGACGTACCCATATGTGAAGACTTATTCCTGCTGTTCCCAGAGATCACCTGTTACAGGTAAGTAACTGTGCTATATGTGTGTGTATCTGTCGAGATGCTTCGTTATAGGTAGATATGTGTTTACATACTTATCTCCCTAACTGTCTATGCTCATAAAGGTTTTACCTTCCTATATGATCTCCAGGAACAAGCAGGAATAAGTCCTCACATATGGGTACGTCGGTACCGACGGAGCCTGCGTGGGAAAGCTCCCCAGCTTCCCAGAAGGAAAGCTTTTGGGGCCTCCCACTGCGCATGCGCTCTGCCTTCCCGCCTTCCTGCCCAACTCTCCTCAGTTCTTCTTTTTCCGTGGAGCCAGCAGGTCGTGTTCCTGTCACCGCTGAAGAAGTTGTTGTTTTAATTTATTTCTTTGGCCGCGTGTCTGCCTTCCCCGATTCCAGACCGGTACCGCCGGTCTTTTTTCTTTTATTTCTTTAAAAAAAAAAAAATCTTCTTTTTTCCTCACTTGGTGTATTTGTCCTGTGAGGCCTTCAGGCCTTCACAAATTCTCCCTCATGGAGAAACAAGCCTCTGGGTTTAAAAAATGCACCAAGTGCAGCGGTACTATTTCAGTCACAGACACTCATGAATGGTGTCTTAAATGTTTGGGGCCTGACCATTCCATTCCGGATTGCCCATCCTGTTCTTTGATGTCTAAACGTGGCTTACAAAACCGGGCAGCCAAGTTTCACATGCTGTTTTCTACAGATACTCCAGCATCGACATCTTCCAGGTCTTCCTCTCCTGATGGATCTCAGGTAACCAAACATTCCTCTGGCAGGTCCTCAAAGGGCAAATCTCCCTCTAAGTATCGAGGTACCCCTGGGCTTGACCCTGAGGACCCTGCCCCAGCCAAACAACCCCGGCGGGAAGCTCCGGCTTCCAAAGCTCCTCCTATGGGGTTACAGGTTGACCTCGATGGCATGGCCTCGACCGATCACCTGTTAGACTGCTCTGGGGTACCGGCTCAATCATCCGGTACCGACATCCAGACAGTCGTGGCGTCCATGGATCATACAGTCCAATCCATGCAGCAGGCTATTATGGCTTTTATTAGAGCTGCGACGCCCTCGGTACCGCACCCTGCGGTACCGACTCCGGTTCCGGTACCACAACCGATACCGGTACCCAGGGCATCCACATCGACCAGGATACCGATTCCGGTTCCCAGTTCCGGGGTTTTTCCCGATATCGATCCGGTTCCGGGTACCCCCGATGTCGATACCGGTTGATACGTTTATCGATCCCTGGAAGCAAACAGACGATACTTTGAGTCTTCTGATGATTCTGATTCATCAGATGACTCTGCTGAAGTATCCCTAACTTTACCTGAAGAGCCCTCTTCTCCAAAGAGGAGAATGTCTCCTCCAGAGAATTTGTCCTTTCAAGACTTCATTCTTGAAATGGCTAAAGGTCTCTCTATTTCAGTAACATCTGAAAAAGAACCTAGAGCAAAAAAATTAGATATTTTAGGATACTCGAAGGTTCCCAAAGAGGCAGTCACCTTACCCATTCATGAAATTCTTCAAGAACACATGATGGACTTATGGGAGACTCCTCTCACCCTATCTCCACATTCTCGTCGGTTGGACACCATGTATCGTGTCCCTCCTTCTTCTGGTTTTCAAAAAACTCAGCTCCCTCACCACTCTATTGTGGTGCAGTCAGCTATGAAAAGGATAAAGAGTACCAAAAGACACTCTTCTACTCCTCCAGGGAGAGAATGTAGGACTTTGGATGCTTTTGTTAGAAAAATCTTCCAAGCAAGTATGCTTATTGCTAGAATCAATTCATACAGCCTCTATATGGGCATGTTTCTGAAGGAGATTGCATTGAAAATACGCCATTTTCTCCCCTTTATCCCAGAGGATAGAAAGGAGGAGTTCCTTCTTTTGCTAAAGCATACCCAGGATATATCAAAGTTCTCCAACAGAGCAGCCTTTGACTCCTTTGAGGGTGCTAGCAGAGCCTCAGGTATTGCCATAGCGGCTCACAGAATTGCTTGGCTCCAGGCCTCTGACCTAGAACCCTGGGTCCAGGATGGGTTGGGAAATCTGCCCTGTACAGGTGAGAATCTGTTTGGTAAGGAGTGTCAAATCAAAGCCACCCAAATGGATGCAGAAAATGCTGCTTTAGATAGACTGTCTAAGTCTACCTCTGCCCCTGTTAAGAAAAAATCTTTCAAGAAGCCTTTCTATAAGAAGGCCAGATTTGCTACAAATACTGGCCAACAATCTTCTGCAGCTCGCTTTGCTCCTAAGCGTCAGCAGCCTAAACAGGCCAGGGCAAAACCTGCAGGGGCTGCTACAGCACAGCAGTCCCAACCCCCTCAGGGTTTTTGACTCATCTCTAGAGAACTTAACCTTTCTGGCTCTAAAAAATCCAGATCCTCTCACCATTCCAGGAAGGTTAACTCATTTTGCTCCCAGATGGGAGCAAATCACATCAGAACAATGGACCCTCTCTATCATCAGAGAGGGCTACAAACTACATTTCTCCAGCCTTCCTCCCCATTTCATGGTGAGATGTTTCAATTCTCCCCCTTCTCTCCTGAATCTGTTAGGTCAGGAGGTGACCACCCTTCTCGCCCAAAGGGCAGTAGAAGAGGTTCCTCTTCTTCAACAGGGGTCAGGGTTTTACTCCCCTTATTTTCTTATTCCCAAGAAAACAGGGGGGTACAGACCTATTCTAGATCTCAGAGAATTGAACAAATTCCTATGCAAGGAGAAATTCAAGATGCTTTCTCTAGGTACTCTCCTTCCATACCTACAGAGTCAGGATTGGCTTTGTTCTCTAGATCTCAAGGATGCGTACACACATATACTCATCCATCCATCCCACAGAAAATTCCTACGGTTTCCGTTCCAGGGAAAACATTTCCAATACAGAGTACTTCCCTTCGGTCTAGCCTCTGCTCCAAGGGTATTTACCAAATGCATGGCAATAGTAGCTGCATTTCTACGAGCCCTGGGAATTTTTGTTTTCCCATACCTGGACGACTGGCTCATCCGAGCTCCATCTCAGTCCGAGGCTCAGACTTCCCTGGATCACACCAGATGCATTCTGCAGTATCTGGGACTTGTGATCAATCTGCCAAAGTCTCAACTCGCCCCTACTCAGTCCCTGGAATTCATAGGGGCCTGGTTGGATACCACCACGGCAAGGGCCTATCTTCCTCAGGCCCGTTGCCAACGTCTAGTGCACTTAGCCTCCCAGACTCAGTCCAGAAGCCACCTGACTGCCAGGGAGATGCTACAACTATTAGGCCACATGGCCTCCACAGTACATGTGGTGCCCTATGCTCGCCTACATATGAGAGCAGCTCAATGGACTTTGTCCACCCAGTGGACTCAAGCATCCGGAGCTCTCTCAGACCAAATAGCAAACTCCAAACGTCTCTTTTGGTCTCTCCAATGGTGGATGTCCACTCAAAATCTGTTGTTGGGGGCCCCCTTTCAACCATTGTTGCCACAAGCAACCCTCACAACAGATGCCTCCCAAACAGGTTGGGGAGCTCATCTTCAAGATCTCTCCACTCAGGGCACTTGGTCTCCACAGGAGACCACCCTTCATATCAACCACTTGGAACTTCGAGCAATCTTTCTAGCTCTCAGAGTTTTTCATACCCTCCTCAGCAACATGACGGTCCTTATTCATACGGACAATCAAGTAGCCATGTTTTACATAAACAAACAAGGAGGGACTGGCTCTGTCGCTTTGCAACGAAGCTCTAAGATTATGGGCCTTCGCCAGAGAGCATCAAATCCATCTCCTGGCAGTATATTTATTTATTTAATAGTATTTCTAAACCGCCTTATCTTAATAATCAAGGTGGTATCACACCAAGCAATCAGGTAAAGTGTGTGTGTTGTACATGCAGTGAGGATAAAACTTAGTTGTGTGAGGGATGTGTTGGGTGCTTGATTTGTTTGAGCTATATACAGGGTGGGCTATTTACAGTGGTGCTAGAATCATATTTTATATATATTCAGTTGTTTGGGAGGATTGGAGTGCTGTTATCCATTCTCTTAGGTTATGTGATGTGACCATAGTGCTCTATGAACAGCATGGTTTTCAGTTGTTTTCTGAAGTCTTTGAGGTCTGGAGTTGCCCTTAGATCGTCCGGTAGATTGTTCCATATTGTTGGAGCAGCCATGGATAGAGCTCTGTCTGTTGTGTCCTTGCGTGTGTGCTTGTACTCATTTGGGGTGCTGACTCGGTTGCGTGTTTGACTTCTTCTGGGACGTGCGCTGGTTTCCGGTTGTATGAGCAGGTGGAGGCTGTTGGCTGATGTGTGTTCTTTTATCTTAAATAGGTTTATGATAGTCTTGTATCTGATGCAAGCAATGATTGGGAGCCAGTGTAAGTCCTTTAGTGTAGGTGTGATGTGCTCCTGCCTTGTGGCTCCGGATATGATTCGAGCTGCAGTGTTTTGTGCCAGCTGTAGTGGTTTGAGAGCTTGTTTTGGTAGTCCGAGGTATATCGGATTGCAGAAGACCAGTATTGGGGTTATCAGTGCTTGACAGACTGTACGGAAGTGTTCTGGAGCGAGGAGTGGTTTCAGTCTCCTGATGATTCGCATCCTGTAATATGCTTTTTGGATTGTTTTGTCTATGTGTGGTTTGAGGTTGAGTTTACTGTCCAGAGTAACCCCAAGGTATCTCACCTCCGATCTTATCGGTATCGTGGTGCTTTGTATCTTTATGTTTGGTGGGTGTGTGAAGCTTTGGTTTCGAGTGATGATTAAAGCTTCAGTCTTGTTGTAGTTTATAGCTAGATTGTTGTTTTGGCACCACTTCGCCATTTGGGTAAGGCAGTCTGCTATCTTAGAGAAGTCCGGGTTTTCGATTGATATCGGGGAGTATACCATTATATCGTCTGCGTATATTGTGTATTGGATGTTGTTCTCTTTCATAATGTTGCATATTGGTTGGATGTAGATGTTAAAAAGGAGTGCTGAGAGTGCGGATCCTTGTGGTACTCCTTGTTGGACGTTTATGGGCCGGGAGGTGTCCTGTCCCACCTTGACCTGTAGCTGTCTTTCTGTTAGGTACGAGTGGAACCATTTTAGAGTGGTACCGTGTATACCAGTGTTCTTCAGTCTCTCCAGGAGTATATTGTGATCAACTGTGTCGAACGCTGAGGAGATGTCGATGAAGATCATTATAATTCCATTCCTGATGTCATGAATTATTCTTATGATGCTGTCGAAGAGGTAGATCAGGAGAGTTTCGACTCCATGGTTGGGACGAAATCCGTGTTGGTTGTCGTCGAGAGTTCCGTGTTCGTCAATGTGTTCCTGAAGTTGTAGTTGAACCGTCTTTTCGATTATTTTTGCGAGGAAGGGTATGCTGGAGATTGGTCGGTATGCTGCTGGGTCCTTTTTGTCGAGAGAAGTTTTCTTTGTGATTGGTGTTACTGAGGCAAGCTTTAATTGCTGTGGCATGAGTCCTTGAGTGAGTGAGTTGTGTACCATTTTATGAATGTTTGGTATGAGGCTTGCTTTGGTGGCTTTGACCCATGACACTGGGCAAGGGTCTGTAGGAGCAGTGCTTGTGTTGATTGTGGAGATGATGTCTGATATCTGCTCTTTTGAGGGTGAGTGGAATGTGCCCCAGGTTTTGGGGTGGACGTTCGTTCTGTTGGTTCTACTGGGTGTTGCGCGCTCTGTGGAGTGGAATTTGTCTTTGATGTGGTCGGCGAATATCTGTGGATCCACTTGTATTTCTCTTTCTGCTGCTTGCTCTTTTGTCAGGGTTTTTACTATTTCGAAAAGTTCTCTGGGTTTGTTGATGGAAGAATTTATCAGGTTTGTGTGGAATTCTCTCTTTGATTGGTTGATGTGTTCATTGTATTGTTTTTGCTTTGTTAGGTAAAGATGTTGGTCGGAAGTAGTTTTGTTTTTTCTCCATCTCCATTCAATTTTCCTGAGCTCCCTCTTTTCCTGTCGTATTTTTGCTGAGTACCATGGTTTGTTTTGTCTCTTGTTGTGGTGTTGTTTCTTGGTCCTGTCAACGGATGGTTTGGCGGCGTTAGCTAGGACATTGTTCCAGTTGGAAACTTGTTCCTCCAGGTCCTCTGAGTCAATGTTCAAGTGTTGTATTGTGTCCTGGATGAATTCGTCCTTGTCAAAGGACTTGAATCGTCTTTGTGTGTGTGGGAAGTTCGCTCTTTCGCTTGTCCAGTCTTCTTGTGATTGCAGATTTGTCTCGATTAAGTAATGGTCAGACCATGGTACTGGGGTGATGGTGGGTGTAGAGATTAGGTCTCTTGAAGTTAGGTAGTTTGATGCGAAGATGAGGTCTGGGGATGATCCTAGTCTGTGTGTTGGTGCATTGACTATCTGTGTGAATTGAAGTGATGACATTGCCTGAAGGAAGGTCTCTGCATCTTTTGTATTGGCGGACTTGAGGTTGAAGTCTCCGATTAGTAGTGCTGGTTTGTTGTTTGACGTTATGGCACAGGCTTCTTCGAGTATGAAGGCTAGTTCGTCGGGTGGAGCACGGGGTGCTCTGTAGGTTAGGCAGATTGCAATATTCTTGTTCTTGATGCTAATTGTGTTACACTGCTTTGTATCTGTGAGATTCAGTGTCTTGAACTTGAGTTCTGTCTTTGCTATTATTAGGACTCCTCCTCCACGCTTGTGGATGCGTGGGCAGTTGTATGCTGAGTAGTTGTTCGGTACTAGTTGGTTGAGTAGTACACTGTCGGAAGGGTTGAGCCATGTCTCTGTGATGCATATTATGTCTGGCTGTCGCTCTTCAATGTGGTCTACCAGAGTGTGTATCTTGTTGCAGATGGATCTGGCGTTTATGAGCTCAATTGATGTTTTCTTTGTGGAAGAGGTTGTTGCGACGTGTGCTTCCTTAGGGCCGGTGTTGGGGTTTGATTTGTGTCTGTTTTGTCTCTTTGTTTGGGGGGTTGCGAGTGTCTCTTTGTGTGTGTGTTGTGGGCCGAGATATGGCAGTGCAGTTGGTGGGTACCATGGTGTGTTTGTTTGGGTGTAGTGGGGGTGTGTAGTTGGTGGGAGGAGTTGTGTGACTAGTAGGTATAGTGGGAGGAAGTATGTGGTGTGCATGTTGATAGCTTGTGATGTTCTGATAGGGCGACGCCTGTGTCCTTAGGTTTTCGTCTGTTGTTTGCTTTTTTGAGGAGAGCTGTACTTGTTGCAGGGGCTTGTCCTGGGGATGTGAAGTTGTATCTGTTGCGGTGCGGGAGCCTGTCCCGTGGAGGGAGCCTGTCCCTTGGATGTGAAGCTGTATCTGTTGCGGTGCGGGAGCCTGTCCCGTGGAGGGAGCCTGTCCCTTGGATGTGGAGCTGGATCTGATGCGGTGCGGGAGCCTGTCCCGTGGAGGGAGCCTGTCCCGTGGATGTGGAGCTGGATCTGTGGCGGACGCCTTGGTGCGGGAGCCTGTCCCGTGGAGGGAGCCTGTCCCGTGGATGTGGAGCTGGATCTGTGGCGGTCGTCTTGGTGCGGGGGCCTGTCCCGTGGATGTGACGCTGGATCTGTCGCGGTGCGGGAGCCTGTCCCGTGGAGGTGGAGCCGGATCTGTGGTGGTCGCCCTGTTGCGGGGGTCTGTCCCGTGGATGTGGAGCTGGGTTTGTCGCGGTGCGGGAGCCTGTCCCGTGGAGGGAGCCTGTTTCGTGTGTGTGCAGCTGGATCTGTTGATGAACTCTTGGTCTGACCCACTATGGTACATCCCAAGTCCCTATGTTCTTATCTAGCTAAAGATGACATTGCTCTAACATAGCATCAGCACTGGCATATCTCTGGGTTTAAGGTATCAATCTGGACAAACATGGTAATACCAAATATGGCCTATAAACGATGGTAGTTAACAACACTGGCATATCCCTGGGTTTACAGTATCGATCTGGACAAACATGGTAATACCTAATATGGCCTGTAAACGCTGGAAGCTAACAACAGTATCTAAAGGGAACTAGTCACTAGAGTGCCCAACACTGATCTTGGATTCTAGTCCCAAACATGAATTTCTACCCTTTAAATTAGTATTTTTATGAGAGGCAGGAGGATAATCCTAGCTGTAGAGAGTGGTGCTGCTGCAGTCAGATGATTTAAACAGAACTATACATTCAATTATTGTTAGGAGTGCAGTTAATTCATATAAGTAATGAAGCAGTGTTGATAGTTTAAAAATCACTCAAATGAGTGTGACTTACGTGCCCCAGAGTTTCGGCTCTTTAGGCAGTTCGGCGTCTTCGGAGTTGGTATTCTGCGTTTCCACTGTGAGTTGGTGGATTGTCAGTTCCTTGATTGTACGCGAGCTCGACCCCGAGGGAGCTCAGCTGTACCAAGAGGGAGGTGTAGTCTCAGCGTCGTTTTTTCTGTTATGTTTCTGTGACGATCTTGGGGGTGCCTTTGCCTAAGGGCCTTGCCAAAGGGCCCTCTTGCGCGGCCCTCAGGCGCGGGCCCGCAAGGCGCGGGTGCGCCTGTGGCGTTCTCCTTTTAAATGGAGAGCTGTGCCCCGATTGGGTAGAGATGCTCTGAGGCACGCTGCTGGAGGGGTGGAGCCAAAAAGCAGCTTCCCCCGAAGAGCTCTTTTGTGTGCAGCAAGGTCTTTTGTAGCTGGCTTGCTCTTTTCTTGCCGCCGATCTTCTGGAGCAGGGCAGGCTCCCTTCGATGAGGCTTCGACTCGGGTAGATGGCTCAGCTCCTCCTGGAGCTAAGCAGAGCAAGAGAGGATCCTGTGCCTGTGGCTTCTCCTTTTAAATGGAGAGCTGTGCCCCGATTGGGTAGAGATGCTCTGAGACACGCTGCTGGAGGGGTGGAGCCAAAAAGCAGCTTCCCCCGAAGAGCTCTTTTGTGTGCAGCAAGGTCTTTTGTAGCTGGCTTGCTCTTTTCTTGCCGCCGATCTTCTGGAGCAGGGCAGGCTCCCTTCGATGAGGCTTCGACTCGGGTAGATGGCTCAGCTCCTCCTGGAGCTAAGCAGATCAAGAGCAGATCAATATCTTCCAGGAATCCAAAACTCTTGGGCAGACAGACTCAGTCGAGTTTTGCTTCCACACAAATGGTCCCTGCACATGGATCCGGTACTCAGAATCTTCCAGAAATGGGGGACCCCGGACATAGACCTCTTTGCAAGTCCGTGGAATGCCAAACTTCCCCGGTTCTGTTCCAGGATTCTGTGTCAGGGAGTTCAGGCCAAGGATGCCTTCCTCTTTCATTGGGGTCAGGACTTCCTATATGCCTTTCCACCCATTCCTTTGATTCCCAAGACTCTGTTCAAATTTCAAAGGGATCAAGGGTCCATGATCCTCATAGCTCCACGCTGGCCACGCCAAGTGTGGTACCCTCTACTTCTGCATCTCTCCCAAGCCCCCTCCCTGGACTTGGGAGCAGCTCCAGACCTTCTGTCTCAGGAGGAGGGGACTTTGTGGCACCGAAACCCCAAGTCCCTTCACCTCAGAGCTTGGTTACTGAAGGCCTAGACCTTCAACACTTCAATCTTTCGCAGCAAGTGAAGGATATCCTCCATGCCTCTAGGAAACCTTCCACTAGGCGTTCTTACGCTTTTAAATGGAAAAGATTTTCCATTTGGTGTGCTCAACAGAGTCTTAACTCTCTAGCACTTCCTTTGAATTCTCTTTTGGAATATCTCCTGCATCTCTCCAATGCAGGACTCAAAACGAATTCGGTAAGAGTCCATTCTCCAGGACCAAGCAGGAAGTCAGTCCTCACATATGGGTGACGTCGGCGCCGACGGAGCCCTCGCGGAGCAATTTTCCCCAGCTTTCAAAGAAAGCCTTTGGGAATTGCAGCGCGCATGCGCGGTCCTCTTCCCGCCCAAGGGTGCCATCTTGCTCAGTCTTCTTTTTTCTGCGGAGCCCTGCAGACGTTGTCTGTGAATCCCCGCCGAAAAGTTGATTTTTTTCCTCTTTATTTCTCTTTTTCCTTCGGTTCGACGCCGGTTCTTTTCCCGCCCGGACTCGCGACGCCGGTTGCGAGTCCGTTCTTTATTTTTCGGTTTTTTGTCCTTCGTGACAGATTTCGCGCCTTTTTACTTTTTCACTGCAGCCCGGTCTTTCGACCTCGCAGGGTCCCTTTTTCCCCCGATGGCTGCCAGCGTCTTTAAAAAGTGTGACCTCTGTAAGAAACTCATGTCTCTTACAGACATGCACGACTTCTGCCTCCGCTGCCTCGGACCTGATCATGACCAAATGATCTGTGGTCCGTGTGGCAAAATGTCCTCTAAAGCGTTGAGGAGTCGGCAGCATCAGCGGGAGCGGATCTTCTCTGACTCCGGCCGGGCTCGGACCTCGTCAGAGGCTTCGACGTCTCGGGACTCTGGTCCTGAGCATCGTCGGAGTTCCTCTGAAAGGGGGTCTCCTACCCGGGAGCATCATCGGAAGAAGAAACCCGCGAGGGCGGGATCGGTGGACGCTCCTGGTTCCTCGAGGGCCAGGTCGCATAGCCCCGATTCCCGTCCCGGGTCCTCGGAGGTGGAGAGGCCTTCAAAACATCCTCGACTCGAGATGGACTTGCCCGCTCACGTGAGTATTGTCCTCGTAGACTCGCCTCCGAAGGATCCGACGTCGGGCCCGACGCCGTCGGGGCCCGAGTCGGGGGCTGCTGGGTCTCCTGAGCTCGGACTCAGGTTGACGGCCTTGGAGAGCAGTCTGACTGCCTTCATGGACCAGCAGCGGGCATTGATCGCTGGCCTCGCCGGTGCTTCTGCCCTGACCGCCGGGACGTCGACCTCCAAGTCGACCCCGGAGACCGAGCAGATCCTCGATTCCATGAGGGCTCGAGTCGATCCTCGGTCGCGGTCTCCTTCGGCCTCCCGTTCGGGACCGAGGTCGTCGACGCCGACTCCCTCGGCGTCGGGGCGGACGGCATCGATGCCCGCCCGACCGGAGCCGCTCGACTCCTCCTTCGAGGAATCGGCCTGGGAATCCGAGGACGAAGAGTCACCTGGTTCCTTTCGGACTCGGTGTGTCCCATCGGAGGAAGTGTTTCCAGGGCTCTATGCTTGCTTGTCGAGTCCAGACCTACCAGCTCTACATGGGCATGTATCTCCGAGACCTGGCTAAAGAAATTGCCGGGTTCTCTGCTGGTCTCTCCGACGAACCTTTGCAGAGGTTCCAAACCTTGTCAACTGGTATTCGAGAGTGCTCGAAGTTTATCTCTCGATCAGCCTACGATGGTTTTGAGGCATCGGCTCGAGTAGCCGCAGCCGGCATCGGTGGACGCCGCCAGGCTTGGCTTCAGACGTCCGACCTCGAGCCATGGGTGCAGGACAAGTTGGTCGATGTCCCCTGCAGAGGTGATGAGAAGGATGAGATGAGAAGGCTGCACAGATCGAGACCGAGACTCTCACCAGGACTCGTCTCTCCAGGAAGACCTCTGCCCCTTCTCAAAAGAAGAAGGGCTCGGGGAAAAAGCCCTTTTACCCGAGGAAGGCGGCTGCCTATAAATACTACCCTCAGTATCAGGCCTCACCAGCTCCCCCACAGGGTAAGCAGGCCAAGGGACGGGGTAATGGGTCCCGTAGGCAGCAAGCCCCCAAGCCTGCACCACCGGCCCCTGCTCAGCAGGGTGGGGGGTTTTGACTTCATCAGCATAGCCTCTCCTCCTCAGCTGGTTTCTCTCAGCACAGGAGGCCGGCTGGTCCACTTTGCCCAAAGATGGTCCAACATCACCACAGATACCTGGGTACTTCACATAGTTCGGAAGGGCTATCTTCTTCACTTTCACCAGGTACCTCCCTCCTATTTTCCAGGGGAGCCTCCGAGACTCCCTCTGCACAGGGACTTACTCCTTCAGGAGTTAGCAAGTCTCCTTCAGGAACAGGCTGTGGAACCGGTGCCCCACCACCTGAAAGGTCAGGGGTTTTACTCCAGGTACTTTCTGATACCAAAAAGAACAGGAGGCCTCAGACCCATCCTGGACTTGCGAAACCTCAACAAGTTACTTGCAAAGGAAAAGTTCAAGATGCTTACCCTTGGAATCCTGCTGCCCTACCTCCAGCAGGGAGACTGGCTATGCTCCTTGGATCTAAAGGATGCGTATACTCATATCCTTATTCATCCAGACCACCGACAATATCTCAGGTTTGTGGTGGGGGGAAATCATTACCAGTACAGAGTACTACCCTTTGGCCTGTCCTCCGCCCCCAGGGTGTTTACCAAATGCCTGGCAGTGGTGGCGGCCTATCTAAGACTTCAAGGCCTTTTTGTGTTTCCCTACCTGGACGACTGGCTCATCAGAGCACAGTTTTCCCACGAAGCCATTCAAGCCACTCATCGCACTGTGACTCTACTCCAGCACTTGGGATTTGTCATAAACTTCGCAAAGTCCACTTTGCTCCCCTCTCAAAATCTCGAATTCATCGGCGCCAGGTTGGACACTCTTCAGGCACGGGCCTTCCTGCCTCTGGACAGGGCCCAAAGGCTCATGGATCTCGCCAGCCACTTTCACAGCAATTCCCGAGACTGCTCGGCCATATGGCTTCCACGGTCCATGTGACCCCCAATGCCCGCCTGAACATGCGACCTGCTCAGTGGTGCCTTCACACACAATGGCATCAGGCCACTGGGAGCCTAGCGGACTCCGTACAGATCTCCGACCGGCTGGTCTCTTCTCTGCAATGGTGGCTTCATCTGCCCAACCTAGTACTGGGAGTGACTTTTCAGCCCCCTCCACATTCTCAGGTCCTGACGACCGATGCTTCTCTCCTGGGTTGGGGAGCACACTGCCAAGGGACATGTACTCAGGGTCTCTGGACTCCTTGGGAATCTGCTCAACAGATAAACTTCCTGGAGCTCCGAGCCACCCGCCTAGCGCTCAAAGCCTTCTCTCACCTGATTTCCCATCAGTCGGTGCTGATACAGACAGACAATCAGATTGCAATGTTCTATGTGAACAAGCAAGGCGGGACAGGCTCCTTCCTTCTCTGTCAGGAGGCACAAAAACTATGCTCTTGGGCTGTCCACCACGGAATTATCCTCAAAGCTGTCTATCTCCCAGGTCAAGAAAATTCTCCAGGACCAAGCAGGAATCAGTCCTCACTTATGGGTGACGTCGGCGCCGACGGAGCCCTCGCGGAGCAATTTTCCCCAGCTTTCAAAGAAAGCCTTTGGGAATTGCAGCGCGCATGCGCGGTCGTCTTCCCGCCCGAGGGTGCCATCTTAGCCAGTCTTCTTTTTTCCGCGGAGCCCTACAGACGTCCCCGTCTTATCCCCGCGAAAAAGTTGATTTTATTCATTATTTTATCCTTTTTTCCTTCGGTTCGACGCCGATCGTTTTCCCGCTCGGACTCGCGACGCCGGTCACGAGTCCTCGTACTTTTTTCGGTTTTTCTGACTTTGTCAGCTTTCGTTTTCGATTTTTCCCTGGCAGCCCGGTCCTTTGACCTCGCAGGGGCCCTTTTTCCCCCGATGGCTGCCAGTGGGTTTAAGCGGTGTGGTCGGTGTGACCGAAATATGTCACTAACCGACACACACGACTTTTGCCTCCGCTGCCTGGGCCCGGATCATGAAGAACTGATCTGTGGGCCCTGCAGCAAATTGTCCTCAAAGGCGTTGAGAAGTCGGCGGCATCAGCGTGAGAGAATCTTTGCTGACCCCAGCCGTACCCGGACCTCGTCGGAGGCCTCCGCGTCGAAAGGCTCCAGCTCGGACCGTCGCCGGAGTTCCTCTGACCGGGGTTCTCCCTCCGGGGACCATCGTCGGAAGGTGAAACCCGCGAGGGCGGCGTCGGTGGACGCTCCTGGTTCCGCGAGGGCCAGGTCGCATAGCCCCGACAGCCGCCCCGGGTCCTTGGAGAAGGAACACATCCCGAAGCGACCTCGCCTGGAGTCGGAGATGCCTGCCCGGGTAAGTCCTGTGGTCCTTCTGGACTCGCCTCCGCGACAGCCGACGTCGGGCCCGACGCCGTCGGGGCCCGAGTCGGGGGCTGCTGGGTCACCTGAGCTCGGACTCAGGTTGACGGCCTTGGAGAGCAGACTGTCTGCCTTCATGGACCAGCAGAGGGCACTGCTCGCTGGCTTCGCTGGCACCGCTGCCCCGACCGCCGGGACGTCGACGTCCAAGTCGACCCCGGAGACCGAGCCGATCCTCGAGTCGATGAGAACTCGAGTCGATCCTCGGTCGAGGTCACCCTCGGCCTCCCGTTCGGGACCGAGGTCGCCGACGCCGACTCCCTCGGCGTCGGGGCGGCTGGCGCCGCACCCTGCCCGGGCCGACCCCACCGAGTCCTCGTCGGAGTCGGTCTGGGAGTCTGAGGAGGAAGAGTCACCTGATTCTTTCCGGACTCGGTGTGTCCCTTCGGACTCACCGGAGTCCGAGCCTCGGAAGCAGTCCCCCCCGGAGGATGCCCGGTTCTCGGACTTCGTTAGGGATATGGCCAAGGCTTTGGCCTTCCCTGCGGATCCCGAGGAGGAGCCTCGAGCCGAAGAGCTCGACGCCCTCCAGTATGACTCTCCCGCGAGGGAACACTTTACTGTACCGGTTCCTCCTATGCTGGAACGACTACTCTTCCGCATGTGGGAGAGTCCGGCCTCCTCGCCGGTTCTGAGCAAGCGGGTCGATTCTATCTATCGAGTCCGCAAGAGCCCTGGCTTTCAAAAAGCACAGCTGCCACACCATTCCATGGTAGTGGAATCGGCCATGCATCGTCTTAAGAGCCAGAAGATGCACTCCTCGGTGCCTCCTGGCAGGGAGGCCCGTAACCTGGATGGCCTTGGTAAGAAGTGTTTCCAGGGCTCTATGCTCGCATGTCGTGTCCAGACTTACCAGCTATACATGGGCATGTATCTCCGGGATCTGGCTAAGGAGCTAGCCGGATTCTCCGCTGGTTTGTCCGAGGAACCCTTGCGGAGGTTCCTGGCCTTGTCCACTGGAATTCGGGAATGCTCAAAGTTCATGTCCCGAGCAGCCTATGATGGCTTTGAAGCATCGACTCGAGTAGCCGCAGCCGGCATCGGTGCCCGCCGACAGGCTTGGCTTCAGTCGTCAGACCTTGAGCCCTGGGTGCAGGACAAGTTGGTCGATGTCCCCTGCCGAGGCGAAAACCTCTTTGGCAAGCCCATGGCGGAAAAGGCTGCACAGATTGAGACTGAGACTCTCACCAGGACCAGGCTTTCTAGGAAGACCTCCGCCCCTTCCCAGAAAAAGAAGGGCTCGGGGAAAAAGTCCTTTTACCCGAGGAAGGCGGCTGCCTACAAACAATACCCCCATTATCAGGCCCCTGCAGCTCCCCAACAGGGCCAGCAGGCCAAGGGACGGGGTAACGGGTCCCGTAGGCAGCAAGCCCCCAAGCCTGCACCACCAGCCCCTGCTCAGCAGGGTGGGGGTTTTTGACTCACAATGCATAGCCTCTCCCCCCTCGCTGGTTCCTCCCAGCACCGGAGGCCGGCTGGTTCACTTCGCCCACAGGTGGTCCAGCATCACCGCAGATGCCTGGGTGCTTCAAGTCGTGGGAGAAGGCTATCTTCTCCACTTCCATCAGGTCCCTCCCTCCTATTTTCCGGGAGAACCTCCGCGACCCCCTCTGCACAGGGAATTACTCCTTCAGGAGTTAGCAGGTCTTCTGCAGGAACAGGCGGTGGAACCGGTGCCCCACCACCTGAGAGGTCAAGGCTTTTATTCCAGGTATTTTCTGATACCAAAGAGAACAGGGGTCCTCAGACCCATCCTGGACTTGCGCAACCTCAACAAGTTCCTTGTGCGGGAGAAGTTCAAAATGCTTACCCTTGGAATCCTTCTGCCCTACCTCCAGCAGGGAGATTGGCTATGCTCCTTGGATCTAAAGGATGCCTACACGCACATCCTCATCCACCCAAGCCACCGCCAATACCTAAGGTTTGTGGTGGCAGGAAATCATTACCAGTACAGAGTACTGCCCTTTGGCCTGTCCTCCGCACCGCGAGTCTTCACAAAATGTCTCGCGGTCGTGGCGGCCCATCTCCGGCTTCACGGCCTCTATGTCTTTCCGTACCTCGACGACTGGCTCATCAGAGCAGCGTCCGCTCAGGAGGTCACCAACGCCACGTGCCGCACGGTGACTCTTCTGCAACACTTGGGCTTTGTTATAAACTTCGCAAAGTCCACTTTGCTCCCCTCACAGGATCTCGAGTTCATCGGCGCGAGGCTGCACACTCCTGAGGCGCGAGCATACCTACCGCTCGACAGGGCTCAACGGCTCATGGACCTAGCCGACCGCTTTCGCAGCCAGCCCCTGGTTTCCGCCAGGCGCTTCCTGAGACTGCTCGGCCATATGGCTTCCACTGTCCATGTGACCCCCAATGCCCGCCTGAATATGCGGTCTGCTCAATGGTGTCTCCGCCAGCAGTGGCGACAAGCCACAGGCGGCCTAGCAGACCTAGTGCGCGTCTCCGAGCCGCTGGTCTCGTCTCTCCGGTGGTGGCTCCGGCAGCCGAACCTGTTATTCGGAATGCCTTTCCAGTCACCTCCGCCGACCCGGGTGCTGACCACCGATGCATCCCTCCTGGGCTGGGGAGCACATTGCCAAGAGGCACGTACTCAGGGCCTCTGGACCACGTGGGGGTCTGCTCAGCAGATCAACTTCCTGGAGCTCCGGGCGATCCGCCTAGCTCTCAAGGCCTTCTCCCACCTGACTTCCCAACAGTCCGTCCTTGTCCAGACGGACAATCAAGTTGCCATGTTCTACGTGAACAAACAGGGGGGCACGGGCTCCTTCCTCCTCTGCCGGGAGGCACAGAAGCTCTGCTCTTGGGCCGTCAGTCACGGCATTCTCCTCAAGGCAGTTTATCTCCCGGGCCAAGAAAATTGCCTTGCGGACAAACTCAGCAGGGTCCTCCAGCCGCACGAGTGGCGTCTGGATCCCTTGGTAGTTCAGAAGCTCTTCCTCAAGTGGGGCCTCCCCACGATGGATCTCTTTGCCAGTCCTCGCAACCGGCAGCTTCCTCGCTTCTGCTCTCGTCAGCCACACCCCCTTCGGGTTGCGGCGGACGCCTTTCTGATCTCTTGGTCGGGGAGCCTTCTGTACGCTTTCCCTCCCATCCCGCTAGTCTCTCGGACTCTTTTCAAGGTTCTCCGAGACAATGCCTTCATGATCCTGGTGGCCCCTCGCTGGCCCAGGCAGCCGTGGTTTCCGCTCCTGCTGCAACTGGCGGTGGAGGGTCCGATCCCTCTGGGGGTACAACCGGATCTCCTCACTCAGGATCAGGGGTCCCTACTGCACCCCAACCTCAGGTCTCTCAACCTCATGGCCTGGCTGCTGAGAGGGTAGTCCTTGCTCCCCTTCTCCTGCCGGCGGAGGTGGAGGAGGTCGTCTTGGCTTCGCGACGGCCTTCTACCCGCAAATGCTACGCCCTTAAATGGCGTCGCTTTGCAGTCTGGTGTACCCAACAGTCTCAGGATCCCTTCTCCTGCCCGGTGTCGGTGATCTTGCAGTACTTGCTACACCTCTCTAATCTGGGACTTAAGTCCAACTCCGTCAAAGTTCACCTCAGTGCTCTTTCGGCACATCATGTGCCGGTGGACGGTAGACCTCTCTCAAGCGACCCTCTCGTTGCGAGGTTTCTCCGAGGTCTCCTTCTACTTAAACCACCTCTGCGCCCGCCAGCACCTGACTGGGACCTGAATGTGGTTTTGCAGCGGATCACCTGTCCGCCTTTTGAACCTATGGCTACCTGTTCTCTCCGTTTTCTGTCTTGGAAAACACTGTTCTTGATAGCCCTCACTTCCGCTAGACGCGTAAGTGAATTGCAGGCCCTCGTGTCTGATCCCCCTTACACTCGGTTCTACAAGAATAGGGTAGTCCTACGGACTCACCCAAAGTTTCTGCCTAAAGTGGTCTCCCCTTTTCACATCAATCAGGAGGTGGTACTTCCAACCTTCTTTCCCAGACCACACTCCAGCCGAGCTGAGACGGTCCTCCATACCCTGGACTGTAGAAGGGCATTGAACTTCTACCTTGACCGTACGCGGGAGCACCGTAAAGCTGCTCAGCTTTTTGTGTCTTTTGACCCCAATAAATTGGGGCTCCCGGTCTCCAAGCGTACTCTGTCCATCTGGGTTGCGGACTGTATCTCTTGGGCTTATGGGGCAGCCGGACTCTCCTTAGAAAGTCGAGTCACGGCTCATTGCGTTCGGGCAAAGGCCACGTCAGTGGCTTACCTCCGCTCTGTTCCGCTGGCAGACATCTGCCGGGCCGCTACTTGGTCTTCGAGCCAGACTTTTGCGGTCCATTACTGTCTCGAGAGGGAGTCCCGTAGGGACAGTGCTTTCGGACAGGCAGTCCTCCGTAATCTCTTTGAGGTCTGAGCAACTCCTACCCTCCATCCCGGATGTGGGCTACCGGTGGGTGATAATTCAGCGAAGATTCTATCCTTCTGTGCTGCTTAGCTAGAGGGAGCTCATTTTTGTGCTTAGGGTCTCCGGTAGCCTTGAGCTTGGGAGTCCCATAAGTGAGGACTGACTTCCTGCTTGGTCCTGGAGAAAGCGTAGTTACTCACCTGTAACAGGTGTTCTCCAGGAGCAGCAGGAATCAGTCCTCACTACCCTCCCTCCTCCCCTTGGAGTTGCAATCGTCTGCTTATGTTCTTTTTGCAAATTTTATGCTGTCTTTTTTAGCTATGTCATCTGACTGGCTAAGATGGCACCCTCGGGCGGGAAGACGACCGCGCATGCGCGCTGCAATTCCCAAAGGCTTTCTTTGAAAGCTGGGGAAAATTGCTCCGCGAGGGCTCCGTCGGCGCCGACGTCACCCATAAGTGAGGACTGATTCCTGCTGCTCCTGGAGAACACCTGTTACAGGTGAGTAACTACGCTTTACCTGGCCGACAAGCTGAGCAGGATCCTCCAGCCGCACGAGTGGAGGCTGGATCCGATGGTGGTTCAGCGAATCTTTCTCAAGTGGGGCCTCCCCACCATGGATCTGTTTGCCAGTCCTCTGAACAGGCAACTTCCCAGATTCTGCTCTCGACAACCGCATCTTCTCAGATTAGCGGCGGATGCTTTTCTGATTCCATGGTCCACAGGCCTCTTATATGCCTTTCCTCCCATGCCGCTGGTGTCTCGGACACTCTTCAAGGTTCTCAGAGACAAAGCCTCGATGATCCTAGTGGCTCCCCGGTGGCCGAGACAACCTTGGTTCCCGCTTCTAATGCAGCTGGCAGTGGACACCCCTCTTCCTCTGGGGTTTCAGCCCGACCTCCTGTCACAGGATCAGGGGACTCTCCTGCACCCCAACCTCCGGTCCCTTCATCTGATGGCCTGGCTGCTGAAAGGGTAGTCCTTGCTCCCCTCTGCCTACCTCCAGAGGTAGAGGAGGTCGTCTTGGCCTCCAGGCGGCCCTCCACCCGGAAGTCCTACGCTCTTAAGTGGCGTCGGTTCTCCGCCTGGTGTGCTCAGCAGTCTCAAGATCCCTTTTCCTGTTCAGCATCAGTGGTCTTGCAGTACTTGCTTTCCCTCTCCAATCTTGGACTTAAGTCCAACTCGGTCAAGGTCCACCTCAGTGCTCTTTCTGCACATCACATGCCGGTGGATGACAGACCTCTTTCTAGCCACCCTCTGGTGGCTCGTTTTCTCAGAGGCCTCCTTCTCCTTAAACCACCTTTGCGCCCCCCAGCCCCGGACTGGGATCTCAATGTGGTTTTACAGCGGCTTACCTGTCCGCCTTTCGAACCTATGGCTACCTGTCATCTTCGTTTTCTTTCTTGGAAAACTTTGTTCTTGGTAGCCCTCACTTCTGCTAGACGTGTTAGTGAACTGCAGGCCCTGGTGTCTGATCCTCCGTACACTAGGTTGTACAAGAACCTGGTAGTCCTACGGACTCACCCTAAGTTTCTTCCCAAAGTGGTTTCCCCCTTTCACATCAACCAGGAGGTAGTGCTTCCGACCTACTTTCCCAGGCCACACTCCAGCCGAGCTGAACTGGTCCTGCATACCCTGGACTGTAGAAGGGCGTTAACCTTCTACCTTGACCGTACGCGGGAGCACAGACGGGCTGTTCAGCTCTTCGTCTCTTATGACCCCAATAAGTTGGGGCTCCCTGTCTCCAAGCGTACTCTGTCCATCTGGATTTGCTGACTGTATCGCTTGGGCTTACGAGGCAGCCGGCCTCTCGTTGGAAAGTCGAGTCACGGCCAATCGTGTCCAGGCGAAGGCTACGTCAGTGGCTTACCTCCGCTCTGTTCCATTGGCAGACATCTGCCGGGCCGCTACTTGGTCTTCAAGCCAGACTTTTGCGGCCCATTACTGCCTGGAGAGAGAGTCCTGCAGGGACAGTGCTTTCGGACAGGCAGTCCTCCGTAACCTCTTCGAGGTATAGGCAACTCCTACCCTCCATCCCGGATGTTGGGCTACCGGTTGGAGACGTATTCAGAGAAGATTCCTTCCTTCTGGGCTGCTGAGCTTGAGGGAGCTCATTTTTAAGCTTAGGGTCTCCGGTAGCCTTAAGCTTGGAAGTCCCATATGTGAGGACTGACTTCCTGCTTGGTCCTGGAGAAAGCGTAGTTACTCACCTGTAACAGGTGTTCTCCAGGAGCAGCAGGAATCAGTCCTCACAACCCTCCCTCCTCCCCTTGGAGTTGCAGTTTTATGCTTTCGTTTTTTTGCTAATTTTTTGCTGTCTTTTAGCTATGTCATCTGACTGAGCAAGATGGCACCCTTGGGCGGGAAGAAGACCGCGCATGCGAGCTGCAATTCCCAAAGGCTTTCTTTGAAAGCTGGGGAAAATTGCTCCGCGAGGGCTCCGTCGGCGCCGACGTCACCCATATGTGAGGACTGATTCCTGCTGCTCCTGGAGAACACCTGTTACAGGTGAGTAACTACGCTTTTGAGTGCTATTGCAGCATCCCTTAAGCCCATCAATGGACAACCTGTTTCCTCTCATCCTCTTATTGCAAGATTCATGAGAGGCCTAACCTTAACTAAACCTCCCATTCGACCTCCTCCGGTGGCATGGGACTTTAACTTGGTTCTTGGTCAGCTTATGAAGCCACCCTTTGAACCCTTAGCCACTACCTCCTTGAAATTTCTTTCCTGGAAGGTTATTTTCCTTATTGCAGTCACCTCAGCTCGCCGTATCAGTGAACTGCAAGCTCTAGTGGCTAATCCACCTTATACAAGGTTCCATCATGATAAGGTGGTCCTTAGGACCAATCCCCACTTTATGCCTAAAGTGGTCTCCCCTTTTCATCTTAATCAAGAGGTATATTTACCTGTCTTTTTTCCAGCTCCTCATGCATCCAGTGCAGAGAGGAACCTTCATACTCTAGATTGTAAAAGAGCTCTTGCCTTTTACCTCCACAGGACACAGCAACATCGAAAGTCTTCTCAGCTCTTTGTTGCTTTTGATCCTTCTCATTTAGGACTTCCAGTCTCTAAAAGAACACTGTCCAATTGGATTGCTCAGTGTATCTCTTTTGCTTACCAGAGTAAGAACCTTTCTCTGGAGGGCCATGTCACCGCTCACAATGTGAGAGCCATGGCCACCTCTATGGCTCATCTAAACTCTGTGTCCATTGACCAGATCTGTCGAGCAGCCACCTGGGCCTCTGTTCATACCTTTACAGCCCATTACTGTTTGGACAAGGACTCCCGCCGGGATGCCTTGTTTGGTCAGGCTGTCCTCAGACACCTGTTCCATTCTTGAACAACTCCAGCCCACCTTCCCTGAATGGATGCCTGAGATCCATAGGAAGATGAGGAACCTTTCAGGGTCTCATACCCTTCAGGGGATCTCCCGGGCATCTCAGCTAGGGAGTCCCCATATGTGAGGACTTATTCCTGCTTGTTCCTGGAGATAGCACAGTTACTTACCTGTAACAGGTGATCTCTGGGAACAGCAGGAATTAGTCCTCACAACCCACCCACCTCCCCTAGGAGTTGTATCTCTCTGTATCTTTCCTTTCCTCTCTTTATTGTCTCAGCTTTAAACTCGAACTGAGGAGAGTTGGTCAGGAAGGTGGGAAGGCAGCGCGCATGCGCAGTGGGAGGCCCCAAGGGCTTTCCTTCTGGGAAGCTGGGGAGCTTTCCCGCGCAGGCTCCATCGGTACCGACGTACCCATATGTGAGGACTAATTCCTGCTGTTCCCAGAGATCACCTGTTACAGGTAAGTAACTGTGCTTTATCATACATACAAGGACTCCTTGCCTGTAGTCCTATCTTAGGTTAGCTGTTTTCTACAGCTCCTCTCTTTTTCAACTCCTACCCTCCATCCTCAGGATGCCTGGCCATATGAGGTGTAGCATGTTTCAATCTCCAACATGCTGGGGCTCCAGGCATCTTAGCTTGGGAGTCCCCATATGTGAAGACTCATTCCTGCTTGTTCCTGGAGATAGCACAGTTACTTACCTATAACAGGTGATCTCTGGGAACAGCAGGAATAAGTCTTCACAACCCACCCACCTCCCCTAGGAGTTGTATCTCTCTATCTATCTTTCCTTTCCTCTCTCTCTCTCTTTGTCTCAGCTATAAAACTCAACTGAGGAGAGACAGTTGGAAAGGCGGGAAGGCAGCACGCAGGCGCTGAGGGATGCTCCCAAAAGCTTTCTGATTGGACGCTGGGGAGTGTTCCCGCGCAGGCTCCGTCGGTACCGACGTACCCATATGTGAAAACTTATTCCTGCTGTTCCCAGAGATCTCCTGTTACAGGTAAGTAACTGTGCTATATTGCCCCTCAGCCATCTCTTTTCCAAGCTCTTCTCTATACCTTTTCTAATTCTGCTATATTCCTTTTTTAGACATGGAGACCAGAATTGCACACACAGCCTTTAAGGTGCAGTCGCACCATGCAGGGGCTTTATAATATCCTTGGTTTCATTCTCCATTACTTATGATTTCATAGTACCATAGAATATGACGGCAGATAAAGACCAGTATGGTCCATCTTGTCTGCCCAGCAAGGTGGCAAGAGTAGGTGCACTTGCCGCTCCGTGCAGATCACCTCTCCCCATGCCTTTGTTTAGGGGTGTATCCACCGCTCCGTGTAGGTCACCCCTATTTGTTCAGATGTAAGATATAGTTATGCTTATTTTGATTTTATCCTGTTGCTGTAAAGGGATCCACTATGTCTGTCCCGTGCCATTTTCAATTCTGTCACTGTGTGTGTCCCCACCACTTCCATCGGGAGGGCATTCCAAGCATCCACCACCCTTTCATTGAAAAAGTATATCTCCAGGAACAAGCAGGAATGAGTCTTCACATATGGGTACGTCGGTACCGACGGAGCCTGCACGGGAATGCTCCCCAGCATCCAATCAGAAAGCTTTTGGGAGCATCCCTCGCGCCTGCGCGGTGACTTCCCGCCTTTCCCACTGCCTCTCCTCAGTTTTCGTTTTTCCGCGGAGCCAACAGGACGTCCTGTCACCGCAGAAATTTTTTTACTTTAAATCCTTATTTTCTTCTTTTCTTGTGGTCGCGGCTGTATTTCCTGCCGATACCGGTACCGCCGGTGCTTTATTCTTTTCTTTTTCAAACTTAGAGAAATATTTCTACTCAGTTTTTTGTTTTAACTTTTTTGGGCCTACCAGATCTTTCCAACAATGGAGCCTTCTTCCACTAAGAAGTGCCTTCACTGTGGAAACTTAGTTTTCTTTTTAGACTCCAATTCTTGGTGTCTAACCTGTTTGGGTCCTGACCCTTTTTCCCCTGATACCTCAGGCTATATTATTGGGAGAAGACCTTCCCTTTTTCGAGTTTCCCTCCATGCCGTTTTTCCTCCTGAGGTGAGGACACCGGTTTATTCTTCTCTCCAGGATCAGGTAACCCACAAACAGTCTGTTAAGACTAGCCAATTCTTGAAGGGTAAGTCTCATGCACAGCATGATGACGGCTCCGGCCTTGCCCTCAAGATCCCATTGGCAATAAAACCCCGGTGGGAGTCTTCGGGCTCCAAAGCATTCACGGGGTTTCAGGTTCCTGGGGCTCTCCCCTCACAGAACATACCTGAGCCGTGCCAGGGGTAGGTATCCGCTTCGAGCGGTACCGATAACCCGGCACCGGCATCGGTGTCGAGTGCTGCACTCTTCACCAGGGATCGTCATCTGGTGTCCTCGGTACCTTCGGGGCCAATCGATACGACCCAGATTGGCTTTCCTGTATCCCAGCCATGCTCGGGGTTGGTACCGGCTTCGGTGCCGTTCGATGGAGTTCCAATTGACTTTCATGTATCGGCATCGCTGATACCACCACCAACGTCGGTACCTTCTAGACATGCATCGATAGACTCGCTCGCTTCGATGCCGAGTCTAGAATCGATATCCAGTCTGGATGACTTGGTACCGACGCGTTTCGGAACCGATCCATATCGTTTCCGGCTACGCAGTACCGAGGATATTCGCCAAGGCTCTCTGGTTACCTCGGTATCGCTTCAGCAGCCCCCGATTGCTGCTTCGATGACATTATCGTCTCCGATACCGGTACCGGTGTCGTGGTTGATTTCTGCAGTTCCATCGGTGCCATCGATCCTTTCTATGCCTAGTTTGGAATCGATACCAGGCACTGACGATGCAGTACTAACTGCCTCAAATCAGAACTGTCAGTATCACTGCTCATCGAGCAGGATTCTTTTTCTGCACCAGTCCAGTATATCTTCTGGTGCTCAAGCTGCTCCTTCAACCTCAGCTTGCCCAGGATTAGTTCCTATTGGAAATCCTTCTTTTCAGAAGTTTCTCCTTGACATGGCAACCTTTCTTGCCATTCCTATTCCTGGTTTTTCTTTTGACCAAGATCCTGCAGAAAAGGAAAATATAATGCTTCCTTTACATCATTCTTTACAGGATCTTCTTCTGAGGATATGGGAATCACCCTTAAAGGTTCCTTTGCCTTCTACAGCCATTAATGTTCTGTATCAGGTACCTCTCTCTCCAGGGTTTCAGAAAAACCAACTTCCACATCATTCCATTGTAGTGGAATCAGCATTGAGGAAGGTAAGAAGCAGCATTCTTCTTATCCGCCAGGTCGTGCATCTAAATCACTTGATGCCTTTGGATGTCAAACCTTCCAAACTTCTATGCTGGCTTCAAGAATTATTTCATATATTTTTTATATGAGTCTGACACTTCAGGAGGTCACAGAGAAATTATCTCTTTTGTCTCCTTTTTTGTCAGAACCTAAGGCCTCTGACTATTCCTTGCTTCTTAATCATAGTAGGAATATCTCTTGGTTCCTTTCTCGTGCTTCTCTAGACTCTTTTGAGTCTGTTAGCAGATCCTCTGCTATTGCCATTGGAGCCTGTCGTACAGCCTGGCTGCAGGCTTCAGACTTGAACAGATGGGCACAACATATACTGGGTAATTCTCCTTGTACTGGAGAAAATCTCTTCAATAGAGAGGCTTTATGTCAGGTTGCTCATTGCTCCACTGACTTTCCTAGTTCTGGAAACCGTCCTAAGCCTTCTTTTTCCCCAGGACGTAGGAAATGTCCTGCCAAACCTTCTTTCCCTAAGAAAAGAAAGTTTCACCCTTCTTCTGCCCATCCTCCAGATGTACCCAAGCAAGGGACATCTCATCCTCGTCTGAAGTCTCCAGACTCTAACCAGGCTAATCATAGCCAGCAACCATAGGTTCCTGTATGTTGCAATCTACAGTTAACGTCTTCTTACCAGAAGTTATTCTTCAAACTCTACACTGTTTTTTCTTTTCAGTATGCTATGCTGTTAGGATATTTTTGTCCATGGGTTACAGAATTCTCCCTTTCTTTTTATCATAAAGGGAGATTATAATTATCCCATGATACTTTCTGTCCCCCACATGGACATTTTTTCCTTCAGCTGACTTACCATATGGTACGTCACCTTCCAACTCTCTCTCTTCCAGGGGTTCCCCTGCTTGAGTTGGTACCATACTGAAACACTTCTCTTTCTTTCCAGTGTAGATTTTTTGTTATCCTTCAATGCATGCTCTGAACAACTCATCAGACAGGGACGGGAATATCTCCGCTCCCTTTGTCTGTTTTCTCTCTGTTTTCATACAGGAGAATCCCCTCTGTTCTTTTGTTCAGTTGCTGTGCGTGCAGAAGTTCCAGTGCTTACTTTAATGCTTCTTGCAAGCTACTTTCAACTGTCTTGCATGATACTATTCACTACAGGTTATCTTCTACTAGCCATATCCTTACCTAGGATGTGGCAACACATCTGACTACTGTCAGTTTTATCTCATAATTCTCCTGCACAATGCTCTCTGCAATCTTTAGAGAAGCTTTCTACTATGGGCCCTTGCTATAGAGCATTGAACTTTGTCTCTGAGGGTTTTCCATATAATAGGAAAAGCTTATATAGTCATCCATGGCTATATAGGTTCTTTATACCCTCTTGTCTCCTATTGGGATATAGTAGACAAGCTTTTTCTGCGTGAATGTCCAAGGAGTTCCCAATCTGGCAAGAATCTACCCCTTTTTTTCTTACAGCTTGGCATTATCTTTTCTACTCCTCTTGGACAACGCATACTCTTTTACTGTACATGATACCCCTGAGTCCCTTGACTGGGTCATCCTGGTGTCTTAGTCTATGCGTTTTCTTGTCCTTTGGACATGTCAGAGTCCTCCAGTACTCCTGACGTGCTCTTACCAGACTGCTATTATCCTCTGTGTTTCACGCAGCCATACTGGTTATCCATTAAATTACATTCCTGCACCACGGAAATAGATTCTCTATATATCTTCAGGTGGTTTTCACCCCCTTATTATTAGATGTATCTTTTCCCATCACATTCCCCATGTGAATGTTTTTGTGGGGCTCAGCTGCAGGCATGTATCCGCAGACATATAGTCATGTCTGTATATGTCCTATACATACATATTTTTGTAATCTGTATGGACATAAGCCATGCCCATCTATATCTATCTATCTATATCTCTCTCTGTGTATATATATCACACATATCTGGACATCTATATCTATATCTATCTATCTATATATATATATATCTATCTATATCTATATCTATATCTATATCTATATCTATATCTATATCTATATCTATATCTATATCTATATCTATATCTATATATATATATATATAGAGAGAGAGACACATACATACATGGTTATATATATGTGCCATTTGGGAGATGTCCATAGGACACTAGGTATTACCTACTATCTCCCTAACTGTCTGTGCTATAAAGTTTTTACCTTCTTAAAGGGTCCAGACAGTCAACCTGCCTATTCTCATATGGCTCAGTAAGTGGGAGCGGTTATACACACAATTACTGCTGTGACGTCAACAGCTTCTATTTTGTTATAGATCTCCCTATCCATGAAGTATCAAACTTCATTGTCTTCCTATCTCTTACCAGCTAGGAATGACAGTGTACATCTTCAGTATTTCTGAGTACACTTCTGTTCTCCTTGGGAATAGGGGCTTTTTTCCATACCCCCTCTTCCCTTCCGGACTGGGCTAATTCTCCAGATCGGTCAGTCTTTTTCTTTTAGTCCTCAATGTTAATAACTCTGTACCTAAAAGAGTTTCAGCTTTTTCCCATAAAGTTTTCCATTGAAGACCTGTCGTTCTTCTCCTGCCCCAGTTGACATCTGGGTCACCTGCCCATTCCTGGTTTGGAACTTCATCCTCACTGCTGTGAAGGTACCTTGAAGATTCCGCTACTGCATCTGCAGTACACTCCATCACAGTTCTACTTCCTACAATCCAGTAGGTAAGCTCTATATTGTACTAGTTCATTAAATATTTAATGATACTTAACATACTTTCTAAAGACTCCTCTCTCCTGTAGTCTTTAGATTTGCTGTTCCTTGCAGCTCTTCTCTATTCAACTCCTACCCCCCATCCCTCAGGGGATGCCGGGGATCCAGGTTTGAGAAATGCCGTCCTGTCCCAGGAATACACATTTTATGGGATCTCCCCTGGCATCCACAGCTAGGGAGTCCCCATATGTGAAGACTCATTCCTGCTTGTTCCTGGAGATAGCACAGTTACTTACCTGTAACAGGTGATCTCTGGGAACAGCAGGAATTAGTCTTCACAACCCACCCACCTCCCCTAGGAGTTGTATCTATCTCCTTTCCTCTTTCTCTCCTTCTGCCACAGCTATGAAACTCAACTGAGGAGAGGCAGTGGGAAAGGCGGGAAGTCACCGCGCAGGCGCAAGGGATGCTCCCAAAAGCTTTCTGATTGGATGCTGGGGAGCATTCCCGTGCAGGCTCCGTCGGTACCGACGTACCCATATGTGAAGACTAATTCCTGCTGTTCCCAGAGATCACCTGTTACAGGTAAGTAACTGTGCTTTCCTGACATTGCTTTTCAGTTTACCCCCTTGCAGCTTCATGTTATGCTCTCTAGTTTTACAGCTTCCCCGTCTTTGGAAGAGGTTTGTTTGCTCATTATTTCTCTTTAAGTATTTAAAGGTCTGAATCGTATCTCCTCTGTCTGTCCCTCCTCTCCTCCAGAGTGTACATATTTAGGTCTTCAAGTCTTTTCTCAAGTCTTATGACGCAGGCTCCAAATCATTTTGGTCACCTTCCTCTGAACCGCTTCCAGCCTTTTTATATCCTTTGCGAGATACAGTCTCCAAAACTGAACACAATATTCCAAGTGAGGCCTCACCAGCGACTTGTACATTGGCATTAGTACCTCTTCCTTTCTGCTGGTAATTCCTCTCTGTATGCAACCCAGCATCCTTCTGGCTTTTGCTACCACATTGTCACGCTGTTTCGCCACTTTGAGATCATCAGAAACAGTCACACCGAGGTCTTTCTCCTGGTTCGTGCACATCAATCTCTCGCCCCCTATTGCATACAATTCCCTTGGTTGTCTTCTTCCCAAGTGCATGACATTGCAATTCTTCACATTAAATCTTAACTGCCAAGCATTAGACCATTCTTCCAGCTTTTGTAGATCTTTCCTCATGTTCCCCACTTCCTGAGGAGAGTCCACTCTGTTGCAAATTTTGGTGTCATCTGCAAAAAGACAGACTTTTCCATTCAGCCCTTTGGCAATATTACTCACGGGTATATTGAACAGTACCGGTCCCAAAACCAAACCCTGGAGCACAACACTAATCGCCTTCCTTTCATCTGTGTGAGTTCCGTTTATCATCACCTGCTGTTGTCTGTCAGTCAATGAATTTCTGATCCAGTTCACCATCTTGGGACCCATCCCCAATCTGTTTAGTTTATTGATAAGCCTCCTATGAGGAACAGTATCAAAGGCTTCGCTGAAATCTAGGTAGATCACATCCATTGCATGCCCTTGATGTAGTTCTCTGGTCACCCAGTCAAAGAACTCAATCAGATTTGTTTCGCAAGATTGTCCTTTGGTATAACCATGTTGCCTCGGATCATGCAACCTGTTGGTTTTGAGGAAGTCCAGTATTCGCTCTTTCAGGAGTGCCTCCATTACTTTTCCCGCCACCGAGGTAAGGCTTACTGGCCTGTAGTATGTCACTTCTTCCCTATTATCACTTGTGGAGAGGTACCACATCAGCCCTTCTCCAGTCCCGTGGAATGTCTCCTGTCACAAAGGATCTATTAGAAACATCCTTTAAAGGCCCTGCAAGAACGTCTCTGAACTCTTTCAGTATCCTGGGGTGTATCCCATCTGGTCCCATAGACTTTGTCCACTTTCAGTTTTGCAAGGTGTTCTAACACATCATCTTTTGTGAATGGTGTGGTATCTAGTCCATTCCTATTTGTATATTTGCCAATCACAGGTGGTCCTTCTCCAGGATTTTCTCTAGTGAAAACAGAGCAGAAGTATTCGTTTAGCATAATCGCTTTTTCGATGTCGCTTTCCACGAATCTGTTCCCAGCACTTTTGAGTCTTGCAATTCCACCTCTGATTTTCCTCCTCTCACGAATATGCCTGAAAAAAGTCTTGTCGCCACACTTCACATCTTTAGCCATCTTTTCTTCTGCCTTTGATTTTGCTATCCTTATTTCTCTTTTTGTCTCTTTTAGTTTGATCTTGTATTCTTTTCTGTGTTCCTCTGTTTGCGAGCTTCTGAATTTTGTAAAAACTGTGTTTTTTGCCTTTATTTATGCAGTCACTTCTTTGGAGAAACAAATAGGTTTCCTTTTGCTTTTATTTACTTTCTTTACGTATGTATTTGTTGCACCGTTTCTTTCTTTAGTTTAGCCCATTGCAATTCAACCTTCCTTAACTCCTCCCACCCTACCAACTCCTCTTCAGGTACTTGGCCATTTTACTGAAGTCAGCATTTTTTGAAGTCTAAGACTTTGAGTTTGCTGTGATTGGATTCCACCTTGGCTTTTATCTCAAACCACACCGTGTGATGATCGTTGCTGCTCACATGGGCAACCACCTGGATATTCGACACGCTATCTCTGTTGGTGAGTACTAAATCCAACACTGAGCTCTCCCTGGTCGGTTCCATCACCATTTGTTTAAGTAACACATCTTGGAAGGCATCCACAATGTTTTGTTTGCTTTTGTGGCCACTGCTGCATACTGAGCAGAGGATTTCTTGATTCCTAGATCCTTTTCCTGGTGGTGATTCCTAATGTGAAACCTTGCATCGTGTAACTGCAGTTTTGCTTGTTCTTCCCTAAATGCATAATTTTGCACTTGTCCATATTAAATTTTGTTTGCCATTTGGACCCCACTCTCCAAATTTCTCAAGGTCCTCTTGCAATTTTTCACAGTCCTCTTGTAGTTTAACAACTTTGAATAATTTTGTGTCATCTGAAGATTTAATCATCTCTCTTGTTCCCATTTCCCAGGTCGTTTATAAATATATTAAAAAGCAGGGCATCAGTCTGTTTTTGGGATACAGCTGGTTAGTTGATTGTATGATATTTCCTGGTCCTGTGGAATTGATCGCTGTACTAGTTCAGTTTGAACTCTGTACTTGTGTTAATCCAGTACCTTGAGTTCCACATAACATTTTAGTTTCCCTAGAGCTAGAGGGCAGTATGGATTTGGAACCATATTGCATCTGTGGTAGAGCCTTTGGATTGGATCACCTACATGGTGGTTGTAAGACAGAAGGGAGCTCAAGCAGCTGTGCATTTGTTTTGTACTTCATGGTTTTCTTGACCTTGTGTAGTTATGTCCCTATTTCATGCTGATACTCAACAAAGTCTGGTGCAAGCTGTCCACAGCTCCCTCGTTGTGCTTGTGGATATGCAGGTCATGTTTCCATGCTGTAAGATTTTTTTGTGGGTCTCTTTTTGTAACTTTTCATCATTCCACAAAAGCTTCCTATAACCTTCGCACTTCTTTCATATAAGAAAATAGCCTATTGCCCATCCCTTTCCTCTATTTTCCCATCCTCTACACTCTCCCCATAGGCCCCCTGTTGTGCATTCTAAATAGTCTACATTACATCAGTTTCTTCTCTCTCTGTTTTATAAAAGGAGCCCAAATAGCATCAAATTGATTGACTCTGGATCTTAGGAGCAGTTAATTCACATATTCAAAAGATATATTCTATTTTCCTAATCACAACTTCCTATCCTGGTATAGTAGGTGCTTTCCAGTATTTCACCACCACCATGCCGTATTAAGCATTCCTCCCAATACAGCCAAATTTGCTTCTAGTTGCAAGTTCAATGCATATATTTTGGGTCCAGTGTCCCTTGGACCCCTGTGACCTCCTTAAAGAAACTAGCCAACCATTCCCACATATTTTTCACTATCACACATCCCAACCGCAGATGGTATATATCCCTTTGTTGCCCACACCCCCTCCAGCAGTTGATGTTCTGTTCAACAAGTAGCTTACTTAATCTAACTAGGGAAAGGTACATCCTGTACAAAGTCTTGTACCCATTTTCCTGAATCATGGCAGACACAGATACCTTTGCCATTCCCTGGAAAACCTCTTTCCATTTACTTTACCCCATCACTTTCCTAGATTCTTTCCCCATGCTTTTATAAAAGGCATTTATCAATTCTTCCCACATCTCAGTCTGTATAATTTAGACAGCAGCCCTCCAGATGTCCAGCATGATCTACTCAGCTGTTCCAACAGCATTTCTCCCCTCATATCACCTCACACCGCCTTACTTTCTGCATAGTAGAAACACTGTATTACAAAAAATCAGTCCAATTCTGTCAAGCCTAATTTCTCTTGCTTTTGCCCAAAACTCATTATTCATCCAACATTTGTCTAGCTCTCCATAGCCCAAGGGCTGCTGAACTCCTCTTGGATTGGGGGACCAAGCTCTGCCTTGATTCTGCCTCCAGCTCCACCCTAATTCCACCTCCTAACCCCCTTGGCCTTTCCTTCCTGCCCTGCTCACAGGGACCCCCATCTCCTGCAGGCAGAAGAGAAGGGAATGGCTGTGATCATGGTGGAATTCTTCCACAGGCAAATAGGAGTCTTTGTTGCGGTTGCAGCGGCCTTTCACCCTGCCCATGGGGATCTGATCTCCCGCGGGCAGACAGGAGTCTGCTGCGATCGCAGCTGCTCTCTATGGGCAGAATTTTGGTGGGGCCAGGGTGTGTCCCATTGACGCCCCTGTCATAGCCCCCTCCTTCCACTCCCCTCATATTCTTTTATTTCCCATCTCCAGGGAAACTATTCATTGTTAATCAGTGATGGCATCCTACCTCTCTCTGTAGCCCCAATCACTACCCTTTTAAATGTACTCCATACCTGCATAGTCTAGTAAATAAATGGGTTCATCCCTGCCCTTCTCAATTCCCTTTATCCCCTCTCTCCAATCAAAAATGCCCAATTTTGTGCTGCTTTATAGTAAGTTCCAATATTGGGCACCCCCATCCCCACTTCACCTTTTCTTCGGTATAGCACCCTCTCATGGTGGCCACCTCTTCGAGATGGAGGAAAAGAATCCTTTTTTATCTTTTCCAAAAGACTTTCTACCTAGTCAAAAGCTTTTTCTGCATCCACAGTCATCAATAAGGATTGAACCTATGTTCGTTTGCATGCCACATCACACTTAAAATCCTATAAGATTGTTTTTTTATAAAATATGGCAGTCAGTCCATCTAATCCTGGGGCTTCCCCTTCTTGAGCATCCTAATAGCAACTAATATTTTTTCTCTTGATTTTTCTCTTTCTTATCCTTCTGTAGTCTCCCCTCCCAAGCTTCGTATATTACACCGCATCAGATAATCTTTCCCCTTCAAGCCCATACCCTGAACTCTCCTGAGCATACAATTTCTCATAAAAACCCCTAATCTCTTGGGAGCTAAAGACCAAATCTACCCCCCCCCCCTCAGTAGTCCTAATTTTAAGTGCTTGTTTTGCTTTAGTTTTGTTGGTTAATACTCTCTCCCCATTTTATTATCCCACTCAAAGTATCTCTGTTTTGTCCATTCTAACCTATGCGCCAAATCCTGTACCTGTATTTTGTCCAACTCTCCCCTGAATCACGTCGCTTCCCGCCAATCCCTCCTCAGTTGTGTTTGAAAATGCCTCTCCTGTTCCTCCTTCAATCTCGTTCTCAAGCTGCACTCTCTCTTAAATTTTTCTTTCTTCTGGAAATATATTGACCTTTCATCACTGTCTTTAATCCATCCCACACTACCCCTTTGGCCACTTCCCCCTCTTTATGGCTTTCCAAATATTCCAGTCTCCTCCTTTATCCTGCTGCAATTATCCCCACTATTCAATAAAGAATTCATTTAATTTGCAGAATTTTAACCCTCCTTCCCCCATTTTAATGTGAGATATACCAGAATGTGAGTAGGCCATGCTGATTGTTCTAGCCCCACATCCACCACCTGGTTCATTAGGTTCTCCAGGATAAAGCAGGAAGTCAGTCCTCACATATGGGTGACGTCGGCCCCAACAGAGCCCCCATGTGGAGCATTTCCCCAGCTTTCAAAGAAAGCCTTTGGGAATGCAGCGCACATGCGCGGTCCCCTTCCTGCCCAAGGGTGCCATCTTGCTCAGTCTTCTTTTTTCCGCAGAGCCCGACGGATGTGTATTCGTTTCACCCGAGGAAAAAGTTGATTTTTCTCTGCGTTAACCTGTTTTCTTCGGTTCGATGCCGGTTTCCCTTTCCCGCCTGGGCCCGATACGTCGGTATTGAGTCCGAATCTCTTTTTTCGGTTTTTGTCCTTAGTGGCTAGCGTTCGCGCCATTTTTTCTTTTTTCACTGGCAGCCCTGTCTTTTGACCTTGCAGGGGCCCTTTTTCCCCCGATGGCTGCCAGTGGGTTTAAAAAGTGTGATCGGTGCAAGAAACGTATGTCTCTCACCGACACACATAACTGCTGCCTCCGGTGCCTCGGACCTGATCATGACCCGATGATCTGTGGTCCGTGTGGGAAAATGTCCTCTAAGGCGTTACGGAGTCAGCAGCACCAAAAGGAAAGAATCTTCTCTGACTCCGCGTCCGGTCGGGCCCGGACCTCGTCAGAGGCTTCGACATCTCGGGACTCCGGCCCCGAGCAGCGTCGAGGCTCCTCTGAAAGGGGGTCTCCCTCGCGGGAGCATCGTAAGAAGAAGAAACCCGCGAGGGCGGCGTCGGTGGACGCACTTGGCTCCTCGAGGGCCAAGTCGCATAGCCCCGAGCGCCGTCCCGGGTCTTCGGAGTCGGAGAGGCCTGCAAAACAACCTTGTGTGGAGATGGAGTCCCTGGGTCACGAGAGTACTGTGGTTCTCGTGGACTCAACTCCAGGGGAGCCGACGTCGTGCCTGGCACCGCCGGGGCTCGAGTCGGGGAATGCTGAGTCTCCTGAGCTCAGACTCAGGTTGATGGCCTTGGAGAGCAGCTTGGCTGCCTTCATGGAACAGCAGCGGGCACTGATCGCCAGTCTCACCGGTGCATCTGCCCCGACCACCGGGACATCGACGTCCAAGTCGACCCTGGAGGCCGAGCCGATCCTCGAGTCCATGCGAGCTCGAGTCTTTCCTTGGCCAAGGTCCCCCTTGGCCTCCCGTTCGGGATCGAGGTTGTCGACGCCGGTACCCTCGACGTCGGGGCGGATGGCATCGATGCCTGCTCGACCGGAGCCGCTCGATTCCTCCTCCAAGGAGTCTGGCTGGGAGACGGAGGATGAGGAGTCGCCCGACACCTTTTGGACTCCATGCGTTCCTTCGGATTCGTCCGAGTCCGAGCCTCGGAGAAGGTCTCCCCCGGAGGATACCCGGTTCTCGGATTTCGTGCGGGATATGGCCAAGGCTTTGGCATTCCCCGCGGATCCCGAGGAGGAGCCTCGAGCCGAGGAGCTCGAGGCCCTACAGTATGACTCTCCTCCGAAGGAGGCCTTTACTGTTCCGGTTCCTCCGATGCTGGAACGGTTGCTCTTCCGCATGTGGGAGGCGCCGGCCTCGACGCCGGTTTTGAGCAGGCGGGTCGATTCCATTTATGGAGTCCGCAAGAACCCCAGGTTCCAAAAGGCACAATTACCGCACCACTCCATGGTTGTGGAATCGGCCATGCATCATCTGAAGAGTCAGAAGATGCACTCCTCGGTGTCTCCCGGCCGAGAGGCCTGGAACCTGGATGCCCTTGGTAAGAAGTGCTTCCAGGGCTCTATGCTTGCTTGCCGTGTCCAGACCTACCAGCTATACATGGGCATGTACCTTCGAGACCTGGCAAAGGAGATTGCCGGGTTCTCTGCTGGTCTCTCTGAGGAACCTTTGCAGAGGTTCAATGCTCTGTCCTCGGTTATTCGTGAGTGCTCGAAGTTTCTATCTCGAGCAGCCTATGATGGCTTCGAGGCTTTGGCCCACATAGCCGCGGCCGGCATCGGTGCACGCCGTCAGGCTTGGCTACAGTCATCGGACCTCGAGCCATGGGTGCAGGACAAGTTGGTTGATGTCCCCTGCCGAGGTGAAAACCTCTTTGGCAAGCCCATGGCTGACAAGGCTGCCGAACTCGAGACCGAGACTCTTACCCAGACAAGGCTGTCCAGAAAAACCTCTGCCCCTTCTCCGAAGAAGAAGGGCTCAGGGAAAAAGACCTTTTACCCGAGGAAGTCATCTGCCTATAAACAGTACCTTCATTATCAGGCCTCTGTAGCTCCCCAACAGGGTCAGCAGGCCAAGGGGCAGGATCATGGGCCCCGTAGCAGAAGGCCCCCAAGCCTCCTACTCCGGCTCCTGCTCAGCAGGGAGGGGGATTTTGACTGCATTGGCATAGCCTCTCCTCTTCAGCTGGCTCCCATCAGCACTGGAGGCAGGCTGGCCCTGTTCCCCACAGGTGGTCAGCCGTCACAAGGGATACCTGGGTTCTAAGTATAGTCCAGAAGGGCTATCTCCTCCACTTCCACCAGGTACCCCCTCCTATTTTCCAGGGGAGCCTCCCAGACTCCCTCTGCACAGGGACTTACTCCTGCAGGAGTTGGCAGGTCTTCTAAAGGATCAGGCAGTGGAACCGGTGCCCCACCACCTGAGAGGTCACGGCTTCTATTCCAGGTACTTCCTAGTACCAAAGAGAATTGGAGGCCTCAGACCCATCCTAGACATGCGAAACCTGAACAAGTTCCTGGAGAGGGAAAAGTTCAAGATGCTTACCCTTGGAATCCTGCTGCCCTACCTCCAGCAGGGAGATTGGCTATGCTCCTTAGACTTAAAGGATGCTTATACTCACATCTTTATTCATCAAGACCACAGACAATATCTCCGATTTGTAGTGGAAGGAAATCCATTATCAGTACAGAGTACTGCCTTTTGGCCTTACATCCGCCCCCAGGGTATTCACCAAGTGCCTGGCGGTGGTAGCGGCCTATCTCAGGGTTCAGGGCCTCTTTGTCTTTCCATATCTGGACGATTGGCTCATCAGGGATCATTCCCCACAAGAGGCCAATCAAGCCACCCTTCGCACTGTCGCTCTGCTTCAGCACCTGGGTTTTGTCATAAACTTCGCAAAGTCCAGTTTGCACCCCTCCCAGAACATGGAGTTCATAGGAGCTCGACTAGATACATTTCAGGCAAAGGCCTTCCTACCAGTGGACAAGGCCCACAGATTGATGGCTCTAGCACAGCAATTCTCTAGTCTCTGCCAGACAATTTCTGAGGCTCTTAGGTCACATGGCATCCACGGTCCATGTGACTCCAAATGCCCGTCTACACATGAGACCAGCTCAGTGGGGCCTCAGGACTCAGTGGCATCAGGCCACAGGAAGCCTCGCGGACAAAGTAAGGGTGTCCAGCCTACTACAGTCTTCTCTGCAATGGTGGCTTCATCTTCCGAATCTAGGGCAAGGGGTGCCTTTTCAGGTACCTTCACACTCTCAGGTGCTGACAACCGATGCTTCTCTTCAAGGTTGGGGTGCACATTGCCAAGGGGCATGTACTCAAGGCCTGTGGACTCCTTGGGAGGCCGCACAGGAGATCAATCTCTTAGAACCGATAGCTATCCGCTTAGCCCTGAGAACTTTCTCTCATCTCCTCTCTCACCAGTCCGTCTTAATTCAGACAGACAATCAAGTGGCTATGTTCTATGTGAACAAACAAGGGGGCACGGGGTCCCGCCTTCTATGCCAGGAAGTGCAGAGACTGTGCTCCTGGGCAGTCAATCATGGCATTCTTCTCAAGGCAGTCTACCTCCTAGGTCAGGAGAATTACCTGGCAGACAGATTGAGCAGGATTCTGCAACCGCACGAGTGGCAGTTGAACCCTTTAGTGGTTCAACAGATCTTCCTGAGATGGGGTCTTCCAACCATAGATCTCTTTGCCAGTCCTCTGAACCATCAACTGCCCAGGTTCTGCTCCAGACTACCACATCCTCTCAGAGTAGCAGCGGATGCGTTTCTCATTCCATGGTCGACAGGCCTCCTATATGCGTTTCCTCCCACGCCTCTAGTGTCCAAGACACTTTTCAAAGTGATCCGGGACAAGGCCTCAGTGATTCTGGTGGCCCCCCGGTGGCCGCGGCAACCCTGGTTCCCACTACTGTTACAACTGGCGGTGGACACTCCTCTTCCTCTGGGGATACAACCCGATCTCCTGTCTCAGAAGCAGGGATCTCTCTTGCACCCCAATCTCCAGTCCCTCAATTTGATTGCCTGGCTGCTGAAAGGGTAGTTCTAGCGCCTTTACTACTGCCTAGAGAAGTGGAGGACGTAGTCTTGGCCTCTAGGAGGCAGTTCACCAGGAAGTCTTATGCTCTTAAGTGGTGTAGATTTTCTGCCTGGTGTACTCAACGCAATGAGAATCCCTCCTCATGCCTAGTACCAGTGGTGCTGCAGTATTTGCTTCACCTGTCCAACCTAGGCCTTAAGTCCAATTCTGTTAGAGTTCATCTTAGTGCTCTTTCAGCACACCACTCACAGGTGGAGGGTCAGTCTCTCTCCAGTCATCCTTTGGTGGCCCGATTCCTCAGAGGCCTGCTTTTGCTTAAGCCTCCAGTGCGTCCACCTGCCCCTGAATGGGATTTAAATGTGGTCTTGCAACGGCTTACTTGCCCACCATTTGAACCTATGGCTACTTGCCCTCTGCGTTTTCTGTCTTTGAAAACGCTATTTCTGGTAGCCCTTACCTCAGCTAGGCGAGTAAGTGAGCTTCAGGCCTTAGTTTCAGAAGCACCTTATACTAGGTTCTATAAGAACAGGGTAGTCTTACGGACTCACCCTAAGTTCCTTCCAAAGGTGGTCTCCTCCTTCCACCTCAACCAGGAGGTGGTTCTTCCGACTTTCTTTCCCAGGCCTCATGCTAGCTGGGCTGAGATGGTCCTGCATACCCTGGACTGTAGGAGGGCATTGTCCTTCTACCTTGACCGTACGCGGGAGCACCGGAGGACGGTTCAGCTCTTCGTCTCTTATGACCCCAATAAGTTGGGGTTGGCTGTCTCCAAGCGTACTTTGTCCATATGGGTAGCTGACCGCATCGCCTGGGCTTACAGGGCAGCCGGCCTCTCGTTGCAGGATCGAGTTATGGCTCATCGTCTCAGGGCGAAGGCTGCGTCAGTGGCTCATCTCCGCTCTGTTCCGTTGGCAGTCATCTGCCGGGCTGCTACTTGGTCTTCAAGCCAGACTTTTGCGGCCCACTACTGCCTTGAGAGGGAGTCCCGCAGGGACAGTGCTTTCAGGCAAGCGGTACTCCATAATCTCTTTGAGGTCTAGGCAACTCCTACCCTCCGACCCTGGTGTTGGGCTACCTGTCGGGGGCGTTATCAGAGAAGATTCTGTTTTTGCATGCTGAGGCTCTAGAGGGAGCTCATTTTTTAGTTTGGGGCCTCTGGTAGCCCTAAGCTAGGGAGTCCCATATGTGAGGACTGACTTCCTGCTTGGTCCTGGAGAAAGAGTAGTTACTCACCTGTAATAGGTGTTCTCCAGGAGCAGCAGGAATCAGTCCTCACAACCCTCCCTCCTCCCCTTGGAGTTGCAGTCATATGATTTGTTTTTTGCTATTTTTGCTGTCTTTTAGCTATGTCATTAGACTGAGCAAGATGGCACCCTTGGGCGGGAAGGGGTCCGCGCATGCGCGCTGCATTCCCAAAGGCTTTCTTTGAAAGCTGGGGAAATGCTCCGCACGGGGACTCCGTCGGCGCCGACGTCACCCATGTGAGGACTGATTCCTGCTGCTCCTGGAGAACACCTGTTACAGGTAAGTAACTACTCTGTCTCCTCCACTCATAGCAATCGGTCCCATTGTACATTCCATGGGGGTATTAAAAATCATGAACTGCCTTTTGGTCCCATTCCTCTGCCTCCATCTGGTCACCATTCCCATCTTCCTTCACGCACTCATCATTGACCTCTTGCCCCAGCCCCTTCCCTTACTTTAGCATTATCTAATTTGAGGTTATTCGTTATATTGAAATTCCCCTTCTCCAAAATATCTTAAGCTCTTCCCCAAAACCCATCAGTTTATTCCGCACCTTGTCCTTAATTCTACCTTGCTTACTTACTGTTAGGTAGATGCATACTCAAAATTACCACTTCCACCCCATGTATTTTTTCCCATAGCAGTATGTATTTCCCTGCCCTCCTATCTCCATACACTTACAGCACTTCAACTCTCTTTCTTGGATTGCTTTCTCCTGGCCACTAAGAATACATGTGGATAGGTCTTCATCTGCAGACCCCTTTCAGATGTTCTCTTTAGATGACATCTGCCCTCATTCCTCTCCCTTCTCTAACAATGATCTGTTCTGCTTTGAATTCAATCCTTTCACTTTCATTGTCGCCCCTCCACCTCACCTCCAACCCCTTTTCCCATCTATTTATTTTAACTTCTTCCCCACCGTGACACCATCCTCGTTTCCCAATATGGCCATCTCGCCCCAGCCATCTTCTCCTCAAAGCAGTGATACCACCTTTCTGGTATTTAAGGAGAAACCCCCTTACTTTCCCATTACCCTTCCTCCCCCCCTTCTATCCTCCCCCCTCAGTCCTCCATCCCTGCTACCCCCACAACCCACTTACATCCTCCCTCCTTCCATCCATTCTTTCCCTTCACACTCTCTTTTTTCATACTGTTCAAACCCACTCCCTTTTACCCTACAGCCAGACTACGCACTCCACCTCACTCACACCCCTCCTCCCCACACTTACACAAGCAGACCATAACATTCCCTCATAAGGCCAAAGAAGTCTATTGTAAGTAAACACCAGTCTTTTCTTCAATTGTCCTTCAAGTAGTTTCTTCCTTTTTCCTACCTTGCTTCTGCTTCCTCCTGTTGCCCTTTTCCATTACTTGCCATGTTGATCTGTTCTCCCTCTCTGCTCTGATTGCTGTCGTCAGGCCACTCATGCCCTTCATCCCTCCTTCCTCCATCACCTTTACTGCTCCCTCTAGATTGCTCGATCTCCAGGTCATAACATTAATTGTGAAAGCAATCCCAAATGGGTAAACCATCTATTTTATTTGCTTCTTCCAAAAGCATTTAGTTGCCATTCTCAGGTCTTGTTGCAGTTGCAAAGTGGTGGTAAAAAGGTCAGCACATACTGCCACCTGATAGCCTTGCCACTGGACTTTCTCTGCTGACCTCATTTTATTCATTGTTTTTTCTTTCAGTCCATAATTGTGCACACAAATGACTTTCTCTAGCGGTGGACCCTCTTGCAGGTCCCAAGGCCTGAACAAATTTAATAGTGTCCACTTCTTATCAGCATTCCACGGGACAGTAGCTTTATACGTATGGCTACTGCAGTTGCATTACAGTCTATGAACTTGAGCAGCTCAGGCACCCCCTTAATTTTTAAATTATTCCTTCGTGTCCTTTTCTCAGGATCCTCCAATTTCATCTGCAGAGTGGTATTTGCCTCTTCCATAACTTTGGGATAGCTTTACCATTTCTTCCTGCATCTCTCCTCCACTGTCTCAACTCTGCGGCCAAGCTCCTAAACATTTGCACCGAACTCACTGACTCGTTAGCTCATCTCTCACAGACCCAAGCTCGTGCTTGATATTTATTTAACTATTTTTATAGATCCCTTTATCTTTTTTCTTTTCTTTTTTTTTTTTAAATTTACATTTTATTAGAGCAAGAGAACAGTTTACAACCAGCAAATCTTTGAACAATACTACAGTTCCTCCATTCAGCAACCAGACGATAAGTAAAAAGCAAGAAACAATGAGCAAACAAACCCACTGCCACGACCTCAACCTCTGTCCATGCATGGGTAGATAGATTGCTTTATCAAAGTCAAAGTGGTTTACAGAATAACTTGAACATTAAACTTAAGCTTTTACATAGAACATCAAGTACATTGAACTTCTAAGAGTTAACATAGAACATGGAATAACATGAGTATATTTGCAAACCATGCTTTTAGCTGTTCTTTGGTAATCTAGACTACTGCATCCTTTCCAGCTAGCAGACCAACCAGACACACGTCCCCCACTGACTCCTTACGTGCGTTCCCGGGTGCCGTATTGTCATCATCGTTCTCTCTCTGGCCTCCTTGGTAAGAAAATTCTCACAGATAGCTGTTTTTCAACAAGTGTTTGCCATGCTTGTCATCCTGGGCAATTATTTGTTTCTGATTCTGCACTTTGGGGTCAATAACGCCATGGGGGAATCTTACAGTTTTGCTCATAAACCCTTTGCCGGATGGAGCTATTCACTCACACATCCATCCAGAACAATGATGTCACTTCCCCTTCCCCACACTGTAAGTTTGGTCTCCTTATTCTGGATCTTTGGGACACAGGCTTGTTCTGCTTCCCTTTGGAGTCTCTGTAGCTTTAAGGAGGCCTCAATGGTAGCAGCATAGACTTTGAGCTGGGTTTGGAGGCTTTGTGCTTTTGGCCTGTGCCATCCTTTAGCATGAGGACCATGCCAACTATTTTTTTGCTCTGTTGGATCATGTGTGTAGGTTTGGCTCAGGGTGCTGCACCTCCATTTTCATGTGGAGACGGGCATTTGGGGTCACATGCACTGTGGAGGCCATGTGGCTCAGGAGGCATAAGAAGTGGTCATATCCTGTCTTCTGTGGGTCCGGCCACACATCCAGTTCAGTTTGTGGCATTATAGGATGTTCCACTGCCTGTGGATGTGGTCTAGACGGTGCTTTTTTGAGTTGCTACCGTCACTAGTGAGCTTCATACTAAGTCAGTCTGGGTTTGGTGAACCCTTGGGTTGCTGCTTGGATATAGAAGCAATTGATGGTTAGCTTTCAGTGAATGGTCAGGCAGTATTGTGCATGAAGCACTGAATCACAGATGACTCAGTATTGCACTCATAGGATAATCACCAAGCTTCTTGGGATATGATGTGACTAGTGAGCATGGTTTGGTTTGCGGCTTGAGGCAAGTGGGTCCGCCAGTAGTGTTGGCGTCTTATGTGTACGGTTCGGGTGCAATGGACAGAAGGCTTTGTATCTGGAGATCAAGAGGGCAACTTTGTCATGCATGTACTACTAAAGTTATTGAAGTAGCCTTGAAAGCTGGCTGTTGTGGATGTCGACTGGAGTTTTTCTGCAGTCAATAGCTGGACGTGGTCTGGCATCAGTAGTCTGTGATCCATAATGGCATGTGTTTGTTTCATATGGTGTTTTATTACAGGATTTCTTTCTACCTCATGATACCATTACTTCTCCAGGAACAAGCAGGAAGTCAGTCCTCACATATAGTCCTCACATATGGGTGACGTTGGCGCCGACGGAGCCCTCGTGCGGAGCAATTCCCCAGCTTTCAAAGAAAGCCTTTGGGATTGCATCGCGGATGCGCGGTCTCCTTCCCGCCCAAGGGTGCCATCTTGCTCAATCTCCCTTTTTCCACGGAGCCCAACGGACGTTGTCCTTAATTCCTTGCGGAAAAAGTGCATCAAAACTTCAGAAGAATTTCTCTCTTCGACCGGTTCAACGCCAGTTCCCCTTCCCGCCTACGGCTCGGTACACTGGTATCGAGTCCAGTCAATTTTTTGCGTTTTTGTCTTTAGTGACTAGCATTCGCGCTCTTTTATATTTTCACTGGGAGCCCGGTCCTTCGACCTTGCAGGGGCCCTTTTTCCCCCGATGGCTGCCAGCGGGTTTAAAAAGTATGATCGGTGTAAGAAGTTAATGTCCCTCACCGACACACATGACTGCTGTCTCCGATGCCTCAGGCCTGACCATGACCTGAAGGTCTGTGGCCCGTGTGGAAAGATGTCCTTTAAGGCACTTCGAAGTAGGCAGCAGCAGCGTGGAAGGATTTTCTCGGAGTCCGCATTTCCCCCCCCCCCGGATCCGGACCTCATCAGAAGCCTCGACGTCTTGGGAGCTGTCTGAACCCGAGCACCGTCGGGGGTCTTCTGAGCGGGGGTCTCCCTCCCGGGAACACCGGAAGAAGAAGAAACCCATGAGGGCGGTGTCGTTGGAGGCCTCCGATCGCCCTGGGCCCTCGAAGGCCAGGTCACGGAGTCCTGACCGCTGCCCCGGGTCCTCGGAGCCGGAGCGGCCTGCAAAGATACCTCGCACGGAGCCGGAGATGCCGAGGTAGGTAAGCGCTGTTGTCCTTGCGGATTCCCCTCCAGGAGAGCCGCGTCGGGCCCGATGGCATCGGGGCCCGAGCCGGAGGCTGCGAAGTCTTCTGAGCTCGGTCTCAGGATGATGGCCCTGGAGTGCAGCATGTCTGCCTTCATGGAGCAGCAGCGGGCGCTGATAGCCGGTCTCACCGGTCCATCCGCCTCGACTACCGGGACCTCGACGTTCAAGTCAACCCCGGAGGCCAAGCCGATCCTCGAGACTCTTCAGACTTGAGTCGATCCTCGGCCAAGTTCTTCCTCGATCTCCCGCTCGGGACCGAGGTTGTCGAGGCCAGTGCTCTCGGCATCAGGGCGGTTGGGGCCGAAGCCCTCGCAGCCGGAGCTGCTCGATTCCTCCTCGGAGGGATTGGCATGGGAGACGGAAGATGAAGAGTCCCCAGACACCCATCGGACCCGGTATGTCCTATCGGACTCACTGGTTTCGGAGCCTCGGAGAAGGTTCTCTCCAGAGGATACCCGGTTCTCTGACTTCGTCAGGGACATGGCCAAGGCTTTGGCATTCCCGGCAGATACCACGGAGGAGCCTCGAGCAGAAGAGCTTGAGGCCCTCCAGTATGACTTTCCCCCCAGGAAAGCCCTTACTATGCCGGTTCCTCCGATGCTGGAACGGCTGATGTTCCGCATGTGGAAATCACCGGCCTCGATGCCAGTGCTCAGCAAGTGGGTCGATTCCATCTATCGAGTCCGCAAGAGCCCTGGGTTACAAAAGGCACAGCTGCCGCACAACTCCATGGTTGTGGAATCGGCCATGCATAGGCTCAAGAGCCAAAAACTGCACTCCTCGGTGCCTCCTGGCCGGGAGGCACGGAACATGGACACCTTCGGCAGAAAATGCTTCCAGGGCTCGATGCTGTCATGCTGTGTCCAAACCTACCAGCTGTACATGGGCATGTACTTGAGGGACCTGGCAAAGGAGATTGCCTGGTTCTCAGCTGGCCTCTCCGAGGCACCTTGCAGTGCTTCAATGCCTTCTCCACCGGGATTCGGGAGTGCTCGAAGTTCATATCTCGAATGACCTATGACAGCTTTGAGGCTTCGTCCCGAGTAGCCGCGTCTGGCATCGGTGCACACCGCCAGGCCTGGCTAATGTCATCTGATCTGGAGCCATGGGTTCAGGACAAGTTGGTCGATGTCCCTTGCCAAGGTGACAACCTCTTTGGCAAACCGATGACTGAGAAGGCTGCTGAGCTTGAGTCCGAGTACTTGACCCGGACAAGACTCTCAAAGAAGACTTCTGCTGCTTCTAAGAAGAAGGGCTCGGGTAAAAAGTCCTTTTTTCCGAGGAAGGGTACTGCTTACCGCAATTACCCCACTTACCAGGCCACACCAGCTCCCCAACAGGGGCAGCAGGCCAATGGACAGGGGCATGGCCCGCGTAAGCAGAAGATCCCCAGGCCCCGGCTCCTACCCAACCGGGAGGGAGTTTTTGACTCCCAGGGCATAGTCTCTTGTCAGTGGTAAGACTATGCACAGGAGGCAGGCTGACCCTGTACGCCCACAGGTGGACAGCCATCACCTTGGATATCTGGGTCCTGCAAATTGTCCAAAGAGGCTATTTGCTTCACTTCAGCCAGATACCACCCTCCTTCTTTCCAGGAGAGCCTCTCAGACCCCCTCTTCACAGGGACCTCCTCTTGCAGGAGTTGGCAGGTCTTCTAGAGGATCAGGCGGTGGAACCGGTGCCCCACCACCTGCCGGGCAAGGGCTTCTACTCCAGGTATTTTCTCATACCAAAGAGAACAGGAGGCCTCAGACCCATCCTCGACCTAAGAAACTTAAACAAGTTCCTGGTGAGGGAAAAGTTCAAGATGCTTTCCCTTGGAATGTTGCTGCCTTACCTCCACCAGGGAGATTGGCTATGCTCCTTAGACCTGAAGGAAGCCTATACACACATTCTCATACATCCAGACCACAGACAATATCTGAGATTTGTAGTGGGAGGAAGACATTTCCAATACAGAGTTCTACCCTTTGGCCTAGCCTCTGCTCCCAGAGTGTTTACAAAATGTCTGGCTGTAGTGGCGGCCTTCCTCAGAAGTCAATGAATTTTTGTCTTCCCTTACCTGGACGACTGGCTCATCAGGGGCCAGTCGCCTCAGGAGGCCCAACAGGCCACTTCTCGCACTATCAACCTGTTGCAACGCCTAGACTTTGTCATAAACCACGTAAAGTCTACTTTGCTCCCCACTCAAAACTTAGAGTTCATAGGAGCAAGACTGGACACCCTTCAGGCGAAGGCTTACCTGCCGGAGGACAGGGCACAGAGGCTGCTAGCACTGGCACAACGGTTCAGGCTCAGGTCTCAGCGAGACACTTCTTACGCCTCATGGGCCACATGACCTCCATGGTGCATGTGACCCCAAATGCCCGTCTCCACATGAGAACAGATCAGTGGTGCCTCAGAGATCAGTGGACACAAGCCACCGGCAGCCTCAGAGACAGGATAACAGTATCCAGGCGACTGGTGAAATCATTGCAGTGGTGGCGTCAGCCACCCAACCTGCTCGAGGGAGTGTCTTTTCAGACTCCCTCGCACACAAGAGTGCTAACGACAGATGCCTCCTTGCTGGGCTGGGGAGCCCATTGCCAAGGATCATGCACTCAGGGGTTATGGTCTCCTCGGGAGTCTGCACACCAATTCAACTTCTTAGAGCTGCGGGCGATTCGCCTAGCTCTTCAAGCCTTTTGTCATGTCCTCTCACATCAGTCTGTCTTGATACAGAAGGACAACCAGGTAGCCATGTTCTACGTGAAGAAGCAGGGAGGTACGGGTTCTCGTATCCTATGTCAGGAGACACTGGACCTCTGCTCCTTTGCCTTCAGGCAGGGTATGTCTCTCAAAGCAGTGTACTTGCCCGGTCAGGAGAACTGCCTAGCAGACAAACTAAGCAGGATTCTCCAACCTCACGAATGGCAACTGGATCTGGTGGTGGCCCAGAAGATTTTCCACTGCTGGGGACATCCGTCCATAGATCTAATTACCAGTCTGCAAAATCACCAGCTGCCCAGATTTTGCTCCAGACAGCCACATCCTCTGTGGGTGGCTGCAGATGCTTTCCTAATCTCCAGGTCAGGGGGCCTCATGTATGCGTTTCCTCCCACGCCTCTGGTGGCCTGGACTCTGTTCAGAATCCTCCTAATCCTCCCCCCATGCCAGTTCGTTCCTCCCGCCGTATTAATTCAGCAACCCTACAAACTTTCTCCACTGTCTACCACCCTCCTTCCTCTGATTTCTCTTCTTTATCCCCTTCATCCCAGGTCACCTTCTGGAACACAGAACTATCTCGTGCATTAGACCAGGTTGCACCTCTATGTCCTTATTATCCTCATCATACTGTTCGACATCCTTGGTTCCATCCAGGAATCCGATTACAACGCTCCCATTACAGAGAGCAGAACATCTCTGGAGAAAAACTCATTCGGCAGCCTCTTATCAACATTTCAAATCTTGTCATGCACAATATCGTTCCAGCATCCATCAAGCTAAGCGCTCTTTCTATTCTGAATCAATCGTCTCAGCCCCTAATAGACCCCGGCATCTATTCACCACCCTGAAAACTCTTTCCCGATTACAATCACACTCCTCGCATCAGCCCTCCATTTCTGCGCTAGCCCCCAGTCCCACTAAATTGACCTCCTTTTTCTCCTCCAAAGTCCAAGACCTGCGCTCATCTCTTCCTTTTTGTCCTCAACCCCTCTCTTCGCCCCCCCCCCCCCATTTCACCCTCATCGTCTCCGTCACTCTCTCACTTCTGGGCCAATTTTTACCCCATTACATCCTCAGAACTTATCAAGCTTCTGTCCACTACTCATAAAACCACCTGTTCATTAGATCCCATACCATCCACCTGGTTCTCTGAACGTTCTGTTGACTTATTTCAGCCACTCCTCACTATCATTAACTCTAGTCATCTGGATCCTTTCCCCACTCATGGAAGCACGCTTTGGTCCGTCCCCTCCTAAAGAATCCCTCTTTAGATCCATCTGTACCAGCAAATTACCAACCGTATTTAACCTTTCATTTGCTTCTAAACTTTTGGAAAAAACTGTCTTCTCCCAACTCTCTCATTACCTTGACTCAACACATTTTCTCCATCCCCGCCAATCTGGTTTCCAGCCTGGTCACAGCGTTGAAACCACTATTACTGCTGTTATGAATGAAATTCACTCTGCTCACGATCGTGGTGATATCACGGTGGCGGTATCCCTAGATCTGTCGACCGCTTTTGACCTCGTGGATCACTCTCTTCTCCTCTCCAGATTACGGGACGCAGGCCTTCGAGGTACTGTCTATCACTGGTTCCACTCTTTCCTATACTCCCGGTCATTAGCTGTCACCTCTGCCTCCTCTACCACAGATAAGTTCTCTCTCACCTGCGGTGTCCCACAGGGCTCAATATTGGCCCCTTTACTATTCAACATATTTTTGATCCCTTTAGTGCTATTAATCCAACAATCTGCCATCTCAGGACACTACTACGCCGATGATATTTTCCTTCTGTATCATACATCTTCTTCTCACCCTGACATCACTCCTCTCAATAACTGTTTGTCCTTGGTCTTCTCATGGCTCTCCTCAAACTGTCTCATTCTTAATATTTCTAAGACGGCTGCCATCTGGTTTTCTCACAGTTCCACCATCCCATTGCTTATTCCTTCCTTTTCCCTGGTCTCTAGGCTTCGCTACTTAGGCGTCCTTCTTGACAGCAACCTTACTTTCAATGATCATATCTCCCAGTTCTCTCAACACTCTTCTGCCTTAGGCAGATTCGTGCCATCAGACCATTTCTATCATCTCAAGCCCTTACCACTCTTCTCCTCTCCCTGGTCATCACTAGACTGGACTTCAGTAATGTCATTTATGCTGGCATTCCTCAATATCAATGTCATCGGTTACAGTTATTGCAAAACACCGCAGCTTGGATGATCTTACATGCTTCCCCCCGTGATCACATCACTCCAATTCTGCAACATCTCCATTGGTTACCGTTAAATTTCCGTATCCAATTCAAAATTCTCACCTTAGTACATCGGGCAATTTATCTTCATAGACCTCAATACCTATCCGATCTACTCACTTTCCACACTCCCACCCGCAGTCTCCGTTCTGTTCATATTAATCGTCTGCACCTCCCCTCTCCCTCACAGGCTCACCTCCACTCAACCAGACAGTCAGCATTTTTCTATCTTGGTCCCTCCCTGTGGAATTCCCTACCCACCACCCTTCGACTAGAAGAGTCATATTCTAAATTCCGCTCTCTTCTCAAAACTCACCTTTTTTTCCTTTGCTTTTAACCCTCCTCCTTGATTCTTAATCTTTCTGCTCTTACTGTTACTTAATCCTGTCTTTATTTCCTTTTTCTGTTTTTCTCTTTCTTTTTTATTAAGTTATTGTAACTTCTTTTCCTTTTTCTGTTTTACTTCTATTTATTGTAAACCGCCCTGATGTAATGGGGGGCGGTATATCAAATGTAAATAAACAATAAACAATAAGGCCTCTGTCATTCTGGTAGCCCCCAGATGGCCAAGACAGCCTTGGTTTCCACTTCTCCTCCAGCTGGCAGTGGAAACCCCACTCCCACTGGGGACGCAGCCCGACCTGCTGTCCCAGGAGCAGGGCTCTCTCTTGCACCCCAACCTCAGGTCCTTCAACCTAATGGCATGGCTGCTGAAAGGGTAGTGTTGGTTCCTCGCCTCCTACCTCGGAATGTTGAAGTGTTACTGGCCTCAAGGAGGCAGTCCACTAGGAAATCCTATGCTTTCAAGTGGCGGAGGTTTGAAGTGTGCTGTAACCAGCATAATGAAAACCCTTTCTCTTGCCTTGTACCAGTGGTTCTGCAGTACCTGCTCCACCTCTCAGAATTAGGTCTCAAGTCTAACTCTGTCAGGGTCCACCTGAGTGCTTTGTCAGCAAACCACTTGCCAGTGGAGGGGCAGCCTCTTACGGCTCACCCCCTGGTGTCCAGATTCATCAGAGGTCTGCTTCTGCTGAAACCCCCAGTTCGTCCTCCGGCAACTGAGTGGGATTTAAATGTGGTCTTGCTGCAGCTTACTCGCCTGCCTTTTGAGCCAATGTCCTCTTGCCATCTGCACTTCCTCTCCTGGAAGGTGCTCTTCCTGGTGGCACTCACATCAGCCAGACATGTGAGTGAGCTGCAAGCTCTCGTAACTGATAAACCATACACACGGTTTTATAGGAATAGGGTGGTCCTCCGCACTCACCCCAAGTTCCTTCCAAAAGTGGCCTCTTCTTTCCACCTCAACAAAGAGGTGATTCTTCCAACCTTCTTTCCCAGGCCGCATTCCAGCCGGGTAGAGGCAGCCCTGAATACCCTAGATTGTAAGAGGGCCTTGTCCTTCTACCTGGAGCGTACAAGGGGACATCGAAGGGCTACTCAGCTCTTTGTCTCTTATGACCCCAGTAAGCTGGGGTTACCTGTCTCAAAGTGCATGCTGTCTTCCTGGGTGGCAGACTGCATTGCCTGGGCGTACAGGGCGGCCAACCTCCCGTTGCAGGGTCGAGTCATGGCCCACCGTGTTAGGGCTAAGGCCGCATCAGTGGCTCACTTCCGCTCTGTTCCGCTGGCAGACACCTGCCGGGCCGCAGCTTGGTCTTCAAGCCAGACGTTTGCGGCCCATTACTGCCTGGATAAGGAGTCCTGCCGGGACAGTGTTTTTGGCCAGGCGGTACTCTGTAACCTATTTGAGGTTTAGGCAGTTCCAACCCTCCGATCCTTTGGTGTCAGGCTACCGGGGCATGTTGCATTTTCAGCTGAATTCCTATTGCAGCTGTTGCGGCTCTTCTAGAGGGAGCCATTTTTCAGCTATGGGTTCTCGGTAGCCTATAGCTAGGGAGTCCCATATGTGAGGACTGACTTCCTGCTTGTTCCTGGAGAAAGCGTAGTTACTCACCTGTAACAGGTGTTCTCCAGGGACAGCAGGAATCGGTCCTCACGACCCTCCCTCCTCCCCTGGCGTTGTAGTCCTGTTATTAATTTTTTTCTGTTTTTGCCATCTGTTTAGCTATGTCATTTGACTGAGCAAGATGGCACCCTTGGGCGGGAAGGGGACCGCGCATGCGCGATGCAATCCAAAGGCTTTCTTTGAAAGCTGGGGAATTGCTCCGCACGAGGGCTCCATCGGCGCCGACGTCACCCATATGTGAGGACTGATTCCTGCTGTCCTTGGAGAACACCTGTTACAGGTGAGTAACTATGCTTTCTCCGGATCTCTCCAGAAGGCTTATACCATTTAGCCATTCAAGAGCAGGTCTTCAAATTTCAGATAGCTTAGTGTGAGGAGAGCCTTGAGACTTGCTGTCTCAAACTAGGTGTTTTGCTTTGGTTTTCTTCACTGGGAATTGGCCTTTGGGCTGGAAAGGCTGGGTCAGGATCTCATGTGGGTCCTATTGATGATGGTTCCATGTTTTGTCAGTTTATTAGGGGTCTTTGGCTTTTGGCTGCCTCAGTGTCCAGTGATCTGCCGTGGGGGTTGTTACCTTATTCCCAGGATTGAGATAAAGATTTCCTTTGGTGTTTTCTGGGGAATCTTCATTTGGGGTTGGCCGCTCTGCTTAAGGCTCCCTTGATTCTCTGCATCAGTCATCCTTGTCAGCTCTGGTGTTCTGGAGGCTGTTGACTCTGCCGGTAGTCTTTCAGAGCTTCATGATCCCCCCTATTGGGAAATGGCCTCTGGCTCCTGAACAGTGTGTGGTGTTTGGGATGACTTTCTACTTTTTCGGCCTGAGGATGTCTCATCCTTCATGTTGGTCAGTTCTTTTCTTTAGGTTTGCCAGTCGCTTCAGTAGAGGGGTCCTCTTTGGTTGCATGGCGAAGGACTCTGAGGCCTTAGTTGAAGAGCTCTAAGATGATGGCAAGTTTAGTCTCCTGTTTTGCCTTATGCTATGGATCCAGGTAGGGAGAGGCAATGTTTGAGACTTCAGTGGTGCACTGGAAGCTTGAAACTGCCACTCTGTCTCCATTATTAATCCAGTACCGGCAGGCATGATGGTTCTCTCTTCAAGAGCACTTGCTTACGTCTAGGCTAGCTATAGGCTTGCTCTTCCATTGGAGTCTGGCTGGTGACCACTTGGCCGATGTGACATCTGTTGGTTCTGCCTCTCTATAGCAGTTCATGTAAAGCAGAAATTAGTCTTGGGAGCAGGCATGCTGGATGCAGACTTATCTGAGACCCTCCCTACTTGGACATTGCTTTGATATTTCCCATGTATTTGGACCAGTCTTGAGGGATGATGAAGCAGGTAAAATTAGACCTTACCTGCTAATATTCTTTCCTTGAGTCCCTCCATACCAGTCCAGGACCCACCCTTCAGATTGAGCATCTTGCAAGGAGGTTCGTTGGGTGTTCCATGTCAGTGCTTTGCAGATAGTAGGGGATTGTTCTGCTGGCCTCCACGTTTACCTAGCTTTTTTTGAAGGAATCGCTTGTTCAGTTGATGTTCTTTGCCCTTTTGCCCGCTGGAGGGGATGTTTGTTATGTTGCTTTCTTATAGAAGTGCTAGCTGTTTATGGACTGCACTAGACCCTATATAGGGGGGCGATATCCAGCCATTGCTTCCAAGTCTCCATCTGCTGGCAGATGTCTGGAGAGACTCAAGGTAAGAAAATTAGCAGGTGAGGTCTAATTTCAACTTTTATTGCCACCGTGTTAACTTCAGCTAACAACAAAAAAAATCTATGCAAACTGAATAAAAACAAACTACTAAATATATAAGCAACAAAAAAAACATTCCAGGCCCCTTTTAAGAAAAAGTGAAAGTAGCAAATTCCCCAGCTGAGTCAAAGCTATGGTAAAAATGGGAGCATTGCTGAAAACAAAAACGATGCAGAAACAGCATAAAAGCTTTGGGGCATGTTTACTAAACCACGCCGCGTTAAAAAAAGTTAATACAGGGACCTGCACTGAAAATCCCAATCCTGGAACAAGCAGGAATGTAGTCTTCACATATGGATATCGTCGGTACCGACGGAGCCTGCGCGGGAACGCTCCCCAATAGGAAAGCTTTTGGGAGCGCATCCCACAGCGCCTGTGTGCTGCCTTCCCGCCTTTCCCAACTGTCCCTCTCCAGTTCTTCTTTTTCCGCGGAGCCGACAGGTCGCACATCCTGTCACCGCAGAAAAAAATCTCTTCTATTCTTCTTTTTTGTGGTCGCGTCTGCCTTCCCTCGATGCTACACCGGTACCGCCGGTGGTTCTTCTTTCTTTTCTTAAAAAAAAAACAAAACGTTCTTCTGGAGTCTTTCCAGTAATTTTCTCTCAGGTGCTATGCACCATTTTGGGCACTAGCCCAACTTTTCCTTCAGAATGAAAAAACCCGCTTCGGGTTTTAAAAAGTGTTCTAAGTGTGGCGGTACCATCTCCATCACTGACACCCATGAGTGGTGCCTCAAATGTTTAGGTCCTGACCACTCTATTTCAGAGCGTGTTGCCTGTGGGAAGATGTCGAAAAGGGGCCGGCAGAACTGAGCTGCTATGCTTAGCACCCTTTTTCCCTCTGATGCAGCCTCCGTGGTATCGACGTCTTCCAGGGCTTCGTTTTCCTCCCATGGATCTCAGGTAACTAAACATAAATCTAGCTGGTCCTCAAAGGGTAGATCGCCTTCTAGACAGCGAGATGCCTCTGGCGTTGCCCTTGAGGGACTTTCACCGGCAAAATTGCCCTGATGGGAGGCTTCGGCTTCCAAAGCACTAACAGGGCTCCAGGATGTTCTCGAGGCTTCAACCTCTGCAGAACTACTGGTGCCATGCTCTGGGGTACCGGCCGCTTCTTCCGGTACTGATACCCAAGCATCGGCAGCGTCGATAGACCAGAGATTCTTGGCTATCGAACGCAGTCTGGCGGCTCTTCTCACGGCCTCGATGCCCTTGAAGCCGCTTCAGACAATTCAACTGGTACCGGCACCGACTGCATTGACATCGGCAGGTATTCTACCGGGACCGAGTCATGCGTATCCATCCGGTATCGACAGGTCGGTACCGGACCACTCCGATGCCGACTTCGATCGGTACCGGTACCGTGCCTTTCACGATCACCCGGATCGGAGATACTTCGAATCCTCGGATGAGTCTGAAGACTCTGAAAGCTCTGCCAATACCAGAGTACTTCTTCCTGAGGATTCTTCTTCTTCTCCTCAGCGTAGGATGTCTCCACCAGAGGATATGTCCTTTCAGGATTTTATCCGAGATGTGGCTCGAGGTCTTTCCATCACAGTGGCTCCTGAAAAAGAGCCTAGGGTAAAGGAATTAGAAATCCTGCAATACCCTAAAGCTCCCAAGGAGGCAGCTACCTTACCCATTCATGAGATCTTGCATGATTTCATGTTAAGGATGTGGGAAACACCTCTAACCACATCTCCTCACTCTCGAAGACTCAACACCATGTATCGAGTTCCTCCCTGTCCTGGGTTTCAGAAGACTCAATTACCACACCATTCCATGGTGGTGGAGTCAGCAGTGAGAAGGATAAAGAGTGCAAAAAGGCATGCATCTAATCCTCCAGGATGTAAGTGTAGGACGCTTGACGTCGAACCTTCCAGGCTTCCATGCTTTCTGCTAGGGATCAGTTCCTATATCTTATTTATGGGAATGTTCCTTAAGGAGGTCACAGGAACTTTTGAGCTCTCTCCTTCCTGATGATAAGAGGCAAGATTATCTCTCCCTTGTCAAACATGCTCAGGATGTTTCCAAGTTTGTGAATTGTGCAGCTTTTGACTGCTTTGAGTGCATAAGCAGGACCTCTGCCATTGCCATAGGTGCACATAGGATTGCCTGGCTCCAAGCATCTGACTTGGAAATTTGGGTACAGGATAAAGTAGGGAATATTCCTTGCACAGGAGAGAATCTCTTTGGCAAGAATTGGCAGGAAAAAGCTAATGAGATAGATGCTGACAATATCACTTTGGATAGATTGTCTAAATCTACAGCTGATCCTGCGAGGAAAAAATCCTCTAAGAAACCTTTCTTCAGTAAGAAGAAGAAGAAGTTTTATCCCTCCTATACCCCACAGGGGCATCGTTTAGATCAGTCTGCCCAAAAGGGACGGCAGCAACAATCTAGACAAAAAGACAAAAGCAGCTAATCCTCAACCGGCTCAGCAAACTCAGCCTCCACAGGGGCTTTTCCTATCTAGAGAACTTTGCCTTCCTGGCCCTGAACGGCCCAGAACCCTCCACCATCCTAGGAAGGTTATGTCATTTTGCCCCCAGATGGGGTCAGATAACAGCAGAAAATTGGACTCTGTCTGTTGTAAGAGAGGGGTACAAGCTTCATTTCCTCAGCATGCCCCCTCCTACAATGGTAAGACAGTTCAATTCTCAGACCTCTCAATGACCAGTTAGGTCAAGAGGTCACTGTGCTTCTTGCCCAAGGAGCAGTAGAAGAGGTACCCATTCCCCAACGGGGTACAGGGTTTTACTCCCCCTATTTCCTTATTCCAAAGAAAACAGGAGGACACAGACCCATTTTAGACCTCAGAGAATTGAACAAATCCTTTTCAAAGAGAAGTTCAAAATGATTTCTCTAGGAACTCTGCTGCCATACCTTCAGAGTCGGGATTGGCTTTGTTCTCTAGATCTCAAGGATGCGTACACTCATGTTCTCATCCATCCAACCCACCGAAAGTTCCTTCGCTTTCTGTTTCAAGGGAAGCACTACCAATACAGGGTTCTTCCTTTTGGCCTGGCCTCTGCACCAAGGGTGATCACAAAATGCATGGCTGTGGTGGCAGCATTTCTCTGCACTCTGGGAATATTCGTCTTCCCTTACTTAGACGACTGGCTCATTTGAGCCCCTTCAGAGCCAGAGGCCAGGGTTGCTCTCTCTCGCACAATGCGTATCCTTCAGTATTTGGGACTTGTCATAAACTTCCCAAAATCCAACCTTGCTCCCACTCAGTCCCTGGAGTTTATAGGAGCTCTGCTGGATACCAGACAGACAAGGGCCTACCTTCCACAGCCCCGCTGCCTTCGCATTGTGCAGTTAGCTTCCCAAGCAGTGCTAAAATCTCACCTCACTGCTCGGGAAATGTTACAGTTGCTAGGCCACATGGCATCCACAGTGCATGTGGTTCCTTATGCTCACCTCCATATGAGGGCAGCCCAGTGGACTTTATCCACTCAGTGGACTCGGGCGTCAGGTTGCCTGTCAGACAAAATAGCAAACTCAGATCGCCTTATTTTGTCCCTCCAATGGTGGCAGTCACCCCAAAACCTTTTGGTGGGGTCTCCTTTTCAGCAACCCCCACCCCAAGCCACTCTAACAACAGATGCCTCACAGGTGGGTTGGGGAGCCCACCTGCAAGGCCTCTCTACCCAGGGTACCTGGACTCCACAGGAGACCTATCTACACATCAATCTTCTGGAACTCAGAGCAGTCTTTGTTGCTCTTCGAGTATTCCACACCCAGCTCCAGCTACAAGACTGTCCTAGTTCAAACGGACAATCAAGTAGCCATGTTCTGTGTGAACAAGCAGGGGGAAACAGGCTCTCTGTCACTCTGCAACGAAGCTTTGTGACTATGGGCCCTCGCCAGAGAGCATCAGATTCATCTCCTTGTGGTGTATCTTCCAGGCATTCAAAACTCTTGGGCAGACAGACTCAGTCGAGTTCTGCTTCCACACAAATGGTCTCTCCATGCAGACCAGGTGGCCAAAGTTTTTCAAATTTGGGGAACCCCGGACATAGACCTCTTTGCAAGTCCGCTGAATGCCAAACTTCCCCGGTTCTGTTCCAGAATTCCGGCTCAGGGTTGTCAGGCCAGGGATGCCTTCCTCCTCCATTGGGATCAGGACTTCTTTATGCCTTTCCACCCATTCCCCTAATTCCCAAAACCCTGTTCAAGCTTCAGAGAGACAGAGGTCATATGATTCTCATAGCTCCATGTTGGCCACGGCAAATGTGGCACCCTCTGCTCCTACATCTCTCTCAAGCTCCGCCTCTGGAGTTAGGATCTGCTCCAAATCTCCTTTCTCAGGAGGACGGGATGCTGTGGCATCCCAATCCCTAGTCCCTGCATCTCAGGGCCTGGTTGCTGAAAGCTTAGAACTTCACGGTCTTAACCTTTCTCAACAGGTAAATTATATCCTTTATGCTTCCAGGAAGCCTTCCACAAGATGCTCTTATGCTTTCAAGTGGAAAAAGGTTTACCATATGGTGCTCGCAGAAGGGTCTTAACTCTCTTGCGATACCTCTGGAATCATTACTGGAGTATCTCCTTCATTTGTCCAATGCAGGGCTTAAGACCAATTCAGTGAGAGTTCATTTGAGTGCTATTGCAGCTTCTTTCAAGCCTCTAAATGGACAACCTATTTCCTCTCATCCTCTTAGTGAGATTTATGAGAGGCCTTCTTTTAGCTAAGCCTACCATTAAGCCACCACCGGTAGCATGGGACTTAAATCTGGTTCTTGGGCAGCTCATGAAGCCGCCTTTTGAACCATTAGCTACTACCTCTTTGAAAGTCCTTTCCTGGAAGGTCATCTTTCTTATTGCAATCACATCAGCACGTCGCATCAGTGAATTGCAAGCATTGGTGGCTGATTCTCCTTATACAAGGTTCCATCATGATAAGGTAGTCCTTAGGACTCATCCACACTTTATGCCAAAGATGGTGTCACCTTTTCATTTAAACCAAGCGGTTTACCTTCCTGTATTCTTCCCAAGGCCTCACGCCTTAAATGCAGAAAGGAATCTTCATACTTGGAACTGTAAAAGAGCTTTGGCCTTTTACTTGCAAAGGACACAGTAACAGAAAGTCCCCCCAACTCTTTGTTCCTTAGCGTCCCTCCAGTCTAGTCCCGAAACATAGAAGTTGTGATCATCCTCTGCAGCTTGGAGACTGAGCATGATACAATTCTTGATGACCTCAGCATATATAATCCAGGGACCGCCTCCATTCCTCAGTTCTCAGTCTCCAAGCAGCGGTAGGAGATATGAGCCCAGGGACTAGAGACTCACTTTAGGAATTATTAAGTAGTGTTTAGGTAGTGCTAGGGAAAAAATTTAGTAGTCCAATTGTAAAAAAAAAAAAAAAAAGGGGGGGGGTTAGTATCCCTTTAAATTGGCAAGTTTTTTTTCAAAGCCTGTCTCTCGCGCTTGGGATTTGGAGCCGACCTACCCCCCTTCTCCCCCCTCTCTGGAACGGAGCGGCAGTACAGAGTGAGTGTGGGAGTCGCGGCTGGGGCCAGCGGGTGAACTGCCGTCAAGGTTTTGCCGCTCAGGTAGAGCGGGACAGCGGAAAACTGCGAAGTACCTCTGAGGCGAGGCAGTGCGGCAGCAGAGCGAGCGCTCGCTCCTGTGCGAGGAGGCAGGTGTGTTCAGCTAACCTGCGGTTTGGCAAAGCCGAGGTAAGAGAAGAGAGAGTGAGGTGTTTGCATGCGGGCTCTGGTAATTTTCTTTACAGGCTCGAGGGTCCCGGCGGCAATTTTAGTACCGCGTGGTGGTTTTGCGCGGGAACGGGAAACGCTTCAGGGATCTTTCTTTTGGGTAATGCGTTGCTGAGGAAGTCATAGGAACAGCATTTATAAAAAAAAAAACAAAAAAACCAAAACAGATAGCACAAAGAGGTAGAACGGCATTGAGCCCTCGCTATCTTAAACGGGCTGTGTTGGTTTAAGCTCATAGCGGGGGGGGGGGGGCACGATCTCAGTGTCTTGAATGCCGGCTAGGCCTCGCTGTCTCTTGTGCGGGGTTCGCAGAGCGACCGTGTCTGAGGCAGGGGTGTGCGCAAGAGGTGTCGCTGGCAGGCCTGGAGGACCAGAGCGCGGCAGAGATGGCTAAGAAGGGGTTGGAGACTGGACTCTCACTAAGCCCTCCGCTGTTGCCCCAGGAGCCCGTTCCGGGGCCTTCCTCGGCACCGTAGGTCTCCTTAACCCCACCTTCGCTTCAGGGAGGCTTGGGGGCCATTTTCTCTCAGCAGTTTTTGCTGCTGCTGCAACAAACCCTGAGTGGAGCTGGGGGGAAGGAGATGGGATCAGACGAGGAGCGTACCCCAGGGGCTAAGAGGCAGGGGGTGTCGCTGGATACAGGGGGCATGCCAGTTAAGAGGGCCAAGCAGTTGGAGGAGAGAATGGATTTGGATTTAGACCTGGATGTAAGGTCGGCAGTGGTGGAAGACTCCGAGGACGAGACAGAGTTGGAGGAAGGAGAGTTGCAGGAACAGGAAGACCAGGCCAGGATTGTTAGAATGTTTAGGAGAGAGGAGTTGGCTGCGCTCATAGAGGAGACTATGAGTGCCCTGAATATCCCTACATCGGAGCAGGGAGTAGATGCTTCCTTAGAGGATCCTCTGTTGCAAGCGGTCAGGAAGTCGCAGAGAGCGTTCCCGCTCCATAGAGTGTTCAAAGAGATGATTCAGGAAGAGTGGGATACGCCGGATGCTGGGATCAAGGGCTCTAGGGTGTTGAGCCACTTGTACCCGTTGCAGGAAGCAGATAAGGAGCTGTTTAAGCCTCCCAAAGTGGATGCGTCCGTTTCCTCGGTCACGAAGAAGACTACCATCCCGGTGGAGGGTAGTGCGGCTCTTAAAGATTTATTTATTTATTTTATTTATTTACATTCTCTTATATACCGCGCTATTCTGCATCAGTGCGGTTTACATTGAACAAACTGAAATTACATTGAACAGGGCATTATAACTTGGAGATAACTATTTTATAGGGAACATGGGCTATGGAGGGTTAAGTGGCTTGCCCAAGACCACAAGGAGCACCTGTGGGACTAGAAACCCCAGTCCTTCCGGCCCAAGGTTGCTGTCCTTTAGTGGGATTTGAACCCCCGACCTTCTGGCCTGAAGTACCTTGCCCCAACCACTAGGCCACTCCTCCACTCCTCGCTAGATGCGCAGGATAGGAGATTGGACACGTTGTTGAGCAGGTGTTTGAGGTTAATGCTCTGTCCATGCAGGCTTCGATCTGTGGAGCTTGGGTGGCGAGGGCATGCTTGCGATGGGCCCAAAGGTTGAAAGGTTTGCAGGTTGAAGAGGCAGTAGAGGAAGCGGCTCGGTTGGAGTCGGGAGCCACATATTTAGCGGATAGTCAATACGATCTTATAAGAGGAGTAGCGAAGAGTAGGGCATCGGTAGTGGCGGCCAGGAGATCCTTGTGGCTCAGAAACTGGGCGGCGGATGCGGCCTCTAAAGCAAGATTAGGGAAGCTCCCCTTTAGAGGTAAACTTCTCCTTGGGGAGGATCTGGAGAAGTTGGTGAAGGATTTAGGGGACTCCAAGGGGGGTAGGTTGCCGGAAGACAAGCAGAAGCAGGGACGTCAGGGGGCGCCTTCCAGGAGTCAGCAACGGGAGTTTCGAAGGTTTCGGCCATCGCGTTTTGGTCAGGTACAGAGAGGCCGTTTTCAATACAGGTCCTCGGGATTTCAGGGCTTTCGAGGAGCAGGCAGAGGTTTTGGTTTCCCCTCCTCCGCCTCAGGTGTTAAGAAGGCACAATGATACGAGGGGGGTCCAGGCTGGAATGATTCCGGTAGGAGGTCGTTTATGGGAGTTCTTTCCAGCATGGACCCAAATTACCTCAGATCAGTGGGTGTTGGAAATCGTGCGCAGTGGTTATGCGCTCGAGTTCCAGCGGCCAGTGACAGAGGCGTTTGTGCAGTCTCCCTGCCGGACAAAGGCAAAGCTGTCAGGGGTACAGGAGACGTTGCAGAAGCTATTGGCGTTAAAGGCGGTGGTGCCAGTGCCGGCGGACCAATGCGGGTACGGTCGATACTCCATATTTTTCGTGGTACCAAAGAAAGAGGGCACTCTGAGACCCATTCTAGATCTAAAAAGGGTAAACAGATGTCTCAGGGTGTCGCATTTTCACATGGAAACGTTGAGGTCCGTCATAATGGCGGTGCGACAGGGAGAGTACCTCACAGCTCTGGATCTCTTGGAGGCGTATTTACATATTCCAATCAGAGCAGAACATCAGAGGTTTCTGCGCTTTGCGGTGCCCTGGGGCATTTTCAGTTTCAGGCAATGCCGTTTGGCCTAGCGACCGCACCGAGGACTTTCACCAAGGTCATGGTGGTAGTGGTGGCGGCGTTGCGAAAGGAAGGAGTGTTGGTACATCCCTATCTGGACGACTGGTTAATCAGAGCGAAATCGGAGGAAGAGAGTGGTGCAGTTTTTGCAGTCGCTGGGATGGGTGGTGAACTTAGCGAAGAGCAAATTGCAGGCATCTCAGCAGTTGGAGTATCTGGGGGCACGGTTCGACACCAGCTTGGGTAGGGTGTTCCTACCCCAGGTCAGAATAGACAAGTTAAGGCAGCTGCTTCGGACATTCCTGGGCAGACAGGCGCCCTCGGCGTAGTAGTACCTGCAGGTGTTGGGTACAATGGCGACAGCGCTGGAAGTAGTACAGTGGGCCAGGGTTCACATGCGGCCGTTGCAGAGGGCGCTGCTAAGGAGGTGGTCGCATCAATCCGATCAGTTGTCAAGAAGGCTGGTTTGTCCACTGGAGGCGAGGCAGTCGCTCCAATGGTGGTTGGTCCCAGGAAATCTCGAAAAAGGCATGCCTCTGGAGAGCCCGGTTTGGAGGGCACTGACGACGGATGCAAGCTTGTTCGGCTGGGGGGCGCATTTCGAGGGACAGTATGCGCAGGGCCAGTGGACAGATCAGGAGAAGTCATGGTCGATCAACAGGTTAGAGTTGCGGGCCGTTACGCTGGCGTTGAGGGCCCTTCTACAATGGCTGGAAGGGATGGTGGTCCGGGTCTTGTCAGACAATGCCACGGCGGTGGCTTATATCAATCGTCAGGGCGGCACAGGCAGCGTGGCGCTCGAGGAGGAAGCGGAGGAGCTCCTCGGGTGGGCGAGTCTCATCTGGAAGTGTTATCGGCAGCGCACGTAGCAGGAATGGACAATGTGACCGCCGATTTTCTAAGTCGAGTAAAGGTGGACACAGGGGAGTGGGTTCTCAATCCGGAGGTGTTCCAGTTAATAGTGCAGCGATGGACCTCATGGCGACCTGGGAATCAGCAAAAGTGGAAAGGTTTTTCAGCAGAAGGCGAGAAAGAATGTCGGAAGGGCTGGATGCCTTGATACAAAGGTGGCCGGAGGGGCATCTCCTTTATGTGTTTCCTCCGTGGGTCCTGATAGGGTGAGTTCTGCAAAGGATAGAGAGATACAGCGGGCGCGTAGTGCTGATAGCGCCGGATTGGCCAAGGCGGCCGTGGTATGCGGATCTCATGCAACTCTTGCTGGAGCTGCCGTGAAGGCTTCCATTAAGGGCGGACTTGCTGGCTCAGGGCCCGCTGTTAATGCCGCAGATGGATCGGTTCTCGCTTACGGCTTGGCTCTTGAAAGGGCAAGGTTAAGGGCCAAGGGTTATTCGATGGCAGTAATTGATACGTTGCTTAGATCTCAAAGACGATCCACTTCGTTAGCGTACATTCGGGTCTGGTGCATTTTTGAGGCATGTTGCAGTGAGAGACATATTAAGGCGCTGGAGGCCTCGGTGCCGCAGGTGTTGGCCTTTATGCAAGATGGTTTGGAGAAGGGGTTAGCGGCAGCCTCTCTCAGGGTGCAGCTGGCAGCACTGTCTTGTTTTCGAGGACGGATACAGGGGAAGCCTCTGGGGGGGTCATCCAGAGGTGAAGAGATTTTTGAGGGCGGCGGCGCTGTTGAGACCTCCGCGCAGAGATCCAGTGCCAGCCTGGGATCTGAATTTAGTTTTGCAGGCACTGACTAGGGAACCGTTTGAGCCCTTAGCTAGGGCAACGATAAAGGATCTCATGCTGAAGGTGGTGTTCTTGGTAGCGATCTCCTCGGCTAGAAGAATCTCAGAGCTGCAGGCGTTGTCCTGTAGGGAGCCTTTTTTGGTGTTCGAGGTCAACAAAGTGGTGTTGAGAATGGTTCCTTCCTTCCTTACCGAAAGTGGTGTCAGCATTTCACGTGAATCAGGTGGTGGCTTTGCCGGTGTTTGAGAGGGCAAGGCCTGGCGAGAAGGGGGGACGCCTGTATAGGTTAGATGTAGGCAGAGCCTTGAGGATGTATGTGAAGAAGACTGCTTCGTTCCGAAGGACAGATAGATTGTTTGTACTGTTTGGGGGGTTGAAGCGTGGCGAGCAGGCGTCGAAACCGTCTATTGCTAGATGGATTAAGGAAGCCATTGCGTCGGCTTATCTGTTGAAGGGCAGAGTGGTGCCGAAGGGATTAAAAGCGCATTCGACTAGGGCTCAGGCCGCGTCCTGGGCGGAGTCTAGCTTAGTGCCAGCGGTGGATATCTGTAAGGCGGCGACGTGGTCATCCTTGCATACGTTTGTGAAACATTACAGGATTGATGTAATGGCGGAGGGGGATTCGCAGTTTGGGGTAGCAGTGCTTCAGGCTGGTCTAGCAGGGCCCTCCCGTTAAGGTGTTACTGCTCTGTTACATCTTCTATGTTTCGGGACTAGACTGGAGGGACGCTAAGGAAGGTGAAATTAGACTTACCTGCTAATTGTTGTTCCTTTAGGACCTCCAGTCTAGTCCCGTATCCCTCCCGGATTTGATCTGCTGACGGCATCCTGAAGCTAAGAATCTCCTATTGAGGCGCTGCTACACTCGTGCGGCAGGTGCTGTTTCAGGTAGGTTGTGGAGAACGGGGGTGGTCTTGCCTCTGTTCTAAGGTGAAGGCTCGGCTGCGGGTTGCTAAGTACATAACAGAGTTTAAAGTATAGCGAAGTTAAAGGTTCTAGTTTGAAGTTAGCTGTTTATGATATATTATCGTTACTTAATTCTTGCTCTGGTGAGTCTGCTTTGTCAATAGAGTACTGAGGAATGGAGGCGGTCCCTGGATTATATATGCTGAGGTCATCAAGAATTGTATCATGCTCAGTCTCCAAGCTGCAGAGGATGATCACAACTTCTATGTTTCGGGACTAGACTGGAGGTCCTAAAGGAACAACAATTAGCAGGTAAGTCTAATTTCACCTTGCTTTTGATCCTAGTCATTTGGGACTTCCTGTCTCCAAAAGGACACTGTGCAGCTGGATTGCACAGTGTATATCTTTTGCCTATGAGAGTAAGAACCTTCCTCTTGAAGGCCATGTCACAGCTCACAATGTGAGAGCCATTGCAGCCTCTATGGCTCATCTTCACTCTGTGTCTATCGACGACATCTGTCGAGCAGCTACTTGGGCTTCGGTTCATACCTTCACAGCCCATTACTGCTTAGACAAGGACTCCCGCCGGGATGCCTTGTTTGGTCAGGCTGTTCTCCAACACCTGTGCCACACTTAATCAACTCCTACCCACCATCCCTGGTAGGATGCCAGAGATCCATGGGGGGGGAAATGGAGCCCTTTCACAAGGGCATGCAACTTTCTGGGGCCATCTCCCTGGCATCTGCAGCTAGGGAGTTCCCATATGTGAAGACTGCATTCCTGCTTGTTCTTGGAGATAGCATAGTTACTCACCTGTAACAGGTAATCTTTGGGAACAGCAGGAATTTAGTCTTCACAACCCACCCACCTCCCCTAGGAGTTTTCTCTCTCTATCTCTCTCTTTCTCTCTTTCCCTCTCTCTTTTTCTCAGCTATAAACTCAACTGGAGAGGGACAGTTGGGAAAGGCGGGAAGGCAGCACGCAGGCGATGTGGGATGTTCCCAAAAGCTTTCCTATTGGACGCTGGGGAGCGTTCCCGCACAGGCTCCGTTGGTACTGATGATACCCATATGTGATGACTAAATTCCTGCTGTTCCCGGAGATCACCTGTTACAGGTGAGTAACTATGCTGCATGGATGGTGGAGACGGCAGGATGGGGGAGAAGGTGAGCATTGATGGCACATTGTGGTTAGTGCAGGCGTAATGGATGTGCATTATCTCTGATTGTTGCCGTTAGAACGGGTACACTTAATGCCATCTCAGTGTTAGATGTTCCCACCTGCCGGCTTACCAACTTGCCATGTGTTTGCAATGCACCAAACAGCTGCACACGTCCCCTGAAGTTGATGCAGGCCTCTACGCGTAGTTTTCGCAGCCCAAATATAACTGTACTGGTGCAGTCTTTAGTAGACATGTCCCTTTGTTCCTTACTTCCAACACATGGGAACACATGCTCACAAGCGCCAGGATAAATAGAAACATGACGGCAGAAAGGCCACATGGTCTTTCTAGTCTGCTCTGCCACATCAACTACAATAGTCCCCTCTTTTCCTGTAGAGATCCTCTGTGTTTGTCCCATGCTTTTTTTGAATTCAGATACTGAACTCGTCGCTACCACCTCCACTGGGAGACTATTCCATGCCTCTACCACTCTTTCCATAAAGAAATATTTCCGTATATTACTCCTGAATCTATCCTCTTTCATCCTCATCCTATGTCCCCTCGTAGTAGAGCTTGCTTTCAATTGAAAGAAGCTCTCCTGTGCATTTATGTCACATCATATCTCCTCTATCCCGTCTTTCCTTTAAAGTATACATATTAAGATCTTTAAGTCTGTCCTCATATGTGTTATAACAAAGACTACTAACCATTTTAGTAGCCACCCTCTGCACCGACTACAGCCTATTTATATCCTTTTGAAGGTATGGTCTCCAGAACTGCACACAATACTCCAAATGAGGTCGCACCAGAGACTTATACAGAGGCACTGTCTCCTCCTAAAAAAATAGAAGTGCGTTCTAGGAAAAAGCCACTCTTATTTTAAATGCAGATTTTTCCCGTGTTTGGGAATGATTGACAGCTGACTTGGGTTCAATCACTAAATCAAAATTAAATGCTAAAAATAACTTTAAAAACTTTTTTTGAAAAAGGGCCCTTTAAAACACAAAACAAAACAAAACAGAGGAGGACACCTCCCATAAAAAACACACAATACAAATGACAGCCCAATAAGAATATTAAACCCCCTCCCCATAAAAATAAAAATTAAATAATAAAATCATAATTAAAAGGGCTAATTAATAATAAACCACAAAAGTAAATACAAAGAAAACAAAGGGAGAAGGGGAATATAAAGGAAGCGTGGGAGAATACATACATAAAGTAACCATCTCTTAAAATATATTGATAATACAATATGGACGACCATGAAATCTTAAGGATGTAGGGAAAGCGAACCACTGATGTGTTTTTATTAATCTGTATAAACTAATTAATGTATGTGAACGAGGAAGCCCAGAGGGTGGCCCTCCCTAAGTGGGATGGGATGGCCTGGAGAGGGTTAGAAGAAGGATGTCTGATCCTTGACATGGGAGTTGGGGAGAGGTTAGTCATATGGGTGACCCTTAGGGGCCTGTAAGAGTTCTGGTGATTTGGGGGAGGGAGTTAATAAACTGTTCCTAAATGTCTGTTCCTTTTGTTTCTTTGTGTCTAATTACCCTGGGAGTGTGTAAGTGTACCCAAACCCCAGGGAGATTTCTTACTGAGTTTATTGTATGGTTGGAACATGATGTACTTGGTGGGGGGGGGGGGGGTGAAAATGTAAAAAGAACTTGTAATATATGTCTTTGGTTTTGATTGTGTGCTCCTGTTTTTGAGCTTGCAGGCTCGCATGCTGGGCATATATGTTGATGGTTTCAATAAACAGATTTGAACTAAACTAATTAAAAGGAAAATGAAAAAAAAAACAAAATTAATAATGTAATGGGTCAAAATGGACCAAAAACATTAATTATGAACTAACAGTGGAACAATAAATAGTAAATTCTCATTTATGAAACTATATAAATATTAGTGTATAAAAAAGAGCAAAAGAAAAAAAGCTAAAAAGGAGAAGGCAGGGCACATAGCACTGATGTAAACCAAGCAAATTGATAAAAACATGTAAAACAAATGGTCAGAGGTATCCCCCCACATCGCAAGAAAACAGTGAAATCCACTGTCTTGATTAAGGCCATGAGGATGCATGGTGTCCCAATAATAAAAACAATCATTCTCTGTTCTTCACGTAGCAACCTTTTTGTGCAGATTCTCCTAATGCCAGGAGGGTTCAAATACTCATAATACACAGAATCTCAGATCACTTAAAGCATAATCTTTTTCTTTAGTGTCCCACAAGTGGGGCTTCAAGATGCTCCTTATTAATGCAGGGCCTGATATTCAGCGGTGATGGCTTTTTCAATAGAGTGCCTAGCTGTCGCTGCTGAATGCTAAACTCAGATATTCAATGCCGGGGCCATATCCAGCCACTGGCATTGAATATCCAGGTCAACTGTACAGCCCAGAAGCTAACCAATCGGCGGCGATATTAAGACGCTACCTATTTAGCTCCTGCGGGTAAAGATAAGTTAGCTTTTACCATGACTGTCTTTACCCGCATGTCACTAACCAGGCATCGGCTCAGTATCTCCGCTTTCCAATTAGTGACAGGTAATGCCCCGATGTTAACGTGTAGTATCAGGGCGTATAATGGCAGTATAATGGCGTATAATGGCAGGGCGTATAATGGCAGTGCAGCTGAATATACCACGACTCGCGCTTGACCTCTACATTCTGTGGATAAATATTAGTATACTACCAACTATACCTCATGGACTAATACCTACACTTGTATATGCTTTTGCCAGTATACACTGTTACCACCTTTTATATATATTGTTCTTACATTTACTGTCGTCAGTAACCTGTATTATCTCCACTTACATTTACTGTCGTCAGTAACCTGTATTACTGTCGTCAGTAACCTGTATTATCTCCACTCAACACTCATGTACTATCACTAGTAGCCATATAGTATACTGTTATATAGTAGCCATATAATATACTGTTGCCAGTATCAAGCATCAAGCATTCATACTGTTGACAGTAGATGAATATACTGTTGACAGTAGATGAATATACTGTTGAAAATAACTAACTGTACTGTTGTCAGTAGATGAACATACTATTGAAAGTAACAAATTTCACTGTTGCCAATAGGTAAATATACTGTTGAAAGTAACTAATTTTACTGTTGCCAATAGTACTATAATATTGACAGTAACAAATTATACTGTGGTCAGTACATGAATACACTGTTGATAGTAACTAATTTTACTGCTGCCAAAATTATATATACTGTTGCCTGTAGACACATACACTATCACCAGAGGCCTCTAATCCCTGCAGAACTCCCTCTCACACAACCCCCTACACACAATGTATCCCACCAAATCTGCAAACCTCCCTCTCACTCTCCTGCTGATAACTCTCCTAACCCAACACATATATACATACAATACCAACCAAAGCCCTTACAAAAACATCCCCATCATCCACAATCACTACCGGAATCCTTACAATAACATCCCAACCACCCATAACCAGTATCAGAACCCAACACACAGCAATACATACTCAAACCCCCACTATCATCATTCGCGCAACGACTCAGACAAACCCCTTCACAGACGCATACAAATAAAACCCCAACCCTATAGTACAATAAACGAACGAGCTAATAACACAAACTCTAACCTACAAATCATCTTAATAAACATCCGTTCTATACGAAATAAAATACCAATAATCAATGACATAATAAAGGACACAACCCCAGATATTATCTGCATCACTGAAACATGGCTCTCACCCACAGACACCATACTACTAAACCAGTTAGCCACACATCAATATGACATATTCAACTGTCATCGGAATATAAAAAGAGGAGGAGGCGCTTTAATACTCACCAAAAAAGACCTAAAATTCACCCTAACAAACTTAGACAATATAGACGGAATAGACATTGTCAATATAGAAAATAGAACCCTTGCCCTCGCCCTCATCTACCGACCCCCATCATCCGATCAAAATAACCTCACCCCTATCCTAGAACTTGCTTGCACAGCATCTCAAAGCAAACCACTCATACTCCTTGGTGACCTGAACCTTCCATCACTGACCAACTCACAATCGAATAACTTCATAGAAGCTATGACACAAATGGGATATACACAGATAATACAAGCCCCCACACACAATAAAGGTAACATACTTGACCTAATCTTCCTTCCCTCTATGATCTACAGTCACCAGCCACACACCACTCCAACCATAACCAAAGTACCATGGTCCGACCACCACCTTATTACAACTTACCTACCAATACAAGCTCCAAAAAACACCACAAGCACACCTCCACATACATCACGATTCGCACACTTTAACAAGAATACATTCCTCAACGAAGTATTACCCAAACTCAACACAAACTCATCAGACATCAATTCAACCATAACACATTGGAATTCAACCATTCAAAATGCAGCTGTCCCCACACAAGTCTTACATAGACAAACAAAAAAGACCGAAAAGTGGTTCACGAAAGAGCTAGCAAAACTAAAAAAGCAACTAAGGAAACAAGAAAAGAGATGGAGGAAAACAAAATCGGATGAAAACAAATCCCAATACATGTTAATACTTACTGGATACAAAATGCAATCAACAAATCAAAAAGAGACTACCACTCTAAAGTACTAAACTCAGCCATCAACCGCCCGAGAGAACTATTTGCGATAGTAAAAACACTAACTAAAACTAATAACACCGAGCCTAAACAACCAGCAATAAATGTACAAACACTAGCAACACACTTTGCAGCGAAACTAAAAAACAAAACCACTACTCTGACACCAATATTTACAAGCACTAAACTCATAAACGAATGGACAAACTTCCACATAATAGACCGAAAACAACTCCTTAAAATCGTAACAATGATCAACACAACAACCTCCCCACTAGACCCATGCCCTGTATCATGGATTAAATGTGCAAAGGAGGAACTGGCGGAAAATCTACAACACATAGTGAACCAATCCCTCTCACAAGGCATAATGCCTGATGCCTTAAAACTCACAACACTTAGACCAATAATAAAGAACAACAAGCTTGACCCAAAAGACCCGAACTCATACAGACCCATAGCCAGCATCCCATTTATAGCTAAAATAATAGAAAAAACAATTCAAATACAGTTACAAGAACACATTGATGAACATAAACCACTTGACTCACACCAATTTGGGTTCCGCCCATTCCATGGAGTAGAAACTCTATTAATCACCCTAATGGATTTCCTCATCAGAGGTACAGATGACAACAACCAAGGCTTCCTACTTCTATTCATAGATATTTCTGCCGCCTTTGACAACATTAACCACTCCACACTGATCAACAGACTACAAAGCTTAGGAATAGGCGGGACTGTCCTTGATTGGTTCAAGTCCTACATATCAAACAGACTAATACGCGTACAAATTGACCAAGAAGCATCAGAACCATTCCACCAAGGCCAAGGAATACCCCAAGGATCAGCCCTCTCCGCCCTCCTATTTAACCTGTATCTACAACCAATAACAAACATATTTAAAAAACACAGGATTAACCACTTTATATACGCCGACGACATCATGCTCGCTATCCCTATAACCGCTAAAAACCCCTCATATGACACACTATCAGAATGTATGACTGAGACCTCCTCCTGGTTAGAATCTAGCTACCTCAGCATCAACCTCAAAAAAACGGAAGCAATGTTCGTAACAAGGTCATCAACCACAGAGAACACCTTCCCAGAAACAATCACAATTAACAGAACATCCATACCTGTTAGAAAAGAAGTAAAATATTTAGGTGTGATAATAGATCACACACTCACCATGCTACCACACATAAAACAAACCGTAAAAACCATCTACTACAAACTAAAAACTATTCAGCACCTAAGGCCACTCCTAGAAACTCAAGATTTTAGATCTGTAGTAAATACACTAATCACCCCCCACTTTGACTACTGCAATAGTCTATTAATAGGCCTCCCTCAAAAAAGCACATACCTTCTTCAAAGAGCTCAGAACATCTGTGCAAAAGTAATAGCTAAAGCACGTCTAACAGACCACGTAACCCCAATACTGCTAGAACTACACTGGCTCCCAATCAATAGCCGAATCAGATACAAAACTATCCTAACAACCTTTAAACTCATAAAAGACATAGCCCCCTCACACCTATCCACACTACTGCAATCACCAAACAAAACTAGATCACACAGACAAAACGAAGCCCACTCCCTTATCACACCAAAAGCCTTCAGGAAGACAAAGAAAACCACTAGCTCCAGAGCATTCACATTCACTGCCCCTACGCTCTGGAATGACCTCCCAATAGACCTTCGCGTCATAAATGACCTCTCAGTTCAGGAAAGAGCTAAAAACTTACCTCTTTACTGAACACTTTGAAATCCCATATTCCCCCAAAACACCTCCATAACCATGGTATTACACACACGAACCCCCTTGCTCAAACTAAACAACTCACCCCCCCGTCTGAAACCCCATACACACCCCCGATTTACGTCATAAAAGGAAATAAATTCCAAAATATACACAAAGCACAACCACTGTAAATATCCAATGTAAATAATTTAATGGTTGTTTGTATTACTAATACATCTTGAAGTTGAAGTTTTGTTCAATGTAAATAGTTAAACTTAACCGTTCATTGTAAATAGTTGAATCTGATTGTTCAATGTAAATGTATACATCTGTGTACAATTGTTAAAATGTTCCTTGTAAACCGCCCTTGATCGCTGGAAGGGGCGGTATAGAAAAATATAGATAAATAAATAAATAAATAAATAAATATCCCGCTTACAGGCAGTTACACGTTTTACAGGTCTGTAAATTGTGTAACTGCCTTTGAATATCGGGTTCACAGTCTTTATGTTCATTGAAGCAAACCCATAGTTGTTTCTTGGTCTTTTCAGTATGCATCAGACCACAGGGGCAAATCACAGCATGGTTCACATTCTTAGTGTTGCAATTGGAAAAACTCTTGAAAATGCAATACGTGGGCCATTGTGAAAAACTTGATGTAAAGCTAATATTGGCCAATGTTTGTATACTCTGGGCTATCTTCCTTGATGCATAATTTAAGAGAGATGTTGGTACATTCTGATTATCGTTTATCAGCTCCCACTTTAAGAACAGATGGACATCATAGCCCTTGTGGGCATTGCTGTGTATGCGATCAGTCCCTAGATGTGTCTAATTTGGTAAACCCACAATCTGGAAAGAAGTACACCCTTAAGTATATTACCAATTGTTTGACCTCTTGGGCCATCTATGTCATCATTTGTCCCTGCTCTAAACTTTGTGAGAAGGACTTGTGGGAAAGTAACATAGTATATGACGACAGATAAAGACCAGCATGGTGCATCTAGTCTGCCCAGCAAGGCAGCAAGAGTAGGTACACCTGCTGCTCCGTGCAGATTGCCCCTCCCCATGCCACAAAACTATTTAAAGTTGTTAAAACCCAAGAAGATTGTGGAAAATTGCAAGAGGATCTTGATAAATTGGAAGACTGGGCATCCAAATGGCAGATGAAATTTAATGTGGACAAGTGCAAAGTTATGCACCTAGGAAAGAACAACCCAAACTATGGTTACACGATGCAAGGTTCCACATTAGGAACCACCACCCAGGAAAAAGATTTAGGCGTCATCATGGAAAACATGTTAAAACCCTCCGCCCAGTGTGCAGCGGCGGCCAAGAGAGCAAATAGAATGATAGGTATCATAGGGAAAGGAATGGAACATAAAACAAAGGATATTATACTGCCTCTGTATCGTTCCATGGTGCGACCGCACCTTGAATATTGTGTGCAATTCTGGTCACCGTATCTTAAAAAGGATATAGCGTTATTAGAAAAGGTACAGAGAAGAGTCACCAAAATGGTAAAGGGGATGGAAGGCTACTCCTACGAAGAGAGGTTAAAAAGGTTAGGGCTCTTCAACCTGAAAAAGAGACGGCTGAGATATGATAGAAGTCTATAAATTAATGAATGGAGTGGAACGGGTAAACATAGATTGATTGTTTACGTTATCAGAATATAGAAAGACTAGGGGACATGCAATGAAGCTACAGGGTAAATTATTTAAGACTAATAAGAGAAAATAATTTTTCATTCAACGTGTAATCAAACTCTGGAATTTGTTACTGGAGGATGTAGTAAAGGCTGTTAGTGTAGCTGGGTTTAAAAAAGGTTCGGACAAGTTCCTGGAGGAAAGGTCCATAAAACATTATTAAAAAGGGACCCAGGATATCAATGCCCGACCCAATACAAGGATTGCGGAACCTGTGTCGTTTGGGGAATCTGCTAGGCACATATGACCTATATTGGCCACTGTTGGAAACAGGATGCTGGGCTTGATGGACCTTGGTCTGACCCAGTATGGCATATCTTATGTTCCTTTGTTTAGGGGTATACGTGTACCCACCACTCTGTGTAGGTCACCCCTATTTGTTGAGATATAAGAGATAGTTATGTTTATTTTGATTTTATCCTGTTGCTATAAAGGGATCCACTGTGTCTGTCTCATGCCATTTTGAATTCTGTCACTGTATTTGCGCCCCCCCCCCCTTCCATAGGGAGGGCATTCCAAGCATCTACCACCCTTTCAGTGAAAAAATATTTCCCAACATCACCTTTCAATTTACCCCCTTGCAGCTTTGTTATGCACTCTAGTTTTATAGCTTCCCCGTCTTTGGAAGAGGTTTGTTTGTTCATTAATACTCTTTAAGTATTTAAAGATCTGAATCATATCTCCCCTGTCCCTCCTCTCTTCCAGAGTGTACATATTTAGGTCTTCAAGTCTCTTCTCATAAGTCTTCTGACGTAGGCTCCAAATCATTTTGGTCGCCTTCCTCTGAACAGTTTCCAATCTTTTTATATCCTTTGCAAGATATGGTCTCCAAAACTGAACACAATATTCCAAGTGAAGCCTTACCAGCGACTTGTACAGTGGCATTAGTACGTCTTCCTTTCTGCTGGTAATTCTTCTTTGTATGCAACTCGGCATCCTTCTGGCTTATTGCCATCGCCTTGTTGCACTGTTCGCCACCTTGAGAACCTCAGAAACAGTCAAAGCAAGGTCCTTCTGGTCCATGCACACTAACCTCTCACCCCCATCACGTACAATTCCCTTGGATTTCTGCTTCCCAAGTGAATGACACTGCACGTCTTCACATTAAATCTTAACTGCCAAGCATTAGACCATTCTTCCAGTTTTTGTAGATCTTTCCTCATGTTCTCCACTCCCTCAGGGGAGTCCACTGTGTTGCAAATTTTCATGTCATCTGCAAAAAGACACTTTTCCATTCAGTCCTTCAGCAATATCACTCACAAATACATTGAACAATATCAATCTCCCTGCTAATCTCCTTCCTTTCATCCGAGTGAGTTCCATTTACCATCACCTTCTGTCATCTGTCAGTCAACCAATTTCTGATCCAGTTCACCACCTTGGGACCCATCCCCAAGCTGCTGAGTTTATTGATAAGCCTATGAGGAACAGTATCAAAGGTTTTGCTAAAATCCAGGTAGATGACACCCGTCGCATGCCCTTGATCTAGTTCTTTGGTCACCCAGTCAAAGAACTCAATCAGATTTGTTTGGCAAGATTGTCCTTTGGTTAAACCATGTTGCCTTGGATCATGCAACCTGTTGGATTTGAGAAAGTCCACTATTCAGTACTCTTCAGGAATGCCTCCTTTACTTTTCCCGCTACCGAGTTAAGGCTTACTGGCCTGTAGTTTGCAACTTCTTCCCTGTTATCACTTTTGTGAAGAGGTACCACATCATCCCTTCTCCACTCTTATGGAACTTCTCCTGTCTCATGGAACTTCTCCTGTCTCCAAGGATCTATTAAAAATATCCTTTAATGGCCCTGCAAGAACCTCTCTGAGCTCTTTCAGTATCCTGGGATGTATCCCATTGTGTCCCATGACCTTGTCCACTTTCAATTTTGCAAGCTGTTCTAACACATTATCTTCTGTAAATGGTGTGGTATCTACTCTATTCCCATTTGTATATTTGGGAATCACAGGTGGTCCTTCTCCAGGATTTTCTTTAGTAAAATGAGAGCAGAAGTATCTAGCAATCTCCAGGAACAAGCAGGAATGAGTCATCACATATGGGTATCGTCGATACCAACGGAGCCTGCGCGGGAACGCTCCCCAGCGTCCAGTAAGAAAGCTTTTGGGAGCATCCCACAGCACCTGCGCGCTGCCTTCCCGCCCTTCCCAACCGCCTCTCTCCAGTTCTTCTTTTCCGCGGAGCCAGCAGGTTGTGTTCCTGTCACAGCAGAAGAATTCTTTATTTTTTTTTCTTTATTTTTCTGTGTCACGTCTGCCTTCTTTGACGTCAGACCGGTATCGCCGGTCTTTTCTTTTCTTTTCTTTCTTATACAAAAACAAAAAACAACAACTTTTCTTTCTTCAACTGTGCATTTGCGGTTTGGGCCTTAGGCCTGAACATTTTTCTCCTCATGGAGAAGCCTGCTTCCGGGTTTAAAAAGTGAACGAAGTGTGGCGGTACTATTTCTGTCACCGACACCCATGATTGGTGTCTAAAATGTTTGGGTCCTGACCATTCCATCACGGATTGTGTGTCCTGTACCATGATGTCTAAAAGAGGTCGGCAGAATCGAACAGCCAAGCTCAGTACCCTGTTTCCCTCTGATGCAGCCTCGGTGGCATCGACGTCTTCCAGGGCTGCTTCTTCCTCCCATGGATCTCAGGTAACCAAACATAAATCTAGCCGGTCCTTGAAGGGCAAATCTCCCTTTAAGCATCGAGATGCCTCCGGGCTTGTCCTCGAGGAATCCACCCCGGCGGGAAGTTCCGGCTTCCAAAGCATTATCTATGGGGTCACAGGTTGACATCGATGGCTCGGCCTCGACCGATCACCTGTTGCCGTGTTCTGGGGTACCGGTGGCCTCCACCGGTACCGACATCCAGACTCTGGTGGCGTCGATGGATCAGAAGATTCTGTCCATGCAGCGCACCCTAACGGCGTTTATGCAGGCTTCGACGCCTTCGGTACCGCAACAATCTCCGTTGCCGGTACCGACTCCGGCACCGGCATTGTTTCCGGTGCCGGTACAGATTGCATTGACATCGGCTTCGGTGTCGACTGCAATGGTACCCTGTCCTATGATGCCCATCGGTACCGAACCGGTACCGCTTACTCCCGATGTCGATCCCACTCGGTACGCGTATCGGGCTTTACTGGAGCATCCAGACAGGCGATACTTTGATTCCTCCGAAGACTCTGATGAGTCGGAGGCTTCTGTCGAGGCACCGGTACTTCTTCCTCAGGAGTCTGATTCTCCAAAACGAAGAATGTCTCCTCCAGAAGACTTGTCTTTTCAAGACTTCATTAGGGAAGTGGCTAGGGGCCTCTCCATTACAGTGGCCCCTGAGTCAGAGCCTAGAGCCAAGCAATTAGATTTTTTGCAATACCCTAAAGCTCCTAAAGAAGCAGCCACCTTACCTATTCATGAGATTCTCTATGATCTCATGTTGAGCATGTGGGAGACTCCTCTTACTACCTCTCCTCATTCTCATAGGTTAGACACCATGTACCGTGTCCCTCCTTGTCCTGGCTTTCATAAGTCTCAGCTTCCTCACCACTCTATTGTGGTAGAGTCTGCCATGAGGAAAATAAAGAGTGCAAAGAGACACTCATCTAATCCTCCAGGACGTGAATGCAGAACCCTTGATGCTTTTGGCAGAAGGGTTTTCCAAGCTAAAATGCTTGCTGCCAGAATCAACTCCTATAGTCTCTATATGGGGATGTTTCTAAAAGAAGTCACAGATCATCTGCAGACTTTAGCCCCTTTTATTTCAGAAGATAAAAGGCAGGAATTTCTCACTTGGCTTAAACATGCCCAAGATGTTTCCAAATTTTCCAACCGTGCAGCCTTTGACTCTTTTGAGTGTGTAAGTAGAGCCTCGGCTATTGCCATAGGTGCACGCAGAATTGCTTGGTTACAAGCATCTGATTTGGAACTCTGGGTCCAAGATGAATTGGGAAATCTTCCTTGTACAGGTGAAAACCTTTTTGGCAGGGATTGGAAAGCAAAGGCCAATCAGATGGATGCTGAGAACTCTGCTTTGGATCGACTTTCAAAGTCTACCTCTGCTCCTGCTAAGAAAAGATTGTTCAAAAAGACACCTTTTTCTAAAAAGGGAAGATACTAGCCTGCTTATGGTCAGCAGACATCTTCTGCAGGTCGTTTTGCTGCAAAGCGTCAGCAACCACCTAAACAGGCCAAGTCAAAGGCTGCCAGGCCTCCCACGGCCCAGCAGCCTCAGCCTCCTCAAGGCCTTTGACTTGCAACTAGAGAACTTAGCCTTTCTGGCTCTGGAAGAACCAGAGCCCCTCACCATTCCAGGAAGGTTAGCTTACTTTGCTCCCAGATGGGAGCAAATCACAGCAGAGCAATGGACCCTCTCCATTATAAAGGAAGGGTACAAGCTTCATTTCTTAAACTTTCCTCCCCACACCATGGTGAAACAGTTCAATTCTCCAACATCTCTCCTCAACCTTCTGGGTCAGGAGATTGCTACCCTTCTTGCCCAAGGGGCAATAGAAGAAGTACCCCTTCTTCAACAGGACTCAGGGTTCTACTCCCCTTATTTTCTTATTCCAAAGAAAACAGGGGGCTACAGACCCATTTTAGATCTCAGAGAATTGAACAAGTTTCTATTCAAAGAGAAATTCAAGATGATTTCTCTCGGTACTCTGCTGCCATACCTTCAGAGTCAGGATTGGCTTTGTTCTCTAGATCTCAAGGATGCGTACACCCATGTCCTCATCCATCCAACACACAGAAGGTTCCTTCGGTTCCTTTTTCAAGGAAAGCACTACCAATACAGGGTGCTTCCTTTCGGTCTGGCCTCTGCACCAAGGGTGTTCACAAAATGCATGGCAGTAGTAGCTGCATTTCTGCGCACTCTAGGAATATTCGTTTTCCCATATCTGGACGACTGGCTCATTCGAGCTCCATCCCAGTCAGAGGCCCAGATTTGTCTAACCTGCACAATGCGTATCCTTCAGTATTTGGGACTGGTAATAAACATCCCAAAATCCCATCTCACCCCTACTCAGTCCCTGGAGTTTATAGGGGCCTTGCTGGATACCACAACTGCAAGGGCCTATCTTCCTCAGGCCCGTTGCCTACGCTTGGTGCATTTAGCCTCCCAGATACAGTTAAAGTCCCATTTAACTGCTCGAGAGATGTTACAACTATTAGGCCACATGGCATCCACCGTGCATGTGGTTCCATATGCTCGCCTTCACATGAGGGCAGCTCAATGGACTTTGTCCACCCAATGGACTCAGGCATCAGGTTGCCTGTCAGACAACATAGCAAACTCCAGTCGCCTATTTTGTTTTCTCCGGTGGTGGAAGTCCCCTCCAAACCTGTTGCTGGGGTCCCCTTTTCAGCAGTCGCTACCCCAAGCAACTCTGACAACAGATGCTTCTCCAATGGGTTGGGGAGCTCATCTGCAGGATCTCTCCACCCAGGGCATCTGGTCTCCACAGGAGACTTCTCTGCATATCAATCTCTTGGAACTCAGAGCAATATTCTTAGCTCTCAGAGTGTTCCATTCCCTGCTCAGCTACAGGACAGTCCTCATCCATACGGACAACTAAGTAGCCATGTTCTATGTAAACAAGCAGGACGGGACTGGCTCTCTGTCGCTTTGCAACGAAGCTTTGCGACTGTGGGCCTTCGCCAGAGAGCATCACATCCATCTTCTGGCAGTATATCTTCCAGGCATTCAAAACTCTTGGGCGGACAGACTCAGTCGAGTTCTGCTCCCACACGAGTGGTCCCTCCACATGGACCAGGTAGCCAGGATTTTTCGAATTTGGGGAACCCCGGACATAGACCTCTTTGCAAGTCCGTGGAATGCCAAACTTCCCCTGTTCTGTTCCAGAATTCCGTGTCAGGGAGTTCAGGCCAAGGATGCCTTCCTCCTTCACTGGGGTCAAGACTTCCTTTATGCCTTTCCACCAATTCCCCTAATTCCCAAAACACTATTCAAGCTTCAGAGAGATCGAGGGACCATCGTCCTCATAGCTCCACATTGGCCACGCCAAGTGTGGTACCCTCTACTTCTGCATCTCTCTCAAGCTCCTTCCCTGGACTTGGGCTCTGCACCAGACCTTCTGTCCCAGGAAGGGGGGACATTGTGGCACCCAAACCCCAAGTCGCTCCATCTCAGGGCTTGGTTGCTGAGGGCCTAGACCTTCAAGATTTTCATCTCTCTCAGCAAGTCCGAGATGTTATTCATGCCTCTAGAAAGCCTTCTACTAGGCGTTCCTATGCTTTCAAATGGAAAAGATTTACCATTTGGTGTTCAGAGAAGGGTCTAATACCTCTGAATTCTCTACTAGAGTATCTCCTGCATCTATCCCATGCAGGCCTGAAAACGAATTCATTAAGAGTCCATTTGAGTGCTATTGCAGCGTCCCTCAAGCCTCTCAATGGTCAACCTATTTCCTCTCACCCTCTTATAGCAAGATTCATGAGAGGCCTTCTTTTAACTAAACCTCCCATTAGACCACCTCCAGTGGCATGGGACTTAAACCTGGTTCTTGGCCAGCTTATGAAGCCACCCTTTGAACCTTTAGCCACCACCTCCTTGAAATTTCTTTCTTGGAAAGTTGTTTTTCTCATTGCAGTCACCTCAGCACGCCGCATCAGTGAGTTGCAAGCTTTGGTGGCTAATCCACCTTATACAAGGTTCCATCATGATAAGGTAGTCCTCAGGACCAATCCACACTTTATGCCTAAAGTGGTCTCGCCTTTTCATCTGAACCAGGAGGTATATTTACCTGTCTTTTTTCCAGGACCTCATGCATCAAATGCAGAGAGGAATCTTCATACCTTGGATTGTAAGAGAGCTCTCGCTTTCTACTTACAAAGAACACAGCAACATAGAAAGTCTTCTCAACTCTTTGTTGCTTTTGATCCTTCTCATTTAGGACTTCCAGTCTCTAAGAGAACACTGTCCAACTGGATTGCTCAGTGTATTTCTTTCGCCTACCAGAGTAGGAACATTTCTCTGGAGGGCCATGTCACAGCTCACAATGTGAGAGCCATGGCAGCCTCAATGGCTCATCTAAACTCTGTGTCCATCGACCAAATCTGTCGAGCGGCCACCTGGGCCTCGGTTCATACCTTCACAGCCCATTACTGTTTGGACAAGGACTCCCGCCGGGATGCCTCGTTTGGTCAGGCTGTCCTCAAACACCTGTTCCATTCCTAATCAACTCCTACCCACCTACCCTGGTCGGATGCCAGAGATCCATGGGGGGAAGTGGAGCCCTCTGCAAGGGCACACAACCATGGGGTCTCTCCCTGGCATCTGCAGCTAGGGAGTCCCCATATGTGAAGACTCATTCCTGCTTGTTCCTGGAGATAGCACAGTTACTTACCTGTAACAGGTGATCTCTGGGAACAGCAGGAATAAGTCTTCACAACCCACCCACCTCCCCTAGGAGTTGTATCTCTCTATCTATCTTTCCTTTCCTCTCTCTCTCTTTGTCTCAGCTTTAAAACTCGAACTGGAGAGAGGCGGTTGGGAAAGGCGGGAAGGCAGCGCGCAGGCGCTGTGGGATGCTCCCAAAAGCTTTCTTACTGGATGCTGGGGAGCGTTCCTGCGCAGGCTCCGTCGGTACCGACGATACCCATATGTGAAGACTTATTCCTGGTGTTTCCAGAGATCACCTGTTACAGGTAAGTAACTGTGCTTTTTCGCTTTTTCAGTGTCACTTTCCACAAATCTGTTCCCAGCACTTTTGAGTCCTGCAATTCCACCTCTGATTTTCCTTCTCTCCCAAATATACCTGAAGAAAGTTGTGTCGCCACACTTCACATCTTTAGCCATCTTTTCTTCTGCCTTTGATTTTGCTAGCCTTATTTCTCTTTTTGTTTTTTAGTTTGATCCTGTATTCATTTCTGTGTTCCTCTGTTTGCGAGCTTTTGAATTTTGTGAAAGCTATGTTTTTTTGCCTTTATTAGTGCAGCCACTTCTTTGGAGAACCAAATAGGTTTCCTTTTCCTTTTGTTTTTATTTGCTTTCCTTACATATGTATCTGTTGCCCCTTTTATTACCTCTTTCAGTTTAGCCCATTGCATTTCCACTTCCTTTATCCCCTCCCACCCTGCCAACTCCTCCTTCAGGTAGTTGGCCATTTTATTGAAGTCGGGGTTTTTGAAGTCTAGGACTTCTAGCTTGCTGTGATTGGACTCCACCTTGGCTTTTATCTCAAACCACACTGTGTGATGATCGCTGCTGTTCACATGGGCATCCACCCAGACGTTCGGCACACTATCTCCGTTGGTGAGGTTTCCCTGGTCAGTTCCATCATCATTTGTCTAAGTAACGCATCTTAGAAGGCACCCACAATTTTTTTAATTCTTTCCAGATTTGCAGAAGGAATACTCCAATCCACATCGGGTAGATTAAAGTCACCCAATATGATCACTTCCCCCTTCGTAACTATCTTTACAATATCAATAATCAATTTGTTATTTCTTCAGTTTGAGTTGGAGGCCTGTAGACTACACCAGTATGGATGACAGTGCCATCTCTTCTTTCCAACACAATCCACAGCACTTCTTCTTTTCCCCACGTCCCCTGCATTTCAGTAGCTTTAATCTTGATTTTGACATATAGGTCTACGCCGCCTCCTTTTCCACCCTCTCTATCTCTTCTAAATAGATTATAGCCAGCTATGGTTATATCCCATTCATGCGACTCGTTAAACCATGATTTTGTAATGGGCACAATGTCCAAGTCCATTTCCACCATTAGAGCTTCCAGGTCAGGAACTTCGTTGGCTAGGCTTTGAGCATTTGTGCTTATTGCTTTTCAGCATTTGTTGGCTGGCTTGCCTGAATTTTGCATGGATTTGTTCTACACATCTCTTCCCACTTGCCATTGATATGTGGTTTAAAAGTATGGCTGTTTCCAATGTTATGCTTTTGCTGGGAATGATGTCCTTCTCTATCCTTCACTCCCTTTCCCTAGTTTAAATATGTGTACACATACTACCTGAATTTTTCACTCGGGATCCTTTTCCCTGCGATGGAGAGATATAGTCAATCAGCACAGTATAGCCTTTTGTTCATCCATCGGTTTCCCCAGTCGCCTTTATATCTAAATCCTTCTTGTTTGCACCAGGTTTGGAGCTGTGTATTAAAGTTGTTTATGCAATGTAGCCTTTCTGCCCCCTTACCAAGAACAGGTAGAACTTCTGAGAATGCTATAGTATTAACAAAGGGCTTGAGTTTTCCTCCCAGTATCTGGAAGTCCCTTTGTACTGCAGAGACACTGTTTCTAGCCAGGTCATTTGTACCCAAGTGGATGACAACATCAATTTTGGAGTGCTCGTTTTCTGCACTAACTATTCCAACAATTTGGTTGGTATTCCTGCTGGCTGAAGAGCCTGGGAGGCATTTAACCATCTTCTCTTCTTTGAACTGTGTTCCCAAATTGGTGCCTCTGATGATGGAATCTCCAATTAGTAGTAGTTTTCTGTTTTGTGTTTTTTTTTCTTTGTATTTGGTGCATTATCAGTAGATTGGGCATTGACTCTCTCATTTAAGGGCACTCCAGTTTCCACAGATTGTGCACCCTCATTATCCAAGGCAGATAAGGTATTATCTCCAGGAACAAGCAGGAATAAGTCCTCACATATGGGTACGTCGGTACCGACGGAGCCCGTGCGGGAAAGCTCCCCAGCTTCTTAGAATAGAAGCTTTTGGGACCTCCCACTGCACATGCGCACTGCCTTCCCGCCTTCCTGAACAGCTCTCCTCAGTTTCTCTTTTTCCGCGGAGCCAGCAGGTCGTGTTCCTGTCACCGCTGAAGAAATTGTTATTTTATTTGTTTCTTTAGACCGCGTACCTGCCTTCCCCATACCGATACCGGTATCGCCGGTCTTTTCTTTCTTTCTTTAAAAAATTATAATTCTTTTTTCTTATTTTTAGCTTTTTGGTCACTTCAGAGAGGCCTCTCGGCCTACTCAATTTCTCCTCATGGAGAAGCCAGCCCCTGGATTTAAGAAGTGTACCAAATGTAATGCTGTTATTTCAGTCACAGACACCCATGAATGGTGTCTGAAATGTTTGGGGCCTGACCATTCCATACCGGACTGCCCATCTTGCTCCCACATGTCTAAACGTGGGCTGCAGAACCGGGCCAACAAATTCCATGTGCTGTTTGCTTCAGAGAATACAGCATCACAGTCATCCAGGTCTTCTTCTCCGGATGGATCTCAGGTAACCAAACCTTCTGTGGGCAAGTCCTCAAAGAGCAAATCTCCTTCAAAGCATCGAGAGGCTCTTAGCTTAGAACTTGAGGACCCTGCCCCAGCCAAACAACCCCGGCGGGAAGTCCAACTTCCAAAAACGCCAATTCAGGGGTCTCAGGTTGATATCGATGCTACGGCCTCGACAGATCACCTGTTAGCCTGCTCTGGGGTACCGGGTCACTCCGGTACCGACATCCAGGCAGCTATGGCGTCCATGGGCGATACTGTACAGTCCATGCAGCAGGCCGTCATGGCTTTCATTAAAGCTGCAACGCCATCGGTTCCGCTTTCAGCGGTTCCGGGCCCGATACCGGTATCGTCCGCCATGCCGGTATCGAGGCCGTCCACCTCTAAACGCAAGTCGGTACCGTATGGGCTTTCGCTCCATACCGGTTCCATACCCGATACGCCCGATATCGATACCGATCGGTACGCGTATCGTGCGTTAGAGGAAAGCACCGATTCCTCTGAGGATTTTCACTCCTCTGATGATTCTGCTGAGTTTTCACTCAACTTACCTGAGGAGCCCTCTTCTCCTAAAAGGAGAATGTCCCCTCCAGAGGATTTGTCCTTCCAGGACTTTGTTTTAGATATGGCTACAGCCCTTTCTATTACCACCTCCTCTGAAAAGGAACCCAGATCCAAAAAACTGGATATTTTGGGATACTCAAAGGCCCCTAAGGAGGCAGTTACCCTGCCTATCCATGAAATCCTTCAAGAACAACTGATGGATTTCTGGGAAAATCCTTTGACTTTGTCTCCTTATTCCCGTAGGTTGGACACCATGTATAGGGTCCCTCCTTCTCCTGGTTTCCAAAAGACTCAATTGCCCCACCACTCTATTGTGGTGAAGTCTGCAATGAAGAAGATTAGGAGTACCAAAAGGCACTCTTCCACCCCTCCAGGACGGGAATGTAAGACTTTGGACTCTTTTGGTAGGAAAATTTTCCAGGCTAGTATGCTTATAGCCAGGATTAATTCCTACAGTCTCTATATGGGCATGTTCCTGGAGGAACTTGCCAAAAAGGTGCGGCATTTTGCCCCCTTTATCCCTGAGGATAAAAAGCAGGGATTCCTTTCCCTAGTGAAACAACTCTTAGAGGTTTCTAAGTTCTCTAATAGGGCAGCATATGATTCCTTTGAGGGAGCCAGTAGGGCTTCGGGCATTGCTATTGCAGCCCGACGTCTTGCTTGGCTCCAGGCCTCTGATCTGGAACCTTGGGTTCTAGATGGCTTACGGAATCTGCCCTGTACAGGTGAGAACTTATTTGGGGAAGAGTGGCAAATCAAAGCCACCCAGATGGATGCTGAAAATGCCACCTTGGAAAGACTTTCAAAGTCCACTTCAATTCCTACTAAGAAAAAGTCTTTTAAAAGGCCTTACTATAAGAAGGCCAGAGTTGCTTCAAATACTGGCCAGCAGTCTTCTCAACCTCGCTATACTGCTAAGCGTCAGCAATCCAAACAAGCACGAGCTAAGCCTGCAGCAGCTACTGTAGCTCAGCAGGCTCCAACCCCTCAGGGGTTTTGACTTGCTCCTAGGGAACTTGCCACTTCTGGTTCTAACACAACCAGAACCTCTCACCATACCCGGAAGGTTGGTTCACTTTGCTCCCAGATGGGAACAAATCACAACAGAACAATGGACCCTCTCTATCATTCGAGAGGGTTACAAACTTCATTTCTCCAGCCTTCCTCCCCATCATATGGTGAGACCATTCAATTCTCCCCCATCTCTCCTAACCCTGTTGGGTCCAGAGGTTTCCTCTCTTCTTGCCCAAGGGGCCATAGAAGAGGTTCCTCTTCCTCAACAAGGGTCCGGTTTCTACTCCCCTTATTTTCTCATTCCAAAGAAGACAGGGGGATTCAGACCAATCCTAGATCTGAGAGAATTGAACAAATTTCTCTTCAAGGAGAAATTCAAAATGCTGTCTCTCGGCATTCTCCTTCCTTACCTCCAGGGTCAGGACTGGCTTTGTTCTCTAGACCTACAGGATGCGTATACACATATACTCATCCATCCATCCCACAGAAAGTATCTTCGCTTTCTGTTTCAGGGAAAACATTTCCAATACAGAGTACTCCCCTTCGGTCTAGCCTCTGCTCCAAGAGTATTCACAAAATGCATGGCAGTCGTAGCCGCATTTCTAAGAGGCATGGGAATCTTTGTCTTCCCATATCTGGACGACTGGCTCATCCGAGCTCCAACTCAGTCACAGGCCCAGATTTCCCTGGACCACACAAGGAGCCTTTTGCAGTATCTGGGACTGGTAGTAAACCTTCCCAAGTCCCAACTCATCCCTACTCAATCTCTAGAATTCATAGGGGCCCAGTTGGACACCATCACTGCAAGGGCCTACCTCCACATGTTCGAGGCCAGCGCCTCCTGAGTTTGGCCTCCCAAGCTCAGTCCAGCACTCACTTGACAGCCAGGGAAATGCTACGCCTACTGGGTCATATGGCCTCCACAGTGCATGTGGTGCCCTATGCTCGTCTTCATATGAGAGCAGCTCAATGGACCCTGGCCACTCAGTGGACTCAGGCGTCAGGAGCGCTCTCAGACCAAATACAAACCTCCGATCGTCTGTTTTGGTCCCTCCACTGGTGGACTTCCACCAAGAATCTGTTGTTGGGGGCTCCATTTCAACCATTGCTACCCCAAGCAACCCTCACAACAGATGCCTCCCAAACAGGGTGGGGAGCCCATCTGCAAACTCTCTCCACTCAGGGCACTTGGTCTCTACAGGAGACCACCCTTCATATCAATCTTCTGGAACTGCGAGCAATTTACCTTGCCCTCAAGGTCTTCCACTCCCTCCTAGCCAACCTCACTGTCCTAGTTCAGACGGACAATCAGGTGGCCATGTTTTACATAAACAAACAAGGAGGGACGGGCTCTCTGTCGCTTTGCAACGAAGCTCTAAGACTATGGGCCTTCGCCAGAGAGCATCAGATTCACCTGCTAGCAGTGTATCTCCCAGGAGTTCAAAACTCTCGGGCAGACAGGCTCAGTCGAGTTCTGCTGCCACACGAATGGTCCCTACATTTGGACCAAATAAACCGAATCTTTCAGGAATGGGGGACCCCGGACATAGACCTCTTTGCAAGTCCGTGGAATGCCAAACTTCCCCGGTTCTGTTCCAGAACTCCGTGTCAGGGAGCTCAGGCTACGGACGCCTTTCTCCTGAATTGGAATCAGGCATTCCTATATGCCTTTCCACCCATTCCTTTGATTCCCAAGACTCTGTTCAAACTCCAGAGGGATCATGGAACTATGATCCTCATAGCTCCACGCTGGCCACGCCAAGTGTGGTTCCCTCTACTTCTACAGCTCTCCCAGGGATCCTACTTGGATCTGGGAGCTGCGCCAGACCTCCTGTCTCAGGAGGAGGGGACTTTGTGGCACCCAAACCCCAAATCCCTTCACCTCAGTGCTTGGTTACTGAAGGCTTAAGCCTTCAAGACTTTCATCTTTCCCAACCAGTGAAAGATATCCTTTCTGCCTCTAGGAAACCCTCTACCAGGCGTTCCTATGCTTTCAAATGGAAACGTTTTTCCATTTGGTGTGCTCAGCAGGGTCTTGACCCTCTGGCACTTCCTTTGAATTCTCTTCTTGATTATCTCCTGCATCTATCCAATGCAGGCCTCAAGACGAATTCGGTAAGAGTCCATTTAAGTGCTATTGCAGCATCCTTGAAACATATAAATGGACAACCTATCTCCTCTCATCCTCTTGTTGCAAGATTCATGAGAGGCCTGACTCTCACTAAACCTCCCATCAGACCACCCCCGGTCGCATGGGATTTGAATCTAGTGCTCGGTCAACTTATGAAGCCACCTTTTGAGCCAATGTTTTCCACCTCCTTGAAATTTCTTTCCTGGAAGGTCATCTTCCTCATTGCAGTCACTTCGGCTCGCCGCATCAGTGAGCTGCAGGCTTTAGTGGCTAATCCACCTTACACAAGATTTCATCATGATAAGGTGGTCCTTAGGACGAATCCCCACTTTATGCCTAAAGTGGTCTCGCCTTTTCATCTTAATCAAGAGGTATATCTACCTGTCTTTTTTCCAGCTCCTCATGCATCCAATGCAGAGAGGAACCTTCATACTCTGGATTGTAAAAGAGCTCTCGCTTTTTACCTTAATAGGACTCAGCCACATCGAAAGTCTTCTCAACTTTTTGTGGCCTTTGATCCTTCCCATTTGGGACTTCCAGTCTCCAAGCGTACACTTTCCAATTGGATTGCTCAGTGTATTTCTTTTGCTTACCAGAGCAAAAACATTTCTCTGGAAGGCCATGTCACTGCTCACAATGTGAGGGCCATGGCAACTTCTATGGCTCATCTGCACTCTGTTTCCATAGATCAGATCTGTCGAGCCGCTACCTGGGCCTCGGTTCATACCTTCACAGCCCATTACTGTTTGGACAAGGACTCCCGCCGGGATGCCTTGTTTGGCCAGGCTGTCCTCAAGCACCTGTTCCATTCCTAAACAACTCCTGCCCACCTTCCCAGAATGGATGCCTGAGATCCATACGAAGATGGCGAACCTTTACAGGGGATCCCATGCATCTAAGCTAGGGAGTCCCCATATGTGAGGACTTATTCCTGCTTGTTCCTGGAGATAGCACAGTTACTTACCTGTAACAGGTGATCTCTGGGAACAGCAGGAATTAGTCCTCACAACCCACCCACCTCCCCTAGGAGTTGTATCTTTTATCTATCTATCTTCCTGTCCTCTCTCTGTTGACTCAGCTATAAACTCGAAACTGAGGAGAGCTGTTCAGGAAGGCGGGAAGGCAGTGCGCATGTGCAGTGGGAGGTCCCAAAAGCTTCTATTCTAAGAAGCTGGGGAGCTTTCCCGCACGGGCTCCGTCGGTACCGACGTACCCATATGTGAGGACTAATTCCTGCTGTTCCCAGAGATCACCTGTTACAGGTAAGTAACTGTGCTATGCAGGGAGATCTCTTGATGTGTATAAAATGTCTCTGCATTACAGGTCGAACCTACCAGAGCCCACTGTGATCCATTTGTTTCTGGGCTCTTTGATTCTGTGGGAGCGGTGGTGGATTTTGTTCATTTTGTACCCTAGAAGAGGTGTGTTTAATTGTAACTAATTCTTCCCTTACTAGAGTCAATTCTTTATGCATAGCAGCTAACTTGAGGCATATAGGGCAAGCTGTTAGGTTCCAAATGATTCTTCTCAGAATGAAAGCACCACAGTTATTGCATTGAATACATGACATGCTGATTAAGCAGTCCTAGGAGAAGGAGAAAAGGTGGGTGTAATATCTAATTAAAGGACAGATGATGACTATATAGGCAATGCAACCCAGGGGTGGGTAGGGTGGGTGGGAACTTAAGTGTCCCTGGCCAGTAGACCTTACATGAACTGAGGGCACAGATATCTGATTTAAAGGCTACGCAAGGAATGTTAGCAGTCAAAATATTCCTAAAAATGTATATCCAACAGTTGAAATTTATATTAAAAAACACAGGCAATTGTAAAGTCTGAAAGCTTAGCTGTGTGGAGTCTCTTGAAGCTGTGATGACCAGAGTTGATCAGGTTCTTGTGGACAGGCTGTAGAGGTGATTCAATTAGCCCTACCCTGTGAAGCTTCTAACCGACAGTGTCTGATTGAACACTAGTTACGACTTGCGATGGTGCTATCACTGCCCCCATGGTGCAACATTGTATTGAGCATAATCATGTTTGGCCACAGTTACGATGGTTGATCATTGATTGTGTCAATGAAAGATCTGGGGGATTGCATGCAACAGCTGGCACGGTTAGAGCAAAGATGGATTTTTTCACTTAATTCAGTCCAACCTGTGGGCCTTAACGAGCCTTTAGATTGGCTGACAGCTCTTTAAATCTGATTGGTGAGATCTGTTTGAATGCAGTTTTGCTTTCCTTAAGTAACCATTAGTGAGATTTGAGGTATCTCGGTGGAGTTTTCAGAGTGTTATGTGATAAGTCCTGAAGCAGCTTGTTTAATTTTATCGGTCAAAACTTAAGTTGGCTATTGTGTCCTCAATGCAATGTGTCCTCAGCTGTAACATATTGATGTTTTTTGAGATGGTACTTTCATTACAAGCTAAGTGTTTTCAAAGTTTTTAAATGCATTTAGAAAATTGTTAAAACAAGCTTATGAGCCTATGTATGATACAAAAGGGGATGAAATTGTTTGTGAAGGTGTGTTGAAGTACGCTTCTGTTTTCACACATCTCCCTGGTAACTGAAGCTCCATATTATCTCAGTAAATCTCACTAGAGCAGTTAAATGCTGGCGTTTCTTGTATTTGTATATACTTTTTTTTTCTGTTGAAGTTTTTGGTTAAAGTGTACATGTACTCCCAGTAGATCTTTTCCATGATAAATAGCTCTTATTTCTAGCTTTTAGTTACTGTAAACAGATCAGAGGGGATAGAACATGTGTTCCCCGGAGCATGACAAGAATGTAAAGAACATACCATGTGCCAGACCGGACTCATAAAGCATTATTAGTCATGTAGACTTGAATTATGGTGCTGGCAACGAATACTGTGTATACCATGGACTGCCCGAAGAAGAAACCAGTCAGTACTAGAGGAGATCTAAGCTTTCTTTAGAAGCTCAGATGACAAGACTTCAACTTTCATACTTTGGACACATCATGCAAAGAGAGAAATCATTACAAAGTTTATACTTACTGTTCAATGTAAATAGTTGATTTCTACTGTTCTATGTAAAATGTATACAAATTGTGTACAAGACTGTTAATCTGTTATATGTAAACCGCCCTTGATCTCTGGAAGGGGCGGTATAAAAGAAATAGTTAAATAAATAAATAAAATAAAATAAATAAATTAGAGAAAGACATCATGCTTGGCAAGGAAGAAGGTCAACGCAAAAGAGGAAGGCCAGCAATGAGATGGATCGATACAATAACAGCAGCTATGGGTGCCAATCTGTCAACAATGAGCTGTCTGAATGAAGATCGAACACAATTTAGGACAACTATCCAGAGGGTTGCCATAAATCGACACTGACTTGACGGCACTTATCAACAACAACAGCAGACTTGAGAGAGCCAGTTTATCCCTAGCAGTAGGTAACAGAGAATGGATCTATTGTTTTGGATCCTGCTTGGGTACTCGTGACCTTAATTGGCCACTGTCGGAGATAGAATGCTGGGTTCAATGGATCTTTATATGCCAAAAGAAAAGGATTTTTGTGACCTTGTGGATGCATGTACTTCATCATTTTAGAATGGTCTTATTGTGACTTTGGCAGCGATCACTTTGCTTTCAGCACTGGAGTATGTTCATGTGCAATAATAATATAATTATAATTAGGATTTATGTAGCACTTTCTATTCAGCAGTTTCAAGCATACTTTTTAGTGTAATACTTCAGAAACCCACACACTGTTCTCTGTTGGATGGATAGTCTGGCAGCACATTTGTGTTTTTGGATCACATGAAGATAATGGTGATTTATTTATTTTTAAACATAATGCGAGACCAGATGGTTCTAACTTATGCAGTAAAATTACATTTAAGCATGAGCAACCCAAAAGATGATAAAGGTGACTTTTAATACGCAGTATGTGTTTCTGCGTTGTTTGCTGATTCTTAACAGGGAAAGGCTCACAGACTGAAGGCAGAATGGGTTAAGGAGGAGCACAAAGATGTGTGATCAGAATAAATCCACTTAGGTAAATTATTTTTACCACGTGAGGCATTTAAACTTGTTACGCATATATACGTATGTTATATATGGAGTGGAGGAGAAGCCTAGTGGTTAGAGCTCTGGCTTGGGAACCAAGAGACCAGGGTTCGATTCCCACTAGCACTCCTTGTGGCCTTGGGCAAGTCACTTATCCCTCTATTGCTCAGAAAAATCCAAGTTATCAATGTCCCTGTTAAATGTACGTTTACCAAGTTTAAGTTACAATGTAAACTGCTTTGATTGAAATGATAAAGCGGTATAAAAAAACCTGTTAAATAAATAAAATAAATATATCAGCATTTGCTAATCTGCGGCCATTGCCTGAAAATTAAAGTATCATCCTTTCCTAAGATGTGAGGTATGCGAGGATGACTTTAGCTGGAGCCAGTTAAAGAGCTGTGTATTCACCATTTTTCAAGGGTGAATGGTAATATTAGACGTTGGTAGGACAGAATGAAGAGGAAAAAGACATGAAAAAAATAGTGGAAACAAAGGATCAGAAGGAGGGAGCAGAAAAACCATTCATAGAAACATAGAAATATGATGACAGAAAAAGACCACATGGCCTATCTAGTCTGTCCTTCCATATCAACAACTACAACAGTCCCATTTTTACCTATAGAGATCCTCTGTGTTTGTCCCATGCTTTTTTTAATTCAGTTACTGTCCTCATCTCTACCACCTCCACTGGGAGATTATTCCACGGATTCACTACTCTTTCCGTAAAGAAATATTTCCGCATATCACTCCTGAATCTATCTCCCTTCACCCTCATCCCATGTCCCCTCGTAGCAAAACTTGCTTTCAATTGAAAGAGGCTCTCTCCCTGAACATTTATGCCATGGAGGTATTTAAACATCTCAATCATATCACCTCTATCCCGCCTTTCCTCTAAGGTGTGTACATATTAAGATCTTTCAGTCTGTCCTCATATGCTTTATAATGAAGACCACTAATCATTTTAGTAGCCACCCTCTGCACCGACTCCATCCTGTTCACATCCTTTTGAAGGTGCGGTCTCCAGAATTGCACACTATACTCCAAATGAGGTTGCACCAAAGACTAATAGAGAGGCATTATCACCTCCTTTTTTCTGCTAGCCATTCCTCTCCGTATGCACCCAAGCATCCTTTTAGCTTTTGCCGTCACCTTTTCTACCTGTTTAGCTACTTTAAGATAATCAGACACAACCACGCCTAGGTCCCGCTCTTCTTTAGTGGACAAAAGTACTTCACCCCCTATACTATATTGCTCCCTTGGATTGCTGCAGCCCAAATGCATGACCTTACATTTTTTTAACATTAAATCCCATCTGCCAAATTCTAGACCATTCTTCAAGTTTAGCTAGATCCCTCCTCATGTTATCTAACCTTCCTGGGTGTCTACTCTATTGCAGATTTTGGTATCATCTGCAAAGAGGGAAACCTTACCCGACAGCCCTTCCGCTATATCACTAACAAAGATGTTAAAAAGAATCGGACCAAGGACAGATCCCTGGGGCACACCACTGGTAACATCCTTCTCCTCAGAGTGAGCTCCATTTACTTGTACTTTGTCGCCTCCCACCCAACCAATTTCTAACCCAAGCAGTAACTTTAGGGTCCATCCCTAGGGTGCTTGTTTATAAGTCACCTGTGAGGAACAGTGTCAAAGGTTTTACTGAAATCTAAATACACCACATCTAGAGCTCTCCCTCGGTCCAACTCCCTGGTCACCCAGTCAAAGAAATCAATCAGATTTGTCTGACAAGACCTGCTTCTGGTGAACCCATGCTGCCTCGGATCCTGTAATCTGCTGGACTCCAGAAACCTCACTGTTTTCTCTTTCAGCAGCGTTTCCAATAATTTACTCACCACCGAAGTTAAACTAATCGGCCTGTAGTTTTCAACCACATCCTTACTTCCGCTTTTGTGTAAAGGCACCACATGAGCCTCTCTCCAGTCCTTCGGCTCCACTCCCGATTCCAACGAGGCATTGAAAAGGTCAGTCAGTGGAGTTGCTAGAACGTCCCCAGGTTCCCTCAGTATTCTAGGGTGTATCCCATCCGGTCCCATCGCTTTGTCTACTTTAAGTTGAGCTAGTTTCTCACGAACACAGTCTTCTGAAAATTGTTCAATATGTCCCCCTCGCTTCTGTTCCTATTTGTGGGTGTTTTCTGAGGTCCTGCTCCTTGTTCTTCATCTGTGAACACAGAACAAAAATATTTGTTAAGCAATTCTGCTTTATCCTTATCAGCTTCTACATATTCCTTCCCTGCACCCTTGAGTCTGACAATACCACTTTTGCCCTCCCTTTTCTCACTAATATATCTGAAAAAAATTTTTTTATGTCATATCCCCCCATTTTATTGCATTGGCTATTTCCTCCTCCTTTTGAATCTTTGCCTTCTTGACTACTTTGCTAGCTTCTCTAAGTTTTTACAAATACAGATGCCTGTCTTCCTCTCTCTGTGATCTCTTGTATTTCATGAAGGCCTCCCTCTTTTTCTTCACTTTTTCAGCTACTTCTTTCGAAAACCATAGCGGTCTCCTTTTCCTTTTGCCTTTATTTACCATTTTAACAAAAAGGTTGGTTGCCCTTAAAAATCCCCTTTCAGTTTTTCCCACTGTTTTTCTACATCCCCCAGCTGTTCCCATCCCACTAACGACTCCCTAAGGTATTGGCCCATCTTCGCAAAGTTAGTCTTCCTAAAGTCTAAGATCCTCACCTTTGAATGGATTCTAACAGCCCTAGTCCTAATACTGAACCACACCATCTGGTGATCACTGGATGCAAAATGATCTCCCACTACAACATCAGAAACACATTCACCATTGGTAAGCACCAAGTCCAGTATGGTCCCTTCACGTGTGGGGTCTGTTACCAATTGCCTGAATAGTTCTCCCTATAGAGAATCCAGGATCTCCTTACTTCTAGATGATACTGCAGCAGGAATTTGCCAATCAACATCTGGCATATTGAAATCTCCTATCAGTAGCACTTCCCCTTTCCTAGCAATGCTGTGTATGTCTTCAATTAACTCTCTGTCCACCTCTTCCTCTTGTGAGGGAGGTCTGTATATCACACCAATGCAAATAGATTTCTCTTTCCCTCTTTCTAGTTTAACCCACAATGCCTCCTCTCTCCCTTTTAAGCTCTGTAATTCCAAAGCTTTAATAGTAGTTTTTACATATAGTGCCATTCCTCCTCCCCTTCTTCCTACCCTGTCCTTTCTGAATAAAGTATAGCCAGGTATAGTTACATCCCAATCATGGTTTTCTGTGAACCATGTTTCTGTAACTGCCACTAAATGCAAGTCAGCCACTCCCACCAAAGCTTCAACATCAGGGATCTTATTTCCCATGGCAGGTTATGCCACTTTGCCAACAGATGGCATCAGATAACAGCGGAAGACAGGACTTTGTCCATTGTAGGAGAAGGGTACAAGCTTCATTTTCACAGCATGCCCCCTCCTACAATTCTAAAGCAATTCAATTCTCAAACCTCCGCAGACAATCTGCTAGATCACGAGGTCTCAACACTTCTTGCCCAAGGGGGCAATAGAGGAGGTATCCGTTCTTCAACGGGGTGCAGGGTTCTGCTTCCCCTATTTTCTTATTACAAAGAAAACAGGGGGATACAGACCCATTTTAGACCTCAGAGAATTGAACAAATACCTGTTTCGAGAGACGTTCAAAATGATTTCTCTAGGAACTCTTCTGCCATACCTTCAAAGCCAGGATTGGCTTTGCTCTCTAGACTTAAAGGATGCATACACTCACATTCTGATCCATCCAGATCACAGGAAATTCTTACGATTCCTTTTCAGGAGAAAATATTTCTAGTACAGGGTTCTTCCTTTTGGTCTGGCTTCAGCACCAAGGGTATTCACGAAATGCATGGCAGTAGTAGCTGCATTTCTACGAACCCTGGGGATATTCGTCTTCTCTTACTTAGACGACTGGCTCATTCGAGCCCCTACAGCTGCAGAGGCCAGCACTGCACTGTCTCGCACAATGCGAATCCTCCAATACTTGGGGTTGGTAATAAACTTCCCATAATCCCAACTTGTTCCTTCTCAATGCCTTGAATTCATAGGGGCCTGTCTAGATACCAGACAGGCAAAGGCTTTCCTTCCACAGGCCCGGTGTCTTCGCATAATGCAACTAGCTTCTCAAGCAGCAGGGAAATCCTCCCTAACTGCTCGAGAGCTACTGCAGTTGCTGGGACTTATGGCATCCACAGTTCATGTAGTCCCATATGCTCGCCTCTACATGCGAGCAGCTGAGTGGACCCTATCCACACAGTGGACACAGGCCACAGGACATTTATCAGACAAAATAGTAAACTCTCAATGACTAATTTTGTCCCTCCAATGGTGGCAATCACTAGAAAATCTGACAGTAGGGTCTCCTTTTCATCAACCCCTCTTTCAGGCCACCCTAACAACAGATGCATCACAGGTGGGTTGGGGAGCACACCTGAATCATCTCTCTACCCAGGGATCCTGGACTCCACAGGAGGCTGGTCTACACATAAACCTCCTGGAATTAAGAGCAGTCTATTTAGCTCTTTGAATATTCCACGCCCAGCTCTGCTACAAGACAGTCCTAGTCCAGACGGACAATCAAGTAGCCTTGTTCTATGTGAACAAGCAAGGCGGAACAGGTTCTCTGTCGTTATGCAACGAAGCTTTACGACTGTGGGCCTTCGCCAGAGAGTATCAAATTCACCTTCTAGTGGTATATCTTCCAGGCATTCAAAACCTTTGGGCAGACAAACTCCGTCGAGTACTGCTGCCTCACGAGTGGTCCCTCCACCTAGACCAGGTGGCAAAGATATTTCATCTCTGGGGCATGCCAGACATAGACCTCTTTGCAAGTCCACTGAATGCCAAACTTCCCCGGTTCTGTTCCAGGATTCCGGCTCACAATTGTCGGACAAGAGATGCCTTCCTTCTTCACTGGGGTCAGGACTTCCTTTATGCCTTCCCACCCATTCCCCTCATCCCCAAAACACTCTTCAAGCTTCAGAGAGACAGGGGTCGCATGATTCTCATAGCGCCATGATGGCCATGCCAAACATGGTATCCCCTGCTTCTCCATCTCTTCAAGCTTCACCTCTGGAGTTAGGGCATGCTCCAGATCTCCTTTCCCAAGAGAACGGGACGCTATGGCACCTGAATCCCCAGTCCCTGCCTCTCACGGCCTGTTTTCTGAAGGCTTAGACCTCCAGGGTTTCAACCTGTCCCAACAGGTAAAGGATATCCTTCAGGCTTCTAGGAAACGTTCCACAAGAAGATCTTATGTCTTCAAGTGGAAACGTTTTACTATATGGTGCTCCAAGAAGGGATGTAGAATCGATACTAGAGTATCTTCTTCACTTATCGAATTCTGGTCTAAAGACCAATTCGGTAAGAGTCCATCTTAGTGCAATTGCAGCTTCTTATAAGCCTCCAAATGGACAACCAATTTCCTCTCATTCACTCATATCCAGATTTATGAGAGGTCTTCTATTAACCAAACCTCCCATTAAGCCACCACCGGTGGCATGGGATCTAAATCTAGTTCTCGGGCAGCTCGTGAAGCCGCCTTTTGAGCCTTTAGCCACTACAACCCTTATGTTTTTGACCTGGAAGGTCATCTTCCTAATTGCAATCACCTCTGCACGTCGCATTAGTAAACTGCAAGCTTTAGTGGCTGATCCTCCTTATACTAGGTTTCATCATGATAAGGTTGTTCTTAGAACTCATCCATACTTTATGCCAAAGGTGGTTTCGCCTTTTCATTTAAATCGATCAATTTATCTTCCTGTATTTTTTCCGAGGCCTCGCGCTTCTAATGCAGAAAGAAACCTTCATACTTTGGATTGTAAAAGAGCCTTAGCCTTTTACCGTCAGAGAACACAGCAACATAGAAAGTCCTCACAACTTTTTATAGCTTTTGATCCTAGTCATTTGGGACTTCCAGTCTCCAAAAGAACTTTATCTAAATGGATTGCCCAATGCATATCCTTTGCTTGTGAGAGTAAGGGTCTTCCTCTTCAGGATCATGTCACAGCTGATAACGTGAGAGCCATGGCAGCTTCCATGGCTAATCTCCACTCTGTGTCTATCGATGACATTTGTCGAGCAGCCACCTGGGCTTTGGTACACACCTTCACAGCCCACTACTGCCTGGATAAAGCCTCCCGTCGGGATGCCTTCTTTGGCCAAGCTGTTCTTCAAAACCTCTTTCAGACATAATTCAACTCCTACCCACCAACCCTGGTGGAATGCCAGAGATCCATGGGAGGAAGGATTCCCACCTTTCTAGGGTGGCACCTTCCTGGGGCTATCTCCCTGGCATCTTCAGCTAGGGAGTCCCCATATGTGAAGAATACATTCCTGCTTGTTCCTGGAGATAGCGTAGTTACTCACCTGTAACAGGTGATCTCCGGGAACAGCAGGAATTTAGTCTTCACAACCCACCCACCTCCCCTAGGAGTTGTCTCTCTATCTCTTTGTCTCTTTCCTCTCTCCCTCTATCCTTTCACTCGACTACAAACTTAATTGAAGAGGGACAGTTGGAAAGGCGGGAAGGCAGCGCGCATGTGCTGAGGGATGCTCCCAAAAGCTTTCCTATTGGACGTTGGGGAGCGTTCCCGCGCAGGCTCCGTCGGTACCGACGATACCCGTATGTGAAGACTAAATTCCTGCTGTTCCCGGAGATCACCTGTTACAGGTGAGTAACTACGCTGTACATGGGAATAACACCACTTGAACTTCGTAGTTTTCCGGGTCATGCTGTATCTTGGCTAGTGAAACTGACGTTTCAGTCATCATGCTGTGGCTTTTTTCAGGGTGAAGAAAACCTAAAGAAAGCCACAACATGATTGCTGAAACATTGGTTCCACTTACCAAGATGCGGTATGACCCGGAAACGGCGAAGTTCAAGTGTTATTCCACATCATAACCCCCCTCACCACATACCTGGATCTCAGGATTTTGTAGTATAGGTTCTAGAGTTGTATTGTTCCTATTTACCCCCTCCCCTGTTATATGCTGTTATTTACTGTTCCACTGTTTTTAAATTCTCTGTTTAGCTGCATGTTTAATTGTTCATTGTAAATTGTTCCTTATGTCCTATGTAAACCATTTTGACTGATAGAAAAACGGTATATTAAATCCAGTTATTTAAATAAATAAATTAAATAAGTAAAACTGCAAAAATCATAATACTAACTGCAGAAGCCTAAGAGAACACCACCTGAAGATTGTTGTTACCTTTACAAAGTAATTTGCAGCTGCATTTGTTGATGGGAATGTAATGCTTAAGTCTAATGCTTTAGAAAAGCAAGTGCTGGGATCAGTATTGAAGAATTTCTGCTAGCAATGGCTCAGCCTGTACTAGCAGGATTTGCTAATGCTAATATGTATTCTCTGCCCTACTCCCCCACACTAGACTTGCATCTCTGGTCCCTAGTGTCTGTCAGTTTCAATTTTGCATTTATTGAGTTGCTTTTCTGAATACCAAGCTTAGGGCAGATTACATTTCAGGTACAATAGGTTGGTCCCTACTGAGTGCTTACAATTTAATTTGGTATCTGAGGCAATGAAAGGTGAAGTGACTTGTCCAAGATCTCAAGCAGTATCATTGGGAGAAGTGGGATTTGATCCCTTGGTTTTCTGGTTATTTGCCCTCTGCTTTAGCCACTAGGCTGCTTCTCAACTAAATAGTAAGTTTCAAATAGCATGGGCCTTCTCTTCCGTGTGTCTGCCCAGTACTGCATACATATTCTAGCACTATGGAAATGCTTAGTAGTAATAGTAGTTTCCTCCTTTTCTTTCCTTTCCTTGTTTTTGTTCCCCCTTCCCTTCCTTTCCTCTGATCTTTCTACTCTTCCTCTTCAGCCTCTTTCCAGGCTGTACTTCCTCTCTTCATTTCTTCTTCACCCCCATCCCCTCTTGAGCTTTCTCCCTTTCCTAGCAGGAGTGGCTGCTCTATGTCGTGTGTGTGTGTGTGTGTGTTGTCTTTTGGTGGTAGTGGCAGTCTCCTCTGCCAGTAGATGGCATCTCTCTCTTTTGTCCCATCAGCTGCTGTTCTCTCCTGCTATCCATTTCTCTCTTTCTTTCATCTTGCAGGCAGTGTGTGTGCTGTCTTTTGGTGGTAGTGGCAGTCTCCTCTGCCAGTAGATGGCATCTCTCTTTTGTCCCATCAGCTGCTGTCCTCCCTGCTATCCCTTTCTCTCTTTCTTTCATCTTGCAGGCAGTGGACACCTATATTTCTCTCACCTCCTCAATGGGCATGTTGTCATCTCCCCTTCAGTGGCAGTCTTTCTTTGCTGCAAGTATTGGCTGCAGTTACAGCCACCACCTCTGCCTTTCTGCCTTCCTGCCTTCCTAACCATTCAGACCAGCCTTATGTTATTTGAAATACCTTATGGTTGCTTGTTTTTAGCAAGCTTGTGAACAGATTCTTGAAAGTTGATTGAGATTATTTTGGGGTTCGTTTTGCTGAACTATCAGGGAAATCTCCTGTATGGTACACAAGCGGTCCACTATTCTTGTACACTTCATAACTACTAAAATACGAAATAACTGAATTTTAAGAGTATTCTGTAAGTAGGTTTTGTAGTCCTTTTTCTGTTATGTTATTCTATGTTTTTCTTTTTTTTTTTGGCCAGGTATCAGCATTTGCTAGGTGAAATACATCAGTGTTATCTCGATCAGAGGGAACATTTACTGAGTCCCAGTATTGCTATGACAATTACTGATCTGACCAGCCAGAACAACAGAGATCACTGTGCTCTGGTAAACTTTCCATTTTTCTTAGATTGTTTCAACTTGGAGATCTTTTATTTTTCTTGTCTTTACCCTTAAATGTATGCTTGTTGCAGACCTCATTCTGGGGCATTATGCACTCTTCTAGTTTGGTATTTACAAATACTTCCAATTACTTGTATAAAAACTACAAGGGATAGCTGTTTAGTGGTAGAGCTGTCCCTTGTCATGTGGATGATCTGAGTTTGATTTCTGGGTCAGATCTTCTGCTCTCTGAGTCACCTGGGACTGCGAATGCCCTTGAAGAGGAAGGGAGTTGGCACCATGATGCAATGACAACCCTTGTGGCAAGGTTTAGGGCCCATAATTATAGGGTTCCAGAAAGAATCTCTCTGCATGGCCTCTGTCTGAGGACCTTTGTAGAGCCCAATTGAAGTCAGGTAGAAGAAACTGTAAATAAGACCATAGCAATCATTTGGGCTCAGTATTTAGTGATATGATATAAATGATAGCATTGGCTTAAGAGAGAACTGAATTTGCATTACCTGCAATAGCTTGTTTATTAAAAGACTTTATATACTGCTATTCGCAAACACCACAGTGGTGTATATGTATATGTCTTATAGCGCTTTACAAGTGATAAGTAGTAGTATGGTTTACAGACCAAATAACAGTACATAGTCAAAATATAAAAATAATGAAAGCATAAAACAGATAACAAAAACAGAAGAGGTAACAAAACAAAAAGTCTAGTTGCTATAACCAGGGTTGGCCACTTGCCCGGTAAGTCAGTTCCCAAATACTTGAACAAAATAATATGTTCTCAATCCTACTTTAAATTTAAGATCAAGTTCCACAATAAAGGAGACAAATAATAAAAAGCCAAAGTTCTAGTGGATTTCAGACATGCCCAAGAGTTTTGTGTATAGATCTGTTACATTCAGTAGCAGAGTCCCTCGTCATTGGTTATATTACAGTCTCCTATATGACCTGTTTATGAAACATATTATCCTCAAAGGTTTGATTACTTCTGAGTCTTCAGTTTGGAAGCAACCTTTAACCTGACATTTTTGACGCTCATGAATTCAGTATATTTATTAATTAAATTTAAAATTCTAGCAGCAGTTTTCGAAGCAGTTTATATATATATAAATAGTGATTTATGCATATAAATCAATGTATGCAAATTGCGTTCCTTCAGTGCAGCTAAAAGCACTTGTGATGTCCGCACTGTGTATGCTTTTTAGCTGTATTGAGGTGGTGTTCCTGAGGCTTTGTTTAGATCATAGTAGGAAAATAAGCATGCAGGTAGAATTTTCAACTCTACACATGTTTTCCATGGAAAGTAACCTGCAACTGGTTTCACCTGCTTGTACTTGTGGACTGGATCTATATCTAGTGATCTAAACTACCTGATAAGAGTTAATATAGGGTTCTACTTAGGTATAGCAGTGGGAGGCAATGATTCTGCTAGGAGGTGGCAGTGAAGCTGTTCTGATATCTGTACATTTGGCGAGTGCCTGCTACCAGTCAGGCCTTACTTATTTAGAAACCCGACCTGAAGCTCAACGGAGCCTCCAACCCTTTTTCCAATTTGAGCTAGCATTTCTACTGCTTGCTTCGCCCTTCTTTAGCAGCAAGTAAAGATATCTAGTGCATGCATGGCTTGGACAGTGTTATCCTAGCTGTATTCACTTACTGTAAGCTAAATTACTCTTTTAGGATAGATCTCATTTAAATGATGCTTGATCTGTGTCTTGTCTGAAAAATATTTGAATCTTGGTTTCAAATATATTGCCTAAAGTCTGACAACCCAAATGACTGACTGGATATTAAATATTTAATATATTCATAAGTGTGCCAACTTCCATTCCAGTTTAATTTAAAATAACATATATATATACCACACCAGGGCTTCTCAGATTTGTCCTGCTGATTCATCTGCTCTTGGGTTGTCAGGATATCAGCAGTGAATATGCAGGGGATAAATTTGTGTATTTTAGAGACCCAGTGTGTGTACATTTATCTCCTGCATATTCATTAAGGTTATCCTGAAAGCCCCACTACTTGTTGGATCACCAGGACAGGTTTGGAAAGCTCTGCCCTGTGCCAGGTTATCTCCAGGAACAAGCAGGAATGAGTCTTCACATATGGGTACGTCGGTACCGACGGAGCCTGCACGGGAATGCTCCCCAGCATCCAATCAGAAAGCTTTTGGGAGCATCCCTCGCGCCTGCGCGCTGACTTCCCGCCCTTTCCACTTCTTCTCCTCAGTTTTCGTTTTTCCGCGGAGCAGGCAGGACGTCCTCCTGTCACCGCAGAAACTTTTTTCTTAAATACTTCATTTCTTGTTTTCTTGTGGTCGCGGCTGTTTTTCCCGCCGACACCGGTACCGCCGGTGGTTTTTTCTTTTCTTTTTTCTTAAACTCAGAGATTTTTTCCCTCTGTTTCTGTCTTAACTCTTTTGGGCCTACAAGGCCTCTCCATTATGGAGCATTCTTCTCCTAAGAAGTGCCTTCACTGTGGAAACAGTTTTCTTTTTAGACTCCAATGCCTGGTGTCTAACCTGTTTGGGTCCTGACCCTTTTTCCCCTGAACCATCAGGCTGCAATACTATGAGAAGACCTTCCCTCTTTCGAGTTTCCCTCGATACTGTTTTCACTCCTGCAGTGAGGGCACCGGGTTTTTCTTCTCTACAGGATCAGGTAACCCACAAACAGTCTGTTAAGACTTGCCAATCCTTGAGTGGTAGGTCTCATGCCACGCATGATGACGGCTCCGGCCTTGCCCTCAAGACCTCATTGGCATTAAAACCCCGGCGGGAGTCTTCGGGCTCCTAAGCATTTCAGGGGTTTCAGGTTGTTCCTGGGGCTCACCCCTCACAGAACATACCTGAGCCATGCTCGGGGGTGGTATCCGCTTCGAGCAGTACCGATACCCCGGCACCGGCACCGGTGTCGAGTGTTCCACTCTTCACCAGGGATCGTCATCTGGCATCCTCGGTACTTTCAGGACTGATCAATACGTTCCAGATTGACTTTCCTGTTTCTAAGCCATGTTCGGTGGTGGTACCCGCTTCGAACGGTACAAATACCCCGGCATCGGCACCGGTGTCGAGTGTTCCACTCGACACCAGGGATCGTCATCTGGCATCCTCGATTCCTTTGGGACCGATCGATACGTTCCAGATTGATTTTCCTGTATCTAAGCCATGCTCGGGGGTGGTATTTCCTTCGAGCGGTATCGATACCCCAGCATCGGCACCGGTGTCGAGTGTTCCACTCTTCACCAGGGATCGTCATCCGGCGTCCTCGGTACCTTCGGGACCGATCGATACGACCCAGAGTGACTTCCCTGTATCAGCATCGCCGGTACCACCACCGACGTCGGTGCACTCTAGACATGCATCGATAGACACGCTCCCTTCGATGCCGAGTCTGGAATCGATCTCTAGTCTAGATGACTGGGTACCAACGCGCCTTGGAACCGACCCTTGTCGTTTCCAGATGCGCAGTACCGAGGATACTCATCAAGACTCTCTGGTTTCTTCGGTACCGCTTGAGCAGCCTCCGATGACGGCCTCGATGCAATTACCGGTATCGGTATTGATGTCGATTCCTGCAGTTACATCGGTGCCATCGATCCTTTCCATGCCTAGTTTGGAATCGATACCTGGCATAGACGATGCAGTACTAACTGCCTCAAATCGTGACTGCCAGTATCATTATCCATCTAGTAAGGTTCTTTTTCTGCACCAGACCAGTACATCCTCTGGTACTCAGGCTGCATCTTCGACTTTAGCCTTCCCAGGGATGGTTCCCATTGGAGATCCTTCTTTTCAGAAGTTTCTCCTTGACATGGCAACCTTTCTTGCTATTCCTATCCCTGGCTGTAATCTTAACCAAGGCTCTCCTGCAGAAAAGGGAAATATAATGCTTCCTTTACATCATTCTTTGCAGGATCTTCTTCTGAGAATATGGGAATCACCTTTAAGGGTTCCCTCACCTTCTACAGCAACTAATGTTCTGTATCAGGTGCCCCCCTCTCCAGGGTTTCAAAAGAACCAACTTCCCCATCATTCCATTGTAACTTCCCCATCATTCCATTGTAGTGGAATCAGCAATGAGGAAGGTAAAAAGCAAAAAGAAGCATTCTTCTTATCCGCCAGGTCGTGCTTCTAGAGCACTTGATGCCTTTGGACGTCAAACCTTCCAAACATCTATGCTGGCATCAAGAATTATTTCTTATATATTTTATATGAGTCTTAACACTCCAGGAGGTCACAAAGAAATTATCTATTTTGACTCCTTTTTTGTCAGAGCCTAAGGCTGCTGACTATTCCTTGCTTCTTAGTCATAGCCGGAATATCTCTTGGTTTCTTTCTTGTGCTTCTCTAGACTCTTTTGAGTCTGTTAGCAGATCCTCTGCTATTGCCATTGGAGCACGTCGTAGAGCCTGGCTCCAAGCTTCTGACTTGAGCAGATGGGCACAACATACACTGGGTAATTCTCCTTGTACTGGAGAAAATCTCTTCAATAAGGAGGCTTTACGTCAGGTTGCTCATTGCTCCACTGACTTCCCTGGTTCTGGAGACCATTCTAAGCCTTCTTCCCCAGGAGGTAGGAAATGTCCTACCAAGCCTTCTTTCCCTAAGAAAAGAAGGTTTCACTCTTCTCCTGCCCATCATCCAGAGGCGCCCAAGCAAGGGACACCTCGTCCTAGTCTGAAATTTCCAAATTCTAGCCCGTCTCAACATACCCAGCAACCATAGGTTCTGAAGGTTACAATCTACAGTTAACTTCTTCTTAACAGAAGTTTGTTCACTGTTTTTTCTTAAAGCTCTACACTGGAGTTTTCCTTTTTCAGTATGCTAAGCTGTCAGGATATTCTTGTCCATGGGTTACAGAATTCTCCTCTTCTTACTACCAAGAAGGGAAGTTACAACTATCTCATGATAGTTTCTGTCCCAACATGAACATTTTTTCCTTCAGCTGACTCGCCATATGGGTAAGTCACCCTTCCCCTCTCATCCAGGGTTTCCCCTGACTGAGTGGTACCATACTGAAAAGATTCTCTAGCTTTCATTCCAGTGTAGACTTTTTGTTTCCTTGAATACATTCTCAAGGTAACTCATCAGGCAGGGACAGGAATATCTCCTCCCCCTTTGTCTGTTTCTCTTTGTTTTGCACAGTAAGATTCTCTCTGCTGTCTTTTTCAGCTGCTGTGCATGCAGGAGTTCCAATGATTGAACTACTGGTACTTTCCCACAAGTTCCAGTCTATCTTCCACAATTTTTGTCTAGCCTCAGTAGTGATTCCAAGCTAGTCCTCATCTATCTTGGATAATCCTACTCACTTAGGCTTCTCACATCTTCTTTCTAGCCATCTCCTTTTCCTAGGATGTGGCAACACACCTGACTTCAGTCAGTTTTATCTCATAATTCTCCTGCACAATGCTCTCTGCAATCTTCAGAGAAGCTTTCTACTATGGGCCCTTGCTACAGAGCATTGATCTTTGTCTCTGAGGGCTATTCTATATAGTAGAAAAAAGCTTATAAATCATTCCCATGACTGAGGGTTCTCCACACCCTCTTGTCTCCTGTTATAATTCAAAATATAAGCTTTTTCTGCGTGAATATCCAAGGCTATTAGTAACGCATGATACCCCTATGTCCCTCCAGTGGGTCCTCTTGGTATCTCCTCTATGCATTTCTACCCATCTACCATGTCAGAGTTCTAAAGGACTGATATTATCCTCTGTTTTTCACGCAACCATCCTGGTTATTTTACTGGATTGCATTCCTGCATCCTCTTAGCCCACGGAAATAGATTCTCTATATATCTGTCAAGTGGGTTTCACCCTCTTGTTATTGGATGAATCTTTCCCCTCACATTCCCCATGTGAATGTTCTTATGGGGCTTAGTGTATCTTCAGACTTATTGTCATGTATGTAAATATCTCTATATATGCCTCTACATACATATGTCTGTAAGCTGTGTGTGCATAATTATGCCCCCATATGTATATATATATCCACCTATATATATATGTTGATACATATTTCTGCATATCTAGATATACATATATATATATATATATATATATATATATATATATATATATATAGCTGTTGGGAGATTTTTATAGATCGATATGTATTACATACTATCTCCTCACTGTCTATGCTATAGCAATTTGTACCTTTCTCAGAGGTTACAGACAGTGGGCTCCCTTTTTTCATACTGTTCCTTAGTATGTGGGGACTGTTATGCACACAACCACTACTGTGGTGATAACAGCTTCCGCTTTGCTCTAGGTCTCCCTATCCTTGAAGATTCAAGCTTCAATATCTTTCCTATCTCTCATCAGCTAGGAAAGATAGTGTACATCTTCATTGTTTTGAGTACACATTGTTCTCCTTGGGAATATGGGCTTTTTTCCATACCCCTTCTTCCCTCCAAGACTGGGCTAGTTGTCCAAATCGGTCAGTCTTCTTCTTTTAGTCCTCAATGTTATGACTCTGTACCTAAAAGAGTTTTCAGCTTTTTCTCATAAAGCTTTCCATTGAAGACCTGCCGTTCTAATCCTACCCCAGTTGACACCTGGATCACCTGCTAATTCCAGGTCTGGACCTTCACCCTCACTGCTTTGAGGTCACCTTGAGGATTCCGCTACTGCATATCCAGTAGACTCCATCACGCTTTCTACTTCCTACAATCCAGTAGGTAAGCTCCATATTATAACAGTTCATTAAATGATTTTAATGGTACTTATCATACATGCCATGGACTCCTCTCCTGTAGTCCTTGGGTTTGCTGTTTTCCTTACAGCTCTTCTATTCTCAACTCCTACCCTCCATTCCCTCATGGGATGCCGGAGATCCTGTGTGGGAAATGCACTCCTGATCCAGGAACATGCATTTTATGGGATCTCCCCCTGGCATCTCTAGCTAGGGAGTCCCCATATGTGAAGACTCATTCCTGCTTGTTCCTGGAGATAGCACAGTTACTTACCTGTAACAGGTGATCTCTGGGAACAGCAGGGATAAGTCTTCACAACCCACCCACCTCCCCTAGGAGTTGTATCTATCTATCTATCTTCCTTTCCTCTTTCTCTCCTTTGTCTCAGCTATGAAACTCAACTGAGGAGAAGAAGTGGAAAGGGCGGGAAGTCAGCGCGCAGGCGCGAGGGATGCTCCCAAAAGCTTTCTGATTGGATGCTGGGGAGCATTCCCATGCAGGCTCCGTCGGTACCAACGTACCCATATGTGAAGACTTATTCCTGCTGTTCCCAGAGATCACCTGTTACAGGTAAGTAACTGTGCTTTACCCACCCTGTACTGGAGGTGACCTTAACCAGTTTCTTTTTCAAGCTAACAGCAGTGAATATGCAGGAAATAAATATGCTTTCACCGAGTCTGCAGTAAAAGCACATCTTTCACATGCATATTCATTGTGAATATCCTAAACATCCAGACTGGTTAGATATACCTCTAGGACCGGGTTGGGAAACACTGATCTACACTATTGGATATGGGTGTTTTCTGGAACCCTCATACTGACTTTGCAGTATAGCTATATTGGAACAATGCTGTGACAATTTTCTTATGCTAATACTTATAAAAAAAATCGATTTTTTTTTTGCTGATAAGAGTATTGATACTCCTTTGATACAGGTGCGAAGCGGCTGTGCCTTTATGGTTCATGTTTGCCAGGATGAACACCAGCTGTACAATGAATTTTTCACAAAGTCATCACCAAAATTAGAGTAAGTGGCAATTACTATACTTGTCCGTGCATTATTATAGTATGCCATATAACACCTCATTCATCCATATCCCTCCAATCCAGTCCAGACAATCGAGTAGTGTTTGCCCACCAGCAGCTGGAGACTGATATGCAAATTTTTCTACTGATGTCGCCTCCTAAACCTAGAGGAACTTCTCTCTTCCTGTCAGTATCTTCAGTCTCCAGCAGCTGGTGGGCAGACTTCCTTGGAGTCTGTCTGACTGGATTCAAAGTCCCCCCAGGGATAGAGAGATTTGACAGAAGTGTGTGTTTAACAGATGCAGAGCTTTCCTGAGCAGAGGTCTCACTGCACAGGTTTGGGTGAACAGCAAAGTTAAGGAAAAAACAAACAAACCTCAGTGAGTGCAGTATGACCCAGAGCCCTTTGGTGGGTGAGAAGAGACCTCCATGGACTACCTGTGAGCCGTTGTCATCATTGGGACTCCCGACGGCAGTGGACAGTCCTGCCAGCTTGACAGGATCCTGGTCAACCATCACTTATTAAAGCGGTTCATTTTCCACTGGCAGTTCCAGCTGCTGCGTGATCAGCAGAGCTTGTGAGGTAGATCGCGGGGGAACAAATGACAGTGGGCTGCAGAGAGAGGGGTTTCATTGGTTTAATTGTCATAGGACTCCTTATGCCGAGCTCAAAATCCCTCTGTGCTGCATGTATAGCACACTGCAGCTGTCTTTCATAAGCAGGTTTTTGCCGCACTTGTGAAAGGGAGGGCTGCGATGTGATGCGGAGGGATTGAGAGAGGGGCTGGGAGCGCTGCCTGGTGGATCGGGGATGTCCACGGCAGGCCAGGAGCATGAATTTTGCCTTTCCTTCTCCCCTCTGGACAGGCGGGAAGCTTCCCACTCAGGATCTCCGGTGGCCATTTTGTCTGCAGGCACCAGGCATGTTGCATCTGTGGTGCTGACTGGGCCTTCGGCCTTAACACTGGGAACAGAGAATCAGGATTCCTAGGGGGCCCGAGATAGAACTTTAGGGGAAGTGTGTGTATTTTCTCCGGAGTTTGTGTTGCACCTTCACAGAGCCTACAGATTAGAGAAAGGACAGGAATTGGAGACAGCACTTCCCACTGGGAAGATCGTAGCTCCTAAGTGCCCCCTGCTCCCAGGGGGAGAGCGAGGCAGGGTGAAGCATTTGCACCTCGTGGAGATAAGCAAGGGGGATGAGATGGAGGGAGAAAACGCCTCTGAGGAGGTGGAGGATGCTAGAGAGGCCTTTCCATTTCCGAGGATGACCTAGGCGGCCTTGTATTGGTGGAAGAGGACCCCTCCCAAGAAGAGGACCGCAAAATTGTGAGGATTTTCTGTAAGGAAGAGCTCATATCACTGATATCACAATCTCTGGTGGTGTTGAACCTCCCCTTTAGGACACCGCAGGATGAGGTACCCTTAGAGGACCCTCTTCTGCAGGGCATGCAGGTGCCACAGAATTCCTTCCCCTTCCATAAGGCTATCATGCAGATGATTGTTTTGGAGTGGGAAGTCCCCAAGACTGCAGAGAAAGCCAGAACTGTAAATAAATCTGAACTGTAAATGAGACTGAAGAGAGAGCCATAAATGTAAATAAGGCTGATACCTCTGATATACACCAGATCAAGAATGTAAATATGCTATATCCCCCTAGTGATAGTATATTCCCTCCCATCCTATAAATACGAATAGCTCTGTTTAATGTATCCCCACTTGTTTATTGTAAACTGCTTTGATCCAGTGAAAAGCGGTATATATGCACGGCTAAATAAATAAATAAATGGGGTGGGCAATGGCTCATCTCTAACCCGTACTACCAACAGAGAAAGATCTGTTTCTGACCCCCAAGATGGATTCATTGGTTGCTGCGGTGATCAAGAAAACCACGACTCTGCTGGAAGGTGGTATGGCCCTCAAGGACCGACAAGGCCGCCAGTTGGAGGTACCCTTGAGCAGGTGTTTGAGGTCAACACCTTATCGCTGCAAGCTTCCATTTGTGGAGCTTATGTGGCCAGAACCTATATGTGGTGGGTGCAGGCACTGCCTGGGCACCTCCAGGGCTCAATCACAGATCCAGTGGAGATCCCTATGCTGGAGTCAGCCACAGCCTGTTTATCTGATTTTTGTTATGATTTAGTATGTTCCTCATCCAAGAGTATGGCATTGGTAGTAGCTGCTCGTAGATTTCTCTAGTTAAGAAACTGGTCAGCGGATGTTTCTTCCAAGGTCCATTTGAGGAAATTGCCCTTCAAGGGTAAGCTGCTGTTTGGTAAGCCATTGAAAGAGCTGGTCAATGGGAGTCGAAAGGGGACAAGTTCCCGAAGACAAGCCTCGTCACGGGGGGGGGGGAGCCAGGGACTTCCATCGTTTTCGAACCACTTGTTTTCCTTCTTCACAACGGGGACATTTCCCATTCAGGAGACAGTCCTTTCAAGGTAGAGGGGCCAGCCGTGGATATTACACAGGGGCCTCCGGAGTTGCCAAAAAGCCACAATGAAGTGAGGAGGGCCCAGGGGCCAGTAGAGCGTATTGGAGGGCGCCTTCAGCATTTCTACTACTTCTGGGTCCAGATAACCTCAGATTAGAGGGTCCTGGAGGTTATTCATTGCAGTTATGCTTTAGAGTTTGTTATGGTGGCCCAGGAACCACCACCCTTCGGGATGCCTTCATAATGTCTGTGTGCATGGCGCCAGGCAAGTGTCAAGTGGTCCGCATGACGCTGCAGCACCTGGTGGCCCTGGAGGTAGTGGTTCCTGGGCCACCAGGCCTGTGAGGCTTAGGTCAATACTCGATATATTTCATATTACCCAAAAAGGAGGGCACTTTCTGTCCCATCCTCAACATCAAGCACTTCAACGCAGCGTTGCGGGTTCCATGGTTTCACAGGGAAATGTTGCAATCTGTTATGGTAGCCGTGCAGACAGGGGAGTTCCTCACTGCCCTAGACTTGACTGAGGAGTACCTCCATATTCTCCAGGATCAAGCAGGAAGTCAGTCCTCACTTATGGGTGACGTCGGCGCCGACGGAGCCCTCGCGGAGCAATTTTCCCCAGCTTTCGAAGAAAGCCTTTGGGAATTGCAGCGCGCATGCGCGGTCCCCTTCCCGCCCAAGGGTGCCATCTTGCTCAGTCTCCTTTTTTCCGCGGAGCCCTTCAGACGTAGTTTGTTATCACCGCTGAAAAAGTTGATTTCTTTATTTTGTTTTCTTGTTATTTTTCTCGGTTCGTGTGTCCTCTTCCCCGCCCGGCCTCGATATTCCCTATCGAGTCCGTTCACATAATTTTTTTTTCTTCTATTTTTCTCTCCAACTGGCGTTCCCGCCACTTTTTCCTTCTTCCCTGGCAGCACGGTCTTTCGACCTTGCAGGGGCCCTTTTTCCCCCGATGGCTGCCAGTGGGTTTAAAAAGTGTGATCGTTGTGTCAAACTTATGTCTCTTACCGACACGCATGACTGCTGCCTCCGTTGCCTCGGACCCGAGCATGACTCAATGAGTTGCGGTCCGTGCAACAAGATGTCCTCGAAGGCGTTGAGGAGTCGGCAGTCACAAAAGGAACGAATCTTCTTTGACCCCGCGTCCGGTTGGGCCCGGACCTCGTCAGAGGCCTCGACGTCTCGTGGCTCCGACTCCGAGCACCGTCGGAGTTCCTCTGAACGTCGGAAGAAGAGGCCCGCGAGGGTGGCGTCGGAGGACGCTCCTGGTCCCTCGAGGGCCAGGTCGCATAGCCCCGTTGGCCGCCCCGGGTCCTCGGAGGCGGAGAGGCCTTCGAAGCTTCCTCGTCTCGAAGTGGAGTCGCCTGGACACGTGAGTACTGTAGTCCTCCTGGACTCTTCTCCGGAAGAGCCGACGGGCGTCGGGCCGAGTCGGGGGCTGCTGGGTCTTCTGAGTTTGGCCTCAGATTGACGACCTTGGAGCGCAGTATCGCTGCCTTCATGGACCAGCAGCGGGCATAGATCACCGGCCTCGCCAGTGCATCTGCCCCGACCACCGGGATGTCGACGCCCAAGTCGACCCTGGAGGCCGAGTCGATCCTCGAGTCCATACAAGCTCGAGTCGATCCTCGGCCTAGGTCTCCCTCGGCCTCCCGTTCGGGACCGAGGTCCTCGACGCCGGCCTCGGCGTCGGGGCGGAGATCCCCGGCTCTCGCCCGCATGGAGCCACTCGATTCCTCCTCGGAGGAGTCGGGCTGGGACACGGAGGAGGACGAGTCACCCGGCTCTTTTCAGACTCTGTGCGTCCCCTCCGACTCGCCCGAGTCGGAGCCTCGGAAGCGGTCCCCCCCGGAGGATACCCGGTTCTCCGATTTCGTGAGGGATATGGCCAAGGCTTTGGCCTTCCCCGTGGAACCGGAGGAGGAGCCTCGAGCCAAAGAGCTCGAGGCCCTCCAATACGACTCTCCCCCGAAGGAGGCCTTTACTGTACCGGTTCCCCCGATGCTAGAGCGGCTACTCTTCCGCATGTGGGAGAGCCCGGCCTCGACGCCGGTGCTGAGTAAGCGGGTCGATTCCATGTATCGAGTCCGCAAGAGCCCCGGGTTCCAGAAGGCACAACTGCCACACCATTCCATGGTGGTGGAATCGGCCATGCATCGACTTAAGAGTCAAAAGATGCACTCCTCGGTGCCTCCGGGTAAGGAGGCACGAAACCTAGATGCCCTCGGTAGGAAGTGCTTCCAGGGCTGTATGCTTGCTTGTCGAGTCCAGACATACCAACTATATATGGGCATGTATCTTCGAGACCTGGCAAAAGAAATTGCAGGGTTCTCTGCAGGTCTCTCCGAGGAACCATTGCAGCGGTTCCAGGCCTTGTCCACAGGGATTCGAGAGTGTTCGAAGTTCATTTCTCGAGCAGCCTACGATGGCTTCGAAGCATCGGCTCGAGTAGCTGGGGCCGGCATCGGGGCTTGCCGTCAGGCTTGGCTTCAGTCATCCGACCTCGAGCCATGGGTGCAGGACAAGTTGGTCGATGTCCCTTGCAGAGGTGAAAACCTCTTTGGCAAGCCCATGGCTGAAAAGGCGGCGGAGCTTGAGTCTGAGACTCTCACCAGGACTCGCCTATCCAGAAAGACCTCTGCCCCTTCACAGAAGAGGAAGGGCTTGGGGAAAAAGCCTTTTTACCCAAGGAAGGTGTTTGCTTATAAGCAACACCACCCACAATATCAGGCCTCAGCAGCCCCCCATCAGGGACAGCAGCCTAAGGGGCAGGGTAACGGATCCCGTAGGCAAAAGGCTCCCAAGCCCGCTACGCAGGCTCCGGCCCAGCAGGGTGGGGGTTTTTGACTATGCCAGCATAGCCTCTCCCCCTCAGGGGCCTTCGCTCAGCACGGGGGGCCGGCTGACCCACTTTGCCCACCAGTGGTCTGCCATAACGTCCGATTCCTGGGTGCTGCAGGTGGTTCAAAAGGGCTACCTTTTCCTTTTTTTACCAGGTGCCCCCCCCTTCTTTCCAGGGGAGCATCCAAGACCCCCCCCTACACAGGAACTTACTCCTTCAGGAGCTGCAAAGTCTGCTTCACGAACAGGCTGTGGAGCCAGTGCCCCAACACCTGTGGGGTCACGGGTTTTACTCAAGGTACTTCCTGGTTCCAAAGAGAACAGGAGGCCTCAGACCCATTCTGGACTTACGCAACCTCAACAAGTTCCTGCAGCGGGAAAAGTTCAAGATGCTTACCCTTGGAATCCTACTGCCCTACCTCCAGCAGGGAGATTGGCTATGCTCCTTGGATCTAAAGGATGCTTATACCCACATCCTTATTCATCCGGACCACCGGCAATATCTAAGATTTGTGGTGGCAGGGAATCATTATCAGTACCACGTACTGCCCTTTGGCCTATCCTCCGCTCCCAGGGTATTCACGAAATGCCTGGCAGTGGTGGCAGCCTTCCTGAGGCTTCAAGGCCTCTTCGTCTTCACCTACCTGGACGACTGGCTCATCCGGGCGCAGTCTTCCCTAGCAGTCACTCAGGCCACTCAACGCACAGTGGCTCTGCTTCAGCACTTGGGCTTCGTCATAAACTTCGAAAAGTCCACTTTGCTCCCCTCTCAGAATCTCAAATTCATAGGAGCACGGCTGGACACTCTGCAGGCTCGGGCCTTCTTGCCTCTGGAACGGGCCAACAGGCTCATGGCTCTGGCCGGCAGGTTCCACAGCGCGTCACCGGCCTCTGCCAGACAATTCCTGCAACTGCTCGGTCACATGGCCTCCACCGTCCATGTCACTCCGAATGCCCGTCTGCATATGCGACCTGCTCAGTGGAGCCTTCGCACTCAATGGAATCAGGCCACAGGGAGACTGACGGACTTAATACAGATCTCCAACCGCCTGGTCTCCTCTCTGCAGTGGTGGCTTCACCTGCCCAATCTGGTACTGGGCATGACTTTTCAGTCTCCTCCACCGTCCCAGGTGCTCACGACAGATGCCTCTCTCCTGGGATGGGGAGCACATTGTCAAGGGATGTGCACTCAAGGCCTTTGGACACCTTGGGAAGCCGCCGAGCAGATAAACTTCCTGGAGCTGCAGGCGATCCGCCTAGCTCTGCGGGCCTTCTCTCACCTCACGTCTTGTCAGTCTGTGCTGGTGCAGACGGACAATCAGGTTGCCATGTTCTACGTGAACAAACAGGGGGGCATGGGCTCCCTCCCTCTATGTCGGGAGGCTCGGAGGCTGTGCTCTTGGGCAGTCGGTCACAACATCCTCCTCAAGGCTGTTTACCTGCCTGGGCAGGACAATGGCCTGGCAGACAAACTGAGCCGGATTTTGCAGCCGCACGAATGGAGGCTGAACCCCGCAGTGGTCCAGCAGATCTTCCGCCGGTGGGGCTCCCCCTCCGTGGATCTCTTTGCCAGTCCCCTGAACCGGCAGCTTCCCAGGTTCTGCTCATGGCACCCGCATCCTCTCAGAGTAGCGCCGGATGCTTTCCTCATATCATGGTCCACGGGCCTACTGTATGCCTTCCCTCCCATGCCACTGGTGTCCCGGACATTGTTCAAAGTGGTCCGGGACAGGGCCTCCGTGATCCTGGTAGCGCCCCGGTGGCCGAGGCAACCGTGGTTCCCTCTGCTTCTACAGCTAGCGGTGGACACCCCTCTTCCTCTGGGGTTTCAGCCCGATCTCCTGACCCAGGATCGGGGTACTCTTCTGCACCCCAACCTCCGGGCCCTGCACCTGATGGCCTGGCTGCTGAAAGGGTAGTCCTAGCTCCGCTTCTGCTACCTCCGGAAGTGGAAGCCGTCGTCCTAGCGTCTCGGCGTCCTTCTACCCGAAAATCTTACGCCCTTAAATGGCGTCGCTTCTCGGTCTGGTGCTCTCAGCGCTCTGAGGACCCCTTCGCCTGTTTAGTATCGGTGGTACTGCAATACTTGCTTCACCTCTCCGATCTGGGCCTCAAATCCAACTCTGTCAGAGTCCACCTCAGTGCCCTCTCCGCACATCATTCGCCGGTGGAAGGCCGGCCTCTTTCCTCGCACCCCTTGGTGGTGCGTTTTCTCAGAGGCCTCCTTCTGCTTAAGCCTCCGTTGCGCCCTCCAGCTCCTGACTGGGACCTCAACGTGGTTCTGCAAAGGCTTAACAGTCCGCCTTTTGAACCCATGGCTACCTGTCCTTTTCGTTTCCTCTCCTGGAAAACTCTCTTCTTGGTAGTCCTTACCTCCGCTAGACGCGTCAGTGAACTACAGGCCCTAGTGTCGGAGCCCCCATACACTAGATTCTACAAGAATAGGGTTGTCCTACGGACTCACCCTAAGTTTCTTCCAAAGGTGGTCTCCCATTTTCACATCAACCAAGAGGTGGTCCTTCCGACCTTCTTTCCCAGGCTGCATACCAGCCGAGCTGAAACTGTGCTGCACACCCTGGACTGTAGAAGAGCCTTATCCTTCTACCTTGACCATACGCGAGAGCATAGAAAAGCTGTCCAGCTTTTCGTATCTTTTGACCCCAATCGGTTGGGAGTACCCGTCTCTAAGCGTACTTTGTCCATCTGGGTAGCTGACTGTATCGCCTGGGCTTATGGGGCAGCCGGCCTCTCCTTAGAGAGTCGAGTCACGGCTCACCGTGTCAGGGCGAAGGCTGCGTCGGTGGCTCATCTCCGCTCTGTTCCGTTAGCAGACATCTGCCGGGCCGCTACTTGGTCTTCCAGCCAGACTTTTGCGGCTCATTACTGCCTGGAGAGAGAGTCCCGCAGGGACAGTGCTTTTGGACAGGCAGTCCTCCACAATCTCTTTGAGGTCTAGCAACTCCTACCCTCCGGCCCTGGGCCTGTAGTTGGGCTACCGGCCGGATTCGTATTCAGAGGAGATTCCTTCCTTCTGTACTGTTGAGCTTGAGGGAGCTCTTTTAGGCTTGAGGTCTCCGGTAGCCTTAAGCTTGGGAGTCCCATAAGTGAGGACTGACTTCCTGCTTGGTCCTGGAGAAAGAGTAGTTACTCACCTGTAACAGATGTTCTCCAGGAGCAGCAGGAATCAGTCCTCACAACCCTCCCTCCTCCCCTTGGAGTTGCAGTCATTCTTAGTATATGGTTTTGCTAACCTTTTTCGCTGTCTTTTCGCTATGTCATCAGACTGAGCAAGATGGCACCCTTGGGCGGGAAGGGGACCGCGCATGCGCGCTGCAATTCCCAAAGGCTTTCTTCGAAAGCTGGGGAAAATTGCTCCGCGAGGGCTCCGTCGGCGCCGACGTCACCCATAAGTGAGGACTGATTCCTGCTGCTCCTGGAGAACACCTGTTACAGGTGAGTAACTACTCTTTCTGATACGCCCGGAGCATCAATGCTTCCTCAGGTTTACAACATTTATGGATCATTTTCAGTTTCAGGCGCTGCTCCTCAGACATTCATCAAGGTGATGGTGGTGGTGGCAACAGCAGCAGCCCTGAGGAAGCAGGGAGTCCTCGTTCATCCATATTTGGACGATTGGCTCATTTGGGCCAAGACATGGGCTGAAAGTCAGCAAGTGACACAGAAAGTGAGAGATTTTCTGCAGAGTTTGGGTGGGTGGTAAATTCAGCAAAGAGTAAGTTGGTCCCATCCCAACAGTTGATTTACCTGGGAGCCTGGTTCAACAGTGTGCTTGGATTGGTTTCCCTGACTGAGGAGCACATTCTCAAGCTCCAGGCCCTGTTGCGGCAATTTCTGTGGATGGTGAGGCCGTCGGCATGGCATTACCTACAGATGCTCGGACTGATGGAGGCAGCGCTGGATTGAGTACTCTGGGCCAGGTTTCATATGCGGCCTCTGCAGAGAACATTGTCCTCGAGATGGTCACCACAGCACCACTCATTATCTCGCAGGCTTAAGTGCCCGGGGAGTACGAAAATAGAATTGCAGTGGTGGTTGCAGAAGTGCAATTTGGTGAAGGGAATTCTGCTGGAACAGCCCGATTGGATTGTAGTAACCACAGATACCAGTCTGATCAGCTGGGGAGTGCATTGTTGCTTGCAGGTGGCTCAGGGGAAGGGGACAGTGGAGGAGAGCTCTTGGTCCATCAACTGGCTGGAAATTCGAGCGGCCTGGATGGCGCTACAACACGTTGTGGCTCTGCTGGAGGCTCAAGTGGTCAGAGTGTTCTCAGACAATGCCTCGGCAGTGGCATATATCAACAGGCAGGGCGGCACAGGAGGTAGCACCTCTTCTGCACTGGGCCGAGTGACACTTAAGCATGTCTCAGCGGCGCACGTTGCTGTAAAGGACAGTGTTCAGGCCCACTATCTCAGTTGACATTGCATAGATGCTGCAGAATGGACCCTGACGGACTCTGTGTTCAAGAGCATCGTTCGCTGCTGGGATCAACCGGTAATTGATCTGATGGCAACCACAAACAATTCCAAGGTCGGCCAGTTCTACAGTAGAAGAAGGGAACGAATGTTGGAAGGACTGAATACTTTGGCTCAGCGCTGGCTGGAGGATGGACTTTGTCTTTATCCCTGGGCGCTGATTGGGTGCTGCATCGTATTGCATGACATTTGGGTCAGGTGATCCTTGTGGTGCCTGATTTGGCCATGGTGACTGTGGTATGCGGACCTGATCCGGCTGAAGATAGACCGGCCATGGCAGCTACCACAAAGGCCCAATCTGCTAATGCAGGGGCCAATAAAAATGCCTCAAGTGGATCGATTCTCGCTTATGGCCTGGTTCTTTAGCAGGCACTGCTATTGAAGCAGGGTTACTCCAATAGAGTGATTTCCATGCTGTTGAAAGGGCAGAAGTTGGTTTGGTGCCATCGGGGGACATCTGTCGGCCAGCAACATGGTCTTCATTGCATACATTCATGAAGCATTATCATTTGGATGTGCAGGCAGGGGCAAAGGTGCATTTTGGCCCTCAGCTGTTGTGGGTGGGGCTTGTGTGTTCCTCCTGTCGTTAGTTACTGCTATGGTACATCCCGATTATCTAGACTGGATTGGAGGGTCATGGATGAAGGGGAAATTAGAGCTTACCTGCTAATTTGCTTTCATGGAGTCCCTTCAATTCAGTCCAGGACCCGCCCTATTATCTGGATTTTGTGTGTGGCATATTGTGAGTTGAGCTAATTGGATCCTGGTCCAGAGGCGAGCTACTTGTTTGTTGGCCTTATGGACTATTCTCAGATCCGATTGTGGGGGGGGGGCTCCGGAGTTTTTGCTGCACAATCTTTAAATAAAATAAAATAAGACAGAGAGAGCAGAACACTTGAAAAACAATCATTGCGGATTCAATGTTCTCTGAAGTGCTTCAGGAAGAAGCGATGGGACATGCTTTTCTGTATTTTTACAGTTGTATTGTGTTTTGTGATCAGCTAGTTAGTTTTAGTGTGTAGTTGCTACTTTCATTTTGGGCAGTACTGTAGAGCTGCTTTGACAGAGTGATACTGACAGGAGGACGGAAGTTCCTCTAGGTTTAGGAGTTGACATCACTAGAAAAATTTGCATTTCAGTCTCCATCTGCTGGTGGGCAGACACTACCAGATTGTCTGGACTTGATTGAAGGGACTGCATGAAAGCAAATTAACAGGTAAGCTCTAATTTCCTCTTGCTGTCCCTAATACCCACTCAGGATTAACCCTGTGGACACTAGGAGGAGCCTGTTAAGCACTGCACTGTCAATCTTCAACTGGGTTCCCACTTAACTATGTACAAATACCTGGTGGTTTCTAGAGACACTGAGACTCCACACTTCCAAAAAATTGCACCACAGACCAAATACAGTAAAATTAGTGGGGTCACTAACCAGTCACAGATGTAGAGCTAATAAACTGAAAAACTTTATTAACAAACATTTGAAAATAACCAGAAAAATAAGATTTAATTTTGCAAGCAATAGGTAAAATAAAAAGAATTCATACACATATCACTGTCTAGACAGGTTTCACTATATTCAGCCAGTGCGTGTGGAGGTTCAGGATAGGCTGTCTTCCAAAATGTGAATAGAGCTTGGGACAGGGCCTTGGCAAAGATCTGCTTCCTCTGTGCCCCTAGCCAAGATTGAAGGGTTCTAGTCCTTCATGGCTTCTCTTTGAAGGACCAGTTAGGACATAAAGCACTCATTTTCTGATCAATGATACTGTAGAATGTTACAATCTTACAACTCCCACAGAATACTGAGAAACATGCTGCTCAAGCCTCACCATATGTTAGTGCTGCATGGGCCAATAGCACCCATAGGCTAGCTAGCTTAAGGGAAAAAAGTTAGGCTGCCTCCTCCTCTGTCAATTCAAGGATTGCATGGGAAAATAAGTATTCTCCAGGAACAAGCAGGAAGTCAGTCCTCACATATGGGTGACGTCAACGCCTCCTCACAGCAGCATTTCCCCAGCTTCCAAAGAAAGGCTTTGGGAGATGCCACCATGCATGTGTGGTCCCCTTCCCACCCAAGGGTGCCATCTTGGTCCCTTACAGACGTATGTCTTGTCCTCTCTCCCCCCCCCCCCCCCCCCCCCGGAAAAAAGTTGATTTTTTTCTTTTGTTCACTATTGTACATCCTTCCGGCCTTCGCCAGTCCCTTTCCTAATTTGAGACTCGCTGTCCCGGCATCGGGTCTCACAACTTAGTTTTATTTTTTGTTAGGTTCCTCCAGTGTTTTCACGCTTTTTCCAACTGCTGGCCGCGCCGAAGGTCTTCGACCTCACGGAGGTCCTTTTTGCCCCAATGGCCACCGATTTCAAGAAATGTGAGCGGTGCTCCAAAAACATGTCACTCACCGACACTCATGATTGTTGTCTCCAGTGTCTGGGTGCCGACCATGAACCAGAAGAATGCCCCCTGTGCAAAAAAGATGTCCACCAAGGCCATACAGAGCTGCCAGCAAAAGCAAGAGGACATCTTCCACAGTATGGACGCGACCCCAGTTTCACTGGTAGCCTCACGCTCAAAGGCCCCACATGGATCCTCGGAGTCGCGTAAGGCCCCTGTGGTTCCCGTGCGGGCTTGTAGACATTCTGAGCAAGAGCGTAAGAAGAAAAAGAAGACCTAGAGGACCTCGTCCTGGGAGACGGACAAACGAGAAATCCCGTGCACGGTCCCTCAGCCCCCGAGGGCTTTAGAGGAGTCGGCATGGGAACAGCCCCGGCCCTGGCCCCAGGAGGTACCCAGGACAGAAGTTGAAACTTCCGGCGACGGACCTCAGCCTCCCGAAGGCCATCACACCAAGGATCCCCTCTCCTTGACACCAAACCCGGCAACCCTGGCATCGGCGTCTCTGATGGCCACCCCTGAGTGGGAAACTCATATGTGGCACTTGAACGCAGCGTTCTGCGTTCCTCACTTCCCAACAGGCGTTGAGACCTGGTCCTGCCGGCGTACATGCCGAGACCTCAGGGACCTCTATACTGAGGACTCCCCAGGCTGCCGAAGTGATCCCTAAAAGCCAGACACCTCGGGTAGATCCTTGCCACGGGTCTCAATGTTGCTCCCACTCCTCGGGGGGGGGGGGGTGAGGTCTTCGCAGGCGAATGCCACTGGCTCCGGCCATGCCTTGGCCTCGAAGCATCAAAGAGCGGAGCCAACGATGCCCTTGTAGCTGTTGGGCCTCGAATCTTTCTTGAACTACTGGGCTTGGGAGTCCAATGCCGAGATGTCCCGGGCCCACCGGGACCTCCCTTCGGATCTGTTCCTGACAGCAGCTAGGTGCAGATCCACACCCGAGGACACCTCATTCCTTGAGTTTGTCCGGGACATGGCGTGAGCCCCCTCCCTCACTACGGAGTGTGAGGAGGACCCTCGTACGGAGGAGCTCAACATCCTCCAGTACGAGGCGCCACCTAAAGAGACCCTGACAGTCCCAATCCCCTCCATTCTTAACAGGCTCCTTCTCTGTATGTGGGAAGCCCCAGCCTTGGTGCCAATAGTCAGCTGCTGCCTGGATACCATATACTGGGTCCAGCTCGGCCCAGGGTTCCGGAAGACCCAACTCCCCCACACCTCCATGGTTGTGGAGTCGTCCATGCACCAACAGAAGAACCCAAAGGCGCACTCTTTGGTGACTCCGGGCAGGGAGTCCCGCGCCTTCGGGCGAAAATGCTACCAGGGCTTGATGCTTGCCTGCTGCATCCAGACTTTACATCGGTATGTTCCTCCGAGACCTGTCAAAGGAACTCTGAGGCTTTGCAGCTGGCCTCGATGGGGATCACCTTCAGCCCTTCCAGACACTTACGTCGGGAGTGTTCCAAGTACCTCTCCCGGGCCTCCTATGACAGCTTTGAGTCCAGCGCGCGAGTAGCGGCTGCGGGAATCTCTGCCGGATGCCAGGCTTGGCTCCAGACATCCGATCTTGAGCAGTGGGTGCAGGAGAAGCTCCTGATGTCCCATGCCTTGGGGAGCAGGTTTTTGGCAAGCCCATGGAGGACAAGGCTGCCGAGATCGACACCGAGTACATGACTTGGACTCGACTCTCGAAGAAGACTTCCACCCTTCCCAGGAAAGAAGCCCCCTTTCCATAGAAAGGGGCAATCCTATTGAGGCTACGCTCCATACCTGGCCACCCAGACCTCAGTGGCGCTATGTCTGGCGTTGGGATACCAATGAAAAGATAAGCCTGACTTGCATATTACTCTGTTTATCTGGAAAAGTTATTTGAAAGCACTAAGGGAATCAAAATTATAAAATGGGTCATTGATGCAAATAAGGAGCAATAAGTGGTTTTTATATCACAACAGCTCCCCAGTAGTCTGAGACCCGGTTTCAAGATTCAGAATAAGCTAACCATTGTGAATTATTGCAAGGGAAATATTTATTGATTGGAGTAATTGGATTTTAATGGCTCACCCAGACCCCTCAGCAGGGCCACCAGGGCAAGGGAGCAGATCAAGGCCTATGCAAGCCGAAGGCCAAAGGCCCACAAGCTCCAGACTCCAGCCCAGCCTAGGTTGGGTTTTGACGCCCCAAGCATAGCTTCTGGAGGATCAGCAAACCATGGTGGGGCATCTGGTCCACTTTGTCCACAGGTGGCTTTCCATCACCACCAACTCGTGGGCGCTTCAGGTGATCAGGGAGGATTACTTTCTCTACCTGGACCAGCTGCTCCACCCATCTTTCCAGGGGAGCCTCCTTGGTCTCCCCTTCACCAGGTTTTGCTCATGTAAGAGCTTGCAGACCTTCTCAGGGACAGGACTGTGGAGCCTGTACCACACCACTTGAAAAGAAAGGGGTTTTACTCCAGGTACTTTCTGATCCCAAAAAGAACAGGTGGACCCGAGAAACCTAAACAAGTTCCTGGTGTAGGAGAAGTTCAGGATGCTCTCCCTTGGAATATTGCTGCCCTACCTCCGGCAGGGAGATTGGCTATACTCCTTGGACCTAAAGGATGCTTATACTCATATCCTTATCCATCTCAGTCACAGACGTACCTGAGATGACCACTACCAGTACAGGTACTTCCCTTCGACCTGGCCTCCACACCACGGGTCTTCACCAAATGTCTAGCTGTGGTGGTAGCCTATCTCCATCTCCAAGGGGCCTTTATCTTCCCTTACTTGGGCGATAGGCCACAGGTCGCACCATCAGGGTCCTGCAACATCTGGTTTTTTTGATAAATCGCCCAAAATCCCATCTCACCCCAACTCAAGACTTGGAGTTCATAGGGGCCTGGCTGGACACCCTCCAGGCTGCGGCTTTCCTCTACCAAGACAGGGTGGATCACCTCGCAGCCCTGGTGACCAAGGTGCAGTGCCGATGCACCATGTTGGTGTGGTCAATGCTTCGCCTCCTTGGCCACATGGCCTCCACAGTCTATGTTGTCCCAGATGCCAATCCCCACATGCGGGCAGCTTAGTGGTGTCTCCGCTTACAGTGGGCCCAGACCATGGGCAGGCTCCAGGACAGGATCTCTGTCTCCCGCCAACTGGCGGAGTCCCTCAATTTGAGGCATGTTCCGCAAAATCTGCAGAGGGGCATGCCCTTCCAACTCCCAAGCCCCCAGAGGGTCCTCATGACAGATGCCTCCCTACTGGGCCGGAATACCCATTGCAAGGACATGTGCACCCAGGGCATCTGGTTCTTCGAGGAGAGCCAGCAGCAAATCAACCTGCTGGAGCTCAGGGCCGTTATTCTTGCGCTCTACCTGAACAAGCAGGGGGAGGCACAGGCTCCTACCATCTTTACCAGGAGGCAGTAGCCCTCTGTTCATACACGACCAGACAGGGTATGCTCCTCTGGGTGGTGTACCTACCAGTCCAGGACAGTGTCTTGGCGGACAGGCTGAACAGGGTCCTCCAACCACACGAGTGGCGCCTGGACCCCGGGGTGGCACGGTGGCTCTTCAGGTTATGGGGCACACCGAGCCTCGACCTCTTTGCCAGCCCAACCAGCACTCAGCTGATGTGCTTCTGCTGCCCACAGCCGCACCCAGCCTGGGTGGCACCAGATACCTTTCTCCTCTTGTGGTTGGAAGGCCTGTTGTATGCCTTCCCTCCCACACCTCTGATAGCGCGGACCCTCTTTAAGGCCCAGCAGGACAAGGCTTCCCCGATTCTGGTGGCCCCTTGATGGCCCAGGCAGGCTTGGTTCCCTCTCCTGCTTCATCTCGCAGCAGAATCCTTGGTCCCTCTCGTGAGCTCACCGGGACTTCTCACTCAGGAGGAGGGTTCAGTCCTCCACCCCATCTTGGGATCCTTGACCTTCAGAGCATGGCTGCTGAACGGGTTGCCCTAGCGCCCCTCAAACTTCCCAAGGAGGTGGAGGAGATCCTCCTCGCTTCCCACCAGGACTCCACGAGGCGGGCCTACACCTTCAAGTGGCGCCAGTTCTCATTAAGGTGCATGGAGCAAAAAGTGAACCCATTCTCCTGCCCGGTACAGGCAGTACCTGCTCCACCTTTCTCAGTCTGGGCTCAAATCCAACTCCATGAGAGTGCATCTGAGCGCACTCTCTGCGAACCACCACTCTATAGGGGGCAAGCCTCTTTCCATGCAGCCCCTCATCACTTGATTCATGAGGGGCTTACTGCTCTTGAAACCCCCCATCTGGCTGCCCCCGGTGGAATGGGATCTCAGTGTGTTCCTGGCGCAGTTTACTAAGCCACTCTTCAAGCCCTTGGCTACCTGCCACCTCCGATACCTATCCTGGAAGGCGGCCTTCCTAGTGGCATTCACCTGGGCATGCTGAGTCAGTGAGCTCCAAGCCCTGGTGGCTGAGCCACCCTACAGTACACCAGGTTCTACAGGAATAGGGTCGTGCTCCGCACCCACCCAAAGTTTCTTCTGAAGGTGGTATCGGATTTCCACCTCAATCAGGAGGTGGTACTCCCTACCTTCTTTCCATGGCCCCACACTGACATGGCATCGGCCGTTCTCCATCCGTTGGACTGCAAGAGGGCCCTATTCTTTTATTTACAGCACACTCAGCCACCGCAAATCTTCACAGCTTTTTGACTCATACGATCCCAGTCGTCTGGGGGAGGCTTGTCACCAAATGGACCCTGTCCATCTGGGTGGTGGACTGCATCACCTTTGCCCACAACCAGGCTGGCTGCTGTTGGAGCGCCGGGTCTCAGCACATAATGTCAGAGCTATGGCAACCTCTGTTCCCATGGCGGACGTCATGCCAGGCTGCCACCTGGTCTTCGGTCTACACTTTTGCTGCTCAATGCTACCTGGAGAGGGAGTCCCGATGGGATGGTACCTTCGGCCAGGCTGTATGCCGTAATTTGTTCGGGTTTAGGCAACTCCTGCCTTCCGACCCTTCTTGTTCAGGCTACCAGGGCCATGGTTCTCACTAGACACTAGGGTCGTCTGGGTCTGTCCTCAGATGCACTTGTGGCTGCTCACAACTAGGCCAGGTTTTTTCTACCAGTCCTCGGTAGCCTGGAGCTAGGGAGTCCCATATGTGAGGACTGACTTCCTGCTTGTTCCTGGAGAAAGCATAGTTACTCACCTGTAACAGGTATTCTCCGGGGACAGCAGGAATCGGTCCTCTCAACCCTCTCTCCTCCCCTTGGAAGTTGCTCTTCTTTTTGGCCATCTTTTCTTTAGTGGCTCTAGCTATGTCATATGACTGACCAAGATGGCATCCTTGGGCAGGAAAAGGACTACGCATGCATGGTGACATCTCCCAAAGGCTTTCTTTGGAAGCTGGGGAGATGCTTCCGCAAGGTCTCCGTCGACATCACCCATATGTGAGGACTGATTCCTGCTGTCCGTGGAGAACACCTGTTACAGGTGAGTAACTACGCTTTATTGTGGGGCAAAAAAAGTCTCTGCATGTAAAACCCCCTGTTTCTTCATAACATTGTATTGTTTTGTGCTTAGACATGATACACACAATGTATTTTCAGTGTTTACACCCTTTCTTAAAGGTTTTGAAATTGTTATGTCATTTTAAGTTGGCTCCACTGGGTAGTTGCTCGTCACAGGTTTTGCTATAATGGAAAGTATTTCTAAGTTTGTGGATACCATTTGAAGTACTGGTGGACTTGGTAGACTAATGGAGGGCTGTAGACCTGCCCAACTCGGTGTGTCCTAAGTTTTCCAGGGACAGGAAAATACTTATTGTCCCTTAATGTAACTCCTCTTGAGCTACACCTTTTGCCTCCTTAATCTGGCAATAGGGATAGAGGCTACTTCTGACTGAGCTGGACATCAAAAAATGCAAGAAGAAACTGCTATAACTCCTGCCCCCCTCTCACAAAACACAGTGATCTAAACACAATAGTGCCTTTTAGCTGGTGTATATCAACTTTTTTTTTTTTTATTTCAAAAATTTTAACCATACTTACAAAGCAAGTATACAAGAAACATGATTTAAATCAAATACAAGAAAAGATCAGGTGTATATCAACTTTTAATTTTATTTATTTTTAAAGTAGAATGACACTTAATTTTATACATAGAAGAAGCAATCACTTACTAGACTTTTCCCTTTGAAAGTTTAGTGACCATGTGTGTATCCGCTTTACTCTACCTTCCCTGACCTTTGCTTGGCTCTGCCCCATTTGGTCACTGAGAATAGGGGGTGTAATTTGGCTCCTGCAGATATCTTTGAAAATAAACAAAAGGTTTGATACGGGATTTTAGAGAAGAGATTTTGAAATTAGTGATATGATGCGATCTCTCTTGGCTGTGAGCACAGTGTATTCTTGGGCATTTATTTATTTAATTTTCTAAGGGGGGTCATTTTAAAAGTCTTAGTCAAGATTTGAATGTCTGAAAACATGCATGAATACTTCAAAATCACAGAGACATTCCTGGAGTCATTTTACAAATGACTGTTAGAGCCGTCTCTGGTATGGGGATGTCCAAGTAGACGGGGTGTGGCAGAGGCGAGTCGGGGGCGGTGGAATGGGCAGATGTTCCTGCTTGATTTCAGAAATATTGGGGATGTCTGCGAACCCATCCAAGTTTAGATCTGCTCTGACACAAAAAGGCATCGGGAAAGTGGCTGAAGAATGGAGAAGGATGTTATCAGTGGTGTGCCCCAGGGATCTGTCCTTGGTCCGATTCTTTTTAACATCTTTGTTAGTGATATAGCAGAAGGGCTTTCAGGAAAGGTTTGCCTCTTTGCGGATGATACCAAAATCTGCAATAGAGTAGACACCCAGGAAGGGGTACATAACATGAGGAGGGATCTAGCTAAGCTTGAAGAATGGTCTAGAATTTGGCAGCTGGGATTTAATGTTAAAAAATGTAAGGTCATGCATTTGGGCTGCAGCAATCCAAGGGAGCAATATAGTATAGGGGGTGAAGTACTTCTGTCCACTAAAGAAGAGCAGGACCTAAGCGTGGTTGTGTCTGATGATCTTAAAGTAGCTAAACAGGTAGAAAAGGCGACGGCAAAAGCTAGAAGGATGCTTGGGTGCATACAGAGAGGAATGGCTAGCAGAAAAAAGGAGGTGATAATGCCTTTGTATAAGTCTTTGGTGCGACCTCATTTGGAGTATAGTGTGCAATTCTGGAGACCGCACCTTCAAAAGGATGTGAACAGGATGGAGTCAGTGCAGAGGGTGGCTACTAAAATGATTAGTGGTCTTCATTATAAAGCATATGAGGACAGACTGAAGGATCTTAATATGTACACCTTAGAGGAAAGGTGGGATAGAAGTGATATGATTGAGATGTTTAAATACCTCCGTGGCATAAATGTTCAGGGAGAGAGCCTCTTTCAATTGAAAGCAAGTTCTGCTACGAGGGGACATGGGATGAGGGTGAAGGGAGATAGATTCAGGAGTGATATGCGGACATATTTCTTTACGGAAAGAGTAGTGGATCCGTGGAATAGTCTCCCAGTGGAGGTGGTAGAGATGACAGTAACTGAATTAAAAAAAGCATGGGACAAATACAGAGGATCTCTAAAGGTAAAAAGGGGACTGTTGTAGTTATGGAAGGACAGACTAGATAGGCCATGTGGTCTTTTTCTGTCGTCATATTTCTATGTTTCTATGAATATCAAAAGGCTATAGGGAAGATGGTGACGTCTGACTTGGATGTCTCAGATTGCACTTGGACGTCATTTGTAAAATATGCTTTCACATGTATCTTGCCTGTAAATAAAGCTCCAGACTAGTTACAAGTAGTTAAAAGCAGGCAATATGGATACAACATAAACTTGTCATCAGTACATATCAAGCATAAAGGTATTAATATACATAAACAATAACATAATTTATATAAAACAAAAAAATCCATATAAAACTCATTCCATGACCAGAGCTCTTCGAGAGAAGAATCAGATCATAGTAGAGAATATTTAAAATCCAAAATAAGCCCCACAAATAGATTCCTATTCATGTCACCCAACACTGTTTAAACAAACAGCAGCAAATATTACTAACAAGTTAAAACTTGCTTGAACTAGATATTAATCATAAGACCTTGTATGTATTGTCTGCTAGAAATTGCGATCTGCGGTTCAGCAGTAAAATGATTTGATTAGTTTTCGTCAGACCATTTTTGGTAGCTCAGAACGAGCAGTGATCTGAGTTACAGAAATTGTTGCAAGGAGTCCCTCCAGGCTTTCCACTGTTACCCATTTTATTTAATATGGATATCATCAGATAATTTGGTTTCAAGTCTTATATTTATGCTGATGACATACAGATCTTTGGATCAGGTAGTCAGGATAGATTTTGTTGCTGCAGAAAGTAGGTGATTGCTTGCAACAACTTAAGGAATGGCTGGCTTTTAAAACTGTTACTTACAGTTGATAAAAACAGATGTTCTTTAGTCTAGCTACACTATTTTTCCTACCAATTGTCAAAATTTATTGTGAGATAGACAGTCTATTTAAAAAAAAAATGCGGGGGGAGGGTCCTAGGGCAGCAATTTTTGATGTATCAGAAGCATATATAGTATTATGAAGATTTGAGGTGCTGTGAGCATGGAAGGCTATTTTAGTGGAGAAAAAAGTGATCATGCAATACTGGATGTCGCAGGAGGGTCCCTCATACTAGCATTGTCTGAATGCCCTACATGAATTACTGATGTTGGAACAAATGGATGCGAGAGGGTCCCCATAGTGCAGGGCTAAATCTGTGTTAGCATGGGAGAGTTCTGTACAGTTCTTGCCCTCGCGAGCTCGCAGTTTGATAGTGAATATGTTTTGAAGGGGATGAACAGATGAGGATGCTTGGAGAGTTGTGAGGAGGGGTGTATGTGGCGGGTTGTGTGCTTGGAGCTGCACTCAACGCGGGGGGGGGGGGGCGGAGAGGGGAAATGTTCCTTGTGTTCCTTGGCATTACTTTCCATGGGGTCCTTCAGAGTCACTGGACTCTGTGGGAGAAGGAGTTGAGGTTGGAGGGGGGTGTGGAAGGGAAGGGGAGGTGAGGTGGAGGGTTGAAGTCTGAACAGTTTATTATTGAAATGGAAGAATGGACTGTTTCAGCTTTATTTGGGTGTTGATGTGGGGGTATGCTGGGTTTGTGAGGGGGGATTGGGACAAATGGGGGGATTAATAAAAAGAAAATGAAAAAAGGAAAATGGAAACTGTTCTAACAGGTTGGGAATCCATTGTTGTTGTCAGGTTGAATGGCTGATTGGCCTGTTTTGTGGTGTTTTATGGTCTCAATAAACAGATTTAAATATAACAAAGTCTGGCATCTTGGAGTGGGTTTGGACTCTATTTTATCCCTGGAGCCCAGTAACTAAGAAGGGTTTGTTTAAGTTGTGATTTTGTAGTCTGTCAGATGCACCCTTTTTTGAGCTCCAGGATTTTAATACTCTGATACAGGCAATAGTATTGAGTTATATTGATTTATTACAGCACTATTAATGAAGATTTATGTAAGAAAGCTGTTTAGAAGTTCCAAAGAATTCAAAACTTGATGGTGGCAATCGTTGTCACATGGGGTGCAAGATAGGATAATTTCACAGGTCTGTGACTAAAAAGCTGTTTGATTATTTTCATCTAATTTCCATGTATTTTGGTGTGCTGAAAACAAATAAAATATTGAAAAACTCCTAGACGTCATGATTTGCCACAACATGCAAAATTGTCTTCTAATTTATCAAATTTTTTCAAATTACTATTAATTAATTCAAATTACTATTAATTAATTCACATAAGTGCATTTAAGATATAAAATGCCAAAAAAACCTTAAAGGGGTTGTTCGAGTTATGTAAAAAAAATATAGCACTGTAAATCTGATGGTCAGCAATATATACATAAGCTAAGCAAGTTTTAAGTCCGTGCTTCTAATGGTAGAAGGGATTAATCTTTCCTGAAGAATCCAGTGGGAGGGAGACACAGGGCAGATAGCAGCAGCTCCGGCCAGTGCAGGGGGGCGTGGCCAGCACTGTGTCGTCTCGTGTACAGACACAGAGCTGCTCTCTCCTGCATGCCACACTTGTGCACGAATCATCATCAGGTTCTTGGTTCTAGGCTGTTCACACTTTTTCATTGCAATTCGTGTTAGCTCGTCATTCTTCAACTGTTATGTTATGGCTCCGCGAAAGTGTATTAATTCACCAGACAGTTTCTGTTTCATCTGTGGTGAATATACAGTGTTGAAGCAACAGCAGAATATTGCAGACTTTGTGAAAAAAGTATACTTTGCATACTTTGGACTAAAAATTGGAGATCAAGATAAAGTCTGGGCGCCTCATAAAGTGTGCAAACGGTGTGTTGAGGACCTCCGAAACTGGTTCAAGGGTAAGAAAAAAATTTTCCGTTATGGGATTCCTATGGTATGGCGAGAGCAAAAGAACCATAGTGACGACTGTTACTTGTTCATGCGATGTGAAAGGGTTTAATTCCAAATGGAAGCATTCCATTTCATACCCCAATCTTCACTCGGCAATTCGTCCCATCCCGCATGGCACAGATATACCAGTACCCAAGCCCCCTGCTACCTTGGAAGAGATACCTAGCTCCAATGAAGGTGAAGTCATACCTGAACCAGATGACGAATCAAGTTCTGACTTTGAAGATGATACAAGACCAAAATTGTTTACTCAAGAGGAGATGAATGATTTGGTAAGAGACTTGAATCTTCCCAAAGATGCCGCTGAGTTACTCGGATCAAGGCTGAAAAGCAGGAATTTATTGTTGCCAGGAGTGTCATCTTCATGGTTCAGACATCATGAAAAGGAGTTTGTTCCTTACTTCGCCCAGGAAGACAAGTTGGTTTATTGCATCGATGTCAAAGGTCTGATGGGCCAATTTAAAATCCAATATGATTCAGAGCAATGGCGTCTTTTTATAGATTCTTCAAAAAGAAGTCTCAAAGCAGTTTTACTCCACAACGGTTTTTACGCTTCCATACCTGTAGGTCATTCCGTACACTTGAAGGAAACCTATGAAAACTTGGAATTGGTTCTTTGTAAACTTAAATATGAAGACCATGGTTGGCAAGTGTGTGGGGACTTGAAGGTCTTGTGCATGCTGCTCGGGCAACAAGCTGGGTATACAAAATATCCTTGTTTTCTGTGTCTATGGGACAGTCGAGACCGACAAAATCACTGGACCAAGAAGAGTTGGCAGCCGAGGGTGCTAACAGTCGGTGAAAAAAATGTCCTCCGAGAAACTTTGGTACCTTCCCATAAAGTTCTTCTACCACCTCTCCACATAAAATTGGGATTGATGAAGCAATTCGTAAAATCACTTCCAAGAGATGGAGAATGCTTCAAATACTTGGTCACGAAGTTTCCAGGCCTGTCGGAGGAAAAATTGAAGGAAGGTGTGTTCGTCGGACCAGACATTAGAAGGCTTATAGTTGATCAAGAGTTTGTCAATACCATGACGGATCCTCAAAAAGAAGGGTGGATTGCATTTAAAGAAGCCGTACAGAAACTTTTAGGCAATAACAAAGATCCTCACTACAAAAAGATCGTCGGACGAATGCTGAAAGCATTTCAAGCTTTAGTTTGCCTGATGAGTTTGAAAGTGCATTTCCTCCAGTCCCACCTTGACTACTTTCCTGAAAATTTGGGAGCTGTGAGTGAGGAACAAGGTGGACGATTCCACCAAGACATTAAAGAGATGGAAAGGAGATACCAGGGAAAATGGAGCATTACAATGATGGCAGATTACTGTTGGATGCTTCAGAGAGACATTCCAGATGCTACTTACAAGCGTAAGTGCACCAAGAGGAGCCTCACAAGGAAGAAGAATTGAGTTTAGTGTGTGTAGGTGAGCTCATTTCAGTTCAAAAAAGGATTTTCATGAAAATATTGTAATAAAACTTTAATTTTATAAGTCTATTTCCATTTATTTTGAGGTATTGCCTTATTTAACATAGTTACCTAAATTGTCAGGAAACATGATGTCCCATGACAAAATGGAGGTCATTTTCGGATTCAGCGCACCAAAAAACATAAAGATTACGTGGAATAACCAAAACAGCTCTCGAAAAAAATTTTTTTTGCAGACCTGTGTAATGTTTCCCCTTTCTTGTGACCCCTACATTGACTCTTGGTTGAATTACGGATAAAGTTTAAGTTGTTATGTCTAGCATTTAGTGTATTTCATGAAATAACACCTGTATTTAAAAGAAAAAACGTAAGTGATATAATCCTTTGTGGCTACTTAAATTTACTGAAACAATTCTGTCATTCCTGGATGGAGAGATTTTAGTCTAATTAAGACAAAATTGGGTCTTTTTCAGGAGTGGTTCTGGATATGCGGAATGCCCTAGCCCTTTGAAGTAAAACCAAATCCAGAATATTTATAGTTCGAGTGGTCTTTGAAAATCTTGATATTTAGAGGGGTTATAGTTGAGTGATGAAATTTGCAAGTGATGAGGAGCAAGTGATATAAGGGCTGGTCATAGTTATGATTTTAATCTTGATTATTTGATTGTGCATGAGGGTTTTTTTTTGTTTGTTTTGTTTGGATTATTTTGATGTTGTTTTGATATCTATATAATCGGCCATCAACTGAAAAGGAAAAATATAACTTTGGAATTAAAGTATGTCATATATTTTCCTAAAAGCTATATAATCAGAAATCAGAATAGATGACATGGCAGACTGTTCTCTACGTAAGATGCTACATATCTAAATGTTTTTTTTGTCTTCTACTGCTCAAATGACTGTCCTTCAAAGGCTATCATCAAATGTGCTCCTTGAGAAGATCTTAAAGGACAGGCAGGACGGCACCACTTCAGTCTGTCTTTCAGAGAGACTGCTCTTATATCTCGTAATGCTTTAAAAGGTAAATGTAAGATTCAGTTCAGTAGAGACCCAGTGTAATTGTGATGGTATAGGGTTCATCCTCTTTCTTATCCTGGAACCTTTAATAATACAGGCTTTAGTATTCTGCATAATCTGAAAGCCTTGATGGTACTACTTAGGCAGACCGATCAAATTAAATATAATCATTTTATTCAAAATTAGTGCATGTTCAATTTTTGCCAAGTTATTGACGCCCACTAAAGGTTGAATTTGACTGATTTGTCTAAGGTAATAAAAGCAGACCCTGAACGTAGCTTTTGTCTGTGGTCCTATGCACCCCTGACTATCCACCAGAACTCCTCCTAGGCTAGGCACATGATATTTTACAGAGAGAGTGGCACTGTCTAGCATCATTAAAAAAGAGTCCTTTTTTTGTTGGTCATGTTCTATTTTAAAATTTTATATTTAATGGAATAGTGGATATATTATTTATTTATTTAACAATTTTTTAATACCGCCTTTTCATTTAATCAAGGCGATTTACATTGAAACTCAAAAAACTATTACATAGAACTGTTACATAGATGATTTGTATTAGTATTTTATGTTTGCCACCTTGAATGGGGGGAGACCTCTGGAAAAATGTTTTCTAAATATCAAATTAAACCAGACAGTCTCAATACCTCGTATTCTGGAGTGTTCAGTTTTCACCTCTTTATCACTATTTACTGATAATTGTTGACAAATTTGAAAATGCTTTTATTCACTTTTCCCCAAGATAGTTGCATAACTGAATATTATCTGCATGAGGCAGATATCTAATCCCAAACTGCCGAATTATCTTCCCCAAAGGACATAGATTAGAATTAAATAGCATAGCAGAGAATTAAATCTCGTGGAACACTCAAAGGAGTTGAACAGGGACTTAATGGAAAGTCATCCAATATTACCATTTCTGTTTTGCAAAGAAAAAGAATTATGCACTGCACAAGCAACCCCTATCTCCTGCACACCTGAGTCTAGTATTCCATGATCTGGCATTTTGAATGCTGAACTCGCCACCAGGTTACATCCTTTCCTTTACTGATGTCCACCAGCACATCAGAGTTTAGAGATTAAGTGCATAACAGTACTCCTGCTTGAATTCTGCATATAATAATTCCCGCCTGCCACTGCAGCACCCTCTTATTCTCAGTCCATTTCATTCCACTGAACTCTTGTACATATTTTTTTGCCAGAGCATGAGTAACCTATTCCATGAGTTCTGTAGAACAGTTTTTCTACCATTTTTAGGCTGTTGCCTTATTTGCTCTTCTAACCTGTCATCGTGGTGTACATAAGAACATAAGATATGCCATACTGGGTCAGACCAAGGTCCATCAAGCCCAGTATCCTGTTTCCAACAGTGGCCAATCTAGGTCATATGTACCTAACAGTTTCCCCAAAAGACACAGGTTCCATAATGCTTATACTGGGTCAAGCATTGATATCCTGGTTCCCTTCTTAATAATGGTTTGTGGACCTTTCCTCCAGAAACTTGTCCAAACCTTTTTTAAACCCAGCTACACTAACAGCCTTTACTACATCCTCCGGTAACAATTTCCAGAGTTTGATTACATTTTAAGTGAAAAAATATTTTCTTTTATTAGTCTTAAATAGTTTACCCTGTAGCTTCATTGCATGTCCCCTAGTCTTTCTATATTCTGATAACGTAAACAATCGATCTACGTTTACCCGTTCCACTCCATTCATTAATTTATAGACTTCTATCATATCTCCCCTCAGCGGTCTCTTTTCCAGGTTAAAGAGCCCTAACCTTTTTAGCCTTTCTTCATAGTAGTATCCTTCCATCCCCTTTACCATTTTGGTGGCTCTTCTCTGAACCTTTTCTAATAACGCTATATCCTTTTTAAGATACGGCGACCAGAATTGCACACAATATTCAAGATGCGGTCTCACCATGGAACGATATAGATGCATTATAATATATTTTGTTTTATTTTCCATTTCTTTCCTTATGATACCTAGCATTCTATTTGCTCTCTTGGCCGCCGCTGCACTCTGGGCCGAGGGTTTTAACATGTTATCCACAATAACGCCTAAATCTTTTTCCTGGGTGGTGGTTCCTAATGTGGAACCTTGCATCTTGTAACCATAGCTTGGGTTGTTCTTCCCTAGGTGCATAACTTTGCACTTGTCCACATTAAATTTCATCTCCCATTTTGATGCCCAGTCTTCCAATTTATCAAGATCCTCTTGCAATTTTCCACAATCTTCTTGGGTTTTAACAACTTTAAATAGTTTTGTGTCATCTGCAAATTTGATAACCTCACTCGTTATTCCCTTTTCCAGGTCATTTATGAATATGTCAAAAAGCAGCGGACCCAGCACAGATCCCTGGGGTACACCACTATTCACCTTTCTCCATTGAGAAAATTGGCCATTTAGCCCTATCCTCTGCTTTCTATCTTTTAACCAGTTCCTGATCCCCAATAGTATACTGCCTCTTATCCCATGACTCTTTAGTTTTGCCAAAAGTCTTTGATGAGGGACCTTGTCAAAGGCTTTCTGAAAGTCCAGATACACTATATCAACCGACTCACCTTTGTCCACCTGTTTATTCACACCTTCAAAAAAACATAGCACAATTTAGAAAGGCTTTGAAGCACTACCTCTTCTTCAAGTGCTACCCAGAGCAATGTGCCCCAACCCGCCTCACACAACAATAACACGCTTTGCTTAAGCTGTGACATGTACTGATATAGTACCATAGATATGTAAATAGTTACCCTGGTGACATAGACCGATACTGTACCATAAGTATGTAAATAGTTACCCTGGTTATCCAAGTTGATTCACCTGTTTGTAAATACGGTGTAGATTTCTGCCCGTATAAACGCGTTTGTTACATGTAAACCGCACTGATATCAAATAGCGCGGTATAGAAGAGACTATAAATAAATAAATAAAATAAATAAACATAACAGATTAGTAAGACAAGATCTTCCTTGTCTAAAGCCATGTTGGCTGTCTCCCATTAGGCCATGACTATCTACATGCTGAGTAATTTTGTTCTTTATGATGGTTTCTACCATTTTTCCCGATACTGACGTCAGGCTCACTGGTCTGTAGTTTCCCGGATCACCCTTGGAACCCTTTTTAAAAATTGGCGTTACATTGGCGATCCTCCAATCTTCAGGTATTACAGATGATTTTAATGATAGATCACAGATTACTAATAGCAGGTCTGCAATCTCATATTTCTCCAGGACCAAGCAGGAAGTCAGTCCTCACATATGGGTGACGTCGGCGCCGACGAAGCCCCCATGCGGAGCATTTCCCCAGCTTTCAAAGAAAGCCTTTGGGAATGCAGCGCGCATGCACGGTCCCCTTCCCGCCCAAGGGTGCCATCTTGCTCAGTCTTCTTTTTTCCGTGGAGCCCTATGCAAGTGTGTCGTGGTCACCCGTGAAAAAGTTGATTTTTTTTCGGTGTGGATCTGTGGGTTTTTTCGGTTCGACGCCGGTTCCCTTTCCCGCCTGGGCCTGGTACATCGGTATCGAGCCCGGACTTCATTTTTCGTTTTTTGTCCTTAGAGACTAATGTTCTCACCATTTTTTCATTTTTTCCTGGCAGCCCAGTCTTTTGACCTTGCAGGGGCTCTTTTTCCCCCAATGGCTGCCAGCGGGTTTAAGAAGTGTGATCGGTGTAAGAAACTGATGTCTCTCACCGACACACACGACTGCTGCCTCCGGTGCCTCGGGCCCGACCATGACTCGCTGGTCTGTGTCCCGTGTGGCAAAATATCCTCCAAGGCATTGAGGAGCCGGCAGCATCATTGTGAAAGGATCTTCTCTGATTCCGCTTCTGGACGAGCCCGGACTTCGTCAGAGGCCTCGACTTCTCGGGAGTCCGGCCCCGAGTATCGTCGGGGCTCCTCTGAGAGGGGTTCTCCTTTGCGGGAGCACCGCAGGAAGAAGAAACCTGCGAGAGCAGCGTCGGTGGACGCTCTTGGCTCCTCGAGGGCCAGGTTGCATAGCCCCAACCGCCGTCCCGGGTCTTTGGAGTCGGAGAGGCGTGCTAAACAACCTCGTGTAGAGTTGGAGGCCCCGGGTTACGTGAGTAGTGTAGTCCTTGTGGACTCACCTCCGGGGGAGCCGGGGCGTTGGGCCCCAAGTCTGAGGCTGTTGGGTCTCCTGAGCTCGGACTCAGGTTGACGGCTTTGGAGAGCAGTTTGGCTGCCTTCATGGAACAGCAGCGGGTACTGATCGCCGGTCTTACCGGTGCATCTGCCCCGACCACGAGAACCTCGACGTCTAAGTTGACCCCGGAGGCCGAGCCGATCCTCGAGTCCATGAGATCTCGAGTCGATCCTCGGCCGAGGTCACCCTCAATCTCCTGTGCGGGTCCGAGGTCATCGACGCCGGTGGCGTCGGGGTGGATGGCGTCGGTGCCCGTCCGCCCAACCGGAGCTGCTCGACGACTCCTTGGAGGGGTCGGTATGGGAAACGGAGGACGAGGAGTCCCCGGACACTTTTCAGACCTGGTGCGTCCCTTCGGACTCACCGGAGTCTGAACCTCGGAGAAGGTCCCCCCCGGAGGATACCCGGTTCTCAGACTTCGTGAGGGACATGGCCAAGGCCTTGGCCTTCCCCGCGGACCCCGAGGAGGAGCCTCGAGCTGAGGAGCTCGAGGCACTGCAGTATGACTCTCCCCCCAAGGAGGCCTTTACTGTACCGGTTCCTCCGATGCTGCAACGGTTGCTCTTCCGCATGTGGGAGGCGCCGGCCTCGACGCCGGTTCCTAGCAAGCGGGTCGATTCCATTTATCGAGTCCGCAAGAGCCCTAGGTTCCAGAAGGCACAGCTGCCGCACCACTCCATGGTTGTGGAATCGGCCATGCATCGTCTGAAGAATCAGAAGATGCACTCCTCGGTGCCTCCAGGCAGGGAGGCCCGGAACCTGGATGCCCTTGGTAGAAAGTGCTTCCAGGGCTCTATGCTTGCTTGCTGTGTCCAGACTTACCAGCTGTACATGGGCATGTACCTTCGAGAACTGGCAAGGGAGATTGCCGGGTTCTCTGCTGGTCTCTCCGAGGAACCTTTGCAGAGGTTCACAGCCTTGTCAGCTGGGATCCGAGAGTGTTCAAAGTTTATGTCTCGAGCAGCCTATGATGGCTTCGAGGCTTTGGCCTGAGTAGCCGCGGCCGGCATCGGTGCACGCTGTCAGGCCTGGCTACAGTCATCGGACCTCGAGCCATGGGTGCAGGACAAGTTGGTTGATGTCCCTTGCCGAGGTGAAAACCTCTTTGGCAAGCCCATAGCTGAAAAGGCTGCAGAACACGAGTCCGAGACTCTCACCAGGACAAGGCTGTCCAGGAAGACCTCTGCCCCTTCTCAAAAGAAGAAGGGCTCAGAGAAAAAGTCCTTTTACCCGAGGAAGTCATCTGCCTACAAATCTTATCCTCAATACCAGACCTCCACAGCTCCCCAACAGGGTCAGCAGGCCAAGGGGCAGGGACATGGGGCCCCGTAGGCAGAAAACCCCCAAGCCACCAGCTCCGGCTCCACAGCAGGGAGCGGGGTTTTGACTCCAGTGGCATAGCCTCTCTTCCTCAGCTGGCCCCTCTCAGCACAGGAGGCTGGCAGACCCTGTACGCCCACAGGTGGTCAGCCATAACAGGGGATACCTGGGTGCTCAGCATAGTCTGAAAGGGCTATTTGCTCCACTTCAACCAGTTACCCCCCTCCTACTTTCCAGGGGAGCCTCCAAGACTCCGTCTGCACAGGGACTTACTCCTTCAGGAGTTGACAAGTCTTCTAAAGGAGCAGGCCGTGGAACCGGTGCCCCACCACCTGAGAGGGCAAGGCTTCTATTCCAGGTAATTTCTGGTACCAAAAAGGACAGGAGGCCTCAGGCCCATCCTCGACTTGCAAAATCTCAACAAGTTCCTGGAGAGGGAAAAGTTCAAGATGCTTACCCTTGGAATACTGCTGCCTTACCTCCAGCAGGGAGATTGGCTATGCTCCTTAGACCTAAAGGATGCTTATACTCACATCCTCATTCATCCAGACCACAGACAATATCTCAGATTTGTGGTGGGAGGAAATCATTTTCAGTACAGAGTACTTCCATTTGGCCTAACCTCCGCACCCAGGGTTTTCACCAAATGCCTGGCGGTGGTAGCGGCCTATCTCAGAGTCCAGGGCATAATTGTCTTTCCATACCTGGATGACTGACTCATCAGGGGTCAGTCTCCACAGGAAACCAGATAGGCCACCCTCCGCACTGTCTGCCTTCTACAGCATCTGGGTTTTGTCATAAACTTCGCAAAGTCCACTTTGCACCCCTCACAGAACACAGAGTTCATAGGAGCAAGACTGGATACCCTTCAGGTGAAGGCTTATCTGCCTGTAGACAGGGCCCACAGACTGATGGACTTGGCCAGACAGTTCCACAGCAATTCTCTGGTTTCCGCCAGGCAATTCTTGAGACTATTGGGCCACATGGCATCCACGGTTCATGTTACTCCAAATGCCTGTCTGCACATGAGGTCTGCTCAGTGGGGCCTCAGAACTCAGTGGCTACAAGCCACAGGACACTTGAGAGACGACGTAAGGGTGTCCAAACTGCTGGCGGCCTCCCTGCAATGGTGGCTGCATCTCCCGAATTTAGTGTGCGGAGTGCCTTTTCAGCCACCACCACAAACACAAGTACTGACAACAGATGCTTCTCTTCAGGGTTGGGGTGCACATTGCCAGGGGGCATGCACCCAAGGCCTCTGGTCCCCTTGGGAGGCCACACAGCAGATCATCCTCTTGGAGCTGAGAGCTATCCGCTTGGCTCTCCAAACTTTCTCTCATGCCCTCTCTCACCAGTCTGTTCTGGTTCAGACAGACAGAATCAAGTCGCCATGTTCTATGTGAACAAACAAGGAGGCACAGGATCCCGACTTCTGTGTCAGGAAGCTCAAGCCCTGTGCTCATGGGCAGTCCAACAGGGCATACTTCTCAAGGCGGTTTATCTGCCCGGCCAAGAGAATTACCTTGCGGACAGATTGAGCAGGCTTCTGCAGCCACACGAATGGCAGTTTATTTATATTTATTTTATTTTATTTACATCTCTTATATACCGCACTATTAGCGATCAGCGCGGTTTACATAGAACAAACAATATCCGACAATAAACAAGAGTCAGGTCATTACAATGAACAGGAGCAGTAACTTGGATAACAGGGGAAACTATCTACATATGTGGAACATTGAACAAGGTAACTGTATATATGAGAGATGGAGTTATTGTGTTGAATCCTCTGGTGGTCCAGCGTATCTTCCTAAGATGGGGTCTTCCAACCATCGATCTCTTTGCCAGTCCACTCAACTGTCAACTAGCCAGGTTCAGCTCCAGACAACCGCATCCTCTGAGAATAGCAGCAAATGCATTTCTAATCTCTTGGTCTACGGGCCTACTGTATGCGTTTCCTCCCACGCCTCTAGTGGCCTGGACCCTTTTCAAGGTGCTTCGGGACAAGGCCTCGGTGATCCTGGTAGCCCCCAGATGGCCGAGGCAACCGTGGTTTCCACTCCTTCTGCAGTTGGCTGTGGACACCCCACTCCCTCTGGGGGTGCAACTCGATCTCCTATCTCAGGATCAGGGATCTCTCTTGCACCCCAACCTCCAGTCCCTCAATTTGATGGCCTGGATGCTGAAAGGGTAGTTCTAGCTCCCTTACTGCTACCTAGGGAGGTGGAGGAGGTGGTCTTGGCCTCTAGGAGGCACTCCACTAGAAAATCTTATGCCCTCAAGTGGCGTAGGTTCTTCACCTGGTGTGCTCAGCACAAGGAGGATCCGTTTTCATGCCTGGTGCCAGTGGTGCTGCAATATTTGCTTCACCTGTCCAACCTGGGCCTTAAATCCAACTCTGTTCGGGTCCACCTCAGTGCTCTGTCAGCGCACCACTCGCCGGTGGAGGGTCACTCTCTGTCAGGCCACTCTTTAGTGGCCCGCTTCCTCAGAGGCCTCCTTTTGCTCAAGCCTCCGATTCGTCCACCTGCACCTGAGTGGGATTTGAATGTGGTCTTGCAACGACTTACTTGTCCACCGTTTGAGCCTATGGCTACTTGTCCTTTATGCTTTCTTTCCTGGAAGGCGTTGTTTTTGGTAGCTCTTACCTCAGCCAGGTGAGTCAGTGAGCTACAAGCTCTGGTCTCAGAGGCACCATACACAAGGTTCTATAGGAACAGGGTGGTCTTACGGACTCGCCCAAAGTTCCTTCCAAAGATTGTCGTCTCCTTCCATCTCAATCAGGAGGTGGTTCTTCCTACTTTCTTTCCCAGGCCGCATGCCAGCCGGGCTGAAATGGTCTTGCATACCCTGGACTGTAGGAGAGCGTTGTCCTTCTACCTTGATTGTACGCAGGGACACCGAAGGGCTGTTCAGCTCTTCGTATCTTTTGACCCTAATAAGCTGTGGTTACCTGTCTCCAAGCGTACCTTGTCCATCTGGGTGGCAGACTGTATCGCCTGGGCTTACAGGGCAGCCGGCCTCTCCTTGCAGGGTCGAGTCACGGCCCACCGTATCAGAGCGAAAGCCGCGTCAGTAGCTCATCTCTGCTCTGTTCCGCTGGCAGACATCTGCCGGGCCGCTATTTGGTCTTCAAGCCACTACTGCTTCGAGAGGGAGTTCTGCAGGGACAGTGCTTTCGGACAGGCGGTTCTCCGTAATCTCTTTGAGGTATAGGCAACTCCTACCCTCCGTCACTGGTGTTGGGCTACCGTACGGGGGTGTTCTCAGAGAAGATTCTTTCACGCATGCTGGGGCTCTAGAGGGAGCTCATTGTTCAGCTTTAGGTCCCCGGTAGCCTGAAGCTGGGGAGTCCCATATGTGAGGACTGATTTTCTGCTTGGTCCTGGAGAAAGAGTAGTTACTCACCTGTAACAGGTGTTCTCCAGAAGCAGCAGGAATCAGTCCTCACAACCCTCCCTCCTCTCCTGGGAGTTGCAGTCATATAATTCATTTTGGTTTTTTTGCTGTCTTTTAGCTATGTCATCAGACTGAGCAAGATCGCACCCTTGGGCGGGAAGGGGACCGCGCATGCGCGCTGCATTCCCAAAGGCTTTCTTTGAAAGCTGGGGAAATGCTCCGCATGGGGGCTCCGTTGGCGCCGACGTCACCCATATGTGAGGACTGATTCCTGCTGCTCCTGGAGAACACCTGTTACAGGTGAGTAACTATTCTTTCAGTTCTTTCAACACCCTTGGATGTTTACCATCCGGCTCAGGTGATTTGCTACTCTTCAGTTTATCTAATAGTTGTAATACATCTTCCCGATGTATCGATATTTCCTTCAATTCTTTTGCACCTTTAAATACCACTACTGTCTTGGGTAACATCCCTACATCTTCCTCAGTAAAGGCGGAAGCAAAGAATTCATTCAGTCTCTCCGCTATCGCCTTGTCGCCTCTTAGTGTCCCTTTAACCCCTCTATCATCTAATAGACCAACTGACTCTCTCACAGGTTTTTTGCTATGAATGTACTTGAAAAAGTCTTTATTTTGCGTTTTTGCTTCTGCAGCAAGCTTCTTTTCAATTTCTCCCGTTGTCTGACTTATCAATGCCATGCATTTGACTTGCCAGTGCTTGTGCTGTTCCCAGGTTTCGTCGTTTGGCTCTTCTTTCCATTTCCTGAAAGATGCTTTTTTAGCAACAACAGCCTCTCTGACCTCACCTTTAAACCATGCTGGCAGTTTTTTGGACTTCCTTCCACTTTTCTTAAAGCGTGGAATACAGCTGGTCTGGGCTTCCAAGATAGTAGTTTTCAACAACACCCAAGCTTGATGTAAGTCTTTAACCTTTGCAACTGCTCCTTTTAGTTTTTTCTTAACTATTTTCCTCATTTTATCATAGTCTCCCTTTTAAAAGTTAAAAGGATTTCCTTACTATCCCTCCTCCACTAAATAAATCAAACGTGATCATGCTATGATCACTATTGCCAAGTGGCCCCAACACCCTTATCTCTTTCACCAGATCTGGTGTTCCACTAAGGACTAAGTCCAATATGGCTTCCCCTCTGGTCGGTTCATGAACCAGCTGCTCCAAGAAGCAGTCCTTTATTTCATCTAGAAACTTTATCTCCCTAGCATGTCCTGCCGTGACACTGACCCAGGGTACTGGGGTAATTGAAATCACCCATTATTTTTACAGTGTTGTAACTTTTGTTAGCTTCCCTGATTTCTTTGAGCATTTCATCATCCATTTGTTCATTCTGGCCAGGTGGTTGATAGTACACCCCCACTGCCATCGCCTTCCCCTTTTTACATGGAATTTCAATCCATAGAGATTGTACAGCAAATTTTGTTTTCTGCAAAACTTTAATCCTTTCTTCCTCAATGCCCTCTCTAACATAGAGCGCAACCCCTCCACCAGTTTGATCAGCTCTATCATTACGATATAGTTTGTACCCAGGTATCACAGTGTCCCACTGGTTGTCCTCCTTCCACCATGTCTCTGATATTCCAGTCATATCTAACCTCTCATTTAGTGCTATATATTCTAACTCTCCCATCTTATTTTTTAGACTTCTAGCATTTGCATACAAGCATTTTAGAGACTGTATTTTATTCATATTAATCTGGCTATTGGTAGACATGGGTAATTTGGGATCTTTAAGCTGTGTCTGCTCCATATTCGAGGGCATTTGGGCTACTTTACTCTTTGTTTGGAACCTCTCTGCTTTTGGTAGTATCCTTCAAGGATACATTCTTCCGAACCATGCGCTCTTGGGTGACTGTCGGCTTTCCCCTATTATCTAGTTTAAAAGCTGCTCTATCTCCTTTTCAAAGATTAATGCCAGCAGCCTGGTTCCATCCTGGTTAAGGTGAAGCCCATCTCTCCGTAAGAGCCCCTCCTTTCCCCAGAATGTTCCCCAGTTCCTAACAAATCCAAAACCCTCATCTCTGCACCATTGTCTCATCCACGCATTGAAACTCTGGAGCTCTGCCTGCCTTTTGGGTCCTGCGCGTGGAACGGGAAGCATTTCGGAGAACGCTACCCTGGAAGTTCTGGATTTCAACTTCCTACCTAAAATCCTAAATTTAGCCTCCAGAACCTCCCTACCACATTTTCCTATGTCATTGGTACCGACATGTACCAAGACAGCAGAATCCTCCCCAGCACTATCTAAGACCTTATTAGGTGGCGCGTGAGGTCCGCTACCTTCGCCCCAGGCAGGCATGTTACCAGGCGATCCTCATGTCCACCAGCCACCCAGCTATTTACATGCCTAATGATCGAATCACCAACCATAACGGCTGTCCTAACCCTTCCCTCATGGGCACATGGCCCTGGAGAAACTTCCTCTGTGCGAGAGGGTTTTACATCACCTGGAGGACAGGTCCTAGTTACAGGATCACTTCCTGCCACACCAGGGTAATGCTCTCCTGTCACGTGACCTCTCTCCTCCATGGCAATAGGGATGCTGCCAGACTGGAGGTGGGACTTCAGGACTATATCCCTGTAGGTCTCGTCTATGTACCTCTCTGTCTTTCTTATGTTTTCCAAGTCTGCTACTCTAGCCTCTAGAGAACGGACTTGTTCCCTGAGAGCAAAGAGCTCCTTGCACCTAGTGCACACGTAAGACCTCTCACCAACTGGGAGAAAATCATACATGTGACACTCAATGCAAAAGACTGGAAAGCCCCCATCTCGCTGCTGGACTGCTGTCTGCATCTTAGTTTTAAGCTTGTGTTTAGATCTAAGTTCTTTACTTACTAAGGGTTGCTATGGATATGTATACTAATAAAACTGTACCTAATACGTTTAATATACCTTGTTCACCTGAAGCTTAATTAATCTCAGGCCCTTAGTGTATGACTGATTTGGATAACGAGCTTCACCTGAGAGCATCTCCTTTCCTTTAAGATGTATTAAGTGTAAAAATTTATTTTCCTGTATTTTCTATAGATATGTTTTTGACCATTTAAAATTTCCTTTCTTGTCTTTTCCATGACTCCTCACTCACCTTAGGCTTGGCATTCCGGTCAGGTAATTCATTTTTCAAAATTGAGCCATTTGATTTTGCTGCAGCTATTTTTCTGGATAACATGTCTCAGAAACTTGCCAGTGGGTTTAAAAAGTGTTCCAGACCTGTGCTTGAGGACCATATTCATCACGGACATACATGAATGGTGCCTCTGGTTCTTGGGGACCTGACAATAAGCCCTCTTGTAATTTATGTTTACAGATGTCAAAAAGAGAGGGCTGAAAGATTGAGAGAAGCAGTGCTTCTAAGTCTGATACATCAGCATTGGTCTTGATAGCTTACAAGGCTGCACTGGACGCTGGCAGTACATCAACATCGAGGAGCTTTCGAGCCCACTTAGAACCAAGTACCTATAAGTTGCCTGGACATTGGTCATCCATTGATGTTCCCCTAAGGACAAGGAAGGATTTGGCTTTGTCCTCATTGGCATCAGGGCAAGGACGTGGAACATCGGGCGGAGGCCCTGGTGCATTGATGTTGGAGTTCTTGAGGCACAGTGCTGAGAGCATCAAGAGGTCATAGGAGTGACCCTCTAAGCTGCGCCGATGGGAGGAAGGCTCAACCACACTATTGCTGGAGGGGCAGTGATGGCCTTCCCTAAGCTAAGACAAGCCTGATGATGCACCTTCTCAGATTCCATGAACATCGGCTGATTCTGCTTTTCCCCCTGCGCCTTTGGAGATTGCAGCTATGAAGAATTGCCTTCTGAAGGCTGTTGGGGTAAGAATCACAATGTTATTTGCTGTGCAACATGTCAGAGCCTCAATGAATGTGGCTGTGCTGCCTAAGAATATCCAACCTATCCTTGAAAAGCACAGCGCGCCTGTGGGAGAGGCATAGACATAGGGACATAAAGAGGTACCGACACCAATTCCTGTCCTGCCCTGCCTTTCGTAAATATTATTTGCTTATGGGTCCAAATGGGTATTCCTGGAGGAGCCCCCAATCCCCAAAGGGCAGAAAAGTCGACCAGGCAGAGATGCAGAAGTACATGGCTCATAATGTTAGGAACATGGCTGCTTCGTTGGCACACCCGTACTCTGTTTCCATGGAAGAAATTTGCAAAGCTCCAGTGTGGACGTCAGTTCACACTTTCACTTTACTACTGTTTGTATGAGGATTCCTGACACAACAGCAGATTTGACTAATCAGTACTGCAGAATCTTTGTGGGGAGTAGAATCCAGGCCCATTTTTTTCTGTTCAGGGGTTGCGCTCTATGTTAGAGAGGGCATTGAGTCAGAAAGGATTAAAGTTTTGCAGGGAACAAAATTTGCTGTAGAATCTCTATGGATTGAAATTCCATTTATGAAGGGGAAGGTGATGGCAGTGGGAGTATACTATCGACCGCCTGGCCAGAATGAACAAATGGATGATGAAATGCTCAAAGAAATCAAGGAAGCTAACAAAAGCCACAACAGAGTAGTAATAATGGGTGATTTCAATTACCCTGGTATCGACTGGGACAGTGTCACAGCAGGACAAGCTAACGAGATAAAGTTTCTAGATGAAATAAATGACTGCTTCTTGGAGCAGCTGATTCATGAACCAACCAGAGGGAAAGCCATACTGGACCTAGTCCTTAGTGGAACGCCAGATTTGGTGCAAGAAATAAGGGTGTTGGGACCACTTGGCAATAGTGATCATAGTATGATCATGTTTGATTTAATCAGTGGAGGACAGATAGTAAAGGAATCCACAGTACTACCTTTTAACTTTCAAAAGGGAGACTATGATAGAATGAGGAATATAGTTCGGAAAAAACTAAAAGGAGCGGTTCCAAAGGTTAAAGACTCTCAGCAAGCTTGTGTGTTATTTAAAAATACTATCCTCGAAGCCCAGACCAGCTGTATTCCACGCATTAAGAAAAGTGGAAGAAAGTCCAAAAAACTGCCAGCATGATTTAAAGGTGAGGTCAGAGAGGCTGTTGCTGCCAAAAGAGCAACCTTCAGGAAATGGAAAAAAGAGCCAAATGATGAAAACTGGAAACAGCACAAGCACTGGCAAGTTAAATGCAAAGCATTGATAAGGCAGGCAAAGCGGGAATTTGAGAAGAAACTTGCTACGGAAGCAAAAACACGAAATAAAGACTTTTTCAAGTACATTCGTAGCAAAAGGCCTGTGAGAGAGTCAATTGGACCGTTAGATGATAGAGGGGTAAAAGGGGCAGTAAGAGGAGACAAGGCTATAGCAGAGAGACTGAATGAATTCTTTGCTTCGGTCTTTACTGAGGAAGATGTAGGGATGTTACCCAAGACTGAAGTGGTATTTAAAGGTGATACTGCAGAGGAATTGAGAGAAATATCGCTACACCGGGAAGATATATTACAACTATTTGATAAACTGAATAGTAGCAAATCACCTGGACCGGATGGTATACATCCCAGAGTGTTGAAAGAACTGAAATATGAGATTGAAGACCTGCTATTGGTAATCTGTGAACTTTCATTAAAATCATCTGTAATACCTGAAGATTGGAGGGTCGCCAACGTAACACCAATTTTTAAAAAGGGTTTCAGGGGTGACCCGGGAAATTACAGACCGGTGAGCCTGACGTCAGTACCAGGGAAAATGGTAGAAACCATCATAAAGAACAAAATTACACAGCATGTAGATAGTCATGGCCTAATGGGAGACAGCCAACATGGCTTTAGACAAGGAAGATCTTGTCTTACTAATCTGATCTGTTTTTTGAAGGTGTGCATAAACAGGTAGACAAAGGTGAGTCGGTTGATATAGTGTATCTGGACTTTCAGAAAGCTTTTGACAAGGTCCCCCATCAGAGACTTTTGGCAAAGCTAAAAAGTCATGGGATAGGAGGCAGTGTACTATTGTGGATCGGGAACTGGTTAAAAGATAGAAAGCAGAGGGTAGGGCTAAATGGCCAATATTCCCAATGGAAAAAGGTGAATAGTGGAGTACCCCAGGGATCTGTACTGGGTCCGCTACTTTTTGACATATTCATAAATGACCTGGAAAAGGGAATAACTAGTGAGGTTATCAAATTTGCAGATGACACAAAACTGTTTAAAGTTGTTAAAACCCAAGAGGATTGTGGAAAACTGCAGGAAGATCTGGATAAATTGGAAGACTGGGCATCCAAATGGCAGATGAAATTTAATGTGGACAAGTGCAAAGTTATGCACCTAGGAAAGAACAACCCACACTATAGTTACACGATGCAAGGCTCCACATTAGAAACCACCACCCAGGAAAAAGATTTAGGAGTCATCGTGGATAACATGTTAAAACCCTCCGCCCAGTGTGCAGCGGCGGCCAAGAAAGCAAATAGAATGCTAGGTATCATAAGGAAAGGGATGGAGAATAAAACAAAGGATATTATAATGCCTCTGTATCGCTCCATGGTACGACCGCACCTTGAATATTGTGTGCAATTCTGGTCACCGTATCTTAAAAAGGACATAGAGTTATTAGAAAAAGTACAGAGAAGAGCCACCAAATTGGTGAAGGGGATGGAAGGCTACTCCTATGAAGAGAGGCTAAAAAGGTTAGGGCTCTTTAACCTAGAAAAGAGACGGCTGAGGGGAGATATGATAGAGGTCTATAAATTAATGAATGGAGTGGAACGGATAAACGTGGATCAATTGTTTACGCTATCAGGATATAGAAGGACTAGGGGACATGTAATGAAGCTATGGGGTAAACTATTTAAGACAAATAAGAGAAAATATTTCTTCACTCAACGTGTAATCAAACTCTGGAATCTGTTACCGGAGGATGTAGTAAGGGCTGTTAGTATAGCTGGGTTTAAACAGGCTTGGACAAGTTCCTGGAGGAAAGGTCCATAAACCACTATTAAAAAGGGACCCAGGATATCAATGCTAGACCTAGTACAAGCACTGCAGAACCTGTGTCTTTTGGGGAAACTGCTAGGTACGTATGACCTAGATTGGCCACTGTTGGAAACAGGATACTGGGCTTGATGGACCTCGGTCTGACCCAGTATGGCATTTCTTATGTTCTTATGTTCTTAGGCTACCTTAAAAAAAAGAAAAAAAGTACATAAAAAGTTTGTTGCTACCAAAAAAAAAGAAAAGATCTTGTTAGCTCATTTGGGTAAGTTATTATTCCTTTTTTAGTTTAAGGCAACTCAAACGTGAGGACTTCTTTGCTGCTTGTCTTTGGAGACAGTGTAGTTACTCACCTCTAGCAGGTGTTCACCATGGATAGCAGAAAAAGTCCTTGCAACCCTCCCTCCTTCTCTTGGAGTTGTGTCCTCCTTCTTAGCTTTAATAAGAACTGAGGGTAAGATAGCGCTGCTGTGGTAGGAAGGCAAGGCATATGCATCGCGATACGGTTTCCAAAATCTTCTAGAGGGAACTAGGAATACTAACATGCAGGGCTGTATTGCATGATGGCATCGAAATGTGGGGACTTTCCTGCTATCAACAAAGAATACCTGCTGCACATGAATAACTAGGCTAAATTTAAGTATCAGTCAAAACAATATGCTTTGTTATTTTGGCAAACAAGTCATGCAGAGTTTTGCATAATTCAGACCACCTGACACAAAATGTTTGAAAGTTTGAATTGTGTGTGCAAAATTCTAGCAGAAATGCGGGTAAAACTTACGATTGAAATGAGTTAAGCCAGTTCAGACTCCAAATATCCTTTTAATTAATAGGTCATGGTCTTCTCTATCAGCTTACTCAAAAAGGCATATTTACAAAGAGCCTGATTCCATAACATGCACGTCTGGCGCTGCAGACATGTCTAAATTGAAAACGGGCCCCGTTTGAACCTAATTTTGCATCCGTGGTTCTAGATGTGCCCGCAGGTCCGGAATCAGGGAGATAGACATGTCTGACATGGCACGAACAAAGTGCTATGCAGCTGGCCCGTGCACGCATCCGGTGTGCGGCCTGCATACGGATGCAGGCACAGGCCATGCGATATAATGGAGAAACACATCACTGTAATATGGGACGGGTAAATGTTTTGGACGTCCCCGTGTCCACCGTATTCTTAAAATTTGCATGCTTTAGATCTTGCCCGTCTCCGGGAAGTACCCACGGATGACCTACATCTCCTAAGCTGCTCTTCACACACAGTAGTTTGCTGATGCAAACTAGACATAAATACCAATGAGAAATGACTGCTGCTGCAAACTAGACCATATACCAGTCCTCAGGCCCTGAAAAGTGCTAGGCAATTCAAGTGCACCCTAATATGGTATAAGAGAATGTAAATATGAACATGTATGTCAGGACATACCTTGCATCAAATGGTACTTGGCATTGTAAAACGGCCCTAGTGATCTCTGCCTTGGTCATCTCTATAAACACACTTTAAACTGCTAAGGATGGACCCTTACCAAGTGCAAAACCCCCGAAACTAACATTGTAGTTTTTGTAAAGGATGAATAATATTGCTGAGCAACTAATGTATGCCCTTTTTGTGCCTCTGGCCTATAAGTGCACTTATTCTGCTGCTCCGCATTACTGTTCCTCTTTTCTCTCCCTACACCCCTTCTCGGGAACTCCGCTTTTCTGGCAGATTGCTTCTGTCTGTGCCCTTCTCTTCTTTTGCCAACTCCAGACTTCGCTCCTTTCACCTTGCTACTTTCTATGCCTGGCATAAGCTATCTGAGTCTGTACGTCAGGCTGCTTCTCTGGCACTTCGCAAATCCAGGCTGAGCACTCATCTCTTCATTGCTGATTTTGTATCTGATCCATCTAAGCTCCCTCGTGTTTCCTTACCATTCCTCCTAAATATATCCTGTCCATAGCAACTGTGTTGTCTGTCTTGACTAGATTGTAAGCTCTGCTGAGCAGGGACCATCTTTTACGTGTGTCTGTGCAGTGCTGCGTATGCCTTATAGCGCTATACAAATGATTAGTATTAGTAGGGCCTTTTGGTTATGGCATTTGATTCCCACTTTTCTCCGGGAACAAGCAGGAAGTCAGTCCTCGCATATGGGTGACGTCGGCACCGATGGAGCCCTCGCGGAAGCATCCCCCCATCTTTCAAAGAAAGCTTTTTGGAGATGCTACCAATCATGCGTGGTCCCCTTCCTGCCCAAGGATGCCATCTTGCTCAGTCTCCTTTTTTCCGTGGAGCCCTTCAGACATCCATCTGGCTTGTCTCCGGAAAAAGTTGATTTTTCTCCTGAGTTTCATACTTGCCTCCCGCACCGGTACTCTTCCCACCACTCGAACTTGCTGTCTCGGCATTGAGTTTCGGTCCCTTTTTGTATTTTTTTTCCCATTTTTGGCATCTTCATGCCTTTTTTCCAACTGGCAGCCCGGCGGGTCTTTATCCCCCATGGCTGCCAGTGACTTAAAGTGTGATCAGTGTACCAAAATTATGTCCTTGACTGACACACACGACTGCTGCCTTCACTGTCTTGGGCTGGACCACGACCCCACAGCATGCAGTCTGCAAAAAGATGTCCAACAAGGCCCTTAAGAGCCACCAACAGCAGCACGATAGGTTTTTCCCCAAGTCCCCAGTACCTTGAAGGCCAGGGCCTTATCTGAAGCCACGGCATCTCAGGAGGGCCCTACTGAACCCAAGTGGCACCATGGTTCTTCAGAGAGGGGGTCTCCCTTGACAGAACCCAAGAAGAAGAAGAAAACCTCGAAGGTGGAGGTGTTCCTGGACAGATCCGATAGGCCAGGTACATCTCGAACCAGGTCCCGCAGTCTGAGATGCTTGTCCGAGGGATAGGAGAGGGAGCAGCTTGCAAAGGTCCCCCAGAAGGACTCGACCTCGGACCAGCCTTGGTCGCTAGACACCATCCTCGTCGAGGATTCCCCCTTGGGTGCACCGGCATCGGGCCCGATGTCTTTGGTGCCCGTGCAGATGGCTACGGAGCCTTCTGGCCTGGAGTCCAGAATGGCGGCCCTGGAGCACAGTTTGTCTGCCTTCATGGACCAGCAGCGGATACTGTTGTCCAGTATGACCAGTTCATCCGTCCCGACCACCGGGCCCTCGACATCGAAGATGTCTCTGGAGGCCAAGTCGATCCTTGAGACCCTTCGGCCTCGAGTCGATCCTCGGCCAAGGTCTTGATCTGGTTCCCGCTTGATGGGACTGTGATCATCCCCTGCCAAGTGCGCTCGGTGCCAGCCATGGGGCCTCGGACAGCCTTGGGCCGTGGTTGGCCCCGGGGCCCGCAGATCATCCTTCCATTGAGTCCTCAACCGACTACTTTGAGTGGGAGATGGTGGATAAGGAGTTGCCTAAAACCTCTCGCCACTGCGGTGTCCCCTTGGACTCTTGCGCTTCAGAGCCCTGGTGGCGGTCTCCACCGGAGGACATGGGGTGCCTTGACTTTGTCAAAGACATGTCCAAGGCACTAGCATTCCTGATGGAATCGGAGGAGAGGACCTTTAAGCGGATGAAGTAGAAATCCTCCAGTATTGAGGCCCCTCCGAGGGAATCGCTTATGTTGCCCATCCCTCCCATCCTGTAATGACTGATGCTCCTTATGTGGGAAACAGTGGCATCGGTGCCAGTGATGAGCAAGCAGCCTGACTCGATGTATCGAGTCTACCGGAGCCTGGGCTTCCAGAAATCACAGCTACCGCACAACTCCATGATGGAGCCGCCTCAGCGCCATGCCAAAGGGGCCCTCTGGCGAGGCCCTCAGGCGCGGGCCTGCAAGGCACGGGCGTGCCCGCTGACTCCGCTCAAATCACACTGCTCTGCCTTGAATTACTGGTCCCGATCGGCTGCAGCCTCGTAGCAGGGGAGATGCTAGCCTTCACTCTTGCACTTGACCCCGATCGGGGAGCTCGGCAGCCGTTGGTAATGACGATGGTGACTTCTTGCTGGCTTTACACAAATCACACTGCCCTGCCTTGAATTACTGGTCCCGATCGGCTGCAGCTTCGTAGTGGGGGAGATGCTAGCCTTCACTCTTGCACTTGACCTCGATTGGGGAGCTTCAGTTAGTGAGCTTCAGGCCTTAGTGGCAGAGGCGCCATATACCAGGTTCTACAAGAATAGAGTGGTGCTCCGTACACACCCTGAATTCCTTCCGAAGGGTGGTGGTATCCTTCCACCTCAACCAGGAGGTGGCACTTCCCACCTTCTTCCCAAGACCTCACACCAGTGAGACGGTCCTTCACACTCTGGACTATAAGAGGGCCTTGTCCTTCTACATCCACTGTACTCAGGGCCACCGTAAAGCTGCTCAACTTTTCGTCTCATACAAAGCTGCAAGGGAGTAAACTGAGCGTCAATGTCAGGAAATACTTTTTCACTGAAAGAGTGGTGGATGCTTGGAATGTCCTTCAGATGGAAGTGGTGGGGTAAATACAGTGACAGAATTCAAAATGGCATGGGACAGACACTGTGGATCCCTTTTATAACAGGATAAAATCAAAATAAATATAACTATTTCAACAAATATGGGTGACCTACACGGAGCGTTTGTTACACCCCTAAACAAAGGCATGCGGAGGGGTGACCTGCAAGGAGCGGCAGATGCACCTGCTCTTGCCGCCTTGCTGGGAAGACTAGATGGATCATACTGGTCTTTATCTGCCGTCATATACTATGTTAGTATGACCCCAGTCGACTGGGGGAGGCAGTGACCAAACATTCACTGTCTTCCTGGGTGGTGGACTTTATTGGCCTCGCCTGTGAGCATGTGGGGCTCCCGCTGGACGGCCGTGTCATGGCGCACCGTGTCAGGACCATGGCAGTTTCGGTGGCAAACCTGTGCTCCGTCCTGATGGTGGACATCTGTCGGGCTGCCACCTGGTCTTCAGTCAATACTTTCACAGCCTATTACTGCCTGGAAAGGGAGTCCCGATGGGGCAGTGCCTTTGGTCGGGCTGTGCTCTGGAATCTTTTCGGGGTTTAGGCAACTCCTACCCTCTGACCCTTCTGTGTTCAGGCTACCGGAGTGCTGTTTTTTCTCAGACACAGGGTCCTACTGTAGCCTGTAGCCATGGACTCAATTGCTGCTGCTCACGGCTTCCCTGGAGGTCGACCGTGTTTTTTCTCTATGGGCTTTCAGTAGTCTGTAGCTGGGGAGTCCCATGTGTGAGGACTGACTTCCTGCCTGTTCCTGGAGAAAGCATAGTTACTCACCTGTAACAGGTGTTCTCCGGGGACAGCAGGAATCGGTCCTCACAACCCCCCCTCCTCTTGGAGTTGCTTCTTTACCATCTTTTATTTTTGCTGTCTTTTAGCTATGTCATCTGACTGAGCAAGAAGGCAAGCTTGGGTGGGAAGGGGACCACGTGTGCGTGGTAGCATTTCCCAAAGGCTTTCTTTGAAAGCTGGGGAATGCTTCCACAAGGGCTCCGTCGGTGCTGACGTCACCCATACGTGAGGACTGATTCCTGCTGTCTCCGGAGAACACCTGTTACAGGTGAGTAACTACGCTATCTAGGTACTTGCATTTCTCACAGCAGCTACACCTGTCATATCATGGCATATGTTGGTCTGTAGTCCAAAAGAGAGCAGTCTCTCACGCAGAAAACAGCACACACAGAAGTGGAGAGTAAGTGGCAGTTAGTTCAAACTTTACGGCAACACTACCCCAATACATTTTGCCATGTGTCTTCCTCCGGTGGTATAGCCTCATAAAAAATAAACAAACATAAAACACACAAAATAAATAATCAGCAGACAAATTTTAAAAATAGTTATTAAAAATATTTTTAAAAAATAGGGTAAAATCAAATGAATGTTGCTCATCTTAAAGACTGAATAGTCCTCTAAAGCTCAATAAAAGACAGACTATCATAAAAACATATTATTTAAATATATAAAGATAAAAATATTTATTCAGGCATATATTATACTGTGCCTAGATAATTGACGCACTGGTTACATGAATGCGTGAAATTATGCACTTGTTATATGAACATTCACTTACACTAAATTTTAGCAAAACCGAGGCACTAGTCGTTAACAGAGATCCCACCTACATACCACCAGAGAAAATCACATTCAACAACTACGATATCCCCATCAAGTCTGAACTCAAATACCTTGATGTGACACTAGACTAGAAACTGAATTTCCAAACCCATATTAAGAAAGCAACTGCAGCGACTTATCAAAGAATAAAGATCCTTCACAACCTCTGCCTGTTACTGGACCATAACCTATTCCGCACTGTTTGCCAGGTGATCATCACTCCTCTGTTGGATTACTGTAACTCTATACTTCAGGGACTATCAAAATGTACAATCCTCCACTTCAAATAGCCCAAAACTCTACAGCTCGTATGATCTCTTGGACATCTAAAGAGCATATCACCCCGATCCTAAAAGAACTACATTGGCTGCCCATCCAAGCATGCATAAAATACAGATCAGTCATGCATATAGTCATGTATATAGTTATTATGTTCCATTCATATAGTTTTTGTACATAGGTGGCTGTTACATGTAATTTGAATTTCGTTCAATGTAAACCGCTTTGACTCTATGAAAAGCAGTATATAAACTCTGCTAAATAATAAATAAATAAATAATAAATGAACACATTCAAGAGTATACACAACATAACTGTTGGCTGCTTACAGTCTCTCATACACATATCCTCAGGCAACAGACCAAGTAGGGACCAGACCACAAACCTACTTAAAGTCCCCAAACATAAAACATCCAGCGCGCAAGAAACATGCCAATGCACCTACCTTATGGAATACCCTTCCATGCAAATTGAGAGCAATAACAGACGTGAAGGAATTCAGAAAGAAGCTTAAAACACACATTTTCCAGTAACGTTATGGGACAAACTGCTGAATTTCTTCCCTCAGTGCCAAATGTATTTATTTATTTAAAAGGATTTAATATACCGCTTTTATCTTGAAATCTAAGCGGTTAACACATCAAACAAATCATGAGGCAGTGTGTGTGGGAGAATACATGCCGTGGTTAAATCGACATAGGGTGTGTGAGTGTAAAGTGTGAATGATTACATGGTGCACTATATACATTGTGAGCTAAGTACATGATTTATATATAAGTTGCAGGGGATGGATGCAGAGGGGTCATGCAGATGCGGGAGTAGACTGGGTTGCTGGGTCACACGAACTACTTATACTGTTCTATGAAGAGCATAGTTTCGAGAATCTTCCTGAAGTCCTTGAGGTCTACCGTTGATCTCAGGTCATCAGGGAGTGAGTTCCGTAGAGTGGGCGCCGCCAGGGATAGTGCTCTTCTTGAGGTGTCTTGTCTTGTTCTAGCGAATGCTCTGAGGGTGGTGATGGTGTCTGAGGTTCCTCTTCTCCTGGGTCTGGTGCCTTGGTCAGCTCTGATGAGGGGTTGCAGACTATTCGCTGAGAGGTTCTGTTTTATTTTGAATATGTTTAGAAGTGCCTTATATAGGATGCGGGAGCTGATTGGGAGCCAGTGGAGGTGGTTGAGAATGGGGGTAATGTGATCGTGCCTTGAGGCGCCCGTTATTATGCGGGCGGCAGTGTTCCATGCTATCTGTAAAGGTCTGAGTGATTGTTTTGAGAGCCCAAGGTAAATGAGGTTGCAGAAGTCTAATGTGGGAGTGATGAGCGCTTGACAGACAGTGTGGAAGTGATCCTGTGAGAGAATAGGTTTGAGGCGTCTGATGGCTCTCATTTTGAGGTATGCGTTCCTTGTGATTCTGGCAGTATGAGACTGTAGGTTCAGGTCTTCGTCGAGAGTCACTCCGAGGTACTTTACTTCGGACTTTATTGATATTGTGATGTCATTCAGCCTGATGTGGTGGGTGTGGGGGTGAAGGCGGTGTTTCTGGTGATGAGTAGCGCTTCTGTTTTGTTGTAGTTTATGGACAAGTTGTTTTCTAGTAGCCAGCTTGTCATTTGTTGAAGACAGTTGGCTATGTTAGAGTAGTCTGGACTGTCAATGTTGATGGGGGTGTATATCATGATGTCATCTGCGTAGATGGTGTATTGTATCTTGTGGTTCTTGATGATTGAGCATATGGGTTGTATGTACAGGTTGAATAGCAGGGCAGAGAGGGATGAGCCTTGCGGGACGCCCTGGGTGGCTCTCAGAGGCCGGGAGGTGGCTGAGCCGCTTTTGACTTGGGGGTGTCTGTCTGTGAGGTAGGATGTGAACCAGTTCAAGGAGGTGCCATGTAGGCCAATTTCCTGTAGTCTTGATTGAAGGGTTGTGTGGTCGACTGTGTCAAAAGCTGAGGAGATGTCTATAAGAAATGCTATTCATTGTATATAGGCTCATAACATATATGTACAAAGTTGTATATTGTATATAGGTTCATAACATGTATGTACAAAGTTCCCCAAAGTTGAATCCCAGTTGAATGCGCCTGTTACATGTAAACTCACAATAGCCTGTTGCTTGCTATGAGTACTCCTGTTCAATGTAAACCGCGCTGATGAAAAAGAGTGCGGTATAAAAGAACTAAATAAATAAATATAAAAATCAGGAAGACGCCCTTCTTGATGTTGTCAATAATCTGGGTCAGATTGTCGAAGAGGTGTATCAGTAGAGTTTCAACGCCATGGTTTGGTCAGAAGCCAAGTTGATTAGGGTCTAGGAGGGCGTGGCTGTCAATGTGATGTTGAAATTGATGTTGAACGACCTTTTTGATGATCTTTGATATGAGGGGGAGGCTTGAGATAGGTCTGTAGGCTTCTGGGTTAGTTTTACTTAGTGGGGATGTTTTTGGGATTGGGCGTATTGTTGCTAGCTTTAGAGTGCTAGGCATGATTCCTGTGGTAAGGGAGTTGTGCACCATGTTGCGGATGATTTGGGTCAGATCTTATTTTACTGCTTTGATCCAGGTTACGGGGCATGGATCTGTGGGGGTGGTGCTGGTGTTGAGTGATGTTTGAGATCTGCTCTGTCGACGGGATGCTGAACTTGTCCCAGATTTGGTTGGGTGGAGGTAGTTTGGTGTTGCTCACGGTAATCTTGGGTGAGGCGGTGAATGGGGTCTTGAGGTAGTCTGCAAAGGTAGGTAGATCTGTTTGCTCGTCTTTCTCGGTATTGGGTTCATTGGTGAGGGTCTTTACTATTTCAAATAGCTCTCTTGGTTTGTTTGAGGACTTTAGGATCAGGTTTTTGTGGTATTCCCTCTTCTGTTGATTGATGAGGTTGTTGTATTCCTTTTGCTTTGACTAGTCCTGTGTGGCGGCTGACTTGGTGCGTCTTTAGCGACGTTCTAGTTGTCTTAGGGCTCTCTTTGCATTTTGGATATTCTTGGAGTACCAGGGGGTGGAACTAGATCTAGTGCTGCATGTTTTGTGGGTTCTGGGGACCGTGGATTTGGCGGCAGATGTGACGGTGTTGTTCCAGTTGGCGATTTGTTCATTTATGTCCTCTGTGTTTGTGTTCAGGTGGGGTAGAATGTCCTGAAGGAATTGGTCCTTGTTGAAGCTTTTGAATCTCCTAGTTGTGGATGGCTTTTCTTGCTGGTCAGTAAAGTTTGTCGATTGTAACTTGATTTTTATTATGTGATGGTCCAACCAGGGCACTGGTGTGATCGAGGGTCTTGTGGTGATGTTTCTTTCTATTAGGCTGTTGGGGGTGAAGATGAGGTTGGGGGATGATCCGAGCCTGTGTGTGGGGGTGCTGATCATCTGGGTGAATTGGAGGGAGTCCATGGATGTCAGAAAGGCTTCTGCATCCTTGATCGTGGCAGATTTAAGGTTGAAGTCTCCGAGCACCAGCACAGGTTTGTGGAGGTTGTTGACTTCACAGACCGATTCTAGTGTTGATGATAGTTCGTCTGGGGGTGCGTGTGGAGCTCTATAGGTGAGATACAGGGCCTAAATACAGTCAGAACTGGACCTAATGTTGCTCAGACTGTAAATAATTAATTGTATTCAGACTAACCCTATCCCCTGTTCCCCCTGTTATCAAGATAGCAATAACTAATCACTGTGTTATCATATAATTAGTACACATATTCTGCTTACTGTTTGATTTATTGATTTAGCTGCATTTATATCCCGTTTTCACCGAGTCAAAGTGGTTTGACAGAAAGGGGGGGGGGGGCAGTAATCATCTTGACGGGGGGGCCGTCACCAGGGGGCCAACATTGATGATCTGAACAGTGAGTAACAGAACTTAGTCTCTTAGTTGGTAGCCTCCGGAGAAGTTGCCTCTCTCTGCTCTGGGAAGAGCAGTGCCCTCACAGTGCTCTGCTAGAGAGGTGGATATTTAACTCCTGTGACAACTTTGCTGTGAGTTCTAGCTGTCTATTTAATTATTTATTGTTGTCTTTATTGGTGTGCTACTTCACCTCCCTGTTCCCTTTAGTTTTGCACTTCAGCTTTCTCAGCTGTATAACTTACCTTGCCTCTCTCAACTAACTGGCCTTTGTGTGGTAGCCAGGTTAACTGTTACTTTAAATTAAATATCTCTCCCTGCTCTGTCCCCAGAACCTGCTGCGTTTTAAACTACCTTTTCCTGCTCTAGCCTACCTGAGGGGCTAACCCCCTCCCTCCCTGCTGAGGGTACAGGACAGGGTACCTTGTAACAGCCCTCTTTTAATAGGTCTTATTTCCCTCCCTCCCTCCCTCCCCAACACCTACCCGCCCCTGGGGTAATTGTAGCTTTATAGGTACTTACACGTCTTAGAGGAAAGGGGCTGCTCTCAGGTGCAGCTCTTTATCCAAATCAGTCATACATTGAGGACCTGAGATTAATTAAGCTTCAGGTGAACAAGGTATATTAGAGGTATTAGATAAACTTTTATTAGTATAAGCATCTACACCAACCCTTAGTAAATACAGAATTTAAAGACCTAAACACAAGCTTTAAACTAAGATGCAGACAACAGTCCAGCAGCGAGATAGGGGCTTTCCAGTCTTTTGCATTGAGTGTCACATGTATGATTTTCTCCCAGTTGGTGAGAGATCTTGCGTATGCACTAAGTGCAAGGAGCTCTTTGCTCTCAGGGAACAAGTCCGTTCTCTAGAGGCTAGAGTAGCAGACCTGGAAGACATAAGAAAGACAGAGAAGTACATGGACGAGACCTACAGGGATATAGTCCTGAAGTCCCACCTCCAGTCTGGCAGCATCCCTATTGCCATGGAGGAGAGAGGTCACGTGACAGGAGAGCATTACCCTGGTGTGGCAGGAAGTGATCCTGTAACTAGGACCTGTCCTCCAGGTGATGTAAAACCTTCCCGCACCGAGGAAGTTTCTCCAGGGCCATGTGCCCATGAGGGAAGGGTTAGGACAGCCGTTATAGTTGGTGATTCGATCATTAGGCAGGTAGATAGCTGGGTGGCTGGTGGACGTGAGGATCGCCTGGTAACATGCCTGCCTGGTGCGAAGGTAGCGGACCTCACGCACCGCCTAGATAGGATCTTAGATAGTGCTGGGGAGGAGTCTGCTGTCTTGGTACATGTCGGTACCAATGACATAGGAAAATGTGGTAAGGAAGTTCTAGAGGCTAAATTTAAGCTTTTAGGTAGGAAGTTGAAATCCAGAACTTCCTGGGTAGTGTTCTCCGAAATGCTTCCTGTTCCACGTGCAGGACCCAAAAGGCAGGCAGAGCTCCGGAGTCTCAATGCGTGGATGAGACGATGGTGCAAGGATGAGGGTTTTGGATTTGTGAGGAACTGGGGAACATTCTGGGGAAAGGAGGGGCTCTTCCGAAGGGATGGGCTTCACCTTAACCAGAATGGAACCAGACTGCTGGCATTAAACTTTAAAAAGGAGATAGAGAAGCTTTTAAACTAGAAAATAGGGGAAAGCCGACAGTCACCCAAGAGCGCATGGTTCGGAAGAAGGTATCCTTGAAGGATACTACCAAAAGCAGTGAGGTTCCAAAAAAGAGTAAAGTAGCCCAAATGCCCTTGAGTATGGAGCAGACAGAGCTTAAAGATACCAAATTACCCATGCCTACCAATAGCCAGATTAATATGAATAAAATACAGTCTCTAAAATGCTTGTATGCAAATGCTAGAAGTCTAAACAATAAGATGGGAGAGTTAGAATATATAGCACTAAATGAGAGGTTAGATATGATTGCAATCTCAGAGACATGATGGAAGGAGGATAACCAGTGGGACACTGATACCTGGATACAAACTATATTGTAATGATAGAACTGATCAAATTGGTGGAGGGGTTGCCCTCTATGTTAGAGAGGGCTTTGAGTCAGAAAGGATTAAGGTTTTGCAGGAAGCAAAATTTGCTGTAGAATCTCTATGGATTGAAATTCCATGTATGAAGGGGAAGGTGATGGCAGTGGGGGTGTACTATCAACCGCCTGGCCAGAATAAACAAATGGACGATGAAATGCTCAAAGAAATCAAGGAAGCTAACAAAAGTCACAGCAGAGTAGTAATAATGGGTGATTTCAATTACCCCGGTATCGACTGGGTCAGTGTCACGGCAAGACATGCTAGGGAGATAAAGTTTCTATATGAAATAAATGACTGCTTCTTGGAGCAGCTGGTTCATGAACCGACCAGAGGGGAAGCCATACTGGACCTAGTCCTTAGTGGAACACCAGATCTGGTGCAAGAAATAAGGGTGTTGGGACCACTTGGCAACAGTGATTATAGCATGATCGTGTTTGATTTAATTAGTGGAGGAGGGATAGTAAAGAAATCCACAGTACTACCTTTTAACTTTTGAAAGGGAGACTATGATAAAATGAGGAATATAGTTAAGGAAAAACTAAAAGGAGCGGTTGCAAAGACTTACATCAAGCTTGGGTGTTTAAAAATACTATCCTGGAAGCCCAGACCAGCTGTATTCCACGCATTAAGAAAAGTGGAAGAAAGTCCAAAAAACTGCCAGCATGGTTTAAAGGTGAGGTCAGAGAGGCTGTTGCTGCTAAAAAAGCATCTTTCAGGAAATGGAAAAAAGAGCCAAACGACGAAAACTGGAAATAGCACAAGCACTGGCAAGTTAAATGCAAAGCATTGATAAGGCAGGCAAAGCGAGAATTTGAGAAGGAACTTGCTACGGAAGCTAAAACACGAAATAAAGACTTTTTCAAGTACATTTGTAGCAAAAGGCCTGTGAGAGAGTCAATTGGACCATTAGATGATAGAGGGGTAAAAGGGGCAGTAAGAGGAGACAAGGCTATAGCGGAGAGACTGAATGAATTCTTTGACTATAAAATGCTAAACAACTGTCCACAAGCCTTAAAGTACAGGTGAATGTTTCAGAAGCAGGACCTTGCCTTAATATTCGTAATCCTTGATAACATACCGGCACAGTAGTAAAAGAAAAATAGTATGGTGCATCGGGTTTTTAAAGACTCTGTGCTTTGCGCTAAAACCCAAGGGTTAAAGGGCAAGATGGCAAAACATCGCAAATTTTTAACCTGAACAATAAAAATATAGAGTGTAAAATTCTAAAGAGTAAGTGATTTGAAATGTGGATACCATTATGTAAACCAACAGTCCATGCTACAGTCTTATAGCAGTATCAAAAGAAAAGTTGTGATCACAGTGCTAATAGTTCTTTATCCAACATCAATAATTACCATGGGTACATTGTAACAACAAAGTACTATGAAATTGGCAATAGTAGGATGGAGTTGTGCTATCAAGTATATGTGCGGGATATTAAAAAGATATCAACACAGCTTAAAGAAAGTTACCGTATCAAAACGGCACCTCGTCTATCACTGTCAAAGCTGCCACAGAGCCGCTGAAGGAGAAAAGGGGAACTATGGCAGAGGAACCTGAAATCTGAACACGACTCTTAATAGTGAGATGCATATGATACAAAATCAAATCAAATAAGGGCACGATTATATAAGCCAAACAGTCCAAGTAATGGTCATAAGCAACCGAAAATATATATTTTTTTACATTAATGGTGATCCTATATCTAATAACAGTAGTTAAGGAGCCCATAGGAGAAAATTGAGCTTTATAAGATTAATAGTCAAAAGAAACAGTAATAACAAATTTATATACAGGATAATCAAATTAATCAATGAGACATCGGATAGGAAACTTTATATATTTTTCTGGCTACTTCCAAGCTACTAGATAAGCCTGCTAATAATTTTGCATCTAACGATAAAGATTGAGGAACATATAAGAAAAAAAGTATCAAATTGTGTCAGTAAAACAACAAAAGAACCACAATGGCACGCCGTATATTATTGCCTTAGTCCTGATAATATGCTATAATCATAGTGAATAAAAATATAGTGGCTTACAAAAATTGTATAAATAAACAGATGATAAAACTTTACTGCACTTTAACTACTCTTCACCAGCAGAGTACAAAAATGCTGTAATCTGACTCTGTAAAACCTGTTATGATTCAACCCGTTATTTGAAGCTAAATTCTCATATGTATATAGTTTCCTCAGTTAACTCCATGTTATAACCCTGTTTTATGTTTGAAGCTAAATTCTCATATGTATATAGTTTCCCCAGTTAACACCATGTTATAACCCTGTTTTATGTAAACGTAGGACAAAAATGTATGTCCAAGTGTTTAATGTTCGATGTAAACCGCACTGATGAAAAATAGCGCGGTATATAAGAAGTGTTAAATAAATAAAATAAAAACCCCAAAAATTATATGAGATCCGTAGTGATAGACAATGCAAAATGAAAAATGTGAAAATCATACTTTTTAAAGAAATTGCAGTGCTATAAAAATACAAGACCAATGGCCAAATAAGTGAGTAGAAGACTCTGGATCCATGAACAGAATCAAACACCATTTGAAACCTACATTGGCCACGTGTGAGATTCTGGACCAACAAAGGGGTGCCAGATGTCATGACTAGCCTTAAAAAAAACTAAAACATTAAACAAATAACAATGTAATAACAACCAACCAACTAAAATGTGGTAAAAGATCAGGATAAATATAAAAAACATTTAAAACAATGACAATAGGAGAAATAAAAGGAGGCTATAGAACCACTTGTCATCACATAAAATGTATGTCCACCATAAAAACACAGATAACATGAGATGTCAACAAATAAATAAAACTATTCAAAAAATAAATAAAGGGGATCCAAGATGGTGCCTGTGTAGAGCTAAACTGTGGTGCTTGCTTTCTCATGGGGCATAAGCATAAGGCGCGGGGCGGTTTGCAGCCCTCATAACCATCTCCTACCTTATTGCTGTTTTTTTTCTGGTCCGTTGGATCGCTTTCTTGTCCAGGCATCACAGCTTCCAGCAGTTACAAGGGAGGTATCGTCGGCTACAGCTGTACCGGGGCCGGAGAGCCCGGCTTCTGCCTCGGATCTTACAACTCTCTCCCTTGATTTGCGTCCGACATCGAAGCAAGCTTGTTTCCAGCAGTCTCCTGAATGCCTGGTACAGGAGCTACCCCCTGGAGGGGCTGAGCTGAGCACATTGAGAGGGCCAGACTTGGGGGCTAGTGTGGCAGGAAGTTTCTTTGTCCCGGAACAACTTTCACACTCTGACAATTGAAAGCCACCGGTGAGACAACAGACGACAGGTGAAGCCATGTCTCTGAGAGGTACTCCAGCACTCGCCAGAATGGAGGTAGCAGCAGCACCAACCGGAGACTTTGGTACTTTTACTTTTGTTGGACCGGAGAACTTTACTTTGGAGACTATTTGGAAGGCTGTAGTCTCTCTTGGGGAGGCTTTGATTCATCAAGTTTCATCATTGGCAGTGAGAGTTTCTAACAATGAGGTTGGTATAGAACAGGTAACTGCTTCCTTGGAATCTGCTAAGGTTGAGGTGTCTGATCTTTGTGTCAAGTTGGCATCTTTGAGAACTCAAGGTAATGCATTTGTTAAAAACTTTGATTGGTTGAGAAGAAATTGGATTTCTTGGAAAATATGCATCGAGCTTGTAATTTGAATTTAATTAACTTTCCAAGGGTGTCTACTATCTCTGCAAGGGATATATTTACAGAATATCTGGTAGATATATTAGCAGTGCCTCGGGACTCTCTCCTTTCTTTAGTTAAGATATTCTATCTCCTGCCTGGTAGGAAACAATCCCTTTCTGGAGCTCAACAATTGGATGTTTTGAATATTACTGACATTCTTGAATCCTCTCAGGAAGAGCAAATTGTTTCTGCTACTTTGATTGTGACATTTGCATTTCTTTTGGATAGACAGTGGCTTTTAAAACTCTTTTTCCGCAAGAGGCATTTATTATTTTGTGGTCAGCATGTGTATATTTATCCTGATTTGGCTAGGGCAACACAGCGCCAGTGTAAAGAGTTTCTCTTGATGTGGCCAGGGGTTTGCAGCTGGGTAGTCTCTTTTTTTTCAAAAACATCCGTGCAAATGTCTGGTGAAATACCAGTTTGTATCATATATATTTTATGAGCCCACACAACTGTGTACCTTTACGAATGCGAGAAGACTGGGAAGCCTCTTGGTTCCACTTAGGATGAGTTGCAAAATGTGTAATGGAATCTACTAGAATGTAGCCCCCCTTTCTTTTTCATCTTTGGTGTAAAGAATTTTTTTCTTTTTGGGTATCCCCTTCTTTTGTGGGCTAGAGTGATCAGGCACGATAAAAAGGTGATTTATTGGGATTTTCCCTTTTCTTGGTGATGTATATGTTTCGGTGATGCATTGCTCTTTTCTATACAGGATGTTTTTTGTTAACTTTCTTGAATTAATTTGAAAATTCAATAAATATAAAATTGAAAAAAAAATTAAATAAAAGGAACCAAACAATATAAAATAATGATGAAAGGTGGAAAATAAAACCAAACTAAAAATAAAGTGGGCGGGATCGGAATGTTGGCAAAGTAGACAAGAGATGCCATTCTTCCCTCAGAATTCGTGAGATGTCCTGTGACGAGCTGAAGAAAGTAAGTGTGTATACCATCTTTATTTATTTATTATTTATTTAATGCTTTTATATACCGCGCTTTTTAAAATCAGTGCGGTTTACAGATAACATTTTATGCAGAGTAGGAAGAGCCTACTTTGCACTTACAATGAACAGGTAGTACAACTTGGATTGATAACAGGGGAAAGCATATACAGGATATATACAGAATATATACAATGGGAGGGAGGTCGGTATGCGGCTATAATCTTTATTTGTTTTAAAGAACTGGCACTCAACAGTAGGGCCTCTCGGTCTGAATCCTGGGCTCTAAGGTAGGCATCTTGGATGCATCTCTGGGGGTAACTCCTTTCTTGAACACGTCACTTCATCTATACAACTTGATTCTCAAAATCTTGGTCTTTTATGCAAAGTCTATGGATCCTTAAAAACTGTCCAGTAGGGAGATTGGTCTTCAGTGACTTATGGAAAAAACAACACTAATACATGCTCAGCGGCAACATCGTTGATCTCAAAAATGTGCATTATGGGTATGTATTAGTGTTGTTTTCACTGTTGAATGCCTTTATTCTCCAGGAACAAGCAGGAAGTCAGTCCTCACATATGGGTGACAATTCCAATGGAGCCCTCGTGGAAGAATCTCCCCAGCTTTCAAAGAAAGCCTTTGGGAGATGCTACCACTCATGCATGGTCCCCTTCCCGCCAAAGGGTGCCATCTTGCTCAGTCTCCCTTTTTCCGCAGAGCCCTTCGGACGTTTGTCTAGTCCCCCTGGAAAAAAGTTGATTTCTCTGTACACCTGTACATTTTCCCGGCTTGCATCGGCTCCTTTTCCCGCCTGTGAGACCCGCTGCCCTGTTATCTGGTCTCGAACATAGTTTGTTCTTAAATTTTGTTTGTTAGGTTCCTTCAGCGCTTTTGCGCCCTTTTGTAAGTGCCGGCCATGGCGAGGGTCTTTGACCTCGCGGGAATCCTTTTTGCTGCAATGGCCACTGGTTTCAAAAAATGTGATTGGTGCTCAAAAAACATGTCTCTCACAGACACTCATGACTGTTGCCTCCGGTGTCTAGGAGCCGCCATGACCCGAAGAAATGCTCCATATGTAAGAAAATGTCTGCAAAGGCCATTCAGCGCCATCTGTTAAAGCAAGACGACCTCTTCCATAAGGCAGACTCTGCCCCGGTATCTCTAATAGCCCCGCTTGCCAAGGCTCCGCACAGCTCCTTGGAGTCGCAGAAGGCCCCTGAGCGGCCTCACAGGCACTCCGAGCAGGGGTCCCCGGAGCAGGCATGTAAGAAGAAGAAGACGACTTTGAGAGCCTCGTTCTGGGAGGTGGACAAGCCCTCAGTAGGCTTTCGAAGACTTGGAGTGGGAGCAGCCTCAGAAGGTACCTCAGACTGATCCCGAGGCCTCCAGTGACGGCCCATGGTCTCCCGAAGGCCGTCCCATTGAGGAACCCCTCTCTTCCTCGACACCAGACCCAGTGATCCTGGAGTTGGTGTCCATGGCTGCCCCGGAGTGGGAAGCCCCCATGTTGGCCCTCAAACGCAGCGTTTCAGCATTAATTGCATCTCAGCAGGCACCGGTGCCTGGCCCCGCCGGTGCTTGCTCAGAGACCACAGGGACCCTGGCACCGAGGACCCCCTGGGCCACCGATGCGATCCCCGAGAGCCAGACGCCTTAGGCAGATCCTCAGCGAGGGTCTCGATCCCACTTCTGCTCCTCGGGAGCGAGGTCTTTGAAGTCAAGTGCCTCTGGCTCTGGCCATGTCTTGGCTTCGAAGCTCCGAAGACCGGAACTGGCAACGCTTATGGAGCTGCCAATCCTCGAGTCTTCCTCGGACTACTCGGATTGGGAGTCCGATGTTGAGATGTCCCCGGAGTCTCGAGTCCACAGATACCTCCCACCCGACCTGTCACCACCACCGGCCAAACGCCGGTCCCCACCTGAGGACATCTTGTTCCTCGAGTTTGTCCGGGACATGTCTTCGGCCCTCTCCCTCACGATGGAGTCGGAGGAGGACCCTTGTACGGAGGATTTAAATATCCTCCAGTACGAGGCACCACCTAAGGAGACTCTGACTGTTCCGATTCTTTCCATCCTCAACCGGCTCCTCCAAATGTGGGAGACCCCAGCGTCTGTGCTCATCGTTAGTCGCCCCTTGTACACAATGTACTGGGTCCGACGCGGCCCGGGGTTCTGGAACCTGCAACTCTCTCACATCTCCATGGTGTTTGAGTCAACCATCTGCTGACAGAAGAGCCTGAAGACACACTTATCGGTGCCCCCGGGCAGGGAGTCTCGAGTCCTCGGCACCCCTGGGCAGAAATGTTATCAGGGCTCGATGCTGGCATGCTGCATTCAAACATACCAACTTTACATTGGCATGTTCCTCTGGGACATCGCGAAGGAACTCAGGGGCTTCATGGCTGGCCTGGATGGCGACCACTTCTGACTCTTCCAGACACTTACCAGGTCTGTTGGCAAGTGTTCTAAGTACTTGTCCCGAGCTGCCTATGACAGCTTTGAGACCAGCGCTAGGGTGGCTGCAGCGGGCATCGGCACTTGATGCCAGGCCTGGCTGCAGTCCTCTGACCTCAAGCAATAGGTACAGGAGAAACTCCTCGACATCCCATGTCTCGGGGAACAGCTTTTCGGTAAGCCTATGGAGGACAAAGCAGCTGAGATCAAGACTGAGTATGTGACTCAGACTTTGACTCTCAAGGAAAACCTCAACTGTTCCGAAGAAGAATCTGAAGGGGATGAAGCCCCTTTTCCATTGGAAAGGTCAGCCCTACTGAGGCTATCCTCCTTATCCAGCCATCCAGACTCCTCAGCGAATCACCAGCCTAAGGGGCAAGTCAAGGGCACCAAACCTCAGGCATCGGCCCCAGCCCAGCTTGGGTCAGGGTTTTGATGCCCCCTGTTATAGTCTCTCTCCCACTAGGAGGTCAGCTGCCCATAGGGGATCGTCTGGTCCATTTCACCCACAGGTGGGCCTCCATCACCACTGACTCATGGGCACTTCAAGTGGTAAGGGAGGACTACTTCCTTCACCTAGACCAGCTGCCTCCACCTTTCTTCCCTGGGGAGCCGCCTTGGTCTCTCCTGCACCAGGCCCTGCTGGAGAAAGAACTGCTAGGTCTTCTCAGGGACAGGGCTGTGGAGCCCATTCCTCTGCACCTGAGAAGAAAGAGGTTTTAGTCCAGATACTTCCTGGTCCCAAAAATAACAGGAGGACTAAGGCCCATTCTGGACCTGAGAAACCTCAACAAATTCCTGGAGCTGGAGAAATTCAAGATGCTCTCCCTTGGAATATTGCTGCCCTACCTCTGGCAGGGAGGTTAGCTATGCTCCTTGGACTTAAAGGATGCTTATACCCACATCCTTATCCATCCCAGTCACAGACAGTACGTCAGGATTATGGTCGGGGGACCCAACTACCAATACAGGGTACTTCCCTTCGGCCTGAAGGGACACGACCTCAGAGGCGCTGCAGGCCCCGGGCCGAGCCATCCAGGTTCTACAATACCTGGGATTCGTGGTAAATCACTAAAATCCCATCTCACAACAATACAGGACATGGAGTTCATAGGGGCTCGCTTGGACACGCTCCAGGTCAGGGGCCTTCCTGCCCCAAGACAGGGCAGATCACCTCACAGCCTTAGCAGCGGAAGTCTAAAGTCACCGCAGTCCATGCTTTGTCTCTTCGGCCACATGACCTCACGGTCCATGTGGTCCCCAATGCCCGCCTCCACATGTGGACGGTTCAGTGGTGTCTCTGCTCACAGTTGACCCAGGCCTCCAGCTGACTCCAGGACAGAGTATCGGTGTCCTGTCAGCTGGCAGAGTCACTCAACTGGTGGCAGGATGCCCTTCCAGCCCCCGAACCCCCAGAGGGTGCTCAGAACGGTTGCTTTCTGGCCAGGCTGGGGAGCCCACTGTGAGGATCTGCGCACCCAGGGGCTCTGGTCTCCTGAGGAAAGCCAACAGCAGATCAATCTGCTGGAACTCAGGGCCGTCTTCCTTGTGCTGAAGGCCTTCCAGCACTGCCTATAGCACCAGTTGGTGCTCGTCCAAATGGATAACCGGGTCACAATGTTCTACCTGAACAAGCAGGGAGGCACCGATTCTTACCGCATTTGTGCCAGGCGGCAGTGGCTCTCTGCTCGTATGTGATCAGACAGGGCATGCTCCTCAGAGCGGTATACCTTCCGGGCCAGGACAACATTCTGGCAGACGGCTGTGCAGGGTCCTCCAGCCACACGAGAGGTGTCTAGACCCCAGAGTGGCACAGCGGCTGTTCCAGCTGTGGGGCACTCCAAGCTTGGATCTTTTTGCCAGCCCGACCAACACTCAGCTACTGCTTTTCTGCAGCCCTCACTAGCATTCCTGCTCTCTTGATCGGAGGGTTTCCTGTATGCTTTCCCTCCCACACCACAGCATGGACCCTGCTCAAGGTCCAGCGTGACGGGGCTTCCCTCATTCTGGTGGCCTCGAGGTGGTCCAGACAGCCTTGGTTCCCTCTGCTGCTCCGCCTCTCGACATTCTCCAGCTCCTCTCAGGGATCCCTCGGGACCTTTTGACCCAGGAGGAGGGCTCAGTCCTCCATCCCAACCTGGGCTCTTTGTCCCTCATGGCATGGCTGCTGAACAGGTCGCCCTAGCGTGCCCCTCAACCTTCCAAGGGAGGTGGAAGAAGTCCTTCTGGCCTCTCTCATAGCCTCCACAAGACAGGTCTACGCCTTCAAGTGGCGCAGGTACTCTGTGTGGTACACAGAGCAACGGGTCAACCTGTTCTCTTGCCCAGTACCTGTGGTGCTCCAGTACTTGCTTCATCTCTTGTGATCTGGACTTAAGTCCAACTCCATCAGGGTGCATCTGAGTGCCCTCTCTGCGAATTACCATTCAATAGAGGGCAAGCTTCTATCCATGCAACCCTACATTACCTGTTTCATGCAGGACTTACTGCTGTCTAAGCTCCCCCCAGTGGAATGGGACCTCAGTGTGGTTCTCGCACATCTCACCAAGCCGCCCTTCAAGTCCTTGGTGACCTGCCACCTACAATACCTCTCCTGAAAGGTGGCCTTCCTGGTGGCACTCACCTCTGCCCACAGAGTTGGTGAGCTTCAGGCCCTGGTGGCAGGGCCACCCTAGACCAGATTCTACAAGAACAGGGTTGTACTCTGCACTCACCCAAAATTCCTGCCGAAGGTAGTGTCTGACTTCAACCTCAACCAGGAGGTAGTACTCCCTACCTTCTTCCCCCCCAGCCCTCCGCCGATAGGGCATTGGCTGTCCTCCATACTCTGGACTGCAAGAGGACCTTGTCCTCCTACCTGCAGCGCACCCAGGGCCATCACAAAGCTTCACAACATTTTGTCTGATATGACCCCAGTCATCTTGGGGAAATTGTCACCAAGCAGACTCTGTCCATCTGGGTGGCGGATTCCATTGCCCTTGCGCACAGTTGAGCCGAATTTCCCCTGGAGCGCCAAGTCATGGCGCACAATGTCAGGGCAGTGGCAGCCTCGGTCACGAACCTCCAGTCGATGCCTTCGACTGACATCTACCGGGTTGCCACCTGGTCTTCCATCCACACTTTTTCAGCCCACTACTGCCTGGAGAGGGAGTCCTGATGGACAGTGCCTTTGAGCAGGCCATACTCAGTAACTTCTTTGGGGTTTAGACAACTCCTGCCTTCCGACCCTTCTTGTTCAGGCTGCCAGAACCTCGGTTATCCCTGATTGCTGGGGGTCCTCAGAGTTTGTCCTCAGATTCACTTGCAGCTGCCCATGGCTGGGCCATGTTTTTCTACCGGTTCTCAGTAGCCTGGAGCTAGGGAGTCCCATATGTGAGGACTGACTTCCTGCTTGTTCCTGTAGAAAGCGTAGTTACTCACCTGTAACAGATGTTCTCCAGGGACAGCAGGAATCAGTCCTCACAACCCTCCCTCTTCCCCTTGGAGTTGCTGCTTATTTTTGCCATCTTCTTGGTGGGGCTTTAGCTATGGCACCTGACTGAGCAAGATAGCACCCTTGGGCAGGAAGGGAACCACGCATGCGTAGTAGCATCTCCCAAAGGCTTTCTTTGAAAGCTGGGGAGATGCTTCCGTGAGGGCTCCGTTGGCATCGACGTCACCCATATGTTAGGACTGATTCCTGCTGTTCCTGCAGAACACCTGTTACAGGTGAGTAACTACGCTTTCTGAGGGTCCCTTATTGACAGGGATATGTTTTGACATTTAGCTGTGGAGAACCTTCTCTGATTTGTCTGCCTGATCACACTGGCACCTGGTGGCGCTGCAGTCATCCATATGATTCAGGTACGAGCCAGGCTTTCATGTCTCCCCTGAATTACAGATGAGCATACCACATCCTCCTGTGCACCCCACAAACCAAACACACACACCACACCACACACACACACAAACTGCACATTCCAGCATAGCCATAATACATGATATTTCTCTTCTTAATATTTCTGTAAGGGTGTTTATTAATGTTTCTATACCTTACAGCATTCCCTCACCTCTTCTTTCCATTCCTTAAAACCGCATCTTGTGTTTTTCCAGACTGCAGTCACACCAGTTAAAAACATAATTATCTCAACCATTCTTCAATCTGGGATGCATTACAGAGAAGAGCAGACTTTTTTCTAAGTCCTGGCCTTATACCACATTCCATAGGAATAACGTGGATATCTGTGGGAAGCACTGAAAACGTACACAGGCTTTACCTGAACATGCTTTATACATCTCCATGGGTGACCATGCCCCTGTTTCGCCCTTTCTGGGCACACTCTGAGAACCCAGTGTTAGTGCCTTGGACATGCATGACACAGTGTTTCAAATACAGTTGGGGACGTTTTCGGCACATAAACGTCCCCACCACATGTACAGAGCCCATAATTCATGTTCTGGAATGACCTCTAAAGTTGTTAAAATTTGTCAGGTCCAGGTTAGATTTCTTTTAATACAGAGTGTATTATTGATTGCTTCATGCAACTATTTAGTGCCCTCTCAGTATGGCATATTTTATATTCTTACAAAGTCCATACACTATTATTAAAGTGGACTGGGGAAATCCACTGCGTGCCTCTGGGATGGACAACGTAGAATCTCTCTTCCCTTTTGGGAGCCTGACAGGTACTTGTGACCTAGATTAGTCACTGTTGGAAACAGGATACTGGGCTTGATGGACCTTTGGTCTGACCCAATAGGGCATATCTTATGTTCATTAATAATAATTCCTTATCTTCCTGCTAGACCAGCAGATGGAGGCAGACTTGAGCAATTTTCGGTGATGATATCACTTGGTATATCTGCTTGTGCAGCACTGACAGAAGCCAGTAGTTTGTCTCCAGCAGGTGGCAAGATGTGTGGACTGGTGGAGCAGTGTGGATAGACTTTACTTAACACTTAAGCCACTTAACCCTCCATTGCCTCAGGTACACTTAGATTGTGAGCCCTTCGGGGACAAGGGAATAAAAAAGTACCTGTTAGTATATACGTGTAAACCGCTCTGATGCGTAAGTAAAGGGCGGTATATCAAATGCCTAAACCATAACCATAAACCATACTCTCCTGGCCAATACTATGATGCAGAGGCTTCAGGATTGGGTCCGGAAAGGCCCATTGATGATTGGAGTGAGGGTTATGCCTTTGACTCCTCAAGTAGACCAGGATCCAGTGTTGGTTCCCATGTATTATGTGCACTGCTTGGATCTGAAGAGGAGGATCAGGAAGCCCCACCAGGGCCCAGGCCACCCTTCTCTCTTGCTGTCCTTATCTGCATACCATGGTTTTTTTGTAAATATTTTGGGATTTTTCTCTGTATTTTTTTTCTGTGTGGCTTTTTTCCCATTGATTTCAGTGGGCAGCCTCTGGCTCAGACTTAAAAAAACAAAACAAAACAAAAACAACTTCTTCAGCGGCTAATCCTCTCAGGTCTATGATGGCATTCAGGACTTCCATACTCTGAATTTCCTAGTTTGTCCGACAGGCCTTGGAACACCCGTAGGAGAACAGTATTCTATAAAATTCCAAGTTTGATACACCTCCAACCCCTGGCTAAGGAACTATAATCTTTTCATTTGCACTGAAGGACGTATTAAATATTTCCTTCTTGCTTTGGTGGATAGATTTTGTTACTCAGTTCATTTCAGAAGCATCTAATGTACTCCAGAGTAGAATTTATTTAGCAAGATTTCTTGCCTGCATTATCTGGAAATCTAAATGAAGTACAATTTATGTACACAATACTACAAAAAATCAGCACAATTTATATACCTGATGGAACTTAAAATCAAACAGAATCATCATAAAACATAACAGAGCATTACTGGGATAGCCAATTACCTGGTGCTCATATGCTTTACAATACATTCATAAATATCTGACATCCTAAGATACTGCTGAGGTGGCAAATAAGATCAAAGTGTTAAGAGTACTTCTAATTAGTGAAAAAAACCCCACTGGGATAGAAATATCTTGTCACCAGGTTTAGAGCAACTCTAACACTAAGATACATCATCAAGCCGGATTACTAGAATGACTAAATATGAAAAGCCCTCCTCCTCCATGGACCCCTTGAATAGTTTGTGCAGTTCTGGTCGCCATATCTAAAAAGGCTATAGCAGATTTAGAAAAGGTACGGAGAAGAGCGACCAAAATGATAAAGAAAATGAAAAGATACCCCTTCGACAAAAAGCTTAAAAGGTTAGGGCTCCTCAGGTTAGGAAAAAAGACAGCTAAAGGGAGATATGATAGAGGTCTAAAAAATAATGAATGGACTAGAGAATGAGTGGGTACCCGTAGATTGATTTGTTTACTCCTTCAAAAAGTAGAAAGACTAGGGGGGATACACAATAAAGCTACAATGTAGCATATTTAAGACTAATTAGAGAGAATATTTTTTCACTAAAGACATAATCACACTCTGAAATTGCTTGCCAGTGGATGTGGTAAAGCTGTTAGTATAGCTGAATTTAAAAGAGGTTTGGATACGTTTTTGGAAGAAAAGATTATAAACCATTCTTAAAGTGGACTGGGGAAATCCTGTTGAGGTCCCATAAAGCAGGAAAAAAATATGCCTCAGGCCTTGCAGTCATATTGGGGGCAAAAAAATAGCAGCCACGGTAAAAGACTACTAGAGGCCACATGGCTGAAAACAGCAGAAGCAGCACCAAAAGAAAAAAAATTTGAAAAAAGTGCCGAACAAAAGCACAGGACTCTGGTGAAAAGGGAATATAGTTCTACTTATTGACTTTATGTATCGCTAGGAACTGTGGCAGTCTAAATGGCTTTCAAGTTGGTTTGAGTGAAGAGATGCTTTTCAGTATGTTTATATTCAAGTGGGCAGTCTGGTCTAGTTGCTTCTCTTGGGGGTGGTCATGAAGCTTTATTACAGATCACTGTCTTTTTTTAAAATCTTTATTTCCTCTGTCTTTTTTTCTAGTGAACTTTTGGAGAAGCTGTGTTTATCGCTGTATGATGTCCTCCGGCCGCTTATCATCCATATTGTTCATTTAGAAACTTTGTCAGAGCTTTGTGGGATTCTCAGAAATGAGATGCTTGAAGATCATGTTCAGAACAATGGTAATATTTGAAATGGGCTTGGGTATCTTTGGCACTAAAACCCATGCATGCAGTACTGGTTGAATTCTTCCAGCTATTTATAAGATATTCCAAATTATGCTTTTTTTAATGTGATAATTGTGCAAAATAGATATTTTGATGGAGGATTTACATTTTTCTTGTCATCCATGGATCAAAGATAGCTCCTATTAAATAGATATACGGGGAAACTTGTACACATTTCACTCACTTCATAATAATGTTCATTCATTTGGGATTATAATTAATCAAAATTATGAAGCTAGCAGTGATGTTATTTTCTCTGTCCTCCTTCTTCGCCCTTCCATCCATAGATTTAAGGAAGGGCACTACCCTTAGTCTCTATTAACTGAAAGCATATCTGAAACAACTAATAATTCCAAAACGCTAAACGAGGAACATCGAGCCAGAACCAAACCTTACAACAAAGGTTGGGAGAATTCTAGAAAGCTAAACAAAAAGGAATCATTCTGAAATTAAGGACTTATATGTGGATCATCTGTAGAGAATATTTATTTTAAGGCACCTCTGAAAGGAGATATAACGGGAGGAACAAGGGGGAAGAGGGAGGGAAGGTCATTTCTTGGTACACGAATGCAAGGATGGCAGGCTATTAATCCTAACACTGATTAGATGTCTTGATACCTAGATTAAAGCAACAATCAAAATGGTTAGAAAATGTAATTTTATTTATTCATAAATAGATACATGTACAATTGTAATATTCGGAGGGGGGGGAGTGGCATTTACTACTGGCTTTGTAGAAGTACATTATCTCCCGGAACAAGCAGGAATGAGTCTTCACATATGGGTATCGTCGGTACCGACGGAGCCTGCGCGGGAACGCTCCCCAGCGTCCAAAAGGAAAGCTTTTGGGAGCATCCTACAGCGCCTGCGCGCTGCCTTCCCGCCTTTCCTAACTGCCTCTCTCCAGTTCTTCTTTTCCGCGGAGCCAGCAGGTCGTGTTTCCTGTCACCGCTGAAGAATTTCTTATTTTCTTTTATTTTTCTTTAGTCGCGTGTCTGCCTTCTCGACTCCGGACCGGTACCACCGGTCTTTTTTCTTTCTTTAAAAAAAAAAAAAAAACTACTCTTTTCTTACTTCAGTGCATTTTTTCTTCTGGGGCCTTAGGCCTACAGATATATTTTTCCTCATGGAAAAACCCGCCTCCGGGTTTAAAAAGTGCACGAAGTGCAGCAGCACTATTTCTGTCACTAACACCCATGACTGGTGTCTAAAATGTTTAGGTCCTGACCACTCCATTGCGGATTGTGAGTCCTGTTCCATGATGTCTAAGAGAGGGTTACAAAATCGGGCAGCCAAGCTCAGTACCCTGTTTCCCTCCAATGCAGCTTCTGTGGCATCGACGTCTTCCAGGGCTGCTTCTTCATCCCATGGATCTCAGGTAACCAAACTTAAATCTGTCCGGTCCTCAAAGAGTTCATCTCCCTCTAAGTATCGAGATGCCCCCGGGCTTACTCTTGAGGAATCCACACCGGCAAAATTACCCTGGCGGGAGGCTCCGGCTTCCAAAGCTCTACCTATGGGGTCACAGGTTGACATCGATGGCTCGGCCTCGACCGATCACCTGTTACAATGTTCTGTGGTACCGGTGGTTACCACCGGTACCGACATCCAGACATTGGTGGCGTTGAAGGATCAGAATATTCTGACCATGCAGCGTGCCATCACGGCATTCATACAAGCTGCGACGCCTACGGTACCACAACAAACCCCGTTGTCGGTACCGGTACCGATTCCGGTATTGGATCTGAAATCGGTTCCGATACCGGTACCGCTTGCATAGACATCAGCATCGACGGCAGTGGTACGCTATCCAGTGATGCCCATCAGTACCGACTCGGTACCGATTACTCCCGATGTCGATACCTCCTGGTACGCGTATCGGGCTCTGCGAGAGCATCCAGACAGTCGATACTTTGATTCCTCTGAAGACTCTGATACATCAGAGGCCTCAATTGAAGCATCGGGGATCCTTCCTCAGGAACCCTCTTCTCCAAAAAGGAGAATGTCTCCTCCTGAAGACTTGTCTTTTCAGGACTTCATTAGGGAGGTGGCCAAAGGCCTGTCCATCTCAGTGGCCTCTGAAACTGAACCTAGAGCCAAAAAATTAGATATCCTACAATATCCTAATTCTCCTAAAGAGGCAGCCACCTTACCAATACATGAGATTCTTTATGATCACATGTTGGGTATATGGGAGACTCCTCTTTCCACCTCCCCTCATTCTCGAAGGTTGGACACCATGTATCGTGTTCCTCCTTGTCCTGGGTTTTATAAGACTCAGCTTCCTCACCACTCCATTGTGGTAGAGTCTGCTATGAAAAAGATCAAGAGTACAAAAAGGCACTCCTCTTCTCCTCCAGGAAGAGAATGCAGAACCCTAGATGCCTTTGGCAGGAAAATCTTCCAGGCCAGTATGCTTGTAGCCAGAATCAACTCCTATAGTCTCTATACGGGGATGTTTCTAAAAGAAGTTACAGATCATCTGCAAACCTTATCTCCTTTTATGTCAGAAGATAAGAGAGAAGAATATATCACCTGGCTTAAACATGCACAGGATGTATCCAAGTTTTCCAACCGTGCAGCCTTTGACTCTTTTGAGGGTGTCAGTAGAGCCTCGGCTATTGCCATAGGTGCACGCAGAGTTGCTTGGTTGCAAGCCTCTGATTTGGAATCCTGGGTACAGGATGGTCTAGGTAACCTTCCCTGTACAGGGGAAAACCTGTTTGGCAAAGATTGGCAAGCAAAGGCCAACCAGATGGATGCTGAAAATTCTGCTTTAGATAGACTTTCAAAGTCTACTACTGCTCCTTTTAAAAAGAGGTTGTTCAAAAAAGGATCTTTTCCAAAAAAAGTGACATTTTCTTCTGGTTATGGTCAGGCCTCTTCTCAAGGTCGTTTTGCTACAAAGAGACAGCAACAACCAAAACAGGCCAAGCCTCAGACTGCGAGGACTGCTACGGCCCAACAGCCTCAGCCTCCTCAGGGCCTTTGACTTTCCACTAGAGAACTTAGCCTTTCTGGCTCTAGAACATCCAGAGCCTCTCACCATCCCAGGAAGGTTAGCTCACTTTGCTCCCAGATGGGAAAAAATCACAGCAGAGCAATGGACCCTCTCCAGCAGAGGGAGTGAGCGGGAGCTCCTCTGTACCTCCTGACACCACCAATCAGATGTGCCCTTCAACGGCATTAAACCGCCGATGCGGGAGCGCGCCCGGGACCAAGAACAGTGAATCGGCAGCAGAGGGAGTGAGCGGGAGCTCCTCTGTACCTCCTGACACCACCAATCAGATGTGCCCTTCAACGGCATTAAACCGCCGATGCGGGAGCGCGCCCGGGACCAAGAACAGTGAATCGGCAGCAGAGGGAGTGAGCGGGAGCTCCTCTGTACCTCCTGACACCACCAATCAGATGTGCCCTTCAACGGCATTAAACCGCCGATGCGGGAGCGCGCCCGGGACCAAGAACAGTGAATCGGCAGCAGAGGGAGTGAGCGGGAGCTCCTCTGTACCTCCTGACACCACCAATCAGATGTGCCCTTCAACGGCATTAAACCGCCGATGCGGGAGCGCGCCCGGGACCAAGAACAGTGAATCGGCAGCAGAGGGAGTGAGCGGGAGCTCCTCTGTACCTCCTGACACCACCAATCAGATGTGCCCTTCAACGGCATTAAACCGCCGATGCGGGAGCGCGCCCGCGCCTTGCGGGCCCGCGCCTGAGGGCCTCGCCAGAGGGCCCTTTGGCGTGGCCCTTAGGCGTTGGACCGTACGGGACCGAGGAAATGGCTGTGCTAAATTGGTTCTGTCTGCTGGTATATATGTTTTAGTTAATGTATTGTAATGTATGTGTTGTGCTTCCCTGTGATATGTACCCCTTATTCCTTCACTTTGATTAATTACAAAGTGACTTGTGTTTCCCTTACCTTTGTATGACCCTGTATTGTATTTACCGCTTTGATTGAAGGAAAAGGCGGGATACAAAACTGTTTAAATAAATAAATAAATAAATAGAAGAAGTACCCCTTCTTCAACAGGGCTCAGGGTTTTACTCCCCCTATTTTCTCATTCTAAAGAAAACGGGGGGCTACAGACCCATATTAGATCTCAGAGAATCGAACACGTTTCTATGCAAGGAGAAATTCAAGATGACTTCTCTCGGAACTCTCCTTCCATACCTCCAGAGTCAGGACTGGCTTTGTTCTCTAGATCTCAAGGATGCGTACACCCATGTTCTCATCCATCCAACACTAAACCGCACTGATGCAGAATAGCGCGGTATATAAGAGAATGTAAATAAAATAAATAAATAAATAACAAACAGAAGGTTCCTTCGGTTCCTTTACCAAGGAAAGCACTACCAATACAAAGTGCTTCCTTTCGGTCTGGCCTCTGCTCCAAGAGTGTTCACAAAATGCATGGCAGTAGTAGCTGCATTTCTGCGCACTCTAGGAATATTCGTATTCCCATATCTGGACGACTGGCTCATCCGAGCTCCATCCCAGTCAGAGGCCCAGACTTCCCTGGCCTGCACAAGGCATGTTCTTCAGTATCTGGGACTGGTAATCAACATTCCAAAATCCCATCTCACCCCTACTCAGTCTCTAGAGTTCATAGGGGCCTTACTGGATACCACAACTGCAAGGGCCTATCTTCCCCAGGCCCGTTGCCTACGCTTGGTGCAGTTAGCCTCCCAGATTCAGTTAAAATCCCATTTAACTGCTCGAGAGATGTTGCAACTCTTAGGCCACATGGCATCCACGGTGCATGTGGTTCCTTATGCTCGCCTTCACATGAAGGCAGCTCAGTGTACTCTATCCACCCAATGGACCCAGGCCTCAGGTTGCCTGTCAGACAAAATAGCAACCTCCAGTCGCCTCTTTTGGTCCCTCCACTGGTGGAAGTCCACTCAAAATCTGTTGCTGGGGTCCCCCTTTCAACAGGTGTTACCCCAAGCAACCCTTACAACAGATGACTCTCCAAAGGGTTGGGGAGCTCATCTACAAGATCTCTCCACCCAAGGCATCTGGTCTCCACAGGAGACATCTCTACATATCAACCTCTTGGAGCTCATAGCAATTTTTCTAGCTCTGAGTCTTCCACTCCTTGCTCAGCTACAAGACAGTCCTCATCCACACGGACAACCAGGTAGCCATGTTCTATGTGAACAAGCAGGGAGGGACTGGCTCTCTGTCGCTTTGCAACGAAACTCTGAGATTGTGGGCCTTCGCCAGAGAGCATCAAATCCATCTCATGGCAGTGTATCTTCCAGGGGTTCAAAACTCTTGGGCAGACAGACTCAGTCGAGTTCTGCTTCCGCACGAATGGTCCTTCCATGGGGACCAGATAGCCAGAATGTTTCGGATTTGGGGTACCCCAGACATAGACCTGTTTGCAAGTCCGTGGAATGCCAAACTTCCCCGGTTTTGTTCCAGGATTCCATGTCAGGGAGTTCAGGCCAGGGATGCCTTCCTCTTTCATTGGGGGCAAGACTTCCTCTATGCCTTTCCACCTATTCCCCTCATCCCCAAGACTCTATTCAAGCTTCAGAGAGACAAGGGGCACTGTTCCCTCTAAGCTGTGCGCGTGTGCGCGCGCACACACCTCGCCGAGTGAGCGCACATACCTTACAACAGAGCGCACAAAAATTACGGTTCTGATTCTGATAGAAAACCCCACAAACATCTTAAAATTTAAAAGTTGTTGTGTATTTATGGTTTTCACAAGTTCTACAATATTTTCTAGTGCAATCAATGTGGTGTACATACTGTATTCTGATGTGTAGTCAAATTTTAAAGTATATAACTCAGTGTGTCGTTACATGGCGCACAAAAATTTAACCTTCCTTCAAAAGCTGCACAGCTGATATTTTATGTGCACACAGCCTACAGAAAATTAGAGGGAACATTGACAAGGGGTCTATGATCCTCATAGCACCACTTTGGCCACGCCAAGTGTGGTACCCTCTACTTCTGCATCTCTCTCAAGCTCCCTCCCTAGACCTGGGGTCTGCTCCAGATCTCCTCTCCCAGGAGGAGGGAACCTTGTGGCACCCAAATCCTCAGTCTCCATCTCAGGGCCTGGTTGCTGAAGGCCTAGACCTTCAGGATTTACACCTTTCTCAGCAAGTGAAGGATATCCTTCATGCTTCCAGAAAGCCTTCCACCAGACGTTCATATGCTTTTAAATGGAAAAGGTTTTCCATTTGGTGTGCAGAGAAGGGTCTCAACCCTCTTGCAATACCTTTGAATTCTTTACTAGACTATTTGCTGCATTTATCTCATGCAGGCCTTAAAACAAATTCATTCAGAGTCCATTTGAGTGCTATTGCAGCATCCCTTAAGCCTCTCAATGGACAACCTATTTCCTCTCATCCTCTTATAGCAAGATTCATTAGAGGCCTTCTTTTGACTAAACCTCCCATTAGACCACCTCCAGTGGCATGGGACTTGAATCTGGTTCTTGGCCAGCTTATGAAGCCACCCTTTGAACCCTTAGCCACTACCTCCTTGAAATTCCTTTCCTGGAAGGTTATTTATCTCATTGCAGTCACCTCAGCTCACTGTATCAGTGAGTTGCAAGCTTTAGTGGCTAATCCTCCTTATACAAGGTTCCATCATGACAAGGTAGTTCTCAGAACTAATCCACACTTTATGGCTAAAGTGATCTCACCTTTTCATCTGAACCAGGTGGTGTATTTACCTGTCTTTTTTCCAGGACCTCATGCATCAAGTGCAGAGAGGAATCTTCATACCCTGGATTGTAAAAGAGCACTCGCTTTCTACTTACAAAGAACACAGCAACATAGAAAGTCCTCTCAACTTTTTGTTGCTTTTGATCCTTCTCATTTAGGACTTCCAGTCTCTAAGAGAACTCTCAAATTGGATTGCTCAGTGTATTTCCTTCGCCTACCAGAGTAAGAACCTTTCTCTGGAGGGCCATGTCACAGCTCACAATGTGAGGGCCGTGGCAACCTCTATGGCTCATCTAAACTCTGTGTCCATCGACCAAATCTGTCAAGCGGCCACCTGGGCATCGGTTCATACCTTCACAGCCCATTATTGCTTGGACAAGGACTCCCGCCGGGATGCCATGTTTGGTCAGACTGTTCTCAAACACCTGTTCCATACCTAATCAACTCCTACCCTCCATCCCTGACTGGATGCCTGAGATTCATGGGTGGAAGTGGAGCCCTTCCCAGGGACTCACAATCTGGGTGATCTCCCAGGCATCTCTAGCTGGGAGTCCTCATATATGAAGACTCATTCCTGCTTGTTCCTGGAGATAGCACAGTTACTTACCTGTGACAGGTGATCTCTGGGAACAGCAGGAATATGTCTTCACAACCCACCCACCTCCCCTTAGGAGTTGTATCTCTCTATCTATCTTTCCTTTCCTCTCTCTCTCTTTGTCTCAGCTTTAAAACTCGAACTGGAGAGAGGCAGTTAGGAAAGGCGGGAAGGCAGCGCGCAGGCGCTGTGGGATGCTCCCAAAAGCTTTCCTTTTGGACGCTGGGGAGCGTTCCCGCGCAGGCTCCGTCGGTACCGACGATACCCATATGTGAAGACTTATTCCTGCTGTTCCCAGAGATCACCTGTTACAGGTAAGTAACTGTGCTTTCTGTGTTAATGTAAAATATAAAGACTACTCTTACTATGAAGTGTTTCTTTAAATAATTTAACAGGGTCCTATCTGGTGAAGGTTGCACTGTAGTCTGTATTCATTGTTTCTCACATGTTGTTTCCATACAGTACCATGGCTTTATTTGACTTTTGGGTAATAATTTTTCACATAAAATGGTTGGCATTATTATTTAATTTTTGTTGCTAGCTGAACATCTGGGTGCATTTGCTGCTATGGTCAAGCAGATGTTGGAAGACGTCCAAGAAAGACTTGTCTACAGGACTCACATTTATATTCAGACAGATATCTTAGGCTATAAGCCTGCTCCTGGAGATTTGGCATACCCAGATAAGCTGGAGATGATGGAGGTATGGGATCTGCCCGCTTAGTTATATGTGGTATTTTAAATTTCTCTTTGCAATGCACAGGCAACATCTATTGGTGAATATGTTGTTGTTATCCTATCAATAATGTATAGTGGTTAAAACCTTTTAAAGGGAAACATAAATGTTTAAAATTCTAGGGGGATAATTATTCAGTCAAGCAAAAGTACCCTGTGACTGTGTAATATGTTATCTCCAGGAACAAGCAGGAATGAGTCTTCACATATGGGTACGTCGGTACCGACGGAGCCTGCGCGGGAACGCTCCCCAGCGTCCAATCAGAAAGCTTTTGGGAGCATCCCTCAGCGCCTGCGTGCTGCCTTCCCGCCTTTCCAACTGTCTCTCCTCAGTTTTCGTTTTTCCGCGGAGCTGACAGGACGTCTTCCTGTCACCGCAGAAAATTTTTTCTTTAAATCTTTTACTTTTTGTTTTCTTGTGGTCGCGGCTGTTCCCCCGACTCCACCGGTACCACCGGTGGTTTTTTCTTTTTTCTAAAACTCAGGGAGTTTTTCCCTCTGTTTCTGTCTTGAATTTTTGGGCTTGTAAGGCCTCTCCATTATTTATTTATTTACATTCTCTTATATACCGCGCTATTCTGCATCAGTGCGGTTTACATTGAACAAACTGAAATTACATTGAACAGGGCATTATAACTTGGAGATAACTATTTTACAGGGAACATGGGCTATGGAGGGTTAAGTGGCTTGCCCAAGACCACAAGGAGCACCTGTGGGACTAGAAACCCCAGTCCTTCCGGCCCAAGGTTGCTGTCCTCTAGTGGGATTTGAACCCCCGACCTTCTGGCCTGAAGTACCTTGCCCCAACCACTAGGCTACTCCTCCACTCCACTCCTAAGAAGTGCCTTAACTGTGGAAATACAGTTTTCTTTTTAGACTCCAATAACTGGTGTCTAACCTGTTTGGGTCCTGACCCTTTTCCTCCAGAGCCATCAGGCTACAATTTTATGAGAAGAAATTCTCCATTTCGAGTTTCCCTCGATGCAGTTTTCCCTTCCAGTGTAAGGGCACCGAACATTTCTTCTCTACAGGATCAGATAACCCACAAACAGTCTGTTAAGACTAGCCAATCCTTGGGTGGTAGGTCTCATGCCAAGCATGATGACGGCTCCGGCCTTGCCCTCAAGACCTCATTGGCTTCAAAACCCCGGCAGGAGTCTTCGGTCTCCAAAGCCTTTCAGGGGTTTCAGGTTGTTCCTGGGGCTCACCCCTCACAGAACATACCTGAGCCATGTTCGGGGGTGGCATCCGCTTCGAGCGGTACTGTTAACCCGGCATTGGCACTGGTGTTGAGCGATCCACTCCTCACCAGGGATCGTCATCTGGTGTACTCGGTGCCTTCGGGACCGATCGATACCTAGATTGACTTTCCAGTCTTGGCAGCTCCGTCGATACGACCCCTGCTGTCGGTACCATCTAGACATGCATCGATAGATTCACTTCCTTCGATGCTGAGTCTAGAATCGATATCTAGTCTGGAAGACTGGGTACCGACGCATCTCGGAACCGACACGCACCAATTCCGGATGCCTGGTACCGAGGATATTCACCGAAACTTTTGAGTTTCCTCGGTACCGTTTGAGCAGCCTCCGATGACTGTTTCGATGTCGGTATCGCCTTCGATACTGGCTCAGCTACCGGTATCGATGTCCACGCTGGTACCTGCAGTAACATCGGGACCAGCTCCACCCATGCTTTTTTCACCAGGATCGCTCCTTTCTATACCTAGTTTGGAATCGATACCTAGCATGGACGATACCGTACTGACGGTTTCAAGTCATACCCGCCAGTCCCAGTATCCATTCATTAGAGATCCTGTTTTGCACCGCACAAGTACTGGTGCCCAGCCTAGTTCTTCGAGTTTAGCCTGTCCAGGGATTGTTCCCATTGGTGATCCTTCTTTTCAGAAATTTCTCCTTCACATGGCAACATTCCTGGCTATTCCTATCCCTGGCTATGATCCTACACAAGGCTTTTCTGGGGAAAAGGAAAATATAATGCTTCCTTTACATCATTCTTTACAGGATCTTCTTCTGAAAATATGGGAAACACCTTTAAGGGCTTCCTCACCTTCTACAGCAACTACTCTTCTGTATCAGGTGCCCCCCTCTCCAGGGTTTCAAAAGATTCAACTTCCCCATCATTCCATTGTAGTGGAATCAGCAATGAGGAGGGTAAAAAGCAAGAAGAAGCATTCTTCTTTCCCGCCAGGTCGTGCATCTAGAACACTAGATGCCTTTGGACGTCAAACCTTCCAAACATCTATGCTGGCAACAAGGATTCTCTCATATATTTTTTATATGAGTCTGTCCCTTCGGGAGGTCACAGAGAAATTATCTCTTTTGACTCCTTTTCTTTCACAGCCCAAGGCTGCAGACTATTCCTTGCTTCTTAGTCATAGCCAGAATATCTCTAAGTTTCTTTCTCGTGCTTCCCTAGACTCCTTTGAGTCTGTTAGCAGAACCTCTGCTATAGCCATAGGAGCACGACGTAGAGCCTGGCTCCAAGCTTCAGACTTGAGCAGATGGGCACAACAAAGACTGGGTAACACTCCTTGTACCTGAGAAAATCTCTTCAACAAGGAGTCTTTGCGTCAGGTTGCTCATTGCTCCACTGACTTCCCTGCTTCTAAGGGCCATCCTAAACCTTCTCCTTCCCCAGCAGGTAAGAAATGCCCTTCCAAACCTCCTTTTCCTAAAAGAAGAAGGTTTTATTCTTCTCCTGCCCATCATGCTGATGTTCCCAGACAGGGGAAACCTCGCCCTGGTCTGAAGAATCCAAACTCAAGCCAGGAAAATTAACCCTCAATGAGGTTCTAATTAATCTCTTATAGCCTACAGTTCACTTTTTCTCAACAGAAGTTTTTTCACTGTTTTTTCTTTTCAAACTCTATGCTTGGATTCCTTTTTCAAGGACTTCCACTTGCTCTCAAGTAGGCTGAGCTGTCAGGAGATTCATGTCTGTGGGTCACAAGGTTTTCCTCCTCTTCCCACCTTGAAGAGAGGTTTGTCAACTATCTCATGATAGTTTCCCTGTACCACCATGAATTTTTCCTTCTACAGACTTACCATATAGCAAGTCTCCCTTCAGCTCCTGTTTTTTCTTTATCCTCTTTTTCAGGGACTCCCCTGTAAGAGTGCTACCATACCACTGGAAGGCTTTCTTAGCCTTTCTAGTCTTCCTTTCCTTTCCAGTGTAGAGTTTTCTCTGGAGTTACCTCCCTGCTTTCATTGGGCAGCTCATCAGACATGATCAGGATTTCTCCTCTTGTTCTGTCTGTTCTCTCTGTTACTAACAGAGGGTAGTCTCTCTGCTGTTCTATTCAGCAGCTGCCCATGCAGGAGTTCCAGTGCTTTGACTACTGGTACTTTCTACAAGTTCCAGTCTTGTCTTCCACTACTTTCAATAGTCTTAGTAGTGCTTCCAAGATAGTGCTCATCTATCTTGGAAAATCCTTATCGCTTCTTTTCTGTCATCTCCAAATCCCTGGGGTTGGCAGCATAACTGAGGTGGCAGCTGGTTTCCTCCAACAGCCATTTTTATTTCCCAATTCTCCTTCATAGTGCTCTCAGCAATCCTACTGAGAAGCTTTCCACTATGGGCCCTTGCTAGAGAGCATGGGGATTTTTTCTCTAATTACTATATGGTTGAAAAAGGCTTCCTCAGTCATTCTCCATGACTGTAGGGGTTCTTTACCCCCTTCTATTTTCCTTTTAATAAAGGACATAAGCCTTCTCTAAGTGACAGTCTAAAACGTTACACAGTTTCTACAGGAAATATGCTCTTTTTCCTTGCAGCTTGTCCTCATGGTATCCTAATCCTTCATGGACAGCACATATTTAATTAAACAACGCATGATACCCCCCCCCTTGTTCCTCAAGTGGGTCAACCTGGTATCTCATCCTATGCGTTTTCTGTCCATTTACCATGCGAGAGTTCTATAGGACTCAGGACTTGCTGTTTACAGACGGATATTATCCTCTGTTTTTCACGCAGCCATCCTGGTTATTTCACTGGATAGCATTCCTGCCCCATCTTAGCCAGGGGGAATAGATTCGCTATATATCTTCTCAAGTAGGTTCCACCTTCTTGTTCTTATATGAATCTTTCTCCTTCACATTTCCCATGTGAATGCTCTTATGGGCATATCTCTATCTGCTTATTTATTTTATTTATTTAACATCTTTTATATACCGCTCTATTTATAATCAGCGCGGTTTACATAGAACAAGAAAACATCAGATAAGGTACATGTTATCTGTTTTTTACATAGAACAAGGAACAAAAACTTGGATAACTGGGGAAATTATTTACAATGAATACAACACATTGGCTATTTACATATGAACGGAATAAAGCCTAAAAGAATTTTCATAGTATGAGAGAGAGGTGTGAAAAGTTATTGGGTTAGCAGAGACATAGTTGCAGACATTTATCTTTAGACGTCTATATACATGTATATATTTCTATATACTTCTCTATAGATACATATGTCTGTAAGCTGCGTGTGCATATCTTATGCCCCTCCAGATCTCACTATAGACATATATCTATATATACCCCTGTATATCTATATATATATACACATATATCTATTTATTATCCTTATATATATGTGTATCTGTCGAGATGCTTCCTTATAGATAGATATGTATTTACATACTTATCTCTCTGTCTATGCTTATAAAAGGTTTTCACCTTCCTATAGGTTCCTGACAGTGGGCTTGCATATCTTCATATTGTCCCTCAGAATGTCTGGGGTATTATGCACACAACCACTTCTGTGGTGCTGACAGCTCCTACTTTAACCCTAGGTCTAGGTATCCCTGCAGCTCCATGCTTCACTATCTTTCCTATCTCTCAACAGATAGGAAAGACAGGGTGGATCTTCAGTAGACCTGAAGTTTCAGCCCTTCAGACATCTGTCCTCCTTGGGAATATGGGCTTTTTTCCATACCCCTTCTTCCCTCCAGGACTGGGCTAGTTGTCCAAATCAGTCAGTCTTCCTCTTTTGTTCTTAAATTTTACTAACTCTGTATCCAAAAGAGTTCCCAGCTTTTTCCATAAAGCTTCCACTAAAGACCTGACGTTTTTGTACTACCCCAGTTGACACCTGGGTCACCTGTCAATTCCAGATTTGGACCTTCGCCTTCACTTCAGTGAGGTCACCTTGAAGATTCCTCTACTGGATCTCCAGTAGACTCCATCAGCCTCTCTACTTCCTGCAATCCAGTAGGTGAGGTCCATATTGTGATTGTTCATGTCAATATTTTTCATGATAATTATCATACATACATGGACTCCTTACCTGTAGTCCTTAGGTTAGCTATTTTCCTACAGCTCCTCTCTTTTCAACTCCTACCCTCCATCCTTAGGATGCCTGGCCATATGAGGTGTAGCATGTTCCAATCCTCACCAGGCTAGGACTCCAGGCATCTTAGCTTGGGAGTCCCCTTATGTGAAGACTCATTCCTTCTTGTTCCTGGAGATAGCACAGTTGCTTACCTGTAACAGGTGATCTCTGGGAACAGCAGGAATACGTCTTCACAACCCACCCACCTCCCCTAGGAGTTGTATCTCTCTATCTATCTTCCTTTCCTCTTTCTCTCTTTTGTCTCAGCTATAAAACTCAACTGAGGAGAGACAGTTGGAAAGGCGGGAAGGCAGCACGCAGGCGCTGAGGGATGCTCCCAAAAGCTTTCTGATTGGACGCTGGGGAGCGTTCCCGCGCAGGCTCCGTCGGTACCGTCGTACCCATATGTGAAGACTTATTCCTGCTGTTCCCAGAGATCACCTGTTACAGGTAAGTAACTGTGCTTTATAATTTATGCTTTATTAGCATCAGTATAACAGCCATATCACCAGAAAACTCCCTCCCTGCAACACCACCTAGGAGGATCACAAACATTGTATGCCCAGATCAAAGCTAAAGCAACAAAAGCACAAAAGTACTTGCAAAGTCCAAGGGAACCAAAAAAGTGCAAGATACTAAAAGATGTTTATTAAAACCAAATGGTCAAAAGAAGGAATACCAACACCACTACACCCTACACTAGCCGTGTTTGGCAAAGCCGCCTTCAGGGGTCAGTACTGTAAAAGAACATATATATATATATACATATATATACACGAGGGTTGCTCAGAAAGTAATGCCCCACATGTTTTTTCTCAGTCCAGAATGAAGATAGAGGTGTGAAATTGAAAGGGTAGTAACTTGGAACTTCAAAGGACACGTGTGTAATTTTACAGTCGTCCGACAAATAGCGAGGCGGTAGTGATCCTTCAAATGCCGTCTTTGAGTGACACACGGTACAAAGAACGAGCTGTAATTGAATTCTTGGTGGAAGAGAAAGAAAGTCCTGCCTCAGCCACCAGTCCAGATCGGCGCATCACGAGTCGGGAATTTCCGTACAGCTTTCCGTCAGTAGAGGTAGTGCAATGGCAATTATTGACTCTTTGGGATATTCAAAGGTGTGTGCAAGATGGGTTCCACGAAGTCTCACAACCGAACACAAACGCCAAAGGAAAGACATCTGCTCTGATTTGTTGGAGCGTTTTGAAGCTAAGGGGGGGGGGGAGGCCTTTATCCCAAAGAGTCAATAATTGCCATTGCACTACCTCTACTGACGGAAAGCTATATGGACAGTTCCTGACTCGTGATGCGCCAATCCGCACGAATAATGTCGTCAGCGCGCTGCAACTTGTTTGGACTGGTGGCTGAGGCAGGACGCCCAGACCGCGGCCGATCTTCCAGTTCCGTTTTACCACTTCCTGAAGCCTTTACTCTCTTCACCCATCGTCCAACGGTGCTCCTATCTACCACAGAACTTCCATACACAGCACACAACCGTTTGTGAATGTTTCTCACACTTTCTTTCTCCTCCACCAAGAATTCAATTACAGCTCGTTTGTACCGTGTGTCACTCACAGACGCCATTTGAAGGATCACTACCGCCTCGCTATTTGTCAGGCAACTGTAAAATTACACACGTGTCCTTTGAAGTTCCAAATTACTACCCTTTCAATTTCACACCTCTATCTTCATTCTGGACTGAGAAAAAACGTGGGGCATTACTTTCTGATCAACCCTCGCTTGTGTATATATATATATATATATATATATATATATATATATATATATATATATATATACACATACACACACACACATGGGGTGGCCCAAAAAAGAACATCTCGTAGCATATAAGTTATTTAAAACTTCAAAACGACAGATGTAAACAATTGACAGATTAAAAAAAAAAAAAAAGATGGCGACCGGAAATTGTTGAAATAAAGACGTTATATAGCTAAAAAAGGTAAATAAGTAAACTATTTAAGCTTCTAATTTACGAGATATTCTCACTTTTTTTGGGCCACCCTGTGTGTGTGTATATATATATATATATATATATATATATATATATATATATATATATACATATATATATACATATATATATACAGTAGTGGCCAAAAAATGAAGGCAGGTATCTTTTTCTACAATTTATTGTTAAATAATGTACTGTGGAGATGTCACACATGCTTACTTATTTAATCAGCATGGCGATTAGTCACACTATGCGTCTGGCATCCATTTTAGTTTACTTACACTCTGTAGTAGGTTTCTTGGATGAAGTTTTGAATTTGTACAACTAGGAAAAGATTGAAAGTTACATGTAAAATATACAATCAAGATGGGTAGAAAGTGCGATATTAATGACTTTGTAAAGGGACAAGTTGTCACACTCCATGCTGAAGGATATTCGCAATGTGCTATTGCAAAACATTTGCATATATCAAGGTGTGCAGTTCAGAATGTTCTGATATCAGGTGGCCGTACACGTCGTTCGAAATGTGGGCGCAGATGGATAACTACTGGACGAGATGACCGATTCCTCAAAAGCATTATTACATCTAGTCCACATACTAGATGGACTCAACGTGTGGCTCAGTTAGCTAATGATCGAGGAATAAAGATAAGTGCCAGATCTGTCCGATGACGGCTTGTGGATGAATTCAAACTCGTGGCCAGAAGACTTGCCAAGAAGCCTATGATGACCAGGAAACAAATTGCTGCCCACATACAGTTTTGTAGCAAGATGAAAGAAAAATCTGCTGAATGGTGGGAGAGTGTAATGTTCACAGATAAAAGTACATTTCAACAAATACGTGGGAGTGGTTACAACTACGTCCGTCGACCAGCAGGCGAGAGACTAAATCCGAAGTACACGATCAAGACTGTTAAACACCCGCCATCGGTCATGGTATGGGGTGGTATCTCGGCGAATGGACGATGTGGCCTACACATTTTTGAGAAAGGTGAAAGAGTAAATGCTGCAAAATACATATCCGTGCTGAATAGTAAAGTTAAAATACACATGAATGTTTCTGGCACAACTATATTTCAGCAGGACTCGGCACCGTGCCACACTGCAAAAACAGTCAAAAAATGGTTCGTGGACAATGAGATCGAACTACTACCAAGTTGGCCATCAAACTCTCCATATCTCAATGTAATTGAAAACTGTTGTAATCTTATGAAGAAAAAGGTGGCAGCACACTGTCCAACTTCAGAAGCAGATTTAAAGGACATACTCAAGCATGTATGGGTCAACGAAATCACTCCAGCATACTGTAAAACGCTAGTTAACAGTATGCCTACAAGAATCCAGGCAGTGCTGAAAAATCATGGACACCGTATCAAATATTGACACACATATTGTTTCCTGAATAAAATTTTGAAAATGACATATATATCTTTGGTTCTTAAAGCTTTTGACCATGAAAGTGACAATAACACATACTTTTCTAATAAAATTCTGATATTTTGGACTCTGCCTTAATTTTTTGGCCACTACTGTATATATAAAAACAATTAGAAAAAATGCATGAATTAAAACAAATAAAGAACTATCTCAAACTACTAAAAAGGCAGTATCTTAATATTAGCAAGAAAATTTGCATCTATAAACAAAATAAAGAACATTGATAAAAAGCATCTTTAATGTAAACAATGAATGTTAAAAGATACATAGAAGGAAATCATATTGTAAAACAATGTGATCATATAAACTCATAAAAATATTATAAAGCAATATGATTTGTCAACTACTTCAACACAATTACAAACAAAATAAAATAATTTCATACATAGTAAAACAAAACAATTAAATGGACAACCATTTAAAATAGTGTTGAGCACAAATATGAGCAAAAATGGCAATAAGCCAATGTGTGTGTGTGTGATGAGGAGGACTATATGCGTGGTTCAATCCATACAGACATTATATTGTATTATAGCACTGGAGCACGTCCATGTGCAACCAGTGAAGTGATACAAAGACACCTATCATCCAGGAGTGATGACAGAGATTGAAAAAAGTAAAAGGTAAGCATCAAAACACAATATATATTATAGAGGAATGAAATAAACGACTGCAGCATCTGTAGTGTAATCCCTTCTACCCAGCGATCCTACGCTCTAGAGAATCCTTTGGCGCTCTTTCATGGGACTGAAAAATACACAATGTCTATATGGATTGAACAACCCATATAGTCGTCCTCATCACGCGCACACATTGGCTTATTGACATTTTTGCTCATATGTTCTCCGGAGTGTGAGCGTAAGAAGAAGAAGAAATCCTCGAGGACCTCATCCTTGAAATCGGACATGCACAGCAAATCCTGTGCCAGGTCCCACAGCTCTCAGAGGGCATCAGAGGAGTCAGAGTGGGAGAGGCCAGTGAAGGTGCCCAGAACAGATACCGAGGCCTCAGGTGACGGGTCACAGATCCCCAAGGCCTGTCTCATTGAAGACTTCCTCTCCTTACCAATGCGGACCCGGTCACATCGGTGTCCACTTCGAAGCCTGCAACTCCTGAGTGGGAAACCAGGATGATGGCATTGAAACGCAGTGTTACTGCCTTCCTTGCCTTGCAGCTAGCGTCGATGCCCAGCCCTTCCAGTGCTCATGCTGAGACCGCAGGGACCTCGATGTTGAGGACTCCCTGGGCCGCTGAGACTATCCTCGAGAGCCCTGAGCCTCAAGCCTATCCTCGGCAAGGGTCTTGATCCTGTCCCCATTCCTTGGGAACAAGATCCTCCCCGGCAAGTGCTTGTGGCTCTGGCCAAGCAGCCACTGTGGGTCACCGAAGACCAGAACTGAGCCCGACTCCTCAGGGGCCGTCTGGCCTCGAGTCCTCAACCGATTATTCGGATTGGGAGTCTGAGCATGAGGCTTCCCCGGAGACATGGAAGCACTGCGATCTCCACTGGCGTCAAGACACTGGTCCCCACCTGAGGACGACACATTCTTCGAGTTCGTCCAAGACATGATGAAAGCCTTATCTCTCACCACGGAGTCGGAGGAGGACCCTCACACAGAGGTGTTGGAAATCCTCCAGTAGGGGGCTCCATCTAAGGAGGCCCTGACAGTCCCCCATCCCTGCCATCCTCGGGCAGTGACTCCTTTGGATGTGGGAGACTCCAGTGTCGGTGCCAGTAGTTAGCCAATGCCTTGGCACCATGTACTGGGTCCAGCGGGGCCTCGGCTTTCGGAAGGTGCAACTCCCTCGTACCTCTATAGTGGTGGAGCTGACCATGCATTGGCCCTTAACACCCTTGGACGCAAATGCAACCAGGGCTCGATGCTAGGTTGCTGAATCCAAGCCTACTAGCTGTATATTGGCACGTGTCTCAGAGACCTAGCAAAAGAACTCACAGGCTTCTCAGCGGGTATCACTGGAGATCACTTCCAGCGATTCCAAACCCTCACAAAATGCATTTGGGAGTGCTCAAAGTACATGTCTCGAGCCGCCTACCGAGTCTACCGTGAGGTTGGCCACCGCAGGCATCGGTGCCTGATGCTAGCCCTGGCTCCAGGCATCGGACCCCGAGCAGTGTGTACAGGAGAAACTCCTCAATGTCCCCTGAGTACGTCATGCAAACTCTACTCCACTCTTCCCAAGAAGAAACAGTCGGGGAAGTCTTGAAGGACTACCAAAAGGGACTGCTACAACTAGAAGTAGATCTACACTTGTGAGTATACTCTTCTGGAATAAACTTTAAATTTTGGGATAAAAAGGACTTCTTAGGGTTAAAGCTGATAAATCTGTGTATTTTAGAATTCAGTGTTTTTGCCGAGTCAGTCAGGTCTTAGTACCACCAGTGAACTTTGTATTTAAGTTAAAGCAGAGTATAGCTTAGCATAGAACATAAAATAAGAGTAAATAGACTTTGAAATAAGTTTGTTTCTAGAAAACTTTTCATTTAAATCAAATCAGAGTACAGTCAAACCTCGGTTTTCATGATTAATCCGTTCGAAAAAGTCTGACTAAAACCGAAACGTATGAAAACTGAAGCAATATTTCCCATAAGAAATAATGTAAATCCAATTAATCCGTTCCAGACACCCAAAAATATTCACAAAAAATACATTTTATAGAGAATAACTATATTTTACATACAGAAAACAATGAGAAATAAATATAAATGACTAATGAAATGGATAAATGAACATTTAACATCACTGAAAGCAAGCTAAGTACAGTACCGTACAGTACAGTATGTTAACATCTGGCCTTAGCCACCCCTGACAAGCTGCTGTGCCCAGCTCTCTTCGGAATCACATTGAATTCAGTCCATTAAAATACCTTTACATTATCTGCTCAATGCTTCAGAATGGCAGAAAATCTTAATGATATAGCTTCAGACGTACCCTGCAAGAGAAAGAACTGCCTCCCACATTCATGCAACATCTCCTGCTTACGTTGACAGCTTTTCTTCCCTGCTACCGGGACAAAATCTCAGTCAAAAGACGTTGAAAACCGAAGCAATGCATGAAAACCGGGACAAAATCTCAGTCAGAAAAGACGTTGAAAACCGAAGCGTATGAAAACCGGGGCAAATGAAAACCGAGGTTTGACTGTATATCTTAACCTAGAAAGTAAAATAGAGTAAATAGTTACTGAAATAAATTTGTTTCTAGAGAGCTTTTTTACTGAAATCAAATCAGAATATAGTTTAGCATACAAGTAGAATAGTCTCTGAGTAGAAAGAAAAATAAACTTGTTTCTAGTGACCTTTACAAAGAGCCCTTCCAATTAGGAGGCAAAAGATCAGTGAAGTTGCCTTAAATAGGTGTTAAAGGCAAGTGACAGATCAAAGGGGCAATTTAAAAAGCCCCTTCTATCAAATCAAGGGCTGTGTGAATCGCCCATGAAATTGGTAAGATTTTACCTTAGAAGCACAGGACAGAGTACCGAGTAGCAGCCTACTTTTAATAAGTCGTCTTTCCCTCCCTCCTTCACTGACTTCCACCCATCTCTGTGATAATCGCAGCTTTATAGATGCTTAAACCTCTTAAAGGGGGAAGGCGGTGCCCATATTCACACTCAGGTGCAGCTGTTTATCCTCATCAGGCATACATTAAGGACCTGAAATTAATGAATCTTGAGGTGAGCAAAGTCCATTAAACATATTAGGTATAGTTTTATTAGTATAAGTATCCCCAGCAAATCTAAGTAAGCAAACAACTTAAATACCTAAATACAATCTTAAAACTAAGATGCAGCAGGATGGGGGCTTTACAGTCTTTTGTATTGAGTGTCACATGTATGATTTTTTCCCAGTTGGTGAGGGGTCTTACATGTGCATTAGGTGTAAGGATTGCTCTCAGGGAACAAGTCTGATCTCTGGAGGCTAGAGTAGCAGACTTGGAGGAAATAAGGAAGACGGAGAGGTACTTAGATGAGACCTATAGGGATGTAGTACTGAACTCCCACCGCCAGTCTGGCAGCATCCCTGTTGCCCTGGAGGAGAGAGATCATGTGATAGGAGAGCATCACCCTGGTGTGGCAGGAAGTGATCCTGTAGATAGGACCTGTCCTCCAGGTGAGTAAAACTCTCTTGCACCAAGGAGGTTTCTCCAGGGCCATGTGCCCACGAGGGAAGGGTTAAGACAGCTGTTATAGTTGGTGATTTGATAGGAAGTTGAAATCCAGAACTTCCAGGGTAGCATTCTCCGAAATGCTTCCTGTTCTTCAGGAGCAAGCAGGAAGTCAGTTCTCACATATGGGTGATGTTGGCACAGACAGAGCCCGCACAGAGCATTTTCCCAGCTTTCAAAGAAAGCCTTTGGGAATGTGACTACACATGCGTAGTCCCCTTCCCACACAAGGGTGCCATCTTGCTCAGTCTCCCTTTTTCCGTGGAGCCCTTCAGACGTGAGTCTTGTCCCCTGAAAAGGTTATCTCCAGGAACAAGCAGGAATGAGTCTTCACATATGGGTACGTCGGTACCGACGGAGCCTGCACGGGAATGCTGCCCAGCTTTCAATCAGAAAGCTTTTGGCAGCATCCCTCGCGCCTGCGCAGTGACTTCCCGCCTTCTCCACAGCCTCTCTTCAGTTTTCGTTTTTCCGCGGAGCCGGCAGGACGTCCTCCTGTCACCGCAGAAACTTTTCTTTTAATTGCTTTAATTATTTTAATTTTTTGTTTTCTTGTCTACCACCGGTACCGCCGGTGGGTTTTGGGCTAAAGTCTGAAAAACTTTTCTTCAGTTTTTTTTGCCTTAACTCTTAGGCCTACTAGGCCTTTTTCATTATGGAGCCTTCTTTTCCTAAGAAGTGCATCCGGTGTGGAAACACCTGTTTCTTTTTAGACACCAATAGTTGGTGTCTCAACTGTGTGGGTCCTGACCCTTTTTCCCCTGACTTGTCAGGAGATAATCTTGTGAGAAAACCTTCAATATTTAGAGTTTCCCTCGATACCGTTTTTGCTTCGGCAGTGAGGGTACCCGGTTTCTCATCTTCACAGGATCAGGTAACCCAAAAACAGTCTGTTAAGACTAGCCAATGCTTGAGTGGTATGTCTCATGCCCAGCATGGTGACGGCTCCGGCCTTGCCCTCAAGAACCCATTGGCATTACCCCTGCGGGAGTCTTCGGGCTCCAAAGCGTTAAAGGGGTTTCAGGATGTTCCTGGGGCTCACCCCTCATAGAACATGCCTGAGCCATGCGCGGTGGTGGTATCCGCTTCGAGCGGTACCGAGCCTCCGGGATCGGCACCGGTGTCGAGTACTCTACTCTACTCTTCACCAGGGATCGTCATCGGGCATCCTCGGTACCTTCGGGACCGATCGATACGCACCGCATTGACTTCCCTCAATCTCAGCCATGCTCTGGGCCGGTACCGGCGTCGATCGGTTCCGATACCCTAGCATCGGCATCGGTATGGATTGGTGCTCATCGGGTATCCTCGGTACCGTCGGTATCGATCGATGTCACCCAGGCTGCCTTAGTGCTATCGGCATCGCCGATCCTACCACCGGCGTCGGAACTGTCGAGACATGCATCGCTAGCCTCGCTCTCTTCGATACCGAGTCTTGAATCGATATCGAGTCTAGAGGACTGCGTACCAACGCGTCCCGGAACCGACTCCTGTCGTTTCCAAATAGGTAGTTCCGAAGATCCTAGCCATAACTCCCTCATGATCTCGGTACCACTACAGCAGTTCCCGATGGCTACTTCACCTGCTACTCCTTTATCAGTAGCGATGTTGATGCCTGTTCTTGCACCGATGCCTAGTTTGGAACCCATACCTGGCATTGGTGCACTACCTTGTCCGTCCTCTGATACTCAGGTTCTTTCTTTGGCCTATCCAGGAATACTTCCCATAGGAGATCAGTCTTTTCAAGCTTTTCTCCGGGATATGGCAGCCTTTCTTAATATTTCTATCCCTGGTTGTGATCCTACTCATGGCTCACCGGCACAAATGCAAAATATACAGTTTCCTTTACATCCTGCTCTGCAGGATCTCCTTCTCAGGATATGGAAATCACCCTTACGACTTCCTCAAGTTTCTACTGACCTTGAGGTTAGGTACCCAGTGCCACCCTCTCCAGGGTTCCAAAAACCTCAACTTTCTCATCGTTCCCTTGTAGTGGAATCAGCACTGAGAAAAATTAAGAGCAAGAAGAAGCATTCTTCTTTTCCGCCAGGTCGTTCTTCAAGGACACTTGATGATTTTGGCCGTCAGGCCTTCCAAAACTCTATGCTGGCTTCCAGAGTTCTCTCATATATTTTTCACATGAGTCTAACACTCCAGGAAGTCACAGAGAAATTGTCTCTCTTGACCCCTTTTTTACCACAGCCCAAAGCTGCTGATTATTCCTTGCTCATTAATCACAGTCGGAATATATCCTGGTTCCTGTCTCGTGCTTCTATAGACTCTTTTGAGTCCGTTAGCAGATCCTCTGCTACTGCCATTGCAGCACGTCGCAGAGCCTGGCTTGAGGCTTCAGACTTGAACAAACGGGCACAAACTATACTAGCTCATTCTCCTTGTACAGGGGAAAGTCTTTTCAATAAGGAGGCTTTACGTCAGGTTGCTCAATGCTCCACTGACTCTTTTTCCACTAGAAACCATTCTAAGCCGCCTCCTTCTTCAAAGAGTAGGAAATGTCCTGCCAAACCTTCTTTCCCTAAGAAAAGAAAGTTTCATTCCTCTCCTGCCCATTATTCGGCTGTACCTAAACAAGAGACGCCTCAACCTAGTCTGCAGTCCTCCAGTTCTGGCCAGTCTCCGCATTCCCAGCAACCATAGGGACCGGGAATTGTAACTTACACTTTCCTTCTACATCTCAGAAGTTTTTTCAGTGTACTACCCTGTCAAAAAAAAAAAAACCCAATTATTTTGTTCAGGGACTACACACTTCTCCTCTTACTCTCTAGAAGAGCAGTTGTAACTATCACCTGATAGTCTCTATCCCAACTGAACATTTTTTCCTTCAGTTGACTTCCCCATAGGTACGTCACCCTACAACTACTTGAGCACTACCATACCGAACTACTTCTCTGGCAAGCTCGTTTCCCAGACAAGGATAGCAGATATCCCCTCCTTTTTCTTGTCTGTTTTTTCTTTTTCAACACGATGGTCTCTTTGCTGTTTCCGTCAGCAGCTCTGCCTGCAGGAGTTGCAGTACTTCTCTTGCTGAAACTTTATCCAAGTTCCAGTCCCTTGTTCAAACCTTTGTCTACCCTCAGTAGTGATTCCAAGCTGTCTTGGATCCTCCTACTTGTTTAGACTTTCTCTCATCATTCTACCCATCTCCTTTTCTAGGATATGGCAACCTACCTGACTTTCAGTCAGTTTATCTCATAGCTCTCCTGCACAATGCTCTCTGCAATCTTCAGAGGAGCTTTCTACTCTGGGGGCCTTGCTACAGAGCATTGGCCTTGTCTCTGACGTTCCTCTTTTATTAGAGAAGAACTTATAAACCCTTCCTATACCTGAGAGGGTTCCCCGCACCCCCCCCCCCCTTTTTAAATTGGGGTGTTACCACGTAATCTCAGCTCTTCTATGTGAAGATCCAAGACATCCACCATGTCAGTGTTCTGTGGAAATCCCGCATTGTTCCTTACAGATTCCTATCTTCATCTGTTCTTACCAGAACATCACAGGGTAACTAGTTGGATTGCCTTCCGGCATCCCTCACTCCATGAAAATAGATTCTCTATACATATCCCAAGTAGGCTCACCCTCTTGTAGGATGCAGAATCTTTTTCTTTTCTATTCCCCATTTACAATTATGGGGCTGCATGGTAGACATGTATCTCAATCTGTTGTCTTGTATGTAGCATCTCCTTATATGTCTACATACTTATATCATTACTCTGGTGGTGCTAAACCATGCCCCACAAATTTCCATATGTATATTTACATATTATGTATGTATATATATTAATATATATATATCTATTCAAGCCACATATATATCTCCCCATATATATGTGTTGCATGGGGGGCTTCTCAAGGGTTGATCAATCGTCTTCACTATCACCCTTACTGTCTATACTACATGTTTTACCTCTTAGAGGTTTTAGACAGTCTATTGCCCTACGTCCCATTCCAAATTATGATACAGGAAGTGTTAAGCCCCAACAACCACTTGGTGCTAACATTTCCCATTTTTTCTTTGACCTTGAAGCATCCAGCTTCAATATTTTTTCCTATCTCTCGCCAGCTAGGAAAAACGGTGTACATCTTTATCTTTGAGTACACAGCTGTTCTACTTAGGAATAGGGGTTTTTTCCAGTTCCCCTCTTCCTGCCAGGACTGGGCTAGTTCTCCAACTCCGTCAGTCTTCTTCCTTTAGTCCTCAATGTTAATAACCTTATGCCTAAAGGAGTTTTCAGCTTTTTTCCATAAAGCTTTCCATTAAAGACCTGACGTTTAATCCTACCCAGTTGACACCTGGATCGTCTACTACCTCCAGGTTTGGACCTTCATCCTCACTACTGGGAGGTCACCTTGAAGATTCAGCCACTGCTTCTCCAGTAGACTCCATCCTGCTTCCTACTTCCCACAATACAGTAGGTAAGCTGCATATTTTAAGTGTACATTAAATGTCTTTAATGCTACTCATCATATATACCAAGGACTCCTGTAGTCTGTAGGACCCTCTAGTCCTTGGCTGTGCTGTTTCTTTCCTCACAGCTCCTTTATTGTCAACTCCTACCCTCCATCCCACATTGGATGCCGGGGATTCCTGGAGACAAAATGCACCCCTGATCCAGGCACTTGCATTTTTTATGGGATCTCCCCCTGGCATCTCCAGCTAGGGAGTCCCCATATGTGAAGACTCATTCCTGCTTGTTCCTGGAGATAGCACAGTTACTTACCTGTAACAGGTGATCTCTGGGAACAGCAGGAATTAGTCTTCACAACCCTCCCACCTCCCCTAGGAGTTGCATCTTCTAATTCTTTCCTTTTCTCTCCTCGCCTTTGTCTCAGCTCTGAAACTCAACTGAAGAGAGGCTGTGGAGAAGGTGGGAAGTCACTGCGCAGGCGCGAGGGATGCTGCCAAAAGCTTTCTGATTGAAAGCTGGGCAGCATTCCCGTGCAGGCTCCGTCGGTACCGACGTACCCATATGTGAAGACTAATTCCTGCTGTTCCCAGAGATCACCTGTTACAGGTAAGTAACTGTGCTTTCTCCTAATACAATTTTGTCTTTTCCTGCTAGCGCCAGTTCCCTTCCTGCCATCTTGAGCACCGCTGCCTTGGCTGTCAGTCTCAGGATCTGTTTTTCCCTTCTTTTACCTTTCTGCACTTTCGTGCCCTTTTTAACCTCTGGCCGCGTCAAGGCCTCCAGTTTCAAAAAATGACGTCTCCGGGGCCTGGGAGCTGACCACAGTCCGGAGCAATGCTCTCTCTGTAAGACGATGTCTTCTAAGGCCATCCAGAGTCGCCGGCAGAAGCTAGATGATATCTTCCATAAGGCAGACTCGACCCTGGTATACCTGGTAGCCTCGCGCTTCACGACCCCACAACCCTTGGAGTCCCCCAAGGCCCCTCCGTGGGCTGACAGGCACTCTGATCAAGGGTCGCCCAAGCATGAGCAAAAGAAAAAGAAGGTGGCCACGAGGACACAGTCCAGGGGGCCAGCCAAGCGTGAAAAGTCACGAGCATGGTCTCTCGGCCCTTTATGGCAGTCTGAAGAGTCAGAGAGGGAGCGACCAAGAAAGATACCTCAAACTAAACTACCTCAAACTAAGACTAATTCCTGCTGTTCCCAGAGATCACCTGTTACAGGTAAGTAACTGTGCTATCTCCAGGAACAAGCAGGAATGAGTCTTCACATATGGGGACTCCCTAGCTGGAGATGCCAGGGGGAGATCCCATAAAAAATGTGGTCTTGGGCAAGCCACTTAACCCTCCATTGCCCATGTTCCCTGTAAAATAGTTATCTCCAAGTTATAATACCCTGTTCAATGTAATTTCAGTTTGTTCAATGTAAACCGCACTGATGCAGAATAGCGCGGTATATAAGAGTATGTAAATAAATAAATAAAAATAAAAATAAACTGATGCGGAGGCCTCCTGTGATGGTGCCTGGTCTCCTAAGGGTCGTCCCGGCAAGGACCCCCTCTTTTCCTCGACGCCTGACCTGGTCACTCTGGCGTCTGTGTTGTAGGGCCCCACTTCTGAGTGGGAGGCTTGAATGCTGGTCCTGGAACGCAGCATTCTCCAGGAACAAGCAGGAAGTCAGTCCTCACTTATGAGTGACGTCGTCACCGACGGAGCCTGCACGGAGCTATTCCCCCACTTTCAAAGAAAAGCTTTGGGAAAACTGCCACGCATGCATGGTCCTCTTCCCGCCCAAGGGTGCCGTCTTGCTCAGTCTCCCTTTTTCCGAGGAGCCCTTTGGATGCACGTCCTCGTCCCTCGGAAAAGGTTTTTCATTTTTGGCCTACTGGCCTTCTATTTTCCGGTTGCACCGACCCTCTACCCATCCTTGCCCTGCTCTGCCTTTTTAGAGCTTTTATGGGATGGTTTTATTTGCTTTTGCCAACGGACTTCACACCCATTTCTTTGCCTAACCGCTGGCTGCGTGGGTCTTCGACCTCGCGGGGGCCATTTTTGCCCCTATGGCCACCGGATTCAAAAAATGCGATAGATGCTCCATGTTGCTTACGGACACCCATGACTGTTATCTGCAGTGCCTCGAAGCTGATCATGATCCAGAGCTCTGTTCACTCTGTAAGAAAATGTCCTCTAAAGCCCTGCTCAGTCGTAAGCAGAAGTCCAAAGACATTTTCAGAAAAGCCGCCTCGGAATCCCCGGTGGCACCCTCGGTCATCTCTCCTCCGGTGAGATCTCCCACCTCGGCCCCACGCTCTTGGCAGCACTCCGATCAGGGGTCCCCTGAAGTGGAGCAGTGCAAGAAGAAGGCGGCCTCGAAGTCACTGTCGAGGGCTCCCGACAAACGCGAGCGTTCCTGCGCTCTGTCGCTTATCCCTCTTCGGCATTCCCGACAGTCGAACAAGGAGCGGTCCCGAATGGCACCCTGTACTGATATGGAGGCCTCCGGCGAAGGCGCCCGGCTTCCTGAGGGCCGTCCCGGTGAGGACCCCCTCTCCTCCTCGACGCCTGACCCGGTAACCCTGGGATCGGCGTCACAGGGCCCCACACCCGTGTGGGAGTCCTGTATGCTGGCACTGGAATGCAGCGTTTCTGCGTTCATCGCTTCCCAGCAGGTGTTCACTGCTAGCTTTGTTGACTTGCGCACAGATACCATGGGTCCCTCGCGTAGGACACCGAAATCCGTCCAGGAAACCCCCGAGAGCTGCAGGCCTTGCGCATGTCCTCGACGTTAGTCTCGCTCGCCCTCCCGTTCCTAAAGGGCAAGGTCTTCCAGGGCCTCTGGCTCCATGCAGGCCTCGGCCACTGGACAGGGCGACCTGCCAAGCTTGGACTCATCATCCGAGTTCTCGGACTGGGAGTCTGATGGAGACACCTCCCTGGAGACCTGTACTCACTGGGATCTTCTGTTGGACCCCTCCACACCCGCGTTCCAACGGCACTCGCCACCTGAGGACACCACCTTCCTGGTGTTTGTCCGGGACATGGCTTGGGCTCTCAACCTGGTCACTCAGGCCGAGGAGGACCCTCGAACTGAAGAGCTCGACGTCCTTCAGTAGAAGTCCCCGCCTAGGGAGTCTCTCACTGTTCTGGTCCCTCCCATCCTATCCCAGCTGCTGCTCCGCATGTGGCAGGCACCCGCCTCGGTTCCTATCGTGAGTAAGCGCCTCGACACTATGTACAAGGTACAACGTGGCCCTGGGTTAGAAAGACCCAACTTCCCCACACCTCCATGGTGGTAGGGTCGGCCATGAGGATGCAGAAAAGCCCGAAGTTGCACTCGTTGGTCCCCCTGGGCCGGGAGTCGAGAGCCCTTGACGCCCTGGGCCGCAAGGCCTACCAAGGCTCCATGCTCTTTTATCGCATTCAAATTTACCAACTATACATGGGCATGTTCTTGCCCGACTTGGCTAAGGAGCTCAGAAGTTTCTCCGCGGGTCGTGAGGGCGAGCCCCTCAATAGGTTCAGTTCTCTGCTGAAGTCCGTCACAGACTGCTCAAAGTAACTCTCCCGAGCCACCTACAATGGATTCGAGTCCTCGGCTCGGGTTGCGGTCACGGGCATCGGGGTCCGCCACCAGGCATGGCTCCAATCAACAGATTTGGAGCAGTGGGTGCAGGAAAAGCTCCTAGACGTCCCCTTCCTCGGCGAGCAGCTCTTCGGCAAGCCAATGGAGGATAAAGCTGCGGAGATAGAGACGGTGTTCATCACCAGGACCCGTCTCTCATGCAAGATTTCCGATCTCTACCCTACCCTGGAAAAAGCCACAGACCAAAAAACCTTTCTTTCCGAGGAAGGGCCTTTAGTACCATGGGTACCCACCGTACCCGACCACCCCCACGCCGACCACTCCGGTGCAGGGGAAGTCTGGCTAGGTGCATCGCAAGCCAAAGGGGCCCAAGGCCCAAACCCTGGCTCCACCACAACCCGCTCAGGGGTTTTGACGCCATTGGCATAGCCTCTCGCCCTCTGGAGGCTCAGCAGATAGAGGGGGAAGCCTGTCTTTCGCCCCGCTGTGGGCTTCCATCACCTTGGACACCTTGGTCCTCCAGGTCGTCCAAGACAGCTATCGCCTTCGCTTCAAAAGGCTTCCACCTCCCTTCTTCCCGGCGGAGCCTCCTCAACTACCCGCGCACCAGGTTTTCCTGCAGCAGGAACTAGTCTCTCTCCTCACCCAACGGGCGGTCGAGAAGGTCCCTCCGCACCTTCAAGCTCGGGGATTTTATTCCTGGCACTTCCTTGTCCCAAAAAAGACGGGAGGTCTACGGCCCCATCCTCTACCTCAGAAAGTTAAACAAATTCTTGGTGCGGGAGAAGTTCAAGATGCTATCACTTGGCATCCTGCTGCCCTTCCTCTGGCAGGGCGACTGGCTATGCTCCTTGGATCTGAAAGACGCTTACGCCCACATTTTAATCCACCCCCAGCACAGGCAGTACGAGCACTTCCAGTATCGCGTCCTCCCCACGTGTCTTCATGAAATTCCTCTCCGCGGTCGCCGCCTACCTCAGGCGTCAGGGCATAACGGTCTTTCCCTACCTCGATGACTGGCTCATTACGGGACCCTCTGTCGAGGAAACCCGGTGAGCGATGTCGCACACAATCCGTCTGTTGGAAGGCCTGGGGTTCTTGGTCAACTACCGAAAGTCCCATCTCGAGCTGGTGCAGGCCTTAGAGTTCATTGGGGGCGCACCTTGATACTCAGCGGGCAACCACATTCTTGCCAGCGGATCGTGCCGACTGCCTCCGAACCTTGGCGGCTCGGATCCAGAGCATCCTCTGAGTCACAGCTCAGATTATGCTATGCCTTCTGGACCATATGGCCTCCACTGTCCATGTGGTTCCCCATGCCCGCCTGCACATGCGGACAGCGCAGTGGTGCCTCAGCGACCAGTGGAGCCCGTCCATCGGTCACCTGAGGGACCCTGTCAGGGTCCTCCATGACCTTCATTTGTCCCTGAGTTCGTGGCAAAACCCCGCCACCTCCTCCGGGGGTTGCCCTTTCAGGCTCCACAGCCCGACGTGCTAACAACGGATGCCTCCTTGTTAGGATAGGGAGCCCACTGCGGGTCGTTGTGCATGCAGGGGTAGTGGTCGCCCGAGGAATCGCAGCAGCAGATAAACTTGCTTGAGCTCCGGGCGATTCGATGGTCCCTGAGGGCCTTCGAGGACCACCTCAAGGGGTAGTCGGTACTCGTGCAGACCGACAACTGCGTGGCAATGTTCTACGTCAACGAGGGGGGTACTGGATCACGTTCCTTCTGCTCCTTCGCCATCTGTCAGAGGATGTCCCTCAGGGCGGCCTAAGTTCCGGGCCAGGAGAATGTCCTAGCGAACAGACTAAACAGGATCCTTCGCCCGCACGAGTGGCGGCTGGATCCTCGAGTGGCCGGTTGGTTATTTCTCTGATGGGGGACCTGTTTTCCAGTCCCCAGAACGCGCAGCTCCCACGCTTTTGCGGACTGGTACCACACCTGAACAGGGAGAGTCAGAATGCATTCCTTCTGATCTGGGCCTCTGGTCTGCTCTGTGTTCCCTCCCTTTCCTCTCATTGCGAGGACCCTTCTCATGGCTCAGCGGGACCTTATGTTGGTGATCCTTGTAGTCCACTCGTGGCCTCAGCAGCCCTGGTTTCCGCTTCTGCTCCGGCTGTCGACAGAGCTCCCTGTTCCCCTGGGCCTGCTAACGCAGGAAGATGGGCAGGTGCAGCACCCGAACCTGACCTCCTTATCCCTCATGGCCTGGTCGCTGAACGGGTCTCCCTAGCTTCACTGGCTCTCCCGGAGGAGATTGAGGAGGTACTCCTCACGTCGATGAAGGACTCAACTAGACAGACCTACACTTTGAAATGGCGGCGCTTCTCAGTCTGGTGCTTAGGGCTCCATATCGACCCATTCTCGTGTCCCATTTGATGGGTCCTTCAGTATCTCCTCCATCTCTCAAGGGAAGGTCTCAAGTCAAACTCCGTCAGGATACACTTGAGCACCATCTCAGCGAACCACCTCCCCATCGAGGGCAAGCCCATCTCGGGGAAGCCATTGGTCTCCCGCTTTATGCGGGGTCTTGCTATCTAAGCTGCCCATTCGGCGTCCCCTGATGGAATGGGATCTGAGTGTTGTGTTCATGCAGCTGACACGTCCACCCTTCGAGCCGATGGCGATGTGTTCGCTTTGGCATCTGTTCTGGAAGGTGGCCTTCCTGGTGGCACTTACCTCAGTCCACCAAGTCGGTGAGCTCCAGGTTCTCATGACTGATGCTCCTTACACCAGGTTCTAAAGTTGTCTCGGATTTCCATCTCAACCAGGAGATCATCCTGCCGACCTTCTTCCCGAGACCTCACGCCGACCAGGCGTTGGTGGCTCTTCACACCCTTGACTGCAAAAGGGTTCTTGCCTTCTATTTGCAGCGCACCCAGGCTCATCGCAAGTCTGGCTGACTCTTTGTGACCTACGATCCCAATAGACCGGGGCAGGCAGTTACCAAACGCACCCTCTCTATTTGGGTGGTGGACTGCCTTTGCTCACATGAAGGCGGGTGCCCTGTTAGATCGTTGAGTCACCGTGCACGAGGTCTGGGCCAAAGCATTCTCGGTGTCCTTGCTGCACTCCGTGCCCTTGATGGACATCTGCCGGATGGCGACTTGGTCTTCAACAAACACCTTTGCTGCACACTACTGCCTGGAGAGGGAGTCCCACCAGGACAGTGCCTTTGGCCAGGCTTTACTCCGTAATCTGTTCGGGGTATAAGCAACTCCTGCCCTCCAACCCTTCTTCATGGCTACCGAGGGCTTCGCCCCGAGGACTCTGGCTCCTTCGGGCTTCGGCTTCTGTTCATGACCTTGCGGAGGCGTTTTTTGGTTACAGGTTCGGTAGCCTGTAGCTGGGGAGTCCCATAAGTGAGGACTGACTTCCTGCTTGTTCCTGGAGAAAGCGTAGTTACTCTGCTGTAACAGGTGTTCTCCAGGACAACAGGAATCAGTCCTCACTACCCACCCACCTCCCCTGATGAGTTGCTGTACTTCCCTTGCCATCTGCTTGGTAGGGCTTGCGCTAAGGGATCTGACTGAGCAAGATAGCACCCTTGGGTGGGAAGAGGGCCACGCATGCGTGGCAGCAATCCCAAAAGGCTTTCTTTGAAAGCTGGGGAATTGCTCCGCGCAAGCTCAGTCGTTGGCAACGTTGCCCATAAGTGAGGACTGATTCCTGCTGTCCCTGGAGAACACCTGTTACAGGTGAGTAACTACGCTTTTCTGCGTTCCTCGCTGCCCAGCAGGCGCTGATGCCTGGTTCTGCCGGCATGCGCCTTGAGACTGCAGGGACCTCAAACTCGACTCTCTGGGCCGCCGCAGTGACCCCTGAGAGCCAGAGGCCTCATGAGGGTCCTCGGCGAGGGTCTCGATCTCTGTCCTGTTCTTCGGGCGTGAGATCATCTCAGGTGAGCGCCTCTGGCTCCGGCCTGTCTCCGGCCTCGGGAGCCTGGCATGGGTCACCCAACTCCTTTGGAACCACCCGAACCTGAGTCCTCCATGGACTATTCTGACTGGGAATCCGATGGAGAAACCTCACCAGAGATTTGGGTTCACCAAGACCTTCCCTCGGACCCATCTCCACTGACCCAGAGGTGGCAGTCTTTTCCCAAGGACTCCTCTTTTCTGGAGTCTGTCTGGGATATGGCACGGGCCCTTGCGCTCACCAGCGAATCGGAGGAGGAGCCCCGAGCAGAGGAACTCTATATCTTCCAATATGAGTCACCACCGAAGGCAATCCTTACAGTTCCGGTTCCAGTGCTCTCGATGCCCTCGGGCAGAAAGCTTACCAAGGCTACATGCTATCTTGCCGCATCCAGGTCTACCAATTGTATATTGGTATGTTCCTCTGGGACCTCACTAAGGAGCTCAGAGGATTCGCGGCGGGTCTTGATGGGGACCACCTCTGGCGCTTCCAAGTGCTCTCGAAGTCCATCGGGAGTGCTCATTACCTCTCACAAGCGGCATACGACGGCTTCGAGTCCTCCACCTGAATAGCAGAGGCCGGCATTGTTGCCCTCAGGCAAGCTTTGCTTCAGTCAACCGACTTGGAGCAGGGGGTCCAAGAGAAGCTCCTCGATGTCCCTTGCCTCGGGGAGTAGCTCTTTGTTAAACCAATGGAGGATCAAGCGGCGAAGATTGAGACTGAGTTCCTCACCCACACTCGGCTCTCTCGGACGACCTCCTCCCTTCCCAGGAAGAAACCGCGGGGCAAGAAACCCTTCTTTCCCAGAAAGGGGCACCCGTACAGGGGCTACCCTCCCTACCCGTCTATACCGACCTTGACCCAGGGCGGTTAGTGTAAGAGCACAGCCCATGGTCCCCACAAGCCTAAGAGACAAGACCCAACCGCCGACCCCAGCGCAGCCAGCCTTGGGGTTTTGACGCCACCAGCATAGCCTCTTGACCGCTGGACGACCAGCTGCCGGTAGAGGGAAGGCTGATCCACTTTGCCCTCAGGTGGGACTCCATCACCACCAACGCCTGGGTCCTCCAGGTCGTCTGGGAGAGCTATCTCCTCCATCTGAACCGGTTGCCTCCCTCTTACTTCCCTGGGGAGCCCCGTTGGCTTCCCCTGCACCAGGCCGTACTAACTGAGGAGCTCACAGGCTTCCTCGAAGACTGGGCTGTGGAAACGGTCCCACCACACCTCAGAGGAAAGGGGTTTTACTCCTGATACTTACTTTTCCCGAAGAGAACAGGTGATCTCCGGTCCATTTTTGATCTGAGGAACCTGAACAGATTCCTGGTGCGGTAGAAGTTCAAAATGTTCTCCCTTGGAACACTGCTGCCCTATCCTCCAGGAGGGCAATTGGCTATGCTCCTTGGACTTAAAGGATGCTTATACCCACATCCTCGTCCATCCCAAGCACAGACAGTACCTGCGCTTCGTGGTAAGAGGGAACCACTACCAGTACAGGGTGCTTCCCTTTGGACTCTCCTCCGCCCCATGGGTCTTCACCAAGTGTCTTGTGGTGGTAGCAGCCCACCTACATCTACAAGGCACCATCATCTACTCCTATCTAGATGACTGGGTCATAAAAGGGGACACGGCCTCAGAGGCCCTGCAAGCTACAGGCCGCACGGTTCGGCTTCTGCAGCACTTGGGATTTGTGGTTAACTACCTTACTTCCCTGGGACAGGACAGACCGCCTCAGATCCCTGGCATCTGAATACAGACCCACCGCAGAGTCTCGGCACGGTCGATGCTTCACCTTCTAGGCCACATGGCCTCCATGGTTCACGTCGTGCCCAATGCCCGCCTCAACATGCGGGCGGTGCAGTGGTGCCTCCACGAGCAGTGGACCCAGGCCACCAATCGACTCCGGGATCCCATCTCAGTCACACCTCGCTTGATGGAGTCCCTGATCTGGTGGCAGGGCACATGGAACCTGCCCCAAGGCATGCCCTTCCAGACCCTGACCCATCAGGCATTCCTAACTATGGATGCCTCCTTCTTGGGCTGGGGGGCCCACTGCGAGGAGCTGCGCACCCAAGGGACCTGGTCCCATGAGGAGAGTCAGCAGCAGATCAATCTGCTTGAGCTCCGAGCTGTCGTCCTCACACTGAAAGTGCTTTGGCACCACCTGCGGTACCGAGTGGTGCTTGTGCAGACGGACAACCAGGTCACAATGTTCTGCTTGAACAAACAAGGGGTACTGGCTCTTACAGCCTCTGCCAGGAGGCAGTGGCCCTGTGCTCGTTTGAGGTGATCCAGGGCATAACCCTCCGAGCCACCTATCTCCCGGGTCAGGACAATGCCTTGGTGGACCGGCTGAGCAGAGTCCTCCAGCCGCACGAATGGCACCTGTGCCCCAAGACTGCACAGTGGCTCTTCTGGTGCTGGGAGACCCCAGACCTGGATCTCTTTGACTGCCCTGCGAACACGCAGCTTCCCCGGTTCTGTGGCCCGCTCCCGCACCCAAGCAAGGTGGATCTGTACGTCTTCCTCCTTTTGTTGACAAGGGACGTGCTGTATGCCTTCCACCCCATGCCGCTCATAACCCGGATCCTCCTCAAGGTCCAGCAAGACAGGGCCTCGGTGATCCTCGTGGTTCCCTCTGCTACTCTGTCTCTCAACGGAGCCTCTGGTCCCTTTCGGGAGCTCACCGGGGCTCCTGATGCAGACCTGCTCTTCCTCCCCAGTCTGGGGTCTCTGTCCCTCACAGCTTGGCTGCTGAGTGGGTCACCTTAGCTCCTCTTCACCTCCCCACGGAGATCGAGGACATCCTTTTGGCCTCCCGGAAGGACTCGACCAGGTGGGTGTACACCTTCAAGTGACGCTGGTTCTTGGTGTGGTGCTCGGAGGACCAAGCAAACCCGGTTCTCCTGCCCTATAAACTTGGTCCTGCAATACCTGCTCCATCTCTCGCAGGCTGGACTAAAATCTAACTTGGTCAGGGTTCACCTGAGTGCCATATCAGCAAACCACCATCCCATCAAGGGCAAGCCCCTCTCGGGGCAACCCTCTTCTCTCGCTTCATGCTGAGCTTGCTCCTCTCCAAGTCCCCCATCCATCCCCCACCGGCGGAATGGAACTTAAATGTGGTCCTCACGCAGCTGACTAAGCCGCCCTTCGAGCGCATAGCTACCTGCTCCCTGCGGCACCTGACCTGGAAGGTGACCCTTCAGGTGGCTCTCAACTCTGCCCATAGAATCAATGAACTCCAGGCACTGATGAGCGAGGCATCATACACAAGGTTCTACAGGAACAGGGTGATTCTACACACCCACCCCAAGTTCCTCCCGTAGATTGTCTCAGATTTCCACCTCAACCAGGAGGTAGTGCTGCCCACCTTCTTCCTGAGGCCCCACGCTGACCAGGAGTCGGCAGTCCTCCATACCCTGAATGGCAAGAGGCCCTGTCCTTCTACTTGCAGCGGGCTCGGGACCACCACAGGACTGGGCAGCTTTTTGTCTCCCATGCCCCCAGCCGCCTGGGGCTGGTGGTCACCAAGCAAACTTTGTCCGTTTGGGTGGCGGACTTCATCGCCTTTGCCCAGACCCAGGCTGGGCTACACCTGGACTGCCGAGTCACGGTGCACAGTGTCTGGGTGATGGCGACGTTGGTCACTAGCCTATGTTCAGTGCCACTGGTGGACATCTGCTGGGTCTGCACTTGGTCTTCCATTTATACCTTTGTGGCACATTACTGCCTAGAGAGGGAGTCCCGTCAGAACCCGGCATTCGGCCAGGCGGTTCTCTGTAATTTGTTCAGGGTTTAAGCAACTCCTGCCCTCCGACCCTTCTTGTTCAAGCTACCGGAAACGTGACCCTCCATGGACTAGGGGTCCTCGGACTTGTCTTCAGATTCACTGTCGACTGCTCACGGCTCTGCTGTGATTTTTCCTACAGTTCCTCGGTAATCTGAAGTGAGGGAGTCCCATATGTGAGGGCTGACTTTCTGCTTGTTCCTGGAGAAAGCATAGTTACTCACCTGTAACAGATGTTCTTCAGGGTCAGCAGGAATGAGTCCTCACAACCCTCCCTCCTCCCCTTGGAGTTGCTGCTTATTTTTGTCATCTTCTTGGTGGGGCTCTAGCTATGGCACCTGACTGAGCAAGATGGCACCCTTGGGTGGGAAGGGGACCATGCATGCATGATCACATTCCCAAAGGCTTTCTTTGAAAGCTGGGGAAATAATCTGTGCGGGCTCCGTTGGTGTTGAAGTCACCCATATGTGAGGATTGATTCCTGCTGTCCCTGGAAAACATCTGTTACAGGTGAGTAACTGCGCTTTCCACGCACAGGACCTGAAAGGCAGGCAGAGCTCTGGAGTCTCAATGCGTGGATGAGACGATGGTGCAAGGAAGAGGGTTTTGGATTTGTTAGGAACAGGTCAACATTCTGGGAAAAGGAGGGGCTTTTCCAAAGGGATGGGCTCCACTTTAACCAGGATGGAACCAGGCTGCTGGCATTAATCTTTAAAAAGGAGATAGAGTAGCTTTTAAACTAGATAAGAAGGGAAAGCTGACAGTCGCCAAAAGCACATGGTTCGGAATAATGTATCCTTGAAGGATACTAGCAAAAGACTGAAGTTAGGGCATATTGACAGAGAGGTTCCATTAAAGACAAAAGTAACCCAAATGCCCTTAAGTACAGAGCAGACAGAGTTTAAAGATTCCAAATTACCCCTGCCTACTGATAACCAGATTAATATGAATAAAATACAGCCTATAAAATGCTTGTATGCAAATACTAGAAGTTTAAAAAATAAGATGGGAGAGTTAGAATATATAGCACTAAATGAGAGGTCAGATATGATTGGTATCTGAGAGGCATGGTGGAAGGAGGACAACCAGTGGGACACTGTGATACCTGGGTACAAACTATATCGTAATGATAGAGCAGATCAAATTGGTGGAGGGGTTGTACTCTGTTAGAGAGGGCATTGAGTCACAAAGAATTAAAGTTTTGCAGGAAACAAAATACACTATAGAATCTCTATGGATTGAAATTCCATGTAGGAAGGGGAAGGCGATGGCAGTGGGGGTGTCCTATCGACCACCTGGCCAAAATGAACAAATGGATGATGAAATGCTCAAAGAAATCAGGGATGCTAACAAAAGTTATAGCACAGTACTAATAATGGGTGGTTTCAATTATCCCGGTATTTACTGGGTCAATGTCACGGCAGCGCATGCTAGGGAGATAACGTTTCTAAATTAAATAAATGACTGCTTCTTGGAGCAGCTGGTTCCTGAACTGAAAAGAAAGTAAACCATTTTGGACCTGGTCCTTAGTAGAACACAAGATCTGGTGCAAGAGATGAGGGTGTTTAGGCCATTTGACAATAGTGATCATAGCATGATTGTGTTTGATTTAATAAATGGAGGAAGGAGGGCAAGGAAATCCACAGTACTACCTTTTAATTTTCAAAAGGGAGACTATGATAAAATGAAGAAAATAGTTAAGAAAAACCAAAAGGAGCAGTTGCAAAGGTTAAAGATTTACATCAAGCATAGGTGGTGTTTCTCCAGGACCAAGCAGGAAGTCAGTCCTCACATATGGGTGACGTCGGCGCCGACGGAGCCCTCGCGGAGCAATTTTCCCCAGCTTTCAAAGAAAGCCTTTGGGAATTGCAGCGCGCATGCGCGGTCCCCTTCCCGCCCAAGGGTGCCATCTTAGCCAGTCTTCTTTTTTCCGCGGAGCCCTACAGACGTACCCGTCGTGTCCCCGCGAAAAAGTTGATATTTACTCATAATTTACTCTTTTTTCCTTCGGTTCGACGCCGGTCTTTTTCCCGCCCGGACTCGCGACGCCGGTCACGAGTCCTCTTCTTCTTTTTCGGTTTTTCTGACTTAGTCAGTTTCGTTTTCGGTTTTTCCCTGGCAGCCCGGTCCTTTGACCTCGCCGGGGCCCTTTTCCCCCCGATGGCTGCCAGTGGTTTCAAGCGGTGTGGTCAGTGTGACCGAAATATGTCACAAACTGACACACACGACAATTGCCTCCGCTGCCTGGGCCCGGATCATGAAGAAATGATCTGTGGGCCCTGCGGCAAAATGTCCTCCAAAGCGTTGAGAAGTCGGCGGCATCAGCGAGATAGGATCTTCGCTGACCCCAGCCGTACCCGGACCTCGTCGGAGGCCTCCGCGTCCAGAGGCTCCAGCTCGGACCGTCGCCGGAGTTCCTCCGATAGGGGTTCTCCCTCCGGGGACCATCGTCGGAAGGTGAAACCCGCGAGGGCGGCGTCGGTGGACGCTCCTGGCTCCGTGAGGGCCAGGTCGCATAGCCCCGATAGCCGTCCCGGGTCCTTGGAGAAGGAGCACCTCTCGAAGCGACCTCGCCTGGAGTCGGAGATGCCTGCTTGGGTAAGTCCTGTGGTCCTCCTGGACTCGCCTCCGAGACCGCCGACGTCGGGCCCGACGCCGTCGGGGCCCGAGTCGGGGACTGCTGGGTCACCTGAGCTCGGACTCAGGTTGACGGCCTTGGAGAGCAGACTGTCTGCCTTCATGGACCAGCAGCGGGCACTGCTCGCCGGCTTCGCTGGCGCCGCTGCCCCGACCGCCGGGACGTCGACGTCTAAGTCGACCCCGGAGACCGAGCCGATCCTCGAGTCCATGCGAACTCGAGTCGATCCTCGGTCGAGGTCACCCTCGGCCTCCCGTTCGGGACCGAGGTCGCCGACGCCGACTCCCTCGGCGTCGGGGCGGCAGGCGCCGCGCCCTGCCCGGGCCGACCCCACCGAGTCCTCGTCGGAGTCGGTCTTGGAGTCTGAAGAAGAAGAGTCGCCTGATTCTTTTCGGACTCGGTGTGTCCCCTCGGACTCACCTGAGTCCGAACCTCGGAAGCAGTCCCCCCCGGAGGATGCCCGGTTCTCGGACTTCGTCAGGGATATGGCCAAGGCTTTGGCCTTCCCTGCGGATCCCGAGGAGGAGCCTCGAGCCGAAGAGCTCGACGCCCTCCAGTATGACTCTCCCGCCAGGGAACACTTTACTGTACCGGTTCCTCCCATGCTGGAACGACTACTCTTCCGCATGTGGGAGAGTCCGGCCTCCTCGCCGGTCCTGAGCAAGCGGGTCGATTCTATCTATCGAGTCCGCAAGAGCCCTGGCTTCCAAAAGGCACAGCTACCACACCATTCCATGGTAGTGGAATCGGCCATGCATCGTCTTAAGAGCCAGAAGATGCACTCCTCGGTGCCTCCTGGCAGGGAGGCCCGTAACCTGGATGGCCTTGGTAAGAAGTGTTTCCAGGGCTCTATGCTTGCATGTCGTGTCCAGACCTACCAGCTATACATGGGCATGTATCTCCGAGACCTGGCTAAAGAGCTAGCCGGATTCTCCGCTGGTTTGTCCGAGGAACCCTTGCGGAGGTTTCCTGGCCTTGTCCTCTGGCATTCGGGAATGCTCAAAATTCATATCCCGAGCAGCCTATGATGGCTTTGAAGCATCGGCTCGAGTGGCCGCAGCCGGCATCGGTGCCCGCCGACAGGCTTGGCTTCAGTCGTCTGACCTTGAGCCCTGGGTGCAGGACAAGTTGGTCGATGTCCCCTGCCGAGGCGAGAACCTCTTTGGCAAGCCCATGGCTGAAAAGGCTGCACAGATCGAGACGGAGACTCTCACCAGGACTAGGCTTTCTAGGAAGACCTCCGCCCCTTCCCAGAAAAAGAAGGGCTCGGGAAAGAAGTCCTTTTACCCGAGAAAGGCGGCTGCCTACAAACAATACCCCCATTATCAGGCCCCTGCAGCTCCCCAACAGGGCCAGCAGGCCAAGGGACGGGGTAACGGGTCCCGTAGGCAGCAAGCCCCCAAGCCTGCACCACCAGCCCCTGCTCAGCAGGGTGGGGGTTTTTGACTCCTTAAGCATAGCCTCTCCCCCTCCGCTGGCTCCTCCCAGCACCGGAGGCCGGCTGGTTCACTTCGCCCACAGGTGGTCCAGCATCACCTCAGATGCCTGGGTGCTTCAAGTCGTGAGAGAAGGCTACCTTCTCCACTTCCAACAGGTCCCTCCCTCCTATTTTCCGGGGGAACCTCCACGACTCCCTCTGCACAGGGAATTACTCCTTCAGGAGTTAGCAGGTCTTCTACAGGAACAGGCGGTGGAACCGGTGCCACACCACCTGAGAGGTCAAGGCTTTTATTCCAGGTATTTTCTAGTACCAAAAAGGACAGGAGGCCTCAGACCCATCCTGGATCTGCGCAACCTCAACAGATTCCTCGTGCGGGAAAAGTTCAAGATGCTTACCCTTGGAATCCTTCTGCCCTACCTCCAGCAGGGAGATTGGCTATGCTCCTTGGATCTAAAGGATGCCTACACGCACATCCTCATCCACCCAAGCCACCGCCAATACCTAAGGTTTGTGGTGGCAGGAAATCATTACCAGTACAGAGTACTGCCCTTTGGCCTATCCCCCGCACCGCGGGTCTTCACAAAATGCCTCGCGGTGGTGGCAGCCCATCTCCGGCTTCACGGCCTCTGTCTTTCCGTACCTCGACGACTGGCTCATCAGAGCAGCCTCCGCTCCGGAGGTCACCAACGCCACACGCCGCACGGTGACTCTTCTGCAGTACTTGGGCTTTGTTATAAACTTCGCAAAGTCCACTTTGCTCCCCTCACAAGATCTCGAGTTCATCGGCGCAAGGCTGCACTCTCCTCAGGCACGAGCGTTCCTACCACTCGACAGGGCTCAACGGCTCATGGACCTAGCCGACCGTTTTCGCAGCCAGCCCCTGGTCTCCGCCAGGCGCTTTCTGAGACTACTCGGCCATATGGCTTCCACCGTCCATGTGACCCCCAATGCCCGCCTGAATATGCGACCTGCTCAATGGTGTCTCCGCAAGCAGTGGCAACAAGCCACAGGCGGCCTAGCAGACCTAGTGCGCGTCTCCGAGCCGCTGATCTCGTCTCTCCGGTGGTGGCTTCATCGGCCGAACCTGGTACTCGGCATGCCTTTTCAGTCACCTCAGCCGGCCCAGGTGCTGACGACAGATGCATCCCTCCTGGGCTGGGGAGCACATTGCCAAGGGGCACGTACTCAGGGCCTCTGGTCCACGTGGCAGTCTGCTCAGCAGATCAACTTCCTGGAGCTCAGAGCGATCCGCTTGGCTTTCAAGGCCTTCTCCCACCTGACCTCTCGCCAGTCCGTCCTTGTCCAGACGGACAATCAAGTTGCCATGTTCTACGTGAACAAGCAGGGGGGCACGGGCTCCTTCCTTCTCTGTCGGGAAGCACAGAAGCTCTGCTCTTGGGCCATCAGTCACGGCGTTCATCTCAAGGCAGTTTATCTCCCAGGCCAAGAAAATTGCCTGGCGGACAAACTCAGCAGGATCCTCCAGCCGCACGAGTGGCGCCTGGATCCCTTGGTAGTTCAGAAGCTCTTTCTAAAGTGGGTCCTCCCCACGATGGATCTCTTTGCCAGCCCTCTCAACCGGCAACTTCCTCGCTTCTGCTCTCGTCAGCCACACCCCCTTCGAGTTGCGGCAGACGCTTTTCTACTCTCATGGTCGGAGAGCCTTCTGTACGCTTTCTCTCCCATCCCGCTGGTCTCTCGAACTCTTTTCAAGGTTCTCCGAGACAAAGCCTTCATGATCCTGGTGGCCCCTCGCTGGCCCTGGCAGCCGTGGTTTCCACTCCTGCTGCAATTGGCGGTGGAGGATCCCTTCCCTCTGGGGTTACAACCGGATCTCCTCACTCAGGATCAGGGGTCTCTGCTACACCCCAACCTCAGATCTCTCAATCTAATGGCCTGGCTGCTGAGAGGGTAGTCCTTGCTCCCCTTCTTCTGCCGGCAGAGGTGGAAGAGGTCGTCCTAGCTTCTCGGCGACCTTCTACCCGCAAATGCTATGCCCTTAAATGGCGTCGTTTTTCCGTTTGGTGTACCCAACAGTCTCAGGATCCCTTCTCCTGCCCGGTGTCAGTGATTCTGCAGTACTTGCTATACCTCTCTAATCTGGGACTTAAGTCCAATTCCGTCAAAGTTCACCTCAGTGCTCTTTCAGCACATCATGTGCCGGTGGACGGCAGACCTCTTTCCAGCGACCCTCTCGTAGCGAGGTTTCTCCGAGGTCTCCTTCTACTTAAACCACCTCTGCGCCCGCCAGCTCCTGACTGGGATCTGAATGTGATGTTACAGCGGATCACCTGTCCGCCTTTTGAACCTATGGCTACCTGTTCTCTCCGTTTTCTTTCTTGGAAAACATTGTTCTTGATAGCCCTCACTTCCGCTAGACGCGTAAGTGAACTACAGGCCCTCGTGTCTGATCCCCCTTACACTCGGTTCTACAAAAATAGGGTAGTCCTACGGACTCACCCTATATTTCTTCCAAAAGTGGTCTCCCCTTTTCACATCAATCAGGAGGTGGTACTTCCGACCTTCTTTCCCAGACCACACTCCAGCCGAGCTGAAACGGTCCTCCATACCCTGGACTGTAGAAGGGCATTGAACTTCTACCTTGACCGTACGCGGGAGCACCGTAAAGCTGCTCAGCTTTTTGTGTCTTTCGACCCCAATAAATTGGGGCTCCCGGTCTCCAAGCGTACTCTGTCCATCTGGGTTGCGGACTGTATCACTTGGGCTTATGGGGCAGCCGGACTCTCCTTGGAAGGTCGAGTCACGGCTCATTGCGTTCGGGCAAAGGCTACGTCAGTTGCGTACCTCCGCTCTGTTCTGCTGGCAGACATCTGCCGGGCCGCTACTTGGTCTTCGAGCCAGACTTTTGCGGTCCATTACTGTCTCGAGAGGGAGTCCCGCAGGGACAGTGCTTTCGGACAGGCAGTCCTCTGTAATCTCTTTGAGGTCTGAGCAACTCCTACCCTCCATCCCGGATGTGGGCTACCGGTGGGTAATAATTCAGCGAAGATTCCTTCCTTCTGTGCTGCTGAGCTAGAGGGAGCTCATTTTTGTGCTTAGGGTCTCCGGTAGCCTTAAGCTTGGGAGTCCCATATGTGAGGACTGACTTCCTGCTTGGTCCTGGAGAAAGCGTAGTTACTCACCTGTAACAGGTGTTCTCCAGGAGCAGCAGGAATCAGTCCTCACAACCCTCCCTCCTCCCCTTGGAGTTGCAATCATCTGCTTTAGTTTTTTGCAAATTTTTATTCTGTCTTTTTTAGCTATGTCATCTGACTGGCTAAGATGGCACCCTTGGGCGGGAAGGGGACCGCGCATGCGCGCTGCAATTCCCAAAGGCTTTCTTTGAAAGCTGGGGAAAATTGCTCCGCGAGGGCTCCGTCGGCGCCGACGTCACCCATATGTGAGGACTGATTGCTGCTGCTCCTGGAGAACACCTGTTACAGGTGAGTAACTACGCTTTAAAAATTCTGTCTTGGAAGCCCAGACCAGCTGTATTCCACACTTTAAGAAAAGTGGAAGGAAGTCCAAAAAACTGCCAGCATGGTTTAAAGGTGAGGTCAGAGGCTGCTGTTGCCAAAAAAGCATCTTTCAGGAAATGGAAAAAAGGAGCCAAATGGTGAAAACTGGAAACAAGATAAGCACTGGCAAGTTAGATGCAAGGCATTGATGAGGCAGGCAAAAAGAGAATTTGAAAAAAAGCTTGCTGTGGAAGCAAAAACGGAAAATAAAAAATGTTTTCATATATATTCATAGGGAAAAACCTGTGAGAGAGTCAGTTGGACCATCAGATGATAGAGGGGTAAAAGGGGCACTATGAGGGGACAAGGCCATAGCGGAGAGACTGAAATAATTCTTTGCTTTGGTCTTTACTGAGGAAGATGTAGGGATGATAACAATGACTGAAATGGTATTTAAAGGTGATGCTGCAGAAGAATTGAAAGAAATATTAATACGTCGGGAAGATGTATTACAACTATTTGATAAATTGAAGAGTGACAAATCACCTGGACAGGATGGTATACGTCCAAGGGTGTTGAAAGAACTGAAATATGAGATTGCAAACCTTCTTTTAGTAATCTGTGAACTATCATTAAAATCATCTGTAATACTTAAAGATTGGAGGATGGCCATTGTAATGCCAATTTTTATAAAGGGTTCCAGGGGTGATCCATGAAACTACAGACCGGTGAGCCTGACATCAGTACCGTGAAGAATGGTAGAAACCATTATAAAGAACAAAATTCTCCAGAACCAAGCAGGAGGTCAGTCCTCACATATGGGTGACGTCTGTGCCGACGGAGCCCCCGTGCGGAGCATTTCCCCAGCTTTCTAAGAAAGCCTTTGGGAATGCAGCATGCATGCGCAGTCTCCTTCCCACCCAAGGGTGCCATCTTGCTCAGTCTTCTTTTTTCCGTGGAGCCCGACGGACGTAGTTCGTTTTTCGCTGAGGAAAAAGTTGATTTACCCTGTTTTTTGATCTGCTTCTTCGGATTCGATGCCAGATCCCTTTCCCGCCTGGGCCCGATACACCGGTATCGAGCCCGATCTCTCATTTTTGTTTTTTGTCCTTAGTGACTAGCGTTCACGCCATTTTCTTTTTTCACTTGCAGCCCTGTCTTTGGCCTTGCAGGGGCCCTTTTTCCCCCGATGGCTGCCAGCGGGTTTAAAAAGTGTGATCGGTGTAGGAAACTTATGTCTCTCACCGACACACATGACTGCTGCCTCCGCTGCCTCGGACCCGATCATGACCCGATGATCTGTGGTCTGTGTGGAAAGATGTCCTCGAAGGCGTTGAGGAGTCGGCAGCACCAAAAGGAAAGAATCTTCTCTGACTCCGCGTCCGGACGGGCCCGGACTTCGTCAGAGGCCTCGACGTCTCGGGACTCCGGCCCCGAGCAGCGTCGAGGTTCCTCTGAGAGGGGGTCTCCCTTGCGGGAGCAGCGCAGGAAGAAAAAACCCGCGAGGGTGGCGTCGGTGGATGCACTTGGTTCCTCGAGGGCCAAGTCGCATAGCCCCGATCGCTGTCCCGGGTCTTCGGAGTCCGGAGAGGCCTGCAAAGCAACCTCGTATCGAGATGGAGTCTCCTGGACACGTGAGTACTGTAGTCCTCGTGGACTCTCCTCCAGGGGAGCCGACGTCGGGCCTGACGCTGTCGGGGCCCGAGTTGCGGGCTGCTGAATCTCCTGAGCTCGGACTCAGGTTGACGGCCTTGGAGAGCAGCTTGGCTGCCTTCATGGAACAGCAATGGGCACTGATCGCCGGTCTCACCGGTGCATCTGCCCCGACCACCGGGACATCGACGTCCAAGTCAACCCCGGAGGCCGAGCCGATCCTCGGCCGAGGTCTCCCTCGGCCTCCCGTTCGGGACCGAGGTCGTCGACGCCAGTACCCTCAGCATCGGGGCGGATGGCATCGGTGCCTGCCCGACCGTAACCGCTCGATTCCTCCTCCGAGGAGTCCGGCTGGGAGACGGAGGATGAGGAGTCACCCGACACCTTTCGGACTCGGTGTGTCCCATCAGACTCACCGGAGTCCGAACTTCGGAGACGGTCCCCACCGGAGGATACTCGGTTCTCGGACTTCGTGCGGGATATGGCCAAGGCCTTGGCATTCCCCGCGGATCCCGAGGAGGAGCCTCGAGCCGAAGAGCTCGGGCCCTCCAGTATGACTCTCCCCCAAAGGAGGCCTTTACTGTACCGGTTCCTCCGATGCTAGAACGGCTGCTTTTCCGCATGTGGGAGACCCCGGCCTCGACGCCAGTTTTGAGCAAGCAGGTCGATTCTATCTATCGAGTCCGCAAGAGCCCCGGGTTCCAAAAGGCACAATTACCGCACCACTCCATGGTTGTGGAATCGGCCATGCATCGTCTGAAGAGTCAGAAGATGCACTCCTCGGTGCCTCCCGGCCAGGAGGCCCGGAACATGGATGCCCTCGGTAAGAAGTGCTTCCAGGGCTCTATGCTTGCTTGCCGTGTCCAGACATACCAGCTATACATGGGCATGTACCTTCGAGACCTGGCAAAGGAGATTGCTGGGTTCTCTGCTGGTCTCTCCAAGGAACCTTTGCAGAGATTCAATGCCCTGTCCATGGGTATTAGAGAGTGCTCGAAGTTTCTATCTCGAGCAGCCTATGATGGCTTCGAAACTTCGGCCCGAATAGCCGGGGTCGGCAATGGTGCCCGCCGACAGGCTTGGCTACAGTCATGGGACCTCGAGCCATGGGTGCAGGACAAGTTGGTCGATGTCCCCTTCTGAGGTAAAAACCTCTTTGGCAAGCCCATGGCTGAAAAGGCTGCAGAACTCGAGACCGAGACTCTGACCCGGACTAGGCTGTCAAGAAAAACCACTGCCCCTTCTCAGAAGAAGGGCTCGGGAAAAAAGACCTTTTACCCGAGGAAGTCGTCTGCCTATAAACAATACCCTCATTATCAGGCCTCTGCAGCTCCCCAATAGGGTCAGCAGGCCAAGGGGCAGGGTCATGGGCCCCGTAGGCAGAAGGCCCCCAAGCCACCACCACCAGCTCCTGCACAGCAGGGAGGGGGATTTTGACTCCAAACGCATAGCCTTTCTCCTCAGCTGGCTCACATCAGCACAGGAGGCCGGCTGGCCCTATTTGCCCACATGTGGACAGCCGTCACAAGGGATACCTGGGTACTCCATATAGTCCAGAAGGGCTATCTTCTCCATTTTCACCAGGTACCTTCCTCCTATTTTCCAGGGGAGCCTCCAAGACTCCCTCTGCACGGGGACTTACTCCTACAGGAGTTAGCAAGTCTGCTAAAGGAACAGGCTGTGGAACCGGTGCCCCACCACCTGAGAGGTCAAGGCTTCTATTCCAGGTACTTCCTAGTACCAAAAAGAACAGGAGGCCTCAGACCCATCCTAGACTTGCGAAACCTCAACAAGTTCCTGGAGAGGGAAAAGTTCAAGATGCTTACCCTTGGAATTCTGCTGCCCTACCTCCAGCAGGGAGACTGGCTATGCTCCTTAGATCTCAAGGATGCATATACTCACATCCTCATTCATCCAGACCACAGAGAATATCTCAGGTTTGTCGTGGGAGGAAACCACTATTAGTACAGAGTATTGCCTTTTGGCCTAACCTCCGCCCCCAGAGTGTTCACAAACTGCCTGGCGGTGGTGGCGGCCTACCTGAGGCTTCAAGGCTTCTTTGTGTTTCCATACCTGGACGACTGGCTCATAAGGGGCCAGTCTTCACAGGAGGCCAGTCAAGCCACCCTTCGCACTGTCGCTCTACTTCAGCACTTGGTTTGTCATAAACTTCGCAAAGTCCACTTTGCACCCGTCCCATAACATGGTGTTCATAGGGGCAAGGCTGGCCACCCTTCAGGCGAAGGCTTTTCTACCCGTGGACAGAGCCCACAGATTGATGGATATAGCCAGGCAGTTCCACAGCAATTCCCTGGTCTCCGCCAGGCAGTTCCTGCGGCTTCTCGGACATATGGCTTCCACGGTTCATGTGACCCCCAATGCCCGCCTGCATATGAGGCCTGCTCAGTGGAGTCTCCGAACTCAGTGGCACCAGGCCACGGGCAGTCTTGCAGACAAAGTGAGAGTATCCACACTGCTTGCCTTCTCTCTGCGATGGTGGCTTCATCGTCCAAATCTAGTGCTCAGGGTGTTTTTTCAGACACCTCCACACTCTCAAGTGCTGACAACTGATGCTTCTCTTCAAGGTTGGGGTGCACATTGCCAAGGGGCATGTACTCAGGGTCTCTGGACCCCTTGGGAAGCTGCACAGCAGATCAATCTCTTGGAGCTACGAGCTATCCGCTTAGCTCTGAGAGCCTTCTCCCATCTCACTTCTCACCAGTCTGTACTGGTCCAGACGGACAATCAAGTTGCCATGTTTTATGTAAACAAGCAAGGAGGCACGGGATCCTTCCTTCTCTGTCAGGAAGCGCAAAGGCTGTGCTCCTGGGCAGTCAATCACGGCATCCTTCTCAAAGCAGTCTACCTCCCAGGCTAGGAGAATTACCTGGCGGACAGACTAAGCAGGATCTTGCAACCACACGAATGGAGATTGAATCCATTGGTGGTTCAGCAGATTTTTCTGAGATGGGGCCTTCCGACCATGGATCTTTTTGCCAGTCCTCTGAACCATCAACTTCCCAGATTCTGTTCCAGACAACCGCATCCTCTCAGAGTAGCAGCGGATGCGTTTCTAATTCCATGGTCCAAGGGCCTATTATATGTGTTTCCTCCCACGCCTCTAGTATCCAGAACACTGTTCAAAGTGCTCAAGGATGGGGCCTCAATGATTTTGATAGCCCCCAGGTGGCTGAGGCAACCGTGGTTCCCACTTCTGCTACAACTGGCGGTGGACACTCCTATTCCTCTGGGGATACAACACGGTCTCTTGTCTCAGGAACAGGGATCTCTCTTACACCCCAACCTCCAGTCCCTTCATTTGATGGCCTGGCTGCTGAAAGGGTAGTTCTAGCCCCTCTACTACTGCCTAGAGAGGTAGAAGACGTGGTCTTAGCGTCTAGGAGACAATCCACCAGAAAATCGTATGCTCTTAAGTGGCGTAGATTCTCTACCTGGTGTATTCAACACAACGAGAATCCTTTCTCGTGCTTGGTACCAGTAGTATTGCAATATTTGCTTTACCTATCCAACCTAGGCCTTAAGTCCAATTCTGTCAGAGTTCACCTCAGTGCTCTTTCAGCACCCCACTCTCCTGCTGCTACTATATCCTGAAAGACATGATTATACATTTTACTTACACCCCCACCACAGCTATAGTAGAATATACCTGTTGGACCAGAAATGAGCTGAGGAATTGCAAAGGGCCAGCACTGAAAACATAACCTGGTTGGATCATTTGCCCATGTGGGTAGAGATTGGGGAATTACAGGGAGCAGGGAAGGTAAGTTTCTGGAGACTTAATGAGATTTTGTTAAAAAATGAAAAGGTGGTAGCTGATAGGGAGACCATCTAGGATTACTGGAAACTTAATGATATGGAGGAGGTTTGGGAGGCTACTTTATGGGAAGGGATGAAGATGGTGGTGAGATGTAGATTCTTGATGCAGGCCTCTAGATTGAAAAGACAGAGACAAGAGTGGGAAATCCTGTTGCAGAGGGCTATAAAAAAATGGCAGGGGAGTACCAGTAAAAGGGTTCTGGTAAGGCATTGAGGTGACTGAAACATCTTTGTATGGAGCTTCAGGGGCTACAAATGGACACCACAGCCTATGGATTGCAACTGGTGCATCAGCACTGTTATGAATTTGGTAATGAAGCTTACTAGGCTGTTAGCCAGGAAGTTAGGGAAGTGAGCAGCGCAGAACCTCATCTTCCAGATTCAGGTTGGGGGGAGAGAGTTTTGAGTAAGGACACACAAATTGTTACAGGTTTTGAAGTTCTATAAAGAACTATATGGAGGTACAGAGATATCTGGAAGGGGTGGAGATGAAGCACCTGGACCCTGAGGTTAGTGAAGCGTTGGAAGCAGATATAATTGTGGCAGAAATAAGCCAGGTGATTAAGGAGCTCCCAAAGTGCCAGGACTGTATGCGCTTACAGTTAACTCTTATAAACAGTCTCTTCCTGGAGGTGATAGGGGTTATAGAGATGGTTTTCAATCATTTAGTGAGTGGAAGGGGGTTGATGCCAGAAATGTTAACGGTGGGTTTCACTGTGATATATAAGGAAGAGTAGAGATCCAGCGCTCTGTGGATCCTACCATTGTATCTTTGTTCTGAACGTAGATATTAAAATCTTAGCTAAAGTTTTGGTGAATAGAATGGCTAAGCGGTTGCTAGATATGATTAATGTGGACCAGACAGGGTTTATTTTTGGGAGGCAAGCCACAGATTATATTAAGAGGGTTATAAATATAATGTGGGCTGCAGAAGGAAGATGTGAAGCTGCTCTACGTAGATAGCAGAAAGACATTTGATCGGGTATGTTGGGACTTTCTTTTCTCCGTTATGAAGATGAAGAGATTTGGGTCTCACTTTGTTCAATGTGTGCAGGCGCTTTATCAGGATCCTAGAGCATGGATAAAAATCAACAAGTTATTCAGAGGCATTCCCCTTGGGAAGGGGGGCGTTCTGTATGGTAGCTGCTTTTTACACTGGTGATGGAGCCCCTGGCTCAGTCCATTTGGGAGAATGGGAATATCAAAAGGGTGTGGGTAGCAGGGCAACCACATTATAGTAACATAGTAAATGATGGCAGATAAAGACCAGTATGGTCCATCTAATCTGCCCAGTATGGTGGCTAGAGTAGGTGTACCCGCCACATAATTCCTGGGACACATTATTTCACCAGAAGGCACCTGGATGACCCCCCCCCCCCCTCCCATCAGAGTTGTGAAGAAGTGGCTGATCCCAAAGAATTTCAAGAAGATTCAATGGATTTGGGGATTTACCAACTTTTATCAATGTTTTATCCAAGAATTTCCCTTTAACAGAAATCTTGAAAAAAGGGGATCTCCTTCAGAACAACAGGTGGTGTGATCTCCTCATTCATCTGGATCCAGAACAGCCATTCATACTAGAGACAGATGCATCCTGAGAGGCAATTGGGACTGTATTTTCCCAGAGAAAGGCACTGGGGAATCTCTTCCATCCATGTGCATTCTACTCCCGGAAGATGACTGCAGTGGAGCAAAACTGCCTTCCAGGAATGGTGTCCCCTCCTTGAGAGAGTATGTCATCAAGTCTAGGTCAACAGGGACTATAAAAATCTGGAAATCCTGAAGACCTCATGAAAAATAAACTCTTGACAAACTCTTGAATGCTTTTCTTTTCCCAGATCAACTTTCTTTTGATCTTCCGATTGGGCACCTAGAATAACAAGGTCGATCCCTCTCCTGGAGTTAAAGGGAAGAGGTGTCAGAGCAAGAGTTTCCTAACATAATCTTCCATCCAAAGGACTTCATCCTGGGCACCCATAGGATAGACATGCTGGATCATTTAAAGGCAAGTTTGCCCCATTAGGAGTTTACACAAGATCCTCAGCATGGAATGACAATCTCAGTGATGGAGAGGGGTTGGAGCTGGCATAAAAAATTCCTGTAAAAGAGACAAGCTGTATATAGTATACTGAAGGGCAAGGCACACATTGAAGTACTTTGGAGCCATTCCAGTTCCTGCTACTACTATTCATTCGTGTAGCATTACAAGGCGGAAGCAGCGTATGTCATCTCGCTGTTTGTGGATGATGTAATGTTATTCCTGAATGATCTGGTAAGCTCACTCCCTGCAGTGTTGGAGGAGATACAGGCCTAAGGGGTGATCTCTTGGTTTAAAATTAATATAGACAAGACTGAGGCTTTTAATATCAATATGGACCAAGCTGTGGTGGCAAGGTTGAATCAAGAGTATCCCTTTTTGTGGATGATGATAGCTATAAAGTACTTGGTGGTGCAGATAATGCCAGATTATCAGCGACTGAATCAAATGAAGTACCCACCCCTTTTCAAGACACTTGAGAAGGACTTAACTGGATGGATGAAGATGGAGATCATGGTTGGGAAGAGTGGCATTGGAAAAGATGAATCTTCTGCCACAGTTGCTCTATCTCTTCCAGGCCTTGCCCATACCTATCCCATGGGGATCATATGGAGTTTGTAGAGGAAGGTGCTCTAATTTCTTTGGAAAAGGACACCACATAAGGGAAATGGGAGGTTTGGGCATGCCAGATCTTAGAGCATACTACTGGGCAGCCCAGATACACCATCTTGTGGATTGGTGAGAAGTATGGGGAAAAAAAAAGAACTTCATGAAGATGGAACAAGGTTGCCCGATGTGGTATTGCCCTGGGTGGTTAGGGAGGTACGGCACTTGGTGGGGAGCGGTTCCAACCCCTTTGCTGAGCAAGTGCTGTCTATTTGGGACACTATGTGCAGGAAAGAAGGTAGTGGGGATTCTTTATCCCTTTTAAAGATTTGGATAAATGTCAGGATTTCCCCCAGGGAGGGGAAGGGGGGTCTACACTAGGTGGGAGAGGCAAGGCCTAAAGTGCTTTCACCAGTTTGTTGATGGGGAAGAATTTCTAGTTTGATGAACTGAGAGAGGAGTATGGTCTGGAGAGTCGGATTATTTTCAGTTTGCCCAAGTGCTACGTTTTCTTAAAGAGAAGACTAGGTACTGGAGGATTTTATGGACCTTGAAGTTATGTGGGATGGGTGAAAGAAATGAAGGGGCCTGACATCGGCTCTGAATTGAGTAGTGAGAGCTTTGAAATTTTCCATATTTAAATATTTGCTGGCCTGTAAGAGGGATTTGAGAGAGGAGATAAATGTCAAGTAATGGAAAACAATTTTTGATCAAATTAAGTGGTCATCCATTTCTATTTCTATATGGGGAAAATTGTTATAAAATATTGATGAGATGTTACTATACCCTTCTCAAATTGCATAAGATGTTTCCATTGGTATCTGAATATTGTTGGGGGGCATGTGGTGGCTTTGGCGCTGCCTTCCACGTTTGGTGGCTTGCCCAAAGATAATAGAAGTTTGGAGGTCGATTAAGGATCTAATTAAAATGATTTTTGAGATAGAGCTGGATATGTACCCTAAGCTATTTTTGTTGGCTCTGTGGGAAAACCGGTTCCCGAAGGAAGCAAAGGTGACAAATCCAAGCATGTTTAAATGCAGCCAGATGAGAAATAGCCTACTGATGGAAACAGATTGAGCCACCAACAATGGATCAATATATGATCATTCTAAGACAGGTACTCCTAATGGAAAGGTTGACTGCACAGAAGTGTTGGAAGTTTGATAAAGAATGGTTTGTTCTGAATGAATATCTACAGAAAAGGGGAAGTAGGATGAGGGATGGAGGAAGGCTGTAAAACTGTTCAGAAATGTTTACTGGAGATGCCTGTAATGGATAAGGGATTCTTGGTGAGTTTGTCTATCTGTTTGATTTGAAATTGAAAAAAAAAGTTTAAAAAGGAGGATTGATTGATCTGCCTGATTTCTTTATTAACATCAGTGTTTTAATTATTAGTTTTAGAATTCTGCTACAGTTGATACATGATCTAATGATTTTTTTAGGAGGCATGTAGGGATGTTTTTGTACCTTTTAGGGCTTATACATTCTCTCCCTGGAGAATCCAAAAGATGCCTGTACTTGGAAACAGGTGATGTGTGCTGATTAATGGCTCAAAGTAGAAGGGCATTGCTGTTGGGATCAGCTAAAGCTCACAGCTCTTATAGATTGCTTTTGCACTTATGACACTCATCAGTGAGATCTGGGGAATTTAAATTGCTGATGTCTATTTTTGGCTCTTATTCAAGATCTAAAGGGAAAAACTTTAACACAGTCATGTTACTCCATAGACTTGCACCAGTTTTGTTTTGCCGCAGCAGTTGTATATGAAATACAACGCAATCAGTGAATGAAATACAATGCAGTCAGTGAGCCTTTAATTTCTGTTCTTCTATGGGAAATTATTATTCAGGTATATGCCCCAACAACAGCTTCAGAAGAGGAAGAAGTGGATAGGATCTATGAACAAGTAGAAGTTGAAATTGACATAACATAGTCATGGATGACTGGAATGCAAAAGTTAGCAACAGAGAAGAAGGCAAAGTGGTTGGAAAATATGGAATTGGCAACAGAAATGAAGCTGGAGAAAGACTGATAGAATTATGTTAGACCAATGATCAATTCATCTCAAACACCATCTTCCAGCAATACCCAGCGGATTGTACAAAATCAAATTGACCACATTTGTGGAAGTCAATGATAGAAAAGCTCAATAACTTCAACAAAGACAAAACCTGGCGCTGACTGTGGTACAGATCACCAGCTACTAGTATGCAAACTCCAGCTAAAGTTGAAAAAGAGCAGGGCAAAATATGACCTTGAGAATATACCACTGGAATTTAAAGACTGCCTGCAAAATTGATTTGCTGCTTTAGATACAAATGACAGAGCTTCAGAAGAGTTATGGGAAGACATCAAGAAGTTTGTGTTGGAAGAAAGTGAGAAGTCTCTACAAAAGGTGAAAAGCAAAAATGGCCAAAATGGATGACTGAAGAAACTCTGAAAATTGCCCAGAAACATAGAGAAGCTAAAGGCAGAGGAGAAAGAAAGAAAGGCAATCACAGAGCTCAACAGAGATTTCCAATGTGCAGCAAGACAAGACAAGGAGAAGTACTACAATGACGCATGCAAGGAAATAGAATCAGAAACTATTAGAGAAAGAACAAGATTGGCTTTCCTAAAGCTATGAGAGTTAAAGAAAAAATTACAGCCTCGAATTGGAATGCTGCAAGATGCTCAAGGATCCATATTGAATGATGCTGAGAAGATCAACAAAAGGTGGAAGGAATATACAGAGTCATTATACCATAAAGATCAAGTGGATCCACAGTCGTTTCAACCTGTACCTTATGATCAGGAACCATTGGTGATGAAAGAAGAAGTCAAAGCATCTTTGAAAGCATTAAGAAAGAACAAAGCACCAGGTATTGATGGCATTCCCATTGAGGTATTACAGCAATCGGATGCAGCTGTTACCATACTTACAGAGCTCTGGAAGACATCATGGCCAACTGACTGGAAAAAATCTGTGTTCCTTAGCGTCCCTCCAGTCTAGTCCCAAACCGTAGAAGTTGTGTACGTCCTCCCGCAGCTTGGAGACTGAGCATCTCACTCTTTTGATGACACCCGTATAAGTAATCCAGGGACCGCCTCCTTGCCCCAGTTCTCAGTCTCCAAGCAGTGGAAGGAGGTGTGAGCCCAGGGGCTAGGGACTCACTGCAGGAATCATTAAGTAGGATTTGGTTAGCGTGCAAAAGAAAAAGTTAGAAAGAAAATGCAATTTAATTCTGTGTAAGGGGCTACTGTCTCTTTAAATTGGCGAATTTTGACTTCACTCACATTCGGAGTCAGCAAGTGAGGAAAGACTGCCCCGCTTCTCCCCCCCCCCCCCTTCTCCCCCCTCTCTGAAATACTTTGAAGGTGCAGAGCAGAGTGTGGGAGTCATGTTTGGGGCCTCCGGTATCAGATCCCCCGAGGTGGGTGACGAACCGTTGAGGACCACTGCTCGGTCGGCGCTTGAGGGTGAGCGAGCGGAGCAGTGCCGGGGAGATTTCTTGACCCTGTGCAAGCCGGCGGGGCTTGCGCGGGGGGATCGCTAAGCAAAGCAGACGGAAGCGGGGCAGCTGAGAAGGGGTCTGCCGGCTTCCGGGAGGTAAGCAGAGAAAGTCGCAGCTGAAGGTAGAGGGTTTAGGGTGTCAGCGGTCGGGTGTTGCGGCGGCCATTTTAGACCCGGGTGGTTTTTGTGCGGGAGCAGAGAGCAGTGCCATTTTTTCATCCTACAGTTCATTTGCAGGTTAGAACGTGGGGGAGGACTAGGATTTGGGTATAGATGGTAGGAGAGTGATTTAGTGGTAATTGTTGGTGTAAAAAAAAAAAAAAAGAAAGGAAAACTTAAACGGCTAGGAGCTGGCAAGTTTAAGGGGGATAGTTGGCACATAACTATTGATGCCTTCTAGGCCTCGCTGCCTCTTGTGTGGGGTCCGGAGAGGGACCCTTTCAGAGGCAGGTGTGTGCAGAGGTTGTGCACACGAGGCATCACTGTCACTCATGGAGATGCAGAGTGGGGCAGAGAGTGCTAAGGAGGTAGTGGGGGTAATGGAGTCCCTGGACACTCCGGTGTTGCCCCAGGAGCCGATGCCAGGTCTGTCGGCACCAGAGGTCCCTTTGTCCCAGGCTTCCATGCAGGGGGGGCTAGGGGCCATATTTTCCCAGCAGTTTCTGGTGCTGCTGTAGCAGTCCCTTGGCGGGGCTGGGAGTAATATAGTAGGTTTGGTAGAGGAGAATACCCCGGGGGTCAAGAGACGGGGGACGCCGCTGAACAAGGGAACGGGTTGCGTACCTGCTAAAAGGTCCAGACTGTCGGAGGAGACAGCTGAGCTAGGCTTGGCCCTGGAGGAGCAGTCTGGGATTTTGGATGCTTCGGACATGGACCCAGAGTTGGAGGAAGGAGAGTTGACAGAACCGGAAGACCAGGCGAGGATTGTCAGGGTATTCCGGAGGGAGGAGCTGGCTGCACTCATTGCAGAAACGATGAAGGCATTGAATATGCCGACTGCGGAGCAGGGAGTGGATGCTTCTTTAGAGGATCTATTATTGCAAGCAATACGGAAGTCTCAGAGGGCATTTCCCATTCATAGAGTATTTAAGGAGATGATACAGGAAGAGTGGGATACGCCGGAGGCCAGCCCCAAGGGTTCCAGGGTGTTGAACCGGCTATATCCGTTGCAAGAGATGGATAAGGAACTATTTAAATCTCCGAAGGTGGATGCAGCTGTTTCGTCGGTTACTAAGAAGACTACCATCCCAGTAGAGGGAAGTACAGCTCTTAAGGATACACAGGATAGGAGGTTAGATACGCTTCTGAGACAGGTTTTTGAGGTTAATGCTTTCTCCATGCAAGCTTCGATTTGTGGAGCTTGGGTGGCAAGGGCGTGCCTGAGATGGTCCCAAAGGCTTAAGGGTTTGCAGGTGGAAGAGGCGGTCAAGGAGGCGGCTCGGTTGGAATCAGGAGCCGTGTATTTAGCAGATAGTATGATCTGATAAGAGGACTGGCAAAGAGTATGGCTTCGGTTGTGGCCGCACGGAGATCCCTATGGCTCCGTAATTGGGCAGCAGATGCAGCGTCTAAAGCACGGCTAGGGAAGCTTCCCTTTAGAGGTAAACTTCTCTTTGGGGAAGATCTAGAGAAGTTGGTGAAGGACTTAGGAGAGTCAAAGTGGGGCATGTTGCCGGAAGATAAACAGACTACTAAATATGGGCTATCTCTGTTGAGCTTTTTCCTCTAAAAAATGCAATAGGTTTGTCCTATTGCATTTTTTAGAGGAAGATAAACAGAAGCAGGGGCGTCTGGTGGCACTTCCAGGAGTCAGCAGCGAGAGTTTCGGCGTTTTAGACAGTCACGATTTGGTCAGTACAGAGTTTCGGGGTTTTAGAGGAGCAGGCAGAGGGTTTGGGGCCTCCTCCCCCCCAAACATTAAGAAACCGCAATGATGTGAGGGGGGTCCAGGCTGGAATAGTTCCCGTGGGAGGTCGTTTAAGGGAGTTTTTTCCAGCGAGGGCCCAAATTACCTCAGATCAGTGGGTGTTGGAAATCGTGCAAAGAGGTTATGCGCTCGAATTTCAACGGCCAGTGAGAGATGCTTTTGTGCAATCGCCCTGCAGGGTGCGAGCAAAGCTGGTAGAGGTGCGGGAAACCTTGGACAGGTTGCTAGTGCTAAGGGCGGTGGTGCCAGTACCGGAGGAGCAATACAGCTGCGGTCGGTACTCCATATATTTCGTGGTTCCAAAAAAGGAGGGCACCTTGAGGCCTATTCTAGACCTCAAAAGAGTAAACAGATGTCTCAAGGTATCGCATTTTCGCATGGAAACACTGCGATCAGTAATAATGGCGGTTCGGCAGGGAGAGTATCTCACGGCTGTAGATCTTTCGGAGGCGTATCTACACATACCGATCAGAGCGGAACATCAAAGGTATCTTCGGTTTGCGGTGCCCATGGGACATTTTCAGTTCCAGGCAATGCCGTTTGGATTAGCGACCGCACCAAGGTCATGGTAGTGGTGGCGGCAGCGTTGCGAAAGGAGGGTGTGCTGGTTTGCCCTTATCTGGACAGTTGGCTAATCCGAGCGAAGTCAGAGGAAGAGAGCGTGGTGGCGACCAGGCGAGTGGTGCAATTTCTGCAGTCACTGGAATGGGTGGTGAACCTAGCGAAGGGCAAGTTGCAGTCGACGCAGGAGTTGGAATATCTGGGGGCTCGGTTCGACACGAACAAGGGCAGGGTGTTCCTGCCGCAAGTCAGAATTGACATATTAAGGCACTTAGTGTGTGCCTTCCTGGACAGACGGGCTCCCTCAGCGTGGCAGTACTTACAAATATTGGGGACTATGGCGGCTACGTTAGAGGTGGTGCCGTGGGCCAGAGCGCACATGAGGCCGCTGCAGAGGTCTCTGCTCAGGAGATGGTCGCATCAATCCGATCAGTTGTTCAAAAGGATGGTCTGTCCTCTGGAGGCGAGGCAGTCTCTGCAGTGGTGGCTGATTCCAGGGTGTCTGGAAAAGGGGTTGCCTCTGGAGTTCCCAGTCTGGAGGGCATTGACAACCGATGCAAGCATGTTCGGCTGGGGAGCGCACTTTGAAAGGCAGTATGCGCAGGGCCAATGGACAGAACAGGAGAGGACTTTGACAATCAACAGGTTAGAGTTGAGAGCGGTCACTCTAGCTCTGAGGGCCTTTCAGCGGTGGCTGGGGGGGAGTGCAATATGAGTATTTTCGGACAACGCCACAGTGGTGGCTTACATCAATCGCCAGGGCAGCACAGGCAGTGTGGCTCTCAAGGAAGAAGCGGACGAGTTACTCCGGTGGGCCGAGTTGCATCTGGAAGCATTATCAGCAGCGCATGTAGTGGGAGTGGACAATGTGACAGCCGATTTTTTGAGTCGAGTCAAGGTAGACCCAGGAGAGTGGGTACTCAATCAGGAGGTGTTCGACTTACTGGTGCAACACTGGGGGGCCCCGGTGATGGATCTCATGGCAACGTGCGCATCAGCAAAGGTGGAAAGATTCTTCCACAGAAGACGAGAAAGGATGTCAGAAGGACTGGATGCCCTGATACAAAGGTGGCCGGAGGAGCATCTTCTGTACATGTTCCCACCTTGGGTACTGATAGGGCGAGTCCTACAGCAGATAGAGCGACACACATAGTTCTGGTGGCACCAGATTGGCCAAGGAGGCCTTGGTATGCCGACTTGATGCAGCTTCTAGTGGAGCCTCCATGGAAACTACCCGTCAGAAGGGACCTGCTTTCGCAGGGGCCGTTGACAATGCCGCAGGTGGATCGGTTCTCGCTTACGGCTTGGCTCTTGAAAGGGCAAGGTTAAGCGCCAAGGGGTACTCGACGATGGTGATTGTGACGTTAAGATCTAGGCGGAGATCCACTTCATTGGCGTACATCCGGGTCTGGCGGATATTTGAATCATGGTGCGGAGACAGGCAGATTAAAGCATTAGGAGCTTCGGTACCGCAAGTGTTGTCGTTTTTGCAGGATGGATTCGATAAAGGACTAGCGGCACCTCTCTTAAAGTACAGTTGGCTGCACCCTCTTGTTTTTGAGGAAAAGGTACAAGGGAGGTCTCTGGACACGCATCCAGATGTAAAAAGATTTTTGAGGGTGGCTTCTCTTTTGAGGCCTCCACACAGTGTCGGTTCCGGTCTGGGATCTGAATGTAGTACTGGAGGCGCTGGTACAGGCACCGTTTGAGCCGTTAGCGAAGGCGACATTGAAGGATCTTACCCTTAAGGTGGTGTTTTTGGTAGCTATCTCTTCAGCTAGGAGGATTTCAGAGTTGCAAGCATTGTCGTGTAGAGAACCTTTTTTGGTCTTTGATGTCAACAAAGTGGTGTTGAGGACGGTTCCCTCTTTTTTACCGAAGGTAGTGTCGGCCTTTCACGTGACTCAGGTAGTGTCGTTGCCGGTGTTTGTGAAGGCAGGGAAGAACAAGGATGGAGGCAGGCTACATAGGTTAGATGTTAGCAGAGCCTTGAGAAAGTATTTGCAGAGGACTGCTTCATTCCGTAGGCCGGACAAATTGTTCGTGGTGTTTGGGGGTTCGAAGCGAGGTGAGCAGGCGTCTAAGTCGTCTATTGCTAGGTGGATTAAGGAAACTATAGCTTCAGCCTATCTGTTGAAGGGAAGAGTGGTCCCAAAGGGCTTGAAAGCGCATTCGACGAGGGCACAGGCGGCTTCTTGGGCGGAGTTTAGTTTGGTGCCGGCGGTGGAAATCTGTAAGGCGGCGACTTGGTCATCGTTACATACGTTTGTGAAGCTCTACAGGATTGACGTTCAAGCAGAAGGGGACGCTAGGTTTGGAGCAGTGGTGCTTCAGGCTGGTCTAGCAGGGCCCTCCCGTTAAGGTGTTTACTGCTCTGTTACATCTTCTAAGGTTCGGGACTAGACTGGAGGGACACTAAGGAAGGTGAAATTAGACTTACCTGCTAATTGTTATTCCTTAAGGAACTCCAGTTAGTCCCGCATTCTTCCCTGATCTTGTCTGCTGACAACACCCTGAAGCAAAGGAACTAGTATTGGCGGTCTGCGACTGCGCTTCGTGGGTCGGTGTTTCAGGTAGGGAATGGGGGAGGCAGTTTCCTCTGTTTTAAGGTAAGGGCACATAATAAAAAAAAAAAGGGGGGGGGTTATCTCCTTTAGTTTATTCCTCGGTTTGACACTTATTTACAGGTAAATGGTTTATGTAATTAGTTGGAGAAAGGTTGAATGTTTATAGTTAGTTACTTAATTATTGTTCTGGTGAGTGTGCTTTGTCAATAGGGTACTGGAGCAAGCAGGCGGTCCCTGGATTACTTATACGGGTGTCATCAAAAGAGTGACATGTTCAGTCTCCAAGCTGCGGGAGGACGTACACAACTTCTAAGGTTTGGGACTAGACTGGAGTTCTTTAAGGAACAACAATTAGCAGGTAAGTCTAATTTCACCTTTATACCAATATTGAAGAAATGTGATCCGACTGACTGTGGAAATTATCGCTCTGATCCCACATGCCAGCAAGATTCTACTGAAGATCATTCAGCAGAGACTACAACCATACCTGAAGCAAGAACTGCCTGAAGTGCAAGCAGGGTTTAGGAAAGGACGAGGAATGAGAGAATCATTGTAGATGTGAGATGAATCCTTGAAAAGACAGAATATTGCCAAAAGGATATCTAATATGTGTTTTATTGACTACAGCAAGGCTTTTGACTGTGTAAACCATGAGAAACTCTGGGCTACATTAAGAAGCATGGGGGTATACCAGAACACCTGATAGTTCTCTTGCACACTCTTTACATTGATCAAGAAGCAACAGTTTGAAAGGAACAAGGAGAAACAGAATGGTTTAAAATCTGCAAAGAAGTTCGTACTTTCCCCCTACCTTTTTAATTTATATGCAAAACAAATCATCAGGGAAGCAGGACTGTATGAAGACAACTGAGGTGTGAAGATTGGTAGAAGGCTCATCAATAACCTTTGCTATGCTGATGATACCACATTTATTTATTTTATTTATTTAACAAGTTTTTATATACTGCCCCTTCCAGAGATCAGGGGCGGTTTACTTAGAGCAATTGAAAACATTTTACATTGAACATTACTGGCTGAAAGCGAAGACGATCTGAAACATTTGCTTCTCAAGATCAAGGAACATTGTCTTAAAATGAGCCTGTACCTTAACATAAAGAAGACAAAGATTCTGACAACTGGAAAATCAATTGAGAAGAAATTGAAATAGTTGACAACTTTAACCTACTTGAATCAACAGTCAATAAAGAAAAGACAAGCAGCCAAGAAATCCGACGACGCATTGCTCTTGGCAGAATGGCTATGAAGGACCTAGACAAGATTCTCAAAAACAGAGATATCTCTCTCCATACAATGGTTAGACTTGTCCAAGCCATGGTATTTTCAATAATATCTATGGATGCGAAAGTTGAACAGTGAAAAAGATAGGAAGAAAAATGATGCCTTTGAATTATGGTGCTGGCAACGAATACTATATATATATCATGAACTGCCCAAAGAGCAAACCAGTCAGTACTAGAGGAGATCAAACCTAAGCTTTCTTTAGAAGATCAGATGACAAGACTTCAACTTTCATTCTTTGGACACATCATGCAAAGAGAAAGATCGTTAGAGAAAGATATCACGCTTGGCAAGGTAGAAAGCGCAAAAGAGCAAGGCCAGCAGTGAGATGGAACAGCAGCTAAGGGTGCCACTCAATCAACAATGAGCCGCATAACTCTAGGCTGACTAAAGTTTAGGTCAACTATCCAGAGAGTCGCCATACGTTGACACCAACCTGATGGCACTTAACGACAACAACAACTTGCCTCAAGAAGCATTTCATTGATATAATCCTTAAATTACTGATGCCTCTTTGCGTCACCACATCCTCTCTGTTCTGCCACTGTGCCCTAGCTCTGCCTTTGAGAACACCTCTGTTGCTGGTAAAAGTAGGCATGGAGTGACATGCACATTATTTTATCTGCATATACTCTGGGCAGTTTTATAGCAAGCCATTTCGGTGTATAAACCTGTTTTATGCACATATATTGCTTTTAAACCTATCTCCCCAAGTGTGGTGGTTTTAATATTTTGACTGGATTTTGGGAAGTCTGAGTAATTTGTTCTACTACTTATTATTTCTGTAGTACTACTAGACATCCACAGCACTGTACACATACATGTTATGAGACAATACCTGCTCAACAGAGCTTACAATCAAGATGAGTGAACAGGACAAATAAAGAGATTGAAGATTTTCAGTTATTATAGGAAACGATTAAAAAATAGGCATTAAATAGGAGAATATGAAATTAAAATTTAAAAGCAGCTTCATACGGTGGTCTTTTAGCCTGAATTTGAATAGGACCAGAGAGGGAACAGGAAGTCTATTCCAGGTATACAGTGCAGCTAGGTGGAAGGAATGGAGTCTGGAGCTTGAAGTGAAGGAGAAGGTCATAGATAAGAGTGACTTACCTGATGAATGCAGTTCCCGAGGAGGGGGGTAAGAAATAAGGGAAGAGAGGTGATAAGAAGCTGCAGAATGAATGCACTTGTAGATCAGTCAGAGAAGTTTGAACTATATGCAGAAATGGATAGGGAGCCAATGACATTGTTAAGTGGAATTTTGAATAGATTGAAAGGGGCAGAGGTGATTCAGTAGGAGGCCTATGAAGAGTAGGTTGCAGTATTCTTAAGTGGGAGGTGAAGAATATGTGGATAAGGGTTTTGATAGTATGTTCAGAAAGGAAGGCATGGATTTTGGCAATAGAGAGAGAGAAACAACACATTTTAGAAATCTGTTGGATATATGCAGAGAAAGAGAAGGAGTCAAAGATGACCCCTAAGGTTACAAACTGAGGACACTGGGAGGATGATGGTATTAATCACAGAAATAGAAAAAAAGGAAAGAGGAGAGGTGGGTTTAGGGGGAAATTATAAGAACTTTGTCTTGGCCATGTTAAATTTCAGATGGTAGTAGATATCCAGGTAGCAGTGTCAGACAAGCAAGTTGAGATATGGTCTTGGATTCCTAGTAAAATTTCTGGCGTAGGGGTAGATTTGGGAGTCACCAGTGTAACGATGGTACTGAAAGTCTGGGTGGAGATCAGAGCACCAAGGGAACAAGTATAGAGAAAGAGAGAAAAAAGGAGAGGTCCCGACAGAGCCCTGAGGTACACTGATTGATAATGGGATAACATTTGAGGAGGATTCATTAGAGCATACACTGAGCACAATGGGATCAATAAGAACAGAACTTTGAAGTCCAAGTGAGGACAGCCTATCAAGTGGTAGGTGGTGATCAACAGTCTCAAAAGCAGCAGATAAGTCAAGAAGAATGAAAATTGGATAAAGGTCCTTTGATTTGGCTAGGATCAGGCCACTGGAGACTTTGAGGAGGGCTGTGTCTGTAGAATGTGAAGGATGAAAGATAAATTGGCATGGATAAAGAATGGCTTGAGATAACATAAGACAGAGGTAGTGAACAGCACAGTACATTCAAGTAGCTTGGATGCGAAAGGAAGGAGGGAGATGGGGTGCTAATTCAAAGGGTTAGTAGGGTCCAGTTAAGGGTTTTTGAAGAGTGGTGTATTCACAGCATGTTTGAAGGCATCAGGAACAGTTGCAGTGAAAAGTGATACATTAAGAATCTTAACAAATGGAAGTGATAACAGCAGGGGGGAGAGAGCTGAGTAATAGTGTGGAAATGGGATCAGAGGAACAGATAGTGAGTTTAGAGGAGGAGAGATAATGTCCTTCTTCCTCTGTAGTTTTAGAAAAGTAAGAAAGTATGGCAGGGATTGAAGAAAAGATATGAGAATGAATTGAGGGGAAGGGGAGATGGAGGTGAGGTGACCTGGTAGAGAACTCAAGATTAACCTTGTGAAGGTTATTGTGGAAATAGTCAGCCATAGTTGGGGCAGAAAGTGAAAGAGGGGGTTGTTGTATGCAGTTTTGTAAGAGTCCTTTTCCCTATGTAGAAAATTTTACTTGTGGGAAAACTTTATAAATTTATCCTTAAATATGCGTGAGGTATATTTGCCAATGTTCTTATGAATGTTGTATCTCTTGCATGTTCATTGTGGGTATCCTGAAAAATGGCAATGCTGATGAGGTTCAGTTATTATCTGATTCATTTAGTTGTTATGCTATCTGTTCCAGCTCCTGATTGAGAATTTTATTGAGGTATGCGTATTTATATTGTGATGTATTTTATTTTCTCTTTGTATATGTATTATTAAGCCTACTGTTCTATACATTGGTTGTGTGCATTAGATCTGATAGGTTGCTTCAAAATTGTCAGAAAAGGAGATTTCACTGATCTAAAAACTGAAATAAATCAAGACAACTTTGTGTTTTGACTTGTCAAAAAATATCATGGCTTTTTCATCCCTGTCTGGAAGAATGCATATAGTGTTGGGCAAGGATTAGCAGCACTGCCCTAGTGCCAGACTAAGCTTATAGTTTATTAAAACTTGATATACCATCTCTTGCTAGTACACAAAGTGGTTTACAAATATAAAATTAATAAATAAAGAAAAGAAAATAATTTCATTATAAATTTGGATAGATGACAACATTTCACTACGACCAAAAAAGGGAAAGACAGTTTGATTAAGTTTTTGCTAAATTGCATCTTGTCTCTTATAGCAAATTGCACAGAGTTTAAAGGATGAGCAGAAGAAAGTGACCTCAAGTGATGCCTCCTTTTCTGATGTACGGCTTGAAGACCCAGACTCCAATAATGTGCTCAAATCTGGTATGTGTATAAATTACTGGAGTGGTAATGTCTCCTAAATAGGTTAATTTTGCACTTATCATGAAAGGAATGAACCGGACCATAGGCCAGAGTATGTTGTAGATTATCTCAGTTTCTCAGATGCATTGCTAATGCTCGTATCAACACTTGCATTGTTCCAAAGTGAACCATCTCCTGGAAGTTCCTAAGATGTAATATGCACAGGCAATTTATCAAAATGTACTTGGAAATTCTTTGTAATCATTCACTATTGTAGCTCCAGTGGTGAAGCAGTAAATTAATTTTCATTCTCTCATACCAGCTCTGGTTCAATTCAGTTCAGCTTTTCTGGACCATGTGTTTTCTTCCCCCTTGAGCTGGGTAATGGAACACTGGCTGATGGCTCTTGGGATCTGCGGTCTCAGCACATCTTTTCTTAGAGTTGCAGAATGTGGTTATCTCTCATTGTACTTTTCAGTTGCACGAGAAGAGAGATGGTGCCAGCACTTATAGGGCTTCTGCCCAAGGGAGTAGATGAGATGCCAGATCCAAGGAGACCTACAGACCTCCAATTCTGGTCTAAAAGCACTGCTGAGAAACCTATCATATTTACCATGTGGATCCTAGATGTATGGGCTTAAGGACTAGTGGATTTTTATACACAGCATTTGCATATACAGTGGGAACTCTATTTTCATAACTTTGTGCTGTGCATTAATTGCACATAGAATGGAGATAATTGTATAAACCTTTTATGCATGTAAAATGCTTTTTATAAAATTATGTCGGGCAAAAAAATATGCAACCTTAAAGTCAGATGCATTCTGGGGAAGAGTGTGGGCAGAGCATGGGCTAAGTCGCCATTTATGCACGTGTTTTATAAGATACTCATGTACATTTGTACTTTACATGCTGATATTTGTGCCTGTTCGCAAGCAGGCGTAAATGCCCATACTTTCACTGTAGGTGTGATTTCTGCTGGATTTTACTAATATTTTATAAAGACATATAGATACCTAATTAACCTAGACAGCCTATTATAAAATTACCCTCAATATGTTCCCTGTAAAATGACAAAAAATTGTTGTTTAGTGACAGTTTCTCAGTAAGACCAAAATAAAAGTTCATATGTGTGTGATGGAAAGTATTCTAAATTAGGTTTTGCAAAACAAAGTACATTTTACATCATATTGCTTTGAGTGCCACTAATCGGCCAAGCATCGTAAGAAAGCACCTGCTTGCTACACACTAGAGGTCTTTGGATGTTAATGGTATGGAATAATTTGTAATATTTTATATATCTGTTACCATTAGGTATACCTAATTTTTTTTCTACTAGGATCTAGAGCAGTAGGTCCCAATATGGTAGCTAACCTCGCCTGGAAAATCTGCTTTTCAGGATATCCACAATAAGGGACTGATTTTATAACAGGACACATGTGAAAAGTCCAAAAAGACCTATATTTTATCCCTAATATATAAAAAAAACAATGTGACAATATAATCCAAAGCTGGGGGAAACCAGATTGAGAAAATGGTGAAAGGTATGATCATAGGACATAAATGCTCCATATGTGAAAGGTGATCCTGGTTATTAAAGATCATTTGTCAGTTCTCACTCTCCTCTTTAAAAGTCAATTTTTAGAGTGTTTTGCAGCAATTAAAAACAAATGCCATGGGAGCTTTCTAAAGTCTTTACTTGTGTACTTGTTCAAAACTCAGCTGCGTAGCTTGTCTTCTGCCTGCCTCGATATACTCATATAACCCCTCTTCTCGTTGACTTCCTTTCTGTTCTCCCACTGACCTATAAGTGCGTTCATTCTGCTACTCCTCACTATTTTCCTCTCTTATCTCTCTCTGCACCCCTCCTTGGGAACTCCACTGTTCTGACAGATCCCTTCTTTCTGTGCGCTTCTTTTTTACTGCCCACTTCAGACTTCAATTCTTTCACCTTGCTGCTCCTTATACCTGGAACAAACTACCTGAGTCTGTGCTTCAGGCTTCATCTCTGGCCCTTTTCAAATCCAGGCTGAAAACTCACCTCTTCGAGGCTACTTTTGGATCCTGATTAGTTTAGTCTCCTATATGTTTCCTTACCATTCTTCTAGATCAGCGGTTCTCAACCTGTGGGTCGTGACCCCCATGGGGTCTCCACAGGATTTAGCGGGGGTCGCCTCACTCCACCATAAAAAAAAATAGCGCACAAGTTGCTGCCGCTGCCGAGTCCGCTTCTCGGCAGTGGCAAACTCACTGCCTCCCTTGCTCTGCAGCCGTGGCTCCCTGCCTCTTAGGGAACCGCGGCTATGCCTGTAAAACCGTTGCGGAGCCTTCCTGCCTCTCGACGGGCTCCGTGCAGCATTGTCCCGCCTCCAAAGGACAGAGAGAGGGGAGGAGGGGGCAGGGAACCTGCAACGGGGCTGACATGAGGGAGGGAGGGGGCTGACATGGACAGGGGGACTGACATGGATGGAGGGAGGGGGCTGACATTAATGGAGGGAGGGAGGGGGGCTGACATGGAGAGAGGGAGGGGGGAGGGCTGAGATGGAGGGAGGGGTGGCTGACATTGATGGATGGAAGGAGGGAGGGGGGCTGACATGGACGGAGGGAGGGGGGCTGACATGACAAAGGGAAGAGACGGGGGATAAATGCTGGACAGACGGGGGATAAATGCTGGACAGAGGGGAGAGACTGTGGGTTAGGATTATAAAGGGCAGATGGGGGGTGGGCTAGTACTGGTAGTGGGTTGATTAGGGAAGGCTAGGACTGGGAATGGACTGATCAAGGGGGAGTTGGAACTGGTAATGTGCTGATAGGGGGGTAGGACTGGTAATGGACTGATGGGGGGCTAGCATTGGAAATGAGCTGATCGGGGAGGCTAGCACTGGTAATGGGCTGAGGTGGGACTAGCACTGGAAATGAGCTGATTAGGGGAGGCTAGGACTGGTAATGAGCTGATGGGGGGGTAGGACTGGTATTGGGCTGATTAGGGGAGGCTAGCACTGGTAATGGGGTTGAGGGGGGGGACTAGCACTGGAAGCGAGCTGATTGGGGGGCTTCGACTGGGAATGGGCTGATTGTGGGGAGGGGAGGATAGAGCTGCTGGCCCTGGAAGAAAACTGGGGGCTAAGGCTACAAATGGGCTGATATGAGGGGATGGGAGAATGGAACTGGAAGGGAGTGGATCTGAGAGAGGCTGCCATGGTATTTGTACTAGAAGGGACTGGTCAGTGGGGAAGGAGGGGCACTGGAAGGGAATGGACACCAGTGGCAGTCATGGGAATGCAAGTTGACATTGGAATGTATTGAGAGTGAGGACTGGAAAGGGGCTGATACTGGGGAGGGTTACTGGGACTGGAAATAGGCTGATGGAAAGAATTGAAGAAAACGAAAGAAGAGATAAGAAATGGCAGATGGACCATAGACCACAGAAAGAGAGCTAAGAGAAGACAGGAAAGCAGAAGCCTCAGATCGGGACCAGCATGATCAGAGAATAAATTGGTCAGACAACAAAGGTAGAAAAAATAATTTTATTTCATATTAGTGATTTGACTACAAAATCATCATAATTTTGAAATCAAATATTGTTAGTTGTTATTGTGATTAATTATTGTGGTTTAGATAAGTAAATTTTATAAATAAAAACATATTGCAAAGGCCTATAATATATTAATAATTCAACAAATGATTACAGCGACAATGCGTTAACGGTAAAGGAAGAGAGATGCATTTGATTTTATCATTGGGGGTCACCACAAGTTGACCAATGGTAAAAGGGGTCACAGTACAAAAAAGGTTGAGAACCACTGTTCTAGATATATCCTTTTCCTGAACTGTTGTGTTGTCTGTCTTGACTAGATTGTAAGCTCTGATGAGCAGGGACTATCTTTCACATGTGTCTGTGCAGAGCTGCGTACGCCATGTAGTGCTATACAAATGATCAGTAGTAGTAATAGTACCACTTGGACTTGCTAATTTAAAGCAATAAGCAAAAAGTGCTTACCTCTAGCAACCATTCAGGCACCATTCACAGATACCGCACGCTGGATGAAGCAGTTGCTGGGGATTGCAAGTACTCTACATGTGTATGCGTACTTTATAAAATTCGTATGTTGTCTGCAACTCTGCTCCTGTTCTGAAATTACATCCCTGGGAATGTGTACACGTGCGCACATAAAAGTATTAATCTTTTCTGTACACGTCTGTCTGTATATGGCCACACAGATGTCAAACAAGTTTTAATCCAGAAAGAACTTTATAAATTTAAAACACCTAAATGTGCATTGGTATGTTTGCATGCATCTCAGTGAATGCAGATATCTCTTGCTTGTTCATTGTGGATATCCTGAAAAGTTGGGTGAGGTCCAGTGATTGTGTTGGGTGGCACTGGTTTATTATCTAATGGTTTTGTTCTTTGATTAGATAGACTTAGTAGCCAGAGCCCTTGTTTGAGTAAATCACTAGTATGCTTTCATTGTCTTTGGGATTCTATTACTAGGTTGTATAGGTGCACACCTTTACCTTTTAGATGGCTCCCTGCCCATTGATTTTAGAGAGATGTTTGTAATGTTAAAGTTCACATTGAAAAGATTACCAATATGCAAGTTGTCTTGTCTAAAACATTTAAGATATAGTGCAGCAGGAAGATACAAAATACATGTCTGATAGATTGTTCTAAATCTCTACAAACATCAAAAACTTAAATGTTTTATTTAAAGCAAATTCCAGACTCATGCATGTGGCAGACCTTTTTGCTTCAGCCTTAAGCACTCCCAGTAGAGTTGCTCAGGTTTGTTTTAAGTGTAGCAACCATGCGATCAGAATACAATGGATGCAGGTGTACAATCCTGGGTGAACTGTATGCTTCCATCTAGTTTGTAATCACCACCTTGGGAATGTTTTTGGAACATGCTGAAAATGCAGCTAAAAGCCTCTTTGCCGCTTTAGCTGACTGGTAAAAAGGCTATAAATACAAAATTGATAAGCCCATAAAATTTCTGCACATTTGTAGAAGAGAACGCAAATCTGAAATGATTCTTTTGTTTGTGAAAACTTTCATGTCCTGGATGGATGAAAAATTCTTTGGGTATATACCTCTGGAAATTATTTTTTAGTCCTATTTAGTCCCTCTTTCCACCATATTTTCTTTTTTGCATCCTCCTTATACTACATAGCAAATACAACACAGAAACATGGTGGCTCATTATACACACCTTTTTTCTTTAATTTGACATGATTTCTGTTTAGAAAATGATACTCTCTAAACTTTGTTCTTTGTGGGCCAACGTGTGTTCTGTTGACAGAGGCTTTTTTTTGTTTTAATTAAAAGTTTTCTGATGCAGACTTTTGTTCTAGGCCCACTTTTTTCTGTTCAGGTGCCTTTTCATGAGGAATTCAGACAGTGAGCTCACCAAGAGATGCTCTTCCAAGGATATCCTGATCTGGGACAGCAAAGGTCCTCAGGGTAATGTTTTCAGTGCATCTGCTTTCTGCTGTGGTACAGGTGCTTCAGAAGTCCTTAATCCAAGAGTGCAGACTACCGTTTCCCCGGCAGATCTCCATGGGATGTGGTACCCTACAGTTCGGAGAACACTTGTGTGCCTGTCTAAGCTATACAGGTGCATAGATGTAAGTACAAAATCTTAGCTGGCACACATAGTTTCTTAGTAATGTAAAGAAAGCAAGTGTGTGTATTTAACAGTTTTTATATACTGCCTTTCATGTTATCAAAGTGGTTTACGTTGAACTCCAAGGATACATAGAACAGTGAGCAATCATGTGAACAGTGTTAACAGGGGTAACTATGTACAGTAAATATGTGTAATAGAAGCAACTATGTACAAGGGACTGTCTTGGAGTGGAACAGTTTGTTCAGGTTCCAGGGCTAAAGTACTCCTGGGTTTTTTTTGGAAGGCCCTTTAGTCTTCGATACCCCTCAGGGTATTAGGGAGAAAGTTCCATAGTGTGGGGCCATATATTGAGAAAGCTCCCTGGCACATTGCTTGAATACTTTTCCGCTTGTGGGTTGGAATGCTGAGTAAACTCTGGTTTTGAGTTCTTCTTGATCTCGAGGTTTTTTTTTTTTTTTTTTTTATGAGACTAAAAAGGCAGTCTGCAGCTTGGTTGTGCGTGGTCTTGTAGGTGAGCATAATTGCCTTGTATTTAATTTGGGCCTGTATGGCGAGCCAGTATAGTCTCTTTAGTACAGGAGTTATTTGTTCATGTCTTGGGGACCCTGTTATCAGATGTGCTGTAGTTTTGAACTAGTTGCAGAGGGAGTAGGGTCTGCTTTGGTAGACCTTGGAGGATGGAGTTGCAATAATCTAGTTGTGGGGTGCTAATTGCCTGACAGACTGTGCGGAAGTAGTTCAGGTCTAGGAGTGGTCTGAGGTTATATAGGCTTTTTATTTTGTAATACGCTGAGGTTGTAATTCTTTTTATATGTGATCTCATGTTTAGTTGCTAGTCTAGCGTGATTCTGAGATATTTGATTTCCTGTTTAACTGGGATGGTGTTATTATTTATTATAATCTCTATTGGGGTGGAAAATGACGGATCACTGGTTACGATCATTGCCTCTGTTTGTTTGTTTTTATAGTTGATGGAGAGGTTATTCTTGTTTAGTCACTCTGTCATATCATTGAAGTAGGATTATATTAGTGAGTATTCAGGGTTACATGTAGAGATGGGTACATAGAGCATTAGGTCATCTGCATATACGTGGTACAGGATTTTGTCTCTTTGAATGATGTTACAGATTGATTGGATGTAGAGATTGAACAGCAATGCAGAGAGAGATGATCCTTGTCATATACCTCTCCATAATTTGGAAGGTATTGATGTGTCATCTTTTATCTTTACTTGCTGAATGCGCTTGGACAAATAGAAGTGGAACCACTTGAGTGGGATATTGCTTATGCCCAGGTCCATCAAGCATTCTAAGAGTAGGGTATTATGGTTTACTGAGTCAAAACAGATGATATATCAAGGAATATCAGGATAAATCCTTGTTTGGAGTGTTCAATGCTCTTGAGTAGTGTGTTTGAGTGAGGTAAGTAGAGTCTCAACACCATAATGGGATCTGAACCTGTGTTGCTGGGGGTCGAGTGCAGCAGATGCGTCAACGAAGTCCTGGGAGTTGCAATTGTACTGTTTTTTTCAATTAACTTGGTTAAGAATGGTATGTTAGAGATTGGTCTGTAGGAGCTCGGTAGATTGGGGTCAGTGGTTGGGCCTTTTAAGATAGGTAAGGAGGATTTTAAGTTAACGGGCATGTGTCCCTGGGTAAGAGAGAGGTTTATAATTTTGACTGGCGTTTGTGAGAGTTTGTTCCTAGCAATCTTAATCCACGACACAGGGCATGGATCAAGGGGAGAAGTGGTTGTGTTGATCAGCTGTAGTATTTGTTCAAGGTGCTGTTCCGTGATTGGCTCAAATGTGTAGTCCATCTCTGCGAACCTTTTGGAGTCTCTTGGTTTTGTGACCATATGTCTGTTACATTATCTGGGCAAGTGTGTAGCTTATTCTGCAAGTAGGAGGCATACTCTTGTGCTTTTATCATGGGGTCCTTCTGTAACTATGGATCTTTTGTGAGGGATTTTACCAGGACAAACAATTCTCTTGGGCGATTCAAGGCTTTTAGGATAAGGTTGGTGTGGTATTCTTTTTTGTGTGTCCAGATAAGATGATTGTATTCTTCTTGCTTGATTTAAGAGTTCCTTCTTTAGGAATGGGTCTTTGGATTGACGCCATTTACGTTTGATCCGTCTCAGATGACGTTTAGCTTCCTTTATTTCTTGGGAGTACCATGGTGCTGTCGATTTGTGTGCGGGTAGTGTCTTCTGGGGGACTTGAGCGTGTGTTGAGATGGTATGATTCCATGTGTCCACAATTGTGGTAAGGTCAGTTGTTTCAAGGTCCAGAACTGGTTGGATGTGGATCAGTAGGTCATCCTTGTTAAATTCCTCGAATCTACGAGGTGTCTGGGATCTTTTGGGGGTCAGGCTCTTTGACTGTGTCAGGGGTAGGCTAAATGATACTATGTGATGGTCTGACCATGGGATTGGAGTGACCTGGATGGTGTAATTTTGGAGGTTCTTTGGTGTATCTAATAGAGGCCACAAGACTATCTAGTCTTCTCATTTTCCCTTCTTGTTATATGCTGCGGTAATCTTTAATTCTCCAGGACCAAGCAGGAAGTCAGTCCTCACTTATGGGTGACATCGACGTCGATGGAGCCCCCATGCGGAGCAATTCCCCAGCTTTCTAAGAAAGCCTTTGGGAATATTGCGCGCATGCGCGGTCCCCTTCCCGCCTAAAGGTGCCATCTTGCTCAGTCTTTCTTTTTCCGTGGAGTCCACCGGACGTCTGTCCGTGTCACCCGGAAAAATTGACGTCTTTTCTAGCGATTTCGTTGTGTATTTTTCTCCGGTTCGACGCCGGTTCCCCTTCCCGCTGGGTTCGGTACACCGGTATCGAGCCCGTCTTCTATTTTTTGGTTTTTGCCCTTCGTGGCTGGCGTTCGCGCCCTTTTTGTCTTATCCCTGGAAGGCCGGTCCTTTGACCTCGCGGGGGCCCTTTTTTCCCCAATGGCTTCCAGTGGTTTCAAAAAGTGTGATCGGTGCAAGAAACTAATGTCTTTCACCAACACACACGACTGCTGCCTTCGGTGCCTGGGCCCAGATCATGATCCTAAGTTCTGTGGCCCGTGTGGCAAAATGTCCACAAAGGCACTTTGAAGCCGTCAGCATCAGAAAGAGAGGATTTTCTCGGACTCTGCCTCCGGCCGGGCCCGGACCTCATCTGAGGCCTCGACGTCTCGGGAGTCTGATCTCGAGCATCGCCGGGGTTCCTCAGACAGGGGGTCCCCCGACCGGAACGCAAGAGGAAGAAACGGCTCGTGAGGGCGGCGTCGGAAGAGGTCTCTGGTTCCTCGAGGGCCAGGTCTAAGACTCCCAACCGCCGCCCCGGGCCCTTGGAGCAGGAGAAGCCGTCCAAGATGCCTCGCGTGGAGCCGGAACACGTCGGACACGTAAGTCCTGTAGTCCTCGTGGACTGTCCTCCGAGGGAGCCGACGTCAGGCCCGGCACCGCCGGGGCCCGAGTCGGTGGCTGCTGAGTCTCCTGAGCTTGGACTCAGGCTGACAGCCTTGGAGTGCAGACTGTCTGCCTTCATGGATCAGCAGCGGGTACTGATGGCCAGCCTCGCTGGTGCATCTGCCCCGACCACCGGGACATCGATGTCAAAGTCGACCCCGGAGACCGAGCCGATACTCGAGACCATGAAGGCTCGAAGTCGTCCTCGGTCACGGTCCCCCTCGACCTCCCGCTCGGAACCGAGGGTGTCAACGCCGGTGCCTTAGGCGTCGGGGCGGATGCCACCGAGACCCGCGCGGTCGGAGTCCCCCGACTCCTCTTCGGATGAGTCCGCGTGGGAGACGGAGGACAAGGAGTCCCCCGATACTTTTCAGACTCGGTGCGTCCCTTCGGACTCACCGCAGTCCGAGACCCGGAGTAGGTCCCCACCGGAGGACACCAGGTTCTCGGAGTTCATCAGGGACATGGCCAAGGCATTGGCGATTCCCGCGGACCCCGAGGAGGAGCTCGAGGCCCTCCAGTATGACTCTCCTCCGAAGGAGACCTTTACTGTGCCGGTCCCTCCGATGCTGGAACGGCTCCTCTTCCGGATGTGGGAGGCACCGGCCTTGGCGCCGGTCTTAAGCAAGCGGGTCGATTCTATCTATCGACTCCGTAAGAGCCCTGGATTCCAGAAGGCGCAGCTGCCGCACCATTCCAGGGTGGTGGAATCGGCCATGCATCGTCTGAAGAGCCAGAAGACGCACTCCACGGTGCCTCTCGATAGGGAGACCCGGAACCTGGATGCTTTCGGCAGAAAGTGCTTCCAGGGCTCGATGCTTGCTTGCCGTGTCCAGTCCTACCAGCTGTACATGGGCATGTACTTACGAGACCTGGCGAAAGAGATTGCCGGGTTCTCTGCTGGCCTCTCCAGGGAACCTTTGCAGAGGTTCCAGACTTTGTCCTCAGGAATCCGGGACTGCTTGAAGTTCATGTCCCGAGCGGCCTACGATGGCTTCGAGGCTTCGGCTTGTGTAGCGGCTGCAGTCATCGGACCTCGAGCCCTGGGTGCAGGACAAGTTGGTCGATGTCCCTTGCCGAGGTGATAACCTTTTTGGCAAACCCATGGCCAAGAAGGCGGCTAAGCTTGAAACTGAGCACCTGACTAGGACAAGGATGTCTAGAAAAACCTCTGCCCCTTCTCATAAGAAGAAGGGCTCGGGTAAAAAGTCCTTTTACCCGAGGAAGGCAGCTGCCTACAAACCTTTCCCTCAGTACTAGGCCTCCCCAGCAGGGTCAGCAGGCCAAGGGGCAGGGACATGGGCCCCGTAGGCAGAAGACCCCCAAGCCTCCGGCTCCTGCTCCTACTCAGCAGGGAGGGGGTTTTTGACTCCCACAGCATAGCCTTTCCACCTCTTCTGCCCCATTCCTGCACAGGAGGTCGTCTAGCCCTGTTTGCCCACAGGTGGCCACCCATTACAGGGGATGCTTGGGTGTTGAGCATAGTCCACAGAGGCTATATGCTCCATTTCCAACAGTTGCCCCCTGCCTACTTCCCCGGAGAGCCTCCAAGGCCTCCTCTACACACAGACCTCCTCCTTCAAGAACTTCAAGGTCTGCTTCTGGACAAGGCGGTGGAGCCTGTACCCCCTTGCCTGCAGGGGCACGGTTTCTACTCCAGGTACTTCCTCGTGCCAAAGAGAACCGGTGGCCTCAGGCCTATTTTAGACCTCAGGAGCCTCAACAAGTTCTTGGTGAAAGAAAAGTTCAAGATGCTTACTCTTGGAGCATTTCTGCCCTACCTCCAGCAGGGAGATTGGCTATGCTCCTTAGATCTCAAGGATGCGTACACTCACATCCTCATTCATCCAGACCACAGAAAGTACCTCAGGTTCATTGTGGGAGGAAACCATTACCAGTACCAGTACAGAGTACTGCCTTTTGGCCTCACCTCCGCCCCAAGGGTCTTTACAAAGTGCCTGGCTGTGGTGGCGGCCTACTTGAGGACTTAAGGTGTTTTTGTCTTCCCCTATCTGGACGACTGGCTCATCAGGGGTCAGACTTACCAGGAGGCCAGGCAGGCCACCTTTCGAACTGTATCACTCCTTCAACACCTAGGCTTTGTCATAAACTTCGCAAAGTCCACTTTGCTCCCCTCCCAGAACCTCGAGTTCATAGGAGCGCGGCTGGACTCTGCAAGCAAGGGCTTACTTGACAGAAGACAGGGCTCAAAGGCTCATAGAGTTGGCCTCCCGGTTTCTCAGCATGCCAAGGATTTCTGCCCGACTCTGTCTACGGCTCCTAGGCCACATGGCGTCAACGGTACATGTGACCCCCAATGCCCGCCTCCACATGAGGCCTGCACAGTGGTGCCTCAGAACTCAGTGGAAGCAGGCCACAGGGAGCCTAGTGGACAAAGTGAAGGTGTCCAAACCCTTCCTGCATTCCCTGCAGTGTTGGCTACACCCCCCCCCCCAACTTACTTCAGGGGGTGCCTTTCCAGGTGCCTGTCCCCACAGTGGTGTTGACGACAGATGCCTCCTTGCAGGGCTGGGGTGCACATTGTCTGGACCGGTGCACTCAAGGCCTATGGTCTCCATGGGAGGCCACGCAACAGATCAACCTACTAGAACTTCGGGCTGTTCGCTTAGCCCTCAAAACCTTCTCTCACACCTTGGCTCACCAGTCTGTTCTGGTCCAGATGGACAATCAAGTGGCCATGTTCTACGTGAACAAGCAGGGGGGCACGGGGTCCAGCCTCCTGTGTCGAGAGGCGCAGGCCCTGTGCTCTTTTGCTCTCAAACACAACATGTTTCTCAAGGCTGTTTATCTCCCTGGCCAGGAAAACTTCCTGGCAGACAGGTTGAGCAGGATTCCACAGCCCCACGAGTGGCAACTGCACCCCTTGGTGGTTCCGAATATTTTACTGAGATGGGGGCTTCCCTCCATAGATCTCTTTGCCAGTCCCCTGAACCGGCAGCTGCCCAGGTTCTGTTCCAGGCAACCACATCCCCTGAGGACAGCAGCGGATGCCTTCCTGATTTCTTGGTCCCAGGGCCTCCTGTATGCGTTTCCTCCCACACCTCTGATGGCCCGAACCTTGTTCAAGATTCTCCAGGACAAGGTCTCGGTACTTCTGATAGCTCCCAGGTGGCCGAGGCAGCCCTGGTTTCCACTTCTGCTCCAGCTAGCCGTGGACACTCCCTTGCCTCTGGGGTTGCAGCCCGATCTTCTATCTCAGGATCAGGGTTCCCTTCTGCACCCCAGTCTCAAATCTCTCAAGTTGATGGCCTGGAGGCTGCAAGGGTAGTGTTGGCTCCCTGGGGCCTACCCCGAGAAGTGGAAGAGGTGGTCTTGGCCTCTAGAAAGCAGTCCACCATAAAAACCTATGCCTTGAAGTGGAGAAGGTTCTCCATCTGGTGTCAGCAGCGCACGGTATCGCTCGTGCTTCTGTATCTGCTACACTTGTCCAATCAAGGCCTTAAGTCCAATTCGGTTCGGGTCCACCTCTCTGCTCTGGCAGCTCACCATTCTCTGGTGGAGGGACACTCTCTGTCTGTTCACCCCTTGGTGTCCAGATTTCTCAGAGGCTTGCTTTTGCTCAAACCTCCTATCCGTCCACTGGCCCCTGAGTGGGAATTGAATGTGGTCTTGCAGCAACTGACTCGCCCACCCTTTGAGCCGATGGCTACCTGTCCTCTCCGCTTCCTTTCTTGGAAGGCTCTATTCCTTGTGGCCCTGACCTCGGCCAGGAGGGTGAGTGAGCTTCAAGCCCTGGTCTGTGACAGGCCTTACACTCGCTTCTATAGGAACAGGGTAGTCCTTAGGACTCATTCTAAGTTCCTCCCTAAAGTTGTCTCCTCCTTCCATCTCAACCAAGAGGTGGTTCTTCCAACGTTCTTCCCTAGGCCCCATGCCAGCCGGGCTGAGACAGTTTTGCATACCCTGGACTGTAGAAGGGCCTTATCCTTCTACCTTGAGCGTACGCAGGGGCATAGGAGGGCTACTCAGCTCTTCGTATCTTTTGACCCTAATAACTTGGGGTTACCTGTCTCCAAGCGTACCTTGTCCATCTGGGTGGCTGACTGTATCACCTGGGCTTATAGGGCAGCTGACCTTCCCCTGCAGGGTCGGGTCAGGGCTATGGCTGCCTCAGTAGCTCATCTCCGCTCTGTACCATTGGCAGACATTTGCAGGGCTGCAACTTGGTCCTCAAGCCAGACTTTTGCGGCCCATTACTGCCTGGAGAGGGAGTCCCGTAGGGACAGTGCTTTCGGTCAGGCAGTGCTCCATAATCTCTTTGAGGTTTAGGCAACTCCAACCCTCCAGCCCCCTGGTTGGGCTACCGGTAGAGGTATGTTTTCAGTGAAATCCTTTCTCTGATGCTGCGGCTAGAGGGAGCTCATTTTTCAGCTCTGGGTCCGCGGTAGCCTGAAGCTGGGGAGTCCCATAAGTGAGGACTGACTTCCTGCTTGGTCCTGGAGAAAGAGTAGTTACTCATCTGTAACAGGTGTTCTCCAGGAGTAGCAGGAATCAGTCCTCACAACCCTCCCTTCTCCCTTGGGAGTTGCAGTTGTACATAGTTTATTTTTACATTTTTGTGTGCTTTTTTTTTAGCTGTGTCATTGGACTGAGCAAGATGGCACCTTTAGGCTGGAAGGGGACCGCGCATGCGCGCAGTATTCCCAAAGGCTTTTTTAGAAAGCTGGGGAATTGCTCCGCATGGGGGCTCCATCGACATCAATGTCACCCATAAGTGAGGACTGATTCCTGCTGCTCCTGGAGAACACCTGTTACAGGTGAGTAACTACTCTATCCAGCTTTACTTTTGCTTCCTCATGATTAAGGGTCATTTTCCTATCCGGTGCTATCTTATTTATGTATTTATTTAACCGGTTTTTCTATACCATTTTTCTACCAGTCAAAACGATTTACAGCTAACAGCATACAAACAAAAGAAAAGAGGTGTATGCAGGTTACATCAAACTTAAACAGTATACAGCGAGAAAGAAAAGGCAGTACGTGGTGAATGAGGGTTACAGCATCAAACTTAAGCAGTGTACGACGGGAAGGTAAAGGCAGCGGGTAGGAGTAAAGGTTACAGCAATCTTAGGTAGCGAAGGTTAGGAATCTGACAGTAAAATTCAGGCCCTCCCCCCTCAGGTGTACCTTGGGTAGTGGATGATAGGTACTGGGCAGGGATTTATTGTATGTTTTGCCATACCACCTAAAATTAGGAAGGTGAGGCCTAGGAGTGTGAGCCATATATGAGTGTGTGACATGTTTGCTATCTTGAGTGTACTCGCTGTGAGGTGGGGTATTGGGGTGTTCTCGCCTGCTATTTGTGGAGAGGTTTACCTGAGCAGTCTCACACTCCCACCTGGGTTCTGGATCTAAAGCTGAGCTCGTTGGCGGGTTCGTGTCCGAGGCTTGGTGGTATGCTGTATTTGTGTCTTCTGCTTTCTGCGTGTGTAGCAGCTGTGCACATGGTGGAGGTCCCCGCCTAAGGGCCTCACCAAAGGGCCCTTTGGCGAGGCCCTTAGGTGTGAGCCTGCCAGGCGTGGGGGCGTCTTGGTGCAGTCAGTTTAAAACAGAGTGCTTGGATCCGGAAGGATGTCGCTGTGAGTACGCCGGCAGCGGGAGGAGCTTAACTCCACGTGGATGACCAGGTCCTTGAGCGCTGATTTGGCGGCAAATACGGGATCGGGTGCTAAGTCGATAGCGCTGGCAGATCGGGTTGCGTGCTCTGTGTGTGCTTACTGTTTTAGCTTCTGCCCTTTCTAGTGGGAGGCTAAAGACATTTCCCTCTGTTACCTTTGAGTCTACCCCTTTACAGTCTCATACCAGTGTCCTTTGTTTTAGAAAAGACTCCCCTGTATGATGTTTAGGTCATTTAGGTATTTGAATTTGCCAATCATAATCCCCTCCCCCCCTTTCCTCCTCTTCTAATCTCAGATACACACATTTAGGTCTTCAAGCTGCAACTCATAAGCTTTGTAGGGCAGAGCTTGCACCATTTTGACTGCCTTTCACTTGACTGTCTGTTATCTCGTGGAGATGCAGCCTTAAGAGTAGGGCTATTTCAGTTGAGGTCTCATTTAGTCTTCTTTTTTTTTTTTTTTTGCGAACTTGTATTTCTCCCTACTATGGCATTTACCATTTTCAATGAGATCTTGAAAGCTCTCGACATTAATTTCATGGTGTACCTGAGAAATGCAATATTCATTTTTTCTAATGTAATCTTCAAAGCTTACAAAAGAGAGACAGGTAGAGGACCATTTTAGAACAGGCCACATAAGCGGATGTGGCAGGTAAAAATAGCAGCAGTTCTAGAAATGGAAAGTACATGTACGCTTACTCTTCTAAAATTGCTGCTTACATGTGTATCTAATAGGAGTATGTGTGTATCTGCTGGGATTTACACATATACTTTGCATTTTACAAAATATACATCAACCCTTAACTCCGCCCAACTCTATCCCAATAATGCCCATGTAAAAGAAACTTTTAAAAGTATTTGTAGATCGCTGCATACTTTTTATACATATATCTAGCACATTATTTTAGAAATTGTTCTTTTCACATGTAAAACCTTTCTAAAATTACTCCCAAAACTTTAAGGGTTTTTTTTCCCCTGAACTTGTGGCTTGTGGTCAGTGTGTGAGCCTACAGGCATTCTGGATTCAGAGACAGATAAATGACATTCCCATGCTGCTAGAAATCTTTAGTTTCTAAGGGTTAGTTTGAGCAGGCATATTCAGCAGATATAAATGTTTTATAACAGGGTGAAATGTGTATCTGTTCTTGCAGTTCTGAGCTTGCCAGACAACTTCCAGTGGTAGCAGTGTTAAATGCAATCATATTGTGGAAACAAATTGTCACTCTATGCCAGTATCCAGAACTCCTTTGGACATGCAGGGCTGCAAACATTGTCAAATTTGCTCAAAATTCAAACTGTGTTATGTTGAAGCTGTACAGATTGCTTTGTTTTCCTGCAGAGGACAGTGTTTCAAGGTTTATCCCAGGAAGCCTTATCTGCATGTATCCAGTCATTGCTGGGCGCTGCTGATTCGATTACCAAAAACAAGGTTAGACAAATTTGTGGTGTTTTCTAATAACATAGCCGTTTCTGTTTTGAGACTTACAGGATCTTTATAGACAGGTTATGCCGGGGGTCCCAAACTATGGGGCCCACAGGAATGACACGTGTCTCATGGGCATAGAAGTCACTTAATTCTTCCTTAGGCTTTCAGTGACAGCCCTGCTCTTTGTTATGCCTCAGTTGTTGAATCCTAGTACTTCCCCCTACCTCTGCAATTCTTCTAATAAGACTGTAAATTTTCTAATCCTAGTCTCTGGTCCATTTTCTCTCTGTTCATTGTATTTCTCTCTCTATGCCCCCCTCCTTGTGTTTTCAATTTTTTTGTTTAGTTTATCTATTTTACTGTTTTTTACGTGTGTATCACTCAAAGCATAGGCACCTATTGTTGAGGGATGGTCTGTCTGTATGCATCTGTTTGTGCATACACAAGTGATCAGATACATAGGGTAGTGAAAAAGAAAAGAGAGAGTAGCCACCCAAAAAATGCAGGACCCTGGGCCACAGAAGGAGGGTAGGAGAAGGAGAGCAGGCAAAGGGGGGGAAGAGTGCAAGGGGCAGGAAAAAGGAGAACATGGGAAGGGGATGAAGCAGAAGGGGAGAGGATAAGAGAACATCCTCCTCCACAATGCACACACACACTCTGTAACTCCCCTGATAAATGCCAAACATCCCATCCAGTCTCCTACCTATATTTTTGAGACATACTCATACCATGAATTTCCCACAGATTCACAACTGCAGACTTCTCATAGATACAAATATACTCACCTCACTACTTGCAGACATCATACCTCCCTGCATCCAGCTAGAGAGCTGCCTCCAGCCTTGTTATGCCCAGTAATCTGTACCCCATGCCCTGTCACACATACAAAAATGCCTGAGTGTGCAAATAGAGGAAAGGAAAATGTGTCATTATGTCTCACTGCGTGCACTTTCAAGCTTGTTTAATTTCTTGTAAACTGCCTTGCTGTGCACTCAACTAAACTAAACTAAATCCTGTTGTAGTCCCTCACTCAGGAAAATTAGAAGCCAGGTATTAAGTATTTTAAACTTAGTGGCCAGTGTACAGATTTACAGCTAGAAATGAAAGCCCGGTCTGATCGGGAACTTGACATTTGATTTTTGGTGGGTCCTCTGATTGATTTTTGCAGTAACTTGAGAATGGGTTGCAAGTGAGATTGTTCTGAGAATCCCTGCAGTAGCTTCCTGAAATAACATCCTGAAATGAAGAAGAAACACAGTGGGGGTGGAATTAGTGTGCTACAACATGAAAAGCTTGATTACTCTGCTTTTAATTTTTTATGGACAGATTTCAGTTTTTTTTCTTTTTTTAGTTTATGCTACAATTCTAATATTTAATTTGCTTAAGGCTTAGACTATTAGTTTTTTTTGTATCTGCTATTGACAATAGATAGTTTTACATATTTTAGTTGAAGTAGATTTTTTTCACATGAAAAATTTCCTGAGAGGTGGTAGATGCAGATTCTAATAAGAATTCTTGCATCATGTGAAGTTATACAATACATGGTATCAGACCTAGGCAGTGTAAGGTCTTATGAAGAAGTATTTCTTCATTGACAAGTAGGGAAACTGCAGGCACACAAATAGGAGCTGCCAACACCAGTAGTAGAGTAAGAACTGCGGTAAGCAGATAGTAAGAAACTCTGGTGGGAGGAGGAGGGCAGGCAAAAGGGGGAAGAGTGCAAGGGGTAGGAAAAGAAACATGGGAAGGGAATTTCCTACTCTCTGCTTCACGCAGTTCTTACTCTGCTGTTGGAGTCGGTAGCTCCTTCTCTCTGTGATTTTCTTCATCTTGATTAGATTGTAAGCTCTGATGAACAGGCACTTCCTCTTACATGTATATGTACAGCGCTCTGTATAATTTGTAGTGCTATACAAATAATAATAGACTCCCCTTCAAATCTGCTTTTCCCTAGCTCAGGAAAGCTTTTAATACTCCTCCTAAGCATGCACTGGAAGTTCCTGTGCTGGTGCTCCCTCGTCCTCGTCGTCCTGTCTTTTTTGTTGGGTGACTCTGATAGACACACACTCCTTGTCTGAATATAAAAAATAGAAGAAATGTCAGAGAGCAGCAGTTTTAGGATGAGGTTTCCATAGTCTTGTCTGCACTGATTCCTCCCAATGTGATTAAGGGCAGCAAAAATATTAAATCTTCCTCCATAATCCCAATGGGGCTCTTCTCAGTGGGAGTTTCTTCAGTGACAAGTAAAACCTGCTGACCATCCTGGCTAGTCTTCAGTACCGTGGTCTCCCATACAAAGCACAGATATACCCCTAAAGATGAACAGAAAAGGAGCCGATAAAACATCAGTGTCACCAGCATGCGTCCTCTCTTTCTCCCCAGCAGGGAAGATGTGCATCCCAAGGTAAGGTGAAGGAACCAATAAGACACCCCTCATAAAGTTAAAAAAAAAAAAATCAGAGTAGAATTTCCATCATGATGCCTGCAGATCTACCCATATTCCTGATACAAGTAAGGGAGAAGCTTGTTCCATATTCCCCAGTGTGGACACAGTCCAAGCAGACACCAGGGTCCATTAAAAAGAGAGAAAAAAAGCACAGCAAAAGAAAAAACACTGCAGCCTTAAAGGGACAAGACTTCATGTTCCCGTAAGTGGTGCACCCTCATTATTAGGAAATCAAAATAGCACCACATGTCATTCCCCAGCCGAACATTCCCTCTTCGCCAAGTGCAAGGCTTCCTGGGGAAAAGCTTTTAATGCCCCTGGTGCAATTGGAATGCATGATGTTGAACACTCCAGTCAGCAGATGCACGAAACCGTTAACCACAGCATCTGTAAATATTGATCCAGAGCAACCCTACTTTCTACACCCTGCTGTAGACTTTCGCACAGTGATTCAAGCTCAACTGCATTCTTCTGTTCTAAAACTCTGACCCTTTGATCCAGTCTTACCATTTGCAGAATTAACTATCCATTCAGACTATGGATTGTTCTCCCTATGAGAACACTCTGAAACAACCCACTCAGACTTTGAGAATGAAGCCCCATCATCTTACAGTTCATTGGATGTAGGCAAGATTGTTGAAGATAGCATAGATGTGGTACTGGATAGAATGGTTCCTCAATAGCCGGAAACGGATGAGTAGTCTGACACCTACTATCCAAAGTTTCTGCTAAAAATCGCTAATATGCTTCCATTGACAACACCAGGTATTCTAGAAAATGAGCAGGTTTTTAACTCCATGCCAAACTCGATCAGCACCCCAAGAGAAATTATAGCCTTGCCTATCCATCAGGTCCTCCAAGATCTCCGGCTAAAAATGTGCCAGAGCCCAATCTCTGCACTACCCACTTCAAAGAAACTAGACTTTAAATACAAAGCACTCCCTACTGCAGAACACAGGCAGTCTCAACTGCCACCTCGACAGAGCCAGCGCCAGGCCCGAAGTCCTCGGTGCCCGCGCCAAAGGTTGCGGAGCTATCTGGCCTTGAGTCCAGGATGGTGGCCTTGGAGCGCAGTTTGTCTGCCTGCATGGCCCAGCAGTGGGCTCTGATGCCTGGTTCCTCTGGGTCATCACTCCTGACCACTGGGCCCTCTACCTTGAGGGACTCCCCAGAGATTGAGCCAATCCTTGAGTACCATCAGCCTTGACAGACGCCTCTGCATCGGTCCCAGTCCTGATCCTCTGGGCCACGGTCTTCCCCGCTCAGTGCCCTTGGCTTTGAGTGCCGGGGCATGATCCCGAGGCCCAGAGAGCCCTCAACGACTCCTTTGATCCCGAGTCAGATTGGGAGACTGAAGATGACGAGTCTCTGGACACCTGCCACCACCGAGATGTGCTCTCTGTCCCGTCTCCCCTCAGAGACGTGGCACCGGTCTCCACCCGAGGACATGGCCTTCCTTGACTTTGTGAGGGACATGGCGAAGACTCTTGCCTTCACCACCAAGTTGGATGAGGGCCCTCGCACTTGAGATCCTCTACTACAAGGCTCCCCCGAAAGAGTCACTTATAGAGCCCGTTCCCCCATCCTGGAACTACTGCTCCTCTCAATGTGGGAGACCCCCATCTCAGTGCCGTAGTAAGCAGGCGGCTGGACTCGATGCACCGGGTCTTCTGGAACCTTGGCTTCCAAAAAGCTCAACTGCCCTACAACTCCATGGTGGTGGAGTCAGCTATTTGGAGGCTTAAGAGCCAGAAGGTGCATGCCTCGGTACCCCTGGGTAGAGAGGCCCGCGCCATGGACACCCTGGGAAGAAAGTGCTTCCAGGGCTCGATGCTTGTCACTCAGATCCAGGCCTACCAGATGTCCCCAGCATTCTTCCAGGGACAACCTCCCAGGACTCCCCTCTGTTGGCCCTGCTCCAGCAGGAACTCGCAGGCCTCCTGGCAGACCAGGTGGTGGAACCCGTCCCAGCTCATCTCAGGAGCATGGAGTTTTACTCCTGCTACCTCCTGGTTCCCAAAAGCACCGGAGGGTTCTGTCTCATCCTCAACCTGCGGGATCTTAACAGGTTTCTGGTGAGGGAAAAGTTCAAAATGCTGTCTCTTGGAACGTTGCTGCCAATACTGTACCTCCAGAAGGGAGACTGGCTATGCTCCTTGGACCTAAAGATGCATACACTCACATCCTCATCAACCCCCTCCACAGGTAGTACCTTCGCTTTGTGGTCAGAGGGGAACATTATCAGTACAGAATGCTATCCTTTGGCCTGTCCTCCGCCCCAGGGTGTTCACCAAGTGCCTAGCGGTGGTTGCAGCCCACCTCTAGCTCTAGGGAGTCTTCGTCTTTCCCTGTCTGGACAACTGGCTTGTAAAGGGGAAGTACTGCTACTGAGGCTTGTCAAGCGATGGCCCGCACCATCCTCATCCTGGAGCATCTGGGGTTCATTATAAACTACCCCAAACTGGAGGATCCAAACTGGGGTGGGGGGTCCATTGCAATGACTGCTGCGCTCAGGGCAGCTGGTCGCCAATGAAGAGCCTCCAGCAAATTTTCTGGAACTCTTAGCTGTAGCCTTAGCCCACCAGGCTTTTCACCACTACCTACAGTATCATATGATACAGGTTCAGACCGACAATCAGGTGGCTATGTTCTACATAAATAAGCAGGGGGGCACGGGTTTGGCCCTGCTTTGCCAGGAAGCGAGGAGCCTCTGCTCGTTTTCCAGCAGCAAGGGAATGCTCCTGCAGGCAGTATACCTCCTAGGCCAGGACAACACTCTGGTGAATCAGCTCAGCAGGGTCCTCCAGTTGCATGAGTGGAGGCTAGACCCCGATGTGGCCGGCAGGCTGTTCCAGCACTGGGGGCTTCCAAGGATGGACCTCTTTGCCAGCCTGGTCAGTGCCCAGCTGTCCTGCTTTTTTTTCCCTGAAGTCGCACCTCACCCATTCCTGATCTCATGTGTGGAAGGCCTCCTTTTTGCCTTCTCACCCACACCGCTTATCGCCAAGACCCTATTCAAGGTTCAGCGCAACAGTGCCATAGTGATTCTGGTGGCCCAAAGATGATCCAGGCAGCCATGGTTTCCCCTGCACCTCCCCCTGTTCACAACACCCCTGGTTCCCCCAGGATGCGACCCAGGCCTACTCACGCAGGAGGGGTGCTCTCTGCTGCACCCCAACCTGGGGCCCCTGTCACTTGTGGCCTGGCTTCTGAAAGGGTAGCCTTCACCCCTTTCAATCTCTCCAGCGAGGTGGATGAGGTTATTCTGGCCTTCCGTAAAAATTCCACCCGCTGGATGTATGCCTTCAAGTGGCAGAGGTTCTCGGTCTGGTGCGTGATCATCCCTTTCTCCTGTTCCGTCCAGCGGGTGCTGCAGTACCTACTTTATCTGTCTTGGGCAGGGCTGAAGTCTAACTCCGTCAGGGTACACCCTTGCACTCTCGTGTCATACCACCATCTCATTGAAGGCAAGCCCTCTCTGCTCAGCCCCTCATGTCTCGCTTCCTGAGGGACCTCCTCCTGTCAGAGCCACCCATCTGCCCACCGGTGGTGGAGTGGGACCTTTAACATTGTGCTCTCCAAGCTCCCTGTGCCACCCTTTGAGTCTCCCAGCTCCTGCCACCTCAAGTATCTCTCCTGGAAGGTGATGTTCCTTGTGGCGCTCAACTCTGCTCGCAGGGTCAGCGAGCTTCAGGCATTGGTGGTGGAAACACTGTGCACTAGGCTCTACAAGAACACGGTCGTGCTCCACATGCACCCCAAGTTTTTATCTAAATGGTGTCTCCGTTCCATCTTAACCAGCAGGTGGTGCTTCCTGCCTGTTTTCCGCAGTTTTTTGCCAGCAAAGCGGAAGCCATTCTCCACACACTGGACTGTAAGCGTGCATATTAGCCTTCTACCTGTGGTGTACCCAGGACCACCACTGAGCCTCTCAGCTCTTTGTCTCCTGTGACCCAAGTTGGTTGGAAACAGCGGTCTCTAAATGCACCCTGTTCACCTGAGTAGCAGACTACATTGCCTTCGCCTACAAGCAGGCTAGTCTTTCGCTGGAGCACCATATCCAGGCCATGGCGGCCTCTGTAGCAAACTTGCGTTCCGTCCCCTTGTCGGAGATATGCTGTGCCGCCACCTGGTCCTCAGTCCATATCTTCACAGCTCATTACTGCCTGGAGAGGGAGTCCTGCCAGGACAGTGCTTTCAGCCAGGCAGTACTCCGTCATTTGTTTGGAGTGTAAGGAAAGTCCTGCCTGCTGGCCCTTTGGTATGTTCAGGCTACCGGAGAACTGTTTTCTCCAGGACCAAGCAGGAAGTCAGTCCTCACATATGGGTGACGGCGCCGACGGAGCCCCCGTGCGGAGTATTTCCCCAGCTTTCTAAGAAAGCCTTTGAGAATGCAGCGCGCATGCATGGTCCCCTTCCCACCCAAGGGTGCCATCTTGCTCAGTCTTCTTTTTTCCGCGGAGCCCGACGGACGTGTTTCGTGTTCACCCGAGAAAAAAGTTGATTTTCTGCATGGATCCCTGTTTTTCTTCGGTTCGACGCCGGTTTCCCTTTCCCGCCTGGGCCCGGTACACCAGTATCGAGTCTGGACTTCATTTTTCAGTTTTTGTCCTTTGTGACTAGCGTTTGCGCCATTTTTCTATTTTTCCCTGGCAGCCCTGTCTTTTGACCTTGCAGGGGCCCTTTTTCCCACCGATGGCTGCCAGCGGGTTTAAAAAGTGTGGTCGGTGTAAGAAACTGATGTCTCTCACCGACACACATGACTGCTGCCTCCACTGCTTCGGACCTGATCATGACCCGCTGATCTGTGGTCCATGTGGGAAAATGTCCTCGAAGGCGTTGAGGAGCTGTCAGTATCAGAAGGAAAGAATCTTCTCTGACTCCACATCCGGCCGGGTTCGGACTTCGTCAGAGGCCTCGACGTCTCGGGACTCCGGTCCCCGAACATTGCCGGGGTTCGTCTGAAAGGGGGTCTCCCTCGCGGGAGCACCACAGGAAGAAGAAGCCTGCGAGGGTGGCATCAGTGGACGCACTTGGCTCCTCGAGGGCCAAGTCGCATAGCCCCGAACGCCGTCCCAGGTCTTCGGAGTCGGAGAGGCCTGCTAAACAACCTCGTGTGGAGCCAGAGTCCCCGAGTCACGTGAGTACTGTAGTCCTCGTGGACTCTCCTCCGGGGGAGCCGATGTCGGGCCCCGAGTCGGGGGCTGCTGAGTCTCCTGAGCTCGGACTCAGGTTGACGGCCTTGGAGAGCAGCTTGGCTGCCTTCATGGAACAGCAGCGGGCACTGATCGCCGGTCTCACTGGTGCATCTGCCCCGACCACCGAGACATCGACGTCCAAGTCGACCCCGGAGGCCGAGCCGATCCTTGAGTCCATGCGCTCTCGAGTTGATCCTCGGCCAAGGTCTCCTTCGGCCTCCCGTTCGGGACCGAGGTCGTCGACGCGGGTACCCTCGGCATCGGGGCGGATGGCATCGGTGCCTGCCCAACTGGAGCCACTCGATTCCTCCTCCGAGGGGTCAGGCTGGGAAACGGAGGATAAGGAGTCCCCGGAAACTTTTCAGACCTGGTGTGTCCCTTCGGACTCACCGGAGTCTGAGCCTCGGAAACGTTCCCCCCCCCCCCCCCCCCCCCCCGGAGGACACCCGGTTCTCGGACTTCGTGCGGGACATGGCCAAGGCCTTGGCCTTCCCCGCGGACCCCAAGGAGGAGCCTCGAGCCAAGGAGCTCGAGGCCCTGCAGTATGACTCTCCTCCCAAGGAGGCCTTTACTGTACCGGTTCCCTCCGATGCTGGAACGGTTGCTCTTCCGCATGTGGGAGGCGCTGGCCTCAAGACCGGTTCTGAGCAAGCGGGTCGATTCCATCTATCGAGTCCGCAAGAGCCCTGGGTTCCAGAAGGCGCAGCTACCGCACCATTCCATGGTTGTGGAATCGGCCATGCATCGGCTGAAGAGTCAGAAGATGCACTCCTTGGTGCCTCTGAGCCGGGAGGCCCGGAACATGGATGCCCTCGGAAGAAAGTGCTTCCAGGGCTCTATGCTTGCTTGCCGTGTCCAGACCTACCAGCTGTACATGGGCATGTACCTTCGAGACCTGGCAAAGGAGATTGCCGGGTTCTCTGCTGGTCTCTCCGAGGAACCTTTGCAGAGGTTCACAGCCTTGTCAACTGGGATCCGAGAATGCTCGAAGTTTATGTCTCGAGCAGCCTATGATGGCTTCGAGGCTTCGACCTGAGTAGCCGCGGCCGCATCTGTACATGCCATCAGGCCTGGCTACAGTCATCGGACCTTGAGCCATGGGTGCTGGACAAGTTGGTCGATGTCCCCTGCCGAGGTGAAAACCTCTTTTGGCAAGCCCATGGCTGAAAAGGCTGCAGAACTCGAGTCCGAGACTCTCATCAGGACAAGGCTGTCCAGGAAGACCTCTGCCCCTTCTCAAAAGAAGAAGGGCTCGGGGAAAAAGTCCTTTTACCCGAGAAAGTCATCTGCCTACAAAACTTACCCTCAGTACCAGGCCTCCACAGCTCCCCAACAGGGTCAGCAGGCCAAGGGGTAGGCTCAAGGGCCCCATAGGCAGAAAACCCCCAAGCCACCAGCTCCGGCTCCTGCACAGCAGGGAGTGGGATTTTGACTCCAGTGGCATAGCCTCTCCTCCTCAGCTGGCCCCTCTCAGCACAGGAGGCCGGTTGACCCTGTACGCCCACAGGTGGTCGGCCGTAACAAGGGATACCTGGGTGCTCATCATAGTCCAGAGGGGCTATCTGCTCCACTTCAACCAGGTTACCCCCCTCCTACTTTCCAGGGGAGCCTCCAAGACTCCGTCTGCACAGGAACCTACTCCTGCAGGAGTTAGCAAGTCTTCTAAAGGAACAGGCGGCGGAACCGGTGCCCCAACACCTGAGAGGTCAAGGCTTCTATTCCAGGTACTTCCTGGTACCAAAAAGGACAGGAGGCCTCCGGCCCATCCTGGACTTGCGAAATCTAAACAAGTTCCTGCAGAGGGAAAAGTTCAAGATGCTTACCCTTGGAATCCTGCTGCCCTACCTCCAGCAGGGAAATTGGCTATGCTCCTTAGACCTAAAGGATGCTTATACGCGCATCCTTATTCATCCAGACCACAGACAATATCTCAGATTTGTGGTGGGAGGAAACTATTTTCAGTACAGGGTACTCCCTTTTGGCCTAACTTCCACCCCCAGTGTTTTCACCCAGTGCCTGGCAGTGGTGGCAGCCTACCTCAGGGTTCAGGGGATCTTTGTCATTCCATACCTGGACGACTGGCTCATCAGGGGCCAGTCTCCACAGGCGACCAATCAAGCCACCCTCTGCACTATCTCGCTTCTCCAGCATCTGGGGTTTGTCATAAACTTCGCAAAGTCCACTTTGCGCCCCTCACAGAGCCTGGAGTTCACAGGAGCAAGACTGGACAGCCTTCAGGCAAAGGCTTTTTTGCCTGTGGACAGGGCCCACAGACTGATGGATTTGGCCAGAAAATTCCGCAGCAATTCTCTGGTCTCCGCCAGACAATTCCTGAGACTCTTAGGCCACATGGCATCCACAGTCCATGTCACTCCAAATGCCCATCTGCACATGAGGCTGGCTCAGTGGGGCCTCTCTACTCAGTGGCTGCAGGCCACAGGAAACCTGATGGACAAGGTGAGGGTGTCCCAGCTGCTAGCATCTTCTCTGCAGTGGTTTCTTCATTTTCCAAATCTGGTGCAAGGCGTGCCTTTTCAGGCACCTCCACACTCCCAAGTGCTCACGACCGATGCTTCTCTTCACGGTTGGGGTGCACATTGCCAGGGAGCATGCACTCAGGGCCTGTGGTCTCCATGGGAGGCCGCACAGCAGATCAATCTATTGGAGCTGAGAGCTATCCGCTTGGCCCTGCGGACTTTCTCTCATGTCCTCTCTCACCAGTCCATCTTAGTTCAGACGGACAATCAAGTTGCGATGTTCTATGTGAATAAACAGGGGGGCACAGGCTCCCGCCCTCTCTGTCAGGAAGCACAGGACCTGTGCACCTGGGCAGTCAATCATGGCATACTTCTCAAAGCGGTCTATCTCCCTGGACAGGAGAATTATCTAGCAGACAGATTGAGCAGAATCCTTCAACCCCCCAAATGGCAGTTGCATCCTCTGGTGGTTCAACAAACCTTCCTAAGATGGGGTCTTCCAAACATAGATCTCTTTGCCAGTCCACTGAACCGTCAACTGCCCAGGTTCTGCTCCAGACAACCGCATCCTCTGAGTAGCAGCGGATGCGTTTCTCATTCCGTGGTCTGCAGGCCTCCTATATGCGTTTCCTCCCACGCCTCTAGTACCTAAGACACTGTTCAAAGTGATCCGGGACAAGGCCTCGGTGATCCTGGTGGCTCCCAGGTGGCCAAGGCAACTGTGGTTCCCACTTCTTTTGCAACTAGCAGTGCACACTCCTTTTCCTCTGGGGATGCAACCAGATCTCCTGTCTCAGGAGCAGGGATCTCTCTTACACCCCAACCTCCAGTCCCTCCTTCTGATGGCCTGGCTGCTGAAAGGGTAGTTCTAGCACCCTTATTGCTGCCTAGGGAAGTGGAGGACGTGGTCTTGGCCTCCAGGAGGCAGTCCACCCAGAAATCTTATGCCTTCAAGTGGCGTAGGTTCTCTACCTGGTGTGCTCAACACAAGGAGGATCCTTTCTCATGCCTGTTGCCAGTGGTGCTGCAATATTTGCTTCACCTTTCTAACCTAGGCCTTAAATCCAACTCTGTTAGGGTCCATCTCTGTGCTCTCTCAGCGCACCACTCACCGGTGGAGGGCCGGTCTCTTTCAAGCCACCCTTTGGTGACTCGCTTCCTCAGAGGCCTGCTTTTGCTTAAGCCTCTGGTTCGTCCACCTGCCCCTGAGTGGGATTTGAATGTGGTCTTGCAATAGCTTACTTGCCCACCATTTGAGCCTATGGCTACTTGCCCTTTGCGTTTTCTCTCCTGGAAAGTGTTGTTTTTGGTGACTCTTACCTCAGCGAGGTGAGTGAGCGAGCTTCAAGCCCTGGTGTCAGATGCACCATACACTAGGTTCTATAGGAACAGAGTAGTCTTGCGGACTCACCCTAAGTTCCTTCCAAAGGTTGTCTCCTCCTTCCACCTCAATCAGGAGGTGGTTCTTCTGACTTTCTTTCCCAGGCCGCATGCCAGCCGGGCTGAGATGTTCTTGCATACCCTGGACTGTAGAAGGGTGTTGTCTTTCTACCTAGACCATACGCAGGGACACCGAAGGGCTGTGCAGCTCTTCGTCTCTTTTGACCCTAATAAGCTAAGGTTGCCTGTCTCTAAGTGTACCTTGTCCATCTGGGTGGCGGACTGTATCGCCTGGGTGTATAGGGCAGCCGGCCTCTCCTTGCAGGGTCGAGTCACGGCCCACCGTGTCAGGGCGAAGGCTGCATCAGTGGCTCATCTCCGCTCTGTTCCGTTGGCAGACATCTGCCGGGCCGCTACTTGGTCTTCAAGCCAGACCTTTGCGGCCCACTACTGCCTCAAGAGGGAGTCCCGCAGGGATGGTGCTTTCGGGAAAGCGGTACTCCGGAATCTCTTTGAAGTATAGGCAACTCCTACCCTCCGGCCCTAGTGTTGGGCTACCGTACGGGGGTGATATCAGAGAAGATTCTTTTCGCACATGCTGGGGCTCTAGAGGGAGCTCATTTTTCAGCTTTGGGTCCCCGGTAGCCTTAAGCTGGGGAGTCCCATATGTGAGGACTGACTTCCTGCTTGGTCCTGGAGAAAGCGTAACAGGTGTTCTCCAGGAGCAGCAGGAATCAGTCCTCACAACCCTCCATCCTCCCCTTGGAGTTGCAGTCATATATATATATTTCATTTTTTTGTTTTTTGCTGTCTTAGCTATGTCATCAGACTGAGCAAGATGGCACCCTTGGGCGGGAAGGGGACTGCGCATGCGCGCTGCATTCCCAAAGGCTTTCTTAGAAAGCTGGAGAAATGCTCCGCACAGGGGCTCAGTCGGTGCCGACGTCACCCATATGTGAGGACTGATTCCTGTTGCTCCTGGAGAGCACCTGTTACAGGTGAGTAACTACGTTTTCTCTGCTTGATACTCGGTGCTGCTCGTGGGTCTGTGGTTTCTCAACTCAATTGCTGCTTTTCACGGCTCACATTTTCTGGTCACGTGGCTTTTTACAGGGTTTTTTGGTAGCCTATAGCTAGAGAGTCCCATATGTGAGGACTAGCTTTCTGCTTGTTCCTGGAGAATGCGTAGTTACTCACCTGTAAAAGATGTTCTCAGGGGACAGCAGGAATCGGTCCTCACAACCCTCCCTCCTCCCCGTGGAGTTGCTTTTCTTTTTGCCGTCTTGGGCTATGATATCATACTGAGGCAAGATGACACCCTTAGGTGGGAAGGGGACCATGCATGTGTGGTACATCTCCCAAAGGCTTTCTTTGAAAGCTGGGGCGAGGTTACCGCGCAGGCTCTGTCGGCGCTGACTTCACCCATATGAGAGGACTGATTCCTGCTGTCCCCAGAGAACACCTGTTACTGCGCTTTCCAGGATTTCATGCCCTTTTACCAGCTGCAAATGATAAAATACCCTCACATCTTCAAGGAGACTTACTGTATTGTAAAAGCTTTACTCAGTAGTGTTCATGTGTAGATAACACCATTGTTCCATAAACTGGAAGAGTGTGATTTTCACTTCACCTGTTCGACATTTGAATGCAGCATCTCGCATGGTGACCATAGCTATTGTATGCAGGACAGCATGACTCAGAGTTTCAGGCTTACGGGAAGATTTGCCTGACCACCTGGCAGCCATTTCATGTATCTGGGACAGTTTTTTTGCTGAAAAAGTTAAGGACCCTGGGGACCCAGGTCAAGGACCATTGTTCTACTAGCTGTAAATTTACTCAGCCATCTGACCAAACTTCTTCTGGAAGTAAAGGTCAATCATTGTTTTTCAAAAGTGAGTACTATCTCTTATTCTTTCAGCAAAGGTGGTGTCGGCCATATGCTCGTTCATATACCTCTTCTACACTATCCAGTCCAGGCCTACCCAAAGTGCCAGAAACCACAAGAAAGGAAGCACCAGGTCACCTGAACAGTCAGCATCCTGAGTAATGTAACCAGTTGTTTTACTATCCTCCAGTTGGGGGAAGGTTATAGTTCTTCAAAGAAACCCTGCAACTCATAATAGCAAGCAGGTGGGTGCTGAGGATCATTTCTCAGGCATACAAACTGTTACTCTCAACCCCTTCCTACCCAAACTCTGGAACCCCCTCAAAACACCCTTTCCAGCATTTGGCTATGTTCAAGGCAGATCTATAGTCCTATTGCGTGCTCATGCGATTGAAGAAGTACTATTTCCAGAAAGAGGCCATAGATTCTACTTCCAGATACTTCCTCAATCCAAGGAAGTCAAGAGTATTCAGTCTGTTCTTGAATCCTGAGCTCAAAATGAGCTCTTAAGCAATGAATCCTTTTCTTCTCTATAAGAATTATTGGTATGGTCTGCCTCGATTGCAAAGTTGCCTATTCTTGCATACCCATCCACCATCCAATGCTGGAAGTTCTTGTGCTTCACATTTCTCATGTGACATTGGCAATATTATGCCCTGCACTTTGGTCTCTTGTCAGTACTCGGAGTGTTCACCAAATGCTTGGAAATAGCTGCAGCTCATCTTTGCAAAAGAGATCTCTTTATCTCACCCTATCTGGATGACTTGTTGATATCAGCACAGTCACCCAGCATGCTCGTCAGTCCTTGCGGCATGTTCCAATTTCCCAGTTCTCGAATAAAGAGAAATCCAAGCACAACCCAACATAGATGATAGTCGTCTTCACAGGATTATCTTCAAGAAGGAAGATTGCATGCAGTCTTGATGCTTGCACATCAAATAGCCACACAGCATCCTCATGATATTGTCAGGGCCTGTGCATGCGTTCACATGAGATTTATGGTTTATTGGCATTTGATATACCACATTTCGTAAAGTATCAGAGCGGTGTACAAAATAAAATTACATTAAAAACATAAATAGGAGTGATGTCATAAAAAATGGTTGCACATTGACTCGGCTCTTTGGCCATGGGAAAGAAACCGCCAACGAAACATGGTAATTCACACCTAAAAACCCTCTCAGTCAAATGCAGAGACTCTCCCCTAAAGAGTTGAAAGAATGGCTGCAAAAAAGAAAATGGGACTAGAACTTAAAACCTACGCATTTAAAATGGCAACAGGAGTAAGCACCTCCAAATACAAAATGGCGACGGGTACAGCCGCAGAAATAGAGGGCACGAGTGAAAAGGGAGACAGCCCAAATAATAATGGGACAGGTAAATCGGAACTGCAGTTAATAAGGGAGGAAATACAAGGAGAGTTCTCTGACCTGAGTAAAGATATCATAAATCTCAAATGAGAAGTGCAAAACTGGATAACCAAATTGCTTGGTGACATGGGGGAGATGGGGCGGCGAATCACAGAGATAAAGAGCTCAACAGAAGAACAAAAGCAGAGCACCTGCAACCTGAAGCAAGAAAACGAACGACTGTGGAATAAACGGGAGGAGATAGCTCTGAAACTAGAGGACTTAGAGAACAGATCGAGGAGAACTAATTTGAGAATCAGAGGCCTACCGGAAACAGAGGAAACATTAGACTATAAATTATTAACTACACAATTATGCAAGGCGGTGGCAAAAACAGGAGGCCTGGATGAATCCCAACTATGCTTCAAAATGGAAAGAGCCCACAGGGCCCTAGGGCCCCGGCGAGAGAGCAAAACAAGTGACATTATTGCATGTATGTATGAATATGATACTAAAGAAGCCATACTAATGGCAGCTCGGAAGCTGGGGAAAATCAAATGGGACAACCAAGAAATAGAAATATATGGAGACCTAGCTACAGCAACAATTCAACGACAGAGTATCAAGCCATTACTAAACGTTTAAGTGAAGAACGGGTGCGATATAAGTGGCTATTCCCAATCGGACTACAATTCGCCATCTCAGGTACAACAACAGTAGCAAGAACTACAGGAGCAGCGCTTAAAGGGTTGCAAAAAGCGGGTTGGCGGTACTTGCCACAGATTCCACAAGAAAATGAAGGCACTAAGCACAAAGATGGAGAGGCTGTAGCAACATGGACCCAGGTACCACAAGGTGGCAAATGCCTGTGTAGACAGAGGACAGCGTCTGGAACCACCCACACAGAAGACAGTGATAAGCGGGCCCAGGGGAGGCCCTAAGGACAAGAACGTGAGCTTGGACAGAGCTTGGCTATTAAATGTGAGATATTTGACTATATGGGGATAAGATAAATTATATAGGAAGGAAGAAGGAAAGAAAACTTAAGGAGAGACAAGCAATAGAGTAGAACAGAGGAAGAAAAGAAGGTTAAGGTTAAATAAGAGGGAAGTAATTGGGGACAGTAGTAGGAAAAGCTGGCCGAGTGACGAAACATGGATGCTGGAGGGAACACCCGTGGTGAATTTGGGGGAGAAAGGGAGGGGGCAAAGTGGGAGGAAGAGAAGGGGGTGGGAGGCTGGAGGGGAGGACAAAGGGGGGTAAAGGAGGAGGGAGGGATGGAGGAGGGTTAAGGGAGGGGAAGGGTCCATATTTGGATGGAAGAACAGCACCCGACGTGGTAATGGGTGACCTAAAAATCATAACCCTGAATGTAAGGGGACTCAAAGAGCCTCACCAAGAGATAATTGTTGTATAAAGAATTGGAGCATTTACATTGTGATATATATTGCATACAGGAGTCACACCTCCGAGCAGTAGATGAATGGCAGGTCCAACCTGCTAAATATCCAGAAAGAATCTATGTCTCCAATAGATTAGAAAAGAAAAAAGGGAGAGTGGCAGTATTTCTGTCGTCTAAATTACAAGCCCAGGTTGTTGAGGTAAAGAGAGATAGTGGGGAACACAGTTTACTTGTAAAAGCACAATGGGGAAGGCAGAAATATACAATTAGAAACATAGAAATATGATGACAGAAAAAGACCACATGGCCTGTCTAGTCTGTCCTTCCATATCAACAACTACAACAGTCCCCTTTTTTCCTTTAGAGATCCTCTGTGTTTGTCCCGTGCTTTTTTGAATTCAGATACTGTCCTCATCTCTACCACCTCCACTGGGAGACTATTCCACGGATCCACCATACTTTCCGTAAAGAAATATTTCCGCATATCACTCTTGAATCTATCCCCCTTCACCCTCATCCCATGTCCCCTCGTAGCAGAACTTGCTTTCAATTGAAAGAGGCTCTCCCCCTGTACATTTATGACACAGAGGTATTTAAACATCTCAGTCATATCACCTCTATCCCGCCTTTCCTCTAAGGTGTACATATTCAGATCCTTAAGTCTGTCCTCATATGCTTCGTAATGAAGACTGCTAACCATTTTAGTAGCCACCCTCTGTACTGACTCCATCCTGTTTATATCCTTTTGAAGGTGCGGTCTCCAGAATTGCACCCTATACTCCAAATGAGGTCACACCAAAGACTTATACAGAGGCACTATCACCTCCTTTTTTCTTCTAGCCATTCCTCTCCGTATGCACCCAAGCATCCTTCTAGCTTTTGCCGTCACCTTTTCTTCCTGTTTAGCTACTTTAAGATCATCAGACACAACCACGCCTAGGTCCCGCTCTTCTTTAGCAGAAGAAAAGAGGTCATAGTGCCTCTGTATAAGTCTTTGGTGCGACCTCATTTGGAGTATTGTGCACAAGTCTGTAGACCGCACCTTCAAAAAGATACAAACAGGCTGGAGTCAGTACAGAGGGTGGCTACTAAAATGATTAGTGGTCTTCATTATAAAGCATATGAGGACAGACTTAAGGATCTGAATATGTACACCTTAGAGGAAAGGTGGGATAGAGGTGATATGATTGAGACATTTAAATACCTCCGTGGCATAAATGCACAGAGGAGAGAGCCTCTTTTGATTGAAAGGAAGCTCTGCTACGAGGGGACATGGGATGAGGGTGAAAGGAGATAGATTCAGGAGTGATATGCGGAAATATTTCTTTACGGAAAAAGTAGTGGATCCGTGGAATAGTCTCCCAGTGGAGGTGGTAGAGATGAGGACAGTATCTGAATTCAAAGAAGCATGGGACAAATACAGAGGATCTCTAAAGGAAAAAAGGGGACTGTTGTAGTTGTTGATATGGAAGGGCAGACTAGATAGGTCTGTCTTTTATGTTTGTATGTAAGTGGAACTGCAGTGGGCCAAACTAAAGGAGACAATAAAAGGGGTAACAGATACATATGTAAGGAAAGTAAATAAAAATAAGAGGAAAAAAAACCTATTTGGTTCTCCAAAGAAGTGGCTGCACAAAGAAAACCAAAGTTTTCACAAAATTCAGAAGTTCGCAAACAGAGGCACACCGAAAAGAATACAGGATAAAGCTAAAAGAAAGAGACAGAAAGAGAAATAAGGATAGAAAAAAAATCAAAGGCAGATCTAAAGCTCAAAGGCTAAAGATCTAAAGTGTGATGACAAAACGTTTTTCAGGTATATTCGGGAGAAGAAGAAGATCAGAGATGGAATTGCAAGACTCAAAAGTGCCGAGAACGAATTCGTGGAAAGTGACTTTGAAAAAGCGAAAATGCTAAATTAATACTTCTGTTTTTACTAAAGAAAATTCTGGAGAAGGACCATCTGTGATTGACAAATATACAAATGGAATGGTGTAGATACCACAACATTCACAGAAGATGATGTGTTTGATCCTTGGAGACAGGAGAAGTTCCACAAGAGAAGAAGGGCTGATGTGGTACCTCTTCACAAAAGTGGTAATAGGGAGAAGTGGCAAACTATAGACCAGTATGCCTTACCTCGGTGGCGGGAAAAGACAGCAGGATTCCTCATAGCCCCCCTCCTCTTCTTAGAGTTGAATTGTACTTCATATGACTGAGAGAAGGCATGCACATGCGCTGTTAAGCTTTTCAAAAGCTTCTAGAAGAAGCTGGAAAATGCTGCCATGTGAGGACTCCGTCGGTGTCATCACCCATAGTGAGGACTTATCTTGCTGTCCATAGAGAATGCCTGCTACAGCTGAGTAACTTTATTTTATTCATTTCTTGCATGGACTGTAGTAGGCTTTCTGGATTCTATTTTTTAGGAGTGGACCTGCAGATGTATCTTAAGTGAACACTTCTTGATGATGATGTACACCTCCATATTTTGGATTAAGGTGCATTCAGGAAATACAATTTTACTGCTTCGATATGTATTGTGCAGGCTCCATGTTGGGTCCCCTCTGATATAGACCCAGAGAAAACCATTTTGCAGCACTAATTTTTTTTACACAAAAAGTGTACAGTGTATTTTAGCACAGCCAAATTTTCCTTTGTAAAGCATGACTTCACAGTCGCTGATAGTGAGATAAGGATTCATACTCTTCATGTGACCTTTTTGAACCATATTTCTGAACCTCAAGCAAGAATGTTTCTAGATATAAACGTCAGAAAATTTATAAAATACTGATATATTTACAATTTTACTTTATTCTATTTTTCCCCTTTTGTTAGGAATCACAACTCACTCTGGGGTATATTTACTAAATGTGATTGGCTTTTGCAATTATCACCAGACATTAGTTGCAAAAGCTCCATGGTAGCTGCAAAGGTCGTGCATTATCTGTTGGAGATGTGCCGAGCATTTCCCTAGCAGATAACGGTGTGAAAATACAGGGATTGTGGTGATACAGCATCACTGGTGCAGCTGTCATCACCCATAGAGGTGGCATTAGCTGCATCCACGATGTCTGCAAAAACATGTGGCTGTCACACACTATCAATGCCCATGGTAACTGCACAATACAGGCATGCCCACTCTTTGCCCTCATCACACTCACTTGCACTGCTAATCCATGAAATGCAGCTACTGTGGAAAATTGCTTGCGGCAGCTGCATTTGTCCTGCGTTAGCTGTCACCACGGCACAGTTTTCCCATGTTAGTGTCACAATAACAGCTAATGCCCTTTATTAGACATATCCCTTTGAGTGCTCCAGTTTATTAATTTTATTTCTTTACATTCTCTTATACCACGCTATTCTGCATCAGTGCGGTTTACATGGAACAAACTGAAATTACATTGAACAGGGCATTATAACTTGGAGATAACTATTTTACAGGGAACATGGGCTATGGAGGGTTAAGTGGCTTGCCCAAGACCACAAGCAGCACCTGTGGGACTAGAAGCCCCAGTCCTTCCGGCCCAAGGTTGCTGTCCTCTAGTTTGGAAGAGGAGCCATGCTAAAAGCTTACCTCTGTGAGGCTGCTTTTGGATCCTGATCCCTTGTTCTCCTTGTGTCTCCTTACCTTTCCCTATTTGTACCCCTTTTCTCAGCTATTGTATTGTCTGTCTTGTTTAGATTGTAAGCTCTGACGAGCAGGGACCATCTTTCTACATGTATATGTACAGTGTTGCATAAGCCTTGTAACACTATATAAATGATTAATAGTAGTAGCAAGTAGGAAAACAGTGAGATATAACAGTGGGTCATTATGGCATCAGTATACGTTAACATCTGCAACACCCCTACCATTAGAAATTTGCAGTGCAGCATGTCCACCTACCATGAGCAGCCTAGACTTCCAGGGCAGCATCTCCACACCTGGATACTTTCCAACCTCAGAGAGAGACTGAGACAAAGGCAGAACTGACGATGTGGATGGACCATGAATCAGTAGAGTGGGCTCCTCTTCTCTTCTGCTTCCTGTGCTCTTCAGCAGGGGCAACAGCACAGAAGGCAAAGCAGCAGCCCTGCCTCCTCTGGACTTGGGCGGCAGCCTTCTGTTGTTCCTCTTTTCTTTCCGATCTGAGTCCTCACTGGCCTGGGAGTGAGGCAGCAGAGCAGCTTGCTTCTTTCATTCATATGCCGAATATTGTACTCGAGCAAGCGTACATGGGACCTGCCGCTTTTTTCTCTACAACATCAACAAAATTCGCCCATTCCTTTCTGAACACACTACCAAGACACTTATCCACTCCTTAGTCACCTCCTGTTTAGACTATTGTAACCTACTCCTTGCTGGTCTCCCTCTGAATCAACTCTCTCCCCTTCAATCTATTCATCACTCTGCTGCATGGCTAATCTTTCACTAGCCTCGTCGTGCTCATATTACCCCTCTTCTCAAGTCACTTCATTGGCTTCCTATGTATTTCCACATTCAATTCAAACTTCTCCTGCTGACCTATAAGTGCATTCACTCTGTAGCTCCTCACTACCTTTCCACTCTTCTCTTCCTACACCCCCCCCCCCACCCCCTCTTGGGAACTCTGCTCTTCTGACAGATCGCTTCTATCTGTGCCCTTCTCTTTTATTGTTAACTCCAGACTTCGTTCCTTTCACCTTGCTGCTCCTTATGCTTGGAACAAACTACCTCGGTCTATATATCAGGTGCCTTTTCTGACCCTTTTCAAATCCAGGCTGAAAACTCACCTCTTCGCTGCCAGATCTTGACTCACCTGATCTCCTTTGTGTTTCCTTACCATTCTCCCTAGATGTACCCCATATCTACAGCTACTTTGTCTGTCTTGCCTAGATTGTAAGCTCTGATGAGCAGAGACCGTCTTTTACATGTGTCTGTGCAGCGCTGCTTATGTCTTGTAGCGAAATACAAATGTTCTGTAGTAGTAGTAGTAGTAGTAGCAGCAGTAGCAGGCTGTCCATAGCCCTTCAGTATCAGCGTTGTTTATCCTGCGAGTATGGAACTTAGCGAGGATGAGAATCCTCCATACTGGATTCAAATATTTCTATCTTGTGACATGCTCTGGAAGAAGACCCTCCATGCTGTCCTGTGGCTGCATGGTGCCTCATAAAGTTACAGTTTCATAAGTATCAGTGCTCTGACCCATATGCTTGTAGAGGGGCAAAACCCAGGGATTTGGGCTGGTCTGGTGGGACAATAAGGAAGGAAAATTGGGTCTTACCTGCTAATTTCCTTTCCTTGAGTCCTACCAGACCAGTCCAGGGTCTCACCCTTTCTGTCTGTCTGTTTATTATGAACTATCTTTTGCTTGGTAGGCGGTTTGCCTAATTGTATTTGTCTGTTTTACGAGGCTTCTAGATATTCCTTGGCCTAGGGAGTAAGGTTGCCAGAGGGGTGGAGACACCAACCGCTTTTGAGGGAAATTGAGGCAGTTTTGTTATTCTTTTGATACAGTGATACTGAGCAACTTAATGCTGCACAATTTCTTAAGAACATAAGATATGCCATACTGGGTCAGACCAAGGTTCATCAAGCCCAGTATTCTGTTTCCAACAGTGGCCAATCTAGGTCATACGTACCTAGTAGTTTCCCCAAGGGACACAGGTTCCACAATGCTTGTATTGGTTCAAGCATTGATATCCTGGGTCCCTTCTTAATAATGGTTTATGGACCTTTCCTCCAGGAACTTGTCCAAACCTTTTTTAAACCCAGCTACACTAACAGCCTTTACTACATCCTCCGGTAACAAATTCCAGAGTTTGATTACACGTTGAGTGAAAAAATATTTTCTTTTATTAGTCTTAAATAGTTTACCCTGTAGCTTCATTGCATGTCCCCTAGTCTTTCTATATTCTGATAAGGTAAACAATCGATCTACGTTTACCCGTTCCACTCCGTTCATTAATTTATAGACTTCTATCATATCTCCCCTCAGCCGTCTCTTTTCCAGGTTAAAGAGCCCCAACCTTTTTAGCCTTTCTTCATAGGAGTAGCCTTCCATCCCCTTTACCATTTTGGTGGCTCTTCTCTGAACCTTTTCTAAAATTGCTATATCCTTTTTAAGATATGGCGACCAGAATTGCACACAATATTCAAGGTGCGGTCTCACCATGGAACGATATAGAGGCATTATAATATCTTTTGTTTTATTTTCCATTCCTTTCCTTATCATACCTAGCATTCTATTTGCTCTCTTGGCCGCCGCTGCACACTGGGCCGAGGGTTTTAACATGGTATCCACAAGGACGCCTAAATCTTTTTCTTGGGTGGTGGTTCCTAATGTGGAACCTTGCATCGTGTAACCATAGTTTGGGTTGTTCTTCCCTAGGTGCATAACCTTGCACTTCTCCACATTAAATTTCATCTGCCATTTTGATGCCCAGTCTTCCAATTTATCAAGATCCTCTTGCAATTTTCCACAATCCTCCTGGGTTTTAACAACTTTAAATAGTTTTGTGTCATCAGCAAATTTGATAACCTCACTCGTTATTCCACTTTCCAGGTCATTTATGAATATGTCAAAAAGCAGCGGACCCAGCACAGATCCCTGGGGTACACCACTATTCACCTTTCTCCATTGGGAAAATTGGCCATTTAGCCCTACCCTCTGCTTTCTATCTTTTAACCAGTTCCTGATCCACAGTAGTACACTGCCTCCTATCCCATGACTCTTTAGTTTTGCCAAAAGTCTCTCATGAGGGACCTTGTCAAAGGCTTTCTGAAAGTCCAGATACACAATATCAACCGACTCACCTTTGTCCACCTGTTTATTCACTCCTTCAAAAAAACATAACAGATTAGTAAGACAAGATCTTCCTTGTCTAAAGCCATGTTGGCTGTCTCCCATTAGGTCATGACTATCTATATGCTGAGTAATTTTATTCTTTATGATGGTTTCTACCATTTTTCCCGGTACTGATGTCAGGCTCACCGGTCTGTAGTTTCCCGGATCACCCCTCGAACCCTTTTTAAAAATTGGTGTTACATTGGCGATCCTCCAATCCTCAGGTATTAGAGATGATTTTAATGATAGTTCACAGATTACTGATAGCAGGTCTACAATCTCAAATTTCAGTTCTTTCAACACCCTTGGATGTATACCATCCGGCCCAGGTGATTTGCTACTCTTCAGTATATCTAATAGTTGTAAGACATCTTCCCGATGTATCGATATTTCCTTCAATTCTTCCACACCTTTAAATACCACTTCAGTCGTGGGTAACATCCCTACATCTTCCTCAGTAAAGACCGAAGCAAAGAATTCATTCAGTCTCTCCGCTATCGCCTTGTCGCCTCTTAGTGCTCCTTTAACCCCTTTATCATCTAATGGACCAACTGACTCTCTCACGGGTTTTTTGCTACGAATGTACTTGAAAAGGTCTTTATTTCGCGTTTTTGCTTCCGCAGCAAGCTTCTTCTCAAATTCTCTCTTTGCCTGCCTTATCAATGCCTTGCATTTGACTTGCCAGTGCTTGTGCTGTTTCCAGGTTTCATCATTTGGCTCTTTTTTCCATTTCTTGAAAGATGCTTTTTTGGCAACAATAGCCTCTCTGACCTCAGCTTTAAACCATGCTGGCAATTTTTTGGACTTCCTTCCACTTTTCTTAAAGCGTGGAATACAGCTGGTCTGGGCTTCCAAGATAGTATTTTTCAACAACACCCAAGCTTGATGTACGTCTTTAACCTTTGCAACTGCTCCTTTTAGTTTTTTCTTAACTGTTTTCCTCATTCTATCATAGTCTCCCTTTCGAAAGTTAAAGGGTAGTACTGTGGATTTCTTTACTATCCCTCCTCCACTAATTAAATCAAAGGCGATCATGCTATGATCACTATTGCCAAGTGGCCCCAACACCCTTATCTCTTGCACTACATCTGGTGTTCCACTAAGGACTAGGTCTAATATTGCTTCCCCTCTGGTCGGTTCATGAACCAGCTGCTCCAAGAAGCAGTCATTTATTTCATCTAGGAACTTTATCTCCCTAGCATGTCCTGTTGTGACACTGACCCAGTCGATGCCGGGGTAATTGAAATCACCCATTATTATTACTGCACTGTAACTTTTGCTAGCTTCCTTGATTTCTTTGAGCATTTCATCATCCATTTGTTCATTCTGGCCAGGCGGACGATAGTACACCCCCACTGCCATCGCCTTCCCCTTTTTACATGGAATTTCAATCCATAGAGATTCTACAGCAAATTTTGTTTCTTGCAAAACTTTAATCCTTTCTGACTCAATGCCCTCTCTAACATAGAGCGCAACCCCTCCACCAATTTGATCAGCTCTATCATTTCGATATAGTTTGTACCCAGGTATCACAGTGTCCCACTGGTTGTCCTCCTTCCACCATGTCTCTGATATTCCAATCATATCTAACCTCTCGTTTAGTGCTATATTCTAACTCTCCCATCTTGTTTTGTAGACTTCTAGCATTTGCATACAAGCATTTTAGAGACTGTATTTTATTCATATTAATTTGGCTATTGGTAGACATGGGTAATTTGGGATCTTTAAGTTCTGTCTGCTCCATACTCGAGGGCATTTGGGCTACTTTACACTTATTAAAAAAGGGCTGCTACACAGTACCTTGTCCTGTGCTGCTGAGGAAAACTATATTCTGATTTGATTTAAATTATAGCTCTTTGCTGCTACTAGGCTCTAACCTATTATGAAATTTAAACTACAAGCTCTCTGCTGGATTCTAAATTTAACCAGAAAGCTCTCTTCTGTGTTTTAATTTGAAACTAAAAGTACTTTGCTGATGCTAGGCCCTGAGTGACTATGAAATTTAAACTACAGCTGTCTACTGGGTATGAAAGGTAACCAGAAAGTTCTCTTCTGTGTTTTTAAATTGAATCTTAAACTGTTGCTACTTATATAACAAAAATCTCACAAGCTTCTGTGTTCTTTCTCCATATGCTGGTAGAGGGCTCGTTAGACTCAGGAAAAGGAAAATTAGTAGGTGAGACCAAATTTCACCATTTCAAGTTATCCTTTATATGATGTGAAATTCTCATAGAAAGGCAGTTGCTGTTGAGACCACATCATTCACATTGATAGACTACAATGGTGTTACTCTCTTAAATATTATTATTCCCACAAGTGCTCCTTGTGGTCTTGGGTAAGCCATTTAACCCTCCATTGCTCATATTCCCTGTAAGTATTAGTATCTCATATCCCCTCGTGTTAAATGTATCCCCCAATTGTGTTGTGACCACTTTGATTGAAGGATAAGGTGGTATACAAAACTGTCTAAATAAAAAAAATAAATTATTAGAAATCCATAAATGTCATTGGTAAAGTGGGTGATGAGGAATAGTTAGAAGCATATGACACTGGATAGTGAATGGTTGTAGCTTCTGAGGTATTCAATTCCCACTAGCACTCCTTGTGGCCTTGGGCAAGTCACTTAACCCTCCATTGCTCAGAAAAATCCAAGTTATCAATGTCCCTGTTTAATGTACAGTACATTACCAAGTTTAAGTTACAATGTAAACTGCTTTGATTGAAATGATAAAGCGGTATAAAAAAACCTGTTAAATTCAGTAGGTATGTGTACTCTTGAGTGCCCATCTGGTTCATATGGGTGCCTAAAATTTTTAAAGTGAACACAAATCACTTGTATACATACTGTATATATCTACTAATTAATAGCATGTAATCCATTGCATGCCTAAAAAAATGAGGAGATGAAACAAATACAAAAATATGCAAAATTGGGAAAAAGTTGTTTTAAAATGAGCATGAACCAAAGCATTCGGTCATGCGCACCTTTTAGAATTAATAATCTTGATGATGGGTATTTTATTTCTGCCTTTTGATCGATTCAGTATATATTTTTTTTTTAAATGAAAACTGAGTGGTTGGTTTAGTGATGTAGTAGTGTTAACAGGATAAATGCAGTCAACTCAGAAACCATGTTAACCACCTAAAAAAGCAGATAATACTCTTGACGAGAACACCATATTTCATGCTGGAGTTTGCTGAGACAGCATTTCCTTAGATTTTGCATACCTTGTTCACAGACCTGCTGTAAATAAACTTGAAATGCATCAATTATGTTGCTACTTTTTGTTTGCAGGCACAATCGCAAAACATGGCTTGTCCAAAAAAAAAAAAAACATCGTGGCTTCTGTTTGAAATTTTTCAGTGTTTTCTTTACTTGTTCTCCCACATGTGTTCTTGTCCAGTTCAGGGATTTAACATGGTCATTCATCATTTTTATGGACTGTCCTCTGACAGCAGCATCATTTGAAAGTGCGCTCTTGCAGAACAATTACTTTGTCATTTCCAGTTTAGTGGTGCATGCTTCCTAAAGGTCTTACGTTGGGGTGGGCATCAAGAGCTTGTCTAATGTCATATTGCTGCTAACACTAATATTGCTTTTGAGAATTTATAGAAGAGGCATTTATTTTGACTTCCAGCACCAAAACAGTACTTTTGTACATGGATGGGGCAAAATCAAATGGCAGCATGCTTTCCTATCTAAAATCTTAACCCAAGCAGAAAAAAACATTTTGTTAAGCTTTAAGCAGTTTCTTCTAACTTTGTGCCCCCTGGCCTTTTTGAATATTCATTATATTACATATCATGTCAGATTTGTTTAATGTATTTAAGCAATAATTGGTTTTGGTTTTGGTACATACTAGAAAATGTATTGCTTTGAAAGCAATATGAAATACTTTTAACACAAATTGCTAAGTGACCACACATGACGCTGATGTATTTAGCACTAACAAGAAAATCATAATTTTCTGACTTTTGAAATAACAGTTGTCTTACATATTTGTAATCAAATTTTCTTTTGGGCAGTTACATTAATAAACATAGCACAGAAGTTTTAACTATGTAACCTGTCAGACGGCTGCCTGGGTGAGAATCTTCACAGTCTTGGCAAGTGCATATATCTATATGATTTGCAAGGGATTGTGGGCAATGCAGTTCATTCACACCAGACACAGCTGCTCACAATAACACAGGTACACTACCAAAAAACTGCCTCCAGTTTTGCAACTGATTCCTATAGATTTTGGGGTGCTGAATCCAGGAAAAATAGCCAAAATGTTCCATCACGTCACGTTTTCTTGCAAAATTAGATTTCTTACCCATATAAGGAATGTTCACATAATTTCTTTTTAGCCGACTGCAGTTTATTTTCTTGGCCCAAAATAGAGGTTGTAATGATTAACTAACTAGAAACACTCCTTCATGATATTTTAGAGTGTTTTGTGTTCATTTTATACATTAACAGGACAATTGGGAGGCGGGGGGCTAAATCCAGTACTCGCGCTGGCGCATGTTATTTCCTGTTTGCCTCGCCTCGTTCGCTCATTCAAACACGGTGGTTGCGACATGAACGTTCCTGTCAAATTTCAGTTTCTTGCAAGTTCATTATTACCTTTTGTTTGCTCAGTCGTAATCCAGCTTTATTCCGAAGTGGTTCACTACAGTTGTAGTTTGCAGTGCTGTGTATTTGTGATGGCTCACAGAGCCAGAGGTTGCGTCAACTCTCCGGACAGTTTTTGTTTTATTTGTGGGGAATATACCGTGAAAAAGCGGCAGAGGAACATTTCTGCATTTATTAAAAAAGTATATTTCGCCTATTTCGGTTTAAACATAGAAACATGATGACAGAAAAAGACCACAAGGCCCATCTAGTCTGTCCTTCCATAACAACAACTACAACAGTCCACTTTTTACCTTTAGAGATCCTCTGTGTTGGTCCCATGCTTTTTTGAATTCAGTTACTGTCCTCATCTCTACCACCTCCACTGGGAGACTATTCCACGGATCCCACGAAATGCTTGTTTTTTACCCACGGTTTGAAGTTAGGCGATCAAGACAAACCGTGGGCTCCTCACAAAGTGTGCAAGACATGTGAGGAAGATCTACGCTTATGGATGAAAGGTAAAAAACAAGCATTTCGTTTCGGAATACCTATGATGTGGCGTGAACAAAGAGACCACAGCAGTGACTGCTATTTTTGCTCTTGCATTGTGAAGGGATACAACTTAAAAAATAAAAACGTAATAAGTTACCCCAACCTTCCCTCAGCAATTAGGCCTATGCCTCATAGCAACGAAGTACCTGTGCCTGAACCACCAAAATCTTTGGATCATATTTGTGTGGACGGTTCTGATCATGATGAGACTCATCAGATGGCTTTTCCCGATGAGTCCAGTACTTCCGAGTTTGAAACTGAACCAGATCCGAAACCTGAACTTTTCTCTCAAGCTGAATTGAATGATTTAGTCCGGGATTTAGGACTCCCAAAAGATGCTGCCCAACTGCTAGGTTCTCGGCTTAAACAGAAAAATCTATTGTCACCGGGAACAACTTTTTATTGGTACCGCAACCGCGAGACACAATTTTTGAAGTATTTCAGCAAAGAGGAAGATTTGGTATTTTGCAACGATATATACGGAGTGATGGAAAAGTTTAAACTCAAGTATGATCCTGCTGAATGGCGGCTGTTCATTGATTCGTCAAAAGACAGCATAAAAGGTGTTCTTCTTCATAATGGCAACACATTTGCTTCAGTTCCTATTGCTCACTCTGTTATTCTCCAAGAAAAATACGAGAATTTGGCCCTGATTCTTCAGAAGATTCGTTATGATGAGCATAAGTGGATGATTTGTGGAGACTTTAAAATTCTATCCATGCTATTAGGGCAGCAATCCGGTTTCACCAAATATCCCTGCTTCCTTTGCTTGTGGGATAGCCGGGCCCGCGACCTACACTGGGGGAAAAAAGACTGGCCAAGTCGGGAGTATTTGAGACCCGGTGAGAAAAATGTTCTTCATGAGAGCTTGGTACCTCGTGATAAAATTCTATTACCACCTCTCCACATTAAGTTGGGTCTCATTAAGCAATTCATCAAGTCCCTTCCAAAAAATGGTGAGTGCTTTCGGTACCTTTGCTCAAAGTTCCCCCGACTTTCTGAAGCAAAGCTAAAGAAAGGAGTGTTTGTTGGCCCTGATATAAGGAAACTCATTTCAGATGGAGCATTCGCTGAAACGATGTCTGAGAAGGAAAAAGAAGCCTGGGATTCCTTCAAGGATGTTGTTCTCAAATTCTTGGGGAACAGGCGGGATGAGAACTATAAGGATATTGTTGCCAGGATGCTCAATGCCTTCAAAGAACAAGGCTGTAACATGAGCCTGAAAGTCCATTTCTTGCACTCCCATGTGAACTACTTTCCCGAAAACTTGGGGGCGTACAGTGAAGAACAAGGTGAAAGGTTTCACCAGGACATCAAGGACGCAGAGAGAAGGTACCAAGGAAGATGGAACACCACTATGATGGCTGATTTCTGCTGGTTGCTGCTGCGGGAAACCCCAGATGAAAAATACGCCAAGCAGCGCACCAAGAGAAGCATTCGGGGGAAGAAGAAACGGGCCCACCAGGAGATTGATTGACCCAAGAATGACTTTAAAATCTAAACTGTGTTGACAAATATCGTGTTTTTACTAAACTTTGAAATAAAAATTTGCTAGTTATTACCACAGTGTCGGATCTCATTTATTAGAATTTTATTTTCACACCATCGGGTGTTTGTCTTCATGTATTGCAATGGTGCGGTTTGCGTTTTCTATTCTTACATACATACCTGTACAACATTTTTTGCACATTTCTTTGCTTTGCTTTGTGTCTAACCTCGCTCTTATATGCTCAATGTTTGTGCACATGTATGTGGCTGTTTTAAGTGCAGACAATTTTGCTACCATCACAGTGTGTTTTGTTGACATTACTCTATTCTTATGTGCTGCCTTGTTACAATTTTCTTCATTCTTATTTGAATAACTACTAAACAATTAGTATAAAGAATTCATCCAAGAAACTTTTATCTCGATCGCACTCAATCTGAAACGTTCACTTCAAACTGCTAACCCAATGTAGCAAAAAATCTGTACGTGATGGAGCAAATTGGTTACCAGATTTGGATTCAGCACACCAAAAAACGTAAAAATCAATTGAAACATTAGAGGCAGTTTAAAAAATTTTTTTTTAGTGTACCTGTGTAATTAGTTGTGCTTTTGGGTAAAGCCAATAAGATATTTATTTATGGGGTTATTTCTCCCAACACAGATATGCTTGGTAGCACATAAATCAGGTTACTTGCTTTCAGTGTTAAACTTGAAAAAACAAAATCAGGAAAACAACATTTTAACTTATCAGGCAATCAAAGCAAAAGAAATAAGACCTGGTTGGCAACAAACTGGTCTTTTCTGTAGGCTTTAGCTAATATTCTCAGCATATATCAAACAACAAACCAAAAGCCACAAAGAAAAGGAAAAACTCTTTTTTTCAGGTTAACTTCTTATATCTTCCCACATAGATTCAGAAGTGATTCTCTCAGAGCTCACAAGCAATTAGGTAAGGCTCAATTGCTAGCAGTTTCCCAGCTGAAACCCCTTAGCTGGCTTGCTTTCTACTGCGTGGCTAAAAATCCTACTCAGGAGCTTTTCTGAGCAGATTAAAGAACAAGTTTGTATTTCTTTGTGATGGTTGCTGTACTTTATAACAGAAAATCACCAAAGGAGTTTAGACAGAGAGCAGTCCATGTAAACACATTCTTCATCTGCTTTCATTCCCCCTTCTTCAACAAGCATGGGTTCAATATCATGGATTGGCACAGATGAATCTCCCAATGGAGCACTTTCAGGAGAATACTTGTTTCCCTGCTGTCTTTCAAGGTTATAGCTAGGGCATAGATCAGTGTTCATACCTGAGCTTCCATTGCTGTTAGAGTTCCTCTCTATATAGCCTGGCCAGTATGTAGTCCAGTTCTTATGTCCAGCCTTCCAATCCAGATCCCTGGACACTGGATCTCTCTTCACATACCTTCTGGCACGGGTTTTAGGGTCCCTTCCACCTGCAGCCGTCTCCCTCACAGGTACCGTCTGGAGATTCCTAGCTCTGCAGCACCATTCCTCTGGCTTTCCCCAGTCCAATGGTGTATGCTGGCCCCTGGAATGCCTCCCAGTATACGTACTGCTCTGGACTCTTCTAGACCTCTCAAAGGCTTTTCTCCTCTTTCTTTCAAAGGGTTTCTTTCCCTCTCTGTCCGTCCGGTTGGGCTTCTGCTTCTGATGATCCTCCTGATGATGAAGATGATCAAGCTCAAGCTGATTCTCTGTAGAATAAACTCTACCTTTATTCTGCTTAGATGAGTGCTCCCCCCTAATACAGCGCAGCTGTGCTGAATCAGGCCCTGCCCTTTGAGATGAGTACTTAGGGATTACCTCATAGCCCTCCTGATTGAACACACGTTTCCCCACTTCAGCTCCTCTAATGGCTGTTGGAAACCTGGTGCATTCTGGGACTGGTAGTCTTTTATGGGAAAATTCTGTTTTTTTTATTTCTACCAGAACTGACAGGTTGCTTGTTCAGAGTCACTTCACCTTTTCTATAGCTCCTTCCTGAGCCTATGATAAGCTTCCTTATCACATACCCCCCTGCTTAAGTTATTACGGACTGGTGTCACTGGTGAAACTTCTTCTCTACAGTCCGTAATACGGGAAAGGGCATCCGCATTCTTGTGTAACTTCCCAGCACGATGTTCAACTTGAAAATCAAATGCCTGTAAGGCCATGTACCAGCGTGTCAACCTGGCATTGTGGTTCTTCATTTGCTGCAACCACTTAAGTGGGGCATGGTCTGTGACCAACTGGAACTTTCTCCCTGTAAGGTAAAACCTTAACGCCTCCACTGACCACTTTATAGCTAAACATTCTTTTTCTATTGTGGAATACTTTTGTTCAGCCGGTGACAACTTCCTGCTCAGGTACATCACAGGATGCTCCTCCCCTTCATGACACTGGGATAGAACCGCTCCTAGCCCTACGTCCGATGCATCTGTTTGAACCAGAAAGGGTTTCCTGAAGTCCACCCCTTTCAGTACCGGTCCTGTACACAATTTTCCTTTTAGGACTGAAAACGCTTTTTCAGCTTCAAGTGTCCACTTTAGCTGGTTTGGACAATTCTTCCTCAGCATATCCGTGAAAATTGCACTTTTCTCTGCAAATTGCAGCATAAATCTGCGGTAGTATCCAATAAGTCCCAAGAAACTTCTTAGTTGTTTCTTTGTTGTTGGAGGAGGAAAATTCCTGATGCTATCTACTTTACTCATTAGAGGTTTAATTTTTCCTCTTCCCACTAGGTGGCCCAGGTATTTTACCTCCCTATTTGCAAAGGCACACTTCTTCGGGTTTAAAGTGATTCCCGCTTGCTTCATGGAGCACAAGACTGCCCTGATCCTCTTTAGATGCTCCGCCCAGGTGTTGCTATGGATTATGACATCATCCATATATGCAAAAGCATAATTTTGGTGGGGTCGAAGTGCCTGATCCACTAACCTTTGGCAGGTAGCCGCTGCTCCATGCAGCCTGAAAGGCATCCTCTTGAACTGGAAAAGGCCAACGGGGGTGCTGAACGCAGTCTTCGGCTTCGACTCCCTGGTTAGAGGGATTTGCCAATATACTTTTGTCATATCAAGGGTGGTTAAGTATTGAGCCTGTCCCAGCTGGTCCAACAGCTCTTCAATTCTTGGCATTGGATATGCATCAAAAACTGATATTGCGTTTACCTGCCGGAAGTCAATACAAAATCTTAAAGATCCATCAGGCTTCGGCACCAGGACTATGGGGCTATTCCAGGGACTCTTTGACTCCTCTATTACTCCCATGTCCAACATCTCCTGGACTTGTGCCACTACTTCCTGTCTCTTGGCTTCAGGCAAGCGGTATGGCCTTTGACGAACTAATTTCCCAGGTGGAGTTATTATTTCATGGGCAACCAAATGTGTCTCCCCAGGTGTGGGTGTCAACACATCTGGGAATTCTTTAAGCAATTTCCTAATTTCTTCCTGTTGTACCACTGTCAGGTCCTCACCTATTTGGGGCTCTGATTTTTCTTTACAATCAGATACCTGGGGTCCCAAATCTTCCTCTTCATTCACCTCCCTCTCTCGGGCACAGGTGGCAGCTAGGCTTTTAACCCCTTTGACGTCAGTAGAACCAAAGCCTTTGGTTCCACGCTCAGAATTCTCCAGGGATGTGACCTCCACAGGTGGAAAACCCAGCCTCTCACAGATCAATTGGGCAATTCTGTCTCCTGTCTTCACGTGATAATCATTCTGTCCAAAATTAAATAACAGAACTTTAATATTGCCCCTGTAATCGGGATCAATTACTCCCGCAACCACATCGATGAAATATTTAAGGGCTAATCCGGACCTTGGGGCTACTCTCCCATAGCATCCAATAGGTATTTCCACTTGGAGACCGGTGGTCAACCAGGGCTCTCTCTTGGCTAGGTACAGTCACATTTTCTATGCTGCATAGGTCAAACCCAGCAGCTTGAGGGGTTGCCCGCTTAGGAGCTTGGGCCTTCTCTGTGACCCTATGGTACTTTAGGACGAACGTCTGCTTTGGGGTAGCTGGGTCTTCTGGACGCTTAACCATCTTTTTAGCTGGGGTCTGAGGACTTCCAAATAAAGGCCCGGGAGCTATTACCATTAAACCTTCTCCCTCCTTCTTTCCTAGTCCTTCCACTAGACCCTGCTTAAATCTTGGCCAGTCTCTTCCTAGAACCAAATCAAAGGGTAGCCTAGGCACCACTGCTAACAGGACTTCCTCTTGTCCCCCAGGCACTTAACCTTTAGCCTATAGGTGGGATATGATGTTGCAGCACCATGAATGCATCTGATGTGAACTTGGCTTTCAGGGGTTCTAGGCACAAATCCTTCTTGGGCCTCTATCCTCTTCCAAAGCCTTTTTGACATCATACTCTGGTCTGCCCCAGCGTCTAACAAAGAATTTGTGGTAATTCCTTGCACATCAACCATCAAAAGAAATCCTTCTTTGGGCTGTTTTAAATCCACCCCCATTAAGTTAGTGTGTGTCTTGCATCTCTTTTCTAAATGTCCCCAATTTCCACACTTGAAACATTTCTTTCTATTCCACTGTGTCATCTGGTTTGATACAGTACATTCATTTTCAGAAACATTTTTAATTATTTTCTTTTCTGATACAGCACATCTTGCCTCAGCACCAATCTTCAGAGGGCCACCCATTCTATGGCAAGCCTGCGTGGCTTCCAAGAATCTTTCTGCTAGCATGGTTGCCTCTCCAAGATTTTGGCAATTTTGCTGTATAAGGAAAGTGTGCAAATCTTTAGGGACCGCAGACATAAATTGTTCAAGCATTATAATGTCTAATAACATTTCTACCGTCTTTTGCTCAGGCTCCAACCATTTTACAGCTAAACCTCTGATTCTCTGACTCAGAGCCCTGGGTGTTTCACCCACTCTCAATGTAGTAGCTCTAAACATTCGCCTATACTCTGAAATAGACAACCCTAGGCGATCTCTAATAGCAGCCTTTACATCCTTATAATTCAAATCCTGGGCTGCTGGCATTGCTCTATAAGCTGCAAGCGCCTCTCCAGTTAATGAGGCTGCCAGCCTTACTGCCCACTGGGTCTCTGGCCATGCTAATGCTTGTGCCACTTTTTCAAAAGACTCTAGAAAATCATCAACATTATCATCTGGAGTTAACTTCCCAAAACTAAATGCCCCAATTCCTTGATTGAGTCCCACACTGTCCACATGTGGTGTACCAGTATTTACTGCTGGTCTTGCATCTGTTCCACTTTGGTTCTGCAGTTGAACTAGGGCTTGCACCAGATCAAGCACTGGCCTCTGCTGGTCCATTAAGGCTTTCATAGCAGTGTCCTGAGCCTGCTGTGCTAGCTCCTGTTGCCTGCTAAACTGGGCTGCCATCCAGCTAGCCATCTCCCTCGGATCCACCTTCCAAACAGGTGTGTGTTTTTCTACTTTTTTTTTTTCAATTACCCCTGTGCCTTACTCCCATCCACCACTAGACATGCCCAGGTACTTATTACCTTGTGTCAGTGATGAATCCAGCTCTGCACAGGGTCTTTTCCTCCTGGGACAGCTGCCTGGAACATCCACTTCTCCTCCAAAATGCAGTTGAGGGAAAATCTTTTTTTCCAGCTTTAAACTTGAACTTTAGTTGTAATCCTCAGCAAGTAAATCCCTTTTGTGCAAAAGCAATCCGAAAAACTACGCCATTTGTCAGACGGCTGCCTGGGTGAGAATCTTCACAGTCTTGACAAGTGCATATATCTATATGATTTGCAAGGGATTGTGGGCAATGCAGTTCATTCACACCAGACACAGCTGCTCACAATAATTAGTTGTGCTTTTGGGTAAAGCCAATAGGATATTTATTTATGGGGTTATTTCTCCCAACACAGATATGCTTGGTAGCACATAAATCAGGTTACTTGCTTTCAGTGTTAAACTTGAAAAAACAAAATCAGGAAAACAACATTTTAACTTATCAGGCAATCAATGCAAAAGAAATAAGACCTGGTTGGCAACAAACTGGTCTTTTCTGTAGGCTTTAGCTAATATTCTCTTAGCATATATCAAACAACAAACCAAAAGCCACAAAGAAAAGGAAAAACTGTTCTTTTCAGGTTATCTTCTTATATCTTCCCACATAGATTCAGAAGTGATTCTCTCAGAGCTCACAAGCAATTAGGTAAGGCTCAATTGCTAGCAGTTTCCCAGCTGAAACCCCTTAGCTGGCTTGCTTTCTACTGCGTGGCTAAAAATCCTACTCAGGAGCTTTTCTGAGCAGATTAAAGAACAAGTTTGTATTTCTTTGTGATGGTTGCTGTACTTTATAACAGAAAATCACCAAAGGAGTTTAGACAGAGAGCAGTCCATGTAAACACATTCTTCATCTGCTGTCATTCCCCCTTCTTCAACAAGCATGGGTTCAATATCATGGATTGGCACAGATGAATCTCCCAATGGAGCACTTTCAGGAGAATACTTGTTTCCCTGCTGTCTTTCAAGGTTATAGCTAGGGCATAGATCATACCTGAGCTTCCATTGCTGTTAGAGTTCCTCTCTATATAGCCTGGCCAGTATGTAGTCCAGTTCTTATGTCCAGCCTTCCAATCCAGATCCCTGGACACTGGATCTCTCTTCACATACCTTCTGGCACGGGTCTTAGGGTCCCTTCCACGTGCAGCCATCTCCCTCACAGGTACCGTCTGGAGATTCCTAGCTCTGCAGCACCATTCCTCTGGCTTTCCCCAGTCCAATGGTGTATGCTGGCCCTTGGAATGCCTCCCAGTATACGTACTGCTCTGGACTCTTCTAGACCTCTCAAAGGCTTTTCTCCTCTTTCTTTCAAAGGGTTTCTTTCCCTCTCTGTCCGTCCGGTTGGGCTTCTGCTTCTGATGATCCTCCTGATGATGAAGATGATCAAGCTCAAGCTGATTCTCTGTAGAATAAACTCTACCTTTATTCTGCTTAGATGAGTGCTCCCCCCTAATACAGCGCAGCTGTGCTGAATCAGGCCCTGCCCTTTGAGATGAGTACTTAGGGATTACCTCATAGCCCTCCTGATTGAACACACGTTTCCCCACTTCAGCTCCTCTAATGGCTGTTGGAAACCTGGTGCATTCTGGGACTGGTAGTCTTTTATGGGAAAATTCTGTTTTTTTTATTTCTACCAGAACTGACAGGTTGCTTGTTCAGAGTCACTTCACCTTTTCTATAGCTCCTTCCTGAGCTATGATAAGCTTCCTTATCACAAACCCCATTATAAATATCTCTCAGTGATGGCATTGTGTTTATGCAGGGTTAAGAGGGTAGTAAGTTGCAGAGAAATGCTGGCACTGTTTGTTTTATCAGATCTGTATAGCTGCTGCTTGCACTTGATAGATTTTGCAGGAAAACCACTTACTAAATACTGGTTTTACACAGTGCATTGTTCTCCCAACTGTGCATTGTTCTCCCAACTGTGCCTACATCCTCTCTGGTGCCTATTTGGAGGAAGTTTTGAATTTAGCTTGCACCTTTTCCAAGAGTAGCTTAAGGCAAGTTGCATTCCGGTACAGCAAGTATTTCAACCCCACATAAGGCTGCCCTTATAGGGTACTATAGTTGGGTAGCCATGTATCAAATGTCTTCTGGGAAGGGCTGGTGGTTCAGATTTGCCCTGATATATATCTTTTTTTTTAGTTCTTCTAATAAGTCTTCCTTTCCTTTACTCTTGTGCTTACTTATGTATGCATGCTGTGCTTTGCTGACCCATCATGGGAAATTGTACGTGCCATCTTTAGCATGGCCAGTACAAGATAACATGATAAAATGTATCAAGCCTCCGCTCTATGAAGATGGAGAACAAGCTATCTTTTTTCCAGTCCATGGTGCCTTTAAGCTTGCATGTAAGTCAACGCCCCTTCCAACAAAGGGGCTGATATAATCTGCATTATCTTTTAGCACAGTAGTTTACTCCTGATTTTCCTGCGCTAATCTTATTTCCAAAGATGTAAGAATTTTTAGCATGGAAAAAATGAAAAATAAAACAGCTGTGCTAAAGGGTAGCATGGAGACCACATCTTTAATTGCAACGGATGTGAAAAGCTACTAACCCCTTTGTGGCTCAGGGCTGGAGTAAAGATGCAGCATGGGAATAAGGGTTATCTGAGGTGAAGTGCAGCACTTCACCTTAGATGACCCTTTTCAGCACACATCCCTGGTGGCCAGTGGGCCACAGATTTCCGGGCCACATAGCCATCTCTGGTCCAAGTGGGACCGGTGACCTCTGACCTACAATGCCAGTCATTCCTGGATTCCTGGTAGCCCAGTGGGCCCCGCCCCTCCCCACCCACCATCATCAGGTTTGTGCTGGGAGGCAGGAGCGATGCATGTTTACTCCTGCCTCTGGCACCCCCATCTTGCAAAATGGCAGTGTCTAATCCTTAGCAGTGCATTACTAGCGGTCAGGCACCTCCATTTTATAGGATGGCAGCAAAAAGAAGAGGATACTGCTCGATACCTTCCTGGGTCCAGGTAAGGGAAGGTACAGTAGCATTAGAGGCTGGTTGAGGGCCTTCCCCATCTGGGCAACCTGAACCAGATAGTCCTGGGGGGGGGGGGGGGATATTTTCTTTCTTTCCATCACTATGTGAATGAGGATTGGCTCACCTTTTGACAGGAATGGAGAAAGAAAAATAGACTTCTGCCTCATTCACAAAATGGTGGCATGTTACTGCAATGGTAAACAGGTTCTTTTTCTGTCAGCACACATTGTTTTTAATGTTGTGGTAATTTGCATGCCATCAGGAGTAAAAGCTTTTTCAGCATGTGTGTTAGAACGCTGTGCTTGAAGCTCATTGTGCCATTCTAATGCGGGGCTTACTACATTGGCCCTCAAAGTGCCATTTACTGCCTAGCGCACACTTTTGAACTGATTGTTCTAATGGATCAGCAGCTGGAATAAGAAATGTTTTGACAGGGTAGTAATGCAGAGATAAATATGGACGTTTTCATGCTTACATAACAGGAAAATACATTGTAGGTTGATCCACAGAAGTCTGTATGGGATTTGACTTGCCAAGCTTGGTACTAACCTCTTGTATTATTCTAATATTGCTTATACACAGTATTTCAGTTGATTTATTATATGGTGCTTTTTTGTACCTCCAGGCTGCAGCTCTGAAGGTAATGCTCATCTGTTTTCTTTCTTTAATTTAGACACAAGTTGATGGGCAGCTTTTCTTAATTAAACACCTCTTGATTCTTCGTGAACAAATTGCTCCATTCCATACTGAATTCACCATTAAGGAAATTTCCCTGGATCTTAAGAAAACTCGAGGTACAGGCAGCAGTGCTGGCAGACAAAGCTGAGTAGGCTAGTGCTGTCCTGCCCTTGTGGGTTTAATTTGGGATTATGTGCAGTGACCTGCATGTTTGCATGCATTGCTGATTCAAATTGACACATTCCAGTAACAAATTCATTCTAATATAGTTCTCCGTTGAACATACCAGATAAAACACTTTTCTAGCTCGTACCATGTTTTTATTATAACTTTCCTCTTCCTGAGTCCTTCCTTTCAGATGTACCTTTCTTCTTATTCACTTTAAAACAATTGTATCACCACTGACCTGTTTTATCAGCATTTAACCCCAGTGTATACAGTGGTATCAACTGACACTCTTATTTTCTGAACAGGCTGATCCAGTCCTGGAATTTTACTGTTTGATGACTGGATTTCTAGTCCTGTTTTTCTGCCCTGCTTTTCTTAGGGCAATCCTGTGTGCAGTGCTATAATATCAGAAATGGATCAATCAGCCCTAAAAAAAATGGAGCCAGTTGATAACATAGTGAAATGAATACATGCAGTTCATTACAAAGCTCTTTGTGGTTGTGGTGATATTCTGAATTCTGAGACTGACGGCTTCTTGTCCCATTTGCTTAACTGCATGAGTCCTTAACTGTGTTTAATGTATACATTGTCCAGTCCCGCTTTTGTTTGGCATCATAATTCCTGGCTTACTCTCACCATCTATTCTTATAAATTGTTCTTGACTATTAAAGGCTCTTTTAAATACATAGGGGAGTTGAGGTGAGGGGGAGCATCGGGTGTGCTGGGGGAGGGCAGGGTTGTGGTCCAAGCCCACCGGGCTACAAAGATGTTTTTTCAGAGTGGGAGTAAGGGACGAGAGTCAAAGAAGTCTGGCCTGTGTGTTTTTGAGGGATTATTTTTTTGTTGTTTCAAATATAAAGCATTATACCACAAGCTAAGGAAACAGGCTCCATTCATTACTTGACCACTTGATTTCAGAGACATCCACCAGGCACTCATATTATCTTCAGGGTCTACCAAGAGCAACTATTCAACCCCTGCAAATAGCTCAAAATACAGTCGCAAAGATAATATCAAATTCATCACACCATGATCATATCACACTTGTACTTCAAAATTTGCACTGGCTCCCAATATGCAAGCGAATTAATTACAAGACCATTATAACCACCTTCAAAATACTCCATCAATCAACCCAAATTCTTCAAAGCCTAATTTTGAAACCACCAGAAACTAGAACAAGGCACACAGCAAATCAAGGAATGCTAACAGTCCCACCACTTCAAGCCAGATACAATCAGAAACCTCCAAGCGAGTCTTCTCGCTTTACGCACCACATATTTGGAACTCATTACCCAATGATGTACGGTCAATAATAGACATCATGGGTAAAGTAAAGACACACCTATTTCTATTGCACTATGGCACCGACTCAGATGCGGAAACATAAATCCATAAGGTTAAGAACTCACCATACCACCACAGCACTACATCAATAGATTTTATTATATAATTTAGTCTGACTAAATTAATCATACCCCATGGTATGCTCCTAGAACATCCATGAAAATCCCCCAGAGAAAGAATGTTGTAAGACTACTATTCTATTGTTAAGAGCACCTTCTGAACTTTTGTTTAAATGCACCTTCTATAAAATTTTGTAACCACCTTCGAGGTCTGTGCTTTTATTCCTGGTATTTCCTCGTCCCGAAAAAGACCGGGGGTCTTTGGCCCATCCTCGACCTTCGCAAGCTGAACAAGTTCCTGGTGCGGGAGAAATTCAAGATGCTATCTCTTGGCGTGCTGCTGCCCTTCCTCCGGCAGGACGACTGGCTATGCTCCTTGGATCTGAAGGATGCTTACGCCCATATCTTGATCCACCCCCAACAAAGGCAATACCTGCGTTTCAGGGGGCAGGGAGAGCACTTCCAGTACAGGGTGCTCCCCTTCGGACTTGCATCCGCCCCACGGGTCTTCACGAAGTGCCTCGTTGTGGCCGCCGCTCACCTTCGGTGCCGAGGCGTGCCAGTGTTTCCCTACCTCGATGACTGGCTCGTTGTGGGCTCCTCCGTCGAGGAGGCCCGGCAAGCGATGTCGTGCACTGTCATCCTCTTGGAGAGCTTGGGGTTCTCTGTCAACTACCCAACGGCTCAACTCGAGCCGACACAGGCTCTTGAGTTCATCGGGGCGCACCTCGATACTCGGCAGGCCATTGCCTTCTTGCCGGTGGATCGCTCCACCTGCCTCCGAGCTCTGGCGACTAGCGTCCAAAGCGTCTACTAAGTCACCGCTCGGTCCATGCTACGTCTCTTGGGCCACATGGCCTTGACCGTGCATGTGGTTCCTCACTCCCACCTCCACATGCGGATGGCCCAGTGGTGTCTCAGTTCCCAATGAAGTCAATCCCTCGTACACCTCAGGGACCCCGTCAGGGTTCTTCCCGACCTTCGTTTGTCCCTGAACTGGTGGCAAAACCCCCGCAACCTCCTGTGGGAATCGCCCTTCCAGGCCCCACAGCACAATGTGGTGCTGACCACAGACGCTTCCCTGTTAGGGTGGGAAGCCCATTGCGGGTCTCTTTGCATGCAGGGGCAATGGTCACCCTCTGAGGCTCAGCAGTAGATAAACCTGCTCGAGCTCCAGGCCATCCGGTGGGCCCTGAGGGCCTTCGAGGATCTCCTCAGCAGGAAGTCGGTTGTGGTACAGACCGACAACCGGATAGCGATGTTCCACAGCAACAAAGAGGGGGCACGGGGTCGCACTCCCTCTGCAGGGAAGTGGTCCTCATCTGCTCTTTCGCCACCCAACGGAGGGTATCCCTCAAGGCAATGTACCTCCCGGGTTAGGAGAATGGCCTGGCAGACAGACTCAGCAGAATCCTTCGCCCCCACGAGTGGCACCTGGATCCCAGAGTGGCAGGCTGGCTGTTTCTATGCTGGGGCACTCCAGCGATGGACCCCTTCGCCAGCCCCCAAAACACACAGCGTCCCCGCTTCTGAAGCCTGGTGCCACACCCGGGCAGGAAGGGCCTCGGTGCATTTATCTTGGACTGGTCCTCCAGTCTCCTATATGCATTCCCTCCTTTCCCCCTCATTGCGAGGACTCTGTTCAAGGTTCAACGGGACGGGGCTTCACTGATTCTTGTGGCCTCGGCAGCCTTGGTTCCCACTCCTGCTCCGGCTGTCGTCGGAGCCTCCGATTCCCCTGGGCTCTGCCAGGGACTTCCTGATGCAAGAGGAGGGTCGAGTACTACACCCGAACCTACCCTCCCTATCCCTCATGGCCTGGCGGCATAACTGGTCTCTCTAGACTCTCTGGCACTTCCGGAGGAGATCGAGGAAATCCTCCTTGCCTCGAGGAAGAACTCCACTAGGCGGGCTTATGCCTTTATGTGGAAATGCTTCTCCGTCTGGTGCTCAGAACACCCTTCTCTTGCCTGGTTCGGTGGGCCCTCCAGTACCTTCTCCACCTCTCGAGGGAAGGGCTGAAGTCGACCTCTGAGAGTTCATTTGAGCGCCATATTGGCTAACATCTCCCTATCGAGGGAAAGCCTCTCTCGGGGCAGCCATTAGTTTCCCGCTTCATGCGGGGCCTTCTGTTATCCAAGCAGCCCATCTGTCCCCCTCCAGCAGAATGGGACTTGAATGTGGTGCTCACGCAGCTCACTCGTCCACCCTTCAAGCCAATGGCGACGTGTTCGCTCTGGCACTTCTCCTGGAAGGTGGCCTTCCTGGTGGCACTGACCTCGGCTTGCCGAGTCAGTGAGCTTCAGGCACTCATGGCTGGCGCCCCTTACACCAGGTTTTATCGGAACAGGGTGGTCCTCCGGCCATCCTAAATTCTTACCCAAGGTCGTGTCAGCCTTTCATATCAACCAAGAGATAGTACTCCCGCCTTTCTTCCCAAGGCCCCATGCCGATCAGGTGTTGGCGGCTCTCCACACCCTCGACTGCAAGCGGGCCCTCGCCTTCTACTTGCAGCGTACCCAGACTCACCGCAAGTCTGACAGACTTTTCGTGACCTACGATCCCAATAGGCAGGGGCAAGCAGTCACCAAGCGCACCCTGTCTATTTGGGTGGAGGACTGCATCACGTTTGCCCATGCAAAGGCGGGCGTCCCTCTGGATCGTCGAGTCACTGCACATGGGGTCCGAGCAAAGCGGCCTCTGTGGTCTCACTGCACTCCGTGTCCATGATGGAATCTGCCGGGCAGCTACCTGTCTTCCACGAACACCTTCGCTGCCCACTACTGCCTGGAGAGGGAGTCTCGCCGGGACAGCGCCTTCGGCCAGGCTGTACTCCGTAAGTCTGTTCGGGGTATAAGAAACTCCTGCCCTCCGACCCCTCTTTACGGCTACCGAGGGCTTCGCCCCAAGGATTCGGGCTCCTTCGGGCTTCGGCTAATTCTTACAGCCTCGCGAAGGCGTATTTTTGTTTACAGGTTCGGTAGCCTGTAGCTAGGGAGTTCCATAAGTGAGAACTGACTTCCTGCTTGTTCCTGGAGAAAGTGTAGTTACTCACCTGTAACAGGTGTTCTCCAGGGACAGCAGGAATCAGTCCTCACTACCCTCCCGCCTCACCTATTGAGTTGCTGTATTTTTGTCCTTCCCTTGCTATCTGCTTGGTAGGGCTCGAGCTAAGGGACCTGACTGAGCAAGATGGCACCCTTGGGCAGGAAGAGGACTACGCATGCGTGGTAGCAATCCCAAAGGCTTTCTTTGAAAGCTGGGGAATTGCTCCACGCAGGCTCCATTGGTGCCGATGTCACCCATAAGTGAGGACTGATTCCTGCTGTCCCTGGAGAACACTTGTTACAGGTGAGTAGCTACGCTATTTTCTCTGTATTCGGTAGATTAAAATTGGCAACTGTCTGGCTTTTTTTCTTGATTCTACTTATTTTTACATCAATTTCTGGATGTTAGAATGACAGCTAACGTGGATATTTTTCAGAGTTTGAAACCTCTATCTCCAGGAACAAGCAGGAATGAGTCTTCACATATGGGTACGTCGGTACCGACGGAGCCTGTGCGGGAACGCTCCCCAGCGTCCAATCAGAAAGCTTTTGGGAGCATCCCTCAGCGCCTGAACGCTGCCTTCCCGCCTTTCCAACTGTCTCTCCTCAGTTTTCGTTTTTCCGCAGAGCCGGCAGGACGTCCTCCTGTCACCGCAGAAACTTTTTTCTTTAATTTTTTAATTCTTGTTTTCTTGTGGTCGCGGCTGTTTTTCCGCCGCCACCAGTACCGCCAGTGGGGTTTTTTCTTTTCTTTTTCTCAAACTGAGGGAGAGTTTTCCCTCAGTTTCTGTCTTACAGTTTTTTGGGCCTATAAGGCCTCTCCATCATGGAGCCGCCTTCTCCTAAGAAGTGCCTTCACTGTGGAAATAGTTTTCTTTTTAGACTCCAATGACTGGTGTCTAACCTGTTTGGATCCTGACCCTTTTTCCCCTGAACCGTCAGGCTACAATACTGTGAGAAGAGATTCTCTCTTTCGAGTTTCCCTCGATACCGTTTTCCTTCCCTATGGCAGGGCACCGGCCATTTCTTCTCTACAGGATCAGGTAACCCACAAACAGTCTGTTAAGACTAGCCAATCCTTGAGTGGTAAGTCTCATGCTAAGCATGCTGACGGCCCCGGCCTTGCCCTCAAGACCCCATTGGCATTAAAACCCCGGCGGGAGTCTTCGGGCTCCAAAGCTTTTCAGGGGTTTCAGGTTGTTCCTGGGGCTCACCCCTCACAGAATATACCTGTGCCATGCTTGGTGGTGGCATCCGCTTCGAGCGGTACCGATACCCCGGCATCGGCACCGGTGTTGAGTGATCTGCTCTTCACCAGGGATCGTCATCTGGCGTTCTCGGTACCTTCGGGACCAACCGAAACGTCCCAGATTGACTTTCCAGTATCGGCAGTACCGCCGATACCACCACCGACGTCAGTACCCTGTCGGGTATATTCGTAGCACAAAAATAAGTTAGACTCTCTGTTGTTGTCTAGGGGAGATAGCTACTAATATACAGCCCAAGGTTCGGAAGTTATTCTGGCAATGAGCCACGAAAGAATTCTGTTCTGCAGATATATATTAGACTTTATTATAGGCAACCAAATAGAAAAATATACAAACACACATATATGGCTAATTAGAAACATAAAGTAACAATTTGTTATTGTACAGATATACAATTGGACAATGCAATAAATCACAGACTAGTAAACCAGACGTCACTGATTCGCTCTGCACTTAGGAAAAGTAAGAAATATATTGCTAACCCCTTTGCCCTTCCAGGAGAGGAGAGATAAGCCGGTACCTTAGCTCCGTCGGCAGAGACAGCTTCGTCCAAGGATGCAGCTGTTAGCTAATGCCGGCTCCAGCCCCTTCAGAGGCGAGCCGCAGTAAGTCCGAACCGGAGGGATCAGTGAAAGTCTTATCTCAGACCTGTGAAGGACGGCCTAGCCCACACGTCTGGCGAAAGGCTCAGGGCTCAGGAATCAGGTACGCAGTGCACAGCAGCAGGACCGGTGCAGAAGTCTATGTCCAGGTGGGGAGAAAAACCCCCAACTCCTTCTCTCACCGCTACTTAGAACTAGAACTTTTCCAGCGCAGAATGCAGAATTCTGTGTGTGAATCCTCCGTCATAGGTCCGATGATTGGTTGGCAGCAGGCAGTCTGAGGTGTTCTCAGCGAATCAGAAGGTAGATGATGCGCAGCGTCTTGCAAACAAAGGAGCCATGGTAAAAGTCAGGCAGAAGCAACAGTATGTAACTTCTGGGCATGTACAAGTGTCCAAGGCCAGCCACGGACAATAGCCTCTGTATGCATGCACACTTAGAAACGCTGTGCAAGCAGTTGCATGAAGACAGGCTTATAGCTGAACACAGCAAAAGCGAAGTGAAGAATCCATCTTGTTTGGTGCAGTTTTGTTCAGGCCTGAGTTGCTGAGCAGGCCAGAGATTTGCATGTAGAATTGCAGGGGTACCAGCCCTACATCTCCCCCCCCTTGTAAGATGGAGGATGCTACAAGGGAGTACACTCCATCGTACAAAGCCTAACTAGCAGTACTACTGTGCAGGTCAGAACCAAATGACAAATGATTGACTAAGACATGATAAGTGGATAATACTTCAAGCACAATATGCATGAAAGCAATACTGCATGAGGAATAATACAGTGAATACACTCAAGCAATAAAAGAAGTCAAAATAAAATGACATAGATACAGTCAAGTCAATTTAAACAAAATAATGCATGGTAACTTCAAACTCAAGAGTATATAGATAGTATCCAAACCAAAAATGCATATCAGTAATGCAATATAATGTGTTAGTGTAACACTAAGGGGAACACTCAAAAGTAATGAGAAGCCATGTGTAACAGTTAGTAAAATAAACACATGCTATCTATAAAAGAAAAAAAAGCAACTCAATTAAGAGTAATGGATAACTTTCAAAGAAAATGGTGACACTTATTCAAAAGTGTGACGTTCCAGCAAATCCTGCAGACGCATGGCAGGCAGCAGAGGTGCAGGATGCAGAGAGCGACGAAGAGCACGAATCTGCCTCTGTTGATACAAAGAGATAAGAAACTGGAGCACCAACAGAAAGAAAAGACCAGGCACAATGACATGGGACATAAAATCAGTTTGTAAAATGTCCACATCACGTGAATCAAAGTTATAATCAGCAATGGCAAGGTCGTCCTGGTCAATGGACAGTTCAACTGTGTGAGAGTCCTTATAGTCCAAAAAATAGTTCAAGGCTGCAGTGAAGTCAATCTCATGACCTCGAAACACATCCAATATCTGGAGCTCCGTCGAAACAGGGTCAGCATCAAGATAAAACAAGGAAACTCCACCAACATTAACAATGGAGTTCTTGGGAACATCAATCAAGCAAACATTGCAGGGTAGAGGAACTCTATTATGAATGTCATGTTTATTCATGGTGACCAGGAGTTCACTCAAAGGGGTGCTAACCAGCCAAACATTGTTGACAACAGCAACTTTCGTCTCAGAAAAGTCATCGTATTTGGTCATGGCAACTTTACATTGTTCTTTCACATTTTCAGCAGACAACCCACAAAGAGCCGTAGAAGTGTCTTTTAGAAAAGGTTTACCAGGACATAACCAATGAATGTCTTTAGAACGTTGGCACATGCCAAGATTAGGCACCACGTATATTAGTGATGCGTGCAACAGACGATTCAAAATGTTTCTGTAAAACATGTTGGGGATCTAGGGACACAAAAACTTTCTGTGTGACAGTCTGGGACTGTGTAATCAGGAAACCAGGCGCATCCTGTAGCACGACACCAGAAAGAGGGCCAGGTTCAATCAATCTGGCAACCTCGGATCCCGCTAACATCAAAATCAGGAACAGGACCTTCAAAGTCCGGGACTCCATCTGTAAAAGAAAACAAACAGGCTATGCTGCCTGAAGGTTAGCATCACTCACTTCAGCAAGAGGTTCTTCAGGAAGGAGCTTACTGGGATGACACGGTCTAAGCTGATTAATGTGGACCCATTTAAGGGAGCCTTCCCTCTCAGTACTGGACTTCATTCGAATTTGATAAGCAACAGGGGAGGCTTTATCCACAATAGGAAATGGACCGTTCCAGCTAGGTAGAAATTTACAGTCTTTGACCTTATTCTTACCAAAATTGTAGTAGAATACCTTATCGCCAATCTGGTATTCTTTAGAGGTAGTTCTCAAATCATAGTAGGTCTTCCTACCCCTAGCAGCAGTGTCCAAATTCTTTCGGGCAAAGGCAAAGGCACTTTGCAAGTGTTGCCTTAAATGGGCAACATATTCATGAGCAGTTGTAGCAGCAGCGAGATTCACATCATTAGTCCTGTAAAGAAGATGAAGGGGTAAAACCATGTCCCTACCTGTCATCATCTCAAAAGGGGACACACCAGTAGCACGATGACGCGTGGCTCTGATAGCCATCAGGACCAAGGGCAGTTTGATGTCCCAGTCCTTCCCAGAGGAAGAAACATACTTTTTCAAGATACTGATGATAGTTTTGTTTGCTCTCTCCACTTGTCCAGAGGATTGTGGACGATAAGCAATGTGGACTTTGGCCTTCACACCTAGTACCTTCCACAGATGCTTAATGACTTGTCCCGTGAAGTGGGAACCCTGGTCGGATTCCACTCGCATGGGGAGGCCCCACCTGCTGAAAACATGGTTTAACAACAAGGTGGCCGTGGTCTCGGCGGTACAGTTGGGTGCTGGGATGCACTCGACCCACTTAGTGAATAAGCAGGTAACTGTCAACATATATTGGTTGCCTCGAGAGGATCGGGGCACGGGGCCGATCCAATCAATACAGAGATCAGACCAAGGCATGGTCAGACCTCTGTTTCTCAAAGGTGCTCTATGAGAAGGAGCTGCAGGTTGAAATCTGCAACAGGTCAGACAACCTTTAGTATACAATTGGACATCTTGGTACATGTGGGGCCAGTAGGCCACTTGTTTCAACGTTTCATAGGTTATTCGGTCACCTCTATGACCGGCACAAGGCTCATCATGAGCGTGCTGTAACATAACTCCACGGAAGGCCCGAGGTACCACCCATTGCACAATACCATGCTTACTCGTCCATATCAACAGATCTTTCTGGAGATGGAACATGTCCTTGGAGATGTAGAGGATTCTCAGTTCCTCATCGTCCTGACAATCCTCCAGAGTTAATGGGTGTTCCTGGGGGTTCTGCAGAAAAAGGTAGAAACGTCCAAGAGTAGGATCTTGTTTCTGGGCTTGCACGAGGTCGAGATCTGTGCTCTCGCCACACCATTGAACCACAGGGGGCATGGTGGATAATTGAGCTTGTCGCCGGGTAACCGCCGTCACCATTTGAAGCCCATTGGTCTCGGGAGCCTCCAACTGCCAGAGGTCTCCAGAGACAGCACCCTCCTTGGCAAGCTGATCAGCTAGATCATTTCCAATCTTGTCAGGATTATCAACACGGGAATGACCTTTCACTTTCTTCCAGTAGATGGTCATGTCATGTTCATGAGCTACCTTGTCCAAGGCCAGAATCAATCCGGCATGTTTGGCAGGTTTCCCTTTGGAATTCAGCATATTGTTAGATTTCCAAATGGGTAAGTGGGAAACAAAATTCTGTCTGACGTAGTCTGAATCAGTACAGATGGTTAGGGTGTGAACCCCTCCCTGTGCAGCAGACTGGAGAGCTGCCAGGGCTGCAGCTAGCTCTGCATACTGATTAGTCTTGGTACCCAGACGGTACTTGAAGGGTTTACAAGGGTGGTTCTGGTTCCAAACTACACCTATACCTGCTATACCAGTTCATGGTCAGGCTCTCGACGGTAAGCACAACCGTCCACATACACCTTGGGGTAGCCTTTACAGAGGTTCTCATCATAAGGACGATGACGAGAAGACTCAGGCATACATGACTCCATATCGGTGTCTAAATTACCCACTAAAGGTTCTCTGGCAGTGCAATCGTGCAATTCAGCCAGGCCCTGTGCGGCAGCATCCTTGCGGTTTTGAGCATACCTGACCTCCAGGGGCCAGCCCTGAAGTGCTAAGGTCCAGGAGACAATGCGACTGTTTGACACTTGTCCCGATTTAATCCGATCACTGCCTAGGAACTTGATGGGTTGGTGATGAGTCTCAACAACCAACCTCTCACCTTGGATATAACTGCGGAAATATTGGAGGGCCCAGACTGTGGACAACAAGGATTTCTCACAGTCAGAGTATTTCTTCTCCACTTCCGTTAAAGCTTTGCTGGCATAGGCAATAACTTTCCTATCTGTGTCATGCATCTGGTACAGAACAGCACTCATAGAGTGATCGGTGAAACCTAGTTCCACGAAGAATTCTTTGCCACTCTCTGGATAGGCAAGACAGGGAGCTCGACCCAAAGCTGCCTTCAGCTCTTCTAGAGCTGCCTCTTGGTCGAGATTCCATACCCAAGGTTCATCTCTTTTGAGGAGTTTGACCAGGGGTTGGGAAATCTCCGCATATTGATCCACGAATTGGCGTGAATAATTGCAAATGCCCAAGAATGAGCGCAGCTCATTCACGTTGGTCGGACGTTTGAGTTGTTGCAAGGCCGCAATTCTCTTCCTTTGAGGCCGCAGTCCCTCAGCAGAAACTTCGTAACCCAAATAATTGAGGGATTTCCGGCACCATTGGCCCTTTGACAAGGACAGCTTTGCTCCCGCAGCTTTCAGTTGCTGGAAGACATGCTCTATTTCTTGCAAATGGTCAGTGAAACTGGTGCTCTTCACCAGAATGTCGTCTACATAGACGAGGGTGCCTCTAGTCTCAGCATCAGGCAAAGCCTTATGGAGGAAAATATTGAAGTCTGCTGGGGCATTCAAATAACCAAACGGTGTCTGATTCCAAGTATATTGTCGCCTACCGAAGGTAAAAGCCAGCTTATGCTGATCTTCTGGATGGACAGGTATAGTCCAAAATCCTGAGGCCAGATCCAGGCTGGTAAAGTACCTTGCACCCTTGATGGTGGCTAAGTTCTGTTCCAGATGTGCCATAGGCCATCTGGATAGAGGTACCTTTTTGTTAAGCTGGCGATAGTCCAAAGCTAAGCGCCAGCTAGAGTCCTTCTTGATGACAGGCCACAGTGGGGCATTGTAAGTACTGTTGCATTGACGTATAATTCCCTTTTGTTCCAGGGAATTAATGATTCTCCAGGACCAAGCAGGAAGTCAGTCCTCACTTATGGGTGACGTCGGCGCCGACGGAGCCCTCGCGGAGCAATTTTCCCCAGCTTTCAAAGAAAGCCTTTGGGAATTGCAGCGCGCATGCGCGGTCCTCTTCCCGCCCAAGGGTGCCATCTTAGCCAGTCTTCTTTTTTCCGCGGAGCCCTACAGACGTCCCCGTCTTGTCCCCGCGAAAAAGTCGATATTTCTTCATTATTTTATTCTTTTTCCTTCGGTTCGACGCCGGTCTTTTTTCCCGCCCGGACTCGCGACGCCGGTCACGAGTCCTCTTCCTTTTTTTTCGGTTTTTCTGACTTCGTCTGCTTTGGTTTTCTTTTTTCCCGGGAAGCCGGGTCCTTTGACCTCGAAGGGGCCCTTTTCCCCCGATGGCTGCCAGTGGTTTTAAGCGGTGTGGTCAGTGTGACCGAAATATGTCACTAACTGACACACACGACTTTTGCCTCCGCTGCCTGTGCCCGGATCATGAGGAACTGATCTGTGGGCCCTGCGGCAAAATGTCCTCAAAAGCGTTGAGAAGTCGGCGGCATCAGCGTGATAGAATCTTCGCTGACCCCAGCCGTACCCGGACCTCGTCGGAGGCCTCCGCGTCCAAAGGCTCCAGCTCGGACCGTCGCCGGAGTTCCTCCGACCGGGGTTCTCCCTCCGGGGACCATCGTCGGCAGGTGAAACCTGCGAGGGCGGCGTCGGTGGACGCTCCTGGTTCCGCGAGGGCCAGGTCGCATAGCCCCGACAGCCGCCCCGGGTCCTTGGAGAAGGAACACCTCACGAAGCGACCTCGCCTGGAGTCGGAGATGCCTGCTCGGGTAAGTCCTGTGGTCCTTCTGGACTCGCCTCCGCGACAGCCGACGTCGGGCCCGACGCCGTCGGGGCCCGAGTCGGGGGCTGCTGGGTCACCTGAGCTCGGACTCAGGTTGACGGCCTTGGAGAGCAGACTGTCTGCCTTCATGGACCAGCAGCGGGCACTGCTCGCTGGCCTCGCTGGCGCCGCTGCCCCGACCGCCGGGACGTCGACTTCCAAGTCGACCCCGGAGACCGAGCCGATCCTCGAGTCGATGCGAACTCGAGTCGATCCTCGGTCGAGGTCACCCTCGGCCTCCCGTTCGGGACCGAGGTCGCCGACGCCGACTCCCTCGGCGTCGGGGCGGCAGGCGCCGCGCCCTGCCCGAGCCGACCCCACCGAGTCCTCGTCGGAGTCGGTCTGGGAGTCTGAAGAGGAAGAGTCGCCTGATTCTTTCCGGACTCGGTGTGTCCCCTCGGACTCACCGGAGTCCGAGCCTCGGAAGCTGTCCCCCCCGGAGGATGCCCGGTTCTCGGACTTCGTTAGGGATATGGCCAAGGCTTTGGCCTTCCCTGCGGACCCCGAGGAGGAGCCTCGAGCCGAAGAGCTCGACGCCCTCCAGTATGACTCTCCCGCAAGGGAACACTTTACTGTACCGGTTCCTCCTATGCTGGAACGACTACTCTTCCGCATGTGGGAGAGTCCGGCCTCCTCGCCGGTCCTGAGCAAGCGGGTCGATTCTATCTATCGAGTCCGCAAGAGCCCTGGCTTTCAAAAGGCACAGCTACCACACCATTCCATGGTAGTGGAATCGGCCATGCATCGTCTTAAGAGCCAGAAGATGCACTCCTCGGTGCCTCCTGGCAGGGAGGCCCGTAACCTGGATGGCCTTGGTAAGAAGTGTTTCCAGGGCTCTATGCTCGCATGTCGTGTCCAGACTTACCAGCTATACATGGGCATGTATCTCCGAGATCTGGCTAAAGAGCTAGCCGGATTCTCCGCTGGGTTGTCCGAGGAACCCTTGCGGAGGTTCCTGGCCTTGTCCACTGGCATTCGGGAATGCTCAAAGTTCATGTCCCGAGCAGCCTATGATGGCTTTGAAGCATCGGCTCGAGTGGCCGCAGCCGGCATCGGTGCCCGCCGACAGGCTTGGCTTCAGTCGTCAGACCTTGAGCCCTGGGTGCAGGACAAGTTGGTCGATGTCCCCTGCCGAGGCGAAAACCTCTTTGGCAAGCCCATGGCGGAAAAGGCTGCACAAATTGAGACTGAGACTCTCACCAGGACCAGGCTTTCTAGGAAGACCTCCGCCCCTTCCCAGAACAAGAAGGGCTCGGGAAAAAGTCCTTTTACCCGAGGAAGGCGGCTGCCTACAAACAATACCCCCATTATCAGGCCCCTGCAGCTCCCCAACAGGGCCAGCAGGCCAAGGGACGGGGTAACGGGTCCCGTAGGCAGCAAGCCCCCAAGCCTGCACCACCAGCCCCTGCTCAGCAGGGTGGGGGTTTTTGACTCACTAAGCATAGCCTCTCCCCCCCCCGCTGGTTCCTCCCAGCACCGGAGGCCGGCTGGTTCACTTCGCCCACAGGTGGTCCAGCATCACCGCAGATGCCTGGGTGCTTCAAGTCGTGCGAGAAGGCTATCTTCTCCACTTCCACCAGTTCCCTCCCTCCTATTTTCCGGGAGAACCTCCACGACCCCCTCTGCACAGGGAATTACTCCTTCAGGAGTTAGCAGGTCTTCTGCAGGAACAGGCGGTGGAACCGGTGCCACACCACCTGAGAAGTCAAGGCTTTTATTCCAGGTATTTTCTAATACCAAAGAGAACAGGGGGCCTCAGACCCATCCTGGACTTGCGCAACCTCAACAAGTTCCTTGTGCGGGAGAAGTTCAAAATGCTTACCCTTGGAATCCTTCTGCCCTACCTCCAGCAGGGAGATTGGCTATGCTCCTTGGATCTAAAGGATGCCTACACGCACATCCTCATCCACCCAAGCCACCGCCAATACCTAAGGTTTGTGGTGGCAGGAAATCATTACCAGTACAGAGTACTGCCCTTTGGCCTGTCCTCCGCACCGCGAGTCTTCACAAAATGTCTCGCGGTGGTGGCGGCCCATCTCCGGCTTCACGGCCTCTGTCTTCCCGTACCTCGACGACTGGCTCATCAGAGCAGCGTCCGCTCTGGAGGTCACCAACGCCACGCGCCGCACGGTGACTCTTCTGCAGCACTTGGGCTTTGTCATAAACTTCGCAAAGTCCACTTTGCTCCCCTCACAGGATCTCGAGTTCATCGGCGCAAGGCTGCACACTCCTCAGGCGCGAGCATACCTACCGCTCGACAGGGCTCAACGGCTCATGGACCTAGCCGACCGTTTTCGCAGCCAGCCCCTGGTCTCCGCCAGGCGCTTCCTGAGACTACTCGGCCATATGGCTTCCACCGTCCATGTGACCCCCAATGCCCGCCTGAATATGCGGCCTGCTCAATGGTGTCTCCGCCAGCAGTGGCGACAAGCCACAGGCGGCCTAGCAGACCTAGTGCGCGTCTCCGAGCCGCTGATCTCGTCTCTCCGGTGGTGGCTTCGGCAGCCGAACCTGATATTCGGAATGCCTTTCCAGTCACCTCAGCCGACCCGGGTGCTGACCACGGATGCATCCCTCCTGGGCTGGGGAGCACATTGCCAAGGGGCACGTACTCAGGGCCTCTGGACCACGTGGGAGTCTGCTCAGCAGATCAACTTCCTGGAGCTCAGGGCGATCCGCCTAGCTCTCAAGGCATTCTCCCACCTGACTTCCCACCAGTCCGTCTTTGTCCAGACGGACAATCAAGTTGCCATGTTCTACGTGAACAAGCAGGGGGGCACGGGCTCCTTCCTCCTCTGCCGGGAGGCACAGAAGCTCTGCTCTTGGGCCGTCAGTCACGGCATTCTCCTCAAGGCAGTTTATCTCCCGGGCCAAGAAAATTGCCTTGCGGACAAACTCAGCAGGGTCCTCCAGCCGCACGAGTGGCGTCTGGATCCCTTGGTAGTTCAGAAGCTCTTCCTAAAGTGGGGCCTCCCCACGGTGGATCTCTTTGCCAGTCCTCACAACCGGCAGCTTCCTCGCTTCTGCTCTCGTCAGCCACACCCCCTTCGGGTTGCGGCGGACGCTTTTCTGATCTCATGGTCGGGAAGCCTTCTGTACGCTTTCCCTCCCGTCCCGCTAGTCTCTCGGACTCTTTTCAAGGTTCTCCGAGACAAGGCCTTCATGATCCTGGTGGCCCCTCGCTGGCCCAGACAGCCGTGGTTTCCGCTCCTACTGCAATTAGCGGTGGAGGATCCGTTCCCTCTGGGGGTGCAACCGGATCTCCTCACTCAGGATCAGGGGTCTCTACTACACCCCAACCTCAGGTCTCTCAACCTCATGGCCTGGCTGCTGAGAGGGTAGTCCTTGCTCCCCTTCTCCTGCCGGCGGAGGTGGAGGAGGTCGTCTTGGCTTCGCGACGGCCTTCTACCCGCAAATGCTACGCCCTTAAATGGCGTCGCTTTGCAGTCTGGTGTACCCAACAGTCTCAGGATCCCTTCTCCTGCCCGGTGTCGGTGATCTTGCAGTACTTGCTACACCTCTCTAATCTGGGACTTAAGTCCAACTCCGTCAAAGTTCACCTCAGTGCTCTTTCGGCACATCATGTGCCGGTGGACGGTAGACCTCTCTCCAGCGACCCTCTCGTAGCGAGGTTTCTCCGACGTCTCCTTCTACTTAAACCGCCTCTTCTTTCCCGCCAGGGCGTGCATCTAGAACACTGGATGCCTTTGGACATCAAACCTTCCAAACATCTATGCTGGCAACAAGGATTCTCTCATATATTTTCTATATGAGTCTATCCCTTCAGGAGATCACAAAGAAATTCTCTTTTAACTCCTTTTTTTATCAGCGCCCAAGGCTGCAGACTATTCCTTACTTCTTAGTCATAGCCAAAATATCTCTTGGTTTCTTTCTCGTGCTTCCCTAGACTCTTTTGAGTCTGTTAGCAGAACTTCTGCTATAGCCATAGGAGCACGTCGTAAAGCCTGGCTCCAAGCATCAGACTTGAGTAGATGGGCACAACAAAGGCTGAGTAATACTCCTTGTACTGGAGAAAATCTCTTCAATAAGGAGTCTTTACGTCAGGTTGCTCATTGCTCCACTGACTTTCCTGTTTCTGAGGGCCATCCTAAGCCCTCTCCTTCCTCAGCAGATAGGAAATGCCATACCAAACCTTCTTTCCCTAAAAGAAAGAGGTTTTCCTCTTCTCCTGCCCATCATTCGGATGTTCCCAAGCAGGGGAAGTCTCGCCCTGGTCTGAAGAATCCAAAATTCTAGCCAGGCTGAATAAACACAGTAACCATAGGTTTCTGATTAATCTTTTTATAACTACAGTTAATTTCTTTTCAGCAGAAGTTTTTCACTGTTTTTCCATTCAAAACTCTGCTCAGGGATTCCTATTCTCAGGAAATCCATTTACTCTTCAGTATGCTGAACTGTCAGGATCTTCATGTCTATAAGTTACAGAGTTTTCCACCTCTTCCTGACTAGAAGAGAGGTTTAACAACTATCACATGATAGTTTCTCTGTACCAGCATGAATTTTTTCCTTCCAGGGACTTACCATGTGGTAAGTCCTTCTTCAGCTTCTATCTCTACCCTCTTCGCCAGGGTTTCCCCTGTAAGAGTGGTACCATACCATTGAAAGACTTTTCTTGTCTTTCTTTTCACTGTAGAGTTTCTTCTCCTGAGTAAACTCCCTTCTTTATCTGGGCAGCTCTGCAGACAGACAGCTTGCTCTCTTTGTTCAGTCTGTTCTCTCTGTTTGACACAGAACGATTCTCTCTGTTGTCCTATTCAGTAGCTGCCCATGCAGGAGTTCCAGTAATTGACTACTGGTACTTTTCCACAAGTCCCAGTTTTGTCTTTCACCACTCCTGTCTAGCCTTAGTAGTGCTTCCAAGACAGTTTTCTACATCTTTCTTGGATAATCCTTTTCACTACAGGCTTCTTACACTATCTTCTACCCTTGCCATCTCCATTCTCTGGGTTTGGCAACGTAGTGTATGTGGCTGTCAGTTTTCTCCATCAGCCAGTTCTACATCCCAGTTCTCCTGCATAATGCTCTCTGCAATCCTACGGAGAAGCTTTCCACTATGGGCCCTTGCTAGAGAGCATAGAGTTTCTCTAATGGCTATCCATCATGGTTGAAAAAGGCTTCCTCAGTCATCCCCTATGACTGTGAGGGTTCTTCACACCCTACTATCTTCTTTAAAAAAAAAAAAAGGACATAAGCCTTCTCCACGTGAAACTTTAAGAGTTATCCCATTCCTATAGAGAATATACTCTTTTTTTCTTGCAGCTTGTCCTCATGGTATCCTAGTACTTCAAGGACAGCACATATGAATCTGGAAAACGCCTGATACCTCCCTTGTCCCTCACGTAGGTCAACCTGGTATCTCATTCTATGCGTTTCTGTCCTTTTACCATGCTGGAGTTCCACAGGACTCCGGACTTGCTGTTTACAGACTGATATTATCCTCTGTTTTTTCACGTAACCATTCTGGTTATTCACTGGATAGCATTCCTTTACCATCATCTCTAGCTGAACAGATTCTCTATATATCTTCTCAAGTAGGTTTCACCTCCTTGTTCCTAGATGAATCTTTTCCCTTCACATCTCCATGTGAATGTCCTGGTATGCCTAGCTCTATCTGCTAGGTTGCAGGCATCTATCTTTAAACCTATATATTTAGTTATAACTATCTATATATACCTATATACATCTCTGTAGATGTATCTGTCTGTCAGCTAAGTGTGCATATGCTATGCCTTTAGATCTCATTATAGATATATAGATATATATACACATATATCTACATATATGTGTGTATCTGTCCAGATACTTATTATAGATAGATATGTATTTCCATACTTATCTCTCTAACTGTCTATGCTTATAAAGGTTTTTACCTTCCTGTATGTTTCTGACAGTGGGCTTGCACAGCTTCATACTGTTCCACAGTATGTTTCGGATATTATGCACACAACCACTGCTGTGGTACTGACAGCCCTACCGTATCCTAGGTTTACGTATCCCTGAAGCTCCATGCCCCAATGTCTTCCTACCTCTCACCAGTTAGGACAGACATGGTGGATCTTCAGTGGATTTCAGATTCAATTCCTCAAACATCTGTCCTTTCTTGGGAGTATGGGGTTCTTCTCATACCCTTTCCTCCCTCAAGGACTAGGTCTATTTGTACAGATCGGTCAGTCTTCCTCTTTTGCTCCTACCTCTGAATACTTCTGTAGCCAAAAGAGTTTTCAGCTTTCCATGAAGCTTCCCACTGAAGACCTGCCGTGTTTGTGCTACCCCAATTGAATCCTGAGGTCACCTCTCACTTCCAGATGTTGACCTCCACCTTCACTCCAGTGAGGTCACCTTGAACATTATTCTACTGGATCCCCAGTAGACTCCATCAGCCTCTCTACTTCCTGCAATCCAGTAGGTGAGCGTCATATGGTGATTGTTCATTTCAATATTATGGTGATTGTTCATTTCAATATATCTTTTGATAATGATCATACATACAAGGACTCCTTGTGGGTAGTCCTTTCTTAGGTTAGCTGTTTTTTCTGCAGCTCCTCTCTTTTCAACTCCTGGCCATATGAGGTGTAGCATGTTTTCAATCTTCAACATGTTAGGGCTCCAGGCATCTTAGTTTGGGAGTCCCCATATGTGAAGACTCATTCCTGCTTGTTCCTGGAGATAGCACAGTTACTTACCTGTAACAGGTGATCTCTGGGAACAGCAGGAATAAGTCTTCACAACCCACCCACCTCCTCTAGGAGTTGTATTTCTATATCTATCTTTCCTCTTTCTCTCTCTTTGTCTCAGCTATGAAACTCAACTGAGGAGAGACAGTTGGAAAGGCGGGAAGGCAGCGCGCAGGCGCTGAGGGATGCTCCCAAAAGCTTTCTGATTGGACGCTGGGGAGCGTTCCCGCGCAGGCTCCGTCGGTACCGACGTACCCATATGTGAAGACTTATTCCTGCTGTTCCCAGAGATCACCTGTTACAGGTAAGTAACTGTGCTATCTGCAGTTTTCCCCCTGTGTGAGTGAGCCTGCTCTGCTTGCTTCCCATGTAACTAGTAGCCGAGACTGTGGGTAAGGTCCAGTCAATGGAAATACTATAGGGGTTGAACATTAGAATACTGTTCTGATCACAATAGGTGAGCTGGGAAAATTTCTGTGCTGTGCAAGTTTAGTTTCTTCATGTGGTGGGAGTTGGAAAAGAAATGAAGGCCTCCAGCTCCCCAAAATTTCCTCCTTGCATTTTAAATATATAGAAACAAGACAAAATAAAACACACATCCACGCGCGCACATGCACTCACAAAAAAGAGATAATTAGTATACAAAGCTGGTAGGCACACATATACATGCCACATTCACAAGAGACACAGTCCATACACACAGGCCGTGCAGAAAGAAACAGAGGGCACGCACACATAGAGGCATGTTTAATGAAGTTTAACGCATGTTAAAGAAAAGTTAACATATGTTAAGTACTGCCACTGCCCATACATTTCTATGAGCTGTTGTAGTGCTTAACATACATTAACGTTCTTTAAGCAGCATGTTTACCTTTAGTAAACATGCCCTATAGTGTTGGAAAAAATTTCATGAGCCATGTGCTGCATGCTACTTGTTAAAGCTGTCTGGTCTTTGCTTAGTGCTTGCAGACACTAGCCAAAGCTATTTAATTTTATGCTTTCATCTAGGTAATAAAAGTACAAAAACTGTCTTTAATGTTTAATGATGTACTTAATTCCACAAAAATTCACATAATGAATTTTATCTTAGCCATGTGCAAATTTCAGTATCAAAGAAACTAGGTACCAGGAAATGTTCACACAGCTCCTTATTTCTAAGTTGGGCTGTGATGATATATCCATAAATAATACAAATTGCTTTCAATTAAGGGCCATAGAAAAGCTTCAGTGTAATAGCATTTAAGCTGGCAGACTACTGTCTGGCCTTCCAAAGAACCATTGCTGCTTTAGATTTTTTAGTAAATGGATTTAATGGTTTGAACTTTTTTACCATATGGGAGGTTGTAATTATTATAAGTACTCTGCTGAGATACTGAAAACCTTTTATTGGAGAATATAAGGGGGATGTGGAAAGACAAAAGAGTTGAGAGGCTGCTGACTCCACATGACTGGGCTTGGTTACTACATGGATAGGATTGCCATGGAATGCCGTCTGAAGTAAAGACAAAGGTTGTTGTTGCTTAGACCAGTGTTTCTCAGGCTGGTCCCAAAGAGTAACTCCTAACCAATCCACAATGAATATGCATGAGAGTTTGTTTGTTTGTTTATTTATTTATACCACACTCTTTAGAAATCAGTGCGGTTTACATGCATGCATTGCCTTTATTGTGTGCAGTTCTCTCTTATCCATATTTATTGTGGATATCCTGAAAGCCAGACTAGCTAGCATGTACTCCAGGGCCAGTTTGAGAAACATTGGCTTAGAGAAGGGGATAGTTAACGGCTTAAGAGGCATTACCTGAAGATCTTACATTTATTTGCTGCCTTGGGATGGGCTGCCTTCATGTTGTATTTTTAGCACTAGTAGCACAACTTAACATCATTGTGTTTCACTTGAATATTGACATAGTGTCCTCTTCAGATTAAGAGCAGATATATTCACCTGACTGATATCTTGATTTGTCTCAAATGTATTTGAAAAGAACACATTTCTGTGCCTGCTGTGGAACTGGAAATAAAAAACTAATGCCAAAATCTTGATCTGCACTATAGAATACAGTTTAGCAATCAGATCACAAAAAGGGACAAACATATAAAAAGACAAACTACAAGAAAATATCAAATATTAAATGTAGGAATGTCCGTCAAGTCAGGGGACAAGAAACCCCATCGAGTAATGGACCTCTCTCCCTTTAATCTTTTTTATTTTGCAACAGTCCTGTAACAATATAAACGATTGGACCCCCAAAGCCACAATGCTAAGTATTAAACAAATAAAAAGAATTTGGAAAACCAAATTTCCACTTAGCTGGCAGTTGGGTCCTTTATATGATCCACAAACCAGAAATCCTATTAAGCTTAAGCGGAAGGACTCCTCTTCCTCTCTACTTCAGCAATATAGAAAGGAAAGTCGTGGCCGACACTTCTCAAAGCATCATGAACACCATGACCCAGCGCTGTGTTTCGGATCCTTCGATCCTGCCTCAGATGGAAGTTATGTGCAGAATAAATTTCCTTCTCAGCTCAGTGTCCGTTGCTGGTTTCAGAAACATCCTCCTTTTCGATGGCGTCTGACGTCAGCCCTAACAGCTGAATGTTTTATATCCAATCAAAATGCTCCAAAGAGCACATCTGACGACATCAGGTGGGTAATATACTCCACCAATCCAACTCTTGATTAAGTCCATTAGGGACCACAGTTTTCAATAAAAAAATCCACCGTTGCTCTATAAGTTGCAAATGTTGCTCCCGATCTCCTATACGTGGACCTGTGGGTACATGATCTAAAATACACCAAGTAAAATCTGAAAATTTGTGATTAGTTTGAAGACAATGAGATACTAAAGGAGCTGTAATCGTTTTAGTGTTTATTCGAGATTTATGTTCTGATAAACGCTTTTTTATTGGGCATATCGTTCGACCCACATAATGAAGACCACAGGGGCATGTTAAAATATATACAACATAAGAGGAGGAGCAATCAGTATTGTCTTTTTATATGTTTGTCCTTATTTGTGATCTGATTGCTAAACTGTGGGCCTGGAAATAGCAGTTAAGTACACCTACAAATAAATATAATATTATATATTTTGTGTAGATTTAAAAAAGTAAGTTATTTTTCATTCTTATCTTAACATTCTTCAGGACCAAACAGGAAGTCAGTCCTCACATATAAGTGATGTCACCGATGGAGCCCGTGCAGAAACATTTCCCAGCTTCCAAAAGCTGTCTTCGGGCGTGCCGGTCTTCCCACCCGAAGGAACCATCTTTACCTTAATCTTCTTTTTTTCTGTGAAGCTCATCAGATGTTCTGATTTTCAGGAAAAATTTGACCCTTTCGGTATCTTTCCACTTTTTTTGCTCATCGTGCCTTCTTGCCCATGCCCGGGAGTTGTCGGTGCCTCAGCACTGTGTTTTTCTTTTTGTGGTATGCGGGTCTTTTCTCTCATGCCTCCTGGTCATTTGGAACATTGGAGTTTTTTGACTTGGCAGAAGCCATCTTCCCCAACATGTCCAAGCAGTCCAGTGGTTTTAAAATTTGTACCCAGTGTGGCAGGACCATCTTGGTGATAGACTGCCCCAACAGGTGACTTCACTGCCTCGGACCATACTATGAGCCACCCAATTGCACACTCTGTTCCAGATGAGGCGCAAAGGACTTTGGAATCGGGAGAAATAGCGGGAATTGCTGTTTGGTACTTTGGAGTCGTTGGCGCTGGCACCACCATTGGCATCAGCGCCCTCAAAGGCTCACACCGAGGCATTGGCCTCATGCGTGGTCTGGGCCCACTCAGAGCCATAAGGTCATGGGGCATCGGAGCGGAGGCTCTCCTTTGCAGAGGAGGGCCCTCAGAAGGACCGGACTCCGGCCCCCAGAAGGACCGCATTCCGGCCCCCAGAAGGACCGCACTCCAGCCCCCAGAAGGACCGCACTCCGGCCCCCAGAAGGACCACACTCCGGCCCCCAGAAGGCGTTGAAGGGGGGATGGTGAGCCCCGCCCGAAGGACCATCGGCATTGGCATTGCAACCCTCGACAGGATTTGAGGGCAAGGGCTAGGAGTGACCTTCCAAGCTGCCCCAGCAGAAGAGTTGCCTCCCAAAGCCCCAGAGGGCCGGCAGGCAACTCCTGAGGTGGTCATGATCATGGAGTTCCCGCTGAGGAAACCGCCATCTGTGCGAGAGGTTGCTGTGCTGGCTCTAGCATTGGAGACCATGCTCCTCGCACAGCACATGGATGCTCTCGAGCGCAGCCTGTCTGCATTCCTCAGCCAGCAGGCCTCCTGGGAACCGATTATCTTGGGTTCCTTTGCACTGCTGACAGCCCCATCCACAGCGGTGGCCTCCATCAGAAGTGCAACCCATCTTGGAAGTGCATGCCCTCCCCCGAGGTGACAGCGGTTCTTGGGGCTGCTCGAGATCCCTCTTGGCACCCTGCTTTTCCACACCGAGCGTCTCTGGTTCAAATTGCTGAGAACGTCAGACACTCTTCACCCCTCCCAACTGGTGCCAATGCCTGAAGAAATCGTATTGGTACTTTGAGTTCCTCTCGTAGTCTGACTCTGATGCACGGGAGACTGAGGAGGAGGACTTGCCTGAGACCGTTCGGCATTAGGACATCCCCTCTGATCTTTCATCATACTATGAAAAAATAAGGTCACTATCAAGGCCGAGGAGGAGTCAAGAGCTGAAGAGCTTGAAATCCTTCAGTACTTCTCCCCACCGAAAGATGCTATCATGGTGCCGGTGCACTGGGTCCTTGAGAGATTCCTTTTTCGGATGTGGGAAACACCTATCATGATGCCCACTATGAATCGTCATCTCGATTCCTTGTACAGAGTGAGCAAGAGCCCTAACTTTGAGCAGCCTCAATTTCCCTGTAACTCCATGGTGGTGGAGTGGGCCATGCGCCTCATCAAGAGCTCCAAGGCTCACTCCGGTGTCCTTGAGCCAAGAGGCGCACACCATGGATGACTTTAGTAGAGAGTGCTACCAAGACTCGATACTAGTGATACGTATACAGACTTACCAACTGTACATGGGAATATAGAGTAGTTACTCACCTGTAACAGGTGTTCTCCAGGAGCAGCAGGAATCAGTCCTCACATATGGGTGTCATCGACGCCGATGAAGCCCCAGCGGAGCATTTCCCCAGCTTTCTATGAAAGCCTTTGGGAATGCAGGCACGCATGCGCAGTTCCCTTCCCGCCTAAAGGTGCCATCTTACCTCAGTCTCTCCTTTTCCGAGAAGCCCACCGGGCGTGTGTCCTGTCATCCCGGATAAAAGTTTGATTTTTTCGGCGATTCTCGCTATTTTTTCTTCCCGGTTCGACGCCGGTTCCCCTCCCACCGGGTTCGGTACACCAGTATCGAGCCCGATTCTTCTTTGTTTCCAGGGTCGGCTCAAGGCAATCTGCTGCTTGAGGTGAAGAATGAGATGGCGCCCCCTCCCCCTTAGAGGGGTGCGGGGCTTTTTCAGAACTCCAATAGGGGACTGAACCAAACCAAAAAGCCAATTATATTATATGGACGGAATGCAAGATGTTTGCACACAGGGTCGTACCAAGCTGCATTCGCGCCCTGTGTGACTTGTAGCTTGGGCGCGCGCCCCCCCTCCTCCTCCCCATACCTCCGTCCAGTGCTGCCTGCTCTTTCCCTGCTGCTGCCGCCCTCTGTTTTTTTCACAGCGACACTGGCAACAGGGAAAGAGCAGGCAGCACTGGACGGAGGTAAGGGGAGGAGGAGGGGGGCATGTTCCCAATCTGAAAGACGCCGGCACTTTAAGCAGATCTGTCCCTCCCTGCTCTGACATCGCGTCGGAGGAGGGAAGGACCAGACCTGCTAAAAGTGCTGCGAAACGGCTCGGAGGGCACATTTCGACTGCCTGCTATTGTCCTGCCAGTGGCAGCAGGGCAACAGCAGACAGCCGAAATGCGCCCCCACAAGCCTTTGCGCCCTGTGCGGCTGCACCACTTGCACAGGGCTAGGTATGGTCCTGTTTGCACACCAAGGAAATAAAAGAGAGCAAGAATCAACAGCACAGTTTATAAAACTAAATTATAACTCATTTTTATTTTGTTATAATCTGCGTTATGGTTCTTGATTTTTCTTTTTCAACATATATTTTGCATCCACAGTGAGTGCAGAGCAGAACCAGGACATTCACCCATAGAACTCAATATTTTAAAAAAAAATCTGATTCTGATCATATGACTAACATCAACAACAACCACTATTCTCCGGTACCAGGCATATTGTGAACTAATACAAAACTCTACAACAAAGAGCAAACCTACCATAGCATACTATATCAGCACAAACTTCCAAAACTCACATAAGGAGCCCATCCAAAAAAAGCATCACTGTAAATACTACAGTGGGCCCTGGAACATCCATTCACCTATCTGAAAAGCTGAACAAGTCAAATTACTACAGTACAGTATAGATCTTTATGTACAAACTCCATGTTATTAGAACACCTGGCCTCAGTCAAACACTCACAACATCGACCCTCACCAAGTACAGAATAAGTAACCATAATCTAAATTAAAAATAAAAATATGTAGACAAAATTTAAACTGACACCCCAAGAAGCCAGAGTCCACATACAGTGCAACATCAGATAAATAAGAGATGCCGTTCCCTAATACTGTGTAAAATATAAAGATAGCACAAAGTCCAATCACTAAAATGAAATAAAATTATTTTTTCTACCTTTGTTGTCTGACCATTTTATTCTCTGATCATGCTGGTCCCAATCTGAGGCTTCTGCTTTCCTGTCTTCTCTTAGCTCTCTTTCTGTGGTCTATGGTCCATCTGCCATTTCTTATCTCTTCTTTTATTTTCTTCACTTCTTTCCATCAGCCTATTTCCAGCACCCATAACCCTTCCCAGTATCAGCCCCTTTCCAGCCGTCCCTCCCGGTACCTTCCAATGTCAACTTGCATTCCCATGACTGCCACTGGTGTCCATTCCCTTCCAGTCCCCCTCCTTCCCCACTGTCCAGCCCCTTCTAGTCCAAATACCATGGCAGCCCCTCTCAGCATCCACTCCCTTCCAGTCCCATTCTCCCATCCCCTCGCATCAGCCCATTTGTAGCCCTAGCCCCCAGTTTTCTTCCAAGGCCAGCAGCTCTATCCTCCCCTCCCCACCATCAGCCCATTTCCAGTTGAAGCCCCCCCCAATCAGCTCACTTCCAGTGCTAGTCCCCCCTCACCCCCATTACCAGTGCTAGCCTCCCCTAATCAGCCCATTACCAGTCCTACCCCCCCCCCCCCCATCAGCCCATTACCAGTCCTAGCCTCCCCGGTCAGCTCATTTCCAATGCTAGCCCCCCTCAGTCCATTACCAGTCCTACCCCCCCCCCATCAGCCCATTACCAGTCCTACCACCCATCAGCCCATTTCCAGTCCTAACCTCCCCGATCAGCTAATTTCCAATGCTAGCCCCCCATCAGCCCATTACCAGTCCTAGCCTTCCCTAATCAGCTCATTTCCATAGCTAGTCCCCCCTCATCCCATTACCAGTGCCAGCCCCCCTAATCTGCCCATTACCAGTCCTAACCCCCCTTGATCAGTCCATTCCCAGTCCTAGCCTTCCCTAATCAACCCATTACCAGTCCTAGCCCCCCCCCGATCTGCCCATTATAATCCCCTAACCCACACTGTCTCACCCCTCTGTCCAGCATTTGTCCCCTGTCTGTCCAGTATGTCCCCGTCTCTCCCCTTTGACCAGCATTTGCCCCCGTCTCTCCCCTTTGTCTAGTACTTGTCCCCTTTATCCCCCATCTCTCACCTTTGTCTCTCCTTGTCCTCCTCCTGTCCCCACTCCCTCCACCTGCACCTCTCATCTGGCGGGGGCACACTGGCTGTTTTAATTTTAGATTTTGCCGCCTCTGCCCTGCCTCTGCCTTCCCTCTGCGTTTTTTTCCTCAAGAATGCTTGCAGCTAAAAAAATAAACAAAAACTGCTGGAGGGCCGAGGCGGCAAAATCTAAAATTAAAACAACTGGAGTGCCGTCGCCACACTGATTTGTTCGATGCCGGTTGTTTCTGCTGGATGAGAGGGAACCCTTTTCAGTTCCCTTCCAGCCCCCTCCCTCCCTCCATGTCAGCCCCCTCCCTCCCTCCATGTCAGCCCCCTCCCTCCCTCCATGTCAGCCCCCCTCCCTCCATCCATGTCAGCCCCCCTCCCTCCATCCATCCATCCATCCATGTCATTCCCCCTCCCTCCCTCCATCCATCCATCCATGTCAGCCCCTCTTTCCTCCCTCCATCCATGTCAGCCCTGCTGCAGATTCCCTTCCCCCTCCTCCCCTCTCCCCATGTCTGCCTGCTACTGCCCTGTGCCTCCTTCGGCCGCGGCTCCCTGCCTCTTAGGAAACTGCGGCTGTGCCGGTGAAGCCATTGCGGATCCTTCCTGTCCCTCGACGGGCTCCATGCAGCATTGTCCCGCCCCCAAAGGAAGTTAACTTCCTTTGGAGGCAGAACAATGTTGCATGGAGTGAATTATGAGGTGCCCTGTAGGTGCTATCTCCAGGAATGTAGTCTTCACATATGGGTACTGTCGGTACCGACGGAGCCTGTGCGGGAACGCTCCCCAGCGTCCAATTAGAAAACTTTTGGGAGCATCCCACAGCACCTGCGTGCTGCCTTCCCGCCCTTCCCAACTGCCTCTTTCCAGTTCTTCGTTTTCCGCGGAGCCAGCAGGTCGTCGTTCCTGTCACCGCAGAAAATTTTTCTTATTCTCCTTCTTTTTTGTGGTCATGTCTGCCTTCAACGCTATACTGGTACCGCTGGTTCTTTCTTTCTTCCTTTTTAAAAAAAAAAATATATATATATATATATAATCTTTTTTTCAAAACTTTTCTTCCTCGGGTGCACGCGCCATATTGGGCTTTTGGCCCAAACTTTCCTCTATTATGGAAAAACCCGCTTCGGGTTTCAAAATGTGCACCAAGTGTGGCGGTACCATCTCCGTCACCGACACCTATGAGTGGTGTCTTAAATGTTTAGGTCCTGACCACTTCATTTCGGAGTGTATGGCCTGTGCCATGATGTCCAAGAGGGATCGACAAAACTGAGCTGCTAAGCTCAGCACCCTTTTTCCCTCCGATGCAGCCTCTGTGGCATCGACATCGTCCGGGGCTTCGTCTTCCTCCCATGGATCTCAGGTAACAAAACATAAGTCTAGCCGGTCCTCAAAGGGTAGATCTCCTTCCAAGCATCGAGATGCCTCTGGCGTTGCCCTTGAGGGTTCTGTACCGGCAAAATTGCCCCGGTGGGAGGCTTCAGCTTCCAAAGCATTATCGGGGCTCCAGGAAGTTCTCGAGGCCTCAACCTCTGCAGAACTACTGGTGCCATGCTCTGGGGTACCGGCTGCTTTCTCCGGTACCGATACCCAGGCATCAGCAGCGTAGATAGACCAGAGGTTCCTGGCTATTGAACGCAGTCTGGCGGCTCTCCTTGTGGCCTCGACACCCTCGGAACCGCGTCAGACAGTTCAACCGGTTCCGGCACCGGTATCGGTACCAGTACTGACAGCATCGGCATCGACATCGGTGTCTGCATTGCTGGCACCCAGTCATGCTATGCCTTACGGTACCGATACACCGGTACCGATTCCCTCCAGCACCGACTTCGGGTATCGTGCTCTACAAGAGCATCCGGACAGAAGGTACTTTGAATCCTCGGAGGAGTCTGAGAATTCTGACAGCTCCGTCGGTACCAGAGTACTTCTCCTGGAGGAGCCTTCCTCTCCTAAACCCAGGATGTCTCCTCCAGAAGATATCTCCTTTCAGGATTTTATCAGGGAGGTGGCTCGAGGTCTGTCCATTACTGTGTCTCCTGAAACAGAGCCCAGGGCAAAGGGGTTGGAGATTCTACAATATCTCAAGGCTCCTAAGGAGGCAGCTACTTTGCCTATCCATGAGATCTTACATGATCTCATGTTGAGAATGTGGGAAACACCTCTTACCACCTCTCCTCACTCTCATAGACTGGATACCATGTATCGAGTACCTCCGTATCCTGGCTTCCAGAAAACTCAGCTTCCTCACCACTCTATTGTAGTGGAATCAGCTATGAGAAGGATCAGAAGTGCAAAGAGGCATGCCTCTAATCCTCCAGGACGTGAGTGTAGAGCTTTGGATGCCTTTGGACGTCGTACTTTCCAGGCTTCCATGCTTTCTGCCAGGATCAGTTCCTATATTTTATATATGGGAATGTTCCTTAAGGAAGTCACAGGAGATTTAGAGGTTTGAGCCCTCTTCTTCCTGATAAGAGGCAGGATTTTCTCACACTGGTTAAGCATGCCCAGGATGTTTCTAAGTTTGTCAATCGTGCAGCTTTTGACTGTTTTGAGTGCATAAGCAGAACCTCTGCCATTGTCATAGGTGCACGTATAATTGCCTGCCTCCAGGCATCCGATTTGGAGCTCTGGGTGCAGGACAAACTGGGCAATATCCCTTGTACAGGTGAGAATCTATTCGGCAAAAATTGGCAGGAGAAAGCCAATGAGTTGGATGCTGACAACTCCACTTTGGATAGATTATCCAAAGCCAAAGCTGATCCTGCAAGGAAGAAATCTTTCAAGAAACCATTCTTCTCCAAAAAGAAGAGGTTTTATCCCTCTTATTCCCAGCAGGGACGTTCTGCAGGTCAACCTGCCCGAAAGAGTCAGCAACCACCTAAACAAAGGAAAGCAAAGACTGCTAAGCCTCAACCGTCTCAGCAGTCTCAGCCTCCATAAGGCCTTTGACTTCCATTTAGAGAACTTAGCCTTCCTGGCCCTCAACGGACCACAGCCTTCCACCATTCCAGGAAGGTTGTGTCACTTTGTCCCCAGATGGGTGCAGATAACAGCAGAACATTGGACTCTCTCCATTATAAAAGAGGGGTACAAGCTTCATTTTCTCTGCATGCCCCCTCCCACAATGGTAAGACAGTTCAATTCTCAGACCTCTCTCATCAACCTGTTAGATCAAGAGGTCACTATGCTTCTTGCCCAAGGGGCAATAGAAGAGGTACCCATTCCTCAACAGGGTACAGGGTTTTACTCCCCCTATTTCCTTATCCCAAAGAAAACAGGGGGACACAGACCTATTTTAGACCTCAGAGAATTGAACAAATTCCTGTTCAAAGAGAAATTCAAGATGATTTCTCTGGGAACTCTGCTGCCATACCTTCAGAGTCAGGATTGGCTTTGTTCTCTAGATCTCAAGGATGCATACACTCATGTTCTCACCCATCCAACTCACAGAAAGTTCCTTCGGTTCCTTTTTCAAGGAAAGCACTACCAATACAGGGTGCTTCCTTTTGGCCTGGCCTCAGCACCAAGGGTGTTTACGAAATGCATGGCTGTGGTAGCAGCATTTCTTCGCACTCCACCCAAGGCACTTGGACTCCACAGGAGACTCATCTACACATCAATCTCTTAGAGCTCAGAGCAATTTTCCTTGCTCTTCGAGTGTTCCACACCCAGCTGAGCTACAAGACAGTCCTCATTCATACGGACAATCAAGTAGCCATGTTCTACGTGAACAAGCAGGGAGGAACAGGCTCTCTGTCGCTTTGCAACGAAGCTTTGCGACTATGGGCCCTCACCAGAGAGCATCAGATTCATCTCCTGGCAGTGTATCTTCCAGGCATCCAAAACTCTTGGGCAGACAGACTCAGTCGAGTTCTGCTTCCACACGAATGGTCTCTACATGCAGACCAGGTAGCCAAGATTTTTCAAATTTGTGGAACCCAGGACATAGACCTCTTTGCAAGTCCGTTGAATGCCAAACTTCCCCGGTTCTGTTCCAGATTTCCGGCTCAGGGCTCTCAGGCCAGGGGTGCTTTCCTCCTTCATTGGGGTCAAGACTTCCTTTATGCCTTTCCACCCATTCCCCTAATTCCCAAAAACCTGTTCAAGCCTCAGAGAGACAGAGGCCGTATGATTCTCATAGCTCCACATTGGCCATGGCAAATGTGGTACCCTCTGCTTCTACATCTCTCTCAAGCTCCCTCTCTGGAGTTAGGGTCTGCTGCAGATCTCCTGTCTCAGGAGGACGGAATGTTATGGCATCCCAATCCCCAGTCTCTGCATCTCAGGGCTTAGTTGCTGAAGGCCTAGATCTTCATGATCTTAACCTTTCTCAGCAAGTAAAGGATATCCTTTATGCTTCCTTAAAACCTTCCACAAGACGCTCTTATGCTTTCAAGTGGAAAAGGTTTACCATATGGTGCTCGCAGAAGGGTCTTAGCCCCCTTGCGATACCTCTGGAATCATTACTTGAGTATCTCCTTCATTTATCCAATGCAGGACTTAAGACTAACTCAGTAAGAGTCCATTTGAGTGCTATTGCAGCTTCTTTCAAGCCTTTAAATGGACAACCTATTTCCTCCCATTCTCTTATAGCAAGATTTATGAGAGGCCTTCTTCTAACTAAGCCTCCCATTAGGCCACCACCGGTGGCATGGGACTTAAACCTGGTTCTTGGCCAGCTCATGAAGCCACCTTTCGAACCCTTAGCTACTACCTCTTTGAAATTCCTTTCCTGGAAAGTTATCTTTCTCATTGCAATCCAATCAGCACGTCACATCAGTGAGTTGCAGGCACTAGTGGCTGATCCTCCTTATACAAGGTTCCATCATGACAAGATAGTCCTTAGGAATTATCCACACTTTATGCCAAAGGCGGTCTCACCTTTTCATCTGAACCAAGCGGTCTTCCTGCCTGTGTTTTTTCCAAGGCCTCATGCCTCAAATGCAGAAAGGAATCTTCATGCTTTGGACTGTAAAAGAGCTTTAGCCTTTTACTTACAAAGAACACAGCAACATAGAAAGTCCTCTCAACTCTTTGTTGCTTTTGATCCTTCTCATTTGGGACTTCCAGTCTCCAAGAGAACACTGTCCAACTGGATTGCACAGTGTATTTTGTTTGCCTATCAGAGTAAGAATCTTCCTCTGGAGGGCCATGTCACAGCTCACAATGTGAAAGCCATGGCAGCTTCAATGGCTCATCTGCACTCTGTGTCTATCGACGACATCTGTCGAGCAGCCACTTGGTCCTCTGTTCATACCTTCACAGCCCATTACTGCTTGGACAAGGACGCCCGCCGGGATGCCTTGTTTGGTCAGGCTGTTCTCCAACACCTGTTCCATACCTAATCAACTCCTATCCACCATCCCTGGTAGGATGCCAGAGATCCATGGGGGGACGTGGAGCCCTTCACAGGGACCACACTACTTCTGTGGTTCTCTCCCTGGCATCTAAAGCTAGGGAGTCCCCATATGTGAAGACTACATTCCTGCTTGTTCCTGGAGATAGCATAATTACTCACCTGTAACAGGTGTTCTCCAGGACCAAGCAGGAAGTCAGTCCTCACATATGGGTGACGTCGGCGCCGACGGAGCCCTCGCGGAGCAATTTTCCCCAGCTTTCAAAGAAAGCCTTTGGGAATTGCAGCGCGCATGCGCGGTCGCCTTCCCGCCCAAGGGTGCCATCTTAGCCAGTCTTCTTTTTTCCGCGGAGCCCTACAGACGTACCCGTCTTGTCCCCGCGAAAAAGTTGATTTTATTCGTAATATTCTCTTTTTTCCTTCGGTTCGACGCCGGTTTTCTTCCCGCCCGGACTCGCGACGCCGGTCACGAGTCCTCTTCTTCTTTTTCGGTTTTTCTGATTTAGTCAGTTTCGTTTTCGGTTTTTTTCACTGGCAGCCCAGTCTTTTGACCTCGCAGGGGCCCTTTTTCCCCCGATGGCTGCCAGTGGTTTCAAGCGGTGTGGTCAGTGTGACCGAAATATGTCACTAACTGACACACACGATAATTGCCTCCGCTGTCTGGGCCCGGATCATGAGGAAATGATCTGTGGGGCCTGTGGCAAAATGTCCTCCAAAGCGTTGAGAAGTCGGCGGCATCAGCGGGATAGGATCTTCGCTGACCCCAGCCGTACCCGGACCTCGTCGGAGGCCTCGGCGTCCAGAGGTTCCAGCTCGGACCGTCGCCGGAGTTCCTCCGACAGGGGTTCTCCCTCCGGGGACCATCGTCGAAAGGTGAAACCCGCGAGGGCGGCGTCGGTGGACGCTCCTGGCTCCGCGAGGGCCAGGTCGCATAGCCCCGATAGCCGTCCCGGGTCCTTGGAGAAGGAGCACCTCTCGAAGCGACCTCGCATGGAGTCGGAGCTGCCTGCTCGGGTAAGTCCTGTGGTCCTCCTGGACTCGCCTCCGAGACCGCTGACGTCGGGCCCGACGCCGTCGGGGCCCGAGTCGGGGGCTGCTGGGTCACCTGAGGTCGGACTCAGGTTGACGGCCTTGGAGAGCAGACTGTCTGCCTTCATGGACCAGCAGCGGGCACTGCTCGCTAGCCTTGCTGGCGCCGCTGCCCCGACCGCCGGGACGTTGACGTCTAAGTCGACCCCGGAGACCGAGCCGATCCTCGAGTCCATGCGAACTCGAGTCGATCCTCGGTCGAGGTCACCCTCGGCCTCCCGTTTGGGACCGAGGTCGCCGACGCCGACTCCCTCTGCGTCGGGGGGCGGGTGCCGCAGCCTGCCCGGGCCGACCCCACCGATTCCTCCTCGGAGTCGGTCTGGGAGTCTGAAGAGGAAGAGTCACCTGATTCTTTTCGGACTCGGTGTGTCCCCTCGGACTCGCCTGAGTCCGAACCTCGGAAGCAGTCCCCTCCGGAGGATGCCCGGTTCTGGGACTTCGTCAGGGATATGGCCAAGGCTTTGGCCTTCCCGGCGGACCCCGAGGAGGAGCCTCGAGCCGAAGAGCTCGACGCCCTCCAGTATGACTCTCCCGCCAGGGAACACTTTACTGTACCGGTTCCTCCCATGCTGGAACGACTACTCTTCCGCATGTGGGAGAGTCCGGCCTCCTCGCTGCTCCTGAGCAAACGGGTCGATTCTATCTATCGAGTCCGCAAGAGCTCTGGCTTCCAAAAGGCACAGCTACCACACCATTCCATGGTAGTGGAATCGGCCATGCATCGTCTTAAGAGCCAGACGATGCACTCCTCGGTGCCTCCTGGCAGGGAGGCCCGTAACCTGGATGGCCTTGGTAAGAAGTGTTTCCAGGGCTCTATGCTTGCGTGTCGTGTCCAGACCTACCAGCTATACATGGGCATGTATCTTCGAGACCTGGCTAAAGAGCTAGCCGGATTCTCCGCTGGATTGTCCGAGGAACCTTTGCGGAGGTTCCTAGCCTTGTCCACTGGCATTCGGGAATGCTCAAAATTCATATCCCGAGCAGCCTATGATGGCTTTGAAGCATCGGCTCGAGTGGCCGCAGCCGGCATTGGTGCCCGCCAACAGGCTTGGCTTCAGTCATCTGACCTTGAGCCCTGGGTGCAGGACAAGTTGGTCGATGTCCCCTGCCGAGGTGAAAACCTCTTTGGCAAACCTATGGCGGAAAAGGCTGCACAGATCGAGACGGAGACTCTCACCAGGACTAGGCTTTCTAGGAAGACCTCCGCCCCTTCCCAGAAAAAGAAGGGCTCGGGAAAGAAGTCCTTTTACCCGAGAAAGGCAGCTGCCTATAAACACTACCCCCAATATCAGGCCCCCGCAGCTCCCCAACAGGGCCAGCAGGCCAAGGGACGGGGTAACGGGTCCCGTAGGCAGCAAGCCCCCAAGCCTGCACCACCAGCCCCTGCTCCGCAGGGTGGGGGCTTTTGACTCCTTCAGCATAGCCTCTCCCCCTCCGCTGGCTCCTCCCAGCACCGGAGGCCGGCTGGTTCACTTCGCCCACAGGTGGTCCAGCATCACTTCAGATGCCTGGGTGCTTCAAGTCGTAAGAGAAGGCTATCTTCTCCACTTCCACCAGGTCCCTCCCTCCTATTTCCCGGGAGAACCTCCACGACTCCCTCTGCACAGGGACTTACTCCTTCAGGAGTTAGCAGGTCTTCTACAGGAACAGGCGGTGGAACCGGTGCCCCACCACCTGAGAGGTCAAGGCTTTTATTCCAGGTATTTTCTAGTACCAAAAAGGACAGGAGGCCTCAGACCCATCCTGGACTTGCGCAACCTCAACAAGTTCCTCGTGCGGGAAAAGTTCAAAATGCTTACCCTTGGAATCCTTCTGCCCTACCTCCAGCAGGGAGATTGGCTATGCTCCTTGGATCTAAAGGATGCCTACACGCACATCCTCATCCACCCAAGCCACCGCCAATACCTAAGGTTTGTGGTGGCAGGAAATCATTACCAGTACAGAGTACTGCCCTTTGGCCTGTCCTCCGCACCGCGAGTCTTCACAAAATGTCTCGCGGTGGTGGCGGCCCATCTCCGGCTTCACGGCCTCTGTCTTTCCGTACCTCGACGACTGGCTCATCAGAGCAGCGTCCGCTCCGGAGGTCACCAACGCCACACGCCGCACGGTGACTCTTCTGCAGAACTTGGGCTTTGTCATAAACTTCGCAAAGTCCACTTTGCTCCCCTCACAGGATCTCGAGTTCATCGGCGCAAGGCTGCACACTCCTCAGGCACGAGCTTTCCTACCGCTCGACAGGGCTCAACGGCTCATGGACCTAGCCGACCGTTTTCGCAGCCAGCCCCTGGTCTCCGCCAGGCGCTTCCTGAGACTACTCGGCCATATGGCTTCCACCGTCCATGTGACCCCCAATGCCCGCCTGAATATGCGGCCTGCTCAATGGTGTCTTCGCAAGCAGTGGCAACAAGCCACAGGCGACCTAGCGGACCTAGTGCGCGTCTCCGAGCCGCTGGCCTCGTCTCTCCAGTGGTGGCTTCATCGGCCGAACCTGGTACTCGGCATGCCTTTTCAGTCACCTCAGCCGACCCAGGTGCTGGGTTGGGGAGCACATTGCCAAGGGGCACGTACTCAGGGCCTCTGGACCACGTGGGAGTCTGCTCAGCAGATCAACTTCCTGGAGCTCAGAGCGATCCGCCTGGCTCTCAAGGCCTTCTCCCACCTGACCTCTCACCAGTCCGTCCTTGTCCAGACGGACAATCAAGTTGCCATGTTCTACGTGAACAAGCAGGGGGGCACGGGCTCCTTCCTTCTCTGTCGGGAATCACAGAAGCTCTGCTCTTGGGCCGTCAGTCACGGCGTTCTTCTCAAGGCAGTTTATCTCCCAGGCCAAGAAAATTGCCTGGCGGACAAACTCAGCAGGATCCTCCAGCCGCACGAGTGGCGCCTGGATCCCTTGGTAGTTCAGAAGCTCTTTCTAAAGTGGGGCCTCCCCACGATGGATCTCTTTGCCAGTCCTCTCAACCGGCAACTTCCTCGCTTCTGCTCTCGTCAGCCACATCCCCTTCGAGTTGCGGCAGATGCTTTTCTACTCTCATGGTCGGAGAGCCTTCTGTATGCTTTTCCTCCCATCCCGCTAGTCTCTCGAACTCTTTTCAAGGTTCTCCGAGACAAAGCTTCCATGATCCTGGTGGCCCCTCGCTGGCCCAGACAGCCGTGGTTTCCACTCCTGCTGCAATTAGCGGTAGAGGATCCATTCCCTCTGGGGTTACAACCGGATCTCCTCACTCAGGATCAGGGGTCTCTGCTACACCCCAACCTCAGATCTCTCAATCTAATGGCCTGGCTGCTGAGAGGGTAGTCCTTGCTCCCCTTCTCCTGCCGGCAGAGGTGGAAGAGGTCGTCCTAGCTTCTCGGCGACCACCTACCCGCAATTGCTACGCCCTTAAATGGCGTCGCTTTTCCGTTTGGTGTACCCAACAGTCTCAGGATCCCTTCTCCTGCCCGGTGTCGGTGATCTTGCAGTACTTGCTATACCTCTCTAATCTGGGACTTAAGTCCAACTCCGTTAAAGTTCACCTCAGTGCTCTTTCAGCACATCATGTACCGGTGGACGGCAGACCTCTTTCCAGCGACCCTCTCGTAGCGAGGTTTCTCTGAGGTCTCCTTCTACTTAAACCACCTCTGCGCCCACCAGCGCCTGACTGGGATCTGAATGTGGTTTTGCAGCGGATCACCTGTCCGCCTTTTGAACCTATGGCTACCTGTTCTCTCCGTTTTCTTTCTTGGAAAACATTGTTCTTGATAGCCCTCACTTCCGCTAGACGCGTAAGTGAATTGCAGGCCCTCGTGTCTGATCCCCCTTACACTCGGTTCTACAAAAATAGGGTAGTCCTACGGACTCACCCAAAATTTCTTCCGAAAGTGGTCTCCCCTTTTCACATCAATCAGGAGGTGGTACTTCCGACCTTCTTTCCCAGACCACACTCCAGCCGAGCTGAAATGGTCCTCCATACCCTGGACTGTAGAAGGGCATTGAACTTCTACCTTGACCGTACGCGGGAGCACCGTAAAGCTGCGCAGCTTTTTGTGTCTTTTGATCCCAATAAATTGGGACTCCCGGTCTCCAAGCGTACTCTGTCCATCTGGGTTGCGGACTGTATCACTTGGGCTTATGGGGCAGCCGGACTCTCCTTGGAAGGCCGAGTCACGGCTCATTGCGTTCGGGCAAAGGCTACGTCAGTGGCTTACCTCCGCTCTGTTCCGCTGGCAGACATCTGCCGGGCCGCTACTTGGTCTTCGAGCCAGACTTTTGCGGTCCATTACTGTCTCGAGAGGGAGTCCCGCAGGGACAGTGCTTTCGGACAGGCAGTCCTCCGTAATCTCTTTGAGGTTTGAGCAACTCCTACCCTCCATCCCGGATGTGGGCTACCGGTGCGTAATAATTCAGCGAAGATTCCTTCCTTCTGTGCTGCTGAGCTAGAGGGAGCTCATTTTTGTGCTTAGGGTCTCCGGTAGCCTTAAGCTTGGGAGTCCCATATGTGAGGACTGACTTCCTGCTTGGTCCTGGAGAAAGCGTAGTTACTCACCTGTAACAGGTGTTCTCCAGGAGCAGCAGGAATCAGTCCTCACAACCCTCCCTCCTCCCCTTGGAGTTGCAATCATCTGCTTTAGTTTTTTGCAAATTTTTATGCTGTCTTTTTTAGCTATGTCATCTGACTGGCTAAGATGGCACCCTTGGGCGGGAAGGCGACCGCGCATGCGCGCTGCAATTCCCAAAGGCTTTCTTTGAAAGCTGGGGAAAATTGCTCCGCGAGGGCTCCGTCGGCGCCGACGTCACCCATATGTGAGGACTGATTCCTGCTGCTCCTGGAGAACACCTGTTACAGGTGAGTAACTACGCTATCTCCGGGATCAGCAGGAATTTAGTCTTCACAACCCACCCACCTCCCCTAGGAGTTGTATCTCTCTATCTATCTCTTTCTCTTTCCCTCTCTCTCTCTCTCTCTCTCTCTCTCTCTCTCTCTCTCTCTCTCTCTCTCTCTCTCTTTGTCTCAGCTTTATACTCAACTGGAGAGAGGCAGTTGGGAAAGGTGGGAAGGCAGCACGCAGGCGTTGTGGGGATGCTCCCAAAAGCTTTCTAATTGGACGCTGGGGAGCGTTCCCGCGCAGGCTCCGTTGATATCGACGATACCAATATGTGAAGACTAAATTCCTGCTGTTCCCGGAGATCACCTCTTACAGGTGAGTAACTATGCTTTCTCTGTCCTCCTCTGTTAGCTGTTAGTTGTTTAAGTTGTGAGATGTAAGTGTGATGGTGTATGTGTTATTTAGTAAAGGGTTTAAGTGCTGGATAAGGTGGTTTGTCAGTTTTGAAAGATTGGTTTTAGGAACTTTGGTGGATTGACTGTGCATTGCTTTGATGTGGGTGGTAGTTATAGGGAGTATACCTTCTAGGCACCTTTATGTTTATTGAATCATTTAATATAAATTATAATAAAAGAAGGGAGAGTTTTTTAATGGCTATGATTTAGAGCTCTTGATCTCCTCTATGGCTTCCTGTTGCCGCATAGTGGAAAGTGATAAGGTTCTGAGGCTTTTTCTCCCTTAAGTTGTTGCTGCCATTGTGGTTTGACATAATCTTCTCCTTTTAGGTGGTTTACTAGTAATGACTCTTTTGAGCTACCGAAGTAAGTTTAGTTGAGCTAGGAATTATTTTGATTGTTTAGTCTGAGAGTTCTTGTTATTTTGTGTAATGAATATGCATGAGATATATTTGCATGCACTGCCCCATTGTATTCAAATTCTTCCATGCATATTCATTAGGGGTATCCTGAAGGTCTGGCTGGTTTGTGGCTCTCCAGGACTGGATTTGGAGATCCCTGCTCTAGGACCACTCCCGACCCTAAACAAATATTGAAAAGGTCAGTCAGTGCAGCTGCTAGCACGTCCCTAAGTTCCTTCAATATTCTCAGATGTATCCCATCCAACCCCATTGCTTTGTCTGCTTTTAGTTTAGCTAGTTCCTCAAGACCACAATCGTCTGAAAATTGTTCAAGATTCCCTTCACGTCTGCTCCTATGTTTCTTTCTTTATTATATTGTGAAATTTCATAAATATAAAATTTTAAAAAATATATATATATATATATATATATACATATATATACTATTTTTTTTCAAAACTTTTCTTTTCCAGGTGCATGTGCCATTTTGGGCCTTAGGCCCAAAATTTCCTCCACTATGGAAAAACTTGCTTTGGGTTTCAAAAAGTGCACCAAGTGTGGCGGTACCATCTCTGTCACCGACACCCATGAGTGGTGTCTTAAATGTTTAGGTCCTGACCACTCCATCTCTGAGTGTATGACTTGCACCATGATGTCCAAGAGGGGTCGACAAAACCGAACTGCTAAGCTCAGCGTCCTTTTTTCCCTCTGATGCAGCTTCTGTGGCATCGACATCTTCCAGGGCTTCGTCTTCCTCTTATGGATCTCAGGTAACAAAACATAAGTCTGGCCAGTCCTCAAAGGGTAGATCTCCTTCCAAGCATCGAGATGCCTCTGGCATTGCCCTTGAGGGTTCTGTACCAACGAAATTGCCCCGGCGGGAGGCTTCGGCTTCCAAAGCATTATCGGGGCTCCAGGATGTTCTCGAGGCCTCGACCTCGGCAGAACTACTGGTTCTCCAGGACCAAGCAGGAAGTCAGTCCTCACATATGGGTGACGTCGGCGCCGACGGAGCCCTCGCGGAGCAATTTTCCCCAGCTTTCAAAGAAAGCCTTTGGGAATTGCAGCGCGCATGCGCGGTCCCCTTCCCGCCCAAGGGTGCCATCTTAGCCAGTCTTCTTTTTTCCGCGGAGCCCTACAGACGTGGTCTTCCAGTCCCCGCTGAAAAAGTTGATTTCTTCATTTATTTTCTCTTTTTTCTTCGGTTCGACGCCGGTCTCTTTCCTGCCCGGACTCGCGACGCCGTTGCGAGTCCTTCTCTTATTTTTCGGTTTTTCTGATTTTTCTTGTCAGTTTCGTTTTCGGTTTTTCGCTGGCAGCCCGGTCCTTTGACCTTGCAAGGGCCCTTTTTCCCCCGATGGCTGCCAGTGGCTTCAAAAGGTGTGTTCAGTGTGACAGAAATATGTCTCTCACTGACACACACGATCATTGCCTCCGCTGCCTCGGCCCGGATCACGAGGAACTGATCTGTGGGGCCTGCAGCAAAATGTCCTCCAAAGCTTTACGGAGTCGGCGGCATCAGCGGGAAAGAATCTTCGCAGATCCCACCCGTACCCGGACCTCGTCGGAGGCCTCGGCGTCCAGAGGCTCCAGCTCTGAGCATCGCCGGAGTTCCTCCGACAGAGGTTCTCCCTCCGGGGATCATCATCGGAAGGCGAAACCCGCGAGGGCGGCGTCGGTGGACGCTCCTGGTTCCGCGAGGGCCAGGTCGCATAGCCCCGATAGCCGTCCCGGGTCTTTGGACCAGGAACGTCTCTCGAAGCGACCTCGTCTGGAATTGGAATTGCCTGCTCGGGTAAGTCCTGTACTCCTCCTGGACTCGCCTCCGAGGGGTCTGACGGGCCTGACGACGTCGGGGCCCGAGTCGGGGGCTGCTGGGTCACCTGAGGTCGGACTCAGGTTGACGGCCTTGGAGAGCAGCCTGGCTGCCTTCATGGACCAGCAGCGGGCACTGATCGCTAGCCTCGCTGGCGCCTCTGCCCTGGCCGCCGGGACGTCGACGTCTAAGTCGACCCCGGAGACCGAGCCGATCCTCGAGTCCATGCGGGCTCGAGTCGATCCTCGGTCGAGGTCTCCCTCGGCCTCCCGTTCGGGACCGAGGTCGTCGACGTCGACGCCGACTCCCTCGGCGTCGGGGCGGCCGACGCCTACGCCCGCCCGGACCGACCCCACCGATTCCTCCTCGGAGTCGGCCTGGGAATCTGAAGTGGAAGAGTCACCTGATTCCTTTCGGACTCGGTGTGTCCCCTCGGACTCCCCTGAATCCGAACCTCGGAAGCAGTCCCCCCCGGAGGATGCCCGGTTCTCGGACTTCGTAAGGGATATGGCCAAGGCTTTGGCCTTCCCTGCGGATCCCGAGGAGGAGCTTCGAGCCGAGGAGCTCGATGCCCTCCAGTATGACTCTCCAGCGAAGGAGCACTTTACTGTACCGGTTCCTCCCATGCTGGAACGACTACTCTTCCGCATGTGGGAGAGTCCGGCATCGTCGCCGGTGTTAAGCAAGCGGGTCGATTCCATCTATTGCGTCCGCAAGAGCCCGGGCTTCCAAAAAGCACAGCTACCGCACCATTCCATGGTGGTGGAATCGGCCATGCATAGGCTCAAGAGCCAGAAGATGCACTCCTCGGTGCCTCCTGGCAGGGAGGCCCGCAACCTGGATGGCCTCGGTAAGAAGTGTTTCCAGGGCTCTATGCTTGCTTGTCGAGTTCAGACCTACCAGCTCTACATGGGCATGTACCTTAGAGACCTGGCTAAGGAGATAGCCGGATTCTCTGCTGGACTTTCCGAGGAACCTTTGCGGAGGTTCCTAGCCTTGTCCACTGGTATTCGAGACTGCTCCAAATTCATTTCTCGAGCAGCCTATGATGGCTTTGAAGCGTCGGCTCGAGTGGCCGCAGCCGGCATCGGTGCCCGCCGACAGGCTTGGCTTCAGTCGTCTGACCTTGAACCCTGGGTGCAGGACAAGTTGGTCGATGTCCCCTGCCGAGGTGAGAACCTATTTGGCAAGCCCATGGCTGAGAAGGCTGCGCAAATCGAGACGGAGACTCTCACCAGAACAAGGCTCTCTAGAAAGACCTCTGCCCCTTCCCAAAAGAAGAAGGGCTCGGGAAAAAAGTCCTTTTACCCGAGGAAGGCGGCTGCCTATAAACACTACCCTCAGTATCAGGCCTCCTCAGCTCCCCAACAGGGTCAGCAGGCCAAGGGACGGGGTAACGGGTCCCGTAGGCAGCAAGCCCCCAAGCCTGCACCACCGGCCCCTGCTCAGCAGGGTGGGGGTTTTTGACTTCATCGACATAGCCTCTCCCCCTCAGCCGGTTTCTCCCAGCACAGGCCGGCTGGTCCACTTTGCCCACAGGTGGTCCAACATCACATCAGATGCCTGGGTGCTTCATGTTGTGCGAGAAGGCTATCTTCTCCACTTCCACCAGGTCCCTCCCTCCTATTTTCCGGAAGAGCCTCCACGACTCCCTCTGCACAGGGACTTACTCCTTCAGGAGTTAGCAAGTCTTCTTCAGGAACAGGCTGTGGAACCGGTGCCCCACCACCTGAGAGGTCAAGGCTTTTATTCCAGGTATTTCCTAATACCAAAAAGAACAGGAGGCCTCAGACCCATCCTGGACTTGCGCAACCTCAACAAGTTCCTCGTGCGAGAGAGGTTCAAGATGCTTACCCTTGGAATCCTTCTGCCCTACCTCCAGCAGGGAGATTGGCTATGCTCCTTGGATCTAAAGGATGCCTACACACACATCCTCATCCACCCAAGCCACCGCCAATACCTAAGGTTTGTGGTGGCCGGAAATCATTACCAGTACAGAGTACTGCCCTTTGGCCTATCCTTCGCACCACGAGTCTTCACAAAATGTCTCGCGGTGGTGGCGGCTTATCTCCGGCTTCAGGGCCTCTATGTCTTTCCTTACCTAGACGACTGGCTCATCAGATCATCGTCCTCTCAAGAAGTCACACGAGCCACGCACCGCACTGTGACTCTTCTCCAGTACTTGGGCTTTGTCGTAAACTTCGCAAAGTCCACTTTGCTCCCCTTGCAAGATCTCGAGTTCATCGGCGCAAGATTGCACACTCTTCAGGCGCAAGCTTTCCTGCCTCTCGACAGAGCTCAGCGGCTCATGGACCTAACCAGCCGTTTTCGCAGCCAGTCCCTGGTCTCGGCCAGGCGCTTTCTGAGACTACTCGGCCATATGGCTTCCACCGTCCACGTGACCCCCAACGCCCGCCTGAATATGCGGCCTGCTCAGTGGTGCCTTCGCAAGCAGTGGCAACAGGCCACGGACGGCCTCGCCGACTTAGTGCAGATCTCCAATCCACTGGCTTCTTCTCTGCAGTGGTGGCTTCATCAGCCAAACCTGGTACTCGGAATGCCTTTTCAATCTCCTCCGCCTGCTCAAGTACTGACGACCGATGCTTCTCTCCTGGGATGGGGAGCGCATTGCCAAGGGGCATGTACTCAAGGTCTTTGGACCGCGTGGGAGTCTGCGCAGCAGATCAACTTCCTAGAGCTCAGAGCAATCCGTCTGGCTCTCAAGGCTTTCTCCCACATGACTTCTCGCCGGTCCGTCCTTGTCCAGACGGATAATCAAGTTGCCATGTTCTACGTGAACAAACAGGGAGGCACGGGCTCCTTCCTTCTCTGTCGAGAAGCGCAGAGGCTCTGCTCTTGGGCCGTCAGCCATGGCATTCTTCTCAAGGCAGTTTATCTCCCAGGCCAAGAAAATTGCCTGGCGGACAAACTCAGCAGAATCCTCCAGCCGCACGAGTGGCGCCTGGATCCCTTGGTAGTTCAGAAACTTTTTCTGCAGTGGGGCCTCCCCACGCTGGATCTTTTTGCCAGTCCTCTCAACCGGCAACTTCCTCGTTTCTGCTCTCGGCAGCCGCACCCCCTCTGAGTAGCGGCGGATGCTTTTCTGCTCTCATGGTCGGAAAGCCTTCTGTATGCCTTTCCTCCCATACCGCTAATCTCTCGGACTCTTTTCAAGGTTCTCCGAGACAAAGCTTCCATGATCCTGATAGCTCCTCGGTGGCCCAGACAGCCGTGGTTTCCACTCCTGCTGCAACTGGCGGTGGAGGCTCTGTTTCCTCTGGGGTTTCAACCAGATCTCCTAACACAGGATCAGGGGTCCCTGCTACACCCCAACCTCAGATCTCTACATCTGATGGCCTGGCTGCTGAATGGCGTCGTTTTTCCGTTTGGTGTACCCAGCAGTCTCTGGATCCCTTCTCCTGCTCGGTGTCGGTGGTCTTGCAGTACTTGCTCTACCTCTCTAATCTTGGACTTAAGTCCAACTCCGTCAAGGTTCACCTCAGTGCTCTTTCCGCACATCATGTGCCGGTGGACGGCAGACCTCTTTCCAACGACCCTCTCGTGGCAAGGTTTCTCCGAGGTCTCCTTCTCCTTAAACCACCTCTGCGCCCGCCAGCGCCTGACTGGGATCTGAATGTGGTTTTGCAGCGGATCACCTGTCCGCCTTTTGAACCTATGGCTACCTGTCCTCTCCGTTTTCTTTCTTGGAAAACCTTGTTCCTGATAGCCCTCACTTCCGCTAGACGCGTAAGTGAACTACAGGCCCTCGTGTCTGATCCCCCTTACACTCGATTCTACAAAAATCGGGTAGTCCTACAGACTCACCCTAAATTTCTTCCAAAAGTGGTCTCCCCTTTTCACATCAATCAGGAGGTGGTACTTCCGACCTTCTTTCCCAGGCCACACTCCAGCCGAGCTGAGATGGTCCTGCATACCCTGGACTGTAGAAGGGCGTTGAACTTCTACCTTGACCGTACGCAGGAGCACCGCAAAGCTGCTCAGCTCTTCGTGTCTTTTGACCCCAATAAATTGGGGCTCCCTGTCTCCAAGCGCACTCTGTCCATCTGGGTTGCTGACTGTATCGCTTGGGCTTATGGAGCAGCCGGACTCTCGTTAAAAAGTCGGGTCACGGCTCATTGTGTTCGGGCGAAGGCTACGTCAGTGGCTTACCTCCGCTCTGTTCCATTGGCAGACATCTGCCGGGCCGCTACTTGGTCTTCGAGCCAGACTTTTGCGGTCCATTACTGCCTCGAGAGGGAGTCCCGCAGGGACAGTGCTTTCGGACAGGCAGTACTCCGAAATCTCTTTGAGGTTTGAGCAACTCCTACCCTCCATCCCGGATGTTGGGCTACCGGTGGGTAATAATTCTGTGAAGATTCCTTCCTTCTGTGCTGCTGAGGTAGAGGGAGCTCATTTTTATGCTTTGGGTCTCCGGTAGCCTTAAGCTTGGGAGTCCCATATGTGAGGACTGACTTCCTGCTTGGTCCTGGAAAAAGCGTAGTTACTCACCTGTAACAGGTGTTCTCCAGGAGCAGCAGGAATCAGTCCTCACAACCCTCCCTCCTCCCCTTGGAGTTGCAATCATCTGCTTTAGTTTTTTTTTTTTTGCAAATTTTTATGCTGTCTTTTAGCTATGTCATCTGACTGGCTAAGATGGCACCCTTGGGCGGGAAGGGGACCGCGCATGCGCGCTGCAATTCCCAAAGGCTTTCTTTGAAAGCTGGGGAAAATTGCTCCGCGAGGGCTCCGTCGGCGCCGACATCACCCATATGTGAGGACTGATTCCTGCTGCTCCTGGAGAACACCTGTTACAGGTGAGTAACTACGCTTGCCATGCTCTGGGATACCGGCTGCTTTCTCTGGTACCGATACCCAAGCATCGGCAGCGTTGATAGACCAGAGGTTCCTGGCTATTGAATGCACTCTGGCGGCTCTCCTTGCGGCATTGACACCCTCGGAACCGCATCAGACAGTTCAACCGGCACCGATTCCGGCACTGGTATCGGTACTGGTACCGACAGCATCGACATCGGTGTCTGCCGGCACCCAGTCATGCAATGCCTTCCGGTACCGATACACCGATACCGATTCCCCCCCGGTACCAACTTCGGTCGGTACGGGTATCGGGCTCTTCAAGAGCATCCGGACAGAAGGTACTTCAAATCCTCGGAGGAGTCTGAGGATTCTGACAGCTCTGTTGGTACTGGAATACTTCTCCCGGAGGAGCCTTCCTCTCCTAAACGTAGGATGTCTCCTCCAGAAGATATCTCCTTTCAGGATTTTATCAGGGAAGTGGCTCGAGGTCTCTCCATTACTGTGGCTCCCGAAAGAGAGCCCAGGGCAAAGGAGTTGGAGATTCTACAATATCCCAAGGCTCCTAAAGAGGCAGCTACTTTGCCTATCCATGACATCTTACATGATCTCATGCTAAGAATGTGGGAAACACCTCTTACCACCTCTCGTCACTCTCCGTAGACTGGATACCATGTATTGAGTCCCTCCTTGTCCTGGTTTCCAAAGGACTCAGCTTTCTCACCACTCTATTGTAGTGGAATCAGCTATGAGAAGGATCAAGAGTGCAAAGAGGCATGCACTCTAATCCTCCAGGACGTGAGTGTAGAGCTTTGGATGCCTTTGGACGTCGTACTTTCCAGGCTTCCATGCTTTCTGCCAGGATCAGTTCCTATATTTTATATATGGGAATATTCCTTAAGGAAGTCACAGGAGATTTTGAGGTTCTGAGCCCTCTTCTTCCTGATGATAAAAGGCAGGATTTTCTCACACTGGTTAAACATGCCCAGGATGTCTCTAAGTTTGTCAACCGTGCAGCTTTTGACTGTTTTGAGTGCATAAGCAGAACCTCTGCCATTGCCATAGGTGCACGTAGAATGGCCTGGCTCCAGGCATCCGATTTGGAGCTCTGGGTGCAGGACAAACTGGGCAATATCCCTTGTACAGGTGAGAAACTATTCGGCAAAAATTGGCAGGAGAAAGCCAATGAGTTGGATGCTGACAACTCCACTTTGGATAGGTTATCCAAAGCCACAGCTGATCCTGCAAGGAGGAAATCTTTCAAGAAACCATTCTTCTCAAAAAAGAAGAGGTTTTATCCCTCTTATTCCCAGCAGGGACGTTCTGCAGTTTGTCAGACGGCTGCCTAGGGTGAGAACTTACACAATCTTGACGATGCATATATTCATATGATTCTTGCAAGGTATTGTGGGTAATGTAGTTCATTCACTCCCAAACACAGCTGAAGACAATAATTGAGTTGTGAAACCAGTGGTAAGGCCAATAAAATACTTCTTTTATTGATGGGGTTTAATTCACCCAGCACAAATATGCTTGGTAGCAATATAAATGAGGTTACTTGCTTGCAGTGTTTAAATGGATAACATAAAGTCACAAAGCAAACCAGAAAACAACCTTCAGCTTGTCAGGCAATTAGCTAATGTTTTCTTAGCAAATAATTACCAAATAAAAAGGCACAAAGAAATGAATAAACTTTGCTTGTTAGGTTAACTTCTGCTTATTTTCCACGCAGATCCCAGCAGTGATTCTCCCTTGCTCACACACACAATCTGGTGCAGCTTTAATTACTATCAATTGACCAGCTGAAACCCCTTTAGCTTGCTGGCTGCTACTGTGTGAACCCAAATCTTGCTTTAAGAGCTGTTTGCAGTGGAAATAAAGAACAAAGTTAGGTTTCTTTGTGATGGCTGATGTGTTTGCTCACAGAAAGCTAGCAATAGCATTTAGATAGAGAACAGTCCATGTAAATAGCTTCATCTGCTGTATCTCCCCCTTCATCAATCAGCATAGGGTCACTATCATACATTGGTACAGACGAGTTTTTCATTAAGGCACTATCATGAGAATGCTTATTCCCTTGCTGCCATTCACTATTATAGATAGGGTCTGGATCAGTGTTCATACCTGAGCCTCTCCTGCTATCATAATTCCTCTCTGTATAGCCTGGCCAGTATGTAATCCAGTTCTGATGTCCAGCCTTCCAATCTTGATCCCTGGACACTGGATCCTCTCTCACATACCTTCTGGCCTTGGTCTGAAAGTCCCTTCCACGTGTAGTCTTCTCTCTTCCAGGTAGCCACTGGTGATTCCTATCTCTGCCATTCCATTCCTCTGGCTGACTCCAGTCCAATGGACTTTGCTGGCATTTGAAATACCTCCCAGTATAGGTACTGCCTTGGAATATCCCAGACCTTCCAATGGGCTTTCTTCTCTTCCTTCCAGAGAGTTTCCTTCTCGCTCTATCCGCTTGGCTTGGCTTCTGTTTCTCCAGGTGATGCTGGTGCTTGAGCTTGTAGCTGTTGCTGTCTCCTTTCCTGAAGCTCTTTCTGTAGCTGTTATCTGTAGAATAAGCTCTATTCTTATTCTGTCCTAATGTGTGCTCCTCCCTAACACAGTGCAGCTGTGTTGAATCAGGCCCTGCCCTTTGAGATGAGTGCTTAGGGATTACCTCATAGCTCTCTTGATTGCACACACGTTTTCTCACTTCAGCCCCCCTCATGGCTGCTGGAAACCTGGTGCATTCTGGGACTGGTAGTCTTTTATGTGAAAACTCTGTTTTCTTGCTTCTACCAGAACTGACAGGTTGCTTGTTCAGAGTCACATCATCTTTTCTATAGCTCCTACCTGAGCTATGATAAGCTTCCTTATCACAAGGTCAACCTGTCTGAAAGAGTCAGCAACCATCTAAGCAAAGGAAAGCAAAGACTGCTAAGCCTCTACCGTCTCAGCAGTCTCAGCCTCCACAAGGCCTTTGACTTCCATCTAGAGAACTTAGCCTTCCTGGCTCTCAATGGTCCATAGCCTTCCACCATTCCAGGAAGGTTGTGTCACTTTGCCCCCAGATGGGGGCAGATAACAGCAGAACATTGGACTCTATCCATTATAAAAGAGGGGTACAAGCTTCACTTTCTTTGCATGCCCCCCCCCTCACAATGATAAGGCAGTTCATTTCTCAGACACCTCTCATCAACCTGTTAGATCAAGAGGTCACTATGCTTCTTGCCCAAGGGGCAATAGAAGAGGTACCCATTCCTCAACAGGGTAAGGGTTTTACTCCCCCTATTTCCTTATCCCAAAGAAAAGAGGGGGACACAGACCTATTTTAGACCTCAGAGAATTGAACAAATTCCTGTTCAAAGAGAAATTCAAGATGATTTCTCTGGGAACTCTGCTGCCATACCTTCAGAGTCAGGATTGGCTTTGTTCTCTAGATCTCAAGGATGCTTACACTCATGTTCTCATCCATCCAACTCACAGAAAGTTTCTTTGGTTCCTTTTTCAGGGAAAGCACTACCAATACAGGGTGCTTCCTTTTGGCCTGGCCTCAGCACCAAGGGTGTTTACGAAATGCATGGCTGTGGTAGCAGCTTTTCTCTGCACTCTAGGAATATTCGTCTTCCCCTACTTAGACGACTGGCTCATTCGAGCCCCATCAGAGTCGGAGGCCAGGAATTCTCTATCTTGCACAATGCGTATCACTCAGTATTTGGGTCTGGTCATAAACATCCCAAAATCCAGTCTAACTCCCACTCAATCTCTAGAGTTCATAGGAGTTTTACTGGATACCAGAAAAGCAAGGGCCTATCTTCCTCAGACCCGTTGCCTTCGCATGGTGCAGTTAGCTTCTCAAGCAGTGTCAAAGCATCATCTCACTGCTCGAGAAATGTTACAACTACTAGGCCACATGGCATCTACCGTGCATGTGGTTCCTTATGCTCGCCTCCATATGAGAGCAGCCCAGTGGACTTTATTCACTCAATGGACCCAGGCAGCGGGGTGCCTGTCAGACAAAGTAGCAAACACAAATTGGCTTATTTTGTCCATCCAATGGTGGCAGTCCACTCAAAACCTGTTGGTGGGGTCCCTATTTCAACAGCCTTTACCCCAGGCAACTCTCACAACAGATGCTTCACCAATGGGTTGGGGAGCTCATCTGCAAGACCTCTCCACCCAAGGCACTTGGACTCCACAGGAGACTCATCTACCTATCAATCTCTTAGAGCTCAGAGCAATATTCCTTGCTCTTCGAGTGTTCCACACCCTACTCAGCTACAAGACAGTCCTCATTCATACGGGCAATCAAGTAGCCGTGTTCTACGTGAACAAGCAGGGAGGAACAGGCTCTCTGTTGCTTTGCAATGAAGCTTTGCGACTATGGGCCCTCACCAGAGAGCATCAGATTCATCTCCTGGCAGTGTATCTTCCAGGCATACAAAACTCTTGGGCAGACAGACTCAGTCGAGTTCTGCTTCCACACGAATGGTCTCTACATGCAGACCAGGTAGCCAAGATTTTTCTAATTTGGGAACCCCGGACATAGACCTCTTTGCAAGTCCGTTGAATGCCAAACTTCCCCGGTTCTGTTCAAGAATTCCGGCTAAGGGTTCTCAGGCCAGGGATGCTTTCCTCCTCCACTGGGGTCAAGACTTCTTTTATGCCTTTCCACCCATTCCCCTAATTCCCAAAACCCTATTCAAGCTTCATAGAGATGGAGGCTGTATGATTCTCATAGCACCACAATGGCCACGGCAAGTGTGGTACCCTCTGCTTCTACATCTCTCTCAAGCTCCCTCCCTGGAGTTAGGATCTGCTCCAGATCTCCTGTCTCAGGAGGACGGAATGTTTTGGCATCCCAATCCCCAGTCTCTGCATCTCAGGGCTTGGTTGCTGAAGGCCTAGATCTTCATGATCTTAACCTCCCTCAGCAAGTAAAGGATATCCTTTATGCTTCCAGGAAGTCTTCCACAAGACGCTCTTATGCTTTCAAGTGGAAAAGGTTTACTATATGGTGTTCGCAGAAGGGTCTTAACCCCCTTGTGATACCTCTGGAATTATTACTGGAGTATCTCCTTCATTTATCCAATGCAGGACTTAAGACTAACTCAGTAAGAGTCCATTTGAGTGCTATTGCAGCTTCTTTCAAGCCTTTAAATGGACAACCTATTTCCTCCCATCCTCTTATAGCAAGATTTATGAGAGGCCTTCTTCTAACTAAGCCTCCCATTAGGCCACCACCGGTGGCATGGGACTTAAACCTGGTTCTTGGTCAGCTCATGAAGCCACCTTTCGAACCCTTAGCTACTACCTCATTGAAATTCCTTTCTTGGAAGGTTATCTTTCTCATTGCAATTGCATCAGCACGCCGCATCAGTGAGTTGCAGGCACTAGTAGCTGATCCACCTTATACAAGGTTCCATCATGACAAGGTAGTCCTTAGGACTCATCCACACTTTGTCAAAGGTCTCACCTTTTCATCTAAACCAAGCGGTCTACCTGCCTGTGTTTTTTTCAAGGCCTCATGCATCTAATGCAGAAAGGAATCTTCATGCTTTGGACTGTAAAAGAGCTTTAGCCTTTTACTTGCAAAGAACACAGCAACATAGAAAGTCCTCTCAACTCTTTGTTGCTTTTGATCCTCTCATTTGGGACTTCCAGTCTCCAAGAGAACACTGTCCAGCTGGATTGCTCAGTGTATTTCCTTTGCCTATCAGAGTAAGAATATTCCTCTGGAGGGCCATGTCACAGCTCACAATGTGAGAGCCATGGCAGCTTCAATGGCTCATCTGCACTATGTGTCTATTGACGACATCTGTCGAGCAGCCACTTGGTCCTCGGTTCATATATTCACAGCCCATTACTGCTTGGACATGGACTCCCGCCGGGATGCCTTGTTTGGTCAGGCTGTTCTTCAACACCTGTTCCATACCTAATCAACTCCTACCCACCATCCCTGGTTGGATGCCAGAGATCCATGGGGGGAAGTGGAGCCCTTTCACAGGGACACACAACCTCTGGAGTCTCTCCCTGGCATCTAAAGCTAGGGAGTCCCATATGTGAAGACTACATTCCTGCTTGTTCCTGGAGATAGCATAGTTACTCACCTGTAACAGATGATCTCCGGGAACAGCAGGAATTTAGTTTTCACAACCCACCCACTTCCCCTAGGAGTTGTATCTCTCTATCTATCTCTTTCTCTTTCCCTCTCTCTCTCTTTGTCTCAGCTTTAAACTCAACTGGAGAGAGGCAGTTGGGAAAGGTGGGAAGGCAGCACACAGGCACTGTGGGATGCTCCCAAAAGCTTTCTAATTGGACGCTGGGGAGCGTTCCCGCGCAGGCTCCATCGGTACTGATGATACCCATATGTGAAGACTAAATTCCTGCTGTTCCCGGAGATCACCTGTTACAGGTGAGTAACTATGCTTTATCCGCAAGTAGCTGTATTTTCTACCTGTTCTTCTCTGCTTGGTTGCATGGTGGGCTGTTGCTCCTCATCTGCTTCCTTTTTCCAGGTCATTTAGGAGTATGTTAAACAGGAGTGATCCCCCACTACAAGTCCCTGGGACACGCTCCTGTTTATTGCTCTCCATTTATAAAATGGGCCATTTTAGTCCTGCCCTCAGTTTCTCATCTATAACTCATTTCCAGACCAGTGATAGGATATTACCTCCATTATGCCATAGTTTTCAATTTCCAGAGCAGTCTCTCATATGAGATTTTGTAAAAATGCCTTTTCAAAAATTAATGTATACTATATCAACCAGCTGTTTTCCAGCTATGTGTTTAAACCTCAGAAAAAATGTTATAGATTAGTAAGGCAAGACTTCCTTTGTTACATTCATGTTGGCTGTTCCTCAGTAATGCAAGCTTATCCATATGTTCAGTGATTTTCTTTTTAACAATAGCTTCTAGCATTTTGCTGGGCACCAGTATCAGACTTGAAGGTCTGTAGTTTTCCCAGATCATTCTTGGAACCCTTTTTAAAAACCAATGTTAACATTTATTACTTTCTGGTCTTCAGGCACAATGTCTGACTTTGGTAATAAATTGCAAAAATAGTGGTGTCTATGCTATTTGGTCTTTTTTTTTTTTTTACCATGGGACCAAAATGTGACTTTGTAGGATTATGGCTGGTAGTGACTTTGGGATAAACCTGGGGATGGGGTTTGTGCATACACTGATTTGTAAATAATAGATACAGTAAATGAAAAATAGAGTTCAAGTACATACAGTAGTAGTGAATTGGATCTTCCCTGTCTGAAGAAGATAATATGTTATAACTCTGATTTACAGCAGTGCTTTTCAAGTTAGTCATGGTTTCAGGATATCCACTCTAAACATGCATATGAGAGATTTGCTTGCGCTGCCTTCATTGCATATACAACTCTCATGCGTGCATGAAAACTAGACTAGGGGCAGTATCTCCAAATTGGTTAGTTGTGCACATTTCATGACAATAAATGAACCTCTCTCCTAAGCCCCTAGGGTTTGTGAAGTATGATCTGTCTTTCCAATTTACTGATGATGCATCTTGCCAAAGAGAACTTCCTTTTGGATATATTATGTATAGGCAACCTTTTAAGGTATGCTTGGAAATTGTTTTTATTCAAGCCTGTGGCACCCAATACAATGGGAAATATTTCTGTATCATTCTGCCACATTTTCTTGGTTTCAGACTGTATTCATGATTCTTGAGGATCTTCTCTCTCCCGCACTTACCACATGATGTACAGTATAATTACTTGGCATTGACACCTCTATTATCAGGGCTGTTCTCATGTAGGCTGGCTGTGTTGCATATATGTATGTGGGGGGGGGGGGAGATGACTATGTGAGACAGTAGTTTAGGGCACTATATAAATACTTATACCAATGAAAAAGAAAATGCCCCTGAATGTTGTTTTTTGAACAAAAAAGATGTGTAAATTCTTTTCTATGATTGGTGTTTATGTAATTTAAAAAAGGGAAAAATTACTTCATACTGGAGACAGACTAGAAGCAGTATCAGCATGTAAAACTCTTGTCTTCTGTGCTAGAGCACAAGAGCCACTTACATAACCAAAACTTTAATCAGATGCAAAGAAAGCACTTTATTGCACTATAGGAACTTTATAAATACATGCTACATTTCAATCAATACAATTCACAAATCTTCACACACATAATAAAAACACAAAACAAAAAAGCCCTAAATATATGACAAAATAAAATGAAATCGGCATTTGAGTGGGGAAGAATCTGATCCCCCAAGCATCCTGTCTGCATGTACATGAACAGCTGCCAGATGGTCTGTAATGTTATAGGTAGCTGAATTATCAAGATAGTGGCAAGTTAATTATTTTAAAAGAGGACCCTTGTACTTTGGTAAGAATATTACTTTTTAAAATAACACTATAGTATAATCACTTACTGTAGGATGTGCAGATTTTGAAAACCAGTATTTTAAAAAGGAATTGTTCTCTTTTATGTACTTTTTTAAAATGTGGTTCATGAAATTGATTCTCTAAGTGCTCTGTTAATAGGAATATTGCCTCAGGCATCACTCCAGAAATGAGGCACCTTATGTGCAACTGTAGCGGCACTGGTATAAAAAAATGCTCTTGTAGGTAGTAGCATCTAAAAGTACAACTGCAGTACTCGTTTAAAAAGAAATAAGGATTGATTTTTTAAAATGGGTGCCATTTCTGGAATCATCACCTTGTACAGTAAGTTATGCACTTTTCATTTACAGTAACATTCTTGCAAAAATAAGTTTTTTTGCCGTCCTCCTCTAGTGCCATAGGATGACAGCACGTCGGTTTTCTGTAGGTAGGATGTAAATCCTTCCTAGAGAAACATGGAAGCAGTTATAACATTTAAGAATCATTTCCCCCTCCCCTTAAATGGAAGATGTGAAAATGCTTTCATTTTCTAGAAACGAAGGGGCTCCCCAGAATGGTGAAGAGACGTGCTTTATTCAGGTAAAGCCAGCATAGCTGGCTGGGCGGGAGAAGTAACTAGGGTCATTTTCTTGGTTGATGCTTGAACACTTGAGATGTTTTATTGCAGCTATGAAATGCCTTACAATTGATTGTGGCGTATACTGATGGAACTTTGAATGTTTGACTTTCTCAGAAGTTGCTGTTGAAATGGATGATTCTCTGAATGGATATTGTGTGCTTCCACTTGGCATTCTTTCTCTTTTGTTGTGGTTATTGACATATCTTAGTACCAAGCTGCCATGCACCATTATCAAGAGGAAAATAAATAGCTTTGTTGTAATTACTGTATTAAGATCCTATATGCTTCCACCTTTGATTGCCCATCTTTTTCATAGATGCAGCATTTAAAATCCTGAACCCAAAGACTGTTTCAAGATTTTTCAGACTAAACAGTAACAATGCACTGCTTGAGTTCTTGCTGCAGGTAATGTGAAGCCTTTGTTGTTTGCTTTTAGTAAGAAAAATTAATTCAAATGTGCACATATCTTGGAATACAAAGACGACCAGAAAAAGACCAGAGATTTATTGTCATTCCAGGGCACCCCAGAGATAAAAGAACATTATATTGATTCTAAGAAAGACGTTGATCGCTACCTGAAGTCAGCATGTGAGCAGTTCATTCAGCAGCAGACAAGACTTTTTGTAGAGCAGCTGGAGGCATTCATGACAAAGGTACAAATTGGCTTTACAGATTTATTTGCCAACCCTGAACCTATTACATTCTAACAGGTACTATATAGTGTTTTGTCTATGATGAGTGTATTTTTAGTTTTATCTTTGCATACGTGGAAATTTAGTTTGGAGAATTGACTTAAGAGCTAATATACAGATGGAAGTTTGAAGCTAAAGTTTAATCTGGCCAGGGGTTGAAATGTCATATTTTCTTGTAACTCAACAGTGTAGAGTAAGAGAGAAACTAGGTAACATAGCCATGGTATGGAAAGAGAGACGGATTATTTTTGACTGGTTAGCATAAAATGCTTCCCGAGCCAGTTAATGGCTTTCGTAGCTAAGCTTGGTTAGACTACTTTGTATCCAGGACTCATTCCCTGGAGCTAAAGGCTTTATGCAAAAGCTCTTCTCCCTCTTCTAGCCTTGATGTAATAAGCCGTGCATTAGAATGTTGCGCTAAGCTTCAGCCCACAGCATCCTAACACATAACACTGAAAAAATCTTTTACTCCCGATGCATTAAATTTAATGATATGAAGATTACAGCGGCACTAAAATGTGTGTACAGCTGGGAAAAACAGCACACATTGCTGCAGTAGTCTGCAGTGGTTTGCTACACCAGGAGTTCCTTATCGGTCCTACAGTTCAGTCCTCCACCACTGGGTAGTGCACCTCCTCCTGCAACATGGAGACTGGACAAGTCAAACTTGTGACATCACCGGGTATATCCTGCTGGTCTTCTCCCATGATCCCCCAGTGTGTCCAGTCTCCATGCAGCATGAGGACATAGTGAGCCTAGGTGCTGGGCTCACTTGAGAAGCAGTTTAGGAGCAGTTAGTCAGGATTTGATTTACCTTGCATTTCTTTTGCCCTTCTTTAGGTGTAATCCTGTAAATTGAATTCCTTTTCATTTTCATTTCATTTAATTTAATTTACTTTTACTTTATTTATTTTCACCTAGTCTGCCTTAGTGTACAGGGGGGTTCTGTCCCTTTTCAAAGTTCACGCTGCCAGCTAGCCTCTCTGCTTGGGATTCTTCGGTCTCTGTGCCCGGTGATGATCTCTCCCCCAGGACTGTACGGGGGAGAGCTCTGTGGAACACCTGCATTTTGGCAGTGTCCATGCGGCAGATTCCCATCGCGGCGGGAGCCTCAGGCCGTTCGAGGTTCTTTAGCCGGTGGGCCGGGGCTCGCAGCGTCTGCTACTTCTGGTGGCGCGAGGCAGCAGCGTGTCTGGACAGCTCTTCACCCCGCAGCTACAGCGGGGTAACTGCTGCATCCCGACGCCACAAGGGAGTCTCTCGAGTCCGCATGGAGGGGCTCTGAACTCTTGCCGCCTCTGTGGTGTTTGGCGCCAAACGAGCCTGCTTCGGATTGGCGCCATTTTCTCGGCAGGGCTGAGGCCTCGTGGCGGAGAGCGGAGCAGCCCCGCGTTTGAGTAGGCGACGCTGTTCCACGCGGCTACACCCAGATAAGGACTTCCTTTTGCTGTTACTTTTAATTTTAATTGTAATTTTAATTTCCTTTTAATTTCATGATAGTTTATAGTTCTTTGAATGCAATGTGATTGGTTTGGGTTTTACTTCTTGGGGGGTGCCTTTACCTTTGTCTGCATTCTGGCAGTTAGCGACGTCTGTCAGCAGCAGGTTTCCGTGCTAGGATTTGGCCATTCAGGGTCATCGGCGGCACAACCACCTACAAATTGAGCCCTTTCTGAAATTGTCATTTACATAAGGATGCTATTTCCATGTTTATACGCTTGGAAATTGTGCAGACAGCCTCTAAATGTCGTTATGCCATCTGCAAATTTGATCGCCATGCTTGCTGATCTCTTTTCCAGATCATTTCAGTGCAGTAGATGTTACCAGATGCCAGTTCCAATGCAGATCCCGAGACATTCCACTATTTACGGGTCTCCTGTGAGAAAACTGGCCATTTAGTCCTATTGGGTTCCTGTTTTTGATCCATTTCCCATTCTATAATAGCACATCATCTCCTTCCTCAGGAGAAGTTCATAAGGGGCTTTGTCAAGTACCTTCTAAAACATCCAGATACATATCATTTGGCTTACTCACATGTTTATTAACCCTTTGAAAAGACAGCTTGGTGCTGCTTTTCAGAACAAGTTCTATCATTTAACTGGCACTGAACTCAGATTCATTGGTCTGTAGTTTCCAAGATCGCCTTTGAAGCTCTTTAAAAAAAAAAAAAAAAAAACAATTAGTGTTACATTAGTAACTCTTCAATCTTTAGAGATCATTAATACTAATGTTATGATTGAGCCTGGCTGATATTATGAATGATCACTATTAGACAAACATTAGCTAGGTTAAGACACTTTGATTTGGTTTTCTGCACTATGTTATCAGAGCGCAGCTTGCCCATTTGGCGGGAACACTGCCCATCTGGGCCATCTGGGGAAAGGCCCCTGCTGGGGATCGTGAGAAGTGTTGCTGGATGGCACAGTCCGGGGCTTAGTGTTCCAGGGTCCTGGAAGGGTTGATAGCGGCAGTCAGGCCTCCCTGTCTTTGCTATGACGGTCACCTAGGTTCAAGCGTCCTGTGTTTTGGGTGACAGGAGTGGGACACCTGGACATATGTGGTGCTGGATGTTGGATAGGCTCATACTTCTTAGGTGCACTCTCTTTGAGTGCGTCTGCATGTCCGTGTTCCGTCTGTGATCTCATGCTCGGGTGATTGTTGCAGCAATGACAGAGATCGCTTGGGATATCGTGAGCGGGGTTGTCATGGTGTTGCATGGGGTTGCCAATGCAAGACGGGGCCATCCTGAGGAGTTTGGGCCTCAGTCATCAGCTTTCCCTTCGGTGGCCCGGCTGTCCAGGAGGCACCCCTCCAGATCCGCCGGTCCAGTTCTTTTCTGCCTCTTCTCAATGTGGGCAGGGGGGCTGGCAGATCTGGAAATTCACGTCCACTGCACGTTCTACTGTTTTACCTCTGTCTTGGGGTTCTGAGGTCATATATTCCCAATCATTTGTTTGGTGGGGTGCTTCTGTCTGTTGTGCAAGACAAGGTGGTCAACAGTCGGAGGCTGTCGTCTATTCCCCTTACCCCTGAAGGTGCTCACAATTTAAGTTTTTTGTACCTGCGGAGGTGTATGTTAAAGGCTAGCAGGCGCACCTGTGGGACCAGAATCCTCGGTTCTTCCGACCTTCCATTGAGGTGCGCGTGTGGGGTTTACTCCCTTGGTCGGCTAGCAACTTGCTTCACCCATTGGGCCTTCCCTTTCCTCAAGGCATCGTTGCGTCCCACTTCTTCGTGGGGGCTCGCCGCAGGGCCTGGAGTTGTGCTCAGCCGGTTCCAGCCAGGGCTGAGTCCTTGGGGGGAAGCTCCGATCCTAACGATACAGGGAGTGCTGGGATCCGTTCAACCAGGTTCCTTCGGGCCCAGCGTATGTCGTCTTTTGCTGGCCGGTTTAGGTCTTCGGGTCGTGGCGGTGTTCCGAGAAGACCAGTAGGCTGCACAGTGCTTGTCTTGGAGCAAGTGCGGGATATCTGTAGGTTCATATTCAAAGCCGCCCGGTTACATGTCCCTCCATTGTGGAATGCTGTACTAGTAGGCATACTTCATATGCTGGGCTTACAAGTTGGCTTCCGCGCTGCTCGGCATCAGCCAAGGTGACTGCCGGTTTAGGCTGTGGAGTCAGCCTGGAGGAGGGGCCTTGCGTTCTCTGGACAATGCCCTGTTCGGTTGTGTGCCTTGTGGCCCTTATGGAGTTGTAAAAAGGAAAAACAAAAAACAAACAAAAAAAAAACAAAAAAAAAGAATAATCAAACAGGAAAGCCTTCCTAATTGTCCCCACTTCTTTTTATAAGGTTCTGTCCCTTTCTTCCGGGAGCTTGGCCGGAGCGTGGTTAGACTCAGCTACATTTTGGGGATCCTTTATGTACAAGGCGTTTTAGTGTACGCAGCACGCCCAGTGTTCCATCGTCTGACTGGAACGGTACGCGGTACGTCAGCCGTGGCAGGCGTTCACGGACACGGTAGCGGATCGAGCGCTGTAGGTGCTGTCTGAGATCTCCGGGATGGTGGCCTATTTCGATCGGCAGGGTGGAGTCGGTCGGGTGGTCAGGGTGGCCCGAGCAAAGGGACAGCGTGCACGGTTGAAGCCTTGGCGGCCTGCGTTTCGGTGGGGACACTGTGGTGGCGAATGTCCTTAGCGGGGTCCGAGTGTTTGCCGGAGGAGTGAGATTGCATCAGGCGGTGTGCGCGCCGCGTGTGCTCAGATGCGGTCAGCCCATATTGGACCTCATGGCGACCTGTCAGTCTGCGGCGACGGGTCTATGTTTAGCAGAGGACATATGAGGCTACTGGATAGCGTCGACGCATTGGTACGGGGCCGTGGCCCGGTCCATTCTATGCCTTTCAGAGGTCATAGTGAAAATGGCCGACTGGGTCTGGTTGCTAAGATATGTGCTCTTCATTAGTCAGTGGGGACCATTACCAGTGTATTCTGCAACATTTGCGTGAGCTTGCATAATCTTTACTTGCAACCAATCGAAATAACTGTCCAAAACCAGTTGATGCAGTCACTACTTAAATTTGCCTCGCTTGACAGTAAAAGAAAAAAAAAAAAAAGACATATTTATTTTATACCTATAGGTCACTCACAGCATATTTGGCGATTCCTCGTCCTGGTGTTAATCATGCAGATAATTTCTGCTCTAGTTGTGGTGATGTGACTTCTACATCACAAAAATGGCTTATGACTGTGGCGGTTCAGAAAGCCTACAATTTATATTTTGGCTGCAGAATAAAAGATCAGGATAAAAGCTAGGCGCCACACATATGCTGCAATACATGTGTAGCAGATCTCAGGCTGTGGATGGATGGGAAAAGACCATCAAAGTCTTTTGCGGTTCCAATGATCTGGAGAGGGCCCATGGATCACGTCGGCGATTGCTACTTCTGCATGGTTCCTCCAATTCCGGAGGGCATATCCAGGTGATGTAAGCGGTTGGCCTACTGGCATTGCGTCGTGGGCGTGGCTACCAGAGTCTCCTTTCTTTTTTGTCACACCATGTAAGACTCCACATCTTCTGAAACAACGCTGGACTCTGGGGCACTTGACACCCTCTTATATGCCCTTGGTGGATCACGCTTGGTTTATTGCAACTCATTGCTTAGCTGCATTCCATATTCTCAATTAAAAAGACTCCAACTGGTCCAGGACATAGCTGTAGAGCTACTTTGTGTTGCAAAGAATAAAGTCCTTAAGAGGTGTGACAAATAGGGTGTTTGACGCTGGTGGTTTTTCCATTTCCCTCATTTTGCTTCCCACCTCTGTCTGGATGGACCTCGGTTCCGTTCTCCCTCGTGGAATCCGGCTGTGCCTGTTTAGTTGTCGATTTGGGACTTACGCAAGAACACTTTGCTTGTAACCTGCGTTCCTTGGACCTTAGGTGAGGTTCCGTCGCTTTCTGGGAGGTCTCTTCGCTGCTTGTCCCTCCGTGGAGGCGGGTTCTGCGGGAGAGCAGCGGTTGCTAACACTTGACACCCTGGTGGGGTCGAGAGCCAAGGGGGAGCTCAAGCGGATTTTTCAGGCGGAGCTCCGGTAGCCTTCTCAGTAGGTCTGTTTCTAGGGCGTTCAGTGTGTTTGCGATGGCGAGTTTGTCTTTCTGAAGCACTAGCGCTGTTTGGGGCAGAGTTCTGTGCTGTTTTCACCAGTGAAGAGGATCCAAGTGGGCTCTCGGTCGTGTCTTCCTGGTTGGCTTACCGCCTGTTGACGTGAGGAGCGGGCTGGGGTCGGTGCCTGCTCTGTTCGTTTAGGGGCCGAGCCGACCGGATAGGTCCCTCCCAATGATTACTGCTCTGGTACATCCCAGTGGTGGAGGACTGAACTGTAGGACCGATAAGGAAATGGAAATTACACTTACCTGGTAATTGATGTTCCTTGAGGGAGTACAGTTCAGTCCTCATTCCCGCCCGGGGATGGATGTTTCAGACGCGAGGCGTCAGTTCCGAGTATGCTTTCGGATCCTAGAGTCGGCAACGGGCTCTGATTGGCAGGTAATCGCAAGAGCAACCTTTTCTGCCTATACTCTTCCTTAGTTCTCCTTCCTTCTAGCTCTCTGTCTTCCGCTGTTTGGTGCGCAGGGGGACAGGGGCACGGAGGAGGGTGTTTTCGGCCTTTCTTTTTAGGGCCCTGTGATTTTAAAGTTGAAGTTTGAGCATAGCTTTGTATTTAGTACTTTAACTGGTTGTTTGTTTGCTCCTTTGAGTCTGCTTTGACAGTAGGTCACTGGGGGATCATGGGAGAAGACCAGCAGGATATACCCGGTGATGTCACAAGTTTGACTTGTCCAGTCTCCATGTTGCAGGAGGAGGTGCACTACCCAGTGGTGGAGGACTGAACTGTACTCCCTCAAGGAACATCAATTACCAGGTAAGTGTAATTTCCATTAAATGTCTTCCTTCTTGTCAGTGCATGAGTGTGGATTAGCTATCACAGTGACAGGAAGGAAGATATTACACAAAAAAAAATTAAAAATAAATTGCTAGAGATTGGTCTGCCAAATAAGGGATTGCCTTCCTTATTGGGAAGCTTTGGCTTATTTTGCAGATTTATTTATTTATTTTAAGTCTTTTCTATACCGTGCTATTTAAAATCAGCTCTGTTTACAGTCAACAACAAATTTGTACAGTGCAGGCAGAACTTGTACTGTACTTACAATGAACAGGTTTCGTAACTTGGGCTAACTGGGGTAACTATGTGCAGTGCTGCACAGCAGGTCGTGGGATAGTGTGTTGACCAGGTCATCTTGGCAACTTGTTTAAATAACCATATACAGTCCAGTCAGTCGGGTCGCAGATGTCTGGTGGTGACAAGGGCTGCTTGGCAACTATTTACAAGATTCGATGACTATATACATGTGCCTACCAGGGGATCTGGTGTAGTGCTAGTGTGCCGGGCTGGGTCTGTGTCTTGCAGGTGTGTTGGGTGGGTTGTCTTGGTGGTTGAGCCTGACTGGCTGTGGTGTGTCCCCATTGTGAGCGTAGTGCTGGAGGAAAAGGTGGTGCTTCAGGGCCTTCCTAAAATGGGTACGGTCAGAGATGGACCGGATGGTGTGCGGGAGGGCATTCCAACATGTGGGTGCGTAGTATACGAAGGTTCTGTTTCTGGTTGCTTGAGAGCACTTCGTAATTTTGCTGGGGATTCTCAGTGTGTTGGCAGTGGTTGACCTTCTGGCTCTGTTTGGGGGAGTGGGGGGGACGAGGTCTGTGATGGAGGAGGCGGTGAGGCAATTGAGGGCCTTGAAAGTCAACAGTAGAATTTTAAAGGCGAGCCTGCAGTGTACCGGCAGCCAATGGAGGTGCTTCAGGATTGGGGATATATGGTCCCTCCTGGCGGCCCCGTGTAGTATTCTGGCAGCTGCATTCATTGCAAGTTGAAGTGGGTTCAGCGTATTTTTTGGTAGTCCCTGTAGAATTGTATTGGCATAGTCATAGTGGGGGATTATCAAGTTTTGGTAGATTGTCCTGAAGTTCTGTGGCTCCAGTAGGGGTCGTAGGTACCGGACCGTCCATATTTTGTGGTATACTGCCTTGACAGTGTTTATGTGGGCTTTCATATCCAACTGTTGGTCTAGTGTGACCCCTAGGTAGCGGATCGTGGGCTTGCTTTGGAGCTCAGCACCTCTTACTGTTAGTGATGCGGGGGGGGGGGGGTGAAGGTGAATTTATTTACCCTAATGGTGTGTATGAACGCATCACTAGGAGTCAGGAGCCACCATTTTCCAAGATAGCATTGATTAAAAGGGAACGTCACTGGATGCCTCCCTGCAGAAAGTAAATATTATTAGTCTCAGCGGGTCTAGCAGCATGGAGGCTCTCTGATAGAGGGCCTCCTTGTGCTAGGACTTAGTAACATAGTATGAGTGCCCTGCACCTGATAACCTTGGGTGGGGGGTGGCTATTGGGCTCATTTGGGGTACGAGTCCTCTGAGGTGTTGTACTTCACCTTCAGTGACCCTGCTCTTCCTATGTAGGATTTTACTTCAGTTCAGGGTTGAAAGGGAAAGTAAAAAAGCATGCCAAAATTCTGCATACCTTGTTTATAGTGGAAGGAATTCCTGATTCAGTGGGTTTCAATGTCTTTTGAATGCAGATCACACTACCCTTGAGCTTAGTGGTGTATGATGCAGAATTTTACCAGTTTGGGTACAAGTTTAATGTGGGAAAATCAAAAGTAAACTACTGTGCTAAAAGATAGCACAATTTATTAAATTGATCCTCTGCATCTATGGAACAAAATGTTATTGAAAAGGCTCTACCCTTGGTATGAAAGAGAATAAAATAAAGATTTTTTCCTGACTGGATTCAGGTTGTTAAAACACCAGAAAACTTGATCCCAGCTGTACTTTTTTAATCCAGTCAATAAGGTTTAAGTATAGGTGTTAAATTCAGTTTTGTTCTACTATTAAATTTATTCAGCCCATTAAGAATCACCTTAAATAGTTTAACGGCTAACGACATATGTATCATATAATGCATTATAAAAATACGCAATTCTGTAATATATTAGAAAAATATGCAATTCTGTAAATAAATGCAAAAATAAAAAAACAATATAATAATCAATTAGAATTGCTTGTTTCCTATAAGAGTATGGCATAAATGTGCCTTGAATTGTTTGTTAATTGTCAGTTCTAACTCAACAATGCTAACACGCAGCATTGAAAGATTTTTTTAATTTGAATTTTATTCTTGTAATGTGAACAATACAATTTATTTAACAGGTTTTTTTTATACCGCTTTATCATTTCAATCAAAACGGTTTACATTGTAACTTAAACTTAGTAAACGTACATTAAACAGGGACATTGATTAGGATTTTTTTTTTTTTGAGTAATGGAGGGTTAAGTGACTTGCCGAAGGCCACAAGGAGTGCTAGTGGGAATCAAACCCTGTTCTCTTGGTTCCCAAGCCAGTGCTCTAATCACTAGGCTACTCCTCCACTTAAAACTGAATAAAATTGAATGCCTTATATAACTAAATTTCCTAATTGTCCCTCCATTCCAGTCCAGTACTTGTGGGTTATCTTTGTCCACCAGCAGCTAGAAACTGAGCATGTCAGATTTCTGCTGTCATAGTAGAAGAGCTCACTAGGCACAATAGCTCCTTAGGCACCAGAAACCAGTGTATCAATTCCTAGCAGCTAGGACAGGAGCTTCCGTATGGCTGAGCCCCACTGGACGAACTCATGGTTAGATTGAATGCCTACTTTAAAAAAAACAAAACAGGAAGAAGAGACTTATGACAGCAAGCAGGCGTACCTTCCTTTGGCTGGGTCACTTGGGTAGTGTAGTTTTGTGTAATTTTACTGTAGTGGAAAGCAGGAGGCAGGGCCTGCTTGCTTGAGCCCGGGCCCTTAGTGGATAGCGTACAGGGCAGGGTTTAAAAACTTGGTGGACTGGGTCTCTTCCCCCCAGGCCAGACAGCACAGTACTTTTGATTAAGTAGCTGGCTGTCTTTCTCTCTGACTGCCTTCATAGAGCCTTCACAGTGTGCTGCTCTGTGTTTTGATGCAAAAAGATTAAAACAAAAAAAAAAGGGAAAGACCAAGCTGCAAAGTATCTCTGCTGCCTCTGTTTTACCAGCTGACATCTCCTTATGTAGTGAGGAAGCCATGGTTTTCCCGGGGAACATCTCCTTAAGTGGAAGAGGAAACGGTAAGTGGGGCAGGCTCCGACAAGGGAGCAGGCCGAGGACAAAGAGAGTCTCAACGGCTTGCCACTCCCTTTGGTGGGAGGGCATTCGGACATCATGAAGTTAACTTTGAATTTTCTTGCAAGACATAGCTGTGAGGCTGCCACAGCAATGGTGGTTTGTACTGGAACGTCTCAGAATTGCTTTACTCCCTTGTCTATTTGAACAATACTCTCGGCTCACTAAGCTTGGCTTTTGGGTTCCCTAGCAAGCAGCATGATTCTCTGGCTGTGACTTCATTGGTATTTTAGTTTTTGTTTATTTATGCTCAGTTTGGTTTCCTGTTTCGGACTCGCAGGAGATAAGTGTGGCGATCCTGTCTCTGAGAGCAGGGCTCTCTCTCAAGCTAGTTTTGCGTCATTGTCAGTTTTTTCCCTTCTCTCTCTTTTTGGCGCAAATGAGGCCATATTTTGTGTTCTTCCTATATGGATGTTTGGGGGATTTGGTGACAATGGCTTCCTCTCACGGAGTTGTTCTTTCTGGGCTCAGGTGCTATTTTGGTAACTGCTGAAGTTTTTTTTCTGTCTTTGTATTTTTTTCAGGGCCTCAAAGGGTATTATCAGGATCAGGGATCCCCCTTGGGGTCTCTGGTTTAATTGTATTCCTTTAAACAAGTTTAATTTCTTCTCAGTGCATCTGTTTATCATCGGAATCATCTAAACGGGATTACTCTCAGGGTCTTTTGTTTACCTGGAGTTAATGTAATCTGGGTCATGCTAAGAGCATCTGTTTGCATCGGATATTTCTGAATTCATGTAAACTGGATTAATTTAATTATCTTGGGATGTAGCTTGAATTATCTATATTGTTATTCTCAGTGCTTCAGATTTATTCTTGTTAGTAGGCAGTGCTCTGGATTGCATTTTTCTGAAGGTGTCTGAGCGTATAAAGTTCAAATCCATACTCACAACTTTCAAAATCCTAAATGATTATGCTCCAACACACCTTTGAATCCTTATCCAGATCACACCTGACAAGAGAGGATGACAGACAAACACAAAGGAGCACGCTACAGACACCATCGATGATCACAAAAACCAACATCACTACAGCTAAGAGGCCTTCTCTCTCTACGCACCGCTATTTTGGGACTCTATCCCAGAAAAGCTAAGGACTACAATTGATATAGCTTCCTTAAGGAAAGCTCTCAAAACCCACAATTATTTATTTATTTTGACAGTTTTGTATACCACCTTATCCTTCAGTCAAAGTGGTCACAACACAATTGGAGGTCTACATTTAACAGGAGGGGATACGACTCACAACCGTAAATACTGTGTGCTTATAAGTCTAAATGGGGATGGGTAGTTGGGGCCAAGTGGTGTAGGTAGATGTTGGGCCCCTTGGGTGGTATCTGGTGTTGGCAACTTAAGGAGGTTGCTCATAAGCCTCGGTAAAGAGCAAGCTCTTGAGTGCCTTGCGGAAGTCTTTGGTGTCGTTCAGGGTCCTTAAGTCCATAGGGAGGGAGTTCCACAATGCAGGCGCCAGTAACGAAGGCGCTCTCTTAGATGTTGCTTGCTTAGTCTTGTGATAACCTGCGGGTGTGCTGATCCTCTTGCCATTGTTCTTCTTGGTCTGTTGCTGGCATCTCTGGTTATTATATCCTGGAACGCATCTGCCGTGCAGTGGTGGAAGATTTTGAAGATGTTCAGGATTGTTTTGAATTTTGCCCTTGCCATTAGTGTGAGCCAGTGTAGCTGTTGTAAGACGGGGTGATGTGTTCAGATCTTGCAGTGCCCGTGATGATGCATGCTGCAGTGTTCTGCACCATTTGAAGTGAGTGAATAGTCTGCTGGGGGAGGCCTTGGTATAATGAGTTCTCCAGGACCAAGCAGGAATCAGTCCTCACATATGGATGTCATCGGCGCCGATGAAGCCCCAGCAGAGCATTTCCCCAGCTTTCTATGAAAGCGTTTGGGAATGCAGGCACACATGCGCGGTTCCCTTCCCGCCTAAAGGTGCCATCTTACCTCAGTCAAATGACATAGCTAAGAACAGCACACAAAAATGAAAAATAAACTATGTACAACTGCAACTCCAAGGGGAGGAGGGAGGGTTGTGAGGACGGATTCCTGCTGCTTCTGGAGAACAACTGTTACAGGTGAGTAACTACTCTTTCTCCAGGACCAAGCAGGAAGTCAGTCCTCACATATGGGTGACTCCCCAGCTCTGGGCTACCGAGGAACTCAGGCTGAACAAGAGAACTCCCTCTAGTCTCAGCAGCAAAGAAAGGCTTTTCAAGGACGCAACCTCCACCGGTAGCCCAACAGAGGGCAGGAGTTGCCTAAACCTCAAAGAGATTCCGGAGTACTGCTTGGCCAAAAGCACTGTCCCTATGGGACTCCCTCTCCAGGCAGTAATGGGTTGCAAAAGTCTGTCTTGAAGACCAAGTTGCAGCCTTGCAGATGTCTACCAAGGGCACAGAGCGGAGATGAGCCACTGAGGCAGCCATTGCCCTGACACGATGGGCCGTGACCCTACCCTGCAAAGGAAGGTCAGCCGCCTTATAAGCCCAGTTGATACAGTCAGCCACCCAGATGGACAAGGTACGCTTGGACACAGCCAACCCCAACTTATTGGGGTCAAAAGATACGAAGAGCTGAGTAGCCCTTCTATGCCCCTGCATACGGTCAAGGTAGAAGGATAAGGCCCTCCTACAGTCCAGGGTATGCAGGACTGCTTCAGCCTGGCTAGCATGAGGTGGGGGCTTTTGACTCCTTGAGCACTGCTCTCCCAACCCTGCACAGGAGGTCGTCTCGCCCTCTTTGCCCACCAGTGGCCCCTTATCACCGGGGACAGTTGGGTGCTGGAGACTGATTCCTGCTGCTCCTGGAGAACACCTGTTACAGGTGAGTAACTACTCTTTTCCATAGTCAAGCAATGGAGTGATGACTGCTTGGCAAACTGTGCGGAAGTGGTCTTGGTTAAGGATTGGTTTGAGTTTTCTGATGATCCTCAACCGGTGGTAGGCTCTTGCCGCAGTTTTAGTAATGTGAGATTTTAGGCTCAGAGCTGTGTCCAGGGTAATGCCCAGGTATCTCACTTCATCCTTGACTGTTATGGCTTTGTTTTTAATGCTGATTGTTTGTGGCGGAATGAAGGTGGAGTCTCTAGTGATGAACATAGCCTCTGTTTTATCAAATTTGACCGCTAGGTTGTTAGTGGAGAGCCAGGTGCTCATGTCTTCAAGGCATCTTGTCATCGTTGTTATGTCAGGTGATTTTAGGTTGATTGGGGCATATGCCATCATATCGTCGTCATAGAGGTGGTAATGCAGCTTGTGGCGTTTAATGACATTGCATATGGGTTGAATATATATATTAAAGAGTATAGATGACAGTGCTGAACCTTGTGGTATCCCTTGCGTGACGGTGAACTGCAGTGATTTCTTTTGAGCGCATTTGACTTGTTGCGTCCGGTCTTTCAAGTAGGAGGTAAACCATTTTAGAGTATTCTTACTTATTCCGATCTGCTGTAGGCGTTGCAGCATTATGGTATGTGACACTGTGTCAAAAGCCGCTGAGATGTCCATGAAGACTAGCAGGAATCCATTCTTTGTTATCTATGCCTTTTAGGAGATTGTCGAAGAGGGAGGTGAGTAGAGTTTCCACATTGTGCTGAGGTTTAAAGCCATGCTGGTGGGTGTCTAGTGGGGCATTCAAATCTATGTGGTCCTGCAATTGTCTTTGCACTGTCTTTTCAGTGATCTTTGCAAGGAATGGTAGGCTGGAGATGGGGCGGTAGGATTTTGGATCAGAGGGGCTTAGGGTGGCTCTCTTGAGGATCAGCCGTATCATGGCTTGCTTCAGGGATTGCGGCATATGTCCTTGCTGGAGGAATTCCTTAACGATTTTGTGGAGGTAGTGGGTTAGTTGGCTTCTAGTGGCTTTGATCCATGCCACTGGGCATGGATCAGATGGCGAGGTCGTCGTGTTAAGATCGTTCACTATGTCTTCTATTTGCTGTGCTGATGGTATGCTAAAGTCCTCCCAGGTTTGCTGAGGTTCCGTCATTCTGAGGTTGTATATCTGGGGGAGAGGGGTGCTCGTTTGGTTGGTGTTCTTTGATTTTATGTAGGTTGCAAAATCTTGTGGGTCCAAGTGGTGGGTGCAGTGCTGAGTGGTGTCTTTGGTGAGCTTCTGCACAATGTTAAATAGTTCCCTCGGTTTGTTGGCTGATCGCATGATTAAGTTGGTATGGTGCTGTTGCTTACACTCATTGATCAGGTTGTTGTATTCCAATTGCTTGGATCTGTATTGGGCCATAGAGCCCTGTGATTTGTCTCGCCTCCATTTCCTCTCCAGTCTTCTGAGTATGCATTTTGCATCCCTGATATCATTTGAATACCAGGGGGCATTGGATCTCCTGCGCGCATGTGGTCCTTCTCTGCTGAGAGCTGATGCTGCCTCAGCTATTATGCGATTCCATTCCTCTATGGTTATGTCGAGGGTGTTGCACTCCTGTTGCAGTTGTGGAATTATTTCCTTTAGAAAAGCATCTTTGTAGAATGCTCTGAATCGTCTGGCTTTGTTCTCTTCCTCTGTGAGTTGCATGGGGATCTCCAGGAACAAGCAGGAATGAGTCTTCACATATGGGGTATCGTCGGTACCGACGGACCCCGCGCGGGAACGCTCCCCAGCGTCCAGTAGGAACGCTTTTGGGAGCGTGCATGCGCGCTGCCTTCCCGCCTGTCTACCTCCTTCTCTTCAGTTCTTCGTTTTCCGCGGAGCCGACAGGACGTGAACCCTGTCACCGCAGAAAATTCTACTTATTTTTGTGGTCGCGCCTGCCTTCGTTCGACACCCACCGTTACCATCGGTGCTTTTTCTTTCTTTCTTAAAAAAAAAACAAAAAAAAACAGAACTTGTGCTTTTTCAGCCAGGGGTTTGCCCGTGCTTGCTGCTTGGCGCCATTTTGGCCACTAGGCCTCTTCTTTCAGCATGGAGAAACCAACTACTGGTTTCAAAAAATGTTCGAAGTGTGCCAGCACAATTTCTGTCACAGACACCCATGACTGGTGTCTTAAATGTTTAGGTCCTGACCATTGCCCAGTAGAGTGTCTCTCCTGCAGGAAGCTGACTAAAAGAAATCTTCAGAATCAAGCAAATCAACTCGGTGCCCTGTTTGCGTCAGACACAGTGTCAGTAGCATCAGTGTCCTCCAGGGCCTCTACTTCTTCCCAGGGATCTCAGGTAACTAAACATAAGTCTAAATCAAGCCGGTCCTCGAGAGGTAGATCTCCCTCTAAGTATCGAGATGCCTCTGGCGTTGCCCTCGAGGATCCTGCACCTGCAAAACAGCCCCGGCGGGAGTCTTCGGGCTCCAAAGCACTATCCGGGCTCCAGGATGTTCTCGAGACTTCGGCCTCGATGGACGTTCCTGTTCCATGCTCGGGGGTTGTGGCCGCTTCCATTGGTACTGACACGGTAATTGATAAAAGACTCCTTGCCATTGAACGTAGTCTAGCGAATCTTTTGGCTACTTCGGTACCGCTAAAGTCGCTGCAGACCGTTCCACAGGCACCGGTATCGCTGTCGGTACCGGTGCCACTACCCTCGGTACCTGCTTCAGCAGGCTTACTTCCCCCGATGCCGAGTTTGGAATCACTCTCAAGCATGGGGGATCAGGTACTGACTCGCTTCGGTACCGACCTTGAGCAGTACCGAAGACAACTTTTGAAGGAGAACCCGGTGCTTCCTCCCTTTGAGTCTTCCGATTCCGATGACTCCACCGGTACCAGAGCTGAACTTTTACAAGATTCAACTCTTTCTCCTCAACGTAGGAAGTCTCCTCCTGAGGACATGTCTTTTCACGATTTTGTACGTGATATGGCAAGGGCTCTTGCCATTACAGTGGTTCCTGAAAAGGAGCCTAGGGCAGAAGAATTAAGAATTCTACAATACCCCTTGGCTCCAAAGGAAGCAACTATGCTCCCTATACATCAGATCTTGCATGATGTAATGTTACGGATGTGTTAAACTCCTTTAACAGTAACCCACATTCTAAACGCCTTGACACTATGTATAGAATGTCACCTTGTCCAGGTTTTCAAAAGACTCAACTACCACACCACTCTATGGTGGTGGAGTCTGCCATGAGATGGATTAAGAGTACAAAGAGACACTCTTCTAATCCACTAGGTCGTGAATCTAGAACACTGGATGCTTTTGGGCATAGATGTTTTTAGGCCTCCATGCTTTCAGCAAGGATTAGTTCCTATATTTTATACATTGAGGAAGTTACAAAAAACTTAGAGATTTTGAACCCCTTCCTTCAAGATGATAAAAGAGCGGACCATTTATCACTAGTCAAACATGCTCAGAATGTCCCTAAGTTCATGAATCGTGCTACCTTTGACTGTTTTGAATGCATTAGCAGGACTTCTGCTATAGCTATAGGAGCACGACGTATTGCCTGGCTCCAAGCTTCTGACTTGGAGGAATGGGTGCAGGAAAAGCTGGGAAATATTCCTTGCACTGGAGAAAATCTTTTTGGCAAGGATTGGCAATCTAAGGCTAATCAGTTGGACACTCATAATGCCACTTTGAATAGATTGTGAAAGATGGAACTTTCCTTGAGCACAGTAGGTTGCTGAACTCCAGTAACCTCCTCAGGTTTAGAAACTGCTAACACCTAATCAGGAGTTAGTGGGCCTGTTTCCTGAGTGCAGTTGAAGCCTGCATAAAAGGCTCAAGTGCCCTGCCCTTTTGAGGCTTTCCTAACCAGGGCTCCACAGATGAAACAAACAGTAAGGATTTGAGGGTTGGTTTGTTTGTTTTATAATATTACATTGCTAGCTCTCTAACTGGGAGCTCTTAAAAGGGTTTTTTGTATATTTTTTAAAGCAAGGTTACTTTCTTTTTGCTGTTTTAGGGGATCTTTCCTTGAGCACAGTAGGTTGCTGAACTCCAGTAACCTCCTCAGGTTTAGAAACTGCTAACACCTAATCAGGAGTTAGTGGGCCTGTTTCCTGAGTGCAGTTGAAGCCTGCATAAAAGGCTCCAGTGCCCTGCCCTTTTGAGGCTTTCCTAACCAGGGCTCCACAGATCAAACAGTAAGGATTTGAGGGTTTGTTTGTTTGTTTGTTTTATAATATTACGTTGCTAGCTCTCTGACTGGGAGCTCTTAAAAGGGTTTTTTGTATATTTTTTAAAGCAAGGTTACTTTCTTTTTGCTGTTTTAGGGGATCTTTCCTTGAGCACAGTAGGTTGCTGAACTCCAGTAACCTCCTCAGGTTTAGAAACTGCTAACACCTAATCAGGTGTTAGTTCCCTCCCTACCCACCCTGACTCCCACCCACCCCTAGTGAGCAGTCTTGCTTTATAGGGCACCTCCCCCTTTAACAAATCAGAGAATTGGACCAGCACATTTTGAATATAATTAAAGAGATTTAACTGCTTTTTCTCTGAAAGGACAGCTGCGAAACCGGCTGGTACTTGGTAGATCTCTCTTTTGCTTTAACAGATACCTAAGCTCCATGAACAGAACAATGTCTGGGAAAAATCGTATTGCTAAAGCTGTTGCCCCCGTTACAGCTTCTGCCTCGGTCCAGACAGAGGTCCTAATGCCAGTTGAAGGACCGGTTCCATGTGCAGGGTGCCTGCATGCTGAAGCTCTGAGGAAACAAGTGGAGGAACTCAGAGGAGATGGCGAGGCTGAGGAGCATTCAAGACAGTGAGAAGTACATTGATGAGATGCTTCTTGCAGCAACCAAGCTCTCCAGCACAGGAGAAGATGGGTGTCAACAGAATGTCGATGGTTGGACACAAGTCACCAGGGCCTGCAAAATCACCAATCCAACTTCTCCAGCCCTTGAATTGAAGAACCATTATGCAGCCCTGGAAGTGAAGGAGGTGAAAGCATCCCTGGAAAGGGAAGAACCAGAGTTCAAGTACCCCAAAGTTGCAGAATCACTGACCAGAAGGAAACGAAGGGTAGTGGTGGTTGGAGACTCTCTTCTGAGGGGTACTGAGGCGTCCATCTGCCGACCAGACTTGATGTCCAGAGAGGTATGCTATCTGCCTGGTGACAAAATCCAAGATGTTACGGAGAGTTTGCCGAGACTCATCAAGCCCACTGACTATTACCCAATGTTGCTAATCCATGTTGGAACAAATGATACTGCCAGGTATACCTCGGAACGTATCAAAAGTGACTTCATGGCTCTGGGACAGAGGGTGAAGCAGTTAAGTGCACAGGTGGTGTTCTCTTCAATCCTCCCTGTTGAGGGTAAAGGCCAAGGCAGAGAGGCTCGCATCCTGGAGATGAATGCATGGCTGCGTGGATGGTGTCATCGAGAGCGTTTTGGTTTCCTAGACCATGGGATGCTGTTCCAAGGGTTGCAGAGCAGAGATGGCATCCATCTGTCCAAGAAAGGTCAACGCATCTTCGGTAGTAGACTGGCTAATTTACTGAAGAGGGCGTTAAACTAGATTCATTGGGGATGGGTGAAGAAAGCCCCCAGGTAAGTGAAAGCCCCCAGGTAGGTGTGATACATTAAATACCTTTATGGAAATGGGTAACAGGGGTAACATATGGAAAGCAATGTGTATTAATGCCCGTAGCATGGGAAATAAGATCCCTGCAGTTGAAGCTTTGGTGGGAGTGGCTGACTTGGATTTTGTGACAGTTACAGAAACATGGTTCACAGAAAACCATGACTGGGATGTAACTATACCTGGCTATACTTTATTCGGAAAGGACAGGGTACGAAGAAGGGGAGGAGGAGTGGCACTATATGTAAAAACTACTATTAAAGCTTTGGAATTACAGAGCTTAAAAGGGAGAGAGGAGGCATTGTGGGTTAAACTAGAAAGAGGGAAAGAGAAATCTGTTTGCATTGGTGTGATATACAGACCTCCCTCACAAGAGGAAGAGGTGGACAGAGAGTTAATTGAAGACATACGCAGCATTGCTAGGAAAGGGGAAGTGCTACTGATAGGAGATTTCAATATGCCAGATGTTGATTGGCACATTCCTGCTGCAGTATCATCTAGAAGTACGGGGATCCTGGATTCTCTACAGGTAGAACTATTCAGGCAATTGGTAACAGACCCCACACGTGAAGGGGCCATACTGGACTTGGTGCTTACCAATGGTGAAAGTGTTTCTGATGTTGTAGTGGGAGATCATTTTGCATCCAGTGATCACCAGATGGTGTGGTTCAATATTAGGACTAGGGCTGTTAGAATCCATTCCAAGTTGAGGATCTTAGACTTTAGGAGGACTAACTTTGCAAAGATGGGCCAATACCTCAGGGAGTCGTTAGTGGGATGGGAACAGATGGGGGATGTAGAAAAACAGTGGGCAAAACTGAAAGGGGGTATTTTAAGGACAACCAACCTTTTTGTTAAAATAGTAAATAAAGGCAAAAGGAACAGGAGACCGCTATGGTTTTCAAAGGAAGTAGCTGAAAAAGTGAAGAAAAAGAGGGAGGCCTTCATGAAATACAAGAGATCACAGAGAGAGGAAGACAGGCATCTGTATTTGGAAAAACTTAGAGAAGCTAGCAAAGTAGTCAAGAAGGCAAAGATTCAAAAGGAGGAGGAAATAGCCAATGCAATAAAATGGGGGATAAGACATTTTTCAGATATATTAGTGAGAAGAGGAAGGGCAAAAGTGGTATTGTCAGACTCAAGGGTGCAGGGGGGGAATATGTAGAAGCTGATAAGGATAAAGCGGAATTGCTTAACAAATATTTTTGTTCTGTGTTCACAGATGAAGAACCAGGAGCAGGACCTAAGGAAACACCCACAAATAAGAACAGAAGCGAGGGACATCTTGAACAATTTTCAGAAGACTGTGTTCATGAGAAACTAGCTCAACTTAAAGTAGACAAAGCGATGGGACCGGATGGGATACACCCTAGAATATTGAGTGAACTTGGGGACGTTCTAGCAGCTCCACTGACTGACCTTTTCAATGCCTTGATGGAGTCGGGAATGGTGCCAAAGGACTGGAGAGAGGCTCATGTGGTGCCTTTACACAAAAGCGGAAGTAAGGATGTGGTTGAAAACTACAGGCCGGTTAGTTTAACTTCGGTGGTGAGTAAATTATTGGAAACGTTGCTGAAAGAGAAAATAGTGAGGTTTCTGGAGTCCAGCGGATTACAGGATCCGAGGCAGCATGGATTCACCAGAGGCAGGTCTTGTCAGACAAATCTGATTGATTTCTTTGACTGGGTGACCAGGGCGTTGGACCGAGGGAGAGCTCTAGATGTGGTGTATTTAGATTTCAGTAAAGCCTTTGACACTGTTCCTCACAGGCGACTTATAAACAAACTGAGCACCCTAGGGATGGACCCTAAAGTTACTGCTTGGGTTAGAAATTGGTTGGGTGGGAGGCGACAGAGTACAAGTAAATGGAGCTCACTCTGAGGAGAAGGATGTTACCAGTGGTGTGCCCCAGGGATCTGTCCTTGGTCTGATTCTTTTTAACATCTTTGTTAGTGATATAGTGGAAGGGCTGTCGGGTAAGGTTTGCCTCTTTGCAGATGATACCAAAATCTGCAATAGAGTAGACACCCAGGAAGGTGTAGATAGCATGAGGAGGGATCTAGCTAAGCTTGAAGAATGGTCTAGAATTTGGCAGCTGGGATTTAATGTTAAAAAATGTAAGGTCATGCATTTGGGCTGCAGCAATCCAAGGGAGCAATACAGTATAGGAGGTGAAGTACTTTTGTCCACTAAAGAAGAGCGGGACCTAGGCGTGGTTGTGTCTGATGATCTTAAAGTAGCTAAACAGGTAGAAAAGGCGACGGCAAAAGCTAGAAGGATGCTTGGGTGCATACGGAGAGGAATGGCTAGCAGAAAAAAGGAGGTGATAATGCCTCTGTATAAGTCTTTGGTGCGACCTCATTTGGAGTATGGTGTGCAATTCTGGAGACCACACCTTCAAAAGGATGTGAACAGGATGGAGTCGGTGCAGAGAGTTGCTACTAAAATGATTAATGGGCTTCATTATAAAACATATGAGGACAGACTTAAGGATCTTAATATGTACACCTTAGAGGAAAGCGGGATAGAGGTGATATGATTGAGATGTTTAAATACCTCCGTGGCATAAATGTTCAGGGAGAGAGCCTCTTTCAATTGAAAGCAAGTTCTGCTACAAGGGGACATGGGATGAGGGTGAAGGGAGATAGATTCAGGAGTGATATGCGGAAATATTTCTTTACAGAAAGAGTAGTGGATCCATGGAATAGTCTCCCAGTGGAGGTGGTAGAGATGAGGACAGTAACTGAATTCAAAAAAGCATGGAACCAACACAGAGGATCTCTAAAGGTAAAAAGTGGACTGTTGTAGTTGTTGTTATGGAAGGACAGACTAGATAGGCCATGTGGTCTTTTTCTGTCATCATGTTTCTATGTTTCTATTTCTGCTAACCCAGCTTAGAAAAAGACCTTTAAGAAAACTTTTTTCTCTAAGAAGAAAAAGTTCTATCCATCTTCCACCCAACAGGCATATGTTCTCCAAAAAGGGCAACAACAGACAAGACAAAGAAAACCCAAACCCCAACCGGCTCAGCAGACTCAGCCTCCTCAGGGTTTTTGACTTTTGTCTAGAGAACTTACTCATTCTTCCTGTGTTAGGCCCAGAACCTCTAAACATTCCGGGCCGTATCTGCCACTTTGTCAACAGATGGCATCAAATCACATCAGAGGCCTGGACTTTGTCCATATTGAGTCTGGGGTACAAGCTTCGTTTCCTCAGCTTACCACCACCCACACTGGTAAAACAGTTCAACCCTCAACCTCTAGGCATAGACCTCTTGCTACAAGAAGTCTCCACTCTTCTAGCTCAAGGAGCTATTGAAGAGGTTCCTTTATGCCAACAATGTTCCCTGTAAAATAGTTATCTCCAAGTTATAATGCCCTGTTCAATGTAATTTCAGTTTGTTCAATGTAAACCGCACTGATGCAGAATAGCGCGGTATATAAGAGAATATAAATAAATAATAAAATAAATAAATAAATAAGTTACAGGTTTTTATTCCCCCTATTTTCTCATTCCAAAAAAACCAGAGGGTTTAAGACCAATCCTAGATCTCAGAGAGCTGAACAAATATCTAGTCCGAGAGAAGTTCAAAATGCTTTCCCTCGGCTCTCTTCTGCCATACCTTCACAGGCAAGATTGGCTATGTTCTCTAGATTTAAAAGACGCCTACATGTATATCCTTATTCATTTATTTATTTAACTGTATTTATATACCGCTTTTCACCGGGTCAAAGCGGTGTAACATATAACAAGGGGGGGTAAATTCTTTATAGGGTGGGGCCGTCACCAGGGGGGCAACATTAATGATTTGGGGTGGACATAGACATGTACATTTTGTAGTATCTAAGCATTAGTTCTTGTATTCATGTAGATCACAGGAAATTCCTTCGGTTCCTGGTCCAGGGAAGACATTTCCAGTACAGAGTCCTTCCCTTTGGGCTGACCTCGGCTCCAAGGGTCTTCACAAAATGCATGTCAGTAATAGCAGCATTCATGAAGACCCTGGGGATTTTTGTCTTCCCTTATTTGGACGATTGGCTCATCGAGCACAGTCATCTCAAGAAGCTCATCAGGCCCTGTTACGAGCAAAACAAATACTCCAGTATTTGGGATTGGTCATAAATCGTCCAAAGTCTCAGCTCACCCCATCTCAGACCCTCGAGTTTATAGGTGGTCGCTTGGACAAACAGCTTGCAAGGGCTTTCCTGCCCCAACCGCGCTGTCTGTGAATCATCGAGCTAGCATCTCAAGCAGCGCTGCAGACCTTCCTCACTGCTTGACAGATGCTTCGCCTACTAGGTCACATGGCATCTACGGTCCATGTAATACCTTATGCTCGTCTTCACATGAGAGCAGCCCAGTGGACCTTGGCTTCCCAGTTTTCCCAGGCCTCAGGAAGCCTTTCAGACAAGATCAGGGTTACCACACGCCTGATTCTGTCTCTCCGTTGGTGGCAATCTCTGGAAAACCTTTTAATAGGTGCTCCTTTCCAGCAGCCACAACCTCAGGCTATCCTCACAACAGATGCCTCCAAGATGGGTTGGGGAGCCCACTTGGACAGTCTATCGACGCAGGGCCTTTGGTCTTCACAGGAGGCTCTTCTTCATATAAACCTCCTAGAACTCAGAGCCATCTCCAATGCTATTAGAGTCTTTTGCACCCAGCTCGTAAACAAAACAGTTCTGGTGCAAACAGACAATCAAGTAGCCATGTTTTACCTCAACAAACAAGGTGGAACAGGCTCTCTGCATCTATGCAACAAAACTCTGCAACTATGGGCCTTTGCCAGAGAGCATCGGATTCATCTGCGGGCAGTCTATCTTCTAGGCGTTCAAAACGTTTGGGCAGACAGACTCAGTTGAGTACTCCTGCCACACGAGTGGTCATTCCACTCGTATCATCTTACTCGAGTTTTTCGTGTCTAGGGAACAGCAGACATAGACCTCTTTGCACGTCCACAGAATGCCAAACTTCCCCGGTTTTGTTCCAGACTTCCAGCACAGAACTGTCAAGCCAGGGATGCATTCCTGCTTCACTGGGGTCAGGATTGCCTATATGCATTTCCGCCAATCCCTCTAATCCCCAAAACCTTATTCAAACTCCAGAGGGACAAGGGACGCATGATACTCATAGCGCCTTCCTGGCCGAGGCAAACATGGTATCCTGTTCTCTTGCAACTCTCTCAAGCCACCCCTCTGGAGTTAGGGAGTGCTCCAGATCTTCTGTCCCAGGACAACGGATCTCTACTGCACCCCAGTCCCTACATCTCAAGGCCTGGTTACTCAAGGCCTAGACTTTCAAGATCTAGACCTGTCTCAACAAGTGAAAGACATTCTTCTGGCCTCCAGGAAACCTTCCACAAGACGTTCTTACGCTTTTAAGTGGAAAAGGTTTTCTTCCTGGTGTAATCAGAGAGGACTTAATCCCTCTTTGGTACCAGTAGAGACTCTTCTAGAGTATCTCCTTCATTTGTCGGCTTCTGGTCTTCAGACCAATTCTGTTAGAGTCCATCTTAGTGCTATTGCTGCCTCTCATAAGCTCTTAGATGGACAACCAATTTCCTCTCATCCACTTATTTCTAGATTTATGAGAGGACGTCTTCTAACAAAACCTCCCATTAAACCACTTCCGGTGGCATGGGATCTTAACCTTGTTCTAGGTGTGCTCATGGAGCCACCTTTTGAGCCTTTGGCTACTTCGGATCGAAAGTTTCTTTCATGGAAAGTTGTTTTCCTGATTGCCATCACTTCTGCTAGACGCATTAGTGAACTTCAGGCTTTAATGGCTGATCCGCCTTATACAAGGTTTCATCATGATAAGGTGGTTCTTAGGACCCATCCTCATTTTCTTCCAAAGGTGGTTTCACCTTTTCATCTAAACCAGTCAGTTTATCTTCCCGTTTTCTTTCCTAGGCCTCATTCCTCCTCTGCGGAAAGGAAGCTTCATACTTTGGACTGTAAAAGAGCTCTAGCTTTTTATCTCCAAAGGGACCCCGCCTCACAGAAAGTCTTCTCAGCTTTTTGTGGCTTTTGACTCTAGCCATTTAGGACTTCTTGTCACTAAAAGAACCCTCTCTAAATGGATTGCAGATTGTATTTCTTATACATATCAAAGTAAAGGAATACATCTTGAAGGCCATGTCATAGCTCATAATGTCAGAGCCATGGTAGCCTCAACAGCTAACCTTCGTTCTGTGGCTATTGATGAAATCTGCAAAGCAGCAACTTGGGCCTCAGTACATACTTTCACTGCCCATTATTGTCTAGACAAGGACTCCCGCCGGGATGCCTTGTTTGGTCAAGCTGTTCTACAACACCTTTTCCACTCATAGTTCAACTCCTGCCCTCCATCCATTTGGATGCCTGAGGTCCCTGGGGGAAGCATGGCCCATCTACATAGATTTGCTACATTCTGGGTCTTCTCTAGGCATCTTTCAGCTCAGGAGTCCCCATATGTGAAGACTCATTCCTGCTTGTTCCTGGAGATAGCGTAGTTACTCACCTGTAACAGGTGATCTCCGGGAACAGCAGGAATAAGTCTTCACATATGGGGACAACTCCCCTAGGAGTTGTCTTTCTCTCTCTCTTTCTCTATTTTTATCTACTTCTCTCCTTCGGTCTCAGCTTTAAACTCAACTGAAGAGAGGAAGGTAGATAGGCGGGAAGGCAGCGCGGATGCACGCTCCCAAAAGCGTTCCTATTGGACGCTGGGGAGCGTTCCCGCGCGGGTTCCGTCGGTACCGACAATACCCCATATGTGAAGACTTATTCCTGCTGTTCCCGGAGAAGGTAATTACATGATGGTCCGACCATGGGACCAGAGTGATTGCTGGGGCTGTGATTTTGCCCTGTTCTACCAGTTGCATTGGAATAAAGATCAGGTCTGGAGTGGTTCCATGCTGGTGTGTTGGTGCGTCAATTGTCTGGTAGTAATTTAGTGATTCCCTGGCCTTAAGGAATGCCGTAGCTTCTTTGGTAGGTGTGGAGGTTAAGTTGTAGTCTCCTAGTGCGATGAGAGGTTTGTGCTGTCTGCTATGTGCACATATTGCCTCTAGCACCATGGAGAGATGTTCAGCTGTGAGGCAGATGCTGAGGTACTTATTAGAGATGTTGATTGTGCTGGACTCAGTTGACTTACTGATAGAGATCACTTTGAATCTGTAGTCTTTTCTGGCTATTATCAAGGTTCCTCCTCCTCTCTTGTGTGCTCTGATGCAGTTGAATGCCGAGAAGTCTGATGGGGTGACTTGGTTTAGAATAACCTGGTCAGAGTCATCAAGCCAGGTCTCGGTGATGCAGATTATGTCCAGTTTATGGTCCAGAATAAGGTCGTGGATAGTATTTGGTTTGTTTCTGATTGATCTAGCATTCAGTAATGCACATCTCTGGAAGGGGCGGTATAAAAGAAAATAGATAAATAAATAAAAAAACATCTGATAGCGGACGTTATGATTGGGTTGGTGTATGCGCTGTGTGTGGAATGAGCGGGTGTTGTATGTGAGGTATTGTGCATCTTGCGTGCTGTTAGCTTAGTACACTGGAGCCCTTGAGGGAGGGACGTCCAGGGCATTTGTGTGGGTTGGATGGGCAGGAGGTGGAGCAGTGGAGTCTGCGCATTAGGTCTGGTGCCATGTGTATGGGGTGCTATTGTGTGCAGGAGTATGAGGTACCGGTAATTTGGATACATGTTTGTGGCTTAACTGACCTAGGTTTAGTTTGTTTACTGGTCCAGACATAGAGAGGTAGTGATCATTTGCTTCCTCCCCTTTTTTCCTTGTATTTGAGCTCTTCCTTGAGCGGTAGCTATGCTGCTGGCCCTTGTTGCTGTTGGTGTCTCGCTCCTGATATTCGGGCCTCGCAGGCTGGTTGTCTTGAGGTCTGGGATCTTGATGTTTTGTTGGCTTCAGCGTACCCGCCTTTGTGCCCCGCCTAAGGGCCACAACAAAGGGCCCTCTGGCGAGGCCCTGGAGCTGGTTATGTAGTCCCTCCCACTTCCCCGATTGGGCAGGAGCCTCTGAGCTTGAGATGGCAGCTCCTGCTCCCGCTCAGGCGCTCTACCCGGATCGGGGGAGCTGCCGGTCAATGGCTGCTGTAGTAAGGGATTTCCTCCCGACGGAGCAGCTGGTTATGTAGTCCCTCCCACTGCCCCGATTGGGCAGGAGCCTCTGAGCGATAGATGGCTTCCCCTGCTCCCGCTCAGGCGCTCTACCCTCTCGGGAGAGCTGCTGGTCAATGGCTGCTGTAGCAAGGGGTTTCTTCCCAACAGAGGAGCTGGTTATGTAGTCCCTCCCACTGCCCCGATTGGGCAGGAGCCTCTGAGCGGGAGATGGCTGCTCCTGCTCTTGCTCAGGCACTCTACCCCAATCAGGGGAGCTACCGGTCGATGGCTGCTGTATTCAGCATAGTCACCCAGCAGCTCCCCCCCCCCCAATCCTCCTTAAAAATCCCCAAAATCCCCATACCCCAGCCCCCACAATAGACAAAGTTACCCCCACTCTCATGTATCAAAGTTCTCCAAGTTGACTACCCTGTTTACTGTAAATATTCTGTGTTATCGTAAACCGCTTTGACCGAAGGATAAAGCGATATTTTAAAAAACAAACAAACAAACTTGTTAAATAAATTAATTAGGAGTCAAAGGTGACACAAGGGCTATGGTCTCTGGAAGAGAAGACCTGGTCCATCATTCAGCTGGAAAAGAAATCGGTCTTCTGAGCGCTCCAGTACTTTCCGAGAGGGCTGTGTGGGCTATTCCGACAACACTGGTGTACCTCAACCACCCGGGGGCTCAAGGGCAGTGCGGCGCTGATGAAGGAGGTGTCTTCTCTGCTGCTTGGGGCAGAGAAGCATCTGATGTCTCTCTCCACAGTTCACATAGCAGAAAAGGAAAATGTTCAAGGCAGCTACTTAAGTTGGCACTGGTTAGACGCGGGAGAGTGGGAGCCCAACATGGCCGTGGGCCAGATAAGGAGCTCATGCTCTCAGCAGACAACACCAAGGCAGCTCGATTCTTCAGCAGGCACAGGGAATCCATGTCTGAAGGGTTCAATGCCCTGGCCCAGCCATGGCCAATGCACGGTCTTCTGTATGCCTTTCCTCTGTGGCCTCTAATAGAACGTCTACTGCAATTCATAGAAGCTCACGATTCTGATTGCTCTGGGTTGGCCTCGTCAACCATTGTATACAATGTGCTCTGGCGGGTCATAGTGTACCCCTGGCAACTCCCCAACAGGACAAACCTCTGCTCTCTCAGGGTTCAGTTCTCCTACCACAAGCAGATCGGTTCTTGCTTATGGCCTGGCTCTTGAAAGGGCACGGCTTAGGGTTAAAGGGTATTCAGCACTCAGCAGCGGTGATAGCTACCTTGCTTAAGTCTCACAAACACTCTAGCTCGTTGGCTTTTATCAGTTTAAGAATACAAAACTATCCAAAATAAAGCCTCCACCAATCAAACTGACAAGGTAGAACAAGGATGGCCCAAAATAGAGTAGACTCCAAATTATAATAAAAATATTTTTAACTTTCAGTCTGGTGTGTGTTTGAGAGTTGGTGCAAGGACAGGTGGCTCCAGCCTTTTGTCGCTTCGCTTCTGGACATCCTGGCATTCTTGCAGGTGGGACTAGACAAAGGGTTGGTTTTATACTCCTTGCAGGTCAAGATAGTGCGCCTCTCTCTTGCTTCCAGGGATGGGTGCAAGGTTGCGCCTGAGTAGCTCACCCGAGTGCAGTCCATTTTTACCAGTCGGTGAAACAAGTCTATCTGCCCTTGCGTGCCACGGTGCTTCTGTGTGGATTGCCACCTGGTGCTAGCGGGCTTAACCGATGCACAATTTAAACTCCTGTCTTGGTCCCTACTGAAGGATGTCACTCTGAAAACTATGATTTTGATTGCCATTTGCTAGGCTCATCACAGCTCAGAGTAGCAAGCCCTGTTTTGCAGATCCTCCTTTTTGCTCCGGTCAAAGGAGAAGATGGTTCTGAGGGCCCGTATCATCCTTTCTGCCTAAGGGGTACCGAGTTTTTAGCTATATGAAACTATGACCCTGCCTGGTTACAAAAACCAACATTGATGTGCGCAGGGTCCTACACCAATGCCTTAAGCGGACAGAATCTGTCCATGGATTGGACTGTTTATTTGTCTTGTTTTTGGCAGTCTCTGCAAAGGGGGGAGGCAGCTTCTAAGGCCTCGGTGCAAGCTGGGTGACGGAAGCTATCACCTCAGCCTCTATTCTCATAAGGAAAGTGGTACCAGACAGTCTTAAAACCCATTCCATAAGGTCAGAGGCAACCTCCTGGCCGGAGCACGAGCTGGTTTCGCCAGGGGACATCTGTATGGCAGCTACACGGCCATCTCTGCACACCTTTAACATCACTGCCTAGAAGTTCAGGCATCTCCTGATGCATGTTTTGGGGTGGCGGTGCTCCAAGCCAGACTCACGGGTCCCTCCCATTCTTAGTCACTGCTCTGGTACATCCTAAAAGTACTGGACTAGACTGGAGGGATGATTAGGAAGGCAAAATTAGACCTTACTTGCTAATTGTCTTTCCTTGAGTCCCTCAATTCAGTCCAGTCCACCCCCCTTGTTTGGCAATGTCTCTTTTCTCTGCATTTTTAGGGTCAAGCAGAGTGGATGTGTCTGGCTGTTCGCACTGGAGAGGCTCTATGCAGAATTCCATTATTTTTCTCCCCAGGGTCCTCATGGAAGGGTATTGGCAGAGGGGCAAGTATGAGCCTAGCTGCTTGTTTTTTTCCTCTCCTAGTGTGCATAGTTTCATAGAGTTTTTGTTTGGTGACAGAGTTTTATTACTCCTTTCTAGTATATGCTGGATGTTTTTCTTCACATGTATGATTAACTATGCTCTTTAGAGGTCTGCTTTGTCAACAGAATACTGGTTTCTGGTGCCTAAGGAGGGAGTTCTTCTACTGTGACATTAGAAATCTGACATGCTCAGTTCCTAGCAACTGGTGGACGGAGATGACCCACAAGCACTGGACTGGAGGAGCTCAAGGAAAGAGATTTAGCAGGTAAGGTCTAATTTCATCATTGTTAAGGCTGGGCTACTTATTTATCTCCAGGAATAAGCAGGAATGTAGTCTTCACATATGGGTGACGGTACCGATGGAGCCTGTGCAGGAATGCTCCCCAGCATCCAATAGGAAAGCTTTTGGGAGCATCCCCACTGCGGTTTCATGGCTGCCTTCCTGCCTTTCCAGTTCTCCCTCCTCAGTTCTTCATTTTCCATGGAGCTCACAAGAAGTAATTCCTGTCACCACAGAAAATTCATCCTTTCTTATTTTTTTGTGATCGCGTCTGCCTTCCCGTCGATGCTGGAACCGACCCCCGTCGGTGCTTGCTTTCTTTAAAAAAACGTCTTCTGTGAGGGAAAGAATTATTTCTTTCCTTCAGGCGCATCGACACCATGTTAGGCTTAGGCCTTCCCTTTTCTCACAGACAAAATGGAAAAACCATCCAATGGTTTTAAGAAGTGTTCCAAATGTGGCAGTACCATTTCAGCCACAGACACCCATGACTGGTGTCTAAAATGCTTAGGACCAGATCATCAACTGTCAGAATGTCCTCTTTGTAGGAAGATGACAAAGAGAGGCCTACAGAATCAAGCTGCATAGCTAGGCACCCTCTTTACATCAATGCTAAAGATACTGCATTGGAGGCAATCGATAGCTTCATCTTCCTCCCAAGGATCTCAGGTATCAAAACCTAAGTCTTCATCGAAGACTGGCCGGCCCTCCAAGGGTAGATCTCCTTCTAAGCATCGAGATGCCTCAGGCGTTGCCCTGGAGGGGTCACACCGGCCAAACAACCCTGGCAGGAGGAGCTTTTCTCCAAAGCCATAGTGGGGTCCCAGGGTGCTTCCGAGGCCTCCACCTCTGGAGAGCTCTTGGTGCCATGCTCAGGGATCGTGGCCCATAATTCTGGTACCGATACCCAAGCATCGGCAAGCTCCATGGATCAACGTATCTTGGCAAATGAGCGGAGCTTAGCAGCCTTACTGGCAGCCTCGGTACAAGTAAAACCTTTTCAGTTGATTCTGCAGGCATCCGTGCCGGCTCCGATACCAACACAACCTGCATTGACTTTTCTGCCGCTTACCACGCTACCGCCCATGCCAGCCCTCAAAACTGTTTCCGGTACCGAGGTTTCAGCACCACAAGCCCGTTGATAGTTTGAGTCTTCGGATTCCAATTCATCGGATGATGAATTGGCCGATACCTGGGACATGAGAACTATCCTGGAAGACCCATCTCCCTCCTCACAATGTCACATGTCCCCTCCAGAGGACATGTCTTTTCAAGACTTTATTCGCAATGTTGCTCGGGGTCTGTCCATAACAGTGGCATCGGAGAAAGAGCCTAGGGCCAAAGAACTTGAAATTCTTCAGTACCCTACTGAAGGAGGCTGCTATGCTCCCTATCCATTGCATACTTCGCGACCTTATGCTTCATATGTGGGAGACACCCTTTACTATTTCGCCACATACCCGACGACTTGATACCAGGTACCGGAGTGTCCCGGTTTTCAAAAGACGCAATTGCCGCACCATTCCATGGTGGTGGAATGTGTTGAATAAAGAGTGCTAAGACACATTTCTTGAACCCTCCAGGTAGGGAATAGAGAACCCTAGATGCCTTTGGTCGACGTTCTTTTCAGGCCTCCATGTTATCGGCCAGGATCAGTTCCTACATACTCCATATGGGTATGTTCCTTAGAGAGGTGGCTAAGGATTTGGAGTTAATGGCTCCTCTTCTCCCTGATGGCAAGAGAGCAGATTATCTCACCCTTGTAATGCTGAGAATGTTTCAAAGTTTGTTAAGAGGGCAACTTTTCACTGTTTTGAGTGCATCAGCAGAACTTCATCCATCTGCATCGGTGCACGCAGGATTGCTTGGCTCCAAGCATCGGATCTTGAACAATGGGTTCAAGATAAGTTGGGTAATATCCCTTGCACCAGTGAAAACATTTTTGGCAAGGATTGGCAGGACAAGGCCTCTCAGTTAGAATCCTAAAACACAACTCTTAATAGACTATCTAGATCTACTGCCAACCCAGCTAGGAAAAAAGCAGCAAAGAAAGCTTTTTTCAATAATAAGAAGTACTATCCTTCTTACACCCCTGCTGTACAGTATCAACACCATGCTCCTCAGAAGGGGTAGCAGCCATCAAAGCAGCAAAAGAAGGCTCAGACTCCTACCTCAGCAGACCCAGCCTCCTCAGGGTCTTTCACTCCTTTCTGGGGAACATAGCCATTCTGCCTCTGGAGATTCCAAAACCCATCCACATCCCCGGCAGATTCTGTCACTTTGCCTACAGGTGGCATCTTATCACATCAGAGTAGTGGACACTGTCCATAGTACGGGAGGGGTACAAGCTTCATCTACTCCCCCCCCCCCGGACTCCTGCCTCAGCCCCCTCTCACTGCTCTGTTGCTGCAAGAGATCACCTCCCTTCTCTCACAAAGTGCAATAGAGGAGTTTCCACCATCCCAGCAGGGAATGGGCTTTTATTCTCCATACTTCCTCATTCCAAAGAAAACAGGAGAGTACAGGCCCATTCTGGACCTCAGAGAACTGAACAAGTACCCAATACGGGAGAAGTTCAAAATGATCTTCCTAGGGGCCCTTCTCTCCTATCTCCAGAGTCAGGATTGGCTCTGTTCTCTAGATCTGAAAGAGGCATATACTCACATACTTATTCACTCACAGCACAGAAAGTTCCTGCACTTCATGTTCCAAGGGAGACATTATCAATACAGAGTCCTGCCTTTCAGCCTCGCCTCTGTCCCAAGAGTCTTCACAAAATGAATGATGGTAGTAGCCGCATTCCTAAGGACTCTCGGGATATTTGTCTTCCCTTACTTAGATGACTTGCTCATTCGAGCAAATACCTCTCTAGAGGCCAGCCTTTCCCTCTTGCGTACAATGCAGGTGCTACAACACTTGGGATTTGTAATAAATCTTCCAAAGTCCCAACTCGTCTCCTCTCAAGCTGTAGAGTTTAAAGAGGCTCTCCTAGACACTCAGCAATCAAAGGCATTTCTGCCCCAACTCCACTGCGCTCAACTCAATCAGTTAGCATCTCCGGCATGCCTCAAGAACTGTCTCACTGCTCAAGAAATGCTACAACTTCTGGGCCATATGGCATCAATAGTACATGTTGTTCCATATGCTCGTCTACATATGCGTGCAGCTCAATGGACTCTGGCTTCCCAGTGTTCTCGGGCATCAGGTCGCCTGGGAGAAAAAATAATGGTCTCTACCCCCTAATCTTGTCTCTTCAGTGGTGGCAATCCCCAGAAAACCTCCTGGTAGGGTCACCTTTTTAGATGCGAGCACATCAATGTACCCTGGCGACAGATATGTCAAAATTGGGCTGGGGAGCTCATCTGGACAATCTCTCCGCTCGGGTTCTGGTCTCATCAGGAGTCACAACTCCACATAAATCTGCTGGAGCTCAGAGCCATTCAAAATGCTCTTAAAGTGTTCCAGGACCATCTTCGATTCCGCACAGTTCTAGTCCAGACACAATCAAGTAGCCATGTTCTACTTGAACAAGCAGGGCGGAACAGGCTCTTGGACCCTCTACAGCGAGGCCCTACATCTGTGGTCTTTTGCCATACAGCATTGCATTCACCTGCATGCGGTGTATCTTCCGGGCAAACACAATATCTTAGCGGACAAACTGAATCTAGTCCTTCTACCCCACAAGTGATCTCTCCGTGCAGACAAAGTCGCTCGCATTTTTCAGATCTGGGGAATCCCAGAGATAGACCTGTTCGCAAGTCCTCAGAATGCCAAGCTTCCTCACTTCTGCTCCAGGACTCCTGCACCGGACAGCCAGCAAGTGGATGCTTTTCATCTCCACTGGGGTCAAGGCTTTCTATGTGCCTTCCCTCCCATTCTTCTCATTCCCTAGACTCTTTTCAAACCCCAGAGAGACAGGGGCTACATGATATTCATAGCCCCACGCTGGCCATGACAACCATGGTATCCTCTCCTTCTACGTCTGTCTCGGGCTCAACCCATAGATCTGGGATCTGTTCCAGATCTCCTATCTCAGGAAGAGGGGACATTGCTCCATCCCAATACGCAGTCACCTCCATCTCACCGCATGGCTGCTGAGGACTTAGCATTCCAGGACATTAATCTTTCCCAGGAGGTTAAGGACATCCTTTTGGCTTCTAGGAAGCCATCCACCAGGCGCTCCTAAGCCTTCAAGTGGCATAGATTCGCTCTCTGGTGTTCTGAGAGGGATCAACCCCTTCTCAGCTCTGGTGGAGGCATTACTTGAGTATCTCCTCCACCTATCTTCTTCTGGACTCAAAACCAATTCGGTAAGAGTACACCTAAGTGCAATTGTGGCCTCTCATATGCCCTTAGATGGTAAACTCATCTCTTCTCAGCCGCTTGTAGCACGCTTCATGAGGGATCTTCTGTTAATCAAACCTCCCATTAAGCCCCCTCCAGTGGCATGGGATCTTAATGTTGTTTTAGGACAACTTCTCAAGCCACCCTTTGAATCTCTAGCCACTACCTCACTGAAGTTTCTCACTTGGAAGGTCACCTTCCTTATTGCCCTCACTTCAGCAAGATGTATTAGTGAGCTCAAGACTTTGGTGGCTAACCCTCCTTTTACACGATTCCACCGTGATAAGGTAGTCCTTAGGACTCATCCTCACTTTATGCCAAAGGTGATCTCACCCTTCCATTTAAACCAGTCAGTCTACCTTCCTATCTTTTTCCCTAGACTTCATTCCTCTAGGGCAGAGGCAACTCTTCACACTCTGGATTGCAAATGTTCCTTGGCTTTTTATCTCCAGAGAACTCGAGAGCACAGAAAAGCTTCCCAACTTTTCATCTCCTTTGACTCGTGTCACCTGGGGTTGCCAGTATCCAAACGAGCTCTTTCCAGGTGGATAGCAGACTGCATCTCCTTTGCTTATGAAAAGGCTCGTCACGTCACTGCACATAATGTTCGGGCCATGGCTGCCTCTATGGCAAATCTACGCTCTGTAGCAATTGATGCGATATGCAAAGCAGCAACTTGGTCTTCTGTTCACACTTTTGCTGCTCATTATTGCCTGGACAAGGACTCCCGCCAGGATGCCTTGTTTGGCCAAGCTCTTCTCCAGCATCTCTTACAGACTTAGATCAACTCCTACCCTCCGTCCCGGGTTTCTATACCAGAAATCCTTGGAGGATACATGATCTCCATAGTTATACCTGTGATTCCACAGCCAAATCTGAGGTCATCTCTCTGGCATCTCCAAGCTAGGGAGTCCCATATGTGAAGACTACATTCCTGCTTGTTCCCGGAGATAGTGTAGTTGCCCACCTGTAAAAGGTGATCTCCGGGAACAGCAGGAATTTAGTCTTCACAACCCACCCTCCTCCCCTAGGAGTTGTAGGTTTTCTTCTCCTTCTCTCCTTTTATCTCAGCTGAGGAGGGGAGCTGGAAAGGCGGGAAGGCAGCTATGTAGGCACAGTGGGATGCTCCCAAAAGCTTTCCAATTGGACGCTGCAGAGCGTTCCCACGTGGGCTCCATCAGTACCGATGTCACCCATATGTAAAGACTAAATTCCTGCTGTTTCCAGAGATCACCTGTTACAGGTGAGTAAATATGCCTTATCCTAGCATAATATTGAGTTGAGCCTTAATAAAATAATCATTTTATTTATCTCTGGCATGCCTGAACATGATATTTGATTGTCTCTTCTTAAGCTCTGAGCACCAATTAAAATATTATTTCCTTTATCTGGTTAATTATGTGCTGAATTTTAAAGACCAGAAGTTGAGCGTTTGCCTGTGTTTCCTTTGAAATCTTTACATTGTCCACAAAGGGTGCAGTGTTATTTTAATTTATTTATCTGTAGAAAGGAAATTTCCTAATTCTCTGTTTGTTTCAGGTTGCTACATTAAAGACAATGGCCAGGGAAGGTGGTCCAAAGTATAGTCTTCCACAGCAGCCCTGGGCACAACCTGGTATGCAGTATATTTTTCTATCAGCTTTTATACTTGTTTTTTACCTTTATTTGCATTACGTTTAATATTACTAAGTGGTTTGTATGGTTTAAATCCCATGAGCACTTGTCACAGTCTATCTATGCCTTATACTTCCCCTGGAATTCTTCTGTTTAGTGTTAGTTTATTCATGTCAAGTGGGTAACTGGCAGATACACTTGTAAATATTATTGTGTACGGTTGATTGAAAACATATATTGAAAACCCACGTTTATCAAAAATCAGGTTTTAGACAAAGCTTTTGATGTGCTCAGTCCAGGAGCACAATAGTTGTCAGTGGACTAGACTGCTAGAAAGAGTTAGATTTACAGTTCATATAACATCTCTTCACAACTGGCTTTTCATCCTTCCATCTATCCATCTTCAAAGAGTCTCAAGGCTCAACATGCTTACTGAGCCCCAACTTGTAAGTGCTTGTCCTGGGGACGTAAGAACATAAAAACATAATACATGCCATACTGGGTCAGACAAAGGGTCCATCAAACCCAGTATCTTCTGTCCAACAGTTGCCAATCTAGGTCACAAGGAACCAAAAATCAAATCTGGGATATTCCCTAATATAGGAATGGGCCCTACGACTAATTGTTTCAGCCAGACGTTGGATAGAGATGCAGAACCTGACAAATTAAAATTCCTTAATAATAGTACATCAGAGTATTCTAATAAGGTCTCAGCTATCTTGTCCCCAAAAAGTCCCCCATTGATCTTGTGACAACCCTGGAGGGCAGTAAACTAATAAAAGACCAACTTTCCTAACATCCCCTAACTGCACTAATAAATCTTCAAAAACACCAGGGGCATCCCAGCCTTTTTTGTTATATGGTTCATTTGGCGTTATAGATCAAAGCCACTCAGAGAGGCTGTTGTTGCCAAGAAAGCATTGTTCAGGAAATGGAAAAAAAGAGCCAAACGATGAAACCTGGAAACAGCACAAGCACTGGCAGGTCAAATGCAAGGCATTGATAAAGAAGGCAAAGAGAGAATTTGAGAAGAAGCTTGCTGCGGAAGCAAAAACGCGAAATAAAGATTTTTTTCAAGTACATTCGTAGCAAAAAACCTGTGAGAGAGTCGGACCATTAGATGATAGAGGAGTTAAAGGGGCACTAAGAGGCGACAAGGTGATAGCGGAGAGACTGAATGAATTCTTTGCTTCGGTCTTTACTGAGGAAGATGTAGGGATGTTACCCATGACTGAAGTGGTATTTAAAGGTGCGGAAGAATTGAAGGAAATATCGATACATCGGGAAGATGTATTACAACTATTAGATAAACTGAAGAGTAGCAAATCACCTGGGTCGGATGGTATACATCCAAGGGTGTTGAAAGAACTGAAATATGAGATTGCAGACCTGCTATTAGTAATCTGTGAACTATCATTAAAATCATCTCTAATACCTGAAGATTGGCGGATCGCCAATGTAACACCAATTTTTAAAAAGGGTTCGAGGGGTGATCCGGGAAACTACAGACCGGTGAGCCTCACGTCAGTACCGGGAAAAATGGTAGAAACCATCATAAAGAATAAAATTACTCAGCATGTAGATAGTCATGGCCTAATGGGAGACAGCCAATATGGCTTTAGACAAGGAAGATCTTGTCTTACTAATCTGTTATGTTTTTTTGAAGGTGTGAATAAACAGGTGGACAAAGGTGAGTCAGTTGATATAGTGTATCTGGACTTTCAGAAAGCCTTTGACAAGGTCCCTCATCAGAGACTTTTCGCAAAACTAAAGAGTCATGGGATAGGAGGCAGTGTGCTACTGTGGATCAGGAACTGGTTAAAAGATAGAAAGCAGAGGGTTGGGCTAAATGGCCAATTTTCCCAATGGAGAAAGGTGAATAGTGGTGTACCCCAGGGATCTGTGCTGGGTCCGCTGCTTTTTGACATATTCATAAATGACCTGGAAAAGGGAATAACTAGTGAGGTTATCAAATTTGCAGACGACACAAAACTGTTTAAATTTGTTAAAACCCAAGAGGACTGTGGAAAATTGCAAGAGGATCTTGATAAATTGGAAGACTGGGCATCAAAATGGCAGATGAAATTTAATGTGGACAAGTGCAAAGTTATGCACCTAGGGAAGAATAACCCACACTATGGTTACACAATGCAAGGTTCCACATTGGGAACCACCACCCAGAAAAAGATTTAGGAACCATCGTGAATAACATGTTAAAACCCTCCACCCAGTGTGCAGCGGCGGTAAGAAAGCAAATAGAATGCTAGGTATCATAAGGAAAGAAATGGAAAATAAAACAAAAGATATTATAATGCCTCTATACCGTTCCATGGTGAGACTGCACCTTGAATATTGTGTGCAGTTCTGGTCGCCGTATCTTAAAAAGGATATAGCGTTATCAGAAAAGGTTCAGAGAAGAGCCACCAAAATGGTAAAGGGGATGGAAGGATACTCCTATGAAGAAAGGCCAAAAAGGTTAGGGCTCTTTAACCTGGAAAAGAGACGGCTGAGGGGAGATATGATAGAAGTCTATAAATTAATGAATGGAGTGGAACGGGTAAACGTAGATCGATTGTTTACCTTATCAGAATATAGAAAGACTAGGGGACATGCAATGAAGCTACAGGGTAAACTATTTAAGACTAATAAAAGAAAATATTTTTTCACTCAACGTGTAATCAGACTCTGGAATTTGTTACCGGAGGATGTAGTAAAGGCTGTTAGTGTAGCTGGGTTTAAAAAAGGTTTGGACAAGTTCCTGGAGGAAAGGTCCATAAACCATTATTAAGAAGGGACCCAGGATATCAATGCTTGACCTAGTACAAGCATTGCAGAACCTGTGTCTTTTAGGGAAACTGCTAGGTACGTATGACCTAGATTGGCCACTGTTGGAAACAGGAAACTGGGCTTGATGGACCTTGGTCTGACCCAGTATGGCATATCTTATGTTCTTACGCCTCCACTCTTCTTCCCTATATGTGGCACTTGAATACAGGCATAACCCACAGGACATAAGAGGATTGTAAAAAATTGCAAGAGGACCAAGACTGGGCGTCCAAATGGCAGATGATGCGTATCTCCCCTCAGTTGTCTATTTTTCAGATTGAAGAGCCCTAAACATTTAAGCCTTTCCTCATATAGATATCCTTCCATCCCCTTTACCATTTTTCTCCTCTTCTCTTTATTTTTTATAATTCTGCTATATCCTTTTTAAGATATGGTTTCCAGAACTGCATGCAGTATTCAAGGCATGGTTGCACCATGAAGCGATACAGAGGCATTATGATATCCTTCATTTTATTCTCCATTCCTTTCCTTATGATTTCTAACATTCTATTTGCTTTCTTGGCCGCCACTGCACACTGGGCAGAGGGTTTCAACATGTTATCCACGTTGACACCTAAATCCTTTTCCTAAATGGTGATTTCCTAATATGGAACCTTGCATCATCTAACTGTAATTTGGATTATTCTTCCCTAAGGGCATCACTTTGCACTTGTCTACATTAAATGTCATCTGCCATTTGGATGCCCAGTCTCCCATTTTATCAAGGTCCTCTTGCAATTTGTTACAATCCTCTTGTGTTTTAACAACTTTGAATAGTTTTGTGTCATCTGCAGATTTGATTGCCTCACTTGTTGTTCCCATTTCCAAGTCATTTATAAATATGTTAAAAAGCAGAGGACCTAGCACAGATCCCTGGGATACTTCACTATTCACCTTTCTCCACTGAGAAAATTGGCCATTTAGCCAACTCTCTGTTGTCTTTCTTTCAACCAATTCCTGATCCAAAATAGTACAGTGCCTCCTATCCCTTGGTTTTTTAATTTCCCATGAGTCTGTGAATTTGTCAAAGGCTTTCTGAAAATCGAGATACACTATATCAGCTGGCTCACCTTTATCTACCTGTTCCTGATCGTCCCTCCAGTCTAGTCCCGGAATCTCTGGGGTTGTCAACCTTATCCAGCAGCTTTGGAGACTGAGAAACCTCACTCCTATGATGTCACCGGTATATAAGGGCTGGTACCGCCTCCTCACACGGTTTATCAGTCTCCAAAGCAGCTGGAGGGGTGGTGAGCCCAGAGCTTTCGGGGCTCACTTGAGGAACAATTAAGGAAAGGTTCTAGTTTAAAAAAAGCCAAACAAACAAACTATTCAAGGGGTTTTAAGAACAAACAAGAGTGGGGGAAAGCATATGCTATATACCTGCAGCTTTAGGTATTGCTTTCCGTTTGCCCTGAGATCCTCTGGCCCGTCCCTTCCTTGTTAATTCCTCCGGGGGACAGTCGGGGGCCAGATTGGGCAGTTCTGTGCCTTTGGGGCGGAGGATCGGCAGCCGGTTACCGTCCCGGTGTAGCAGGGACAGGAGCTGGGTCACTTCAGAGAGCAGCGCGTGCAGAAGCTTTGCCTGCCGGCGCTGGGAGCTCTCCAGTGCAGCCACAGCTGAATTTTCTAAAGGTACCAGGTGCCGATAAGGGGATAAGAGCTACGGCAGAAGTGAGAAGAGGGGGCAAAGCACACTCAGGCGGTCCGTCAGAGGATCGGGAGGTAAGCAGCAGTTCTCGGCGGGAAACGGCTTCATTTTAGCTAGCAGGCCAAACCGCGTGTGCGGAGAGCGGGAAGATCGCAGTTTTTCAGTTTTGAACTTTGGCTTGTTGTATCTCCAGCTAGGAGCCTCGTTTTTTGGTACTTTCTTCAGGGTTTAGCAGGGGAGACGTCTCTGCAGCAGCTGAAGTAAAAAAAAAAAAATAATATATATATATTTTTGTGGACTTTGGCTGCGAGCTGGTTTTCAGGGACCTATGCCTTCCAAACAGCTCTGTCTCTTGTGTGGGGCCAAGAGGGAGCTCCGTGTCTCATGACGGTGTGTGTAAGGGGTGCGCCCCTGAATTGGAGGCCAGGGACTTAGTTCCTCCTTCTGAAACGGAGCAGCAGGAGGATTTGGGGGAGGTTATTGAATCAGCTGGCCCATCCCTACCTGCTCTAGGCCCGGAGCTTGGTACTCCAACACCAGCGTTGCAGACTCCTCAGCAGCCCTTAGCGGGCAATTTAGTGTCGATTTTTTCACCAGATTTCATGGCACTACTCCAAAAGACTTTGACTGCCTCTCAAGGGGTCCCTGTAGCAGGTACCTCGGGAGGTGAGCTAGGGCAGAAGAGGCCGGGATTCGCCTTTGTCGGCGGCAGCGTCTGGAAGTGCCAAGAAGGCCAGGTTAGGTACAGAAATTCTAGAGCCGTCCGTCGTGTCGGAAGACACGGACATGGACAGGGACATGGAGGATTTAGAAGAAGGTGAGATTAGGGAACAGGAAGATCAGGCGCGCATAGTTCGAGTGTTTCGTAGAGAGGAGCTCCTGGCGCTCATTGCAGAGTCTCTCAGAGCTCTTAATATGCCTTACGCGGGGCCGGTGGAGGATTCGACCCTGGAGGATCTGCTGCTTCAGGCCTTTCGCAAAACTCAGAGGGCTTTCCCTGTGCATAGGGTGTTTAAGGAAATGATTCAGGAGGAATGGGAAAGGCTCTAGGGTTATGGCAAGGCTGTATCCTCTGTTGGATCAGGACCGGGAGTTGTTTAAGGCGCCGAGGGTTGATGCGGCCGTGTCGGCGGTGACCAAGAAAACTACCATCCCGGTGGAGGGTGCTGCAGCACTTAAAGATGTGCAGGACCGCAAATTAGAGACATTACTGAAGCAGATTTTTGAAGCGAATGCTCTGTCCTTGCAGGCATCTATTTGTGGGGCCTGGGTAGCGAGGGCCTGCTTGCGGTGGGCGCAGAGGATACAGAGCGAACACTCATAGGCAGTGTCCGAGGAGGCATCCCGGTTGGAATCCAGGGCGGCATATCTCGCTGAAATTCATTATGATTTGATCTGGGGTTTAGCGAAAAGTATGGCTTCGGCCGTGGCAGGACGTAGGTGTCTTTGGCTGCGTAATTGGGCAGCGGATGGTTCGTCCAAGGCGAGGTTGAGTAGGCTTCCTTTCCGGGGGAAGCTACTCTTTGGAGAGGATTTGGAAAAGTTGGTGAAGGATCTAGGTGAGTCTAAGGGCGGCAGGTTACCAGAGGATAAACAGAAGCAGAGCCGCGCCGTCCTTGGAGCTAGGGGACAGCAGCGGGACTTTCGCAGATTCAATTCCCCGCGGGGAGGTCAATCTCAGCGGGGGCGCTTTCCTGGTAGATCCCAGGGATTTCGGAAGTTTCGAGGAGCAAACAGAGGTTTTGCGGCTGCGTCCTCGTCCTCTACCTTCAAAAAGTCACAATGAAGTCAGGCGGGCCCAGGCAGAGTTGGTTCCCGTAGGAGGTCTGCTGCGGGATTTTTACCCTGCCTGGTGTAATCTTCTGGTCTTGTAATCTTCTTGTCTAGTCTCCGCTTGGTCCTGGGTTCATTTCACAGAGACAGTAAGGTAAGCATCACAAATAAGATAACCAAATAGGTGTGGCTTGGAAACAGGTCTTTATGTAAAAAAAGGCTTATTACATAGTGAAGTAAGAGACAATAGTCTATATGAAAGACTCTGTGTGTGCATGTGTGTGTGAGAGAGAGAGGTAAGAACATGTGGGTCAGAGCCTCATGGGCAAGGTGTGTCCGATGACAATAGGAAGAGAGAGAGGGGGGAGGGGTGAAGAGAATTGATTATCAGAGCCTCCTGTCCTTCATGTCCGATGAATAGTGGAAGAGAGAGAGCAAGAGGAAGTGTTTCTGTCCTTTATAGTGAATTCTCTAGCACCTCCCTTTGAGGTATTCTATTGTTTCTAGCCACTCCCTTTGAGGTCTGCTATTCTTGATTTAGCAGGGAGGGGCTGCAGACCATTCTCAACAGGCCCTGAGACTGACATCAACAGGGGGTCAGAGTTAATCTCATCTTGTAAACTGCCCTATTACCTTTGGAGACTGAAATCACCAGAGTAAACACAGCTGCATGAAATCCAAGGTCTGGGGAAAAAGCCATGACTCCTATGTCATGTATACTGACATCTCCCACACCTTTTTTATTTTTATTTATTATTTGTGCCTGGAAATGGTGGAAGCAAGCCTGTGGTACCTGTCCCAGCTGCCATTACATGATAGTAGGCAGCTTGTCTAATACCTCCTGTATTAAATACCTTGCTATGTCCAGCAAGTCCCCTGTCCTGCACAATACTGTCTCTAGTGTTCTAGAGATAAACAAGTCTCCTTATGAGTCCAAACCTCGTGTCTTAGGTAGGGTAGCCACTACTGGGGGGGGGGGGGGGGAACCCAATATGCTACCTCCGTGCCCGTCTCAGAGAGAGTGAACAGTGCATAAGGGCTGAAGGAATTTTTGAGGAGGTTAAAGCCAAAAGGTACCAGGATGCTGTGAGTGAGGATAGGAAGCAATACTAGACTGCAGCTGACTCTGGTATTCAGTGTAATAGGAAATGCCAAATTAGCAGGCCAAATGAGCCTGGATGTAGGGGTAGATGCTAGAGAAATTCAGTGTAACTACCTTAAAATGTTGTTGTTCTGTAGGACATGCGTTGCAAGGATATGTACATTTGCTTCATTTTACAACACAGAAAAATTATGATAATGCATAGCAGTATTTGTACAGCAGTTAAAATAATAATAGGGTGAATAAAAACATTAAAGACATGATCAGCAGTAGGTGAGTAACCAAATAACAATTCCCACACAGACACATGAGCATCTTGTAGCAAGTGTCCAACAATTTGTTGAATGTGTCCATTCTCATAAGCGATGGTGTGATTCACTTCAATGGATGTTGTTTTAAGATGATCAATATAGGCATGGAGTTCTGTAAAGTTGAGCAGTTTATGTAGTGTCTTCTCCCATGCCAAGTGGTAATGGATGCACAGCATATGAGATAAAGTCTGGAATGTCCATAGAGTCATTGGTAACCAGCGGTGTGGAATAAGTTGTCCCGTTAATGGTGATGGAGATCAGTGGTGTATGACTGCACCAGGTATTGTTTGGTAAATAGTTTGAACTGTACAACAAAGTGTTCTTGGGAAGGCGAATGTCATGCATTCTGGGAGCAATCGAAAAAGAAACATTCTGGGGAAAGAACAGATGAAAACAAAAGTGTCCAGCTCCAAGGTAATACAAACTGTGTGAGGTAGTCAGGGAATATGATAGCTTAACAGTCAGGGAGCAAGAGGAGGAATTGTTCCAGCAGGAGGTGTCAGCCTCTTTAAACTGGTGAGGTTGACACTTGAACTGAAATGTAGTCTGCGCACACAAACTGGGGTCCATCGGCTTGAATGAAGTCCAGGTGTCGTCCAGTGGCTGCACCCATGTGAGATGGTCCACAGGATACATAAGCATATTATCAAACTGCACCCCAATATTAACAATAGGATAAATAACTGTGTGTTGTCCTGACCATGGGATCAAAGTACAGATAGAGCAGCCTTGTGGTGAACAAATGGGAACACTAACTGTCCACCAATCAAGGTGAGCCTTTAAATATCTAATTACTCCAAGAAATAAATGTTTCCACAAGTGCGATTCTCAATGAAACTAAACTAGGCAATTTTTCTTTAACTGGGTCTCAGACTTGTAGGTAGCGGTTTGTGATAAAAATCACTAATTGCTCCATATTTGCATCAACGACCCATTTTCAATTGTTTTCAAACTTTTTCTTAATAACTTTTTCTTAATAACTTTTCAATCTTTTTCAAAATTCCAGTGAGATATTATAAGATAATGTGATAATCAAGCTTATCTTTTCATTGATGTCCCAACGCCAGACGAGGCGCCACTGCGTTTCACAATTTGTTTGTTTCTTCAGGGGTTATATGGACCAGCTTATAATATCAGCAATCTCTGGAAAAACGAAAACATCTTGTTTAAAATCATCAATTGAAATAGACTTAAGAAAGATTATATATCATTCCTTGGTTAGTTCTAAAAACCGCTGAGTGCAGCTTACCAACTGTTTCACCGTTGAGCAAATCTCACCCTGGATACCAAAACAACACGCATGCGTATGAACAATTAAAGAGCCCTTTAAACTTTAAGCTTAATTACGGTCAAGTAGGCTGAGAGCTTCTTCAGAGGGTTATAATTATGTACACGAAGCCCAATCAATTTGTGCATTCAAGCCTTTAGGATGCGCGTTGTTTTGGTATCCAGGGTGAGATTTGCTCAATGGTGAAACAGTTGGTAAGCTGCACTCAGCAGTTTTTAGAACTAACCAAGGAATGATATATAATCTTTCTTAAGTCTATTTCAATTGATGATTTTAAACAAGATGTTTCCGTTTTTCCAGAGATTGCTGATATTATAAGCTGGTCCATATAACCCCTGAAGAAACAAACAAATTGTGAAACGCAGTGGCGCCTCGTCTGGCGTTGGGACATCAATGAAAAGATAAGCTTGATTATCACATTATCTTATAATATCTCACTGGAATTTTGAAAAAGATTGAAAAGTTATTAAGAAAAAGTTATTAAGAAAAAGTTTGAAAACAATTGAAAATGGGTCGTTGATGCAAATATGGAGCAATTAGTGATTTTTATCACAAACCGCTACCTACAAGTCTGAGACCCAGTTAAAGAAAAATTGCCTAGTTTAGTTTCATTGAGAATCGCACTTGTGGAAACATTTATTTCTTGGAGTAATTAGATATTTAAAGGCTCAACAGTTGAATTACTCTGAAGTTTTTGACCTATTCAGCTTGTGCACCAATCAAGGTGAGCTATAGCAAATTCAGGTATTTTGGTACTAGCCATATGGATGAGAGATGGTGGCCAGTGTCCTAACTTAGCAGTGATCAGAATTTCCTTTAGTATAATAATAAGCTCGATCTGTACTTGATCACAGGCAAGAGCCCAGGAAATATTCTTTCCCAATCTATATTCTGCATGTGCTAAGGTAACAATTTTCTGTTCTATAATGGGAGATATAAGAGCAAAGGTATCTACAACTACATTGGACAGTTTAGAGCAGCGATGGCGAACCTATGGCACGCGTGCCAGCTGTGGCACGCGAAGGCCTTGCAGCTGGCACGCGGGAAGGTCCGCAATTAAAATATGCGGCGCGGCGGGAGGTGAGTGTGCTTTCCTCAAAATTACATTTAAAAAAAAGCTGTCTCTCTGGCTGCTGCCGCTGTCGCCGCAGCAGAATGCAGTGTCCCGCGGGGCCCCCTCTGCGCCGGCTGAGCCCTCTGCCCGGCTTTCAGATTCGCGAAGGGAGAGTGTCTCTCCCTCGCGTCTCTGTTAAGCCCGCAGGGGGTAATGGGAAATTTCCCATCAGCCCCGAGGGGTTGATGGGAAATTTCCCATTAGCCCCTGCGGGCTTAACAGAGACGCGAGGGAGAGACACTCTCCCTTCGCGAATCTGAAAGCCGGGCAGAGGGCTCAGCCGGCGCAGCGGGGGCCCCGCGGGACACTGCATTCTGCCGCAGCGGCAACAGCCAGTGAGCCAGCTTTTTTTTTTGGACTGCTAATGGGCTGGGGCTGGGGCTGGGGCGCTGTTAGGACTGCTAATGGGCTGGGGCTGGGGCGGGGGGGGCTGTTAGGACTGCTAATGGGCGGGGGGGGTGGGTTAGGACTGCTAATGGGCGGGGGGGGCTGTTAGGACTGCTAATGGGCTGTGGACTGATGGGGGGCTGTCTGGAAATGGGGTGATGGGGGTGTTAGAACTGCTAATGGGCTATGGGGGGTGGTTAGGACTGATAATGGGCTATGGGGGGGTGCTAGGACAGGAAATGGGCTGATGGGGAGGGGTTAGAACTTGAGGTGGGCTGATGTGGTTAGGACTGGTAATGGGCTGTGGGCTGATGGGGGGGGGTAGGACTGGCAATGGGCTGATGGGGTTAAGACTGGCAATGGGCTGATGGGGTTAGGACTGGTAATGGGTTATGGGGGGGGCTTAAACTGAAAATGGGGTGATGGGGGGGTTAGGACTGGAAGTGGGTTGATGGGGGGCTAGGACTGGTAATGGGTTGGGGGGTTGCTATGACTGGAAATGGGCTGAGTGGAAGGGGAGGCTTGAATTGCAAATAGCTGATGGGGAGGGAGCTTGAAATGGAAATGGGCTGTGAGGGAAGGGAGCTAGGACTGAAAATGGGCTGATGGAGCAGCTAGGATAGGACTGGAAATGGGCTGTTGGGGGGAGCTAAGATTGGAAATGGGCTGTGGTGGGGGCTTGAATTGAAATGGACTCATGGAGGGGCTAGAACTGAAAGTAGGCTCATGGGGGGGGCTTGGACTGGAATTGGACTGAGTGGAGGGGAGCTATGATTTGACATGGGCTGATGATGGGGCTAGGAAATGACTAGAAGTGGGCTGATGGGGGGCTAGGATTGGAAATGAGCTGATGAAGGGACTCAGACTGAAAATGGATGGGGGAGCTAGGACTGGAAATGGGTTGATGGTGGGCTAGGACGGGAAATGGGCTGATGCAGGGACTAGAAGGGAATGGATGCTGGGTGAGACTGTAACTAGAAGGGAGCTGATGTTGGGGGAGGATTAGAATGGGATGGGGTGGGAGAGTAAAATGGAGAGGGGAAAAATATTTTGTGTGGGAGGGATGAAAAATCTACAATTGGCCTGGTATTGGGAGAGTAAGTGGGGATTGAGGATGGAGGGGTAAAATTTGTGTGGATGAAATAGGAATGAGGAAAGAGCAAAAGGAGAAAGATTAGTATGTTAAAGCAGATGTAGAGAGAGAGAATGGAAAAAAAACTAGAAGAGAGAAGAAAGAACAAATGGACAGCAGACGATGGACAGTTAGCAGAAAACATGAAGAAACCAGAAGAAAGTGGCTGGAGCAATTGCAACTGAAAAAAAATGCACAAAAGGTAGAAATATCTCTTTATTTTGAATTTATTAACTGGAATATGAAACCTCTGGGAAATGTGCATCATTAACGTCTGTGCTTTGTTTGGTACAAGAGGAAATTAATTTATAGTTTTATTTCTACAGTGTTGTTGTACATTCCAAGTTTGGCTTTTGGGGTTCCCAGTTTAATTATTGCCTTCCTGTTTCTAAATTGAATGAAATCATTAAAACATTATAAATTGCCAATAAATTGAAATGAAAACCAAAGGATTGTGAATCAAATTGATTCTCTGACAATACAAAGATTCCAACCTTTACAAATGATGTTACATAGTTCAGGCAACTTTATAAAGAGTTTTTAGATACTAAAATCTTGTTGTTAAGGTTTAATTGACGTGCTGGCACTTTGAGGAAATTCTTTGGTTTTGTGCGGCAGTTTGGGCACTCGGGCTCAAAAAAGTTAGCCATCACTGGTTTAGAGGAAGCTTCATTAATAATATGTTGTGAGGTAAAACCATCAGCAGCATGCTGAGCAGTGGATCCCATTTTATTACGGAGCACCTCTATATCAATTATATTAAGGGCACCCAGTGCAGTCCCTGTGCCACCTAAAATTGTATCAATTACTTCACGCTTGTGTCGAAATTGCTTGGCTCGGGGTGTTACTGACTGCATATCAAACCAAGTATTGAGCATTTGTATGTGGTTGGCAACAAACTGAGAGCAATTTGGATATTTGTGAGTAACTAGAAACAATTTGGGAAATAGATGCCAAGTAAGAAAATGGTATTCCACATCATATAAAACATCATGTGGTGCATCATATTTAATCTGAAAGGGATGTCCTTCCTGAAATGGGTGGATATCAGAAAGGTAGAGTACAGGAGGAGCATGAGGGGTGGTAGGTAAACAAGATACATCCAAAAGGAAAGGAATGAAGTCTCAGTGATATGCTGTTGATCACTCACAACCCATGTATAAGTTATTTTCCAGGTACCTCTGTCCTGACAGGAGATATTGTACAAAATCAAAGCAGGAGGACCTAGAAAGTAATGTTCTGGAGGTGCCCTCAATTCTTGTGTCCTTTCTAGAGAAGTGGAAACTGGTGGCTCCCACTGTACTTGTGTGATGTTTAATGAATAGAACACTGGCTTGTCCTGTACGGAACAGAAACTCAGGATGACCAGATCCTTTCCTTCCGGGAAAGGTGGGGGTATTTCTTGATAGCGATATGCCGCACCTGTGGAGTTAGCCCAGCCAATCGTGCATATTCGGATGATAGTTCCTGTAATGAGACTGGGGTAGACGAGAGCAGATACCAGAACAACAGGAAACCGAGACATAATAAAAGCTAACTTGCTTCACTCTACTAGGGAGTAAACTAATGCTCCCCACTTATACTATGTAACAACAACAAAAAAAGATAATAATAATCTTTACTACTTATTTACATAACTATTAAACACATGTCAACTATACAGCAGAAGTAAATAGTTACCGTCCTCAAGTGACTTTTGTTCAGAAAGCAGCTGTCCGTGCTGTCTTCAGGTGGTATCTGAAAACAAAGACTGATAACACGTATTACCCATATGGTTTCAACTGGGTGATGTGTTTCCAATACTGCTGGTTGTCGGGCATTAGGATTTGGTATAGGCTTGGGCCTAAGGTATCAGTAACTAAGTATGGTCCTTCCCACTTTGCAGTTCCAAAGGGGAGGTTTGGTCTAGGTCTCAGAATCATCACTTTACTCCCAACCTTGAGGGGCCTTAAATCAGAACCTTTTGCATGTACCTCCTGCAAATAATCTCTAGCTTTTTCTGTGTTAGCTAGCACAGAGGTCTGAATTTCTTTTAGATGTTCTTGCAGGGATTTCATCCACTCATTGGTGAGAATTACGTTCTGGTCCTCTGGAAGAAAAGGACTCAGCATATTTTCCCACCGTTGCATTGGCCTTCCCATTAAGGCTTCATAGGGTGCAAAACCTGTGGATTTACAGACCTTAGCTCTGATACGCATAAGGACTAAAGGGAGCACCAGATCCCAATTTTTCCCGGTCAGATTAAGCACAGGACTGAGGTGGGCCTTAATTGTTTGATTCATTCTTTCTACCTGCCCTGCTGCCTGTGGATGGTACGGAATGTGGAGTTGTTGTTCTATGCCTAGAAAATCAAACAATTCCTTGATGAGCTGAGAAACAAATGCAGGACCATTATCAGAATCAATAGTCTTGGGAATGCCCCAGCGTGTAAAAAATTGCATAGTTAGGATTTCTGCAGTGGTCCGAGCAGTTTGATCTGGGACAGGGAATGCTTCTACCCAATGAGAAAAGGAATCCACAACAGTGAGTACAAATCTATTTTTCCTAGCTGTTAATGGGAGAGGGCCCACATGATCTATTTGCAATCTCTCAAATGGGCCACGAGGAGGTGCTCTCATTAACTGTCCCCTTCTCTTTTTAGGTTGCCTCCCAAATGAAGCACAGATTACACAGGAGGAAACATGATCCTGTATATCATGTTTCATTTCTGGCCACCATACCAACCTATTGAGAATAGTCTGCATTTCTTCTGCTTTAGGGTGTCCCATAGGACCTGCACCATGAACCCAATGCATCCATTCTTTACCTCGAGCTCTAGGGATAGCTATAACCAAGCCTTCCTCTCTTTTTGCACATAGAATGTCTTTCTCTATAGCGAGTGTGAGAAAGGGTGTGTGCTGATATAGGTTATCTGGGGTGTCCTGCACAAGCTTCCTCAAATTGGAAAGCTCAGGGTCCTTTGTCTGCAGTGCTACAAAGTAATCTGGTGGTATTATCTGATCGTAATCTATGGAACGTATAGCAATAGCAGCTATGCGTGTCTGCTCATACCAGGGCCATATGAGGCCTACATGGCATGCTTCCTTGGCTAGTGAGTCTGCTAATGTGTTTCCTTTCACTAAAGGGCCTTTCTTCCTATGTGCCTTTACTTTAACTAAATGTACTCTCTGAAACTTCTCACTCAGTTCTTGTGCCATAGTCCACAGTGATTAATTTTTCACTGTGGACCCATCTGTAGATTTAAATTTATTTGCCAGCCACCAGGGTAACAGGGCAATGGCACTTTTAAAGACATAATCAGAATCTAAAATGATTTGTATCTCTGGGTGTGAATCCTGATATTGTTGCATACAAGCTACAAAAGCAGCCAGCTCACAGTACTGTGCTGACGCTGACCCACAGGAATACTGTCTCTGCAGTACCACTTGGTTATTTGGGTCCAATTGTACAATTGCAAAACCTGCTATTCGCCTGCCTCCTTCACATTGGCTACTACCATCAATATATACTGTAGGAAGAAAAGGTGAAATTTTGTCTAGTTCCAGTTCCCTAAAATAGGCTTATTACATAGCGAAGTAAGAGAGAATAGTCTATATGAAAGACTCTGTGTGTGCATGTGTGTGTGAGAGAGAGAGGTAAGAACATGTGGGTCAGAGCCTCATGGCAAGGTGTGTCCGATGACAATAGGAAGAGAGAGAGAGAGAGGGGGGGGGGAGGAGTGAAGAGAATTGATTATCAGAGCCTCCTGTCCTTCATGTCCGATGAATAGTGGAAGAGAGAGAGCAAGAGGAAGTGTTTCTGTCCTTCATAGTGAATTCTCTAGCACCTCCCTTTGAGGTCTGCTATTGTTTCTAGCCACTCCCTTTGAGGTCTGCTATTCTTGATTTAGCAGGGAGGGGCTGCAGACCATTCTCAACAGGCCCTGAGACTGACATCAACAGGGGGTCAGAGTTAATCTCATCTTGTAAACTGCCCTATTACCTTTGGAGACTGAAATCACCAGAGTAACACAGCTGCATGAAATCCAAGGTCTGGGGAAAAAGCCATGACTCCTATGTCATGTATGCTGACACCTGGGTCTGACTCACGTCCGATCAGTGGGTGCTGGAGGTGATTCGGGAAGGCTATGCGCTAGAGCTGCAGCGGCCGGTGTCCGAATCTTTCGTTCGCTCCCCATGCAAGGCTCCGGCAAAGCGCAAGGCAGTGCAGGAAACGGTACAAAGGCTGCTCGACCTCAAGGCAATTGTTCCGGTTCCTGCCGAACAGTTAGGGTGCGGTCGATACTCCATTTATTTCATGGTTCCGAAGAAAGAAGGGACTTGGAGGCCCATCCTAGATTTAAAAAGGGTGAATCGCTGTCTGCGCGTGTCTCATTTTCGGATGAAGACCCTCAGGTCAGTCATAGTGGCGGTAAGAAAAGGCAACTTTCTGACGTCCCTGGACCTATCGGAGGCGTATCTTCATATTCCGATACGAGGGGAGCATCAGAAATTTCTAAGGTTTGCGGTGCCGATGGGGCATTTCCAGTTTCAGGCACTCCCATTTGGTCTAGCAACGGCGCCACGAACGTTCACCAAGGTGATGGTGGTAGTGGCGGCGGCTTTGCGGAAAAATGGCATCTTGGTTCACCCATATCTGGACGATTGGTTGATCAGAGCAAAGTCCAGGGAGGAAAGTGTTTCGGCGACAGCCAAGGTAATAGCTCTGTTGCAGAGTCTCGGTTGGGTAGTCAACGCAGCAAAGAGCAAGTTGTAACCGTCTCAGACCCTGGAGTATCTCGGAGCGCGTTTCGATACGACTGTGAGTCGAGTGTTTCTGCCTCAGCAGCGGGCGCTGGGTCTCAGGCAGTTAGTGCGTCGTTTTCTCAGCCAGCAGAGTCCCACAGCCTGGGAGTACCTGCAAGTGTTAGGGACTATGGCGGCAACCCTAGAGGTGGTTCCGTGGGCGTGGGCCCACATGAGACCGTTACAATGGGCTCTGTTGAGGAGGTGGTCGCATCAAGAGGGTGTGCTGTCCCAGAGGTTGTCTTGTCTGCCACAGACGCGACTAGCGCTCCGTTGGTGGCTGAGGCCCGAGAGCCTGGCGGCAGAGATGTCGTTGGAGGCTCCGACGTGGGTCTCTCTAACAACGGATGCCAGTCTGTACAGCTGGGGAGCCCATTGTCAAGGTCATCTTGTACAAGGTCAGTGGTCCGACGAGGAGAAGTCATGGTCGATTAACAGATTGGAGTTGAGGGCCGTGGCGCTGGCTCTCCAAGAGTTGCGCCCCTTTCTTCAGGGAAAGGCCATTCGGGTGTTCTCGGACAACGCGACGGCAGTGGCCTACATAAATCGACAAGGTGGCACCAGCAGCGTAGCGCTAGAGGCCGAGGCGGAGGATTTGTTCGAGTGGGCCGAGAGGAACCTGGTGGCCTTGTCGGCATCGCATGTCGCAGGGGTGGACCATGTGGAGGCCGATTTTCTGAGTCGCGTAAGGGTAGACCCAGGGGAGTGGGTCTTGCACCCAGATGTCTTTGCAATGTTGGTGCGGCGTTGGGGCACGCCGGTGATGGATCTGATGGCGACGTTTCGGTCTGCAAGAGTCGATCGGTTTTTCAGCCGCCGGAAGGAGAGGATATCGGAAGGTTTGGACGCTCTCATTCAGAAGTGGCCGGAGGAGCAACTGCTATATGTTTTCCCGTCGTGGATGTTGATCGGACGGGTTCTGCAGCGCATAGAACGACACAAGGGGCAAGTGCTTCTAATTGCTCCGGATTGGCCGAGAAGGCCGTGGTAGTGGACCTAGTCAGGCTCGTGGTGGGGAGGCCCTGGAAGCTTCCCATTGGCAAGGATCTTCTAACCCAGGGACCGCTATGCATGCCACAGGTGGATCGATTCTCGCTTACGGCCTGGCTCTTGAGCGGGCGCGGTTGAGGGCCAGAGGTTATTTGGCGGCAGTGATAGCTACTTTGCTGGAAGTGAGGCGGAGATCTACTTCCTTGGCATACGTTAGAGTATGGCGCGTTTTTGAGGCTTGGTGTGCGGAGAGGGACTGCGTTCCTCTAAGAGCGTCGATTACTCAGATTTTGTCATTCTTGCAGGATGGATTTCAAAAGGGCCTAGCGGCAGCTTCTCTCAAACTACAATTGGAGGCCTTGTCCTGTTATAGGGGGAAGGTGAACGGCGGCTTGTTGGGGGTCATGCGGATATTAAGCGGTTTTTGAAGGCAGTGACTCTTCTGCGACCTCCGCTTAAGCCCATGGTCCCGGCTTGGGATCTGCCTTTGGTATTGGAGGCGCTAGGTAAAGCTCCTTTTGAACCCTTAGCAGAGGCTTCGTTGAAGGATCTTACGTTGAAGGTTGTGTTTTTGGTGGCTATCGCCTCGGCTAGACGAGTCTCGGAGTTACAAGTGCTGTCGTGCAGGGAGCCCTTTCTGTCTTTCTACGAGTCTAAAGTGGTGTTAAGACCCGTCCCGTCGTTCTTGCCTAAGGTGGTGTCCACTTTTCATGTGAACCAAGTGCTGTCGTTGCCTGTGTTTCGCGACAAGGGTAGAAATCAGGCGGCGGCCCGGCTTCATCGCTTGGATATTCGCCGGGCATTGAAGAAGTATGTGGCTAGAACAGCGGCTTTTCGTAAATCGGATAGGCTTTTTGTGTTGTTCGCAGGGGCCAGAAAAGGAGAGGCAGCTTCTAAAGGTTCGATTGCTCGGTGGGTGAAGGAGACCATTGCGTCGGCATATATGTTGCGGGGTCGCATGGTGCCAGAAGGTCTGCGGGCTCATTCCACTAGAGCGCAGGCGGCGTCTTGGGCGGAATGTCGATTGGTGCCAGCGGTGGAGATTTGTAGGGCGGCGACTTGGTCATCCCTGCATACTTTTGTAAGACATTACCGTCTGGACGTGCAGGCGGACAGGGACACATGTTTTGGATCGGCGGTGCTTCAGGCCGGTCTCGCAGGGCCCTCCCATTCATAAGAATTGCTGCTCTGGTACATCCCCAGAGATTCCGGGACTAGACTGGAGGGACGATCAGGAAGATTAAATTAGACTTACCTGCTAATTGTAGTTCCTGGAGTAACTCCAGTCTAGTCCCGTGTCCCGCCCGGTATCGTGGAGGAGCGGTGGCCTGAAGCAGGAGCTCTGTTACTGGTAAGCAACATTTTTAGTTCTCTTGGGGTCCTGTTTTCTGCTACAGCATATTGTCACCTAGAAGGGGGTGGTAATCGGTTTTCCAGGTTTTCGGAGTGATGGACAGGGGATCTCAAGGCAGCAGGTCTTGTACCTCGTGGGGTCGACAGGCAGTTACAGTGCAGGGAAGCAGTTCGTTTGATTCTGCAATGTCATTACTTACTTGTTGCTCCGGTGAGTTCTGCTTTGTCAATAGGTAAACTGGTGTGAGGAGGCGGTACCAGCCCTTATATACCGGTGACATCACAGGAGTGAAGTTTCTCAGTCTCCAAAGCTGCTGGATAAGGTTGACAACCCCAGAGATTCCGGGACTAGACTGGAGTTACTCCATGAACTACAATTAGCAGGCAAGTCTAATTTAATCTTTGTTCACACCTTCAAAAAATATAAGAGATTGGTGAGACGAGTCTTTCCTTGACTAAAGTCATGTTGACTTTCTGCCATTAAACCATGACTATCTACATGTTCAGTAATTTTGTTTTTTATAATGGTTTCTATCATTTTGCCTGGTACTGATGTCCAGCTCACTGGTCTGTAGTTTCTTAGATCACCTCTGGAACTCTTTTTAAAGACTTTGTAAGAAGATTGCAGACCAAGCCACCTTGGTTGGTAATGCGCACAAAAATAAAACCATATGTCCTCAGCCTAATTAATAAATGCCCCTCCATATAAGCTGAGTTTGATCTTGAAAGGTTCCCGGCTCTGGACTTGTGGACCCATGGTAAGGAAATTGTATATCTGATAGCTTTCAGTTGAGAAGGCACAATTGTGTACCCTTTAGCAAATGACAACGGTGTGCACAACTGAGCATTTTAAATGATTTGTCTTGTAAATCCTCCTGGCTGCTGGACTGTTTGTTTATTATTTAATTATTTAACAAATTTTTTTTTGTACCGCCTTATCTTATAATCAAGGCGGTTTAAATTGTTTGTTCAATTTTTACAGAGAACTTTCGAGAAATACAGCTAACAATTGAAACCATTACTGGACAACTTTCATAGCAAGCAAAGGAAGTGGGGGGGGGGGGGGAGGGGAGGAACTTGGAGTGCTAAAACATAACTTATGTACAAGATGACGTATATGCAATTGATTATGTGGAGTGGGCACGCAATCCGAGTAATGCTGTGGAGTTAGGGGTGTTCATTGAGGTACTTGATGAAGAGGAGAGTCTTTGAGTTGTTTCCGAAAGTCCTTTAAGTCTGAGGTTTTTCCGGGCGAGAGTTCCAGATAGTGTATCCTGGCACAGAGGAACATTAAAAAGAGGCAGAGACAAGAAAATAATAGCTAATTCTATCTCCAGGAACAAGCAGGAATGAGTCTTCACATATGGGTACGTCGGTACCGACGGAGCCTGCGTGGGAACGCTCCCCAGCGTCCAAAAAGAAAGCTTTTGGGAGCATCCCACACGCATGCGCGCTGCCTTCCCGCCCATTCACTTCCCTCTCATCAGTTTTCCGTTTTCCACGGAGCCGGCAGGACGTATTCCTGTCACCGCAGAAAATTTTTCTTTCTATTCTTCTTTTTTTGTGGTCGCGTCTGCCTTCCCTCGACTCCACCGGTACCGCCGGTGCTTTCCTTTCTTTTTATTAAAAATTTCTTCTTTTCTCTGGAAATGTTTTCCTGTTTAGTGCCTGACTGTTTCTAGGCCTCTATCCTTCCATTATGGAAAAGCCAGCCACTATCCTTAAGAAATGTTCAAAGTGTGGCGGTACAAATATATTTTTAGACACTCATACTTGGTGTCTAAAATGTTTAGGTCCTGACCATTGCCCACTGGAGTGTCTCTCCTGCTGGAGCTCAAACAGAAGAAGTCTTCAAGATCGAGCACAACTCGATACCCGGTTCACATCGGACTCGATGTCACCAACCAGAATATCTTCTTTTTCACAGGATCAGGTAACCAAACAAAAGTCTGTTAAGACTAGCCAGTCCTCAAGTGGTAGATCTCCTTCTAAGCATCGAGATGCCTCCGGCGTTGTCCTCGAGGACATTTTGGCAATAAAGCCCCAGCGGGAGTCTTCGGGCTCCAAAGCATTAACGGGGTTTCAGGTTGTTCCTGAGGTTCTTACCTCCATGGACATACCTGGGCCATGCTCGGTGGTTGTGGCCGCTGCGAGCGGTACTGACACCCCGGCATCAGCTGTGGTGATGGATGAAGCACTCCTCACCGATGAACGTAGTCTAGCGCTCTCAGCTACTTCGGTACCGCTAGAGTTGCTGCAGACTGTTCCTCGAGTATCGGTATCAGTTTCGGTACCGGTATCGACATTGTTACCGGTGTCGGTACCGTCGATGTTTTCTTCGACAGACTCGCTCCCTTCGATGCCGAGCCTGGAATCGCTCTCTAGCATAGAGGATTCGGTACCGACTCATCTCGGTACCGACCTCGGGCGGTACCGAAAACATCTCTTTAAAGAAAATCCGATGCTTCATCCTTTCAAGTCTTCCGATCCCGATGACTGGGATGAATTCAATCTCCAGGAACAAGCAGGAATGAGTCTTCACATAATGGGGTTCGTCGGCGCCGACGGAGCCCGCACGGGAATGCTCCCCAGCATCCAATCAGAAGGCTTTTGGGAGCATCCCTCGCGCCTGCGCGGTAGCTTCCCACCCTTCCCACTGCCTCTCCCCAGTTTTCGTTTTTCCGCAGAGCCGACAGGACGTACCTCCTGTCACCGCAGAAACTTTTTCTTCTTTTCTTTTCTTGTTTCCTGTGGTCGTGGTTTTTTTCCCCGCTGACTCTGGCACCGCTGGTGCCCCTTTTTCCTTATTTTTTGTTTTCCTTTATTTCCTTCGAGGAGCATCTTCCTCGTGTTTTTCTGAGGCCTACCGGGCTTTCCAGCATGGAGCCTTCTTCCCCTAAGAAGTGCCCCCACTGTGGAGACGTTGTCTTCTGCTCCGACTCCAACGCCTGGTGTCTCTCCTGTTGGGGCCCTGACCCCTTCTCCCCCAGTTCCCCGGGCTTCAGCGTTGGGAGAAGACCCTCCCTGTTTCGGGTGTCCCTCGATGACGTCTTTCCCTCTGAGGTGCGGTCATCGGCTTTCTCTCCTCGCCAGGATCAGGTAACCCAACAACAGTCTGTTAAGACTAACCGAGCCTTGAGGGGTGAGTCTCATGCGCCGCATGACGACGGCTCCGGCCTACCCCGCCAGTCCCTTACACCCCGGAGGGAGTCTTCGGGCTCCAGAACCTCCACGGGGTTTCGGGTTGTTCCTGAGGTTCGCTCCTCACAGACCATTCCCGAGCCATGCCCGAGGGTGGCACCCGCTTCGAGTGGTGCAGATCCCTCGGCATCGGTGCCGGCGTCGAGTGTTCCATTCTTCACCAGGGACTGTCGACTGGTGTCCTCGGTGCCTTCGGGGCCGATCGACTCGACCCAGTCTGGCTCTACGGCATCCCGGCCCTGCGCGGGGGCGGTACCCGCTTTCGGCGGTGCCGATTCCCCAGCGTTGGTGTTGAGTGTTCCGCTCGTCACCAGGGATCGTCGGACCAACCTGACCCGGTATGGCGTGCCCACACCCCAGCCATGCGCGGAGGTGGTGACCGCTTCAAGCGGGACCAAGTCCTTGGCATCGGCGTCGGAGTCGGTGGCCCTACTCCCCGCCGGGGATCGGCACCGGGTGCCCTCGACTCGTCCCCGGCTTCCGCGGGGGCGGTACTGGCCTTGTGCGGCTCCGCCCCTCCGGCGGCGGTCTTGGGGACAAGAGCCCCGTTCTTCGCCAGGGTTCGCCTCCGGGCTCCACCTGCAGAGCCGATCGATCTATCCCGGTCGGGCGGGTCGGCACCCCCACCTTGCGCGGGGCCGGGGCTTCCCCCGGACGCCACCGACCTCCCGGCATCTACGCGGGCGTTGAGTGCTCCACTCGTCACTGGAGTCTGCCCGCGAGACCCGGGTCCTTCGGTCGAGTCGATCCAAAGAAGCGCCGCGGCCGCGGAGCCGGGGCTGGGCATCTCGCTCCCCGCCGGGTTACCTGGGTACCCTCGAGGCCGCGTAGTACGCCCGTAACGGTTTCCCGCTCAATAAAACAGGCGCGGGCAGAACCCCGGCGCCTAGGAGGGCCTCTCTCCAGGCATCGGAGCCGACTTCGGGTGTTTCCCTCTTCGCTGAGTTTTGGCCTGGGAAGCCCTCGTTGCCCTCGGCACCGATTGTCGCGACCCCGACTCCATTCGCGGGAATGGCAGCACCGGCGCGGCCGCCGACACCGGGGCCCCCTAAGGAGGCGTCGCTCGGTTCGATGCCCAGCCTCGAATCGATCTCCAGTCTGGAAAGCGGGGCTCCGGCGCATTTCGTATCCGACCCCGGTCTCTTCCGACGGCGCAGTGCTGCACTCGCCTGCTCTCCAGCGGCCTCGGCACCACTCCAGCCGCCTTTGCGGACCGCCCCAGGGGCGGACCCGCCCCCCGAATCGGGGCAGAGACCGAGTTCCGCGGGCCCATCGGGGACGTCGCTCTCTTCAATGCCCCCCTTGGAGTCGATCCCGGGCTCTGACGATGCAGTACCGACTGCCTCGAATTGGGACTGTCAGTACCCTCCTCTGTTTAGAGCGATTCCTCCCGTGCCCCAGCACGGTGGGTCCCCTGGTACTCAAGCGGGCCCCTCCGCCTCGGCCTCCCCCGGGATAGCCCCTCTGGGAGAGCCGTCTTTTCAGGACTTCCTCCTTGACATGGCGGACTTGCTCGCCATTCCTATCCCGGGCCCTTCGATAAGTCCGGGTACTGCGGAACAGGCAGCCGTAATGCTCCCTTTACCTCCTTCCCTGCGGGATCTCCTGCTCGGGATTTGGCGCTCGCCCTTATAGGTACCGGCACCGCCTGCAGCCATGCATGCCCGGTATCGGGTGCCCCCCTCTCCGGGTTTCCAGACGCACCAGCTTCCCCATCATTCCATTGCGGTGGAATCGGCCCTGAGGAAGGTCGGAAGCAAGAAGAAGCACTCTTCCTGCCCCCCGAATCGTGCGTCTAAAACTCTGGACAACTTTGGGCGGCGAACCTTCCAAGCGTCCATGTTGGCTTCCAGGATTCTCTCATATATTTTCTATATGAGCCTGGCGCTGCGGGAGGTCACCGAGAGGTTGTTCCCCTTTGTGTCGGCCCCTCGGGCCCCCGACTATTCCTTGCTTCTTTACCATTGCAGGAATATCTCTTGGTTTCTTTCTCGGGCTGCCGTGGACTCTTTCGAGTCGGTTAGCAGGTCCTCTGCGGTAGCCATAGGGGCGCGTCGTACAGCCTGGTTGCAGGCTTCCGACTTGTGCAGCTGGGCACAACATAACCTGGGTACTTCCCTGTGCACCGGGGAGAACCTCTTCAATGGCGAGGCTTTGCGTCAGGTTGCTCAGTGCTCCGCCGACCTGTTTGGCACTGGCCGCCCGCGGCCCTCCGCCTCTCCCAGGGGTAGGAAATGTCCTTCCCGACCCTCCTGTCCGAAGAGGAGGAGGTTTCATCCCTCTGCCCGCCTGCCGGGTGCGCCCATGCCAGGGACGTCTCACACCGGTTGGCAGTGCCAGGGCTCGCGCCAGGCAGCCTTAGGCGACGGTATGCGGCAGTTTGCGCTTAACTCCTCTTACATGAAGTTACTGTCCAGTTCTACACTGGGATTCTTTCAGTGTGACAAGCGGTTCAGCTGCTTGATTGGAGGTATGGAGCCCCCTCCCCCGGGGGGGGGGGGGGAAACCTTCCCACGCTAGATTAGCCTGGCTCCTCAGGGCCATGCTAATCTTCTTCGGACTTACCCTCGGGTACATCCCTCGGATTCCCCTCTGCCTGGTTCCCCTGGATTGAGGGGATCGCGCACCGAATCTCCTTCTCCCAGTGTAGGCCTTGGCCGCTATTCTCCGAGCGTGGCCGAACCATTCCTCGACGGGGCCGGACCAACACCCCCCCCCCCCCCCCCCGGTCTGTGTCTCCGCTCTCGCAGAGAAACCCCTGGGTCCGTCAGGTTACGGTGGACAGGGGTCCCACTGACCCATGCCGACCCCCGGCTCCGCTCCCAGCACTCTTCGGAGCGGCGGAGGGCCTTGGCCCTAACCCCGAGGGTTTTTTTATTTATATAGGCCAGAGATGGCCCCACGGTCACGCCATGGCTATAGGGTTTTATCCTCCTGCCGTCCCTGTGGCACGGAGGACACGTTTGGGTGACTGTCAGGTGGACGCCTCAGGGGTCCACGTACTCCTGATGTGCTCCTCCCCCACTGATCTGGCGGTCACACAACCATACTGCTACCCTCGCCGATCTGCCCTGCTCCACGCACATAGGCCCATCACTTGATGGCCCTTCCTCCCGCCACCTTCCAGGTAGGCGCCCTCCTGTGGATCAAGGGCCGGTCCGAGTTGGCAGTATCGTTCTCACGTGTCCATACCGGTTGAGTAACCTGGGTGGGCGCTCCCGGGCCCACCTATAGCCCGATATACATCTATACCTGTTATTGGATATATATCGGTACAGGCGGGCGCTTTTTGGGAAATGTTATAGCGCCCTGTGTCTTACCGACTATCCCCCAATTGTCGGTACTGACGTTTTGTTATTTCTTACGGGGTCCGGCCGGCCCGCTTGCCTGCGTTCTGCGGCTCGGGTGCTCAGACCGGTTATGCTCAAACTTGCTGTGATGTCAGCAACCCCTTGGTTTTCGAACCCATTGTCTTCCTATCCCTTGCCGGCTCGGGTAGACAGTTTACCCCTCGATATCCCGGGGTACGCTTCTGTTCTTCTCCGGGCTGGGTTCTCCCAGATCGGTCAGTCTTCTGGTTAGTCCTCCAGATTGGGGACTCTGCACCTCCTGGAGTTCTCAGCTTCTTCGAGCTCCTCGTGAAGACCTGCCGTCTTTCCGGTGCCGGTTGACACCTGCGTCTCCAGCCAGCCCGGACTGGGAACTTCGTCCTCTCTGCGGTGAAGTTCCCTTGAAGACTTCGCTACTGCATCTATGGTACCCGTCGCAGCTCTGCCTTCTACATTCCATTAGGTAAGCTCTAGATTGTGCTGGATCATTAACAGTTTAATGATAACTGACGTGGTTGAAGACTCCCCTGTAGTCTTCGGTTGCTGTGCCTTGGCAACTCTTCTCAACTCCTACCCTCCATCCCTCCGGGGATGCCGGAGATCCAGGTTGGGCGATGCCGCCCTGTCCAGGGGCGCGCATTCTGGGATCTCCTCTGGCACCCTCAGCTAGGGAGTCCCCATATGTGAAGACTCATTCCTGCTTGTTCCTGGAGATAGCACAGTTACTTACCTGTAACAGGTGATCTCCAGAACAGCAGGAATTAGTCTTCACAACCCACCCACCTCCCCTAGGAGTTGTAACTCTCTCTCTCTCTCTTCCTTTCTCTCCTCTCCTTCTGTCTCAGCTATTAAACGCAACTGGGGAGAGGCAGTGGGAAGGGCGGGAAGCTACCGCGCAGGCGCGAGGGATGCTCCCAAAAGCCTTCTGATTGGATGCTGGGGAGCATTCTCGTGCGGGCTCCGTCGGCGCCGACTAACCCCATATGTGAAGACTAATTCCTGCTGTTCCGGAGATCACCTGTTACAGGTAAGTAACTGTGCTTCGGTGCCAAGGCTGAATTTTCAATAATTTCAGCTTTTACCCCTCATTTCAAAGGGTCCTCCTCAGGAGAGATTTCTTTTCAAGCTTTTTTGCTTGATATGGCAAAGTTACTTGCCATTTCTATACCAGGGGATTCAGAAACTCTGCAATTCCCCTGGATTCCAAAGAAGGTCATCATGCTTCTTTTGCATCAGATCTTACAGGATCTACTAATAAGAATGTGGGAAACTCCTTTATTTTATTTATTTATTTATTTAACAATCATTTATATCCCGCATCTTCCAGAGTTCAGTTGCGGTTCACAATAAAACAAAATCCACAAAGCAAGAGCTTGGTTTTACATCGAACATTTTGTAACAATAAACAATATAATGGTTAACAGCATGAGCTAATACATAACAGCATAACTGGCTTGTAAACTATGTACGATAAACTATATACAAATACAAGTTGTAGGTACTTTAGGGTTGAATCATAGAGTTTTTAGTTTAACGGTATCCCCACATTCTAAGACACTTGATACTATGTACAAGGTGCCATCTTCTCCAGGTTTTCAAAAGACTCAACTTCCTCATCATTCTATTGTTGTAGAATCAGCAACGAGGCGTATTAAGAGTGCAAAGAAGCACTCCTCTTATCCGCCAGGTCGTGAGTCTAGGACAGCGATGGCGAACCTGTGGCACGCGAAGGCCTTGCAGCTGGCACGCGGGAAGGTCCGCATTTAAAAAAATAAAAAAAAGCTGTCTTCTGCCGCTTCCGGGGCCGTGGGGCCCCCCCTGTGCCTGGCAGAGCCTGCCCTCCATATCCTGCCTTCCCCGGTATCAGTCCCTGTTTCCAGCTTGTCACACGCGCCGGCTTTCAGAGCGCGAGGGGAGAGTTTCTCCCTCGCTGCTCTGTTAAGCCCGCGGGGGCTGATGGGAAGTTCCCATCAGCCCCCGGGGCTTAACAGAGCCGCGAAAGGGAAACTAGTTCCCTTCGCGCTCTGAAAGCCGGCGCGTGTGACAAGCTGGAAACAGGGAGCTGATACCGGGGAAGGCAGGATCTGGAGGGCAGGCTCTGCCAGGCACAGGGGGGGCCCCGCGGCACACTCGATTCTGCCGCGGCGGCCCCGGAAGCGGCAGAAGACAGCTTTTTTTTATTTTAAATTTTGGCTGGGCTGGGGGGGTTAGGAGTGGTGATGGGCGCTGCGGGGGGATTAGGAGTGGTGATGGGCGCTGGGGGGTTAGGAGTGGTGATGGGCACTGGGGGGGTTAGGAGTGGTGATGGGCACTGGGGGGGTAGGAGTGGTGATGGATGCTGGGGGGGTTTAGGAGTGGTGATGGGCTATGGGGGGGCTTAAACTAAAAATTGGGTGATGGATTAGGACTGGAAATGGGCTGGTGGGATTAGGACTGGAAGTGGGTTGATGGGGGTTAGGACTGATAATGGGCTATGGGGGGCTTAAACTAAAAATTGGGTGATGGGGGATTAGGACTGGAAATGGGCTGGTGGGATTAGGACTGGGAGTGGGCTGATGGTGAGGTTAGGACTGGTAATGGGCTATGAGGGGGCTTAAACTGAAAATGGGGTGATGGGGATTAGGACTGGAAATGGGCTGGTGGGATTAGGACTGGGAGTGGGCTATGGGGGGCTAGGACTGGTAATGGGTTGGGGGGTTTGCTAGGACTGGAAATGGGCTGAGTGGAAGGGGGCTTGAATTGCAAATAGCTGATGGGGGACGGGGCTTGGAATGGAAATGGGCTGAGGGGAAGTGGGGGGCTTGAACTGCAAATTGCTGTTGGGTATGGGGCTTGGAATGGAAATGGGCTGAGGGGACGTGGGGGGCTTGAACTGCAAATAGCTGATGGGGAGGGGGACTTGGAATGGAAATGGGCTGAGTGGAAGGGGGCTTGAACTGCAAATAGCTGATGGGAAGGGGGGCTTGGAATGGGCTCTTAGGGGAGGGAGCTAGGACAGGAAATGGGCTGATGGAGGGGCTAGGATAGGACTGGGAATTGGGTGTTGGGGGAGCTAAGTTTGGAAATGGGCTGTGGTGGGGGCTTGGATTGAAATGGACTCATGGAGGGGCTAGAACTGGAAGTAGGCTCATGGGGGGCTTGGATTAGAAATGGGCTGAGTGATGGTGGGGCTAGGAAAGGACTAGAAATGGGCTGATGGGAGGCTGGTATTGGAAATGAGCTGATGAAGGGACTTGGATAGGATTGGAAATGGACTGATGGGGGGCCAGGACTGGAAATGGGCTGATGTGGGACTAGAAGGGAGCGGATACTGGGTGGGGCTGGAATTAAAAGGGAGCTGATGTTGGGGGAGATTAGAAGGGGATGGGGCTGGGAGAGTGAAATGGAGAGGGGAAAAATATTTTGTGTGGGAGGGAAGAAAAATGTACAATTGGCCGGGTATTGGGAGACTAAAAAAGGAGAAAGATTATTATGTTAAAGCAGATGAAGAGAGAGAATGGAAAAAAACTAGAAGAGAAGAAAGGAGAAATGGACAGCAGACGATGGAGAGATAGCAGAAGACACAAATAAACCAGAAGAAAGTGGCTGGAACAATTGCAACTGAAAAAAATGCACAAAAGGTACAAAGATATCTCTTTATTTTGAATTTATTAACTGGAATATGTCAGCTCTGGGAAATGTGCATCATTAGTGTCTGTGCTTTGTTTAGTACAAGAGGAAATTAATTTATAGTTTTATTTCTACAGTGTTGTTGTACATTCCAAGTTTGGCTTTTGGGGTTCCCAGTTTAATTATTGCCTTCCTGTTTCTAAATTGAATGAAATCATTAAAACATTATAAATTGCCAATAAATTGAAATGAAAACCAAAGGATTGTGAATCAAATTGATTCTCTGACAATACAAAGATTCCAAACTTTACAAATGATGTTACATAGTTCAGGCAACTTTATAAAGAGTTTTTAGATACTAAAATCTTGTTGTTAAGGTTTAATTGACGTGCTGGCACTTTGAGGAAATTCTTTGGTTTTGTGCGGCAGTTTGGGCACTCGGGCTCAAAAAGGTTAGCCATCACTGGTCTAGGACTTTAGATGCCTTTGGACATCGATGCTTCCAGGCATCCATGCTTTCAGCAAGAATTATCTCATATATTTTCTATATGGGATTATCTCTTGAAGAGGTCACAAAGAACTTGAAGCTTTTGAACCCTTTTCTTCAAGAACATAAAAGAGCAGACTATTTCTTATTAGTCAGTCATGCTCAAAATGTCTCTAAGTTCCTTAATCGTGCTTCCCTGGACCGTTTTGAGTCTATTAGCAGAACTTCTGCTATAGCCATAGGGGCATGACGCATGGCCTGGCTCCAAGCTTCAGACCTGGACAAATGGGTACAAGAAAGGCTGGGAAATACTCCTTGTACTGGTGAGAATCTCTTTAACAAGGATGCTCTATTCCAAGCTAATCAGTTAAACACTGATATTGTTGCTTTCAGAGGATTGTCAAAACTTTCCTCTATCCCAGCTAGTAAAAAATCTCCTAACAAACTTTATCCCCCTAGGGGAAAAAAGTTTTATCCATCTTCTACCCATCATGCAGATGTTTCCAAAGAAGGGCAACATCAAACCAGGCTATCATATTTACGCCGATGATATAATGTTCTACCTCCCATTTGAAATCCCACACCCACCTCTCCAAAAAATAACAGAATGTTTTAATGAACTAACTGAGTGGCTCAAAGAACAAAATCTACTTATCAACTTTACTAAAACAGATATTTTATTTATCACTAAAAATCAAACATATATACCCCCAAACACGATTACACTAGATACTCATGAAATTAATATAAAAAAGAAGTAAAATATTTAGGTGTGATACTTGACAATAATCTAAATATGGATTCACATATAAAATATTTAACTAAAAATATACATTACAAACTCAAAACACTAAAACAACTAAGACCTTTGATTCTTCTACAAGATTTTATTAACATAATTCATGCTATTATTACCCCACATTTCGATTTTGCAAATACAATACTTAATGGTATTTCGAAACAAAATATTAAAAAGATACAAATAACTCAGAACTTAGCTGCTAGAACGATTATGAATATAAGCCCACTTGAACATATTACACCAATTTTAGCTGAACTTCATTGGCTACCAATTTACTCCCGAATCAAATATAAAATTCTTGTCACTACATTTAAACTTATAAATAAACTTGCACCATCTGCACTAAATACACTGATTAACATTGACATTGATAAACGATCTCAAAGGAGCAGAAACATAAATACTTTAACAATACCAAAAGATTTTACAAAAGCCAGAAAACAAACCAATAAGAGAGCTTTCTCACACTCTGCTCCAATACTCTGGAACAATTTACCTGACAACATTCGCCTACTGTCTGACATAAAAGAATTTTAAAAAAAATTAAAAACTCACTTATTTACATTACACTATAATACACTCCCAAAACAGAATTCTCAAAGGGATACAGGCTAACATTTATTTTTAATATTATATACCCTATTTTCAAAAATAAACGACACTAATACACTAATTTAACCATACTACACACTCATTTACATGATGATTAATAATTTAACTAGCAATGTATATATGTTCTAATATGTTATACCTGTAATGTTACAATTTTCCTTGTAATTTATAATTATCTGTTCTATGTAAAATGTCCTGGTATATCTCATACCAATTAACCTACTGTTACATGTAAACCGCACTTGAAACAAGGGAAAGAGCGGTATATAAATAACTAATAAATAAATAAATAAATAAAAAATCAAAACCTCAACAGGCTCAGCAAACCCAGCAGTCGCAGGGTTTCTGATTTTATTCATTAAATCTCTTTTTCCTTTTTGAGGTTTAGAACCAGTAACCTACTTCTTATCAACAGAAGCATCTACAGTTCATCTCATCCTTACTGAGATATCAGTGATACACTGACTCAGTCCTCGACTCTAGGCATGAATCTCTTGCCACAAGAGAAATCCATTCTTTTAGCTCCAAGAGCTATTGAGGACAATCATGCCCTACAGGTAACGGGGTTCTCCTCTCCTTTTTGAAAGAAAAAGAGGAGTAACAACTAACAACAAGGTAGGCTATGTCCTTCACCTTGACAGTTTTCCTGTACCAGGATATCTCATAGTTTTTGACTGCAAGGGGGCTTCACCTTTTCAGGGACTTACCAAATTGTAAGTCTTCTCAACTCTGTATTACTTCTATCCCTCTTAGTCCAGACATTTAGTCTCTAAGAGTGATACTATTCAACTGGAGGGCTTACTTTTTAAGCCCATAGGTTTTTCTTCAATACGTACTCAGTAAGTGGTTTCCATACAGAGCTTTTCTTCCCCTTTGCAATCTTCTCAACTATTTCTTTTAAGACAGCTTATCAGACGGTAATTGAGTTTTTACCACTCCTAATTATGTCTGTCGGTCCTTTTCCAATCTATAGGACCTGACTTTTTCTGCTGCCTTAATAACAGATCATTCCAAGAGAGGTTCCACAACCCACTTGGACAATTTATCATTGCAGGCAACCGGCCTATCTACTATTCTTAGCCATCTTCAATTCTTTTTGGCTCCAACAGAATAGGTTAGGTTGCACACTGGCAATTAAACAGCCAGATCTCACCTAAGCAACCTACAACATGCTCTCAGCAATTATACAAAAAAGCTCTGCACTATGGGCCTTTGACAGATAGCGTCAGAGCCATTCCTAGTAGGTAACTTCCAGATGGTTAAAAAGGCTTTGCCCAGTCATGCTCCTACATGACTGGGCTTACCTTCTTCCTTAAAATTTCCTTTTAAGGAAAAGGAACCAGGGCTTAGACCACGTGAAAATATAAAGAATTGCTCAATTCCCTGGGTTGTTCCACATCTCCAGTGGAACTCTTACAACAGGGATGCATTCTTTTTCACTGCAGTCGGTCCTTGTCTACTGCTTTCCTTCTAATTCCCAATACTTCATTGAAGCTTATGCTGAACAAAGAACGCATGATACTCATATTGCCCTCATAGAGGGGCAATCATGGTATCCCCTTATATTGTGTCTTCTTCTCCAGTTACTACACTGAAGTTATAGAAGGATCCAGACTTGCTGTCTTAAGACTAAGGATCTCCTCTGCAGCCCTTCACGTAGTTCTCCGTTCCTGGTTATTTAAAGGCTAGAATTTTTAAAGAAATCTAGACCTCTCCTTATAAGTAAGAGCATTCCACTGGTTTCCATGAAACCTTCTCCATGGCTCTTATAACCAGAAAGAGATTCTCTATCCATATTCTCAAGCAGGTCTTACCCCTTCTTGTTATTAAGAGAGAGAGAGATTCACTTAATATATATATATCTAGAGAGAGAGAGAGATTCACTTAATAACATATATATATCTGATTCTGAAAGAGCTTTAAACTTTGGCCTACAGAAACTTCAGCTTTTCCTCCAGTCCAACCTCATTAAACTCCCCCAGTTTTTTCTTCTGGGATTAGTTCTAGCCATTAAGGCTTCTGACCTCTGCCTGTATTGCAAAATTTATTTTCCTCTACTTCACAGTGAGGTAATTTCTTTGAGGATAATCTACTGGCTTTTAGCAGCAGACCCATATTAGCCTCAGTAAACACTTTCCCAATACTTTTGAGTAAGGTCCACATTAGAAAATTGGAATTCAATATTTATTAACAATTATGGTCTACACAAGGACTCCCCTTTAGACGCCTTGTTTAGTCAAGCTGTTCCACAGCACACCCTTTTAAATTCAACTCCTACCCTCCATCCCTTGGATGCCTGAGGTTCTGGGAAATAGCATGGCCCATCCATTAGATTTGCAACATGCTGGGACCTCCTCTAGGCATCTCTAGCTTGGGAGTCCCCATATGTGAAGACTCATTCCTGCTTGTTCCTGGAGATAGCACAGTTACTTACCTGTAACAGGTGATCTCTGGGAACAGCAGGAATAAGTCTTCACAATCCACCCACCTCCCCTAGGAGTTGTTCTCTCTCTCTCTCTAATTTGTCTACTTCCCTCCTTCGGTCTCAGCTACAAACCCAACTGATGAGAGGGAAGTGAATGGGCGGGAAGGCAGCGCGCATGCGTGTGGGATGCTCCCAAAAGCTTTCTTTTTGGATGCTGGGGAGCGTTCCCGCGCAGGCTCCGTCAGTACCGACGTACCCATATGTGAAGACTTATTCCTGCTGTTCCCAGAGATCACCTGTTACAGGTAAGTAACTGTGCTTTCTATGTGGTGTTCCTTTGTATTTCTTTCCAAGCTATAATGAAGACAACTTCTAGAAAAGTGACATGAGTTGCTCTTAACTTTCTTCTTTATGTGTTTTTTTGCAGCAAAGATAAACGATATAGTGTCTTCCACATACAAAATAATAAAAACAAAGCTGCCTGCAACACTGCGAAGTATGTCTTTATACCTTGCCAACAAAGATACGGAATTCATCTTGTTTAAACCTGTTAGGGTAAGTGTTTGAATTACGACAGAAAAGTAACTTGGAGAGGGAAGGGGATAAAGAGAGAAGTTTGGAAGAGCAAGGAAAATAGCATTGAGCTGCACCAGAGGTGTCTGGAGTGCATCCTATTTTCTAGACTGTACTTGACCTGTGCATGGAAGATATATGTCTGAGAAGGCTAAGGAAATCCTCCTGAAGTCCTTAAAAGGGCTGGATGGGGAAAGAATGAGGAAGAAAGGTCTTAATGGAAAGAATATACAGAAAGAAATCCCCATATCCTAGGTTACTGTAGATATGCCCAAACCTCTGTGGGGTCTGTTTGCTAAAGTGTGGTAAAATTTGTCCGTTAACATTGGTTAATGGCCAAAATTTAACACGTGGTAGCTGAAGTGCATTCATGTTAACTGCTGGGGGCGTTACTAACATATTGCCATGCAGTTAGCATGTTAACTGAATGGCAGATGAAAGGATGCAGTTAGATACACCTGTTCAGATAGTATTATTTGCATCTTAGTGACTTCTGCCCATTAACTGAAAGGCACAATCTACACCCATTCTCTGTCCTAGTCCGCATTAGCTGTTAAAATGGAAATTGCTGTGCATTAACTGCTAATGAGCCACATAAATTGTTAGTACACGTTCAGACCGCTGCAGAAAACTAGCGCAGCCTTTAAGCACAGATAATGCCACTTTTAAGCACAATTACTGCCACCACCAAATTAAAAAAAGAGACAGACGCATGTATTGACGACAAAGGAAAAACTAGCATAAAATTAATGCCAAGAATATTTAAATGTATTTAAATTACAGGCAAATGAGCTGCACATAATATAATGATATACTAATACTGGTTGTACCTGATGCAGAGAAATGTGTAGAGGATTTCACAACCAGCCTTAGCACCAATATCTCTACCCCTGGTCTTGAGGTAGCTTAAACATCTAGCACATGCCCTCAACAGTATTTTGATGACATTGGGGGCTTTCCCTGATGCCTGGATCATCTGAGGGGAAATGCCAACGATCATCCAGGCATCAGGGAAAGCCCCTAATGCCATTAAAAAAAACTGTTGGGGGCTGTTGCCCTTGACAGAAAGCGAATCCCTGATGGCCCAGCAGCCCCAATCCCCCAACCCTCCTCCCACTAAAAATAAACCTGGTAACCCAGCGGCCCTGAACCCCTCTCCCCCTCCCAACTAAAAATAACTCTGGTGGCCCAGCGGTCCTGAATTCCTCATTCCCCTCCCGGTATCTTTACAAACGAGCAGGAGTGCTGCCATCTTGAAAATAAATGGCCCATCCTGCCATATAAGGTTATATGGCTATCTGTCCCCACCCAGTACATTCCTGGATGCACTGCACAGGGCCAGGCACTACCATTTTTCAAGATGGTGGGCAGGAGCATGTGGACAGCGCTCCCGCTCGTTTGTAAAGGTATTGGGAGGGGGGGGTGGGAGGTTTGGGGCTGCTGGGCCACCAGGGCTATTTTTAGTTGGACAGGTGGGCCAGCAGGGTTATTTTTAGTTGGGAGGGAGTGGGAGCATTGGGACCCCTGGGCCACCAGGGATTTGCTTTCTGTCAGAGGCACCGATCCCCGATGGTATTTTATTATTTTTTTTTAATGTGGCTTTATTAAAACAGCAACAACATACAGAGTAAGCCAATGGAAAAGTACAGGAGCTCCAAAGATATGTGATACATCTGGATTAATAAGAAGCAGCAAACACCATGAAAGAACATTTGATCTCAAGTAATGCCCAATACAGCATGTAACATAATAAATGTATTTGCATTTTTAAAGGGGCATTTTTAGGGGCAGGCTGTATGAGTTCTTAATGAAGAAATTAAACAGACCGATGCAGAAAGCTGGCGCTGAAGTCACGCACTATCAACTTTTTACACCTATTTGCAGCACACTGATAGCATTCGACTTTAATGCTGGCATGCAGAAAGGAGTTCATATGCAAATTAGCCATGTGTTTAGCCATTCATTAAACTGTGTGCAAAAGGCAGTGTTAAACTGGGAGAGCACGCCAAACACATTTGCACAGAAGTCAGCACAAGTCTGGCATGCTATCCCAAAGCAACAGGGGCACCACGTGGCTAATTTGCATATGCCCCTTGAAGGTATTTTGATGGCATCAGGGACTTTCCCCAATACCTGGATCATATGAGGGGAATTTGACACTTCCCCTCAGTTGATACAGGCATCGGAGAAAGCCCCTGGATGCCCTTTCTGCATACCAGCGTTAAAGTCGCTTGTTCCTTAGTGTCCCTCCAGTCTGGTCTCGAAACCTCTGGGTTTTGCTCCTCCTCCAGCAGCTTGGAGACTGAGAAACGTCACTCTTGTGATGTCACCGGTACATAAGCTCCCGTACCGCCTTCTTCCACCAGTTACCTCAGTCTCTCCAAGCAGCTGGAGGATTGATGAGCCGGGCAGTGCGGGGCTCATTAGAGGAGCAATTAAGAAGAGTTAGGATAGTTGTTTTTTATTTGATTTTGGATTGATTTCATTGGTTTGGGTTTAAAAAAAAAAAAAGAGCTGATAGTAATAATAGAAAGTAGGGGATTTATTATTTTGTTTCTTAAGAGAATTTACTGTGCCGTTGGTGCTGTGGCTCTGCCTCCCCCCCCCCCCCCCCATCCCTCCCAAGTGGAATCTGCTTTAGGGGCAGGGGGTCGCTAAAAAGGGAGTAGACTCTGTTCGCTCATTTTTGTCTGTGGAGCTGAAGGAGTGCAGAGCGGACCCTCAGCGTGCAGAAGAAGTGCCTGCAATCGCTGTTAGGGCCGCCGACCACGTGAACGGTAAAGCACAGCAAGGTTTTTTTCACTTCTGTATGAAGGGCTCCGGCGCGGCAGTTCCCGCGCCGTGATATGGCCCAAGCAGGAAAGCGGTCTTCTGCCTTCGCTGCCGGCAGGTAAGGAGCTCTGAGCGCCTGGGGGAGGGCAAAGAAATGGCGGCGCGCTGACGCGGCTTCGGAGGAGCAGGCCGAGCCGCATGGCAGTTGCGCGGGAATCGCCGGTTTTCAGTTCTTCAAGTTTCTAAGTAGGAGAAATGCACCAGGGGAGCCTCGTTTGCGAATCCGGTGCTTAGATCCTGACTGGAGGTCTGACAGGGGCTTTATTTTAAAAAAATAAATAAATAAAAAAACAGATAAAATAAACGGCACGTGGAGCAGTGCTCCAGGACAGGGGCCTGTGTATCCATGTCAGCATTTGTTGTTGCAGAGAAGTTTTTAGGTCATTTGTTCTCTGGGGCAGGATGCCTCGGCAGCTCTGTCTGCTTTGTGGGGCAAAGAGGAGCACAGTTTCTGAAGGGGGCATTTGTAAGGGCTGCAGTCAGGAGGCTGCAGCGCTGGAGCAGAGGGCGTTGAGGACGGTCAAGGGAGGGCCTCCTTAGCCATTCACCAGCCCGGTTCGCCCAGCATTCCATCCCTAGAGCCCATTCCAAGTACGTCGGCGGCTCCCGAACTCCCCTGCCTGCAGCCCTCCTTACCAGGTGGCCTGGCGGCGATTTTTTTTCGCTGGATTTCGTGTTCCTGCTCCAGAAAGCATTGGGAAGTCAGTCTGGGAAGCCTTCCCCCGGGGCTACTGAGGGGAACTTAGGGCTAAATCGGCCGGGGATCCCGTTGGACATGGGAGTAGTGGCAAAGAAGTTCAGGGTTGACAGAGGCACATCTGAGCATTCCGTGGTGTCGGAAGGTCTCCATTCAGAGGAGCCAGACACTGATTTGGACTTGGATGAGGAACTTGAAGGAGAGATTGCAGAGGAAGACCAGGCCAGGGTCGTCCACGTCTTTAGGAGAGAGGAGTTACCGGCGCTAATCTCTGAATCTTTAAAGGCGCTAAATATGCCCTCAGGGGGGTCTGGCGGAGGACTCCACCCTGGAAGACCCGCTGTTGCAGGCTTTCTAGAAGACTCGGAGAGCTTTTCCGGTACACAGAGTGGTTAAAGAGATGATCCAGGAAGAATGGGACTTGCCAGAGTCAGCCCTAAAGAGGTCTCGGGTTATGGCATGGCTATACCCGCTAATAGACCAAGATCGGGAGTTGTTTAAGTCTCTCAGAGTGGATGCCACGGTGTCGGCAGTTGCAAAAAAGACTACCATTCCAGTGGAAGGTAGTGCAGCCCTTAAGGATGCCCAGGACCGTAGACTGGAAGCCCTGTTGAAACAGGTTTTTGAGGTCAATGCGCTGTCTATGCAAGCGTCTATTTGTGGGGCTTGGGTAGCTAGAGCCTGTCTACGGTGGGTACAATGTATCCAAGCAGATCAGTCAGAGACGACGGCAGAAGCCGCCAAGTTGGAGTCGGGAGCGGCCTATTTAGGGGATATTCATTATGTCCTTATCCGAGGGCTGGCTAAGAGTATGGTGTCGGCGATTGCGGCTAGGCGGTATCTGTGGCTTCGCAACTGGGCAGCGGACGGTTCGTCCAAGGCAAGGTTAAGTAAGCTTCCTTTTCGGGGGAAACTCTTGTTTGGAGAAGATTTGGAGAAGTTGGTGAAGGATTTGGGGGAGTGCAAGGGCGGTCGGGTCCCGGGCCTAAGGGACAGCCTAGGGATTTTTGACGCTTTCGGTCCCCCAGATTTGGTCAAGCGCAACGTGGACGTTTCCCATACCGAAACCAGGGGTTTCAAGGAGCAGGTAGGGGATTTTCAGCCTCCTACACCTCTACCTCAGGGCCTAGGAAGTCACAATGAAGTCAAGGGGGTCCAGGTGGGGGTGATTCCCGTAGGAGAGAGGTTACGAGAGTTTTACCCTGCCTGGGCACAGATCACGTCAGATCAGTGGGTGTTGGAGGTGATTCGAGAAGGTTATGTGTTGGAGCTTCAAACGCCAGTAACGGATTCTTTCATGCAATCGCCGTGCGGAACAAGTCTCAAGCGCAGGGCGGTGCACGGAACGGTGCCAGGCTGTTAGCCCTCAAGGCAATAGTGCCGGTTCCCTCTGACCAATGCGGCAGCGGTTGATACTCCATATATTTCATAGTGCCAAAGAAGGAGGGCTCTATGCGGCCAATTTTAGACCTTAAAAGTGTAAATCGCTGCCTCAGTGTGTCCCATTTCCGGATGGAAACCTTGCGTTCGGTCATAGTGGCGGTGCAGAAAGGGGAGTTTCTTACCTCCCTGGATTTGTCGGAGGCGTATTTGCACATTACGATAAGGCGAGAGCATCAGAGGTTTCTCAGATTTGCGGTTCCCATGGGCCATTTTCAGTTCCAAGCACTACCCTTCAGGCTGGCGATAGCACCGAGAACATTCACCAAGGTGATTGTGGTGGTAGCTGCGGCTCTGCGAAAGCAGGGAGTTTTGGTGCACCTGTATCTGGATGATTGGTTGATCCGGGCAAAGTCGAGAACAGAGAGCGAGGCGGCCACGGCCAAGGTGGTAGCCTTGCTACAAAGTCTCGGTTGGGTGGTCAACATGTCCAAGAGCAAGTTGTTGCCATCTCAGCGCCTGGACTACCTAGGTGCACGCTTCGATACGAGCGAAGGGAAGATTTTTCTGCCGCAGCGACGGGCGAGGGGGCTTCAGTGCATGGTTCGAGAGTTCCTCAAGAGGTAGGCTCCCACAACATGGAGCTATATGCAGCTACTGGGGACCATGGCTCAGGCTTACATGAGATCGTTGCAGAGGCCATTGTTGCAGAGGTGGTCTCACCAAAAGGATCAGTTGGATCAGCGTCTGCCCTGCCCCCAGGAAACGCGTGTGGCCCTGCAGTGGTGGCTGCGGCCAGGATGTCTATAAAAAGGGATGCCTTTGGAAACCCCAGCATGGATTTCTCTGATGACAGATGCCAGTCTCAGAGGTTGGGGGGCTCACTGTCAAGGACGATTCGCTCAGGGGCAATGGACGGGCCTGGAGAAGAGTTGGGCCATCAACAGGTTGGAACTGAGTGCGGTGGCAAGAGGGCTGTAGGTTCTGCAGCCTTATTTACCAGGGGTGGCTTATATCAGTCGTCAAGGGGGCACCAGCAGTGTGGCGCTTGAAGCAGAGGCCGAGGAGAATCTGCTGGTGCTTTCAGCGGCACATGTAGCAGGGGTGGACAATGTGCAGGCCGACTTCTTAAGCCGAGTAAGAGTAGACCCAGGGGAGTGGGTTCTTCACCCAGAAGTGTTTGCGTTGTTGGTACGCCGTTGGGGAATGCCGGTGATGGATTTGATGGCGACCTTTCAGTTGGCACAGGTTGGTCGCTTCTTCAGCAGGAGGAAGGAAAGAATGTCGGAAGGCCTGGATGCTCTCATTCAGGCCTGGCCGGAGGAACAGCTTCTGTATGTGTTCCTGCCCTGGGTGTTAATAGGTCTAGTGCTGCAGCGCATAGAACATCACCGAGGGCAAGTGATATTGATCGCGCCGGACTGGCCAAGGAGGCCATGGTATGCCGATCTGATGAGGCTTCTGATCGGAAAGCTGTGGCTCCTCCCCCGGCAGGAGGACCTTCTCTCTCAGGGGCCTCTGGTCATGCCTCACGTGGATCGGTTTTCGCTTACAGCTTGGCTCTTGAGAGGGAAAGGTTGACAGCAAGGGGATATTCGTCGGCGGTTATTTCCACTCTGTTGAAGACACGTCTGTTGACTTCTTTAGCCTATATCCGGGTGTGGCGGATATTTGAGGCTTGGTGTGTGGGGTGACAGGCGACGGCATTGAAAGCTTCAATTCCTCAGATTCTGGCTTTTCTGCAGGATGGGTTTCAAAAAGGTTTGTCGGCTTCATCCCTCAGAGTGCAGTTAGCGGCAATTTCCTGTTATAGGGGAAAGGTTCAGGGGGCGGCCTTGGGAGTTCATCCGGATTCTAAGAGATTCTTAAAGGCAGTGGCATTGTTGCAGCCGCCCCGGAGGCCGGTAGTTCCGACATGGGATCTGCCTCTAGAGTTGGAAGTTTTGGTGCGTGAGCCCTTTGAGCCGTTGGCAAGGGCTTCATTGAAGGACCTTACCCTTAAGGTGGTGTTCTTGGTGGCAATTGCGTCTGAACAAAGAATCTCAGAGTTACAAGCTCTGTCCTGTAGGGAGCCTTTTCTGTCTTTCTGTGGATCTAAGGTGGTTCTGAAACCTGTTCCATCATTCTTACCGAAGGTGGTTTCGGCTTTTCATCTGAACAAAGTGGTTTCGTTGCCGGTGTTTGGGGCTAGCGCTGAGACCGCTTCTTCAAGACGGTTGCACTGCTTGGATGTCCGAAGGAACTTAAAGCACTATTTATGTAGGACAGCCCCTTTCCGGAAGTCGGATAGGCTTTTTGTTCTCTTTGTGGGGGCAAGGAAAGGGGAAGTGGCATCCAAGGCTTCAGTGGCCCGTTGGATAAAGGAGGCGATTACGTCGGCATACTTGCTAAAGGGCAAGCAGGTGCCGAAAGGATTGAGAGCTCATTCCACTAGGGGGCAGGCGGCGTCTTGGGCAGAGTGCAGTTTAGTGCCTGCGGTAGAACTTTGTAAGGCAGCGACCTGGTCGTCTCTGCATTCCTTCGTCAAACATTACCGCCTGGATGTTCAGGCGGACATGGATACCTGTTTTGGATCGGCGGTGCTTCATGCCAGTCTCCGGATTCCCACCCATTGATTTTTTCTTTCACTGCTCTGTTACATCCCCAGAGGTTTCGGGACCAGACTGGAGGGACGCTAAGGAAGGTGAAATTAGACTTACCTGCTAATTGTTGTTCCTTATGGAACTCCAGTCTGGTCCCGTATCCCGCCCTGGTGGTTGCAGTTGACTTGAGCCTGAAGCACAGGAGAGTACAGGTAAGCGAAGGGTTCGAAGGGGAGCGACATGAATCTGCTTCTTGGAGTAGTCGTCCTGCATGGGAAAGTAGATTCCATATTGTCCATAAGGGGGAGATACGGTCCCAAGCACTTATGGGACAGTTTGGGGACGATACCTGGTTATAGTTTCAAGTATTAGTTTCTGTTTAGTCACATGTTTCCTAGTATTTACTACTTAATTGTTGCTCCGGTGAGTCTGCTTTGTCAATAGGTTACTGGTGGAAGAAGGTGGTACCGGAGCTTATGTACCGGTGACATCACAAGAGTGACGTTTCTCAGTCTCCAAGCTGCTGGAGGAGGAGCAAAACCCAGAGGTTTCAGGACCAGACTGGAGTTCCGTAAGGAACAACAATTAGCAGGTAAGTCTAATTTCATCTTATAGGTGTGCTGCAAATAAGCATAAAAAGTTGATAGTGTGCGACTTCAGCACCAGTTTTCTGCATCGGTCTGTTTAATTTCTTCATTAAGAACAAATACAGCTTGCCCCTATATGTTGTAAAAATACAAATACATTTATTATGTTACATGCTGTATTGGGCATTACTTGACACATCACTTGAGATCACGTGTTCTTTCGTGGTGTTTGCTGCTTCTTATTAATCATTTACATAGTGCATAACATAAATATTTATTTATTTAACTGATTTTATAATACCACCTGATCTTAATGTCAAAGTGGTTTACATGGAACAGTAGAACTTAACTTTACATGGAACAGGTTGAAATTAGCTTAACTTAAATTAACTAAACTAGAATAGTATATTGTTAGCAGTAGAACAAGTTGAATAGAATAGCTTGGATAGTAAACAGTTGAGGTAGTAAACATCAGTGAGTGGCATTGGTAGCATTAGAGTCTGTTGGGCTGTTGTAGTGGTGGTGTGACAAGGGAGTGGTGAGGTGGGGGTGGGAGGAGGTTGGGTTGAAATTACATGGAGGCATCACCAAAGTGTTCCTTAAAATAGATGTGTGTTCAGTTTCTTTCTAAGGTCTTGCAGGTTTTTTGTGGAACGGATGTCAGGTGGTAGAGCATTCCAAAGGTGTGGAGCAATAAAGCATGAATGCTGTGTTCAGTGTCGCATAGCTGCTTTTTCTGCGTGTTGTAGGGATGGTTAGTGTGAATTGTGTGTTGACTCTCCTTGGTCTGTCAACTGGCATCTTTTGGATTAGTGAATGTAAATAATCCAAGGAGAGGTTGTAGTAAGCCTTCAAGGTTGTAATAATGACCTTGCATTTGACGCGTGATGCAATAGGAAGCCAATGGAGATTTTGAAGTATGTGTGTTGTGTGTTCTTGAATGGAGGCACCATGTAGGACTTGAGCAGCAGTGTTCTAGGCCACTTTCTAGGAGTGGGTTACAGTTGCTGGTAGGTCTTGGAGAATTACTTTGCAGTAATCCAGGTGTGGGAGTACCAACGCCTGGAAAACTGGATGTTGTGGCTGGCAAGAATTGGTTGAAGATCACGAGCTGTTTTTATTTTATGGTAGATTTGTTTGATAATGGTACTGATGTGTGGCTGCATCGTCAGACCCTGGTCTAGTATGATTCTGAGATGTCACACCAACAGTTTTACTTGGAGTTGTGCTTCTGATACACTTAGGTGCATGAGGCTGTGTGAAGTTTGTATCTTTGGTAATGTGGAGCACATCTGTCTTTTGGAGTTTTACAGATAGGTTGTGGTTTGTCAGCCATTGTTTAAGTGTAGTAAAGCAGTTGCTCAGTGGGGAGTAGTCAGGGCTTTGTGTGTTGAATAGGATATAAATCATTATATTGTCAGCTTAAAGATAGTATGGAACTTTGTGTGCTTGTATGATAGCACAGAGGGGTTGTATATACAGATTGAAAAGCAGAGAGGATAGTGCAGATCCTTGGGGTATTGTAGTAAGGGTACGGAATCAAATGCTGCAGTAATGTAAAAAAAGATGAGTATAAAGCCCTGGTGTGGTTGTTTGATGCTTTTGGTTAACCTGTCCATGAGTGCTGTGAGTAATGTTTTGACCCAAGTCCAAAAAACTACCAGCATGGTTTAAAGGGGAGGTCAGAGAGGTGGCTGTTCCCAAAAAAGCATCTTTCAGGAAATGGAAAAAAGAGCCAAATGACGAAACCTGGAAACAGCAAAAGCACTGGCAAGTCAAATGCAAGGCATTGATAAGGCAGGCAAAGGGAGAATTTGAGAAGAAGCTTGCTGCGGAAGCAAAAACGCGAAATAAAGACTTTTTCAAGTACATTCGTAGCAAAAAAGCTGTGAGAGAGTCAGTTGGTCCATTAGATGATAGAGGGGTTAAAGGGGCACTAAGAGGCGACAAGGCAATAGTGGAGAGACTGAATGAATTCTTTGCTTCGGTCTTTACTGAGGAAGATGTAGGGATGTTACCCATGACTGAAGTGGTATTTAAAGGTGCGGAAGAATTGAAGGAAATATCGATATATCGGGAAGATGTATTACAACTATTAGATAAACTGAAGAGTAGCAAATCACCTGGGCCGGATGGTATACATCCAAGGGTGTTGAAAGAACTGAAATATGAGATTGCAGACCTGCTATTAGTAATCTGTGAACTATCATTAAAATCATCTCTAATACCTGAAGATTGGCGGATCGCCAATGTAACACCAATTTTTAAAAAGGGTTCCAGGGATGATCTGGGAAACTACAGACCGGTGAGCCTGATGTCAGTACCGGGAAAAATGGTAGAAACCATCATAAAGAAAAAAATTACTCAGCATGTAGATAGTCATGGCCTAATAGGAGACAGCCAACATGGCTTTGGACAAGGAAGATCTTGTCTTACTAATCTGTTATGTTTTTTTTAAGGTGTGAATAAACAGGTGGACGAAGGTGAGTTAGTTGATATAGTGTATCTGGACTTTCAGAAAGCCTTTGACAAGGTCCCTCATCAGAGACTTTTCGCAAAATTAAAGAGTCATGGGATAGGAGGCAGTGTACTACTGTGGATCAGGAACTGGTTAAAAGATAGAAAGCAGAGGGTAGGGCTAAATGGCCAATTTTCCCAATGGAGAAAGGTGAATAGTGGTGTACCCCAGGGATCTGTGCTGGGTCCGCTGCTTTTTGACATATTCATAAATGACCTGGAAAGTGGAATACCGAGTGAGGTTATCCAATTTGCAGATGACACAAAACTATTTAAAGTTGTTAAAACCCAAGAGGATTGTGAAAAATTGCAAGAGGATCTTGATAAATTGGAAGACTGGGCATCAAAATGGCAGATGAAATTTAATGTGGACAAGTGCAAAGTTATGCACCTAGGGAAGAACAACCCAAACTATGGTTACACGATGCAAGGTTCCACATTAGGAACCACCACACAGGAAAAAGATTTAGGCATCATTGTGGATAACATGTTAAAACCCTCCGCCCAGGAAGCGGACCTTTCAGATCAAGAACTTGAGCGAGCACGAGCGTAGGGGCTCAAAGGGGGCCCGCATCAGCTTGCCGAGGACCACATTGAGCTCCCAAGCGACCGTAAGGAGCTTGAGCAGAAACCGAGAGAAGCAGGCCCCTTGTGAACCGGCCACCAGTGGCTGTACCAAAACAGGCTTTCTCCCACAGCCGTGATGGTAAGCCTCAGTTGCTCTGAGGTGGACTTCACACCAAGTTAGACTTCAGCTCGGAATTTGATAGGTGCAGGAGGTACTCCAGCAGCTGCTCCGCTGGACAGGAGAAGGGGTCCAGGGCTCTACTTGTGCACCAGATGGCAAATTGCTGCCACTTGTGCACTTAGGCCTTGCATGTCGAATCCTTGCAGATGCCAGCAAGATGTTGTATCACTTGTATCACTGTTTGTGAAGTCAAGTGTCAGACAAGCAATACAGCCTAATCTACATTCATTGTATCTATAAACACAGCTAGGCAAAGTATTAACTTTAGAGTTACTTTAATGGTATGTTGTAACAATCTATCTATTTATAACACCTTTAAGAAGCAAAGTTGTAACACCTGGCCATATCCATCTCAAAAGCAATCACAGCCTTATCCTCATTCCTCATTCAGCTCTCACTGCAAATATAACCATAGCAAGACAAAGTTTTAACTAAAGGGTTCCCTTAATGGTATGTTGCAACAACTCATCCACTTATAAGCACCTTTAAGACACAAAGTTGAATCCCCTGACCATACCCATCTCAAAAATCTCTTACACTACAACCAATACAATCCCTGACCCTCAGTTTAGAGATCTCTATAAGATAATAGAAATCTTTCCTCAATCCCATAGCATTAAAATGCCATTAACAAACATCCCCTCATTAAGAATGCTACTCATATGCAGCACCATAACAACATTAATTATCCTCGCCCACAGCCTAAACAACAATAACCTCAAAACCATTCCAATCATACATAGTTTAACACGAAACAACCCCTACCCATGGCAACCCTACACAGGACACTTTCCCAAAGTAAACCACCATAGACTGATCCACATAAATTACACTATATCTCCACAGTCAAATAACCATAATCCCTTCAAAAACTCAAAATCACTATCAGTCATACTAATTAATGCCAGATCAATGAAAAATAAGTTACCCATATTCATAGATATACTAAACGACCTAAAACCAGACATACTATGTGTCACCGAGACATGGTTAACTGACTCTGACAATGTCTGTATAAACCAGTTAAACAATAATGACTGACATATCTTACACCCATAGAACCCACAAAAAAGGAGGTGGAGTACTAATGATGACAAAAAAAGCTCTAAAAGCTAAAAAACAGTCATCAAACCTAACTACAAACATTGACACCATCATTATGAAAATTGGCTACCTTAGAATCTGTCTAATTTACAGACCACCTGACCAACAATCGGAAAACTTGGATACCTTAATCGAATTTCTAAGCTCCTCTACTTCGGGGTTTTGACACCATTGGCATAGCTTCTCGTCCGCTGACAGAGCAGCTGTTTGTCAGGGTGCATCTAGTCTATTTCTCCCACAGATGGGAATCCATCTCCACTGACTCCTGGGTCCTCGGGAGGGCTATCTTGTCCATCTGGACCAGGCTCCTCTGTACTTTCCTGGGGAGCCGGGTCAGCTTCCCCATCACCAGGCCCTCCTGAGTCAGGAGCTCGCAGGCCTCCTCGGGAATAGGGCGGTAGAACCAGTCCCACAGCAGTTCCAAGGACCGGGGGTTTTACTCCCGATACTTCCTCGTCCCGAAGCGGACAAGGGGGCCTTCGGCCCATCCTCAACCTGTGGAACCTAAACAAGTTCCTGGTGCAGGAGAAGTTCAAGATGCTCTCCCTTGGAACATTACTACCCTACCTCCAGCAGGGCGATTGGCTATGCTCCTTGGACTTAAAGGATACTTACGCTTACACCCTCGTCCATCCCAAACACAGAAATTACCTCCGCTTCATGGTTCAGGGAAAACATTACCAGTACAGGGTGCTTCCCTTTGGCCTCGCGTCTGCTCCATGGATCTTCACGAAGTGCCTGTCCGTGGCTGCGGCCCACCTATGGCTGCAGGACACTTTCGTCTATCTATATCTAGATGACTGGCTCGTAACAGGAGGCATGTCCTCCGAAGCCAGGTGGGCCATGGACCGCACCATTCACCTCCTGGAGCATCTGGGGTTTGTGATCAGTTACTCAAAGTCCCACCTCACTCCAGTTCAGTCCCTTGAGGTCATTGGGGCTCGCTTGGACACCCTGCGGGCCATGGCTTTTCTTCCTCATGACAGGGCGGACCGCCTCGTATCCCTGGCCTCTGAAGTGCATTGCCGCACCACCGTCTTGGCCCAGACAATGCTTCGCCGCCTTGGCCACATGGCCTCCACAGTCCATGTCGTGCCCAATGCCCGACTCAACATGCGGGCGGCACAGAGGTGCCTCCAAGTGCAATGAGCACAGTCGACTGGCCGCATCTGAGACCCCATCTCGGTCTCTCGCTTGGTGCAGGAGTCTCGGAACCTGCTTCGAGCTATGCCCTTCCAAGCCCCGGCGCATCAGGTGGTCTTGATGACGGACGCCTCCCTGGCGGGCTGGGGAGCGCACTGCAAAGGGCGGCACACTTAAGGGACCTGGTCCCTTGAGGAGTCCCAGCAGCAGATCAACCTGCTGGAGCTCCAGGCCGCCTGCCTTGCACTCAAGGTTTTCAGGGACCGCCTGCAGCACCGAGCGGTGCTGGTCCATACGGACAACCAGGTTACGATGTTCTGTGTTAACAAACAAGGAGGTACCGGTTCCTATAGCCTCTGTTCGAAGGCAACAGCCCTATACTCCTTTGCAGTGTGCCAGGGCATGACCATCCGGGCCACTTACCTCCTGGGCCAGGACAATACATTGGCGGACTGACTCAGCAGAGTCCTCCGGCCGCATGAGTGGCACCTCTGTTCCCGGACAGCACAGCGGCTCTTCCAGCATTGGGGGACTCCAGACCTGGACCTCTTGCCAGTCCTTTGAATTTGCAGCTTCCCTGGTTCTGCGGTCCCATCCCGCACCGGGGCAGGGTGGCCCCGGACGCCTTCCTCATCTCGTGGGAAATGGGCATGCTGTATGCCTTCCACCCCATGCCCCTCATTACTCAGACCCTTCTCAAGGTCCAGTGGAACAGGGCCTCAATGATTCTCATAGCCCCGAGGTGGCCCAGGCAGCCTTGGTTTCCCCTGCAGCTCCATCTCTCGACGGAGCCCCGGTCTCTCTCGGGTTCTCATCGGAGCTGCTGATGTAGGAGGAGGATCTACTTCTTTACCCCAATCTGAGGTCCCTATCCCTCACAGCTTGGCGGCTGAGCGGGTCGCTCTAGCCTCCTATCATCTTCCCGTGGAGATCGGGGACATTCTTTTGGCCTCACAAAAGGACTCAACCAGATGGGCTTATGCCTTCAAGTGGCTTCGGTTCTCGGTGTGGTGCTTGGAGCTCCGAGCGAACCTGATCTCATGCCCTACCAGTTTGATCTTGCAGTATCTGCTCCACCACTCGCAGTCTGGGCTGAAGTCTAACTCGGTCAGGGTTCCATCTCAGCGAACCATCACTCCATCAAGGGCAAGCCTCTTTCGGGGCAACCGCTTGACTCTTGCTTCATACAATGCCTGCTCTTTTTCAGGCCCCCTATCCGCCCTCTTCGAGTGGAATGGGACCTCAATGTGGTCCTCACGCAGCTGACCAAGCCGCCCTTTGAGCTCATGGCTAACTGCCTGCTGCTGCATCTGTCATGGAAGTGTGTAGCTGAGGATTCCCATATGTGAGGACTGACTTCCTGCTTCTTCCTGGAGAAAGCATAGTTACTCACCTCTAACAGGTGTTCTCCAGGGAAAGCAGGAATCAGTCCTCACAACCCTCCCTCCTCTTTTTCGAGTTGCTGTATATTTTTGCCATCTTCTTGAAGGGGTTATTGCTATCGCACCTGACTAAGATGGCACCTTTGAGCGGGAAGGGGACCACGCATGCGTGGTGGCATTCCCAAAGGCTTTCTTTGAAAGCTGCGGAAATGCTCCACATGGGCTCAGTTGGTGCGAACATCACCCATATATAAGGACTGATTCCTGCTGTCCCTGGAGAACACCTGTTACAGGTGAGTAACTACGCTTTTCCAGCATTGACCCCTAAGAGGGTTAGACACATACATAGTTGATTCCACTGGAAAAAGGTATCCAGCACTAGTGAGTGCTGCACAAAAACATTAGTGTTTTTGTATCCTCAAAGAATCCTTGAGGTTCACAAATTTGGTTAAATGTCATATTTCACACTCTGATATTTAACTATGCATTTACAAGAAACATTTAACCAGAATAAAGCTCTTAACTGAAGCATTGCTATTCATATAAGTAAAAACTCCTTCCTATAGACCTGAATACTCTTGGCCACATCCAGAAACTTTCTTATTTTGAAGCCATAGAAAAGAATATCTCTGTGAAAAGAGCATTGAAGTAGAAAATCCCTCTCTGAATCTCCACTAGATGAAACCGTGAGTGTTGCAGGAATAGGTAATTTGTCAGTACAACCTTCAATAAGTCTCATACGAGCTGAACAATAACAAGGGTCTCTGGCAATATCATTAATGTATACTGGCTTTCAGGGGACAATTTTCAAACTCTCTGCATTGATGTAAAGTCCTTACTGTGTAATGCTTTTTACCCATGGTCCTTCACCAATTTTCAAAGGGAAATTAGAGAACTTTCACTCTGAAAATTGCTGGGGATACAAAGTATATGTGGTCTCTCTTTCCCGCTTTTTGTGCAGGTGAAATTTTCCATGAAAAATATACACTTAGTGGTGGTGATTTTCTAAAAGAAAAGATACAGAGTTGAGATCCATAGTGGCCTTTGCATTCTGGCTGTACTGGGAGAAAGAAAGCAATTGGCCCTAATATAGAAAGGTTTCAGGTCTGTGACCTGGCAGAAAATGGCAACGCCATGTATATTTGAAAATGTAATATATATAGGTACATTCATCTGTCATACCTACTGGATCACCTCTTCTCAGTGTGTTAACAGTAAAAGTTGTGAAACATAGATTTTTAACTGCATTAAGGGAGGGCAGTTTTCAGATTGTAGATTTATGTACATAAGTGCAGCACTCTAAAATAAAATTGTCCTCCAAGGGGCCTGATTACTAGGCTATGCTAGCTGTTTAACATTGTGATGACTGCACACTAACAGTTAACATGGAGCCTTAATAGTTGCATGGTAGTTCCTGTGTTGAACAGCTAACATGGAAGGGTGCATGGAATGGACAGGGACTGCACCATCTCCAGGAACAAGCAGGAATGTAGTCTTCACATATGGGTATCGTCAGTACCGATGGAGCCTGCGCGGGAACGCTCTCCAGCATCCAATAGGAACGCTTTTGGGAGTATCCCTCAGCACATGCGTGCTGCCTTCCCACCTTTCCAACTGTCCCTCTTCAGTTCTTCGTTTTCCACGGAGCCGACAGGATCTATTCCCTGTCACCCCAGAAAATTCCATCTTTAAATTTGTTTTCTTGTGGTCGCGTTTGCCTGCCGCACGACGCTTACTGGTACCGCTGGTTCCTTTCTTTTCTTTTTCAAACCCCCCCCCCCCCCCCAAAACTTTAAACTGTTTCTCTTCAGAAACCTTTCTCTTTTGGTGCTAGGCATCATTTTGGGCACTAGGCCCCATATTCCTAAAACATGGAAAAACCAACTAGTGGTTTTAAAAAATGTACTAAGTGTGGTGGTACCATTTCCGTCACTGACACCCATGATTGGTGCCTTAAATGTTTAGGGCCTGAACATTCTCCAACTGAATGTCTCTCCTGTATGGGGATGACTAAAAGAGGAAGACAGAACCGGGCTGCAAAGCTCGGTACCCTCTTTTCTTCAGATGCCAGATCCATTGCATCAACATCGTCAAGGGCCTCTTCTTCCTCCCATGGATCTCAGGTAACTAAACATAAAAGCCGGTCCTCAAAGGGTAGCTCTCCTGCTAAGCATCGAGAGGCCATTGGCATTGCCCTTGAGGGAACCACACCGGCAAAACAGCCCCGGTGGGAGGCTTCAGCTTCCAAAGCATCGATGGGGCTTCAGGATGTTCTCGAGGCCCCAACCTCGCAAGAACTACCTGTGCCATGCTCAGGGGTTCCGGCCGTTTTTATCGGTACCGACACCCAGGCATTGGCAGCGTCAATAGACCAGAGGTTCCTCACTATCGAACGCAGCATCGCAGCTCTTCTCTCAGCTGCGGTACCATTGGTCCAACGGGCACCGACATCGACACCGATGCCAGTATCGACACAGGTACAGACACTGGTACCGGTACCAATGATGACAGTACCGGCTCCGGTGGGAATTCTTCCCACGCCATCTCTGGCTGGAATCGACAGATCGGTATCGGATCAACTCGGTACCGACCTCGATCGATACCGGGACCGTGCTTTGCAGGAGCATCGGGGTCAGGAATACTTCAAATCCTCCGATTCCGAAGACTCTGACAATTCTGTTGGTACTAGAGGGTTTCTCCCAGAAGATCCCTCTTCTCCCCAACGCAGAATGTCACATCCAGAGGACATGTCTTTTCAGGATTTTATCCATGATATGGCCATAGGTTTTTCAATCACAGTAGCTCCTGAAGAGGAACCCAGAGCAAAGGAATTGGAAATTCTCCAATATCCTAAAGCTCCCAAGGAGGCAGCCACTCTGACTATCCATGAAATTCTGCATAACTTGATGCTCAGAATGTGGGAGACACCTCTGACTACTTCTCCTCACTCTAGGAGACTTGATACTATGTATAGAGTTCCGCCATGTCCTGGATTTCAGAAAACTCAGTTGCCACACCATTCAATGGTAGTGGAGTCAGCCATGAAAAGTGCAAAGAGGCATGTATCCAATCCTCCAGGTTGTGAATGCAGGACTCTGGATGCTTTTGGGTGCCAAACTTTTCAAGCTTCCATGCTTTCAGCTAGGATCAGTTCATATATTCTTTATATGGGAATGTTCCTCAAGGAAGTTACAGGAGACTTGGAACTTATGGGCCCATTTCTCCCAGATGACAAGAGACAAGATTTCCTTGCTCTAGTTAAGCATGCTCAAGATGTCCCCAAGTTTGTAAATTGTGCAGCCTTTGACTGCTTCGAATGCATCAGCAGAACCTCTGCTATTGCCATTGGTGCACGACGGATTGCCTGGCTGCAGGCATCAGACTTGGAGACTTGGGTACAGGACAAGTTAGGCAACTTTCCTTGCACGGGAGAGAATCTCTTCGGCAAGAACTGGCAGGAAAAGGCTAACGAGTTAGATGCTGACAATACTACTCTAGATAGATTGTCAAAATCTATAGCCACTTCAGCCAAAAAGAAGCCTTATAAAAAACCCTCTTTCAGCAAAAAGAGGAAATTTTATCCTTCCTATACCCAGCAGAGTAAAAGGGACAAACTAGACAGCAAAAGAAGCCAAAAGGCCCGAGAGCCCAACCAGCTCTCCAGGTTCAGCCCCCTCAAGGGCTTTGACCCCTTCCTAGAGAGCTTTGCCTTCCTGCCTCTGAGGGGTCCCCAACCCCCCAATATCCCAGGCAGGTTATGCCACTTTGCCAACAGATGGCATCAGATAACAGCAGAAGATTGGACTTTATCAATTGTAGGAGAAGGGTACAAGCTTCATTTTTACAGCATGCCCCCTCCTACAATTCTAAAGCAATTCAATTCTCAAACCTCTGCAATCTGCTAGATCACGAGGTCTCAACACTTCTTACCCAAGAGGCAATAGAGGAGGTACCCATTCTTCAACGGGGTGCAGGGTTCTACTCCCCCTATTTTCTTATTCCAAAGAAAACAGGAGGACACAGACCCATTTTGGACCTCATAGAATTGAACAAATACCTGTTTCGAGAGAAGTTCAAAATGATTTCTCTAGGAACTCTTCTGCCATATCTTCAAAGCCAGGATTGGCTTTGCTCTCTAGACTTAAAGGATGCAGCATACACTCACATTCTCATCCATCCAGATGACGGGAAATTCTTACGATTCCTTTTCAGGGGAAAACATTTCCAGTACAGGGTTCTTCCCTTTGGTCTGGCTTCAGCACCAAGGGTATTCACGAAATGCATGGCAGTAGTAGCTGCATTTCTACGAACCCTGGGAATATTTGTCTTCCCTTACTTAGACGACTGGCTCATTTGAGCCCCTACAGTTGCAGAGGCCAGCACTGCACTGTCCCATACAATGCGAATTCTCCAATACTTGGGATTGGTAATAAACTTCCCAAAATCCCAACTTGTTCCTTCCCAATGCCTGGAATTCATAGGAGCCTGTCTAGATACCAGACAGGCAAAGGCTTTCCTTCCACAGGCCCGGTGTCTTCGCATAATACAACTAGCTTCTCAAGCAGCAGGCAAATCCTCCCTCACTGCTCAAGAGCTGCTACAGTTACTGAGACATATGGCATCCACAGTTCATGTAGTCCCATATGCTCGCCTCCACATGCGAGCAGCTCAGTGGACCCTATCCACACAGTGGACACAGGCCACAGGTCATTTGTCGGACAAAATAATAAACTCTCAATGACTAATTTTGTCCCTCCAATAGTGGCAATCACTAGAAAACCTGACAGTGGGGTCTCCTTTTCATCAACCCCTTTTTCAGGCCACCCTAACAGATGCATCACAGGTGGGTTGGGGAGCACACCTGAATCATCTCTCTACCCAGGGAGCCTGGACTCCACAGGAGGCTGGTCTACACATAAACCTCCTGGAATTAAGAGCAGTCTATTTAGCTCTTCGAGTATTCCATGCTCAGCTCAGCTACAAGACAGTCCTAGTCCAGACAATCAAGTAGCCATGTTCTCTGTGAACAAGCAGGGCGGAACAGGCTCTCCGTCGTTATGCAACGAAGCTTTACGACTGTGGGCCCTCGCCAGAGAGTATCAAATTCACCTTCTAGTGGTATATCTTCCAGGCATTCAAAACCTTTGGGCAGACAAACTCAGTCGAGTACTGCTGCCTCACGAGTGATCCCTCCACCTAGACCAGGTGGCAAAGATATTTCATCTCTGGGGCACTCCAGACATAGACCTCTTTGCAAGTCCACTGAATGCCAAACTTCCCCGGTTCTGTTCCAGGATTCCGGCTCACAATTGTCAGGCAAGGGATGCCTTCCTCCTTCACTGGGGTCAGGACTTCCTTTATGCCTTCCCACCCATTCCCCTCATCCTCAAAACACTCTTCAAGCTTCAGAGAGACAAGAGTCGCATGATTCTCATAGCACCACGATGGTATCCCCTGCTTCTACATCTCTCTCAAGCGACACCTCTGGAGTTAGGGCATGCTCCAGATCGCCTTTCCCAAGAGAATGGGACGCCGGGTTGCTGAAGGCTTAGATCTCCAGGATCTCAACCTGTCCCAACAGGTAAAGGATATCCTTCAGGCTTCTAGGAAACTTTCCACAAGAAGATCTTATGCCTTCAAGTGGAAAGGTTTTACTATATGGTGCTCCAAGAAGGGATTAAACCCCCTTGTCATACCCTTAGAATCGATACTAGAGTTTCTCCTTCACTTATCGAATTCTGGTCTAAAGACCAATTCGGTAAGAGTCCATCTTAGTGCAATTGCAGCTTCTTATAAGCCTCTGAATGGACAAACAATTTCCTCTCATCCACTCATATCAAGATTTATGAGAGGCCTTCTATTAACCAAACCTCCCATTAAACCACCACCGGTGGCATGGGATCTAAATCTAGTTCTCGGGCAGCTCATGAAGCTGCCTTTTGAGTCTTTGGCCACTACAGCATTTACGTTTTTGACCTGGAAGGTCATCTTCCTAATTGCAATCACCTCTGCACGTCGCATTAGTGAATTGCAAGCTTTAGTGGCTGATCCTCCTTATACTAGGTTTCATCATGATAAGGTTGTTCTTAGAACTCATCCACACTTTATGCCAAAGGCGGTTTCGCCTTTTCATTTTAATCAATCAATTTATCTTCCTGTATTTTTTCCGAGGCCTCACACCTCTAATGCAGAAAGAAACCTTCATACTTTGGATTGTAAAAGGGCCTTAGCCTATTACATACAAAGAACACAGCAACATAGAAAGTCCTCGCAACTTTTTATAGCTTTTGACCCTAGTAATTTGGGACTTCTAGTCTCCAAAAGAACTTTATCTAAATGGATTACCCAATGCATATCCTTTGCTTATGAGAGTAAGGGTCTTCCTCTTCAGGACCATGTCACAGCTCATAATGTGAGAGCCATGGCTACTTCCATGGCTAATCTCCACTCTGTGTCTATCGATGACATTTGTCGAGCAGCCACATGGGCTTCGGTACACACCTTCACAGCCCACTACTGCCTGGATAAAGCCTCCCGTCGGGATGCCTTCTTTGGCCAAGCTGTTCTTCGAAATCTCTTTCAGACCTAATTCAACTCCTACCCACCAACCCTGGTAGAATGCCAGAGATCCATGGGAGGGTGATGCCCATCTTTCTGGGGTGGCACCTTCCTGGGGCTATCTCCCTGGCATCTTCAGTTAGGGAGTCCCCATATGTGAAGACTACATTCCTGCTTGTTCCTGGAGATAGCGTAGTTTCTCCAGGACCAAGCAGGAAGTCAGTCCTCACATATGGGTGTCATCGACGCCGATGAAGCCCCAGCGGAGCATTTCCCCAGCTTTCTAAGAAAGCCTTTGGGAATGCAGGCACGCATACGCGGTTCCCTTCCCACCTAAAGGTGCCAACTTACCTCAGTCTCTCTTTTTCCGAGAAGCCCACCGGACGTGTGTTCTGTCATCCCGGTTAAGAGTTTGATTTTTCGGCGATTTTCACTATTTTTTCTTCCCGGTTCGACGCCGGTTCCACTCCCGCCGGGTTCGGTACACCGGTATCGAGCCCGATTCTTCTTTTTTGGTTTTTGCCCTTCGTGGCTGGCGTTCGCGCCCTTTTTTGATTTTTCCCTGGAGGGCCGGTCCTTTGACCTCGCGGGAACTCTTTTTTTTCCCCGATGGCTTCCAGCGGTTTCAAGAAGTGTGATCGGTGTAAGAAGTTGATGTCTCTCACCGACACACACGACTGCTGCCTTCGGTGCCTCGGTCCTGATCACGACCCTAAGATGTGTGGACCATGTGGGAAGATGTCTTCCAAGGCACTCTGAAGTCGCCAGCAGCAGAAAGAAAGGCTTTTCTCGGACTCAGCCTCTGGCCGGGCCCGGACCTCGTCTGAGGCCTCGACATCTCGGGATTCGGATCCCGAGCGCCGTCGAAGCTCCTCGGACAGGGGGTCCCCCGACCGGGAACGCAAGAGGAAGAAGCAGCTCGTGAGGGCATCATTGGAGGAGGTCCCTGGCTCCTCGAGGGCCAGGTCTAAGACCCCTGACTGTCCGCCCGGGCCCGTGGACCAAGAGAAGCCTGCAAAAGTTCCTCGCGTGGAGCCGGAGTCTGCTGGACACGTAAGCCCTGTGATCCTCGAGGACTCTCCTCCCAGAGAGCCGACGTCGGGCCCGGCGCCACCGGGGCCCGAGTCGGTGGCTGCTGCGTCTCCCGAGCTGAGTCTCAGGATGACAGCCTTGGAGAGCAGATTGTCTGCCTTCATGGAGCAGCAGCGGGCACTGATGGCCAGCCTGTCTGGCGCATCTGCCTCAACCACCGGGACATCGACATCGAAGTCAACCCCGGAGACCGAGCCGATACTCGAGTCTATCATGGCTCGAAGTCAACCTCGGTCGCGGTCTCCCTCGACCTCCCGTTCGGACTGAGGGCGTCGACGCCGGTGCCTCCGGCATCAGGGCGGGTGCTCCAGGGCCCCGCGTGGTCGGATCCTTACTCCTCGTTGGACGAGTCCGCCTGGGAGACGGAGGATGAGGAGTTCCCCGACACGTTCAAGACTCAGTGCGTCCTGTCGGACTCACCGCAGTCTGAGCCCCGGAGTAGATCCCCTCTGGAGGATACCTGGTTCTCGGAGTTTGTCCAGGATATGGCCACCGCGTTGGCTATTCCGGCGGACCCCGAGGAAGAGCCTCGAGCTGAAGAGCTCGAGGCCCTACAGTATGACTCTCCTCCGAAGGAGGCCTTTACTGTCCCGGTTGCTCTGATGCTTGAACGGCTCCTATTCCGGATGTGGGAGGCACCGGCCTCGGCGCCGGTTCTAAGCAAGCGAGTCGATTCGATTTATTGACTCCGGAAGAGCCCTGGCTTTCAGAAGACGCAGCTACCACACCATTCCATGGTTGTGGAATCGGCCACGCATCGCCTGAAGAGTCAGAAGATGCACACTGCTGTGCCCCCCTGCAGGGAGGCCCGGAACCTCGATGGAGTCAGTAGAAAGTGCTTCCAGGGCTCGATGCTTGCTTGCCGTGTCCAGTCTTACCAGCTGTACATGGGCGTGTACTTGCGAGACCTGGCCAAGGAGTTGGCCGGGTTCTCTGCTGGTCTCTCTGGGGAGCCCTTGCTGAGATTCAAGTCCTTGTCCTCGGGGATTCGGGACTGCTCGAAGTTTATGTCCCGCGCCGCCTATGATGGCTTCAAGGCTTCAGCCCGAGTTGCGGCAGCCAGCATCGCGGCTCGACGCCAGGCATGGCTGCAGTCATCGGACCTCGAGCCATGGGTTCAGGACAAGTTGGTCGATGTCCCTTGCCGAGGTGAAAATCTTTTTGGCAAGCCCATGGCCGAGAAAGCCGCACAGCTCAAGACTGAGCACCTTACCAGGACAAGGCTGTCTAGGAAGACCTCTGCGCCTTCTCACAAGAAGAAGGCCTTGGGTAAGAAGCCCTTTTACCCAAGGAAGGGCACTGCCTACAAACAGTACCCTCAGTATCAGGCTGCCCAAGCTGCACCCCAGGGTCAGCAAGCCAAGGGGCAGGGTAATGGGTCCTGTAGGCAGAGGACCCCCAAGCCTCCGGCCCCTGCTCCCACTCAGCGGGGTGGGGGCTTTTGACTCCTTAAGCGTAGCCTCTCAGTCCCTGCTCTCCCAACCCTGCACAGGAGGTCGCCTCGCCCTTTTTGCCCACCAGTGGCCCCTCATAACTGGGGACAGTTGGGTGTTGAACATAGTCCAAAGGGGCTATGCACTACATTTTCACCAACTGCCTCCGCCATACTTTCCAGGGGAGTCTCCACGGCCTCCCCTGCACACAGCTCTTCTCCTCCAAGAGCTCCAAGGTCTCTTGGTGGACAGGGCGGTGGAACCTGTGCCTCCTCACTTGCAAGGTCAAGGGTTCTATTCCAGGTATTTCCTGGTACCCAAAAGAACCGGTGGCCTTCGATCTATTCTGGATCTCAGAAACCTAAACAAGTTCCTAGAGAAAGAAAAGTTCAAGATGCTTACTCTTGGAACACTTCTGCCCTATCTCCAGCAGGGAGATTGGCTATGCTCCTTAGATCTAAAGGATGCGTACACTCACATCCTCATTCATCCAGACCACAGAAAGTACCTCAGGTTCATTGTGGGAGGAAACCATTATCAGTACAGGGTACTGCCTTTTGGCCTAACCTCTGCTCCCAGAGTATTTACAAAATGCCTGGTAGTGGTGGCGGCCTACCTGAGAAATCAAGGCATCTTTGTCTTTCCCTATCTAGACGACTGGCTCCTCAGGGGTCAGACGTGTCAGGAGGCCCGCCAGGCCACCCTCAGAACTATCACTCTTCTTCAAAGCTTGGGATTTGTAATAAACTTCGCAAAGTCCACTTTGCTCCCCTCCCAGAACTTGGAGTTCATAGGGGCAAGGCTGGACTCTGTCCTGGCAAAGGCATTCTTGCCAGCAAACAGGGCCCAAAGACTGATGGACTTAGCAAATCAGTTTCTCAGAGGGACAGTGGTCTCCGCTAGACTCTGCCTGAGGCTGCTTAGCCACATGGCTTCGACAGTACATGTGACCCCCAATGTCAGGCTCCATATGAGGCCTGCACAGTGGTGCCTTCGGACTCAGTGGTCCCAGGCCACAGGCAGCCTCAGAGACAGGATAAGGGTGTCCAGACAATTTCTGACCTCCCTCAGCTGGTGGCTGCACCCACCCAATCTACTACAAGGAGTGCCCTTTCAAATTCCTGGGTACACAGTGGTACTGACCACAGACGCCTCCCTGCAGGGCTGGGGGGCTCATTGTCTGAACAAGTGCACCCAGGGCCTGTGGTCTCCTTGGGAGGCTGCACAGCAGATCACTCTTCTAGAACTCAGAGCTATTCGATTAGCACTCAGAGCTTTCTCTCCTACCCTAGCTCATCAGTCTGTCCTAGTTCAAACAGACAACCAGGTAGCCATGTTTTATGTAAACAAACAGGGCGGGACTGGGTCCAGGCTCCTTTGTCGGGAAGCTCAAGACCTTTGTTCATTTGCCCTAAAGCACAACATGCTCCTCAGGGCTTTGTACCTTCCAGGCCAGGAGAACTACCTGGCCGACAGGTTGAGCAGGATTTTGCAGCCCCACGAGTGGCAGTTGCATCCCTTGGTAGTTCAGAAGATCTTCCTGAAATGGGGTCTCCCTTGGATAGATCTGTTTGCCAGTCCACTGAACAAGCAACTGCCAAAGTTCTGCTCCAGGCAACCGCATCCTCTGCGGATAGCAGCAGATGCTTTTCTGATCTCCTGGTCTCAGGGCCTCCTGTATGCGTTTCCTCCCACGCCCTTGGTGGCCCGAACTCTCTTCAAGATCCTTCAGGACAAGGCCTCGGTCCTGCTGGTGGCCCCCAGGTGGCCGAGACAGCCTTGGTTTCCACTTCTACTTCAGCTGGCGGTGGATCCCCCACTGACTCTGGGGTTGCAACCCGACCTTCTCTCTCAGGATCAGGGTTCCCTTCTGCACCCCAATCTCAAAGCTCTCAATTTGATGGCCTGGAAGCTGCAAGGGTAGTTTTGGCTCCCTGGGGCCTACCTCAGGAATTGAGGAGATTGTCCTAGCCTCTAGGAAACAGTCCACTAGGTGCTCTCAAATGGAAAAGGTTTTCTGTGTGGTGTCAGCTACGTACAGAGGATCCTTTCTCCTGTACTGTACCAGTAGTGCTTCAATACTTACTGCACTTGTCCAATCAGGGACTTAAGTCCAATTCTGTTTGGGTCCACCTCTCAGCTCTAGCAGCTCACCACTCACTGGTGGAAGGACATTCTCTGTCGGTTCACCTCTTGGTGTCCCGGTTTCTCAGAGGCTTACTCTTGCTCAAGCCTCCAATCCGTCGTCCTGCTCCCGAGTGGGAGTTGAATGTGGTCTTGCAGCAGCTGACTCGCCCACCTTTTGAGCCGATGGCTACTTGCCCTCTACGCTTCCTTTCCTGGAAGACACTCTTCCTAGTAGCCCTTACCTTGGCCAGGCAAGTGAGTGAGCTACAGGCCCTGGTCTGTGATAGGCCTTACACTCACTTCTATGGGAACAGGGTAGTCCTTAGGACTCATCCAAAGTTCCTCCCAAAGGTTGTCTCCTCTTTCCACCTCAACCAGGAGGTGGTTCTTCCAACATTCTTCCCTAGGCCTCATGCCAGCCAGGCTGAAGCAGTTCTGCATACCCTCGACTGTAGGAGGGCCTTATCCTTCTACCTTGACCGTACGCAGGGGCATAGAAGGGTTACTCAGCTCTTCATCTCCTTTGACCCCCAATAAGTTGGGGTTGGCTGTGTCCAAGCGTACCTTGTCCATCTGGGTGGCTGACTGTATCACCTGGGCTTACAAGACGGCTGACCTTCCTTTGCAGGGTCAGGTCACGGCCCACCGTGTTAGGGCAATGGCTGCCTCAGTGGCTCATCTCTGCTCTGTGCCCTTGGTAGACATCTGCAGGGCTGCAACTTGGTCTTCAAGCCAGACCTTTGCGGCCCATTACTGTCTGGAGAGGGAGTCCCGTAAGGACAGTGCTTTTGGCCAAGCAGTACTCCGGAATCTCTTTGAGGTTTAGGCAACTCCTGCCCTCTGTTGGGCTACCGGTGGAGATTGTGTCAGTGAAAAGCCTTTCTTTGCTGCTGAGACTAGAGGGAGTTCTCTTGTTCAGCCTGGGTTCCTCGGTAGCCCAGAGCTGGGGAGTCGCCCATATGTGAGGACTGACTTCCTGCTTGGTCCTGGAGAAAGAGTAGTTACTCACCTGTAACAGGTGTTCTCCAGGAGCAGCAGGAATCAGTCCTCACAACCCTCCCTCCTCCCCTGGGAGTTGCAGTTGTACATAGTTTATTTTTCCATTTTTGTGTGCTGTTTTTAGCTATGTCATTTGACTGAGGTAAGATGGCACCTTTAGGCGGGAAGGGAACCCCGCATGCGTGCCTGCATTCCCAAAGGCTTTCTTAGAAAGCTGGGGAAATGCTCCGCTGGTGCTTCATCGATGTCGATGACACCCATATGTGAGGACTGATTCCTGCTGCTCCTGGAGAACACCTGTTACAGGTGAGTAACTACTCTTACTCACCTGTAACAGGTGATCTCCGGGAACAGCAGGAATTTAGTCTTCACAACCCACCCACCTCCCCTAGGAGTTGTCTCTCTATCTCTTTGTCTCTTTCCTCTCTCCCTCTATCCTTTCACTCAGCTACAAACTTAACTGAAGAGGGACAGTTGGAAAGGCGGGTAGGCAGCGCGCATGTGCTGAGGGATGCTCCCAAAAGCGTTCCTATTGGATGCTGGGGAGCATTCTCGCGTAGGCTCTGTCGGTACCAATGATACCCATATGTAAAGACTAAATTCCTGCTGTTCCCGGAGATCACCTCTTACAGGTGAGTAACTACGCTTTATAGCTAAACGGCAAGTTACATCAGGACGGCATTGAAAATAGAGATGTCACTTCCAAGCGACTACTCTGTGAATTGCGTGGAGAAGCAGAAGATCCTGAACTACCAGGAAATGCAGTCAGAGATCAAAAAAATGTGGCAGAAATATTTCCCATTGTATTGGGTGCCACCGGCTTGATAAAGAAGAATTTCCACTCACATCTTGACAAACTACCCATACGTACATGTTACATCTTACGAACTCCTGCAGGAAGCTCTCTTTGGCACAATGCAAGAATTATGCCGAGCCTTAGCAGTAAATTTGGGAGACAGATCATTCCCTGGCTTAGAAGTGAGGTTGATGCCTGTCATGGTATGCGCAAAATAATTCAGTTGGAGAAACTGCCCCAACATGTTGGTAGTTACCACACGTTAACTGTTAACTTGGCAGATAACTTGCAGCAATTAATGCCACCTCAAGGATAGCTAACAGCATTGTTTTACTGCCTTACAGTTGCTGTTTGGTAGAAAACATTAGTGCATGGTAACTGCAAAACCTCTCTGCACCTTAAGTAAATAAACCCATTAATGTTCAACTGATCACATATTAAAATAATCATATTTATTATTATTCAACTAATCATATTTCACAAGGGAATCATTTTAAAATTTCTGCTTTACAGAGAAGTAAATAAAGATGTAATTGCTATTGAACATACCTATTGATCATTTTTGTAAGCTGTTACTTGGCATGATATGACAAATCAATACACCATTATATTTCCTAATATGTTTTGATTTATTGTGTTTTTCCCAGTCAGCATGTTTAGAAATACTTTGATTAAATTAAATTACATGTATGCCACTACCATCAAGACAAACAATTTATTTCTAGTATCTGTCATGTATGAAAACTTCCAAAAGGGAACGAGAAGAGAGAAAAAATATTAGCCAGTCACAACTTAGTAGACCTTGGTTTAGCAGCATTCATACAGAGAAAATCCCTGGCAGAAGGGAACTGTCATCTTTCAGAATTTCTGCTGGCCTGTAGTTCAAAGCTGTGACCATTGGTACAACCTATTTCCTTGAATTTGTATTGCAGTGTCTTGTACATTATATAATGTAATTTTTTTTGCTTCTCTTCCTTAAGAATAACATTCAACAAGTGTTCCAGAAGATTCATTCTATGCTAAAAGAGGAATTCAGCAATGAAGATCTACAGATCATTGCTTGCCCTTCCATGGAACAGGTATAGGCCAGGAACATCTTTTTCCGAGAAAGCTGAACCCTTTGCATATTATGCAGTGTTAGAGAAGTGCATGATAGTCAGGCAATGATATTTATGTTCTACTAATTAAATGTTCTCCTTTTAAGTCAGTGGTCTTAAAAATTTTAAGAAGCTGCCATGTACATTTTTGGACCCTTTTGCTTTTATGAACTTAATAGCAAAAGGGTCACAAATTAACTCATACTCATTTGGTCAAATTGATCCATAATTATACCCCAGGGAATTATGCTAAAAAATGAATTATGCAGTAAAAATGAAAGCAATGCAAAATTATACAAAGCAACTGCTATAATCTTTTATATTGTTGAGAACAAAACCAAAAAGCATCAACCACCATAAATTTCACCATACAGACGGTCGAGCAAAAATAAGAACAATACTTGTTTGACCCAAACTATATATGTTGGACTGTTTGTTAAGAGAGAAAACGTCTCAGGACACAAACTTTCCTTTTTTAATCAATGTTAATATGCATCAGGAGTTAGTTCCTTCCTACCCCCTCCCTCCTACTCACCCCATGTGAGCAGTCTTGCTTAATAGGGCTCCTCACCAATTAGCTGCACACAGGGACCTAGAACAGCACATTAAGAACACACTTAAAAGAGGTTAACTCCTTTTTCTCTGAAAGGACAGTTGGGAAACTGGCTGGAACTTTTGGTCTCTTTTGCTTCAATGGGTACCTAAGTGCCACCAACTGAATAATGGCTGGGAAAAATTGTATCATCAGAGTTGTCCCCCGTTACAGCTTCTGCCTCTGTCCAGACAGAGATCCCAATGCCATTTGAAGGACCAGTACCATGTACAGGATGCCTGCATGCTGAAGCTCTCAGAAAACAAGTGGAGGAGCTCAGAGAAGAGGTTGCGAGGCCGAGGAGCATTCAAGATAGTGAGAAGTACATTGATGAGATGCTTCTTGAAACATCCAAGCTCTCCAGCAGAGGAGAAGATGGAAGCCTACAGAATGATTAACGTTAGACATGAGTCACCAGGGCCTGCAGAATCACCAGTCCAACTCCTCCAACCCTTGAATTGAAGAACCGTTATGCAGCCCTGGAAGTGGATGGAGGTGAAAGCATCCCTGGAAAGGGAAGAACCAGAGATTGAGCACCCCAAAGTTGCAGGATCAATGACTATAAGGAAGCAAAGGGTAGTGGTGGCTGGTGCCTCTCTTCTGAGGGGTACTGAGGTGTCCATCTGCTGACCAGACGATATCCAGAGAGGTATACTGTCTGCTAGATGCCAAAATCCGAGATGTTGTTGAGAGTTTGCCGAGACTCATCAAGCCCACTGACTATTACCCAATGTTGCTCATCCATGTCGGCACAAATGATACTGTCAGATATCCCTCTGAGAGTATTAAAAGTGTCTTCATGGCTCTGGGACAAGAGGGTAAAGCAGATAGGGGTGTGCAGGTGGTGTCCTCTTCAGTCCTCCCTGTTGAGGGTAAAGGCCAAGGTAGAGAAGCTCGCATCCTGGAGATAAATGTATGGCTGCATGGATGGTGTCGTCGAGAGCATTTTGGTTTCCTGGACCAAGGATGCTGTTCTAAGGGTTGTAGAGCAGAAATGGCATTCATCTGTCCAAGAAAGGTCGACGTGTCTTCAGTAGCAGACTGGCTAGCCTATTGAAGAGGGCTTTAAACTAGATTCATTGGGGATGGGTGAAGAAAGCCCCAGGTAAGTGAAACATTAAATACCTTTAGGGAAATGGGTAAAAGGGGCAACATATGGAAAGCAGTGTGTATAAATGCTGTAGCATGGGAAATAAGACCCCAGATGTTGAGGCTTTAATGGAAGAGGCTGACTTGGATTTAGTGGCAGTAACAGAGACATGGTTCACGGACAACCATGACTGGGATGTAACTATACCAAGCTATACTTTATTCAGAAAGGACAGGGTAGGAAGAAGGGGAGGAGGGGTGGCACTATATGTAAAAAATAATATTAAAGCTATGGAAATACAGGACTTAAAGGGAGAGAGGAGGCGCACTGTGGGTTAAACTAGAAAGAGGGAAAGAGAAATCTGTTTGCATTGGCATAATATACAGACCTCTCTCACAGGGAGAAGAGGTAGACAGAGAATTAATAGAAGACATACGCAGCATTGCCAGGAAAGGGGAAGTGCCACTGATAGGGGAATTCAATATGCTAGATGTTGATTGGTACATCCCTACTGCAGTATCATCTAGAAGTAAGGAGATCCTGGATTCTCTACAGGGAGAACTATTCAGGCAGCTGGTATCAGAACCCACACGCGAAGGGGCCATACTGGATTTGGTGCTTGCCAGTGGTGAAAGTGTTTCTGATGATATGGTGGGTGATCATTTCACATCCACACTATTACCAGATGGTGTGTTCAGCATTAGGACTACAGCTGATCAAATCAATTCAAAAGCGAGATTCTTAGACTTTAGGAAAACTAACTTTACCAAGATGGGCCAAAACCTCAGGAGGTTGTTAGTGGGTTGGGAATAGCTGGGGGATGTAGAAAAACAGTGGGCAAAACTGAAGGGGGATATTTTAAGGGCAACCAACGTTTTTGTTAAAATGGGAAATAAAGGTGAAAGGAAAAGGAGATCACTATGGTTTTCGAAAGAAGTAGTTAAAAAGATGAAGAGAAAGAGGGAGGCCTTCATGAAATACAAGAGATCACAGAGAGAGGAAGACAGGCATCTATATTTGGAAAAACTTAGAGAAACTAGCAAAGTAGTCAGGAAAGCAAAGATTCAAAAAGAGGAGAAAATAGCCAATGCAATAAAAGGGGGGGGGGTATAAGACATTTTTCAGTTATGTTAGTGAGAAGAGGAAGAGCAAAAGTGGTATTGCCAGACTCCATGGTAAAGGGGGGGTGAGGAATATGTAGACGTTGATGAGGATAAAACGGAATTGCTTAACAAATATTTCTGTTCTGTGTTCACAGTTGAAGAACCAGGAGCAGGACCTCAGAAAACACCCACAAACAGGAATAGAAGCGAGGGGCATCTTGGACAATTTTCAGAAGACTGTGTTCATGAGGAACTAGCTAAAATTAAAGTAGTCAAAGCGATGGGACTGGAGAATACTGAGGGAACTTGGGGACGTTTTAGCAGCTCCACTGACTGACCTTTTCAATGCCTCGGAGTCTGGAGTGGTGCCCAGAGGATTGGAGAGAGGCACATGTGGTCCCTTTACACAAAAGTGGAAGTAAGGATGTGATTGAAAACTACAGGCCAGTTAGTTTAACCTCGGTGGTGAGCAAATTATTGGAAGCTTCGCTGAAAGAGAAACTAGTGAGGTTTCTGGAGTCCAACGGATTACCGGATCCGAGGCAACATGGATTCACCAGAGGCAGGTCTTGTCAGACAAATCTGATTGATTTCTTTGACTGGTGACCAGGGAGTTGGACCGAGGGAGAGCTCTAGATGTGGTATATATATATAGATTTCAGTAAAGCCTTTGCACACTATTCCGCACAGGCGATTTATAAACAAACTGAGCACCCTAGGGGTGGAGCTTGAAGTTACTGCTTGGGTTAGAAATTGGTTTTGTGGGCAGCGACAAAGGGTACAGGTAAATAGAGCTCTTTCTGAGGAGGAGGTGGTTACCAGTGGTGTGCCCCAGGGATCTGTCCTTGGTTCAATTCTTTTTAACATCTTTGTTAGTGATATTGCGGAAGGGTGTCAGGAAAAGTTTGCCTCTTTGCGGATGATACCAAAATCTTCAGTAGAGTAGACACCCAGGAAGGTGTAGGTAACATGAGGAGGGATCTAGCTAAGCTTGAAGAATGGTCTAGAATTTGGCAGCTGAGATTTAACGTTAAAAAATGCAATGTCATGCATTTGGGCTGCAGCAATCCAAGGGAACGATATAGTATAGGGGGTGAACTACTTCTCTCCACAAAAGAAGAGCGGGACCTAGGCGTGATTGTGTCTGCTGATCTTAAAGTAGTTAAACAGATAGAAAAGGTGACGGTGAAAGCTAGAAGGATGCTTGGGTATATAGGGAGAGGAATGGCCAGCAGAAGAAAGGAGGTAATAGTGCCTTTTTATAAGTCTTTGGTGCGGCCTTATTTGGATTTTGAGTATTGTGTACAATTCTGGAGACCGCACCTTCAAAAGGATATAAACGTGTTGGAGTCAGTACAGAGGGTGGCTACTAAAATGGTTAGTGGTTTTCGTTATAAAGCATATGAAGACAGACTTAAGGATCTTAATATGTATACTTTAGAGGAAAGGCAGGATAGAGGTAATATGATTGAGATGTTTAAATACCTCTGTGGCATAAATGCATAGGAGGAGGTCCTCTTTCGATTGAAAGCAAGCTCTGCTACAAGGGGTCATAGGATGAGGGTCAAAGGCGATAGACGCAGGAGTAATATGCGGAAATATTTCTTTATGGAAAGAGTGGTAGATGATTGAAATTGTCTCCCAGTGGAGGTGGTAGAGATAAGGACAGTATCTGAATTAAAAAAAAAAAACATGGGACAAACACAGAGGATCTCTAAAGGAAAAAAGGGGACTGTTGTAGTGATTGATATGGAAGGGCAGACTAGATAGACTATGTAGTCTTTTTCTGCCATCATGTTTCTGTTTCTATATTTTAAATATTTATTGAAGTCAATAAAACAAACCACCAACATTTTAACAAAACAAAAGTACCCAGCAGTACATCGTGGTCGCAATACCATCAAAATAAACCAGTTTTCCCCCTCCCCCCTCACTATTCCTCTCGCCCCTTAACCCCCCTTCCTCTCTACCCCTCCCAGTCCACCCCCCTCCCAAGGCCAGTAGCAAATATACGGCATCATGATCATACCCCCAGAGTGTGGGTGCTGTTACACACGTCCAGGAGAAGGCCCTATCAGTCTTGGCATAGTTCTCTTCATTCCCTAGACTAGTTACTCCTATACCCTCCCACCCCTCTTCCCAGCCTATGATCCACTAACAGACACATTAGCATATACAGAACCAACTCCCACGCATCTTCCTCCCCTTCCTCCATCCTTCCCCTAACTTAAAGGAGTGGCCTAGACCCCATGATATATTATAAATTGTTTAGGATATAGCTGCAACCCTGGGGGGGGGGGGGCCGCAAATATTGAATGTAATCATCCCATACCGCATGAAAACTAGGTAGCCGTTGCCGAGAAACTTTAGCTCAAAGCTTATCCAATTGCATGTGCTGGTGCAGCGCTTTCCGCCAATGCCAATAATTCGGGGGACCCAGCGCTCTTCCACAGCTGTAAAATAAAATGTATCGCCAGAACCCAGGAAAGTTTTAACCATTTCAGTCGTCCATGTCCCATAACCTCCACCTCATCCATTACATGAAGTAAGGCCACTTGTGGAATGAGCTTCCATCTCCGAGCTACAAGTCGTTCAATATATCAGTGGATTGCCATCCAATACTCCTGCACCCAGGAGCAGGACCACAGTAAATGGACTAATGGGGCATCCTCCTCCCCACTCTTAGGGCAAGTGGGCCATCCCCCATAGCCCATCCGCCGCAAGCGACCTGGAGAGAGGTTTGCCTGCCAAGTGATCCGATATTGCTGGTCCCAAAGGGAAACCATTATTGTAAATTGAGGTATTTTACCTAGCAATTTCCAAAGTGTCTCCCCAATTAAAGCTGTATCTAGATCTGTGTTCCACAACTCTGCTAATTGGTGGCAGGTGGTCTTGGACGCATCGATCGCTAAAGAGCTCTGTACCCGTGCCACTCTAAGCCGCCTAGACTCCACGGTAAGAAAAAAATCCAAGCAAAAAGCACTTGAAAGGTTGCCTGTCTCCAATCCCCAAATATAACTCTGAATTTGGTGAAAGGCAAATAGGCCGTTAAATGTTCTAGGTACAAAGCTCAGGGAAAGATAATAGTTCACCATCTTTTGTCAGTAATTGTTCCACTTGATACAACCCCAGGCATCTCCACCGTTGGAAGTGGGGTGTTGTCATACCCAGGGTGAAATCAGCATTACCGTGTATTGGCAGATATACTGATTGAGCATCTGTGAGTGTCCAAGTTTGTGACAGATCCATTGCCAGATTCGCTGAGAGGACCAAATAAGTAAACAACTACGGAAGGAGACGGGTAATCTATTCGAAGAGGCATGTAAAACATATTTCAATGACAGCAGCGCCATCACCACCCATTCACATTCCAAGTTAGTGTAGTCTTCAGTGTCAAAAAGCCAATCTTTAAGATGCTGAAGCAAGCAAGCCAGATTGTAGGCCCTAAAATTAGGCACTCCTAGGTCACCCCAATGCCAAGTCCCCTTAAAGGTCTGCAAAGCTATTCTGGTCCATTGGCCTCGCCAAAGGAAACGCAACAAGTGACCATTCAAGCGTGCTTGATCTCGTTTCAGAAACCATAGTGGCAATAGTTGTAGCATGCACGGCCACCGAGGAAACAGAACCATTTTAAACAAGGCTATTTGCCCTCCCAAAGAGAGTGACAAATCTCTCCATTTCTCCAAAACCTGCCCGGTGGAAGCCAGCAAGGGGGGTATATTGTATTTGTAAAGATCCTTAGGCAAAGCCAATAACGTGACCCCTAAATAACAGAATGAGCTATCATAAATGCAGACTTTAAAACCTTTCTCATGTTTAGCAAAAAAAAATATAATACTTAGCTTAGTAGCTGAAGAGCATAGTGAGCTTGTGAAACCTTTCCCCATCCGAACACAATACTGCGTTTCAAGCGCAATCTAAACATCAATGAGCTCTGCCTCAGACGTTTTGTAGGGCTTCACACTCGCACAATAATTCAGAATGGCATTGATTAAAAAGGAAAGTTTGTATCCAGAGGAGTTTTCCCTCTTAACATACAGTCCAATGTATATAGTTTGAGTCAATCAAGTATTCTTATTTCTGCCCCACCCTTTGTATGGTGATAATCTTTTATATAACATATTGAATGGAACAGTATTTTGACATTCTTAGAAAGCATGCCCAGATATTTTAATTCATTACAAAAATGTTTATATCATTCTGAGTGAATGAAAAATACTTTTCGGAGCAAGTGCCATTGGCCACTTCAACCTTATTCACTTCTTGCATATGTACACTAAAACATACATACACTCCCATGTGGCTGCCATGAAATTTCTGCATCCAATGTGGTGCTTTGGTAAACTCTGGCCAGCTCATCTCCCCTTTTTCTTTCCCTTCTGTAGCTATCCCCCACATCAGGGCCGGATTTACCTATACGCCAGTTACGCCGTGGCGTAGGGCCCACAGCTGGCAAGGGCCCACAAAAATTGAATACTGGCGTATAGGTAAATACTAGTATAGTTTAAAAAAAAAGCTGACTGCTGCTGCCGCGGCAGCATGGACCGTCCCGCGGGGCCCCCTCTGAATCCCTCCCTCCCTCCGCGACGGCTGAGCCCCTCCGTGCCGGCTTTGAGAGGCGCGAAGGAAGAGTGTCTCCCTCGCGTCTCTTTAAGCCCGCAGGGGCTGATGGGAAATCCCATCAGCCCCTGCGGGCTTAACAGAGACGCGAGGGAGACACTCTTCCTTCGCGCCTCTCAAAGCCGGCACGGAGGGGCTCAGCCGTCGGGGAGGGAGGGAGGGAGGGATTCAGAGGGGGCCCCGCGGGACGGTCCATGCTGCCGCGGCAGCAGCAGCAGTCAGCTTTTTTTTTGCTTTTTGAGACTCGAGTGTGTAGCAGTTTTGGAAGCTCAATCTGGTTGTGATTCTGATCCCGTGGGGCTAGAGTTTCCCCATGGGATCAGAACCCCGGCTACATCTGTGCGTCTGCACAGAAGGTCGGGCCATCGATGTCAGAATCGCACCCAAACAGTTTTTAGAGCTTACCCGTGTCATTCTCTGAATGGTGGTGAGTGTTTAAACTGATATATTTATTTTGTAGTTATGATGTTTTTGTGGTTTATATTTTACCAATTATGCACTTCTACTATTCCTTGACACAGGCGCTCTTTGTCATGTCTGTTCTTAATAGATTAACTTTGATTCCTTTTTTTATATATGTCATTTTTTGTATTTTAATTATTTGCTATTTATTGGTTGTATATCATTGAATCCACACTTTTTTAATGTAATTGTTTTATAATAAGTATTTAGATTATCATATGAGTTTGGCTTTTAACACATACATTTATATTTATTTATTTGTCCATATGTGATGATCATCTTTTACATATACTTTTTATATTTATTTATTGTTTTGCTATGGTTTTGTTATGTTTTAATGATAACCCATGTTGTATTATGGGCCCGATTCTGCAAGGCAATTAGCAATGGGGAGTGGGCTGTCTGTGTGTATGCGTGTATGTGTGTATGGGGCAGGGGTAGGGCATGCACATGTTTGTGAGTGTGTGTGTGTTTTCGGTGCAAGGGTAGTGTATGTGTATGTGTTCGGGATTGAGGTATTTTTGTACTGGTATGCAGGTAGTGCAGAGGTGGAGTGCCTGTGTGCATGTATATAACTAAAAGTTAGTATATGGTAACATTATGCAAATATTTATGCAAATGAGGCCCCTTATGCAAATGAGGCCCCGCACCCCCCTTGGGCCGCCCCTGTTGGGGGCCCACAATTTTTGTTGGCGTAGGGCCTCACTCAAGGTAAATCCGGCCCTGCCCCACATCCTCTTAATCCCTGTCTCCCCAAAACCATTCCTTGTCCTGTCTGTCCCTCCACAATCTCTCCTGCAGACCTTCTCCCCCAACTTGGTCTTTCCATCTGGTTCTCCTGTCTCCTCTTATTCTCTCTTTCTGATGCTGAGAGAACTCCTTTTCCCAGCACGTTTTTCCTCTTGCACACACTCTGTGCTCTGACTATGAGTTGTGTGATACCCAAAATTTAGCACTGTTATGAAAGTCTTGCTATAACAGCAAAGGACTTTGGGTACTACAGACTTGTGTATGATGCAGGAAGATGACTGCACCGCACCCTTTTCAACTATGGACACCTGCATAAGCCCCACCTGCAGTTTGCATGTGAATTTTGCATCCTGGGAATGTATGTCTTCTTAGCTGCTCTCTTCCACCTGGGCCCTGCCTGCCTTTCGGGGAATAATGTGATTGTGTGTACTCAATGCACAAAATTTTACCAGTGCATATTCGTGTAATTCCGTTGTGTGTATATAATGGCTGTTTTCACGTCAAAGCTCCTGGTCCAGTCATTTGAATTATATAGAGCTACAAATTATGATCTCCTCTTGTGTTTTTTACCTCATTTAAATTACATGATTTCACCTGTGGTAGACCAATAAGATATTTTTTATGGTTTTACTGGAACTGAGTAATTCATTTTGTGATTCTTGTCTTAAAACAATTAAGAAAATAGATCTATTCTAGGTGAGGTAATTGGGGATGCTATTCCAATATGACTGCTTTCATATATTCTTCAGGAATTGCAGGAGGGCTATTTAAAATTTTGAAAGCTATTGGTGTTACAGTTGTGTTTGTTTTCACAGTATTGCACACTATACAAGGAATACAACTTTTCTTTCTCTTTTTTGAGAAAGAAAAATCTTACCATTCTTGTTAACACACACAAGAAAAGTCCTTTCATATAGTAGGATGCTGAAGTTGCTATGACTTGCAAAGGTCTGCATTCTACTGGAATGCACTGCACAGATTTTCAAGAATTGGAGCTACATATTAAAAAGAAAAAAAAAAGCTCGCCCATTACAAAGCATTCCCATACTCTGCTCATCCAGCTATTCAAACTTGATCCTGGGTTAGTTTTCCACCTGCATGCTATTGCTATTCTGGCAGCAACTAGTGGATAACTAGTGTAAAGGTTTTGATGCTTACTCCTTTTAAATGGATGATGGTGCTACGGGCATCATTCTGTAATAGCCAAGCCAGTATAAGCCAAAAAGCATATGATTCTGCCAGAATTCACAATCTGAATTGGTACCCTCCTCTTAGGTCCACACGCTTAATATTTATTTATTTATTTATTTACATTCTCTTATATACCGCGCTATTCTGCATCAGCGCGGTTTACATTGAACAAACTGAAATTACATTGAACAGGGCATTATAACTTGGAGATAACTATTTTACAGGGAACATGGGCTATGGAGGGTTAAGTGGCTTGCCCAAGACCACAAGGAGCACCTGTGGGACTAGAAACCCCAGTCCTTCCAGCCCACGGTTGCTGTCCTCTAGTGGGATTTGAACCCCCGACCTTCCAGCCTGAAGTATCTTGCCCCAACCACTGGGCCACTCCTCCACTCCATGCCATAATCTTAATCTTAATACATGCCATAATCTCCATGCCATAATCTTAATCTTAATACATGCCATAATCTTATTGTGTCATATAATTTTATGATAATTTATAAATATACGGAAATCAGTTTCTGTTTTTTAATTCATGTACAGTTGTGTGCAAGGATTTAGTCACCTCTGGTCAAATTCTATGTTTCAGTGAATCCGTAAGTGACAGAAGCTGATCAAATCTCTGCATGGTACAAAGTTAACCATTGAATGAAATTCATTATTAAAGTCAATGCAAAATATCTAATAATCAGTAAAATGGTTGAAATGCCAGTAATTTACTTTCATTTTTCCATTCAGAAGAAGGACTGAATCAGGCACACAAGTGGGTGATGTTATACGATGCTGCTGGGATAGAACTATTCTCTGTGTAGAGGTCTCCTCAAAGTCTCATGTTTTGTTTTTTCTGCTTTGCCAAACTGATAGGAAACGAAGCTCTCCCGTACTGCTTTTTGCAAATTCATTTGACTATTTTTTAAATATTGCTTTTTGTTGATACATTTGCTTTATTTTTTTTAATAATAAAATAAATATTGCCAAAATTGTTGTTTTTTTTCAATCTTGTTCAAAGTGCAAAAGAAAGATCTAGAACTTTGACATTCAATTCAGGTGTCTTCTGTACCCGGTTGCCGACCTCGTTCAAAAGGACTGTAAGCATTGTGCTTGAATGTTGCTGAGAGCATGAAAAGATCACCTGAATTGCCTCCTTCAGCATTTTAAGGCGGAGAAAAAGTACTTTTCAAAAAATTTAAGTATAGCTCCTCTGCACATAGAATGACCAGTTCTGCGCATTCAAATCAAGAATTTCCTATGGAATGCCTTCATCCTCGAGGCGCAGTGATTTTAAAAGTCCAGCTGCCAGATATCTTCAAAATTAGAGTGACTACTCCTTGAAGTTTCCAGGAGCACCTGTAAAAGTCTGAGGACATGCTGGTTACATGAACTCTTTCTAAAGTGCTGGAGAGGCACAAGCACAACAGCGCAGTGTTTCCACAGAGCAAGAGAAAGTATTTGGATACTTTGTGCAAGAGCCTTGGCACACTGCGAGTATGCCTTGCCTAGCCCTTCCTAATATGGCAGAAGAGCCTGCCTCTGCACAAACCTTTGTGCAGCAGCCTGTTTCATCTCCTCTAATCCTAGTTACTGCTGTTGATGAGACTTGCTTCTTGGTTTTGCTGCAGCTTCTCATTCTTTTCTTCAAAAAATATTCCATGACTTTAAGGGTTATTGCAAGAATTTGCCCAATATTCATTATCAACAACCTACAAAGGAGCCCTCTGATTCTTTGGGCCTCACCACCAGTACAGAGAGACATTAGTTTACAAGATCCTGTTGTATCCTTGTTATCTACTTCTGATGTGGAACAAGAGCCTGTGCATTCGTTGGCTATTTCCCTCTTCTCTGGAGTCTGTCGCTTCTCATATAGAAGGCCTCTTAGAGTCCTTCGATTTGCAACTGCTTCCTCAGGATAATGTAGGGGAGAGTTTAGAAGAATGCTTTTTCCTTCTCCTCCTCTAATGAGAAACTAATTTCCATATGAAAATGTTTCTTATCTATAATTTGTTCGGAAAATGGCTAAAGAGATTCATTTTTTATTATCCCAGCTTTCTCACTCAATTGTTTTGCAAGTGGCCATGAGAAAAGCTAAAAAATGTAGAGATTTTTCTAACACTTCTCCAGCAAAAGACACCTTGATTATAAATCATTTGGAGATGTTGTTCCAGGAAGCCACATTCACTGCACATACAGTGGGCCCATCAGCTCTATATGGTTTACTTATATGCATGTCATCTCTCAAAGTCCAGGAGTGTTGTTTGCCCAGTCTTTTTTCTCAGGCTCAAATACAGTTGGCAGCCATACAACAGAAGCTAATGAGTGTGGCATTCTTCTCATACATATTTCTTATAACTTTGAAACCTTTTACAGAATCTCTGCCTCTGCGATTTCAGCTAGATGTCTTGTGTGGTTAAGCGCTTCCAGCTTGCATGAAGATAGTCATTCCAAATTGACTGAGACCCCTTGGTACATGAGATTCTCTTTTTTTGAAGAAAAAGTAAAGGAACCAGTAAATATGATAAAGGATCAGTGCCCTGTGCTCCAGCATCTCTCTGCATTCACGCCGCCTTCATCAAGCTCCTTAGCCAGGCATACCTCCTTCAACCAGTATTACTATAAGAAGTTCTGTTTCCAGAAAGAGCCTCAATAGGTTCAGCGCCCTGTTATGCAAAAGCCATGACGGACAGAGAGGGCTCAGTCTAGGACAGTTGCCCATGCTCAGCCAAGCAGCAGCTGCCTTTTTAACTATAGTTCAGGTCTCCAGCTCTTATGAAATATTTATCTTGCCTTCCTGTTGGTGTGGGGGGTTGGATTTCCTGTTTTCTTCAATTTTGGCAGGAAATCACTATGGACTCTCAACCCAGTTCTCAGGTCTTACCTAGCCAGTCAGGTTTTCAGGATAACCACAATGAATATGCATGAGGGAGATTTGCATGCACTGCCTCCATTGTATGCAGATCTCTTTCATGCATATTCATTGTGGTTATCCTGAAATCTGACTGGCTAGATGTGTCCCGAGGACTGGGTTTGAGAACCCCTGCCCTGGACCCATCTATCTTCCTCTAATCCTAGTCTCTTATGGGAAGGTGGTGTCCCTTCTGCTTCAGTCCCAAAGCCACAGAACTCATTACGCCGCAAGAGAGCAGTCAGGGTTTCTACTCAAAGGACTTTCTCATCCTGAAGTAAACAGGGAGCTTGCATCCTATCCTGAATTTGAGACCTCAACAAATTTCTTTTCAAGGAAAAATTCAAAATGACCCATTCTCCCTTCTTTTCTTCCTCTTCTCAGCAAAAGAGATCAGCTTTGTACTCCGGCTCTCAAGGATGCGTATATCTACATCACAAAGCCATCTATGTTACTTCACATTTATGCTTCAGTCCAACCATTTCCAATACAAGTTCCTACCTTTCAGCCTGTCATCTGCTTCCAAAATATTTACAAAATGTCTTGTGTTATTGGCTGCCTACCTTCATCAGCAGGGTCATCTTATGTTTCCCTATCTGGACAATTTAGCTTCTGGTAGCCCCCTCAGCACTGACTTTCTCTTGTGAAGGTGCTATTGCTCTTTTCCAGTCTCTGGGATATTTTAACTTTCAAACGTCTACACTGCAACCAATGAGCATCATTTCTTTCATAGGTACAGTACTGGGCACTCTTCAAACCAAGGCTTTTCTACCAGAGGACAAAATCCAGACTTCATTGTGCATGTTTGTATCATGCAGTCAGCAACCAAAGTGACAGCCAGAAATTCTCCGGGAATAAGCAGGAAGTCAGTCCTTACATATGGGTGACGTCGGCACCGATGGAGCCCTCGCAAAAGCATCCTCCCAGCATTCAAAGAAAGCCTTTGGGAGATGCCACCACTCATGCGTGATCCCCCCTTCCTACCCAAAGTTGCTATCTTCCTCAGCCTCCTTTTTCCGCGGAGCCCTTCAGACGTTTGTCTTGTCCCCGGAAAAAGTTCATTTTCTCTCTTAGTTTCATACTCATCTCCGGTATCGCACTGGTACTCTTCCCGCCACCGACCTCGTTGCCTTGGCATCGAGGTTGGATATATTTTTGTTATTTTTCTCCTCTTTTTTTTTTTTTTTTTTTTTTTCTGGCATCTCGCGCCTTTTTTCTCCCACTGGCAACCCGGAGAGTCTTCGACCTCCCAGGGGTACTTTTTTCCCTCTTGGCTACCAGTGGCTTTAAGAAGTGTGATCAGTGCTCTAAAATTGTGTCTTTGATGACACACACGACTGCTGTCTCCGCTGCCTCGGGCCAGAACATGACCTGGTAGCCTGTGGCCTCTGCATAAGGATGTCCAGTAAGGTCCTCAAGAGCTGCCAGCAACAGCACAACAAGTTTTTCCCCGAGTCCCCAGTGCCTCCGAAGGCCAGGGCCTCGTCTGAGGCCCCAACCTCTTGGGCAGAACCCCCCAAACCTGAGCCTTGTCGTGGATCCTCAGAAAGGGGGTCTCCCTCGAGGGAACCAGGAAGAAGAAGAAACTCTCGAAGGTGGTGGCGGCGTCCTTGGATGGTTCCGACTGGCCAGGTGCTCCTCGATCACATAGTCTGAGACGTCCATCCAAGGCTTCGGAGAGGGAGCGGTCTGCAAAGGTCCCCCAAAAGGATCCGACTGCAGACTGGCCTCTGTCCCTGGACACCATCCTTGTCAAAGATTCCTCTTCGGGAGAGCCGGCATCGGGCCCGAGTCCTTCGGTACCCACACTGAAGGCTGCGGAGCCTTCTGGTTTGGAGTCCAGAATGGTGGCCCTGGAGCGCAGTTTGTCTGCCTTCATGGACCAGCAGCGGGCGCTGTTGTCTGGCATGACCAGTTCATCCATGCCCACCACCGGGCCCTTGACTTCCAAGACGTCCCCGGAGGCCGAGCCGATCCTCGGCAGAGGTCGCAATCTGAGTCCCGCTCGAAGGGACCCCAGTCATCCCTGGCATCGGGGTCCCTGAGGCCCACGGAGCAGTCCTCCTATGAGTCCTCTATGGACTACTCTGAATGGGAGACTGAGGACGAGGAGTCCCCTGATACTCGTCACCACCGTGACACCCCATCTGACTCTCCCATCTCAGAGCCTCGACAGCTGCCCTGCCGGAGGATATGGGCTTCCTTGATTTCATCAAGGATACGTCAAAGGCCCTGGCGTTCCCTACCGAGTCAGAGGAGGACCCTCGGGTGGATGAGTTGGAAATCCTCCAGTATGAGGCTTCTCCAAGGGAATCGTTCATGGTGCCCATTCCTCCCATCCTGGAACGGCTGATGCTCCGGATGTGGGAGACACTGGCTTCGTACCGGTGGTGAGTAAGTGACTCGACTCGATATTCCGAGTCCGCTGGAGCCTGGGTTTCCAAAAGTCACAGCTGCCGCACAACTCCACGGTGGTGAAGTCAGCCATGAGTCGGCTGAAAAGCTAGAAGACGCACTCCTTGGTGCCCCCCAGCAGGGAGGTCCACACCCTGGACGCCCTCGGCAGAAAGTGCTACCATGGCTCAATGTTCATCAGCCGCATCCAGGCCTACCAGCTCTGTATTGGCATGAACATGAGAGACCTGGTGAAGGAACTCGCCAGGTTCTCAGCTGCTCTCTCTGAGGAACCCTTGCAGCAGTTCAAGAACCTGGCCAAGGCAGTCCGTGAATGCTCCAAATTCATGTCTTGAGCGGCCTATGATGGGTTCGAGTCAGCGGCTCAAGTAAGCGGTGGCGGGCATTGGTGAACGCTGCCAAGCTTGGCTACAGTCGTCCGACCTCGAGCAGTAGGTTCAGGACAAATTGATGAATGTCCCCTGCCAAGGAGAGAACCTCTTTGCCAAACCCATGACCGACAAGGCTGCCAAGCTGGAGACCGAGTTCATGACAAGGACCAGGCTCTCTAAAAAGATCGCTGCCCCTCCCCGACAGAAGGGCTTGGGTAAAAAGTCCTTTTACCTGAGGAAGGGAGCTGCTTACTGAAACAATCCACCTTTTCAGGCCTCCCCAGCTCCCCAGCAGGGTCAGTAGACCAAGGGACATGGGCATGGCCCTCGTAAGCAGAAGGCTCCAAAACCCCAGGCACTGGTTCCGGCCCAGCCATGGGCGAGCTTTTGATTCCTTGAGCATAGCCTATCTACCCCAAGGAGATCAGCAGCCAACAGGGGAAGTCTGGCCCTCTATGCCCAGAGGTGGTTGGCCATCACCACCAACTCCTGGGCACTTCGGGTAGTCGGGGAGGGTTACCTCCTCCACCTGACTCAGACACCTCCCCCTTATTTCCCAGGAGAGCCCCTCATGTCTCTCCTTCACCGGGACCTTCTACTGAAGAAGTTGGCGGGTCTTCTCGAGGATAAAATGGTGGAACCAGTGCCCCACCATCTCAAGGGTAAGGGGTTCTACTCCAGAACATAAGACACACAGGTTCCTCAATGCTTGTATTGGGTCAAGCAGTGATATCCCGGGTTCCTTTTAATAATGGTTTATGGACCTTTCCTCCAGGAACTTGTCCAAACCATTTTTAAACCCACTACACCAACAGCTCTTACTATATCCTCCGGTAACAAATTCCAGAGTTTGATTACACGTTTAGTGAAAAAATATTTTCTCTTATTAGTGTTAAATAGGTTACCCTGTAGCTTCAGGTATTCCTTGTCCCAAAAAGGACAGGGGGCCTAAGACCCATCCTCGACCTGTGCAACCTCAACAAATTCCTAGTGAGGGAGAGGTTTAATGTTTTCCCTTGTAACATTGCTGCCATACCTCCAGCAGGGAGACTGGCTATGATCTTTAGACCTCAAGGATGCTTATACTCACATCCTCATCCACCCCCACCACAGGCAGTATCTGCAGTTTTCTAGTGGATTGCAGACATTTTCAGTACAGGGTGCTCCCCTTCGGCTTGGCCTAAGCCCCAAGAGTCTTCACAAAATGCCTGGCAGTCATGGCCCCATTCCCAATCTGGACGACTGGCTCATAAAGGGAGGCACGGCCTCAGAGGTGCAGCAGGCCATCACAAGCACCATTCAGGTCCTGCAACACTTGGGGTTTGTCATAAACTACCCCGTCTCTCCTCCTCCCGGCACAATGCCTGGAGTTCATTGGGGGAAAGCTCGACACTCTCCAGCCAAAGGCTTTCTTGCCCAGGGACCGGGCTGGCCGTCTCAGGACTCTGGCATGGGACATACAGTGCTGTCCTTCGGTGTCTGCTCGACTTCTTCTGCGCCTCCTCGGGCACATGGCCTCCATGGTCCACGTCACCCCAGACACTCGCCTCCACATGAGGGCAGCACAGTGGTGTCTATGGGACCAGTGGTCTCAGGCCATGGGTCCCCTCCGAGACAGAGTCTCTGTAACCCGCCAACTGGCGGACTCCCTGGTCTGGTGGCAGTCTCTCCAGCATCTCGAGGCGGGCATGCCTTTTCAGGCCCCAAGCTCTTCAAGGATCCTCACCACGGGCGCCTCCCTGCTCGGGTGGAGAGCCCACTGCAGAGAATTACGCACCCAGATCAACTGGTCACCAGATGAGAGCACCCAACAGATCAACCTCCCGGAGCTCCGAGCCATACACTTAGCCCTGCGAATCTTCTGTCACCACCTGCGTCGCCAGCCGGTGCAGGTCCAGACGGACAACCAGGTGGCGATGTTCTACATGAACAAGCAGGGAGGCACTGGCCCTCTGTTCATACGCAATCCAACAGGGTATCCTTCTGCGGGCAGTGTACCTGCCAGGCCAGGACAACTTTCTGGCCGACAGGCTGAGCAGAGTCCTCCAGCTGCATGAGTGGAAGCTGGACCCCAGGGTAGCCAGTCGGCTTTTCCAGCTCTGGGGGGAACCCGTGATGGACCTGTTCGCCAGCCCGGACAACCTCCAGTTGCCCCTCTTCTGTTCCCAGCAGGCCCACCCCTCCAGGGCGTTGGCAGACGCGTTTCTTGTCTCATGGTCGGAAGGCCTCATATACGCCTTCCCTCCCACACCACTGATTGCCAAGACCTTGTTCAGGACCCTCCGTGACAGGGCCTTGCTCATCCTGATAGCTCCTCGGTGGACTAGGCAACCGTGGTTCCTGCTGCTCCTCCAGTTGACGGTGGAGACCCCCATTCCCTTGAGGACTGCCCTGGGACTCCTATCTCAGTCGGAGGGCTCTCTTATGCACCCCAACCTGGCGTCCCTGTAGCTGACAGCGTGGCTGCTTAGAGGGTGACTCTGGCTCCTTTCAAGCTTTCGATTGAGGTGGAGGACATTCTGCTGACCTCTTCTAGGAAGGCTTACGCCCTCAAATGGCACAGGTTCTCAGTGTGGTGCGGCGAGCATAGGGCTGACCCTTTCTCCTGCCCAGTGGCACTGGTGTTATAGTACCTTCTCCACCTCTCCCAATCCGGGCTCAAGTCTAACTCCATCCGAGTGCAACCTTAGTGCCCTGGCGGTGCATCACTACCTGTTGGATGGTAAGCCCCTCTCGGTCCAACCTTTGACCCATTTTCTTTGGGGCCTGCTCTTATCGAAGCCCCAAGTTTGTCGTACGGCAGCCGAATGGGACCTCAACATAACGTTGGGGGCAGCTCACTCACCCACCTCCATTACCTCTCTTGGAAGATGGTTTTCCTGGTTGCGCTCACCTCCGCTCACAGAGTTAGCAAGCTTCAGGCCCTAGTGGCGGAGGCGCCTTATACTGGGTTCTACAAGAACTGAGTGGTGCTTCGCACGCACTCCAAATTCCTGCCGAAGTTAGTATCGCCCTTCCATCTCAACTAGGAAGTGGTGCTCCCTACTTCTTTTCAAGACCTCAGTCCAGTCGGGCAGAGACTGTCCTTCACACCTTGGACTATGCTTTGTCCTTCTATATTCAACGCATTCAGGGCCACTGCAAAGCTTCTCAGATTTTCATCTCCTACGACCCCAGTAGGCTGGGGGAGGCGGTGACAAAGCATATGCTGTCCACCTGGGTGGCGGACTGTATCGCCCTCGCCTATGAGCAGGCGGGGCTCCCGCTAGAAGGCCGCATCACAGCGCACCGTGTCAGGGCCATGGCGGCCTTGATGGTAAACTTGCACTCTGTCCCAATGGTGGACATCTGCCGGGCCACCACTTGGTCTTCAGTCCATACCTTCGCAGCCCATTACTGACTGGAAAGAGAGTCCCGATGGGACAGTGCCTTCAGCCAGGTCATGCTCCATAACCTTTTTGGGGTTTAGGCGACTCCTACCCCCTCTGACCCTTCTGTGTTCAGGCTACCAGTGCTGATTTCATCGGACACAGGGGTCCTACTGTGGTCTATGTACACGGACTCATTTGCTGCTGCTTGCGGCTCCCCATGAGGGAGCCCCTATTTTCGTTATGGCCTTTCAGTAGCCTGTCGCCTGGGAATCCTATATTTGAGGACTGACTTCCTGCTTGTTCCTGGAGAAAGCATAGCTACTCACCTGTAACATGTGTTCTCCGGGGACAGCAGGAATCATTCCTCACAACCCTCCCTCCTCCCCTTGAAATTGCTCCTTTATCATCTTTTATTTTTGCCGTCTTTTAGCTATGTCATCTGACTGAGCAGGATGGCACCCTTGGGTGGGAACCCACACATGCATGGTGGCATCTCCCAAAGGTTTTCTTTGAAAGCTGGGGGAATGCTTCCAAAAGGGCTCCATCAGTGCCGACGTCACCCATATGGGAGGGCTGATTCTTGCTGTCCCCAGAGAACACCTGTTACAGAGGAGTAGCTACGCTTTCAGTTCCTTGGAAATCTGATGGAGGCTAGAGCACACTGTGATGTCACTGAGCATTTTTAAAGCTTCTTTGTCATAAGTTAGTGCCTGTGTAACAAAGTTACTCCATTTCTTGTCTAACTTCTTGTAGGAGAAAACCGTCTTTGTTTTAGGACATATTTATTGTACATACATTTGTATAACTGCAGATTGATTTATCAGAAAAGGAAACTAGGTACAGTATCATGAAATGTTCACACATCTCGTGTAGCCAGAAAATCACCTGTCCATTATTATCATCTTCCCAATTTCTTCCAAACTTTCTAGCAAGCACATACTACTAAGGTCTAATCCAAGTGTGAACGTTTTGAAATTATATGTTTCTCTTACATTGAATCTTTGCAGAATGCATTTCCATCGTATAGGATGGTCAGATGTTTAAGTATTGATAGCCTGATCTTTCACATGGCTTACAAAAGTGATGTACATGTATGTTGCTTCAAAAGCTACCATATATAGAATTTTCTTTGGGAAGCAGTAAAATCTTAAATTTTATAGTGTCAATCCAAGATTTGGGGATTCATGCATTTGTCCTGTCCTCCTTTATAATCTTCTGTCCCTGGTCTTTAGTGCTTGATAAAAGGTAGATATGCACAAACTCAGTATGTGATGCTTTTGAAAATTGCTATAATCACACATTTTAAAAGTCACTTTATATGTTAAAAGTTTGTATCATGACATAGAGAAGTTTGTAATTTCTCCATTATAGTCTAGCAAATTTAGAGATTAAAGGGCTTGTTTACAAAGCCGCAATAGCGGTTTCCGATCGTTATCGGAGCCGCGGCCCCATTGAAATCAATGGGGCCGCGGCTCCGATAACGATCAGAAACCGCTACCGCGGCTTTGTAAACAAGCCCCTAAGCTTCAGCACACTGACATGGACCATGTGTCGGTAATGGTCTCTCTCAGGGTGATGATCTGCCCTCTATCAAATGGCAGGAAGCCCAAACAGACCTAGTCTAGTATAAATGTCCCTGTAAAATCTAAAGATATCAGTGCTCCTTTCAGAAAGTTTCATATCTAGTAGTTTTTGGGGATGCCCTTTTATTTATTTATTGCATAGCCACTCATTTTATTTGTTGCTTTGTACTTGGTGGCTTCTGTTTTTCAGCTTGACGTTCTCTTTACTTTACTTTTCAGGTGAATTTACTGTTATCATTGTCTAAATAGCAGAACAGATGAATGTGTCGAAGCAAGTTTCAAATGTGCTAATAAAGAGAAAGCAAATAGCAGAGCTGCTGTAGAAGTGCCTCTTGCGGCTCCCTACCTACTGTTTGAGGGACTTCAGGCAGTTCTGCATATGATATGCAATGACTGTCCGATTTCTGCTGCACAACTGGTGGAAGTGTTCCTGCTTTCAGAATCGTACTTATACATCATCCTGCCAAAGAGTCTTCTCTGTTCAAAAAAAGACTGCAGACTTCCCAGTTCCTCCAGCTACCTGTGCTATGTATTTTGACCATCCAAAAGAAATGTAGCATTGATTATTTCTTCTGGCTTGTAAATTCCATATAGGCAGTATGGAATGAATTAATTTTCTTGTAATTAAAGGGAAACAAGCTAGGGGAAATGTACTGAAGAAAACAGTAGAGAAAAAAATTCTTAACTCTCCTAGTAGAGGTTGTAGTGCATGTATGAAATGCGACTTAAACCGTTATAAAATGGGTAAACATGAACTAAGTTTTGGGATGTTCTCAATATGCATTGTGTTTGTGTAACATAGGTATCCTGTCAGACTTGCTCAGATAGGATTTAGGATTTGAGAAAAGGAGGTTGTGATCGGGGAATCCTGCAGTGTCTTCTGATAGCACTAGCTAAGAGACCTTTGTGAGAAGAAACTGCTATCGGATAATTCACTGTAGAGACAAGATGTGTAATACCTCTCTATATACACTCCTCTTCCTCATGTCTGTATGGAAAAATAAAAATAGAGACGTGCAGTGCAGAAGGATTTTGATGTGAGATTACATCCCCAAAATCCCAAATATGTTAAGAGATAATTGTAAGGTTTATGTTAAGTACTGCAGTGAGCGTGAACCTTGATGCAGAAAAGGATCAGAGGCTGCAGTTGTCAGAGGTGTGTATAGAGAACTTGGGGGCTTCTTTTAGGTCACAAGAAAGATGTGGCCTGAAAGATGGAAAAGGGGTGCAAAGATGTGCAATTACATGCTGCCTTTATTTAAGATGTATGTGTGGAAGTGGCTAGACAGGCAAGAACAAGAAACATTGCAGTAAATAATGGGAAGGAAGCATGATTAGAATGTGGACAGATATAGTACTAGATTACTTATTGATTGAGATTAGACAGTGTTGCAAAGAAAATGTTTCTATGTGCCAGAATTCAAAAGCTTTTAATCTAAACTGAAGATTGAAAAACTTGATTGTAAAGTGGGTGAAACACCGACAATTGTTTTGATAAATTTTTGAATACATGAAAAATAGGTGTCTAAAATCAAAGATCAGAACTGGATTAGAACACATCACTTAAACTGCAGGGATTTGAAGACTGATTAATATTTTTGCACAACAGAAGTTAGTTGTGTGTGAATGAGACATTGAACAACTGGTACATGATAATAATTGAGAAATTGGTGACTGCAGTAAACCTTGCACATGGTAAATTTTGCAATTTCAAGATACTTTAAAAATAGCAATTCCTTATTTATATTTCACTAATCCCATGCTCAGCTTTATAAATATCTGCCCAGAAGTATAGGCTGTAAAATATTATTCAGTGCTTTGTAAATATATATAAATGTGATTAATTTTATATTGTTTTCCTATGGAGATGGGGGATGGTTCCTGTACAAAATTTCTAATTCACTGTAAAGAAAAAAAAAGTATGCTAAAGATAAGTCTTTTAGAAGGGTTCAGTTTACTTGCTTGGAATATTTTTCACTACCAAAATACACAACTGCAAAGCAGCACAATGACCATGTAAATCTGTTGTAGAATCTAAGGTAGAATAAAGATTTGTTCCAATATTGTACAGTTTCAATTCTGATACAAATAATGTACATAATTTCGAAAGATTAATTTAAGATACTTTATATTCTCTGATTACAAACATGCTGTTTTAATATATGGGCTTTTTTAAATAAAGATTTTGTCTTTTATCTGGTCTTAAATGTAAATAATTGGATATCAAATCTGAGAAGCTTTAGTGTTGTATGTCTTGGTCTTCATGCTTTTAGATTAAAGAGATAAAGATTTGGACGTTTTCATGGTTGCTGAGTGGCATTGCCATTCCTCACGATCTTCATATTCAAAGGTTTTAGTTTACGTTACTGTGAGCACAAAAAAATGGCCTTTATCTAGCTGCTGTTTCTTTTCAGTACATTGTGGTTGTGAGGACCATGGGGAGAGCGTGCTGCCTTTAGTTGGACTAAGGTGCTGAGATTTGGGGGATGGAAATTTACCAGACTAGTAGTCAAAGGCAGCATGTTGTCACTACATTGGATTGTTTTTTTGTCAGAATTGCCAACACAGTAAAAAGGGAGAACCCTTTCACCGCTGTGGCCCATCCATTTTAATAAAGAAACATTTTTTAAAACAGCTTGTACTTAGCTGAGAAGTAACTTATCACCAGGCTGCACCCAGCACCATCGCAGTCAAACCGACGTGTCACGTTTCGGGTTCTTCAACTAAACACCCTGCTTCAGGTTAAGCTCGACGTGTCACGTTTCGGGTTCTTCAACTAAACACCCTGCTTCAGGTCAAGCTCTGCGTGGACAGTCATCAGCCTGAAGCAGGGTGTTTAGTTGAAGAACCCGAAACGTGACACGTCGGTTTGACTGCGATGGTGCTGGGTGCAGCCTGGTGATAAGTTACTTCTCAGCTAAGTACAAGCTGTTTTAAAAAATGTTTCTTTATTAAAATGGATGGGCCACAGCGGTGAAAGGGTTCTCCCTTTTTACTGTGTTGGCAATTCCGACAAAAAAACAAGATTTTTGGTAGGTTTATCTGTTGAGTTGGTTACTTTATTAGATCGGGTATTTTTTTTGGTGATATATTTTTGACCCAGGTCCCTGGTTTTTTATATTTCATATTTCATTGTTGACTACATTGGATTGGACAGATTACAGTTTACGGCAGGGAAGAAAGCGTAGTTACTCACCTGTAATGGGTGATCTCCGGAATCAGCAGGAATCTGCCCTCACATATGGGTGATGTCAGCAAAGACGGAGCCCACGTGGAAACCTCTTCCTAGCTTTCAAAGAAAGCCTTTGGGAGATGTACCACACATGCATAGTCCCCTTCTCGCCTAAGGGTGCCATCTTGCCTGAGTATGAAAGCATAGCACAAGACGGAAAAAAGAAAAGCAGCTCCACAGGGTGGAGGAAGGGTTGTGAGGAATGATTCCTGCTGTCCCTGGAGAACACCTGTTACAGGTGAGTAACTACGCTTTCTCTGGGAACAAGCAGGAAGTCAGTCCTCACACATGGGATTCCCCAGCTACAGGCTACCAAAAAAACCTGTAAAAGCCATGGGTGACCAGAAAAGGGTGAACACTGAGAAGCAGCAATTGAGTCGAGGAACACTAGACCCACGAGCGGCCCAGGTGTCAAGCAAGAAACCAGTTCTCTGATAGCCTGAACACACTAAAGGGCCAGAGGGCAGGAGTTGCCTTATACCCCAAACAAATGACAGAGTACTGCCTGGCTAAAGGTGCTGTCCCAGCGGGACTCCCTCTCCAGGCAGTAATGAGCTGCAAAGTTATGAACAGAAGACCAGGTGGTGGCCTGGCAGATCACTGCCAAGAGGACAGAGCGCAGGTTCACTGCAGATGCTGCCATGGCCCAGATGCTCTGTGCCATGACCAAGCACTTCAGTGAAAGACCAGCCTGCTTGTAAGCGGAGGCAATGCAGTCTGTGATCCAAGTGGTCAGGGTACACTTAGAGACCGCTGTCCCCAGCTAATTTGGATTGTCAGAGATGAAGACCTGTAAGGAGCAGCAGTGGACCCCAGGTATGCTCCAGATAGGACTCTGCCCTGCTGTCATGGGGCTGCGGAAAGAATGTGGGAAGTACCACCTCCTGAATGAAGTGGAATGGAGACACTACCTTTGGGAGAAACTTGGGGTGTGTGCGAAGCATGACCCTGTTATTGTAGAACCTCATATAAGGTGGGTGAGCCACCAGGGCCTGGAGCTCGCTGACCTGCAAGCTGAGATGAGCATCATGAGGAAGACCACCTTCCAGTTTAGATACTTGAGATGGCAGGAGCCGAGAGGCTTGGATGGTGACACAGTGAGTTTTGAAAGAACTATGTTGAGGTGCCATTCCGCTGCCGGGGGGGTGGACAGGTGACTTAGACAGTAGTAGGCCCCTCAGGAATTGAGTTATGAGTGGCTGAACGGAGAGGGGCTTGCCCTCAACCAGGTGATGGTGCACTGAAAGTTCACAGAGGTGAACACAGATTGAGTTGGACTTCAGCTTGCATGGGACAAGTGGAACAGGTACTGGAGTACCAGCTGGACCGAATTGGAGAAGGGGTTAATCCACCTCTCCGTGCATCAAACCGAGAATCTTCGCCACTTGAAGGTGTAGGCTCAGCGGGTGGAAGGCTTGCATGAAGCCAAAAAGACTGCCTCCACCTCGCTGGAGAGATCGAAGTGCGCCCTCTGCTATCCTTTCAACAACCAAGCTGTCAGAGACAGGGACCCCAGATTGGGGTGCAGGAAGGAGTCATCTTCCTGCGAGAGCAGGCTTGGGTTGCACCCCAGAGGGACCAGGGGCACCTGGGAAAGGTGGAGGAATAGCGGGAACCGTGACTGCTGGGCCCACCAAGGAGCTACCAGTATCAATGTGGCTCTGTCAAACTGGACCTTGAACAGGATCGTGGCGATCAGCAGTGTGGGCTGGAAGGTATAGTGGAGGCCCTCCATCCACAGGATGAGGAACGTATCTATTGCCACCCCTAAGGGATGTGGCTGCATGGAGCAGAAGCGGTCTAGCTGAGCATTGGCTGGGCTGGCAAAGAGTTCCACCTGCAGGAGCCCCAGAGGTGGAACTGTCAACTGGCCACACTGGGGTCCAGCTGCCACTTGTGTGGTTGGAGGACTCAGCTGAGACAATCTGCCAGGATGTTGTCCACCATTCATAGACTGCCCACAGAAGCATCCCACTGCTGCTAGCGAAGGAGCAGAGGCTCACCACCTCCTGGCACAGAAGGGATGAACCCATCACTCTCTGCTTGTTGATGTAGGACATCGCCACCTAATTGTTAGTTTGGATTGGCGCTGAAGTTTTGATGGAAAGCCCAGAGGGCAAGCGCTATCACCCGGAAGTCCAGGAGGTTGATCTGATGGAGGCTGTCCATCTGCGACTAGCTGCCCTGGGTACAGAGCTTGTCACAGTGGGTTCCTCAGCCCAGTTTGGAGGCATCCGTGGTAAGGATCCTCTGGGGGGTGGGAGCTTGGAAGAGCATCTTGGCCTTCAGGTGCTGGGGTGTTGTCTCCAGCCGAGGGAGTCTGCCAGAGAGCAGGTCACAACTACTCTGTCCTGTAGGCATCCCTTTGTTTACGACCATTAGGATCTCAGAGCCCACTGGGCCGGCCGCATGTGCAGGTGGGTGTCGGGATGACGTGTGCCATGGATGCCATGTGGCCTAGAAGGCACAGCATGAAACAAGCAGAGGCTGGAGGTCGACTGTGGATGTGCCTTGCTACTGCCTGGAGGCATTGGGCCCTGTCCAGAAGAAGGAAGGCCTTTGCTTGTACAGGGTCCAGCATTGCCCCTATGAATTCCAGGCATTGTGTCTGGTGGAGATGGGACTTTGGGTAATTTATGATGAACCCCCAAGTGTTCCAGAATGAGAATGATGTGGGCCATCGCCTGGTGGGCCTCTGCGGCGGTGCTGCCCTTTATGAGTCAGTCCAGGTACAGGAAGATGAACACTCCCTGGAGATGCAGGAAGGCAGCGACTACTGCTAGGCACTTGGTGAAGAGGCCAGACCGAAGGGTAGAACCCTGTAGTGATAATGGCAGCCTCCCACCATGAAGTGGAGGTACTGCCTGTGAAGGGGGTGGATGAGAATGTGTGTATAGGCATCTTTTAGCTCCAAGGAGCATAGCCAGTCTCCCTGCCAGAGGTATGGTAACAATATTCCAAGGGAGAGCATCTTGAATTTCTCCTTCACCAGGATCCAGTTGAGGTCTCGCAAGTCTAGCATCCCAGTCCTTTTGGGCACCAGGAAATAGCGTGAGTAGAACCCTTTGCCCCTGTGTTGGAGGGGGACGGGTTCCACCGCCGTCTGCCATAAAGTTTGTGAGTTCCTGCTGAAGTAGGACCCAGTGAAGGGGATGCATCAGTAGCTCTACTGGAAAGAATGGTGGGGTGTCTGTTCGAGGTGGAGGAGGGGTAACCCTCCTTGACCCACCTGCAAGGCCCACACGTCGGTGGTGATAGCAGGACAGCAATCAACAAAGAATACTAGACGTGCCCCGGTGTGCTGTGTGGTAGGCCCTTCCAGGGGAAGAGAGGCTATGCCCCAGAAGTCAACCCCCCCCCCCCCAGTTGCACCTGGAGCATGGTCTGGGGCTTGGGATCCTTAGGCTTATGAGGGCCGTGTCCTTGGCCTGCTGACCCTGCTGGGGAGCTGGGAAGGCTGCATGCTGAGGATAGTTTCCATAAGCCTTCCTCTTTTTCAGATATAGGGTTTTTGTTACCCGAGCCTTCCTTCAGGAAGGATCAGCAGTCTTCTTAGAGAGCCTGGTCCTGGTTATGAACTCTGACTCCAGCTCGGCAGCCTTGTCCATGATGGGTTTGCCAAAGAGGCTTTCTCCCTGGCACAGGACATCGACCAATTTGTCTTGTACCCATTGCTCCAAGTCAGGAAAACTGTAGCCAGGCATTGCGGTGGGCCCTAATGCCCACTGCTGCTACTCTAGCCGCCTACTGAAAGCCATCATAGGCCACCCAGTCATAAATTTGGAGAACTCCCTGACTTTTGAGACCAGGATCCAGAACCACTGGAGAGGCTCCTCGAAAGACCAGCCAAGAACCTGGCGAGTTCCCTTGCCGTGTCCTGCAGGTACATGCCCATGTACAGCTGGTAGGTCTGGATCCAGCTGATAAGCATCGAATTCTGGAAGCACTTCCTAGCCAGGTGTCCATGCTGTGGGCCTCCTTACCCGGGGCACGAGGAGTGTGTTTTCTGGCTCTTAAGCCTCCTCAGGGCAGACTCCACCACCATGGAGTTGTGGGGTAGTTGAGCTTTTTGGAAGCCAGGAATCTGGCGGACTTGTTACATCGAGTACAGCCGCCTGTTCAGAATGGGAACCAAGGCTGGGGTCTCCCACATGTGAAAGAGCAGCCACTCCAGGATAGGAGGAACAGACACCTTAAGGGCCTCTTTGGGGGAGCCTTATACTGGAGTATCTCGAAGTCCTCCACCCTAGACTCCTCCTTGGACTCCGTGGTGAACGCAAGGGCCTTCGCCATATCCCTCACAAAGTCCAGGAAGGCCAGATCCTCCAGTGGGGACTGGCACAGGAACTCTGGAGAGGAAGGGACCAAGGGACCATCCCTGTGGAGCCGGATATCTGGGGATTAGTTGTACTCAGTCTCCCAGTCTGACCCAGAGTCGGAGGAGACCTTGAGGGTCCCCCAGGCCTCTGTCTGGTGCCCCAGCCCTGATGGCCCTGAAGCCCCTGTGCTCCGAGTCGAGTGCGCTGTTGGGTGAAGTACTCAGTTCTGACTGGGCCTGAGGAGCTTCTTGAAGCCAATGGAGCTTGAAAATCGGCACCACCTCTGGGGAAGCCCTCACTATGGAGGGGCCAGTGGTCGGGAGTGATGACCCAGAGGAACCGGCCATCAGAGCCCTCTATTGGGCCATGAAGGCAGATAAAATCGATGCCCGATGACTCCACAGCCACTGGCAGGGGCACCGAGGACCTTAGCCCAATGCCGGCTCCGTCGAGGGGGTGTCCTCGTGAGGATGGCCTCGGAGGACGAGATCAATCTCCAGATGTCGATAGCATTTTCTCCCGCCGGGGAAGCTTCGAGGGCCGCTCCCGGCCATCACCCTCGGGCTCATGCCATGGGAGTCTCGTCACCTGAAAAGGCCACCGACGATGTCAGGCTCTTCGAGGGGCATCCTTCCTTTGGGGAGCCCCAGCTCGACGCTCGGTGACCTCAAGGCTCTGATGCAGCGTGGTCACTATGCGAGGCTGAAACCTCCATGGCAGCCCTCGAGGGTGCTGGTCCCGCAGATGACTCCGTGGCTGAGTCGGTCATGTGGAAAATCGACTCATGCTGCATCTTGCGGTCTCTGAGGGCCTTGGGGGTCATCTGCTGGCAGAGACCACATGCCAAGGGAACATGATCCGGCCTGAGGCACCGAAGGCAGCACTCATGCGGGTCCGTGCGTGATATGCAGTGAGCGCAACGATCGCAGGGGTTGAAGCCACTGATCGAGGCCATGGCAGGGAAGACTGTCCCCACAAGGTCAAACTCCCTTGGCTCAGCCAGAAAGGGTGCAAAACCCATGCATCAGAGAAAAACCCCTGAAGGGGAGAAAACAAGGATCCTGAAGAAAAATGTGATGCCAGAGACAGGTGGAATAAGAAGACGGTAGGGAACCAGTATGCCATGGGAGAAAAGTAAAGAATGACGACAAAGAAAAAAACAACTTTTTCTTGGGAGAACAGATGCACATCGGATGGGCTCCATGGCAAAAAGGAGACTGAGGCAAGATGGCACCCTTAGGTGGGAAGGGGACCACACTTGCTTGATACATCTCCCAAAGCCTTTCTTTGAAAGCTGGGGAGAGGTTACTGCACGGGCTTCATTGGCACCAACGTCACCCATACGTGAGGACTGACTTCCTGCTTGTTCCTGGAAAATAAAAGTTGCAAAGGACAATACATTTTCATTGTAGACATACTAGATGTAGTGATTTGTTAGTGTAATCAATGAGTAAGTGCTGGAGTGAACGCATGCCGTGTAGAGTTTGGTATTATAGGGGTATGAGGAAAAGAGATATGAATGCATGGGTGTGCGTAGTGGGAAAAACTGTGGTCAGGATGTTGGGATACCTGCTAGGTCAAAAGGGCTCCAGGGTGAAATAAGGAATTATAGACAGGTGGGCCTGATGTTGTGCTAGTCTAAATGGTAGAGGCTTTTCTGAACGTCAAAATTACTGGCAACTGGCTATCTGGATAGGCACAGATTAATATGGCAGAGCCAATATGGATTTAAGAAAAGGAAGTTTGGTCTACCACTTTGTTGGATTTTTTGGAAGGGGTTTAATAAACACATGGAGAAAGGAGAGTTGGATTTTCAGAAAGCATTTTGAGAAAGTCCCTCATGAGAGACTCCTCAAAAAATTAAAAAGTCATGGAATAGGAGCCAATGGACTATTGTAGACTAATAAATTGATTGAAAATTAGGAAATGGAGAATATGACTAAATTATCATTTCTCTCAATGGAGAGAGGTAAATAGAGGAGTACCTCAGATCTGTATAGGGACCAGTGCTTTTTAGCATATTTATAAATGATCTAAAAAATGGAGTGATAAGTCATGTGGTTAAATATATTGATGCTACAAAATTATTCAAAGTAAAATCACTAGCCAATTATTAAGAATTGCATAAGCATCTTGGGGATTAGGCGTCTAAGGATGAAATTTAATGTGGACAAGTGTAAAATAATACAGGGGAAAATAATCCAAACTATAGGTACACAATGCTGGGTTCTGTATTAGGCATTACCACTCAGAAAAGAATCTTAGGATCATTGTGGACAATATGTAGAAATCCTCATCTTGGTGTGTAGTGGTAGTCAATAACTCTTAAAATTCAAATTGCTTTATTAGGAAAGGAATATAAAATAAGAGTATATCATAATTTCTCCAGGACCAAGCAGGAACTCAGTCCTCACATATGGGTGACGTCGGTGCCGACGGAGCCCCCGTGTGGAGCATTTCCCCAGCTTTCATAGAAAGCCTTTGGGAATGCAGCACGCATGCGTGGTCCCCTTCCCACCCAAGGGTGCCATCTTGCTCAGTCTTCTTTTTTCCGCGGAGCCTGACGGATGTATATTCGTTTCACCCGAGGAAGAAGTTGATTTTCTCTGCGTTAACCTGTTTTTCTTCGGTTCAACGCCGGTTTCCCTTTCCCGCCTGAGCCCGATACGTCGGTATCGAGCCCAGATCTCTTTTTCGGTTTTTGTCCTTAGTGACTAGCGTTCGCGCCATTTTTTCTTTTTTCACTGGCAGCCCTGTCTTTTGACCTTGCAGGGTCCCTTTTTCCCCTGATGGCTGCCAGCGGGTTTAAAAAGTGTGATCGGTGTAAGAAACTTATGTCTCTCACCAACACACATGATTGCTGCCTCTGGTGCCTCAGAACCGATCATGACCCGATGATCTGTGGTCCGTGTGGGAAGATGTCCTCTAAGGCGTTAAGGAGTCGGCAGCACCAAAAGGAAAGAATCTTCTCTGACTCCGCGTCCGGGAGGGCCCGGACCTCGTCAGAGGCCTCGACATCTTGGGACTCCGGCCCTGAGCAGCGTCGAGGCTCCTCTGAAAGGGGGTCTTCCTCGCGGGAGCATCGTAAGAAGAAAAAACCCGCAAGGGCGGCGTCGGTGGATGCACTTGGCTCCTCGAGGGCTAAGTCGCATAGCCCCGAGCGCCGTCCCGGGTCTTCGGAGTCGGAGAGGCCTGCAAAACAACCTCGTGTGGAGATGGAGTCCCTGGGTCACGTGAGTACTGTAGTCCTCATGGACTCACCTCCAGGGGAGCCGACGTCGGGCCCGGCACCGCCGGAGCCCGATTCGGGGGCTGCTGAGTCTCCTGAGCTCGGACTTAGGTTGACGGCCTTGGAGAGCAGCTTGGCTGCCTTCATGGAACAGCAGCGGGCACTGATCGCCAGTCTTACCGGTGCATCTGCCCCAACCACCGGGACATCGACGTCCAAGTCGACCCCGGAGGCCGAGCCGATCCTCGAGTCCATGCGAGCTCGAGTCAATCCTCGGCCAAGGTCCCCTTTGGCCTCCCGTTCGGGACGAGGTCATTGACGCCAGTACCCTCGGCGTCGGGGCGGATGGCATCGATGCCTGCCCGACCGGAGCCGCTCGATTCCTCCTCCGAAGAGTCGGGCTGGGAGATGGAGGATGAGGAGTCGCCCGACACCTTTCGGACTCGGTGCATTCCTTTGGACTCGCCCGAGTCCGAGCCTCTGAGAAGGTCCCCCGGAGGATACCCGGTTCTCGGACTTCGTGCGGGACATGGCCAAGGCTTTGGCATTCCCCGTGGATCCCGAGGAGGAGCCGAGGAGCTCGAGGCCCTACAGTATGACTCTCCTACGAAGGAGGCCTTTACTGTTCCGGTTCCTACGATGCTGGAACGGTTGCTCTTCCGCATGTGGGAGACGCCGGCGTTGACGCCGGTTTTAAGCAAACAGGTTGATTCCATCTATCGAGTCCGCAAGAGCCCCGGGTTCCAAAAGGCACAATTACCGCACCACTCCATGGTTATGGAATCGGCCATGCATCGTCTGAAGAGTCAGAAGATGCACTCCTCAGTGCCTCCCAGCCGGGAGGCCCGGAACCTGGATGCCCTCGGTAAGAAGTGCTTCCAGGGCTCTGTTTGCTTGCCATGTACAGGCCTAGCAGCTGGGCATGTACCTTTGAGACCTGGCGAAGGAGATTGCCGGGTTCTCTGCTGGTCTCTCCGAGGAACCTTTGGAGAGGTTCAATGCTTTGTCCTCGGGTATTGCTCAAAGTTTATATCTCGAGCAGCCTATGATGGCTTCGAGGCTTCGGCCCGAGTAGCCGCGGCCGGCATCGGTGCACGCCGTCAGGCTTGGCTACAGTCATCGGACCTCGAGCCATGGGTGCAGGACAAGTTGGTCGATGTCCCCTGCCGAGGTGAAAACCTCTTTGGCAAGCCCATGGCTGACAAGGCTGCCGAACTCGAGACCGAGACTCTTACCTGGACAAGGCTGTCCAGAAAAACCTCTGCCCCTTCTCAGAAGAAGGGGGGCTCGGGGGAAAAAAGACCTTTTACCCGAGGAAGTCCTCTGCCTATAAACGGTACCCTCGTTATTAGGCCTCTGTAGCTCCCCTACAGGGTCAGCAGGCCAAGGGGCAGGGTCATGGGCCCCGTAGGCAGAAGGCCCCCAAGCTTCCTACTCCGGCTCCTGCTCAGCAGGGAGGGGGATTTTGACTGCATTGGCATAGCCTCAGCTGGCCCCCATCAGCACTGGAGGCAGGCTGGCCCTGTTCGCCCACAGGTAGTCAGCCGTCACAAGGGAAACCTGGGTTCTAAGTATAGTCCAGAAGGGCTATGTCCTCCACTTCCACCAGGTACCCCCCTACTATTTTCCAGGGGAGCCTCCCAGACTCCCTCTGCACAGGAACTTACTCCTGCAGGAGTTGGCAGGTCTTCTGAAGGAACAGGCAGTGGAACTGGTGCCCCACCACCTGAGAGGTCATGGCTTCTATTCCAGGTACTTCCTGGTACCAAAGAGAACAGGAGGCCTCAAACCCATCCTAGACTTGCGAAACCTGAACAAGTTCCTGGAGAGGGAAAAGTTCAAGATGCTTACCCTTGGAATCCTGCTGCCTTACCTCCAGCAGGGAGATTGGCTATACTCGCATCCTTATTCATCCAGACCACAGACAATATCTCAGATTTGTAGTGGGAGGAAACCATTATCAGTACAGAGTACTGCCTTTTGGCCTTACATCCGCCCCCAGAGTATTCACCAAGTGCCAGGCGGTGGTAGCGGCCTACCTCGGGGTTCAAGGCCTCTTTGTATTTCCATATCTGGACGATTGGCTCATCAGGGGTCAGTCCCTGCAAGAGGCCAGTCAAGCCACCCTTCGCACTGTCGCTCTGCTTCAGCACCTGGGGTTTGTCATAAACTTCGCAAAGTCCAGTTTGCAACTCTCCCAGAACATGGAGTTCATAGGAGCTCAACTGGACACCTTTCAGGCAAAGGCCTTTCTACCAGTGGACAGGGCCCACAGATTGATGGCTCTAGCCAGGCTATTCCACAGCAATTCTCTGGTCTCCGCCAGACAATTCCTGAGGCTCTTAGGCCACATGGCATCTACAGTCCATGTGACTCCAAATGCCCGTCTACACATGAGGCCAGCTCAGTGGGGCCTCCGGACTCAGTGGCACCAAGCCTCCGGAAGCCTCACGGACAAAGTGAGGTTGTCTGGCCTACTACAGTCTTCTCTGCAATGGTGGCTTCATCTTCCGAATCTAGTGCAAGGGGTGCCTTTTCAGGCACCTCCACACTCAGGTGCTGACAACCGATGCTTCTCTTCAAGGTTGGGGTGCACATTGCCAAGGGGCATGTACTCAAGGCCTGTGGAATTCTTTGAAGGCCGCACAGCAGATCAATCTCTTAGAACTGAGAGCTATCCGCTTAGCCCTGAGAACTTTCTCTCATCTCATCTCTCACCAGTCCATCTTGGTTCAGACGGACAATCAAGTGGCTATGTTCTATGTGAACAAACAAGGGGGCACAGGGTCCCGCCTTCTCTGTCAGGAAGCGCAGAAACTGTGCTCCTGGGCAGTCAATCATGGCATTCTTCTCAAAGCAGTCTACCTCCCAGGTCAGGAGAATTGCCTGGCGGACAGATTGAGTAGGAGTGGAGGAGTGGCCTAATGGTTGGGGCAAGGTACTTCAGGCTGGAAGGTCGGGGGTTCAAATCCCACTAGAGGACAGCAACCTTGGGCCGGAAGGACTGGGGTTTCTAGTCCCACAGGTGCTCCTTGTGGTCTTGGGCAAGCCACTTAATCCTCCATAGCCCATGTTCCCTGTAAAATAGTTATCTCCAAGTTATAATGCCCTGTTCAATGTAATTTCAGTTTGTTCAATGTAAACCGCACTGATGCAGAATAGCGCGGTATATAAGAGAATGTAAATAAATAAATAAATAAATAAATCCTGCAGCCACACGAATGGCAGTTGAACCCTTTAGTGGTTCAACAGGTCTTCCTGAGATGGGGTCTTCCAACCATAGATCTCTTTGCCTGTCCTCTGAACCGTCAACTACCCAGGTTCTGTTCCAGACAACCGCATCCTCTGAGTAGCAGCGGATGCTTTTCTCATTCCATGGTCTACAGGTCTACTATATTTATTTATTTATTTTATTTAATGGTATTTATATACCGCCTTATCATTCAATCAAAGCGGTTTCCACGGCAAACAATCAAGGGGGCAAATGTTTTCATGCAGTGTACAGAGTGGTGTGGATGTGTTGGCGGGGATGTGATTAGATTTGGTTTATCTACATAGTGTGCTATTATACATCATGAGCTATTATACAGTTCAGTTCAGTTCAGTTATATGCATTTCCTCCCACGCCTCTAGTGTCCAAGACACTATTCAAGGTGATCCAGGACAAGGCCTCAGTGATTCTGGTGGCCCCCAGGTGGCCAAGGCAACCCTGGTTCCCACTACTGTTGCAACTGGCGGTGGACACTCCTTCCTCTGGGGATGCAACCCGATCTCCTGTTTCAGGAGCAGGGGTCCCTCTTGCACCCCAATCTCCAGTCCCTCAATTTGATGGCCTGGCTGCTGAAAGGGTAGTCCTAGCGCCTTTACTACTGCCTAGGGAAGTGGAGGACGTAGTCTTGGCCTCTAGGAGGCAGTCCACCAGAAAGTCTTATGCCCTTAAGTGGCGTAGATTCTCTACCTGGTGTACTCAACACAACGAGAATCCATTCTCATGCCTGGTACCAGTGGTGCTGCAGTATTTGCTTCACCTGTCCAACCTAGGCCCTTAAGTCCAATTCTGTTAGAGTTCATCTTAGTGCTCTTTCAGCACACCACATACAGGTGGAGGGTCAGTCTCTCTCTAGTCATCCTTTGGTGGCTCGCTTCCTCAGAGGCCTGCTTTTGCTTAAGCCTCCAGTGCGTCCACCTGCCACGGAATGGGTTTTAAATGTGGTCTTGCAACGGCTTACTTGCCCACCATTTGAACCTATGGCCACTTGCCCTCTGTGTTTTCTGTCCTGGAAAACGCTATTTCTGGTAGCCCTTACCTCAGCAAGGCGAGTGAGTGAGCTTGAGGCCCTAGTCTCAGAAGCACCTTATACTAGGTTCTATAGGAACAGGGTAGTCTTATGGACTCACCCTAAGTTCCTTCCAAAGGTTGTCTCCTCCTTCCACCTCAATCAGGAGGTGGTTCTTCCGACTTTCTTTCCCAGGCCTCATGCTAGCCGGGCTGAGATGGTCTTGCATACCCTGGACTGTAGGAGGGCGTTGTCCTTTTACCTTGACCGTATGCGGGAGCACCGGAGGGCGGTTCAGCTCTTCGTCTCTTATGACCCCAATAAATTGGGGTTGGCTGTCTCCAAGCGTACGTTGTCCATATGGGTAGCTGACTGCATCGCCTGGGCTTACAGGGCAGCCGGCCTCTTGTTGCAGGGTCGAGTTACGGCTCACCGTGTCAGGGCGAAGGCTGCGTCAGTGGCTCATCTCTGCTCTGTTCCGTTAGCAGACATCTGCCAGGCTGCTGCTTGGTCTTCAAGCCAGACTTTTGCGGCCCACTACTGCCTTAAGAGGGAGTCCCGCAGGGACAGTGCTTTCTGGCAAGCGGTACTCCATAATCTCTTTGGGGTCTAGGCAACTCCTACCCTCCGGCCCTGGTGTTGGGCAACCTTTTGGGGGCGTTATCAGAGAAGATTCTGTTCTTGCATGCTGAGGCTCTAGAGGGAGCTCAATTTTTCAGTTTGGGGCCTCTGATAGCCCTGAGCTAGGGAGTCCCATATGTGAGGACTGACTTCCTGCTTGGTCCTGGAGAAAGAGTAGTTACTCACCTGTAACAGGTGTTCTCCAGGAGCAGCAGGAATCGGTCCTCACAACCCTCCCTCCTCCCCTTGGAGTTGCAGTCATGATTTATTTTTGCTGTCTTTTAGCTATGTCATCCGACTGAGCAAGATGGCACCCTTGGGCGGGAAGGGGACCGTGCATGTGTGCTGCATTCCCAAAGGCTTTCTATGAAAGCTGGGGAAATGCTCCCCCCGGGGGCTCCGTCGGTGCCCATATGTGAGGACTGATTCCTGCTGCTCCTGGAGAACACTTGTTACAGGTGAGTAACTACTCTATCTTTGTATAGATCAATAGGGTGATTGGACCCTTGAGTATTGCATATTGTTTTGGTCATCCCATCTGAACTAGTAAAGGTTCCAAGAACAGTGGACAAAATGATGATTGGGGGGGTGCGCGCGCTCTTCAGCTTCGAAAAGAGACAAGTGGAAGGAAGATATGATAAAGGTCTAAAATAATGACTGGAATGGAACGAGTACACATAGATCAATTATTTACTCCTCCAAAAAGTTGAAAGACTAGGGGACATACAGTAAATTGAAGCTACAATGTAGCATATTTAAGACTAATTGTAGAAAATATTTTTTCACTGAACACATAATCAAACTCTGGAATTTGTTGCCGGAGGATGTAGTAAAACCTGGGATAAGCAGCACAGAATTTGTCTGTCTTTTGGGAACCTGATAGGTACAGTACTTGTGATCTGGATTGGCTATTGTTGGAATCAGGATACTGGGCTTGATGGACCTTTGGTTTGACCCAGTATGGCATATCTTATGTTCTTATGACAAGCTATGGGATACACCGGGGAGGGCTTGAGAAACAGAGGCCTAGAGTGAAAGGAAAAGTGGCTTGAGCTAGCTTTGATGACTTCCTTTGGGAAGAAAAAATAATTTCAGATGAAATAATGAAAGCTATGCAAATATCTGCTCTGAACATAAGCAATTCCACTCTCAATACATTTACTCATCGTAGTGGGTGAGGTGAGGTAGGTTGAGGCAAAGCAGAGCCTAACAAAGAAAAGGTGCTACTTGTGTAGTCTGAATATCTCTTTCTGGACCCTTTCAATTTTTTTATTTAGATTTCTATTAAAAACCAAGAACATAACCAACAATACAATGGAGCCATACACTATTCTGCACAGTAGTGCAAGATTGAGGACACAGTACCATAAAACAAATAGAAAATGAAGTTCTCACAATATTAAATGAGCCAACCCCCATCCCACTGGTGGGAATCGCAGTAAAATATAGGAGGGTTATACAATATTTGTGAAGGCAACAGGTTAAAACAGATCATATCTCGGGGGGGGGGGGGGTCACAACAAATATTCCAACTCAAAACGGTCCCTCCAAGACCTCAAATGTACTCCTCCAGGGGCCCGTCCCCCAACCCAAAGGCACGCCCCACAACATATTCTATTCACCTTGACCACTTTCATGCACCAATCCTCAAATTGACCCCAGACTTTCTGAAAAGCGGGTAATCTGTTGGTGCAGAGCAGTTAATTTAGCCATACCCTGAATATATATCTAAGTTTAGCACTCACCAACCCCAGGAGAGGAGCCTCCAATCTATGCCAGAACTGCACTACTGCCAGCCATGCAACAATGAATAAGTGATACAGCCAATCCCTAGCACATTCCCTCTCACCCTCCAGCCCAATAAATAGCACGCTGGATGCATGGCATATGGCTCAGCACTGTTGTTCTTGCAACTTCTTTCTGCTTTGGTTGGCAATGTTTTATGCTGAGAGCTCCTTGAAGAAGCCATGGAGGCTAAACACCCGGTGTCGGCTCTTTTTTTGCTGGGAGCTCTGTTCAGGTTTTGCCACGTTAAGATGAAGCTAAGCTAAGTACTTTTCTGTTTGGGTGCTGTGTACTGAGGTTTACCTTAGCCATTAAGTTGCTTTGAACCAGCGTTACTGAAAGTTTATTGTCCATGTTGCCTTGTGAATATCTAGCTATATATTTATAGGTGGACGGAGATGCTAATAATGTTTTTCATTTTCTAAAGTTAAAGAATTTTGATGTTTTTGTGAAGTTATCTGTGGACTATATAAAGGATTCATCTCCCCAACTTAGAGGTTTTTGACCACTGATGTTTTGAGCAGGGTCGGTTACTGTTTCTGCCGACTGACTGGCTCACCCTCTTTGTTGATTATACAAAAGGGCAACTGAGGTCTTTTCCTCTATAAAGATATCACATTCTTTGTTTTTTTGGATGCTCTCTCCTTTTCTTTTTCAAGAGTATATGATTTTTATGCCTAACTTGGGAGTTTCTTGTTATTTTTCCAATAAATAACAAAGCCAGAGCTATAGAGGGGGTCAGCTGGCATTTCAACACCTGGGCAATAAAACTAAAAACCTTCCTCCAAAATGAGACAACTCCCAAGTAGTCCCACCAAATATGTTGAAAGGTACCCACCCTGCCACACAAGTGCCAGCATTGTCCAGCCCCATACCCCATCTTTTGTAGTCTGTGGGGCGTATAGTACCACCTATAAAAAAATTTATAAGAGTTTTTAATTAGACATACCACTTGAAGTATGTTGAACAGATATCGGATCGTTGGATACTATTCCCTCTCAAACCACTCCAACTCAGAATCTTCCCAATGCAATTGGTGTATCCCCTTGCCCAAGTCCCACTCACCCAAAGCTTTGTACAAATGAGAAACACAGCCTTTCATGGACCCTGAGAAAAAACCAACTTTGAGAGCAGTCAGCTCAACTCTCCAATTGCCCCTCAGGAAAGGAGTCACTTATAGAAAGGGGAAAATATTCCACTCGGCAAGACCAAACTCCTGCTGAGCCTCAGGAAAGGTTATGAGCTAACCATCCCTCCAAAGCTGCCCCAAAGCCTCATATGCTCCCACCACCAAATGGCCAGATTTGCAATGCCAGGGGAGAAATGTGGATTGAAACAAATAGGGGACAGGTCAAATACTTGTCAAGCACCAATAAGCCTCGTTCGCTGCCTTTCCCAAATCCACAATGTATGCCCTATCCAAGAGCTGATCTGAGTCCACCTGCCCACCTACAAAGACACCTGCCAGCAAATGTACTGGAGAGGGCAGGTCCCCACTGCATCCTGCTCCAAGGAGACCTATTCCTTCCATGTGTAATTGGACCTCTCCACTGCGCCCCTCAATTGAGCTGTGGAATAATACCTCAATAGATCCAGGACAGCCAAGCCACCCTCCTCTTAAGACCGGCTGAGCACCCGCTGAGTGACAGGGGGAGGCCTAAAGCCCCAAATAAATTCCAAAATCCCCCGCTGCCACTTCCTCAGGCAAGCCAGCGGGACATCCACTGGAAGAGCATTCAGAAGATACAAAAATCTAGGCACCGCCATCAGTTTAACACTGTTAATCCTATCAAACCAGATAAACTGAGTTTCTGCCAGGAATGGAAATCGGAACAAACAGACCACTAAAGGAGCTCATAATTAAGAGTTTAAAGTTTAAGTAGGTCCACTGCCAAACACATGCCCAAATAACAGATATGTGATTTAGCCCTCCAGTATGGGTAGAACTCCCAAAGTTTCCTCCTCTTGGTTGGGGCAGTAGAAATATCAAGGATTTCAGATTTAGATGCATTCATCCTGAAGCCAGACACCAGGCTATATGCCTCCAGCTCTTCACCAACTCCTACCAGTGACTGGACCAGATTCGAAAGAGTGAATATGAGGTCATCCATAAACAGGGAGATCTTATGAGGCAAAACTCCCCCTCCGATCCCCACAATGTCTCCCTGCACCCAAATATGATGTGCCAGTGGCTCCATAGCAAGAGCAAATAGTAAGAGAGATAACAGGCAATTCTGGTCACCGCATCTTAAAAAGGATATAGCATTATTAGAAAAGGTACAGAGAAGAGCCACCAAAATGGTACAGGGGATGGAAGGATACCCCTATGAAAAGAGGCTAAAAAGGTTAGGGCTCTTCAACCTGGAAAAGAGACAGCTGAGGTGAGATATGATAGAGGTCTATAAATTAATGAATGGAGTGGAATGGGTAAACGTAGATTGATTGTTTACGCTATCAAAATATAGAAAGACTAGGGGACATGCAATGAAGCTACAGTGTAACTTATTTAAGACTAATAAGAGAAAATATTTTTTCATTCAATGTGTAATCAAACTTTAGAATTCGTTACCGGAGGATGTAGTAAAAGCTGTTAGTGTAGCTGTGTTTAAAAAAAGATTTGGACAAGTTCCTAGAAAGGTCCATAAACCATTATTAAAGGGGACTTGGGAAATCCACTGCTTGTCCCATTACAAGCATTGAGAACCACCACCCAGGAAAAAGATTTAGGCTTCATCGTGGATAACATGTTAAAACCCTCTGCCCAGTGTGCAGCGGCGGCCAAGAGAGCAAATAAAATGCTAGGTATCATAAGGAAAGGAATGGAAAATAAAACAAAGGATATAATAATGCCTCTGTATCATTCTATGGTGCGACCACACCTTGAATATTGTGTGCAATTCTGGTCGCCGTATCTTAAAAAGGATATAGCATTATTAGAAAAGGTACAGAGAAGGAGCCACCAAAATGGTAAAAGGGATAGAAGGATACTCCTATGAAGAGCGGCTAAAAAGGTTAGGGCTCTTCAACCTGGAAAAGAGACAGCTGAGGGGAGATATAGAGGTCTATAAATTAATGAATGGAGTGGAATGGGTAAATGTAGATCGATTGTTTACATCATCAGAATATAAAAAGACTAGGGGACATGCAATGAAGCTACAGAATAACCTATTTAAGACTAATAAGAAAAAATATTTTTTCACTCAACATGTAATCGAACTCTGGAATTTGTTACCGGAGGATGCAGTAAAAGCTGTTAGTGTAGGGTTTAAAAAAGGTTTGGACAAGTTCCTGGAGGAAAGGTCCATAAACCATTATTAAAAGGGACCCAGGATATCACTGCTTGACCCCATACAAGCACTGAGGAACCTGTGTCTTTTGGGGAGACTGCTAGGTACTTATGACATAGATTGTCCACTGCTGGAAACAGGATACTGGGCTTGATGGACCTTGGTCTGACCCAGTATGGCATATCTTATGTTCTTATTGTGGAACCTGTGTCTTTTGGGGAAACTGCTACGTACTTGTGACCTAGATTGGCCACTGTTGGAAACAGGATACTGGGCTTGATGGACCTTGGTTTGACTCAGTATGACATTTCTTATGTTCTTATTCCCTGTTTCAATTCAAATGGCGGAATAAGATGCATTAATCTTTAAATGAGCTAATGGGTGCATATATAATGCCTGAATCCATTGTTGAAAAGACCTCCCTGGTCCCTTTTTCTCTAGCACTTGGAAAACATAGGGCCAGTAGACCCTATCGAAGACCTTTTCTGCATCAATAGTAAAGAGAACTGGACCCCCCTTCTTCTTAATCACTTGGATCAAATTAAGAATTTTGCGGACATTTTCCGAAAATTGCCTGGTATAAACCCAGCTTGATTACTATAGACCAGACGGGGCATCAGGAGTTGCAGCCGATTGCCCAAGCACCTTAGCAAAACTTTTCTGGTCTATCCCCAGTAATGAAATAGGCCCTTAGGAGCTGCACTGAGTGGAACCTTCCCTTCTTTGTGCAATATAGTAACACCTGTCACTCTCATAGAGGAGGGCATAACTCCCTCTGCCAAAAACCCATTGTACACCCTCACCAATACATCCACGATCTGATCCTGAAAAGTCTTGTAGAAGAAATCTGTATACCCGTCCAAGCCAGGAACATTCGAGTGCGGAAGACCCTTGATAACCTGGAGAATTTCAACAGCTGTGATAGGACAGCCAAGGAGGCACTGGTCCTCCTCCAAAGCACATGGGAGCTCACAGCCCCTCAAATAATTATTATGATGATCTTTCGAGGCCTCCTATTCCAGAGTGTAAAGACCCTTATAGAACTCAACAAAGTAGCTTTGAATGCTCGCTTCATCAAGTAAATCCACCCCTTCTTTATTCTTAATGTTCCAGATAGCATTTTGGGATTATTCCTTCCTCCCTGCTTTGTTACCATATTCAAAGTGCACCTGCCCTACTTGGTCCAATGCTTGCCTTATCTTATGTAACTGAAGACCTTGCAGACACAGCTTCTTGGAAGCTAATTCCCCTATCCACTCAGGATCCTGACTGCCTTGTTTCAATTAACCTTCTATCTGCACAATATCAGCATGCAACCATTCCATTACCCGGTTTCTCTCCCTTTTCTTATGTGCTCCCAGATTAATCAGGTGGCCACGCACCACAGCTTTCAAGCAATCCCAGAGTACACCAGGCGAACAGTCCCCAGTGTCATTAAATTTTAGATACTCATTGATCACTCCCTTAAGCATAGCACAAGCCTCTGGATCCTCTAAAAGTGTATCATTCAAATGCCAAACCCCCCTGGGTCTCAAAGAGGGACCCAGTCCCAGGCTCAGCCACACTGGTGCATGATCTGACCACATCCTATCAGAAATCTTACAATCCCTAACAGAACCCTTAAGCCCTGTACTTGCCCACATATAATCAATGTGAGTGTAGGAGTCGTGGACTTCAGGAGTAGTCTTGTTCTCCAAGGTGTAGTCTCTGCTATATATATATTAAGTCAAAAAAATTCATCCACCTCTTTAAAGCCCGGTGCCCAGACAAGTCACCCAGCCCGACCCCCTTAGATGTATCCACCACTGGGTTAACAGCCAAGTTAACATCCCCACCTGTGAGGATTTGGACTTCCACAAATTCCCCCATTACATGTATTAATTTGTCAAAGAAGGAAGCTTGGGGCATAGACACTGCCCAGAGTAAGTTTATGCCCTCTCATCTCCCCCTTGAAAAACAAAAAATGGTCTTCCTTATCTCTGGAAACATCTATCAAACGAAATTGAAGGTCAGAACTCAATAAAATAGCTACTCCACCTGTTTTCTTACCCAGCAATTGCAGGCAAACCAGCTTGTCTTAAATTTTTTGTGCAAGACTCTAAAGGAGATGGATGTCCTGCAAAAGAGCTATCTGCACCTGCAGCCGAGAGAGTTCTTTGAATAACTGTTGGCGCTTGTGAGGGGAGTTAATCTCCCGAACATTAATGTCTCTATAGTAACATCCCCTATGGTCCCCATGACAAGCCTCATCCGTCCAAAACCCCATAAGAACCCCCCCCCCCCAGCAAGTCAAGCCTTTCCTCTCCCCCTTCAATACAAACTGCCTCAAAAACAGGGTTCCCACATGCACCATGACCACTTTTCCTTCATAATATAGACAATTTCAACCATCTGCATGTTGTTCCCCCCACAACAAAACTAACAAGCACTACCCAGTCCCAATTGTGAGCACTCCTGCTCCCCAGCACATAACTCATCAAATATATGCAATCTGACCAACACTGATACTCATGGTAGGCCCAATTAGCCAAATATACTGAGTCCAGTAGCATCAATGTCCACATCAAGCAGGAGGGTCTGATACTTGCTCAGCTTCATCAGAATGGCACCAGAGCCTCTTCCCACCCTGTCAGGAACTCTCCCAATGTGGCTTTGAAATGCCAGATTTTTTTTACCCTCTGGAGAATGCGAGCCCTTAGGCAAATTCGCTCATCCAGCATCTTTGAAAATGTTGGATCCCTCTTCAGGCATGTGAACATGGACCTGTCGACCATCCAGCAAGAATTGCAATCCAAATAGGAAGGTCCAGTGATATCTAATATTCTCTTCAAGAAGCTGCTGAGTGACTGGACAGAAATCACAGCGTTTTCTCACAGTAATAGCTGACAGATCTCCATATAGTTCAATATTTGTGTTCTCTTATTTAACTTGGCCTAGTTTCCCTGCAGCCTGTAGGATAGTTTCTTTTGAGGCATACTCATGAAAACACGCGAGTACATCTTGCGGTTTCCCGCCTCTCAGTTGGCCTATGTGCAATAGGTCCATTCAACTTTTAGATATAGAGATCCAAGATCTAGCTGAGCAGCCTGGGCCACTGCACCATAGAGTCACTCCACCAACTTTGCATAATTAATCAGCCCTGTAGGTTCAGGAAGGCCATGGATGCGCATGTTACAGCATCGGCCAATTCTCCAGGTCTTTGACCTTTAGCAGCAGATCCTCATGTGATTCTAACACCATTGTAAGGTTTTTAGTCACACCTGTATCCTCATGTTCATCCAAGCATGCCTCTGTGTCTTCAATCTGTTGACCCAGGTCATGAATGTCTGTCCGCACATCTGCCATCCACGTCTGGACATCGTGCTGCAAAGAGGTAATGTCTGTTCTTAAGTCAGTGAACCACTGGTGCATTTTTGTGCACAAAGAGGCCAAATCTGTCTGGGTCCCCATGGTGGAGCCACCCGGCCCCAAGTCTTTATTGTGGGAGGACTCAGTAGCATGGCTTGCCATTTTGAGCGCAGCCTCATGCCCCATATTGTTGCCCTTAAATGCAAAGGTTTTAATATGCATGGAAGGATTTTTTGCTGCCCGGCCTTCTGATCTCTTCCCAAATTACAGGACACAGTCAAAGATCACAGCTGGGAGGATATGGCTGGTAGAGATGATGGAATGGGCTTTTGGCTATCAGGAGCAGTGCAGGTCAGGATGCCATCATGGCAGTTACATCACCGGAACCTCTCCGTTAAAGTTTTGGGTGATTCAAAGCAGCATGAATAGCAAATAGCTTTTATTGCACTTAGATATCTGGGAAAACTCCACATTCAGTTACTCTTCACTTTGTGGAGGCTCAAGCCTTTAGAGGTCATTCAATATCTTAGTTCAGATTGCTGTGGTGGTGATTTCTGTACAATCATGGAGAGCAGGGGGGGGGGCTTCCTAAGGGTGTTTACAGATGTTTACTGCAGCTTTTTCATCAACTGCAGTAATCAAGCTCCTGTATGGGGACAAATGAAAAAGCTGATGAGCACTTCACGCCTTTTCAAGGCATTGCCACTTTTGATTGTATAAAATGTTCATGTCCTCATTTAGAAGTCTTTGCTAAGCACAAGTATTCACAGTGATTACTGACAGTGGAAATAATTTGTACTGAAGGAGTATGTGCAAATAAAGGTCAACAAAGACGTTGTGGTTGATATCTTTTTTACTGGATTAACTAAATATATTTTTGACAAGCTTTAGAGAGTTATGCTCTTTTCAGCAGGTCTATGAAGGAATAATGGGTTTAAGTAGTACAAACTCTAGGCTTTGGGTTGTCTGCATACATATATGTCATTACATATCAAAGCAAGGTGTGGGATACAGTGCCAATTTATATGACATAGATACTGTCTGATCTTAGATAGTCTGCATCTGTCGTTAAATTACAATGAAAGGCATAGGTGAGGAGATAGTAACTGCCTTTCAAAGTTTTATGTTGGGTAATGGGTACGGAAACCCAATGTTTCTTCAGTTCTTTTATGTCACAATTAAAACATTTGATCATTTTAATTTCAAGTGTTTTCCTTTCATGCAGGTTCCTGAAGTTTCCTTGCAGGACTGATAGTGAGGTGGTTAAGGAGTGATTTTCCTTTGAGAAGTGCTTACCTTCTGGGCTAATGTTCTATTTTTATCTGTAACAGTTTATGGTATGTCTATGAAGGTTGATACATGTTCTCAGTTGTTGGCGTGCTTCTCCAGTGTAGCACCCCTCTTCACGTTTTTTGAATTGGATCATATACTGTATACTATATTCACAGAAAAGTATGAATATGAGCCTTTTATTTTGAATTTCTTTCCCATGTGGGTAGTTATAGGGTCCTGTGATATGCATTGGCATAACTAGCACCAGGCATTTTCGCAGAGTTTTGTGCCATTTTCTTTCATTTGGGATTCTGTTTGGAGTTTACTCCCTACAAGCTTTTGTATCAGATTGGGTAGTTGGCAGAAGATTAGAATCGGCAGGCGTAGGAAAGATTTCTTTCAGTAAGTCATTCTCCTGAAATAAGGGTTGGAGATCTTTGATAATTTTCCTTAGGTTTTCTAGTATATGTTAAATAAATAAAATAAATAAATAGTTCTGGGTTATAAGTTACCACAAATGGTACATGTTCCATGTTTTTTCTTTCCTTGTCTTGTTTCTCTCTTGGTGTTTTGAACCAAGATACAATTTTGTTGGAGATGATTCTGGGGTGTTAGCCCTTTTGTTTGAAGAGTTCTATTAGGGTTTTAAGGTGTTGATTCCTTTCTTGGGGGTCAGATCATATGTAATGGCATTTTGTAGCCTGGCTGTGTATAATGTATTTTTTTTAATATGTGGAGGATGGAAGCTGGAGCTGTGAAGGTAGTTGCATCTGTCAGTTGGTTTGTAAGTAACCAATGCAAATTCAGACTGTAGAATCTAAAAGTGATTGCCTTCCATGAAGTAGTTCGTTTTGAATCTGATTGTGAAGTGACAAGTATTTATTTATTTAGCAGCTCTTTTATACTACTGTATCTGCAAGTCACAGCGGTGTACAAGGAACAGATTTAACAAACATAACTTTACATAGAATGTAGGTAACATTATAACTGGTTCTCCAGATGAGACTGCAGCTGCTTTGGAGATGTACTGATATCTGAGTTTTTTGGTGTATTCCTGTACGGGATCCTGGTTAGGCTTTAGTAATATGTATTTCTGAGAGCTGTCTGTACCCCTCTTTTATGTATTTCTCTGTATCCATGCTTACTACAGTATCTCCTTTGTATGCTGGTTTGAGAGTGATTTTGCTGTTCCTTAGATTTTTAATTGTAGCTCTTTCTATTGGTGAAAGATTGTATAACATTTTCTTCTGTTTTTTGGAGAGCTGTGTTTTTACCCTGTGTCAAGCATTCTGTATAGTTATCTAGTTTTGACTATGCTCATCTTTTGGTGTAAAGTAGGTGTTTTGTTTTGTTTTCTTTATTTATTTAGCAATGCTTATATACCGCTTTTCTCCAGGTCAAAGTGGTGTAAATTCAGGTGCGGTATATATTTCTCTAGTCCCTGAAGGGCCCTGGTGCAGTCCAAGGAATGAAGTCTCTGCTCCTCTGCGGAGGCATTAGGCTCTGGGTAGAAGGCTGGCAGCTCAATGGTCTGGTTGATGTAGAAGGCAGAGGCCAACTTGGGTACAAACTTTGGGTGTGTCCGCAGAGTGATGCGATTGTGGTGGAGCAGCATGTATGGTGGGTGTGCTACGAGGGCCTGGTGGACGTGATGGCAGCGAGGAAGAGAGTCTTCCAGGAGGCATGCTGCGGTGATGTGGAGTGCAGGGGTTCGAAGGGGCCCTGTGTCAACTGATGGAGAACGATGTTGAAGTCCCAGTGCAGGATGGGGGGCTGCTCTGGGGGCCTCAGGTTGTTTAGGTCTTTCTTGAAGCAAGTAACTACAGGCAGCATGGCGATGGAGGTGTCACCTATGCGGTCATGTAAGACAGCTATGGCCGAAAGGTGCACTTGGATTGACTGTGTCTTGAGGCCATGGTTGAGGAGGGTGGTGAGGTATTGGAGGACTTTGGGGACTGGGCAGGAGGCCAGTTTCAGTCTTCGTAAGGAGCACCAGATGCTGAACCTTTTACATTTAAGTCCATACGATTCCTTGTGGACGGCCGTCATGCCGCTTGGATGACACATTGGACCTCTGTTGGAATGCAGAGGGAGGAAAGGGTCAGTCACTCAATCTCAAGGCCATCAGCGCTACGGCCTGCAGGTTGTGGTGGAGAGTTTTTCCCTTTGTCCTGGGTGAGGAGGCCTGGACGAGGAGGAAGCTGGAACGGGGGTTCCCTGGCGAGGTGGTGCAGGAGGGGAAACCACATCTGTCGTGGCCAGAAGGGGGCCACAAGGATGAGCTGTGCTTTGTCCTGGACCACTCTCTGGAGGGTTTTGGAGATAAGCGGGGTGGGAAGAAAGGCATATACTAGTGACAACTCCCCCCAGAATACGTCAAAGGCATCCATGGCTATGCTCAGGGCTGATGGGCACTTTCAGCAGAAGAGGTGGCACTCGCTGTTCAGTCCGGTGGTGAAGAGGTCAACCTGTGGCTGGCCCCAGCATAGAAAGATGGAATCCATCACCTCTTTGTTGAGTGTCCACTCGTGGGGGCTCAGCTGGCAACTCAATTTATCCACTAGCCCGTTCTGTTCACCAGAAAGGTAGGAGGCTTATAGCCAGCAGTGGTTCATGAGGGCGAGGGCCAGATCGTGAGTGCCTCCTTGTATAGGGACCGTGAGCCCGAGCCGCCTTGTTTGTTGATATAGAACATGGCTACTTGGTTGTCTGTCTGTACTAGTATGGATTTTCCAGGGATGCGAGGCTGGAAGGTCTTTAGACAGTACCGAATCACTCAGAGCTCCAGGAGGTTGATGTGGTGATTTGCCTCCCCTGTCATCCAGGCTCTTTGGGTGCGGAGATGTAGCAGGTGGGGCCTTCAACTGGCCCGGAAGGCTTCAGTGGTGATGGTGATATGATGGTGGGGTTGTTGGAGATTTCTGCCTTCTGCAAGGTTATCCGTGATGGTTCACCAGTACAGGCCCTGCTTCGTGTATGTGTCCAGTAGGATGCGCATGGACAGGGGCTGCGAGTGCTGATTCCAGTGCGAACATAAGTGCCATTGTACGTCCCTCATATGCAGGCATGTGAGAGGCAGGACTTGAATGGTTGTTGCCATGTAGCCTAAGAGACATAGTAGGGTCTGTGCAGTTGCATGCCCCATTGAAGCGACTCCTCGGGCCAGTGTAATGATCTTTTCTCTCTGTTGGGCAGGGAGGAAGGTCTTAGCAGCGATGGTGTCAATGTCCGGCCCAATGAATTCCAAGTGTTGAGTGGGGATGAGATGTGACGTCTGGAAGTACAGCAGGAATCCGAGAGAGGAGAACAGCCTGGTGATCTTGTGGACTGCCTTCTGAACCCCTTGCGCAGATGGTGAAGATAGGAGCCAATCATCGAGGTATGGGAAGACATGGATACTTTTCTTGCATAGATGTGCTGTGGTAATGGCTACACACTTGGTGAACACCTGTGTGGCTGGGAACAGTCCAAAGGGGAGGACCTGGTACTGGTAGTGACAGCCCATCACCTGAAACCGCAAGTACTACTTGTGCGTGGGGTAGATGGGGATGTGTGTAAGCATTCTGCAGGTCCAGGGAGGCTAGCCAGTCCCCTGCTTGGATGAGGGGTAGGATGGAATGCAGCGAATACATCATGAACTTCTCTTTGAGGATGAATCTGTTCAATTTCCTGAGGTCAAGGATGGGGTGTACACCGCTGGACTTCCTGGGGATGAGGAAGTACCTGGAGTAGAAGCCAGTGTTGTTCTGGTCTGGAGGGACCGGCTCTATAGCCTGCATTGTCAGGAGATGCAGTAGTTCCATCATGATTTGTAAGACTAAGTGGGGTGGCATCTCGCTCGTGGGCCATGAACTTTGACAGTGGGGTGAGAGGAACAGATGCAGTACCCCTCCTGTATGATTTGTTGGGAGTGATGAATCGGCTGACAGTCTGCCTCCCACTGGGAGTCCAGCCTGCGGTTGTTTGTCAATAGGAAGGTGCATTTTTCCCTGAGGAGTCTCCAGTGCAGGGGGTGTCTGCAAGTTGGGCTTGCATGTCGTCACGGAGTCCCGACACCCATAACCGTACCAGGTGTCTCATGGAGATGGCTATGCCAGTGGTTCGGATGGCAGTGTCGAATGTCGTGCTGACCAGATGCTTACTGCATTTGGCGAGGTCTGTGAGCATGACTGTGGCTGTCACCTGGGCTTCTTGGGGCAAGGCTGAAATGGTGTTCCTCAAATTTCCCAACAGGACATCCTGGAATTGGTGCACCGCGATTCTTGTGCTGAGCATGGTACCCTGGAACACCTTCTTCCCCACGTCATCCAGGAGTTTGGAATCTTTTCCGGGTGGCACGCTCGTGTGGTTGCATGAAGATTTTGCGCACTTCAGGGTAGATAACACCATGATAGACTGGTGTGGGAGTTGTGTTGTGGGGCCAGCTGGACCTGGTACTTCATGTCCAGCTTGCAGGAGCATGCGTGGGCCAAGGCTGGGGTCTGCCAAAACTTTTGGCGTCCAGCAGGCATTGATGGATTGGTATGAACACTGTTGTTTTGGGTGCCTCCAAATACTTGAGCATCTCTAGGCCTTTTTGGTTTTGAGCATCTGGAGGGGTGAGGGCTAGCACAGTCGCCACCCTTCGCAGGAATGTTGGATAAGTAAGGTCCTCGGGGGTTGGTTGGGGCAGGAGCAGGTTGGATCTCAGCCCAGGGATTGGTCAGGGGAGGAGCAAACAGTAGCTGGGGAGCCACATCACAGGTGGTGGGGTGGGTTCGCTGTTGTCTGGTAGGTGTTTGAGGCCACGGGGACCACAGGGGTGCTACACACCACGCTAAGCCCGCTGGATTAGCTACTTGCCCCAATGCCTCCGTGCCCCCCGTGGTGGTGTAGGGCGCTGGGGCAGAGAGCAGGCTTTGCTGCAAGAGGCATGACAGGATGTGCCAGATCGCATCTGGGTTGGGAGCCCCGGGATCACTGACCTGGTTTCTGCCTTGCACATTGGCTGGATAGAAGCTTTGCATGCTGGCTGGATAGACGAATGAGGTGGATGAGGGGGGGGGGGGTTGGAGCCTGAGCTCCACTTCCTCCTCTTCTTATGTCTTCTGCGTTGGCTGTCCCAGCTGTGGTCACTTCCGCTGCTGGAACGGTGCTGCTTATGCCTCCTCTTGTGGCTGCAATGCTTCCTGGAAGCTGATGTGACTGGGGGTGAGGAGCGTTGCTTTGGCATGGATAGGAGGACTGATGCAGCTGGAGACTCTGCGGGAAGGCCCTGATTGGTACGATCGTGTAGGTGGGCAGTCCCCAAGTCGGCTTGATGACACTGATTGGGACTCCCACTGTTGCCATCCAATCTGGGGGTACTGAGCATAGCTTGAAGCTGGGGCAGCATAGAGAAGATGGCAGCTCCCAGGATCCTGCTCCCACTGGCTGATGGTGTCAGCAGTGGTGAGGTGGACCTCCAGAGGTGTGAGCAGAGCAGCAGGAGTGGCAGCAGCGGTTGTTTGAGCTGCAGAGGTCTCCTAAGTGCACGGTCGGGAATGGAGGCCCCATGAGGCATATCCCGGGCTGACACATGTCCCTTCTCCACGTGGCTGGCTGGAACCTCCGGGGGGGGGGGGGGTGAGGGGGGTGGCCTGGAGGAAATCCTGGAGAACAAAGCCCATTGATCTGTGTGTCTGGGGGGACATTTGGGTGTAGTGCTTGCAGTCCTCGACCGGGTGGCTTGCTCCTAGTCACCGCACGCACAGGTCATGTGTGTTAGTGCTGTTCATTCTTTTCCAACCGGGGCATTTTTTAAACCCCGGTTTCGCCGGTTTCAGCATGATGGAGTCTGACCTTAGGAAGGGTTTCTTCTTCTTCAGTCCAGTTCTTCTGGCAAGGCGGAAGAAAGAAGACTGAGCTGGTTAGGGGCGGGCCGGTGGTTGGGCTATCTACACATGCTCAGGCTTGCCTTTCTGAGCTCTAGAGAGCACTTCCGCATGGTGCCGCTGGAAGACGTCACCAGGTGTGGCTGACGATCCCTGCTTGTCCATGGAAAATAAGGCTGGATAAAGAAGTGTGATAGCTGTGTTAGTCCACTCTAATGATTATTAAATAAAAAGAGAAACATATTGGACTAACTTAATACATTTGTAGACTAGCTTTCAAAGTTAAAACCTTCTTCCTCAGGTCAGGATAATATGAGCAACAAATGTTTATACCAAAATATATGGGGGGTCAATGCAGCATTCCATTGATGGGGGGGGGGGGGAAGAAGCATGGATGGCTGATCAGAGGGTGTCCCAACCTGTAAATATTTATAGTCTGTAAAGTGATAGAAAGTACATGTGTTAAGTCCTATAAGTGATCAGGCTGGACTGCATCAGAGAGGGAAAGAGGCTGATAGAGTGCATGGGTGGAACTCCCTGGCCCTGCCCCCCCCCCCAAATATTCTGGGTCTGGATCTGATCTAGAGACAAAAAAGCCTGGGGGGAGGGAATTTTACTGCAAGAGCTGCAGTTTGGGGACTCCTACTATAAGGTAAACTTGATGAATGCAAATAATTTAAAAATGTAGGAATTGACTCTATGAATTTAATAACTTCTTTTAGGATACATGGCCAAACCTGAGAAACGATAAAATTAAAAAGGGGGTGAGAGAAATCTACAATTCTCCAGGACCAAGCAGGAAGTCAGTCCTCACATATGGGTGACGTCGGCGCCGACGGAGCCCTCGTGCGGAGCATTTCCCCAGCTTTCAAAGAAAGCCTTTGGGAATTGCAGCGCGCATGCGCGGTCCCCTTCCCGCCCAAGGGTGCCATCTTGCTCAGTCTTCTTTTTTCCGCGGAGCCCGACAGACGTAGTTCGTTTTTCCCCGAGGAAAAAGTTGATTTCCCTGTTTTTTCTTTTTCTACCTTCGGTTCGACGCCGGATCCTTTTCCCGCCTTGGCCCGATATGCCGGTATTGAGTCCACTCTCTCTTTTTCAGTTTTTGTCCTTTGTGACTAGCGTTCGCGCCATTTTTCTTTTTTCACTGGCAGCCCGGTCTTTTGACCTCGCAGGGGCCCTTTTTCCCCTGATGGCTACCAGCGGGTTTAAAAAGTGTGATCGGTGTAAGAAACTTATGTCTCTTACCGACACACATGACTGCTGCCTCCGCTGCCTCGGACCCAATCATGACCCGATGATCTGTGGTCCGTGTGGCAAAATGTCCTTGAAGGCGTTGAGGAGTCGGCAGCACCAGAAGGATAGGATCTTCTCTGACTCCGCGTCCGGACGGGCCTGGACCTCGTCAGAGGCCTTGACTTCTCGGGACTCCGGCACTGAGCAGCGTCGGGGTTCCTCTGAGCAGGGGTCTCCTTCGTGGGAACATCACAGGAAGAAGAAACCCACGAGGGCGGCGTCGGTGGATGCTCCTGGTTCCTCGAGGGCCAGGTCGCATAGCCCCGATAGCCGTCCCGGGTCTTCGGAGTCGGAAAGGCCTGCCAAGCATCCTCGTATCGAGATGGAGTCTCCTGGACACGTGAGTGCTGTAGTCCTCATTGACTGTCCTCCAGGGGAGCCGACGTCGGGCCCGACGCCATCGGGGCCCGAGTCGGGGGCTGCTGGGTCTCCTGAGCTCGGACTCAGGTTGACGGCCTTGGAGAGCAGCCTCGTTGCCTTCATGGAACAGCAGCGGGCATTGATCGCCGGTCTCACCGGTGCATCTGCCCCGACCACCGGGACCTCGATGTCCAAGTCGACCCCGGACTCAAGCCGATCCTCGAGTCCATGCGGGCTCGAGTCGATCCTCGGCCACGGTCTCCCTTGGCCTCCCGTTCGGGACAGAAGTTGTCGACGCCGGTACCCTCGGTGTTGGGGCAGATGGCATCGGTGCCCGCCCGACCGGAGCCGCTCAATTCCTCCTCCGAGGAGTCGGGCTAGGAGACGGAGGACGAAGAGTCACCCGACACTTATCGGACTCGGTGTGTCCCATCGGACTCGCCGGAATCCAAACCTTGGAGATGATCCCCACCGGAGGATACCCAGTTCTCGGACTTCGTGCGGGATATGGCCAAGGCCTTGGCCTTCCCCGTGGATCCCGAGGAGGAGCCGAGGAGCTTGAGGCCCTCCAGTATGACTCTCCCCCAAAGGAGGCCTTTACTGTACCGGTTCCTCCGATGCTGGAGCGGTTGCTCTTCCGCATGTGGGAGACCCCGGCCTCGATGCCGGTGTTAAGCAAGCGGGTCGATTCCATCTATCGAGTCCGCAAGAGCCCCGGGTTCCAAAAGGCACAATTACCGCACCACTCCATGGTTGTGGAATCGGCCATGCATCGACTGAAAAGTCAGAAGATGCACTCCTCGGTGCCTCCCGGTCGGGAGGCCCGGAACCTGGATGCCCTCGGTAAGAAGTGCTTCCAGAGCTCTATGCTTGCTTGCCGTGTCCAGACTTACCAGTTCTACATGGGCATGTATCTCCGAGACCTGACAAAGGAGATTGCCGGGTTCTCTGCTGGTCTCTCCGAGGAACCTTTGCAGCGGTTCCAAGCCTTGTCCACTGGTATTCGAGAGTGCTCAAAGTTTATCTCTCGAGCAGCCTACGATGGCTTCGAGGCTTCGGCCCGAGTAGCTGGGGCCGGCATCGGTGCCCGCCGACAGGTTTGGCTACAGTCATCCGACCTCGAGCCATGGGTGCAGGACAAGTTGGTCGATGTCCCCTGCCGAGGTGAAAACCTCTTTGGCAAGTCCATGGCTGAAAAGGCTGCAGAACTCGAGACCGAGACTCTGACCAGGACTAGGCTGTCCAGAAAAACCTCTGCCCCTTCTCAGAAGAAGGGCTCGGGAAAAAAGACCTTTTACCCGAGGAAGTCCTCTGCCTATAAACAATACCCTCATTATCAGGCCTCTGCAGCTCCCCAACAGGGTCAGCAGGCCAAGGGGCAGGGTCATGGGCCCCGTAGGCAGAAGGCCCCCAAGCCACCAACACCGGCCCCTGCTCAGCAGGGTGGGGGCTTTTGACTCAGCAAGCATAGCCTCTTCTCCTTAGCTGGCTCACACCAGCACAGGAGGCCGGCTGGCCCACTTTGCCCACAGGTGGTCAGCCGTCACATCAGATACCTGGGTGCTCCATATAGTCCAAAAGGGCTATCTTCTCCATTTTCACCAGGTACCTCCCTCCTATTTTCCAGGGGAGCCTCCAAGACTCCCTCTGCACAGGGACCTACTCCTTCAGGAGTTAGCAAGTCTGCTAAAGGACCAGGCTGTGGAACCGGTGCCCCACCACCTGAGAGGTCACGGCTTTTATTCCAGGTACTTTCTGGTACCAAAAAGAACAGGAGGCCTCCGACCCATCCTAGACTTGCGCAACCTCAACAAGTTCCTGGAGAGGGAAAAGTTCAAGATGCTTACCCTTGGAATCCTGCTGCCCTACCTCCAGCAGGGAGATTGGCTATGCTCCTTAGATCTAAAGGATGCTTATACTCACATCCTTATTCATCCAGACCACAGACAATATCTCAGATTTATTGTGGGGGGAAACCACTACCAGTACAGAGTACTTCCCTTTGGCCTAACCTCCGCTCCCAGGGTGTTCACCAAGTGCCTGGCGGTGGTGGCGGCCTTCCTGAGGCTTCAAGGTCTTTTTGTGTTTCCATACTTGGACGACTGGCTCATAAGGGGCCAGTCTTCCCAGGAGGCCAGTCAAGCCACCCTTCGCACTGCGGCTCTGCTTCAGCACTTGGGGTTTGTCATAAACTTCGCAAAGTCCACTTTGCTCCCGTCCCAGAACTTGGAATTCATAGGAGCAAGGCTAGACACTCTTCAGGCGAGGGCTTTTCTGCCAGTGGACAGGGCCCTCCGGTTGATGGATGTAGCCAGGCAGTTTCACAGCAATTCCCTTGTCTCCACCAGGCAATTCCTGAGACTTCTCGGCCATATGGCTTCCACGGTTCATGTAACCCCCAATGCCCGCCTGCACATGCGGCCTGCTCAGTGGAGCCTTCGAACTCAGTGGCATCAGGCCACAGGGAGCCTTGCAGACTCGGTGAGAATATCCACCCTGCTCATCTCCACTCTACGATGGTGACTTCATCTTCCGAATCTGGTACTCGGAGTGGATTTTCAATCCCCTCCGCATTCTCAAGTGCTGACGACAGATGCTTCTCTTCTAGGTTGGGGAGCGCATTGCCAAGGGGCATGTACTCAGTGTCTCTGGACTCCTTGGGAGGCTGCTCAGCAGATAAACTTCCTGGAGCTACGGGCAATACGCCTAGCTCTGAGAGCCTTCTCCCACCTCACATCTCACCGGTCTGTACTGGTCCAGACGGACAATCAAGTTGCCATGTTCTACGTGAACAAACAAGGAGGCAAAGGCTCCTTCCTTCTCTGTCAGGAGGCACAACGGCTGTGCTCTTGGGCTGTCAATCACGGGATCCTCCTCAAGGCTGTCTACCTCCCCGGTCAAGAAAATTACCTGGCAGACAGACTGAGCAGGATCCTGCAACCACGCGAATGGAGATTGAATCCATTGGTGGTTCAGCAGATCTTTCTCAGGTGGGGCCTCCCCACCATGGATCTCTTCGCCAGCCCTCTGAACCGGCAATTCCCGAGATTCTGTTCCAGACAACCGCATCCTCTCAGAGTAGCAGCGGATGCCTTTCTGATTCCATGGTCCCAAGGCCTACTATATGCGTTTCCTCCCACGCCACTAGTGTCTCAAACACTCTTCAAGGTCCTCAAGGACAGGGCCTCAATGATTCTGATAGCCCCCAGGTGGCCGAGGCAGCCGTGGTTCCCACTCCTGCTGCAACTGGCGGTGGACACTCCTCTTCTTCTGGGGATTCAACACGATCTCCTGTCTCAGGACCAGGGGTCTCTCTTGCACCCCAACCTCCAGTCCCTTCATCTGATGGCCTGGCTGCTGAAAGGGTAGTCCTGGCTCCCCTACTCCTGCCTAGAGAGGTGGAAGACGTAGTCTTAGCCTCTAGGCGGCAATCCACCAGGAAATCCTACGCTCTTAAGTGGCGTAGATTCTCCGCATGGTGTGCTCAGCACAGCGAGAATCCCTTCTCGTGCTTGGTAGCGGTAGTATTGCAATATTTGCTTTACCTCTCCAATCTAGGCCTTAAGTCCAACTCTGTCAGGGTTCATCTCAGTGCTCTCTCAGCACACCACTCGCCGGTGGACGGGAGGCCTCTTTCCCAACCACCCTTTGGTGGCTCGTTTTCTCAGAGGCCTCCTCCTGCTTAAGCCTCCTTTGCGTCCACCAGCCCCTGAGTGGGATCTGAATTTGGTCTTACATCGGATTACTTGTCCGCCATTTGAACCTATGGCTACCTGCCCTCTCCATTTTCTCTCCTGGAAAACCTTGTTTCTGGTAGCTCTTACCTCTGCTAGGCGAGTGAGTGAACTTCAGGCACTAGTGTCTGATCCCCCTTACACTAGGTTCTACAGGAATAGGGTAGTCTTACGGACTCACCCGAAGTTTCTTCCTAAGGTTGTCTCCCCTTTTCACCTCAATCAGGAGGTGGTTCTTCCGATCTTCTTTCCCAGGCCGCATGCCAACCGGGCTCAGATGGTCCTGCATACCCTGGACTGTAGGAGGGTGTTATCCTTCTACCTCGACCGAACGCGGGAGCACCGGAGGGCTGTTCAGCTCTTCGTTTCTTTTGACCCCAATAAGTTGGGGCTACCTGTCTCCAAGCGTACTTTGTCCATATGGGTCGCTGACTGTATCGCCTGGGCTTATGGGGCAGCCGGCCTCTCATTGGAGGGTCGAGTCACGGCTCATCGTGTCAGGGCGAAGGCTGCGTCAGTGGCTCATCTCCGCTCTGTTCCGTTGGCAGACATCTGCCGGGCCGCTACTTGGTCTTCAAGCCAGACTTTTGCGGCCCATTACTGTCTTGAGAGGGAGTCCCGCAGGGACAGTGCTTTCAGACAGGCAGTACTCCATAATCTCTTTGGGGTTTAGGCAACTCCTACCCTCCGGCTCTGGTGTTGGGCTACCGGTTGGGGGCGTTCTCAGAGAAGATTCCTTCCTTATGTACTGACGAGCTAGAGGGAGCTCATTTTTCCGCTTGAGGTCTCCGGTAGCCTTAAGCTGGGGAGTCCCATATGTGAGGACTGACTTCCTGCTTGGTCCTGGAGAAAGAGTAGTTACTCACCTGTAACAGGTGTTCTCCAGGAGCAGCAGGAATCAGTCCTCACAACCCTCCCTCCTCCCCTTGGAGTTGCAGTCTTATGATTTATTTTTGCTACTTTTTTGCTGTCTTTTAGCTATGTCATCAGACTGAGCAAGATGGCACCCTTGGGCGGGAAGGGGACCGCGCATGCGCACTGCAATTCTCAAAGGCTTTCTTTGAAAGCTGGGGAAATGCTCCGCATGAGGGCTCTGTCGGCGCCGATGTCACCCATATGTGAGGACTGATTCCTGCTGCTCCTGGAGAACACCTGTTACAGGTGAGTAACTACTCTATCCTTACAGCAAAATTGGTAGGATAGGAGGAATATGCAGGTAGAGAACCTTCCTGATCTACCAGGAGGCATAGAGCTGGAGAGAGTTCCCAGGCTGATCTGAAGAACCTGGTAGCCAGGGTTTTGAGGAGCAGAGTATTGAATGAACAGAGGAATAAAAGCCCAGTATACGGGGGAGGCCTTGTGGATCTTTGATATAGAAGGGAGATCCAGCTCACCAGCCCAACAGGAAAGGGGAACCCCTTCAGTGCACTGACAACAGAAACCTCAGTAGAGTGTGCCCCCTACCCAGTCTGGCTTTCAGGATACATAAGAAAGATTTGCATATGCTGTCCCCAGTGCATGCAAACCCTACTGGCTAGGTGTGCCTGCAGAAGCATTGCTCGAAAGGATCATGCCAGATACAGTACATTTCATGTTGCTATAACAAAGGTGAAAAAAATGATCTCTTTATTAGGAAACAGTTTGGTTTAAATGGTTGCTTATTTTTTATAAACCAACCAATATAAGCTCTTATAATATCAACAATCTACGAATCATAAAAAAAAAACACAATTCTAACACAGGCAATGTGACCTCAGGATGGCTCGATATCTCACACAAAGTGAAAATATCACTTTAAAGCGCAGCTGACGCTCACATCATTGGTCACCAAAGCCTACCACAATCTCATCAACATTCTCCACACATACCATGACTCATAACCAAACCAAATAACCCTGGGAAAAGACTCCTTATCCAATCACACAAACACACACTAACACACCACATACAAATAAGCGTCTAATGAACATCAAATTAATTTTCCAAAATACAGCAAGCTACATCAGGATCTGCCAGGACTGCATGTAAACCCCTATAAAGGAAGAACATGTAATAAGTACATAAGAATATCACCAACCCAATGCTTTCGACTCGGTTAACCATGTGCAACTTCTCCACCGCCTCCAAGAAAAGGGAGATCAGGGATCGGCTTGGGAATGGTGTAGATCCTACCTAACTAACCGCTGGTAACAGGTCCGGATAGGATCCTCAACATCTGATCCTTTCCATCAACAACAGGGTGTACCTCAAGGATCCTCTTTATCTGCTTTACTATTTAACATATATATGCAACCGATCTGTGAAATCATCAGAGCATTCAACATCTCCAGTTTGATCTATGCAGATGATGTCCTGATATTCACCCCAGTAAACATCAAGGCCCCCAACTTCTCCCCAATAATCGATTGCTTCAACGCGATTACGGACTGGCTCTTATCCCAGAATCTGCGAATAAACTTCAAGAAAACCGAAGTCCTATTCGTAACCAGGAATAAGAAATTCTCTCCCCCCACAACATTGAAGGTGAGAGACACGGAACTACCGTGTAAATCATCGATTCGCTACCTGGGAGTCACCATAGATCAAGAACTGACCTTCAAAGATCACATAAAGCAGACTGTCAAATCCATCTACAATAAAATAAGAACGCTGAAACACCTAAGACCCCTACTTGCCCCTAACGATTTCAGAACAATCTTCCAATCCCTTGTGACACCACATTTTGATTACGCCAATATCATCCTACACGGTCTGCCCAAGAGCACCCTCAACCCACTTCAATTGGTGATGAACTCAGCAGCCCGCATCCTCTGCTGTACTTCCAGAAGGGACCACATCACTCCTATACTAACAGAGCTTCACTGGCTACCCCTTCAAGCCAGGATCACCTACAAAGCACTATTGCTTTCCTTTAAAGCAATCAATCAGATAGCCCCACCTTCCCTCTCTTCACTTCTTATCAACACTCCCACGAACAGGCTAAGAAGATCAGCAGCCGCTAATACCCTCGCTATACCAAATGAGTACACTAAATGTAACCAAGCAACCAGAGATAGGGCCTTCACCTTATTCGCTCCAACATGCTGGAACAATCTCCCTCCGCATATCCGATCAATAAAGGACCTCTCCCAATTTAGAAAGGTCCTTAAACACACTACCTATTCTGTCTTCACCTTTTAGGCACTAACCCTACGCCCCCTCCCCCATCTCTCAAATCACCCACACAGCCTCTGACACCCCAACAACATAGCCCTGATAGAACACGAATCAGACCCTCTGCACACCCAAAAGTCCATAGACCTCAAATTTTCTACACCATGATTTTCAATGTGTTATGTAAACTGTAAATTGTCCACAGGTGAAATATTCGTTTTGCATATAGTTTCCCCTGTTACTTCCAAGTTACTGACCCTGTTGTAATGTAAGCAAAAGATTGTTCTAATGCGAAAATTTGTTATCTGTAAACCGCGCTGATACCAAAGAGCGCGGTATATAAAAACTGTAAATAAATAAATAAATAAATAATTACTTATCTTTAGGATATAAGTCCTCCAGCAGCCACAACCAGATCCGTTGGTGAAATGCGATCTTCAAAGCTACCGAGCTACAAATTCAGCAGGGAAGAGAATAGCACCAAATTTCATCTTCTATAGTCTAAAACACAACCCTACAGGAGCTGCTGTTTCGCCAACCAAAAGGCTTCATCAGGGGTTAAACAATAACCACAAGAACATTTCTTAACCATTCAAACCGCCATTCCTCCGCCGTTCTTGTGGTTATTGTTTTTTATCATTTATTTATTTATTATTTTTTATGCAGCCACTGTTTTGTTTTTTGGTTTTCGTCCTCATCTCTCTGCTTATCCTCCTTTTTATAAGTAGTTTTAGTTATTTAATCATGCTTTTAATTTTTTAGGAATTCTAAGGTTACAACAATATAAGCGACATTTATATGAGTAGCACATAAATACAGGTATGTTTTTTGATGCCTGGTATTGGTCACACTCCTGAGGAGTTCTCACTTTTTCGTTTTTAGTTTATATAATATAATTGTTTATAGATTTTATATACGTCAATTATTTATTATTATTTTTTAATGTACATGTTAATTCAATAAGTTTTGAGATATTAAATTTATGTGATATTATACTTGTTGAGCTAATTTATTAGGTTCTTAGTTCACAAATTATTTATTTATACATGTTCAGATTGTTTGTATATATATATATATATATTTTTTTTTTACTTTATGTAATATTTTTACTTACGTTTTTATTAATTTACCTTTTTATTGATTGTATACATGATTTATTTTGATAGTTATGTTAATGGTAAATATTTTAGCTCCGATTTTTAGGTTATACTTCTCTTATGTTTTCATGATTTAATTATTTATTTATATATTTATTTACATGTTTCGTCTTGTTTCCAAGTCCCCTTCCCACTTTTTTTCATATTCAAGTTTATGTTTATGTTTTTATTCTTATTTGTTTTTAGCCATTTAAGCCCCTGAAGAAGGTTTTTTCGAAACACGGCCAGTGTCGGGCCAGTGGCTGAAGTGGGTTACTAATAAAGTTTATTTCATACGTCTCTTCGTTGTAATCTGTGCTTATTTTTTATTCCATGCCCTTTTGTTCTTATAAATCCAGCACTAATAAAGTTAAAGTTCACATTACTTACAGTTTCCTCTTGTCTGTTTTGTACCAACTGTCAACGTCCCATTTCTAGTGGTGTACATGAGTACTATATCTGCACAGGGCACCACCAGCTCACATGTGCTAGAACTATTGCAATACTTAATAAAACTGAAATACATACAAGCTGTTTGAAGACCATCAAGACTATATGAACACGAACTGTATTATATTTAAAACAGAGAAAGCATAATGATGCAAATATTTTTTGTTAAGTAGTTTGGGTACTAATGAGGCATTTGAACTGGGAATGTGACTCAGCAGTGGTGCTCCTTTAAAATGATTTACTGGTAGCTGGTCCTTGCGTGTGTGATGAGGAAGGGGTTAGAAGATCCCAAATAAGAGGGAAACCATCATTCAGAGCAGAGCCGTACCAAGGTCTGTGTGAGCGGTGCGGCCGCACAGGGCACAAGCACAAAAAGGGGGTGCTGATATCATCACTGGGCTTCCAGGAAGCTCAAATAGAGTGAGTTACTGAACATGGCCGGGTGGAGGGGGGCACCAGATTGCTTAGTCACACAGGACGAATTTTTAGCTTGGCACAGTCCTGATTCAGAGTACAAAAACCACTGGGCAGGCAACAGACCTTAAGAAGGAGGCTGATAGGTGGACCTACCTTAAAGAAAGTGAAACTATAATCCCCATGAGGCTAAGGGGAGGAAAGCAGAAGAGTGGGGCTACACATGAACTCGCTGGCAGTACCAACTGCAGAGGGAAGGAGCAGTTTTCTAGGGAAGAGATAAATTATTGCTGAAGAGAAGGAACGGGACATCCAGGTTGTGAAAAAAGATGGCGAGTCAACAACTTCCTGAACCTCAGTTGGTGTATGGAGATTGAACCAGAAGTTCCTATTAGGAATGATGTCAAAGAAATGGAATATATTGAAGAGGGAAGCATACAAGATGGTGAATGCAATATGAAATTCTCTATCTACATGCTTGTGGATGGATGATACCATTATTTCTCTGAGAACAAGCAGGAAGTCAGTCTTCACATATAGGTGACGTCGGCACCGACAGAGCCCACGCGGTGAACACTCCCCAGCTTTCACAAAAAGCTTTTGAGAGTTAGACCTCGCATGCGTGATCACCTTCTTGCCCAAGGATGCCATCTTACCTCAGTTTTCTTTTTTCCACGGAGCCCATCGGACGTCTTCATCTGCACCCCAGAAAACATTGCCATATTTTGCCATCGGTTTTTCTTTTCTTTCAGTCGTGTACCACCACCTTCTCTGTTCCCGAAACTGCAGCTGCCTTGGGATTGCGTTTTTCTCAGGTTCCTTTTTTCCTTTTTCTTGTTCTCGGGTTTGTGGGATTTTTTTCTCATGCCCTCCCTAACCAAGATCTTGGAGTTTGATCTTGCAGGTACCGTTTTCCCCGCTAGGTCCTCAGTTAGTAGATTTAAGCAGTGTGATCATTTCAGGCATACCATGTCCCACATGGATCCCCATGACTGCTTCCTGTGGTGCCTCAGAGCTGATCATAATGTCTCTGCCTGCTCTCTCTGTCTTCAGATGATGAGCAAGGGTCATCGGAACAGTGAACGGCAGCAGGAGATGCTGTTTGGTCAAAAGACCCTTCTTGGCCCTGGCTTTGAGCACGGAATTGATACCCTCGGGTGCCACCATGGAGGCCTTGGACTCTCCTGGTGACCATACCCACTCCGAGCCCCGAGGTCGCAGGGCAATGGATTGGAGATCATCCTCAGAGAGCCATTCCCAGAAAGATCGCACTTCGCCTGTGGCAGCATTGAAGGCCGATGCCGGAACTGGGGGTAAGGTCCTTGGCATGATGCCGAGGGTGATGGAGGACCAGTGTTGATCCCCCAATGCCAAAGGAGTCTCCTCCCATTGGGGCAGTTTAGACCGAGACCATTCTCATAGAGGAATCCCCCTCGACTGAGCCGGCATCGGGACCAGGTCCCTCGGTACCCATGCTGGTGGCTGGGGAGCTTTCTAGCTTGGAGGTCAGGATGGCAGTCTTGAAACACAGCTTCGCTGCCTTCCTGGCTCAGCAGCAGGGCTCGGTACCCAGTTCCTCGGGGTCATCGGGCCCAGCAACTGGTTCATCCACTGTGAGGGCATTGCCTGAGGAGCTCCAGCTAGTGCTTGAACGGCATCGGTCTTGGTCCTGCTGGAGGTCTCTGGTCTCGCCCACTAGTGCCTCCGGTTCAGAGTGCTGGGGCTCCATGACCCCATCGATGCCCCCGCCTGGGTGTGTGCACGAGGCCTGTTGGGTTCTCGAGGACTCCTCTGATTCCGACTCGGAATGGGAGACTGATGATGAGTCCCCTGCCACCCGGCGGCACTGGGACATCCCCTCGGACCTGTCTCAGCCTCAAGAGCATCGGAAGTCCCCGCCTGAGGACCTCTCCTTCCTGGACTTCATTCGGAACATGGCAAAGGCTCTGGCCTTCACCTCAGAGACCGAGGAGGAGCCTCAGGTGGAGGATCTTGAGATCCTGCAATATGATGCCCCTCCCAAGGAGGTGTTCACAGTGCCCATTCCCCCTATTTTGGAATGCTTGTTGTTCAGGATATGGGGGTCACTTTTTTTGGTGCTCACTGTGAGCAACAGCTCAATTTCATGTATCGAGTCCACAAGGGCCCTGGATTCCAAAAGACACAGTTACCACACAATTCCATGGTGGCGGAGTCAGCCATGCATAGGATCAAGAGCCAAAAGATGCACTTCTCGGTGCTCCTGGCAGGGAGGCCCGCACCATGGATGGCTTTTTGGTAAAAAGTATTATCTGGGCTCGATTCTTGTGGCCCGTATCCAGGCTTACCAACTGTACATGGGCATGTACCTGAGAGACCTGGCCAAGGAACTGGCCAGGTTCTCGGATGGTCTGTCTGAGGAACCTCTTCAGTGGTTTTGGACCCTGGTGTCCACGGTCAAGGAGTACTCTAAATATGTTATTTGAGTGGCCTGTGATGGCTTACAGTCTGTGGCTAGAATCCCTGCGGTGGGCATTGGTGCCTGGCATGGCTACAGTCATCGGACCTGGAGTAGTGTGTTCAGAACAAGGTGGTCGATGTCCCATGTTGGGGGGAGAACCTCTTCAGCAAGCCATGACGGATAAGGCAGAGATGGAGTCTGAGTACATGACGAGAACCAGGCTCTCCTGGAAAACCGCGGACCCTTCCCAATGGATGGCTTCAAGGAAAAAGCCCTTTTATCGGAAGAATAGGAAGGCTTCTGGAACTTACCCCAGTATCCGGCCTACCCAGCTCCCAAGCAGGGTCATCAGGCCAAGGCCAAGGCCCCCAAACCCCAGCCCGCGCTACAGCCAAAACCGGGGGGGGGGGGGGGGGGAGGGGAGTTTGACTCCTTGAGCATGGCCTCTCTTCCTCTGCAGGATTGAGGGCCGCAGCATACAGGGGGGGCATCTGACATTCTTCACCAACAAATGGTCCACCATAACCATCGACGCCTGGGCCCTCCAAGTGATGAGGGACGGTTACCTCTATTTCAAGCAGACACCCCCTCCATTCTTTCCCGGAGAACTTCTCATGACTCCTCTTCACCGAGACCTTCTGCAGCAAGAGCTCGAAGGCCTCCTCACAGCCAAAGCAGTTAAACCTGTCCTGCCACCTCTAAGGGGTGAGGGGTTCTACTCCTGCTACTTCTTCGTTCCCAAAAAGACAGGCAGTTTTCGACCCATCCTTGATCTATGGGATCTCAATCGCTTCTTGATGAAAGAGAAGTTCAAAATGCTCTCCTTTGGAATGTTGCTGCCCTACCTCCAGTGGGGAGATTGGCTATGCTCCTTGGATCTAAAAGATGCTTATATCCATATCCTGATCCATCCTTGCCACCAGCAGTACCTCCACTTTGCCATTGGAGGCCACCATTACCAGTACAGGGTCCTATCCTTTAGACTAGCTTCTGCCTCAAGCGTGTTCACAAAATGCCTAGTGGTGGTCAATGACTACCTCCGGCTGCAGGGGATGTTTGTTTTCCCCTATCTGGATGACTGGCTCCACTGAGAAGGTCTGTCAGGTGACATGTCGCACCATTCTTATTCTTGAGCACTTGGGCTTCGTCATCATCTGCAGCCGATGCAGCATCTGGAGTTCATAGGGGCCCTCCTGGACACTATGCAGTCCCAGGCCTTCCTTCCTTCTAGACAGGGCTCGGCATCTGGTGTCTCTTACCATGGAGGTGCAGGGTCATTTGACGGCCTTGGCCCACCTCCTGTTGCGCCTCTTGGGATACATGGCCTCAGCAGTGCATGTCACACTTGATACCACCCTCCAAATGCATCAGGCCAAGTGGACTCTCTGCACTCAGTGGGCTTAGGTGATGGGGCGCCTGGAGGACAGGATCCGTGTAACTGCATCTCTCTCCAAATCCCTCATCTGGTGGCTGCAGCTGCTGCACCTCATGGCCCCAATGCCTCAGAGGATCCGCACCACAGATGCCTCCAAACTGGGCTGGGGGGCCCACTGTGATGGCCTGTGGACCCAGGACATCTGGTCAGCGGAAGAGAGTCTCCACCAAATCAACATCCTTGAGCTTCGAGCAGTTATGAACACCTTGAGGATGTTCTGGCAAGTTGTTCTGCTCCAGACTGACAACCAAATGGAGATGTTTTATGTCAACAAACAAGTGTGTACTGGGTCATACCTCCTGTGCTGGGAAGCTGTTTGCTTCTGCACCTTCGCGAGCAAGAGCAGGCTGCTCCTCCAAGCACTGTATCTTCCTGGTCAGGATAATCTACTGGCAGAATGGCTCAGCAGGGTCCTTTAACCACACGAATGGCAACTGGACCCACAGGTAGCCAGCCACATTTTTTGGATGTGGATCTCTTCGCCAGCCCCAGCAATGCCCAGTTGCTGTGTTTCTGTTCCAGGTCACTGGCCTTCTCTCGAGTGGTGGCCGATGAGTTCCTCATCTCGTGGACGGAGGACCTCTTCTATGCGTACCCTTCAACTCCCTAATTTCCAAGATCCTTCTCAAGGTTCAGCTCAACTGGGCCACCGTAATCCTCATTGTTCCTAGGTGGACACAGCAGTCATGGTTCTCCCTGCTTCTCCGCCTCTCCCAAGTGTGCCCAGTTCCCCTGGGTTGTGCTCCGGACTTGATCTAGCAGGAGGACGGAGCTCTCCTACACCCCAACCTGAATGGAGTGGCTGCCGAAAGGGTGACCCTAGCACAGTTCCACTTGCCCAGGGACGTGGAGGATGTCTTGCTAGCATCCCACAAGGATTCCACCAGGTGGACATATGCCTTCAAGTAGTGCTGGTTCTCCGTCTGGTGTACCAAGAAGGGGTTCAACCCTTTTTTCCTGCTCCATGCCAGCGGTGTTGCAGTATTTGTTACACCTTTCCAATGCTATCATTCCCTCCGGGTACACCTAAGTGCGCTGGCAGCACATCATCATCTAATTGACGGGCAACCCTGTCCACCCATCCTCTCATGGCCTGCTTCATGAGAGGTCTCTTGCTCTCTCAGCCTCCCATTCATCCACTGGCAGAGGCATGGGATCTGAATGTGGTTCATGGGAAGCTCATGGCTCCGCTCTTTGAACTGCTTGTTTCTTGCCACCTCAAGCACCTTTCCTGGAAAGTGATTTCCTTGTGGCACTCATGTCGGTGCGCCATGTCAGTGAGCTGCAAACATTGGTGGTTCATGCCCCCCTATACCAGGTTTCATAAAAACAGGGTGGTCTTCCGTACCCACCCCAAATTTCTCCCTAGGGTGGTTACCGCCTTTCATCTCAACCAGGAGGTGGTTCTCCCCACCTTTCCTCGGCCTCACACGAGCAAGGTGGAGGCCACTCTCCACACCATGGATTGCAAGGGCATTGGTCTTCTACCTAGAGTAGACCAAGGCCCATCACCACTCCTTGCAGCTCTTCATCTCCTATAGCCCGAACCGGCTTGAAGTTGTGGTCTCTAAGCGCACCCTGTCTAGCTGGGTGGCAGACTACATCTCCTTTGCCTATGAACAGGCTAGTCTCTCTCTCGAGTGCCATGTCACAGCCCATAAGTGCGGGCTATAGCAGCCCCTGTGGTGAACCTACGTTCCATCTCCATGCTGGAGATCTGCAGGACCACCACCTGGTCCTCGGCTCACACTTTCGCAGCACATTACTGCCTGGAGGAGGACTCCTGGCGTGACAGCACCTTCGTGGTACTCCGTCATCTGTTTGGAGAATAATGCAACTCCTACCCTCCAGTCCTTCTGTGTGTCTAGGCTACTAGAGAATTGATTCCCTGATCGAAGCTGTAGTCGTCCCATAGGTCTTGTGGCCACTTAGCACTCTCTGCTGTTATTCACGGTTCAAATTTTCAGTTGCCCATGGTTTTTTACAGGTTTTTTTCAGTAGCTGTAGCTGTGGAGTCCCATATGTGAGGACAGACTTCCTGCTTGTTCCCAGAGAAAGTGTAGTTGCTCACCTGTAGCAGGTATTCTCTGGGTACAACAGGAATCAGTCCTAATAAACCATCCCTCCTCCCCATGATGGAGTTTTCTTTTTTGGCATGATTAAGTTATGCTATCATACTGAGGTATGATGGCACCCTTGGGCAGGAAAGTGACCGCGCATGCATAGTCTAACTTTAAAAGGCTTTCTGTGGAAGCTGGGGAGTGTTCACCACATGGGCTCCATTGGTGCCAACATCACCCATATGTGAGGACTGATTCCTGCTGTCCCTGGAGAATACCTGTTACAGGTGAGTAACTATACTTTTGATCTGCTGTTGCTACTGAGGTGATGCAATGAAATGGATTCGGCTTTGTACACAGCTAAATTTGGCTTTTGCATACAATTTTGTGCATTACCATGGACACCCTAAGTGAGATTTGCACATGAGCTATATGTAGGACGGATGCTGTCGCTTACACTGCTATCGCTGACCAGGACAGTTTGCTGCACTGGGCTGGCCTGAGCAGTCTGTGCAGAATGAAAGTAAGAAAGAAGATAGAATAACGGTGAACTGAAGGCTAGGTGGATTGGAGAGGGGGATGTTAAAGGACAGAAAGAGGGATAGCAGAAGGCTAAGTTGCTGTGGCCGTAAAGAAGGGAGACAAGAGGGAGGGAGGAAGAACTGAAGGCTAGAGGGAGAGAGTACAGGAATATGAGAAGGAAGGAAGGGGTGGTTGGAGGACTTACAAATGTGTAAGGAAAAGAAGGGAAAAAGTTTGAAGGAAAGAGAGATTTAATAGAAAGAGGAAGATAGATTTAAAGGAACGAGAATTGCAAAGAGGTAAAAATGAAGAATGGAGGAGTGGATAATAGAGATGAAGAGAGGAATGGAGGAAAAAGGTGAGGGGATGAAAGAGGGATAGAGATAGATGAGGGAAGATAGGGGTGTATGTGTAATGGAGGAACAAGCCAGCTGAGTACAAGAGTGGAAGACAGGTATATATATGTGACAGATGGGGAGAGGTTGTGTGTGTGATAAAGGACAGTGAAATGTGTAGGAGAGCTGGGAATGGATGTACAAAATAAGAAGGGAGTGAGCTATATGTGTTAAAGAGGTACATGAAATGAAATGTGTGTAAGAAGGAGGAAATGGGAAGAACAGACGGTGTGATAACATGAGATAAAGAGAAGTCAAATCGAAAATAAAATAAAAATGATAGAAAAGAATGGGATCTACAATGGGATGTCTATTTTTAGGGAACCTAACAAGTACTTGTGACCTAGATTGGCCACTGTTAGAAACAGGATACTGGGGTTGATGGACCTTTGTTCTAACTCAACCTGGCATAAGTTCTTAAGCCTTGAGTAGACATCAGCGCACAGCTCATTTAAATCCTTTGGTAATGATGAGATTAGCTATTCAAAGGGAATGCAGAGACGTGCACAGCAGATCAAAAGGCTGCACACAGGGCTTTCTAATGCTGGGGCTTTAACGCAAGGTCTGGGGTAGGATAAAAGGTAAGCTCAATCCGCACACATGTTGGAATGCTATCTTGTGCATAGTACTGCAGAAATTCTATGCATGAAACAACATGCAATATAGCTGCAGTTAGTGCATATCCATGTATGCATGCATCTGGCAAGCTCTCACATGTTAGTGCACATTTTTTGCTTGCAGCTTGTTTGCATGCTATTTGCTTATTGCATTGCATTAGAATTGTTTTTTTTTTAATGTGTGCATTAAGAAACTCTGTGCTGAGCTTTAGTGCAGAGCTCTAATGCACAGCTTTCTGCATCAGTCCCTGGAGAGTGGAGGCATAAAACAAACTTTTTTTCTTGCAACACAGGGAAGGAATGTTAGGGGCAGAGAAAAGGTTTAACCCTAAAGCTTGTTTAGAAGCATTTTTGATGTTTTTTAATTGTCATGAGCTTGTCTGCAGCTGCTTTTGCGGAACAGAATGTTAAAGCCAGCCTAAATTTGTTGGGAATTATTGGCACCGCTTTCACTTCATCACTTGTCCTATTTCATTTGAGAGTTTGTCAAGTTCAATCACCAGGAGTGGAAGACTGACAAACTGCTACATGGACAAGAGAAGATCATAGGGATTTTTCTTTACTGCCCCTGCTTGCAAGAATTCACTCCCTTCACAATGTCGCATTGAAACTTCATATAAAACATTCTGTGCTACCCTTAAGTCACATCTTTTCCACTTCATGTATAGGGGACAAGGCAGAGATCTACCTGCCCCCCTAACTGTTCTTCTTCTTTTCTTCTTTGTTTTCCTGTCGAGAATGGCAATCCTTTCCTTTAATTCCTAGTTCATTGTGAACTGCTTTGATACTGTGCTGAAAGGCAGTATACCAAACACCCTATAAAGTATAGATAAAGAAGGTATTCTCAACCCATGGAGAGCAGTGAAGGACTATGATCTGTGACCCAACAAGTTTGCAACTGTGACCCTTTTAAATAATTTACTTCTTTAAAAAAATGTGGTGGTACACTTGCATGGAGTCATTTGTGCTGTTTTGATGAGAATCTGTCTCTGTGGTGGTCCTTCTAAGGACATTTATTTCTGTGGGAATAATTCTTTCTACACTGCAACTTTCAGTTAGGAACTAGAAGTCTTGGTTGGTTCATTTAATTTTCTTGCCTTTTCAGATGATCTCCAGTGATCTTCTGTTTAAGGGGGTGTCATCTTTCTTCTTGAAGTGCCTCATCTGCTTCACTTGGGCCCCCTGGAACTGAGCAATGAGATCCTGGGGCTCTAGTGTTTCAAAGACAGAACGACGTGCGGGCTTTAGGACACTCTGGATCTTGTGTAGGAGTCTATGAATTGAAGCGGTTTGCAAATGAAGATAATGCTCTATTATGGGTATCTGTGCCTTTGGTCCTTCAAGTTTCGTTTGGTCTTTCATCTGCAAAAATTCCAAATGAAACAAAACATCTGTAATTTGGTACCATGGAACCTTGTGGAAAGCCTCAAATTAGTATATAAATTCCACACAATTTACAGTATATGGAAAACCTGCTTTGCTTCAACAGCTTTCAGAACTGGAGAGTAGTTAATTGGTACACTATAAACCCAGTTTTAGCCATGTCCATCTCTGGGTCAAGCCCTGTCTATTTCTGATCAAGTTTACCCACGTCTGGTCCACAGGCCCTGCCAATTTTTCACTAGTTTACTACAAATGATGAATTCTTCAGTCAGAAACATATCACTGCCAGGCAAGGCTGGAGCAAGGAGATTAGGTGCTTTAGGCGAAACTCAGCTCTTGTGCCTCCCCCCACTGCTCCTGCCCCCTCCTTGGCCCTCATTTCTACCACTGCTACCCCTCTCTGGAATCTGCAGTGGCAGCAAGGGCCTCAAACAGCCCCACAGTTTTCACTTTGAAACTCCAATGCTGTAAGGCTTGAAGGACTACCGAAAGGCACTGCTTCTGCTGGAAAGAAATCTGCACTTTTATTTACTTCTGGTAAATTCTCTAAATCTCGGGGAAAGGAAATTCTTTGGGTTGAAACTGGTACATTGGATTCTAAAATGCACAGATTTATTTGTTAACTCAGTCAGGTCCTAGTATCAGCAGAGAGCTTTTAGTTTAAATTCAAAACTCAGCAGAGAGCTTTAAGTTTACTTTAAAACGAGAAGAGAGCTTTTAGTTTAAATTAAAATCAGCAGAGAGCTTTTAGTTTATTTTTAAAACCAGAAGAGTGCTTTTAGTTTAAATTTAAAACCAGCTGAGAGCTCTTAGTTTAAATCTAAAACTCAGTCAGGGTCTAGTATCAGCAGAGAGCTTTTAATTTAAATCAAATCAGAGTATAGCTTAGCACAGAAAGAAGAAAAGGGTAAAATATTCTTTGAGATGAAAGAAATTGTTTCTAGATACCTTTACAAAGAGGCCTTCCACTTAGATGGCAAGAGATCTGGGACTTTGTTTTAAATAGGTGCTAAAGCCAAGTGAAAGGTCAAAGGGGCAATTTAAAAAGCTCCCTCTATCAAACCAAAGGCTGTGTGAATCATCCAGAAAATTGTTAACAGATTACATTAGAAGCACAGGTCCCAGACTTGTGTAGCAAGCCAGCCTTTATTTAGTCTTAGGTCCCTCCCTTCCACCCCGACTGCTACCCACCCCGGCATAATTTTAGCTTTATAGACTTTTACACTTATTAAAGGGGGAAAGGTGGTCAGTCCCTTTCAAGTTCAGCTGGTTATCATCACCAGGACTAGATTAAGGCCCTGAAGTTAATTAATTAATCTTGAGGTGAACAAAATCCCTTAAAGGTAGTTGCTATAGTTGTATCAGAACAAGTATCCCTAGCAAATTTAAGAAAACTTAAATAGCTAAACAAAACCTTAAAACTAAGATGTAGACAGCAGTCCATCAACAAGATATGCGTGCATTTCATGCAAGGGGTTCTTTTCTCTCAGGGAATGGGTCAGATCTCAGGAGGCTAGGATAGCAGACATGGAGGACGTTAATAAGACCGAGATGTACATAGATGAGACCTACAGGGACGTAGTACTGAAGTCCCACCTCCAATCTAGTAGCTTTTCAATTGCCATGGAGGAGAGAGGTCAAGTGAAAGGAGAGCATCATTTTGGTATGGCAGCAAGTGATCCTGTAGCTAGGACCTGTCTGCCAGGATATGTAAAACCCTCTCGCACAGAGGAGATTTCTCCAGGGCCATGTGCTCATGAGGGAAGAGTTAGGACAGCTGTTATAGTTGGCGATTTGATCATTAGTCATGTAGATAGCTGGGTGGCTGGTGGGCGTGAGGATCACCTGGTAACATGCCTGCCTTGTGCAAAGACAAGGTTTTAGATAGTGCTGGGGAGAAGAGTCTGCTGTCTTGGTACATATTGACACCAATGACATAGGAAAGGCTCTGGAGGCCAAATTTAGGCTTTTAAGTAGGAAGTTGAAATCCAGAACTTCCAGGATTGCATTATCTGAAATGCTTCCCATTCCACGCGCAGGACCCAAAAGGTAGGTAGAGCTCTGGAGTCTCAATACGTGGATGAGGCAATGGTGCAAAGACAAGGGGTCTGGATTTTTTAAGAACTGAGCAACATTCTGGGGAAGGGAAGGGCTCCACCTTAACCAGGATGGAACCAGGCTGCTGGCATTAATCTTTAAAAAGGAGATGGAGCAGCTTTTAAACTAGATAGTAGGGGAAAGCTGACAGTCACCCAGGCGCCTATGCTCAGGTGGCACTCTCCCTTGATGTTCAGTCACTGCACACAGTATGCGGGCTAAGGCAACCTCTGTTGCCAACCTTTGTTCTGTCTCTATCGAAGAGATCTGTCAAGCAGCTATCTGGTCCTCCATTCACACCTTTGTTGCTCACTCCTGCCTAAACAGGGATTCCCGTCGGATGCTGTCTTTGGCCAGGCTGTCCTTCAGCATCTTTTTGGGACTTAATCTCAACTCCTTCCCTCCGTCCTGGACTCTTCTGACACCAGACTCCTCTAGCCATGCTCCCGCAAACTGTAATCGAGTCCGATGGGGCCATTCTGTATCTACACCCCCTGACTCCATCCTCTACTACTACTACTATTGAACATTTGTATAGTGCTACTAGTCGTACGCAGCACTGCACAGACATGTAAGAGACAATCCCTGCCCATCAGAGCTTACAATCTATTAAGACAAAACACAGAGGTATAAGCCGGGGTAAAAACAAGGGGAAGGAAAAGGAGATCAGATGAGTCAAGATCCATAAGCAGAAGCGAAGAGGGTTAGAGAAGGTGCCTGGCGTACAGACAAAGGTAGTTTGTTCCAGGCGTAAGGTGCAGCAAGGTGAAAGGAATGAAGTCTGGAGTTGGCGGTAGAAGAGGCGGGCATAGATAGAAGCAGTTGGCTAGAAGAGCGGAGTTCCCAAGAGGGGTTGTAGGGAGAAATAAGAGAAGAAAGATAGTGAGGAGCCGCAAAGGTGAAAGCATTTGTAGGTCAGCAGGAGAAGTTTGAACTGGATGCGGAAATGGATAGGGAGCCAGTGAAGTAACTTGAGAAGAGGAGTAATATGGGCATGACGAGGCTGGCGGAAGATTAGCCGTGCGGCGGAGTGTTGAACAGATTGAAGGGGAGAGAGATGACTCACATGGACACCAGCAAGGAGGAGGTTACAGTAGTCGACGGGAGGTGATTAAGGAGTGAATAAGTGTTTTAGTAGTGTGTTCAGAAAGGAAAGGGCAGATTTTGTTAATGTTATAGAGAAAGAAACGGCAGGTCTTAGCTACGAGATGGATATGTGTGGAGAAAGAGAGGGAGGAGTCAAAGACAACCCCTAGATTGCGGGCCGAGGAAACAGGAAGGAGTACAGAGCTATCCACAGAGACTGAGAAAGGAGGGAGGAGGAGGGGAGGTTTTAGGGGGAAAGATAAGAAGTTCAGTCTTGGACATGTTCAATTTCAAGCGGCGGTGAGTCATCCAGGCAGCAATGTCAGAGAGGCAGGCAGAGATCTGGGTCTGGCTTGCCGGAGAGAGTTCGGGCATAGAGAGATAGATCTGGGAGTCATCAGCATACAGATGGTACTGAAAGCCATGGGAAGAGATAAGCGCACCAAGGGACTGGGTATAGAAAGAGAAAAGGAGCGGACCCAAGACAGATCCCTGAGGTACACCAACTGGGAGCGGGGTAGTGGAGGAGGAGGAGCCACCAGAACACACACTGAAGGAGTGATGGGAGAGATAGGAGGAGAACCAGGATAGTACAGAGCCCTTAAAGCCAAGCGAGGACAGGGTATCAAGGAGAAGGTTGTGTCGAAAGCAGCAGAGAGGTCAAGAAGGATGAGGACAGAGTACAGGCCCTTTGTTGTCTGTTTAGTCTGGTGCCTGGGAGCTAGTAAGTCCCATATGTGAAGACTGCATTCCTGCTTGTTCCTGGAGATAGCGTTGTTATTCAGCTGTAACCCCTAGAAGTTGTAGGGTCTTCTTTTTTTTCTCTATCTATCAGCAACAAACTCATCTGGGGAGAGGACTTGGAAAGGCAGATGTGCAGGCGCAGTGAGGTGCTCCCAAAAGCTTTCAAATTGGACACTGGGGAGTATTCCCGTGTGGGCTCCATCGGTACCGATGATATCCATATGTGAAGACTGATTCCTGCTGTCCCTGGAGATCACCTGTATCAGGTGAGTAACAATGCTATCTCAGAGATCTGGTGGAAGGAGGACAACCAATGGGACACTGTGATACCTGAGTACAAACTATATCGCGATGATAGAGCGCAACCCCTCCATCAATTTGATCTACTCTATGATAGAAAGGGCATTGAGTCCCATAGGATTAAAGTTTTGCAGGAAACAAAATACACTGTAGAATCTCTATGGATAGAAATTCCATGTAAAAATCAGAAGGCAATGGCAGAGAGGGTGTACTACTGACCACCTGGACAAAAGTTACAACACAGTAATGATGGGTGATTTCAATTACCCCTGGTATTGACTGGGTCAATGTCACAGCAGGACATGCTAGAGAGAGAAAGTTTCTAGATGAAATAAATAACTGCTTCTTCTTGGAGCGGCTGGTTCATAAACTGACAAGAGGGGAAGCTATTTTGAACCTAGTCCTTAGAGGGACACAGGATCTGGTGCAAGAGATAAGGGTTTTGGGGCCACTTGGCAATAGTGATCATAGCATGATCGCATTTGATTTAATAAATGGAAGAAGGATGGCAAGGAAATCCAAAGTTATTAACTTTTAAAAGGGAGACTATAATAAAATGAGGAACATAATTAAGAAAAAACTAAAAGTAGCAGTTGCAAAGGTTAAAGATTTACATCAAGCATGGGCGTTGTTTAAAAGTTCTATCTTGGAAACCCAGACCAGATGTATTCCACGCTTTAAGAAAAGTGGAAGGAAGTTCAAAAAACTGCCAACATGGTTTAAAGGTAAGGTCAGAGAGGCTGTTGTTGCCAAAAACGCATCCTTCAGGAAATGGAAAAAGGAGCCTAATGACGAACACCAGAAACAACATTTCTCTTCCAACAGACCTTCTCCCTTTCCTTAGCAACTGGCTAGTTTTTCTGCTCCCCTCCCCCACTTCCCTATTGTTTGATCCCTGCTCTTTTATCATCCTATCATTTTATAGTGTTCTTTTCCTTTTATAATAAATTGTGATTTTAATTGTACACCACATTGATGTTTTGAGAGGTGGTATATCAAGATTTTAATTAACCATAATCCATAAGCACTGAAGTTAGATGCAAGGCATTGATAAGGCAAGCAAAGAAAGAATTTGAAAAGAAGCTTACTGTGGAAGCAAAAGCACATAATAAAAACTTTTTCAAGTACATTCATAGCAAACAACCTGTGAGAGTGTCAGTTGGACCATTGGATGATAGAGGGGTAAAAGTAGTGCTAAAGGAGGACAAGGCCATAGTGGAGAGACTGAATGAATTCTTTGCTTCGCTCTTTACTAAAGAAGATGTAAGGAAGTAACCAATGCCTGAAATGGTATATAAAGGCAATGTGGCAGAAGAACTGAAAGAAATATTGATAAACTGGGAGGACGTATTACAACTGTTTGATAAAATGAAGAGTAGCAAATCGCCTGGACCGAATGGTATACATCTGAGAATGTTGAAAGAAAACATAAACTGAAATATGAGATTGCAGACCTACTTTTAGTAATCTGTGAACTATCATTAAAATCATCTGTAGGACCTGAGGATTGGAGAGTGGTCAATGTAACTCCAATTTTTAAAAAGGTTCCAGGGGTGATCCGGGAAACTACAGTCCAGTGAGCCTGACATCAGTACCAGGCAAAATGGTAGAAATTAACATGTTCCTAAATTGAACATGTAGGTAGCCATGGTTTAATGGGAGAAAGCCAACATGGATTTAGTCAAAGAAAGTCTTGTCTTACTAATCTGTTATATTTTTTGGAAGGGGTGAATAAACAGGTGGACAAAGTTGAGCCGGTAGATAGTGGATCTGGATTTTCAGAAAGCCTTTGACAGGATCCCTTATGAGAGACTCTTGATGAAATTAAAAAGTCATGGGATTGCAGGCAGTGTAGTAATGTAGTCCTTCTAAGGACTCCACCAATTCAACATCATCAGCGTACAGTGACACTGAGGTCAATCAACATTTATAGATAGCCTGGATGGACAGTCCAATGGGCAGAAGCTGGACCTAATACCTGAAAAGATGCTGGAGCACAGCCTGGCCAAAGCTGCTGTCCTATTGGTACTTCCTATCAGATAGTAGTGGGCTGTGAATATGTGAACTGAGGACCATGTAGGAGCCTTGCAGATTTCCTCCATGGAGGCGAAGCACAGGTTTGTGACTGAAGCGGCCATGGCCCGAACATTATGAACTGTGATATGACCCTCAAGTTTCAGACCGGCCTGGGAATAAGTCAAGGCAATGCAGTCTGCCAACCACAAGGACATCATGCACTTGGAAACAGCAGTCCCCGGCTTACTAGGGTCAAAAGAGACAATCAGCTGGATGGACCACTGATGGGCCTTGGTACACTTGACATAGAAGGTCAAGACTCACTTACAGTCCAGCATGTACAACTCTGCTTCCCATTAGTTGGCATGTGGCTTCAGGAAGAAAGTTGGCAGGACAACTGACTGATTGAGGTGGAACTTGGAAACCACCTTCAGCAGAAATCATGGGTGCATTCGCAAGACCACCCAATTCTGGTGGAATCTGGTGTACGACAGATGGGCCACCAGAGCATGGAGCTCACTGACATGGTGGGCCGACATGACTGCCACCAAGAACAGGGCTTTCCAGGTCAAGTCAGAGGGCAAGAGTCCAGCGGCTCGAAATGAGCCCACTTGAGCTGCGTAAGGATGACACTGAGATCCCATGCCACTGTAGGAGGCTTGATGGGAGGCTTCAAGAGAAGCAGACCCTTCCTGAAGTGAACCACCACCAGGTTAGTTGAGACGGGCCGACCCCCCAAGCCATGATAGTAGACGCCAATCACGCTGAGGTGAATCCAGGCAGAATTGGATTTCAAGCGTGAGTCCAAGAGGTAGAGGAGGTACTGCAGCAACCTATCCACTATGCAGGAAAAGGGATCCAGCATCCTACCTGCACACCAAGTGGCAAATCTCTGCCACTTTAAGACATAAGCTCTATGTGTCAAGTCCTTACACGATGCCATAAGGACATCCGTGATGCTGTCAGGTGGACTGAGCTCCGACAAGACTACCCACTCAGCATCCAGGCTGTGAGGGCAAGGGAGCGGACACTGGGGTGCAGCAGGGTTCCCCCATTCTGGGAGATGAGATCTGCGACTCCCTCTGAGAGAGCTGAAGCAACAGGGGGAACCACGTCTGCCAAGGCCAGTATGGGGCAATGAGGATTATGGTGCCCTTGGCGGCCTGGAGTTTCAACAAAGTCTTTGCTGTGAGGGGATCGGGGGAAAGATGTAGAGCAGAACTGGCTCACCTGGTTGTTCTGTGCCATAGCAAGAGATTGATCATGGGAGTGCCTCACTCCTGGAAGATTCACTCCACTACATCCTTGTGGAGGTTCCATTCGTGTGGCTGTAGGACTCTGCTCAACTGATATGCCAGTACATTCAGCTCCCCAGGCAGTTAAGTCTCCTGGAGCTCCATCCAGTAGTTCAGTGCAAATTTCCACAAACGGACTACTTCCCAGCAGAGGAGGTATGATCCTATGCCTTCCTGCTTGTTGACATAGAATATTGTCAACTGGTTATCCATCTGAATCAGGACCACCTGATTCGCCAGGTGTGCCTGGAAGGCCCAGAGGGCATTTGCTATGGCTTGCAACTGGAGGAAGTTGATCTGGTGCAGGCTCTCCTGCTTAGATCATAAGTCCTGCATCTGCAGGTCATCCAGATGAGCCCTCTTCCCAAGCTTGGATGCACTGGTTGTCAACATCCAGTAGGGGGGTTCCACTTGGAACGGGATGCCCTGAAGCAAGTTCGGTGGCTCCAACCACCAGCCGAGGGACTGCGCTAATAGAGTCATGACTACCACCCTGTCCTTGAGGCAACCCCTAGCCTGCTTCCACACATGCAGAGGGTCCATTGCGCCTGTCCCATGAAGAGGTAAGCCAAAGGAATAATGTGCACTGTGGAGGTCATGTGGCCGAGTACCTTTATCATCCCCCTGGAGGTGGTGTGGTGCCGACACCACATGCTGCCGATCATGTCCATCAGCCGCTGCATGAGGTCTAGCAGTAGAACATCCTGGTTTGGGTGTATTGAGGAGGGCTCCGATGAACTCTAGACATTGTGTGGGCTGGAGGTGGGACATGTGGTAGTTGATGATGCATCCCAGCCCCTCGAGGACCTGAATAGTGAGGTGAGCTGAATGCCAGACCACATCTGGAGTAGTACCTTTGATAAGCCAATTGTCTAGATAGGGGAAGATGAAGATTCCCAAGGTGTGAAGGTATGTGACTATGACCATGAGACACTTGGTGAAGACCTGAGGTGCTGATGCCAGCCCAAAAGGGAGCACCCAGTACTGATAGTGCTGGTTCCCAAGCACGAACCTGAGGGATTTTCTGGGACCTGGGTGGATTGGGATGTGTATATATTGTGATAAGGAAGCTTATCATAGCTCAGGAAGGAGCTATAGAAAAGGTGAAGTGACTCTGAACAAGCAACCTGTCAGTTCTGGTAGAAATAAGAAAACAGAATTTTCCCATAAAAGACTACCAGTCCCAGAATGCACCAGGTTTCCAGCAGCCATTAGAGGAGCTGAAGTGGGGAAACGTGTGTTCAATCAGGAGGGCTATGAGGTAATCCCTAAGCACTCATCTCAAAGGGCAGGGCCTGATTCAGCACAGCTGCGCTGTGTTAGGGAGGAGCACTCATCTAAGCAGAATAAAGGTAGAGTTTATTCTACAGAGAATTATCCTGAGGATCATCATCCTGAGAATCAGCTTGAGCTTGATCTTCCTCAGTTTCATCTGAAGGATCATCAGAAGCAGACGCCAAACCGGACGGACAGAGAGGGAAAGAAACCCTTTGGAAGAAGGAAGAGAAAAGCCTTTGAGAGGTCTAGAAGAGTCCAGAGCAGTACGTATACTGGGAGGCATTTCAAGGGCCAGCATACACCATTGGACTGGGGAAAGCCAGAGGAATGGTGCTGCAGAGCTAGGAATCTCCAGACGCTACCTGTGAGGGAGACGGCTGCACGTGGAAGGGACCCTAAGACCCGTGCCAGAAGGTATGTGAAGAGAGATCAGGGATCTGGATTGGAAGGCTGGACATAAGAACTGGACTACATACTGGCCAGGCTATATAGAGAGGAACTCTAACAGCAATGGAAGCTCAGGTATGAACACTGATCTATGCCCTAGCTTTAACCTTGAAAGACAGCAGGGAAACAAGTATTCTCCTGAAAGTACTCCATTGAGAGATTCATCTGTGCCAATCCATGATATTGAACCCATGCTTGTTGAAGAAGGGGGAATGATTGCAGATGAAGAATGTGTTTATATGGACTGCTCTCTGTCCAAACTCCTTTGGTGATTTTCTGTTATAAAGTACAGCAACCATCACAAAGAAATACAAACTTGTTCTTTAATCTACTCAGAAAAGCTCCTGAAGCAGGATTTGACCCACACAGTAGAAAGCAAGCCAGCTAAGGGGTTTCAGCTGGATAACTGCTAGCAATTGAGCCTTACCTAATTGCTTGTGAGCTAGGAGAGAATCACTTCTGAATCTATGTGGGAAGTTATCAGAAGTTAACCTGAAAAGAACAGGTTTTTTTCTTTCTTTGTGGCTTTTCATTTGTTGTTTGATATATGCTAAGAAAACATTAGCTAATGCCTGACAAGTTTGAATGTTTTCCTGATTTTGATTTTGTTTTTCCAAGTTAAACACTGGAAGCAAGTAACCTGATTTATGTGCTACCAAGCATATCTGTGTTGGGAGAAATAACCCCATAAATAAATATCTTATTGGCTTTAACACTTGAGCACAACTAAATTATTGTCAGCAGCTGTGTCTGGTGTGAATGAACTGCATTGCCCACAATCCCTTGCAAATCATATAGATATATGCACTTGCCAAGACTGTGAAGATTCTCACCCAGACAACCGTCTGACAATATGCATCCTTGAGATCCAAGGAGCATAGCCAAGTCATCCTTGAGAAGGTATGGGAGTAACATCCCTAGTGAGACCATCTTGAACTATTTGCATATGAGAAACCAGTTGAGGTTCCTGAGGATCAGAATGGGTCCAAATCCCCCTTTTTGGGGATCAGAAATACCTGGAGTAGAATTCCCTACTGACCTGAGCAGGTGGAACTGGCTTGATGGTGAAGTCAGTCAGCAGAGTGGTGACCTCCTTCTGCAGCAGACTTTAGTGCAGCAGGTCCATGGGGTACTCCCCTTGGATGAAGGGTGGCAGCAGCTGGGTGAGGTTGTCCTGCTGGCCGAGCTGCAGCACCCAGGCATCCAAGGTGAAATGGATGAGTTGCCCCTCTACCTGAGGGGGAACTTCAGCAGGTAGGGGACAGTTGAGTATGCTCCTGAGGAATCAATCCAAAGCCCGCCCCTGGCGGGGGACCTGCACCTTTGGCAGGAAGCTCTGAGGTGCTGGATGGTACTGGCACGGATAGGGGTAGAAGGCCTTCTTTTCCTGGTACTTCTTATGTGGAGAGGGTAAGTGTTAGTAGGACCTGTTGCACCCCGCCATGTGAGTCTCCAGAACCCTTAGGCATTCCTCCAGAACCACTGCCTCGGAGGGGATTGGGGCTGGAATTGAAACATCAGCCACCAACATAGATACCTCCAGTAGAGATTCCACAATGGCAGGTTCATTGGGAGACATCTGGCTGTCCTTCAGGACTGTGAGAGTTGATCCTCCCATTTGGGAGTTGATCCCTCCCACCAGGGAAGCTTGGCTGACCGCCATTGGCTCTCGGTGTCTGCGTTGCACTGGGGAGAGCTATGGTGCCGATGCACCTTGGGCTTGTCCCAATGCTCGGGAGCCCTCTTTGATGCTGACCGGACTGGCGTCAGGTCCATCCTCGAATGTCGGAGAGTCGTCACTCAATGCCCTGGCTCCTTGGTTCCAACTGTGCTTGGGTGTCCCGCTGGGTTGACGCCTCGACAGGACTCTGCAACAGGGCTAATGCTGGAGCTGAGGATGCTGAATCTGATGTTCCAAAGAGGAACTCCTCCTGCTTTTCCCGGCCCTTCAGACCCTTCCTTGTCATCTGCAGACAGAGGTAGCAGGACATGGGCTGGTGGTCGGGCCCAAAGCACTGTAGGCACCAATTGTGTCGAAATAGTGTGGCCACATTTTGTGCATTTCTTGAAGCCGCTCACCGGCTTAGACATATCCCGGAAGATCACCTTAGTGAGGTCAAAGGCCTCAATCATAACAGCGGGAAAAGGCTTGGACAGGGGAAAAGCGCCAAAGAAACAAAAAAAAGGCAAAAGCAGAAGAAAAGACAAAAATATTGCCTGGAAGCAGACTAACTGATGACAGGCAGTGGAACTACTTAGAAAAAATATACCCGCAAGGGGTGAACAGAGAAAAATCTTTCCACTGGTGCAGGACACATTCTGTGGGCTCTGTGGAAAAAAAGAGACTGGGGAAAATGGCGCCATGGCAGGCGGGAAGGCAGGTGTGCATGTGCAGTGCAGCTCCCAAAAGCTTCCAATGGAAGCTGGGGAGCGTTCCAAGTGGGCTCCGTCAGTGACATCACCCATATGTGAGGACTTACTTCCTGCTTATCCACGGAGAAATACCAGTTCTTAAGAAAGCCCCAGCCATACCTCCACCACGCCCCCATTCAAACTTGGACATCTTCACATTAGGGACTTTCACAGACTCAGCTTCTGAAATGGCTATGTAAACATCTCCGAACTTTGGACATCTCTATGCCAGTTTATCTGACCTGAGCATAGGATTAGTGTTGACGGGTGCATTTTATCAAAGGTGCACATTAAATAAGGTGGGAAATTTGTGTGTACTACATAGCAGATGTAAATGTGTGTTGCTACTTTCCCTTTGAAAATTACCCCAGGGAAAGTTGGGGTAAATTATGCCACATAATTATCTTCCCATATCACAAACATATTTTGACAGTATATCTATATTTGTAGTCTTTGCTGCAACCGGGGCTGGACATGTCAAGCGAATTGACCTGCTACTGAGCATCTATGTTTGAGAAAATTGTTTTGTTTCTTCTAAATTGGACCCCAGCTGGTTTGTGTAAAGTAAAAGTATCTATCTTGAGTCACAAGCCATTTAGTTACTTGTCTTCTGTTCGTAGTTTTATTAAACTATAGAAAGGAGGTGGGAAAGTCACACTTCCTAAATTCCCTACTGCCCAAGGATCATAACAAATTTTCTTTAACAACCGCAGGTAAACGCTATAAAGACAATCCTTCGTGATGTGACAGGATAAATAATGGGGTCTGTATTTCAAACAGGACATTATTAATAGTTACCCTTGTAACATATATCCATTGTTATTTTATTTCTAAGAGTAACATGATCAAATCTGCAGGGCAAGCCCATACTTGCATCCTATCAAGATGCTGATTTACCCTGGCAGTAATAGCATGATGGCACTCCTGACCTAGTGATGTAATAAAAAGTGTGGCTTAAATCAGATGTGGGCATGGCTAAAGTTTGACAGTATGCCCTAAACTACTGCTGAGTCACAATATGGAAATGCTAAGGTCAGTGTGTTTTTTTAACACTAGCCATGGCATTTAAATATAATGGAGTGCATTTTCAGTGGTGGTGGACAGCAAACCTAAAGCGACTGGCTGTCACCGCTTTAATTTAAAATTTGGATATTCAATACCGGACCATATCCGGTCCAGCACTGAATATCCAGATTGCCCGGCTAGCCGATTAGCTAACTGGTCAGCGGCAATATTCAGCCATTGGATAGATAGCTAAAGTTAGGCTAGCTTTTTTTTGGCCTAATTGTAGCTGATTAGAGTTAACAAGCCGAAGGCTCAATATCTCTGCTGACTGGCTAACCCCTAGTGCCACACCTGGAATGCCCCAATGCCAAGCGCTTAGCCTCAGGACATCCAAACCCTGTTTGAGGGAATATTCAGCAGCACTAAAGGGTTTAGTGCCACTGAATATCCTGCTGACCGCAGTTTAACTGGATAACAGGTTGTGATGCTCTCAAACCCCCTTTGACCATGGTGTTCCTGCATCACCATATATTCCCTGGGTTAGAGCAGCATAATGCCCTTTAAGAGCTGGGGGAGGGAACTCTCAAGCCATGCTAGAGATACAGGTAGCAGAGTTTCCGACTCCACCCAGGAATGGCCACTGTCCAATCAGAGTGTGGAATAGAGGTGGACCTAGAGTTCCCAGGAAACAGTGAAAGGTGACTTCCCACAGATTAGGGGGAGGGGGAGGGGAATTAAGTAAGTAAGTCTCCAGGAGCCTACTTGCTTTGGCAGCAGGAAGCCCAAGGCTGGTGCCTGGACAGGACCCTTGGGAAGAGGGGGGAGAAGACAACTTCAGGAAGTGTGGGGCAGAACCCAAAGGCTGTTTGCAGTGGCAGCAGGAAACCAAAGGCTGGTGCCTGGGAAAAGATCCTTTTGAAGAGGGAGGCTGTACCCCAAAAGGAGACTGGGAAGAGAGGGGGAAGGTACTGAATGCTGTGGTGAAAAGAAGACTGAAAGGAGATAAGTCTGATGTTGCAGCACTGTTTTGGTAGAAGGCTGCCTGTTAAGCTCCAGGTGGCTAATTAACATATAGCTTGCACTGGCTGGACCTGAGAAACCCTGGGAGAGATACAATAGCTGTGTTAAGGACAATTTGAAAGGAGAAACAAGAATTGTATGTACAGCTCTAAAACCCTGCTTTAAAAGATGACTCCTATTGACACTGCCTGCTTGCATCAAGCAATGAGTGCTGCCTGTATTGTGGACAAGCTGGAGTGGAGCCCAGCTGCAGTTACTGAGGCGAATCTCAGCCTTCTTGTGAAAGATCACAGCATGAAAGGTGCCCACTAAAGGTACGTGACCTATGCAGTGACTGATGTGAACTGAAGAACTGGGCAAGAATGCCCACATGAAGTCTAGAACTGAAAGAGGAGTTCTTTTTTTTTATTATGGAATTCTCAGTGAAAGCAGAAATCATTTGATTTGTTATACTTTGCACTTTTGCTTGTGGACTCAGTTTCCCAGAGTGCATTGCATTACAGAGCAGGAGCCTTAACATTTACTATTGACTTGAGTGGGTCGAATAAAGTCTGTGTGTGCAACTGAGCTGGTGAAGTGTGGTTGCTGGAAGTCCAGGGGCTTTCACATGGGGAACCGTCACAAGGTCTGCTAACTGGTTACATTGTTTTGAAAATATTCAGTGCTGCTATCTCAAAAGGTAGTGACACTTAAATATATGTACAGAGCGGTGAGCACCCCTACTATAAGGCCAGTGACCATATTCAGTCCACAATCTATATAGCTATTTGAATAAATTTAAAACAGCCTTTTTGCCGGCCTAAATCTGTCCACATAGCTATACAAATAGTGTCTGAATATTGTTGCAATGCATATAGCCTACATTCTATCCTGGCATTATCTAGGTAGTGGAAAACAAGGGGAAGGGCCACTCTGTAACCGAATAGTGCAAATTGCAAAGAAAAACCAAGAAATGAAGAATGACCATAGCTAAGACTTAATTTTTCCTTAGGGGGGTACTTATTTGAAACCCAGCTCTGCCAAGTTTCAGCAAATCATGCTTGCGTCAGGGCTAGCCCCTACCTGCCCCAAACTTTCAAAAAGACTTGCAGGCAGCCCTCAAGATTATCTAGATAATACCAGGATGGTCTGTAATAATTTTCAGCAGTACTATCCGTCTAGTGCTGCCATAGCAGCTACTATTATACGCGTAAGTGTTTTTGAATATGGATCCATGTGAAATTTATATTAAAGGGTTCCCCTAGATGCTTATGTGTATCCCTTCTATGTACATAGTCCATTTAATCTCTATATACTACTCTAAGTATAGGCTGTGTACTTATTTTGTTAATATTTGTGCACTGTGAGTATGATAGTGCTGAACTGAAGGGAAAACTGAGTGTATCATTTTGACTAACCTGTTCTTTTTGGGCATCCTACTGTATGGACAATAACATTCTCTCTACCACATTAATAGATGTGGTCAGCTTTAATTACTCTGTATGCAGTGAACCTTCTTCGTACATTTGTGATTCGCGAATTCACTGATCCGCAAAAATTTCATTGGAACTGAACTTATTTGCATCCATGATTTTTTTTGCGCATCTGTGAAATCCTCGAAAAACCCTACAGAAGTGTTTTATGTTTAATTTTTGTAGTAATTTTATAAGTTTTTTTTCATGCTTTTAAATGAAATTAAAGTGTTTGGGAGCATGACTGGGGTCATATTTAGGGTTTAAACTATAGAAATAAGCATATATTACCATTTTTAGTGACTCTACCAAACATCCGCGAATCCTCCTCATTCGCGACGGGTTCTGGAACCTAACCTCGCAAATGTCCAAGGTCTGACTGTATACTGATTGTGCACTATATGACTCTAAAGAGGTGCCAGTTGCTAGATGAACCTTCATCTGTCCTGTCAAGTAAAACTTTCAGCAATAATATTTCATTGCTGAATTTTATTTGTCATGCTCTTTGAATTAAATGTGAACCTTAAGCTCTGGTAAACCCTGCAAATGTAGGTGTCACACAAGATGCTATCCGCTAGCAATTAAGGAATTAAATCCAGTTTAAATCCTAAATGGAGTCGCAGACATTCATTCACTGATAACAATATTAGCAAAGGAGAAAATAATCCAATCCCACATTCATATGATATTACTTCCCCCCCCCCCCCCCCCGACCCGCCAGTTCCTTTTTTGATTCGTTTTTCGTTTTTCAGGGTCAATCACAGCCAGACTGGATCTGGCACATTAATCCTTCATTCAGAACTACCCAGGGATTTTTTCCCTCTATTTTATATCATCTCCCAACACTTTAGTCTAATCGCTGCAGTACAAATCCTTGGTCGGAACCATGCACCAGGGCTCCTTTTGTAACCTTGCAGTCATGCACCCTGAATACAGCCACGTTTATACAGTGACTTCAGGAGGCTGTGGAAACGGTCTCTGCAGTGTCCCCAGCCTCAGCCAGCCAGAAGAATGGAAGACTTGAGCTGGAAAATGAACCCAGGTCCCTCCACACTAAGCCACTGGGCTGGTCCTGTTTGATATGTCTGTATAGAGGAAGAGATTACCATGCAAATCATTCATCCATCAGTCAAGAATACTTACCATTAGTTTGGCACCTGTGTTGAAACCAACGACATTAATTTCTTCAGAAAATATTAGATAAATTCGATCCTGGCTTTTAACATGAATTCTGATGTAGTCATTTAGCTTCATGTTGATGGATTGGAAAGGAGGTGCATGAACGTGATGACTGAAGTCCCACCAACTCCATCGCCGGCGTGTTCTTCCATCCTCATCAAAATAATAGCCACCGATAGGTCTCAGGTTCAGCCTACATGAAAATCAGGTATTAAAGACAGGCCTTTCTTTACTGAGTCAAAATAGGAAAAGTTCATGAAACAGAATAAAAAGAGCACAAACTGCTGTGTCTTTCAGCTTCACTGTGTTACATTCAGCAGGACTGTTTTTTGAGAGCCAAAAACCCTAAAAATATATATATTTGTTTTTTATTTGGTATTTTGCAACATCACATTCCAAAAATAAACAATGGTCTTGTTTTGTATTTTAACAATGCTCAGTTTGGATTATTGTCTATCTCAAAAATAAATCCGCACCATGAAGAGAAAGTAGAGCACTTGACATAAAAAGAGGTTTAAAGAAAAAGGGGCTATAAATGCTCCCAACATACACCTGTCTAATATAAGCAGCCCCTGTAATCCACTCAACCTCAACCTCACCAACCTACAGAAAAAGAGAGAAAGAAAACAGTCTGAGATTTTCTCTTTTCCCTGGAGAAACTTCTAGAGCTACAAGCCACATCTGGAAATACTAGAATTTTCTGCCCACCAAACAATGTCCTTTCCTTTTAAAGTAAGTTTTTTAAGGATAAGCAACTTAGAGAAAAGGAGGTTGGACTTCTCAAAGTTGTTATCCTGAGAAGCCTCAAAAATCTGGAAGAATATAGGCCATCAGGAGACCTCAAGTTTATCCCACCTTCTGTCCCACTTTAAGAAATGTTCTTAGAAACAAAACATTTGGAGAACTCAATCCCATCCACAATGAGCAAGATACTTTGAGTAAGATATTGGGAGAAGCAAACATTATCTAGAAAAATTAAGGAAGTACATATTTTTTGCTCAGGCAGAATTCTTCACAACTTCTAGTTTACGATGTAAGAAAAGATTGTCCTTGATTTCAGAAACTCCAGTAGCCTGGGGCGGAGCCCGATGTCCAGCGGGATGGTCGCATAACGCTGAGGCTCCCGAGAGGCCTACTCAGAATCCTGAATTAACACCGGACATACTTGAATTTCTGCTCTGATCTTGCCGGGGCACATTGGTGAGATGGCGGGGACCAAACCTACGCGCCTGGAATTTGGATCTCCAGCGGCTTCTCACGGTAAACACTCCAAAACTGAACCCCCGTCCCCGCAGAAGGGGCTGGCTTTGCGCGAGGGCCCCGAAATGCAGCAGGAAATCCTCGCAGAGATTAGAGGGGTTAAGGACCTCGTGCAGTCAAACGGTGAAGCACTCCGAGCGCTGCGGGAAGATCTTGGTGTATTGCAAGGCAGGCTAGAGGGGCTCTCTTCGCGTCAGGACAAAATGGAGAGCGTATTAGACTCCCACGCGGTCCGGCTGTCCAAACTCGACAAAGTTGAATGTCAGGTGCGGGCCTTGCAGAAAGAAGTGGAAGATGGCAATAATAGAGCGCGCCGCAACAACCTACGACTCGTGGGCTCCAAATCACCTTTACCAAAGAATTGGAGATAGATCGCGCTCATCGTGTACCCACAAGCATAACGCTCAACAGGAAGACCCCGCGGCCCATCATCTTTCGACTTTTGAGATATCAACATGTGGAGCAAATTCTCAGTGCCTCTCGGGCAAAGGGCCATATGGAGTTTGAGAGCCACAAGATCTCCTTCTATCCCGACTTGGCTAAACCCACGGTCGACCGCCGAAAGCGCTTTCTGGAATTCCGGCCGAGGCTTCAACAACTACAAGCACGCTATGGCCTGATGTACCCGGCCAAGCTCCGAGTCACGCTTCACAATCAGACAAGAACATTTGAGGACCCTGATCTACTAGCGGAGTTTTTGGATGCTAAAGAAGCCGACTTGATGCGCTGACTTCCAGAATATTCCTGCCAGTATTCTCATATCCGTTGTACCTGCCATATTGGATTTGCCGCGGCTCAGCAAAGAGTCTGTCGAGGGCGGTTTGCTGCCTTATTTTGATGATATCTGTGACCCGATTCCATCTACCCATCGTAGCCTCGATGAGTATCAGAGACAGTGTTAATTATGGACTCTGGTGTTTCTTTCTTTTTTTTTTTTATATATCTCTGTCTTCCTCTCTAGGGCCTCCTCCCGCAGACATATGGTCGCCATTTTCATTGGGGGTTTTGCTTCTTCTCTAAGTTACTTTGGTACATACTTTTCAATATGGGGTGTATTAGTCAGCAGACTCGGTGATTATATCATTGTTGTACAGATTCTGATTATGTTGTATGTTTTCAAGCGCCCTTACCTAAAATGTCTATTACCGATTGATGGCACCATGTAAGATTTTATCATTGAACGTAAAAGGCATCAATAATCCGATAAAACGGAAGAAAATCCTAAGCTATCTAAGTCATGAAGCTGCGGACCTGATTTTCCTCCAAGAAACGCATTTAAATTCGAAGGAAACTCTTAAACTTAATATTAAACCTTACATGGTGGCCGCCTATTCCCCAGCCGTTTCTAAGAAATGTGGGGTTGCCATACTGGTTAGGAAACCTCTGCATGCTACTATTATTGCGACTAGCTCAGATACAGCAGGTAGATGGTCCAGAGTTCACCTCAAGATAGGTAACCTTGAAGTTACATGTATATGCCTTTATGCTCCTAATGTGGATGACCCTGCCTTTTTTGCTACCATTGCTCAGGTTGCGCAGGCCTCTGCTAATACTTCATTGATAATAGGGGGGGATTTCAATTTAGTTCTTGATCCCCTGATTGACAAACAGCCGCCTAGGACAAGTGGTCCCCCCAAGAGTCACACCACGCTTACCTCTGTGATCAAAGATCTTGCTTTAGTCGATCTATGGAGGTTACTTATCTTACATCTCCATGAGCCTCTTTCTTGGAAGATTGTGGGACTCCGCTCAATGGCGGAGGTCCCCTCTCTTCCTAAGAAGGGTCGCTTTCTCCTTGATTTCATGCTGGGTATAGCCATATGTTTAATCACGAGGAATTGGAAGGATAGCTCTCGACTTACTGTCAATGAATGGTGGAACCTTGTCTGCTTATATAGTAAATATGAGCAGATATCTCGGAGAGCTATTCCCCATACCCAAACTCACTCTCGCTTGTCTAAATGGCAGATGCTCAATGATTATGTACAATCTGCTCATTGCTCCGACATGTCTGTTTAATGTACACTCATCATGTTTCAGATCACCGTTAGGTTTAGTAACACAATAATGTCAGTACACGCCCGTTTCGGGAATGATTAGTTTTCTAGAGAAGAAGCAGGGGGGAGGGGGGTGGCAGGGGTTTACTTTGGTGTATGTATCTCATTCTATGTATGTATCTGTCTTTTAGCTGTATGTCTTCCTTTCCTTTGTTGTTATAAAACGAAAATAAAGAATTTAAAAAAAAAGAAACTCCAGTAGCCTGTAAGGGTGCATCTGAGTTTCAAAAGTCAATAAACGAGGTTCTATTAACCCAGACCTATTTTCCATCTTTTCCATTGTGCCGTTTCTTTATTGCAGTGTCAGAGCTGAGCAATGAAGCCTTTCAATAAACTCTCAGTCCTTGTAACAACCTTTCAATAATTCATGAATGTAACATTATCTATCTATTTCATTTGGCATGTTATCTAGACACATAGGTCAAATTACTATTTCAGGTATAAGGACAGATACTCAGAATGAGACAGGAAGGGATCCCTGCCCATCTAGATAATCCAAAACAGATTTTGAGTTTACCTGATATGCCCATTCCTTCAGGACCAACTGGAGAGACAATAGAAAGGGGTGGAGGGGCCCAACCACTAGAATTCAGAGAGGCCCTCAGCTCTGCAAAGGAGATGGAAGGTTCATCTGATAAAGGGGCATTAATCTTACCAACTAAAACATGCTTATCCATGGAGTTTACCATAGCTGGAGAAGATATAGCTGCGTTCTTACTTTTCCTCTTCCCTATATCTTCATTACCAAAGCCAGTTCCTGCCATGAAGCTCCTCTGCTCTCTTCCAGTCTCCATAGGGACATTCTTCTTCAGCTATGCATCTAGGGCTGCGTGCTGGAGGCCTCAGTTTTTTTTTCATATGTTTCTTGTGGTGATGTCAGCAGTCCAACTTAAGTCCAAGCATGTAGTGCAATGGCAGTAATGATCTCTCTGCTCCCACAAGCTCGAAGGTGTCCATAACTTTCTCTTTCCCAACCATATGCTGCAGGCCTAAAATTTTTCTATGTTTCTTCGGACTCCTTATGATGCAGTGGTTGTGACCCGCCATTGCTAGAGACTCTGTATTCCTACCTAAGTCTAGACCAGTAGCGAAAGGGCAGTAAAGATTACACAGGTACACTAAAAACAATTTTTTTTAAACTGCCTCTAATGTTTCGATTGATTTTTACGTTTTTTGGTGTGCTGAATCCAAATCTGGTAACCAATTTGCTCCATCACGTACAGATTTTTTGCTACATTGGGTTAGCAGTTTGAGGTGAACGTTTCAGATTGAGTGCGATCGAGATAAAAGTTTCTTGGATGAATTCTTTATACTAATTGTTTAGTAGTTATTCAAATAAGAATAAAGAAAATTGTAACAAGGCAGCACATAAGAATAGAGTAATGTCAACAAAACACACTGTGATGGTAGCAAAATTGTCTGCACTTAAAACAGCCACATACATGTGCACAAACATTGAGCATATAAGAGCGAAATTAGACACAAAGCAAAGCAAAGAAATGTGCAAAAAATGTTGTACAGGTATGTATGTAAGAATAGAAAACGCAAACCGCACCATTGCAATACATGAAGACAAACACCCGATGGTGTGAAAATAAAATTCTAATAAATGAGATCCGACACTGTGGTAATAACTAGCAAATTTTTATTTCAAAGTTTAGTAAAAACACGATATTTGTCAACACAGTTTAGATTTTAAAGTCATTCTTGGGTCAATCAATCTCCTGGTGGGCCCGTTTCTTCTTCCCCCGAATGCTTCTCTTGGTGCGCTGCTTGGCGTATTTTTCATCTGGGGTTTCCCGCAGCAGCAACCAGCAGAAATCATCCATCATAGTGGTGTTCCATCTTCCTTGGTACCTTCTCTCTGCGTCCTTGATGTCCTGGTGAAACCTTTCACCTTGTTCTTCACTGTACGCCCCCATGTTTTCGGGAAAGTAGTTCACATGGGAGTGAAAGAAATGGACTTTCAGGCTCATGTTACAGCCTTGTTCTTTGAAGGCATTGAGCATTCTGGCAACAATATCCTTATAGTTCTCATCCCGCCTGTTCCCCAAGAATTTGAGAACAACATCCTTGAAGGAATCCCAGGCTTCTTTTTCCTTCTCAGACATCGTTTCAGCAAATGCTCCATCTGAAATGAGTTTCCTTATATCAGGGCCAACAAACACTCCTTCCTTTAGCTTTGCTTCAGAAAGTCGGGGGAACTTTGAGCAAAGGTACCGAAAGCACTCACCATCTTTTGGAAGGGACTTGATGAATTGCTTAATGAGACCCAACTTAATGTGGAGAGGTGGTAATAGAATTTTATCACGAGGTACCAAGCTCTCATGAAGAACATTTTTCTCACCGGGTCTCAAATACTCCCGAATTGGCCAGTCTTTTTTCCCCCAGTGTAGGTCGCGGGCCCGGCTATCCCACAAGCAAAGGAAGCAGGGATATTTGGTGAAACTGGATTGCTGCCCTAATAGCATAGATAGAATTTTAAAGTCTCCACAAATCATCCACTTATGCTCATCATAACGAATCTTCTGAAGAATCAGGGCCAAATTCTCATATTTTTCTTGGAGAATAACAGAGTGAGCAATAGGAACTGAAGCAAATGTGTTGCCATTATGAAGAAGAACACCTTTTATGCTGTCTTTTGACGAATCAATGAACAGCCGCCATTCAGCAGGATCATACTTGAGTTTAAACTTTTCCATCACTCCGTATATATCGTTGCAAAATACCAAATCTTCCTCTTTGCTGAAATACTTCAAAAATTGTGTCTCGCGGTTGCGGTACCAATAAAAGGTTGTTCCTGGTGACAATAGATTTTTCTGTTTAAGCCGAGAACCTAGCAGTTGGGCAGCATCTTTTGGGAGTCCTAAATCCCGGACTAAATCATTCAATTCAGCTTGAGAGAAAAGTTCAGGTTTCGGATCTGGTTCAGTTTCAAACTCGGAAGTACTGGACTCATCGGGAAAAGCCATCTGATGAGTCTCATCATGATCAGAACCGTCCACACAAATATGATCCAAAGATTTTGGTGGTTCAGGCACAGGTACTTCGTTGCTATGAGGCATAGGCCTAATTGCTGAGGGAAGGTTGGGGTAACTTATTACGTTCTTATTTTTTAAGTTGTATCCCTTCACAATGCAAGAGCAAAAATAGCAGTCACTGCTGTGGTCTCTTTGTTCACGCCACATCATAGGTATTCCGAAACGAAATGCTTGTTTTTTACCTTTCATCCATAAGCGTAGATCTTCCTCACATGTCTTGCACACTTTGTGAGGAGCCCACGGTTTGTCTTGATCGCCTAACTTCAAACCGAAATAGGCAAAATATACTTTTTTAATAAATGCAGAAATGTTCCTCTGCCGCTTTTTCACGGTATATTCCCCACAAATAAAACAAAAACTGTCCGGAGAGTTGACGCAACCTCTGGCTCTGTGAGCCATCACAAATACACAGCACTGCAAACTACAACTGTAGTGAACCACTTCGGAATAAAGCTGGATTACGACTGAGCAAACAAAAGGTAATAATGAACTTGCAAGAAACTGAAATTTGACAGGAACGTTCATGTCGCAACCACCGTGTTTGAGCGAGCGAACGAGGCGAGGCGAACAGGAAAGAACATGCACCAGCGCGAGTACTGGATTTAGCCCCCCGCCTCCCAATTGTCCTGTTAATGTATAAAATGAATACAAAACACTCTAAAATATCATGAGGGAGTGTTTCTAGTTAGTTAACCATTACAACCTCTATTTTGGGCCAAGAAAATAAACTGCAGTCGGCTAAAAAGAAATTATGTGAACATTCCTTATCTGGGTAAGAAATCTAATTTTGCAAGAAAACGTGACGTGATGGAACATTTTGGCTATTTTTCCTGGATTCAGCACCCCAAAATCTATAGGAATCAGTTGCAAAACTGGAGGCAGTTTTTTGGTAGTGTACCTGTGTTATCAGTCTGTTCCCACCATCTCAAAGGTGTTTGTTGGTAATAATATTGTGAAACGTGAAAACGTTTCTACTTAAACTTGAAATTACTGTCTTCACGTTTAAGTAGAAAGAAAATCCTACATCAAATATCAAAAACAGTCCAATCACAAGCAGGCTTATAAGAAAGTTAAAGGAAAGCAGTTTTAATGGAAAAAAAAAGCTCGGAGTTCCAAGATGGTGAGATAGATGTGCTTTCCTACTTTGCCACTGGGTTTTTTTTTTCCCTGACTATTTTGGCTTCCTGAAATTTCACAGAATGATGAAAAGAGAGGGGAAACTACATAGCTTTCCCTTCAAGGATCCTCAATTTTTCCCTTTCTCATGAGAGGAATTCAGCTGGGGCACTGTACAAGCCAATCATGACTAGTGTGGTTCTTGATTCAAACTAGACTTCCAGCTTTGATGCTTTTCTACCAGAGAAGGTTCCCAGGCAGGTACTGATAGAGATTATCCTGCAATTGGACCCAAGACTGTAGAGATCACCAGCACTATTGCCTGGTTTGGTGATATCGGATGCAATGGGAGTACTGCAGGGCCCTGTGGCTTGGCAGAAGATGGCTTATTTGCTCTACCTTAGCATTTACAGACATGTGACTGAGGAAACAGGTGTGATTTGGGTCACAGCAAGAGAGTTATTGAGCAGTTTGCTCTAGCAGCATTGTTTTATGGGGTGGGGATGGCTCCTAACAAAGGAGCCAGCCCCTGACCAACCAAGCGAGATCCACCCTCAAGAATTCGCGAACTACCTGCAATCAAAGCTATGCCAGACCAATAAGCCCTCAGCACCCACCACCGTACATGAACAAACCTACCTAACTCCCCTGACCATCTTCTCCACTCCACCCAAGAAGTACATCGAAGACACTATCGCTGCGATCAACACCACTACGGCACAAACTGACCCCTGCCCCGCCTTCTGGATAAAAGAGGTACGCTGCAACTTCAGCCCGTTCATAGCCAGGCTAATGGACCTATCCTTTGCAACAGGCTCGTTCCCCCAATGCCTCAAACATACGTCCATCAGGCCTCTGCTGAAAAACAGCAAGCTCGACCCCCAGAAGGTGGACTCGTACAGACCTATATCCAGTATACCACTTCTGGCCAAGATAATTGAAAAAGAAGTCCAAAGACAAATACAAGAGCACATTGAAACTGCCGCTCCGCTGGACCCCTGCCAACACGGATTTAGAGAGTCCCATGGTGTCAACACTCCTCATCACCCTCTACAGTAACCTAATTGCTGGAATTGATAACATCCGTCAAGGGTTTGTCCTCATCTTCATGGATATAACTGCTGCTTTTGACTCAGTAAGCCACGAGCTCCTCCTGGGACGCCTCAAGGAGAAGGGTATCCGTGACACAGCACTAGAATGATGCAAGTCATACTTGTCTGACAGATGGCAGCACGTACGATCCAGGGCCTCAACATCAAAACCTTTCCACCAGAGGCAAGGCATGCCACAAGGATCCTCCCTCTCCGCCCTGATGATCAACATATACATACAGCCCATCTGTAACCTCATCCGATCATTCAATGTCAACTGCTTGATATATGCAGATGATGTACTGCTCTACATGCCATTCTCAATAGAGCAGCTGGAACTCTCCCCACTGACAGACTGCTTTGACGCAGTATCCAACTGGCTCGAATCTCAAAACCTCCGAATACAGCACAAGAAAACAGAGGTCCTTTTCATTACGAGGAACCAAAACGTCACCCCGCCACCTCACTTAAAGGTTAAGGAAGCAGAACTACAAACCAAATCCACAATCCGATACCTTGGAGTCACGTTAGACCAACGACTGGACATGAAGGCGCACATAAGCAACATAGCAAGAGCAATTTACCACAAAATCCGAACACTCAGGCACCTATGCTTCCTACTAGAGCCGGACGACTTCCGGACAATCTATCAAGCGTTGATTATACTGCACTTTGATTACGCTAATGCAATCCTACAAGGGTCCCACAATCCATCCTGAACCTGCTTCAACTCACGATGAATGCCGCGACGAGAGTTCTACACAGGGCTTCTAGGAGCGATCATGTTATGCCAGGGCCGGATTTAGCTAGAGTGAGGCCCTACGCCAAGAAAAATTGAGGGCCCCCCCCGTGCAGTCCTGGGGGCCCCCCCGTGTCACCCCCCGTGCCCCCGTGCAGTCCTGGGCCCCCCCCGTGCCCCCGTGCAGTCCTGGCCCCCCCCGTGCCCCTGTGCAGTCCTGGGGCCCGCCCCCGTGCAGTCCTGGGCCCCCCCGTGCAGTCCTGGCCCCCCTGGACAGCATCGCGGCTGTCTGAGGGGCTTCAGAGGGAGCCGGGGAAGCCAGCGCGAGGCCCCGGCTCCCTCTGTACAGCCGGCAGCGTGAAGAGCCTTTTCCTTCACGCTGGTGGCTGTTTCTGTGAAGCCGCGAATGCTGGGAAAGGTTAAAGGTTGCCCTTTAAGCTTTCCCAGCATTCGCGGCTTCACAGAAACAGCCGCCAGCGTGAAGGAAAAGGCTCTTCACGCTGGCGGCTGTACAGAGGGAGCCGGGGCCTCGCGCGGGCTTCCCCGGCTCCCTCTAAAGCCCTCTGGTGGGCCCTTGCCAGCTGTGGGCCCTACGCCACGGCGTACGTGGCGTATAGGCAAATCCGGCCCTGTGTTATGCCCATCCTGAAGCACCTCCACTGGCTCCCCATACATGGCAGACTCGCTTTCAAAACCCTACTGCTGACTTTCAAGGCCATCAATGGGCTCTCCTCCACATCACTAGCAGAGCTTATCCAAATCATGTCCCCCAATAGGTCCAGAAGATCTGCAGCAGTCAACACACTGGTAATCCCGAAGGAAATAACCCAATGCACCCATGCAACAGCAAAAAGGGCTTTCAGATTCTGTGCACCCAGATGCTGGAACACCCTACCACCCAGCATCCGGGCAATCCCTGACCTAACCCAGTTTAGGAAGCATTGAAGCACCACCTCTTCCTCAAATACTACCCGGAAGACAGCGCTCCAATAGCCCCCTCCCCTATCTAGTACAGCCACAGCAACATACCCCGCAAGCCATCCATGACTACGATTACTTTTGACACGACATAACGTGTCTCCTAGATGTAAATGTTTATGTTTATGTTTATTGTGTCTTGATAAAATCGCCCTTCTCCAAAAATCAGAGCGATGTACAATTAAAAGTCAACATAAAATAGTTACCCCAGTTTTATCCAAGTTGTAGTACATGTTCTTTGTAAACACAGATCAGCTTGCTGCACTGTGCTATTCATTCTGTTTCATGTAAACCGCACTGATGTTGAATAGCGCGGTATAAAAGAGACTGTAAATAAATAAATAAAATAAAAATAAATGGAAGCCATGGTCTTTGGCGTTAGATTGGTTGGTACAACTCCTGGCTCTGACAAGTGCTTTGAAGTGATGTAATACCTGACAACAAAAACACCAGTTGGCTTATCTAGTCTAACCATTTATTTCTGTTTTATACTGCCAGCCAAAATAGACCCCTAGATCCCACCTCCTACAAACTCTGCCTAAACTCCAAACAAACACCAACAACATTGAAGACCTAATTTACAACTGGAACACCACAATCTCATCAGCATCCAATGCAAAATTAGACAAAACTACCACCAGACCCGCCTCCTCAAAAGCCCGATGGTTCACCCCCAACCTCCGGAAACTAAAAAACAAACTCAGACGAACAGAAAGAAAATGGAGAAAAACCAAAAATGAAAAGGACAAAATAAACTACCTCTATGAACTCGACGCATACCACTCAGAAACTGACAAAGCGAAAAAAGCCTACCACTCAAAAATCCTAAACACAGCCATAAACAAACCTCGGGAACTCTTTCAGATAGTCAAAAAACTGACAAGAGCACCTAGTAACTCTGACCAGCTGCCAAACATCCCATCAGATCTATTGGCCCGACAATACAAACAGCTTCAACAACCAAAAAATCCTCACTAGAGCGCCGAGACAACAAAAACAGACCACTGCACCATCATAAGCAGCGACTGGAATACGTTTGATGCAACCACAGAAGCAGAAATATCATCCACCATCTCCTGCCTTAACACGACCCCTGCCCCACTGACTGGATAAAGAAATCCAAGGAAGACCTGAGCGCACCATTATCCCACTTCGCCAACGAATCCTTCACTCAAGGACGCATGCCGGACATCCTCAAAACCACAATCATTCGACCAACCCTAAAAAAGCCTAACCTAGATCCCCTAGACCCCACCTCCTACAGGCCAAAAGCAAGCCTCCCATTCACCGCCAAAATCATCGAGAAGATAGTCCAACGCCAGCTTCAAGAACATTTAGACGTCAACAACATACTGGACCCGCAGCAACACGGTTTCCGCCCACTACATGGAGTCGAGACCCTCATGACCACACTGATGAACACCCTTATCATGGGAACTCAAGAAAACACTCCGGATACACCATGATCTTCCTAGATATATCAGCAACCTTCGACACCATCTCCCACAACATCCTCATACACAGACTCCAATCAATAGGGATCAAAGATACTGTACTTCGATGGTTCCAGTCCTACCTAACCAACCGACAGCAATTGATCCGCACCAGCACCTCAACCTCACCCCCCTTCCAGCAACATCAAGGAGTACCTCAAGGATCCACACTATCAGCCATGCTCTTCAACATTTACCTCCGACCACTCTGCTCAGTCATACGTACCCACAACATCAACTTCCACATATATGCGGACGACATAATGCTCTATGCCCCAATTACAACCACAAACCCAACGAATGAGCAACTATCAGCCTGCTTCGCTGATGTATCTAAATGGCTGCAAGAGAACAACCTCTCCATTAACATAAAGAAAACTGAAGCTCTTATAGTGACCAAAGACCCAGACTTCAAACCACCTACACACCTCAACATGGGAACTACACAAATTCAAATACAGCCACAAATAAGATATCTGGGCATTATCATTGACCAGGCTCTAACCCTCAAGCAACAAATCAATAAGACCACTGAAACTATATTCCACAAGGCTAAAACAGTACAACGTCTCCGACCTCTCCTCGAACCTCAAGACTTCAGGACAGTAATGCAAGCTATGACACTCCCACATCTGGACTACTGCAATATAATCTACCATGGACTACCTGCCACACAAACCAACCCCCTCCGAACGGCCTTGAACACCACAGCGAGAATTATTCAGAATGCGAGGAAACAAGACTACATCACCCCAATTCTAAGGGACCTACACATACTTCCCCTCGAAGCAAGAATTAAATACAAAGCTATTCTACTCACCCACAAAACCGTCCAGAAAACACAGAGCACCCAGCTCCACACCCTACTGACCCATCCAGCCCACAGCAAAACGACCAGACAGACCTGCAGCAACTCCCTCACCATCCCTCACAAAAGAACCAAATGCACACAACGGACCAGCAACAGAGCCTTTGAACTTTATGCCCCATCCCTCTGGAATTCTCTACCGAGCCACCTCAGGAACAACAACGATCTCCTGTCATTCAAAAAACAGCTAAAAACCATCCTATTTCAAGAATATCTCAAAACAGAAACACCCTCCCACAAATAACTACACCAACCCCTCTACGCCACCCTCAAGAACCCATGATCAAAAACTGTTACCTTGTCCATGTCTATGTCTATCCTCTGTCAAAATCATCAATGTTGCCCTCCTGGTGATGGCCCTATCCCTATGACCGATTAACCCCCCCTCCCCCTTTGTTACGCCGCTTTGACCCGGTGAAAAGCGGGATATAAATACAGTTAAATAAATAAATAAATAGCTTGATCACTCGTGGACTGTCACTTATCCAAGTTATTTTTAGCTGTTTTCTTTACTGGTTCTCAACTATCTGGGATATAAAGACATATGCAATTCTATACTTAATTAAAACCCCAATTTCCCTGCTCCACCTTCAAGAAGTCAAGGGTTGTGAAGTCTCAAATGGAAAACATTTGCCTTTCATATCCCTCCTTGGGGGACAATGTGGCAGGATTTGTATTCTTAAATATAGATCCATGAATTAAGCTTTTTTGCTTAAACAATGGTTGCTGTGGGTTTTCATATAATCTTTTTTTCATTATTTCCTATTTCTTAGTTTTACAAGGCCTTTGGTATAAGTGACTTTTGAGCTTTTGGAATAAGGTATATCACTCAGTCCTCCACAGGATGGGGTGAGGGCTGCATCAGAGGCACTATAAAAAAGATTTATCAGGTAGTGTCTGTAAATTAACGGGAAATTCCTGTACAAAACCACACTCACAACACACACAGCACAAATAAAAGGGTCCTGGTGAAGATCTCTCTCGGGGCTGTAGCTGGAAAAACTACAGCACACTAGAAAGTAAACCAATGACAGAAACACCAAGGACACACAATACTTTCAACTGGTAGTTCCTTTAAAACAATTATGTACAAAAAAAGGAGTAAGAAAGACAAACGTTTGAGTATAGTCCAAATAATGCAGTCTTTTATGTGCAAAAGGGTAATTTAATGCTCCTAGCCTTTAGACTTGCTGCTTAAATCTTGATCCTCCTCTTCTCCTTCGGTGAATCACTGGTGGCTCCCTAGATGGTCTCCTCCTCTCCATTCTCTGTCATGGATCTGCTAAGCACAGTATCCAAACCCCACCTGTTGCACCCTAAGCAAGTGCTCACAGGTTATGTTTCTCAGTCCTTCGACACATACACTTTAGTGTAAAATGTAACCTCTAGTCAGCACCTAGGAATATTTGAAAAGAAAAAAAAATCCTTCTATCTCTCTTCAACGATCCCACAAGTTAAAAGCTTACAACATAGTTCATAAGACACTTCCTCTCTCCAGTGCATGCCCTAGATACTCCTGATGGATCAGGTCCTTGTAGATCAGCTTTGAGTCTCCCAGGGTTGTAGCGAGAGGCATCCAAAAGTCTCATTCTTGCTTCTGAGGCTGAAGTCACTATTCCAGCAAATAGTAGGTCCACACTCTCTCTCAGAAAAGCATTGACCTCTGTCTGTTGACTTCCAACTCCAATAGACCCTCTTCCAAATCTCCATTCTTGCTGTCTTTCTCCTTAGTACAGCTGTCCCCAGTCCATGTAGCTCTATCTACATCTCCTCTTTTGCTCTCTCCTCTTGTGGGCTCCTGTGGAGGACAACTCTTCTTCCTTTCTTTCTGCCCATTGGACTCCTGTGAAGGAAGCCCTTAAGTCTGTCTTTTACTACTTTGTACAGTTCCCTCCAAAACACTTACTGCAGGGGGTTTGACAGGTAAAACCAACCCCCACTGCATCATCCTGTAGGACAAAACTCTTCTGGAGCAAGGACCCAGAATGTTCCTCACTTTATCCGAGGCAAAGGCAAATTTTGGTGACTTGCTACATGTAAGATTCTGTTGTTTTTTTTATATTTTGTACATTTGTAAGGCGTTTCGCTCTGGCGATAGTGCCTACTGGGGTGAGCTTGCCAATCTGTATGCACAGATTTATTTGCAGATGTGCAAAGCTTGGAGAATGTAGCAGATGGTGGGGAAAACGAGGTTACTTACCTGTAACAGGAGTTCTCCGTGGACAGCAGAATAAGTCAGCAACAATAGGTGTTATCATCCGACGGCGCCGAGACAGAAGTATTACTCTCTATAGCCCCCCCGGGTCCGCCCCTAGCCAGCCACTGAGTTACTAGCTGTGAACTGCTAGGGGCGTGCACCCGTGGGATTTAGACCGGTACCTTGCAGGGGAGGAGGGTGGGATGTGTGGCTGACTTATCCTGCTGTCCACGGAGAACTCCTGTTACAGGTAAGTAACCTTGTTTTCTCCTAGGACAAGCAGGATGAGTCAGCCACAGTAGTTGCCTCCCTAGCTATGTGGAGCTGTGGTGCAAGGGAGATCAAGAAGGAGACCAGGCGGTGACCAAGAACAATATGCCTGCTTTATTAAAGCTGGCTGTTGCCCATGCACAGAGGGCAATAGTCAGTATGCAAAACACCGTGCAATTACAATGTAAACAGGTTCAACAATGCAAATATGGGAAACGAGGTGCAGAACAATGTGCAAAACACAGTGCAAGTAACAGTGTAAACAGTGCAAGTAGCTGTGCATACAGAGCAAACGTCAGTGCAGGTACTGCGGGGAATCACAACCACAGATGTGGATCGGACCGTGCTACAGGCAGTGCCGGTTCGCCGAGGTCAAGACTGCCCGACCAAAAGCAAGGTCTTCGCTGGAGAGGTCGCGGCAGTAGTGTTTCTGGAATGTATGGGGTGATGACCAAGTGGCGGCTTTGCAGATATCCGCGATTGGGACGGATCTCAGATTGGCAATGGAGGAGGCCATTGCCCGTAGCTGGTGCACGTTGACTGGAGGTGCAGACTCAGCTCCTGCCCGCCCAAGGCAGAAGGCGATGCAGGCTGGGATCCAGAGGGACAGGGTCCATTTGGAGACAGGACGCCCGGGTTTGTTCTGGTCATAGGAGATGAAGAGCTGCGTGCCTGAGCGGTGGGGCGCAGTCCATTGGAGGTAGATGCGGAGAGCTCTGACGCAGTCCAAGGTGTGTAGTCTCTGATCCTCTGCAGTGGAGTGAGGTTCTGGAAGGAAGCTAGGCAGCTCTATGGACTGGTTCATGTGAAAGGCCGAGACCACATTCGGCACAAATTTGGGATGCAACCGGAGGGTGGCTCTGTCGTCGGTGATCTGTGTATAGGGTGGGTGCATCACCAGTGCTTGCAACTCACTGATTCATCGGGTTGATGTGATGGCAACCAAGAACAGAGTTTTCCATGAGACATGTTTCATGTCCGCTGTAGTCAAGGGCTCAAAAGGGGGAAGCGTGAGTTGGCCGGGGACGGCGTTGAGGTCCCAGTGGGGGATTGGGTCCTTGCGCGGAGGGTACAAGTTGGTGAGTACTCTCATGAACCGAGTGACGATGGGTTGGGCCGCGATGGAAGTGTCATCGCAGTGGTTGTGAAAAGCTGCGATCACGGCCAGGTGAACTCGTACTGACTGAGGTTGCAGACCCTTCTGTGTGAGTTCTGTCAGATATTGCAGCACTTGCGACGTGGGGCAGGAGAAAGGATTGAGCTGCAGGGCAGAGCACCAGGAGGAGAAGCGTTGCCACTTCAAGCTGTATGACTTTCTAGTAGACGGACGGCGTGCTGCAAGCACCACCTGCACGACCTCTGGCGGGAGGTGGAGCGGTGTTAGAGTGACCCGTTCAGCCTCCATGCTGCCAAGGACAGGGTCTGTAGACTGGGGTGCAGGGTGTTGCCGTCATCCGGCCGTAGGGGAAGGCGAAGAGGTGCTTCCCGTGCCAAGCGGCTGAGGAGCGGAAACCATCCCTGGTGGGGCCAGAAGGGGGCTATGAGGATGGCCTGTGCCCTGTCCGAAATGATCCGTTGCAGGGTCAGTGGTATCAGTGGAAACGGCGGGAAGGCATACACCAGTGACCAGTCCCCCCAGAACACGTCGAATGCATCTGGGGCGGTGCTGCGGGGGGACAGCTGTTTTGAGCAGAAGAGGTTGCATTTGGTGTTCTCTTCCGTGGCAAAAAGGTCTATTTGCGGTTGACCCCACCGCTGGAAGATGGTGAGGGTCACTTGGCCGTTGGGTGCCCATTCGTGTGGGCTGAGCTGTCGGCTGAGGCGGTCTGCTAGCTCATTCTGGAGCCCTGGCAGGTAGGAAGCCTGGATGTGGCACCGGTTGTGCAGAGCAAAGATCCAGATCTTCAGAGCTTCCCTGCAGAGCGCAGGTGAGCCTGTACCCCCCTGTTTGTTGATATAGAACATGGCCACCTGGTTGTCTGTCCGAAGGAGGATGTGTTTTCCGTGGGTCTGACACCGGAAGGCCTGAAGGGCATGTCAGATTGCCCTGAGTTCCAGGAGGTTTATGTGTTGATTCCACTCCCGTGCCATCTATGCTCCCTGGGTGCGGAGATGAAGGCAGTGTTCCCCCCAGCCGGACGGGGAGGCATCTGTGGTTATGGACAGCTGAGTTGGGGGCTGCCATAGTGGGCGTCCCTGTGCCAGGTTCTTCTTGCGGGTCCACCACAAGAGGGACGCTTTGACTGCAGTGTCCATGCGGATGGAGGAGCTGAGGGACTGAGAGTGCTGGTTCCAGTATGACCTCAGGTGCCATTGCAAGTGGCGCATGTGTTGCTTCGCCAGGAGTACGACCTGGGTAGAGGCTGCCATGTGTCCCAGAAGGTGTAGGAGTGTCCTCGCATGTGTGTGATCTGTCTCCGAGACTTGTTTTATCAGGCGGATGATGGCGTCCCTTTGAGGGGGAGACAGAAATGCCCGTGAGGCTTTGGTGTCTATTATAGCTCCGATGAACTCGAGGCATTGCATGGGTCGCGGGTGCAACTTTTGGTAGTTGATCAGGAAGCCCAGAGATGACAGGAGGGCGATGGTCCGCCACGTCAACGTTGTGGCTTCCCGTAGGGATGGCGCTGAAATCAGCCAGTCGTCCAGGTATGGGAAGACGCATATGCCCTGTTTGTGTAGGTGAGCAGCCGCCACAATGACACATTTGGTGAAAACTCTTGGTGCCGGAGAGAGGCCAAAGGGGAGGACCTTGTACTGGAAGTGTCTCCCCTGGATCTGGAAGCGGAGGAACTTGCGGTGGTCCTTGTGGATGCTGATGTGGGTGTAGGCGTCCATTAGGTCCAGGGATGAAAGCCACTCCCCCTTCTGGATGAGGGGGAGGATGGACCCAAGGGAATGCATACGGAACTTTTCCTTGACTATGAATTTGTTGAGTTTGCGCAGGTCGAGGATGGGGCGCGAATCACCTGACTTCTTGGGAACCATAAAGTATCTGGAGTGGAAGCCAGTGTGAATTTCCTCTGGTGGCACAGGCTCGATTGCTTTGGAAGTCAAGAGGGAGGATATTTCTTGAGGCAGACCTGTGGGCGATGCAGGGTCTGCCCTCTCTTGGGTGGGGGGGGTTTCGTTGGCATGGAGTAGAGTGGAACCTGATACGGTACCCGCTCCTGATTATTTGTAGTACCCACTTGTCTGTCGTGATGGACTCCCATGCTGGGAGGAAGGTGGTGAGCCGGTCCCCCGGGGGGGGGGGGGGGCAGGCTGTGCATTGTTTGTCAAAAAGGCTGGCTTTGTTTTGTTGGCCCAGCTTGGGGGGCCTTTTGTTGTCTCCGGTCGCACTGGCGGGGCTTATTGTGGTAGGAGGAATGCTGCTGTTGTGACTTGTACTGTGGCTGTTGCCACTTCCGGTACATAGTGTATTGCCGTTTTGAAGTGTGGTACTGTCTCTGCTGGTAGGAGCTCTTGCAGTTGTTGCGCTCAAGGCCCTCATCAGTGAGGGTCTGAAGTGTGGTGCAGTTGTCCTTTATAGTGGAGACTGTATCATTGACTCTGTCTCCAAACGGAGAGTCGCCAGTACATGGGGCGTCAGCGATGCTGTCATGGGTATCTTCTCTGAGACCGGAGGCCCGGAGCCAGGCGAGTCTGCGGGCGGAGATAGCAGTCCCAGCTGTGCATGCGGCCGCATCAAAGGAATTGAAGGATGCTCGCACTTGGTGCTTCGTGCATTCCTGTAGGTCTGCTAACGAGGTATTGACGGAAGGCTGACTGTCCTGTGGCAGGGCTGAGATGACGTCTTTTAAGCACTCTAGGAGGGCGTCCTGGTAGAAGGCGTGCTGTAGTTGGTGAGCAGAAATTCTTGCGCTGAGCATGGCACCTTGGAAAGTCTTCTTGCCAATATCGTCGAGAAGCTTAAGATCTCTGCCTGGGGGGTTGTTGGAATGTGTCCGCGTGGACTTTGAGCGCTTAAGGGCAGACTCCACCACAATGGATTGGTGTGAGAGTTGGGTCTTGTCGAATCCTGGAGAGGATTGGACTTGGTATTTTAAGTCCAGTTTGCGCATAGAGGGGGGTCCCGAGCTGGGGCTTTGCCAAAGCTGAAGGAGGTTCTCTTGCAGTAGGGGATGCACCGGAATCATTGCAGGGGCTTTCGGGGTCTCGAGGAATTTCCACACTGCTTGGGTTTCTGGACGTTGGTCTGAGGGCTGTCCAGTAGTAGGGAGGTCCATAGCTGATGCCAGTTTGTGGAGAAATCTGGGATAAGTGAGGTCCTCTGGGATGCTGGTGGCAGGATCTGCCGGTGCGGGCGCTAAATCGAGCCCCGAGGTTTCCGCAGTCATAGGTGGCCTAGGGTCAGTTGGGACAGCAGCGTTACAGGAGGGCAGGGGAGCCGTCTCTGTAGGTGTAGGCTCTGTGGACATGGCTAGTGATCTAGGGACCTTCGTGTCCGATGAAGTAGAGGTAGGTGCTTGATTTTTTCTTTTTGCCCATTAGTCAAAGAGGCTGGAAAGAAAGTTTGAAATCTGTGTTAAGTCTGGGTGTTGAACTTTGTCCTGTGCCTCAAGCAGCGTGGGGGTCTGGATGGCGGTCTCCCCACCCTCCCTGGGTTCTGAGTCAGAGGAGGGAGGAGAACACAGGAGGGGCTGTGATGTAGCAGCAGAGCGCAGACAAACCAATGATACCAGGAGTCTGTTCAGAAGGTCCAAATCATTTATTTGTGCACAAGTCTCAAGCAGAATCAAATTCAAAATGGCTGAGCAATTTCTCTGGTAATACAACAACTTTTATAGACTTTTGCTCCATTCTAGGTATAGAAAAACATTTCATTGGTCCCGGTAACCTCCCGTACCTCCCGTACCCCTTCTATTGGTCCCGGTACTGATATGATTATCCAATTATGTTCTTTGAGTGGGCTCAGCACCTGCTCACCCCCCTTCTGGTCTCAATTACAATGGCCAGTTCACCAACTTGTTACTTTCCTTCTTTCAAGGCCATTGAGCTAGTTTGTACGTGTAGGGAAGCAGGGCTCTGTAATTTCTCTGTCAGCAGTTTTAAACATATTTTTCTGTATTTTTCCATCTGTTCTGCTTGTCTAAGCTAATCCAATACTTTTCTGAGTTCTAATTCTATAGCAGCATATTGGGGGATGTGCTTCCTATGGGCCTCTCCACAGACTTCATTTACAGGTCAAGCTAGTTAGGCCTGCTTGCTTATGTCAGACACTGTGGATCACAGGCCTTCACCTGCCACATTCCCCCCTTTGATTAATCTCACCCTATTACTTAATAAGGTGTGAGAATTAAATCACTTAAAATGGTTATATCATGGTCAGAGGTCTCCGACTATATATAGGAGGTTTGGGTTGGTATAAGGCCATAATCTTAGTTGCGGTCTTCCGCTCAACTGTATTCTCAATAACACTATGAATAGAACGCATACAACATGGGATTATGCATGGCAATTAGAAAATTACAGCAACAACTATTAGTATTAGTATAAGGAAAGTCTTAAGTCCTCCTATCCATGAGAAAAGATTATCAAACCAGTTAGGAAACTTAAGTGAATGCCAAGTCTGTACTGGCACATAAGCTTGTTTTCGCATAGTTTCAGCAATTTCTTCAACTACTTGACCTTTATCATCTATTTTTAAGCAACAATTGGTTAAATTCAGTTTACCACATACTCCTCCTTCAGCTGCTAACAAATAATCAAGTGCTAAACGATTCTGATATATAGCAGTGCGCATTTGGGTACTTTGTCTAGCTAAAAGTGTGAGAGCTTGGCTAGTTTCATTGGTTATTATTTCAACTACTGCTTGTAAGCGGATAATACGATTAATCATATAGACTGGGGTTCGATAACCCCACATACCATCATCATTCCAGGTGGCAGGTCCATAATAATCAATGATTCTTTCTGGTGGCCAATCATCACCCTTCCACTTCTCCCACTTGCCTATCTGGAGGGGTGCTCTCTTCTGTCTCAATGCTCTTTTATGTCTGTGATTAGTAGTGTACACTGGGTATCCTAACTGTTCTCCATGTTCTGTGTTTATAAGGAAGAAGGAAGGTCTGATAGTTCCTAAGACACATGCTCCTCCCCAGTATGTAGGGAGTCGGGCATATACTCGGTTTCCACAGATCCAATATAGGCCAGGTGGGGCTTGCCAGGCATGAGGTTTGGCAAGATTAGTCCATAAGTGAGCAAGTTCAGGGAATCTGGCTAATGGGTTAGGGGGTTCAGGTTCTTTAATTCCTGACCACCAAGACGTCTTTTTTGTTGTGTCATTATAGAATTTTTGGCTAAGACAGACCAGCTGTCCTACCTGTTGTTTGAACTGGGGTCCAGTTCTGGCATAGCAAAGACGTCCAACTATTGTGTGCGCTAACACCCATTCGCTGGTAGTCTTGTGTATTTCAGTCTGATTGTAAGTCATTGAGTAATTTAATTCTTGGGCTTCCCATGGCCATTGGTCACCCATTTGTGTCCCCCCACAAAAATAACAATCTGAGATGTTTAGACTGGATACTACTGCTCCAGCTAATTCCAAAAATAAATTCTGGGAAGGATGGGGCATGTCAAACTTATTTACATGCATGATTTCATAGAATGTGTTGTGGATTTGATGCTTGGATGATCTATGGGCTTGTGTATTTAATTTTATATATACTATGGTTCCTGGATCTGATCCAGTTCCGTAAACCAAATCGGAATCCTTGTTTCCAATTTTCAGGTCTTTGTATGACTAACTCTAAAGGATTGCAAGCATTTTTCTTACATTTGTCTAGGTCTTTGACATGTAATGGTTTCCGTAATGTAGCCATTCGATTATCTTTATTCCATACCATACCAATCCAAGTAGCATAAAAAACACATTCCCACTTTGGGCAGAAGTAATCTGATTCTGGAGCTTTACTATATACATTGGCTGAAACTTTCTTTCCTGTACATGCTTCCCATTCAGTGGACCCTTCCGGACACACATATTTGCCATTCTGCGAGTATGTTTTTTCCCAATCACCACACTTAGAACGACTATCTCTGTTGATTACTTCACAAGAATCAAAATACAAAATAGCATCTTTACTAGGATCTGTTAGTTGACGTGTGGCGTTAATTAAGGGTCCATCTGCATTTTTCCATCGCATTTCTAAGGTATAATAGGATGGATTCTGATGTGGATTGAAGCATACTTTAGATTTACCCTTGGTACAGACATTCAGTTCAGTGGTGTTATAAATACACCGAGTTACTTTACCAGTGCAGGAATAGTAAGAGTGATAAATCAAAGTCTGAGTTACTTTTAGTCCAGTCCGAGTAGAAGTAATGCAAGCAGTGCATGGAGGCAAGGCATGAGTCAATTCAAAGCCTCCAAAACAGGCAACCAGGGCAAAGCAAAGATAAAGATACATGTTGATTGGAGTTCTTCTGAATCCTCAGCTTGAAAAATCTTGATCACGACGTTCTTTTCTTCGTCCCGTTTGCTAATGAGCAATTCAACGGGTGCTGAGTGTTGATTGAAGATTCTCAAGTTGTCCATCACACATTAACCAACTTATCAATTTCAGTTGGCTTCTGAAATATGGTCAATCAATGTAGCATCAAAGTAGTGTGTAAAATCACACACATGAGGTTCGTTGAAACAAACTCTTGCTGTATGGAAAACAGCAATCCTCTTCGAAAGACTTGGCTACTGCAGGGCACTGTGACAAAGTGTCTAAGCTGCTGGTTGCCGTCTCAGAGTAACTCGCAAAGGTGCATCAGGATGCTGCTCTGCTGTCCACTGCTCAGGTTCTGGATCAGCTGCGGGCTTGACTCTGCTGTGGTGGATCCAGGAATCGATCTCTGCTACCTTTACTGCAGTTGGGGTAGACAGGATGACGGTGTATGGTCCCTTCCAATGGGGCTCCAGCGGTGTCTTCTTCCAATCTTTGATCCACACCGAGGTACCAGGCTGGTAGGGATGCAAGGGTTCTGTCAAGTTGATAGGCAACTGGTCTTGGATCCACGTATGGAGAGTCTGCAGAACAAAACTAAGAGCTAGGAGTTCTTGCCTGGTTATTTCTGAACCAATTTGGGCTAGACTTCCTTTAATTCCCTGCACTATTGGTGGGGGTTTACCATACAGAACTTCAAAAGGGGAAAATCCTGTTGACTTTACAGGAGCTGAGCGTATTCTGAGTAAAGCTATTGGGAGCACTTGGGGCCACTTCAGGCGTGTCTCCTGACAAAGTTTAGACATTTGGGCTTTTAAGGTACGATTCATTCACTCAACTTTCCCTGAACTCTGGGGTCTGTATGCAGTGTGAAGCTTCCATTGTATCTGCAAGGCTTTTGCTAACTGTTGAGTAATCTGAGAAACAAATGAGGGCCCATTGTCTATTACTGCTGGAATTCCAAATCTAGGGACAATCTCTCTCAGTAAAACTTTGGTGACTTCTCGGGCTTTCTCAGTTCTGGTTGGGAAGGCTTCTACCCACCCAGAGAAAGTACAAACTAATACCAATAGGTAGTGATATCCATTGGCTTTTGGCATTTCAGTAAAATCAATTTGCAGGTGGTGCATGGGGGTTACACCTCCTGACTGAACTCGGAGTGGTGGTGTGGGACCTTGCTTGGCATTATTTTTGGCACAAATTAGACACTGGCGTGCTACTGAAGCTGATAGGGCTGCTAACATGGTGATACAGAAGTGCGGTCTGAGTGCTTTTTCCATAGCACTTTTTCCATAGTGTGTGGCTTCATGGAAGGCTTTAACAAAAGCTGGGCATAATAATTCAGGGATTACTATTCGTCCTGGGGGTTGACTGCCCTCTGTTGGTGGCAGCTCAATCCACCCATCTTTCAGTACTCCATCTTCCTTGTTACAGTAGTAATCTAATTCTTTGGTGGTATATCGTGGTGTCCATAAGTTCAAGGGTACTGGAAACAATGCTGCCTGCATTGGCATGGCTTGTGGTGTAATTTGTCCTGTCATGGCTGCTTGTCGTGCTGAGGCATCTGCAAACCTATTTCCTCGAGCAATTTCTCCTTTTCCTGCTTGATGTCCTCTGCAATGCATGACAGCTACACGAGTTGGGGCCCATACCGCATCAAGTAACATCAGTATCTCGGGGCCATACTTGACTGATTTTCCTCCGGACGTGATGAGCCCTCGTTCTTTATAGAGAGCTCCATGGGCATGTAGGGTGGTGAAGGCATACTTAGAGTCTGTATATATATTTAATACAAGTTTTGCACCTAGCAGTAATGCTCGAGTAAGTGCTATTAATTCTGCTTTCTGGGCTGATGTGCCTGATGCAAGGGCTGATGATTCAACGATTTCATGTTGAGTGACTACTGCATAACCGGCACAGCGTCGTCCATTAATGATGAGACTGCTTCCATCTACGTAATAAATTTGGTCAGGATTGTCTATGGGCACATCTGTCAGGTCAGGTCGGCTTGAGAATACAGTTTCCATGACTTCTATACAGTCATGTTCTGGGAGTTCTTCACTAATGGGTATCAATGTGGCTGGGTTCAAGGCATGGCTCACTTCCAATTGGATCTGTGGGTTTTCACATAACATGCTCTGATATTTCAACATTCGGGAATTGGTGAGCCAATGATTTGCTTTCTGTTCCATAAGGGCAAGGACTGCATGTGGCACAGTGACTCGCAGATTCTGTCCTAGTGTGAGCTTATCTGCTTCACTCACTAACAATGCTGTAGCTGCAACTGCTCTCAGGCAAGGTGGCCATCCTTTGGCCACAGTGTCCAATTGTTTCGATAGGTATGCTACAGGTCGTTCCCAATTTTTGAGTCAACATGCCTAAGGCATTTCCTTGTGCTTCATGTACAAACAAGTGGAAAGGCTTGTGAACATCTGGTAGTCCAAGTGCTGGTGATGACATCAATTCTTCCTTTAACGTCTTGAAGGCTGTATCCTGCTCAGGTCCCCACTCCAGTGGCGACTTTTCTTCTCCTTTTGTGGCTTCATATAGTGGTTTGGCGATTTGAGCAAAGTTGGGAATCCAAATTCGGCAATATCCTGCCGCTCCCAGAAAGGCTCTGACTTGCTTTCTGGTAGTTGGGATTGGAATTCTGCATACTGCTTCTTTTCTCTCTCTGCCTAATTTTCGGCTTCCTTTGGTTATACGAAAGCCCAAGTATTTCACTTCTTTTTGGCACAGTTGTGCTTTTGCTCTGGAAACTTTGTATCCAGCTTCATCTAGTAACTGCAAGAGGTCTTTGGTGGCCTGTATACATTCACTTTCTGATACAGCAGCTATCAGCAGATCGTCCACGTATTGGAGAAGCACTCTTTTCCCCGGGGCCACTGGATAGCTTGAAAGGTCTTGATTCAGTGCAGCACTAAAGATGGTAGGTGAATTCTTGAATCCTTGGGGTAATCGTGTCCAAGTAAGTTGGCCCCCTCTTCCAGAGATAGGGTCCTGCCATTCAAATGCAAATAATATCTGACTTACAGGGGCTAATCTTATGCAAAAGAATGCATCTTTTAAATCCAGAACAGTGAAGTGGGTAGCTTCAGCAGGTATCAGTCCTAGAAGAGTGTAAGGATTGGGTACAACTGGATGTATGGTTTCAACTGCTTCATTCACTCTTCTTAGATCTTGTACTGGGCGGTAGTCATCTGTTCCAGGCTTCTTCACTGGCAGAAGTGGAGTGTTCCATGGGGATGAGGATCTGTGCTTGTCTCTGCTCCTATGCCTGTAGTACCTCTTGTGAGCATGTCTGCTGCTGGAGCTGCTGCTGCTGCTTCTGTGCCTGTGATGTCTGTGATGTCTCTTTGGGGCTGGGCTGCTGCTGAGAGAATTGCATTTGAGTGCCTCCTCCTGTGCCTGTGCTGTCTTCCTGAACCTCTGCTACGTCGGCATGGGTGTCTCCGTGCCGACAGAGAGGCTTGCCAGTGCAGGGGGGAGTGTCCTGGGCTGCCTGGTGATGCAGTCCATGATGCAGTCCCGTTGCCACGGCACCATCCAGTGGCACCATGGGGGCGGAGTCAGGGGAGGACTCGTTGCCGTGGCGCCGACCAATGGCGCCACGGGGGGGCAGAGCCGGAGGCGGAGAAGGAAGGCAAGATGACTGCCTGGAGCTCCCACGTTGTCTGCAGAGGGGGTTCCGGGGAAACCGGTGGCTGAGAAGAAGCTGCAGGAAGAGTCAGAAGCCCGGAGTGGGAGGCAGGAGTCTCGCGATTGCGGATGGAGGCCAGGGAGGGCACATCCGGAGCTGTGGAGGAGGTTGGCTGCATCGGAAGAGCATCGGGGGCAGCATGGGCGGCCATGTGGTCAGTAGCAGCATGGTCAGCAGGAGCTTGCAGTGCTGAAGTTCCTACCTCTTGAAGATCCCGGAGGGCATGTTTTCTGAATTTCCTGGCACGGGGGGGACATTCTTGCACAGTGAGTGCAGTCCTCCACCCTGTGTGAGACTCCGAGGCATCTCAAGCAACAGGCATGGGTGTCCGTGGAGTTAATCTTTCTGGAGCAGGTAGGACTTTTTTTAAAAAACGGGTTTGGGCATAATAGAGGTTGATTGGAGTTTCTGTCTTTGCAAAATTGCTGAAATTGCTGTTTTCGTGAAATTAGATGTTTGATGAAGAGAGTGTAGGAAAATTCATCTTGTTGGCAAGGCGGAAGAATGAAGAGTGGCTGGCTAGGGGCGGACCTGGGGGGTAGGGGTGGCCCATGGGAGAAGTGGGGCTTCCCCAGCAAAAGATAGCAGGGTTGCAGGGATCCAAAGCTCAATGGCAGCAGAGGAAAAAGCAGTACTGAGGGGATGCAATGATGAAAAAGAAATTGTGTTGCAGGGATTCTAAGCTTCTTGGTGCTGGAAGTAGCAAAAATAATCTAAACCTGTTTTCCTGGGACTCCCCCCCCCCCCCTTTCTGTTTCTAGTCCACTCCCCATCCTGAAAGGCACCAGGTAAGCAAAGCAATTTCAAATGGCTTTCACTCTTATTTTAGAATTTGCCAAAGTATGAGAAACAGAACCCAACAAGATTAATTCCAAATGTTTCAGTAATTTACCAATAGATTGCAGTATAGAAACGCAACAGACAGAAGTTTTACATAAACAGCCAAATACTTTAAAACCAGCAATTTCATAGTGCAAGATAAAAACAGCACACTCTAAAAAGCCCAGCCCGAGAGAAATAAACAGAAGAAACCAAAAGAATTTGCTGATTAAGGTGAGGGAGACAGTGCAAGGGGGCAGTGGGTGGGGGCAAACCTTTAGGTCCTTTAGCTGACTGGCCCCCCAACCCATTCACAACTCCCAGTGCAACTATCTTCCAATACAGCCCTTGGACTATATTTTGTGCTACAAGAGTGGAGAAGCACTGTGGGATAGAAGCGGGGACAAATGCAGGTGAAGGAGCTGCCAAACTCTAGTCCACCATCAACTACCACCGACCAACACTGAGGCTGATCCCACCACAGCCTTTAACTTGCTATCACTCTGGACCGACAGGTATTTGTGTGTCATTAAAAGTGACTTGCTGGCTCAGAGTAATGTTTTAAAGGCAGTAGCAGGATCATCATCAGTGGTGGATGGCAATAAGATGACGATGGGCTGTGGAAGTGGTTCTGTGGATAATTGGAATTTTATTGTAGCAAGGCAGTGGGGCAAACTTTGTGCCAGCAGGCCAGTTCTGGCTCATGGGCTGTAATTTCTCCGCCCCTCATTTAAATGATTATCTATCTATCTCTTTAACATTTTATAAAGCGCTTCAAACGTACAAAGCGCTGTACATACATGAAGAAAAGACAGTCCCTGCTCATCAGAGCTCACAATCTAGTCAAGAAGATCACAAAATACAAATACAATCAAGAAAGACAAACTATACAATAAACAAGAGCAAAAACAAGAACAGAAAGCAATAGAGAAGAGATGGGTTTTCAATCTGGACTTGAAGAGGTCCAGAGAGGGTGCATTGCGCACAGACAGAGGTAGATTGTTCCAGGCAAAGGGTGCAGCCAGGTGAAAGGAGCGAAGTCTAGAATTAGCAGTAGGAGTGGAGGGCATAGATAGACAAAGGCTGTTCGAAGAGTGAAGAACGCGAGAGGGGATGTAAGGAGAGATAAGAGATGATAGGTAGTGGGGGACTGAAGAGTGAATGCATTTATAAGTCAAGAGGAGGAGTTTGAATTGGATCCGGAAGCAGATGGGAAGCCAATGAAGGGACTTGAGAAGTGGAGTGACATGGGAAAAGCGATGCTGACGGAAAATTAGTCGAGCAGCAGAATGTTGAATAGATTGAAGGGGAAAGAGATGGTTTGCGGGAAGGCCAGCAAGGAGCATATTGCAGTAATCAAGACGGGAGGTGATCAAGGAGTGGACAATCATTTTAGTAGTGTCATCAGAAAGGAAGGGGCGAATTTTGTTAATGTTATAAAGGAAGAAACGGCAAGTCTTAGCTATGAGTTGGATATGAGTGGAGAAAGAGAGAGAGAGGAGTCAAAGATAACACCCAGGTTACGGGCTGAAGAGACAGGAAGGATTAAAGAGTTATCCACAGAGACTGAAAAAGGGGGTAGAGGAGGGGCGGCATTGGGGGGGGGAAAGATAAGGAGTTCAGTCTTAGTCATATTTAATTTCAAGCGGCGGTGAGACATCCAAGTAGCAATGTCTGAAAGGAAAATGGTGATCTTGTCATGGATTGCTGGAGAGATATCAGGCGAAGAGAGGTAGATTTGAGAATCATCAGCATAGAGATGGTAATGAAAGCCATGGGAAGAGGTAAGAGCACCAAGAGATTGGGTATAGAGAGAGAAGAGGAGCGGTCTCAGGACAAAACCCTGGGGAACACCAACTTGGAGTGGGGTGGCAGAGGAGGAGGAGCCACCAGAACACACACTAAAAGAGTGATGGGAAAGATAGAGGAGAACCAAGACAGTACGGAGCCTCTAAAGCCGAGTGATGACAGGGTGATAAGAAGAAGGTGGTGGTCAACAGTGTCAAAAGCAGCAGAAAGATCAAGAAGGATGAGAACAGAATAAAGACCTTTTGGATTTTGCTAGGAACAAGTCATTTGATACTTTATGCTTGCTTGTGTGATCCCTCACTAAAGTATCCCTACTGTAGTTCATAGTTTATTTCATTTGATATACTGCTCTTTCTAACCAGACATACAGAGTGATATTTGTGCCTTAGTAATTAATTCAACCTCTGTTGGCTCTTTTGTTTTATTAATGGCTTCAGAGATGTTCCCTGTACAAGCTATATGAGGTAGGAATGCTTATGTAATGAATTTCTTCCCTTTAGGAAAATGAAGGGGATATTTTAATGCTTCCCTTACCTTTTATCTTTATTAGGTTTTGGTATACTGCCTTTCAGCACAATATAAAACATCTATTGGGAGCAGTGACATAACCAGAAATGAGAAGTGGGGAAGAGCCCAAGGTTAACAAGAATGGACAATAGGCCTATCGGTCTGAGCCATGCTAGTTATACTGATTGCCAGATGCACTCCAAAGCATTATTTGTCAATGGATTTTTAAGTAGTTCGTGACAGCTGTTGTGTGCTTTGGTTGAATTTTTGTACAACTTTTAAACTTTTGCTTTTCTTGGCCATTTCTTGATTTATGGTTTATTGGTGCTTGATATACTGCTCTTCATAATATACCAGAGCAGTATACAAAAAGGATGAAATTACAATAAAATATACAATTAAAGGAAAAGGAACACCAATTAAAATAAAGGAATATGATAGTAAAGTAATAGTAGGGCAGGAAGGCTAAGGCAAGAGGGGGAAAGGAAGGTAAGGGAGCAGAATCTGGTGCAAGCTGGGCTAGAAGATGATATGCAGACTGAAAGAGATGTTTTTTTTGGGGTGGATTAGAATTTGGTGAGGGAATGCTCAAGACTGAGGTTAATGGGGAGGGAATTCCAAAGACTGGTGCCAACAAAGTAAACTTAAGCATACACACTACAATGCTCATACTTTCAGCTGCATTAAAAGGGGGGCATTCCAGGAGGCTGGGGGAATACAGTACATGTGTGGAAATCGGCCCATTAACCTTTTCCCCCTTTCCTCTACCTGCAGTAAAAAAAAAGGTGAAAGGTCAATGGGTACATTTGTTGCTGGGCACCTGCCTAAGTGAATTTTCAGAAGAAAAACTGGTTTTCATTGATAACTTTATACTTACAGACCTGATATACAGCTACCTGCACACACTGCACCTAGGCATATGACTGAAACGTTTCCCCTAGAGGTTCAGTGATGGTATGTAAAATGCGACTTAAAGAAATGAAAAGGGGACCATGGATGTAAGCAAATACAACTTTGATCCCTGGTGTATAAGTCTTTAGCAATTGATTGTTTTAAGAAAGGCATCATGGCTGCAAACCTTGCTAGCTTTAAATAGAGAGTACATGTATAAAAGCTGATGCTGGTTAGTGAGCAGGCTCCATCAGGTTTAGATGACATTTTACTTACCAGTTAATGTCCTGTCTTTGAGTCCTGCTAGGCCAGTCCAGACAAGTGGGTTGTGTACCCCTACCAGCAGATTGGTGGAGACAAAGAACCAATGAAAAACCCAGTTGTCAATGACATTGCTCCCATGCCTCTATTTGCTTCAGCCACCAGAGGTCCCTTCAGAATTCACCCCAAAGCATATGGGAGAAACATGACAAGTCTCACACAACCTCAGAGCGACTATCATAGGCCTCCAGACCTACCTAACTGCATCATTGGATCCCAATTCGCAAAAAGTACTGAAATATAAAAGCAAATGTCCAGAATCCGTCTCCATCATCAAACTTGGACAAACATTCCGACAACTAGAAGGAAAGAGTGAGAATCCACAAGCAAACACGGGGAAGGAAGTTACAGAATTTGCAAAACAAGACAAACTCTTCAAATAATTAGATCAGCAAACGAGGAAAAACAAGTGACAAATGCACAAATACAGTGGAAAATATAAAGTGTTACTCCAGGAACCCTTTGTTGATCACGCACAGACACATGAATAGCTAAGGAGAGGTGAACTGAAACTGAAGGATGAGAGTTTGATAGTTGCAGCCCAGGACAACAGATTACAGATGAGATGGTTTACAGCGAGCATTGAAAAGACTGGCAACACAGATATGTTGATTCTGCAAGAAAGACCTAGAAATAGTGACTCACCTCATAGTTGGCTGTGAAGTTCTGATGGTGGAAAATTTCTATACAGAGGCACAACAAAATAGCATGCCTCATCCATTGGAAACTCTGTAAATGCTATAACATCACTGTGATCATGATCCTAATAGAATTACAGAGAATGCAGAGGTTATGATCACCTGGGACATTTCCATTCCAATGGATAAGAAATTGGATGCGTGGAAACCCGACATAGTGGTAAAAGGAAAAAAAAACAGAATGGCATAGAGCTGTCTGTTCCAAATGATTATTCTGTGAACTGCATGGAGAGGTAGAAGATCTGAAGTACCAAGAAATGCAGTCAGAGATCAAGAAAATGTGGCAGAAAGATAAAGGAATATTTCCTATTGTACTGGGAGCCATAGATTTGATAAAGAAGAATTTCTGGGCACATCGTTATCTTTAATCGAAACTTAGGGGCTTGTTTACAAAGCCGCGGTAGTGGTTCGCGATCGCGATCGCAGCCGCGGCCCCATTGAAATCAATGGGGCCGCGGCTCCGATTACGATCGCAAACCGCTACCGCGGCTTTGTAAACAAGCCCCTTAATATACCGCCCATACACAAGGTACCAGAGCGGTTTAAAATCAGAAAAAATTCAAATACTGCTAGGAAGAGGAAGCAGAACGCCAGCTTTCAGATAGGAAAGAGACAGCAGGTTAAAGAGAGGGACCAAGGCAAAACAAGAGAAACCCTATTCAGAGTAGAATAAAACCATCCAAAAGTTGAACTCTGAAAAAATATTGTAAAGAGACCCTTTAACTTTTTTTTTGTCAGAGTATAACTCATCAAAAGTGGGGGGAAACAAGACCACCCTCTCGCTGTGATTACTCCATTTTAATTATTAGAAAAAGTAAAGTGTTTGATTCAATTGTATCACTTAGCTGCAATCTGCCCCAAGCTCGTTTTTCACCACAGGAACCAAAGTATACAATGTGACACATTTCGGGTCTAAAAGATTTTTGACCCCACATCAGGTAAAGTGAAAGGCTTGTAGTTGAAAAGCTTCGATGTTCGAAAAAGGCAGAGCCATCAGTGTCAAGAAAAGCTGAGCCATTTTGCTTAAAGCTGGCGTACGACGTAGATGATGATGAAGCAGCTCAGAAGATAGTCTAAACCAGCGTTTTTCAACCACTGTGCCGCGGCACACTAGTGTGCCATGAGATATTGTCTGGTGTGCCGTGGGAAAAATTCCAATTTCATCCGTAACATGTGGCCTCGGCTCACAAATAGACCAATCATTAGATTCTAATGATTGGTCTATTTGTGAGCCGAAGCGCATGTTACGGACTATAAATAGCTCCGGTGTCACTGTTATACTGACAGGAGAAGACATCGCAGTAGATCGCCGATGCGCAGAAGAGCACCGAAGGATCTGGACTCTGGAGGATTATCGCGGACGCAGCACAGAAGAGCGCTGACTGATGGATCTGGATGGAGTGCTGAGTGTGACGGACAGCGGCTATCTGGAGGAGACAAGCGCAGTAAGTACTGAGTGACAGTGAGACAGGAATAGATACTGCAGTGATGGACAAATTTTTGAAAAGGAAAGAACTGGATTCTGAACAAAATTTGGAGCCAGATAAGAGCTCAAGTATGAGTGGGGATCAAAAGAAAGCAAAGATGGTTAGCTCAAGGAAATTCTCTGGCACAAGGCAATATAGCGAAAGCTATATTTCATTTGGATTTACTTTCACCGGAGATGCAAAGAAACCAACTCCACTGTGTGTGGTTTGTGGTGAAAAGCTATCTAACAGTGCTATGGTCCCAAGTAAACTTAAACGCCATCTCCAAACGAAACACCCTTCGCTTCAAAACAAGAATGCGGACTTTTTTGTTCGCCTGCGTGAAAACACGGAGAAACAGGCAACTTTCATGAGAAAAACCACAAAGGTAAATGAAAGAGCTCTTAAAGCTAGCTATCAAGTTGCTGAACTTATAGCCAAGTCAAAAAAGTCGCACACTGTGGCAGAGACATTAATACTTCCCGCCTGCAAAGCTATTGTAGAGGAGATGCTCGGACCTGAAGCAGCTAAGGAAATAGACAAAGTCCCTCTCTCAGACAACACACTTTCCAGACGTATTAATGACATGTCTGCAGACATAGAAAGTGTGGTTTTGGAAAAGATCCGTATCAGTGAGAAATTTGCATTGCAACTTGACGAGTCTACTGATATCAGTGGACATGCTCAACTCTTGGCCAATGTGCGTTTTGTGGATGGTGATGCAATTAGAGAAAACTTCTTTTTTTGCAAGGCATTGCCAGAAAAAACAACAGGAGAAGAAATTTTTCGGGTCACATCAGAATACCTTGAACAAGGAGGACTTAAGTGGGAAAACTGCACAAGTGTCTGCACCGATGGAGCTGCAGCCATGGTCGGGCGCACCAAAGGCTTTGTAAGCAGAGTGAAGGAAAGAAATCCAGATGTGATTGTTACGCATTGTTTTTTACACCATGAGGCCCTCGTAGCCAAGACTTTACCAGCAGACCTAGTTCCTGTGTTGGATGATGTTGTGCGCATGGTAAACTTTTGTAAAGTCACAACCCGTGAAAAGTCGCATGTTTGCAGCTTTGTGTGAGGAGATGGGAGCGAAGCATAAAACCTTGCTGTTTCATACGGAGGTCCGGTGGTTGTCGCGTGGCAAGGTCTTGGTTCGTGTGTATGAGCTGCGGGAGGAACGTAAAGTGTTTCTGACAAATGAGAGGTCAGATTACGAAAAACTGCTTACAAGTGATGAGTGGTGTGCAAGGCTGGCATACCTGGCAGATATTTTTCATCATCTGAATGAGCTGAACACACGAATGCAAGGCCGAAATGAAAATCTGCTTACAAGTACAGATAAAATAAATGGATTCCGTTCAAAGGTGCAACTCTGGAATCAACACGTGGAAAGTGGCAATCTTGAAATGTTCACACTCACCAAGCAATGGCAAGGTGTTCACACTGCTGCACTGGGTGAGATAATAGTTAAACATTTAAAAACTCTCGAGGAGAAGTTGTCATGTTATTTCTCTTCAGTCTCCACTGAATGCCTTGACTGGGTTAGGGACCCTTATAGCTCAGCATCAGTTGGTGGAAAGGACATGACTTTACAGGAGCAGGAGGAACTAACTGAACTGAGACAAAATCGTGGTTTCAAGCTAAGATTTGCTGATCTACCTTTGGACAGTTTTTGGTTGGATACTGCCAAGGAGTTCCCCGTTCTGGCAAACAAAGCTATTTTGACATTGCTCCCATTTTCCACTACATATCTGTGTGAGATGAGCTTTTCAAGCCTGATTGCTATAAAAACTAAAGACAGAGAGAGACTGAGAGCTGTTGACGAAGAGCTACGTGTGTGTCTTTCTTCGATTCCTGCCAGAATATCAGCTTTGTGTTCAGCCAAACAGGCCCAGGTTTCGCACTGAGTAAGTAAACAGAAATATGAACAATTATAAAATACTTTATTATTTCATAATAAAGTAATTATAAAATAATTTCTTTGTGTTTGATTCTTATTCAAGAGAATTACTTTATATATAGTCAATATAGGCACAGAGGTAAATTTTTTTTAACATTTTCTAATGGTGGTGTGCCTCGTGATTTTTTTCATGAAAAAAATGTGCCTTTGCACAAAAAAGGTTGAAAAACACTGGTCTAAACCAATAGACATAAGGCAAGTTTACTCACCAATCCGGGGGGGGGGGGGGGGGGGACCCAATGCGGCAAGGGAACCTCCTCTCCTAATTGGGCAAAATTATTTGAGGGTTCAGCCCAAGGAATTGTTACTTCAATCGAAATCTATAAGATTCATATTATATTGTGCCATTCGAGGAAAGCATTGAGACCATTAGGAGAAACCATTTGTAGTTTAAAGATCCATCTCTGTTCCAATTTCTGTAATTTAGAGACCCGATCACCGCCTCTTGGATCAAGAGGGATATGGTCAAGGATCCACCAGTGGAGCTGCTGGAAAGTATGTACACGTTGTAAGCAGTGTTCCACTAGGGATGCTGTAAGATTTTTCAAGCATAAGTGAAGTGCATGTTCGCCCAAACGCTTCTTTACTACTTGATCCTAGCAATTCTGCCTTGTTCTTGGATAAGTCCAAATCACGAACCAGGTCATTTAGTTCTTCCTGTGTTATTCTGTGTGGAGTTGATAATGCATCCCAGTGAAAATCTGGGTCACTGCATGCTGATGGACCAGGAGAAGAACAGGTCGGCTCACCCTTGTCCTCATCAGATGAATCAAGAGAATATTCTGATGGAGGTTCTGGAATAGGAAGTCCCTCGCCATGTGGAACTGGTCTCAATGCAGACGGAATGTTTGGGTAGACTATGCTCGACTTCTTTTGCTTCGTTATTCCGCTGGAAAGAGGAGGAACCAAGCAGAAGTAACAGTCATTTATGTGGTTGCTTGGCTCTCTCCACACCATGGGGACTGCAAACGGCATTAATAGTCTTTTGCAATTCAACCACTGTGAAAGCTGTGTTGTACATGTAGCGCAGCATATATGCGGGGCCCAAGGCTTGTCTTGGTCACCAATCTTGCATCCAAAGTAAAGATGATATGCCTTCTTCAGTTGAGAAGTGATACTTTTCTTCTGGTTGGCAAATGTCACTTCCCACAAATGTAGCAGACATTGTTAACGGTATTAACGCACTTTCACGGCATTACTGTTCTGTATTGTACCTAAATGGCTAAAATTATATGATTAATAAAAATTACATGTAACAGTAGCTTAAACTGTCTCACACACAGTCTGAAATATTTTAAATGCTCAACCTTTCCAACTGCGTATAGTACACTGCTAACGTCAGATGGCTTCAGCAGCCATCTGGCAGTAGTATTGCATTGCATCAGAAAATGATGCAATCAACTCTGGATGATGTGTGCATGCTGGTATTATGCAATGCGATGCAATATTACATCATTCAAAGCTTATTTGGGATGTTGTTGATGTCCTACTGGATAAATTTACACGGTGACACGTCAAAAATGAACTACATGCAATATCTTCAAAACGAGAGCCAATAAATTTTTTTAATGTTATATTCGTGTTCAGCTCATCAAGATACTACAGATTAGGGCCTTTTAAAGTCAGTAACGATTTCAATGTTGACCAGTGTCACCAGTGGTCTACCCTGGGTCCTAAGGCCTGCAGAGTAGGGCCAAGCTGGTGAATATCCTGGGCTGGGAAGTGGGGCAATGCAGGCGTAGTAGTGCACTGCCTTCTGGGTGACGTAGTCCCACACACTCCCCAAGCACAGAAATAAATGTAAATGAGTGGTTTTAACCCTCGGATACACTCGGTAAATCGACTGACACGTATACACTACCCCCGGGTCACCCCTGACCCATATGTAGAAATATGGTAAAACATCTACTTTTGTTTGTAAAACATGGTTAAATTGTGAAGAAAAAGACATACTTTTATTTATTTTTTATAATACTTGTTATTAATTCACCCTTTCAAGTGAATAATGTGCAATGCTAGCCAAGATCAGGCAGGACAAGTTGTACAAGGTCAGATATATGCTGCATAATGTCAATACCTGTTAACTATTCAGTTGCAAGCTTAAAAATGGTGTGCAGCACTGCACGCTTTGCAAACTACAATAGTTCTATATTTATTCGCTAGGTGGACAGCAACAGTCAAATTATGGTGCCATTATGTCAAGTAATGGCATGATGCAAATTGTGACAAAAAAATTACCGTGTTATAACAAATTGACAACGGTGCATTGTAAACAACAGAAAATTAGTAAGCAATACATGAAGTACATTGACTGTTTTTTTCAACAACAGTTTATGCACAATGTGCTAGTAGTTGTTCTTGAATGTTCAGGACACACTCGCTTCAGACAGATTTCACATTCGGTAAATACTTTTCGATCTCTGTCACTTGGACAAAAGGAGCATCTTTTTCTTTTCTTTGCTGATGCCCGTGTGGTCAACGGTCTTGGTGGCTTAGGCATTTCAAGGCAAGGATAGCCAACATTGGCCATGGATTGACGTGTATGGCTTGTCAGACCTTCTGGATGGCTTTGACGATTTTGTAGCTGAGGCTTCATGAGATTCAAAGCGAGTTCCTCCAGAAAAAACCTTCTCTTGCAGTTTTCCTTGTGATGAAACATAGGATTGTTGTACATAAATATTATGAATGAATTTACAGCCGCGATATCAAGCAGTCCATAAAACACGCAAAGTGGCCATCGACGAGTTGATCTTTTCACACTGTATGTGTGGCACAACTGATCTACTGTGTCAACACCCCCTTTCGTTCTGTTGTAGTCAAGTATTATTTCTGGCTTCTTTGATGTTTCATCAATTTTATTATCATGGTGAAGTGTTGACAGCAGCATAACTGATTTGTTTCGTTTTGGGACGAATGACACCAAAGTCTTGTCTCCACTAAAGCCAAATATTGAGGATCCCACAATTCTTGAGCAATTTGCTTGGAATTCTGAAGGTATGTCACAGTTGCAACGTCTTACAGTGCCCAGTAGTATCAAATTCTTGCTAAGAAGAACATCAGCCAGGTGTACGTTAGTAAAGAAATTGTCGCAAGTAATGTTCCTGCCAGACCGTTCCAGAGGTTCAATAAGCTTCAAAACAACATCAGCTCCTAGAGATACTGTTTTGTCACGAGTAACTGACTCTTCACGCCCTAGGTATGGCTTCATGTTGAATACATAATACGTTTCGGCATCTGCACACACCCATAACTTTATACCGTATCGGTCTGGTTTAGACTTGATGTATTGACGAAACGGACACTTGCCTCTGAACCCCAACAATTGTTCATCAACAGTCAAGTATGCAGATGGTGTGTACATTTTCATGCACTGAGAAATGAATAAATTCCAAACATCTCTGACTGGAGTAAATTTGTTATTGGCCCTTCGTGATTCACGGGTTTGTTTGTCATCAAATCGAAGTAAACTCAATATTTCTGCAAACCTTTTACCTGACATAACAGCTGGAAATATAGGATTCTGGATAGGACTTTTATTTATTTTATTTATTTATTTCAACTTCTTATATACCGCACTCTTTGACATCAGCGCGGTTTACAAATAACAGAAAGGAACCAGAACAACAGGCTGTTTGGTATTACATATAACAGGAGTATCAACTTGGATAACATGGGAGAACTATTTACATGGAGTATATAATCTATTAGCTAGATAGCATGCTCGAACTATTTACATAAAATTAGCAGGGATGCTTTTAGCCCAAGCTCTGCATACAGATACTTTGTTCAACCTGAAAACACCACTCATGCACAGAAGACCCAATGTTGCTTGGAGCTCTTCCATTGTTACCTGCTTCCAGTCAGTACATGGTGGCTGCATTGCTTCAGCTCTACGTATGCCTTCAGAATTTGTGAAATCTAACACTGCTGACAATATATCTGGAGTTACAAACATGTCAAAAATATCCTTAGCATTAGTTATACCTCTGATCAGAGCAATTGGTCCAGAAGATTCTCTGACTATATTTGCTTCCCTTGTTCTTGATGTTGGCGGAACAGTTTTATTCCAATGCATGCCAGAACGAGCTGTGTAATGACTGTCAGTAACTTCCTCATTTTCAGAATGTGATTCAGAAGTTTCAGAATTGCTGTATGAACTGCTATCGTCATCACTTGTTTTATTTTCTTCGACAGCATCTTCCGCTTCACTGCCGCTATCATCAAGATCAAGCTGATCGGACTGGGCGGGAACGACTGCACTATCCGTATCAGCACCTTCAGTATCATTACTCAAACTATCATTACTGTCACTTTCTTCATTCAACCGTCTAATTTTTTCAGTTGCTGCACAGCTGCTGAAGCGTTTCGGGAGTGGCATTGTTACCTTTGTCGTAAAAAATTTTAATCCACAGAAACAAACAAGGAACTGACGTCAGGTGACGTCATAAATGTAAGCAAGACGTTAGAAAACACAGGATTGTAATGTGGACTTGGAGTGGTGACTTTCTTTGCTGCTATAAAACAAAGGAGAGTGTTATTGTGCGAGTGTCGAAAATCACCCCTTGTTTGTTCAGCAGCATGCAGTACTGTATAAAAACGTTATTTTTGCAAACCATATGTATGAAAATACTTAAAAATGGTTCGTTGAGGAATACCTAGAGTACCAAAATACAATTCCTTACCATTTTGAAGAAAAAACACAAAAACCGACACCCGGGTCACCCCTGACCTGGGGGTAGTGTATCCGAGGGTTAAAGCAAATAATGAGGTTTTATTTCCCCTTCCCGGGGGATTGGTAAGCACAAAACTTAAGACAAAATATCCATACTTTCTGGCATAAGGAAATTAACTCAGGAAGAGAAGAAAAATAGCTTCTTTTTCTTCTAGCTTTTCAACACACCATCCTTTAACACAGGATTCACCAAACAGTTCCTTTTAAAGGCACGAAGGTTTACTTTGCTTTCAATGCTGTGTATATAGCTTTGTATATCCAAGTCAGCGCAGAGACTCTGTTATCCGCTATGGACAGTGTACAATCCATGGGTTCACCAATTACACTTTCATCTACAGATTCTATTTGCATATCTTCCAGCCCTTCCCCCACTGGGTATGTAGGAACACAATCACACAGAGCTTTAAAACAGGTATCATTATTACTGAGAGAGTCCCGGAGAGCCTGGCAATCCCAGAGAAAACTTGTATCTCTAGTTTTCTCCTTGTCCCTTCTGAAGGGCTTAAGGCCTAATGGGTTTTCTTAGCAGTGCTCCTTCAGCATTATCAAAGTCCATAGGCCTGTACCTCTCTCTCACCGGAGTTTCTGGGTACTCCCAAACTGACCTTTTGGATGGCTTCTCTCTCCAATGGCCCTCAGTATAAGGCTTTAACCGAAAGTTGCTTCCCTGTGGTCTTTGGGCTTGGCCTCTCTGTAACTCCCTAGCTGGAGCATTCTCTGCTCTGTCCTCATGGCTGCTTGAGTCAGATTCAGCTTCTCTGCTTTCAGACCTGCTGATGGCTCTGCTCCTCTGCACCCTCTCTCCCGTTCCTTCTCTTACGTCTGTTCCTGTTCTTGTTCCCGGGCTTGTTCTCGAGCCTCCGCTTGTTCCTGTTCCTGTTCTCTCTTGTCCCCCTTCTTCCTGTTCCTGATTCAAATGAGTGCTTTTTATCTTCCTTTCCCTTAGGGCTTAGCTTCGCCCCTCCCCCACCCAGGTGTCTACTATTGAGCTCAGAGCACGGGGATAATTTGTAGCTTGGGCGGGGCTGCTGCACTCGTGCCTGAGTTTGTTTACATCTCCTCTGGCAACCTTTAGCCATGTGTTTTGCTTGCCTGTCAGAATCTGACGTAACCTCCTCAGTTTCATCTAGCTCCATATCAAGGGACGGGTCTTCCCCATTACACCAGTGAATATTGAATATTTGGCCCCTTGTGTCCAGAATCTCCCCTCTGTCTCTCTATTCCTCTCTATCCAGCATCTTCCCTCTGTCTCTTTCTTCTTTTTTGACAAATTTTTTAAAATTTATCTTTAACAAATTTCCATTACAAATACAAGTAACAACTTGCAAAGAAAAGTCTTACAAGGGCGATAAATTGAACTTCTAACATACAAAAAGGAAACAATTTTCCCCAGTAAAGAGACAAGCCCACTACATCTGAGGCAGGCCACATACAAAATGACATAATCTTTCTTTAAACCATACAAAGGGAAAAAGGCAAATGATTGCCAGGAACAAGCAAGTTAACCAACAAAAAACGGGTATTAAGTTATTCTACTTGACCAGAGTCTTGTAAGGCACGCTGAGCTGACACAAAGGCGGTTAACTGACTAGGATCAATAAACACATATCTTGCTGATCTATATATTAGAATTCATTTATAGGGATATTTTAGGAAGTACAAAGCTCCTAACTGCAACACACCAGGTCGCAGCAGCAAAAATTCCCCTCTGCACCGTTTGTGTCTCACGCAAGATGTCCAGGAAAATACTAACACCTTACAAGACAGAAACAATTCATCTTTATGCCGAAAAAACAATTTTAAGAGCCAGTCTTGGTCTGCCAATACGGCAAAGGTCACCAAGAGAGTCAGTGAACAGCATTAGAGGAGTCGGAAGACTGTAAAGCAGCCAAAATATCCCAAACTTCCATCAAAACCCCCTGGACCTGCGATGACTCCTGGCAAACCCGTCCCATAGGCAAACAGTAAATCTTAGACACAGGAGGGATTGCCTCCGGTAAGACCTTTAACATTTCTACCAAATACCTTTTAATCAAATCACGAGGTGATATTAATTTTCCTAAAGTATCTTTAATAATGTGTAAATTAGACTGTCTCGCTATGTTTTCTAAAGTCTCTATTTTACTGCGAAGAAGAGAGTTGTCCTTAACTAGTAGTTCCTCAGACCTACAGTAAGAGTCTTCTCCAGCTGCTCGTCATACTTCAGAGTCCAGTCTTTTAAGTTCTTGAATACCTTTCTCCGCCTTGACAACCCCTCTGGTCCAAAGAAGAAACTCTGAATGAAAGGGAATCCATCGCCGGGACCAAGGCTGCACCCAAATCTGAAACTGCCTCCCAAATAGTCTTGAGTGAAAAAGTATCAGGACGCCTTAGAGAAAGTAGTCTGCAGAGAAACTGCTGCTTCCTGACCTGCTGGAACATTGGAGCTTCGAACTTTCACCTCCAAGGATGAAGAATCCACTGCCGAAGCTAGACTTGCCGCTGCCACATTCTGCTCCCTTTACCCACCAACACTGCCTTTGCTGCTGGATGGTGATTCAGTTCAGCGTCTACCACTGCCGGGATGGCTCCCACGCAGGGCGGTGAAACACAGATGCTCTCCCTGCTTGATTTACATGCCTGGGCCAGACCCACTGTGGACACTGATGGCTGGACAGGGGGGACCCTCTGCTCTGGGCTGAAGGAGATAGTGGAGCCGGAAGCCAGACCTGGGCTCCCAGCCACAGATCGCGACCTCCATGGCTGCCCTCCAGAGACCACTTGCCGCATATCCAGGCGAAGCAGGTAAGGCAAAATAGTGGAAGCGACACCGGCAGGGGAAGAGCTGGGCTGAGAGGAGACTTTTGCTCGTGCTTTTCCCTTGCGTTTTCCCATCGAAGCTCCGCAAACTAGCAACTATCCATCAGCTTGGACTGCCTCCCTCTCTCTCTGTCTCTTTACATCCCCCCCTCCCTATTCAGCATATCTGCTTAGGATAGGCCAAATAGAACTATATTAAACACAAATCCTATCCCCCCCTCTGTGTCCAGCATCCTCCTTCTGTGTACCTATTTCCCCTTCCATGCAGGACTGTACCAAGCTAGATATGCGCCCTATGTGACTCATGAGCCTGGCACCCCTCAGCCTCCCCAGCCACATGCAAGAGCTCTCTCTCAGGCAACCCAGTGATGACAGCACCCCTTCCATACTTGCACCCTATGTGACCACACCACTCGCACAATCCTTGATACGGTCCTGCTCCCATATTCACCATCTTCCCTTTTTTTTTTTTTTTCTGTCCCTCCCATGTCCAGTATCTCCCTTCTGTCATCTTACACCCCTCTTCCCATATCCTCCAGCATCTCACCTATCTCCCTCAGATGTCCAGCATCCTGACTTGTGTCCCTATCCCCCATGTCCAGCATTCACCCTTCTTTGGCTTTATACCCCCTCTCATGCCCAACATCTCTCCACTCCTCAGGTCTCCAGTATTTTCCCTGTCACCCTATTCCACCCTCCATGTCCAACATCTTCCTTTTTCTTCCTCACTCCCCAGATCTCCTCTGTCCCCCTACTCCCTTTCCTATGTTCACTATCCCTCTTCACCCCCTAGTTACCATATCTCCTTTTTTTCCTCCCCTTTCCCAATCCAACATATCCTATTTCTTCAACACCCCCCTACACTGTTTCCCAAGATGTGCGGCAGTGGCATGGGGCTTCCATGTTCAGATGTGTTACTGATGACTCTGCTGGAAACTCTCTTTCGAACAGAAAGTCTATGTCAGAGGAGTCGGGACCAGCCACCCGAATCTAAAAGATCTTTGCACTCTGCAAAGCACTGGAACATAGCGTTTACTACCATGAACAATTTTCATTATAAAAGAACCCTAGATAAGTTGGGCCAGCCTTTGCGGCACCTTATTTTCATTGCTGAGAGATAACCGGGCAGTGGCTGATTTAACACAGCTGACCGGTTATCCCCGGGTACTAGCCCTGGAACACCCTGATGCTAACTGGTTAGCACTGGGACATATAGCGGCGGTACCCACAGATATTCAGCAGCACTAACTGTATTAGCACTGATGAATATCCCACTTAGTGGCATGTTCAATGTAATTTCAGTTTGTTCAATGTAAACCGCACTGATGCAGAATAGCGCGGTATATAAGAGAATATAAATAAAATAAATAAATAAATAAATAAATATACATAGAAACATGATGACAGAAAAAGACCACATGGCCTATCTAGTCTGTCCTTCCATATCAACAACTACAACAGTCCACTTTTTACCTTTAGAGATCCTCTGTGTTGGTCCCATGCTTTTTTGAATTCAGTTACTGTCCTCATCTCTACTACCTCCACTGGGAGACTATTCCACGGATCCACTACTCTTTCCGTAAAGAAATATTTCCGCATATCACTCCTGAATCTATCTCCCTTCACCCTCATCCCATGTTCCCTCGTAGCAGAACTTGCTTTCAATTGAAAGAGGCTCTCTCCCTGAACATTTATGCCACAGAGGTATTTAAACATCTCAATCATATCACCTCTATCCCGCCTTTTCTCTAAGGTGTACATATTAAGATCCTTACGTCTGTCCTCATATGCTTTATAATGAAGCCCACTAATCATTTTAGTAGCCACCCTCTGCACCGACTCCATCCTGTTCACATCCTTTTGAAGGTGCGGTCTCCAGAATTGCACACTATACTCCAAATGAGATCGCACCAAAGACTTATACAGAGGCATTATCACCTCCTTTTTTCTGCTAGCCATTCCTCTCCGTATGCACCCAAGCATTCTTCTAGCTTTTGCTGTCGCCTTTTCTACCTGTTTAGCTACTTTAAGATCATCAGACACAACCACGCCTAGGTCCCGCTCTTCTTTAGTGGACAAAAGTACTTCACCTCCTATACTGTATTGCTCCCTTGAATTGCTGCAGGCCAAATGCATGACCTTACATTTTTTAACATTAAATCCCAGCTGCCAAATTCTAGACCATTCTTCAAGCTTAGCTAGATCCCTCCTCATGTTATTTACACCTTCCTGGGTGTCTACTCTATTGCAGATTTTGGTATCATCTGCAAAGAGGCAAACCTTACCCGACAGCCCTTCCGCAATATCACTAACAAAGATGTTAAAAAGAATCGGACCAAGGACAGATCCCTGGGGCACACCACTGGTAACATCCTTCTCCTCAGAGTGAGCTCCATTTACTTGTACGTTTTGTCGCCTCCCACCCAACCAATTTCTAACCCAAGCAGTAACTTTAGGGTCCATCCCTAGAGTGCTCAGTTTGTTTATAAGTCGCCTGTGAGGAACAGTGTCAAAGGCTTTACTGAAATCTAAATACACCACATCTAGAGCGCTCCCTCGGTCCAACTCCCTGGTCACCCAGTCAAAGAAATCAATCAGATTTGTCTGACAAGACCTGCCTCTGGTGAATCCATGCTGCCTCGGATCCTGTAATCCGCTGGACTCCAGAAACCTCACTATTTTCTCTTTCAGCAGCGTTTCCAATAATTTACTCTCCACCGAAGTTAAACTAACCGGCCTGTAGTTTTCAACCACATCCTTACTTCCGCTTTTGTGTAAAGGCACCACATGAGCTTCTCTCCAGTCCTTTGGCACCACTCCTGACTCCAACGAGGCATTGAAAAGGTCAATCAGTGGAGTTGCTAGAACGTCCCCAAGTTCCCTCAGTATTCTAGGGTGTATCCCATCCGGTCCCATCACTTTGTCTACTTTAAGTTGAGCTAGTTTCTCACGAACACAGTCTTCAGAAAATTGTTCAAGATGTCCCTCGCTTCTGTTCCTATTTGTGGGTGTTTTCTGAGGTCCTGCTCCTGGTTCTTCATCTGTGAACACAGAACAAAAATATTTGTTAAGCAATTCCGCTTTATCCTTATCAGCTTCTACATATTCCCCCCCTGCACCCTTGAGTCTGACAATACCACTCTTGCCCTTCCTCTTCTCACTAATATATCTGAAAAATGTCTTATCCCCCCATTTTATTGCATTGGCTATTTCCTCCTCCTTTTGAATCTTTGCTTTCTTAACTACTTTGCTAGCTTCTCTAAGTTTTTCCAAATACAGATGCCTGTCTTCCTCTCTCTGTGATCTCTTGTATTTCATGAAGGCCTCCCTCTTTTTTTCTTCACTTTTTCAGCTACTTCCTTAGAAAACCATAGCGGTCTCCTTTTCCTTTTGCCTTTATTTACCATTTTAACAAAAAGGTTGGTTGCCCTTAAAATACCCCCTTTCAGTTTTGCCCACTGTTTTTCTACATCCCCCAGCTGTTCCCATCCCACTAACGACTCCCTGAGGTATTGGCCCATCTTTGCCAAGTTAGTCTTCCTAAAGTCTAAGAGCCTCACCTTGGAATGGATTCTAACAGCCCTAGTCCTAATATTGAACCACACCATCTGGTGATCACTGGATGCAAAATGATCTCCCACTACAACATCAGAAACACTTTCACCATTGGTAAGCACCAAGTCCAGTATGGCCCCTTCACGTGTGGGATCTGTTACCAATTGCCTGAATAGTTCTCCCTGTAGAGAATCCAGGATCTCCGTACTTCTAGATGATACTGCAGCAGGAATGTGCCAATCAACATCTGGCATATTGAAATCTCCTATCAGTAGCACTTCCCCTTTCCTAGCAATGCTGCGTATGTCTTCAATTAACTTTCTGTCCACCTCTTCCTCTTGTGAGGGAGGTCTGTATATCACACCAATGCAAACAGATTTCTCTTTCCCTCTTTCTAGTTTAACCCACAATGCCTCCTCTCTCCCTTTTAAGCTCTGTAATTCCAAAGCTTTAATAGTAGTTTTACATATAGTGCCACTCCTCCTCCCCTTCTTCCTACCCTGTCCTTTCTGAATAAAGTATAGCCAGGTATAGTTACATCCCAGTCATGGTTTTCTGTGAACCATGTTTCTGTAACTGCCACTAAATCCAAGTCAGCCACTCCCACCAAAGCTTCAACTTCAGGGATCTTATTTCCCATGCTACGGGCATTAATACACATTGCTTTCCATATGTTACCCCTGTTACCATTTCCATAAAGGTATTTAATGTATCACCTACCTGGGGGCTTTCACTTACCTGGGGGCTTTCTTCACCCATCCCCAACGAATCTAGTTTAAAGCCCTCTTCAGTAGATTAGCCGGTCTACTACCGAAGATGCGTTGACCTTTCTTGGACAGATGGATGCCATCTCTGCTCTGCAACCCTTGGAACAGCATCCCATGGTCTAGGAAACCAAAACGCTCTCGATGACACCATCCACGCAGCCATGCATTCATCTCCAGGATGCGAGCCTCTCTGCCTTGGCCTTTACCCTCAACAGGGAGGATTGAAGAGAACACCACCTGTGCACCTAACTGCTTCACCCTCTGTCCCAGAGCCATGAAGTCACTTTTGATACGTTCCGAGGTATACCTGGCAGTATCATTTGTTCCAACATGGATTAGCAACATTGGGTAATAGTCAGTGGGCTTAATGAGTCTCGGCAAACTCTCCGTAACATCTTGGATTTTGGCACCAGGCAGACAGCATACCTCTCTGGACATCAAGTCTGGTCAGCAGATGGACATGACTTGCAAGTAAATGCCTTTGAATATTGAGCCCAATGTTTATTTAGCATGAGCTGTTAAAAGCATGCTGAAAAATAAGGATATGCACAGACTTTTTTTTTCTTTTCACTTTGTTTTTCATTTTCTTGAAACAAAACCAAACTACAAAAATATTAAAAAAAAAAAATCTCAAGCTCCTAACATGGCAAAATAAAAACAAAACCCTCCCCTAGAGCCACTGTTAATTTGTGACATACAAAATGGTGTTGGCCTTTCTATATGTATTTATAATTTTTGGTTTTATCTTTGTAAACCGCTCTGCTGTCCCTCACTAAGGGCAGTATATCAAGTTCTAATAAATGGAAAAAAGGAGCTCAACCTTTTAATTACTGTAAATACAGCTTTATTGAGAACACTCCTACATTGACAGTGTTTCAGCGGAACGCCCTCTTCGGAGAGGGTCAAACCTCCAACAAACAGAAATCATAAATAAACATTAATATATTAAGCATAAATAGGAGTATATATCATAAAAGAAATAATAAAGAATAAAAACTATATGTTATACCAAATATGACAGCCATAAAAAGTCAAACCTGGTAAAGTATAAAACATTAAAAGGTCAATAAAACATAAAAGATATTCCAGAGGGGATAATATATCATTATTAACAAAACATATAACACTTGGAAGGATATGTGTGAGGATTTATTCATGGGGGGAGGGGTGGTTTGAGGGCATTAATCCATTGAAAGAATGGAGCATCCACACACAAAATGTATTTACAGTAAAACACAATGAAGATAGACATCATTCATCCTGTGAACCCGTTAAGTGTCAGCCTAATTTTAAAAAAATGAAAAGACCATTCATTTTTCTTTTTCTTCATTTTAGAAACAAATTGAAATGAAGAGGGAAATCTCATTAAAATTTCCCCATTTCATTTCATTTCAAATGAAAACTCATCTCTACTAAAAGGTTAGCCATTCCAAGCATGGTTGCACGTAAGTTAGACGCATTAAATTGCAAAGCTCACTGCTGTCCTGTTTATAGGAAAAGCACTATATAAATATTGATCATCTCTATTCTAAATTAGAAGAAATATGATTACCACAGAAGGACTTTGCAGCAAGTAAATCATCTAAGCTCAGATAAAACATCTGTCTTACTAAATAACAGTGTTAAAGCTCATCTTCAGATCTAAGCATTGTAATTAGAATACAGAATGGCCTTTCCATCACTTTCACTTTCTTTGACCTGACAATTTTTTTTTCTTGCTGCATTAGGTTTACAACTCAATCAGAACCATGTGCTACTGGGCTATAGCATCATAAGCCTTCAATCCTACCTACTTTGTAATTTTTACTTCTATTTTTAACTCCTATCTCATGTAACCCAGCCACTACAGCAACAGTCATCACTCAGGTGGACAGAGACCACAGCTTCCTTCATCTTGAGTTTGGCCAATAAGCATCACTGCTGATCAATGACTGAACTGGCCCGATGAGCAGAAGACAAGATTCAAGAATTCAATACATGTTCCTCTCAACTGATTCAGTGAGCCAGCAGCTGAACTACTGCTTTAAAGATGTACAGGAACTCTGCTAAATAATGTGTATTAAAAGGCACATTTTACAAAGGACGTCCAAGTGTAATGTGGGATGTCCAAGCCAGAATGTCCGGAAGAAATGCAGGCATGGCTAAGTTCAGGTGCGATTTCTCAAATATGGATGTACCCGATATGGACATCTGCAGGGTGTAGTCTACATAGAAGTCCCTGGCATAATATTAGACACCAGGGACATCTAAGCATTGTGATTGAAAATAGTGGAGTACCAACTTCTCTACACCCGCCAGATGTTTTAAGACCCAAACGAGCAATTTTCCAGTGCCTATTTGTGCCTGGAGCAGTTCTAAACTTGGATGCGGTCGCAGACATCCCTGCAGTTTCTGAAATTGATCGGTGATATCTAGGTCCATAGTACTACCCCAGACACGCCTCCGCCACTTCCTCTACCTACTTGGATGTCACCATAGCAGAGATGTCTTAAAAAGCCATTTGTAAAATGGCTCTGGGGACATCTTTGTGATTTGGATGTCTGCATGCACATGTTCGGACGTCCACATCATGTCTAAGCCTTTTAAAATGACTCCCTAAGTATGTAACCAATTCAATACATTCTATTCAAGTAAAGATGGGGAATACTATTTCAAAACCATTTTAAAAAAAAGGCATCCCTCAAGGTTCCGCTTTTATCTTCACTCCTTTTAAATTTATATATTCAACCTATTTGTAATTTAATCAAAAGCCATGGCATTTACTACCATCTTTATGCTGATGACATCATGTTATACACGCATATTAATACTAATCAGTTACAACTAAATAAATTAAAAGATTGTTTTTCTAACATTACTTCTTGGCTTTCAGATCATACCATGTTTTTAAATTTGGATAAAACAGAATGCCTTTTTATTTCAAAAGATAAATCTTTTGTAACTCTGGATTTAGTAATTTTAAATGAAGCAAACATAAAAGTTAAATCAGAAGTTTGATATTTGGGAGTAATTTTAGACCAACACCTAAATTTTTCAAAACATGCAACTAATGTAACAAAAACTATTTTTATAAAACAAAAAATGTTTCAACGCCTAAGACCTCTATTATCTTCAAATGATTTTAGAACAGTAATTCAAACAATGATTTTTCCTCATTTTGATTTTTGTAATGATTTATTTATGGGTCTTCCTAAACAAATTATTAAACTCCAATTGGCCCAAAACACGGCAGCAAGAACAGATTTACAATTACCAATTAAAGATCATATCATTCCAATCCTAAAATCTCTACATTTATAGAGAGCAGAATTAAATTTAAAGCCATACATTCAATATTTAAGTTAATTCATTCAGAATCCTCCTTATTTAAAAGAAATTATTCAAACTGTCCCTGATAAGAGATCACGGAGAAGTACTTCTAAAAACATGTTGGTCTCTCCTTCTGATCTAAAAACGTTCAGCATATCTACATCAAAAAGGGCATTTTCTCTTTTCGCTCCCTCCCTATGGAATTCACTTCCTCCTGCAATCAGATCCACAGATGATCCAAAATCTTTTAGAAGGCTTTTAAAAACTTTTTTATTTAAGGAACATTATGATGACTCAATTTCTTAAATATACCTTTAGTAATTTAATTTATTTTCCCAGTTTTGTATTAATTTTAAGATCTCTATAATATTTGTATTTAAAGCTCTCTGTTTTTATTTATATTTATACTTCAATATTTGAATTGTTAACTGTATTTCACTTTATTGTTCAAGTTTCACTGTAAACCGGGTTGATTTCCAAAAGGCGGTATATAAGTTAAATTTAAATAAAATAAATAAATAAAATACCATGCTCACTCAACATAGCTCAACTGGACTTTCTCCAGTGCACAGATTTCTTCTTTGCTGAAGAGTTGTCCCAGCCGAGAAAACTTCACTTGAGCTCTTGATGAAAATATTTTACAAAATTTCATTTTCCACTGCATCTTTCCCATTACTGCACTAGAAATATCTTTTTTATTAGCCTGTTTAATCTTCCATGTCAGCTAATCGCTAGTTAGTATCTTAGTGCACTTTTTGTTGGTGCCTGAATCCTATGGGTCTGATATTCAAAGGCATTTATATGGTTTAAAAACCTGTAAACCGTGTAAATACCACTATGGAGGGATATTCATCAACACTAACATGGTTAGTGCCAAAATATCCACTGGTTCCACTGCTACACATCCTGATGCTATCTGTGTAGAATCAGGGCGTTTCATGGGCTTTAGTAAAAGGATCTCTTTATTGCACTCAGGGCCAGCCCAACCATTAGGCAAACCAGGCAGTCGTCTAGGGTAGCAACTGTGGGTGGGGGAGGGGGAAGAACGGGTCACTTAAAACTAAACAATAGATTTTGACAGCCAGGGGTGTGTAAAGCTTAAGGTTTGCCTAGGACACCAACGGTTTGAACCAACTCTGGTACCAGCCCTGTTTGAACTAGCTGTTAACTGCTAAACCAGTGCCTATTAATTATTAAGGCATTGTGTTCATGCAGCATTTAACTTGTACTATCTGCTGCATTAACAGCTAATGCCAAAGAGGGCAAAGAGTGTGAGTTACTTACGAAGCATTAGGACAGATAATGCTGTGCCGTTAATACTACCTGAATAAGTATAGCTAACCACATTGCATTCTCTGGAATGCACATAGGGAACATATTTACTAAAGTGTGCTAACAGTGTGGGGTTCAGCATGTGCTAAGTGCACTGTGGTAGTCTTTACGATGCATCAAAAGTGTGGCCACATTAAAAATTTTGCACTAACCATTTAGCGCAGTTTCGGGCAGAGACTGAGTGGTTCAGGGGCAGAGCATGCACCTCACATTTAGCATGGGCGTTTTTAACGCATGCTGACCGGCAGCGTTACACTTAATGCGGATATACTTATTGCCACCACAATGGCAAACATCTTAGTGCGGGGGTGATGTGGAATCCATGGTAGCTATATGGGCATATGTAGGGCGTCCCTCCATTTTTTAGCATGGGTCCAGCACTATCCCTGCAGTAATTTCTGGGGCTATACGCACAATAAGCAAACGCTTTTCAGTAAATATGCCCCCAAATATGTATTAAAATATCTTTCTTTGCATTAACTGAATGGCAAACTGCACAGAATGCCCCAAAACACAAGAGTTCTTTATGCAGTTACCTTGCATTAATTTTGCCAATTAGCTTGTGGCCACTGCGATATCTTATTGAACTCTAGTAAACAGAGTCTTATATAATTTTTAAGATATCTGCTTCTACAAGTAGAGTTGTATTTTTACATGCTTCTTATTGCTAGGAAACTAAAGTGGAATCTGTGCTGGTGACCTTTATCTGGGATTTATTGCCCACTGTAATATAAAATTTCATTCCTCTTTTTTTCTCAATCTATAACTATTATTGCAGCTCGGTCACCTTAAAATAACAAATGTCACTGGGTAATATGTCTTGCTCACAGCGGAAGAAAACACTAAAGGAAGAGAAAAAAAACCCTTAAAGAAAAGCAGAAACCTAATTCCAATAAACCTGAAAGTACTTTGGGGAAGAGTGATTAGCACACAGAATAATTTTCCTTTGTGGCTCTCCTAAAATGGGCCATTATGGAGTTCAACGAAGAATGCAATAACTTTCTAGCCAAAGAGATGGCACAGCAGGAGAATGACATGGAAAACAGGAAAAAGAAAAATGATCAGAGCCAAAGGGGTCAGGTAAGCAGGGCAGTAGTGTTTTACAGTTTCTAGCAGCCTCGGCTGTAATTCCTTACAGATCACAAACACTCCATGATGGATGAAGAAGCAGTGTGTCTGCAGGCAAAAGCTGACACTATGCTGGTCTTTCTGAAAGGGTTATCGTAAAGGCTACTTATAATGATTTGTAACAGCTCATTCTAGATTTAATATGGTCATTGATTTTTTTTTCTTTTTTTATGCACTGAAGGCGTTTGGGATGCTTGATCAGCATAAACTACCAGGTCTAAAATTTATACCTCTTACTGGATTACATTTTCCATTTTTAAAGTTGCAAAGCATGGCATTAAAAAAGAAAAAAAAAACAAAACAAAAAACCAAAAGCTTATCTGTTTTAGCTTTCAGGGACTTTGACACTTTTCTGATTTTATTATTTGCAAAATTTATAAAGCGTGAAGAACGACATGAAAATATTTGAAAATATGTTTTAATTAATCCTAGAAACTTATGATGCACTGCACTGTTAAACTGTTTTGAAGTTTTACATTGCATAATTTTAATGAACTAATAAGCATAAAGGCACATTTTAGACAAGACGTCTAGGTGAACTCTGGGACGTCGGCTCAAAAGGTTTGTAAAACGGCCATCTACGTGCAAGTTTCAATCCATTTTTAGAAGCTTCAACGTGCCCAAAATGGACAGCGGTGGCCTTGGCCACAAAGACATCTGCATGATAAAAAGAGAGGATGGGGATGTCTATCCCATGCTGAATGGACGTCCCTGCCTGCTATTTTGTAAGCAGAAATGTGCATTGGCATGCCGACCAGGAAAAAAATGCCTGTATTTCCCTTCTATTTACTTTTTCATCATGAAAAGTACTGTGGCTATCAGAACACCCTCTTCTATATTCCCTCCAGGTGTTTTGATGGCAGAACAAGAGATTTTCTGATGCCTATTTGTGCCCTAGAGTAGGAATAGACATAAACGTTACCGCTGGAAGGTGGAGATATGGTCGCAGTTTCTGAAATCAGGCATGCATGTCTATCTTGTACCAGAATGTCCCGGACATACCTCCACCATGCCCCCATGTGACATGGACATTCTCATGCTAGGGATGTCTATAGAACCGATTTCTAAAATGGCTCTGGGGATGCCTCCATGATTTGCATGTCTACATGCCTATTTCTGGACATCCCTCTCACAAACAGAGCTTCTAAAATGATCACCTTAGTATTTTAGGAGTTGGGCCATTAGTGTGTTTGAAGCAAATGACATGGGGAATTGGACATCCTGCTTCTCTTATCAGACAAATCCTGATGAATTTCTTGGATTAGGTGACCAGAGATTTGGATCAGGGGAGAGCGCTAGATGCGGTGTGTGCTCAGATTTCAGCAAAGCATTTAATATGATTCCTCATAAACCACCATGGGACAAATGGAATGCCTTTGGTTATGTACTCTGAATGACTGACTGGGTTAGAAAATGGTTAACTGGGAGATGAAAAAGGGCAGTGGTAAAATGGAGTTCACTCCGAGGATGGGGGTGTTGCAAGTAGTGCGCTGCAGAAATTGGTTTGTGCTCCAGTCCATTTTAACATTTTTGTAATGATATTGTGGAAGGGCTGCCAGGTGACATTTATCTCTCTTTGTGGATGATACTAAAATCTGCAACCATCAGGCAAACTAGGCTGTTTCCCTGGGTGGCAGCTTCTGGTGGCAGCAAAGAACAGGACATTCAAAGCTAAAAGACTGATAGAGAGGGGCAAGGTTTGCCTAGGGTGCCAACACCTTGAACCTTGCCAGAGGATGTAGTAAAAGCTGTTAGTGTAGCTGGGTTTAAAATGAGGTTTGGACAAGTTCCTGGAGGAATAGTCCATAAACCATTATTAAAGAGGACTGGGAAATCCACTGCTCATCCCTAGGATCAGTAGCATGGTGTCTACCTTTTGGGAACCTGACAGGTACCTATGGCCTAGACTGGCCACTGTTTAGAAACAGGATACTGGGCTTGATGGACCTTTTGGTTTGACCTAGTATGGCCTTTATTATTTCTTGTGTAATTCTGGGGCTGGCCCTGGCAAGAGGGTAACACCCCTGGAAGGTGTGGATAGTATGAGGAGATAGCTGTCAAATTCAAGACCATTCTTCAAGTTTCTCTAGATAAGATTTATTGCTGAAATATGCAGGATCATGCATTTGGTCTGCAAAAATCCAAGGGAACAGTACAGTAGAAGTGAAGTATTTCTGTGCATGAAAGAAAAGTGAGACCTGGGGCGATTATATCTGATGATATTAAGGTGGCTAAATGGATAGATACTTCTGTACATGGGAACGCACACTCCACACATACAACACACGCACACTGATGCACACATATAGACTGCAACATCCCCCATACACATCCTGACATATAACACAAACCCCTGACACACTCAACCCTCTGACACCCACATACATCCCCCCCCACACTCTCTGCCATCTCATCCTCCGATTTCCACAGAGAAACAGCAAAAGCTCTCCTCATGCAAATAAATATAAATAATATACCATTGTGCTAACCTGCTGAGACATACTTTAACATGCCTGTTTCATCCAAGTCTAACACACAGGGCATGCCTGAATTTGCAAATGGAGAAAAGGGCAGCTTCCCTTTTCTATATAACTATATGGTATTTTTGAGGTACATATAACAATAAAATATATTGCTGAAAAACGTTTTAGAAAAAAAGCAAGGAGCTCAAATCTCTCTCATCATTGCTCCATGAAAATGCTTTTAATTTTTTTTCATATGGGAAAAGGGAAACTTGCTATTGTGTCACGCTCTAAGGAATATGTCTGCGATAGGGCACTAGCTGTCATCGCGGCACTAATGCAGGAAACTTGTGCTGTGGTGACAGCTACTGCAGGCAATTTTCCACAATAGTTGCATTTCATTTGCGGGCAGTGCGAGTGGGTGGGGTATGGGCTGAGAATGGGCGTACCTTTAGCATGCAGTTACCAAGGACATTGACAGTACGTGCTAGCTGTATGTTTTGCAGACATCGCGGATGCAGCTAACGCCACCTCAGTGGGTGGTGGTGGTAGCTGCATTCGTGATGTTGTCTCGCCACGATCCCTGCATTTTCACTGTGAAATGCTGGACATATCCCAACAGATAATGCGTGACTTTTGCAGCCACCATGCTGCTTTTGCAACTAACGCCAGGCGTTAGTTACAAAGGTCCTCCACACTTTACTAAACATACTCCTAAGTGTGCACTTTCAACTTGTTATCCTCCATCAGTCTCTACTGCCCCCCCTCTCCCCAGTTAACATTCAAGGAGAACCCTCATCGGCAAGAAAGTTGGAAAGCTGAGGTGCAGCTTAGTGGTAATTTGTCTTCATCTTGTTCCCGATGCCTAAGCATACCATCTATGTGGTTAAGACACGCCAAACCCACCCTGATGGATGGGGACATGAACCTGGAATCCTGTACATTGCAGCGTGCAGTGTTCTGAGTTACCAGAATAGTTTCAGGAACTGATTTCTATATTCTTTGTTTTCCATAGGAATAAAACGCAAATACACCTATATTAAATATAGCTTTCACAATATTATAAAGAAAATATTTGTTCTTGGACATGACCTCGAGTACAGTAGTTCAGAGTTTTATCTTGTATCCTTCCTCCACTTCTCTATCTAAAAAGGAAGTATTAGGAAACTGCTCACCTACAGGCAGGGCTTTTTAAAGCAAAATTAAGTAGGTGAGGGCATTAGTGATGAGAAGGGGAGAAGAGAGGCACTGAATGTTGATCTCCAAACTGTGAGAGTAGAGGATCAAGATCATTACTGTTCTATGTGGCTTTAGTAATGAATCCTATGAATTTTGGTTTTCTCTTGCACATTTCAATAACCATTTCTAAAAGTCGATCCACCTTACCACAGCAGCTGTTTTTGCTGGTAGCATGTTGCGTGGCCATCACTCCTTAAGACTGCTCGAATCTGTTTCATCTCGTCATCCTCAAATATTATGTAAATGATGTCATCTGGACCGACATGTATGATCATGATGGCAAGTCTACCTGAGGGGTAGCTGGTCAACAGTTAAGGGAAAAATCTGCCAATTTAGTTTAAAAAATAAATAGGGACCACTTTCCCCTGCCCAAAAGATACTTAAGAATTTTTCATAACCATGCAAACGGATTCATGAGCTTTCTAAATCCAAAACGGGGAAATCTAACCTGTTCGCAGTACTGGATGGAAGTGCGGTGGTTGCTTTCTGCCTCCTTCCCCCAACTGTTCAGGGGGTGTGGCAGTAGACAGAGGAGCTGCTGTGGTTGTCCAGGGACATCCTGCTCCTCTGAGACTTAACCTCTCCCACCTCTTGCCCTGGCAACACAATGTCCTTTTAGCCCAAGGGCCCCACCCCATGTGGCCCTTGGGCTAAATGGTTTGCCCATTCCTTCTCTAAAGCTCTATTACTTAACAGCATAGGGTGTATAATATTTATTGGCACTGAGCACTGAAGTGTGGGAAGGCTCTGGTTCTCCCATGCTCTAGACCAATGGCATCTAAGGGTCTTGAATAGGTGATGCACCCAGCAATCAGGAAGATGGATGTCTATTGGCAATAAAAGTGCCTTCTGATGGAAAAACCTCGAGCAGCATGGCCAGATGCTATTGGATTAGCAAGTCTATATTTAGACTTGCTAATCCAATAGATGTCTGAGAAGTTATCAGGAAAAAGATCCCCATTTTCATTCTGCTTCCTCCGTGCATAGAACAACTATGTTGACTTGTTTATTAATTACAAGATGGTTCTCCAGATGCAAATAACACTTTTGGATGGATACTATATCTGACCTGTCTCATCCGAAAAAAGGATAAGTAAAATATCCCCGCTCGGGTAGTACTTGCAGATGACTTCGTGGGGACTCTATGAAAACAGAATGAAATCATAGGACAAATTAGAAACTCCATTGATGATGGGAGGATTCCTTTGAGGTAGCATGATTAGTGCCAGTTGATTTATTGAATCTCATATGGACAAAGAAGCAGTTAAACTTTTAAGGTTATAGCTAGGATATACCCTTGGTGTGAACAGAAATATCTAGGCAGGCTGGATTAGTTAATTGGTGTTTTTCTGCTATTACCTACTATGATAGCATCTTATACATTATAACTTTATAATTATCATTCCTTGAAATTTAATTTGATCTTCTCAACCCAAAAAGGGCATGTTGGAGAGAGATTTTTCTTTAAAAGCATATCAGGCCAGTGTTCAAAGGGACTTGAATACTGCAACTAAACAAATAAGTTCCATATATATGAGTTTCCAGATAGTGTCTCCACAAATTCCCTCTAAACACTTTGGCACTATGGCAATTTTTGAAAAACCTTTCTCGCCACACACCCTTTAAAAAGAAACCAGATAGGATGGAAGCATTCTATAAATGATATACTAATTATTTGGAAAGAACTAAATAGGTTTTACCAATGACTCAATGAGAAAGATGTAAATTCAAAGTTTCAAATTGATATTAGTGACAAGGAGATTCTGGATATTTTGATTAGAAAAGACCACATGGGTTTTGAGAACATTATATATAGAAAAGCCACAAACAGGAACAAACCCTTACATTATTTGGACTACCATAACTGTAGCCTGAAAGAAAACCTTCCCTCAGCCAGTTCCTTAGGTTGAGACAGTTATATACGAAGTTAAGGACCTGGAATAGAGGTATTGCAATAGGGGATATTCTGAGAAATGTGTCAAACAAAGTTTCAGCAGTCCAAAGCTCAGGCTGTCAATTGTAAGACGGGAATTGCTTAAAAAATTCAGATAAGGTGCAAGAACCTAAGTTAATTTATACATTGATATTTTCTCACATGGCACATGCCATAAGAAGAATCGTTAGAAAACACTGGCATATAGTGCAGAGTTTGAAACCTATTCGATAAAGTCAGATACATATGTATTTGACTTTATAAAATAAGGGGCATAACTGGTTGAAAACTGCATTCTCTGCCCAAGCACCTCCCCATGTGAATGCCCATAGTGAAAGTATGTGTCATTGGCCTTGCATGCATATTTATAGAGATTGGATAAAGTGCACAGGCAAAGACCCATCTATGTGTGTAAGTCATTGAAAATACATGATATACATGCATCGATGGAGCATAACTATATCCAACTCCTTGTAAAATTACCCCCTTATGGGGTCATTCCAAGCCACAAATAGCGGTGATGGGTGTCCATCCCTGCTTTTTGGTCCCCTCCGCATCCCCAGCTAACCTCCCCATACGGACAAGATATTTGAACGGGGAAACTAGATGGGGGTGGGAAGGGGCGGAGTTTAGGGTAGGCAGTGGGCGGTCCGCGGCCCTTAACGTACAGAGCTGATTCTGATGTCAGCCCTGTACATCTGGGGGCGGCAGACAGAATGGGGAACTTATTCCACCTCTGAGGTGGAATAAGTTCCCCTAGACGGCGGGGGGTGGCAGGCCTGGGCAGCAGAAGGGGTCTGAGGGGGTGCAGGTGATTCCCTGCAGCCCAACCCTGTCCTTGTGAGGCCAGATCAGGGGTTAGGCTGCAGGGAATGAGAGAACAGGTTGGCAGCCGGGTATCATGGCTCCATTCAGGAGCCTTGACTGAGTTAGCCAGGTAAGAGGCCTGACCAGAATCTGGTCCCGGCCTGCACATACTGGCCTAGTTGCAATTCTGATCCCGTGGGGCTAGTCATGCACCACAGGTTCAGAATCTCGTCTGCCCCTGTGCATCCGATCGGGCGCACAGGGGCCTGGACATTCTGAACTGAATGTGGCCCTTAATGTCTATAAGAGAATTTTTAAAATTGGGTGTGACAGCATAAGTATGTGTGGAGCTTCCTAATATCTGAGTGTTATCCCTACTTTTCTTCTACCCTCAGGTTAGAGAGGATTGTGCTCTTGAACAGGAATGCGAGTCATCACGCATCAAGATAGCATAAAGCTTGTAGAAACTTCTTCAGTTCAGGATTTCCCTCTCTTTATCAATGGAGGATATTTTAAGGACCTGATGTGCTAAAGCTTTTCTTCCATTCTGTCTGTGGAAAAAGACATGAGATGTGTAACTGAGCCCAGTACCCTGCCTCCAACAATGGCCATTCAGGGTTACTCGCAAATACGCAGAAAATGTTGAAGTTAGAGATGATTCACCTCCGAGTCTACCTGACTACTTGTTTTAAACCTTGCTACACTATTAATTTTAACCATATCAACCAATAACAAATTCCACAGCTTAACTGAATAAACTAAAGATCCCGAAGGACTTCATAAAAGCACATAAATTGACCAACAATAGAGCCTTCTCACACATAGCCCCAATTATCTGGAATTCCCTACCAGAGGATCTACGTTCACTAACAGAGATCTTGGAATTCCGCAAAAAACTAAAAACTTATCTATTCACTAAACACTACAATTCCATAGAAAACCTTGCACTCAACATAGATAAAGGATAATCAGGTAAATGACCACTTAAAACACAAACCTCACACCCAAATGGACAACACTCAGCGCTAACGAAATGACGATCCTATCTCCTATGACCTAATACCTACGCATGTATATAGTTGTATCAGTTATGTACTGTCTTACGTATATAGATACTACACTTTGTTAGTTAACTGTTTTTACACGGTCCCAGTTCAAAAACCCACTTTGTTTATTTTATGATATGTTAAGATGTTCTATGTAAAAATTAAGATGTTCTATGTAAAACAAACTTAGCTTTGTTAATTGTTGTTATTTGTACACCGCATCTGATCTCTGGAAGATGCGGTATAAAAATGAGTGTTAAATAAATAAATAACTGTGCACAGACCAAAAAAATGCTCTTACATTTATTTAAATCTGCTACCAGTTAGTGTCATGGTGCATGTCCCCTAATACGATTGGAAAAGGTAACTAGTTGATCTCTATTAACATATAACAACATGTATTGTATGTGTAATAACCTCTAGCAAATTCTCTCTCAGCTGTCTCTTTTCCAAGCTCAAAACTCCTAATGTGTTTAGCTTTTCTTCATAAGGGAGCTTTTCCAGCATATTTTCCAGCTCTTCTATATCATTTTGGAGATGGGGGATGACTGCAGACAATACTCAAGGTGTGGTCCATTTTCATGGACTTATATGGAGGCATTATATTTTCTTGGCTTTATTCATTATTCCCTTTTCCAAATAATTTCTAACATTCTATTTGCTTTGTTTTCATTGCTGCTTACATTCTACTCTTCCACTCACAGAATGTACAGGGTGGAATACAACACAAGATTACATTTTATTTTCCTATTCCCGGAGGGCTTGCAGTCTAATGGACTGATATTCAGTGGCACTAGAAACATAGGCCATATGGTCTCTTTCTGCCATCATGTTTCTATGTAGTCTGCTACTCCGGTTAGCAGGTGCCGCTAACCAGAAATGCGCTGCTGAAGGGGTTATTTATGGACAATGTTTCTGAATATCCTTAGAGACCACTTTGGCACTATTGAGAGAGTGCTGGGACAGTCATGGGTAGAGCTGGGGTGGAGGGATATTCAAGGCTGCTAGGTAGATAACTGTCTAGATTACTCATGAAAGCAAAAATGTTGCCCTAAGGCTATCCTGATTAGACTATCCATATAGCAGCAGCTGCAGTATCTGGATATGTTGTGCCAGCCATACTCGGTTGAATATCTGGAATAATTTTAGCTGTGGTGGCTAGCATTTAAAAAAAATAAAATCCATACGTCTGAAGCAATGGATCTGAGGTTCTACTGCCAGTCTGTGGTGGCATCACATCCTGGGAGTTTTGCTGGGGTGAACTTTGACTTCTTATCAGTTAGTGTCAGTGCGCTTCACCAGGCAGGCTGGTCATGTCTATTCACCCCATGGCTGCTGTTTCTTGCTAGAGGCCATGCCATTCCTGTCTGGACTTATTTAAATTCAGTAACTGGTTTCTTTTCCAGAGCTTAGTCTATACTTCTTGGTGTTGCCTTGTGACTTGGTGCCTGCTTTACTCTGGATCCTGATTTGATCCTGATCCTGATCCTGTATCGGTTCCGGCTGGACCTCAGCCTTGTTCTTGCTTCATACTTCTTTGGAGAGTGCCTTGTGCTCATCTCTCCAGTCTTCTGGGATTCCCCTCGTTTCTGGTACTCACTTTTGGTTCTGGATTTGGGCAGTGAAAACCTGGAACCATGATTACCATTATCCTGCTACCTGCTTGCCTCTTACAGACAAAGGAATTGATGATGGCCTGCATAGGGCTTAGATAGTTCTCTAGGGAAAGAGAAGGCAAGGCTTTTGTACTTATTTTTCAGCTCAAGAACATTTTGTCATGTGATGTCCCTGAAAGAGCAAGTCAGGCTCTGAGACCATACAAGCGAATCGTTTGAATTTGGTTACCTTTCTTCTAAACCAAATAGTTGCTCCATAGATTGTGCGGAGATGTTAACCCTCATTGATTCGGGGGCTGCTGGAAAATCCCAGTCATTATTTCCTCCTATTGCATGGGATACCACTGAAACTGAATCACTTGATGTTTACATCATGACAATTAATGGAAGAGCTTGGGCAAGAGGATAAGTAAGAAGTTACCTACCAATTAGTTCAAATCCATGGTATCTGCCATTGGAGACTATTTTATTATTATGGATCACTGATACACTAGCATTCACTGTCCTGTTGGATTTATTGTGGCTTCAGGAGCATAACCCTCTTATTGCTGGTGATAGGGACAGATAGTTTCCTATTCTCCTTTCTGTTTTTGATCCTGTATTCTAGGTCCTAAACATATGGTGTGCTCTTAGCTTCTGGGTCTCCCAGCAGAATTCCATCCTTTTTGATGGTTGTACATAGCCACTATCTAGAGTGAAACCAAGACCATGTTGGACTATATCAAGGAAAACCTAGCACAGAACTCTCTGTCCTTCTAAATCCCCTGTTGGGATGGGGTTCTTTTTTGTGCAAAAGAAGATGGCTCTCTCAGGTCCTGCCATTGATCTCCAAACTGTCTGACAGGCTCCATGGTGTCAAGATTTTCACCAAGTTAGATCTTAGTGTAGCCTCTAACCTTCAGATGAAACATTAGTGAAGAGTGAAAGACTGTTCAGTATAGGAGATGGCCATTACAAGAACACTATGATGTATTTGGACTATATAATGCCCTGGCCATCTTCCAAGCCTTTGTTAAAGATCATCTGGGACCTTCTTTTGCAAGATGTGGTGGTCAACTTTGATGTTTTCTTGATATTCTCTTCTTTATTTGACCACCCATACACAGCATGTCTTGCAGATTCTTTCCCAACTATGCCAGCTAGGAAATGTGTTTGTGAGAGAAGCAAATTTGTTTTCTGGGATACATAATCTCTGATAAGTTTTTTTTAGATGGACCCCCAGTAAAATTGCTGCTGTACTCAAGTGGCCAGTAAAGCTGCTGTGTGCAATAACCTTTCCAAGGTAGTGACTCCTCTTATGGTGCTGACATGGAAAGGTACACCTAAGAACTCCTGGAACCCTAAGGCTCAGAAAGCTTTTGAGAAGTTGAAATGACTTTTTTTTTTGCATCTTCGCCTGCACTATGTCATTCAGACACTATAAAAACCATTCATTCTGGAGACAGACACAGCAGAAGTTGGAGTTGGGGCAATTGTATCTCTCTGTATCGTTCCATGGTGCAACCGCACCTTGAATATTGTGTGCAATTCTTGTCGCCATATCTTAAAAAGAACATAGCAGAATTTTTAGAAGTACAGAGAAGAGCGACCAAAATGGTAAAGGGGATGGAAGGATATCCTCACGAGGAAAGGTTTAAAAGGTTAGATGTCTATAAATTAATGAATGGAGTGAAATGGGTAAATGTAGATGTGTTTCTACTTTTTGAAGGAGTAAACAACCTTAGGGGACATGCAGCGAAGCTATTTTTTCACTTAATGCATAATCAAACTCTGGAATTTGTTACCAGAGGCTTTAGTAAAAGCTGTTAGTGTAGTTGGTACCTCCAGTTGTCTTTCAGAGTTCCCCTTGTTTCTGGTACTTGCCTTAGGTCCTGGGTTCAGGCAGTGAAGACCTGATAGCCACCAGTATTGGAGGGCTCGGGCTGAAGGGATGGTGGCTACTGCGGGTGGAAGACCCTACACTATATTCTCTGGACTGGGAGGTGTCGCTTGCATCCTGTGGAAACCTCGCCCTAGATTTTGCCCACTCACTGTTCCTGAGTCTTCCCTACTAACGAGAACTGTCACAATAAAATGTTAAGTGATTTACCTAGAATTGCAAGGAGCGAACTTTGGCTTTCCTGATTCTCAACCTGCTGCTCAATCAATTATTCTGCTCCTCTGCTGTGCTGTATTCTAACCCTTGATGAATCAGGCTGTTTGTGCAAATTCAAAGTACAAGTGTGCAGGGGTAAGAAATGCACAGCAGCCACAGATTATATGAGGAGTGTTACATTTTAACATATCTGCTTTGCCTCAATTAAAAATAATGTCAGTTATGTGGTCAAAATTACCTTTAAAAACTTGGTCTCTTCTACAGCAACTACCATGAACAGCTCGTCAGATTCCTCTACTTCCACAAAAAAAGAAGGCCATGTTTCTTTTGCTTTCGATAACTTGAATGAAATTTTATTTTCATCCAGAGCTGGAACAGTACAAGAATAAAACATTTTTAGATGCCGGTACCCTAACTCAATGTTCTGAATTCTAACTACTGAAGAATTATCCCATAACCAATAGTGAAGGAGGAAGCTTTACTACGGTTTAAGTCCTACCTTTTATCTCTTTCACAATTTGAGGCATGGGAGTGAGGCAGGATCACTTTTATTTTAGAGAAAGTGGATGAAGGAAATCATAATCGGGGGATAGTACAATTTTAGTTTGAGAGTGTTGGTGTTTTGACCTAACCTGTTCCTGCAACAGCTTAGGAGGAAAGACCTGAACCCTGAGTCTTAAGCATGATGTCATTCCATAGAAGTGGTGGCCTGCGAGTGATTCCTGTTTTAGGGCCTCTTTACTAAAGCGCCATGTCTGGTTAACATGTGTTTTTAAGTGCGACAAATGCCAGCTGGGAGCGGTAAAGTGGCAGCATGCCAGTGATTGCGTGTTAAAACACACAGTAATCAGCCGTGGTGCGATAGGGTGGGAAATGGGCAGAGTGTGGAGTACTACTGCTGAGTGCTCAGCGTAAATGTGGCCATTAGTGCAAGTCCATCTAATAACACCCCTATAGAAGTTGTTAGATAAACCTGTCTTACTGGAGCGCATGTTAATGTTCTCAGCTAAGTGTTAACTTCTGGGGACATGCTGGTCATGCCCCCGACAGCTAACATGGAGCTTTGCACTTTTGTTTTACATGTTAAGTGCAGAACCTTAGTAGACCTTAGTAAAAGGAGTCCTTGGTTCGATGGGCTTGTGTTGTATGTTGATTTTCTTTAGGAACCATGTCTAAACTTTCAAAACATCCCTTTGCCTCCATGAGAAGTTACTGAAGATCTAGGACTGAGCCATATGGGCAGAGGGGAGAGAGAATTTTATATTGGATGTCTATAAATATTTACAAAAAAAGTGTCAGTTTTATATAGGCAATATAGGTGCCAATATGCCTATATAAAATAGGCTCCTAGGAATAATTTTCCAGTAGTATACAAATGCTTTTAGCAGAAATTTATCCCTGCTCTAAGGCAGGTGCAGATGTGTACGTGTATGAATGTACATGACAATTCCATCCATGCTCTACCCAAATCATGCCCCCCCCCCCCGGGGAATGCTTACACATATACAGTATCATATAAAATAATTTGGCAGCTTGACCCCTAGCCATAGTACTGTGAAATTACCACAAGGGGTCATGAGTGCCATTTTGAACCCAGCTCCAAAAGAACAGGAGTGATTGGGGATTACTAGACTACCAGGAACCCTGGTAAAAGGTGGAGGTGGGAATAGGAAGTGGGAGCTTGTCTACTGAGAGGGCCAACATCAGGGCAGATTTGATGTAGGTGTTTGTTGGAGGCTCTTGATGTTGAGGGGGTAATATCAAGGGGGCCTTGAGGAGAACTGTTAGGAGTGTTGAGGTTGGGGTGGTGTCAAGGGGGTAGTGATGTTGGAGGATGGTGGGAGAGAGTCATGAGGTTGGGGGGCAGATGGGGATATGAGGTCAGGGAGGGTGTCAGGAGGTAGTCTTGAACTTGGGTTGTGTGAGTAGGGTGGACACTGATGGGGAGCATCAGGGAGCAGTCTATGTCCAGGGGGTGTCGGAGGCGGGGGCATCAATGCTATCGGTGGTGGTGTCTGCTTTCGGCACCTGTGTCTTCAAAGTGGCACTTGTGTGTGTCTCAGAGTGGGTGTAAAAGCCTTGTAAAATGGGGAATACATGTCTAAAATCTTGACCTATCCAAGCTATGCCTGGATGTGGTGCATTTCTCCACATGTAAACAGCAGTTTTCTAAAATCGTGATTTGCACATGTAGGCCAAATACACATCTGAATTCTGCTGTTTTACATGTGGAAATGCTTCTAAAATAACTCACTTTATCTAGTAGACTATCTTACTACTTATTTGTCTTCTCATACTCTTCCTTCTTCTCAAGCTTCTTTTTTGTGTGTTCCTTCCCCTTAAAAAAACTAGGTTGGAAATTTCACGCCAGACACCTTTTGATTTTCTTGCACCTTCTCTGTGGAACCCTCTGCCTCTCTTCAGATGTCAGGAGTCTTCCCTGTCTAAATTCAAGAAACATCTTACAACTTTATTCTATCAGCAAACCTTTAGATTGGAGACTAGGCTTTAGCTGGGAATATTGCTGCAAGTGTGTTTATTTTTTTTCTATGATTTTATGCATGCCTTTTTATATTATGTGTATGGCCTTTATTTTTATGTAGATTATATTCTCCCATGATGGATTTCTGTTAGAATAGCAGTCTACCACATTTTTTAAATTAAAAAACCCAAACTATTTCTAACTTTCCCATCTCCTAAAACACAAACGCCCCCACAGCTACCTCTACCCCACAACACTAAAATTCCCCCCCTCCCCTCTTAGATGAAGACACAAACAAAGATAGCACAGTTAGACACGCGTACACTAATTGGAAAGAATTCCACAAGGCATACTTTCACCATTTGTTAAATTTATTTCTCTGTGGCTGCTCCGAGTAATTGGAAGGTATTGCTAGATTGAATAAGGCTATGTGAAGATTTAAAATGTACATGATTACTCAAGACCGGGCTATTCCAACAGGCTTATTGTATACAGCTGAAATATAATGATGATTGAGATAGGCTCTTGCATTGGTGAATTCTGTTTATTTTGTTTTTATGGAAAAGATAGTATTTTCTGTTAGCTTATTTTATTAATTGTATGTGGTTGTTTTTAAACGCAAATGGGGTATGGAGGAGATGCATGTTTGAGTAGTTTATTATAATTTGCCATGAAATTTTGCTTTTATTCCACTTTTCTTGATTTTTGGTGCATACTATTTGCAGACAGCATGCCTATAATGATAGAAATTTTGAGTATTTATTTTTCTTAGTTTTGTTTCAAAGCAATAAGAAATGATGCAGGAAAATCTGGATATCAACTAAGGAAATGATCTTCAGAAATCAAAAATATTGAATTGATTATTCAGTATAAAAAATGGGAAGAAAAATACATCATTGTCCTAATTGGTCTAAGCCAACTAGTGGACTATTTCATCACTGGTCTTGAAAAGCCTCTCCCTTCTCTATTCTTTATTTCAAAATTAATTTTTATGATTTTTCTATAATAAAACCAACTTATATTTTCTTAGACTTCTTCAAGAATTAAATAAATGACAGTCTTAACCCAAAAAGAGGCCTCATTTTGGGCTTCATCAGAGATAGATCTGTTAAACACATGCCTCAATATTTCACATTCTTACTATATTCTTAAACAGCAGTAGCTCAAATAGATCATTTCCTTAGTTGATAGCCAGCTTTTTGTTTGGTTAGGAAGTATACTACGCTGGATTATTCTACTTTATAATTTGACTATATGGATGGTGCCAAGGCAGTAGGTGATGATTTTCAGTAGCACTATTTGAATAGTGCTGTTAAAGGTCATCAGATAGATGTAGTCAATAGCACTTATGCGATAGCAGGTGCTGCTCTATGGACAAGTGTTTTTAAATATTGGGCCATTAATTTTCATCTTTGTTTGGTGGCTTCAAAATAAGTCGTCATCATTTTTAATGTTGACAGCTGTGACCAGTGTGCTTAAAACTAAGCCACTGATTCAGCCTACAACTATCTGTAGAGCAGAGAAATTTGCATACTATCGAGGCCATGTGTGCAAATCTCTCTTGCGTATTCATTTTGGTCATCCTAAACTAGCTGTGTCCTGAGAACTGGGTTGAGATAGAGATAGTCAGGTCCCTGCCAAATTGTAAAGTAATTAAGAAAAGTAAAATCTGTATAGTTTGAACATTTGGGACGATTTGAATTTATTTTTGCAAAGCATTATAATAGCCCATTATACTATTGGGCTAAAATTTTACTGGAGGTCTGACAAAAAAAGTTTTAATCATTTTGAGAGGATGAAGTACTTTTTTTTTCTACAAAATTTATGTAAAAACAAGCATAAAATATTTTGAGTTTTGGAAATTTTTATAGGCACCCTGTTAAAGGAGATAATTCTATGACTGAGATTTAAATCCTAATGAAGGAAAGCATTCCTAGCTGCCATAATCTTTCCTGAAATGATAAATTCCTCCTTTCCCAGAATGAACCTTCAAGATCAGGAGATTAAACCTGTGTACTAAGGTACTGTAAAAATATTCTGTAGTCAGGGCTTCAATATAGTTTCAATTGTTCCATGTAAGCGTTCTTTTGTTGTTCTATGTAAACCGTTTTGCTTTGTAGAAAAACGGTATATAAAACCAGTTAAATAAATCTGTTTGTACACTACACTATATAGTGCTAAACTATAATTTTATGTACACTGTATCTCTTTTTTTATCTTTTAACAAGCAGGAACAGATTAAGAAATACATGTGGGTGGTGTGTTAACCCTTCCCTCATACCTTTAGTTCCCTTAGTTTCTTCAGTTTTTATTTTTCCACTCTGGCTAACACATACAAAAAGAAAGTGCTCCCTCAAAGGTTTTTAAGAGAATTCTTTATTGTATCAATGCTATCGTTGTCGTTTTTTTCTATTTCATTTATTTTCATATTTTCATATTCAAAAAAGGTAATTAATTTTTTTCAGTTTTAGTGCATTTATGTTCTCAGGGCAGGGCCATGGCTCAGGTCAAACTGGGATTCCATGACCGTCCAACCTGTAATGTAAGGATGGCTAACAACGATAACTATGAGTTATGTGCCATCTTTCTGGCTCCTGCTTACTAGCAAGACAACTGCTACAAGTGTGAAAGGAAACATCTCCTCTAGATCTATGAACTTGAGATTGCAGAGTGCTTCCTCAACATGAAGATAAAGTCTTTCATGTTGAAGTCAGCTGGTTCTGTGTAGTCCTCCAGACCACCTTTCTTGGAAGTTGTCCCTGTACCCTGATGCAGTGGCCAAAAGAGTCCCATCATGAAAATGGGGGAGCACCAAACCTCTTTGAACAGTTGCATGTGTCAGCTGAGATTTCCCAACTGAAAGTGCATAGTTCTCAATGATGACACACTAGTCTAAGCAGCAGCAACTCTCCAAGGTGTATAGTTCCAAGGAGTTTCTAAGCGCTGGTCTCTCAACACAAACGTCAATCATGGTGCTACTTCAAAATGAAAGAAACGTGTTGCCTCCTGCACTTGCTCTTCTGCACCTCATGGTCATCTTCCTGGTACAGACCAAAGTTCCTCGCTGGTTTTGGTGCAATGATCAGCACTTTTTTATATAGTCTGGCCATCTGCACCACTGAGAGCCCAGCATAAAAACTTTAGTACAGAACAGGCACATACATACTTTCCATCTTCTTTACTGTTGCCTCCTGGAGGTCCAGTCTAATATAAAGCCACTAACCTCCACTCCAATCCTAGATACAGTGGGACATGAGTCATTAGTTTCATTGCTGCAGTTGGATCAACTTCATTCCTTTCCACAATATTCAGTGACTTTGTAAAAAGCTAAGAAATTGCAGGATTTATGTATCAAGATCAACTGAGACAAGTTGTGCCTGAAGTGCCTCAGTCCACTCGGATCACTCAAGCACAAAGAAGAGCACAATCTTCTTAGAATCCAATAGTATTTTTACAGAGTTGAAAGAGGTCTATTCCTTGCCTCCATCTTCTTTTTTTAGCTCATTCCCAGATTGTTCTGGAAGATTATGCAGATCCACAAACTCAGGCTGACAATTCTTCCCTTCAAGAAGATTTATCCTCCAGTATTTCTTCACACCTGACTTTGTCACTTACAAGAAACATATCACCTCAGATTTGTTCAAAAGATGTCGAAGAAAAAATCTTTTCCACCAACGAGAAGCTGAGGTCAAATGTGCTTGGATTGCTAAAAGCCCTAGAAGTCCTAGTCTACAGACTCCTTATGGAATAGCAAACCCGCATGTGGCAGATACCTGTTTCAATGTAACCTGCGTCTAAGAAATGAGATCTCAGATACAAAGGTTGTCTGGATTCAACAAGGCTTGGCTTTCCCATAGTTCAGTGGTAGTTGAAAATGGCTCAAAAGTGCAGAGACCATTCTAACACCCTACTTGGAAAGGATTCTAGACTATTTGGGAAGGAAGATATTTAGGGTCCAATATTGAACTGGGATGGCTATGCGCCGCTAGGGCGCATAGCTGTCGCCACCTACTCTTAAGCCCAGATATTCATTGCTGGGGTCATATGCAGTCCCGGCATTGAATATCCAGGGTCGCCACAAGCCTCTGCATCGATATTGCATGCTGCCTGGTTTGCTCCTGTGGGTAAAGTATAGGCCAGCTTTTTCTGTGCCTATCTTTTACCCACAAGTCGCTAACCGGGCAACATGCAATATCACTGCTGCCCGGTTAGTGACTGTCGCTGCCCCTGAAATGCCCACGACATGCCCCGATGCTAAGCGGTTAGCATCTGGGCATGTAGAGGTGTTAATCGGGGATATTCAATGGAACTAACCATGATCTCCAGGAACAAGCAGGAATGTAGTCTTCACATATGGGTATCGTCGATACCGACGGAGCCTGCGCAGGAACGCTCCCCAGCATCCAATTAGAAAGCTTTTGGGAGCATCCCACAGAGCCTGCGTGCTGCCTTCCTGCCTTTCCCAACTGCCTCTCTCCAGTTCTTCATTTTCCGCGAGCCAGCAGGTCGTCCATGTCACCGCAGAAAATCTTTTCTTCTTCTTTTTTGTGGTCGCATCTGCTTTCCCTTGACGCTAGACCAGTACCGCCGATTCTGGTTTTCTTTCTTTTAAAAAAAAAAAAAAAATCTTTTTTGCTAATTCTTTCCTTCTTCAGGTGCACGCGCCATTTTGGGCACTAGGCCCCAAATTCCTTTAAAATGGAAAAACCCGCTTCGAGTTTCAAGAAGTGTACCAAGTGTGGCGGTACCATCTCCATCACAGACACCCACGAGTGGTGTCTTAAATGTTTAGGTCCTGACCACTCCATTTCTGAGTGCATGGCTTGTGGGATGATGTCGAAGAGGAGTCGGCAAAACCAAGCTGCTAAATTGAGCACCCTTTTCCCCTCCAATGCAGCCTCTATGGCATTGACGTCTTCCAGGGCTTCGTCTTCCTCCCATGGATCTCAAGTAACTAAACATAAATCTGACGGTCCTCAAAGGATAGATCTCCTTCTAAGCATCGAGATGCCTCTGGCGTTGCCCTTGAGGGACTTGCACTGGCCAAATTGCCGCAGCGGGAGGCTTCGGCTTCCAAAGCATTATTGGGGCTCCAGGATGTTCTCGAGGCCTCTACCTTGGCAGAACTACTGGTGCCATGCTCTGGGGTACTGGCCGCTTCGTCCGGTACTGGTACCCAGGCATCGGCAGCATCGATAGACCAGAGATTCTTGGCTATTGAACGCAGTCTGGCGGCTCTCCTTGCGGCATCGGTGCCTTCGAGACCGCTTCAGACAACTCAACCGGCACCGGTTCCGGCACCGATACTGGTACCGACAGCATCGACATCGGTGTCTGCGTTGCCGGCACCGAGTCATGCTGTGCCTTCTGGTATCGACAGACCGGTACCGATTCCTCCCGATACCGACTTCGATCGGTACAGGTATCGTGCTCTACAAGAGCACCCGGATAGGAGGTACTTTGAATCCTCGGAGGAGTCTGAGGATTCGGATAGCTCGGTCGGTATTGGAGTACTTCTCCCAGAGGAGCCTTCCTCTCCTAAACGTAGGATGTCTCCTCCAGAGGATATATCCTTTCAGGATTTTATCCGGGAGGTGGCTAGAGGCCTATCCATCACAGTGGCTCCGGAAACAGAGCCCAGAGCAAAGGAGCTGGAGATTCTGCAATATCCCAAAGCTCCCAAGGAGGCAGCTACTCTGCCTATCCATGACATCTTACATGATCTATGTTAAGAATGTGGGAAACACCTCTTACCACCTCTCCTCACTCTCGTAGGCTGGATACCATGTATCGAGTGCCTCCTTGTCCTGGCTTCCAAAAGACTCGGCTTCCTCACCACTCCATTGTAGTGGAATCGTCTATGAGAAGGATCAGGAGTGCAAAGAGGCATGCCTCTAATCCTCTAGGACGTGAGTGCAGAACTCTGGATGCCTTTGGCACCGTACTTTCCAGGCTTCCATGCTTTCTGCCAGGATCAGTTCCTATATTCTATATATGGGAATGTTCCTCAAGGAAGTCACAGGAGATTTGGAGATTTGGAACTCATGGAACTTCCTGATAAGAGGCAGGATTTTCTCACTCTGGTTAAATATGCCCAGGATGTTTCTAAGTTTGTCAACCGTGCAGCTTTTGACTGTTTCGAGTGCATAAGCAGAACCTCTGCCATTGCCATAGGTGCATGTAGAATTGCCTGGCTCCAGGCATCTGACTTAGAGCTCTGGGTACAAGACAAACTGGGTAATATCCCTTGTACAGGTGAGAATCTCTTTGGCAAAAACTGGCAAGAGAAAGCTAATGAACTGGATGCTGATAACTCTACTTTGGATAGACTATCCAAGGCTACAGCTGATCCTGCAAGGAAGAAATCCTTCAAGAAACCATTCTTCTCCAAAAAGAAGAGGTTTTACCCTTCTTATACACAGCAGGGACGTTCTGCAGGTCAGTCTGCCCAAAAGGGTCAGCAACCACCTAAACAAAGGAAAGCAAAGACTGCTAAGCCTCAACCGTCTCAGCAGTCTCAGCCTCCGCAAGGCCTTTGACTTTCATCTAGAGAACTTAGCCTTCCTGGCCCTCAGCGGACCAGAGCCTTCTACCATCCCAGGAAGGTTGTGTCATTTTGCCCCCAGATGGGGGCAGATAACAGTAGAAGACTGGACTCTCTCCATTGTAAAAGAGGGGTACAAGCTTCACTTCCTTCGCATGCCCCCTCCTACAATGCTAAGACAGTTCAATTCTCAGACCTCTCTCAACAACCAGTTAAGTCAAGAGGTCACTATTCTTCTCGCCCAAGGGGCAATAGCAGAGGTACCCATTTCCCAACAGGGTACAGGGTTTTGCTCCTCCTATTTCCTTATCCCAAAAAAAACAGGAGGACACAGACCTATTTTAGACCTCAGAGAATTGAACAAATTCCTGTTCAAAGAGAAATTCAAGATGGTTTCGCTAGGAACTCTTTTGCTATACCTTCAGAGTCAGGATTGGCTTTGTTCTCTAGATCTCAGGGATGCATACACCCATGTTCTTATCCATCCAACTCACCGAAGATTTCTTCGGTTTCTATTTCAGGGGAAGCACTACCAGTACAGGGTTCTTCCTTTTGGCCTGGCCTCGGCACCAAGGGTGTTTACGAAATGCATGGCTGTTGTAGCAGCATTTCTTCGCACTCTAGGAATATTCATCTTCCCTTACTTAGACAATTGGCTCATTCGAACCCCATCAGAGCCAGAGGCCAGGATTTCTCTGTCTTGCACAATGCGTATCCTTCAATATTTGGGCCTTGTCATAAACATCCCAAAATCCAACCTAACTCCTACTCAGTCCCTAGAGTTTATAGGAGCTATGCTGGACACCACAAGGGCAAGGGCCTATCTCTCTCAGGCCTGTTGCCTTCGCATTGTGCAGTTAGCTTCTCAAGCAGTGCTAAAGCCTCACCTCACTGCTCGAGAAATGTTACAACTAGGCCACATGGCATCTACCGTGCATGTGGTTCCTTATGCTCGCCTCCATATGAGAGCAGCCCAGTGGACTTTATCCACTCAGTGGACCCAGGCATCAGGGTGCCTGTCAGACAAAACAGCAAACACAAATCACCTTATTTTGTCCCTCCAATGGTGGCGGTCCACTCAAAACCTGTTGGTGGGGTCCCGGTTTCAACAACCTTTACCCCAGGTCACTCTCACAACAGATGCTTCACCAATGGGTTGGGGAGCTCATCTACAAGACCTCTCCACCCAGGGCACTGGACTCCACAGGAGACTCATCTACACATCAATCTCTTTGAGCTCACAGCAATCTTCCTTGCTCTTCGAGTGTTCCACAGCCTGCTAAGCTACAAGACGGTCCTAATTCATACAGACAATCAAGTAGCCATGTTCTATGTGAACAAGCAGGGAGGAACAGGTTCTCTGTCGCTTTGCAACGAAGCTTTGCGACTATGGGCCCTCGCCAGAGAGCATCAGATTCATCTCCTGGCAGTGTATCTTCCAGGCATTCAAAACTCTTGGGCAGACAGACTCAGTCGAGTTCTGCTTCCACACGAATGGTCTCTACATGCAGATCAGGTGACCAAAATTTTTCAACTTTGGGGAACCCCGGACACAGACCTCTTTGCAAGTCCGTTGAATGCCAAACTTCCCCGGTTCTGTTCCAGAATTCTGGCTCAGGGCTCTCAGGCCAAGGATGTTTTCCTCCTTCATTAGGGTCAAGATTTCCTTTATGCCTTTCCACCCATTCCCCTAATTCCCCAAACCCTGTTCAAGCTTCAGAGAGACAGAGGCCGTATGATTCTCATAGCTCCACATTGGCCACGGCAAATGTGCTACCCTCTGCTTCTACATCTCTCTCAAGCTCCGTCTCTGGAGTTAGGGTATGCTCCAGATCTCCTGTCTCAGGAGGACGGGATGTTATGGCATCCCAATCCCCAGTCTCTGCATCTCAGGGCTTGGTTACTAAAGGCCTAGATCTTCATGATTTTAACCTTTCTCAGCAAGTAAAGGATGTCCTTTATGCTTCCAGAAAGCCTTCCACAAGATGCTCTTATGCTTTAAAGTGGAAAAGGTTTACCATATGGTGCTCGCAGAAGGGTCTTAACCCCCCTTGCGATACCTCTGGAGTCGTTACTGGAGTATCTCCTTCATTTATCCAATGCAGGACTTAAGACTAACTCAGTAAGAGTCCATTTGAGTGCTATTGCAGCTTCTTTCAAGCCTTTAAATGGACAACCTATTTCCTCCCATCCTCTTATAGCAAGATTTATGAGAGGCCTTCTTCTAACTAAGCCTCCCATTAGGCCACCACCGGTGGCATGGGACTTAAACCTGGTTCTTAGCCAGCTTATGAAGCCACCTTTCGAACCCTTAGCTACTACCTCATTGAAGTTCCTTTCCTGGAAAGTTATCTTTCTCATTGCAATCACATCAGCACGTCGCATCAGTGAGTTGCAAGCACTAGTGGCTGATCCTCCTTATACAAGGTTCCATCATGACAAGGTAGTCCTTAGGACTCATCCACACTTTATGCCAAAGGTGGTCTTGCATTTTCATCTAAACCAAGCAGTTTACCTGCTTGTGTTTTTTCCAAGGCCTCATGCATCAAATGCAGAAAGGAATCTTCATACTTTGGACTGTAAAAGAGCTTTAGCCTTTTACTTACAAAGAACACAGCAACATAGAAAGTCCTCTCAACTTTTTGTTGCTTTTGATCCTTCTCATTTGGGACTTCCAGTCTCCAAGTGAACACTGTCCAACTGGATTGCACAGTGTATCTCCTTTGCCTATCAGAGTAAGAATCTTCCTCTGGAGGGCCATGTCACAGCTCACAATGTGAGGGCCATGGCAGCTTCAATGGCTCATCTGAACTCTGTGTCTATTGACGACATCTGTCGAGCAGCCACCTGGGCCTCGGTTCATACCTTAAACATTTCCTTTTCATAAAATTCTTCCCAGAGAGTAGTGAACCTAATCCCCATTCAGATACTTTCAACTGTGCCACCACACCCTATCAGCTAGGTGACCACACCATGCAATGAGTCCCTGACCATTAAATCACCCTTTTTACTATGTCTCGATATGACACCGTGTGTAAATAGTTATCTTGTTATCCAAGTTGGTTCTCCTGTTAATTGTAAACTCAGACTTATGTACCCTGTGTGATTGTTATGTTCCATGTAAACCGTGCTAATGCTGAATAGTGCGGTATAGAAGAAATTGTAAGTAAATAAATAAATACCTTCACAGCCCATTACTGCTTGGACAAGGACTCCTGCCGGGATGCCTTGTTTGGTCAGGCTGTTCTCCAACACCTGTTCCATACCTAATGAACTCCTACCCATCATCCCTGGTAGGATGCCAGAGATCCATGGGGGGACGTGGAGCCCTTTCACAGGGACACACAACTTCTGGGGTCCTCTCCCTGGCATCTGAAGCTAGGGAGTCCTCATATGTGAAGACTACATTCCTGCTTGTTCCTGGAGATAGCAAGTTACTCACCTGTAACAGGTGATCTCCGGGAACAGCAGGAATTTAGTCTTCACAACCCACCCACCTCCCCTAGGAGTTGTATCTCTCTATCTATCTCTTTCTCTTTCCCTCTCTCTCTCTCTCTTTGTCTCAGCTTTAAACTCAACTGGAGAGAGGCAGTTGGGAAAGGTGGGAAGGCAGCACGCAGGCGCTGTGGGATTGCCCCTAAAAGCTTTCTAATTGGACGCTGGGGAGCATTCCCACGCAGGCTCTGTCGGTACCAACGATACCCATATGTGAAGACTAAATTCCTGTTGTTCCCGGAGATCACCTGTTACAGGTGAGTAACTATGCTTTACCCGTGTAAATGCCTTCGAATATCAGGCCCTTCTTGTTTTTGTGCTCTCTGCATTGATCACTTCCCATCAACTCTATATGGTACAGTATATGCATACATTAATTCAAAACTGCAAACACTTCCTTCTACAATCCAAGCCAGGTTCAACTCTGTCATTTCAGAGGCTGATGAATATGGTACTCATCTTAACCATGAAGCTTATGATACATTGAGATCACTTCAAGGATCTCTGCCTTGACCATTGCTGTCTGAAAAATATTGCATCATCGAGGGCATCTGAGTTTAGAGAAGATGTGAATGCCCTTACTAAAGGTGGTAGGTAGCCTTTTCTGGGAGAAAGGCCAAAGAAATGCTGATACCATCAAAGACCATTGCATCAATCTTCAACATCTGTCTGTTCTAGGCTTAAATACACATCATCCACTAGATGGTTCTTAAAATAGTCCTCGGGGACACCCATCCAAATGAGTTTTCAGAATATCCACAATTATTGCAAATGAGAGCTTTGTACCTTGGTGGCAATGCATGCAACTCTCTCTCATGCATATTCATTTTGGACAGACTGAAAACTTGACTGACTGGGTGTGACCTGAGGACTGGGGTTGAGAACCACTTCTTTAGAGAGAGAAACTTATTCCCCTTTGTAAGGCACACTTAGAAGGTTCATTACCAGGCTTATTCTAGGCCATTCAGAGAGAAAGAAGTCGGCCTAAACGAACAACTCCTGCTCATTCCAAACAAAGGTCATCTTTTTATCTTTCTCACTACTTTTCAGTGTTGGGGTGGTCATTTGGAGGTCTTGTATTTTACACTAACTTTGGCTATTTAGTGCTGGTGATCTTTTGATTGAAGCATCCAGTCACTGTAAGTTACTCTGCCGTAAGGGGTTGGGTACAATTTTTTTCAAGGTTTTTGGAGAAAGTAACACTCTTGTGCGCTCAGCATAATCAAATCAGGTTTTCATCTGTGTTTTCTCTCTCCTCCAATAAGGCTGCTCAGCTGGACATAATCATTGCAGTCTCGTACCTTATTCATGATGAGGTCAACATATTTCAGGCTACTACAATAGAACTTGTCCCATCCCAAGAGATAAACCAAGGGTTCTATTCCAGGTGCTTCCTCATTCCAAAAAAAAAATCAGGGGAAGAAGGGATTTGCCCCATATCTTGGATATCACAAAAGAGAGATTCAAAATGAATACCTTGCCCACCACACTACTTAACCAAAGGGGATTGGCTGCATTTGCTAGATTTCAAAGATGCTTACACCCATAGACGAACTCATCAGAATTACAGAAAGTATCTTTGCTTTACTCTATAGGTCAACTACTATTAGTACAAAGTCTTTCTTTTCAGATTTTCTTGTCTCTCATTGTGTCAACAAAGAAATTTTGCCTAAGCATTTATTATTTCCATATGTGGACAATTGACTTCTAGCAGGTGCATCCCAAGATCTATCATTCTTATTGAGAAACAGAGCCTTATCCTTACGGTCCTAGGGGCTTATGATAAATTTTGAAAGACCCAACCTCCTGCCAACATGGAATATTACCTCCGTTGGGGCACCTCTGGACGCTGATCAACACAAGACTGCAGAGACATATTACAGAGACTTGTCAAAGTTGTACAAATGATTCAGTATTCCCCTTTGGTCATGGCCAGACTCTATGCAGAATAATAAAAGCTATGCCATACAGCATTCACACTTACATGTAATCCCTATGTCTTATATTATCATAAAACAGTTGTAAAGGGACCTTATTGGAATCTGACATTCCAACATGTCTTCCAAGGCCTTGTAGGCCTTTTCTTCTGCATATCTGCAAACCATGTTGTAAAGGTGGACCACAGAATCCAAACTATTCAAGGCACTTCCCTTTAGGCCTCAGCAGCAGTATTGTGTACGCACTACAGATGCTTCAAACATTGTTTGGTGAGCTCACCTTGGCCTCTGACGTACATAAAATGTCTGGTCAAAAGCTGAGAGACTTCTCCATATCGGTCATCTGAAGTTAAGAGCAATATTTTAATCTCTCTTGAACTATTTGCACACCTTTTCATGGTCAGTCAGTACTGATCCAAAATGGACAATCAGGAAACACTGCTATATCACTAAACAAGAAAAGATGGGATCCCTTTGACTATACTGAGAGTCACACTTATGAGATTTTGTAATCCTTAATCACATATTCATCCAGGCCAATTATACTCCTCGGATGTCTTCCAATCTTACAAGCTGTTTCTAGACCCACAGATGGCAAAATCCATTTTCCAATAATAGAGAACACTGCAAAAAGACACATTTGCCACTAGCAAAATCACCAAGCTTTTCCTTACTGTTCAAGGCAGACATCTCCAATTCACCTTGCATAGAATATTCTAGTCATAGACTGGGTTTAGTCGCTCCTCTAGGCATATTCTCCCATACTTTTAAAAGCCAAATGGCAGAAATTTCAAATAAGACAGGGTGCCCTTTGGAGAGCACACCCAAGATGGCGGCCGGCAGGTGCTTGCGGATGTAACACATTCTTGCCTTGGGGAAGCCAAGGGTGGCAAGAAGTCTCAGAAGACCCACTCCATTTCCTGGCAGGGTCTTTGGATCCCTTCCTTGTGCGTGCACTGCTCCAGTCTTGTGAAAGTCTGATGAAAAAGAGCCTCATTGTCTGCTCTTCGGTTCTCGGACGCTCATTGAGCAGTTCGAGGCCAGAAATCTTGTTTCCAGAACAGCGTCGAGTTTTGAAGGTGGTAGTTCTGGAGACTTCCTGCCCCATGAGCCAGACATAGCCAGTTGTTATCTATGCTGGTGAACTGGCGGTTGTTGGATGGTTGTCTTCAGGTCAGTTGGAAGAGATTGGGGTTTCCCTCCTGGATCATCTCTCTAGCAGTCCTCTGCATCGCAGTACAGCTGAGGACCCGTCGGAGTATTTGGTCTCCTCATCTCCTGTAATGGCTCTGTAAGCCTCTGAGTTCGGTCTTGGAGTTGTAGGGGGTCCGGCTGTCTTTACTTTGGAAACAATTTGGATAGCCATTGTACATCTTGGAGAATCGTTGGTTCCCCAGGTTCCCCCTTAGCTGCACAAGTTCAGGCAAATGCAACTCTGCTTCAACAACATTCTGAAGAAATTTTGGACTTACAGAACTCTACTTTGTTACTTCAGGAGAAGGCTGGTCAAGTGGAAGACTCTGAACCTATTTGTGAAGATGCTTTGGCAACAAAGAATAAAATTGAACATTTTGGAAAACTTTGCTAGATATCAGAATTTACAATTAATTAATTTCCCCAAGTCAATGGTCATTAATGCTAAGGAGATGTTTAGATCTTATTTGTTAAAGGTGTTTGGGGTTCCAATTAAATCTCAATGCCAGTGTCTAAGTTTTATTCTATTCCTACTGGTCGGAGGTCCATAGGGGCTGGTAATACGAGTTGGGGGGAGGGGGTGCAGCAGTGCAGCAGGCTGACTCCTTAGATGTCTCTGCAATTTTAGAGTGATTCTTATACTCCAGCCATCTTGTTTGTAACTTATACCTTATCTAGTGATAGAGAGAGATTTTTTCCGGAAGAACATTTTCAAAAAACAATTATGTTTAGAGGGTTTGCTGTTCATGTTTTCCTGGATTTATGCCGAGAAACTCAGAGGAGAGGGAATGAAGGCATAGTTACTCACCTGTAACAGGTTTTCTCCAGGGACAGCAGGAATTGGTCCTCACATATGGGTCACATCGACAGAGCCCTGTGCAGAAGCTTTTCCCAGCTTTCAACGAAAGCCTTTGGGAGATGCACCATGCATGCATGGTCCCCTTTCCGCTCAAGGGTGCCATCTTGTCTCAGTCAAATGACATAGCTAAAGATGGCAAAAATGATACAGAAGCAACTTCACGGGGAGGAAGGAGGGTTGTGAGAACTGATTACTGCTTTCCCCGTGGAACACCTGTTACAGGTGAGTAACTACGCTTTTTCCAGGAACAAGAAGTCCTCACATATGGGACTCCCTAGTTACAGGCTACTGAAAAAAACCTGTAGAAATGCCATGGGTAACCAGAAAAAGGTGAGCCATGAGCAGCAGCAAGGAGTCTTAAGGAGACAGAATCTCAAGAGACCAAGTGTCCAGTGAGAATCGGCACTCTGGTAGGCTGAACACAGAAGGGTCGGAAGGCAGGAGTTGCCTACACCCCAAACAGATGATGGAGTACGGCCTGGCTGAAGGTGCCATCCCATTGGGACTCCTTCTCCAGGCAGTAATGAGCTGCAAAAGTATGGACTGCAGACCAGGTGGCAGCTCGGCAGATGTCCGACAAAGGGACAGAAAGCAGATTTGCCACGAATACAGCCATGACCCTGACTCTGTGTGCCACGACCTGGCATTCTGGCGAGAGCCCAGCCTGCTCATAGGCGAGGGCAATGTAGTCTGCCATCCAAGTGGACAGAGTTTGCTTGGTCACCACCTCCCCCTGCTGACTGGGGTCATAGACCAAAAGCTGGGAGGCTTTGCAGTGGCCTTGGGTGCGCTGAAGGTCGAAAGACAGGGCCCTCTTACAGTCCGGGATATGCAGTACAGTCTCTGCCCAGCTGGCGTGAGGCTGTGGAAAAAATATGGGAAGCATGACCTCCTGAATGAGGTAGAAGGGGGACACCACCTTAGAATGATACTAGGGATGTGTGCGGAGCACCACCCTGTTCTTGTAGAACCTTGTGTACAGCGGATCTGCCACTAATGCCTGAAGCTCACTGACCATGTGAGCGGACGTGAGCGCCACTAGGAAGACTACCTTCCATGAGAGGTACCACAGGTGGCAGGTAGCCAGGGGCTCGAATGGTGACCTGGTGAGCTTGGATAGGACCACACTGAGGTCCCACTCTGCCTCAGGAAGGCGGACGGGGGGCTTGGATAACAGAAGGCCCCGCAAGAAGTGGGTCATGACAAGTGGAGGAGCAGTGGGAACTACGATTTCCTGGGCCACTGGGGGGCAATCAGTATCAGCGATGCCCTGTCATGCTGAGCCTTGAAAAGGGTCTTGGCAATCAGTGGCGTGGGTGGGAAGACATAGAGAAGGCCCTCCATCCACGGGATGAGGAACGCATCCACTACCACCCGTGAGTGGTGCGGATGGTGGGAGCAGAACCAGAACCAGGGCAGCTGAGTGTTGGTCGGAATTGTGAAGAGGTCCATCAGCAGAACTCCGCAGAGCCGGAAGAGCCAAGAGGCTACCCTGGGGTCCAGCCACCACTCATGTGGCTGGAGGACCTTGCTTAGCTTGTCTGCTAGGGCATTGAGCTTGGCCAGCCGATATACCACCCACAGGAGCATCCCATTGCAGAGTGCAAAGGAGCAGAGAGCTACTGCCTCCTGGCAAACAGAGTAGGACCCTGTGCCTCCCTCCTTGTTCAAGTACAAGATTGCCTCTGGATTAGCATTGACCAGTGCTGCAGGTGGTGGTGGAAGGCTCGGAAATCTAGGAAAATGGCCTGAAGCTCCATCAGATTGATCTGCAGTTGGCTTTCTGACTGTGACCTGCTGCCCTGGGTGTAGAGATTTTCATAATGAGTCCTCCAACTCAGCAGGGAGGCATTCGTAGTGAGTACCCTCTGGGGATCGGGGGCATGGAAGGGCATCCCTGCCTGGAGGCATTGCAGGGCCTGCCACCAGCCAAAGGAGTCTGCCAGTTAGAAGGTCACTATCACCCTATCCCACAGTTGTCCGGTGGCCTGGGTCCACTGGGAGCAGAGGCACCATTGGACCGCCCTCATGTGGAGGTGGGTGTCTGGGGCGACATGGACTGTGGATACCATGTGGCCCAGCAGGCATAGCAGGAGGCAAGCAGACATTGTACATCTGCGGCCAGTGTCTGAGGTGGTCGGCCCTGTCTTAAGGTAGGAATGCTCTGGTCTGAAGGGTGTCTAGCCGGGCTCCTATGAACTCCATACACTGTGTCGGGAGGAAGTGAGACTTGGGGTAGTTTATGATGGACTCCAGATGTTGTAGGATGCTGATGATGCAGGCCGTGGACTGCTGCATATCAGTGGCTGAACCTCCTCTGAGCCAGTCATCCAGGTAAGGGAAAACAAAGGCCTTTTGAAGGTGGAGGTGGGCAGCGACCATCTCGAGGCACTTGGTGAAGACTTTTGGGGCGGAGGCCAGGCCAAAGGGTATGACCCTGCATTGGTAGTGGCTGCCCCCCACCACGAACATGAGGTATTGCCTATGGATGAGGATGTGTGTATACGCATCTAAGTCCAAGGAGCATAGCTAGTCTCCCTTTGGGAGGTATGGCAGCAGTATTCCAAGGGAGAGCATCTTGAACTTCTCCTGCACAAGGAACCAGTTTAGGTCCTACAGGTCTAGAATGGGCCCTAGGGCCCCCTGTTCTTTTTGGTACAAGGAAGTACTGAGAGAAGAACCCTCAGCCAGAGGTGGTGGTGGTGGTGGGGGGGGGGGGGGGGTACGGGTTTCACCGCCTTGTCCTCAAAGGCCTGCAAGGTCTGATGGTGGGGAGTCCTGGTGGGCTCTCCCGGGAAGAATGGAGGGGAGTCTGCTCCAAATGGAGGAGGTAGCCATCCTTGACCACCTGGAGTGCCCAGGTGCTGGTGGTGACGGCTGACCACTGGTGGGCAAACAGGATTAGACATTCCCCTGTGGGCTGCTGGGGTGGGCCTCCTGGGGGGAGGGAGGCTAAGCACAAGGAGTCAAAAACTCCCACCATGCTGTGCTGGAGCCGGTGTCTGGGTTTTGGGAGGCTTCTGCTTTAGCAGTTCATGTCCTTGTCCTTGGCCTGCTGACCCTGCTGGGGAGCTGGGGAGGCCTGATACTGATGATAGTTTCCATAAGCTCTTCCCTTCCTTGAGTAAGGGGGCTTTTTACTCATGGCCATCCATTGGGGAAGGGTAGCAGTCTTTTTGGAGAACCTAGTCCTCATCAGGAACTCGGACTCCAACTCTGCAGCCTTATCCATCATGGGTTTGCCAAAGAGGTTCTCTCCTTGGTAGGGGGCATCAACCAATTTGTCCCGAGCCCATTGCTCCAGGTTGGACGACTGTAATCAAGCCTGGTATCAGGCACTGATGCCTGCTGTGGCTACTCTAGCCACCAACTCAAAGCCATCATATGCTACTCAAGTCATAAATTTGAAGCACTCTCTAATGGCAGAAGACGAGCTCTGGAATTGCTGGGGGGATCCTCAGAGAGACCAGCCAAGAACCGGTGAGTTCTTTCACTAGGTCCCTCAATTACATGCCCACCTACAACTGGTATGCCTGGATCCGGCCAATAAGCATCGAGCCCTGGTATCACTTCCTGCCCAGGGCATCCAAGGTACAGGCCTCCCTACTTGGAGGCACAAAGGAGTGCGTCTTCTGGCTCTTGAGTTGATATATGGCCAACTCCACCACCATGGAGTTATGTGGCAGTTGTGCTTTCTGGAAGCCCAGACTCTGGTAGACCTGATACATCGAATCCAGCCATCAGCTCACAATGGGCACCAATGCTGGTGTTTCCCACATGCAGAGGAGCAGCCATTCCAGAATCGGGGGGGACAGGCACCATAAGTGCCTCCTTCGGATAAGTCTTCTACTGGAGAATCTCGAGCTCCTTCGTATAAGGGTCCTCCTCCGACTATGTGTCGAATGACAATGCCTTTGACATGTCCTGCACAAAGTCAAGGAAGACCATATCCTCAGGCGGGGACCGGTGCATGGTCTCGGAAAGAGACCTGTCCGAGGGCACATAGCAGTGGCATTGGGTGTCTAGAGATTCCTCTGTCTCCCAGTCCGATTCATAGTCGGAGGATTTGAGGCTGGGCCAGGTTGTAAAGTCAGGCCCCAAGCCCGATCATCTGTGCCCCTCAGAGACTCTATAGGCAGAGCCATGGCCAAATTGGCCACCCATCGGGGAAGACCTCTGTCCCAAGGATTGGGACCTGGATTGAGACTGATGGTCAAGAATCGACTCGAGGCTGATGGCGCTTGAGAATCAGCTCGACATCTAAGAAGGTCCTTGAGGTTGAGGCCCCGGTGGTCTGGGTAGATGACCCAACAGAACCAGGCATCAAGGCCCTCTGCTGGATCATGAAGACAGACAATCTGCACAATAAGGCCACCATTTTGATCTCCAGTCCAGATGGCTCCGCAGCTTTTGGCATGGGCACCAAAGATCTCAGATCTTGGGCCCAGCGCCAGCTCCGACGAGGGGGAGTCCTCAACCAGGATAGCCTTGGGGGTCCAAGGCTGGTCATCAGAGGCCAATATCTCCTCTCTTTTTTTTTTTTTTTTTTGAGCGACCTTGGTCGGCCGCTTCCTGCTCCAGTCCCTCAGACTTGCGGCATGGACTGTGGGACCCGGCGCAGGACCTACCCACCTTTCCTGACTCATCCACCGATGTTGCCCTCAAGGATTTCTTCTTCTTGTGCTTCACCTCTGGGGTGCTCCACACGGAGGACCCACGGCCTCGGTTGGGGGTCACGGGACCTTGGAGCGTGGTGTCACTGGAGACTCCAGGGGAGAGTCTGACCTTTGGAAGATCTTGCCATGCTGCTACTGATGACTCTTGATGGCCTTGGAGGACATCCTTTTACAGAGGCCCCAAGGCAACAGAGGCAGCAGTCGTATGTGTCGTGAGGAACATGGTTTGCGAGCACCGATCACACTTCTTGAAGCTGCAGGTGGAAGCCATGGGGGGAAAAATGACCCAATTGAGGTCGAAGACCCAGGACTCTGCCAGTGAAAAGGGGTGCAGAACCATGCCGGTCAAAAAGAAAAGAAAATAGAAACCCGAGATGCGATGCTGAGGCAAGCAAGCTCGTGGGTGGGAAAAGGAACCAGTATGCTACTGGGGAAGAAAACTTCCAAGAGCAAAGACTAACTCTTTTCTGGGGAGAAAGACACAGACACATATCTGGTGGGCTCCGCAGAAAAAAGGGTATTTTCATGTGTCCTAATTAATAAGATTTTCCCATGTAAAGATGCCGTCTGAAAACAGCTGTCCCTTAATGCACCCAAAACCACATGTGGTATTCTACATTGCACATACCTTTAATGATGAGATTGCATGGGAAGCATATTTCGTCAGGAGACGATAATAACACAACTAGATAACATTTTAAACATCTGCACAGTTATTTTCCATTAAAAGAATACCAACATGAAACAAAGGTGTGAAGGTTCAGCAGATACCCCTTTTAAGTTTCAAATGGAACTTTCTATTTTTCTTTGATAGTTTATCTCAATGTGGATAGTTTAAAAACTGTTACCCTAAGGGGGGCAAGTGTTTGTACTGTTGATTTTTGGAACTATTTCTTGCTTTTCTCATCATGATAGATTATGCATACCTTTGTTAAAACATTGTAAAGAAATGATCATTCATTTTTAACTGTACTTACCGGCCAAGCCTACCAGGGCCTTGCCAATAGCAGCCTTAAATGCTGCCGCGCTTCCTTTTCGCAACTTTCTAGAGAGTTTCAGGATAAACAAACATTTAAAAATAGCGCAATCAAAAACACATTATTCTTGCCTCAATTAAAGAAATATTAGAGCAGGTCCAAAAATCGGCCATGCTGAGATATTATGCTGCCTGGAAACCATAGGAATGAAGAAATTAGTCCTTACCTGCTAATGTCTTTCCTTGAGTTCTCTCCGGGCCAGACGAGGAACAGAAGGGTTGTCAATCCCATTCAGCAGCTGGGGACTGAAAACGGCAAAGTTCTTTCTGACAGGCTATCCCACTGCTCGTGACGTCAGCTATTCAGTCTACCTATTGTCCAAGCAGCTCCGAAACTCTAGAACAACTGTGTAAAAACGATAACATAACTTCTGAACTACAAACGGATACCCCCGTGCTGTATGGCACTCTAGGGTCGCATCCCTCTTGATTTTTCTTCTTAGTAAAAAAATTTCTCTTTTTTTTTTTGTTGCATTCCTCCTTAATAAGACACGTGAAGGCATGCCGTCTATCAACCTAGATTCTATCGCCTTGACTACTAGTACTGTCCTCCATGCCCCCCTAACCACTGAAGAACTACCAGCCATCAAACTGCTTTTGACCGGAGCTCGCCTCAACGTGGGTGGGTCCTGGACTGGCCCGGAGAGAACTCAAGGAAAGACAATTAGCAGGTAAGGACTAATTTCTTCTTCCTCATCGTCTCTCCGGGCCAGTCCAGGAACAGAAGGGAAGTACCAAAGCAGTTCCTATATATGGGAGGGTCCTGCGAGCCCAGCTACAATTGCTGCAGCCCCTACACTCACATCATTCCTTGCGTGAACATCCAAGCGATAATGCCTAGCAAAAGTGTGAAGAGAAGACCACGTCGCCGCTCTACAAATTTCCACTGGCGGAATTAACGCCAACTCCGCCCACGACGTCGCTAACCCCCGGGTAGAATGAGCCTTGAGGTCTCCTGGAGGCATCTTACCACGAAGTTCATACACAGACGTTATTGCCCGTTTCACCCATCGAGCAATAGATGCTTTTGACGCTGCTTGCCCTTTACACGGACCCCCAAAAAGCACAAACAGCCTATCTGATCTCCGAAACGGTTTCGTTCTCCGAAGGTATGTGTGAAGCACCCGGCCCATATCCAAGCGCCGCACCTGCCCAGAGACCTCTCCTACTTTCCGGCTTGAAAAGGTTGGTAGAGAAACCGGCTGGTTCACATGAAACGCAGACACTACTTTGGGGAGAAAAGACGGAACTGGTCTCAACACCACCTTCTCCGCCGAGAACTGTAGAAACAGCTTCCTACATGAGAGGGCCTGTAGATCTGAGATTTGTCATGCCGAACATAAAGCTACTAGAAGGACCGTCTTCCAAGTGAGATGTGGTAAGCTAATCTCCTTCTCAGCCCAAAAAGGGGGGCTGTTGCAAGACCTCCAAGACTAAATTCAAATCCCAAGGCGGCATCACTGGACGTACTGGTGGCCTTATATTTCGCGCTGCCCTTAGGAAGCGATGTACATCCGGGTGCGCTGACAACACAGTGCCCTGCACCTTGCCCCTGTAGCATGCCAGTGCCGCCAGTGAACTTTGAGCATATTGAGTGCAGTCCTTTCTCTAGCCTCTCTTGTAAAAAAGCTAGGATGGCTGGAAGGGCTGTGGAAAAGGGACGCAACTCCCGTTCTGTGCACCAAGCCTCAAAAATCCGCCACACTCGAACATAAGCGAGGGAAGTTGATCTTCGCCGTGACTTCAACAAGGTAGCGATCACGGCTGACAAATATTCTTGCCGCCGCAAACGTTCCCTCTCAATAGCCAAGCTGTAAGCAAGAACCGATCCACTTGCGGCATTAACACCGGATCTTAAGAGATTGATGCGCTCGGGCAGCCACCATGGGCGATCCACCAAGAGGCTCACCAGATCCGCATACCACAGCCTCCTTGGCCAATCTGGCGCTATGAGAATCACTGACCCCTCGTGACACGCAACCCTCTGAACTACCCTGCCTATCATGGCGGGAACACATACAGCAGAACATTCCGCGGCCAGGACTGCACCAAGCCGTCCAGACCTTCCGACATATGCTCCCGGCACCTGCTGTAAAATCTCGTCGCCTTGGCATTGGAAAAAGTCGCCATCAGGTCCATGACTGGTTGACCCCAACGCACGGTAATGTTGTGAAAAACCGCTGCATTCAGCTCCCACTCCCCGGGATCCAAGGTATGACGACTGAGATAGTCGGCTTGAATATTTTCCTTTCCGGCCACGTGCACTGCCGAGAGGGCCATGAGATGGTCCTCCGCCCATAGCAGCAAATTCAGACTCTCCTCCAGCAAGACGGCACTGCCCGTGCCCCCTTGTCGATTGATATAGGAAACTGTTACCAGGTTGTCGGAGAAAACGCGAACTGCTCTGCCCAGAACAAGCTCCTCGAACTCCAGTAATGCCCACCGTACTGCTTGGAGTTCCAACAGGTTGATTGACCAACTGGTCTCCTCTATCAACCAGGAACCTTGTGTCACCCGTGTTTGACAGTGAGCTCCCCACCCGAGTAGACTGGCATCCGTAGTAACCAATATCCAATCGGGCTCTTTCAGGGGAACTCCTGCCTGAAGATGCTTCGGTTCCAGCCACCAGTGAAGAGAGGAGACCACGTCCTCCGGACACGGCAATCTGCAGAATAGGGGATGGAGCTGAGGAGACCATCTGGACAGTAGAGCTCGTTGTAGCGGTCTCATGTGAAACCTGGCCCATGGAACCAAATCCAAGGCCGCTGCCATGGACCCTAGCAACAATAGTCAAAAGAATACCGCTAATCCCCAACTGCAATCACCATCAAATTTTGTCGGGTATAAACCGCAAGGCGAAGAGGAAACCCCTCTACACCTCACGCAGTACATGCCCCTTTTTTATTTTATTTTCTATTAAACATTGTCCATGATTTCACTCAAACTTCAAAACTTGAAACAAATCCACACTTATCTGCTCAGGCACGACGCGCATGTTTCGAAGCGACAAGCTTCTGCTTCAAGTGTCCCCAATGAGAAGGTAGTGTGTCCAGCCTTTCAAACTTCCCAAAAAACGCCGAAACTATGGCGGGTGACGTCAGGGATTACAAGTCACAGATAGGCCAATTATAGGAAAGCTCATACTAGGCAAGCCAATCACATGGAACAGGGAAACCCCACATCACAGGGGAACCCCTACACGGATTGGATAGCGTTTAAAGATTCAACCACTCAATGTCCTTATTTAATCCGGCAGGAGCAATTGATTTCAATGTGAAGATCCACCGCTGTTCTAAATTTCTCAAGTGAGCCGTTCGATCTCCCCCCCCCTCGGATCCTGCGGCACACGATCAATCACTGTCCATTTAAGATGCTCAAACTCATGATGGAAATCAAGACAATGCTGTACCATCGGGGCTGTCAAAATGGATTGACGCAAACGTGATGCATGCTCACCCAATCGAACCCGTACAGCACGAGTAGTACTCCCCACATATCGCTGCGAGCAAGGGCACATTGAGTGGTTGAATCTTTAAACGCTATCCAATCTGTGTAGGGGTTCCCCTGTGATGTGGGGTTTCCCTGTTCCATGTGATTGGCTTGCCTAGTATGGGCGTTCCTATAATTGGCCTATCTGTGATTTGTAATCCCTGACGTCACCCGCCATAGTTTCGGCATTTTTTGGGAAGTTTGAAAGGCTGGACACACTACCTTCTCATTGGGGACACTTGAAGCAGAAGCTTGTCGCTTCGAAACGTGCGCGTCGTGCCTGAGCAGATAAGTGTGGATTTGTTTCAAGTTTTGAAGTTTTGAGTGAAATCATGGACAATGTTTAATAGAAAATAAAATAAAAAAAGGGGCATGTACTGCGTGAGGTGTAGAGGGGTTTCCTCTTCGCCTTGCGGTTTATACCCGACAAAATTTGATGGTGATTGCAATTGTGGATTAGCGGTATTCTTTTGACTATTGATATTTTTTGGAATACTGGCGCTATTGGGAATTTTTGTTTCTGAAATGGACCCTAGCAACGACAGATACCGCCATGCCGTGGGAGCCTGCAACCTCAAGAAAGCTCGTACCTGCCTGAGAATTTTGTGGACCCGCTCCTCGGGAAGAAAAAAGGACCCTACCTGGGTGTCGAATAACGCTCCTAAGTAAGTGAGACGCCTCGTCGGCAATAAACGACTCTTCGCTCGATTGACCACCCAACTTAGACTTTCGAGAATCTGCACCACCCGAGCAGTCGATACTACTGATTTTTCCTGAGATGGGGCTCATATCAACCAATCGTCGAGGTAGGGATGAACGTGAATCCTCTCCTCCCGCAATTTTGCCGCCACGACCACCATCACCTTCGTGAAGGTCCGAGGGGCCGTGGCCAACCCAAAGGGTAACGCCCAGAATTGAAAATGACCCATGGGAACGGCAAACCTCAAAAACTTGTGATGCTCTGCTCGGATGGGAATGTGGAGATACACCTCCGTGAGGTCTATTGACGATAGCACCTTGCCAGGCTGTACCACTCTTATCACCGAGCGCAGTGTTTCCATTCGGAAGTGAGGCACCCGTAAACACTGATTGACATGTTTTAAATCTAGGATGGGCCAAAAAGAACCTTCTTTCTTGGGGACCACAAAATAAATCGAGTACCGACCTAAGCCGCACTGACTTGGTGGCACAGGCACCACAGCTTTGAGCCGCAATAACCGCTGAAGCGTTTCTCTCACCGCGTTCCGCTTTGCTTGAGACCCGCACGGAGACCTCATGAAGGAATCTGGCAGAGGCTGAGCAAACTCCAACGCATAACCCTCACGGATGATCTCGAGTTCTCAACGATCTGTTGTTATGGAGGTCCAGACAGAGAGAAACTCCTGCAACTGGCCGCCCACCGGAATCTCCGCCTGGACCTGCCACCCTTCATTGTGGCTTCTTGAGGGCATTCTGTTGAAAATGCGAGTATCCTCTGCTAAATCCTCTAGCCCCCCCGAAAGGGCTGACCTCTGCTGCAAACCGCCCCCTCTAATAAGGGGCAAACCATGGTCCACGAAATCTGCGAGCTTCCCTGGCCTGACCTCTGAGTTGGGTCCCAGGTCTTGGCGCTTTAGGACGATCTTCCGGTAGCCGACCCCCTTTGGAGTCTCCCAGATCTTTCACAATCTTTTCCAGGGCTTCCCCAAAAAGCAGCTTGCCTTTATAGGGCAGTTTACTAAGCCGAGTCTTAGAGGATGCATCCGCTGCCCAATTCCTCAGCCAGAGAAATCTGAGCGCGGCTATGACGGATGCCATGGACTTCGCGGAAATTCGAACCAAATCGTAAAACGCGTCTGCGAGGTAAGCTGCCGCTGATTCCAACTTGGCTCCTTTGGCCCCCGAGCTCTCCTCCTTGTCCACCGCAGACTCCCCTTGGAGCCAGCGGATGGACGCCCTCGACACATACGCTTCACAAATGGAAGCTTGCTGCAAAAGCACACAGGAATCAAGCAGCAGCTTCAAAAGAGTCTCCAACTTATGATCTTGAAGATCCTTGAGAGCAGCACCACCTTCCACCAGAATGGTGGTCTTCTTAGTCACCGCAGCGACCACAGCATCTACTTTAGGCATACGCAACAAATCCTTTTCCTCCTGCAGAACTGGGTACAGACGGCCCATAGCCCGGCTGCCCCGCAAAGAAGCCTCTGGACATTCCCACTCAGACTCAATCATTTGCTTGATTACTCTGTGTACCGGAAAACACCATTGCTCTAGCTTAAAACCCTGCAACAAGGGATCTTCCAATGGCTCCTGTGGGACCGCTGGCGTGACAATATTAAGCGCTGCTAAGGACTGCACAATTAGGGCTCCGAGCTCTTCCTTTCTAAATACCCTAAAAACATTTGGGTCATCGCCTGGGGCAATCTCCCCCTCTTCCAGTTCCCCTGACCAGGCATCTATATCTGCCTCTGAGAGGAGCTCTCCTTCCTCACCTAACTGAGGCGCAGAGTGCGACAGCCCAAAGAAATCCCCCTTATGCCCAGGCCCTGTATCCAATTTAGAGGTTCCCTCCCCTGGATCAGGCCCAGGAACTAACAACGGCGGTGCTGTCACGCTGGGGTGAGGAACTGCTGGCGTTGATATATGAGCACTGGAAGCAGCAGCGCTGCTAGCCTGCTCCATCTTTAATAGATATGCTTTATGCAATTGTAAAATAAAATTCGGCGAAAATAAGGAGCCTATGTTGTCTGGCAGCTTGGCAGACAGTCTCTTAGAACCCTCCTCAGCCGAGGAGGACTTTTTAGATTGAGTTTTCTTTTTCTCAGGTTTGTTTTGGGCCGCGGGAGAAGGCGCCATTGAAGACAAAATGGCTGCCGTTCCCGCCTTTAATTGTGTACTGCGAGAGCCTTCCCCGTCATTCTCCGACGGCGAAAAAGCCTCCATTTGGCCCCCAGACACTCTGTCCAACCAAACTACTGCGTCGGATAAAAGATCAACTAATCCCCAGTACGGCCCGCTGACTCTTTAAAAAAAAAACCCCGACGCTCCCTCTTGCCAACTGATTGCGACAGTTGAAAAGAAAAAAGGGAAACCACCACAGCACTTTTGAAGTCCACTCAGCCCCCCCGTGCCCAGCAACACTCACCGCGTCCTTAGAACCGGCGTGTTACACAAACCACGTTCTTGAATGGCCGCCCTCCAAATTCCCGCTGCTAGTGGGACATGGAGGAACAGCAATAGCAGTTGAGGGAATCAAGCCTGGGGCTCCCAGCCTCTCCCTTTAGCACACAGAGACGCATCTTTCACGGTGAGCAGGCTCTGCCTCCGTCTACCATTACTCTCGGTAGCAGAATCTTCTCACCTTTTTATTTTATTTATTTATTTTTTTAATTGAAAAGCCCAAATTGGTCAGGGAAGGATGCTCTGCTAGAGCCCCTGTACCCCCCGATTTACAAAACAAAAAACTCCTAACTGGATTCCTCAGTGTCTCTCCGGGAGCCTGTCAGCCTAACGTCCTATCCAGCTGCTGAGGACTGAAAGACTAAATAGCTGACGTCACGAGCAGTGGGATAGCCTGTCAGAAAGAACTTTGCAGTTTTCAGTCCCCAGCTGCTGAATGGGATTGACAACCCTTCTGTTCTTGGACTGGCCCGGAGAGACGATGAGGAAATTAATATTACTAAATGTTAATCTGGGGATGAGTGAGAATAAGAAATATATTTGCTGATTCCTAAATAACTTTCTTGTCTCTTTCAGAGTAATGATATCTCACAACTTACTCTCTGAGTGGGCCCAGCAGACAGAAACACATTATCAGCCCCATATATTCATATGATAAGAATGCATTTCAGCATAAACAGACCCTGCAGTTTCCTGTTTCTTTGGACCTCCAGAGCTGGGATTTGGTATCACGATCATTTACAGTTACTGAAGGATTGCTTGCCTATTTTATATCCATTCCCCAACATAAGTTTGGTTATGGCAACAACAGCCCTGAATTTGGGGCCATGCACCAGGGCTTCTTCTGGAACTTTGCAATCATGGTTCCCAAATCGGGCCACTACGTGTCACCCTTGAACAATGATCATAATTCTCCTTCCCCTATCAGGGGCTCAGATGCTCCCAGGACTCAGCTGATCTGGAGAGTGGAAGAGTCCACTCGGGAAATGAACCTAGAACATTCTGCACGGTGGTGCCAGTCAACCACCAGGCCAACCTCTGATGTTTGCTTCTACCCTAAATTTATTTCTGCTATGTAAGGAAAAGAGAAAAATAAATCCAGAAACTCTTCTGGGAGCACATACCTTCTTGAATGTTTCTTTATGGATCTTTTCTTTTTCTTTTCCTCCTTGCTGGTGTCCTTCACTGTTTCATCACTGCTGCCCTTCACTGTTTCATCACTGCTGCCCTTCACTGTTTCATCGCTGGTGCCCTTCATTGTTTCATCGCCGGTGCCCTTCACTGTTTCATCGCCGGTGCCCTTCACTGTTTCATCGCCGGTGCCCTTCACTGTTTCATCGCCGGAAATAAATTCGAAAGGCTCCCTCGCTGCATGCTCTTTCACCTCCTGGGGCTCATATGCAGTCTGCAGTCTTTTTAGAGATCGCTTCTGTGTAAGAAAGCGAGAACGCTGCTGCTGACTGACTTCCTGCCCCATTCCGGAACTTGAAAAGGGTTCAGAGAGGCTCAGGACTGATTGCTCATTTACCTCCATGAGCATATTCCTTTCTTGCAACGTCTTTATAGACCTCTTGTATTTTTTTAAGTTAGTAAAGGAAGGATGAGGTTGTTTGCTGCCATCCCCCTTCATTTTCTCTCTCTTCTTCTGGTCATCTGTAGCTCTCTTGGGCTGCTTTGAGGTAGGTTTCGGAGACTCGTCTTGCCTAGTGGTATCCTTTGCTGTTTCTTCAAGGGTAGTGGCTTTAGTCTTCTGGGTTGGAGACTGCACTTGCTTTCTGACACCCTTCAGTGTTCCATTCCTAGAAGTAGATCCATCACCCTCGGAAACTCTGCTTTCATCCGCCGCCTCCTCCTCCTCCTCAGAATGGGAGGAAATGGAAGGTTGCTTGTCACTTTCCGGTAGCTCATGCTGTATCGCATCCTCTGATTTACAGTTGCAGAATGCCTACAAAACACATTATTTATAAGCGATATATACGATTTTTATAAAATTATTATCAATGTTATACAAATTATTTAAAATAAAATACATCAATTAAACAATATAAGGCACGTTTTACAATGAGTCATCCAAGTGCAAACTGGGACATTAAAGCCAGAATGTCTGAAAAAAGCAAGCACATGCAAGTTCAGGCACAATTTCAGAAACATGAACATGCCCAATATGGACGTCTATAGAGATGTCAACATAGACATCCCCAGAATAGCATCTCAGAACATGGATGTCTAATAGCATAGTGGTTAAAGTAGGGGGTAGAGAGCAGGGTGGCCATTGTTCAAATCCCAGTGTGGGTCTTCATATTAGACTAGTCACTTAACTCTCCATCTTTTCTATACTTTCTGGATACTTTAAGGCTAAAACAAGCACCTTCCTGGTGTCTATTCATGCCTGCAGATGTCTCCCATCGTTCCTGGAATCAGACAGAGATGTGTAAGTCCATTGCACCTCCCCAGAGAGGACTCCATCACACCCCCTTGCATACTTGGATGTCCCTGCACCATTGATGTCTGTAAACATCATTTGTGGAATGGTTTTGGAGACGTCTCTGATTTCAACGTCCACGTAAATGTCTTTGGATGTCCAAATCATGACTAGGACTTTTAAAATGACCCCCTATAATATAGTGTAGTAAATAAAAACAACCATAAACACATTCTCAACAGTAAGGAAGCTCAGGACATTGCTATCTAATCCCATTTCTCTCACGTGGAGAAGACATCTGCCTCAGCCTTACCATCAAAACAAAAGAGCAGTCAACAGTTTCCCAAAACATCAGGAGCATGTTCATGCCCTGCAATTCACATGGATGAGCATTCCACAATTCTGGTCCCGCCACATAATAGCCTTGGCCCACCAATCAAGGAAGAACAAAAGTGCTTTTCTTAATTTTTAGCTCTGTACCTGTTTACTGTTTTCTTCACGAATATTGCATTATAGCAAGACATATGTGGAAGAATACCAGAGTGCCTTCCCCTTGACAAAATAAGGACATTCTGGGTCCCTGCTCCAGAAATATCTTTTCTTAGTGTGTAGCGTAATGGGGGTTGGTCTTCCTTGCTAATTCCAAAACAGGAGGTGGTTTCCCTGCAGCTTTTGGAGGGAACTCCAAGGAGGCACTTGGGGTCTTCCTTTCAACATGACTTGCTCTGAAGGAGGCCAAGAGGCAGAAGAACTCTTGGGCAAGGGCAATAACTTGGTGAGTACATCCTGAATCACTAGAACAAAGGTAAACTTTGAAGCACTGCACCTTAAGCTTACGTGGCTTAAACTTGGGAAGGGGAATTTTCTTAAGGCTGGATAGATGGACATACATTTTCACATGTATATATTCTGCCTACTTTGTAAAGTCAATTATGTGTGTACTTTATAAAATAGGGGAACAAGTGCAATGAGATGCGTGTTCATTAGCGCCACAAGCATTTACACCGGCCCTATGCCTGGTGTAGATGCCCACATGCACTTTTTTCAAGAATGAATTTAAATGACAGTATTTTGTAATTTACACGCAAAACTTTGCGCTCCAGCCATGCTCTATCCTTGTACATGCCCACAGTGAATGTACACGCGATCAACCCGACACATGTACTTTCAGAATAGCGACCACATCAAATCTGCACATAAATGCCCATTTATGCACAAATACGACTAACATACCCAGATTTATGTAGGTAAATCTAAGCATAAATCTAAGTGTGACTTACAAAATCACCCCAAAGCTATCAGCTTTACTAAGGAGAAGGAAGGATGACGGGGCAGGGACAAGGTTTGTTGAAATATTTCTGAGGATCTGTGTGCCATACTCACATACAGTACCTTAATTTCAGTGCTGCTTCTCTTACTAAAGCATCTGATTTTGAAGCAAAAATTTTGACATTTCTTTTTTCTTTCTTCAAAGCATGGGGCGGAATTCTTTCTCATAGCACAAAGACAGTTAGGCCATGCTCAGAAGCATCTCTCCCTCTACCCTTTCACCACATATGTATGATGTTATGATGACAGCAAACTGATAGCAGAGAGCAGCAGATAGGGCTTGCAAGGGACAACATTTACAGGAAAATATTTGGCTATAGAGTAAATCTTTGTTCTTAGAATACATTTTTAAAAATTCACAGATAACACTCAATATCTCTTTAGATCAGGGTTTTCAAACCAGTCCTCAGGATACACTCTATAAGGCACCTTATAAAGCGCCTTGTCAGCCTTGTAATGTGTTTTGTTTCTCAGCTTTAACGTGCAACATCCAGTTAAAGTGCGCTTAGTGGCCAAGGCGCCCTTTAACGCACATTACACGGCCATTGCTACCCTAATGCCGGTACACCCACTTCCTTATATAGCATTACTCACGTTAACGCTGCACTTATTGCCGGTAACGTTACCGTGGTTTAGTAAACATATCCCTAAGTGTTTAAAATAGTCATATTGGATAAAGGTTTGGGACGCACTGGTTTAAAGGATTCTCAATCCAGTCCTTGGAAACGCCTAGCCAGTCAGGTTTTCAGGGTAACAACAATGAATTGTTTTGTGAGGGAACTGCATGACTGTATGCATATTCATTGTGGTTATCTTGAAAACCTGACTGGCTAGGCGTTTCCAAGGACTGGATTGAGAATCTTTTATCCAATATGACTATTTTAAACCGTTAGGAATATGTTTTTACTAAACCGCGGTAACGTTACCGGCAATAAGTGCGGCGTTAATGTGAGTAATGCTAAATAAGGAAGTGGGCGTACCGGCATTAGGGTAGCAATGGCCGTGTAATGCGTGTTAAAGGGCGCCTTGGCCACTAAGCGCACGTTAACCGGACATTGCACGTTAAAGCTGATAAACAAAACACATTACAAGGCTGACAAGGCGCTTTATAAGGTGCCTTATAAGGCGCCCCATGAGGCACGGCACACCTTATAAGGCACCATAAGGATGTTGAGGTGATCCACGATATGGTGCCCAAGTTGACAAGCATGAAATGTAAGGGCAAAAAATCTGATGTAACCTTAACACTGCACAGAGCACCAAGGAAAGGCAATGGACAAGTGATGGAAGGAAGTAGAGGTGGGAGCTGATGGACCTGCCAAATCTGCATGCAGCTGCTGTGGCAGCTGGCAAAATGGACAAACATATTAGAGGCAGCTGTATCAATGCACAGGGTGTTGGCAATGTAAAGTGCTACAATGACAGTGGGTGGAAGAGGATGGGAATACGTTTCTGCCAGTGGAGGTAGAGGTGGCAAGATATTTGCAATGATAGGAGGACAGAGGAGTAGTAGTGCCATGCAGAGCAGACACAGGAGAGGCAGGTATGAAGACCTGCAATGGAGAAAAGGGTATCAGTGCAGGACATGGGGTAGCAGCCAGCACATGAAGGCAGGACGCTACACAGCTGACAGATGCAGACAGACGGACAGAAGGATGGCTTGCAACTGTGATGAGGGTACTATGTGCTGGCAGCACAGATCTGCAGAGATATGACTGTCACAGGAATGAAAAGGACTTGCCTCATAAAATGAGACCATGGAGGGATTGAACCCATGATCTCTGCCTAGGATGGCATTGTATTAACCAGTGGACTATACTTCTGTGGCTTCTGTCTCAGCAATGGCAGGCTACAGAAAGACTGCAGGTCACTGCACAAACTGTCTACTGTGTCCACCAGGATAGGTTAAACCCACCAGTACCCATGATGCAATACACATGCAGAACAGCAGTCTACATCTGATCACCAGATGGGGTATGCAGCTCTCCAGCACCTCAGCATGGTAGTAGGAACTGACAGTGTGTGATACTGGCACAGAGTAGCCACATAGTATGCCATTGTGCTGGTTCTGTGTTCACCCTGAGGGTGAGGTGGGGTGGCCTGCACCAGGTCCACAGTACCCGGGTTACTTGAGATAGGCTTTTGCTGCAGGGCTCTATCATTGCCAGTGTGTGAGAGATAGTCCTTGCAGCCACACCTAAGATAATTCTTGTCCATCTGTGTTCCCCAGTCACATCTAGCCCTTGGGGACCAGGAGCCACCCAAATTAAGCATATCCAGTGTGGTTGCTATGGTCAATTGTTATAAGAGCGGGGGGGGGGGGGGGAGTGTCTGGACCCACATGCGGATTATGTAGCACCACCTACCAATCCTCCCTGTCTGGGTCAAGGTGGTGGACAGGATCTGCCCCCAACAGACCCACACTACATCTTTGCAATGGAGGCAGTAGAGGGCATGATAAAGGGCTGTGGGACCATCAACCCCAGTCCTGCTGGCGAAAGGGCGCCATCCAGGGCAGTTGATGCAGATCTGTACTTATCACATAGGCAGTAGGCCTGGAAAAGTTCAGTTGCCCCCCACCATGCTCTGACATTCACCAGCAGAGGGCACAGTCAGTCTGCACTTGCTGCACCCTGCAAGGCATTCCAGCCATACACATGCTGACTGCAGACAGTCTGCTAGCCAGTCCATAGTGCATGTCCCCAGAAACACTAAGTGCACCCATAAGTGGGATGTAAGCACAGACACCAAGCAGGTATCTCAGTGATTGGGCCCCAAAACAGAGAACACACAGATATCACTTGAGAGAAACACTGTATAGCACTCTGTGGGAACCTAGCCATGGGTCAGGGTGACAGTGACCTCCCAGCACGACATGCTGTGGCCACCCTGTCCATGCAGGTGGTGGTTGAGCACTACAATGTCCCAGCCATTGCCCCACACCCTGTGCAGATGCATCCTGCCCATTCTGGACCATACCCACAATACCGTGCTCCTCATTATGCACATTGGCAGGGTAACGATGGAAACAGTGTAAGAATTGTGGGCCCAGTGAGGAGTAGGCAGCCACAAAACAGTGGATAGACATACACACACTCCCACTCCTATTTCAGCATTGTGGAAAGATAGGGGTGGTTGGCAGCCCTGCCCGCCACACTAGTCCTGAGCACAGTGCAGGCATTGCTAAGGTATGCAGGTGCTAGTAGTGGTGCTTTGGTGGTAAGTGCTGCTCCATGCCGGGCCCAACAGCCTGACTCTCCATGTGGCTTTGGATAGTGGAGCCTGTGGGTATGGGTGTTTGTGCCCTTGTTGGCTGATGTTCTAGGGAGTGCACATGTTTATGTTGTATGTGCAATGTAGGGTAAAATGGTCTGCAGGAGCCACAGCTGGGACATGAACCTGTCACCTTCTGCCCCAGGACACACTGGCTGTGTGTACTGCACCATACTGTTGCCACAGAGGCAAGTCGGTCCCTGGGGATACCATGACTGTTCATTAGACAGACCTTGTCTGTTGCACTGCACGCCACCCACCTGAACAGGGCTTGGCCTTGGTCTTCTGTGGGCAGATGCCACTGCCCCCTCCACCACCAGCACCCTCCCCCACCATGCTGACATGCCCATATGCTGGTGGTGCGCAGTCCCAGGCCGTCCAGTGTGCAGGTAGGCGGCTGCCTAGGGTGTGGGTTCTGGGGTAGGGGTGCCTACATAGACATCCACGCTTCCCCCTGGCACTGCCTGCCAATGTTATGTGCCCATTGGGGTACCTGCTGAGTAATGTCCCCTGGATGGGACACTGTGGGATACACTCGTTGGCACGTTTGACCTTGGTCAGTTGCTGTCTTGCTGATTTCCAGATTTTGCGTTCCTATGTGCCACCTAGGCATCTGCCTAGCCCACCTTGTGCCCCAGCTGTCCCACTGTATGTCCCGCCTGCAGCCCCCTATGCCCCATTTGCAGCATCGCCATACGGCCCTTTCATACCTGGCACTATGCTGTTGCTGCTCATGTAGCACTATCATCACTTTTTTTGGGTTCCCTGCCTATGCTGTACATTGCTGACACTGAAATAATTTCTCTCTCCTGCAAATGTGCATCTACCGACAGGTTTTCACTCGCGATAATGTTCAGCCCTTCAGTTCCCTGCGTTAGTGTAGCAGGAGCCTCTCCCCACCACTGTTCCCTCTAAGCTGTGCGCGTGTGCGCGCGCGCACACCTCGCCGAGTGAGCGCACATACTTTACAACAGAGCGCACAAAAATTACGGCTCTGATTATGATAGAAAACACAGACATCTTAAAATTTAAAAGTTATGATTGTAATTACTAGAAATTTCCCACTTCATTTAGTAATCATCTATTTTCATTTAATTTGATTAAAATCAATGTGGTGTAAATACTGTATTCTGACGTGTAGTCAAATTTTAAAGTATATAACTCCGAGTGTCATTATGTGGCGCACAAAAATTTAACCTTCCTTCAAAAGCTGCACACAGCTGATATTTTATGCGCACACAGCCTACAGAAAATTAGAGGGAACATTGCTCCCCACCCATTGACCCCCGTCTCTCTGCCCTCTCTCCACCCTCTGCGGGACTTAACGCTGCCGAAGACATTAACGCGCGCTAACGTTGCATCTGGTAACATTATTGCGCATTAACGTTACATGCGTTAACATAGCCACTGCTATGTTACTGCGGTTTAGTAAACATACCCCTTAGTTTTCATCATCATCTGGGATCATATGACTGTCTAAATGGCAGACTTTCACGCCCCTCCCCTTCCTCATCCACTTTCTTCTTTCCTTACTTATCCAAAGCATGAAAACAGAAGCAGTCAGTGCCATGACTGGAGGCCTCCTTAGGTGGATTCTCTATCCTGCTGCTCCTGTGGCTCCCACACTGCCTCATTGCCACTGCTGCTGCCCCTCCCTGGGTCCTGTAGTGGTGGCAATGGATACCCTCGGAGGTCTGGTGCTCTAGGTGACCGCCTTGTCAGCACAGGGTTCAGTGTGGACTTACAGACCCCAGTACTCTGTGTGTATTTTCAGTCTAACAGGAAGTCCACACAGAAGGGGACGGGGGCTGTGAATTCAGGCCCCGTGCTGACTGCCCCTACGCAGCATTGATTATAGTGGGGGTCCAGAGGGAGGAGAAGCAGCCCTGTTTCTGTGACTATTCGATGACGATGTGACCTCATTTGGGGTCCTGACCCACAGTTTGGAAACCAGTGCTACAGGTCCTCTTTATCTCTGAATTTCACTGAGTAAAATGCCATGTCGGTGGGGGTAATTTTACAATATGTTTTCTACGGTGATAGCGTGTCGAATGTCTGGGTGGGTGCCCTTGTGAGCAACAGCGATCATCACACGGTGTGGTTTGATATAAAAGCCAAGGTTCAGTCCAATCATAGCAAACTCAGTCCTAAACTTCAAAAACACTTACTTCAATAAAATGGCCAAATACCTAAAGGAGGAGTTGACAGGGTGGAAGGAGATAAGGGAAGTGGAATTGCAATGGGCTAAACTAAAGGTGGCAATAAAAGGGGCGACAGATAAATATGTAAGAAAAGTAAATAAAAACAAGAGGAGAAGGAAACCTATTTGGTTTTCCAAAGAAGTGGCTGCTCAAATAAAGGCAAAAACCACAGCTTTTGAAAAATTTAAAAGCTTGCAAACAGAGGAACACAGAAATGAATACAGGATCAAACGCAAAGAGACAAAACGAGAAATAAGGATAGCAAAATCAAAGGCAGAGGTAAAGATGGGTAAAGATGTGAAGTGTGGTGACAAAACTTTCTTCAGGTATATTCGGGAAAGGAAGATCAGAGGTGGAATTGCAGGACTCAAAAGTGCGGGGAACGGACTCGTGGAAAGTGACATTGAAAAAGCAAAATTGCTAAACAAATACTTCTACTCTGTCTTTACTAAAGAAAATCCTGGAGAAGGACCACCTGTGACTCCCAAATATAAAAATGGGAATAAAGTAGATGCCACACCATTCACAGAAGATGATGTGTTAGAACAGCTTGCAAAACTGAAAGTGGACAAGGCCATGGGACCGGATGGGATACATCCCAGGATACTGAAAGAGCTCAGAGAGGTTCTTGCAGGGCCATTAAAGGATGTCTTCAACAGATCCTTGGAAACAGGAGAAGTTCCTCAGGACTGGAGAATGGCTGATGTCGTACCTCTACACAAAAGTGGTGACAGGGAAGAAGTGACAAACTACAGGCCCGTGAGCCTTACCTCGGTGGTGGGAAAAGTAATGGAGGCGCTCCTGAAAGAGCGAATAGTGAACTTTCTCAAAACCAACAGGTTGCAAGATCCGAGGCAACATGGTTATCTCCAGGAACAAGCAGGAATGTAGTCTTCACATATGGGTATCGTCTGTACCGATGGAGCCTGCGTGGGAACGCTCCCCAGCATCCAATTAGGAAGCTTTTGGGATCACCCCACAGCGCCTGCGTGCTGCCTTCCCGCCTTTCCCAACTGTCACTCCCCAGTTCTTTGTTTTCCGCGGAGCCGGCAGGTCGCACTTCCTGTCACTGCAGAAAATATCCCATTTATTCTTCTTTTTTGTGGTCGCGTCTGCCTTCCTTTGACGCTACACCGGTACCGCCGGTTCTTTCTTTCTTTCTTTCTTTCTTTTCCTTAAAAAAAAAAAAAAAAAAAACTTTTCCTGGAGTCTTCCAGCTTTTTTCTCCTCTGGTGCCACACGCCATTTTGGGCACTAGGCCCAACTTTTCTCTACAATGGAAAAACCCGCTTCGGGTTTTAAAAAGTGTTCCAAGTGTGGCGGTACCATCTCCGTCACCGACACCCATGAGTGGTGCCTCAAATGTTTAGGTCCTGACCACTCTATCTCCAAGTGTGTTGCCTGTGGGATGATGTCGAAGAGGGGTCGACAAAACCGAGCTGCTAAACTTAGCACCCTTTTTCCCTCCGATGCAGCATCTGTGGCATCAACATCTTCCAGGGTTTCGTCTTCCTCCCATGGATCTCAAGTAACTAAACATAAGTCTAGCCGGTCCTCAAAGGGTAGGCTCTGTCAGTACCGATGATACCCATATGTGAAGACTAAATTCCTGCTGTTCCCGGAGATCACCTGTTACAGGTGAGTAACTATGCTTTACCGAAGGACGATATTGCCAGACAAATCTGATTGAGTTCTTTGACTGGGTGGCTAGAGAACTAGATCAGGGACATGTGATGGATGTCATCTACCTGGATTTCAGAAAAGCTTTTGATACTGTCCCTCACAGGAGGCTTATCAATAAACTCAGCAGTTTTGGAATGGGTCCCAAGGTGGTAAATTGGATCAGAAATTGGTTGACTGACAGATGACAGAAGGTGATGGTAAATGGTGCTCACTCTGATGAAGGGAAGGTGATTAGTGGGGTGCAACAGGGTTCGGTCCTGGGCCTGGCACTGTTCAATGTATTTGTGAGTGATATTGCTGAAAGACTGAATGGAAAGGTCTATCTTTTTGCAGATGACATGAAAATTTGCAACAGAGTGGACTCCCTTGAGGGAGCGGTTAACATGAGGAAAGATCTACAAAAGCTGGAAAAATGGTCTAATGCTTGGCAATTAAGATTTAATGCAAAGAAGTGCAGTGTCATGCATTTGGGTAGCAGAAATCCAAGAGAAATGTATGTGATAGGGGGCGATAGGTTGGTGTGCACAGATCAGGAGAAAGACCCTGGTGTGATTATTTCTGTAGATCTCAAGGTGGCTAAACAATGTGACAAGGCGGTGGCAAAAGCCAGGAGGATGTTGGGCTGCATACAAAGAGGAATTACCAGCAGAAAGGAAGAGGTACTAATGCCACTGTATAAGTCACTAGTGAGGCCTCACTTGGAATACCGTGTTCAGTTTTGGAGACCATATCTTTCAAAGGATGTAAAAAGAATGGAAACTGTTCAGAGGAAGGCGACCAAAATGATTTGGAGCCTGCGTCAGAAGCCTTATGAGAAGAGACTTGAAGACCTAAATATGTACACTTTGGAGGAGAGGAGGGATAGGGGAGATATGATTCAGACCTTTAAATACTTAAAGAGAAATAATGAACAAACAAACCTCTTCCAGAGACGGAGAAGCTGTAGAACTAGGGGGCATAACGTGAAGCTGCAAGGGGGTAAATTAAGAGGCAATGTTAGGAAATACTTTTTCACTGAAAGGGTGGTGGATGTTTGGAATGCCCTCCCGTTGGAAGTGGTGGGGGCAAACACAGTAACGGAAGTCAAAATGGCATAGGACAGACACAGTGGATCCCTTTACAGCAACAGGATAAAATCAAAATGAACTGAACCATCTAATTTCTCAACAAATAGGGCTGTCCTACATGGAGCAGTGCGTTCACCCCTAAACAAAGACATGGGGAGGGGTGGCCTACACAGAGTGGCAGGTGCACCCTTGGACAAAGACAAGGGGAGGGGTGCACCTACTCCTGCCATCTTATTGGGCAGACTAGATGGACCATGCTGGTCTTTATCTGCCGTCACTTACTATGTTACTTATAAAGCCTGTTTTGCATGTGGGAAAAGGGTAATTGAGAAAAGGATGTGACCATCGCAAGTGCTAAAAACAAGTGCCTGAAGGGGGGGGGGGGAGGGCTACTTTTATGTGATCTCTGATCTCTGTATAGGTGTTCCTTGTAGGTGCCCTAGGTGAGCCTCCATTCCTGCTCACCCCCTCTACCACTCCTTTCCAGGATCTGTAGTGACAGCAATTACTTAACAGCAATGCAGCGCTTACCATAAACTCTGACGCTGCACCACTGTTCCTGCTTGTGACCCCTTCAATGCAAACTTCCTCTTTGCATGGGGGTAGAAGCCTCTGGCAATGGGTGCCCTCTGACCACTGGTGCTCTAAGCAACTGTCTAGTTCACCTAATGCCAGTGCCGGCTCTGGTTCCTGGGGAGTGTAGTCTGGGTGGAGCAACAACAGAGTAGCAGCAAATTAAGTTAGTGTGTGTTAAGTGACCAGAACCATTTTATTGGCACTTAACACACATTTATTTCATTAACATGCGTTAAACTTTAGTAAACATGTCCCACAGTTTGCAACTCTGGGAACTCTGTGAACATTGCCCCCATAAGGGTAATTTTATAAGAGGATGATGCCAATGTGAGAAGTCAACACCCCCCCCCCCTAATTTTATGCAGGGTTACCCCCCCCCTTATGTTTTTGAAGTATAAAAGCTTTTTAAGTTTGCTTTGATTCCATCCTCTTTCTATATAGGGATCCCTGATGTCTATTCCATCCCTTTTTGAATTCCATCACTGTTTTTTGCCCTTTTTCAGGTGCTGTCATTACTGTTTGATGAAGCTCACACATTGTGTTAACTGTTTTTTGTGACATCTCCAAGGGAAAATGATTTATATTTTATTTGTTTTTATTTTTTATTTTTTATTCTTTATCTTTTAGTTTCAAAAATTTTTAAGTGTTTTATTTTGTATGTATTGATGATGCCCTGCCTATGTTCTGCCTCTGTCTATTACAGATTGTACCTCACACCATTGGAAATTTTGTTCATCAGACAACTGTGTATTCTTGATGCTCCTCACACAGGCTTTGGCCGAAACATGTTGGGCTTTTTATGATCTATTGATATGTCTATATGATTTTTATGATTTAAAGTGTGTGTGGGGTTTTTAAGAACAAGTTTGTTTTGTACCTTTTATCTGTGTTATATCGCCACTGTTTTTATTTACTTCTCTTTTTTTTTTTCCTGGAGTCCTCATGTTCTTTAGAGAACTCTACATGGGAATCCTCTCGCCAGGCACAGTAAGACCTGTATGCATTCATACTAGTACTTAAATGTTGTGCAGCTACACAGGGGCAGCCCAAGGGGGGTGCGGGGCTATGTGCGAAGACTCGGTGCGGGGCCTCATTTGCATAAATATTTGCATAATGTTACCATACACTAACTTTTAGTAAACATGCCTCTTAATGAATGTATGGATAAAGAAAGACTAAAAGATTTCTGCATTACTATAATCCAATGCCAACCGCCAGGCACATTAGGAACTACTACAAACACTGCCCATTTAGAACCCATAGCAAACCCGCTGTATCATAACTGCACTACCAGGACTCACAAAGCACCATACTCTACCTATCCAAAGGCAACACTGCAAATATTAAACCAATACATTTCAGAGAATAACAATACATGACCTACTGGGGAAAGAGAACAAGTGACAATGTCGAATAGGAATTACATAAACAGAATACCTCAGCTCAGTTACACATGTAGAACATAGACCATCACCAAACAAGAAATCACAATTTAGAAACAGGAAGACAATAATTAAACTGGGAACCCCAAAAGCCAAACTTGGAATGTACAACAACACTGTAGAAATACAACTATAAATTAATTTCCTCTTGTACTAAACAAAGCGCAGACGTTAATGATGCACATTTCCCAGAGCGGACATATTCCAGTTAATACATTCAATATAAAGAGATATTTTTCTATCTTTTGTGCATTTTTTTTTCAGTTGCAATTGCTCCAGCCACTTTCTTCTGGTTTCTTTGTGTCTTCTGCTAACTCTCCATCGTCTGCTGTCCATTCGTCCTTTCTTCTCTCTTCTAGTTTTTTTCCATTCTCTCTCTACATCTGCTTTAACATACTAATCTTTCTCCTTTTGCTCTTTCCTCATTCCTATTTCATCCATTCAAATGTTACCCCTCCATCCTCAATTCCCACATACTCTCCCAATACCCGGCCAATTGTAGATTTGTCTTCCCTCCCACACAAAATATTTTTCCCTTCTCCATTTTACTCTCCCAGCTCCATCCCATTTTAATCCTCCCCCAACATCAGCTCCCTTCTAGTTCCAGCCCCACCCAGCATCCGCTCCCTTCTAGTCCCTGCATCAGCCCATTTCCAGTCCTAGCCCCCATCAGCCCATTTCTAATCCTATCCTAGCCACACCATCAGCCCATTTCCAGTCCTAGCCCCCATCAGCCCATTTCTAATCCTATCCTAGCCACACCATCAGCCCATTTCCAGTCCTAGCTCCCCCATCCATTTCCAGTCCTATCTGAGTCCATCAGCTCATTTCCAATCCCAGCCCCCCATCAGCCCATTTCTAGTCCTTTTCTAGCCCCACCATCAGCCCATGTCAAATCCTAGCTCCCCTCCACTCAACCCATTTCCAATCCAAGCCCCCCATGAGCCTACTTCCAGTTCTAGCCCCTCCATGAGTCCATTTCAATCCAAGCCCCCACCACAGCCCATTTCCAGTCCTATCCTAGCCCCTCCATCAGCCCATTTCCAGTCTTAGCTCCCTCCCCTCCCCATCAGCTATTTGCAGTTCAAGCCCCCCTTCCACACAGTCCATTACCAGTCCTAGCCCCCCCCATCAGCCCACTTCTAGTCCTAACCCCCCATCAGCCCATTTCCAGTCCTAGCTCCCCCATAGCCCATTACTAGTCCTAACCCCCATCAGCCCACTTCCATTCTTAGCCCCTCCCATAGCCCATTACCAATCCTAACCCCCCTCCCCCCCATCAGCCCATGTAGATTAAAAAAACAAACAAACTGGCTGCTGCCGCCGTGGCAGCGGCAGAATCAAGTGTCCCACGGGGCACCTTCTGCCCGGCAAAGCCCTCTCTGCAGCATCAGCTCCCAAACTGCGGGTTTCTCAGAGCCGCAAAGGGAGGGAGCTGATGCTGCAGGGAGGGCTCTGCCGGGCAGGGGGGGCCCCACGGGACACTTGATTCTGCCGCTGCTACGGCAGCAGCGGCAGCAGCAGCCAGTTTTTTTTTCTTTAAAATCTACCTGGGCTGATACAGAATGTTGTTTGTGCGGGCCCTGTGCAAACAACATTCTTGCTCAATGGACAGGCTGGCCCTGCAGCTACAGAATCTGCACACTGCACTTATAAGTCTGAATTTAGTTATCAGCTCACAACTTTTGGCAGAGCATAACCATAACTTATTTTGCCTTATACAGTTCTGCAAAAAATCTGAGCTAATTGCTTAGTTCCATGTTGGCCAACACTGGTACTGGCAAACAGGTCAACTTTTAGTCTGATTTACAATGTCATTGAACCCCCCATTACAAAAAGGCTGCCTTTCACCTGCTTTGATTGCTTGTCTGCTTTCCACTCTCACCTGCCATCAGTTACTGCTCCTGCCCATACTGGAAGTGATGCTGCCACATGCAACGTAGCTGAGCCAAGCATGAGGTAATCCTGGAAGCCTATTTTATCAACTCCAGTGGCATTCAGCACTGCAGCATGCGGCAGCGCACACCCAAGGAGCAGGAGGTGCTCCTTGGGCGAGCTCCGTGGGGCGACTCTGACTCCTATCACCAAACTCCGTCCTTCTTACTTATTCCTGTAATAGCACCTGCTCACATCGTTATTTATTCCTACCTCTTCTTTGCCATCTCCTGGTAACATTCCATATGTTACCAATTCCAGTTCACTGGACTTTGTGTCCATCTACTCAAGCACTACTTGTCCAACCTGCCTCCACCCATGTTGTGGAGAATTTCCATCCATGTCCCATTAGCTTCCCTGCTCTTTTCCAACATCTGATCTTTTAGTTTCACAGCTGAGTATTGCACTTCTAAATTTCTGGTCTCTCTGGTCAAAAACACTTCTTGTTCAGGACCTCCTGACCTTTTACTCACCTGACTTTTTTTATTTCTTACCAAGACATGGCTGGGGGAGAGCTTTATCCACTCCTAGGCTTGCTCGATCTCTTGGAGGGATGGCAATGATCTCTCGCTCCTCCCTCCATGCCTCAGTTCCCACTGCCCCTTCTCTCTCCTACCCCGAGCCCTTGGTTGTACACATTGGCAGACACCAACCTCTGCACTTCCTCCTATCTCTTCATCCTCATCTATGGAATACCCTCCTCCACACTCTCTCTGAAGCTTCCCTTCTTTTTCCTAATCTTCTGACCTTTGGAGATTTCAATGCCCACCTTTCTTCCCCCCACCGAGGTCCCATGACAAACTCTTGTCTCAACTCTTCTCTGATCTTTTGTTGCTGCAATTAGTCCTCTTCCTGACACATGCAGCCAGTTGCACCCTCTATATTGTTTTTGCCTCCCCTCCCCTCCACTCTGCTCTTTCCATGTTTTCCTCTTTCCCTCCTGTGGTCTGATCATCTTTGCATTTTCTTCACCTGCCATTTCCCCTGATTGCAGCCCCCCCTATACCTGGCTACTCTCCCACAATCCTTAGCTGTGACCTCTCCATGCCTCCTCCATTTTTCCTTCTGATTTCAATACACTATTCATTGACTCCCAGGCTGATTTATGGTTCTCAAGCCTATTCTCTGCCCTTGACTCTATGGCCTCCTCTGTCCCTGCCCCCACTGTCCCATGCGCTCCAACCCTTGGTTCCATCCAGGCCTTCGCCTCCACCACTGCCATCTGTGTCAGGCAGAGCACCTATGGCACAAGCGCCCCTCCCCTGCCTCCCTTCAGCTGTTCAAAGATCAACAGTCTCAGTACCATTCTACGATCCACACTGCCAAGAGAAACTATTACTCTGATCTTATCTCTTCTTCCACAAATTCCTCTCGGCAGCTTTATTCTGTTGTGGCTGCACTTTCAACACCATCCACCACATCCCACCCTACTGTCATGAATGCTCCTCCCCCTCCCCATCTGCTTGCTGACCACCTCTCATAAGGTCAGCATCTTCTGCTCTTCCTTTCTTAACCGTCTCCCTCCTCTCTCACCTGATCTTCCTGTCCCAATTCTCTCCCCCACTTCCTCCCCTAATTCTGACACCTCAGTCTTCATCTCCCTCATGGCCACCGTCTCTGATCAACCATTCCCCAACCCTTCCCAGATTCACCACGGGATTCACCTCTTTCTCTATCTCTTCCGCCAAACGTCTTGACCATTAAAACCTCTCTCATAAAACTATCTGTTCTTCGGATCTTATCCCATCTCTTGGCTCACCACCCGCTTGCTTGCCCCTTTTAACATTAGTCCTTTCCATGTTTAACAGTCTTTTTTCTGGTTCCTTCCCTCTCAGTTGGAAACATGCTATTATCTGTCCAATATTGAAGAACCCCTCCCTTGATCCCTCTGTTTTAACAAATTACCGTCCAATTTCCACTCTTCCTTTCTTGTGAAAATTACAGGAAAAACATTTGTTCTCTCAACTTTCTGGTTTCCTAGACTGTCAATGCACTTCATCCATGTCAGTCTGGCTTTCATCCTCGGCACAGCACTGAGACTGTTCTCCTTTCTCCCTTGAATGACCTGCACCGAGCTCACAATCATGGTGATATTTTGGTGGCAGTTTCTCTTGACCTATTCTCAGCTTTTGATCTAATTGACTGCACTACTCTCCTTTTCTGGCTCTATGACCTTGGACTTTGAGGTGCTGTGCTCAGTTGGTTCTGCTCTTTCCTATCACTTTGGTACTTGTTCTTCTTCTTCTCGATCGCTTCTCTGTGGTGTCCTCCCACCCCCCCCCCCCGAGGTTCGGTCCTCACCCCACACTTAATATTTTTCTCACTCTTTTGATCCAACAGCATGGTATCATTGCTCACTACTACGCCGATGACCTACTTTTTGTCCATCACACCAATCCATCATTCCCTGATCTCTCACCCCTTAACACTTGCCTTTCTGCTATACTAACTTGGTTCTCTGACAACTTTCATCATCTAAACCCGGCAAAATCTGTTGCAATCTGGTTTATTTTGGGTTGCCCCTCCCCTACTATTTCCCCCTCCAAACCCTGCACTCTTGTCCCCCTGGTCGATACTATCCATTACTTGGAAGTCACCCTTGACTCCTTTCTTTCATTTCATGCTCACCTGTCCTCTCTAGTTCGCTGCTTCTTCTTTACATTACGTCAAATTTGTGCTATTTGTCCCTTTCTGGCTTCATCTTCCCTTGTTGCTCTCCTCCTTTCTCTTGTTATTTCTCGACTAGACTACTGTAATATCATCTATCTTGATCTTTCCCAGTATCAGCTAAGTTGACTTCAACTTATTCAAAATACCGCTGCCCGTATCCTTGCCCATGCTTCCTGTTATGATCATGTTTCTCTGCTTCTAATTCAGTATCATTGGATCCCCATAGAACATCGCCTGCAATACAAACTTTTAACATTGGTTCATCATGCACTTCACACTGGCTAACCCCACTATCTATTTGATCTTCTTCATTATCCACATCGTTCCCTCCGTGGCATCCACGCCAACTATCTTTATCTCCCTGCAGTAACTCAGGCTCTCCTTGAAACTACTCATTCCGCTGCCTTTTATTTTCTTGCACCTGCCTCCTGGAATGCTCTTCCCCCTGCCCCCCACTTGGAACAATCATACCCTAAATTCAAATCGCTGAAAACTCACCTCTTCAGTATAGCCCACAATCTCCCTAGTTTATCCTATCTCTCTCCCTCCTGTTTCTCTCTCTGCCCATTCCCTCCTGTGCTTTCAATTATGAATAATTTTAATGTTCCCCCTTTTCTGTTTTTATTGGCATTGTTTTCATCCCTTTTTTATCTTGCTTTTAGCCTTTGACCGCTCTTCATGGGAACAGAGCAGTGTACAATCAAAAACTAATAAACATAAACAAACAAACATATAATCTCTAGCAGTGAGGTTTATGGCATTTAAAAAGCCTGGAAAAGCTGATGGAGTGTATATAACACAGTTCATCTCATTAACACAGAACATTTACTTTTACTATGCGATATCATAAATGCATGGAGAGCTCTACTGGCTTCTAGACTGCCGAGTTGCAGGAAACATGCTATCTGTATTTTGACACCTTTTTACTTACTTTTCCAAGCAGGTCAGATGGGAGCTGTTTCCCTTTTTCGAAGGGAGGTTTAATCCGGTGACATAACACACAGATCTGCTAATGAAAAAATAGTAGAGTTGTAGCTGGTTTAAAATGCACTTGCAAACTAGGTATATGGAATATCATATAAAGGTTATGTGACATAGTAAAATCTACCTAATCAAAGAACTCACTCAAAAGAACAATCACAGAGACCTCTTCTCACAAGCACTGGCAGACCACATTCACAGTAAGATACAGAAAGACAACACTAATACACTAACAATACCAAACAACCACTTCGCTAGTAACTCCTGGAAGACCTTTGAATCAATCTCTCACGAACAAAAGGAAAACGTCATCACAAATCTCAACACTACCACAACCCTTCTTGATCCATGCCCAGTCAGCTGGATCAGGATAACCCAAACTGATCCCTGACCAGAATCACTCAACTATCTCTGATGCAGACAATCTCAAACCTGCATTTGTATGCCCAATACTAAAGAACACCACCCTAGATCCAAAGAACCCAAGTTCCTATAGACCCATATCCAGTCTACCTCTCCTAACAAAAATAATCAAAAAGGTAGTCCAGCAACAGCTCCAAGACTTCATCATCTTGCATGCTGCACTAGATCCTCAACAACATGGTTTCAGACCCCAGCATGGAGTCAAAACACTCTTAACAGCACTCATAGACAGAGTAATCAAGGGGTGAAAAACTGCAGCAGGGATTTATCCTCATTTTTCTGGATATAACTGCAGCATTTGATTCAGTCTGTCATATCCTACTACTATCATGCCTACAATCCTTAGGAATACACGGTACAGTTCTGGACTGGTTTCGTTCTTACCTTTATAGGATGTCAACAACACGTAAAGACAGGGACACGTAAAGTAAATCTGCTCTCCACATCCAACAACGAGGAATGCCACAAGGGTCAGCACTATCCTCTCTCTTGTTCAATATTTACTTACATCCAATATGCTCAATTATACAAAAATTCATTGATTTCTACCTCATCTATGCAGAAGACCATTATGCTTTATAGCTCATTCTCGATGGCACAACCCATCTACACTCTACTAATTAAGTGCTGTGATGCAGTCATATACTGACTTTCCAAGCGCAAGCTAACTATAAACTATAACAAGACTAAAGTGCTCTGCATAACCAAAGACTTGGGGGTATGCTTACTAAACAGTGATAACGTCGCAGTGGCACAGTTAGCGCGCAATACGTAACATTATCGCGTGCTAAAGTAACATTATCATGTGATAGCATCACCTGCGGTGTTAAGGCACTCAGAGGGTGGAGTACGGCTCCCCAGAGGGCAGAGAGAAGGAGTCAATGGGTGGAGAGTGAGCAGGGAGAGGCTCCAAGCACACTAACGCTGTGAAATGAAGGTCTGAAAATTAACGCCAGTGAAAACCTCGCGTTAGAGGCATGTTTGCAGGAAATAGAAACCATTTCAGTCAGCAATGTACAGCAAAGGCAGGGAAACCAAGAAAGGTGATGATAGTGATACATGTGCAGCAACAGTATAGTGCCCAAGTACGAAAGGGCACTACGGTGAGACTGCAAATGGGTACAAGACGCTGCAGGCAGGACATGCAGTGGGGCAGCTGGGGCACAGGGTGGACTAGGCAGATGCCTAGGTGGCACATAGAAATGCAGAAACTGCAAATTAGCAAGCCAGCAACTGACAAGGACAAACATACCCACGAGTGTGTGTCCCATAGCGTCCCAGGGGACAGTACCCGACAGGTACCCTAAAGGGCACATAACATTGACAGGCGGTTGCAGGGGGAAGCACAGATGTCTATGTAGGCACCCCTACCCCAGATCCCACACCATAGGCGGCTGCCTACCTACACACTGGATGGCCTGGGACTGCGCACCATCAGCACCACCGGCATAAGGGCATGTCAGCATGGCGTTGGAGGGATGCTGGTGGTGGAGGGGGCAGTGGCATCTGCCCACAGCAGACCAAGGTCAAGCCCTGTTCAGGTTGGTGGCGTGCAGTGCAACAGGCAAGGTCTGTCTGAAGAACAGACATGGTGCCCCCAGGAAATGACCTGCCTCTGTGGCAACAGTTTGGTACAGTACACACAGCCAGTGTGTTCATGGGCAGAAGGTCACATGTTCAAGTCCCAGCTGTGGCTTCTGCAGACCTTGTCCCTATATTTTACTCTACAGAACACATACACTATAAACATGTGCACTCCCTAGAGCAGCGGCCAACAGGGGCACAAACACCCACACCCACAGGCCCCACTATCCATATCCTCATGGAGAGCCAGGCTTTTGGGCCCCACGCGGAGCAGCAGCCACCACTACTACCACCTGCATAACTCAGCAATGCCGTCATAAACATAGAAACACGCTCCATATATATCAAAAGGTTGCTATGATGTCAGATAACAGATCCTACATTAAACACAAATAGCTAACAGAGATTCATCATAGCAACCTTTCTGATATATGTGGAGTGTGTTTCCTTTCTGTTTGTTGTCTGACAGTGTTTACCACCCCGGAGAGTGAGTACCTAGCAATGCCTGCACTGTGCCCAGGACTGGTGTCAGGGCTGCCAACCACCTCTATCTTTGCAGAATGCTGAAATAGGTGAAGAAGTGTGTGTATGTCTGTCCAGTGTTTTGTGGCTGCCTACACATTACTGAGCCCACAATCCTTACACTGTTTCCAGCGTTAGCCTGCCAATGTGCATAATGAGGAGCCAAGGTACTTTGGGAATGGCCCAGACAGGGTGGTCTGGGCAGGATGCATCTGCACAGGGCATAGGGCAATGGCTGGGATATTGTAGTGCCCGACCACCACCTGCACAGACAGGGTGGCCACAGCATGTCATGCTTGGAGGTCAGTCTCACTCTGACTGAGCAGTGACCATGGCATGTCTAGGTTCCCACATAGTGCTATACAGTGTTTCTCTCAAGTGATATCTATGGGTTCCCTTTTCTGGGGCCCAATCACTGACATACTTGCTTGGTGTGTGTGCTTACATCCCACTTTTGGGTGCACACAGTTCCTCCAGGAACATGCACTATGTACTAGCTAGCAGACTGTCTGCAGTTAGCATGTGTAAGGCTGGAACACCTTGCAGGGTGCAGCGGGTGAAGACTGAATGTGCCCTCTGCTGTTGAAGGTCAGATGGGGGATGGGGGGCAGTTGGGCTTTTCCAGGCCTACTGCCTGTCTGCCAGTGCCCTATGTGATACAAACAGATCTGCACTGACTGCCCTGGAGGGCGCCTATTCCCCAGCAGGATTGGGGTGGTGGCCCTCTCTACTGCCTCTGATGTGGCCTGTGGATCTGTTGGTGGGAGATCCTGTCCCCCACCCTGACCCAGGGAGGGTGGGTTGGGTGGTGCTACATAATCTGCTTTTGGGTCCACACACCACCCTTCTCCTATAACATGTGACCATGGCAACCACACAGGATATGCACTATTCTGGGTGCATCATAGTCCACAAGGGCTAGACATGACTGGGAAATACAGATGGACACAGGTGTATCCTAGGTGTGTCTATAGGGACTACCTGTCACACACTGGCACTGATGGGGATCTGCAGCACAGCCTATCGCAGCCAAGCCAGGTGCTGCGGACCTGGTGCTGGGCGCCCCACCTCACCCTCAGGTGCGCACAGGAACTGCACAATGTCACGGTCTGTGGCTACTCTGTGCCAGTAACACACACGGTCAGTTCCCCCTACCAGGCTGAGTTGCTGTGGAGGCGCATACCCCATCTTGTGATCAGATGTAGATTGCTGATCTGCATGTGCAGTGCATCATGGGTACGGGTGGGTTTACCCTATCCTGGTAACCACAGCAGACAGTTTGTGTGGTGACCTGCAGTCTTTCTGTAGCCAGCCAGCACTATGTTAGAAACTATAGAGATGTACCTCACTAGTTGCTGCAATGATTGCGGAAGCAGAGGTCATGGGTTTGATCCCGCAGTGGTGTTCTTTAATAAGGCTGTCTGAGGCTTTTCCTTTTAATTTACATCTGTGCTGCCAGTAAGAACACCCTCACAGTGCCGTAACCTAAGTTGCCTCACTAGGCACCCTATAGGGCACATTATAAGGTGCCTTGGTGGACAGGGCACTTTATAATGTGCCCTATGGAGTGCCTTATAGGGCGCCTTATGAGGCACTTTAGGTTACAGCACTGTGAGGGTGTTTTTGATGGCAGCACAGATTTAAATTAAAAGGAGATGCCTCAGACAGCCTTCTTACATAACACCACTGCAGGATCGAACCCATGACCTCTGCCTCCGCAGTCACTGCAATAGCCAGTGGGCTACATCTTTATAGCTTCTAACACAGCGCTGGCATGAACTTAGGGTTAACGTGCGTTAACGAGCCAAGGCGCCCACTATTGCGCGATACTGATTCCTTGCAACCTTCCCTCCGGAATGCCTACTACCTTATATGGCATTCTTCATATTAACGCTGCAACTAGCACCGGTAACATTAAGACTGTTTAGTAAACATACCCCATAGCTTTCAATCCTCCATCAACCCTAAAGCTTAAAGATACAGACCTAGAGGTAAAATCTCAAGCTTAATGCCTAGGAATAACCCTGGATCAACAGCGGGCACTACAACCCCATATTAGCAACACAATAAATACTGTGTACCATAAAATGAAAACACTACAATACTTACGCCCACTACTGGAATTACACAACTTCCAAACAGTATTCCAGGCCATGATATTCCCTCTTCTGTACTCATGACAACTGGTAAGAATACTACAGTCTGCATTTTAAATGGTATGAAAGACACAGCCCATAATGCCTATTACTAAAACACCTACACTGACTCCCCACAATGACTTGGATAAAATACAAGATCCTGATAGCCATCTTTAAAATAGTAAACAACTTACCCTCTGAATACTTGAATATCCAAAACAACAAACAATAGACCCAGGAGAACCTGCACACAAAAACCCTGCTCCATACCATTCTTAAAAGCTAAAAGCAGTCAAGCTGCCTGCACGAGTGCATGCTCACTCTACGCACCTAACATTTGGAATGCTCTCCCAAAATACATATGAATCAGCTCCAAGCTCACAGAGTTTTGGAAACAACTCAACTTATCTATTCCTAGAATACTACAGTGATCAGATTTGAATCTCTAAAATGACAACATACAGACTCCCCAGTGCAGACCTACTCATTTTCTTCAGTTACATATATAACTTTACGTTACCAATGTCAAGTTTTCTTTTCTTATGAGTTTCATGTAAACTATAACAGTTCAATTTATATTTCATTACATGTAAACATCTAAAGTTCAATGGTAACGGTTAACCGCTTTGATTTTACAGTTGTGGTCAACATTATTGGCACTCTTGTAGTTCATCCCCTTAATGTCCAACATCTCCTTAAAAAAAAAAAAAAAAAAAAAGTGGCCAGTGAATGGCTGTGGACAATATATGCACACATATTTGACACACAAAAGAATCAAATAAAACAAGACCAATTAAAAAAGGAAATAGTATAAAAACTGGGACATTGCCAGGACATGATTATTCAAAAAACGTATGATGCAGGAAGAAGGGCCTAGAGTGTCATGGCTTGAAACATGATGACGTGGTGTACAATCAACTTGGACGTCATTCCCTTTTGACCAGCAGTGAATGAATGATGAATGAACGGTGCTGAATGACACCGGGCTTTAAAACTATTCCTGAAGGACTGGTCGTGCTACATTATATAGAGATAAGTGATTCAAAACCACTAAATTTCAGGATAATTGTGGTATTATCATTGGAATTTTAATGCTGAGGTGGATTCCCTTCTTAAAAACGAATAAAAGGAGTAATTACTACGAGAGTGGAAGGTTCTGCTCAAGGTAATATCTCTGACAAAAATAGGAATGCTGAGACACAAGGTGTTTATCTTTTTTGTTGTTTTTGGATATTACTTGTGAGATGGACAGTGGTCTTTCGTTATTAAGTATACGAGGACATGATTATTGGCACCTTTATAAACAATTCAAATCATTTTGAACAGAACCACCACATACCCATTGCAGTAAAACTAGATGCACTTGTGAGAAATTGTCAGTATTCAGATGATTTGAATCAACCAATGAATGATGGCTCTAATGTTTAAAATGGCCACATTCACTCCCTGTTCCATTTTCACAATGATGAAGACAAGAGAGCTGCCTAAGACTATCAGCAAACCACTACTACTGCTGATCACTTTATAGTACTACAAGGTGTACAAGGCACTGTACAGACACAAAGAAATTGCCTCTGATATTTTTATTTAGTTCATGCCCTTTCAATGGTAGTTTAAGACAGGTTACATCACTAAAGACCACGAAGTTCTCCTGCTACGCCTCAGAGAGAAGGGAGTTCAAGCTTCAGCTTTGTCATGGTGCGCTTCATACCTCACTGATCGCTGGCAACATGTCCGTTCTGGCCCCTCCAACTCCGATTCCTTCCCCCAAACTAAAGGTGTTCCACAGGGCTCATCTCTATCCGCCTTGCTATTCAATGTCTATATGCAACCCATTTGTGATCTCATCCAATCATTTAATATCAACTGCCTGGTCTATGCTGACGTCTTGATTTACATGCCAATTTCGACAGAACATCTTGAACTATCCCCACTTATCAGGTGCTTTGACGCTGTCACAGACTGGCTAAATGCACAAATGCTTAAGTTAAATTTCAAAAAGACAGAAGCCCTCTTCGTAACCAGGAATCCGGCTTTTACTCCACCCCTGTCTATCAAGGTTCGCGACGCAGAGATCATATGCAAGACTACAGTAAGATACCTAGGTGTAACACTTGATCAGCAACTTAATATGAAGGCTCATATCAAAAACATAGCAAAGTCGGTCTACCATAAAATCCGGACCCTCCGCAATCTGCGTCAACTGTTAGAACCTGATGACTTCCGAACTGTCTTTCAGGCCCTAATAATGCCTCACTTTGACTATGCCAATGCGATCTTGTATGGTCTACCTAAGTGCACGACTAACCCCTTACAACTTGCAATGAATTCAGCTGCAAGAATCCTTCATGGAGCTTCAAGAAGTTCTCATATTACCCCAATACTAAAACAATTGCACTGGCTACCCATACAAGCCAGGATCTCATTCAAGATCCTAATTATGACCCATAAAGCCATCAATAAATACCCTGCTACTGCCATTACTGACCTAATTTCAATCACACCTCCCAATCGAGCAAGGAGATCAAATGCCGCAAATACTCTCATATTACCTAAGGCAAGCACGAAGTGTTCTCAATTCACTAGATCCAGAGCCTTCTCCTTCTTTGCTCCATCCTGCTGGAACGCACTACCAGCAACTATCAGAACCATCAGTGAACTCTCCCAATTTAGGAAGGCACTGAAACGGCACCTCTTTCTTCATCACTACGATGTTGCAGTCTTCCCCCCACACTCACCCACTCTCACATCTCAATGCAGCACCTCAAACTCATGCACGTCACATTCCTCATTATATTGTTGCATAAAGTAGACTGTATTTATTCATCGTGCCTCCTTGTTAAGGGACTGGTTATTTATACCCTATTTTACCTGTTATACCTGCTTAATGCATACACAAGTTTAATTTTCCTGTTTAATGTTTACCCAAGTTACTATACCTGTTTCACTGTAAGCACAAATCACGAAATTGAGATGTGCAACTCTTATGTTCATTGTAAACCGCACTGATGTCGAATAGTGCGGTATAAAAGAGACTGCAAATAAATAAATAATAAATAAAGACCCATTGCAAACAAATAGTGTCCACACTCTTAATCCACAGGACATGGCCTCATACATATGGGCCAAGCACAAACCCCTGCCCATCAGTAGCTCTACCATCCCAACCTTGAAGGAGGAGACCACTCAAGACCACCACTGGACTACCTTTAAGATATTATCATCTGAGGAACTCAACAACATAATCAGCAGCATCAACACCACAACTTCTCCACTCAACCCTTGTCCAGTTTTGTGGCTTAAAATCACAAAAGAAACATTCCTACCAATCATATCTAACATTGTCCACTCATCCCTTTCTCAAGGACATCTTCCTCCTTCCCTCAAACAAGCATCATTCAGACTGCTCCTGAAGAAACCAAACCCGGATTCACACTCGCCCTCCTCCTACAGACTTATAACTAGTATACCATTTATCTCCAAAATCATTGAAAAAGCTGAACGAACCCAACTCCAAGATCACATAGACCACTATCCACCTCTAAACACACATCAACATGGATTCCGACCCAGCCATGGCACAGAAACCCACATGACTTCCCTCTTAAACTCAATCATCACACACATCAAAACAATCACCCATGGCTTCATACTGCCTTTTCTGGACGTCATCACCACCGTCTTTGACACTGTATCCCACCAATGCCGCCTCAACCAACTCCATGAATTTGGAGTCCGTGGCACCCCCTCAACTGGTTCCATTCTTATCTCTCCACCCAAAACCAGAGAATAAAGATACAAACACAAACCTCAACCCCTTTCACCCTAGAACAGGGAGTGCCATAGGGATTATCCCTCTCCTCCTTACTGTTCAACATACACATTCAACCATTGTGTGCCATCCTCCAACAATCCCAAGTAGAGTTCTTGATATATGCTGACAACATAATGATCTTTGCACCATTCTCCACTTCCGCTCCTGATTACTCCACGCTCTCAAGTTGCCTCATGACAGTAACCAACTGACTCCATCTACATAATCTCTCCATCAGCCTTGATAAAACAGAGCTCCTCCATGTCACCAAGGACCCAAACCTCATCCTCCTTGCCACTATCAGACTCAACGACGACATCTGAGTCAGCACACAGATAAAATACCTTGGTATCAAACTGGACCAGCAGCTATCATTCAAGGCCCATATCCAAGGTATCACCAAGCCGGTATACTATAAACTCAAAACGCTCCGAAACCTATTCCGCAATGCAGATCAGCAATACATTTACATGAGAAAAATTATGCTTATAAGGAAAGAAACACCCTTCCTGCAGTTCAATATGGTGGAGGTTCCATATTGTTGTGGGGCTGTTTTGATGCTTCAGGATCTGGATGCCTAGAACGTATTAAAGGAATCATGAAGTCAAAGGACTACCAAGGTATTTTGGAGCTAAAAATGCTACCTAGTATCAGAAAGCTAGGTCTGGGTTAAAGGTCATTGTCCAGCAAGACAATGACCCAAAACATAAATCCAAAAGTACAAATGGTTAAAAGGAAACAAATGGACTGTTTTAAACTGGCCAGCAATGAGTCCTGATCTCAATTCAAGAGAAAACCTTTGGAAACAGCTGAAACCTGCCATTGGTAAAAGGAATCTTGGAAATATTAATGAGCTGGAACAAATCACAGTTGACGAGTGGAAGAAACTACCAGTAGACAGATGTACAAAACTTACAGTTGGCTACAAGAAACGTTTGGAGCCTGTCATTACTGCCAAGGGTTGTGCAGCAAATATTAGTAAAGGGTGCCATTAATCCTGTCCAGGTCATACTTTTCTTTTCTCAGAAATTACTATGTCTAAGTTGCACAGACATCTTTTTTTCAGTTGTATACCTTTTGAACATACTATTAAAATATTATGATGACATACAGTTGGAATATTTCCAATTATTTCTCAGGATATTATACACAACATACCTAAAATGCAATAATGTTGACCACAGCTATAAGATAGTGGTATATAAAAATGGCTAAATAAGTAAATAGTTGAGTCAGTTTTTAGTGGCAGTGGTGAGACAATTTCTTTCAACACCAAATACACTGAACAGAGTCTAAAAAAGGACAAGGTGCCTACCTGATCTCGAACTCCTGAAGGCCGGATCCTATCTTCTTTTCTACCTATGAAACACATACCAGAGTTTTTCCACTAAAAGAAAACATTAGATTAACATCCATACCCCTAAAAGACAATGCTGAATGAGAAATAAGACTTGAGGATGATTTTATAGCTGCTAGCTTTATCTACTGCTCTAAGGAGGCACTACAGAATATTTTGTAGGTGAAGAAATAGGGGAAATGATTTTATTTTCTGCACTGTCCCCCAGACTTTTGACGAGTGAAGTTAGCCCCTGGTGGTACCAGTTCATAGAGGAACGGACCCAGAAACTAAAGGCAAGATAAGGCTTGAGGGAATTCTTAAAAAATAATTATTGGGTCGATATTCAAAAGTAATTATTTCGGATCACGGCTGCCATTATCCAGATAATTCCTTTAGGTGGCGCTATCCAGGGATTTTCAGAGCATTATATGTGTTGTGCTGCTGAAAATCCTTTCAGACTGCTTCAGTGCTAGTTCTTTAGGGCAGGGTAGTGAGTAGCTGGAGGTTGGACAGATCACTGCGTTATCTGGATGTCTGGTGCTAGTGCAAGGATTAAAGTTAGCCTCAGTCCTGCTGCCCCCTTCCTCCTCCATGCAAACCGGAAATCTGCATTGGAGGGGGCAGAGGTGGTAGGTCATAGAGGGCAGGAATCACAATGAAGGGCTGTGTTGTAGTTTAAATGGCATTGCCATTATTGCAGCGGCATTGCCATTTATTGGAGAGGGGCAGCGGCAGCAGTAATAGACACCCCGGGAACACTGGCTGTCTAGACGACTGCCTAGTTCACCTATTGGGGTGCCCCAGCCCTGTGGATAGTGGCAATATTCAAATCTGTTATCCAGCTAACTATCGATAAATTTAGGACACCAAAGAAACTGTCAAAATTTATCTAGGTAATTATGAGGATAGCAGACTGATATTGCCACTCTCCGGATAACTACCGTATATATTCAGAACTGCTCTGGATAGTGGCATTGAGTATACACATTTTATTTAAGCACTGTTGCTGGCTTTTAAAATAATGCCAACGTCAGAGTTTAAATATTGGAACACATGTTAATACTTATAACGTTTATAGTGCAACTGAATGTATGCATTGCTGGTAAGTATTTAGGTATAGCATGTCCCTGCCTTAAAGAATTTACAGTCCTAGTGGGTACTTCAGGCAATGGGAGCTAATGTGCCTCCCCACGTACACAGGCAGTGTTAGTGCCAGGACGAGATTTAAACCCTGGTTTCCCTGCTCATTGCGCTAACCACTAGGCCACTTCCTAGATGACATCAGTAGCAAACTGTAACATTAAATCCTTCCAGCAAAGGAACAGACAGTCTATTTTTAAGACAAATGAGCACAAATTTGACAATGTGTGCCACATCTGGCAGTAATGAAGTTGTTTTTGCCCTCTTATCGAATAATTATCGAATATTTCACACTGAAGTCTAGCTTGAAAAAATTAACTGGCGTTTGGTCTCCTTTGCTTTCCATCATTCACCGGCTGTCGCCTGCAAAAAACTTGTTAATTCTGTTTGCCTATTATTTGTGGTAATAAATGATGATGCATGGGGCGGTAAGAATGTATGGTTTGGTTCTTATAAGCTATCTGAACCTGATTTAAGGCAAATCGTTTTTTCCTACAAAACTAAACAAGCAAGACATGCATGGTACGAAGAGGCCCCAGATGTTTGAAACATCAGAATTCTTTTTTTTAAGTAATAAATTTCTCCAAAGGGACACTTTCACAGCTTCTCCTATGCACTTTGAATATGATCAATTTCTACAGCTGTCTAATCTTTCACTGACATGAACTGTACATTCCATCTTGAGGACCTATTTCCTGCCTTATGAGAGATCCCCTGCATATGACACAGTAAGGAATATGGCTGCGATCATTAAGAGGTAATTAAACCCTGGGGATTTTACCAGACACCGGGACCCCACATGATGATAATGTCTTAGGACTCAGCTACCCAGTAGAAAATCTTGTTAAGCCCGGGAGGCCAGTAAAGAAGCTTCTGTCATTGCTTCAGAGCTCAAGAGACTGCCCTCCCCCAGAGTTCTTGCGGCTATCTCTGTATCAACCTTTTTCCAGTAGTCTGAACACTAAATCCCTTCCTTGAAAAAGACTATGATTTATGATGCTTATTGCCCTGGGGCAGAGAATAAGAGAAAAACTTTTGATAACTTTAAACCTTAAGCTGCCTTATTTTTCCATGAACTGTTTTGAGGATTGAATTATCACCAATGAAAGAAACGTGAATGCACTGGATTTGAGAACAACTTGAGCTTGGTTTCAGGAAAAAAAATGGCATTGTTAGACTGCTGAGGACAATTAGTTTTGAAAATTCAGGATCCTTTTAAGCTAGGCTCCTTGGGTATGGAGCTGGCCCTTTCTGGTGCTTACAAATGCATGGGAGAACCTGAGAGCTCCATGTTCATAGTTTGTCCTCAGATGCTTTTTTTATATACAAATTATCTTTGCAGATTCTCCCTCAAGTCTGCCTCACACCAGGGATCTCTGCAAAAAAAAACCCCAGTTTGTACATGTTTCTTTGTTGTGCTGATTTTTGTACTAGCTTCAGAATTTTGTTTGCAGGAAAAGAAATCCCAGACAGCGTTGCATATACAGACTGCTTCTAGGTTGGATAAAGTTTTTCCAGCGAAGTCATCGAATTAGCTAAAAGTGTCCCAGTCTTTAATTAGACTCTGTTCTGGCATCTTATCATTGGGGTTTTTTTTGGTAGGGATCAAACTTGAAACCTTGCCATGCAGAGACTAGAGATTTGCAGCTAGGCTGCTGCAAGCCAAGATCCAGGAAACATGGAGCTAGACACAGCAGAAGGATACCTCCCCCCCCTCCCCCCCCGGAGTCCAATGAATCTGCAAGAGGTGTCTTTTGAGACTGCTCAATGGAGAAACCTTGCAGTAGAGCCCAGTGCTAAAGCTCTAGCGTGGGGCTTCCTATGCAAGTTTAACGCAGAGGTTTCGCTCAGCTATGCCGTAAGCAAACAGCATGCAAAGGAGCTGTGCGCAAAACGTCTGCGCTAAACAAGGAGAGTAAGCCAGGCACATGTGCACAAGGTCTGTGTTAGCAGAATCTATATCCTGCGCACAAACAAAACAGTTTGGCACTTGTGCTGGGCTACTGCAGAACCTTTGCTCAGAATAATATTGCTGTTCCTGTGCCAGATAGCCTTCCTTCCCATGCGCATAACATTGTTCCAGCACATTTCCCCTGCCTTTTTTTTCCAGCACTCTCTTCAGCAAAGCCAGAAAAAAAAAAGTTGCAGATGCTGTACGCTCAAGAAACAAGCCGAAATTCCTCACGAGCACTGGCCATAGACCTATGAGCGAACCTTTAATGTCTCCTCAGACCTTGTGTTAAAATCTCACGTTGAACTTTCTGGCCTTCTGCACACTTCTCTGCATCTGTGCTGGATAGCTGATTGCTGCGTTACCATCCATTTAAATGCACAATACGCTGCCATTAGCACAGGCATTTGCGCATTGTTCGTGCTCGCACTAGATTCCTTCCTGCATTCTGCGTCCACACTGGTGCAAAAAATGTTGCTTAAGTACTGTGTCGATGCCTGCGCTAAGAGCAGTGCATTTTTCAGCATCGAGCTATCTCTACAGTACATAAAGACATACCCTTGCTGGGCAACAGTTTTTGGTTTCCTGTGACCCAGCTCTATTCCACTGTTCAGTGAGGTGTTTCCTTGCTAGTTCCACTATTGCTCCGTGCTAGAGTTGCCAATTGGCTCCAGATGCACCTGACAGGTTCAATCCAGTCCCGGGTTTACATCATTGCATGCAGGGATATGTAGTTCTGATTTCTCCATTGCACTCCATAAGAAAAGGAAAACTACAAGTAATTGCATGCAATGGGTAAATCCAGGACTGGAGCAAGCCTGTTGGGCACATCTGGAGCCAGTTGGCAACCCTGCTCCATGCCTGGTTCTTGCTTCAAGCCGCACTGCTCCATCCTGCCCTGCTCTTAACCTCTCCACCATGCTCCTACCCAGGGTAGGCTCTAGTATTAATTCCTTATTCCTTGCAGCTGGCCTGCCTGTTTTAGCTCAAAGAACTATGCTAGATATTTTGTTGTGCTTTGTCTGTCTTTGAGAGTGCGGATCTCAGAAAAAACAGGGATTCTCTATTATGTCTGTCTGTCAGTAAGTAAAGCACCGTATACATGCTATAGCAATAGCAATGATCAGAGCTGATGCAAGGTATTAAGTGCCCTGGGCAAACCTGTAATATTAGCCCCTCTCCAATTAACCTTCCAACTCCAACCCCTTCCCAAGTTGTTTTTTTAAATAATTAAACGATCATGAGCACCCTAACACCATCCCTCTTGGAAACCTTTTTTTGTATATATAAGCCATTTACGCAAAAAAATAGGCTGTTTAAAAACTATCCATGTGTAAAAGTACGCGCTTAAAATTCTTTGAGTTATCTGCTCATCGGGACCTATTGTTTCGCATTTACTGGGGTTCCTCTTTGGATGCCTAGAGTGGTAGCTTCTGGGGGGGTAGCACCTGGTCTGCCTAATAGTTAAAGCGACCCAATGATGATAATACTACTACTTTAGAAAGCAGAGTAAAGGAGTATCCTAGTGGTTAGAGCAGCAGCCTGGTGCCCAAGAGACTAGCATTTGATTCCTACTGGCACTCGCCGTGGCTTTTGGCAAGTCACTTTACCTTCCACTGCCTTGGAAGAACGGGCTGGCAATCTCTTTCCAGTCACACCTTGTCCAGAAAACCCAGGGGTTGTTGGGTTGCCAGGAAATCAGCATTGACTCAACGGCACCTACTTCAGAAAACACTTTTTTTTCCAGTGTTTTAAATGCATGCCTTGTATATGCGCTGGGACTCTTTTGCGCATGCAAATCGATTAGCCATGCATTAATTCACAGGTGTATGACAAAACATTTTTAGGTACCCAAACAAATTGAATGCATGCTAGCAAGTGCACACCTGTAGTGAGAACTCTACCATTCCTTTTGAGATGGGATGGTGACAAACCATGATGCTAAGCACGGTTTCAAAACTATTTGAGAAAAGATGACTTTCACTAAATCGGAGTTTACATTCTGGCAGCTTGTATCTGGGCCAAGTTTGCACAAACATGAAAAATATTCCTTTTTAAATTCTTTAAAAAGTCCTGAACACATTCATATAGAACAAAATTCACAAATGACCTCGTAATTGTTGCTAATTGGCTTATCCCACATGACATCACACACTCCATGATCCAATCAGATTCCATTCCATTGCTTACACCGCATTGTAGCAAATATGGCTGCCCCACAGGGTTCAGAGAAATGCAAAGGAGCAGTTTAAGGAATTTTAAAACATTTTCATTTTGCAGTAAAATGTTTAATTGACATACAATGAATCTTCTTTCTTGCTGTGTACCTCTGAGATATCAAGTCAATAGCCAAAATCACATATTGCATCCCCTAACAGTTTGCAAAAATGCTAGTGTACCAAAGAATGACTGATGGACTGGTAGACTGGCAGAGTCGGTAGAGCCATTTCATTTGAAAACAACTGTCTACTTTTTCCTGCTCTTCTATGTTTCCCGATTTATTTTCGAAAAGGTAAAACACTTAGCTGGCACCAAAAGAGCATTTGTAAGCATTTATATATACAGGGTGGCCCAAAAAAAGTGAGAACACGCAAAAGATGGTCTATTCCTGAACGTTAGATCACTCAGAAAAATAACTCTATTACGTTTTGATGAACGTAATAGAGTTATTTTTCTGACCAAAAAAAGTGAGAACATCTCGTAAATTAAAAGCTTAAATAGTTTACTTATTTACCTTTTTTAGCTATATAACGTCTTTATTTCGACAATTTCCGTTGGTCATCTTTTTTTTTTTTTTTAAATTTGTCAGTCGTTTACATCTGTCTTTTTGAATTTTTAAATAACTTATATGCTATAAGATGTTCTCACTTTTTTTGGGCCACCCTGTATATACACTCTAGTATATTTGGGATTTTAAATGTTTTAGAGGCATGTACCCACCTAGTAAACTCTTTTGTGGGAGGGAGGAATAGTACCTGAACTTTAATAATGTTACAAGCTGCTTAAGCCATTATTTGGAAAGTCAGACTAAGAATCTCCGAATGATTATTATTTGGATTGATATTGAAAAGCAAATACCGGATAATGCACATTCCACTGCCTATGCTCTCCCACTGTGCATAAGTGGAGCGATAAGAAATCTGGAGAGCGCTGATCTTCATGCCACTCACTATGTGGATTGTGAAACTGAATATCTGTCTTATTTAGATGCCAGAGCCAGCATTTTATATAAACATCAAACACAGTTTAAATATCAACAAGTTTTCTAAGATTATTATTTTGCTGTTAAGTGCTGTTGAGTTGTCAACTCCTGGGGACTTTGTGGATAGTTGTCCATGTTGTGACTATCCCCTGGGGTTTCTTGGCAAGGTGTGACCGGGAGTAGATTGCCAGGCCTTTCTTCTGTTATTAGGCCCAATTATTTCAAAGCCTTTACCTGGTTAGCATTACCTGTTAAACTGGATAAATGCCACTAAGCTAGATATTCAATGAGACTATCCGGACAGTACCAATATCATTACAGACTGGACAGTGCTGGGAAAGACCGGGTGGAGACATGGTTTTTCTGGATAGCAGTAATTTTCAGCATCACTACATGGATAACTTAGAACAAGTGAAAAGTTGACCTAAATGCTATCCAGAGAACTTATCTGGATAGCGGCTGAAAATCGCCACTGTTTGGATTATGGGGCACTTATCAGGATAGTGGCTGCACAATCTGCATATTCAGTTGCATCCACTATTTCGATAGTGCCGCTGAATATCTGGATTTTTTTGTCAGAGGCGGCCAGTGTCTAATAAAGACATTGACCACTGCAGGTGGAATATTGCCCTGATTATTAATATATGTATTATGAAATGCTAAACCTGTCTTCCAGGGACCATTTCCCCCCTTTATCTCCCCGTTTCTTCTTTCACTGTTACTTACCTTGAGCTTTTGCTTGTTTAGCTTTTGCAAGTTGCCGCTTTTCCCGCCATTCCTTTACTGTAAATGATAAATGATATCAACATTATGTATTAATAACTAGAACACATCTACTGTAGGCCAACAAGGTGATTTAATACTGACCTTTTGCTAAGGATATGAAATACATTCTAAATCCAGTGGCAGATCAATAATACTAAAATTGGATTTTAAAAATTAATAGCCAAAAGGAACGAGGGTCGTTGATGGACGAATGCAGCTTTGTTTAGTTAAACGTAATGACTGTGTAATTCAAATCATGTTTATTAACGTACACCTTACATGCCTCAAACGTTGTTAAGTAAAATCATACCTGTTCCGCTAACAGAATTTTCTTTATTAGGTAGATGTTTGAATTTGATAAATCAGATTTTGCTGTGGTATGATTGATGTGCTGTACTGAAATATTAGCAGCACCTTACGCCAACATAACATCCCCCTGGGAACAATTTGGCCGTACAAATGTTCTTATGTGGGAATGCTCTCAGTTGGCTCCCCTAAACTGCTCTGGGCAGGAAAAGATTTAGGGGCATGTTTACTAAACCGCGGTAATGGACTCCGCCCGATATCGGAGCCGTGGCCCCATTGAATTCAATAGGACCACGGCTCCGATATTGCACGGAGTCCGCTACCGCAGCTTTGTAAACATGCCCCTTAGGTCTGGACTGATTCTCTGGAGACGACAGACTCAATAGTCTAGTCACCAACCAATTTAATGATGTCAATATGCCAGTGCCAATGTGCTTTGGATAAGGGATGAATTTATTTTCCCAAACGTGATAGACACACCTTATCATAATAATCAAAGCATGGTACAACAAAGTTAAAATCAAACATAAAAATTATACAATACACTATTTCTCCCCTCTTACCAAGCTTTCATGCCTCCCCTCCCCACACCACCAAATAGCTAGGCTTTCACTTTCTCAAGAAGATCAGATAAGACTTATTACGAAGAGCTAAAGGGAACATATTCCAGAGGCAAGTGCCCTGAACAGCAAAAGCTCTTACATGTGTACATTGTGGGCACGATATTCAGCTGGGCAGGCTATGCACCACTACGGCGCATAGCCTGCCCACCGAACCTTAACCCAGCTGCCCTTCGAACATCGGGCCCTGTAATCACATCCCTCCAAGAACTAAAGGAAGCATTTATTGGGAAGAATGCAAATGTCCACAGAAGGTATAAAAATGCAATAAAGACTTCAAATAAACTGGCCCATCACAATATAAAACTTAACAAACTAAACACAGAATCTTAAATTGGATGTGGACCTCCACAGGCAGTCAGTGAAGAGCAGCCAAAATCACAGTAATATGATCCCAAGCCGCCTTATATGTTAGCAGCTGAGCTGCTGTATTTAGTAATAGCGATATCCACTTCAACTGACATTTTGGAAGCCTGGAGTATAAACTACTGCAATAATCTAACCAAGTTGTTACGAACAAAAGGACCAAAGTAGCAAGACCTTTCTGCTCTAATGATGGTCTTAGCTGCCTAAGTAAGCGTAAACGAGCAAAAGAAGCTTGGACCACTGAAGAAATCTGTTAATGAAAAGAGAGGTCCTCATTGAAAGTGACAACTAAATTTCTCACTTTCTGCTGCTTAATCAATGGGGTCCCTCTAATATCTGGTACAAAGGCCAAAAGTCTATGTCACTGAACGAAAGATATTCAGATTTCTTAATATTTAATTTTAATTTAGAAGTCTGCAACCAAGTTGCAGTAGCCTGAAGACAAGCATTTAATCTATGCAACACCGGTTTCTGATTTTCATTTACTTCAATCCCTAATTGAATAGCATTCGCAAACAAATAATAAAAAACGTTGAACTGTTGAAATATAGCTGCCAGCAAACTTATATACAAATTAAAAAGTAGAGGAAGGAGTCCACAATTTATGAGGCTGGGGCTCCGAACCTATCCCTTCTCATCAGCTCAGTGGAACAGTGTTGGCACTACCCATTAGGCGAACTAGGCCCACTGTTGCCTCTGTCGCCCCTCTCCAATGCCTGCAAGGATGGCAATAACATTCAAACAGCAATGCAATGCTTACTCAAAGCCTCTGATGCTGTGCTATTGTCATTGTTTGTTTATTGTATTTACTTTATTTTACAGTTCTTTTATACCACCTTGCCTCATCTTCCATTCAAGGCGGTTTACATCACAACAATGTGCTTTGATCAGCTGCTTCTGCTTCCTCTGATGCAGACTTCCTTTGGCATAGATATTTACACCAGCTTCTAGGGCTGGTGTAAGTGATTGTGCCTTAGATTAATACCACTTATGCTAGCATTTTATATAAAAAAGTAAGCACCTACTTTTCTTTATGAAATAAGCTTGACATAAGCACTTGAAAATGTGTAGTAACTAGGCAAATCTCTCTTATGCATATTTATTGTGGCTATGCTGAAAACCTGACTGGCTAGGTATGTCCTGAGGACTGGGTTGAGAACCCTTGGTTTAGACAGAGGATGGTTTTCTTAAGTTTAGAAAAATGGTGAAAGCTCATTTTTATAGTGAAGCTTTTTATTCTGTTTCCTCGGGACATGTTTGCTAATGCACTAAGGTTTAACAAGTACACTCAATCCTCAGTATTCGTGTGTTTGGTTTTCTCAGATTCAATTATGTTTGGCAAACAAACAGTGACCTTATTTTCGGTATTTGCAGGCACATCTCGACTATTCACGGATGTGTGGACATGGACATTTCTTTAGATTCTCGGTGCGCAGCATGGAGGTGGGGTCCAGCAAGGTGACACTATTTCGTGCCTTTGCGGATCTCCGAGGAAGTACTGTACTGTGGTTTTCAGCAGTGGACACAAGAATAATGGTTACAGCTATATAGGCTGTATTGAGATAAGTACTGTATAGCTGCTCTTCCTAAATGCATTTTATTTGATAATGCTGGGCACTTTCAAAAACAGCAGCTGTATTAGGCACATGAATGGGAGCCCAAATCTTAGGCAGCTATCGTTTACTCTGACTCTGCAACAGCTTACCAAAACATACAACTGAATACAGTATTAAGCTCTGAAACAGGTCAGCTTACCAAATACGAACATACACCTGAATATTGAGCTAGATATTAATGTGGCATCCAAGCGTAGTGCACGTGGTAACATAAGTGCGCCAAAGTGAAAGAAGGCTGTTATGAGCCTCAGTGATAAAGTTCGTGTGCTAGAGAACACTTTTTTAAAATCATTCAACATCTCATCCACCTCGCCTTGGATGCAACCTGTCCTTGCTGGACCCCACCCTGAGGCTGTGCGCCGAGAAGCTAAACGAGTGTGCATGTCCATGAATAGCCCTCCCAAATCCAAAGAAAACATCTTGGATGACAGCAACCTCTCCTTGGTTATTTTGAGCTCGGGGTCCCCCTCCCCCTTGAACATAAAGTGTCTCTGCAGGTAGAATAGCCACAACAAGAGGATGCCCAGCTTTCGTCCCTTTCATTTTACCAAGAAGGCACTTGCCAAAGTCTCCAATAACTTATTCTTGGCTAAATCCAAAGGCCTTTATTTTATCCTCCTCTTTTTTGACCTTTCTGCTGCTTTTGAAACCGTCGACTACCACCTTCTCATTGATACGTTGTCCTCTCTTGGTTTTAGGGACTGCCGTATCCTGGTTCTCTGATCTCTCCCATCGCTCTTTCATTGTTTGTTCTGGTGGTTCCTCCAGCACTGCTATCCTACACTCAGTTGGTGAATCCCAGGGATCTGTTCTCATCCCTCTTCTTTTCTCTCTCTACCACCAGTCCCTTGGTGCTCTCATCGCCTCCATGGATTTCAGTATCATTTTTATCCTGATGATTCTCAGATCTATCTTTCTACACCTGATATCTCTTTGACATTCCAATCTTGCATCTCTGCCTCACTGTCTGACATCTTCACCTCGATGTTTCACCGCTATTTGAAATGAAACATGGCCGCCACGCTGTGAGGGATAGGGTTCCCAGGTTGGAATGGAGGATCGAGCCCTCCTCCTGAGTCAGCAATCCTGGACAGCTCCCAAGCGGAACCGGGGGCTCCAGCGAGAGACAGAGCAGTGGAGGGAACCATGGTTGCCTGGGCCACTGCGGGGCTACCAGGATGATTGATGCCTTGTTGCGCTGGACCTTGAAGAGGATCCAAGCAATCAGTGGCATGGGGGGAAAAGCATAAAGGAGGCCCGCTGTCCACGAGAGGAGGCAGGCATTGGCAGCCACCTGGGAGGAGTGGGGTTGAGGGCTGCAGAACCAGGGCAGCTGAGCATTGACCGGACTGGTGAAGAGGTCCATGTTGGGGGTTCCCCACAGCTGGAAGAGTCTGAGTGCTACCTCGGGGTCCAGATGCCACTTGTGTGCTGGAGGACCCTGCTCAGTCTGTCCGCCAGAGCATTGTCCTGGCTCGGAAGATAGGCAACCATGAGGAGCATCCCTTGGCTGGCTGCAAAGGAGCAGAGGGCCACGGCATCCTGACAGAGGGGATAGGAACCCGTGCCACCCTGCTTGTTCATGTAAAACATCGTGACCTGGTTATCCATCTGGATGAGCACAGACTGGTGCTGTAGGCGGTGTCTGAAGACTCTCAGGGCGAGGAAGACTTTTCTGAACTTGAGCAGATTGATCTACTGCTGGCTCTCCTTGAAGGACCAAGCCCCTTCGGTGTGCAGCTCCTCGCAGTGGGCACCCCAACCCTTCTGGGAAGCATCCATCATGAGGATCCTGCGGGGGTTAGAAGGGCATGTCTACCTGCAGGTGCCGGACGTCCTGCCACTAGGTGAGGGACTCCACGAGCTGGCGAAAGACTGACCTTGTCCCAAAGCTTGCCCATGGCCTGGGTCTACTGGGACTGGAGGCACCACTGAGCCATCCTCATGTGGAGGCGTGCGTTGGGGACTACATGGACCATGGAGGCCATGTGGCCCAGAAGGTGGAGGAGCACGTGAGCTGACACGGTGCAGCACCTCTGTACCTTGGCTGCGAGGGCCATGAGGCAGTCTGTCCTGTCGAGGGGTAGAAAAGCCCTGGCCTGCACAGAGTCTAGGCGGGCCTCAATGAACTCCAGAGCCTGCATTGGCATGAGGTTGGACTCTGAATGTTTCATCATGAAGCCCAGGTACTGTAACACTTGAATGGTGCAGCCAATGGTCTGTCTGGCCTCTGAAGCCGTGTCCCCCTTGACGAGCCAGTCGTCGAGGTAGGGGAAGACTAAGGCCCCATGGAGGCGGAGGTAGGCTACCACCACTGCAGGTGCCAGGTGAAGACTCTTGGAGTGGAGGTGAAGCCGAAGAGGAGTACCCTGCACTGGTCGTGGTCTCCTCCTACCACAAACCTGAGGTATTTCCTGTGACACTGGGTGGATCAGAATGTGAGTATAAGCATCCTTCAGATCCAAGGAGCATAGCCAATTTACCTGCTGGAGGTAGGGCAGCGGTGTTCCAAGGGAGAGCATCTTGAACTTCTCCCGCATCAGAAACTTGTTGAAGTTTCTCAGATCCAAGATGGACCTCAAGCCCCTGTTCTCTTGGGGACCAGGAAGTCCCTGGAGTAAAACCCTCTGCCCCTCATGTGGTGCGGAACGGGCTCCACAGCTCCGTCCTTGAGAAGGACCGTGAGCTCTTGCCTCAGTAAGGTCTGGTGTAGAGGGGACAAAATGGGCTCCCCAGGAAAGAAGGGTGGAGGGACCTGGACGAAGTGGAGGCGGTAGTCCTCCTTGACTACCTGAAGAGTCCAGGAGTCGGTGGTGATAGAGGCCCACCGGTGGGCAAAGTGAACCAGGCGCCTCCCTGTCAGGAGCTGGTCCTCCAGTGGAAGAGAGGCTATGCTGATAGCATCAAAAACCCGACCCTGGCTGGGCCGGGGCTGGCGACGGGTTTGGGGCCCTTGGGTTTGAGTGGGCCCTTGCCAAGGGGACCATGCCGAGGGGTCTGGGTGGCAGGGTATGGGGGATAGCCCCGGTAGGGGTGGACCTTCCAGAGGAAGGGGGGTTTCTTGCCCTGCGGCTTCTTTCGAGGCAAGGTGGAGGTTTTCTTCAAGAGCCGGGTACGAGTGATGTAATCTGACTCAATTTCAGCTGCTTTGTCCTCCATAGGCTTACCGAAAAGCTGTTCACTGAGGCAGGGGATGTCAAGCAGCTTCTCTTGTACCCACTGCTCGAGATCCAATGATTGCAGCCAAGCCTGGCATCGAGCGCCTATGTCCACCACCGCCACCCTCGCATTGGACTTCTAAGCCATCATAGGCAGCTCGAGACAAGTACTTGAGAGCACTCTGAGACAGACTTCAAAAGAGTCTGGACATGCCGGATGTGGTCTCCATTGAGGCCAGCCATGAAGCCCCCGAGCTCCTTGGCCAGGTCCTGGAGGAACATGTCAATATAGAGCTAGTAAGTCTGGATACGGCATGTCAGCATTGAGCCCTGGTAGCATTTCCACCCAAAGGTGTTGAGGGCACGGGACTCCCTGCCCAGGGACACCGAAGAGTGCAACTTCAGGCTTTTTTGTCAGTGCATGGCTGACTCCACCACTATGGAGATGTGGGGGAGTTGCACCTTATGGAAGCTCGGGCTACTTTGGACCTGGTACATCACAATCAGCTGATGGCTGATGATGGATATCGACGCAGGAGTCCCCCACATCCTGAGGAGGAGCTGGGTAAGGATGGCGGGGACAGGGACCATCAAGGTCTCCTTTGATGGTGCCTCGTTCTGGAGGATGTCAAGTTCCTTCAGTACGAGGGTCCTCCTCTGACTCCATCGTGAGGGATAGCATCCGAGCCATGTCCTCGGGTGGGCATCGGTGCTTGGCAGCCGGCAGAGATGGGTCTGTGAGGAGGTCTCGGTGGACTCGAGTCTCCGGGGATGTCTCGATGTCAGACTCCCAGTTGGAGTACTTTGAGGAGGACTCAAAGCCCGCCAGCTGCCGGGGTGCTGACAGCTCTGGTCTGGAGTGCTTCGAGGCCGGGGCATGGCCGGATCCAGAAGCGCCCGTCTGTGAAGACCTTACTTCCAAGGAACGAGAGCAAGACCTTTTCTAAAGATCTGACTAAGGCATCTGGCTCTTGGTGATCACTTCGGCGGCCCAGGGAGTCCTCCAGGTCGAGGTCCCTGTGGTCTCTGTAGGGCTGGGCAGCACCCACTGGGAGGCAATGAAAGCAGAAACGCTGTGCTCCAAGGCCAACACATGGGCTTCCCAATCGGGAATAGCAGACATTGACACCAACGCCGGAGTGAACGGGTCAGGCGTCAAAGGAAAAGGGGACCTTGATGGGATGGCTCTTGGGAGATCGAGGTCCATCGCTGGAGGCCACGACATCCATTCTGGGCACCTTATGGAGATGCTCCCACTCCGACTCCTCGAGATCTCGCCGGGGACTAAGAGATCAGGTGCTTGTCCACATCTCCAGAAGAGGCCCTCGAGGTTGTCTTCTTCTTATGCTCTCTCTCTTTCTGGAGTACCTTATTCGGAGTGCCTGCAGGTCCGCTGAGGGGCTGCGGGAGCCTTGGGTGGCTCAGAGGAGCCGTGCAGGGCCTTTGAGCGTGAGGCTACCGGGGATACCGGGGTGGAGTCTGCTTTTTATTTTATTTTATTTATTTATTTATTTATTTACATTCTCTTATATACCGCGCTATTCTGCATCAGTGCGGTTTACATTGAACAAACTGAAATTACATTGAACAGGGCATTATAACTTGGAGATAACTATTTTACAGGGAACATGGGCAATAGAGGGTTAAGTGGCTTGCCTAAGACCACAAGGAGCACCTGTGGGACTAGCAGAAGATGTCATCCTGCTTAAGCAGATGGCTCTGGATGGCCTTTGCGGACATTTTCTTACACAAGGGGCATTCCTCTGGCTTGTGGTCAGGCCCAGACACCGGAGGCAACAATTATGCTTGCCGGTGATGGACATATTTTTAGAATATCGATCACATTTTTTAAAACCGGTGGCCATTGGGGCAAAAAGGATCCCTGTGAGGTCGAAGACCCTCACTGCGGCCAGCAGTTGAAAAGGGCGCAAAAACGCTGAAAAACAAAAATATGACAAAAAGCAAAAATTTCAAGGCCCGGTGCTGCAGCAGCAGATCCCAAGGCAGGAAAGAGCCGGCGCAAGCTGGAAAAGTACAAGAATGTATGAGTTAAAGAAAACTTTTTTTTTCTGTGGACAAAACAAATGTCTGTAGGGCTCCGCAGAAAAAGGGAGACTGATCAAGATGACACACTTGGGCGGGAAGGGGACCACACAAGCGTGGTGGTATCTCCCAAAGGCTTTCTTTGAAAGCTGGGGAGATGCTTCTACGAGGGCTCCGTCTGTGCTGACATCACCCATACGTGAGGACTGACTTCCTGCTTGTTCCTGGAGAAAGCGTAGTTACTCATCTCTAACAGGTGTTCTGTAAAGTATGTGCGCTCGCTCGGTGAGGTGTGTGCATGCGCACAGCTTAGTGGGAACAGTGGTGAGGACTGACTTCCTGCTTGTTCCCAAGAAAGCATAGTTACTCACCTGTAACAGGTGTTCTCTGGGGACAGCAGGAATCAGTCCTCACATATGGGCAACGTCAGCACCGACTGAGCCTGCACAGAAGCATTTCCCCAGCTTATAGTCCCCTTCCCATTCAAGGGTGCCATCTTGCCTCAGTCTAATAACATAGCTAAGACAACAAAAATAAAATACAGAAAAGAAGCAACTCCAAGGGGAGGGGGCAAAGTTGTGAGGACTGATTCCTGCTGTTCCCAGAGAACACCTGTTACAGGTGAGTAACTATGCACACACCTCGCCGAGCGAGCGCACATACTTTACAACAGAGCGCACAAAAATTACGGTTCTGATTCTGATAGAAAACAACACAGATGTCTTAAAATTTAAAAGTTGTGATTGTAATTACTAGAAATTTTCAGCTTCATTTAGTAATCGTCTATTTTCATTTAATTTGATTTAAATCAATGTGGTGTACATACTGTATTCTGACATGTAGTCAAATTTTAAAGTATATAACTCCAAGTGTCTATGTGGCACACAAAAATTTAACCTTCCTTCAAAAGCTGCATAGCTGATATTTTATGCGCACACAGCCTACAGAAAATTAGAGGGAACAATGGTCCTCACATATGGGATTCCCCAGCTACAGGCTACCGAGAACCTGTACAAAATGCCAAGGGTGACCAGAGAAGGTGAGCCGTGAACTGCACCAGTTGAGTCTCAACTGAGAGACTTTCACAAGACCCAAGTATCCAGTGGGGAACCAGCACTCTGGTAGCCTGAACGCAGGAGTTGCCTACATCCCGAAAGAGTATGGAACATGGCCTGGCTGAAGGCTCTGTCCCGTCGGGACTCCTTCTCCAGGCAGAGTGAGCTGCGAAGGTATGGACTGAAGACCAGGTGGCGGCCTGGCAGATTTCTGTCACAGGTACAGAATGCAGATTTGCTACAGAGGTGGCCATGGCTCTGACACAGTGTGCCATGACCTGGTGGTCTAGTGAGATCCAAGTCTGCTCAGTGTCAGCAACGCTTCCCTGGTGGCCAGTGGACGCCAGGGCAGGTGGGACACAAAAATATAAGGTTAAGATTGGAGAGTCTTCTAAAGGCCCAAATGGCTCTTGGTCCTTGTAGTTGCTTTAGCTCCAATCTTCAATGAAACAATCAAGCTGAGTGGTGGGAATTAATAAGGCTTTTATTTCCCTTTCTCACAGTGGTTCTAAATAGTGGGTTACAACTTTAAAGCAAATGTCCTTAATGCAGGTAGAAAACAAACTCAGGGTTCAAAGCAAAAACTGTTATACTTCACAGGAATGGAGGTGCTCAAACAAATAAAGAATGCTCTGCTGGCAATTCACCCAATCACAAGTCTGGCAGTGACTCTAAACTTTCAGAAATGCAAAGTGTACAGTCCATCTCTTGGTCAGACAAATCTCCTGCCAGTTCCACTTGCATTGGCACGGTATCAGAAAACTCTAATTCTATATCCCTGGTTTCTTGTAAAACACATTCAGGGGTTTTGTATATTTTCTGTAGCAGCTCCTAATGTCCTTGGCCTAGCCTAGGGCATCAGCCACTTGCTGTGTTAGACTTTAAAGTACCCTCTTTCCTTAGAGGCTTTATAGCAGCTTTATCATAGCTTTTACCATTCACAACTTTCTTATTAGGCATACATTTCTCATACCTTGTATGGCAGCAATCCTCAAGTAACCGGCTTTCTTCCACTACCTGCCTTTCCCAGGCAGCAGCTTGGTGAAATTCTTTTCTATGATGGTTAAGCTTATCCTGTAGCCTTTGACTTCCTTCTCCTGGTGAAGGCCTGCCTCTATACAAGCCCAGCTTCTGGCTTTCTGACTCAGTGTGGCGTGGCTTCTCCAGCTGATTCTTGTTTGGCTTAGGGTTTATTTTATTTACATTCTCTTATATACCGCGCTATTCTGCATCAGTGCGGTTTACATTGAACAAACTGAAATTACATTGAACAGGGCATTATAACTTGGAGATAACTATTTTACAGGAAACATGGGCTATGGAGGGTTAAGTGGCTTGCCCAAGACCACAAGGAGCATCTGTGGGACTAGAAACCCCAGTCCTTCCGGCCCAAGGTTGCTGTCCTCTAGTGGGATTTGAACCCCCGACCTTCCGGCCTGAAGTACCTTGCCCCAACCACTAGGCTACTCCTAGGCAGTTACACTAGGCAGTTACAGCAGGGCTTTTGCCTCTGAGGGCAAACAGCTCTCGGTTTGGCTTGAGCCGACACCTCCTTAGGTCCTTCCTCAGCTCCTGAGAAATCACCTCTCCCTCCTGGGAATTCTCTAGCACTAGAGTAGTCAGGTTTCCACTTCCACCTCTCTCTCTCAGTGCTGCCAGTGATTCTCCCCTTGCTTCTGCTTGGGCTGCTGCTTCTGCTGGTGCTTCTATCTCCGAGGCTACCGGTACTCCTTCTGCCTCTTCTCCTTCCTCTCTTCCAGTCTTCCACACTCCCCTTATGAAGCCCTCCTGCTTTCGAGGATTGGAAGCTGGTTGGCATTTCCTCGTGACCAGCTGGGCGTGGCTCTTCAGTCTCCCTGAAGACGCTCTTGCTCCCTCTAGCTGGTTCCTGGGAATATTGCAAGTCTTTTTCTCTGTGAAAAACACCTTCTTTTCTCTCAACTGGGCTCTCATCAGCCCTCGCTCCATGACAATAGGAGAGGGCAATGCAGTCTGCCACCCAAGTGGACAAAGTTTGCTTGGTTACTGAAAGCTCCAGTCGATTGGGGTCATAGGAGACAAAGAGCTGAGATGCTTTTCAGCGGCCCTAAGTCTGTTGCAGATAGAAGGATAGGGCCTTCTTACAATCTAGAGTATGGAGAACTGTCTCTGCCTTGCCAGCTTGAGGCCTCGGGAAGAAGGTGGGGAGCACTACCTCCTGACTGAGGTGGAAGGGGAGACACCACCTTTGGCAGAAACCTGGGGTGTGTGCGGAGCAGCACCCTGTAGAATCTTTTTTAGGGCAGCTCTGCCATCAAAGCCTGAAGCTCATTGACCCTGCGAGTCGACGTGAGAGCCACAAGAGAGACAACCTTCTAGGAGAGGTACCGCAGGTGGCAAGTAGCCAGGGGCTCAAATGTAAAAAGGGGACGGCGATGGCAGTGGGGGTGTACTATTGACCGCCTGGCCAGAATGAACAAATGGATGATGAAATGCTCAAAGAAATCAAGGAAGCTAACAAAAGTTACAGCGCAGTAATAATAATGGGTGATTTCAATTACCCCGGTATTGACTGGGTCAGTGTCACGGCAGGACATGCTAGGGAGATAAAGTTCCTAGATGAAATTAATGGCTGCTTCTTGGAGCAGCTGGTTCATGAACCGACCAGAGCGGAAGCCATATTAGACCTAGTCCTTAGTGGAACACCAGATCTAGTGCAAGAGATAAGGGTGTTGGGGCCACTTGGCAATAGTGATCATAGCATGATTGCCTTTGATTTAATTAGTAGAGGAGGGATAGTAAGGAAATCCACAGTACTACCTTTTAACTTTCGAAAGGGAGACTATGATAAAATGAGGAAAATAGTTAAGAAAAAACAAAAAGAAGAAGTTGCAAAGGTTAAAGACTTACATCAAGCTTGGGTGTTGTTGAAAAATACTATCTTGGAAGCCCAGACCAGCTGTATTCCATGCTTTAAGAAAAGTGGAAGGAAGTCCAAAAAACTGCCAGCATGGTTTAAAGGTGAAGTCAGAGAGGCTGTTGTTGCCAAAAAAGCATCTTTCAGGAAATGGAAATGAAGAGCCAAACGACGAAACCTGGAAACAGCACAAGCACTGGCAAGTCAAATGCAAGGCACTGATAAGGCAGGCAAAGGGAGAATTTGAGAAGAAGCTTGCTGCGGAAGCAAAAACGCGAAGTAAAGACTTTTTCAAGTACATTCGTAGCAAAAAGCCTGTGAGAGAGTCAGTTGGTCCATTAGATGATAGAGGGGTTAAAGGGGCACTAAGAGGCGACAAGGCGATAGCGGAGAGACTGAATGAATTCTTTGCTTCGGTCTTTACTGAAGAAGATGTAGGGATGTTACCCATGATTGAAGTGGTATTTAAAGGTGCGGAAGAATTGAAGGAAATATTGATACATCGGGAAGATGTATTACAACTATTAGATAAACTGAAGAGTAGCAAATCACCTGGGCCGGATGGTATACATCCAAGGGTATTGAAAGAACTGAAATATGAGATTGCAGACCTGCTATTAGTAATCTGTGAACTATCATTAAAATCATCTCTAATACCTGAAGATTGGAGGATCGCAAATGTAACACCAATTTTTAAAAAGGGTTCCAGGGGTGATCCGGGAAACTACAGACCGGTGAGCCTGACGTCAGTACCGGGAAAAATGGTAGAAACCATCATAAAGAATAAAATTACTCAGCATGTAGATAGTCATGGCCTAATGGGAGACAGCCATGGCTTTAGACAAGGAAGATCTTGTCTTACTAATCTGTTATGTTTTTATGAAGGTGTGAATAAACAGGTGGACAAAGGTGAGTCGGTTGATATAGTGTATCTGGACTTTCAGAAAGCCTTTGACAAGGTCCCTCATCAGAGACTTTTGGCAAAACTAAAGAGTCATGGGATAGGAGGCAGTGTACTACTGTGGATCAGGAACTGGTTAAAAGATAGAAAGCAGAGGGTAGGGCTAAATGGCCAATTTTCCCAATGGAGAAAGATGAATAGTGGTGTACCCCAGGGATCTGTGCTGGGTCCACTGCTTTTTGACATATTCATAAATGACCTGAAAAGTGAAATAACGAGTGAGGTTATCAAATTTGCAGATGAGACAAAACTATTTAAAGTTGTTAAAACACAAGAGGATTGTGGAAAATTGCAAGAGGATCTTTATAAATTGGAAGACTGGGCATCAAAATGGCAGATGAAATTGAATGTGGACAAGTGCAAAGTTATGCACCTAGGGAAGAACAACCCAAAGTATGGTTACACGATGCAAGGTTCCACATTAGGAACCACCACCCAGGAAAAATATTTAGGCGTCATTGTGGATAACATGTTAAAACCCTCGGCCCAGTGTGCAGCGGCGGCCATGAGAGCAAATAGAATGCTAGGTATCATAAGGAAAGGAATGGAAAATAAAACAAAAGATATTATAATGCCTCTGTATCGTTCCATGGTGAGACCACACCTTGAATATTGTGTGCAGTTCTGGTCGCCGTATCTTAAAAAGGATATAGCGATTTTAGAAAAGGTTCAGAGAAGAGCCACCAAAATGGTAAAGGGGATGGAAGGATACTCCTATGAAGAAAGGCTAAAAAGGTTAGGGCCCTTTAACCTGGAAAAGAGACGGCTGAGAGGAGATATGATAGAAGTCTATAAATTAATGAACGGAGTGGAACGGGTAAACGTAGATCAATTGTTTGCGTTATTAGAATATAGAAAGACTAGGGGACATGAAATGAAGCTACAGGGTAAGCTATTTAAGACTAATAAAAGAAAATATTTTTTCACTCAATGTGTAATCAAACTCTGGAATTTGTTACCGGAGGATGTAGTAAAGGCTGTTAGTGTAGCTGGGTTTAAAAAAGGTTTGGATAAGTTCCTGGAGGAAAGGTCCATAAACCATTATTAAAAGGGACCCAGGATATCACTGCTTGACCCAGTACAAGCACTGGGGATACTGCTAGATATGTATGACCTAGATTGGCCACTGTTGGAAGCAGGATACTGGGCATGATGGACCTTGGTCTGACCCAGTATGGCATATCTTATGTTCTTATGTTCTTAACCAATAGGTGCAGGATCTAGTCCTGAGAGTCACCAGCAATACCAATAGAAGTTGCCACAGACCCACCCCATCTTAACCCTAAACAGCACAAACTCCTCAAACTGATGATCCACAACACCATCATCCAACATTTCCAAAAGCTTTGGGGAAACATTTTTGGAGTAGCTAGACTGATGCGTTCCTTTACTCAAGAGCTACTACAAGAGAGATAATAGGCACTAAAGAAATAAAAAATATATCAAACTGAGAGGCAACAAGTCAAATGGCACAGCTTTTAACATTTTAATTTTATGGGATAAACAAGGCTGCAGGGCCAGATTTAGGCCGAGACAAATGACAGCCTTGGAAAAGAGGAGGGTACTGTAGAAGTGCGTTTGAATATATGTGGGGGTATCCTTGAGAACAAGGAAGAGAAATTACTAAAACCATTAAGAGAAACATCTGCTTCAGGAGGCAGTAGGAGTATAAATATTGTTGAGAACAGACTACGAAGAGAGTTCTATACCCCAGTTGCTGACCTTTGCTTTGTGCAGTAAAATGAAATTCCAGAATGTCCCCACCTTACAAAAAGGATGCCTGTTTGGGGACAGAAATGTACGCAGAGACAGTCTGCTGAGTAGGTTGTCACACAAGGATTTTGGAGATAGAATCTGCCCCAGTCCCCTCTAAACTCATAGGGGTATGTTTGCTAAAGTGCGGTAAACGTGAATAACGCGCGTTGTACGACGTTAATGATCGTAAGTGCAGTATAACGCGCGTAATCACGCGCCAACAACCGTTAACGTCATACTACGCGCGTTAACCGTAGTTAACGATCGTAAAGTCCCGCGGCACTTTAAAACAGCGCAGAAGGTGGAGAGTGGGCGGAGAGAAGGGGTCAAGGGGCGGAGAGTGGGCGGGGAGAGGCTCCCCTCACACTACCGCGCTGAATTTCAGAGCTCAATGCCAACACGAATGAAAACCTGTCGTTAAAGGCATATTAAAGGGAAGAGAAACCATTTCCGTCAGCAATGTACAGCAAAACCGGGGAAACCTACAAAACGTGAGCAGTGTGATACATGTGCACAGAACAAAATTTCAAATAAAACTTTAAAATGACCACAAGAAACAGTGTAAAAATTATAATTCAGCTGGGCAACAGTAATAGCAATGGGCAACAATAAAAAATACTCCCAGGAAAAGCTCCAAAAAAAAGAAATGATGTTTGGAAGGGTCTACGCTCCGTAGACCCTTTCAAAAAGCATTTCATTTTATTGGAGCTTTCCTGGGAGTGTTTTTCATTGTTGCCCAATGATATCATTGTTGCCCAGCTCGGTTATGGGTGTTTCCCCTTTTTTGAGGTCTTTTTTGAGGTTTATTTGCACTTTTGTCTCCATACAAGGTAAATGAGCCCACAGTAAAATTGTGCAGAGCAGGGTTTCTGACTTGTCAGGCCAGTTTTCCTATCTCCAGGGACTGCACTGTCTCTGTGGCCACAGTGTGGTGCAACGGACAGAGCCAGTGCCTGTAAGACCAGAGGTTCACAGGTTCAAATCCCAGCTGGGGCTCCTGTCAACCCAGTCCCCATAGTTTTACCCACCACTAAACAGTGATAGTAAAGACACCCCTTTATTGCAGAGAACATACGCATGGTTACTATGCCTATATTTTACCACACCAAACACAGACACCAGAAACAGGCACATTACCTAAAGCAGAGTCTCGCAAATGCAGTCCTGGAGGGCCCCACACCATTCAGGTTCCATGCTGCCTCTAATAAAGATGCCTGTGCTGCATATCTATGCACCACCCCCATGGTATGCAGATGTAGCTCATGCATATTTATGAGGGACAGCATGAAAACCCGAACAGTGTTCGGAACACCAGGACTGGAGTTGGGGAACTCTGCCGTAAAGCAGCAGCCAACAGGGCCAGACACACCCACACACACACCCACAGGCCCCATTGGCCAATGCCTCCTGGAGAGGGAGGACATTGGGCCCTGCCTGTATCTCCCAATACTAGCACTTGCATATCTTAGCAATGCCACCCTACACCTGGGTATATGGTACACAGCTATCAAACGTTTCCTATGATAACTGGCAGATATCAATTCCTACGTTAAGCACAGTTTGCTCATTGAGCCCCATCATAACAATCATTCTGATGTCTGCGGTGTGTGCTGCAGGTCTGGTCTCTGACAGTGTTTACTGCCCTGGGGAGTGACCCCCAACAGTCTTGTGTACCATATCCATGCCTGTACTATGCCCAGGACTGGTGTGGTGGGTATGGCTGCTGACCACCTCTATAGTAGCACAATGCTGGCATAGGTGTGGGGGTGGCTGTCTGTCTGTTGCCAGTATTGGGCTGCCAATGTGCATAATGAGGAGCAAGGTACCATGGGTATAGGCTGGACAGGGTGGCCTGGCCAGGGTGCATCTGCACAGGGCATAGGGCAGTGACAGGCACATTTTAGTGCCTGGCCACCACCTACACAGACAGGGTGACCTCAGTATGTCCTGCTGAGAGATCACTCTCACCCTGACTGTGCAGTGACCACAGCATGGCTAGGCACCCCCATAGTGCTATCTAGTATTTCTCTCATGTGATAGATATGGGTTGCCCTTTGGGGGCCCAGTCACTGATTTATCTGCTTGCTGTATATGCTGACATCCCAGTTCTGGGTGCAGGCATCTCCACTGGGCACTAGCAGACTGTTTGCAGCTGGTATGTGTTGTGATGGAGTGGCTGATGGCTTGCACCAGGGGATTATCAGATGGTGGTGGGGTGCAGCATACCATATCCAGGCCTAATGTCTGTCTGCTATTGTGGTATGGATGTGTACAGAGCTGCATTGACTACCCTGTGGGCTGTCTGTTCCTCAGCAGGACTGGGGTTGATGTTCCCCTCTACTGCCACCTTTGCAGGGAGGTAGACTGGATCTTTTGATGGGAGACCCTGTTTGCCACCCTCGGTCCTGGGGGAGGGGGGGTGGTGGTTCATGGGCCACCTGGGGGTCCATGGGGGCTACACCTGACTGAAACAGACAGATGTCCAAGGTGTTTCTGCAGAAACTACCTATCTCACACATTAACACTGCTTTGGACCTGCGCCATGGCCTCTTTCAGCCATGGACGTTGCTGTGGACCTGGTGCTTGGCGCCTCACTGCACCCTCAGGGTGAGCACAGTACCCGCACAATGTGACAGTGTGTAGCTACTCTGTGCCGGTACAACACATGGTCAGTACCCCCTACCAGGCCGAGGTGCTGTGGGGGTGCACATGGTCACTTCCCCCTACCTGGCCGAGGTGCTGTGGGTGTGCATTCCCCATCTTGTGTTTATCTGTGGACAGCTGATTTGCATGTGCAGTGCATCATGGGTGTGACTGGCACAATCCAACCCTGGGAAAATCAAGCGCCTGCTCACAGGCTCTGATAACCCATAGGCCATCACACGTACATCTGTTAGCATAATGCATAGGTGCAGGACACCCTAAAGTGTCTGTAATATAAGGTGCCCACGCTGGTAAAAACACACGTACCCACGCACGATTGTACGCCCGCACATTGCGAGGGTGTGTTTCTGTAACCACTACTCAACGTAAAGAAAAACATGCCTCCTCATTCCCTATGTAATGTACAGGGCGATGCCTGGGCCAGCCTTCTGGGTTAGGCACACTGGGGACTCGAACCCATGCTGCTTGTAACAGCGGTCAGTACACTAACCATTGTGCTACAACTCTGTTTCAGTGATTTGTGTCTGTACGCCTTTATACGATTAACGCGCAGTAACGTGCCACGGCGCCCTGTAATGCTCGTTAGTTTTTGGAACGCGCGTTAGTGGTTACGATGTCCCGCCCATGTCCTTTTTTGGCTTTCCTTTCACTAACGCGGCTCCTAACGCGATTTGCACTAACGCAGTTTAGTAAACATACCCCATAGAATTTCAAATATCTCTATGTAGCTCCACAAATCCACCTCACCAGTCAGGGGGTACACCAGAGACCTTGGTACAATTACATAGGGTGCCTACATTTAAAGGCAATGTCTCCCACCTGCCTGATGGCTCTGTGCCTACACCACTTCCAAGGGACTTCACCATAATACTCTATCTCTTAGCCCCCCCCCCCCTCCCTATTCTTCAATCTCTGAGAAGTTGGGACAGCTTGCTTATGGGCACTAAAATCCTAAAATATAGCCATATTAGGTGGTGATATGCAAAATTTTGTTATGCACTTCAAGTTGACCTACTGCTAATACAGGTAAAAAATGATCACTAAACCAGTGGGATTAATTTAGTCATAGAAGTAATGATCCTAAAAATATTTATTTAACGGTTTTTCTATACCACTTTATCCTGTGGTCAAAGCGGTTTACATTATAACAGAAAAGTATACACTGTAACAGGTTTTTGAACTTTGAGAATATATTTAACAGTAACTTGAACTGGGATAATTAGGGATACCTTGTTATCATTTAGGTAGTCATGTGACGGTGTATAAACACAAGACTGTGACTCTTATAGAAAACAGTGCATCGAACATCATCTGCTTTGGTGACAAACATTTCCAGTTTTTTGTTCTGTAAGAAAGACTAACTGGATATTATGCTATTTCTGTTCAGATGGTTAGCTATGAACTTTAGTTCTATTAGCAGGAAATGGACAAAGGCCAAATCAGCCATTTCGAGCTAATACAGCCAAGATGCACAGTATTATATTGGTTATACAAACACTATGAATAGACCCTAAGTGAATGTTTTTAGCTTGTAATCTCTACAGCCAGTAATCTCACTTATGAAACCTGTCTGGGGAAAAATACTTGTCTCCAGGAAACAGCTCTATAACGTCACCAGCAACACCAGAGCAACAAAAGGTACAAAACAAATAATGAGGCTTACTGTATTTTATCCCACAGTCAAAATGATTCTATCCTACAATATGGCAGCTATAACCTTGCAGAAAAAAACTAGAAAAATTATAAATGCAAAAAACGCACACACATGCTGCTCTGGAAATACATTTTTTGTGCTACTTAAGAATTGCGCGGACTCACCACTTTCAGAGAATAAAAAGTCCTCCACCCAGTCCCAGTCTGTCTGTGTCTGGTCATCCACATAAAATTTTTCTCTGTCATCTGATGTGTAGGCCTTTGCATTCTCGGACAAAACAAAAGTGGAGTCCATATTCATGCTGCAAAGAGACCACACCAGATTAGAACCTTCAACAGTTACAGCAGGAAATGAAAACTTATAATGCTTTACTTTTGGTGTTTAGTGAGATACTGTAACAAGCATCTCCTGCCCCAGTCAGGCCTCCTTGTAACCCTTCTCTTCAGGAAAGCGGGGAGAGGAGGTGCAAGAACGGGAAGATGGACGGAATGGTGAGAGGAAGTGGCTGCAAGGAAATGGGAGGGAAGGTGATATGGGAACAAGTTAAAGGAAACTTTTGTGTGTCTGTAAAAAAAAAAAAAAAAAAAAAAGAAAAGAAAAAAAAAAAAGTGTAACACTGGGTTGCCAACTGAGCGGTTTTAGGCTGGCCTGGGCAGTTGTGCAAATGGACAGTAAAATGGGACAATGTAAAAGTCAGTTTTCTGCTGACCGATGATCACGCCCACGTCTGGAGGGGGTAACATTTTCTTTCTTCTTTGAAAGGTACCTACAGTGAAGCTATGAGGTGCTGGGATTTGCTGCCAGGTTGCAGCGGATGGCAAGGAGAGGGGGTTTGTGCCAGGTCTAAGTCTGCAGCTTTAGAACGGCAGGTGTTATCCATGGTAGTGTTGGGTTGGTGCAAGGGGCCCAGTACAGAAAGGAGATGGAGCTCATTTCAGCCATGGCTGTGGCAACTGAGCAGCTGGTGTGATTTGAGCTTGGGGGCTGGGCTGCACACACCAGCAGCATTGGGGCTGAAACTGGCTCCAGTGATGAAAGAATGTGTGATGGTAGGGGAAATATTAAAAAAAAAATAGTTTGACACGAACACAGTTGCTTAAAACCGTGTTACGCAGCAAATGCAGGGAAACTGGGTGCAAGTAGAAGTACCTAAAATTGTGCTGGTGGATGTCTTTGGGAGAGGCCTGAGGAAAAATCTTTTTAAAAACATATGTTAGACATTGGAGGGCTGGGGACAACAGAGAAGAGATGCTAAACACAGAGGGATAGGGACAAAGAGGGGAGATGCTAGACACATGGGAAAGATAAGGATATAGAGAAGAAATGCTAGAAATGGGGGGGAAAAGGATAGCACAGAGGAGAGATGATGAACAGGGGTAGGATAGGGACATAGAGGCAAGATGCTGCATAAGGGGGGAGGATAGGGATAGGAATAAAAAGGAAGGAAGCTGGACATGGAGGGACAGGAAGACAACGGATGGAGGAGAAAGAAAGATGCTGGACAAAGGGGGGTGGAGGGGAGGGTTAGTGAAAGACTCGGAAAAAAGTCTGGGGAAGGAGAGAGAAATGGGGAATGGGAGAGATGGGGTGACGGAAAGAGATTGGAATCTGTAGCTAGATACTTTTTTTTTTATTGTGACATTGAGAAGTGGTTGGTAAAAAGGAGAAATAGAGAAGCAGAAAACTAATTGGAAGAAAACTGAAAGGAAGAAAGCGTTAGAGAGTGATGTAAGGGAAGAAGTGACAGAATGAGAAAAAAAGAAATGGCAAATGGATAGGAGAACATGAAAAGAGAGCTAAGAGAAAACAGACACCAGACTGGGACCAACACAACTAAAAAAAAATAAATAAAATGACCCGACAACAAAGGTAGAAAAAATAATTTTATTTTCTATTTAGTAATTAGAATATGTCAGGTTTTGGAATGTGCATCTGATGTTAGATATGGCTAGGGCCCAGCCCAGGGAAAAAATTTTGGAGTGGAACCTAGCAAGCTGTTCTTCGACAGGTTAAGAACGTAAGATATGCCATACTGGGTAAAACCATTGTCCATCAAGCCCAGTATCCTCTTTCTAACAGTGGCCAATCCATGCCACAAGTACCTAGCAGTCTCCCTAAAAGACACACAGGTTCCACAATGCTTGTATTGGGGCAAGCAGTGGATTTCCTGGGTCCTCTTTAATAATGGTTTATGGACCTTTACTCCAGGAACTTGTCCAAACCTTTTTTAAAACCAGCTACACTAACAGTTTTTACTACATCCTCCAGTAACAAATTCCAGAGATTGATTACTCATTGAGTGAAAAAATATTTTCTCTTATTACTCTTAAACGAGTTACACTGTAGCTTTATTGCACGTCCCCTAGTCTTTTTACTTTTTGATAGCATAAACAATTGATCTACGTTTATGTGTTTCACTCCATTCATTACTGTATAGAACTCTATCATATCTCCCCTCAGCCGTCTCTTTTTCCAGGTTGAAGAGCCCTAATCTTTTAAACCTCTCCTCATAGGGGTATCCTTCCATTCCCCTTACCATTTTGGTGGCTTTTCTCTGTACCTTTTCTAATTCTGCTATATCCTTTTTAAGATACGGCGACCAGAATTGCAAACAATATTCAAGGTGCGGTCGCACCAAGGAACGAAACAGAGGCATTATAATATCCTTTATTTTATTCCCCATTTGTTTCCTTATGATTCCTAGCATTCTATTTGCTCTCTTGGCCACCACTGCACACTGTACGGAGAGTTTCAACATGTTATCCACAATGATGCCTAAATCTTTTTCCTGGGTGGTGGTTCCTAATGTTGAACCTTGCATCGTGTAACCATAGTTTGAGTTGTTCTTTCCTAGGTGCATAACTTTAAACTTGCCCACATTAAATTACACTGTCCATTTGAATGTCCAGTCTTCCAATTTATTAAGGTCCTCTTGCAATTTTTCACAATCCTCTTAGGTTTTAACAACTTTGATTAATTTTGTGTCATCTGCAAATTTGATTACCTCACTCGTTATTCCCATTTCCAGGTCATTTAAGAATATGTTAAAAAGCAGCAGACACAGACCAGATCCCTTGGGTATTCCATTATTCACCTTTCTCCATTGGGAAAATTGGCCATTTAGCCCTATCCTCTGCTTTCTATCTTTTAACCAGTTCCTTATCTGCAATAGTACACTGCCTCCTATCCCAAGACTTTTTAATTTTGCCAAGAGTCTCTCATGAGGGACCTTGTGAAAGGCTTTCTGAAAGTCCTGATACACTATATCAACCAGTTCACCTTTGTCTACCTGTTTATTCACACCTTCAAAAAAATATAACAGATTAGTAAGACAAGACCTTCCTTGGCTAACGCCATGTTGGTTTTCTCCATTAAACCATGACTATCTACATGTTCAGTAATTTTGTTCTTTTAATGATTTCTACCATTTTGCCTGGTACAGATGTCGGGCTCACCAGTCTGTAGTTTCCCGGATCACCCCTGGAACCCTTTTTAAAAATTGGCGTTACACTGGACATTCACCAATCTTCAGGTATTACAGATGATTTTAATGATAGTTCACAGATTAATAGTAGGTCTGCAATCTCATATTTCAGTTTTTTCAACACCCTCTGGTGTATACCATCCAGTCTAGGTGACTTGCTACTCTTTTGTTTATCAAATAGTTATACATCTTCCAGGTTTATCGATATTTCTTTAAATTCTTCCAATGCATCACCTTTAAATACCATTTCAGTCATAGGTAACTTCCCTACATCATCTACAGTAAAGACCAGGGCAAAGAATTAATTCAGTCTCTCTGCTATGGCCTTGTCCCCTCTTAGTGCTCCTTTTACCCCTGTCATCTAATGGTCCAACTGACTCCCTCACAGATGTTTTACTACAAATGTACTTGAAAAAGGTTTTCTTATGCATTTTTACTTCCACAGAAAACTTTTCAAATTCTTTCTTTGCCTGCCTTATCAGTGCCTTGCATCTTACTTAACAATGCTCATCTTGTTTCCAGTTTTCGTCATTTGGCTACCACAGCCTCTCTGACCTCATCTTTAAACCATGCTGGCCATTTTTTGATCTTCTTCCACTTTTCTTAAAGCGTGGAATCTGTGCTTCCAAGATACTATTTTTAAATAACACCCTTCCTTGATGTAAATCTTTAACCTTTGCAGCTGTTCTTTTTAGTTTGTTCTTTACTATTTTCCTCATTTTAGCATGGTCTCCCTTTTGAAAGTTAAAAGGTAGTACTGTGGATTTCCTTGCTGTCCTTCCTTCATGTATTAAATCAAATGCAATCATACTATGATCACTATTGCCTAGTGGCCCCAATACCATTATCTCTTGCACCAGATCTTGTGTTCCACTAAGGACTAGGTTCAAAATGGCTTCCCCTCTTGTCAATTTATGAACCAACTGCTCCAAGAAGCAGTCATTTATTTCATCTAGAAACTTTATCTCCCTGGCATGTCCTGCCGTGACACTGATCCAGTTGATACCGGGGTAATTGAAATTGCCCATTATTATTACTGTATTGTAACTTTTGTTAGCTTGCCTGATTTCTTTGAGCATTTCATCATCCATTTGTTCATTCTGGCCAGACAGTTGGTAGTACACCCCCACTGCCATCGCCGTCGCCTTTTGACATGGAATTTCTGTCCATAGAGATTCTACAGTGTATTTTGTTTCCTGCAAAACTTTAGTCCTGTGTGGCTCAATGCCCTCTCTAACACAGAGCACAGCCTCTCCACCAATCTGATCTACTCTCATTGCGATATAATTTGTACCCAGGTATCAGTGTCTCACTGATTGTCCTCCTTCCACCATGTCTCTGAGATACCAATCATATTTAACCTCTCATTTAGTGATATCTATTCTAACTCTCCATCTTATTTTTTAGATTTCTAGCATTTGCATACAAGCATTTTAGAGGTTGTATTTTACGTACTTGTATTAATCTGGTTATCAGTAGACAGGGGTAATTTAGAATCTTTAAGCTCTGTCTGCTCTGTACTTAAGGGCATTTGGATTACTTTTGTCTTTATTGGAACCTTTCTGTTGATATGCCCTAACTTCAGTCTTTTGCTAGTGTCCTTCAAGGATACAACCTTCCGAACCATACACTCTTGGGCAACTGTCGGGTTTGAGGCTCTCTCTAACCTGGGAGCCCAAGGTAATTGCCCTGGTTGTATCCCCCTCCTAATGCCAATCCCAACATCTGCTGTCTTTTGTTTTGCACAGTATAGGGTTTCTCTGCTGTTCCACTGCATGTGGGATTTGTTTTTTGAAGTTTGTTTCATTTTTGTCTACATATTTCTACATTCACTTTGGTTATTTATTTTTTATTTGGTGAAGGTCTATATGTGTTCTGCATTTAGAGACTACTTGGGCTTTGCAGCTAGGAACAGTAGCACCATCAAGTTTCCCTACTAAGAACTGTCAGAATTATAGAGAATAAGAACTGGTACTTTCCAGAATGCTCAGAATTTCTCCCTGCCATTCATTTTAGGATGGGAAGAGATTCCCTGGAGAAGGGAAAGTCTACTCCCTATAAAAATCTCAACCTAAATGCAGTTTCTGTCTTTTGCCCTCAAGACATAGCACTGTGAACATCTGCATGGGTGTTTGCCCTTAGGGGCAACTACCTCTGGCATCCAGCCAGGGTACTGCATCCATGTATGGGAGAGATCAGCACCAACCATCCTGGTTAACAGAAGGCTTTGAGCCATTGCACAAGTCCAGAGACCTACACAGAACACCATCATATGGAGAAATGTAACACTAAATAAGAACAAACAACAAGGTACCTAAGTGAGGGGAAGTGAAACCTTACAGTACCAGGAAACTTGAAAACATGCAACACCTAAGCCCAATTGTTTTGTATTGTAGAGGAGAGGGAGGACAGAAGAATAAGTCAGTAAATATTGTTACGTTGGTTGATAAGAAGGACTAGAAAAATAATAAAATATATTGTGAAGAGTGCAAATTTTAGAAGGAATTGGCTAAACTACACTCCATGCATTGCCAAAAAATCCCCTTCACTACTGTAGTACAGTTAATTTATAGGATTATAAGTTCTTCAAAGTTAGTTTATCAGTGAATCTAATTTTAAGTAAACCCTTGGTTCAGAACACAAACTTCTGGCCTGGACTTCAATTGAGAAGAACAAATGAGTGTGTCAACATTTTAAGGTAACATTTTACTTAACAGTTAATATTCTTTCCTTGAGTCCTGTTAGACCAGTCCAGACAAATGGGTTGTGTTCCCCTACCAGCAGATTGGTAGAGACAAAGAACTAATGAAAAGCCCAGGTTTCAATGATATCACTTCTATGCTTCTCTTCACCTCAGCCATAAGAGGTCCCTTAGCGTATGGGAGAAACATGGCAAACCTCACACAACTTCATTCATGGGCAACTATGAGTAATAAACAGTAAAGAACTACATACAGGAAAGCATAAACAGAAAGCTGTCGGAAGAAGATGAATCTGCAGAGCCAAGTGTACAAAATCATAGCAGACACAAGGGTACTACAGCATAACAAAACAAACACAGTTTCATGGGTGGGCTCTGGACTGTTCTAGCAGGACTCAAGGAAAGGACATTAACTGGTAAGTAAAATGTCACCCTCCATATCATTCTGCCAGACCAGTCCAGACAAGTGGGATGTACCAAAGCTACAACTCCACTGGGCAGGAAAAAGACACAGCAGCTCGCAAAATCCTTCAGCCAAAAGCCATGTCCGCCCGCGTGTTTACACCCAAGCGGTAATGTTTGACAAAAGTGGAAAATGATACCCACGTTACTGCCTGCTTGCCTGGATGGAGAAGAACCTCCTAGCCTTGTTGGCTCAGCACATTGCCAGGGTGAACAATGTGGAAGCAGACTTCCTCAGCCGGCATTCTCTGGATCCTGGAGAGTGGAAGTTGAGTCAGGAGGTATCTGCTTCCACATTGTCCACCCTGGCAATGTGCTGAGTCAACAAGGCTAGGAGGTTCTTCTCCACTCAGGCAAACAGGACAGCCATCTCCAGAGCTACCCCAGCATTCCTTGTGCTTCTTTGCTGATTGACAGAAGCCACTGCTGTGGCATTGTCTGAAAACACTCGACCCGCCCGGCCCATGACGAGGGGCTGGAAATGCAGAAGAGCCAACCTGAAGGCCCTCACCTCAAGGCAGTTGGACCACAACGCTTCCCTGCGGTTTCAATGGACTTAGGCCTTACAGTCTTGCAATAGACTCCCCAACCTAAGAGATTGGCATCCATTGTCAGGAGGATCCAGGAGAAATTGTCCAGCAACACGCCCTTCCTCAGATGACCAGGCTGCTGCCACTACCTGTCACGCCCATAGCCTCTTACATATGTATGGAGGGGCGTGCTTGTTATATAGAGTTCACCACTTTGGCAATGTTCCAGACTGACTATCTTGCAAAGGATTATGGTAATGGTAATCCAGTCATGTGGTGCTTGCCTTTGAGGTAAATGAAGACTATGGTAGTTGGCTCGAGTTTTAAGGCAATGACAGAAAATTTATTTATGAGGTAAATCAAAAATGCACACAGATTCACTTGGTAACACCTTAGGATGTCTTCTCCAGGATTTATATTCAAAATAACAATACAACTGAAAGCTTATGCAAGTAGCTTGTAAAGTCCATTAAACAATGGAAAGTCTTTCTCTCAGCCACTGCTGACAAACCTGCTCAGCAGTGCTAGTGTAGAGCAAATGAAAAATAAAAGCTTCTTCACAAAACAGCTTTTCTTTTCACATTCGGAGAACTTTTTATATCCAACGTGTGCACAGCCTGAGCCGTGCTCTGCTTTGATATCAGCTGGCTAACAAGCTTCAATCAACAGCTTTTCTCCTTCTCTGCACAAGTATTTCACTTTCCCCAAAACCTTCTTTCCTTCCACACAAACTTTCTGCTGTGCCAGTTACTAGAACGTTTCCTTTTTATGTTTGATCACACGTTCAGGATTTCTCTGTGCTAGCAACTTTGCATAAAGAACAGTCCATGAAAGTATCGTCTTCCTCTGTAATTATATCTTGTTCTTCTATTTGCATAGGTTCTATATCGGGGTCTGGATCAGAGGGCTTTACTAACTGACCTCCATTAGGACAGGAACTGTTTCTAAGCACTTTGCATTGCTCTAGGTTAGACAAACGTCCAAAGTTTATACCTGAGTTAAAGCTGGCATTAGGCTGTCCTCTTAGATACTCTGGCCAGTATGCATTTAAGCTTTTATGACCTGTCCTCCAGTCTGTATTCCTGGACCTCAGGGCATCTGCTCCATACCTCTTCCAAAAGGTATTCGTGTTCCTTCTCCCTTCAGCTGCTTCGGTCCTCTTACCGGCTGCTGCTTTAGGGTTCCAAGCTGAAGTTCTCCAAACCTCTGGATTTCTCCAATCCCTTGAAGCTGGCTTCTCATAGGAATCTCTCCAAGAACACGGATCTCTCTGAACTCCTCTCTCCTTCTCGCTCCTACTCCTCCCACTGCTACCTCTTTCTGAATATTCTGTTCTAGTTTTAAAGTTCCCAGTTTCCAACTCCTCCCTTTCACTCCTCAGGTGTTGGTGGTCAAACTCCCTCCTGGCAGCTGAGTAATTAGGAGTGACGTAAGGGTTTCTCAATCTGGGCTATACTCCTTCTCCTCATCTCCACTAGGGGCTTTCTGCAGGCCGTTGCAGCCTGGAATAACCTGTATTTTAGGAAAACATGCAGTTTTATTCCTCTGACCTGACAAAACAGGTCCCTTGATTAGGGTAAATTCCTTTCCTTTGTCACTATTCTCTGGGCTCTGATGAGCTTCCTTATCACATACCTTAGGGTGGACCTTGCCATCAATGGGAGTGGAAGCCTGTGCTTGAACACCTGAGAACTCTGGGATCATAGTCAGCAGGGACCACTGGAACAGTTGCATATGAGCACGCATCCACAGCATTATCTCTATGGTTCCCGTCACCATCAATTTGAGGAGCTGAAGATAATCCCAGACTCTAGAAGCCTGATGTGCACAGAACAGCGCCAGCTGATCCAAGAATTGTTTGACTTTCTCCTCTGGCAGGAAATCTCTGCCCCCTCAAGCATCGAAATGTGCTTTCAGAAACTCCAGGGACTGGGAAGGCAACAGCTGGTTCTTATCCTGACTGATCACCCAGCTGAGGCTCTCCAAAAGGATACCACTCAGGATGCCACTTGAGATGTCCCTGAAAGGGAATGGGCTCAGATGAGCCAGTTATCCAAATATGGATAGACACAGATTCTCTGGCACCACAGCACCATGGCTGCTACCACCATGACCTTGTAGAATGTCCACGTGGAGGTGGATAGCCCACAAGGAAGGGCGGCAAACTGAAAGTGAGAGCAAAGCATGGCAAAACGCAGAGGCAGCTGCTGATCCACTTGGATCGGTATATGAAAATACGCCTTGACCAGATCCAGAGAAGCTAAGAACTCCTCTCTGTGCACTGCTTGAATCATGGAGCGCAAGGTTTCCATCCGGAAGTGCAGGATGTGCAAGTGCTCATTGATTCCCTTGAGGTCCAGGTGGGCCAGAAGGAACCATCCTTGTCTTTCTTTTTTGGGCAACACGAAATAGATAGAATATCTGCCCTTGCCCTGCACGTCCACAGGACGAGCATCACCGCCTTTAGGCGCAACAACTTGTCTACGATGGCCTGTACAGAGGCACTTTAATCACAGATCCACAAGGGGTGACAAAGGTATCTGGAATTAGCTCTTTGCCCTCCAGAATATAGCTGAACCGAATGGTGTCTAGCACCCAATGATTCTTGGTAACCCAGGTCTATTCCTGAAAGACGAAGCCTGCCTCCAACTGAAAGAACCAGGGAATGGGCCCCCAAACCTTCACTGCACAGCCTGGAAGGGTCCTCCTTTGGAAGGGAAAGAGTCCCTGGGCCCAAGTGCTCCACGAAAGGACTGAGAATGAGCGCGAAGCCTGGAAGCAGAGGGGAAGGAAGGTTTTACAGATTGGCAACAATGAGAATCTCCAAGACCCCTGGGAATCTGATCAACGCACCTTTGTTGTATGGGCAAAGGCTGATGAGAAAGCGGCACCAGCCTGCTTCATAGGTCCCTTGGACCTGTCTTCTGGAAGGCGATAAGATTTTGTCTCACCGGGTCCTTCACCAGCTTCTCTCACTTGGCACCAAACAGAAATTTCTCGTTAAAAAAAAAAAGTTGGGCCATATGGGCTTTGGAAGATGAGTCCGCTGCTCAGTGCCGAAGCCAAAACAAAAACCAGTGCTGTGACACCATTGTCAGGGCACCATCCCTGGCCATCAAATGTACCAGGTCATACATGGCATCAGAAAGGAAGGCCACAGCAGACTCCAAAGGAGGGGAAGTATCATCTAGCAGAAAAAACTGAATCCACTGGAGCAGGGCATGAGATGTCAGGCTGATACATACCACCAGCTGCAGAATAGCTGTTGTCATGGTGAACTGGCTCTGCAACAACGAATCCACCTTGCAGTCCAGAAAATCCTTTGAGGCCAAGCCACCTTTGACAGAAATGGTGGTCTGTCTGGTAACCGCTGTGACCTGCGCATCCACCTCGGGAATGCCAAACAACGCAATGTACTCCTTCTCCAGAAGATCGTAGACCTTCTTACACACCCTTAGCTCCTTAGTCAGGGAGTCAGGAGAATCTCACTCCAACCGGATCACGTCTTTGATCACATCTGGGAATGAGCAGTGGATTTCTACACCGCTTGAAGGTGTGGATGTACCTTCGGCTGTGGCTCTATGCCAGAAGCATCTGTCAAGTTCAAAGGCAGATGAGACCCTGGCCATCAATACCACCAGCTCCTCCTTCCAGAATAGGCGAATTAGTCTGGCCTCTTCACAATCTTCTGAAGGCGAGAGTACTTCTTTATCCACATCAGAGTCCAGTACTGGGCCATCTGAATCAGTCATAGTCAAAATCTCGGACAGCTCTCAGCTGTTACCGATCTCCAGGGGGTACCCCTCCTGGGGACGCTTAGCCAAAGGTAATCCAAACAGAGCTTCAACTCTCAGCCTGCCCCACATGAGACTGTGCCCAGGGACACCCAGAGGCTGCAGGTTGTGAATTTCCTTACCAGAAGTACCAGGCCTGCTACAAAAAGAAAGGAATTCCGAGAAGGACAATCGTGAGTCTGGAAGCTCTCCTCTTGGAAAGGACCCCCCAACACCAGGGAGCACAGCCGCCACAAATCCCCTAGAAGACGATAAGTGGCTCACTACATAGTCACTGGATCCTCTGGCCTGCTGAATATTCTTACCCATAGTGCCATCCGTCACCTCCTGACTTAAGGCAGGTAAGGCCAGACTAACTTCATCCCTCAGCAGGGAGAGGAGAAGTGGACCCTCCAGGGTCCACTCAGAAGCTGCCATACAAGAAGAGCAGAGTTTAGAATCAGAGATGAGGCACCTTGCTTGCCAAAGGTCAAACAAGGTTTCTTGGAAGAAGACAGAGAGAGTTATGGCAAGTATCACAATAGTGCGCGCTAAGGCTGCGGTGGCCCAATGGCATGTATTCTGCTTTTATTGCAATGCGTGTTACAGGCACTAGGGAAGTAGCATGCTTTGGAGCTTCTTGGGTTGAACATGTGCTGGGACCATGTGACTGCCAGGCACACAATAGGTAAAAATATTACTAATGTGTGCAGAAAAGAATGGGAAACTTCCACACTGCACCAACATTCATCAGCATCCACCTCGAATTGCATCCCAAGAAGACTGAATTCGGAGCCCCCAACAAGGACAATGACAAAGGTCAAGCCTTGGTACTCACCCCTTGAGAGCCCCGGGCAGAGGATCCATGCCGGGTTCAGCTCTACTTCCTGAAACTGTTTCTCTGACCTGGCAGCATTGCGTTTTAAGGTGGCTGGCAGATAGATTCCTCTGAGAGCCTTCTGCAATCTTCATGAGAAAGCAGAGAGGGCAGAGGAGGAGGGAGGGGGTGTTGAGGTTGTGTGAGGCTGCTGAATTCTTCCATCTTTCCAGATCCGTTCAATTTTCTGGCTACTTAACAGGCTCTTATCCAGGATAAGAGCATGGAGCTAAACCAAATATCCCCCCCCCCCCTCCTATGGCTACCAAAAAGACTGCAGTCTAGTGGAGCCTCTCACATCACGCTCAAGGTGGTCGTTCACAAGTGTTTAATCAATCTTTTCCTCTAAAACTTCACAGTTTTTTCTTAAGAGTGGAGAAAATCATCCACCATGTGGTGGAGACAAAGAGACACTGAAGGAAGATCTTGTGGCTGAGGCGAATAGAGGCATAGGAGTGATGTCATTGAAACCTGGGCTTTTCATTGGTTGTCTCCACCAATCTGCTGGTAGAACAAAACCCACTTGTCTGGACTGGTCTAGCAGGACAATATGGAAATACTGGCTGCCACAAAGTAATTACCTCCTCACTACTGAACCCTGACACTTAACACTCCAGGAACTCAGACATACTCTGGTCAACAGCTCTCTGCACTCTTGTGCTCCTTTTTTTCTGCCTAGAAGTTCTACAGCATATGCCTGGACCACACATGTGTGTGCGACAAAGGCTGGATAGCATGGAATTTCTATTTAATGTGTAGTAATATGGCTTGTTCAGCTTTCCTAATAGGTGTACTGATGTTCTAGGACCTATTGCAATATTTACTGCCTTTTCCTAGTAGGGTTCTTATTCTGTGAGTTTAGAGTTAGGGATGGCATGGTAGATTTGCTCTTGGTCTCCCAAAGGACTTTTTTGTATTAATTTCCAAAATGCCTTGTACTCAGAGGGCTTGTATTGCCATTACTGAGATTTTTGTTTTGTATGGTTAGTTGTATGAGGAAGTGTCCTAGGTCTGCACAGATTGTTGGAAAAGGGGCTGGGTTGTGTGGATGTAGACTATATGTTTGGATTTAATGCCATATAGAAAAGCATATATGTGTTGAGGAGCCTGAGGAAGGGACTGTGACTGAATGGGTGCAACCTCTTGTACTGCCCGCTCCCCCCTCACCGTTGATATGACCTGCAGATGCTAAAACCTGCACTGCTACCCTCTCTCCAGTTCTTTGTTGGGGGTGGGGCTGGGGGGTTGAGCATGATACAGCACAGGGATGGAGAGTAGCCCAGGTAGCGGGTTTTTTCTCTTTCAAAAGTTGCCAACCCTAAATGTAGCATGCATCTAACCTATTGACGCTTCTTCATGCACTTTCTCAGGGTCTCTGAGAAGGCTTAGAATCCCAGAGGTCATTCCTTAGCATAACACTTGGCATACCTGCAACATATGCACTGACATAAAACAGACCATTATGACCAGAATAAACTCCTCCTCACTCTATTCATATCTCTGAGAAAGATAAAAAGGCAGCACTTCTGCAGACCCCTCTATACAGGGCTCTGGTGCAGTTAATTTTCCATATCGTCCACAGGATTATCTTTATGTAAAACATCAGAGGTACTGTTTTTCACAAGCTGGCTTATTAGAACATACAATACGACTAAGCCCATATGAATAGATCAATGGAATGATCTAGAAAAGCTTTGGCATCTATTTTCCTCACCTTGTCTTCTGTAAGATGGAGTCATCCTGAAAATGTGTTGGCAACTCTGCCACGAATTCTAGGAAGGAAACAATCCTTTTGTTTAAAAATCCATGGTATGGGAGGAGTCTTATCCTCTTCTGTTATACATATATGCAGTAACCCAGCTTGTAAACGTGGTAAGGACAATCTTTTCTCCACTATAAATGTGCTTATCAGGTCTCCTAATCAGGGGGGAGGGGGTCACTTATTAAACAGTGTTTGAAAACGCTATTAATGGATGTTATTTGCCACAGGGACCATTTTATGCAATGGACTCTGTGACAAAAAGCGCAAGTTAATGTTAGCACATGCTATTGGCAAATGACCCCCATGGTAAAATGGGTAAATACTTCTTGAGTGTAAGCTACAGTACTTGGCCAGTACTTGATGTCTCCTCTAGACTAGCCTTTTTTTTCTTTTTAATTAATATTGCTCAAATACTGTTTGTCCGAGACTTTACACTTTTCCACAGGATGTGAGCTGCGACAAGCCTCTCCCCAGTCTAGTTCTCTGTCAGGAGATCATAGTCCAGTCCTGGTCATCACTTAATGGTGATACCTACTGGCTGGATTTAGAATGCATATGTACTAGGTTTCAGAGGTAGCCACAGTCAGTGGCCCCTGACCAAGGACTATCGCTAAATGGCTAGATTAGATGAAAGGTTATTACAGAGAGAACAAAAAGCACAGATATTTGCAAATGAAGGTTTGTGGAACTATAGCCTACTAGAGGACTTTATTTAAACAAAAGCCTCAGATAAACATAACAAAGTCACTATCATGTTGAATGGTAAAAAAAAAAAAAAAAAACACACTTCTTGCGGGGGTTGCTAGTAAAATCTAGATAAGACATCCATATATAATAGAAATTTCCTTCCTTCAATTAAAATCAATTAATCCAAATTCATCAATGGTTAGTTTTCATCAGTACACATCCCATGCAAATTGATTTCTCATTATTTTGACAATACTTTAACAATTAATTAGAAAGGCCATTTTAAGTTAGTTATCATTCAGTCCATGAGGCTCAACTCTGTTCAAGTAAAAAATCCATTTAGATTCACATCTCAATAATAAATTCAATTGATTTTTCCTTGTGCCTCTTGGGAACATGATCAATACACATACATTTAATGCAATCTCAGTTAACATCATGAAATTTCTCAAAATGTGCACAGAGGGTTGTTACAGCCCCTTCTAACTTATTCATATGTTCCAAAGCTCTGATCCTCCAGCATGGACTTTTACAACCCACATGAAAATATTGAGTGATAAACCACAGATATCCTATTAAAACTAGAGTTAAAGGTTTGCCCAGAAATTTTGAATTGAGGGAAATAAAACATTTAAAATTGGGAAAACTGGGAAATCAATAGTTTTACCTGAGTAATGATGGCGTGCACGATGTACACATACATTTATTAAATAGTTTTGCTTGAATAATTATAAAGAAATCTCATGCACAAAATATTTTATATCAAAAGCAACTTCAGAAAAATGAACTGATATAAAGGGGCCCTTTTACTAAAGTGCGCTGGGCGGTCAATGCACATTTTAGCATGCAGTAATTATGAGCGAGGGGGCTGTGGTAACTATTACCATGCAGGCATGACAACTACTACGCGCTAGAAACACATTAATTGTCCACTGCGCGATGGAGTGGGAACGGGTGGAGTGTGTGCATGGAAAGCACACTGCAGTTTGCGCAATAGTACATTTCATGTACTCGCTTTCAGTGTGGCAATTAGCACAGGAGCACTTAACGATACGCCGTGCATTGTAGTACAGCTTTGTGCACTAACTGGTGGCGACATGCTGGGGACGCCCCCGACAACCCATGAGTCGCGTTACTTTTGCTCTCAATGTGCGGTAAGTGCAGACCCTTGCCAGTGCTTTAGTAAAAGTGCCCCAAAATACACTTATGTAAATGGGTCATAAGCTGTAACTGTTAAAGATATGGCAAGCCGTATGTTCAACACTATATAGCTTGTCTGTGCCTTGATGAATACTAATTTTATACAAAAAAACTATCTTCTTTTTCTTATGAAGACTTCAAATGGCACTAGGAAAAAAGAACAAAACAAAACTTTTAAGGTTTACTATATTAACAAAAGTCTTGACTCCTGGAATTTAGAAATTTTAATCCGTTATAAGAAGTTATTCTAAAAATGCTAGAAACACAATTCATTTGATCACTGTATTCTAATTTTGATTTGTACAACTTTTCACTTATGTTCTCTTCCCTGATAGGTTCACTGTTCTCTGCTTGTTCTAGCCTGTCTCCTGCTTCAAAACTGGTCCAGGAAGAGCACCATTGTGGTACTGAACTCTTTCCCAAGCAATATTCTCTTTAAGGAATGCGCAGTAGAACTCCAGAGGCTGGTTGCACTGTTACCATCCAGAATCTAGTAGAAATGGTGGGAGCACATCCTGTGACTGCTGTGCACAGGTTATGTCAGAACAGCAAACAGGTCCAAATTTAAGATTTTGGCACTCGTAAGCAAAACTAGATGGTAGATAGCAGGAATGTAGGGTATGTCAGAGATCCCAAAGTCTGGAGGGCCAGAAGAGTAGCCGAGGAAGACTATAGTGCCACAGTGGTGCACCTTTGAAGCAGTACAGGCATACGGCCCTAAAATAAACAGGAACAGCAACTCCGTGGCCTGGCTATTTGGTGTCTTCATAATTTGGTATCCTAGGCAGTTGTTAGCTCTTCCTAAATCTGGTCTGGCACTGAGCATTTTCAAAACTAAATGTAAGTGCAGACAGGGCTGGTGCAAGGGATTGAGTGCCCTAGGCAAATCTTCAGCCTTATGCCCCTCCCCCTGAGATTTTGATAATTAAACTCAACTATCATGATCAGCCCAGCACTACTCCTCCCCCAACCATCCTGCAAAAATGTTTAACCAAACATCATGTTTTTTAAATATTTGCTTTGGGCAGAAGCAGGGCCGCTGTTACCCATGGGCAGCTGGGCTCCCGTTGTGCAGGGGCCCAGGGCAGCTGCCCCCTTTGCCCATAGGTGAAAGCAGCCCTGGTGCAATGACAAAAGCATGTGTACTTTTATGAGACTCGGGTATAGGCACTGAGTCATAAAATATGCAACTATATAAACACCAGCACCCAAGCAGATACAAATGTACATTAAAGCCACAGTTTCAAATGCCTTTTTTGAAGACATGAAGGCAGCTGTGTGTCCTTACAAAATAAGTTTAAAAGAGGTGCCTACTTGGCCTCCCAGCCTAGACAACCAGTTATAAAATTACTCTCCATGTGCTCACATTTACAACTGATATTTGAGGTGCATAATTTTTCATAATTTTAAACATGACATTCAAATTTAATTGCAAACCCTGCCATATCTCTGCCCTTAGGAATACCTGCTAAAATAGCAGGTAAACTTACACATGGATGGGTTGCACACATAAATTTGTCCTTCTAGTCAGCAGGCAGTTTATAAAAGCCCATTTCTACTACCACTACAATGCAATGACTCTGGAAATTACTGTCCCTAACTGCTAAGTGTTCTTACCAGAGTTCTGATAATAGGCAACCACTTGAGGTAACGTGAGTTAATTGAGTTAGGCCAGAACAGAGGTTCTCAACCCAGCCCTTGGGATGCATCCAGTCAGTCAGCATTACAGGATTTCCACAATGAATATGAGCTAGATGGAGACAATGCATGCAAATTTGTTTCATGCATATTTATTGCAAACCTGACTATCTGGGTGTCCCAAGGATTGGGCCAGAATATTTATTTATCATCATCACATCTATATATACAGGGCCAGTGCAAGGATATCAGGCACCCTAAGCAAAACTTCTTCTGGTGCCCCCCCACCGCATACTTACCTAATGGCTCAGTCCTCTACTCTGTGGCTAGCAGCAGGACAGTTGCACTACACTAACAAACATCCCAACAGTTGAGTTGCAACCTGCTGTCCTGTGGCTGGCATTCATAAGAAAGGGCGCTTAAGGGAACACAAGATTCCTCTGCGATGCGGGGTCAGTCTCATGAGATCATCTGCGAGATTGACCACATGCCACACAGGAAACTGATTCGCTCTTAAGCGCCCTTTCTCACGCCGGCCCCAGGCAAGAAGATTGAAGTTCAACTGCTGGGATATTTGTTGGCACAGCATGACTCTGTGTGCTGTAGAGGAAATTGATGCACTCTTTTTATGGCCTTTCCTGCTGCTGGCCATGGAGCCGGGCGCTGAGGTGCTGGCTTGCAGCTGTCCCTTTGCTGCCCCCAGAATGTTAGTGCTCTAGGCAACTGCTTAGTTTGCTTACTGAAAGCGCCACCCCTGTATATATAGTATAAGGCATAACTGGTTTTTGCATGAAGAAATCTACGCATAGCAGAACATTTTAAAAGGAAAGCTTTGACCATGAGCTAATACATGTAAGTCAGCACCTTTTCCTGATGTTTCTGCTACGGCACCTCTGTCAGTCTTCCAGGGATCTCTTCTGTCCTTTTCATCCTGCTGTGTGGTCGGGGGTAACACCCCAGGACCTCTTTTCTCTGAAGCATTCGCTAGATTGGTATCACTGCTCCTGAATTTTTCCAGCTGCGAGAAGAAGATCTGCTGAATGTATTCCTGGACTGAGCACTCAGGGACAGAGCCTGTTCCTTCTTCGTACTCTTTCTCAAGTTTCTTAACATTTTCTTCTGTAAGAAGTAGAACTACAGGCTTGGCATCGGGTGGAACGTGGTCCTGGGAAGAGGAGGGGTTTGGCAGAGGCTCATTCTCACCATCCTCCTCCTGCCCATCTTCATGGTACATGTCGGAATCCATTATATGGATGACAATGGTCAAGAGCCAATCACTGGGTCATTGCCCTGATAAAAGAGAGAAGACCTCTTAATCACACTATGCAGATGGATGTACCTAATAAGTCTGGGTAGGGAAAAAGATTTCAAGTTGGGGTAGTGGAGAAGGACTGGTTTCATTTTGCTTAGCATGCAGTAAAATCATTTTATAAATAGTGACAGGGAAGATTTCCAAGGCATTTTTGTGGGTAAAACAGTGTTTTACATTCAGAAATAGCCTGATATAAAACTGAAGACAGACTTGCACGCATACAGCTTGTATGTGCCTAGGTTTAGCTGGACTGAACAGCAGTGTTCCTGGAGGTGGGAGTGGGCTTGGGGAGGGGTTAGCCTTGGCACACAGTGGGGGGTTATTTTAGATGCATCCTCACATTTAATAGCAGCATTTATACATGTAGATTAGCATATGCATGTAAATGCTATTTTCGAATAGGGCCACTGACATGTGGTGATACTATGTCTGGATGTCCAGGGGCGTGGTTAGGGTGGGGAGAGAGGGTGGTTTGGTGGGCCTTCAATATATAAACAGAAAAAAATGATAGCACATATGTGGATTCTCCATTTGACTAAGGGAATTCTCGTTTCAAGAAAAAATGATAGATATCGGCATTCACAGTTGCTTCAAAGCACGAATAAGTGCCTGCTTGAAGAGGCAACTGTGAAGGCTAAGGCCTGGTCCCCCACCCCTGATCACCCCCCCCCCCCATATTGATCTCCATGCCCAATCACCCCTGCTAGTATTCTGATCCTCCCACCCCACCCCACCCAAGGCATCCAAGTCCCTCTCTAACCCCCTTGAAAGCCAATCTCCCAATACAGCTGATACCCTCTCTCACCCCTCCAAAGCATCCAATACCCTCCCAGGTACACACCACTCCTGATATTAAGATCCCCCTCCCCTATTTCATCTTTGGTATTATTGGGGCCCCTGGTCACTAGTGGGGACAGCAGTAATCCCCAGTTGCTTCTGTGGATTCCAAAATGGTGCACATGACTTCCAGCAGCAATCCTGCAGTATTGACCCCCAGAAATTCTACACACTATCCACACATTTTCTTCTCACCCAATCACACCTTTCCCATTCCTACATTTTTCTCATGATCATTCTCACAACTCCACACTGTTCAGGCCTATCCTCTACACTGGCCCTTCCACTCCCACACTCACAGCCAGCATGCCACTAAGCGTACCAAAACCTACAAAAGCCATGAAAACCACCAACAGCATAAACACTGTTGTTTAAATAAAATTCAAAAAAATAATTCTAAAAGTGTTTTGGTCCTCTCCAGAGACAGTCTACGACTTGGACTAAGCAATTTTTTTTTATGATGCGGGATGGTCTGGACTCCTCTTGCCATCGCTCCTGGAGGCAAAGAAGTAGCATGTCAGGGTAAGACTGAATGCAAAATCTGTGAAAAAACTGCAGGTGCAAAGCAGCACATACTTTCCTCTCTCCATTGGAAGTGTACTGTAGTTGTATGTCTTCATTTTTACAGCAAACCCTTGGGAATGCATATATTCACTAGTGGCAGGCCTGCTCTACAGGACACTGGCCCCTTGGAGACAACGCTCCATACTCTGGGCAGTCATTGTAACATAGAAAATAGGTGTGGGGAGGGTGAAACGGTATTAGGCGCTCTATTGTAGGTGAAACTTCAGTCTTGTATCCAGCCAATTAATTTTCAGGTCACTAAATACTTCTTCTCCCTGCTGAGATTTTGATAAACTCCACAAACACCCTAACAGCATATCTCAGACTCTCAGAATGATCTTGTAATAATGTACAATTGGACATCATTGGGGTGATTTTGGAAGCCCTAGTCATGCTTTGGACATCTGAAAATGGGCATAGAGACATCTCCAGAGTTATTTTAGAAGCCAGGTCTATGGACATCCCCAACATTAGGATGTCCAAGCTTGAACAGAGAAGTGGCTGAGGCATTCCCTGGATGTCACCGCCTGATCTCAGAAATGTCCCAGCTGTCCAGAGTCACGTCTACATTTAGAGCTGCTCGAGGCATGAATTAGCATTGGGAAAGTGCTCATTTTGGCTAAAAACCATCTAGAGGGTGTAGAGCAGATAGCACTCCATCACCCCCAGTATCAGCACAATCAGTGGGATTTTGAATCCTGGCTTCCCTGGTCCTAGTCCACTATGCTAACCATTAGGCTATTTCTAGACATCCAACTTCTGGAATGCTAGGGAATTCTAGGGACTCTACTGTATGTACTGTAGACACCCCCACAGATCTCCATATCTGGCAAATCCGCATTCGTGAAATCATGTCTGCACCTGGATGTGCCTGCTCTTTTTTTCCCCCCCAGACATTTTGGCTTAGACATCCCAGATCACATTTGGAGGTCCTTTCTAAAATGCCTCTCCACACTTTTAAATATTACAGGTTTTTTTGTATATACGAGGGCAATATCCAAAAATGCCCACCTTCTCAGTGGGTCAAAATAACTGCCAATAGTTCTTTTAGTTTGTGTGGCTTTCAGGACTTATTGTTTTGCTTTGACTTCAGTTGCTCTTTGTCGCCCCTCAGAAGCTCCCCACCCTTGCATCCATCTAATGTGCCTAATAGTGAAGCCAGCCCTGATGAGGACAGAAGCTCAGATACAAGGGCAATACTGCCATACTCTAAAGCATGAAGGAAGACAGCAAATTCAGGATACATAGAAGAAGGTGTATTATGGAGTCCTGAAAGACAAGGACAGGCCACAACCCGGTAGCGAAAGCAACTGTACATGTCCTTTCAGTGCTGGAGTTATGGACACAGTTATGATTATAAGATATGCTAAGTGGGTAGCTATGCCTCTGATCCTTGACAACTCGTTTATAAGGTTACCAGATTTATTCGCAGGCATATCTGAGGCATTTATTTGAAGGGGGGGGGGGGGGGAAGGAAGGGTCACTTACTTCAAGGTTTTAGCAGCAAGTTGTGAAGAAGGGAAGAGAAGTCGTTACCCTGCCCCACCATCCATCCCATCCAAGGAGACAAATCAACAGAAAAATAGAAACAGTAATGCATTTCACCTCACACTGTGCAAAATATAAAGATACTGAACGTAAATTCTTAAAAACTGATATATTCAGATCACTAAATTTGAAAATACATGGATTTTTTTTACCCCCCCCCCCCTATCCCCATTACTGGCATTGGGGACAGGAGGCTGACAAACAGGTGGGAGTTGGGGACACAGCTTTATAATCGGGAATAAGCCCTGAAAATTATGGACATCTCGTAATCTTACTCATTTATGAATGTTCCTTATTGAGATGTGTGTTTGCTTATTATGTTGTTATCTCTTTGCCGCCTGTGTGTGTGTTTAGCAACAGAAAGGAAACGCCACCAGAGCAGACATATAAATGCAGGCAGAACAAGGAGGAACACAAGGAGAAAGCAGGCATAATACAAATTACATTCACATACATAACAGGAGAAGAACAACTGAAAACTTGGCTGTACACACAGGTATTTGGTCAAAGCACCAAATAATCTGGGTTTGTTATTTTGCTCTGTTGTTTTTTTAATATTTATCTATTTTATTTCTGCTAGATTCCCTCCTAATTGTACACTTTTAGTAGAATTTGAAGTTGTATTATGTATTTATTTCCACCCTTTACTTTTTATGTTTTTTATTTTTTAGTTCTTTTAATTTGTAAACCAAGAGAGAGACAGACACCAAATCTAGATATAAATGCACTACCTCCACCCCTTCCAGGCTCCAGAATGAATAATGACAGTCTTGTGCAGGGAAATAATCACTGCCTGGAGCCACTCTACCAGCCAAAGATGTCTTTTAGGCCCTCATAACCCTGAATATCCTCCATGAGCCATCAGGGCAGCTTGGCCTCCTCCACTTCAGCCTTCTGGTAGCCAGGAAGCAGGATGCCCTGAACCATCCCCAGCCCAGAAGCAGGCATGCAACAAGGTTCATCTAATCTGAAAAATATATAGATTCAAGAAGAGACTTACTATTGCACAAAATCCAGCATGTCCACAGAAAAAAAATTAGTCTAGGACAAGACTTATAAGAACATAAGATACTGTATGCCCTACTGGGTCAGACCAAGTTCCATCAAGCCCAGTATCCTGTTTTCAGCAGTGGCCAATCCAGGTCACAAGTACCTAGTAGTTTCCACAAAAGACACAGGTTCCACAATTCTTGTATTGGGGCAAGCAGTGGATATTCTGAGTCCACTTTAATAATGGTTTATGGACCTTTCCTCCAGGAACTTGTCCAAACCTTTTTTAAACCAGGCTATACTAACAGCTTTTACTACATCCTCTGGTAGCAAATTCCAGAGTTTGATTACACACTGAGTAAAAAAATATTTTCCATTATTAGTTTTAAATAGGTTAACCTGTAGCTTCATTGCAAGCCCCCTAGTCTTTCTATATTTTGATGGCGCAAACAATCAATCCACGTTTACCCGTTCCACTCCATTCAGACTTCTATCATATCTCCCTTCAGCCGTCTCTTTTCCAGGTTGAAGAGCCCTAACCTTTTTAGCCTCTCTTTTAGGGGTATCTTTCCATCCCCTTTACCATTTTGGTGGCTCTTCTCTGTACCTTTTCTAATTCCACTATATCCTTTTTAAGATACGGCGACCAGAATTGCACACAATATTCAAATTACAGAGGCATTTTAATATCCTTTGTTTTATTCTCCATTCCTTTCCTTATGATACCTAGAATTCTATTTGCTCTCTTGGCCGCTGCTGCACACTGGGCAGAGGGTTTTAACATGTTATCCACGATGATGCCTAAATCATTTTCCGGGATGGTGGTTCCTAATGTGGAACCTTGCATCATGTAAGCATAGTTTGTGTTCCTTAGTGTCCCTCCAGTCCAGTCCCTTTTCTCTGGGTTGTGCTCTCCTTCCAGCAGCTTGGAGACTGAGCACGTCATCATTTTGATGAATCTCGGGTATAAATACCACTGGCACCTCCCACCAGCTCCACCTCCAGAATGCTCAGTCTCCAAGCAGCTGGAGGAAGTCAGTAAGCCAGGGGATAGGCTTACTGGAGAGACACTTAGGGAACTAGTGGGGTTTTGTTTTGTTCTGTTCTGTATTCATTTTATTTCACCTTATTATTTTTTCTTCATTTACCCTGTGAGTTGCTTGGCACGGTTCTTGGTAGGCAAGATCTCTTCCCCCCCCCCCCTTCCCCTCTATAGCTTCGGGGGACAGGAGGAGGCTTCGTGCAGCCCGCATCGGAAAGTTAAAAAAAAAAAAAGCAGAGGAGTTTTTTTCCGATCCCTGATCGGCCGGAGAAAGTACCAGCTGGTGCAGAGGATTGAACTTGCCTTGCTTTGACGTCTGTCCCTCCTTGTGCCAAAGCCCTCAAGGCAGCTGAGCGCGAGGGTGGGAAGTTTCAGCCTGTTGAAAGAGCGCAAGGAGGAAACAGCAGAGGACGGTGTTGGTGCTCGGTATCGGAGGCAGAGAGAGTGCCAGTAAGCTGCGCGATGTGCTTATTCAGCCACGCGGTCACGGCCACGTGTTTCAGTGGGGCCTGCTAACACACGGCCTGCTGTCACCGGAGAATTGGAGCTGCAGCGGAGAGAGGTACACTTTTTTCCTTTCGCGCGCCTTTCTCTGGGACAGTACTGTGAGAGCGGTTTGCTCAGGGGAAGCTTTCCCGGGTGTCCTTTGGCTTTTTGGTTACATTGAAAAAAACAAAATTGAGAATGGAGTTTCCAACTTGATATCTGTGGGTAAGAATATATAGTTATTTCTGTAGGTGCTATTTTTGTAGGCAAAGCTATTTGGATCTTTATTTATTTATTTATTAAACACTTTTATACCGTGCTTTCCCATGGACGACGCGCGGTTTACAGAGAACAATAGTATGAAAAGTACAATTGGAACAAGTACTTATTCAAGTTACATAGAACATTTAGGAACTTTATACAATGAACTTCATAAACTATTTACATTAAGATATGTAAGGTCGTCCATAATACAGGTAACAATGCAAGTTATATAAAGTGAAAATGAGATTTGGCTGAAGTTGTCTCCACCATGCTTAGAGTGCCTAGGTTATGCTTGCATTTATATCTGTGCTGCTGTGAGGGTTAGGTGTGTTGTTGTGAGTTTGTGTGTCGCTGTCTGGTTGTGGGCCAAAGTGTGTAGTAAAAAGGTGAGTTTTTAATTTTTTGCGGAATAACTTAATGTCATTTATCTGTCTGATGTTTTTGGGTAATTCATTCCAGAGTGTCGGAGCAAAGTGGGAGAAAGCTTTGAAGCTTTGTTAGTTTTTTAGCTTTTGTGAATTCTTTTGGTGCTTCTATTTTATGTTTGTTTATGCTCCTCTGATTGCGATTTGAAGTGTCCTTGGTGATTAAAGTGTTAATGAACGATGGTGCTAGGTTATTGATTATTTTGAATGTAGTTACTAGCACTTTGTAGTTTATGCGGCAGTATATTGGTAGCCAGTGGAGTTGGGATAGTATAGGGATGATATGTTCGATGGAACGAACATTTAGAATTGTACTGGCTGCTATGTTTTATACTAGCTGAAGCCTTCTAAGATTTTGTTTTGATGTACCTTGGAGGACAGTGTTTGCAAAGTCGAAGTGGGGTGTAATGATAGCCTGAGTGATGGATATGAAGTCATGTAGGTGTATTAGGGGGCGGAGCTGTTTTAATAGCCTAAGCTTATAGTGTATTTTTTTTGTTGTGTTTTTAATGTGAGATTCCATGCTGAGGGACTGATCTAGTATAACCCCTAGGTATTTCACTTCCTTTTTTGTTTTGATTTCATGGTTCTCTAGTACAATAGAAGGTGGGGGTACATAGGTTTGATTTCTAGTTACAAAAAGGACATCTGTCTTTGAGAGGTTTATGTGTAAGTTGTGGTTTTTGAGCCATTGTGATAATTTGTGAAAGAATTCTGATATTGGTTGCATTGGTGGGTTTGGAATCTTAAATGGGAGGTATAGCATTATGTCATCCGCGTATATGTGGTAGTGAACACGGAACCGTTTTAAGATTGAGCAGATTGGTTGTTGGTAAATATTAAAAAGGATTGCGGATAGAGCGGATCCCTGGGGGAGACCTTGTTCCTGCTTCTATGTTGTTGATGTTAGGTGATTAGTTCTCACTGTCTGAGTTCTATTTTGGAGGTATGAGGTAAACCAGCTATGGACAGTTGCTTTTAGCCCTATCTGCTGAAGTCTGTTTAGCATTATTGTTTAGCATTACTGTCAAATGCGGCAGTGATGTCTAGGAATAATAGTATGAACGCTTGTTTTGGATCATTTATTCCTCTTGTTAATGTGTCGAGTAGAACTGTGAGTGATGTTTCTACTCCATGGTATGGGCAGAAACCATATTGTTGTTCGTCAAGGGGGGGCCTGATGCATTGATGTGTTCCTGGAGTTGTATTTGGGTTACTTTTTCGATTAGCTTAGCCAAGAATGTTATGCTTGATATAGGTCGGTATGATGTGGGGGGAGCTTTTGTCTAGGTTGCTATTTTTGAGTACTGGATGAATTTGGGCATGTTTAAGTATGGGGGGTAGATGCCCTTGTTCCAGGGATTGGTTGATCATGGGGAGGATGAATGGTGAAAGTTTGGGTAAAGTCGTTTTTATCCAGTTTACTGGACACCTTAGGTCTAGATAAGATGTGGTGGTGTTTAAATTGGAAATTATGCTCTTAAGGGTGTTCTGAGAGAGAGGGTAAAAATGGGACCAAATTTTGTTTTGGTCAATGTGTGTTTCAATATATGTTGTGGGGGATGGTGATTGAAGTTTTATTTGTTCATGTAATAGTGGGCAAGTGTTTGTGGGGAAATATCTGCTTCTGTTGCGCTTGAGTTATATGCTTTGTTTGTTAGGTTCTGAACTATGCTAAACAGTTCTCTGGGTCTGTTTAAGGATTTAGCTAGTATGCTAGAGTAATAGTCTCTTTACATTTTCAATAGTCGTCTTGTATTTGTTGAGCATGTTTAAGTAGTTCTCATGGTTTGGTAGAGATTTGGAGTGTCGCCATTTTCACTCTGCTTTTCTCAGGTCAGTTTTCATAGTTTTTAATGTGGTGTGATACCAGGGGGCATTTTTGTTTTTGGAGTTATTTTTTCCATTTGGGTGGTTGTAAGGTATTTTGTGTGTAGCGGCACTTGATATTATTTTGTTCCAGTTCTCAGTTGATTCTTTGAGGTTAGTTGGTTCAAGCGGAAGATGAGGTATGATTTGATCTAGAAATCCTTCCTTATTGAATTTCGTAAATCTATGAGTCTGAGGCTGGTTTGGGAGTCTGTTTTGGGTATTGTCAGCATAGGAGAGGCTGAACTTTATCAGATGGTGATCTGACCATGGGACAGTGATGATCTCCAATGTAGATGGGTTGAAGGCTTCTTGGAGTGGTAGGAAAACAAGATCAAGTGGTTTACCTTTAATGTGAGTCTTGTAAACGGGGGTGCTTCTTGTGAAAGTTCCACAATCTTGGCAAGGACATGAATTTACTTGACTTGCAAAGGTTTGTGGGTCTTGTAGTTCATTCACACAAAAACTAGCCGTTTAACAAGAATAAAGAATTGTAGTTGCTCGAGTGTAAAGCAGAAAACAGATTTTATTTATGAGGTGTTATTCCCTCGCACAGATATGCTTGGTAACATCAACAGGATAATTTCTCCAGGAGTTTTATTCAGGAAACAAAACAAATAAGGCAACTGAATTACTTATGCAACAACTTAGTAAAGACCTTGATGGAACAGAAAAGGTCTTCCCTCTAGCCCCTGCTAATAAACTTTCTTAGCAGTGCTGGAATGAAAAAATAAACCCAAAAGGAAAATTCTCTTTATCAAAAAAAACAGCTTTCTTCCTTCCACACAGAGAAGAAGCTTTTTCCAAAGTCCCACGTGCACTTGTGCCTTGCTCTAATCACAGGTGCTTAACCAGCTGCAAACCATTTCTGGTCCTCTCACCACGTGGCTCCAACTTTCCCCAAAGCTTTCTCTCAAGGAAACTTTTCTGGGAAGCTAAAAAATCAGTACAGTTCCTTTTGGTGTTTGATCCTTATCTGAGGATTACTTTAGAACAGCAGCTTAGAGAGAGAACAATCCATACATTCAACTTCCTCATTTGATATTTCCCCTTGCTCTTAAAATATCATAGGGTCACTTTCATACACTGGCTCAGAGGATTTCTCTAACTGATCTCTACCAGGATAGAAACTGTTTCCCTGCTGTCTTCCTTGTGCAAAGCTAGGGAACAGATCAGAGTTCATACCTGAGATCACGTTGTCATTAGGTTTCCTCTCTGGGTATTTTGGCCAGTAGGTAGCAAAACCTCTGTGCCCAGCTCTCCAGTCAGAATCTCTGGACTTTAGATCTCTTTTCCCATACCTCCTTGAATAGGTATTAGAGCTCCTTCTTTCTGTAGATGCAGCCGTCTCCCTTACAGGTGCTGTCCGAGGGTTCCTGGCTGTATATCTCCAAGCCTCTGGCTTCTTCCAGTCCAATGAAGAATGCTTGCCCCAGGAATCTCTCCCAGCATACATACTGCCTTGGGCTCTTTTCTTAGACCTTCTGGACGTCTTGCTGTTCTTCCTTCTGTTCACGATCAGTCTCTCCTTCTCCAGCTCCCTTGCTGTCTTTGCTGTCTTTGCTCTCTGTCTGAAGAATTTCTTCTAGCATTAAAGTGCCTAGATGTCCGCTCTACCCTAGCACACTGCAGGTGTTCTGAATTAAGCCCTGCCCTAGGAGATGTGTGATTGAAGGACTGAATAATCAGGTGGACAAAGGTGAGTTGGTTGATATTGTGTATCTGGACTTTCAGAAAGCCTTTGACAAGGTCCCTCATCAGAGACTTTTGGCAAAACTAAAGAGTCATGGGATAGGAGGCAGTGTACTATTGTGGATCAGGAACTGGTTAAAAGATAGAAAGCAGAGGGTAGGGCTAAATGGCCAATTTTCCCAATGGAGAAAGGTGAATAGTGGTGTACCCCAGGGATCTGTGCTGGGTCCGCTGCTTTTGACATATTCATAAATGACCTGGAAAGTGGAATAACGAGTGAGGTTATCAAATTTGCAGATGACACAAAACTATTTAAAGTTGTTAAAACCCAAGAGGATTGTGGAAAATTGCAAGAGGATCTTGATAAATTGGAAGACTGGGCATCAAAATGGCAGATGAAATTTAATGTGGACAAGTGCAAGGTTATGCACCTAGGGAAGAACAACCCAAACTATGGTTACACGATGCAAGGTTCCACATTAGGAACCACCACCCAGGAAAAAGATTTAGGCGTCATTGTGGATACCATGTTAAAACCCTCGGCCCAGTGTGCAGCGGCGGCCAAGAGAGCAAATAGAATGCTAGGTATGATAAGGAAAGGAATGGAAAATAAAACAAAAGATATTATAATGCCTCTATATCGTTCCATGGTGAGACCGCACCTTGAATATTGTGTGCAATTCTGGTCGCCGTATCTTAAAAAGGATATAGCGATTTTAGAAAAGGTTCAGAGAAGAGCCACCAAAATGGTAAAGGGGATGGAAGGATACTCCTATGAAGAAAGGCTAAAAAGGTTGGGGCTCTTCAACCTGGAAAAGAGACGGCTGAGGGGAGATATGATAGAAGTCTATAAATTAATGAACGGAGTAGAACGGGTAAACGTAGATCGATTGTTTACTTATCAGAATATAGAAAGACTAGGGGACATGCAATGAAGCTACAGGGTAAACTATTTAAGACTAATAAAAGAAAATATTTTTTCACTCAACGTGTAATCAAACTCTGGAATTTGTTACCAGAGGATGTAGTAAAGGCTGTTAGTGTAGCTAGATTTAAAAAAGGTTTGGACAAGTTCCTGGAAGAAAGGTCCATAAACCATTATTAAGAAGGGACCCAGGATATCAATGCTTGAACCAATACAAGCATTGTGGAACCTGTGTCCCTTGGGGAAACTGCTAGGTACGTATGACCTAGATTGGCCACTGTTGGAAACAGAATACTGGGCTTGATGGACCTTGGTCTGACCCATTATGGCATATCTTATGTTCTTATGTTTTTATCATTGCTTCTCTGATTAGGCACATGTTTCCCTACTTCAGCTCTCCTAGAGGCTTTCTGTAAACCAGTGCATTCTGGGTCTGGTAGTCTTTTAGGTAAACACTCTGTTTTAGTGCTTTTACCAGCCAGCACAGGTTGCTTATTCAGAGCCAATTCACCTCTTGTATTATTTCTTCCTGAACTATGATAAGCTTCCTTATCACAGTCTGTCTGTCAATGATTTGATGGAAATCCATATCTAATATGGAGTTCAAAAATGAGGTTAAGTGTGAATTAGGTAATGATGGGAGATTTAGATCACCCAGGAGTATCACTGGATTCATATCGGTTGAAGTGCCCAGTAATTCTATTAGAGTGTCTGTGTTCTCTGATCTTTGTTCAGGTGGTCTGTATACTAAACATATTCTAAAGTGTCTAATTTTTAGGATAAGGGTATCCATGTTATTTGTTGTTGGATGTTAATAGTTTAGCTTTAAGAGATTTTTTTGTAATAAGGACACCACCTCCTCTTTTTTGTGCCCTGTGTGTATGAAAAATTTCATATTCAGGTGTCTTCAGTTGATTAATAAAGACAGTGTCTGTGTCAGCTAGCCAGGTTTCAGTTACAAAGATGATATCGGGTTTTTGGTCAGTGAGTAGGTCAAGGAAAATGGGAAGCTTGTTTTTCATAGACCTCGCGTTTGAAAGATAACATGTGAGAGTGTTGCATTGGGAAGTATGAATTCGTGAGGTTGGTTGAGGGTCTGTGATTGGTGTTATGTTGATTAGTCTTGAATGGTTAGCTTTGTGGCTATGCCCTATGTTGTAGACTAGGGGAGTAACGGCATTGCGGGTTGTGTTGTGTGTTATGGGGATAGTTTTATGGTAATTGTAGTTTAATCCATTGGTCAGAGCTAGGAGGGTGATGAGTATGAAACAAATGCATATTTTCCCCACGGAGTAAGCTAACTGAGGGAGGGGCGGGGGACGAGAGAGAAGCCTGCAGTCAATTAAAAAAACAATAAGTAGAAAGAAAACAAACTAAACGCTAACATTTGTGAATGTAGTAATGTGCAATGAAATGTCGGAAGCGTAGCCTTGAGATACTATGCACCTCTTGAAGCTATCAATTCCATTTTGCTCAAATCTTGAGCCCCCAAAGGAGCTAAAAACAAGGTAAAACACCACCGTTAAAGTGTAACCCTTAAAATTGGAATAAATAAATGATTCGTGTCTTTGTGAAAAGGAATTACAGTAAGATATCGTTGCTTAACAATCTAATGTCACACGGAGATCACTTATCTGAATAATCCGTTGTTGAAAGTTGTTAGCACAATAAAATTTCAAAATCTTGCTGTATGAACCTTCTTGCTTCAGAAAGGACTAATAATCCAATGCAACAATAATAGCGCGGACACAGCACTGCGTTTCGGGCGGTCAAAACTTTCTCCGCCCTGCTTCAACGCTCAAGCTACCGCATCAGAAAAAGTCCATATGTGAATTGCTGAAAAAACGCCAGCGCATGCTGTTTTGTGATTTATAGGGTAGAAATTGGCGTTAGGTTGTTAATTTGCAGTCAATTAAAGGCACAGTACCTTAAGGCAGAGATTCCTGCTCAGAACTAAACTAAGTTAATGCTATCAATCCTATTGCCAAATGAAAATTAATCTTAATTGTTTCTCCAGTGAGCCCGGCTCTCCGGGCTCTATGTCATCCAGCTGCTTGGAGACTGAGGTAACTGAAGACAGGAGGCGGATTCGGTGAAGATATACCGGTGACATCATAAAAAGGAGGAGTTTCTCAGTCTCCAAGCTGCTGGATGAGATAGGGAACCCAGAGGTCCGGGACTAGACTGGATAACACGATCAGGAAGCATATTTTCCTGAGGGGGGAGGGAGTTAAAGGAGTCATTTTTGGGTCTTGTCGTTTGCACAAGGGGTAAGTATTGCAGTTTTCAAATGAATTAGGTGAGTCTCTCCTATTGTGCGGAGGATGTAAACTTTTAATCTAGAAGTAAGGACTTGAGTTCAGGGTCTGAGGTTTCTCTTGAAGCGTATCATAAGACATGTTGCCTGGTATTTAATACATATTGTGTGTAAGACATCAATTGTAGCAAGTACAAAATATTGGGTGTCAGGTGCAAGATGGTAATTACACATATGACAGTGTGCAGTTGTTATGAGTAGTAGGACTTTAGTGGTACAGAACTATTTGAATAGAGAGGAGAACACAACAGTTTTGATCACCATGCCAGCTAGACCACAGTGTTTAGTCTGCGGGACCCGGTGGGGAATGGTGTCGGAGGCTGGTGTATGTAGAAGCCGCGCTGCAGAGGTGGCCTCGGTGGAGCAGGGAATCCAGGCTGGTATGCCACAGGATCCGCTGCCTTCAGTCTCCCAGGAGTCAGGGGAACCTCTGGAAGTGATGCGTGTGTCGGGGTCTCCTCTGCCCTTAGTCTTAGAACAGTCGGCATCAAGTGCCGATGCCTGCAGAAGCTACCCTTGTGTTTAACTCAAAGCCATCATAGGCAGCCTGTGATATGTACTTCGAGCACTCCCCGACACACTTTGTGAGGGTTTGGAACCACTGGAGGTGATCCCACCAAGGTCCGCCAAGAAACCTGTGAGTTCTTTTGCCAGGTCCCGGAGATACATGCCTGAAATACAGCTGGTAGGTTTGGGTTTGGTAACCCAGCATCGAGCCCTGGTAGCATTTGCGGTCGAGGGTGCAGGACTCCCTGCCCGGGGCATGAAGGAGTGAGTCTTTGGGCTCTTTTGCCGGTGTGTGGTAGACCCCACCACCATGGAGATGTGTGGAAGTTGCGACTTCTGGAAGCTGGGGCCCTGCTGGACCCAGTACATGGTGTCAAGGCATTGGCTAACTATGGGTACGCTGGTATCTCTTACATGCGGAGGAGGAGCTGCCCGAGGATGGCGGGGACAGGAACCTCCTTGGGTGAGACCTCATATAGGAGAATTTCAAGTTCCTACATGTGAGGGTCCTCTTCTGACTCTGTGGTGAGGGACAAGGCTTTCACCATGTCTCAAACAAACTCAAGGAAGGATGTGTCCTTGGGCAGGGACCTGTGCCATGATGCCAGAGGAGATGGTTCTGATGGGAGGTAGCAGTGCTTCCGTGTCTTCAGGGATGCCTCATCCTCGGACTCCCAGTTGGAGTAGTTAGTCAAGGACTTGACGACCGATGATGCCTGGGTTTCAGGACCCGGTTCGGGGCCCCGGTGACCCATGGCAGCTACTTGGCCAGAGCCACAAGTGCTCATGGGCAGGATCTTGCTCCCGAGGATCGGGCGTGAGATCAAGACCCACGCCGAGGGTCAATGCAAGGCTCTGGGCTCTCAAGGATTGTTTTGGCAGCCCAGAGAATCCTCAAGAGCGAGGTCCCCATGGTCTTGGCACTTGCAACGACAGGGCCGGGCATCAACGTCTGCTGTGAGGCGAGGAAGGCAGTAACACTGAGCTCCAGCGCCATCATCCTGGCTTTCCACTCAGGAGTTGCAGCCTTCGATGTGGACACTGGGTCCAACGTCGGTGAAGAGAGGGTGTCTTCGAGACAGGCTTTGGGTCTGGGATCTGTTGCCGGAGGCCTCCATGTTTGTTCGGGGTACCTTCACTGGCCGCTCCCACTCTGACTCTTCAGATTCACTCTGTGGGCAGTGGGATCTGGCATGGGGCTTGCCCTGCATTTCTGAGTCCCAGGATGAGGTCCTCAAGGATTCTTCTTTTTGCGTTCCCACTCTGGGGAACCCTTGTCAGAGTGTCCACAGGCCTGATTGAGCACCGCAGAGGCTTTATGTGACTCTGAGGACCATTACAGGGCCTTAGAGTGTGAAGCTATCGGGGATACCAGGGCAGAGTCTGATCTGTGGAAGATGTCATCTTGCTTCTGCTGACGACACTGGATGGCTTTCGCAGACATCTTTTTACACAGGGCGCAGATCTCTGGGCCATGGTTAGCCTCTAGACATTGTGCATATCGGTGAGAAACAAGTTTTTTTGCGCACTGATCACACTTTTTGAACCTGCTGGCCAAAAAGAACCCCGGCGAGGTCAAAGACCCTTGATGGGGCCAGTGGATAGAAAAAAGGCGCAAACCTCACTGAGGCAAAATATCCTAGAAAGGGTTTGAGACTCGATGCCGGAGGAAGCGAGCTCAGAAGCAGGAAAGGGACTGGTGCAACCGGAAAAAGAAAAAAAACAGTTTAACACACAATTTAATTAACTTTTTTCTGGGGAATTAAGATGAACATCTGTTGAGCTCTGCGGAAAAAAAGAGACCGAATAAGATGGCATTCTTGGGCGGGAAGGGACCACGCATGCGTGGTGGCATTTCCCAAAAGCTTTCTTTGAAAGCTGGGGAGAAGCTTCCGAGAGGGCTCCATCGGCACCGATGTCACCCATATGTGAGGACTGACTTCCTGCTTGTTCCTGGAGAACTACTGAATATATAGATGAAATTACATTCCACATTAGATCATAAATCTATTTAGGACATCAGGAAAATCTGCATAGTAAAATTTTTTTAAGAAAATGTTTTTCATGCAAATGAAATCAAATTTATATGGTAACATTTTCTGGAAAGCCCACGTCTGGTATCGTCTTCCTCATACTCTCATACTGCCTTAAAAGATATGTCTGAACCTTAACCTGGAAGGATGACCTCTGAGGGGGAGGGCATATTTCAGTCTGTGCCTCTGCAAATTTTGACTTCTCTGCTGAATTTGTGAAGAATAGTGCAATTTTAGTTTGTTTTATTCAGTGAGGTGGACATTTGGTTTGAGATCAGCAACTCCGTCTCCAAATGTGGGAGTGGTATTTGTTGAGGTTACTTTGCATCTGACCTGGAGACCTTCTGTTGCAGTTAGTATGGACTAATTCACTTTCCTGTGCAGTGTTATTACTTTATTGGTATAACATTTCTAAGTGTATAGTGCTCTACATACACAGAGAAGACAGTTTCTGCTTCTTGGAGCTTACAATCTTGTCAAAGCAGACCGACAAAACAAACAGACAAAAACCACATGAAGCTTTGAGTTAAGTATGGAAACTGATTAAGAAAGTCTGAACTAGTGGGATTAATTGAAGCAGGAGTGATTTAAAATGAGTGAATTTGTAGTAAGAGTTTTAAATGCAAATAATGGTACATGATAGATAAAACTTATTAGTGTATGCTAACTGCCTTTAAACATGCTGTTGAAGCAGCTAGTATGTGCTAATGCAGACCGCAATGTAAGAAAATGCAAAGGAAGCAAGCAGAAGCAACTTAATTCCTCATCCCACAAAACATGATGTATCAAATTAGATTATGCTAATTCCCCAATTGTAGAATCTCGAGTATCACTTCAATCCATGATCTGCTTGGTCTGCTGATACTAGATAATAGGCAGACAGAAGGCAATCTCTTTATAAGGCTTTCTATTGTTTAGTTTAAATGAATACCTAAAACGAGGCTTTCAGCTGGTAATCATTGTTGATCAGTACCAGTATGAACCAGATTTGAACTGAGAGGCTAAATATGAAGGATTACATAATCCACTGTCACGGCAATAAATCATTCAGTTCCCCTTATACACTATTTATTAGGCAATGCAGGGCAGATCCCCTTAAACAGTTGAAAAAATGGTCAGCCATGGAAATGAGACATTCAATTTTGGGCAATCTGAAGGGTTTTATGTAGGAGTCAAGTAGATTTGTTGGTAATTAGTTGAACAGCTACTGAAAAGTGTGAGTTAAATAAAAATAATTCTATAGGGAGAGAATAATGCACGTAGACTTTGAGTTATAAGAAGTCCAATATCTGGCAGATATTAAAAGCAATGAAATGCACAGGTACATTTAAGAGGCGAAGAATGTTTGTTGAAGATAAAAGAAGAATTAATTTTGATTTGAAGTTCCTAGCTACCAATGATAATGACAAAACAAGAACCAAATGGACAGGAAGAGAAGAAAGCTGCTGTGTCTCCAAATGGCCGAGCCTCAGGTGGTCAGACAGCAGCATCCAGATTGAGACTGCAGAAAAACAGGAAAGGGTATGGGAGGCAGGTGCCAGAAGAAGATAAAAGAATAGCCTCCAGACAGAGATAATGCACCAAGCAAAAAATGGGTTATTCAGCTATTCATAAATTAAGAAGATTCTTCCTTGACATCAAAGCGTTGTGGCACTGCGCAAAGTGAAAATTCAAGAACAACCAAAGCATTGTCATGTTCACTTTGAGGGTGAAAGGACTGGTCTGTCATAAATTTTCCAGACACTCAAGTGGGTGAGATGCAATAAGGCAACAACACTTTGAGTTAAGAAGTTAGGAGATCCTGGCTGCAGTATCATCTAGAAGTAAAGAGATCCTAGATTCTCTACAGGGTGAATTATTCAGGCAATTGGTAACAGACCCCACACCTGAAGGGGCCATAGTGGACTTGGTGCTTACCAATGGTGAAAGTGTTTCTGATGTTATAGTGGGAGATCATTTTGCATTCAGTGATCACCAGATGGTGTGGTTCAGTATTAGGACTACGGCTGTTAGAATCCATTCAAAAGTGAGGGTCTTAGACTTTAGGGAAACTAACTTGTAATGACCTGACTTTTACTTATTGTCGGATACTGTTTTGTTTTATGTAAACCGCGCTGATCGCAAATAGTGCGGTATATAAGAAATGCAAATAAATTAAAATAAAAATAAATAAACTTTTCCAAGATGGACCAATACCTCAGTGAGTTGTTAGCAGAATGGGAACAGCTGGGGGATGTAGAAAAACAGTGGGCAAAACTGAAAGGGGATATTTTAAGGGCAACCAACCTTTTTGTTAAAATGGTAAATAAAGGTAAAAGGAAAAGGAGACAGCTATGGTTTTCGAAAGAAGTAGCTGAAAAGGTGAAGAAAAAGAGGGAGGTCTTCATGAAATACAAGAGATCACAGAGAGGAACACAGGCATTTATATTTGGAAAAACTTAGAGAAGCTAGCAAAGTAGTCAGGAAAGTAAAGATTCAAGAAGAGGAGGAAATAGCCAATGCAATAAAATGGGGGGATAAGACATTTTTCAGATATGTTAGTGAGAAGAGGAAGGGCAAAAGTGGTATTGTCAGACTTAAGGGCGAAGGGGAGGAATATGCAGAAGCTGATGAGGATAAAGCAGAATTACTTAACAAATATTTCTGTTCTGTGTTTACAGATGAAGAACCAGGAGCAGGACCTCAGAAAACACCCACAAACAGGAGCGAGGGGCATCTTGAACAATTTTCAGAAGACTGTGTTCATGAGAAACTAGCTAAACTTAAAGTAAACAAAGTGATGGGACCGGATGGGATACACTCTATAATACTGAGGGAACTTGGGGACGTTTTAGCAGTTCCACTGACTGACCTTTTCAATGCCTCGGAGTCGGGAGTGGTGCCAAAGGACTGGAGAGAGGCTCATGTGGCCCCTTTACACAAAAGCGGAAGTAAGGATGTGGTTGAAAACTACAGGCCGGATAGTTTAACTTTGGTGGTGAGTAAATTATTGGAAACGCTGTTGAAAGAGAAAATAATGAGGATTCTGGAGTCCAGCAGATTACAGGATCTGAGGCAGCATGGATTCACCAGAGACAGGTCTTGTCAGACAAATCTGATTGATTTCTTTGACTGGGTTACCAGGGAGTTTGAACCAAGAGAGAGCCCTAGATGTGGTGTATTTAGATTTCAGTAAAGCCTTTGACACCGTTCCTCACAGGGATGGACCCTAAAGTTACTGCTTGGGTTGGAAATTGGTTGAGTGGGAGGCAACAAAGGGTACAGTTAAATGGAGTTCACTCTGAGGAGAAGGAGGTTACCAGTGGTGTGCTCCAGGGATCTGTCCTTGGTCCAATTCTTTTTAACATCTTTGTTAGTGATATAGCAGAAGGGCTGTTGGGTAAGGTTTGCCTCTTTGCGGATGATACCAAAATCTGCAATAGAGTAAACACCCAGGAAGGTGTAGATAGCATGAGGAGGGATCTAGCTAAGCTTAAAGAATGGTCTAGAATTTGGAAGCTGAGATTTAATGTTAGAAAATACAAGGTCATCTATTTGGGCTGCAGCAATCCAAGGGAGCAATATAGTATAGGAAGTGAAGTATTTTTGTCCACTAAAGAAGAGCGGGACCTAGGCATGATTGTGTCTGATGATCTTAAAGTAGCTAATCAGGTAGGAAAGGCGACAGCAAAAGCTAGAAGGATGCTTGGGTGCATAGGGAGAGGAATGGCCAGCAGAAGAAAGGAGGTGAGTGCCTCTGTATAAGTCTTTGGTGTGACCTCATTTGGAGTATTGTATGCAATTCTGGAGACCACACCTTCAAAAGGATATAAATAGGCTGGAGTCAGTACAGAGGATAGCTACTGAAATGGTTAGTGGTCTTCATTATAAAGCGTATGAGGACAGACTTAAGGATCTTAATATGTACACCTTAGAGGAAAGACTGGATAGAGGTGATATGATTGAGACGTTTAAATATCTCCGTGGCATAAATGCACAGGAGGAGACCTCTTTCGAGTGAAAGCAAGCTCTGCTATGAGGGGACATGGGATGAGGGTGAAATTGGATAGATTCAGGAGTGATATGCAGAAATATTTCTTTACAGAAAGAGTGATGGATCTGTGGAATAGTCTCCTAGTGGAGGTGGAGAGATGAGGACAGTTTCTGAATTCAAAGAAGCATGGGATAAATACAGAGGATCTCTAAAGGAAAAAAGGTGACTGTTGTAGTGGTTGATATGGAATGACAGACTAGATAGGCCATGTGGTCTTTCTGTCATTATGTTTCTATGAAATAAGATATCACATACTGCAAATCTGGTGAAGTGGCATTTTAGAAAACATCTATGGAGAATTTGGAACGCCTAAAGCAGAACATTCAAAAACCAGGAAAGTGGCAGCAGTGATTTCTGAAATCGCTCTGTCTCCACTACAAAAAAATGAACGTACCAGTAAGCAGTTCTGGAGGCCATTTTACAAATGTGGATGTCTCCGAAGTGCACGCCCACAGAACTGGGTACTTGCATGCCTTGAGCTGGGTAGGTCAGAAGGTGGGATGTCTGTTATGAGACTTGCACGTCCTACCATCCCATTTCAGATACTCAGACGCATGGTGGTGTTCCAGTAATATGTTTGGTGTATGTATTTATGGGCAAGTTTCCTTGGCCAGGAAATATTAACCATGGTGATGTAAATGTACTTTGTTCTTCCCCCTGGAAGCATCATAGCCAATGAAATGAGCATTTTTTTGCACCTTGTTTATGGTCAGGAGCAAGTATAGGCATAGACGCCTCTTCAACCAGGGCCTGATGTACTTCTGCCATTCTGAAATCACACCATGACACGCAAGTCCCTTGCTCCGTCCAGGGCATGCTTCCACCACGCCCCCGTGTTACATGGACATTCTCGCAGTGGGGACATCTATATAGTTGGCTTTCTAAAATGACTCCAGGAACGTCTCCATGATTTGCATGTCTATGTGCCCATTTTCACACATCCAATTCATGAATAGGGCTTCTAAAATTATCCCCATAGTGCGCATTCAATAATGAATCACTGTTACTTTAAACCTGGAAGAGTGCTTTTATTTACACTACTTCTAGAGGCTAAAGTGTCCTAGACCTCCCAATAAATTGACATACAGGTGTAATCAAAAAAAAAGATTTTTCATGCGTAATCAGCTTCATATAAAATTATCCCACAGGTTATGTGTGGGGATAAGAATGCAATGTGCTTTCACACCTCTGCCTGTGCTGGCATGGTTGGGCGTGTAGTTCAGGCAGAGTGCAAATGCAGTCACAAAGTACACACACAGTTCATTAAATATACACCTACATGCCTATTTCACCAATGTACATGTATGCAGGCGTATTTTAGCCACAGTTTCTTCAGGTTTTATGAATCTGTTTTATAAAGACACATGGGTACTTATGCTATCTGTATAAAATAGCCCCAAAATAGGCACCTTACTTGCCCTTTCTACGAGGCGACCTGTTATTCAATTAGCCTCACAGCGGAAACCATATTCTGACTCCTCTCTTGCACTCTGTTCTCCATTTATTGACTTCAGTGTTCCCAATCAGATGCCAATTGCCTAATCAAATTAAAGTGTAAGTTGTGGAAAGAGCTCTCTGCATTTAATCATCCTTCTTCATGCACATACTCAATTTGTTATTTAAGCAATACAGCTGGACAGCATGTGCTGAATATATCAGATTACTGCTACTGTAAGCTAAAATTGACTTGCAGATTTGTTTCAGGAAATTTAGTTTGTAAGCATTTTGGGCCTAGTACTTTGTAACAGAGGGGTGGGGTTTTCCTCAAGATTGGCAGGACATAATTAAGTATTAAATAAACCATATTAGTTGTATAATACCTAATGTATCAGGAATGTTCCACAAGAGAAAAACTTGGGAGACCAAGCTGGTGGATGATTAGATTACTACTACTATTACTACTACTGAGCATTTATATAGCGCTACAAGACATATGCAGCACTGCACAGACATGTAAAAGAGAGTCTGCTCATCAGAGCTTACAATCTAGTCAAGACAGACAACACAGTAGTAGAAGACAGGGATACATCTAGGGGGAATAGTAAAGAAACACAAAGGAGATCAGGTGAGTCAAGATCCGAAAGCGGCAGCGAAGAGGTGATTTTTCAGCCTGGATTTGAAAAGGGCCAGAAAAGGCGCCTGACGTACAGACTTGGGTAGTTTGTTCCAGGCATAAGGAGCAGCAGGGTGAAAGAAGCGAAGTCTGGAGTTAGCAATAGAAGAGAAGGGCACTGATAGAAGCAATATGCCAGAAGAGCGGAGTTTCTTGGGAGGGGTATAGGGAGATATAAGAGAGGAAAGGTAGTGAGGAGCTGCAGAGTGAATGCACTTATAGGTCAGCAGGAAAAGTTTGAACTGGATGCGGAAACGGATGGGGAGCCAATGAAGTGACTTATAGATGGGAAATATGAGCATGACGAGGCTGGCAGAAGATTAGCCGCGCAGCAGAGTGCTGAACAGATTGAAGGGGAGAGAGATGATTCAGCGTGAGACCAGCAAGGAGCAGGTTACAATAGTCAAGACAGGAGATGATTAAGGAGTGGATAAGTGTCTTAGTAGTGTGTTCAGAAAGGAATGGGTGGAATTTGTTGATGATCTAGAGAAAGAAATGGCAGGTCTTAGCTATCAGATGGATGTGTGTGGAGAAGGAGAGAGAGGAGTCAAAGACGACCCCAAGATTGTGAGCTGGGGAAACAGGGAGGAGTAGAGAGTTAGATTAGATGGGAGGAGTGTTCTCTGTGGTCTGCTTTTCCTTTGTCTTTACTTCTGGGGAAACACAAAGAAAGAGTGAAGGGTACTCTCGTCCCTTCTCAAATGTGGAAAACCTCTCTCTCGGGGACCTGCTTGTTCATCTGAAGGATCCAGGGTGGATACAATGGGGGAGCATTGGCCCAGCATGATACAGATGTTTCATTTAATCCAGACAATCATCTGTTGCCTAATACCCTATTAAATAGAGCAATTAGACAAGCTCCTGTCTGCGGTACTACTGCTGGGAGTGTGGAGGAAATGCTGGTTGCTGGGCTCTCCTTGAAGCCTGATCTCATAAGATTCATGAGACTAGAGCACAGTGAGGAGTCTCCAGCAACAGCAGAGGTTCTTGGGCCTGGGAGTACCTATGCTCTGTGGAGGTCGACGGATCTGGTGATGCTGGCAAGGCAGGTGTTTGACATATATAGACCCAGGGCAGAAACTGGAGGCAGTATTGAAGCCCACCTTCAAGCTATTCCTCCTTCAAATTAAGACAAGTTTGGAGCTCCTTGTGGCATGGCGATCCAGAGGAATTGCCCTGTTTTCCACCTACCAGCCCTGGATGCTGGGCATCTCAACTGAGCTCATGGGTGTTCTTTTTCCTGTAGGCTGCCGGGTTTCCTGCCATTCTGTCTGCAATTATGAGACCAACATTAAGACTCACTCTGGAGAAACCAGCTGCTACATGTGTAATCCTGCAAAGCCTTTGGACTGCTTTATCCTCCCTACAGCATGCTATATGTTCTTTGGCTCTTGTAACTTTGGATATTCATTCTTGGCTGCTGTGTCAGAGGAGAAATTTGTGGAACACACTGAAATGACTGGGGTTCGTTTGGTTAAAACTGTAATGTTTCAAGCTCAACTTGTCCATGGTAAAAAGATGATTCAGAGTTAAGTTTCGTGAACCTGCGTATCCTGAACTTGTCTCAAGTTCCTCTATTTGCTTCAGAGGATTTGTCCAGAGTTTACTTGCGTACTCTTCTAAAGATACCAGAAGAAGGTCGCCCACCTGTTCAAAAGGCTTTTTTTTCCCTTTTTACTACATTTAGCTTAAGGCGCAGGAGATGGAATGGGAGATAAACTATTGATGACCTGGACCTCTTAGGGTTTCTTGAGACGTCTGAAGGGGGAAAAAGATTAGAGCTACTCTCCTGATTTCTTTTATATTCCATCAAGACACAAATTCTATCTTACATTTGTATTTCCTTAGCCATCGTGCACTATATATGGCTCATAAAATGTGAATTTTTCCCGACTTGTTTAGGGGCCTAAAATGGTGGAATTATTTCCATGTAAATGTTTACTTAAATTGACTGGTACTAATTATATTTTTTACGAGCCATCTCAATTGTGTGTTTTTATTGATACTAAGAAAAAGCATAGTCCGCTGGCTCCGGTTGTGGGCGGGGTATGATTTTGAAAGCGTGAAGGGGTGAATAGTGCATAGGGTGGGTACTGGTGCTATGTTACTTTTATTTATTTATTTATCTGGATTTCTATACCGCTTTCTCTGGGAAAGAAAGTGGTTTACGTTGGACATTCAACCAGGACTGAACCAAGGGCTGTGCGGCCGCACAAGGCGCAAGTACAGAAGAGGGCACTGATGTCATCACTGGGCTTCTAGGAAGCTCTAAAAGAGCACAATACTGAACGTGGAGGGGGGACCCCAGATTTGTTAGTTGCACAGGGTGCATTTCTGTCTTGGTACGGTCCTGCATTCAACTGTATTACATAGAACATTTTAAACAGTGTGTCTAGCTATAGTATTATATTTGTTAAACATATAACATAGTTGTTAACTACCACTATATTGTAAAAAGATTAACATATAACATCATTATTAAACTTTTTATATAGGGATTTGCATTAGGGGGGGGCGTGAGCCCCTATTATAATTCTGGCCACTGTGTGTTCAGCCATTTGCAGATCTTGAAGTACTGAGCAGAAGACAGGTGCTGCTAGCGGTCACAGATTCTGTAGGGTTTTTATCTTGCTGTATATTGTTCTGGCAGATTTGCTGATATGTGAGGTGAAGTTAAACTGCTGATCAAGCATTATGCCTAGATGTCTGATTTCCTTTTACATTTGCATTATGATATTTGATTTTTTTTTCTTTTGATGCATAGATATCTGATTTCTTTTTACATTTGCATGTATACTTGGCTCCTAGGCTTTCTTGTGTCTCTCCTCTCTGTTGACTTTGATTGTATGTAATAGTTTGAGGGTATTTTTTGTTGTTTTGTTTTTGTTTTGCCAAGAAAACCCAGAGGTAGCTGGGTTGCTATGAGTCAACACTGACTCGATGGCACTAAAAAAAAAAAAATTGTTTTCTGAATCGTACTGTTTTCCGTTCAAGATCTACTTGATGTGTTATGACAATGTACATTAATAGGTTAAAAACGAATGCTCCATAAATTTGTTAAAATGTTAAGAAAACTGCCGAGCACTGTTTTTGGCAAAACAAATTCATCAGCGGTCAATGGCTCATATAAAGGTAATCTGTGTTGCAAGTAAGAAGAAAGAAATATACCTTCTTCATTCATTTTAATAAGACAAAGTGACTTAGTGAGCAAAGCTGTCTCATATTTCATCTCTTGCTTGAAGATCCCTTGCTGGGGGGCTCTTTAATTCTCAGCGGTAATCAGAGGTGCTATGTTTGTTGGGAGCAACAGAGGAACATAAATTGATTGAGAGAGGCAGGTTAGTGTCAGGGCAAGCCCCCCTTGATAAAAGAAAAAACCCATATATATTGATCCCTGACAGCCAAGCACAGAAACAAATGTGACCGTTCACAAAGAAGTCCAGTTAAGATAATCTGCTCTGCACAGCTTACCGTGCTCTTTTTTTCTGCCTTCCAAGCAAAATGCCTGGTTGGATTTTGCTAACGAAACCAAGGTTTCTTCATCAGGGCAGTTAAGTCTGTCCGGCTGCACTCTTCTGCCTCATGAAGGGGAAAAGATGTGGAAGGGACAAAATGTATTCTTCCTGAATCAGGGAGAATCTCAAACATTGGGATTACAAGAAAAAGTATTTTCTATTTGGGAATGCATGTAAGCATATTATGAAAGACACGGGGGGGGGGGGGGGGGGAGATTGTCTAAAACATGAATAAAAGGCTCACTTATTTTTCACCAGAGAGACATTTCCACAATAATGTGTTTCACAGGCACACAGAAAGAATAAGACCTCGGCCATTTCTGTAAGAGCAGAAAGAACTAAAAAATCTATCAGAATTATGAGACCTCAATATTAGATGTTGATATCACTGTCTTGTAGACAACTAAAATAGGGCATTGCACTACAGGGGACCTGGATAGAACTCCCAGTACCAGCCTTACAACCTAATTAATCATAACAGGTCAAGTCTAGGGGAGAAAAGAATTAAGAACAGATGGAATTAATATTTCAGATGACTGTTTGAAGACACTAAAATTGCTGCCTTCAAATTTTCTCACTCTATAGAAATGTAGTGGTCATGAACAGCGACTGAAGTGGACAGGTTTCAGAATAACCAGCATTTGCCCTTTTAAATGTCTTAAGCTTTTCATGTAAGAGGGGAAAAATGTTGGTCATGCTGGAACCTATTTGCTTCAGCACCTTGTTTGAGCTACAAGGAAGCAAAGTGGCAAAATTTCCATTAGCTCTTGATGGCCACTCAGATGAAAACTGGTAGCCAACCCAGATTTTTAGTTGTCATTGGCTGCTGGATTTCTGTCCCCATTACTTATGTTTTCTGGTCATATGGCCATTGACTTAGAAAAAAAACTGTAGCCTTTAAATTTTCCCTGGTCACTCTATCTGTCACATAAATGTGAAATGATACAAAAGTGTCCTTTGTGCATGAGAGGGAAGGTAAGGTCATACTTGTTTTTTGTCAGTTTCTAATTGCTAGGTGGAGTCAAAAAATAATTAAGCCCCTGTAAGATTGTTTCACTGCTACAACCTAATTTTCCCTGGTTGGTTTGAACCTACAAGCTTTCTGGCTACAAAAGAAGACAGGCAGCTCCCAGACAGCCCCACTAACTGAGCAAACACTATCTGCTCCAACTTTGATTGTTCATGTCCTCCTCATTACTCTATTGTCACACATCACTTGAATATTTTTATTCTTTCCAACCCAGCGGAAGATGGAAAGAACTATATGAAAGGGATCAAGAATGTCTGTTTGTCTGTCTAGGGGCAAAATAATTCTTGAAAATGTCACAGAATGGTATTAAATTTGGCATGGTGGAAAAAACAATGAAAAGTCACATTGAGATGCCCCTTTATGCAGGAAGATTAGAGAGTTGGATTTTTTTTTGTTATTCTTATGTGGATAATTCTCAATTGTTGTCAATCCAGGGTGATGGTAGAGAGGTGATGGTTCAGTTGATGAAGGGTCTGGAGGAGACCAAGATATGGTTAGGGAATACTAAATGAAAACAGAATAACAAGTGTGAGGTTTCATATGTAGGGGAAAAACCTCTGCATCTATCTATTCAGATTCAGTTAGAAGGATTCATATTCCATTTTGTAAAGTGGCAAATGTTTAGGGCTGTATTTAAATTGAAAACTGACTTTTTTGAATCAGATTTTGGCAGTGGTACATTCTTTTTTTGCATATTATCTGACATTTATGCCCTTATCTTTCCCCAGAAAATTTGCAGTTGATGGGTGTGGTCCAAGCTTTGGTGGTATCATACCTGGAGTTTCAAAGACTTCAGCTGGTCCAAAATATCACAGCAAGACTACTGAGGGGATTGAAATGTAGAGATCTTGTGACCCCTATGTTTGTCACTGCATTGGCTTCCAATACAGATTCGGTGTCGGTTTAAGGTTCTTCTTTGGACTATTAAGGTTTAGATGGAGATAGCCTCTGTGTATCTATGGGATTGGTATATATTCTCTGACTCACCCTTGTGTTTAAGCTAGGATAGAAGGCTAGTGATCCTATTTTGGACAGTCTTACCATCTCCAGCTTACGTACAATACAATCTTTGCCGATATGACAAGTTATATAGTGTCTAATTTGCCTTGTGTGCAAATGTTATGGAGTCCATTGTGAACTCTCAATTTCAGAGGTATATGGAAGAGATTAGAGGGTTGGATGAATGCCAGTCAGGATTTAGGACCACTTTTAGTGCTGAAACTGTTAGTGGCCTTATTGGAAGAGATGCAGAGATGATGGGATTCTGGAGGCTGTGGTTTTTTGGTCTTGTTAGACCTTTTGCCTGCCTTTGATACTATTTCACACGCTTTGCTTGTAGCCAGGTTGCGTTCACTGGGAGTACAGGGGTTGGCTTTGAAACGGTGCAAGTCTTTTTTGACAGATCATTTAGAGTAGAATTTAATGGGGAAAGTGTCCAAAGTATTTTCTTGTACAACATGGGTACTTCAAGGGTTGACTTTATCTCCCTTGTTATTTAATATCTATTTTAGTCGTTTAGCTCAACACATTAGAAATCTGGGATTCTCCCTATATATTTATGCGGATGATGTCCAATTTTTTATACTAATGATGAGTTCCAGGGTTGGCTACAAGAAAATACATTAAGTTTGAACTTGGGGAAGACTGAGGTTTTATGGGTGGGGAAGGTGATGATTCCTAATGATACCAAATTCATTCAGCTTTTGAGAAGAAAGTTGAAATAGTTTCAAGAGTGCACAACTTGGGGGTCATTATAGATTCTAATTTAACTCTTGAACCATATGTACAATATATTCAAAATAGAGCTTGGTATAAGTTGACAATGGTGAGACAATTGTGGTCAGTGTTGAGGCCACAAGATTTCCACTGGGCTGATGGTGGCGGGGGCTAGGATAGGACTGGAAATAGCTGATGGGAAGCTAGGAGTGGAAATCAGTTGATTGGGGGCTAGGATTGGAATTAGACTGATGGGGGGCTCGGACTGGAAATGGACTGCTGGGGGGGGCTAGGATAGGACTTGAAATAGCTGAAGGGGGCAAGAACTGGAAACATGCAGATGCGGGGGGTTGGGAGAATGGGACTAGAAAGGAGCAGATGCTGAGAGGGGCTGGTACTAGAAGAGAGCTGATGTTGGAGGAGGACTAGAAGGAGATGGGGCTGGGGGAGTGAGGATGGAGAAGGGAAAAGATATTTTGTGTGGGAGGGAAGAAAAATCTATGATTGTCTGGGTAATGGGGAGAGTAAGTGGGGACTGAGGATGGAAGGGTGAAATTTGAATGGGTGAAAAAGGAATAAGGAAAGAAATGGAGAAAAGAGCAAAAGCGGAAAGAGCAATATGTTAAAGCAGATGTAGAGAGAGAATGGAAAAAGCTAGAAGAGAGAAGAAAGGACAAATGGACAGCAGACAATGGAGAGTTAGCAGAAGACACAAAGAAACCAGAAGAAAGCGACTGGAGCAATTCCAACTGAAAAATAAAATGCCCAAACAACAAAAGGTAAAAAAATACTTTTTTATTTTGAATTTATTAACTGGAATATGTCAGTTTTGGGAAATGTGCATCGCTGATATCTTTGCATTTTGTTTAGTATAAGAGGAAATTAATTTATAGTTTTATTTCTCTAGTGTTGTACATTCCAAGTTTGGCTTTAGAGGTTCCCAGTTTAATTATTGTCTTCATATTTCTAAATTGTGATCTCTTGTTCTGTGTTTGGTGGCTATGTTCTGCATGTGTATCCAAGCTGAAGTATTCTGTTCATGTAGTTTCTCTGTGACAGTGCCACTTGTTCTTTTTCTCCAGTAGGAGATGTATTGGTATTCTATGAGATGTATTGGTTTAATTTATTATTTATTTATTTATTTATTTATTTAATACACACTTATATACCGCCGCTTCCAGCGATCAGCAGCGGTTTGATTCATCTATTTGGGGTGTCAAATCAGGACTGGGAGGGTACAGTGATTACATGGGATTGGAGGGAAGTCACAGCACACATGTTGAGTGTCTAGGGGGAAAATATACATATTTACATTTATACATACGTATTTACATATTGCTGGCTACTATTGAACATTTACACCTTTACGCAGTTTTACATTTACATAGTTGGGTTTTGTATTTTTGTGTTTATATTTTCCATATTTTCCATATTTTACTTAAAGTGTATCCAAATGCGTATAATTATCCACAGTCTTTGCTATGATTTCCTGGAACTTGAGGGTCATGGCTGATTGTAGTGGCATTTGAAGAGGTATGTTTTTATCTCTTTCCTGAATCTTGTAATGTCCGTGACTGATCGCAGTTCAACAGGGAGTTGGTTCCATATGGTTGGTGCAGAGAATGAAAAGGCTCTTCTAGATGTACCTGTTTTCACAGTTCTGATGGTGGTGGGGACCTGTAGGGTGCCCAAGTTGGCAGTTCTTCTGTCCCTATTTGCAGGTTGTGTTGCGATAAGTGAGGTCAGGAATATTTGCAGTATTGCTTATTGATAGGGTTTGGTGCTCTGTGAGTCCTGGTAGTGCTGTTATGATATGGTAGGTTTGCTATGGGTTCTAAATGGGCAGGGTTTATAGTATTTCCTAATGTGCCTGGCAGTTGGCACTGGCGTAATGTAGAAGTATAATGTAGAAGTATATAATGTAGAAGTATAGTAATGTAGAAGTCTGGTAATTTTCCTTTATCTTCAATGCCCATGCAAAATGGTATTCAGACACTCATTATGAGGCATGTTTACTAAACATTAATGCGCATTAACAAATGTTAATGTGCATTAGGTGCAGGAATACCCATTTATTTCTACTAGTGCAGTGGCACTTAAAACACATTAATATTTAGTAAACATGCCCCTAAGTCCATTGCCAGGAGAAAAAAAGAGGCTTGTGAAGGGCTCCTTTGAAAGTCGCCTAAAATTTTAGATGGGCAACATATACATTTTAAAACAAAATAAATTAAATTTATGCAAATGAGATCCAGTTGATATGCAAATGAGGCCCCACAATCAGTCTCCGCACATGGCCCACATCACCCTTGGGCTGTCCCTGCTCCCCTTTATTTGTATATTAATTTTTTATTTATTTTTTATTATTTGCTCCTGGGAGCTTTCTTGATAGATTTATTGATCTTTTTAGGGGACTTCTTTGACTCTTTGGATCTTAAATTATTCCATGAACATGTTAAGCACTCTTTTATTAGGCAGGATTTTGGGTGAGGTTTATTTTGATTTTACTTATTAAGATTTATTAACTGCTTTTAAGAAATTCACCCAATGGTTAAAGAGGGTGGGTTTTATTTATTCTGCATTTAATGATTTTATATTGATTTTGTATTTAATTGATATAATGTTGTTTTTATCTGTATGTCGTTACATACTTCTAGGTAGTAGCATCTGCTAAATATAATGAATGAATGAGTTTAAAAATGGTCCAGATTGGCTGGGGTTTCAGAGAAATGATCCAATGCATTTGTTTGGGAGAAGCAGTTTCAGTTTCTGCAGTGTAGAAATTTAGAAACAGTGAAAACTAGTAATTATATAATGCCCCTGAAAGGACTGCCTCTCTCCGATCTCCACTGTCTCTCCCCCCCCCCCCCCCAACTACTCCCACAGCCCAAAACTACATCCCCACCCCAAATACCCTTGGCCACCCACTATTACCTATCCACCTCTTCACACCAAAAACTATCCCAACCATTCTTAACTACCCCACCTGCTATATCCTTTTTAAGACGTGGTGACCACAATTGCACACAATATTCAAGGTGTGGTCATACAGATTATAATATCCTTGGTTTTGTTTTGCATTCCTTTCCTTATGATTCTAGCATTCTATTTGCTTCCTTGGCCACCACTGCACATTGGGCAGAGGGTTTCAACCTATTATCCAAAATGATGCCTAAATCCTTTTCCTGGGTGGTGGTTCCTAATGCGGAACCTTGCATCGTGTAACCATAGTTTGGGTTGTTCTTTCCTAAGTGCATAACTTTATATTTGTCCACATTAAATTTCATCTGCCATTTGAACTCTGTCTTCCAATTAATCAAGGTTCTCTTGCAATTTTTCATAATCCTCTTGTGTGTTAATAACTTTGAATAATTGTGTGTAATCTGCAAATTTGATCACCTCACTCATTATTCCCATTTACAGGTCATTTATGAAGATATTTAAAAGCAGTGGGCCCAGCACAGATCCCTGGAGTACTCTGCTATTCACCTTTATTCTTTATAATGGTTTCTATCATTTTGCCCCATACTGACATCAGACTCACCAGTCTGTAGTTTCCCGGATCTCCCCTGGAACCTTTTTCAAAAACTGGTGTTACACTGGCCATTCTCCAGTCTTCAGATACTACAGATGATAGTTTACAGATTACTAATAGCAGATCCTTTGTTATAGAGCTTCCTTTCCATTGAAAAAGGTTAAATTATTGTGCTTTAATAATACCTTTTAGGTATTCAAAGGTCTCTATAATATTTCTTCGGTATCTCCTCTCCTCCGGGGTGTTTATATTTAAGGGGGCATATACAGCGGCAGTGACTAATCTGACTAAAGTGGCTGGCCATCACCACTTTAAATTAAATCTAGATATTCAATGCCAGAGCCATAACCCTCCACCAGCACTGAATAAGGTTGCCCTTAGTGTTATAGCCATCCCGTCAGTAGCAATATTCAGCTGGATAGCTAAACCGCTTTTTTTGGCCTAACATTAGCCGCTTAGGGTTAACGAATCAGTGGCTCAATATTGCTGCTGACCGGCTAACCCTTGGTGCTATCACCACTCTGCCTCTGGAACGCTCTCACACTAAGCAGTTAGCATTGGCGTGCACAAACCGGATAGGAGGGGATATTCAGTGGCAGTAAATGCTTTAGTGCCACGGAATATCCTGCTGAGTATGATTTAGCCAGTTAGCAGGTCTGCTAAACCATTTTGAATATGCCCTCTTTAGACCTTAAGGAGAAATTAGACCTTACCTGCTAATTGTCTTTCCTTGAGTTCCACCAGGCCAGTCCAACCATGGCTGGGTATTCACCGTTCATCAGCAGCTGAGAACTGAGCATGTCCAAACTCTTCTGTAAGATAGTAAGAGCTCCCTCTTCAGCTCCAGACTCCAGTCTCCACTTGACAAAGCAGTCTACAGTAACAGCCTAACCTTCAACTAAGGTGAAATTAGACTTACCTGCTAATTGTTGTTCCTTGAGGACTCCAGTCCAGTCCCGAACCTCTGGGTTTAGCACTTCCTCCAGCAGCTTGGAGACTGAGCAACGTCATTCTTTTGATGACACTGGTACTAATACCACAGGGACTGCCTCCTCGCTCCAGTAACCTATTGACAAAGCAGACTCACCAGAGCAACAATTAAGTAGCAAACATTATATTCAAATATTACTAACTGTAACTATTAAGGTAAGGAATGGGAAAAATTTCCCTTTAACAAAAAACCCAAGCACTTACGTGCTTTTGCACTGAATAGGGCTGCCCTCCCCCTCCCCAGAGGATCTTGACCCCTTCTGCATCCCCAATTCCTTAACCTCCCCGTATGGACCTTAACCCTCACAGCTGCTTCTCCAGCTTACCAAGTAAAATACAACCTCTCTTCGCATCAGGCTATAGTCCAAATGAAACTACACCAGGGAGGGATGTGGGACTAGACTGGAGTTCGTCAAGGAACAACAATTAGCAGGTAAATCTATTTTCAAATTCCTTATCATCCCTCCAGTCCAGTCCTGAACCTCTGGGGATGTAACAGAGTAGTGATAAAATTCAACGGGAGGGACCTGCTAGACCAGCCTGAAGCACCGCTGATTCAAAACACTTATCCCTTTCCGCCTGAACATCCAGCCGGTAATGCTTAACAAAAGAATATAAAGACGACCAAGTAGCCGCCTTACAAATTTCAACAGCCGGAGCCGAACTGTACTCGGCCCACGACGCTGCTTGCGCCCTAGTCGAATGAGCTCTAAGTCCTTCTGGTACTGCCTTACCCTTCAACATGTACGCTAATGCTATAGGCTCTTTGATCCATCTGGCAATGGAAGCTTTTGAAGCAGCATCCCCTTTTCTTGTTCCTCCAAACAGGGCAAACAGCCTATCTGTTTTGCGGAAACCTGCTTTTCTGCACAAATACCTCTTTAACACTTGACGGACATCTAATAGATGCAATTTCCCCGACTGTGCATCCTTGCTACTGTCCCCAAAAACCGGCAAAGACACTACTTGATTCACATGGAAAGCCAATACTACTTTGCGCAAAAAGGATGGAAATGGTCTCAATACCACCTTCCTATCATAAAAGGCCAGAAAAGGCTTTTGGCAAGACAAAGCCTGTAACTCCGAAATCCTCCGAGCCGAACATATTGCCACTAGAATCACCACCTTAAGTGTAAGGTCTTTTATCGACACCTTTGACAGAGGCTCGAAAGGCTTGCGTACCAACGCCTCTAGTACCAAGTGCAGATCCCATGTCGGGACCGACGTCCTACATGGCGGCCTCAAAAGAGACACCGCTCTCAAAAAACGTTTAATATCTGGATGCGCGCCCAGCACCTCCCCTTTTATTTTACCTCTAAAACAGGATAGCACTGCCAACTTTACTCTCAATGATGCTGCCGCTAAACTTTTATCAAAACCATCCTACAAGAAGGCCAGCACCTGAGCAACAGAAGCTCTCAATGCTTCCATCCTCTTGTCCGCACACCATGCCTCAAAAACACGCCAGATATGAACATACGTCAAAGAGGTAAATCTACGCCTTGCCCTCAGCAAGGTGGAAATCACTGCCGAAGAGTATCCTCTCGCTCTCAGCCTCACCCTTTCAAGAGCCAAGCCGTAAGCGAGAATCAATCCACTCGAGGCATGAGCAGCGGACCCTGGAACAAAAGGTCCCTCTGAACCGAAAAACACCATGGCCGCTCCACTAAGAGCTGCATGAGATCTGCATACCATGGCCGCCTTGGCCAATCCGGCGCGATCAAAATTACCTATCCTCTGTGCACTTCTATTCACTGTAGTACCCGACCTATCAACACCCAAGGTGGAAACACGTACAGGAGCTGTTCTTCCAGCCATTTTTGTATGAGAGCATTTAGGCCTTCCGACATTCTCTCTCTCCTTCTGCTGTAGAATCAGTTGGCCTTTGCTGACTCAAACTTCACCATCAGACCCATTACTGGTGTCCCCCAATGATGCACCACCATCTCGAATACTTCCGGATGCAGAACCCAGTCTCCCGGGTCCACTTTTACCCGACTCAGAAAATCGGCCTTCACATTGTCTACTCCTGCCACATGTGACGCCGACAGAGCTATCAGGTTTTCCTCGGCCCAATTGAACAGCTGTTTGGCTTCAGCCTCCAGTGATACACTGCTGGTGCCCCCTTGGCGATTGATGTAAGCCACAGCAGTCGCGTTGTCGGACAGCACTCAAATCGCCTTTTCCTGCAGGCAAGGTTGAAAGGCTTGAAGTGCTAGCGTTACCGCTCTCAACTCCAACCTGTTGATTGACCAAACCTTCTCCAGCTCGGTCCACTGTCCTTGAGCGAAACGCCCTTCGAAGTGTGCTCCCCAGTCTATGAGACTGGCATCCATCGTTAGAGGTATTCAGGAGGGTGATTCCAAGGGCATTCCCTCTACCAAACCCCCTGGATGTAACCACCACTGAAGAGCCTGATCCGTCTCTGACGAACAGGGTAGTTTCTGAGACAGTGGGTCCTCTTGGTGAGACCACCTTCTTAGTAATGATCTCTGCAACGGACGCATGTGGGCCCTTGCCCATGGTACTAGCTCGAGCATTGCTGCCATGGTACCGAGCAGCTGTAGATAATGCCATTCCGTGGGATTCGTCCTTCCCAGAAATCTGCAGACTAGCTTTCTTAACCCCTGTGCCCACAGCTGTGGTAGAAATACCTTTCCTATGCTTGTATCGAAGTGGGCCCCTGGGTACTCTAGACTCTGCGAGGGGTTCAACCTGCTCTTTGCCACATTGACCACCCAGCCGAGACTGTGTAACAATTCTACCACTCTGACTGTAGCCGACTCGCTCTCTTTCCTGGACTTCACTCGAATCAACCAGTCATCCACATAAGGGTGGACTAACACCCCCTCTTTTCGCAACGCCGCTGCTACTACCACCATCACCTTGGTGTAAGGGCTGTTAGTATAGCTGGGTTTAAAAAAGGTTTGGACAAGTTCCTGGAGGAAAGGTCCACAAACCACTATTAAAAAGGGACCCAGGATATCAATGCTTGACCCAGTACAAGCATTGTGGAACCTGTGTCTTTTGGGGATATTGCTAGGTACGTATGACCTAGATTGGCCACTGTTGGAAACAGGATACTGGGCTTGATGGACCTCGGTCTGACCCAGTATGGCATGTCTTATGTTCTTAGGTTCATGGAGCCATTGCCAAACCGACCGGCAATGCCCGGAACTGAAAATGTCCCATGGGAACCACAAATCTGAGAAACTTCTGATGTTCCAGATGAATCGGAATGTGCAGGTAAGCTTCCGACAAATCCAGAGACGTCAGAAACTCTCCTTTTCTTACGGCTACGATGACCGATCTTAGCGTTTCCATATGAAAGTGAGTTACTCAGAGACATCGATTTACTCCCTTGAGATCTAAAATTGGCCAATAGGAGCCTTCCTTTTTTGGTACCACAAAGTAAATGGAGTACCGACTGCAGCCGCACTGGTCCGGAGGTACCGACACCACTGCGTTGAGTTCCAGTATCCTGTTCAAGGTCTCCTGTACCACTTCGTATTTGCCGCGGGCCTTGCAAGGCGATTGAACGTAAGAATCGACCACTGGGCATTGAAACTCTAGAGCATATCCGTCTCGAGTGACCTCCAACACCCACTGATCTGATGTGATCTGGACCCAAGCTGGATAAAAATCCTGTAGCCGACCCCTCACGAGCACCTGTCCTACCTGGGTCCTCCTGGCTTCATTGCGACTTTCTAAGGTTCGAGGAAGAGGAGGCCACAAATCCCCTGCCTGCCCTTGAAATCCCTGGTTCCTATAAGGGAAACGTTTGAAATTTTTTGAATCGTGGGGAACGAAAACAGCGAAACTCCCTCTTCTGACTCTTGGTCATCAGGATTGGACGACCCTGTTTCTGTTTGTCCTCAGGCAGCCTTCTGCCCTTGGATTCCCCTAGATCTTTTACCAGCTTCTCTAAATCTTCCCCAAAAAGTAGCTTACCCCTGAAAGGAAGCTTACCAAGCCTTGCCTTGGAGAAACCATCTGCCACCCAATTGCACAGCCAAAGATACCACCTTGCTGCTATTACAGATGCCATACTTTTTGATAAACCTTGAATGAGGTCATAATGAATGTCGGCCAAATAAGCAGCCCCAGATTCCAACCTGGCTGCCTCTTTAGTTGACTCCTTCAGCTGCTCTCCCCGAATCCGCTGAGACCAATGAAGACAGGCTCTGGCCTCCCATGCGCCACAAATAGATGCTTGAATGGATAGAGCATTGACATCAAAAACCTGTTTCAACAAGGTGTCAAGCTTCCTGTCTTGTGCATCCTTGAGAGCGTCACTACCTTCTACCGTGAATGTGGTCTTCTTGGTAACCGCTGAGACTGCTGCATCCACCTTTGGAGACCTAAATAACTTGTGATCCTGGTCCACCAATGGGTATAGGCGGCCCATAACCCTGTACCCTTTAAGACCTGCCTCGGGCATGTCCCATTCTTCCTGAATCATTTCCCGCACTACTCTGTGTACCAGGAAGGCCCTTAATCGTCCCTCAAGTGAGCCCTGAACCTCTGGGCTCATCACCCTCCAGCTGCTTGGAGATTGAGATAACTGGAGCGAGGAGGCAGTCCCTGTGGTATTAGTACCAGTGTCATCAAAAGAATGACGTTGCTCAGTCTCCAAGCTTCTGGAGGAGGTGCTAAGCCCAGAGGTTCGGGACTGGACTGGAGGGACGATAAGGAACACCTCAATAAGAGAGAACAGAAGGAATAAATGATCCCCCCTGATCCAAGATACAACTCCCAAACGTAAAATACACTATGTATAGTGAAAGGACCCACACTAGCTAGGGCCTGCTTGCTAAGCCGCCCACCCCCAAAGGGAACCGTGCCAGAGTTTTGATGCTGTACCTCTTTAAGAAGGTCCTTCCAGTGAACCTACCCAATGGACCACTCTCTTCCAAGTGGATGCAGAATGCCCCAAACTCTTAAGACGAAGACAGAATATCAGAGGAGGGTCCTGGACTGGCCTGGTGGAACTCAAGGAAAGACAATTAGCAGGTAAGGTCTAATTTCTCCTTTCTAATTGTTCTCCCAGGCCAGTCCAGCCATAGATGGGATGTACCAAAGCAGTATTCACCGACGGGTGGGACCTGCAAGAACGGCTTGAATAATAGAAGCCCCAAACCACACATCTCCCACCGCTTGGACATCTAGCCGGTAATACTTTGTTTTTTTTTTAATGCTTTATTTACGTTTTATAACAACAAAGGAAAGGAAGACATACAGCTTAAAAGACAAATACATACATAAAATGTGATAATACACCAAAGTAAACCCCTACCACCCCCCTCCCCCCTGCTTCTTCTCTAGAAACGAATCATTCCCGAAAACGGGCGTGTACTGACATTATTATGGTACAAAACCGAACGGTGATCTGAAACATGATAAGTATACATTAAGCAGACATGTCTGAGCAATGAGCAGAGTGTACATAATCATTGAGCATCTGCCATTTAGACAGGCGAAAGTGAGTTGGGATATGGGGAATAGCTCTCCGAGATATCTGCTCATATTTACTATATAAGCAGACGAGGTTCCACCATTCATTGGCAGTAATTCGAGAGCTATCCTTCCAATTCCTCGTGATTAAACATATGGCTATACCCAGCATGAAATCAAGGAGAAAGCGACCCCTCTTAGGAAGAGAGGGGACCTCCGCCACTGAGCGGAGTCCCACAATCTTCCAAGAAAGAGGCTCGTGGAGGTGTAAGATAGATTGAATACGACCCCAGACCCGCCCCCAGTAAACCTGCAGTTGAGGACATTCATAAAGAACATGAGCGAGGGTTCCCACAGCAGTATGGCAAGACCAACACTGGTCCCTAGCAGTTGTGTTCCATTTAGCTATTCTTTCTGGAGTATAAAAGCATCTGTGTGCAAAAAAGAAGAGAGTTTGGGTTACAGAGGCAGATCTGGAAACCCGCACCACTTTGCTCCAGAAAACGCTCCATTGCGCAGGGGTTAAAGTGGTGTGCAGTTCGCGTTCCCAGGCTTGTTGAGCTCTACAGGTAGCAGTATCGGTACCCTGACATAATAATTTATAGAAGTTAGAGGCTACCCCATGCGTACTACTAAGAGAGTGAATTAGTTCTAATAGCCCGTCCTCAGTAGGGGCAGAGGGCGGCAGGATTTGAGCACTTTTGAGGCAGTGTTGGAGCTGCATCAATTGAAAGTAATGTTTCGCTGGCAACGCAAATTCCTTTTGTAAATCAGAAAAGGTCTTCCAACGAGCTGCAGAGAAGAGTTGTTGGGGAGTCCAGATCCCCCTAGAGTACCAGGGTTTCCATGCGATCGTTTTATTTAGGACTTGAATTCTGTGGTTATTCCACAGCGGGAGTCTGTCTAGAGGACAAACAGTGGGACCCAGTGACCGAATGAGAGTGTTAAAGGCCGCAAGAGTATCGACAATCATTGGGGGATGGCGTGTGTCTACTTGATGGGACATGCCGGGGAGATGGGTCAACGGAATTGGGCTACTTAGCTCCTCTTCAATGTCAAGCCAAACTGGTCTGTTGTCTGTTGAGGCAGCTAGCCATCGGGCACCTTGTTTAAGTAGGAAGGCTTGGTGATATCTAAGAAAATCAGGAAAGCGGGTACCCCCTAGTTCCTTCACAGACTGTAGTTTTGTTTAGCTACTCTTGGTGGTTTTCCCTGCCAGAGATAACGGACGAGAAGGCCCTCTATGTCTTTGTAGGTATGTAGCGGGAGAGGAAAACAGGGCAGCATTTCTAAAATATAGTTCACTTTGGGGACTATCATCATTTTGACGGTTTCTAGGCGGCCCCACCAGGTAAGGGATAAGGGAGACCACCGATTTGTGAGCTCACGGACTTTGGAGACTACCTCCTTGGCATTAAAACTAATAGTGTCTTCTAAAGGAGAACAGTAGTGGACGCCAAGATATTTCACCATGCGGGATTGCCAAAGGAAAGGAAAGGCCTGCATGTCAGCCTCATGTACCCAGCGGTTCAGTGGGAATGCTACGGATTTGGTCCAGTTTATTTTATAGCCCGATAAGTGCGAGTATCCGTCAATCAGGTCCAAGACAGCCGGGACCGAATCAAGGGATACAAAGAGCATAAGGTCATCTGCATATGCAGAAAGTTTAATCTCTCTGTGACTGAAGGGGACACCTCGAATACGTGCGGACTGTCTAATAAGGAGGGCGAGGGGTTCAAGAGCTAGATCAAAGAGCATTGGTGATAGGGGGCAACCTTGCCGCGTGCCTCTTTGAAGATTAAAAGGCCGAGACTTAATGGCATTTACACAAATACTGGCAACGGGTTGAGAATACATGACTTGGAGGTATCGGAGGAAGCCCTCCCCAAAGCCATACCATCGGAGAACTGCAAATAAGAAGGGCCATTCCAAACGATCAAAGGCTTTTTCAGCATCTAGAGAAAGACCCACCCATGGGTGGTCTAAATTGGCAGCACTGAATAGCACATGGCACAAGGTCCGAGCATTGTCAGCGGTGGAGCGGCCGGGTATAAAACCACATTGGTCGGGATGGACTAAGGTGGCCATCCTGTCAGATAGCCGGGTGGCCAAGATCGTTGCGAAGATCTTATAATCGGCATTAAGTAGGGAGATTGGACGGTAGTTGGCGGTTAGCAGCGGGTCTCTGCCTTCTTTCTCAAAAACTACCACATTAGCTGCAGAAAAGGATCCCAAAGAGGATGTATCTACCGCAAGGGCAGTAAAGTAAAGTTTTAAGTAGGGAACTAAATCTGCACTGAACGTTCTGTAGAATTCTGTCGGGAGACCATCAGGCCCAGCGGCTCGACCCGAGGCTGTTCGTTTTAGGGCAGAATGGATCTCTGAAGTAGAGAAGGGTTCATCCAGCGCATCCCTATCAGCTTCAGAAAGGGTCGGCCGCTGAATACCAGAAAACAAGCGCTCGAAGGTCTCGGATGAGAACTCACATTCAGATTGATATAGACGGGTATAGAAATCCCGAAAAAGTTCTACGATATCGGAGTCTGTGGTCAGTATGTCCCCTCCCTGTGGGGCGCGAAGGGCCGCTACGCGTTTGGCTTCTTTTTGACCTTTCAAGGCGTTGGCTAAAAGTCGACCGGCTCGGTTGCTTTCACGGTAGTATGTCCCTTGCTGAAGTGCAATACTCTGAGAAGCTGCAGTTGAGAGGATTGCATTATATTGAAAACGGAGACGCTGTAAGCGAACTAAGACGCATGGGTCATTACGTGAAGTTAGAATTCGTTCGCCTGCTTTGATTTGTTGGTCTAGTATAAGGAGCTGCTGTTTACGCTGTTTCCGCAGGCGAATTTGATAACTAGTGATCTTTGCCCGAATGGCCGCTTTAAAACCCTCCCACCAAGCCCAATTTGCAGTGTCCTGGGGTAGATTAAAATGAAAGTAGTCCTGTATGGCTGCTCGAATTTCTAACTGGAACTCTGGTTGAGTTAATAGAGCTCTATCAAAGAACCAGGCCCCCGAATTCCCCTGGGGCGCAGTGGTGTGTAATTGAAAAGAAATAGCAGCGTGATCTGAGATATGTTGGGAGTGAATCTTTGCAGTGTCTACCTGTGAAACTAACAGTTTGGATATGAGAAAGAAATCTATGCGAGACTGGGATTTATGAGGGGAAGAGAAGAAGGTAAAGTCAAGCTCATTGGGGTGTAGTAACCTCCATAGATCGACTAAAGCAAGATCTTTGATCATAGAGGTAAGCGTAGTGTGACTCTTGGGGGGACCACTCGTCCTAGGCGGCTGTTTGTCAATCAAGGGATCAAGAACTAAATTGAAATCCCCCCCGATTATCAATGAAGTATTAGCAGAGGCCTGCGCAACCTGAGCAATGGTAGCAAAAAAGGCAGGGTCATCAACATTAGGAGCATAAAGGCATATACATGTAACTTCCAGGTTACCTATCTTGATGTGAGCCCTGGACCATCTGCCAGCTGTATCTGAGCTTGTCGCAATGATAGTAGCATGCAGAGATTTCCTAACCAGTATGGCAACCCCACATTTCTTAGAAACGGCTGGGGAATAGGCGGCCACCATGTAAGGTTTAACATTGAGTTTAAGAGTTTCCTTCGAATTTAAATGCGTTTCTTGGAGGAAAATCAGGTCCGCAGCTTCATGACTTAGATAGCTCAGGATTTTCTTCCGTTTTATCGGATTATTGATGCCTTTTACGTTCAATGATAAAATCTTACATGGTGCCATCAATCAGTAAGAGACATTTTAGGTAAGGGCGCTTGAAAACATACAGCAGAAGCAGAATCTGTACAGCAATGACATAATCACCAAGTATGCTGGCCAATACACCCCATATTGAAAAGCTTGTATCAAAGTAACTTAGAGAAGAAGCAAAACCCCCAATGAATATGGCGACCATATGTCTGCGGGAGGAGGCCCAAGAGAGGAGGATCAAGACATGAAAAAAAAGAAAGAAACACCAGAGTCCATAATTAACACTGTCTCTGATATGCATCGAAGCTACTCTGGGTAGATGGAGTCGGGTCACAAATATCATCAAAATAAGACAACAAACCGCCCTCGCCAGACTCTTTGCTGAACCGTGGCAAATCCAAAGTGGCGGGTACAGCGGATATGAGAACGCTGGTAGGAACACTCTGGAAATCAGCGCATCAAGTCGGCCTCTTTAGCATCCAAAAACTCCGCTAGTAGATCGGGGTCCTCAAATGTTCTTGTCTGATTGTGTAGCGTGACTCGGAGCTTGGCCGGGTACATCAGGCCATAGCGTGCTTGTAATTGTTGAAGCCTCGGCCGGAATTCCAGAAAGCGCTTTCGGCGATCAACCGTGGGTTTAGCCAAGTCAGGATAGAAGGAGATCTTATGGCTCTCAAACTCCATATGGCCCTTTGCCCGGGAGGCGCTGAGAATTTGCTCCACTTGTTGATATCGCAAAAGTCGAAAGATGATAGGCCGCGGGGTCTTCCTGTTGAGCGTTATGTTGGTGGGTACACAATGAGCGCGATCGATCTCCAATTCTTTGGTAAAGGTGATTTGGAGCAGAGAAGGGAGGATTTTATATAGAAACTCCTTCATGTCTCCCGATTCCGCTCCCTCCGGTATGCCCACTAGTCGTAGGTTGTTGCGGCGCGCTCTATTATTGCCATCTTCCACTTCTTTCTGCAAGGCCCGCACCTGACGTTCTACTTTGTCGAGTTTGGACAGCCGGACCGCATGGGAGTCTAATATGCTCTCCATTTTGTCCTGACGCGAGGAGAGCCCCTCTAGCCTGCCTTGCAATACACCAAGGTCTTCCCGCAGCGCTCGGAGTGCTTCCCCGTTTGACTGCACGAGGTCTTTAACCCCTCTGATCTCTGCGAGGATCTCCTGCTGCATTTCGGGGCCCTCGCATAGAGCCAGCCCCTTCTGCGGGGACGGGGGTTCAGTTTTGGAGCGTTTGCCGTGAGTAGCCGCTGGAGATCCAAATTCCAGGCGCGTAGGTTTGGTCCCCGCCATCTCACCAATGTGACCCGGTAAGATCAGAGCAGAAATCCAAAATTGTCCGGTGTTAATTCAGGATTCTGAGTAGGCCTCTCGGGAGCCTCAGCGTTATGCGACCATCCCGCTGGACATCAGGCTCCGCCCCCCTAGCCGGTAATACTTTGTAAAGAAATGCAACGATAACCACGTTGCCGCCTTACAGATATCTGCCGGTGGCACCAAACTAGACTCTGCCCAAGACGCTGCCTATGACTTGGTCAAATGAGTCCTGAGGTCCACCGGAGCTGTTTTCCACCAGATCTCACAGGCCAAGGACATGGCCCTTTTCACCCAACGGGCAATCGTAGCTACGAGGTCCTCCAAACAGGACAAACAATCTATCCAACTCTTCCTAAAAGACTCCGCCCTCTTTGGGTACCGACGCAACAACATGCGCAGGTCAAAGACATGCAACTGCTGGTTCTCCTCCAAGCTACCCCATGCCAGAAAGACCGGAAGGGTCACTGTCTGATTCATGTGAAACCGAGAGACCACTTTTGGAAGAAAAGAAGGCACCGGCCACAAGAGAACCCTCTCCTTGGACATAAGCAGAAAGGGTTCCCTGCACGAAAGCACCTGCAACTCCGAAATCCGCCTGGTGGAACAAAGGGCTACTAAAAGCACTGCCTTCAAGGTAAAATCCCAGAACGTCGCCCAAGAAAGAGGCTCGAAGGGACCCTCGGTCAATACTGATAAGACCAAATTCAGGGAGGAACTACCATGCGCATGAGCAGCTGCATGTGCTTTATTGCCTTAAGAAATCTCACCAAGTCTGGATGAGCTGCCAAGGAGTGACCTTGTATGTGCCCCCTATAGCATGCAAGAGCTGCCACCTACACCTTCAAGGAACTAAGGGCCAAGCCCTTCTCCAAACCATCCTGAAGAAAAGCAGGACATAAGCCCTAGGATTCCGGTCGTCACACCAGTGTTCAAACACACGCAAAATCCTCACATAAGCGAGGCTAGTGGAGTTCTTCTGAACTTTAAGCATGGTGTTCATGACTGCTCCAGCGTAGCCCCGACGCCTCAAGCTCCCCTGCTCAAGAGCCAAGCTGTAAGCGAGAACCAATCCACCTGCAGCATCAACACCAGCCCCTGCGACAGCAGGTTGATCCGGTTCGGTAAGTTCCAGGTGGGAGCTACCAGTAAATGAGTGAGATCTGCATACTACGGTCTCCTTGGCCAATCCGGTGCAATGAGAATTACTGGTCCAGGATGCGCCTCTACTCACTGTAACACCTGGGTAATCATAGTCCATGGTGGAAAAACGTAAAGAAGACCGTCTGCCAGCCATCCCTGTGCGAGAACATCCAGCCCCTCTGACATATGCTTCCTGCACCTGCTGAAGAATTGACTCACCTTGGTGTTGTAGAGCATAGCCATGAGATCCATGACGGGCACCCCACAACGCACCGTGATGTCGTGGACCACTGCCACATTCAGTTCCCACTCGCTGGGGACTAACCAGTGTAGACTGAGAAAGTCCGCCTGAATGTCGTTCCTGCTGGCTACATGCATCACCGATAAGGCCGACAAATTCTCCTCCACCTACTATAGCATTGCCTGACTGTCTGCCAGCAGGGTGGCACTGCCCGTGCCCCTTTGCCTGTTGATGTACGCCACCATGGTTGCTTTGTCGGAACAGACACAAGTTGCTTTCTGCGCTATCCAAGGGCAGAAGAACTGCTAGTGTCAGGAACACTGCCCACAGCTCCAAACGGTTGATGGACCAGAAATTCTCCTCCAGTGATCATCGCCCCTGTGTTACTTGGGAAAGGCAGTAGGAGCCCTATCCTGTGAGACTGGCATCCGTTGTCGCAAGTATCCACTGTGGCTGTTCCAGAGGCATACTCACCATGAGATGACTAGCCTGCAACCACCAGTTGAGACTGCCCCTTACATTCTCTGGACAGCGCAACTTCCGCGATACCAGATGCTTCACCAGAGACCACCAGGATAGTAGTGCCTGCTATAGCAGTCTCATGTGAGCCCAGGCCCAAGGCACTAGATCCATGGCAAGGCAAAGGAGAGCCAAAACTCCTGCAAACAAATTAGGAGGGCACAACGAGCAGAAGTGAACGATGACCACAATGGCTTAAAAACTTTCCTTTATTGAAGATACCCTTGAAGATCCCCGATGCGTTTCGGCTTACGCCTTCCTCAGGGGGACTGTCATGATTGCAAAACCAGCTGACCCTTTTTTTAGGAAGCTTCAAGAAACACCCAAACCAGGTTATGTGGCCGGCAAGACTATAACTTGATGTGTCCCTCTGAATGGCTCCATTCAGAGGAACACATCAAGTTACAGTCTTGCCGTCCACATAACCTGGTTTGGGTGTTTCTTGAAGCTTCCTAAAAAAAGCGTCAGCTGGTTTTGCAATCACGACAATCCCCCTGAGGAAGGCGTAAGCCGAAACGCGTCAGGGATCTTCAAGGGTATCTTCAATAAAGGAAAGTTTTTAAGCCATTGTGATCATCGTTCACTTCTGCTCATTGTGCCCTACTAGATCCATGGCAGCCACCATGGACCTTAACAACTAGAGGTACCCCCATGCCATTATTGCCTGCGTGCACCTGGATCTTGTGCACTCTGTCCACTGGTAAGGACAGACGCCTGACCTTGGTATTGAACTGAGCCCCTAGGTAGACCAGCCGCTAAACTGGCCAAAGATGACTCTTGGCCAGATTGACCACCCAGCCCAGACTTTGCAAGAACTCCATCACCCGCTAGGTGGCAGCTGTAGCTTCTTGCTCCAACTTTGCCTGGATTAACCAATCATCCAGCTATGGATGCACCAGTATTCCTTCCTTCCTCAGAGCTGCTGCCGCCACCACCACCATGATCTTGGTAAAGGTACATGGAGTGGTAGCTAGACTAAAAGGCAATGCCCTGAACTGATAGTGCCCCATGGGCACTGTGAAACGCAGAAACCTCTGGTGTTCCTTGCGGATGGGAATGTGCAGGTAAGCTTCCGTAAGATCCAGTGCAGACAGGAACTCACCCTGCCTCACTGCTAGGATCACCTTCCTTAAGGTTTCCACGGGAAAGTGCGGAACCTGCAAGGTTTGATTCACCTTGTTGAGGTCTAGGATGGGTCTGAAGGCCCTCTCCTTCTTTGGCACCATGAAATATATGAAATAATGTCCCATTCCAAGCTGATCCGGAGGGACTGGCACTACTGTATTCAACTGCCTCAAGTGCAGCAGAGTGTCCACCACCACTGCTCTTTTCTCTGGGGCCCCGCAGGTCGACAGAACAAAGGCATCGGATAGGGGCCAGGCAAACTCCAGCACGTACTCCTGAATGACCTCCAAGTCTCACTGGTCGGTCGTGATGTTGGCCCAGACGTGGTAGAACTGCTGCAACCGACCGCTTATCGAGGCCACTGTCTGGGCCCTCCTGGCATCATTGGGGCTTGCTGGGCTGGGGGATAGATGATGGTATAAATCCACATTTTCAGGATTACAGTTCGTGAAACCAGTAAGGGGAAAGGAGGCCTGTGTGCACGGATAAATAAAAGCCCCTTTGGTAGTAATAACCTGTGAACAAACTGAACATGAACCACATTTAGTATCCTAATGTTATGGGTTTACGACATGGCACCGGCAAGGCAAAGGGTACCAAAAGGTTTGATAGACTAGAATTCTGAGTGGCAACAGCTGGAATAGTCTGAATGATATGCTGCCAATTCCTGATAATATGTGAAGTCTGCCGTGAATGTGTAGAAAAGAGAACTGGACAGATGAATTTATTGTTAGTGGATTTCTCCTTCTTGGAAATCAGGGAAGTACGTTCTGTGTTGACCGTCTCTCATAGGCTTTTAAAATAAATCTTCTTTCTCTTCAGACCTCTCACTCAATACCCTAGCATTCCTCTCAGAATCCTGTTTTTCCATGCAAATGCGTCTAACCCTTAAAAACTGACTGATTGGGAGATTGTTTTTGAGGGAACTTATTTTATGAAAGCTCTGATAGTGGAGAAAATGGTTGTGGTCATTTGTATAAATTGTTAGAAAAACCATGCCTGTCTTTTTTAATCTTAATGTCCAGATAAGGGATTTCATTCATGCTAAATTGTGCTTGAAACTGCAGATTACCATCACACGTATTGATCCAATTTAAAAATTGATGCAGCCTATCCTGGTCACCCTCCCAGATCAGAAGCATATCATCAATACAGCACTTCCAGAGGTGTACGAGTTCCTTAAAGGGGTGATTTGTCAGGAAAATCAGCTCAAATTGTGCGACATATAAATGATCTATATCTGGAGCCATCGACGATCCCATCATCATCCCCTTTACCTGCTTATAAAACAGTCCATCAAACCAGAATAAATTCTTAGTAAGTGCAGACTAGCCAGCTGCATGAGAAAGAAAGTGGGAATCCGTTTCTAATGTTTTTGACTATTGAGATAGCCTCATTCGGCAGCAGCTGGGGGGGGAGGTGTGAGGCTGGGGATTCTGCCTAGGGCAGCAGAAACCCTTGGGCAAACCCCAAATATACTGAAAGCATTGGATATTAATCAAGATCTCTCTCGTGCTCTGTGAATGTCAGTACATCATGCCAATCCGCCTCATGTACTGCTCCTTTGGATTTCTGCATCCCAAAGGGTAATTTTATAAAGCTTTTTTTGTATGTAAAGCCTATTTTATAAGCTGCATAACTGCATATAAGCAAAAGTATGTGCACAGAAAGCATGCACTTACTTTTATGCAATCTAGACTTAGGCATTCCCAGGGATGTAATCTGGGCAGAGCAGAGAAAAGGGTTGTGATGTATGCATATATTTTATAATATATGCAGGCGCACATGTAAAATACATGCGAACACACAGGGCCGGCCCAAGGGTTTCTGCTGCCCTAGGCAGAAGCTCTGGCCGTGTTGCCCTCCCCCACCCCCCGCTGTACCTCCCCCCCATGCACTGAGCTGTATCCCCCCCTCCGCACTGAGCTTTGTTACCGCTGATTCCGGCGGTGGGGTCAGAATGGGGGGCTTGGCTTGGTGGCAGGCCGTGTGTGCCAAAGCACATGACCTGCCACCCACAGATATCTGCCGCCCTAGGCGGTTTCCTAGCCCACCTAGTGGACAGGCCAGCCCTGCACACACATCCTTGGGGCAGATGTATATTTGTGTGGAGGCATTTGGCGCATCTGAGGCTAGACCTAGGAGTCTATTTTATAAAGACACATAGGTCCCTATGTTACTCCCAAAAAAATAGGTGACTTTTTGGACTTCTCACATAGGCGTCCTGTTACAAAATCATAAAATCAAGTCCCAAATGTTGGCAGTGATACTTAATCAAAGGTATTCGACCACTTATGGAGCTTTCTTAGATGCTCCTCATTCTGTCCACTACTTCAAGTGAGTCTTTTCTCTTGCAGATCTTAGTATCATCTGCAAAAAGACAAACTTCTCCAGCTAATCCATCAGCAATGATACTGAAAGGAAGTGGGCAGAGGACAGATCCCTGAAACAGTCTACTGGTCACTCTTTTGTCCTTAGAATGCTCTGCACAGTAGAATCACTAGGCTCTCCGTGTGGCCTGTGCCCGAATCCATTTTCTAGCATCTCAGAGTTCATGGTCCTCTTGTTGGCCCACAATTTCCTATGCCTTTATGGGGCCAGGTGAGATGATACAAGGAGCATTTTGTGGCTGAGAAAAGAAGATCCTGTGTCTCTGAAGGTAGGGTATTGTATTTCCTAATGCCTTTTCAGCTGTAGCTCAAGAACAGTTAAAATTCTGGTGTAGTACCCTGACTCCAGAAGTCTTACGATCTAATGGGCCAATTTAAATTCCACAGTCAGCTGCTATCCAGATAGCCAGTGGTGCTGAATATACATACAGAGCAGTCAGTGCTAAGAGTTATTCAGATAGCAACACTATTCATTCTGCTAGCTGGGTAAAGTTAGGATAGCAAGAAAGCTCCAGATAACTTGGAACTCTGCCCATGCACCATCAAGATAATGTTGAGGTGGTGGTGGTTGTTAAGTGCCGTCTAGTCAGTGTCAACCCTCTGGATAGCTGTCCTAAACTGTGTGTGTTTTTCAGTCAGGTGGTTCATTGTTGTTGAGAGTGGTATCCATAGCTGCTATTGTATTGATACATCTCATTGCTGGCCTTCCTTTTATGTGTTGACCTTCAACCTTGTCAAGAATGATGTCTTTCTCTAATGATCTCTCTCCTCCTATGATGTGTCCAAAGTATGAAAATTTAAATCTTGTCATCTGAGCTTCTAAAGAAAGCTTTGGTTTCATCTCCTCTAGTACTAACTGGTTTGTTCTTAGGGCAGTCCATTGTATACACAGTATTCTTCGCCAGCACCATAATTCAAAGGCATTGATTTTCTTCCTATCTTTTTCACCAGCCAACTTTCGTAATCCATAAGATGTTATTCAAATTGCCTTGGCTTGGAAGAGTTGAATCTTTACATAGAGAGAGACATCTCTGCTCTTGAGAATCTTGTCTAGGTCATCCATACCCATTCTGCCAAGAGCAATGCATTGTCGGATTTCTTGACTACTTATTGTTTCTTTATTGATCATTGATCCAAGCAGCTTAAAGTTGTCCACTATTCCAATTTCTTCTTCATCATCGATGAGCTTAGTGATTTTGCCAGTTGTCAGAATCTTTGTCTTCTTTATGTTAAGGTGCAGGCTCATTTTAAGATTATGTTCCTTGATCTTGAGAAGCAAATATTTCAGATTGTCTTCACTTTCAGCCAATATTGTGGTGTCATCAGCATAGCAAAGGTTATTGATCAGTCTTCTACCAATCTTCACACCTCAGTAGTCTCCATAAAGTCCTGTTTCTCTGATCATTTGTTCTGCATATAAATTAAACAGGTAGGGGGAACGTATTCAGCCTTGTTGTACACCTTTGCTGCTTTTAAACCATTCTGCTTCTCCTTGTTCTGTTTCCTGATGAATGTAAAGATTGTGCAAGAGAATTATCAAGTGTTTTAGTATACCCATACTTCCTAATGTGGCCCAGAATTTCTCATGGTTTACACAGTCAAAAGCTTTGCTGTAGTCAATAAAACATATGGATATCCTTTGGGTATTCTTTTGTCTTTTCAAGGATCCATCCCACATCTGCAATGATGTCTCTTGTTCCTCACCCTTTCCTGAACTCTGCTTGCACTTCAGGCAGTTCTCATTCCAGGTATGGCTGTAGTCTCTGCTTGATGATCTTATGTAGAATCTTGCTGGCATGTGGAATCAGAGTGATTGTGCGATGATTTCTACAGTCAGTCAGATCATTTTTCTTCAGTATTAGTCTAAACACAGATCTTTTCCAGTCAGTTGGCCATGATGATGTCTTCCAAATTCACTGATGTTCTCTGTAAGAATTTTCAGCAGCACTGTCCATACAGTGGGGCTGAAAATCCACAGGCTGCCATTACTTGGATAATTTCCTTAAAATACTGACCCGTAAGTTTGTACCTGAGACAATAAAGAGTGAAATGACTTGCCCAAGGTCACAAAGAGCATTGGCAGGATTTGAACCCTAGCTTTCATAGTTCTTAACCCACTGCTCTAACCACTAGGCTCCTTCTATACTCCAAATACCCTTCCTATACATTCCCACTCTCTAAGCTCTGAATCTACTGTGTCTAGCAATGCCCCTGGATCTCCAATTATCACTGATCTCTGTTGTCAAGTACTCAACCACTTTCTAACCCAATCACCTTGTTGCCCAATTTAGATATCTCCCTTTATGAAAAGGCTGATGTTTTACCTCTTCACAAAAGTGGTAATAGGGAAGAAGTGACAAACTACAGGCCAATAAGCTTTACCTCGGTGGTGGCAGAAGTAATGGAGGCACTCCTATAAGAGAGAATAGTGGACTTTCTTGAAACCAATAGGTTGTATGATCCAAGGCAACATGAATTTACCAAAGAACAATCATGCCAAACAAATCTGAGTGAGTTTTTTGACTGGGTGACCAGAGAACTAGACAAGGGCATGCGATGGATGTGATCTACCTTGATTTCAGTAAAGCCTTTGATACTGCTCTTCATAGGAGGCTTATCAATAAACTGAACAGCCTGGGGATAGGTTCTAAGGTGCTGAACTGAATTAGAAATTGGTTGACTGACAGAAGACAGGAGTGGTAAACAGAACTCACTCGGATGAAAGGAAGGTGAGTAGTGGCATGCCCCAGGGATCGGTCCTGGGACCGGCACTGTTCAATGCATTTGTGAGCGATATTGCTGAAGGACTGAATGGAAAATTCTGTCTTTTTTCAGGTGACATGAAAATTTGCAACAGAGTGGACTCCCCTGAGGGAGTGGATAACATAAGGAAAGATCTACAAAAGCTGGAAGAATGGACTAATGCTTGGCATTTAAGATTAAATGTGAAGAAGTGCAGTGTCATGCGTTTGGGATGCAGAAATCCAAGGGAATTGTATGCAATAGGGGGCGAGAGGTTGGTGTACATGGACCACGAGAAGGAATTTGGAGTGATTGTTTCTAGGATTTCAAGGTGGCGAAACAGTGTGATAAGGCAGTAGTCAAAGCCAGAAGGATGCTAGGTTGCATACAGAGAGGAATTAGCAGCAGAAAGGAAGAGGTATTAATGCCACTGTACAAATTGCTGGTGAGGCCTCGTTTGTTCTGTTTTGGAGACCATGGGCCCAATGCAGTTGTGAATTGCGGGGTTGCACGTCCTGGCAGGATGAGCAGCCCCGCAAGTCCCCCTGGCCCGATTCCCCCTTCAGCTCTCCCTGCACGTCCTGAGCAGCAAGACAGGGAGAGTTGGTGGGAGGAGGTGGGGCTGGGGTGGAGTGGGCTGGGCCAGCCCAGCAGGACGTACAGATCTGATTCAGGTCACAGCCCTGTACGTCCTGCTGGGTCATACGGGACTATGTAACAGTTCTTTTGAGATTCAATGTAAACCGCCTTGATTAAATGATAAGGAGGTATAGAAAAAAAAACTGTTAAATAAATAAATAATAAATAAATAGGGGACGTGCTGCTTATTCCACCTCAGGTGAAATAAGCATCACAGATCTGGCAATTGGGCCAGGGGATCCCCTGCTTGGGGTCAGGTGCTGGGCTGGAGGGTCCCTGTCACCCGATCCAGGTCCTGGCTGGCCAGCTGTGAGTCTGGCGGCGGGGAAGAGGGGGGCTGAACCATGGCAGCCAGGGGAATCTGTGGGGAAGATGCCCCCGCAGGCAGGTAGGCAGGGGCATGCCAGGCCGTCCTCGGACCCGATTCTGTGTATGGTCCACAATCAGGCCCGTTTTCATTGGGGATGTCCGACGGCCTGGACATACCCCTCTGGGAATTGGGCTCCCCATCTCACAAAGGATATAAAAAGACTTGAAACAGTTCAGAGATAGGCGACCAAATGATATGGAGCCTGCACCAGAAAACATATGAGAAGAGACTTGAAGAGATATGCTAGAGAATAGAAGGGATAGGGGAGATATGATACAGACCTTTAAGTATTTAAAAGGTATTAGTGAACAAACAAATCTTTTTCAAAAACGGGGAAGCTGTAAAACTAGAGGGCATAACATGAAGCTGCAAGGGTGTACACTGAAAGGCAACGAACTTCAGGAGCTACTTTTTCACTGAAAGTGTGGTGGATGCTTGGAATGCCCTTCTGATGGAAGTGGTGGGGGCAAATACAGTGACAGAATTCAAAATGGTATGGGACAGACACAGTGGATTCCTTTATAGTAACAGGATAAAATCAGCCTAATGGTTAAGAACACTGGCTTGGGAACCCAGAGACCAGGGGTTGATTCTCACTAGCACTTCTTGTGGCCTTGGGCAAGTCACTTAACTCTCTATTGCCTCAGAAAAATCCAAGTCATCAATGTCCCTGTTTAATGTACATTACCAAGTTTAAGTTTCAATGTAAACTGCTTTGATTGAAATGATAAAGCAGTATATAAAACCTGTTAAATAAAATAAAATAGACATAACTATCTCTTAAATTTCAACAAATAGGGAAGACGTGCACAGAGCAGTGGGTACACTCCTAAACAAAGGCATGGGGAGGGGTGACTACACGGAGCGGCCAGTGCACCTACTCTTGCCACCTTGCTGGGCAGACTAGGAGGACCATACTGGTCTTTATCTGCTGTCATATACTATGAGTTTCCTTTGCAGGACAATATCAATGGCTTTGTTGAAATCCAAGAAAAATATAGCAACCTATAGCAAAATTAATACTGGACATGGGACCAGAAATTGCAATATATGATGGTAAATAAGCTCATTCTCAGGAAAGAAAATCTTGGATTATGTATAGTTTACAACCATATACTGCAATTCTTAGCCCAACTCTTGTTAAAACCCACTGCTTGTAAGACCATGAAAAAATTGCTTTAATGATCTAATGTAGGCACCAGCTAGAAACCTTTGTTCCCCAGCATTTTGCACACACAAGCTATACAATGTGTGCCTTCAAGTCAATGCTGACTCAGCATCTCCTGGGTCGTCTTGGTAGTGGGATCAGAAGTAGATTGCTAGGTCTTTCTTCTGAGGCAATGGAGGGTTAAGTGACTTGCCTAAGGCCACAAGGAGTACTAGGGGGCATTGAACTCTGATTGCTTGGTTACAAAGCCAGTGTTCTGACCGTTAGGCTACTCCACTCTCTGAAAAGGTGGGCTCTGATTTATTTTTATTTTCTTCCACAGGCATAGAATGAGAGAAAATTGAATAAAATCTTTGCCTTAGACAGAAAAACTATTGTGGATGGATGGGTGAGTGAGAGGGGTCGGGACGACAATAAATTGACCTGTTACCTCTCAATGTCAGATCTTATTTGCTTTACATCTTAAAATGCATTGATCTGTTTCATTATGCTACCAGAAAAGCTTACCTTTCCTCGTGCAAAGAATGCATTGAGAAATACTCATCTAAAATATATGAAACAAGTGGAAGACATCTGAATGGAAAATAATTTTTCCCACCTTTTCACTAACATAAATCTGACTTGCAATGCATATCAGTCAGTAAAAGCTTGCGCATAGCAATGATGGTATAGAAGAATAAATCAGCAGTATTACTGGGGACGCTTCTGTTAGAAGGTCATGAAACAAGAAATCCGTTTCTAACACTTTTTTTTGTAAACTTTCCAGAGCATCATTTTCCCTAAAGCTGAAACTCCACTGTAAGCCGGGCCCTCTAAGAATTGACGCGAGCCCGGAAGGCACTGCCACAATCGCCTTTGTGTTAGGACAATTGCAGCGATCGGCCTTTATCATCCCATTGTCCAGCTGCAGAACCTCTACTCCGCACTGTTCCAGTCTAGGCTTTCCTACCTGCTAGCGTAGGGGCGGGCGTTCTCTCCCTCACTCGCTGATCGGTCGGCGCTGCCCGCCCCGCACCTACAGTGAAAGAGCCGGAGATTCAGTGTTGTGCGTCCTATTCCTATGGCAACTACACAGTGTCAGACATGGCGCCCCTACCGTCCATTTCCTCATGGGTGCAAGGACTTGTTCATTATTAGGAAATCAATATGAGTCTTGCGTGTAAACGTGTTTGTTCCCCCTGATTTCCTGTTTGGTGGAGGGACAAACATCTTTAACATCGGCGGTAAACATCTTAACATCGGCGAGATCTACTGTCTTATTCCTTTTAAACTTTTAGTTTATAAGGTGCCGCGCCAATGTTTTCAGTTTAATAAAAAAACAACCCTCAAAAAACCCCATAAATAGAAATTGTCTCTCTAGTCCGGCAAGCCAAAAGGCTACTATGGCTTTAAACATTTCAGATAAAACGTGTAGCTAATACAGTACGTGTCTTAATCCTCAATTAATTTCTCCCCTGCGTTTTGTGACGTGTTTAATTTGAAAAGTGATGTTACGGGGATATTTGGCAGGGAAGTAGGGCATATCCAAATGCTCCCTAAAATATGTTGAATCGTTTGAACTTTATGAAAGTTAGGGCAAAAAGAAGTTTCTTTCTTTGACTTACTTTGTCCTTATCTGCTGTAGATTATTTTAGGTTATTATAATTTACATGTAAACAAACGTTGCTTTTGTCACACCCTCTGGTGTTAGGTCCTACCCTGGGCAAGAGTATGGTGAAGAGGCTAGGCCCAGGGTAGGGTGAAGCAGTGCAGGGATGGAGTAGATAGCCAGTATAGAATAGCAGAAAGACTCAATTGAGCCAATTAAGTGGAGCCAGGTAGCAGCTGATACAATAGAGGCCCGCTGAAAACTGTTGAACTAGCAAGGGTGTGTGGAGGTGGACTTGCTTATACAGTATATGGTGTCTAATAAAACAAACCCCTTGCTGATTCAATGGGCTCCTTTGAGGGTGGGTGTCTCTTTCTGCTCTCTCTGGGACTTCTCTCCAGGTTTAGGTTCAGACTGTGCAGTCCTTTTAGTTCTAGTCTGAGGTTTGCAGCCTCTGGTCCAAGAGATTATGAGTTTGATCCTGGGCAAACCTGACACAAACTCACTTCCTTACAAGGGCCTGAGGACCAGGTATTTCTGGATGTTTGTGATGGAATGGAGCCAGGAGATTATTTGCCTAGAATAGATACGGTCAGCAGGCTCCTAGCTGTGCTCTTCTGGGCTGTAGCCCTTATGTTTTATTAATACTTATTACACATCCGTCATACAATTACTGAGCGAGTTACAATAAAAGCATTCACTATAAATATGACATATAAAACAATTTCCACATATGACATACAACATCCATTTTCTAATCCAGACAGTATTAAAACAAATATATCAGCCTAAACCCCCCCCCCCCCCAAATCACGTATTTGACGAGTAATTACGGAAATAGAATATCATAAACTAGGGCCAGCAATTTGAAAAGCCCATGCTTGCGTCGAGTTTTATGAACCTGATTCGCGGACAGAATTTGTAACAATGTCTGCTGGCTCGAGCGACGTAATCTCACCAGTACATATGCTGCCAACAAATCAATCAATTCAGCTTCATGATCTCTATATAAGATTCAGTGAATTAGACAAAGGCACTTAAGAGATCTGATTTTTAGCACAAAACCTATGAAGTTCTGCATCGAACAAAGACAGAGTGTATGATCAGCTTTCCGTAAATTAAAAATCACCTGCACAGCTGCATTTTGAATTAATTGCATTAATCTCAGCAGGCATAAAGGTCAACCCAAATAGACAATATTACAGTAATCTAATACTTCCAGTCTATGAGATAATGGAGGTGGCTCCAGAGGTATTTGAAGTCCAATAATCTTGAACAAGAAATTCTTGCTGCTCTCTCACCCTTACTAGCTCAAGAGGCAGGGGTCGTTGGTTGGGAAATGGATCCTGCTTGTAAGGTTTTAAGTGAGCCACATGAAATACCGGGTGGCTGCAGAGGTTTGCTGGAAGCTGCACTCAATATGTCAAGTGGTTAACTTGCTCCTGGATCATGAGACTTTGTTTCTCACTGTAAACTAAGGACTCTCTCAATGTCTTGTACCAACAAATTTTATCTGGGCCTGTTTTTCTTAGTCCTGTTGTACTTGTAAATGTTGATCATTTGGGGGGGGGGGGGGATATTCAAAGTCAATTACATGGTTTGCAGATCTGCAAACAGTGTAAATGCTGGTTAGTGGGTTATTGAGCAGCACAGACATGGTAGTGCAGCTGATACACACTATGTGATTAGCATTCGGCCGTCCAGGACAGAGCAGAGGCTGCACCCGTTGCCTACTGGGCAGCGGTGATATTGAGCCACTGCCCGGTTAGCTGCCTGTGGGTGAAGATAGGCGAGGCAAAAGTTAACCTATGGGAGCTAACTGGGCAGCAGCTTAATATTGCCGCTGCCTGGCTAGCTTCCGCCCTATGCGGTGCCCTGGATATTCAATGCCTGTGGCTGGATATGGCCCCAGCATTGAATATCCAGGGTTATTATTCAACGGTGACAGCTATGTGCTGTAGAAGTGCTAGCCATGGTTGCTGAACATCTCTCTGCCTAGAGCTTAGCACAGTCTGTGGCTGCTGGAACCCTGGAGTCTTAGGGCCCGATTTTCAAAGGCATTTACACGGGCAACTGGATCCTGTTCTGGTGATGGTTGCAGAAACACTGTGAATACAGTTTCAAGATTTGGTTCAAATGTTCTATTTGCCCACTGGATTGCGGATGGTAGACTGAAAACAAATAGAAACATAGAAACATAGAAATATGACGACAGAAAAAGACCACATGGCCTATCTAGTCTGTCCTTCCATAACAACTACAACAGTCCCCTTTTTTCCTTTAGAGATCCTCTGTGTTTGTCCCATGCTTTTTTGAATTCAGTTACTGTCCTCATCTCTACCACCTCCACTGGGAGACTATTCCATGGATCCACTACTCTTTCCGTAAAGAAATATTTCCGCATATCACTCCTGAATCTATCGCCCTTCACCCTCATCCCATGTCCCCTCGTAGCAGAACTTGCTTTCAATTGAAAGAGGCTCTCTCCCTGAACATTTATGCCACAGAGGTATTTAAACATCTCAATCATATCACCTCTATCCCGCCTTTCCTCTAAGGTGTACATATTAAGATCCTTCAGTCTGTCCTCATATGCTTTATAATGAAGACCACTAATCATTTTAGTAGCCACCCTCTACACCGATTCCATCCTGTTCACATCCTTTTGAAGGTGCGGTCTCCAGAATTGCACACTATACTCCAAATGAGGTCGCACCAAAGACTTATACAGAGGCATTATCACCTCCTTTTTTCTGCTAGCCATTCCTCTCCGTATGCACCCAAGCATCCTTCTAGCTTTTGCCGTTGCCTTTTCTACCTGTTTAGCTACTTTAAGATCATCAGACACAACCACGCCTAGGTCCCGCTCTTCTTTAGTGGACAAAAGTACTTCACCCCCTATACCTTATTGCTCCCTTGGATTGCTGCAGTCCAAATGCATGACCTTACATTTTTTAACATTAAATCCCAGCTGCCAAATTCTAGACCATTCTTCAAGCTTAGCTAGATCCCTCCTCATGTTATCTACCCCTTCCTGGGTGTCTATTGCAGATTTTGGTAACATCAGCAAAGAGGCAAACCTTACCTGAAAGCCCTTCCGCTATATCACTAACAAAGATGTTAAAAAGAATCGGACCAAGAGCAGATCCCTGGGGCACACCACTGATAACATCCTTCTCCTCAGAGTGAGCTCCATTTACTTGTACTCTTTGTCGCCTCCCACCCAACCAATTTCTAACCCAAGCAGTAACTTTAGGGTCCATCCCTAGGGTGCTCAGTTTGTTTATAAGTCGCCTGTGAGGAACAGTGTCAAAGGCTTTACTGAAATCTAAATACACCACATCTAGGGCTCTCCCTCAGTCCAACTCCCTGGTCACCCAGTCAAAGAAATCAATCAGATTTGTCTGACAAGACCTGCCTCTGGTGAATCCATGCTGCCTTGGATCCTGTAATCTGCTGGACTCCAGAAACCTCACTATTTTCTCTTTCAGCAGCGTTTCTATTTACTCACCACCGAAGTTAAACTAACCGGCCTGTAGTTTTCAACCACATCCTTACTTCCGCTTTTGTGTAAAGGCACCACATGGGCCTCTCTCCAGTCCTTTGTCCAGAAACTTCATCATTTCTCTCCAGAATCATGCAGTCAACTGTGTACCTCAGTCAGAGACTATGTGGGAAGGTAGCCTGTGAAGATGGACTACCTCCCTGATCAGCATGTTTGCCATTTCATGTGCAAAGGGGAGGCTAGCAGTAGCAATGAAGTGGACCATTTTGGAGAAAGAGTCCACAACTATTGGATGGCAGATTTTCTTTGTGACATGAGTAAATCTGTAATGAAAATCCATTCTCAGGGTTTAGAGGGTATAGGCAGTTGCATTAACAGTCTTTGGGGCTGTTAATATCTTGACCCTATCCTAGCCACCAGAAGTCTCGACCCACTAACTTCCTGGTACTATGCCAGAATGACCTGCTAGTAAGACATCATGACTGCTGCAAAGCATTTCCAGGTGTGCCTTGCCCTTGGGTATATACAGAGTATCTCTCTTGTACAAGAATCTTTGATGCCAGATCCATCCTGTCTCCCTTCTTGATCTTGTTATTTCCTGCTGAGGATCTTGTCCAAGCTCATCAAGTGGGCAAACTTGCCTTTACATGTTCCAAGATGTCCATCTTGTGGGTGCCCAGGATGGATGGAAGATTGTGGTAGGAGCCTCTGGTTCTGGCACCTCACCCCTTTCTCTTTGGGAGAGGTCACTGGTTTTGTTATGGGTTTCTGGTTGGTAGGGCAGAACAAAACTGAAGCAGGAAAAGAAAAGTGACCAATGAATTTGTACAGAGTTCATATTTTGTGAGGTCTTAAGGAATTCCAGATTCTTATGATTTGTGTAGACTGGGACTTGATGATGTGCTTTCTCAAGGAGGTGATACAATTCTTCAAAAGCAGTTTTAATGGGCAACAACTTGTTGTAGATGTGGTAATTTTTCTTAGCTAAAATCAACTTCCGGGAGTAGAATGTATATGAATGAAACAGTTGCCTCAGTGCCTTCTTCAGGGAGAGTATTAAATTATTATTTATTTAACATTTTTATAGACCACATTTTCTAAGGTCTATGAAGTTTACATGTAACTAATTTTAAGGATTACAATGAACAATTAACCTGGAACATTGTGGTTTTAAATTTAGGAGTACATAGGTTAATGAATTAATTTAAATTTAACTTCATCTTATTTACATTAAACATATTGATCTTATGTGATACAATAGAAGTATTTTTAACATGTTTAACAGTAGGTATGCTTTCACTGACAGTTTGAGATTATGAGTGTCTATAGCAGAATGTCCATGTTTAGAATTCATGTGCAGGTTTGAGAGGTTAAGAGTTACTGTGGTGTACTTTAGATTTGTTACATTTTTCATCAAAGTGGTTTTTAAATAGCATTGTTTTTATTTCTTTGCAGACGTGTGAGAGGTCATCTATGTTTCTAAGCTTAGTGGGAAGGTTGTTCCAGAGGCTTGACGCATTCACCGAGAATGCGCTGAGCATGTTGTTTGGTTGAATCTTAGTTTTTCCAGTGGCACGCTTAAAGAGTTCAGAGCAGGTGTTCTCCTGAGTCTGTTTTCTAGTGGCTTCTTAAGGGTTGTCTGAAGGTACTTTGTGCATATGTTGTGCAAGACTTTGAAAATGGTTATGAGTACTTTACATTTGACACAGCATTGGATGGGGGAGCCAATAGAGCTTTTTTAGGATAGGGGTAATATGGGCTGTTCTGGATGCACCCTCCAGGACTCTAGCTGCAGTGTGTTGGACCATTTGTAATGGATGTAGGACATTTTTATGAATGCCATAGTAGATGATATTACAGAAATCAAAGTGAGGGAATATCATGGCTTGAAAAACTGTTCTAAAGTCCTGTGTTTCAGTTAGTGGGTGTAGTTGTTGGAGAATTTTGATTTTCTGGTAGATCGATATTATGGTTCTTTTGATGTGTGGTTGCAGAGTTAGCTGTTGCTCTAGTGTTGTTCCAAGGTATTGGATCTGAGCCTTAACTTTATTTCTTCATTGTTAACTTTCAAAACCATTGGTGGGGAGAATTCTCTATTTCGTGTGATAAATAGTGCTTCAGTTTTGCCATAATTTATTTGGAAATTATGCTGCAATAACCATCCAGAGATCGCCTTAAGCACTCTATTATAGGAATGTAGCAAGTTTTTGCTATATTAAAGGGAGTGTAAATCATGATATCGTCCGTGTAAACATGACATAAGATGTTATGGGCATGAATAATTTTACATAATGGTTGTAGGTAAATTTTTATAGTAGAGAAGGGAGTGCTGAACCTTAAGGAATTCCCTGTGTCAACTTAAATGGGGCTGATTTTCTAGACTCAATTTTCACATGCTGATGATGATCAGTTAAATATAAACAGAACCACTCTAGAGCTGTGCCTTGAACACCTATGGCTTTGAACGGTTCTAGTAGCAGTTTATGGGATACTGAATCAAATGCCACTTTTATGTCTAGGAAGATTAGAACAAAACCTTGTTGCGTGTTCTATATGCCTTTTATAATATTGTCAAATAAAGAGCTTACTAATGTCTCAACGCCATGGTATTGTCTGAAACCATGTTGCAGATGGTCTAGTGGTGTGTTTGTATTGACATAATCTTGCAGCTGTATTTGAACTACTTTTTAGATTATTTTTGCTAGGATGGGTAGACTGGTGATGGGTCAGTAGGACCTTGGGTCATTAGCCTCAAGTTTGGGACTTTTTAATATGGAACGGATAGATCTGGTCTTCAGAAGGGAAGGCATGTAACCTTGTGTGAAGGAGCACTATATTATCTATCTTAGGAATGCTGCTATATCAGACTCGGTAATCTTGATCCAGCTTACCGGGCATGGGTCGTGGAGATGATGTATTGAGGTTTCTTATGATAGTTTCCAATTGATCTACTGAGGGAGGGGTTAGTTTTGGAAGAGATGTGTTAGTTATTTTATCATACTGTGGTTATGCTAGATTCAGTTGGGCATAGTCAACTTTATTCTGGAAGAAGTTAGCCAGTTCTTGTAGGGTCAGTGAACTAATGATTTTAGAATTGTTATTGCGCTTGAGTAGAGATTTTGCAATGTCAAAAAGCTCTTTAGGCTTATTTATGGAGCACATGATAAGCTTTGTGTGATATTTTTTTTAAGCTGGTTTGCTTTGTGCCTATAAATAATCAGATTTTGCACATAGTTGTTTCTATCTTGTTCATTTTGCAATGGTACCATGTACGTTCTAGTCTTCTGAGTTCCTTTTTTAGCTGTTTTAATTCTGGGCTGTACCAAATAGTGTTAACACGAGTCCTCCTTTGTTTCAGCTGTGGAACTGTAGCATATTCACTTATGGTCTTGTTCCAGTTTTTGATGAGGTTGTCAAGATTGCTTAGGACTGTGTCCAGCATTGAGGATACCTCATTTAGGAAGGATTGCTTGTCAAACTGTTTGAATCTGCGTCCATAGTTTAGATTGGAATCATTGTAATTTACAGGATGGCTATATGGAAGATTGAATGAGATTAAATAGTGATTAGACCAGGTAAATGGAGCTCACTCTGAGGAGAAGGATGTTACCAGTGGTGTGCTGCAGGGATCTGTCCTTGGTCTGATTCTTTTAAACATCTTTGTTAGTGATATTGAGGAAGGGCTGTCGGGTAAGGTTTGCCTCTTTGCAGATGATACCAAAATCTGCAATAGAGTAGACACCCAGGAAGGTGTTGATAACATGAGGCGGGATCTAGCTAAACTTGAAGAATGGTCTAGAATTTGGCAGCTGAGTTTAATGTTAAAAAATGCAAGGTCATGCATTTGGGTTGCAGCAACCCAAGGGGAGTGATACAGTATAGGGGGTGAAGTACTTCTGTCCACAAAGGAAGAGCGGGACCTAGGCACGATTGTATCTGATGATCTTAAAGTAGCTAAACAGATAGAAAAGATGACAGTGAAAGCTAGAAAGATGCTTGGGTGCATAGGGAAAAGAATGGCCAGCAGAAGAAAGGAGATGATAGTGCCTCTGTATAAGTCTTTGGTGCGACCTCATTTGGAATATAGTGTGCAATTGTGGAGACCGCATCTTTAAAAGGATACAAACAGGTTGGAGTCGGTACAGAGGGTAGCTACTAAACTGGTTAGTGGTCTTCGTTATAAAGCATATGAGGATCTTAATATGTATACTTTAAAGGCAAGGTGGGATAAAAGTGATATGATTGAGGCATTTAAATACCTCCGTGGCATAAATGCATAGGAGAGCCTATTTTGATTGAAGGCAAGCTCTGCTACGAAGGAGATAGACTCAGGATTAATATGCGGAAATATTTCTTTACAGAAAGAGTGGTAAATGCGTGGAATAGTCTCTCAGTGGAGTTGGTCGTGGGGATTTTGGTGGACTAAAGCTGCTGGTTTGTACTCCAAAGAATATACGAATGACCTCGCTCTGCTCCAAACAGACTCAGACACTTAGAAGGAAATTAGATCTTTATTATGTCCAATTAATTAGAATCTTAGCCAAAAAGCAAAATGCAGCATTATTTTTCTTAGCAATACAGTGTGCTTGAGCCAGAGAGTGGAAGACAAACAGAAGCTGAATTACCAATCATACTCTCAGTATGACTCATGTTTGTTTCCCTTTCTCTAACGAATGATAGTGCACAGTCATTTGTATATCTTCTTCACCTCTTCCTCTCCTGCTGACAGGGCCTTGACTACTCCGGTGTGGTTGCAAATACTTGGAACAGTCCCTCCCACGGTGGTTGTGCTATGTGCTGGTGGTATGCCTTTGCCAGGATCCAGTCTCCAGGTTGGGAATAATGAGTTCCCTTGGGACAGTTTTTATGTTGAACAGAGTCAAAAAAGGCAAGGCAGCTTTGTTTTTTTCACAAATTTTTTAAGGTTTTGGAGATTCTTTCCTTTGGATTGCTGCTTGCACACAGCAGCCAATCCTAAGCAATTCAATTAGCTAAATAATTGTTTATGGATCAGAGAAACTGCAGACAAGATGCACACACTTCTGCAATTTTTTTGCTTCTTTAGAATTGTACTAATCTTGTGAAAATTTGTGTAGATATCTATTCTCCTTTTGCCTTCATGTGTCTGGCCAAGGCACACAGAGGAAAAATGTGGATAAGCATTTGGAAACACCACATAGCCAATGTAGGTCTTCCAAAGCCCAGCTGGATGCAAAGTGCACCTAGCCTGTCTCCAGGTGTCTATTTCCAATTATTGAGCATATGTTCGGGCTAGATTACTTCTGAAATTGAAGGTAATGGAGATGGCATAGTCAAATATTAGGGTTGCAGAGTCATGTGTTCATCATTCCAGCAAACTACATGCACAGGTCTTTGTTTTAAAACATACTAATGTATCTTTATTTGATAAAGCTGTTCTAACACATCAATCAATCATTTAAGCATAACATGAAAATTATTAAATAACTATAGCTTTCTCTCTCTGCCTGTGTTCTTTCCCAAACTTCTCCTAGTTCACTGCTGACAAGCAAGATTTTGTTTTTCTTCAATGAACTTAAGGTAGTGTCATTAACCAAAGTCTAATTTATATAAGGCCAATGCAAGTTCAAAAGATACAGTAAGATTTACTAGTCCTGTGATTGCTTGTCTATATACTGGACATCTGCATAAATATAGTACTATAAGGTCTCATTTGGTAACATATATGCATGAGGATAAACTTGATAAATTCACGTGCTTAAAACATATATCTGTTTTTCTTAGTAGTTCTTCCAAAACTGAGATCAGGAATATTTTTCAAAACAATGTGCATTTTCCAGAAAACATATAATTCACACACAGCAAACATGGTGCTGCTGTTCTGTTCGTCAATCTGCATTCATGAAAGGAAACAGGATGGCACATACTTCTCTCTTTTTTTATAGCACCAAGCTTTTTCAGTGCAGACACAGCAATACCAGATAACACTTCTTCTTTTCGTTTTTAAATTATTTAAGCTGAGCAATGTGCTTAAGAGGACAGATAATATTGAATTAAAATCTGGAAATTAAACTTTCTTATTTCATATCAGACTATGAACATAATGAGTACTTATATTCACAAAAAGAAATTGAGTTAAGAGTGCTGTCTTTAAAATTATCTAACCGATAAAACAATGTTAGCCTTTAAACAAAGATATTACATTTCTTCTCTGGAACCTATGAGCAAGGAAGGAAAGATACGATTGATTAATCGTGAACACGTTTTTTCCTATTTTTTCTTCTTTCTTGCATTTGAAAAATAGCTTGGGTATATTGCATTTAAACCTAAAAGTTTTTTTAAATCTTAGCTTTCAATCTCAGTCAGGAAGGGCACATAGTATACAATCCAGGCTTGAACAATGGATCTCTATCTTTCATGGAAAAGCCACGGACAAGTATCTGCTTTTTGTACTGTATATGCAAACAATTCTCTCTCTTGCAACAGTGAATTTGTTTGAAAATTCCCTTCTTCTGATCATGTTAACAGGTAATGAAACATTGTGCTTTAACTCAGAGGAGCTGGGCTGTTTATCTGGAGCTAAAAATGGGTCCCAGCTCTTCTCGTGGAGATGGAATAGGGCTAGAAAGATTTTGACAATCATGCACTACCAGAGTCAGTGGAATTTACAGCTGTTTACTTTGAAATTTGTAGAGGGGGGGGGGGGGGGGTTTGGAGCTCTTCTTGGGAGCGAGGGCAGATTTGGCTGGCTCAGGCACTCTCACATCAGGGGAATGCTTTCAAAGCTGAGGCTAGGTTGCGTGTGTGTTTTATAACTCTCATCATTAATATTTGAACCTGGCTTGAGGTTTGGAGTATCAATATCAATAGTAACTGCACACTTGAGATCGTATCTAAGGGTGACTCCCGTTTTCTTCTGCCTCTTGTTCAAATATTTCATATTTTCACTCTGCTTTGATCTGCACAGGTGACTTATCTTTGTCTTTTACTTTGGGGAGTATATAACCTTCCACTACAATGGGATCCTAAATTAATGCGGGATAAAGCGAGTGGGTCTGTTCTCCCTTCTTGGCTTTAGGCTTGTAAGGAGGAGGGGGTGCAGAAGCTTGCTCGTTAGACTTGGGCACAATACACTTCAATTTATCAACTGTCTGTATCCATATTGCCAGATACTGCAAATGATTTGTTGATTTTTCTCCTCCTTTAGTCTTCTCTATATAGTTCTGTAGGTCATGTAGCCTAGTTGCCATTAACCCCTACCATGCCAGTATATGTCGCTGGACTTGCTGGACCATTTGTCCATTTCATACAATACTTAGTTAACCCTTTTGCCACTAGAGGATGATATTGGCATACCATATCTAACGGGGTCTCTAATTTAGATCTTGGCTGATTCTCTGCTTTATCTTTTTGCTTTTTCTTAAACATGTTCCTTCTCCTTTTATTAATAACTTCTTAATAGCAAAGTCTACTTCTTATTACTATGTGTGTGCTATCAATACTAAAGACTACTATGATTTTTTTTTTTTAGTGCCATGAAGTCAGTGTTGACTCATAGTGACCCAGCTACCTCTGGGCTTTCTTGGCAATGTATCACTGGAAGTAGATTGCCAGCCTTTTCTTCTGAGGCAATGGAGGGTAAAGTGACTTGCCTAAGTCACAAGGAGTGCCAGTGGGAATTGAACCCTTGATCTTCTGGGTACTAGGCAGTTGCTCTAACCACTAGGCTACTCCTCCAGACTACTATGATATAAGAATAAAAAAATGTATACGAACAAACACAGGAAGCGAGGGTCAGATATGATCACTGGTGCTAATTTTATTCAAATTTGAATAAAATTAGCACCAGTGACCATATCTGACCCTCGCTTCCTTTGTTTGTTCGTATTCCTGTGGGGGGGGCCCAGCTCCCTTTGTGGTCTCTAAAAAAAAAAAAAAAAAAAAAAAAGTATACTTCACCGCTTGAAGCTGCCTGAAGTCTTCTGCAGGATTTCCTTCTTACCGTTCCATCTATCCAGCAGACCTATGAACCCAGCCATTCACTTCTTCTCTGATTAACTTATTCACTCTCACTCTTTATGACATCATCAGCCATGACATTATCACGTCGGGGTTCACCATATATCCTGGGGATTTTGGTGGACCAAGGCTGCGGATTTATACCCCAAAGATATAAGAATGACCTCCCTGTGCTCCAAACAGACTCAAACACTTAGAAGGAAATGAGATCTTTATTATGCCCAATCAGTTACAATCTTAGCCAAAAAGCAAAATACAGCATTCTTAGCAATACAGTGTGTCTGAGCCAGAGGGTGGAAGACAAACAGAAGCTGAATTACCAATCAGACTTTCTGTATGAATCGTGTTTGTTTTCCATCCTCCAATGAATGATATCAATTGCTGTCCTTATATGCATAAATTTAGCTTGTCACCTAGTTGTGGTTGGGGACTTTTTACTGTATTATATTCGTATTGGTTGATCTAGCTCTGTTTCCTGTGCAAGCACTTTCAGACTTTTCAGACTTCCACACTTTCCTACCAGCTTGTCTTTACTTTGTTTCTACCCCCTTTTCCCTCCCCCTGTCTAGTCTGTGGTGGGCATATTTCCTGTTTCTATATGTCCTGTACTTGACCCACTGCCAGGGGTTTATCTGCAATTTTCTGCTCTCTGAAATCTGCTCAGCAACAAAACAATGGCCACGTTTAATTAGGCTTTTGCTACAAGTCTGCTTCCGGTTACTCTGTTAGGTCACAGGATTGTTTCTGGATATGGTATGAGGTAGGCTTCAACCCACGGCATCCCAACAGTGGTAGAGATGAAGACAGTATCTGAAGTCAAAAAAGCATGGGACAAACACAGAGGATCTCTAAAGGAAAAAAGGGGACTATTGTAGTGATATGGAAGGGCAGATTAGATAGGCTGTGTGGTCTTTTTCTGGCGTCATGTTTCTAATTTGAGTCACAGGATCTGCATTAGGATGTAATAATTGTGTTAGGGTGAAGATTAGGTCTAATATGTGTCCTCCCCTGTGGGTAGTGCTGCCAACAATCTGTGTGAAGTCTAACGCTTCCATAGCTCCTTTGAATGTGTTTACTTGTGTTAGGGGTAAAGTAGGGAGATTGAAGTCGCTTAATAGTACCATTTGTTTAATTTGAGTGGTATTTGAGCATACTATTTCCAATATGTTAGGTCAGTGTTATCTGATTTCGGTGATCTATAGACAAGGCATAATGACGTATTTATTTTCAATGATAACACAGGTACACTACCAAAAAACTGCCTCCAGTTTTGGAACTGATTCCTATAGATTTTGGGGTGCTGAATCCAGGAAAAATAGCCAAAATGTTCCATCACGTCACGTTCTCTTGCAAAATTAGATTTCTTACCCATATAAGGAATGTTCACATAATTTCTTTTTAGCCGACTACAGTTTATTTTCTTGGCCCAAAATAGAGGTTGTAATGGTTAACTAACTAGAAACACTCCCTCATGATATTTTAGAGTGTTTTGTATTCATTTTATACATTAACAGGACAATTGGGAGGCGGGGGGGCTAAATCCAGTACTCGCGCTGGTGCATGTTCTTTCCTGTTAGCCTCGCCTCGTTCGCTCGCTCGCTCAAACACGGTGGTTGCGACATGAACGTTCCTGTCAAATTTCAGTTTCTTGCAAGTTCATTATTACCTTTTGTTTGCTCAGTCGTAATCCAGCTTTATTCCGAAGTGGTTCACTACAGTTGTAGTTTGCAGTGCTGTGTATTTGTGATGGCTCACAGAGCCAGAGGTTGCGTCAACTCTCCGGACAGTTTTTGTTTTATTTGTGGGGAATATACCGTGAAAAAGCGGCAGAGGAACATTTCTGCATTTATTAAAAAAGTATATTTCGCCTATTTCGGTTTGAAGTTAGGCGATCAAGACAAACCGTGGGCTCCTCACAAAGTGTGCAAGACATGCGAGGAAGATCTACGCTTATGGATGAAAGGTAAAAAACAAGCATTTCGTTTCGGAATACCTATGATGTGGCGTGAACAAAGAGACCACAGCAGTGACTGCTATTTTTGCTCTTGCATTGTGAAGGGATACAACTTAAAAAATAAGAACGTAATAAGTTACCCCAACCTTCCCTCAGCAATTAGGCCTATGCCTCATAGCAACGAAGTACCTGTGCCTGAACCACCAAAATCTTTGGATCATATTTGTGTGGACGGTTCTGATCATGATGAGACTCATCAGATGGCTTTTCCCGATGAGTCCAGTACTTCCGAGTTTGAAACTGAACCAGATCCGAAACCTGAACTTTTCTCTCAAGCTGAATTGAATGATTTAGTCCGGGATTAAGGACTCCCAAAAGATGCTGCCCAACTGCTAGGTTCTCGGCTTAAACAGAAAAATCTATTGTCACCAGGAACAACTTTTTATTGGTACCGCAACCGCGAGACACAATTTTTGAAGTATTTCAGCAAAGAGGAAGATTTGGTATTTTGCAACGATATATACGGAGTGATGGAAAAGTTTAAACTCAAGTGTGATCCTGCTGAATGGCGGCTGTTCATTGATTCGTCAAAAGACAGCATAAAAGGTGTTCTTCTTCATAATGGCAACACATTCGCTTCAGTTCCTATTGCTCACTCTGTTATTCTCCAAGAAAAATATGAGAATTTGGCCCTGATTCTTCAGAAGATTCGTTATGATGAGCATAAGTGGATGATTTGTGGAGACTTTAAAATTCTATCCATGCTATTAGGGCAGCAATCCGGTTTCACCAAATATCCCTGCTTCCTTTGCTTGTGGGATAGCCGGGCCCGCGACCTACACTGGGGGAAAAAAGACTGGCCAATTCGGGAGTATTTGAGACCCGGTGAGAAAAATGTTTTTCATGAGAGCTTGGTACCTCGTGATAAAATTCTATTACCACCTCTCCACATTAAGTTGGGTCTCATTAAGCAATTCATCAAGTCCCTTCCAAAAGATGGTGAGTGCTTTCGGTACCTTTGCTCAAAGTTCCCCCGACTTTCTGAAGCAAAGCTAAAGGAAGGAGTGTTTGTTGGCCCTGATATAAGGAAACTCATTTCAGATGGAGCATTCGCTGAAACGATGTCTGAGAAGGAAAAAGAAGCCTGGGATTCCTTCAAGGATGTTGTTCTCAAATTCTTGGGGAACAGGCGGGATGAGAACTATAAGGATATTGTTGCCAGGATGCTCAATGCCTTCAAAGAACAAGGCTGTAACATGAGCCTGAAAGTCCATTTCTTGCACTCCCATGTGAACTACTTTCCCGAAAACTTGGGAGCGTACAGTGAAGAACAAGGTGAAAGGTTTCACCAGGACATCAAGGACGCAGAGAGAAGGTACCAAGGAAGATGGAACACCACTATGATGGCTGATTTCTGCTGGTTGCTGCTGCGGGAAACCCCAGATGAAAAATACGCCAAGCAGCGCACCAAGAGAAGCACTCAGGGGAAGAAGAAACGGGCCCACCAGGAGATTGATTGACCCAAGAATGACTTTAAAATCTAAACTGTGTTGACAAATATCGTGTTTTTACTAAACTTTGAAATAAAAATTTGCTAGTTATTACCACAGTGTCGGATCTCATTTATTAGAATTTTATTTTCACACCATCGGGTGTTTGTCTTCATGTATTGCAATGGTGCGGTTTGCGTTTTCTATTCTTACCTACATACCTGTACAACATTTTTTGCACATTTCTTTGCTTTGCTTTGTGTCTAACCTCGCTCTTATATGCTCAATGTTTGTGCACATGTATGTGGCTTTTTTAAGTGCAGACAATTTTGCTACCATCACAGTGTGTTTTGTTGACATTACTCTATTCTTATGTGCTGCCTTGTTACAATTTTCTTTATTCTTATTTGAATAACTACTAAACAATTAGTATAAAGAATTCATCCAAGAAACTTTTATCTCGATCGCACTCAATCTGAAACGTTCACCTCAAACTGCTAACCCAATGTAGCAAAAAATCTGTACGTGATGGAGCAAATTGGTTACCAGATTTGGATTCAGCGCACCAAAAAACGTAAAAATCAATCGAAACATTAGAGGCAGTTTAAAAAAAATTTTTTTTGTGTACCTGTGTAATTAACCAAAGAAACCAATGAAAAGAACACCTCCACCTCTGTGGCCAATTCTAGTACTATTAAAAATGTCAGTAACATCCTGGTGCTCTGAGGAGATTCAGAAGAATGTTGTCTTCTTTGGTAAGTCATGTTTCCGTTAAACATAAAGAGGCCAATTTAAAAAACATGCACATCTGGGCAGCGGGCATGTCCAAATGGAAACACGCAGAAATAGAACCAGATTCTGCACATGCGGGGATAGACACAGCTGTGTGCATAGAATTGACCACATAGACGTGCTAGGCGCAGCACGCACACATTGCAACATTGTACAAAGACAGGTATACCCCAATAATGGCTTTATAGGTCCCTGCATTCACCGCATTCTGAAAAGATGTATGTCTGCAGTCCTGCCCATCTCCTCAATATACCTGCAAACGGCCATGCCCCCCTTTAAAACGAGCAGCTATGAAGCTGCTGTGGGCATGGACAGTGCCGTTATGAGGCTGAATGACAATGACAGTTGGTGATACTTATAGGTGGATGAAAGTTAGACAATAGAAACTGGTCTGTGCCATGCCCAGACCACTACAAAGCAATTGCAGTACTCAGTAATATAGCAGGAAAACAGGTAGAGAGTGAACCTACTGTCACAAGATGCAGTGCAGCACTGCATACATTGCAGTAGACAACCTCCCGATATATGCACGTCATGAACATCACAGGAACATGACTGTACAATGCTAAGTATGGACATGATCCCAGCAGAACAGACTTCCCATAGAGAACTACCCAAATATTTCCCCTGCACTACTAAAGGGCCATTGGAATGACAGCAGTCAGCAGTGCAACACCACACAGACATGGCCAGAGACACCATCGTCTCTCTCTACAACTGTGCACATTTGTAGAGACCAATGCTGGTGCACCTGGGAATGGTGTACTGTGCTTTGCACTATTGCACGCCCTACCTCTGAGCTCCCCTGAATAGTAACAGGGAAGTGTCTGGACAGGGAAGTGATTGCAGTACAGTCCTGCTCACTCCTGCCTGTATGCACTGGCACCTGGTGATGCTGCAGGCAGCCCTATGGTCCAGGCACCTGCCAGACATACCTATCCCCCCACCCCCGGATATGTGGATGAGCAATCTAGACCCCCCTGTGTAAACCTCCAACCACGGATGCACATGCACTCTCACTTGCAGCCCCACAGAAACAGCTGTCTGCCAAAAGAATGCCCTAGCTGATGGAAAGGAAACCATAGCAGTACTTCCAACCCAGCATCATACCTGCTCACTGCATTTCTATTTGGCTACCTATATACACAATAACTACAATAGTGGACCTCTAACAGATACAGAACTGTGCCCAAACAGCCCTTCCAGTATGTCAGCCTCAAGGGTCAAACCCCGTATGCGCATTGCACATCATAGGCCCACATATGTAAAGAACCTCAACAGTGACCTGTGCACAAGATATGCGCCAAATAACCACCGGCATAAGATATCACCAGTATGGTGTTCCGATAGGATTCATATATGCCCTCATCTGCATCAGGGGACTGTACTCATTGCATAATGCATATTGTAGAACTCCATTGTGTGGAGCGCGATGCTCCAGCTGGCTGGGTGCTGCACATAGCATTGATAGCTGGGCTTGCATGTTCACATGGGTTGCTATGACTCCATAACCAGTAGCATTGCCAGGATATTGGCATTGTTAGGGATCCCTTGCTCTGCCCCATTAGCTCACACAGCAAATGCCAGCATAGTCGGATTGAGCACTTGTGCTCGTGCTCTACTGCATATATTTGTGGGGGTGTTTATTTCTGCTGCTTTGACTTACATCCTCCCTCTCCTCTGCTTTCTGTTTCGTAACACTGCATGCTGTGGTTTTCCGAACTGCAGTCACAACAGTGCACAGAGTAGGTTAGACATCCAGTCACCACTATTGGCTGCATTGGGGTGAGGAGCACTAATATTTCTAAGTCCTACCTTTATTCCATAGTTTTGCAGGTATAACCTGAATGTCTGCAGGGCCGACTGCAGACGTACATGGGTGTGACCAGAATAAGCTTTATACGTCTCCATGGCTGACCACTCCTTCATTCTGTCCCTTCCCACCCATGTTCTGTGAGCCTCGTGTAAGTGCCATGTACATGCAGGGCTGTGGAGGTTGAGAATACGGTTCTGGATGTTTTCGCGAGATAAACGTCTATCTTGCATGTACAGGTGGGTTATTCGTGGTTCAGAATAACCCCCATATTGTCGTGGTCATAATCTTTGATGTAATCTGCTATGAGTGGTATTTTATTCCTGACTGAGTGTTGTCTAGAATGCCCTTTAGATCTGCTATAGTAAGTGCCATATGGGCCTGGCATTTTTGTACTGTTTGATTTTGTATTTCCACTGTTTCAGGAAACTATATGTTTTATTTCGTACTCGTTGGAAGGGGATGTCTTATTGCATAGTCTCTGTAAGTATGTATGATTGGAATGTTTTTGGCAATTGGTGAGAAAGATTCAGATAGTATGACTGCTGATATGAGGCAAGCTATGGTTAGCAGTATAAACAGACTGTGTTGCATTTTCTCAGTGAATGTGACACTGTTGATAAGGAGAAATGTGCTGCAATTGATCAAGATATTGGGGTTGCGCTGTGGTAAGCCTACCTAGTCTGTTAAGTTATTGCTTACCTTTTGTAGGGGAGTCTGGACACAATTGACACCTTTTCAAAGATTTGGCAGGCTCAGGTTCGTGGAGACATGATGAGCAGTGTGGAGGAGCGGTAACAGTGTTTGCACACTAAGATCATGCCTAAAGGTACCAGCCTCCTTACTGAATAAGGAACAAGGAGAAATAGTGAGAGTTAATACAGACAAAGTTCCTTCAGTTTTGCAGGGCACAAGGTCGCTGGGCATGTTGAGGCTACTTGCAGAGCTGGATCCTCATCCTTAAGGCAGAGTGGTCGTCACTCCGGAGTGACGATGACTTGGTGGGCAGAGCTTACTGCTGGGGTTGTCAACTTGATCCAATGGAACTGCAGCAACAATTCTGTTTGAAACTGCCTTCTATGGGAGGAGCTCACCTCCGGATGTACCAGCCTCCATACTGAATGTCTATTCTGGGTCAGGATGTATCCGTATAAGGGTAGATGTGAATGTTGTTTTGAAGTTATCAAACACTCGTTATTGCTCTTGGCCCCATTTAAACAGGATATATTCTTCAGGATTTCTATCAGTAGAGCAGTCATTCTGGAAAATCTTTGGATAAATCTTCATTAGAAGCTGGCAAATACTAGAAACTGTTGGATTTCCATGATGTCTTTTGGGACTGGCCACTCAGTCACAACCAAGATCTTCTGGGGATCCATCCAGATGCCATAACAAGAAATGATATATTCCAAATATTTTATGGATCTCTTGTCAAGCTCACATTTCTCTAGCTTGGCATACAACTTATGCTTCTGTAGACACTCTAGAACTTGATACACTTGAAGATCATGATTGTCTGGAAAATATAAGAATGTTGCCTAGGAATATTGCAACACTGGTCTAAAAGGTCTCAGAATATCTTATTAATCAAGTGTTGGAATGTAACAGTAGCACTGCTTAAGCCAAAAGGCATCACTATTAAAAATATCCATTCCAGGTATGAATGGCCATTTTCCATTCGCTTCCCTTTCATATATGAATAAGGTTTTTGGTCCCATGAAGGTTGAGTTTGGTGAAAATTTGAGCTGCCTGGAGGCATTTCAACAATTCATTGGGTGAAAGTGTGTACTGATTTTGGATGGTCAGAACATTAAATGCTCTAATAAGCTATACATGATCAGAGCAGCTATCTTTCTTGGGTACAAAGAAAATTGGGACTTTATCTGGAGAAGATGAAGGCTTGATAAATCTCTTTTTTAGAGTTGTGGTCAATATTATCGACACCCTTGCATTTTAGGTACGTTGTGTACAATATCTTGAGAAATAATTGGAAATATTCCAATTGTATGTCATCATAATATTTTAATAGTATGTTCAAAAGGTATACAACCAAAAAAACAAATGCCTGTGCAACTTAGACGTAGTAATTTTTCAGAAAAAAACAAAATATGATGACACTCTTTACTAATATTTGGTTGCACAATCCTTGGCAGTGATGATAGTATCCAAGGGTTTCTTGTAGCCATCTATAAGTTTTGTACATCTGTCTGCTGGTAGTTTCTCCCACTCTTCAACTGTGCTTTGTTCCAGCTCATGAATGTTTCTAGGATTTCTTTTACTAATGGCACATTTCAGCTTTTTCCAAAGATTCTCGACTGAATTGAGATCAGGACTCATTGCTAGCCAGTTTAAAATGGTCCATTTTTTTCCTTTTTGACCATTCTTTTGTACTTTTGGATGTATGCTTTAGGTTATTGTCCTGCTGGAGGACCAATGGCCTTCGACCTAGACCTAGCTTTCTGACACTAGATAGCACATTTTGCTCCAAGATACCTTGCATTTATAATAAAGAAGAAACTTGCGAGAACTGTAATGAAATACAATGCAGTCAGCGAATGCTTAATCTCTATTCGTCTACGAGGAATGCCTATCAACACAACTATAATTCAAGTATATGCCCCAACAACAGCTGCAGAAGAGAATGAAATTGAAGAGTTCTATGAACAAGTACAAGCTGAAAATGACAGAACATGCAAACAGGATATCCTGATAGTCATGGGTGACTGGAACGCAAAAGTTGGCAACAAAGAAGAAGGCAAAGTAGTTGGAAAATATGGACTTGGCAACAGAAATGAAGCTGGAGAAAGACTGATAGAATTCTGCAAGACCAACGATCTATTCATTTCAAACTCCTTCTTCCATCAACACAAGCGGCGACTGTACACATGGACTTCATCCAATGGATTGTATAAAAATCAAATTGACTACATCTGTGGAAGTCAACGATGGAAAAGTTCCATAACATCAACAAAGACAAAACCTGGAGCTGACTGTGGTACAGATCATCAACTACTAGTATGCAAACTCAAGCTAAAGTTGAAAAAGAGCAAACCACACATGAATGCAGCAAAATATGACCTTGAGAATATACCACTGGAATTTTAAAGTCTGCCTGCAAAATCGATTTGATGCTTTAGATACATGACAGAGCTCCAGAAGAGTTATGCAATGACATCAAGAAGGTTGTGTTGGAAGAAAGCGAGAAGTCTCTACAAAAGGTGAAAAAGCAAAAACGGCCAAAATGGATGACGGAAGAAACTCTGAAAATTGCCCAGAAACGCAGAGAAGCTAAAGCCAGAGGAGAAAGAAAGACAATAACAGAACTCAACAGAGATTTCCAACGTGCAGCAAGACAGGACAACAGCAAGGAAATAGAAGCAGAAACTATTAGAGGAAGAACAAGATCGGCTTTCCTAAAGCTACGAAAGTTAAAGAAAAAGTTCCAACCTCGAATTGGAATGTTACAAGATGCTCAAGGTTCTATGTTGAATGATGTTGAGAAGATCAAGAAAAGGTGGAAGGAATATACAGAGTTTTTATATGATAAAGATCAAGTGGACCAACAACCGTTTCAACCTGTACCTTATGATCGGGAACCATTGGTGATGAAAGAAGAAGTTAAAGGAGCATTGAAAGCCTTATCAAAGAACAAAGCACCAGGAATTGATAGCATTCCCATAGAGGTATTACAGCAATGTGATGCAGCTGTTACCTTACTTACAAGGCTCTGCCAAGAAATATGGAAGATAACATCATGGCCAACTGACTGGAAAAGATCTGTGTTTATACCAATACTAAAGAAAGGTGAGCCAACTGACTCTGGAAATTATCGCACAATCGCTCTGATCCCACATGCCAGCAAGATTCTACTGAAGATTATTCAAAAGAGACTACGACCATACCTGGAACAAGAACTACCTGAAGTGCAAGCAGGATTCAGGAAAGGGCGAGGAATGAGAGACATCATTGCGGATGTGAGATGGATCCTTGAAAAGACTAAAGAATACCAAAAGGATATCTATTTGTGCTTTATTGACTATAGCAAGGCTTTTGACTGTGTAAACCATGAGAAACTGTGGGCCACATTAAGAAGCATGGGTATACCAGAACATCTGATCGTACTCTTGCACAATCTGTACATTGATCAAGAAGCAACAGTTCGAACGGATCAAGGGGAAACAGAATGGTTTAAAATAAGCAAAGGTGTAAGCCAAGGCCGCATACTTTCCCCCTACCTGTTTAATTTATATGCAGAACAAATCATCAGAGAAGCAGGATTGTATGAAGACAACAGAGGTGTGAAGATTGGTGGAAGACTCATCAACAACCTTCGCTATGCTGATGATACCACATTACTGGCTGAAAGTGAAGATGATCTGAAACATTTGCTTCTCACAATCAAAGAACATAGTCTCAAAATGGGCCTGCACCTTAATGTAAAGAAGACAAAGATCATGACAACTGGCATAATCAACAGGTTCATCGTTGAAGGAGAAGAAATTGAAATCGTGAACAACTTTAACCTACTTGGATCAACTATCAATAAAGAAGCAACAAGCAGTCAAGAAATCAGACGACGCATTGCTCTTGGCAGAATGGCTATGAAAGACCTAGATAAGATTCTCAAGAGTAGGGATGTCTCTCTCCATACAAAGATTCGACTTGTTCAAGCCATGGTATTTTCAATAACATCATATGGATGTGAAAGCTGGACAGTGAAAAAGACAGAAAGGAAGAAAATTGATGCCTTTGAATTATGGTGCTGGCGGCGAATACTGTGTATACCATGGACTGCCCGAAGAACAAACCAGTCGATACTAGAGGAGATCAAACCTAAGCTTTCTTTAGAAGCTCAGATGACAAGACTTCGACTTTCATACTTTGGACACATCATGCGAAGAGAGAGATCATTAGAGAAAGACGACATGCTTGGCAAGATAGAAGTTAAACGCAAAAGAGGAAGACCAGCAATGAGATGTATCGATACAATAACAGCAGCTACGGGTACCAGTCTGTCAACAATGAGCCACCTGACTCAAGACCGAACACAATTTAGGATAGCTGTCCAGAGGGTCGCCATGAGTCGACTCCGTCTCGACTGCACTGAACAACAACAACCACCTTGGTAGTCCTCTGACTTCATAATTCCTTTAATGCATTCCAGGCCTCCAGTTCCTGAGGCAGCAAAACAGCCCCACAACATTATGACAATTTCCAATCTGTAATCAAAAAACGCTGCTGATCGCTGGAAGTAGCGGTATACAAATGTATACTAAATAAAATAAATAAAATAAATATGGAACCTCCACCATATTTAACTGTAGGAAGGATGTTTTTTTCCTTATAAGCTTCATTTCTGTGCTTGTAAATGTATCGGGGTTCTGCATTGCCAAAGAGCTCAAGTTTGGTTTCATCTGTCCACAGTATATTTTCCCAGAAGGATTGAGGTTTCTCAAGGTGAGTTTGGTCAAAGATCAGGTGTGGCTTTTTATGTCTGTCTTGAGCAGTGCTGTGCTCTTTGACTTTTGTCCATGAAGCCCTTCTTTGTTTAGCGCATGGCGTATGGTGTGGGTTGAAACCACCACTCCGGATTACTTCAGGTCAGCCTTAAGCTCTTTGGATGTTGTGCGTGGTGTTTTTCCAGCAGTTCGCACTAACCTTCGAAGACTTCTTGGATTAATATTCCTCTTCTCACCACATACTGGGAGGTTCTTGACAGTTCCATGAGCAGAAAACATCTTAATAACTTTGCAAACTGTAGACACGGGATCCCAAGGTCTTTGGAGATGGCCTTATACCCCTTTAATGTTTGGTGATGATGGCTTTTCTGATGGTCTCAGACAGCTTTCTTCTCTTCACCATTGTGAAAATGGAACAGGGAATGAATTAGGCCATGTTAAACATTAGAGCCATCATTCATTGGTTTATTCAAGTCATGTGAGTACTGACAATTGTTCATAAGTGCATCTAATTTTACTGCAATGGAAATGTGGTTCTTCTGTTCAAACTGATTTGAATTGTTTATAAGGGTGCCAATAATCATGTCCTATACAAAAAAGACTAACTGGTCCACTATATAAATAATCTCCATAAATCAAGACTTTACTATATACTCCTCTAATTTGAAGGTTTAGGGTCAAATTAGAGGAGTATATAATAATCATGTCCTGGCAATGTCCCAGTTTTTATTCTGTTTCCTACTATTTCCTTTTTTAATTGGTCTTGTTTTATTTGTTTTTTTATGTGTCAAATATGTGTGCATATACAGTCCAAAGCCATTTCACTGGTCACTATTTTTTAGGAGATATTGGATATTAAGGGGTTGAAATGCAAGAGTGCCCAATAATGTTGACCACAACTGTACATTCTTCTCCAGATAAGAACATAAGAACATAAGATATGCCATACTGGGTCAGACCAAGGTCCATCAAGCCCAGTATCCTGTTTCCAATAGTGGCCAATCTAGGTGATACGTACCTAGCAGTTTCCCCAAAAGAGACAGGTTCCACAATGCTTGTTTTGCATCAAGCATTGATATCCTGGGTCCCTTTTTAATAATGATTTATAGACTTTTCCTCCAGGAACTGGTCCAAACCATTTTTAAACCCAACTACACTAACGGCCTTTACTACATCCTCCGGTAACAAATTCCAGAGTTTTATTACACATTGAGTGAAAAAATATTTTCTCTTATTTGTCTTAAATAGTTTACCCTGTAGCTTCTTTGCATGTCCCCTAGTCTTTCTATATTCTAATAACGTAAACAATCGATCTACGTTTACCCGTTCCACTCCGTTCATTAATTTATAGACTTCTATCCCTTAATGCCTTGAGTTCTGTCTCCAAGAGGGAGTAAATTATATTAAATGCAGGGCCAGCTGAAGGGTTTCTGCTATCTTAGGCAGACCTTCCCATGCTGCCTCTCCCACCCACTGTGCCCTCCCCCGGCTGCTAGTTCACCACGATGCTGCTGCAGCCTTGAGGCTCGCTATGGCATGGAAGGGAGGAATCACCATGCTGTCCTCCCTCCCGGCATCCATTGTCTCCCTTTGGGGAGGAGGGCAGCATGGCGATTTCTGCCTTCTTTGCCATGTCAAGCTTTAAGTGACCCATTCAAAATTCCATATAAACCACCAGCCTTCAAACAATATAATATTTTTGACAGACTATTACAACAAAGGCAGCTATCAACAAACTGCCCGTCTCTTTTTTTTTTTTTTTTTTGTAATACTTTTTATTGTGACCCGCCATGTACCAAAACAAATAAAGCTCATCGCGTTACACCTACATACATGGTGCAAACTATGCTTCATCAAGAACATCAAAACCAAAGAATACACATTAGGGCTCATTCCATCCCGGACGGCAAGCCCCTCTGTACATCCGGTTTGATTGGACATATAGAGGGGCTCGCGGTTCTGATTCTGCGGTGCACGTCTAGCCCCGCAGGATCAGAATCGCAATTCAGCCTGGCCTGCTTGTACAGGCACTGCCTGACTAACTCAGTCAGGGCTTTTAAATGGAGCTGCGGCGCCATGGCGTCTGGTTGCTATGGCACCGCTATGCCATTTAAAAGCCGCAATGCCAGCCGCTGGAAAAAACTGTTTATTCCCTGCAGCCTGACCCCCAATTTGGCCTCCCAGGGCCAGGGTCGGGCTGTGAGGAATGCTCTCTACCTCCTGCTGCCCTTTCCTGGACCTGGGCCCACCAATCCCTGCAGTCCAGGGAAGTTATTCCACCTCTGAGGTGGAATAACTTCCCTGTACAAGTCGCTGGCCCTAGACATATAGGGTTGACATTAGAATCGGCCCTGTACGTCCGGGGCCAGCGACTGCCCACAGCTCGCCCTAAAGCCACCCCCAATCCTCCCCTTTCCTGCCCCGTACAACCGGCGGGGAAGCTAGATGACGGCGGGAGGGAGCACGAATAGCGGGGATGGATGTCCCATTGGGACTTTCATCCACGCTGTTCGTGGCACAGAATCAGGCCCATTCTGTTCGAACAAGAAATGAACAATAGCGGGCAGCTCTGTAGCCCCTTCATAGCCCAGTATCAGACCTTGGCACACCTGTGGCCATTTTATCCCCTTTTATTCCCCTACTTTGTTTCCCCCTTCCCCCCTCTCCCCCGTGAGCTACCTGACCCCCCACCTCAGGACCAGGGTCCGCTAAAAACTGGTGGCAAAAATTTCCCATACCTCTCAATAGCGCTGCTTAGACACAGATCCATTCGCATTTTTTTCACACAATATCCAGTCAGCCATTTCCTTCATTGCACTCAATCATCGACCATACATAGGAGCTTGCTCATCAATCCAAGTGGCCAGTAGGATCTTGCGAGCCAACATCAGTGCCACCTGTGCAAACTATCACTCCGCAGGTCCATGTTCCCCCTCTTGCAAGGGCGTCTCCTCGTCCAGCAAGAATGCAGCGTATCCACTCGGTGGGCATTCCGATCATTTATTGGATATGGACCAGAACCCCTCCCCAGTATTTTCACAACTGGGGGCTCAAGGGAGGTGTGGACCCATGTTCCCATGTGCGCCTTGCAGTGGAGGCAGTCTGGGCTCTCCCATAGATGCAGTCGTGCTCCTCTCTCTCTAGTCATATATGCCCAATACGCAGAATCTTGTATTGCATCTCCTGTATCGCCACATTGGAGGTACACTGTGGTATAGCTGCAAAGGGTACCGCCAAGGTGCTGTCATCTACCTTATCCTCCAGTTCCCATTTCCAGAGTTCTCCCAGGGACTTCCCCCACCCCCTCAGCCTATTGTGTTTGCCCATTTTATACCAGTGAGAGGCCTTATTTAGCTTTGGGGGAGTAGTCAGACTCTTTCTAGTGTAGTGAACCCCTGTAAATCCACTAGTGCCCAAAAATGACACTGCTTGTAAAGATGGCAGTCTTTGTATACCATCAAGTGCTTATTGCTGATCTGCCACTTGCTTTTCATCTGATCAAACATGAGGAAGACTGAGCCCCCAACTCCAAAAGCTGTTCTACATAGCAGCAACCCTTCTTTCTCCACCCGTGGAATGTGGCTCGTTCCACACTCAAGAGGAACTCAGTGTTCCCTGCCAGTGTCCCAAAATGCGGCTTCCCACTGGCTCCCCCAGCTGGGCACACCACGATTGCCATGCTCTTCCCAGCAGATCCAGAAACCACCTACACCCCCCACTTTCCGCCTCCAGGTTTGGCTAGTTTGGAACAGCCCAAAAAAACGATATGGTGTGCATCCACTGTCCCAGAAGCCCGCCAGGGCATAATGTGCGATGTTATACAGCCAGAGATTTGGGAGGTCTAGGCAAACCCAACTGCACGCCCCAGCCAGCTTGGCGAAGCTGATTCAGGCCGGCCAGCCCTTCCACAAGAACATAGTAACATAGTATAAGATGGCAGATAAAGACCAGCATGGTCCATATAGCTTGCCCAGCAAGAGTAGCTGCACCTGCTCCATGCAGGTCACCCCATCTCCATGCCTTTGTTTAGGGGTGTGCCAACTGCTCCATGCAGGTCACACCTATTTGTTGAGATATTAGAAATAGTTAAGTTTATTTTGATTTTATCCTGTTGCTATAAAGGGATCAGGTGTGTCTGTCCCATGCCCTGGGGTGGTTCTTCCATTAGGCCACCTGAGGCGGCACTCCATTGGGGGCGGCACTCCGTATCTATTTTAATTTTATATTTTGAAGCCTCTGTCCTGCCTCTGATTTCCCGTGCAGGAAGGCAGAGGCAGGCCAGAGGCTGCCAAATCTAAAATTAAAACAGAGCCGGAGTGCCGCCGGTGTCTGACAAATCATCCTGATCGCTTGCAGGAACCCTGCAAGGAATCGGGCTGATTTGTGCGGCGGCAGCACTCCGGTTGTTTTTACTTTAGATTTTGCCAACTCTGGCCTGCCTCTGCCTTCCCACCACTTTTTTTTTTTTGATGCTAGCATTCTTGAGAGAAAAAACACGGCGGGAAGGCAGAGGCAGGCCAGAGGCAGCAAAATCTAAAATAAAAACAGCCGGAGTGCCCCCGCCACCTCCAGATGAGAAGTGCAGGTGGAGGGAGTAGGGACAGGAGGAGGACAAGGTCCTCTACTGGTGCCACCTCAAAAGAGGCACCACCAGAACGTTCAGGCCCACCACCCCAATCCCTGTTTTCCAGTTTCAGTGAGGTCCCTCTTGACTCTGTGATCTATAATGGAGGATTCCTTCCCTGAACTTCCAGTTCTGCTTATGGGCGACAAAGTTTTAATCCAATCCTCTACAAAGTTAACTACAAAGAAATGATTTCTAGCAGTGTAAGTGAGGCATTTAAAGTAAGATAAGCTTATCTGGTTAAAAAATGGTAATGGAACCCTGTTACGTTGATTGTTATTAGAAAGCTTTGATACACTTGTGAAAGAATTGAAGTTGCTATAAAAAGAAAGTAATTCAGCTGTTAAAGTCACACAATCCATTTTACGGTTTCCAAAAGTACACCTCCTGTGTCAAGTGGGGATATCTCAGTGTTTTTGAGAAATAACTGTACTCTTTATCTTTATTAGCATTTGATATACTGCCCTAGGTTACTTGGCATCAGGCTGTATAGGAAAGGAAAGGAACGCCATAGTTCAGACAGGACATTTTAAGAGTGAAAGGACAGATAGAGCAAGAGGGTAGTAGGCAGTTGGGTTATGGTTGAGTGAGTGGGAGGTTGAATGCATGGTGAAAGAGGGAGTCTTCAGCATAGTTTTAAACCTTGGCAGTGAAAGTTCTGAGCATATGGTAGTGGGTAGGGAATTCCACACAACAGGGCCCAAGAAGAAGAAGGCGGAGCTTCAGGTTTGTTCTAGATGTGCACGAGAAACTGAGGGGAGTGCTAGATGGTGAACATGGAGAGATCTTGGAAGGTAACGAGGTGCATGAAACTGGAAAAGGTTAGCGCGATATTGCAGTGTACCAACGTGAATGGTTCTGTGAACCAGAGTCGGGATCTTAATGTCAATACGGTATTTAAGGGGAAACCAGTGAAGGTGAATGAGAAGGGGAGTGATATGGTCAGAATGGGAGGGGTGCATAAATAGTTGTGCAGCTGTATTTTGAAGGAGCTGAAGGTGGCAAAGCTGATAGGAAGAAAGACCAGCAAGTGCAAAGTTACAGTAGTCAAGCCTAGAAATCACCAAAGACATACAGTAAGGAGGGTCGTGAGTGAGGGTGCATTGAGAAAGGGACGAACTGCACATATTTGACATAAGGAGAAGAAGGAGCACTGAACCAAGAAAGATAAGTGGTTGTAGAAAGATAGTGAAGAAATCAGAATGACCCCGATGTACTGAAGTGAGTGGACGGGAAGGATGGGGGAGTCGCCGATTGTATGGGCTAGCATGGGAGGGGGAGGGGGGGAGGGAGGAGTGTTGAAGGTGAACCATATGGCAGTGCAGTTTGATAGCTTGAGATGGAGATGATTAGCATGTAGCCAGGTAGAAATGTGTGACAGGAGTTCAGGGGAACCAAATCTGGGGAATGTGAGTTTGTGTGATAAAGGAGAATAATGTCATCTGTGTAGAAATACCAGACAGCTGGATGATCAGAGCAAGTGGAGCTAGAAAGATGTTGAAGAGAAGGGGTGCCAGCATAGAGGCCTTGGGGACACTGCAGGTGAGAGAGATGGTGGGGGAGGTGGTTGGCCCACAGAATACAGAGAATGAACATAAGGAAAAGAACGATTGGAATCAAAGAAGAACAGTGTCTCGGAGCACAAAATTGTGATGAAAGGAGAGTAGAATTGAGTGGTCAATAAGATCAAAGGCTGAAGAGAGGTCTAGTGAAACCACGATGGATATATCCCCCTGGTTGTGAGAGGTGTGGACTTCATTGAGTAACGAAAGATGGATTCTTTACGTGCTGTGACCAGATCTGAAACCTAACTGCCGGGGGTGTAGGGCATGAGTAGAATCGAGATGAGAGGGATAGTTTTTTAATGTCCAGCTTTTCTAGAATTTTGGACAGAAATGAGAGATTGTAAACGGGATGCCAATTTGCCAGATTGATGGTATCCAAAGAGGCTCAAAAATTCATTTCTTTGTTTCAGTGTCTGAAATACTGAAACCTGCTTTTAATTCCCAGTAAGCAAACTGTTAATTGCCATTGATAGTCCAGCCCCGAATGAGTTTGTAATTTCCAAATTTTCCTTTCCCACCCTGAGAGACTCATTGACTGTGAGGGATTGCCTATTACACTTGGACTCGCACAGCTCAGAGGAGGGATTTTGGGGAAGAAGGGCTTGCTTTAGGTGAACAAGATCTTAATGGTGACAGAAAGCCAGTTAATCCCATCTAATTACAGCAGCGAAATCTTGAGCCACTATGAGCAGGGAGACTTCTGTCCCATAGGATGTATTATATTAATGCCTGATCCTTTATGTCTATGATATTAAAAACCATCCTGTTAGCAAGTGTAATGAATTCATATCTTTACATTCAATTTAATATGTTTCACTGACTCAATAAGGATATATTTTTTAACAGGGCATCTAGGCTGTCAAGACACATGAGCAAATATGTTTCACCTACTTTATGAACAATATACGTGCCTGTGTGTATTTACAAAATTGTCCCGCCTGGAAATAGGCGCACACATTTGGACCTGTTTTGAGGCAGGTACAAATGGCTTGCCTAAGTTTGCATGGATACACATGTATTTTATAACATGCACACGCATCTCGCAATTCCACCCCAGCTTCGGCTCCCGGGAGGCCTATGCATTTGGGGGTAATACTGTAATAGGATGCCTATGTGAAAAGATCAGAAAGGTGCAAATTTGTGTATTTGCTTCATACACGTACTTGCATATTTTATAAAAAAAAAATCCTCACAAATATATCACAGCTTTATTCAAACTCTGCTATCAGTAATGTCTATGCATGGTGCGTGTGTAAGTGCACAAAATCTTTTTAGCACAGATACTTATATGCGCATAAATGGCTGCAGTTTTATAAAAACCCTTTTACATGTGAAATATAGGATTTACATGTGGGAAAACCTTTCTACAATTATCCTCGTACTGTGTAAAAGTACATACTGTGGGCTATGTCTACTAATGGGTGCTAGCTGTCCTTATGGAGCTAACGTGGGATCTTAGTACTGAGAAGACAGCTACTGTGGGAGAAATGCAGCTATCATAGGCAACTTTCTATGATAGCTGCATTTTGCGTGGTATCTGCATGAATGGGCAGGGTGTGGACGGAGAGTGGGAATTTCCGTTCAGTGCGCTTACCCTGGGCGTTGAGAGTGCACAGTAACCGCACGTTTTGCAGACATCACAGATTTAGAGATTGCTGCCTCAATGGGTGACATTAGCTGTATCTGCGAAGCTGCCACCCCACGATCCCTATGTTTTCTCTGCATTATCTGGAGGGGAAATGCTGGGAATGCCTCCTGAAGCTACTGCAGCACTTTTGCAACTAACGCCTGATGTTAGCTGCAAGAGCCTACTGTGCTTTAGTAGACATACCTCTATGTACTGATTTTTTAATGTGCGTATGCCTGGTATAGGGCCAGCCATGGTGACTGACTATTCATTCACTCATACTACTTCAAGACTAACTAATTTGCTGCATACCCTGTAACTAAATCCAATTCCATATACCTTTTTCATCTGTATATATAAAATTTACCCTTAATATTGCTACCCATTTTATTTAACCCCAAGCTTTTGTGATTTTGTCAACTGCACTTATCGCCTTTGTTGCCTATTAGGATATTTAAATGTAAAGGGCTAACACTGAGTATCCTATTTATGTTATATGAATGTTCTACCGTGCTGCCTCTTATGGTGCATCATTTGTATTGTGCTGATGTTGAGTGTCTTGTTATTTGTATTCTGCTGGCATTGTACAATACCTAAGTCGGTGCGTTGGGCTCCTTTTATTTATTTTTATTTATTTATTTAAAGCTTTTCTATACCGTGCTCTTTAAAATCAATGCGGTTTACAAGTAACATTTCTTGGTACAAAGCAGGGTGGACCTGCTTTGTACTTACATTGAACAGGTATTGCAACTTGGATATAGAACTGGGGTAACTATATACAAGCTGAGCAATGTCTCACTGAGCTGTTGTAGAGACATGGCGTGCTCAAATAACTATGTACAGGGGTTGACAGTTATTTACAATTTAGATGGTTGGGCTGGTCAGTGCAGTTGCCTCAACCTGATTAGGATGTGCTGGTAGTGGTGTCAAGGTGGGTGGGGGTATGCTGGGTGGAGTTGTATCGTTGGAGTTCTCTGCCCTATTCAAATCCAGGCTAAAAACCCACCTCTTTGAGGCTGCTTTTGGATCCTGATGCCCCTCACTCTCTCATTCACTACTTATGCGTATCTAGCCCCCTTAGGCGTTGGCCCGTGGCAAATATTAAAGAACAGCAAATGTGTATAAGATCTATTAATTGGTATTCTCATTACAACTTCCTTTGTCTGTGTGGCTGCTTTTCCGTTTAGAGATATGTCTGTATTACATGTTAACCTGATGTAGTCTTTCTCTGTTACCTATACATCCTTTGCTTATCACTTTGATATTTTGATAAGGTGGTATAAAATTGGATGCATTGTATTGTCTTTGTAGTCTGATGTTTTTATGTCTGTATTTCATGCTAACCTGATGTAGTCTTGTAACCGCTTTGATTGTAAGAAAGGCGGTATAAAAAACCTGTTAAATAAATAAATAAATAAATCTTGATTAGATTGTAAAATTTGAGGAGCAGGGACTGTGTCTTACATCTCTATATGCACAGCGCTGCGTAAGCCTTGTAGTGCTACACAAATGATTAGTAGTAGTAGTAATTTTTATTACTCAAATGTTCTACTGTGCTGTTTTAAGATGTACATTATTGACACTGTTTCATCCTATTGCTATTATTAGGATTTAATTTGCCTATCTCCAAGTTTATCTCATTGTTCTAATTATCTATTATGCTGACATGAAATCATTTTGCTATTGCTAAGTTGCTACTACAATGTAAGTAGTCTATATCAAATATCTGTTGTACACCACTTCGTATGAATTTCTTTATAAAGATGGTTAATAATCCTAATGAATCAATAAATAACTAGTGTAGCAGGAGCTTCGGAACTTTTCCCTCTATGTACACAAAGAGGATCATTCTGGCGTTCTTGTTAAGTTGAACCCAGCTTGAAAAGTAATTCAGAGAAGACCAATCTTGCCTGTCAGTCACTGGGTATCCAGGAGCTTGTGTCTTCCTTCCACTGAGAGGAGTTGTCTGAGCCCATTGCATGGGGCCCAACACAGGGCGTAGCATTTGATGTAACCTACTCAGTCACTTCAAAAAAGAGAGCAGTTTAAACCAGCTAGACGTGATAGAGCATCACCCTAAAACAAAGGGAGAAGGGGAACACAGATTAAGGGAGGTCTGTGAGGAGAGAAGGCAGCATACCAAGCGAATCAAGGTTGGACTTGTTGGACTCTGTGGAGTGATGTCCAGTGGCCAGGAGGTTGCAAGTGAGGAGAAGTCCAAAAGGTGACAGAAAAAGCCAGAAGGATGTTTGGATGCATAGGGAGAGGAATGGCAGCAGGAAAAAGGAGATGATAGTGTCTCTGGTGAGATCTCATTTGGAGTAATGTGTGCAGTTCTGGAAACTGCACCTTCAAAAAGACATAAACAGGATGGAGTCAGTGCAGAGGGTGGTTATTAAAATGATCAGTGGTCTTCATCATAAAAAAAAATATGCATAGTTTGGAAGAAAGAGGGGAGATATAATAGAGATACTAAAATACTTCTGACAGAAATGCACAGAAGGTGGGGCTCTTTCAGTTGAAAGGAAGCTCTGGAACATGGGGGTATAGGATGAAGGTGAAAGGGGTTTAACTCAGGAGTAATATAAGGAAATATTTCTTTATGGAAAGGTTGGTGAATGCATGGAACAGCGTCCCAGTGGAGATGGTTATGGTTTAATTAATTTATTATACTGTCTTTTCAGGTAACATAAAGCGGTGGTGGAGTCAAGGACTCCATTAGAATTCAAGAAAGTATGGGCCAAGCACAGAGAATCTCCAGGGGACAGGAAGGGATTATAGAACTTAGTAGTTGATATGGATGGGCAGACTGGATAGGCCATGTGGTCTCTCTCTGCTATCAATTTCTATGTTTCTGTGTTGGGAGAGTTTGTCTAGCTTGAAAAACTGCCCGAGTAGGGCCAGAACCCAAGGTCCCTGTGACTGGACTATCATGAGAGTGTGACTGAAGGGCTGAAGAACCTGAGAATAGAAGGGTCGAGATTTCTGAGACTTTTTTTGGGTATTTGTCCCACTACCTGTTGGCTCATGGAACCAAAGACCCAAAGGAGATTTGGGTTTTTTTTGTCTACATAGATAACCCCACTGGGTTCAAAGAACCTTGAGGAGTAAGGAAGAGGAAGGAGGTAAAAGGTTTTTGGGAATATTGTGACAGGCATTGCAGGGCCCAGATGCTGGAGCAACTGAATATGAGACCAGGAAGAAGCTGAGTCTTGCCAGCCTGTTCAGGAATGTCCCTGGATCAGTACAAGAAGAGAGGAATCCCTGTTTCACAGATGAGAGAGGAGATAAAGAGACCTTAGCTTCCCAGATGCCATCTAGAGGGTTTCAGCAGTCTTGTACTACCAATTGTTTTTACTTTCATTTATTGCCTAGTAAAAGATTTGTTTTTGTTCAACCCAACACAGGATTGGCTTTTACTTCATTAAGACTGACTATGTGCAAAAAGAGAGAGACAGAGTCCATAGGGAACACAGGGCGCTGAGGGGAAGCAGAGCGTCTTCCTCTTTAATTATTAATACTCTGAATATAGGTTGAAATGGAGGTTCCAGAGAGGCAATGCATGTAATTACACCAAGGGGGCCCTTTTACTAAAGGGTGTTAAGGTTTTGCACTTACTGTGTGTTAGGAGCAAAACTAACATGTGGCAAATGTAACAGCCTTGTGCCGATTGTCAGGGGTGTGCCAGCAAGTTTCTGGCAGTTACTGCTTTAAAAAGTTGCTTAACAGGTTGCAGCAGCATGTGCAATTAACGTGAAAGCACTTAATGCCACCTCATGAGGAGACAGTAAGTTCAGCCGCGCTAGTGCACCATTGACAATTAGCACATATTCTGGTTAAATTTCTGGTTAAATTTAGAACCCAGCAGAGAGCTTGTAGTTTAAATTTCATAATAAGTTAGAGCCTAGCAGCAGCAAAGAGCTATAATTTAAATCAAATAAGAATATAGATTAGCACAAAAGGCAAAACAGGGTCAGTACTCTTTGAGCAGCAAATAGTCTTCTAGAGACCTTTACAAAGAGGCCTTCTACCTAGGGAGCAAGAAACCTGTGAAACTTTTTCAATAGGTGTAAACACCAGGTGGCAGATCAAAAGGCCATTTTGAAAGACTCCTTCTATCCAAGCAAGGACTGTTAATCATCCAGGAAGTTGGTCGCAGCATACCTCAGCAGCACAGGCATAAATAGCTCAACCAGAGCTCTGTGATCCTCAGTCTTGAAGGACTAGAAAAGGGGACTGTTACTTCTGGAGAGAGATCTTAAATTGTGAGTATATACTTCTGGGAATTTTCTGAAAGGAATTCTTTTTATTAAAGCTACTTAATCTGTGAACCCACTATTTTTTGTTAAATCAGTCAGGGCCTAGTAGCAGCAGTTTAAGTTTACATTTAAAACACAGAAGAGAGCTTTCTGGTTAAATTTCATACCCAGCAGAAAGCTTGTAGTTTAAATTTAATAGTCACTTATGGCCTAGCATCAGCAAAGTACTTTTAGTTTAAATTTAAAACACAGAAGAGAGCTTTCTGGTTAAATTTAGAACCCGGCAGAGAGCTTGTAGTTTAAATGTCATAATAAGTTAGAGCCTAGCAGCAGCAAAGAGCTATAATTTAAATCAAATAAGAATATAGCTTACCTCAGCAGCGCAGGACAGGGTACTGTGTAGCAGCCCTCTTTTAATAAGTGTTATTTCCCTCCCTCCCCACACACACCCACCCACCCCTGGGATAATCGTAGCTTTATAGGTACTTACACATTTTAAAAGACAGGAGGTGCTCTCAGGTGAAGCTCGTTACCCAAATCAGTCATACACTAAGGACCTGAGATTAATTAAGCTTCAGGTGAACAAGGTATATTAAACATATTAGGTACAGTTTTATTGGTATAAATATCCATAGCAACCCTTAGTAAGTAAAGAACTTAAAGATCTAAACAAAAACGTAAAACTAAGATGCAGACAGCAGTCCAGCAGCGAGATGGGGGCTTTCCAGTCTTTTGCATTGAGTGTCACATGTATGATTTTCTCCCAGTTGGTGAGAGGTCTTACGTTTGCATTAGGTGCAAGGAGCTCTTTGCTCTCAGAGAAGGAGTCCGTTCTCTAGAGGCTAGAGTAGCAGACTTGGAAAACATAAGACAGACAGAGAGGTACATAGACGAGACCTACAGGGATATAGTCCTGAAGTCCTACCTCCAGTCTGGCAGCATCCCTGTTGCCATGGAGGAGAGAGGTCACGTGACAGGAGAGCATCACCCTGGTGTGGCAGGAAGTGATCCTGTAACTAGGACCTGTCCTCCAGGTGATGTAAAACCCTCTCACACCGAGGAAGTTTCTCCAGGGCCATGTGCCCATGAGGGAAGGGTTAGGACAGCCGTTATAGTTGGTGATACGATCATTAGGCATGTAGATAGCTGGGTGGCTGGTGGACGTGAGGATCGCCTTGTAACATGCCTGCCTGGTGCGAAGGTAGCGGACCTCACGCGCCACCTAGATAATGTCTTAGATAGTGCTGGGGAGGAGTCTGCTGTCTTGGTACATGTCGGTACCAATGACATAGGAAAATATGGTAGGGAGGTTCTGGAGGCTAAATTTAGGCTTTTAGGTAGGAAGTTGAAATCCAGAACTTCCAAGGTAGCGTTCTCCGAAATGCTTCCCGTTCCACATGCAGGACCCAAAAGGCAGGCAGAGCTCCAGAGCCTCAATGCATGGATGAGACAATGGTGCAGAGATGAGGGTTTTGGATTTGTTAGGAACTGGGGAACATTCTGGGGAAAGGAGGGGCTTTTCCAAAGGGATGGGCTTCACCTTAACTGGGATGGAACCAGGCTGCTGGCATTAACCTTTAAAAAGAAGATAGAGCAGCTTTTAAACTAGATAATAGGGGAAAGCCAACAGTCGCCCAAGAGCGGATGGTTCGGAAGAATGTATCCTTGAAGGATACTACCAAAAGCAGAGAGGTTCCAAAAAAGAGTAAAGTAGCCCAAATGCCCTCGAGTATGGAGCAGACAGAACTTAAAGATCCCAAATTACCCATGTCTACCAATAGCCAAATTAATATGAATAAAATACAGTCTCTAAAATGCTTGTATGCAAATGCTAGAAGTCTAAAAAATAAGATGGGAGAGTTAGAAAATATAGCACTAAATGAGAGGTTAGATATGATTGGAATATCAGAGACATGGTGGAAGGAGGACAACCAGTGGGACACTGTGATACCTGGGTACAAACTATATCGTAATGATAGAGCTGATCAAATTGGTGAAGGGGTTGCGCTCTATGTTAGAGAGGGCATTGAGTCAGAAAGGATTAAAGTTTTGCAGGAAACAAAATTTGCTGTAGAATCTCTATGGATTGAAATTCCATGTAAAAAGGGGAAGGCGATGGCAGTGGGAGTGTACTATCGACCACCTGGCCAGAATGAACAAATGGTTGATGAAATGCTCAAAGAAATCAAGGAAGCTAACAAATGTTACAGTGCAGTAATAATAATGGGTGATTTCAATTACCCCAGTATCGACTGGGTCAGTGTCACGGCAGGACATGCTAGGGAGATAAAGTTCCTAGATGACATAAATGACTGCTTCTTGGAGCAGCTGGTTCATGAACCGACCAGAGGGGAAGCCATATTAGACCTAGTCCTTAGTGGAGCACCAGATCTAGTGCAAGAGATAAGGGTGTTAGGGCCACTTGGCAATAGTGATCATAGCATGATCGCCTTTGATTTAATTAGTGGAGGAGGGATAGTACGGAAATCCACAGTACTACCTTTTAACTTTCGAAAGGGAGACTATGATAAAATGAGGAAAATAGTTAAGAAAAAACTGAAAGGAGCAGTTGCAAAGGTTAAAGACTTACATCAAGCTTGGGTGTTGTTGAAAAATACTATCTTGGCAGCCCAGACCAGCTGTATTCCACGCTTTAAGAAAAGTGGAAGGAAGTCCAAAAAACTGCCAGCATGGTTTAAAGGTGAGGTCAGAGAGGCTGTTGTTGCCAAAAAAGAATCTTTCAGGAAATGGAAAAAAGAGCCAAACGACGAAACCTGGAAACAGCACAAGCACTGGCAAGTCAAATGCAAGGCATTGATAAAGCAGGCAAAGGGAGAATTTGAGAAGAAGTTTTCTGTGGAAGCAAAAATGCAAAATAAAGATTTTTTCAAGTACATTCGTAGCAAAAAACCTGTGAGAGAGTCAGTTGGTCCATTAGATGATAGAGGAGTTAAAGGGGCACTAAGAGGCGACAAGGCGATAGCGGAGAGACTGAATGAATTCTTGGCTTCGGTCTTTACTGAGGAAGATGTAGGGATGTTACCCATGACTGAAGTGGTATTTAAAGGTGCGGAAGAATTGAAGGAAATATCGATACATCGGGAAGATGTATTACAACTATTAGATAAACTGAAGAGTAGCAAATCACCTGGGCTGGATGGTATATATCCAAGGGTTTTGAAAGAACTGAAATATGAGATTGCAGACCTGCTATTAGTAATCTGTGAACTATCATTAAAATCATCTCTAATACCTGAAGATTGGAGGATCGCCAATGTAACACCAATTTTTAAAAAGGGTTCGAGGGGTGATCCGGGAAACTACAGACCGGTGAGCCTCATGTCAGTACCAGGAAAAATGGTAGAAACTATCATAAAGAATAAAATTACTCAGCATGTAGATAGTCATGGCCTAATGGGAGACAGCCAACATGGCTTTAGACAAGGTAGATCTTGCCTTACTAATCTGTTATGTTTTTTTGAAGGTGTGAATAAACAGGTGGACAAAGGTGAGTCGGTTGATATAGTGTATCTGGACTTTCAGAAAGCCTTTGACAAGGTCCCTCATCAGAGACTTTTGGCAAAACTAAAGAGTCATGGGATAGGAGGCAGTGTACTACTGTGGATCAAGAACTGGTTAAAAAATAGAAAGCAGAGGGTTGGGGTAAATGGCCAATTTTCCCAATGGAGAAAGGTGAATACTGATGTACCACAGGGATCTGTGCTGGGTCCGCTGCTTTTTGACATATTCATAAATGACCTGGAAAGTGGAATAATGAGTGAGGTTATCAAATTTGCAGATGACACAAAACTATTTAAAGTTGTTAAAACCCAAGAGGATTGTGGAAAATTGCAAGAGGATCTTGATAAATTAGAAGACTGGGCATCAAAATGGCAGATGAAATTTAATGTGGACAAGTGCAAAGTTATGCACCTAGGGAAGAACAACCCAAACTATGGTTACACAATGCAAGGTTCCACATTAGGAACCACCACCCAGGAAAAAGATTTAGGCGTCATTGTGGATAACATGTTAAATCCCTCGGCCCAGTGTACAGCAGCGGCCAAGAGAGCAAATAGAATGCTAGGTATGATAAGGAAAGGAATGGAAAATTAAACAAAAGATATTATAATGTCTCTATATCGTTCCGTGGTGAGACCGCACCTTGAATATTGTGTGCAATTCTGGTCGCCGTATTTTAAAAAGGATATAGCGTTATTAGAAAAGGTTCAGAGAAGAACCACCAAAAAGGTAAAGGGGATGGAAGGATACTCCTATGAAGAAAGGCTAAAAAGGTTAGGGCTCTTTAACCTGGAAAAGAGACGGCTGAGAGGAGATATGATAGAAGTCTATAAATTAATGAACGGAGTGGAACGGGTAAACGTAGATCGTTTGTTTACGTTATCAGAATATAGAAAGACTATGGGACATGCAATGAAGCTACAGGGTAAACTATTTAAGACTAATAAAAGAAAATATTTTTTCACTCAACGTGTAGTCAAACTCTGGAATTTGTTACCAGAGGATGTAGTAAAGGCTGTTAGTGTAGCTGGGTTTAAAAAAGGTTTGGACAAGTTCCTGGAGGAAAGGTCCATAAACCATTATTAAGAAGGGACCCAGGATATCAATGCTTGACCGAGTACAAGCATTTTGGAATCTGTGTCTTTTGGGGAAACTGCTAGGTATGTATGACCTAGATTGGCCACTGTTGGAAACAGGATACTGGGCTTGATGGACCTTGGTCTGACCCAGTATGGCATATCTTATGTTCTTATGTATTAATTCCTCTCCACTCTCTTCAACTAACCTGCCCAGTCCCCCCTCCCTGTTGTGTACTCGCAGTTAATGTAGGATTTTTAGAAAATAAACAAATGATATCATAATGTCTCTGTACTGCTCCATGGTGCTACTGCACTTTGAGTATCGTGTGCATCTGGTCTCTGCATTTCATGAAAGATATAGGGATCTATTCTGACACGCGAATAGCAGGGATGGACGTCCCAATGTCCATTTGTTATTCACCCCCCTTGCCATCCCCGACGAAAGCCTCTCCGTATGAACAAGGAGTTTGTACAGGGAAGCTTAGACGGGGGCAGGAGGAGGCAGGGTGAGGGTGGGCAGTGGGCGATCCACGGTCCTGGATGTACAAGGCCGATTCTGAAATTGGTCCTGTACGTTCGGGGCTGGCAGACTGGACAGGGGACTTATTCCACTTCAGAGGTGGAATAAGTCCCTCTGGACGTCCGGGTACAGCAAGCCTGGGCCGTGGAAGTGGGGCGAGGAGGTGCAGGGGGTTCCCTGCAGCCCGACCCTAGCCATGGGAGGCCAGATTGGGGGTCGGGCTGCAGGGAAAGGAACAAGTGGCCGGTGGCTGGGGATTGTGGCTCCTGAATGTAACTGCGGTGCCATGGCAATAGGATGCTATGGCACCGTGGCTCCATTCAGGAGCCTGAGGTAGCCGGGCAGGGGCCTGTACATGCAGGCCAATCTGAATAATGGTCCCGGCCTGCACATACAGGCCCAGACCTGATTCCATCCCTCGGTGCACGTCTAGCCTCCAGGTGATCAGAATCGGGTCTGGCTCTGTGTGTCCTGCTTCCAATCTGGCACACCAGGGGCCTGGGCGGCCAACTTGGAATGTGCCTCATAGTGGCATTAGAAAAGGTACATAGAGGGATGTCCAAAATGATAAAGGAGATGGAACAACTTTTATATGAGGAAAGGCTAAAGAGGTCAGGGCTCTTCAGCCTGGAGAAGAGACCACTGAGGGGAGCTTTCGGATCTTGATTCATCTGATCTCCTTTGTGTTTCCTTCCCATTCTCCCTAGATGTATCCTGTGTCTACAGCTACTGTGTTATCTGTCTTGTCTAGATTGTAAGTTCTGATGAGCAGGGACCGTCTTTTTTCTGTGTCTTTGCAGCGCTGTGTACATCTTTTAGTGCTTTACAAATGTTCAGCGGTAGGAGTAGTAGTAATAGTAATATGATAGGTCTATAAAATCCTGAATGGAGTGGAATAGGTAGACACAAATGAATTGTTTACTCTCTTAAAAAAATACAAGGTCTAGGGGACATGTCATAAAGCTACAAAGTAATATATTTAAAACAGGAGAAAATATTTTTTCTTTCCATGTCTTGTCTTTGCATCTTGCTGCCAACAGACTTGATAAAAGCAGGCAGTGCAGGCTGGGTTTAAAAAAAAAAATTGGACAAATTCCTGAAGGAAAAGTCCATAAACAGTTATTACGGTAGTCCAAGAAAAAAGCACTTCTTATCTCTGGGGATAAGTAGCATGGAACTGGCTACTTGTAGAAAATGTCAGGTATTTGTGACTTTGATTGGCTAGTGTTACAAATAGGACACTGGGCTTGATGAACCTTTGGTCTGACCCAGTATGGCAGTTCTTATGTTCTTACCAACGGCCTGTGCTGAGCACTTGGTGCACATTAAAGTATTAGTTAAACATTAGCATACTTTAGTGAAAGGGCCTCTAAGTCTTAATAAATAAATAAAACGGGAGCCATATATAAATACTTCATAATTCAAGCAATCAATTTTAATATAAATGAATATAATGATGGGGGTAATTTTGAATATAATGAGGAATATAATGATGGGGGTAATTTTATAATAGGGGACCTCTATGGAAAGTCCAAAAAGGCACCTATTTTATTTTTATTTTATAAAAGCAACAAAGGTGCAAACAATGTACACGGAGCTAATATTTTTAGTTCATTTTCAGTATGTTTGGCTTTTTCCAAGATTTTTGGACATTTTTTTAGATTGTTTCACACATTTGTTTTAATAAAACGTTTTTAGCATACATTAGAACTTTTTAACGCACATTAATTTACAAGTTAAAGAGGTAGGTTTCCTAAAATGTGCTAATGGTTAGTGTGAGGTTTACTGCATGCTACAGTAAGTGCAAGAACTATTACTGCATGCCAAAGATACAGGAGGTAGCACAGGTAGGATGCAGCCTCGGCGATTCAGGGCAGAAAGTGTACATTGTAGTAAATGTGGGTGTCCTTAATGCATGCTTACTGGCATTGCTGCAGTTAGACACAGGTGCACCGACAGCCACCTCATTTATATTCCACCAAAGTCCAAGGTGGACATAAAACATACATAATAAAATCATAACAACAAACAATAAAAATTTGATGGGAAAAATGAGACTTCAACATTTTCAGAAAACTCATTAAATCATCATGTGACTGCAAATTGTCAGGTAAACAGTTCCATAATCTTAGTGCAAAATGCTTAAAAGCACAGGCATATGTAGTACGTAGACCACTAGAATAAGATGTGGGTACAACTGGGTTTAATTAAAACAGTGGTAGTTAGGTACTTGAAATAGCCTAGTTGCCGCCGCTGAATATGTCTCCACAACTTATCAACACCCTCGAATAGCAGCTATGTTTTATCAAATAACCCCCAATGAAACCCTTCTGAAAATTTACCCTTGTATGACTAAATTCAAGCTTATTTTCATATACAGTACTGTATTCTGATAGCTGGCCTGCATTTATGTGATAACATGATAAAAGTTGGCATGACGTTTAAGACAGATTTGTGCTTTTATTTGCCTAGTAATGGCTGACCACATCTTCACAATACCTGTAGTAACAGGACATGGTCGTGGTTCATCAGTACAACCACTGTATCATTCTAAGTGGGTAAGATGTTTGTCAGCATTGCTGATACCTATTATCGTTGCCTGTTCTAGTGTTGATACATTCCCTATTATAAGCATGCTAATAGATGTGGATACTATACTATTACCTCAGTTGTGTCAGGTGGAATACTGCTATGTACATTAATGATCCATAGCAAAACAAGGTGTGCTATTACTTGTTTACAAGGATACTTGGAAAGCTTCTAGAGTGGAATTTACACCAGATAGCCAGGCAGAATCACTGGTGAAAGTTGAGACCTTTAGACGATACTTAGTATATGATCCTTAATCATATAAACATTTTAAGAGTTCTTTGAAGATATATCTGTTTAGGAGTGCTTTTTCGAACAATACAGGTTAGCTATTCTTTGAGAGTTGGTGGTCAGGGATCCCAGCCTGCTGTGTTAAGGGTTTTGGTTTTATTATGGGAAGGAATGTTTTTAGAGAGTGATTTTTTAAGGGAGGTAGTAGGGGGATTATCATTTGTTTTGTACTGTTATTTCGTTTTATTATTGTAACCTGCACAGGGCGGTCTTCTGTTGTGTGGTGAATAAATATGAATAAATAAATAACTTTTCTGGTCATTTCATTTACTGAGGCACTTACTTTTGCTAAGGTTGATTTTTCTAGATTGATAATATTGGGAAACTATAATTTGCATATTGATCAGTCACCTCCTGCCTCAAATGTGGAGGAGTTTGTATCAGCCATGCAGGCTTTAGGTTGTTTGCAACTGACACATTCATCTATGCATGAAAAGACTCACAAAAAATGCAATGTGTGCCTTCAAGTCAATGCTGACTTTTGGGGGCATGTTTACTAAACTGCGGTAATGTCACTTGCGTTAGGTTCCGCAGTAAAGGTACATATGCCCATATAAAGGCATGGGCGGGGCATCATTATGGTAAGCCATGTTAGGTAACGCGCGTTATAAGGTGCGTTATAAGGCACGTTACAAGGCACCTTATTAGGCACAGTACAAGGCACGTGCCTTAAGGTGCCTTGTACTGTGCCTAATAAGGTGCCCTGTAACATGCCTTGTACTGTGCCTAATTAGGAGCCTTATAACGCCTTATAAGGATTGTTGGCAACTGTGGTGAGGGTACTATGGGCTGGCAGCATGGATCTGCAAAGATATGACTGTCACAGGCAAGCAAAATATCTGCCTTGGACAGGAGGGAACAACAAGGAATCGAACCCATGACCTCCGTCTAGAACGTCAGTGTACTAACCAGTAGGCTATACCTCTATGGCTTGTTGCATAGCAATGGCTGGGTACAGAATGACTGCAGGTCACCGCACAAACCGTCTGCTCTGTGTGCCAGGATAGGGTAACCCCACCAGCACCCATGGTGCATTGCACATGCAGAACAGCGGCTTACAGCAGACCACCAAATGGGGTCTGCACCTCTCTTGTACTGCAGCGTGGTAAGACGGACTGACAGTGCGTGATTCTGGCATAGAGTAGCTACAGACAATGCCATTGTGCAGGTTCCGTGTTCACCCTGAGGGATAGGATGGGCGCCCAGCACTAGGCCCACAGTACAGGTGGTTCTAGAGATAGGTCCTGCTGCACATCCCCAGCACTGCCAGTGTGTGACAGGTGTTCCCAGCAGTACAACAGAAGGTACATCTGTTCCAGCTGTGTTCTGCAGTCACAAGCGGCCTTGTGGGACTGGACACCACCCAGATTAGTGCGTACCCAGTGTTAAGGTCTGGCTGCCATGGGTACCTGTTATCAGGGCAGTGGGGTGTCTAGACTCGCATGAGGGCTATGTAGCACTGTCACTATGGGTCTAAGTGGTATGCACTATATACCTCAAGGGGCCTCAGTCACCCCTTTTGTAGATGAGGGTGTGGTGGGACAGGTGCCTGCACCCTGCAGAATGGCTGTAGTACTAGCAACCACAGTCCTGCTAGTGGATGACAGCCCTCTGGGGCTGCTGGGCCAGTGCCATACCTGTGACCATTGCAGACCAGCAGTGATGCTTGGGGTAGGCAGGGGAAGGCTCAACTGCCCCACGCCACGGTCTGCCATTTATCAACATACAGCACAGTCAGACTGCACCTGCAGCATCCTACAAGGTGTTCCCACCATGCACAGGCAAACTGCAGACAGCCCACTAACCAGTCCATAGTGCATGCTCACAGGGGAACCCTGTGCACCCAGAGGTGGGATGCACAGCACAGACATCAAGCAGGTATCTCCATGATTGGACCCCAGAACCATGAACACACAGGTATCACTGGAAACAAATAATGTGTGGCACTATGTGGGAACATAGACATGCCATGGTCACTGCTCGATCAGAGTGAGAGTGACCCCCCCAGCATGACATGCTGTGGCCACACTGTCCATGCAGGTGGTGGTCGAGCACTACAGTGGCCCAGCCATTGCCCTCCACCCTGTGCAGATGCATCCTGGCCAATCCGCCCTGTCTGGGCCATACCCACAATACCTTGCTCCTCATTATGCACATTTGCAGGCTAACGCTGGAAGCAGTGTGAGCAATGTGGGCTCAGTGAGATGTTAGCAGACACAAAACAATGGAGAGACATACACACACTCCCACACCTATCTCAGCATTGTGCAGATATGGAGGTGGTTGACAACCTTTTACCTGCTGCACTGGTCCTGATCACAGTGCCGACATTGCTAATCTGTGCAGGGAGTAGTAGTAGTGCTCTGGTGATAACTGCAGCTCTGTGCTGGGGCCAACAGCCTGACAGTCCATGAAGCTGTGGATAGTGGAGCCCTTGTGAGTGGGTGTCCAAACCCCTGTGCACTGCTGCGTTGGGGTTTGCTCATGTTGTTGTGGCTGCATTGTGGGCTAAGACTATGGGGAGATGCTCTGCAGGATCCACAGATGGAACGTGAACTTCTGCTCTTGGACATGCTTTCTGAGTGTACTGCACCACACTGTTGCCACAGCAGCATAGTGGTCCCTGGGGCTGCCCTTACATTCCTCGGCCAGACCTCTTCTGTTGCACTGCACACCACGTACTGGTACAGGACATGGCCTAGGTCCACTGTAGGTGGGTGCCACTGCTCCCTCCAGCACAATCACCCACCCCCTCTGCCATGCCGCCATGACCATATGCTGTCGGTGCCAGTTGTGCACCATCCCAGGCCATCCAGGGGCAGGTAGGCAGCTGCCTAAGGTGTGGGTTCTGGGGTAGGGGTGCCTACATAGATGTCCACGCTTCCCCTGGCACCGCCTGTCACTGTTATGTGCCCCTTGGGGTACCTGCTGGGTAATGTCCCCTGGATGGGACACTGTGGGACACAGACTCATGGGCATGTTTGACCCTGGTCAGTTGCTGTCTTGCTGGTTTCCATTTTCTGCATTCCTATGTGCCACCTCGGCAACCGCCTAGTCCACCCTGTGCCCCAGTAGCCCCCACTGCATGTCCCATCTTCAGCCCCCATGCCCCATTTTCGCCATCACCATAGTGGCCTTTCATACCTGGGCACTATGCTGTTGCTGCAAATGGAGCACTACTATCACCTTTCTTGGGCTCCCTGCCTATGCTGTATATTGTTGACACTGAAATGGTTTCTCTCTCCTGCAAATGTGCATCTAACGCCAAGTTTTCAGTTGCATTAAGATTCAGCCCTTCATTTCCCCGCGTTAGTGTGGAAGGGGCCTCTCCCCGCCCACGCTCCACCCATTTACCCCTTCTCTCCGCCCTTTCTCCACCCTCTGTGGGACTTACCACAGCCGGGAACGTTAAGGCGCATTAACGTTACGTTACATTAACACGCGTTAACGTTACATAACGCGCCTTAACATAGCTGCTGCTACGTTAGCACAGTTTAGTAAACATGCTCCTTGGTTACCCAGCAACTCCTGGGTTTTCTTGTAAGTGTGACCGGAAGTAGATTACCAGGCCTTTCTTCCCAGGCAATGGAGGGTTAAGTGACTTGTCTAAGGCCACAAGTAGTGCTAGTGGGAATTGAACATGCCAATGCTCGAACCACTAGGCTTCTACTCCAGTGAAAAGGGTCACACCCTTGACATTGTGTAGTCATGAAGTCATTGCCCTATTCCAACTCCTTCAACTTCTCTCTCCCCACTGAGCAACAGAACTCAGCATGGCAGCCAATGGCTCAGTTTTTTCTTTGCTGCACTATTTCATTCATTTCATTTATTAAAATTTGATATACCGCCCTTTGAGGGAACATCATAACCAAGAACAGCTTCAAATTTCCTTATTCATACTTCTTGCTGTTGGCCAGGAGATTTAAAGTTGCTCACGGCCACAATGCTACTGCTACAGAAAAGAAACTGAGGCATGGATTGCTATGTATAACCCACTGCTCAAAATCTTCATCTTGTACGTCCAGAGCTATATTATTTATCTCACAAGTCTCCTGCTTTCAAGGGATGTTTCCTATTTTTGTATAGGAGATGGCCTCCAGAAGTGGGAATCACCCAACCAATGCAGGAGACTTGGCAGGTCTACTGTAGAGCCTTCTATGGAACCTGATAAGTTGCATTTATGCACAAGTTTTTCAGTGCTACTGGTTTACTTCTGCCAGTAAGTTTGTTATAGGATCTCATGAAACGATGATGGAAGAGTGATATGACTTGTTTGCAGGTAACTTGTATTCAACTGTTCCACCATAGGCTTGTAACCAAAAGAGAAGAATATTATGCCCCTGGCACTCATCTGAGATTGTGCAGGCCAAAATAAGTTAGCTCGGGCAGAAAGGAAATGGTGGAAGGCTCAAATCGCTGAAAACAAGAGAGTTATTTAGGTGCACATATATAGCACCAGGGCCAGCCTGTCCATTGAGCAAGAATGTTTTTTGCACAGGGCCCCGCGTTTCAGGGGGCCCTGCGCAAAAAACATTCTACATAAACCCAAATAGATGAAAAAAAGCAAACCGGCTGATGCTGCCGCTGCCACCGTGGCAGCGGCAGAATCAAGCATCCCGCCGCAGGGCTCCCCCTGCCCGGCAAAGCCTCCCTGCCGCATCAGCTCTGGAGTCCCAAAGTGCGGGCTTTCAGCTGCAAAGGGAGAGCTTCTCTGACCTCTCGCGGCTCTGTTAAGCCTGCCGGGGCTGATGGGATTTCCCGGCGGGATTAACAGAGCCACGTGAGAAAGGGAAACTCTCGCAGCTCTGAAACCCCACGCTTTGGGACTCCGTCCGGAGCTGATGTGGCAGGGAGGCTTTGCTGGGCAGGGGGGGCCCCGCGGCGGGACGCTTGATTTTGCTGCTGCCGCAGCCAGTTTGCTTTTTTATCTATTTGGGCTGATGGGGGGAGGGGAGTTAGGACTGGTAATGGGCTATGGGGGGCTAAGACTGGAAGTGGGCTGATGGGGGGGGGGGGGTAGGACTAGTAATGGGCTATGGGGGGGCCAAGACTGGAAGTGGGCTGATGGGGGAGTTAGGACTAGTAATGGGTTATGGGGGGGCTAGGACTGGAAATGGGCTGATGGGGTTAGGACTGGAAATGGGCTGCTGGGGGGGCTAGGACTGGAAATGGGCTGATGGGGGGGGTAAGACTGGAAATGGACTGATGGGGGTGTTAGGACATAATGGGCTATGGGGGGGCTAAGACTGGAAATGGGCTGATGGGGGTGTTAGGACATAAGGGGCTATGGGGGGCTAAGACTGGAAATGGGCTGATGGGGGGTTAGGACTGGTAATGGGCTATGGGGGCTAAGACTAAAAATGTGCTGATGGGGGGGTTAGGACTGGAAGTGGGCTGATGGGGGGTTAGGACTAGTAATGGGTTATGGGGGGCTAGGACAGGAAATGGGCTGCTGGGGGGGGGCTAGGACTGGAAATGGGCTGATGGGGGGCTAAGACTGGAAATGGGCTGAGGGGGGTTAGGACATAATGGACTATGAGGGGCTAAGACTGGAAGTGGGCTGATGGGGGGGTTAGGACTAGTAATGGGTTATGGGGGGCTAGGACTGGAAATGGGCTGCTGGGGGGGCTAGGACTGGAAATGGGCTGATGGGGGGGTTAGGACATAATGGACTATGGGGGAGGGCTAAGACTGGAAATGGGCTGATGGGGGTTTAGGACTAGTAATGGGCTATGGGGGGGCTAAGACTAAAAATGGGCTGATGGGGGGGGTTAGGACTGAAAGTGGGCTGATAGGGGGTTAGGACTGGTAATGGGCTATGGTGGGGGCTTAGGACTGGTAATGGGCTGATGGGGGCTTAGGACTGGTAATGGGCTATGGGGGCTAGGACTGGTAATGGGCTTGGGGGGGGGGTTGCTAGGACTGGAAATGGGCTGAGTGGAATGAGGGCTTGAACTGCAAATAGCTGATGGGGACTGGGGCTTGGAATGGAAATGGGCTGAGTGGAAGGGGGGGCTTGAACTGCAAATAGCTGATGGGGAGGGGGGCTTGGAATGGAAATGGGCTGTGAGGGGAGGGAGCTAGGACTGGAAAAGGGCTGAGGGGGGGGGGGTAGGACAGGAAATGGGCTGATGTAGGGGCTAGGATAGGACTGGAAATGGGCTTTTGGGGGTGCTAAGAATGGAAATAGGCTGTGGTGGGGGCTTGGATTGAAATGGACATGGAGGGGCTAGAACTGGAAGAGGGCTCATGGGGGGCTTGGATTGGAAGTGGACTGAGTGGAGGGAAGCTAGGATTTGACATGGGCTGATGGTGGGGCTAGGAAAGGACTAGAAATGGGCTGATGAGGGGCTGGGATTGGAAATGAGCTGATGGAGGGATTCGGATAGGACTGGAAATGGATGGGGGAGCTAGGACTGGAAATGGGCTGATGGTGGGGCTAGGATAGGATTGGAAATGGGCTTATGGGGGACTAGGACTGGAAATGGGCTGATACGGGGACTAGAAGGGAGCGGATGTTGGGTGGGGCTGGAACTAGAAGGGAGCTGATGTTGGGGGAGGATTAGAATGGGATGGAGCTGGGAGAGTGAAATGGAGAGGGGAAAAATATTTTGTGTGGGAGGGAAGACAAATCTACAATTGGCCGGATATTGGGAGAGTAAGTGGGGATTGAGGATGGAGGGGTAAAATTTGAGTGGATGAAATAGGAATGAGGAAAGAGCAAAAGGAGAAAGATTAGTATGTTAAAGCAGATGTAGAGAGAGAATGGGAAAAAACTAGAAGAAAGAAGAAAGGACAAATGGACAGCAGACGATGGAGAGTTAGCAGAAGACACAAAGAAACAAGAAGAAAGTGGCTGGAGCAATTGCAACTGGAAAAAAATGCACAAAAGGTAGAAAAATATATCTTTATTTTGAATTTATTAACTGGAATATGTCAGCTCTGGGAAATGTGCATCATTAACATCTGCACTTTGTTTAGTACAAGAGGAAATTAATTTATAGTTTTATTTCTATAGTGTTGTTGTATATTCCAAGTTTGGCTTTTGGGGTTCCCAGTTTAATTATTGTCTTCCTGTTTCTAAACTGTGATTCCTTGTTTGGTGATGGTCTATGTTCTGCATGTGTAATTGACCTGAGGTATTCTGTTTATGTAATTCCTATTTGACATTGCCACTTGTTCTCTTTCCCCAGTAGGTCATGTATTGTTATTCTCTGAAATGTATTGGTTTAATATTTGCAGTGTTTCCTTTTGATAGGTAGGGTATGGTGCTTTGTGAGTCGTGGTAGTGCTGTTAGGATACGGCGGGTTTGCTATGGGTTCTAAATGGGCAGTGTTTGTAGTAGTTCCTAATGTGCCTGGCGGTTGGCACTGGATTATAGTAATGTAGAAATCTTTTAGTCTTTCTTTATCCATACACTCATTAAGAGGCATGTTTACTAAAGGTTAGTGTATGGTAACATTATGCAAATATTTATGCAAATGAGGTCCTTTATGCAAATGAGGCCCCGCACCGAGTCTCCGCACATGGCCCCGGACACCCCTTGGGCCGCCCCTGTATAGCACAGAACAGTTGACCCTGCAAAGAAATTTTTTTTTCTTTTTAACTTAAAATATCCAGGCTGCAATTAATAAGCTACATGAGCTGCAGTTAAATGATTAATAAGAAGGGATAAGAAGAGCAAATTGGAGGATGTGATTAATAGTAAACTATTTGCTGACTTTTGTTCACAAAGATTGCAAATTCACATTCTTCCTTTGGGTCATGGAATCCCATGGAAGACTCTGCAACTTGTGCCTGTTGATGCTGTCTGACAGCCTTTTCACCCAGCAATGGGTGGGGAGGGGGGGGGGGATGACAAATATCTATCTAAGCTGACATCTGCAACGAGCATTCTAGATCTGTGCTCAACTTGCGTCTTGAAAGCGATCATGTGTACCATTAGTGAGCCTCTTGCCACTGCAGTTAAAGCTTGGTTTTCAGAAAGCTATGTGCCATCACGACTGAAAGCCCCCATGGCATGCCTCTGCCAAATGAGCGTAAAGTGTGTGTGTTGTGGTGCTAGGCACATACTTCTATCTGCATACAGGGCTAACGGTTTTCAAAGAGCCCATTTTCTTCAGTAAGCACTGTTTTATCTGTGGAATAGCCTTGAAAATTGCTCTCTGTACATCTCAGTTAAAAAGACGCTATAATTTAGCTGTAATAAATTAAAATGAGCTCCCTGTAGCATCTTCCTAAGAGGGATGCCTGATCTTTGTGCTTTTCCTGTCTTTCATTTTCTATGGCTCTCTGCTCATGGTTTGCAAACTCATGCTAATTTAGTCATCTTTCTCTGTTCCACCACACGGCCCTTGACACAGTCTCTGCTTTCCCTTCTCTTTCTCTCCTTTAGTGCCTGTTGTGATAAGCTGGATTTGAAGAGTGAACATTTCTGAAAGGCGCATGAATGAATAGGAAGAACTATTGAAACCTGAAAATGGTGTTAATTGTCCGTAAGTTTCTAGCTGTTGCCAATTCATCGGTCTCCCCGTGTGTGGTCTTGTCTCCAGTATATACAGTGAACATTTCTGTACAAATGGATCTACATAAAAAAAATTTAGTGCTGCAAATGAGCTGCTTTTGTTAAAAAAGGAACAGCTCTTAGTTGTTGGTTCTTTTCTTTTCTGCTGCTTTTTGAATGGTGTAAAAATGCTGCCTTCGAGAAGGAAGTGTTATCTGGCTGTGGCAGCTGGACAGTCTCAGCAGGGTAGACAAAGCTTGCTCAGTACAAATTTTAACTTGAAAATGCCAATTATATTTCGGCAAAAAAGCATGCATAGATTCTACATTTTTTAAAATTTCCCTTATGCTCTCTTTAACTTTTCCTTCTGAGGCTGAATCTCTTCCAGCAGTTTTGAATTACAGCGTGACCATTTTTAGGCACCATACTGGCATTTTGATAGTCTGTAAAACTTTGCACATATCCATCTGAGCAGAAAAGGTAGAGCAATGAGTAACGAGCTTCGCCAACCTCCTCCTATAGCCAGCATTTCCCAATCTTGTCCTGGAGGCACACTTACCCAGTTGGGTTTTGAGGATCACCACAATGTACATGCACAAGCTAGATTTGCATACACTAGGGGCCCAATATTTGCTGGCGCTGAACAGTAAACCCAGATATTCAATATCTGGGTTAGCTGCTCTTGTCGATCGGTAACCGGACAGCGGCGATATTGAGCCACTGCCTGGTTAATGATATCAGAGGAGGTTAGGCCAGGGTTACCTGTGCCTGGCCTTCACCGCATATTGGTAACCGCGCAGCAGCTCAGTATCACTGCTGACCATTTACCGATCGACATCGCCTCTACTCTGCCATGGCATGCCTCTGATACACCCCAATGCTAAGCGGTTAATCGCTTGAATATTGGGTCCTAAGTGTCCAATGCATACAAGCCTATCGCATGCATTTTCTTTGTGGCTATCCTGAAAACTCAGCTGGCTGCGTGAGCCTCCAGAACAGGATTGTGAAACATTTATAATATACTATGCAAATGTAGAAGTGGCAGCTAAGTTATTCATATCTACTACTCTCTAATTAAACCATCACTCTGTGTGTTTGATTTGGTTAGGGAACTCTGAGGCAGTGGTCCAATTCCTTCTCAGATCACTAGTGCTTCTTTAAGTAATAGGATAGCATGGAGGAGTAGTCTAGTGGTTAGAACAGTGGCCTGGTGACAAAAAGACCAGGGTTTGATTCCCACTGGCACTCATTATGGCCATGGGCAAGTTGCTTTGTCCTCCATTGCCTCAGAAAAAAGGCCTGGCATTCTACTTTTTTATTTAAATCAAATCAGAGTATCACTTAGCATAGAAGTAGAATAAATAGTCTCTAAGTACAAAGAAATAAACTTGTTTCTAGTGACCTTTACACAGAGGCCTTCAGTTAGGAGGCAAAAGATCTGTAAAGTTGTCTTAAATAAGTATTAAAGGCAAATGACAGATCAAAGGGACAATTCGAAAGGCCCCTTCTATCAAACCAAGGGCTGTGTGAATCACCCAGGAAATTGGTAAGACTTTACCTTAGAAGCACAAGTATAAATAGGTTAGCCAGAGCTCTGTGAATCTCAGTCTTGAAGGACTACTAAAAAGGACTGCTACAGCTGGAAATAGGTCTGCATTTGTAAATATTTTTCTTCTGGAATATACTCTAAATATTGGGGAAAAGGGAATTCTTTGGGTTAAAGCTGATAAATCTGTGTAATTTAGAATTCAGTGTTTTTTCTGAGTCATTCAGGTCTTAGTACTACCAGAGAGCTTTTCATTTAAATCAAATCAGAGTATAGCTTTGCATACAAGTAGAATAAATAGTCTCTAAGTACAAAGAAATAAACCTGTTTCTAGTGATCTTTTCTAGTGATCTTTTCTAGTGATCTTTACAAAAGGCCTTTAGTTAGGAGGCAAAAAAATCTGTGAAGGTGTCTTAAATAGGTGTTAAAGGCAAATGACAGATCAAAGGGGCAATTTGAAAGACCCCCTTTATCAAACCAAGAGCTGTGTGAATCACACAGGAAACTGGTTAGAATCACAGGTCAGGGCACTGTGTAGCAAGCCAGCTTTTATTAAGTCTTCTTTCCCTCCCACCCAGGCATAATTTTAGCTTTATAGACTCTTAAACCAATTAAAGGGAAGGAGGTGCCCATATTCACTTTCAGGTGCGGCTGGTTATCCTCTTCAGTAATACATTAATTAAGGACCTGAGATTAATCTTGAGGTGAACAATGAATTGAGCCTGATTCCATAGTGTACGTGTAGGCCCTCTATGTGCCTGGTTGGAACGGGATACACAGAGGGCATTGCGATTCTGATCCTGCGGGACACATCTAGCCATACGGGATCAGAATCATGAATAGGCCTGTATGTGCAGGCCTAGACCCCGATTCCATCCAGCTTGCATGTACAGGCCTTCCCCGACTAACTCAGTCAGGGTTTTTAAATGGAGCTGTGGCGCCATGGCGTCTGGTTGCCATGGCATCACGGCTCCATTTAAAAGTTGTGATCCCCAGCCGCTGGCCTCCAAATTGCTTTCCCTGCAGCCCGACCCCCGATCTGGCCTCCCAGGATAGGGCTGTGGGGAATGCCTTCTTCCCCCTGCTGCCCCTTCCGAGCCCTGGGTCCACCAATCCCACCGCATTGGGGAAGTTATTCCACCTCAGAGGTGGTATAACTTCCCCGTTCAAGTCGCTGGCCCTGGACGTATAGGCCAACATTAGAATCAGCCGTGTATGTCTGGAACCGGCGATCATCCACTGCCCACCCTAAGGCCGCCCCTGATCCTCCCCTTTCCCACCCCATCTAACTTCCCTATACTTCAGAATGACCCCCATTAGGTATAGTTGTATTAGTATCAGTATCCTCAGCAAACCTAAGTAAGTTAACAACTTAAATACCTAAACAAAACTTAAAGCTAAGATGCAGACAGCAGTCCAGCAGTGAGATGGGGTCTTTCCAGTCTTTTGCATTGGGTGTCACATATGATTTTCTCCCGTTGGTGAGAGGTCTTATGTGTGCACTAGATGCAGTTTGATCTCTGGAGGCTAGAGTAGCAGACGTGGAAGACATAAGGAAGACAGAGAGGTATATAAACGAGACCTACATGGGCATAGTACTGAATAATTCTAGTCTAGCAGCCTCCCTGTTGCGGTGGAGGTCACGTGACAGGAGAGCATCACCCTGACATGGCAGGAAGTGATCCTGTAGCCAGGAGATGTAAAACCCTCTTGCACCTAGGTTTCTCCAGGGCCATATGCCCAAGAGGGAAGGATTAGGACATCCATTATAGTTGGTGATTCGATCATTAGGCATGTGGGTGGCTGGTGGATGTGAGAATTGTCTGGTAACATGCCTGCTTGGCTGCGAAGGGTAGCAGACATGACGCGCTATATAGACAAGGTTTTAGACAGCAGTGGGGAAGAGTCTGCTGTGGTAGGGACGTTCTGGAGGCCAAATTTCGGCTTTTAGGTAGGAACATTAAATCCAGAACTTCCAGGATAGCATTCTCAGAAATGCTTCCCATTCCACGCGCAGGACCCAAAAGGCAGGCGGAGCTCTGGAGTTTCAATGCGTGGATGAGATGATAGTACAAGGAAGAGTGTTTAGGATTTGTTAGGAACTGGGCAACATTCTGGAAAAGAAGGGGCTTTTCCGTAGGGATGGGCTCCACCTTAACTGGGATGGAACCAGGCTGCTGGCATTAACCTTTAAAAGGGAGAGAGCAACTTTTAAACTAGATATTAGGGGAAAGTCAACAGTTGACCAAGAGTGCATGGTTGGAACGATGTAACCATGAAGGATACTAGCAAAATAATGAAGTTAGGGCATATTGACAGAAAGGTTCCAATAAAGACAAAAGTAACTCAAATGCCACCCTTGCCTACTGTTAACCAGATTAATATGAATAAAATACAGCCTTTAAAATCCTTGTATGTAATTGCTAAAAGTCTAAAAAATATGATGGGAGAGTTAGAATATATAGCACTAAATGAGAGGTTAGATATGATTGGAATCTCAGAGATCTGCTGGAAGGAGGACAACCAGTGGGACACTGTGATACCTGGGTACAAATTATATTGCAACCATAGAGTAGATCAAATTGGTGGAGGAGTTGCACTCTGTTAGAGAGGGCATTGAGTCACACAGGATTAAAGTTTTGCAGGAAACAAAATACACTGTAAAATCTCTATGGATTGAAATTCTATATAAAAAGGGGAAGGCGATGGCAGTGGGGGTGTACTACCAACCTCCTGGCCAGAATGAACAAATGGATGATGAAATGCTGAAAGAAATCAAGGAAGCTAACAAAAACAGTAATAATAATGGGTAATTTCAATTACCCCGGTATCAATTGGGTCAGTGTCACGGCAGGACATGCCAGGCAGATAAAGTTTCTAGATGAAATAAATGACTGCTTCTTGGAGTAGTTGGTTCATGAACCGATAAGAGGTAAAGCCATTTTGGACATAGTGGAACACAAGATCTGGTGCAAGAGATGAGGGTGTTGGGGCCACTTGACAATAGTGATCATAACATGATTGCATTTGATTTAATAAATGGAGGAAAAATGGCAAGGAAATCCACAGTACCACCTTTCAACTTTCAAAAAGGAGACTATGATAAAATGAGGAAAATAGTTAAGAAAAACTAAAAGAAGCAGCTACAAATCACCTGGACTGGATGGTGTACATCTGAGGTTGTTGAAAGAACTGAAATATGAGATTGCAGGTTTACTATTAGTAATCTGTGAATTATTATTTATTTAACATTTCTTATATACCGCCTTTCATGATATCAAGGTGGTTTACATTGAACAAACTGAAATTACATTGAACAGGGCATTATAACTTGGACATTTTATAGGGAACATGGGCAATGGAGGGTTAAGTGGCTTGCCCAAGACTACAAGGAGCATCTGTGGGACTAGAAACCCCAGTCCTTCCAGCCCAAAGTCCTCTAGTGGGATTTGAACCCCTGACCTTCCGGCCTGAGGTACCTTGCCCATACCACTAGGCTACTCCTCCACTCCATCTGTAATATGTGAAAAATGGCAAATGGCCAATGTATCGCCAATTTTTTAAAAGGGTTTCAGGGGTAATCTGGGAAATTATAGACCAGTGAGCCTGACATCAGTATCAGGCAAAATTGTAGAAACCATTATAAAGAACAAAATTACTGAATATGTAGATAGTCATGGTTTAATGAGAGAAAGCCAATATGTCTTTAGCCAAGGAAGATCTTGATTTACTAATCTGTTATATTTTTTTGAAGGTGTGAATAAACAGGCTGAGTCGGTTAATATAGTATATCTCAATTTTCAGAAAGCTTTTGACAAGGTTCCTCATGAGAAACTCTTGGCGAAATTAAAAAGTCATTGAATAGAAGGCAGTGTACTATTGTTGATCTGGAACTGGTTTAAAGATAGAAAACAGAGGGTAGGGCAAAATAGCCATTTTTCCCAATGGAGAAAGGTGAATAGTGGAGTACCCCAGGAATCTGTGCTGGGTCCGCTGTTTTTTAACATATTTGTAAATGACATGGAAATGGGAATAATGAGTGTGTTAATCAAATTTGCAGATGAGAGAAAATTATTCAAAGTTGTTAATACCCAAGAGAATTGTAAAAACTTTCAAGAGGACCTTGGTAAATTGGAAGACTGGATGTTCAAATGGCAGATTAAATTTAATGTGGACAAGTGATTAAGTTATGCAATTAGGAAAGAACAACCCAAAGTATCATTACACAATGCAAGTTTCCACATTAGGAACCACCACCCAGGAAAAAGATTTAGGCATCATCGTGGATAACACGTTGAAACCCTCTGCCCAGCGTGCAGTGGTGGCCAAGAAAGCAAATAGAATGCTAGGAATCATAAGGAAAGGAATGGAGAATAAAACAAGGGATATTATAATTTTATTTATTTATTTTATTTATTTAACTGCACTTATATACCGCTTTTCACCGGGTCAAAGCGGTGTAACATATAACAAATGGGGGGGGGGGGCAATACTTTAAAGGGTGGGGCCATCACCAGGGGGGCGACATTTATTGATTTGGGATGGACATAGACATGTACACTTCTGCTGTATCTAAATATTAGTTCATGCGGATAGGGTGGATTTTCTGATTCAGAGATGTCCACGGAATAGGATTGTTTTCAGCTGTTTCTTGAATGATGTGATGTCAGCGTTGTTCCTGATGTGGTTTGGCAGAGAGTTCCAGAGGGATGGAGCATAAAGTTCGAAGGCTCTGTTGCAGGTCCGTTGTGTGGATTCGGTTCTTTTGTGGGGGACGACGATGGAGTTATTTGAGGATTGTCTGGTTGGTCTGCTGTGGGATGGGCGAGGCAGTAGGGGGTGGAGTGAGGTGTTCCGTGTTTGGTGGATAGTCTTGTGGGTGAGTAGGATAGCTTTGTACTTGATTCTTGCTTCAATTGGAAGGATATGGAGGTCTCTTAGGATTGGGGTGATGTGATCCCGTTTATTCGCATTCTGAATAATCCTTGCTGTAGTATTTAAGGCAGTTCGGAGGAGGTTGGTTTGTGAGGCGGGAAGTCCATGGTAGATTATGTTGCAGAAGTCCAGATGAGGGAGTGTCACAGCTTGCATTACTGTCCTGAAGTCGTGAGGTTCTAGGAGGGGTCGGAGACGTTGTACAGTTTTAGCTTTGTGGAATATCGTCCCGGCGGTCTTGTTGATTTGATGTTTAAAGGTGAGAGCTTGGTCTATGATAACGCCTAGATACCTTATTTGAGGCTGGATTTGAATTTGCGTGGTTCCCCATGTTGAGGTGGGTAGGTGGTTTGAAGTCTGGTTCTTTTGTCACTATAAGGGCTTCAGTTTTCTTTATGTTGATGGATAGGTTGTTCTCTTGTAACCAGTTGGCCACATCGGTGAAGCAGGCTGATAGTTGGTCATTTGTTGGGTTGGTGGTTGTAATCGGTGCGTAGAGCATTATGTCGTCAGCGTATATGTGGAAGTTGATGTTGTGGGTGCGTATGATTGAGCATAGTGGACGGAGATATATATTGAACAGCATGGCTGATAGGGTGGATCCTTGAGGTACTCCTTGATGTTGCTGGTAGGGGGGCGAGGTTGTGGTGAAGGTGCGGATCCGTTGCTGTCTGTTGGTTAAATAGGATCTGAACCATTGGAGTACAGTGTCTTTGATTCCGATTGATTGGAGTCTGCGAATGAGGATTTCGTGGGAGATTGTGTCAAAGGCCGCTGATATATCTAGGAAGATCAGGATGAATCCAGATTGTTTCTCTTGGGTTCCTGTGATGAGGGTGTTCATTAGAATGGTCATGAGGGTCTCGACTCCATGTAGTGGCCGGAATCCGTGTTGCTGCGGGTCTAGTATGTCGTTGATGTCCAGAATGCCTCTGCATCATCCCATGGGGCGACTGCATCTTGAATATTGTGTGCAATTCTGGTCCCTGTATCTTAAAAAGGATATGGCGGAATTAGAAAAGATACAGAGAAGAGCCACCAAAATTGTAAAGGGGATGGAAGGATACCCCTATGAGGAGAAACTTAAAAGATTAGGGATCTTCAACCCGGAAAAGAGACGACTGAGGGGAGATATGATAGAGGTCTATAAATTAATGAATGTAGTGGAACGGACAAATGTATCGATTGTCTACGCCATCAAAAAGTTGAAAGACTAGGGGATATGCAATAAAGGTACAGTATAACCTGTATGTCTTTTTGGATAACTGCTCAGTACTTGTAAACTGGATTGGCCATATTGGAAACAGGATAATGGGCTTGATGGACCTTGATCTGACCTAGTATGGCATATCTTATGTTCTTATATACTTGCAGTCATAGCATGCCAAGAACACTCAGGGGCTGCTGGGTTGCCAGGGGTTAGCGATGACGACACACATGCCCTGGGATCTTGCTTCTCCTGTTGAAACATACCATGGTTTCAGGGCTGGTATAAGGATATTAGGTGCCCGGGCAGGCTCTCAGCATTGCTGCTGCCACATCTTTCTGAGACCTGCAATGGCAATACAACAGAAATAAAGTATGGCACAGATCGTCTAAATCCCCTGCCTGCTGCACTCTAAAAGTCTAGCTGGTCCCATCCCTTCTCATGCAGACTTCCGGTTTGTGTGGAGGCAGGACAAGCTGGACTTTGAGAACAAGTATACATGGGCATAGAGGCTCTACACCATGCTTCTTGCCCATTTTATTGCCATTATTGCTGCCACTGCCATTCCTGAGGAGATGTAGCAATGACTCAACAGCAGCAATGCCAGGGATGGGAGATCGGAGGCTGTTAGTGCAAGGGGTTTTTTGAGCGCACTTTCTGCCACCCTCCAAAGTTTAGTTAGACTAATGGTAGCACCTGCCATGTGTGATTTATCTCCTTTGGAAAAAATCTTCCTTAAAGGTATCTTATTCTGCTAGTTATCATCCTATGTCTAATATGCCCTCATTAATAAGATTGCTGAGAACTGTGTTCTTCATAGTTGAGTTCATTTTTTGAATAGTCCTCTATTTTGGATACATTCCAGAGTGGCTTTTACTAGAGTCACAGCAGTGAACTGTTTCTTGTTTCTGTGCTTGATGACTGTCATTGCCAGGCAGATAGGCAGGAAGCTATGCTGCTAGGTTTAATGGATATTTCTTTTGCATTTGACACCCTCGGTCACACAATTCTGCTCACCCATTTATGCATCATTGAATTGGGTGTTTGGGTTTTAGAGTGGTTCCAGTCTTTTTGAATTGATACATGTCAGAAAGTTGTGAAGTCTAATTTATGATGAATCCTTCCGAGGAGCTGCGCCATCTGCGATTCTACAGCTGAGTCTTATCAAGTGTGCTTTTTAACATCTGCTTGCTATTCTTATCTCCAGGAACAAGCAGGAATGAGTCTTCACATATGGGTATCGTCGATACCAACGGAGCCTGCGCGGGAACGCTCCCCAGCGTCCAGAAAGAAAGCTTTTGGGAGCATCCCACAGCGCCTGCACGCTGCCTTCCCGCCTTTCCTAACCGCCTCTCTCCAGTTCTTCTTTTCCGCGGAGCCAGTAGGTCGTGTTCCTGTCACCGCTGAAGAAGTTCTTTATTTTTCTTTATTTCTTCGACGTCGGACCGGTACTGCCGGTCTTTTCTTCTTTCTTTAAAAAAAAAACAAAAAAACCCTACCGTTTCCCACTTCTGTGCAACTTTTCCTTTTGGGCCTTAGGCCTAGCAAAATTTTCCTCATGGAAAATCCCGCTTCCGGGTTTAAAAAGTGCACGAAGTGCAGTGGTACTCTTTCTATCACCGACACCCATGACTGGTGTCTAAAATGTTTGGGCCCTGACCACTCCATCACCGATTGTGAGTCCTGTTCCATGATGTCTAAAAGAGGTCAACAGAATTGAGCGGCCAAGCTCAGTACCCTGTTTCCCTCTGATGCAGCTTCGGTGGCATCGACATTTTCCAGGGCTGCTTCTTCCTCCCATGGATCTTAGGTAACCAAACATAAGTCCAGACGGTCCTCGAAGGGTAGATCTCCCTCTAAGTATCGAGATGCCTCCGGGCTTGCTCTCGAGGATCCTGCACCGGCAAAATTACCCCGGCGGGAAGCTCCGGCTTCCAAAGCTTCATCTATGGGATCACAGGTTGACATCGATGGCGTGGCCTCGACCGCTCACCTGTTGCCATGTTCTGGGGTACTGGTGGTTTCCACTGGTACCAACATCCAGACATTGGTTGCGTCGATGGATCAGAATATTCTGACCATGCAGCGTGCCATTACGGCATTCATACACGCTGCGACGCCTCCGGTACCGCAACAAACTCCATTGTCTGTACCGGTTCTGGCACCGGTACCGATTGCATCGACATCGGCTTCGGTGTTGACTGCAGCGGTACCCTGTTCTGTGATGCCCATCGGTACCGAATTGGTACCGATCACTCCCGATGTCGATACCACTCGGTACGCGTATCGGGCTCTGCAAGAGCATCCAGACAGCGATACTTCGATTCCTCAGAAGACTCTGATGAATCAGAGACTTCTGTCGAAACATCGGTACTCCTTCCTCAGGAGCCCTCTTCTCCAAAAAGAAGAATGTCTCCTCCAGAAGACTTGTCTTTTCAAGACTTCATTAGGGAAGTGGCCATGGACCTCTCTATTTCAGTGGCCCCTGAACCAGAGCCTAGAGCCAAGAAATTGGATATTTTACAATATCCTAAGGCTCCTAAAGAGGCAGCTACTTTACCAATTCATGAGATCCTTTATGATCACATGTTAGGCATATGGGAGACACCTCTTACTACCTCCCCTCATTCTCGCAGGTTGGACACCATGTACCGTGTTCCTCCTTGTCCTGGCTTTCATAAGACTCAGCTTCCTCACCACTCTATTGTGGTGGAGTCTGCTATGAAGAAGATAAAGAGTGCAAAAAGACACTCATCTAATCCTCCAGGAAGAGAATGCAGAACCTTGGATGCTTTTGGCCGGAGAATCTTCCAGGCCAATATGCTTACTGCCAGAATCAACTCCTATAGTCTGTATATGGGGATGTTTCTAAAGGAAGTTACAGATCATCTGCAAACTTTATCTCCTTTTGTCTCAGAAGATAAAAGGGAGGAGTTTCTCACCTGGCTTAAACATGCCCAGGATGTTTCCAAATTTTCCAACTGTGCAGCCTTTGACTCTTTTGAGTGTGCCAGCAGAGCTTCGGCTATTGCCATAGGTGCACGCAGACTTGCTTGGTTACAAGCTTCTGATTTGGAACCCTGGGTCCAGAATGGATTAGGAAATCTTCCTTGTACAGGTGAAAACCTTTTTGGCAAGGATTGGCAAGCAAAGGCCACTCAGATGGATGCTGAGAATTCTGCCTTAGATAGACTTTCAAAGTCTACTTCTGCTCCTGTTAGAAAAAGGTTATTCAAAAAGCCTTTCTTTCCCAAAAAAGGGAAATATTATCCTGGTTATGGTCATCAGGCATCTTCTGCAGGTCGTTTTGCTGCAAAGCGTCAGCAACAACCTAAACAAGCCAAGCCTAAGACTGCAAGGACTGCTACAGCCCAACAGCCTCAGCCTCCTCAGGGCCTTTGACTTACAACCAGAGAACTTAGCCTTTCTGGCTCTAGAAGAACCAGAGCCTCTCACCATTCCAGGAAGGTTAGCTCACTTTGCTCCCAGATGGGAACAAATCACAGCAGAGCAATGGACCCTCTCCATCATAAGGGAGGGGTACAAGCTTCATTTCTTAAACCTTCCTCCTCACACCATGGTGAGACAGTTCAATTCTCCAACATCTCTCCTCGACCTTCTGGGCCAGGAGATTGCTACCCTTCTTACCCAAAGGGCAATAGAAGAAGTACCCCTTCTTCAGCAGGGTTCAGGGTTCTACTCCCCCTATTTTCTTATCCCTAAGAAAACAGGGGGCTACAGACCCATATTAGATCTCAGAGAATTGAACAAGTTTCTATGCAAGGAGAAATTCAAGATGATTTCTCTAGGTGCTCTCCTTCCATACTTTCAGAGTCAGGATTGGCTTTGTTCTCTAGATCTCAAGGATGCGTACACCCATGTCCTCATCCATCCAACACACAGAAGGTTCCTTTGGTTCCTTTATCAGGGAAAGCACTACCAATACAGAGTGCTTCCTTTCGGTCTGGCCTCTGCTCCAAGAGTGTTCACAAAATGCATGGCAGTGGTAGCTGCATTTCTACGCACTCTAGGAATATTTGTATTCCCATATCTGGACGACTGGCTCATCCGAGCTCCATCCCAGACAGAGGCCCAGGCTTCCCTAGCCTGCACAAGGCATGTTCTTCAGTATCTGGAACTGGTAATAAACATCCCAAAATCACATCTCACCCCTACTCAGTCATTAGAGTTCATAGGGGCCTTGCTGGATACCACAACTGCAAGGGCCTATCTTCCCCAAGCCCGTTGCCTCCGATTGGTGCAGTTAGCCTCACAAGTTCAGTTAAAGTCCCATTTAACTGCTCGAGAGATGTTACAACTGTTAGGCCACATGGCATCCACCGTGCATGTGGTTCCTTAAGCTCGCCTTCACATGCGAGCAGCTCAGTGGACTCTGTCCACCCAATGGACCCAGGCATCAGGGTGCCTGTCAGACAAAATAGCAACCTCCAGTCACCTCTTTTGGTCTCTCCAGTGGTGGAAGTCCACTCAGAATCTGTTGCTGGGGTCCCCCTTTCAACAGTTGCTACCCCAAGCAACCCTTACAACAGATGCCTCTCCAAGGGGTTGGGGAGCTCATCTACAAGATCTCTCCACCCAGGGCATCTGGTCTCCACAGGAGACATCTCTACATATCAACCTCTTGGAGCTCAGAGCAATTTTTCTAGCTCTCAGAGTCTTCCACACCCTGCTCAGCTACAAGACAGTCCTCATCCACATGGACAACCAAGTAGCCATGTTCTACGTGAACAAGCAGGGCGGGACTGGCTCTCTGTCGCTTTGCAATGAAGCTTTGAGATTGTGGGCCTTCGCCAGAGAGCATCAAATTCATCTCATGGCAGTGTATCTTCCAGGGGTTCAAAACTCTTGGGCAGACAGACTCAGTCGAGTTCTGCTTCCACACGAATGGTCCCTCCATGGGGACCACATAGCCAGGATCTTTCGAATTTGGGGAACCCTGGACATAGACCTGTTTGCAAGTCTGTGGAATGCCAAACTTCCCCGGTTCTGTTCCAGGATTCCGTGTCAGGGAGTTCAGGCCAGGGATGCCTTCCTCCTCCATTGGGGGCAAGACTTGCTCTATGCCTTTCCACCCATTCCCCTAATTTCCCAGACACTGTTCAAGCTTCAGAGAGACAAGGGGTCTATGATTCTCATAGCTCCATGTTGGCCATGCCAAGTGTGGTACCCTCTACTTCTTCATCTCTCTCAAGCTCCCTCCCTGGACTTGGGATCTGCTCCAGACCTCCTGTCCCAGGAGGAGGGAACATTGTGGCACCCAAATCCCCAGTCTCTTCATCTCAGGGCCTGGTTGCTGAAGGCCTAGACCTTCAAGATTTGCATCTTTCTCAGCAGGTGAAGGATATCCTTCATGCTTCCAGAAAGCCTTCCACTAGATGTTCCTATGCTTTTAAATGGAAAAGGTTTACCATTTGGTGTGCAGAGAAGGGTCTTAACCCTCTTGCAATACCTCTGAATTCTTTACTAGAGTATTTACTGCATTTATCCCATGCAGGCCTTAAAACAAATTCATTAAGAGTCCATTTGAGTGCTATTGCAGCATCCCTTAAGTCTCTCAATGGACATCCTATTTCCTCTCATCCTCTTATTGCAAGATTCATGAGAGGCCTTCTTTTAACTAAACCTCCCATTAGACCACCTCCAGTGGCATGGGGTTTGAATTTGGTTCTTGGCCAGCTCATGAAGCCACCCTTTGAACCCTTAGCCACTACCTCCTTGAAATTCCTTTCCTGGAAGGTTATTTTTCTCATTGCAGTCACCTCAGCTCGCCGTATCAGTGAGCTGCAAGCCTTGGTGGCTAATCCTCCTTATACAAGGTTCCATCATGACAAGGTAGTCCTCAGGACTAATCCACACTTTATGCCTAAAGTGGTCTCACCTTTTCATCTGAACCAGGAGGTGTATTTATCTGTCTTTTTTCCAGGACCTCATGCCTCAAGTGCAGAGAGGAATCTTCATACCCTGGATTGTAAGAGAGCACTTGCTTTTTACTTACAAAGGACACAGCAACATAGAAAGTCCTCTCAACTATTTGTTGCTTTTGATCCCTCTCATTTAGGACTTCCAGTCTCTAAGAGAACTCTGTCCAATTGGATTGCTCAGTGTATTTCCTTCGCCTATCAGAGTAAGAACCTTTCTCTGGAGGGCCATGTCACAGCTCACAATGTGAGGGCCATGGCAGCCTCTATGGCTCATCTAAACTCTCTGTCCATCGACCAAATCTGTCGAGCGGCCACCTGGGCCTCGGTTCATACCTTTACAGCCCATTACTGCTTGGACAAGGACTCCCGCCGGGATGCCTTGTTTGGTCAGGCTGTTCTCAAACACCTGTTCCATACCTAATCAACTCCTACCCCCCATCCCTGGTTGGATGCCCGAGATTCATGGGGGGAGGTAGAGCCCTTCTCAGGGACTCACAACCTTGGAGATCTCCCTGGCATCTCTAGCTGGGGAGTCCCCATATGTGAAGACTCATTCCTGCTTGTTCCTGGAGATAGCACAGTTACTTACCTGTAACAGGTGATCTCTGAGAACAGCAGGAATAAGTCTTCACAACCCACCCACCTCCCCTAGGAGTTGTATCTCTCTATCTATCTTTCCTTTCCTCTCTCTCTCTCTCTTTGTCTCAGCTTAAAACTCGAACTGGAGAGAGGCGGTTAGGAAAGGCAGGAAGGCAGCGCGCAGGCGCTGTGGGATGCTCCCAAAAGCTTTCTTTCTGGACGCTGGGGAGCGTTCCCGCGCAGGCTCCATCAGTACCGACGATACCCATATGTGAAGCCTTATTCCTGCTGTTCCCAGAGATCACCTGTTACAGGTAAGTAACTGTGCTTTATGGTCACGGGTATTTCAGTTTCATGTGTATGCTACATAGTAACATAGTATATGACAGCAGATAAAGACCAGTATGGTCCATCTCATTTGTCCAGTAAGGTGGCTAGAGGGGTTGGAACTGCTGCTCAGTCCAAGTCAACGCATTCTATGCCTGTGTTTGGGGTTGTACCTGCCACTGTGCAGGTCAGCCCCCCTCTATTTACTGAAGTATAAAAGATATTTGTTTGCTTTGATTTCATCCTATTGCTTTAATGGGATCCACCGTGTCTGTCCCATGCCATTTTGAATTCCGTCATTGTATTTGCTCCCACCACCTCCATTAGGAGAGCATTCCAAGTATCCACCACCCTTTCAGTGTAATGGTATTTCCTGATGTTGCTTTTAAGTTTACCTCCTTGCAGCTTCATCATATGCCCTCTAGTATGACAGTTTCCCCTTCTTTGATAAAGGTTTGTTTGTTCATTAATACCCTTTAAGTATTTAAAGGTCTGTATCATATCTGCCCTGTCCGTCCTCTCCTTCAGGGTATACATTTATTTATTTAGACAGTTTTGTATACCACCTTATCCTTCAATCAAAGTGGTCACGACACAATTGGGGAATACATTTAACATGAGGAGATACATATTTAGGTCTTCAAGTCTCTTCTCATACGTCATTTTGGTCACCTTCCTCTGAACTGTTTGAAGTCTTTTTATATCCTTTGTGAGAATGGTCTCCAAAGCTAAACACAATATTCACCAGTGACTTGTACAGGGGCAATAATACCTCCTCCTTTCTGCTGGTTATTCCTTTCTGTATGCAACCCAGCATCCTTCTGGGTTTGACTACTGCCTTATCGCATTGTTTCGCCACCTTGAGATTCTCAGATACTGTCACTTTGATGCCCTTCTCCTGGTCCGTGTACACCAACCTCTTGCTCCCTATCACATACAATTCCTTTGGATTTCTGCATCCCAAGTGCACTTCTTCACATTAAATCTTAACTGCCAAGCATTAGACCATTCTTCTAGTGTTTGCAGATCTTTCCTCATGTTGTCAGTTCCCTCAGAAGTGTCCATTCTATTGCAAATCTTTATCTTTATTGTTTCTTAATATACCACCCTAGGCAGCCAAGACATCAGAGCGGTATACAAATAATTAAAAATAACAGCAAAGTGTAGGAAAAGAAAAGGAACGCCATTAATGGACAGGAAAGGTAACATACAAAAGAGAGCAGAAAGAGAGAGGAGAATGATCAGGAAGGAGAGGAGGGCAGGTCAAATTTTCAGGTCATCTGCAAAAAGGCAGACCTTTCCATTCAATCCTTCCACAATACCATTCACAAATACATTGAACAGCATCGGTCCGAGGACTGATCCCTGAAGCATGCCACTATGCACCTTCCTTTCTTCTGAGTGAATTCTGTTTACCACTCCTTCTGTCGCCTCTGTCAACCAGTTTCTGATCCAGTTCACTACCTTGGGACCTACCCCTAGGCTGCTCAGTTTATTGCTAAGTCTTCTATGAGGAGCAGTATCAAAGATTTAGCTGAAATCTAGGTATATCACATCCATTGCATGCGCTTGATCTACTTCTCTTATCACCCAGTCAAAGAACTCAATCAGATTTGTTTGGCATGATCTTCCCCTGGTAAAACCATGTTGCCTTGGATCGTGCAATCCATCGGTTTCCAGAAAGTCCACTATTCTTTCTTTCAAGACCGCCTCCATTACATTTCCCACCACTGAAGTAAGGCTTACTGGCCTGTAGTTTGTCATCTCTTCCCTATTACCACTTTGTGAAGAGGTACCACATCAGCCCTTCTCCAGTCCTGTGGAACCTCTCCTGTCTCCAAGGATCTATTAAAAACATCCTTTAAAGGCCCTGCCAGGACCTTTCTGAGCTCTTTCAGTATCTCATCCGATCCCATGGCCTTGTCCATGTTCAGTTTTGCAAGCTGTTCAAAAATATCATCTTCTGTGAATGGTGTGGTATCTACTCCATTCCATTTACATATTTGTAAATCATATGTGGTCCTTCTCCGGGATTTTCTTTTGTGAATACAGTGCAGAGGTATTTGTTTAGCATTTTCACTTTTTCAATGTCATGTCCATAAATCTGTCCTTGGCACTTTTGTATCTTGCAGTTCCACCTCTGATCTTCCTCTTCTCCCAAACATACCTGAAAAATTTTTGTCTCCACGCTTCACATCTTTAGCCATCTTTTCTTCTGCCTTTGCTTTTGCTATCCTTATTTCTCACTTTGTCTCTTTTATGGTTTATCCTGTATTCTTTTCTGTGTTCCTCTTTTTGTGGTCTTCCAAATTTTGTGAAAGCTGTGTTTTTTGCCTTTATTTCTGCAACCACTTCTTTGGTGAACCATATAGGTTTCCTTTTCCTCTTGTATTTATTTACTTTCCTTACATATATATCCGTTGCCCCTTTTAGTTTAGCCCACCACAATTCCACTTCCCTTACCTCTTTCCGCCCTGCCAACTTCTCCTTCAGGTACTTTTCCATTTTACTAAAGTCAGCATTTTTGACATCCAGAACTTGGGGTTTGCTGTGATTGGATTCTGCCTTGGCTTTTACCTCAAGCAACACTTTGTGATTATCACTGCTGCTCAAATGGGCATCCTCCAGGACATTCAACATGCTATCTCCATTAGTGAGTACTAAATCCAGCATCAAATTTTCCCTAGTTGGTTCCATCACCAGTTGTCTGAGAAATGCTTCTTGGAAGGCATCCACAATCTTTTTACTTCTTTCCAGATTTGCAGAAGGCATACTCTAATCTACATCCTATGACTACTACTACTGAGCATTTATATTGCGCTACAAGACAGATTCAGCACTGCACAGACATGCAAGAGACAGTCCTTACTCATCAGAACTTACAGTCTAGTCAAGACAGACAACACAGTAGGTGTAGATAGGGATACATCTAGGGAGAATGGTAAGGAAACACAAAGGAGGTCAGGTAAGTCAAGATCCAAAAGCGTCAGTGAAGAGGTGAGTTTTCAGCCTGGATTTGAAAAGGGCCAGAGAAGGTGCCTGACGTACAGACTCAGGTAGTTTGTTCCAGGCATAAATGATGATATTTGATTCCTTTTGATCTTTTCTGCTGGTGCTGTATAGTTACAGTAACATAGAAACATGATGACAGAAAAAGACCACATGGCCTATCTAGTCTGTCCTTTCATATCAACAACTACAACAGTCCACTTTTTACCTTTAGAGATCCTCTGTGTTGGTCCCATGCTTTTTTGAATTCAGTTACTGTCCTCATCTCTACCACCTCCACTGGGAGACTATTCCATGGATCCACTACTCTTTCCGTAAAGAAATATTTCCGCATATCACTCCTGAATCTATCTCCCTTCACCCTCATCCCATGTCCCCTCGTAGCAGAACGTGCTTTCAATTGAAAGAGGCTCTCTCCCTGAACATTTTTGCCACGGAGGTATTTAAACATCTCAATCATATCACCTCTATCCCGCCTTTCCTCTATGGTGTACATATTAAGATCCTTAAGTCTGTCCTCATATGCTTTATAATGAAGCCCACTAATCATTTTAGTAGCCACCCTCTGCACTGACTCCATCCTGTTCACATCCTTTTGAAGGTGTGGTCTCCAGAATTGCACACTATACTCCAAATGAGGTCGCACCAAAGACTTATACAGAGGCATTATCACCTCCTTTTTTCTGCTAGCCATTCCTCTCCGTATGCACCCAACCAGTATGCAGCCAACCAGTAAGGGACTGGTTGGCTACTAGTAAGTTGGTGCTTAACTTGGCAAAGATTGTGGGTGAATCATGCATCTCCTCTGAATGGTTTAGTTAATGACTCCCTTGCTTCTTTTTCTGTATCTTTATATTTTGTTGTTAGGAAAGCCAGTAGATCAAAACTTTCACGAAACAATCATATAAAATCGGTTGTAGCCTGGAAAGCCTAATCTAGGCTCTGGGCCCAGCAGCAGAATCAGCCTCCAGGGAACACTGCGGCGGCACGCAGCAGAAACTCCTTCTGGAGATGGCAACCGAGAAGGCCTGGAGAGCCTAATCCAAGATTGGGGCCCAGCAGCAGAATTAGCTCCACGAAAGGTTGTGGTGGTGGTATCGGGCGATGGGAGGAGGTGGAACTCAGGCCACAGCTTCAGTGATTGAAGATTACTGAACCTCTCTCTATTCACTGGCAACCACTGGTTCAGCAGCAGGTGAGACTTGAAGGCTAGGGTCTAGGCCAACTCAGCACAGCCAACACAGTGTGCTGTGCTGAGTTGTCTTAGACCCATTACTGGTCACATATATGAGGTGAAATTTGGAAATGTCAAAAAAGTGCAATAGTAAAACATCCAAAAACATTTTATTAAGCTATCTGATAATTTCAGATTTGTCAAATGAAATCTGGAAAGTCCGTTTTGGCTTTAAGGGTGAACTTTAAAAGGCTGCTTCTGCCACCTGGTTCAGAACATGAGGAAGCATTTGGCGTTGGTAGGTGCTGTTCCAGAATGCGACATGAACACGGAGTTTGCCCTTAAAGCTAAAATGGTTGTGGCTTTAGCATTTGTGCCTGTCCTGGACTTGGGAGATTATGTTGCTGCTCTGGAAGGACACCTGCCCGAAGAGCTTCATCCTCTGCTCAACTGGTTCGAGGACAGCTACATCGGTGGCTCAGATAGGAGAGGAAATGATAGACGATCTCCTCTGTTTCCTCCATCTATGTGGAATCTGTACAATAGAACACTGAGTGCCGAGGATCACACTAACAACCATTCTGAAGCTACTCATCATTTGTCTCCGAGCCGAACTTGGAATGTGCCATCCCATGATCTGAAAGTTCACTGATGGCCTTAGAAAGGTGCAGAAGAGCAGAGATGCCTATTATGAGCAGCTTGTTTCAGGCCACAGTCCTCCAGCCAAGTTGAGGAAATACTGCAAAGCTGATCAACATATTTCAAAGATGTTGTCAGATTATGGCACTAGATGCCCTATAGAATACTTGCGTGCCATAGCTCATAATTATCAGATAGCATAGCAAAATCATTTTTGATGTTTTCGTATTACACTTTGGATGTTCCAGATTTCATTTGACAAATCTGAAATTATCAGATAGCTTAAATAAAATGTTTTTGGATGTTTTACTATTGCACTGATTTGGGCCGCACTAAGTTGACCTCTCTGAGTTGTCCCATTCCCCATCCAAGAGAGTGCTACACTAAGAAAAGTGGATGTCTAATGGCTTAGCAAAACAAAAACATGAGCCCTATTCAATATTTCTTGACATATTGTAAAATAAAGGGAGTATTAGTATAGCTCCTTCTCCACACCTTCCAGATGTTTGCCTGACAAAATGAGCCCTTTTCGTATGTCTGTTCATGCCTGAAGCAGTTATAAGCTTAGGTGTGTCTCTGGACGTCCATGATGTTTCTGAGATCAGGCAGGCATGTCCAGATTCTTGGGAATGTCTCTGTTATGCCCTTGTTCAGACTTGGACATCCTTACGCTGGGGATGTCCACAGACTTGGCTTCTAAAATTGCTCTGGAGATTTCTCTGTGCTTTGGACGACTCTGTTCTCTCAGAATTTATGTTCATGTGGGATTAATACATTGGCTTTTCTTTCCTCTTTTGTAACTCCTTTGGCTTTGATGTGTGACAAGCTTTTTTGTAGTTGGGTCATCAATTTGGAACATTTTATTATGTTCCTTCATGCTGAGAAGGACTATAAGGCAGCCATAGGTTATACTTTTTATTCTTTTCAATCCAACAGATGTTGAAAAGAATTTAAAAAATTGTACATAATGGGTCAAGAATGTCAGCCTGTCTATCTGGGGGATAAAACATCTCTGAGCATTTAATGGAACAGAACCAAAATTTGTCATGGGCGAAAAACTGTGAAAAGACACATTGACTTCAAGAATTGGCCAGACTGATCTTGCAGTTCCAGAGAAATAAAGTCCCTCAAAAATGGTCTACCTCATTTCTATTGAAAAAACAGTTTCAGTTTCTGCAGCATAGAAACATTAACACACTGAAACATAACACTTAGGGAATTGATCCTTCCATCCTACCTCTCCTCTATAATCTTCCGATCACAGATGCACATAGAGCTCACACACACAGCTGCACACACCCAAACAAAATAGAGACATATAAACACACACCATGCAAACCAAACACATACATATACATAAATAAACATAGAAATACATACTCAGAGGGACTAGAAATAATTCCACGAGTCATGCTCTGCATGCTTTCCCCACTATACACATCTCCCACTGCTGCCACATCGCTATCCCTGCAAAGCTGATTCTTAGTGATTCAGATGTGTATTTAATTTTCTTTTCTTCAAATTCTACAGTGAAACCATAGCTTTTTTTAATGGTTGATGTGTATGGCCACACCTTTCTTTTTCGTTAGAGATCCACTGGGTTTGTCCCATCGTTTCTTGAATTCAGATACAGTCCTTGTCTCTGCTAACTTCCAATGGGAGACTATTCCCTGCATCTACCACTCTTTCTGGACAATCTGATAGACAACATTAAAATTTATTTTTTACTCATATTCATCCACATAACAGCAGCATTCGGCACTATCACACACATCCTTCTACAAAGACTCATGAACATCGGCCTACAAAACAACACACTGAAATGTTTCAACTCATACCTTAGCAGTAGGTGACAACAGGTCACCCCCCTCCTTCACTACCTCCAGTGGCTCCCGTTGGACTTTCGGATCATATTTAAGGTTCTCATGCTGGTGCACCATGCTATTTACACACGTAGTCCCCAGTATCTAGCTGATCTGTTGGTTTTTCACACTCCCTCTCGTAGTCTCGGTGCAAGGTACTTCAGGCCGGAAGGTCGGGGGTTCAAATCCCACTAGAGGACAGCAACCTTGGGCCGGAAGGACTGGGGTTTCTAGTCCCACAGGTGCTCCTTGTGGTCTTGGGCAAGCCACTTAACCCTCCATAGCCCATGTTCCCTGTAAAATAGTTATCTCCAAGTTATAATGCCCTGTTCAATGTAATTTCAGTTTGTTCAATGTAAACCGCACTGATGCAGAATAGCGCGGTATATAAGAGAATGTAAATAAAAAATAAATAAAAAATAAATAACCGCCTTCACTTGCCTCCCCGACCCATGCACATCTACAATCGACCAGATAATCTGCCTTCTTCTACCTCAGCCCGTCCCTTTGGAATTCCCTTCTGACAGCCCTGCGTCTAGAGGAGTCTTACCTTAAATTTGGTTCCCTCCTGAAAACTCACCTGTTTGCCTCTGCCTTTAACCTTCCCCCCTGATTATCCTACCCTCCACCAGGCTCTACTCCCCTTTACTATGTTTGTTTGACTGATTGTTGCTTTCTCCCCTCTTTTCTGTTTCTTTTTGTTTTTGACAACGCTGTAAACCGCCCTGGTGTAATGGGGGGCGGTATATTAAATACTGAAATAAACATAAACAAAGTCTGAGATACTACCTCTTCCACCTTCCCTTCCCACCAAGGGGTACCGCAAGGATCTTCTCTATCTGCACTGATCTTCAATCTACATATAAGACCTCTCTGTGATGTCATAAGGAAACATAACATCCAATAAGCAATCTACACTTATGAAATCATGATTTACACATCCATAAACCTTGACGGCCCATACTACACTGAAATAGCAACCTGCTTCCATGAGATGACCAAATGGCTTACCAACAATAACCTACAAATTAACTACAAAAAAACAGAGGCTCTCATAAACACATGCAATACCTCCTTCATCCCCCCCAATCACTCATACTGCCTACTACTACTACTACTACTATTTAGCACTTGTAAAACACCACACACGCAGCGCTGCACAAGTAACCTACAAGAGGTAGTCAACATACAAGAGACAGTCCCTGCCCATCAGAATCAAGCTCATCGAAGCTTACAATCTATTTAGAACAGTACAGAGCATTAGTCAGTTCAGTGGAAGGTATGGTGTGGTATAGTTTGGTCTAAGGTTTGGTCATAAACGTAAATGGGGATCAGGGTAAGATGAGGATGGAAGTCAGGATCTGAATGCAACGGTGAAGAGATGGGTCTTCAACCTGGATTTGAAGAGGGCCAGGGAGGACGCCTGGCACACAGATGCAGGTAGGCTGTTCCAGGCGTATGGTTCAGCAAGGTCAAAAGAGCGCAGTCGGGAGTTCGTGGTGCGGGTGAAGGGCATTGATAGAAGTAGTTTGTTGGTGGAGCGCAGATTTCGAGCAGTGACGTAGGGAGAGATAAGAGGTATTGAGGGGCCATAGAGTGAATACATTTATAAGTCAGCAGGAGAAGCTTGAATTGGATGCGGAATAGGACAGGGAGCCAGTGAAGTGATTTGAGAAGAGGAGTAATGTGGGCATGGCGAGACTGGCAGAAGATTAGTCAAGCAGCATGATTTTTGTATAGATTGAAGGGGAAGGAGGTGGCTCACGGGGAGACCAGCGAGGAGTAGGTTGCAGTAGTCGAGGCAAGAGGAGATTAAGGAGTGGATAAGCATTTTGGTAGTGTGTTCAGAGAGGAAGGGGCGAATTTTGCTGATGTTGTAGAGAAAGAAGCGGCAGGTCTTAGCTATGAGCTGGATATGAGCAGAGAAGGAGAGAGAGGTGTCAAAAATTACCCCTAGATTGCGTGCCGAGGGAACAGGAAAGGATAGTAGATCCATCCACCTGGACGGAGAGAGGGGGAAGTGGTGGTGGGGGGGGAGGAGTTGGGTGGAAAGACAAGGAGTTCAGTCTTGGCCATGTTCAGTTTCAATCGGCGCTGAGATATCCAGGCAGCGATGTCCAGAAGACAGGCAGAGATCTTGGACTGTGTTGCTGGAGAAATGTCAGGTGTAGAGAGGTAAATTTTGGAATCGTCAGCATAGAGATGGTACTGAAAGCCATGGGAGGAGATAAGCGCTCCAAGGCCTTGGGTATAGAGAGAGAAGAGGAGGGGGCCCAAGACAGATCCCTGAGGTACACCTACCTGGAGTGGGGTAGGGGAGGAGGAGGAGCCACCAGAGCATACACTGAATGAGCGATGGGAGAGGTAGGAGGAGAACCAGGATAGAACGGAGTCTTCGAAGCCAAGCGAGGAGAGGGTGGTGAGGAGAAGGTTGTGGTCAACTGTGTCAAAGGCAGCAGAAAGGTCAAGAAGGATGAGGATAGAATAGAGGCCCTTAGATTTAGCCAGGAACAGGTCATTGGTGACTTTTGTGAGTGCCGTTTCAGTGGAGTGTAGGGGACGGAAGCTGGATTGTAGTGGGTCCAGGAGGGCCTGGGAGGTGAGGAAGTCGAGGCAGTGACGGTGGACTGCTTGTTCCAGTAGTTTGGGTATGAAGGGAAGGAGGGAGATGGGTCGATAGTTAGAAGGGCATGTGGGATCAAGTGAGGGTTTCTTGAGGAGGGGTGTGACAACAGCATGTTTGAGGTCAGCGGGGACGGTTGCAGTGGAAAGAGAAAGGTTAAGGATGTGCGTGATGGAGGGGACAATGGTGAGGGAGATGGAACATAGGAGATGGGTGGGGATAGGGTCTGATGAACAGGTGGTGGGTTTGGAGGAGGAAAGAAGGAGTGTGGTTTCTTCTTCAGAGATTGGAGGGAAGGAGGAGAGGGTGGTAGGGGGAGTAAGGATGGGGAGGTGGGGGGAGGATGGATGGGGGAGGAGAATTGGGGAGGAGGGGAGGTAGGTGAGGGGGTAGGGAATTGGAGGGTAATTTTGTGGATTTTGTCATGAAAGTAGTCGGCTAGGGTTTGGGCAGAAAGGGAGGGCGGGATTGCGGGTGGGGGGACCTTTAGGAGAGAATTGAGGGTATTAAAGAGACGGCGAGGATCAGAGGCAAGGGAATTGGTCAGATGGATGTAGTAGTCTTGTTTGGCAAGTGCCAAGGCTGACTGGAAGGAGCCAAGCATGAATTTGAAGTGTAAAAGGTCTTCCGGGGAGCGGGATTTGGACCAAGCTCGTTTGGCAGAACGGGCGCAGATGTGTAGGTAACGGATTGTGGGTGAAAGCCAGGGTTGGGGAGTAGATCATTTTATAGGATGTGGGGTGGGAGGGGCAAGAGTGTCAAGGGCTGAGGATAGTGTAACATTGTATGAAGATAATGCCTTGTCGACGGACTCGGATGATAAAATGGAGGAAAGAGATGGAGAAATGGTGGAGGAGAGAGTCAGGGGATCAATATTATTAAGGTTTCTAAACAGGTCAGAGGAGACAGGATGAGGTTGGGATGGTGGAAGCTGAAGAGTAAATGTTAAGAGGTGATGGTCAGATGAGGGAAGGATTTAATTGCGGACGTTTGAGGGAGAGAAATTGGAGAAGAATATTAGGTCAAGGCAGTGGCCATGTAGGTGTGTGGGAGCAGTGGAGCAGAGTTGGAGGTCGAACGAGGTGGTAAGAGTGAGGAACTTAGAGGCATGGGGGTCAGAGAGGTTGTCAATGTGGATGTTGAAATTGCCAAGAATAAGAGTAGGGGAGGAGGGATCCATAAAGGTGAAGAGCCATGAGTCAAAGTCGACAAGGAAGATTGATTTGGATTTGTCGGGTGGGCGATAAATAACAGCTACTCGGAGGGGAAGTGGTGTGAGGAGGCGAATGGAGTGGACTTCAAAGGAGAGGGGGAGTGTGATTGGGGTGGCAGGAGGGGTTGGAATTGGCAGGAGGGAGTGAGAAGGAGACTGTCACCACCACCACGACCAGTAGATCGAGGTGTATGGGAGAACTGGTAGCCCCTATAGCAGAGAGAGGCAATGAAAGCAGTATCGTCTGGGGGGAGCCAGGTCTTGGTTAAGGCAAGAAGGTGTGTAGGGCATTAGAGATAAAAAGATCGTGGATAAAAGTGGTTTTTTTAATGACTGAGCATGCGTTCCATAGGGCCCATGAAAACGGGAGAGCGGAGGGGGGGAGGAAAGGGATATGGATAAGGTTGGATAAGTTACGTGTGGATATCTTGTCAGAGTAGCGTGGGGGTCTATTACTAGGGTAATACCGAGATTTATTAGGGAGCAGGGTGTGAGTGGGTATGACTGGGTGTATGTGCTCTCCAGGGGGGAAATGAGGGAGGGGGAATGAGGGGTAAATTGATGGTATCAGGTAGGTTGCATGAGTGATTATTTTTGGGGTTAAGGTTGGAGTTGATATTTATGGATGAGTGATTGTGGGATGAATGGAGGAGGGCGGAAGGAGGGAGGAGTGGGATGAAGATGAGATTAGATGGGGTACGTGAGGAATTTTTTTAGTGTGAGAAGGAAATTGGGGGGGAACAGGGTTGGGGTTGATATTACTTGATGAGAGAAGGAGAATGAGTATAAGAGAGTGAGGTAGAGTGGAGATAGTATGGCGGAAGCGAGGGTGGGGTTGCTTTAAGGAGAGGGGGCTTGTTGAATGCGGGGGATGGTGTGAATAAGCTCAAGAGCAGGTGCTAGGCTAGGGGGCAGAATGGAGGGAGAAGTGAGGAAGGTAGAGGGAGGGTGGGGGGAAGTGAGGAAGGTAGGGGGAGGGTAGGGAGAGGTGAGGAGGGTAGGGGAGGGTGTTGATAGGAGGGGAGGCAGTTGGGGAGGATGAGGAAGAGAAGGACAATGAGATGTGGGGCCATGGTAGTGGGCAGCAAGGTCTGAACAAGCAATGGGTAGCAGTACTAAGCAACAATGGGTAGCGGTTCTAAGCAACAATGGGTAGCAGTTCTAAGCAACAATGGGTAGCAGTACTATGAAATAATGGGTAGCCGTTCTATGCAGGCGATGGGAAGCAGTTCTCAGCAATAATGGGTAGCCATTCTATGCAGGCGATGGGAAGCAGTTCTATGCAGGTGATGGGTGCCAGTTCTATGCAGGAGAGGGGAGGAGGGGTCGCAGCCTTCAGCACTATTACTGCCGCCAGTCGGGGCTCATGGGGTGGTGGAATGAGCGATCGGGGGTTGGTACCTGGCAGGGTGCCCTGCGGCCCCGCATGCATACCTGGAGAGATGGTGAGCTTTGTAGTGTGCAAGAGGGCCCTGACTGGCCTAGTCGGAGGAGAGCGGGGCGGAGCTTACATTCCTGCTGCCCCTCGATGATGCCGAGCGGGGCTGGAGCTGCGGCGAAGAGGCTGGTCAGCAGGGCCGTTGATCCTGGGGGTTTGCTCCTGCCTATGTTCCCCACCTAAAGGCCACGCCAAAGGGCCCTCAGGCACGGGCCTGCCCGATGGCACCCCTACTCTTCTGGGCTGCCTCAGGGCGGCGTGGAGACCGGCGTTGTTGGCCCGATGGCGCCCCCGCTCTTCTGGGCTGCCTCAGGGTGTCGTGGAGACCGGCGTTGTTGGCCCGATGGCGCCCCTGCTCAAGCAATCCCAATAAAGAATGAAATAAAATATTTAGGTGTAATTCTGGACCGCAACCTGAGTTTTAAGTCCCAAATAATGACCACCAGAAATGCATAATACAAGATGGCCATAATAAGAAGACTCAAGCCCCTCCTCAGCCAGGACCACTTCTAAACAGTCTGCTAAGCTAGCCCGATGGCCCAGAGAGCGGGGGTGCCATCGGGCTAACAACGCTGGTCTCCACGCTGCCTCAGGGTGGCGTGGAGACCAGCGTTGTTGGCCCGATGGCAGCCCCGCTTTCTGGGCTGCCTCAGGGCGGCGTGGAGACCGGCATTATTGGCCTGATGGCGCCCCCGCTCAAGCAATCTCAATAAAGAATGAAACAAAATATTTAGGTGTAATTCTGGACCGCAACCTGAGTTTTAAGTCCCAAATAATGACCACCAGAAATGCATAATACAAGATGGCCATAATAAGAAGACTCAAGCCCCTCCTCAGCCAGGACCACTTCAAACAGTCTGCCAAGCTGTCATAACTCCCATCCTTGATTACTGCAACTCCATATACAACAGACTTCCTCAGCAAACAATATGACCCCTACAGATGGCACAAAACACAGCCGCAAGCATCATCAACGGATCAACCAAGCAAGAGCATGTAACCCCACTACTGAAAGCAGTATATAAAACCTGTTAAATAAATAAATAAATTGAAGAAATATGTATTATTATTTATTCCTGAATCTACCCCTTTCATCCTCATCTTATAACCCCTTGTTGCAAAGCTTTTTTTTTACCAGTTGAAAGAGCCACCTTCTGTGCTGACTCCACCTTCTTTATATTTTTTTGAAGGTGTGGTCTTCAGAATTGCACACAGTACTCCAACTGAAGTTTTACCAACGACTTACACAGAGGCACTATTGCCTCATTCTTCCTGATGGCCATTCCTCTCCCTATGCACCCAAGCATCCTTCTGGTTTTTGTCGTTGCCTTTTCTACCTGTTTAGCCACCTTAAGATCATTAGAAACAATTACACCTAGGTCCTGCTCTTCTCTCATGTACTGCTCCCTTGGATTTTTGCAGCCCAAAGCATGACCCTACATTTTTTAACATTAAATCTCATTTGCCAAATTCTTGACCATTCTTTAGCCTTCACTAAATCCCTCCTCATGTTTATACATCTTCCTGAATGTCTACGGTGTTGCAGATTTTGGCATCATCTGCAAAAAGGCAACACTTACCTGACAGCCATTCCTCAATATCACTTACAAATATGTTAAAAAGGATCAGACCATGGACAAATCCCTGTGGCACACTATTGGTAATGCCCTTCTCTTTAGAGTGAACTCCATTTGCCTGTATGTTTTGTTGCCTTTGATTCAACCAATTTCTAAGCAGTTGATCACTTCAGGATTCATCTTTAGGGTGTGCAATTTATTTACCTGTGTGAAACGGTGTCAAATGCTTTACTGAAATCCAAGTATGCCACATCTAGCACTTTGCCTCAGTCCAGCTCTCTGGTCATTGTCAAAGAAATTAATCAGATTTGTTTGACAAGACCTGCCTCTATTAAAACTATATTGCCTTAGATACTGCAGTCCATTGGATTTGAGAAACCATACTATCTTCTGTTTTAGCAGCATTTCCATTAATTTACTCACCACAGAAGTCAGACTAACTAGCCTGTAATTCCCAACCTTGTCCTTACTTTTGTTTTTTGTGTAGAAGGACCCATGTATCCTGGAACCACTTCCGACTTTAAAGGATTGAAAAGGTCAAACAGTGGAGCTGCCAGAACTTCCCTAAGTCCTTCAAAACTCTCAGAGGCATCCCATCAGGTCATATTGCTTTGTCTACTTTAGTTTAGTTAGCTCTTCATGAACACGGTCTTCTGAAAATCGTTCAAGATCCACTTTACTTCCATTCCTATTTGTTTCTGCTGTGCCTACTGGGTAATCCAGTATGTCTGATCCGCAAATAGGTGTCTCTTTCACACACAGAAGAAAGTTACCAACAACAGCAATCCTTCTCTTTGTTGTGGCCTCTGGAATGCACTGTTTCCCCTCCTGCATGTGTTGCATGTCATCTTCTTCATGCACTTGGGATGCAGAAATCCAAAGTAGGGGGCGAGAGGTTGGTGTGCACAGACCAGGAGAGAGACCTCGGAGTGCTAGTGTCTGAGGATTTCAAGATGGCAAAACAATGTGACAAGGCGGTACCCAAAGCCATATAGAGAGGAATAACCAGCAGAAAGTATTATTATTATTTTATTAGTGCCATCAAGTCAGTGCTGACTCCTGGTGATCCAGCTGCCTCTGGGTTTTCTTGGCAATGTATCACTGGAAGTAGATTGTCAGGTCTTTTCTTCCAAGGCAATTGGGGGGGGGGGGGGTAAAGCAACTTGCCCAAGGTCACAAGGAGTGCCTGTGGAATTGAACCCTTGATCTTCTAGGTACTAGCCAGTTGCTCTAACCACTAGGCCACTCCTCTAGGAGGTTTTATTGCTCCTGTACAAATCATTGGTGTGGCCTCACTTGGAGTATTGTGTTCAGTTTTGGAGACCATATCTCACAAAGGATATAAAAAGACTTGAAACAGTTCAGAGGAAGGTGACCAAAATGATTTGGAGACTGCTCCAGAAGACGTATGAGAAGAGACTTGAAGACCTAAATATGTATACCCTGAAGGAGAGAAGGGACAGGGCAGATATAATACAAACGTTTAAATACTTAAAGGATATTAATGATCAAACAAACCTTTTTAGAGAAGGGGAAGCTGTCAAACTAGAGGGCATATGTTGAAGCTGCAAGGCGGTAAACTTAAAAGTAACGTCAGGAATACTTTTTCACTGAAAGGGTGATGGATGCTTGGAATGCCTTCCCAATGGAGGTGGTGGGGGCAAATACAGAGACTGAATTCAAAATGGCATAGCGTAGACACCGTGGATCCCTTTATAGCAAGAGGATAAAATCAAAGAAAACTTAAATATCTTTTATACTTCAATAAATAGAGGGGGCTGACCTGCACAGAGCATCAGGGTCAATCCTGTGTGGCGACCTGCAGTTACAACCACTCTAGCCACCTTACTGGGCAGACTAGATGGACCATACTGGTCTTTATCTGCCATCATATACTATGTTACTATGTTAGTGATTCTAGGACTGCATCTTAGTTGTATAACTCCGCTAAAAGATTCAGGAATGGTATGCACGCTGCTGCTAGAAGTGTCTATCTCAGTTTTTGTGTAAATATGGTATGGTATTCTTCTTGTCCTCTGCTTCCTCCACCATCTTCTCTCACTGGCTCTTCATCATGGACTTTGAGGTCTCCATCTATAATCTACCCAAAAACTTTCATATTTCCATATACTCTTCATTGTGAACACATTTTCACAATGGATATTGCCTATAAGCTGACACTCAATGGCAGAAATGTTCATGGCACGTTTCAAGCCAGATGATATCCTGTCTGGAAGAATCTTATGTAGGATGACCACCTTCAGCAGAAATCTCAGAGATACAAGCAGAGGATGAATCAGCAGTGACGATGGTATTGGCATCACCATTTTAGGGACTGTATTGAGATTTTCTTTATCTTTGACTGAAATTGATAGAAGTCACTTTAGTTCACACTAAAATAGGCAAAATAGCTTAATTTGTAGATAATCACTTTACCTAGGTTTCAGCCAAAATAACTTGTACCAAACATAATCTAAAATCAAACTATCTTTGAAAAAGACCGTGAAACATCTGTCTAACATACTCTTCCATATTGTCCTGACAAAGCTGTGTTTCAAACAATAATGCTCCCTTTTGAGAATCAACTTCAGAAACTTTATGTAGCGTGTCTTACCTCCTTTTATAGGATATAGAAAAGAAAACTGACAGACTGTCTACCATCCTCTTCTTTAGTTTTACATTAGCTTCCATTGTTCTGTTGTCACAAATCCTGTCAGGGATACATACCAGATATTGTTTTAGCCTCAACCTCGACCAGAACACATCAACTGTAAGGAACAGTTTTAGTCCACTACAGCTGAAGACTGTAAATATATATATCACAACCTGCTTGCCACCTTATTTCTCTAGCAGTTAATTAAAGGAATAATGAACCATTGACCTCTAAGGATTTTCTCACCTATTGACTTTCAAACTCTGTCTGTGACAAGTTAATTCATTATTCAAAGCGGAACTCCCCTCCCTCTCAGGCAGAACATGAAGAATTCTGGATAAGCTTTGAATGGCCAGGTGTAAATATGACAGCGCACACATGCTGCTGAAGAGTAGGCTGGCTGGCCCAAAGCAGAGGGGATTGTCAGAGTGCTAATTTTTCCAGTTGAAAATATCACTGGCTTTTATGGTGGTTTGGCACATTACTTTTACTGTTTTCTTACAAATTTTAGGGGTATGTTAAGCTAGGCTAAGGGGCTAACGGTTAGCAAACCCTATTTGTAACTAGATCCCATTGAATAACACAGGACCTAGTAATAGTGCATGCTAACCATTAGCCCGCCCAGCTTTGTGTGCCTGATGTCAGTGTATTAGGTAACCAAAGAATACTACAATTTAATAAAATAACAGGAAGATAAACTATATTATATCCATTTTTCAAGCTGTTTTGTGTCAGTTACATTTTATTAAAAGAACCAGAGTGTAACAAACATTAGGAAAGCCTAAGGCTATTCATTGAAGAGGAATTCAACACATTTCCAAATAAAAACTTTTATCTGCACTTGATCAATCTGATGTGGAACAACATTTCAAAAATCTATAGGCTAGGATGTACATTCCCAGTTAGCAGCAAGAAGAAAATATCATTGTATCTGGGGATTTCTCCATCAACTAGGGGCACCCTTAACAGCAAGCCAGGACCCTTGCAGTTTCAGGTGACAGGTGTTCCCTCCTGCTTTGAGCCCCGGGGCCTGGATATTGGGTTATGGAAAGGTAACCTGACCATCATTTCTAAGTTCAAATATGGGACACTCAATCAAGCCGAGAGTTTCAAAATTGAGGAAAATAAACAATATGTTTATTATTACAATTTTAATTTTAACCTAAAATTTTAATTGGTAGGCTAAGGTTTATAACTTTACTTACAAATGCACTTCTCTACAGAGTGAATTTTCTTCAAAATAGCAATATTTCCATTAAGATAATTAAAAAATTCTGGGCAACTCAACTCAAAATTATACTTTACAATCATTAGACATTTAAGAGTTTTATCTGTAGACCACACTTTGCTCATGATTGAAAAGTACCTTTCAGTTGGAGCATTGGAACCTGGAAAGAAAAAAAAAATCAGCCAGTTTGCATACATTTTAATATGAGACCTCATTACTTTTGTGGCGACCAAACACCTCTTTCCATTTTTTGTCAACTGTGATGTCTGATTTTTTCCATTCTTGAACTTTTTCTTCTGAAACAAATGACAAGACAAGAGAACTCAACATATAGTTCAGTATCATTTATTACTGACTCTAGGCTGGGTCTTGTAGACAAAATGTATTCTAAAAATGACTCTAGCTCACACCACTCTGGTTGTTTTTGAAGGAGAGTCCACTGTTGTTTCACAATCTCCTGGAAGTGAGTGGTCCACTGATCCAAGTAATCAATTCAAGTGGTGTAGAAAGATGGCACAGATTGCTAGAAATCTGCTTCATCAATGCTGCCCTTTTTTTCAAGATCTTTTATCTTCTTTCTGATTCTCAGAGGCAAAACACTTAATTCTTTCTAGTTATTAATTTGTTTCTAAGGTCACTGATTACTCCAGTCACCTCTATCACTGAGACTTTTTGAGACTCAATTTTTAAAGTCGCATTTTGGAAAATCACTGCCTCACTCTGCAGAAAGTCAAACCTTTGCTGATTCATTATCAAAAAGGTTTTTGATGTTAACTGGGCATTTTTCCTGGCTCAGAAAATATGATTTCACTGGCTGGAACATTTTGATTAACCTTTCTGTGGCTGGTAGTAAAGCCAGCCACCTAGTGTTACTGTAACCGAGACGTTTTTGATACTTACTCTCAACAAAGTCACACATCTCTTTATTTTCTTCAGTTCTCACTGTATAAATGTGAAAATGTCTGAATATCTTGTCAACAATAACTTCAATGTCAAATGGCAGGCATTCGGCAGCAGTGCTGATAACAATTGTGAGCAATGTGAGGTGCACAGTTTGTACCAATTAAATTCTTCCTAAATCTTTTTGCAGCTTGTAAAAAATATTGTTTCTACCCCTCCTAGAGGCCCCACCAAAATTGCAATTGATATTGTCAGCACACATTGACAAAACTTTGGATCTTAGCCCACTGGATTCAACTGTTTCAAGAATGGACTTGGAAAGAATATCTGAGGTCTTGCCTTTAACTTCATGGACATCAAGAACTTTTAACTGAAGCCCTTTCTCAGGAAAAGAGTACCTTTCTAAAATAGGGCACACTTTAATGCTTCCATGGTTTGAACAATCACAAAAAAGCTTGTCTCAGAAAAGGCCTCTCTTGAGGGAATCAATAGAGTTAGGTTTGAAAACATTACAGATGATTGCTTCTGTTTTGGTTCGTGCACAAGAGTATTTTTCATTAAAACATTTTTTCAACAACTTTGAAGTACAGTCTGATGACCAAAAATAATCACCACTCTGCAGATAGACTGCAACAACGAAGCTAAACTTTTCTAAACGGATGCTAATTGAATGAAATAAATTAAAGCAGAGAAATGATTTATTCGGTCTAAAATGGTGGCCACAGAAAGAAAAATTGTAGGTTAAACAGAAAAACAGGACATTAAGACATATGGAGGGAACGTTTATAGGGAAGTACCCAGTTTAAGCATGTTTTCAGGTCCTGCTGTATCTCGTATTGAGGCAATTTTATAAAGACAAGTAGGTGTTTAGCTGTGTATAAAATACTAGCTTAACTGGCAGATCTTGTGCTTGTAAGCATAGATATTTACAGCAGCTCTTGAACTGGTGTAAATGTCTACACCTTTAATGTTTAGATCCTCTGCCGGTGATCTGAAATGGACTGGCATTGGGCACATTGCATCTGGTGATCACATGGTATACTATGCTGGAAATGAAAGACAAAGAAGAAATGGGGTTGCATTTATAATTAAGAAGAAACTTGCAAGAACTGTAATGAAATACAATGCAATTAGTGAATTCTTAATTTCTATTCAACTATGATACAATTATTATTCAGATATATGCTCCAACAATGGCTGCAGAAGATGATGAAGTGAATGAATTTTATAAACACATACAAGCTGAAATTGACAGAACATGCTAACAAGATATCCTGATAGTCATGGATGAATGGAACGCAAAAGATGGCAACAAAGAAGGCAAAGTGGGTGGAAAATATGGACTTGACAACAGAAATGAAACTGGAGAAAGACCAATGATCTATTCATTTCAAACACCTTTTTCCAGCAACACAAGCAGTGACTGTACACATGGACTTCACACAATGGATTGTTGTTGTTAAGTGCTGTCGAGTCGGAGTCGACTCATGGCGACCCTCTGGATAGCTATCCTAAATTGTGTTCGGTCTTCAGTCAGGCGGCTCATTGTTGACAGACTGGTACCCATAGCTGCTGTTATTGTAGCGATCCATCTCATTGCTGGCCTTCCTCTTTTGCGTTGACCTTCTATCTTGCCAAGCATGATGTCTTTCTCTAATGATCTCTCTCTTCGCATGATGTGTCCAAAGTATGAAAGTCGAAGTCTTGTCATCTGAGCTTCTAAAGAAAGCTTAGGTTTGATCTCCTCTAGTACAGACTGGTTTGTTCTTCGGGCAGTCCATGGTATACACAGTATTCGCCGCCAGCACCATAATTCAAAGGCATCAATTTTCTTCCTGTCTGTCTTTTTCACTGTCCAGCTTTCACATCCATATGATGTTATTGAAAATACCATGGCTTGAACAAGTCGAATCGTTGTATGGAGAGAGACATCTCTGCTCTTGAGAATCTTATCTAGGTCTTTCATAGCCATTCTGCCAAGAGCAATGCATCGTCTGATTTCTTGACTGCTTGTTGCTTCTTTATTGATAGTTGATCCAAGTAGGTTAAAGTTGTTCACGATTTGAATTTCTTCTCCTTCAACGATGAACCTGTTGATTATGCCAGTTGTCATGATCTTTGTCTTCTTTACATTAAGGTGCAGGCCCATTTTGAGACTATGTTTTTTGATTGTGAGAAGCAAATGTTTCAGATCATCTTCACTTTCAGCCAGTAATGTGGTATCATCAGCATAGCGAAGGTTGTTGATGAGTCTTCCACCAATCTTCACACCCCTGTTGTCTTCATACAGTCCTGCTTCTCTGATGATTTGTTCTGCATATAAATTAAACAGATAGGGGGAAAGTATGCAGCCTTGTCTTACACCTTTGCTTATTTTAAACCATTCTGTTTCTCCTTGTTCCGTTCGAACTGTTGCTTCTTGATCAATGTACAGATTGCGCAAGAGAACGATCAGGTGTTCTGGTATACCCATGCTTCTTAATGTGGCCCAGAGTTTCTCATGTTTACACAGTCAAAAGCCTTGCTATAGTCGATAAAGCACAAATAGATATCCTTTTGGTATTCTTTAGTCTTTTCAAGGATCCATCTCTAACCGGGTAGCCAGACCCGGCGCTCCCTCCTTTTCCTTCAAGCCTTAGATCCCCCTCCCACCCCACACCCCTTTTTCTAGACACTTCCCATTTCCATTTTCACAGATTGCACAGACGCCAAGTATGGTGACAACTGGTCGCAGCTTTATTTTAGCAAATTTTCAAACAACAACAGTAACAATGATCTCAACTCCCCCCCCACCAGCGGAGCATTGCGTCACCAGCCATGCTACTAGCAAAGCGACCTTGCTTCCGCTCCAGCCAAGTTCACACCACCGGCAACGTTCCGACTACCCCTATCCGACTTCGCCATATTACTAGCAAAAGTCTTCCAGGGGCAGTCCGGGCCGAGGGCACCCCGCCCTCGTCCCGAGTCGCCAAAGGCTCCGGACCCCGGAAACCTCTGGGATCCCGCCTCGCTCCCCCCCCAGCTGCGACACCCCGACTCCATCCCCATCACAAAAAGGCTGGGTGGGCAGGTGGGCTGCCGAGCCTCCCGCCAGACGACTTGTGCTCCGGTGCGATAACGCACGCCAGAGCACATGGCATCCTGCCCTCCGATTGGCTCCGCTGGCTTGCTATTCCCAGCGGAGCCAATCAATTCAAACGACGCGCCCCGTGCACGGCGCAGCGCGGCCCCGCACCGCTGTCGTGCACGAGCAGGGTCCCGCGCCGGGCAGAGCACCCGGTTACGGGCAGGCGCCGGGACCCTGCCCGCGCCTTTTTACTAACCGGGTAGCCAGACCCGGCGCTCCCTTCTTTTCCTTCAAGCCTTAGATCCCCCTCCCACCCCACACCCCTTTTTCTAGACACTTCCCATTTCCATTTTCACAGATTGCACAGACGCCAAGTATGGTGACAACTGGTTGCAGCTTTATTTTAGCAAATTTTCAAACAACAACAGTAACAATGATCTAAACCCCCCCCCCCCACCAGCGGAGCATTGCATCACCAGCCATGCTACTAGCAAAGCGACCTTGCTTCCGCTCCAGCCAAGTTCACACCACCGGCAACGTTCCGACTACCCCTATCCGACTTCGCCATATTACTAGCAAAAGTCTTCCAGGGGCAGTCCGGGCCGAGGGCACCCCGCCCTCGTCCCGAGTCGCCAAAGGCTCCGGACCCCGGAAACCTCCGGGATCCCGCCACCGGCACGGGCCTAACCATACCTGTGCCGCCCCCCCCAAAAAGAAAAAAAAAACCAAAAAAAAAAACTACTGGCAGCTGCGACCAGTGTGTCACACCCCGAAAACTCTCTCCAACACCTCTTGCCAGTCATTTAAGAGCAAGTCCATTCCTACTGGTGAGAGGTGCACCCCATCCGCCCGAAACAACCCGGGACAGGCCACATCAACCCAGGGATGCTGCACCTGCCAGCCCCCCTGCTCACAAACCCATCTCCCAATTTGCCTATTAATCTTGGTCAAACCTCGGGACCATCTGCGCTGGCCCCAGGCGGAAGGTCTCGGAATAATGTCTGACCAAATCAACACCACTCCATGCAACAAACGGAGTAGAGTCTTCAAGTCCTTTTTTGCTGCCCGTATCAGCTGCTTGCAGGACCACTCCGACAAATCGTTGCCCCCAAGATGGACGAGGACGATCGCTGGCTGTCCACGAACCCGCAGATGATACCTTAGCAAAGGGAGCATCTGAGACCACCGCAGCCCCCGCTCACCCAGCCATGAAATCGCCAGCTGTGCCGGGTCCACTCCTAAATTCGCCCCGATAGGCTGCACAGCCGCTCTCTGCCCCGCCCAGTAGACAAAGGAGTGTCCCAGCATCCAGCAGCTTTTTGCAGCCTGCCCCGCACCTGCAACATAAAGTAAAAACATTAGTACCCCCCCGACCCGCACGGCCTCTCATAGCCGCACATAACCCCGAAACGCCTTCGACCGCCATCGGCCAATAAGCTGAATCTCTTCCCGCGACAGACCCGCCGCTGCCGCACTAGTGGCCGCTCCGATACGAAAAGAGTGGGCCGAAAACAATGCCGGATCAGTGCCTATCCCCCGCAGCACCATGCGTAGCACTGCCGCCACCTGATACCTGGTCACGGGTGCAGAATTCTCATGCACGAACAGCCCTTCGCTACCACTCGGGCGCACACCCAAGTAGTTCTCGAGGGCCGCTACCGGACACGTTATCCCCCCAATCCTTCCCAGTACCACCCACAAGCCCTTTCCTGTTTGATCGGTTTTGGACTTAGCCAACAGCACGCGAATGCTCCCCGGCTCCTGCCACACGTGCTGCAACCGCAAAGAATGACCCAACCCTGCCTTAACAGAAGCCACCGCCAGTTCACCAACCCGAAATGCCCCAAAAAAACGCCAAACAAAAAACTGCCTGAAAGAGGACTGCCTCATATGGAGAGGACGCCACCCCCGGTAACCCGTGACACAAACGCTGTAACAAGCAATGGGAGATCGGAAGACGGCGGTCCCTCTGCAGCGGGAGCTCCCGCTCCCACCCGTGCAGTAACCGCCGGGCCAGCCTCCCCCGCAATACGCTCTGCCAACCCACTGCCCTGGCAAAAAACTCAAACCCTGCCAGCTGCCCCCGCACCACCGATCTCGTCAACCCCTGCGACTTCGCCCAGCCAACATACATGCCCAGCATATGCTCCGACACCGCACTTCCCACACACCCCATGCCACACAGATACTCCCACACATGCTCACATCCCCGACGGTACGAGTCCCACGTGCGCTCCGCCACCAAATTCTTCAAGAGGTGCTTCATCTCGGCGGGCCACAACTCCACAAGTTCCATGGGACCCGGAGCCCTTCCTCGTCCGCCTCCGGCGCCAACTGCCGGAAACGCTCCAACTGTAAACGAGAAAGAGCATCAGCGATTTCATTAGTACGCCCCGGAATATGACGGGCTCTCAAATCCACATTTAAACGCAAACAAGCCAGTATCACTTGACGCATTAAGGCCGCAACTGAACGGCAGCGTGGAGTATACCGGTTCACCACCGCCACCACCGCCTCGTTATCACACCACCACACCACCCTATGGTTAGCCAATCTATTAGGCCACAATGAAAGAGCCACTAAAATTGGAAACAACTCCAGAAAGGTAATATTCCGCAACAGTCCCTCAACCGCCCATTCCCGTGGCCAAATATCCGCACACCAAGCCCCGTTGAAATATATCCCCAGACCCACACCCCCTGCCGCATCAGAATACAACTGCAAATCGTGGCTGGATATCTCCGCCTCCCGCAAGACCGAAATGCCATTAAAGTCCCGCAAAAACAAATCCCAAATCCGCAAATCCTCCCGCATAACCGCAGAGACTCGAATACGATGGTGAGGCTTCCGTACCCCTGCCGTCGCCGCCTCAAGACTCCTAAGGAAAACCCTCCCCATGGGAACGACCTTACAAGCGAAGTTGAGGGATCCAATTAATGCCTGCAGCTCCCGCAAATTCAACTTAGACGATGCCAGTGTATTAGCCACCAGTACTCTCAATTTCTCCACCTTCTCTGCCGGCAATCTCGCCTCCAAGCTCTGGGAATCCAACTCCACCCCCAAAAAGGACAACGTCGTCATCAGGCCTAACGTCTTACTCTCTGCCAAGGGCACCCCCAACTCGCCCGCTAAACGCATGAAGCCAGCCAACAGCTCACTACACCCCGCCGACCCTGCCGCCCCTACAAACAAAAAATCATCCAAATAGTGGACCACCTCCCCCCTTCCGACTCGAGATACTAACAGCCAGTGCAAGAAGGAGCTAAACTTCTCGAAGTACGCACAGGATACCGAACAGCCCATGGGCATACACTTGTCAAAATAAAACTCCCCATCGAACTGGAAACCCAACAACCTGAAGGAAGCTGGGTGAACCGGCAACAAGCAAAAAGCTGACTCAATATCAACCTTTGCCATCAACGCCCCGCGTCCCGCTCTCCTGACTAAGTCCGCCGCCTTGTCGAACGACTCATAACGAACCGTGCACAGCTCTTGCGGAATCGAGTCATTAACCGAATAGCCGACCGGGGCAGACAGATTGTGAATGAGCCGAAACTTCCCAGGCTCCTTCTTCGGAATAATGCCCAATGGCGATACCACAAAGTCTGCGAATGGCGGATGCCTAAAGGGCCCCGCAATTCTACCCAACCGCAATTCCTCTGTTAGCTTCTCCCACACTATCGCCCCCCAGTGCCGCACACTGGGAGAGTTCCGTGTCGAAGCCCCATAAACCACCCCTTGTACCGGAACCACAAAACCCAAACTAAAACCCCATTGCAAAACCAACCTATCCCGCCTCCGCGGATAAGCCCGCAACCACTGGCATAAAAGTGGAACCTTAATCGGCGAAGGCGCAATCTCAAAGGAATGCCCCTTACTTGAGCCCCGCCGCTGGCGGAGCACCAGGCACCTTTTTTGCGCATTTTGCGGCCGCATGTGGACCCCCACAGACTGAACAAGCGTGGCGGAATTTACAGTCCGGGAAGGGACACATGGACCGATTAAATCTCCAGCAGACATCGCCTCCCGTCCCAAGAGTCGACCTGGCCGGCCCTGCGGCGAGCCCACCCCGAAAGGACCGCGGTGCCCCCCCCAATAGCTACTGTCCCTCCTTTTCCCCCACTACCCCCACCACTCCCGCTTTTTACCGACATTTGCGTTAGCCAAAGGTTAATATCTTGGGTACCCCAAGTCAACAACTTATTCTCCTCCATCTTATCTCGAAACTTCTCATCATAATTAAGCCACGACCATCCATCGTGCATCTGAGAAGCCTCGAGAATCGAATCGGCATAGGACAACAACAGCCCATACTGGTGAGGAAAATGATGACCCCACACGCTGGCTAAACGCAAAAACGAGCGCACCCAATTAACTAAATTCCGTGACACTTTCCGAAGCCGCCCCGCTTTCTCATCTTCCTTCCGTTTTTTCTTACTGTCCCCGGAACGTTTCCGCCCTTCCAGCAAACGAAAAATATCAATATATTTCCGCTTGCGGATTTTTCGCCTCAGCTTCTTGGGGACCCCTTCCCACAATTCCGATAACGCCACCATGGACGCAGATCCCCCACCTGCTCTTCCTTCAGGCCCCATTACCAAATCCGCCTTGCCCCCCTTCTCGGACCCTTCCGCCGTATCAGATGAATCAGACGACGAGGAGGTAGACGACGATGAGGCGCGCCGACGGCGAGACCCATGCCTCTTCTTTCCGCGAGCCTTACGAGACCTCTCCGGCCGAGACCCACACTCTCCCGCAACACCCCCGTCAGCCACCTGCAACTCACCTGTCCCGTCTGCGACTCCGCTGACCTCAGCCGAGAGGCGCCCGTCGGCACCAGGCACCATCGTCCGCTGCAGCTCCTCATTCACGGAAGCCTGGACCCCGACTCCCGCGGACCCCACATCCGTGTGGGGCTGCGACCCCATACTCCTCGCTCTGCTTGACTGGCCCGCTGACGAACCCTCACCTGGCGAAGACATATATACGGCACCTGCGAAGACAAAACAGGAAAACCAAAAGAGAGCCCAGGGGCACTCCCCGGGGGCCAAGCCCGTGTCCAATCAGACCTGGACGAACCCTGCCCCCCTCCCAACCAGTGCTCCCACCCCGCCCGCTGCCCCAGCTGCCCGTACCAACCCGGAGGGGGCATACCCACCCCAGGAGGCCCGAATCCCCCAGCTGGTGCCAGCCAACCCCAACCATCCCCCCCTGCCCCCCCAAAACCAGACCGCGGGCCTAACCCCCATTGGCTCGCAGGGCTTAAGCCCCAGCTCTGCCCCTGCTCCTGATCAACATTAGACCCCCCCACTCCCACACCATCTGTCCGCCCCCCACTGTGCCCCATCGCCACTACATTGTCTGCACCGGATCCTACTGAGGCTAATGCCTGTCCCCTAGGCCCAGCACCTACACTCTGCCCTGCACCACCATCACTGGGTCCCTCCACCAGCCTACTTCCCCTCAGCCCCCTCCCAGAACCCCGTGCACCTCGAACCCCCTTTTTTGGACCCTCCCCGCTGAACCGGCCCCCCGAGACCCAGGCCGCACTACTTTCCCCAACCCCCGGCCTCTCTGCCCGCCGGCCTGCTTCCCCTTGTCCGCCCTGCCCCCCCCCCCTTTTTTGCAGGCTGCTTTCCCGCCATAGTTCCTCCAAGCAGAAACAAAGTTTCTGCACGCACTCCCCACACACTGCGGCGACAGCTGAGGCTCACGCTTGTAGCGTGGTTTTTTTTTTGGTTTTTTTGTTTGCCTTCGCCCTCGCGCCTCAGCTCCGGCTCGACCCCCGCTCCTCAGATCACCCCCCCTAAACCGTCCCGGGAAAATGCCTGCAGGCTGACAAGCACTGCCGCGGCTCACCCCAACCCCAAGCCCTTCCCACTCGCCTGGTCCGCCGTCAGACCCGCGACCTGTGCCCCTTTTTTTTTGACCGGGATTGGGGCTCCTGTGCACCCTTTGCCCCGACCTGGATTGGGGCTCCACCGACGCGCCGATTCCTGCCCCCAACGAAAAACTTCCTCACCCGGGACAATGTCGACTCTGGTCCTCTCCTGCCGAGCCTCCCGCCAGACGACTTGTGCTCCGGCGCGATAACGCACGCCGGAGCACATGGCAGCCTGCCCTCCAATTGGCTCCGCTGGCTTGCTTTTCCCAGCGGAGCCAATCAATTCAAACGACGCGCCCCGTGCACGGCCCAGCGCGGCCCCGCGCCACTGCCGTGCACGAGCAGGGTCCCGCGCCGGGCAGAGCTCCCGGTTACGGGCAGGCGCTGGGACCCTGCCTGCGCCTTTTTACAATGATGTCTCTCGTTCCTCGCCCTTTCCTGAACCCTGTTTGCACTTCAGGTAGTTCTTGTTCTAGGTATGGCTGTAGTCTCTTTTGAATAATCTTCAGTAGAATCTTGCTGGCATGTGGGATCAGAGCGATTGTGCGATAATTTCCACAGTCAGTTGGATCACCTTTCTTTAGTATTGGTACAAACACAGATCTTTTCCAGTCAGTTGGCCATGATGTTGTCTTCCATATTTCTTGGCAGAGCCTTGTAAGTATGGTAACAGCTGCATCAGATTGCTGCAATACTTCTATGGGAATGCTATCAATGCCTGGTGCTTTGTTCTTTGATAAGGCTTTCAATGCTGCTTCAACTTCTTCTTTCATCACCAATGGTTCCTGATCATAAGGTATAGGTTGAAACGGCTGTTGGTCCACTTGATCTTTATCATATAAAAACTCTGTATATTCCTTCCACCTTTTCTTGATCTTCTCAGCATCATTCAACATAGAACCTTGAGCATCTTGTAACATTCCAATTCGAGGCTGGAACTTTTTCTTTAACTCTCGTAGCTTTAGGAAAGCCGATCTTGTTCTTCCTCTAATAGTTTCTGCTTCTATTTCCTTGCAAGTGTCATTGTAGTACTTTTCCTTGTCCTGTCTTGCTGCACGTTGGAAATCTCTGTTGAGTTCTGCGATTGTCTTTCTTTCTCCTTTGGCTTTAGCTTCTCTGCGTTTCTGGGCAATTTTCAGAGTTTCTTCCGTCATCCATTTTGGCCGTTTTTGCTTTTTCACCTTTTGTAGAGACTTCTCGCTTTCTTCCAGCACAACCTTCTTGATGTCATTCCACATCTCTTCCGGAGCTCTGTCATTTGTATCTAAAGCAGCAAATCGATTTTGCAGGCAGTCTTTAAATTCCAGTGGTATATTCTCAAGGTCATATTTTGCTGCATTCATGAGTGGTTTGCTCTTTTTCAACTTTAGCTTGAGTTTGCATACTAGTAGTTGATGATCTGTACCACAGTCAGCTCCAGGTTTTGTCTTTGTTGATGTTACAGAGCTTTTCCATCGTTGACTTCCACAGATGTAGTCAATTTGATTTTTATACAATCCATTGGGTGAAGTCCATGTGTATAGTCGCCACTTGTGTTGCTGGAAGAAGGTGTTTGAGATGAATAGATCATTGGTCTTGCAGAATTCTATCAATCTTTCTCCAGCTTCATTTCTGTTGCCAAGTCCATATTTTCCAACTACTTTGCCTTCTGCTTTGTTGCCAACTTTTGCGTTCCAGTCACCCATGACTATCAGGATATCCTGTTTGCATGTTCTGTCAATTTCAGCTTGTACTTGTTCATAGAACTCTTCAATTTCATTCTCTTCTGCAGCTGTTGTTGGGGCATATACTTGAATTATAGTTGTGTTGATAGGCAATCCTCGTAGACGAATAGAGATTAAGCGTTCGCTGACTGCATTGTATTTCATTACAGTTCTTGCAAGTTTCTTCTTTATTATAAATGCAACACCATTTCTTCTTTGTCTTTCATTTCCAGCATAGTAGACCATGTGATCATCTGATGCAAAGTGCCCGATGCCAGTCCATTTCAGTTCGCTGACACCCAACAGATCAAGTTGTACACGTTCCATTTCATTCTTGACCACCTCCAACTTCCCTTGGTTCATGCTTCGTACGTTCCATGTTCCAATGTGTAAGACATCTTTACAGCTTCTGACTCTCATTTCATGCGCAGCTACATCAGCAGTCAGACTTCCCGAGGGCTTTGATCCAACCACATCATAAATGCTGGCTTTACTCTGAAAAGTCTTCAGCTCTTCCCCAGTAGCTAGTTGAGTGCCTTCCGACCTGGGAGTCTCATCTTCCAGCACCATAGCACAATTTGTTTTGTTGTAACTATCCATTGGGTTTTCATGGCAAGATACAGAAGTAGATTTCCGGGCCTTCCTTCCGCGCAGTTTAAGTTTGGTGTTGTTGCCATTGTCACAGAAATGTGATCCTCCGCCGTCAACACTATCCCATTCTGCTGCTGCCCAGATGGGTGGTTTGTCTTCGTCTGGCACCTCAGCTGAGACCTGTCCATCTTGGGAGACCCTGCCAGTAGTTAAACTACCGATAGTTTAGCTCTCAGCATCACTGATGCACGCAAGCCCTCACAGCACGACAAGCTGCAAACCAAGTGTACAAAAATCAAATTGACTGTATCTGTGGAAGTCAACGATAGAAAAGCTCAATAATATCAACAAAGACAAAACCTGGAGCTGACTGTGGTACAGATTGCCAACTACTAGTATGTAAACTCAAGCTAAAACTGAAAAAGCGCAAGCCACTCATGAATGTAACAAAATATGACCTTGAGAATATATCACTGGAATTTAAAGACCACCTGTGCAATTGATTTGCTGCTTTGGATGTAAATGACAGAGCACCAGAAGAGTTATAGGATGACATAAAGAAAGTTGTGCTTGAAGAAAGTGAGAAGTCTCTAAAAAAGATGAAAAAGCAAGAATGGCCAAAATTGGATGCAGCTGTTGCCATACTTACAATGCTCTGCCAGGAAATTTGGAAGACAACATCATGGCCAACTGACTAGAAAAGATCTGTATTTATGCCCATACTGAATAAAGGTGATCCCAATGACAGTGGAAATTATCACACAATCGCTCTGATCCCAAATAGCAGCAAGACAAAAAAATACCAAAAGAATATCTATATGTGTTTGTTGACTACAGCAAGGCTTTTGACTGTGTAAACCATGGGAAACTCTGGGCCTCAAGAAGCACGGGTATACCAGAACACCTGATAGTTCTCTTGCATAATGTTCACATTGATCAGGAAGTAACAGTTCAGATGGAACAAAGAGAAACAGAATGGTTTAAAATCAGCAAAGGTGTACGACAAGGTTGCCTACTTTCCCCCTACCTTCTTATTTTATATGCAGAACAAATCATCAGAGAAGCAAGACTGTATGAAGACAACTTGTCCAAGCCATGGTATTTTCAATAACACCTTATGGATGCAAAAGTTGGAATATGAAAAAGATAGATAGGAAGAAAATTGATGCCTTTGAATTATGGTGCTGGCGAAGAATACTGTGTATACCATGGACTGCCCGAAGAACAAACCAGTTAGTACTAGAGGAGATGACACCAAAGCTTTCTTTAGAAGTTCAGATGACAAGTGGAGTGGAGGAGTGGCCTAGTGGTTGGGGCAAGGTACTTCAGGCCAGAAGGTCGGGAGTTCACCAGAGGACAGCAACCTTGGGCCGGAAGGACTGGGGTTTCTAGTCCCACAGGTGCTCCTTGTGGTCTTGGGCAAGCCACTTAACCCTCCATTGCCCATGTTCCCTGTAAAAATAGTTATCTCCAAGTTATAATGCCCTGTTCAATGTAATTTCAGTTTGTTCAATGTAAACCGCACTGATGCAGAATAGCGCGGTATATAAGAGAATGTAAATAAATAAATAAATAAATAAGACTTTGACTTTCATGCTTTGGACACAACATGCGAAGAGAGTGATCATTAGAGAAAGACATTTTGCTTGGCAAGGTTGAAGGTCAACAAAAAGAGAGGAAGGCCAGCAATGAGCTGGTTCGATACAATAACAAAAGCAATAGATGCCACTCTATCAACAATGACCACCTGACTGAAGACCAAATACAGGTTAGGGCAGCTATCCAGAGGGTTGCCATGAGTCAACACTGACTTGACAGCACCTCATAACAACAGGTTAAGCAAATAGAATGCTAGGAATCATAAAGAAAGGAATGGAGAATAAAACAGAGGATATTAAAATGCCACTGTATCACTCCATGATGAGTCCATACCTTTAATATTGTGTGCAGTTCTGGTCGCTATATATAAAAATGGATACAGCTGAATTAGAAAAAGTACAGAGAAGAGCAAACAAAATGATAAAGGGAAGGAAGGCTAACCTTATGAGGAAAGGCTTAAAAGGTTAGGGCTCTTTGGGAAAAAAGATGGCTGAGGGGAGGCACGATAGAGGTCTATCAAATAACGAGAGGAATGGAAAGGCTAAATGTAGATCAATTGTTTACTCCTTCAAAAAGTAGAAAGACTAGGGGGACACACAACGAAGCTAAAATGTAGCACATTTAAGACTAATCAGAGAAAGTATTTTTTCACTCAACGTGCAATCAAACTCTGGAATTCGTTGCTGTTAGTGTAGCTGGGTCTAAAGGAGGTTTGGCAAGTTCCTGGAGGAAAAGTCCATAAACCATTATTAAAATGGACTGAGGAAATCCTCTGCTTACCCCTGGGATAAGCAGCATGGAATCTTTCTACCTTTTGGGAACCTGACAGATACTCCACTGACCTGGATTGGCCACTGTTGGAATCAGGATACTGGGCTTGATGGACCTTTGGTCTGGCCAAGTATAGCAATTCTTAAGTCAGAAGAAAAATGCATATTTTGGTGCTATTTTATAAAGGCATAGTTGCCTATGTAGCTTTAGAAAATACTAGTGCAAATCCAGCAGCAATGGTACCTAGATTCAAAGCATGGACATTACTCTGATCGACCGTAGGTGTAAATGTTAGCTCATGCATTATGTGCATATGTGTGTATTTTTAAAAATTCACATATATTCACAAAATTCACATCAGAACTTTGCCAATGTGCTGCCCAAACTCAGCACCCTTGTATCCATTGAACAAGTATGCACCCCATGTATTTTAAGGCATGAATTTTATTTTATAGGAGCATATAGAGATCTTTTTATGTGCATAACGGTGCTTTTATGAAATTACCCCAGGAATTACATATGTAAAAGTGTATACGGTGACGAGAAGGTGTATACTTTTAGGCATCCTGCATGCAGGCATCTTCCGGGGTGGAGCTGTGAACTACACAAGTACTTTATAAAATGTGTTCAATCATGCATTTTGTGCACATTTACAGTTATGCCTACTTTTGAACTGGTTTAAATGTAAAAGGATTACAGCTGTGATTTCTGCAGGATTTTCACTAGTATTTTATAAAGACACATAGGCGCCTATGGGGGTTATTTTAGGAGCATTGCCAGGTAGAAAATACAGCATTTACTTGTGTAGATTGGCCCATGTGTAAATGCTATTTCATAACAGGGGCTTTTGAAATGGGGGAATACTTACCATGTTTAAATTCCATGGAGGTATAGTGAGGGCAGGGAGAGGGAATGGTTTCAATAGGCCTACCATATAGACATGGATTTCTCATTTCATAAAGGGAATCTGCGTCTCTAACAAAAATGATAGATGTTGGCATTTACACCTGTCCCTAAGCATGTATAAGTACCTGCTGGCAGGGACAGTTGTAAATATTGGGGTCTTCTCCCTCCCCATGACTCCCACAGCCTCCCTAGCCTTTCCCTTGCCTCCCTGCACCTTAATCTTCCCGTATCTCCCTCAACATCCAATTCCTCTTAGCCCCTCTCCGCGAAGCATCCACTCTTCCTACTCCCCCCCCAAGTCATCATGCCCCCCTCAATGAAAAGCCACTGCTGGCACTAACATTACATACCAGACCTCCCCATAGCAACACCAGTCTTCTCCCCAAGATCATACAGCCAGCATGCCCTCAACCCCTCCCCCAATCCCCTCCCTAGGCTTACAATACATGTGCTGGGTTAAAAAAAAAATGACACCGCTGATCCCTAGTAGTGATCTCACAGAACATTCTGTACCATGTGATTCTCACTAGAGGTCCTTGGTGCTATTTTGAAACACAGCAGAAGTTGATGGGCATTACTCCTACTACTACTGAGCATTTGTATAGCACTACAAGACATACGCAGTGCTGCACAGACATGTAAGAGACTGTCCCTGCTCATCAGAGCTTACAATCTAGTCAAGACAGACAACACGGTAGATGTAGACATGGGATACATCTAGGGGGAATGGTAAGGAAACACAAAAGAGATCAGGTGAGTCGAGATCCGAAAGCGGCAGTGAAGAGGTGAGTTTTTAGCCTGGATTTGAAAAGGGCCAGAGAAGGCACCTGACATACAGACTCAGGTAGTTTGTTCCAGGCATAAGGAGCAGCAAGGTGAAAGGAGCAAAATATGGAGTTAATAATAGGAGAGAAGAGCACAGATAGAAGCAATTTGTCACAAGGGAGGAGTTCCCGAGGAGGTGTGTAGGGAGAGATAAGAGAGGAAAGGTAGTGAGGGGCTGCAGAGTGAATGCACTTATAGGTCAGCAGGAGAAGTTTGAACTGGATGCGGAAATGGATAGGAAGCCAATGAGGAGACTTGAGAAGAGGTGTAATATGAGCATGACAAGGCTGGTGGAAGATTAGCCGCGCAGCAGAGTCTTGAACAGATTAAAGGGGAGAGAGATGATTTAGCAGGAGACCAGCAAGGAGTAGGTTACAGTAGTCAAGATGGGAGGTGATTAAGGAGTCGGTAAGTGTCTTAGTAGTGTGTTCAGAAAGGAATGGGTGGATTTTGTTGATGTTATAGAGAAAGAAACGGCAGTTCTTAGCTATTAGATGGATGTGTGTGGAGAAGGAGAGGACGATTCAAAGACGACTCCATGGTTGCGAGCAGAGGAAACAGAGAGGAGTAGAGTGTTTTCCACAGAGAATGAAAAAGGAGGAAGAGGAGGGGAGGTTTTAGGGGGAAAAATAAGAAGCTCAGTTTTGGCCATGTTCAATTTCAAGTGGCTGTCAGACATCCAAGCAGCAATATCAGAAAGGCAGGCAGAGATCCGGATCTGGATTGCCGGAGAGAGTTCAGGTGTAGAGAGGTAGATCTGGGAGTCATCAGCATAAATATGGCACTGAAATACATGGGAAGAGAAGTGTGCACCAAGGGACTGGGTATATAGAGAGAAAAGGAGTAGACACAAGACAGATCCTTGGAGTACACCAACTGAGAACGGGATAGCAGCAGAGAAGGATCAGCCAGAACAAACACTGAAAGAACGATGGGAGAAAAAGGGGAGAACCGGGATAGTACAGAGCCCTTAAAACCAAGCGAGGATAGGGTATCAAGGAGAAGGTTGTGGTCAACAACGTCAAAAGCAGCTCCAATATTCTGGGTATGTGAGGTGTACATGCAGATCAAGAACAGCAATTTTAAGAAGTTGCTCTCAATGCATATGTGAGGGGAGGTTGTATTTTTTCCCCATTTGTAGCTTCTTAAAATCAGTGCTCCCACCAGACCTGGAGAACCATATCATTGCAGTCTTGTAGGTATTTTACAAGAGATTCTACGTTTATTGGTGCCTCTTGTAAAATACTTTTGAATTTTCCACTTCCTGACCTGGACATTCCTCTCCACATCAGGAGTCATACCGAAGCACGAATAGGGGGATGGATGTTCCGTTGGGATTTCCATCCTCTCTATTCGTGTCCTCTCCCGATCCCGTCTAACTTCCTCGCACGTTGTATGGGGAAGTAAGACGGGGGCGGGAAAGGGGCAGATCGAGGATGGTGTTAGGGCGGGTAGTGGGCGGTCGTCGATCCCGATGTACAGGGTCGATTCCAATAGTGGATTAAGTTCCCCTAGTCAGCGGGGGACAACGGGCCCGGGGCTCAGAAAGGGCAGGAAGGGGCAGAAGACATTTCCCGCAGCCTGACCCTTGGGAGGCCAGATCTGGGGTCAGGCTATGGGGAATGAACCGTTTTGTCCGGCGGCCGGAGATCACGGCTTTTGAATCGAGCCGCAGTGCCATGGCAACTGAATGCTATGGCACCGTAGCTCCATTCAGAAGCCCTGACTGAGCTATCCAGTCAAGGCCTGTACATGCAGGCTGACCTGTATTGAGGTCCTGGCCTGCACGTACAGGCCTGGATGTGATTCTGATCCCGTGGGGCTAGATGTACCCGCGGGATCGGCATCCCGGCTAACTCTGTGCGGATGTCCATGTCTGAATCAGGCTCATCCTGTCTAAAGTGTGCCTTTATAAAATAGGCCCAGAATTGGCACTGATTTTCTCTCTCCACTTTGGCAAATTTTTATAAATTTACCCTTTTAGGGTAATTTTGTCAATAGAAGAAGCCATGGAGGATGCAGTGGGGGGAAGTGAACAGGCTGTCATGTGGTCTCTCATTGTACTCAACAGGTTTTAGCTTAGCCTTTGAGAAATTTACAGAGATGATACTTACAAAAGAAGTTTGTTGGCTCACATCCAGCTAGAGAACCAGAACTATGTGGACAGATTCTGCTAGTGAATTTTCCAGTCTCCATACTAGTTACCTCCAGTAAATCCAGCAGGAGTAAGGAATGCTCCCGTGAACAAAGAGATCGCTTTTATAAGCAGACTAGCTCAGCTGGGCATAAAGAGGGAAAAATTCTGGCAAACACAAGTGACCAAAACCTCTGGAAATAGGACAACACTGAGTCCAATCAAAATTGTTCCCCTAGCATCTGAAAAAAAGGCCCTGTCCTGCTCAATAGTTCTGGTCACTATCTAAGAGGGTCCCCTCTGTGTCCCTGAAACATGGCCTTTTCTCCTCCTGTGATTTCAATCCAGCCAATATATTCCATGACTGGATTTCCTATCCTCTCGTGACCGCTATTACAAGGGATTGTACCAGGGTCTGCATCTCCATTAACTCTATTTTATTATATGCAGTCCTTTCCAACATTTCGTGTTATATATTGTGACAATGAGAGCTGTGCTGAGCCGATGGAAACAGAGGATAATAGTGAATATGCCTTTAAGACAAGAGACAGGCAAGGTTTCCACAGGGCTAAAACTACAGCCAAGCAAAAGAAGCACGTACTTGCTGAGGCTAAGACACGCCCATGCCTTAACGTAGCTGCAGGCTTAGACTCTAATGACAACCACCTGTGCAGAGATAAGGGTGTGGTAGCTAGGAAGCAGCTTTTTAAACCTGCTTCAGTGCAGAGGGAAGAAAGCAGAAGAAGAGATAGAGGAAGGAGGAAGGAAAGAAAGAAGGAACAGGAGAGACGGGAGACCTGGGAAGCTTAACTCCACGGGGGAGAACAGTTCCAGCCACAGAGGAAGCAATCCTTGTGTGAGAGGTATGCTTGAACCAGAGACCAGCAGATGGGTAGCTGGGAAGGTTGCTGACGAGGTGGAACTAAGTGCAGTGCAAAGTGTTCAAGAGCCAGTTCATACAACCCAAGCTGCCAGAAGGTGGGTGAACGTAGTTACAAACAGAGGTGACCAGAACCCAGCCAGTGGCAGAGAAGCAGAGCTGAACACAGGTGAAGCATTAAAGCAGTTATTCCAGGGAAAGAAGCCCCACTCCCCAGATACAACCGTTTCTTGCCAGGGAGAGCAGCCCTGGAAAGAAATCCTGAAGTTTCTATAAAGTAGTAAGTTGGAAGGAACTACTGAGAACCCAGAAAGAGATAAACAATTTGTAAGGCAGGAGGGCTTGCAAATTGATTCTATTGAACCAGATTCTGTTTGTGATGAATCTCCAATGGATTGTTCTTTATGCAAGAGAGAAGCTTGAAAGTTGCTAGAAAAGGACTGTGAAAAGAAGTTTTTAAGAGCAATCTTTCACCTAGCCAGGAGAATGCTAGGAGCTTCCATTAAGGTAAAAGAACTTTGCTAAAGCCAGCGTCTGATAAGTAAAGCAGCATTTGGATAAATGACAAGAATTTACCTGTGCTGAATGAATGGAAAAGAAGCTTTAATACATGTGCTGAAATGTTTGCTGAAAACAGCTGCTGTGTTTAAAAGTGTTTTCAGTTCTGCAGCTCCAGTTATACTTTTGTTTCCTGTAAGCTTTTCATTTGGAGAATGATCCTTTTTGCCTGCATTTGAATTTAATGCGTGGAAAGAAACCCAAAATAAAATTCTTGTTTTGCCTTAACAAACCCCAGTGGTCACATACTACTTTGTCTTTAAGTAAATGATAAAGAACTACAAGTCCCAGGATTCCCTGCTGGAGACAAAGTTACAAATCTTTATTTAAGGATAAATATGGCATCCCTTTGCCTGTAAGCCTCTGGCCCAGGCAGGGGGTCACTACAATATATGGGCACAATCATCTTCCACAACTACCCTAATCATGCCCAAATGAACCAACAGATGCCTCAAACCTGTTAGCAATACAAGTTTATGCAGTTAAATTGTTATTTTGTTATAGTGTTCCATTTCTTTGTAAAACAGCGTACCTTATGGTTCTGTTAATCTGTTGTTTAATTGTGCAGCGAGCTATTGACTTTTGAAAGAAAAAAAATACAGAAAGCAAAAGTGCCGGCTCTTGTGACTCCAGCATGCTTGTAAGACCCTGATGGGTCCTGCCCCCTCCGATGATGGTTTTTGCATCAGGGAGAGGAGGGTGGAACCACCAGGAGCTTACCAGCACGCTGGACTCCAGAAGAGAATAGGCACTTTTTTTTTTCCTTCATTGGGCTGTGCTTATTTTTTATTTTGCTGCCTTGGGCCTGCCACTGCCTTCCTGCTGCTTTTTTCTCTCTCGGATGAGCTTTAGTGGGGAAAAAGTGGCAGGAAGACAGTGGCAGGCCATAGATGGCAAAATAAAAAATAAACATAGCTGCCTGAAGCGCCCCCCTTGAAAATGCCACCCCTGACTCTACTAACCATGATAACAGCCGTGGAGGGGAAATCTTCCTTCTCCCCCACCAAGCCCACTGTCAGGAGCAGAGGCACTGTAGGGAGAAGCGAGGAGGATGCATGAAAACCCATGCAGGAAGGGCATCCCGTGACTGCTGTTCACATAACTCTGGATTACTGTAGCACAGTCCTTCCCAAATCTGTTCTGGAGGCTCCCCAGCCAGTCTGGTTTTCAGGATTTCCATAATGAATATGCAGGAGGTAGATTTGCATGCAGTGGAGGCAGTATATGTAAATCTCTCTTATGAATATTTTTAGTGGAAAACGGGACTGGCTGGGGTGCCTCCAGGACGGGTTTGAAAACCACTGGTGTAGCATCATGCCAATCAGGGGGAGGGTTGGGAAGAAATCTCCAACAACAGTGTCCTCAGATGTGTCCACCAAACTCGTTTGCCTTCTTACTTGGACACACTATGCTTGAAATCAGCATCAGGGTCATGCAGGGCAGGAACAGCTGCAGTCATGTGAAGCACTGCTTCTGAGCATGCTGTGGTGTGGCGCTTCTCTCCGCCTCGTGTTGCCGCCATTGATTCACTCAAAGCCGGAGGTGAAGAAATGAAAACTTGCATTACAGCCCAAGTGATGGGACTATAGAGCTTAGTATTTGGTATGGCTGGGCAGGCTGGATAAGCCATATGGTCTGTCTACTTTATCTATGCTTCAGCTTGTGGGGTGTAGCTCCCATGTCCTCACTGGACACCTTTCCCCAAGGCTCAAACAGCATTTGTGACATTGTGGAAGACTCCACTACAAGCAAGTCACCAGGAGATTACGTCATTATAAGCCACAATTGTGCTTTGCGATCTCTGGGGCTTAACGTGAACTCTCCAGGGATGAGGACGATCTTGAGCTGGCCTGATTTCTTCCCCAATGGCTGCAACACTGGGTTCTCTCTGGCTATATTTAGGGCCACAAATTTGTCTATATAACCCATTACAGGAGTTGCTGGTAGTAGAGTAAAAGACTCGGGACAACATTCTCCATTTTGCCATGGCTTCAACGGGTAAGTAGATTTGTGCAAGAACATTTTGAAATCTACTAACATCTTCTCAACTCCCTTCAGAAAATCATATCGGCCTTGGGATGTGCTCTTGATAAATCTTAAATATTCTGCACTTGCCATCCTAAATATTTTGAAGGTTTATGGTTCAGTATCTGGGTATAAAGCTAATTCTACAGCAGTGGTTGTCAAACTTGGGGTCAGGACCCCAAATAGGGACACATCATTAGTGAATGCAGTCACAGAAACATGGCCGTTTCCCTTCCTCTCTGGACTTTCACTGTTACTTAAGTCAAGTAGTGGCAATCACCAGTCAGTACGTGACCTTTGAGCCAGTGAACATTCATAGGCCCTTGCCCCTCCTGTTGGAACGGAGACCCATGCTGAGCGCTGGGGTCTGTAAGCACACACTGCACGCTTGCACAAGGGACCCTGTGCTGACCGCTGCTGCTGTTGCCTCTACTGTTGCTTCTGCCTTACTGCTTTAGAAGAGTGGAGAGTGGGGAAGGAGGCTGGAGATATGCCAGTCTGATTCCATCATCTGGGGTCACACAAATTTCTGGTTGTTAAAATGGAGTCATATGGGATAAAAATTTGAAAAACACTGTTTTAAGGAATCTGAGATTTTCCAGGTTGGACCAAAGACTTGTGTTTCTGAAGAACTGTCTGCATTGAAATAGGCAAAAGATGATTTTCATTACTTGAAGTAAGAAATGTTTCTTCAAAATTAAGAAAGAGTGGCATATAAAAATGAATAAATAAAAATAAAAATTAGTTTAAAATAAAATTTGTTCTAGTTGTTTTGGCAGATTTATACTTAAGCTGGGTTGGGAAAAATCAATTTATTGAAAATTAGGGGCATGTTTACTGAAGGATTTAATGCATGCTAATAAAGTTAACATGTGTTAAGTGCCCAGAACTATTTTATTTCTATGGGTGCAGTGGATTTTAACCTGTGTTTATTTCATTAATGCATGTTAACTTTATTAACTCGTTTTAACCTTTAATAAATATGCCCCTTAGTGTTTGAGCATTTTTCCTGGATTATTTCTTTTCTAAAATGTGCCTTTATGTGCAGCTATTATTATTATTATTATTAACAAACTTTTATATACCGCAACCTTCCAGTGATCAGGTGCGGTTTACATATAACAGTTAAGGAGACAGAAAGACATTTCTGTTTTTACATTGAACATTGCATGAATTATGTACATTAACAGTTAAACTGTTAAACTTTTAAACATTGGGGAACTATATACAGTTAACTATGTACAGTTAGTAAATGAGGTCAACAGTAAAGGTAGCTATGTAAAAACATCATATTCAGTGTCACGGTCATAATATCATGAGGCAATTGAAGTGTTAGATTCAATGAGTTAAATAGATTATCCCTTTTCATATTGGTTTTGAGAATTTGCCAGTGGACCGTAGTGGGAGATAAAGAGGTAAGTTTTTAAGGTTTTGCGTAAGTCTTTAAGGTCGGTTAAGGCTCTGATTTCATCTGGTAGTGAGTTCCAGAGTATAGGGGCTGCATAGGAGAAAGCTTTTTTATTTGTTGTTTTTTTGGTCTTTGTGAATTCTTTTGGAATCTTTATTTTATTAGCGTTGCCTCTTCTATGTGCAGATTGGGGTGTGTCTTTAGTGATTAGATTATTTAGGGTAGCTGGGGTAGTGTTATTTAATGCTTTAAAGGTAGTTATTATTAATTTATAGTTTATTCTACATTGGATAGGGAGCCAGTGTAGTTTGGCTAGATAGGGTGAAGTATGCTCAAAAGGGTGTATCTTCATTATAGTTCTGGCTGCAGTGTTTTGGGCCAATTGGAGTCTTTTGATGTTTTGGTTAGTTGTGCCTAGTAGAGAGAGGTTGGCAACAGTTGTGGTCAACATTATTGGCACCCTTGCAGTTCAACACCTTAATGTCCAATATCACCTAAAAAAAAGTGGCACGTGAAATGGCTTTGGACTAGACAGTATATGCACACATATTTGACACATACTGTAAAAGAATCAAATAAAACGAGACCAATTTAAAAAGGAAGTAGTATTAAAAATTGAGAGATTTCCAGGACATGATTATTGGCACCCTTATAAACAATTCAAATTGGTTTGAATAGAAGAACCACATTTCCATTGCATTAAAATTAGATACACCTGTGTCAAAAAAACATAATTACTAACATCAATATGACCACTTCTCACACCGACCCTTGTCTGGTCAGTTGGTTAAAAGCAATGAAAGATGAGTTCACTCCATCTATCTTAGCAATAGTCAACCAATTCTTAAGACAAGAACACATGCCCACTGCTCTAAAACATGCAATCATCTGTCCAATATTAAAATCAAATACAATTGACAAAGACCATCCTAACTCTTACAGACCCATCTCCAGTCTACTGTTTATGGCAAAGGTTATTGAAAAAATAGTACAGATCCAACTTCAAGTCTTCATTGAATTAAACGCCCCCCCCCCCCCTGAGACAAACAACACCACAGATTCAGACCTTTTCATAGTGTAGAGATACTTATGCTAGCATTTATTGACAGACTCATTTGTGGCATGAACAACAACAGACAAGCATTTATCTTAATATTCCTTGACATTGCCTCAGCCTTTGACAGTATCAGTCATAAAATACTCATTAGAAGACTTCAACAGATTGGTCTACATGGTACAGTAATTCAATGGTTTAAATCCTACTTAACTGACCGCATACAGCAGGTTCAGATCAGACAAACAACATCTTCAACCTTCAAACAGGAATAAGGCATTCCACAAGGTTCTTCCCTCTCTGCCCTACTTTTTAATCTTTATATACAACCAATCTGTAACATCTTTAAAAAACATAAGGTATATTACCACATCTATGCGGATGATAGAATGATGTAAATATATCCAATCCTACATACTATCAGATAATCTACATCCTGTCTAGATGATGTCATAGAGTGGTTAAAAATGCACAATCTAAAAATAAACATTAAAAAACCCGTAGTACTATATGTATCCCGAAACCAAAATTTTAATCCATCGTCAAAATTCCACATACAAGGGTCTGAGCTGGACGTAAAAAAAGAAGTGAAATACCTAGGGATCACTCTAGATCAGTCACTAAACATAGTATCTCACATAAAATTAATTACTAAAGCCATATTCTTCAAGCTACATATGATACAACACCTCAGACCCCTCCTAGAAAGCTATGAATTTAGATCAGTCTTACAAGCTCTAATCATACCCCATTTTGATTATTGTAACAGTATTCTGCAAGGACTGCCTAAGAAAACAATCCAACAACTCCAGTTGGCACAGAATCTTGCTGCATGCATAATTCATAAGGCTCACCTTTCAGACCATATCACCCTACTTCTCCATTAGCTTCACTGGTTACCCATTGCAACAAGAATAAAATACAAATACATGATGTTAGTCTTCAAGCTCCACAATAACATAGCCCCTTCATACCTATCCTCTCTCCTCAATACATCCTCAAACACAAGAACCAGAAGGAGCTGTTCCCAAAACACTTTTGAAATACCCTATCACATCCGCAAAACCAATCACTCCACAAGTACTAGAGCATTCACTTATGTTGCTCCAGGGCTCTGGAATGTGCTTCCGGATAAATTAAGAGCAATAAAAGAGCTCCAACTGTTCTGCAAGGAACTCAAGCTATACCTTTTCCTTGATTATCATGGTAACCTGACTGACAATCCTCAAACACAACGAACATAGACACTACTAACATACATAGGTCCCTGATCATCATTCCCATCAAAATAACTACCAATATTAATCCTTGGATAATGGAGTACTCCCAATTGCTTTATCGTATATGAATTGATTGTAATATGTTTGACAGCTGTTAAAATATTAATGAGTGTTTTCTATGTTATAATGTAATGTTATTGTGTTATGTTCAATGTAACCGCCCTCTGGAAGGGGTGGTAGAGAAAAACTAATATATAAATAAAAATTGTCAATATTCACATGACTTGAATCATCCAATGAATGATGGCTCTAATGTTTAAAATGGCCACATTCACTCTGTTCCATTTTCACAATGGTGAAGATAAGAGAGCTGCCTGAGACAGTCAGAAAAGCCATTATTGCCAAACATTAATTTTCAAAGGGGTACAAGGCCATCTCCAAAGACCTTGGGATTCCCGTGTCTACAGTTCGCAATGTTATTAACAAGTTTTTTGCTCATTGAACTGTCAAGAACCTCCCAGGATGTGGCGAGAAGCGAAAAATTAATCCAAGAAGTCTTCAAAGGTTAGTGTGAACTGTTGGGAAAACACCATGTACAACATTCAAAGAGCAATCTGGAGTGGTGCTTTCAACCTGCACCATATGCCTTGCATTAAACAAAGAAGGACTTCATGGGTGAAGGCCAAGGAGGACCCCACTGCTCAAAGACAGACATAAAAAAGCATGCCTGATCTTTGCCAAACCCACTTTGAGAAACCACAGTCCTTCTGGGAAAATGTTCTGTGGATAGATGAAACCAAACAAGCTATTTTGCAATGCAGACCAGTGATACATTTACAGGCAAAGAAATGAAGCTTATAAGGAAAAAAACATCCTTCCTACAGTTAAATATGCTGGAGGTTTCATAATGTTGTAGGGCTATTTTGCTGCCTCAGGAGTTGGAGGCCTGGAATGTATTAAAGGAATGATGAAGTCAGAGAACTGTCAAGGTATTTTGAAGTGAAATGTGTTAACTAGTGTCAGAAAGTTAGATCTTGGTTGAAGATCATGGGTCCTCCAGCAGGACAATGAACCAAAACATAGATACAAAAGTACAAAAGAATTGTTAAAAAGGAAAAAATGGACTGTTTTAAACTGGCTAGCAATGAGTCCTAATCTGAATCCAATCGAGAACCTTTGGAAAGAGCTGAAATCTGCCATTGGTAAAAGGAATCCTGGAAACATTCATGAGCTGGAACAAATTGCAGTTGAGAGTGGGAGAAACTACCAGCAGACAGATGTACGAAACTTATAGATGACTACAAGAAACATTTGGAGTCTGTCCTCACTGCCAAGAGTTGTGCAACCAAATATTAGTGAAGGGTGCCATTAATCCTGTCCAGGTCATATTTTGTTTTTTTCTCAGAAATTACTACTCATAAGTTGCACAGACATCTTTTTTTTGTTGTATACCTTTGAACATACTATAAAAATATTATGACAACATACAGTTGGAAAATTTACAATTATTTCTCAAGATATTGTACACAACATACCTAAACTGCAAGGGTGCCAATAATGTTGGCCACAACTGTATTCCTGTCAAAGTACATACTAGTATTACTATATTTTTGTGGAATAAATTTTTTATGTAACCAGTTAAGAAAGGAATGGAAGATAAAACAAAGGATATTATAATGCCTCTGTATCGTTCCATGGTGCGACCGCAGCTTGAGTATTGTGTGCACTACTGGTCGCCGTATCTTAAAAAGGATATAGCGTTATTAGAAAAGGTACAGAGAAGAGCCACCAAAATGGTAAAGGGGATGGAAGGATACCCCTAGGAAGAGAGGCTAAAAAGATTAGGGCTCTTCAACCTGGAAAAGAGACGGCTGAGGGGAGATATGATAGAAGTCTATAAATTAATGAATGGAGTGGAACAGGTAAACTTAGATCGATTGTTTACATCATCAGAACATAGAAAGACTAGAGAACATGCAATGAAGCTGCAGGGTAAACTATTTAAGACTAATCAGAGAAAATATTTTTCCACTCAACGTCTAATCAAACTCCGGAATTTGTTACCGGAGGATGTAGTAAAAGATGTTAGTGTTGCTGGGTTTAAAATAGGTTTGTAGAAGTTCCTGGAGGAAAGGTTCATAAACCGTTATTAAAAGGGACCTGGGATATCACTGTGCATTGTGGAACCTGTGTCTTTTGGGGAAACTGCTAGGTACTTTTGACCTAGATTCGCCACTGTTGGAAACAGGATACTGGGCATGATGGACCTTGGTCTGACCCAGTATGGCATATCTTATGTTCTTATGTTCTCTATGGCTTTTGAAGGAAAGTGAGCTTATGGTGTTACCTAGTCTATAAATGTGACCCTGGTTCCAAAAGTGTGACTTCTAGGTTTATATTTGACCTTAACCTCTACCTCTATTGATTAGTAGTATCTATATTTTTTGTTAAATAGCAGGGGCTTAATTCTTCCTCTAGGCCCATAACCCAGCCCTAGAAGGAATATGTTTATATTTATGTTTATTAATACTTATACTGCTTTAATCAGTGAAATCAAAGTGATTTACAAAACCAATAAAGAACTTAGAAATGAACTCCATTTCTTAGCAGGAAAGAGAAATAAGCATAGAAGAGGTTTGGGCAATACATTAAGGGATAAGGACATAAGAAAGATAGAAGGACAAAAGGACATAAGGATGGTATGACATCATCACAATACAGTGACCCCAGCAGAGGACCATCATCTTGGCGAATGATCATAGGGAGTCAAAAACCTACGTAAAAAGATGGGCCTCTAGCCTTGACCTAAACTTCTTATGACAGACTTCTGTGCGTAATGCAGGACATCAGAATAGAAATTACTGCTTCTTTGAAGTCTCATCATTTAACTGAAGGTGACAGAGAAATAAATGTTTGCTTCATTTCAGTGCTGAACTGAGCTGGTGTTGCTGGAGTATGAATTCTGTGCCAAGAGGGAACTTCGCTGTTTTTGTGGTTACTACCGTGCTGGTGTCTGTGGACTTTACTGTGGAAGTCTGTGAGCTGGCTGTTTCCCCATTGTGTTTTTCCTTCAATAAACTTTATGAAATTGATACCACTTAAAGGAACTTGGAGTGACTCCTTTCCAGGGAGAATGAGGGATCTGTTTCCAGAAGACTGCTGCAATCTTTGTAACAAATCCACTGCTGTGCTAAAATAAGCCAACTATAAAGGAAAAGACAGGCCTTCGTGCCATATGAGAGAATTGTCTTTTCTTGCTTGGTAGAAGGTATGACCATCAGTATGGTCTACTACACCATCTGCTCAACTACCATTCTGAAAAACCCAGTAACTAGGGATGAGATTACAACCCATCACCAGCAAAGGATTAGTGTAACCAGCAAAGGATTAGTGTTCTGTTTGTAGTAAGGCATTGGTGAAAATTGCCGGTATTGTTATTTTAAAGATATTATGAAGTTGCAGCAACCCTAGACCCTTGTTTATTTTTTTATCATGGAGCAACAAGGGAAGTTAGTAGTAGTAAACTGAATGGCTGATGTCACAATATTATGGGTCTCTAGAGGAAAATGGAGTGGAATTTGGCACTGATAACAGCAATAGGTTTCTTAAAACATAGGGTTTCCTCATAGAAGATTGTGTTAGGGGCACACTGTAGACGATGCCTGTGAGTGATGACAGCTATCATAGCAACTGTGCAGGAAGTCAGCAGTAACAAGCTGCATAGTTGGTGTCACAGTATAGTGGGCCCGTAGAGGACGTTAGAGCTGAGTTTAGCACCGATATAGTAATATATCCTGCAGCATGAGGTTTCCATGTGGGAGAAGTGTGAGTGATCAGCTCTCAGAGTTGCTGTTTGCTTTGTGATGTTACTGTCATATTACTCTTCTTCTAAGGTCTCTTCACTGGCTTCCTATCCGTTACCACATTCAGTACAAACTTCTTATCTTGACACATACATGCATTCACTCTGCTGCTCCTCCTTACCTTTCCTCTCTCCTTATACCCCTCCCCGTGATCTCCGTTCCTCTTCTACCTTCCTTCTCTCTATGCCGTTCTCTTCTTCCGCTAATTCCAGGCTTCATTCTTTTAACCTTGCTGCTCCATTTGCCTGGAACAACCTGCCCCTGTCCCTGTGTCAAATCTCTTCCTTCACCCTCTTCAAGTCCAAGCTCAAGACTCACCTCTTTGAGACCACCTTTGTCCCTTCCCTTGTGTTTCAACTCCTATTGCCCTTATTCCTATCGTATTATTTTGTCCTGTATGTTTGTCTTCTATATTGTAAGCTCTTTGAGCAGGGATTGTCTTGTGTCTGTTCAGCACTGCATATACTTGGTAGTGCTTTGTAAATGCTTAATAATAATAGTAATAATGTGTGTGTGAGAAGCAGTTAGAGAAGTTTGGTTCTGCTCCTGTGCTGTGAGGGCAGTGTTTAAGAAGACTAGGGACTGAGCAGCCTGAGGGAAAAGATAAAAACATGAAAATGCTGGCGTTTACCAAATATGAGGAGGGGGTAGCTGTATAATTTAAAGCAAGAAGAAATCTTTGAAAGACGGAATCTGAGAAAAAAGTCAGTCAGAGCTGAAATTAATATAACAATCCTATGAGAATTCTGTAAGCAAACATTAGTGCTATGGGAACCGAAAGGAAAAGCAAAGTTCAGAGACAGCAGCTTGGTAATGTAATTAATTCACTTGAATGTTCTAAGAGTGACAAAATTAAAGGCATCGGGGAGGGAGGGGGGAGGCACACGTTTATTATTGTTTATTTTCTTATTAGAAGTCAGTGATACTTAGGTTTCAGTGATGGAGGAAAACACACATTCCAGTCAGTGTATTTTTCTTGCCAAAAAGAGTAAAGAGGTTTTTAAAATTGATTTTAATGTAGAAGTAGGAATGCAAGTCTTCACCAGAAACGAGGGGGCAAGAGGACAGCCTTGCTGAGGAACACTGTCCATCTTCTTTTGGGATCTGTATCATCACTTGACACTGGAGCTCTTGGTCACATGAGCTCACTACAAGAAATACAAAAGTAATTTATTTCTGAACAGGGGAAATGCAATGGAGATATTTAAATACCAAAGAGGTTGTGGTAATGTTCAGAAAGGCACACCTATTTCTATGTAAATTAAGTTTTAGAGTTGGTGGTCATACTATGGGGCTTGGTGAGGGAAAGGTAGGGTACTTGTAAGCAGCATCAGGAAGTGTATGTTTACGGATGGGGTGGAGAACTTGGAGGAGGAGTTGGTGGAGACAAAAACTGTTGTAAAATTCAAAAAACACATAGGATAAACTCAGAGGATCCCTGGTAGCAAAAGAATGGACATGTTGTGTTGGGGTAACCGGCAAGGAGAAGCAGATGTTCCCTTAAAAGGCAATAGCATAACTTTAATGGGTTAGGTGAAGGACAGGAGGGAAAGGAATCTGAGTGTTGTGTTCCATATAGGAATTTGTATGCATGTTTTTTGCATGTACTGAAGAGCACAGTTCTTGGAAAAAATAAAATGATAGTTCCAGGAAATGTTGATTGTATGTTTCAGAATGATTTAATTCTTCTTAGTGTTATTTACCTGTTCAGAAATTTGAAAGATGACAACCTACAAGCAAGAACAAAAGTTATCATGAATGTATCTGTTTAGCAGCATTAAGAAGAAAGCTGTCAGATTTATGATATAGTTATCAATGTGAGATGTTTGAAAAATCTCCTTTTTCCAGAGGAGATAATGTTCTAGCCTGTTAATAAATTAAAGGCTAGATTTTGTAAAGTGTGCTACAGCTTGGGTGGTCCTCTGAAAGGTGGTATATAAAGCTAATTAACTTAGGGTCATGTTTAAGTGTGCTAGGCTTTTGTAGGTATCACACACATCAAGTGAGGTTTTAGAAGGGCTGTCTAGGAGGAAGTTGGGATGTCCAGGGCACCATGCCCAAAATTCGGGGGGAATGGCAGCAGTGAAAGGAGGCACAAGTAAGTGCCTTCTGAAATTGTTTTGTCTTTTTCCCAAAAGATGCACTTCTTTGTAACCAGTTCTGACAAAGAGCCCATGCAAATAGCGAGGTCGGGTACATGCACGTTTGGAGGGCATTTCAGAAATGTGGATGTCTCTGAAATGTACGGCCACCGAAATAGGTAGTTGGATGTGCCAGCCAGGAGTATTTCAGAATGGGGGCATCTGTGTTATGAGACATACATATCCTGGCCGGCCATTTCATATCAACAGATTGGTGACATTGGGGCTGTAATTTTACATGCAGCTTTTGTTGTCATGATAAAATTTACTGTGGTGGTGAGAGGACACTGTGCTCCTCCCCCTGCGAGTGTTGCTGCAGTGAAATGAGCACCTTTTTGCACCTTATTCGTGGTCAGGAGCAAGTATAAGCATGGAGAGATCAACAGCCAGGGCAAGATGTGCTTGTGCCAATCTGAAATTGCACAGAAATGTGCCTCTCCATTGCACCACCCACCTCATGTCTCCACCACACCCCCGTGCTACAGTATATGGATGTGCTTGCACTGGGGACATCCATATGCCCAGTTTTTTTTAAAATGGATCCAGGGATGTTTCTGTGATTTGCACATCTGAATGTCTGCTTTCAGACATCCAAATCATGAAAAGAACTCCCCAATGCACGGTACATGCAGAAGTCATGCGCTACCTAATAGGGGCATGAACAGCATGGCCACAGCAGATACTACACTGATTCAGACTACAACACGCTCTGGCAGCAATGCAAATACATTTGACAGCACCCACTAAAGTGGCATCAATTGCACCTACACTAACTGCAACACTGACAGCCAACGAAGAACAATACCAGGGGTGAAGAAGAGGAGGCGGCTTTCTCAACCTGAGGCTGGAGACAGGGTGAACTGTGACTTTTACTAACTTATACTCTGCATCTTTATCAATTCCTCTTTATCTTGACTAAAGTCTTTCAGTAAACGTTAAAAGTTCACCTTTGAGATATTGGAAGTGGCAGAATGAGTGATCTCAGGGGCCACTGGGCTTTCTGTCATAACTCGTCCTATCCCAGAACTCTGAAAACCAGGGTAGTAGATCTAATGAAGACAGTGTTAGCTCCTATGAAGTATGTGCTTTGGATCTCTCCACAAAGAAATCCATTCCCTATGAGAGAATGCTGTACCACACCATATCCACTTTGTTTCTCATAATCTTGTGCTATACTGAACACACTATGTTGGAAGATGGTATGGAGAACAGGATGATGGATTAAGAAGAATCTCCTCATGTCCTCTCCCTATTTACATCTGGAAGCAGAAGAAGAAGAGCTGGTTGCTAGGAAAAGAACCCTGGTTAATATAAGCGTTTGTGATGGGTGTCACTAAAGTTTTCATCTCAGCCTACAATGGGGTGCAATTAGGGGAAAGTCTGGGCCCTGGAACCAGCATGTGAATTTGTCTGGGAGATTGACAAGGGGGCAGTAGGAGCCCAGTCCAAGGAGAAGGACTGGGAGATGCCTTAGTGGGAGTATAAATTCCCAGACATTTAGAGGGAAAGTATCTTTTTGAGCCCTTTAGAGGAAGCATCCTGTTCACCTCATCTGGGGACAGAAGAGTGGAAGTAAGAGTGCTAGGAACATGATGAAGACCAGCCTTAGGAAGCTGCTCTGCAAACAGGAAGACTGCTGTCAATAACTGTGACACAACCAACAGGCTCAGCAAGGGCTGCTCACCATAGAGGGACTGTTTCTACCAAGCTGGCCTAAAAATGCTGAACTGTCAAGGACCAGTTGAGTATCCAGTATCAAGAGGTCTGGAGGCAAACCAAACCATACAGGAGTATCAGAGCTGGCCCTAGGGCTGGTATAACATAGTGGGTGCCCTAGGCAAAACTTCAGCCTTATGCCTCCCCCACCCCGATATTATGATAATTAAACTCAACAGTCATGATCATCTGAACACCATCCTTGCAACAGCAATCCTATATAAACCTATCATTGGGCATCATCCTTTTATATACTAGACATTGCTTTGTATGCTTGTGCGGGCCTGCTCTTCCTGCAGGTAAAAGAATGTGCTCCTGGCTCTTTGAGTTTGTGATTATCAGAATCTATTGTTTTCCTTTGACTGCTGAAGCTCTTTGCTATCCCTCCAGAAGCTGCTGCCCTAGGGAACCACCTAGTCTGCATGATGTTTAGACCGGCCCTGAGGAGGTGCCTAGCCTGATAGGGAATCCGGATGAGAACCTGAAAGCACAAGACCCCCAGAATAAATTTCTGCCACTAAAGGGGAAGAACCTTGAACCAGCTGACACAGCTAAGGGCCTTCAGGATACCTCAGTAAGCACTGGAGAAAGTGGCGTGAGTAAGAAGGAGAGCATAAAATCCACCTTGTACCAAGGGATGATGCAGAGGACTATAGAACTGAACTATTAACTGAAATGTGCACCTACCTCATTTAAAAGTTGCTACCGGCATCTTGCACTGCTGTGAAGTATTGCCTTGACTGCTGTAGGGTTTCAGTAAAGTTGGAGTTTTGTTACATTAACTGGAGTGGGGTGCATAATGTGACTGAACCCTGCATCTAAGAGGGACTTTGATAAAGCATGGCTGCTAGCCTGTAGTATCCAGTACCTGCTTGGTAGTCTCTTGGCTTTGACCGCTCAGAACTCTTAAAGCAAAAATCTTAAAATCTTGTAGTATACAAGCAGGAATTTGCTTGGGTCAACCTTCCCAGACTTGCCCCATTACACTTTAGTATCCGATAGCTCAAAAACTCTAATGGAACACAACCCCTAAAAGTTCAAAACCTATCAAAAATCTCTTAAAATATTAGTCGGGATAGCTTTAAGTTTACTTTGCTGGGAAAAAAGTCTGAAGTTAAGATAGAAAAATGTACAGTTCATCTTAGAAGTATGTATGCCATTAATGTGAGCTCATGGGTGGGGGGCAGGGAGTAATTTTATGGGTTTTTTTTGCATGTAAAGTCTGTTTTACACATGGAAGAGGGCTTTTATAAGATTATGTGACTGTATATATGCTTAAAGAGTATATACTTGGAAAAGGTGTACTAATTATATGCAGTCTGTGCATAGGCATTCCTAGGGTTGTAGTTTGTGCAGAAAGGAGACAGAGCTGCAATGTCTACATGTGTTTTATAAAATATGCATGCATTTGGTATGTGCATAAATGTACAGCTTTTTCAGAGCAGATATAAATTTATGTGTGGGCATTTGTGCACTATTGGAGAAGGTTCTAGGAACCAATTTTATAAAGGCACATGTTGCCTATGTTGCCTTTACAAAATAGGCTAAAAGTAGGCATCTCTTTGAACGTACGTGTCCTGATATAAAATCAAGCCCATATAGCTGTCCTTTGGTGTACAAATCAAACAGTGTGTGCATCAAGGTATCTGAACTCTTCAATAATAGATAGTAGCATAGACAATGATAACAAAAAAGACCAATTGGCCCATCGAATCTGCCCAGTTATTCCTGTCCATACCACCAAAGATACAACCAGCTGCCAGCTACAGAGCATGACAAGTTATAAGATATTATTCCTTCTCAAAGACAATTTTTTTTTTGTCTTCCTCCATTGTACTCTAACCTCCTGGGTATCTGAATGCAAGATCCATTTATTAGTTCCCATCCAGCACCCCTTACTTCCCATGCTCAAATGCACAATTTCACCATATTCCAAGCAACGTTCAACATCAATATGACTGCCGTTCAAGCATCCAGTTTCCTAGGATCCCACCACCGCTCTGTTGCACTAGCTCAGTCAAAAGGAGATGTGTCTAGCAGACTGACCTTGCAACGTCTTCATACTGATAACTTTGTCCTACCTAATTTATACTGTGTCTAGCTGCAAAGCATTTAGAGTAGGATTTTGGAAATGGTTGTTGGCTACTGAAGGAAAACACAGGTGAGCATGGCAAAGAGAAGATTGTCATGCACTTAGTGTGAGCTCATCTCCAAGAAACACAACAAATTCTACTAACATTCAAAAAGGCCCTCAAGACAGCCTACTTCACCAAGGACAAGACATAATACCTTCATGCAACCGCCTCTGTTCTCCCTCCCATTCCCTCTCCCCCTCCCACTTCCTTCCCCCTTAACCATTGTTCATCCCTTGTATTAACTCCTCTCCAAGTTCTTTGTCCTGTTACAATGTATCAAGTTTTGTTTCAATGTAAACCGCCTTGACCATAGGATAAAGCAGTATAGAAAACCTGTTTAATTAATTAATTAATTCACAACATTGAAGAGACCGGTAAGGGACTAAATCCAAAATTTGAGCAGGAAAGGACTCTTTGTTTACTACAGTAGCATATAACAGAAATCAAAAAAGTGGTATTTTTATAATTGCATTTATTCAAGAACATAAGAAATGCCATACCAAGGTCTATCAAGCATTTCCAACAGTGGCCAATCCAGGTCACAAGTACTTGTCAGTTTCCTAAAAAGACGCACAGGTTCCACAATGCTCATCCAGAGGTAAGCAGTGGATTTCCTGGGTTCTCTTTAATAATAGTTTATGGACCTTTCTTCTAGGAGCTTGTCCAAACCATTTTAAACTCAGCTACACTAACAGCTTTTACTACATACTCCAGTAACAAATTCCAGAGTTTGATTACACGTTGCGTAAAAATATATTTTCTCTTATTAGTCTTATTAGGTTACATTGTAGAGTGATTGCATGTCCTCTAGTCTTTCTACTTTTTCATGGCGTAAACAATCAATCTACGTTTACCTGTTCCCCTCCATTCATTAATTTATAGGCCTCTTTCATATCCCCCCTCAGCCATCTCTTTTCCAAGTTGAGGAGCCCTAACCTTTTAAGCCTCTCCTCATAGGGGTTATCCTTCCATTCCCTTCACCATGGAATGATACAAAGGTATTATGATATCTTTGGTTTTATTATCCTTCCTTTCCTTATGATTCCTAGCATTCTCCTTGCTTTCTTGGCTGCCGCTGCATACTGAGGGTTTCAATGTATTATCACGACGACGCCTAAATCTTTTTCCTGGGTGGTGGTTTCTAAGGTGGTACTTTTGTATCGTGTAACCAAAGTTTGGTTGTTCTTTCCTAGGTGCATGACTTTGCAATTGTCCACATTTAATTTCATCTGCCATTGCCTGCTGTGACATTGACCCAGTTGATACCGGGGTAATTGAAATCACCCATTATTACTATGTTGTAACTTTTGTTAGCTTCCCTGATTTCTTTCAGCATTTCATCATCCATCTGTTCATTCTGGCCAGGCAGTTAGTAGTACACCCCCACTGCCATTGCCTTCCCCTATTTACATAGAATTTCTATCTATAAAGATTCTACATTGAATTTTGTTTCCTGCAAAACTTCAATCCTGTGTGACTCAATGCACTCTTTTGCTGATATCCTTCAAGGATACATCCTTCTGAACCATGCACTCTTGGGCGACTGTCAGCTTTCATCTATTATCTAGATTAAAAGCTGCTTTATCTCCTTTTTAAGGGTTAATGCCAGCAGTCTAGTTCCATCTTGGTTAAGGTAGAGCACATCCTTTTGGAAAAGTCCCTCCCTTCCACAGAATGTTGCTCAGTATCTAGCAAATCCAAAACTCTTATCTTTGCGCCATCATCTCATCCATGCTTTAAGACTTCGGAGCTCTACCTGCCTTTTGGGTCTTGTGTGTAGAACAGGAAACATTTCAGATAATGCTATCCTGGAAGTTCTGGATTTCAACTTCCTACCTACCATAGCACCGAAACATTTCAGATAATGCTATCCTGGAAGTTCTGGATTTCAACTTCCTTCCTACCATAGCACCGAAACTATTCTCACAGCCCTACTTTCTGAGCTTCACTGTGCTCACGACCGTGGTGATTTCTCTCTGGTGGTATCCCTGGACCTCTCTTCCGCTTTTGATATGGTCGATCACCGCACTCTCCTGTCTCGTCTGACTTTGGTATTTGTGGGACCGTCTTACAGTGGTTTCGTTCCTTTCTGTCCTCACGCACCTTTTCCGTGCACTCCCTTCACTCTGCCTCCACTCCATCCCCTTCTACTTGCGGTGTCCCTCAGGGATCTATTCTTGCCCCCCTACTTTTCAATGCCTTCCTCGCTCCACTTGCTCTACTTATCCAACAATCTGGCATTTCCTTCTATATTTACGCTGATGACATCCTGCTGGTTCACCATACTTCCCCCTCCACTCTCGACCTGGTTCCACTTAACCGTTGTTTGTCTTCTATTGCATCATGGTTCGACTCTAACTTTCTACACGCTAATCCCGCCAAGTCCTCTGCAATTTGGTTCTCCTTCGGTCTCTCTTCTCCCTGCTTGTCCCCTGTAATGTCTTCCCACTCAATTCCCCTGGTTCCAACCCTTCGTTATTTGGGTGTCACTCTGGACTCATCTCTCTCCTTTCACCAACACATTTCTTCTGTCATACGTACTTCTTTTTTCCACTTACACAAGATTCGGGCCGTCCAATCATCACTCCCCCCCCCCTCTTCTGTTGTCACCCTCGTCCTGTCCCTAGTCATGACCCGGTTAGACTATTGCAATGTCATCTATGCAGGCCTTCCTTCTTTTCAGCTTCGCCGTCTTCAATTAGTACAGAATGCCGCTGCTCGCCTCATTACTGGTTCCCCAGCCCGCTCCCATGTGTCCCCCTGTCTCCTTGCCTTGCACTGGCTTCCGGTTAAGTTCCGTTTCATCTTTAAGGTTCTCATCCTTACACACAAGGCCCTCCATTCCAGCACCCCTCAATACTTGTCGGACATTATTCACCTTCAGCCCTCTCCTCGTCTTCTCTGATCCTCTTTCGGTAACCGCCTTTTTCTCCCTTCCCCCGCTCAGGCCCACTTAGAACTCACCCGGCATTCAGCTTTCTTCTTTTTAGGCCCAGCTCTCTGGAATTCACTCCCTTTATGTCTTCGTTTGGAACTCTCCTATCCCCGCTTTAAAACTCTCCTTAAAACACATCTCTTTTGCCAGGCCTTTGATCTCCCTCCTCCCGATGATGGTGCCTTGTCCCCTGGTCGTCCCCCCCACCCTCCATGATTATCCCCTTGCCTGTCTGTTCCTCTTCTCCCCTCCCTTTCTCCTTCCCCCTCCCGCCCTATTGTCCCTCCTGCCCCTCTTGGGCTCTTCCCCCTTTCTATCTTTTTCTCTGCTCTCTCCTATCCTGTCGGTTTTTGGCGTTCTTTTCTGTCTTTGTTTCCAGTAGCCTGCTTTTTGTATTGTACACCGCCCTGATGCTTCGGCCTGGGCGGTTCATCAAATTGTGCAAATAAAGATAAAGATGAAAGGCTGAATTTGGCCTCCAGAATCTCCCTCCCACACTTTCCTATGTCATTGGTACCAACATGTACCAAAACAGCAGACTTCTTCCCAGAACTATCTAAAACCTTGTCTAGGCAGTGAGTGAGGTCCGCTACCTTCACACCAGGCAGGCATGTTACCAGGCGATCCTCATATCCAGCTATTTACATATCTACCCAGCTATCTACATATCTAATGATCGAATCCCCAACTATAATGGCCATCCTAACCCTTCCCTCATGGGCACATGGCCCTGGAGAAACCTCCTCAGTGTGAGAGAGTTTTACGTCTTCTGGTGGACAGTTCCTAGCTGCAGAATCACTTCCTATCACACCAAGGTGATGCTCTCCTTTTATGAGACCTCTCTCCTCCATGGCTGCCAGACAGGAGGTAGGACTTCAGTACTATGTCCCTGTAGGTCTTGTCTATGTTCCTCTCTGACTTCCTTATGTCTTCCAAGTCTGCTACTCTGGCCTTCAGAGATTGGACTTGTTCCCTAAGGTCAAAGAGCTCCTTGCACTTAGTGCACACTTAAGATCCCTCACCAACTTGGAGAAAATTGTACATGTGACACTCAATGCAAAAGACTGGATAGCCTCCACCTCACTGCTGGACTGCTGTCTGCATCTTAGTTTTAAGGTTTTGTTTAGCTATTTAAGTTGTTTAAAGTTACTAGGGATACTTGTTCTGTTACAACTATATGAAATAAGTTTAAGTGACTTTTTTCATCTTAAGATTAATTAATTGCAGGGCCCTAATTAATCTATTCCTGGTGAAGATAACCAGCTGAACGTGCAAGTGAATTTGACCACCTCTCCCTCTTTAATAGGTCTAAGAGCCCATAAAGCTAAGATTATGCCTGGGGTTGGGTGGGAGGGAATTAACACTTAGTAAAGACTGGCTTACTACACAGGTCCAAGACCTGTGCCTCTAAGGTAATCTGTTAACAATTTCCTGGGTGAGTCACACAAACCTTGGTTTGATAGAAGGAGCCTTTCAAATTGCCCCTTCGATCTGTCACTTGGCTTTAACACTTATTAAAATAAATTCACAGATTTCTTGCCTCTAACTGGAAGATTTCTTTGTAAAGGTCTCTAGGAACAATTTATTTATTTCTACTCAAAGAATATTTACCCTATTCTTCCTTCTATGCTAAGCTATACTCTGTTTTGATTAAAATTAAAAGCTCTCTGCTGATACTAGGCAGTGATTGAGGTTTAAACTTAAACTAAAGGATCACTGCTGAGTTTTAAATTTAAACTAAAAGGTTTCACGGGTGATCCGGGAAGCTACAGACCAATGAGCCTGACATCAGTACCAGGAAAAATGGTATAAACCATTATAAAGAACAAAATTACTGAACATGTGGATAGTTATGAACATAAGATAAGCCATACTGGGTCAGACCAAGGTCCATCAAGCCCAGTATCCTGTTTCCAGCAGTGGCCAATCTAGGTCACAAGTACCTAGCAGTTTCCTCAAATGAAATAGGTTCCACAATGCTTGTATTAGGTCAAGCAGTGGATATTCTGGGTCCCCTTTAAAAATGGTTTATGGACCTTTCATCCAGGAACTTAATGGGAGACAGCCAACATGGCTTTAGCCAAGGAAGGTCTTGTCTTACTAATCTATTATGTTTTTTGAAGGTGTGAAGAAACAGGTAGACAAAGGTGAGTCAGTTGACAAGGTCCCTCATGAGAAAACTCTTGGTGAAATTAAAAAGTAATGGGATAGGAAGCAGTGTACTATTGTGGATCAGAAACTGGTTAAAAGATAGAAAGCAGAGGGCAGGGCTAAATGGCCAATTTTCCCAATGGAGAAAGATGAATAGTGGAGTACCCCAGGGATCTGTGCTGGGTCTGCTGCTTTTTAACATATTCGTAAATGAACTAGAAATGGGAATAATGAGTAAGGTAATCAAATTTGCAGATGACACAAAATTATTCAAAGTTGTTAAAACCCATGAGAATTGTGAAAAATTGCAAGAGGACCTTGATAAACTGGAAGACTAGCATCCAAATGGCAGATGAAATTTAATGTGGACAAGTGCAAAGTTATGTACTTAGGAAACAACAACCTAAACTGTGGTTACACGATGGAAGACTCCACATTAGGAACCACCACCCAGGAAAAAGATTAAGGCGTCATTGTGGATAACATGTTAAAACCCTCGGCCCAGTGTACAGCGGCGGCCAAGAGAGCAAATAGAATGCTAGGTATCATAAGGAAAGGAATGGAAAATAAAACAAAGGATATTATAATGACTCTGTATCGTTCCATGGTGCGACCGCACCTTGAATATTGTGTGCAGTTCTGGTCGCCGTATCTTAAAAAGGATGAAGCATTATTAGAAAAGGTACAGAGAACAGCCACCAAATGGTAAAGGGGATGGAAAGATACCTCTATGATGAGAGGCTAAAAAGTTAGGGCTCTTCAACCTGGAAAAGAGATGGCAGAGGGGAGATATGATAGAGGTCTATAAATTAATGAATGGAGTGGAATGGGTAAACGTAGATCAATTGTTTATGCCATCAAAATATAGAAAGACTAGGGGACATACAATGAAGCTACAGGGTAACCTATTTAAGACTAATAAGAGAAAATATTTATCTCCAGGAACAAGCAGGAATGTAGTCTTTACATGTGGGTGATGTCGGTTCCGACGGAGCCCGCGCTGGAAAGCTTCCCAGCGTCCAATAGGAATGCTTTTGGGAGCATCCCACTGCACCTGCGTAGCTGTCTTACTGCCTTTCCAGCTCTCCCTCCTCAGTTCTTCGTTTTCTGTGTAGCTGACAAGAAGCAATTCCTGTCACCGCAGAAAATTCTTGTTTTTTTCATATTCTTTTGTGGTTCGTGTCTGCCTTCCTGTCGGTGCTTTCTGTCTTTCTTTCTTTCTTTTAAAATAAAAATAAAAAAATCTGTGAAGAAAATAATTATTTCTTTTCTTCAGGCACATCGATGCCATCTTAGGCCTAGGCCTTCCATTTTGTCACAGACACAATGGAAAGACCATCCAGTGGTTTTAAGAAGTGTTCCAAATGTGGCAGTACCATTTCGGCCACAGACACCCATGACCGGTGTCTAAAATGCTTAGGACCAGATCATCAGCCATCAGAATGTCCTCTCTGTAGGAAGATGACAAAGAGAGGCCTACAAAATTGAGCTGCAAAGCTGGGCACCCTCTTTGCCTCCGATGCGGTGTCTTTCGTATCAACATCATCAAGAGCTTCATCTTCCTCCTAAGGATCTCAAGTATCAAAACCTAAGTCTTCATCGAAGGCTGGCCAGCCCCCCCCCCCCCCAGGGTTGATCTCCTTCTAAGCATCAAGATGCCTTGGGTGTTGCCCTGAAGGGGGACACACCGTCCAAACAACCCTGGCAGGAGGACCTCCCCTCCAAAGTTTTAGTGGGGTCCCAGGATGCTCCCGAGGCCTCCACTTCCGGAGAGCTCCTGGTGCCATGCTCAGGGATCCTGGCCTGAAATTTGGGTACTGATACCCAGGCATCAGCAGGCTCGATAGATCAATGTATCCTGGCCACTGAGTGGAGCTTAGCGGCTTTACTGGCGGCCTCGGTACCATTAAAACCCTTACAGTCGGTTCCACAGTCGTCGGTACCGATACAACCTGCATCGACTTTTTTGGCACTTTCCACGCTACTGCCCATGCCGGCCCTCAAATCCATTTCCGGTACCGAGCTTCCGACAGCACAGGTTTCAACTACCGGTTTTGATCGGTACCGAGTTCATGCAGAGCGGGAATACCCTGCCCATCGATACTTTGAGTCTTCGGTTTCCGATTCATGGGATGGTGAATCGGCCGATACCTGAGACATGAGAACTATCCTGGAAGACCCATCTTCGTCTCCACAATGTCGCATGTCCCCATCAGAGGACATGTCTTTTCAAGACTTTATTCGTGATGTTGCTAGGGATCTGTCCATAACGGTGACATCGGAGTAAGAGGCTAGGGCTGAAGAACTCAAAATTCTTCAATACCCTACAGCTCTGAAGGAGGCTGCTACACTCCCTATTCATCGGATACTTCACGATCTCATGCTTCGTATGTGGGAGACACCTCTTACTGTTTCTCCCCATACCCGGCGGCTCAATACCATGTACCAGGTACCGGAGTGTCCTGGTTCCCAAAAGACACAATTGCCACACCATTCCATGGTAGTGGAATCGGCAGTGCATCAAATCAAGAGTGCTAAGACATATTCCTCAAACCCTCCGGGTAGGGAATTGAGATCCCTCGACGCCTTTGGTTGACATTGATTTTAGGCCTCCATGCTATCGGCCAGGATTAGTTCCTACATACTCTATATGGGTATGTTTCTTAGAGAGGTGGCTAAGGATTTGGAGTTAATGGCTCCTCTTCTCCCTGAAGACAAGAGAGCACATTATCTCACCCTTGTAAAACATGCTTAGAATGTTTCAAATTTTGTTAACAGAGCAACTTTTGACTGTTTTGAGTGCATCAGCAGGACTTTATCCATCTGCATTGGTGCACGCAGGATTGTTTGGCTTCAAGCATCGGCTCTTGAACAATGGGTTCAAGATAATCTGGGCAATATCCCTTGCACCGATGAAAACATTTTTGGCAAGGATTGGCAGGGTAAGGCCTCTGTTAGAATTTGAGAACAGTACCCTCAATAGGTTATCTAGATCTACTGCCAATCCAGCTAGGAAAAAAGCAGCAAAGAAAGTTTTTTTCAATAATAAGACGAAATACTATCCTTCTTATACCCTTGCTGTTCAGTGTCAGCATCATGCTTCTTAGAAGGGGCAGCAACCTCCAAAGCAACAAAAGAAGGCTCAGATTCCTAAGTCACAGCCACCTCAGCAGACCCAGACTACTTAGGATCTTTGACTCCTTTCTAGAGAACATAGCTGTCCTGCCTCTGGAGAGTCCAGATCCAGTCCACATTCCCGGCAGACTCTGTCACTTTGCTCACAGGTGGCATCTCATCACATCAGAGCAGTGGACATTGTCCATAGTACGGGAGGGGTACAAACTTCATCTACAAAGTCTACCCCTCCCCAGACTTCTCCAAGAGAGTTCCTCTCTCAACCCCTTCTCGCTGATATTTTGCTACAAGAGGTCACCTCCCTTCGATTGCAGGGTGCAATAGAAGAGGTTCCATCATCCCAGCTGCGAATGGGCTTTTATTCTCCAAACTTTCTCATTCCAAAGAAAATAGGGGGACACAGGCCCATTCTGGACCTCGGAGAACTGAACAAGTACCTACTATGGGAGAAATTCAAAATGATCTCCCTAGGGACCCTTCTCCCCTATCTCCAGACTCAGGATTGGCTCAGTTCTCTAGATCTAAAGGAAGCGTACACTCACATACTTATTCATCCACAACACAGAAAGTTCCTGCGCTTCATGATCCAAGGAAGACATTATCAATACAGAGTCCTGCCTTTCGGCCTCACCTCTGCCCCAAGAGTCTTCACAAAATGAATGGTGGTAGTAGCCACATTCCTAAGGACTCTAGGGATATTTGTCTTCCCTTACTTAAACAACTGGCTCATTCGAGTAAGCACTTCTCTAGAGGCCAATCTATCCCTCTCACGCACCATGCAGGGGCTACAACACTTGGGATTTGTAATAAATCTTCCAAAGTCCCAACTCGTCCCCTCTGAAACTCTAGAGTTCATAGGGGCTCTCCTAGACACTCAGCAATCAATGGTATTTCTGCCCAGGCTCCTCTGCGCTTGACTCAATCAGTTAGCATCTCAAGCATACCTCAAGAACTTTCTCACTGTTCGAGAAATGCTACAGCTTCTGGGCCATAAGGCATCAATGGTACATGTTCCATATGCTCGCTTACATATGCACACAGCCCAATGGGCTCTGGCGTCCCTGTGGTCTCAGGCATCAGGTTGCCTGGGTGACGATAACGGTCTCTACCCTCCTCATCTTGTCTCTCTAGTGGTGGCAATCCCCAGAAAACCTCCTGGTAGGGTCACCTTTTCAGATGCCAGCACATCAATGTACCCTGACGACAGATGTGTCCTTATTGGGCTGGGTAGCTCATCTAGACAATCTCTCCCCTCAGGGACTCTGGTCTCATCAGGAGTCACAACTCCACATAAATCTGCTAGAACTCAGAGCCATTCTCAATGCTCTCAAAGTGTTCCAGGACCATCTTCGTTGCCGCAGAGTCCTAGTCCAGACAGACAATCAAGTAGCCATGTTCTATGTGAACAAGCAGGGCAGAACAGGCTCTTGGACCCTCTGCAGTGAGCTCTACATCTCTGGTCCTTTGCCATTCATCATCACATTCACCTACATGCAGTGTATCTTCCGGACAAACACAATGTCTTAGCGGACAAACTTGAGTCGAATCCTTCTCTCCCATCAGTGGTCTCTTCATGTAGACAAAGTATCTCACATTTTTCAAATCTAGGGGACTCCATAGACCTTTTTGCAAGTCCTCAGAATGCCAAGCTTCCCTGCTTCTGCACCAGGACTCCTGCACCGAACAACCAGCAGGTGGATGTTTTTCACCTATACTGGGGTCAGGGCTTCTATATACCTTCCTTCCCATATCCCTAATTCCCAAAATTCTCTTCAAACTCCAGAGAGATAAGGGCTCCATGATACTCATAGCCCCATGCTAGCTACGCCAACCGTGGTACCCTCTCCTTCTACGTCTGTCTCAGGCTCAACCCATCAATCTCGGGTCTGCTCCAGATCTCCTCTCTCAAGAGGAAGGGATGCTGCTCCACCCCAATCCACAGTCTCTCCATCTCACAGCATGGCTGTTGAAGGCATAGCCTTCCAAGACATTAACTTTCCCCAGGAGGTTAAGGACATCCTCTTAGCTTCTAGAAAGCCATCCACCAGATGGTCCTATACTTTCAAGTGGCGTATGTTTTCTTTCTGGTGCTCTCAGAAGAATCTCAAAGTGGAGGCACGTTCAGAGTATCTCCTTCACCTATCATCTTCTTGACTCAAAACCAATTCAGTGAGAGTACACTTAAGTGCAATTGCTGCCTCTTACCTGACCTTAGATGGCCAGCCCATCTCTTCTCAGCCGCTCATAGCACGCTTCATGAGGAGTCTTCTATTAACCAAACCTCCCATTAAACCGCCTCCAGTAGCATGGGACCTTAATGTTGTTCTAGGACAGCTTGTCAAGCCACCCTTTGAACCTCTAGCCACTACTCCACTTAAGTTTCTCACATGGAAGGTCATCTTCCTTATTGCCCTCACTTCAGCAAGGCACATTAGTGAGTTCCAGACTTTGGTGGCTGACCCTTCTTCTACACAGTTCCACCACAATAAGGTTGTTCTTTTGACTCATTCTCACTTCATGCCGAAGGTGGTCTCACCCTTCCATTTAAACCAGTCAGTCTACCTTCCTGTCTTTTTCCCTAGACTTCATTCTTCTAGGGCAGAGGCAACCCTCCACACTCTGGATTGCAAACATGCCTTAGCTTTTTATCTCCAGAGAACTCGAGAGCATTAAAAAGCTTCCCAGATTTTCATTTCGTTTGACTCGAGTCACCTTGACTTGCCAGTATCCAAACGAACTCTCTCCAAATGGATAGCTGACTGCATCACTTTTGCCTATGAAGAAGGCAGGACTTTCTCTCAAGGGTCACATCACTGCCCATAATGTTCGAGCCATGGCTTCCTCTATGGCAAATCTATGCTCTATAGCTATTGATGAGATATGTAAAGCAGCAACTTGGTCTTCAGTCCACGCTTTTGCTGCTCAATGTTGCCTGGACAAGGACTCACACCGGGATGCCTTGTTTGGCCAAGCTGTCCTCCAGCATCTCTTTCAGACTTAGTGCAACTCCTACCTTCCGTCCTGGGTTTTGATACCAGAAATCCATGGAGGATACATGATCTCTTTAGGCATACCTGTACGATCCACAGCCGACTCTGAGGTCATCTCTCTGGCATCTTCTAGCTAGGGAGTCCCATATGTGAAGACTACATTTCTGCTTGTTCTTGGAGATGCGTAGTTACTCACCTGTAACAGGTGATCTCTGGGAACAGCAGGAATTTAGTCTTCACAACCCACCCTCCTCCCCTAGGAGTTGTAGGTCTTCTTTTCTTTCTCTCCTTTTATCTCAGCTACAAACTTAACTGAGGCGGGAGAGCTGGAAAGGTGGGAAGGCAGCTACACAGGCACAGTGGGATGCTCCCAAAGCTTTTCCTATTGGACGCTGGGGAGCATTCCCGTGTGGGCTCCATTAGCACCGATGTCACCCATATGTGAAGACTAAATTCCTGCTGTTCCCAGTGATCACCTATTACACGTGAGTAACTACGCTTTTCATTCAACGTGTAATCAAACTCTGGAATTCATTACCGGAGGATGTAGTAAAAACTGTTAGTATAGCCGGGTTTTAAAAAGGTTTGGACAAGTTCCTGGAGGAAAGGTCCAGAAACCATTATTAAAGGGGACCTGGGATATCCACTGCTTACCCCAATACAAGCATTGTGGAACCTGTGTCTTTCGGGGAAACTGCTAGGTTCTTGTGACCTAGATTGGCCACTGTTGAAAACAGGATACTGGGCTTGATGGACCTTGGTCTGACCCAGTATGGCATATCTTATGTTCTTAAGCTCTCTGCTGAGTTTTAAATTGAAACTAAATAGTATCTGCTGATAATAGGCACCTGACTAAGTATTAAATTTAAATTAAAAGCTCTGTGCCGATACTATGCTCTGACTGAGTTTTAAATTTAAATTAAAAGCTCTCTGCTGATATTAGGCCCTGACCGAGTTAACAAATACAGTATACTGGATTCTAAATTACACAGATTAAAACGTATCGAGACTTGTTGTGTAGCTATATAACACTATGTCGCACCATGATGCTATTAAGCATGCAGTGACCTAGTTATGTGCTCTTTATTTGCAGAGTGTAGTGGGACTGCAGTACACCTGTACTTTTTTAATCACGTGATATTTGGTATCATGTAAAAGCAGTTCATCAGACTTACGATGAGTGAAAAAATTGAACAGCTAATTTGCATTAAATTCTGCCAGAAACTTGGAGATATGTGCAAAGAGACTTATGTCAAGTTATAGCAAGTGTATGGCAATGAATGTATGAGTCTTGCTCAAGTTTGACTGGTACAAACGTTTCCAAGAGGGCTGCCAAAGTGTTGACAGTGACGAACGTTCTGGAAGGCCATCAATGAGTAGGAATAAAGACAAAGTTCAAGCAGTGCAAGCCACAAAATGCTCAAATTGTCGATTATCAGGGAGCTTGCTGAGGACATGGCCATCAGTTTCGGGTTGGTACAGTCCATTCTTACTGTTGATTTGGGGATGAGATGTGTATCTGCAAAATTTTCACCGAAACTCCTGTCTCCTGACCAAAAAGAAGGTCGACTGTCTGCAGCCAGGGAGTTCTTGAAATGCATTGAAAATGACTCAAATTTCATCAAAAAGGTTATTACTGGTGATGAATCGTGGGTTTATGGTTATGACCTGGAAACTCAGTCCTCACAATGGAAGACTCCCGACTCTTCCAGACCCAAGAAAGACCGTCAGGTGAGGAGCAATATCAAAGTCATGTTCACAGTTTTCTTTGATTACCAGGGTATTGTTCATCATGACTATACTCCAAAAGGCCAAACCGTCAATAAGGAGTACTGCATCCAAGTTCTGACTCGTTTGAGAGATACAATTCGTCCTAGGAGGCCAGAGTTGCACAGGAACGGTGAATGGTTGCTTCATGACTATAACGCCCCTGCTCACGCATCACATCTTGTCCAGTAATTCTTGGCCAAACACCAAATCAAACAAATCTGTCAGCCTCTGTACTCACCTGACCTTACACCCTGTGACTTTCTTATTTCCAAAACTGAAATGACCACTGAAAGGAAGGAGATTCAACGACTTGGAGGGCATTAAGCAAAATTTGACACAGCAGCTTCACAGTATAATAAAAGAGGCATTTCAAAATTGTTTCCAGCAGTGGCAGGAACACTGAAAGAAGTGTATTTTATCAGAAGGAGACTACTTTGAAGGACACTGAGTGCAATAACTGTCAGTGTAATATTTCTTGTGTTACTATATGAGTCTCGATACTTTTTGATCACATCTTGTACTTATTCCACTGGTGGCAGGTCTTCATTACGTGCCTATATGTTTTTTTCTCTTCATTTTTTCAGGGATGAGCAGAGAATTATAATGCTGATTATGTGGGACAGACACATAATTACTGGGCTTGTACAATGGGAAATGAGTGGAAACTGACATCTCTACAGTTCATACTGTCAAGAAGATGATGGGATACCTCAAACCATTAATTTACCTTAATACCAAAGTATTTTAAGATTTTGTCTTTTTTCTTTGCTTAAATAAGTTGCTGCAGGAGACCGTGTACTTAGACATACAGAAGATAATAGACTTGGAAATACAGTCAAAGACTGGGATAGCATTTTTTGGCTTGTTTATCGAAACAAGATTGTGATTTTTAAAACGTATTTCCTGCTGCATTCTGAAAGTTATTGACTTGCATATCCCTGTTATGGTACTAATAACAGCTTATTTGTTTTAGCTCACTAACTGTTATTATTTCTTCTAATCGCAGATACCACAGTTGTGAGATAAGGATGAATTCTGTTTCTCTGAATATAATTATGTATACTACATTGACTAGGAACCCTATTATCAGACCAGAGTTCCTGGCCAAATAAAGCATCCTTTACTGATTTTTAAGTTGGATCTGAGCCTTGATTTATGCTTTTGGAACCAAACATGTATGCCCCTATTTACTAATGTGCCCTAATGTTTTGCAGTTACTGTGTGGTAGTAGCCAAAATTTAATGTGCGGTAATTGAAAAACTTCTATGTTAATTGTTGGGAGCATTCCCAGCATTTTTGGGAGGACCACCATGCTGTGACTGCAGAGAAAAAGTTGCTATCATGCAGTAATGGCTGATATTGCGAGATGCAATTAGCTACCCCTTCTGAGGTGGTGTTGACTGCACTCAGTTATCTGCCACATTAATGGGAAATACTGTAGTAACAATGTCAAAATTAACTTTAAGGCACAGTACCCGCACATTACCCACCCCAAAGTGACATGCTCCATGTTGCTTGTTTAATGCAGCAATGAGCACATGCTAACAATTACAGTGCAATTTTTTTAAGGTGCTTCCTACATTTAGGCAGCATGTATGCAGGGATTAGAGGTACTCTAGGCGAGCCCTCCATCTTGTCATACCCATGCGGCCACCCCACCTCTTATTGCCACTACCGCCACCCCTCTCTAGCGCTGGTAGTGGTGGCAATGGCATTGAAACCACAATGCAGCTTATCTCCAGGAACAAGCAGTCTTCACATATGGGTGATGTCGGCACCGATGGAGCCCATGCAGGAACACTCCCCGGCGTCCTATAGGAAGGCCTTTGGGAGCAGCCCACTGCGCCTGTGTAGCTGCCTTCCCGCTTTTCCAACTCTCCCTCCTCAGTTTTTCGTTTTCCATGGAGCTGACAGGGAGCAATTCCTGTCACCGTAGAAAATTTACTTCTTTTGTGGTCGCATCTGCCTTCCCGTTGACGCTAGCACCGTCATCATCAGTGTTTCTTTTCTTTCTGTTTTCTTTTCTTTCAAAAAAAAAAAAGGAAAAAACTTTTTTTTCTCTGAGGGTCCTTGCCCTCCAGGTACTTAGGCACCATTTTGGGCCTTAGGCCCCTTTTTTTCTTCAAAATGGATAAACCAGCTAGTAGTATTAAAAAGTGTTCCAAATGTAGCAGTACTATTTTTGCTACCGACACCCATGACTGGTGCCTTAAATGTTTGGGACCAAGCCATTTGCCATCAGAATGTCTTCTCTGCAGGAAAATGACAAAGAGGGGCCTGCAGAATAGAGCTGCGAAACTCGGCACCCTCTTTGCCACGGATGTCCATTGCATCAACGTCGTCGAAGGATTCATCTTCCTCCCACAGATCTCAGGTAACGAAACCTAGGTCTTCTTTGAAGACTGGCTGGTCTTCAAAGGGTAGATCTCCTTCTAAGCATTGAGATGCCTTAGGCGTTGCCCTAGAAGAGAATACACCGGCCAAACAACCCCGGCAGGAGGTCCTTGCCCCCAAAGCATTAACGGGGTCCCAAGATGCTCCCAAGGTGTCCACCTCTGGAGAGCTCTTGGTGCCATGTTCTGGGGTCATGGCCCACTGTTCGGTACCGATACCCAGGTATTGGCTGGTTCCATGGATCAGCATATCCTGGCCCTTGAGCGGAGTTTAGCAGCCTTGCTAGTAGCTTCAGTACCGCTAAAGCCTCTGCAATTGGTTCCTCAGCCATCGGTACCAGCTCTGGTACCAAATGTATCTGCAATGACCACTGCACCACTCTCCCCGCTACCACCCATGCCAGTCCTGGAGTCAGTGTCTGGCATCGAGGGTCCAGTACCGAGGCATTCCGATGCCGATTTTGATTGGTACCATAGGTGGGCCGGGCGGGAGCACCTGGCCCGTCGATACTTTGAGTCTTACGATTCAGATTCCTCTGATGAATCGATTGGTACCAGGGAGGCGCTTCTGGAAGATCCTTCTCCTTCCCCACAACGCCGTATGTCTCCTCTGGAGGACATATCTTTTCAAGACTTTATACGGGATGTGGCTCGGGGCCTCTCCATTACGGTGACCTCCGAGAAGGAACCGAGAGCTGAGGAACTTGAAATTCTTCAGTATCCAGCAGCCCCAAAGGAGGCTGCTACCTTACCCATGCACTGGATATTGCATGACCTCATGCTTGGGATGTGGGAAACACCCTTAATGGTCTCTCCACATTCTTGGAGGCTCGATACCATGCACCGGGTACCACAGTGTCCTAGTTTCCAGAAGATGCAGTTACTATACCACTCCATGGTAGTGGAATCGGCAATGCGTCAAATCAAAAGTGCCAAGACACATTCCTCTAATCCTCCGGGCCGCGAGGTGAGAACTCTCGATGCCTTCGGTCGTCAATGTTTTCAGACCTCCATGTTATCGGCCAGAATAAGTTCTTTCATATTCTACATGGGTATGTTTCTTCGGGAGGTGGCTAAAGATTTAGAACTAATGGCTCCTCTTCTCCATGATGACACTTGTTAAACATGCTCAGAATGTTTCCAAATTCATGAACAGGGCAACTTTTGATTATTTTGAGTGTATTAGCAGGACTTCTGCTATCTGCATCAGTGCACGTCGGATTGCTTGGTTACAGGCATCTGATCTTGAGCAGTGGGTGCAAGATAAGCTTGGGAATATTCCTTGCACAGGGGAAAACCTCTTTGGCAATGATTGGCAGGACAAGACTTCTCAGCTAGAGTCCGAGAATACCACTCTCAATAGGATTTCTAGAACCACTGCCAACCCAGCTAAGAAAAAGACTATAAGAAGCCCTTTTTCAACAAGAAAAAGACGTTTTATCCTTCTTATACCCATGCTGTGCACTGTCCGGTCCATGCTTCTCAGAAGGGACAGCAACAACTGAAGCAACAAAGGAAGGCTCATGCCCCCAGAGCTCAGCCAGCTCAACAGACCCAGCCTCCACAAGGTCTTTGACTCCTTTCTAGAGAACTTAGATGTCCTACTTCTGCAAATTCCAGAGCCAGTCAACATTCCAGACAGACTATGTTACTTTGCCCAAAGGTGGCACCAGATAACATCAGAACATTGGACTCTCTCCATAGTAGCAGAGGGGTACAAACTTCACTTCCAAAGTATGCCCCCTCCTTCTACTCCAAGAGAGTTCAGCTCTCAGCCTCCTCTCACCACTCTCTTGTGCCAGGAGATTACTACCCTTCTCTCTCAGGGTGCGATAGAGAAGGTGCCACTCTCTCAGCAAGGCCTAGGCTTCTACTCCCCCTACTTCCTTATCCCAAAGAAGACAGGAGGATATAGGCCCATTCTGTACCTCAGAGAATTAAACAAGTATCTTCTCCGAGAGAAATTCAAGATGATCTCTCTCAGAACTCTTCTCCCTTACCTCCAGAGTGAGGACTGGCTTTGTTCTCTATATCTAAAGGATGCATATACACATATCCTTATTCACACAGAACACATGAGGTGTCTTCAATTCCTCTTTCAAGGAAGACATTACCAATACAGGATTCTAACCTTCGGCCTGGCTTCTGCCCCAAGAGTCTTTACAAAATGCATGGCAATAGTGGCAGCATTCCTAAGATCTCTAGGGATATTTGTCTTCCCTTACTTAGACGACTGGCTCATCCGAGCAATGTCAGCTCCAGAGGCCAGCTCTGCTCTCTCCCACACACTGCAGGTTCTTCAACACTTGGGATTTGTAATAAATCTTCCAGAATCCCAACTCACCCCTTCTCAAACCTTAGAGTTCATAGGGGCTCTCCTAGACACGCAGCAGTCAAGGGCTTTTCTACCATAGGCCTGCTGCACTCGAATAGTTCATCTAGCTTCTTAGGCAGGTATGAAGACTTTCCTAACTGCTAAAGACATGCTTCAGTTGCTGGGTCATATGGCTTCCACTGTACATGTGGTTCCCTATTCTCGTCTGCATATGTGTGCAGCTCAATGGACCCTGGCTTCGCAGTGGATTTGGGCATCAGGTCATCTGGGGGACAGAATCATCATCTCTGCACATCTAATTTTGTTTCTCCAATGGTGGCAATCACCAGAAAACCTTCTCATAAGGTCACCTTTTCAGATGTCACCACACCAATCCACCCTAATGATGGATGCATCCAAATTGGGTTGGGGAGCTCATCTGGACGATTTCTCCACTCAGGGTCATTGGATTCAGAAGGAGGCACAACTTCACATAAATCTGTTAGAACTCAGGGCCATCCACAATGCTCTCAGGATGTTCCAAGACCACCTTCTCTCCCAAACAGTTTTAGTCCAGACAGACAATCAGTTAGCCATGTTCTTTGTGAACAAGCAAGGGGGAACAGGTTCTCAGGCGTTGTGCAATAAAGCCTACATGTATGGTCCTTTGCCATATAGCATCATATTCACCTACTAGTGGTATATCTCCCTGGCAAACAAAATCTCCTGGCAGACAAACTCAGATGAGTATTACTGCCACATGTGTGGTCTCTCAATATGGATCAGGTTGCTTGAATCTTTCAGATCTGGGGAACCCCAGATATAGACCTGTTTGCAAGTCCTCAGAATGCCAAACCTCCCCACTTCTGTTCCAAAATACCTGCTGAGAACAGTCAGGCGATGGATGCTTTCCACCTCCACTGGGGTCAAGACTTCCTATATGCCTACCCTCCCATTCCCCTAATCTGCAAGACTCTTTTCAAGCTCCAGAGAGACAGCGGCTACATGATCTTCATAGCCCCGCGTTGGCCACTTCAAACATGGTATCCACTGCTTCTACGTCTCTCTCAAGCCAAACCTCTGGAGTTGGGATTTGTTCTGGATCTCCTATCCCAGGAGAATGGGATGCTTCTCCATCCAAACCCCCAGTCCTTAAATCTGACAGTGTGGCTGCTGAGAGCTTAGAACTCCAGGATATCAACCTCTCTCAACAAGTTAGAGATATCCTATTGGCCTCAAGGAAGCCTTCCACAAGGCTTGCTTATGCCTTTAAGTGGTGAAGGTTTTCAATTTGGTGTTCCAAAAAGGATCTTAATCCTTTTTCCGTTCCAGTGGAGGGGTTACTTGAGTATCTCCTCCACCTCTCATCCTCTGGATTCAAAACCAATTCGGTAAGGGTCCACCTAAGTGCCATTGTGGCATTTCACATGCCCTTTGATTGGCAACCTGTCTCTTCTCAGCTGCTTGTAGCACGCTTCATGAGGGGCCTACTCTTAACTAAGCCTTTCATTAGGCCACCACCTGTGGCATGGTACCTCATTGTTGTTCTTGGACAGCTCATGAAGCCACCCTTCGAACCCCTAGCCACTACATCTCTGAAGTTTCTTTCTTGGAAAGCTATCTTCCTAATTGCCCTCACTTCTGCAAGATGCATCAGTGAACTCCAAGCTTTAGTGGCTGACCCTCCTTATACACGGTTCCAACATAGAAACAGAAATACGACAACAGAAAAAGACGACATGGCCTATCTAGTCTGTCCTTCCATAACAACAACTACAACAGTCCCCTTTTTACCTTTAGAGATCCTCTGTGTTTGTCCCAAGCTTTTTTGAATTCAGTTACTGTCCTCATCTCTACCACCTCCACTGGGACACTATTCCATGGATACATAACTCTTTCCGTAAAGAAATATTTCCTCATATCACTCCTGAATGTATCTCCCTTCACCCTCATCCCATGTCCCCTCATAGCAGAACTTGCTTTCAATTGAAAGAGGATCTCTCCCTGAACATTTATGCCATGGAGGTATTTAAACATCTATGATAAGGTAGTCCTTAAGACTCATCCTCACTTTATGCCAAAGGTGGTTTCGCCTTTTCATTTAAACCAGTCAGTTTACCTTCTTGTTTTCTTCCCTTGACTTCATGCCTCTAGTGCAGAAAAGAGTCTACATACTCTGGATTGCAAGCGTGCCATGACCTTTTATCTTCAGAGAACTAGGCAGCACAGAAAAGCTTCACAGCTTTTTGTTGCTTTTGATTCCAGTCACCTAGGTCTACCAGTTTCCAAGAGAATACTCTCCAAATGGATTGCAGACTGTATATATTTTGCTTATGAGAGTAAGGGACTTTCTCTTGAAGGTCCATGTGACAGCACACAATGTGCGAGCAATGGCTGCCTCCATGGCAAACCTACGCTCAGTGGCAATTGATGAAATATGCAAGGCAGCAAGCTGGTCCTCTGTCTACACTTTTGTGGCTCATTATTGTCTGGACAAGGACTCCTGCCGGGATTCCTCATTTGGCCAGGCTGTTCTCCAGCATCTCTTTCAGATTTAGATCAACTCCTACCCCCCGTCCCGGGTTTCGAAACCAGAGATCCTTGGGAGGATACATGACCCACTTAGACCTGTGTTTTCCCGCTCTCTCTGTGGTCATCTCCCTGGCATCTCCAAGCTAAGGAGTCCCATATGTGAAGACTACATTCCTGCTTGTTCCTGGAGATAGTGTAGTTATTCACCTGTAACAGGTAATCTCCGGGAACAGCAGGAATTGACTCTTCACAACCCACCCTCCTCCCCTAGGAGTTGCGCTCTCTCTCTCTCTCTCTCCTTCTCTCCTTTTACTCAGCTACAAACCTAACTGAGGAGGGAGAGTTGGAAAGGTGGGAAGGCAGCAATGCAGGCGCAGTGGGATGCTCACAAAGGCTTTCTTATAGGATGCTGGGGAACATTCCCGCTCGGACTCCGTCGGTGCTGACGTCACCCATATGTGAAGACTCAATTCCTGCTGTTCCCAGAGATCACCTGTTACAGGTGAGTAACTACACTTTATCTGAACTCAGAACCCACTTCAGTGACCCTGGGAAATATTCGGCTATATACATGTACTAGGTTCTAGTGAGAAATTTGGTCCTTGGCCCTTGGCTGAGGATTGATGCTACAATGGCTAGACTAGACTGGAGGGAGTCGAGGGTTAAAAATGGGATATTTCACTTCCCCCTTCCACCAGTTAGTTGCAACTGAAGGTTTATGGTGCTATAGTCCCAGTAGAGGCTGTTTTGAATTGAACTGAAAGCTGAGAATCATAATAGCAAAATGCTCGGTCCCCCTACACTCAATAACATGAGACAATAAAAAGAAAAAAACATGAGAATTGACTGATGAAATTTGACTACTGTACAAAACAAATTATCAAGAGCTTTTAATAGTATTTTAATGTTATAGAGATCATACATTATGCTGTTCAGCCAAGTGAATGAATGGGATTGTATTGAACATGGCAGAGGAGGCAAATTTTAATGAATTCAGAAGAAAGAAAATGTTATCATGCCCATTCTTGTCTAATGAATTCACTATGATTAGCATTATTACAATGAATAAAGCTAAATGAATTATTAATGACACAGAAAGTGTTTCTTTTTGATAGAACCTTTAGTATCCAACTAATTAGAGGAGAATTATATAAATATGCAAGAGATGATTAATTTGGACATGAGATGAACTAAGTGTCATCTCTGGATTTTCAATTCAAAATGATGCAAAAGTTCTTAGGTTCCGAAATGAATTATCTGCTAGTTTCCCCCCTTCTTTTGCCTATGGGTTGTGTTTCTTTGTCTTTGAAAAGTTTTCAGGTTTTTTTTTAAATTGGAGCTTAATGGATCGATAAAAAGAGAGAAAGCCTCCTTCTATCAGTGATAGGATTATATGCAAACTTTAGTGGCATCTGATGGTCCAAGTCCAACACTAGTACACTAATGAGCCTGCAAAGATGCTGACCACATGGGTGCTTGGAAAGAGAAGCATCCGTGGGAATAATTTTATTGGTGTACTGCAGATCTTTCTTTAGATACAGGCACAAATGAAAGTATTAATGCAACTTACCTGCAGTAACCACGAAAAGGTGTGCACTAAATAAGAATTAATGTTGAACTCTGATATTTTACCAGAGATTCATTTCTTGTAAATGTGACTGGATAACAAAATATTGAGATTCGTCATTGTCTATATATCATCAGCAAATAATACCATTTTTACCTATGCTTAACAAAATGTCACTCCTTTTATTTCAATATTTCCTAATGCAAATCACAGATGTCTTCTTTACTTCAAATAGCAGCGGTGAGAGTGGGCAACCCCATCTCTTTACAAGTAGAGTATTTTAACTAGGTGTTAAAGATCAAAAGGCTTCTGGCTAAAAGAATGATGGTCTAATGTTAGATAAAGATGGATCCATTATTTAGGGAAAGTAGAAATCTTTCAACTCCACTGTCATCAGTATGGGCTGAAAGGGATTGCTATTATGACTCTTTTGTTTAGTATCAAAGGGTGGAGAGATGAAACTGTGTATATGGAAAGCAGAAGGAAGCGAAGGATAGGTAAAAAATTCTGTGATTCCTCAAGTAAAGGGAAGCATCCTGGAAAGATCAAGCTGAGTAATGATGATATAGCAAGGGAGGGAAAACAGGCTCACGAGATCACAACTCTATGCTTTCAATTTCCCTGGAGATTGAGGCTCAGAATGCAGTGTTCTGCAACGAGCTCTTCCAGCAAGTGAGTTGGAAAGTTGGAAGGAAGACTCCTCTGATATCCTGATCAGGATACTGGACCCTGATCGGATTCAGGTTCACTGATGACCACTTATCTCTCTAGTCTAATTTATTTTCCTCTTTCTAGGTCACACCAAAGCTATTGACAACAATCTGAATTTAACTACAGAGCTGCTGCTTTCCTGTATTATTGGGCTCCCTGGATTGCTTCCATAAAATCAGGTAAAATGTGCACTTATCTTCTGGGTTAAGACCTCCACTTTCTGAAAAGGAAAGTGGCGATTTTCTGCCAGGTCACAGACCTGGCATTGACCTAGAACGTTTTTGAATTTGCTTCCTTTTCTCCATTATAGCTGGAATGGAAGGTGAAAGCTACTGCTTGCCCGACCTGGAACTTTATATTTTATATATATGGATTTAGTTCATACCTTTTCAGTAATCATTCAAGGTAATTACTTTTGTTGTTTTGTTTTTTGTTTTTTAAAATTTTTTGGAAAACAGGCCGCTCCTGAGTTTGTCTTCTGCATTCGGAATGTGACTAGTTGGTACGGTGTGTGCACTCATGTGATTCTGTATCCACATTTTTAGCTAACATGATTTACTCTTTACTGCTGAGCATTTTACAATTGATTCACCACAAATTTGTCTACCATATGGATGGCCAGTCAGGGACCCTTTGTGTACATCATGAAGGCTTCGCTCTTTACTACCCCCTTGCTCCAGTCTCTCAAAGGCCTTCCCCAGCTCTTTGCATCTGGATTCAAACCACCCTAGGATATTTTCTCATATCTGAACCCTGGGAGAATATGTTATTTGAATATACATTGCTGGTTTACCAGATGTTTGATATCCCACTCAGTGCAAGAGCTAAATAAATGTCAGGTGTTAAAGCTCCTATTTTGATGAGATGAGGGGGGATCCAGCGGAGAAGCACATGGCAACTCTCTATAAATAGAGTCAGACGAAACATTTATTTCCTTTGGAACTTGATTTGCTAATTTCATGTAAATGCCCTGGGACACTTTGAGTGTGTAAAGAAAAGAAATAACAGAAAAGCAGGGTGTACAAGCTGAAGGTTTGAAGGGTTTTATTTCTGCCATGTTTCCAAAATTACCAGTTAACGCAGGGATCTGTAACACTGTACAGCTATACTTCACATCTAAGTAGCTGTTTTATTTTAAATATTCTTTCAACATTATGTCGTGAAGCAAGTCGTGTAACAGTGAATGAAAATGGTGGCAGGTTATGACCTTTCTACCAGTCACCACTACCACAAAAATGATAGTAATGTGCCATTGTGAAATGGAGCATAATTAAATACTGTTTCGTTACTTTAAATTGAGAGGAGAGTGGAGATTGATAGAGACATTTAAATACTACCATGGTATAAATGCATAGGAAGAAGGCCTCTTTCAACAGAATGGAGTCTCTGCCTGTTTCATGCATCCATCGTCCTTTCTATAAAGAAATATTTCCCTGGATTACTCCTGAGTCTACCCCCATCCTGTGACCTCTCATTTCAGAGCCTCCTTTCTGTATGGTATTATATGTAGAGCAAAAGAAGTATGTTGTGAGTACTCTGGGGGTGGGGGGGGGGTGGAGCTCACTATGGGGAGTATTTTAAAAGTCTTAGTCATGATGTAGACGTCTGAAGATGTGCACGTACATGTTCAAATCACGGAGACGTCTCTGGAGCCATTTTACAAATGGCTTATAAAGACGTCACCAGTATGGGGATGTCCAAGTAGTAAGGGGGGTGTGGTGAAGGTATGTCTGAGGCAGTGCAATGGACTTACATGGGACAGACACAGTGGATCCCTTTACAGCAACAGGATAAAATCAAAATAAACGGAACCATCTAATTTCTCAACAAATAGGGGGGTCCTACATGGAGCGGTGGGTTCACCCCTAATCAAAGACATGGGGAGTGGTGGCCTGGTGTGCACCTACTCTTGCCATCTTACTGGGCAGACTAGATGGACCATACTGGTCTTAATCTGCCGTCATTTACTATGTTACACATCCCTGTTTGGTCTCAGAAATATCACTGTGGATGCTTGACTGGTGCATCCATGTTTAGACTTGCTCCAGGCACGAATAGGCATCAGGAAAGTGCTTGTTTTGGCCTTAACAGATCACAAAGGCCCACACTGGGATTTGAACCCTGGTTACTCTGTTCTTAACCCTCTACTCTAACCATTATGCTATTAAACATCCCTGTTCTGAAATGCTCTTCTGAGGACACCTATGTAGATTTCTATCGGGTATGTCCTTGTTTGTAGAATCGTGCCCTGCACTTGCACGTACCTGCTTTTTTTTTTCCAGACGTTCTGGCTTTGATGTTGCAGATTGCACTTGGATGTCATTTGTAAAATGTGCCTTCACATGTATAAGCTATTTATATAAGCACCAATATTCCACTGGCCTATATATAGGCTCAGACAGAAAAAGCAGGTATAAAATGGTGTGTCCAAGCCAGACATATAGGGGCATGTTTACTAAAGCGCGGTAGGCTTTTGCAGCTAATGCCAGGCGTTAGTTGAAAAAGCGCTATAATAGCTGCAAAAATCACGTGTTATCTGATGGAGGCATGCCCAGCATTTCCCCAGCAGAAAATATGGGTAAATGCAGGAATTGTGGCGAGACAGCATCGCTAAATATGGACGTGTCCGCTGGTGGGTCTAAACGTGTGACGCGGTTGTGAAATTGGAGATACAGGTGGATCTCTTTGTTGCTGCCCTGGATAGGCCTCCACTACCCCAATTTGACATAGATGTGCTTGCTTCAGACATGTGCAAATTTGAGTATTTTTAAGATGATTCTTAATTTGTATAGCACTACAAGGCTTACGTAGCACTGTGCAGAGCCTGCTTATCAGAGCTTATATTCTAATCAAGACAGACAACACAACAGCTAGGGATTAGTATATATCTAGGAGAATGGTAAAGATAGACATAGGAATTGAACAGGAGACTACGGGGATGAGAATCCAAAAGCAGTATTTTCAGATGGGCAAATAACAAACAGAGCTTCCAAAACAACCCCCTTAATGTGTGTACATAAAAGTTATAGATGGTGCTTTTTAAAGAGCATAGAGAGGTTGTAGCCCCATGAGTATTATGTATCAGTAGGCCTGAATATGATTTTTAATGGAAAAATGTCTGTAGCATTTTGCTTTAAAAATCCATTGGCTGGCTAATGCTGTGGGGATCTCTTACCCTGCATATTTTGCAAATGCAGTGTATGAACGAGGGTAAAGAAGATGCTGGAATTTCAAAATGAAATCTTGGCACCTATTCCAGCTGAACTGCCCTGGTTCCACTCCTGGCTCTGCCCCTTTCCCCCCTTGGTGCCCAATTCCATAGCATGCATGTCTAGCCCACGGATATGTCTAAATTAAAAATGAGCCCCGTTTGAACCTAATTCTGCATCCATGGGCCTAAATGTGCCCACGGGTCTAGAGTTGGTGAGGTAGATGTGTTTTGGCGTGGCATGGGCAAAGCGCTATTTAACTGACCCATGCACGTATTCAGCATGTGGCCCGTGCACAGGTGCAGATACGGGCCATGCAATATAATGGAGAAACTCATCCCCTGTCAATATTATCTGACACGGATAAATGTTTTGGAGATCCCTGTGCCCACCGTATTCTGAATAGTTACACGTGTTGGATCCTGCCTGTCTCCCCGATGTACCCAAGGACACCATGCCCCTCAGGAAAAACGTGCATCTCCTGAGTTGCCCTTCATTCTGACAGTAGTGTGCTGATGCAAGCTAGACATAAATGCCAATGAGAAATGACTGCTGCTGCAACCCAGACCACATTCCAGTCCTCTACAGGCCCTGAAACGTGCTAGGTAATCCCAGTGCACCCTAATATGGTATAAGAGAACGTATCTATGAACATGTATGTCAGAACATACCTTGCATCAAATGGTACTTGGTGTTAGGAACTGGCCCCGGTGATTCCTGCCTTGGTCACCTCTACAAACACACTTTAAACTGCTAAGGATGGACCCTTACCAAGTGCAGCAAACCGAAAACTAAGGTTGCATTTCAACAAAAGATGCACATTATTGCTGAGCAACAAATGTATGCCCTTTTTGTGCCTATGGCCAGTAAGTGCGCTCATTCTGCTGCTCCGCACCACCTTTCCCTTCTTATCTCTCCCCACACCCCTCCTCGGGAGCTCCGCTCTTCTAGCACATCACTTCTGTCTGTGCCCTTCTCTTCTATTGTGAAATCCAGACTTTGCTCCTTTCACCTTGCTGCTCCCTATGCCTAGAACAAACGACCTGAGTCTTTACATCAGGCTTCTTCTCTGGTCGTTCCCAAATCCAGGCTGAGTGCTCACCACTTCGTTGCTGCTTTTGCATCTGATCCCCCAAAGCTCCCTTGTGTTTCCTTGCCATTCCCCCTAAATGTATCCTGCCCACAGCTGCTGTGTTGCCTGTCATGACTAGCTTGTAAGCTCTGCAGAGCAGGGACCATCCTTTACATGTGTCTGTTCAGCGCTGCGTATGCCTTGTAGTGCTACACTAAGTTTCGATCATAGTAGTAGAGGTAGTAGTAGGGCCTTCTGGCTATGGCATCTGATTCCCACATATCTGCATGCTGGCACTCCTCACAGCAGCTTCACCTGCCCCATCATGGTGTATGCTGATCTGTCTACATCTGCTATCTGTGGCAACCCTGTCTGCTTTCCCACAGTTTGCTTTGAGGCATTGTTCCCCTTGATCACGCCGCTGTGGACATACTCAGGCAGCCAGCCTCCAGATATATTTATTTTATAGTTTTTTTTTATACCGCTTTATCATTTCAGTCAAAGCAGTTTACATTGGTACTTAAAATTGGTAATGTACATTAAACAGGGACATTGATAACTTAGATTTTTCTGAGGCAATGGAGGGTTAAATGACTTGCCCACAGCCACAAAGAGCGCTAGTGGGAATCAAACCCTGGCCTCTTGTTTCCCAAGCCGGTGCTGTAACCATTAGGCGGCTACTCCTCTCCACCACTGTCACAGCTTGCATAGAACCTGGACCGGTGAAGGATGTAGGCCTCATGGCACAGTCTGGGACATCTTGCCACAACATCAGTCATGTCCCAGTACCTGGCACAGCTGATATATTGCTGCCCTATCACACTGGCACCTGGTGTCACGGCGTTCATCTATATGGTCCAGCTACCGGCCAGCCATTCATGGCCTCCCTGAATTGCACTTCAGCACACCAGATCCTCCTGTGCTACCTCCAAACCACACACTCTCACTTGTAGTCACAAAAGACATCATTCTGCCAAACCAAATCTATGTCTAACAGCTACTATGCCATAATGCAGTGGTTCTCAACCCAGTCCACTGTATACAGATCTATCTCATGCATATTCATTGTGGATATCCTGAAAACCTGACTGGCCTAGTGGGATCCCAGAAGACTGGGTTGAGAACCACTGTTATAATGGCATGATGTTCCAGGACCACACATATGATCTTCCTCTCTCACTAGAACATGACTTGTTTCCAGGCTCACTCACATATTATTTATACATCAGCGGTCCCAGTTTTCAGAACACAGGATTTGTTGGGGGCCCCTTGGATTAGCTCTGTTAGCACAAACAGCACAGTTCAGCTCAGCCTAAATAAACACTATTGCTCTTCTTAACATTTCTGTGAGGGTGTTTATAAATGTTTCTTTACCTTACAACATTCCCTCACCTCTGCTTCCCATTCTTGTAACTGTATTTTGTATTTTTCCGGACTGCAGTCACACCAGTTCAGCACATACTTGTCACAACCATTCTTCTATATGGGACGAATTGCAGAGCACAGCAGAATATTTTCTAAGTCCTAGCCTTACAGTATACCACGTTTCAGCAGGAATAACGTGGACGCTTCCAGGAAACACTTGAAACGTACATGAGCCTTTCCTGAATATACTTTATATGTCTACCTGACTGACCACACCCCTGTACCGCCTCTTCTGGGCATGTTCTGAGATCCCCGTGCTAGCGCTGTGTACGTATATGATAGCAGTGTTTCAGAATATGGTTGGGGACATTTTCGGCACATAAACATCCCTGACGCACGTACAGACCCCTTATTTGTGTTCTGGAATGACCCCCATTGGGAAAAAGTACCCATGCTGTTGAGAATGTAGGTACTTTCTGCACAGACGTTGGAATGCAGTTTTTAAAGGGGGCTTTCTACCGATAAATACTGTACTTGTTTTTTCATGAAAATCCCTTTTGAAAATTGTCCCCATTAGTGAATAACTTGTTATTTATTTTTCCTGATAAACTGGCTTAATATGCATGTTAACTGTTAGGGGTATGTTTACTAAAGGGCATTAAAGTTTTGCAGCTAATGCCAGGCACGCATTATCTGAATCATCGTAGGCCCCTCTTCGCATGCTTTTATTTGTATTATGTTGTAAATTGCCCTGATATGGCAAGTAAGGCCAGTATAGCAAATTTTAATTAAACCTAGAGATAAATCTGAAGAAAAAACATTTATAGTCTCCACCGAGGAAGGGACTCATGATTTCGAAAGGTCACATATAGCAACAGTTTTGGAGAAATATTATCCTGGTCCAATGAAAGATATTGCAGTCCTCAAATAATCGTACTGTTTTAAAACACTTAAACAATTTTGCCTTAAATTTAGCTTTTGGTAAATCATTTATTTATTTATATTTAGCTCATGCTCATCCGATAGTAGTACAAGGTGAGTTACATTCTGGCACAGTTGGTATTTCCCTGTCCCTGTCTTGCAGTCTTAGAGTTCCTTTTACTAAAGTGCAATAGGTTTTCGCACTTACCGCATGCTTTGAATAAAAACTAATGTCGGGTAAGTGCAAACATCATATGAAAAGTGTTAGTAACTGTACTGAAAAGTCCCATACTGTGCATTAAAGTCATTTGCAGTTACTACGGGTGCATGTAATGCCACTTATTGAGGTAGCAGTAAGTCTGTATGTGCTAATTGCAACATAGACAGAGTGTGGCATCATGTGCTAACGGCAACATTAAGTTCACATCTACTCTCTGCCCTAATCTGCCCAATCGGGTGATGAGCAATTAGCACAGGAATTAGCAAGCAGTGACTGGCATGCTAGTGCTGGAACAGTTTCTGTGGCCCCATGCTAACACATGTGTTAACTGCTTAGCGCACTTTAGCAAAAGAGCCTCTAAGTTTGTACTTGAGGCAATGGAGGGCTAAATGACTTGCCCAAAGCCACAAGGAGTGTCAGTGGGATTTGCTTCTCTGGATCCTAAGCTGTTGCTGCAGCCACTAGGCTACTACTCCATACATCATAGACTGATGCTAAAATATTGAGAATTTATATTAACTTTCTGTTGGTACCTATCTTCTTCCCCCCACCATGCTGTAGTTGTTACAATTCAGTAGATTGGGTTTTACTCATCCATCTCTCCTTCCTCCCCACTTTGTTTTTTTCCTTTTCATGCTATTATTGTGCTTTTATGATTCATTCTGGCCTGAGCAAGGGGGATTCAACTTCTAAAAGCTAGTCAAAAAATGTATTAAGTTAGTCCAATCTAAAGATATCACCTTAAATTATTTTTTATTTTGTTTTTATGTATTAACCTTTATTTCTGTGTTTGACGTGGAGGCAGATGTCCTATAGGCCTGTTATCTCCTGCAGACACGTTTAAATCAGGCACAAGTGCGATTCGAACCTAATTCTACATCCGTGGGTCTAGACACACCTGCGTTTCTGGAATCGGGACATGGATGTGTCCGGTGCAGCCTGCCTAACATGCAATTCAGCTGGATCGTACACATACTGACAGCGAGAAATGCGCACGGGTGAGGCACAGGCCAAATGGTCCTGGACGTCCTTGCACTCACTGTAATCTAAACACTTGCACGTTTCCGATTGTGCCTGTCTCTGTGATATACCCGTGGATGCCTCAGATGGCCAAGCCTCCTTAATTCAAATGTACATCTCCTAACCTTCTGTTTTCACTGATAGTATTTTGCTGATGCAAACTAGATATATAGATATAGAGAGTCTTTTCCATGCCCAGAACAGTGCTAAGTATTCTCAGTGCACTCTAATATATTATTAGATAAAGTAGATATTAACATATGCAGGCACAAACAAGTTTTAGCTTTGCCATTCATCTTTGCTTTATCAAGTCATCCTACATTACACATTTTCTTTTGTCACATCCTTGGTCCATATTTGTTATTTCTTACTACGCCACACCAAGTGGCCATGATTTCATGTCCCTGCCTAAAAGGCACGTAGCTTGAACAGGAGTCACATGGGCTATGACAGCCATCTTAGGTGCATAACCAACTCCAGAGATGACAGAGCATAAAAGTCATCTGTGGTGTCGAGACTTAAATGCCCCTTTGGTTACTGCATAGAATGTAATCATTCCTTCGAAGACTTGCTTTTTATATGTTTAAATATTTTTATTAACAATTCAAATGAACAACAGTACAGGGCAAAAGACATGGCATATTGACAATACACAAACACAAACACAAACACAAACCAACAACCTCCATGAGCACAGTCCATACCACAATCAAAAATACAGAGGCAAAATAGAGAGAGAATAAACTGAGCGGCAGTGCCCATCCCCCTACCTCAGGGCACCCACCGCAGACCAGGCCCCACCATTTCTTTCTTCATCTTTTCCTCTTTTTCCTCCTCCTACGCGGAGGAAGGCTATGATGAATGCTGCAGACTTGCTTTTTAATACTTTACAAGTAATTAAACAGAATCCTTGGGGTGGTGACATGAATCTACAATTACTGAGATATGAACAGAGATGGATCTTTAAATTAAAGAAAGTGACACTTTTTGGTCTAAATAAAGACATTCATTCATCTGTGTTTTAGTTTAATATATTTTTGATAATTTTCTGTATAATTTTTTTTCATGCTGCTGTGTATTTTTTCAGCAGCATGCGGCTGTCTCCTTAATAGATTTTGGACAAGGACTTGATGATGTTATTGCATGGTGCGGTTCTCGAAGATTTCCGGTATGCTAATGCCCATGTCATATGCTTTTTAAGACACCAGACTGTGCTTGGGCATTTGAGATTATGAAAACTTCTTTTATTGAGCTGTAGAAGCAGTTTTATCATCATGGGTTGCTGGTGCGCCTTTAAGTCTTATGTTTACTTTCATTTTGTTTGTTAGCTTTAGACCCCAATGCAGGCATAGAGATGCTGAAAAACCAAGTGGTGCCGATGTGGGTGTTGGGCCTTCAGTTCTGAGCTGTAAGAAGAGCTGCATTTTGAGTCATCTGGACATGGCTAAGGCAGGGGTGGCCAACTCCAGTCCTAGTGCACCACAATCCAGCCTCATTTTCGGGATGTTCCTCATGAATATTCATGAGGTATATTTGCATCCACTGCCTCCCATTGCAAATATATCTCATGAATATTCACTAAACATATTCCACACACACAACCACAAATTCAAAAACATTTTTATTTCTAACCACTTAAAATCCTTCGGAAAACAATTACAGTAGAAGGTACCTCAAGGCGCCTGATGATAGCAACTGCTCAAATGATATTATAACGCCAATTCGATAAACAGGAGCTTTTTAAACAGGGATCTCAGACCAACACAATGGCCACCTATGGGAGACTAACAAAAAGAATAATCAGAAAACTTCTTAAATACAATACAAAAACTAGCCCATAGCCCAATACTTAGCTTGAACAGCAGATCTTCAAACTTGCAGCATTTCCTTTCCATCGTTATTCAAGCGCTTCTACACAGGATGCCAACAATACAGCTGCCCATTCAATTCAAGCTCCATTGCAGGAAAGCCCCGCTCAAGATACCGTTGGTACCGCTGCTACATCCAATACTCAGTTTATCACCATACAAACTCTCCCATAACCCTACAAAGATCTTTGTTTTGCTAAAAGTAAGCTTCCTCAGGGGTTACACTACATGCCGTATTTCTTCGTGCAAAAAAGAATATACCTCATGAGCATCCTGAAAACCAAGCTGGATTGTGGTGTATTGGGCTATGGACTAGTTTTTGAATTGTATTTAAGAGGTTTTCTGCTTATTCTTTTTGTTATTCTCCCATAGGTGGCCATTGTGTTAGTCTGAGATCCCTGTTTTCTGTGGTATTTTAAGTGGTTAGTAATAAAAACGTTTTTGAATTTGAGGTTGTGATGGGAGGAGTTTTTTAAGCCTATGATGTGGAGCTGTTTGTTCCCCTATGGCTTTGAGTAGCCACATAGAGGGATGTGAAGTTGCCTGAGGCTTTTTCTCCTACCCTTGATACAGCTGTTGCTTATCCATTCATTAATGTGTCTCTCCTCTGATTGTATGTAGTTTGGCTTAGGTTCATGTTAAGTGGTTTACCTTTTACAAAAGGATTTTTTGTGCTTTAGTTTGAGAGAAGTGTTGTGGTCTGTGTGTTTGGAGTAGGTTTTTTGATTTTTCTCCAGACTACTAGGTTTGGTAGCTTGTTAGGTAGGTTATGAATATTCATGAGAGACATCCTCAAAATCGGGCTGGATAGTGGTGCACCAGGACTGCAGTTGGCCACCCCTGGGTCCTAAGGGCTAATAAAGTCAAGCTTTTTCATTGGACGGAGATGCAAGATAAGTGAGCAGTTTTTGAATGATTGTTTGATATGTTTTGATAAGTGCCTTTGCTTTTATTTTGAAAAAACTGGTGATTTTCACAGTGTGAGCACGAGTGGTACACAGTTTTACAAAACTGAGGTAAATGATGATATTAGTGTGTATCTAAGGCAGGTTCTGGGCCTAAGATAGCCTTTTGGCTTTCAGAAGACCTTTTTTAAGGCCACTGTCTGTATCATTTGAATTGATACCCCTTATTTTTTTATTTATTTACATTCTCTTATATACTGCGCTATTCTGCATCAGTGTGGTTTACATTGAACAAACTGAAATTATATATATAATAGACATTTTCTAAATAATTATTTCAGTGTTGATTATTTGTTCTACTCACCTGTATTTAAAATTTTGATAACTGCAGAAGGTGTCTATTCATTTCTGCCTTATTTCTGTATCTCAGCCTAGGGGTGGTTTTGTCTGCACTGCCTAAATAAAGCAGAAGTTATTTGAAACACCAATTGATGTGGGTGGGAGTGCTAATTGTAAGAGGGAGGGGGCTACTGTGCTGAGTGTCGTGACCCTAAAGGTCAATAAAAAGAATTAACATCCGAGGGGGGTAGTTTTAAAAGGTATATCCACAGGTAAAGTAGTGTTTTATGCACAGAAATAGGCTTTTATAAATGTGCTGTCCTGATATGTGCACAAACATATGTGCACATACAGGCTGTATGTGCTTACGTTTACCCAAACTAAACAGATGTGCGCTTGAAGATGTGTCAGCACTTACATGGCATGCATCCTAACATACATGTGGAGCTGTAAAATATAAGCTAGAAAATGTGTGTGTGTGTGTGTGTGTTTCAGCCATATGTAATTATATGTATATACATTTCTTTGGGTAGCTTTAACTTGCTGTGACTTAAGCATGTACTGGCTTACAAATAGGCACCCTGTTAAAAAAAAATGACCCTCTAAATTTGTACACCTGAGAATGAACCCTGAATTTGCCATAAATAGTTAAAATGCAAACCGCGTGCTACAGAAACACATTGTGACTCGGCGTGATCCAAGGGCAGGAAGCTAAAGCTGCCCACGCTTCAGTCACTACATTTCAACATTTCTGTGTCCTTCCTCCATTGGTACTAATGAAAACTATAGTATGACGAAGAGCATAAAGTAATTCAATGCTAAAGTCTTGTACTACACATAAAAACTGAATTAAATCAGCTAAACTTTTAGGGGAATAATTAAAGGGGGGGGGGGGGGGAATACCCAGAAACGTGTACAACTAGCAATTTCTCTTGCTAATTACAACCCCAAAGTAGAAAAGCTTTATGAGTCCAAGCTTCAGAACAGAGTGTTAGCTTTTATGCCTTTCCAGTAAAACATATGAAGGGGTCAGGACATTGAAAATTTACTGTGTATTACAGAAAGGCTCTGTGAAATGTGGATCATTCTGTAAAATACGTAGCAGGGCATGAAGGACTGCATGTGGAATTGCTTCTATAAACAGCGGGAGGAATCATTTTATAAATCTACTAGCGGGAAAACTGCATTACCAACGCGACAGCTTTCACATTGAACTGCCAATATCACCACTTAGAAGAGGTGATTTTGCAACTTGCATGAATAATTGCTCACCCTTCCACATGTACTGAAAAGTCCCATACTGTGCATTAAGGTCATTTGCAATTACTATGAGTACATTTAATGCTGCCTATCTTAGTCATTTTAGAAACCTATATATATAAGTCCAATTAAGTATATGTATTTTATTAAAGGCTCCACGTTCATTGAGCTTTTTATAAAATACTAGGGGTTTTTGAACCCAGGGATCTAAAGAGCCAGTTTACTAACCCACACTAGGTTTTTGCAGTTAACACACCAAAAAAGTACATATGATGCCAGGTTAGCTGCAAAAGCCATGCATCATTTTTGGGGGCGTGCATAGCAGTTCCCTAGCAGGTAATATATTGTAAGTGGTGAGAACATGGTCAGCCAGCATTGTGGATGAAGCTAAGCTAATGCCAGCCATTGAGATGATGGCAGCTACACCCCATGATGTCTACAAATCTGACAGTTACCGCACACTGTTGGGGTCTGCGGTAACTGCGCATTTCAGACACCCCCACTCTCCATCTTAATCCCACCCATTCATGCAGATAATGCACTTTCTGCAAATAGCACAGACAATCACTGCGTTATCTGCAGTTACATAGTAACATAGTAAATGACGGCAGATAAAGACCAGTATGGTCCATTTAGTCTGCCCAGTAAGATGGCCGGAGTAAGATGGCAGGAGTAGGTGCCACTCTGTGCAGGCCACCCCTCCCCATGTCTTTGTTTAGGGGTGAACCCACCGCTCCATGCAGGACACCCCTATTTGTTGAGAAGTTAGATGGTTCAGTTTATTTTGATTTTATTCTGCTGCTATAAATGGATCCATTGTGTCTGTCCCATGCCATTTTGAATTCTGTCACTGTATTTGCCCCCACCACCTCCATCGGAGGGCATTCCAAGCATCCATCACCCTCTCAGTGAAAAAGTATTTCCTGACATTACCTTTTAATTTTCCACCTTGCAGTTTCATGTTATGCCCTCTCGTTTTACAGCTTCCCTGTTTTTGGAAGAGGTTGGTTTGTTCATTATTTCTCCTTAAGTATTTAAAGGTCTGAATCATATCTCCCCTATTCCTCCTCTCCTCCAAAGTGTACATATTTAGGTCTTCAAAATCTCTTCTCATAAGGCTTCTGACGCAGGCTCCAAATCATTTTGGTCACCTTCCGCTGAACAGTTTCCATTCTTTTTACATCCTTTGCAAGATACGGTCTCCAAAACTGAACACAGTATTCCAAGTGAGGTCTCACCAGTGACTTATACAGTAGCATTAGAACCTCTTTCTTTCTGCTGGTAATTCCTCTTCACATGCAGCCCAACATCCTCCTGCCTTTTGCCACCGCCTTGTCACACTATTTTGCCACCTTGAGATCTACAGAAATAATCACACAAAGGTCTTTCTCCTGATCCGTGCACACCAACCTCTCGCCCCCATTGCGTACATTTCCCTTGGGTTTCTGCTACCCAAGTGCATGACTCTGCACTTCTTTGCATTAAATCTTAATTGCCAAGCATGAGACCATTCTTCCAGCTTTTGTAGATCTTTTCTCATGTTAAGGACTCCCTCGGGGGGGGGGGGGGGGCACTCTGTTGCAAATTTTCGTGTCATCTGCAAAAAGACAGACCTTTCAGTCTTTCAGCAATATCACTCACAAATACATTGAATAGAACCTTGGGGCACCCTGCTAATCACCTTCCTTTCCTCCGAGTGAGCTCCATTTACCATCACCTTCTGTCGTCTATCAGTCAACCAATTTCTGATCCAGTTTACCACCTTGGTACCCATCCCCAAACTACTGAGTTTATTGATACGCCTCCTATGAGGAACAGTATCAAAGGCTTTGCTGAAATCCAGGTAGATGACATCCATCGCATGTCCCTGATCTAGTTCTCTGATCACCCAGTCAAAGAACTCAATCAGATTTGTTTGGCAAGATCGTCCTTCGGTAAAACCATGTTGCCTCGGATCTTGCAACCTGTTGGTTTTGAGAAAGTTCACTATTCGCTCCTTCGGAAGTGCCCCCATTACTTTTCCCGCCACCGAGGTAAAGCTCACAGGCCTGTAGTTTGACACTTCTTCCCTGTCATCACTTTTGTGTAGAGGTACGACATCAGCCATTCTCTAGTCCTGAGGAACTTCTCCTGTTTCCAAGGAACTGTTGAAAACATCCTTTAACGGCCCAGCAAGAACCTCTCGGAGCTCTTTCAGTATCCTGGGATATTTCCCATCAGGTCCCATGGCCTTGTCCACTTTCAGTTTTGCAAGTTGTTCTAACACATCTTCTGTGAATGGTGTGGTATCTACTTCATTCCCATTTTTATATTTGGGAGTCACAGTTGGTCCTTCTCCAGGATTTTCTTTAGTAAAAACAGAGCAGAAATATTTGTTTAGCAATTCTGCTTTTTTAATGTCCCTTTCCACGAGTCCATTCCCAGCATTTCTGAGTCCTGTGATTCCACCTCTGATCTTCTCCCTTTCCCGAATATACCTGAAGAAAGTTTTGTCGCCACACTTCACATCTTTGGCCATTTTTTCCTCTGCCTTTGATTTTGCTATCCTTATTTCTCTTTTTGTCTCTTTGAGTTTGATCCTGTATTCATTTCTGTGTTCCTCTGTTTGCAAGCTTTTGAATTTTGAGAAAGCTGTGTTTTTTGCCTTTATTTGAGCAGCCACTTTTTTGGAAAACCAAATAGGTTTCCTTCTCCTTTTGTTTTTATTTACTTTTCTTACATATTTATCTGTTTCCCCTTTTATTGCCACCTTTAGTTTAGCCCACTGCAATTCCACTTCCCTTATCTCCTTCCACCCTGTCAACTCCTCCTTTTGGTACATGGCCATTTTATTGAAGTCAGTGTTTTTGAAGTTTAGGACTTTGAGCTTGCTATGGTTGGACTGCATCTTGGTTTTTATCTCAGACCATACCATGTGATGATCCCTGCTGCTCACAGGTGCACCCACCCAGACATTCGACACGCTATCACCGTTGTTGAGTACTAAATCCAGCGTTGAGCTTTCCCTTGTTGGTTCCATCACCATTTGTCTAAGTAACGCATCTAAAACCACCACAAAAACCATACACCAGGGCACTAATCACCAACACAAACACAAAACCCAGTGCTAATAATAACCTATTATTCAGAACAATTTTTTTGTCAGAATGGCCAGCCCAGTGTAGAGGAAAAACACCTCTCACCGCCGTGGCCCGTCCTTTTTAATCAAGTGAGAAATTTGAAAAACCTTTTATAAAAAAACAGCTGATACTTAGCCGTGTCGAAGAAAACAGGCTGTATGTTCACTGCAACCAACAGTAGTTCCAAATACGACGTGACACGTTTCGGGGACACCTCCTTAGGCCCCCTGCTTCAGGTCAGACCACTGTTTAAAAGTTTCAGCCTTGAGAACTCTTCTGAATGAAACAGTTCTTATAACCCAATCCGCGCAGCTTGTTCACTCCACCTGTGTGGAACCCACCCCTCAGGTGAGTTTTCACAGAGAAACCAATCAGAAAGAAAGGAAGAGGAGCCACCAATCAGAAACCCCTTCCCTAACTGAATGGCTATGAAATAGTGTGCCAGTCCACCTGCATGTTTATGCCCCTTGGATGTACTGTGTTTAAACGAAAAATCCATGTTTGTTCAAGGTTCTGTAAAAGTTGAACACGATCCCCACCCCGGGGACTGGGGGGCATGTGGTCCAAAATTCGCCAACTGAGTTCCTCAAAAAGATGTGACTGCTCCAAACAGTGACCAACCAAAGGTGCTGTCAAACTCCTTGTGCGCAGCCGAGAAGCATGTTCACCCAAGCGCTGCTTGCAGGCATGCGAAGTCCGCCCCACATAGTAGAGTGCACAGGGGCATAAGATTAAATATACAACAAAATCAGTAGTGCAGTCTGTATGCCAGCAAGTACGATACTGTATCTGAGTACGACTATCAGTCCAGACTGGACCCGATAAAGTACCAGAACAATAGATACAGAATCCACAGGGAAAATGACCAGCGTTCTCATGTTTCAAAGGTGAACGATCAAGGGGAGCTGTAGTCCTCACCAATAGATCCCTCAAATTCGCCTTACGGGAATAGGCAATTTGCAGCTGTTTTCTAAAACAAGAATGTATCGCCAGAATAGGCCAGAACTTATAGCCACTATCTATATGGCTTGGCTTGAAGAATTACATATATATTCTCAGCCACTGTTCACAATGGTTTCGTTCTGGAGAAGATTTCTGGATGATGTTTTCTTTATATGGTCAGGTACCTAAGAAGATTTAGATTCTTTTTTGTGTTCTTTGAATACGTTTAAGAAAAACATACAATTTACAGCACAGGTGGAAATGAAAAAAATTCAGTTCTTGGATATTACAATAGAACTATCTCCTGTGGGTTTTGTAACCTTTTTATATCAGAAGCCAGTTCAACGTAACACGTTGTTGAGGTTTGATAGTTTTCATCCGCCAGCAGTTAAGAGAGGTTTACCATATGGGCAATTTTTGCAGCTTCGTCCCAACTGTACTGTGTTGTCTGATTTCAAATTCCATGCTAAAGATCTTAGCCTTTGGCTTTTATCAAGAGGCTACCCAATGAAGGTGGTTAAATTAGCCTATAAACACGCTTGTTACACACATAGGGAATGGCTTATGGGCCCTCGGAATTTTGTATCGCAGCATGATAAAATAACGGGTATTTTTCCTTATATGAAGGGAACATCAATGTTTATTAGGCTAGTTCATAAGTTCTGGCCTATTCTGGCGATACATTCTTGTTTTAGAAAACAGCTGCAAATTGCCTATTCCCGTAAGGCGAATTTGAGGGATCTATTGGTGAGGACTACAGCTCCCCTTGATCGTTCACCTTTGAAACATGAGAACGCTGGTCATTTTCCCTGTGGATTACAGCTCCCCTTGATCGTTCACCTTTGAAACATGAGAACGCTGGTCATTTTCCCTGTGGATTCTGTATCTATTGTTCTGGTACTGTATCGGGTCCAATCTGGACTGATAGTCGTACTCAGATACAGTATCGTACTCACTGGCATACAGACTGCCCTACTGATTTTGTTGTATATTTAATCTTATGCCCCTGTGCACTCTACTATGTGGGGCGGACTTCACGTGCCTGCAAGCAGCGCTTGGGTGAACATGCTTCTCGGCTGCGCACAAGGAGTTTGACAGCACCTTTGGTTGGTCACTGTTTGGAGCAGTCACATCTTTTTGAGGAACTCAGTTTGCGAATTTTGGACCACGTGCCCCCCAATCCCCGGGGTGGGGATCGTGTTCAACTTTTACAGAACCTTGAACAAACATGGATTTTTCGTTTAAACACAGTACATCCAAGGGGCTTAAACATGCAGGTGGACTGGCACACTATTTCATAGCCATTCAGTTAGGGAAGGGGTTTCTGATTGGTGGCTCCTCTTCCTTTCTTTCTGATTGGTTTCTCTGTGAAAACTCACCTGAGGGGTGGGTTCCACACAGGTGGAGTGAACAAGCTGCGCGGATTGGGTTATAAGAACCGTTTCATTCAGAAGAGTTCTCAAGGCTGAAACTTTTAAACAGTGGTCTGACCTGAAGCAGGGCGCCTAAGGAGGTATCCCCGAAACGTGTCACGTCATATTTGGAACTACTGTTGGTTGCAGTGAACAAACAGCCTGTTTTCTTCGACACGGCTAAGTATCAGCTGTTTTTTTTAATAAAAAGTTTTTCAAATTTCTCACTTGATTAAAAAGGATGGGCCACGGCGGTGGGAGGTGTTTTTCCTCGACACTGGGCTGGCCATTCCGACAAAAAAATTGTTCTGAATAATAGGTTATTATTAGCACTGGGTTTTGTGTTTGTGTAAGTAACGCATCTTGCAAAGCATCCACAATTTTTTTGCTTCTTTCCAGATTTGCAGAAGGAGTAATCCAATCCACATCGGGTAGATTAAAGTCACCCAATATGATCGCTTCCCCCTTTGTGGCTATATTGACAATGTCTATAATCAATTCGTTATCTAACTCTTCGATTTGAGTCGGAGGTCTGTAGACTACAGAGTTAACTGTTGCTGCATTCAGACAGTGTGTGCACTATCTGCCATGTTAGCGGTTAATATGGTTTAGTAAACTAGCACCTAAATGTCTGTTTTCCAAACTAGACCTCCTATTCAGTTATTCTCCATGCCAACCTGGATCTATGAGCACCCCCATAAGCATTTCAAAGATTCTGTTGTGCTCATTAGTGTAGAAAGGGACTCATAGGGGGCTGGGGTCTCAGGGGAAAGTTTAGAGTGTGAGAACAGCTATAAATACAGCATGCTGACAGTTTCACAGGGGGTGTTTATGATTAAGAGACACTCAAGGTTACATCTTGCAAGACAGGGAGCTTCTGTTTGCAAGAAGCTTGTCCTGATTAAGCATGAGCAGTATTTTATTTGTTTAGCAAGTTTTATATACCATATTTCTTAAGGTCAATATGGTTTTACAAGGAACAATTTAAATTAAATAGAATTGGGAACAAAAATGCAATAATATTTAACAATGGAAGAAAAAGGTGTATATATACATATAGAAGGTCATTATGTGCTGTCTGTCTCCCCCCTTACAGCCAATCGGGCCGTACAGAGGGAGACCTGATTCTGGTCACACAGGGGCTAGACATGCCATGGGATCAGAATCGGGTTTACGGCCTGAATGTACAGGCCGTGCCCGCATTTTGATCAGCCACATGTCCAGCCCATATACCCGGCTGTCTCAGCCAGGCTCCTGAATGGAGCTGCAGTGCCATAGTGTCCCGTTGCCATGGCACTGTGGCTCCATTCAGGAGCCGCAATCCCCTGCTGACAAAAACAATCTTCTTTTCCCGCATCTTGACCCCTGATCTGGCCTTCCATGGCCAGGGCCGGGCTGCAGGTAACTCCCTGCACCCTCTCACCCTCCTTATGAGGCCCAGCCATGTCATTTTGTTCCATCCATTTTTCTTGGAGGTGGAATAAGTCTCCATGGCTGACTCCAGACATACAGGGCTGACCTTAGGATCAGCCCTGTACGTCCGGGGTTGTTCTCCACCCGCCCTTGCTCCGCCTCTGTCCCACCCCCTCCCTCCCACGAACAGAGCTCCCCGTAGAAATCACCTGGCCATTTAATGGGTCTGGATGTCTGGATCTGGCATCCGGACTGCTAAACGGTGTTCAGGATGAACCCATCGTGTTGAATGTCAACATGCATAACATTTAAGGAACAAGAGAGTAAATGATAACTAAATAATATGTGGTAAAGGTATTTCTACAATATGAGTGACCGGTATTGTATCGTTTGGATTATATATGTGAGTGCATAGATTGGTGGTATGGATGATCAGTGTGAGTGTGTGGAATCAGGTGCATTTGTGAGTGCTGGTGGACTGTGTGGTGGTAAGATGTAGAGAAGTCATGGTTGAAGCTGAATTATGTTTTATCCTTGAAATATTATTTGAATAGTAGAGTTTTCAGTTCTTTCCTGAACTGGTGGATGTTATCACTGTTTCTGGGTTTAGGTGGTAAGTTGTTCCATAGTCCAGGTGTATATAATGATAAGGCCCTTGTACAAGTTGTTTGATTATATTTCAGTCTTTCTGTGGGTACTGTTAGCATTGATTTTCTGGTTTTATTTGCTGGGAGTTTTCTCAGCATGGTTTGTAGATGTGTGGCAAACATGTCGTGTAAGATTTTGAAGATAGTCATAATTGCCTTGTATTTTATGTGGCAGAGGTGGGGGAGCCTGTGTAATTTTTTAAGGATGGGTGTTATTATGGCTAATCCTTGGTGCTCCTTCAAAGATCCTAACTGTGGTGTGATATGTCATTTGTAAAGGAAGTAGAAGATGTTTGGGGAGGCCTTGGAGAATGATAATACAATAGTCTAAGTAAGAGAGTTTTAATGCTTGGTAAACTGTTCTGAAGTTGTGGGGTTTGAGCAGGGGCCGTAGGCATTGGAGGGTTCTTATTTTTTGATAGATAATTCTGGTGGTGTTGCTTATATATGTTTGTAGGTTGAGACATTGATCAATTGTTATTCCTAATTATTTTAACTCTGTTTTAACTTCCAGCTCCATATTGTTGATTTTTAGGCTTGCTGGTGGGGAGACGTTTTTGTCTCTTGTTATGAATAGTACTTCTATTTTCTTTGAGTTAATTTGGAGATAATGTTGTATTAACCAATTGGTTATTGCTTTGAAACAATTTATTATCGGAATGAAGCAGGCTTTTGTTGTGATGAATGACATGTAAATCATGACATCATCAGCATAGATGTGGTATAGTATATTGTGCGCTGGCATGATATCACAGAGTGGTTGTAGGTAAATATTAAATAAGAGGGAGGAAAGTGCTGATCCTTGTCGTACTCCTTGTGTTAGCTTGAATGGGGATGAATTTAAAGTTCCAATTCTGACATGCTGTTGGTGGTCAGTCAAGAAGGATTGGAACCATTGAAAAGCTCTGTCGTGGATTCCAATTTCTTGTAGACGTTTGATCAGTAGGTTGTGTAATACTGAATCGAAGGCTGCTTTGATATCAAGGAACATTAAGATGTACCCTTGTTGAGGATTCTGAATGCCTTTTAGGATTTTATCCAAGAGAGAAGTGATTAACGTCTTCATGCCGTGGTATGTCCTAAATCCCTGTTGTAAGTCTAATGAGTTGTTTCTGTTGACATGTTCTTGCAGTTGGAGTAGAACTACTTTTTCAATTATTTTGTCTAAGAACAGTAGACTGGTGATAGGTCTGTATGAAAATGGGCCACTAGTATCTAGATTTGTATTCTTTAAGAACATGTAGTGTTTGGCATGACCTATATAACATGTAGATATAGATAAACAAAAAGTAAAGCAAAAAGCATGACATAGCGTGATAAGATGAAATTTTACAATGTGGCATTTTTTTTCCTACTAAAAGAAGGAGCTGCAACCAAGCTAAGGGAGGGAGTTACAGAAGACATCTCAGATTTGCGGGCCTGTGACTTCCTTCCTAAAGCTTTAGCAGAACTTTGTTATTGTTAAGATATAATTCTGTGTGTGTTGTGTTTTCATTTCTTCTCACTTGCTTCTGGGACTAGAGATAGAAAACCAAGGGCCAAGGAAGGAGTCCAGTGGTTGTTGCCCCCGGCTAGGAATTCGGTACATACAACAGTTAGATGTATGGACATTGACTACTGCAGTTTGCTTACCTTTTGTGCTGTGGACAATCTGGTTTATTCTTATTATTTAATACAGTGGTTCTCAACCCATTCCTCTGGGACCCCCAGGCCAGTCAAGTTTTCAGGATATCCACAATGAATATGCATGAGCTAGATCTGCATACAATGGAAGCAGTGCATGCAAATCTATCTCATGCATATTCATTGTGGATATCCTGAAAACCTGACTGGCCTGGGGGGTCCCAGAGAACTGGGTTGAAAACCACTAGTTTAGTACCATATATACTCCAGAAGGTTTCCTATATTTGCCATGAAACACTGACAAAATTTCTCCCATACACTAAAATAAGAGCTGTGTGACTTCTACAGAGGACTTTTAGGAGAAAGTATGTTTGGGTCTGTAGGCTGTCAGGGATTACTAAAGGCTGCATAAATGTGTGGTTGGATATCCCTTTGAATTGGTCTATAGACTGCGAGGAGAGTTTAAAAAGACATCTGTGTTAGCTTCTCATCCAGCGTACCTTCTTTCAGATCTTTCTAAATATCTCCTGAATAACCTCTTTTACAACAATTGCTATTCAGGAAAATCTGAATCACCTTATATATCCCATCCAGAGTCCAAAACAATTAGGTGACTTGAGCCCCATTTCTTTTCAGGTGATTTCATAAAAAGTATCCTCGATTGAACATTGTTTTGCATGTTACAACAAGGTTTGGCTCTAGATACATTAAGCATTTTTATCATTGACACACACAGGATAATTTTATAATAGGGCATTTAATTTAAGGCAGCCAAAACACACCTATTTTATAAAGAAAAGTGGATTCCTAGTTTTCTTTATAAAATACTAGCATGAGTGGCTGACTATGTCTCTTAATTAAGGGCACAGTCACCTAGCTCACACACTTTTCTCAGAAGTTCAAAGGGAGTTACATTTAGGTATTTTCTTCTCCCCAGAGGGAATAAGTTTGTATCTGAGGTCATGAAGGGTTAAGTGACTTGCCAAGATCACAAGGAACAGCATTGGGATTTAAAACCTGACTTCCCTGGTTCTAGCCCACTTCTCTAACCATTAGGCTACTACTTCACTTACATCAACCCTATAGCTGATGTAAGTGCCTGTGCCTAGATTTATGAAGCGTGCATGTCAATTATAAGATTTTATGATTAAAGTGCATGCTAAAAATAGAGGCTTCCACCTTATGTGTATATTTTGAATTTGACTGGTAAAAACGTACCCCTTTCTGGAGGTTTCTTCCTTGAAGAAACAAATCCCAGCATGGACGCTTAGCTGCCTGCTTTGGGGATTAAAAACTATGAGGGGCATATCAGCGGTGCTAGCCAGCATGAGTAAAGTGGCTGGCTGCCCCTGCTTTAAATTAAACCCAGATATTCAATGTTCAGATAGCAAAGTATTTATTTATTTTATTTAACTTTTTTTTATATCCCGCCATATCTTATAGCCAAGGCGGCTTACAAGGAACAATTAAGGGTCTTAACGTTGGAACATGACGTTAAGGTTTACATTGAACATTTAGATAAGCAGATCATAATGAACTTGTTAACATAAATAAAACTATTAACTGTTGAAAGGTATTAACTTAGGAACATGAGAGGCTAATATTTATAGTCATAATTACAGTTGTATCTCGTTATAGAACTTGGTGTATGAGCTATTGTCCAGACAGCTAAATTGGCTAAAGTTAGGGTTGTTTTTTTGGGCCTAACTTTAGCCAGTTAGGATTAACTGGCCAGTGGTTCAATATCCCTGCTGACCAGCTAACCTCGGTGCCATCCTACCTCCATCCCTGGAGTGCCCCAATGTTACGCGGTTAGCGTTGGGGTGTTTAAATTGGGTAGGAGGAGATATTCAGTGGCACTAACTTTTTTAATATCATTGAATATCCTGCTGACTAGTTTAGCTGGCTAGCAGGTTTGCTAGCCAGTCAAACTGTTTTGAATATACTTCTCTAAGCATACAGACAGCTAACAGCAAACCAAAAGTGGATTGCAATAAGTAAACCATTAGGAATGCACAAGAAGTGCTGTATTGACTTTCTGGTCAGCAACAGGATGGTTAACTCCTGCCTTGAACAGTTTTCTGTGATAGGCTGGAACCTCCTGAGTTTTTCGTATTCAGAGATTTGTAGTCTGGCTGGCTTGGGAAAGAAACATTGAGAAACAGGAGAAAGAGGAGTTAAACTGCAGCCCCCATTAAGTGTGCTAAGACTTTTGGACCAAAAGGAAAAAGCATTTGGTCTGCCCTAGCTCTGAGTCCCTTATGATCGGGAACCATTGGTAATGAAAGAAGAAGTTAAAGAGGCATTGAAAGCCTTATCAAAGAACAAAGCACCAGGCATTGATAGCATTCCCATAGAAGTATTACAGCAATCTGATGCAGCTGTTACCATACTTACAAGGCTCTGCCAAGAAATATGGAAGACAACATCATGGCCAACTGACTGGAAAAGATCTGTGTTTATACCAATACTAAAGAAAGGTGATCCAACTGACTGTGGAAATTATCGCACAATCGCTCTGATCCCACATGCCAGCAAGATTCTACTGAAGATTATTCAAAAGAGACTACAACCATACCTGGAACAAGAACTACCTGAAGTGCAAGCAGGGTTCAGGAAAGGGCGAGGAATGAGAGACATCATTGCGGATGTGAGATTGATCCTTGAAAAGACTAAAGAATACCAAAAGGATATCTATTTGTGCTTTATCGACTATAGCAAGGCTTTTGACTGTGTAAACCATGAGAAACTCTGGGCCACATTAAGAAGCATGGGTATACCAGAACACCTGATCGTACTCTTACACAATCTATACATTGATCAAGAAGCAGTAGTTCGAACTGAACAAGGAGAAACAGAATGGTTTAAAATAAGCAAAGGTGTAAGGCTGCATACTTTCCGCCTACCTGTTTAATTTATATGCAGAACAAATCATCAGAGAAGCAGGATTGTATGAAGACAACAGAGGTGTGAAGATTGGAGGAAGACTCATCAACAACCTTCGCTATGCTGATGATACCACATTACTGGCTGAAAGTGAAGATGATCTGAAACATTTGCTTCTCACAATCAAAGAACATAGTCTCAAAATGGGCCTGCACCTTAATGTAAAGAAGACAAAGATCATGACAACTGGCATAATCAACAGGTTCATTGTTGAAGGAGAAGAAATTGAAATCGTGAACAACTTTAACCTACTTGGATCAACTATCAATAAAGAAGTAACAAGCAGTCAAGAAATCAGACGACTCATTGCTCTTGGCAGAATGGCTATGAAAGACCTAGATAAGATCCTCAAGAGCAGAGATGTCTCTCTCCATACAAAGATTTGACTTGTTCAAGCCATGGTATTTTCAATAACATCATATGGATGTGAAAGCTGGACAGTGAAAAAGATAGACAGGAAGAATATTGATGCCTTTGAATTATGGTGCTGGCGGCGAATACTATGTATACCATGGACTGCCCGAAGAACAAACCAGTCAGTACTAGAGGAGATCAAACCTAAGCTTTCTTTAGAAGCTCAGATGACAAGACTTCGGCTTTCATACTTTGGACACATCATGCAAAGAGAGAGATCATTAGAGAAAGACATCATGCTTGGCAAGATAGAAGGTCAGCGCAAAAGAGGAAGGCCAGCAATGAGATGGATCGATATAATAACAGCAGCTACGGGTACCAGTCTGTCAACAATGAGCCACCTGACTCAAAACCGAACACAATTTAGGATAGCTATCCAGAGGGTCGCCATGAGTCGACTCCGACTCGACGGCACTTAACAACAACAACAGCACTGAATCAGAGCTAAAAAGACCAAGATCAAGCATCTGTTTTCAGCACTGCAACTCAAAGACTCCGTTGAAAAAGGTTGAGCCCGTTGTTAGTGTGTGCTATGGTACAGGGCTCCACATTAACTGCCAGGGAAATGCTTTCCATGCCCCCCCTCCCAACAATTAACGTGGAGGTGCTGCACGTAACGCACCATGGTTTTGGCGCTAATCGAGCATTAGGTGCAATCCTTAATGCCTGTTAGTAAAAGACCCCTTAATAATACACTTTCAAGAACATTTCAGAAAAAGGTTCATAACCGAAGAAGAAGCTAAGGAATGCAAAGAAAATAATACCTTCTTTATGCTTTAGGTAACAGAAGCTAAATCACAAAAGACATGGGGGGAGGGATATTCAGCAGAGGCAGCTAGCGCTTGTAAAGCACCTAGCTGTCACCGCTAAATTCTAACCCTGGATACTCAATGCCGGGTCCATATCCCGCCACCGACATTGAATATCTGGGTTGCTGCAGAGCCCAGAAGCTAACCAGGCTGCGACGATATTGAGCAGCTGTCTGGTTAGCTTCTGCAGGTAAAGTTAGGCCAGTTTTTCCATGCCTGACTTTACCCGCTTGTCACTAACTGGGCAGCAGCTCAATGACGCCGCTGCCTGGTTAGTGATGGGTGCCATCTCCTCTCCACTCCAGAACGCCCACGACACACCCCGCTGCTAACCACTTAGTATTGGGGCGTGTAGCAGCGGCGCCCATGGATATCCAGCAGCACTAACTGCAGACCATGTAAATGCTTTTGAATATCCCTCATTAATTCTATGCCTGTAGAACAAGCACATATTAGACTTGAAAAGAACTCAAAACCAGATCCCCATCTGATGCTAATAAAAATGTAGGCACCAAGATGATTCTATATGATTCCTCTCCACAACAGATCTTTCCAAAATCTCAGTTGGGTCTAAATTAGAAGGGGGAAATGAATCATCAAATGCATTTTCCATTTCATTGACTCCTTTAAGGGAACTTGGTAAATAGTAGAGGCTGGAAATTTCAAAACCTCCACAAAGTTGTTGTTGTTAAGTGCCGTCGAGTCGGAGTCGACTCATGGCGACCCTCTGGACAGCTATCCTAAATTGTGTTCGGTCTTCAGTCAGGCGGCTCATTGTTGACAGACTGGTACCCGTAGCTGCTGTTATTGTATCGATCCATCTCATTGCTGGCCTTCCTCTTTTGCGTTGACCTTCTATCTTGCCAAGCATAATGTCTTTCTCTAATGATTTCTCTCTCCACAAAGTATTTTTGTATTATTAAATTTTTTTATCAACAAAGCTTTAACATCACTAGTTACATGTATCAGAAGTATTCAAACTTTTGTCCATTAATTAACCTTAACCAATTAGCCAACCCTTATTTCTACATAACCCCTCATTCTAACTTGACGTTTACAATCTCCCGCGGACTACAGCATCAAAACCCCTCTCCCAGACAAAGTTGGCGGCTCGAGTAGCGGCAGTGGGCATCGCTGCACGACGCCAAGCTTAGCTACAGTTGTCTGACCTCAAGCAGTGGGTTCAGGACAAATTGGTCGATGTCTCATTCCAAGGAGAGAACCTCTCTGGCAAACCCATGACCGACAAAGCTGCCGAACTGGAGACCGAGTTCATGATGAGGACTAGCTCTCTAAAAAGATTGCTACCCCTCCCTGATGGAAGCCCTTCTAACTGAGGAAAGGGGCTGCTTACAGAAACTACCCACCTTTTCAGGCCTCCCTGACTCCCCAACAGAGTCAGCAGGCCAAGGGACATGGGCATGGCCCTCGTAAGCAGAAGGCTCCAAAACCCCAGGCATCGGCCCCGGCTCAGCCAGGGGGGTAGTTTTTCATTCCTTGGGCATAGCCTCTCTACCCAAGGAGGTCAGCAGCCCATAGGGGGACATCTGACCCACTATGCCCCAAGGTAGTCAGGGAGGGTTACCTCCTCCCTCTGACTCAGACACCTCCCCCTTATTTTCCGGGACAGCACCTCAGGTCTCCCCTCCACCGGGACCTTCTACTGAAGGAGTGGGCAGGTCTTCTTGAGGACAAAGCAGTGGAACTGGTGCCCCGCCTTCTCAAGGGCGAGGGGTTCTACTCCAGATACTTTCTCATGCCAAAAAGGACAGGGGGCCTAAGGCACATCCTTGGCCTACGCAACCTCAACAAGTTCCTGGTGAGGGAGAAGTTCAAGATGCTCTCCCTTGGACATTGCTGCCTTACCTCCAGCAGGGACACTGGCTATTCTCCTTAGACCTGAAGGATGCTTATACCCACATCCTTTCTTATGTTCTTAACAAGGTATTCTCCTAAGGGCGGTATACCTGCCAGGCCAGAACATCTTGCTGGCCGACAGATTGAGCAGAGTCCTTCAGCCACACGAGTGGCAGCTGGACCCCAGTGTGGCCAACAGGCTCTTCCAGATCTGGGGGAAATCCGTGATGGACCTGTTCGCCAGTCCGGACAACTTCCAATTGCCCCACTTCTGTTCCTGATGGGTCCAGCCCTCTAGGGTGGCAACGGACGCATTCCTCGTCTCGTGGTCAGAGGGCCTCATGTACGCCTTCCCTCTCATGCTGCTGATTGCCAAAACCTTGTTCAGGACCCTCTGTGACAAGGCCTCGCTCATCCTGATAGCCCCTCGGTGGCCCAAGCAACCAGGGTTCCCGATGCTCCTCCGACTAATGGTGGAGACTCCCAACCCATTGAGGAACTCTCTGGGACTCCTGTCTCAGGAAGGGGGCTCTCTTCTACACCCCAACCTGGGGCCCTTGTCTCTGACAGTGTGGCTGCTGAAAGGGTGACCTTAGCCCCTTTCAACCTCTCGGGTGAGATAGAGGAGATCCTGCCGGCCTCTCACAAGGCCTCTACTAGGAAACGTATGTTCTCAAATGGCGCAGGTTTTCAGCCTGGTGTACCCAGCATGGGACTGACCCGTTCTCCTGCCCAGTGGCTCTGGTGTTACAGTACCTTCTCCACTTCTTGCAATCCAGGCTTAAAGCTAACTCTGTCTGGGTGCACCTCAGTGCCGTGGCAGCACACCACCACCTGGTGGATGGCAAGCCCCTCTCAGTCCAGTCGCTGGTGACCCGCTTTCTTAGGAATCTGTTCTTATCGAAGTCACCAATTCACCCTCCGGCGACTGAATGGGACCTTAATGTGGTATTGCGGAAGCTCACTCACCCACCGTTTGAGCGTCTGGCTACTTGCCACCTATGATACCTCTCATGGAAGGTGGTGTTCTTGGTTGCACTCACCTCCACTAGCAGAGTTATCTATCTATTTGCCCTTCTTGGTGGGTTCCCTTACGTACTCCCTTGCTGTGTGCCCACTGTTCAGGACCAGCCTCCATTGCTGTAGAGTTTTAAACTATCTTTCTCTTAGTCTACCTGAGTTACTGCCCCTCCCCCCCCTGCTGAGGCATTGTTGTAAACCTCCATTCCTGTTGTGCATGTGGGCTTGCTCAGACTGCCCTTGTGCTTCTTGAGAAGAGCAGTGCTTTCCAGAGCTCATTCAAAAGGTGATTTTTGCTGACTTTGCTGCTAAATTGTGAGTTTTTTGTCTGTTTGTCTCCACATATTTATCTATCTATTTGCCCTTCTTGGTGGGTTCCCTTACCTACTCCCTTGCTGTGTGCCCACTGTTCAGGAACAGCCTACTGGCCAGAGAAACTTAGGTTCCCACCCACCCTACCCCTCACCCCACCCACCCCAGGGGCTACATTGCCTATATAGTGGTCACATACGTGCCATCTGTCGTTCCTAACTTGGGTAACGCCCACATCTTCAACTTTTCTTATTATTCTTCCTCTTCTGGGACTGCTTAAGCAATATGTCATGTATTCAGTGCAATAACTGTGGTACTTTCATTCAAAGAAGAATCATTTGGAGCCTAAGAGCTTGTCCTATATGCCTAAAGTCAGCTGCCATGCATGAAGAACTGACTATACTAAGGAAAGACCTAGCAGCCATGCATAAAGAAGTTTCTCTACTGAGGGAGGAACTGGCTGCAATGAAGCGCACCTCTTCTAGGATACAAACTGAACAAAGTCCACCACCGCTCCCACAAGGAATCAAACACCCCAGGAACAAATGGATCACAGTGGGTTCCGGAAGATTGCGACCTGTAACGCAGAGACATCCTACACATCAAGAGATATCCCTGCAAAATGCCTTCTCTGCCTTGGCTAATGAGGATGCCCAACCCAAGGAAACTGAAGGGCCCTTAAATGAGTCAGACAATGCCCAATCTCCTGCTAAAGCACCAAATATGAAGAAAACCTCACCAAACAGAAAACTATTACTACTTGGAGATTCCATCATCAGAGGCACCAACTTGGGAATACAGTTCAAAGGAGAGAAGATAGTCATGTGCCTACCAGGCTCTTCAGCCAGCAGGAATACAAACCAAGTTGTTGAAATACTTAGCGCAAAAAGTGAGCACTCCAAACCAGATGTTATTATCCACTTGGGCACAAATGACCTGGCTAGAAACAGTGCCTCTACAGCCCAAAAGGACTTCCAATCTCTGGGAGAGAAACTCAAGCCCATTGTTAACACTGTTGCATTCTCAGAAGTTCTACCTGTTCTTGGTAAGGGGACAAAAAGGCTGCATCGCATTAACAACTTTAATACATGGCTCCAGACCTGGTGCAAACAAGAAGGATTCAGATTTATTGGCAACTGGGACAATAGATGGACCAACAAGAGACTATACTGTGCTGATGGACTACATCTCTCTGTCACAGGGAAAAGAAACCTAAGTGAAAAATTCAGGCAGTATGTGGATATGCATTTAAACTAGGAAAAGGGGGTGACGGATGTGGAAGGTCAACATCTGCATGCCACCCCCTGCAAAAGCAGAACAACATCAGAAACAGCCATACTCTTAAACCACACATCAAAAACAAGTGGGAAGAAATGGGCAGAATTAAATCAATGCAAAATACACACAAGCCAGGTAAATGCTGGAAAGCAATGAGCACAAATGCTCGAAGCTTAGCCAAAAAAATTCCAGACCTGGAAGCCCTAATGGTGGAAACGGATTTGGACATCGTGGCCATTACGGAAACATGGTTTAATGAATCGCATGATTGGGATATAGCCATAGCTGGCTATAATCTATTCAGAAGAGACAGAGAAAATGGAAAAGGAGGAGGAGTAGCCTTGTATGTCAAAAGCAGTATTAAAGCTACTGAAATGCAGGGAACATGGGGAAAAGAAGAAGCGCTCTGGATTGCGTTGGAAAGAGGAGATGGCACTGTCATCCATATTGCTGTAGTCTACAGACCTCCGACTCAAATTGAAGAGAGAGATAACGAATTGATTATAGATATTGCCAAGATAGCAGCAAAGGGGGAAGCGATCATATTAGGTGACTTTAATCTACCTGATGTGGATTGGATTACTCCTTCTGCACATCTGGAAAGAAGCAAAAAAATTGTGGATGCTCTCCAAGATGCATTACTTAGACAAATGGTGATGGAACCAATCAGGGAAAGCTCAACGCTGGATGTAGTGCTTACCAACAGTGATAACGTGTCGAATGTCTGCGTGAGTGCCCCTGTGAGCAACAGCGACCATCACACGGTGTGGTTTGAGATAAAAGCCATGGTACAGGCCAATCATAGCAAGCTCAAAGTCCTAAACTTCAAAAACACTGACTTCAATAAAATGGCTGAGTACTTAAAGGAGGAGATGACGGGGTGGAAGAAGATAAGGGAAGTGGAATTGCAATGGACTAAACTAAAGGCGGCAATAAAAGAGGCAACAGATAAATATGTAAGAAAAATAAATAAAAACAAGAGGAGAAGGAAACCTATTTGGTTTTCCAAAGAGGTGGCTGCGCAAATAAAGGAAAAAAACACAGCTTTTTCAAAATTCAAAAGCTTGCAAACAGAAGAACACAGAAATGAATACAGGATCCAACTCAAAGAGTCTAAAAGAGTAATATGGATAGCAAAATCAAAGGCAGAAGAAAAAATGGCTAAAGATGTTAAGGGTGGCAACAAAACTTTCTTCAGGTATATTCAGGAAAGGAAGAAGATCAGAGCTGGAATTGCAGGACTCAGAAGTGCTGGGAAAGGACTCGTGGAAGATGACACTGAAAAAGTGAAATTGCTAAACAAATACTTCTGCTCTGTTTTTACTAAAGAAGATCCTGGAGATGGACCAGCTGTGACTCCCAAATATAAAAATAGGACTGAAGTAGATACCACACCATTCACAGAAGATGAGGTGTTAGAACAACTTGCTAAACTGAAAGTGGACAAAGCCATGGGACCGGATGGGATACATCCCAGGATACTGAAAGAGCTCAGAGAGGTTCTTGCAGGACCGTTAAAGGTTGTCTTCAACAGATCCTTGGAAACAGGAGTGGTTCCTCAGGACTGGAGAATGGCTAATCTTGTACCTCTACACAAAAGTGGTGACAGGGAAGAACTGTCAAATTACAGGCCCGTGAGCCTTACCTCGGTGGCAGGAAAAGTAATGGAGGCGCTCCTGAAAGAGCGAATAGTGAACTTTCTCAAAACCAACAGGTTGCAAGATCCCAGGCAACATGGTTTTACCGAAGGACGGTCTTGCCAAACAAATCTGATTGAGTTCTTTGATTGGGTGACCAAGGAACTAGATCTGGGGCATGCAATGGATGTCATCTATCTGGATTTCAGCAAAGCCTTTGATACTGTTCCTCATAGGAGGCTTGTCAATAAAGTCAGTAGCTTGGGGATGGGTCCCAAGATAGTAAACTGGATTAGAAATTGGTTGACTGACAGACAACAGAGGGTGATGGTACATGGAGCTCACTCGGATGAGAGGAAGGTGATTAGCGGGGTGCCTCAGGGTTCGGTCCTGGGCCCGGCACTGTTCAATGTATTTGTGAGTGATATTGCTGAAGACTGAATGGAAAAGTCTGTCTTTTTGCAGATGACACAAAAATTTGCAACAGAGTGGACTCCCCAGAGGGAGTGGATAACATGAGGAAAGATCTACAAAAGCTGGAAGACTGGTCTAATGCTTGGCAACTATGATTTAATGTGAAAAAGTGCAGTGTCATGCACTTGGGTAGCAGAAATCCAAGGGAAAAAGTACACAATAGGGGGTGAGAGGTTGGTATGCACGGTTCAGGAGAAAGACCTTGGTGTGATTATCTCTGATGATCTCAAGGTGGCAAAACAGTGCGACAAGGCGGTGGCAAAAGCCAGGAGGATGTTGGGCTGCATTCAAAGAGGGATTACCAGCAGAAAGGAAGAGGTACTTATGCCACTGTACAAGTCACTGGTGAGGCCTCACTTGGAATACTGTGTTCAGTTTTGGAGGCCATATCTTGCAAAAGATGTAAAAAGACTGGAAACTGTTCAGAGAAAGGCGACCAAAATGATTTGGAGCCTGCGTCAGAAGCCTTATGAGAAGAGACTTGAAGACCTAAATATGTACACTTTGGAGGAGAGGAGGGACAGGGGAGATATGATTCAGACCTTTAAATACTTAAAGAGAAATGATGAAAAAACAAACCTCTTCCAAAGATGGGGAAGCTGTAAAACTAGAGGGCATAACATGAAGCTGCAAGGTGGTAAATTGAAAGGCAATGTCAGGAAATATTTCTTCACTGAAAGGGTGGTGGATGCTTGGAATGCCCTCCCGATGGAAGTGGTGTGGGCAAACACGGTGATGGAATTCAAAACGGCATGGGACAAATACAGTGGATCCCTTTACAGCAACAGGATAAAAGCAAAACAAACAGTACCATCTAACTTCTGAACTATCTAGCATCTGAACAAATAAGGGTGTCCTACATGGAGTGGTGGATTCACCCCTAAACAGAAACAAAAACATGGGGAGGGGTGGCCTGCACGGAGTGACAGGTGCACCTACTCTTGCCATCTTGCTGGGCAGACTAGATGGACCATGCTGGTCTTTGTCTGCCGTCACTTACTATGTTACTATGTAAGTTAGCAAGCTTCAGGTCTTAGTGGTGGAGGCACCTTATACCAGGTTCTACAGGAACAGAGTGGTGCTCCATACACACCCTAAATTTCTTCCAAAAGTGGTATCACCCTTCCATCTCAACCAGGAAGTGGTACTTCCTACCTTCTTTCTGAGACCTCACTCCAGTAGGGCAGAGATAGTCCTTCACACCTTGGACTGAAAGAGGGCTTTGTCCTTCTATATCCCATTCACTCAGAGCCACCGCAAAGCCGCTCAGCTTTTCATCTCCTATGATCCCAGTAGGCTGGGGGAGGCGGCGACCAAGCATATGCTGTCCACCTGGGTAAGAGGACTGTATCATCCTCGCCTATCAGCAGGCAAGGCTCCCGCTGGAAGGCCGGGTCATGGCACACTGTGACAGGGCCATGGCAGCCTCAGTGGCAAACCTGTGTTCCATCCCAATGGTGGACATCTGCCGGGCCTCTACCTGGTCTTCAGTCCATACCTTTGCAGCCCATTACTGCCTGGAAAGGGAGCTGCAACGGGACAGTGCCTTTGGCCAGGCTGTGCTCTGTAATATTTTCAGGGTTTAGGCAACTCCTACCCTCCGACCTGTGTTCAGGCTACTGGAGTGCTGGCTTTCATCGGACACAGGGGTCCTACTGTGGTCTGTGGAGATGGACTTAATTACTGCTGCTCGCAGCGCCCCATGAGGGAGATCATACTTTTTGCTATGGGCTTTTGGTAGCCTGTAGCTGGGGAGTCCCATATGTGAGGACTGACTTCCTGCTTGTTCCTGGAGAAAGCGTAGTTACTCACCTATAACAGGTGTTCTCCGGGGACAGCAGGAATCATTCCTCACAACCCTCCCTCCTCCCTTTTATTTTGCCGTCTTTTAGCTATATCATCTGACTGAGCAAGATGACACCCTTGGGCAGGAAGGGGACCACGCATGTGTGGTAGCATCTCCCAGAAGCTTTCTTTGAAAGCTGAGGGGATGCTTCTGCGAGGGCTCCGTCGGTGCCGATGTCACCCATATGTGAGGACTGATTCCTGCTGTCCCTGGAGAACACCTGTTACAGGTGAGTAACTACACTTTAGTCTCTTCCCCTTCGCTGCCACTCTGCCATTGCAAAAGACTTTGCATTTTAGCTGTTGTGTCTTTACTCCTCTGTGGGCGCTCCCTCTCTGCTGGCTTCGGGAGATTCTCACATTCCAATTCCTGCAGCGCTGCCCATGCTTCTTCTGCTACTTTTACTTTCCTGGATACCCCATTTACTATTATCAGAAGCTCAAAGGGGAACAGCCACTTGTACCGGAGACCTTTCTGCCTTAAGTACGTCGTCACCTCTTTCATTCCCCTGCATCTCTCTAGGGTGCCTCGCGAAAGATAATTGAAAATCTCCACTTCACATTTCTCCCAGGCAATGCGACCATATTTGCTGGCCACACTGAGGATCTTTTTTTGTACTGGGGAATGAACCCAGGCACACGATTATGTCCTGTGGCAGTTTGTCCTGCTGTGGCCCAGACTTTGGTGTGCTCTCTCTACTCCCACCGGATCCATGGTTTCCCCTCCTCTGCTCTCTATCTGCAGAATATGGTGAAACAACATCGAGTCACCTGATGACAATCCTTAAAATTATGTCTCTTGGATCCCCCCTGATGCGCACATTACGCCGCCATGCTCAGTCTTCTGTCTCCTCCAGCTTCTCTTTCATCTTCTCGTGCTGAGCCTTGAGTGCATTCTGCTCCACCGCCATTTTCTGTAGCCCCACTGCATGGCTTTCCACGTTCTACATTTCCTCCATGTGCTGTCCCCAGGCCCCCAGCTCCTCCTGAATACTCATCAAGGCTGCTTTAATATCCTGCCTCAGCGCTTTCAGATCAGCCTTAATCTCTTTCTTAAACATTTGCAGCCAGCTCTTAATATCCGTCTCCTCCTGTTCTCCCTCGTTCTCTAACCTTTCCTCTTCTGAGCCCTCAGGCCTCCCGCCTCCACCTGCTTCGCCAGGCTCGCCGCTGCTGCTGGTTCTCTCCTTGCATATGCTAACTGAAATCCCGCCAGCTTCTTTGTCACCAACATTGGGCTAGCAGAGCATTTTTCCACGTCTAGTTTGGCGGTAAGGGGTTGCTTTTTAATGCTTTAATCACCACGGGATTTGGATGGAGCTCGGCTAGCCTGCTGCCATCGAGCTCCGTGATGTCACCAGAAGTCCATCCACAAAGTATTTTTTTAACATCTCTAGAAGTGAAATAAAATAAATGTAAGAAAAATGAATACATCACAAATTATTGTATCAAACTATTTTCCATATTCTCAAATTTATTTTGCAGTGCAGTATTGCCTCTAATTACAGCAGAATTAGCATTTTCTAGCAAGGAGAGTCTTTTCTCTTGTTTCTACATTTTGGCATGGTATTCCTCTGTAGTTCTTAAGACCAAAAAATCTGCATACTGTCTCACCAGAGAACTTGCACAGCAGTGATAAACAGTTTAATACAGTTGACTCCATCCTGGTGATTAGCATCCACAGCTTCCTATTAGTAAACTTCTTGGAGGGGTGAGGGGAGAAGTAACACCCTCACCAGTTCCCATCATGCTTTCTTGAAAGCTGACTGGCTAAAGAGAAGCTGACTTGAAGGGAGGAGGAGCTGAAGCCAGGAACAACAAACTAGTGAGAAAAACAAGACCGTTACGGCTTTCTTCCCACTCCAACATCAGTCACAGTACCATCTGAAACACACATAAAGGAAGTTCCAGCAATGTTCTCAGTCCCCAGAGATAATCCTGAGTCTCTGTTCTTCTGTCACCTCATTCTCTGAGGGTTTTAAAGAATGCCCCAGGGAGGTAGGAGCTGGGAAGAACCACTTGGCATAGCAGATGATAGGTATGACACTGGACTAAGAGAAGTATTTAATTCAGAAGCCTCAACTCCAAATTAGGGGTGGAATACCCCTAACCCCACTGCCCCTGAATCATCCCCAATAGTCACATAGGCATCCTTGGGGCCAGAACTGATTTAACCTCTTATGGGGCCTTGTGCAAATTTTTGAGGATAGGCCTTTTTTTTTTTTTATTCATCCCACATTAACTGCACCCCCACAATATAAAGAGAAACGTGATATAATATTATTAAATAATGTAATTTTAAGATGATGCTCATTACATCCTGTACCTGTGCCTTCCCCATATACATTCATACTCTTGATCAAACTGCTTCATGGTCCATGAACATTCCCAGGATTGACAGTTCTAATAATGCAGTTCTGAGCATAAGAAAGGTTCCTAATCATCCCTCCAGTCCAATCCAGACAAGTGGGTTTATCTTCCTCCACCAGCAGCTGGAGACTGAGCATGCTGAAAGTTGTGACGTCAGTCAAGAAAAGACCCCCCCTCCTACCTCTATCTGCCAGTATCTCAGTCTCTAGCAGCTGGGGAGGAGCTCCTACTTCGTAGGATCTCCACACAGGAAAAAAAAAAGAAAAACATTTAAGGGTGGAAGGAGCTGGTATTGCTACAAGGAGCCTGCACAAGTAGAATTAATATTACTGAGCTGGAAGAATAATTTACATGGTGCATGTTTAAGTGAGCAGGAACAGAGGCAGCTCTCATTTCCACTGCAGCTGTTGAGTTGACTGGGTGTGCAGTGGGGTTAAATACCTGGTGGTTCCAGGTGCTTTCCCCCCACCCCCAGCCGGGAGTACCAGGTTTTCCCTTGAGTAGAATATCTGATTCGTTCCCTTGGCTGTATGAGTGCTTAACAAAAAAAAGGGGGGAGGTTAATTGAGGAGTGTGTAACCGCTGCTAACAAAATCAGGGCTTGTTCGTTCGGTAAGCATTTTTGTTTTTGGGGGCCGTTTTCCTTTGCCGTGATTCCTCCCTTCAGTGTCCACTGCAGTTAGTTGAGGCGTGCTGGGCTGATCCCGTACTATTGAGTGTGCATTGGGAGGCTCCATCTTCTTTTTTTGGCAGGTTATTTTCTTTATGCAGGTACCAAAGACCCCCCCCCCCCTGTATTTTGTGTGGCAGCGACAGGAATGTGCTGTCATCGGAGAGAGTTTGCTTTTCCTTTGTGCGAGAAGGCAAATCCACCGAAGCTCTGATTACTGTGGGGGAGATGAAGGCAGTTTCAGCGCCTGATTTAAGGGGCAGTAAAGCTATGGCTCATGTCTACCTTATTCCCCAGGCAGACAGGGATCTCCTCAAAATGTTGAAGGTGGACATTTTGGTTTCGGCGGTCACTAAGAAGACCACTATTCTGGTGGAAGATGGAGCAGCTTTGAAGACTGTAAGCTTGAACATCTGTAGAAAAATGTGTTTGATACCAGTGTTCTGACTCTTCAGGCCTCCATCTGTGGGGCTTATGTCATGAGGGCATGTATACTCTGGTCCCAGGGATTACTGTGCAGGGACAGTGATCCCGCTATTCCCCTCCAAGTGGCAGCCAAATTGGAGTCAGCTTCAGCCTATCTCACTGATGTGTTTTATGACCAGGTCCATGCCTTGGCCAAAACCATTGCGGCCAAGGGGTTTCTATGGTTGCATAGCTAGTCTGCGGATGTTTCTTCTAAGATGTGTCTCAGTAAGCTGCATTTAAAGGCAAGCTCTTTTTTGGAGAGGCACTGGAGAAGATAGTCAAAGATCTGGGAGAGACAAAAGGTCCTAGGCTTCCAAAGGATTGCCCAAAAGCCCTGAAGCCAGGAACTACGTCCTGAGGCCAGCCTTGGGAGTTTCACAGGTTCTGGTCTTCTTGCTTCCCCTCTTTTCAGAGGGGCCTTTACACACCCCATGGCCAGCCCTTTCAAAGTTACTGGGGGGTTAGCAGAGGCTATTTCTCTGGGACCTCTGTGCCACCTAAGAAATCCCAATGAAGTGAGGCCAGCCCATGCGGATCAGGAGCCAGTAGACGGTCAAATACAATGTTTTTATTCCATCTGGGCCACAATAACCTCTGACTAATGGGTACTGGAAGTGATTCGTGAAGGGAATGCCCTGGAGTTTGCATGACTTCTCACCGAGGCTTTCCTTTTGTCGCGCTACAAAGCTCCATCGAAACTGCGGGCAGTGCAAAACACGTTGCATTGCTTGCTGAAGTTGAAGGTGGTGATCCCTGTGCCTGTAGATCAATACTCCATTTATTTCATGGTGCACAAGAAGAAAGGCTTTTTTGACCTATTTTGAATCTCAAGCATGTCAACAAAGCCTTGCAGGTTCCGCGCTTCTGGATGGAGATGTTGCGGTCGGTTATCCTCGCAGCGAGAAGGGGTGAGTTTCTCATGACCTAGATGTTACAGAGGTGTATCTCGATATCCTTATTCGACCATCTGTGCTTCCTGAGGTTTGGGGTGGCTATGGGCCACTTTCAGTTTCGGGCTCTGCCATTTGGATTGGCCACGGCACCTCTGACATTCACCAAGGTGATGGTGGTAGTGGCGGCTGCTCTGCAAAAGGAGGGGATTCACGCCAAGTCGATGGAGGAGAGTGTAGTGGCCACTGGATGGGTCATAGTCCTTCTCCAGAGTCTAGGATGGGTCACGAACATGCCCTAAAGCAAGCTCGACACCTCCTAGTACATTATCTACCTTGGTGCACATTTTCAACACCAAAGAGGGCAAGGTGTATCTGCCTTCCGAGAGGACTCAAAAGATCCAGATGCAGGTACTGAGTTTTCTGAACATGGGAGCTCTGTCGGTGTAGCGTTACTCTCAGTTGCTTGGGTCCATGGTGACAGCTCTGGATCTGGTGCCATTGGCTCGAATGCACATGAGACCATTGCAACAGGTATTCCTGTCCCATTGATCGCCTCAGCATCACCCTCTGTCAAGGAGTCCATTCTCTAGAGGCTAGAATAGCAGACTTGGAAAACATAAGAAAGACAGAGAGGTATATAGATGAGATCTACAGGGATATAGTCCTGAAGTCCCACCTCCAGTCTAGCAGCATCCCTGTTGCCATGGAGAAGAGAGGTCACGTGACAGGACAGCATCACCCTGGTGTGGCAGGAAGTGATCCTGTAACTAGTACCTGTCCTCCAGCTGATGTAAAACCCTCTCGCATCGAGGAGGTATCGTCAGGGCCATGTGCCCATGAGGGAAGGGTTAGGACAGCCATTATAGTTGGTGATTCGATCATTAGGCATGTAGATAACTGGGTGGCTGGTGGACGTGAGGATCGCCTGGAAACATGACTGCCTGGTGCGAAGGTAGTGGACCTCACACACCACCTAGATAAGGTCTTAGATAGTGCTGGGGAGGAGTCTGCTGTCTTGGTACATGTCGGTACCAATGATGTAAAAAAATGTGGTAGGGAGGTTCTGGAGGCTAAATTTAGGCTTTTAGGTAGTAAGTTGAAATCCAGAACTTCCAGGTAGCGTTCTCCGAAATGCTTCCCATTCCACGCGCAGGACCCAAAAGGCAGGCAGAGCTCCGGAGTCTCAATGCGTCAATGAGACAATGGTGCAGAGATGAGGGTTTTGGATTTGTTAGGAACTGGGGAACATTCTGGGGAAAGGAGGGGCTCTTCCGAAGGGATGGGCTTCACCTTAACCGGGATGGAACCAGGCCACTGGCATTAACCTTTAAAAAGGAGATAGAGCAACTTTTAAACTAGATAATAAGGGAAAGCAAACAGTCGCCCAAGAGCACAAGGTTCGGAAAAATGTATCCTCGAAGGATACTACCAAAAGCAGAGAGGTTCCAAAAAAGATTAAAGTAGCCCAAATGCCCTTGAGTATGGAGCAGGGAGATCTTAAAGATCCCAAATTACCCATGTCTACCAATAGCCAGATTAATGTGAATAAAATACAGTCTCTAAAATGCTTGTATGCAAATGCTAGAAGTCTAAAAAATAAGATGGGAGAGTTAGAATATATAGCACTAAATGAGAGGTTAGATATGATTGGAATATCAGAGACATGGTGGAAGGAGGACAACCAGTGGGACACTGTGATACCTGGGTACAAACTATATCGTAATGATAGAGCTGATCAAATTGGTGGAGGGGTTGCGCTCTGTTAGAAAGGGCATTGAGTCAGAAAGGATTAAAGTTTTGCAGGAAACAAAATTTGCTGTAGAATCTCTATGGATTGAAATTCCATGTAAAAAGGGGAAGGCGATGGCAGTGGGGGTGTACTATCGACCGCCTGGCCAGAATGAACAAATGGATGATGAAATGCTCAAAGATATCAAGGAAGCTAACAAAAGTTACAGTGCAGTAATAATAATGGGTGATTTCAATTACCCTGGTATCGACTGGGTCAGTGTCACGTCAGGACATGCTAGGGAGATAAAGTTCCTAAATGACATAAATGACTGCTTCTTGGAGCAGCTGGTTCATGAACCGACCAGAGGGGAAGCCATATTAGACCTAGTCCTTAGTGGAGCACCAGATCTGGTGCAAGAGATAAGGGTGTTGGGGCCAATTGGCAATAGTGATCATAGCATGATCGTGTTTAATTTAATTAGTGGAAGAGGGTTAGTAAGGAAATCCACAGTACTACCTTTTAACTTTCGAAAGGGAGACTGATAAAATGAGGAAAATAGTTAAGAAAAAACTAAAAGGAGCAGTTGTATAGGTTAAAGACTTACATCAAGCTTGGGAGTTGTTGAAAAATACTATATTGGAAACCCAGACCAGCTGTATTCCACGCTTTAAGGAAGTCCAAAAAACTGCCAGCATGGTTTAAAGGTGAGGTCAGAGAGGCTGTTATTGCCAAAAAAGCATCTTTCAGGAAATGGAAAAAAGAGCCAAACGACGAAACCTGGAAACAGCACAAGCACTGGCAAGTCAAATGCAAGGCATTGATAAAGCAGGCAAAGGGAGAATTTGAGAAGATGCTTGCATCGGAAGCAAAAATGTGAAATAAAGACTTTTTCAAGTACATTTGTAGCAAAAAACCTGTGAGAGAGTCAGTTGGTCCATTAGATGATAGAGGGGATAAAGGGGCACTAAGAGGTGACAAGGCGATAGCGGAGAGACTGAATGAATTCTTTGCTTCGGTCTTTACTGAGGAAGATGTAGGGATGTTGCCCATGACTGAAGTGGTATTTAAAGATGCAGAAGAATTGAAGGAAATATTGATACATCGGGATGATGTATTACAACTATTAGATAAACTGAAGAGTAGCAAATTACGTGGGCCGGATGATATACATCCAATGGTGTTGAAAGAACTGAAATATGAGATTGCAGACCTGCTATTAGTAATCTGTGAATTTTCACTAAAATCATCCGTAATACCTGAAGACTGGAGGATCGCCAATCTAATGCCAATTTTTAAAAAGGGTTCCAGGGGTGATCCGGGAAACTACAGACCGGTGAGCCTGACATCAGTACCGGGAAAAATGGTAGAAACCATCAAAAAGAACAAAATTAATCAGCATGTAGATAGTCATGGCCTAATGGGAGACAGTCAACATGGCTTTAGACAAGGAAGATCTGGTCTTACTAATCTGTTATGTTTTTTTGAAGGTGTGAATATACAGGTGGACAAAGGTGAGTCGGTTGATATAGTTTATCTAGACTTTCAGAAAGCCTTTGACAAGGTCTTTCATCAGAGACTTTTGGCAAAACTAAAGAGTCATGGGATAGGAGGCAGTGTACTATTGTGGATCAGGAAATGGTTAAAAGATAGAAAGCAGAGGGTAGGGCTAAATTGCCAATTTTCCCAATGGAGAAAGGTGAATAGTGGTGTACCCAAGGGATCTGTGCTAGGTCTGCTGCTTTTTGACATATTCATAAATGACCTGGAAAGGGGAATAACGAGTGAGGTTATCAAATTTGCAGATGACACAAAACTATTTAAAGTTATTAAAACGCAAGAGGATTGTGGAAAATTGCAAGAGGATCTTGATAAATTGGAAGACTGGGCATCAAAATGGCAGATGAAATTTAATGTGGACAAGTGCAAAGTTATGCACCTAGGGAAGAACAACCCAAACTATGGTTACACGATGCAAGGTTCCACATTAGGAACCACCGCACAGGAAAACGATTTAGGTGTCATTGTGGATAACATGTTAAAACCCTCGGCCCAGTGTGCAGTGGCGGCCAAGAGAGCAAATAGAATGCTAGGTATCATAAGGAAAGGAATGGAAAATAAAACAATGGATATTATAATGTCTCTATATCGTTCCATGGTGAGACTGCACCTTGAATATTGTGTGCAATTCTGGTCGCCGTATCTTAAAAAGGATATAGAGTTATTAGAAAAGGTTCAGAGAAGAGCCACCAAAATGGTAAAGGGGATGGAAGGATACTCCTATGAAGAAAGGCTAAAAAGGTTAACCTGGAAAAGAGACAGCTGAGGGGAGATATGATAGAAGTCTATAAGTTAATGAACGGAGTAGAACGGGTAAACGTAGATCGATTGTTTACGTTATCAGAATACAGAAAGACTAGGGGACATGCAGTGAAGCTACAGGGTAAACTATTTAAGACTAATAAAAGAAAATATTTTTTCACTGAACGTGTAATCAAACTCTGGAATTTGTTACCGGAGGATGTAGTAAAGGCTATTAGTGTAGCTGGGTTTAAAAATTTTTGGACAAGTTCCTGGAGGAAAGGTCCATAAACCATTATTAAGAAGGGACTCAGGATATCAATGCTTGACCCAATACAAGCATTGTGGAACCTGTGTCTTTTGGGGAAACTGCTAGGTATGTATGACCTAGATTGGCCACTGTTGGAAACAGGATATTGGGCTTGATGGACGTTGGTCTGACCCAGTATGGCATATCTTATGTTCTTATGAGGCTGGCCTGCACACTGGTTACGAGAGTGCACCTCCAGTAGTGGCTACAGCTGGAAAAGTTGGAGGAGGGGGTGTCCCTGGAACCGCCAGATTGGGTCCTAGTAACAACTGATGCCAGCCTCAGAGGATGGGGATCACATTGTGAGCCGCAAGTCATGCAGGGGTGCTGGATGCCGGCAGAGGCTGAATGGTCCATCAATCAACTGGAAATGAGAGCAGTATTTCTAGCGCTCCAGGTTTTTCATCCCCTGATTCTCAACAAAGCAGTGCAAGTGTGCTCGGACAGTGCAACTACGGTGGTCTACATAAATCACCAGGGGGGAACAGGCAGTGTGACACTTGTGGAGGAGATGCGACACCTTAGCGCAGTGGTGGACGATAGCAGGTCTGCTGTATGTGTTTTCTCTGTGGCCGCTCATCTGTCATCTACTTCAGTGCATCGAAGCACATTCGAGACTAGTGCTCCTCATAGCCCTGGATTGGTCGCGATGGCTGTGGTATTTGGACCTTCTCAGGTTGTTGATAGTAAAGCCTTGGCCACTACCATCCAGCAAGACTTCATCTTCATGGTCCAATCCTCATGCTTCAAGTAGGCCGATTCTCACTTACGGCCTGGCTCTTGAAAGAACATGCCTGAGGTGAAAGGGGTATTCCGGGCCTGTGGTAAACACACTATTGAAGGTGAGGAAACATTCTATGTCTTTAGCATACATTTGAGTGTGACGCATTTTCGAGGACTGGTGTATATACAAGAGTCTTGGGGCCTTGTCGGCTTTCATGCTGGACATTCTTGCTTTTTTGCAGGCTGTTTTGGACAAAGGGCTGGCTTTTAACTCTCTGAAAGTTCAGATAGTGGCCCTAGCCTGTTACTGAGGCCGCTTATATGGGGTATTGATGGTGGCATATCTAGATGTGGCTCGGTTCCTTCGAGAAGTGAAGCATGTCCGTCCGCTGGTCTGTTTTTGCGTTCTGCTGTGGGATCTAAATATAGTGCTTTGGCACTGCTTGTTCCTTCCTTCAAGCTCTTAAACAGAGCTATTTTTAAGGACCTGATTTTGAAACCAATCTTTTTGGTGGCAATTTGTTTGATGCGCAGAATTTCGGAATTGCAAGCGTTATCTTGCAGGAAACCTTTTCTGCACTTTTCAAAGGAAAAGGTGATTTTACGACCCATTCCATTCTTTCTGCCTAAGTGGTCTCTGAATTTCATCTCGATCAGACTCTCACCCTTCCGGTGTTCTCCTCTCTGGTGGGGACTCCGAGGGACCGTTGCTTGCGACTTCTAGATGTGGGTTGCGTGTTGCAGCATTATTTAAAGAGAACCCAGGAGTTCCAGAAATCAGATTGTCTTTTCGTTCTTTTTGGTGGGCCATGTAAGGATGAAGCGGCATCCAAGGTGACAATAGCTCGCTGGATCAAGGAAGTCATCACTGACTTATCTCTTAAATGGCAAGACTCCTCCCACTGCTTTGACGGCACATTTGAATAGGGCGAAGGCAGCCTCCTGGGCAGAACATGGACTGGTCACGCCAGTGGATATTTGCAGGGCGGCGACCTTTTCTTCACTTCATACTTTTACATGGCATTACCTTCTGGATGTGCAGGCGGCTGGGGATGCGAGGTTTGGTCCCAGAGTGCTCTAGGCAGGGCTTGCAGGTCCTGCTCAAATTGAATACTGTTCTGGTACATCCCACTTGTCTGGACTGGATTGGAGGGACAATTAGGAAGGTGAAATTAGGCCTTACTTGCTAATTGTTTTACTTTGAGTCCCTCTAGTCCAGTCCAGGACCCTCCCGATTCAGTCTTAAAGCCATTTCATTTTCAGCTTCTTGATCAGGAGCGAGCCTGGATGCCTTTGTGGGAGCCTTCATGAAGGTTCTTCATGTGAGAAATGGGCTTCAGAGCTAAGAGGTTTTTGCAATTGACCTCACTGGGCAGTCGGTCAGTGGTGGAGGGAGGGTTGCCTGATCCTGTTCACCTCAGATGTGTATATAGTTTACTAAGAGGGTTGTATCAAAACAAAAAAGAAAATGGTTTGTTGATTACTATCATGCTTGGTTCTGGTTGTATATTCTCCTTGGAGTGTGCTATGTCAACAGGATACTGGCAGATAGAGGCAGGAGGGGGACCTCTTCTAGACTGACATCAGGACTTTGAGCATGCTCAGTCTCAAGCTCCTGGTGGAGAGAGAGAAACCTACTTGACTGGACTGGAGGGACTCAAGGAAAGACAGTTAGCAGGTAAGGATTAATTTCACCATTTCACCCATGGGCAGCTGGACCCCCGTTATGCAAGGGCCTGGGGCAATAAGGCCCTGCATGATGCCCTAAACAGGCTGTGGAGTAACATCAGGATCAACCCTAACCTTGATCTTACACTTGATAATTTTTTAACCAAAAGTACCAGAAGATGCTACTTTATATAGCAACACAGTCATCAGAGCAGAGTCTCCTCTTGGTCCCTTTAAAGTTCCCAAAAGAGCATTGGGAACCTGTGGCAACACTTTGTGGATTCACTGTTTATCTCAGGCCCTGCCTGTGCCATTTAGTGATGTCACATGACGGCAGTCCTACCTAACTCCAGCTTCTAATAGATGACAGCATCAGGTTCCTGATATCCTTGGTCTAAGACAGGTACCACACTTTTCCTCCTCACTCCTCTTCGTCTCAGCTCACTGTTTATATCAGGGCTGGTCTGCACCATTTCATGATGTCATATGGGGCAGTTATTCCCAACTCCCAGCTTCAACAAAGCCCAAAGAGATGGCTCACCGCAGTTGCAGTCACCAACAAGGTCATGCCAATACCCTCGGCCTGAGACACATATCATGGTCTTTCCTTCTCTACACATTTTCAAAGCGGAATGGTCTAATTTATACTGTATCACACAGGGAGAACTTAAAACAGCAGATCTAGATGCTTTAAAAAAAGCTTTCCGCTTGATTAACTTCTCTAATGCATGTGCACACGTTAGTGGGGAGAAAAACTTTTTCCAATTAAACCCACAACTCTAAAAAAAGAACAATTCTGTTTCTGTTTTGCACTTTCCCCAGCTTTATTAGCCTAATTCAAGGAATAGGAACACCTGTGACAACATTTCCTGTTGTTCTAATTTTATCTAATTACTGATGGCTTTTCAACTTAGCTTGCAATATTAGCATACATGCTCATTCTCTTTTGATGATGGTGGGATTCTATATATGACTACATAGGGAAATGTATTCAGATTGTATCTTTGCATAAATACTAAAATAAAAATGCATAAAAGAGTGATCAACATTTAAATGCAAATGGTACCATATTAAGATTGCTTCAGAAGACATTTCCCGCACCTGCATTTTTTGGACCAGATCCTGCCATAATAAAAAAAAGTTGCTCGGTTTTCTATTATAGGAAAATCATCATAAAAAGCAGAAATGTTTTCCGAGTCCCAACTGAACATCTCATTCATTGAGTCTTGGGCTATGTCACATTTATAACATAAATTCTTAGATCCGATAGGAGTTGTCTGGAGGAATGATGGGATTCTAACGGGGAAACAGCCTCTTACAAAGACTTCAGGCATTAGGAAGTAGTATAATCTCTGCTCTCCATGGTTGTGAATCTGATGCAGCTGTGACTGAAGGGTCCCAAGCGCTGGTGAAAAACAGCTCATCAGCTCTGAACAAAGATGATTATGCAAATTACCAATCGAGATTCAGCCCTGATTTAATTTTGCTCTGTAAATAAATATCCCATTAACTTCCATCTGCTAAAAGTCAGGTAAGATACTTTCAAAAATATGACAGTGTTGTGGCAGATGCGAATGCAACATTAATAGTGATGAATGGTGGAAGGTTGCAAGTGTGCAAAGTGTGAAATCTAACAAAATGGCAAGAAGGCTGCAGAAACTATTCAGAACAATTTGCATTTCTTTACAATGGCTAAGACATGCGCGGCTTCTATTTATGGCTCTGCCATTTTGTATGACACACAATGCTCCCTCTGATTGCTGTCAAAGAGATTGATAATAATTATAGTACAGAAATTCACTTTTGAAAACCCATTTTGGCTGATGAGGAGGTCAGCCTTAAATTATCTTGAAATTCTTTTTTTTTCCTTAATGACAATTTATAAATGTCATGGGCAACAGGGTGATATTTTGCTTATCTGTCCCGGCTTGTCCCCTGTTAAAACTGGAAAGATTATAGTGATTAAAAGCAGAAAGCTGAAACTCCTCAGGTTTTGCAATTTGCTCTAGGAGGGAAAGAATAGCTTTTCATATATACTTGGCAGAATTGTTTTTGTATGATATTTACAATCTATTGCATCAAGAATATTCTGGAATAAAGGTCCCTGTAAGAAACATTATTCACAATCACCAGTGACATAGTGAGAAAAGGTAAATAATATAAAGAGGGAACAAATTTAGATATTTGTTGCAAAATTCAACTGGATTTAACTCAAGACTCTTTGAGTAGTATCTCAAGGCAAGCTACATTCAGGTACAGTAGACATTTTCCTAAACCCAGAGGGCTAATAGTGTATGGGGCCCTTTTATTAAAGTGTGCTAAGCAGTTAATGCGTGTTTTCATGCATGGTAACTATGCGCAAAGGCCCGCAGTAATTGTTACCATGGTCACTGCAGATTGCTTGTTGGGGCGGGGACTGGGCGGGTTGGGGCAGAAAGTGGCATGGAGAGCACATAGCAGTTAGCACAGAGAACATATTGTTTCGCTATCAATGTTTTAATTAGCACAGGTGTACCAAGTGCCACCTCAATGGGTGGCATTAAGTGCATGCGTGGTAATTGCAATGTGCATTAGGATATGCGCCCCCCCATGGTAACTACTGGGAACCTGCTAGCCACACCTCCGACATTTACAGTAGAGGCTTTGCCCTTGACTTATGATGTTTTAGCGCTACACATGTATTAAGTGTAAAAATCGAACACCCTTTAGTTAAAGGGTCCATATGTTTGTATCTGAGGCAATGTAGAATTAAATGATTTACCCACGAGCACAGTGGGATTTGAACCCTGGATCTTATCTTATCTCCCTGCTTGAACCATTAGGTTACTCCTCAGTTAGTTATGGATTAGGATCGGGTTTAATTTTCATAGATTTAGTATAGCACATCTTTTCCCCCAAGACTTTCATTTTCTGTAACTTCAAGAAGATGAAAAATTCACAGAAAAAAATGTGTACCGAAAATCTGCAAAAAATTCAGTGGGACTAAATTTACGAACCAAGCAAAAAGCCCCATTCTAATTTTTAGCATATGATTTGGCTTTCATGATGAATTTCCTGTGATTTTCCCCCATCACTCAAGTCACCTAAATTGCTTTTGGCCTCTGGAGGCTGGATAGAGGGAAGACGTGTAAAATACGAAATATTCACAAGATATTCGTCATAAAAAGAAAGTATGCGCCTTGGCCTATGAAAAGGTATTTAGAGGAAAAGCAACCATAGATACTTCATTAATGCCTCAACACCATGCATAGACAAGCATTCTGATAAACAGAACTGATTGAGAGTCCACCAGCACATGAGAGGAAAGAGGCAATAGAATCTGCAAAATGAGAGAAAAATGGCATTAAAGGATTAGATCAGCAAACAAGGAAAAACAATTAGCTAAAGCACAAATATAGTGGGAAATACAGAATAATTTCAGCAATCACAAAAGATAAATACCTAACACATGGGGGCCCTCTTTTACTAAGCGTGGAATTAGAGTGCAGGTATCGGCACCACGCTAAAAAGTAATATGAGACCCTGCGCTTAAAACCTTATGCTACCATTGCAGCATAAATCGAGAGATTGGGAAGAACACGGAGTTCCACTGCAGCGCAGCTAGTGCAATCATTTTAGGGACAAGGAAAAAAATATATATACAGTACCTGAATGGACACCGCTTTGACTGGTAGAAAAGCGGTCTATAAGCCTAGTTAAATAAAATAAATAGTCCGTGCCACCTACGCTTGGCGCAGTACTGTGGGTGCAACTAACGTCACCTCAATGTGTGGCATTAGTTTCTCCTGCAGCCGTTTTATCACAGTGAAGCACAGTAAATGCAGGAGGATGGCTGTACCTGCCCCGTGCAGGTAACATGCAGCCCCGTGCTAGTAACGTGGCCCACCTGCGCATTACCAGCATGGGGTTTAGTAAACATGCCAAATGAGTAGTTAAGGAAAAGGTGAATTTAAACCTAAAGATGAGAGATTAATAACTGCAACACAGGATAGTGGACTATGGACAAGAGAGTTCATAGAAATCATTAAAAAAAAACCCTGTTAAACAGTCAAATGCAGATTTGGATCCACTGAATTGGAAACGGTCACACATCTTATCACTGGGTGTCACGGTTGATGTCTGAAAAGCTATACAGAAAGGCACAATAAGGTAGCATGTCTCATTCACTGGAAGCTATGAGGCCAATTCTGTTCTGGGTGTCCCCTGCCTGTCCAAGCATCCAGAATCAGGACGTGCCCATGCAATCAGAATCATGGCATAGGGCCTGGACATCCAGGATATGCCTTGATTCTGGGTGCCTGGATGTCCAACAAACTACCCGGCTAGCCCAGCCAGGCTCTTGCATGGAACTGCAGTAATGTGGTGTACTGTTGCCATGGCACTGTGGCTCCAAGCATGAGCTGCGATCCCCAACAGACCCAGAGAAACTCCTTTCCCCGCCGCCCAAACCCCTATCGGGCCTGCTGTGACCAGGGTTGGGCTGCGGAGAACCCCCTGTACCCCTCACCTTCTTTTCCTGGCCCAGGTCTTCCATCTACCTCCATCCAGGGGGACTTATTCCACCTCTAAGGTGGAATAAGTCCCTCATAGAAATGGCCAATCTCGGACGTACAGAACTGACCTCTGAATCGGCTCTGTACATCTGGGGTCATAGCGCCGCCCGCTCCCTGTCCTCCTCCGGCCAGCCCCCTTCCACCCAGAAACAGAGCTCTCCACACAGCTCAGATCTGTGTGCAGGGAGCTCTGTTTCCAGGACACGGGCCAGGTGTTTAGCGGGACTGGATGTCTGAATTGGACAACATTACTCCTACTGGAACAGTTTCTAGATGATAGTGGATGTACCAGCATGTAGCTTACTATAGACCAGTGTTTGCCAAGTTGTTCCTGAAATAATCCCTAGCCAGTCTGGTTTTCAGGATATCCATAATGAATATGCATGAGATGGATTTGCATGCAATGAAGGAAGTGAATGCAAATCTGTCTCATTGGATTGCTGATATCCTGAAATCCAGACTGGTTATGGGGTACTCCAGAAACTGTTTAAGAAACACTGCTTTGGAGGGTGCTCTGGAAGTTGCCATTTCCTTCTATTAAGCTCAGTCAATTCTAGAGAACCCCAGGCTATGAGAGAGGAGGTCATTTCAGGATTCTGGAACATGTAGGCAGAAAGGAGACCACTTACTGTTAACCTTTGAGAAGGGATGGCTCTGAGCTGCGTACTGGCCTTGGGACCCTAAAATCCCACGCCTGTAACTTTGTTGATGACCCTTTTCTCTGAAGCCAGTAGTTTTATAATCCCCATGGAATTCAATGGGTTCTCCACCCAAACCCTAGTAGACTCTGGGAGCATCAAAACCCTTTTTTGGAAGGAGTTGTTTAAAAGAAATCAAATAAGATATTATGGATGTAGGACTCTACTTTGATTTAGTTTGGGTGGTCTGTTTCTGATGGCTTGAAGGATAGCCTGGGGAAGACTTCTGTCAAATATTAGTATTGTTTTATGGGCATAATTAGAATGTGATGGTAGTAGGCATTTTATATTCTATATTCTCATAGATATATGGATTCTATGGATTCATTCAAAAATGATAGAAGTGGGATAAAAGTGATTGGCCTGTGTCCATGGGAATCAGTGACAATATCCCACTGCCCAGGTCTTGTTAAAAAGAGCAATAGGACAGCCAGCCTCAATATGGGAGTGCTCTCTTGACTTCCATACTCATCATTTTGGGATGAGACTGCCTGACCTTCGAGACTCTATGGGCATGGCACAACATTGGACTAGCCAACCTGAAGAGTAATTCCTAGAGATCTTCCGTCTGGAGGACCCGGACCTCTATGTCAAGGAACCCAATATTCTCAAGCTCTGATGGCAACAGTGTCAGGAGAGGGACCGATAAAGCATTTTGGAACTACAATTGATAGGAGTTGGGGAGGAACAGGAAAATGAAAATATCCCCTGTTACCCTTAGTTATTCTACTTAAATGGGATGGAGTGGATAATTTGGGAAAGTTTAGAAAGGCCCAGGTTGAAGATGAATCACGTTTGCCCAGGAAGAAGGTCAAATGATAAATGGAAAGCCAATCCTTAAACTTGGAGCCCAGACCCTGTCCTTACTCTTCTTTATAATTAAAAAGGACTAGTATTTAGAATAGCCAAGGGAAATTTAGATGGGGAAGTGTGTGAGCAGCTTCTGGTGTCCCGACTCTGATGTATTCGTATAGTAGCAATATCTAACAGCTTGACTCCTAGCAGTAGCACTTTGAGACTACCACTATGGGTTGACCAGCACCATTTTGAATCCAGTGAACAATGGGGTAGGAGCAACTGGGGATCACTCCTACTCCCCACTAAACACTAGAGGGGTGGGAAATTGGCTTGCCTTCAGGAGCTTGGCCTGACTGTCCAAGGTTCTTGCGTGTCGGGGGAGGGTTTCAGCTGACAGAGGGATGGAGTTCTTGATTGTCAGAGGGAGAAAGGGGTTGAAGAGTTCTAGGATGTTGAGAGGAGGTCAGAGGTGGGTTACTTTTGTACTTGCTCTTTAGTAAAAATGGTTTGTGCCTTGGGGCAAGGGCAAAAACCAATGTTAAAAATCTTTGGTATACACATGTATTCCTCTTGCAAAATAGGCAATACATATCTATCTTTTAGGCCTGCACTCCTTGTCACAGGACTATAGCTATCCACATGGAAAAGACCTTCAAAATAAAGGCTCACATTCATGCTTCTCTATGAATGTAGGATATATGATCCAATGCAAAAAAATCCAGTTTTGTAAAATTCAGCACTTATCATTGGCTGTAAATTTGGCCTACAAGTGTAAGTGCGGGCACTTTTTCATTTAGACCCCCAAGTGATGCTGCTCTTTTTTTGAATGTGTTTTTTTACTAAATGGTTCATGCTGGACGTGCCAGTGCTTGCACTTCTGTTTCCCAATGTCTTTATACATATTTTATAGAAAGGTCCATGTTTAGCGAGGCTTTTCTAAAATAAGTGGGGAACTGTGCATGCCCTGAGCTGGATGCTCCAATTCCTGTCTAGACACCGCATGCAAAACTGGGCTTCACGTTTACTAAAATAATGCACTTTTGGTTAATGAAATCAACAGTGAGAACATTTACAGCATGAGTCATTGCAGAATTGTCTTCCATTGTGTTCCTATGGGAGAAGTCCTTGATGAATCAGGCTCTTAATTTGTTTACATAATCATTCTATTTAAAGAAAATCTATTTGGTTAGTGAAAATATAAAGGAAATGATATTGTGAGCAGAGCATTGATGTTACCATTTTCAGTATTAAGGATTCGATATATTATTTAAAGGAATACTTTAGATTTAACTAATGAGGAACATTTTAATCAAATATTGCTTTCCAGTTCTGGCCCTCTATCTGAAAAAAATTCTTAATAATGAATGTACATTTGTATAAAAGTGCATATATACAAGTGGAGTGCGATTCTATAGTATCCACATCCAGCCGGCAGAAATGTCTAACTTGCAAACGGGCACGTAATAAACCTGATTCTGAAACCGCAGGTATAGATGCACCTATGGTTCTGGAATCAGGGAGATATATGTCCCCGGTGCGGTATGAACAACACTCCTGGGGAAGCACGGGCCCGCGCTGCTATAATGAGACACGGGCACATGCAGCAAATGGCTCGTATGTCCCCTAGCCCACCGTATTCTGAAAAGATAGACGTCTCAGATGCATCCCACCTCCATGTGGCCACGCCCCCACTGGCAAAACGTATATCTCCTAAACTGATGCTCACACTGACACTTTGTGCTTATGCAAGCAACACATTAATACGGATGAAACAGATATGGCCATACAAACTAGACTACATATACTGGTCTGTTGCATGCACATAATACTGCAAGGTTATGTACATGCACCAAAGCTATTGTATAAGCAAGAGGAAAGTGAAATGTTTGCCCTGACAGACCCTGCAGCAAAACATACATGGCATTTGAAGAACACCTTAGTATTTCCTGCAGTATTCCTGCAGTGGTAATTGCTGAAAACAGTTTATGCAATTCTAAGTATGGTCCAGAAAACACTTAAATGGGTCTGTACAGCTACATGTCAAAACCTGCTCTTGTCAATAATAGGGAACCATCAGGATGTGAACATGCAACAGTGCAAAGATCAGAAATACATGCCCAAAAGCATCATCATCTGTCCATACAAATGTGACAATGTTAGAGACCTCTGATGATGCAGTTGGATATCTATTAGTGCTGTTTGCACTGCAGCATGCCGCCCCTCTGAGGGTCCCCCACCATTGACAGGGACATGCCCTGCTATGTTGATGCAGAGCAGCTTTTCAGAAAATACTGCCCATTCACATTGGCTTCTGGTGATGCTGCAGTCAGACCCACGGTCCAGGTACTGGCCAGGCATACATGTCCCTCCCCACAGTTGCGGATCAGCATACCAAGGCCTCCCCTGCACCCTCATACCACATGCACATACACACACACACACACACACTCTTGCTTGCAGTCACAAATAACATACTTCTGCCAAAACCAGCCCTACATCTATAAACAACTGCTGGTAAGACATAATGGCCTGACGTCTCAGGACATCACATCTGCTCTGCATTTCTTAGCCAAACACAATTCTGTTCTGTACTACCTCTCATACCATCTCTACATCTACATTCCCATTTTTCTGAGCACTGGAATTATTAGGGGAGCCTAGAATAGCTCCTTTAGCACAAACAGCAAGGGGGTTATTCTGTGCTACAAATAGTGGGGATGGATGGCCCAACAGGACATCCATCCCCGCTATTCAGGCCTTCACCTGGCTGCAGCTAACTTCCCCGCCGGTTATGCAGGAAGTTAGATGGTGGCGGGGAAGGGGCAGAGTCTGGGCAGGCGGTGGGCGGTCGCCAGCCCTGGACGTACAGGGCCAATTCTAATGTTGGCTCTGTATGTCAAGGGCCAGCGACATGTGCGAGGAAGTTAATCCACCTCCGAGGTGGAATAACTTCCCTGGACATGTCAGTTTTTGAATGCTGGGGCGCGGGAGGGGGGCCAGAGGACATTCCCTGCTGGCCTTAGGGGGCCAGATCAGGGGTTGGGCTGCAGGGAATACTCTTTATTTTGTGGCGGCTGGCATCACGGCTCTTCAATGGAGCTGCAGTGCCATGGCGCCACTGCTCTATTGAAGAGCCTTTACTGAGATAGCCGGGGGCAGTCCTGCATGTGCAGACCAGACTGAATCACAGTCCCAGCCTACACGTGCAGGACTGTTTGTAATTTTGTTCCCGCAGGGTTAGACATGCCCCACGGGATCAGAATCGCGATCCCCTATGTATGTCTGGTTCAGACTGGACGTACAGAGGGGATCTATGTCCGGGACGGAATTAGGCCCCAAATGTCAGCATAGCCAGAATAGACTATTGCAGTGTTTTATATTTCTGTAGGGGTATTTTTTTAATTGTTCCTTAACCTTATAAACGCCCCTCACCTGTGCATTCTGTTCTTTACAACTGCATCTTGTGCTCTCCCAGACAGCAGACACACCAGTTCAATACAGACGTGTCACAGCCATTCATCTCTATGGGACACGTTGAAGATCAGAGGAGAAATGTTTCTAAGTTATGGTCTTATTCCATGTTGCTACTGGTATAGCGTAGGCATCCACGTGAAACACTCAGGATGTAACACAAAACTTTCCCAAGTACGCTTTCTACATCTCCATGGCTTGCCACACCCCCATTCCACCCCCTCCCCCCCACATTCTCAGATCCCCGTTTTTGCGCCGTGTACATGCAGGGAGTTTTTGCGAGGAAAATGTCTATCCCACACATCCAGGCGGCCTATTTGCATTTCAGAATGACTCACATAGTAACGTGGGGCTAACGATGTCCTCTAACTAAAACAATGCAGTGGTAACTTAACAAATGGTCATGTCCTGTCATGTAGCTGACTGTAACTTGCTTTGAGCTATTGATAAATGCAGTAGATGCAAACTGAAAATGCAAATAGATAATACAGAAATAAAATGTCTTGCTAAATTTGACACTGTATATGCGGTAGGGGATCTCGAATGTCTGAAGAAAATGAATTCTTTTTTTTAAAAATCTGCAGATCATAACATTCCAAATAACTATGATAAATGTAGAGACTCACAGTCATGGGAATGGATCTCAAAAGTTGGGAACAAAAATAGAAGGTAAAGTGGTTGTAAAATATGGGCTTGGCAACAGAAGCAAAGCTGAAGAATGGAAGAATTCTGCAAGATCTGCAACCTATTCATCTCAAACACCTTCTTCCAGTAACACAAGTGGCGACTGTATACATAGGCTTCACCTAATGAATTGTACAAAAATCAAATTGACTATATCTTTGGAAAGCTCAATAAGATCAACAAAAAACATAACCTGGAGCTGACTGTGGTATAGATCACCAGCTACTAATACGCAAACTCAAGCTAAAAAGTTGAAAAAGAGCAAGCACTCATGAATGTAGCAAAATATGATCTAGAAAATATGCCAGCAGAATTTAAAGACTGCCTGCAAAATAAATTCACCATTTTGGAGACAAATGACAGAGCACCAGAAGAGCTATGGGATGATATCAAGAAAGTTGTGCTCAAAGAGAACGAAAAGTCTCTGCAATTGGTAAAAAAGCAAAATGGACAAAATGGATGGCTGGAGAAACTCAGAAACACAGAGAAACCAAAGCCAAAGAAGAGAGAGAGGTAGTCATGGAACTTAACAGAGATTTCCAATGCGGAGCAAGGTGAGACAAAGAGAAGTACTATAAGGACGCATGTAAGGAAATAGAATCAGAAACTATCAGAGGAAGAACAAGACTGGATTTCCTAAATCTACGAGAGTTAAAGAGGAAATTCCAGCCTCGGATTGTAATGCTGAATGCTGCTCCAGCACAGACAGCACTTCCAAAACAAAATAAAACAAAACAAAACAAAACAAAACTGGCTCCTCAAAGTTTCCTCACTTTGGGCAGTACAGCCCAGCAACAGTTTCTCCAACCAAGTAGAACTCTAGGAGCAAGGCTGAGCACACTAATAAATTCAAATGCCTCTAACCTTCACAGCAGGCTCTCTTTTACAGGTAAGTGGTCTTCAGGTGTGCTTCAGAACCCCGGGCTACTCCCTCCCTCAGGTCTCCTGCTTCCTGATTTAAACCCCTGGGACCTGGCCACACCCTCTCCAGGCTTTCTCCAGCCTATTCTCTTAAACGGAGAAGGGTTTAAGCCCTAATCAGAGCAATATCTCACTGGTTCTGGCCTTGGCTGGGGAAAGTCCCCACGGGGGATGGGGTGTTTCTTATACACTCCATAACAAGGTCAGTAGAAGTATGAACAGGACATGGAAATGGATGTGGAACCAATAAAGTGACTTGAGAGGAGGAGTTATATGAGCATATCAAGGCTGGCAGAAGATTAGCCATGCAGCTGTTCTGAACAGATTGAAGGGGAGAAAGATAATTCAGAGAGAGACCAGCAAGGATGAGGTTGCAATAGTCTAGACGGAAGGTGACTAAAGAGTGGATAAGTGTCTTAGTAGTATGTTCAGAAAGGAAGGGGTGAATTTTGCTTATGTTATACAGATGTGCTGATTCCCCCTCCCCAGGCACCCATCTCAAAGCTCTAGTCAGGGAACAGAGGGTGCCCTCACTCACCGGTCAGGAAGTTGCCCCAAGAGAAAAGAAAAATCTTCCCAGGCTATAAAGTAACATAGTATATGATGGCAGATAAAGACCAGTATGGTCCATCTAGTCTGCCCAGCAAGATGGTAAGAGTAGGTGCCTCTGCCGCTTCATGCAGGTCACCCTCCCCATGCCTTTGTTTAGGGGTGTACCCACCGCTCCATGTAGGTCACCCCTATTTGTTGAGATATGAGTTATGTTTATTTTGACTTTATCCTGATGCTATAAAGGGATCCACTGTGTCTGTCCCAAGCCACTTTGAATTCCTTCACTGTATTTGCCTCTTACCACTTCCATCAGGAGGGCATTCCAAGCATCCACCACCCTTTCAGTGAAAAAGTATTTCTTGATGTTGTCTTTAAGTTTACCCCCTTGCAGCTTCATGTTATGCCCTCTAGTTTTACAGCTTCCCCATCTTTGGAAGAGGTTTTTCTCGTAATACTCTTTAAGTATTTAAAGGTCTGAATCATATCTCCCCTCTCCCTCCTCTCCTCCAGAGTGTACATATTTAGGTCTTCAATTCTCTTCTCATACGTCTTCTGATGCAGGCTCCAAATCATTTTGGTCACCTTCCTCTGAACTGTTTACAGTCTTTTTATATCCTTTGTGAGATATGGTCTCCAACACTGAACACAATATTCCAAGTGAGGCTTCGCCAGCGACTTGTACAGTGGCATTAATACCTCTTCCTTTCTGCTGGTAATTCCTCTCTGTATGCAACCCAGCATCCTTTTGGCTTTTGCCATTGCCTTGTCACACTGTTTCATCATCTTGAGATCCTCAGAAACAATCACTCTGAGGTCCTTCTCCTGCTCTGTACACACCAACCTCTCAGCCCCTATCACATACAATTTCCTTGGTTTTCTGCTTCCCAAGTGCATGACACTGCACTTCGTCACAATAAATCTTAACTACCAAGCATTAGACCATTCTTCCAACTTTTGTAGATCTTTCCTCATGTTATTCACTCCCTCCGGGGAATCCGCTCTGTTGCAAATTTTCGTGTCATCTGCAAAAAAACAGGCTTTTCCATTCAGTCCTTCAGCAATATCAGCCACAAATGCATTGAACAGTTCCGGTCCCAGGACCGAATCCTGGGGTACACCACTAATCACCTTCCTTTCATCTGAGTGAGTTCCGTTTTCCATCACTTTCTGTCGTCTCAGTCAACCAATTTCTGATCCAGTTCACCACCTTGGAACCCATCTCCAAGCAGTTTAGTTTATTGATAAGCCTCCTATGAGGAACAGTATCAAAGACTTTGCTGAAATCTAGGTAGATCACATCCATCACATGCCCTTGATCTAGTTCTCTGGTCACCCAGTCAAAGAACTCAATCAGATTTGTTCGGCAAGATCATTCTTTGGTAAAAACCATGTTGCCTCGGATCATGCAACCTGTTGGTTTTGAGAAAGTCCGTTATTTGCTCTTTCAGGAGTGCCTCCATTATTTTTCCCGCCACCGAGGTAAGGCTTACCGGCCTGTAGTTTGTCACTTCTTCCCTATTACCACTTTTGTAAAGAGGTACCACATCAGCCCTTCTCCAGTCCCGTGGAATGTCTTCTGTCTCCAAGGATTTATTAAAAACATCCTTTAATGGCCCTGCAAGAACCTCTCAGAGCATTTTCAGTATCCTGGGATGTATCCTATCCGATCCCATGTCCTTGTCCACTTTCAGTTTTGTAAGCTGTTCTAACACATCATAAGAACATAAGAACATAAGACATGCCATACTGGGTCAGACCGAGGTCCATCAAGCCCAGTATCCTGTTTCCAACAGTGGCCAATCTAGGTCATACGTACCTAGCAATATCCCCAAAAGACACAGGTTCCACAATGCTTGTACTGGGTCAAGCATTGATATCCTGGGTCCCTTTTTAATAGTGGTTTATGGACCTTTCCTCCAGGAACTTGTCCAAACCTTTTTTAAACCCAGCTATACTAACAGCCCTTACTACATCCTCCGGTAACAGATTCCAGAGTTTGATTACACGTTGAGTGAAAAAATATTTTCTCTTATTTGTCTTAAATAGTTTACCCAGTAGCTTCATTACATGTCCCCTAGTCTTTCTATACTCTGATAGCGTAAACAATTGATCCACGTTTATCCGTTCCACTCCATTCATTAATTTATAGACCTCTACCATATCTCCCCTCAGCCGTCTCTTCTCCAGGCTAAAGAGCCCTAACCTTCTTAGCCTCTCTTCATAGGAGTAGCCTTCCATCCCCTTCACCAATTTGGTGGCTCTTCTCTGTACTTTTTCTAATAACACTATGTCCTTTTTAAAATACGGTGACCAGAATTGCACACAATATTCAAGGTGCGGTCATACCATGGAGCAATACAGAGGCATTATAACATCCTTGGTTTATTCTCCATCCCTTTCCTTATGATACCTAGCATTCTATTTGCTTTCTTGGCCGCCGCTGCACACTGGGCGGAGGGTTTTAACATGTTATCCACGATGACTCCTAAATCTTTTTCCTGGGTGGTGGTTTCTAATGTGGAGCCTTGCATCGTGTAACTATAGTGTGGGTTGTTCTTTCCTAGGTGCATAACTTTGCACTTGTCCACATTAAATTTCATCTGCCATTTGGATGCCCAGTCTTCCAATTTATCCAGATCCTCCTGCAGTTTTCCACAATCCTCTTGGGTTTTAACAACTTTAAACAGTTTTGTGTCATCTGCAAATTTGATAACCTCACTAGTTATTCCCTTTTCCAGGTCATTTATGAATATGTCAAAAAGCAGCGGACCCAGTACAGATCCCTGGGGTACTCCACTATTCACTCTTTTCCATTGGGAATATTGGCCATTTAGCCCTACCCTCTGCTTTCTATCTTTTAACCAGTTCCCGATCCACAATAGTACACTGCCTCCTATCCCATGACTTTTTAGCTTCGCCAAAAGTCTCTGATGGGGGACTTTGTCAAAAGCTTTCTGAAAGTCCAGATACACTATATCAACCGACTCACCTTTGTCTACCTGTTTATGCACACCTTCAAAAAAACATATCAGATTAGTAAGACAAGATCTTCCTTGTCTAAAGCCATGTTGGCTGTCTCCCATTAGGCCATGACTATCTACATGCAGTGTAATTTTGTTCTTTATGATGGTTTCTACCATTTTCCCTGGTACTGACATCAGGCTCACCGGTCTGTAATTTCCTGGGTCACCCCTGGAACCCTTTTTAAAAATTGGTGTTACGTTGGCGACCCTCCAATCTTCAGGTATTACAGATGATTTTAATGAAAGTTCACAGATTACCAATAGCAGGTCTGCAATCTCATATTTCAGTTATTTCAACACTCTGGGATGTATACCATCCGGTCCAGGTGATTTGCTACTATTCAGTTTATCAAATAGTTGTAATATATCTTCCTGGTGTAGCGATATTTCTCTCAATTCCTCTGCAGTATCACCTTTAAATACCACTTCAGTCTTGGGTAACATCCCTACATCTTCCTCAGTAAAGACCGAAGCAAAGAATTCATTCAGTCTCTCTGCTGTAGCCTTGTTTCCTCTTACTGCCCCTTTTACCCCTCTATCATCTAATGGTCCAATTGACTCTCTCACAGGCCTTTTGCTACGAATGTACTTGTAAAAGTCTTTATTTCGTGTTTTTGCTTCCGTAGCAATTTCTTCTCAAATTCCCGCTTTGCCTGCCTTATCAATGCTTTGCATTTAACTTGCCAGTGCTTGTGCTGTTTCCAGTTTTCATCATTTGGCTCTTTTTTCCATTTCCTGAAGGTTGCTTTTTTGGCAGCAACAGCCTCTCTGACCACACCTTTAAACCATGCTGGCAGTTTTTTGGACTTTCTTCCACTTTTCCTAATGCGAGGAATACAGCTGGTCTGGGCTTCGAGGATAGTATTTTTAAATAACACCCAAGCTTGCTGTAAGTCTTTAACCTTTGGAACCGCTCCTTTTAGTTTTTTCCTAACTATATTCCTCATTCTATCATAGTCTCCCTTTTGAAAGTTAAAAGGTAGTACTGTGGATGCCTTTACTATCTGTCCTCCACTAATTAAATCAAACATGATCATACTATGATCACTATTGCCAAGTGGTCCCAACACCCTTATTTCTTGCACCAGATCTGGCGTTCCACTAAGGACTAGGTCCAGTATGGCTTCCCCTCTGGTCGGTTCATGAACTAGCTGCTCCAAGAAGCAGTCATTTATTCCATCTAGAAACTTTATCTCTTTAGCTTGTCCTGCTGTGACACTGACCCAGTCGATACCGGGGTAATTGAAATCACCCATTATTACTACTCTGTTGTGACTTTTGTTAGCTTCCTTGATTTCTTTGAGCATTTCATCATCCATTTGTTCATTCTGGCCAGGCGGTCGATAGTATACTCCAACTGCCATCACCTTCCCCTTCATAAATGGAATTTCAATCCATAGAGATTCTACAGCAAATTTTGTTCCCTGCAAAACTTTAATCCTTTCTGACTCAATGCCCTCTCTAACATAGAGCGCAACCCCTCCACCAATTTGATCAGCTCTATCATTACGATATAGTGTGTATCCAGGTATCACAGTGTCCCACTGGTTATCCTCCTTCCACCATGTCTCTGAGAGTGCAATCATATCTAACCTCTCATTTAGTGCTATATATTCTAACTCTCCCATCTTATTGTTTAGACTTCTAGCATTGGCATACAAGCATTTTAGAGACTGTATCTTATTCATATTAATCTGGCTATTGGTAGGCAGGGGTAATTTGGAATCTTTATGCTCTGTCTGCTCCTTACTCAAGGGCATTTGGGCTACTATACTCCCTTTTGGAACCTCACTTCTTTTGGTAGTATCCTTCAAGGATACCTTTGTCCGAACCATGCACTCCTGGGTGACTGTCGGCTTTCCCCTAATTTCTAGTTTAAAAGCTTCTCTATCTCTTTTTTAAAGGTTAATGCCAGCAGTCTGGTCCCATCCCGATTAAGGTGAAGCCCATCCCTTCGGAAGAGCCCCCCCTTTCCCCAGAATGTTCCCCAGTTCCTAACAAATCCAAAACCCTCATCCTTGCACCATTGTCTCATCCACGCATTGAGACTCCGGAGCTCTGCCTGTATTTTGGGTCCTGCACGTGGAACAGGAAGCATTTCGGAGAACGCTATCCTGGAAGTTCTGGATTTCAACTTCCTACCTAAAAGCTTAAATTTAGCCTCCAGAACTTCCCTATCACATTTTCCTATGTCATTGGTACCAACATGTACCAAGACAGCAGACTCCTCCCCAGCACTATCTATGATCCTATCTAGGCGGTGCGTGAGGTCCGCTACCTTCGCACCAGGTAGGCATGTTACCAGGCGATCCTCACGTCCACCAGCCACCCAGCTATCTACATTCCTAATGATTGAATCACCAACTATAACAGCTGTCCTGACCCTCCCATCATGGGGACATGGCCCTGGAGAAACGTCCTCGGTGCGAGAGGGTTTTACATCACCTGGAGGACAGGTCCTAGTTACAGGATCACTTCCTGCCACCCCAGGGTGATGCTCTCCTGTCACGTGACCTCTCTCCTCCATGGCAACAGGGATGCTGCCAGACTGGAGGTGGGACTTCAGGACTATATCCCCGTAGGTCTCGTCCATGTACTTCTCTGTCTTTCTTATGTCTTCCAGGTCTGCTACTCTAGCCTCTAGAGAATGGACTCGTTCCCTGAGAGCAAAGAGTTCTTTGCACTTAGTGCATACGTAAGACCTCTCACTAACTGGGAGAAAATCATACATGTGACACTCAATGCAAAAGACCGGAGAACCCCCATCTCGTTGCTGGACTTCTGTCTGCATCTTAGTTTAAAGCTTGTGTTTAGGTCTTTTAAATTCTGTATATAATAAGGATTGGTGTGGATGCTTATACCAATAAAAGTGTATCTAATACCCCTAATACACCTTGTGTACCTGAAGCTTAAGTAATTAATCTCAGGTCCTCTGTGTATGACTGATTTGGATAACGAGCTGCACCTGAGAGCAGCCCCTTTCCTCTAAGTTGTGCAAGTACCTATAAAACTACAATTACCCCAGGGGTGGGTGGGAGCTGGGGAGGGAGGGAGGGAGATAAGTCCTATTAAAGAGGGCAGTTACAAGGTACCCTGTCCTGAACCCTCAGCAGGGGGGAAGGGGGTACCACACAAAGCCCAGTTAGTTGAGAGAGGCAAGGTAAGTTATAGCTGAGAAGGCTGAACTAGCACACCACTAAGACAAACAATAAATAATTAAATAAACAGTTAGACAAACAATAAATAATTAATAAACAGCTAGAACTCACAGCAAGGTGTCACAGGAGACAAATATCCACTTCTCTAGCAGATCTGTAAAAAGCACTGCTCTTCTCTGATCAGAGAAAAGCAGACTAAAACAGACTATGCACACGTGGAGGAATGGTGTGGTATCTACTCCATTCCCTTTTGTATACTTGTCAAGCACAGATAGACCTTCTCCAGGATTTTCTTTAGTAAAAACAGAAGTATTTGTTTAGCATTTGCGCTTTTTCAAAAAACAACTCTTTACAATACCTCAAAAAATCATAGCAATTTAATTATAAAGACTGCTAATCTAATATAAAACACACTGGGGTCTGTTTACTAAGCAGCGCTAGCAGTTTCTGTGCAGAATCGGAGCTGTGGCTCCGTTTTATTCAATAGGGCAGCAGCTCTGATTTTGCACGGAAGCTGCCAGCGCCGCTTAGTAAACAGACCCCACTGACTCTTGACATTACATACTGGATTGGCATGATATTAAATGTAAATATATTTTCTGCAAAAATGAAATAATATGCAAATTGCTCTCAAACCAAGGAACAGAAAAAAAAAGCTACTGCTACTACTATTAGTGAGCATGTGTATAGCACTACAAGACTACACAGCACTGCACAGATACATGTAAAAGACGGTCCCTGCTCATCAGAGCTTACAATCTAGTCAAGACAGACAACACAATAGCTGTGAGCAGGGATACATCTAGGGGGAATGGTAAGGAAACAAAAAGGAGACTAGTTGAGTCAAGGTTCGAAAGCGGCAGCGAAGAGGTTTCAGCCTGGATTTGTAAAGGGCCAGAGAAGGGGCCTGACGTACAGACTCAGGTGGTTTGTTCCAGACATAAGGAACAGCAAGGTGAAAGGAGTGAAGTCTGGAGTTAGCAGTGGAAGAGAAGGGCACAGATAGAAGTGATTTACCAGAAGAGCGGAGTTCCCGAGGAGGGGTGTAGGGAGAGATAAGAGAGGAAAGGTAGTGAGGAGCTGCAGAGTGAATGCACTTATAGGTCAGCAGGAGAAGTTTGAACTAGATGCAGAAATGAATAGGGATCTAATGAAGTGACTTTAGAAGAGGGGAAATATGGGCATGATGAGGCTGGCAGAAGATTAACCGCACAACAGTGTTGAACAGATTGAAGGGGAGAGAGATGAGTCAGAGGAAGACCAGCAAAGAGTAGCTTACAATAGTCGAGATCGGAGGTGACTAAAGAGAGGATAGGTGTCTTAGTAGTGTTTTCAGAAAGGGATGGGCTGATTTTGTTGATGTTTTGGAGAAATAAATGGCAGGTTTTAGCTATCAGATGGATGTGTGTGGAGAAGGAGAGAGAGGAGTCAAAGATGACCCCAAGGTTGCGAGCTGAGGAAACAGGGAGGAGTAGAGTTATCCACAGAGAATGGGAAAGGAGGAAGGGGACAGGAGAGTTTAAGGGGAAAAATAAGAAGCTCAGTTTTGGCCATGTTCAATTTCAAGTGGCGGTGAGACATCCAAACAGCAATGTCAGAAAGGCAGGCAGAAATCCAGGCCTGAATTGCTGGAGAGATCTTAGGTGTAGAGAGGTAGATCTGGGAGTCATCAACATAAAGATGGTACTGAAAGCCATGGGAAGAGATGAGTGAACCAAGGGACTGGGTATAGAGAGAAAAAAGGAATGGATCCAAGACAGATCCTTGAGGTACATCAACTGAGAGTGGGATAGCAGCAGAGGAGGAGCCAGCAGAACAAACATGGAGAGAGTGATGGGAGAGATAAGAAGAGAACCAGGATAGCACAGAACCCTTAAAACAAAGTGAGGACAAGGTATTGAGAAAAAAGCTGTGGTCAACAATGTCAAAAGCAGCAGAAAGAACAAGAAGGATCAGGATGGAGTAAAGGCCCTTGGATTTTGCCAGGAACAAGTCACTGGAGACTTTGGCAAGAGCCGTTTCAGTAGACTGTAAAGGACGAAAGCCAGATTGTAAAGGATCCAGGAGGGCTTAAGAGGAGAAAAGGTTGAGGCAATGGCAGTGAGCCACATATTCAAGTAGTTTAGAAATGAAGGGGAGGAGGGAGATGGGTTGATAGTGAGAAGGACAGGTAGGGTCTAGTGAGGGTTTCTTGAGGAGAGGTGTAATCACAGTATGGAGGGAGGAGTGGCTCAGTGGTTGGGACAGGGTACCTCAGGCCAGAGGGCTGGGGGTTCAATTCCCGCATGGGGACAAGTAACCTCAGGCCAGAGGGACTGAGGTCTCTAGTCCCATGGTTGCTCCTTGTGGCCTTGAGCAAGCCACTTACCCCTCCATTGCCTCAGGTACACTTAGATTGTGAGCCCTTCGGGGACAAGGGAATAAAAAGTACCTGTTAGTATATACATGTAAACCGCTCTGATGCATATGTAAAGGGCGGTATATCAAATGCCTAACCATAACCATAACCATAACCATGCTTGAAGGCTGCAGGGACGGTTGCATTGGAGAGCGATAGGTTGAGAATATGAGAGATGGAAGGGACAATGGGAGGAGTTGAGGCTTAGGAGATGGGTTGGAATAGGATCAGAGGAGCAGATAGTGAGTTTGGAAGAGGAAAGAAGGTGTATGGTTTCCTCATCAAAGATCTTGGGAAAGGAAGAAAGGGGGGGGGGGAAGTTGCGAGTGAAGAGGGGTAGGAGGGGAAGTAGCTGACTTCATGGGGAATTGGAGTGTGATCTTGTGGATTTTGTCATGGAAATAGTCAGCCAGGGTTTGGGCAGAAAGGGAAAGAGGGGTCGGAAGCAGAAGCATCTTGAGGAGAGAGTTGAGTTATAGAGAGACGGTGAGGGTCAGAGGCAAGACAGTTAGTCAGATGGACATAATAGTCTTGTTTGGCAAATGCTATGGCTGACTGGAAAGAGACAAGCATGAATTTGAAGTGTAGAAAGTCTGCAAGGGAGAATCAAGCGAGAATCACAGTGCAATATATTACAAAAAATTAATTATTATAGCTAATTTAATTTGCTTTTATAAACTGTTCTGTGATCCTTGTTTTTTCCTTTTGAACATATATTCTGCATCCAAAGAAGTACCTCTTCCAACATTGGGTGCTGAGTAGAACTAGGGCATCTCCCCAGAGAACTCAGCATACAAAAAATAATTTCTGATTCGGGTGTCATCTCAGTAACATCAATATATACCCTCACCATTGCTGGGTATATTGTGACATAATATAAAACCTTATAAAAATCATTCAGGACCTACAGAGGAAATCTACTATACCATAACAGCATTAGCTTTCAAAATACTCACACAAGGAGCCTAGCCAGAAAAGAGCCTAGCTAGAGCATTCTTACACTTATTCAGAAAACTGAATAAACCAGATTACTAGGTACAGATCTGTACATAGAAACTCGATGCTAACACCACCTGGCCTCAGTAACACAGGTAAAACACAAATAGACCCTCATCAAGTACAAGATAAGTGTGCCAGAAACTAAGAATAGAAATATGTAGACAAACAAACAGGTAGCTGCTACAAAACTCCTTCCCCAAGCGTAGACTTTTTAGCAAACATATGAAGGTAATTAACTACTCAGACATTGGGTAATTAGCTTTCACCACTGCCTTATTAAACAGTTTTAGCCAACTAATACCATAAAAGTAGCAATGATGATACAGTAAAGATGAAGAGAAGACGATAGAGATAAACTAGGCAACAGATCTGTAAAGCACAGGTCTATCATGCTCTTACCCTTGGAAAATTTTGCAAGAAAATGTTTAATCTCCTCACCTGAAACTAAGGGAACATGTCCCTACTGACAGTCACCAGCCTGCTGCTCCAATTCCGAGCAGGGCTCTTTTCCAAATTCTTCTACAATTTGCCCATAAGCATTTTCAAATCGCTATACCCTGACAAATCAATTTCTCTTTATTTTCAAATTACACTGCTAGTTGTTCAGGTTGCAGAGTATGTTCCCTACTGTCCTTAGTAACTCTGGAGCCTACAAGTAACATATTAGATAACTTAAACAACTCTTTAGTCCCATTAGAACTTCTGTAAATCAGTTTGGTATAGTAAGAATTAGCTTTTTGTCACATTTTCTTTGTAAATCTTAATACTCACTCTCCATTCCTATTAATGTTTTGGGAGCACGATTATTCTCAGACCTCATTCTAATCTTTTACAATTATGTTCCACCTCTTGTAATGCATCTGAATACCACAGAGACCGTTTTTTCCGATGAATCTCCAGCATTTGCAGTGATGCTGGTTTCTTCAAAGAGTTTAGCATTAAGTTGTTCCAATTCACTGCCATTGCATCTGCTGTACTTTCTCCTATAAATTCAGAACGCTCATCTGCCTTTGCACTCATTTACATTAAATTTCATCTGCCCAAGATCCACAAGGTCCTCTTGCAACTCTTCACAGTCTGCTCTTAATTTAACCACTTTGGTTAACTCTATCACCTACAAATCAGATCATCTCACTCATTGCTCCCTTTTCCAGATCATTTACGGTAGAAATTGCAGATTCCTGGGGTTCTCTGCTATATTATCGTTCTCCACTGGGAAAACTAACCAATCAGGCCAACTTTCCTTTTCTATTATCTAGGCAGTTCCCAATGTACACTTCCTATCCCATGATTTGTGATTTCCTGAGAAGTTTCTCATAAGGGACTTATCAAATGCTTTTTGAAAAGCTATATACACGACCAACTAACTTACCCTTAGTGACATGTTTATTAACATGTTCAAAAAATATCTAACATTGGCCATCTCTATTCATATGGTCAGTAAATTTTGTTTTTCAGAATATTTTTGTCCATTTTGCCTATCTATAATTGTAGAGTCTTTTTTTAAAAATTAGCATTATATTTTCCACTCCTTTCAGGTATGGTAGTGAATTTTAATAACTTATTGATTATGAGTAATAGATCTGCAATTTCATTTTTGAGGTTTTTTTTTCAAAACTTTAGGATGTATATCAACCAGTCTTAGTGATTTGTTACTCTTTAGCTTGTCAATTTATTTGATTACATCACCCATTTTCACACAGATTTGCTTCAGTTCCTCTAAACCATGACCCTCAAAATATTTTCAGCATAAGCCTCTCTCCAACAACTCATCAGTGAAGACTAATGCAAAGAATTAATTTTGTTTTCTGCTATATGCGTATTCCCTGAGCGCCCCTTTACTCTTTGGTTATCTTGAATTGTGACTCCTAACCTTTTCAAACACCTCTTTTTTCAAAAAATGTTGCATGGCACACCAACCTCCTACGGCAGGCAGTATGGACATGGGACAGGACTTATGACCAAATGAAAATCTAGGGAGGCAATGAAAGTTCCATCAGAGATGAAAGGGTCATAAGGACATGATAGTGCAACACTGAACAGGGCCCGGCTATGCCACACATGCTGCCCGTTAATTCTAATACTAAATTGCTAAATCAGTTTTTCTCAACTGGTGTGCTATGGCAAACTGGTGTGCCTTCTGAACTGCTTATGTGTGCTATAGAAAAAAAAATCACAACTGATATTCATGACCAGTACTGTACCAATCTAAAATGCACGCTGTGCGACTAACAAATCTGGCAACCCCAGCCCCCTCCTCACCCAACCACAAGCAGTAACTCACTTTTTTTGAGTTTCCTAGAAGCCCAGTGATGATACCAGTGCCCCTTCCATATTTGCATTCTGTGCGGTCACACTACTCGCACAACCCTTCGTACGGCCTTTCTCATGGCTCCCTCACATGCTTCTTGCAATACAACACATACCACTTGCTCTAGAGACACTGGAGGGAATGTTTGTGAAATGCATTTGAAATCAGCCCTTTCAACTTGATCAAGCTGAAATATATCTTCAGCATAGCCACTTTCCAGACATCGAAGCTGTGTTAATGAGACCACTGGAAATGCAGATAAGTCCAATCATCCTATCACATATGGAATATCAATACTACACTATATTACAGTGCCAAGAACTTAACCACATTCCTGGTTTAACGCTAAAGCTAACGTTGTTGTTAAATTATTATAAAACTGGAAAGAACTGTTCTGACCACCAGTGAGCTGTGTGTTTGTCTTTGTTTTTTAATAGATCAAAAAGCATCTGCATGCTTGTGAGGAATTCCCAGCAGGGATCCTCTCGCTGTTTGTTTTTTAAAATCTGCTCATAGGAGTCTTCAGCTGTCTTGAATGAACCTGCTCTCAGCTAATCTCTGAAGCTAAGTAGGGCCAGACCTGGCTAGTACTTGATGGGAAACCACCTTGGAATGCTAGAAGCTGAAAACTCAGGGTGCAGAGGAAAGGCATGGCAACAAGAACATAAGAAATGCCAAGCTGGGTCAGATCAAGCCCAGTATCCCGTTTCCAAAAGTGGCCAATCCAGGTCACAAGTACCTGTCAGGTTCCCAAAAAGATACAAGGATTCCACAATGCTTATCCCAGGGTAAGAAGTGGATTTCCCGGGTCCTCTTTAATAATGGTTTATGGACTTTTCCTCCAGGAACTTGTCCAAACCTTTTTTAAACCCAGCTAAACTAGCAGCTTTTCTTACATCCTCCGGTAATGAATTCCAGAGTTTGATTACGTGTTGAGTGAAAAAATATTTTCTCTTATTAGTCTTAAATGGGTTACATTGTAGCTTCATTGCATGTTCCCTAGTCTTTCTACTTTTTGATGGAGTAAACAACCAATCTGTGTTTACCCGTTCCACTCCATTCCATTTCATTTGCTTTCACAACTTGCCAAGGAAACATAAGGGCTGGGAGGCTAGAAGTGAGCATTGACTTGATGGCGCACATTGCATTTGTTTTGCTTCAGCATAGGTGAAAGTTAGAGCAGCGCTGGAAAGGTTGAAAGCAGCCACTAGCATGGGTAAGAGATTGGTTGATAACCAAGACATTGTAGTCCATGAGTTTTCCATACAAGAAATCTGAAGAAGAGACATGACGATCTTTAAAGTTTTCTTTGTCATAGGGTCTTTGATTATTCTTACATTGCTCCAATAAAATGATCAGAACCTATAAAGATTTCAATGGGCCCTCTGGTAAATGTGTGTTAACAGTATTAGCGCATGCCATTAATCAATAACCCTTTGAACTGCTGAGTGCTTTCTGCCTCTTGATTTGGGAAATGGGGGATACTGTGGCTGGGATATTCATGACAAACAGAAACCGATACATACTCTTTTGGCAACTGTATATTGGTCACATTTCTTAGTGGTGTATGCTAAAACAGCCAAATTTGCTCACTTTGATGATTTCTGGAAGAGACTGCCAAGTTGCCCATGGCTTGGGCTTATCTGCATTTCCAGTGGTCTCATTAACACAGCTTCGGTGTCTGGAAAGTGGCTATGCTTTTTTTTTTTTTTACAATTTATTAGAATTTAACAAAACTTACAGAAGCAAGCGTAAAGAAACATTCGATAATCCATAGGAGAAATCACAAACAAGCATAAAGAACAAAGCAATACATCAAACCTAGCCCACAATATGGGGAGATTATAAAGTAACAAGATAAAATAAAAAAAAAAACCAAGAGCGAAGCTCTAGATTCCAGACAGCATTAAACTAACCACCCACCCCAGTCACTTAGTGCCAAGCCCCTCTTTTTCACCAAGAAACACCTCAAGCTGAGTAAGATCAAAAAATATAAACCTTGACCCCTGAAATGTTATCAGACACTTACAGGGATATCTAAGAAAAAACGTAGCTGATAAAGCAACCACCCTAGGCTTAAGGGCCAAAAAACCCTGTCTCCTAGTTTGAGTTGCCTTACAGACATCAGGAAACATTTGCACTCTAGCACCACAGAAAGGAACTGACATGTTTTTAAAGTAACTCCGAAAGACAAGAGTTTTATCTTGGTCAGAAACAAATGAAACCAGGCTATGCTGAAGATATATTTCAGCTTGATCAAGTTGAAAGGGCTGATTTCAAATGCATTTTACAAACATTCCCTTCAGTGTCTCTAGAGCAAGTGGTGTGTGTTGTATTGCAAGACGCATGTGAGGGAGCCATGAGAAAGGCCGTACGAAGGGTACACATTGGTCATCCAATAAGCTACAAAAGCAGCATGAGTGAAGGACAGCCAGATGCTCCCTAGGCGCTTATTTTCAAGATAAATTCCAAGCACAAGTCCATGTAAATAGAGTATTAATCACTGGTGGCCTACTGGTGATTTAAAATGGGGTAAGAAGTGCCAGAACACAAAAGCCGGAACCTCATTTTGAACTGTATTAGCTTCATGACATGGAGTCAAGCAGTGACCCAGAATTGGTAGTTACAAATGTAAAGGGTTCACTGGTGACTTAACAATGCTGCTGGTCCACATCATCGGCTGCACTGTGGCTGCCACCACAAATGTGTCTCACCTGCTCCTACTGTCCCCCCAGCCTCTGCAGTGGCCGCAATAAAAAAAAAATTAAAACGTGGGTGTCTTTGCGACTCCTGTGTGCTTCAAAGACCCTCCTGATCCTGCCCTCTCTGATGCATACTTTTTGTGTCAGAGGGGGCAGGATCAGAAGGGCTTTTGAAGCATGCAGGGGCTGCAAAGACCCTGCAGTTTTTGTTTTTCCTTGCCAGTGGCAGTTGCCACTGCTTCTCAGCAAGAGCGACTCTGCCGCTCCACTTTCTTTTTTTTAAATTATATATTAATTTTACAATAAATTCCAAGTAGATGCACTTGTTACAGAAATGGTAGGGTGGGCGACATATCAAAAAAAGGAAAAAGAAAAGACAAGAAAACCAGGAAAATTATTACCACCCAAAACCCTCTAGCCCCTCATAAATAGGGATCCAAGAAAAAAGGAAAAACTAATTTTGAAACATAAAGGAAATAAGACAGCGAACAGCAAACATATTGCTTCATATGCTAACTTTCCTAACCAACATCTTGGGAAGTTACAGGAGTACGGGTACTAAGAAAAGCAACTAGTTGGGAAGGCTCCAGGAAAATATAGCTCACTGACTGCATTTTTATCATGTATTTACATGGAAACTTTAGAAAAAAGAGCCCCCTCCCCCCCCCTCCCCAAAATGTAATACACCTGGCTTCAGGAGAAGAAACTCACAATGTCTCTTCTGGGTCTCCCTACTAAGATCTGGAAAAATGCGAACCAGATATCCTTTAAAAGAAACAGAGCATTTTTTAAAGTACATCTTTAACAACCAGTCTCAGTTTGAGGGAGGAGCCAGAGACACCAACAAGGGAGAGGGAGTCTAAGATTCCACATCTGAGGATTCCAAAATAGCTGAAATATTTAGAATAACCATATGTTGACCATCCGCTATAGCCTGTGATCCAGCTTCAGCCAATACTTTTTTTTACGTCCAGGGAGATAATAAACCTTAGATGTTGGTGGGTGAGATTTGGGACAATGCCTGGAGGAATGCTAATCAATTTATACCAATGAACTCCCACTTCCTGAAGGAAAAGTATCTTTCATCATTATCTCCCCATGAGGAAACTGCTATACCATCAAAAAATGATATTGGCGCTCATCAGAAAGGAGCCACAGAAATGCTATTTGTAACTGCACAGTATTTGCTCCTATTATCAGTCATCAGTCCCCAAATGTTTCTCTATTACTCAAAGTCCATCACCCATATTAATTCATTTTTCCATGTTCTTTCTTGTTTTTCAAATAAAAAATTGTTTGCACTTATTTTTTATTAATAAGTTTCCCCAACAATATAAATCACTTGTTCACTGGCCACAGTTGCCACATTGCCATTTGCCACTGTAGCATACACAAACTGAACCACCATCAGTTTCTTCCCCAGCGCATGACCATCAGTTCTGCTTGTACCAATGCCAGCACCCTTCAGTGCTTCAGGAGTAGCTGGTTTCTGCCAATGCTCAGATACGTAACAGCATCAGGGCCAGATCCAAAGTCGGTTCAAGATGTTGGCAATCTAGGCAAACTTTAATCCTTATGCCTCCCCCCTCCCCCAGCTGTCAGAATCTATCATTTAGCTTCACTGACCTGCTCTTTTCCACCTGCCCAGAAGTTGCCTCCCTAGGCAACTGCCTGGTTTGCTTGATGATTGGGCTGGCCCTGAACGGCATTCAATAATGTGTTCAGTGCTTCCTCAGTAGTCATGTTCTATCTGCATTAAATTATCAGTTCAGTGAATGGTAATTGCAAGTGCAGCCCCCAGCCCTGTTACTGAGGCCACCTCCTTAGAGTGGGTATGTTAATGCTGATAAAAGACTCGCAGCATTGAGTCAGGGCATTGTAAGAAGGCAGTTTGTTTCCACTTTCCTTTTCCTTCAGGTATGTTTTAGTCAGTTTAGTTTTTGAGATCACTTGTACTCTCTTTTTCTTTGATTGATCAATGTCGTGAGAGTCATTGGAGATTTGTAAATTGGTAGATTTATACTCTCAATCCAGTCAGCATGAATAGGATCCTTTCTCTCATCACAGTCAACAGAGAGCTCAGAAGCTATAGCCAGCACTATGACCAAAACTTGGGACGGGGTTTTGACTGGATCCAGGCTGAGCCAGTATTACAGTATCTGTTCCAGGGAGAAAGATAAAGTTTTAAGTAAAATATTAGCCTCAATACAATCTGAGACATTTGGATCCTAAGCATAATATGGAACAGCTACAGGCTATTGGGGTCATCCCAATCCCGAATAGTGGGGACTGGACGTCCAACATAGACATCCAGCCCCCGCCATTTCCCTAGACCCAATTCGGAGCACAGAGCTCCCCATGTGAGGGAGGGGATGGGCCGGAGGTAAAGTGAGGGCAGGCCAGAGGCGTGACGCTCAACCTGGACGTATAGGGCCTATTCTGGTGAAGGCTCTGTACATCTGGGCTGGGAGACCTGGATGGGGGACTTATTCCACCTCGGAGGTGGAATAAGTCCCCCCCCCGATGGAGGGGGATAGTCATGACGGGACCAGCAGAGGAGGTGAGATGGGCAGGGGGGTCCCCGCAGCCCAATCCCAGCCCTGGAAGGCCCAATTGGGGGTCGAGCAGCAGAGAATACAGGTTTGATAGTGGTGCGGACGATCGGGGCGCCTGCATGGAGCTGTGGTACCATGGCAATGGGATACCACTGCACCGCAGCTATCCAGGGCCCTTCAGCCTGGTTGCAGCCGATTCTGATCCCACGGGGACGTATATCCCCCGTGGGATCAAAATCTGGTGCAAATCCGGTCCGTCTAGATTCTGGACATCTGGACGGGCCTGATGTGCCCCAAATGGAATTGGCCTCCACGCCTATGGGAAACATCACCAGATTACTCTATCAGAGAATCAGGGTAAAACCCTAAGCCTCAGAATATATTTTAAAGGAACTCTGATTCATTCCATCAGGGGAAAGAGGGTCGGAATTTTACTCCATGAACTTCCTGATCCTAAAGAAAACAAGGCAGAATCCCAACTTAGATTTAAATGGCCTTGAACAAATTCCTTAGAAAAGTTCAAGATAGTTGACTGGCCATGCTTTTTAAATCTAAAAGGAACTTATACCCACATCCAAGTCACAGGAATTATTTCAGATTTGTAATAGGAAAACACTTCTTTGGCCTAGCATCAGAAGCACTGGGGAGAAGCAGGCACTACTTTTGTTCTGAAAATCCACCTGGATTGCAAGGGAAAAGTATTCATGCACTATTTACCTATGCAGGGATATAAAATTACTCCCTAGTGTGATGGCAGAAGCTAACAAAACAAGCTGTTTTGGCTGAAGAGTCTAGCAAGTGGAATGACTTCTGACTCACTCATAAAATTTGTCTCGTCGATCTTTTTAGCCTGTTTGCTGTTTGGCATTTGACTCTAAAGTGTGAGATTGGAAATGGCACACATTGTTCTGAACAAACAGCACTGAGGGTTATGAACTTCTGATAGGAAAGTTCAAGATGGAGGTCAGGGGGTAGTGCGTTCCATAAGACAGAGTCAAGGAAATAAAAGGCAGAATTGTGGGTAGATTCAAGGTGGACTCTGGAGGCACAGGGAAGCTGCACGTGGTTAGTGTGGATGGTACAAAGGACATAGTGTGGGGCGTGAAGATGCAGAAGGTTGAAAAGGTATCTGAGGGTGCTGGAATGCAGTGCTCTATGGACAAGAGTGAGGCATGTGAACTGTATGCAGTACCTAAGGGGAAGCCAGTGGCAGTGAATCAGAAGTGGAGTGAGATTGTCAAAGAGGGAAGCTTGAGGGAGGATACGGATGGCCATGTTTTGGAGAAGTTGGAGGTGGTGCAATTGATAATAAGGGAGATCTGGAAGGACAGCATTACAATAGTCAAGCCTGGACATGACAAGTGTAAGAAGAAGTGTGGATAGAGAGGAAGATGAGGGTCAAACAAAGTAAAACACCTTTATTGGTGGTTCTACACAATAACTAAATACAAAATAAAAAGCTGAGCTAAATAACAATGTAAAAACAAAAGGATATATCTCAACCAAACTCCAAAAGCATGTCATTGTTTCAGTTACTTAGCTATGAAGAGACATCCCTTTGGGTAGACTCCTTTTTTTTTTTACTCTTCTGGGGCCCCAAACAGGGCTCCCACTCTTTTTTACCAACTCAGTTCATGAATAGGTACGTGACTTAAATACTGTCTGTGTTAAGTACCCTAGACTCCACAAACAGATTAGTATAAATACTCTTAATACTACACATTTTCTAGAGGGAGATCCAAAAGGAGTAAATCACGCTCCTCCCCAAGAGAGTGAGAAAATATGAGTTTCTTTCAGCAAAAATATTAAAATTCCCTTGCCAGTGCATTTAGGATGCACTGGTCGCCTGCACCATTTTATGTGTTTCCTTACCATTTCCCTAGATGTATCCTTGTCCTCAACTTGTATGTCTTCACTAGATTGTAAGTTCTGATGAGCTCTTACATGTGCCTAAACAGCACTGCGTATGCTTTGTAACCCTATGCAAATGATCAGTAGTAGCAGTAGTAGTAGGATTCAGTAATTGAGCTGGAGTGTACTTCGGTCCCGCTCAGCTTCCTGAGATGATCAAAAACTCTGATGCAGCTGACTCCTCTGGAAACTTTGTCTGAGTCGTTGGTGCCTCAGCTGCTCTCAAAACTACTTCCTGTTGGTCTAACCCAGACCACCTGTGCTTTAGCCAACTGTGTCCTTCTCCTTCTTTCCTCTTATACCAAGCCTGGCCAGCTTAGAGGCAGCTGCTCTTTTGGCTGAATGACCTAGCCAGCCATCAGGGAGGCTACTCCCAGGGTAATGCCTCCTGAGACCCCTGGACTCCTAAAGCTCCACTCCCGGAATTCCTATGCAGAAAGACTCTTGGCCTATAAAGACAAGATCTTAAATATTACCCTCTAAAAACATAGTAGGAGATACTACGTGACCATTGAAGGAATGCAGGCCCAACCTCCATTATCTCACACTGCCTGGCTAGCGTCATAGTATTATTATTACTATTATTATTACTAAGTATTTATAAAGCGCTGCAACATATGAAGCACTGTACAAACATAAAAAGAGACAGTCCCTGCCCGTTAGAGCTCACAATCTAGTCAAGACAAAATATGAAATAAATTAGATAATACAAATAACAATTAACAAGACAAGAATAAAATTTTATGTAGAGAACAAGAAAGGACGAGTTAGGAACAAAAAGCAATAGTGAAGAAATGGGATTTCAATTTGGATTTGAAGATGGCCAGGGAGGAGGCTTGGCGGACAGACACAGGTAGAGAATTCCAGGAAAAGGGTGCAGCCAGTTGAAAGGAGCAAAGTCTAGAATTAGCAGTACGAGTAAAAGGCATAGATAAACGAAGACAATTAGATGAGCGGAGTAGGCGAGAGGGGGTGTACGTAGAGATGAGGGATGAAGGGTAATGAGGGGCAGAAGAATGAATACATTTATAGGTTAGAAGGAGGAGTTTGAACTGGATACGGAAGCGGATGGGAAGCCAGTGAAGTGACATGAGAAGAGGAGTAATGTGTGAAAAACAAGACTGACGGAAAATCAGACGAGCTGCAGAATGTTGAATAGACTGGAGAGGAAAGAGGTGGTTAGCAGGGAGGCCAGCAAGGAGAAGGTTACAGTAATCAAGGCGGGATGTGATTAAAGAGTGGACAATCAGTTTAGTAGTGTTATCAGAGAGAAAAGGGTGAATCTTGGAGCTATTGTAAAGAAAGAAACGGCATGTGTTAGCAATGTTTTGGATATGTAAAGAGAAGGAGAGAGATGAGTCAAAGATAACACCAAGGTTCCGTGCCGAAGAGACAGGAAGGATAACAGAGTTATCCACAGAGATTGAGAAAGGGGAAGGAGGAGGGGAGGCATTAGGGGGAAAGACAAGGAGTTCAGTTTTGGCCATGTTCAGTAGGAGCAGGGACTCTGGAATATCTCACTTCGTACAAATAGGGAAAGATTTGAGTGTCCTGCAAGGAAAAGGTAGATTTTTAATCGGAAAAGTATAGGCAGCAGGAGCAGCAGTTACCTCCTGTTCTATGAACTTGCAGCTCAGTTGGAACAGAACTCAAATCTGGCACCATGAGCCTTCATTTGCAGCTACCTGGGGATTTTTCTTTTTGTTTTATATCCTCATCCAATTTATGTTATTGCAGTCATTGCACTGACCACCTGTGAGTGAGGATCATGCATCAGAGCATGTTCTGGATTCTTGTAATGGTGAACCCTATGTACAGTCATTTGGTGATGCTATTGAACACAAGAAATGCCATACAGGGTCAGATCGAAGGTCCACTAAGCTCTGTATCTTGTTTCTCCAGTCACAAGTACCCATCAGGATCCTAAAGAGTACATCCATTCCTCGTTAAACCCAGGGATAAATAGTGGCTTTCCCCAAGTCTACTTGGCTAATAATGATATATTGGCCTTTAATCCAATAGCTTGCCTAAAATCCTTATAAACCTAGTTATGTTAAGTACTTTCAACACATCTTTTGGCAACAAATTGCAAGCTTAATTGTTGGACATGTCTACTAAAGTGCGATAATTTTTTTTGCATTTACCATGCGCTATATGCAGAACAAATGTGTAGTAAGTACAAAATCTGTGTGCTAACTGATGGGGGAATGTCCGGCTTCTGCCCTGCAGTTAGTGCAGAGGACAGACACTTACCACCAGGGGCGGCCCAAGGGGGGTGCGGGGCCATGTGCGGAGATTCGGTGCGGGGCCTCATTTGCATAAGTGGCCTTATTTGCATAAATATTTGCATAATGTTACCATACACTAACATGTCTCTTAATGAGTGTATGGATAAAGAAAGACTAAAAGATTTCTACATTACTATAATCCAGTGCCAACCGCCAGGCACATTAGGAACTACTACAAACGCTGCCCATTTAGAACCCATAGCAAACCCGCCGTATCCTGACAGCATTACCAGAACTCACAAAGCACCATACCCTACCTATCAAAAGGCAACACTGCAAATATTAAACCAATACATTTCAGAGAATACTGGGGAAAGAGAACAAGTGGCAATGTCAAATAGGAATTACATAAATAGAATACCTCAGCTCAGTTACACATAGACCATCACCAAACAAGGAATCACAATTTAGAAACAGGAAGGCAATAATTAAACTGGGAACCCCAAAAGCCAAACTTGGAATGTACAACAACACCGTAGAAATAAAACTATAAATTAATTTCCTCTTGTACCAAACAAAGCGCAGACGTTAATGATGCACATTTCCCAGAGCTTTCATATTCCAGTTAATAAATTCAAAATAAAGAGATATCTTTCTACCTTTTGTGCATTTTTTTCAGTTGCAATTGCTCCAGCCACTTTCTTCTGGTTTCTTCATGTTTTCTGCTAACTGTCCATAGAAACATAGAAACATAGAATTTGGCAGCTGGGATTTAATGTTAAAAAATGTAAGGTCATGCATTTGGGCTGCAGCAATCCAAGGGAGCAATACAGTATAGGAGGTGAAGTACTTTTGTCCACTAAAGAAGAGCGGGACCTAGGCGTGGTTGTGTCTGATGATCTTAAAGTAGCTAAACAGGTAGAAAAGGCGACGGCAAAAGCTAGAAGGATGCTTGGGTGCATACGGAGAGGAATGGCTAGCAGAAAAAAGGAGGTGATAATACCTCTGTATAAGTCTTTGGTGCGACCTCATTTGGAGTATGGTGTGCAATTCTGGGAGACCGCACCTTCAAAAGGATGTGAACAGGATGGAGTCGGTGCAGAGGGTTGCTACTAAAATGATTAATGGGCTTCATTATAAAGCATATGAGGACAGACTTAAGGATCTTAATATGTACACCTTAGAGGAAAGGCGGGATAGAGGTGATATGATTGAGAGATGTTTAAATACCTCCGTGGCATAAATGTTCAGGGAGAGAGCCTCTTTCAATTGAAAGCAAGTTCTGCTACGAGGGGACATGGGATGAGGGTGAAGGGAGATAGATTCAGGAGTGATATGCGGAAATATTTCTTTACGGAAAGAGTAGTGGATCCGTGGAATAGTCTCCCAGTGGAGGTGGTAGAGATGAGGACAGTAACTGAATTCAAAAAAGCATGGGACCAACACAGAGGATCTCTAAAGGTAGAAAGTGGACTGTTGTAGTTGTTGTTATGGAAGGACAGACTAGATGGGCCTTGTGGTCTTTTTCTGTCATCATGTTTCTATGTTTCTATGTTTCATCGTCTGCTGTCCATTTGTTCTTTCTTCTCTCTTCTAGTTTTTTTTTCCATTCTCTCTCTCTACATCTGCTTTAACATACTAATCTTTCTTCTTTTGCTCTTTCCTCATTCCTATTTCATCCACACAAATTTTACCCCTCCATCCTCAATCCCCACTTACTCTCCCAATACCCGGCCAATTGTAGATTTTTCATCCCTCCCACACAAAATATTTTTCCCCTCTCCATTTTACTCTCCCAGCCCCATCCCATTCTAATCCTCCCCCAACATCAGCTCCCTTCTAGTTCCAGTCTCACCCAGCATCCATTCCCTTCTAGTCCCTGCATCAGCCCATTTCCAGTCCTAGCCCCCCATCAACCCATTTCCAGTCCTAGCTCCCCATCCATTTTCAGTCTGAGTCCCTTCATCAGCTCATTTCCAATCCTAGCCCCCATCAGCCCATTTCTAGTCATTTCCTAGCCCCACCATCAGCCCATGTCAAATCCTAGCTCCCCTCCACTCAGCCCAATTCCAGTCCAAGCCCCCCATGAGCCTACTTCCAGTTATAGCCCCTCCATGAGTCCATTTCAATTCAAGCCCCCACCACAGCCCATTTCCAATCGTAGCTCCCCCCAACAGCCCATTTCCAGTCCTATCCTAGCTGCTCCATCAGCCCATTTTCAGTCCTAGCTCCCTTCCCTCACAGCCCATTTCCATTCCAAGCTCCCTCCCCATCAGCTATTTGCAGTTCAAGCCTCCCCTTCCACTCAGCCCATTTCCAGTCATAGCAACCCCCCAACCCATTACCAGTTCTAGTCCCCCATCAACCCACTTCCAGTCCTAACCCCCATCACCCCATTTTTAGTTTAAGCCCCCCTATAACCCATTACCAGTCCTAACCCCCCATCAGCCCACTTCCAGTCTTAACCCCATCAGCCCATTTCCAGTCAGCCCCCCATAGCTCATTGCCAGTCCTAACCCCCCATCAGCCCACAGCCCATTACCAGTCCTAACCACATCAGCCCACCTCAAGTCCTAACCCCTCCCCATCACCCCCCATAGCCCATTATCAGTCCTAACCCCCCCCCATAGCCCATTAGCAGTCCTAATCCCCCATCACCTCATTTCCAGACAGCCCCCATCAGCCCACAGCCCATTACCAGTCTTAACCCCTCCCCATCAGCCCATTTCCTGTCCTAGCCCCCCCATAGCCCACAGTCCATTATGTCCTAACCCCTCCCCATCAGCCCATTTCCTGTCCTAGCCCCCCCATAGCCCATTACCTGTCATTAGCCGCCCTCATAGCCCATCACCCCATTTCCAGACAGCCCACAGCCCATTACCAGTCTTAACACCCTCCCTATAGCCCATTACCAGTCCTAACCCCCCCCCAACAGCCCACAATCCATTACCAGTCCTAACCCCTCCCCATCAGCCCATTTCCTGTCCTAGCCCCCCCCCAGCCCATTATCAGTCCTAACCCCCCCATAGCACATTACCAGTCCTAACCCCCCATAGCCCCATTTCCAGACGGCCCCCAGCCCATTGCCAGTCTTAAGCACCCCCCCCCCCCCGCGCCCATTACCGGTCCTAACCCCCCACCCCACACACACACGCACATACACACACACGCACACACACACACACCGGCTTATGGCAAAATTTAAAAAAAAAAAAGCTGGCTCTGGCTGCTGCCATTGCTGCTACCACCGCGGCAGCGGCAGAATGGAGTGTCCCGTGGGGCCTCCTCTGCTCGTTGAGCCCCTCTGCAAAGGTTTTCAGATTCGCGAAGGGAGAGTGTCTCCCTCGCATCTCTGTTAAGCCCGCAGGGGCTAATGGGAAATTTCCCATCAGCCCCTCGCGTCTAAAGGGGCAGATGGGAAATTTCCCATTAGCCCCTGCCGGCTTAACAGAGACACGAGGGAGACACTCTCCCTTCGCGAATCTGAAAGCTTTTGCAGAGGGGCTCAACGAGCAGAGGAGGCCCCGCAGGACACTCCATTCTGCCGCTGCCGCGGTGGTAGCAGCAGTGGCAGCAGCCAGAGCCAGCTTTTTTTTTTTTTTTTTTTTTAAATGAAATTTAAAAAAAAGCAGAATGTTCTTTGCGCGGGGCCCCCTGAAACGCGGGGCCCTGTGGAAAAAAACATTCTTGCTCAATGGACGGGCCGGTCCTGCTTACCACATGGACTCACATTTTATGCCTTAAAAGATAGGATGGGTAAACTTGTGCTACCTGCCGAGGCATGGAACATGGACCCTGGTGCAAAGTTGAAAACAAAACAAAGTTGTGTCATGTGGAAGGCACAGCACATAGCCCTTCAACTCACCCAGCCCCTGATCAGACCCCCTCCAATCACACCCTTGTCATAACCCTTGCCACTATCAATAACTCCCTCCTGGTCCAACCTCTACCAACAGTATCCCCCAGATCAGTACCCCCCACAGATAGCATCCCCACTCCCAAACAGCATCCCCACCCCCTGATCAACACCTCCCAACCAATAACCTTTCAACATCATCCCACCAATGACATACTCCAACACTTTTCCACTTCCAAGCCCCCTGAGACTCACTCAAAGGTTTCCCTGGTATCTAGTGGATGTGGTCAGGAGTGGTCCCCATCTGCTCCCATCCTGGAGCCACCGAAGTTCAAAATGGTAGCTGTGTCTTCTAGTGGTAGCTTCATGATTAGTATATAGAAGAATGACCCCTAATGGTAGTACTGTGAGACTATTGCTAGTGGTCATAGCTGCCATTTTGAACCCTGCTGGCTCTGGGGCAGAAATGGAGGGGGACAGTTTGTGCCCTGGTTGACTAGACACCAGGAAAACCCCATGTGTGTCCTGGGGGAGAGGAAGGAGGGTTCAGATAAGCCCTTGTGTGGGGTTTTGGTTGGGAGGAGACTGGTCGGGGGATCTTGTTTGAGGGGGTGGGGATAATGTTTTGGGGGTTCGGGGTGGTAGGGATACTGTTTAGGAGAGGTGCTTTGACAATGAGATATATTTTCATCTTGGGGCAGTGGCTGTGCCACTTGAATGCTGGTAACACAGCTACACTTAATGCCACCTCTTGAAGTGGCATTAATTGCAACTGCAACTGACACTCCTTCACTGCGTCCTTTATTCCCACTCCCCTCAGTACCTCGCTGATCTTGTTCACTTCCACACCCCAGCCCGCTCCTTACGGCCTCTTCACCTCAACCGCCTTCGTCTCCCTCCACCTGCTTGCATTCGCCTCCAATCCACTCGCTCCTCTGCTTCCTTTTTCCTCGGTCCTGCTCTATGGAACTCCCTACCCCCCTCTATCCGGCTTGAACAGACACACACCACCTTCAGAAATAAACTTAAAACCCATCTCTTTGCCCTTGCTTTCGATCTCCCCGACCCCTCAGTGCAGCCCACGTCCCCTTTTCTTTCCTCTCCCTCTCCTCTCTCCTTTGGTCGTGATGCATGGATCCCCCTGGTTTGCTGTCCTGTTAATATTGTAACTTCCTCTTCCTCTCTCTACCATATGGTTTCCTTTTTGTATTATGTGAACCGCTCTGATATGTATTTGTTGAGCGGTATATTAAGTTAATACACATAAACATAAACATACCGTTGGCAGTTGTGATAGTTAGTATTCAATAAAGTGATGGCCATGCCTGATCTTCGCCCTGAAGCCACCCCAGCCCATACTAAGCACACGGTGTGAGTTCTTTTACTGCGGCACTGCTTTTAGTGGGTGGTGAAGAGGGTAGTTTTATAACAGGGCGCCTAATTTAAGAGGCCAAGAAAGCATCAACTTAGGTGCTATACTATAAGGACACATAGGTGCTTACGAGAAAATACTACTATGAGAAAAAGAGATTGTGTCTTACATGCAGGCACGGACATCTACTCCTGATCAAGAGCAAGCGTAAACATGTGCAAAGTATGCAAGCACACGCACAGATTAAGGGATTACAGAATGAATGCATGCACTTTCCAATGCAGCCTGTGCTCTGCCTAGAGACCATACCCCAGGCCACGGCTGCCGTCAAAGTATGCATACTTTTACAGTGGCCAGTATTGTATAAGAGGCCTTTTATGCATGTATGTGGCCACAATCGTGCATAAAAAGACTTTATAAAATGACCCCCTAAGTGTGCACTCATGTATTTTATAAAATATAGCCATACATCACAACGGCACCCCTGTTCTGCACCAACTCTACCTCTGGGAACACTTACACATGTCGTACATATAGGAACATGCCATCTTATCACCATGTATACTTAAAGATATGTGCATATATGACTGCACAATTTTATAACAGGCCCAGCGCATATGATTTAATGAGGGGTACCCAAGCAAAATTTTGACAAAGGCTCCCCATTCTTGTGTGGGGGGTGCCCTCCCTCAACAAACTTACTTGAAACTGTTTGCCCCACTGCCTCCCACTCCACTTCTCTGTGCATTGAAGATTTTGGGCCTGGCAGCCACCACCTCCCAGTGCCGGGCAGGAGTTGACAGCTGCTGTTAATGAAAACTTCAGTGTGTGGAGAAGAGTGGGAGGCAGTGGGGCAAACACTTTCAGGTAAGTTTTTTCTGTCATCATGTTTCTATGTTTCTATGCTTTCTCTGTCGCGGTGTGCGCCCCCTTCCTGCCTGGGCCCTCCACATTGCGGAGGCTGCTTGGGCATAATTTATGCCACTGAAAGGCCCTTTGCTGCATGTTAAGGCAGGTTTTTTACATGACCAAAAAGCTTTATAAAATTTCCCCCTACAAAAAGTACTTAAGGCTTTGAAAATGTACATCTGTTGTTCTGCACAGAGGGATTCACTCCTGCCAGGCTGGGCTGTAATAGTCCCAAGTTTAGTATAAGTGACTTGGCACTTTAGCTCTAAGGCACGCAAGTCATTGATTATTAGGAAAAACAAAAGCATGCAGACAAACTGAACAAACATGGAAGGAGATCCTGAGTAAGTGATGGTTTTCAGACTCTTAATCATCTAAATGCAAATTACACAGGAAAGAGAACCCTGGTAGCCTAATCACAAATGAGCTCAAACACCAATTTACATCTTCTAAATTAGATACATGTTTCTCAGTTCAGTGTATATGTACATAAGCATTGTAACTAGCAAATTTCAGTTTGCATGATTTGACTCAAACAAAAGGGTGGTAAGGTGATATCTTGCCCAGGTCCCACACTTGAAACTGTCGCAACACTGTGTACAAATTTTGTGAGGGGGCTTTACTGGAAATGATCAGTGACCTGCACAGAGATGAAAAAGGGTATGCTGACATATGAAAAAGACATGGTTCAAAGACTTAACCTGAAATCTACGTTATAGACCTGTGCTCTTTCTCAGAAGCAATTTATTTTGCTCTCGATGCCCATTAACCTTTCCATTTATTACTGTGTTTTTCTGCTGCCCTGTGCGTACTCCGCAATTGCAGAGAGTCGTGCATTCCAGTATGGCATGCCTAATTGCTTGCTGCTGTATTTTGAGCAGGTGACTTTATGTTTGGATAGTGGAGGGACAGTGCAAATATATATTTCCTTTGGTATTCCTCTGATCAGTTTTGTACCTTCTGAGGTATTTCATTTTACCACAGAGCAGGCTTTCTATCTATAGAGAATACAAGTCCCATCAAGCCTAACTTTATGTGTGCGGGTGGTTTTTTTTTCCCCCTCATCATATGGGCAGGGCCGGCCCAAGAATATCTGGTGCCTTAGGTGAACCTTCCCCCCCTCCCCCCGGTATTGTATTGACTCACTCAATGCTGCCAATATAACTGCTAATCTGTACTCTCTCTGATTAAATCGCTCCTTTATTTAATTACATGAATTTGAATTCTTCCTTATACTTTCAATTTGGTTTGTGTCATCCCTAAAATTCTGCCTCTCCAGGTGCTGCATGTGAGCTTTTCTTCTCAGGATGTAAAAACAATTCTTTTCTCCTGGAGGAGACAGTGGCCTAACAGATGAGGATACCATCAAGTTGAAAGTGAATGCCCAATAATTATTAAATTGTATGCTTCTTAGTGTCCTCTGCTCTCATAATGTAGTGTTTACGATGAGATCTGGCACGTTTTGAATGAATGCAATACTTGGTCTAATGAAATTACCGAGTACATAGGAGCAAAAGGGTTGATATTCAGAAGGGTTTATGCGGTTTGAAGCACCTGCAAACTGCATAAACCCCGACACTCCCGAAATTCACACCAGCACTATCCTGATAGTGCTGCTGAATATCTTCACAGACCACAGGAAAGATTCCTGACTAATTCAAGAGCAGTCCGTGGGTGGAGCTGGAGCTGTTCTGACAGCTGTCTGGTTAGCGGCAATATTCAGCCAATGGCTGAACAGGAATAGGTCAAGGGGTGCCCTAACTTTATGCAGTTTTGCTATCCAGTTAGTGGCTAAATATTGCCGCTATCCAGAGAGTGATACCTTTGGCCGGTGAAACTGGATAGGCTCCAGCGCTGAATATCCAGTTTTAATTAAAGTGGCCAGGCACTTTAAAAGTGCTGACTGCTGCTGCTGAATATAGACCTACTATCTTTTCAAAATGATTAAGGGTGCTAAATTCAACACCAATGAACACAGTGAAGGAGTTTGCTCAATGCTGGGGGTGCTCAAGCACCTACTGCACTCACAGAACTGCAACCGATATACAGGGTGGCCCAAAAAAAGTGAGAAGATCTCGTAGCAAGTTATTTAAAAATTCAAAAAGGCATATGTAAACGATTGACAAATTTAAAAAAAAAGATGGCGACCAGAAATTGTCGAAATAAAGACATTATATAGCTAAAAAAGGTAAATAAGTAAACCCACACCACCCTTCTGTTCCTGTGTCAGTCTGTCTTTGACTGGGCCAGAAACAAGTGCACCCTATCTCCCGCCACCAAGCCTTTGCCCACTCGCATGGTAGGGCCCGCTGTGTCCCCTAGTGGACCAGGGCAGGATCTCGCTCATGCAGAAGGCACCCCAGAACATAAGCAGCGTGGCCACCTGAAACAGCTTGTCCTCAAACCTGTCTCTGGTGACCGCTGCCACCCATCGCATGACCCTCCTCAGTATGAGTAGGGTAACCGACCTGCAACCATCTGGTCGAGAGACAACCTCCCAGGCCCAGCCATCCACCTCTTTCCATATGATGAACTCCTTTGTTGCATCCCTGAAACCCCCCAGTTTGAGGAAGAAGGCCTCTCCTGCCACTATTAGCCTGGCTTGCCTAACTGAAGCTCCCTCTGCCTGTATGTGCATCAGGAACTTGAGCAGGAGGTCCATTGCCACACCTTGACCGAGATGTGATCCCCACTGACTGGTGAAGTTCTCCAACTGCCCCCAGGCTCTCCCCTGGGCCTTCCAAGTGCTCACTGACAAAGAAGTCATCAGCAGTCTTCCGGCGCTCCGCATCCAATGGTCTACATTTCCTGGATCATGCAAGCTGCTACAGGCACCACATCTGGGTCAAGGAGCCGGAAGCGCTGGAGCTGGAAACGAGAAAGAGCATCAGCTATCTCATTGCTCTCCCCTGGGACGTGCCTGGCTTAATAAAGGTATTCGACTCCAGGCTCAGTAACACCAATTTCCTGACAATCGCATCACTCGCTCTGCCCTCGTAGTCTGTTTATTAATAGCAAACACCACCGCCGCATTAACCAAATGGAAAATTATTCTCCTATTCACAAACTGGTGCTGCCATATGACCATGGCCACCATAATTGGAAACATCTTCAGGAATGTAATATCCTTGGTTATGCCGATTTTGTGTCACTCAGCTGGCCACCATTCCTGGTACTATTGTCGCTTGAAATAAATTCCGAACCCCCCCTCCCACCACAGCATCTGTGAAGAGTTCTAGATCCCTGTAACAAATGGCTAGTGCCCTCCATATGTTCCTGCTGTTGTAAAGGGACAGGGACCATTGCCACACTGCCAGGTCCTCCTGCATGGGTGCACTGACCCTAAGGAAGTGCTGCCCTCTGCAGACACCCCTTGTGGCGTCCGCCAGCTGGAAAATGAATGTCCCACTCATGGACAGAGCAACTGCATTTGTCACTGTGTGATCTTCCTTATGGCCACCGCAGTTTGTACTACGGCCCTCAAAGCTGACACTTTACCCGCCAGGAGGCATGTCACCATTTCTGTGGTGTCAATTTCTATCCCCAGGAATGACAGGCACTGTGCCAGCCCCTCTGTCATTTTCTCTGCCAATGGAACCCCTAGCTCAGAGGCCTTCCTCTGGAATGCTTGCAGGATATGCTGGCAGCCCTGCTTGTCTTCCGCCATGAGCAAAAAATCATTCAGGTAATGTATGATTCGGCCCTGGCGCATCTCACTCTTGTGAAACATTGGAGGGCAGAGCTGAACTCCTCAAAATAGGCACAAGAAACTGAGCACACCATGGGGAGGTGTTTGTTTACATAGAACTGGTCCCCGAAATGCATCCCCAGAATGTGAAAGCTATCAGGGTGTATAGGCAGCAACAAAAAGGCAGACTCTACGTCCATCTTGGTGAGCAATGCTCCTGCCCCCATGCTCCGGAGCAACTCCAGAGCCTGGTCTATTGAAGCATACTTCACTGAGCATGCCACTGGATCCAAGTGATTATTCACTGATGTGCCATCGGGATGGGACAAGTGATGGATGAGCCAGAACTCCCCTGACTCCTCCTTTGGGACTAGGCTCAATGGGGAAACAATCAGATTGGGCAGAGCCTGCTCTCATAGGGACCCATCACTCTGCCCATCTGTCATTCCTTATGGAGCTTCCGTTGGACCACCTCCCTCTGCTCTAGGGTGGATTTCAGGTTCTGAGCCATTCGCAGGCCTGGTGGGCAGTTGTATGGGATAACAAATCCTCGCGTAAAACTGTTGATTAACCATTGAGCATTATTTATTTATTTCATTCTCTTATATACCGCGCTATTCTGCATCAGTGCGGTTTACATTGAACAAACTGAAATTACATTGAACAGGGCATTATAACTTGGAGATAACTATTTTTTTATAGGAAACATGGGCTATAGAGGGTTAAGTGGCTTGCCCAAGACCACAAGGAGCACCTGTGGGACTAGAAACCCCAGTCCTTCCAGCCTAAGGTTGCTGTCCTCTAGTGGGATTTGAACCCACTAGAGGACCCATTAACCCGATCATATCTCTGCAAACTCCTCCCGAGCACCCCAACCCTGATGGGCATAGAGGCCAAACCCAGACCAATGGCCTCAGCGCAGGTGCTGGAACTCGCCCCCTGCTTCTTCCCACATTAGACGCGGGTGCCCTTCCCCGCATGAAGTGCAGGCATATCAGTATTTGCAGGTATTATTGAATCTGCAGGACCCGCCATTAAACAACCTGAATACCCCCCCCATGGTGCATGGGGAAAATGGGCGGCAGAGGGATACTGCTGCTGGGAGGCAAGGGGAGGGGGCTTCCCTTCCCTGTGCTGTGCCTATTGTCCCTTTGAAAGGGCTGAGGAGGCTCCATGTACCTGTTGGGCCAAACCCCTCCCGCCCCCTGTGATCCTGCACGGTTGGCTTCCCCACTGACCTTGTTTCATCAACCGAATCCACAGGTCTTTCCTATCCTAGCCAAGCTCCTGGTTGCCCTCCATGTTCCGACAAAACTGCTTGTAATACTCTAGCCAGGCATTCCCCCCATATTTATTTATTTATTTTATTTATTTGAACACATTTTTATACCGCTCCTTCCATTGATCAGCAGCGGTTTACATTTAACATTTTAACTCTGCACAGTTTGCAGTTACATGTAACAGTAAGAAGATAACTTTGAACATTTTAAGTTAACATTAATTTCAACTAACTCGTAACTCAATAAATTAACTCGAAACTATTTACATGATAGAAGAATACATGTTAAAACACGTGTTATAATTTAACTATATGCAGTGTTCATGATGAAGTACTTGTACGTAGTTTTACAGTTTACATGATTCATTGTGGATTTGGAGTTTCATATGGTGATGGTGGGGTTAATCTCCATCAGAATACTACATGTACTAGTTTGCTCGATGTTATTTCTGTCTGATTGTAGTATTCTTGGAATAAATGTGTTTTAAGGTTTTTACGGAATGATGCAAGATCTTTGTTGGCTCTTAGGTTATCCGGGAGTTTATTCCATTGTGTGGGAGCTATGTATGTGAATGCTCTATTGCTAGTGTTTACTTTTACCTTGCAAATGGAGAGCGGTGTTTGTAGTGTATTTAGATTTTGTGTACGCCTTTTCCGATTAGGGGGCTGTGTATTAATGAGTGAGGCAAGATATGATGGGGCAATGTTGTGTATTATCTTGAATGTTGTAATTAAAATTTTGTATCTTATGCGTGCATGTATAGGTAGCCAATGAAGTTCTCTTAGTATGGGTGTGATGTGATCTGAGAAAGGTACGTTCATCAAAATTCGGGCTGTTACATTCTGTGCCATCTGTAGTATGTTTGTTGTTTTTTTCGGAAGTCCTTGTAGTATGCCATTACAATAGTCTAGATGTGGCGTTATTATTGTTTGTATTATTGATCTAAAATCAGATAGTTCAATAATATTGCGTAAGGGCTGTAGGGTTTTTATTTTGTAGAAGATAGTTCTGTTTAATAGTCTTAGGTGGGTTTCCATGTTGAGTGTCATATCAAGGGTAACACCTAGGTATTTTAGTTCTTGTTTAGTGTTGTAGGTTTATTTATTTATTTATTTATTTATTTAACAATCATTTATATCCCGCATCTTCCAGAGTTCAGATGCGGCTTACAATTGAACAACAGTCAAAGCAAGGGCTTGTTTTACATGGAACAATTTTTGACAGTAAACAATGTAATAGTTAAATACGTAACAGAACGGTGAATGGTTAAATACATAACAGAACAAGAACAATTTAAGAACTATGTACAGATACAGGTTAGTAGGTTCCTTAGATTTAAATCATGGTTATTTACAAGAGGGTGTAAATCTGTTAATTATGGGGTTTAGCTTTACTCAGTTGGGTGTTATTTAGCCTTTTTCTGGGATGATTAGTGTATTATCAATGTTGTTGTAGTGCATGGCAAAGAGGTAGGTTTTCAGTTTTTTGCGGAATTCTATAATTTCTGTTGTGGATCTTAGGTCCTCTGGGATGGAGTTCCAAATGAAGGGGGCCGCATGTGAGAAGGCTCTGTTATTAGTTAGTTTGGTTGCTTTTATAAAATCATTTGGAGTCCTTAATTTATTTGAGTGTCCTTTTCTGTGAGTGACTTTTTGAGATTCCTTGCTTATGAGATTGCTTAATGGGATTGGAGCCATGCCATTGAGAGCTTTAAATGTGGTTATTGTGGTCTTATATATTATCCTGCTTTGTATTGGGAGCCAATGCAGGGTTGCTAATATTGGAGTAATATGCTGGAATGAGTGTGCTTTCATTACAATTCTAGCTGCTGCGTTCTGTGCTAGTTGTATTCTTTTAATGTTTTGTTTCGTTATACCTAAGAGAATTAGGTTGGAAAAATCAAAGTGTGGGGTTATGGTTGCCTGTATTATGTTAATGAAATCTTGTAAGTGAACTAAGGGGCGTAGTTGCTTGAGTATTTTGAGTTTGAAGTAGATTTTCTTTATAGTGTTTCTAATGTGAGTGTTCATCGTAAGGTGTGTATCTAAAATGACTCCTAGGTATCTTATTTCGTTTTTTATTTTGATGTCATGGTTTTGTATTGTTATGTGGGTTGGAGGGACATATGAATGGTTTTTTGTTACAATTAATACCTCTGTTTTTGAATGGTTTATGTGGAGGTTTTTCGCTTTTAGCCAGGTTGCGATTTCGTTAAGACAATCTGTTAAGAGTTTTATCGGTACATCAGGGATGGTGAATGGAATGTATAACATAATATCATCTGCGTATAGATGATAGAGTACACCGAATTTTTGAAAATGTCACAAACTGGTTTTATATATATGTTAAATAGGAGGGCTGATAGAGCTGAGCCTTGTGGGAGACCAATTTCTTGTTTATATGTGGTGGATGTCTGATTAGCTATTTTTACATTTTGCGTTCTATTATGTAAATATGAGGTGAACCATTTGTGTACCGTGGCATTTATACCTATTTGTTTTAGGTTATTAAGCATTATAGTGTGATGTACACTATCAAATGCAGCTGATATGTCAATAAATAGGAGTATGAATGCTTTTTTGTGATTATCAATCCCTTTAAGGAGTGTATCAATTAAGACTGTTAAAAGTGATTCTACTCCATGCTGAGGTCTAAAACCATATTGGTGTTCATCAAGTGGGTAGTAAGAGTCTAGGTATTCCTGTGTCTGGATCTGTACCACTTTTTCTATTATTTTAGCTAAGAAAGGGATACTTGAAATAGGTCGATACGATTTTGGGGATGTTTTGTCCGTAGTACCATTTTTGAGAATTGGGCGGATTTGTGCATGTTTGAGTTTAGGAGGGAGGTAACCTTGGAGTAATGAGAGGTTGACTATAGGGAGGATGAAAGAGATTAGTATTGGAAGTGTGCTTTTTATCCATGTTACAGGGCATGGATCAAGGTAAGAGGTGGTAGTGTTGAGGTTGGAAATAATATTCTTTAGTGATTCTTTGGATGTGGGGTGAAAAACTGACCATTCATTTGCGCAATTTAAGGCTACGTTATGTTTGTCTATGGACATTATAGGTTGTGTGGATTTATTTTGATAGTAGTCAGCTAAAGTTTGTACTGATATGTCAGTAATTTCATTGTTATGTGTTTGAGGGTTATTAGTGAGATTTCTAACAATGGAGAATAGCTCTCGTGGCCTATTATAGGATTTTGATAAGATTGCAGCATAGTAAGTCTTTTTTGTGCTATCTATAGTGTCTTTGTATTTTGTAAGAATGGTATTATATATTTCCTTATGTATAGTTAGTTTGGTTTTGCGCCATTTGAGTTCTGATTTTCTTAGTTGTCTCTTCATTTGTTTTAGCGTGTTGTCGAACCATGGAGCTTTTTTTGAGTTCGTGGGTTTTTTGTTACTTCGGTCAGATTTAGCTGCATCAGTTATTGTGTCATGCCAATTTTTGATAGCTTCATCTAAGTCCATTGGGGGAGACACAAGGTGGGGTATTATTGTATCTAGGAATTCAGTTTCGTTAAATCTTTTGAATTTTGTGGTGAAATCACTTCTTGAGTAGTTTTTGGTGCTATTGGTATGGAATGTGAGTTTTGATTTAATGATGTAATGATCAGACCAAGGAATTTGTATGTATTCTATAGTATCTGGGTTGAATAGTTGGAAGATTGTGTTTGGGAGGAGTATAAGGTCTAGTGTGCCTCCTTTTGTGTGTGTTGTATTGGTGATTATCTGGTGAAAATCCATGTCAGCTATGGTTTCTAGGAAAAGGTTGGCTTCCGATGCTGGAAGTGAGGGGAGGTTGAAATCACCTAGCATGATTATTGGATCTTGATCGGTAGATGAGCCCAGAAATTCAATAAGTGGATCTAGGCTATCTGCTTTTTGGTCAGGGGGTCTGTATATTAGGCAGATTCTAAGATTGTTAATCTTTATGATGAGGGTATCTATGTTATTGGTTATATTATGTCTTATTGATTTGGCATTTAATATCTTTCTCGTCATGATAAGTACACCTCCTCCTTTTTTGTTGGGTCTGTGGGTAAAATTTATATCGTAGTCATCAGTGTTAAGCTGGTTTAAGTAGACTGTATCCGTTTCAGATAACCACGTCTCAGTTACACATAAAATGTCAGGTTTTAGGTCTGTTATTAAATCACTAAATATGGGAAGTTTATTTTTCATTGAGCGTGCATTGATAAGGATACATGACAGTGAATTGGTGTTTTTGATGTTGTTTTCTTTTATTTGTTGTAAATCAGTTTGTTTTATTTGTATAAGTCGGTGGTAGTTTATTTTTGCCTGGTGGTATGGGTTTGTGTGGGCAATATGGTAGTTATTTCTGGGTGTTGTTCGTATTATGGGGATTGCCATATGATTTTTAGTAGATAAGGTAAGTGTTAGATCGATTAGGATTGTCAATAATATGAAGTTGTAGGTTATTTTTAGAATCATAGTTTTTGTGAGTGTCATGTTCAGTGTCAAGGTACTGCTTGGTGAGTTTTATGTAGTGGAGTGAGTTTCGTAGTTCAATGTAATAATGTCCGATTCTATTACCGGTGATGGTGATTATTTGGTTAGGGAGGTTATGGAAGGAATAGATCAGGCAGTAGTTTTCTGTACTTACAAGCAATAAAGATTATGCAGGAGGTAATGGAAACAGTAAAAGTCGGACAGTTGTGAATAAATCAGGCAATATAGTTATACATACATAAATGAGATTACTGGCTACAGTAAAGCAGGCAATAGCTATAATGGTTGAGATTACTGGCTACAGTAAAGCAGGCAATAGCTATAATGGTTGAGATTACTGGCTACAGTAAAACAGGCAATAGTTATAATGGTTGAGATTACTGGCTACAGTAAAACAGGCAATAGCTGTAATGGTTGAGATTACTGGCTACAGTAGAACAGGCAATAGCTATAATGGTTGAGATTACTGGCTACAGTAAAACAGGCAATAGCTGTAATGGTTGAGATTACTGGCTACAGTAGAACAGGCAATAGTCATTAGTGACAGTCAGGTAGGAAATACTTGCTGTGATCGAGACGCTGGTGGATCAGTTGAAGGTACGCGAGCTCGACCGTAGGGGAGCTCCAGCAGTACCGGAGGGTGAGAGATGTAGTTGGGGTTTCGAATATGATGTTTTCGTGTCACCGATACCGCTTTGGAGAGTTCCTTAAGCGCCTTTCGCTCTCTTTTTAAAGTGAGAGGACAGCCCCGATTGGGTCAAGAAGCTCGGTGATGCGCTGGGTGGGTGGAGCTCGCTATCACCTTTTCCGGTGGGCTCTTCTGTGAGGCCGATTGCCTTACTCTGAAATCTATATATCAACTTGCTGTGATCGAGGAAATCTCCGTTGAGGGTGGGGGCGAGCTCAACTTTGTAGGAGCTCAAGCTGCTTGGATTCTTGGGAGATTTGCAAACGGCGGTTTTCCTGTTAGCGTGAGTCTGCTTGTGAGATGGCTGTATGTTAGATGGCTGGTCGTTGGAAGTGGTTGCTGTTCAGGTTGTTGTCGCTTTTTGCCTGTCGTGCCCCGCCTAAGGGCCACGCCAAAGGGCCCTCTTGCGAGGCCCTCAGGCGCGGGCGCGCTTGCCGGCGGCGCTTTTTAAAGAGTAGCGCTGGTTTCTCCCACAGCCCGGATAGGGCTGGAGTGCAGAGCGGGAAACTGCTGTTTGCTCGACCCCGACTGGGGAGCCTCCGAGATGGCCGCAGATGGGAAGGGGCTGCTTCTCTGCCGGCGTGTTTAGTGTGATTGTGGGTGGGTGTTTAAATTCCGGGTTTTTCGAGATAAACATTACTTCTGTTTTTTTATGATTAATATACATATTGTTTTGTTGAAGCCATAGTTGTGCTTCTTTGAGGCAAGATTCTATGTGGCTGTAGTCTGGGTCACATATATCCAGTTGTGTATAAAGCATTATATCATCTGCATATAGATGATATTCAATTTTGTGTTTTTGGAATATTTTGCATATAGGTCTTAGATAAAGGTTAAATAGTGTGGCAGATAATGCTGAGCCCTGTGGAATACCTTGTGTCTGTGGGAAGGTATTAGATATATTTTTATCAAAGGATACTTGTTGTATCCTGTACGGCCCTGTTTCGTACAAAAATGAACCACAACCTAATTATTATTACTATGTACCTGAAATGATCAGATCCAAAAGGTCAGTACAGGTGCAATCAGAGTCTCTGTTTATTAGATAACTGATGACCAAATACAGGTAGCAAAGTGGGGAAGAGAGTTCTATCGGGCACTAGGCACCTCAAGAATGCAACTCTCCCCCTGAATATAGAAAGCATGTTACGTTTTATACCTTTTTTCCTTCCGTATTATTACATGCAGTCCAGTCCCCAGAGCGATTCCTCTGTGTTCTCTCCCCCTCCCCACCTTATTTCCTATCGTTGCCTTTTTGCTCCCCTTAGTTCCTGTTGCAAAATCCCTCCTGGCCCCCCTCCTCCTCATACTCACCATGACCTGGCTAGCTGCTTTTCTTCAGAGCCGGGTCTAGCATATATGTTAGTAGCTTTGTGGTTTCCTGTGTATGCATTTCTTTGCACCCAGCCTTTATCTGATATCTCCATGTAGGTCAAAGTTTAGACTCTTCAGCCCAAACTGGCACCTTACAAGGCTCATGATATCTCCTTATCTGGTTCTTGGATCTCTTCTTGCAAAGACCTGAATACTGGCTCACATGTCATAGCAGCATGCTGTTCTTCGGTGGCTATTTTGTGAGGTTCAGGGTAGCCAGTAAGTGATTATGAATCAGGAACATTATTAATCCTTAGCACTTAAAAATTAAAAGCAAATCTATAATACTAAACCCCAAATCTATCATACTTAACCTCTACAAGCACTTAAACCCTACAACTCCCCCATTTTTTTATTTTTTTTTTTATTCGGCTGGGGAATGGGAGAAATCCAGGTCTGAATAGTCTGACATGGGGACGGCTGCATAAGAAACATTGACAAGAGTAGGGCTAGTCTGAACAGGCAAAAAAGAGGTAGATACTTTGGTGCAATTTTTCTTACAGCAGGATATAAACATAGAAACAAAACAACAGAAGAGTAAAGCAATGATTAAAATAATGCCAGCAGAAATTAATAAACCTTTCAAGCCAGAGCCAAGGGAGTGGAACCAGGAGGAGAGAGATGAAAACCAATCTCCAATCTGGAAGCCACCCTTAAAATCATCAATATGTAGTTCTGACAGGTGATGTATTTTATCCATAGCATTAAGCACAAACACTGAATGATTCGCTATGACTATACAACAGATAGTGGCATTAATAAAAGAACAAAAGGCCTCATTCAGAAGCAAGGAGCAAATCTAGGGCTTGTCTATTTTGCAGAGTCATTTGTGTATTTTGCTCTAGGGACTCTGACAACTTAGTTATAGAATCAATAATAGCTTTCATTTGAACATACAGTAAGCATTGTAGACGGCAGATAGCCATACCATGTCCAACAGTTATGGCAGGGGTCTAGAAAGATATCAAGGAAGTCCAGCATCTAACCTACGTGTAATAGCAATGGAGCAAAAAGTTCAACAGACTGTCCCGATTTCAGTTCAAGGCAGGGGGTGATTGAGAACCTCTTTGGAGATGTGGGTTGTACTGTGAACTCGCAGAAGTAAAACTAATTGTCCATCAGGATGAAGGAAACAGATGGTGTCCCAAGGAGCAGGTTTGGCAGCAATTATCTTGGTCAGCAACAGTTCATACAGGAAGGAAGTAGATCAAACAGAGGTGACCGTTGGAGAAAACTTCAACTCACTGACATGAGTCCAAGTGTCAGTATCATTCAAGTGGGCAGCAAAGGGGGAAGTAACGGTGACAATGGTGAGCTGGATCACATATTCAAAAGTAGCCCTAAAGAGGTAAGCTTAAAGCATGGCTTAGAAAAGAGCAGAAATACAGCCTGATACACTAGCTTCCAGGCATAAAAAGGATTAAGTACAACAGCAGTGAAACTTTGATACATGACAGCATTTAAAACACAATGCAGCAAACACTTGCCATTCTCCAGAGAGAGAAGAAGGAGAGAACACATAATACTGTTGATACCATTATACCATTCTATATAAATTTCAATCAAGCTTGAACCAGTTCAAAAGGTCACACAAAAGTCAGCATTATGTAGTTGCAGTAGGGGTCGCTGTTGTCCACAGGTGTGCTGCATTAGATCTGAAATAACTTCTTATCAGAATGTCTGTCACTCGCTCCACCAATTCAGTTGCCTGAAATTCTACAGGTACAAACAAAAGAGAGAATGCTGTTTCCCCTCCCCCTTTCCTCTTCTTGGATTGCTGCTCACACACAACAGCTAATCCTGCTTCTAAGACAATTGTTAAAAGTCAAACAAATAGGAGGCAGAAAATATAAATTTAGATTGTTAAACAGTGTCTCAGTCCCACTAACTTAATTGGTGTAGTTTTGGGGAAGCAGACAGTTAAAACTGATACTTTTTTTTATGAAAAGACTGGTGGACATCTAGAATGCAAACACTTCCCTTTTTTAAGTTATTTCAATCACTGAGAGTTACAGCTAACCTCGACCTTGCCACAATATATAAAATCCCTGTTTAACTTTTAATTTTGCTTAATACAATCAGAACAAAATCCAAACATGGTTAACATTTTATTCATTCAGGATTTAAATCATTCTCAAGTTGCAATCTGCTCAGAATACCACATAATCCTGCAGGGATCTTAATCTCTACTTTGAAGGTCAAATGGAAAAAGGAAACAGTTTTCTTCTGTTGCACCAGTAGCAAAGAATTCTAAGCAGTTCAATTTCAGAGATCATAAAATCTAATTAAGAAAGCGTTGATTGTGTGAGTGTTATACTAAACCAGGCACTTCCAGAAGGGAAAAGCGGCTGCACTGGTAATTTTGCTTCAAAAGCAAAGTAACTTTTGAATCACACTCTGCAGATATCATAGCTGTTATTGTTCCTCTATTACCAATTTTGTTTCCAGAATATACCACAAAACAATAATCATATATCAAAGCATGGAAGATATTCCCATTCATTCACAACAATTATAACTATCACACATAGAACAGAATCAGGTCCCTAAGTTTTTCTAAACAGTTTTTTTTTTTCTTTCTCTCAGAGTCATTTCCGTACCTAGAAAGCTAGCAAGCTAATTACAGAGGAAAAAATACTTCACCGAAAGAGTTCTGAACTTCAACTCCTGTCACACTGAATAAATCCTTTATTTAAACAAACAAGAAAGACTGCTCAATCGAGAGTCTCCTCTAGGTAATGCGTCCATTACCAGAAGAAAATCCCCCAGCAGTCCCCCACCCTCTCTCTAGCTGAAACAGGCAACATCTTATCCTACTGCAGGCAATTAGCTATCTTTCATCAGACGACATATAGGAGCAATTATTCATTAAACACAACCAAGCACTGGCCAGGTACTGGCAATGTTCAAAGAATAAACCTCAAAGTTCAGAACTCCATAATTACAATTGATGTGTATCTTGTTTACATTGTTATGTAACTAGACTGATTCTTTCAATTGATCTAATTGTCACCCTCTCTGGTCTGATCCCAGATAAGGGGATTTCTTCCATTGTTTTCTTTTAGAACAATCTTTTATTCTCCTTCACTGTCCCTCAGCCTATAAATCAGTAAACCTGGTGTTTTCACTGTGTGGGGGTGAAAATAGACAAAACTTTCTCTATTTCCTTTCCTAATAAGGGATTATCTCTCATCATCCGTTCGACCGGAGTCACTGGGGGAACTTGATTTACCATTATGTCTGATTGCTATCTTTCTCTCTCCTAAACAGAGACATGATTCCTACGTGCAACCTTTTATTTAAGGGTCTCAATACCCACCCTCTTTATTTACAGAGGAAGGAAGTGCACGAAATGTCCAGGACACCTTTCAAACAAGAATTCGCTTCGTTCAAGCCCAGCCAATCTCCTTGCGGAGGTATGGAACCGTGAGCAAGAACACACACACGCTTCGTGTCAGACGACACGTACTGTCTCAATCACTTATCATTCAGTCCCAGTTTATAACAGCAAATTATTCTTACACTTTATGCATATAACAACAACAAAAATTAAATAACACATACAAAGCTTGGTTAAAAATATACTCACGACGCCATCATTACAGGCCGCCGTCATCCTAGGGAATCAATCACTCACTTCTTCTTCTCCTCCGGTCTTCACTCAGCACCGGGAACACACCTCCCTCAACCTTTTGAGGGGAATCCAAATCTTTACGTACCTCCCTCTTTTTCTTGAGGGGAATCCAAATCTTTAAATTTATATCTTGGCCATAAAGACCCACCCGTAGGCCAATCCCGGGTTTCGTCACTATTTTGTACGGCCCTGTTTCGTACAAAAATGAACCACAACCTAATTATTATTACTATGTACCTGAAATGATCAGATCCAAAAGGTCAGTACAGGTGCAATCAGAGTCTCTGTTTAGTAGATAACTGATGACCAAATACAGGTAGCAAAGTGGGGAAGAGAGTTCTATCGGGCACTAGGCACCTCAAGAATGCAACTCTCCCACTGAATATAGAAAGCATGTTACATTTTATACCTTTTTTCCTTCCGTATTATTACATGCAGTCCAGTCCCCAGAGCTATTCCTCTGTGTTCTCTCCCCCTCCCCACCTTATTTCCTATCGTTGCCTTTTTGCTCCCCTTAGTTCCTGTTGCAAAATCCCTCCTGGCCCCCCTCCTCCTCATACTCACCATGACCTGGCTAGCTGCTTTTCTTCAGAGCTGGGTCTAGCATATATGTTAGTAGCTTTGTGGTTTCCTGTGTATGCATTTCTTTGCACCCAGCCTTTATCTGATATCTCCATGTAGGTCAAAGTTTAGACTCTTCAGCCCAAACTGGCACCTTACAAGGCTCATGATATCTCCTTATCTGGTTCTTGGATCTCTTCTTGCAAAGACCTGAATACTGGCTCACATGTCATAGCAGCATGCTGTTCTTCGGTGGCTATTTTGTGAGGTTCAGGGTAGCCAGTAAGTGATTATGAATCAGGAACATTATTAATCCTTAGCACTTAAAAATTAAAAGCAAATCTATAATACTAAACCCCAAATCTATCATACTTAACCTCTACAAGCACTTAAACCCTACAATACTGTTAGATATTGTCGTGCCCTCTCTGGCCAAGCGGTAGCTACTGGTATTGCAAGGCTCTGGAGGGTGGTAGTTGTGCCTTCACTGATATAAACCACAAAACACTTCTTTCCAAATTAAAGGGTTTTATTCCCCGTCCCTTGAGGGTACTTTATCTTCAGGAACATAAATCAAATGCCTTGCTTGGACATATAACATAAAGTAACAAAAGCAAACAGAACTTGCTTCCTTCAGCTTTCAAAACAACAAATAAATGAAAAGAACAAAACAGCTTAAATATTTCAATATGGTTCTTTCTCCTGTAGCTGACAGCACAGCTTATATCTGCTTTACTTAGAGAGAGCTGCAGCCTGTTGCTTATAACACTAAAGCTAGGACACAAACTAATTACTTATCTGAGAGAGAACTCAGGTTCAATCAAGGTCAAAGAGCAGTCCATCAATTCTGGCATATCATTTTCTTCTGCATTTTGATATTCCATTAACTCCGGCTGACTGGAAGGTTCATTCTGGACCTCAGCAGTAACGTGGGGGAATGGCTGGTTAACCTCGTCAGACAGGAAGTTCCTCTCTTCCTTAGAGCTAGTGTCTCTCTGGGAATTACCTTGTATTCTAGAGTTGAGCTTTTCAGGGCACTGCCCCTGCTGGTATTTTAGAATATAGCTCAACTCCTGGTTTGCTCTGCTAGTGGGATAATTAAGGGAATTTCTCTGCCGGTTCAGGCTTCCCTTTTGTAACCCAGCTGAGCTAGATTGGAGAGCTCGTGACGGAGTTTCACAGGGAGCTGTGAGCTTACAATGATTACAAAACTCTTCAGCTTTATCTGGTAAGTAAAACCTTTTTCTTCTAGGGTTTTTAAAACCAGAAGAAGGGATATTTTCAGCCTCTAGATAGTGGGACCTTGTGTGCCTATTTCCATACCTCCAGGGTTGTCTTCTTTCATATGGCAAATCACTCTTGCATTCACTCTGTGCACTGGAACCTGCAACTGCAGTCTTCTTACGTCTCTCTGGCTCAAACACACTATCTGGCTGTTGATATCTCTCTGCTTCTCTCAGGTCTTCGGTTTCCCTCTGACCTTCACGCTGGCTCTCTAGTTGCTCCAAAGCCTCATTGTCACTCTCTCTTACATTCTCATACCTGCTCCATGCTTCCCAGGGTTTTAGCTGCCTTTGCTGTATTCCCTCAGAGTATGTCTGTGGCTGCTTCAGCTCCTCTCTCTCTCTGATTGTCTGGGAGCCTATTTTATCCCAGTGTTTCCTTGCTCCACCCCCACCCAGCTGAACCCTGTCAGGTAAAGTGAATTCCCTTCCTTTCCTGGCTGGGTGTGTCCTCATTGGGCTTTTGCACGTGTTTCTAGGTTGCTCACGGTAACCATCTGACATTTCCTTGTTTACCCTGTCACTTTTTCTGTGCTCCTTTATGCTGAACTGCATTTTCTCGGGTTGTTCGGGGTCTGCACTGTTACATATTCCCCTCCTTAAAATATTACTTGCTGCCGTAGTTTTTAGCGGACAGCAAGTAATCCTTGAAAGTGCATCAGCGTTTCCATGCATTTTCCCCGCACGGTGCTGAACTGTAAAATTAAAGGCCTGAAGGGCCAAATGCCAGCGGGTCAATCGGGCATTGTTGTTTCTCATTAAATGAAGCCACTTCAAAGGAGCGTGATCCGTCACTAACAAAAACTTTCTCCCCGTAAGGTAGAAACGGAGGGTTTCTACGGCCCATTTTATAGCTAAACACTCCCGCTCTATCGTGGCATAATTTTTCTCCGCAGGCGAGAGTTTTCGACTCAAATATGCCACTGGATGTTCGTTCCCTTCGAATACTTGGGACATTACCGCCCCCAACCCTGTGTCCGACGCATCAGTTTGTATGATAAAGGGTAAATTAAAATCTATACCCCGTAATACAGGGGCACTACACAGCTTCTCTTTAAGGGTTTCGAAAGCCCTTTCTGCTTCTGGGGTCCAACGGACCTGGTTTGGTGCATTCTTTCGTAACATCTCCGTGAGGAGAAGGCTCTCTTCTGCGAAACGGGGTACAAAGCGGCGGTAGTAGCCTATTAAACCCAAGAAACTGCGCATTTGTTTCTTGGTTATAGGTCTTGGGAACTCCCGAATACTCTCTACCTTACTAGCCAGGGGTTTTACTAGGCCTCTTCCTATTAGGTGCCCCAAATATTTCGCTTCCCTTGTGGCGAATAAACATTTTTCCGGGTTTAATGTGAGGCCAGCCCTTCTTAACGCTCTAAGGACCGCTTCTACTCTCGTGAGGTGTTCCATCCAAGTTGTGCTGTGTATCACTATATCATCCATATAGGCACTAGCATATTCGTGGTGGGGTCTCAACACTTGGTCCACGAGACGCTGGCACGTCGCCGCAGCCCCGTGCAAACCAAATGGCATCCTCCTAAACTGATATAGCCCTATGGGCGTGGAAAAAGCCGTTTTGGCTTTTGAACTTTTAGTTAGAGGAATCTGCCAATACCCTTTGCTGAGATCTAACGTAGTTAGGTATTTTGCCTGTCCTAATTGGTCCAACAGGTCGTCTATGCATGGCATAGGATACGCATCGAATTGCAATATGTCATTAATTTGTCTGAAATCGATGCAAAATCTCAAGGTTCCGTTTGGTTTCGGAACCAATACTATTGGGCTAGACCATGGGCTTCTAGACTCCTCTATGATGCCCATGGCTAGCATCTCCTTCACTTGGGCAATCACCTCTTGTTTTTTTGTTTCGGGCATCCTATATGGCCGTTGTCTTATAACCCTCCCTGGTGACGTGATTATCTCATGCGCCACAAGGTGCGTCTCGCCAGGTAAAGTGGTCAAGACGTCTGCGAACTTTGTTAATAAGCGCGCTAATTCTTTCTGCTGCTGTGGGTTCAACTCAGAGCCTATTTTTGGGGAAGGTTGTCTTTCCCAATCCCCCACTTGAGGCCCTAGATCCTCCTCAGTTCTTTCCTCTCCAAGAGCTGTTAAGCTCTTCACCTCCCTTGTTCCAGTAGCACCAAACCCGTTTTCTCCTCTTTCCGTGGAGGGTAGTGTTGACACTTCCTCTACCGCGGGGAACCCTACCCTCTCACAGATTAACTGTGCAATCCTATCCCCTTGTTGTATTTTGAAGTCTTTTACCCCAAAATTAAACACTAAGACCTTTACGGGCCCCCGGTAGTCGGGATCAATGACCCCTGCGCCAATATCTATGAAATGTTGCGCGGCTAGCCCTGACCTTGGCGCTATCCGCCCGTAGCACCCCTCAGGTACTTTAATACGGATGCCCGTGTCCACCAGAGCTTTTCCTCCTTTCGCTACAACAACATTTTCCATGCTAAAAAGGTCATAACCCGCAGCCATTTCAGAAGCCCTTTTTGGGCCTTTCGCCTGGGGTGCACTCTTGCAAAACTGCAAGGTAAATTTCTGTTTCCCTGTTACTGGTAGTCCCTTAGAGGGAGATCCCTTTTTGGGTGGTCTCTCAAATAAAGGACTGGGGATGGCAGTGGCTATGGCTTCAACTTTTTCCTCCTCTATCACCGGGGTTTGCACCTGAGTTAGGGGCAATATCTCTTGGAGGCCTTTCTCCAATTTTTGGCAGAAAGGGATCCAATCACGCCCTAGAACTACTGCGTACGGAAGTTTTGGCACTACTGCCATTAATATTTTCCGCGTAGACCCTAGCCCTTGTATGGTTACCTCATGTAATGGGTAGTGGGAAGCTTCCCCATGCACGCATCTTATGCGAATTTGCCGCTCTACTGGGTCCGGGGGAGATGACCGGTTTTTACCTATGGTTTCCCACAAGTCCTGTGAGACCATGCTTTGGTCCGCCCCCGAATCCAGTAGAGCCAAAGCTTGTATCCCTTCTATCCATATTTCTTGTATAAATCCATCTGACACTATCTCCTCTGACCCTGTCATAAGGGCAGTTTTAACTCGGCAATCTTTTATCACATGACCAGGTTTGTTACATCTGTAGCACCTTCTAGTGTTCCTATCTCTGCCCTCCTTGCTAGGGTCATATGCAGCCACTCTATCTCGCGCGTACTTTTCACACTCATCCACTCCAGTCACACTTGCACCTTTTGAAAGGTTCACCTTAAAAGTACTAGTATGTGCTGCCTCCCTGAACACTTCAGCCATCTGAGCTGCTTCAACTGTGTTTAAACAATTTTGCAGGGTTAAAAACGTTTTCATTTCACCTGGTATTGACATCAAAAACTGTTCTAGGACAATCTCATCAAGTATGGACTCAAGCGTTTTGCCATCAGGATCCAACCACTTATAGGCTAGGTTCTTGAGCCTCTGGCATAAGGCTTTCGGAGTCTCGTTTTCCATCATTATTGCCTCTCTAAATAATCTCCGATAGTGTCTGGGCGTGAGACCAAGGCGGTCTTTCACGGCCTTTTTAATTTCATTATAATTATTTGCCAAACTGGCAGGCATGGTTTTAAAAGCGGATAAGGCCTCGCCACTCAAAGTCATTGCGAAACGCATAGCCCATTGTTCCACAGGCCATTTTGAGTTCTCAGCAATGCGTTCAAAGGCTTCTATAAAATCGTCGGGGTTATCTGCCCGCCCTAAATGTTTGCATACAAGTCCCGTATTCATTTCTACTTGCGGTATTGTAGCTTTGTCTTCCCGAGCCTTTTCCAGTAACGCTGTCATGGCTTCCAGCAATGGTTTCTGCTGTTCCTTCAGTGTAGTCATATACTGTTCTTGCAGGTGTTGGAGCATCCTGGCCTGCTTCTCCTGCTGCTCATTCATCCAGGCCCATAGATCTTGGGGATCCATCTTCCTTTTTGCTGCACCTGAAAATAAAAGAGAAGAGACCCACCAAGTGCGGCACACACACAAAGGTTTTTTTTTTTTTTTTTTTTGGCTCCCCTTTTCTCACGGTATCCTATACCCGTCTACCCAGGCTACCAATACCTTAGTCTCCTGGTGACATCAGCATGTGAGAAGGGGTCTTTTCCACCGCTGGCCGCCTTACCAGCCGAATCCTCCTTGATTAGTGCTTTAAAACACTTCTTTTTGCCTTTCAGCAATGTCCTTTCAGGCAAATCCTTATTATGCCCCCGAAAAATTTTTTATCCTCTTCTCTACGCCATTTATGTCGTGCCCTCTCTGGCCAAGCGGTAGCTACTGGTATTGCAAGGCTCTGGAGGGTGGTAGTTGTGCCTTCACTGATATAAACCACAAAACACTTCTTTCCAAATTAAAGGGTTTTATTCCCCGTCCCTTGAGGGTACTTTATCTTCAGGAACATAAATCAAATGCCTTGCTTGGACATATAACATAAAGTAACAAAAGCAAACAGAACTTGCTTCCTTCAGCTTTCAAAACAATAAATAAATGAAAAGAACAAAACAGCTTAAATATTTCAATATGGTTCTTTCTCCTGTAGCTGACAGCACAGCTTATATCTGCTTTACTTAGAGAGAGCTGCAGCCTGTTGCTTATAACACTAAAGCTAGGACACAAACTAATTACTTATCTGAGAGAGAACTCAGGTTCAATCAAGGTCAAAGAGCAGTCCATCAATTCTGGCATATCATTTTCTTCTGCATTTTGATATTCCATTAACTCCGGCTGACTGGAAGGTTCATTCTGGACCTCAGCAATAACGTGGGAGAATGGCTGGTTAACCTCGTCAGACAGGAAGTTCCTCTCTTCCTTAGAGCTAGTGTCTCTCTGGGAATTACCTTGTATTCTAGAGTTGAGCTTTTCAGGGCACTGCCCCTGCTGGTATTTTAGAATATAGCTCAACTCCTGGTTTGCTCTGCTAGTGGGATAATTAAGGGAATTTCTCTGCCGGTTCAGGCTTCCCTTTTGTAACCCAGCTGAGCTAGATTGGAGAGCTCGTGACGGAGTTTCACAGGGAGCTGTGAGCTTACAATGACTACAAAACTCTTCAGCTTTATCTGGTAAGTAAAACCTTTTTCTTCTAGGGTTTTTAAAACCAGAAGAAGGGATATTTTCAGCCTCTAGATAGTGGGACCTTGTGTGCCTATTTCCATACCTCCAGGGTTGTCTTCTTTCATATGGCAAATCACTCTTGCATTCACTCTGTGCACTGGAACCTGCAACTGCAGTCTTCTTACGTCTCTCTGGCTCAAACACACTATCTGGCTGTTGATATCTCTCTGCTTCTCTCAGGTCTTTGGTTTCCCTCTGACCTTCACGCTGGCTCTCTAGTTGCTCCAAAGCCTCATTGTCACTCTCTCTTACATTCTCATACCTGCTCCATGCTTCCCAGGGTTTTAGCTGCCTTTGCTGTATTCCCTCAGAGTGTGTCTGTGGCTGCTTCAGCTCCTCTCTCTCTCTGATTGTCTGGGAGCCTATTTTATCCCAGTGTTTCCTTGCTCCACCCCCACCCAGCTGAACCCTGTCAGGTAAAGTGAATTCCCTTCCTTTGCTGGCTGGGTGTGTCCTCATTGGGCTTTTGCACGTGTTTCTAGGTTGCTCACGGTAACCATCTGACATTTCCTTGTTTACCCTGTCACTTTTTCTGTGCTCCTTTATGCTGAACTGCATTTTCTCGGGTTGTTCGGGGTCTGCACTGTTACAATATATATGAAGTGAACCATTTTAAGGGGGTTCCTCTTATTCCAATTGACTCCAATCTCTTTATAAGGGTCTTATGGTTCACTGAATCAAAGGCTGCTGTTATGTCAATGAAAATTAGGATAAACATTTTCTTGCAGTTTTCAATGCCTCTATGAAGTTTATCGAATAGTACGAGTAGGAGTGTTTCTACTCCATGAGTAGAAACAATACTATACCCTGTAGGTCTTGCAGATATTGTCTTGGTACTTTAAAAGTCCCCTGCGCTGCTGCAGGTGCCTTTTGCCCACCACGCTGGCCAGTACCCTAAAGGCCACGCACCAGTTTCTGATCATCTATGGGATGCTGTCGGCCTTCCTGGAGACCAGCTTGCAGTTTATGCAGCAGCCCGAGCATTCACAATTCTCATCCCCCTTTCAAATGAGGAGAGAGAAAATGTCCATGTATTCACCCCTCCAGATTTTTTCCTTCTGAGCGAGCAGCACGTTGCTGTCTAACGTGCTAGTGATGCACATGTATTCCACTGGACTGAGCTCAGATACCAGTCCCCCCTCCCCAGGTACTGTCACTCCCACGGGATCCCTGGTGTACCTCGGAATGGGGCTCCCTAGAGGGGTGCTGGGAGGTGGATGGCCTGAGGTTCCTGCACTGACCGCCCTTGCCGCGCTCTGTGCCACCAGCAGCTGGGCCCAAAGTGGGTACAATCCACAATAAAGCCTGCAGCAGTCCCTCAATGACCTAGTGGTCGCCCCCATCTGACCTCCCTACCTCCCACACCTGTGTAACTGCCGTAACTGCTTTGCCCAGCCCCCCTCCGGTGCACAACCCATCCCCCCTGGCATCCCCCCTGACCCCTATACTTCTGTTGTCCCCTGCCCCATGTGGCCCCGATACCCCCTCCTTCCCAAACCCGGTCTACCGCCAACCCCTGTCCCCCTAGATAGCAAAATAGAATGCTCATGCTCACCCCTTGGTTCCGCTATTCCAGATGTCACAGCATAGCTCACACCAGTCTCCTCTGTGGTCATCCCTCCTCTGGTTGGAATGCCATCTAGTGAACTGAGGAGAGCCTGCTCTCATCCCACTCTGTGGACCGAGGCAATGACTCGTACCTCATTCATGAGATCACGCAAACTGGGGGGGGGGGTGGGGGGGGCGTTCACCTTCCCTTCGCCACTGCACAGCAGGGGCAGGGAGCTGGCTGTCAGTACCACCGCCATCTGACCTAACCCTGCTGCCAGATCCATGTGCCTCTGAGTGTCACAGCATCCCGCTGGGGCCTTGCCAGCACCGGATTTCCTTTTGTTGTCCTTGCACTTGTTCTCCTTTCCCTTCGACGCCATCTGTGTTGGTCCTCCGTTCTTCCTCACTTTCTTTCCTACTAGTTCACTGTCTCTGGCATTGGCACACTGCCGCTTGGCCAGGCCGTCCACTCTCTGAGAGACCCTTCACTGCGGAATTCCGCTCCGCTGTATTGCTGCTGCTCCTCATTCGCCGACAGGGGACCAGAGTTCCCAACAGTGTATTCCAGTGCCTCTTGGATGGTGTTTTTAAGTCTGCATCGTAACACTCAGCCACCACTATTTGGCGCACCTGATGTATTGTAGGCTAAAATGCTTTCTTCTGCCACTCTCGTTCCTCTCTCACTCTTCCGCCTGAGCTGCTCGGCCTCAGGACACCCACCCGTGCCGCTTCACTCCACTGCTATCAGCCTGCTGCAGCCCCGATTCACAGTCCCTATCCCAATTCCCTCCTCTGTGCCCTCCCCATCCAGCTGCCCCATTATGGGGCCTGCAGCCTACCAGTGCCAGCCCTCCACTACCTTTCCTCTCTTATCTCTCCCTACACCCCTCCTCAGGAACTCCGCTCTTCTGGCAAATCCCTTCTATCTGTGCCCTTCTGTTTTATTGCTAACTACAGACTTCAGTCCTTTCACTTTGCTGATCCTTACGCCTGCAACAAACTACCTGAGTTGGTACATCAGGCACCTTCTCTGACTCTTTTCAAATCAAGGTTGAAAATTCACCTCTTCGCTGATGCTTTCGGATCTTGACTCACCTGATCTCTTTTGTGTTTCCTTACCATTCCCCCTAGATGTATCCCATGTCTACAGCTACTGTGTTGTCTGTCTTGACGAGATTTTAAACTCTGATGAGCAGGGACCATCTTTTACATGTATCTGTGCAGCGTTGCGTACATCTTGTAGCGCTATACAAATGTTCAGTAGTAGTAGTACTTTCCGAAGAAGCCTTAATAAAACACTGCTAGTGTGCATGAAATGACCTGGTAAATATATTTCCTTTCTTAAAAATAGGTAGCTCTGCAAGAAATTAAATTAGATCTTTTTTTCAAATTGAAACTATTTTCAACATGTAAGCACTTTTACAGAATCAAGAATATACTGTATTATAAGAACATAAGATATTATGCTATGTTGATGTTCAAGTAATTTGTCCCACCAGCAATATCCTGTAACTATGATCTTTGCAGTTTTGCCATGTCTTTTTAAGTGGAATCGATGTTTCAGCCATCGTACTGTGGCTCTCTTCAGGATAAAGTGTTTAAGCAGTGGATGTCTTACATATAATCCTTTCAAACCGGACTGGTGGGATTGAGGCAGAAAATTTGAATTTTGGTGGGAAAGCCTAAGAGGGTCATTTTAAAAGCCTTAGTCATGATTTGTATGTCCTAATCACAGAGACATCCCCAGAGCCATTTTACAAATAGGTTTTAAAGATGTGCTTGGTGCGGGGCCATTCAAGTAGGCAGGGGGTGTGGCAGAGGTTTTTTTGGGGAGGTGTAATGGATGTAGATGGCCTCGCTTGATTTCAGACACGGTGGGGATATCTGCAGGCACGTCCGAGTTTAGACATGCTCCAGGCACAAATAAGCATTGGGAAAGTACTTATTTCGGCCTTAAAATGTCCAGGGAGCATAGAGAAGATGGAAAGTGACTTGCCCAAGATCACAAGGAAGAGCAGTGGGATTTGAAATCTGACTTTGCTGGTCCTAGTCCACTATGCTAACCATTAGGCTATTAAACATCCCCATTCTCAAATGAACACATTTGTAAGATTGTGCCTGAATTTGGATGTGCCTATTTTTTTTCCAGAGGTTCTGGCTTTGTAAAATGTGTCTTCAAGAGACATCCTGTCACTACTAATCAACTCATCCAGAATTCTGGTTATTCTCATGTCTTTGAAACAAATACAGTGTTGAGTCTATCAAAAGCTGAACAACTGCCTTTGAGAAAATACTTGGTTTTCAGCTGTTTGGTAAATCATTGCAATCTTTAAGAGCACAATTTTCAGAACAGTCTAGTCAGCTAAAATAGCAGTAAGCACGTTGAATTAAAAAGTTTGAAAATTGCCTCTTTCAGAGTGGCTAAATATAGCTGTCTAATTTGACTAAACAGCTATATCTTAGGTGTTCAAAATGCTCCTGTTTTAGGAGGGGAGAGGAGATTCTGCTGTGAACATAAACAAAATACATATATAGAAATTTTCAAAAGTGCATGCCTAATCTACCGCACCTGCAGTCACCACAGCAAGCTATAGGAGGTGCAGCGTGCGTGAGCCCTTTTAGACCCACCTTAACTTTCATAGACATTCCAATATCCCCTATCCTCAAGTCCAAATCAAGGGGCCACTGTGCCCCTGATTCCCACCTCTATCTCTTAAGACCACATCGAGAGGCCACTGTGCCCCCTTCCTCCCCGTCTTGGTGACTTTTCATTGCGTAGCCCATGCAAAAATGGCACAATGAAGATGTGGTCAGCATGAAACCTTCCAGCCTCACCAGCTCTGAATTCCAAATCAGAGCTTACTGATCCTACACTGTCCTTGCTTTGCACACCCATGTGGGACAAAGGACCATATAAGGCCTGTCATGCCATTTTAGAATTTGGAGCTGGTAGGGAATTCCTTTCTTCATTTTAACAGCTTTGCATGAGATAGGTGAAGGGAGTCACTGGGCAGCGGGAGGGAGAGAAGGGAAAAGGTAGCCTTTTTCTGGCATCAGGGGAACAAAGGGACATAGGGCAGGGACTCAGAAGGATGTATGCCTATGTGGCCTTTGGGAGGAGGAAGAAAATTAGGGCATCATCACACCTTCATATTTTTTTTTTACCTGAGAGAACAGATGATTGAAGCCTACATGAGGACTGATATTACAGTCACCAGTAATGCAAATGTGGTGTTGGTAGCAGCAGTGCCCACACATTAGTCTTGCAGTGGTGAAACCTGTTGTTAACACCAAAGTATTAAAGGCCTTATGCCCTTTAACACCTTGGGAGTTAAGATCTGGGATAATGCCTACAATAAAATCAGCATAGTAACTTGCATTAATGGCTGGATTTTGACCTCTTTCAAAAGCCTGCTCACAAAATGAAATACTTGGAGGTAATTGAATAAACTCCCATTTGGTTAATGTGTGTTGCCATGCGCATAGTTGGGCCTGTTTGATAGAGCGAAGTATGGATGGACTCTGCTTTATAAAATAGGGACATAAAGAAGCACCTCGATCTAGTTGCAGCAATAATTTACGTGACTAGTTTCTTCAGAAACACACGTAAATTGTAACATTTTATAACTTGCATGTGTACATTTGGGATCCACCTACACTTCTCTCCTATGCAAACCTAAATTGAGAGTACGCAAGATAGGACGTTTACGAGCATTAACAAAATGGTGACCTCCTAAACTTCTTGTCTAAGTGTCCATTCACGCACATAAGTCCTTTCAAATAGGGACTTATTCACGTAACTAGTGCGTAACTTTCCACATGCTCCTAATAAAATCAGCCCCTTGAGGTGTGTCTGGACATCATTCTACTCTTGGACATATTATTATATTTTATTGAAGTATTGGGTTGTTATTATGATGTCTTTGCTTATTGTTTGATCTAAACCGCTTTGAGTCTTAAGGGAAACCAGTATATAAATTCAATATAACAGAGCATAGCACAGAACTGAACACTGATATGGCATGCAGAACACACAACATGTAGAAGAAGCGGCAGCTGTACGTTCCTGAAGGCTATAATGTTGCTAGAAGCCTGCTGGAACTTCACATCTGAAAGCCTGTTGAAAGATTAAAAAAAACATTACCAGTTATTTGTTTAATCTTTTCTTCCAGTTCCATTTTCCAAAGCCATAATCCCCTCGGTAAAGGTTTCTATTACCAGAGTAATTGCCTCTGCCCTTTGCCTCTCTTGCTTTCAGCATCTATCGGGTCAGGTGGGAGAGCTCTCAGCCACAGGGACTAGTTGCTTCTCTGACACGCTGCAATGAACATTAACTGGGCTTGCAGTTCCTTGCAATGCATTCTAAAGGGTAGAAATTCCTGATACAGTGAGCCTATCACATTAACAGAATCACACTGACAATTGCACATTCTAATTGCAAAAGTAAAAGTAAAACAATTATATAATTAGGCAGAAATGTTCTTTACTCCATGCAGCATAAATCGGTCTGTCTGTTTTGTTTTTACTGTGATGCTAATTCCAGCCCTGTTTTTAGTTACTAGAAAATATCAAATGTGACACCTTCCAATCAAACAGACTAAGTGGATCAGGGTGAATGTGATTTTGGGATGTCTAATTGGTACAGAGAAATGAGGAGACGTGATGAAAAAATACTGGAGAAGGTAATTTGAGGTGACATCCTGTCTATTTAGTCTAACTGATTACCTCACTCCTCATGCAGGAAAAGAGAAGGTGACATGCGGGGAGGGAGAGGGGCTAGATCTACTAAGTTTTTCTGCCTATGAAATCGGAAGGGGAAATAGCCCTTACATCTGTAAAGGAGAAGCTATGCATGGGCCAATGAAATGTTTTTGACATGGGTAACAGAATGGGGCCGGCCACTAGTTCCATGGCCTCACCAACATTTTGCCCAACACAAAATCAGCAACTAGAAAGATTAAGGGTGGGGCTGGAGATTTGTTTGTTTGGCATCTCCAACCAAAAAGATGTTCCACTGCCCTTGATTACTGCATGAAAAGAACCAGTATTGTATGTGGTTCCTAAAGGGCAGAGAGAGTCACAGCTCCCTGCAGTATTGTTTAAGGCAGGCATCTCCACACTTCTAATTTGAAGGACATTTGAAACCACCGAGAGGGGCAGAGGGAGCAAGGTCCCCTCAGAGAAGAGTCTATTGGGGCTTAGGAGGGAAGGGAGACCATCACTGGCCCTTTCAGTGGTTTCAAATGCAGAGGAACAAGAGAGGAAGGAAGCAGTATTCAAGGGTGTGGCCTCTATCTCTGCATCCCACCCTTTTCCCAGCATCTCCTCCCCTGGGGAGTAGGAAGTGAGTGCACGATGGAATCGGCAATGACACATTCTCTCCCACTCACATTCCCCTCCACTCTTCTGATGTCTTTCTCATCCCCTTAGTTTAGTTTATTAGGTATTAGCTGTCTTTCAAAAAATACAGCAACATGGTTTACAATGATTAAAATTAGCATAAAAAATAAAAAATACAATAAAATACCCAAAACGTTTAAAGGCACATTTTAGATAGGACATGGGCATCAGAATTGAGACACTGAGATCAGGGAGTTCTTGGTATTTAGGAATGGCTTTGCTAATGTGGAGCCTTTTCTAAACTTCTCATCCATATGCAGCAAGAGGAGCCATTCGCAAAATTAGCAGAGGAAACCCGGCAACTTATACGTGTAAGTGCTGCCATTTCACAACGAAAAAATGTAAATATCATGTATCTGGATCATTGTGCAAATCTGAATGAGCAGATGCTCTTCATTAATTACAGAGGACAAGATTATATCTTGACCCCCATTTCAATTTGGAGAGGGAAGTAAACATTGGGGGATTCAGGGAGATACCCCTCAGCATTCCTCCTGTAAAGGAATGTTCAAAAGAAGCATTTTAAAATTCCTATTTGTGCCATGGAACAGGTATAAACCTGGACACAGACAATTTGGGGCTTACATGTGCTTTCCCTATTTGAAATGGAGAATACATGTTTAGATTTTTGATCTGCCCTGGCCACAACGCATCCCCAACGCATCCTGGTACAATTTCAATATAATATAGGTATCCTTGTGTAAAATGTGCCTTTTCTAAAATGGCTATTTAAATGTAGATGCCATTAACTTGTATATATGCCAACACATCCATATGTAAAACACAAATAAGGCTCCTAAAATAACCCGCTAAAGGACTAGCAAAGCAAAAAAGAAAGTAAGAAACAAAACAAAACCAACAACTTCTAAAGAAACCAACAGCAGTTCCACAATTAACACTGCGTAGGAATAGCAGGTAACAGAAAATTTACCAGATAAATTTGAGACCGAAATATGAAGAATTGTAAATAAGTTAGGAAATCCTGATGCATACCCAATTGGGATTGTAAATAAGTTGAGACCATGTTGAATGTATAACCCCCTGTAAATATGTTATGGCCTGTTCAATGTATCTCTTGTTGTTTAATGTAAACCACTTTGACCTGGTGAAAAGGGGTATATAAGCATAGCTAAATAAATAAATAAATAAAACCACTGCCGGCTGAGATCTATCCCACAAGCCGTGGTAAGTACAAGCTTGTCAAGCCTTCTTTGAAGTTCTTTTAAAAGCAACCCTTGCATACATAAACCGGCAAAGAATTCCACAGAGAAGGTGCCAAAAAAGGAAAAAAAGAAGTTTGGTTGATTCCGGTCATGCCTAGGCACCAGTGGAATATGACAAAGATTTTCATTGCATTGCCAAGTTGATTGAGTTGAGTTTAAAAGGATAAAGTGAATGGAGAGAGAGCATGGAACCCCTATATAAAAGGTTTTATGTGCCAAGAACAACAACTTAATGTTGCTATGATATGTAACTAGGAGTCAGTGTTCTACTATTAACAATGGTGTAACATGATCAAATATTTTTGCTGAGAAAAGAATCTTGACAGCAGTATTTTGCAAATTCTGAATGCACCCTAGAAAAGAAAACATAAGATCATAATACAGAATATTACCATAGTCCAAGCTAGTAAGTACCTAGGAATGGATTAATGTTCTCAAGATTGTTGGTAAAGAAATCATCTTTGCATCCGATGTAGAGCAAAATAGCCTGATTTAACCATTGATGCAACCTGTTGCATCAAAAGAAAGTGTGATATCAAATTTTCTGTTGTTAAGTGCTGTTGAATTGATGTTGACTCATGGCGGCCCTATGAATAGTTGTCATAAAGTGTGTTGAATCTTCAGCCAGGCAGCTAATTGTTGATAGAGTGGCATCCATAGTTGCTGTTTCTGTATCAATCCATTACATTTCCAGTCTTCCTCTTTTGCGTTGACCTTCAACCTTGCCATGCATGATGTCTTTCTCTAATAATTTTTCTCTTCGCATGATGTGTCCAAATTATGAAAGTTGAAGTTCTGTCCTTTCAATCTTCAAGGAAAGCTTAGGTTTTATCTCCTCCGGTACTAATTGATTTGTTTTTTTTCTTTGGGCAGTCCATGATATACGTAGTAGTATTCTTCGCCAGTACCATTATTCGAAGGCATTGATTTTTTTCCTGTCTTGCTTCCCTGTTCAACTTTTGCAATCATATGATATTGAACATACCATGGCTTGGACAAGTTAAATCTTTTTACATGGAGATACATTTCTTCACTTGAAGATTTTGTCTAGATCAATGCATTTTTGGATTTCTTGACTGCTTTTCATTTCATTACTGATTATGGATCCAAGCAGGTTGAAGTTGTTTACTGTTTTTATTTCTTCTTCAAAATGCAATGTGTGCCTTTGAGTCAGTCCTGACTCCTGGTGACCCAGAAGCTCCTGGGTTTTCTTGGCAGTGTCACCGGAAGTAGATTGCCAGGCCATTCTTCTGAGGCAATGGAGGGTTAAGTGACTTGCCCAAGGCCACAAGGAGTGCTAGCAGGAATTGAACCCTGGTTGCTTGGTTACCAAGCCAGTGTTCTAACCACTAGGCTACTCCTCCACTCCACTTCTTCATCAAGGATGAAATTATTGATTTTGTTAGTTATCAGAATCTTTGTCTTCCTCACATTAAGATGCAATCCCATTTTAATATTATATACCTGATAAGTCTGAAGAAAGAAGAGTGAGTAATGCAGTGCCGCAGGAATCGCTGCTGGGAATGCTACTGTTCGATGTCTTTGTGGGTAATATTGCTGAAGAGTTAAAAGGAAAAGTTGCATTTTTGCAGATGATACAAAGATTTGCAACAGAGTGGACACTTCAGAGGGAGCAGACAATATGAGAAAAGATCTACAAAATTTAGAAGAATGGTTTAATGCTTGGAAATTAAGATTTAATGTACTTGAATATTCATGAGCTATTTGCATACAAGTACACGCAAATATCTCATGACTATTCTTTAAGACCATCAAAAAAGCCTCTCAGATCTCTATTTAAATCAACATTTTCAAAATTTTTAGTTTTACACACCTTTTCATCACCCAAAACCTGCTTAAATGTAAAACCCTCAAAATGGCAAGAACCCGACAAACAGGCATACACCAACTTTTGTAATTTTAATTTGAGGAGAAAAAACCTCAGGAGAATAGCTTGTCCCACTATACAGCAGTAAAAAGCCACAGGGGAAACAAAGAGCTTCACATCATAGGCTCAAAAAACTCCCTCTATTCTTTAATGTTAAAACCGAGAGCCATTGTAAAAGCGCTTAGACAAAGCCCTCTAATAAACCCAAATACTTAAGATTTATTACTATATAATTTGCAACTGCTAAAGAAGCTCAAACCAACTACATTTTGGCAGCAAGAAATCCTTGCAAACAGAATGCAAAAAGTTAGCAGGATTGCATAACCCAGTCCCACACAGTCCCGATTAATAACTTTTCTGAAAGCGGCAGACTGCAGGCTGAAGTAGGACACTGAAAGCTGCTCGCAGTGAACAATTTCTCACATTAAACGGCTCAAGCTCACTCTTCGAAAACTAACATCCCATTGTCCGGTCAAAAGAATTGGGGATAGTTGCCCTTGCCAACAAAGATCTCTGTTTTGCCTAATGGCTTCTTCAGGGGCAAACGGTCAGCCAGAAAAGCATTCTTTAATAATATTCATTAGGGATATCTTGAAAAGCGGGTTGGTTTGTTGCCCTCCAGGTCTCGAGTTTGAAATTCCTGGTCTATGTACTTTGCTCCTATTATTTGTGTTGGTGGCAGAGAAGGGACAAAATAGCATGTGTGTGTTTGGAGATCAAATGAACTCCTCCTGTTTTTCTCCTGCACCTACCCATGCCTCTAGGAATATCACGTTCTTAATGTGGCTAGAAATGCATGTAATATGGAAGTTGCATGTATTTTTAGCCATACTTGAAGATAGCACATTTCATTCAGACCGTTTTACTTAGGTAAACGCCTGAGGGGACTGCTTCCCACTACTCTCACAGCTTCTGAGGGGGAACCCTCAATCAATTCCATGGCCTCCAAGGATGCCTTCCCTCTCCTGCTCTATTGCTTAGGGGCAGGGGGGGGGGGGGAATTCATCAAATCCATGGCAAGTCTGTGTGGGAGGAACGGAAGGGATTAATGGAACATCTCTGGTGACTCCTCTTGTGTGTTCCAAATATTTCTGAGGTCTCTGTCAATTATCTGGGGGCGTTTCATCTTTTGACTGAATGGCCCCTTAATATTGACTTATACAGTAGTTGCTATTCAGGTGTTTGGGAGCATTTACATTTGATAGGGCCAGATATATTCTGTTTCCCTTCCATCTTTTTTGTCATTATACTCCAATGTTATAGAGCAACATAGGAGCCTAATAACGAGATCTCTTTTTCCTGTAGGTATGCCTGCTATGCCTTTCCTGAGAGGCTTTTTTTGTTTAATCTTGTTTGTGGAAAGATTCCATTAAAAGGGTAATTTCATGACAAGATGCCAGGGGTAGGCTCCAACAGAGGTTCCCACATAAGCAATAGAGTCAGAGTGGACTGAGCCCTGTTAACACACACAAGAAATAAAACCTTGAAATTCCAGAGCACATGGTGAGAATTTAAATTGCTGAGAGGTTGATGGTTCAGTTTTCGATGTTACTTGTTATGAGACAATTTTATCAGGAAGGGAAGAGAAGCTCTCTTCCTTGCGGAAAAGTGTATCATGTGGCCACAGATCTATTTAACATGACTGAAACTGACAGCGGCATTAAGGGCCAGTATCAGTCGTTTGTCATAGCTGACAGGTATTTTGACACTTTATTTTAGCAGTAATGAAAGAGCAGGAAGGCAGATTAATTTCTGACTTAGGTTCCATGCCTATTTGTTTACAGGCATACCTCCAGGACTCATCACTATTTCCAATTAGGGCATATGCTTTCCAGTCCTCTCATTACCTTAAAAACAGTAATAAAATATAATTATAATATTGTCAGGAATGGGGGCTTGCATGAGTAGCTTTTTCGGCATTTAGCCAATCACTAGTAATCAAAATCATTGCTTAGCAAAAGGCAAATCTGAACATTATTAATGGTAAGTCAATATAAAAAAGAGAATATGTTTTTCCTTACACATTTAGGGGGTATTTGAATAAAGGTATTTGTGCGCATAAAGCCTGTGCAACACATGGCAAAGTGCTACCATAGCACTGTATGATTGCATATAAAAATACGTGCCTATAAAATACGTTCATGGAAAGTGTGCACCTACTTTTAAGCAAAATGTATGTAAGTGCTCCCATGGGTGCAGCTGGGGGCAAAGCAGAGATGGAGCTGCAACGTGCACATGGATTTTATAAATTACGCTTGTACATGCACACATTTACAACAACTTGGGAGCTGGCATTTGTGAACTCTTGCGGCTGAATCTGGAAACCTGTTTTATAACAGCGCACATGGATGCCTTTGTTGCCTATAAAATACACTTATCTGTCTGACTGTCTCTGTTCCCTATTCTGTCCTATCAAATAAATGGCGTTCTTTTCTTATTTCCTTGAATGATATATTATTGTAAACCGCTCTAATGCCTTCTGGCCTGAGCGGTATATCAAATTTAAATAAACATAAACATAAACTTAAAATAGATGCCTTCTTGGACTTCTTGTTTGGGCGTCCTGTTGTAAAATTACCCCCTTAAATTGAATTTATGTGTTTAGTTCATTTGATGCACTTGCTTTCTCTGAGGCGCTGAGGCAATGCAAAGACTGGTAATACATGGCAGAAAGATAAGGAAACCTTTTAGACAGCATTTTACAATATAGCATAACAATAGTCAATGGCACAGAAAAAAGACAAACCTATCAACTGAAAGACCCCCAGACAAAAGAAAACTTGGCATAGGAGTTATTCTTGAATAAAACGGAAAAAGCCTTATAGAGGTTTTTACCTCTTTTAAATATTTTTTTTATATGAAGATTCAGGGGACACTAATCAAAATTGCCTATGTTGGTGCAAATCTGCAGGCGCTATTACCTCCACAGTTTGGATTAATAACCAAAGCAAAAGTCTGACTAGGCTTTTGCTTTGATATTACCCCCAGAAAAATTGCTCTTATAGAGTACACTTGCCACTGTTGAGGCTGCTTTGCCTGTTTCATGGTGCCTTGGGGTATACTTCTCTCTCTAACTGTGTCATAGCCCTTGACTTATGGGATGTTCTTACCACTGTTTGGATGAGCATTGTGTAAGCAGCATGCTCTGAGATTGGTGTGCCCAGTTGTTCAAAAGGTGCGATTGGTATCTGCAAGATCATGTTTTTTTTCTGTGGCTGGAGTTGACCAGTGGAATACATTGCCTTAATCATTATGATGGGAAATGGATTTGTTAGGATTTCATAAAAAATTGAATATATATTTGGTTAGCTTCACATTTTCTTATGTTTAGCACAAGAGTGGATCATATGGAAGAGATCCTTGGAGTTTTTATGGCTGGTGTAATGATTTTTGTTATTTGAAGGGTGGGAGGTTATGAGAGAGTAATATTTTCATTCAGTACTTTGGTGACCATATTGGAAGGTAGGTGGAATATATTTGAAGGGCATTTTGTTTTTAATGTTTTATTGTATGTTTGTCATTTTATATGGTGTTTTTATGTTTAATAATATTGTATTTATGTTTGTTGAAGTTTTACCAAAATAGCGATATATAAATGCAAATAAATAAATAGTGTTTGGGGATGTTCATGCTACTTCGCCTCACTCTTGATGCCTTGAGGAGCCTCTGTTGCTGATGTCTGCTCCAGTGTTAAAGTCAATTACATGGCAAACAACAGAATGCAATAATAAAACACCTTAGAAAAGAAAACGGATGAAACAATAGAAAAGGACAAATGATAAAAACAATGAAAAACACAATGGACATTTTTCCATGTACAACACTAATTTCACCTTCAGTTCCAAAAGTGGCTAAAAAAGCAATATTGCCGGAAGAGCACCATACAGGAAAATACTGATTTTAAAAAAAGTATTCCATGACAAAAATGTAAACCTTGATTGAGCTGTAGCTGCCTAGCTACTGAGGCACATAGGTGCCTATGTTGCATCTATTTTATACAATGCAACATATGCAGCTATGTTTCTTTATAAAATTACCCATTTATATGAGTAAATATCTGTAAGTACTGTAGGTATAGATATTTACTCATATAAGTCTGCACAAATATGCATCTATTTTTTAACATACATGCATATCTTGCAACTGTGTCTCAACTCCACCCAATTTCTGCCCCGTGATGCCTACAGATGTCCCACATGAAAGTATGTGTTATGTGCCGATAGCATGTATACCTACAGGACTATTTTATATGGTCCTGTTTCTGTGCATAAGTCTGTTTTACACACAAAAAAAGGATTATAAAATTATCCCCCAAATATATATGTCTGAACACAGGTGGGCCAATATTCCAAAGCTCTTAACTGGATAACCATGGAGATGGCATTATCTGAATAGTGTCGTTAAAGATCTCCACAAACCACCTCTGGATAGTGCGGAGGCCATCCATGGGTGAAGTGGGGTGCTAGCAGCGATATTTGGCTGCTATCTGGATAAATTCCACTGTTATGTGGATAGCCCATCCATATAACTTAGGACAGCAAGAAAGCTTCCCCAAGTGCTATCCAGATAGGTTATCCAGATAGTGGCGACATATTCAGCTACTAGCTGGAGACTAACTTCCGCTGGCTCTTCTATCTGGATTTTCAGTACTGGAGACCATTCAGATACTAGTGCTGGATATCAGAGGTTATTAATCACTGCTGCTGACTGCCATGCTGCTTAAATATCCAGAACTTTAAATATCAGCCACAGGTATTCTTTCCCTTGTGAAATTCAGCTTCTGCAACAAGAGGTGCTAACTTAGCCTTACAAATAACAAATCCCTCTCCTATTGTATATATCCCACTCTCTATCCTCCCACTGCTGTTTCTCCAGCCTTTCATTTCCCTTTTCCTCCCTCCTCTTAGTGCTTTTTCTCAAACATCCATCTTCCCGCTCTTTTTCACCTAGCACTATCTTCTCTCTCTCCTTCCAACATTCTTTCCTCCATAATCTTTGTCTTTTTTTCTTTAGCAGAAGGTTTTCATCCCTTTGGTTTGGAAAAGGTCCAAACAGCTTTATATCTTCAGTGTAGTCAGGTTGTAGGGAATGAACCTCCCACAGAGAGTAATTTTATAGGAAGTTGCCTAGGTTGGAAGTCCAAGTAGGTACCTATTTTGAAGCTGTTTTATTTAGACACATGGATGTGTACAAGAGAGCCTCACACAACCCGCACGATCATTTCCTGTTTCCCATCAGCACCGGCGGGCTTAAAGGAGCCGCGAGAAAGGGAAACTCTCCCTTCACGGCTCTGTAAAGCCGGTGGCGCTGAGGGAGAGAGGAGGGTTTTGCCAGGGTGGCCGCGGGGCACTTCCTTCTGCCGCTGCCATGGCAGCAGCAGCTTCAGGAGCCAGTTTTTTAAATTAGAATTTCCCTGGGGAGGCTAGTACTGGAAATGGGCTGTTGGGGGGGGGGGTGTTAGAACTGGAAGTGGGCTGATGGGGGGGTTAGGACTGGTAATGGGCTGTTGGGGGGGTATTAGGACTGGAAGTGGGCTGATGGGGGGTTAGGACTGGTAATGGGCTAGGGGGGGCTAGGACTGGAAATGGGGAGTTTAGGACTGGAGGTGGGCTGATGGGGGGTTAGGACTGGAAGTGGGCTGGGGGGGGGCTAGGACTGGAAATAGGCTGATGGGGGGGTTAGGACTGGAAGTGGGCTGATGGGGGGGGTTAGGACTGGTAATGGACTATGGGGGGACTAGGACTGGAAATAGGCTGATGGGGGGGTTAGGACTGGAAACTGGCTGATGGGGGTTAGAACTGGGCTGATAGGGAGGGGGGCTAGGAATGGAAATGGACTTATTGGGTGGGGGGACTAGGACTGGTAATAGGCAGATGGGGGGCTAGCACCGGAAATGAGCTAGGACTGGTAATGGGCGATTGGGTGGCTAGGACTAGAGTGGGCTGATAAGGGGGATAGGACTGGAAATGGGCTAATGGGGGAGGGGAGGAGAGTGCTGCTGGCCCTGGAAGAAAACTAGGGGCTAGGGCTACAAATGGGCTGATGCGGAAGGATGATAGAATAGGACTGGAAGGGAGCAGATAATGAGAGGATCTGCCAGGGGAAAGAGGGGGCAGGAAGGGAGCTGACATGGGGGAAGGAGGAGGCTGGAAAGGAGCTGACACCTGGGATGTACTGAAGGGGGACTGGAAGGGAGCTGACACTTGGAGATGGGAGTGGTAGGTGGTTGGGTAATGGGGAGGAGGCTGGAAGGGAGCTGACATGCAAATGGCACTGGAAGGGGGAAAGGACAGAGGGTAGGACGACTGGAAGGGAGCTGACTGGGGGGGTGGCACTGAGAGTGGACTTGAGCTGATATCTGGGATGGTATTTGGACTAGAAGGGGCTGGACAGTGGGGAAGGAGAGGGACTGGAAGGGATTGGACACCAGTGGCAGTCGTGGGAATGCAAGGTGGTTGACATTGGAAGGTACTGGGAGGGGAGGACTGGAAAGGGGGCTGATACTGGGGAGCGTTACTGGAACTGGAAATGGGCTGATGGAAGGAAGTGAAGAAAACAAAAGAAGAGATAAGAAATGGCAGATGGACCATGGACCCAAGACCACAGAAAGAGAGCTAAGAGAAGACAGGAAAGCAGCAGCCTCAGATCGGGACCAGCATGATCAGAGAATAAAATGGTCAGACAACAAAGGTAGAAAAAAATAATTTTATTTAATTTTAGTGATTGGACTTTGTGCTATTTTTATATTTTACACAGTATTGGGGAACTGCATCTCTTATTTATCTGATTTTTCACTGCATGTGAACTCTGGATTCTTGGGGTTTCAATTTAAATTTTGTCTACATATTTTTATTTTATTTTAGATTGTGGTTACTTATTCTGTACTTGGTGAGGGTCGATGTTGTGCGTGTGTGACTGAGGTCAGGTGTTCTGTTAACATGGAGATGGTACATAAAGATCTATACTGTACTGTAGTAATTTGACATGTTCAGCTTTTCAAATAGGTGTATGGATGTTCCACGGCCCACTGTAGTATTTACAGTGACTCTTTTTTTGGATGAGCTCCTTATGTGAGTTTTGGAAGTTTGTGCTAATATGGTATGATAGGTTTGCTCTTTGTTGTATGGTTTTGTATTAGTTCACAATATGCCTATTACTGGAGAATAGTGGTTGTTGTTGTTGTTAGTGAGATGATCAGAATCAGATGTTTTTTTAAAATATTGAGTTCTGTGGGTGAATGTCCTGGTTCTGCTCTGCACCTAATGTGGATGCAAAATATATGTTGAAAAAGAAAAAGCAAGAACCATAACGCAGTTTATAACAGCAAAATAAAAATGAGTTATAATTTAGTTTTATAAACTGTGCTGTTGGTTCTTGCTGTCTTTTAGTTCCTTGATGTGCAAGCAGGACTGTACCTAGACCTGTGCAAGCGGTGCAGCCGCACAGAGCGGAAAGGCTTGGGGGGCACATTTCGGCTGTCTGCTGTTGCCCTGCCGCCGCTGGCAGGACAATAGCAGGCAGCCAAAATGCGCCCCCAAGCCTTTTTGCAGCACTTTAAGCAGGTCTGGTCCCTCCCTCCTCCGACGCAGTGTCAGAGTAGGGAGGGACAGATCTGCTTAAAGTGCCGGTGCCTTTCAGATTGGGCGCATGCCCCCCTCCTCCTCCCCATATCTCCGTCCAGCGCTGCCTGCTCTTTCCCTGCTGCCGGCGCCGCCATGAAAAAAACAGAGGGCAGCAGCAGCAGGGAAAGAGCAGGCAGCACTGGACGGAGGTATGGGGGGAGAGGGGGGGGCCTGCGCCCTAGTTGCAAGTTGCACTGGGTGTGATTGCAGCTCAATACGGCCCTGTGTGCAAACATCTTGCATTCCTCCATATAATCTAATCCGTTTTTTGGTTTGGTTCAGTCTCTGATTGAATTTCTGGAAAAGCCCCGCCCCCCTCTAAGGTGTGTGTGTGGGGGTAGGGGGGTAGGGGGGCGTCATTTCATACCTCGTGTCAGGCAGCAGATTGCCTTGAGCCGCCCCTGCATGTACTCTGTGGCACTGCCTGCACCTCTCCCAGGCTCCTCTCCTAAACATGCCTGCACCTGGGTCAAGTGCAAATACGCACCAACTTGTCATAGTGTGTAATTGTATATGTGAAGGCACATTTTAGAAAGGCCATTTAGTGCTCCCTGGGACGTCAAAGTCAAAACATCTGAAATTCCATGGGAGGGGCAGCAGAGAAGATGGATACATGTAAATCTATTCTAAAATAGATCTAACCCACCCCAAAAGATAAACACTTCTGCAAACTTAGAATGGGGACATATGGAATAAGTGTCCAGACGCGTGCAGAAAGACTTGCATGTGTGAAAAATGGACATTGCTGGGAACAGCTACATAGACGTGTCCACGATGGCATTTCAGGATGTGCTTGTGTATATGTTGCCGCATACCCCTCCCTGCCCGCCATTCTAGAGACAGAGACGCACCGTGCCATGGCAGTCTGCAATGAGGCCTTGATTTTCACCTGCTAGCCTTCAATGAGGGCTTAAAAAATTATTGTGGCGACAAGAAGGAATGCCCCTGTCATCCTTAGTGTTGAAAGCTGGCCCAAACAAGCAATTTTTCAAATTCTTATTTGTGCCAAGGAGCAGGTATAGATATGGACATGTTCACCGATGGTTTTAAACGTGCAGTGCTATTCTGGAATCAGAGGTGCATATGGATCCTTTAATTGCCACCTTGGACACACCTCCATCACGTCCCTGTGTCGGCCCGTCCATTGTGCGATAATGTTGTTCGCACAGGGCCCCACACTTCAGGGGGCCCCGCGCGAACACCATTATGGCACACCGGACGGCTTCAGAGGGACCTGGGGAAGCCCGCATGAGGCCCTGGCTCCCTCTGTACAACCGCCAGCGCTGTACATCCTTCACGCTGGTGGCTGTTTGTGTGAAGCCACGATTGCTGGGAAAGGTTAAAGGCAATGCTGGCTGGGTGATAGGCTAGAATAGGACTGGAAATGGGCTGATGTGGGGCATGGGAGAATGGGACTAGAAGGGAGTGGATGCTGGGTGGGTCTAGAACTATAAGGGAGCTGATTTGGGGGGAGGACTAGAAGGGGATGGGGATGGGGAATGAGATTGGAAAGGGGAAAATATATTTTGGGTGGAAGAAAAGTCTACGATGGGCTGGGTATTGGGAGAGTAAGAGGGGATTGAGAATGGAAGGGTGAAATTTGAGTGGATGATAAAGGAATAAGGAAAGAAATGGGGGAAAGAGCAAAAGGGAAACACTCAGTATGTTAAAGCAGATATAGAGAGAGAATGGAAAACATCTAAAAGAGAAGAAAGGACAAATGGATAGCTTGCAGAAGACACAAAGAAACCAGAAGAAAGTGACTGGAGCAATTGCAACTGAAAAATAAAATGCCCAAACAGAAGGTAGAAAAATACTTTTTATTTTGAATTTATTAACTGGAATATGTCTGGTCTGGGAAATGTGTATTGCTAACATCTTTGCGTTTTTGTTTAGTGCAAGAGGAAATTACTTTATAGTTTTATTTCTCCAGTGTTGTACATTTCATGCTTGGCTTTTGGGGTTCTCAGTTTAATTATTATCTTCCTATTTCTAAATTGTGATCCCTTGTTCTTTGTGTGGTGATGGTCTATGTTCTGTGTAACCGAGCCAAGGTATTCTGTTCACGTAGTTTCTGTTTGACAGTCCCACTTGTTCTCCTTCCCCCAGTGAGATGAATTGGTATTCTATGAGATGTATTGGTTTAATATCTGCAGTGTTGCCTTTTGATAGGTAGGGTTTGGTGCTTTGTGAGTCCTAGTAGTGCTGTTATGATAGGGTGGATTTGGTATGGATTCTAAATGGTCAGTGTTTATAGTACTTCCTAATGGGCCTGGTGGTTGTCACTGCAATATAGTAATGTAGAAATCTGTTAGTCTTTCTTTATCCAGGCACTCATTAAGAGGCATGTTTACTAAAAGTGCATGTTAATATTATGCAAATGAGACTCCTTATGTAACTGAGGCCCCACAATTAATCTCCGCACATGGCCCCGCACCCCCCTTGGGCTGCACCTGCCCAGACATGATGGTGCTGTACATGTGTAAATCTGGTCCTTTTATAAAATAGTTCTTGGGGCATGGATGTAATTGGCATCTCTGAATGGATGTTTTCAGATGTACAAATCATGACTAGAGCTTCTAAAATGACCCCATGGAGTAATTTTATAAGAGATCTTTTATGTGCATATAAAGGAATATTTATGTGCAACGTTTTATAAAAGTACCCCAATAATGTTCAGCTTATCTCTCTTAGTTTGCTGACAGAAATCCTTTTTATTTTAATCAAAATAAACTTGAAAGCCAACATTCCTGCAGCACAGAGCCTCAATTACATAACTAGCAATTTACATTATTCAAAGCAAGTTTTAGCTTTGTCGGTCCCTGGTCAACGTACAACTTGCTTATCCGTGTACTTTTTAAAAATATACTATTGGGCCATTTAAATAACTAAACAGCTTGATACTATCCATATAACAAGGAGGCAGAGCAAGGGCAGGCAAAAATATGATCCATTTAGTTGTAATATTAAGCCACTATTTGGATAAGATACATATGAAGGCAAAGTTTAGATAGGACATGGAGAGGAGAATTAAGACATCTAGGCCTGGAGGTGGAAAATTCCCATGCAAGAGGTCCTTACAAAGTGCACATAAAGGCATGCAGGATTGCACATTAATGTTTCCCTATGTCCAGCAGCAGCAGTGATTTTTAAAAGCTTGCACATGGGAGGGGGGGGGGGGGAGATATGCGGATTTTCCCCACATGTGCATGGAAGCAGCATTTTAAAATCACTGCTCCTCAGTCCCCTCGAAGACATCTGATCCCACATTCTACCAAGGCATATGATCCCCCACTTGACATCCCCAGCATAAAGACCCCCTAGCAAAAAGGAGGTCAGCTGGAGGGGGCCTTGAGAGGGGGGCTTCCTGTTGCCAGAGGGATGAAGTGGGGGATCTTCCTACAGGGGATGTAAAGAGGAATCAGATGCCTTGATGGATTGAGTATTGGGGGATCAGATATCTAGGGAGGTGGCGGATCGGGTGCCAGGCAGGGTTGATGGTGGGGGGGGGGGGGCATTGATGTCTGGGGGGTGATCAGGAAGGCAGGTCTTTATGCTGCCCCTTCAAATAAGCACTTGTTTGTGCCTTGGGATACCTGTAAATGTCACCGTCCACATGTTTTCATACTGATGTAGATTCCTCTTATAAAATCGGAAATATACATCTGATTTTAGGCCCATCCAAACCAATCCCTTCATGCTCTACACACCACCTACTCTACTAACCATGGTGTGCATCACGATGTATAAATCCATTTCTAAAATGGCATTTACATGTGCATGCCAATCTACATGTATAAATGCTGCTACTTACACGAGGATGCTTCTGAAATAGCCACCTTAGGCCTAAACTAAACAAATGATGACAGCATGGAGAATGCACTATTCATATCTTCAGCATCACTACCTATACAGATAGCTGAAAACTAGCCTCATTGTATTTACATATAGAAATAGTTGAGCATTAAATATGACTGTATCAAAATCGCAATTTAATATCACAATATCAGATATATGGTAATTATAGAAAACCAAGTAACATATCTGTTGTGTAGGGCTGATTAAAGAAAGCATTTACATATTATAGATTAACATGGTAACAGATACAGATGGTGCCTGACCACCTCCAACTTGCCAGAACCAGCCTGGTTGGTTTCTGGGGGCTCCTCTCCTCTTTGACAGTGGTGGTTTCCATTCTTTCTAATTCCTTTCCATATTGGTGGCAATGGGGTAGGTTGATGTCCTCCCAGGATTCTCTTTCCTTCCATGGTGGAGGGGCGGGGCATTACCTCTCTGGCTCCTTGCTTGTTCAGTGGCAGTAGGGAAAGTGTATTTCCTCTCTGGCTTTGCCCTCTTGGTGCACTGGTGTTGAGTAGGGTGAATTACCTCGCTTGTTCCCCTTTTCCTTTGTGGTTGGAGGAGAGATGAAGTAACACTCTCTGCCTCCTTCCTCTCTCCATTGGCACTGGTGTGCTAGGTGGCTCCTCTCCTCTTTGCCTTTCTTCTTCATTAGATGGATGGCGAGGATTCTATAAGTGCCGCCATTCATCCCCAGATCCTTCCAGCTTCTTTGGGTTCATGGGAAGAGGTAGCAGATGGTTCCACCAATTTGTCATTTTCCTCTGCTTTGACAGTCGGGCTTCTTTTGCATTACTAGCACCAGGGCAGTGTTGACTGTTTCATGCCCTTTCCTTTCTAATATGTCCACAGGACGCTCCACAGGTTGAGAGCCACAGGGGCTATGGTTTAGTGAAACATTTTGGATATATGCTTTCCTTCTCTTGTACCAGTAACGTTTATAGATGAAAAACTCATTTGCCTACAATGGATCTAGAGCAGAAGGGCACAGACCAGCTATGTAATGCATGTACATTGCTTTTATGGTTGCAGTCTGCTTCTGTTTTCCTCTCTTTGTATATTAAGAGAAAGAATCCAAATATCTGCTTCCTTTGAAACTAAATTTCTTGTAATTTATGCAGGACAAAATGTTGCCCTGATTGTGCTGGCATGCCATTTGGATTTAGCAGCAAAATATATAATTTCACAGCACACCAGAAACCCATAAAAACATGTTTCCTTTGTGTAATACATTCGATCTGGCAGGCAGTTAGCACATTTCTAAGAAAATAATACAGCTTTGCATAAAATGCATCACTATACCCTACAGTACCTTATTTATCATCCTTATAAATACCTTGCAAGCATATCACAGTGGTGACAAAGTTATTCCAGCTGCAATCAGGATGAAAATAATCATTATTTCCAAAATAACTGCAAGCCTATTTCTCATTAAAATTTCATTAATGTCTTTTCCAACTCTGCTGGATCTGATATTTTTAAAAGCAGATCAGTCTATTACATTACCATTAACATTAAGTACCATGTCAATAGCTTTGAAATATGTAGTGCAGCTGTACAGTTAATGATGAAAACAGTGGTGCAGAATAATCAGATCGTGTATCCTTCCCAGAAGTGTATATTAAAGATCATATTAGGGGGGGGCTTCAGATAGAAGGTGCAAATCACATTTAGTTTATTAAAATTACATTTATTTGTTATGGCTTTCTCTTATAGGGCCTCATTTTCTAAGATATTTTGTCCATCTTATGTCAACTCCATTTCAATACCTTTTGGTGAACAAAGTCCCAGTTTTAGGCTCCTGTTCCTCTGACACAGGATTGCTTGTCCTTATGAATACTGTTCAAGTGAATCTCCTTTGTTTTCAAGTGAATCTCCTAGTTTTCAAGTGAAAACTAAAGAGACGTCCTTTCTTCAAATAGAAAGAAGAGGTTCCTTCCTTGCCCTTCTATTGAACATCTGCAAGTATAGCCTTCTTGGCTTTCTCTCACTGCTCCCTTTGGCCAACAACATCAGGAAGCTGAGTTCTTACAGTATTTATAATCTCCTTTCCCCCAAGCCCCTGGAAGGGCAGAACGTCCCTCTATCTTATATCACCATTTCTGGAAATCCCCCCCCCCCCCCTTTATACAGGCTGAGCTCTCGGGGTCTCCATACATGGAGAAGAATAGAACAGAGACAAAGTAATAGGGATTGGATTGAGAACTGAATGTAAGGAAAGTTACACTTAGAGGGTATACGAGTTATGTTTGAAGAATAGTGAGTTGATGAAATGGGGAGATTGGGGAGAGGGATGAAAAATCTATAAGGACTAGCAGGCTGATGTATTCACCCAGTGATTCTCAACCAAGTCCTCTGGACCTCAGGCCAGTCAGGTTTTCAGAATATCTGCAATGAATATGGAAGAGATAGATCTGCATGCATTTCTTCCATTGTATGCAGATCTATCTCATGCATACTTATTGTGGATATCCTGAAAACCTGACTGGCCTGGGGGGGGAGGGAGGGGGGGCGGGGCCCAGAGGACTGGGTTGAGAAACACGGCCACCCGTGACTGACTGAAGCCTCTTCATGAGCACACTAACCAAACTCAGACAATGGCGAATTTTAAGGAGCAACAGTTGATATACTATTTGAATACAATTCATTCGAATGGGTTAAATGCAGTGATTGAGTGGTAATCACTGGTTTGATTCATGTTTCTTTATGTGGAGGATGATGTCTCTTTAAATTTGGAGTAGAGAGCTCTCACTCAAGAGATGCAGCAGCCATCTTGAGTTTAAGCTGATTGAAGTCCAGAGGAGAGAAGAGTGTGATTACTCCATGTACTGCTGAACTATATGCCAAAGGAGGAGCTACCTTACGCTAATTAAGGAGTTTTGTATAAGGTAAGTGACATTTTGATAACTGGCAGTTGTAATATCCTGAAGCAGAGCCTTGAAATAACTATTGTTGGTTCGAAATGCGACGTTGTTGGTGTTAATTATCGTAAAAGATTTTGGCAACCTGAGGACTTGGACGCAGCGATATGAAGTTGATCTGGAGATTTTTAACCTTTAACCACATTATAAATGTACTATTAAAGTAAAATGGGCCATATGGGAACTAGTTGAATCTGGGCTAGCATCTAATGAAAAATAAAAGGTCAGACTAAAAAACTATTTTTTGATCTTGTATCTCTGGGAATTGTTGGATATACTGTTAGTGATATTTTATTCCTACTGCGTGATCCTGTAAGTGTGAAACGTCTTAAAGTTAGCAATGAGACATGGATTCCCTATGTGAAAGGGGGAATCCACATCTACATTGTAAGCCCTCCGAAACCACTTCCCCTCCCCCCGTCCCCCCCTAGAGAATTTTGAGATAGTCAGCATTCCCATTTCTGAAAAGCCCCTGTTTAAAATGCCATTTACATTTGTATAATACCAAAAAATCACCAAAGTAACCCCCGTGGAAATTTTCAAAATAATTATTTTTGTCGGATGTTACAGGAAAGGAACATATAATGGTACTATGTCCACCACTCAGTTACATCCATTTTAATCAATATTTATAAAAAACAAGAAATTCCGCTACTTAGCTGGATTATAGAAGACGAAATTCAGACTACTCGGGCACGACGTGCACGTTTCGGGTCTGTAGCCCTGTTTCAAGTGCTGCCATACTTCAAATTAACCGCTACAGACCCGAAACGTGCACGTCATGCCCAAGTAGTCTGAATTTCGTCTTCTATAATCCAGCTAAGTAGCGGAGTTTCTTGTTTTTTATAAATATTGATTAAAATGGATGTAACTGAGTGGTGGACATAGTACCATTATATGTTCCTTTCCTGTAACATCCGACAAAAATAATTATTTTGAAAATTTCCACGGGGGGTTACTTTGGTGATTTTTTGGTATTATTGAGAATTATCACTGAATTGGGGGTTGTTTTTGAATATTTACATTTGTATGCCAATCCACATGTGTAAATGCTTGTGGGAATGCTTCTAAAATAACCCCCTTATTCTACAAATAAGTGCCAGCTTGCATTGGGTGTACTTTTAGATGTGATCTGATTTTATGAGAGGCCTTTACCACACAAAAAAGGTTTATTAAATTACCCTCATGGGGGTAAATTTTATACAGGGGTCTCTAATTAAAATACATTCTAAGGTGCCTATGTTAAGCCAATTTATAAAGACAAATAGGTGCCTACTTATCTTTCTAAAATACTAGTGTAAGTGGCCTAACACTTGCCTACATTGCCGGCACGGATATTTACACCAGCTCTAGAGGTGGTGTGAATGCCCATGCCTATATTTTTCAAATATGGGTGTAACATAGTATTTTATAATCTATGCCCCATATGTATGTGCTCTGTCCTTGCCTCACCTTTGCGGCACTCCTACCAGCAAAGTACGCGCTATCATGTGAATGTGTGTATTTTTATACTGGTCAGTACTCTATAAGAGGCTATTCACACTCATACGTGTGCAAATGACTAAATACTGCCCCAGTGGGCATGTCCTTTACTACCTACTGTAAATATACACCCTTATAAAATTCCTCCCATAATGTGTGCCTGAGGCTTTAATGTGCATGCTAAAGATTACTGTATAGACCCTTTCAAGAGGAAGAACCAGCACAGCCAATGTTTAAAAAGTAGAACTAAGTATATAGTAACATAGTAAATGACGGCAGATAAAGACCAGTATGGTCCATCTAGTCTGCCCAGTATATATGAATAAGGACAATCCAGTAACGACAGTGTGTGTAGTTTTTCAGAAAGCATTTGATAAAGTCCTTCATGAGAAACCTTCAGGGTTGCTCTGGTCCAGGCCTCACTAGATCACCAGGCTTGCTTTCATGGGTGGACCTCAGGGGGATGGGAGGGATTTGGAGAGGGAAGCCTCAGTGATCAGTACCTCTTACTCTGGTAGTGAGTAAGCACTAACTGATCTCCCCATTGAGAAGGATTGGCTACTCTTTGAGACAGGGATACTGGGATCAATGGACCATTGATATGGCCCAACATAATACTTCTTATGTTCTTCTAGCTTATGAATTTTTCTTTGTGTTTCATCTATTCTTCTCTAGAATTTTGGGATACTATTTGTATAATAGGAATATGCATAGCTAAAGGAAAACGTCAGCTCCTGTGCATACGTTTCTTAACTTTGCTCGATTTTTGCATTTGTTGTAAATGCATGCATTGCACGTGCATTAAAGCTTTTTTAAGAGTGCAAATCAATTGTACGCATTTTGATTTATAGGTATATGCATGCACAAGCAATTTGCACACACAAAAGCTTTTAGGCAGTCAAACGAACTGAATGCAAGCTCACGACTGCACACACTCCTATTTTATAATCCCATAGATCTGTTCCTATTCATTTTGTTTCTTGCCCCCTACACCTGCAGTTCCTGGACTTTTATGCAAGGACACAGTACGAGAAATCTGAATGATTCTGAAAGCAGCGTTGAGACACATTAGACATAACAGATCAATGATTTCACACATCTATGTATTTTTGCACATTTCATATTCAGTGTGAAAGTGCCTCAAAGCCGTCTTTCCTTGCTTTCCTAATTGTATCAATTATGTTACATTCTTATGTGCCAATTATCATGGGCATTAGATCCTAAATTCCCCACCCCCGTTTTTTATCTTAGCAGAATCAAATTAGAACATTTAAATGTCACTGCAAAGCAAATATTAATTCCTTTTCTACAACCTTGTTAGCATTAGTGAAAGTCAATAAATTAAACGTCATTTATTTATTTGTATTTATTCCTTACATTCATTAAGCTCTTATATAAAGAAGACCCCAGGTGATGTACAATATAAATACATAAATGCAATATTAGTGTTACGCCTGGGTCTCACCAGGTACGGGCTGTTCTGAGATTTCCCCAGTTCCCACAGGGTGCCTGCTTACTATGGTTATTCTAATAATGCAGGAACAGCTGTTCTAGTCAAGAAAGGTGAGACAAAATCACAACAGTACTCCAAATTAACCTCACGAAGAGTTTCCTCAGAGATAGGGGCAAGGAGTAGCAAAAAGTGCAAATAAATTATATAGAGAGAGCTATTAACTAATTAAGGGAAATGGTAAATCAAATTTTAATAGGTCATTTGCACAAGAATGTTATTTTTAAATAATTTATAAAATAAACCACAAACTTTTTATGTTTAACAGAGTAAAGATAATATTGTTTCTTTTTCGTTACAGACTCAATTTGTAAAAATGTTTGAAAAAAATGTAGGACCCAATATTCATAAGCATTTCCATGCAGAGCTGCAAACACATTTAGTGCCGCTGAATAGCCTTCGGTGCCACTGCTGCGTGCTTCGATGCTAACCGGTTAGCATTGGGGCGTGCCAGGGTATTCCGGGGCAGCAGCCATCGCTAACCAGGCAGCGGTGATATTGAGGTGCAGCTCGGTTAGCAACGTGCATCTAAAGTCAGGCATGGGAAACACTGGCCTAACTTTCAACACAGAAGTTAACTGGGTAGCGGCTGAATATTGTCACTGTCCAGTTAGCGTCACGGCAATCCGGACAACCCAGATATTCAGTGACAGTGGCTGGATACAGCCCCAGCATTGAATATTTGAGTTTACGGTTCAGTGATGACGGCTAGCCACGTTAGATTAGCGGGGAAGCTCCAACAGAGGTTCAGGTGATATCCCAAGATAAGGGGGGAAGATATCTCTTGCTGAGGGTAAAGCTGGGGGAGGAGTGGTATTGTGTGGTAAATGTGTATGCACCTACGGGTACCCAAACTGAGTTCTGGAAAGAACTGGGTGAGCAGGTGGCGGCAATGGGAGATGGAGTGCTGATTTGTGGAGGGGATTTCAATGTGGCCTGGGAGGCTAGGAGAGACACGACAGGGCAGAGGGAGGGGAGAGGAAAGGATAGGAAGCGCTATCACAGATTTGTGCAGGAGAATGGCCTGATTGATGCGTGGCGGATATTAAATCCAGGACGGAGGCAATTTTCCTTTTATTCGGCAGCCCATGGAACCTACTCCCGCTTAGATGCCATATGGGTGGGGAAGGAGCTAGCAGGGAGGCTTCAGGGGGGCGATATAGAACCAATCACATGGTCCGACCATGCTCCGGTGGTGGTGCGAGTGCGTGTGGCAGGGGAGGATAAGGGACGTCAATTTTGGAAATTGAATGAGGGTCAGCTGGAGGATGCTAGGGTGGTGAAAGAGATTGAAAGCTTAATCCCGGTGTATTTTGAGCAGAATGGCGGGGAGGTAAAAGAAGGAGTAGTCTGGGATACCTTTAAGGCTGTCGTAAGGGGGGTGCTCATTAAGTGGGGTGCACGTATAAAGCGGGAACGGGCAGAGTGTGAGGAGCAGTTGCGCCGGCAACTGCGGGAGATGGAGGAGAGGGATGGGCAGGGAGGAAGTGGACAGCTCCGGGGTGCGGTCTTGGAACTACGGGCCAAAGTGAATGCACTTGAGGCGGAGAAGATACAGTTCCGCCTGCAGCTGTTGAAACAGAGGTTCTTTGAAGGGGGGAACAAAGCCTGGAAATTCCTCACGAGACCGTTGAAAAAGCGGAGGGAGTGGAATAGGATTTCACAGATTAAGAGTAAGGGGGTGGTGGTGCGGGAGGATCAGCGTATTAGGGAAGAATTTGTGTCCTTTTATAGCAACTTGTATGCGGCACGAGAGGCGTGGTCGGGGGAGGATATTCGGGAGTATGTGAGGGGAGCAAGGCTCCCAGCCTTGACGGGAGACGAGCAGGAGGCGCTGGATAGGGAAATACAAACCGAAGAGGTCTTACAGGCCATTAAGGCTTTAAAGGCCGGCAAAGCCCCAGGGCTCGATGGCTTGACGGCAAGGTTTTATAAACAATTTGGGAGTCTTTTGTTGAACCCGCTGACCAGGGTATTTAATGGGCCGCGAACGGGGGAGACCTTGCCAGGTACAATGGGTTGGGCAGGTATTACTCTTATCCACAAGGAAGGGAAGGACCCTCAAGATTGTGCGTCCTATCGCCCAATCTCGTTGTTGAATATTGATGCGAAATTACTGGCAAAAGTGTTAGCGACGAGACTTAATAGATTGCTAGGGAAATTGGTGCATGAAGACCAAGCTGGGTTTGTGCCGGGCCGGCAAGTGGCAGACCACATCCGGAAAGTGTTAAATGTGATGTGGTCGGCACAAAAGAAGGGAGCGGAGGCTCTGTTGGTATCATTGGATGCCGAGAAGGCCTTCGATCAAGTGTCCTGGAAATTTCTGTACTCGGTATTAGAACTCCAAGGGTTTGGGCCTGGTTTCGTGCAGTGGATAAGGGCTCTATATGCTAGGCCGACAGCCTGTGTCCGAGTGAATGGGGGATACTCGGAGTTTTTTCCGCTAGAGCGAGGGACTAGGCAGGGATGTCCCCTTTATTGTTTACGCTCTCCCTCGAACCTTTAGCGGCAAGGTTGAGGAGTAGCTTAGACGTTGCGGGGGTTAGGGTGGGACGTCAGGAATGTAAAGTGTCCCTCTTCGCGGATGACATACTCTTGACCATCACGAAACCTAGAGAATCATTGAAGGCAGTGATGAGGGAGATTCAAGAATATGGCGAGAGGGCTGGCTTTCGGATTAATTGGGGGAAATCAGAGATCTTGAGTATAGTGGGGGAGAAGGATGAGCAACGGGACTGGCAACAGAGTTTTCCATTTAAATGGGCAAAGACATCGATTGGCGCGGCTGGTTAAACGTAAAGGTGGCATCCAGGGGGTGACTCGAATCCGGGATCGTCAGGGGGTGCAACAGACCGACCTGCAGCAGATTGTGCAGGTGTTTAGTCAATATTATCAGGACTTGTATACGCCGGAGGCGGAGAATAGAGCTCAGGCGAGTGAGTTCCTTGCGGCCGTGTCCCTGCCTAGGGTGACAGAGGCTGATCTCCAGGGTTCAAACGCGAGGATAACTTGTGCAGAGATCCAGGCAGTGATAAAGAAAGGGAAAGCACATAAGGCTCCCGGTCCCGACGGTTATGGCGCAGAATTTTACAAGATTTTGATGCCCCATATCGTGCCTACTTTGATGGCTGTATATCAGGATGCGCAGGAACGAGGTTCATATCCGAGGGATATGCGTACGGCAGCAATTACCATCATACCAAAGGAGGGCCGAGATCCGGAGGACCCAGCATCTTATCGCCCTATCTCTTTAATTAATTATGATATGAAGTTGGTGGCCTCGGTGCTTGCGGCCCGGCTACAAGGGGTCTTACCCCGGCTCGTTGGTACCCACCAATCGGGTTTCGTTAAAGGACGGGCTGTCTTTACTAACATCAGTAGGGTGCTATTTGGCATGGAACATTGCTTGCACCGGGGGACGCCTCTGCTCCTGGTAAGCCTTGATGCTGAGAAGGCTTTCGACAGAGTGTCGTGGTCTTATATGTTCGAGGTGCTCAAAAAGTTTGGTTTCGAGGGAGCCTTTCTTTCGTGGGTGAGAGCATTATATGCGAGACCGCTGGCGTGTGTGGCTAGTGGGGGAACCTCCTCTATACCTTTTGAGTTACGCAGAGGTACGCGTCAGGGTTGCCCGTTGTCGCCCCTATTATTTGTTCTGCAGTTAGAACCTTTACTCCTTGCACTTGCAGCGGAGGCAGGGATACGTGGAATTGAATGGCCGCAAGGGGGAATCAAGATTAGTGCGTTTGCCGACGATATGCTCTTGTGCTTATGCAACCCCCAGCCTTCACTGGAGTGCGCTTTAGGAGTGATCCGCAGTTTCGGCTCGTTCTCAGGGCTTCAGATTAATCTTAGTAAGTGTGTCGCGTTAGATGTAGGGGGCCGAGCGCAGAGACAGTGGCGAGGGCTCTTTCCTTTGCGGTGGGCGGCTGGGGAATTCCGCTATTTGGGGATTCAGATACCGGATCAGATCTCAAAATTATATGAGGTCAATATTCGACCTATGATGCAGAGGATGGCGGCTGTCTTGCATAAGTGGCGGGACCTTCCTCTTTCGCTTATGGGGAGGCTGGCTTTGTTTCAGATGATGGAGGTCCCCCGCTGGATATATTTCTTATGCCATCTGCCCATCTGGATCTTGCGGCGCGATGTGCTCTTGTTTCAGCAGTACCTCCGACAATTTTTGTGGAAGGGTAAAAGAGCGAGGATCCCCCTCGCGGTCTTGATGAGTAGTAGGGAGGAGGGGGGGCTCGGGCTCTTTTCGATTCGCGATTATAATTTTCTCGCTCTATTGGGACCCTTGCGGAATCTGATCCTGGGTGGGGAGGGAATCCTGCCATGGGGGTTGGTTGATCATCTTTCGGCACCCTATCATCCGGCCTACTTGTTACACAGTCGCCCGGTGGGCTTACCGCGTTTTTGGCGACACTCGGTCTATTTTAGTGCGTTGCGACAGGCGTGGCGATTCCTGTGTCAGAAGAAGCGAGTGCATTGGTATAGTACGGAATGTCTGCCTCTGCGGGGTAACGCCGATTTTGAGCCGGGCTGCCTGGGAGGACTTCCAAGCAGCTGGGCAGTGGCTGGTCTGGGACATCTAGGTCAATTGCACATGCAGTCTCAGGAGGAGTTGGACTCCTTTGATACTCTGATGCGGCGATATCACCTAGCGCCTCGCTCGTTTTACTTCTATCTGCAAGTGCGGCACTATATACATGCGCTCCAGCGAACCAGGGGCTTCCAGTTTCGAGATAGAGGGATATGGGACCTAATAGCGGATGTAGGCGGCAAGTTTTCGCTCCGCACCTGGCGTGAGGAGTGCTATCCCGGGGGGGACTTGGCTCCGTTGGAACAACTAACACAGCGGTGGTGTACAGACGATAATCTGTCTCTTACGGTTGAGATATTCCAGACTGCTTTTCAGCACATAAAGCTCCTCTCGGAATCTGTTAAATTACGTGAACTCCAATATAAATTGTTATGGAGGGCATATGTACCCAACACTTGGGCGTTTCAGATGAAGCTGCTCTCGACTGATGTATGCCAGTTATGTGGTACTCATAGGGGGACCTTACTGCACCGTTTTTGGAGCTGCACCTTGATAACTCAGTTTTGGGAGGAGATCTATACTGAGCTGCGAGCCTGTAGACCTCTGGGAGGGGAACTCACGTATGAATGGTGCTTGTTTGGGGTGAGTGGTGTGGACGCCGAGGAGCTGGCTCCGGTTTCGTTGGATGTACCTCTTAGCGGGGGGGACACAACTGGAGCGGGTTCTTCGGCTGACCCCAGTAGCGTGTCAACTCGGAAGCTCTATACTAGAGCCTTCCTGATTGCGAAGCAGTGTATACTGCGACATTGGATGGAAGCCCGCCCCCCGGGACTTCGGGAGTGGTGCAGAGCACTCTTAATTCTGAGAGGCCATGAGTTGCGCACAGCACGAATCTTGGGGGCCAAGCAACAGGTGAACTGTGCTAAGATTTGGAGAGGGATCACGGAGCACTATTTCCATACCCGTGGGCTCCTGGGGGGAGCTGTGGCTGCTAATGCGGGGGGTGTGTAGTGGGGTGAAACTTGGACTCTGGGTGTATGGATGAGATCGACAGGTGGAGAGGGGTTGTTGGGGCGGACTGACTGTAGTTTATGAGTGGGGGGGAAGGGGGTGGCGGGGTTGGGGGTGGGGGTGAGGGGTACGGGTTTTAGGACTGTCTTGGGTGGGGAGGAGGGGGAGAGGAGGAGGGGAGGGAAGGGGGGATACTGGACCTGCTGTACTGCTGTTTTGGGGTTATTTTAGAGATTTGCTGACTGATATGGTTTGTGTTGTGTGTAAGCATGGTGTTGAGTGGACGGCCTGCCATTCTGTTCTGTTATATTGTTGGCGGTCTCTGCTACCCCCCATCTCTCTGTATTTGTGAAAACTTAATAAAAATGATTTGAACTAAATGGGCAAAGACATTGATTCGTTATCTAGGGGTACAGCTGGGGAGAACTTTGGAGGACTTGTACGCTTTAAATTATAAGAAATAGGTGGGGCAGGTAGAGGGGCGCCTACATGGCTGGAGTAGGGGGTATTACTCGTGGTTCGGGCGCATGGCGTCGGTGAAAATGATGCTTCTTCCTCAGTTTCTGTTCCTTTTTCAAGTCTTACCTGTTCAGTTACGCCGGAGAGTGCTGAGGAGGATACAGCAGCAGGTGGAGCGATTCATCTGGGGGGGGGGGTAGCGGCCACGGGTGGCGGCAGAACGATGCAAGTGTCGGTAGGAGGGGGGGATGGGGGTCCCAAACTTTAGCCTATATTATGCGGCAGCGCAGTTGCGAGCAGTTTACGCGTGGCTGCGGGAGCCACATAAGCAGTGGGTACAGATGGAGGTGGACGGATATAGGCCGGGAGAATTAGAACGTATAGTATGGGAGGGGAGGGGGGAGAAGGGGAGGAATCCCATAGTGGGGCACACATTGCAGGTGTGGCAACAGTATAGGAAGCGGTTGGTGGGAGATAAAAGGTGGTCGACCACCATGTCATTACAAGCCTGTTGTGCGGAGAGTACGGGGCCAAGTACAACAGTGCTTCGTAAGTGGGCGGAGCTAGGCTTGACCCAGGTGTCCCAGATAGTGGTAGGGACACAGTGCAGAGGCTTTGAGGGAGTGCGAGATCTCTATCGACTGGGGGAGGCGGATAGGTTTGCGTATACGCAGATATGCTCGGTGGTGCGCCAAAAGGGGAGGGAGCAGGGGGAAAGGGGGGGAGGGGAGTGGTTTGAAGGAGCATGTTTAGGTTCCATGGGACGGCAGGGGATGCTCTCTAGGATCTATAGAGGTCTGATTGCAAGGGGGGAAGGTAAGTTGAAGTACATGGAAGCGTGGGAAAAGGATTTAGGGGTAAAGTGGGGGGCTGGAAGAGTGGGAGGCCGTTGCAATGGGCATAGCTAGATTCTCCATTGCCACGTCATTGCGAGAGAATGGCTTTAAGGTGCTGAGTCGATGGTATCTCACACCGGAGAGATTGTGTAAGGCGGGGGTGTTGCAGACGGATGAATGTTGGCGAAAGTGTGGGGAAAGAGGATCCTGGATGCATATGTGGTGGACGTGTCCAGTTGTTGGAGAGTATTGGAGCAAAATAGGGGAGAATATTAACAAAATTGTGGGTGCGAATATTGCGCTTGGACCTGAGATGTGTCTCCTGCATAGACCAGATGAGAGGTGGGATGGGGACTGGAGAATCATTTGGTATTGTGTAACAGCGGCACGGTGCGAAATAGCATGGTATTGGAATAGGCCGATTTTGCCCTCCATAGCGAGTTTTGCACGTAGAGTGTCGCAACTTTATGCCATGTATAAACTGACGGGGGAGAGGGTGGGGAGAGGGGAGCAAATGGGGAAGCGGTGGTGGGCGGGGTGTGGAAGTGGCTGCGTGAAGAGGGGTGGAAGTAAGGGGGAGACGTAGGGGTAGAAGTAGGGGGAGAAGGGGGGGCTTAATTTTGGGGGCTAGGAAGCGGGAGGGGGGGGGTTGACTGGCTTAAGAGACGTTGGGGGAAGGTAGGAAAAAAAGAATGACTTGTTCATGTTAATTATTGCTACTGTTATGTTGGTTATATTGGTGGTTCGCTGTATGGCATTTCCATCCTTATTTATATAGCATTGCTTGAGCATAAGGGCAGGGGAGGGGAGGTTGGGTGGAGGGGATAACCTATGCTGGTTCTGTATATCAGGTATTGTGTACAAGATGTTCGTTCTCTCTTGTGTTGCCTGCAGAAAGCTTGGTGTACTGTAGCTGTTGTTCAGATGGAAATGTAAATGACACAGATGATAATAAAAATTTAAATTTAAAAAAAAAAAAAGAAATTACTACCAAAAAAGAACTTCTGAAGTGTCAAAATGTAACCATCAAATAAGAAAATTTAACAAAATAATTAAAGCAGTTATAAACTTTTTCTTCCTAAGAAGGCAATTCTTTTCCTTAAAATCTTGCCTGTTTTGTCTCCATAGTTCACAATTCCTGTGTGTACTCATTTTCTCTGTTTTAGATCACCAGCACCCAAATAATTTAAGGTAACTACTAGTTGGCCTATTTACTAAGCTATGCTAATGAATTCTGCAATTATTGCATGATAATTACTCATATTAATGCTCACTAATTGCAAACATTTCTGTACTAACTATTGGGAGCATTCCCAGCAGTTTCCCAGTCAACACAGAGGAAAAATAAAATTTATGTGCATTTGCTGCAGGCCTTGACACATTTTGTTTGGATTTACGAGCTAGTCCAGAATCTTAGGAGCCAATGGCGTGCTCCCCTTCCCCCGTTGTCACCATTCTCAACTGACGTTCCTCCATTTGCAAACTTGTACATGCCTGGGGAGGATGGAAGAGTTTGAAGAGAGATGATAAAGTGTGTCTTGTTATGGTAGCAGGGGCTGTATGAGGTATCTTGAGACAGAAATATGTAAATAGCACGTGTCTGTATGTGTGTGTGGTGCAACAGTGGTGTGCCTGTCTGTGCGTGTAATGTAGCAGTGGGTACCTTTGTATGGGTTGGATGCAGGACTGTGGTGCATATGGGTGTGTGTGCTGCAGAGATGGGGAGCCTCTGTGTGTATGGTACAGAGGTGGGGTGCCTATAGCGTGGAGATGAGGTGCTTATGTGTGTATAAGTGAGTAGGGAGGAGGTTGGTCAGCTTTTGAAGCATCTGAAGCCCACCTGTGCGACCGCAGATGTATGCTCAGTTTCGATCGCACAGGGCTGGGAGTAATTCCCTTCTTTCATATTTGACCACATTGGTAAATTCCTATCTCATTGAGAGTAAAGTTCCTGTGCTTCTCAAGGTGGTTACTGTTAAGCCACTTTTGAAGAGGCTGGGCTTAAATCCTCTTGAGTTGAATAATTATCCTCTTTGTCCATGCTTGCCAAACTCCTTGAGAGGTCTGTTTTGAGTCAGCTGGAAGATTTTGTTGAGAAATAGGATCTACTTGATCCACGTCAGTTTGTTTTTCATCAGCCCCACAGTACTGAGACACTGTTGTTGTCAACTACTGATATTTTTAAAGGTGGTTTAGGCCAGGGTCCTATCCTTTTTGCTGTGTTTTTTAAATCTAAAAGCAGCTTTTGACACAGTCTACATATTTGTGGTACAGCATCTCAATGCTCTGGGCCTCTCAGGGTCTGTTTTGACCTTGTTTGAATCTTTTCTGAGTAGTAGACAACAGGAGGTTTTAGTTGATAACAAGGTGTCATCAAGCTGAGAGATATCTCCGGTTTTATTTAATTTGTTTTTGCTTCCTCTCTGTAAATTGTTGATATTTGCAGTTTATGCAGATAAAATGGGGTTACCTGTAACGGAAGTTCTCCGTGGACAGCAGGATAAGTCAGTCACACCTGGTGACGTCTTCAGACAGTGCTGTACACGGAAGTGCTCCCTAGAGCTCAGAACCTTTCTGAGCATGAGCCAGAGGCCCAACCCACTAGCCCGCCCCTAGCTGGCCAGTGTGTCCCTAGCTGAGCACTAGCACATATGTATCTAGGAGGCGGGCGGAGGCCAACCTCGGCCTGGGGAGGTGAGTGGGATTGTGTGGCTGACTTATCCTGCTGTCCGCGGAGAACTACCGTTACAGGTAAGTATCCCCGTTTTCTCCTTGGACAAGCAGGATTCGTCAGCCACACCTGGTACCTCCCAAGCTGTGCGATAGCGTGATGTTGCAGTGGAGAGGGAGGCTGAGACAAAGTGAAGTTTTTATCTCTTTTATTGCATCATGCCATAACTTAACAGTGATGGTACAAGGCATAAGTGACAGTGACAGTGCAAGGTATCATAAACAGTGCAAGGTATCATAAACAACAGTGCAAAAGAAGCATTGTGCAAGATAGCAACGTAGTGCATTGGAGCCAACATGGCTCAATAACGTAGCGACTTTGGAAAACTCAAAGGCCAACATGGCTGTACGTAAGTGGCCGTGGGTGGCTGAACTATGAGGAATAACAATCGATCATAACAGTCAATCTTAACACAGAGATTTATCTCAACGTCCAGTAGGGAGGAGGAGCGAAGAGCTCACTCCTGCATAACCCTCAGCCCTTCGGTGGTGGCTGTGGCGAGGACCGCCTGGCCAAACGTGCATTGCGTTTGGGTATCTAGGTCCAAACAGTACTGCTTCTGAAAAGTATGGACTGAGAACCAAGTTGCAGCTCTGCAGATGTCCGTTAGAGGGACAGAGCTCAGGTTAGCAATGGTGGACGCCAGGGCTCTGAGACGGTGAGGCCCAATGTTCTGCGCATCTTGGGCACACGCCTGGTGGTGGCAGAATGCGATGCAGTCTGAAATCCAGTGAGCCATTGTGCATCTCGTGACAGGCTGTCCTGGCCTATTTGGGTCGTACGAAACAAATAACTGGGAGCCCTTCTGGAGTGAGTGGGTCTTCAGAAGGTAGATGCGGAGTGCTCTGGTGCAGTCCAGGGTTTGAAGCCTTAGCTCTTTCGGAGAGGAGTGGGGCTCTGGGTAAAAAGTGGGGAGCTTGATGGTTTGGTTGATATGAAAAACCGATGCTACCTTGGGTATAAACTTGGGGTGCATATGCAGGGTAGCCCTGTCATGGAGAAGCTGCATGTATGGAGGGTGCGCCATGAGAGCTTGTAGCTCACTGATCCTATGTGCCGATGTGATGGCAATAAGGAAAAGTGTTTTCCATGTCAGGTGTTTTAAAGAGGCTGAGAGCATGGGCTCAAAGGGCGGCTGCGTCAGCTGCTGTAGGACCAGGTTGAGGTTCCAAGATGGGATGGGTGCACGCACCAGAGGCTTCAGGTTGTTCAGCCCCTTCATGAAGCTGCCCACCAGGGGTAGGGAGGAGATGGGGTCATTATCTATCCAGTCGTGAAGAGCTGCAATTGTGGAGAGATGCACCCGAATGGAGGTTGTTTTGAGTCCTTGGTTGGAGAGGGAGGTTAGGTACTGTAGAATGCATGGTACAGGACAGGTTCTCGGGTTTAACCCCTTCGAAGAACACCACAGGTTGAATCGTTTCCATTTCAGGCCATAAGACTTTCTTGTGGAAGGGCGTCTGGCAGCAAGGATAATGTGTTGGACCTCTTCGGGTATGTTGAGAGAGGAGAGGTTCACCCGCTCAATTTCCAAGCTGTTAGAGCAAGCGCCTTCAGGTTGGGGTGCAGGGTGCGCCCATCATCCTGGGAGAGCAGAGATGGGCGGAGGGGAAGGTGGAGAGGTTGATTTTGCACCAGGTGGGCGAGGGTTGGGAACCACATCTGCCTGGGCCAGTGTGGAACCACCAGTATTATGTGAGCCTTGCAGCATTTTGGAGATCAGGGGAGTGGGTGGGAATGCGTACATGAGATACCACTCCCCCAGCACACGTCGAAGGCATCCGAGGCTATGCTGAGGGCTGACTGGCGTTTCGAGCAGAAGAGGTCGCACCTCTTGTTCTGTTCTGTGGCAAAGAGGTCGACCTGTGGCTGGCCCCAGTGGAGAAAGACATCGTTGGCAATCACGGGATCCAGTGTCCATTCGTGGGGGCTCAATTGTCAGCTCAACCTGTCTGCTAGTGTATTCTCCTCGCCTGGGAGATAAGACGCTTGCAGCCAGCAATGGTGAGTAAGGGCTAGGGACCAGATGGTGAGAGCTTCCTTGCACAAGGTTCACAAACCCGTTCCCCCTTGCTTGTTGTTATAAAACATGGGCACTTGGTTGTCTGTCTGGATGAGAACGGACTTGTTCTTGATGTGTAGCTGGAAGGCTTGTAGGGCATATCTGATGGCCCTGAGTTCCAGGAGATTTATGTGGCAAGATGTCTCCGACTTCGTCCAGGCACCTTGTGTGCGAAGGTGGAGCATGTGGGCTCCCCATACCATCGGTGACGCATCCGTGGTGATAGTAATCTCGTGGCTGGGTTGCTGGAGGCACCTCCCCACTGTGAGGTTCTGCTTGTTGATCGACCAGCGGAGGTTCAGCTTGGTACGTGTGGTCAGCGTTAACATGCGTGGACAGGGGCTGTGCGTGTTGGTTCCAGCAGGACCTCAAGCGCCATTGAAGGGTGTGCATGTGTAGCCGCGCAAGGGGTAGAATTTGAGTGGTGACGGCCATGTGGCCCAGGAGCCGTAAGAGATTCCGGGCAGTGGTTGTCATCTGTGAGGTGACTTCCTGGGCTAGAGCAGATATCTTCTCCGCACGGTGAGTGGGGAGAAAAGCCTTCGACTCCACAATGTCTATGTAGGCCCCAATGAACTCCAGCTGCTGTGTTGGGGAGAGGTGTGACTTCTGGTAATTGATTAGGAACCCGAGGGAGCTGAGCAGATGGATTGTCTTTTCGACTGCTGCTTGGGTTCCATGTGCCGATGGCGATGATATGAGCCAGTTGTCCAGGTATGGGAAGACATGAATGCCCTGTTTACATAGGTGTGCAGCTGCCACAGCCACGCAGTTGGTGAATACCCGAGGGGCCGGGATAGGCCGAAAGGCAGGGCTCTGTATTGATAGTGGCCTTTGAGGGCCCAAAAATGTAGATATTTTCTGTCCACCAGATGGAATGGAACATGGGTGTATGCATCCTGGAGATCCAATGATGCCATCCAGTCGCCGGGTTGTATGAGGGGTAGGATCGAGCCCAGTGAATACATATGGAATCTCTCTTTGTGGATGAATTTGTTGAGGTTCCTGAGGTCGAGGATGGGGCGTACCCCTTCCGACTTCTTGGGCACCAGGAAGAATCTGGAGTAGAAGCCTTGGTTGATTTGATTTTCTGGGGTGGGCACGATTGCCTGTGACCCCAGAAGACGGGTCACTTCTTCATGCATCTGTCGGTGTCCCTCTCCTGGTTTGGCTTGGGCTGGAATTGCCCTCTGGAAAGGAGGGGACAGGAAGCGCAAGTGGTAGCCTTTTTGAATGATCTGCAGAATCCATCTGTCGGTGGAGATACATTGCCAGTGTTTGGAGAAGAAGGGCAACCTGTCCCCCACCGGGAGCGTGGATCATGTCCCCTGCTGTTGACTGTCAAAAGGAAGGGCCACTTTTTCCTTGGGGGGGTGGCTGTATCTTTTGTTTCCTGCCCCTTTGGTGTTTCTGGTGATGTGATGCACCATATAAGGGCTGGAAAGGCGTCTGTTTGTAACATTCAGGTTACCATTTACGGTAGGAGTTATACTTCTTGTGTGATGAGTAGGACTTACGGTTGAAGTTGCCTTTCGTATTGGAAGTGGCGTTCCAGCCCATCTTCAGTGAGAGTCTGGAGGGTGGTACGGTGATCCTTCATGTCATTGACCGTATCCGTGACTTTTTCCCCAAAAAGGGACTCACCGTTGCAGGGGGCATCAGTAATGCGCTCGTGTGTATCCTCATGGAGGCCCAATACACGCAGCCACGCTAGACTTCTGGTGAAGATAGCGGTACCCGCTGTGCGGGTGGTTGTCTCGAAAGCATTGTAAACGGTACTTATTAGGTGTTTGCTGCATTCCTTGAGGTCACCGAGAGCGGATGCAGCTGTCATTTGGGCTTCCAATGGGAGGGAAGCCATGGTCTCTTTGAGGGTTCCCAATAGCGAGTCCTCGAACAGGACATGCTGGAATTGGTGCGAAGCAATCCTTGCATTTAGCTTGGCTCCCTGGAAGACCTTCTTTCCCACGTCGTCCAGGAGCTTGGGGTCTCACCCTGGTTTGGAGTTTGTGTGGTTGCGCGATGAATTTATCCACTTTAAGGCAGAGGACACCACAATGGAATGGTGAGGGAGTTGACTCTTTCCGAAGCCTGATGCCTGTCCGACCTGGTATTTGGTGTCAAGTTTGCGTGGGCAAGCAAGTGTGGAGGCCAGGTTCTGCCAGAGTCTTGCCTGTGTGTCCAACAGGTGTTGGTGGATCGGAAGGGAGATTGGCAGCTTTGGCACATTAATGTACATGAGGACCTCAGGTCCGGCTTGGTCTGGAGGCTCAGATGGCATAAGGGCTAGGGTGGATGCCACCTTACGCAGGAATCTGGGATGTGAGGTCCTCTGTGAGCGGCGCTGCTGAGGGTATGTTCGTGCCTGTGCTTGAGGCCACAGTAGACCCTTCCTTTGAGGTTGCAGCGGCAGCATGGCCCTTGTCCGGGGAGTCAGAGCCCAGAGGTGCTGCTTCATCTTCTTTCTCCTCCTCCCCGAACTGAGGAAAGATGGGGGCTCAGAGTCGTCCCTTTGATTGTTGCGCTGTGCATCGTTACATGTTACATTATCCAGCTCGAGGCTCGTGATTTGTCCGTCAGGAGACGCAGAGGTGGACTGGATACCTTCTTGTAGAAGACTGGTGAAATTAGATAGCAGCTTCAATATTGCCCCTTGGTTGGGCAGAGCTTGCTTGAGGCTGTGAGGAGGAACAGTTTTTGCAGGTGCAGAAGGAACAGGGCTGCTGATAGTAATGGTAGCCCCATAGCTGGTCCCAGCATCCCCTGGCGTGATGTTGGCCTTCAAACCTGCAGGGCAGCGCTCTTTGTGATGGTGCCGGTGCCTCCTGTTCTTCTCAGTGGCATCAGGGCTGTGGGCAGGTCTGCGATGCATTTTCTTGAAGATCGGCGGTCCCTGCTCCGATCGTGGCTCCAACGTTTCCCAGAACGGCACTCTGAAGGGGATTCCCTCCTTGACTGTCTCGACCCAAACAGGCGTTCCCTGTGGGGGGCGTGTCTAGCAGCGGCACCAGGGGTGGGAGGAGCCTCTCTAACATCGGACAATCGTGGGCTGGTGGGCGGGTCTAGGCAGGTTTTCAAGATGGCTGCCCCCATGAGCAGTGTGGCTTGAGGTGCCCTGTGGAGTCTCGAGGGGATGGCTGGAGGCAGAAAAAGCAGCGGAGGTCTCTGGGATTGCGCAAGAGGCAGCAGAGGTCCCCGGGATGGCGCGATCGGTGATGGAGGCCTCAGCGGGCGCATCGCGGATCGGCGGCAGAGAAGCAGGCAGCAAAGAAGGGAGAGTGTTCTCTGGATTCAGCCTGGTCGCCAGGAAATCCTGCAGAGCGTGGCCTCTGGATCTGCGGGCTCTGGGGGACATGCTAGCACAATGCGGGTGGTCAACTAACTGGTGGTTGGCCCCGAGGCAGCACAGGCAGACTTCGTGGGAATCGGTGCTGCTCATTTTCTTGGCGCACTGGGTGCATTTCTTGAAGCCCGGTTTCGCCGGTTTTGGCATATTGAAGAATGTTGATCCTCTTCGGTAAGTGTCTTTTCTAAGTCTCTGGCTAGTGGAGAGAGCAGGAAAGCGTGCAGTAGGCACGGCGGAAGGAAAAAGACTGGCCAGCTAGGGGCGGGCTAGTGGGTTGGGCCTCATCTAGACTCCATGGCAACCGTTGGATACTGAAAAGACGTCGGACACTTCCATTTAATAGAAATTGAGCTCAACCAAGAGACCACCATTCAATCTCTGTGTTTAATCCACTTGGAGCTATGGATTGAAGCATAAAGATCCACCGCTGTTCCTTATATCGTAGCCTGGCCCAAGTAGTGTGCACCCCAACTTTTCAGGCTGGCATCCAAAGTGATGATCATCCATTTTGGCATTTCCGTTCGTATCCCAGTCATCAGATGGCAGGACTGAAACCACTACTGCAGCTGCTTCTTGATCTCCTGTAGGAGAGGAAGGATCTGGTCAAACAACTGGGTATGGGGAGACCAGAGGGCCAGTAGTGCCTGGCCCATGGAAGCAGCTCCAATGTCAATACTATGGATCCAAATAGCTGGAGATAACCCCAGACTGTTGGGCTGACCGAGTGCAAAATTACCTGGGTTGGCTCTGAAGCTTGAGGTCCCTCTCCAGTGTGAGGAACACTCACCCAAAGAGAGTGTTTAACTGAGCCCTGAGGTACTCCGAGTTCTGGGATGGGAGCAGGCTGCTCTTGGGATATTTGACCACCAACTGCAGTCTTTACAACCATTAAATTACCAGTGCAGTATTGTCCCTGGACCTTTCCAATGAGTCTGACTAGATCAGTGAGTTGTCCAGGTACAGGTGTAATCGGACTTCTTATTTGAGCAGAAAAGCCGCTACTACAACCAAGACCTTCAAGAAGATGCGAGGGGTCTATATTATTACTACTACTACTGAGCATTTGTATAGTGCTACAAGACGTATGCAGCACTACATAGACACATGTAAGAGACAGTCCCTGCTCATCAGAGCTTACAATCTAGTCAAGACGGACAACACAGTAGCTGTAGACTTGGGATACGTCTAGGGGGAATGGTAAGGAAACACAAAGGAGATCAGGTGAGTCAAGATCCGAAAGCAGCAGCGAAGAGGTGGGTTTTCAGCCTGGATTTGAAAAGGGCCAGAGAAGGAGTCTGACGTACAGACTCAGGTAGTCTGTTCCAGGCATAAGGAGCAGCAAGGTGACAGGAGTGAAGTCTAGAGTTAGCAATAGAAGAGAGGGCACAGACTGAAACGATTTGCCAGAAGAGCGAAGTTCCCAAGGAGGAGTGTAGGGAGAGATAAGAGAGGAAAGGTTGTGAGGAGCTGCTGAGTGAATGCATTTATAGGTCAGCAGGATACGTTTGAAATGAATGCGGAAACGGATAGGGAGCCAATGAAGTGACTTGAGAAGAGGGGTAATACGAGCATGATGAGGCTGGCGGAAGATTGGCTGTGCATCAGAGTATTGAACAGATTGAAGGGGAGAGAGATGATTCAGAGGGAAACAGCAAGGAGTAGGTTACAATAGTCAAGATGGGAGGTGACTAAATCATGGATAAGTGTCTTAGTAGTGTGTTCAGAAAGGGCAGAGCCTGAAAATGGAGGAGGTGGCCTGGGAAGCAGAAGCAGAGAAGCCACTTGTGCTATTCCCAAATGGGAATAGGGAAGTGCGCCCCTGCGAGGTCAAGGGTGGTAAGGAACTCCCTTTGTTGAATGGATTCAAATGACCAACTTGATGGTCTCCATGAGGAAATAATGATCTAGGAAAGTGATATTGACTACGTTCAGGTCCCGAACTGGCCAAAAAGAACCTCCATTCTTGGGTACCAGAAAGTAGATGGAATAATGGTTTTCACCTTGCTCTGCAGAAGGCACAGGAACAATAGCAGGAGGCATTGACGATTTTTCCTGGATTGAAACCCATTTGAGCAGGGAGCCGTAGGGAAATTCTGTGTGAGTGCAAAGTCACACTGAAAATAAGTGAGTGCAAAGTCAGCCAGGGATACTCTGATTTCATAGGCACTGCTGGTGATTGTATAAGTGCATTTGGATACTGGCCTCTCTAACTCTCCCATCTTATTTTTTAGACTTTTGGCATTTGCATGCAGACATATCCAAGTATGTTTGTTTTTTGTATTTACAATCTGCCTAGTAGTTGACAGAGATGCTTTGGACTCTTTAAACTCCATCTGATCTTTACTTAAAGGTGGAAAATCAAACAAAAATCTAGAGAAAGTGGAACAAATCTAATCTAGAAATGACAAAGAAAAGATTCCACTAAATCTTATACATGTAAATAGAACAAATCTTAAGGACAGAAAGGAAGAAAAGACTTCAACAGCAGCCGTATTGGCTTGCAGCCACAGAAGCATTTAAAGACACTTTCCTGTTCTTGTCACTGGTCATAAAAACCTCCTTATGTGCTTAAAAAAGTCCCCCCCCCCCCCATCAAGTGTTCTTTTATTGGTAGTAGTCTGTAAATCTAAGGTGATATCTGGAGAGGGGAGGGAGGGAGAAAAGAAACACAGAAGAATTTAAACTCTAGGGAAGTCAGTATTCAAAGGGATTTATGGGGAGCATATTCAGAGGTGGCGGCTAGGCAAAATAAAATGGATATTCGGTGGTTTAAGATAGCCAGTTTCTGCCACTGAATATCAAGGCTGCCCAGCCACCAATGCCGCTGTCTGATTATTATAAATATAAAGAAACCTTCCAAAAATGTGATGACACACCAAAAATATCATTACCAAAAGTCAAAAACATATGAAAAGACCTGGGAATCAGTAGTATGAACCACATGACTATGCCTAAAAAACCCAAAGTGCTATTTTAACAAACACACTTTTTTTGTCGGGATCCGCCGACCTGAGATGGAGAGAGGAAAAAACTCCCCACTCGTTGTCGGCAGAGGCCTTTTGTTTGTGTTTTCAAAAACAATAACACAAGTAGTGAAAATCACTTATCTGATAGTGCATAAATAGGGCAGCAGAATAGCAAAGCAGCGACATGCATGTTTTGAGCCAGGGGAGGCTCTGTATCAAGCTGTTTCCAGTAATGTACGCGCCCTGAAAAACGCCAAATTCTCCAGGCTATTTAAAGCACCAAAAAGATCTCTGAATGGCTGCTGAAGGAAACATCACCAAAACGTCATTAAAAACGTCATCAGGAAAAAGGGAAAAGATCCAAAAACCTTGATTCAATAAATCCAAAAAATCGGAAAGAAAAGGGACACAGTTAAAGTAAACTCCACCAGTCACACTCCAAATTCAAGCCCGTAGGCATTACTGTTTGAAGTTGAAAAATCCATTGCTGTTCACAACGTTGAAGCAGCTGCTCCCAGTCACCACCACGGGGGTCTAAAGGAATTAAATCAATCACTCTCCAACGAAGAACCATGAAAACATGTTGATGCTGAAGACAATGTTGATGCTGAAGACATGTTGATGCTGAAGACAATGTTGATGCATCAATATGTTTTCACGGATCTTCGTTGGAGAGTGATTGATTTAATATGACAAAATGGTTTATGACATTATCCTCTAAATGCTTGTGTCTCCTATCCGTGGCACTGAAATTCCCTCTAAATGCTCCATATCCAGGTAGTCCCAGGGCAGAGTGAGGGCATTCTATCTAGCTCTACGTATAGTGGCATTATTAAGTCTTCATCCCTACAGCTAAATGGTTTAATTTAGGACAGAAAAAACACTGTTCTAAATGAAATCACTCGGCTGTATGTATAGCAGCTGAATATTGCTGCCGTACCTATAGCAACTCTGCGGCCATGCCACCCTCAGTGAACCTCATCTCATCTAGTCTCAGAAGCAAAGCAATGTTGGGCCTAGCTAGTACTTTGGATGGGAGACCACCATGGAATACGAGGTGCTGTGGGCTTATTGCGTGGAAGAAAGGCCTGGCAATCTACTTGTAGTTGCTCCTTGCCAAGAAAATCCAGGGGTTAGTCATAACCATCCACAGAGGTCAGCATCAGCTCAACAAGGAATATTGCTAATAAAAAAAACAAACAGCACACAACAACCTATAGCAACTGGCAGTCAGTACACTCTATGTATATTTGATATTGCTGGTTATTCATAAATGAGCACTGAATTTGTGGGGGCCGATATTCAGTGGCGTTGGCTCGATGCTTTAAAAATGCTTAGCCACCGCCATTTTATATAAAACCAGATATTCAGCACTGGAACGTATCCAACATCTGGAGCTGAATATCTGGGATTGCCAGACAGCAGCGTCGCTATCTGGTTAATGGTGATATTCAGCAACTAACCAGAGAGTGAAAATGGGCTAAAGTTAGGACAGCTATTGAGATGACCTAATTTTTAACCGGCTTAGCTGTTTGGGAAGTGACTGAATTTCGCTGTTGACTGTATCATAACTAAAGGAAGATTGTTGGTACCACTGGATGTTGCAGCTGTGTTCACTAATATTAATCAGGAGGAGGCCTTGAAGATTGTGTCAGAGCCGTCATTGGACATGCAGTTATCACAGCATTTTGTTCTGGAGTTGCTTATCCTGGTACTGAGGAAGAATTACTTTTGTTATGCCACTCAATTTCATTTGCAGGTGTTTAGGGTGGCTATAGGAGTGACGGTGGCTCCATCTATTGCTACGTTGTACGTGGCCTGGTTTGAGGACCAGTTTGTTTACCCCTCATGGTTCTTTTCTCAACTACTTATATGGAAGCGCTTTCTGGATGACATATATTTCATATGACAAAACATCCAAGATTTCTAAAATATTACATTAGAATTGGAATGGACCTCAAACAAATATAGAGCTTAAACAAGGCCCAAAAGAATCCTCCGGTATGGTAGCCTCATGGGCCAATACTAGTATGTTTGGTGTTCATCATAGTTCCATACCTAAACCCAGCATAAGTAGTGCATAACAAATTAGCTATATTTACAAAAATCAATATAACATCAAAACTTAATATAACATAACCTGACACAATAGTGTGTTTCGATAAGACCAAACTGAACTTATCTGCATCAGAGGGAACAAACAAAACTCAGAAGATCCACTGCAAAAAGAGCAAACCTCCAGTTGGCTGAGTGCTCCATTTTATATGGACAGGGGCTCGTTCTGATCAATTCATGGACATGTTAAATAACAGTATACATCCAATGAATTTCTGGATATTTCAATTTTTAAATATCAGGATCATCTGGCTATGACTTTATTTCGTAAATCAGTAGAGAGGAAAACTTTACTCAGGTTTCACAGCCACCATCCAGCAAGCCTTAAAAAAGGCTTACCATTGCCCAATTTCTTCGATTACGGTAGCTGTGATCATTTAAGGAAGATTTTTTACAAGCATGCCATGGAGTTAAGGAGTCATTTGAGAGACCATGATTATTGATGTTATCTGATGTTTTGTCTAGAGCCCTGAAACATGCTTCTAATGTCTACCATGAATGGCTCCTCACCCCCCGCTCACTTTCTGCTTTCAATAAGAACATAAGATATGCCATACTGGGTCAGACCAAGGTCCATTAAACCCAATATCCTATTTCCAAGTGGCCAATAGGTCACAAGTGCCTAACAGTTTCTCCAAAGAGCACAGGTTCTACAATACTTGTACTGGGGCAAGCAGTGGATTTCCCAGGGCTCCTTTAATAATGGTTTATGGACCTTTCCTCCAGGAACATGTCCAAACCTTTTTCAAAACCAGCTACTCTAACAGCTTTTACTACATCCTCCGGTAACGAATTCCAGAGTTTGATTACGCATTGAGTGAAAAAATATTTTCTCTTATTAGTCTTAAATAGGTTACACTGTAGCTTCATTGCATGTCCTCAAGTCTTTCTATTTTTTGATAGCACAAACAGTCCTACATTTACCCGTTCCACTCCATTCATTAATTTATAGACCTCTATCATATCTCCTCTCAACAGTCTCTTTTCCAGGTTGAAGAGCCCTAACCTTTTTAGCCTCTCCTCATAGGGGTATCCTTCCATCCCTTTTACCATTTAGGTGCTCTTCACTGTACTTTTTCTAATTAATGCTATATCCTTTTTAAGATATGGTGACCAGAATTGCACACAATATTCAAAGTGCAGTCACATCATGGAATGATACAGAGGCATTATAATATCCTTTGTTTAATTCTCCATTCCTTTCCTTATGATTCCTAGCATCCTATTTGCTTTCTTGGCTGCTGCTGCACACTGGGCAGAGGGTTTCAACATGTTATCCATGATGACACTACATCCTTTTCCTGGGTTGTGGTGCCTAATATGGAACCTTGCATCGTGTAACCATAGTTTGGTTTGTTCTTTTCTAGGTGCATAACTTTGCACTTCTCCTCATTAAATGTCATCTGCCATTCCTTTCCTTATGATTCCTAGCATCCTATTTGCTCTCTTGGCCACCGCTGCATACTGGGCAGAGGGTTTTAACATGTTCCCTCTTAGTGCCCCTTTTACCCCTCTATCATCTAATGGTCCAACTGACTCTCTCACAGGTTTTTTTTTTGCTAAGAATGTACTTGAAAATGTCTTTATTATATGTTTTTGCTTCCACAGCAAGCTTCTTCTCAAATTCTCTCTTTGCCTGCCTTATCAATGCCTTGCATCTAACTTGCCAGTGCTTATGTTGTTTCCAGTTTTCATCATTTGGCTCCCTTTTTCATTTCCTCAAAGATGCTTTTTTTTTTGGCAACTACAGCTTCTCTGACCTCACCTTTAAACCATGCTGACAGTTTTTTGGACTTCCTTCCACTTTTCTTAAAGTGTGGAATACAGCTGGTCTGGGCTTCCAAGATAGTGCTTTTAAACAACATCCAGGCTTGATGTAAATCTTTAACCTTTGCAACTGCTCCTTTTAGGATGACCATTTTGTAGATGTCTCACCTTTTATGGAGGGTTCTGCGGGAGTGGCCTCAATTCTTAGACAACATTGGCACCATCTGCAATTATATCCATGTTTTCAAAAGGATTTGATGCTGGCATATACTAGGGGTAAGAGCATTAAGGATCGTGTAATGAGAACCAGATCTGTACCCTTTATTTCAGCCATAGCACCAGGGATTATTTCTAATGTTGCACATGGTTAGAAGGGAACAAAAAAGCAGAACCAGGACTGACAACAATTATAGGTGAAAAACCTTGTTTATTACGCCCCGACGCATTTCGGCTAAAAAGCCTTCTTCAGGGGGTCTTAAAAGGAGCACACCTCAAAAAGAAATGATAATAATAATGATAAATAATAATAAATGATCATAAACATCTATATAATAAATACAATTAAAACCTAACTTTAATTAATACATTAAGGTAATTAAGGTAAAACTTTTGTTGTTTTGTTTTTTTGTTTTTGCCTATAAGATTTCATGCATCACTTTACAAGGCTTCATGTTGCAATATTTTTCACGCTTTATTAATACACATTCTTTTGAAGTTAAGATTGTGAACTTGTTTTTATTGTTTTTGTTTTCAGTAGGCACTTTGTTCACCTTCTTTGATACAATGTATCCTTTAACGTTCTGCGGTTTTTAGCAATGTAATTCAATTTGCAACAAGACACATGCTGCATATATTTTTTGCTGGTTAACAAGCTGTGCTAAAGCTGTGGTGTAATTATCCTTTTTGAATACCTCCTGATTTCACTTTTTTGAGTCGCAGCTGATATACAATACAATTACTTATCATATTGTCCTGAGCTGTTTCATTCAGCACATTTTTCATTAACCTTCACTTGAAGTTCCAATTATTTTTTATGAGCGCTTCTGCCTATCGATAAGGTTTATTTTTCAACAATATCTTGTGAGATATCTTCTCCATATTAAATTGCAATTATTTTATGACGTGCTCCCACCATTTTGTTTTGACATGTTTTATATTTGTTATTTGCTTGTTGTAGAAGCACTATTACATAAGTCTTTAAATTTGGTTTTAGTTTTATTTATTACTTTCTATTATTTATTTATTTATTTAACTGTATTTATATCCCGCTTTTCACCGGGTATTATTATGGTATTTTTATGGCAATTGCCTTTTTACATATGGTATTTATTTATTATTTATTATATATATTTCTAGATATATGGTATTATACTTATTTATTTATCTATCTATTGTCAGTTTTTAGCGTTCTACATGACAGATTTAAGTCTTTAGCGTTCCATGTGACAGATTTAAGGTATTTATTGAATCCTTTTTTGTCCTCCTCGTCTCTCTTCTTTTGCTTTTAATTTAACATTCATTTGTTTTTGTCAGTAGACTTTTATCTATATTCACTGATACATTCTTGTCTTTATATCATTATTTAAAACAAGCCGTATGGTCTATGTATCAGAACGATCCCTCACTGGTACACTGCTACAATCCTATGCTCTGTCAAGAAAACGTAAATACAGGTTGAAAATCTCACTCGGGGTTATTTGCTTTACTCGGGTCTCAGACTTTACATTGGCAAATTGTTACAGGTTTGTTTTATTCCCAGTACTATGCCAGTTAGCATCAACGACCCTTCTTTTTGCAAAATTTACCCCTTACTTTTCTTGTGTCCACAAAGACTAATATCGTGTTATAAACTTAGCTCAACAACGTGTGTTGTTGCTTTGACTTAGCTTATCCGTGATGCTTCTACACAAAATATTGGATCTCTGCTCTCATTCCACAAAGTTCCAATGAAGCTTCTATAAAAGGTATTTGATCATCGCACTCACTGCGAAAGTCCCAACGCTGTTCTCAAAAGCGCTCTCGCGTTTCGCTGTTACGGTTCTTCAGGGGACCGTGGATCAAACTGTAATATACCAAACAACACATATAATTATTAAAAGTTTATGATCTTTTAATGATATTATATTTATATATTCATGTTTTTAACTATTTGATCTTATTTTTAATATGCCTTTAGAATTGCAGGTATTCTGCCTGCTTGATTAACATGTTTAATGTATTAATTAAAGTTAGGTTTTAATTGTATTTATTATATAGATGTTTATGATAATTTATTATTATTTATCATTATTATTATCATTTCTTTTTGAGGTGTGCTCCTTTTAAGACCCCCTGAAGAAGGCTTTTTAGCTGAAACGCGTCGGGGCATAATAAACAAGGTTTTTCACCTATAATTGTTGTCAGTCCTGGTTCTGTTTTTTTGTTCTCTTATTGGTGTGCGGATACCTCTGCTCTTTTTGGCACTACATGGTTAGAAGGGACATTTTTCAGCTGATGATTGTTTTTATTGTCAGCGGGTCCTTCCTGGATAGACACAGCTTCCCTGAAGGTGTATTTTGCAAAAGATTATACAGATTCTAATTCGGACCATATAGTCTATATGTTGATGTATCCTTGTGGGCTAAAATATGTGGACCGTACTGTTCGCCTGGTATAACAAGAGATTGGGTGAACATAAGTCTAGAATTACTAATTGGGTGTTGTCTGCACCATTATAGATCACTGCTTACAATTTAACCATACTTTAGCTCAATTTCAATGGCAGATCATTGATTTTGTTCCTCCTACTTGGTGCGGTGACAGGACTGCCCATCTTCAATTTTGTAAGCAACGCTGAATTTTTCAATTACATACAGTCTCTCCAGCCGGTTTGAACTTGGAACTTGAATGGATCTTTGCTTTAAAATCTTTTCTGTGTGATTGTTGTGGTCAGTTTGACATCAGATGCTTGATTTTTAAAGAGCAGGAGTTAAAGGTTTCATTTGGATACTTTGGATGGAAGCATGCTATTTTGATGACCAGAAGTTTATTATGTCCTGAGGCAGAACCAATAAGATTATTATGGTTTAAAATGGGTGCTCCGTCGGGGTTGTGGTGAGCAGTGCAGTTGGAGAGTGATCAGCTGGCAAGATAAGAGTTTGATCTGTTCTCCATTCTGTCTCTTCCTCAAAGGTCTATTTAAAAGCATTGTATTCCTGCTGTAAGACCATTGTATCTTTTGATCAGATAAGTCTTATACGAGTTTTTTAAGTCTGCTATTAAAATGAATAAAATGGAAAGTTTGTTGCAAGGGGATTAACTCTCCCTATACACAAACTATCCGACAAAAAGAATACATAGTTCTAGTTCTGGGTTCCTGTTTTTACTTATTATATGACTGTATCATGACTGGCATTGCCCCTGATTTTCCCACAAACCACCCTGGTTTTAACTGGGCATTTTTACACGGTCTGTGGGGATATTCAAAGGCACTAACCAGTTAGTGCTGTTCAGTGCATTTTTTCCTAGCAAAATGTGCCAGCACTATGCAGGGTTTGTTCATTAATATATGTGTTCCTGTGACCTTCAAATATGCTGTGGTTACATCTCTACTCCAAACAGCCTTCCTAGATCCTACCTGTCCTTCCAGTTATCAACCTGTCTCTCTCCTCCCCTTTGCTTCAAAACTACTTGCATGAGTGGTTCACCGCCACTCTCTTGACTTTCTTTCTTCTCAAGACCTTCTGGACTTACTGCAATCTGACTTTTGTTCTCTACAGTCCACAGAAATGGCTCTTGCCAGTCTCCAGTGCTTCTCCTTGTCAAATCCAAAGGCCTCTAATCGATTCTTATCCTTCTTGACCTTTCTGCTGCCTTTGACACTATTAATCGCCACCTTCTCCTCAATACTCTGTCCTTGCTTGAACTTAGGGGCTTTGTTCTGTCCTGGTTTTCTTCTTATCTCTCCCATCACACTTTTAGTGCATGTTCTGGTGTACCTCAGGGCTCTATCTTAGGACCTCTCCTTTTCTCTCTCTACACGCAGTCCCTTGGTGCACTTATTTCCTCTTATGATTTTCAGTACCATCTCTATGCTGATGACTCTCAGCTCTATCTTTCTGTGTCTGAAATCTCTCCAGGAATCCAGGCCTGGATCTCTGCCTGCTTATCTGACATCACTGCCTGGATGTCTCAGCACCGTCTGAAACTGAACATGGCCAAAACTGAGCTTCTTACCTTTCTCCCTAAACCCACCTCCCCCCTTTCTCCCTTTTCTATTTCTGTAGATAAGTCTACACTCCTCCCTGTTTTTTCAGTTCACAACCTTGTGGTCATCTTTGACTCTACTCTCTCCTTCTCGGCACACATCCAACATAGCTAAAACCTGTCGCTTCTTTCTCTATAACATTGGTAAAATTTTTCCCTTTCTTTCTACACACACTATTAAGACACTTATCCACTATTTAGTCACTTCTCGTCTAGACTATTGCAACCTCCTCCTTGTTGGTCTCCCTCTGAATCATCTCTCTTCCTTTCAATCTGTTCAAAACTCAGCTGTGCGGCTAATTTTCTGCCAGCCTCGATAAGCTCATATAACTCCTCTTCTCAAGTCGCTTCATTGGCTCCCTATCCATTTCCATATCCAGTTCAAACTTCTCCTACTGATCTATAAGTACACTCATTTTGCTGCTCCTTACTACCTTTAGTCTCTTTTCCTACACCCCTCCTCGGGAACTCCGCTCTTCTGGCAGATCCCTTCTATCTGTGCCCTTCTCTTCTTCTGCCAACACCAGACTTTGATCTTTCCACCTTGCTGCTCCTTATGCCTGGAACAAACTACCTGAGTCTGTGCGTCAGGCTTCATCTCTGTCTCTTTTCAAATCCAGGCTGAAAACTCACCTCTTGGAGGCCGCTTTTGGATTCTGATCCATTTTGTCTCCTACGTGTTTCCTTACCATTCCCCTAGATATACCCTTGCCCTCAGATGTTGTGTGGTCTTTCTTAACTAGATTGCAAACTCTGACGAGCAAGGATCATCTTTTACATGTGTCTGTACAGCACCTCGTATGCCTTGTAGCGCTACTCTAATGATTCGTAGCAGTAGCGTCAATTTCAACAGGTAATGAAAAAGATGCTGGTACTCAATACCACTGAGTATGCCCTCAAAAAAGAGTTGATGCTGCTGAAGATTGGACTCAGAACTTTTAGATGGTTGGCAAGTCTGTTAACTGGCTAAAACATTTTAAAAGCCATGGAGGGTGTTGAATTTTCAAAATCATGCATGAATTTTCAGTCAGAGTTCCCACACAAATCAGTAGGTGTTAAAAGTATACATGACAGCTTTTCCTGGGATAATTTTCAAAATGAAAGTATATATGTACTTTTCGCTAATCTGGGAGGATATAAAATTACCCCCATACATGATAATTTTATAAGGAGGCGCCTATTTTTAGAAAGCAAAAACGTACCTACTTAGGTGCTATTTAATAAAGAAAAGTAGGTGCCTATTTTTCTTTATAAAAAACTAGTGTAAGTAGCCGAAACCATATCTTGAATGTAGGTGCAACCATTTATACCGGCTCACAAGGTGCTGTACACACGTAGATTAAGGTATTTTATAGTCTCCATGCATACTGGTGTGCTCCACCCACACTCTGCCTAAACTCACCCTTGTGCATGCCCACAGTGAAAGTACGCACCATCAAATCAATGTGTCTACTTTTACGCTGGCTGCTATGTTGTAAGAGCCGATTTAGGCATGTGCGTTGCAACATAAGCAAGCAAATGATTAAAACAACCCATTTTAGACACCTACTCCCACATTTCAAGTAGGCATCTCCTGAAGAAATCACCCCTAAAGGTTTTCAGAAATGTAAAACATTTTTTTTCCATAATAAAAAAAAATGGACACAGAGAGCCTGAAATAAACTGTATTATGTATGCGCTTGGGCTCTTTGCGAACCCGAGTCAGTGCGTCAGGCTTCATCTCTGGCCTTTTTTAAATCCAGGCTGAAAACTCACCTCTTCAAGTCTGCTTTTGGATCCTGATCCACTTGGTCTCCTGTGTGTTTTCTTGCCACTCCCCTAGTTGTATCCTTGTCCTCAGCTGTTGTATTGTCTGTCCTGACTAGATTGTAAGCTCTGATGAGCAGGGACCGTCTTTTACATGTGTCTGTACAGTGCTGTGTACGCCTTGTAAGACTATACAAATGACAAGTAGTAATAGCAGTAATAGAAAACCACCTGAACCCCTGTGGAGTAATTAGCAGAGTTCACACTTATAATATGTTTTTCATGCTAATGCACAGCAATGTTTGCTTTCCCAGTTAGGCCATTAGTTTGAGTGTGTGTGGGTACGTGAATATACAGTATCTGCTTATATGTGTATTCTTGTGTGTAAGAGAAAGAAAGCTTTTTCATCTTCGAAAAGATTGTCTTTTTTTTTTTTTTTTTTTTGCTTCCAATGTAAGGGGCAGACAGAGTTATCTGGACAAGGAGACATTCCTGTCTTCATTTTTGCCAAGAGATTAGAGGTGGACTTGAGGATTTACAGTTTTAATCAGAGAAGGAACTGGAAGTGTTATCATTTTCTTAGGATTATTTCTGGTTTTGGCGTCTGCTTGCCTCTGGAATAATGATGAAAATGACATGAGGTTGAATCCCCTCTTATTGACACTTCAGGGTTTTATGGTGTTATGAAAATTTACAGTCACTCGCACAGCAGTACTAGTAACTGCTTTTAAGGCAACTGAATTGGCAGTTAAACAATCCCATTTTAGTTCCCATTTCTATTTCAGTTCTGAGGGGATATTAGCATTCAAGGGAGCTCTTCCTACCTAGCTCTTCCTACCTAGCCTCTCCTACCATTAGGGATCACAAAAGCTGAGTCCATTTGTGGGTTGATTCTTATCAGAACCCTACGCAGGCATCACACAGCTAGGTAACTTAATCTTCATAATTGAAGAATGGATTTATGGAGGCAGATTTAAAAAAAGCACCAAATGCACCATTGATGTGACAAAACACAAGTTACATGCCTTCTATTCCAAACAGCGCAAAAATCCTAAAAAAAAAAACCCTACATTAAGGCAAGAAATGAAAGAAACATTTAATAGCCAAAGACGAAAGCTTTGTGGTTTGGAGATAGGCACCTTTTTATCGGGATGACTCTAGCCAACCCAGGAGCGCTGCTGTAAGATTGTTAACAAACTTACAGTACTCAAGAATACCAGGAGCCAATTAATGAATAGGATACATTCTTTTGTTGACCTCTGGGACTACAACTAAAGTCCTTTCTGATACACGAAACCATTTGATTATGACAAATTTCTTGCTCAGTGTCTGCTGTGAGTGACCAAGAAGCACATACATCATAGTTGCAGCCCTCTGTTTAAAGCCCACTTAGAATGGCACTGTCAAAACTAGTTATCTTTCCTAGCACTCACTATCAATATTGATTAAGAGTAGGTTGTTCAGGAGACTGTGAGTTATCTATAATGTAGAGCAACACTATGCTGCTGCGACTGGTATTTAAAGGCACCAGTCTCGGAAACCTAGTAACATTTGTTGCATATAAAAGTTCTATTTATCTCAAAATCCTATCACAGAACATCTCTCTGGTGACATTTCCATTTGCAATATTGCTTATTGCATGTTTTTATGTATTTCTGATATACGTACACCCGTGCCAGATCGCTGGTTGTTATTTGGAAGGACACTAGTTGCTACTTGTTTGTGTATTGCTCTGATTTTGAATAGGAGACGTGGAGGTAATTTGCTTTCATATGCATTGCTTCCGCCAGGCACACATATAATACTGCTTTACTGCTTCTCACCAATTTGTCTATATAGAAACACTCCTTAAAACCCTTTGAAGGCCTACTTTAAATTTTTAATCCACATTCTGCAGCCGGGTTAATTTTTGCATATTTCAGGAAAATTGTACCCGTCTTATTCAATATGTTCTAATAGTGATTTTCCTTCTGCTATGGTCATGTATTATATACCATTTGATAGGAATATTTAGTCAGAATTTTGGATCCCGAGAGTTTTGGGCTCGGCCTGGAAAGGGTTAACACTCTGCATTGGAAAACAGATTCTATGATCGGTAGCACTCACAAATCTGCATGGACAGGATTTACTTGGAGATGGACATTAAGACTGTATTTACCTTCAGTCTGAGCAAAATATTACTGCATGATTTGTAATTCATATTTCATTTGCATACATTTAAATATTCTTATTCTGGAAGCATGCTCCTTTCCATAGCTAGGGGAAAAACACCTGAGTGATTCGGTCTGAAGTAACTATTGTAGTTTTATTTCACTTTCTTTTAGATGCTACTAAGAAGACAGTAAAAGTGAAGAGATTGTGAGCACAATGTGAGGTTTCTCTCTGCAGTTTAACCCATGGCCAGCCACATTTTTTGCATGCAAAAGACTTGTCTGGAGCTAGGAGGTGGAAAAGGAATTGTGAATGGCGCATAGATACCGTAAGTGAATCAGTTGAAGTGAACCGGCAGAGTGGAAAATTGAGACCAGTGTTTCACTACAGTCTAGTAACTTTTTTAATTTCAATAAGTGATATATCTGATTGTAGGGAAGAAATGAAAACCTTTTCTCATGTTGAAGTTAATTGAAGCCCTGTTTCATACCATGCTGTACATCTAGAAAAAAACCCATACTTAATACATAGAAGTGTCATTAAGATATATGACTCCTTGAGTGCTGAAGGCACTTGGCTGTTGGACTCTCCCATAAGCCTGTAAATCTTTAGGACCTCAGATCTTCTGCTGATGTATATTGTATGCTGTGTACCATTTAAATACTATTAGGAAAGGTAAAATGAAGTGAGGACGAAGTGACCTGCACCCACGCGGAATGAAATTTGGAGAATAAACGGTGCTACTGAATACCTAAGTAGCTGTTCAATGCCCTTTATTTTATTTTCTCTGATACCAGACCGGAGAAAATAAATGACTTTGCAGCTCTCTTCCCCTGCCACTTTAAAAAAAAATGTTCCCGTTCAGCTCTTAAAGTTCAAGAATTCATACTCACTGTCCTCCTGCCAATGTCTTCTGATAATAAGATCAGAATGAATGGAGCCGAGCTGGTGAGGCAGCAGAGGTTATAGAGTCTACAGACATCGGATGATGAAGACTAAGAGCTCAGATGATTACTGTTTGTAAGTATTTGACGTGTTAGACAATACAGATCAGTGGGAGGAAATTCATAGCAGTTTGCCTAGGTTGGGAAGCTAAGCAGACACCTATTATAAACCTGTTTTATACAGACACATAGGCATATATGTGCCTTTATAAAATGGCCTCACAAAAGCAGCTCAAATGCTGATGTAAATACACGCCGCTGAGGGATGCGTACAGGTGCCAAAGGTACCTAGTAAAAGAGGCTAGGGGAGGTCAAGGAGGTCATTTTAGAAGCTCTGTTCATGATTTGCATGTCTGAAAACACCCGTGCACATGTGCAAATCATATCCAAGCCCCAAGAGCTATTTTAAAAAGAGCCAAATTTACACGTGTCCGGCGTGAGCACATCCATGGGACACGGTGGAGGTGTGGTTGGGGCAGAAAGAAAAAGAACCACATGTATCTCCAATGTCAGCATAGCGCCGCAGGTTTAAACCCACCAGCGGGTTAGACCGTCTCCTCAGCACAAATCGGCATTTCGAAAGTGTTTGCGTCAGCCAGCTCTCAACATTAGGGATGACAGGGGTACTCCCTGTTATCGCCATGACGATTTTCTCCCCTCATAAAAGGATAGAAGGTGAATATCGAGCCCTCTTTGTATACTGCTGCAGCGCTGCACATCTCTCCATTTGTAAAATGACAGGCTCGGATGAGTTTGTGGCAACATTTCCACTTGCACATTTTGAAATGCTGGCGCAGACATGTCTATGTTGCCCGTTCTGCCAACGAGCTTATTTTGCGCATGCATGTTTCTAAAATCAATTGTTTCCCTGCATGCATCTGGGGTTTTATCCTGCATGTCCCCATTTCCTTGAATGTTGACGGAGATGTTTATCTTTTGGGGAGGAGTGAGGTCGACTCTAGAATGCATTAACACATGGCCCTCCCATGGAATTTCGGAGGTTTTGGCTTGCTCGATCGAGCACCTAAACGGCCTTTCTAAAATGTGACTTTACACCTTCCCAAAACCTGGTGGGCCAGTTTAGGCGTACTTCAAGAGCCTCGGTCTTCCCAATCTACAGCCACATTTGGTTGCAGGAGACACACTTGCAAAACTGGATATCATGATGATCTCCACCACCTTTTGTTTAAAAAACAAGCAAACGAGCAGAGGTTTCATAACAACCCCCGTCCCCCCCAGTGGCACACAGAAGGCGACATGTTTAATTGCATACTATCCTTGGCAGTTATGGAGCCAGTCTCACTAGATAAACTGTGAAATCTCATGGATCGTCGCAAGACTGGCTCTGCAGCAGCTGGGGATGACCTATAATTAAGTGCATCTTCTGCTGGGTGCTAGGTGGGTGGTGGTGGTTGTGAAACCTCTTTAGAGGCTGAGGCAGACAGCAATCTGAAGACAGTGTGCCAGAATGTTGAGTTACAGCCCGGAGGTGAAGCTCCATTTGGAGCAGCTCTGGGCACAGTTTCAAGGATCAAGAGCCGATGCCCCGCAAGTCTGTGCTGCCGCTTGATAGCCCCAGGCCCATGCAATGCTTTTGGCAGAGCTTTCTGAAGTCACAGAGCCTCAGCCTCTGAAGGAGCTACACTTTTTAAAGCATATGATGCTGATGTTTTTACTTTAAGTCAATTGATTATACCTTGGACACAGATGGAACATGCTGAGTAGAAGAGTCAGCATAACTGAAGCCTGTGGGAGGAGGGAGAATGTGAGAACAGGCTCATATTGGACGCAGGGAGAGAGAAATCATGGGTGGCCAGAGGAGGGTGAATAGGGTGACAGAGTGGATATGCTGCTTGGGGTGGGAAAAGGAAGGCTAGGGATACAAAGATGGGATGCTGTGGACAGGGGTGGATCTACTGTTAAACTAATGAAGCGTAAGCTTCAGGGCCCCCTAATCACAGAGGCGCACCAGAAGCGAATTTAGTCCACATTGCTTAAAAATTTTGAGTCTACTGTATGAGAAGGTTTATTTTTAAAAAAATTAATAATATAGTGTAATTCAATACAAAATAATAGTTAAAATAAAAATTAAAAGGTTATTAAAGTATCATGTAGGCTAGCCATACACAAAAAAATGTTCTAAGATGTAGTGGTTAAATTTTTAAAAGGTTTGTGGTGATTTGTCATGGAACAACCCCATTGAAGAAGATAACAGTGGTTACTCAAACATCATTGTTGTTAGCGAAGGGGCCGCCATAACAATTCAAGCTTCAGGGCCCCAATAATGTAAATCCGCCACTGGCTGGGGATGAGGGGGAGGAATAGATTAACAGGGAGATAGCTGACACAGGGGGAGTACTAAAGACAATGGGAAATGCTGGACAGGAGAGTAGGGAGACAGACATGAGATGCTGGACACGGGGGGGGGGGGGGGTTAGAGAGACAGAGGAGATGATGGACATAAGGGAGTAGGGAGACAGAGGCTGATGCTGTATGGAGTGGGGAAGAAAGAGAGTGAATGCTGGATGGAGGAGGGTTATGAGAAAAAGGATGCTCCATAGAAGTCTTCCTTTCCGCTTTACCTTTTAATATTTATTTGCAGCCATTATGTGATCTGATAAAGTTCCAAAACATTCTGTATCACTTGTATGCGGATGACATAATGTTATATTTTCCCTTCACCGCTAGTTTTGATTTTCATGAATCACCAATTAGTTGTTTTGATAGAATTGTAGCTTGGCTTGCTGAGTGTGGATTAGCGGTGAATTTTAGTAAAACCAATGTACTTTTGATACCCGTGATTCAAACTTTGTGGCACCTCCTACGCTTCAAGTACAGCAAGTCAATCTTACAGTGAAAGCTGAAGTCTGATATCTTGGAATAATCTTGGACCGCAACATAACCATTCAATCCCAGGTTAGCCAGGTCATTAAAAGTACCTATTATTGAATAAAAATTGCTGCCAAAGAGAATTTCTGCTTGATTACTGTAACATTATCTATCAAGGTCTGCCTGTCTACAGAGTTAAGGGTCTGCAAATGGCCCAAAACACCGCTGCCAAGTTGTTTCTGGGGCAACGAAGGTCAATGCATATAACACCCTCCACTTTTGCAACAGCTCCATTGGTTACCTGTTGTCACTAGAGGGCAATATAAAGTGCTACTACTTGTATTTAAAATTACTTACTTGCAGCTGATTGTTTAAGTTTGAAGTTGTGTAAAATATACTACCACTCTTCTGATGCGTTCCTGTTTGCATGACACCTTTGTCATTTCATGACTGAATACCTATAGGAACTAGTTTACCCAGACTAGAGTTTGTAAACTCTGTGCCCTGGATTTGTGGAATTCATTGCCCATTGACCTGCATGCAATACGCAACTTACAGGACTTTCATAAAAAAACGGAAGTTTTCTGAATATTATGGGACATACTAGGAACACAACAGAAGGATCATTTAACTCTCCTAGTTGATAGAATTGTATTTTATGTTAGTCTTGATGTCTTGCTTCTTGTAATATTATAACTGCTGACTGTTACCTGTTTTGACCTATAGTGACTAAGTGGGAAATAAATTGGTTAAATAAATAAAGGTGATGTTGAATGGAAAGGGAAAGTTTGCGAAAGACTGCAGAATAAGAGAAAGGAGAATGGCAGGGTTGGGGTGAGGGAAGGAGATAGAAAACTGTAGTAGATGCAATAAAAAGAGGGAGATCGAGGATTGAATAGTAAAAAAGTATAACATCTGAGTGGATAGAGAGGAAATAAAATACCTGGAAAGAAGCTGTAAGGAAAAGATCTATGTCAGAGATGGATGTAGGGGAGGATGTGAAGAAGACAGGAGGAGAGAGAAAAATGACAAATAGACAGAAGACACTGGTAAAAGAGTTAAGACAGAGGAAAACAGACACCAGAGACTGGGACCAGCATTATTAGAAAAAGAAATGGTAGACAACAAAGAGTTTTATATTTTGTATTTGGAATATGTACGTTTTTGAAATTTACATCTGTTATCTTCGGGGGCAGCCCAAGGGCATTGCAGGGCCATGTGTGGAGACTAATTGTGGGGCCTCATTTGCATAAATATTTGCATATCTACTGGGCCTCATTTGTAAATTTCTAATTTAATTTTAAAACCTATATGCTGCCCATATAAAATTTTAAGCAGCTTTCAAAGAAGTCCTTCACAAGCTTCTTTTTTGTCCTAACAATGATTTAGGAGTATGTTTACTAAACATTAATGTGTGTTAAGTTCCATTAACCGGGGTATCCGGATGCCCTACTCGGCATGGATCCCCCACCCCTACATCCCCCACCCCCACCCATTGACAAAGCAAGCAGACGTCAAGTGTTGGTGTCAAAGCATGGTCGCAGCTTTTATTAACAGTAAGAAAACACCGGCCCAACATGGGCCAACTCAGCAATTCAAAGCATAACAGAGAAGAGCCTCCTCCCCCCCCCCCCACCCGTCATCCGGATGATGCCCGCCACCAGCCGTATAGCAAAGTGGAGCACCATCCAACCCCACCCCCCCCCAGTTACCCCTTCCCGCCCGCCTCGCCATGTTAGCAAAGGCCGGCTGAAGGGGTTGCCTAATTCCGGGTAGAGACCCCAACCGGGACGTCTCTCCCAACCCACATAGCCGTGCCGCTCACATGGAAGCGGCCTCCAGCTGAAATGAGCCGCCGGGTCAACGAGCACCAGCTCGCCACCCCGCTCACGAGGCCCGAGAATGCCAACCTAGCACCCCCCCCCCCCCCCCTGCGACACCATCCCAACCCCCCCCCCCCCCCACCCGCAAACACGGGAGGGTGGGAGGGAAACCTTCTCGGTCGCAAGCAAGGAGGGAAAGGGGAATTCGCCAGCCGGCGTTCCCTCCTTGCTCGCACTGCCTCCGCCCCCCGCTCCTCCACCGACCAATCGTCGAGCTCCCTGAAGGAGCACGTGGAGGGTTCCAGGCGCACGCAGTTGCGCCTCGACCCCCCCCCCCCAGCCCCCGACGAGAAGCGGCCTGCCTCGTGGCCGGGCCCCGGGAACCCGGTTACCAGGCCGCCGCGGGACCGGGGCCCGGCGGCTAAGCCGGTTAATAACCGGGGTATCCGGATGCCCTACTCGGCATGGATCCCCCACCCCTACATCCCCCACCCCCACCCATTGACAAAGCAAGCAGACGTCAAGTGTTGGTGTCAAAGCATGGTCGCAGCTTTTATTAACAGTAAGAAAACCGGCCCAACATGGGCCAACTCAGCAATTCAAAGCATAACAGAGAAGAGCCTCCTCCCCCCCCCCCCACCCGTCATCCGGATGATGCCCGCCACCAGCCGTATAGCAAAGTGGAGCACCATCCAACCCCACCCCCCCCCCCAGTTACCCCTTCCCGCCCGCCTCGCCATGTTAGCAAAGGCCGGCTGAAGGGGTTGCCTAATTCCGGGTAGAGACCCCAACCGGGACGTCTCTCCCAACCCACATAGCCGTGCCGCTCACATGGAAGCGGCCTCCAGCTGAAATGAGCCGCCGGGTCAATGAGCACCAGCTCGCCACCCCGCCACCGGCGCTAGGTAGCGTGCTATCCTAGCGCCGCCCCCACCAAAGAAAGCTGCGACCTGCACCATGACTCAAGCGCCTCCTGCCAGTCGTTCAAAAGAAGATCCTGCCCCACCGGGGCCAGGTGAACCCCATCGAGCCGGTAAAGACCAGCGCAAGTAACATCCGCCCAGAGGTGCCGAACCTGAACCCCACCCGTCTGCTGGACCCAGCGCCCGATCTGCCGGTTAATCTTGCACAGACCCCGTGACCAACGCCGCTGGGTCCATCAAGCAGGGCGGGGCACAATGTCCGACCACACAATGGCCACCCCAGGGAGGACCCCGCGCAATAAGGCAATGTCTCTCTGAACAGTCCCAATGAATTGACGGCAAGCCCAACCGGCCATGTCATTGCCGCCCAGGTGCAACAGCAGCACGACCGGCCGCCGGCGCCGCCCGAGCTCTGCTTGAACACAATCCAGGAGCTGGTCCCAGTGCATGCCGCGGCGGCCCATCCAGCACAATCGCACTCCGGCTCCGGCGAGACCCAGGTGCACACCCAGCGGCCGCACCGCCGCGCGCCGCTCCGCCCAATAGACGAAGGAGTGCCCGATGATCCACCAATCGCCGGACGCCGCTCCATCTGAAAGCAGAAAGAATGGACTACCACCAGCCAGCCACTCTGCAATAGGAAACAAAGGATTAGCGCCCCCCCCCCAGCCCACCCCTCAGCAGGCAGACCGCTACCTCCACAGCACCCCACGCTAGACCGCCCCGTCGCCTGGGGACGGGCGAACATACCCGACGCAAGCACCCGATCGCCAGCGGCCAATCCGCCGAATCACCAGCGGGTCTAACCCAGCAGCCGCCGCGCTGGTAGCCGCTCCGATCCGAAACGAGTGCGACGCGTAACCCCGCTCGTCATGACCCAAGGCCCGCAGGGCCAGGCGTAACACCGCCGTGAACTGAAACTGCGTCACCGGCCGGCCATCCGCATGAAGGAAGAACTGGCCATGCGCCACGGGGCGCAGCGACACGTACGCACAAAGAGCCCGCACAGGACAGGATAACAAGGGAGGGATGGCGCTCAGCAGGACCCAGGCCCCATTTCCGGACTGGTCCGTCTTCGAACGGGAGAGGAAAATGCGAACACGCGCAGGCTGCACCCGGACGTGGCCCGCCGCCAGCCCCCCAAAAGCCCCACGCCGCGCCGACCGTGGAACCAGCTCGGACACACGAAAGGCGCCGAAGAAGGCAGTGGTGAACAAAGCGTGAAACAACACCGCCTCAAAGTCCGAGGCAGCCACCCGTGGCAAAACCTCACAAATCTGCAGCAGGAGCTCGTGAGATACCGGGCGCCGCCAATCCGGCGGGGCCGGCAGCGCGCGGGCCCAACCGGCGAGCAACCGCCCAACCAAAAAGGAGACACGCGGATTCCCCCAACCGGCCGCCTTACAGAAGAAGGAGAAGCCCGCGAGCGCCCCAGTGACAGCCGACCGCGCCCATCCCGCCTTCTTCGCCCAAAGCACAAAGCGGCCAGTCAGGTCCTCAGGCACCTCCCCCCCAGCCCACCCATGCGCACGCAAAAAGGCACTCACCTGAAAATAGCCCCTACGGTAAGTCGTCCAGGTACTACGGGCCACCGACGACGCCAAGAGATCCATCAGGTCGGGGTCCCAATCGTCCAGAGATGCTCCGGGACCCGCGAGGGCAGCTCGTCCGCACCAGGCGCCAGTCGCCGGAACTGCTCCCACTGAAAACGGGATAGCGCATCAGCGATCGAATTCTGAGAACCCGGCACGTGCCGCGCCCGAGCGGTGACATTCAACCGCAAGCAAGCCAACACGAACACCCTCATCAAGGCAGCCACCCTGGGGCATCGGGGAGCATGGCGGTTCAGAACCTCGACGACCGCCGCGTTGTCGCACCAGAAAACGACCCGCCGATCACGCAACCGGTCAGGCCAGACCCAAAAGGAGACCACGATAGGAAACAGCTCCAAGAAGGTGATATTCCGCGTCAAGCCAGAGCGCACCCTAGCCGCAGGCCAAGGCTCTGCACACCAGGCACCGTGACAGAAGGCCCCGAAAGCGAAGCCACCCGCCGCGTCGGTAAACAACTGAAGGTCGCGATTCGACAACTCGGGCCGCTGAAGTACGGAGCTCCCATTGAACCCAGCCAGGAACGCGTCCCAAACACGCAGATCCTCCCGCATCCCCAAGGACACACGAATCCGATGGTGCGGCAACCGCACCCCCGCCATCGCCAAAGAGAGGCGCCTCGTAAAGGGCCTCCCCATGGGGAGGACGCGGCAGGCAAAGTTCAGATGCCCCACCAACGACTGCATGACGCGAAGGGAAGTCTTCGCAGCGGCACAGACCGAGGCCACCAGCACGCGGAGGCGATCCACCTTCGCCGCCGGCAAGCGAACCACCATCGCCACCGTGTCAATCTCAATGCCCAGAAAGGTGAGGCAAGTAACCGGTCCCACTGTTTTGTCCGCCGCTACGGGAATGCCAAACTCGGCCGCCACGCGGAGGAAGGTGCTCAAAAGAGCGGGACAGGACGGAGTACCCTGGGGCCCGACAAACAGAAAATCGTCCAGATAGTGCACAATGCTGGAGACTCCCGACTGCCGTTCCACAACCCAGTGCAAGAAGGTACTGAAGGCCTCAAAATAGGCACAGGAGATCGCGCAGCCCATGGGCATACACATATCAAAGTAGTACCGAGCCTCGAAACGAAAGCCGAGCAAAGGGAAAGCAGAGGGGTGAACCGGCAACAGGCGGAACGCCGATTCGATATCCACCTTGGCTAGAAGGGCACCCGGTCCGCACTGACGGACCAGGGAGACAGCGGCATCAAAGGAAGCGTAGTGCACTGTACAGAGCTCGCAAGGGATACGGTCATTGACGGAGTCGCCCAGAGGGCAGGAGAGGTTGTGTATCAACCGGAACGTACCCGGCTCCTTCTTTGGAACCACGCCCAAGGGTGAAACCGTGAATGGGGAAAAGGGGGGGTCCGAGAAGGGACCCGCCACTCGGCCCAGAGCACATTCCTCCGAGATCTTGGCGCGCACGAAGTCCCCGTGGAGCCGCGCAGAGGCGGCGTTGCGAGAGCTACACGAAGCGGAGGACCCCCGGACAGGAATGCGAAAACCCTGCGTGAACCCCCCCAGAATCAAGCCGGCCGCCCCACCCCGCCGGGAACGCCCGTACTCCAGCAGCCACGGTTGCATCGCCATGACACGCACCGGGGTAGCAGCCAGGCCGCGCGACACCTCACTTCCCCCCCGCAGGGGCCCCAGCGACCCCCTTTCTGCTACACTTCGCGGCCGCATGCGCACCGCCGCACAAGGAGCAAGCGTGCTTGAACTTGCAGTCCGGGAAGGGGCAAGACGCCTTGTTGAAGCGCCAACAGACGTCCCCCCCGGCCCCCCCCGCCTTTTGCAATGGCAAAGCGGAGCCGGGGGCACGAAAGGACCGGCCCCCAGGCGACGACGAGGACGAGCCCGCCTTCACCCCCGCCGCACCGGTCCCAACGCCGCGGCCCCTAGCGGACATCTGGGTCAGCCACAGGTTGATGTCCTTGGTCCCCCACTGCAAGAGGCTGTTCTCCTCCATCTGGTCCCGGAACTCCTCATCGTAATTCAACCAGGCCCACCCTTCGTGGGCCTGGGACGCCGCCAGAATGTTGTCGGCGTAAGCCAATAAGGCCCCGAACTGGTCCGGGAAGTAACGCCCCCAAACACTCGCCAGGCGCAAAAAGGCACGCGTCCAATTGAGCGTGTTGCGAGAGACCTTGCGCACACGGCCCGCCTGCTCATCGTCCTTACGCTTTTTCCTGCTCTCCCCAGAGCGCTTACGGCCGTCAAGCAGGCGGAAGATGTCAATATATCTACGACGCTTGATCCGCCGATGCAACTTCCGCGGAACCGACTCCCACAGCTCGGCGCACCGGACAACAGGTGTCCCGCCAGGGACTCCGCCATCCGCCGCCCCGGGAACAGAGCTGTGCGATGAGGCCGAGGACAACGACGAGGAGGAAGAGGACGAGGACGCCCGCCGGCAGCGACGGGCCCGCTTGCGCTTCCGTTTACGCTTGCCCGCCCCCCCGGCGCCCAGAACCGAGTCGGAAGCCCCGCCCACAATCCCAACAGAATACTCACCACTCCCCCCAGCGGGGGCAACCGGGGCATCCTCAGTGGGGGCGGCATGAGCCGGAACAACCGCTGATGCCGTGGCACCTGCAGGGCCCGCTCCCCCCAGCCTGTCGGATGCAACCATGTCGGTGACAGCCGTCGAGCTCCCCGGGGCCTGCGGAGAAAAAGAAGAGAAAGCAGCAGCCGGGGCCCCAGGGGTACTGAGAACCGCCGCGGGACCAACCCCCCAGGCGCGCGCCGAAGGCCCCAATCCCCCAGCCTCCCACGCCGCAGCACCCCCAGCCCCCCCTTGCCCTTGCCCAAACCACCCCCCCAACCACCACCCCAGGGGCCCAGACCCCCCCACGGAACCGCCCCAGACGCCCAAGGGGCCGTGGAACCAAGGAACCCCGGAGGAGGAGAAGCGACCACGGAGGAGAGGGGAGGCCCCACCCCCAGACAGGAAGGGGAAGGAGCTGGAAGCCAACCGCTCCCCGACCCGGGAGGCGGGTTGGGCATCGTAGCATGCGGGGACCCCGGCCCCGCAACGACCGAGTGGCCATGCTCAAGGATCCCTTCGAGCAATCCTAACTCCCCCTCCCCCCCCGAAATTCCCGTAGGAGGAGCCGGACCGCCCACAGAGGCTCCCTCAGCCGCAGGCGCGGGCAAGATGCGCCCCCTGGAGGCCCCACCCCCCCGGGCCCCACCGGCGCCGCTGCGTCCTCGCCCCTGCCGGGCCCCGGCCCGGGAACCGGTAGCCGGAACAGCAGGGGGCCTTGCCCTAGCGCGGCCCACGGAGGTGGACCCACGCCGCGCCATACTGCGCCCTCGAGCCCGGCCCCGCGGCCCTTTAGCAGCGCCACGCGCTGCAACCTGTTTGGCCATGGGTGCACCCAGTGGCCGAAGGGCGGAAGTGGCCTAGGGGCCTGCAGGGGAGGCCGGCGGCCCACCCAGTAGGGAAGTCAGAGCCTGCGCTGGAGGCTCAATTTATTAATACAGAGGCAGGGTATTATTATATGACCCCTTCTCTTTTTTTTTTTTTTTTGGTTAGTGGTGTAGCTTTTTTTTTTTTTTTTTTTGTATCTGCGGGGGAGGGCCCGCCGACCAACTACCCGACCCAGGCCCGCTATCCCCAGATGCACCGCCGGCAGAAGCAGGCAAGAAAACGGGCCCCCCACGTGCACCGGAATGAGCGCGCACGCCGACGGAGCAGCCCAGTGCGCAGCGAGCCGACAGGAAGACGGCACCCCCTGGCACCAGCGCCGCGCGGGTTGGCGTCGGCGCTCGAAGAAGGGACCCCACAGACCCGGCACACGACGGGGCGCCCAAGGCCCACAACCACCCGTACGGTAAGGCAGCAGAAGAAAATCACAAACCTTCTCGGTCGCAAGCAAGGAGGGAAAGGGGAATTCGCCAGCCGGCGTTCCCTCCTTGCTCGCACTGCCTCCGCCCCCCCGCTCCTCCACCGACCAATCGTCGAGCTCCCTGAAGGAGCACGTGGAGGGTTCCAGGCGCACGCAGTTGCGCCTCGACCCCCCCCCCCCACCCCCCGACGAGAAGCGGCCTGCCTCGTGGCCGGGCCCCGGGAACCCGGTTACCAGGCCGCCGCGGGACCGGGGCCCGGCGGCTAAGCCGGTTAAATACATAAATGAGTGTTGCTGCACTTAGCACATATTCAAATTTGTGAAAGCACATTAAACTTTAGTAAACATGCCTATTAATGAGTGTCTGAAAACCATTTGCATGTACAGTGAGGATAAAGAAAGGCTGCCATATTTCCGCATTACTATCCTGCAGTGCCAAATGCCAGGTGCATCACTACAAACCCTGCTCATTTTAGAACCCATAGCAAACCTGCCATATCATAACAGCACTACCAGGACTTACCCAACAACTAACCCTATTTATCAAAAGGTAGCACTACAAATACTAAACCACTACATCTCTTACCTGGGATAAGAGAATAAGTGGGTCTACTACACAGAAACTAGATGAACAGAATAGCACAGTTCTGTCATACATGCAAAAAGACAGACCATCATCAAATACAGAACAAGGGATCACAATTTAGAAATGTAAAGGCAATTGAACTGGGAAGCCCAAAAGTCAAACTTTGCACCACAATACTGGAAAAATGAAACTATGAAATTAATTTCCTCTTATACTGAACAAAGCACAAAGACATCAGCGCACATTTCCCAGAGCTGACATATTCCAGTTAATAAATTAAAAATAAAATAGTTTTTTTCTACCTTTTGTTGTTTGGGCATTTTATTTTTCAGTCACAATTGCCTCAGGATCTCTCTTTTGCATTCTTCGTGTCTTCTGCTAACTCTCCATTATCCGCAGTCTATTTCTCCTTTCTTCTCTCTTCTCCTATTTTTTTTCCGTTTTCTGTCTGCATCCGCCTCTGACATACTGATCTTTTGCTTTTTGTTCTTTTCTCCATTTCTTTCTTTACTCATTCATCCACTTAATTTCAACCCTCTGTCCTCAATCCCCTTTTGACTTTTCACCTAACATCTTTCCATCTACTCTTCTAACCTCCAGTCCAGCTTCCCCATTTCTCATCTCACTCCTTCGCTAGTCTCTTATTCTCCTGTCTTTCACCCATCACCCATTTCCTGTCACTTATCTCCTTGCCAGGTACCCATGGCCTCTCTCACATAGTTTCATCATGGCCACCATTTCACCCCTCCCTCTCTCACCACCACAATTCGGCATCTCCCAATCCCCTTGCCCTTCTGCTTTACACCCAAAGTCTAGCATCTCATGCTTTCTCTTCCACCTCCCCAGCCCTTTCCCCCCACCATAGACCATCAGCTTTCTACCCTCTTCACCTTTTCCATCCTCTCCCCCTGCAGTGCTCCAGCATCTTTCCTATCCCCTTAACAGTCCAGCATCTTCTCTCTCCCCTGTTCCTCTCCATTCCAGGCCAATATATCTCTTCTCTCTCACAACTTAAAATCCACCTCTCATATATATATAATATATACACCCCCATCTAGCATATCCCATCTCTCTTTTTCTCCATCTCTCCTCCCTCCTGGGAAAAAATCTTATGCAACACCGTTCCTGGCATCTTCTTTCTTTTTCTGAGTCAGCAGCAGAAAGATCTCATAGTTTCATCCCCAGCTTTATCTTTCTTTCTCTAAGTCAGCACGCAGCAGCCAGTGCTGCCTGTAGCATTCACTTCTGGTGAATGACCCTGCATACTGGGTGAATGCTACAGGCAGCATTGGCTGCTGTTGCTGACTCAGAGAAAGAAAGGAAGAAAGATGAAGCTGCACGATGTCAGAGCTGCATGCACAGTGAGCTGTGCCTGTTCCTGGGCCCACCATCTGAGTCCCCACTTCTTCTTCTTTCTTTTGTAGTCCCTAGCTGGCATTTGGAGAGAAGGTGATCCTCTTAGTCAATACGCTGCTGTAGATGCTGCTGGATTCCATGTGTTACTCGCAATATGCTTCCAACCTTGGTGATCAGTGGCAACATTTCTGGCCTCATTGATGGTAAGTTGTTGGTTCCATAGGTCTTCCTGAATGTGTTTGAGCCACGTTTTCTTTGGTGCTGCTCATTGAACCCTCCAGTAGACAGGTCACTCTCACCAGAGGAGTTTGTATGGGAGCCAACTGGTGTTCATTCTGCAAACATGGCCAAACCAGCACAGTCTGCATTTTTGGATTTGTTTTTTGACTGAGGATTGATGGTTGCACCTTGTCTGAATTGTCTCGTTTCAATGGCAATCATAAAGACAGACATTCAAAATCTATCTCAGGCATCACATTTGAAAGACTGAGTTTGTTCAAGTCAGGTTTGAGCAGGGTGCATGTTTCCAATCCGTATAGGAGAATTGGCAGGATCAGTTTCGGAAGAGGCAAATTTTGGTCTTGTTGGAGATATTGGCCTTCTTCTAGAGGCACCACTTGAGTGAGGCGAATGCTACTGTTGCCTGACCAATCCTGCTGAGAGCTTCAGTGGTGGATGCCACCTTTACCTCCTGTACCAGCGATCCCAAGTATTTGAATTCTTGGACCTGCTAAATTTGAATTCCATTGAGGTGAACAATGGCCTGTGATCCATCCGTGGTTGTAACTTTGGTCTTGTCTGCATTGATTCTTAGGCCATATGATTGGGCGATGTGGGCAATATGGAAAAGGATGTCGGTGGCCTCTGAATTTATGTCAGCAAATATAGCACTATCGTCTATAAACATCAACTCGGTCAGGAAGTTGTTCACACCATACTGGACCCCGCATCTGTCCTTGAATGTCTCCTCATTATTGCATAGATCACGATATTAAAAAGCAGGGGTGAGGTGATATCTCCCTGGCGGACTCCAATTTGGATAGGAAATTCCTTGGATAGCTCATTTCGGATCCACACGCTGCTGGTTGAGCCATTGTATGATGCTCGGAGAAGTTGGATGATCTTCATTAGTGCATGTTCATTCTCTAGTGCCCTCCAGAGGGTGGTTCAGTGAATACAGTCAAATGCGGATTTCTAGTCAGTGAAGACAATAATGGTTCACTTTCCACACCTGATCCTTTCTTCTACCAGTTGACGAATGGTGAATATTTGATTGGTACAGCCCCGATAGGCTAAATCCTGCTTGCTTTTCTCAGCTGGACTGTTCATGATGTTCCTGCAGCCTTTATTGTATGATCTTCATGAACACCTTGCCAACAATTGAAAGGAGGCTGATGCCACGGTAGTTCTTACATTCCCGGCTATCGCCTTTCTTTAGGATTGGCACGATGATGATTTCCTTCCATGCTGATGGAACTCATTCCATGCACCAGATGATTGTTAGAAGGATGTGAAGCTGTTGCAGCAGGATGTCTCCCCCAGCTTTGATCATTTTGGCTGTGACTTGGTCCACTCCGGGTGTTTTTCCATTCTTCAATGATGTTATTCTACACTTTAGTTCATCGACTGTTGGCTCACCATTGAGGAATGAATTCTCTGGCAGGTTGATAGGTGGTGGCTCTGGTGATGGTCTCTGGGGTGGATCATGGATGTATAGCAGTTGGAAGAATTCTTTCCACTGTTGCAGGCATTCACCAAGGAAGCTCACAAAGGTGCTGTCCGCTTTCTTGATGTTGTCATTGGTCAACTTGGTTTTGCCACTCAGTTACCTAAGGGTCTGATACAGAGTCTGGTACTCATGCCTGGATGCTGCTTCTTATAGTTTGGCTGTGATACCATTCCAGTAGGCTTCTTGTTCCGCCTTCATCTTCTGTCTGACCTCTTTGTTCAGTCGCCAATACTGCTCAAAGTCAACGTATTTGATTAGTTTCCATTTATCCACCAGATTCAGGCACTTTTCCAAAATCAATAGCTGTGTCCGATGATGGATGGGTAGGCATAGAGGGGTGTCACATTTCAGGATAGACGCCAATATCTGCTTTTCTTCTGCATTGACATCGTCCGATGGTTTGAGTGCTACAAATTTGTTGGATAGGGCAATTTGGAATTCTTGTCTGAGTGCCGGATCCCTCAGACAAGCCCAGTTCAGTTTGGCTGGTGGAGGTGCTTTGCACTTTGCCTGTTGTAATCGCAGCTGTACCTTGGCATGAATGAGGTAGTGGTCAGATCCAAAGTTGGGCCCTCACATTGCATGTACATCTTTGCGTGATGATCAGAATCAAGAGCTGATCAGGATGTAGTCCAGGATGACCGAGTTTTCGCCAGATGGGTTGCGCCATATAAGCTGGTGTTTGCAAGGGTGCTGAAAGTGACTGTTTCCCACTAGCAGCTTGTTTGATGAAGCGAAGGACAGCAGGCACAGTCTATTGTTATTGATCCTGCCATGGCCAAAACTACCCAGCATTTCTTCCCATCTGATTCTGCCTGCATTAGTATGGGCATTGAAATCTCCTGCCAGAATGATCAACTCTGTCTGCGGGAAGGAATCCAGCATGCGTTGAAGCTGGTAGTAGAAGTCAATCTTGGCTACATCCGGGCTGGTCTCGGTTGGAGCATAGATGGACAGAATATGGGTCTTAATTGTGCCATTGATGGTAAGAACTGCCAGATTATCCGATATTGCTTGGAAAGCAATTACACTTCTGGCAGCACATCTGTCTACCATAAAGCTGATGCCAGCTTCTCGTTTTCCACCACCAGAGTAAAATAGCATCATTGTTCCATCGATCATTGGCGTTTGGATGGTCAGTGTTCCAGATCCAATGAGAGGTAGTTTGAATACTGCGGCAATCAAGATTTTGCACTTCAACAATTGTATGGCGATGATTTCATTTTGTCCAACATGGTGTTCTGTTCACACATTCCACACAGCGATGCAAATTTCCTGTTTTGGTGTCATAAATTTGATTTTTTAAGTCCCCACTTACTCTCCCAATATGATCCAATCTTCGAGTCAGCCTGCTTCTTTTCTCCCACTCAATTTTAAAGTCTCCACCCAAGTCCCAGTCCCTGCTGTCCCCTATTTCCCTGTCCCCAGTATTGTCTCCTACATCCCTTCCATGCATCCCAGTTACTTCCTTCTCTGATATGCTTTAACTCTCTCTTTCCTCCTTCTTACCCCAGCATTCATTCTTATGCCCCTCTCTTTCAACTCTTCCCTCTGTATGACCTTTTTCTTCCCTCCCACTCAAGATATTTGTTCCTCTCTCCATCCTCACTCCCAAAGCTTCTTTTTTTCTTCCCCCCAGCCCCACCCCCACCCCTTCTGGTTCTGCCCCAGCATCAGCTCCCTTCTAATTCCAGTCCCTCCCAGTATCTGCTCCCTTCCAGTCTCCATCCCCCAGCATCAGCCCATTTTCAGTCCTAGCCACCCAGTATCAGTCCTTCTCCAGTTCCAGTCCCTCCCAGCATCAGCTCCCCTTCGGTCCCTCCATCCAGCAGCATTAGTCCTTTTCCAATCCTAGGCCCCCCCCCCCCCCAGTATCAGTATTCTTCCAGTTCCAGTCCCTCCCAGCATCATCTCCCTTCCAATCCCAGACTCCCCATCCCTCAGCATCAGCCCATTTCCAGTCCTAGCCCCCCAGTATCAGTCCTCCTCCAGTTCCAGTCCCACTCAGCATTGGCTCCCTTCTAGTCCCTTCATCTCCCAGTATCAGCCTCCCTCCAGTTCCAGTCCCTCCCAGCACTGTCTTCCTTTCAATCGCAGTCTCCCCATCCCCCAACATTAGCCCATTTCCCATTCTAGCCCCAAGTAGCAGTCCTCTTCCAATGCTAGTGGCTCCCCCCTCAAACACAAACACACACACACACACACACACACACACATGGTCCTGCATCTCGAGGGGTTCCACACGCACCTGACCAGCTTAAGACAGAGTTGGTGAGGCCAGATGCCTGGCTCTCCAACTCATCTCTGCACAGCTGAGGGAGTCACAGTGCTGTGTATGTTTTGTAGTACTATACAAATGTTCGGTAGTAGTAGTAGTAAACAGCCGCCGGAGCATTTTCCTTTTTCTCCAATGGCTGTGCTAAGTTGGCAGCTGTCAGCATCACTCCTTCATAAAAGTTAAATAGGGGCACTTCCTGTCTCTTCCACAACAGACAGGAAGTGCCCCTGTTTAATCTTTATGTAGTGAGCCATGCTGGGAGCTGCAACTTAGCACAGTTGTGGGAGAAAAAAGGAAAATGCTCTGGCGGCTCTTTACACCCATGGGGAGCTGGGCTTCAGGCCTCCCTGCCTCCATCTTAAGCTGGTCAGGCGTGCGTGGGACCCCTCAAGGTGCGGGGCCATGTGCGGGTGACATTCTTGCACATGCCTCGGGCCAGCCCTGGTTGTCTTCATATTTTGCACAGTACAGGAGGAAATTAATCAGTGTTTCTATTTCTCAGGTGTTGCACTGCATATAGTCAAGGCTCTTGGGGGTTTCAGTTCAATTTCTGTTTTCGTATTACTAGGTTTAGGTTATGGTTATTTATTCTATACTTGCTGGGGGTCCAATTTATGTTCTGTGTGTGTGAAAGAGGCTAAGAATTCTGTTAGCCCTGAAAGTCTGTGTAGGATTAATCTGTAGTAATCTGGCTTGTTTAGTTTTCCCAGTAGGTTTATTAATGTTGTTGTGCCCACAGCAGTGTTTACGGTACTGTGTTTTACCAGGTAGGGCCCTGGCTGTATGATTCCTGGGAGTTAGTGCTTTTACAGTGCTTTATAGGTTCAGAATGATCTTTCTAAGGATTTGTATAACTTCAGCATTCCATCCCGCGAACAGCGGGGTTGGATGTCTGGGTTGGACTTCCAACTTGAGCTCAGCCCCGGAACACGATTCCATTGCCAGCGCTCCCCGCACGTATACAGCATTTGTGTGGGGAGTGCGGAACATGGGTGGGAGAGGGCAGAGCGGGGGCGAGACAAGGCACCAGGATATATAGAGGCCATTAAGGTCGGGCCTCTATACATCTCCCGGCGCAGAGATGGACGCACACCCAGTGGGAGTAATAAAATGGCATCCACATCTAAATGTCTATTTTAGAAAAAGCTGAGGTGACACATTGATGTCCTTATTTTGTAGAAGCTGCAAAGTAAAGCAGTTGAGGACAGTGCGTGTCTTCCGAGTGCAGCCATGCACTCAAACTCTTATGGGTCCCACCCCCTCCATCACAAACCTCCTGCTGGAGGAGCAGGACCTCGAACAGTATGAGTTCTTGAGGCCCTGTGCCTTCCACAGCTGCTTTACTGTGCTAAAGTGGGCCCCGGGAAGAGGTAGGGGAGGAGAAGAGGAACAGCAGGGTCGGTACAAGAATATTGTGTGCTCTAGGCAAATCTTCAGTCTTATGCCCCTCTTCCCTCCACCCTGAGATTTTGATAATTAAATTCAGTAATTGGGATCATCCCAACACTACCCTTCTGACAATAATTCTATAAAAATGCATAATTGGACACCATACTTTTAAATATTAAAACTGGCTTTATATGTGTGTGTGTAGTCACTCTTCCTGCAGATAAAAGAATGTGCTGGTGGCTCTTTGAGGCCTCAATGCAGCAAACTATGCTATGTCCTAGAACAGTGTTTTGCCCGAGATTTTCCTTCCTCTAATGCAAATCACATGCAGACAGGAAAATATTTAATTGCTCTTAATGTAAAAAGCAGTGTCGAAACTTAGCAGTTTTTTTTTACTCTTCCCTTAATGCTGGATCTTTAAACTAGCTTCAGGAAGATGTAAAGATGCAGTGGGGAACAATATGGTCATCTGAGGTGACATTTGACACTTCTCCTCAGATGACCTAGTCGGGCACAGACCCCCAATCCCTTGTTGACATGCTGCAAAACCCCCACCCTTCCAATCCCCTCAAAAAGATCATTGGTGGCCCAATGGTCCTAAGGTCACCATCTCCCACTGATTTATATTTAAACATTGGTGGCTCAATGATGCCAGTTTCACCCCCTCTCACTCCCTCTTACACCTAAACATTGGTGGCTCGATATCACCCCCCTCCCCCACTGATATAAACTGAAATATTGGTTGCCCAGTGGCCCCCTACACCCCCACCCACTGATTCCCTCCAAATAAATAATTTGCTGTTGCTGCTAGTGCCCCTCCCACTGTGAGGGCCCCCCAGACACTATCGTATGCCCCCCAGTACCATTAATTTGATGAGAGAAAAGAGTGCTGCCCACATGCTCCTGCCTTTGCGAGATCATCTTTCAAAATAGTAGAGCCTGACCCTGTGCAGTGTGCCCCGGGATGTACCGCATGGGTCAATCTGCCAAATAAGGCAGTTGTACAGCTTCCATTGATGATTTATTTTAGCAGGTCTCAGCTGCTGTTTGGCTAGAGAGGTTAGTTTCTAGGGTTAGGGTTTCTCCCCACTCCTGCTGCTGTCTAATACACTTCTAAAGGAAGTAGTGAATTCAGCCTAGATTTAGTGCTATTTGCGGAAGGTGTTAGGCAATTCCAGGGTTAATCTATCTCCTTCTTCTTTCAGTGTGAACACAAGCTGTGGGGAGAATACATATTCCCTACTGGATTTTTGTTAAGTGCTGTTGAGTCATGTTGACTCATAGTGACCCTCTGGATAAGAACAAAAGAACAAAGGTCCATCGAGCTCAGTATCCTGTTTCCAACAATGGTCATTCCCGGTCTCAAGTACATGTCGGGTTCCTAAAGATATACACATTCCATGCTGCTTGTCCCGGGAGTAAGCAGTGGATTTCCCCAGTCCTCTTTAATAATGTTTATGGATTTTTCCTCCAGGAGCTCCTTCAAACCTGTTTTGAACCCAGTTATACTAACAGCTTTTACTGCATCCTCCGGTAATGAATTCCAGAGTTTGATTGCATTCTGAGAGAAAAGATATGCTCTCCAATTAGTCTTAAATGTGCCACATTGTAGCTTCATTACATGTCCCCTAATCTTTTAAGGTGTAAACAACTGATCTACACTTACCTGTTCCACTCTATTCATTATTTTATAGACCTCTATCATATCTTCCCTCAACTGTCTCTTTTCTAAGTTGAAGAGCCCTAACCTTTTAAGCCTTTCCTCATAGGGATATCTTTACATCCCCTTTACCATTTTGGTGGCTCTTCTCTGTACCCTTTCTAACTCTTCTATATCCTTTTTAAGATGTCGTGACCAGAATTGCAGGCAATATTAAATGTGCAGTTGCACCATGGAACAATAGAGAAGCATTATAATATCCTTGTTTTTATTCCCCTTTCCTTTCCTTATGATTTCTAACATTATATTTGCTTTCTTGACCACTACTTTACCATTTTGGTTGCTCTTCTCTGTACTTTTTTCCAATTCTACTATATCCTTTTTAAGATATGGTGAAAAGAATTGCACACAATATTCAAGATGCAGTTGCACCATGGAACGATTTATTTTATTTATTTATTTAACATTTCTTATATACCGCCTTTCATGATATCAAGGCGGTTTACATTGAACAAACTGAAATTACATTGAACAGGGCATTATAACTTGGAGATAACTATTTTACAGGGAACATGGGCTCTGGAGGGTTAAGTGGCTTGCCCAAGACCACAAGGAGTACCTGTACCTGTACCTGTACGATACGTAATATCCTTGGTTTTCGATCTTTGGTGTGTTCGGACTTCAGTCAGGCAGATCATTGTTGATAGAGTGGTATCCATAGCTACTGTTATTGTATTGATCCATCTCATTGCTGGCCTTCCTCTTTTGCATTGACCTTCAATCTTTCTAAGCATGATGTCGTTCTCTAATGATCTCTCTCTTTGCATAATGTGTCCAAAGTATGAAAGTAAAAGATTTGTCATCTAAGTTTCTAAAGAAAGCTTAAGTTTGATCTCCTTTAGTACTGACTGGCTTGTTCTTCGGGCAGTCCATGGTATACATAATATTCTTCACCAGCACCATAATTCAAAGGCATCGATTTTCTTCCTATCTATCTTTTTCACTGTTCAACTTTCACATCCATATGACATTATTGTCCAAGCCATATGACATGGCTTGGACAAGTCAAATCTTTGTATGGAGGAAAACATCTTGTCTTCTCTTTCATAGCCATTCTGCCAAGAGCAATGCGTCGTCGGATTTCTTGACTGGTTGTCATTTCTTTATTGATTATTGATCCAAGCAGGGTAAAGTTGCCCACTATTTCAATTTCTTTTCCATCATCGATGTGTGCCGAAGCACATGGCCTGCCGCCCATAGAGATCTACCACCCTAGATAGTCGCCTAGCCTATCTAGTGAACGGGCCAGAATGTATGAGAGCAGAGGATCTTTTCATATGTGCATGAGATGCCCTCCAATTCTGTGTGTCACTGTGCGTCTCTGTTATAAACATTGCAACATTCAGCAACCATCACCCCTCTCAATGTAGTTGCTTGCACTTCAGCTGGTTTCTTATGTTAACCTGTTTCCAGAGAATAGTCCTCAAACTCTGCTCTGAAATAATTCCATTTTACACTTAAGACACTACTAACCTTCATGACTTCCGAGGCTGGAATGCTGTTAGTAGCTGCCATGATGCTGTAATTGGGGTTTTTTGCATCTGTGTGAAGGAAGAGCACATGCAGTCTTAGGCTGATCAATACCACCCTGCAAGCCTTGCTGTGTGCTCCCAAGTTATGCAGCCCATCACAGTTTGGAACCTCTTTCCATCATAGGCAGGAAACCACGCAGATTCAGAAACTTCTGGTACCATGTTTCAGAGTTAGAAATAAAAACACACCAAACGTAGCTAGAGCCTAGTAACCATGATGTATTGCATCAGGTCAAAGGTGACAACCACCAGGAAGTAGGAAAATAGTGAGATTTGACAATAAGCCACTAGGTAGCATCAGTAGAAGTAACATTTGTAACAGACAGCAACTCTGGAGCACAGATTGCAAAACCCGGGAAGGGTGACAGCTTCCAGTAGATGAGGAACTATTTCTTTTGCCCAACCCAAACATCAGACTGCTGAGATTTGTCACTAGATTTCCCCAGTGGTTCAAAGGGTAAAGTCAAAGAAGAAAGCGTATAGAAACATGCTTGAGCCTGGCAAAGCTCACCTGATCCACCCAGGACCATGCTAAGTTAGAAATGCACCCTGTGTGATTAATGAATCTGGTGCACCCCCTCCACCCAGCCACATTCAGTAACTCACTCTTTTTGAGCTTCCTAGAAGCCAAGTGATGATATCAGCATCTCTTCCTGTGCTTACGTTCTGTGTGACCGCACCGCTCGCACAGCTTTTGGTACGGCCCTGAATTCACCAGCCACTGGAGGACCAGGACTACTCAGCTAGAGGTAGCAAAAGGGGAACGGGAACAGACTCCTCTGGTATTCAGCCCAGTGCCTAGACTTTCTATTTCCCAGGAGGAGGTTAGTAGCCCAGACACTCGCTTATGCAACAAAATGGGGCCCCACCATTTCAGATATTTATTTTGTGGGGTTTTACTTCCACTGCTGTTTTTTTATATCCAATCCCATCCTTGGCCAGGGGTCCTGTTTCATTTTCCTTCTTACATTTTCCCTCCAGTAGGGAAGCAGTACGTAGACACAAGGGATTCATATTTCTTGTTCAGTGTTACACTGCAGTTTAGATTATGAAATATTTTCATTCAAGTCATCTATTGACTTCTATTTCTGTGAACATCAGATGCACGTATAGTCATTGTTATGTTCTATGTACTAGCCGATGCACGGTTAAATAGTTTTGGTTTAATTCTTAATGCTTAAAGAAGTTAAGTGAAGGTAAAGGTATGACGACACATTTTAGAAAGGTGGTTTAGGTGAAATCTGCAATGTCAATGTCAAAACATCTGGAATGCCATCTAAAATTTGCCTATTTCTTCCCCGAATGATAAACGTGTCCACTGCAATATGCAGTAGAATGGGACAGGGACATATAGAATAGAGGTTCAGACACAGGCACAAAACTGGCTGATTTTAGAAACAGGCACATACGAGATACATACATTTGTGGTATCGGCCACATAGATATGCTAACACCAGTATTTCGGGACGTGTATGTATATGTTACCGCATACACATCCTGGCCTGCCATTTTCGAAACAGAGACATGCAGCGGCTCAGCAAAAGACAATAAGGCCTTGCTGTGTACCTACAGTCTTTTGAGTTGTAAAAAATATTTAGGGAGGAAGGGGGAATTCTCTTCTTTGTGCTGTTGGTAGCTGGCAGAAACGAGCACTTTTGAAATGTCTGTTTGTGCCCAGAAGCAGGTATAGCAATGGACGCTGTGGCCTCCTTGCCCCACCTAGGTGATTGCCTATAGAAGGGAAAGGGGGCCCTTTCAATGTCCCCTTTATGTGAGCTCCCAGAGCTAGGGCTTCTTGGAGTTGTAGTTGCTTGCACTGAGTTGTAGTTGTGAATAAATGATTAAGCCGAGGGTTTTGAAAGCAACACAGGGAATTTATTTGCCTCCTTGGTTCAAGGAACTTCCATAGAAGCTTGGCACATCATATAAGGTAAGATACTTTTCCTCAAAAGGAAGATAACTTCTGTACAAACTTTTTTCAAAGTCTCTAATTACCTTTGCTTCCCTCAGCAAGGTAAATATCTCTTCACGCCACAAATTATCACGTTTCAGTCTCTGGCTAGCTTTAGCTTCAAAACAGCGTTCTTTAAACTGCAACACTTATACTTTAAGCCAAAACAATGTTCTTTAAACTGCAGCACTTATACTTTAAGTTTTCCTTTTACTTGGATTATCACAGGTTTTGTTAATTGCTCCAGACACATTCAGAATGCAGTCCTGACGGTCTCATGCATTTTAAAACCACAGCAGCAACTTCATATCAAATCTTCTTAGGCTTGTTTTAACCACAGACATTCAAGCATAATAAGTCTGGGATTTTCTTCAGGTTTACATCTATAGGTTTTTCACTTTACCCTCCAAGATAAAGCACAGTCCATCTCACATTCTGAGAAATCAGATTCAATATCAGCCTCATCTATTTGCATACACTCACAGTCAGACTCTGCAGTCTCTGGACTGGAAACAGCTTGGGACAGCGTGGGTTTAATCCAGGGGTCTCAAACTCAAATTGCTTTGAGGGCCGAATGAGGACTTGTAAAGTAACCCGGGGGCCACATAAGACAGGGCCTCATTTGCATAAGGGGCCTCATTTGCATAAATATTTGCATAATGTTGCATAATGAGTGCATGGATAAAGAAAGACTAGAAAATTTCTATATTACTATAATCCAGTGCCAACCGCCAGGCACATTAGGAACTACTACTAACACTGCCCATTTGGAACCCATAGCAAACCCCCCGTATCATAACAGCACTACCAGGACTCACAAAGCACCAGACCCTACCTATCAAAAGGCAACACTGCAAATATTAAATCAATACATTTCAGAGAACAATACATGACCTACTGGGAAAAGAGAACAAGTAGCAATGTCAAATAGGAATTACACAGAATACCTCAGCACTGTAGAAATAAAACTATAAATAATTTCTTGTACCAAAGCACAGACATTAATGATGCACATTTCCCAGAGCTGACATATTCCAGTTAATAAATTCAAAATAAAGAGATATTTTTCTACCTTTTGTGCATTTTTTTTCAGTTGCAATTGCTCCAGCCACTTCTGGTTTCTTCGTGTCTTCTGCTATCTCCATCGTCTGCTGTCCATTTGTCCTTTCTTCTCTCTTCTAGTTTTTTTCCATTCTCTCTCTCTACATCTGCTTTAACATACTAATCTTTCTCCTTTTGCTCTTTCCTCATTCCTATTTCATCCACTCAAATTTTACCCCTCCATCCTCAATCCCCACTTACTCTCCCAATACCTGGCCAATTGTAGATTTGTCTTCTCTTCCAGACAAAATATTTTTCCCCTCTCCATTTCACTTTCCCAGCTCCATCCCATTCTAATCCTCCCCCAACATCAGCTCCCTTCTAGTTCCAGCCCCACCCAGCATCTGCTCCTTTCTAGTCCCTGCATCAGTCCATTTCCAGTCCTATCCTAGCCTCACCATCAGCCCATTTCCAATCCTAGCCCCCCATCAGCCCATTTCCAATCCTAGCTCCCTCCCCTCACAGCCCATTTCCATTCCAAGCCCCCCTCCCCATCAGCCATTTGCAGTTCAAGCCCCCTTCCACTCAGCCCATTTCCAGTCCTAGCAACCCCCCCAGCCCATTACCAGTCCTAGACCCCCCATAGCCCATAACCAGTCCTAACCTCCCCATAGCGCACTTCCAGTCTTACCCCCCATCACCCCATTTTCAGTCTTACCCCCCCCATAGCCCATTACCAGTCCTAGTCCCCCCATAGCCCACTTGCAGTCGTATCCCCCATCACCCCATTTTCAGTCTTACCTCCCCTCATAGGCCATTACCAGTCCTATCCCCCCAAACAGCCCACTTGCAGTCGTATCCCCCATCACCCCATTTTCAGTCCTAGCCCCCACCATAGCCCATTACCAGTCATAAACCCCCCTGCCAATAGCCCACTTCCAGTCCTAACCCCCATCTGCCCATTTCCAGTCCTAGCCCCCACCATAGCCCATTACCAGTCATAACCCCCCCCTGCCGATAGCCCACTTCCAGTCCTAACCACCATCTGCCCATTTCCAGTCCTAGCCCCCACCATAGCCCCTTACCCGTCATAACCCCCCCTGCCAATAGCCCACTTCCAGTCCTAACCCCCCTCTGCCCATTTCCAGTCCTAGCCCCCACCATAGCCCATTACCAGTCATAACCCCCCCCCCCTGCCAATAGCCCACTTCCAGTCCTAACCCCCATCTGCCCATTTCCAGTCCTAGCCCCACCATAGCCCATTACTAGTTATAACCCCCCCAGCCCATTACCAGTCATAACCCCCCCCTGCCTATAGCCCACTTCCAGTCCTAACCCCCATCTGCCCTTTTCCAGTCCTAGCCCCCACCATAGCCCATTACCAGTTATAACCCCCCCCCAGCCCATTACCAGTCATAACCCCCCCTCCCCCCTCTGCCAATAGCCCACTTCCAGTTCAGTCAGCCCCTCCATAGCTCATTACCGGCCAACAAAAAAACCCCCAAAACCCTGGCTTCTGCTGCTGCCGTTGCCGCCGTGGCAGCAGCAGAATCAATTGTCAAATTTAAAAAAAAAACTGACTTCTGCTGCTCAAGCAGCTGTCCTGCGGCCCCTTTCCCTCTGCCCGGAGATCCGACTCTGCTCTATCAGCGGCGTGCTTTTCAAGCCGCGACGAGAGTATTCCCCTCTCGCGCGGTTTTTCAAGCCGCGCGAGAGGGGAATACTCTCTTCGCGGCTTGAAAAGCACGCCGCTGAGAGCAGAGTCGGATCTCCGGGCAGAGGGAAAGGGGCCGCAGGACAGCTGCTTGAGCAGCAGAAGTCAGTTTTTTTTTTAAATTTGACAATTGATTCTGCTGCTGCCACGGCGGCAACGGCAGCAGCAGAAGCCAGGGTTTTGGGGGATTTTTGGTTTTCCGCCGTCGCGGGCCGCACAAAGTTGTCTCGCGGGCCGCATGTTTGAGACCTCTGGTTTAATCTCTTCCAGCAGCTTAACCACCCGTTCCCAATGAGACCTCCCTCTTGGCTCAGGGGTGTTATCAGGGCACAGGAAATCCTTATCCCGTAGCAAGCTATTTAGAACTTCTAAAGAATTCAGCTCCTTTCTTTTAACAGCTCTCTTTAACAGCCTTCCCCGAGGTAAACTTCTTTGACCCAGCTCCTCCTGGAAAGTCCCCGTACCTGGGTTATAGACAGCAGCCTCTTCAGGAATAAAACTCCTGCTTTCTAGCCCAGCTGTAGTCTTTCTAGCGCACTGGCTCTGCTCAAGACTCTGTTGCTGGCTATGAGGAGAGTCTTCCCTTAAGCTGTCATTAGAGTACCTTTCTCTGGGCTCTCTGTTAAAATCCTTTCTTTCTGTTTCCTTCAGGATTTCTTCCACTTCTGTTTCTCTGCTGTTCTCTTGGTTGTGCTTGCTCCTGATTTCTCTTCCGTTCCCCCTTCCGTCTCTCTCACTTCCTGTTCTCTAGGGCTTAAATGAGTGGGAATGTCCTGCACCTTTCCACTCCTCCCTCAGCTGTCTCTCATTACCACCCTTAGTTGCTATGGTGTTGGGGCGTGGCCTTAGGACAGCAGCTTTAGCTATGTTTTATTTCTGTCCATCTGAACTTTTAAAGTCACAGCTCCCTGCACTTTCTTTCTGCCTGGAGGTAAAGGTCTGTGTTTTTTCTATTTCCCCGGGCTCTGGAACAGATTCGTCACCACAACGCGTCTGTTGCCAGTTTTAAATGGGTAGCTCATTCTGAAATTGCCCACACATGTGTATCTTTATCAAAATGCCCCAGACATGCCTCCGCTATGCCCCCATGTGACATGGACATGATCATGCTGGACATGTATAAGATTGGGGCATTCTAAAATGGCTCTTGATTGGGACATCTATCATGAATCACGAATGTCCCCTTTACTGCATAAATGACCCCTTTACGGCATAAATCTGCTTGTATGTGCTGCTTACCTACCATTGTTGGGGAAGCTACTTTTGTGCAGACAAGGGGCTTAAACTTGAACTCACACATCCAAAGCTTGCCATCTCCTAAATTCTTCTGGCACTCAGTCCCCAGAAACCTGATTGCAGGATGTGGTGTTACGGTATACTCAAAAAGGGAATCAGGGGCCTCATCTGCTGCCAATGGAGTTTAGCGATGTGCTTTTGTTTTGAAACAAAAGTGGCAATAGAGTTCCCTACTGCCCAATAGGACACATTATTCCACTATAGCACACACTGTTCGCAGATGCATGGACATTGCTCCATATTGCACAGTAGGGTGCACTATTAAAAAACACTCTACGAAGACAAAAAAAAATGGAAACCCCCATCAGAACAAAACAACATAATAATTTTTCCTTGCACACTCCCACTGTTGGCAGGGAGGCAGGGCCATATGCGTTACAAATATATAGTGTCGTGGGGAGCGCCCCCTACGCCTATGGGCAATCCACGGCAAAGATTATTTTTAGAGAGCCACAGGGAACGTAAGGTTCATCGACGTAGTAAAATGGCCTTACCAATTCCGACTGCCTAAAAGAACTCAGTAACAAGATCAAGTGGAGGGAATTAAGGCTTTTATTCCCCGTCAATGCAAGGGTTCAAAAAATAAGAGATGGACAATGAAACAGAAAGTCCTTTGTAGCAAAAGGTACCAGTATTCATAAACATGTGCTTAATTGTTACACTTCACAATTAATGCAGAGCTTGGGTAACAGGAATTCAGTTCATTCCAAAAGCATAAACATTCTCTATAAACTGTTCTATGTTACTCAGAGACTCCAGACTCTTAACATGAGGCTGTGCACAGGTCACACTCCATCTGTTCTGGTGGAGATAGGGAAACTGTATTTATACATTCTGTTTCCATGCATTCTTCTTCACTAGAATCAACAGGAGAATAAACACTGTCCCTGTCTGACTTGGGTCGGTGTGCTATGCCTCTAGGGCCTTGTCTCCAATAACAGTCTGTTCTCAGGGCTTTAGGGATTTTATTAAACCAGTATGGTTTCTCCTTCTTTGTAGAGTGAGGACTTTTCTTAACAGGGAGTTTAGGATTCAAACATTCAATATCATCAATAAAGGTTCCATACCTGGAGCTTTGCTGGCTTGAATCCACAGTGTTTTCCCTTTTAGCAGTTTTCCTGCTGCAGCAATTTCTCTGCCTGCCTGTGCTTCTTGGCTGTTTGGTGAAACCTGGTATGAATTCTCTTCTCTCCCTTGGTAAGAACTCAGGTTTATTATAAAATGCCTTTCCTTTCTTGCTTGGTAAAACTGGATAATTATTTCTCAGAGACTCTAAGCCTCTCTCCAAACCATTCCCTTTGGCTCCTTGCTTAGGTCTCTCTGTTTTGGAGTCAGGAACGCTGTGAGAACAGGGCGTGGTACAGCCTCTAACTTCAGAGCTGGCTCTAACAAACTTTCTTGGGAGAGCTACACAGTCAGCCTGGCCCTTCTGGATTTCACCCTTGTGAACCCTGTACTTGTGAGCTTGCTCCTCTAGGATTTCTTCAGTTACTCCTTCTCTTGGAGATGAACCTCTTGATAGAGCTGTTCCCCCTTGGGAAGACGTCCCTCTGTCTGTTCCTTCTCAGGTCCTTTCCTTCTCTGGTGGAGCCGTACTCCCCTGTGTAGCCGTGCTTCTCTTCTCTGATGCAGCCGTGTACCTCTTCCTTAAGGCAGCTGGACACCTCTGTGTAGCTGTGCTTCTCTTCCTTACTGCAGCTGGGCACCTCTTCCTTACTGCAGCTGGGCACCCCTGTGTAGCCGTGCACCTCTTGCAAGCATTCAGCTCTGGCTTATAAGGAAATCTTTCCTGCCTGACTTCCGGGGTCACTTCCAGGTGCAAGTCATTAGGCTTCTCAAGCTCATTAGCTCCTGCATGTTCCTTCCTGCTCCCTCTAGCTGTGCCTGGAGGTAATTGCACATCTAGATTCTTAAAAGAAACAGGATTTCTTTTCAAGTTTTCAACTTTATCAATACCCACATCATGACAATAGATACTATCAGGCCATTTAGCTTGTTAAACAGCTAGATATTTGCCATATAATAATGGCTGACTTATGGAAGGAACAAAGGCGAAGCTGGCACTTATCCATTTATCGGCAATGTTCAGCTGCTAAACAGATATCAATAGCAAACTTAAAGTAAATGAATAGTCTGTGGAGCAGTCAATGTTTATACGTATGTTCAGTGATACTACTTAAATAGATTGTGACTTTGTATATATGCATAAAGTTAAATGCCAGGGCCGCCACTTAACTTTACATGGTAACCTCTTAGGCTAAATAGGCCTTTTATGTCCTGTGAAAAAAAAGCTATTGGTAGGGCCTTCTGTATGTAAAACCAGGTTGATGTGCACTAGAAAGAGAACTTTCTTTGGCTTTGCACTTAGGATTTGGAATATCTTGCCAAGACAAAGACATTTTAATTTAATTTAACTGAAGATTTATCAAGTTGATTTTTTAAAATTTGTATTAAGATTTTTTTGTTATTAAAGGGAAATCTTTTTTTATTATTATTGTTTTACATTTATGTGCATTTGCATTGCCTAGTTGTATTATATAATATATGCAATGCTGCCTTGGGCATTTGGGGATTGGCAGCCTCTAAATAAAACTGGAAATGGACTTGGAGCTGTGGTTCAGATGTCTTTTAGAAGTACAAACAAATGATCATATTCACCAAAAAAGGAAGCAAAACTGAACAGCTACCTTTACTTTCTCACAATTTTTGGCAACGTAATCTTTTGCTCTAGAATGCTCATATGGTTTGGACTTGAGGAAGGGAGTGTTAACTCCAGAAAGCTAGTCAAGAAAGGTACTAAATTACACTAGTGAAAATGTATCACCTTACATATTATTTTGTTTTCTGACCTTTATTTCCATGCCATTTATTTCTCTAAGGAGTATGTTTACTAACAGCGCTAACGTCGCAGCAGTGACGTTATCATGCGATAAGTAACGTTATCGCGCGATAATGTCTCTGGCAGCGTTAAGGCGCACAGAGGGTGGAGTAAGTCGTTCCAGAGGGCGGAGAGAAGGGGTCAATGGGCGGGGAGAGGCTCCAGGCACTCTAACGCTGTGAAATCAGGGTCTGAAAACACTGGTCAACATTGAAATCGTTATTGACTTTAAAAGGCACTAATCTGTAGTATCTTGGTGAGCTGAACACGAATATAACATTAAACATTTTTTATTGGCTCTCGTTTTGAAGATATTGCATGAACCTGTGTCTTTTGGGGATATTGCTAGGTACGTATGACCTAGATTGGCCACTGTTGGAAACAGGATACTGGGCTTGATGGACCTCGGTCTGACCCAGTATGGCATGTCTTATGTTATGTTCTTAGTTCATTTTTGACGTTTCACCGTGTAAATTTATCTAGTAGGACATCAACAACATCCCAAATAAGACTTGAATGATGTAATATTGCATCACATTGCATAATACCAGCATACACACATCATCCAGAGTTGATTGCATCATTTTCTGATGCAATGCAATACTATTGCCAGACGGCCGCTGAAGCCATCTGACGTCAGCAGTGTACTATACGCAGTCGGAAAGTAAAGTAATCTGGTATTCTGTTCCGATATTGAAAGCCTCATGAATGCCTTAAAAATCACTCATGACCCACAAGACTGGAGACTATTTATAGACTCTTTGAAACTGAGTCTGAAGGCTGTGCTTTTGAACAATGGAAACCGTCTTCCATCTATTCCAGTAGTGCATGCCGTCCACATGAAAGAAGATGATGTCTTTTTCATCTGGACGTCTGATCTTGCATCTCTTCGATCCTTTGTGGCTTGGTTAAACTCCTTGAAAACTAACATCCAGTTTACAGAACACATCAGCCCTAAAATGATTGATTTTTTGGATAAGCGGATCTCCATTGAGGCAGGTCATTTGTCCACTACACTCTATCGTAAATCAGTTCAGCGCAATAGTTTGTTGCACTATCGGAGCTTTCATCCTGGCCCCTTGCGTAGGGGTTTACCCTTTGGCCAATTTTTACGGTTACGGAGAATTTGTCACTCCCTTGCGGAATTTCAAGAGCAGGCAAGTGATCTTTCTAAGCGCCTTCAACATAGAGGTTATCCGGAATCGGTCATTTTAAAGGCCTACCGTCAATCCCTTCATGTACATCGGGAATGGCTTATAGATCCTCAATATTCTAGAGTATCATCAGACGAGGGAACGCCAATTATAGGGGTTTTACCATATACGGATCGCAGCTCAGCTGTTTTGCGGATTTTACATGCTCACTGGTCAGTTTTACAATTACATGAATGTTTTAATACATCTTTGCAGATAGCCTTTTCATGGGGCCAGAACCTTGCTGATCGTTTGGTTAAGACGTCTTTATTGCAGGATCGTGTGTCATTATCATCGATGTTAATTGGACATATACCTTGTAATAATTGTGGCTATTGTACCATGACTCTCCCAGGACAATCGTGGTGCCATCCGCGGACTTTAAAAGAATATAAACATCGTTGGGATACTACTTGTACTTCTTCGTATGTAGTATACCTTTTACAGTGCCCCTGTGGTTTGGTTTATCTTGGTAAGACCATTCGCCCAGTTAAAAAGTGATTGGCAGAACATGCTTCCCGGATTCGGCACCCGGTAGAAACGGCACCGATGGTGACACATTGCATTGAGCAAAATCATTCCTTTGAAGATCTTCATTGGACTATTATGGATCATGTGCCTTCCAATCCGCAAGGAGGTGATAGAGAGCGGAAACTCCAAAGGTTAGAGCAGAAATGGATTTTCACTATGAATACAGTTGAACCGTATGGGCTTAATCGTGAAATTGAATGGCAGAGTGTGTTATGACGCTACTACGTTATTTTATCCAATCAGAACAGGGAGTCCCCTGATTGTGGGGTTTCCCCTGCTCCTATTGGTGGGTTCTTCCTTTAAAAAGCTTCCATTCAGCCTATAGGACTGTTTAATCTGAGCCGCATTGACGGCGTTCATCAATTTTGTTGCTGTATCATTGGGATAACGAGTTATGCACTTGATACAGGGCTGTTGCCCGAAATGTGCACGTCGTGCGAAGCAGATCGTTCTATGAGCAACATATGTTTTGAGGACTTTGAGAAGATAAGTGTGACTCTTTCGTATTTAATTTTTGGGGGAGGAGAACCTTAATTGATAAAAAGCAGCCAGCTGTCTGGTGTGGGTCGAGCTTCCATCTCAACCCTCCTACGACTTGCTTCGACAAAAAGAAATAGTAGTTATAGAGTATAGGTTCTTACAATTTCGGTGGACTTTTTTGTTGTTGCTGTGATTTTCGTTCACTGGATCTTGGTTTTTTGGTTTAGTCCACATGAAAGAGACATACGATAACTTAAAGCATCTACTGACTTCCATTAACTATAACAAGTACAGCTGGCACCTATGTGGTAACTTGAAAGTAGTTGCCCTTTTAATGGGACTGCAGCAGGGATATATAAATTACATGTGTTTATGTGAGTGGGGTAGCCGAGCAAGGGATTGGCACTATTTGCGGAAGGAATGGAATTGCAGACAAAATGTAACAGTTGGAGAGAAGAATATCCAACACCCAGCTCTGGTTGAGGCTCACAAAATCCTTCTACCACCCCTTCACATCAAACTAGGTTTGATGAAAAACTTTGTGAAAGCCATGGACCGCACTTCGCCAGCTTTCCGATACCTGCATGAAAAATTCCCTTGACTCAGCGAAGCAAAGATTAAAGAAGGAGTTTTTGTGGGTCCTCAGATTTGAGAGCTCTTCAAAGATGACCTGTTCAACAACTTGCTGCAGGGTGATGCGAAACAAGCATGGAATGCTTTTCGCCTAATGTCCACAAACTTTCTCCGGAATGTTAGGGCAGAAAACTACAAGGAACTAATAGAAGACATGCTGATGCAGTATCAGAAACTTGGCTGCAATATGTCTCTAAAGATCCATTTCCTTGATTCCCATCTCGATTTCTTTCCTGACAACTGTGGTATGGTTAGTGATGAACAGGGCGAATGTTTTCACCAGGATATCGCAACGATGGAGCAAAGATACCAGGGAAAATGGTCCACTACAATGCTGGCTGACTACTGCTGGTCACTCCCCAGAGAAGCTCCCGAACAGCTGTACAAGAGACAGGCGAAAAAATCTAAGAAGTAGTCTATGACTTGTTTTTTTACAGGTATTAACCGAAGGCCTATTATATTTACTATTGACATGCATTTTGTGATGTAAACATTAATTCTTGTAGATTACAAAAAAACTAGAGCCAACTTTGCAAGTTCACTGTCATATTCGTGTTCAGCATATAAACATTGATAAGTAACATGACTTTTGTAAAAATTTGTTGACCAGTGAAATTAACGCCAGTGAAAACCTCGCGTTAGAGGCACATTTGCAGGAGAGAGAAACCATTTCAGTCAGCAATGTACAGCAAAGGCAGGGAGACCAAGAAAAGTGATAGTAGTGATACATGTGCAGAAACAGCATAGTGCCCAAGTACGAAAGGGCACTATGGTGAGGTTGCAAATGGGGTACAGGGGGCTGCAGGCGGGACATGCAGTGGGGCAGCTGGGGCAGAGGGTGGAATAGGCAGATGCTTAGGTGACACATAGGAATGTAGAAACAGAAAACCAGCAAGACAGCAACTGACCAAGGACAAACATGTCCACGGGTGTGTGTCCCACAGGGCCACAATGGACATTACCCAGCAAGTACCCCAAAGGGCACTTAACATTGGCAGGCGGTGCCGGGGGGAAGCATGGATGTCTATGCAGGCAACCCTACCCCATATCACGCACCATAGACAGCCGCCTACCGGCAAACTGGATGGCCTGGGACTGCGCACCACCAGCACCACCGGCATAAGGGCATGTCAGCATGGTGGCGGTGGGGTGCTAGTAGTGGAGGGGGCAGTGGCATCTGCCCACAGCAGACAAAGACCAAGCCCTGTTCAGGTGGGTGGCATGCAGTGCAACAGACAAGGGCTGTCTGATGAACAGTAATGATATCCCCAGGGAATGACCTGCCTCTGTGGCAACAGTTTGGTGCAGTACACACAGCTAATGTGTTCAGGGGCAGAAAGTGACAGGTTCAAGTCCTAGCTGTGGCTCCTGCAGACCATGCCCCTATATTTTACCCTACAGAGCACATACACCATAAACATGTGCACTCCCTAGAGCAGAGGTTCCCAACTGCAGTCCTGGAGGGCCAAACACCCTTCAGGATTCCATGCTGTCCCTAATAAATATGCATGAGATGCATTGGTATGCAGTGCCCCCCATTGTATGCAAATGCACCTCATGCATATTCATTAGGGACAGCCTGAAAACCTGAATCGTGCTTGGCCCACCAGGACCAGAGTTGGGAACCTCTGCCCTAGAGCATTGGCCAACAGGGGCACAAACACCCACACCCACAGGCTCCACTATCCAAAGCCTCATGGAGAGTCAGACTGTTGGGCCCTGCGCGGAGCAGCAGCTACCAATACTAGCACCTGCATACCTTAGCAATGCCTGCACTGTGCCCAGGACTGGTGTGGCGGCCAGGGCTGCCAACCACCTCTATCTTTGCACAATGCTGAAATAGGTGTGGGAGTGTGTGTATGTCTACCCAGTGTTTTGTGGCTGCCTACACCGTACTGAGCCCCCAATGCTTGCACTGTCTCTAGTGTTAGCCTGCCAATGTGCATAATGAGGAGCAAGGTATTGTGGGTATGGCCCAGACACAGCGGTCTGGGCAGGATGCATCTGCACAGGGCATAGGGCAATGGCTGAGACATTGTAGTGCCCGACCACCACCTGCACGGACAAGGTGGCCACAGCATGTCATGCTGGGAGGTCACTCTCACCCTGACTGAGCAATGACCATGGCATGGCTAGGTTCCCCCATAGTGCTATACAGTATTTCTCTCAAGTGATATCTATGAGTTCCCTTTTCTGGGGCCCAATCACTGACATACTTGCTTGGTGTGTGTGTTCACATCCCATTTTTGGGTGCACACAGTTCCTCCAGGAACATGCACTATGTACTAGCTAGCAGACTGTCTGCAGTTAGCATGTGTATGGCTGGAACACCTTGCAGGGTGCAGCGGGTGGAGACTGACTGTGCCCTCTGCTGGTGAATGTCAGATAATGGTGGGGGGTAACTGAGCTTTTCCAGGCCTACTGCCTGTCTGCGAGTGCCCTATGTAATATGTACAGATCTGCATTTCCCCTGCAGGACTGGGGTTGCTGGTCCCACAGCCCTTCATCATGTCCCTCTACTGCCTCCATTGCAAAGATGTAGAGTGTGGTTGTGTTGGTGGCAGATCCTGTCCCCCACCCTGACCCAGACACCCCTCTGCTCTTATAACAAGTGATCATGGCAACCGCACAGTATATGCACTATTCTGGGTGCATCATAGTCCACAAGGGCTAGACGTGACTGGGACATACAGATGGCCACAGAGGTATCCTAGGTGTGTCTGCAAAGACTACCTGTCACACACTGGCACTGATGGGGACCTGCAGCACAGCCTATCTCAGCCAAGCCAGGTACTGCGGACCTGGTGCTGGGTGCCCCACCTCACCCTCAGGGTGAGCAGAGGAACTGCACAATGTCACGGTCTGTAGCTACTCTGTGCCAGTAACATACACGGTCAGTTCCCCCTACCAGGCCGGGGTGCTATAGAGGTGCATACCCCATCTTGTGATCAGATGTAGGCTGCTGATCTGCATGTGCAGTGCATCATGGGTACGGGTGGGTTTACCCTATCCTGGTAACCACAGCAGACAGTTTGTGTGGTGACCTGCAGTCTTTCTGTAGCCAGCCAGCAGTGTGTTAGATGCTATAGAGATGTAGCCCACTAGTTACTTCAGTGATTGCGGAGACAGAGGTCATGGGTTTGATCCCACAGTGGTGTTATTTAATAAGGCTGTCTGAGGCTTTTCCTTTTAATTTAAATCAGTGCTGCCAGTAAAAACACCCTCACAGTGCTGTAGCCTAAGGTGCCTCATAAGGCACCCTATAGGGCACCCTATAAAGCGCCCTAATGGGCACATTATAAGGTGCCTTGGCAGATAGGGCACTTTATAATGTGCCCTATGGAGTGCCTTATAAGACGCCTTATGTGGCACCTTAGGTTACGGCACTGTGAGGGTGTTTTTGCCGGCAGCACTGATTTAAATGAAAAGGAAATGCCTCAGACAGCCTTCTTACATAACACCACTGCGGGATCAAACCCATGACCTCTGCCTCCACAGTCATTGCAGTAACCAGTGGGCTACATCTTTATAGTTTCTAACACTGCGCTGGCATGAACTTAGGGTTAATGCGCGTTAACGTGCCACGGCACCCACTATCGCACGATATCGATTCCTTGCAACCTTTCCTCCATAACGCCGGCTACCTTATATGGCATTCTTCAAATTAATGCTGCAACTAGCGCCGGTAACATTAAGACAGTTTAGTAAACATACCCCTAAATTTCTTATTGGAGAAACCATTTTTTCAAGATTGGCGCTTCTACACTCTCTACTGGTTGCTATGGATATCAGCTGGTATTTTATACTATTAGCAATATCCTTTCATTAGGTAAATGTAAAATCTTTCATCAGTTGAGATGTGAATTTGATTTGCCTTGAGATGAGAAATAGAAATATTCAGTCAAAAATTGTATTTCATTAGCATCTAGATGTGAAAATATTGCTGATTTAAATCACAATTGCTATAGCTTTTTCATTTAGCATTGCTGAAACTCTTCATGCAGCTTCAAATATATGTGAACTTCTGAATTGCAAAATTAATAATACTTAAAGCGCTGCAGGATATCTGGGAAAATCATATGGATGGAAGGAACTGTTCTCAAACAGGAACATGAAGACATTTGTAAATTCAAAAGAATGATGTCAAATGATTAAAGAAAAAGATTGATAACAAAGTATAACACAAACTATATTGGAATCTAATAATGCTGACCAAGATGAACTTGTCTAGTTGCAAGAAATGTTAGTGCAATAGGGTATCTAGTGGTATATTTCACTTGTTTTTAGGCATGACTCACATTGGATCTATAGCTGTAAGGATTTACCTTGTTAATCAAAAGACAAGAGATTCTCCATGCACAGACTTCTGGCATGTTCTCTAGGAATGTGCATTTATTTTTTGACATATGTTAAAATATGACGAATGAGGGCATTTTTTTGGTTTATATACTTTTAAATGAATGATTGACCAAGGAGGCAGAATGAACTGAATTCTCATGGATGGCATTTATTTTTGGCAGAAACACAGACAGAGAGGTGCTACTTTGGGAAGGGAGGCAGCAGAAGCACAGATACTTCACTAATCATGTTAAAGCTTTTTGATAAGCAGACAAACTAGCCATCCCTGCTTTCCTTCTCCCATATCCCATGGCTGATGATGTCATCGGCTTTGTAAGAAAATGAAATAAGCCACCAACAGAGCACCATTTTCTTTTCTCCATTGAGAGAAAGAGAGAGATTGCAAATAGCTGCTTCATAAATTTACTTTGCTGGACTACAAAGTGTGAAAGAACAACAGAACTTAATTCATAGACATAAAGGAAATGGATCTATGGAGCCTTGATAGGGTGGGAGGGTGAAGTGAAGGATTATGTTTATGTTTATGTTATTGTTATGTTTATGTTTATTGAACTTGATATACCACACTTCACATTCGCAGCAGGGCAGTATACAATAAAAATATATGGTAGAGAAGGAAAGAAAGGAAAGCCATGTCTGATAGGAAAGATAGGAACATTATACAGTATAGTAGACCAGGGTCAGAAGAGTGGGGAGTTAAGCAGCTGGTAGGTCAAAGGCTTTCTGAAAAAGGTAGGTTTTGAGTTGTGACGTAAACCAAATATTGGTCAGTTCCAATCTGAGGTCAGGAGGCAAGTTGTTCCAGAGGGATGGACCCAGGAAATAGAAGACAGTTTGATGGGTGTTCTCTAGCCTAGCTCGTGTGACAGGAGAGAGGTCCAGGCGATTGAAGTAAATGGAGCAGAGAACCTGGTGTGGAGAGTGCAAAATGAGGAGATTAGAAAGATAGACTGGTGTGCCATGTGAAAGGCCTTGTGGACCAGGGTGAGAAGTTTATACTGAATGCAATAGGAGACTGGGAGGCAGTGGAAGTGAATGAGAAGCATGAGTGAGTATCTTAATGACTGTGTTCTGAATAAGCTGAAGACACTGTAGTTGATAATGTGGCAGTCCTGCAAAAACAATGTTACAATAATCTAGGTGAGATATACTTAGGATTAAGAGTAGAGTACTCAGGGAGGACGTGGAGAGGAGCAGTCATAGAGCATGGATCTGGCAAGTGAGTGGAAGAAGTGGCAGCCAACGTAGCAAGATGGTACCGAAAGGTCAGGGAGGAGTCCAAGGTAACACCCAAGTAGTGAAGCGAGGGGACTAAGGGGATGGGAACATCCAAGAGTATTGGGGAAAGTGAAGGGCAGGGATTACCACCAGTGAGCCAGATGGCAGAAGTTTTCCCGGGTTCAAGAGGAGAAGGTTAGATGACATCCAAGTAGCAATTTGAGCAAGACAAGTGTTAAGTGAGGACAGGGCCGGGGAAAGTGGGTCAGTGTGAAGGAGGAGTATTATATCATTGGCATAATAATATGCTGAGATTCCACACTGTTGTACCAAGAGGGTAAGAGGAATGAGGAAGATGTTGAATAATAGAGGAGCTAGTACTGAGCCTTGCGGGACACCACAGGGAAGTGAGGTAAAAGGGGATATGTAGGAGTCAGAAATTATGGAGAAGGACTTTGTGAAAGGAACAAATGGAACCAATGATGAATGATATTGTGCAGACCAAAATCACGAAGATGAGAGAGAAGAATAGTGTGGTCCACAAGATCAAAAGTGGAAGAGAGTTCCAGGGAAGCTGCAAGGGAGATATCGCCTCTGTCATGGGGTTCGCGAACGTCATTGAGCAAAGAAAGAAGAATTGTCTCAGTGCTGTGTGTCCTGGGCAAAAACCAGATTGGTGGGGGTGTAGGGTATGTGTGGAGTCCAAATATGATTAGGGAGCAGAGTAGCTGTATTTTGCTCTGCTCACCTACTTCCCTCCTCTTCACTTCAGACTGCATGGAAGGGAAGGGCTGGAACAGAACCCACCTGCTGCTCTGGAGTCTCAAAAGAAGTGGCCAAACTGCATTCTAGGCCATTCCCCCAGCAATTAAGCTCTTAAGAAAAATATAAAAGTCATCCAAAGTTCAAGATAGGATTCTGAGAAACGGGCAGCACTGTACCTGTCTCATAGGCATAGAGAAGTTAGTTTTAAAAATCTTTTAGGCTCTTTCACTCAAGAGCCATGAGAAACCATATAGTCAGAGGCAAAGAGCAGAGAGAGGGTTCAGAGACAGGCAGCACTATATCTGCTGCAATGGCGGAAACACAGAAAACGACAGCAGATAAAGACCTTACAGCCTATCCAGTCTGCCCATCCATAGAACTCTCTATAATCCCTTGCTCTCCCTCATAGGTCCTCTATTGTTCCCATGCTTTCTTGAATTTAGATATAGGTCTCATCTTCACCATCTCCACTGAGAGGCTTTTCCTCACATCCACTACCCTTTCTATAAAGAAATATTTACTCAGATTACTCCTCTCTCCTTTCATCTGCATCCTATGAACACCTTCTCTTAAGAGTTTCCTTTCAACTGGTAGAATGCCTCCTTCTGTGCATTTATACCATGGAGATACTTAAATGTCTCTATCATATCGCCTCCCTCCAGCCTTTCTTCGAAATTATAAATAATGAGATCTTTATGCCTATCCCCATATATCGTATGAGTTTTAAAAATCTATCAGGGCGATGGTCACTGTAATCCCAAAGGAGGGGAAGGATCTGTTGCCTTTTCTTAACTGAATGTAGATTTCAAGATTTTTGCAAAATTGTGTTTTAGGATAGAACTTCTCCTTCCTGCCATTATTCACCCAGACCAAATTGGGTTTATTAAGAGGCTCTATGACTCTGTTAACATTAGGCATGCGCTTAATGTATTGCATTGGGTTGGGAATTCTCTGGTCTGGGATTGTTTCATTTAATGCTGAGAAAGCTGTTGATAAGACAGAGTAGCCCTACCAATTTATGGTGTTGTCTAGATTTGGGTTGGGGAATAATGTGTGCACATGGGTAGGACTCTGTATGAGGCACTGCTTGCCAGAGTTTCAGTGAACGTCTGGGCCTCACACTGTTTTCCCTTAGCTAGTGGCACTCAGCATTTTTGCTTGCATTGGCTACTGAGCCCCTGGCTATTGCGATTCAGAATAGTAGGAACATCTCTGAAATCTGTATGTGGGAAGAAATGCATTCTCTTAATGTTGCAGAAATTAAAAAGTGGTTTGAAAGGGATACCTTGGACAGACCTTTGAAGACAACGGTTGTAGCTATGTTTCAGCTTATATTTGGAGAAAAAGGTTTTTATGGTACCTCATGCTGATATTATTGGGGGGGGGGTTTCGGCATAAAGCTTCTGCTGTACTCTTTTCTTTTCTCTGGCATAGCTAACATTGCATAGACATGATCCAAATAATTCTCCATTCAGATTCTACCTATCATACTGTCTGTTAGCCTCCTCTTTGATCAGTTTCTTTGTGCTTAGATGCTAGTCTTTCTCCTCTACTTGCTGTGCACATTTCTTGGTGACTTGAACCTTCATTTCATTGTTTCTGGTGATGCTTTCCCCTTTCTGTGGTGCCTTGGGGTCCTCTATTGCTTTGGTAGATAGAAAAAATGATCGCTGCATCTCCTATGTCCTAATTGCCAAGTGGTCTCCAGATAACATACCCTGGCTTAGCAGTGAGATCCATGACTGTCATGATATGTGCAAAACTAACACATCTGGAGAAGTAGTCCCCAAAAGTAACAATTTATTTATATTCTCTTATATACCACGCTATTCTGCATCAGTGCGGTTTACATTGAACAAAATGAAATTACATTGAATAGGGCATTATAACTTGGAGATAACTATTTTACAGGGAACATGGGCTATGGAGGGTTAAGTGGCTTGCCCAAGACCACAAGGAGCACCTGTGGGACTAGAAACCCCAGTCCTTCTGGCCCAAGGTTGCTGTCCTCTAGTGGGATTTGAACCCCTGACCTTCTGGACTGAAGTACCTTGCCACAACCACTAGGACACTCCTCCACTCTGTACCTCAACTAACAAATTTTGAGCACTCAGGTATCTCAGGAGACCTTGACTACTGATGACACTTAGAATGATGACCTGTTCCTTGAATTACAATGATGAAATTACTAATGCTGAAATTTTTCATCCTTATTGTCTTTGAGTCTTCCGGCTAATATTGGTGCTACATTATCCTTCTCCCAATACCTTGAGATCTTCATACTGATATTGGTAGTATTTTAGGACATAAAAACATAAGAAATGCCATAGTGGGTCAGACCATCAAGCTCAGTATCTTGTTTCCAACAGTGGCCAATCCAGGTCACAAGAACCTGGCAGGTCCCCAAAAAGATACATAGGTTCCTCAATGCTTGTCTTGGGGTAAGCAGTGGAAACAGCCAGGACTATATTCTTTAAACTAAGATCCATCCAGAACCTAAGACCTCTCTTAGAACCCAGCAATTTCAGAACTGTATTCCAAGTGCTTATAACTCCGCACTGGGACTACTGCAACAGTTTACTGCAGGGTCTGCCCTAAAAGACAATCAACATCTTACAACTAGCCCAAAATTTGACTGCCCGAATAATAGCTAAAGCATGCCTGACAGATCATATTACACCGATTCTTAAGGATTTACATTGGCTTCCAATAATGAGTAGATCATTTTTAAGCTACTCCATAACATCTCACCCTCCTTCCTCACATCTAAGATTCACACACAGAGACTAGGAGCAGGAGAAACAGCAATCTAAACACACTTGCAATACCATCATCAATCCATAGAAAAAACAAGTAATCAGAAACAGGGCCTTCACTTACACTGTACCCAAACTATGGAACCTTCTGCCAGACCCCATCAGGTCTATCAAAGATCTACAAACGTTTAGGAAAGAACTAAAGACACTACTATTCACCAAATACTATTACAACAATGCCTGAAGTACATCCTGTTCACCCTTGTCCCGCAACCAATATACATGTATATAGTTGACGTTATATATAGTGTTGCTCCCCAACTAATGGCTCCTGATCCAGGCGGCTACTTTGTACATAGTTGAAAGGTTATTATGGTTTGTTTTAATTGTTCTCTATAATTGGTTTGTTCAGTGTAAACTGCCCCTGATCTCTGGAAGGGGCAGTATATAAAAACTAACTAAATAAATGAATACATAAATCTATACCCTAGAGGAGAAGAGGGACAGGGAGGATATGATATTGACCTTTAAATACTTAAAGGGTATCAATTAACAAGCAAACCTTTTTCAAAGAAGGTGAATGTGTAAAACTAGAGGGCATATGATGAAGCTGCAAGGCGGTACACTTAAAAGCAACATCAGAAAATACTTTTTCACTGAAAGGATGGTGGAATGCTCTCCCAGTGGAGGTGGTGGTGGCAAATACAGTGACGGAATTCAAAATGCATGGGATAGACACAGTGGATCCCTTTATAGTGAGAAGATAAAATCAAAGCAAATTTAGATATCTTTTAATAGAGGGGGTGACCTGTAGAGAGCTGCAGTTACAATCACTCTAGCCACCTTACTGGGCAGATTAGAAATGACCATACTGGTCTTTATCTGCTGTCATATATTATGTTACTATGTTACTATCCTTCTAAACCATGTGCTCTTGGGCGACTGTTGACTTTCCCCTATTATTTAGTTTAAAAGCTGCTTTTTCTCCTTTTTAAAGGTCAATGCCAGCAGCCTGGTTCCATCCCGGTTCAGGTAGAGCCCATACTTTTTGAAAAGCCCCTCCCTTCCCCAGTATGTTGCCCAGTTCCTAACAAATCCAAAACCCTCTTCCTTGCACAGTCGTCTCATCCACACATTGAGACTCTGGAGCTATGCTTGCCTTTTGGGTCCTGCATGTGGAATGGGAAGCATTGCAGAGAATGCTACCATGGAAGTTCTGGATTTCAGCTTCCTACCTAAAAGCCTAAATTTGGTCTCCAGAACCTCTCTCCCACACTTTCCTATGTCATTGGTACCAACATGTACCAAGACAGCAGACTCCTCCCCAGCACTATCTAAAACCTTGTCTAGGTGGCACATGACATCTACTACCTTCGCACCAGGCAGACATGATACCAGACAATCCTCAAGTCCACCTGTCACCCAGCTATCTACATGCCTAATGATCAAATCACCAACTATAATGGCTGTCCTAACCCTTCCCTAATGGACACATGCCCCTGGAGAAAACTCCTCATTGCAAGAGGTTTTTATATCACCTAGAGGACAGGTCTTAGCTATGGGATCACTTCCTGTCACACCAAGGTGATGCTCTCATGCGACCTCTCTCTTCAGTGGCTACTGATAGGCTGTCATACTGGAGGTGGGACTTCAGTATTACATTCCTGTAGGACCTTTCTATATACCTCTCTGTCTTCCTTATGTCCTCCAAGTCTGCTACTCTAGTCTCCAGAGATTGAACTCATTCCCTGAGGACAAAGAGCTCTTTGCACCTATTACACACATAAGACCCCTCATAACTGGAAAATAAATCATACATGTGACAGTGCAAAAGACTGGATAGCCCCCATCTTGCTGTTGGACTGCTGTCTGCATCTTAGTTTTAAGGTTTTGTTTAGCTATTTAAGTTTTTTACTTACTTAAAGTTGTTAGGGATATCTATACTGAAACAACTATACCTACTGGTAGTAGGTTTAAGGGACATTTTTCACCTCAAGATTAATTAATTTCAGGGCCTTAATTAATCTATTTCTAGTGAGGATAACCAATTGAACCTGAAAGTGAATTTTACCATCTTTTTCCATTTAATAAGCTTAAGAGCCTATAAAGCTAAGATCATGCCTGGGGTGGGTGGGATGGAAAGAACACTTAATAAAAGCTGGTTTGCTACCATGCCCTTACTTGTGCTTCTAAGGTAATCTCTTATCAGTTTCTTGGGTGATTCACACAGCCTTTGGTTGGATAGAGGGAGTGTTTCAAATTGCTCCTTTGATCTGTCACTTGGCTTTTAACACCTATTTAAAACACTTTCACAGGTCTCTTGCCTTCTAACTGGAAGGCCCCTTTGTAAAGGTCTCTAGAAACAATTTCTTTCTTTCTACTCAAAGAATATTTACCATATTCTTTCTTCTATGCTAAGGCCTGACTGTGTTTAAATTTAAATGAAAAGCTTTCTGTTGCTGCTAAGCCCTACTGAATTTAAATTTAAATGAAAGCTCTCTAGAAACAATTTATTTCCTTCTACTCAAATATTTACCCTATTCTTCTTTCTATGCTAAGCCCTGACTAAATTTAAAATTTAAATTACAAGCTCTCTGGTGCAGCTAAGCCCTGACTGAGTTAACAAATACACTGGATTCTAAAATACACAAATGTATCTGCTTTAACCCAAAGAATTCCCTTTTCCCCAAGATTTAGAGAATTTCCCAGATGTAAATATTTACAAGTGCAGATTCCTTTCTAGCAGTAGCAGTCCCTTTTGGTAGTCCTTCAAGATTGAGAATCACAGAGCTCTGGTTGACCTATTTATGCCTGTGCTTCTAAGGTAATCTCAACAATTTCTTGGGTGATTCACACACCCCTTGTTTTGATAGAGGGAGCCTTTCAAATTGTCCTTTTGATCTGTCACTTAGTTTTAACACTATATAAAACACTTTCACAGGTCTCTTGCCTCCTAACTTCAAGGTCTCTTTGTAAACAATTTTTTTCTTTCTACTCAAAGAATATTTACCCTATTCTTCTTTTTATGCTAATCCCTGACTGAGTTTAAATTTAAAATAAAACTCTCTGGTGTTTTTAGAAAGGGATCTTCTAAATGTGGAGCCATTCTAAAATACCAAAAGGAATTGCAGGAGCGCATTCAAATATGCATCCACTTACAATGGGAAGAGCCTTTGCCTATACGTGGGAAAAACAATGGAGGAAACACATTTACATGCACTTGTAAGTGTTGGTAGTATTTGTTCCATTTTGCAAGTCTTCACGTGTAAATGCCGCAGTTAACTGTAGATAGCACTATCAATTGTAAATCCCAACACAGGCATTTTTTGTCATAGATGTTTATTCCCCATATGAAATGGGAACTACACAAATAGATTTTTGACCCATCCTGGACCAGCCTGACCATGCTCCCGACATGCCATCTTCCACATAGTAAGGACATCCATGTGTACATTGAACTGTTTCTAAAATTTCCATTTACATATGAATGTCCTTTATACCTCTAAGTGCTAGAATTTCAACATGCAGAATACGAATAAGGCTTCTAAAATACCCCCCCAAAATGACATTTTTATGCCCTTACTTTATTATTCAGGACAACCTCTAGTTGCATTGGCACAATCTCTTTGTCCATTTTATTAGCATAGTTGAGAGGTAGAGTTATTTATGTAAATCTGTTGGGCAATAAATCTGTGGCAAATAGGAGTGATTTAAAAATAACTCCATATGATACACAGTTGTTCAGATAAGGGGAACTTCCAGTGATCTTTCATATCCCTGTACAGAGAGATGGTGGAGAAGGAGAATTTACCCTTATATTACAGCTTATGGCATTATAGAGAATCTGGACCGTGTGTGAAGACAAAGCACATCATATAGTATGTATGCTATTTTCTAAGTTCTCTATGTCTCTGTGTACCTGACAGTATCTTCAGCATTAGCTATGCAAGAAAAATTGCTTGTTTTCATGGTGTTCAGTCAGAATTTAAACTCATTATTTTAGATGTAAACTGGCAGTATGTTATATGCTCTATCTGTAAGGCCCTGCTGCCATAATGATAAAGTAGTGTTCTTTAGCAGAGTACATGATGACATCCTGCAGCACCCTTTCGGGAAGTATATTACTCAGGTTCTATCAGTGAAGTGCAGAAATCCTGCAGGAAGAGCTTGACTTTTTAGTTTTCCCGTGAAGTGGAAGGAAGCACCTTTAGAGTTCCTCTTCAGGGAAGAAAAAGCTGGTGGTTGAGAGCTGGAAGAGGAATAACGTCCTGTCCCAGAACTATGTCAGAGGAATCAGAAGAAAATTTATGAAGCCTCAAACCCCTCCCCTTTTCCTCAAAAGCAGGACTCTCTAGCTTCAGACCTCCACATTCACAGCAACATTCCCACCAACCTGAATGGGAGTCCTCCAGCCACACTGCTGCTGGTCAGGGGAGGTGCTGCGATACTGTGCAACTAAAAATGTGATAGCACTGCTTGGCAGGAACATTGATCCACATGAGGAATTTCAGGGAACCATGTCCATGGAGAGGCCAAATGAGCAGAGAAATGTTTGTTCTTGAACCTAAAGAAACCACTAAGATAAGAAAAGAAATAGCAATGATAGAGAACTGGATGAATTGCCAGACATCCAGAACCTTCCAGTTGGCTGAGACTGTATGTGCATTCTGCTCTGATTTCAGGGTAATAATCTAGTAAACTTGGAATCCTGTAAAAGCGAGAGATGGAGAGAAATTTGTGTGCTAATATCAGGGACAGAAAAGGAGATGAGGCGAGTGCTTTTGTAAATATTTTTCTTTTACTACTTGCCTTCCAATAAAAAGACAATTTCCTTGGAAACAACAAATAAAATGTGCAGTGTGTTATTTTTGTTTATTAACTGACATTTAGGTATTATGGAGGTACTTTACTAAAGCCCGCTAACGTTTTGCACTTAATGTACGATACAAATGCACATTAAATGCAAAGCCTCTGCATTAGCTGAAAGGGGGGCATGAGCGGCATATCTCTGGCAGTTAACATGTATGGGGTACCTTACATGCACCTAACAACACCCAGCGAGGTATTAGGTGCATTTGTGCTAATTGCCACATCGCCATTGAGCACGCGGCAATGGCCCTTGTGCTAACGGCAAGGTATTCTCTATGCCTACGCTCTGCCTATTCCCCACCCCATCATGTGATGACTGATTACCATGCACTTTACTGCTTGGTTGCTAGCATGCCCCCATATTAGCATTCCTGACTGCCAGTTGCCGCACATTAAAACACACGTTGACTGGCTACTGGGCTTAAGTAGAAGGGCCCCTATATGTTCCCACCACCGTTGGATCTTGGAGAGTTTACTCTTCCATTCCTCAAAGGAAAAGAACCCTTGGGCCTATCTTATACCAAATAACAAGCTACGGTTATGTATTTAGCTCTTTGGCTTTATCCCTGATGTGGTTGTGTAGTGCCTGTTAATTATTCATAGAAAGCTTTTCAGCCAGAAGAGGTCAGCTTGAGCGCCATCCCTAAGGGATGCCTGCCGGGTGTAGCAGCAGAAGGACATAGAAGAGGTACCTTGCACTCAAACACTGCACCTTTTTCATGGAATATTCATTTTTCTCTTTGGCTAAGCGATTCCAGGTTTCAGCTGCCACTTTTTCAGATCTTTGTTTTACATTTCTAGAGTTAAGCATTTTTTGAAAACTGACAGAGCAGTATGTTTTAGAGCAAATTGCGTTCAAATCCAGCACTTTATATTTCTACTTATCTTCCAGTGGTAGACTTACTTCTTGAAATAGATGCATTAGGTATATTTTCTTTTGACTTATTTCTGCAGAATAGGAACATTTTGTAAGAGTATTTCCATTTCTCCTATTTGAGGTGTTTAAAATAAACCTAGGGATGTTGTTTTCCACGCCAAAGGAAAGCTGATTTAGGGTATCAAGCAATTGGTATGTTTTATATTGTATACAGATTTATAATGATGTAGAAAAGAATTATGGACCAAAGAAGAGCAGTCTTAAAGCAGAGAGTGCCGTCAATCAGAAAACATTACAGATCTATTGATATACGAGGTCATTACTTATTTTAATAATTAAGTTGGTCAGAAGGACAGCAAATGTATGTACAAAATATATTAGTATTTTTCTTCTTCAAACAAAAGCACTTCTCAGATATCAGAAGTCGCCAATGTTACCTTGTCACCACCAGAAAATAGGTTTTCTCACCTACAGATGGTGAAGAGAGGAGAGAGTCACCGTGAACATTAGGTTGAAATTACTTGTCAAGTTTCATCAATTCAAGAAAAGACGCTTGATTTTTGTAGATTAACAAGGATGTCCTTTAGGATTCCACAGTTTGGAGAAATTAGTCATACATACTGTGGAGTAAAAAAGCAAAATTGCATGCAAAGAGTATAGGACAATCTCTCTCAGAGTTATGCTCAGTAAAAGCTAACGTGCTAAGGAGTTTTTCCCATTTTGTATCTCTGGAAAAGATGCTTAGTACTTCCGGCTTTAAATGTTTATTTTTCTTTGGGGAGAGCACATTCTTTGTATTGTTAGGAATCAATGAGTAGAAAAAAAAGATAATAAAGGTACATTATGGACTAGAAGCCGAAATTAGCAGATTTTGCTCCTAATCTCATGATTAGGAGACTGGGCATCCAAATGGCAGGTGAAAGTTAATGTGGACAAGTGCAAAGTGATGCACGTAGGGAAGACTAGTCCAAACAATAGATATATAAGAACATAAGATATGCCATACTGGGTCAGACCAAGGTCCATCAAGCCCAGTATCCTGTTTCCAATAGTGGCCAATCTAGGTCACAAGTACCTAGCAGTTTCCCCAAAAGACACACAGGTTCCACAATGCTTGTATTGGGGCAAGCAGTGGATTTCCTGGGTCCCTTTAATAATAGTTTATGGACCTTTCCTCCAGGAACGTGTCCAAACCTTTTTGAAACCCAGCTTTTACTACATCCTCCAGTAACGAATTCCAGAGTTTGATTACGCATTGAGTGATAAAATATTTTCTCTTATTAGTCTTAAATGGCTTACACTGTAGCTTCATTGCATGTCCCCTAGTCTTTCTATATTTTGATGGTGTAAACAATCGATCAACGTTTACCCGTTCCACTCCATTCTTTAATTTATAGACACCTATCATAGGTTGAAGAGTCCTAACTTTTTTAGCCTCTCCTCATAGGGGTACTCTTCTATCCCCTTTACCATTTTGGTAGCTCTTCTCTGTACCTTTTCTAATGACGCTATATTCTTTTTAAGATATGGTGATCAAAATTGCACACAGTATTCAAGATGCGGTCGCACCATGAAATGATACAGAGGCATTATAATATCCTGTTTTATTCCTCATTCCTTTTTTAAAGATTCCTAGCATTCTATTTGCTTTCTTGGCCTACAGCGGTAGGTTCCACATTGGGAATCAACACTCAAGAAAAGGATCTGGGTATGATCATACATTGAAATTTTGTTCATTGTGCTTTGGCAGCCAAAAAAAGCAAGCAGAATGTTAGGAATCATTAGGGAAGGACTAAATAAGGATATCATAATGCTTCTGTATTGCTCCATGGTGTGACCGCACCTTGAATATTGTGTGCAATTCTGGTCTCTGCATCTCAAAAAAGATATAGCTGTATTAGGAGTAGAGGAGCAGCCCAATGGTTAGAGCACTGGATTGGGAACCAAGTGACCAGGGTTCAAATCCCACTAGCACTCCTTGTGACCTTAGGCAAGTCACTTAACCCTTCATTGCCTCAGAAAAATCCAAGCTATCAATGTCCCTGTTTAATGTACATTACCATGTTTAAGTTACAATGTAAACTGCTTTGACTGAAATGATAAAGCAGTATAAAAGACCTGTTAAATAATGAAATAGAAAAGATACAGAGAAGGGTGACCAAAATAATAAAGGGGTTGAAACAACCTTCCTATGAGGAAAGGCTAAAGAGGTTAGGGCTCTTCAGTTTGCAGAAGAGACAGCTGAGGGGAGATATGATGTTACCGGAGGATGTAGTTAAGGCTGTTAGTGTAGCTGGGTTTAAAAAAGGTTTGGACAAGTTCCTGGAGGAAAAGTCCATAAACCATTATTAAGAAGGGACCCAGGATATCGATGCTTGACCCAGTACAAGCATTGTGGAACCTGTGTCTTTTGGGGAAACTGCTAGGTACGTATGACCTAGATTGGCCACTGTTGGAAACAGGATACTGGGCTTGATGGACCTTGGTCTGACCCAGTATGGCATATCTTATGTTCTTATGTTCTTATGATAGAGGTTTATACTATACTGAGTGGAGTGGAACAAGTAAACGCAAATCGATTCTTTATTCTTTCATTTCAAAAAATATAAGGAATGGGGGAAACACCATGAAGCTACAAAGTAGTATATTTAAAACAGATAAGAGAAAATATTTTTTTCTCTTAACGTATAATTAAACTTTGGAACTCATTGTGATAAAAGCAGGTATTGTAGCTCGGCTAAAAAAGGTTTGGACAGATTCCTGGAGGAAAAGTCCATAAACCATTATTAAGGTAGACTGAGAGAAAACCACTGCTTATCCCAGGGGATAAGTAGCATAAAACTGCCTACTTTTAGAGTACATTAAGTTCTTATGACCTGGATTGACCACTGTTGGAAACGGCATACGGGGCATGATAGACCTTTGGTCTGGCCGAGTATGACACTTCTTATGTTGTTCAAATTACACTCTGAAACCAAAGAGAAATAGAGAAAATGGAACAACTGCAGAATTTAACAATGAATAATATTCTGAATTTAACTGCTTTGAATGAAATATTGGTGGTATAATAGGATAGTAAAACAGTCATTATTGTCTGATAAATAATTGCCATTTTGCTATGGTATGTGCAAAACTCACCCATTTGGAGAAATTGTCCCCAGATAGGATATAGTGTAGTCTATCACATCCCCGCCATCTCTGGCTAATATTCCCAGAACACAATTGTGTGTAGGATTGACAGTCTCTGGTCAGCTTTGTGTTTTATGTTCTATAGTCATAGGCAACCGGGAGCCATTTACTAGGCTGTATTTACAGAGTAGCATATCATTTTTAATAGAAGGCAATTTATAGCTTTAAACTTTTCAGCTGCTACATGCATGAACAGACTTGACTGTGGAGGATGTGGGACTTTAATGCAGATATGTTTGGCAAAGTATATGAGCAAATAGACTTTTATTTCTTCATTGCTTCATATAAAACTGGTGAAGCTTTGCCTGATTCAGTCAGGATTAAGTTGTAATGAGGTGCTAATCCACATGATATATGAAACTGCAGGACAGAGCCTGATTTTAGAAGCAAGATGATACAAACAGGGGACTCATGCATATTCACAAGATGCATCAGGTCATCTTTGGTAATTCAGGGCTGTTCAAGTCAAATTCTATCAGAATTCATGAGAACAGGAGAGAGGTTTTGGGTGTGAGAAAGTAAAGTGGGAGACTGAGGTTAAGATAAATTGACAGGCAATAGTATTAGAAGTCCAGGGCAGTCCTGCTTTTGTGAATAACCCACGGAGGTCTGAAATTAAAGAATTAAACCATGAAGGTTTTCTTGACAACTGATCTGATAGCTTCAGAAATGTATTTCAAAAGCTTTCTCCCATCAGTCAGCCATGGGGAGGGGGCCAAGGAACGAAGGCAGGCTTTGTCCCCCCTTTCCTTACTTCATAATCAAAAAGGGGGAGAAAGGTCAGACTTTCAGAAATCATCTTTCCTTTTCTTCTGTTTTCACACAATGAGCTGTTGAGAGCATGAAAGCACCGAGAACTGCAAAATTTTATTCTCCCCTTGTGTTGTTTTTTTTATTTGCTTATGCCAATTATAATTGTAAATCAGGGGAAAATAAGTCATTTTCACAGCCAGTGAGCATCCATAAATGCATAATATTTTCACGCCACGCTCTCCCAGGAGTCCTTGCCCAATGTTACTAATAATGCAATGCATTTGGAAAGAACCCTTTCATTCAATGACACTCCCAAGGCTGTTAATAATCATAGGACTATTGAAACATCTATGCGGCCACTGCTGTGATAGAATGCGTGACCATTAATGTTGGCAGCATATTAAGGCTTTCAAAGAAATCATAGTTTTATTTAGTATTGTTAATTGAATTATTAACATGAATATTCCCATTGAAACGGATTCAGACTTTGGAATAGAGACAAATAAGTTCAGCTGTGTGCTGCAGAGGGCTGTACTGCTATCCATTGTCATCATACATGATTTAAATCAGCTGCATATAAACCGCATGCAGGTTATTCGCCACCTAGTGGAGGTCCTATGAAACTCCCTCTACCTGGCCTTCCTTAAATCCACCGCTCCCCACTTTGGTCTCATTATCGGTCATAAACCATAAAGGCTATCTCCCATGGTGTGCCTATGGAAAAAAAAATCTTTTATTGAATAATGCCCTCTGATTCTCTAGACTCAGAGATCTCCTACATGTACAATACAAGATGATTCCCAAAGGCAATCTCTGGATAACCTGCAGGTGTGCATGGGGATTGCTGTTTCTCTTCAAGCACTCCCCCACGGATTGCCATATCTATGCATGGAAGTCTACAGCCATCTGCACCTATTGAACAATCTGCTGTTTGAGGCCCTGCGTGGTCTCGGAGCAATCTGGCTTCAGGCCTAGGCAGTCAGTGGTCCAATGGCAGAAAACATACCACTGACAAAAAAAAAAAATAGTTTTGATCGATAGCAGGGCAAAAAGTAGTTTGAAGGATTTTTTTTAAGAGGCAGAAGGAATGCCCTCCATATTGCTCTGCGTACAAATGGATACAGGAAGGGTGGAGGCAGTCCAGAGACAGACTATTAAAATGGTGCAAGGCTTATGTCAAAAGCAAGCTAAGGATTTAAGCACTTCTCTTATGATGAAGACTAAGAAGTCAGGGTTCCTCAGCTTAGAAAAGAAACAACTGAGAAGGGCTACGATAGAAGTTTATAATATCATGAGAGGAGTGGAACAGTTAAATATAGGGAGGAGTGGTCTAGTGGTTAGGACAAGGTACTTCAGGCCAGAGGGCCGGGAGTTCAAGTCCCACCTGGGGACAGCAATCTCAGGCCGGAGGGACTGGGATTTCTAGTCCTATAGGCACTCCTTGTGGTCTTGGGCAAGACACTTAACCTTCCATTGCCCATGTTCCCTGTAAGTATTAGCATATGTGTCTCATATCCCCTCGTGTTAAATGTATCCCCCAATTGACCGCTTTGACCCGGTGAAAAGCGGGATATAAATACAGCTAAATAAATAGGGAACAATTGTTTAACTTTTCTAAAAGATGTCACTGATTGCTGTATTGGCTCCTATCTGATGGTCCCTGAACATATTGTATATATTTTCTATGTATATTACTGCGTGATTTCCTTTTAATCTGGAGATGTTGTTTGTAGTGTGCTGTTCTCTCCAGTAGTACTGGATTCTTTAGATTAAGATGATTCAAAATATAGGTACCTCCAAACACAAAGCACTGACTGATGTTGATTGTATCTCATTTATCTTCTTCATGGAGCCCCTAACTATACACGCTATCAAAATAAGCCCTTCAACAGTTCTTGTCTGAACAAGGAAACTGTAGCTGACAGCTCCATAGTTTTAATAATGACGATAAAACAAGAGGATCACTCGCCAAGTCTCACATTACCGTGGAACATGAAAGCATAGCAAGTCTGCATAATATTACATCTTTCCCCATATACGCATCATTCATGCAGTCTTCCAGAAAGCACCAGAGGGCATTTTCAGATATATTCTTCTTGTATGTCTAGTCTGCAGAATAGAAACTGTTTATGTTGTGACATATATGTATGGAATAATTTGAGTGCAACTTTTGTAAATGGAAATATTGCATATGTAGTATGAAAGCGGAGTGTAGGAATTGTTTGCACTGTAGAGTAGATTGTAGTACTGTGCAGTATTATGAATAGTTAGTGTGGTTGAGTTGTACTTGCTAAAGTAACCGGGCAGTATTACATTTCTACTGTATATGTATGTTTTAGTCTTTCCACAGGCCTGATAATACCAAACATAGTTGAACAAATGCAAGCTCTGTGGCTGAATAATCAAAAAGTGCATTTTGAAGTTTGAATGTTCTAGGAAATATATATATGGTATGAGTAAGTGAGATGTAACTGAATGATTTTGAGTGAAAGAGGGAGTAACAATGTGAATGGAAGGAAAACTAGCTTAGGATAAAATGGTGTTTATGTGTTGCCGATATAATTACAATCATTCGAGTATGTGAAAACAGTTTTGAAAAGATTAGTGGTATGATCCTTAGAGAGAAAAGTAGCATTCCCCTATTAGAGATACTTTTCAACTAACCCACATAGTTGCAAAATATACAGGTGCTTTTTCTGTGCATACTAGTGTTAAAATATGCACAACAGTTTAGTTTAATCAATTTAGCTTCTTGCTTGCCTGCCTTTTCTTTACCCCTATAATGTGTCGTCATATTAGGCACCAACTTTTTATATATAATAACATGCATATTTTAGAAAATCCTACATACATGCATTGTTTTATTCACATAACCTAAAAATAACCTCTTTTTCAATCCAGCTAAAGGTATGTGCACCTTAGAAGCCAATGCATAGTTTCAGCTGGACAGAGGAGGGCAATTTTCAGGCCAGGCTAATTTACCTGGATAAAGAGCTCAGAAAAGCATCCTCTTAAACATTTTAGCCAGATCTTCAAAAATGGATGAAGGCTGCTAATACTTTATTACAGGTGTCATGTGACAGAGGAAAGGAAAAGGATTTGTTGCAACTAGCTTCTGTGAATTTGCACAAGTATAAGAAAGATGTAAACTTGTCAAAATTGCTCTCATTGGGAAAAAGGGATTGTCTTTGAATTGTTAAGTGAACTATCAAAAGCTTTTTGTTGTTTAAAATGCTTTGAATGTCATAAAATTAATATGTAATATAGTGAGATGGACACACATGCATATACACGATCTTATCTGAAGATAAATATTATTATTTCTAGTTTGTTTTAAAAAGGCAAAGATCTGATCAACCTGACATACTGTACAAACTGGAGTGATAAAAAAACAGAACATGTCCCTTTCCTTTAGCTCTTAATAAACAGTCGCTGTGTCGATGTAATTTCTGTTTACCTCTTGTGTTCATTTACCAATGTCATATATCGACATTTGAAAATTGTCTTGATTTTCATTTGGATATTAATTTCTGGAAAGTTTTTCTCCTCAGAAAGGATATCTCCATTCTCACCATCATCAAAGGAAATAAAATGGCCAGGAAAACCCCCCACAGAGGCCTCTGTTTCTTTATAATATGCTAGGAGTATGCCAGCAGAAATTGCAGTTAGATTGAAGCCGCAGATCTTTACACCTGTTCAGGAGCAGATATTTTATTGAAATATGGACATAAATCGCAACTCTGTTCATGCTATGCCAAACCTCTGCCCCCAAACACACTTCCATGTAAAAGTATGCGCCTTTCAGTCACCGGGCATATCTTTATGCATATAATACCTGGAGTAATTTTATAAAACTGCTCTTACACAGGTTAAAGGCATTTATGCATGAAAAATCCTTTATAAGCCCTATTGAATACAGACCAATATTGGTTAAGAATTTCCTGTGGTGTTTTACAATGAGCCTTTCAGAGGATGAAACATACAGCAATGTATGCCAGGGGGTGCGTTTAGTATTCTTTCCTTGTGCCGTCGCTTTGCCCCTCAGCTTCAAGTTTACTTACAGGAAGGTAATGCAGTATATTGATTAAACCATATAACATATCTGCCTGTGCTAATCTTAGAAACATAGAAACATAGAAATACGATGACAGAAAAAGACCACATGGCCTATCTAGTCTGTCCTTCCATAACAACTACAACAGTCCCCTTTTTACCTTTCGAGATCCTCTGTGTATGTCCCATGCTTTTTTGAATTCAGTTACTGTCCTCATCTCTACCACCTCCACTGGGAGACTATTCCACGGATCCGCTACTCTTTCCGTAAAGAAATATTTCCGCATATCACTCCTGAATCTATCTCCCTTCACCCTCATCCCATGTCCCCTCGTAGCAGAGCTTGCTTTCAGTTGAAAGAGGCTCTCTCCCTGAACATTTATGCCACGGAGGTATTTACACGTATCTATTGGTCAGCTCGTAAACGCTGTACAAAACTTTCAAAAATTAAGCGTTAAATATAACAAAATGGGAAATACATCCAAAAGTCAATCGCTGTTTGGGAAAAAATTTTCTTTTGTTATCTTAACTGTATCAAACTTCTACTGGATGGTCTCAGAACTCTAAAGCTTCTATCCTGAAGACTCAAAGGTCAAACTGAAAGGGACAGAAACCAGATAACATCAACGACCTCCATCGGTAGTTAGCAGTGATCAAGTTAAATAACCTTCTCTATGTAAAATAGTATAGCTCTTTTTTCGTTTTTTATATATATCTTTTTTTTGATCGTTACACTTGAGCAGATATAGAGCATTCTTCTTAATACTGCTAGAAACACAACACTCCCAAACAAATTCTTAAACTGATCCACACTCCACAAACATCCCACAGGTCTGTCTTTGACTCATGTGTGATTTAGTAGCTTGTTTCAGTAGCTTACCTTGTTGAAGGAAAACTCAGTGAATAAGGTGGTTTGTAGCCTCTTTTTGAGTTTGGGCTATTTAATCTGGTCATTTGTTGTCAGCCCGCATGCGCGGCGTCTTTTTGTTTAGGCTTTCAATGAATGGTGAAGGATTGGAAGCGGATAAGGTTCTGTGAGGCTTGACGTGGGCAGCGGTTTTTGTAAGTACTTGCTGGTGTAAGTTTGACCCACGGATTTTTAATGATGTTTTTAAAAAGATTGGTTTTGGGTTATACACGATGTTTGTTTTGTTTTTAGGTGATCCCAATATATTCCTTGAATAAATCCCCTGAAGAACCCTTTGAGGAGAAATGCTCCGAAGGCGCTGGGGGGAGGCGTCACAGGGATGTTTGTGGAGTGTGGATCAGTTTAAGAATTTGTTTGGGAGTGTTGTGTTTCTAGCAGTATTAAGAAGAATGCTCTATATCTGCTCAAGTGTAATGATCAAAAAAAAGATATATATAAAAAACGAAAAAAGAGCTATACTATTTTACATAGAGCAGGTTATTTAACTTGATCACTGCTAACTACCGATGGAGGTCGTTGATGTTATCTGGTTTCTGTCCCTTTCAGTTTGACCTTTGAGTCTTCAGGATAGATGCTTTAGAGTTCTGAGACCATCCGGTAGAAGTTTGATACAGTTAAGATAACAAAAGAAAATTTTTTCCCAAACAGCGATTGACTTTTGGATGTATTTCCCATTTTGTTATATTTAACGCTTAATTTTTGAAAACGGAGGTATTTAAACATCTCAATCATATCACCTCTATCCCGCCTTTCCTCTAAGGTGTACATATTAAGATCCTTCAGTCTGTCCTCATATGCTTTATAATGAAGACCACTAATCATTTTAGTAGCCACCCTCTGCACCGACTCCATCCTGTTCACATCCTTTTGAAGGTGCGGTCTCCAGAACTGCACACTATACTCCAAATGAGGTCGCACCAAAGACTTATACAGAGGCATTATCACCTCCTTTTTTCTGCTAGCCATTCCTCGCCGTATGCACCCAAGCATCCTTCTAGCTTTTGCCATCGCCTTTTCTACCTGTTTAGCTACTTTAAGATCATCAGACACAACCACGCCTAGGTCCCGCTCTTCTTTAGTGGACAAAAGGAATTCACCCCCTATACTATATTGCTCCCTTGGATTGCTGCAGCCCAAATGCATGACCTTACATTTTTTAACATTAAATCCCAGCTGCCAAATTCTAGACCATTCTTCAAGCTTAGCTAGATCCCTCCTCATGTTATCTACCCCTTCCTGGGTGTCTACTCTATTGCAGATTTTGGTTTCATCTGCAAAGAGGCAAACCTTACCTGAAAGCCCTTCCGCTATATCACTAACAAAGATGTTAAAAAGAATCGGACCAAGGACAGATCCCTGGGGCACACCACTGATAACATCCTTCTCCTCAGAGTGAGCTCCATTTACTTGTATTCTTTGTCGCCTCTCACCCAACAAATTTCTAACCCAAGCAGTAATTTTAGGGTCCATCCCTAGGGTCTCAGTTTGTTTATAAGTCGCCTGTGAGGAACAGTGTCAAAGGCTTTACTGAAATCTAAATACACCACATCTAGGGCTCTCCCTCGGTCCAACTCCCTGGTCACCCAGTCAAAGAAATCAATCAGATTTGTCTTACAAGACCTGCCTCTGGTGAATCCATGCTGCCTTGGATCCTGTAATCCGCTGGACTCCAGAAACCTCACTATTTTCTCTTTCAGCAGCGTTTCCAATAATTTACTCACCACCGAAGTTAAACTAACCGGCCTGTAGTTTTCAACCACATCCTTACTTATGCTTTTGTGTAAAGGCACCACATGAGCCTCTCTCCAGTCCTTTGGCACCACTCCCGACTCCAACAAGGCATTGAAATGGTCAGTCAGTGGAGTTGCTAGAACGTCCCCAAGTTCCCTCAGTATTCTCGGGTGTATCCCATCCGGTCCCATCGCTTTGTCTACTTTAAGTTGAGATCGTTTCTCACGAACACAGTCTTTTGAAAATTGTTCAAGAGGTCCTTTGCTTCTGTTCCTATTTGTGGGTGTTTTCTGAGGTCCTGCTCCTGGTTCTTCATCTGTGAACACAGAACAAAAATATTTGTTAAGCAATTCCACTTTATCCTTATCAGCTTCTACATATTCCTCCACTGCACCCTTGAGTCTGACAATACCACTCTTGCCCTTCCTCTTCTCACTAATATATCTGAAAAATGTCTTATCCCCCCATTTTATTGCATTGGCTATTTCCTCCTCCTTTTGAATCTTTGCCTTCTTGACTACTTTGCTAGTTTCTCTAAGCTTTTCCAAATACAGATGCCTGTCTTCCTCTCTCTCTCTGATCTCTTGTATTTCATGAAGGCCTCCCTCTTTTTCTTCACTTTTTCAGCTACTTCTTTCGAAAACCATAGCGGTCTCCTTTTCCTTTTACATTTATTTACCATTTTAACAAAAAGGTCAGTTGCCCTTAAAATATCCCCTTTCAGTTTTCCCCACTGTTTTTCTACATCCCTCAGCTGTTCCCATCCAACTAATGATTCCCTGAGGTATTGGCCCATCTTCGCAAAGTTAGTCTTCCTAAAGTCTAAGATCCTCGCCTTTGAATGGATTCTAACAGCCCTAGTCCTAATACTGAACCACACCATCTGGTGATCACTGGATGCAAAATGATCTCCCACTACAACATCAGAAACACTTTCACCATTGGTAAGCACCAAGTCCAGTATGGCCCCTTCACATGTGGGGTCTGTAACCAATTGCCTGAATAGTTCTCCCCGTAGAGAATCCAGGATCCTCCTTACTTCTAGATGATACTGCAGCAGGAATGTGCCTATCAACATCTGGCATATTGAAATCTCCTATCAGTAGCACTTCCCCTTTCCTAACAATGCTGCACATGTCTTCAATTAACTCTCTGTCCACCTCTTCCTCTTGTGAGGGAGGTCTGTATATCACACCAATGTAAATAGATTTCTCTTTCCCTCTTTCTAGTTTAACCCACAATGCCTCCCCTCTCCCTTGTATAATTAAGATGTATCATTAGCTGGATAACCAAACACAAAGATTATTTTTCTAAAATAGCACCTCAAGCCAGCCCAGTAGCACAGGTGGCAAATGCTCTGGAAGTCATGCGACAAATTCTTCTAGATCCATATCAACTCTTCCCTTCCCCAGGCTGGCTGGGATGAGGGATGCTGCAGAGGCGGTGTTCACAGATCTTAGGAATACTTCATATGTAAAAAAACAGCTCTATTTTCTCACCTTATCATAGTATTGTTCTTAGGGAGGCAGAGAGGAGGAAGGGAATGAGAGGCAATGTTTACAGATCTTTTTTTATTATTATTTGCATTTAAACATAATATATTCAAAAATATACATAAATGATCAAGAACTTGGTACAAAGCAACCATCTTCTAAAAATAAAATACATTATTAAATTTACCAAACATTAATCCACAATCTAATAATTAGAGGAGGCCCCAGGAAACTATACATAAGAAACAATTATACCCTTTACAGAGCATACATACAATAATAGCGGAGCGAGACTTATGTATCAATCAGAAAAGACGCAAGAGTAGCCCCCGTAGGTGGTGGGGGGCCCATTGTTTAGGGGAGAGCAAAACCCCTGAGGCACTCAAGTCCACATGAAAATCCTCCTGTGGGCCAGCTGAAGATACAGCTCCAGAACCAGCGGCACAGAACCCACAAGCCGCTAAAATCCTCTGTCACAGCATGGTAACCTCAAAATCACCTGAGGGCAATTGAGTCCGTTTCCGCCCCATCTGATGAACACCAGCAGAAGGCTGAAAAAAAACAAGCAAGCCGCTGGGGCACACAATGCTAACTCAATTCTTCACCGCCATCTTTGCCTCCCGAGGCCTCGTTCACAGATCTTAAGGAGGCAGAGCGGAGGAAGGTATGGAGAGGCAGCATTCACATATCTTAGGGAGGTAGAGGGGAGGAAGGAAATGAGATGCAGTGTTCGGAGATCTTAGGGAGGTAGAGGGGAGGAAGGAAATGAGAGGTAGCATTCAGAGATCTTAGGGATGTAGAGGGGAGGAAGGGAATGAGAGGCAGCATTCAGAGATCTTAGGGATGTAGAGGGGAGGAAGGGAATGAGAAGCAGCATTCAGAGATCTTAGGGAGGTAGAGGGGAGGAAGGGAATTAGAGGCAGCGTTCAGAGATCTTAGGGAGGTGGAGGGGAGGAAGGGAATGAGAGGCAGCATTCAGAGATCTTAGGGAGGTAGAGGGGAGGAAGGGAATTAGAGGCAGCGTTCAGAGATCTTAGGGAGGTGGAGGGGAGGAAGGGAATGAGAGGCAGCGTTCAGAGATCTTAGGGATGTAGAGAGGAGGAAGGAAATGAGAGGCAGCATTCAGAGATCTTAGGGAGGAAAAGGGGAGGAAGGGAATGAGAGGCAGTGTTCAGAGATCTTAGGGAGGAAAAGGGGAGGAAGGGAATGAGAAGCAGCATTCAGAGATCTTAGGGAGGAAAAGGGGAGGAAGGGAATGAGAGGCAGCGTTCAGAGATCTTAGGGAGGAAAAGGGGAGGAAGGGAATGAGAGGCAGCGTTCAGAGATCTTAGGGAGGAAAAGGGGAGGAAGGGAATGAGAGGCAGCGTTCAGAGATCTTAGGGAGGAAATGGGGAGGAAGGAAATGAGAGGCAGCATTCAGAGATCTTAGGGAGGTAGAGGGGAGGAAGGGAATGAGAGGCAGCATTCAGAGATCTTAGGGAGGAAAAGGGGAGGAAGGGACTGAGAGGCAGCGTTCAGAGATCTTAGGGAGGAAAAGGGGAGGAAGGAAATGAGAGGCAGCATTCAGAGATCTTAGGGAGGTAGAGGGAAGGAAGGGAATGAGAGGCAGCATTCAGAGATCTTAGGGATGTAGAGGGGAGGAAGGGAATCAGAGGCAGCGTTAAGAGATCTTAGGGAGGTGGAGGGGAGGAAGGAAATGAGAGGCAGCATTCAGAGATCTTAGGGAGGTAGAGGGGAGGAAGGGAATGAGAGGCAGCGTTCAGAGATCTTAGGGAGGTAGAGGGGAGGAACGGAATCAGAGGCAGCATTCAGAGATCTTAGGGAGGTGGATGGGAGGAAGGGAATGAAAGGCAGCATTCAGAGATCTTAGGGAGGTAGAGGAGAGGAAGGGAATGAGAGGCAGCGTTCAGAGATCTTAGGGAGGTAGAGGGGAGGAAGGGAATCAGAGGTAGCGTTCAGAGATCTTAGGGAGGTAGCAGGGAGGAAGGGAATGAGAGGCAGCATTCAGAGATCTTAGGGAGGTAGAGGGGAGGAAGGGAATGAGAGGCAGCATTCAGAGATCTTAGGGAGGTAGAGGGGAGGAACGGAATCAGAGGCAGCGTTCAGAGATCTTAGGGAGGAAATGGGGAGGAAGGAAATGAGAGGCAGCATTCAGAGATCTTAGGGAGGTAGAGGGGAGGAAGGGAATGAGAGGCAGCATTCAGAGATCTTAGGGAGGAAAAGGGGAGGAAGGGACTGAGAGGCAGCGTTCAGAGATCTTAGGGAGGAAAAGGGGAGGAAGGAAATGAGAGGCAGCATTCAGAGATCTTAGGGAGGTAGAGGGAAGGAAGGGAATGAGAGGCAGCATTCAGAGATCTTAGGGATGTAGAGGGGAGGAAGGGAATCAGAGGCAGCGTTAAGAGATCTTAGGGAGGTGGAGGGGAGGAAGGAAATGAGAGGCAGCATTCAGAGATCTTAGGGAGGTATAGGGGAGGAAGGTAATGAGAGGCAGCTTTCAGAGATCTTAGGGAGGTAGAGGGGAGGAACGGAATCAGAGGCAGCATTCAGAGATCTTAGGGAGGTGGATGGGAGGAAGGGAATGAAAGGCAGCATTCAGAGATCTTAGGGAGGTAGAGGGGAGGAAGGGAATGAGAGGCAGCGTTCAGAGATCTTAGGGAGGTAGAGGGGAGGAAGGGAATCAGAGGTAGCGTTCAGAGATCTTAGGGAGGTAGCAGGGAGGAAGGGAATGAGAGGCAGCATTCAGAGATCTTAGGGAGGTAGAGGGGAGGAAGGGAATGAGAGGCAGCATTCAGAGATCTTAGGGAGGTAGAGGGGAGGAAGGGAATCAGAGGGAGCGTTCAGAGATCTTAGGGAGGTAGCAGGGATGAAGGGAATGAGAGGCAGCATTCAGAGATCTTAGGGAGGTAGAGGGGAGGAAGGGAATGAGAGGCAGCAGAGATCTTAGGGAGGTAGAGGGAAGGAAGGGAATGAGATACAGCATTCAGAGATCTTAGGGAGGTAGAGGGGAGAAAGGGAATGAGAGGCAGCGTTCAGAGATCTTAGGGAGGTAGAGGGGAGGAAGGGAATGAGAGGCAGCATTCAGAGATCTTAGGGAGGTAGAGGGGAGGAAGGGAATGGAAGGCAGCGTTCAGACATCTTAGGGACGTGGATGGGAGGAAGGGAATGAGAGGCAGCATTCAGAGATCTTAGGGAGGTAGAGGGGAGGAAGGGAATGGAAGGCAGCGTTCAGACATCTTAGGGACGTGGATGGGAGGAAAGGAATGAAAGGCAGCGTTCAGAGATCTTAGGGAGGTAGAGGGGAGGAAGGGAATGAGAGGCAGCGTCCAGAGATCTTAGGGAGGTAGAGGGGAGGAAGGGAATGAGAGGCAGCGTTCAGAGATCTTAGGGAGGTAGTGGGGAGGAAGGGAATGAGAGGCAGCATTCAGAGATCTTAGGGAGGTAGAGGGAAGGAAGGGAATGAGAGGCAGCGTTCAGAGATCTTAGGGAGGAAAAGGGGAGGAAGGGAATGAGAGACAGCATTCAGAGATCTTAGGGAGGTAGCAGGGAGGAAGGGAATGAGAGGCAGCATTCAGAGATCTTAGGGAGGTAGAGGGGAGGAAGGGAATGAGAGACAGCATTCAGAGATCTTAGGGAGGTAGCAGGGAGGAAGGGAATGAGAGGCAGCATTCAGAGATCTTAGGGAGGTAGCAGGGAGGAAGGGAATGAGAGGCAGCATTCAGAGATCTTAGGGAGGTAGAGGGGGAGGAAGGGAATGAGAGACAGCATTCAGAGATCTTAGGGAGGTAGCAGGGAGGAAGGGAATGAGAGGCAGCATTCAGAGATCTTAGGGAGGTAGAGGGGAGGACGGGAATGAGAGGCAGCATTCAGAGATCTTAGGGAGGTAGAGGGGAGCAAGGGAATGAGAGGCAGCATTCAGAGATCTTAGGGAGGTAGAGGGGAGGAAGGGAATGAGATACAGCATTCAGAGATCTTAGGGAGGTAGAGGGGAGGAAGGGAATGAGAGGCAGCATTCAGAGATCTTAGGGAGGTAGAGGGGAGGAAGGGAATGAGAGGCAGCAGAGATCTTAGGGAGGTAGAGGGAAGGAAGGGAATGAGAGGCAGCATTCAGAGATCTTAGGGAGGTAGAGGGGAGAAAGGGAATGAGAGGCAGCGTTCAGAGTTCTTAGGGAGGTAGTGGGGAGGAAGGGAATGAGAGGCAGCGTTCAGAGATCTTAGGGAAGTAGCGGGGAGGAAGGGAATGAGAGGCAGCGTTCAGAGATCTTAGGGAGGTAGCGGGGAGGAAGGGAATGAAAGGCAGCATTCAGAGATCTTAGGGAAGTAGCGGGGAGGAAGGGAATGAGAGGCAGCTTTCAGAGATCTTAGGGAGGTAGCGGGGAGGAAGGGAATGAAAGGCAGCGTTCAGAGATCTTAGGGAGGTAGCAGGGAGGAAGGGAATGAGAGACAGCATTCAGAGATCTTAGGGAGGTAGAGGGAAGGAAGGGAATGAGAGGCAGCATTCATTGATCTTAGGGAGGAAAAGGGGAGGAAGGGAATGAGAGGCAGCATTCAGAGATCTTAGGGAGGTAGAGGGGAGGAAGGGAATGAGAGGCAGCATTAAGAGATATTAGGGAGGTACAGGGGAGGAAGGGAATGAGAGGCAGCGTTCAGAGATCTTAGGGAGGAAGAGGGGAATAAGGGAAAGAGAGGCAGCATTCAGAGATCTTAGAGAGCTAGAGGGGAGGAAGGGGATCATACACAGCGATCACGGGTCTTAGGGAGGTAGAGGGGAGGAAGGGAATGGAAGACAGCGTTCAGACATCTTAGGGACGTGGATGGGAGGAAGGGAATGAAAGACAGCGTTCAGAGATCTTAGGGAGGTAGAGGGGAGGAAGGGAATGAAAGGCAGCGTTCAGAGATCTTAGGGAGGTAGCAGGGAGGAAGGGAAGAAAGGCAGCGTTCAGAGATCTTAGGGAAGTAGCGGGGAGGAAGGGAAGAAAGGCAGCGTTCAGAGATCTTAGGGAGGTAGCAGGGAGGAAGGGAAGAAAGGCAGCGTTCAGAGATCTTAGGGAAGTAGCGGGGAGGAAGGGAAGAAAGGCAGCGTTCAGAGATCTTAGGGAGGTAGAGGGAAGGAAGGGAATGAGAGGCAGCGTTCAGAGATCTTAGGGAGGTAGTGGGGAGGAAGGGAATGAGAGGCAGCATTCAGAGATCTTAGGGAGGTAGAGGGGAGGAAGGGAATTAGAGGCAGCGTTCAGAGATCTTAGGGAGGTAGAGGGGAGGAAGGGAATGAGAGGCAGCGTTCAGAGATCTTAGGGAGGTAGAGGGGAGGAAGGGAATGAGAGGCAGCGTTCGGAGATCTTAGGGAGGTAGAGGGGAGGAAGGGAATGAGAGGCAGCGTTCGGAGATCTTAGGGAGGTAGAGGGGAGGAAGGGAATGAGAGGCAGCGTTCGGAGATCTTAGGGAGGTAGAGGGGAGGAAGGGAATGAAAGGCAGCGTTCAGAGATCTTAGGGAGGTAGCAGGGAGGAAGGGAAGAAAGGCAGCGTTCAGAGATCTTAGGGAGGTAGAGGGGAGGAAGGGAATCAGAGGCAGCGTTCAGAGATTTTAGGGAGGTAGAGGGGATGAGGGAATGAGAGCCAGTGTTCACAGATTTTACCCTCTATCTTTGAGGCTGCATCCTGGTTTTATTCTGTTCAGTCTGTTACTTTGTTACCCCCTCTACTGCAAACCTCTAGTTTATACAAAGCTGGAAATCTGGGACTGAAGCAGCAGAATGAAGAGAATGAAACCATGATGCAGCTCCGGGGATGGACTGTAAGCGCTGTGTTACGGTTTCAGGGCAATTGTTGCTGCTTTTGGTTCTGGAAAGGGGTGCCAGCGGTGGTGAAGTGTATGGGGATGACAGGATGGAGGGCCTGTCTAGGGCACCTTCAGTCCTTGCACTGGCCCTATCTGGTGGGGGAGAAGGAGGGGTGGGAGGAAATTAATGAAAGGCAGCATTCACAGGCTTGGGGGGTAAGGAAGGGAATTAGGGCCAGAGGAGAGAGAGGGAAAGCGAACGAAAGCAGCACTTATAGGTCCCTGAGAGGACAAGGAAGGGCGCTGTGGTCCTTGCTTAAGGATAACACCAAGCAGCCAGATTCAGGGTTTCAGAAATAGCCCAGGTGCATAGCCAGTATTCAAAGCAAAGCATGGATACGCCTAAGTCCTGCAAATGCATAATTTCCTTATACATATATTTTCTAGACTAATACAAATAGTATTGGGCCATTTATTTTGTTATTTAACAAGTTTTTTTATACTGCTTTATCATTTTAAAACTTTAAACAGTCCCATGCTATCCATATAAATGTGGGCCGGGGTGGAGGCAGCCCTAAAATTGATCCAGACAGTTTTTAAATTCAGCTGCTGTCTGGATACGTCTTCTGTTTAGTTCAGTCCCGCAGGCAGTGGTGGGAGGGGGTGGGGTAATTTTATAAAGACATATTCGCTGTGTTCAGCCTACCAGTGAGATTCAGAGATGCTGTTCACGAAATGTATTTAATGGCTCCTGAATTCTGGTATGGGTATTGCTACCGTTGTTCCAATGTTGATTTGTGAACAGAGCTGATGTTTTTTGGAAATATAGAAATATGACGACAGAAAAAGACCACATGGCCTATCTAGTCTGTCCTCCCATATCAACAACTACAACAGTCCCCTTTTTTTCCTTTAAAGATCCTCTGTGTTTCTCCCATGCTTTTTTGAATTCAGTTACTGTCCTCATCTGTACCACCTCCACTGGAAGACTATTCCACGGATCCACCACTCTTTCCATAAAGAAATATTTCCAAATATCACTCCTGAATCTATCCCATGTCCCCTCATAGCAGAACTTGCTTTCAATTGCATTTATGCTACAGAGGTATTTAAACATCTCAATCATATCGCCTCTATCCCGCCTTTCATCTAAGGTGTACGTATTAAGATCCTTAATCTGTGCTCATATGCTTTATATTGAAGACCACTAACCATTTCAGTAGCCACCCTCTGCACCGACTCCATCCTGTTCACATCCTTTTGAAGGTGCGGTCTCCAGAATTGCACACTATACTCCAAATGAGGTCGCACCAAAGACTTATACAGAGGCACTACCACCTCCTTTTTTCTGCTAGCCATTCCTCTCCGTATGCACCCAAGCATCCTTCTAGCTTTTGCTGTCGCCTTTTCTACCTGTTTAGCTACTTTAAGATCATCAGACACACCACGCCTAGGTCCCGCTCTTCTTTAGTGGACAAAAGTACTTCACCCCTTATATTATATTGCTCCCTTGGATTGCTGCAGCCCAAATGCATGACCTTACATTTTTCTTTTTATTATGGCTATTCGCCTGCCCTTGATGCTGATACCGAAAGCATTCGGCTGGGCAAAATTTGGGCTGAGTAAAGGTGAAGAGAGCGTCAACAAATGCGGTTGCTGTGATGAGGAATTATGAAGGAGGAGAGCGACTGGTGGGTGCTCAGTCCAGATAAGTGCTATGCTACCACAGGTGAAAAAAATCCAGATATTTGGCGGCAGTATCTGGATAGCGGTTGCTGCTGAATATCCAGATAGAGCAGTTAGCTTTATCTAGATCCTGCTACCACTATCTTGATATCACTCAGGACAGTTTTTTACTGTTCTAAGTTACGACAATTGCTATCCTGATAGCAATGCTGAACATCGCTGCTATCTCTCTCTCTACACTCGGTGAACTTATTTCCTCCCATGGTTTTCAGTACCGTCTTTATGCTGACGACTCTCAGATCTACCTCTCTATGCTTGAAATCTCTCCAGGAATCCAGGCCCAGAACTCTGCCTGCTTATCCGACATTGCTGCCTGGATGTCTCACCACCATCTGAAATTGAACATGGCCAAAACTGAGCTCCTTATCTTTCCCCCTAAACCCACCTCCCCCCTTCCTCTCTTTTCTATTTCTCTGGATAGCACTACACTCCTTCCTGTTTCCTCAACCTTGAGGTCATCTTTGATTCTACTCTCTCTTTCTCTGCATATATCCAACAGATAGTTAAAACCTGTTGCTTCTTTCTCGATAACATCAGCAAAATTTGTCCCTTCCTTTCTGCACACACTACTATGACCCTTATCCATTCTCTAGTCATCTCCTGTCTTGACTATTGTAGCCTGCTCCTCACTGGTCTCCCTCTGAATCATCACTCTCCCCTTCAATCTGTTTAAAACTCATCTGCACGGCTAATCTTCCGTCAGTATCACTATGTTCATGTACAGGATCAGCCCGTCTACTAGGTAAGCTAGATGGCCACCTAGGGTGGCCGACCCAGGTGGCCAGCTTTATGCTGTCCTTTGTTGCCTGTGGCAGGCCATATGTTTCAGCACTAAAGAGTTGCTGTTTATGATCCCCCTCCGACACAACTTACTATCGGAGGGCGATCAAAAGCGGCAGGCCAATTGTACTGAAGCACATGCTTTGCTGTGGGCAACAAAGCGGTGGCACAAACATACTGTCACTGCCACCGCTTCTCGCCTCCCCCCTAAGAATCTGTGGCAGTGGGGGTAGCAAGATGTGGGGAGGGGGGGGGGCCGACGTGTCCAGGGTTTCTGCCTGGGGCAGCAGAAACCCTTGGACTGGCCCTGCTCATGTAACCCATCTTCTCAAGTCACTTCACTAGCTCCCTATCAATTTCCACATTCAGTTCAAACTTCTTCTGCTGACCTACAAGTGGATTCGTTCTACAGCTCCTCACTACCTTTCCTCTCTTAACTCACTCTACACCGCTCCTTGGAATCTCCGCTCCTCTGGCAGATCCCTTTTATCTGTGACCTTCTCTGCCACTACCAACTCCAGACTTCATTCATTCCATCTTGCTGCTCCATATGCCTGGAACCAGGGCCATACTGAGCTAGAATTGCACCCTCTGTGACTTGCACATTGAGCATGCCCCCGTACCTCCAAGGCTCTGTCCAGACGCTGCCTGCTCTTGCCCTACCTCTGTCCTCTGTTTTCTCTGCAGTGGTGCCAGCAGCAGAAGAACAGACCTAACTTTAAAATGTGCAAATAAAAAAGACACACCACGTGGGTCTTTCGACTCTGCACTTTAAGCAAATCTGATCCCTCCCTGCTCTGACATTGCATCAGAGGAGGGAGGACCAGGCCTGCGGAAAGACCCGCATGGTTTGAGGTTTTTTATTTTAGGTCTGCTCAGCTGCTGCTGGTGCCGTCGCTGCTGACAGAACAAGAAGTGGCGGCAGCAGGGCATCAGCAGGCAGCTGATATGTGCCCCCTAAGCCTTTGTGCCCTGTATGGCTGCACCAATCGCACAGGGCTGGGTACAGCGTTGCCTGGAATAAACTACCTGAGTCAGTGCATGGGGCACTTTCTCTAGCCCTATTCAAATCCAGGCTAAAGACTCACCTCTTTGAGGCTGCTTTTGGATCCTGATGCTCCTCATTCTCTTGTCCACCACTTATGTGTATCTTACGATACTCTAGTCTCCACTTTTATGATGATTTTCATCTTGATTAGATTGTAAGCTTTGATGGGCAGGCACTGTGTCGTATATCTGTATGTGTACAGACCTGCGTACACCTTGTAACGTAGTAAAATACCTAGTAACATAGTATATGATGGCAGTATGGTCCATCTAGTCTGCCCAGCAAGGCGGTAAGAGTAGGTTCACCTGCCGCTTCGTGGAGGTCACCCTTCCGCATGCCTTTTATTTAGGGGTGTACCCACCACTCCGTGTAGGACACCCCTGTTTGTTGAGAAATTAGATAGTTGTTTATTTTGATTTTATTCCTGGTTCTATAAAAGGATCCACTGTATCTGTCCCATGCCATTTTGAATTCTGTCACGGTGTTTGCCCCCACCACTTCCATCAGGAGGGAATTCCAGCATCCACCACCCTTTCAGTGAAAAAGTATTTCCTGACATTGCCTTTCAGTTTACCCCCTTGCCAGCTTCATGTTATGCCCTCTAGTTTTATAGCTTCCCCGTCTTTGGAAGAGGTTTGTTAAAGTGATTATTGTTTCTAGCAGTAACCAGTGCAAACAATAAAGCAATGTAGTTCTCCTATCTTAGTATTTATGATGAGAGTTATTTTAGAGCCATTCCCATTTCCAAAAAGCAGCATTGAGACATGTGGCATGAAATACAAGTCTCAATGCCATTTCGGAACCTGCCTTTTGTAGACATGGAAATGCTCACTCCTTCTAGAGAACTGGAGGGTATGGTGGAGATGGAGACTGGGAGTGGTGTGGGCAAGTCCTGCCATGCAGATGTGGATTCATAATTTTAGAAAGGGAATCCACGTCTGGAAAATAGATATGTGGACATCAGCATTTCTCCCAGGCATGAATATGTGCCTGCTGGCAATGGCAGATGTCCAAGCTGATGTCAGCCCCCCTCCCTACCCCACATCCCCAACCCCAACTCCCTGGCAGCCCCCTCCCATTCCCCACTTAAAGAAGATAGATGATCCCCCTGCCCACTCCCATCCAAAGCAGATAGACGATGCCCTCTGGGCTTACTGTGGCCACTGGAGTATAGTGGGAGCAGGAGCAACACTTCAAAATGGTGACACTGACTCCAAACATTAATCGCATGGTACTGGGAGGCACTCAGGGGGTGACTGGTGGTTGGGGGGGGGGGGGTTGCCCAACATGTTATGTTCAGGTGCCTTTGAGGAGAGGAAGGTCTTGTTGCTGCCTTGGGGAGGGGCATCTTAACATGCTTGCTTTGGTCCGACTCCAGATTTTGCGAAGAGCCACGCACACCGGAGCTTGATATTTTCCGCCTTTTCTGAGAGGTGATCTTCTGTGGAGGGGAGGGGGGATATGCTTTCCAACTCAGCTGGTGGTGAGGCCCTCAGCTTTCCTTGCTTTCTTATCTATGTTTGGGGACCATTTGATTTATAGGGCACCGTTGTCTCTCTCCTTCTTTTCTTTCTTTTTCCTTTTGGGTCTTAGCTTCCTGGCTGTCAACGAGGGTTGTGCCCTGTTGTAGAATTTGGGAAGGGGGGTGAAGGGTGTAGTTTATATATGTATAAATATAAAAGAAAGATGTTTAGAGTTGCACTAATTTATTGCACTGGTTGTACGTTGTTTCATTGTTGAGTTTGTTTCCATGTGCTCATGCTTGCAATTAATACAAATGTTTTTCTCCTAAACCAAAGCTGACCATGGGGGTTTAAATACTGGTGTGCACAAGGCATTTTATAGTGAAAAGATAATTCCAGATCAAGAGGTCCTGGGATGACTTTGAAAATATTTTTTTTTCACAAAAGAGTTTGTAGATACAGTATATGATGTGCTTTCCTAGTGGAGGAGGAGGAGGTCAAAAGAGTAAGAGAATTCAAGAAGAAATGGAATACGTGTGAAGGATCCTTGAATGTGAGGAAGCGAGGGAAACGTCCAAGACTGGATAGGCTCTGGCTCTTATTATTGCATCAGGATAGGCCGATTAGACAGTGTCACCATCGGTCATCATCTGCCAGCATTAGCTCTATTTGTACTTAGTCGCTATTTTGCTTGTAAGTGACTGCTAGGTTTTATTGTTAATTAAAAATGTGATCAAGAGCTGACCAGTCAGCTGAAAGTTTAATTAGATTGTAACTCATTCTAGAAACCTGCTAAAATATTTAAGTCTCCTGTCATCCAAAGAAGCCACGCTGTAAAATCAGAGCCCTTGCTTGACATAAATAAGTTCATTTCAGGACTTTCATATCTTACTGGTGAGATTCTCAGGCAGGTTTTCTGTTACTTATACCAAAAAGACAACCCATGCAAAGACAATCGAGCTGAATTATGTCTCCTTCATATGTCACTGGTCATCATAAGCAATAATTTTGATGGAAATGAACTCTTGTTTTCCTCTGTTTGCTGATTGATGAAGAACCAGCAGTTTAATGTGATGGAGGTACAGTATTGGCCAGATATATTAAACATTTTTCCCAGCAGCACAAAGGGGGGATAGTGACTAAAGGGGGGTAGTTATGGGAATAACATATTTCCCCCTTATTGGGTGTTAAAGGGCAATAGCGTATGCTATTTTACCATAAAGCATGTTTATTTATAGTACTTCAATTCACGTTGAGTAATAATGAGTTTCAAAACATGGAAATTCATGCAATATACCTCATTATTATTCAAATGCAATAATGTAGCATGCAGGGCCAGCCCCCGGGCCAGCGAAAGTATTGGGTACCTTTGGCAAACCTTTAGTTGCATGCCCCCCACAAGATTTCAATAATTAAAGTCGACAATCATGTTCATTTAACACCATCACTTCTAACAAAAATCCTACTTTTAAATATTAAACTTTCTTTTGTATGTATATGTGGGCCTGCTCTCCCTGGAGGTAAAAAAATGTGCTGATAGCTCTTTGAGTTAGTGTGACTGTCTGTCTACTCTTTAGCTTTGACTGTAGCTGCTTTTTACCACCCTTCAGAAGCTGCTGCCCTTAATGACCACCCAGTCATTGGGCTGGCATCTGGTAGCATGCGTTGAACAGTGCAAGTTGTGTTTATTCTTGGAAAAATTATTCCAGCTCTAAGCTGTTGCTATTTTTATGTCAGAAATCATCAGGACACTAACACGTAGCTGATGCTGCTGGACACCATCTTAAAGGGGCTTGTGCTGAAGAATAAAGCTGCTCTGGGGGTTCCCCTACCCTTCCTTGTCCCCACCCCCCTAAAGCAAATACATTCCTCCAGAACATCCTGCCTACCCCCCTGAAAACAAAAAGCTCACCCCCACCCCCATGGACCCCAATTTAAAAGTATCCACACACCTCCCTAGGCCACTCTGGGTCTACCGTTATGAATCCTTGGTGGTCTAGGAGAACTTGACAGGAGCGATCCCCTCTTGTTCTTGCCAGAGCTGAGACCAAGTTCAAAATGGCAACCCCTAGCAGTAGTCTTGCGGTACTACCACTAGGCATCAAGCTGCTATATGAAAGCCCTTATATGGCAGCTTGACCTTTAAAAGTACTACGGGAGTACCACTAGGGACCATAACTACTATTTTGAACCTGGCACCAGCTCTGACAGGAGCAAGAAAGAATCACTCTAGCTGGGCTCCACTAGATCACCACAGATTCATAAAGGTAGGCCCAGGATGGCCTAAGGAGGTGCAGGCATTTGTAAATTGGGGGTCCGAGGGAGTGGGAGTCTTCGGAGGAAGGGGCAAGAATTTTTTTCAAGGATGTTCGGGTGAACCACGGAGGAAGGGAGAGAGGCCCTCTAGACCCCTAGACAACCTTTATTTTAGCAGCACTGGGGCATTGGTCTGAGCAGAATAATGGAGCTGTATTATTCATTTACCACAAGAGTTCCTATCCTACAGTACTGAGTTACTGCGGATTCATGACTTCTGGGGTAAATTAAACTGCCATAATATGAGAAATGTTACTATAGCTTATTAACTTGTCCCCAAAGTGGATAATTTTGTATCGGCATCTTGTTAAAGAACTTTTTAATTTCACAGAGAGTCTCTCATGAGGGACCTTGTCAAAGGTTTTCTGAAAATCCAGATACACTATATCAACAGGCGCACCTTTGTCTACCCTTTTATTCAAATCTTCAAAAAAATATAACAGATTAGTAAGACAAGACTTTCTTTGGCTAAATCCATGTTGGCTTTCTCCCATTAAACCATGGTCATCTACATGTTCAGTAATTTTATTCTTTATAATGGTTTCTACCATTTTGCCTGGTACTGATGTCAAGCTCATCGGTCTGTAGTTTCCTGGATCAACCCTGGATCAGGCACTACAGATGATTTTAATGATAGTCACAGATTACTAATAGTACATCTGCAATCTTATATTTCAGCTTGTTCAACACCCTTGGATGCATACAATCCAGTCCAGGTGATTTGCTATTCTTCAGTTTATCAAACAGTTATAATACATCCTCCTTGTTTATCGATATTCCTTTCAATTCTTCTACTGTATCACCTTTATATACCATTTCAGGCATGGGTAACATCCCTACGTCTTCTTCATTAAAGACCAAAGCAAAGAATTTATTCATCTCTCCTCTATGGCCTTGTTCTCCCTTAGCGCCCCTTTTACTCCTCTATCATCCAATGGTCCAAATGACTCTCTCACAGGATTTTTGCTACGAATGTACTTGAAAAAGTTTTTATTATGCATCTTTGCTTCCGCAGCAAGCTTCTTTTCAAATTCTCTCTTTGCCTGCTTTATCAATGCCTTGCATCTACCTTGCCAGTGCTTGTGTTGTTTCCAGTTTTCATCATTTGACTCCTTTTGCCATTTCCTGAAAGATGCTTTTTTGGCAACAACAGCCTCTCTGACCTCACCTTTAAACCTTGCAAATGCTTATGTTGTTTCCGGTGTTCATCATTAGACTCCTTTTTCCATTTCCTGAAGGTTGCTTTTTTGGCATCAACAACCTCTCTGGCCTTGTCTTTAAACCATGTTGGCAGCCTTTTGGACTTTCTTCTACTTTTCTTCAAGCATGGAATACATTTGAACTGGGCTTCAAGGATAGTACTTTTAAACACCTATGCTTGATGTAAATTTTTAACCTTTGTAGATGCTCTTTTTAATTTTTTTCTTAACTATTTTCCTCATTTTATTATAGTCTCCCTTTTGAAAGTTAAAAGGTAGTACTGTGGATTTCCTTGCCGTCTTTCTTCCATTTATTAAATCAGATGAGATCATGCTATGATCACTGTTGCCAAGTGGCCCCAAAACCCTATTTCTTGCCCCAGATCCTGCGTTCCATTAAGACATAGGTCCAAAATAGCTTTCCTTCTTGTCGGTTCATGAACCAGCTGCTCCAAGAAGCAGTCATTTATTTTGTCTAGAAACTTTATCTCCCTATCATGTCCTGCTGTGATATTGACCCAGTCGATACAGGGGTAATTGAAATCACTCATTATTATTACTGTGTTGTAACTTTTGTTAGCTTCTCTGATTTCTTTAAGCATTTCATCATCCATTAGTTCATTCTGGCCAGGCAGCTGGTAGTACACCCCCACTGTCGTCGCCTTCCTCTTTTTACATGGAATTTCTATCCATAGAGATTCTACAGTGTATTTTGTCTCCTGCAAAACTTTAATCCTGAGTGACTCAATGCCCTCTCTATCATAGACTGCAACCCCTCCACCAGTTTGATCTTCTCTATCATTGCAATATAGTTTGTACTCAGGTATCAGATTGTCCCATTGGTTGTCCTCCTTCCACCAGGTCTCTGAGATATCAATCATATCTCACCTTTCATTTAGTGCTATATTTATTTATTTATTTTATTTATTTAGACAGTTTTGTATACCGCCTTATCCTTCAATCAAAGCGGTCACAACACAATTGGGGGATACATTTAACAAGCGGGGATATGAGACACATACACTAATACTTACAGGGAACATGGGCAATGGAGGGTTAAGTGGCTTGCCCAAGACCACAAGGAGCATCTGTGGGACTAGAAACCCCAGTCCTTCCGGCCCAAGGTTGCTGTCCTCTAGTGGGATTTGAACCTCCGACCTTCCGGCCTGAAGTACCTTGCCCCAACCACTAGGCTATATATTCTAGCTCTCCCATCTTATTTTTTAGACTTCTAGCATTTGCATACAGGTTGTATTTTATTCATTTTAATCTAGTTATCCATTCATAGGGGTAATTTGGAATTTTTTTGGCTCTGTACTGAAGGACATCAGGGTTACTTTTAACTTTGTTGGAACTTCTCTGATGGGATACCTTAACTTCCCTGTGCTAGTATCCTTCAAGGATACATCCTTCCAAATCATGCGCTATTTGGCGACTCTCGGCTTTCCCCTACCATCTAGTTTAAAAGCTGCTCTGTCTCCTTTTTAAAGGTTAATGTCAGCAGCCTGGTTCCATCCCAGTTAAAATGGAGCCCATCCCTTTGGAAGAGTCCCTCCATTCCCCAGAATGTTGCCCAGTTCCTAACAAATCCAAAACCCTCTTCTTTGCACCATTGTTTCATTCACACATTGAAACTCCGGAGCTCTGCCTGCCTTTTGGGTCCTGCACTTGGAACAGAAAGCATTTCAGAGAAGCTACCCTGGAAGTTCTGGATTTCAACTACTTACCTAAAAGCCTAAATGTGGCATCCAGAGCCTCTCTCCCACACTTTCCTATGCCATTGATGCCAATATGTACCAAGACAGCAGACTCCTCCCCAGTACTATCTGAAACCTTGTCTAGGTGGCATGTGAGATCCACTACCTTCGCACCAGGCAGGCATATTACCAGGCAGTCTCCACATCCACAAGCCACCCAGCCTACATACCTAATGCTTGGGAGAGATATGCGCTTGGAGTGACAGAGACATATCAGTTGTAGATAGATAGATTTGAGAGTCATCAGCATAAAAATGGCACTGAAAGCCATGGGAGGAAATGAGCACTAAGGGACTGGGTATAGAGAGAGAAAAGGAGAGGGCCAAGAACAGACCCTTTGGGTACACCAACTGAGAGTGAGATAGCAATAGAGAAGGACCCACCAGAACAAACCTTGAAAGAGTGATGGGAGAAATAAGAAGAGAACCAGGATAGCACCAAGCTCCTAAAACCAAGTGAGAATAATGTGTCAAGGAGAATGTGGTGGTCAACAGTGTCAAAAGCAGCAGAAAGGTCAAGAAGAATGAGGATTGAGTAAAGGCCTTTGGATTTAGCCAAAAACAAGTCGCTGGAGACTTTGGCAAGAGCTATTTCAAAAGAATGTAAGGGACAAAAGCCAGATTGAAGTGGATCTAGGAGGACTTGAGAGGAGAGAAATTTAAGGCAGTGTTGAAGAATTGAATGTTCAAGAAGTTTGGAAATGAAAGGAAGAAGGGAGATGGGTCGATAATTAGAAGGACAAGTAGGGTCAAGTGAAGGTTTCTTGAGGAGAGATGTGATCACAGCATGCTTGAAGGCTATAGGGAAAGTTGCAGTGGAGAGCGATAGGTTAAGAATATGTGAGATGGAAGGTCTGACAGAGGAGGAGATAGAAATAAGGAGATGGGTGGGGCTAGGATCAGAGGAACAGGTTGTAAGTTTAGAGGAGAAAAGAAGAAGAGAGCTTAGAAAAGGATGAAAGGTTAACAGAAATTGAGGAGAAAAGTTGATATTAAAGAAGGGAAGAGGGGATGAAGCTGATCTTATGGGGAATTGGAGAGTAGTCGGCTAGGGTTTGGGCAGAAAGAGAGGCAGGGATCCGAGGGGGAGGCGCCTTGAGGAGAGAGTTGAAAAGAGACGACAAGGGTCAGCGGTAAAAGAGTTAGTCAGATCGACATAGTAGTTTTGTCTGGCAAGGGCTATGGCTGACTGGAAAGAAGCAAGCATGATTTTGAAGTGAAGAAAATCAGAAAGGGAGCGGGATTTGAGCCAAATGTGCTCAGCTGAACAGGCACAGAAGCATAGGTAAGGGGTAGTTGAAGACAGCCAGGGCTGAGGAATAGTGTGCCTCAGCAATGCACATTTCTTTTGAAAATGTAAGGCCTGCACAAGGCATGTGCTTTGTTTTAAGATAAAACAGAAGAAAAGACCCTGAAATAAAATCACTTCCCATGTGACATTATTAGCACGCACTATCACTCAATTGTGCTGGTTATGGTGACCAATACGCACTATTGAGCAATAGTGCACGCTGTTGAGCAATAGAGCACTATACACACACATGCAAGGATAGTGCATAGTATCACTCAATAGCACACATTATTGCTCAGTAGCACACACTATTGACAATATTTTACCTGAAAGAAAATAAGAAAAAACAAACCAAAACAAAAAAATCCAACAAACGACCTGGAAAACTAAATCAAACAAAATATTTTGGCCTGCATACCCCTAGTTTTCAGAAGCATCTAATGCACTCCCCCTGGAAGGCTACTTTATTTTTTGTGACCAAGTTTGTTGTAGGTGTTATGAAAGTATACATGTACCCTCAGGTGGCTGCAAGTTCACTTATCTGAATCTGGTTGACAGACATAAATTGTATTTGTAACTGTGCAAGAGCAATGAAGTCTTTGAAAATTGTTGCACTATCACTGTCAGAGGTGGCTCAAGGTAATCTGCTGCCTGAGACAAGGGATGAGATGGTGCCCCCCTACCCCAGAAGCGGTGAAGGGGGGCTTTCTCAAAAAACTGGAAACTGAACCAAATCAAAAAGCCAATTAGATAATGTGGAGGAAATGCACGATGTTCGCACACCAAGGAACTAAAAGAGAGAGTGAGAACCACAACACAGTTTATAATACCAAATTATAACTCAATTTTATTTTGTTATAAACTTGTTTTTTCTTTTTGAACATGTATTTTGTGTTCACAGAACCCCCTCCCTCAACATTGGGTGCAGAGCAGAACTCGGACATTCACACACAGAACTCAATATTTAAAAAAATAAAATCTGCTTCTGGTCATCTCACTAACAACAACAAACATTCTCCAGTACCAGGCATATTGTGAACTAACACAAACCCTACAACAAAGTCACTAAGGATCTATAGAGGTAATTTACCATACTATACCATACCAGCACCAACTTTCAAAAGTCACATAAGGGGCCTACCCCAAAAAAAGCATCATTGTAAATGCTGCAGTGGGCCCTGGAACATCCAACATCTATTTGAAAAGCTGAACAATTCAGATTACTATAGCACAGATCCCTACGTACAAACTCCATGTTAACAGAACACCTGGCCTTCGTCACACATCAAGACCACAGACCTTCACCAAGTACAGAATAAGTGACCATAACCTAAAAATAAATATATGTAGATAAAAATTAAACTGCAACCCAAAGAAGTCAGATTCTGCATACCATGTAACACCAGAGAAATAGAAAGAGATGCATTTTCCTGTACTGTTTAAAATATAAAGATAGCACCAAATCCGATCATTAAATTGAAAATAAAATTCTCTTCTACTTTTGTTCTTTGACCATTTTATTCTCTGATCATGCTGGTTCCAATTTGAGGTTTCTGTTTTCCTCCAACTCCCAGTGCCCCCTCCTGTCTACTTTCCCCTAGGAATGGCATGAGGGTGATTTATTTATTTATTTATTTATTTAACATTTCTTCTATACCGCGCTATTATAATCAGCGCGGTGTACATCGAACATAAAACATACTACAATGCATACAGGCAACATTGAGTTTACATGAAACAGGATATTAAACATGGAATAAACTGGGAAAACTATGTACAAGCTAACTTTATACTGTGTACACTTCTCTAACTCATCTAGTTGTTACATGTTCATTTGTGGGTGGATAGTACACCTGAGTGTTTACCTCGGATAGTTTCCGGGTAGAATTTTGTGAACAGGTGGTGTTTTAAGGCTTTTCTGAATGGGGCTAGACTTTTGATGCCTCGGATTTCATGGGGAAGGGCATTCCAGTTTAAAGGAGCAAATATGGAGAAAGCCCTGTTGGAGGTAGTCTTTGTGCATTTTGTCGTCATCTTGGGGACTACTAAGGTGTTCATTGTTGTAGGTCTCCTGTTTCTATTTTCTGGGGTACTGTGGATTAGCTTGCTGTGTGCGGAGACTCACTGTGGTATCATTTGCATAAATTTAGTATACTTTATTTTCAATGACCTGGAAATGGGAATAACGAGTGAGGTAATCAAATTTGCAGATGACATAAAATTATTCAAAGTTATTAAAACCCCTGCATTTCCTTCTTCCCTTATTACCCTGCATCCAGCATATCCCTTCTGTCCCCCATTCCCCAAGTCCAGTATTTTCCCAGTCTCCCTATAAACCCCTCACCAAAATCACCACTGTATCTCCCCTCCTTGCTTATCCTTATGTCTAGTATCTCCCTAGCCCACCACCTCAATCATATTCCCGCTGCCTCCCTATTCCTGCCGTGCACCCAGCATCTTTCTTCTGACTCCCTGTGCCGATCTACATCCACCTCCCAATGCCTCCCTATGCCCACTCCTTATTTGTACAAGGGGCAGAGCCTGCCTGTAGAGCAGCATGTCCCACAAGCAGGGGCTGTGCAAGCCGTGATCCTAGCCCAGAGAGTCAGGGCACAATTGGCCTTGCACAACCCCTGCTCACAGGACATGCTGCTCCCACAGGCAGACTCTGCTTCTCTGGGCCTCCCAAACCCTTCTGCCCGCAGGCAGGAGCTATGCAAGCTGTGACTACAGCCCAGAGAAACAGAGCCTGCCCACAGGAGCCGACATCAGGAGGGCGCTGTTGCTGACTGCCCCTCCCCCCCACACTCCCCATTCAGGATGATCTACTGAGCGCTGGCAGCTTAGAGAAGAGCCTGCCCATGGGCAGAAGACCGCGAGTAGCGACTGCAGCCTCTCACAGCCTTCTGCCCGGGGGAGCAGTGTGTCCTGCGGGCAGACTCACCAGTAGGCCACCGGCACTCTGCAGACCATCCTGAATGGGGAGTGGGGGGGGGCAGTTGGCTAGCAACGGCGCCCTCCTGACATTGGTGACCCCTGCTGCGCTTACCCAGCTTACTGGATGGCGCCGGCTATGGTCCAGTATTTGTCTTTATGCTCCCCCCAACCAGCATTTGTCTTCCTGTTTCCCCTGCATGTATCCATCATTTGTCTTCCTTTTTCCCCTTACCCGTCCAGCATGTCTTCCTGTCCCATCCCTTGTTGTCCAGCATTTGTCCTCCTGCCTCCCCTGTTTTCGAGCATTTGTCCTCCCCAGCTGTCCAACATTTGTCCACCCCCTTCCCCCTGTCATCCAGCATTTGTCTTCCTGCCTCCCCCGCTGTCCAGCCTTTGCCCCCCTGCTGTCCAGCCTTTGTCCCTCCTGCCCCCTCCATTGTCCAGCATTTGTCCCCCTCCACTGTCCAGCATTTGTCCTCCTCCTTTCCCCCCTGTCATCCAGCATTTTTCTTCCTGCTCCCCCCCCCCGCTGTCTAGTCTATGTCCCCCCCTCCCCTGTCCAGTTTTTGTCTCTCCTGCCCCTTCCATTGTCCAGCAATTGTCCCTCCTGTGCCCCCCCTCCCCTGGTTGTCCAGCATCTGGAAGACTCCCATACGCTTGTAAGCCCCCTGTTGGTTCTGCCCCCCTCTGATGCAAAAAGCATCATCCGAGGGGGTGGAACCAATCAGGGTCTTACAAACAAGTTGGAGTCGCAAGAACTGGCACTTTGTTTTCTTTTTTTTTTTATTGGACATTGCCTACTGGAGAAGGTATGGTGGGCTAGTTTCCTCTGGGTTGGAAGGAGAGAGATAGTGAAGTAGGATCCAAGTGAGAAAAGAAAGTGATCTTGATGTCTGTTAATTATTTTATGAACCCAAGTGATCTTGATGTCTGTTAATTATTTTACGAACCAAGTATGGGCATCCTCTGCCTATTGCGGGACAGCCAAGTGGTCAGACTAGGATCACAGAAAAGTGGCAAAGTTGAGTCAGTCTGTGCTATCGAACACTGTGTCTTTTTCTGTGCAGAAGGACTGTAATTGGAAACTGCTTTGAGTTGTAAGTTATAACCAATGTTGGAGCACTCTAGCCAGTGAGAAGAGTTTCTTTGGACTTGTGCACCAGAACCTTGAAGAGATTTCCCTTCCCCCTCTGGAGAACTTGCTCCCTTTGGATAAGAGTGAAAGCTGCCTGAATGAAGGAGTGGGAGAAGATCCAGGAAGTAACTTATCGTGTGAAGGTTCTTGGGGTATAGATTGCCCCATGACCAGAGAGGCCCTCAGTACACAAGCACTGTGAATTTTTACCAGTATACACATCAAAAAGGTTTTTTGTGTTTTAATGCACATGCCCTTTAGCTGTCCAATTAGCTTCTGATAGCAATATCGCAACTAAGGACCCTCTATGCTTTTCCCATACTCTTTTAAACTCTCTTTCTGTTTCGCTTCATCACCTCTACTGGGAAGTTGTTCCATGCTCCCATCACTGCTTCCATATAAGAAATATTTCCAAATGTTATCCCTAAGTCTACCTGAGCCTGAAATCATGACCTTTTTTCTAGAATTTCCACTGAAAAAGATCTACTTCTGATGCATTAGTTATACTTTTGAGGTATTTGAATGTCTATAATCATATCTTGCTCTCTCTCTCTTATACGTATACATATTTAGGACTAGATTTACTAAAGTGAATTATTATATTTGCCTGCACTAATACAGTTCATGTGTTATTTTATTTATTTATTTATTTACATTCTCTTATATACTGCGCTATTCTGCATCAGTGCGGTTTACATTGAACAAACTGAAATTACATTGAAGAGGGCATTATAACTTGGAGATAACTATTTTACAGGGAACATAGGCTATATTAATAAATATGCCCCATTGCAAAAAAAATGGGACCTGTAGTAAATAACCCTCAATACCGCATTACCGAATATTAACATGCATTAATATCTTTTAGGTCCTTAGGTCCTTAAATCTTACTTCATAGGTAGAGTTCTTGGTGCAATCATCACAAAATTTTAGTAGCCCTTTTCTGAACTGCTTAAACTGTCTATATTCTTTTAGGGTATGATCTTCAGGACTGGACATAATATTCCAAATGAGTATGTAGAAATCATATGTTGTTGTTAAGTACCAATGAGTCGGTGTCGACTCATGGCGACCCTCTGGATAGTTATCCTAAATGAAATGTGTGCAAATGGAAACTGTATTAAAGACATGAATTTAACGATAATGTCAGTTTCCATGTTAACAATATATGATCTAGTAACAGGAATGCAAAATACTCATGATGTCACCTAAAGCAACTTCTAATTTGATTTAGAATACAATGACAGTACGAAAGGGCTTTGAGTTATAGAGGGATGAATTCTATCCTATGGTTCATGCTGTTGTGAATAATGTCAGAGAAATTTTGTGATATGATCTTTGATAGAATAAAAATGCAAAAGGGGTTGTAACTGAAGTTACCTGAGCCTGAAATCATGTTCACATTATTTTAAATTTCCAGATGTCAGTGTTTACATTACAGCCATAATTTTAGCAAGACAAGGCCTGATATTCACAGGCTTTAGGCTAACTGAGAGTTATGCTCCTAAATTGGTCTCTCTGAAAATTTACTAGAGCTGAGCACCTAACTTTATATTCAAAATTTCACTGAACTTCTAAATTTGGGAGCATAAAAAGGGGTGGCGACAGGGCGGATTTAAGACTGAGGAAATGTTAAGAGCTTAGCACTGATTTTCAGCACTAGGCTCATAAATCTAAATAAATGAATGGCAGGCCTAAATTTATAAGCATAACTTTTAAACTCTTAAATTAAGATAACTTTTTAGCTAAAAACATAGAGCCCAATTTTCAAAAAGGCCAATATTCAAATGCCATGACAGCAGTGGTACTTAAATATTAGCGAGATATGCAGGGGCAGTATCTGGATTGTAGCTGCCGCTGAATATCCGAGTTGCTTGCACACTATCCGGACAGTGGAGATTTTCAGCTGGTGCTTATCTGAATTACACTTAGAACAGCTTTTCACGTGGCTAAAGTTATCTGGATACGTGCCAACTGAAAATCACGCAGTCTGGATAAAGTTAAACCTTATAGAGGTCACGTGATGTGGTGAGCTCGGGAAGTCGCATCTGTCTTGAGCTCCGGGTTCCCCTAGCTCTGAATCGGTGCAATAGTGCCTATTTGTGAGGTGCAACTGCCGGTACTTAGTCCTCCCCAAGTGCTGAACACACGAGGAACCTGTCTGGGGGAGTTGGAAGTGAATGGCGGCAGCAGCAGCGTGAACTGGGAGGAGAGATAAAGACCGAGTCGTTGGGGCCTCCAAAATGGCGGAGTCACCTCCAAAATCGGGAGAATTGCCTGTACCCACCCCCGGGGCCTCAGTAACGGAGATCTCAGCTGCGGTATCCAGTGCCCTATCACTTCAATTTGAATCCCTACGGAGCAAGATGGATGCGGTGCAGAGTTCCGTGGATGCAATCGGGGCTCGCATGCAGCAGGCAGAGGCCCGTCTCTCGCAGGCTGAGGAGGAGGTGGAGAGACTGAGTCAAGAGCTGGTGCAGACACGAACCATCTTGAAGGCCCAGGAGGAGAAATTGGAGGACCTCGATAACCGCTCGAGGCGTAGTAATTTGCGGTTCTTGGGGGTACCGGCCTCGGTGGGAGATAAGGACCTGCGAGCCTACATAGCTTCTCTGTCTGCCTCGTTGATGGGGGAGGAAGGACAAAGCTCTCAGGTTGTGATCGAGAGGGTGCATAGAGTGGGCCCCAAGAGCTCCAATGATCCGCGGCCTAGGGTAGTACTGGCTAAATACTTACAGTTCCAGCAAAAGGAGGCCGTCTTGCGAGAGGCCCGGAGACGGGGAACTGTTGAACGAGACAACATTAAGCTCCGAATTACTCAGGACTACTCAGCGGCTGTGAGTAAGCAGCGAAGGGCGTACGCACCAATCTGCCAGAGACTCATTACTGCAAACATCAGGTTTTCCGTGCAGTATCCAGCGCGCCTACGTGTGTTTCACGAGGGGAAGCAGAGGGTGTTCGGCTCAGCGGAGGAAGCGGCGTTGTATGTGGAACAACTCGAGAGGCAGGCCTTGACATCGGGCAGCGGGTCAGCAAGCATGCCGTGATATTATGGAAGGAACTCTGCCTGGACAGCAATTGGAGAGTTTGGAGGGTGCCTGGGGAAAGCTGTATTCACCTCCCGAGGGGTTGTGCTCACGGGGGTGTGATACAGCGAAGGCCCTCTGAGTTCATGGTTGTGGGAATATCGTTTTATAGTTATGTTAATGCTAGCAATATTTCATATTTTGAACTGTCTATGGGAGTGCATAACTTGAAGTGTTTCCTAGAAACATAGAAATGTGATGACAGAGAAAGACCACATGGCCTATCTAGTCTGTCCTTCCATATCAACTACAGCAGTCCCCTTTTTACCTTTAGAGATCCTATAGAAACATAGAAACATGACGACAGAAAAAGACCACATGGTCTATCTAGTTCTCCTTAGGATATCCTGAATGGAGGGGGCTGAATGTGGGAGGGAGGTGCAGAGAGGTTGGCAGCCACCAGGAGCCTACGGAGATGGTGCCTAGCTTTTCTATATAGCTTGTGCAAATGGAAGAAAGCACCGGGGGGGGGGGGGGAGATTTATGGATATGTACTTGTGGACAGAAATGTGGTTTTGTTTTTAATGTGTAGCAATGTTACCTTGTTAAATATTTTGATAACAATCTGGGGTGCTAATGTTGTGGACTTTTAAGGTGTCGGGGGGGGGGGGGAGAAATGATCTGGGAAGGGAGCGGGGGAGCCCGGTCACATCAAGGTGACAGGGTAGTAAGGAGTGGACAATGGAGGTGGGACAAGGAGAAGATGGGGGGAGGGGGGGGTGGGGTTACGGGAGTAGAACGTGGGAAGAGGGGGGGAGGAGTAGGTGGGATTGAGGGAGGGGGGTATGGGGAGGGAGGGGAGCAAGGTTTTGTGGGGGGGGGATAGTCGCATACTAGATGCTCGAAAAGGGCAGGTTCTGGATCAGAATGGTGTGTCTAGGGGGAGGCTCCAGGCTGGGAGGGCTCTCTCCACTAAAAGGAAATTAGGGCCGAAGATAAGATCTGATACTCTGTTACTATTCTGAAGATCAGCTCCTGGAATGTCTGTGGATTGGGAAGCCCAGTGAAGAGATATAAAATCTTGAAGGCATTGGCCAGACAACAGTGCGATATTGCACTGTTACAGGAAACCCACCAGACAGCCGATGAGCACTGCAAATTGTGTAGGGATTGGGTGGGTCAGGTGTGGGGAGCCCCGGCAGTAGGTAAGAAAGGAGGGGTGGCCATTCTAATCCATAAACGAGTTCGTTTTGCACTAGTCAGGGAGGTGACTGACCCCAAAGGCCGCTTTGTGCTGCTGCAAGGAATGTTAGAGGGTAAGGAAGTAATTTTGGGGAATTTATATAGTTTCAATACGTTAGATCAGGATTTCTATAATCATATAGCAGCGAAAGTGGAGCAACTGGATGATCTCCCGTTGATTCTAGGGGGAGACTTCAACGGGGTCCTGGACGTAGATATGGATACTTCCAGAGGGTCAGGGTCTAGGGAACGGAGTCAGACAGCACGAGTATTGCAATCATTTCGGACCAGGCTGGGGCTGGTGGACCCGTGGAGATTGCTCCACCCCTTAGAGAGAGACTTCATGCATCAGTCTAGGGCGCATGGTACCAGTGCGCGGATTGATTTTATATTGATATCGGAGAGTCTCTTTGCATCTACGGGCGAGGTGCAGATTGGTCCTACGGAGATCTCCGACCACGCTCTGATTTGGTTGGAACTCCAAGGGTGGGGAGGGGACATGGAATTTACTCGTATTTGGCAGTTTCCCATAGAACTATACAAAGACCAGCAATTTCTTCATTTCCTGCGTCAACGTTGGCAGGATTTTGAGGCGAATCATCATGGTCACCAGGATGATCCGGAATTAGTATGGGAAACTGCCAAAGTGGTTTTAAGCGGGGATATAATTGGTTATGTTGCAAGGAGGCGGAGGTTGTTGGCAGAGCAAATTATCCGATTAGAACAGCGGGTAATGCGGATGAGGCGTATAAATGGGGCTCAACCCACGGCACAGAATAGGAAGGAATTGTGGGAAACGCAAGTGGTGTTAAATGAGCTATAGCATCAGAGAGCAAAGAAATCGCTGCTGTATTACCGGTATAATCTTCATTGTTTTGGTGATAAGCCTGGTAAACTACTTGGGCAATGTTTAAGGGGTCCACGGGGGAGGGGGGGGGAGACAGTGGCGGCTATCTATGACGCGCAGGGGGGACTTAGGAAGGGGAAAGGGGAAATAGTGGCAGTGTTTAAAGATTTCTTTCAAAGGTTGTATAGTGCAGAAGCGGAAGCTCCCACTGAAATGATGGACTATTTGCGGGGTTTTGCCCTACCCAAATTGAGTAGTGAACAGAGTAGGTGTCTGGGGCAGCCAGTTACTCTATTGGAAGTACAGCAAGTTATCACGAAGGCGACTTGTTACAAATCACCCGGCCCACATGGGTTCGGGGCAGAATTTTACAAATTATTATCAGAGATGGTAAGCCCCCTATTGGTAGCTATGTTTGGTCAAAGAAGGGAAACAGGCTCTATGCGCTTGGGTGGAAACCAGGCACACATTGTGTTGATACCTAAGCCGGGTAAGGATCTCACCCAGGCGGTATCGTATCAGCCTATTTTGCTATTGAATTTTGACTCCAAATTGTTGGCTAAGATTCTAGCGGAACGTTTAGCTGAAGTGCTAGGAGAGCTGGTACATGATTCACAAGTTGGCTTTATTAGGGGGAGATATGCGGTGCGTAATTTACGTAAAATATTGGCGTCATTGCAGTGGGTTCAAGAGCAGAACCTGCAGTCGCTATTAGTTAGTTTTGACGCCGAAAAAGCGTTTGACAGAGTTAGCTGGGGGTATTTACAATACTTATTGCCGCTTTATGGGTTTGACCCTGTTTTCTGTGACTTGGTGAAAACCCTGTATATAAATCCGACGGCTAGGGTTCTCTGTAATGGGGTGTTGTCGGCGTCCTTTCCCCTGGAGCGGGGCACGAGGCAGGGCTGTCCTTTATTCCTGCTTCTGTTTGTGTTGTCACTGGATCCCTTGATTCGCCGGATAGAACTGGACAATAGAATCTGTGGCGTGCGTATAGGTGGGCAGGGGTTTAAGATCTCGGCATTCGCAGATGATCTTCTGGTTCATCTATTGACCCCAAAGGAGTCGTTGTCTCGATTGCTAAGGGAATTCACGCTTTTTGGCAGTTTTGCCGGGTTCCGTATTAACAAAGACAAGTCGGAGGCATTAGATATCTCAGGACAACTACAGGGAAATTGGGAAGGGAACTTCCCTTTGAAATGGGCCATGAACCAATTCATTTATTTGGGTATTGTTTTGACAAGTTCGCCTCAAGAGCTTTATTGGTGTAATTTAGAGAGAACGATATCCTGATTGCGCAACCAGTTGAGAGCCTGGTATCCCCTCCCGCTGTCTTTGCTGGGGAGAGTGGTGGCAGTGAAAATGGTGGTTTTACCACGGATTTTGTACTGGCTGCAAACCCTCCCGGTCTGGTTGTTAAGGAGGGACCTACGTAATATAGAAAAGGAGATACAACAGTTCTTGTGGAAAGAGTCTAGAGCGCGTATACCTTTGTCTCGTATGGTGGGTGCCTGGAAGAGTGGCGGGGTTGGGCTCCCGGATCTTTGGCTCTATGCATTTGGCGTGTCAGGCAAGACACATCGGAGACTGGCTAGGGGGGACGGAGAACTATACACCTCGAGCACTGGAGGAGGCATTGGTGGCCCCCCATACGGTTTTAGCGGTGCTACATATGGAGGGTGCTAAGCTTCCGACTAGTATTAAACGGAGCGGGTTGGTGAGCTCCTTGCGTCGCATGTGGAGACAAATAAATCTGTACTGGCAACGCAACTGGATGGTTTTGAGTTGGTTGCCGATACAGGGTAACGCATGCTTTACTCCTGGCTCGGAGACGAGGGTATTCCGGGCCTGGAAAGAGAAGGGGATCAGGAACCTAGGACATGTGGTTGACCGGGCCGGGAAATGCAAGTCTTTTCTGGGGTTGTGAGGGGAATATGAGTTGCGGCCGAACCATTATTTTGCATATATGCAGCTGACTCATTACGTGGCCGGATTACCGGCGGAAAAGCTCTCTGTAGAACGCTCTGCTCAGATATTAGAATTTTTCGATATTGGTGGGGATAGTCCCCCGTCTATAGCTCAGTTGAAGGCATGGTTGGAGTGTTATAGAGTCGCACCGGAGTATGGCGGAGTGGAGAGGGCATGGGCATTAGAACTGAACTGGGAGGTTACTCCGGGTTCTCTTAAACTGGCGCTGGGGAAGATTACTGAGCTGGCAGAGGGGGCACGTTGGAGAGAAATTCAATTTAAATTTATCACTCGAGCGCATTTCTCTCCTAGGAGAGCTTTGCGTAGTCATCTTACGGTAGATGGGAGTTGCCCTAGATGTGCGGAACCTCTGGCTGGTTTAGTGCATATGTGGTGGGACTGTAAGCATATTAGACCATACTGGCTACAGATCAGTAACTGGTTGGCAGCGCGATTGCACCAGAGGGTCCTTTGGTCGGGTCCCCTGGTAGTTTTGGATCAACTACACCGGGACTTCCCTGGAGGGAGATGGGCACCGTTGTGGGTGCGTAAGGCCTGTCTGGTGGGGAAAGGCCCAATCCTTCGTAGATGGCGTATGCAGGAACCGCCATCCTTCTGGGAATGGCGAAATAGTTTCCATCAACTAATGTTGGCAGAGCGTTGGAGGGCGAGGGGTAACGTACAGAGATGGTCCACCTTTATGTTGTTGTGGGAACCCTACATTCAGAGTCTGGGGCCGTTATGCCGTAATGAAATTATGAATGTGGGCCTCTAGGGTAAGGTCATCATAGCACGATAAATAGAGGGGTGTGGGGTGGGGAGAGGACCTGACGATAGGGAGTTGAGGTGACGGAGGGTGCTAGATATGCGACTGGGCGGGGGGGGGGGGGTGTTAGAATATCATAGGAATAAAAAGAAAAAACATTCTATCTGTTGTGATTTCTGTACGATGTTTGTTATGTCACCTGCTATATGGGTCATGTCCCCTATGACACGGATAAGAGTCAACCGGTGACAGAGGCATGTTATTGTTGGATGTGGTTTGCTGGTGTCATGTATTTTGCTTTATAAATAAAGATATATAAAAAAAAAGTTAAACCTTATCCAGATAATGCTAACGCTGCCCTCACTCTGCCCACGGACTATCCTTATACCAACTGGATAGTGCCGGGGTGGTCTGTGAAGATATTCAGCGGTACTCTCTGAATATCACGGTCATCGCCCTTTTCGAGACAGCCTCCCTTGGCCATCTAGCTAAGGTTTTTGAATATTGGATCAAGAGATTCCTAAGTAAGGCACAAATTTAGCAACCTAAATTTAGGAGCTCAACTTTTATAGAATATCGGGTCCATAATGCTTATATATGCATTATGATTTGACAATTATCTTCCAGAATTTATCCTGGAGAATGCTACAGTGGGGAAAGTAAATCTTGGGGGGGCCTTTTACTAATGTGCCAGTAGTGCCGAAACCATGCCCATTAGGTGCAACACCAAAACGTTAACTGTTGGGGGCGTGGAAAGCATTTCCTCAGCAGTTAATGAGGAGCCCTGCCCCCTAATGTGTGACGCATTAGCGCGGGTGCCCCTAACGTCACTTATTGAGGTGGCATTAGTTGAACTTCACCTTAACCGGGATGGAAACAGGCTGCTGGCATTAACCTTTAAAAAGGAGATAGAGCAGCTTTTAAACTAGATATTAGGGGAAAGCCGACAGTCACCCAAGAGCGGATGGTTCGGAAGAATGTATCCTTGAAGGATACTACCAAAAGCAGAGAGGTTCCACAAAAGAGTAAAGTAGCCCAAATGCCCTCAAGTATGGAGCAGACAGAGCTTAAAGATCCCAATTTACCCATGTCTAACAATAGCCAAATTAACATGAATAAAATACATTCTCTAAAATGCTTGTATGCAAATGCTAGAAGTCTAAAGAATAAGATGGGAGAGTTAGAATATATAGCACTAAATGAAAGGTTAGATATGATTGGAATATCAGAGACATGGTGGAAGGAGGACAACCAGTGGGACACTGTGATACCTGGGTACAAACTATATCGTAATGATAGAGCTGATCAAATTGGTGGAGGGGTTGCGCTCTATGTTAGAGAGGGCATTGACTCAGAAAGGATTAAAGTTTTGCAGGAAACAAAATCTGCTATAGAATCCATATGGATTGAAATTCCATATAAAAGGGGGAAGGCAATGGCAGTGGGGGTGTACTATCGAGCACCAGGCCAGAATGACCAAATGGATGATGAAAAATGCTCAAAGAAATCAAGGAAGCTAACAAAAGTTACAGCGCAGTAATAATAATGGGTGATTTCAATTACCCCGGTATTGACTGGGTCAGTGTCACGTCAGGACATGCTAGGGAGATAAAGTTCCTAGATGGAATAAATGACTGCTTCTTGGAACAGCTGGTTCATGAACCGACCAGAGGGGAAGCCATATTAGACCTAGTCCTTAGTGGAACACCAGATCTAGTGCAAGAGATAAGGGTGTTGGGGCCACTTGGCAATAGTGATCATAGCATGATCACCTTTGATTTAATTAGTGGAGGAGGGATAGTAAGGAAATCCACAGTACTACCTTTTAACTTTCGAAAGGGAGACTATGATAAAATGAGAAAAACAGTTAAGAAAAATCTAAAAGGAGCAATTGCGAAGGTTAAAGGCGTACATCAAGCTTGGGTGTTGTTGAAAAATACTATCTTGGAAGCCCAGACCAGCTGTATTCCACGCTTTAAGAAAAGTGGAAGGAAGTCCAAAAAACTGCCAGCATGGTTTCAAGGTGAGGTCAGAGAGGCTGTTGTTGCCAAAAAAGCATCTTTCAGGAAATGGAAAAAAGAGCCAAACGACGAAACCTGGAAACAGCACAAGCACTGGCAAGTCAAATGCAAGGCATTGATAAGGCAGGTAAAGAGAGAATTTGAGAAGAAGCTTGCTGCGGAAGCAAAAACGCGAAATAAAGACCTTTTCAAGTACATTCGTAGCAAAAAACCTGTGAGAGAGTCAGTTGGTCCATTAGATGATAAAGGGGTTAAAGGAGCACTAAGAGGCGACAAGGCGATAGCGGAGAGACTGAATGAATTCTTTGCTTCGGTCTTTACTGAGGAAGATGTAGGGATGTTACCCATGACTGAAGTGGTATTTAAAGGTGCGGAAGAATTGAAGGAAATATCGATACATCGGGAAGATGTCTTACAACTATTAGATAAACTGAAGAGTAGCAAATCACCTGGGCCAGATGGTATACATCCAAGGGTATTGAAAGAACTGAAATATGAGATTGCAGAACTGCTATCAGTAATCTTTGAACTATCATTAAAATCATCTCTAATACCTGAAGATTGGAGGATCGCCAATGTAACACCAATTTTTAAAAAGGGTTCCAGGGGTGATCCGGGAAACTACAGACCGGTGAGCCTGACGTCAGTACCGGGAAAAATGGTAGAAACCATCATAAAGAATAAAATTACTCAGCATGTAGATAGTCACAACCTAATGGGAGACAGCCAACATGGCTTTAGACAAGGAAGATCTTGTCTTACTAATCTGTTATGTTTTTTTGAAAGAGTGAATAAACAGGTGGACAAAGGTGAGTCGGTTGATATTGTGTATCTGGACTTTCAGAAAGCCTTTGACAAGGTCCCTCCTCAGAGACGTTTGGCAAAACTAAAGAGTCATGGGAAAGGAGGCAGTATACTATTGTGGATCAGGAACTGGTTAAAAGATAGAAAGCAGAGGGTAGGTCTAAATGGCCACTTTTCCCAATGGAGAAAGGTGAATAGTGGTGTACCCCAGGGATCTGTGCTGGGTCCGCTGCTTTTTGACATGTTCATAAATGACCTGGAAAGTGGAATAACGAGTGAGGTTATCAAATTTGCAGATGACACAAAACTATTTAAAGTTGTTAAAACCCAAGAGGATTGTGAAAAATTGCAAGAGGATCTTGATAAATTGGAAGACTGGGCATCAAAATGGCAGATGAAATTTAATGTGGACAAGTGCAAGGTTATGCACCTAGGGAAGAACAACCCAAACTATGGTTACACGATGCAAGGTTCCACATTAGGAACCACCACCCAGGAAAAAGATTTAGGCGTCATTGTGGATACCATGTTAAAACCCTCGGCCCAGTGTGCAGCGGCGGCCAAGAGAGCAAATAGAATGCTAGGTATGATAAGGAAAGGAATGGAAAATAAAACAAAAGATATTATAATGCCTCTATATCGTTCAATGGTGAGACCGCACCTTGAATATTGTGTGCAATTCTGGTCGCCGTATCTTAAAAAGGATATAGCGATTTTAGAAAAGGTACAGAGAAGAGCCACCAAAATGGTAAAGGGGATGGAAGGATACTCCTATGAAGAAAGGCTAAAAAGGTTAGGGCTCTTTAACCTGGAAAAGAGACGGCTGAGGGGAGATATGATAGAAGTCTATAAATTAATGAACAGAGTGGAACGGGTAAACGTAGATCGATTGTTTACCTTATCAGAATATAGAAAGACTAGGGGACATGCAATGAAGCTACAGGGTAAACTATTTAAGATTAATAAGAGAAAATATTTTTTCACTCAACGTGTAATCAAACTCTGGAATTTGTTACCGGAGGATGTAGTAAAGGCTGTTAGTGTAGCTGGGTTTAAAGAAGGTTTGGACAAGTTCCTGGAGGAAAGGTCCATAAACCATTATTAAGAAGTGACCGAAGATATCAATGCTTGACCCAGTACAAGCATTGTGGAACTTGTGTCTCTTGGGGAAACTGCTAGGTACATATGACCTAGATTGGCCACTGTTGGAAACAGAATACTGGGCTTGATGGACCTTGGTCTGACCCAGTATGGCATATCTTATGTTCTTATGTTCACTAATGCATTTAGTGCATGGTATGAACACTGCACTAACTGTGCTGAGCTCACCATGCCCACTCTCTGACCCTAACCCACCCACTTGCGACAGGTTGCACAGTTAGTGAGGGAATCATCCTGTGCTAACTGTCATGGTCCTGTGCTGCCAGATAGACTCCCTTAGTGTCAGAAGCATCTACATCAATAACATGAGAAAAGTAATACTATTTCTGTCTTGGCTTGTTCCCAGGGCTGGATGTAGGCATATGGCCCTGCTCCATCACAGGCCCCTCCATCTGCCTCTCTCCAGCTGCAGCTCCATCTGACACTGCCCGCAGCTCACAAGCCTTGCAGCAGCAGAACTGCTAAACGTGCCACGGACCTTTGAGACCCAAGCGTGCCTTCAAGGTCATAAGATATGCCATACTGGGTCAGACCAAAGTTCATCCAGCCCAGTATCCTGTTTCCAAGAGTGGCCAATCCAGGTCACAAGTACCTAGCAGTCCCCCCAAAAGACACAGGTTCCTCAATGCTTGTATTGGGTCAAGCAGTGATATCCTGGGTCCCTTTTAATAATGGTTTATGGACTTTTCCTCCAGGAACTTGTCCAAACCATTTGAAACCCAGCTACACTAACAGCCTTTACTACATCCTCCGGTAACAAATTTCAGAGTTTGATTACTCGTTGAGTGAAAACATATTTTCTCTTATTAGTCTTAAATAGTTTACCCTGTAGTTTCATTGCATGTCCCCTAGTCTTTTTATATTCTGATGATGTAAACACTCGATCTATGTTTACCCGTTCTACTCCATTCATTAATTTATAGACTTCTATCATATTTCCCCTCAGCCGTCTCTTTTCCAGGTTAAAGAGCCCTAATATTTTTAGCCTCTCTTCATAGGGGTATCCTTCCATCCCCTTTACCATTTTGGTGGCTCTTCTCTGTACTTTTTATAATAACGCTATATCCTTTTTAAGATACGGCTACCAGAATAGCACACAATATTCAAGGTGCGGTCACACCATGGAAAGATACAGAGGCATTATAATATCCTTTGTTTTATTTTTCATTCCTTTCCTTATGATACCTAGCATTCTATTTGCTCTCTTGGCCACCAATGCACACTGGGCGTAGGGTTTTAACATGTTATCCACAATGATGCCTAAATCTTTTTCCTGGGTGGTGGTTCCCAATGTGGAACTTTGCATTGTGTAACCATAGTTTGGGTTGTTCTTTCCTAGGTGCATAACTTTGCACTTGTCCACATTAAATTTCATCTGCCATTTGGAAGTCTAGTCTTCCAATTTATCAAAATCCTCTTGCAATTTTCCACAGTCCTCTTGGGTTTTAACAACTTTAAATAGTTTGTTCATCTGCAACTTTGATAACCTCACTCGTTATTCCACTTTCCAGGTCATTTATGAATATGTCAAAAAGCAGCGGACCCAGCACAGATCCCTGGGGTACACCACTATTCACCTTTATTCTATTGGGAAAGTTGGCCATTTAGCCCTACCCTCTGCTTTCTATCTTTCAATCAGTTCCTGATCCACAATAGTATACTCCCTCTTATCCCATGACTTTTTAGTTTTGCCAAAAGTCTCTGATGAGGGACCTTGTCAAAGGCTTTCTGAAAGTCCAGATACACTATATCAACTGACTCACCTTTATCTACCTGTTTACTCACACCTTCAAAAAAACATAACAGATTAGTAAGACAATATCTTCCTTGTCTAAAGCCATGTTGGCTGTCTCCCATTAAATAATGCCTATCTACGTGTTGAGTAATTTTGTTCTTTATGATGATTTCTACCATATTTCCCGGTACTGGTTCACTGGCCTGTAGTTTCCTGGATCACACCTGGAACCCTTTTTAAAAATTGGCATTACCTTTGCGATCCTCCAATCTTCAGGTATTAGAGATGATTTTAATGATAGTTCACAGATTACTAATAGCAGGTCTGCAATCTCATATTTCAGTTCTTTCAATGCCCTTGGATGTATATCATCCAGTCCAGGTGATTTGCTACTCTTCAGTTTATCAAATAGTTGTGATATATCTTCCCGGTGTATCGATATTTCTTTCAATTCTTCCGCAGTATCACCTTTAAATATCACTTCAGTCATGGGTAACATCCCTACATCTTCCTCAGTAAAGACCGAAGCAAAGAATTCATTCAGTCTCTCCGCAATAGCCTTGTCCCCTCTTACTGCCCCTTTTACCCCTTTATCATCTAATGGTCCAACTGATTCTCTCACGGGTTTTTTGCTACGAATGTACTTGAAAAAGTCTTTATTACATGTTTTTGCTTCCACAGCAAGCTTCTTCTCAAATTCTCTCTTTGCCTGTTTTATCAATGCCTTGCATTTAACTTGCCAGTGCTTGTGCTCTTTCCCGTTTTCGTCATTTGGCTCTTTTTTTCCAGTTCCTGAAAGATGCTTTTTTGGCAACAACAGCCTCTCTGATCTCACCTTTAAACTATGCTGGCAGTTTTTTGACTTCCTTCTGCTTTCCTTAAAGTGTGGAATACAGCTGGTCTGGGCTTCCAAGATAGTACTTTTACACAACACCCAAGCTTGATGTAAGTCTTTAACCTTTGCAACTGCTCCTTTTAGTTTTTTCTTAACTATTTTCCTCATTTTATCATAGTCTCCCTTTCAAAAGTTAAAAGGTAGTACTGTGGATTTCCTTACCATCCATCTTCCATTAATTAAATCAAATGCGATCATGCTATGATCACTATTGACAAGTGGCCCCAGCACCCTTATCTTTTGCACTAGATCTGGTGTTCCACTAAGGACTAAGTCCAAAATTGCTTCCCCTCTGGTCGTTTCATGAACCAGTTATTCCAGGAGGCAGTCATTATTTCATCTAGAAACTTTATCTCCCTAGCATGTCCTGCTGTGACACAGACCCAGTCAATACCGGGGTAATTGAAATCACCCATTATTATTACTGTTCTGTAACTTTTGTTAGCTTCCCCTGATTTCTTTGAGCATTTCATTATCCAGAAGCCCAATCACCACTGCTGTCGCTCCTATTATAGGAATCAGACGAGGATGGAATTCGGAAAATGAGGTAGTGATGAAAACTCTCTTTGGTAGCACGCTGATCTATGAGTTAATACTTACTTAAACATTGCAGACTTTATTTTCCTTCAGTGTTCTCACTATATGGCTTCTATTTAACATTCATTTTTCTTCCCACTACCCAAGCACCAGATAAATTAGCTATGCATGTATTAATCTGATTTGAACACAAGCATTGTTCAATTTTGTTTTGATTTTTTAATGAATTTCTTTTGTTTTTACGAATGAGGCACAATTTATAGAACTTCATCTGTTCAACTGGTATTACCAATTCTCAGTGTTCTTTATTTAAAGTTTTCTTATATATATCTCTTTCCCCTTTGAAGGAAAAGGCAGAGGGGAGCCCACGCATACACAAGAAAGGGCAACAAGCAAATACTGTAGTCAAACACACAAATATGTTTTTCATTTGGTTCCTTAAATCCTTGGGGCCAGTCCCAGTTCACTCAACTGTTTACATATTTTTCGTCTTGTGTCATTATGGGGTAATTCTCTCTATAATGTCATCCTAGGGGAAAATAACCCCAGAATTTCTAAGTTTGGCTTATCTATGATGCCTGAATAGGAGAGAGCAGAAGACTCGGGGGTAGGGTGACACAAGGGGGGAGAGAGTGTTGGGATTCAGGGGAAAATTATGGACTTGAATTGGGTGGGTGTGGGTGTTGGGAATAGAGGATTTTGGGAGCAAGTAGGAGGGAAAGTGAGTGGCCCCAGAAGAGGGGAAATGGCGTGAAAGAAAGAGAACAGTCTGGGATGATAGAGCAATGACTTAGGGATTGTGTTCTGGAGGAGTGAGTGAGATTGAGAGCAGTGAGAGTATAGGGAAGCAACAAGAGGATGGAAGGAGAGAGCAGGGAGTTGGATTGGGTTTGGGAAGGCAAGGCAAGTGAGCATGGATTGGGAGATCAAGTTGGATATCAAGTTGGAGCATGGATTGGGAGATCAAGAACTTGATGGAGGGAGCAGGGGCTGTGGGGTTGAATGAGAGGGATGTGCTGGTTGGGGCCTGCAGAGCAAAGACTCACATTGAGAGGAGCAGGGACTGGGCTCTTGGCTTGAGAGGGAAAGGCCAAGAAGAGAACGATGGCAGAAATAAAGATGTTTTTATTTTGATGTTAATGATTGAAGAAGTAGTGGTTATTGCTGGTTTGAGTCTTGTGAGTTTGTGCTGTTATGGTATGGCAAGTTTGCTACATAGGTTCTGAATGTCTTTTTTGCAGGGTGTTATTACTTCCCAGTCTGCCTGGTAGTGGAGAGGGTTTGTGTCGCTTTTGCTGAGAAGATTCCAGAATTTGAACATACTTTGGCACAGTGAAGTGTACGTGGAAATAAAAATAGAGAAAAATGACAGTAGATAAAGACTACGGCCTATACAGTTTGCCCTTCCATACCAACTATTAAGCTTTACATTCCCTTTTTACCTCTTAGAGATTTTCTGTGTTTGTCTTATGCCTTCTCACAGGACTGTACCAAGCTAGAAATGTACCCTGTGGGACTAATTAATCTGGCACCCTCCTCTCCCCTCCACCCAGCCACGTTCAATAACTCATTCTTTTTGAGCTTCCTGGAAGCCCAACGCCCCTTCTATGCTTGGGCCCTGTGCGGCCGCACTGCTCGCACAGCTCTTGGTATGGCCCTGCTTTCTTGAATTCAGAGACAGTCCTCTGGGAGGCTAGTCCACATTATCCACTACTCCTGTAAAGAAATATTTCCTCAGATTACTCCTCGGTCTAACCCCTTTCATCTTCAGTCTATGTCCTAGTTCTGCTGAACATTTGTTATTGGGAGGATGTCTGTGGATACAGAGTATGTTTACATGTAATATTCCTGTATATATATGTATATAGTTACCCTGTTTATTTGTACCCTGTTTATTTGTACCCAGTTACAAATCCCCACGTTCTTTTGTAAGTCCAGTGCAGACCTTCTGCCCTGGACAGTTGTGTTTTGATGTAAACCGCACTGATGCAGAAGAGCGCGGTATATAAGAAAGTTAAATAAATAAATAAATAAGTTAAATACAGAACTGAAGGTGCTGAGCTCACATGAGATTCTGTCGCATCCTTCTTGATTTGGATATAAGAGAGTTAGTTGCAGGGGTCATCTGTAGAGTGTTGGTAGGGATAGTGGAGTAAGGGTAGTCTTTGAGATTTGCAGTTTTGTGTTCTTGATGCTGTCAGTCCGAAATTTAAAATATTTTGTCCGTTCAGACTCAACGAAATCTCAGATTTAAAGGAAACATTTCAGTTTAATTTTGCTTTGGCCTGATAGCTTCACTGTTTCTGATTTCTGAGCTTTTCCAGCTTTGACACAGTCTAATCCGGCCTGCACACAATGATCTTGAATACATAACTACCAGGATTAATTTTTCACATTTTATATCTTCCTTCCTCATTATTAATTTGGTCATAGCACTGACTAAATAAATCCACTATGCAAACATTTATGCAAATAAAACCTTGTGGTTATGCAAATTGTTATGCAAATGAGGTCCTAATGAGTTTTCAAACATGGCCCCGCATTACCCTTGGGCCACTCCTGCCTGTTCCAAAAGGTTTAATAATTGTGCAAGATGTGAACACTTCAAGAACAAACGGAAGCAGCTGTCCATTTCCCTGGTAGATATTTCTTTCTGTGCTGAGCCCTCAAGAAAGCCTAAACATAAAGAAGTTTGCAGTTGCTGCTAAGCTGAAAACTGAAACCGCCATTCTAGGAAGGCGTTTTCCTATTGGTTGAGATCTGGATTTGAGATTTAATGACTCAACTCTTCCAAAGTGCACTACCTGGGCAGTGCAGGGGTAGGGTGCATTTTTGGCACCATTCTAAAAAATCGCATGGGGCCACACGACCTAGGCAACACACATCTGGGCAGTGTCTGGGTGTCCTGTCATGGTTGCTACTGTCGGCCTTGAAAGCCAACATTGCCAGCATTTGATGGACAGCAACTACTGCCAGCACAATGGGTGATAGTAGTTGCTCCCCATGGCTGTATTAATGAGGCAAACTGCACTAAATTAAGGGAGACAGCTTTCTCCAGCCCCCTGCATCTAGCACACTGCCCCACACTAGTAATGCAGCCCAAACACACGTTACTAGCATGGGGTTTAGTAAACATGCCCTTAAGTTTATACCTAAGACAATGGAGGGTAATGTGACTTGCCCAAAATCATAAGGAGCTTCAATGAGAGAAGTGGGATGTGATCCTTGGCTTCCTTGGTTCTTGGCCGGCTGCTCTACCCAATAGGCTACTCCTCCAAATTACAACCAATAAGGAAGTACATTTTTGGCAAGACCTGTGACAGCCAGTGGCAACCCTTTGATGCGGAGGCCTGTCTAAACTGACTTCTGGTGCTCTGAACTGGAGAGAGATGGTGAGGCCATACTGAGTATCGACTGCTCCATGTGCCCATTCTTTTTGATCCACTTGCTACCAGATGTGCACAGCACCGCACAAATACATGAATCTGTGTTTCATCTTTTTCTGAGCTTTTACCAAAGAGTTGTCCTTGCATCCTGCTGGGTAGAAAATCCTGCAGTGGGACATACAATGACAAGAGGCTAGGGATGTGCTAAAAAGCAGAATTTTCTTTTTGTAAATAATTTCACAACTGTTCTGCAACTTTGTTAAAAAAGGAACCCAGTACAAGGAAGTTCACCATTTTTCTGTGGCTTTGGAAAAAACATTTGTAATATATGCTGTGGCCAAACCTTTTTTTATAAAAGCAGATATTTTACACAAATTTTCTTGCCGAGGTGAAAACCCCAGCTTCCAGGGCCGGCCTGTCTACTAGGCGTGCTACGCAGCTGCCTTGGGCGGCAGACCTATGCGGGCAGTAGGCCATATACTTTGGCACACATGGCCTGCCACCCCCCTGCACACTGAGCTGTGCTGCTGCCACCCTCCCTGCTGCTGCTGAGTTTGGTGGCGGGGCCGCTAGGCCTAGCGGCAGTGGCCCGGAGGCGGGTTCAGGGGCGTCTAGGCTCAGCTGCAGCAGCCCATGGCAGGACATGAGCTTTGGCACACATGGCCTGCCGTTTCTGATCCCCCCTGAAGTTGTGCTGGAATCAGTGGCAGTGGGGAGCAACAGTGCAGCTCAGCACAGGGGGTGGGGAAGGTGGCTCTGTGGGTGTGGGGGGGGGGGGCAGCATGGCCGAGCTTCTGCCTGGGACGACAGAAACCCTTGGGCTTTCCTGCTAGCTTCCTCCATTTTTCCTTCCATGCTGAGTCTTTCCAGAGATCTCTACTGTACTCAGAACTAACGTTGATTCCTACTAGTCAGCAATAATTGGGTCAGACAAATGAAATGTTATTTTTAATTATTTTGTTTTGCTTTAGCAGGTTTCTGACCTTTCAGAAGTCTGTGCTGCAGAACCACCAATGCCTGTTCCTTCAGTTTGTATATCTTTGCTGCACCATGGTTTAAACTAATGTCATCCATTTAAAGATTTTCCATTTTACTAATCCAGCAGTGTTTAACTACTAGCATTACATCTGAATGGCATATGCATAATACAATCATCTGCAGAAAAATTAATTTTTTTCTACACTTAAATCAGTTAATTTTATTGAAAACACTTCATTGAAAGTGAAAAACATGGATTTTGTTGCTCCTTAACTAAGGAAAAAAATGAAAAGATGATTCATACATAAAAACAAGGTCTCTGTAGTCTTTTTTCCGTGTTCTCAAATTTATTGTAGCAAGTGCTATCCTTTTAAATGTAAACCACAATTTTGTTTTTTATATTTTTTAAAGGTCCTCATAAACTTGCATTTGCAGAGTGAAGGTATCAAGTGGAAACCGTGTTCACAGGGCCTGTAAGGCCCACTGTGAACATTGTACTAAATAATGTAGAGACCTGAGACCAAAACATAAGCTCCGCTGTCCATCAGTGCTGGTGATTGTGATAAGCCTGTAAGATCTTTACATTTCTGGTTCCAGGGCATGAACTTCACTTGCTGTTATTGCAATTCCGATAGCCAGACTTCCATTATCAGAAAAGAGCTGAGCTAGAGAGGCATTAAGGACAAGGCAGTCACCAGCTGTAATTACAGAGTCAACACAGTCTACCACCGACCTGGGAGTAGCTTCCCAAGTCAGTCGCCTTTGATTCCTGTTAAGCTCCAGCTTGTAGGTAAAATTGTCAGCTTGTGTGGGTGTCCCAATCAGCATCATAGTGGCAAAGAACTGCGGATGCCCTTCGTATTTTTCCTGCTTCCTCAGCACCAGTAGAAAATGATGCCCAAGGCAGGAATGCATTATTATCCAATCCACCGGTGCCGGCAAATGCATGTCAGTGGCTAGAAACACAATTTCTGCTCCATGAAGGATGCTGATCCTGTGTGTCTGTCTCAGATGGGATACCACGACCTCCAAGTGACCCTCCCATTTGCAAGAAAACAAAGGGCAGGTGCAAGAAGTCAGCTGGGGCTCATAGACCACATCATGACAATGGCCATGAGCGCTTTGATCAGTGGAGGAATGGCAATGGTGACAAGCGCTTTGATCAGTAGAGGACTGACTGACTGCACAGCCATCGGATGCATACTGCAAAAAAAAAAAAAAAGTATAAAATAAGAATTATGGAATGTGAAAAACAGCTCTGAATCGTAAATTGAAGCAAGCACAGGAAGATGAAGTCTTATATCAAAAAGGTGCTAGCAGTTGTCTCATCCCTCAGAAAGAAAGATAAATTAGGGGCTCTGCAATTAATCATCTCATTGGAAAGTGCTGTATGCATTTCAAGAAGCAACTTCATTAGTTCAGCATCTATTTACTGAAAAGGGCTACAGCAGGGACCTTAATTATTGAACTGAAAATTTAAAAGCCCCTTGCAGTTACAGCATTTAATTTAACTTTAGTTAACCACAATGAAGCAAGAAAAGAAACTGTGCAATTATTTTCTCCCCAAAGTGGTTGCGAGTGGTTGCAGAGGAGTGCAATTTTGTAACAGTACATGAGGGTAAAAAATGCAGGCAGACTTTTATCTGTTTGGACTTAGCCAGATTTTCATAGAGGAAATATATACATACTGAACTCTTTGAAAAATTTCCCAAGAAAATTATGCACGCACATTGGAGCCTGTTATTTAAGATGCAGAATTCTTTAGGGTTCAGGTACACATATATGTTTGAATTTTCCAAAGTATACATATAAATGTAGACCTCACGCCAATCCCACCCTCAGGAGCACATCTTCAAACAGCAAATACACCTCTATATAAACAGGCTACAGACATATAAGTATACCTGTGTCCTGGGAGGGAAATTTGCAATGGATCTGTTAACCAGATAAACCCTTTTGAATATCAGGCCCAAAGCATCTCTTTCCAAGGTTTCAGGTTTCTAAAACTTTTTAAAGAGAAAACAATGCACAGAACAAATCACTGACCCCTAAACTGAGCCATTTATTGAAACATTTGATCCCATCATCACCACCACTCTATGAAACGGGTAAGTATCTCTTCAAATTTCATAGCAGCGTCACTCTTATGCTTACATACAAGGATCTTATGTCATGTTCCTGAAGCGTTTTCTGCCATTGACTAACTGGCTGCGTCAGGAAGGCTGTGGATAGACCAGCCCATCTGGTGCTCTGAGTGCTAAGACTAACCTTCAGCCTGCAGCTGGTGGTTATGGGATACTGTCTGGTTCCAGAAGAGCTACTGTCTGAAATTTGCCCATTCCCAGAACTTCTTTTTTACAGTGTTATATTAATTCTAGAAACTGATGTAAATGGGGTGGGCAGTGGCCTAAATTCTGCCCAAGTAGCCCCTGCAGTATGGAGGGGACCTGGTCAAAAGGGGGGTCTAGTGACCACCGCATTGCTGGAAAGGAGGCAGAATACTGTAAACACGACTCACTTTCAAGAAAGTTACTGCGCTGCCTCCTGCAACTTTCTTTAATTAAATGATTCAATCCCACCCCCTCCACCTGGTAGCCGGAAACGCATTTAAGTGCCTCATCTCCAAACTATCAGGCCAAAATCTTGTAATAGGAGCTATGAAGCATATGACTTTTATGGTGAGACTTTGCAGTGGCAGCAGTAGATAAGGTGCCTAAGTGTGTCTCCAGCTGCCAGTAGAGTGGCATCAAGTAGTTTAATTGAAGAAGACATGCACGAGGTGACATGGCAGCACTTTAAAATAAGTAGTGTTTACTAACCTCTGTCCTCCTAAATCCTGAGGCAGGGGAAGGGAGAGACTCCTCTCCCCTCGTTATGGGTGATACTCATCAAAAGTTTGCTTGGGGGCTCTGCATTTGAACATACATCATGGGGTTACATAGCAGCATATAGTAACATACTGTATGATGGGAGATAAATACCAACACAATCTATCCAGTCTGCCCAGTAATTACTTCATGGGTAAAGAGGCTCCATCCACCTATATGAGCAGTGATCAGCCTGACACCTACCCCCACCCCCCCAACTCAAGCTTGCCAGCCTTTCCATGCAGGCAAGTGGTGATATGCTTCTTGACCACCTAGGCTTCAGCTTTTGTGCCTTGTTCACCTCAGCGGTGCAGGGAGATCACGCCCTTGCTGTACAAGCGTCCCACTCCCAGCTATATTGTCGTCATGTTCCTTTCCCCATGGTTTCTAAGGAGAAGTGAAACAGTTATTTTGCATCTGTTTTCACTTGAGGCGCTCCATTTTCAGCTACCATCCTCCTGCCCTGTAGGGGTCCACTATATTTGTCCCGTTCGTTTGTGAAGTCCAACACTGTTTTTGCTTCCACTGCCTCGTTTGGGAGAGCATTTCAGGCATCCGCTGCTCTTTTCATGAAGAAATATTTCCTGATGTTGCTTTTAAATCTGCCTCCTCGTAGTCTCATATCATGTTCTAGAACTTCCTCTCATTTGTAAAAGGCATCTTTGTTTGTAATACCTTTCAAGTACTTAAGGGTCTGTATCATAAACAGGACCGTACCAAACTAGAAATGCACCCTGTGTGACTTGCATGCCTGGTGCCCGTCAGCCCCAACCAGCTGCATGTAGGGGCTCAATCTTATTGCGCTTTCTGGAAACCCAGTGAGGACATTAGTGGCTCTTCTTTTCTTGCACCCTGTGCGGCCGCACTTTTTGCACAGCCCTTATCTCCTCTGTCCCTCTTCTTGTCTAGGGGTATACATACTTAGGGCCTACAGTTTTTCTTCATATGACTTCTATACTGACTCTAATCTCTTATATCCTTAGCAAGATATGGCCTCCAAAACCGAACACAGCACTCTAAGTGAGGCCTTACCAGCATCCTGTACATTATCATCTCCTTCTTCCTGCTGGGTCACCGCTCTCTGTGTAGCCCGGCATCCATCTGGCCTTGGCTACTGCTCTATGAGCTTGTTTTGCCACCTTGAGATTCTCAGATACTGTCACCCCCAGGGTCTCTCTCTTGGTCCATTGCATATCAGCCTTTCCCCTCCTATTGTATACAGCTCACGAGTTGGGGGAATGTAAACTATAGGTGGTATATCCTAAATATGCATGCTTCTGTTGACAGTGACTAGGTGTGTACGTTCATGAGTCTGTTTCATTTGAGAGCCTAAAAATGTAAAGCATGCACAAATCACTTGTACACATATATACTTATGGGTTAACATGTGCACAGTAGATTGCACAACTAGAAAATTCCTTACATGCATATAATACATGCCTAAAAATGAATTAGGTTAAACCCCCTCCCCCCACACACAAAAATGCACAGAAAATAGTAAAAAAATCATGTTATGATCATGAATAAACCCCTTTTTTTGGCCATGCATATTCCTATCAGTGACTAGCAGGTTTAATGTAAGATCTAAAAATCTTCATATTTTGTTACATGTTGAGAGACATTTTGGTGAGTACACTAGAATCATCTCTCCACCCTGGAGAAGCATCCACGTTCTCCACCTGGAAAATGCTGTGGTAAATCAGTTATGGGGCTGGTTATATACATGTATCTGATTGCAGATGCGATTTTTACATGCTGTTTCTTTGTAGCACATGGTAATATGGCCATGTGACTGCTTTGTGTGTTTCATGCATTTCACTTTGCCCAAGTTGTCATTCTTCCCTCTGATAGGATGCCTGCATATAGTGGCAAGTGGCTGCACCAGCCAATGACATTATTGAGAGCTGCCCAGGCTCAAGAGCCCTGTGAGTTGACGGGAAGGAGACCAGCTGTGAGGTGACTCAGGCCTAGACTGCAGGCACTCACTTAGCCATCCAGGGGCCTGTTAGCAGCAGCGGCGGTGCCAGTCAATGACATCATTGAGAGCCACCAGGGCTCGTTAAAAGCTCAAGAGTACCACAGTGCACAGCCGTGGGCACGTGACCATGGGCATGCCTGAATGGGCATGACCAAAGGGGCAAGTCTTTAATAAGACAGGCTAAAAGACAATTTGAAAAGATTCTCACTATACATCAAAAAAATGTAATAAGAAGTAATAACTGTTTTTACAAGTGCATTTGAAGCAAAAAGCCTGTGAAGGACTCAAATGAACTGTTATATAACCGAAGGTAAAAGAGGTACTCAGGGAGGACGAGGCCGTAGCATAGAAATTAAATGAGAATTCTTTGCTTTGTACTTTACTGAAGAGGATATTGGGGATATAAGCGTGTCAGAAACACTTTTTGATGATGCAAAAGAATGGAAACACATCACTCAGAACCTGGAAGATATAAGGGAGCATACTGATAAAGTAAAGCATAACTAATCACCAAGCTGAGATGGTATGCAACACAGAGTTCTGAAAGAATTCAAAAATAAAATTGCACTCCTATGGTATGGTTGTAGTCTCCACTGCATGATCTTAAGTAGAATCTTGCTGGTGTGTGCGATTAGAGAGATTGTGCAACAATTTGTACACTCAGTAGGATCACCTTTCTTCAGTATTGGTATGAACATAGATATTTTCCAGTCATTTGGCCACGACGCTTTTTTTCAAATTTCTTAGAGAACCTTGTAAATATTGTAACAGCTGCACCTGATTGCTCTACTGCCCTTGTGCTTTGTTCTTTGATAATGCTTTTGGTAGTGCTTTGACTTCTTCTTTCATCACCAACGGCTCCTGATTGTAAGGTACAGGTTGAAACAGCTGTTAATCCACTTGATCTTTATGGTCTACTAACTCGGTGTATTCTTTCTATCTTTTCTTGATCTTCTCAGCATCATTCAACATGGATCCTTGAGCATCTTCTAGAATTCCAATTCGAGGCTGGAATTTTCTCTTTAACTCTTGTTAACGCTTTAGGAAAGTCAATCTTGCTCTTCCTCGAATAGTTTCTGATTCTATTTCCTTGCATGAGTCACTGTAATACTTCTCCTTGTCTCGTTTTGCTGCACATTGAAAATCTGTATTAAGTTCCATGTTTACCTCTCTTTCTCCTCTGGCTTTAGCTTCTCTGCCTTTCTGAGCAATTTTCAGAGTTTCTTCAGTCATCCATTTTGGCCATTTTTACTTTTTCACTTTTTGCAGATACTTTTTTACTTTCGTCTAGCACAGCAACCTTGATGTCATCACATAGCTCTTCCAGTGCTCTGTCATTTGTATCCAGAATGACAAATTGATTTTGCAAGCAGTCTTTAAATTTTGGTGGTATATTTTCAAGATCATACTTTGCTGCGTTCATGAGTGACTTGCTCTTTTTCAGCTTGAGTTTTCATAGTAATAGATGGTGATCTGTACCACAGTCAGCTCCAGGTTTTGTTTTTGTTGATGTTATTGAGCTTTTCCATTGTTGATTTCCACAGATGTAGTCAATTAGATTTTTGTATAATTCATTGAGCAAAGTCTATGCGTACAGTCTTCATTTGTGTTGCTGGAAGAAGGTGTTTGAGATGAATAGATTTGCCAAGACCGTATTTTCCAACGACGTTGCATTCTTGTTTATTCCCAACTTTTGAGTTCCAGTCACCCAATGACTATCAGCATATCTTGTTTGTATTTTCTGTTAATTTCAGCTTCTACTTCTTCATAGAACTCTTTTGCATCTGTTGTTGGTTCTTATATCTGAATAACAGTTGTGCTGATGGACATTTCTTGTAGGCGAATAGAAATTACACATTCACTGACTATATTGTATTTCATTACAGTTCCTGCGAGACCCTTGCAAAAAACAAAATAAGTGATTACAATCTAAAAATAAAAGTATGTAGACAAAATTTAACTGAAAACCCAAGAAGCTAGACTCTGCTTGCAGTGCAATACCAGAAAAATAGAAAGAGATGCACTGTGTAAAATAGGGGCATGCTTACTAAGTGCGTTAGATGCTAACGCAGCGATAACAGGATTATTGCCAGGCGGTATGAGCTAATGTGAGTAAATACAGATAGCACAGGGCTTTCCTGCACTATCTGTAGATCGTGTATTAACTGAGCACCTGGAAAGAGAGAGGGCAGAGAGTGGGAGTATCTGTAATGTGTGATTACCGCGGGTGTCAACAGCACATGGTAACTACAAGTTGGGCAGACATCACAGGTGTAGCAAACGCCACCTCAATGCGTGGTACTAGCTGCATCTGCAGTACTGCTGCTCCACGATCCCTGCAGTTTGGTGGCATTATCTGCTGGGGAAAGCACATGACTTTTGCAGTTAACGCAGCGCTAGCAGCACTAACGCATAGTGTTAGCTGCAAAAGCCTAACGCACCTTAATAAACTTGCCCCAAAGATAGTGCAAAGTCCAATTACTAAATTAAAAATAAAATGATTTTGTTCTATCTTTATTGTCTGATCATTTTATTCTCTGATCATGTTTGTCCCAATCTTAGGTTTCTGCTTTCTTCTATTAGCTCTTTTTCTACAGCCTCTAGTCCATCTGCCATTCCTTGTCTCTCATTTTGTTTTCTTCAGTTCTTTCCATCTTAGATATTGATCTTTTCCTTTCAGCTTTCTTCCATTTATTTTTCTCTCTCTGTCCACTCGGATTTCACTACTCCTTCTTACTATCCAGTCCTCAGTCCCCTTATTTTTTAACTCCATCTGCCTACTACTTTCAACCCTCACCCCAGTCCTCCCATTCCCCACTTCTTCTTCCCTGGTCCATTATTTCCCCAATCTTTCGCTTACTCTTTCCTCTCCATGTCTAACATCTCTCACCCAGGGCCGGCCGGTCCATTGAGCAAGAATGTTTTTTGCACAGAGCCCAGCGTTTCAGGGGGCCCCGCGCAAAAAACATTCTCCATCATCCCAAGTAGATAAAAAAAACAAAAACAACAACAAACCAGCTGTTGCTGCCGCTTCTGTCGTGGCAGCGGCAGAATCAAGCGTTCCTCTGCGGGGCCCCCCTGCCCGGCAGAAGCCTTCCTGCAGCATCAACTAGCTCCGGAGTCCCAAAGCACGAGCTTCTTTCAGAGCCGCGAAGAGAGAGCTTCTCTGACCTCTCGCGGCTCTGTTAAGCCCGCCGAGGGTGATGGGAAATCCCATCAGCCCCGGCGGGATTAACAGAGCCGTGAGAAAGGGAAACCCACGTGGCTCTGAAAGCCTGGCTCTGGGGGGGCTAAGACTGGAAGTCAGCTGATGGGAGGTTTAGGACTGGTAATGGGTTATGGGGGGGGGGCTAGGACTGGAAATGGGTTATGGGGGGGCTAGGACTGGTAATGGGCTATGGGGGATTAGGACTGGTAATGGGCTATGAGGGGGGCTAAGACTGGAAATGGGCTGATAGGGGGTTAGGACTGGTAATGGGCTATGGAGGGGGCTAAGACTTGAAATGGGCTGATGGGGGGGCTAGGACTGGAAATGGGTGATGGGGAGGTTAAGACGTAATGGGCTATGGGGGGGCTAAGACAGGAAATGGGATGATGGGGGGGTTAGGACTAGTAATGGGCTATGGGGGGCTAGGACTTGAAATGGGCTTGAGGGGGGTTGCTCGGACTCGAAATGGGCTGAGTGGAAGGGGGGCTTGAACTGCAAATAGCTGATGGGGACGGGGGCATGGAATGGAAATGGGCTGAGTGGAAGAGGGGCTTGAACTGCAAATAGCTGATGGGGAGGGGGGCTTGAAATGGAAATGGGCTGTGAGGGGAGGGAGCTAGGACTGGAAATGGGCTGAGTGGGGGGGCTAGGACAGGAAATGGGCTGATGGAGGGGCTTGAATAGGACTGGAAATGGGCTGTTGGGGGTGCTAAGATTGGAAATAGGCTGTGGTGGGGGCTTGGATTGAAATGGACTCATGGAGGGGGCTAGAACTGGAAGTAGGCTCATGGGGGGCTTGGATTGGAAATGGGCTGAGTAGAGGGGAGCTAGGATTTGACATGGGCTGATGGTGGGGCTAGGAAAGGACTAGAAATGGGCTGATGGGGGGCTGGGATTGAAAATGAGCTGGTGGAGGGACTCGGATAGGACTGGAAATGGATGGGGGAGCTAGGACTGGAAATGGGCTGATGGTGGGGCTAGGATAGGATTGGAAATGGGCTTATGGGGGGCTAGGCCTGGAAATGGCCTGATGCGGGGACTAGAAGGGAGCGGATGCTGGGTGGGGCTGGAACTAGAATGGAGCTGATGTTGGGGGAGGATTAGAATGGGATGGAACTGGGAGAGTGAAATGGAGAGGGAAAAAATATTTTGTGTGGGAGGGAAGAAAAATCTACAATTGACCAGGTATTGGGAGAGTAAGTGGGGATTGAGGATGGAGGGGTAAAATTTGAGTGGACGAAATAGGAATGAGGAAAGAGCAAAAGGAGAAAGATTAGTATGTTAAAGCAGATATAGAGAGAGAATGGAAAAAAAAACTAGAAGAGAGAAAAAGGACAAATGGACAGCAGATGATGGAGAGTTAGCAGAAGACACGAAGAAACCAGAAGAAAGTGGCTGGAGCAATTGCAGCTGAAAAAAATGCACAAAAGGTAGAAAAATATCTCTTTATTTTGAATTTATTAATTGGAATATGTCAGCTCTGGGAAATGTGCATCATTAACGTCTGCGCTTTGTTTAGTACAAGAGGAAATTAATATATAATTTTATTTCTACAGTGTTGTTGTACATTCCAAGTTTGGCTTTTGGGGTTCCCAGTTTAATTGTCTTCCTGTTTCTAAATTGTGATTCCTTGTTTGGTGATGGTGTATGTTCTGCATGTGTAACTGAGCTGAAGTATTCTGTTTATGTAATTCCTATTTGACATTGCCACTTGTTCTCTTTCCCCAGTAGGTCATGTATTGGTTTAAAATGTATTGGTTTAATATTTGCAGTGTTTCCTTTTGATAGGTAGGGTATGGTGCTTTGTGAGTCCTGGTAGTGCTGTTAGGATACGGCGGGTTTGCTATGGGTTCTAAATGGGCAGTGTTTGTAGTAGTTCCTAATGTGTCTGGCGGTTGGCACTGGATTATAGTAATGTAGAAATCTTTTAGTCTTTCTTTATCCATACACTCATTAAGAGGCATGTTTACTAAAAGTTAGTGTATGGTAACATTATGCAAATATTTATGCAATTGAGGCCCCTTATGCAAATGAGGCCCCGCACCGAGTCTCCACACATGGCCCTGCACCCCCCTTGGGCCACCCCTGCTCTCACCCTCCCTATTCAGTGTCTCTACCCTCTCTCTTTCCCTCCATCCAGCATATCTGCTCTCTCTCTCTCTATCCTTCTGAGTTCCTTTCTCCTTTCCTATTCCTGTATCCAGCATTCACCTCTCTATTCCTATCCCCCTATGTCCAGCATCTACCCCGTCTCCATACCACTCCCTCCTTATTACTCCCATATCCAGCATCTCTCTGTCTCTCTCACCCTACTTACCCCATGCCAATCTTTTCACTTCTCTCTCTCTATTACTCCCATGTACTGCATCTCTCTTGTTTCCCTCTGTTCCACTCCCATGTCCAGCATCTTCCCATAGTCTCCCTATAACTCCCATGTCCAGTATCCCCACTCCATCTCATAAACCTGCACTCCTTGCTTGTCCCTGTGCCCATTCTCTTTATGTCCACTTCCCATGTTAAGTATCTCCCCTTGATCTCTCTAGCCCCAGCATTTAGCATGTCCTTGCTGCCTCCATATTCCAGCCCTGCATCTAACATTTCCCTTCCATCTCCCTGTGCCCATCTCCCAATGACCCCCATGTCCAGCTTCTCCCATTTTCCTGTAACCCCTTCTTGTCCAGCATTTGCCATCTGTTTTCCTGTGATATCCCCCTGCCTCCAACATTTTCTCTCTATGTTCATTTCCCCCTCCATCGCCCCATGCCCCTTCTGTCTCCCTAGCCCTCCATCCCCACTTCCATTATCTTCCCTCCACCCTCCTGCCCCTCTCCTTCTGTCCCCCTTCCCAGACTCTGTCCCTTTCTCACTTTCCCTTTGTAGCCTCATCCCTCCCCCACCCCCAGTCTCTCTGTCAATCACTGTCCCTTTATTTATTTATTTAGCATTTCTTATATACCACCTTTCATGATGTCAAGGTGGTTTACATTGAACAAACTGAAATTACATTGAACAGGGCATTATAACTTGGAGATAACTCTACAAGATCCAATAGAGTCTCCATTAGGACATTTTTCTTGTTCTGCTTGTGATTTATGTCAGCAAACTATTGAGGGAAAGGAATGGAATATTCCCAATACCACTATAAAGCAAGTTTCTAAATGGTCGACTAAAAGTTTCAACTTCGTTTGTGGTCTATGCATTGATCTGCCCATGTGAGAAACTTTATATAGGACGGACTATTCGTAAGATAAGACTCCGGTTACAAGAACATTCCTCGAGAATACGGAATGCAGTGGTTTCTGCCCCTTTGGTTCAGCACTGTATGGAATCACAACATACATTTGCAGAGTTTAAATGGCGAATTATTGATCATGTTCCAGAGAGCCCTAGAGGAGGAGACAGGGAACAACGTCTCCAGTGGTTAGAGCAAAGTTGGATTTTTCGAGCTGGATCTCTGGAACCTCAGGGATTAAACCTGGAATTGGATTGGATGAGCTTGTTATGACGTATTGGTCTCGAATTGGAGGACGGTTTAAAATCTCTCGATGTTAGCAATTTCCTGATCAGTAAGTGAGACTGTATTAATGGAAGTGTCCGTCACAAGAAGAGTGCGCAATTGGATACTTCTTCGGGTTAAGCGTTGAAAAGAACAAGCTACCATGGCTGGACGCTGTATAAAGATGAGTATATGCTGATTGCAGAATCTTAAGTGTTGAAACAGGGCCAGAAATTAGAGTGTGGCTCTAAACGCAGTGCTGTGTTCGTTGTGATCTGCAGAATTGGTTACAAGCAGGGGAAAGCTCTCGGCTGTTTAGAAGAGACCCCCTGGGCTGGTTTTCAGGTGAAGAGGTTATTGTGATATAGCATTGGGTTTGAATGCAATTATTTCACAATATTTTATGAAGTGGTTAGGTTACCACAAAACTGATTAAAAGGGAAGTCACGCTTCAAGAGGGAGCAATCTCTCAAGGCAATAACATCCGACAAAAAATAGGGGTGTGTTACAATATATTAATATATCAGTTACTGTATATTCACTCAAGAAATAGGGTGTTGATATAGAATAGAGTGAAGGGTTTAGGTATTTATATAGTTTATGGGTTCTTAATGGGCAGTGTTTGTAGTACTTCCTAATTTGCCTGGCAGTTGGCACTGGAGTATAGTAATGTAGAAATCTGGTAGTCTTTCTTTATCCAGACACTCATTAAGAGGCACGTTTACTAAAAGTTAGTGCATGTTAACATTATGTAAATATATATGCAAATGAGGCCCCACAATGAGTTTTTGCATATGGCCCTGCACCCACCTTGGGCCACCCCTGGAAACAGAAAGAAATGCATTTCCCCTATAGTGTACAAAACAAAAGACAGCAGATGTCGGGATTGGCATTAAGAAGGAAGCAACCAGAGCCCCCAAATAAGAGAGGGCCTCTGAAACCTGTCTGAAACTGAAAAAGACACAGCTTGCTAGCGGGCTTTAGGGTCTCTTCTCAGATTTTTGCCTTTGGCTAGGTCCCAGCCATGTCCAATATCAATCCTGACCCCTGGCAGATGTACTTTTCAAATACTGACATTTTCCAATTACAAAATAGAAAATAAACTTCATTTTTCTACCATTGTTGTTGGGTAATTTTATTTTTCTAATGGTGTTGGTTCCAGTCTCTGATTTTATATTCCTCTATCTTCTCTTAGCTCTCTTTTCATGGTGTACTCTCCATTTGCAATTTCTTCTCTCTCCTCCTGTCTTCTCTTCCTCCCTTATATCAGTTTTTAACACTGATCTCTTCTTTTCAGTTTTCTTCCACTTATTTTTCTGCTTCTCTATCCAGATTTCACTCCTTCTTACCAACCACTCCTCAATTTCATCCTTTTTACTGTATCTAGCTATAGCTTTCCATCTCTTTCCCTCATCCAAACCTTTCTATTTCTCAGCTCTCTCTCCTTCCCCAGCTTCTTATTTTCTAGTCTTTCACTCTCCCCCTTTCCCTGATGTTTAGTATCAACCCCTCTCCCCATCCTGCTTCCCTTCCTCCATCTAGTATTTTCCTATCCCTTCCTCCATGTCCACCATCTTCTCTCTGTGCCCCTATCCCCCATATCCAACATCTCCCCTCTTTGTCTTTTCTTCCTCCCCCCATGTCCAATATTCACCCTATGTACCTATCCTCCCATGTCCAACATCTCCTCATGTGTATCTCTACCCCATGCCCAGTATACCTGCTCTTTCCCTACCCCGTCATGTTCAGCATCTCCCCATCTCACGCCACCTTCTCATGTCCAGCTGGCTCCCCTGCACTTCCTACCTGGCCTGCCCGTCCCCAGCTGCTGCTTTTCCTGTTTCCTTGGTGGTAGCAGCAGTAGCGATGGCAATGGACCTCCAATAAAAAAACAAACAAACGTGGGTCTTTGTGATCTACGCTTATGTCAGAGGAGGGAGGGACAAGACCAGCCATGCAAACGTGGAGTCACAAAGATCCACATTTTTTTTTAAATTGGAGGTCCGATGGTGCCGCCACCAAGGGAACAGGAAAAGTGGTGGCAAGGCAAGGGCAGGACGGGGAAGCAGCATGAGGGGGAGCCGAGGTCAGTGGTCAGCAGAAAACCAACCCTTCGTTGACCAGTTTTACCTTCCTGCTGGCCGCCAGCCTGCAGCTCATCAAACCAGCTGGGCCAGCCTAAAACTGGTCAGTTGGCAACCCTAGGCAGCTTCCATTTCTGGTCGGAGTCCGAATACGCCCCTATTTTTTTGCACCTGGTACAATTGCACTGCTGGCACAGGCCTAGGTATGGTGCTGGTTGCGGCATCTAAAAAAAAAACTCTTGTGGAACTGGAAAAGGCATAGAGGAGAGCAACCAAAATAAAGGGGATGGAATGGCCCCCTAATGGAGAAAGGCTAAACAGATTAGGGCTCTTTAGTTTGGAGAAGAGGTAGCTGAGAGAAGATATGAGTCGGGTGGAAAAGGTAAGTACAGAAGAGTTGTTTACCTTTTCAAACAGTATTAAGATAAGGGAACATGACATACAGTATATCATTAATAGATAACTCATTTAAACCAAATCATAGCAATAGTTTTTCACTCAGTGTACAAACAAGATGTGGGATTTGTTGACAGACGATATAGTCAAGGCAGTCAGGATAGTTGGGTTTAATAAAGGTTTAGAGTCATTCCAGGAGGGATTATTAGGCATGTAGCCTTGGGAAAGCCATTCCCTCTCCCTGGGTATAAGCGGAGGAATGGATCAACTCTTTGGGGTCCTGACAGGTACTTTACACCTGGATTGGCCACTGTTGGAGACAGCATAAAGTTCTGATGGACCTTTGGTCTGATCCATCATGAAATATCTTGGGGGTAAGTTTCTAAAGTTATATTCATATGCATGAAGTCTCTTATAAAATACTGATGAGCGGAAAAATATGAATGCTGACATGAATGTGTGTACTTTGCTGGTAGGTGTAACCGAGGGTGTAGTCTGGCAGAGCACAGGCAGAATTCGCCTATTGATTTTGAAATACCTTAATCTACATGCATACTCGCAAAATTTATGCACATTCATTTACATCCAGGGCTGGCACTACCCTTAGGCAAACTATGTGGCCACTTCGAGCAATGGTCATCTGGGAGCACCACTGCTGCCCCTGCCACTCTTCTCCATGGCCTGCAGTGGTGGAAATACCTCGAAAACCGTGATGTAGCACCTATTTAAAGGATTCGATGCTGTGTCATTGTTTCTAAGTCCTCCTATGTGCCGCTTCCCCCCTCTGATGCAGACTTCCGGTTTGCATAAACCAAAGTTTACGTTGCAGAGGGGCGGAAGCAGCAGGTAGGAGGACATGGAAACCTAAATGTAGTGCTGAAGCCTTTAGGTAAGCTTTGCATCATGGATTTTGAGCCATTGCCACCTCTGTAGACCCCGGAGAGGGGCAGCAGCAGTGGCAAAGAGGGTGGGCCAGTGGGAGGGGGCAGCAGGCTGGAGGGTCCACCTAGGAGCCTCCATTTCTTGCACCAGCCCTGTTTAAACCCGCTCTTGAGCTGATGTATGTGTCCATGCCTGAATTTAAGGCATTATCTTTGCTTCTTATGCTAGTATTTAATAAAGACATGCGGAGCCCAGTTCAGATAGGGGCATGTCCAGGTTGTCCGGACAGCCCCAAGCAAGACAGCCCATTTGGACCTGATTCTGGACTTCAGGAATTGGGTCCAAGCACGGCCTGGAGTGCCTCTGCCGCCTGCAGGGACATCCTCCCCACAGCACCCCCGACTCCCACGGACTCGGCCCCCCTTTCCCCCACCATCCGACCCATGGCTGGCCTGCTGTGGCCTGGATCAGGCAGTGGGGACCCCCTTGCACCCGGCCCCAGCTCCGGGGGTGATCCCCAGGCCTGATCGCGGGATTTGCACTGCTTAATCCACCTTTGAGGTGGAATAATAGTACATCCCCGCAGGCCCGGCAGGATGTACAGGGCCATGACTCCCCTCTCCCGTACCCCCCCCCCCCGACTCTCCCCCTCCTGATGCTCAGGATGTACGGGGGGGGCCAAAGGGGGAATCGGGCCCATAGGCACCCATATGTCTTTATAGAATAGCACCTAAGGAGGCATCTAGGTGCCCCTTTATAAAATTACTCTCCTTATGTTTTTATACAGCTGGAACAAGCTAAACAAAATATCTTACTCTACTTTTCAAAAAATATGAAGAAGGTACTGTATTGTAAACCGCGTGTTGAGGGGTATATTAAAAACTGAATAAAGATAAAGATAACTATCAAAAACATATCCATAGAATATAATAGAAGCAACATAGTTGTAACCATGCTCCAACTCAGAATCGTTCCTGCCCTAGGTCTTTCTGTTGCTGGAGGTATCTCAAAGGTGCCTATGTAATGGATTTAATCAGTATTTCTAGGCATGTCTTTTGCTAAAGTGGATGGGATTAAAGGTGCATTTCTGTGTAAGCCAAATAATTTTTTCATGTCTGTGAAGAACATCGTTTTTACTTGCTGCCAATGTCTTACATATCTGCTTTTGCATCAGTTGTGATTTGGGTGTTGAGTTCTATTTTTCCTGGAAAGGCCAAATTGAATTTTGTTTGAATGAATTAAGTATATGCTGTTCAGTTTTGTTTCACTCTTCTTGGAAAGCACCAGGAACAACTGTGCTTAGAAAACAGATGGTGTACATTGAGTTATGATGAGTGATCTCATGAGGAACAAACATTGACTAGGAGGCAATCACCATAGCAGTATTAGTAGAGAAACCAGCTGTATGGTAAAGCAAGGTGAAAAACATTTATTATGGTAGGTTAGAGAAAGAAGGAAGGGCAGCATTAGGACTGTATCACTGAGAAGAAAGATAAGAGTGAATGAAAGGTGACAAGGAAAATGCAGAAATGGAAAAAAAAAGACTTGTTTTTCACGAAGAAGGGCTGGATAAAGGCCACTAATGGTTATGTGCCAAAATGTCTAATAGCATAATGGTTAGAATAGTGGCGTAAGTGCTGGGTGGCCAGGATTCAAATCCCAGTGTGGGACTTTGTAATCTAAAGCTAGTCACTTAATTCTCCATCTTCTGGATGCTTCAAGGTGGAAACAAACACTTACCTCACACGTTTTGCTCTCGGTGCACCCCAAGGATTAGTCTTGGGTCCACTCCTTTTCTCTTGCTATACCCAGTCCCTTGGTGCAATCATCTCTTCCCATGGCTTTGAGTACCATCTTTACGCTGATGACTCCCAGATCTACCTCTCTACACCTGAAATTTCTCTGGCAATTCAGGCCCGGATCTCTGCCTGCCTTTCTCACATTGCTGCTTGGATGTCTCACAGCCGCTTGCAACTGAACATGGCCAAAACTGAGCTTCTTATTTTTCCCCGTAAACGCTCCTCTCCTCTCCCCTTCCTTCTTTCTCTGTCTCTGTGGATAATTCTCTACTCCTCATTGTCTTCTCAGCTCACAACCTTGAGGTCATCTTTGACTCCTCTCTTTCCTTCTCCACACACATTCAACTCATAGCTAAAACCTGCCGTTTCTTTCTCTATATCAACAAAATCTGCCCATTCCTTTCTGAACACACTACTAAGACACTTATCCACTCCTTAGTCACCTCCTGTCTAGACTTTTGTAACCTGGTCCTTGCTGGTCTCCCTCTGAGTCATCTCTCTCCCCTTCAATCTGTTCAACACTCTGCGGCGTGGCTAATCTTCTGCCAGCCTCGTCATGCTCATATTACCTCTCTTCTCAGGTCTCTTCATTGGCTTCCTATCCATTTCCACATCCAGTTCAAACTTCTCCTGCTGACCTATAAGTGCATTCACTCTGCAGCTCCTCACTACCTTTCCTGTCTTATCTCTCTCTACACCCCTCCTCGGGAACTCCGCTGTTATGGTAAATCGCTTTTATCTATGCCCTTCTCTTCTATTGCCAACTCCAGACTTCTTTTCACCTTGCTGCTTTTTATAATTGGAACGAACTACCTGAGTCTGTACGTCAGGCACCTTCTCTGACCCTTTACAAATCCAGGCTGAAAACTCACTTCTTCACTGCCGCTTTCAGATCTTGACTAACCTAATGTCCTTTGTATTTCCTTACCATTCCTCCTAGCTGTATCCCATGTCTACAACTATTGTGTTGTCCGTCTCTATTAGATTGTAAGCTCCGATGAGCAGGGACCGTCGTTTACATGTGTCTTTGCAGTGCTGCGTGCGCCTTGTAGCGCAATACAAATGTTCAGTAGTAGTGGTAGTGGTTGGCAGGAACTAAGGGTGTGCATGCCAAAACTATTTGTTATGTTTAGCCTCCCATGTCATTTGCAAGATTTTTCTTTTTTTTAAATTTTATTTCAGGGGAATATTACTAGCATGCACTATCGCTCAAAAATCCACACTATTCACCCATTGCATGCATTATCACTCAATAATGCACACTATGGGGCAGTAATGCATGCTATTTATTTTATTTATTTATTTAGAGTTTTTTTTTTAATGGGTATTCATTATTAATAGCATGTGCTTTTAACAACAGATGGGAAGTCATGAAATTTCAGTTTCTACTTCTGTTTTCATTTGAAAATGACATGAAATGATAGTGGAAATGTCATTTTGACATTTCTTATATTGTTTTAAGTGAATGTACATCCATAGCAAGAACCAAAATGGCAGTGGTGTAGCTGCTACATCATTTACAGCAGAAAGGGTTTGGTGGTTTCAGAGTTTTCTGAACATTTTCTATAATTTCCTGGAGTAAAGGAAGTTTGCGGTATGTCCTTGGGGCCCTTTTACTAAGGTGTGCTCTCGTTTTGCATATAATGCACCAATAGCACATAAAATCGAGGTGTGCTACATGTCAGGCTTCGGCTTTACCTAATGTGGGCATGGAAAGCCCGATAGGTAACTTGTGGTGCCAAAGGATAGTGTGGGATGGTAATATTGCGGATGCAGTTAACTTCACCTAAGAAGATGAAAGTAATTGCGCCCAGATTAATCGCAAAATACCCCATTAGTGCATGGTGTTTAGTCCCGCTCTGCTGGTGTGGTGTTTACCATGCCCACTCTCTGCCCCTAACCTGCCCACTTCCTTCTCTAATACCCAAGGCGCAATTAATGAGGGAAATTACATGTGCTAACCGTCATGGCTGTGCATTAACAGTTACTGAGGGACACAGCACTCGGTTAGCACATGCCCACACCAGCGCTGTGTAGTGCAAGGCTCCTTTGACTTGTAATCTAAGAGATCTTTGAAGAGCTGATTGATGTAAATTTATTTATTTATTTATTATTTATTACATGCACTTATATACCGCACTATTTTCCATCAGTGTGGTTTACATAGAACCAGTTAAATACACATCTCAAAACATTTGATTTGTGTTTACAATTAACGGGCAACAGAACTTGGATAGACAACAAGGGGGTAACTATTTACAACTGTACAGAAAGAGCAGGCTGAACGTCTGTTTGACGTGGTTAGTTTACTGATGCGGCATTTGAGGTGCTGTCCTCCAGGTAATGCTCGAGGAAAAGGTGATATTTCAGAGCTTTCCTAAACTGCATTAAATTAGTGATTGCCCGTATACTAGGAGGGAGGCTGTTCCAGCAGTTTGGTGCCGAGAATTTGAAAGCCCTGTTCACTGTTGTCTGGCAGCACTTGGTTGTTTCTCTTGGGACTATTAGTTTATTGTCCTCAGGGGATCTTCTAGGTCTGTTCAGGGGGGTTATCTGAATGAGGTCTGCTGGGGCTGGTGGGGCGAGCTTATTTATGATCTTGAAGGTCAGAATTATGGTTTTGAACGTAATTCTGCCTTTTATGGGGAGCCAGTTTTGTTGTTTAAGGATGGGTGTAATGTGTTCCCACTTGGAAGCGCCCTGGAGCACTCTTGCAGCAGAGTTTATTGCAAGCTGTAAAGGGTGTAGCGTGGATTGCGGGAGACCGTGGAGTATGGCGTTTGCATAGTCAAGATGCGGTATGATCAAGGCTTGGTATACTGTGCGGAAGTCGCCAGGTTCCAGTAAGGCGCGTATATGTCTAAGTGATCGGATTTTATGGTATATAGCTCTCGCTACATTGCCTATATGGGTCTTCATGTTGAGCCGCTGGTCAAGTGTGACTCCTAGATATCTAATAGAGGGTTTGGTAAGTAGTTCTGCATCTAAGACCTTTAAGCACGGTGGTGTGATGAATTTCGGATCTCTGGTGACAAAAAGGACTTCGGTTTTCTTATGTTGGATTCGCAGGTTTTGTGATTGCAGCCATCTGGATACTGCATTGAAACAGTCCGTGAGCGGTGAGAGTTCGGGGTTCTCCGTTGCAAAAGGCATATATAGGAGCACGTCGTCTGCGTATAACAGGCATTCCACCTTGAAGGACTGAACGATCTCGCAGATCGGTTGCATATAAATATTAAACAACAGGGCAGATAGAGAGGATCCTTGTGGGACCCCTTGGCTCTGGTGGAAAGGTTCTGATGTTGCTTCATCTGATCTTACATGTTGCCATCTATCTGAGAGATATGACTTGCACCATTCGAGTGCTAAGTCACAAATCCCCTTCTCTCTGAGGCGGTGTAAGAGGATGTCATGGGAAACAGAATCAAAGGCTGCCGCTATATCCAAGAATATGAGTACGTACCCTCGGCGTATGCTGTCAATTCCTGCAATTATGGTACTGAAAAGGATGGTGAGGAGAGTTTCGACCCCATGTGCGGCTCTGAAGCCGTGCTGACATGGATCAAGTGGTACGGAGGCGTCAATATGATCTTGAATTTGTCTTTGGACGTCTTTCTTGACGATTTTCTCCAACAGTGGTATGCTGGATATCAGTCTATACGAGTCGGGCTTCTTAGGGTCCAGTTTGTTGTTTTTGAGGAGTGGCCTGATTGAGGTACTGTCATCAACCCCCCCTGGTGGCCAGTGGCTGCAAGGGCAGGTTGAGCATATTTATTATTTGTGGAGGTAAAAGACTTTTGGAGGCCAGGTGCACCCTGGTTTTGGTAGTCCTCCTCCTTATAGGAATAAGTTGTGTAGACCAGAATGGAGGGTAAATAAGGCTTTTATTTCCCCTTTCAAGCACTGAGGTTCACTAGGTAACAGAAAATAATGTGTTCTCTTTCTTTGTCAGGGTTTTTACCAAAGCATAGTTAAACAAGTGAACTGTTACATACTTCACAGCTTCTTGCAAAACAACACAGGATTTTCCAAACTTCAGAGCAAAGTAAAATTAGTGAGCTTTTTCTCTTTCACTCAACATGAACAAAAACAATGTCAGAGCTTGTTTAAATAAGTTACAGCTCGGGGAGTGACTCAAAACTCCCTGCGACACAAACCGAGCAGTCCATTACTTCTTCCTGGGACAATGTAGCTGAGTCCACAGGCTCTACCTGCATGGGCTCTGGTTCATGTGTGCCTCTCTCTGTACTTGATCTTTCCCTGACTGCTGTGGTTTGAAAGTCCGTACTTCTTCTCCCTAGCTTCCAGCTAGGCTGTTCTAGGGCTTTCAGGTAAATAGCAGGGTTTGTCCCTATGCCCCTACGTGATGGCTTAAAGAACTCCTGCCCGCTTCCTTTTCTCTTCAACTGGTTATCTGGTTTTAAAGACGTGCTAGGAGCTGGGCCTTTCTTTGGGAAAAAATAGTCACCGTACCTTGGCTTCGTGAAGTCAGGGCGTCTCTTACTTGCCCACTCAGGCACCGCTCTCTGGCCACGGTCTCCTTTGCAGACTCCCTCTGGAAGCCTCCTGGATACTGTCTGTCCTCTCTGCAGCTTGGGAAGACCCTGTAAAGAATCCAGGCTTCTTGGCTTCTTAGTATAAGTCAATCTCCTGTCAGGACTTTTTCTCCCAGTACCTTTTAATCCTGTTTCAGACCCTCCTGGTGAGCAGAGGCCTCTCTCCCGGCTGGGCTATCTCCTTCTGAGCTCTCTGCCTTTGGGATTTCTTCCAAGCGGATCTCTTTCCGGTCTGTCTCTCCCAGGTCTCTCTCTCACTCCAGCTCTTTTGGGTTTGCTCCTTTCTCTCTCTCTTTCTGAGCTCCCTTCCGAGGTTCCTTCCTCTCTCCTTCCTTCTGAGTTGGCTCTCTGCTTATAAAGGCCTTTTACTTTTGAGTTTCCCGGGCTACCCCTCAGGTGGAGCTGATTAGCTCCTGCACAATCAGTACCCGGGTGTGTTAGCTCAGCCTCTGTAGGTTCATGCCTGCTCCCTCTAGCTGCTCTGCAAGGGAACTGCATCTTCTGCATGTTAGCTGCTTTGTAAGGAACCACGTTTTTTTCTAAGTTCTTGCTTTCAGTGGCTTCAGCCCTATCACAGTACGTTTGAGGGATTGGGGAAAGGTGCCTGTCGTGTATGAGCAATCCATTAGCTTTGCTATAAAAGGGCTGACTGTCGGTCATAACTCTTTTATCCAGGACACCGGGCAAGGGTCGGTTTGTGCGGTTGTTGTGTTCATTCCAGCAATTATGTCCTCAATGTGTTTGGCAGATGGCTTAGAGAAGGCAGACAGTCGGGCTGAGGATCTTGGCTCGAGTGCCATGGTATGTGTGGGGGATTTATTAGTTTGGCACAGTTTTGCTTTTAAGTAGTCGGCGAAGGCTTGACTAGGTTGCTCTGGTACTGGCTCTTTTGCTAGGTTCTTTACCATGGTGAAGAGGTCGTGTGGCTTGTTTAGGGACTGTTTTAGAGTGTCAATGTGGAATCTCCTCATGCTTTCAGATATTGCTTGGCGATGTTTTTCTAGTTGAGTGTTGTATGTCCTTAGGTCCTCTGTGGAGTGAGTACGGCGCCAGCGTCTTTCTAGTTTTCTCAAGCAGGAGAGTGACGTTCTAAGCTCTGTGGAATACCAAGCTGCTGTTCTTCTCTTCTTGGTAAGCTTGTTTGATGGTGGTCGTAATGCAATGGAACTGAAGTTTTGTAAATGTGTGATGCCTCACCTTTTTCCTTTATAGGGGCAAAAAATGAACCTTAGGTATGAACAGTTAATACAGAGGCTTCTGCTCAGAATAGCCAGTGAAATTCAGATCCGTGCTTGCTTTTACTTCTCGGATCTCTGCACTTGCTTTTACTCCTCAGTTCTATTGGCTGCACAGTTTAATACTTATCTCTGAGTTTTGGTGGCTCCTAAATTTTCTTTTACATTTTTTCTAACTTTTTGGCTAAAGAAATTTTTGTTGTGCATTTGTATTGCATTTTTTAGGTATCTCTCTCTCTCTCTCTCTTCTGCCTCTTGACTTTTATCACATACCTGGATGTAACTCGCCTTGAGCTACTATTGGAAAGGCATGAGCTAAATGCTAATAAATAAATACTATGCTAGTTCTTCTTCTAAATTGCTCAGATGCCCTGAGCATAGGGAGGTACATAAAGTGATGCATTAGAGCAATGTAATTTCTAAGGGGTATGTTTACTGAGCTGGGCTAACAGCACAGTCTATTTGTAACTAAGTCTCATTGAGTAACATGGGACCTAGTTACAAATAGCCCGTGCTAGCCATTAGCCCAGCTTAGTAAACATGCCTCTAAGGGACCTTTGAAGCACTGATTGGTTCTACCTATATGCCATCCATTCCTGCCCCTCACCCACCCACCCCACTTCTGGCTTTTCTTCTATAGATTATTTGTGGGCCTGAGGCCCAATTTCTCGCAGTTTTACCAGTTAGACAGAACAATCCCTGTCTTTAGTTTAACCCCACCTAATCATTCACCTTTGACACTTGTGGTAGCTTGGAACTCCATAGAATCTTCTTTGTTTAAAGACGAATCATCTTGGCTTTCACATGAGGAAATTGTATCTTGCTGTTATTGTTGGGTGTCATTTTCCAATGGAAATATAGAAACATAGAAACACAGAAAAATGACGACAGAAAAAGACCACATGGCCTATCTACTCTATCCTTCCATATCAACAACTAAAACAGTCCCTTTTTTTCCTTTAGAGATCCTCTGTGTTTGTCCCATGCTTTTTTGAATTCAGATACTGTCTTCATCTCTACTACCTCTACTGGGAGACTATTCCACGGATCGACCACTCTTTCTGTAAAGAAATATTTCTGCATATCACTCCTGAATCTATCCCCCTTCACCCTCATACCATGTCCCCTCATAGCAGAACTTGCTTTCATTTGAAAGAGGCTCTCCCCCTGTGCATTTATGCCACGGGGGTATTTAAACGTCTCAATCATATCATCTCTATCCCGCCTTTCCTCTAAGGTGTACATATTAAGATCCCTAAGTCTGTCCTCATATGCTTTATAATGAAGACCACTAACCATTTTAGTAGCCACCCTCGGTACTGATTCCAGCCTGTTTTTGTCCTTTTGTTTGTGTATGTATTTTTTTAAATTAGGAAATACATCCAGAGAAAAATATAATATATAAAGGGAACAAAGACAATACTTAAAACATCATGTATCAAAGATAAAGAAACTTCTGCAATATAAGATAAAAATGACTTTGACAGAGAATAAAGGATAAACAAAAAAAAACAAACCCCAAACTTCAGTGCTAAATTATACTATTAACACAAAATCACTAAAACAAACCCCCAGAAAAATAAATCAAAATTCTCCCCTTTTTGTCGGATGTGTACAGGAAAGGAACATAGTAGCAGAACTATGTCCACCACACAGTTACATCCATTTTATTATAAAACCAGAAAAACAGAAAAAAACTTTACTTAGCTGGAAATTATTAAGTCGCAGGCTGTTCAAGCACGCTTGGGCACACGCGTGCCCAAGCGTGCTTGAACAGCCTGCGACTTAATAATTTCCAGCTAAGTAAAGTTTTTTTCTGTTTTTCTGGTTTTATAATAAAATGGATGTAACTGTGTGGTGGACATAGTTCTGCTACTATGTTCCTTTCCTGTACACATCCGACAAAAAGAGGAGAATTTTGATTTATTTTTCTGGGGGTTTGTTTTGGTGATTTTGTGTTAATAAGAGAATAAAGGATGGCACGTTCCAAGTTGAACAAAGCAAATTATGGCCAGATAAGGCTCCTAGAAAGAGATATTGATTAGCTTAACACAAAAATCAAGACTCATCAGTGTTAAGACAGAACTCCTTCATCAAGTGCCTCTGAAAATGCCTTCCAGATAGAAAAACATCAGATTATCATCCTTTACAAGGCACAAAAGTTCTCTAACGGAAACAGCATTGATAATAGAGGTGTCAGTTCCAAACGATTAATCTGTGAATCATATGGGGAGGGAGAAGATTTAATATCTTTCTTGCTCCTTTGCCTCTTGCGATTCAGCAATTTTCTATATCTCCTTACATTTATGCAGACGACATTATTCTCCTCTGTCATGTCTCTCCCCTCACTTTGGATATTGCCCCACTAAATGATTGTCTTTCTCATATCGCGTCCTGGCTTTCTCGAAACGTTCTTCACTTAAATCCCTCGAAATCCATGGCTATGTGGGTATCTCTTAGTAGTTCTTGTTCCTCTGTCGCCCCCATGATTGATTCAGTTCCTATTCCCCTTGTGTCTTCTTTCCGCTATTTGGGGGTTACTCTTGATTCATCACTTTCTTTTCACGATCACATCTCTTCTCTCACTCGTCGGTCCTTTGTGACTCTTCGGCAGATTAGAGCTACTCGTTCTCTCTTTTCCTCTGACTCTTTGGTTACTCTTGTTCTAGCTTTGGTAATTAGTAGACTTGACTACTGTAATGTTTTCTTGGCTAATCTTCCTAAATATCAGCTTCAACGGTTACAATCTATTCAAAATACCGCAGCTTGCCTTATCACTTTTTCCCGGTGTTTCAATCATGTCACTCCCCTCTTTCTTCGCTTGCACTGGTTGCCTCTTCATTTTCGCTATCAATATAAGTTCCTGATTTTGATTCACCGTACTATCCATACTGGCAATCCTTTGTATCTTGCGGGTCTGATTTTCCTTCACACACCCTATCGTCAACTCCGGTCTATTCATGCCAATCGTTTGTCCTTGCCTCCCCCATCACAGGCTCGTCTGGAGCAAACCCGACATTCCGCCTTTTTCTTTCTTGGTCCATCTCTTTGGAATTCATTACTACCTTCCCTCAGGTTAGAACCTTCTTATCCTCAATTCAAGACACTACTCAAAACCCATCTGTTCAAGCAGGCTTTTGACCTTCCCACCAGTACCCTCCCTTGAATCTGCAGTTGGATTTTTTGTTTGTGCTGTCTGTCTGTTAATGTCCTGTCCCTGTTTTGTTTTTTAGTTTTTTACTTTAGTTACTTGGTTTTACTTCTGTGTGCTATGTGCTTTGCTTTCCTATTATTTATGGCGTTATTTTCTATAGCTTGCAGTGTGGACCTTTTATTGTACACCGCTCTATGCTTTGGCCATAGCGGTTTATCAAATGTTTTAATAAAGATAAAGATATAAAGATAAAGATCCTCGGTTACCAAGAAAATGCAGTCCGATTTCATGAAAATGTGGCAGAAAGATACATAAGTATTTCCCATTATATTGGGAGCCACAGGCCTGATAAAGAGCAATTTCCGGTCACACCTTGATATATTGCCTCTACATGTTGCATCCTATGAACTTCAGAAGGAGGCTCTCTTTTTGATATTATATACATACCATGGTGAGCATTAGAATTTGAGAGACTATATATAAACCTAGCTCAGGTGTGACCCATTTGGAGACATTGCCCCCCCAAGAGAAAAATATACCAAGTATTCCAGAGCCAAGAAGAAATAGCGGGTTTGGCAGGACTTCCAGAGGTGGCTTAAGACCCTAACCCCTCTCCGTGTCCAGCATCTCCCCTTCCCTATTCTATCCCACCTTGTCCAGCATCTCCCCTTCCCTTCTCTATCTTACTTCTCCCCCACATATCCAGGATCTTCCCTTCCATTCCCTTTCCTACCCTACCCACCTCCTAGACCCCCCAAGGTTTCCAGCATCTTTTCTTCCTTTACGTACCCTACCCACTACCCATGTGTCCATTCTCCCCAAGTTTCCAGCATCTCTTCTTCCCTTCCCTTCCCTACCCCTGAGGTTTCCAGCATTTCCTTTTCTCTTCCCCCTCCCCCTGGGTCCACAATCTTCTCTTCCCTCCCCACAGGTTTCTAGCATTTCCATGTACCTTTTCCTACCTCTGGCTCCCTGATGTGCAGCGTCTCTCTCATCATTTCCATGCACATGCCATTGCCAGGCATGCTTTCTTCGCTTCTCGCTGCTGCCACCACCACTGCTCTCTAGTTCTTTAAAACTGATTTGTACTAAAGGCAGTAGAAGATGAAAATAACTTGCCCAGCTTCTCTTGTTCTCAGCCCACTCTGCTAACCACTAGACCATTTCATTCAAAGCAGGAGTAACACAGGCAAAGATATTCTTTCAGTTACCAGGGGCAGTGCAAGGATGAAAGGCACCCTATGCAAGCTTTCCATCCTGCCACCCCCCTCCCACCTTTGCAAACCAGAAGTCTTCATCAGAGGGAGGTGGAAGCGGCTGCTCATACAAACTGGGAACTGTGATGTAGCGCTGGTGAGGTTAGGTACGCACTGTGTCATGGTTTTAAAGCCCATTGCTGCCGCTGCAGGTCCTGGAGAGGGGCAGCAGCGGTAACAATGGGGCACCCAGGGATGCCAGAGCTCTAGGCATCCTCCTAGTTTGCCTAATTGTGGCGCCAGCCATGGTTGCTACTAAAGTGCATTACTGCAATAATACACATTATATGGCCCTTAACAGATGTTACAGTGCAGTAACAAGCATTATTTTACCATATTGTACATTTTGCCACTGCAACAAATGTTGAATACTGATGAGACACAAAGCATGCAAAACATTTCATTGGCATTAAACGTGAATAACATGACTCAAAGCTGGTATTATTTTTCCGCTGGGAGCGTCGGGTCACTGACATGCAACCCAAAGCCCAGTTTTAAAGGGGCTGAACATTTAAAATTCACTGGAGGTCCAAGAGTCTCCACCCTTCAGCACCACTCCAGATATCCCCCCCCCCTCCACATATACCATCAACTCCTGTCCCTGCCAAGGGCCTGAGTGAAGTTACACCTCTAAGACCACCCACCTCCCAATGCCTCACCAGCCTAACTTATAACATGCCTGGTGGTCTAATGGGATGGGAAGAATCTCCATTAGCTCCCATCTTGGCCAGGACTGGGTTCAAAAAGGCACCCATGAGCCCCTAGCAGTAGTCCTGCAGTCAAATTTTACCACAGGTTGGTAATTACCCCCATAATATTAATCTAATTCTGGCTGTAGTACTGTGTCACCCTGTGGTTAATTTCTAAAATCCATCTTGTGAAACCTTTTCTCAGTTATATCTAATAGTTTCATATATTATCAGATGTGGAGGATCTTTGACTAAAGATTAACATGTGTTAATGAAGTATGCTGACATGCGTGTTCTGGCACACGCTGAATGTGCATTGGGATAAACGTTGTCAGCTAGCGCATGGGACGATTCCTATGCTGTGTAACTCGCGTTAGGGTAGCAAGTGGGCAAGGTAGGGGCGAAGAGTGGATGTGGTGTGCTTTGTGCAGTTAGCGTGGGGTTCACACTGCATGCTAACTGCATTAGTGTGGGATCACATAACGCCACCTTGGTAGGGGCTCTTTTACTGATGTTTTTAATGCATGTTAATGAAGTTAATGCGCATTAAGTGCACACACCCCTTTTATTTCTATGGGACTCTTTTACCAAAGGGCACTATGGTGTTGCACCAAATGTGCCAGCAACGCTGAAACTATGGCATGTGGGGTGCAACACCACTGTGTTAACTGTCAGGGGCACGGGAAGCATTTCCCCGGCAGTTAACATGGATTCTCTCAGTCTCTGAAGGAGAAAGATTTCTGTTAATCCTTTCCACTCAGCTGTCCCACCCCGTGGGACATGTAAATTTTCCCTTTCCGATCATTTGTCTCACCATGTGGGACATATGAGTAACATGCTAATTTACAGCCCGAAATACAACATGACTGGTTACCTCTTAAAATTTATTCCGATCTGGCATGAGCTTCGGCGGCTTCTGGGTTGTGCGGCGATACCCGGATATTCAGTGCCCAGGCTCGATATGACCCTGCATTGAATATCCAGTTTTAAGGGTCAGCGGGCAGGACTAGGCACCGACGCGACACATAACCTGCCCAGAAGAATATCGGGCTCTGGGAATAGTTGTATTAGTATAAGTATCCACAGCAAACTTAAGTAAGTATCAGAACAAACTATCGCTACCCAAAGATTTCAGGAAAACCAAAAAAACTACAACTAATATAGCTTTTTCCCACACTGCCCCCACACTCTGGAATGCCCTCCCTGATCATCTCAGGGACATCCGTGACCTCCAATCATTCAGAAAACACCTCAGAACACATCTGTTTACAATACACTATTGCACGCAGGACCTAACCCACCCCCTAGAAACAACACAGAGAATTAACCAAGCCATACAAGCTACCACACCTTAACCGCCCTATCCCTACAAACACTGAACTATACATACCACCTGCCTTTTTACCACCTGTCTGAAAGTTAAAATCTGACTGTTATTACTTCAATGTAGATAGTTATATATGTTTTAATGTAATTGAGCAAGTACCTGTTGTACCTCTCAAAATTGTTGTTCTCTGTAAACCGGAAATTGCGGTACATAAATCACTGTTAAATAAATAAATAAAAAGAAAGTAAACAACTTCATATCTAAACAAAACCTTAAAACTAATATGCGGACAGCAGTCCAGCAGCGAGATGGGGGCTTTCCAGTCTTTTGCACTGAGTGTCACATGTATGATTTTCTCCTAGTTTGCTTCCAAGGAACGAGTCCAATCTCTGGAGGCTAGAGTAGCAGACTTGGAGGACATAAGGAAGACAGAGAGACCTACAGGGACGAGACCTACAGGAATGTAGTACTGAAGTCCCAACTCCAGTCTGGCAGCCTCCCTGTTGCCATGGAGAAGAGAGGTCATGTGACAGGAGAGCATTACATTGGTGTGTGGCAGGAAGTGATCCTGTAGCCAGGACCTGTACTCCAGGTGATGCAAAACCCACTCACACCGAGGAGGTTTCTCCAGGGTCATGTGTCCATGAGGGAAGGGTTAGGACAGCTGTTATAGTTGTTGATTCAAATATTAGGCATGTAGATAGCTGGGTGGCTGGTGGACATGAGAATTGCTTGGTAATATGCCTGCCTGGTGTGAAGGTAGCGACCTCATGCGCCACCTAGACAAGGTTTTAGATAGCGCTGGGGAGCAGCCTGCTGTTTTGGTATATGTTGGTAACAATGACATAGGAAAATGTGGTAGGGAGGTTCTGGAGGCCAAATTTAGGCTTTTAGGTAGGAAGTTGAAATCCAGAGCTTCAAGGGTAGAATTCTCAGAAATGCTTCCCATTCCATGCTCAGAACTCAAAAGGCAGGCAGAGCTCTGGAGTCTTCATGCGTGGATGAGATGATGGTGCAAGGAAGAGGGTTTTGGATTTGCTAGGAAATGGGCAATATTCAGGGGAAAGGAGGGACTTTTCCGAAGTGATGGGCTCCATCTTAATTGGGATGGAACCAGGCTGCTGGCATTAACCTTTAAAAAGGAGATAGAGCAGCTATTAAACTAGATAATAGGGAAAGCCGACAATTGCCCAAGAGCACATGGTTCAGAAGGATGTATCCTTGAAGGATACTAGCCAGAGATTGAAGTTAGGGAACATCGACAGAGAGGTTCCAAGAAAGATAAAAGAAACCCAAATGCCCTTAAATACAGAGCAGAGTTTAAAGATTCCAAATTACCCCTGCCTACCAATAACCAGATTAATATAAATAAAATACAACCTCTAAAATGCTTCTATACAAATGCTAGAAGTCTAAAAAATAAGATGGGAGAGTTACTTATGCTACTACTATTAATCATTTATATAGCATTACAAGGCATACACAGCGCTGTACAGACATATATAGCACTAAAAGAGAGGTTAGATATGATTAGTATCTCAGAGACCTGGTGGAGGGAGGACAAGCAGTGGGACACTGTGATACCTGGGCACAAATTATATTGCAATGCTAGAGTAGATCAAATTGGCAGAGGGGTTGCACTCTGTTAGAGAGGGCATTGAGTCACACAGGATTAACATTTTTCAGGAAACAAAATACACTGTAGAATCTCTATGGATTGAAATTCCATGTAAAAAGGGGAAGGTGATGGCAGTGAGGGTGTACTACTAACTGCCTGGCCAGAATGAACAAATGAATGATGAAATGCTCAAAGAAATCAGGCAAGATAACAAACGTTACAACACAGTAATAATAATGGGTGATTTCAATTACCCCGGTATCGACTGAGTCAGTGTCATGGCAGGACATGCTTAGGGAAATAAAGTTTCTAGATGGAATAAATGACTGCTTCTTGGAGCAGCTGGTTCATGACCCGACAAGAGGGGAAGCCATTTTGGACCTTGTTCTTAGTGGAACACAAGATCTGGTGCAAGAGATAAAGGTGTTGGCGCCACTTGGCAATAGTGATCATAGCATGGAGGAAGGACGGCGAGGAAATCCACAGTACTATCTTTTAACTTTCAACAGGAAGACTATAATAAAATGAGGAACATAGTTAACAAAAAACTAAAAGGAGCAGTTGCAAAGGTTAAAGATTTACATCAAACATGTGTGCTGTTTCATTCATAAGGCAGGCAAAGAGAGAATTTGAAAAAAAGCTTACTGTGGAAGCAAAAATGCATAATACAAACTTTTTCAACTACATTCATAGCAAAAAAACTGTGAGAGAATCAGCTGGACCATTAGATGCAATGCAATGTGTGCCTTCGCCTCAATGCTGACTCCTGGGTGTTTTTGGCAGTGTGACCAGAAGTAGATTGCCAGTCCTTTCTTCTGAGGCAATGGAGGGTTACGTGACTTGCTCAAGGCTACAAGGAATGCTAGTGGGAATTGAGCCCTGGTTGTTTGGTTACCAAGCCAGTGTTCTAACCACTAGGCTAATCCTCCACACTGACCATTAGATGATACAGGGGTAAAAGGGGCACTAAGATGAGACAAGGCCATAGTGGAGAACCTGAATGAATTCTTTGCTTTGGTATTTAATGAAGAAGATGTAGGGAAATTACCCATGATTGAAATGGTATTTAAAGGTGATGCATCGGAAGAATTGAAAGCAATATTGATAAACCGGGATGATGTATTACAACTATTTGATAAACTAAAGAGTAGAAAATCACCTGGACTGCATGGTATACATCCAAGAGTGTTGAAAGAATTGAAATATGAGATTGCAGACCTATTGTTAGTAATCTGTGAACTATCATTAAAATCATCTGTAATATCTGAAGACTGGCAAATGGCCAATGTAATGCCAATTTTAAAAAGGGTTTCGGGGTGGTCCAGGAAACTACAAACCAGTGAGCCTGATATCAGTAGTGGGCTTAGAAAACATTATAAAGAACAAAATTACTGAACATGTAGATAGTTGTGGTTTAATCGGAGAAAGCCAAATTGGCTTTAGCCAAGGAAAGTCTTGTCTTACTAGTCTGTTATATTTTTTTGAAGGTATGGATAAAAAGATAGACAAAGGTGGCCAAGTCAATATTGTTTATCTGGATTTTCAGAAAGCCTTTGAGAAGGTCCCTCATGAGAGAGTCTCGGCAAAATTAAAAAGTATGGGATTGGAGGTAGTGTACTGCTGTGGATCAGATACTGGTTAAAAGATAGAAAGCAGAGGGTAGGACTAAATGGCCAATTTTCCCAATGGAGAAAGGTGAATAATGGAGTACCCAGCAATCTGCGCTGGATCTGCTGCTTTTTAACATATTCATAAATGACCTGGAAATGAGATTGAGTGAGGTAATCAAATTTGCAGATGACACAAAATTGTTCAAATTTGTTAAAACCCAAGAGGATTGTGAAAAATTGCAACAGGACCCTGATAAACTGGAAGACTGGACGTTCAAATGGCATATGAAATTTAATGTGGACAAGTGCAAAGTTATGCACCTAAGAAAGAACAACCCAAAAAATGGTAATAAGATGCAAGGTTCCATATTAGGAACCACTACCCAGGAAAAAAATGTAGACGTCATTGTGGATAACATGTTGAAACCCTCCACTCAGTGTGCAGCGGCAGCCAAAAAGGCAAATAGAATGCTAGGAATCGTAAGGAAAGGAACAGAAAATACAACAAAGGATATTATAATGCCTCTGTATCATTCCATGGTGCGACTGCACCTTGACTATTGTGTGCAATTCTGGTCATTGTATCTTTAAAAAGATATAGCGGAATTAGAAAAGGTACAGAGAAGAGCACCAAAATGGTAAAGGGGATGGAAGGATACACCTGTGAAGAGAGGCTTAAAAGGTTAGGGTTCTTTAACCTGGAGGGAAGATATGATAGAGGTCTATAAATTAATGACTGGAGTGAAACGCGTAAACGTAGCTCGATTGTTTATGCCATAAAAAAATAGAAAGACTAGGGGGCATGCAATGAAGCTACAGTGTAACCCATTTAAGACTAATAAGAGAAAATATTTTTTCACTCAGTGTGTAATCAAACTCTGGAATTTGTTACCGGAGGATGTAGTAAAAGGTGTTAGCGTAGCTGGGTTTAAAAAATATTTGGACAAGTTCCTGGAGGAAAAATCCATAAACCATTATTAAAGAGGACTTGAGAAATCCAATGCTTACCCCAATACAAGCATTGTGGAATGTGTGTGTCTTTCTGGGAAACTGCTAGGTACTTGTGATCTGGATGGCCACTGTTGGAAACAGAGTATTGGACTTGGACTCTGGTCTGACCCAGTATGGCAAAGCTTATGTTCTCAAAGCTTAGAGTGAGCAATATCCCACATCTTAAGTTCGGAACATGTGATTAATTCAGGGCATTCCTATGTAAACATACATTCAGTAACAGTGGATTACAAGAGACATTTTCAGTGCCATTCCCAGCATTGGTACATTTGCTGTGAGTAACAACCTTCACCAGTCACCCTCTTAATGCAACATTAGTGATTATACTAATTAAAACTAATGAACTCTCACTTGACTACTGATAGCCTCTCAGCCATCCAACATATTTCAGAATTATGGAGCTATAAACCTTACTCCCTGGAGAATCGCATCTTAAAATAACCTTTAAAGTCATGTTCAAAAATTAAGTTAAGAAATGTTGAGCACTGTAAGGTCCCCCCCCCCCAAAGATAGTAGAATCAAAAGCATTTTAAATTACATTATAATTGAATTTTAAAACTACTTTAACCTAACTCAATAAGGTGGCCTGATGTGGAATGTAATGGTAATTCATGCAGTTGAATCCCAGCCTGGCAAAAAGGATGAACTTATCTCTCTAAAAATCATTCTGCAGTGACTTATTAATGGCTTTCTGACTTTAAGGAAAGGAGAAACAGAATGAAAGAATATAATTTTATTTGTAGAGTTTTATCCTAATTGGAAATAAATGGGAAACACAACCTGGTCCAATTTTAAAACTGAATATATCCAAATTAGCCAGATTGCATCTGATGTTTATTTTTACAGGTTAAAGGCTAGATTTAAGTTTTAGGAAAAGGCAGGGGAAAGAAACGTGTAGATAGCACATTACTGATTTATTGGTTTTGTAGCTAGTTCAAGTCTTCAACTCCTTTCTTGTGGGTGGTTTTCTTCCAGATTCTTGAGCCAGCAGGGTATATCTGTTATATACAAGCAGGGGCGGTCTGAGGGCTCATTTGCTTAAATATTTACATATCCATTGGGCCTTATTTGCATACATTTATTTTGCTTTATTTTAAAATTTATATGCCGCCCATCTAATATTCTAGGGGGCTTCCAAACACACATATACAATTTATTATAACAGATGTTACAATTAAATAAATATAATAACAATCATGAATAAAAATTAACTTAAGACTAGTTTCACACACCGACAAAAAAACAAACCGGATTTATTTGGGCAGTGCCTCAACCAATTTATTGATGAGGAGGAAAGATATAACATGAGACACGAATCCTGCTAGGCTGGATTTGAACCATGTAAGAGCTGGAAAAGCCCAGAAATCAGCAGCAGTGAAGCTATCAGGTTACTAAACAAAATTAAACAGAGATGTTCTCTTAAAATTTGAGATTTCCTTGAATGCAAACTGACAAAATGTTTTAAATTTCACACTTGCAACATCAAGAATACAAAACTACAAATCTCAAAATAATCCATATTGTACTACCATCCACCAAGACCCTAGTGTTAACTACACACCAAGAACCTAAAGTACAGAACCCATACAATAAATCAACCATTCCAAAACTCACACAAAAAGCGTACCAGAAAAGGGTGGCACCAAAAATATTGCCGTGGAACCTAGAATATCGATACACCTATTGGGAAACTGAGCAAGTCAGATTCCTACATAGAAACGCTATACTAACAGAATACCTGGCCTCAGTCACATAGATAGACCTTCACTAAGTACAGAATTTGTTTTTTTCTAAGTGCCATCAAGTCAATGCTGGGCTTTCCTGGCAAGATATGACTAGAAGTAGATTGCTAGGCCTTGTCTTCTAAGGCAATGGATAGTAAAGTCACTTGCTTAAGGTCACAAGGAGTGCCAGTGGGAACCAAACCCTGATCTTTTGGGTAGTAGGCTGTTGCTCTAACCACTAGTCTACTCCTCCACGACAAAAGTACAGAATAAGTGACCACAAACTAAAAATGTAAATTTGTTGACAAAAATTAAACAAATCCGAGGAAGCCACACTCTGCATGTAGCACAACATCAAAAAAATGGAAAGATGCATAAAAAGCATATGTAAATTACAAAATCTGGTATATTGTAATCATTAAATTGAAAATAAAATACCTTTTTTTACCTTTGCATGGCCATTTTATTTTTCTGTTGGTTCCAGTCTCTGGTTTCTGCTTTCCTACATATTCTCTTAATTCTTTCCAGGGTCTCAAGTCCATCTGCTACTTCTGTCTTCTATGCCCATTTCTGATATTGACCTTTTCTTTTCAGCTTTCTTCCATGTATTTTTTCTTTCTCTATGGACTCAAATCTTTTTCCTCCTTACTATCTTGTCCTCAATCTAATGCTTTTCAATCTTAACCCCAACTCTCCTATTCCCCATCTCTCTCTTTTCCCCCCGACTTTTATTCCCCAATCACAAATTCACTCCTTTCTCTCTTCCCTGCTATGTCCATTGTCTCTGCCCTCCCTCTATTACTACTCTACAGCATCTCCCCATCCAATACCTGCTCCTCTCTCTCTCTCTCGCTCCCCACCCAGCATCTCCACTGCTCTTTTGCCTACGGTATCCAAAATTTCTTCTATATCCTGTGCCCTGTTATTCTTCGCATGTCTAGCATCTCAACTCCATCTCCTTATTTCCTGTCATACAGGAATAGAGTGGGGGAGAGTAGGCAAAAGAGAAGTGGAGATGCTGGTTGGGGAGAGAGGGGGGGGGGGAGCAATGAAGAACAGCCGGTGGGCCCATGGCAGACTTACAAGAGTGGAGTAGCATGGCAAATATGAAAAAGTGTTTGCAGTACTGTTTCCACCACCGTTATGTGGGCCGTCTTTCTGCCCGGGCTTGGGCAGACTTGACGCCAGTGGGGATGATATTTAAATAGCATGGCGGTCAGCTGTGGTGCTTAAATATTGATGGAATATTCATCAATAGTGTCTGGATGGGGGCTGCCACTGAATATCTGGGCTGAGTGGCGCTATCTGGTTAGTGGGATTTTCTGCTGCCACTTACCTGGATTGCAACTTAGGGTGGCTTTTCGTGTGGCTTAAGTTGCCTTGATAAGTGTCAACTGAAACTCCCCCTAACCTGATAAAGTTGGCAATTTTTAGTATAGCACCAACATCACCCTTGCTCCACCCATGTTCCTAACTGGATAGTGCCAGAACAGTCTGTGGAGATACTCAGCGGCACTATCTGAATATCGTGGTCACCACACTGCACTGGACAGCATCCTGTTGACCTTCCAGTGAAGGGTTCTGAATGTCGGCCACTGAATGTTTTTCTGCCTGATGGTTAGAATTTTCTTTAAAATATTTTACTTTATTTCCAAGCTCCATTTTATTTCTCTATTCTTGGTCTCTTTCTCTTTATTGTGGATTTGAGGGAATATTATCTGAGTGGGGTCTTTTTCTTTCCTTTTTTTCTGTTAAGTATTCATTTGTGAAGTTGTTTCATTAATTATACTCCCTTTGCATTGTTAATGCTTGACATGAATTGAAATGCAAATTTTAAAAAATGTAAAAGTCAGCCCAAATTTATCTATTTCCATAGCTAATGGAACTAGATATAGATTAAATAAAATGAGGGATAGTATTAATGCCTGAGGGACACGAGATACTGAACGGAACTCAGAATAAGAATTCTCCTAGTACACTGTCTGCTCTCTACCTGATAAGAAATCGGTAAACCATTTCAAACGGATGCCACTAATTCCTAATTGCTCCATGATGGACAGTATCAAACGCAGCAGATACATTCAATTGAATTACCAGGGCATCAAAGCCCTGGTCTGCTTGCACTCTGAGCTCATCCATCATGGCCAACAAACTTATTTCTGCACTATATTAGAACCAAAAGCCTAATTGGACTGGGTGCAGGGCTGAGATATTATCGATATGGTCTAGCAAAAACATAAGATGATTTCTCCCCTAATTCCTTCTTTGGGAGTGTGGTTACCACTGCTTTTTTCATTGCTGAAGAACAATGCCCTGCTGTAAAGCTAGATTCACTTGGTATGACCGAATTCCTCTGTAAGTTTCTGCATAATTTCACTGCTAGAAGATCAAATCTACTGAAGGAGGCTTTGAACAACCAAAGCATTGTCCCAGTTTTCATGGTAAGAGTAGACCTAATCATTGTCCATGAATTGATAGTTCCAGTCAAAGTAACCTTCTCCTCCCCTTTAACATTTGGCGATGTTGGATATTTCATCAAGTCATCCTTAAGAGACTCTATATCCAAGCCTTTTCCTCCATTGACTGTATATCCAAGCCTTTTCCTCCAAAAAGAGCACAAAATCATTTCTAGAGATAGTCTCTTTAACCTCCTGTTCACTTTTTCTGACTTTCTCTTCCAATAAGTTTACCTACTGAAACAGTTTTCTAGGTGTTGCAAATGCCTTGTAGAGATATACAAATGATAAGTAGTAGCAGCAGTAGGTTGATGCTCAGGCAAATTTGGTAGCTCATTGAAATAGTCTTCATTGACATATTAATCACATTTGGATAGCATCTATCGCAAACATTACATTTTTCTCTATCCTTTGATGTTAGTTTGTACATCAAATCCACTCAAACTAGTGTGATGGTTATTTCAATGACCTAATCCCTTGATGATACCACCCATATTGTCTTGTGGTGATTTTCCTAGGGGCCGTTTCTCCAAATGGGTTAGTTTTGTGCATGCAATGACAGTCACTTCTAAGCCAGGGTATGTGGAGTATGATCTCAGTCTCTCAAATTTACCATTAATGCTCGGTGTAGTACTTCCATTGTGCCAAAGAGAGCTTCCTTCTGGAGTTTGGAACAGATATGGATAAGTCAAGATGTGCTTAGAAATTCTTCATCAAGCCTGTATCTCCCAATACAATGCAAAATATTTCAGTATCTTCCTGCCACATTTTCTTGATCTCTGCCTGCATTTCTTGGTACTTAGGATCTCAACAGGTATTTGCACACTCTCCAAATGAGTCTGCCAAATTAACATGGACACTCACTTATCTGTCTTAATTCTACTGTTCTTTCAGCTTATCTTTTCTCCTTTTTGCATTAAACTGAGAAATGTAGGAAAAGCATCTAATCATCTCTCAAGCATTTTTGACCCAATTATCAAATCGGGAGTATTCCTCCTATTCAGGACTGGTGCAAGGCTATTGGGTGCCTTAAGTGAAACATCATTTATTATTGTGCCTTAAGTGAAACATCATTTATTATTGAGCCCCGACACCAGCAACAGCTCTCCCCTTCCCTGGGGATCGAGCCATCGCCGGCAGGAGGAGCCTGCAGCCCACGAGGCCCAATCGGGACAAAGATCAAGGCCTTTAAAGGCAGCACGCCGTCGGGAGCAGTCCCCTTGAGCCCCGACACCAGCAACAGCTCTCCCCTTCCCTGGGGATCGAGCCATCGCCGGCAGGAGGAGCCTACAGCCCACGAGGCCCAATCGGGACAAAGATCAAGGCCTTTAAAGGCAGCACGCCGTCGGGAGCAGTCCCCTTGAGCCCCGACACCAGCAACAGCTCTCCCCTTCCCTGGGGATCGAGCCATCGCCGGCAGGAGGAGCCTGCAGCCCACGAGGCCCAATCGGGACAAAGATCAAGGCCTTTAAAGGCAGCACGCCGTCGGGAGCAGTCTCCTTGAGCCCCGACACCAGCAACAGCTCTCCCCTTCCCTGGGGATCGAGCCATCGCCGGCAGGAGGAGCCTGCAGCCCACGAGGCCCAATCGGGACAAAGATCAAGGCCTTTAAAGGCAGCACGCCGTTGGGAGCAGTCCCCTTGAGCCCCGACACCAGCAACAGCTCTCCCCTTCCCTGGGGATCGAGCCATCGCCGGCAGGAGGAGCCTACAGCCCACGAGGCCCAATCGGGACAAAGATCAAGGCCTTTAAAGGCAGCACGCCGTCGGGAGCAGTCCCCTTGAGCCCCGACACCAGCAACAGCTCTCCCCTTCCCTGGGGATCGAGCCATCGCCGGCAGGAGGAGCCTGCAGCCCACGAGGCCCAATCGGGACAAAGATCAAGGCCTTTAAAGGCAGCACGCCGTCGGGAGCAGTCCCCTTGAGCCCCGACACCAGCAACAGCTCTCCCCTTCCCTGGGGATCGAGCCATCGCCGGCAGGAGGAGCCTGCAGCCCACGAGGCCCAATCGGGACAAAGATCAAGGCCTTTAAAGGCAGCACGCCGTCGGGAGCAGTCCCCTTGAGCCCCGACACCAGCAACAGCTCTCCCCTTCCCTGGGGATCGAGCCATCGCCGGCAGGAGGAGCCTACAGCCCACGAGGCCCAATCGGGACAAAGATCAAGGCCTTTAAAGGCAGCACGCCGTCGGGAGCAGTCCCCTTGAGCCCCGACACCAGCAACAGCTCTCCCCTTCCCTGGGGATCGAGCCATCGCCGGCAGGAGGAGCCTGCAGCCCACGAGGCCCAATCGGGACAAAGATCAAGGCCTTTAAAGGCAGCACGCCGTCGGGAGCAGTCCCCTTGAGCCCCGACACCAGCAACAGCTCTCCCCTTCCCTGGGGATCGAGCCATCGCCGGCAGGAGGAGCCTGCAGCCCACGAGGCCCAATCGGGACAAAGATCAAGGCCTTTAAAGGCAGCACGCCGTCGGGAGCAGTCCCCTTGAGCCCCGACACCAGCAACAGCTCTCCCCTTCCCTGGGGATCGAGCCATCGCCGGCAGGAGGAGCCTGCAGCCCACGAGGCCCAATCGGGACAAAGATCAAGGCCTTTAAAGGCAGCACGCCGTCGGGAGCAGTCCCCTTGAGCCCCGACACCAGCAACAGCTCTCCCCTTCCCTGGGGATCGAGCCATCGCCGGCAGGAGGAGCCTGCAGCCCACGAGGCCCAATCGGGACAAAGATCAAGGCCTTTAAAGGCAGCACGCCGTCGGGCGCCCTTTGGCGTGGCCCTTAGGCGAGGACCGAAAGAAGGAGCATCAGAGGAACCCTTGCCATCATTAGCAGCTCTCCCCAGTCGGGGAAAGAGCCTCCGGGGGTAGGATAACAGCACCAGCAATATTCACCCAATCGGGGTTGCCTGCATGGATTTTCATGGTTCTTCTTGAGTGGCCGTATGTTGAGGCCTGATGGAGGTATATAAGGAATGTAATCTCATAGCAAGTATACAATAACCATTTCATATTATATAGCCAGTAATAATTTACCCTCCTACACCTTTATTGTGAGATACCATTGCCAGTAGTAATTATTGTGCGATACTGTTGCCAGTAGTATTTTCCCACTACAACCAGTCATTGTGAGATACTGTTACCAATAGTATTTTTCCCACTGCTGCCAGTGATAATTATCTCTTCTTGCACTGCTATTCTGAGATACTGTTGCCAGTAGTAATTATTGTGAGATATCACAGCCAATAATAATTATTCTGAGATACTGTAGCCAGTAGTAACTATTATGGATATCACAGCCAATAATAACTATTGTGAGATACTGTTGCCAGTAGTGATCTTTGTCAGATAATATTGTCAGTAGTATTTTCCCACCGCTGCCAGTGGTAATTACCTCTTCTTGCACTACTAATCTGAGATACTGTTGCCAGTAGTAATTATTGTGAAATACCATTGCCAGTATTAATTATTGTAAGATTAATTAATTATTAATTATTGTGAGATACTGTTGCCAGTAGTATTTTCCCATTGCTGCCAGTGGTAATTACCCCTTCTTGCACTGCTATTCTGAGATACTGTTGCCAGTAGTAATTATAGTAAGCTACCATTGCCAGTTTTAGCTATTGTAAGAAACTGTTGACAGTAGTAAATACCCTCTCTGCACTGTTAACTTGAGATACTGTTACCAGTAATAATCTCCCTCCCCCCAACTACTCCTCTCCCACTCTACCCTTTACATCATAATGGAAACAATATCTCCTACCAAGATTATAAATCTCCTTTTCACTCTCTTCTTAATAACCCTCCTAACTCAACACATAGACACTTACAAAACCAACCAATGTCCATACAAAAACATTCCAATCATCCACAATTATAACCGGAACCCTTATAATAATCTTCCAATCACATACAATCAGTATCAAAACCCAATATATAGCTCTACATACTCAAACTCTCACAATCACCATTCGCGCCACACCTCACACAAACGCCAGCACCGTCTCATCCAAATAAAGCACCAACCCTTAAGTGATAAAATTGACCAAAATGACAATACAACCACCAAATTACAACTCATCCTAATAAACATCCGATCCATAAGAAACAAAACACCAATAATTAATGACATAATTAAAGATACATCCCCTGACATTATCTGTATTACTGAAACATGGCTCTCACCCTCAGACACTATACTACTAAACCAACTTACCACAAATCAATATGACATATTCAATTGCCAACGGAATATAAAAAGAGGAGGGGGTGTACTGATTCTCACCAAAAATGACCTAAAATTCACCCTAACAAACCTAAATAATATAGATGGAATGGACATTGTTAACATAGAAAATAAAACCATGGCTCTCACCCTCATCTACAGACCCCCTTCATCCGATCAAAAAAACCTCACCCCTATCCTAGAACTCGCATGCACAGCGCCACGAAGCAAACCACTTATACTTCTTGGTGACTTGAATCTTCCATCACTGAACCACTCACAATCAGATAACTTCATAGATGCTATGTCACAAATGGGGTTCACACAGATAATACACGCTCCTACACACAAAAAAGGTAACATACTTGACGTAATTTTCCTCCCAGCCACACTCTACAGTCACTCACTACATTTCACCCCGAGTATAACCGAAGTACCCTGGTCAGACCACCATCTAATCACAATCCAGTTACCAGCACAAGTCCCAAGAAACAATGAGAACACAACCTCACATACATCACGCTTCATACGCTTTGACAAAGACACATTCCTCGACAAAATACTACCCAAACTAGACTCAAGATCACCAGACATCAACTCAACCATAGCACATTGGAATCTTACTATTCAAAAAGCAGCTGTCCAAACACAAGTCTTACACAAACAAACAAAAAAGACAGAAAAATGGTTCACGAAAGAGCTGACAAAACTAAAAAAACAACTAAGGAAACAAGAAAAGAGATGGAGAAAACTTAAATCTGATGAAAGCAAATCACAATACATGCTCCTACTCATAGAATACAAAAACGCAATTAACAAATCAAAAAGAGACTACCACTCAAAAGTAATAAACTCATCCATCAACCGCCCTAGGGAGTTATTTGCGATAGTAAAAACATTAACCAAAACTAGTAACACCGAACCTAAACAACAAGCAATAAACATACAAACTCTAGCAAAACATTTTGCAGAAAAACTAAAAAACAAGACCACTACCCCAACCCCGCTATTATCAAACACGAAAACCACACATGAATGGACAAGCTTCCAGTTGGTAGAACAAAAGCAACTTCTCAAAATCATAACAATGATAAACACCACCACCTCCCCACTCGACCCATGCCCCGTTTCATGGATTAAGTGTGTGAAAGATGAACTAGCGGTAAATCTACAACACATAGTTAACCAATCCCTTTCACAGGGCATCATGCCTGATGCCCTAAAACTCACAACACTCCGACCAATAATAAAGAATAATAAGCTTGACTCAAAAGACCCAAACTCATACAGACCCATAGCCAGCATTCCATTCATAGCTAAAATAATAGAGAAAACAATTCAAATTCAGTTACAGGAACACATTGATGAACACAAACCACTTGACTCACACCAATTTGGCTTCCGCCCTTTCCACGGAGTAGAAACCCTCCTAATCACACTTATGGACTTCCTCATCAAGGGCACAGATGACAAACACCAAGGCTTCTTACTCCTATTTATAGATATCTCTGCTGCCTTTGATAACATTAATCACCAGACACTGATCAACAGATTAGAAAACCTAGGAATAGGCGGGATTGTCCTTAACTGGTTCAAATCCTACATCTCACATAGATTAATACGCGTCCAAATTGATCAACAAACATCAGAAACATTCCCCCAAGGACAAGGAATACCCCAAGGATCAGCCCTTTCAGCCCTCCTATTTAACTTGTATCTGCAACCGATAACAAACATATTTAAAAAACACAGGATTAACCATTTTATATATGCTGATGACATCATGCTAGCTATCCCCATAACCACTAAAAACCATACATATGACTCTCTATCCAAATGCATGGCCGAGACCTCCTCCTGGATGGAAACGAACTACCTCAGCATAAATCTCAAAAAAACTGAGGCAATGTTTGTAACAAGATCTTCTATGACTGAAAACACTTACCCGGAAACAATCACAATCAACAAAACTTCAATACCTGTCAGAAAACAGGTAAAATACTTAGGGGTAATAATAGACCACACCCTATCCATGCTGCCACACATAAAACAAACAGTAAAAACCATTTTCTACAAACTCAAAACTATTCAGCACCTAAGGCCACTCCTTGAAACACAAGACTTTAGATCCGTAGTAAGTACACTGATCACCCCTCACTTCGACTATTGCAATAGTCTCCTAATAGGCCTCCCTCAAAAAAGCACATACCTTCTACAAAGAGCACAAAACATCTGTGCAAAAGTAATTGCTAAAGCCCACCTAACAGACCACGTAACCCCAATACTGCTGGAACTCCACTGGCTTCCTATAAACAGCCGAATCAAATACAAAATTATCCTAACAACCTATAAACTCATAAACGACATAGCCCCCTCACACTTAACCACATTACTGCAGTCTCCAACATCGACAAGGACCCTCAGACAAAACGCAGCCCACTCCCTCATCATACCTAAAGCCATCTGTAAAACCAAGAATACCACTAGCTCTAGAGCATTCTCATTCACTGCTCCTACACTCTGGAACGACCTCCCTATTGAACTTCGCACCATAAGAGACCTCATCCAATTCAGAAAAGAATTAAAGACCTACCTGTTCACTGAACACTTCGAAATCCCCTACTCCCCCAAAGCCAGCTCTACCACAAATGTGGGCACCCATGCACAAACTCCCTTAACCCCAACAATCTAACCACAAGCCTGTCCCCCCCACACACGCCCCAAAGATGACAAAAATAAAAGGAACTAAATTCCAGCACCTACGCCAATCTCTACCCCATACACCACACACACTACACGATGTAAATATACTTTTGTACAAAGTTTGATATGTTTGCTTGTTTTTTGTTACAATACCTACAAAGTTTATACTTACTGTTCAATGTAAATAGTTGATTTCTACTGTTCTATGTAAAATGTATACAAATTGTGTACAAGACTGTTAATCTGTTATATGTAAACCGCCCTTGATCTCTGGAAGGGGCGGTATAAAAGAAATAGTTAAATAAATAAATAAATAAAAAATAAATAAATTTATAGACTGGCTATCCAAATTCCTAGGCAGTTTATAATATCATATATCCATAACATTCACATATAGTCACATAAAACAATAAAACATATGACAATAAAATTCTCAAGTACCAGCTGAATTATTCTCTGTTTTATCTGTACCTTGGTCAAATAGCGTAGTTACTCACCTGTAACAGATGTTCTCCGGGGACAGCAGGAATCAGTCCTCACCTATGGGTGACATTGACATTGACAGAGCCTGCGTGGATTTACTCCCCAGCTTACCTCAGTAGATGACATAGCTTAATCAAGTATAAAAAAAGAAAAAACAACTCAACGGGGAGGAGGAAATGTGAGGACTGATTCCTGCTGACCCCGGAGAACACCTGTTACAGGTGAGTAACTACGTTTCTCTGGGAACAAGCAGGAAGTCAGTCCTCACTTATGGGACTCCCAAGCTACAGGCTACTGAAAACACCTGTAGGAGCCACGGGCGACCCAAAAGGCAAACTGTGAAGGGCAGCAAGGAGCGCTGAATGGCTTGAAGCCCAGTGATGCAGCCTCAAGATTGACGATGGAATCACCTCTCTGTAGCCTGGACACAAAGGGCCGGAAGGAAGGTGTTGCACTATTCCCCAAAGAGGTTATGAAGCCTGGACAAAGATACTATCATGCCGTGAGCTTTCCTCCAAGCATTAATGTGTTGCGAAGATGTGAACCGAAGACCAGGTGGCAGCCTGGCAGATGTCCAGCAGAGAGACTGAGCACAGGTGAGCCACTGAGGCCATCATGGCCCGCATGTTATGTGCGGTAACATGACACTCCAGGGAGAGTCCAGCTTGCTGGTAGGTGAATGAAATGCAGTCTGCCATCCAGGTAGACAGGGCATGCTTAGAGACCACAACTCCGGGCCTTTGATGTCATAGGAGATGGTTGTGACGAGTGGTGATGGGGCTGTAGCCTCTGAAGATAGAAGGACAGTGCCTGTTTTTCAATCCAGGGTGTATAGCGAGGACTCTGCTCGAGATGTGTGAGGCCTAGGGAAGAAGGTGGGGAGGACCACTTCTTGGTTCATGTGAAAAGCAGATACTATCTTCTGCAAGAATTTTTATGATTTTTTAGTGTATTACGCCGATGGTTTCTTGGTGAAAGTCCAATTTGCTGTATAGTGTAAAGGAGGTTTCTCCTTTTTTACACGCGTTGGAAAGTAAACCTTAAAGGTAATAGATTAAGGATTTGATTCTTATCTTTATTTATTTTTATTTTTGTTACACTGGTTGACATCAATTTTCTTATGCAGACTCTTCTGGTACACTTCTCTTTTTTCTATATGTTTTGGTCCTGCAATGTGCGCTTGTTTTCTGTCATTCTCAATGGATTTTATATATCTAATTCATACATGTTTTCTTTCTCTCCTAAAAAGGTGTAGTATTAGATATAATTGCAAGGATAAAAGCAGGTATGCAATTTTAGTTTTGATGTTTCATAATTTCTCTTCATAAATGTTTGTTCTTATTTTTAATGTCTTACATTATTTTTAATGTCTTACGTAATTTCTGTATATACAACTTACGTTTTAAGCTTATATGGTTGATTTTACTATCTATTTATTATTTTTTAGTAAATACTTTATTTATTAATATGTATGTTATTTACATACCATTCTAAGGCTTATGTTATTATTTTATTGTTTGAGTGTTCTATTGGTATTTTTAATATGTTTATTTATGTATTTGTAGTTTTTAAGTCCACTTTTAGTGCCTCTGAAGAAGGCAGCGAAACATGGCCTGTGTCGGGCCAGTGGCATTTGCTTTACAATAAAGATTGCTTTATCCTTCTGAGTTTTCCACGTTTTTTGGACTGGTTCTGTTCCTGGTAACGTGGGTCCGTGCCTGAGTGTTGGACCATCACCGGGCTCTCCGGTGCAAGTGCTCTAGGATGTGGGGAATCAGCACCATCAGTGCCTCTTTCGGAGGGGCCTCCTATTGGAGGATCTCTGTCCTCGGCACGAGGTTCGTCTTCCGGCTCTGTCATGAAAGCCAAAGCCTGCAACATCCCCCGGACAAAGTTAAGGAATGTGAGGTCCTCAAGTGGGGACCTCCAGCACTCTTGAGAGGGAGATGGTTCTGAGAGGACATCCCTGTGCAGCACAGTGTTGGGCGACTTATCATTGGTCTCCCAGCCTGACTTGGAGCTGGACAAGACCTAGAGTCCTGGGCAGTCATTGGGTCAATGAGCCACCGATGCCAAGGGAGAGCAATGTCCCCGATGTGCCGACCCCAAGGTGCTTGGGGGCAATTTGTACCTCCAGCAGGAGACTGGCCGATGTGGTTCTGAACAGGTGAACTGCTTCAGCTCCAGCTGGATGTCCTCTGGAGAGGTTCTCATGGTTCCAAGACCAACATCCTGGCCTCAATGTCAGTAGCCTCCGCAGCGGCCAGTTTGGGCCTCGACAGAATTGAGCCTGAAGCCAGTTCCCTCGAAGGGGAATCACTGAAGGTGATTGCATCGGGGGACCCGGCCCAATCTGCTGATGTGGTGGGAGTCTCCTCCCACTGGGGCAGCTTCAAAAGCCATTCCCGGCCATCACCTTCAGCATCGTGCCAAGGACTCTGAGTCTGGGTGCCTGAGGTTTTACCCCCGTCACCGGGATTGGACTTCGACATAGACTTGGGCAGTTCTGGACTCACGGGGGAGGTCCTCCGAGGACAACTCCCGGTCCGAGGCTCCATGACCTTGGGGCTTGGATCGAGCACATGCCAAGTTATCAGATGCAGTTCCCGAGGGCAGTTGTTCCATACTCGATGCCGTCCCCGTGGCAGAGGCCTTCGAGCCAAACATCTTCTCCAGCTGCTTTTCATGATTCCTCTGGCTCTTGCTTGACATTTGCAGGCAGAGCAGACAAGTGGAGTTGTCGTGATCCACACTGAGGCACTAGATGCAGCAACTGTGGCCATCTGTAATGGACATGTTATGGGGGCATTTGCCACCTTGCTTAAAACCACTGACCGAAAAATAGCGGGGAAAACGGCACCCGCAAGATCAAACTCGGATGTCTTGGTCAGGGAAGGTGCAAGAAAAAATCCATGCACTGAAAAGAAAAAGAAAAAGGAGGACCCGAGAAAATGCAACACTGAGGCGAGGGCGGACTTGGGTGGTGAGAAGATGATTGGGAATGACCAGTAGAAAAAGGAGCATGAAAACGCTAAGAAAAAGAGGAAAAAAAATCCACTTTACTGGGGATGACAGGGCTCCTCAGCAAAATAAGACTGAGGTAAGATGGTACTGAGGCGACTGCAAATGTGTGGTCTAACTCCCAAAGGCTTTCTTTGAAAGCTAGGGAGTGAAACCACATGGATTCCGTCGATGCCGATGTCACCCATATGTGAGTACTGACTTCCTGCTTGGTTCCTGGAAAACACTCTTTTGTCTGCCAATTTAGTTCAGGTTGTCTCCATTGATGCTAAGGTTAGATAGTTTTCTAGGAGGCTGCATAATGTTGATTTGGACATCTTATCTACTAAATTCAAGAGCTGATGGTGAATCCTTTCCATCTGCCATTGGATAAGCAAGAAGAGGTATGGAATGGTATTCTTCATGCCATATTGACCAAGTTGCTCCAGAAAGATAACTTTTTGTACCTTTTAAGGCATGACTACCCTTGGTATATGGCTGAGTTATGATTGCAGAATAGACTGAAGTGTTAGGCAGAAAGTTGTGGTTGGTCGACAGGGACAGAGTGGAGTCTTTCTGCATATAAGATACGAATTTCTAAATCTGCAGTTCCTGAGGCCAAAACCTCTTTTTAGGTGTGTTTCACTTAGGGTAAGTGCCAATTGTTCAGCAGCAGCAAAATTGTCTGTTCATATGCATGTTTCTATGCATGTGCAAACAAACATGTGTATATGAGGCTACTAAAATTCTACAGTTCAGGCTTCTTCCCATCATGATTTGCTCTCTTGAATGGTAGCGTCCCATAGTAGAGGAAGTTCAGCTTATTTCACAGTTTGAAATCTTGTCAGACTTCAAACCGGGAAATCAGCTTAAACTTCTTGTACCACGGGGGCTCCACCATGTAGAGAGATGATTGTGGTGGGAGAAGTGTGAATTGCCACATTCCTGAAGAGCTGAGCCAGGGACAAGAAAGTGTGAGTGAAAGAGGAAATGGATGAAGGGGGGAGGGAGGTAACAAAGAGAAAGAGACTGGGTTAAGCCTGGGGGGCAGGGGGTGATTATGAGAGGGAGGGGAGAGAGAGAGAGAAGGGGGTCATGAGAGAGACATACACATGCATGCTTGAAGCCAGCAACACTCACCATGACACTGCATATGAGATACACACACATGCACACATACACACATAATGCCCCCGACACTCCCCATGACACACACATACATGCATGCACCCCCTAATGCTCCCAATGACATATGGATAGCCCTCAACAAACCTCACATAGGCAACTCATAACACTCCCCATGAGACACACACGTCTAACCTCTGATATCCTCCAACATGCATGCACACACATACACACATGTGTGCACCCAACACTTCCTATGAGTCATAGATATGAACCCCCCCACATGCCTGATTCTGAAAATGGGGCGAATGCACTATTGTGAAATATTGCTAATGTATACTTTTCAACTTGTTTGTTCTTGTATGTGTTCTATAGGAAACTAGACATGGCAGCTGTTGAGGTGGTTTCTTTATATACTGAGATTAAGGGATCCTTTTACTAAAGCCTGGTTGCCAGTTAATGTGTATGTTCATATGTGGCAACTGGCAGTTGGGAACGCTAACATGAGGACATGCTAGCGACTGCATGGTAAAGTGCATGGTACCTGATCATCGCATGATGGGGCAGGGAATGGGAGAATGTGGGAGTGGAGAGCACCATTGCCACTTATTCGAGGGCAATTGCCGCATACTCAATGGCAATGTGGTATTTAGTGTGAGTGTACCTGACAACTCTTTTGGTGTCATTAGGTGCACCTGCATTAAATGCATCATACGTTAAGGTACTCCGCTGCATATTAACGGCCAGGAATTGGTAATGTCTCTGACAGCTAACATGAAGGCTTTGCACTTGACATGTGTCTGTATTGCATGTTAAGTGGAAAAAAATTAGCAGACTTAAGTAAGAGGGCCTCTAAGTCAGTCTCTCAGTTGCCAACTTCCTTAACAGTGGATTAAATAGACTCATTTTATAATGATAAAGTCCAGCTGTTAAGGGGAAATTTTTCCAGGGAGTTGAATGCAGTATACTGCTTAACGGTAGATATGCATGACGTCTGTGGAGTTGAATTGGGTGAGATTTGTTTGTGAATTAGTCTCTTGATAATTGAGGCCTGTCACATTTTAACCTTGTCTCATCTATGACCATTGATAAAATTCTTATGTCTGTGTATACCTTTTTCACCAGGATCCTATGCCAAGTCAGCTCATTAAAAAGCTTGCTGGTATTTGTGTCCCAGTAATTCAAAGCTTGGTTAACTCTTGTTTGAAGTCTGAGCATGTTCCTATAATTTGGAAAACTGCCTGTGTTCATCTAATTCTAAAAAAAGCCTACAGTTGATTGTGAAGACTCAGCTAAATATTGGCCCATTGCGAATCTGCCTTTATTGGCTAAAATTATGAAGAGGGTCATTCATAATCAACTAATGTATTTCTTGGATAAAAGCAACGTTCTGCAGCTGAGGCACTCTGCTTCTAGGAAAGTTTATAGTACTGGCTTGCCCTGGTGTGTATGGTTACTGATATTCAGGAGCAGCTGGATGGAGGTAAATTTCTTTTACTCATGTTTCTTGTCATGTCAGCTGCATTTGACTTGATTGACCATACACTATTTCTTAAGAGATTAATAGCTGATGGCATTAGGGATATGGCGTTGAAGTGGTTTGGTTCATTTCTATGAGTTTGTTCTTTTCAGGGCTTCTTAGGATCAGATTTTTCTATGATGAAAAATCAAACTTGCGTAGTCCCACCTTTGGCACCAACTTTGGTCAGTGTTTCCATGACCCCACTTGTATCGCTGGTGTAAGATTTTGGCTTAAATATTTATATGTATGCCAAAGATGTTCAACTTTTATACTACTGGGACCCTGTTGAAACAGAGTCACTGAGTAGCTTAGTTGAATGTCTACTGGTGTAAGTGGCATGGCTGCATTCTCACCAAATGAAACACAATTTAACAAAATCAGAGTCTGTTTTGTTTTCTGAAAGGTAACTTCCATCTCTGTTTGTCCCCTCAATTGCTGGTTGTGGTTTAATATTAAAGAATTCCGCAACAGTTTTGGGAGTGATTCTTGATTCTTGACTTACCTTCATACCTTCTATTTCTTTTCATTCAAAAGCCATGTATTTTCTCAGAATTATTTGTACTATGTGCACCTATTGAGGTCAGATGCCTATTCTTCAACTGCTTTGCAAATATGCATATGCAATGTGTGCCTACTTCTAGTGACCCGGCAGCTCTTGGGGTTTCTTGGCATTGTGACCAGAAATAGACTGCTAGTCCTTTCTTTTGAAGCAATGGAGGGTTAAGTGACTTGCCCAAAGCCACAAGGAGTGCTAGTGAGAAGCGAACACTGGGCTCTTGGTTAACAAGCCAGTGCTCTAACCACTAGGATACTCTTCCACTCATATTGCTTTATTTGTTCTTAATCAGCCAACTGGAGTATTGTAACTTTCTTTTGGCTAGATTGACTTCTACTAATATGAGGTGCTTTTAACTATTGCAGAACACTGCAGTTAAGCTCTTGCATTAAGATAGAAATTTTGACATTGCAACTTCACTGCTGAAATAGAAACATGAACTTCCTGTAGCTGCTAAAATCGGGTTTAAAATCCTGTACTTGACATTTGGAGGGTAAATCTTTTAGAAGAGGGAATTACATGCGAAAATAGCATGTAACTTTCCATGCACTCTTTATAGAGTCGGCTACTTAAAGTTAACTGTACAGGCTTACCTTTTTATCTCTTCTCAAGGATAGTAGTACCTACTATTATCCCTCTAGAAGAATGATAGGATTATTTGAGGAACTGTTTTTGTTTTACTTTCTCCGGCCAAAATGAGACAGTAAGGAACTAGTTGTTTGGCTTTTTCATAAATGGCTCCAAAATTATGGGATTCATTGCATTACAAATTGAGACTAGAAAGTTCCTTGAAAATTTTTTAAATAAGGTGTTAAAACCTGGGCATTTTTGCAATTTTGTACTTTGAGGCATTTGGCCGATTGAATTGCTGTGTCTATGACTGTCCTGAGTGTCCTTGGTTCTTTCCTTTTGTTTCATTTAAGGAAGATAGGACATGAAGAGGTGAATTTCTAAATGCAAAGCCTCTTGTAAAATAGGGGCAGGACTGCATTTGATCTTTCTCCATGTCCAGCGGGAGCAACAATTCTAAATAGTTGCATTTGGGGGAAAAGCCATACAAATACCCCCTCAGCATATGCATTGAGACAGCTTTTTAAAATTATTGCTCCCACTGTGCACTAATACCCCGAGCCAGCAGAACCATTTCTCTCCCCTGATAATCCCCCAATCTCGATCCCCCGATCATTCCTCAACCTTTATACTTCTCTCAATGACCTACTAAGCTATCCCCCCCTCAACAGGCAATTCCCCCAACACACCCAATCCCTCTATCCCCCAAGCAAAGCCCCCCTGACAGAGACATCCCCATTTGAACCTTCAAGAACAATACTCCCCCCCAGAACTTCCCCCCTGCAGAACCAGTTTGTGATCCCTAATTCCCAGCCTTGCTGGTGGTCCCTGGTGTCTCATGGAAGCAGGAGCGATCCCCAGTCACACCTGGTCTTACAACACCAGGTTCCAAAATGGCTCCGATGACATGGGAATGCTTCTAGGTATCAGATATTGGAATTGTTTTGCTATGCTTGTTTATAATGTGGTTATCTTTTCATTTTTTTAGTTGTATCTTTTCTTAAAGTGAGATTGCATACCGATCTGCTGTCTTTGAATTAAGAATGGTATATTAATGCTCTTAAATGAATGAATAAATAATTGAATTAATGAATAGGGTTGCCATCTTTTTGAAAGAGAGCCCCGCCACCTGTGGCTAGTCATGCTCCGCCCATGCCCACCCCACCCACCCTTTTCCCACCCCCTTTCCTGTCTCCTGCCCTGCCTCCAGCCCACCCCACCCTTGCTCCAGCCCCTGTCTCAAAATAAAATGCAGAAAGGGCAATGTGCAATCTGAACAAGCAAGATTGCTACACATTCTTAAACAGAAATTCTATTGGTTGTACACACACACACACACTACAGACAGGCCTTCATCAATAAATGAGCACAAAACAAAAAGAAAAATATATAGGCAAAAATTAAACTGAAACCCCAAGAAACCAGACTCTGCATGCAGTGCAATATCAGATAAATAAGAGATTCAGTTTCCCATACTGTGTAAAATATAAAGATAGCACAAAGTCCAATCATTAAATTGAAAATAAAATTATTTTTTTCTACTTTTGTTGTTTGATCATTTTATTCTCTGATCATGCTGGTCGTGATCTGAGGCTTCTGTTTTCCTGTCCTCTTAGCTCTCTTTCGATGGTCTATCGTCCATCTGCCATTTCTTGTCTCTTCTTTTGTTTTCTTCACTTCTTTGATCAGCCTATTTCCAGTCCCAGTAACCCTCCCCAGTATCAGCTCCCTTTCCAATCCTCCCTTCTCATTATCTTCCAATGTACATAATAATGCAACAGCATTGTGGTGCACCACACAGTTGGTGTGTAGAGAAGCAGAGGGTCACAAGTTCAGGTCCTGGTTGTGGATTACATTCCGTTGGCTAAATTTTATTTATTTATTTAGTATACATTTGTATACCGCTACTTCCAGCGATCAGCAGCGGTTTTGATTACAGATTGGAAATTGTCAAATCATGACAGGAAATTTTTGAGGTATAAACACATTGATTAGACAGGAAAGCACAGCACACAGAGAACTATTTTACAGGGAACATGGGCTATGGAGGGTTAAGTGGCTTGCCCAAGACCACAAGGAGCACCTGTGGGACTAGAAACCCCAGTCCTTCCGGCCCAAGATTGCTGTCCTCTAGTGGGATTTTTAGAGGTGATACATTTTATAGAGGTGATATGACTGAGATGTTTAAATACCTACAGTATGTGACATAAATGCACAAGAGAAGAACCTCTTTCGATTGAAAGCAAGCTCTGCTACGAGGGGACATGGGATGAGGGTGCAAGAGGATAGATTCAGGAGTGATTTGCGGAAATATTTCTTTACAGAAAGAGTGGTGGATCCATGGAATAGTCTCCCAGTGGTGGTGGTAGAGATGAGGACAGTATCTGAATTCAAAGAAGCATGGGATAAATACAGAGGATCTCTAAAAGAAAAAAGGGACTGTTGTAGTGGTTGATATGGAAGGACGGACTAGAGAGGCCATGTGGTCTTTTTCTGTTGTCATGTTTCCATGTTTCTAATGTCAACCCCCTTGCATTCCCAGGACTGCCAGTGGTGTCCATTCCCTTCTAGTCCCCCTCCTTCCTCACTGTCTAGCCCCTTCTAGTCCAAATACCATCCCAGGTATCAGCTCACTTCCACTCCCAGTGCCATCCCCATGTCAGTTCCCTTCCAGTCATTCTACCCTCTGTCCATTCCCCTTCCAGTGCCAGCCAGTCCCATGTGCCCCCTCCCTTCCAGCCTCCTCCCCATTACCCAGTCACCTACCAGTACCATTCCCAGGTGTCAGCTCCCTTTGAACCCCCTGTCAACTCCCTTCCTGCCACCTCCTTCTTCCCCCCTGTGTAATCTCCCTTCCTGCCCACCTCCTTCCTCCTCCCTCTTTCAGCTCCCTTCCAGCCACCTCCTTCCCCCCTCTTTCAGTTGCCTTCCAGCCCTCATCATTCCTCCTCTTTCTGCTCCCTTCCAGCCACCTTCTCCCCCCCCCCCCACCACTTTTCAGCTCTCTTCCAGATAACTCCTTCACCCTGTCAGTCCCTTCCTGCCACCTCCTTCTCCCCCTCTTTCAGCTCCCTTCCAGCCCTCACCTTCCCTCTGTGTCAATCCTTTCTGCCACCTCCTTCTCCTTGCTGCCACGGCTCCTGCTTCTTACAGAGCAGCAGCTGCAATAAAACTAATTTAAAAGCAAAGGAAACCTGTGCGGAGCCCTCCAACCCTATGGAACCCCTGCTGCAGCGTCCGCACTCAAAAGGAAGCAGGAACAGCAGCTGCAAGGGGAAGGTGAGGCTGCATGGAGGGAGGGGCGGGGAACGCAGATGAAAAGATGGTTTTCTGCTCTGGCCGCTCCCGATCTTGCAGCTAGAGCAAAATAATGGCTTTTCAAGGGCTGGTCTTCGATCTCTGCTGGCAGCCAGCCTGGCCACGGAAAAACCAGCCATGCCTGCTGAACCCTTGCCGGTTGGTAACCCTATTAATGAAGCACCCCTCATCTGGAGTTAAACTCTATAGATAATGTCATCAACCTGTGTAGGTAAACTGTTTTCTATATTGAAGATTCTACATACTAAGAATATTTCCTATAGACATATGTTGGGAGAAAATCTATAGTATATAATCTATGGTAGCCCCCTGCGGTTATAAAATCCTGACTGTTCTCCCTACCTATTGCATTAATAACGTGACCATTAAAGAAATGAGGTAAGTCCTCTGTGCATGCTCATAATTCATTTTACTTGTTTTGGTTGACAAGAACTTAAAACCTCAAAACCTCTGAGAGTCATTTTTCAGAGGGAAAATTATCTTCCACTGTACTGCTACATATCCATTAATCTGCAACAAACTGTGAAATTTGCTAAGTTATACAATTTCCAGTCTGTGAAATCTATCATCATTCTCCCTGATTTACATGGGGTTATAATGCAGCTATGAGAATCCTCTCAAAGAATTCCTGCCAATCTGCATTTGTATGTTACTTGAAAATACTGTGCTTTCTCTTCAGTATATTCTAATTAGGTAGGAATTTTTAAATATACATAAACTGTTGATTTAACAGAAAGGGAAAACATGTCTATTACTTTCTGAGTTTATTACTGAGTTGATAGAGATTTATTTGGTATGATAATAAGAGTTTTTAAATATATTTGTAGCAAGGCCACCACAATGTGCCCTCTGTATGTGGACAGAAGTACATTCTGGAGTCCGTGTTTCTAGTCTGATAGCTCCTGCGGGGCAGTTTCTCCAAACTGGTGAGCTTTGGAGTTTGAGGCAATAATGGATGGACCTGCGAGCCAGTCCTTCATTGTTTTGGAGGGAAGGATAAAGGCCAGGCATTCTCTTGCGCCCTCCACAGAGGTCCCGGGAAGAAGAAGAGGCTAAAGGAGCCAAAAGGGGTTCAGGTACAGCCAGGGAGGCAGCATTCCTGAAGGCTGGCTAGATCATACAGGCCGGGGAGTCTTGTTATCCTTACGCCTTCTAGGCTTGACCATTGCAAAGAACTGAAAGAATGAAGAGAGGAGAAGTGGAAGAAATCCAAAGAAGTCTGGTCTGAAGGGGCCGCTGTAAGAAATCCTAGGAACAGAAGGAACCAAGAATTTAGGTCAGGGATGCCAGAGTATCCATTTGTGCTAGGAGTGGTGTTTTCCTCAGTAAGGAGCGTGAGACCAGCAAGTCGCCTCCCGTCTTACTCCTGAGAAGCCCAGAGCTGAGGTACCAGGCATCAGGCACCCTTCTGCATCCCAACCATCCAATTCAGGGAGCATTTTTGATGTTTTGACATTTTGCCACAAGTTACTCTCATGGGAAGAAGAGTAAATTACCAGCTTTTGTGTCTCCACCTAGGAGATACATCATAATGAAGCAATGCATTACTTTTACAATCCAGAGCATGAGACACTGATTGTGCCTGTTAGGGGTACAGAGAATCGGGGGGGGGGGGGGGGAGGGGGTTCATTGTCATTTTGCTTCTGTCTTACAGAGACTGGAGAAGGAAGAGCCCAGCTTGAGAAAAATGAAACTAGAGAAATTCAAAGGCAATGCTTCGTATCTAAAGACTTAAGTCAATGATTCTTTGGACTTTGAGTGACTTTACCCTTTTGATTTTCTTATAGCTCTTATCCTATTTTGGGCTGTAAACACTTCGTTTTTGGGGCTCACCAATATGTGTGTTTTATCTAAGGATACCTTGGGTGTCTACGTACCTTTTTGAGAGTTTTGTATTCTTATTCACTTCAGCCTAACCCAGGAGGATTTGTGTCTCTCATTCCACCAGAACCCTTTATTTCTTTGCACTGGTTACAGTATTTTGCTGCGTTTCTTCCATTTTCGTCAGTATCAGTGTCCTCCAGGGTTACCCTCACCCCTTTTAAAGAGAGGTGCCGCTACATACTGGATCAAGAAAACATTTTTTGACATATGCTGAACGTTCATAATTGAAATTAAGCTCTAAAAAGAAATGCCTGGAAAAATATATTCAGCTGAGATTCTAGTCACACTAAATCATATTAATTATGCTGAATCCATCACTAAAATGGCTTGACTGCTATATTTTTGTAGGAAGGCTGTAATATTTTTGCATACCCAGTTATGGCTTTGGATCTTATTTTGTTGATCTCAGCTATAAGATAACCACAAATGGCAGCGTGTAACTAGAGTATGTTAATATCTGCCTCAGTTGTAATGGTGCAACATGGTACTTAGAAAAACTGCTGGCTTGGAACCAGTAGAGTGTGACAGTATTTCCTTAGGCTATGAACTGCTCTGAAAAATTTGTTAAGGATCTGTCTCATTAATGTGTCTGAGAGTGCATTTATAGTCTCATTGTGTAAATGAATTAAGGGCCCAGTGTACTTTTGGGCCATATATGTGCTCCTATGGCACATAGCCGTCGCTGCCGAACTTTAACCCCGGATAGTCAATGCCGAGGTCATATGCGGCCCCGGCAGTGAATATCCAGGGTTGCCGCAGAACCCGCAAGTTTGCAGAAGCTAACCGAGCTGAGGCGATATTGAGCTGCTGCCCAGTTATTTATTTATTTAAATCAAAGTGGTTTACATTAGGAGTTAGCTCCCATGGATAAAGATAGGCCGGCTGTTGCTGTGCCTTTTACCCGTGCTGCTAACCGGGTAGTGGTGCAATATCGCCACTGCCTGGTTAGCGACTGGTGTTGCCCCTGGAGCACCCCAGAATGTCCACGACAGGCCCCGATGCTAAGCAGTTAGCCTCGGAGCGTGTAGCAGCATTAATCGGGGATATTCAGCAGCACTAACCGTGTTAGTGCTGCTGAATATCCCGTTCGGCGGCATTTACACGATTGACAGGTCAGCAAACTGTGTAAATGCCTTAGAATATTGGGCCCTTAGAATTTAGACCCTCACCCAACCTGTCTTTTTTGACGGAAAAGGAAAATGGTGCTGTGTATACTAGAGGATTTTGAGGTTGCCAGCTTCTCCCTTATGGTCTTTAGAGTGTGATGTTTGGGAAACTGACTGGACTGCTCTCTTGTGCAATACAGGTAACCATTAAGCAATAAAGGCTACAAGAATGAGTGATATTCCCCAAATCAATAGATTATAAAACATTTTGATACACAATATAGCTTCATTAATTTACATAAACCATAATACTATATACTGACTAAAACAAAATATACACATTTGTCCCACTCAACATGTATTAGCTTACGCCTGCATAGGGGTATCTTTTACAAAATATTTAACCATGTACAAATAAATAAATGGCGGCACCTGTACATTCATGAGGTATACCATCTGAAACCATACAAGATAAAGAGAAGTCAATAAAACTAATTAAAATATATAAAAGTGTATACAAAACCAATACAACTGAAAATACACATATAAATAAGAATATATACAATTGTGAATATTAAGATCCAAACATAAACAGAAAAAACAAAATGAGCCTACCCCAACATCAAGGGACCTTTGCTTGTTCCTGAAAGAACCCAGACCCAAAGCGTAATTCCCTGGTTGGCAAAACACAGCCAAAACCTTAACGTAAAGGAGAAGCTTTTTATCAATACTATGGGGCAGGTTTACTAAACCATGTTAGCTGTTAACGTGGCTAATGGCGCATGCCAAACGCAATGTGTTAAGAGTTAATACAATGATTTTCTACGCTATCTTCAGACTGTGTGTTATTTGCACTTATGTGGGCCAAGAGTGGGCGTGTCTGCAATGTGCGATTACCATGAGCATCAACAGCATGTGGTGATCTACATGCTTTGAAGACATCATGGGCGACAGCATCTACATCCACAATCCTGCTGGGCTGCATTGTTTGCGTTTTCCATATGTTATCTGTTGCAAAAATCCTGTGCATGCCCCCAACAGTAATGCAGAGCTTTTGCAGCTAATGCAGCGCTATTTGCACAATCACGGTAGGTTAACTGCAGAAGACCAATGTGATTTATTAAACATGCCCCCATATGTGGCCATAGGGCAACAAAGAATGCCACTAGACTTACTAGGTATTAGCACCTGTGCAGAGAGTCACTCTTCATAAAACCAGACAATCAATAGTTGTAATGGCTGCAAGGAAATTTTAATGATGATTAGTACTATGCTAGCTAGTGTCTTAACATTTGCATTGTCTTGTTCTGTATTTTCAAGTTATACATCTATAATTTTAACCTGCTGAGGATTAGGAGTAGTGGGATATAAATGCTTTTTTTTTGTTAAGTTCACTGCATTTTATTGGTTTTAGACAGACACAAATCAAAAAGGAGAAACAAGATACAAAGCAATTGTATTAATAAAGGAAACTAGCTAAAAATAATATACTGCATAAAGCAATGGGAAAAAATCAATAATCCAGTTTTGGCAATCCAACCATACATGCAAAATGATGAAGAGAGCAATAGTCACAAGGATATAAATGCTTTCAATAAATAAACAAATCCTAGAATAAAGAGGGGCTTTTACTAAGGGGTGCTAGGGTATTGCACCTAATGTGCCAAAACACCAAAACTATGGTGCATGTGGTGCAACACCACTGCGTTACCTGTCAGGAGTATTGAAAGCATTTCCCCAGCAGTTAACGTGAAGCACATTCCCCTAACGTGTGCCACATTAGCGCAGGTGTGCTTAATTTCACCTATTAAGGTGGCCTTAGGTGAACCTGCACTAATGCAAATAGTGCACAGTGTGAACCCAGCGCTCACTGCTCTGAGCTCCCCATACCCATTCTCTACCCCTAACTCACCCACTCACGACCCTAATGTGGGTTTTACAGTTAGCATGGGAATTGCCCCTTGCTGTCATGGCTCCCTGCTAGCTAGCAACACATGTCCCAGTGTGCCTTCAGGGTGCCCCAGAACACATGCTACCAGCTAGAGTTCTTTAGTAAAAGATCCTCAAAGGCACCAAATGTAAATATATGTATTTTTGGCTTGTTCTAAACTGCATGAGCAGATTTCAGATATGCGGTATATAAGCGTAAATAAATAATTAACATAACTCTTTAATTTGTTTTTTTTGTTCTGTTTGTCTTGTATTGTTTCAGATGATGCACATCAACCTATGGGTGCCACCTTTGTTGTTGTTATTGTTAAGTGCTGTCGAGTTGGTGTCGACTCATGGCAACCCTCTAGATAGTTGTCCTAAATTGTGTTCAGTCAGGCGGCTCATTGTTGACAGACTGGCACCCGTAGCTGCTGTTATTGTATCAATCCAACTCATTGCTGGCCTTCCTCTTTTGCGCTGACCTTCTATTTTGCCAAGCATGATGTCTTTCTCTAATGATCTCTCTCTTCGCATGATGTGTCCAAAACATGAAAGCTGAAGCTTGTCATCTGAGCTTCTAAAGAAATCATAGGTTTGATCTCCTCTAGTACTGACTGGTTTGTTCTTTGGGCAGTCCATGGTATGCACAGTATTTATCGCCAGGACTATAATTCAAAGGCATAAATTTTCTTCCTATCTTTTTCACTGTCCAACTTTCACATTCATCTGACTTTATTGAAAATGCCATGGCTTGAACAAATCGAATATTTGTATGGAGAGAGGCATCTCTGCTCTTGAGAATCTTGTCTAGGTCCTTCATAGCCATTCTGCCAAGAGCAATACGTTGTTTGATTTCTTGACTGCTTGTTGCTTCTTTATTGATTATTGATTCAAGTAGGTTAAAGTTGTTCACTATTTCAGTTTCTTTTCCATCAACGATGAAATTATTGATTTTGCCAGTTGTCGGGATCTTTGTCTTCTTTACATTAAGGTGAAAGCCCATTTTAAGACTATTTTCCTTGACCTTGATAATCAAATGTTTCAGATCACCTTCACTTTCAGCTAATAATGTGGTGGTATCAGCATAGCAAAGGCTGTTGAGTCTCCCACCAATCTTCACACCTCTGTTGTCTTCATACAGTCCTGCTTCTCTGATGATTTTTTCTGCATATAAATTAAACAGGTAGGGGAAAGGTATGCAGCCTTGTCCTACACCTTTGCTGATTTTAAACCATTCTGTTTCTCCTTGATCCATTCAAACTGTTGCTTCTTGATCAATGTAAAGGTTGTGCAAGAGAACAATCAGGTGCTCTGGTATACCCATGCTTCTTAATGTGGTCCAGAGTTTCTTATAGTTTACACAGTCAAAAGCCTTACTGTAGTCAATAAAACACATATAGATATCCTTTTTGTATTCTTTAGTCTTTTCAAGGATCCATCTCACATCTGCAATGATGTCTCTCGTTCCTCGCCCTTTCCCGAACCCTGCTTGCACTTCAGGTAATTCTTGTTCCAGGTATGGTTGTAGTCTCTGCTGAATATTCAGTAGAATCTTGCTGGCATGTGAGATCAGAGCGACTGCAATTTCCATTCAGTTGGATCACCTTTCTTTAGTATTGGTATAAAAACAGATCTTTTCCAGTCAGTAGGCCATGATGTTGTCTTCCAAATTTCATGGCAGAGCCTTGTAAGTACAGTAACAGCTGCATCAGATTGCTGTAATACTTGTATGGGAATGACATCAATGCCTGGTGCTTTGTTCTTTGATAAAGCTTTCAATGCTGCTTCAACTTCTTCTTTCATCACCAGTGGTTCCGGATCATAAAGTACAGGTCGAAACAGCTATTGGTCCATTTGATCTTTATAATATAAAAACTCTGTATATTCTTTCCACCTTTTCTTGATCTTCTCAGCATCATTCAACATGGATCCTTGAACATCTTGTAACATTCCAATTCGGGACTGGAATTTTTTCTTTAACTCCCGGAGCTTTAGGAAAGCCAATCTTATTCTTCCTCTAATAGTTTCTGCTTCTATTTCCTTGCATGCATCATTGTAGTACTTCTCCTTGGCTTGTTTTGCTGCACGTTGGAAATCTCTGAGTTCTGCGATTGCCTCTCTTTCTTCTCTGCCTTTAGCTTCTCTGTATTTCTGGGCAATTTTCAGTTTCTTTAGTCATTCATTTTGGCCGTTTTTGCTTTTTCACCTTTTGTAGAGATTTCTCACTTTCTTCCAACACAACCTTCTTGATATCATCGCATAACTCTTCTGGACCTCTGTCATTTGTATCTAAAGCAGCAAATCTATTTTGCAGGCAGTCTTTAAATTCCAGTGGTATATTCTCTAGGTCATATTTTGCTACATTCATGAGTGGCTTGCTCTTTTTCAACTTTAGCTTGAGTTTGCGTACTAGTAGTTGGTGATCTGTACCACAGTCAGCTCCAGGTTTTGTCTGTGTTGATGTTATAGAGCTTTTCCATCATTGACTTCCACAGATGTAGTCAATTTGATTTTTGTACAATCCATTGTGTGACGTCCATGTGTACAGTCGCTGTTTGTGTTGCTGGAAGGTGTTTGAGATAAATAGATTGTTGGTCTTGCAGAATTCTATCAGTCTTTCTTCAGCTTCATTTCTGTTTCCAAGTCCATATTTTCCAAGCATTTTGCCACCTTCTTTATCGTCAACCTCTGCGTTCCAGTCACCCATGACTATCAGGATATCTTGTTTGCATGTTCTGTCCATTTTAGCTTGTACTTGTTCATAGAACTCATCAATTTCATTGTCTTCTGCAGCTATATTGTGCATTAAAAATGTCTTCAGTCTGTTGGTTTTTTGGGATCATCACTTTTTTTGTATCATGGGGCATGCTTGCTAAAGGTTTGCTAGTAGCGTGGAGCTAATGTATGAATAGTGCGCGTTCTTACTTTAGAGGAGTCAATGGCTGAGGTAGACACAAGGGACATGGCCATGGTAGGCCACTACCGCCATGCTAGTCACATCGATGCTCGTTCAGCAAAAGGAAGCCGCAGACGTGTTAATAGGGTGGCTGTATGCTAAGGAACCACTGTCGACAGTAAGAAATGTGCTCCAAGCACAAATTCAGGAAAGAAGCAACTGGCAATTTCAGAATAGAGAGGGATGATGTGGAAGAGACGCAACTGCCTGCACAGCTCAGAGCTTTGGGCTAAGTACAAGAGGACAGGGCATGCAAATCAGAAAAGCAAATACATGCAGAGAGTCTGTACTGCATCCCTCACAGTGAGAGGATGCAAATGCAGCATCTGAATATGTAGGGAGCCTTGTATAGGCTCAGGCAGAGTATCCTCAGCATCCATCATGGGGGACAAGTATATGATCCCCCTCATCCTCAGACACCCAGGGTGCCTCTTTACCTTGGCTGCAGGAAACACAGTACAAGGCTTCTGGTGTGGGGGGAATGGGTTCCCCTTTCAGTTACTCCTCTGATATGGCTTGGACAGCACCATAGTCATTGTGGAGTGCTTCCCCCATGTAGGAACAAGGGTGGTGCTAGAGGCAGGGGGTCTGGAGGCTATGCATAATCAGCACCTTTACCACATGTGATCCATAGGGTTAAGAAGTGCCCCATGGCCCTTCATTTAGAATATCCAGCCCTGTGGCCTGACATCTACAATATGGGCAGAGGGAGGGGGTGCAAGGCCATCCACCAACAGAGAGTCCCCCCTGCTCCCTCTTACTGGGAGACCAGTACCAACTAAAGCATATGCAGGCATTAACAGCAGTCTATCAGGACAGGCCCGAAGGATACCGTGCTAAAAATGCCATGCTACCAGAGCAAAGTGCGAATAAGTGGGGTTAAGGAGGAGACTGGACGGAGAGAGGGAGTAGTTGTAGCACATGGGAGGGGGCTGGCATGCTAATCATGTGCTAGCTACACAAACATACTGCTAGTGTGGGCACAACTGACATGTGCCTCCAACCAGGCGTTAATTGCCCTGCGTTGCTAGTGCATCGTGAACACGCATTTCATGTTAGGAAATAGGAATGGCAGATTCTATATTGCGCATGAACAGTTACGTGCTAGTAATGTGCGTTAAGTCCCTATTCTCAAGGACTTACATGCATGACTGGGCACTTACATGTGCACTTTGGGTTGTCGCTATTCTGTAAACATGTACAGAAATCCCATTGTGCATACTTTCCTTAGGGGTGTGCATAGGGCGGTGCCTGGGATCCCAATTCATGTTTAGGCTATAGAATATAATAATCTAAGCACTTTTCTTCACCCATCTAGTCAAGTGCCATTACACCTGTTCTAGAGCAGGCACCAGTACGTCCCAGTTTTATAAAATACAGTACATGCATGCTTCTCTTTATAAAATAGGCCCTGAATACACAGGCACGGGAGTTTATAAAATTACTCTCATATTGGCTGCATTCACTTTTGCAGTCAGTTCTAATATGGCCTCCATATTGCATTTTCTTGGGTCATACCTCATTCCCCATTTCTTTCTCTTTATATGTCAGGCATTGCTGCCTTTCAGAGTTACCCAAAACGATTAATAGTGGTCAGCACAGAAAGGAAAGGAAGGAAATTGCTTCATACTGGGAACTTAGCAGCTCAGACTGACTCATCATCTAGCATTCATTTACAGCTTCTACAGCACAAGCCAGAAAATTAAGTGCTTGAGCCTGAGGATGACAGGTTAGCTTGTGAGATTAAATTCTTACACCAGTGCTTCTCAGCCTTTTTTTTATTTTGTGACACACTTTTAAGTTTGCTCAGTCCTCATGGCACACTGGACCAAATTTTGCATGATCCTCAACCCCCAACTCCCTCCCACCAGTAGAATGACAACAGGATTTTTTGTTTTGCCTGTGTGCCTCATTCTGTTGGCTTCCTGTCTGATGCCTGAAATCTGAAGCCAGTGGGTCCTGCAAGATTACAGGACCCACACGTCAGATTGAAGCCAGGAGAGGAAGTCCTGCTCTCCTTCTGCCGGCACAAAGGAAAGAGGGAGGGTAAGATTACTAATTCTCTGATGGGTGAATCTGAGATTTGTTCCCTGCATTGCCAGTAATGAGGGAGCCTTTTTTTTTGGGGGGGGGGGGGGGTGAGGGGAGGGGTAGGAACAGTCCAGTGGACTACCTCTATAGAATCTACGTTCAAATTATATTTAAAACCATATTCTTTGTTTTGTGTGTTACTACAAAATACTTTTGAGCCCAATACAAAAGACTCAGAGTCGGCGGGTATTTCCTGCCTACAAGTGAAATAAGTATTGTGGTGAGGAATGCCCTCCAGAAGAGATGGAGATAGGGGAAACTCCTGGTAGAAGTAATAAAACAGCACTAGCACACAGGATTTCCAATGCAGAGTTGAAAAAAACACAGCTCTCTGCTGAGCACAGGACACGTCCCAGCTCAGGGGAGGAGACAGGCTTCTGCACTGATTGGGCACGCTCAGGGGAAGGTCAGGGCGTGCCGGAAAATGAAGCCCTTTTAAATCCCCAAGCAGAGAGAGAAGAGAGAAGGAAAAGAGAAAAGGAGGAAAGAGAAAAAGAGGGAAAAGGAAGGAGGAAAACACTAGAACCCTGGATCAAGCCAGAACCTTGGAGCAGTAAACCTTGGAGCCAAGCACACTCTGAGAAAGAACCTTACTACAAGGTAGAGCCTGGGCGTGGGAAGGCTAGCAAATTCAGCACATGGAAAGAAGGTATCTGGTCTGGTAGCAAACAAGGCTACAGAAGCAAGGAAGTGAAGCAGAAAAAAGCTTTTCAAAGAGAAATTCACAGAGTAGAGGAAATAGCAGTAAGGCTGCTGAGTTTTTGAACCAGAGAGACTTCTGGAGGAAAGGTGCCAGTTCTTATTCAAACCCTCCTAAAGGTAAAGCTGACTTTTCTACTTTTAATGCTTTACTAGAGAAACCTTTTATTTGTGCCAACCTTCACAAGGTAAACCCAGCTGCAGAAGCTGATAGCAAGTGGGGGAAGGGTGTTACCCTTACCAAAGACTTTCACACGGATAAAGAGCACTTACAGGCTGAATTGCTTTTAAAACAGTTTCAAGAGTTTCTGGAACTGGGGTCAGGGAAGCTTAGCAGGCCTGATAGAGACAGCGATAGCCTTAGCTCTGATGAATGCATGCAAGTGGATAATTACCTGCTTGCCTTAGAAGGGGACCCTTCTCCAATGGATTGCTCAAACTGCCTCAAAGAGGACAGCAATGTAAGAAACCCTTGAACACTATATGAGAAGAATACAGGGAGTTTGCTGTACTTGCTGCCAAGCTAAAAGGTTTACAAATTGTTTTCATTTGTTGTTTTGAGAAGCCACGCTGTGGAAGGAACAGCTGTTTGTTTGGTGCTGCAATAATTCTGAAAGACCACATGAGGCACTGCTGAGTTAAAGCTGCTGTGATTGTGAAGAGCCAAGTAGAAGCTAACTTAATTTCAGTTGTACTTCCTATGTTCCTGGTTTCAGCTGTTTGGGTTGAAGTTGCACCTTTTGCGTTATGTACCATTGAATTTTGATGCGCTGGAAAATATCCCCACAACAATAAATTTCTTGCAGCCTTAACATTCGTGTCACGACTACAATTTAATCCTGAAGGAAATACAAGCACACTACAAGTCCCAGAATTCCCAGGGACCAGTACAAGCTTTATTCCTCAGGGACATTACAAGGCCACTCCTGCCTGTAAGCTCTCGGGCCCGGGCAGGAGCGTCGCAGTATGCTCCATAAAAATCCAACAGTTTCTAACATGTAGATTCTATATAGAAGTTACATCTAGGCTGGAAGTTTTTGACTGGGCTCTAATACATCCAGTTTACTCCAGGCTGCTAGATCAGTGCCCTGCATATTCTAATCACTAAACTGAGATTAAAAAGCTTTTTTTCTTCCTTTATTTTCTGGGTAGGTTTTTTCCTTATCATGTTGATCTCAGTCTTTTTATTGTTTTCCTTCTTGTCAGTTTCCTCCTAACTTCTCCTTTCATTTTACCTTTTTCTCTTGTCTTTCACTTCCTCTCTAATCCTTCTCTCTGACATCAGCCTTTTCCTTTTATCTATTTTTCCTCCTATTATTTCTTCTGCAGCTCCAATCTCTCCCTTACAGAATCCCCTCTTCAAATTCTGTGGTATCTTAACTGTCTCTAATAGTGGAGGAGTAGCCTAGTGGTTCAAGCACTGGCTTGGTAACTAAGACCAACGTTCGATTCCCAATGGCACTCCTTGTGACCTTGGGCAAGTCACTAAACTTTCCATTGCCTTGGAAGAAAGGCCTGGTACTGCCAAGAAACCCCAGGAGCCACTGGGGGATCAGGAGTCAGCATTGACTTTAAGGCACACATTGCATTTTTGTACAACTAGATCTTGCCTTCTTCTCCTTCACTGTTTTCCTTTACCATATTTTACCCTCTCATTCTCCCTGTTGCAGCACTTGATTTTCACAGCTCTCCATCTCTTTCTAATTAAGTTGCTTCTACGTCAATCTCTTACTATCTGGCTCCTTTCTTCCCTAATAGTGACCCCAACTGCTGCATTTTGATTCTAGGACACAAGAGAAAGGGGCTGGAGCAGCTCAGAGGAGGCGCTTTTTGCCTTGCAGTGTCTACTCCAGTCACATCCTTCCTCTCCAGCTTGAATTATAAGTGAAAAGGGGCATCTTAAGAAGCAGAGTGGCTCTTCTTTGCTCTATTTGTTCCAAGCACACCCTCTCCCCTCTGTTTCTTTGTGCTGTTTGGGAGGAAAGATCCTTAAGGAGAAGCAGAGGGCTCATCTCTTGGGGGCAACAGCCTCATGAAACCATATAAAGCCATGATCCTGGTTGTCAACACAATGGACATTCCCAAGGCACACCATTGTGCCCAGGAACACTGGTTGAGAAGCACTGCTTCAGACAACAGAAATTCCTTTCTTGAATGTAATCATTTTCATCTTCACCCAGGGTCCTTAACTTTCCCTCCTGGTCCTTGAGGCACTAATAAAGGTCTATAGTGGAAGGCTATTCAATACTTTTAATAAACAAGCACTTAGAAGCATTGTTATCCTTTACCATACAGATTTGCCCCTCTTCCCACTATGTCCCCATGCCTGAAGAAGACTGGCTTCATTCTCGATAGCTGCCAATTTGCCTCCTGCACACAAAGTGGCATTTTAGAAAGACAACTTAGGTACCATCAGAGATATCCAAGTCAAAAAAATCCAAAATTTCATGGGGGGGGGGGGGCAGCAGAGAAGGTGGGCAAATGTAAATGCATTCTAAAATCAACCTATCTTCCGCCCCCAAAGATAAACATTTCTGCCATCATACAAGGCTATGGAGATGTGCAGCATCAATCCCCAGACAAGTGCAGGCAAACGGCCAATTTCAGAAACGTGCATATGCAAAATATACACGTCTGTGAAAACGCAACATAGAGGTGTCCATGACGGTATTTCAGAATGCATACCTGTGCCTATCACCACATGCACATCCTGGCCTCCAATTTTGTGAGCGAAGACTTGCAGCAGCATGCAGCTCAAAAAAGGCCTCTGTATTTACATATATGTTTCTTGAGGGGGCACAAATTATTGGAGGAGCCAGAGAACATTTGCCTTTTCCCCTTACTGTTGCTCGCTGGCCAAAACAACAACCCTTCAAATGCCTAGTCATGTCTGGGAGTAGGTATGGACCTAGACACATAAAGATAAGCCAGTTGATATAGTGTATCTGGATTTTCACAGAGCCTTTGACAAGGTCCCACATGAAAGACTCTCAGGGAAATAAAAAATTCATGGGATAGGAGGCAGTGTACTATTGTGTATTGGGAACTAATTAAAAGATAGAAGACAGAGAAGGGCTAAAAAGCCAATGTTCTTAATGGAAAGGTGAATAGTAGAGTATCCCTGGGACCTGTGCTGGGCCCCCTGCTTATTAACATATTCATAAATGAGCTGGAAATGGGAACGAGTGAGGTGATCAGATTTTCAGATGACACAAAATTGTTCAATGTTGTTAAATCACAAAAGGATTGTGAAAAATTGCAACAGGACCTTGAGAAATGTGGAGACTGGGCATCCCAATGGCAGATGATATTTAATGTGGATAAGTGCAAACATAAGCACTTAGGGAAGAACAACCCAAACTACGGGTTCCACAATGCAAGGTTCCACATTAGGAATCACCACAGAGGAAAAGGATCTAGGCGTCATGGTGGGTAATATGTTGAAACCCTCTGCCCAGTGTGTAGTAGCTGCCAAAAAAGCAAATAGAATGCTAGGAATCATAAAGAAAGGAATGGAGAATTAAACTAAGAATATTATGATGCCTCTGTATCACTCCATGGTGCGACTGCACCTTGAATATTGTGTGCAGGTCTGGTTGCCATATCTAAGAAAGGAGATAGCAGAATTAGAAAAGGTACAGAGAAGAGAGACCAAAATGATAAAGGGGATGAAAGGTACCTCTATGAGGAAATGCTTAAAAAGCTGGGGCTCTTCAGCTTGAAAAAGAGACATTTGAGGGGAGATATGATAGAGGTCTATAAAATAATAAGTGGAGTGGAATGGGTAAATATAAATCTGTCATTTACTCCTTTAAAAGGCAGAAAGACTAGGAGACATGCAATGAAGCTACAATGTAACAGATTTAAGATTAATTGGAGAAAATATTTTTCACTCAATTCATCATCAAGATGGACTTCGTTGCCAGAGGATGTAGTAAAAGCTGTGAGAGTAGTTGGGTATAAAAGAGGTTTGCCACAAAATCACAAAGGTAATACCACCACAGGTATATAACAGAGAAACAAAATGGGTTGGTCCAAAAAATAACCAACCAAATAAAATAAAATAAATACCAACAAATCACCATACTTCAACCAAATCCCTCTCCTGAATAAAGTGCTTCAATCTAATCCTGTCCTCTCTTCTCACCTCACCCCATCTTGTATTATCTATATTTTAGGCAAACATCACATTAAAATCCCCTCCCACTATCATTGTGTCCTGTTTTCTGTCACAAACAATTTCTCCAATCTCCAAAAGAACCCATGCTGATGTCTATTTGAGGTGTAAACATTTAATAGAATATATTCTTCCTGATTAACCAACAATATCAAAACGAGAAGCTAAAGCCAGAGGAGACAGAAAGACAATCACAGAACTCAACAGAGATTTCCAGTGTTCAGCAAGACAGGACAAGGAAAAGTACTGCAATTGACACATGCAAGGAAATAGAAGCAGAAACTATTAGAGGAAGAACAAGATCGGCTTTCCTAAAGCTACGAGAGTTAAAGAAAAACTTCCAGCCTTGAAGTGGAATGTTATAAGAGGCTCAATGTTCTATGTTGAATGATGCTGAGAAGATCAAGAAAAGGTGGAAAGAATATACAGAGTTTTTATATGATAAAGATCAAGTGGACCAACAGCCATTTCAACTTGTACCTTACGATCTAGAACCATTGGTGATGAAAGAAGAAGTTGAAGTAGCAATGAAAGCCTTATCAAAGAACAAAGCACCAGGCATTGATGGCATTCCCATAGAAGTATTACAGCAATTTGATGCAGCTGTTACTGTACTTACAAGGCTCTGCCAAGAAATTTGGAAGACAACATCATGGCCAACTGACTGGTAAAGATCTGTGTTTATGCCAATACTAAAGAAAGGTGATCCAACTGACTGTGGAAATTATTGCACAATCGCTCTGATCCCACATGCCAGCAAGATTCTACTGAAGATTATTCAACAGAGACTACAACCATACCTGGAAGAAGAACTACCTGAAGTGCAAGCAGGGTTCAGGAAAGGGCGAGGAACGAGAGACATCATCGCAGATTTGAGATGGATCCTTGAAAAGACTAAAGAATACCAAAAGGATATCTATTTGTGCTTTATCGACTATAGCAAGTCTTTTGACTGTGTAAACCATGAGAAACTCTGGACCACATAAAGAAGCATGGGTATACCAGAACACTTGATTGTTCTCTTGCACAATCTGTACATTGATCAAGAAGCAACAGTTCGAACGGAACAAGGAGAAACAGAATGGTTTAAAATAAGCAAAGGTGTAAGACAAGCTGCATACTTTCCCCCTACCTGTTTAATTTATATGCAGAACAAATAATCAGAGAAGCAGGATTGTATGAAGACAACAGAGTTGTGAAGACTGGTGGAAGACTCATCAACAACCTTCGCTATGCTGATGATACCACATTACTGGCTGAAAGTGAAGGTGATCTGAAACATTTGCTTCTCATGATCAAAGAAGATAGTCTCAAAATGGGCCTGCACCTTAATGTAAAGAAGACAAAGATCATGACAACTGGAAAAATCAACAAGTTCATTGTTGAAGGAGAAGAAATTGAAATCGTGGACAACTTTAACCTACTTGGATCAACTATCAATAAAGAAGCAACAAACAGTCAAGAAATCCAATGACGCATTGCTTTTGGCAGAATGGCTATGAAAGACCTAGACAAGATTCTCAAGAGCAGAGACGTCTCTCTCCATACAAAGATTTGACTTGTTCAAGCCATGGTCTTTTCAATAACATCATATGGATGTGAAAGCTGGACAGTGAAAAAGATAGACAGGAAGAAAATGGATGCCTTTGAATTATGGTACTGGTGGCGAATACTGTGTATACCATGGACTGCTAAAGAACAAACCAGTCAGTACTAGAGGAGATCAAACCTAAGCTTTCTTTAGAAGTTCAGATGACAAGACTTCGACTTTCATACTTTGGACACATCATGCATAGAGAAATTGGTAGAGAAAGACATCATGCTTGGCAAGATAGAAGGTCAACGCAGTGGGGGAAAACACAGAATTCAAAATGGCATGAGACAGGCACAGTGGATCCCTTTATAAGAACAGGATAAAATCAAAATTAGCATAATTATCTCTTATAGCTGAACAAATAAGGGTGATCTACACGGAGCGGTGGCTACACCCCTAAACAAAGACATGGAGAGGGGTGACCTGCATGGAGCGGCTAGTACACCTACTCTTGCCGCCTTGTTGGGCAGACTAGATGGACCATACTGGTCTTTATCTGCCGTCATATACTATGTTACTATGTAACCCAGTAGGGATCTGTATAAATGTTGAAATGAAAATAATAATAATAAACATGTATACACTGAAGGAGAGAGAGACAATAATACAAATGCTTGAAAGGCATAAATGATGCATAAAAGCCATACATTTTGGGGTCAAAAGGACGATCCAGAATAAAAGTTGCAGATATGAGCCTCTAGAGTCAATTAAGAAAGTACTTCTTCACAAAATTGGTGATAGCTGTATGGAACAGCTGTTCAGTGGAGATGGTAGTGGCAGCAGAAACAATAACTGCATGGGGACTGCAGAATTACAGTAGGAGGGCTTTGTGGTCTTTATTTGCCATTATTTTCTGTATTTGTATTTCTATTTCTATGACATTACAATCCTCCCAGGCTTTTTATGCAAGATACTGGGTTTTCTACAACTACTACTACAGATCATTTGTATAGCGCTACAAGGTGTACACAGTACTGTACAGACACATGTAAAAGACAGTCCCTGCTTATCAGAGCTTACAATCTAGTCAAGATAGACAACATAGCAGTTGTGGATAAAGATATATCTAGTGGAATGGTAAGGAAACACATAGTAGATTAAGTGGATCAGGATCTAAAAGTGGCCTATATAAATCCGTGCTTGTAGCACACTTACTCAATAGTTCAGAAGGCTGCTGTGTGCATGAATTTCTATAGGGGATTTGTGTCAGCAGCCACTATATTCACTATACCAATCACTATATTCTTTAAGCTTTCCTCAGTCTCTTTCTTATTTGCTTACTTTATCATTCCTCCTCATCAACTTGTACTTTTAATACTGAAATAAGTGATTTGTAGCACAAATATCTAATTTCAGTCCTTTGTATGAAAAACACAATAGCATGATACCTATACGAGATTATGCTGGGGTCATTACATTTGTTGCTGTAACAGAATAAATTCAAGGATCCAACAAAGCTATCACAAGAGAGCTGACAATGAAAGAGAATTTCATCTCTATGAGCTGATCTAGTGCTGCACTCAACAAGAATAACTAGGGGCAAGAACCTGAACGCTGGGATCTAGGCACACTTCCAAGGCTTCACTTTCCCATTTTCCTATCTTCTTTGCATTAGGAGACTGCCATAGAACAGGATAAATGAATATAATAGTCAATGCAGTGATTGCAAGATTTAGTCCTCAAATGAACTAAAAAACCTCTGTGTTCTTTTCGCTTCAAGTCTGTTTAAAAGTATTTTACTCATGCATCTAAAATTACTTGCCACTGCATGAATCAAAAATGACTTGTCACTGCATGAGTCAATATAACTCATTCATATGATCCCAAGCTTGCTTCCTCCGTTGGGGCTGGTGATTGGTTTGTTTGGCCCCGTCAACCATAAAAGGTGTCCCCTGCCCATGGGGGGAAACATCCTGCTAGCTGAGTCCTTGAAACAGTGTGTACATTTTAGGCCTTAGCAAGTACATACTAACTAGTGCCCAGAGGCAAGTATACTGCATTATTTCTACTCTATGCACCCACTGAAGTCTCATTTGCACATGATGTTCCTTCTTTTACATGGCAGAGCATGTACTCACTAACACTGTTGGGACCCATTGAGGATGCATGCTAGGACCTCAGGGCAGTGCATACTATTTAGTGTGTCAGTAGAGTGCATGCTAAGCTTTAGTGCATAGGGCCCATAGTAGCATACAGAAAAGTGTTGAAATGGGTAAAAGGGGCAACATATGGAAAGCAGTGTGTATAAATGCCCGTAGCATGGGAAATAAGATCCTAGATGTTGAAACTTTAATGGAAGAGGCTGACTTGGATTTAGTGGCAGTTACAGAAACATGGCTCACAGAAAATCAGGACTGGGATGTAACTATACCAGACTATACTTTTTTCAGAAAGGACAGGGTAGGAAGAAGGGGAGGAGGAGTGGCACTGTATGTAAAAAATAATATTAAAGCTTTGGAACTACAGAGCTTAAAAGGGAGAGAGGAGGCACTGTGGGTTAAACTAGAAAAAGGGAAAGAGAAATCTATTTGCATTGGCGTGATATACAGACCTCACTCACAGGAGGAAGCGGTGGACAGAGAGTTAATTGAAGACATACGCAGCATTGCCAGGAAACGAGAAGTGCTACTGACAGGGGATTTCAATATGCCAGATGTTAATTGGCACATTCCTGCTGCAGCATCATCTAGAAGTAAGGAGAGCCTGGATTCTCTAGTGGAAGAACTATTTAGGCAACTGGTAACAGAACCCACACATGAAGGGGCCATACTGGATTTGATGCTTACCAATAATGAAAGTGTTTCTGATGTTATAGTCTGAGATCATTTTGCATCCAGTGATCACCAGATGGTGTGGTTCAGTATTAGGACTAGGGCTGCTAAAATCCATTCAAAAGCGAGGGTCTTAGACTTTAGGAAAACTAACTTTGCCAAGATGGGCCAATACCTCAGAGAGTCGTTAGTGGGATGGGAACAGCTGGGGATGTAGAAAAATAGTGGGCAAAACTGAAAGGGGATATTTTAAGAGTAACCAACCAAAGGAAGATCGCTATGGTTTTCAAAAGAAGTAGCTGAAAAGGTGAAGAATAAGAGGGAGGCCTTCATGAAATACAAGAGATCACAGAGAGAGGAATACAGGCAGCTATATTTGGAAAAACTTAGAGAAGCTAGCAAAGTAGTCAGGAAAGCAAAGATTCAAAAAGAGGAGGAAATAGCTGATGCAATAAAATGGGGGAGTAAGATGTTTTTCAGATATGTTAGTGAGAAGAGGAAGGGCAAAAGTGATATTGTCAGATTCAAGAATGAAGGGGAGGAATATGTAGAAGCTAATGAGGATAAAGCAGAAGTGCTTGTTCACAGATGAAGAACCAGGACCAGGACCTCATAAAACACACACAAACAGGAACAGAAGCGAAGGGCATCTTCAACAATTTTTAGAAGACTGTGTTTGTGAGAAACTAGCTAAACTTAAAGTAGACAAAGCGATGGGACCGGATGGAATACATCCTAGAATACTGAGGGAAGTTGGGGACTTTCTAGCAGCTCCACTGATTGACCTTTTCAATGCCTCGTTGGAGTCAGGATTGGTGCCAAAGGAGTGGAGAGAGGCACACGTGGTCCCGTTACACAAAAGCAGAAGAAAGGATGTGGTCGAAAACTACAGGCTGGTTAGTTTAACTTCAATGGTGAGTTAATTGTTGGAAGTGCTGCTGAAAGAGAAAATAGTGAGGTTTCTAGAGTCCAGCAGATTACAGGATCTGAGGCATCATGGATTCACCAGAGGTAAGTCTTGTCAAACAAATCTAATTAATTTCTTTGACTGGGTGACCAGGGAGTTGGACTGAGGGAGAGGTGGGAGGTGACAAAGGGTACAGATAAATAGAGCTTACTCTGAGGAGAAGGAGGTTACCAGTGGTGTGCCCCAGGGATCTGTCCTTGGTCTGATTCTTTTTAACAGAAGGGCTGTCTGGTAAGGTTTGCCTCTTTGAGTAGACACCCAGGAAGGTGTAGATAACATGAAGAGGGATCTAGCTAAGCTTGAAGAATGGTCTAGAATTTGGTAGCTGAGATTTAATGTTAAGAAATGCAAGGTCATGTATTTGGGCTGCAGCAATCCAAGGGAGCAATGTAGTTTAGGGGGTGAAGTACTTTTGTCCACTAAAGAAGAACGGGACCTAGGCGTGGTTGTGTCTGATGATCTTAAAGTAGCTAAACAGGTAGAAAAGGCGACAGCAAAAGCTAAAAGGATGCTTGGGTGTATACGGAGAGAAATGGCTAGCAGAAAAAAGGAGGTGATAATGCCTCTGTATAAGTCTTTGTTGCGACTTCATTTGGAGTATAGTGTGCAATTCTGGAGACCGCACCTTCAAAAGGATGTGAACAGGATAGAGTCGGCTACTAAAATGATTAGTGGGCTTCATTATAAAGCATATGAGGACAGACTGAAGGATCTTAATATGTACACCTTAGAGGAAAGGCGGGATAGAGGTGATATGATTGAGATGTTTAAATACCTCCATGGCATAAATGTTCAGGGAGAGAGCCTCTTTCAATTGAAAGCAAGTTCTGCTATGAGGGAACATGGGATGATGGTGAGAGTAGTGGATCCATGGAATAGTCTCCCAGTGGAGGTGGTAGAGATGAGGCATAAATGCACAGGGGGAGAGCCTCTTTTAATAGGCACATTCACACTGAAATGGCTAAAGGTATGTGGATACAAAAGAACCTGCACACTTTGATGCTATGTAGCTTATTGAAAAGCTTTAGGAAAGCCGATCTTGTTCTTCCTCTAATAGTTTCTGCTTCTATTTCCTTGCATGCGTCGTTGTAGTACTTTTCCTTGTCCTGTCTTGCTGCACGTTGGAAATCTCTGTTGAGTTCTGAGATTGTCTTTCTTTCTCCTCTGGCTTTAGCTTCTCTGCATTTCTGGGCAATTTTCAGAGTTTCTTCCGTCATCCATTTTGGCCGTTTTTGCTTTTTCACCTTTTGTAGAGACTTCTCGCTTTCTTCCAACACAACCTTCTTGATGTCATTCCATAACTCTTCCGGAGCTCTGTCATTTGTATCTAAAGCAGCAAATCGATTTTGCAGGCAGTCTTTAAATTCCAATGGTATATTCTCAAGGTCATATTTTGCTGCATTCATGAGTGGTTTGCTTTTTTTCAACTTTAGCTTGAGTTTGCATACTAGTAGTTGATGATCTGTACCACAGTCAGCTCCAGGTTTTGTCTTTGTTGATGTTATAGAGCTTTTCCATCGTTGACTTCCACAGATGTAGTCAATTTGATTTTTATACAATCCATTGGGTGAAGTCCATGTGTACAGTCGCCGCTTGTGTTGCTGGAAGAAGGTGTTTGAGATGAATAGATCATTGGTCTTGCAGAATTCTATCAGTCTTTTTCCAACTTCATTTCTGTTGCCAAGTCCATATTTTCCAACTACTTTGCTTTCCTAAAGATTGGCTTTCCTAAAGCTACGAGAGTTAAAGAAAAAGTTCCAGCCTCGAATTGGAATGTTACAAGATGCTCAAGGTTCTATGTTGAATGATGCTGAGAAGATCAAGAAAAGGTGGAAGGAATATACAGAGTTTTTATATGATAAAGATCAAGTGGACCAACAGCCGTTTCAACCTGTACCTTATGATCGGGAACCATAAGAAGAAGTTGAAGCAGCATTGAAAGCCTTATCAAAGAACAAAGTACCAGGCATTGATGGCATTCCTATAGAAGTATTGCAGTAATCTGATGCAGCTGTTACCATACTTACAAGGCTCTGCCAAGAAATATGGAAGACAACATCATGGCCAACTGACTGGAAAAGATCTGTGTTTATACCAATACTAAAGAAAGGTGATCCAACTGACTGTGGAAATTATCGAACAATCGCTCTGATCCCACATGCCAGCAAGATTCTACTAAAGATTATTCAAAAGAGACTACAACCATACCTGGAACAAGAACTACCTGAAGTGCAGGGTTCAGGAAAGGGCGAGGAACGAGAGACATCATTGCAGATGTGAGATGGATCCTTGAAAAGACTAAAGAATACCAAAAGGATATCTATTTGTGCTTTATTGACTATAGCAAGGCTTTTGACTGTGGAAACCATGAGAAACTCTGGGCCACATTAAGAAGCATGAGTATACCAGAACACCTGATCGTTCTCTTGCGCAATCTGTACATTGATCAAGAAGCAACAGTTCGAACGGAACAAGTAGAAACAGAATGGTTTAAAATAAGCAAAGGTGTAAGACAAGGCTGCATACTTTCCCCCTACCTGTTTAATTTATATGCAGAACAAATCATCAGAGAAGCAGGATTGTATGAAGACAACAGAGGTGTGAAGATTGGTGGAAGACTCATCAACAACCTTCGCTATGCCGATGATACTACATTACTGGCTGAAAGTGAAGATGATCTGAAACATTTGCTTCTCACAATCAAAGAACATAGTCTCAAAATGGGCCTGCACCTTAATGTAAAGAAGACAAAGATCATGACAACTGGCATAATCAACAGGTTCATCGTTGAAGGAGAAGAAATTGAAATTGTGAACAACTTTAACCTACTTGGATCAACTATCAATAAAGAAGCAACAAGCAGTCAAGAAATCAGACGACGCATTGCTCTTGGCAGAACGGCTATGAAAGACCTAGATAAGATTCTCAAGAGCAGAGATGTCTCTCTCCATACAAAGATTTGACTTGTTTAAGCCATGGTATTTTCAATAACATCATATGGATGTGAAAGCTGGACAGTGAAAAAGACAGACAGGAAGAAAATTGATGCCTTTGAATTATGGTGCTGGCGGCGAATACTGTGTATACCATGGACTGCCCGAAAAACAAACCAGTCGGTACTAGAGGAGATCAAACCTAAGCTTTCTTTAGAAGCTCAGATGACAAGACTTCGACTTTCATACTTTGGACACATCATGCGAAGAGAGAGATCATTAGAGAAAGACATCATGCTTGGCAAGATAGAAGGTCAACGCAAAAGAGGAAGGCCAGCAATGAGATGGATCGATACAATAACAGCAGCTACGGGTACCAGTCTGTCAACAATGAGCCGCCTGACTGAAGACCGAACACAATTTAGGATAGCTATCCAGAGGGTCGCCATGAGTCGACTCCGAGTCGACAGCACTTAACAACAACAGCTTATTGAAATTTGCCAATGTAAGATTATTCATATGTCTAATTCTTTCTCTGAAAATGTTTTTGTTACTGGCACATCATGTGAATGGAAATCCGAGCTGTGTCTCACTGTTTCCTGCATTTCCATGATCACTTGTCAAGGTAGTTCACGCTCAAAAGCAGTCAAAAAGAATGGAGCAGTTCTCACTTATGCATGTTTGAAATGAGTTAAAGGAAATTCAGTGTAACTGGTTCCCAGCTGATTGTATTAAAAATGTCAAATACCTTTTAGAGGTATGAATTACATTCATCCCTTTGCATTTTGCTGACTGTGCCATACAGCATGCTCTGTAACACATCCTGCCAGGCAGGTTCCTTTTTATTCCACACCAGTGTGCAGTGAGCGGAACAACATGAGCTGATGAAGCACAAGAAAAATAATGTCCTTTGATACCGCTAGGCCTGCAGCTTTAAATAACGCATCATTTGGGGGTCAGATTCTTGAAGATTTGAAAGTACTTCACCTAGAATGAAACTGTCAGGCTGAATTGGGGGTGATTAGGCATGCGCAAGCAGCTTGACATATATTCAGTCACCAATACCGCCAAGAGCATCCAAGGAGTTTGGTTGACATTAATATTGCAGGGTAAGGCTACCAGCTGAGCTTAAGAGAACTGGACAGTGGCCTCAGTCTTTTCCTTGCTTTAAGTTAGAGGCAAAAGTGATGGCCAATAGAATCTCTTGGTAAAGTAGTTTCCTTTATAGCCTGAAACAATTAATTATGCAACTGCAGTGCTGTCGATTAGGTATCTATTGTTGAATGTGTGAAGAATGAAAAGCATCTTGTAAATGGCTTCTAGAAGGCTATGGGGCCGATTCAAAGCACAAAGTCATGATCTGCTTTGCAAACATGACTATGCATTAATGCTGCAATTAGCATGCACAGTCGTGTTTATGAAATTTCGTATGTGCTGTTAGTTCAAACTGCAAAATCTAGCACTTGTGAAAGTGTTAGCAAAATTTAAACTAAGAGGGATACTTATTAAAGTGCATTATGGGAATAACGTACATTATTTGGCCTTTAATGCATGTTAAAGGGAAATAGCATGAGTTATTTTACCCTAACACAATTTTGTAGCACAATGCATGTTAAATACTAATTTATTTGGTTTTATATACCGCACTATTTAAAATCAGCATGGTTTACAGTAAAACAACTCGTTAATGAAATGCAAAGCATGCAAATACATGCAAAAACATTATTCATGGAAAGTAATGCCAGCTCAAAGCTAACATTTGGTCTGCTGTTCTTGGCCACCATTTTAAATGGGTAAGTGTAACATAGCAATGGCAAGGCCCCCCGGTCTCCCAGTCCAGACCCCAAATTTCCCCCAAAAAACAACACAGCTTGAACCCTAGCGGTAGTACCACTTTGAAAATGGTTCTACCAGATGCAGGGGTGACTGGGGATTGCTCCAGCTCCAGACCACTGGGCCACTATTGAACACTTAAGGTGGGCCTGCCGCCTGGGGAGACATTGGGGCAGTTAAGGTGTCTATTTTGAGCGGGAGGTCTTCTTGATCTTCTTGAGGTGGGTCCAGATTGTGAGTTTGGGGAGGGGGTCAGTCTTAGACTATTGTCATTTCGTAAGGGCTTGGGGTCTGGACTGGGGGGGGCGGGTGACTTACCATTGTGATGTTGCACTCCCCTTTAAGATGGTGGCTGGAAGCATTGGGCCATGTGTTGGCAGCCCGATGCCAGGAAAGTAATGCCAGCTTTGAGCTGCTGTTATTTTTCCCTGGAATAGCACAGCTTGTGAGGTTGATCACAGGTTGAATTATTACTTTACTGTGGGAATTACTAACCTTTGGTACAGAGTTACTACAGGTTAGGGACTCCTGCAGCAAATTAAGCTGTGGTAAAATCCAAGATTTTACCACAGCTTTGAAACTAGCTCCCTAAACTGCCATGAGCTGAAATTAAATTACACACCCTGAAATTTTTTGAGAGAAATTTTGTGGAAAACATAACTATACCTCTAGGAGTTGCAGTTACATTTTTTTGCAAAAAAAGTCTGTGATCTCATATGGACATGTTTGCAAAAAAAAAAAAAAGTGATCTGAATTTGCATAATATTTAAACGAGAACGCACTCAAACAGAAGCATTCTTCTAAAGACAGTATCGTCAGGATTGCTTATGGACTGAGAACTGGTGTAAATTCTGCCCAAGCAGCCCCAACAATGTGTGGGGGCGGGGGGGGGGGGGCATACAGCAGCAGCGATAGCGACAGCAGCATGGCAAGCTTACATTATTATGTTTGCTGTGCTGCTTTGCTCTTGTAAGTCTGCTGTGGGCCCAACAGCTGTTCTTTACCAGGCCAAAGTCTTGCAATAACAGCCACACTGTGAGACTTCAGCTCAGTTTGGAGGGGAACAGCCACCAGGCCACAGCGCGCTTCTAAGAGTGGAGCAGCATGGGAAACATGATAAAGTAAGTTCGCTGTGCTGCTGCCGCCGCCGCTGAATGGGGGAGCACCGCACAAAGGGGGGGCCCACACAGGGGTTGTGTCACCACCACGACAGTGGGGTCCCTCAGCAAAATTTATTTTGAGGACCCCTCATTCTATCTTATGCCACTGGGACTGAGATAAGTAAATTTTATTTAAATGAATGAATTAAGGAATATTTCCTCTATTGTGGACTTTCTATGGATGGAGATAAATGGAATGGGCCAATGATGAAATATATGGAGAGTTGTAGGCTTAATATGCTCTCTATTGATATCTGAGGTCTCTGAGGCTATAGAAACATGACAGCAGAAAAAGGCCATATGGCCTATCTAGTCTGCTCTTCCATATCAACTACAATAGTCCCCTTTTTTCAAAGAAACATAGAACCAGGTGTACATGAAACTGTTGGGTTAAAATGAATATGTAGGAGCAAAACCTCAGCGGCTTTCCCAGCTTTCTTCCTGCATATACTGTGGAGGTTTTGGACTTACTGTGGAGACCTGCGATGCCTACATTGGCAAGTAGCTTGAGGAGTCCTGCAGTGCCTGCCAATGTAGGTTTTGCGGGTCTCTGTGGTAAGTGCAAGGGTAGGACAGGTAGTGATTGGATGGACAGAGCTCTTACTAGCTCTGTCCCCCTCGATCACTACAGAGCCCTCCCCATGTCCTGATTGGTCCCCCTCCTGATCCAACAATATTGTTGGTGTGACGTATGTACAGATCCATGGCACCAACAATATGAAAACAGTAGCTTTCCCTCCCCTTCAGCACTGATTCCCTTCAGAGAGCTCTGGATCCCCATGGATAACTGTCCAGGGGAGGTAAATTGGTGTATCCCCTAGCTAAGACTACTATCCTGGCTAGTCAGTCAGGCCCTGGCTATTCCCCTTTCCAATCCTTTAAAAGCCCCTGGCTAAAACCAATAACTCCTGGCTAGTCAGCCAGCCTAAGGAGTCTGCCCAGCCCTCTCCAACCATTACCTTAGATTTCCTGGTGGTCTAGTGATGAACGGGGCAAGAGTGGTCCTCCCTGCTCCTGCCCCCATCTTCGTGGCTGCACAAAATAGCCACAATCATGCGATCTTGAGCTCCTGGCCTCCTCATTTGTACTCACAAATATGTCATGATCTTGTGGTGCTACCACCTAGTGTCAGGATGCTAGATGGCAGCACTGCATGATCACGACCATTTTGTGCAACAGTGAAAACATGGCCAGGAGCAGGGAGGACCACTCCAGCCCCTGTTCACCACTTCAAATGCAATGTGTGCCTTCGAGTCCATCCTGACTCCTGGCGACCCAGAAGCTCCTGGGTTTTCTTGGCAGTGTCACTGGAAGTAGATTGCCAGGCCTTTCTTCCGAGGCAATGGAGGGTTAAGTGACTTGCCCAAGGCCACAAGGAGTGCTAGTGGGAATTGAACCCTGGTTGCTTGGTTACCAAGCCAGTGTTCTAACCACTAGGGTACTCCTCCACTCCTTGTTCACCACTAGACCACCGGTAAATCTAAGGTAATGGTTGGAGAAATTGAACATGGCTAAAACCAAACTTCTTATTTTTCCACCTAAACCCTTATCCCCCCTTCCTCCTTTCTCTATCACTGTTGTCAATACTATTTCCTCAGCCCACAACTCTGGGGTCATCGACTCCTCTCTTTCTTTCTCCACATATTTTCACCAGTTTGCTAATGTCTGTTGTTTCTTTCTCTATAACATTAACAAAATTCCCCCCTTTCTCTCTGAACAGACAACTAAAATGCTTGTCCACTCTCTAATAACCTCCCCTCTTAATTACCCCCTTGCTGGTCTCCCTCAGAGTCATCTCTTTCCCCTTCAATCTGCTCAGAACTCAGCTGCGTGGCTAATCTTCCACCAGCCCCGATATACTCACATAACCCTTCTTCTCAAATCACTTCAATGGCTCCCCTTCCGTTTCCATATCCATTTCAAACTTCTCCTTCTAACCTATAAATGCATTCACTCTACTGCCCCTAATTACCTTTCCTCTCTCCTCTCTCCCTACACCCCTCCTCTGGCTTTCTTCTCTCTATGCCCTTTTCTTCTACTGCCAACTCCAGATTTCACTCTTTTCACCTTGCTGCTCCTTATGCCTGGAAGAAACTTCCTGTATCCTTACTTCAAGTCTCATCTTTCCCCCTCTTCAAATCAATGCTGAAGGCTTACCTCTTTGAGGCCGCTTTTGGATTTGAATCCATTGTTCCCCTTGTGTCTCCTCTCCCTTTGAACCCATTACTTCTCTTGTATTGTGCTGTCTGTCTTAACTAGATTGTAAGCTCTATGAGCAGGGACTGTCTCCTATACGTATTTGGGAAAGACAAAGCTTTTATTTTACCAATAACCTGAGAGATTCCGCCGAAAAGACCTGACACAGGCCATGTTACTAGAAACCTGGTAGGGTGTCGGGTCTTTTCGGTGGAATCTCTCAGGTTATTGGTAAAATAAAAGCTTTGTCTTTCCCTACCACGTTTCTAGACTGGGTTTCTTCATTTGCTTTTGTTGGTGGACTACTTTCTATACGTATTTGTACAGTGCTGTGTATGCCTTGTAGTGCAATATAAATGATTATAGTAGTAGTAGCAATGGTTGGGGGACCTGGGGGAGCCTCTTAGGCCAGCTGATTATTTGGGAGTTATTGGCTTTAATGGGGGTGGGGGTTGGGGGCCCGATTGGCTAGCCAGGTTTTTTTTAAACAATCAGCAGAGGGGTTGCCAGGGCCCAATTGACTAGGTGGGATGGCAGTTCTAGTCAGGGGGCACATTGATCCCCTTGGACAGTTCCCGATTGGGACTGGGAGCTGTCTGGTGGTAGGGGAGGGGGGGATTGGTGCTGAAGCAGGGGACATCCATTGTTTTGATATTGTTGGTACTGTGGAGGGGGCTTAATCAGGGTATTGGGGGGCTGCTAGCCTCCAGGGCAGACGACCACTGCTAAGTGGCAGCCATGATTAGGCCATTTTTGGTAGCCACTGCATGAAATAGTTTTGCTTGGTGACTGCCAAAAATAGGAACGCCAACTCCCAACCCTGATCCTGCCTTTCCCCCAGATCCACTGTGTGAAATGCAGATATTGCAGAAAAGTGGCTGCAATATTTGCATTTCTCCTGCGTTAGCTGCTACCACTGGGCAATAGACCTGCATTAGTCCTGCAATAGCAGCTAACACCCTTTTTTGACATGCTCCTCTGAGTAAGTACTTATCTGACAGAAATATCCCAACCCTTAGATGGAATAAGTGCATCTGAGTCTTAAGGATTTAAGAGATGAAGATATTCACACGTGTGAGTGGAAATCCTTTATGGTCAGGTTCATAAGAAGGGTCGAGGGAATATCTATACAGACTCCATCTCCTGCAAATCTCTAATATATTTCTGAAGGCCCTGAATATTTCTCAAAGAAACCCTTTTATGAAGAATCCAAGATATTTTCACTATAGAGCCCAAAATAGCAGGGGTGGTGATATATTTTTCTATTTTCTTTCTGATGATTGTTCAGTTTTCATAGCACATTTGTAGTATGTCAACTTTAGCTAATATTTTCTCTTTGAGTCTCTCTCTATATATCTATCATCATTGTCACATATCATTCTCTATATTAATACACAACATACCGAGAAGATTGTATCTTCCTGTGTGATCTGTGGTTCTAGATTACATAAGTCCATTGAAACAGATTTAAACAGGTTGCTGTCTATGACTGGACACACTAATATGAAATCCCATTGTTGTCTAGCAATGCAGCATCAAGGCACAACTGCACCTTCTCTGTTCTCTGCAACTAAGACATATTAACCAGCGTCCTCATGATCTAGTGCAAGGGCCATAGAATGGGAGTGATCCATCTCAAGCTTCTTCATTTTTCCTGCTTTACTGAATTACCTGGACAGCTCAGAATACAAGCTTGCCAGCGCCCGTCTGGTGGCTTTGGTGATAAGTGCTGGGCACTGCCATGCAGCAGGTCTTCTACTGGACCTTCACAGTGTGTCTTTTACAAATGACCGGCTCAAAGGTTTCTGCTGCCCTAGGCAGGCTAGCTCTCCCCCCCCCCCCCCAGGGTGGTGCAGGTCTTATCCTCCTGCCCCTGGCATCCATAATCTCACCTGGGGCAAGGGTGGGGCGGCACTGTGATCCCACCATTCTTGAAAGCAGCAGGAAAGCAAGCTGCTTTGGCGGTGCCACGGAGGGCTTTGAAGCACTGGCACACACAGATGGCTTTGAAGCGGCAGGCCATGAGTACAGTACATGCATGTGCCCCAATGCTTCAAAGCCTGTCCTGGTGCTCTGTCACTACTTTCGTGAATGGAGGGATCGCAGTGCCGCTTCCATTCTTTGCTGGACTGACACTGAGGATTCTGCTGAGGTAGAATTTACTGCCTTCTGGGGGTGGAAGGGTGGGAAAATCATGGTCATTGCTTCAGGACCCATGATTGCAGGGTTCCAGAAAGAATCCTGGTGTATGGCCCATGGCATACAGGACCATCACTGCAATAAGCACACTATGAAGGTTGAGGGGGAGGAGGAATGAAACAAGATAGTTATCAATGAAGGCTCATGGCACCAAGATTGCAGCCCGGATTCCAAATGACCTGGAAATACAAAGCAGTAGAAGGAAACTGCCAAGTCCAAATCAGACTATACACAATTCTAAATATGAAATACGCACTTAACCAATCAGGGTCAACGGGCTTTACACAGAACTTTTTCAGTTTCTGCTTTGCAACTACAAAAAAAGCCAGACATATAAAATGCCACAATACCCTTTCATTTGTTCTTTTTTTTTTGCTCCAAGAAGTCCATTTCTCATTGGCCACTGATTTAGTGCTCCTTGGCAAAATAACGGATCTAGTTTTTGTTATGGGAATTAACTTCCTGCTGACATATTAGGCAAAAACAGATGACTCTCCCTTTCTTCTGCTTCTGTTCGGGGTCCAGGAAAAGAAAGACAAGCTGTTTTACTACACAAAATATTTCATTCTGAAAAACCTAGAGGGCCTTTTATGTTGCAGGATTGATTTTTCTTTACTTCGAGCATGAATATCAATAAAGCAGAGGTTATGTCCTAGCTTAAAAGCAAGGCGTGATTTATGAGGACATTCAGCTACAGTTACAGTGGATTAATCTTAAGTATACTGTACTGGCGTTAGGGCTGCTTGACTTTTCTTTTAGATCATCTGTCATCTGATGATAAGTGACAGTGGGACATAGGGCATACCATAAACAATATTTTCTTACTTCAGACTTGAGCAGCAAGGAGAGACACCTTCACTTGCTCCCTTCACTTGCTGACGTTTTTGAGCCCAATATTCAGTGCCAAGAACTGGCGCTGAACTTTAAACCCGGATATTCAATGTCAGGGCCATATCCGGGCTACAGCACTGAATATCGAGCTGCCTGGATTGCTGTAAAGCTAACCGGGCAGCTGTGATATTCAGCCACTGTCCGGTTAGCTTCTGTGGTGAAATTTAGGCAGGGTTTCCTGCACCTGACTTTCACCACGTGGCGCTAAGCAGGTAGTGACTCAGTATTGCCGCTGCCCGGTTAGTGACGTGTCCCACCTCATAATGCCCCTGGCACGCCCCGATGCTAACACAATTAATGCCACTAAATATCCCACAGAGTGGCATTTGCACAGTTTTCAGGTCTGAAAAATGTGTAAATGCCTTTAAATATCCCACCCTCATGTTTTGGACTGAGATTGTTTGCTAATATTCTCCTCATCTGATCCAAATTAATCTTGGTGAATCAGTGACAATGTCCTGACCAGTTGCACTGAACCAGATGGGGAAAGAGTCTTTGCTGATTCCATACTGAACCTTTTAGTGTGGATGGTTTCTGTCCTTTAATTGGCACATCAGTGCTCTTTAGCAAAACGATAAATGAAAAAGCCACGTAGTAACTGTCATAGGCAATATTGCACTTTTCTGCAGTCAATATGGGCTGATTTAGAATCAAAGGAGAGTCAATCCAAGCACCAGAGATCCATCCGCGTAAATATCCAGGTATGGACATTTCTGATGACCTATATGTGTCCTTCATTTTTCCCCTTGCTGTGCCATCTCTTCAATGCTCATGCAAAAATATAGAAGAGATAAGAGACTTACTATTCCTTGCTCACCATTCGAGCTCACCACCTAATTGCAGTCATTGTCCTTTTTTGATTGCTTCCGGCTTTACCCTTGAATGGGGGGGGAGGGAGGGAAGAGGGGGTGCAGGTAGAGTTCATTCAGCTCCTTTGATTTGCATTCTCTCTTCCCCTCCCACTTCTATGGCTCCACATCACTCTGTCTTTCTGATGTTAACTCTCCCTAATATTTTCCCCTCATTCCAAAAACTCCAAGTTTCTACTCCTTATCATCTTCTCCTTATTGTCCCCACCTTCTTGGAGCAGCTGGTTCATGAACCAACCAGAGGGGAAGCCATTTTGGACCTAGTCCTTAGTGGAACACCAGATCTAGTGCAAAAGATAAGGGTGCTGGGGCCACTTGTCAATAGTGATCATAGCATAGTTGCATTTGATTTAATTAATGGAAGATGGATGGTAAGGAAATCCACAGTACTACCTTTTAACTTTTGAAAGGGAGACTATGATAAAATGAGGAAAATAGTTTAAAAAAACCTAAAAGGAGCAGTTGCAAAGGTTTTAAAGACTTACATCAAGCTTGGGTGTTGTTTAAAAATATTATCTTGGAAGCCCAGACCAGCTGTATTCCACGCTTTGAAAAAAGTGGAAGGAAGTCCAAAAAACAGCCAGCATGCTTTAAAGGTGAGGTCAGAGAGACTGTTGTTGCCAAAAAAAAGTATCTTTCAGGAAATAGAAAAAAAAGCCAAATGACGAAAACTGGAAACAGCACAAGCACTGGCAAGTTAAATGCAAGGCATTGATAAGGCAGGCAAAGAGAAAATTTGAGAAGAAGCTTGCTGTGGAAGCAAAAACATATAATAAAGACTTTTTCAAGTATATTCGTAGCAAAAAACCTGTGAGAGAGTCAGTTGGACCATTAGATGATAGAGGGGTAAAAGGGGCACTAAGAGGGGACAAGGCCATAGCGGAGAGACGGAATGAATTCTTTGCTTTGGTCTTTACTGAGGAAGATGTACGGATCTTACCCATGAATGAAGTGGTATTTAAAGGTGATACTGTGTAAGAATTGAAAGAAATGTTGATACATCGGGAAGATGTATTACAACTATTTGATAAACTGAAGAGTAGCAAATCATCTGGACCGAATGGTATACATCCAAGGATGTTGAAAGAACTGAAATATGAGATTGCAGATCTGCTATTAGTAATCTGTGAACTATACCTGAAGATTGGAGGATGGCCAATGTAATGCCAATTTTTAAAAAGGGTTCTAGGAGTGATCCGGGAAACTACGGACTGGTGATCCTGACGTCAGTACTGGGAAAAATGGTAGAAATCATAATAAAGAACAAAATTACTGAACATGTAGATAGTCATGGCTTAATGGGAGACAGCCAACATGGCTTTAGACAAATAAGATCTTGTTTTACTAATCTGTTATGTTTTTTTGAAGGTGTGAATAACCAGGTAGACCTAGGTGAGTCGGTTGATATAGTATAACTGGACTTTCAGAAAGCCTTTGATAAGGTCCCTGATCAGAGACTTTTGGCAAAACTAAAAAGTCATGGGATAGGAGGCAGTGTACTATTGTGGATCAGGAACTGGTTAAAAGATAGAAAGCAGAGGGTAGGGCTAAATAGTGAATTTTCCCAATGGAGAATGGTGAATAGTGGAGTACCCCACGGATCTGTGCTGGGTTCGCTGCTTTTTGACATATACATAAATGACCTGGAAAAGGGAATAACGAGTGAGGTTATCAAATTTGCGGATAACACAAAACTATTTAATGTTGTTAAAACCCATGAGGATTGTGGAAAATTGCAATAGGATCTTGATAAATTGGAAGACTGGGCATTTAAATGGCAGATGAAATTTAATGAGGACAAGTGCAAAGTTATGCACCTAGGAAAGAAAAACCCAAACTATGTTCCACAAGGTTCCACATTAGGATCCACATTAGGAACCACCACCCAGGAAAAAGATTTAGGCATCATCGTGGATAACATGTTAAAACCCTCCGCCCAGTGTGCAGCGACGGCCAAGAGAGCAAATAGAATGCTAGGTATCATAAGGAAAGGATTGTAAAAGATATTATAATGCCTCTGTATCGTTCCATGGTAAATTCTACCTCAGCAGAATACCTTGAATATTGTGTGCAATTCTGGTCACCGTATCTTAAAAAGGACATAGCGTTATTAGAAAAGGCACAGAGAAGAACCACCAAAATGGTAAAGGGGATGGAAGGATACCCCTATGAAGAGAGGCTGAAAAGGTTAGGATTCTTCATCCTGGAAAAGAGACAGCTGAGGGGATATATGATAGAGGTCTATAAATTAATGAATGGAGTGGAACGGGAAAACATAGATCGAATGTCTATGTCATCAGAATATAGAAAGACTAGGGACATGCAACGAAGCTACAGGGTAAACTATTTAAGACTAATAAGAGAAAATATTTTTTCACTTAACGTGTAATCAAACTGTGGAATTTGTTACCAGAGGATGTAGTAAAAGCTGTTAGTGTAGCTGGGTTTAAAAAAAGTTTGGACAAGTTCCTGGAGGAAGGGTCCATAAACCATTATTAAAAGGGACCCAGAATATCACTGCTTGAGCTAATACAAGCATTGTGGAACCTGTGTCTTTTGGGGAAACTGCTAGGTACTTATGACCTAGATTGACCACTGTTGGAAACAGGGATACTGGGCTTGATGGACCTTGGTCTGACCCAGTATGGCATATCTTATGTTCTTATGTTCTCCACTACCATTTTGTCTTCTACCTTATCATCTGCTCTCGAGCTTCACTACTTTCTTCCTCTCATTCAGTCATCTCCACTCTCGCTGAGAGAACCTCACTCTCGACACCGTCGTGCCTCCTCATCTCTCTTGCGTTCTCTCCTTCTCCTTCTCTCATCTGGAGATATCAAACCCAACCATGGCCTCCCCTCGACATTTTTCATACTCCCAAGGCAGATCAATACATAACTTCTCAAACTTTATTCACATCCCTCTCCTATCTCCCTCATCTCTCCCTTTTTCATGTGCCTTGTTGAATGCACATTCTGTCTCCAATAAACGTGTCTTAATTCATGACCTCTTTATCTCTAGTATTCTGTATCTTCTGGCTCTTACTGAAACTTGGCTTCTTCTTCAGTCACTGCTCTCTGGCATGGAGGCTACCTATTCTCCCATACAACTCGGCTCATTGGCCATGGCAGTGGTATTGGGTTTCTACTTTCTCATTCTTGCCATTTTCAACTTCTCTGTCCACCTCATTCTCATTTTTTTCTTCCTTTGAAGTCCACTCCATTTGCCTATTTACTCCACTACCTCTCCGGGTAGCTGTCATTTATTGTCCTATCTCCCCCCCCCCCCCCCCCAAGAAGTCCACCTCTACCTTTCTCACTAATTGACTCATGGCTGTCTTCCTTTCTGGATGCATCTCCTCCTTCCTTTATTCTCGGAAATTTTAACATTCATATTGATGACCCTTCTGGCCTTATGCCTTAAAGCTCCTTTCCCTAACTTCCTCATTGAACCTCCACTGCTTCTACTCATAAGCATAGCCACTACCTCAACCATGTCTTTTCCTCCAACTGCTCATTCTCAAACTTCTCCACCTCAGTTCTTTCCTTATCCAACTACCACCTACTAAACTTCACCTTTAACCACCCCCTACCTCAATCTCGCCCGATCTCCACCAACATGTTTAGGAATCTTCATACAATCGACCTTTCAGCTCTCTCCACTGTTGTCTCATCACCTTTTTTCTCCACTCTCCTATCTGAGTATGTTGAAGAGGCAATGTCTTCCTATAGCACTATACTCTTCTCTGCTCTGGATGCACTCACTTCTCCTATTCCACAACCTGTGAGGTATACTGTATCTCAGCTCTGGATGTCCTTGAAAACTCACTACTTACATTCCTGTGCCTGCTCAGTTGAGCGCCTTTGGCTTAAATCTCGTATCCTTGATGACTTCCTACATTTCAAATTCATGCTAACCTCCTTCCAGTCAGCTATAGCTCTTGTCAAGCAAGAGTACTATGTCCATCTGACTCTTGCCTCTGACCCTCACTGTCTCATTTCTACACTCAACTCTCTCCTCAAAGGGCCACTTCCCTGAACCCTACCTTCGTTTTCTGCCCAGACTTTGGCTGACTATTTCCATGACAAAGTCCACAGGATTATTTTATTTATTTATTTAACTTTTCTTTCAATGTTATAAGAACATAAGATATGCCATACTGGGTCAGACCAAAGTCCATCAAGCCAAGTATCCTGTTTCCAACAATGGCCAATCTAGGTCACAGGTACCTAGCAGTTTCCCCAAAAGACACAGGTTCCACGATGCTTGTATTGGGGCAAGCAGTGGATATCCTGAGTCCCCTTTAATAATGGTTTATGGACCTTTCCTTCAGGAACTTGTCCAACCATTTTTTAAACCGGCTACACTAACAGCTTTTACTACATCCTCCGGTAACGAATTCCAGAGTTTGATTACACGTTGAGTGAAAAAAATATTTTCTCTTATTAGCCTTAAATAGGTTACCCTGTAGCTTCATTGCATGTCCCCTAGTCTTTCTATAATTTGATGGCATAAACAATTGATCTACGTTTACCCGTTCTACTATATTCATTAATTTATAGACCTCTATCATATCTTCCCTCAGCACAGATCCCTGGGGTACTCCACTATTCACTTTTCTTCATTGGGAAAATAGGCCATTTAGCCCTATCTTCTGCTTTCTATCTTTTAACCAGTTCCTCATCCACAATAGCACACTGCCTCCTATCCCATGACTTTTTAATTTCGCCAAGAGTTTCTCATGAGGGATCTTGTCAAACGCTTTCTGAAAATCCAGATGCACTATATCAACTGACTCACCTTTGTCTGTTTATTCACACCTTCAAAAAAACCACAAGACCTTCCTTGGCTATCTCCCATTAAGCTATGACTATCTACATGTTCAGCAATTTTGTTCTTTATAATGGTTTCTACCATTTTTCTCGGTACTGACGTCAGGCTCACCAGTCTATAGTTTTATGGATCACCCCTGGAAGGGGACTGGATGAGCAGAATGTGTCCAGATTCAGGCTTGGTTACATCCAGCCTGCTTCCCATACACATCAGTGGAGGAGTGGCCTAGTGTTTGGGGCAAAGTACTTCAGGCCGGAAGGTCGTGGGTTCAAATCCCACTAGAGGACAGCAACTTTGGGCTGGAAGGACTGGGGTTTCTAGTCCCACAGGTGTCCTTATGGTCTTGGGCAAGCCACTTAACCCTCCATAGCCCATGTTCCCTGTAAAATAGTTATCTCCAAGTTGTTATGCCCCGTTCAACGTAATTTCAGTTTGTTTAATGTAAACTGCACTGATGCAGAATAGCGTGGTATATAAGAGAATGTAATAAATAATAAATAAATAAATAATAAATAAACATCATCTGAGGCTCCTGTATGGAGCCTGTTGCCATGGCACTGGGATGCCATACAGGAGCCCTGATTTGCCGCAAGCAGTTCCAACAGCCTGTTCCCTGTGCCCGACCCCTGATCAGGCTTTCCATGGCTGGGATCAGGCTGCAGGGAACCCCCTGCCCCTGCTCTTATCCTCGCCTTTTTTGTCCACTGCAGTCTTCGGGGGAACTTATTCCACCTCTAAGGTGGAATAAGTTCCCTGTGCATCCTTCATCCCCTGGACGTACAGGGCCATAACCGGAATCTGCCCTGTATGTCCAGGATCAGGGTCACGCCTCAGGCCCACCTTTGCCCCTCATCCGACCCAACCCCTCCTGCCCCCATCCTGAGTTCCCCGCATAACTCCTCTATACGTGCACGGAGCTCAGGATCGGGAATCGGCCCCTGGCATCTAGTGGGGATATACGTCCAAACTGGACGTACATCCCCGCTAAACGCTGCTCGGAATGACCCCCTTCAGAGCTCTGTCTTGGGATCTCTCCTTTTCTATCTCTACACTCAGTCCCATGATGCACTTATCTCTTCTCATGTTTTTCAGTACCATCTTTACAATGATGACTCCAGGAATCCAGGCCCAGATTACTACCTGCTCATCCGACACCGATGCCTGGATGTCTCTCCATTGTCTGAAATTCAACCTGGCCCAAACTGAGCTCATCTTTCACCCTAAACCTACCTCCCCCCTTCCTCCCTTCTCTGTTTCTGTGGATAGCACTATACTGCTCCCTGTTTCCTCAGCTTGCAATCTTGGGGTCATCTTTGACTCTCTCTTTCTCTGCACACATCCAACAGATAGCTAATCGCTATTGCTTCTTTCTCTATAACATCAGCAAAATTCCTTCCTTCCTTTCTGAAGACACTACTAAGACCCTTATCCACTGTCTAGTCAACTCCCATCTTGAATGTCGCAACCTGCTCTTCACTGGTCTCCCTCTAAATCATCTCTTTCTTCTTCAATCTGTTCAAAACTCAGCTGTACGGCTTATCTTCTGCCAGTGTTGCTATGCTCACGTAACCTGTCTTCTCAAGTCACTTCACTGGCTTCCTATCCATTTCCACATCCAGTTCAAACTTCTCCTACTGACCTATAAGTATATTCATTTGGTGGCTTGTCACTACCTTTCTTCTCTTATCTCACCCTACATCCCTCCTCGGGAACTCCACTCCTTTGGCATATCCCCTTTATCTGCACCCTTTTCTGCCATTGCCATCTCCGGACTTCCTTCATTCCACCTTTCCGTTACATATTCCTGGAACAAACTACCTGAGTCAGTACATCAGGCCCCTTTATCTAGTTGTATTCAAATCTTGGCTTAAAAAACCCCCCCCCCCCCCCCTTTTAAGGCTGATTTTAAATCCTGATCCCCTTACTCTCTTTTTCACCACTTATGTGTATTTTGCCATATTAAAGCCCCCAGGTTTGTGATGTTGTTCATCTTGATTAGTTTGTAAGCTCTTATGAACAGGGACTGTCCCTTACATTTATGGGGAAAATTTTAGAAGTCCTATTCAAGCTTTGGACATCTGAAAATGGGCATAGAGATGTCTAAAGCACAAAGACATTTCCAGACCCATTTTAGAACCTAGGTCTGAGGACGTTCCTGCTGGATCTCAGAAATGTACCACTTGTTTTGGCTGAAAAACATTCAGAGGAAAAAGCACTCCATCATTACCAATACTTAGTACAATTTCAGTGATAGCAGCAGTTGGATTTGAACCCTGGTTTCCCTGTGCTTAGTCCACTACTCTAGCTATTAGGTTATTCCTAGATAGCAGCTTCTGAAATACTATTCTGGGGATGTCTATGTAGACACCCCTACAGATGTCTATATCGGACATATCGACATTTGTGAAATCATCTCTGCACCTGGATGTACCTTGTTTTTTTCAGATGTTCTGGCTTAGACATCCCAGATTGCACTTGGATGTCCTTTCTGAAATTCCCCTCCTTATGTGCAGTGCTCCGTATGCTTTGTAATGCTATACAGATGATAAGTAGTGGTAGTAATAGTAATACCTTGGAATGACCATCTTAGGGGGAGTAGAAGCAGGGACAGTGCAGGATATCAGGCGCCTTAGGCAAACTCTTAACCTTACGCCCTCTTTAAGATTTTGATAATTAAACTCAACAATCATGATCAACCAACATCACCCCTACCACAATTGTTCTGCAAAAGTGCATAATTGGACATCATGCTTTTAAATATTAAACTTTATTTTGTATGTATGGCTTGGATGAGTTGATTCTTTGTATAGAGAGAGACATCTCTGCTTTTGAGAATCTTCTCTAGGTCCTTCATAGCCATTCTGACAAGAGCAATGCGTCATTGGATTTCTTGACTGCTTATCCTTTCTTTATTGATTGTTGATCCAAGTAGATTAAAGTTGTCAACCATTTCAATTTCTTCTTCATCAGTGATGAACTTATTGATTTTGCCAGTATCTTTTCTTCTTTAAGCAAAGCAATGTGTGCCTTTGAGTCAGTCCTGACTCCTGGCGACCCAGAAGCTCCTGAGTTTTCTTGGCAGTGTCACTGGAAGTAGATTGCCAGGCCTTTCTTCCGAGGCAATGGAGGGTTAAGGGACTTGCCCAGGGCCACAAGGAGTGCTAGTGGGAATTGAACCATGGTTGCTTGGTTACCAAGCCAGTGTTCTAACCACTAGGCTACTCCTCCACTTCTTTATGTTAAGGTATAAACCCATTTTAAGACTATGTTCCTTGATCTTGAGATGCAAATATTTCACATCGACTTTACTTTTAGCCAGTAATGTGGTATCATCAGCATAGCGAAGGTTATTGAGTCTTTCACCAGTCTTCACATCTCGGATGTCTTCATACAGTCCTGCTTCTCTGATGATTTGTTCTGCATATAAATTAAAGAGGTAGGGGGAAAGAAAGTATGCAGTCTTGTCGAACACCTTTGCTGATTTTAAACCATTCTGTTTCTCCTTGTTCCATTCGAACTGTTGCTTCTTGATCAATGTAAAGGTTGTGCAAGAGAACTATCAAGTGTTCTGGTATATCCATGCTTCTTAATGTGGCCTAGACTTTCTCTGTCAAAAGCCTTGCTGTAGTCAATAAAACCATATAGATATCCTTTGGGTATTCTTTTGTCTTTTCAAGGATCCATCTCACATCCGCGATGATGTCTCTTGTTCCTTGCCCTTTCCTGAACCCTCTTGTACGTCAAGCAGTTCTTGTTCCAGATATGGTTGTAGACTCTGCAGAATGATCTTGAGTAGAATCTTGCTGCTATGTGGGATCAGAGCGATTGTGTAATAATTTCCACAGTTAGTTGGATCACCTTTCTTTAGTATTGATATAAATACAGCTCTTTTCTGGTCAGTTGGCCATGAATTGTCTTCCAAATTTCCTGGCAGAACCTAGTAAGTATGGTAACAGCTGCATAGGATTGCTATAATACTTCAATGGGAATGCCATCAATGCTCAGTGCTTTGTTCTTTGATAAAGCTTTTAATGTTGCTTCAATTTCTTCTTTCATCACCAATGATTCCTGATCATAAGGTACAGGTTGAAACAGCTGTTGGTCCACTTGATCTTTATGGTATAATGACTCTGTATATTCTTTCCACATTTTCTTGATCTTCTCAGTATCATTCAGCCTTGATCCTTGAGCTTCTTGTAGCATTAAGGTTTGAGGCTGGAATTTTTTCTTGAACTCTCGTAGCTTTAAGAAAGCCAATCTTGCTTTTCCTCTAATAGTTTCTGATTCTATTTCCTTGCATATGTCATTGTAATACTCCTCCTTGTCTTGTCTTGCTGCAACATTAGAAATCTCTGAGTTCTGTGACTGCTTCTCTTTCTCCTCTGGCTTTAGCTTCTCTGTGTCTGGGCATTTTTCAGAATTTCTTCAGTCATCCAATTTGACTGCAAATGGGCATGCAGATGTTTTTGCTTTTTCACCTTTTGTAGAGACTTCTCGCTTTTTTCCAACACAACCTTCATGATACCATCCCATAACTCTTCTGGAGCTCTGCCAGTTGTATCTAAAGCAGCAAATTAATTTTGCAGGCAGTCTTTAAATTCCAGTGGTACATTCTCAAGGTCATATTTTGCTACATTCATGAGTGGCTTACTCTTTTTCAACTTTAGCTTGAGTTTGCATACTAGTAGTTGGTGATCTGTACCACAGTCAGCTCCAAGTTTTATCTTTGTTGATATCATAGAGCTTTTCCATTGTTGACTTCCACAGATGTAGTCATTTTGTTTTTTGTACAATCCATTGGGTGAAGTCCATGTATACAGACGGCGCTTGTGTTGCCTGAAGAAGTGTTTGAGATGAATAGATTGTTGATCTTGCAGAATTATATCAGTCTTTCTCCAGCTTCATTTCTTTTGCCAAATCCATGTTTTCCAAGCACTTTGCCTTCTTCTTTGTTGCCAACATTTGCATTCTAGTCACTCATGACTATCAGGATATCCTGTTTGCATGTTCTGTCAATTTTAGCTTGTACTTATTCACAAAACTCGTCACTTCTTCCTCTTCTGCAGCTATTGTTGGGGCATATACCTGAATTATAGTTGCGTTGATGAGCATTCCTCATAAATGAATAGAAATTAAATGTTCACTGATTGCATTGTATTTCATTACAGTTCTTGCAAGTTTCTTCTTGATAAACATTATAAATGCAACACCATTTTTTCTTTGTCTTTCATTTCCATGCCAATCAGAAGACATTAACAACGGATGTAAACTGCCGCTTCAGGGGCGCGCCCGCGCCTTGCGGGCCCGCGCCAGAGGGCCCTTTGGCGTGGCCCTTAGGCGTTGGACCATGGTGTCTGAATTGAAGTTAGCACTGAAGATGTGGACCGGATTGTCATTCTCGTATATTGTGGTAACCTGCTGTTCCGTTTTCTTCTCTTCATCTTATCTTTTTGACTGTTTCTGTCCTCTATTCTGTCCTATTTTATAAATGGCGTTCTTTTAATACTTCCTCAAATGATATAGTATTGTAAACCGCTCTGATGCTTTGGCCTGAGCGGTATATCAAATGTAACATAAACATAAACATGGTAGACCATGTGATCATCAGATGCAAAGTGCCTGTTGCCAGTCCATTTCAGTTCACTGACACCCAGCAACATTCCATTTCTTTCTTGACCACCTCCAACTTCCCTTGTTTCATGCTTCTTACTGTATGTTCCATTCCCACTATGTAAGACATCTTTGCAGTTTCTGACTCTCATTTCATGCGCAGCTACATTAGCAGTTAGATGTCCCAAGGGCTGTGATCCAACCACATCATAAATGCTGGCTTTACTCTGAAAGGTCTTCAGCTCATCCCCAGTAGTCAGATGAGTGCCTTCCAACCTGGGGTTCTCATCTTCCAGCACTATAGTGCAGTTTGTTTTGTTGTGACTATCCATTGGCTTTTTGTGGCAAGATACAGAAGTAGATTGCCAGGCCTTTCTTTCACGCAGGTAATTCTAGTGTTGTTGCAGTTGTCACAGAAATGTGAATGTCCACCACTAACACCATCTTATTCTGCTGCTGTCCAGATGGGTGGTTTGTCTTAGTCTGGCACCTCAGCTGAGAACTATCTATCTTGGGAGAACCTGCTAATAGTTAAGATATCGATACCTTAGCTCTCAGCATCACTGATGCACACAAGCCCTCAGAGCATGACAAACTGCAAATAGGCTATCGCATACATATTTCACTCACACCACTTCGTTATACTACAAGTAATGTAACTTCATTTACACAGATCATTTATATACATATCTCACAAAACAGTTCTTACATGAACTGACACCAATCAATTCAAATCTGGCATTAATAATAATTGTAATTATGTAGCAGAAAAAAAAATCAAAATAAGACTAAGGAGCATGTTTACTAAACCGCGGTAGTGGATTTCAATGGGGCCGCAGCTCCGATATCGCACAGAGTCCGCTGCCTCAGTTTAGTAAACATACCCCTAAGGGTGTTATTTTAAAAGAGCTATTTTCAATTTGGATATCTGCAAATGGGCATGCAGATATCCAAATTACAGAGACGACTCCAGAAACATTTTAGAAGCTGCATCTGTGGACGTCCCCAGCACAAGGACATCCAAGTCTGATTGGGGGCATTGTGGAGGTATAGCCAGTGTGTTCCTACAAACCTAGACATCCCCAGCTGATCGTAGACACACACTGGACGTCCTGAAGCACATCTAAAGTTAAACCTGCTTCAGGCACAAGCAGGCATCTGAAAAGTGCAAGCTTTGTCAGGCAAACTTAAACTATACCACTACCCCCTGTATCTTACTATATGTCAATGGCTATCGACGGGAAATGGGGGCTCATGTTTGTGCTTTGAATTGCAAGGGACAGGGAGGTTCAGAGGGATAGGCTGGTCCAGTAGATAAAATGTCCTTTCAAACAAAAATACTATCAGAGAGAAATGAGTCCTAGCCACTGGATGTAAGCTCACACTATCTCTCTCACCTAAAACTATGCTCCTCACCTAGGATTTGGGTCTACTCTCTCAACTCTAACTTCAAATATCCACTACTCAAAAATAATATAGCAGAATTAAAAAGGTACAAAATATAAAGAAGGATGACCAAAATGAGGAAGAGTTAAAGAGGTTAGGGTTTTTCAGTTTGAGTGGCAGAGAGGAGATAGAGGGCTATAAAATCCCGAGTGAGGCAGAATGGGCAAAGGTGACTTGATTGTTCACTCTTTGAAAAAGTACAAAGACTAGGAGATGCGCATATTTAAACTCTGGAATTTGTTGCTGGAGAATGTGGTAAAAGAAGTTAGTGTAGTTGGATTATTTTGATCTTTATTTCGGTTTTTGTATACTCCTCTACATACACACATCAGAGTGGTTTACAGAGGTTCAAAATGCTGCTAGAAAATGAAAGGAACACCGTAAATTTGATAGGAAAGAGAGAGTGAGATAAAACATGAGGGGGGGGGGAGTAGGGGGTAGAGCAGGGGGTTAAAAAACTATTTGGGCAAGTTCCAAGAGGAAACATTCATAAAACATTATTAAGGTAGACTTGGGATCCTGCCAGGTACTTGTGACCTGGATTCGCCATTTTTGGGAGCAAAATACTGGGCTTGATGGACCTTTGGTCTGACCCGGTATAGCAATTTTTAAGTTCTTGTTTTCTTATGTTCCCAGTCACTAGGAGTGTTTCATTGACATTAAAATAGGAAATGAACCAATGCAGCAAGCTCCTATTGGGGTGCTTTGGCAGAGATGGTACATTCCTCTATTCTACACTGTATAGTATGATCGTCCTACAGAGACACATCCCTTAGAAGGGTAGTTAGTAACGTATTAAGAGAACAGTGCACAATGTTTTTCAAATTGACGTCCATTGAATGGAAAAATCTTGCACTATTTTACCTTAACACATATTATTTTACTGTAATGCAAAGCATGCAAATACATGCAAAGCAGCTCATTATTATGCAAGTCAAATAAAACAGTTGCTATTTAACCTCACAAGCTGTGTTATTCCTGAAAAAAATAACGCTAACTTTGAGCTTCCATTATATTTTTCCCCGGGAGCATTGGTCAACTAATATGCAGCCTGATGCTCCCAGGAAGTTATATACAGGGGCCAGTGCATAAAACAATCACCAACATCCTGATCACACTCCAACACAGATCCCCCATCCCTGATCTTTCTCCCTGGAAGGACCCCCCCCTACACACATATAAGATCTCCCCTGGCACAAGAGTCCCCTCTCTTTCTGGGGATCTTTCTGGGGTCTAGTGGGTGGATAGGAGCAATCACCAGTCTCTAATGCCCTGTAGGGCACCCGGGTTCAAAGTGGTACCTCTGTGTGCTTATCCATTGTCTCACGATACTACTACTAGGGGGTCAGGCTCCTTATGTGGCAGCCTGACCTTTAGTGGTAGTACTACAAGACTACCATTAGGTAGTCAGAGGCATCCTTTTGAACCCGGGTACCTAACGGGGCAGGAGCAAGTGGGGATTGCTCCTGTTCCACTTGCTAGATACCAAGAAGACTCCCAGTAAGTGCTGGGGGTGGTCTTGTGTGGGGAAGGGGTCTTGTACTGGGAGGATCTTTTTTTGTAATTTTATTTTTCGTATTTTTTAATTCAAAACACAATTAGGAACATATCCATGACAATATTCAATTTCAACAGTTCCATCTCCTAAATCACACAACACAACAAAAACAAACCTCCCCACCCCTCTTACAGAGGACCAGCCCTCATAGACAAATTTCAAATCCCCACTACCCTTTATTATATCCAAAAACCCAACCATTGCTCATCCCCCATACACAGGTTCATGGAGCATAGCCTAAATATATTCATTAACCTTCCCTTCTCCCTCCCTCAAAACAGAATCTCAGCCCCCTATCCAACAATATATATTTAACAGTCTTTTCCCAAACGTCTATAAGCTTCTTATAATGCTCACACCAAGTTGCTACACATTTTCCATTACTTGCAGGAGGGGGTGGGGGGGCATCTTGTCCTAGAGGGATCTACTGGGAAGGATCAGCGGTGGGGACAACTAGGCTGTTGGACATCGGGGGGGGGGGAGGAGTTGTTTTATGCATCAATCCCCTTAAAAAACTCCCCTGGAGCATTGGGCTGGTATGGAAAGATAATAGACCTTGGGAGGTAGAACCCAAGTTCCGTTATTCATTTACAGCAGGAGTTACTAACCTGTGGTAGCGAGTTAACGTTGGTTTGTGACTCTTATGGTAAATTAAGTTGTAGTAAAATTCAATGTTTTACTGCGGCTTAGTAACTGCCTCCCTTAGTAGGGATCCAAAGGGGTCCTAGATATGATGTATCTATTGATAATTTCAGAAAGAACAGATAACTTGGACAGAGGTTTGCAGAATCTCAAACTGTTAACAGCTCTGATTAAGGATAAAACTTTTTGCCCAGGAGAATGAGACATTTGCAAAATGTGATGAAACAGAAATGTAAAAGTAGCGAATGTAAGTTTCATAGGCATGAATTTAAAAAAAAATGTTGACTGTATGTCTGCAAATTCTAAGGGGTGAATTTCTGTCAATACCCAAGGCTTACTCTCTGCCTATGAAGCCTGTAAGCTCGGATAAGGAGTCAGGGGATCTACAATCAATACTACATTTAAATGTAATTCAACAGCTTGAGATCTCATTAGATGCTCCATCTGGATTTTCTATATATTGGTTACCTTCATATTAGAAACGGATAAAGACTGGATTATAAGACCTTTAAAACTGTAAGATAAAGCTTTTCTCAGTTTTGAAATTAGGTTAAAGTCTATAATTTCTAGACAGACAGATAATTCTCATCTCCAAGGCAGAGTATATTAAATGGTGGTTCAGAATATCCTTTAAAATATCTCTCAAGGACTAGATGTTAGATACGGTTTAGTTAAGAGGGATTCCATCTTTGTATGTGGTGGCACTGTCCTGTGTGCTGAAGATTTTGGAAAATGGTGAGGGGGCAGAGTAATAAGGTCACATTCAGTGAGGGGAACATTTTATAACAGGGGGCCTAGATTTGGAGATGGAAAAGGTGCTTATGTTGAGCCTGTTTTATAAAGATCTCTAGATGCCTATGTGTCTTCACAGAATACTAGTTCAAATGCTATAGAAACTGCACCTAGATTGAAAGTGCAGACATTGTGGCTGCTCTCAAGCACACACATGAAACGCCCAAACCTCACCCCTGTGTGTGCTTGCGATATAAGTACATGCCAGCTTGCGCCGTGCGGCCTTTAAGGCATGATCTAAAATAAGAGCCCATTTATGTGTGTGTGTGAAACATTGTTTTATGCGTGAAAAAGGTTAATAAAATTATCCACTGAAAGAAAAAATTGGTAACTCGCTTATTAGTTGGAGCCAAAATCTTGGTGGCAGCAAAATGATGTACTAATATAGGCTCAAGCTTGGTTGACTGGCTGAATAGAATCTGGGAATGTGCCGTTGTAGAGAAGATAATGTTAGATCAGGGCTCTCAAACTCTGGTCTTCAAAGGCTGCAAACCAGTCAGGTTTTCAAGATATCCCTAACGAATGTGCAAGACAAAGATTTGCATACAATGGAAACAGGAGGCATTTAAATCTATCTCATACATATTCATTAGAAATATCCTGAAACCTGATTGGTTTGTGGCCCCTTAAGGGCTGGCGTTGGAGACACCTGCTTTTGATAAACATGAAAATGGAAATAGTTTCTGTGCAATTTGACATCCTTTTCTGAATGTTTTTGAAGCCATACTCATGGGCTTAAAAGTTGATTAGGCCTGCAATTTCACTGTTAATTTAAATGGTAGGTAGTCACAAAAGTGGGCTCTCAGGTTAAATGGCACAATTCTAGGATGTACTCTATGAAAAATTTAGAGTGCAATTTTTAAAGTCATTAACCTGGGTAAGTAGTAATTTTCTTGGATAAACTGTTCTATCTGAAAAATGCCTACCCCTGTCCAGTTAAAAGTTGACATGGACTTCCATAGAGCACCTATTACTAACTGGGTTTAAGAGCAGAAGAACATACGATATGCCATACTGAGTAAGGCCAAGGGCTGATCAAGCCCAATATCCTGCTTCCAACAGTGGCCAATCCAGGGCTTAAGTACCTGTCAGGTTCTCAAAGGTATACACATTCTATGCTGCTTGTCCCGGGGTAAGCAGTGGATTTCCCCAGTCTCTTTAATAATAGTTTATGGATTTTTACTCCAGGGACTCATCCAAGCCTGTTTTGAACCTAGCTACACTAACAGCTTTTACTACATCCTCCAGTAATAAATTCCAGAGTTTGATTACATGCTGAGTGAAAAAATATTTTCTCTGATCAGTCTTAAATGTGCCACGTTGTAGCTTCATTGCATGTCCCCTAGTCTCTCTACTTTTTGAATGAGTAAACAACCGACCTATGTTTACCCGTTCCACACCATTCATTATTTTATAGACCTCAATCATATTTCTCTTCCGCCATCTCTTTTCGGAGTTGAAGAGACCTAACCTTTTAATCCTTTCCACATAGGGATATCCTTCCAGTCCCTTTACCATTTTGGTCGCTCTTCTCTGTACCTTTTCCAATTCTGCTATATCCATTTAAAGATATGATGACCAGAATTGCACACAATATTCAAGATGTGGTAGCACTATGGAGCGATACAGAGGCATTATAATATCCTCGGTTTCATTTTCTATTCCTTTCCTTATGATTTCTAGCATTCTATTTGTTTTCTTGGCTGCTGCTGCACACTGGGCAGAGGGTTTCAATGTATATCCACGATGATGCCCAGATCCTTTTCCTGAGTGGCGATTCCTAATGTGAAACCTTGCATCGTGCAACTGTAGTATGGGTTGTTCTTCCCTAATGAGGTCATTCCATACTGCAAATAGCACTTGTGTACGTGCTTGCCAGATGTGTAGGCTGCGATCGGCTCCCCAAGTGTATTCCGCAACCTATGCACCCTGCATATACACATGTTTTGCGGGGAGCACTGTATGTGGGAAGGAGGGGACTGAGCAAGGGAGTGATCAAGTGCCGGGATGTATACAGGGTATGCAGGAATGGCCTGTGTACGTTCCCCAGCACCCTAAAAGACGTCCAGACTATTCCACCCTGGAAATGGTATAAGTGCAGGGCACCGCTCTGTTTGAATGATGCAACCCCCCTGCACCCCATGGTGATGGCCTAGCGCAGCACCTGCAGCCATGATCGGGGCCATAGGGGCCTCCGGTACCACCCAGACAGCGGTCTGCAGGAGCCGATTTGGGGTATGCCATTCCAAGCCGGCAGGTAAATGGCTTATTGCCATGGTGCTGAAATGCCACTGCTCACTCGCCCCAGCAGTGGCATTCTGATGTGGGAACGGGCAGGTTCCAGTATGCCTTTCCCCTCAGAATCCAGGGAGTGCCAGGACATTTATCTCCCCAGTCTCGCTATCGTGGGTATGTCTAGAGCCCGTGGCGGTGGAATTGGGTCTATCTCGTAACAGTCTTGGATTTCGGCAGGCACTGCGGCCAGGAGTGCAGGGTATAGAATCGGCCTCCATCTGCATAACTTTGCACTTGTCCACATTAAATTTCATCTGCCATTTAGATGCCCAGTCTCCCAATTTTTCAGGGTCCTCTTGCAATTTTTCAAAATCCTCTTGTGTTTTAGCAACTTTGAATAATTTGGTGTCATCTGCAAATTTGATCACCTCACTCGTTATTTCCATTTCCAGGTCATTTATAAATATGTTAGAAAGCAGCAGACCGAGTACAGATCCCGGGGGTACTCCAGTAATCACCTTTCTCCATTGAGAAAATTGTCCATTTAGCCCTACTCTTTGTTTTCTATCTTTTAAGCAATTCCTAATCCACAATAGTACACTGGAATCTTTTACCATCCAGGTGACAGCTGTGGAGTGGCAGGGCCCATATCCGCTCTCGCCCACATCCGTGCTCGCCAGAGCAGGTAAAGAAATGGCCTGATTTATATGAAATGCTGACACCATCTTGGGCAAAAATGTTGAAGGGAGCATATACAATGAGATGGGCTGATATGAGTTGGGTCTTTGGAATCAAATTTGTTTTCTTTAGTATCATTCTTACTGTCGCTTTTTTGAGGCTAGGCGGAACAATTCCTTGTGTGAGTGATAGTTCTGTGATTTTGAGTAATGTAGGGCCTAATTGCTTCACCATCAACTTAATCCAAGTGACTGGGCATGGGTCAAGGGATGATGTAGAAGTATTGATGTTAGTTATTATGTTTTCCAGCTGTTCCATGGATGGAATGTGGAAGAAACTCCATTGGTTGGTGGGTGCTTGTGAAGACAATATGCCTTGTGATGCGGATGGAAGTCACATTGGGTTGGATTTGAATTTTTCCTCCAGGAAGTCTGCCATAATGTCTGGATTAAGTGTGCCAACTTCATTGTGTTCAGGGATATCTTTTATCAGGGAATGTGCTATTTCCAACAACTCCCTTGGTTTATTAAGGGAGCCCATAATGAGATTAGTATGATATTAGCATGAGATTATGTAGCTGCTCAGAGCTGGTAGACTTCAGCCACATCCTGCCTTGGTCAGAGTGAGGGAACGAGGTCCATGGCAGCAGCATGACCCCACAGCTGCATGCCCTGACTCCACTCTCTCCCTGCCACATCTCAGCCTTAACCCTGCCTATTCGCATGCTGCTTGGGTAGCACAACATTTTTAACATGGTCATCTTTGGACCATGCACTCCGTGCTATCAAATGTAGAAATTCTAACCACAAAAGAACTCAAGGGAGATAAACCACTATATATTCACAAATCCCTTATTTAAAAATCCCTTCTAACCAAAAACTTTAAATTACAAATTTTTGTCAGACAATTTGCCTTGAGGGAAACCCCTCTTGAAGCAAATTTTCCTTTTATTCGTTTTAATGAGCTATAAACTTGCTCATATTTCAACAATAAAGTGAAAACTGAGGGAACTCACATCATGCAATCCCCTCCTACTTCAAAATAAGAAGCGCCAACTTAACTTTAAGGCGAAGTCCAATGTGCTGCTTCAGCAAAACACAGCGAGACCTCTTTATATCATCTCACCACCATCTTATCTTTAAGTCAAGTGGTTAGATTTCTCAACTCCGCTATAATACGTCTCAGCTGTAAAGGTGATCATATTTATAATCGCATGTTGCTACGTTTCAGGCCGTCAGCATTCTCCTGGCCCTTCTTCAGGCTAAACCAGCTTTTACTTTATTGTTGAATTATGAGCAGGTTTATAGCTCATTAAACAAATAGAAGGAAAATTTGCTTCAAGAGGGGTTTCCCTCAAGGCAAATGGTCTGACAAAAATAAGTAATTTAAAGTTTTTGGTTAGAAGGGATTTTTAAATAAGGGATTTGTGAATATTTATTTTTTATTTTATTTCTTTTATCAATATATCAAATATAGAAAGAGAAGGGGACATACAATGAAGCTACAGTGTAACCTATTTAAGATTAATAAGAGAAAATATTTTTTCATTCAAGGCGTAATCAAACTCTGGAATTCGTTACCAGAGGAGGTAGTAAAAACTGTTAGTGCAGCTGGGTTTAAAAAAGGTTTCGACAAGTTGTATGCAAACGCTAGAAGTCTAAACAATAAGATGGGAGAGTTAGAATATATAGCTCTAAATGAGAGGTTAGATATGATTGCAATCGCAGAGACATGGTGGAAGGAGGACAACCAGTGGGACACTGTGATACCTGGATACAAACTATATCATAATGATAGAGCTGATCAAATTGGTGGAGGGGTTGCACTCTATGTTAGAGAGGGCATTGAGTCAGAAAGGATTAAAGTTTTGCAGGAAACAAAATTTGCTGTAGAATCTCTATGGATTGAAATTCCATGTAAAAAGGGGAAGGCGGTGGCAGTGGGGGTGTACTATCGACCGCCTGGCCAGAATGAACAAATGGATGATGAAATGCTCAGAGAAATCAAGGACGCTAACAAAAGTCACAGCAGAGTAGTAATAATGGGTGATTTCAATTACCCCGGTATCGACTGGGTCAGTGTCACGGCAGGACATGCTAGGGAGATAAAGTTCCTAGATGAAATAAATGACTGCTTCTTGGAGCAGCTAGTTCATGAACCGACCAGAGGGGAAGCCATACGGGACTTAGTCCTTAGCGGAACACCAGATCTGGTGCAAGAAATAAGGGTGTTGGGACCACTTGGCAATAGTGATCATAGCATGATCGTGTTTGATTTAGTTAGTGGAGGAGGGATAGTAAAGAAATCCACAGTACTACCTTTTAACTTTCGGAAGGGAGACTATGATAAAATGAGGAATATAGTTAAGAAAAAACTAAAAGAAGCGGTTGGAAAGGTTAAAGACTTACATCAAGCTTAGGTGTTTAAAAATACTATCCTGGAAGCCCAGACCAGCTGTATTCCACGTATTAAGAAAAGTGGAAGAAAGTCCAAAAAACTGCCAGCATGGTTTAAAGGTGAGGTCAGAGAGGTTGTTGCTGCCAAAAAAGCATCTTTAAGGAAATGGAAAAAAGAGCCAAACGATGAAAACTGGAAACAGCACAAGCACTGGCAAGTTAAATGCAAAGCATTGATAAGGCAGGCAAAGCAAGAATTTGAGAAGGAACTTGCTACGGAAGCAAAAACACGAAATAAAGACTTTTTCAAGTACATTCATAGCAATAGGCCTGTGAGAGAGTCAATTGGACCATTAGATGATGGAGGGGTAAAAGGGGCAGTAAGAGGAGATAAGGCTATAGCGGAGAGACTGAATGAATTCTTTGCTTCGGTCTTTACTGAGGAAGATGTAGGGATGTTACCCAAGACTGAAGTGGTATTTAAAGGTGATACGGCAGAGGAATTGAGAGAAAAATCGCTACACCGGGCAGATGTATTGCAACTATTTGATAAACTGAATAGTAGCAAATCACCTGGACCGGATGGTATACATCCAAGAGTGTTGAAAGAACTGAAATATGAGATTGCAGACCTGCTATTAGTAATCTGTGAACTTTCATTAAAATCATCTGTAATACCTGAAGATTGGAGGATTGCCAATGTAACGCCAATTTTTAAAAAGGGTTCCAGGGGTGATCCGGGAAATTACAGACCAGTGAGCCTGACGTCGGTACCGGGGAAAATGGTAGAAACCATCATAAAGAACAAAATTACACAGCATGTAGATAGTCGTGGCCTAATGGGAGACAGCCAACATGGCTTTAGACAAGGAAGATCTTGTCTTACTAATCTGATATGTTTTTTTGAAGGTGTGAATAAACAGGTAGACCTAGGTGAGTCAGTCGATATAGTGTATCTGGACTTTCAGAAAGCTTTTGACAAGGTCCCTCATCAGAGACTTTTGGCAAAACTAAAAAGTCATGGGATAGGAGGCAGTGTACTGTTGTGGATCGGGAACTGGTTAAAAGATAGAAAGCAGAGGGTAGGGCTAAATGGCCAATTTTCCCAATGGAAAAGGGTGAATAGTGGAGTACCCCAGGGATCTGTACTGGGTCCGCTACTTTTTGACATATTCATAAATGACCTGGAAAAGGGAATAACTAGTGAGGTTATCAAATTTGCGGACGACACAAAAGTTTAAAGTTGTTAAAACCCAAGAGGACTGTGCAAAACTACAGGAGGATCTGGATAAATTGGAAGACTGGGCATCCAAATGGCAGGTGAAATTCAATGTGGACAAGTGCAAAGTTATGCACCTAGGGAAGAACAACCCAAACTATGGTTACACTATGCAAGGTTCCACATTGGGAGCCACCACCCAGGAAAAAGATTTAGGAGTCATCGTGGATAACATGTTAAAACCCTCCGCCCAGTGTGCAGCGGCGGCCAAGAAAGCAAATAAAATGCTAGGTATCATAAGGAAAAGAATGGAAAATAAAACAAAGGATATTATAATACCTCTGTATCGTTCCATGGTACAACCGCACCTTGAATATTGTGTGCAATTCTGGTCGCCGTATCTTAAAAAGGATATAGTGTTATTAGAAAAGGTACAGAAAAGAGCCACCAAAATGGTAAAGGGATGGAAGGCTACTCCTATGAAGAAAGGCTGCAAAGGTTGAGGTTCTTCAGCCTGGAAAAGAAACTGCTGAGGGGAGATATGATAGAGGTCTTTAAATTAATGAATGGAGTGGAACGGGTAAATGTAGATCAATTGTTTACGTTATCAGAATATAGAAAGACTAGAGGACATGTAATGAAGCTACAAGGTGATCTATTTAAGACAAATAAGAGAAAATATTTTTTCACTCAACATGTAATCAAACTCTGGAATTTGTTGCCGGAGGATGTGGTAAAGGCTGTTAGTGTAGCTGGGTTTAAAAAAGGTTTGGACAAGTTCCTGGAGGAAAGATCCATAAACCATTATTAAAAAGGGACCCAGGATATCAATGCTTGACCCAATACAAGCATTGTGGGACCTGTGTCTCTTGGGGATACTGCTAGGTATGTATGACCTAGATTGGCCACTGTTGGAAGCAGGATACTGAGCTTGATGGACCTTGGTCTGACCCAGAATGACATATCTTATGTTCTTATATGTTCTTATTTTCTATCGTGCGGCCCATATATGCGTTAACCACATGCTACCGGTTAACGCACCTTAGTAAACATGCCCCTAAATTTGAGTTATGGAAAGGGCAGCTTTCAAAATGTTTTATCAGATTTAATTAACTGTTTCAAAAACATGTGAAGGCTAGTTTTAGATAGGATGTGGAGAAGGGAACTAAGACATCCAAGTCACAACATGAAAAATTCCCTTTCTATTTTACAAAGGCTGTCAAATGCAGTGTTTGTCAGGATGTAGCATAGTGCACACTGATGTCTCACCATGTCCAGTGGGAGCATCTTTCCCCACACCCCTTGACACTCCCTGACATCAAACCCCCCTCAACCCCCCAACCTCCCGGCACTGAGTCCCCCCACCCAATCCCCCCCAACATCAAATCCCCAGATGATCCTCTGCAGACCTTCCCACCCCCACTCACCACTTCTTGATCCCATCCCTGGCTATACCAGTGTCCCTGGTTGTCTAGTGGGAACAGCAGCCATCCCCAATCACTCCTGTTCATGTTGGCTCTGGGTTCCAAACAGGCACCTGTGATCCTTAGCAGCAATCTACTACTACAACTACTGAGCATTTGTATAGCACTACAAGATGTATGCAGCATTGTGCAGACACATGTAAAAGACGGTCTCTGCTCATCAGAATTTACAATCTAGTCAAGACAGACAACACAGTAGCTGTAGACATGGGATATTTCTAAGGAGAATGGTAAGGAAACACAAAAGAGACCTGGTGAGTCAAGATCTGAAGTGGCAGTGAAGAGATGAGTTTTCAGCGTGGATTTGAAAAGAACCAGAGAAGGCGCCTGATGTACAGACTCAAGTAGTTTGTTTCAGGCATAAGGAGCAGTAAGGTGAAAGGAGCGAAGTCTGGAATTAGCAATAGAAGAGAAGAGTACAGATAGAATTGATTTGCCAGAAGAGCGGTGGTGTAGTAAGAGATGAAAGGTAGTGAGGAGCTGCAGAGTGAATGCACTTATAGGTCAGTAGGAAAAGTTTGAACTGGATGTGGAAAAAGATAGGGAGCCAATGAAGTGATATGAGAAGAGGGGTAATATGAGCATGATGAGGCTGGCGAAAGATGAGCCATGCAGCAGAGTGTTGAACAGATCGAAGGGGAGAGAGATGATTCAGAGGGAGATCAGCAAGGAGCAGGTTACAATAGTCTAGACGGGAAGTGACTAAAGAGTGGATAAATATCTTTGTAGTGTGTTCAGAAAGGAATGGGCACATTTTGTTGATGTTATAAAGAAAGAAATGGAAGGTTTTATCTATCAGTTGGATGTGTGTGGAGAAGGACAGAGAGCAGTCAAAGACAACCCCAAGGTTGTGAGCTGAGGAAAAAGAGAAGAGCAGAGAGTTATCCACAGACTGAGAAAGGAGGAAGGCGAGAGGAGGGTTGAGGGGGAAAAATGAGAAGCTCATAATACTACTGCTAGGGGTCAAGGTTTTGCACTTAATGCATCTTGGCTGTTAAGATGTGTTAAACGCAAAACCTTAGCACAAATTAACAAATAGACCTCCTAAAGTGGAACTTCAAATTAGAAGGACTGGGGAAGGGGCAGAGTGCACCTTGCAGTTAAGGCATTGTTGTTAAAGCTCTTTAAGTGCTAATGCAGCAGATAACATGGAACAATTGCGATATTTTCAGAGGTGCAGGTAATTGCGTTCTAACTTCTTGGCCGCACCACTTACAGATGATATGTCCCTTGCCCTAGGTATGCAGCATACATCCTTCCCCTAAGTGACAGGAGCACCCCCAGCAATGACCCCAGGTTTGGCAGCAGGTTAATTGTTGCAGCTAGCACACATTACCTGCTAAACCTTAATGTAACTTAGTAAATAGGAGCCTTAAAGAGCTATTCATGAACACATGTGATGACCTGCACCAATGTTAACATGAGTTATACATGCATTATTTATTGAATAGGCCCCATAGGAAAGAATGGAGACCACGCACATTAATCCACACCACCGTTAGCATGGATTACCTTACAATCATTAATTTATTTATCTTTTTAGTGCCATCAAGTCAGGGCTAATTAGTCCTCTTTAGAAGAGTGCTTTGGGATCCACATCATTTGTCATTTTACATACAGAAAGCTTTGCATCAGAAAACTCAGAGAATACTAGCAAAATACAGTAGACAAAGACTGAAATGACCCATCCAGTTTATCCAGTAGGAGGTTAGGGTTGTAAGTGCAGCTCCATGTAAGTTACCTCCTGTGTCTTCTTAGAAGTTCAAAAAGTCTTTCACTCAGTGATCAGTTTCCATCCTCTCTGCATATCTCACTCCTTTTTGATTCCCATCACGGATTTTGTCTCCTTCACCTCTTCCTCTTCTAGTGAGTCTAGTCTTTTGGATAAGCAATGATTCGTGTGTCTAGAAAATACTATGCTTTGAAATGGCTTTTATAGTTACAAAGGGATTAATTATTTGTTCTGTTTTCATCTTGCTCCTGTAGGCTTCCAGTTCAGTCATAACCAGAGCTGCGATCTGGTGCCGAGTCTTCAATCGCAACTACCCCAGGATTACTTCCCTATATTATATCCTTTAGAGAGGTTATTTTGTGGCAGGCAGTTTGGTTATGTTATTTTTGTACTGCAAATGGCACTTAGGTCTATACAAACTCCAGATATACAGACAAGCTCAAAACAGAAGACAACTGTTACAGAAGAAAATGGCAGTTGTGCTAGCTATCTCTATGAGCAAATATGGAGACTCCTGGCCCGAATTTCAGTTGGGCGGTGCTATGCGCTGCGTCGGCGCATAGCCTGCCCACCTCCCGCCTAACCCAGATTTTCCACGCCGGGGTTATATGTGGCCCTGATATTGAAAATCCAGGAGTTGCTGCACAGCCAGGAAGCCGCAGGAGCTACCCATCTAGCACCAATTTTCGATGCTACACAGTTAGCCCCAGTTCCTAAAAGATAGGCGAGGTTTTCCCATGCCTATAAGGCACAGAGCACTAACTGTGTAGCATCGAAAATCTGTGCTACACGGTAGCGCCATGACCCGCCTCCGCTCTGCCCCAGTTCGCCCCCAACACGCCCAGATGCTATGCAGATAGCATCTGGACATGTTAGGGACATATCAAGGATTTTCGAAGGGCACCACCCATATAGGTGACCTTCAAAAATCCCAGGTAAGGCCTTTACACAGGCAACTAGGGAAATTACCTGTGTAAAGGCCTTCGAAAATCGGGCTCTTCAATTCTATTTTCTGAAAGGTTCTAGAAACTGCTGGAAATTCTATCTTTAGCTGGAAAAGCAAAATCAACAATTTCTGTGAGAACACTGAAGGAAAATTACGAAGATCAGTCCAATATGCCAGTATGGACAAACAAACATCCACTTATATTCTACCAAAAAGTGGATAATGTTCTGAAGATATCCAGTTTACAAAAGTCAAGAACATATGCATACTAGCCCAGTGCATACACAGGTTACCTTTGAGTAACAAGCATCCCAACAACAAAGGGTATAATTGCACTGAAAGCCAAGAACCTAAAGAGGACATACCCCCGCCTTGTTCCAAAGAACTGCTCTCACTGCTAACAAGCCTGCTTCATGGAATGCTGTCTGACTAGTTGCCAAATTTATTTATTAATTTAGCTATTTTTATATACCGCTTTATCCCTGAGTCAAAGCGATTTACAATTAAGCGAACTTCAGACTGTTACAGTGACTTGCCTAAGTGCTGCCTGCAGGGAAATCTTTCTTTCTGTCATACTTAAATATTTCTGGAAATCCCAAGCAAAAACTAATATTTTCTTGACTAACTTGAAGTCTTTGTAAATTCTAAATTGGTATTTGTCAGATAATAATATACTATTGTGACTTACTGGAATTCCCATTTCTCTGAATGCAGCCCAGGTTTTGACTGAAAGCTGTGCACTAAGGCTTCTTCTAGACTAGAGTACTGTAGTCATGGATCCTAAGCCTGGCCACTAGGTGGCTCATTGTACAATAACTTTGACTCCCTCCCCTGGAGATGGTGAATGCAACTTCTGCAGCAGTCCCAGCACAAGCTATCCTGGTGGAGTAGAGGACCTACTAAATCTAGGTGCATTCACATGGCACTGCACAGAGTGCGATGTTAAGTAGTGCGTTCCACTGAGTCTCCCATTATGCAATGCGCTGGTTTCCTGTTGTATTCAGTGGGGAAGAGGAAGTGGAAAGCACTGTTGTACCCCTCTATACCGGTTTCTTCCTCAAAGACGGTTCAGAGGGTGCTCAAGAAATGTGGGGTATGCCTCAAGATATTTGTATGATGTGGCTTTGGACCATTCCATGAGTTCCCACGCAGAGAGGAGCGCTGAAGGGCTGTCACCTAGCCCTAAAAAGAAAGCAGCCTTCTGACAACCCAGGAATAGTATTGTTGGTGGTAGAGATTCTAAGCTGACCAGATCAAAGAGCCAGGCAATTGTTAGTGGAACCGAAGCTAACATTTTATTCCCCGGTAGAAGCAGGAGAAAGGTATAGCATGAACTGGGTAATATGAATGTTGCTACCATTATGAGTCACAGAAAGTCTAGCAGACTGGCTGCAATAACTTTAGAGATTATTTGGGACGTATTTCAAAGTTTGCATTCTTCCTTTAAGAGTGTAACAGCTACCTATGGTAAGAAAGTAGGCTCTTTATTCTATCACTCATGACATCCTCTTATTTATTTATTTATTTTATTTTATTTATCTATTACTTCTATACCGCCCCTTCCAGAGATCAAGGGCGGTTTACATGGAACAGGTTAACATATTATGTATACTTCGGTATACATTTACATTGAACAGAAATTTTCTAACTTTTTACAAATCACAACAAATGCGATAAACTGTCCAAACTATTTACATAGGTTATTTACAAGAGGTTATATACAATGTGTTACAGAATAATCATACGTCATGCGTAAGTGTAAGTGTAAGTGGTGGAATTTATTTCCATTTTTCATAAGTTTTTTTGTGTGTGTGTGGGAAGACTATGTGGGGTTAGCTAATTGGAGTTTTGGGAGTTTTGAGTTTGTGTGTTTGTGGATGCTGTGGGACGGGACTTGGGGGGTAGGGGATTTGGAAATGTTCGGAGAATAGGTAGGTTTTGAGTTCCTTCTGAAATTGGGAGAGGTCTTTTATGATACGGAGGCCTAGTGGGAGATCATTCCAGAGCATGGGGGCAGTGAACGTGAAGGCTCTGGCACTTGAGGATTTTTTAGTCTTCGTGAATGTTTTTGGCATATCGAGTGAGTGGGCTGCGTTTTGTCTGCGAGCTCTTGATTCGGATGGGGTCTGTAGTAGTGTTGATAGGTGTGAGGGGGCGATGTCGTTTAGGAGCTTGAAAGTTGTTAAGAGAATTTTGTATCTGATTCGGCTGTTTATAGGGAGCCAATGTAGTTCTAGGAGTATCGGGGTCACATGGTCTGTTAGACGAGCTTTGGTGATTACTTTTGCGCAAATGTTCTGGGCTCTTTGTAATAGGTAAGTATTTTTTTGTGGTAGGCCAATTAGGAGACTGTTGCAATAATCAAAATGGGGTGTGATGAGTGTATTAACAACCGATCTAAAGTCATGTGTGTCAAGGAGGGGCCTTAGGTGTTGTATGGTTTTGAGTTTATGAAATATGGTTCTTACTGTCTGCTTTATGTGTGGTAGCATGGTGAGGGTATGATCTATTATTACACCCAGGTATTTTACCTCTTTTTTAACAGGTATAGATGTATTGTTGATTGAGATTGTTGTTGGAAAAGTGTCCTCGGTCACGGGTGTTCTTGTAACAAACATTGCTTCCGTTTTTTTGAGGTTAATGCTGAGGTAATTGGTTTCCATCCAAGAGGTAGTCTCAGTCATGCATTCGGATAGGGAGTCGTAAGTGTGGTTTTTGGTGGTTATGGGGATGGCAAGCATGATATCGTCAGCATAAATAAAGTGACTAATCCTGTGTTTTCTAAATATGTTTGTGATAGGTTGCAAGTATAGGTTGAAAAGGAGAGCGGAAAGGGCTGATCCCTGAGGTATTCCTTGTCCCTGGGGGAAGGTTTCTGATGCTTCTTGGTCTATCTGAACACGTATTAGTCTATGTGTGATGTAGGACTTGAACCATTTGAGAACAGTCCCACCTATTCCTAAGTTTTCTAGTCTATTGATCAGAGTAGGGTGGCCTTTTGGCCTTTCCTTCCTCAGACACCCTCTTCCGTTCCAACTTTGACTCCCTCTCAGTCAATGCTCAGGCTGAAATGTGGAACACTCTGCTCCAATCCACCATTGACTCATTGGCCTCCCCTTGGCTCTAGACAAGTACCACAAAAAAGGTTTTCATCCCTGGTACCACCCTATTATTTCTTTCACCTAGCGACAACTCCGAAAGGCCGAATGGACTTGGCGCAAGCTATGCACATCTTACTCAGTGTCTGCCTTTAGAGATCTTCATGCTTCTTACAGAAGCATGGTGATCACCACAAAAAAGGAGTATTTCACCAATTCTTCTCTAATTCCATTAACCATCCTAAAAAACTCTATTCAGTAGTGTCACGTCTACTGCTGAGAAGCATCCTAAGAACAAACCTTTCTATCTTCTCTGCTGGTTTAGAAATATAAATTCTAACTGTTGATTTTTGGGGATATTACTAAAATAGCTTTTAAACTGTGGTTTTAGATTAAGCTTGGGGACATTTAGACTGCTTTCCTTGTATAGACTTAAATCAGATATCTGTGTGTGCCTACGGTTCAGGAACAGCCTACTTGCCAGAGGCACTTAGGTTCCCGCCCACCCTACCCCTCACCCCACCCACCCCAGGGGCTATATTGCCTATATAGTAGTCACATACGTGCCATCTATCCTTTCTTACTTGTGTTAAAAGCCCACATCTTCTTCATCCTTTCTTCTTCTTCTTCTTCCTCTTCTGGGACTGCTTAATCAACATGTCGTGTATTCAGTGCAATAACTGCGGTACTTTCATTCCAAGACAAATCATTTGGAGCCTAAGAGCTTGCCCTATGTGCCTCAGGTCAGCTGCCATGCATGAGAAACTGACTCTACTAAGGAAAGACCTAGCTGCCATGCATAAAGAAGTGACTCTACTGAGGGAGGAAATGGCTGCAATGAAACACACCTCTTCTAGGACACAAACTGAACAAAGTCCACCACCGCTCCCACAAAGAATCAAAAACCCCAGGAACAAATGGATCACAGTGGGTTCTGGTAGATTGCGACCTGTAATGCAGAGACATCCTATACATCAAGAGATATCCCTGCATAATGCTTTCTCTGCCTTGGCTAATGAGGATGCCCAATCCAAAGAAACTGAAGGGCCCTTAAATGAGTCAGACAATGCCCAATCTCCTGCTAAAGCACCAAATATAAAGAAAACCTCACCAAACAGAAAACTACTACTACTTGGAGATTCCATCATCAGAGGCACCAACTTGGGAACACAGTTCAAAGGAGAGAAGATAGTCATGTGCCTACCAGGCTCGTCAGCCAGCAGGAATACAAACCAAGTTGTTGAAGTACTTAGCGCAAAATGTGAACACTCAAAACTTGATGTTATCCACTTGGGCACAAATGACCTGGCTAGAAACAGTGCCTCTACAGCCCAAAAGGGCTTCCAATCTCTGGGAGAGAAACTCAAGCCCATTGTTAACACTGTTGCATTCTCAGAAGTTCTACCTGTTCTTGGTAAGGGGACAAAAAGGCTGCATCGCATTAACAGCTTTAATACATGGCTCCAGACCTGGCGCAAACAAGAAGGATTCAGAGTTATTGGCGACTGGGGAAACAGATGGACCAACAAGAGACTATACTGTGCTGATGGACTACATCTCTCTGTTACAGGGAAAAGAATCCTAAGTGAAAAATTCAGGCAGTATGTGGATTTGCATTTAAACTAGGAAAAGGGGGTGACGGATGTGGAAGGTCAAGATCTTCACGCCACCCACTGCAAAAGCAGAATAACATCAGAAGCAGCCACACTTTTAAACCACACATCAAAAACAAGTGGGAAGAAGTGGGCAGAACAAAATCAATGCAAAATACACACAAGCCAGGTAAATGCTGGAAAGCAATGAGCACAAATACTCGAAGCTTAGCCTACAAAGTTCCGGACCTGGAAGCCCTAAAGGTGGAAATGGATTTGGACATTGTGGCCATTACAGAAACATGGTTTAATGAATCACATGATTGGGATATATCCATAGCTGGCTATAATCTATTCAGAAGAGAAAATGGAAAAGGAGGAGGAGGAGCCTTGTATGTCAAAAGCAATATTAAAGTTACTGAAATGCAGGGGACATGGGGAAAAGAAGAAGCGCCCTGGATTGCGTTGGAAAGAGGAGAGGGCACTGTCATCTATACTGCTGTAGTCTACAGACCTCTGACTCAAATTGAAGAGATAGATAACAAATTGATTATAGATATTACCAAGATAGCCACAAAGGGGGAAGCGATCATTTTGGGTGACTTTAATCTAACTGATGTGGATTGGATTACTCCTTCTGCACATCTGGAAAGAAGCAAAAAATTGTAGATGCTCTCCAAGATGCATTACTTAGACAAATGGTGGTGGAACCAACCAGGGAAAGCTCAACTCTGGATTTAGTGCTCACCAACGGTGATAGCGTGTTGAATGTCTGCATGAGTGCCCCTGTGAGCAACAGTGATCATCACATGGTGTGGTTTGAGATAAAAGCCAAGGTACAGGCCAAACATAGCAAGCTCAAAGACCTAAACTTCAAAAACACTGACTTCAATAAAATGGCCGAATACCTAAAGGAGGAGATGACGGGGTGGAAGGAGATAAGGGAAGTGGAATTGCAATGGGCTAAACTAAAGGTGGCAATAAAAGGGGCAACAGATAAATATGTAAGAAAAGTAAATAAAAACAGGAGGAGAAGGAAACCTATTTGGTTTTCCAAGGAAGTGGCTGCTCAAATAAAAGCAAAAAACACAGCTTTCGCAAAATTCAAAAGCTTGCAAACAGAAGAACACAGAAATGAATACAGGATCAAACTCAAAGAGTCAAAAAGAGAAATAAGGATAGCAAAATCAAAAGCAGAGAAAAAGATGGCTAAAGATGATAAGGGTGGCGACAAAACTTTCTTCAGATATATTCGGGAAAGGAAGAAGATCAGAGTTGGAATTGCAGGACTCAGAAGTGCTGGGAAAGGACTCGTGGAAAGTGACATTGAAAAAGCGAAATTGCTAAACAAATACTTCTGCTCTGTTTTTGCTAAAGAAAATCCTGGAGATGGACCAGCTGTGACTCCCAAATATAAAAATGGGAATGAAGTAGATACCACACCATTCACAGAAGATGAGGTGTTGGAACAACTTGCTAAACTGAAAGTGGACAAAGCCATGGGACTGGATGGGATACATCCCAGGATACTGAAAGAGCTCAGAGAGGTTCTTGCAAGGCCATTAAAAGATGTATTCAACAGATCCTTGGAAACAGGAGAGGTTCCTCAGGACTGGAGAATGGCTGATGTCGTACCTCTACACAAAAGTGGTGACAAGGAAGAAGTGTCAAACTACAAGCCTGTGAGCCTTACCTCAGTGGCGGGAAAAGTAATGGAGGCGCTCCTGAAAGAGCGAATAGTGAACTTTCTCAAAACCAACAGGTTGCAAGATCCGAGGCAACATGGTTTTACTGAAGGACGGTCTTGCCAAACAAATCTGATTGAGTTCTTTGACTGGGTGACTAAGGAACTAGATCAGGGGCATGCGATGGATGTCATCTACCTGGATTTCAGCAAAGCCTTTGATACTGTTCCTCACAGGAGGCTTGTCAATAAACTCAGTAGCTTGGAGATGGGTCCCAAGATGGTAAACTGGATTAGAAATTGGTTGACTGATAGACGACAGAAGGTGATAGTACATGGAGCTAACTTGGATGAAAGGAAGGTGATTAGCACGGTGCCCCAGGGTTCGGCCCTGGACCCGGCACTGTTCAATGTATTTGTGAGTGATATTGCTGAAGGACTGAATGGAAAAGTCTGTCTTTTTGCAGATGACACAAAAATTTGCAACAGAGTGGACTCCCCGAGGAAGTGGATAACATGAGGAAAGATCTACAAAAGCTGGAAGAATGGTCTAATGCTTGGCAATTACGATTTAATGCGAAAAAGTGCAGTGTCATGCACTTAGGTAGCAGAAATCCAAGGGAAATGTACGCGATGGGGGGCGAGAGGTTGGTGTGCATGGTTCAGGAGAAAGACCTTGGTGTGATTATTTCTGATGATCTTAAGGTGGCAAAACAGTGCGACAAGGCGGTGGCAAAAGCCAGGAGGATGTTGGGCTGCATACACAGAGGATTTTTCCAGCAGAAAGAAAGAGGTACTTATGCCACTGAACAGGTCACTGGTGAGGCCTCACTTGGAATACTGTGTTCAGTTTTGGAGACCATATCTTGCAAAAGATGTAAAAAGACTGGAAACTGTTCAGAGGAAGGCGACCAAAATGATTTGGAGCCTGCGTCATAAGCCTTATGAGAAGAGACTTGAAGACCTAAATATGTACACTTTTGAGGAGAGGAGGGATAGGGGAGATATGATTCAGACCTTTAAATACTTAAAGAGAAACGATGAACAAACAGACCTCTTCCAAAGATGGGGAAGCTGTAAAACTAGAGGGCATAACATGAAGCTGCAAGGTGGAAAATTGAAAGGCAATGTCAGGAAATATTTTTTCACTGAAAGGGTGGTGGATGCTTGGAATGCCCTCCCGATGGAAGTGGTGGGGGCAAACACGGTGACGGAATTCAAAACAGCATGGGACAAGCACAGCGGATCCCTTTACAGCAACAGGATAAAAACAAAATAAACTGAACTATCTAACTTCTCAACAAATAGGGGTGTCCTATATGGAGTGGTGGGTTCACCCCTAGACGAGGACATGGGGAGGGGTGGCCTGCATGGAGCGACAGGTGCACCTATTCTTGCCATATTGCTGTGCAGACTGGATGGACCATGCTGGTTTTTATCTGCCGTCATTTACTATGTTACTATGTTACTATGACCCTACCTCTTTCATAAGAAAACCTTTGACATAAATTCTCCCAAAATTCATCTGGTGACAGCTTACCATCAACCTTGAGCAACACACCTCCTCACTCATGTTTGGCCACATTTAATCCAATCTTCCTGGAGGCTCTCACAAAGTTTGTCATGGCCTTTCAGAAAACCACCCGCACCTCCGATCCTATCCACTCTTCCTGGATCACCATTAACTTACTGGCCGTTCTACCATGCATTCTTTCTATCTTTAATAACAGCCTGACCACAAGCACCTTCCCTCTTTGTTGGAAATCTGCCCTGGTGCGACTCATCTTGAAAATTTTCTCCCTTGACATTGCCTCCCTTGCACACTATCCCCCATTTTTTAATCTCTCCTTTTTTTCCCAGGTAATTGAACACCTTGAGAAAAATAACACTCTTTGCCTGTGACAGTCTGGTTGCTGTGCTGGCCACAGCACTGAACTGTTTTACTATCTGTTCTTAGTGAAACTTGAGAAACAATTGTCAAGGGCAATATTTCTCTAGCCATTTCTCTCGATCTTTCCTCTGCCTTCGATCTGGTTAATAACTCAATCCTACTTTCCTGGTTGCAAAATTATTGGTCTTCATTGCATTGTTGTTCAATGGTTCAATTTCTTTCTTTCTGAGTGCTCATATTCCATATACCTCAGATCCTCCACCACCACTAGCCTCCCCCTCAATTGTGGTGTCCCCTAGGACTCTGCCTGGCTCCCATTCTCTTCAATGTCTTCCTGGCTCCGTTGGCCATCCTCATCCAACAGCTTGGTATCTCCACCTAATACTGTGTTGGGGATATTTTATTACTTTTTCATACATACCTAACATCTCCCGATCTCATCGCATTGAACTCCTGCCTCACCCAGGTGGCCCTCTGGCTCAGAAATAATCATCTGAAATGTAATGCCTTTAAAACTTCTGCGACTTGGCTCACCAGTTCTACAGTTGTCCTGCATCTTGCTCCTTCTTTCAATGGTGCCTCTATCTTATTGACGCCCTCTTTTAAGTACTTTTGAGTCATTCTTGACCATGCACCAGTTTTCATGTACAAATCAGCACCGTGGTGAAACGTTTCTTTTATGCCCTCCACCAAATCAGATCCATCTGTCCATTTCTCTCTGACTCAGCCTTAAACACATTATTTCTATCCCTAGTCATATCTCGTTTGGATTATTGTAACATTGCCTATGCTGGTCTTCCTAACTAACAACTCCAACATCTGCAAACTATCCAAAACACTGCTATTAGATTGCTACATCATGCTTCCAAGTTTGATCACGCTACCCCATTGCACAGTAATTCCCATTGGTTGGATCCTGACAACTGGCAAAATCAATAAGTTCATCGCTGATGGAGAAGAAATTGAAATAGTGGACAACTTTAACCTGCTTGGATCAACTATTAATAAAGAAGCAACAAGCAGTCAAGAAATCAGAAGATGCATTGCTCTTGGCAGAATGGCTATGAAGGACCTAGACAAAATTCTCCAGAGCAGAGATGTCTCTCTCTATACCAAGATTTGACTTGTTCAATCCATGGCATTTTCAATAATGTCATAAGGATGCGAAAGCTGGACAGTGGAAAAGATTGATGCCTTTGAATTATGGTGCTGGCGATAAATACTGTGTATACCATTGCTGTAGCAAAGTGCAGTCAATGAATAAGTCCAGGAGTCGATTGACAGGGTTCAAGTCAGTTTATTGTGCACAAGGCCCAGTCAGTCAAAGCAGCAAAAGGTACTGAGCCAAGGTTTATACAGAGACATAACTTTTTATACCGCTTTTTCAGTTTCATACATGAAAACGTTCTATTGGTTCTAGCTCAATACATGCAAACTTCTCATTGGTTATACATTCCCTTCATTTGTCCAATTAGAAATCCCTCCGGCACCTAGCAACCGGCCCCCTCCTTTAGGATTGCTTGAACAATGGTACAGTTCTAGATCTCGTTATTTTTCTACTGCAAGGTTAACTTCGGCTTCTGGAATGCATATACTGTTACTTTTCTGTTCTTTCACATACAAGAGAATAATAGAAGACTTATGCATTCATGAAAACTTCTTATTAAGCATTTTAGAACATCTTTCTTATTTTTCACAGATTTTTGGTTCTTTTCTAGATATAATGGGAATTAGGATCCAGGCCTAACTTACAGGCCTTTCATAGTAGCAGGCCATGCTAGGCCATAGCCTACCTCACCATGGACTGCCTGAAGATTAAACCAGTCAGTACTAGAGGAGATCAAACCTAAGCTTTCTTTAGAAGTTCAGATGACAAGACTTCAACTTTCATACTTTGGACACATCATGCGAAGAGAGAGATCATTAGAGAAAGACATCATGCTTGGTAAGGTAGAAGGTCAACACAAAAAAGAAAGGCCAGCAATGAGATGGAGCGATACAATAACAGCAGCTATGAGTACCAGTCTGTCAACAATGAGGCACCTGACTTAAGAACAAACACAATTTAGGACAACTATCCAGAGGGTGACCGTGAGTCGATACCGACTCAACGGCACTTAACACCAAAAACAACAACCCATTCAATACCGGATCCAATATAAACTTCTCACTTTAGTTCATAAGGTACTGTACCCCTTATCTTTCATTCCGCATTATTCTATTCCATCTATGCTAATTGCCTCTATCTGCCCTCCCCCTATCCTCTGCCCATTATGAATCTACCCACCATTCAGCCTTTTATTTTCTTGGACTCAGCCTATGGAACACTCTACCCCCTGACCTCCGCCTGGAACTCTCCTACCGAAGATTTAAATCACTTCTCAAAACCCACCGCCTAGCTTTTGGCTTACCACCCACAGCAATAAAGGATTCTGCTTCCCCTCTCCCCAACTCCATGTTTCCCTATCTCTTGAGCTGTCCTCTTTCCACCCCTCTCTGCCTCTGCCTTTGTGTTATATAATATTCAGTTTTCCTCTTTCCTATATTTTAATTGGCATTCTTTTCCCTCTCTGAGAATTACCATGTACACTGCTCTGATGATACAAAGGGTGGTATAGCAAAATTTTTAATAAACCATAAAGTATTAGATGATCAGAAATTAGCTCTGGCCCAGCAGGAGTTAAGGCTGGAGGGAGTGGATTTACAACCAGAAATAGATATAATTCAGTGTAAGTTGGAATATCTAGAAAGTTTAAGTAGGAGGAACAAATTGAGATTTTTGAACTTTGAGACCCCCTTGATATTTTCTGTAGGGGTGGTAAAGAAGGAGGAAAGCAGGATATAAATGCAGCTAAATAAATAAATAAATATGCAGGAAGTGCTAAAGATGTCAATAGATAATTTGCCTCCTATTGTCCATGCCTATCGGGATCGCGCCCTTCCGACGGGGGCTGCTTCCTGGCGCCGCCGGTCCATTGCATCGGAGGGAGTTGGTCGGACCTCGGCGGGTGCCGGGCCCGGCTGGAGCCAACGCCTCGAACCCGAGTGAGGGGAGTCCAAGGTCCAACTCATGCGCCTGCTTGGGAAGTTTGAGGACCGGATCCGGTGAGTATAGTTTTGATTTGGTATGTCTAGACAGATAAGAAAGAGCAGTGCTGCCGTTTGAACTTGGAACTTGGAAATTGGTAAGAGAGCTTGATCACCTCTCAAAGACGGACCGAGTACCCCCGCATGAGTATTCGCAGGGCGAAACTCCCGTCTTCTTGTATTTTGGTAATTGAACAAGACTAGTCAGAATAGATAGAAATGAATGCATTCTGGGATACGTTGCAACTAAGATAATGGCTTTATACCAACCTCGTCCTCCTGGATATAGCCGGACTCCTCTAACTGTAGTATAATTATTTTGAAGTGATTTAATTCTCACACCTTATTAACTAATAGGGTGAGATTAATCAAAGGGGGGAATGTGGCAGGTGTAGGCCTGTGATCCACAGTGTCTGACATAAGCAAGCCTAGCTAGCTTGACCTGTAAATGAAGCTTGTGAAGAGGCCCATAGGAATTGCACATCCCCCAATATGCTGCTATAGAATAAGAACTCAGTAAAAGTATTGAATTAGCTTAGACAAGCAGAACAGATGGAAAAATACAGAAATCCATGTTTAAAACTGCTGACAGAGAAGTTATAGAGCCCTGCTTCCCTGCACGTATTAACTAGCCCAATAGCCTTGAAAGTAGGAAAGTAACAAGTTGGTGAACTGACCATTGTAATTGGGACTAGAAGGGGGGTAAGCAGGTGCTGAGCCCACTGAAAGAACATAATTGGATAATCATATCAGTACCGGGACCAATAGAAGAGGTACGGGAGGTTACCGGGACCAATGAAATGTTTTTCTATACCTAGAATGAAGCTAAAGTCTATAAAAGTTGTTGTATTGCCAGAGAACTTTGTTCAGCCATTTTGAATTTGATTCTGCTTGAGACTTGTGCACAAATAAATGATTTGGACCTTCTGAACAGACTCCTGGTATCATTGGTTTGTCTGCGCTCTGCTGCTACACCACCATTCTGGGAAAGGTTAGTATAACAGGGAGCCGAGATGGAGAGCAATTGAGAGCTATGAATTTGACCAAATACTTGGAAAGCTCACTGGAGGTGGTTATAAGAAGAACCATATTTCTTGTCTCCTTTTATGATGGAGCCTGACCATATCATTATTTTTTGCTTATACCTCAGACTTATTAATGAGACTCTTTTGGGTTCCTACATACATATATTTCCTGATTTATCTTGCACTATGCAGTCTAGATGCTGAGAATTCTTGACTTTGAAACCAAAAGTTCTGGCTTTGGGGGCTAGTTATAATTTGAAATTTCCTTGTCATTGTTTTATGAATTATGATGGAAAAAGGTTCTTTTCCCAGACTTGAAACAGCTTGTAAACTTCTTAGTTGCTAGGGAGGAACTAAGAATGCTAGTTGAAACTGTTCTAGAAGCTTCCATGATCCAGCTGCCATAGAATGTTCTATCTCTCTGTGATGATTGTAAATTTTCCTTTTTGTTTAATTTCCTTTAATTGGCCCCCGTTTATTATGGTCTAAAATTGGTAGTGTAAGTTTCATCTGGAAGATGTCCTAGTTTTGTTTTTCCATATTTTTTGTATTCAAGAAACGTTACCTAGATGTTTCACTTTAAAATGAATAAAGACTACATTTAAAAAAAAGAGGAACCTGCCTGCCCATTATGAGGTTACTTTGTTTATAACTACAGGGCTTGCACTCCATGATCAATTAGTTTTAAAGTGGATTTTCTAGATTGGATTTGTGAACTTAGTACTTGCCTTCTCCAAATTCAAGCTCAAGGCAAGTTACATCCAGGTATACACAAACTATTTGCCCAAACAGTTTGAGTGCCTACTCTCTAATGTAGTTTTGAACTTTGCCTTTCCTTTTTGATTTATAAGCTTATTCTACATTAACCAGTTTTTAGATTATTTTTTGATTTGTAGCTTCACTTTATGAGAATATTATTCTTTAATTCATAATTTCTTAATTTAGAAAACCTACCATAGGCCTGTTTCAGACTAGACATTCAGACCACTTAGGATGATTGATGTGCTCAAAATATTCCAACATGGTAAGCTGATTGACAAAGAAATGTATTTTTGGCCATTAATCACCTTATGTGACAAATATACAGACCCATAATTTAGTGTGGATCAGCAGACATATGTATTAAATAAAACATTAACATTTGTAAGTATCCAAGAAAGACACCCAGCAGAATATGCAATGAATGAGAAACATCTCTCATGATATATCCCACAGAAAATCTACAAACTACTGTCAATGAAACTTGAATTGTATAGATTGTTGACAGTAAAAGGTATGCTTGAATGAAAAGTCAAACAGTGTTCTTGCTGTTTTCCATACTGAACTTACAGTACTAATGGTGTGCTCATAGAAACTTGAAATTTGAGCATTGTGCCCTTTGCCTGCTTTGTCCCTGTATTTTGACATTTTTATGCTTTATCCCACCTATTTTTACATCAAAATGTAGTATAATAATATTGCTGCATTGCACACTGTATTCACAAATGCTTCTAGAATCCTTGATGTTGCCATGTTCCACAGGCTTGTCATGCTGGCTCAGTGGTGTCAAGGTGCCTTAATGTCTTTCCCAGAAGGGAACAAATTTAAAAAATAACAAGTTGTCATGCCTAATCTTGCTGAGTTCAGAGCAACTTAGAGGTTGATATTTATGTGAGTGACTTGATCTGGTGGCCTCTTAGCAGTCAGCATTTGCATTTCCCTGTAGGTGGTACCAGTAATTGAACCATAGTCCTCTAGCAAACAAACTCAGTAATGCAGCTACACTAGTAACATATTAACATAGTATATGAGGGCAGATAAAGACCAGTATGATCCATCTAGTCTGCCCAGCAAGGTGGCAAGAGTGGTTGTAACTGCAGCTCCATGCAGGTCACCCCTCCTCTATACCTGTGTTTAGGGTTGTACTTGCTGTTCCATGCAGATCAGCTCCCCTCTATTAAAAGATATTTAAGTTTGCTTTGATTTCATCCTCTTGCTATAAAGAGATCCACTGTGTCTGCCCCATGCCATTTTGAATTTCGTCACTGTATTTGCCCCCACCACCTCCATCGGGAGGGCATTCCATGCATCCACCACTCTTTACTTTTTTCTTGAACTTTATCATATGCCCTCTAGTTTTACAGCTTCCCCTTCTTTGAAAAAGGTTTGTTTGTTCATTGATACCCTTTAAGTATTTAAAAGTCTGTATCATATATCTCCCCTGTCCCTCCTTTCCTCCTGGCCGTTTTCAAAAGAAGCTACTGAAACTTTATTGATGTTATCATTGTTTCAGTTTATGTGTGTCTTATCAATTATGACTGTGTAAACTTCACGTATGACACTGGAACAAAAATGATGTATCTGTGTTCTTAAGACTCCAGTTTGACTTGTGTTGACTTTGCTTTTTCCATACCTTATAAAGCTCCTGCCTCAGCTACAGATTAATCAGAGAAATTTCAAAAATTTCACTAATTGATGCATTGAATTAATTAATTAATTAAAGTGCTAAAACATTTGCTATACTGCCTAAGCAACGGGATTATCAACGAGGGGAATTTTCAAAAGTCTTTGGAAATGGCTGCTTACCTGTGTAAAAGATTTTTTTTTTTAAATATACTACCCCAGTATATGGACGAAAGTACATGGATTGTTCCATACAGCACATACCCCAGCTTTTCAAGGTTGTACGTATTCCAGGGACGGGGTTAGGTCAGAAGAAGCAAGAACATGTGTGATTTGCATGTTCTCAAAACTGCGCCTGTGATTTTAAACTGAAAGTATTCACAGAAAAAGCAGGTGAAATTCCCTGCAGGTACTTTTGCCTGGGGAAATTTTCCAAAAGGTAAAGTGTGAGCATCCATTACCAAATGCCGTGGGTAAAAGTAGCTGCAGACCTTGCACCTGCCCCTCAGTTTGAAGGCAGTTCTCAGAAGCCATTTACCTGGGTAAACCATAGGCAGGGTTAGGGTGGTAGGAGGCCTAACATCTGCAAATTTGCATTTTTACATGAGTGTGCGATACTTTGAAAGAAAAAAAATATACCCACAGAAAAAGTAGGTGCAAATCTGTGCTGGTATATAATTTATTTCTAGGACAGTTTTCAAAGGGAGAGCATTTGTGGGCTGTTCTGAAAACTGCCCTCTCACGCAGGTATCTTTTTTCAGTGGCACATTTGCAAAATATTTTTAGTACCTGCAAGTTATTTTGTAGGTTTTCCATAGATAGATAATACGCCTCTCTCTTTTGATAACTCGGGTTCAATATTAAATCTTCCCTCCATGATATCAATGTACATCTCCACTTTTCAGTGCAGGGCAGTGGACTTATAGAAGGGGATTTTAGAAAGGACATCCAAGTGCAATCTAGAACATCTAAACCAAAATGTCTGAAGAAAAAGCCGGCATGATTTCATAAACGCGGACGTACCCAGTAGAGATGTCTGCGGGGGGCATCTACATAGACATCCCTCAGGGCCTAGATGTCTAGGAAAAGCCTAAAGGTTAGAATAGTGGGCTAGTAGCAGGGAAGCCCAGGTTCGAATCCCACTGTTGCTATCACTGAAATTATGCTGAACACTGGGGATGATGGGGTGCTGTCTTCTCTATGCCCTCTGGACATGTTTCTGCGAAACGAGTAGCACTGTTCGTGCCTGGAGCAGGTCTAAACTTAAGTGCGATGACGGATGTCCAAGGTGTTTCTGAGATCAGATGGGGACATCCAAATTCCTGGGAATGTCCCGGCCATGCCTCCACTACGCCCCTGTTCAGACTTGGATATTCACAGACCTGGCTTCTAAAATGGCTTTGGAGACATCTCTATGTCTGTTTTCAGATATCCAAATCATGAATAGGGCTTCCCAAATGACCCCCATAGTGATTAAATAATACTGATTCATTGGTATAGAGGAATTTCTGATACTGAAGTATTGCCTGGTAGGAAAAAAAATAGAAAAATGATACTCCAAGAAGAGGAACAGCCTAGATGAAGGACCCAATAAAACAGAGAGTTGAGCATGGCCTTGAAGCTGGGCATTTAGTATGTTACAAAGGATCCAGGTGATCAATCTTTTCATTACAAATGTGATAAGGTCAGAAATAAATAAGAGCTGAAATTGTGCTGCGCTTTCTATAGCTCGGTGAGAAATGATTCATTCATGGATCTCTTAGGTTCAGTTTAAGTACTAATAATTTCTCAGCATTTTCATCACAGCATTGTATTTTTTAAGATACATTGACCCCATAGTTGCTTAAACCATTTTTCAGATCACATTATGATTAGTTTAGATGGCAGTTAGGCTTTTGGTTTTGATAAAATTGCAGCTTTTGAATCATTATGCCTCCTTTACGAGTACTTGTCTTGTTGAGAGGAAGGTTGAACTGGATAAGGGAAACAAAACAAGATTTTGTGTTATGACATGAGAGTTTTTAAGTTATAATGATTGAATTTATCCATAAAAACTACGGCTAGTTCTAAAAGACTGATTTACTAAGCTCTTTTATTCCCTCAGAGACCGAGAGTTGGAGAAAAACCTCAGTACTAAATCAGATTCTATAGAAACATAGAAACATGATGACAGAAAAAGACCATATGGCCTATCTAGTCTGTCCTTCCATAACAACAACTACAACAGTCCACTTTTTACCTTTAGAGATCCTCTGTGTTGGTCCCATGCTTTTTTGAATTCAGTTACTGTCCTCATCTCCACCACCTCCACTGGGAGACTATTCCATGGATCCACTACTCTTTCTGTAAAGAAATATTTCTGCATATCACTCCTGAATCTATCTCCCTTCACCCTCATCCCATGTCCCCTCATAGCAGAACTTGCTTTCAATTGAAAGAGGCTCTCTCCCTGAACATTTATGCCACGGAGGTATTTAAACATCTCAATCATATCACCTCTATCCCGCCTTTCCTCTAAGGTGTATTTATTTATTTATTTATTTATTTTGAGAGTTTTGTATACCGCCTTATCCTTCAATCAAAGCGGTCACAACACAATTGGGGGATACATTTAACACGTGGGGATATGAGACACATACACTAATACTTACAGGGAACATATTAAGATCCTTCAGTCTGTCCTCATATGCGTTATAATGAAGCCCACTAATCATTTTAGTAGCCACCCTCTGCACTGACTCCATCCTGTTCACATCCTTTTGAAGGTGCGGTCTCCAGAATTGCACACCATACTCCAAATGAGGTCGCACCAAAGACTTATACAGAGGCATTATCACCTCCTTTTTTCTGCTAGCCATTCCTCTCCGTATGCACCCAAGCATCCTTCTAGCTTTTGCCGTCGCCTTTTCTACCTGTTTAGCTACTTTAAGATCATCAGACACAACCACGCCTAGGTCCCGCTCTTCTTTAGTGGACAAAAGTACTTCACCTCCTATACTGTATTGCTCCCTTGGATTGCTGCAGCCCAAATGCATGACCTTACATTTTTTAACATTAAAGCCCAGCTGCCAAATTCTAGACCATTCTTCAAGCTTAGCTAGATCCCTCCTCATGTTATCTACACCTTCCTGGGTGTCTACTCTATTGCAGATTTTGGTATCATCTGCAAAGAGGCAAACCTTACCCAACAGCTCTTCCGCTATATCACTAACAAAGATGTTAAAAAGAATCGGACCAAGGACAGATCCCTGGGGCACACCACTGGTAACATCCTTCTCCTCAGAGTGAGCTCCATTTACTTGTACTCTTTGTCGCCTCCCACCCAACCAATTTCTAACCCAAGCAGTAACTTTAGGGTCCATCCCTATGGTGCTCAGTTTGTTTATAAGTCGCCTTTGAGGAACAGTGTCAAAGGCTTTACTGAAATCTAAATACACCACATCTAGAGCTCTCCCTCGGTCCAACTCCCTGGTCACCCAGTCAAAGAAATCAATCAGATTTGTCTGACAAGACCTGCCTCTGGTGAATCCATGCTGCCTCGGATCCTGTAATCCGCTGGACTCCAGAAACCTCACTATTTTCTCTTTCAGCAGCGTTTCCAATAATTTACTCACCACCGAAGTTAAACTAACCGGCCTGTAGTTTTCAACCACATCCTTACTTCCGCTTTTGTGTAAAGGCACCACATGAGCCTCTCTCCATATAGTATATATGATCTTCAGAATCATACGGATAGTCTGGGACAGTGGTTCTAAACCCAGTTCGTAGGACACACCCAACTTGTCTGGTTTTCAGGATACCCATCATGAATATGCACGAGATAGATCTGCATGTACTGCTTCCATTGTATGTGGAACTATTTCATGCATATTCATGGTGGATATTCTGAAAAAGAGATTGGATGGTGTGTCCCAAGGTTGGTTTGGAAAGAATTTCCCTGGAGTGATGTGAATGTTTGCAGCATCTGACCGTGTGGTGGCCAGAAAAAGAAAAGATTGGAAGCAGACTCCTTAGTATATGTGCTGTACTTGCCTGTCTCTCAGGGTCAAGGAACTGGTTCAAAAGGACTGGGTAAATATCATAGGCAGTCAGTAGCTCAGATGTTTGCGGATACTAAAAAGGAGAGGGGCTAGGGGGCTAGGGGAGGTGCCTTAGGACAAAGAAAAATGCAACCACTTTTTAAAATAAATTTAAAATGTACAAAACTCAAGACATTCCCCCTCCCAAAAAAAAGTTTGAACACGGTTTTAGTTGAAAGGTTTCCCAATTTTATGATACAGTATAGAGAAAACAATTCACATTGACAAAGACATCTTACTGAAAAAAAAATTAGGCATTTCAAAAGCACTCTTGGTTAAACAGAGTGAAGGGAGAATCTGTTCTTGATAGATTTCCTTTTATCAGCATTATGCCCAGGGGTTCTCCCAAAATATGTCATCATTTGTACAAGAGATATGTAGACTGCTAGTGAGTGCTAATCATAAAACTCCAGGACGTGCTGCAGTCAGGGTGAGGACCTGAACTCCCAAACTCCTGCATTCTTATATTTTAAAAAGGTACAGAGAAGAGCCATGAAAATAGTAAAGGGGATGGAAGGATACCTCTATGAGGAAAGGTTTAAAAGGTTAGGGCTTTTCAACTTGGAAGAGACGGCTGAGGGGAGATATGATAGAGGTCTATAAATTAATGAATGGAGTGGAATGATTGTTTACACCATCAATTGTTTACACCATCAAATAGTAGAAAGACTAGGGCACATGCAATGAAACTACAGTGTAACCCATTTAAGTCTAATAAGAGAAAATATTTTTTCACTCAACGCGTAATCAAACTCTGGAATTCGTTACCAGAGGATGTAGTAAAAGCTGTTAGTGTAGCCGGTTTTAAAAAATGGTTGGACAAGTTCCTGAAGGAAAGGTCCATAAACCATTATTAAAGGGGACTCAGGATATCCACTGCTTGCCCTGGGACGAGCATTGTGGAACCTATGTGTCTCTTTGGGAACCTGCCAGGTACTTGTGACCTGGATTGACCACTGTTGGAAACAGGATACTGGGCTTGATGGACCTTGGTCTGACCCAGTATGGCATATCTTATGTTCTTCTCTCTGACTCTGACACTGAGGCTCTCTCTGTGACTTTGAGCAGGTTCCCTTTTCCTAGTTAACCCCAGGTTGTTCCAATGTCCCTTTGCGTGGAAGTCCCCCCCCCCCCCCAAGCTGGTCACCATGCCTACACGTCAGAACATATGTAGTGGTAGCAATGATTGGCTGTGCTGCTGCTCCCAGAGTGTTCCACTGCTCCCAATGTTGCTGTGAGTGTTTGTATCATGTGACAATAGTTGTGGCAGGCTGACAGCACAGAGCAAAACCAGGGCTTGAGGAGGGAGGTGCAGGGGCCAGGATGAGGAGGCCAGGGATTAAGAATGAGCACTCAATGAGTGCTCACTCAGCTCAGGCAGTCCTCAGGCAGGGCATGCTGAACTCAGTGCTGTTTGTCTCAGCCTGCCTGACACTGTCAGCCATTTTGTGCACACCTGGGTTTGGGGCTGGGGAGGCTTAGCATGGTATGTGCATTCTCACTATCTGTGCCCATGACAGTTAGCACACAATAAAGAACCATGCACTAACTACAATGTTTGTTCCATTCCCCACTCCATCACTTGTCCCATAACACAGTGTGTGAATTTGCACATCTGTCATAGCAGGGCAGTAATGGTTATCACAGTTATGCACCAACTCTTACAACATGCTATTTCACATGCTAAGGGAGTCATTTTAGAAGCTCTCAATGTGCTTTGGGTGTCTGAAAACGGGTATGCAAATGTCCAAATCACAGAGATGACCTTGGAGCCATTTTACAAAACAGCTTTAGAGATGTCCCCGGTGTGGAGATATCTATCTAGGATGAAGAGCTTGGCAGGACCATGTTGGGGGCGTTCCAGAGGCTTTAGATTTGCGTGCCCAATTTCAGTACCTGCTGGCATGTCTCCGCCCCCGTCCAGATCTAGACTTGCTCCAGGACACAACTAAACATCTGAAAAGTGCTTGTTTTGCCTGAAAAGCATTTGGAGGATCTAGAGGAGATGGTACTCCACTATCCCCAGAACTCTCCACAATCATAAAGACACTTGATAGGAATTGGAGATAAAGGTTTCTGGTTGTTGTACTGCCGAACATCTCTCCTTGAAGAATGGCAGGCTGGGACACGTCCCCTGTCTAGAATACCATTGCACCAACATCCATGTAGCCATCCCAGGCAATGTCCATATCGGGTAAATAAATGTTTCAAAAATCATACCCGAACTTGCATGTACCTGGCCTTTTTTGGTACATTTTGACCTGGATAGCCCAGATTGCACCTAGACATCATTTCTGAAATGTGCCTTCACCTGTCTAGTGCACTTTTGGTAAAGGGACCCTTTGTTTTCTAAATATGAGATTCTCAACAATAGTCACAAGGAGCCTTTGCTGTTACAGCCTAAGGTTAAAATGGAGATGTCTGTGTAAAGCAGTGGTTCTCAACCTTTTTTGTACTGTGACCCCTTTTACCATTGGTCAACTTGTGGTGACCCCCAATGATAAAATCAAATGCGTCTCTCTTCCTTTACCGTTAACGCATTGTTGCTATAATCATTTGTTGAATTATTAATATATTATAGGCCTTTGCAATATGTTTTTATTTATAAAATTTACTTATTTAAACCACAATAATTAATCACAATAACAAGTAACAATATTTGATTTCAAAATTATGATGATTTTGTAGTCAAATCACTAATATGAAATACAATTATTTTTTCTACTTTTGTTGTCTGACCAATTTATTCTCTGATCATGCTGGTCCCTGTCTCTTAGGGAACCACGGCTATGCCTGTAAAACCATTGCGGAGCCTTTCTGTCTCTAAACGGGCTCTATGCAGCATTGTCCCGCCTCCACAGGAAGTGGTAAATCACTTCCTTTGGAGGTGGGACAATGCTGCACGGAGCCTGTCGAGAGGCAGGAAGGCTCCGCAACGGTTTTACAGGCATAGCCACGGTTCCCTAAGAGGCAGGGAGCCGCGGCTGCAATAGGAGGGAAGCGGTGAGTTTGCCACTGCCGAGAAGCGGACTCGGTAGCGGCAGCAACTTGTGCGCATTTTTTTTTTTAACGGCGGAGTGAGGCGACCCCCGCTAAATCCTGTGGCAACCCCCATGGGGGTCGCGACCCACAGGTTGAGAACCGCTGGTTTAAATGGATCTTTGTACCCTTTCAGTAAGGTCAATGCTCCTCCTAGTGGAGAATATACGGCCAGTGCGTCTACTTAATCTATGGCTTTTAGCATCAGTCATACAGCAGTTAAACTCAAGCAGTTGATGAAGCTCTTCTGTTTTAGAGGTCAATGTACTAAACTGAGACAAACAGACTGGGCAAACGCACTAACTCGTTTTTACTGTGCATAGTTATAAGTAGTGGAAATTTATGTAAATGAGCTCAGAAAGTAAAGTACATAAGTTATTTATCTTTGGACGCTAATCATTTAATTACACCTTCCCAAGGGGTAATCTTTTTGTGATACTGCATCTATGAAGCACCTATCATATGCACTTTATCGCTAAGATCAGAGATAATCAACTGCTTTGCATAATAATTATTATTATTCCTGCCAACCAATACTGATTGGTTAACACATATACATGAAGGCAAATGACATGCTCATGCTTTCAGTTGGTCAGAGAACTGCGTTAGAATCCCAGGAATACTGTGTACAAGTACCAACCACTTTGCAGTTCCTCTTTGCCATAGACATGAACTCTTGTTTTAACACTTGCCCATTAGATTCTGGGCTGGAAGGAATCCAGAGATGCACAGTGATAGTTATATATTAATAGAAGTGGGAAGGAAGGTGACCTACAGAAAAAGACTAAATACAATATTTGATTTTCCTTTGTCAGCAAGTGAATTTTGATTCTGGCTTAGTGCCTGTGCTCAGTTCCTAGAACCTTTACATTCTCAGGAAATAAATGGAAAGGAGACAGAGCAAAAGGTTGCCAGAAAAAAATAATCATCACAGTCTTCTGAAACCTCTCTATGCAAATCCCAAACACAGAAATTTGAGGGTGAGGTTGCAAGTGGTCTGCCTATATTTTAGAAAGTCTGGTATATAGATGTCTCCAGCACGAGCACGTCCAGGTTGCAAGGGGGTATGGTGAAGGTGTGGCTTTGGCAGTACTATGGAGATGCACGTCACCATGCGACTTCACAATGGCCCAGTCATGTCTGGCCCTGGCTGTTGACACGTCCATGCCTATATCTGCTCCTTATGTCACCCACCAGCGTCTCCAGAGGCCAGCGGCGTGGGTACGTCAGTGGGGTATTACTCTAGTTGCTATAGAGTATTGTGGGAAGGCTTTAAAATGCCCTCTAGAACCTGTGGTTCTAAACACCAGTCAAAGAAATTGTAGTTGCAGACCAAGTGTAAGGTTATAATACAGGATTTTATTCCCCGTCCGGGATTGGATATTTTAGCATTTGAAACAAAGGAAAACAGACCATTCATCTGGCATCAAAATTAAAGAAATGCTGAACAAAACTTGACTTTAACTTCAGCTTTTGTAACAAACAGAGGGAAAAAGAAAACAGTCCTTTTCACATGAAAAACCTTCTTCCTGTTTTCTTTTGAACAGTTTTCACAGCACTCTAACATAGAGATGATATGGCATCTGCCATAGTGTACGTACAGTCCATATCACTGCCATTCAAAGATTCCTCATAAGGCTCATATTGCATCTCTTCACTGTCGGAATAACTTTCTCCTGGAGTAAAGCTTCCTTTGCAAAGTTCCTCTCTGTAACTCACAGCATTCCCCTCCTCCACTGCACTAGAGGGAAATGGGTGATTACCACATTCACTATAATCACGGTCAAAAGAGCTACACAGTTCCTGGTAAGTGCAGGGTAATTCTCTGTATTCTGGACCTCTTCTATTAGGGTTAATACGCCTACCCTCTGGCACTCTCTCTTCCTGGTCTCTCAGCCGAGCCGAGCTCCGTTTGTGTGAAAACCTTTTACTGTGTTTCTCTTCTAGCTGCTTCTCTGGTATAAAAGTTTCCTCAGGGTAAAAACTATCTTCTGCTTGGTACCTTGTGCTGGGTAATTTGGCTCTCCTTAGCCTGGCCACCGGACTGCCACCTCTGCTCCTTTCATAGCAAGGTTCCCGAGGATTTTGAAGAGCTGTGCCCTGCTTCTCAAAGCAGTCCCTCCTGGATTCCACAGTTCTGTGTTTCCCTCGTGAGGCTTCTCTCCAAATGTTCCCTTGGCTTTTCTCCTCAGCAACTCCAACAGCTCTCTTCCTGAACGTTCCTTCCATGGCTCTCTCACTACCTTCAGGTGAGTGACTTTTAACTGTCTTTCTCGTGGTGTTTGTTTGGGCTCCGCCCCTACCAAGCTCCCCCTCATTTCCTAATGAGTTCCTATCCAGGCTTGTGTTTGGGCGTTCCCTTACACCTCGTGACCCAGCTTGTATCTGTTGCCCGTGGTAACCTTTCTCCACGTGTATTTCTGAGCTGTCAGCTATGTTTTGCTCAGAGTTCCCTATTTCCATGGGCTCTGACAGCGCTACCTCATGACACTTACCATGAATAAATTGCAAAACAGTGCTCGTTTCATGACAGCAACACTTGCAGGGGGAAGAGCAAAATGTGCTCTCACCGCCACAGTAAATTGTGCTGGATCCAAAAAAAACGGCCTATTATTTAATAGTCCATTCATTTTGCTGCCTCGCCGATGCATGCCTGCAGATTTGAAGTGACCGGCTAGGACATGCATCTATCATAGCATAGGTGACCTCATTCTGAAATACTTTGGCCAGCACGTCTATGTATTTGTTTCTGCGGCTATGCATTTCGGGGATGCCCACATTTCTAAACTGGCTTGCAAAGATGCATGGGCCCATCTCCAGAACATGCATCTTTCAGGGCAGAGATGTTGCGATTTCAGAAGGCACTAACATGCGCTTGCCTTCACTGCTGCCACTCCCCGCTATTTTGGAGATGATGCCCTGGATGTCCCAGATCCTTCTTGTATGTCCCTTCTAAAATGCTGCTTATAGCTTATATATTTAAAGTTACATATATATTTGGCGGGACTATCAACAAGGGTGGCATTGAAGTACACACATTGTTTCCATCATGCACACTTTCACTATGGGCGTGCACATGGGCAGAGTTTGGGAGGTGCATGCCAGTACGCATGTTGATTATAGAGTACTATAATCTACTCATATATTTGCAAAAAGTAGGCGCGGTAATTTACACCAGCTCTAGGGCCAGTGGAGGAATGGAGGAGTAGCCTAGTGGTTAGGGCACTGGCTTGCTAACCAAGAAACTAGGGTTCATTTTCCACTAGTACTCCTTTGTGGCCTTCAGCAAGCAACTTAACCCTCCATTGCCTCAGAAGAAAGGCCTGGTAATCTACTTCCAGTCTCACTGCCAAGAATACCTAGTTGCTGCTGGGTCAGCATTGACTCAAAGGCACACACTGTATTTGCAGAACTGGTGGAAGTCAGCACACATTAACTTAAGAAGTGTTCTCTGCCACTTATGCTAGTACTGTATTTTATAAAGTCAAGTACATGCATACTTGTATTTACAAACTAGGCATAAAATGTGTGTATGAAAACATGTTAACTAGGCGCAACTTTATAAATATATCGTCTTAGAAGGTAGTTTTTAAAGCTTTCCCTGTGTGTAAAACTGTTTCACGCACGTCAAAGGGCTTATATAAAATTACCCCTGTGTTTACATGCATTAAAGTATGCATGGTGTCAAGAAGGCGCAAGCAGGTATAAATGTTTGTTGCTTCCATCTATCCAAAATGTGTGTCTATTTAAATTAGTTTGTAGGCCATCCAGGGACAGGGAAATACCTGCTGGTCCTGAATGTAAGTCACCTTGAACTACTACTGAAAGGTGTGAACTAAAATCCAAATAAATAAATTCATTAATAGGCTAGAAATGGGCACCTACTTGCCCTCTCAACCCAGGAGGCCTGTTATAAAATGAACCCCCTAATGCCATTCCCGCTATTTATGCATCACCACTTGGATACACACGTTACACATTCAGTGGTTAGAATTTGCTGCTCAAAATATAACTTTCTCGCCAGCCCTCATTTCGTCCCATATCATATCCTCTTTAAAAATGCATACGGTAAAATGGCCAACGTTCTACATATAATCACAAGGCACTGCCTCTGACTGCATAAGTGGTTATGAATAACAGCCTCTGTCTTTAATTTTATTTTATAAATTGAATGTTTAGTTCTGATTGGTTAGAGCAGTGGTCCTCAATCCAATCCTCAGGGCACACCTAGGCCAGCGGGCTTTTAGGATTCTCACAATGAATATACATGAGATAAATTTGCATCTACTGCAAATCTATCTCATGTATATTCATTGTGGGAATCTTAAAAACTTGACTGGCCTAGGTTGTAGCTATTAATGATGCCATATGCTGAGTATACGCTTTGACTTCACCATTTGGCAATGGCTGCCAAGAAGCATCCTCTTTATAAGGTACGAGGGCTGAAATAAAACACCATATCTTCCCCGAGTATTATTCATGTCTGTACCATTATTCCTACCAATAGGTGATATGATACAGTTCTTAAAGAAATCTACCTATAAATATTTATGTGGTCAAGGAATAACATAAACCCCTAGGAAGCTTGAAGCTAGCATGCTGGTGATATGTGGCTTTCAACTGTGAGGGTAAGACATTCTGGGTGTGTCATTAATTATAAAGGTCATTTCAAGGGTGGCATGGTGGACTAGGGAAGATGTGTGCTCCCTAGCTCAGGAGACCCTATCCCTTCCCGGGATAAATACCTACCTAATATAAAATTCTCTTTGAGGAACGGTGGAAGATAACTTGAGGAAGATAACAAAGAGTTAAAGCGCCTTGAATATACGAGCCTATGAGTTTACGGCTAATGGCAACAAAAGCCGCGAGGCGCAAAAAGCCACGAGTGGTGGAGGTTAAAATGGCGGGCAATGGAGTAGAGAGCCCAAGCGTCGGCATGATGGGAGTAATGGTGGCTGAAGTGTCTCAAGCGGTGGTGCAAGCCTTGGAAGATCGGCTGTGTGTATTGGCCACTCAAATGTCGGAGGTAGCGCAAGCTGTATCTGACTTTACAGGACGGGTCGAGCAGGCGGAACAACGAATAAGTTCCTTGGAAGAAGTGCAGGCCCAGGTTACAACAAGGCTCCTGAACATGGAGGAAACTATTAAACAACAAGCGGAGAAGTTGGAAGACTTAGAGAATCGTGGAAGGAGAAAGAATTTGCGGTTCATTGGAATTGACGAATCGGTGACGGATCGAGAATTGAAAAATTTCTTGGAGACATGGATTCCAGCTAATTTGAAGCTGGAGGAAGGGGCAGGCAAAATAACATTGGAGAGAATCCATAGAATCGGCCAACGTAGAATGGTGGACAAAAAACCCCAAGCAGTGATAGCCAGGTTCCTGAATACTTATCAGAAAGAATGCATTTTGAGAGCGGTACGCAAGCAGCATAGGGGAGATGGAGATGGAAATGCAACAAAAATTCTCATTTTCCAAGACTATTCGGCAGGAGTGTCCATGAGATGGAGGGCCTATAAAGATGTTTGCAGCATTTTGGTGGAACATGTAACAAGGTTCACAATGGCATACCCGGCGAAGTTGAGAGTGGAATATGAGGGGATACAACATGTCTCTTCCACCCCAGCGGAGGCTATGACATTCTGCAAGAAATGCTGGAAAGAGGGGCCCGCAGGAGTGTAATCAATGTGGTGATAAAGATAGAAGTGGAATCTAGTATTGGCGATTGTGCATGTGCTGAACATTTGCGATAAAGGAACCCATTGTCAAGGAAAATTGGATAAGGCCCGGGAGATGAAGTATTGAAGGCCAGGAGAAGCTAACGGGGTTGCTGGACTATGGAAAGGGCCATAATGGAGATCACAATGGAGAACTGATAAATGAGGGAGTCTACATGGAAAGTTAGTAGTTGTAAGGATAATGTGCCTGACTGAGTGTGACATGATGTGTGTTTAAACTTGATGCTTGTTCAAACATGTTTTTAGTTGATAGAATGTTTGGGTGAAGGGTAATAAAGGGGATGTAGGATAATCTCTGTTAAGTTTATGAATCGGTAAGGGGAATATATCGATGTGGGAAGGTAATGTTCTGAGGGTTTTTTTCTGTGCCTTTCCCCCTCTGTCTTACTATATCTCCCATATCTATCTGGGTTATGCAACATTATGTATTAGATCATTTTATGGGCTAAAAACATTTTGATTTGCATTCTGGAAAATCTGAATTTGTAAGCTGATGATTAATTTGGGACATAAGATAATTAAGGGTATGTGATTGGGGAGGGGGAAAGGGCTATTTGACTGGGGTAGCGAGGCATAAATGGCAGAGTTGAATAAGGGAAGGGAGGGGCTCTACATGACACGGAAGCACTGGAGAGGCCCGGAGGGTGAGGTAAGAGTAATAGGCAGGAAGGGAAAGGAAGGAAGGGGGGGAGGGGGAATCAGGGATGGTTAGGTAAATGGACTATAAGGGTGGGGAGGGGGGAAGGGAGTATAGGAATAAGGAGAAAAGACAGGAAAAGGAGTTTTGGTTTTATGAGCTGGAGAATCTGGATTTAACGATGGAGCGGGCTCAGAGCCAAAGATATGTGTGGTTGAAGATACGGGCCCTAGGCTAGGGGGGGTTCACACCAAATTATGGATGCAATTTTTCATATTATGAAGCAGAGGAGGTGGATGGATAATGGGTAGACATACGAAGATAGCGTCGTGGAATATTTGTGGACTAGGCTCCCCTATAAAGAGATGTAAGGTGTTGCAACAGTTAAAACGAAAGTGGATAGAAGTTTCAGTGTTACAAGAAACACATCAAACATCAGTAGAGCATGACAAACTATGCAGAGGATGGTTTAGCAAAGTTTATGGGGCACCGGCAGTTGGGAAAAAAGAGGGGTGGCTATATTAGAAACATAGAAAAACGACGACAGAAAAAGACCACATGGCCTATCTAGTCTGTCCTTCCATATCAACAACTACAACAGTCCCCTTTTTACCTTTAGAGATCCTCTGTGTTTGTCCCATGCTTTTTTGAATTCAGTTACTGTCCTCATCTCTAGCACCTCCACTGGAAGACTATTCCACAGATCCACTACTCTTTCCGTAAAGAAATATTTCCGCATATCACTCCTGAATCTATCTCCCTTCACCCTCATCCCATGTCCCCTCGTAGCAGAACTTGCTTTCAATTGAAAGAGGCTCTCTCCCTGAACATTTATGCCACGGAGGTATTTAAACATCTCAATCATATCACCTTTATCCCGCCTTTCCTCTAAGGTGTACATATTAACATCCTTAAGTCTGTCCTCATATGCTTTATAATGAAGACCACTAATCATTTTAGTAGCCACCCTCTGCACCGACTCCATCCTGTTCACATCCTTTTGAAGGTGCGGTCTCCAGAAATTGCACACTATACTCCAAATGAGGTCGCACCAAAGACTTATACAGAGGCATTATCACCTCCTTTTTTCTGCTAGCCATTCCTCTCTGTATGCATCCAAGCATCCTTCTAGCTTTTGCCGTCGCCTTTTCTACCTGTTTAGCTACTTTAAGATCATCAGACACAACCACACCTAGGTCCCGCTCTTCTTTAGTGGACAAAAGTACTTCACCCCCTATACTATATTGCTCCCTTGGATTGCTGCAGCCCAAATGTATGACCTTACATTTTTTATCTTAAATCCCAGTTGCCAAATTCTAGACCATTCTTCAAGCTTAGCTAGATCCTTCCTCATGTTATCTACAACTTCCTGGGTATCTACTCTATTGCAGATTTTGGTATCATCTGCAAAGAGGCAAACCTTACCCAAAAGCCCTTCTGCTATATCACTAATAAAGATGTTAAAAAGAATCGGACCAAGAACAGATCCCTGGGGCACACCACTGGTAACATCCTTCTCCTCAGAGTGAGCTCCATTTACCTGTACTCTTTATCGCCTCCCACCCAACCAATTTCTAATCCAAGCAGTAACTTTAGGGTCCATCCCTAGGGTGCTCAGTTTGTTTATAAGTTGCCTGTGAGGAACAGTGTCAAAGGCTTTACTGAAATCTAAATACACCACATCTAGGGCTCTCCCTCGGTCCAACTCCCTGGTCACCCAATCAAAGAAATCAATCAGATTTGTCTGACAAGACCTGCCTCTGGTGAATCCATGCTGCCTCGGATCCTGTAATCTGCTAGACTCCAGAAACCTCACTATTTTCTCTTTCAGCAGCGTTTCCAATAATTTACTCACCACCGAAGTTAAACTAACCGGTCTGTAGTTTTCAACCACATCCTTACTTCTACTTTTGTGTAAAGGCACCACATGAGCCTCTCTCCAGTCCTTTGGCACCACTCCCGACTCCAACGAGGCATTGAAAAGGTCAGTCAGTGGAGCTGCTAGAACGTCCCCAAGTTCCCTCAGTATTCTAGGGTGTATCCCATCCGGTCCCATCGCTTTGTCTACTTTAAGTTGAGCTAGTTTCTCATGAACACAGTCTTCTGAAAATTGTTCAAGATGTCCCTCGCTTCTGTTCCTATTTGTGGGTGTTTTCTGAGGTCCTGCTCCTGGTTCTTCATCTGTGAACACAGAACAAAAATATTTGTTAAGCAATTCCGCTTTATCCTTATCAGCTTCTACGTATTCCTCCCCTGCACCCTTGAGTCTGACAATACCACTTTTGTCCTTCCTCTTCTCACTAACATATCTGAAAAATGTCTTATCCCCCCATTTTATTGCATTGGCTATTTCTTCCTCCTTTTGAATCTTTGCCTTCCTGACTACTTTGCTAGCTTCTGTATGTTTTTCCAAATATAGATGCCTGTCTTCCTCTCTCTGTGATCTCTTGTATTTCATGAAGGACACTTTTTCAGCTATTTCTTTCGAAAGCCATAGCGGTCTCCTTTTCCTTTTACCTTTATTTACCATTTTAACAAAAAGGTTGGTTGCCCTTAAAATATCCCCTTTCAGTTTTGCCCACTGTTTTTCTACATCCCCCTGCTGTTCCCATCCCACTAACGACTCCCTGAGGTATTGGCCCATCTTGGCAAAGTTAGTCTTCCTAAAGTCTAAGGGGCTTGTTTACAAAGCCGCGGTAGCGGTTTCCGATCGTTTTCGGAGCCACGGCCCCATTGAAATGAATGGGGTCGCGGCTCCGATAAAAATCGGAAACCGCTACCGCGACTTTGTAAACAAGCACCTAAGATCCTCACCTTTGAATGGATTCTAATACTGAACCACACCATTTGGTGATCACTGGATACAAAATTATCTCCCACTACAACATCAGAAACACTTTCACCATTGGTAAGCACCAAGTCCAGTATGGCCCCTTCACGTGTGGGGTCTGTTACCAATTGCCTGAATAGTTCTCCCTGTAGAGAATCCAGGATCTCCTTACTTCTAGATGATAATGCAGCAGGAATGTGCCAATCAACATCTGGCATATTGAAATCTCCTATCAGTAGCACTTCCCCTTTCCTAGCAATGCTGTGTATGTCTTCAATTAACTCCCTGCCCACCTCTTCCTCTTGTGAGGGAGGTATGTATATCACACCAATGCAAATAGATTTCTCTTTCCCTCTTTCTAGTTTAACCCACAATGCCTCTTCTCTCCCTTTTAAGCTCTGTAATTCCAAAGCTTTAATAGTAGTTTTTACATATAGTGCCACTCCTCCTCCTCTTCTTCCTACCCTGTCCTTTCTGAATAAAGTACAGCCAGGTATAGTTACATCCCAGTCATGGTTTTCTGTGAACCATGTTTCTGTAACTGCCACTAAATCCAAGTCAGCCACTTCCACCAAAGCTTCAACATCAGTGATCTTATTTCCCATGCTACGGGCATTTATACACACTGCTTTCCATATGTTACCCCTGTTACCCATTTCCATAAAGGTATTTAATGTATCACCTATATGGGGGCTTTCTTCACCCACCCCCAATGAATCTAGTTTAAAGCCCTCTTCAGTAGATTAGCCAGTCTACTACCGAAGACGCGTTGACCTTTCTTGGACAGATGGATGCCATCTCTGCTCTGCAACCCTTGGAACAGCATCCCATGGTCTAGGAAACCAAAACGCTCTCTATGACACCATCCATGCAGCCATGCATTCATCTCCAGGATGTGAGCCTCTCTGCCTTGGCCTTTACCCTCAACAGAGAGGATTGAAGAGAACACCACCTGTGCACCTAACTGCTTCACCCTCTGTCCCAGAGCCATGAAGTCACTTTTGATACGTTCTGAGGGATACCTGGCAGTATCATTTGTTCCAACATGGATTAGCAACATTGGGTAATAGTCAGTGAGCTTGATGAGTCTCGGTAAACTCTCCGTAACATCTTGGATTTTGGCACCAGGCAGACAGCATACCTCTCTGGACATCAGGTCTGGTCGGCACATGGATGCCTCAGTACCCCTCAGAAGAGAGTCTCCAACCACCACTACCCTTCGCTTCCTTGTGTTCACTGATTCTGCAACTTTGGAGTACTTCAGCTCTGGTTCTCCCCTTTCCAGGGATGCTTTCACCTCCTCCACTTCCAGGACTGCATAATGGTTCTTCAATTCAAGGGCTGAAGAAGTTGGATTGGTGATTTTGTAGGCCCTAGTGACTTGTGTCCAACCATCAACATTCTGTTGGTACCCATCTTCTCCGCTGCAGGAGAGCTTGGTTGCTGCAAGAATCATCTCATCAATGTACTTCTCACTGTCTTGAATGCTCCTCAGCCTCGCTCTAGGTATTGGTAGCTAAACAGACTGGATGGTTGGAGGAGAGGGTGGAAATAGACTCGGAGGGTCAGTATGTCTTTGCATGGGGGGTCTTAAATAGAATACGTGTGGTACTGGGTTCGATTTATGTGCCTAATGTATATGAGGCCCATTTCTATCAACAAGTATCAAGGTTGGTGTCAAATATAGGGGACTACTACTTGATCCTTGGAGGAGATTTTAACTCAGTGTTGTATGAGAGCATGGATAGGTCAGGAGCGGTAGACATTAGGGATCAGAGGAGTGCACGTCGGATTCTGGGAATCTGTGAAGGGAACGGTCTGTTGGACGTGTGGAGGGTCTTACATCCCTGGGATAGAGAATACACTCATTTATTTACATTCTCTTATATACCGCGCTATTCTGCATCAGTGCGGTTTACATTGAACAAACTGAAATTACATTGAACAGGTTGTTATAACTTGGAGATAACTATTTTACGGGGAACATGGGCTATGGAGGGTTAAGTGGCTTGCCCAAGACCACAAGGAGCACCTGTGGGACTAGAAACCCCAGTCCTTCCAGCCTAAGGTTGCTGTCCTCTAGTGGGATTTGAACCCCCGTCCTTCCGGCCTGAAGTACCTTGCCCCAACCACTAGGCCACTCCTCCACTCCATATGTCAAGGGGTCAATGGAATTTGGTCCAGAATTGATTATTTTCTTATTTCAGGTGAGCTTTTTATTTGGGTCTCTAAGGTGGAGATTGGTCCCTCAATTATTTCGGACCACGCGATAGTGACAATGGAGGTACGACAGAGAGATCAGGATAGGCAAAAGATATGGAGATTCCCGTTAGAGTTAATCAGAGACTTGGCATTTGAGAAAGACATACGAAGGCAGTGGGAGTAGTATGCTGTAAATAATACCCAGCAAGAGGACAGTCCGGTCCTTTTTTGGGAGGCTGGAAAGGCCGTGATACGAGGAGAAATTATAAGTTACCATAGTCAAAAATGTAAAAGGATGAACATGAGAATTATGCAGTTAGAGAAAGAATTGGCAAAAGCAAGGCGGAGGCATGCCTTGGAAAGAAGTGTGGTAAACAGGGTTAAACTGCAGGAGTTGCAAAATGAGCTGGAGGCACTGATACATCAGAGAGCTAAAAAATCATTGATGTATTATAGGTACCAGCTATATCAACATGGGAATCGGGCTGGCAGGTTATTGTCCTCTTTGGTGAGACCCGATGGGGGACCTAGACATGTAGGGGTAATTAGGCATAGGGATGGTACATTAAGGTCGGAGGAGGCGGAAATTGAGCAGGTGTTCTGTGATTACTTCCAACAGCTCTATGGAGTGGATGGAGAAGAAGCGGGGGGGGGAGGGATTTTCTACAGGGGTGTACATTACCGATGGTGGCTGCGGAACATCTGCAGGTTCTAAACTAACCCATATCTCTGCAAGAGGTACAAAAAGGGATAAAAAATTTAAAGAGGGGGCGGTCCCCTAGAATGGATGGATTGTGTGTGTGGGGCGGGGGATTTTATAAAATAATGGGGGATAAAGTTTCCTTTAGTGGAGTATTTTGGAGGTTTGCTATCTAAAGGACAGTCTTCGTATGAAGCAAACAAAGCGTTAGTCACGGTTTTACCTAAGCCAGGTAGGGATCTACTCCTCCCAATTCCTATAGACCAATTTCCCTCTTGAACGTAGATATTAAGATCTTGGCGAAGATAATGGCGGATCGGCTGGCTGAGTTTTTACTGGCCTTGATACATGGTGACCAGGTAGGATTTGTAAGAGGGGAGACATGCGGTTTATAGTTTACATCGAATTCTGGCTTCTATGTATGCTAGCCGGATGGAAAATAGGTCATCCATGTTAATAAGTTTTGATACTGAGAAGGCATTCGACCGAGTGGACTGGGTGTTCATGTACCAAGTGCTGGATGCAATGGGGTTCAAAGGATTTTTTGTGGATGTGGTACGGTTGTTATATGCGGACCCCAGAGGAGCTATTATGGTGAATGGTAATATGTCCTCGGAGTTTAAGATTCAAAATGGTACTCGGCAGGGATGCCCCCTATCCATATTATTATTTGTGTTAACGTTGGAGTCTTTATTATGTAAGATTAGATCTTCAACAGAATTTTGGGGTATTCCAATGGGGAGGAGTGAATTCCGAGTGTCCGCCTTTGCTGATGATCTTCTAATCCATATAGAAGATCCACGAGAGGGTCTACCATCCCTCTTGAAGCTTTTCCAGGAATACGGCAAGCCATCGGGTTTAAGATCAAACCTAGATAAGTCTGAGGCACTCCCACTGGATCCACAATTAGCTCAATTGTGGCAGGGCGTCTTCCCATTAAAGTGGGCTGGGGAAAGTTCAAATATTTGGGGATATACTTACCAGTTGATCTGATGGAACTTTATCAAATTAACGTAACAAAATTAATAAATGATTTGTCGGACAAAGTGCAGAAATGGAGAGACCTACCGTTGTCTCTTGGAGGTTGGATTGCTCTATTTAAAATGACTCTGTTCCCAAAGTGGCTATATATGCTCCAGAAGCTCCCATTAATGTTAAAGCCCAAAGACATTGTCAAGGTGGACAAGCTGATTAACCATTTGCTTTGGAGAGGCCAGCGACCTAGGGTTCATCTGTCTGTCTTGAGGAGGCCTTGGCCTCATGGGGTAATGGGTCTTCCGGACATTCAAAAGTATAATATAGCGTGTCTCCTAAGACATGTTCGAGATTGGATCTGGGAAATGGGAAACCATACCCGGCGTTGGTTAAACCATTGCACATGCGGTATATATTGCACATGAGGTCGGTGAAAGGAATAGACCAGGTGACTAGGGAAGTGTTACTGGTCCCGGTAAGGAGAGCATGGCGGTACTGTATCTATGCGATAAGATGGGTGTCTCAGCTTTGTGCTTGCCTTTCCTCCCAGTGAGGGGAAACAAAGATTTTTTGCCAGGAATGATGGGAAAAAATTTGTGAGATGGGGTCAGATGGGTATAACTAACTTAGAACATTTGATAACGGGAGAGGGGACATTAGAGTCCTTTGCTAAATTGAGTGAGCAATATCCTTTGGTGGGGGTGGATGTGTTCCTCTATGCCCAGATCTGGAGCTATATTAGTAGTTTACCAGTGAATTCTTTACGAGGGGAAGTTTGTTCACAACTGGAAGAATTGATGATGGGAGGGGAGCAGGTGGTAAGAGTGTCTCAAATACATAAAGCATTGTGTGAACTTGAGCCACAGGGGTCTGAGAATGAATTAGCGGGTGTCTGGACGAGAGATCTTGGAGAACAAATAGACAGAGAAGGTGTAATGCAGGGCATAGCTAATATCCCAAAGTTAAGTGTGGCAGCGCACCATAGAGATATGCAATATAAGTTTATTTGACGGCTTTACTATGCTCCAAATAGGGCATGGTGGGCTGGAATAGCAAGCTCCAACTGTTGTCTGAGATGTGAGACTGAGGAAGCCACATTGGGACACATGTTTTGGCACTGCCCGAAAATTTTGACATTCTGGGGAAAGTACAAGGCTATCTAGAGAGGTGTATGGGGGTACAGTTGGCATTAACATCAGTGAATATGGTGCTGGATATTTGGAGTGAGGAAGTAAAGGCAAATGTGGGACATGTAGAATGGGAGTGGATGCGTTTGATGCTGGTGACTGCTCGAAAGACCATACTGCATAACTGGTTGGAGATGAAGGGGCCAACATATGGACAATGGAGGATTAGGTTACACAATTTATTATTGATGGAAAGATATAGGGCGAGGGGCCACCAGAAGAGATGCAAAATCTTTTTGAGGGGCTGGGGTCCGCACCTCCAGCTTTTGCCGGCCCGGGTACGAAGTAGGATACTAAGTGGGGATACTTAGAAGAAAGGTAATGATGAAACACGGTAATACATCTGGTAAATGGTTTGGGTTTAGAGGGTGGGGAGGGTGGGATGGGGGGAATAGTGTACGAGAAATTTGCTTCGATCTGGATTGGATAGGGCGTTAGATGGCGGGCTGGGGAGAAGAGATCACCCCTGGTCCAGTGGTTTATTGACAAAAAGGAAATAGGCGGGGGGAATGGGGGGGGGGATATAAGGAAGGGGGGGATAAGGAAGGGGGGTCTTCTTTGGGGGGGGGATGAAAAATAAAAATACTCAGCATATTAAGTAATTTAATAGAACTTAGAAAAATGCTTTGGCTGTTGTTATCAAAATTATTATTACTACTATTGCATGTCATAGAAAATGTTAAAATGATTCTGAGTGTAAATGAATGAAGGGTGCCATGGATAAGGGGACAAAAACTGTATAGGTTGCTGTTAATACCTAAGGGTGAAATATGTAATAGGACTAATATTGGTATGTTGAATAAACAAATTTAAACATAGAGGTCATTTCAAAGCCTATTCGTAAGAAACTGTATTTTTGGATTTACCACATGGAAGACAGTAGTAAACAGATGTATTGTAAAGCCATATCTGCTTATATTTTTGTGTGTACTGTCCCCCGCAGCCCCCTCTGGTGGCGGCGTAGTGTTTCCACCGGAGGCTGGGGAGCGCATAAGATTTGGGGTATCAGGGTTGGCCAGTTGCGAGGGTCATAAGGTAGCGGTCCTTCGTGTCAACCTCGTTGCCAACTTCCCAATAAAGTGACTTCACAGCCAAGTGTAGGGAAAAAGAAAAAAGGCTTTTATTTCTCCTTTACGCAATATGGTTCAAAATGTACGGTTCAGAAAGTAACAGGGCTGTAACAATCCTTACATCAGGTTCCACATATATAAAACGGTCAAAGTAACAACTGTTAGTCTCCACAGTAACTCAAAACATAAGGCATCCTGTATTCACTTCATACATTCTTTAACTCCAAACAGATTATAATTTTCCTACTGTACAATAAATGCATTCCATGGGTTCTTCTGCCTCCTCACCCCCAGATTCCACTGGCAGCCATTCCATGTCCGAGAGTTCTGAATCGGAAGCTTCAATGGGGCTGAGTTCTGGCTTTTTTAAAGCGTGCCAAACCGTGTTCCAATGCTTGTTTGTCAGCTTGGGGCGTCGGTTCTTGGCTATAGGATAGAACCCTGGCTGTTCGTCTGCTAAGGTTTTAAAAGCTTTCTTGTCCCAACCTTTAGCACTAACAGTTTTCTTCCTGGGAAAATCATCTGTTATTTTCTGCTTAAAAGTGTCATTATTATACAGATAAAATCTTCTCTTCTGCTTTTCTCCTATGCTGGGTTTAGGCAAACAATCACAGGCAATAACTGTTTTACCTTTGAGCTTTCTGTAGTCTCTTCCAGGAGAGGCTTGAGGCCTAGCCTGATTATCTTCTAATTCTTGCTGGCTCAAGTATTCCCCCCGGGTCTCTCTTTCTCTAGAGTGTGGATAAACTTCTTTGAAGCAGGGCTGCAGCTGATGCCCTCGGCCTTTGCTTCCACTCCCGTGGCAGTTAGCTAGTGGCCGCGCCCTTTCAGCCTTTCCCTGTTCACCAGGCCTCTGAGTTTTCCACCCTTCTCTCTGGTTACTTTTATAAAAATCTTTAAGAGTACCTTTCTCTTCTTGAGTATCCTTTTCAGCTGGATATCTTTCTCTCAGATCGTGGCTTAGCCCTTCTCCCTGGATAGGGCTTTCTCTCCAGATGAATGGGAGAGCACCTCCTTCCTTGACTGCTCTCTGCAGTGCTGCTACTTGGAGTTGTTTCTGGCCTGTTCTCCGGCCTACTCCTCGGCCTATTCCTTGGTCTGCTCTCCAAGTTGCTTCTTGGCCTTCTCCTTGGCCTGCTCTTCGGCCTGCCCTTTGGTCTCCTCTTTGATCTGCTCTGTCCCTGCTTAAATCGGGACTGACTGATTCTAAGTCCTGCCCATAGAGGGGTGGTTCCTCTGCATCCAGGCTGGCTCTCCTGCTCCCTCTATGTGGACCTTCAGGATATTGCATCTGAAACTTGTTTTTTTCTAAATTTAAAACTTTTTTTCTTTCTGCCAGAGGGTCCGCTGCATCACAGTACATATACATATCGGCTCAATATTTAAACCCCGCAGTCAGCGTTCATTTTAAACATTGGCTATTAAATGTTGATGTCTATTGAGTCCACTATCTAGTGAAGTGGCAATGCTGAATATACGCACTATATACAGCAGTGATTATTGTTACTATATTGATAGTTGGTGATATTTAGCTGCTATAAGCAGTGGCGTGCCAAGCCTATTTGTCACCCAGAGCAGATGCCCCCTACTCCACAATGTGACATCCCTCCCCCAGGAGGGGGTGTCCAAATTCTAGGCCAGCACATGTGGGCCTGGAATTTTGACACCCCCTCCTGGCTAGCACCTGGGGAGGACTGCACCCTCTGCTCTGCCCTTGGTACACTACTGTCTATGGAGTAGTTTTATGAGAAGACGAGGTAAGTTAGGCGCCATCCAAGTTATGGACTTTTAGCGATTTGCATGTGTGAATGGACCTTTAGGAAATATACTTTAGACGGTTGTTATTCTTCAAGTACACGCATAAGGCCAATGGTACATACTTTCACTGTGGGTTTTCACATGGGCTGTGCTTGGGCATCAAGTGGAAAAAATGTAGTTATGTGCAAAATACAAGTGTACATGCATTATAATATGTGATCATTTACACTAGCTATAGGGCTGGTCTAAGAGTTCACGCCTAGGTGTTATCACATGTTTGACCACTTAGAAAGAGTTTTTCTCTTTATCATCTCAGAGAAGCACGGGTCTTTTTGCCTGCACTTCGTCCATTTTTTCCAGTCTCCTTTCATCTCCAGGAGCAAGCAGGAATTCAGTCTTCACATATGGGTATCGTCGGTACTGATAGAGCCTGCGTGGGAACGCTCCCCAGCGTCCAATAGGAAAGCTTTTGGGAGCACTCCACTGTGCCTGTGCATCTGCCTTCCCACCTTCCCAACTCCTCTCCTCAGTTCTTCATTTTCCGCGGAGCCAGTAGGAAGCACCTTTCCTGTCACCACTAAAAAACTTTTATTTACTTTTTTGGTATTTGTGTTCTGCCTTCCTCGACGCTGGTACCTTCTCTGATATGGCCCCAAAATTGGTTCTTCTCTTTTCTTATTTTTTTCTTCAGTTTAATTCTTTTTTTCTTTTATGTGATGCCTTAGGCCTCAATCTAAATTTTTTCATTTGTCACCATGGCCAAGCACATCAGTGGCTTCAAAAAATGTTTAAAGTGCTCTGGCACTATGTCAGTCACTGATTCTCATGACTGGTGTCTAAAATGTTTGGGCCCAGACCATATACCAGACAATTGTTCATTGTGTAAGAAAATTACCAAACAAGGCCTAAAGAACAGGGCCAAAGACTATGACTCATTGTTTGATCCAGACTTGATTTCAGTAGCCTCGGTATGGTTCCCAGCTCTCCAACAAGTCCAAACATAACTAAGGGCCTGATATTCGAAGGCCTAGGCATGTGCTACATGGGTAAGTGCCAACATTACCCATGGAAAACTGCCATAACCAAAACCACATATTCAATAAAGTGGCTTAAATCGTTGAGGCCCAGCTACCCGCAAAGCACCAGGCATTGAAGCCCGGGGACAGAATGGGGGCGTGTCGCGGTGAAACCCGCGTAAAGCAGATTTATGAAACCCGTGTGTGCCCACATTGGACGTCACTAACTGCGTAGCCTTAAGCGATGGAACCTGGCACATACAACCCTTGATAGTGAGCCATGAACCCCCGTAGCAGTGGAACAGGGCACAGTAGAGCAAGGGGTGTGTAAGCAGGCCTGCATCCAAACCAGGCAGATGTAAAGCGCCGCTGGACAGGTAGAGACGCCATATAGGCCGTGCACATGGTGATACAGAGGTGGAGACGTGCATGCCATGCCCAGGAACAGTGGAGGATCCGACAGGCAGTGAATACCCAGCAGCAGGCAGTGGCCCAAAAAACAGCATGCCCCATGTTTACACAGGCCCAGGGTGAGTTACCTGCAACTGACAGAGGAGGAGGTTTACCAGAGATGCAGACTGGATGGGCAACCATAACAGAGTTGTGCAGCATACTCAGCGTGAACCTGGAGTCCACCACATCCAGAAGCAAGGCCCTGCTGGTGGCCATGATGGTGACCACTGCCCTGGGATTCCTTGCAACCGGAAGCTTCCAGCATGTGATAGGGGCGACTGTCGGAATCACGCAGCCCACTATCAGCCATTGCATTGGAACATTCACCAGGACTCTGCTGTGGAGGATGTGCAACCTCATAGCCCTCCCTTGGACACAGCAGAGGTATCAGGAGCCCATGCAGGCATTCTACAGTGTTCCATGCAGGCATTCTACAGTGTTTCCCATTGGTGTTTGGATCTATAGACTGCACCCACATCGCACTGCAGGCATCACGGCTGGAGCAGAGGGCATACTGCAATAGGCATAGGAACTCATCAATGAACATGCAGGTCACTGTGGATGCCAACATGCCCTTCACAGATGTGTGTGCCTGCTACCCAGGGTCCTGCCATGATGCATTTGTCCTTGCACAGTCTGGCCTGGGACAGACAGCAGCCAGTGATCAGCTTGGAGATGCGTGGCTGCTAGGTGAGCGTGCACATATGTGGGCCCCAAGACAGGCCCAGAATGGATGCCTGCTGCAGTCTGATGCTATGGGTACTGCAAACAAGCGATGATAGACGTATACAGTATGTCTTGCACCACATGAGCACCACTGCACGCCGTACACAGCAGCTCATAGACCATACCCAATGCATGTCCTGATGCACATGCTCACAGCTCAGATTGCCCCCACAGGTGACCATGGGTGCCCCATGAGAATCTGGCTGCTGACCCAGGTGCACCACCCCAGATGCCAGCAGGAGGAGCGGTACAACAGCACCCACCAGCAGACACGGATGGTTGTGGAACGTGTAATTGGGTGCTGAAGAGGCACTTCCGGTGCTCAACAGGAGCATTGGCCAACTCCTCTACAGTCCGGAGTGGGTATGCCAGATATTTGCTGCATGATGCATACTCTACAACCTGACATGGATGCGTGGAGTGCCGGATCCAGAGCCAGCAGATGTGGAGGAGTGGGAGGCTGCAGAGGCAGCAGATGGTGATGGGGCTGAGTCCGGGAGCCAACAGCAGGCCAGGGCACTGGCCCACCATTTGTGGGTGATACGGGAAAGCTTCTGAGGTGACTGCCCTGCACCAGCACTAGGGTTGTACATACACAAACACCAATTATGTGCCCAGTACCATGTAATGTGCACTGAAGGACTCAGTAAAGTGCCAATTACCATCCATTGTGTCAGTGTTCTTTATTTCCCCCCTTGTGAATCCCCTTCCTCAGGGCTCTCCACTGGCCATGGGCACTTGCCTACACGTGCACTGCGATGCAGTGGAGCATTGTCAGAGGACGTGCTAGCAGTATCACCACCCTCCCCAGCAGGGTGGTTTGACAGACATGCGCTGGACTAGCAGGTGGCTGTGCAGCTGCACTGGCGGCCCCAGAACCCACCCCCTGTGCCTGCATGAGGCCCACAAAACTGCGCAGGAAGCCAGCTAAGGATGCTTGGTACATTGCCATCTCCCGCATCAGCCACAGGTGCTCCTCCATTTGGCACTCCAAGCGCTGTCAGTGGTCCCGCCACTCCTTGTGCTTGGCCTCCCTGGCCTGTTCTGCAGTCTGCAGGTCCTGCTGGATACCCTGCAGCTTGGACAGTATGCCCTCAGTGCCTGCCACCAGGTGTGCACCCTCCTGCCGTAGCTCCTAGTCCAGGTCATCACTCCCTGCACACACTGGCTTCTCCAGGATGGCGAACTGTAGCTCAGCAAGTGGTGCATCATCCGCAGCTGGCCCCACAACACTGGTGGTCATACTGTCCCGCCCCTCCACCCTGACTGGTGAACACAACAGCCCCTCTGCACTGGCCATTGCAGTGGGCTGCTCTGTATGGCTGGCTAGCGTATTGGCATCAGGGGCCGTGCTGCACCTGGCTGGTCACTGGCATCCTCCTTGGTGGGCTGTGAGGCCTCCCCTGGTGCATCAGGCTGGGAAGGCGGTGTAGCTGGTGGGTCTGTGGGAGAGAAAAAGTGGCAGAGGTTAGTGACATGGCATGCTGTCATGGCCTGTGGGGTGGTATCCAGTCCACCACAGTACTGGCAGTTGGTGTACGGCCCACATTGTACCCACACCATGCAGCACCTGTGGTCTGACAGATAGACAGGCATGGGCTGGGCAGACGGAGGCACAGTGGGGACACAGACATGGCTGTCACAGCCACACCTGTGCTATGGGGCACCCCTATCCCCCCCCCCCGGGTGCCTCTTGTGGAGTTGTCGAAGCCTGGAAAACCTGCGATGATGACCTCCTCCACATACTGCAGCACCTGCTCCTCCAGTGGGGTGAGGCTGCGCTGCTGTGCAGGCAGCAGACTGCTGTTGCTAGCCCTCTTCTCCTTTGCTGCCTGATGGACCATGTGCCACTTTTTCTTGAGGTCCTCCATATCATGGTTGTGATGGTGTACCGCATTGACCCTGTTTGTGATATCCCGCCATGCTGCTGCTGGGCACTGGCATCCCCGCCACAAAGAGGGCAGTGTGCTGCTGCAAGATAAGCTGTCTCAGCCATCATGAAGCAGCAATGCGATAAGGTGGCATTCACTTACCCACATAGGTCCTCTTATGCATACGCGGGTAGAGCGTGCAGCGGGGCCATGCCCCATCCAAAGGCATATCTGGTATGCACGTAGGCACCTGGGCACAGATGCTATAAATATCTGTGTGATGGTTTGCTGCCAAGGGGATGCCATACCCACACAGGTCTGAGTGATGGCATGATAGGCATGCAGAGATGCCCTGACTGTGATACCCAGGTAATATGCCGAGAACTATAGGCGGGCATGGCGACCATGGTATGCATTGCCCCGATGGTGTGCCTTTGCGGGCCAATGGGCATCCTGCACATGCTGCATTGCTGTATTGTAGCATCTGCCTGGGAAGGGGCCTTCTGCCATACCCGTGCAGGATGGCTGTTACGGTCTTCCCTGCCACGCCAACTACTGTAGTCCCTTTTTCACATGTCCATGGACCCCTGGACACCCTTCCCTGGTCCCCCTTCCCTGGTTTCCTTCTCCAGGACCACCTCCCCTGGACCCCCACATGACCCAAAGAGACACATTGCCCTGCTCCCACAAACTGGGTGAAACAGTGCTTACAAACATGAAGACATTTATTTGACAACTGTGTCAACATATTTACAATCCTGCCAACAGCAGCAGACATTAGTGCACTTTGGAATCCTTGCGACCCGCTCAGGCCCAGGGCGTATGGGATGGGGGGGGTCTCCCTATGGTGCCTGTGGTCCCTGCCTGTGCCCTGACACAGTTGCTGTATGGGCCTCTAGGTGCTGGCTGATGGTCTGTGCTGTGGTATGCATCTCCTCCCTGAGGAGCGCATCTCTGCCACCAGGGCAACCTGGGCCCAGTCACTCCATTGACATGGGGGTGGTAGTGCTATAGGTCCAGCTGTTGCATGGCCAGGGTGTGCCCTTGGGTGCTGTGGTGACTCTAGAGGACCCCAGCTGTGGGGGTGGAACACAGCACTGCTCCGGGTCCCCTGGCCTGTGCTGAGCCATGCGGTGGGCACATAGCCCCTTGGTTGGTCAGCTGGTGGGTGCATCTGTGGGATGTGGGGTTCTGCCAGGGGGTGCAGCTCTGCCTCTGACAGTGGTGCTTGGTGGGTGGTTCCTGTGTCCCCCCTGCCACCCCCTCTGCTCCTACCTCTGCTGCCACCTCTGCCCCCCCACCCTGCACCTGGTCCACCCAGCCCTCTTCCTACTCCTCCTCTGACACCACCTTCTCCCCACCCTGCCCCTGGTTTTCCAATCCCTCCTCCTCATCCTCATCCTGCCCCCTCCTCCTCATCCTGTCCCTGGTCCTCTGATCCCTCCTCCTCCTCCTCCACTGACTCCTCCTCCTCCCCACCCTGCCCCTAGTCCTCCAATCCCTCCTCCTCCTCTGACACCCCCTCCTCCTACTGTGCCATGGACCCCTCCCTCCTCCGATGTGGTGCGGTGCCACTTGTCGTTGATGATGGTGACATCACTTCCTCATCACTGCCACTGGTGGTACTGCCACTGCTGTTCTGCTCACCTGTTGTGGCCCTGCCACTCCTGGGTGGCTGGCTTTGTGGGCCAGCAGTCCCCTGGGCAAACCTGGAGCCAGCTGTGGGGAGAGGGGAGGAAGGGTTACTGTTACACACCTGCATGGCCTTGGGGTGAGACTGGCACACCCTTGGGGAGGCCCACACATACATCACTCACCCACCTTCATCCCACAGGTGCCTGCCTGCCACCACATTGCACACTGCGCCCTCCCCCCTTTTGCCTACCTCCAGCCTGCTCTGTTCCTCCCCACATGCTGGACTCTGTCCTGCCGGCCCTTCCCAGTGTGCACACGGGTGGCAGCATGGGCAGGTGCATTATATGCGGCCTTGGCTGGGGGTGTGTGCCCCTGTACTACCCTTATGTGCCATGCCCCAGTCAGGTTCACACACACCTGCGGCACCAGGGAATGGCATAGCTGCCCTCAGCCCAGTCCCATCATTGCATATTGGGAGTGTCCACCACCAGGTGGTCTGCCTGCACCAATCTTGCAGTCCTGGCTGCTGCCCCCTGCATCTGCTGGGCACTGTATACCCCACTGACCTTCCTCAGCTGCCAGCCACTCCCTGATCCTCTGGAGCTGGTTGGGTCACCTCCGGCGCTGCGTTCTGTATTCTGCAATGGTCTGGTGATATGCCCTTCCTAGGAGCAGGGGCACAGCCATGGGTGCCTGGCTGTGTTGGCAGAGCTGCTTACAGGTACAGACAGGTGTCACTTGTGTGGTTTCTGCCTCCATATCCCCCCAAACCCCTGCACCGGGGCACAGTGGCTAAGGGGTAGGACAAGTGATCAGGACATCTAAGCTGGCTGCCTGTGTCCCCTGCCATGGCACCCCCTGCACTGTGCCAGCCCTGCCATGGCACCCCCTGCACTGGGCTTTTTCATTGCTGTGCTTGCCCTGTGGCATTGCTACCAACCACCACCATGGGGTGCAACACCCTTACCACCTACTATGTGTGGATATGCCCCCTGCTGCAGGCATTTGGGGCTGGCACCTGTACCAATGCATGGCCCATCCCCCCCACCTCCTGATAGGCATCCAGTGCAGCAGCCAGCAGCATCTCTCTTGGCATCATGCGCAATCTCCCTGTGCAGACACACAGCTGTGCCTTTCAGGGTGTGTCTGCCTAGCATGGTGCTCAGTCCCCTCCCCTGCCTGTTGTAGCCTCCTTATCTGCACAGCTGGAGTTGGATCCCCCTCCATAGGGCTGTTGCCAGCCTCAGGTTTGGGTGATGGCCCTCCCTGGGTTAGAGGACCCCCTCATGCTGCAGCACAGAGCAGACGAGGCATTTGCTCTCATCCAGGGAAAGGTTCACGCTTCTCCTTGCTGCCATGCCGCTGGTGTCTGTCCCCTCAACCATAGGGGGCTCCTGCGCAGGCAGCCCACAGGGACTGTATGATGGTGTCATCTATGCTCGGGTACACCAGAAAGACGATATACGGGTTGCTGACCATGGTCCGTCATGCGTCTCTAGCCACTGATGATATGGCCACATACATGGGTATCATCTCTGCCTTCGGCACTGTGCTCGGGTTATGTGCCTTGCGTTTATCCATCATTGCTGCAGTGGGCATTTGCTGCTGTGCTCAGTTTGTGCTGCATTGTCATTGCTTGCCTGTTTTGTCGGCGCCTAACTCACAATTCAAGCACTTTTCCTGATCAGGTAACTTTCTGCAGGTATGGCAGATCTTGGCGCCTTGTTGAATATCGGGTCCTAAGTCCTCAGCATTGAAATCCAATACCGAGCATTGAGGTAAGTCCCTGCACTCTCAAGATGCACTAAAAGGGGCATCTGATGCTGACCGGCCCCTGGACAATGACACGGGCTCCCTGAACTCCTTCTCGGCCCCATGGGAGACCTATGAGCCTTCCACAGATTGCCTCTCTCCCCAGGGGCAGGATCTTCTGAAGGAACCTGTGGAGGACCTTTCCTACCCTATATTCCTCCAAAAGATCTCATGGGCATTGGCCCTCAACGATTCCCAAATGACCACCAACAAACGGAACTTCCAGTCCATCCTCAAGGCTTGTGGCTCCCCCAAGGAGGTGCCTGCCCTCCTGGTACCCCAGATACTTCTCGATCTCCAGACGGCCATCTAGAAAATGCCCATATCAGGTGTAGCCATATCTCGACATTTGGATCAAAAGTACAAAATTCTCCTGGTGCTGGGATTCCAGTATCAGCAGCTACCGCACCAATTGTTGTCTTGGAAGCAGCCCTAAAGAAGTCCAAGAGCTCCAAACTTCCATCACAAATGCCCCCGGGCAAAAAACAGTAGACCTTATATGCCATGGGGCATAATGCCTACTAAAGTAACAACTTAACCATGTGCACTCTAGCCCATCAGCTGCAGATACTTCATTCTCATCACGATCTCCTCCTTCCGTTTGACGACTCAGTTTCCGAGGATCCTACTCAGCTAGTGACCAATCTTCAGGAATCTCTTTATCACATCATTCGGGCCACTTTGATGCCTATGACTCAATGGCCCACTCAGCTGCAACAGCCATATTGGCCAGACACATGGCATGGCTACGTGTGTCAGGACTTCAGGAGGATCTGCATGACCGCCTTGCGGACACTCCTTGCCAGGGAGAAAGCCTCTTCAGATTCAAAGTACAAGAGGCTGTCTCAGAATTAAAGGACCACTCTTCTAATTGACTGCTCCACTCACCGAGCACTCGCCATCTACTTGTTGACTATCACTAATTCCATACCAGCAACCTTATCAGTATCAGTACTTACATCAGTTCTACCCATGCAGGCATTACCAGTCCTATTCCAGACCCTGCAACAGTGTAATTAGTCTCAGTTCTACAACCAGTGTCCCCGTGAGCATGACAGGAAAACTCAATCCCTTCTTCAACAATCCCTACCCAAACTCAACCCTGGTTTTTGACTATCTGCCGGTGAGAGGTCGCATCCAGTACTTCCAGGGAGCCTGGCAGTCCATCACACTGGATCGCTGGGTTCTCGCCATCGTCCATCAGGACTACAGACTGAACTTCTCCAGTTTTCCCCCATCACGTACACCTTCAATGTCAACCAAGTGCTAGGTCATCATGTCTCACAACTGGCCCTGGAGATCCAGCAACTCCTCCACAACAATGCCACAGAGCTGGTCCCCTCCCCCCATGAAATTAATCGAGGATTCTACTCCACCTTTATCCTCATCCGAAAAGGTCGGGGGGGGGGCGGCTTCAATCAATCTTGGACCTTTGGTACATCAACTTTTTCCTAAAGAAGAAGTTCAAGATGCACTCCCTCAATTCCATCCTCCCCCTGTTAAGCTGCAATGACTGACTGGCCTCACTGGACCTCAAGGATGCGTACATGCACATTCCTATACATCTGCAGCACTAGAAATAACTTAGATTTCAGTTCCTGAACACGCAGTACCTATACAAAGTTCTTCCCTTCAGACTTTCATCCACCTCCAGAGTTTTCACCAAATGCATAGTCATCGTCGCTGGCTTCATCTCAGGGGCATCTCTGGACATGGCCCGATGCTCCATCCAGGCGACTTTGGATAAACTCAGAACATTGGGCTTTCTCATCAATGCCCAGAAGTCCAAGCCCCTCCCAGAGCAACAACTGTCCTTCATAAGGGCACACATCAATTCACAGTTGGGAAGAGCTTTTCTTCCACCAGAAAAGGCTCTCTTCTTTAATCGCGCATGTTCAGCGGTTTTTTTTTTTGGCCTTCCTGTGCTTTGTTCTAGTGGCATGAGCAGTGGGTGTGGAGGCAGTTTTGTGCTTTAAAAAGTAAGTCTTTTTTTTTCTAACTAAGCCTTCATCAGTTAGTCTCTTTTTGATTTTTGTATGTTTTGGTACGAGTGAGAATATTGTTTTTTTTCTTTTTTGCTTTGGCAGTCCCCCTTCTGCTTGTGGCATGGACTAATAAATTCTTCTTCTGGTTTTGGCACGGACTAACAACGTTTTTCACGAAGAGCTCCTTGATGAAGCCGCGAGGGTGAAACACCTGGTGTCGGAGCTTCAGGTTATTGCCCTGTCTTTATTGAACTTAATTTATTTATTTATTTATTTATTTAACATCTTTTATATACCGCTCTATTTATAATCAGCGCGGTTTACATAGAACAAGAAAACATCAGATAAGGTACATGTTATCTGTTTTTTACATAGAACAAGGAACAAAAACTTGGATAACCGGGGAAATTATTTACAATGAATACAACACATTGGCTATTTACATATGAACGGAATAAAGTCTAAAAGAATTTTCATAGTATGAGAGAGAGGTGTGAAAAGTTATTGGGTTAGCAGAGGTGGCGTGTTAAGAACGGGAATGGTGCTATTTGAGTGATCTTGTGTTATTGTGTTTTTCTGGGAAATATTTGATGAAAAGGTGATGCTTCAAGGCCTTTCTAAACTGGAAGAGGTCAGTGATGGTTCTAATTTGTGGTGGGAGGGTGTTCCATAGCTTTGGAGCACATAAACTGAAGGATCGGTTTACAGTTGCGGAGTTGTATCTTAAGGACTCTTTTGGAACTCTTAGCATGTTTAGTTCAGTGGTTCTTCTACTCCTGTTGGAAGGAATTGGTAGGATTAACTCCGAAAGTGAAGGAGGAGCAAGCCCTTTTTGAGCTTTGAAGGCTAGAAGCAAGGTCTTGAAGGTAATTCTCGCTTGGATAGGGAGCCAGTGTAATTGTTTCAGGAGAGGTGTTACATGTTCTCTTTTTGGAACCCCGAAGAGTATTCTTGCTGCGCTGTTTAATGCTAGTTGAAGTGGGTTAAGGGTAGATTGGGGGAGCCCCTGTAATATACAGTTTGCGAAGTCAAAGTGCGGTATAACCAGAGCCTGGTAGACCGTACGGAAATCATCTGGATCAATCAGTTGGCGGAGGTGTCTGAGGGAGAGAATCTTAAAATAAATTGTCCTTACGGTGTTGGCTATGTGGGTCTTCATATCTAGATTCTGATCCAAGGTCACTCCAAGGTATCGGATGTGGGATTTTACTTGCAGCTTGGCATCTTGAACTTCAAGAAATGTGGGTGGTGTAAACTTAGGGTTCCTTGAGATGAAAAGAACCTCTGTTTTTTTGTTCTGGATTCTGAGATTTTGAGTCAGTAGCCAATCTGAGATGGCATTAAAACAGTTGGTTATGGGGGTGAGATTAATCTTATCTATGCAGAAAGGGATATATAGTAACACATCGTCAGCATATATCATGTAGTTGACATTGAAAGACTTGATAATGTTGCATAAGGGTTGCATGTAGATGTTGAATAATAGTGATGACAAAGAGGAACCTTGCGGGACTCCTTGTCCTTGGTGAAATGGATCTGATGTTTCGCCATTTGAGCGGACCTGCTGCCATCTTTCTGAGAGGTATGAGATGCACCATTCGAGGGCATTTCCACAAAGGCCCTTCTCTCTTAAGCGGATAATGAGCAGATCGTGACAGACCGAGTCAAAAGCAGCCGCGATATCTAAGAAGATGAGAACAAAGCCCTGTTTGATGTTGTCGATACCAGAGTTTAAGCTGTTGAGAAGAGAGGTGAGGAGCGTTTCGACGCCGTGGAATTCCCTAAATCCATGTTGACAGGTATCCAAAGGCGCTTCAGTGTCGATATGATCTTGCAGTTGTCTGTAAGCTATTTTTTCAATTATTTTAGCAAGAGTGGGTATACTGGAGATAGGTCGGTAAGAGTCTGTTTTTTGTGGGTCTAACTTGAGGTTTTTTAGTAGAGGTCTGATGGAGGTCTGTTTGAGGGCAGCAGGGAATGAGCCGGTGTCAAAAGATAGGCTTATGATCTTGGATATTATTGGAGCAAGCTCTTTGCGAAGGTCTTTAATCCAAAAGGCTGGACACGGATCAGTATGTGCTGTGGATAAGTTGAGAGATGAGATTGTATCTTCAATTAGCTTCAGAGAGGGGGTTGAGAATGAAACTAACGAAGCTGGGAGCCCATGAATATTCGGGATAGGGGGTATTGTAATTTTATTTGTACAGCACATCTTAGATTGTATGTAAAGGGCATATTCTTGTGGGTTGATTTCGCACTGTTGTTCCTGTGATGGTTCCTTGGCTAATTTCTTGACAAGGGTAAATAGATCATGGGGTTTGTTTATAGCACGTTTAAGGGAGTCTGTATGATATAGTCTCATTTTTTCTGAAATGGCTTTACGGTGGGCGTCAAGGTGTTGCAAGTATGAGGTCTGATTGGTATTGGTGCGTGATCTCCTCCATTTCTTCTTGAGTTTTCGCAAGAGTTTTAGGGATTCTTTCAGATCTGATGTAAACCAAGGTGCCGTAACTTTTCTTCTTGAGGGGTTGATTCTGGGTGGACGAAATGAAATGCGGTTGAGTCTGTTGTTCCAAGAAGTGATAATCTCATCCAGATTTAGGGTGGAGTCATTAAAGATTGCGTCAGTTTCCTCGAGGATCTGTTCCCTGTGAAAAGGTTGGAAGCTTCTGGATGTGGTATTTGGATATTTGTTTAGGTTCTTGACATCAGAATATTTAATCTTTTGAATGGGAATCTGGAACAAAATGAGATTATGATCTGACCATGGGACATCTGTAATTGATAGTATAATATTTTGAAGTTGATTGAGAGCTGATAGTGGGGCAAATATGAGATCCAGGATGTTACCTTTAGTATGTGTGGATTGTTGTATCACTTGCTTGTAACCTAAAGATTCTAGATCATCTATAAAGGCATCAGATTGGTTGTCTTGTAGAGACGGTAGATTAATGTCTCCTAGGATCCAATTGGGTCTGTTTGGATTCTGTGAATTGGAGGCCAGATTTATGATAGTTGAAAGGTCATCTGGTGAAGGTGATGGCGCTCTGTAGATTAAGTTTATAGAGAGAATGCTGTTAGAGATAGAGACGGTCTCAAGGCGGTTATTGCTGGAAGAGTCGATCATTTTAAGTTGAAATTCAGCCTTGGCGAGGATAAGTACCCCTCCACCTCTTTTGCCTTGTCTACTGCTGATGAAGACGTCAAAGTTATCGGGGAGGAGCTGGTTAAGAATAATATTGTCTTCGGGCGATAGCCATGTTTCAGTGACCATAAGTATGTCAAGGTTATTAGATGTTATTATGTCTATGACAGCTGGCCATTTTTTACGAAGCGAGCGAGCATTAATGAGGGCACATTTGAGAGGGCATGGTTGATTGTAATTTTCTGCGTTTGACTTTGTAGAGTGCTGGAGAGGTATGTATAATAAATAATGGTGATGAGAGCGGTGGTACCAATTTCCATTGTGGTGGTTGGTGCCTGACCATTTTTGCCAGTTGTTATGTACGATAGGTATGGAATTTTCTGAAGAAATTAGAGCTAGGATATCCGGTATAAGACCTATGAGGAGGAGGTATAGGCCTACTATAATCTTGAAGTGGAGGGCCATTGTGTGGGTGTGAGGAATATTACTTGAGAGAGAGGTTTTAGAGAGATGGTTTGTACTATTGTGGTGAAGTATTAATATCTGGTTAGGGGAAGATTGTACACTGGAGATTAGTTAGTTACAGAAAGGTGTAACTGAAGCTTAGATAGTGAGAGGAGCAATTTGGTTAGGCAGAGATAGTTCAATGGAGTGTAGCTAGGTACAAATAACAACTTACCAAATGTGAGAGGTACTGGGAACAGTGTATACAGATTAGAAACAATGTAGATATATGTGAGAAGTACTAGACATATGGGAGAAAATGTTACATGAGAGGATGCTGACAGCAATGAATGGCAACGTATTAGCAAGCACAATGAAATAACATCAAAGTTTGCACTATTGGAAAACCTTGTGAGCACAAATGTGAATACTAGCAAAGATATTAGTTGTAAGTATTAACGCATTAACGCATTAATGTCTTGCTGCTGTTTTTCTTGAGGAGATTTTTGATTGCTTTTGCTATTTTGTTATTGTGGCTCAATATTTTGCTGACTGTTATTGCCAGGAGCCGCTCACACTGTGTGTTTTGGATTGTTGAGTTTTTATAGTTTGGGGCTCAACTCTCTTTCATATTAGAAGTATTTTTCTGACCATTGATGTCATTCTGAGTACAGTTCATAGATAGAGTGCTACTGTGGCAGGATTTCTGTCTTGGTCTTGCCATATGACTGACTCGTCCCCTCTGCTGGTATTGATAGAAGGGGTGGCTGAGGTCTTTTTTCCTCTAACACAGTGTTTTGTGTTGTTATCGGCTCCTTGTCAGTCTTGCTTGTTGAGTTATTCTCACAGTCTTGCTTGTTGAGTTATTCTCACTTTTTGTTTTTTGTGGTTTGTTTTTTGTTGTTTGTTTTTTTGTTTGCTTTTCTTGTTTTGAGAGTATAGTTGGGAGTTTTTCTTTTGTTTTTTTTTCAGTAACATGCACATTAATATTATGATATTAAACTAATTTATTTATTTAAAATGATTTGTTATAGGGGGGCGGAGCCTGATGTCCAGCGGGATGGTCGCATAATGCTGAGGCTCCCGAGAGGCCTACTCAGAATCCTGAATTAACACCGTACATATTTGGAAATTCTACTCTGATCTTGCCGGGGCACATTGGTGAGATGGCGGGGACCAAACCCACGCGCCTGGAATTTGGATCTCCAGCGGCTGCTCACGGCAAACGTTCCAAAACTGAACCTCCGTCCCCGCAGAAGGGGCTGGCCTTGTGCGAGGGCCCCGAAATGCAGCAGGAAATCCTCGTAGAGATTAGAGGGGTCAAAAACCTTGTGCAGTCAAACGGTGAAGCACTCCGAGCGCTGCGGGAAGATTTTGGTGTGCTGCAAAGCAAGCTAGAAGGGCTTTCTTCGCGTCAGGACAAAATGGAGAGCATATTGGACTCCCATGCGGCCCGGTTGTCCAAACTCGACAAAGTTGAACGTCAGGTGCGGGCCTTGCAGAAAGAGGTGGAAGATGGCAATAATAGAGCGCGCCGCAACAACATACGACTCGTGGGCATACCGGAGGGAGCGGAATCGGGAGACATGAAAGGGTTTTTATGCAAAATCCTCCCTTCCCTGCTCCAAATCACCTTTACCAAAGATTTGGAGATCGATCGCGCTCATCGTGTACCCACAAACATAACGCTCAACAGGAAGACCCCGCGGCCTATCATTTTTCGACTTTTGAGATATCAACACGTGGAGCAAATTCTAAATGCCTCTCGGGCAAAGGGCCATATGGAGTTTGAGAGCCACAAGATCTCCTTCTATCCCGACTTGGCTAAACCCACGGTCGACCGCCGAAAGCGCTTTCTGGAATTCCGGCCGAGGCTTCAACAACTACAAGCACGCTATGGCCTGATGTACCCGGCCAAGCTCCGAGTCACGCTTCACAATCAGACAAGAACATTTGAGGACCCTGATCTACTAGCGGAGTTTTTGGATTCCAAAGAAGCCGACTTGATGCGCTGACTTCCAGAATATTCCTGCAAGTATTCTCATATCCGCTGTACCTGCCATATTGGATCTGCTGCAGCCCAGCAAAGAGTCTGGCGAGGGCAGTTTGTTGCCTTACTTTTGATGATATCTGTGACCCGACTCCATCTACCCACAGTAGCCTCGATGAGTATCAGAGACAGTGTTAATTATGGACTCTGGTGTTTCTTTTCTTTTTTTTATGTCTTTCTATTTCCTCTCTAGGGCCTCCTCCCGCAGACATATGGTCGCCATATTCTTTGGGGGTTTTGCTTCTTCTCTAAGATACTTTGGTACATACTTTTCAATATGGGGTGTATTAGCCAGAATACTCGGTGATTATGTCATTGTTGTGCAGATTCTGATCATGTTGTATGTTTTCAAGCGCCCTTACCTAAAATGTCTACTACCGATTGATGGCACCATGTAAGCTTTTCTCATTGAACGTAAAAGGAATCAATAATCCGATAAAACGGAAGAAAATCCTAAGCTACCTAAGTCAGGAAGCTGCGGATCTGATTTTTCTCCAAGAAACGCATTTAAATTCGAAGGAAACTCTTAAACTCAATATTAAACCTTACATGGTGGCCGCCTATTCCCCAGCCGTTTCTAAGAAATGTGGGGTTGCCATACTGGTTAGGAAATCTCTGCATGCTACTATTATTGCGACTAGCTCAGATACAGAAGGTAGATGGTCTAGAGTTCACCTCAAGATAGGTAGCCTTGAAGTTACATGTATATGCCTTTACGCTCCTAATGTGGATGACCCTGCCTTTTTTGCTACCATTGCTCAGGTTGCGCAGGCCTCTGCTAATACTTCATTGATAATTGGGGGGGATTTCAATCTAGTCCTTGATCCCCTGATTGACAAACAGCCGCCTAGGACAAGTGGTCCCCCCAAGAGTCACATCACGCTTACCTCCCTGATCAAAGATCTTGCTTTAGTTGATCTATGGAGGTTACTACACCCCAATGAGCTTGACTTCACCTTCTTCTCTTCCCCTCATAAATCTCAGTCTCGCATAGACTTCTTTCTAATATCAAAACTGTTAGTTCCTCAGGTGGACACTGCAAAGATTCACTCCCAACATATTTCAGATCATGCTGCCATTTCCTTTCAATTACACACTACTGCACCCCAGGGGAATTCGGGGGCCTGGTTCTTTGATAGAGCCCTGTTAACTCAGCCAGAGTTCCAGTTAGAAATTCGAGCAGCCATACAGGATTACTTCCATTTTAATCTACCCCAGGATACTGCGAATTGGGCTTGGTGGGAGGGCTTCAAAGCGGCCATTCGGGCAACGATCACTAGCTATCAAATCCGCCTGCGGAAACAACGCAAACAGCAGCTACTCATACTAGACCAACAAATAAAAGCAGGCGAACGCGTTCTAACTTCACGTACTGATCCATGTGTATTAATTCGATTACAGCGTCTCCGTTTTCAATATAATTCAATCCTCTCAACTGCAGCTTCTAAGAGTATTGAGCTTCAGCGAGGGACATATTATCGTGGAAATAACCGAGCCGGTCGACTCTTAGCCAACGCCTTGAAAGGTCAAAAAGAAGCCAAACGCGTAGCGGCCCTTCGAGCTCCACAGGGAGGGGGCATAGTGACCACAGACTCCGACATTGTAGAGCTCTTTCGGGATTTCTATACCCGCCTATATCAATCTGAATGTGAGTTCTCGTCAGAGACATTCGAGCGATTGCTTTCTGGCATTCAGCGGCCGACCCTCTCTGAAGATGATAGGGATGCGATGGATGAACCCTTCTCTACTTCAGAGATCCAATCTGCCCTAAAACGAACAGCCTCGGGCCGTGCCGCAGGGCCCGATGGTCTCCCGACCGAATTCTACAGAACGTTCAGTGCAGATTTAGTTCCCTATTTAAAACTCTATTTTACTGCCCTCTTTGGGATCCTTTTCTGCAGCTAATGTGGTAGTATTTGAGAAAGAAGGCAGAGACCCGCTACTAACCGCCAACTACCGTCCAATCTCCCTACTTAATGCCGATTATAAGATCTTCGCAACGATCTTGGCCACCCGGCTATCTGACACGATGGCCACCCTAATTCACCCCGACCAATGCGGTTTTATACCCGGCAGATCAACTGCTGACAATGCTCGGACTTTGTGCCATGTGCTATCCAGTGCTGCCAATCTAGATCATCCATGGGTGGGTCTTTCCCTGGATGCCGAAAAAGCCTTTGATCGTCTAGAATGGCCCTTCTTATTTGCAGTTCTCCGATGGTATGGCTTTGGGGAGGGCTTCCTCCGATATCTCCAAGTCATGTATACTCAACCCGTCGCTAGTATTTGTGTAAATGCCATCAAGTCTCAGCCATTTAATCTCCAAAGAGGCACGCGTCAAGGTTGCCCCCTATCACCAATGCTCTTTGATCTAGCTCTTGAACCCCTAGCCCTCCTTATTAGACAGTCCGCACGTATTCGAGGTGTCCCCTTCAGTCATAGGGAGATTAAACTCTCTGCATATGCAGATGACCTTATGCTTTTCATATCCCTCGATTCGGTTCCAGCTGTCTTGGATCTGATTGACGGTTACTCACAATTATCGGGCTATAAAATTAACTGGACCAAATCTGTAGCATTCCCACTGAACCGCTGGGTACATGAGGCTGACATGCAGGCCTTTCCCTTCCTTTGGCAATCCCGCATGGTGAAGTATCTCGGGGTCCATTACTGTTCTCCTTTAGAAGACACTATCAGTTTTAATGCCAAAGAGGTCGTCTCCAAAGTCCGTGCGCTCACAAATCGTTGGTCTCCCTTATCCCTCACATGGTGGGGCCGCTTAGAAACTGTGAAAATGATGATAGTCCCCAAAGTGAACTACATTTTAGAAATGCTGCCATGCTTACTCCCGCTACATACTTATAAAGATGTTGAGGGCCTTCTCGTCCGTTATCTCTGGCAGGGCAAGCCACCAAGGATAGCTAAACATAAACTACAGTCTGCAAAGGAAAGAGGGGGTACCAGATTTCCTGATTTTCTTAGATATCATCAAGCCTTCCTACTTAAGCAAGGTGCCCGATGGCTAGATGCCTCAACAGACAGCAGACCAGTTTGGCTTGACATAGAAGAGGAGCTTAGTAGCCCAATTCCGTTGACCCATCTCCCCGGTATGTCCTATCAAGTAGACACCCACCATCCACCAATGATTGTTGATACTCTTGCGGCCTTTAACACTCTCATTCTATCACTGGGCCCGAACGTATGTCCTCAGGACGGACTCCCGCTATGGAATAACCCCAGAATTCAAGTCCTAAATAGAACGATAGCATGGAAACCCTGGTACTCAAGGGGGATCTGGATACCCCAACAGCTTTTCTCTGCAGCTCGTTGGAAAACCTTTTCTGATTTACAAAAGGAATTTGCGTTACCAGCGAAACACTACTTTCAATTGATGCAGCTTCAACACTGCCTCAAAAGTGCTCGAATCATGCCGCCCTCTGCCCCTACTGAAGACGGGCTATTAGAGATAGTTCACTCTATTAGTAGTACACATGGGGTAGCCTCTAACTTTTATAAATATTATGTCAGGGTACAGACACGGCCACTTTTAGAGCCCAACAAGCCTGGGAGCGCGAACTGCAAACCACTCTAACCCCTGTGCAATGGAGCGTTTTCTGGAGCAAAGTAGTGCGGGTTTCCCGGTCTGCCTCTGTTACCCAAACTCTCTTCTTTTTTGCACACAGATGCTTTTATACCCCAGAAAAAATAGCCAAATGGAACACAAATGCTAGGGACCAGTGTTGGTCTTGCCATACTGCTGTGGGAACCTTCGCTCATGTTATTTATGAATGTCCTCAACTACAGGTTTATTGGGGGCGGGTCTGGGGTCGTATTCAATTTATCTTACACCTTCACGAACCTCTCTCTTGGAAGATCGTGGGACTCCGCTCTGTGGCGGAGGTCCCCTCTCTTCCTAAGAAGGGTCGCTTTCTCCTTGATTTCATGCTGGGTATAGCCATATGCTTAATCACGAGGAATTGGAAGGATAGCTCTCGACTCACTGTCAATGAATGGTGGAACCTCGTCTGCTTATATAGTAAATATGAGCAGATACCTCGGAGAGCTATTCCCCATGCCCAAACTCACTCTCGCTTGTCTAAATGGCAGATGCTTAATGATTATGTACAATCTGCTCATTGTTCCAACATGCCTGTATAATGTGCACTCATCATGTTTCCGATCACCGTTAGGTTTTGTAACATAATAATGTAAGTACACGCCCGCTTCGGGAATGATTAGTTTTCTAGAGAAGAAGCAGGGGGGAGGGGGGTGGCAGGGGTTTACTTTGGTGTATGTATTACACTTTATGTATCTGTCTTTTAGCTGTATGTCTTCCTTTTCCTTTGTTGTTATAAAACGAAAATAAAGAATTTAAAATGATTTGTTATACCACCATTCAAATTGTACAGCATGGCGGTTTAGAATAATTAAAAAGAAAAAAACAAGTGGATTGTTATTCATATTGATAATATTAGGTAAACACACAAAACAACGGTAGGGAAGTTGAGAGATCAATATCTACCTTAGAACATATAATTGAAAATACTAGGGAGGGATGCTATTTAAAACTAATAGTTTCATAAGTTAAAAAGTGAAGAGCGAACAGTGGAAAGAACATACAATAAGATAAAATGAATCAAAGGCTTTATTAAAGAACCCTGTTTTTAACCCTTTCTTGAATTTTTTATACAAGCTTTCTTGATGGAGGTCCTAGGGAAGTGCACTCCAGAGGTGTGGAGCTTGGTAACTAAATGCTGAGTTTTGAAAGAAGAAATAGGATAACTTGATAAAACATTTTCCATAACCTTTACTTAGTATTATAAATGAGACTGCATCTCCACTCTGTCTGGATACTTCTACATGCAAACCAGGGAATCTATGCCACTATCCTGCTTCAATATATCAACGCTAGTATTTTATAAAGAATATTAAGCACCTATTTTTCTTTACAAAATAGCACCTAAGTAGGTACCTACTTTCAGGTGTAAAGTAGGCACCTCCTCATGAAATGCCTGCCAAGTGCAAGTTTGGGGCCGATTTTACAAATGTGTACGGATTCAGTATGGATGTCCACAAGGAGGGCTACATAGATGTCCCGCAATGGTGCTATTAGAGACAGGGGCTATGTCCTAGCCTGCCACACTGCAAGCTTAGATGTTCAGCAGTGCTACAACCACACAACAAATGCCTCCATTTCTTATCCAAAGTTTTTACGATTGTGGACAGTATTTCAGATAGTAGGGACATAGACAGCGGAAAGGGATGGGCCACAGGGACCATGGTCCCACGAATATTTTGCCAACACAATCCTCCATCCAAAGAGGAGTTCTGCTACTCCTGAGTAGGAGGCCATCTTCTCTACACCCTATGGATGTTTTCCTGGCATAATGAGCATCTTCCCAATGCCTGTTCATGCCCTGGAGTAGGTTTAGATTTAGACAAAGGCCAGGACACACAGGACATTTCTAAGATCAGTCATAGATGTCCAAGTGCTTGGGATTGCCCCAGACATTCCTCCACTATGCCCCTGTTCCAGCATGGATGTCTCTAAAACCAATTTCTAAAAAGGCTCTGGGGACATCTTCCAGATTTAGACATTTATGTGCCCGTTTTCAGACGCCCAAAGCATGACTAGAGCTTCTAAAATAACCCCCATAATGACTACTTTTATCTATATCAGTAAGTAGTATATATTGATAACCATATATGTAATGATAACACAGGTACACTAAAAAAAATTTTTTTTTAACTGCCTCTAATGTTTCGATTGATTTTTACGTTTTTTGGTGCGCTGAATCCAAATCTGGTAACCAATTTGCTCCATCACGTACAGATTTTTTGCTACATTGGGTTAGCAGTTTGAGGTGAACGTTTCAGATTGAGTGCGATCGAGATAAAGGTTTCTTGGATGAATTCTTTATACTAATTGTTTAGTAGTTATTCAAATAAGAATAAAGAAAATTGTAACAAGGCAGCACATAAGAATAGAGTAATGTCAACAAAACACACTGTGATGGTAGGAAAATTGTCTGCACTTAAAACAGCCACATACATGTGCACAAACATTGAGCATATAAGAGCGAGGTTAGACGCAAAGCAAAGCAAAGAAATGTGCAAAAAATGTTGTACAGGTATGTATGTAAGAATAGAAAATGCAAACCGCACCATTGCAATACATGAAGACAAACACCCGATGGTGTGAAAATAAAATTCTAATAAATGAGATCCGACACTGTGGTAATAACTAGCAAATTTTTATTTCAAAGTTTAGTAAAACACGATATTTGTCAACACAGTTTAGATTTTAAAGTCATTCTTGGGTCAATCAATCTCCTGGTGGGCCCGTTTCTTCTTCCCCCGAATGCTTCTCTTGGTGCGCTGCGTGGCGTATTTTTCATCTGGGGTTTCCCGCAGCAGCAACCAGCAGAAATCAGCCATCATAGTGGTGTTCCATCTTCCTTGGTACCTTCTCTCTGCGTCCTTGATGTCCTGGTGAAACCTTTCACCTTGTTCTTCACTGTACGCCCCCAAGTTTTCGGGAAAGTAGTTCACATGGGAGTGCAAGAAATGGACTTTCAGGCTCATGTTACAGCCTTGTTCTTTGAAGGCATTGAGCATCCTGGCAACAATATCCTTATAGTTCTCATCCCGCCTGTTCCCCAAGAATTTGAGAACAACATCCTTGAAGGAATCCCAGGCTTCTTTTTCCTTCTCAGACATCGTTTCAGCGAATGCTCCATCTGAAATGAGTTTCCTTATATCAGGGCCAACAAACACTCCTTCCTTTAGCTTTGCTTCAGAAAGTCGGGGGAACTTTGAGCAAAGGTACCGAAAGCACTCACCATCTTTTGGAAGGGACTTGATGAATTGCTTAATGAGACCCAACTTAATGTGGAGAGGTGGTAATAGAATTTTATCACGAGGTACCAAGCTCTCATGAAGAACATTTTTCTCACCGGGTCTCAAATACTCCCGAATTGGCCAGTCTTTTTTCCCCCAGTGTAGGTCGCGGGCCCGGCTATCCCACAAGCAAAGGAAGCAGGGATATTTGGTGAAACTGGATTGCTGCTCTAATAGCATGGATAGAATTTTAAAGTCTCCACAAATCATCCACTTATGCTCATCATAACGAATCTTCTGAAGAATCAGGGCCAAATTCTCGTATTTTTCTTGGAGAATAACAGAGTGAGCAATAGGAACTGAAGCGAATGTGTTGCCATTATGAAGAAGAACACCTTTTATGCTGTCTTTTGACGAATCAATGAACAGCCGCCATTCAGCAGGATCATACTTGAGTTTAAACTTTTCCATCACTCCGTATATATCGTTGCAAAATACCAAATCTTCCTCTTTGCTGAAATACTTCAAAAATTGTGTCTCGCGGTTGCGGTACCAATAAAAAGTTGTTCCTGGTGACAATAGATTTTTCTGTTTAAGCCGAGAACCTAACAGTTGGGCAGCATCTTTTGAGAGTCCTAAATCCCGGACTAAATCATTCAATTCAGCTTGAGAGAAAAGTTCAGGTTTCGGATCTGGTTCAGTTTCAAACTCGGAAGTACTGGACTCATCGGGAAAAGCCATCTGATGAGTCTCATCATGATCAGAACCGTCCACACAAATATGATCCAAAGATTTTGGTGGTTCAGGCACAGGTACTTCGTTGCTATGAGGCATAGGCCTAATTGCTGAGGGAAGGTTGGGGTAACTTATTACGTTCTTATTTTTTAAGTTGTATCCCTTCACAATGCAAGAGCAAAAATAGCAGTCACTGCTGTGGTCTCTTTGTTCACGCCACATCATAGGTATTCCGAAATGAAATGCTTGTTTTTTACCTTTCATCCATATGCGTAGATCTTCCTCACATGTCTTGCACACTTTGTGAGGAGCCCACGGTTTGTCTTGATCGCCTAACTTCAAACCGAAAAAGGCGAAATATACTTTTTTAATAAATGCAGAAATGTTCCTCTGCCGCTTTTTCACGGTATATTCCCCACAAATAAAACAAAAACTGTCCGGAGAGTTGACGCAACCTCTGGCTCTGTGAGCCATCACAAATACACAGCACTGCAAACTACAACTGTAGTGAACCACTTCGGAATAAAGCTGGATTACGACTGAGCAAACAAAAGGTAATAATGAACTTGCAAGAAACTGAAATTTGACAGGAACGTTCATGTTTGAGCGAGCGAACGTTCGTTTGAGCGAGCGAACGAGGCGAGGCGAACAGGAAAGAACATGCGCCAGCGCGAGTACTGGATTTAGCCCCCCGCCTCCCAATTGTCCTGTTAATGTATAAAATGAATACAAAACACTCTAAAATATCATGAGGGAGTGTTTCTAGTTAGTTAACCATTACAACCTCTATTTTGGGCCAAGAAAATAAACTGCAGTCGGCTAAAAAGAAATTATGTGAACATTCCTTATATGGGTAAGAAATCTAATTTTGCAAGAAAACGTGACGTGATGGAACATTTTGGCTATTTTTCCTGGATTCAGCACCCCAAAATCTATAGGAATCAGTTGCAAAACTGGAGGCAGTTTTTTGGTAGTGTACCTGTGTAATCATTTTAGGGCAGTTAATCTGTTCTGCCTTTGGAAGTGGGCAGTGAAGGGCTAGCATAGCAGCTTGTGACAAGTTCTTAAACTGCCATACAGATAGTCTAGGTTTGCTTGCCAGTCCAGGTTTCTGCTCCTCGGCCTAGATAGGGGCAGAAACACCCCAAAGATCAAGATTCTTAGCCATTATATAATGACAACACTTACAGATCAATATTCAAACAGCAAACTTTTTCAAAATGCCAGGCACAGCACTTAAAAAATACTTATTTGCCACCATTATGTGGCTAGATGGCAGTGTTGAATATATGTGAGCGTGCTCACTGACAGTAGCCTAAATTAGACCAGTTAGCTTTACAGATATCAGCACTGAATATCATCATTATCCACATTTTACCACATTTACAGCTTAAACGGTTACAATCCATACAAAACACCACAATCCATCTTCTACACCGTGCTTCCAGATTTGATCATGTTTTCCCTCTTCTTATTCAGTTGCATTGGCTTTCTGTTTCCCTTCACTTATAAGATCTTCATCCAATAAACTAAATGGCTTTACTTAATTAACCACACTGCCGTATTCTTTAATTTAGCAATAACAAGGTGGAAACCAGACCTCAGAAAACTCAGCTAAACCCTCGGTAGTCACCTACCGGCGAACTGGGATAAAGCACTGAGTGAAATACATCAACGGTCTGTATTTACCTAAGCCACCTTCCACCGACAGAGTTCAATAGCCATAACACATTTTATAGACAATTCATTAAGTAAAGCCATTTAGTTTATTGGATAAAGTATCATTTTGTGGCTTTGATAGGGACCTGTAATTATATTGTTTGGTCACTTATAAGATCTTACATTCTAGGATACCCGCTTATCTTTCCTCTTTGCTCATCTTAAATGCCTCTCCCCGGCTCCAATGATCCATTCATGGTTTTTGTTTATATCTGCCCTCCCCTTCACAAGCCCATTTCGACCGCACTCAACACTCAGCTTTTTATTTCTTAGGTCCTCATCTTTGGAATTCTCTCCTGGCTGCAATCAGACTGGAAACTTCCTATCTTCTATTCAAGACTGCCCTGAAAACCTATCTTTTTCAATTAGCTTATGATCTCCCTCCTTCCACCTCTCTCTCCTCAACACAGGACCCATGTGGAGCTGCATTTCCCCTACCCCTACAGAGGTGGAATTGCAGGACTCAGAAGTGCTGGGAACGGACTCGATGAAAGTGACACTGAAAAGGCGAAATTACTAAACAAATACTTCTGCTCTGTTTTTACTAAAGAAAATCCTGGAGAAGGACCACCTGTGACTCCCAAATATAAAAATGGAAATTAAGTACATACCACACCATTCACAGAAGATGAGGTGTTAGAACAACTTGCAAAACTGAAAGTAGACAAGGCCATGGAACCGGATGGAATACATCCCAGGATACTGAAAGAGCTCAGAGAGGTTCTTGCAGGGCCGTTAAAGGATGTTTTCAACAGATCCTTGGAAACAGGAGAAGTTCCTCAAGACTGGAGAATGGCTGATGTCGTACCTCTACACAAAAGTGGTAACAGGGAAGTGTCAAACTACAGGCCCGTGAGCCTTACTTCGGTGGCGAGAAAACTAATGGAGGCACTCCTGAAAGAGCGAATAGTGAACTTTCTCAAAACCAACAGGTTGCAAGATCCAAGGCAACATGGTTTTACCGAAGGAAGATCTTGCCAAACAAATCTGATTGAGTTCTTTGACTGGGTAACCAGAGAACTAGATCAGGGGCATGCGATGGATGTCATCTACCTGGATTTCACAAAGCCTTTGATATTGTCCCTCATAGGAGGCTCATCAATAAACTCAGTAGCTTGGGGATGGGTCCCATGGTGGTAAACTGGATCAGAAATTGTTTGACTGACAGACGACAGAAGGTGATGGTAAATGGAGCTCACTCGGATGAAGGGAAGGTGATTAGCAGGGTGCCCCAGGGTTTGGTCCTGGACCCGGTACTGTTCAATGTATTTGTGAGTGATATGGCTGAAAGGCTGAATGGAAAGGTCTGTCTTTTTGCAGATGACATGAAAATTTGCAACAGAGTGGACTCCCCAGAGGATGAACATGAAGAAAGATCTACAAAAGCTGGAAGAATGGTCTAATGCTTGGCATTTAAGATTTAATGCAAAGAAATGCAGTGTTATGCACTTGAGTAGCAGAAATCCAAAAGAAATGTACGCGATAGGGGGAAAGAGGTTGGAGTGCACGGATCAGGAGAAAGACCTTGGTGTGATTATTTCTGTAGATGTCAAGGTGGCAAAACAGTGCGACAAGGCGGTGGCAAAAGCCAGGAGGATGTTGGGCTGCATACAAAGAGGAATTACCAGCAGAAAGGAAGAGGTACTAATGCCACCGTACAAGTCACTGGTGAGGCCCCACTTGGAATACTGTGTTCAGTTTTGGAGACCGTATCGTGCAAAGGATGTAAAAAGAATGGAAACGGTTCAAAGGAAGGCGACCAAAATAATTTGGAGCCTGCGTCAGAAGCCTTGAGAGGAAACTTGAAGACCTAAATATGTACACTTTGGAGGAGAGGAGGGATAGGGGAGATATGATTCAGACCTTTAAACACTTAAAGAGAAATAATGAACAAACAAACCTCTTCCAAAGATGGGGCAGCTGCAAAACTAGAGGACATAACATGAAGCTGCAAGGGGGTAAACTGAAAGTAAATGTCAGGAAATACTTCTTCACTGAAAGGGTGGTGTATGCTTGGAATGCCCTCCCGATGGAAGTGGTGGGGGCAAACACAGTGACGGAATTCAAGAATGGCATGGGACAGACACAGTGTGTCCCTTTACAACAACAGGATAAAAGCAAAATAAACTGGGCAGACTAGATGGATCATACTGGTCTTTATTTGCCGTCATTTACTTTGTTACCATGTTACCCTTTTTCCCTGGATTATCTCCCTCCGTCTATAACTTCTCTGTTCTGATTTTTAATTGGCGTTGTTTTCTTTTTCCTTGTTGATTTTATGTAAACCGCTTTGATGTTTAAAAGGCAGTATATCAAGTCTCAATAAACATAAATATGTAATTAGGTGGAAATGCCCTTGCTTCGTTCCATTGTTATCTAGATAGTGCCAGAGTGTTCAGAGGGCATTTTGAATGGCATTATCTGGATAGTGCCATTGGAAAATCACAGAAAGAACACTTACATGATTATGGCAGCCACTAAATATATAAGGCCTTTGAATATTGACCCATTAGGGGCCAGAATTGGGTCAACATTAGCCGTATTCAGGTGGGAGGAACAGTTTGTGGGATGTGGCTAAGGACTATTGATCTGATGACTGAGTTGAGTTGGGAGGAGGATATTAAATAGGAAGAAAATCCCAGTTAGTAGTGCATGTAAGTTATATGATACTGTAGTCCAAATAAGGCTGTCTCCAAATAAGCTAGAAGCTCAAAGGAGCATGAAAAAAACGGCAGGGGAAATAACAAAAAAAAAAGAAAAAAGAGCAACGAATGCATTGCTGATGAGTTGTTTATAATATTTTGGGGGGGGGGGGTTTGCATGCAGAAAAGGCTTTTACAAAATTGCATGAAAAATACATGCATGGAAAATGCATGCTTGCTTTATTGCAATCTCTGCATCGGCTTTCCAGGGTGTAGTTTGGGTGGAGCAAAGGCAGGCTTGCAATGGATGCATTTATTTTATAAAATATGCATGTAAATGCGTAGAGTACATGCACAAATTTACACCTTTTTCGGAGTGGCTGTAAATTTGTGCATTGGCATTTATGAGCTATTAGGATTGGATCTGAGAGCCTATTTAATAAACACACCTATGCGTCTATATGTCATTCTAAAATAGGCTTAAAATAGGTGTTTTTTTGAACTTTTAAATTGACATCTATTATAAAATCAAGCCCTTGACATAGTTGTATCATAAATGTGATTATATAATAGTGTTCTTTCTTTTATTCTTCCTGTCTGGACAGAGACTACCCTCCTTTCCCATATAGAGAGAATCAAAGGGAACATGCGAGGATGCCTCTAAGGATATGTGAATGACCTATTAGATAACTTTCTAGGAATGGAAGCATGTGGCCTTACTGTATTTAAATGACTTATTTATAGACATGGTAATTCATATCTGTTTTCTCTTCTAGCACTTGCTTATAGTGACCTTGTGCTAGCATTTTGTAGGAAGAACTATCCATTTGATTTATTATTATACTTGATATTCTACCGTTAGCAAACAAGTTGCATCAAAGCATATCACAATAAAAAAAAAAAAGAAAACATACAAGGAAATACAAAATAGATAAAAAATAATCAATTATTATACATACATACATGCTAACAGGTTAGCAGTGGGGCGCTCTAGGGGCAGCCTCGACAATAACCAGGCAGCAGTGATATTGAGCTTCTGCCTGGTTATCATTAAGCGATGAAAGTCAAGCGCTGTAAAGGCTGGCCCTAATTTTCACCGCTGAAGCTAACTAATGAAGCTTCACCACAATCCAGGCAATACAGATATTCAATGCCGGGGCCCACATGTGGCCCCGACATTGAATATCTGGGTTTATAGTTTGGCAGCCGCAGTTAACCACTTTAACAGTGCTAGCCGCCACCGCTGAATATCGGGCCCTAAATTTTTAGGCACTCAAACAAACCAAATTGGTGCTCACAAATGCACACCCCTAGTGGCTAAAGTTGTTCTAGAACAACCTATGACTGAAAGTGTAACACACACCTGAACAAGTCTTTTGAAGGATTTTTAGATTGTATTAAACTATTGAAGATGGACACATTCCTTAGATTCTTCAGTATTCAGCAGTATGTGAAACATTCAAAAAAGAAATGGAAGTCAGACTATAATCCAGTGAAAAAGAAAGATTGTCATCATGAGCATTCAGCCAGTGATGAAAAAGCAACAGCTGTTCCACCGACCCAGACCATAAAAGAATAACATCGTCAATATATCAAAGCCAAAGACGGACAAAAGATTGAAAAGGGCCATTTGTCAACCACCTCTCTTCAAAATGGGCCATATACAAGTTAGCAATTGATGGGGACATCGTGGCCCCCATGGCCACTCCCTTCACTTGTTGAAAAAATTTATTATCAAAGCTGAAAAAATTCTTTGTCATTGCCAAAAGACATCAATTTGCAGAAAATCCACCTGTGCACCACTCAGATCTGTGCGTGATGAAAGTGTCGCACGTCCCACTTGAAGGGCTGCCTGTTGTGGGATACTCGTGTAAAGGGAGGAAGCATCCATTGTTACCAGAAGCAAATCCATGGGCAAATCCTTGTCGTGACCCTCTGCCAGAATCTGAAGAAAATGCATCGTGTCATGTACATAAGATGGAATTTTAAACACAAATGGTCGCAGGAAAGAATCCATGAACGTAGAAAGGGGCTCGAGAAGTGGCCCTCACAGAGAAACTATTGGTCTCCCAGGAGGATTGATTAAATCTTTATGAATTTTTGGGAGAATGTAAAAAAATGGTGTGCAAGGATGTTCAGCACATAAAAACTTAGCTTCTTTCCAACTAATCATATGTCCATGGAGGGCTTCAGTGACCCTTGATGGTAGCCTGGAGCTGAGGGGTAGGATCCACTGATAAAGATATATAGGTGGTAACATCATCCAGTTGACGACTCACTTCCGCATAGTATTGTGCCCTATCCAAATCCACCACAGCTCTTCCTTTATCAGCTCTCCTAATAATAATGTCAGTAAAGCTGACCAATTCCCGCAAAGCATCACGTTCAGCTAGTGGTAAACCAGAAAAAACTCGGACAGGAACTATGTTTTCCAGTTTACTTACGTCAGCCAATACCAACTCATGGAAAACCTGTAACATGGAATGAAGTGGGCCAGGAGGAGTCCAAGTTGAATGAAATGGTAGTTGAATTCTATCAATAGAATTATGTATAGGACTATCTCCAGAAGAAGTAGATATAACTGAAGGGCTGGCAAAAATGCTTTCAACTGTAGCTTACGTAGAAGTCGTTCAAATTCAAGACATACTTGAAATCCATCATAATTGCTACAGGGGACAAATGACAATCCCTTCTCCAACACTTGCAATTGTGGAGATGTTAATACTCTCGAAGATAAATTCACTACAAGCCCTCGGGATCCACTGCCTGCTGGGACCGTGTCCAAGGATATTGGGATGACCCTACCCCGTCGTTTTGTTTCGCACGTCTGCGACCTGGGCCCCATCGCTTGCGGGTGCCTTTTCCACGCTCTAAAAAATCTTCTGAACCAGATGCTAGTTGATCTGAGGGGGCTGAATCTTCAGAATATTCAAACGAAACATGATGAGGCTTTCTTCGATCCGGCTGCATCCATGCATAAACAAAGCCAGTCTTATAATCCATATCATCCCTATGCAGTTTAGATAATTTGAATTTTTCAATCTCCTGACAAAAAGAATCCATCTGGGACTGTAAATGCTGTGACTGCAAAGTAAAAGCATCGTCTTGTTCAATGGCTTTAAGGGAGGCTATCTTCTGATCTATTTCTTTAGTAGTCACTTCATTAAATGTTTTCGTAGTATTGACTGTCAAGACCATCAGATCCAGTGAACACTTATTAAGGATCTTGTTCCAATTCTCTACAAAATCATCATTTTCAACAAACAGTTGTGGCACTTTATTAAGGCGAAAGCCCCGAGGAATCTGTTGTCGACGTATGTATTCTAGTAAAGTCGCTTGATGTAATTCTGCATGTATTTGACACTTCCAAAGTTTTTGCAGAGTGATCCAAGAAGCATGTTCTTTGGAGGTCTCAATAGGGTCAAAACATGATGGTTCCTTTAATAATTCTTGCACGTGATCAACAGAAAAAATAAGTGTCTCTTGCCAAATGGGAGGAACAGGATCCATAGTTACACTATCAAAAATAATTATCCTCAGGGAGCCAAAGTATCAAAAAACCAAAAGAAAAACTCCCAACTATACTCTCAAAACAAGAAAAACAAACAAAAAAACAAACAACAAAAAACAAACCACAAAAAACAAAAAGTGAGAATAACTCAACAAGCAAGACCGACAAGGAGCCGATAACAACACAAAACACTCAGCCACCCCTTCTATCAATACCAGCAGAGGGAACGAGTCAGTCATATGGCAAGACCAAGACAGAAATCCTGCCACAGTAGCGCTCTATCTATGAACTGTACTCAGAATGACATCAATGGTCAGAAAAAAACCTCTAATATGAAAGACAGTTGAGCCCCGAACTATAAAAACTCAACAATCCAAAACACACAGTGTGAGCGGCTCCTGGCAATAACAGTCAGCAAAATATTGAGCCATAATAGCAATATAGCAAAAGCAGCCAAAAAACTCCTCAAGAAAAACAGCAGCAAGACATTAAGTTCAATAAAGACAGGGCAATAGCCTGAAGCTCCAACATCAGGCGTTTTGCCCTCGCGGCTTCATCAGGGAGCTCATCGTGAAAAACGTTGTTAGTCCATGCCAAAACCAGAAGAAGAATTTGTTAGTCAATGCCACAAGCAGAAGGGGGACTGCCAAAGCAAAAAAGAAAAAAAACAATATTCTCACTTGTACCAAAACATACAAAAATCAAAGAGAGACTAACTGATGAAGGCTTAGTTAGAAAAAAAGTCTTACTTTTTAAAACACAAGAAAACTGCCTCCACACCTGCTGCTCATGCCGCTAGAAGAAAGCACAGGAAGGCCAAAAAACTGCTGAACATGCGCGATTAAAGAGGAGAGCCTGCTGACATCAGGGATTCCCCATGCATACGGCTGACTACAACAAAGCCAAAATGGAACACCGAACATGTGCAATGAAAAGGGGGAAACAAACTGACATCAGGAATCCCACATGCTCGCGGCAGCAACCAGGAGGCAGTTTTCTTGTGCTTCTATTGCTATTTTGCTATTGTGGCTCAATATTTTGCTGACTGTTATTGCCAGGAGCCGCTCACACTGTGTGTTTTGGATTGTTGAGTTTTTATAGTTTGGGGCTCAACTCTCTTTCATATTAGAGGTTTTTTTCTGACCATTGATGTCATTCTGAGTACAGTTCATAGATAGAGCGCTACTGTGGCAGGATTTCTGTCTTGGTCTTGCCATATGACTGACTCGTCCCCTCTGCTGCTATTAATAGAAGGGGTGGCTGAGGTCTTTTTTCCTCTAACACAGTGTTTTGTGTTGTTATCAGCTCCTTGTCAGTCTTGCTTGTTGAGTTATTCTCACTTTTTGTTTTTTGTGGTTTGTTTTTTGTTGTTAGCTTTTTTGTTAGCTTTTCTTGTTTTGAGAGTATAGTTGGGAGTTTTTCTTTTGGTTTTTTGATACTTTGGCTCCCTGGGGATAATTATTTTTGATACTGGCAGTTACTGTACATAGTGTAGATTACAAATGTTAAAATGGGGTAACTGTATAACTGACCATTGATAAGAATTCTCAAAAAAGTGTCTGTTTTATAAAGGCACATATAAAAGGTACAGACAAATTTATTACAAAAAAACCCCAATTCATAAAATGATAAAACCAAAGAAAAAGTAACTAATTAAAGCACCATACAGTTAAATAACCATAAAACCTGACGTGTTTTGGCCACAGCCTACTTCAGGGGAAACAGATAAATGGTAAATAAATAATATGGTCAATATATCAACATTAGTATGCTCAAACACAAAGGGTCCGATTCTGAAACACAACTAGCAGGGATGTACGTCCCAATGGGACATCCTGCCCCAATATCTGCCGGCACTGTATTCCACCTCATGTGCCCCCCCGAACGCACAGAGCTGTTGTGCAGAGTGCAGTGCATGGGGGCGGAGAATGGATGGAGCAGGGACAGGCCAGACACCCGGATGTACCGGACCAATTCAGGTCACGTACCTGTACGTCTGGCGGTCTCCAGGAGGACACTCAGTTTATTCAACCTTGGAGGTGGAATAAGCCCTGGGCACCCATGCTATAGGCTCTGCAACCCTCCAACTGGCATGGAGCTACAGAAGGTGAGGCCCCGCTGCTTGATCCCAGCTCTGGCAGACCCCCGCTTAGGGTCAGATGGCAGGGAATTGAGGTTTGGTTGCGAGTCGGGCTGTCGGCTCTCCTGCTGGGTGTCCTGGTGCCATGGCAATGGGACGCCATGGCACCAGCACACCAGCCACCGGGCGTTATTTTAGTTAGGTGGGTGGGGGGATCAGGGCCGCTGGGCCACAAGGGATTTGTTTTCTGTTAGGGGCACTGGCACTCGACAGTATTTTGACACTTCATCTCAGATGAGACTTCACCTCAGATAATCCAGGCACTAGGGAAAGCCCATAATGCCATCAAAAACTGTTGGGGGCACACGCTAAACATTTAAGTCACCTCAAGACCAGTTGTAGAGATATTGGCGCTGACTGGTTACAAAATCCTCTACGTATTTCTCTGCATTGGGCGCAGACAATATTAGCATACCTTTTTAATATGGTCAGCTCATTTGCCTATAATTTAAATAATCTTGGCATTAATTGTGCACTAATTTTTATTTTGCTGTTTACACGTGTCTCTCTTTTCTGCATTTGGCTATGGCTATAATTGTGCCTAAAAGTGGCATTATCCGTGCTTAAAGGCTGCGTTAGTTTTGTGCATCGGCCCGTTAGAGTTCTTTTTTTTCCCTTCTATAGCCTTCAAGTTCAGAAGGGTAAGCCGGCTCTTTGAAGTCACTGACCTCATCAGGTTAATGGTCTTAATTAGCTTGCATAAGAACTAGGCAGCTGAGTGCTGTATGAGGCAAAAACTGCCATTCCTAAAAGGGTCTCCATTGTAAGCAAGATAATATTGTGTGGCTCTGAATACAAGTTCTCTGCCCGAGAGCTCTTAAAGGGGTTTTGTTTTTCATTTGGTTTTCATTTTGAATAGCTAATTCTTTCTGTGTTGTATTGCAAAAGGGGACTTTTTGGTATTCTTGGGTAAAGCTATTTTTCTGCTGAGTTCTTGGTTTTTTTTTTCATCCTCAAACCTTCAAGTTCAAAGAGATAAGCAGGCTCTTTGAAGTCACTGACCTCATCAGGTGTTAGATCCCTCCCTTCCCAACCCAGCTCCCATCCAACCCATGTTAGAATTCTTGTAATATAGGGAAACTCCCTAATTTGCTTGTTAACAAACAATTTGCCATTTTTCAAGGAGTTTTGATTAGGTAATTTTAAAAAAGGAACACATTTACCTATATACTTCAGATACATAATATCAAAATTTACTAGTGTAAAGTTTTAACTGTCTAACAAGGAAGCAAGACTACACACAGGGACATAGGACAGCACTGTTAGAACACACATAAAAGAGGTTAGCCACTTTTTCTCTTAAAGAACAGCTGAGAAGTTAGGGACTTTGTTAGTTCTCGCTCATTTACTTTAACAGGTACCAAAGCTCCACCAAGTGAACGATGGCTGGGAAAAATCGTATTGTCAAAGTTGTTGCTCCCTTTACAGCTTCTGCCTCTGTTCAGACAGACAACCATGCCAGTCGAGGGACTGGTTCCATGTGCAAGATGCCTGCAAGCTGAAGCCCTCATAAACAAGTGGAAGAGATCAGAGAAGAGGTGGCGAGGCTGAGAAGTATTCAAGACAGCGAGAAGTACCTTGATGAGATGCTTTCTAAAGCATCCAAGCTCTCCGACAGAGGTGAAGATGGGATGCTACAGAATGAAGAGAATTGGACACGAGTCACTAGGGCCTGCAGAATTGACAACCTAACTCCTCCAGTCCTTGAATTGAAGAACCAGTATGCAGCCCTGGAAGTGGAGGAGATGAAAGCATCCCAGGAAAGGTAAGAACCAGAGCTCAAGCACCCCCAAAGTTGCGGTATCAGTGACCACAAGGAAACGAAGGGTAGTGGTAGTTGGTGACTCTCTTCTGAGGGGTACTGAGGTGTCCATCTGCTGACCACATTTGATGTTCAGAGAGATGTGCTGTCTACCAGGTGCCAAAATCCAAGATGTTACAGAGAGTTTGCCGAGACTCATCAAGCCTACTGACTATCATCCATGTCATCACAAATGATACTGCTACTCCCAGCGTATCAAAAGTGACTTCATGGCTTAGGAAAGAGATTGACGCAGAGAGGGGCACAGGGGGTGTTCTCTTCGATCCTCCCTGTTGAGGGTAAAGGCCGAGACAGAGAAGCTCACATCCTGGAGTTGAATGCATGGCTGCATGGATGGTGTCATCAAGAGTGTTTTGGTTTTCTGGATTATGGGATGATTTTCCAAGGTTTGTAGAGCAGACATGGTGTCCACCTATCCAAGAAGGGTAAAAGTGTCTTCTGCAGCAGACTGGCTAACTTACTGAAGAGGACTTTGAAAAAGGTTCATTGTGGATGGGTGAAGAATGCCTCTAGGTAATTGAAAGCCCTAAAGTAAGTAAAACACTAAGGGCCCGACATTGAGTTGTGACGGCTATGTGCCCATGAGGCACATAGCCATCATAGCTGAACTTTAATCCCAGATATTCAATCTAGGGCCATATCCGGCCACCAGAATTGAATATCTGGGTCTGCCACAATGTGTCTCATGGTGTGGAAGCTAACCAGGCAGTGGCGATATTGAGCCACTGCCCGGTTAGCTCCCATGGGTAAAGCTATGTAAAGTTGAGGTTTTCCCATTCCTATCTTTACCTGTGGGTCACTAACCGAGCAGCAGTTCAATATCACTGCTGCTCGGTTAACAAAGGGTGCCACCTCGGCTCCGCCCCGGAAGGCCCACAACACATCCCGATGCTACACAGTTAGCATTGGGTATATAACAATGGAACCCGTGGATATTCAGCAGCACTGACCATGTTAGTGCTGCTGGATATCCCTCTAAGTGGCAATTACATGGTTTACAGGTCTGTAAATCGTGGAAATACCTTTGAATATCAGGTCCTAAATAATTCTGTTGAAATTGGTAAAAGGGGCAAGAAGTGGAAAGCAGTGCATAAATGACCGTAGTATGGGAAATAAGATCCTAGATGTTGCGGCCTTAGTAGAAGAACTGACTTGGATTTAGTGGTGGTAACAGACAACCATGACTGGGATGTAATTATACCGGGCTATACTTTATTCAGGAAGGACAGGATAGGAAGAAGGGGAGGAGGAGTAGCACTATATGTAAAAAATCATATTAAAGCTCTATGACTACAGGGCTTAAAAGGGAGCGAGGTGGCACTGTGGTTTACACTAGAAAGAGGGAATGGGAAATCCATTTACATTGGTGTGATATGCAGATCTCCTTCGCAGAGAGAAGAAGTGGATGGATATTTAATAGAAGACATATGCAGTATTGCCATGAAAGGAGAATTGCTACTGATAGGGGATTTCAATATGCCAGATGTTGATTGGCACATCCCTGCTGCAGTGTCATCTACATGTAAGGAGATCCTGGATTCTCTATAGGGAGAACTATTCCGACAACTGGTAACAATTTCTGGCTCCTCTCGCACTGCTAATTCAGCAATTTGGTATTTCTGCATATTTTTACGCCGATGATATCTGTCTTCTAGTATATCACACTGACCCACATTCCCCTGACCTGTCTCCTTTAAACACTTGCCTGTCTGCTGTCTCTGATTGGCTTTTCAATAACCATCTACACCTCAACCCCTCAAAATGTGCTGCCATATGGTTTGCCTTTACTGCTCCCAGGGCCTCACTAGCCCCACTCCTCTCCTACTCCCCAATTCCCTTTGATCAATCTATTCGATATTTGGGTGTCTTATTAGACTCCTCCCTAACATTCCACGGCCACCTGTCCTCCCTGGGCAGCAGTCTTTTTTTTTCTTGTGTCGGATTCGTGCCTTTCGCCCTACCCTTGATCCCTTGACACACCCACCCTTACGACCCTTCTGCTATCACAGGTTGTTACCAGACTGGACTATTGTAACAGTGCACTCACAGGTCTCCCCCTTTATAAATTTCATCGCCTTCAGCTTGTCCAGAATACTGCAGCTAGGATCCTTACTCATTCCTCCTACCGTGATCACGTTACTCCTACCATTATTCATCTCCATTGGCTCCCCATAAAATACCATATTGACTATAAAGTTTTCATCACAGAGCATCAGCCAATCCACACAGGTACCCCACAATATCTAGCTCATCTTTTCTACTCTCACACCTCCCATCGTCTTCTCCGGTCTCTTCACACCTTTTAGCTCTCCCCTCAGTTTCACGAGCACTCTTGGAACAGACATGTCATTCCACTTTTTTCTTTCTTGCCCCCATACTATGGAACTCACTACTCACCTCCCTACATGCAGAGCCTTCATTCCCATGGCTAAAATCCCTACTTAAAACCCACCTATTCCAACTCGCCTACAACCTGCCTCCCTCTCCGCCTTAATCATCCCCCACCTCCCTCTCTGCCTTCTTTTTTGTGTTACCTTTCCTATCAATTAATGGTGTTCCTTTTCTCCCTTTTTTAAAATCATGCTGTTCTTTTTATAAATTTGTACACTGCTCTGATGCCTTCGCTGCCTAAGGCGGTATATGAAGAGACAATAAAGATAAAAGATAATAGAACCAACACGTGAAGGGGCCATAATGGACTTGGTGTTTAAAAATGGGGAAAGTGTTTCTGATGTAATAGTGGGAGATCATCTTGCATACAGTGATCACCAGATGGCGTGGTTCAGTATTAGGACTAGGGCTGATGGAGTCTATTCAAAAGCAAGGGTCTTAGACTTTAGGAAAACTAATTTTGCCAAGATGGGACAATGCCTCAATGAGTCGTTAACAGGATAGGAACAGCTGGGGGATGTAGAAAAGCAACGGGGAATACTGAAAAGGGATATTTTAAGGGCAACAAACCATTTTGTTAGAAAGGTAAATAAATATAAAAGGAAAAGGAGGCCACTATGGTTCTCAAAAGAAGTAGCTGAAAAGATGAAGAAAAAGAGGGTGGCCTTCAAAAAATTCAAGAGATAACAGAGAGAGGAAGACAAACATCAGTATTTGGCAAAACTTGGAGAAGCTAGGAAAGTAATTAGGAAAGCAAAGATACAAAAAGAAGAAGAGATAGCCAATGTAATAAAATGGGGGGGGGGGGGGGAAGACATTTTTCAGATATGTTAGCGAGAGGAGGAAGTGCAACAATGGTTTTGTCAGACTCAAGGGGGAAGGGGAGAAATATGTAGAAGCTGATGAGGATAAAGCAGAATTGCTTAACAAATATTTTTGTTCCGTGTGTTCACAGATGAAGGGCTAGGAGCAGGACTTAAGAAAACATGCACAAATAGGAACAGAAGGGGATCTTGAACGATTTTCGGAAGACTGTGTTTGTGAGGAACTAACTAAACTAAAAGTAGACAAAGTGATGGGGCTGGATGGGGTACATCTGAGAATATTGAAAGAACTTGGAGACGTTCTAGCAGTTGCAATGACTGAACTTTTCTTTAGTGTCCAGAGTGGTTCCAAATGACTGGAGAAAGGCACATGTGGTTCCTTTGCACAAAAGTGGAAGTAAGAATGTGGTTGAGAACCAAAGGCCGGTTAATCTGAACTCTGTGTGAGTAAATTAATGGATATGTTACTAAAACTGAGGATAGTGAGGTTTCTGGAGTCCAATGGATTGCATGATCCGAGGCAGCAACCCTATCAGCGGTAGGTCATGTCAGACAAATCTGATTGATTTCTTTGACTGGGTGACCAGAGAGTTGGATTGAGGGAAAGCCCTAGATGTGGTGTACTTGAATTTCAGTAAAGCCTTTGACACCATTCCGCACAGGCGACTTATAAATAAATTGAGCATCCTAGGGATGGATCCTAGAGTGACTGACTAGGTTAAATATCAGTTGAGTTGGAGCTGATAAAGTGTACAGGTAAATAGAGCTCACACTGAGGAGAAGGATGTTACCAGTGGTATGCCGCAGGGATCTGTCCTTGGTCCAATTCTTTTTAACATCTTTGTTGGTAATATTGTGGAAGGGCTGTCGGGTAAGGTTTGCCTCTTGGTGGATGATACCAAAATCTGCAATAGAGTAGACACCCAGGAAGGAGTAAATAACATGAGGATGGAATGATCAAGAATTTGGCAGCTGAGATTTAAAAAATGCAGGGTCATGCTTTTTGGCTGCAAAAATCCAAGGGAGCAGTACAGTGTAGGTGTGAAGTACTTCTGTCCATGAAAGAAGAGTGGGACCTGGATGTGATTGTTTCTGATGATCTTAAAGTGGCTAAACAGGTAGAAAAGGCGACGGCAAAAGCCAGAAGGATGCTTTGGTGCATAGGGAGAGGAATGGCCAGCAGAAAAAAGGAGGTGATAGTGCCTTCTGCATAAGTCTCTGGTGCGATCTCATTTGGAGTATTGTGTGCAATTCTTGAGACCACACCTTCAAAAGGATATAAACAGGATGTGAATTGGTGCAGAGGGTGGCTACTAAAATGGTTAGGTCTTCATTATAAACCTATGGGGATAGACTTAAACAGCCTGATATGTGGGCCCCATGGACAAACATTTGCTTCCTTCTCAAGTAGGGCAGTTCTCCCCTGTTGGAGCTTTGTTCAGCTGGGGCGGGGGGTGGGGGGGTAGGATTCCTCCACCGCCTCCATTGCTGTTGTTATCTCCCACAGTATTCTCTGTTGATTTCCTGAAAGTTTAAACGCCTAAGGTGTTAGTTTCTCCAGTTCCAGTTCCCAAGCCGGTTACTGTATCTGCTTCCACTGATGTTTTCCCAACAGATGTTGTGGATGGTGAGGAAGTGGAATATGGATTCTAAATTGTCGGGTACTGTTAATGCTCTGTGCAGCTTCTCTTCTGGGGCTGCTGAGTAATTAACTGACCTTCACACAAAGGTTCTTGTTCTTGATAAATCTATAACCCAAATGGATGACCAGCTGCAGACAGCTATTGCTACTAATGTGGCTCTTATAAAAGATTTGTTGGTTTTGCATGCTAAGCTGGAAGCAGTGGAAAATGCTATGCTGGTTAGAAATTTACATTTTTCAAATTTTCCAGGGATTCCTCTTTTACCCCCCGAATTTCTTCTACAGAAATATTTCAAGGAGATGTTAAAATTATCTGATTCTATTGATGTGATTCAAATGTATTATATTCCCTTGAAAGCTCGGATGGCTTCTCCGGAAGAGAGAGCTTTTGACTCCCTATGTCCTTCAGTTAGCCAAAATTTAACTCATTTTCTGGACGATTCAACTGACCTTATTTTAAAGAGGAATACGCTGATTGTTACTTTTGCCACTGAAGTTGAATTCTAAAGTTATTTTTTAAGTTTAAAGATGTATTATTTTGTGGCCAAGCCTTGAATATAATTCCAGATGTAACGCGTGCCACTCAATATCATCATAAGCAGTTTTTGCAGCTGAAGTCGAAAGTGCTGACTTTGGGAACCACGTTTTTCTTGAAGTTCCCTTGCAAGTGCACCGTTGCCTTGCAGGGGAAAACATTAATTTTTCAGGATGTTTTCCATTTAAAAACGTTTCTGTTGGATAGACAGCCCTAGATAGCTGTGGTGGGAGGGGGGTTAAAAGAATGTTTCCTCCTAATGTGGCACATTGGTTTATGTGTTTCTTTTCATCATAGCGCCTCAATGTGGACTTTATCATTGTATATTTATTTGCTGATTACCTTTTTTTTCTTTGGATTGTGGGGGTTTTTTTGTGAGATGGTTTTCTTTATACATGTGGGATGCATATGATTGTTAAATGCTATAAACAAAAAAAAACCCTCACATGCATACCTGGAAAATATAGGTGCAGACATTTACATAAGCTCTAGGGCTGATATAAATATCTGTGCCTTAAGGCATGATCTCTGATACTTTCACAAGACTTTTGTCAAGAAAAGTAGGTGCCTGTTTTTCTTTATGAAATAGAACCTCAGTAGGCAGCTACTCTCACACTTAGAGTAGGCCCTTCTTATAAGATTGTCCTCTATGTGGGTAATTTTATAAGGAGCCGTTTAAAGTTGCATGCCATCTAGTTGCGTAAATCATGGTATGTAAGTGAGTTATGCATGTCAGTGAGCATTTTCGCATGTAACAGCAGTGGCAATTCTGAAAGTACGTGCATTGGGCCAATGGCATGTACTTTTACTGTGGGCATACACATGGGTAGAGTTTGGGTGGAACATGGATGCCGCACAAGTATGCACGTTCTTTAAAAAGCTGGCTGCAGTAATTTATGCCAGCTGTAAAGCTAGTGCAATTGATTGTGCCTTTTATAAATATGCCTATTTGGCCACTTACACTAGTATTCTGTAAAGAAAAGTAAGAACCTACTTTTCTTTATAAAATACGTTTGATTCAGGCGTGCATTAATGAGGCAGGACTGTATTAAATTACACTCCACATGCATATGCGCATAGTTTATAAAATGTGACTACTTTGATGTACGTATATCCCATACAATTTTATAAGAGTCCTTTTCCGCATGTAAAACATCATTTGCATACCAAAAAGGCATTTCATATTACCCCGTAAAGATCTAAGTCACAGAGAGGACAAGTTTAAAAGCCATTTCTTCACATAAAATAGGCACTGACAAAACTGCATATCTCATATGCAAATAAGATTAAATGTGTGTGGCCTGTATATATGTAACTGTACCAGAACTGAGCAGCTGAATTCCCTGAGGGCTGGGCTATGGAGGGGCCTGAATGTATGGAGTAGATTTTATTTATTTATTTAGCCATACTTATATACTGCTTTTCACCGGGTCAAAGCTTAGGCACCATTAGCACTGCAAGAAGTAAGTTTACAAGTGTAGACTATCATAGATGTCTTTGAAAAGGTGCTACTGACATTTACATATGGTGGCATGAAGACATTTAAAGGAGGTATAGTCTGGGCAATTCTTCAGTGTTTGCATATTTTGTGTTTTAGAATAGTAAGGCATGAATATCTTGGAAAAGTACTCTTCAGCATTTATACCTGTTTCAAGTCATGGATAGCTTCTTGTTGGGGTTTGAGATTTGGAGGAATGCTTGCAAAAAGTTTGAGTTTGAGAGAATAGTTCCTTAATCTGGCCCCTGTGAATGTGCAGGATTACAAAATCTGCCACTTCAATGTGAAAGAGGTAATTTTATATAAGACATTTTGGTGCCTATGAAGCAATATTTGCATCTAAAATGACATTTATAAAATTAGATAAGATGTAAAAAATTTGTTCTTTGGCATACACACGGATATTTGTACTGTAGCCTCGCTGGGAGGAGCAGAGGCACAGTCATGAAGTACATATATTGTTTATAAAACACAATTTATTTAGCTGTATTTATAATCTACGTGCATACTTGTATACTCTATGTTTGGACATTTGCCCCTGCTCTTGAGCAAGCAAAATGTCCATGTTTTCAAAGTAGGTACCTTTGCTGTTGGATTTGTGCTAGTATTTTATAAAGACACAGAGGCGCCTATGTCTCTTTATAAAACTGGGCAAAAATAGGGGCCTACTTCCCTCTAACCTGAACACACTGGTATAAATTTACCCTCAAAAGGTGTTATTTTAAAAAGCTTTTCCATGTGCCCATATGAAGGGGAATTTTAGAACAGATATGGAGCGGGGAATTCCCATGTCCATCTCCGGAACTGGAGAATTAGAACAGTATTTTACAAGAAATTCTGTCAGACGTAGAGCCTCTTGTAAAATAGCTGCAGGACTGCATGGGTATAGTCCTGCACATCTGGCAAGAGCAGCGATTTTAGGAATTTGCACGTGGAGAAAAAGAACATGGAAATGCCCCCCAATTAGTTATGGGATCAGCCTCTTAAAATCGCTGTACCGGCACAGAGAGCATACTGGTGCAGCACTACAGGTCCAGGCCACCCACCGGCATCCCCAACTCCGATAACCACACCCCTGGCAGCTCCAGACCTGGGTCTCCTCCCTGCACAGAGCTGATCCCTGTCCCTCCTTCCCCTTCCACAGCCAGAAACTGATCCCTCTCTCCTTCTTCCCTTGCTGCCAGAAGCCATACCTCCTCCCTCCCCCCTCTCACGAAGGCAGTCAGAAGGACCCCACTTTCCTTGAAGGCACCCCATAAAGACAGGAGCCTCCCCCCCTCCTAGAACCTGCCCCCTGCTAGATCAGGCCATCCACTCACCTTCCAACTGACAGCCCCAGGCCTATCGGGGTCGTTAGTTATAGTGGGAGCAGGAGAAAGTTCTTTTCTACTACTACTACTACTATTAAACATTTATATAGCACTACAAGGTGTACACAGTGCTGTATAGATACTTATCTTTATCTTTATCTTTATCTTTATTGCACATTTTATATACCGCCCATTGTCGAAACATGAGGGCGGTTTACAATAAAATAAATGTAAATGCTGGCATTAAAAGAAAGGAACTCCATTAAAATAAAGAGAAAGAAGGACCAAAGGGGCCACCGGACAAAACAGTAAAATCAAACAATAACCCAACAGTAAATTCAATAAATAACAGTAAATTCAAACAATAACCAGACAAATCCAATGTCAAAAGACCAATAAGGACAACAAAGTCAAACAATAATCAAACTGGGTGGTAAGACAATAAACATACAGACAAACAGAGAACTATACAGGACACTCAAGGGGGGAGGTCAAACGCCTGTTGAAATAAGTGGGTCTTCAATAATGTCTTGAAGTTCTGGTAAGAGGGTTCTAGCCGGAGGGAGGGAGGAAGTGAGTTCCATAGGGAAGGTCCTAGGAAAAAGAAAGCAGCGTGACGTGTTTGTTCCAGATGAGCTTGTGTAGGGGACGGAAGGGATAAACGATTGGCATGTAAGGTGCGAAGCTGTCGGTAGGGAGTATGGAGAGAAATCAAGTCAGCTAAGTATAGGGGATTGGAGGAATGAATGACTCTGTGGGTTAGTATAAGGAACTTATATCGAAATCGGAAGCGCAGAGGAAGCCAATGGAGGCGATACAGAAGAGGGGTGATATGATCAGATCTACGGGCAGAGGTAACCAGTCGGGCAGCTGTGTTTTGCAAAAGCTGCAGGCGTTGGAGCTGGTAAGCCGGAAGATTTGCATAGACTACATTGCAGTAGTCTAGTCTTGATATGACCAGCGCAAGTACGAGAGTGATAAAAGAGTCAGAGGGCAAAACAGAACGAACAGAGCGGAGCTGACGCAATATAAAGAAGGAGCGACGGGAAAGATTGGAAATGTGCTCATGGAAAGACATGGAGGAGTCCAGGGTAACTCCTAAGTACCGGAAAGAGGAGGTAAGTGGAATGTGGACAGAATTAATCTGGGGTGCAATGTCTGGACAAGATGTACCTAGCGAGACCCACATGGCTGTGGATTTGGAGGGGTTAAGGTGGAGAAAATTGGAGGAAAGCCAGTCTGCAATATGAGTGAGACAGGTATTAAGTGGGGAAATGTCAATACTGAGCGGAGAGGTGTGAAAGAGGAAAATGATATCATCTGCGTAGATATAAGTGGAGACCGGAAATTGTTGGGCTAAAAGGGGGAGAGGGGCGAGAAAGATGTTAAAAAGCAGAGGAGATAGGACTGAACCCTGGGGAACCCCACAGGGCAAAGAAGTAGATGGAGAAGACTGTTGATTGGAACGGACGACAAAAGAACGAGTAGTAAGAAAGGAGCGGAACCAACTTAATACAGTACCCCTTAAACCAATGTCAGATAGGCGTGAGAGAAGGATGTGATGGTCGATTAGATCAAAGGCGGCCGATAAATCTAATGAAACCAAGAGTGAGATATTTCCGCGATCGTGTGCGACATGAAGCTCATTGAGTAAAGCCAGGAGAACAGTCTCCGTACTGTGTCCCGCACGGAAACCTGCCTGACGAGGATGAAGGGAATTTGTGGCCTCAGCATGGGATGATAGTTGGAGGAAAACAAAACGTTCCAGCACCTTTGCTAAGAACGGTAGGTTGGACACTGGACGCCAATGGGAAAGCACTGAGGGATCGAGAGAGGGTTGTTTCAGGAGGGGATGAACTATGGCCAACTTCCACAGAGAAGGAAAATGGCCAGAAGATAAACTAGAATTAAATATAGCTGTGATAAATGGTATCAATTGCAGGGACGGCTCTATCAGCCAGGCTGAGGGGAGAGGGTCCAATGAGCAAGTGGTCTTCCGAGCCTTGGAGAGAGCTAGGAGCACTTCTGCAGTGGTAAGGGGGTGGAAAGAGGACCATGTATGTGACAAAGCTTTGTTCGGAACAACTAAGTCAGTAGTGGCCTCATCAAGGCAAGAAAGACTATCAGGAAACTGAGGGAGGGGATGAGGTGGGGATAAGGGCGGGGGGGGGAGGAGTACTGAAGGAGGAACGAAGATTCTGTACCTTTTCTGAGAAAAAAGTAGCTAATGAAGAGGGGGCAGGAATAGCAACCTGGAGAGTGGAGGGTGACGCAATAGAAGAAAGTTGCCGCAAGATTAGATGGAGTTGTCTGGATGAGTGAGTAGCATTAGATATTTGATCAGTGTAGAACGAGCGCTTAGTAGCCTGGATTGCAGCGCGATAGTCCAAAGACAGGGATTTAAAACGTGCTAGGGTTTCGGGCAAAGGATGCTTTTGCCAACAGCGTTCGGCTTGGCGAAGCTGTGAACGTTGTAACCGCAAGCCTGGGTGGAACCAAGGAGAGTAAGGTGCAGAGGGAGACCTGCTGGAAGGGCGCAGGGGTGCTAAGGTATCCAAGGAGCGGGACAGAATGGAATTCCAAAGCTGAACTTGCGAATCAACAGGCAATAGTGAGAAATCAGCTGGAAACAAGGAACAAGCAGGAGGAAAAGCAGCTAAGGTGAGAGGAGTGATACGGCGTCGCAACTGTGATGGCGGCGGCACAGCTAGAGACCTATCGATATCAGAAACTACCAAAGAAAGGCAGAGAGAAACACAAAAATGATCTGACCATGGTATGCTAGAAGCAACAGGCGAAGATAACATAGCGCAAGAGCCAGAGGAGGTGAGAATGAGATCCAGGGTATGACCTAAACAGTGGGTGGGACCAGAGACATGTTGACATAGCGACAAGTCCTGTAAAAGATTCAGAAAGATGCGATCCTTGGACCGAGAAGGTGCATCTACGTGAATATTAAAGTCCCCTAAAACCATAGTGTTAGGATAATGGAGGAAGGTCTCTGAGAGAGTTAATAAGAATGCATCCCAAAGATCGGTGGAAAGGGAGGGGGGTAGGTAGAGTAAAAGGAAATAAAAAGGAGGGGAGGAACGAAAACGAAGGAAAAGAGATTCAGAGAGATGAACAGCAGGGGTAGTTACTTCCTCAATGGGAAGGGCGGACCGGTAGAGCAGGGCCACACCCCCACCGCGCCTACCCAGCCGGGGTGTTGAGAAAGCCGAGTAGCCAGAAGGAAGAGCACTGGCTAAAAGTGGGCTGTCGCCCTCTCTAAGCCAGGTCTCGGTAAGGAAACAGAGATCAAAGGAGTGCTTTTGTACAAGATCCTGGACCAAGTGAGATTTTGAGTGAAGGGACCGGCAGTTAAGTAAGGCTAGGCTCAAGGTTAAACCAGTAGTGACCGCGAGAGCGGAAGCAGAGACTGCACGGCGTGAAAGAAGCCGGGGAGTACGTTTACATAGTATCAGGTTAGATAGGCAGCGACCGGTCATGGATGTAGTAGACCTGGGGGCAGGGTTGAGGCGTCGGCCCCAAAACACAGGAATAGAAGACATGAGACTTAGAAGGAGAATACAAGTAAAAAAGAACTGGAAGAACTGAAGCCCGTGCCCACGCTTACCTGATAAAAGTACAGGAACAAGCCTAAACCGACAGGAGCCTGATAATGGTGCCAGACGCGTAGATAAACCTGTAACAAAGAAGAGAAGTGTGCGGAAAAGAGAAGCCAATAGGACCGCCCAGGACTCGCCCCAAGGAGCTCGACCAAGGAGCAGGACCTGCTCCTTGGTCGAGCTCCTTCGGCGCGCGCGGGCCGCCGTCGGGTAGTTCTTTAAGTAAGCACTGGCTACCTGGAGGGGTCGCGATCGCGCAACCGCGGTCGCGTCACCTCCGGGAGGCGGGACAATTCCACAGGCTCTGATAACAGCACAATGGGAGAGATACAGCAGGACCCTATGAACAAAACAAAACACAGCAACGTGGTACAAGGTAGTAAAAGCACTAAAGGGGTACAAAACACAGCGCAGCTAGCAGGGCCGCCGTCGGGTAGTTCTTTAAGTAAGCACTGGCTACCTGGAGGGGTCGCGATCGCGCAACCGCGGTCGCGTCACCTCCGGGAGGCGGGACAATTCCACAGGCTCTGATAACAGCACAATGGGAGAGATACAGCAGGACCCTATGAACAAAACAAAACACAGCAACGTGGTACAAGGTAGTAAAAGCACTAAAGGGGTACAAAACACAGCGCAGCTAGCAGGGCCGCCGTCGGGTAGTTCTTTAAGTAAGCACTGGCTACCTGGAGGGGTCGCGATCGCGCAACCGCGGTCGCGTCACTTCCGGGAGGCGGGACAATTCCACAGGCTCTGATAACAGCACAATGGGAGAGATACAGCAGGACCCTGGAGGGGTCGCGATCGCGCAACCGCGGTCGCGTCACTTCCGGGAGGCGGGACAATTCCACAGGCTCTGATAACAGCACAATGGGAGAGATACAGCAGGACCCTGGAGGGGTCGCGATCGCGCAACCGCGGTCGCGTCACTTCCGGGAGGCGGGACAATTCCACAGGCTCTGATAACAGCACAATGGGAGAGATACAGCAGGACCCTGGAGGGGTCGCGATCGCGCAACCGCGGTCGCGTCACTTCCGGGAGGCGGGACAATTCCACAGGCTCTGATAACAGCACAATGGGAGAGATACAGCAGGACCCTATGAACAAAACAAAACACAGCAACGTGGTACAAGGTAGTAAAAGCACTAAAGGGGTACAAAACACAGGGGTACAAAAGACAGTCCCTGCACATCAGCGTTTACAATCTAATCAAGACAGACAGTACAATAGTTAAGAACAAGGGTACAAATAGGGAAAGGTAAGGAGACACAAGGAGAACAAGAGATTAGAATCCAAAGGCAGCCTCAAAGAGGTGAGCCTTTAACATGGATTTAGAAAAGAGGAGAGAAGAAACCTGACATTTACATACAGGTAGTCTAGAGGAGTAGCCTAGTGGTTAGAGCACTGGCTTGGTAACCAAGCAACCAGGGTTCAATTCCCACTAGCACTCCTTGTGGCCTTGGGCAAGTCACTTAACCCTCCATTGCCTTGGAAGAAAGGCCTGGCAATCTACTTCTGGTGACACTGCCAAGAAAACCCAGGAGCTTCTGGGTCGCCAGGAGTCAGGACTGACTCAAAGGCACACATTGCATTGCAGTCTGTTCCAGGCATAGGGAGCAGGAAAGTGAAATGATTGAAATCTGGAGTTGGCAATGAAAGAAAAGGGCATAGCAATAAGTAAACCAGAGGAAGAGCAGAGTTCATGAGGAGAGGTGTAGGGAGAGAGGAAAGTAGTGAGGAGCAGTAGAATGAATGAGTAGGTTAGAAGGAGAAGTTTGAAATGAATGTGGACATGGAAGGGGAGTCATTGAAGTGATTTGAGAAGAGGAGTTATGTGAGCATATCAGGGCTGGCAGAAGATTAGGCGCACAGCAGAGGTCTGAATAGATTGAAGAGGAGAGAAATGACTCAGAGGAAGACTAACAAGGAGGAGGTTGCAATAGTTGAGATGGAAGGTGACTAAAGAGTGGATAAGTGTTTTAGTAGTGCGTTCAGAAAGGAAGGGGGGAATTTTGTTAATGTTAGAGAAAGAAACGGCAGGTCTTAGCTATCTGTTGTATATGTGTAGAGAAGGGGACGGAGGAGTCAAAGATGACCCCCGAAGTCGCAGGCTGAGGAGACAGGAAGTAGAAGATTGTTATCAACAGAGATAGAGAAAGGAGGAAGGGGGAAGGAGGGTTTAGGAGGAAAATAAGGAGTTTGGTTTGGCCACATTCAATTTCCGACAGCAGTGAGACATCCAGGCAATAATGTCAGATAGGCAGGCAGAGATACAGGCTTGGAGTGACAGAGAGATGATATGTGTAGACAGGTAGATTTGAGAGTCATCAGCATAAAAATGATACTAAAAGCCATAGGACAAGATGAAAACACCAAAGTACTGGGTATAAAGAGAGAAAAGGAGAGGGCCAAGAATAGACCTTGGAGAACACCAACTAAAAGTGGGATAGCAGTAGAGGAGAAGCCACCAGAACAAACACTGAAAGAGTGATGGGAGAGATAAGAAGACAGCCAGGACAGCACAGAACCCTTAAAACCAAGTGAGGATAATGTGTTGAGAAGAAGGTGATAATCAACAGTGTCAAAAGCAGCAGAAAGGTCAAGAAGAAGGAGGACTGCGTAAAGGCCTTTGGATTTAGCCAGGAACAAGTCACTGGAGATTATTGCAAGAGCCGTTTCAGTAGAATGTAAGGGACGATTGCCAGATTAAAGTGGATCTAGGAGTGCTTGAGAAGAGAGAAATTCAAGGCAATGGTGGAGAATTGCACATTCAAGAAGTTAGGAAATGAAAGGAAGAAGCGAGATGGGTCAATAATTAGAAGGACAAGTAAGGTCAAGTGAAGTGAAGTAGGGTCAAGTGAAGGTTTCTTGAGGAGAGGTGTGACCATGCATGCTTGAAGGCTGTAGGGAAAGTTGCAGTGCAGAGCAATAGGTTAAGAATATGTGAGATGGAAGGGATGACAGAGGAGGAAATGGAATTAAGGAGATGGGTGGGGATAGGATCAAGAGGAACATGTAGTAAGTTTAGAGGAGGAAAAAAGATGAGAGGCTTCCTCCTCAGAGATCTTAGAAAAGGATGAAAGCGTAAGAGAGATTGAGGGGGAAAGTTGGTATTGAAGAGGAGGAAGAGGGGATTAAGTTGATCTTCTGGGGAATTGGAGAGTAATCTTTTGGACTTTGTCATGAAATAGTCGGCTAGGGTTTGGGTAGAAAGAGAAAGAGGGATCACAGGGGTCGGCGCCTTGAGGAGAGATAGAGATGAGAAGAGGTGACAGAGGTCAGAGGCAAAAGAGGTATAGCAGTTTTGTTTGGCAAGGGCTATGGCTGACTGGAAGGAAGGAAGCATGAATTTGAAGTGAAGAAAGTCAGAAAGGGAGCGGGATTTGAGCCAAACACTCTCAGCTGAGCGGGCACAGGAGTGTAGGTAGCAAGTAGTTGAAGACAGCCAGGGCTGAAGAATAGTGTGCCTCAAAGGATGTGGCATGGGTGGAGTAAGAGTATCCAGAGCAGAGGAGAGAGCACACCATTTTAGGAAGCTATAGCCTCATCAACAAACTTAGAAGACAAAGTAGAAGAAAGAGGTGATGAGACAATAGAGGGGAGAGCTAACGGATCGATAGCATGAAGATTCCTCAAAAGGTAGGAGGAGACTGGGTGAGATTGAGGCGGGGAGTGATGAAGAGTGAAGCTTAGCAGGTGATGGTCAGATAAGGGAAGAACTGATGTATTGAAATTAGAGGGTAAACAATTAGAGAAGAAAACAAGGTCAAGACAGTAACCGTGCTGATGAGTAGGGGCAGAAGAGCAAAGCTGGGTGTTGAATGAGGTGGTAAGGGAAAGGAGTTTAGAAGCATAGGGGTTAGAAGGGTTATCAACATGAATATTGAAGTCAATAAGAATAAGGGAGGGGGAAGAAGAATCCAGAAATAAGGAAAGTCATGAGTCAAAGTCAGTGAGAAAGATAGAAGTGAACTTGTCAGGTGGTCTATAAATAGCAGCAATCTGGAGAGGTAAGGGATTAAAAAGGCGGATGGAGTGGACTTCAAAGGAGGAAAAGGAGTGAGACTGAGGTAGCAGGAGGGGCTGAAATTGGCAGGAAGTAGAAAACTGAAACACAATACCACCAACCACAGCCAGTGGCAGAAGGGGTATTGGAGAATTGGTAGCTGTGGTGACAGAGGGCAGCAATCGAAGTAGTGTCTTCAGGGAGGAGCCAGGTTTCAGTAAGAGCTAGAAGATGGAAAGTGTGAGAGAGAATTTCCACATATTTCAAATGTGATTTCATGTAGGTAACACTCACTTTAAGCAGTTTCTGAAGATAGCTTTAGATTCAGCATGCAAAACAGCATAATTTGGTCACTAGTCATTGGTAAAGTTTGGAAAAATAAAAATCTACCCCTAAAATTGACACGCCCTAATGTATATGACTAAAATACCCCCTTTTACAAGCATATAAATGTGGATAAACCTAGAAGACTGCTACTGTATACAGATAGGTCCTTCTGAATATCGAGCCAGTTAGTTTATGCCTGCTGAATAGCAAGCCTAAATCAATTTGATAGCAGAAGCAATACTAACTTAATTTTACATGTAGTTAATATGACCTACTATAAAAATCGTGGCACTGAATATAAGTAGTAATTTTAATCCTGACACCAGCATTTAAATTAATGCAATGACTGCCACGGCTCAAAACGTACCCTACTGTGGGGCTGGTTTACTAACTTGCATTAGGCTTCTGCAGCTAATATGCCAAAAAAAGTGCAGATAGAATCAAGTTAGCTGCAAAAAGCCGTGTGTTATCTATTGGGGGCATACACAGCATTTTCCCTGCAGCTTACGCACTGAAAGCACAGAGAATGCAGTTGGGCAGCATTGTAGCTGCAGCTAGTGCCACCCATTCAGGGGGCATTAGCTACACCTACTCTGTCTGCAAATCCAACGGTTAGTGTGCGCTGTTGAGGTCCACAGTAATCGCATGTGGCAGACACACCCACTCCCCGCTCTAATCCCGCCCACTCCTGCAGATAATGTGTTTTCTGCAAATAGTGTGGAAAAGCGCTTCATTATCTGTAGTTGCCCTGCGTTAACTGCTGCCATGTCCAGATAGCGTGTGCTATCTGCTGTGTTAGCAGCTATTATGGTTTAGTAAACCGGCTCCTGTGTCTTATACATGTATCTAGAGCTACTTATACATAAAAACCCCCTTGTAGTGGTGTTGAGTTATCCTCTATATGCATACTTTGGAAAACATGCACACAAGTGCAAAAATTAACCTTAAAAATGTATGTGACAAAAATCAGGTATGTATGTGTACATATAAATTCCCTGGCGTAATCTTCACAACAGAAGAATGCACTTAGTTTTGCTTTAAAAATTTGCCAGTAACTGCACAGTGAAAGGTATGTGAGTGCTATTTATATGTGCACTCATTTATAAAATTACCCTTAAGCCTGTTTCCCCCATGTCATGGGTAATTTTATTAAATCTTGCGTAGTTAGTACATGTTTTCTGCACATGTTTCATACCTATTTGATAAAGTTAAGTACATATGTACTTGACTTTATAAAATGTAGGTATAAATGATCAAAAAATGTGTGTTAATTTAAGGCACAATTACTTACATTAGCCTAGATTTTAATGGAATACATGTAAATTATATTAAATTTGTGCTCCATCCATCTTCCACAGAAACTCCCTGTGCACATCCACAATGTAAGTATGTGCGATTGGATGTAGGTGCATGCATACAGAATCACTAGGATTCTGAACCCAGGGCTGGACGGATGGGAGCAAGTGGAGGTTGTTCTCATCTGGGTCCACTAGACCATCAAGCTTCTTAGGATTGACCCGGGGGTGGAGTAGGGGGTCAGATCAGGGGATGGGGGATCTTAAGGGGGAGTGGACCTTTGATGGGGCTTTTAGGGAGATGGGTTAGGGGTATATGTGTGAGAGGGCTTACCTGAGGGGGTGCCCTGTTACCATGGTGGTGCTGGGGGGGTCTGGCTCCTTTGATCTACCTGTGAACTTACATTGTGGCCCCTTTAAGATGCCAGCTGGGATCACTGGGCCACATGTTAGTGGCCTAAGACTCCCAGTAGCAAAATAATGCCAGCTTTGAGCTAGTGTTATTTTTCCATGATTAACGTAACTTGTGGTAAATTACCACAAGCTGCGTTATTCATTTGAATACTATTGAGGTGTTTTGCATGCTTTGAATCTCATTATTATTTAATATGCTTTGAGGTGGCAAATTGTGTGTTATGGTGGAATAACACATTTTATTGCCCTTCAGGGTGCGTTAAGGGCCAAATAATGTGCGTTATTGCCATAACACACTTTAGTAGCTCTCTCCTTAATTGGGATTTGCATGGTTAAGAAGAGGGGTTAAGTTATGCAGGTAGAATGGATGAATCCACCTAAGTGGATTCTCAGCTTACTAAAAGCATATGCATAAAGTCACAATTCATGTTCTTTTAGCTGTAGCAAAAACAAGCATTTGCAAAGGGGATGCAGGGGCGGGAAGTGTCTCGGGGGGCCTGAATGAAAACCATGTATTTGCATTCCAGATTCCAAAATGTTTATGCACAGCCAACATGTATTTTTCACACCTTCATCTGAAACTACATTAAGGGCACACATGCACGCGCCTCATCCCCATAACAACTTGATCTTTCAGCACAAACTATGCAAGTAGTTGGGTTTGAAGATCAGGTTGGTTTGTGCGGGCTGAAAAGTGCACACGTGCATTTGTTGTTAGGCACCGTTTGAAAATGTACCCTTTCATGTAGCATGCCAGCAGTTAACAGACTGATCTGCATACTTTATGAACACATATCACATTAGTAGAAGGCTCCTGGAGCTCACTAATATCAAAGCATTTCATTTCCTAAACAATAGGTGCAGGAACTCTTTCGCTGATTTTTTGACTGATATGAACAAACAGCTGATAACAAACTGTGCAAGCCTTGCCTTCTACGCCTGCCTTGAATAAATTGGCATAGTGGCGTGCATATCATGGTCAGACATCTAAACTTCCACCGAGCTGCTTTCCACTGAGGTTCAGCTAACAAAATGCAAGATCCCATATTCTGTAATATATAGATAGTGAGCATATCGTGGCATATGCTGGAACTCTGCTGACAGAAACTCATAATATGTTCATTTTGTGCTGTGTCAAAATGCTGGTATTAAAAAGATACCTACTCTCGAAAGCTAGTTAGTGGAAAGAGTATATGTATTACCCAGAGAATATAAATGATGGAATTTATATTAGAGCAGTTTACTTTCTGACTGAAAAATGCTATCATTGTATCTTGCAGGACCACATTATGTACGGCGAGATTACTAGAACCCCTTCTGTGTTAAGACACAGTGATGGGATACTTTTCCGGAAAAGTCCCTCCTTACTCATTATCTCACCTCTGATATATTTCTTCAGCAGTATTACAGAGATGTAATATTATTCATAAGATCATTATTGCAGTCGGTGTTTTGCAACAGAGAAGAGACCTTCACCCAGCCAACTTTTTGCCTTATTTTTTCAAAGCTTTAACTTATAAATCCAATGAATTGAACTGATATTAAAGAATTCATGCATTCAAAAAAGTACAGTCACTGAACGCCACCTTCCAAGAGTTTAAATCAGTATTCAAAGAGAGAGAAAAATTGAGCTATTTCTTGCTGCACATTTTATTTGAGTTTTAACTAGTATTTTACCTCCTTCCCCACCTTCCCCAGTGAAAGTATTTGAACAGAAAGTAACAATTAGAGAACTCACCTTTAGGCTGTGCCTTGGATTGACTACACAGACAAGTTGTCCGGCAGCTGAAAAGACCCTCTTAGCCTTGTAATGTTGAAACCTGAGATGTATGAGATCTAAAACAGCTCCAAAGCACTGTGTGAAGAAAAGCATCACAACTTTTTTCGCCCTCTTGCTGGAGAAAAACAATGCAGTCCTGGAGGGAGCACAGCTCTGTATGCAGGTCTCTCCTACTCAGCTTAGCATGCCTTTAGATTCGGCATCAAAATAAGATGCTTAGAATCTTGCAGCAGTGGGTTGGCCAATCAAAAGGACAGAAATGTTATCCTTGAGGTCCAGAGACAGCCAATAACAAATGCCTCCTTCTCCCCCTCTCCCCCCCACCATCAGAAACTCCCTGATGAATTGAGGCTGGTGGAGAATGTATTATTGAACATTACCATACATCAGCACATTGCATTTATCTTGTGATTACAGCCAGCTCCATGCAGCGCTGTGGTGAGAAGCAGGCAAAATTGATTGCTTAATGTCTCCATTTTATTAATTGGCTTAATTTAACATGAAAGTGCTTTTTAATCCCAAGGAAAAATTTGAATGAGAATCGCTGGAAAGCTGCTGGAAAGTGGTTAAGTAGATTAACCAGCTCTGCATTTCACTTCTAGGTGCAGGATTAGGGAAACTGAAATGTTTCTACAGTAGGCAGATTTTCAGCTTTTTCCGACCGGAATGTGACAACAATAAATAAAATTACATCTCTGGTTCCCATCAGGATTGATGCCACTTAGATGCTTTCTAAATCAGATTTCTAATGACGTCTTAGACAAATATGTTCCAAAGAAAGGAATATGTCTTTCTTACTGATGCAAGTGTCAAAAAAATACAGTGATTTGATGTTGGAACTATGAAAGTATAGAAATGTTCATTCGTACATGAATACAGGCAGAGAAGAATCACACAGAGGGCAAAGTGGCTTGTGAATTAAGTAGAACCATCAGAATTTGCATATTAGTGGGCGGCAAATTGCTAATTAATCATTGGATTGTTCTAGATGTAAAAACATAAAAGGAATTAGAAGCGTGCATGAAAGATAATTTACTTTTCTTGATTGTGAACAAGACATCACTTGATTTTAGACTGCAAGGGGAGCTATTCTAAAACATTCGGCTGGAAGTGCAGATCCAAATTCTTACTGCCTTGGTTGGGATTTCTGCTTGCAATGCTAATTTAATTGGGATTCTGACCACTCTTTTTCATATCAGAGTGGGCTGTTTAGAATTTTGCATTTATTTCATTTGTTTGATATCATTTACTGTATATACTGCTTTCTCAGAAAACCACTGAAAGTACGAAAAATCATCCAAGGCAGTGGAACACGTGCTGGATTTATCAAACTCTAAATCCCCTTCTATTCCCCTCCCTTAACAACACACAGCGCTGTCATTTAAAAGAAGTTTCAGATTGAAAGCCAGATGCAGGATTACAAGTTTGTTCAAGGTGATCAGCACACATTTGCTAAACTAAGCTCAATTTGTGTCTTGAATTGTCACAATTACAGCATGCAATCAATACATCACTGCCATCTCTGACAGATTACAGAGGCCATTCTGGAAAGTAAGAGGACCTTGCTTAGTAGATGTCTAGGTCGTCTGTCTGTAAGTGTACATACATTAATAAAATGAGTGGAACAACTGGACCGTCCTCATTGACCAAGAAAGCCATTGAGGTATATATCTGTACCTTGCTGACTGCACAGCTCAAACCTAGCCCTAGCTGAGCACCGTCCCCCACACCTGTACCTCCAGGACAAGAAAAGAAATCTTATGCATGAAAAGCAATTCTCGGTCAAAACTGCGACAGTTCCATCACAAACTTTCAGCAATCACAGAAGAAATCCATCTGCCTAAGGGAAAAAATTGAAACTTCAGCTCCATCTATTTGCTTCTGATACATCTTCTGTAATACAGAGTTCTAGTAGGTATAGATTCCTGGAGAAAGCTGTCACGTTACCTTTGGAAGAATGAACCAAAAAAGGTGCACATACACTTTCAAGAGCCCAGAGGTGGTTTCTCGAAGGATCTTGGATTATACATCTTTAACTTTCATTCTATTTAAATTATTATCAGTTGTAACAAGTATTAAATGTGTGTCAGAAAACCAGAAATAATAACCATAGCAACCACCACAATTGGCATAAAAGAAACACACAAAATTATCGAAGTCCAAAAAATGAAACTAAATGAAAGATCCAAAGTATGATGCCTTCTTAAATCGTATCACAAAAAATTAAAAAAAAAAAAAGAGAAACCTGTAATAGTCTCCAAAAGAAACTATGCATCCAAGTACTATTCTATCCAAGAACATCCCCCCCAAAAAACAAAACATACCCCTTACTTCAGTTGGAGACCCCAGAAGACTTAAGGCCCCTTTTACTAATACTTAGCTTGAGCTATCTGCCACACAGCACATAGCAATAAAATGGGCCATGTAACAAATACCTCCAGCTAAGGTGATGACCCCTAGAAGTAAGATGTTGACATCTTACCACTAGAGGGCATCGCTGTTAGACCGGTGCCATTTTGGACAGCATCGGAGACAGGGCAGAAGCGAAGGAGTCCTGCAGTGGACGATTGGCTGTGTGACCGTTCCTCCCCCCAAGGACTGGCATCGGGAGTATAAAGTGCTGATCACACCACAGAATGTGGCTGTTGGGCGTGAGCCTTTGGGTGCGTGCCTGAAGTGGCGAGACCTAAGTGACCGGCCACAGCCCTTCAGAGCATGGAGCAGCGCCAGAGGATTTGCTTTTTTTCTTGCTATATGGTAAATGGAAAGGCAAGAGTCGGCTGGCTGTAAGTGGAAGTGGGACAGTTGAAGGCCCCATGGATCAACATCTGAAGAGCTTGGCACAACAGACTCCCCTAACTGTAAGTACTCTTTCTCCTTCCGAAGCCTCTCAGAGCTCCGGTCATCTTACACCCCCACCTCAGCCCTTGAGCACTGGAGTAGTTTCTCTGGATACCAAAGGGGTCTCTCAGAGCTCTTCTCCTATAGTTGCATCTGTGGACTCCATTCCATCTGTTTCTTTGGCACCAGTGACTGTTTTTGATATCCTAAACTGGGTTTGTTTCCAGTATTATCTTCTACAATAGCAGCCTCAGTTCGTGATCCTACTACAGATATTTCATTGAAGGATTTGTGGTTGGCTTTGATGAGGATATTGTTCATGTTGAAGGGTCTATGGACCAACTATGTAAATTTTCAGAGGAATCGGTTGATAAGTTCAAGCAGTTGGATTCAAAGTTTGCTTCCTTTGATTCTCATCTGATTAAGGCTGAAAATTATTTGCCTGCTTTTCACATTGTGAGTCGTATGGTGGCTAAGGACAGTTTGGCCATTCACCATTCATAATTGATTAGAGATGCTTGAAAATGCTTCTAGAGCAACACATTTCATTTTTTTAAAATTTTCTCAATGGAACTGCTGAAGAAATACTGGAAAGATGTTTTGCAATATGTAAATATGGATTCCTAACCGGTGACAAAATTGTATTATATACATAGTGGGAAGGAGATTGAGGTGGCTGAAGAGGAAGTTATTAATCCTATGTCTTCTCCAGAAAGTTTGGAGTTGAATTAATTTCTTGAAACCTCTCAGGATATTGTTTCCAAGAGGGCAACTTTGTTGGCTACCTTTAGTTCAGAATGAGAAAAGTTTCTATTTTGAAATTCTGTTTTTATAAGAAAGCCATCCCCTTTTATAGCCAAACTACTAATATTTTCCCAGATGTAGCTAGATTGATGCAGTTACGTAGGAAGGCCTTCCTACACTTAAAATCTAGAGTTCTTGTGATAGGGGCCACCTTCAATCTCCACTTCCCATGTAAGTGTATTATTTCTCATAATGGTAATAGGTAGGTCTTCTTTGATCAATCTCAATTACAAAATTTTTGTTAGAGAAATATAGAGGCAAATGATTTGGGATCTGTATGGTTGACCTAGGATCTGATAGTTATCTTAGGGGTCTGTTTATTATGATTTCTCCTGGACTTTCTTTCTCGTGATGTGGGCTGTAGCAAGGAATGTTGCTGTATTGAAATGTTTGTGGTGTATTTTTCCTTTTTAATGTGTATGCTTTCCTTATTGTTATTTGATGTAAAATTTAAAAAAAAAATTTTCAATAAATAAAAAAAAAAAAAAATAAGTTAAGCAATAAGCCAGGAAAAAGCTGTCTTTATTAAAAAAGAGATAGAAATGATTGATTGTAATTAATGTGTTGTTTACTTGTTAATATTTATTTCAATGCATTATATATTGTGTATTATGTCTATGCTTTTATTTAATAGCTAATATTGTGTATGTAATGATGTAACCCACCTAGAATTTTAGATAGCATGAGTTATATAAATGAATGAATGAATAATTAAATAAATAAATAAAATAAAAGCTTTCTGTTTGTCTATTGAAAAAGAAAACTAAGAAGTAGGCTAGGTAAAAACTTTCTGTTTATGGTTGATCCTCCAACTCCTACACACAACCCATATTTGATTTATAAGTTTTTAAGCAAGTTAAGAAGATAGGAGGAACATTTTTCACCACAGAGCTTTTTATTTCATTAGGAAATGATTAACCCTTGGCAATAGGGGGAAGGGCAGAGGAGACAGGAGAGGAAAGGTGTTCTCCTCCCCACCGCCCCTCCCCCCTTCTCCTGGCCACCGCTATCATGAGGAGTCTTCAACAAATTTTGCTTGAGGTCCCCTCATGAACTTGTGCGCCACTGTGCAAACTCCATTTTCTAGTTCGGTTGTTAGGTTTCCAACATCCTTTTGCAGCTGTTTTACTGAAATGCATTGATGAAGAAATGAAATGAAATTGTTTGTTTTTCATGTCTTCATTGTAGCATTTTAAGGGATTTAGATGGTCACAAAAAGTCAACAGCAATCACTAGTTATTTACTTGGGGGCTTAGACAACCCAGGGCAGTTTAAGATAAAAATAAAACCATTCCAATATATATAACAAACATATTCAGGACATTTCGAGGCACGAATAGCGGGGATGGACATCCTGTTGGGATCAGGGCCGGCCCGACCATTGTGCGATAATGTTGTTCGCAAAGGGCCCCGCGCGAACACCATTATGGCACACCGGACGGCTTCAGAGAGAGCCGGGGAAGCCTGCGCGAGGCCCCGGCTCCCTCTGTAAAACTGCCAGCGTGAAGATACTTTTTCTTCACGCTGGCGGCTGTATGTGTGAAGCCGCGATTACTGGGAAAGGTTAAAGGCAATGCCAATCCCTGTTCTGATGTTCCAATCAGAACAGGGATTCCCCTAGCAGTGGGGTTTCCCCTGCTCTTATTGGTTGGTTCTTCCTTTAAAAATATCGGTTCCATTCAGCCTATGTGACTGACTAACCTGAGCCGCGGTGACGGCGTTTTTTCATCTTGTTGCTATCGTTTGGACATAACGAGATTATGCACTTGATACAGGGCTGTGGCCCGAAAACATGCACGTCGTGCCAACTAGTTCGTTTTGAAAGCAACATATTTTGGAGGACTTTCATAAGATAAGTGTGAATTTTGAATATTAATTTCAGTAATAAAATTATTTTTGGAGGAGAACCTCCCTTTGATAAAAAGTAGCTAGCTGCTTGGTGTGGATTGAGCGTTCATCTCAATCCTCCTACAGTTCGCTTCGTCAAAAAATATTAGTAATTTATTTTTTTTTATGAGGTGGGGGCATCAAGAAATTACAAACAAAAACATGAAAGAAGAAAATATCAAAATACAATAAAGAAAATTTTCCCACAATTAAAGGAAACACATCAAGGGGAGAAATCGCCTCAAACAACAAAAAGAATCAATCTAATATAGGAAATAAGAGGTTACAAAACCCACAAGGGGGAGCTGAAAAAACAAAATCATTACTCCACTAATGAACGTCCCTCCGCTTTTGAATCCAAAAAAAATTTTTTCAAGGCATTAACATCATTGTACACAAAAGTTTGTCCCCCAAGGGTAATCACGCAACGACAGGGAAATTTAAGAAAGAAGATTGCCCCAAGAGCCACTACCTGTATTTCCATCTGTTGCAGAGCCTGGGACTTTAGCATCCCCTATTGGGGAAGTAACGCTTAATGATATATGGTCTGCAATTCAAAAAATAGATGTACGTTTAACTTCTACTGTATCCTCCTTGTGTAAATTTTCCCAAGATGTGGTGGATAAGTTACAATTTATGGATAACCAGTTAGGTTCTGTTGTAAAGCTTGCAGCTCGCACTGATTCTCAGCTTCAGCTTCCATGGAGGTGGAATAAGCAGCTGGGACAGAGGTGATCGGGGCCGGAACACCTCCCCAAGGCCAGGACAGGATCCAGGTAGGACTCCAGCACCCGATCCAGGCCCCAGATGCCCAGCTCTGGGTTGGGCGGCGGGGTAACAGGGGGTCGGCGCTGCAGTGGGCACACCAGCCTGCAAGGATGATGTCCCCGCCTGTATGCAGGGGCATGTTAGGCCATCCTCGGGCCCGATTCTGTATGTTGAGGGAACGTTTTACTTCCATGTTACAGAATCGGGTCCTAATGGGCTCACCTTGCTCGGGGCCATCTGGACGGCCCAGACATGCCCCTTTCTGAATCGGGCTCCATACCTTTGTTTAGGGTTTTACCTGCCGCTCAATGTATGTCACCCCACGCCCATGCTTTTGTTTACAGTTGTACCTGCCACTCTGTGCAGGTCACCCTCTTCTATTAGTTAAAGTATAGAAGAAATTCAAGCTTATTTTGATCTTATCTTCTTGTTATAAAGGGATCCATTGTGTCTGTGTCATGGCTTTTTGAATTCTGTCAGTGTATTTGCTCCCATCTCCTCCCTCAGGAGGACATTTCAAGCATCCACCATCCTTTTAGTGAAAAAGTATTTCCTGACATCGCTTTTAAGTTTACCTCCTTGCAGCTTCATTTTATGCCCTCTAGTTTTACAGCTTTCTCTTCTTTGAAAAAGGTTTGTTCGGTCATTAATACAGTATCTCCCTTGTCCCTCTTCTCCTCTAGCGAATACATATTTAGGTCTTCAAGTCTCTTCTCATACATCTTCTGGCACAGGCTCCAAATCATTTTGGTCGCCTTCCTCTGAACTGTTTCAAATAATTTTATATCCTTTGTGAGATATGGTCTCCAAACTGAACATAATACTCCAAGTGAAGCCTCATCAACGACTTGTTCAGGAGCAATAATACCGCCTCCTTTCTATTGTTGTTCCTCTCTGTATGCAACCCAGCATCCTTCTGGCTTTGGCTACCACCTTATCACATTGTTTCACTACCTTGAGATCCTCAGACACTATTACTCCGAGGTCCTTCTCCTGGCCCATGCACATCAACCTCTTCCCCCTATCGCATACAATTCTTTTGGTCCAAGTACATGACTTTTCACTTCTTCGCATTAAAACTTAACCGCCAAGCATTCGACCATTCTTCCAGTTTTTGTAGATCTTTCTTCATGTTGTCCACTCCCTCAGAAGAGTTCACTCTGTTGCAAATTTTTGTGTTATCTGCAAAAAGGCAGACTTTTCCCTTCAGTACTTCAGCAAGATCACTCACAAATACATTGAACAGTACCAGTCCCAGGACTTATCCCTGGGGTATGCCACTACTCACCTTTCTTTCTTCTGAGTGAGTTCTGTTTACCACCACGTCCCGTCATCTGTCAGTTAATCAATTTCTGATCCAGTTCACCACCTTGGGACCCAGGCTGTTCATTTTATTGATAAACCTCCTATGAGGAACAGTATCAATGGCTTTGCTGAAATCTAGAAAGATCACATCCATCACATGCCCTTGATCTCTGGTTGCCCAGTCAAAGAACTCAATACAATTTGTTTGGCATGATCATCCTTTGGTAAAACCATTTTGCTTTGCATCTTGCAACCCATTGGTTTCTAGAAAGTCCGCTCTTCTTTATTTCAGGAGCACCTCCATTACTTTTCTTACCATGGAGGTAAGACTTATTGGCCTATAGTTTGTCACCTCTTCTCTTTTGCCACTTTTTTTGAAGAGTTACCACATGAACCCTTCTCCAGTCCTGCGGAACCTCTCTCATCTCCAAGGATCTATTAAAAACATCCTTTAAAGGCTCTGCCAGAACCTCTCTGAGCTCTTTCTGTATCCTGGGATGTATCCTATCCGTTCCCATGGCCTTGTCCACTTTCAGTTTTGCAAGCACATCATCTTCTGTGAATGGTGTGGTTACTCCATTCCCATTTGTATATGTCAATCATATGTGGTCCTACTCCAGAATTTTCTTTAGTGAATGCAGAACAGAAGTATTTATTTAGCATTTTTGCTTTTTCAATGTCACTTTCCACAAATCTGTCCTTCACACTTTAGAGTCTTGCAATTCCATCTCTGACCTTCCTCTTCTCCTGAATATACCTGAAGAAAGTTTTGTTTCCATGCTTCACATCTTTAGCCATCTTCTCTTCTGCCTTTGCTTTTGCTATCTTTATTTCTCTCTTTGTTTTTTTTTAGCTTTATCCTGTAAGGATATATGAATTGTGGGAAAACATCTGTGATTTTGTCCTGGGCATTGCAAACTACCTGCATGTTGATGGAATGGAATGTCTTCATATTGCAGTAGTTGGCTTCTCTCCTTCACTGGGTCTGAGGGCCACATGCGTGCAGTCAATCATACCCAATACAGAAGGAAACTGTGCCACATCATGGAACTGCAGCATGGTTAGCTGCTGCGGCTGTGTAGTGGAGGGGAAGACTATGTAGTCAGCAATGTAGGTTAGAAAGACTGCCAAGAATTTAGATACGGCACAGCAGATTGGCTCGTGGGTAGCCAGCATGGACTGGAAGCTTCCCCTTGGCCAGGAATGCTAGGGCTGTGGTGACCTTTAGGTGCACGAGCATGGGCTGGCCTCCACATGTGACTGAGCAGAGGAGAGGATCCAGCTCTTGACATAGATGGTGTATGGCAGCCTTCTCCAATCTAAACTGGGTCAGACAGTGTTCATCAGCGAGGTCCAGGTATTGGGTCCTGCACTGGTAAATCCTCTGTTATGTGTGCCTTCTTCTCTCCCTCCTTTGCTTCCCGTGGGACTCCTGCTGCAGGGCCAGCACTAACTATGCTGTCACAACATCCATGTCTTTTACCCACCACCAGCATCCTTTTTAAACTACCACCAAAGTCTTTTTTAAACTCCCACCTACACTATTTTTATACTACTACCAATGTCCAGTGCATTCTGATCACAGACTCAGAGTCAGATGCCCAAGAAGACACACATACAGACACACACACACCACAACAGGCCACTCACACACCTCCTCACCTCCATGCCAGAACACACAGGCACACTGATGTTCAGAGTCTCACAGTAGGACCACACACGTGTACACACAGAGATCGTGGGTTGGTTGGGACACACAGGGGGCCAAAGAGGTGCCGGGCAAGGGGATGTGGGATACGGAATTTAGAGTCTGGGAGGAGAAGGCGGTTATGGGCTGGGAGGTTGGAAATGGACAGCGGTTTGGCATGGGAGGCACAAGTGGGCAGAGTGGAAGCGAAGTAGAGACACTGGGGAATGCTACACAGACTACCTAGTGGGCACGGATCACAGCTAAGTGAACATCTCTTTAATGCAAGCTTTTCCAGACACAAATGCAAACTGCAGTCAGCATGGACAACAAAGTCCTTTACCTATTCATGATTTATAGCAGGTATAGCGTGGGACGTTTGGATACTGCTCCCCATACATCCCCATGGCTATGCGAAATACGTAATGGCCTCTAGCCACATATGCTTCCCTAACTGTGCCTAAAAATGTCCCCAGACATGCCCCCATTGAGACATCCTGAAATGGACATGGGCATCATGGAGACGTGCAAAACTGGCCATGTCTGTAATCGCATTCTGCACATCCCTGCCTTTCTCTCATGCTTGTTGGCAATCTGGGACATCCACCTGCTGACTAGAGCTTCTAAAATGACTCCTAGAATGTCCAGTTGGGCATTTTTATAGGATTGTAGGAAGAGTGGTGATGTTGGGATGATAATGATTGTTGACTTTAATTATGATATTCTTGGGGTGTGTGTGTACGTGGTCCTGTATATGCCCCTTCATCTATTCACTGCAAACATGTTGTGCTAATATACTGTGCCTTCTCCCCATGCAGGCATATATAGAGTCACTGCTCCTGGAAAAAGATTATTTACTTTCTGTCCCATGTGGACCTTCTCTCTCTCTAGAGGGGAAAGGAATACTCTGCTGTGTCCTGGAAGTAAGCTTTCAAATACAAAATATACAGTACAATGAATGTAGATTCTATAACGGAAGCCGGGTGAAGACAGAAGATAAAGGAGGTTTGCAGAGTAAACAGTGAGTATGATAGCTCACAGGAGAATGCTGCAATTTACCAATTTACCTGAAAATATTATGTCATGTGTAACCTAGATCCTAGTGACCTGAAAAAACTAGTGACCTGAATGGGGGTGTTCCACAGCAAAGTAAAGACGCCAAAGACATTACTGGAGTAAATGAAGGAATGTCGCTTGCATTTCAATTACTTCCATCACACCCTACCTCATCTGCTATATAATTCCTGTTCCTTGCATAGACTTTACCTTTCTTCACTGCACAGACAAGCAGTGAAGGGGTTAGTAATGTGGGTTCAAAGGAGCACATTTTCCAAAGTTGCTACAGCAGTAGATGGAAGAAGCAGTACTCCCATAGGCTTCAAAGAAGAGAAGGGCTCAGGCTTCGCTCAGAATGCAGTCTCTTGCTGTATTTCCTAAGGCTATCTAAAGAGGACATGGTAGACTAGTAAAGGCAATCAGCGCTTCTGCATAACCTTGATAGTTACTAGATTTTGCACAGAACAGTTTCAGGATTAACAATCTGAACTGTTGTGTATTTCACTGGCTCTCAACAAAATGGTCCTTTCAGAGAGGAGGGAATTCTTCATCTTATTGGATATTCAGAAAAACAATAATGTGTATCTATTGAACAGCTTGCATCCTCCTGGTCTCCAGCAAAAAAACAAACAAATGCCAAAATGGAATGACAAGCACTTAAATATGGCAATTAATGTCCCTTGTTAATGAAAAAAGTGCCTTCATTATTTCTTTGAATATCACCACATAAAAGTACATAAACTCACTTCTCAGCCCAAGATTTAAATAGTGATGAATTTTCTCCTGTTCTTTTGTCATGCATTGGAGAACGCTGGCTTTTCGAAAGGGCAAGATCATGTGTGAATAAGTTTAAAAGCTACCGTGAAAGATTTCACTTTGGTATACAATATACCTTCCACTTCATCTACAGTATATTGGGTGGTGGCTTAAGATATTTTGATAAATTTGTTTGCCCATTTTATACCTAGAGTATATTAATGTAGCCTACCTTGAAGCTGCATTTAAAAGACAAGTAGAGTACATCTAAAATCCAAATCTAAATTTGTCTCTCATGACTTTCACCTCTCAAGCCTTTTCATTTCAAGAAAACCATTTTCAAGCCCAAAGAAGCGACTGTTGTAATTACATGTTGTAAGTTTTATTTATTTATTTACATTCTCTTATATACCATGCTATTCTGCATCAGTGTGGTTTACATTGAACAAACTGAAATTACATTGAACAGGGCATTATAACTTAGAGATAACTATTTTACAGGGAACATGGGCTATGGAGGGTTAAGTGGCTTGCCCAAGCCCACAAGGAGCACCAGTGGGACTAGAAACCCCAGTCCTTCCGGCCCAAGGTTGCTGTCCTCTAGTGGGATTTGAACCCCTGACCTTCTGGCCTGAAGTACCTTGCCCCAACCACTAGGCCACTCCTCCATTTCAATGGAGATTGGGTCGTAAAAATGTATTACATTGGATATACCCTCTTGACACAAATGAAACAGCTAAATGCGGGTTGTCTACCTGGAGCTAGTGATAAACATTAAGAAAACATCTTTAGAAAGGGTTTTCTCAGACATTTGATAAGTATAGAGAGAAAGGTTGGTCGCTCATTTGAAGGTTTCTGGAAGTGATAAATGAACTAGACTAGTGAACTAAGTTTTCAGACATGCCATGTTTAAATGAATTCAGCTAAATGCTTCCATGGTGCCCTTTAAAGTTAGGAGGCAGGAGTGATGCCCACTCACTCTTGCCTCTGGTGCCACCATCATTCCATTTTACTCCTTGCAGTACATTGTGGTCAGTCTGTTAAATAAGGCAGCGCTTTCCCTATTTGGGAAGCATTGTCTTAGTTGGCAGATTGACCCCTAGCAGTGCTTCCTGACATACTGCTAGGAATCAGGTGCCATTATTTTGGAAGATACAGCACCAGAGAGGAGTGAATGGGCATTGCTACTGCCTCGCGACTTTTAGCAGTGAGCGGGGGAGTGGGGGACAGGTTCAAATAGCACACTACAGACTCTTTTTGTGGTGGTAGAGGGAAGGAGGTCCGGAAGCTAACTAGGGATCCTTGGTGATCTGAACTAGGACCCTACCAAGCCCTAATTGTGCCCTGTGCAACTTGCACATCTGGTGCGCCCCCCCAACCCCCCCCTATCTCACCCATACCTCTGTCCAGCCGGCTGCCTGCCTTTGCCTTGCTGCCACCACTTTTGGTTTTTGCAGTAGTGCTGGCAGCAGCGGAGCAGATCTGACTTCAAATTAAAAAAAACAAACCAAAAACATGCAGATCTTTCCTCTGCGCTTCTATGCAGATCCTCAATGATTTGCACTCTGCTCACGATCGCGGTTTACTTTCACTTGCTGTTTCTCTGGATCTTTCGGCTGCCTTTGACCTAGTTGACCACCGCACTCTACTATCTCGCCTTCAGAATGCCGGTCTTTCCGGCTTGGTTCTTCGTTGGTTTCACTCTTTTTTGTTCAGCCGCACTTTCTCAGTTCGCACTGGTTCAGGGTCCTCTCCTTCTACTTTCCTTCCCTGTGGTGTTCCTCAAGGCTCTGTTCTCGCTCCTCTTCTTTTCAACGTTTTCTTAGCTCCCCTTGCCCTTCTTGTTCAGCAGCACGGTGTTTCTGCCTATTACTACGCGGATGACATTTTTCTCCTTTATCACACTGATTCTGCTGCACCCGACATCGCTGCCTTTAACACCTGTCTTTCCTCCGTAGCCTCTTGGCTCTCAACTAATTTTCTTCACATTAATCTCTCCAAAACTTCGGCTATCTGGTTCACTTTTGGTAATCCCCCTCCTACCCTCACTCCCTTGTTTTCTTCTTCACCCATCCCCACCGTCTCCTCTCTGCGGTACTTGGGTGTGATTCTTGACTCTTCTCTTTCCTTCAAAGAACATATCTCTTCAGTTGTTCAACGTTCGTTCTTTGCCTTAAAACAACTCCGCGCCGTACGTCCTTTTCTTACCGTTTCTTCTATGACTACTCTCATCATCTCTCTTGTTATGTCCTGTCTCGATTATTGTAATGTTTGTCTTGCTGGTCTCCCTCAATCCCAAATTTGTCATTTTCAACGTGTTCAGAATGCTGCTGTTCATGTCCTCTCCCATGCTTCACGGTTCGATCATGTCAGTCCTCTGTTAATACATTTTCATTGGCTTCCTGTTGTCTTTCGTGTTCAGTTTAAAATCCTTATTTTTGTACACAGGGTGATCCACTCAGGTATCCCCCTGTATCTTGCCAGCCAGGTTCACCTTCATACCCCCCATCGACCTCTATCCATGCTAACCGTATGTTTCTACCCCCCCCCCTCCCAAGCACACCTAGAATCCACTCGGTCTTCTGCTTTCTTCTTTCTTGGTCCAAGGCTCTGGAACTCCCTTCCCCCCACTCTACGTCTAGAAACCTCCTACTCGTCCTTCAAAGCCAACCTGAAAACTCATCTTTTCTGTTCTGCATTTAATCTTTCTCTTCCTGCCCCACCCTCCTCCCCTCCCTAGGCCTGTGACGCTATATCCCTGCCCCTGTCCTACATTCACCTTCGATGTTGTTGCTGTGTTTCTCCCTCTTTCCTTTTGTTACCCATCTTTGTCCCCCGACTGCTCGCTGTTTCTATCCCTTTTCTTTTGATTTTATGGCGTTCCTTTTCTGGCTCTTTTTCGCAGCCATCTCCTTTTAATCAATTTTATGTATTGTGAACCGCCTAGATACTAACTGTATTGGGCGGTATATAAAGTTTTAATAAACATAAACATAAACATCTGATCCCTCCCTGCTCTGATGTAGGTTCGTGTCAGAAGAGGGAGGGACCAGACCAGCCATTCCAACTCGGGTCTTTGCAACTCTGCACTTGAATGGCTGGCCTGGTCCCTCCGTTCTAAGATGTAACCTACATCAGGGAAGGGGGGGGGGGAGGAACCAGACCTGTGTACAAGCGAGGAGTCAGAAAGACCTGTGTGCTTCTTTTTTTTACATTTTTTTAATTTGAAGTCAGGTCTTCTCCCAGTGCCGCCGTCGCTGAGAAAAAAGCAGCGGCAGCAGAGCAACAGTAGGCAACATGGGGGGAAAGCCGAGGTCGGCAGCCTGAAATGCCCCCCTAATCCTTTGCTCTCTATGTGACTGCACCGCTTGCATAGGGCTAGGTATGACACTGATCTGAACTGAAGTGCCATACTTCACCTCAGAAAAGCTTTTTATTCCCACACTGCAACAAGTCTTGAAGGACTAGAAAGGGGGGCTGTTACTTCTGGAGAGAAATCTGAAATTGTGAGTATATACTTCTGGGAATTTTTCTGAAAGGAATTTTTTTCTTTTAAAGCTAATTAATCTGTGAACCCACTATTTTTTGTTAAATCAGTCAGGGCCTAGTAGCAACAGTTTAAGATTCAATTTAAAACACAGAAGAGAACTTTCTGGTTACCTTTCATACCCAGTAGAGAGCTGTAGTTTAAATTTCATAGTCACTCAGGGCCTAGCATCAGCAAAGTACTTTTAGTTTCAATTTAAAACACAGAAGAGAGCTTTCTGGTTAAATTTAGAATCCAGCAGAGAGCTTGTAGTTTAAATTTCATAGTCACTCAGGGCCTAGCATCAGCAAAGTACTTTTAGTTCCAATTTAAAACACAGAAGAGAGCTTTCTGGTTAACTTTAGAATCCAGCAGAGAGCTTGTAGTTTAAATTTCATAGTCACTCAGGGCCTAGCATCAGCAAAGTACTTTTAGTTTCAAATTAAAACACAGAAGAGAGCTTTCTGGTTAACTTTAGAATCCAGCAGAGAGCTTGTAGTTTAAATTTCATAGTCACTCAGGGCCTAGCATCAGCTAAGTACTTTTAGTTTCAAATTAAAACACAGAAGAGAGCTTTCTGGTTAAATTTAGAATCCAGCAGAGAGCTTGTAGTTTAAATTTCATAATAGGTTAGAGCCTAGCAGCAGCAAAGAGCTATAATTTAAATCAAATCAGAATATAGCTTAGCACAAAAGGCAAAACAAGGTCAATTCTCCTTGAGCAGCATATAAAGTCTTCTAGAGACCTTTACAAAGAGACCTTCTACCTAGTGGGCAAGCGACCTGTGAAGCTTTTTCAATAGGTGTTAACACCAGCTGGCAGTTCAAAAGGTCATTTTGAAAGACTCCTTCTATCCAAGCAAGGACTGTTAATTACCCAGGAAGTAGGTCACTGCTTACCTCAGCAGCACAAGCATAAATAGCTCAACCAGAGCTCTGTGATCTTCAGTCTTGAAGGACTAGAAAGGGGGGCTGTTACTTCTGGAGAGAAATCTGAAATTGTGAGTATATACTTCTGGGAATTTTTCTGAAAGGAATTTTTTTCTTTTAAAGCTAATTAATCTGTGAATCCACTATTTTTTGTTAAATCAGTCAGGGCCTAGTAGCAACAGTTTAAGATTCAATTTAAAACACAGAAGAGAACTTTCTGGTTACCTTTCATACCCAGTAGAGAGCTCTAGTTTAAATTTCATAGTCACTCAGGGCCTAGCATCAGCAAAGTACTTTTAGTTCCAATTTAAAACACAGAAGAGAGCTTTCTGGTTAACTTTAGAATCCAGCAAAGAGCTTGTAGTTTAAATTTCATAATAGGTTAGGGCCTAGCATCAGCAAAGTACTTTTAGTTTCAAATTAAAACACAGAAGAGAGCTTTCTGGTTAACTTTAGAATCCAGCAAAGAGCTTGTAGTTTAAATTTCATAATAGGTTAGAGCCTAGCAGCAGCAAAGAGCTATAATTTAAATCAATTCAGAATATAGCTTACCTCAGCAGCACAGGACAGGGTACTGTGTAGCAGCCCTCTTTTAATAAGTGTTATATCCCTCCCTCCCTCCCCACACCCACCCTCCCCTGGGATAATCACAGCTTTATAGGTACTTGCACAACTTAAAAGACAGGAGGTGCTCTCAGGTGAAGCTCATTACCCAAATCAGTCATACACTAAGGACCTGAGATTAATTAAGCTTCAGGTGAACAAGGTATATTAAACTTATTAGGTACAGTTTTAGTGGTATAAATATCCATAGCACCCTTTAGTACGTAAAGAACTTAAAGATCTAAACACAAACTTAAAACTAAGATGCAGACAGCAGTCCAGCAGCGGGATGTGGGCTTTCCAGTCTTTTGCATTGAGTGTCACATGTATGATTTTCTCCCAACTGGTGAGAGGTCTTACGTGTGCACTAGGTGCAAGGAGCTCTTTGCTCTCAGGGAACAAGTCCGTTCTCTAGAGGCTAAAGTAGCAGACTTGGAAAGCATAAGACAGACAGAGAGGTACATAGACAAGACCTACAGGGATATAGTCCTGAAGTCCCACCTCCAGTCTGGCAGCATCCCTGTTGCCATGGAGGAGAGAGGTCACGTGACAGGAGAGCATCACCCTGGTGCGGCAGGAAGTGATCCTGTAACTAGGACCTGTCCTCCAGGTGATGTAAACCACTCTCGCACCGAGGAGGTTTCTCCAGGGCCAAGTGCCCATGAGGGAAGGGTTAGGACAGCAGTTATAGTTGGTGATTCGATCATTAGGCATGTAGATAGCTGGGTGGCTGGTGGACGTGAGGATCGCCTGGTAACATGCCTGCCTGGTGCGAAGGTAGCGGACCTCACGCGCCACCTAGATAAGGTCTTAGATAGTGCTGGGGAGGAGTCTGCTGTCTTGGTACATGTCAGTACCAATGACATAGGAAAATGTGGTAGGGAGGTTCTGGAAGCTAAATTTAGGCTTTTAGGTAGGAAGTTGAAATCCAGAACTTCCAGGGTAGCATTCTCCGAAATGCTTCCCGTTCCACGCGCAGGACCCAAAAGGCAGGCAGAGCTCCGGAGTCTCAATGCGTGGATGAGACAATGGTGCAGAGATGAGGGGTTTGGATTTGTTAGGAACTGGGGAACATTCTGGGGAAAGGAGGGTCTCTTCCGAAGGGATGGGCTTCAACTTAACCGGGATGGAACCAGGCTGCTGGCATTAACCTTTAAAAAGGAGATAGAGCAGCTTTTAAACTAGATAATAGGGGAAAGCCGACAGTCGCCCAAGAGCGCATGGTTCGGAAGAATGTATCCTTGAAGGATACTACAAAAAGCAGAGAGGTTCCAAAAAAGAGTAAAGTAGCCCAAATGCCCTCGAGTATGGAGCAGACAGAGCTTAAAGATCCCAAATTACCCATGTCTACCAATAGCCAAATTAATATGAATAAAATACAGTCTCTAAAATGCTTGTATGCAAATGCTAGAAGTCTAAAAAACAAGATGGGAGAGTTAGAATATATAGCACTAAACGAGAGGTTAGATATGATTGGAATATCAGAGACATGGTGGAAGGAGGACAACCAGTGGGACACTGTGATACCTGGGTACAAACTATATCGTAATGATAGAGCTGATCAAATTGGTGGAGGGGTTGCGCTCTATGTTAGAGAGGGCATTGAGTCAGAAAGGATTAAAGTTTTGCAAGAAACAAAATTTGCTGTAGAATCTCTATGGATTGAAATTCCATGTAAAAAGGGGAAGGCGATGGCAGTGGGGGTGTACTATCGTCCGCATGGCCAGAATGAACAAATGGATGATGAAATGCTCAAAGAAATCAAGAAAGTAGCAAAGGTTACAGTGCAGTAATAATAATGGGTGATTTCAATTACCCCGGCATCGACTGGGTCAGTGTCACAGCAGGACATGCTAGGGAGATAAAGTTCCTAGATGAAATAAATGACTGCTTCTTGGAGCAGCTGGTTCATGAACCGACCAGAGGGGAAGCCATCTTAGACCTAGTCCTTAGTGGAACACCAGATCTAGTGCAAGAGATAAGGGTGTTGGGGCCACTTGGCAATAGTGATCATAGCATGATTGCCTTTGATTTAATTAGTGGAGGAGGGATAGTAAGGAAATCCACAGTACTACCCTTTAACTTTCGAAAGGGAGACTATGATAAAATGAGGAAAACAGTTAAGAAAAAACTAAAAGGAGCAGTTGCAAAGGTTAAAGACGTACATCAAGCTTGGTTGTTGTTGAAAAATACTATCTTGGAAGCCCAGACCAGCTGTATTCCACGCTTTAAGAAAAGTGGAAGGAAGTCCAAAAAACTGCCAGCATGGTTTAAAGGTGAGGTCAGAGAGGCTGTTGTTGCCAAAAAAGCATCTTTCAGGAAATGGAAAAAAGAGCCAAATGACGAAACCTGGAAACAGCACAAGCACTGGCAAGTCAAATGCAAGGCATTGATAAGGCAGGCAAAGAGAGAATTTGAGAAGAAGCTTGCTGTGGAAGCAAAAACACGAAATAAAGACCTTTTCAAGTACATTCGTAGCAAAAAACCTGTGAGAGAGTCAGTTGGTCCATTAGATGATAAAGGGGTTAAAGGAGCACTAAGAGGCGACAAGGCGATAGCGGAGAGACTGAATGAATTCTTTGCTTCGGTCTTTACTGAGGAAAATGTAGGGATGTTACCCATGACTGAAGTGGTATTTAAAGGTGCGGAAGAATTGAAGGAAATATCGATACATCGGGAAGATGTCTTACAACTATTAGATAAACTGAAGAGTAGCAAATCACCTGGGCCGGATGGTATACATCCAAGGGTGTTGAAAGAACTGAAATATGAGATTGCAGACCTGCTATTAGTAATCTGTGAACTATCATTAAAATCATCTCTAATACCTGAAGATTGGAGGATCACCAATGTAACACCAATTTTTAAAAAGGGTTCCAGGGGTGATCCGGGAAACTACAGACCGGTGAGCCTGACGTCAGTACCGGGAAAAATGGTAGAAACCATCATAAAGAATAAAATTACTCAGCATGTAGATAGTCACGACCTAATGGGAGACAGCCAACATGGCTTTAGACAAGGAAGATCTTGTCTTACTAATCTGTTATGTTTTTTTGAAGGAGTGAATAAACAGGTGGACAAAGGTGAGTCGGTTGATATTGTGTATCTGGACTTTCAGAAAGCCTTTGACAAGGTCCCTCATCAGAGACTTTTGGCAAAACTAAAGAGTCATGGGATAGGAGGCAGTGCACTATTGTGGATCAGGAACTAGTTAAAAGATAGAAAGCAGAGGGTAGGGATAAATGGCCAATTTTCCCAATGGAGAAAGGTGAATAGTGGTGTACCCCAGGGATCTGTGCTGGGTCCGCTGCTTTTTGACATATTCATAAATGACCTGGAAAGTGGAATAACGAGTGAGGTTATCAAATTTGCAGATGACACAAAACTATTTAAAGTTGTTAAAACCCAAGAGGATTGTGAAAAATTGCAAGAGGATCTTGTTAAATTGGAAGACTGGGCATCAAAATGGCAGATGAAATTTAATGTGGACAAGTGCAAGGTTATGCACCTAGGGAAGAACAACCCAAACTATGGTTACACGATGCAAGGTTCCACATTAGGAACCACCACCCAGGAAAAAGATTTAGGCGTCATTGTGGATACCATGTTAAAACCCTCGGCCCAGTGTGCAGCGGCAGCCAAGAGAGCAAATAGAATGCTAGGTATGATAAGGAAAGGAATGGAAAATAAAACAAAAGATATTATAATGCCTCTATATCGTTCCATGGTGAGACCGCACCTTGAATATTGTGTGCAATTCTGGTCGCCGTATCTTAAAAAGGATATAGCGATTTTAGAAAAGGTTCAGAGAAGAGCCACCAAAATGGTAAAGGGGATGGAAGGATACTCCTATGAGGAAAGGCTAAAAAGGTTAGGGCTCTTTAACCTGGAAAAGAGACGGCTGAGGGGAGATATGATAGAAGTCTATAAATTAATGAACAGAGTGGAACGGGTAAACGTAGATCGATTGTTTACGTTATCAGAATATAGAAAGACTAGGGGACATGCAATGAAGCTACAGGGTAAACTATTTAAGACTAATAAAAGAAAATATTTTTTCACTCAACGTGTAATCAAACTCTGGAATTTGTTACCGGAGGATGTAGTAAAGGCTGTTAGTGTAGCTGGGTTTAAAAAAGGTTTGGACAAGTTCCTGGAGGAAAGGTCCATAAACCATTATTAAGAAGTGACCGAAGATATCAATGCTTGACCCAGTACAAGCATTGTGGAACTTGTGTCTCTTGGGGAAACTGCTAGGTACATATGACCTAGATTGGCCACTGTTGGAAACAGAATACTGGGCTTGATGGACCTTGGTCTGACCCAGTATGGCATATCTTATGTTCTTATGTTCTTATGCATTTTTACTCCAGCCCTGAGCTGGCATAAAGATTCAGCACTAGAGAAGAGGTAGGGGTTTTTTTTACATTGGGAGCAGTTCACCATACAGAATTTGCTCTAGCCTTTAGTGCAATGGTTTTAAGCTGATTTCCCCATGCTAAAACATCTTACTGCATTGGGAGTAAGATTAGTGTGAGAAAGTCAGGAGCAAATTGTTGTGCTTAAGGATAGCACTGCATACCACATGGGGACTGATGCATATAAAACGTTATTAACCCTTTCCAGGACGAGCCCAAAACTCTTGGGATCCAAAATTCTGACTAAATATTCCTATCAAATGGTATATAATACATGACCATAGCAGAAGGAAAATCACTATTAGAACATATTGAATAAGACGAGTACACTTTTCCTGAAATATGCAAAAATTAACCTGGCTGCAGAATGTGGATTAAAAATTTAAAGTAGGCCTTGAAAGGGTTAAGCAAAGGCATAGAGGGGAATAACCTGCTCAGAACAGCAGGCAGGGGTGGCTCAAGACAATCTGCTGCCTGAGGCGAAAGATGAGCTGGAGCCCCTCCCCCCCCCCCCTCCACCCTGCTGGCAGCCAAAATGGAGGGACCTCTTCAAAGCTCCAGTTAGGAACCAGGGGTCCCCTAACTCATAACATAGATTAGGTTGTTGCCGCAAGAATAAAGCAAGCAATATATTCCCAGGCCATATAAAGACTTTGCAATGTTGTTTTTAATGCAGCAAAAATTGTAGAAGCTTAATTATGTAGCCTGTAGCAAAACTAATACATGAGCCCTCATTCTCCATCAGTGTTTGTTGTCAAGATGGAAAATACAGGTGACATGAACAGACAACCTCCTCCACATGATGACAGAAAAAGACCACATGGCCTATCTAGTCTGTCCTTCCATATCAACCACTACAACAGTCCCCTTTTTTCCTTTAGAGATCCTCTGTGTTTGTCCCATGCTTTACTGAATTCAGATACTGTCCTCATCTCTACCACATCCATTGTGAGACTATTCCACGGATCCACCACTCTTTCTGTAAAGAAATATTTCCGCATATCACTCCTGAATCTATCCCCTTTCACCCTCATCCCATGTCCTCTCGTAGCAGAGCTTGCTTTATTTATTTATTTAACCAGTTTTATATTCCACCTTTTCCTTCAATCAAAGTGGTTTACATGTAAATAAGTTATGTGCAAGTATGGGGTAGGAACGAGGAAAGGTATTGGGGAAGGTATGGGTATAGGGGAAGAATAAATATCCATGACAATTTGCATTTTACTGAAGCAGACTGCTTGTTGTATGCAGTCACATTCAAAGATTGATTTGTAGGCTCTGGGAGGGTCCATAGTATTGTACAAATAGTATGGTCATGAGCATAAGCTTGAAATCTTTGATTTCGCTCATGGCTCTCATGCTGTCAGGTAGTGTTCCATAATTCTGGTGCATATAGGGATGGTGCCCTTCTGGATGTTGCCTGATTTGTTCTTTGGTAATCAGGTGGAGTGGCTATCTTGTTATCCATGCTGGTTCTCCGTGGTTTCATGCTGATGTGTCTGGCTATTAAGTTCTGGAGGGCATTAGCAGACATGTTGTTAATAATTTTGAAAATATTTAAAGTCGCCTTGAATCTTGTGCGAGCTTCTATGGGCAGCCAGTGGAGGTTCTGGAGCACTGGAGTGATGTGCTCGTTTTTTGCTGTGTTTGTAATAATCCTGGCTGCTGTGTAATGCATCAATTGGAGAGGGGGTGTGGTTTGTTTAGGGAGACCATAATATAGTGAGTTCCCGTAATCTATTATAGCCATGATAATTGCCTGACATACAGTTAGAAACAGGGGTAACATATGGAAAGCAGTGTGTATAAATGCCCGTAGCATGGGAAATAAGATCCCTGATGTTGAAGCTTTGGTGGGAGTGGCTGACTTGGATTTAGTGGCAGTTACAGAAACATGGTTCACAGAAAACCATGATTGAGATGTAACTATACCTGGCTATACTTTATTCGGAAAGGACAGGGTAGGAAGAAGGGGGAGGAGGAGTGGCACTATATGTAAAAACTACTATTAAAGCTTTGGAATTACAGAGCTTAAAAGGGAGAGAGGAGGCATTGTGGGTTAAACTAGAAAGAGGGAAAGAGAAATCTATTTGCATTGGTGTGATATACAGACCTCCCTCACAAGAGGAAGAGGTGGACAGAGAGTTAATTGAAGACATTCTGTCATGGTGTAGATCTATTAGAACCTATGGAGATAGGTAAAACTGTAGAGAATGGATCTGACACTGACAGCTCAGAGAAGCACATGGCCCAGAGTTGCTGTAGGCAACGTATACAAACAATGTCACAAGGTGGGAGAACACGCCCAAGCAGCAAGCAGGCTCAGGATTCATTAGATAATGAAGGGCAGCTGAGAGGGTGCGGAGTTCAGGCAGACACTACGACACACGCACATAAAACTAACTCACCTGAAGTTAGGAGGGGCAGAGCTGATGGAAACAGATGTGGTAGAGCCGAGAGGTCGAGTGATGGAACAAGGTGTGGATCCAGGAGAGCTGAGAGAGCTGAGAGATCCAGTTCCAGAGCAACCAGGGACAACCACAGAGACTGCTCCAGAGAGCAGCATACAGACAAGCACAAGCTCAGTGACGTTTTCCACGAAGGTAGCAGAGAACCCGGTCTTGGAGCCAGGCTTAGGAAAGCCGAGGAAGCTAGCCACCCCAGCTGCAGGCACAGAAGGGAAAAGGAGTTCTGGCCTGAAGACGTTTTCATGTCAGAGGAAAAGCTGAAAGGAAAAGGCAGTAGGAACCTTCCGTCCTGGTCAAGCCCTGTTAACTTAGCTGTACCGAAAAACTCCGGTCTAAGAGAGCTAGAAGGTAGGCTGTTTAATTCTAATATAAGGAAAGCTGAATGCAGAAGTTTTCCCTGCAGTTGTCAGAGTTTGTGGGGCTCTCAGGGAAGAAACTACAGAGAATGTGGTAATCTTCCATTCCACTCTGATACTGAGGAGGAGGGGAAGTCTCAGTGCCGTGAGGAGAGAATGTTTGGCAATAGCACTTTTTACAATCCGAAAGAAGGACAGTCTGAAGGGGAATGTGAGGAAATGCAACTTGATATTCAGGGGGAACAACCCTCAGATGATTGCATGGATTGTACACTCATTATTGCTGACCATATTACCTCTTTATGCTGAAGAGGCTGTTAAGACTTTCTAATAACAGGAGTGAAAGAGAGAAGCTTACCTGTTTGTAAAAAGGACTGTTTTGAGCTACCTATTGTTCTGTTCATAGAAGCTGAAGATAGAAGCAATATTTTGGTTCCTGTTTGTTTCCTTTCTTTTGTACCAGAAGTATGGTCTTTTTGTCTTTGTTTCCATTGATATAAAATCCACCCGGAAGGGGAATAAAAGTCCTGTCTAAAGCCTTACCACCCAACTGCAACTCACTTCTTTACTAGCTTATGGGACTACAACACCCAGAGGGCAGTGCAGGACCCTCTACACCACTCCCCGTGCTGGTTTAAGATAAGCCCCAGTGAAATACCCATGCCTTTGCCTCTGGGGACCTTCGCTGGGTGACAATACGCAGCATTGCTAGGAAAGGGGAAGTGCTACTGATAGTAGATTTCAATATGCCAGATGTTGATTGGCACATTCCTGCTGCAGTATCATCTAGAAGTAAGGAGATCCTGGATTCTCTACAGGGAGAACTATTCAGGCAATTGGTAACACGTGAAGGGGCCATACTGGACTTGGTGCTTACCAATGGTGAAAGTGTTTCTGATGTTGTAGTGGGAGATCATTTTGCATCCAGTGATCACCAGATGGTGTGGTTCAGTATTAGGACTAGGGCTGTTAGAATCCATTCCAAGGTGAGGATCTTAGACTTTAGGAAGACTAACTTTGCGAAGATGGGCCAATACCTCAGGGAGTCGTTAGTGGGATGGGAACAGCTGGGGGATGTAGAAAAACAGTGGGCAAAACTGAAAGGGGATATTTTAAGGGCAACCAACCTTTTTGTTAAAATGGTAAATAAAGGCAAAAGGAAAAGGAGACCGCTATGGTTTTTGAAGGAAGTAGCTGAAAAAGTGAAGAAAAAGAGGAAGGCCTTCATGAAATACAAGAGATCACAGTGAGAGGAAGACAGGCATCTGTATTTGGAAAAACTTAGAGAAGCTAGCAAAGTAGTCAAGAAGGCAAAGATTCAAAAGGAGGAGGAAATAGCCAATGCAATAAAATGGGGGGATAAGACATTTTTCAGATATATTAGTGAGAAGAGGAAGGACAAAAGTGGTATTGTCAGACTCAAGGGTGCAGGGGGGAATATGTAGAAGCTGATAAGGATAAAGGGGAATTGCTTAACAAATATTTTTGTTCTGTGTTCACAGATGAAGAACCAGGAGCAGGACCTCAGAAAACACCCACAAATAGGAACAGAAGCAAGGGACATCTTGAACAATTTTCAGAAGACTGTGTTCGTGAGAAACTAGCTCAACTTAAAGTAGACAAAGCAATGGGACCGGATGGGATACACCCTAAAATACTGAGGGAACTTGGGGACGTTCTAGCAACTCCACTGACTGACCTTTTCAATGCCTCGTTGGAGTCGGGAGTGGTGCCAAAGGATGAGAGAGGCTCATGTGGTGCCTTTACACAAAAGCGGAAGTAAGGATGTGGTTGAAAACTACAGGCCGGTTAGTTTAACTTCGGTGGTGAGTAAATTATTGGAAACGCTGCTGAAAGAGAAAATAGTGAGATTTCTGGAGTCCAGCGGATTACAGGATCCGAGGCAGCATGGATTCACCAGAGGCAGGTCTTGTCAGACAAATCTGATTGATATCTTTGATTGGGTGACCAGGGAGTTGGACCGAGGGAGAGCTGTAGATGTAGTGTATTTAGATTTCAGTAAAGCCTTTGACACTGTTCCTCACAGGCGACTTATAAACAAACTGAGCACCCTAGGGATAGACCCTAAAGTTATTGCTTGGGTTAGAAATTGGTTGGGTGGGAGGCGACAAAGAGTACAAGTAAATGGAGCTCACTCTGAGGAGAAGGATGTTACCAGTGGTGTGCCCCAGGGATCTGTCCTTGATCCGATTCTTTTTAACATCTCTGTTAGTGATATAGCGGAAGGGCTGTCAGGTAAGGTTTGCCTCTTTGCGGATGATACCAAAATCTGCAATAGAGTAGACACCCAGGAAGGTGTAGATAACATGAGGAGGGATCTAGCTAAGCTTGAAGAATGGTCTAGAATCTGGCAGCTGGGATTTAATGTTAAAAAATGTAAGGTCATGCATTTGGGCTGCAGCAATCCAAGGGAGCAATACAGTATAGGAGGTGAAGTACTTTTGTCCACTAAAGAAGAGCGGGACCTAGGCGTGGTTGTGTCTGATGATCTTAAAGTAGCTAAACAGGTAGAAAAGGTGACAGCAAAAGCTAGAAGGATGCTTGGGTGCATACGGAGAGGAATGGCTAGCAGAAAAAAGGAGGTGATAATGCCACTGTATAAGTCTTTGGTGCGACCTCATTTGGAGTATAGTGTGCAATTCTGGAGACCGCACCTTCAAAAGGATGTGAACAGGATGGAGTCGGTGCAGAGGGTGGCTACTAAAATGATTAGTGGCTTCATTATAAAGCATATGAGGACAGGCTTAAGTATCTTAATATGTACACCTTAGAAGAAAGGCGGGATAGAGGTGATATGATTGAGATGTTTAAATACCTCCGTGGCATAAATGTTCAAGGAGAGAGCCTCTTTCAATTGAAAGCAAGTTCTGCTACGAGGGGACATGGGATGAGGGTGAAGGGAGATAGATTCAGGAGTGATATGCTGAAATATTTCTTTACGGAAAGAGTAGTGGATCCATGGAATATTCTCCCAGTGGAGGTGGTAGAGATGAGGACAGTAACTGAATTCAAAAAAGCATGGGACCAACACAGAGGATCTCTAAAGGTAAAAAGTGGACTGTTGTAGTTGTTGATATGAAAGGACAGACTAGATAGGCCATGTGGTCTTTTTCTGTCATCATGTTTCTATGTTTCTATCTGAATTCAAAAAAGCATGAGATAAACACACAGAATCTCCAAAGGGAAAAAGGGGACTATTGTAATGGTTGATATGGAAGGGCAGACTAGATAGGCCATGCGGTCTTTTTCTGCCATCATGTTTCTATGTTTCTATTGAGTATATACCATGATATCGTCTGCATAAATATGGTAGAGCATCTTGTGTTTCTTGAGTATATTACAGAAGGGTTGGATGTACAGGTTGAAGAGGATGGAGGACAAGGAGGATCCCTGGGGTATACCTTGTGTCTTGTCAAAGCATGTTGATCTTGTCACCACATTTCACCTGTTGTGTTTGGTTGGCGAGATAGGAGTCTAACCATTTTATTGTGTTGTTACGTAGGCCAACTTCATATAGTCGTTGTATCATTCTGTAGTGTGAGACTGTATCAAAGCAGCGAATATGTCCATAAAGATTAGGAGCAATCCTATTTTGATACTGTCTATCCCCCTTATGAGGTTATCCAATAGGGAAGTCAGCAGTGTTTCAACATTGTGGTAAGGTTTAAACCCATGTTGGTGTATAGTATGTCTATAGGTGCATTCAGGTCAATGTGATCTTGCAGCTACTTTAGAACAGATTTTTCAATTATTTTTGCAAGGAATGGAAGGCTGGAGATTGGATGGTAGGATCTGGGATCTGCGTAGTTTAGAGTGGCACTTAAGAACTGGGCAAATGATGGATTGTTTGAGGTGGGTTGGCATATATCTTTGGCAAAGGGAGAGTTCCACTATTTTCTGGATGTGTTGGCTTAGCTGATCCTTGGCATCTTTGATCCAAGCCACTGGGCAGGAGTCTCTAGTTAAAGTTGTTGTGTTCAAGGAGTCGATTATTTGTTTAATCTGGAGCACTGAGGGAGTGGTGAAGCCTTCCCAAATCCTTTGGATTTCTGTGGTCGTTGTGTTGTTCCTGCTAATGGGGTATTTTATGGCAAGGCTCTTGAGCTTGCCAATTATGGAAATCGAAAGAGGCTCTCCTCTTGTGCATTTATGCCACTGAGGTATTTAAATGTCTCAATCATATCACCTCTATCCCGCCTTTCCTCTAAGGTGTACATATTAAGATCCTTAAGTCTGTCCTCATATGCTTCATAATGAAGACCACTAATCATTTTAGTAGCCACCCTCTGCACCAACTCCAACCTGCCTATATCCTTTTGAAGGTGCGGTCTCCAGAATTGCACACAATACTCCAAATGAGATGCACCAGAGACTTATACAGAGGCACTATCATCTCCTTTTCTCTGCTGGGCATTCCTCTCCCTATGCACCCAAACATCCTTTTGACTTTTGCCATCGTCTTTTCTACCTGTTTAGCCACTTTTAAATCATCAGAAACAATCACTCCCTTGCCACAGCTGAGAATAAGTGGCAGCAGTGGCTTAAAAAAATCAAACAAACAAAATCGTGGGGTCCCGATTCCAGCACGCTTGTAAGTCTCCACCAGTCCTGCCCCCTTCTGATGCAGAGGTATGTGCCAGAAGGAGGCGGAACCAGCAGAGACTAGTGCATTGGAATCCGGACTCCGTGCTTTTGCTTTTTATTTTTTAATTTCTTTTTTATGGCTGCCACTGCTGCCAATGTTGAGAGAGGCAGTGGTGATATTTTGGGGGTAGGAAAAGAGAGAGAGGCCACTTTGGGCATTGGAGGGGGAGGAGGGCTGGAGGTGGAAGGTGGATGCTGGACACAGGGGGGAAGGGGGACACAAAAGACAGATACTGGACAAGGAGAGGCAGGGGGAGAGATGCTGGATGTAGGGGTGAATAGGGGGACAGATGCTGGCCAGGGAGAAGGTGGGCAGATGGTAGCTGCAGGAGGAGATGAAGGTCAGATGTCGACCATGGGATGATGGGGCAGTGGGCAGAAGGTTGCCACAGGAGGGATTGAGAAGAGATGCTAGACATGGGGTGTAGAGGAAAAAGGGCAGCTGGTGGGGGGACATGTGAAAAAGACAGATACTGGGCATGATGGGGGGCATAGGGGAGAAAGGGCAGATGCAGGACATGGGGTATGGAGGGCAGATGTATTCTGACCCAGAGTCCCCAGATATTCTGGATAGGTTACCCCAGCACCCACAGAAGCTAGTCCCCACAGCACCACGACCTGAAATAGAGCCAGAAGAGGAGCCCCAGAGAATACTGATGCAACAGCCTAAGAAGCGCCCTATCCCAAGTGAAAGTCTTGAGTCAGGCCCAAGCACAGCAGGGGGCCTCGAGTCCTCTGACGAGATAGAAAGCGGAGGCTCTCCTGCCAGTTCAGGGTCACCCACCAAGGAGATTTGTGTCCGGGAGACTTATGATTTAAGAAGCGTAACTCCCAAGAAGAAGGAGAAAGCAGGGCACCTAATGCCATTACGTCAAGTGCCTGGAATGCCTGTTTTAAATGATCAGGGCCCAGATGGCGCCAGGACCAACCAGCTTAGTTTATGTACCCTTTTCCACCACAGATTTATTAAACTGGAAAACGCATTATGATTCCTATACAGCCAAGCCCCAGGAATTAACAGAATTAATGTCTAGCATTATGCAAACCCATCAGCCTACCTGGGCTGATTGTCACCAGCTCCTGTCCACCCTCTTCACTACTGAGGAGCGAGGCCGAATCGGGCAAGCAGCCCTCCGATGGTTAGAAGAGAACCCTGTAGAAAGGGGAGGAATAAATCCCCTGCAAGCAGCAGCTGCAGAATACCCCAATGAAGATCCCAGGTGGGACCCGAATGAGGAAAGGGGGGCGGCGGCCCTAACCAGATTTCACCAGGCCTTATTGCAGGGCCTGAAGAAGGGAGGCCAGAGGGCCATGAATATCGGGAAAGTATCGGAAGTTCTCCAGGGTCCAGATGAGAGCCCAGCGGCCTTTTATGAGCGGTTGTCTGACGCTTATAGATTGTATACCCCATATGATCCCGCCGCTCAGGAAAATTTACGCATGGTAAATGCGGCCTTTGTTAGTCAGTCCCAGAGAGACATAAAACGAAAATTGCAGAAATTGGATGGATTTGCAGGCATGAATACAGCTCAGTTAATGGAAGAAGCTCAGAAAGTATTTGTGAATCGTGAAAATGAACGAGACAGAGAAAGTGAAGGAAAGATGAAGAAGAAGGCAGATCTTCTTGCTGCTGCTATAACCGAACGACGTGGAGGAGGTATTCCTAATCAAAGGACCAGAGGATGTGGAAGAGGCCGCGGAAGCGAAAGGCCTCCATTAGGTGCAAATCAGTGCGCCTACTGCAAGGAAGAAGGACATTGGAGAAATGAGTGCCTGCATCTGGACTCCGCCCCTGCAAGGGGAGGAGGGAGTCCCTGGAGGCCAGGAGGAAGATTTCGAAGGAGGGGAGGAATGAATCGAACACAGTTCCAGCAAGAAAGGGAAGAAGCCATTGAGGGAGTGGCAGTAGGAACGGGCTATGACCTGGACGACATAGATGAAGACTAGGCCAGACCGGGCTCCAAGTTCATCCTGGGTCCCCAGGAGCCTATGGTCAGTTTAAAGATAGGGGACCAATACATGGAATTCATGGAAGATACAGGAGCAGAACATTCAGTAGTAGCCAAGCCAGTAGCTCCTCTGTCCTCACGATCTGTCACCATTGTGGGAGCCACTGGAAATAAAGCCACAAAACCATTCTTGCAGAACCGCATGTGTGAACTAGGGGGACAGAAGATAACGCACCAGTTCTTGTATATGCCTGAGTGCCCTATTCCACTACTGGGCCGAGACATGCTTGCCAAGCTCCAGGCCCAAATATCCTTTGCTGAAGGGGGAGAAATGAAAATGACTGTGAACCCAAAGCCTGCTGGATTGATGGTTCTTACTGTTCCCCGAGAAGAAGAATGGCGGTTCTATAGTGCACCTCCAATAAAGTCAACCAATCCCTGTATACCTACCAACCTTATAGCCCCAACTGAAGTATGGGCAGAAGATAATCCACCTGGCCTAGCGAAGAACATAGCCCCTGTCATTGTCACCCTCAAGCCAGGAGTGGAACCAGTGCATGTGAAGCAGTATCCTCTCCCTCGACCAGCCATAGAAGGAATTCACTGCCATTTGATGAAACTGCTTAAGTACGGACTTCTCAAGGAATGCCAGTCACCTTGGAACACCCCCCTTCTCCCAGTAAAGAAGCCTGGGACAGGGGACTACCGCCCAGTACAAGATCTAAGGCGAGTAAATGATGCAGTTGAAACTATACACCCAGTAGTACCAAACCCTTATATTCTCTTGGGACTGATCCCCGCAGAGGCTACTGACTTCACCGTCCTGGACCTGAAAGATGCCTTTTTCTGTGTGCGCCTAGCACCCACCAGTCAACTTTTATTCGCCTTCGAATGGCAAGACCCCACAACAGGAAGGCGGGGTCAGCTCACCAGGACCAGATTACCCCAAAGATTCAAGAATTCACCTACTCTCTTCAGTGCTGCCCTGAATCAAGATCTCTCAAGTTACCCAGTGGACCCAGGAAAAAGGGTTCTTCTTCAGTATGTAGATGACTTGCTCATAGCCACCAACTCAGAAAATGAATGCCTACAAGCTACTAGTGAACTTTTGTACCTTCTCAAAGATGCTGGATACAGAGTTTCAAGAGCCAAAGCACAACTATGCCAAACGGAAGTCAAGTATTTAGGATTCCAGTTATCTAGTGGGATCCGACGTTTAGGACCAGAACGCAAGGAAGCTATATGTAATATCCCCATTCCAACCACTAGGAGGCAAGTAAGAGCCTTCCTGGGGGCTGCAGGATATTGTCGCATATGGATCCCCAACTTTGCCACGATTGGAAAACCACTATACCAAGTCACCAAAGGAATGGAAAAATCCCCACTAGGCTGGGGACCCGAACAAGATGTAGCATTCCGGACTTTGAAAAAGGCCCTGATGTCATCTCCAGCTTTAGGTCTTCCAAATGTTCAGAAGCCTTTCCATCTTTTTGTCCATGAGTCACAAGGAAACGCATTGGGAGTATTGACCCAATCTCTTGGATCCTGGCAACAACCAGTAGCCTATCTGTCAAAACAATTGGATGTAGTTGCAAAAGGATGGCCCCCTTGTCTGAGAGCTGTTGCAGCAACAGCCCTTCTAGTGGGCGAAGCAGACAAACTCACACTAGGACAAACTCTTCAAGTCACCGTGTCACACTCTGTTCTGACTCTCATGGAACACAAAGGAAACTTCTGGCTAACCAATGCACGAATGTTGAAGTATCAAAGCATGTTGTGTGAAAACCCTCGGATACAGTTGAAAGTTAGTCAAGCTCTGAACCCTGCTACATTGTTTATTTATTTATTTATTTAGCATACATTTGTATGCCGCTACTTCCAGCGATCAGTAGCGGCTTGATTACAGGCGTGAAAATGACAAATCATGACAGAAATTTTGATGAAATATACTATTGATTTGATAGGGAAAGCACAGCATAGCACACAGTTAGGGGGTTTCCAATAGGTCCTGGGCCACCTGATCATAATTGCTTAGAAACCATGGACACTGTATTTTCAAGTCGCCCTGATTTGACCGATGTCCCTCTAGAGGACCCAGAACGGACTTTCTTTGTAGATGGAAGCAGTCTGGTCATCAATGGACATTGTTGTGCTGGATATGCAGTGTTGACCCTTGATCTGGTAGTTGAGTCCTCAGCCCTGACCCCAGGAACTTCTGCACAGAAAGCTGAATTGATAGCCCTCACCAGAGCCTTGACATTAGGAGAAGGATGCCGCATAAATGTGTACACAGATTCCAAATATGCTTTCACTACTTTGCACGCACATGGAGCCTTGTATAAAGAGCGAGGGCTGATCACCTCAGGGTGTAAGGACATTAGGTATGGGCCCGAGATATTGATGTTATTAGATGCTGTATGGGCCCCCAAACAAGTGGCAGTCATGCACTGCCGAGGTCATCAGGCAGGAGCAGGAGAAGTCACCCGAGGGAATAGATTTGCAGATGCCACAGCCCGAAAGGCAGCCACCACAGGACAAGTTAGGACCCAAGATACTGTAATGCAAGCAGCCCTATTCCCTGTGCCCCTTAGTTCTTGGGCACCGCGATATACTACAAGAGAGTTAGACTATTATTGTGAAAAGGAGGGAGGAGTCTTGACAGAACAAGGTTGGATAGTGCTGCCACCTCCAGAAGGTAGTCCACCTCCAGGTCCTACAGTCATCCCTGAAGCACTAGGACCAGCCTTTGTCCAAGCTTTTCATCAAGCCACACATTATGGAAAAACAGCCATGAAGAAAGCCCTGAGGCCCCATTTCTGTATTTCCCTGGTAGGATACCTGACCGCCTCAGTGGCACAGCAATGCCTGATATGTGCCAAGCAAGGTCCTGTTCCACCCCCAAGAGTTCAGTCTGTAGGGGTGACCCCCATGAGTGATATACAGATAGACTTTGCTGAAATGCCCCGTGCAAATGGATATCACTATATGTTAGTGTTAGTCTGCACATGTTCAGGGTGGGTAGAAGCCTACCCCACCTGAACTGAGAAAGCCTGAGAAGTCACTAGGGTATTGCTCCATGAGATCATTCCCCGATTTGGAATACCATCAACTATAGGGTCAGATAATGGTCCATCATTTGTATCCCAAGTGACCCAACAGTTAGCTCAAGCTCTGCAAATAAAATGGAAGTTACACACTGCTTACAGACCCCAGAGCTCAGGGAAAGTAGAACGTATGAATAGAATCCTGAAAACTCAGTTATCCAAGCTTTGTCAAGAAACACACCTGAAGTGGCTCCAAGTTCTACCCATAGCCCTTCTTAGGATACGTTCCGCTCCTACCAGATCCTTAGGAGTCTCCCCTTTTGAGATTTTGTATGGGCGACCTCCACCCATAGTGCAGGGAATAAAGGGAGACATGAGACAGATAGGATCTGAAATAACTAGACAAGAACTATTAGCTTTAGGTTCTGTTTTGCAGAAACTCCAAACGTGGGTGCAAGACCGACTACCCATCAACCTGACCGAGCCTCTGCATCCCTTCAAGCCAGGAACGTCCATGTGGGTGAAAGAGTGGAGAAAGACCCCGCTGGCGCCGCATTGGAAGGGACCCTATGTCGTCATCCTGTCAACCCCCACCGCAGTGAAAGTTGCAGAATTCAAACCCTGGATCCACCACAGTCGAGTGAGTTTTCGCTTCATGGCTATACTTCCGACATTTGTTCATTACCACTTACGTCAGCTTTTTGAATAATTTTCATCTTTCTCTATTTTTGTTTTTGGGACTTCATTTTGTAGAGATTTCCAGTTAGGTTGATAATTTGGATAATCCTGGTGTATTTATAATGGCACCGAACTGAATATTTGCACAAAGGGGAAAAGTAAGACTTGTTATAACCCTCGACAGAACCCATCATACTATACATTTGAGATACGCTGGAATGATGAAGATGGAGCCATCCTGAATGCGACAAAACCCCTCACCAACCCCACAAAACCTATCATCTTGAACTTTGATGCTTGTGATGCAATCAACAGAAATGCTTACCACAGATGTGGGTCATGGGAGCGAGCATACTACCATGATGATAAATACATGTGTCCAGAAGGAGCCTACGGATGGGGACGGTGTACAGGAAAAGGTTCTGCAGCCACCATTTACACCACCGCATCTAGATATGATTACTTTTGCCCAAAATGGGAATGTGTATATTTTGCTACCTGGAAGAATGCACCGACGGGACAAGATCATCGCAAAGGCAGCCTAACAAAGATCAGACTACCAGAACCCAAGAAATGCCAGAAAGGTGCCTGTAATCCTCTACAACTCCTCATAGCCAACCCCAGCCACTGGAAGCAAGGATACAAGTTTGGGTTGCGTATTGCAGGAGGAGGTGTAGATCCTGGGACTATCTTATATCTGCAATTAAACACCAAAACCCATGTATCCTCACCCTATCGTATACATCACACCTTCTACGAAGCCATGAAATCAGAGTTTGAAATTCCTCCTGCCTCCCAGAACTTATTTCTCGAATTACCAGGAGCAGTCGCATCTAGTCTCCATGTTTCAGACTGTTTGTTTTGTGGAGAAACAACAATGGGAGACCAATGGCCTTGGGAGGCACAAGAACTGAACTATTCTGTTCCGTATAATCAGACTAATATACATAATACCACAAGTGAATGGGTATTGGCCCACACCATTGTGGGTAACTTATGTTTTTCTCGCTATGGACCAATGTTTAATATGGAAGTGGGGCAGCTGGTCTGTCTCAATCAGAAGTTCTACAACAGTACCACTAAGAAGACATCTTGGTGGTCCGGAGTCAACACTACTGAACCTTCCAATCCTCTAGTTCAATTCCCCAAACTTGCCAGTATCTGGACTAACTTAGCAGCATATAATTCCTGGCAAGCACCACCTGGACTGTACTGGATTTGCGGAACCCAAGCATATGCCAGACTTCCTCATCACTGGGGAGGCGCATGTGTATTGGGAACCATACGACCTTCCTTTTTCCTTCTGCCTACATCCCAGGGAGAACAACCAGGATATCCTGTGTACAGAAGTCGACAGCTGAAGGAGGCCTTGAAAATAAGCCAATGGGACAAATGGGATGCGTCATCTGAAGAATGGCCACCAGAAAGAGTCATCTCATACTATGGACCTGCTACTTGGGAGCAGGATGGGACTTGGGGATATCGTACTCCTGTTTATATGATTAATCGAATAATACGTTTGCAAGCTATTGTTGAAATAATAACCAACGAAACTAGTAAAGCACTAACCCTTCTGGCAAAGCAAAGTACGCAAATGCGCATGGCCATTTATCAAAATCGTTTAGCTTTAGATTATTTGTTAGCAGCTGAAGGTGGGGTATGTGGGAAGTTGAATCTAAGTAATTGTTGTTTACAGATTGATAATAATGGGCATGTAGTTGAAGATTTAGCCACCCAGATGAGAGAGCAGACATTGGTGCCTGTCCAGACTTGGCACAGTTTAAAGATGGATGGGTGGTTTGGTTCATTGTTTTCCTGGATTGGCGGTCTGAAAGCCCTTATGTTTATTGTACTCTTCATATTAGCCATGTGCTTATTGCTCCCTTGTCTCCTACCCCTTTGCTTACGCATGATAACATCATCAATTGATAACACTATAGAGCGGAAGGCAGCTGCGAAAGTATTAGCTATGTGGCAATATTACCCTCTACCCCACGATGATGATGCCATTACACCAGTATAATGTGTTAATTGACTAATGAGTGATTTAATTCTCACCCTTCCTTACTTGCGGGTGAGAATAATCAAAGGGGGGAATGTGGTGGGCTATGGCCTAGCATGGCCTGCTACTATGAAAGGCCTGTAAGTTAGGCCTGGATCCTAACTCCCATTATAGCTAGAAAAGAACCAAAAATCTGTGGAAAATAAGAAAACTGTTTTAAAATGCTTAATAAGACGTTTTCATGAATCCATAAGTCTTCTATTATTCTCTTGTGTATTGCCACACACCCGCTCCCTGGACCTTGAGGGTTTCAGGAGGTGGTGGCCTTGGATGCCCTTCAGGGTTGAGTATTGTAGTTGTGTGTGCTCAAGTAGTAAGGCAGGCAAAGAAAATTTCTTTGATGAGGTTTATTTCCGCATTGCAGTTCAAGTGCAAACAGACGCAAATAAAGTATAATAGCACAAAACAAGAGTGAGAAACCAAAACAAGGTATTGCACTGCTAGGCTAAATGTCCATTATCTTCTGTGATCACATTCAGTTGTCATGTGACCCTTTTCACTAACGGAAGAAACAAACTCTGGTAAACAGCAATGCTTCTGGTATGCAGACAATTATGCTTTAACTTATTCCCTTCTGATAAGCTCCTCAGCATAGGAATCAATACAGCAACTTCTGTTATATTGCTTCATATAAAACTTTGTACAGCATTTCAATTAAATGTCCTTCTCAATGACACAAGCTGAACAGTCCATTGGCATGTCTGGCTATGTGAACGGTAGAGAAGAAACTAAAGGCATTTCCTCTTCACAGCTGTTTGTGGGCTGTGCTACATTAGAGGAAGAAACTGCCCTGCTTTCAAGGAACTCTCTGAAATCTTTAAGAAGCAATTCAGCCTGCGTTCTTCCTGGGCTAAGCTGATAATGTCTTCCTGCTTCAGGTAACTGTTTGTTTAAACTGCTTATCTCTTGATAATTAGCAATGCTGCTTTTACTAGGACAACAGTTCCACGTGTTAGGATTATCCTTCCCCCACTTATCACTAAACGTTAGTGCTGGGTTTAAAACTTCAGCTGTTAGTGGAGAGTTTCTCAACAGAGTGTTAAAAGTAGAACCGTCAGGCTTCTCTTGGCTCCTGTCTCTGTAATAAGACTCAGCTGTTCCTTTACTATAGGTTTCTGCTGGCTTATGAGAATAGCCTAGGCTGCTTACATGCTTTTCAGACTGCAACCAATTGCTACCATGTGGTCTGACTTTGTCCTGGCTTTTAACGTTAGCCTTCACTCTTTCTGGCTTCCCAATGTTAAACTTGCTAGCTGCTTCAAACCCACTGTGTACCTTGTGCTGTGGCTATCTCCAGGGTAATTCTCTGTTCCTCTGCCTTCGGTTCCAAGGTTCTGCTTGGTCCTCTAAAAGCCTGTGCTGTAGCCTTGGGTCTCTCAGTGCTCCTGAATCCTTCTGGTCACAGAAGATTCTCCCTGCCCCTGAGTCTCCCAGGTACTTGCTTCGTGAGTCCAGTCTTCTCCTTAGTGGATCACAGCTGCTTAATTGCTCTCTCTCCAACTCTTCCTGGTCATGTCCTTCTGAGTCTCCTCCTGACTCTCTCTGTTTCTGAGTGCTTAACAAGCTGCCTGTGTACTGCACTGCCTGCCTCCTGCTTGGGCATGCCCAATCAGGGACTTGGCTTCTCTCCTCCCCTGAGGTGAGATGTGGTTCCTGATTAGCTCTGTGTTTTTTTCTCTCTGAAGAGAAAATCCTGCATTCTCTTGCAGTACCGGTTCTCTCCACCGGATCACTATCTTTTTCCATAGCATCTTGAGAGGCTTCTACGTCACAGATCCCCCCCCCCCCCTTAAGATATCACGGGCTGGTTTAGGCTCGTCCGCACAGCACGTGATACAATCTATGGGCTCTGTGCTGGTGAGCTTCTGTTGAGGCTGTTGTCTCGGAGAGGCTATTGTAGCTATTTGGGCTAAAGCTACTCTGTCATGCCATGGTTTTAACACGTTGATATGGTAAACTTGCCTGCGACCTTTCCTATTCTCAACCAAGTAAGATACAGGTCCTACAGGTTGTATTACCCAACAAGGGCCTTTCCAATGGCTCTCAAATTTCGGTTCTGTCCCAGCCACCATTACAATAACTTTCTCTCCTATCGTTAGTTGACGCTGCTTTGTATTCCTATCATAATAGGATTTTTGTTTGACCTGACTACGCTTCAGATTGTCCACTGCTACTTGTGAGGTCCGGCGTAGCCGCTTCTTTAAATCTTTTAGGAACTCGGGCACCTCTATTTCCCTGGGGTCTGGTTCAACCCATTGTTCTCTTAAAATATCGAGAATGCCGCGGGGAGACCTACCGTACAGGAGTTCATACGGTGCTGTTCCTAATGAGGCCTGTTTTCTCTCTCTGCATGCATAAAGAACAAAGGGAAGCATTGTATCCCAGTTGTCCATTTCCCCCTCCAAACTCCTACGTAACATTCTTTTAAGAGTCTGGTTTTGTCTCTCGACTAAACCGTTCGTTTGGGGATGATATGCTGCCATCTTAATGTGGTGAATGCCAAAGGCATCCCACACTTGTCCTAAGTATTTCGACATGAAGTTGCTCCTCCTGTCGGTGAGAACTTCCTTGGGGAAACCTACTTAATGAGTTCGTTTGCTATTACTCTGGCAGATATGGTGCGTAGTGGCATGGCCCACGGGAACCTTGTAGCGTGGTCTACCACCACTAAGATATAGCGGAAACCTCGAGGGGTTTTAATCAGAGGTCCGACAATGTCTACACCTATCCTCTGGATGGGATCCCTAATCACAGGTGATGGTATCATGGGGACATCCCTGGGATGGGCGGCTGAAACTCTTTGGCATGTGGGGCAAGCCTCACAAAACTTGGCTGTCTCTCTGAAGATACCTGGCCAATAGAATCGGGATAAGATTTGATCGAGGGTTCCCTGAATGCCCTTATGCCCCCCAATGGGATGGTCGTGTGCCAACCGTAACACTATATTTTTAAAGGTGGTTGGCACCACCAACTGTTTTCTGCTAGCCCCGGTGAAAGGATCTTTACTTTCCCTATAAAGTATTCCTGCCATCAGGAGAAACCTGGGTAAGGTATCCCTAGTAGTCTGCGCCCATTTGAATGCCTGTGTGAAAGTGGGGTCCGCTTGCTGCTCGTTTGGGAACATGGGAAACTTGTTCATTAGCTCCTCTGGTACCCATGGCAGCTCTTGCCCTGCCTGTACTTCAGACTTGTTCTTAGAGCGAGACTGTTTCTCCTTACGCTTCTCCGATTTTTCCTTTCTGACCTTAGTGTCTGGAGTGTTTATCAATGCTTCATCAGAGGGGAGAACTTCTCCGAGATCCTCTGGGGTGTCTTCTTTACTTTCTAAGGCTGAGGATTGGGCTCTTGTGGAGACCATTGTATCTTTCACTTGCAACTCTCGTTCCATCTCTCTATAGAACTGCGACCAATCTCTGCCTAGAATTACTGCATGGGGAAGCCCTGGGACCACTGCTAAGGGGATAGTCCTTCGTGCACCTAACCCTGCTATGTGTAACTTATATACTGGATAGGTGGAAGTTCCTCCGTGAACGCATCTTATTTTAACTGAACTCACAGGCTGAATTACTTCTTCGCCCTGCATGGCTTCTATTCTCTGCCACAACTCTTCAGAGAGCATGCTTAACTCAGCTCCTGAATCTAGCATAGCTTGAGTGGTAATTCCCTGTACTTCAACAGAAAGAAGAAAACCTTGTCTATCTTCCATAGAACTATCCGCTATCAAGGCAGTTTTAACAAAACAGTGTTTTTGCACATGTCCCTCTTGCCCACATTTGTAACACCTTGGCTTACTCTTAGAATTTTTCCACAATGGCATGCACATTTTTATAGGATCCTCCTGCACCCTCCAGTTCCTTTCTGATCCGCGACTGCCTGTCTCCTGGGAAGTAGTGCCAGCTCTCTGGGCAGTTAGCTCTGCCTCTATGTATCTTTCAGAGAGTGCAACAGCTTCTTGGGGAGTTTTGCAGTTTTGCAAGATCAGGAAGGTGCGGATTCCCTGGGGTAGAGCGTTCATGTATTGCTCTAGTACCAAGTCATCAAGTATTGACTCCATAGACCTCCCTTCTGGAGTTAACCACTTGTCAATCAAGCTACGAATCCTGTGACACAAGGACTTAGGGGTCTCACTCGGCCTCAGTTTTACACTTCTCAAGCGCGTGTGGTAAACCAAAGGAGTGAGCCCTAATCTCTCATCGCTTTCTTTAATTCGTCATAGCTGCCGGCCAGTGCAGCAGGCATGGCGCGGTAAGCGGCCATCGCTTCCCCAGTAAGGGATGCGGCTAATCTTAGTGCCCAGTGTTCCCTAGGCCAGGCGCTAAGGCGAGCTACTCTCTCGAAACTCTCGAGAAAGTCATCTACATCATCCTGATTAGTAAGTTGACCAAAATTAAACAAAGTTCCTGTGTGTAGACTAACAGGGTGTACAGAGTCTGTTAGAGTGGAACCTGTTGTAGATGCTGGTGGTACAGTCGCTTGCTTCCTCTCCTTTAGCCACTCCTCCATCATGGTAAGTAGAGGTTGCTGCTGTTCACGGAAACTCGCGTTGGCTCTTTCCTGTGCCTCTAGCGAAAGATCGGTCTGACGCTCCAGCTGCGTCGCCATCCATTTGAAGATGTCCTTGGCCTCCATCGCCATCTTGGAATTCCTGGCTCAGGTGGATTGCATGCACGTCAGCAACAGATCCTGTAGCCTCCTGCAGTCCCCTTCCTCGTCTGGGCTCGTCAGCTCTTCAGCTGGTCTCTTCTGGAAGTTGGCTTCTGCAGCTCCTGATGTGGCTACTTCTTGCGCCTGCGCAGTATCCTCAATACTACGCCACTTTGCCACACACCCGCTCCCTGGACCTTGAGGGTTTCAGGAGGGGGTGGCCTTGGATGCCCTTCAGGGTTGAGTATTGTAGTTGTGTGTGCTCAAGTAGTAAGGCAGGCAAAGAAAATTTCTTTGATGAGGTTTATTTCCGCATTGCAGTTCAAGTGCAAACAGACGCAAATAAAGTATAATAGCACAAAACAAGAGTGAGAAACCAAAACAAGGTATTGCACTGCTAGGCTAAATGTCCATTATCTTCTGTGATCACATTCAGTTGTCATGTGACCCTTTTCACTAACGGAAGAAACAAACTCTGGTAAACAGCAATGCTTCTGGTATGCAGACAATTATGCTTTAACTTATTCCCTTCTGATAAGCTCCTCAGCATAGGAATCAATACAGCAACTTCTGTTATATTGCTTCATATAGCTTTGTACAGCATTTCAATTAAATGTCCTTCTCAATGACACAAGCTGAACAGTCCATTGGCATGTCTGGCTCTGTGAACGGTAGAGAAGAAACTAAAGGCATTTCCTCTTCACAGCTGTTTGTGGGCTGTGCTACATTAGAGGAAGAAACTGCCCTGCTTTCAAGGAACTCTCTGAAATCTTTAAGAAGCAATTCAGCCTGCGTTCTTCCTGGGCTAAGCTGATAATGTCTTCCTGCTTCAGGTAACTGTTTGTTTAAACTGCTTATCTCTTGATAATTAGCAATGCTGCTTTTACTAGGACAACAGTTCCACGTGTTAGGATTATCCTTCCCCCACTTATCACTAAACGTTAGTGCTGGGTTAAAAACTTCAGCTGTTAGTGGAGAGTTTCTCAACAGAGTGTTAAAAGTAGAACCGTCAGGCTTCTCTTGGCTCCTGTCTCTGTAATAAGACTCAGCTGTTCCTTTACTATAGGTTTCTGCTGGCTTATGAGAATAGCCTAGGCTGCTTACATGCTTTTCAGACTGCAACCAATTGCTACCATGTTGTCTGACTTTGTCCTGGCTTTTAACGTTAGCCTTCACTCTTTCTGGCTTCCCTTGCTAGCTGCTTCAAACCCACTGTGTACCTTGTGCTCTGGCTTTCTCCAGGGTAATTCTCTGTCCCTCTGCCTTCGGTTCCAAGGTTCTGCTTGGTCCTCTAAAAGCCTGTGCTGTAGCCTTGGGTCTCTCAGTGCTCCTGAATCCTTCTGGTCACAGAAGATTCTCCCTGCCCCTGAGTCTCCCAGGTACTTGCTTCGTGAGTCCAGTCTTCTCCTTAGTGGATCACAGCTGCTTAATTGCTCTCTCTCCAACTCTTCCTGGTCATGTCCTTCTGAGTCTCCTCCTGACTCTCTCTGTTTCTGAGTGCTTAACAAGCTGCCTGTGTACTGCACTGCCCGCCTCCTGCTTGGGCGTGCCCAATCAGGGACTTGGCTTCTCTCCTCCCCTGAGGTGAGGTGTGGTTCCTGATTAGCTCTGTGTTTTTTTCTCTCTGAAGAGAAAATCCTGCATTCTCTTGCAGTACCGGTTCTCTCCACCGGATCACTATCTGTTTCCATAGCATCTTGAGAGGCTTCTACGTCACAGTATGAAAGAACAGAAATGTTTCAGTATATGCATTCCTGAAGCCAAGGTTAACCTTGCAGTAGAAAAGTAACGAACTTAAGAACTATACCATTGTTTAAGCAATCCTAAAGCAGGGGGCCTGTTGCTAGGCTCCGGAGGGATTTCTAATTGGACAAATGAGGGAAATGTAAAACCAATGAGACGTTTGCATGTATCGAGTTGGAACCAATAGAAAGTTCTCATGTATCAAACTGAAAAAGAGGTATAAATGGTTATGTCTCTGTATAAACGTTTGCTCAGTTCCTTTTGAAGCTTTGACTGACTGGGCCTGTGCACATTAAACTGGCTTGGACCCTGTCAATTGACTCCTGGACTTATTCATTGATTGCACTTTGCCACAGCAGTTTTAGAGCCCACTGCAATATTTTCAGTGCTGCCTTTTCCTTAAAGGGTCCTTGGGTGAGTTTTGGAAGTTAGGGTTGGCATAGTAGATTTGTTCTTGGCTCTGAAGGATATTTTTTTTGTATTAATTTCCAATAGGCCTGGTACTTGGAGGGTTTGTATTGCCGTTACTGAGATCTTTGTTTGTATGGTTAATTGTATGGGGAAGTGGCCTAGCTTTGCTATGCACAAATTTTTGGGGAAGGGATGGGGGTGGGGGAGTCTGTGCATGCAGAATCCATATTTGGATTTGTGGAATAAAACTGCTTCCTAAGATGGCAGCCATTATCATGTGACCCAGGGACAGACTGCGTGTCTCTGATAAGAGCATGAAATGGCAGCCTCCTAGTGCGGCGCAGCAAGAAAAGCCAAATATAGATAATGATATGACAAAGGGAAATGTATAATGTATAGTACCCTATATGATTGGTAAAGCTCTACCTTGTTTGTACCAGGTTATATATATCCTGTAAAGTTTGTAACCTCCCAGACAGAAGCTTGACACTGAGTTGTTCAGTTGTCTCCCTGCAGCTGCTTGTAATTGTCTATAATTGTCTATAATAAACCCACAAAGGGGAAAGCTGTTGTCGCCTCAGATTCTCTGGTGATTCACGAACTTGTGGTGAGAAATTTCCTCCTGAAAAGGAAGGGGAATGCTCTACAGATTTAATACCATGTGGGAGAGCATATGTGTACTGGGGGTCTGAGGCGGGGATCGTGGCTGAATAGAGGCGGAAGAATGTGACCTCTTGTTCTCCTCCCCTTCCTTTGATGTGGCCTGCAGAAGGCAGATACTAAAGCCTGCACTGCTACCCTCTCTGCAGTTATTTGTTGGGGGCGGGGCGGGGCAGGAGTGCAGCAGAAGGCAGGAGAGGGGGGAGGGGCACAAGTAGCCTCGGTGGCAGGTTCTTCTCTTTCAAATAGCTGGCAACCCCTACAAATACCACAGTGCTTCGGAATGTTAGTTCAAAACCAGAAATGGAAAAAAGGTATCCTTCCTGGTGTTATAGCAAACGCTGTGAAAAGCTCTTATTCAATCACTCACCCACAGAAGGAAAACTCACAGGCAGGCTGGAATGCAAACAGGATCTTTAATGTGCACAGGATCAGACAGAGAGCCGGTACCCTCCACAAAAAAGTCTGAACCCCGAGGGACGGCCTACAATGCCTTATATACAGTACAGTTTTAAACTCATTCTACAATCCCATTTGCCACAGGTATTTCCTGCCCACCAATCAGCAGCCCCTGGGGAGGTACGTGGGTGACCTGTCCAAACCGGTATGCTCTGGTCTGTTGGTTTCAGGGCTAGGGCAATACGGTGCTCAGACCTGGAGTGGGGGAAGGGTGCCTACTGGAATCTCATTGTCTTTCTCTTAGCAGGCTGATTACCTCATGGCTTGCGGGGGAAGGGTCAGGCTGATCAGAGCCTCATGGCTTGCCGCATGGCTTGGGGGAAGGGCTATCTACAGCTACCTCATGGCTGCCTCATTCCCCCCTTTTTAAGTAAGACCTCAGCCGCTAGAGGCGGTTGAGGGCTGTATTACTGGAGGCAAGCCGCCTTGCGTTCTACCAGGGTGCCAAGGGTGGAAACAACCTGTAAGGAAAAAGGCACCTGGTTAAAATGTACGGTACAGCAATGGGACAAGTTAAGGTAGAGAGTTACGTATACAAAGGTCTGTCATGTTCAGAGCAGTTTGGGCAAATAATACTGCTGTGTTAGTAGTCTCTGCACTTGTTTGAAAGCAAGTCCGTATCAGGGATAGGAGTAAGGCTAAAGCACCTTTTTCTCAGTCTGATCCCGGTTTCAGGAAAGGTGTCTGTAAATCAGTCTCTCCGGTGGTCCAGAGTTCGTCGGCAGTCTGTTAGAACCCCGTACTGGGCAGAAGTGTCAAAGCGCAGGGGCTGGTTTGGAACTGTGACAGAAGTCCAGGCTGGAACAATTTCTGGTGCAGCGGCCTTGACACGAGAGTGATGGATCCTCGGAGCAACTTCACATCATTAAATTGCCTTCACCAGTTTACTGTCCATCAGTCCTTCCACATCATTAATTTCCTTCATCAGTTTACTGTCCATCAGAGTCCTTCCTCTCAATATATCACTTTATCCCTCACAACACTTTCCACCAACTACATACATAGGTCCTTCAGTTTACTTTTTCTATACTATACTAATGTATCCTTATCTGGCAAGGCTGCTAAAACAATTGTTAGAAACATAGTATTGTTGTAAACAGTGTCCATTTTCCACTAACTTAATTGGTGCAGTTCTAGATTGGCATGGGTGCTCATTCTAAATAGCGACTGTCTAAACAATCTTCAATATAAAACTATACATCAATTCCAATAGAAAGAAATATGGCTCCTAACATGACAGCCACATATCTCTCATGTATGACTAGAGTCTATTGTATACCTGGTTCCCAGTGAGAGTACTGTAGGAAACTTAAAAATACTTGGACCGATCTTGAAAATGCAGTGTCCACAAGGATTTATGTAAGCTATCCATTAATTATGGTGTCAAAAGAGATCCTCTTGAGGTGAGAGACTAAGAGGGTACAAGGCATTGGTGGTTGGGCCTCATGGCGATACTCCTTCTGGTTCTTCTTGGCCGGCAAGGCATTTGTGAATAGGCCTCATGGCAGTACTTCCTCGGGTTCTTCTTGGCCTATTCCCCCTTGCCTATTCATGTCTCTTCAGAGGCATAAATGTACAAGGTTCATGTTTTCTCAGGCCTTGTGGGTCCTCGAGGTACTTAGAGCAGTCTGAATTCCGGTGGCCCAGATCATCACACTTGGAGTAGCACGTTTATTGCCTTTTTCCTAGGCTGTCGTCTCACCTTCTGCCCCTCTCTCTCTCTCTCATTCATTTTCTCAAAGCTCTCCTGGATCATTGCTGACAAGTAAGATTTAGTTTTTATCCAATCAACTCAAGTTAATGTTATCATTATATTTGTAAATAATTAAAAAACACAGTTCCATCTTTCCACTAAATTTGCTCTGATATACTTGGGAACAAAGCAATTTCAGATCAGCCCCTTTCCAAAATTTAATATTTACTCATCTTATTGCTGTGTATACTGGACCTCTACATAATGTACTCCTACCAGTATATTTGGTAACAAAGTACAAATGTATAAACTAAAAGATTTGTATCTCACAGTGCTATAATATATTGTGCTCTTGAACTCTGGACACCAACATGTAAAATTCAAATACAGAAGGACAGGTGAATTTATTCTAAATAGCACCTATGATGTTACTGTCCTGTTCATCATTCATCAGCACAGAGCTTAACAAGGCAAAGTGATTACCTTGTATCTTATAGTTCAAAACAGGCATGGAACTGATACTTTTATAAGAATTATATCTAAAGTGCTGTATATCTTGTAGCGCTATATAAATGTTTATAGCTCTACGAGGTGTTTGCCACAATATATAAAATCCCCTTTTAACTTTTTTTTTTTTGTTTGCTTGATAGCATATAGCATTTAAACATATGACTATTGGCAGCCTATCTGATTGGAATACAAAGGTTTTCTTGATAAATTTTAGTAACCCTCCCCATTCCCCGTTTGTTCCCAGCCCTCAGGAGACATACACATGGTACACAATCAAGATCAGACATCTGAGAATGTTCAAGGGAGCCACCCCTCATGGTTTTAGATGTTCAAAATTCTTCATTGGAGGCTAGGTGAATTTGTTCTTTTGTCCTCTCTAATGGGTCTCCATTCATCTGCTAGAAGAATGACTCCTCCCTGATCTCTAGTATCTTCCTGTAGCCATGCAAACTGATTGGACGTGCATTTAACAAAGCAATTGGGGCCTGAGGCAGAGGATGGACTCAGTCCACAGGACCCAGGAGTCTGTATGTGTGTAACACTGTGGGGTAGGAAAACTTGAAGCAGAGCTGGAATCTACAGAATCCTCTCTAAACCCAGATTTAAATTGTGAAGCATGCACTGTAGGGGCGTTTTCTCTTTAGACTCTCCCGACCCCATGCTCTAATTTAGTTCAATAACTAAGCACAGTATACAATGTAGATCAGATCTTCTAACCTAATCTCAATTTGGGAAAAAATGCAATTTACAGTAAGAGAGAGAAGTATGCAATTTATAATACAGATCCTATCTAGACTCAATCCAGGAAAAATAATACAATTTATAATACAGACCCTATCTAGTCTTAACTCAGGACAACTAATACAACTTACAATATTTGGCAATTTACAAAATATATATATATATATACAAGCTAGCTATTCTTACAATGTCCACCAGATGGAGCTCCAGGATCACTTAAAACAAAGGGAATAGTAGTAATTACAGCTAATGTCCACTAGATGGAGCTCCAGAGTCACTTTAAGTATATTGCAGTGTAGCTTACACGTGGTCTTTTCAAGATGGCCGCCTCCACGTGCGTTCTACACCGGATTTCAGCTCTGTATTCACAGATAAGGCCAGGTTTTCTCCTCTAATGACTCTGTCTCTGCTGACTCTGGGCCCAAAGGGGAAAAAAAAAAAGGGATAGACATCGGGGCAGCATAAAATTACATCGGGGGTTCAAGGGAAGGCAGTAAATCCACACCGGGCAGCATGGAGGGCAGAATCTAACATCGGAGCACATGGAGAAGCAAGAATTCACATCGGAGAGCAGAAATTACATGGGGGGCTCAGGGGAGAGCAGTAAATCCACACCGGGCAGCATGGAGGGCAGAATCTAACATCGGGAGCACATGGAGAAGTAAGCATTCACATCGGAGAGCAGAAATTACATGGGGGGATCAGGGGAGAGCAGTAAATCCACACCGGGCAGCATGGAGGGCAGAATCTAACATCGGAGCACATGGAGAAGTAAGAATTCACATCGGAGAGCAGAAATTACATGGGGGGATCAGGGGAGAGCAGTAAATCCACACCGGGCAGCATGGAGGGCAGAATCTAACATCGGAGCACATGGAGAAGCAAGAATTCACATCGGAGAGCAGAAATTACATGGGGGGATCAGGGGAGAGCAGTAAATCCACACCGGGCAGCATGGAGGGCAGAATCTAACATCGGAGCACATGGAGAAGTAAGAATTCACATCGGAGAGCAGAAATTACATGGGGGGATCAGGGGAGAGCAGTAAATCCACACCGGGCAGCATGGAGGGCAGAATCTAACATCGGAGCACATGGAGAAGTAAGAATTCACATCGGAGAGCAGAAATTACATGGGGGGATCAGGGGAGAGCAGTAAATCCACACCGGGCAGCATGGAGGGCAGAATCTAACATCGGAGCACATGGAGAAGCAAGAATTCACATCGGAGAGCAGAAATTACATGGGGGGGCTCAGGGGAGAGCAGTAAATCCACACCGGGCAGCATGGAGACAGCACAGATTTACATCGGAGCACAAGGGGAAGACAGAAATTCACATCGGAGCAGCATGGGGAGGCAGAGATTCACATCGGAGCACATGGGGAGACAGAAATTCACATCGGAGCACATGGGGAGACAGGAATTCACATCGGAGCACATGAGGAGACAGAAATTCACATCGGGTAGCATAACGGAAGCACATTAGAGAACTCTCTCCTTGCAGTCACGCTTCAGAAAACTCCCCACAAGCAGAAAGGAAAGAAGAGAAGCAGCTATCTATTCTTTATCTCAGGTATGTTTAACTTATCAAGTGCTATATTTTGGTTACTTTTAGAAGTTTTCTGCAGCGCTTTTAAAAGATTCTTAAGAGTGGTAATATCCTAGGCAATTTTTAAATACCTTTTAAGGGGCCCAAGGTAGCAAAATGAATTGCTCTGATTTAGCAAAATGAATTGCTCTGATTTCTAGCAAAATTAATTGCTCTGATTTCTAGCAAAATTAATTGCTCAAAACTGGACGAACGATGGCTTCAGAAAACCCCCCCGGGGGTCCCTACTAGGACCGTTCGTGCGGGTGATCGGGCCGCTACAGGTTCCTAGAATTTACTAGGAATTACAGACGGAGTACAGAATGTAGCAGTACTCACCAGAGCTCTGATCAGACAGGTAGTTTGGATGCCAGTCTATCCAGCCGGTTTTCAATCGGGGATTCAGCCGCAGGGACCAGCTGTCCAGACAAATCAAGGTGTCCTTCCGAGCACAAAGTGGCCCGGGGGCGCCAAGGACCGTTAATCACCTGGAGGGGCCGGTCCCTGACTGGTGGAGGCCCAGATGCTGCAAAGGCAGAAGTCTTCCCACCGTGGGTGTGATGAGAGAGGCTTTTCTTTTAATATTTCCCGGCCAATGCACCAAAATGTTATAGCAAACGCTGTGGAAAGCTCTTATTCAATCACTCACCCACAGAAGGAAAACTCACAGGCAGGCTGGAATGCAAACAGGATCTTTAATGTGCACAGGATCAGACAGAGAGCCGGTACCCTCCACAAAAAAGTCTGAACCCCGAGGGACGGCCTACAATGCCTTATATACAGTACAGTTTTAAACTCATTCTACAATCCCATTTGCCACAGGTATTTCCTGCCCACCAATCAGCAGCCCCTGGGGAGGTACGTGGGTGACCTGTCCAAACCGGTATGCTCTGGTCTGTTGGTTTCAGGGCTAGGGAAATACTGTGCTCAGACCTGGAGTGGGGGAAGGGTGCCTACTGGAATCTCATTGTCTTTCTCTTAGCAGGCTGATTACCTCATGGCTTGCGGGGGAAGGGTCAGGCTGATCAGAGCCTCATGGCTTGCCGCATGGCTTGGGGGAAGGGATATCTACAGCTACCTCATGGCTGCCTCATTGGAACGGGGTAACCCGGCAGCTCTGCAATTCCCTTCTGTTTTCCCCCCTTTGTCCACCTCTGTACCATATTATGGATACCTGCTTATAGAAAGACAATTTATATCTGAATCTAGGCCAGGGTTTCTCCTCTGTTTCAGCTTGCTAAGATCAGAAGTGCAGTTAGCAGGGTGTAGCTGCTTTCTTCTAGCTCAAAGCAATCCCCCCCATCAGGGAGAAGTTCCAGAAGTCTGGCCTGCACCATGGAAGTCTACAGAGTGAGAGATTTGGAAAACCATCCTGCTTTATTCTTGCCTTGAAAAAGTTGAAGACAAGCTATGTTTTCTGTTACTGTTTTAGCTGCTGTTGAGAATACTACAGAGTTGCCAGTTCCAGGATTGAGATTTTTTTGGCCAGTTCTTCTTTTAAATTTGCATTGCAATGCAGCATGATATTTGTAGTCCCTGATTTTACCCATCAAAATCAGTGCTGCAAGTCCTATAAGCATCAAGATGAGCTTCTCAGAAATCCGGCTTAAAATCTCTCTCTTGGAACTTGGGAACTGGCAACTCTGGCAACCAGTTATGATAGTTAACTGGTGTTGCATATCTCTGCAGTTTTTCCCAACTGAAGCTGCTTATAAAGTTTGATGCTTAAAAGTGGTGTCCGCTACCTCCCAGATAGGGATGTGCACAGGTAAAACATTTTCAATTTGTTTTCTGGAAAATTTTGCTTACTTCTTCCAGTTTGTTTCACACGTTTGTGTTAACAAAAGCTTTTTAGTATGCAGAAATTGACTGTATGCATGTTATTTTGTAGGTTAGTGAGCATTAAGTCAATTTTGCAGGCACTAAACATTTTAAGATGCCTTAATGAACTGAATGCACACTAACAAATGTGTATCCCGACTCGCTTGAATGAGAGCAACGGAAGGCAGCGGGGGATAAAAGTAACTCAATTTTTAACATTCAGTCCCTTGCACCATTTCCTGAATAGAGCCAAGGAGGACTGATTAGCAGACTGTTCTGTACATTGCTGATTCAAGCACATCAGCAATAATACCAGCTCCAGTTGCTGATGCTACTAGTCAGAACTGGCAGACCTGTAGCCAAACCAGTGCAAGAAATTTACTTCAGTAGGATGTGATATACAGAAGACTCAGAAGTCTACCTGTTAATCACTGAGAGAGCAACAGCATTCTCCCAATGGCCTACAGTGTGGGGTGCGGTGAGGGGACTGAGGTCACCTGTACTTCATTGCTATCAGATGCCAGCACAGACTATAAAAAAGCAAAAGCTGTCATCAGGAATCTTTCATGCCTTGCCAGAGTACCTGTTGGAAGAGGTTCTGGGTACAGTGCATTGACCTGAACTCTTCAAGCAGAGGATCATACCAGGGGGAAAATAGTGTCACTGTTCTAGATGCTTTCTAGTCCAATTGCCATATGTTGATTACAAAACATTTCCTGTAACTGTTAATCTGTCTCTCTCATTGCTCTTGAGGAATTTTAGCACATTCTTCCATACAGAACTGTTTCAAGTCTGACATTTGACTGCTTCCTTCTTGCACGAACAGCTTGCTTCAGAACTTGCCACACAATTTCAGTGGTGTTTAGGTCAATGCAATACATGAAATGACTACTTCAGCCATTCTATTGTAGATTTACTCAAAAGATTAGGTCCTTGTTTTGCTGCATGGCCAACCTTTGGTTTAGTTTCAGCACATGGACAGAAGACCTGATATTATCTTCCTGAATTTTCTGATATAAAGCAAAATTCATGGTTCCATCAATGACGGCAAGCCATTTGGGTTCTGATGCAGCAAAGAAGCCCCACACCAGCATTCTTGACAGGATGAGGTTCTTACCTTGGAAAGATTTGCTATTTTGAGTGAAAAGTTCAATTTTATACTCCTCTGTCTAGAGAAAATCATTCCAGAAAACCTGTGGTAGGCAGCAATGCCTTTTTTTTTTAGTTCAGTGGTTTCTATGTAGCTATCCTCCCATGAACACCATTCCCATTCAGTTTTTTTGTTCTGATAGTTGGCGCATAAACCCTCAGCTACAACTAGAGAAGCATGCTGATCATTAGATGTTAGTCTGAAGTTCTTTATGGTTTAGTAGATTATTTTGCAGTTCACTCTTAGGCTGATCTTGGCAGGATGACCACTCGGGCTAAGGCACCGTGGTCTTCAGTTTTTACTATTTGTAGATTGTCCAGACAAATGAGCATGAACTACTCTTTTTCAAAAGTCCTTGGAAATTTATTTTGATCATGGGCATGTGTTCCCGTTAACGTTTATGGTGATGACCAAACTCAAAACCCTGTGAACCTTTATACAGGATAGGATGTAAGCATTCGCTTTCATTTTCACACACTGATTCTGAATGAGTCTTATTGTTTCTACATTGTACATTATTGTGATTTAAGAAACTGACTTAATTTAGATCCTTTTTATAGCATAAGAAAAGATTGGTTTGAATTAATCAGGAATATCATGGTATGAACTTGTAATTTTCATTATTATACTTGGGTTTATAAACATTTTCACAGCATTAAACAGTACCTGCACTATGTTATAATGCACTGACTTAATTATTCTCAGGGTCAATGATTATATTACTGCAGTCTGCCTGCAGTCATATGATCTTGGTTGTTAATATGAGAACCCTACTGGAATTCCTATAGTATGTCTCAGTTTGAATTCAGAGATTTTTGTCAATTAGTTGGTTGATTCCTTTGGTATCATTTTGCCTTAGCCTGTGGAACTCTTGACATTTTCTTATATTACTGTATGTCTCCACAGCATTCTGCAGATACTTCAAATCAAAGTTCATGAGGCAGAAAAAAGCAGATACAGGTGCCAAGGGGGCCTAGGGGGCATAAGAACATAAATGTCATACTGGGTCATACCAAGGTCCATCAAGCTCAGTATCCTGTTTCCAACAGTAGCCAATCCAGGTCACAAGTACCTAGCAGGTACCCAGAGTCCACAGCTTTCACAATGCTCTTCCTAGGGTAAGCAGTGGATTTACCAGGTCCTCTTTAATATTGGTTTATGGACCTTTCCTCCAGGAACGTGTCCAAACCTTTTTTAAACCCAGCTACACTAACAGCATTTACTACATCCTCCAGTAACGAATTCCAGAGTTTGATTACGCATTGAGTGAAAAAATATTTTCTCTTATTAGTCTTAAATGGGTTACATTGTAGCTTCTTTGCTTGTCCTCTAGTCTTTCTACTTTTTGATGGCGTAAACAACCGATCTACATTAACCCGTTCCACTCCATTCATTAATTTATAGACTTCTATCATATCTCCACTCAGTTTTCTCTTTTCCAAGTTGAAGAGCCTTAACCTTTTAAGCCTTTCCTCATAGGGGTATCCTTCCATCCCCTTTATCATTTTGGTGGCTCTTCTCTGTACCTTTTCTAACTCTGCTATATCCTTTTTAAGATATGGTGACCAGAATTGCACACAATATTCAAGGTGCGGTCGAACCATGGAACGATACAGAGGCATTATAATATCCTTGGTTTTATTCTCCATTCTTTTCCTTATGATTTCTAGCATTCTTTTAGCTTTCTTGGAACTATGATCTGTTGAATTGGTGCCTAAGGGTGAGAAGACCCTTTCATTGAATTCATCCTAAAAATGAAGGGGAAGTACTCAGGATTTCTCGCTGCTGTCACCTTGGACGCTCACTGTGAGTGAGGCAGAGAGGTTAGTCTCCACTTCATGACCTGCAAACCTAAGGGCCTTGGAGGTCCTTGTAAAGTGAATGGAGTGAGCTCTCAAGAGTTTGGGTCAATCTGGAATTTGATATTACAAAAGCTGGTTAACCATGCCAGTCTGAGTTCCTTGATGTTGTGTGGTTTTAAGTTGATGTCTACTCCTGGAGGCTCTATGGATAGCTGTCTATGTTGTGATTATCCCCTGGGTTTTCTTGGGAAAGTTTATTTTTTTAACTAGATTTATATACCATGTTTCTACCAGCCAAAGCAGTATATATTCAGGTACTGTATATATATTTTTACCTTGTCCTTGAAGGGCTCACAATCTATGTTTTTGTACCTGAGACAATGGTGGGTTAAGTGGCTTGCCCAAGGCTGCAAGGAGCACCTATGGGTCTAGAAACCCCAGTCCTTCTAGCTCAAAGTTGCAGTCCTCTAGCAGGATTTGAACCCCTGGCCCTCTGTCCTGAGGTAACTTGCCCCAACTACTAGGCCACTCCCCCATATGTATTATCAGAAATAGATTACTAGGCCTTTTTTGCACACATATCTAGTTGTAAATATCGCAATAAAACTTAAATGTAGAAGAAATAAAGGATATCCTATCCTTTTTATCCTTTATTTCTTGTACATTTAAGTTTTATTGCGATATTTACAACTTCATTTTGGGAGCTCTACCTTTTGCTAGGTACGAGAGAAGCTTTTGCTTTCTCCCCTGGAGTAACTACGACTTTAAATATCCTGTTCTGTTTTTACATATTGTTTTTTATTTGTAAATGTGCAGTAAGGAGAAGAAATAACTTTACAATCTATACAATTAAAATGAGCATTTTTCATTTAACTTACAACTAATAAAACTAGAATGTCAGTCTTTACATTTAACTGAATCTGGCTCTCAGAACCACAGCTGCTGTTGCGATCGGCACACACGCAATATATTCAGGCGCTTTTGCCGTTAGTATGTCTTCCTTCAAGAGCGTTTTTACTCATTCACTCATCAATGGTATCTGGTTCTTGGTATTTATAACCTATGGGGAATCCTCAAAACTATGATATTCCACGGGTGTATATGTTTTATCCTGTTTTTAAACACAATTTTGGTTTTATGATAAGATGATTATAGTGTCAGTTCCTGTATTCAAAATCAGTACGGTGTTTAGGATTAAACACGTAACAGGGATTGAGCATTTTTTCATTTATTCATTTTTTTCAATGATTATCAATTTTTAAATTTAAAATGACATATATATTTTTTAAATATAGCCGCTTGTACAATTAATATACATGCAATCTACTCTGGGGCATTTGCTGGTACTGCGGGTGCTTTTTCCAAGATGCAATTAGAGCGGTCTTAATCATGTTTCCACTAAGGGGGTCTCTTTCTTGGTGTGGATAACAAAATATTTTTTTTCAAAATCCCTTGGTCTTTTAGTTTTTACAGTTATTCTGATAATACCTCTCATATAATTGTTTTTACACCTCTGCAGAATGTTTCCTGTAATCGTGGCCCTTGATTCTCAGTGGTAAAACTCCTTTGCACAGCTAAGATTTTTAACATTAGTTATAACAAAGAACAATATAGTTTTTACTTTCTCTTCCAGTGGCAATAGCTTTTTATACTAACAGAATTTTGCAAGGTATCACTACAACTTTTATCATGTCCTCCTCATCTCTTTTCTACTTTTTCTTCTCTTTATTTTATTATTTTTCTTGTTTATGTGGCACATTTATATGTATGCCTTTTCCTTTTCATTTCTCCGGGCCAGTCCAGGGAAGGTTAGGTTGTCAATCCCCTTCAGCAGCTGAGGATATGAAGACATCAAGTTTTCTTGAGCCGTGAAGCCACTCCCCCTCAGGTCAACTGCCAGTCTTTCATTCCTCAGCAGCTGAAAAGGATCGTTATTAGCTCTCTCCTCCAAGTGTTAAAGTTTGTTTTAATTCTTCTATTACTTTAATTGGCTCTAGCAGAGCTGAGTTGGCTTTATAGTCCTACCTTTAATACTTTATATAATTTATTCAAATGTTTCTTCCTAGCAGCGGAACAAAACTTTATTGAGTCAGCTGGAAGAGGAAGTATCGGGGCTTATATGATTTTATCTTTGAATATATGCCTTTGAATATATACCTAATCATTTACATATGAAAAAAAAAAAAAAATTAGATATAAAAGAAGAGGAGTATTTAATTATAAATTTTATGAAACGGAAGATTATACATTCCTCTATTTCTGTAGGACTATAGAACATATTCAGTTTATAGGAGTTGATGTTATGTTTTATTTCGATTCAATATTATTATGCTGCTTTGTCAAAAAGAAGACTGGCAGTTGACCTGAGGGGGAGTGGCTTCACGGCTCAAGAAAACTTGATGTCTTCATATCCTCAGCTGCTGAAGGGGATTGACAACCTAACCTTCCCTGGACTGGCCCGGAGAATATTCAAGGAAAGATAATTAGCAGGTAAGATCTAATTTCATTTTGGATGTCATCAATGTACTCAGTTTAGTTATCTTCTTATAATGTTTATGGTACAACACTTTGACAATTTATGTATATTATGCATGTGGGTATCTTTTAATTACCTTTTTCTACTGCATTACTCTTTTATTATTGGTTTAGAATATGATTTTATTGTTTTATATTCTTACCATAATATTTATATTGTTGTTTTATTGTTTTATTATTTTAATATTATAATTTATTTATTACTGTTTTAATTGATATTTAAGTATATTATTATGTAGTCTCATTTTTAACTGTACTTTTTTGAGGTTTGCCTCCTAAAATCCCCCTGAAGAAGACCTATGGCCAAAACGCATAGGGGTCAATAAAAGGGGTTTGTCAATACCTGAAAATCCTCCACTCTTGGTACCAGCTTCTTTTGTTCTTATTTGATGGAAGACATGGAAGGATCATCTCAGCACAGCACTAATTTGTTCATGGAAAGTTAGGGCATTATAAAGGATGACATCAAGGTACTTAAAAGAAGACACAAGTGAGATGGGTGTCCCATTAATTAACGGGCAAGATGCAAGACAGTTGTAGAACCAGTAAGCCAGGCATTAAGTTTCAGATGGTTATTTCTTAGCCAGAGAGCCATCTGGGAAAGGCAAGAATTCACCATGGTGAGGTCGGGAGATGCTGGATGCATGTGAAAGAGTAGTAATATATCATCCACACAGTAATAGGCGGAGATACCAAGCTGTTGTATGAGTATGGCCCATAGAGCTAGGAAGATATTGAAAAGAAGGGGGGCTAGGACAGAACCCTGGGGAACACTGCAATTGAGGCAAAAATGAGTGGAGGTGGAGGATCTGAAACTTACGGAATATGAATACTCAAAAAGAAAAGAATGAAACCAATGGAGGACAGTGCCATGGAGTAACTGAGAAAGTAAAATGGAGTGATTAGCCAAGTCAAAGGCAGAGAATAGATTGAGAAAAATGGCCAGAGAAAAATTACACTTGTAAATTGTTTCACGGGCTTCCCCTCAGCCGTCTCTTTTCCAGGTTGAAGAGCCCTAACCTTTGTAGCCTCTCTTCATAGGAGTAGCCTTCCATCCCCTTTACCATTTTGGTTGCTCTTCTCTGTACCCTTTCTAATAACGCTATATCCTTTTTAAGATACGGCGACCAGAATTGCACATAATATTCAAGGAGCGGTCGTACCATGGAACGATACAAAGGCATTATAATACCCTTTGTTTTATTTTCCATTCCTTTCCTTATGATACCTAGCATTCTATTTGCTTTCTTGGCTGCCGCTGCACACTAGGTGGAGGGTTTTAACATGTTATCCACGATGACTCTTAAATCTTTTTCCTGGGTGGTGGTTCCCAATGTGGAACCTTGCATTGTGTAACCATAGTGTGGGTTGTTCTTTCCTAGGTGCATAACTTTGCACTTGTCCACATTAAATTTCATCTGCCATTTGGATGCTCAGTCTTCCAATTTATCCAGATCCTCCTGCAGTTTTCCACAATCCTCTTAGGTTTTAACAACTTTAAACAGTTTTGTGTCGTCTGCAAATTTGATAACCTCACTAGTTATTCCCTTTTCCAGGTCATTTATGAATATGTCAAAAAGTAGCGGACCCAGTACAGATCCCTGGGGTACTCCACTATTCACCTTTTTCCATTGGGAAAATTGGCCATTTAGCCCTACCCTCTGCTTTCTATCTTTTAACCAGTTCCCGATCCACAATAGTACACTGCCTCCTATCCCATGACTTTTTAGTTTGCCAAAAGTTTCTGAGGGACCTTGTCAAAGGCTTTCTGAAAGTCCAGATACACTATATCAACTGACTCACATTTGTCTACCTGTTTATTCACACCTTCAAAAAAACATATCAGATTAGTAAGACAAGATCTTCCTTGTCTAAAGCCATGTTAGCTGTCTCCCATTAGGCCATGATTATCTACATGCTGTGTAATTTTGTTCTTTATGATGGTTTCTACCATTTTCCCCAGTACTGACGTCAGGCTCACCGGTCTGTAGTTTCCCGGATCACCCCTGGAACCTTTTTTAAAAATTGGTGTTACATTGGCGATCCTCCAATCTTCAGGTATTACAGATGATTTTAATGAAAGTTCACAGATTACTAATAGCAGGTCTGCAATCTCATATTTCAGTTCTTTCAACACTCTTGGATGTGTACCACCGGTCCAGGTGATTTGCTACTATTCAGTTTATCAATAGTTGTAATACATCTCCCCGGTATAGCGATATTTCTCTCAATTCCTCTGAAGTATCACCTTTAAATACCACTTCAGTCATGGGTAACATCCCTACATCTTCCTCAGTAAAGACTGAAGCAAAGAATTCATTCAGTCTCTCCGCTATAGCCTTGTCTCCTCTTACTGCCCCTTTTACCCCTCTATCATCTAACAGTCCAATTGACTCTCTCACAGGGTGTGCATGTGTGAAAGTGGTGTAAAATCACATATCTGCACCACTCAAAATGGACATGATTAATAAAAATGGGCCTCAAGCAGAAGTAAGTGCAGAAAAGCACAGGGACTGATAGTCATGTGCAAGGGGAGCACCATTTCACAAAGTTACACATTGTAAAAATTGATGCAGAAACCCAGAAGCTTTTAAATGCAGCCATTTCACAACATGTATGTCTGTACAAGACTGAATTTAAGATTTTGGAACCCATAGACAAGACCAGACAGTTGATCCTAGAGGGAGGGAAAGGGGATAGTAATGATCCCAAAAAGATTGGAGAATCATAAGAAAAGCAGAGGGAAGTCACAGTGCTACAGTAGCGCCCCTTTGAAGAAGCACATGCACATGGCCCCAAAGGAATTGGGAGCAGGCTCCTCTCTGGCACATTCAGAATTTGGCACAATTTCTCCAAATGGGTTAGTTTTGCACACGTAAATGCCTAACACACAATATCCTAGGGACTAAAATACACCAAAAATAATCTCCTACATGGAGTTCCCTATATATAATCAATCAGATGGACAAGAAGCTCATAAAATTATAGCTTACCAGCTATCCGATGTAAGGAGCAAAAGATCTCCGTATAATTTACTTCCCCCTCTATACAGCTAGGGACAACTCCCTTGCTGGTAGGGGATATAGCAATTTAACATCACAGGCGCTGTTCCCTCTAAGCTGTGTGCGTGTGCGCGTGCACACACCTCGCCGAGCGAGCACACATACTTTACAACAGAGCGCTCAAAAATTACGGTAGAATACAACACAGACATCTTAAAAATTGAAAGTTGTTGTGTATTTACGGTTTTCACAAGTTCTACAATATTTTCTAGTGCAATCTTATAGACCTTCAGGATATAAGATCTTTGGTCTTAAACTTTAATTGGCACATTGAGAAACTTCCACTTCCGTACTTTGGCTTGCGACATGCGTGAGTAGTCCAGTTGTAATCTGTAATTCGAATTGCATTATTAAATTTTTTATTACATTGAAAACTGAAAGAAGTTAATTTTAAAAATGTCAAAACCGATAGCGATGAGAGGTGCAAAATGTAAGAGAAGGCTGGAGCTTTTAAGCCTCAATGGCTTGAAGAAATTGTTGAAACAGAGACACCGAAATCTCGGGATAAAATGTGTGTTCAACTGCGTGAAATATTCACTTACGAAGAGGATGACGAAGTAGTCTGTTTATACTGCTGAGATGCAAAAACCATCGGAGAGTTTTCGAGTGGCAAATTTTGGGATGATGTGTGGAAACTAAACTTTTTGAAACAACATCTTTCTAGTAAGTCTCATACTGAAAGTGTTAAACTTAGAGCTAAAAATCCAAATTTAAGAGGAGGATTATTTGACTTGTTGCTTGAGAGCACTGCTGAAAAAGAGAAAAGGCAAATTAGTAATGAATGGAAGCGTTCTACACCAGAAGAAATTAAAATTCTAATTGATAGTGTTTTGCTGGCTGTTCGGATGAATATTTCCATGCTCTCTGTTCAAGATATTAATGAACACATGTCCAAGTACATAACCATATCTGAAAGCTGGAGAAGCAAAAACTATTCATTTGAATTTCTTGAAATTATCAACATCAATGTCCAAGATAAGCTCATAGCAGATGTTGCATCAGCAGCGTATCATACATTAACTATTGATGAAAGCACAGACATTTCTGTCAACAAATACTTAATTCTGTACTTCAAATATCAGCCAGTAAATTCTTGTCTGTATAAAACTTCTTTTGGTGGGATGCTACAGTTGGAAGCATGTGATACTGCATCAATAGTCAGTGCACTCTGGGAATTCTATGGGAAAAACAAGCTTGACCTTAACAAAATGGTCATGTTTACTTTGGATGGTGCCTCTGTCATGTCAGGCAGAATAAATTGTGTTGCTGCGCAGCTAAAAAAAAACATTTCACATTTAGTGCAGCAGCATTGTGTTGCCCATCATGAAGATTTGGGGATCTCTGAATCATGGAAGGAAGTAATGTTGATGAAAGAAGTTGAAACTTTCATGAGAACTGTTTACACAACCTTTTGTCGATCTTCTACTAAAAGGTCACAATTTAAAGAATTAGCAGATGCTTTTGAATGCGAGTCAATTGCTTTTAGACCTCTGAACGAAGTGTGGTGGTTATCTAGACATTTTGCTCTTCAAGCAATTATTCGAAATTATAATCCATTATTAAAATACTTTGAAGAAGAGAAGGATAATGACCCCATTGCAAAGTAGTGTTATAAAAAGCTAAACAGCCATCAATTCCATATAACACTGCAAATTTTGAATGATGTTTTATCTGAACTAGCTTCATTAACAATGGCATTTCAAAAATGTGGGCTAACACCACTGGAAGCATATCATCTTGCACAGGGTAAGCTGAACAAAATCTGAATGCAATATTTGGGTGACACAGTAAAATGGAGTGATAATATTAAAAATCTTCTCAACAAGATACCTGAAGACGTTTCAGTGGATACTGGTTACACACTTATTTTCATTAATATGCTGTGTCTGCATTTAGGGGAAAGATTTCCTGAAAATGAAATTGAGGAATGTTCTGCTTTTGACTTGACAGCAATAGCACAGTGTGATTATGAATTTGGAATTGAAAACGTCTGATCACTCTGCTTAAAGTACAAACAATTTCTTATGGAGGTAACTGGAGCAGGTCGGACTCGATGCTCCCTCGAGACCTTAGCCTATGGCTTATCCATAGTTCTTCATCCCCACCCCCCCTCCCTACCATAAAACACTCGAACACCGATTTTGGTAAAAACGCTTGGTCGCAGCTTTATTAACCAATACAATGCATAACAGTAAACAGCTAATAACCATCATTATTTTAGTCCCAACGGAATGAGGCCTCACCAGCCATGTCTATAGCAAGGTAGGGCCCGCCTCCGCTTTCCTCACTTCTCTCCCCCTCCGGGCACCCGACTTTGCCTTATCATTAGCAAAAGCCCGCCCAGAGGTTCTCCGGGTCGGGGGTACCCCACCCCCGTCACAAGTTTAGCCAAGGCTCTGGACCCCGGAAACCTCCGGGATCCCGCCACCGGCGCGGGCAACCTATTCACCCCGTGCCGCCCCCCCTAAAGTTGCGACCAGCGAGCGTCTCTCAACACTACCCACTCCAGGGCCTCCTGCCAATCGTTTAATAACAAATCAAGACCCACTGGGGATAAATGCACCCCATCGGTACCATATAATCCCGCACAATCTACCTCCACCCAAGGATGAAGCACTTGGTACCCCCCATGTGCACAGACCCAACGGCCAATCTGCCTGTTAATCTTTGTAAGACCACGAGACCAACGTCTCTGGTTGCGACAACTAGGCCGCTGTATAATGTCCGACCATATCAATATGACGCCCGGAAATAACTGCAGCACTTCTTCCAGATCTCTCTGCACCGCTCTTATCAATTGTCTGCAGGTCCACGCTGCCAGGTCATTGCCTCCCAGGTGAAGTAACATCAGGTCCGGTGCCTGCTGCAGTCCCTTGTGGTGCCGCAGCAAAGGGAGCAACTGCGTCCAACGGAGACCTCGCTCACCCAGCCATAAAACCGACACCACTGTGGGATCCAGTCCAAGATTCGCACCCGCCGGTCGAATCGCCGCACGCCTGCCAGCCCAATGCACAAAGGAATGGCCGATCAGCCAACAGCCATGAGGAACTCGTACTCTATCTGCAAAAGAAAACACACAATTAGCCCCCCCACCATCCCCACCACCCTTTACAAACGGACATATCCCCGAAACGCTTAAGAGCGCCATCGCCCAATGCGTTGCACCTCCTGGTCGGACAAGCCAGCTGCAGCTGCACTCGTGGCTGCCCCTATGCGGAAGGAATGGGAAGCAAATTGATGTGACACCTCTCCCACCTGCCGCAAGGCCATTCTTAGCACCGCAGACACCTGTAAACGTGTCAGCAGCCGCTCATCCTCATGTATAAAGATCGCACCCTCCACCTCAGGTCGGGCCTGCAAGTATTTCCGCAGAGCCGCCACTGCGCAGGTCTGTACACCCTCCATCTCCTGAAGCACCACCCACTGGCCCTGCCCTTGCTGGTCAGTCTTTGAACGTGCCAGGAGCACCCTAACCAACCCTTTCTCCACCTGCACATGTTGTCGCTGTAACCCACTATCCCTTCCCGACCTCCTGGAGTGCGCTAATAATTCCCCCATACGGAAGGCCCCAAAAAACGCTAAACAAAACACCGCTTTGAACAACCCCGCTTCATAGGCCGACTCCGACACTCCTGGGAGCGCCTCACATAACTTCACCAGCAGGTCGTGCGTAATCGGCCGCCTGCTGTCGTTGGACACTGGGCTCAACCTGCCCCACCCCTGCATCAATTTCCGAGTTAAAAACCCACACCCGTCCTTTAAACACCCAGCCGCCCTTGCAAAAAACACAAACCCTGCTAAATGGGAATGCACTGCCGCCCTGGACCACCCTTTTGTCTTTGCATCTGCTACATAACCTGCCAACATCCAATCCGATACCGCATCCAGTCGCCATCCCCGATCCCGTAAGAATTCCTCCACTTTGTCACAGCCCGTCAGGTACGCTGACCAAGTACTTCGCGCCACCGAAGAACGCAGCAACCTCAGCATCTCTGCAGGCCAATCCTCCACAAGTGCTCTGGGACCCGCAAGCCACTCTCCTCGGCCTCCGGGGCCAGCTTCCGGAACCGGTCCCACTGAAAACGAGACAAAGCATCCGCGATATCATTAGTACAACCCGTAATATGGCGAGCTTTGATCACTACATTCAGCCTTAAACACGCCAATACCACCTCCCTCATTAAATCCGCAACCGGAACACATCTCGGACTGTACTGGTTAACGATACTCACCACCGCCTCGTTGTCACACCACCATAGTACTCTTCTGTTACTCAAACGCTCCGGCCACAATTCCAGTGCTACACGCATGGGAAACAACTCTAGAAAAGCAATATTGGTGACCAAACCCGCATCCTGCCATGTTTGCGGCCACCTATCCGCACACCATGCCCCCGCAAAATAGATGCCTAAACCAGCCCCACCCGCTGCATCCGAGAATAGCTGCAAGTCCCCTGACGACATCTCCGCCGCCATCAGCAGAGAAGTGCCGTTGAATTCCTGTAAAAATATGTCCCAAATCCGCAAATCTTCCTTCATAACTGGGGACACCCGAATCCTATGGTGCGGCTTCCGTACACCCGCCATCGCCCCTGCTAACCTCCTCAGGAATACCCTACCCATCGGTATGATACGGCAGGCAAAATTCAATACACCCATCAATGCCTGCAACTCCCTCAAGGTCAACTTTCTGGAAGCCATCGCATTGGCCACTAGTACCCGCAGCTTCACCACCTTTGCCTGTGGCAGCCTCGCTACCATTTCCCGCGAATCCAACTCTATCCCCAGGAACATCAGCGTCCTAGCTGGCCCCTCCGTTTTATTCTCAGCTAAAGGCACTCCCAATTCCCGAGCCAAACTGGTGAAACCCTCCAGCAGCCGCCTGCAATCCCCTGACCGCTCTGTTCCTACAAAGAAAAAGTCGTCCAGATAATGCACTACATTGGCACAACCCACCTCCTTTACCAATGCCCAATGCAAAAAGGAACTGAATTTTTCAAAGTAGGCGCAAGACACCGAGCATCCCATTGGCATACATCTGTCAAAATAAAAGTGACCCTCAAAGCAGAAACCTAGCAAGGGAAAACTACTGGGGTGCACTGGCAACAGACGGAATGCCAATTCTATATCTACCTTCGCCATCCAGGCTATCTCCCCTGCCGTCCTCACCAGTTCCGCCGCTCGATCAAACGAGACATATCTAACCGTACAGCTATCACGTGGAATGTGATCGTTGACTGACGTTCCCTCCGGGAATGATAGATTATGGATTAAGCGGAATTTTCCTTTTTCTTTTTTGGGAATAATGCCCAACGGAGACACTACTAAATCAGGGAACGGCTTATGCACAAAGGGGCCCGCAATCCGCCCCTTCTCCAGTTCCTTGGATAGCTTCTCTCGCACAACCGAAGCCCAGCGACGAACGGAATTGGAATTACGCGACGTAGCAGCCACCACCGTCCCCTCTACCGGGATAATAAAACCCTCCCGAAAACCTCACTCCAACACCCCCCTATCCCCCCACCGCGGGTACAACCTGAGACGAGCGAGTAATGCTTCTAACCGTATCGGGGTGGCTGCCAGGCTGTACTCCGTCCCGCTACTTGAGGACGGTCCCGCTAAGCTGGGCTGTCCCCTTCTTAACACATCTCGCTGCCGAATGTTCCCCCCCACAGCTTGAACATGAATGCCGGAATTTACAATCCGGGAAGGGGCAGGATGTTTTATTGAACCGCCAACATACATCCCCCGTACCCATAACGACACTCTTTTGCTGTCCGGGGGGAGCCGCCGGCCGAAAGGACCGCCTAGGACCCCCAGGCGCCCCGCCTCCAACCTTCCCCCCCGCCCCCCCTCCTCCCGGCTTCGTGGACATCTGGGTAAGCCACAGGTTAATATCCTGCGTACCCCATGACAAAAAACGATTTTCCTCCATCTTATCCCGAAACGTCTCGTCGTAGTTTAACCACGACCAACCCTCATGCGTCTGAGCCGCCTCAAGAATAGAGTCCGCATATGCCAACAGCATACCGTACTGATCCGGAAATGAATGACCCCACACGCTTGCTAACCGTAAAAAGGCTCTCGTCCAGTTCACCACATTTCTAGAAACCTTCTTGACGCGACCCGCCTTCTCGTCCTCCTTCCGTTTCTTCTTGCTATCCCCGGACCGCCGCAGCCCTTCCAGCAATCGGAAGATATCAATATAGCGCCGTTTTCGAATCCTGTGCCGTAACTTTCTCGGTACCCCCTCCCATAACTCAGAATATGCCGCCAACGACGGGGCACGCCCTCTCACGTTGTCCGCACTGCCATCCTTACGGCACACTTCCTGCCCATCCCCGCCAACAGACGAAGACTCCGACCCCGTGGAAGACGAAGACGAAGAAGATGTGTCAGACCCCCGTCACCGCCGATATCGGTGTTTCCGTTTTTTAAGCGCCTTACCCCCCGATCCAGCCCCTCCCTCACCCCCTCCCCCAGTTCCCTCCAGTGGCTCACCCGCAACTACTGGTTCCTCGACCTGCTCAGGAGCCGCCGCTGGTTCCGCCGTGCCATCCGTCCTGGTAGGCATCTGCTGCTCCGGTCCCCTCTGTCCGCTGCCGCCTGGCATTGCCGCATACGGGATCATCGCCGGTACCTGCAGGGACATAAGAGAGAAAACCGGGGGAGGGGCCATAGCTGGCCAAGCCGGCTGCCAAGCCCCCAACCATTCTGTCCCGGAAGACCCTTGTCCACTGCCCATCCAATGCTGCCAAGACCCCACCCTTCCCCCTAGCTGTTCCCCCGCATACCCAGCCATTCCCCCTCTCCCTGGGTGACTGTACGGCCATCCCCCATGCCCTGCCGTCGCCCCGGGACCACCCCTACCGCCCCACCATCCTACCCCCATATCGCCCAACATCCCCAACCCTTGAGGACCCACTGTCTCCTGGAGACCCATGGCTTCAGGCCCCAACATCTCTGGATGTCTGTCCAGCCTTTCTCCTGTTTCCCCCATAGCAACCGCCCCCCTCACACCCTCTACTGGCAATTCTAATCTCCCTCTAGCACCTCTCTTACCCTTTTCACGACCCCCCCTCGATGCCAGGGAAGCCCCTTCCCATACCCCCCTCCCCCTTCCCCTTCCCTTTGCCCCTTGCCCCCTTTGTAGCCCTCTGGCTATTCGTTGCTGCCCTTCAACCCTTACAGCCCTTGGCCTGGTCTGTCCTTCAGTACCCCCTTGCTGGCTAGCAGCACCCCGGGCACGACCACTCCCCCTCCCTCTACCCGGCAACCCCCCCCTGGCCATCAGATCAGGATACACCACTTAACCCTGGCCTTGCCTGATACCGCCGCACCTCCGCTGCAGCTAGAGCCCAGCCACGTGTCACTTGACCGCTCCGCACACTGCCGCTGAACAGCCTGTCCGCCCGCGGGCTCCGGAGTCCTGCTGCTCGACGATCCCGGCACCACCGTGAAAGAAAGGGGGGGGACGCTGCTGCTCTCCAACGCGAAATGAAGGCCGCTCCGCTCCCCAGCCACGCTCCGCATCCGACGCTCGCCGAAGCCTCGCGGACTGGCTCCTCTTTCGGCGCCTCTCCTACACTGCCCTCGGACCCTCGTATTTTCATTGGCTCTCCCCCACGCACAAAACACCGGGAGAGCCAATGAATTCAAAGGTAAACCCCTTGCGTCCTCTACCCCCCCCCCCCCCACTGAAGCTGTCGACGCATCTCGCCACGCCGCCCAGTTACAGGCGGCTGGCTCTGGACGCTACCTTTCGCGGCCTTTATAACATATTGTTATTCAGCAGTACAATGACTTCAAGTTCTTAGTCGCAGAAAAAAGCAAAAGCAAACTGATAAACAGTTTTCCAGATGTGGTGACTTTGGCGTTTTAGGATGCTCACTTTGCAGATTTAGCGAAATTGATGGATATTGGTGGAATATGTTTGGCTTCTAGTGCAGATTGTGAGGAATCGCTTACAGTTAGAACATTTGGAAATGCTGATGCATGTTAAGAGTCATCTTCAAGATGGCGGATCGGTAGACCTTGATAAAATTTATTCAGGCTGGTTAAATTTGAAAAAACGAAGAGAACATTTTTGAGAATGAACTGTTAATAGTAAGCTCATTCTCTTCTTCCATACATAAATTATTTACATGAAATAACAATGGCTTTCAATAAAAATTAACTGAAATAATACCGCATTTGTGATTGTAATTACTAGAAATTTTCCACTTCATTTAGTAATCATCTATTTTCATTAAATTTGATTAAAATCAATGTGGTGCACATACTGTATTCTGACGTGTAGTCAAATTTTAAAGTATATAACTCCGAGTGTTGTTATGTGGCGCACAAAAATTTAACCTTCCTTCAAAAGTTGCACAGCTGATATTTTATGCGCACACAGCCTACAGAAAATTAGAGGGAACATTGATCACAGGTCAGAAAAAAATTCTTATAAACTTTTTAATAATGGCTACAAATTCATACATGCTCATGTACAAAAATATTACTCTTTTTACTTTTCTTTATAACAAAACCATAAGTCCACTTCACAGATATAAGGCTAAAAAAGTGCCAATATTTGGCTGTAACTGCCTAGCTCTATTAAACCAATACAAATGGCACTTACCTGTCACTCTTCCAAGTCCATCTTCTAAAGTCTTCAGCTCGAAAGAATCCCTCAATATCCTTTTCCCCAACAAAGATCTTTGTTTTGCCAGTGGCTGCGTCAGGGGCTTTCAGTTAGCTCAGTATCCAAATTCCAGCATCTGACATCGCTGGCACAGCCTTTAAACCAATCACATGCTTCAAATGGACCAGTCACTATAACGAGAAGGCCGCGGTGCCACGTGCCAGCTGGCCGCAGTTAACGGGGGGGGGGGGGGGCGGCGCGGTGTGTGGCCCCGGCCTCGGGAATCGAGGAGGAGGGGCTGGGAGCGGCGGCAAGCGCATTTTTTAAAGGCATTGGCTCCCGCGGGTGAGTGAGTGAGTGGTGCGGAAGCCAATGGCCGCGGAGCGGGTGGGTGGGGGCGCCTGAAGTGAGCAGGAGCGTGCCGGGGATGCTGACAGTCCGGCGAGGCGGAGGACAAGGACGGGCGTTCATTGGTGTTTGCGGTGGCGGTGGGGTATCATCTGCGGTGCTTTTTTCAGCGAGGTATATCGGGCCCCGTTTCAGATCGGCTGCTGCGGAGCGGAGGGACGGTTGCAAGGCAGAGGAGCAGTCAGGATTGAGGGTCGGTGACAGGAGGACGGATTGTTGGCGGTTGCAGCTGCGGGACCAGAGACAAGTGTTTGGCCCGAGGGGGAAAGGTGGTCAGAGGTCCAGGGCTGCGGTTAGTTAGCCTTTTAAGTTAAAAAAAAAAAGAGGGGCAACGCTGAGACGAGCCCTAGCATGCCTGCACAGGGTCAGGGGACCAGGCAGTCTAAGGGGAGGGCTAGTGGAAGGGCGGTTATGGCACAGGGGAATCCAGTGGGGAGGGGAGGGGGAGCACAAGAGCGAGGAAGGGGCAGGAGGGGAAATAGGAGGAGGTCCCAGGAAGGGGAAGTAGTAGGAGCAAGGAGGCTCAGGGGGGTGGGGGGGAGCAGGCGTGTTTGCTTGCAAGGGGCAGGGGCAGTGCCAGGGGGGCTCGGAGGGGGGCCTACAGGGGGGCGGGGGCGGAGCAGGTTTCTGGCGTGCGGGGCAGGGCAGACAGGGGTGGGGGGGCATCACAAGGGGGAGGGGAGGATGGGGGGTGGGTGGGGTCTGCACAGGTGCCTGGTGGGTCACAAGGGGGCATGGCCGGTCAGGACGGTCGGGGTGGGGGGGGCCCTTGGGGTTGGCCTTTCGTGCCTGGGGGCTTCTATCCCACAGCTTGAGAGCATTGGCGGGGAGGGGGACAGGGGTCTTCTAGGGCCGAATGGTTGGGGGCTTGGCAGCTGTCTTGGGCCATGGCTGGTTCCCCTCCATTGTTTCCCTCCTTGTCTTCACAGATGCTGGCTGGTGAGACGCGGAGCTCGGAGCAGCTGGGAGTGGCGGCGGGTCGAGGTGGCGAGCTGGATGCGGATCCTGCGAGAAGTTCGACGGTGGAGGCTCGGGTGGACCAGGTCGAGGAGCTACAGGCGGAGGACCGGCCACAGGCCACGGATGGCCTGACAGGGGCGTCACAGCCTGGGACTTCTGCAGTTGGTGAGTTGCCAGAGGGGCAGGGTGCATGCCGTGATGTGGATGCAGGTATCGGGGGGGGGGGGGGAAGGGCAAGGCAAAAAAGAAGGGTAGGCACTCCCATAAGCGGCGGCGAAGGTCAAGGTCCTCTTCGTCGTCATCAGATGAGTTTTCATCTTCTTCGTCGAGCTCGGGGAGCAAGGAGCGTGGGGGCGGGGCTGGGGGGGAGCCGCGTCCGGTGGGGGGGCTCTTCGCTCGTGGTTTATTCAGAATTATGGGAGGGGGTGCTGCGAAAGCTGTGACGGAAGATTCTTAAGAGGAGATATATTGATATCTTCCGTCTGCTGGAGGGCAGGAAGTGGTCGGGGGATAGTAAACGGAAGAGGAGGGAGGATGAGAAGGTGGGGAGGGTCCGGAAGGCGTCACGCAATGTCGTCAACTGGACAAGGTCCTTCTTGCAGTCGGCTAGTGTATGGGGGCATCATTACCCGGGGCAATATGGGATGTTGCTAGCTTACGCGGACTCAATTTTGGAAGCGGCACAGACTCATGACGGTTGGGCTTGGCTCAACTACGATGAGAAGTTCCGTGACAAAATGGAAGAGAATAGGTTGCTTTCTTGGGGGACACAGGACATTAACCTCTGGCTCACGCAGATGTCAGCGAGAGGCGGTGCAGGGGGGAGGGGGGGCAGGGGCGGTGGCGGACAAAAAGGAGGTAGTGCGTTGGCCACGGGCACGGGGCGGCCCTTTCGCGGTGGAGGGGCTCTCGGGTTGCAAAAACCAAGTGGCGCGGGAGCCGGGGATGTGTGTTGGCATTTTAATAAGTCCTCTTGCCCCTTCCCGGACTGTAAGTTCCGGCATAGTTGTTCAGTCTGTGGAGGGGATCACTCGGCCATCAAATGTGTTAGGAAAGGGGCCCCGGGTGTCCTGGTGCCTACTCCCAAGCAATAGTGTCTTCTTGGACCTGACTCCGACGCCTATTCGGCTCGAGGCTCTTAGGCCTTGGCTGAGACGCTATAGGAGGCACGGGGCGAGGGTAATGATTGAAAGGGGTTTTCAGTATGGTTTTGTCATACCAGTGGTAAGGAAAGGGGGTTCGGAGAGGGCGCGTAACTCACCATCGGTGCGGCGCTTTAGTCAAATTGTTAAGGGCAAGTTGGCCACGGAAGTGGAGTTGGGTAGGATATCTGGTCCCTTTGCGGGGTGGCCATTCGAGCCCTTCGTGGTTTCCCCGTTTGGCATCGTTCCCAAGAAGGAACCCGGGAAGTTCAGGTTGATCCATAACCTGTCCTTCCCGGTTGGTGCGTCTGTCAATGACTGTATTCCTCGGGAGTTGTGTGCGGTTCGTTACGCATCTTTCGACGAGGCAGTGGAGTTGGTGCAGGAATGTGGGGCGGAGTGCCTCATGGCAAAGGTGGACATTGAATCCGCTTTCCGGTTGCTGCCGGTTCATCCGGACTCTTCATCTGCTGGGCTTTAGTTTCGATGGGTACTATTATTTTGATAAATGCTTGCTGATGGGTTGCTCGGTATCCTGTTCGTATTTTGAGATGTTTAGTTCATTCGTGCACTGGGCATTGCAGGAGTCGGTGGGATGTGCACATGTGGTCCACTATTTGGATGATTTTCTATTCGTGGGCAGTGCGCAGTCGGGGCAATGTCAGGAGTTGCTGGAAGGATTTGTCCGGTTAGCACGGGACTGGGGCGTCCCATTGGCAGTGGGTAAGACGGAGGGACCTGCGACGTGCCTCACATTTTTGGGAGTTGAGTTAGATTCGGTGAACATGGTGGCTCGCCTGCCAGTGGATAAAGTGGCGAGGTTGCGGGTTCTGGTGGCGAACGTGATGGGGTCAGCAAAAGTAACGCTGAGGGAGTTGCAGGCTTTGATTGGCTCCTTGAACTTTGCTTGTCGGGTCATTCCGATGGGGTGGGTGTTTCTGTGTAGGTTTGTGGTGGCTACGTCGGGTGCTCTCAAGCCGCACCATCGCATCAGGGTCTCCTGGAGCATGAGGGCGGACTTGGGGGTGTGGGATGTGTTCCTGCAAGGCTTTAATAGCATAGCGGTTATGCAGGAGAAAGAAATGTCTACCTTTGATTTGCAGCTCTTTACGGATGCGGCAGGCGGTTTGGGGTTAGGCATCTATTTCGTGGGTTCTTGGTGTGCGGAGCCTTGGCCACGGGAGTGGCGAGTGGCGGGTCTGACCGACAGTATAACCTTCTTGGAACTTTTTCCGGTGCAGGTGGTGTTGGAGTTGTGGCCGGACAGGCTGCGCAATAGACGGTTGCTATGGTGGTGCGATAACGAAGCTGTAGTTAGCGTGATTAATAGGTATGCTCTGCGTTGCCTGCGGGTGGCGGCCCTAATGAGGGAGGTTGTGCTGGCTTGTTTGCGATTGAATGTGGTGGTAAGGGCTCGGCATGTACCGGGGTGTTCTAACCAGGTGGCTGATGCTCTTTCCCATTTCAAGTGGGACCTGTTCCGGCGATTGGCACCAGAGGCGGATGCAGTTGGAAGGCGGGTCCCGGAGCACTTATGGCAGACTAGCCTGATGGCATGCTGAACCTGCTGCGGAGCTCGATGTCACCGGCGACTTGGCGGTCTTATTGCAGAGGCTGTGACAGAGTGGTGAAATTTCTGGCAGCCCTGGGCTGGCGGCAGGGTCCTGTCCCGGACCACATCCTGGGCTGTTACATTCTGGCGGTGAAGGCTGTGGGAACAGCGAGATCGTCGGTACGGGCGCACTTAGCTGGATTTGCATTCTTCTCCAGGGCAGTGGGGTGGGGAACGTCCGGTTTGGGGTTCCTTTTGCGCGGTTTGCTGTTGGGTTGGGAGCGGGGTGCTCCGCTGCAGGTGGATAAGCGGCGGCCGATCACACATGACCTGCTCAGGCAGCTGTGTGCCGTTCTGCCGTTGGTGGCGGCGTCGGCATACGAGGTCACGCTTTTTCAGGTGGTGTTTTGCATGGCCTTTTTTGGGGCTTTCCGGGTGGGGGAATTGGTAGCGCCGTCCAGTGCAGTGGGAGGGGGAGGGACTTTGCAGGTGCATCATGTGTAGGTGGGTACTACGGAGTTGCGCATACGGTTGGCGAGGCCCAAGACTGATCAGGCGGGCAAGGGCGTTTGGGTAGTATTGAATGTCATTGGGGACCCCCCCTTACTTGTCCAGTGGCGGCCATGCAGGCTTATTTGCAGGTGAGGCTGCGCGGGGGGGGACTTCTATTTTTGCACAAGAATTCGTGCTGTCTCACGTGGTTTCAGTTCACGGCAGTCCTGCGGATGGCGGTGCGCCGGGTGGGTTTGGAGCCATGCGACTTTGTGCCTCATTCATTTCGGATTGGCGCAGCCACGAGTGCTGCAGAGGCGGGTTTAAATGAGCAAGCGATTCAGCGGATAGGCAGGTGGCGCTCTAATGCATTCCGGGGATATGTGCGGTTGTGAGGGGGATAGAGGTGAACCAATGTTTGACTGTGCTGTTTCTTTTAGATGGGGGCCCGATGCCATGCTGCTGCTGGATGGTCTGCCATTCGTTTGTGTACTGGGCAGGTCAACAAGCAGCGACGAGGCCCCTGGGGGCGAACATTGGGTTGTGCGAAGTGGAGGTGACCATATCATGGCTGGGCGAGCGCGGTCTTCGTTGGTCGCAGCTCTTGCCTTTGCTGCGGCACCACCAGCGTGTTCGTGGATCACCGGTGTTGCTGCTTCTGCATCTTGGCGGCAACGACTTGGGGGCCTGGACGGTTAAGCAGCTGATCAGAGCTGTGAAAAGGGACCTGGAACAAGTATTGTTTATGTTTAAGAAGGTTGTCTTGTTATGGTCGGATATAATTCCGAGGCCGGCTTGCTGGGTCAGCGGCGGTGGTCTTGGGGTTGATTAAAGTTAATCTGCAGATTGGCCGATGGGTGTGCGAAAAAGGGGGTTGGCAGATTTTGCATCCGTGGGTGGAAGTGGGGTGTGCGGGCTTATCTCGGCTAGACGGAGTACATCTATCCCCGGTTGGGGTAGATTTGCTCCTGAACGACTGGCAAGAGGCCGTGGAGTATGTGATGCAGGGCAGGGTAGCTGGTCGCAGCTTGGTGTTCGGGGGGGGGGGGGCTCAGTGGCAGGTGCCGCTGAGCCTGTGGCAGGATCCCGGAGGTGTCCGGGGTCCGGAGTATTGGCACTCCGCAGGGCGGGGGTGGGGTACCCCTGACCCGGAGAACCCCTCGGGGCTTTTGCTAGTAATATGGCGAAGCCGGAGGAGGGGGGGGTGATGGAGTTGCCGGGGGAAGGTTCCCAGCGGAAGCGGGATGGAACTCACTTTGCTACTCACATGGCTGGTGAGGGGTCGTCCCGCTGCCAGAACCGGTATGGTGAAATATGGTTGTTGTTCAATGGTTTGGATAATGTTATGTTAATAAAAGCTGCGACCAGTTAGAATGCCAACAGCTTGTGTTTGTGATAATTTCTGGAGTGGGGGCGGGGGGGTGCGGTGGTGCAGGGGGGGGAGGGATAGGGGCTGGAGTTCCGCGTCCGCCTTACCCGGTTATGAGAAGGCCACGGGGCCACGTGCCAGCTGGCCGCAGTTAACTGGGGGGGGGCGGCGCGGTGCGTGGCCCCGGCCTCGGGAATCGAGGAGGAGGGGCTAGGAGCGGCGGCAAGCGCATTTTTTAAAGGCATTGGCTCCCGCGGGTGAGTGAGTGGTGCGGGAGCCAATGGCCGTGGAGCGGGTGGGTGGGGGCGCCTGATGTGAGCAGGAGCGTGCCGGGGATGCTGACAATCTGGCGAGGCGGAGGATGAGGATGGGCGTTCCCACCCTCCCACCCTTCTGTTGGGTGAATTCGAAGAGGGGGGGTTGCAGCTGGTTGGGTAGGGGGGTGAGGGCGGGATCCCGGAGGTGTCCGGGGTCCGGAGTATTGGCACTCCGCAGGGTGGGGGTGGGGTACCCCTGACCCGGAGAACCCCTCGGGGCTTTTGCTAGTAATATGGCGAAGCCGGAGGAGGGGGGATGATGGAGTTGCCGGGGGACGGTTCCTGGCGGAAGCGGGATGGAACTCACTTTGCTACTCACATGGCTGGTGAGGGGTCGTCCCGCTGCCGGAACCGGTATGGTGAAAGATGGTTGTTGTTCGATGGTTTGGATAATGTTATGTTAATAAAAGCTGCGACCAGTTAGAATGCCAACAGCTTGTGTTTGTGATTATTTCTGGGGTGGGGGCGGCGGGGTGTGGTGGTGCAGGGGGGGGGGGGAGTGATAGGGGCTGGAACTCCGCGTCTGCCTTACCCGGTTACGCTAATCCTTCTCAATCAGGGAAATACTCCCCATTCAATCTTGTTATTTAATCCACTCCATTCCAAAGAATTCAATGCATAAATCAAGTGTTGCTCACACTGACTTAAGAGTTTACCACGATCTCCACCCCCTACATCTTCTCTTACAGAATCAATAGCCATACATCGTAGATCAGAAAATACATGGCCCAAATCAACACAGTGCTGGGCCAAAGGCGCTTCTGTCTTCGTCTTATTAAGACAATATTTGTGTTCAGCCATCCATACCTGTAGTTGTCGTGTAGTTTTTCCAATATAAATTTTAAAACAGGGACATCAGATCACATGCATAATATATGAAGAAGCACATATTGTGGCTTAACGTAATTTAACGATTCTAGTTGAGGAAGCACACTTAAATTCTTTGCCTTCTTCAGTAATTGCACAAACTGGACTCTTGTCACACTTAAAATGACCAACATTTGCATATCTACTATCAGCCCTAGATCTTATAACTGCTGGGCACAGGAAGTCTCTTAAAAAAAATTTTCAATTGAATGTCGTTGCCACTTCACAAATAAAAAAAATAGTCTATGAATCTCTTCCATATGACGACAAACTCCAAATACGTTGAAGTGTACACCCACTGTTCCTCAAATGCCTGAATATATAAATTAGCCAGTGACAGTTCAAATGTAGCACCCATTGTAGTACCTGAAATCTGTTAATAAAAATCCTCTTAGTACAAAAAATAATTCCTCTTAAGGGCTCATTCTGCCAACAGCATCAAAAACTCCATTGGAACCTTCTGTGGCTTTGATCTTCTTTCCCAAACATGAAACAAAACGCTCAAAGCTTCATTCTGAAGAATAGATGTATGCAGGGAATTAATGTCCATAGTGACAAAATAACTCACTTTTTCCAATCCAGTAACTGTATTCAAGATCTGCAAAAAAATATGTAGTGTTGTTTTATAAATGAAGCAATACAAGGAACTTCATATTTCAAAAACTCATGCAAGTATTTACCTACATATTCAAGTACTGAGCCATTACCAGACAAGAAGGGGATGGCCTGGTGGATTGCTGATTGATTTATGAATTTTTAGTAATATATATATAACACTGTTATTTTAGGATATAGAAGATTTAGACAATCTTTTTCTTTAGTTGTCAGAAACCCTAAGGAATGAGTCTTGTCTGTTATAGGTAATATCTCCTTCTGCAGCGAAGCTGCCGGATCCCCATCCAATTTATACTGATTATAGTGAGGTCTTTTTCGCCTTATTTTGGAGGGATGGAGCTCCTTATCCATCTTATTTGAATATACTGTATCTAGGGAACTCTGTGTAGGAGATTAGTTTTGGTGTATTTAAGTCCCTAGGATATTGTGTGTTGTTAGGCAATGTTTTGCATGTTTTGGTATCATAACGGCAAAAAAAATGGAAAGATGTTTATAGTTACTCGGCAGATAAAGTGAAGGAATTTCTGAGCATGCCCTCTTTGTTACAAACAAGAGATGGGAATGAGAATCTGGATTGGGACTTATTTGTGAACTTATCTAAAAAATCAGGTCGTCTGGAATTCATGGAGCCACTTTGCTTGATTACTGTAGGAAATAAGTTATACCGCGAAGGCTCAGGATTTACAAAGCGCCCCGTATATTTTCTGAAGATGTGATGTTCCTACAGAAATGGAATAGTATTTGAATAAGCATGCTCTTGACTTAATGCTACTCCTAATTGAGATCACTAAAGAAAAACATGTGATAGTTAAGCAAGGAACTGATGAGGAATTAAATAAATTGAAAAAGGATGATACCTTTAATGATCAATACGCGAGGATGTGAAACAAATGGAGAAATATTATCAAGACTTAAGAAGTATGAAAGCTAAGAGGTTGTCAGATGAGAAAGAAATGAAAGAAGGAAATATTTACAATTAGTCTAGGGGACGAGGTAGAGGTGGCAACATGCAGCATCACCGAGTGGGGTTTGACTTCTCCTCTGAAACACAAAAGAGATCAGGTGAGTCAAGATCAGAAAGTGACAGTGTTCTTTGGGCTGGCGCTGTTCTATGCACTACTCTTTAGTGCTGCCAGCACCATCTTATCCATTGCACGTCACTGCCCCACCGTTGTCCCGGCACACACAAATTCACGCATATCAGGTTTTTACCCCTTCGCCACCATCTCTCCTCATTTGGTATCTGTCTCCGTGTGTCAAACTATGGCTTAAACCAGCTTCCCTGGGGGTAGTTGCTGTTTTCTCCTGCAGTGCACTGGAGCTCCGGTTTAGGTGGCCATCTTACCTGATGACATCACGCGTCTCTCGGGTCTGCTGCTTTTTAACATATTCCTAAATGATCTGGAAGTGGGAATAACAAATGAGGTAATTAAATTTGCAGATGACATAAAATTATTCAAAGTTGTTAAAACCCAAGAGGATTGTGAAAAATTGCAAGAGGACCTTGATAAATTGGAAGACTGGACGTTCAAATGGCAGATGAAATTTAATGTGGAAAAAGAAATTTAATGTGCACCTAGGAAAAAACAACCCAAACTATGGTTGAAACCCTCCACCCAGTGTGCAGCAGCGGCCAAGAAGGCAAATAGAATGCTGGGAATCATAAGGAAAGGAATGGAGAACAAAACAAAGGATATTATAATGCCTCTATATCATTCCATGGGGCAACCACACCTTGAATATTGTGTGCAATTCTGGTCGCTGTATTTTAAAAAGGATATAGGGGAATTAGAGAAGGTACAGAGAAGATCCACCAAAATGGTAAAAGGGATGGAAGAATACCCCAATAAAGAGATGCTTAAAATGTTAGGGCTCTTCAATCTGGAAAAGAGATGGCTGACTCCTACTACTACTGAGCATTTGTATAGCGCTACAAGTCGTACGCAGCTCTGCACAGATATGTAAGAGACAGTCCCTGCTCATCAGAGCTTACAATCTAGTCAAGACAGACAACACAGGAGGTGTAGGCTGGGATAAAACAAGGGGAAAGGAAAACAAAAAGGAGATCAGGTGAGTCAAGAGGGGAGATATGATAGAGGTATTGATTTATGTATTTATTTAGCTGTGTTTATATATCGCTTTTCACCGGGTCAAAGCGGTGAACCAGTAAACGTAGACTGATTATACCATCAAAAGTAGAAAGACTAGGGGACATGCTATGAAGCTACAATGTAACCCATTTAAGACTAATAAAAGAAAGTATTTTTTCACTCAATGTATAATCAAACTCTGGAGTTCGTTACCAAAGGATGCAGTAAAAGCTGTTTGTGTATCTGGGTTTAAAAAAGGTTTGGACAAGTTCCTGGAGGAAAGATCCTTGATAAACCATTATTAAAGAGGACCTGGAAAATCCACTGCTTGCCCCAATACAAGTACTGTGGAACGTGTGCGTCTTTTTGGAAACCTGCTAGGTACTTGTAACTTGGATTGGCCACTGTTGGAAACAGGATACTGGGCTTGATGGATCTTGGTCTAACCCAGTATGGCATATGTTATGTTCTTATGTAAGAGAGCTGACAAGGGAGAAGCAATAGTCATTTTGGATAAGGCAATGTATGAAGTGGAGATTAACAGGCAATTGATGAATGTTAATAATTAGGTTAAATTGGATGGGGATCCGACAGCTTCCCTGCAGAAAGAGATTGCATCTACTGTATAACTGACAATGCTTATTCCTTAGGCTTACTGACAACTAAAGAAAAAGATTTTCTAAATCTTCTGTATCCTAAAATACAATTGTGTTATATATTACCAAAAATTCATAAATCAATCAGCAATTCACTGGGCCATGCCATCATGTCTGGTAATGGTTCAGTACTTGGATATGTAGTTAAATGCATGGATGAGTTTTCGAAATATGGCTACTGGGGATGAGCTGAAGACTTCTCAGAGTAAAACCAGCATTTATGATGTGGTTGGATCTGCTGATGTAGCTGCGCATGAAAAGTGAGTCAGAAGTTGCAAAGATCTCTTACATTTTAGTACATGGAACGTACTAAGCATGAACCAAGGGAAGTTGGAGGTGGTCAAGAATGAAATGGAATGTGTACAGCTCGATCTGTTGGGTGTCAGTGAACTGAGATGGACTGACTTTGGGCACTTTGCATCTGATGATCATATGGTTTACTATGCTGGAAATGAAAGACAAAGAAGAAATGGTGTTGCATTTATAGTTAAGAAGAAACTTGAAAGAACTGTAATGAAATACAATATCAGTGAACGCATAATTTCTATTCATCTACGAGGAAAGCCCATCAACACAACTATAATTCAGATATATGCCCCAACAACTGCTGCAGAAGAGGAAGACGTTGATGAGTTCTGTGAACAAGTACAAGCTGAAATTGAGAGAACATGCAAACAGGATATCCTGATAGTCACGGGGGGCCGGAATGCAAATGTTGGCAACAAAAAAGAAGGCAAAGTGGCTGGAAAGTATGGAAAATATGGCAACAGAAACAAAGATGGAGAAAGACTGATAGAATGCTGCAAGACCAATGAGCTATTCATCTCAAACACTTTCTTCCAGCGACATAAGCACAGACTACACGTGGACTTCACCCAATGGATTGTACAGAAATCAAATTGGCTACATCTGTGGAAGACAACGATGGAAAAGCTTGATAACATCAAAAAAGACAAAACCTGGAGCTGACTGTAGTACAGAACACCAAGTACTAGTATGCAAACTCAAGCAAAAGTTGAAAAAGAGCAAGCCATTCATGAATGTAGCAAACTTTGACTTTGAGAATATACCACTGGAATTTAAGGACGGCCTGAGAAATCAATTTGCTGCTTTAGATACAAATGACAGAGTTCCAGAAGAGTTATGGGATAACATCAAGAATGTTGTGTTGGAAGAGAGCAATAAGTCTCTATATAAAGTGAAAAAGCAAAAACAGCCAAAATGGATGACTGAAGAAACTCTGAAAATTGTCCAGAAACACAGAGAAGCTAAAGCCAGAGGAGAAAGAGAGGCAACCGCAGAACTCAACAGAGATTTCCAAGACAAGACAAGGAAAAATACTACAATAATACATGCAAGGAAATAGAATCAGAAACTATTTGAGGAAGAACAAGATTGGCTTTTCTAAAGCTATGAGAATTAAAGAAAAAATTCCAGCTTCAAATTGGAATGCTACAAGATGTTCAAGGAACCATGTTGAATGATGCTGAGAAAATCAAGAATAGGTGGAAAGGAGTCATTATACCATAAAGATCAAGTGGACCAACAGCCTTTTCAACCTATATCTTATGATCAGGAACCATTGGTGATGAAAGAAAAAGTCGAAGCAGCATTAAAAGCCTTATCAAAGAAAAAAGCACTGGACATTGATGGCATTCCCACTGAAGTATTACAGCAATCGGATGAAGCTGTTACCATACTTACAAGGCTCTGTCAGAAAATTTGGAAGACAAATTCATGGCCAACTGACTGGAAAAGATCTGTGTTTATACCAATACTGAAGAAAGGTGACCCGACTGTGGAAATTATTGCACAGTCACTCTGATCCCACAAGATTCTACTCAAGATCATTCAGCAGAGACTACAACCATACCTTGAACGAGAACTGCCTGAAGTGCAAGCAGGGTTCAGGAAAGGGCGAGTAACGAGAGACATTATCGCGGATGTGAGATGGATCCTTGAAAAGACTAAAGAATACCAAAAGGATATCCATATGTGTTTTATTGACTACAGCAAGGCTTTTGACTGTGTAAACCATGAGAAACTCTGGGCCATATTAAGAAGCATGAGTATACCAGAACACCTGATTGTTCTCTTGCAAAACTTTTACATTGATCAAGAAGCAACAACTTGAACGGAACTAGGAGAAACAGAATGGTTTAAAATCAGCAAAGGTTTACGACAAGACTGCATACTTTTCCCCTACCTCTTTAATTTATATGCAGAATAAATCATCAGAGAAGCAGGACTGTATGAAGAGAACCGAGGTGTGAAAATTGGTGGAAGACTTATCAGCATAGAAAAGGTTCTTGATGATACATTACTGGCTGAAAGTGAAGACGATTTGAAACATTTGCTTCTCAAGATCAAGGAATATAGTCTAAAATGGGTCTGCACCTTAACATCAAGAAGACAAAGATACTGACAACTGACAAAATTAATAAGTTCATTGTTGATGGAGAAGAAATTGAAATAATTAACAACTTTAACTTACTTGGATCAATAAAGAAGCAACAAGCAGTCAAGAAATCTGACGACGCATTGCTCTTGGCAGAATGGCAATGAAGGAGCTAGGCAAGATTCTCAAGAGCAGGGATGTCTCTCTCCATACAAAGATTCGACTTGTTCAAGCCATGGTATTTTCAATAATGTCATATGGATGCGAAAGTAGGACAGTGAAAAATATAGACAGGGAGAAAATTGATGCCTTTGAATTATGGTGCTGGCGATGAATACAGTGTATACCATGGACTGACCGAAGAACAAACCAGTCAGTACTAGAGGAGATCAAATATAAGCTTTCTTTAGAAGCTCAGATGAGAATACTTCGACTTTAATACTTTGGACACATCATGCGAAGAGAGAGAGCATTAGAGAAAGACATCATGCTTGGCAAGGTAGAAGGTCAACGCAAAAGATGAAGGCCAGCAATAAGGTGGATCGATACAATAATAGCAGCTATGGGTGTGAATCTGTCAGCAATGAGAAGCTGACTGAAGACTGAACACAATTTAGAACAACTATCCAGAGGGTTGCCATGAGTTGACACCGACTTAATGGCACTTAAGAACAACAACAACTAAGAGGATTTTTATTTACAGATTTCAGATACTGCAATGGGTTCTACATTTGTACCATCATGTTCCAGCCGGCACCGAAGACCTCTATGGCTCGGATCGTGGCTGCAGGGTCACAGCGTGACCAGACGCCCACGTTGCGGGGGAGTGCGGTGCATGTTGTGGAGGACACCTGGTATTTATTCCGCCTTTAGGGTGGAATAAGTCGGGCATACAGCAGTGTGTCGGTGGACATATGGTGCCCTGATCTGAATAGGCCCTGTATGTCCAGGCACCTTGCCATTCCCCCGCTCCACCTACGTTCCATCCTTCCCGCTCTTGTCCTGCACTCCCTGCACAAATGCTGTGTACATAGGGGAGCGCTGGGACCAGAATCGCGTTCCAGGGCAGAGTACGGGTTGGACAGGTCCCTGTTCTAAAATTTCTGTTGGAAAGACTACATGACAGCTATAGGTACAGATGGCTAAATACAAATATTGTCCTAATAAGCAGAAGATATAGGCACCTTTGGTCCAGCAATGTGTTGATTTGGGTTATGCATTTTCTGATCTATGATATATGGCTATTGATTTTGTAAGAGAAGATGTAGGGGGTGGAGATCGTGGTAAACTCTTAATTCAGCGTGAGCAATGTTGGATTTATGCATTGAATTCTTTGGAACTGTGGATTAAATAACATGATTAAATGGGGAGCATTTCTGTGAATGAGAAGGATTAGCATTATAGTGACTGGTCCATTTGAAGCATGAGATTGGTTTAAAGAGCATGCCAGTGATGTCAGATGCTGAAATTTGGATACTGAGCTAACTGAAAGCCCCTGATGCAGCCACTGGCAAAACAAAGATCTTTGTTGGGAAAAGGATATTGAGGGATTCTTTTGAGCTGAAGACTTTAGAAGATGAATTTGGAGGAATGATAGATAAGTGACGTTTGTATTGGTTGAATGGACAGTTAAGTGCTGATTGTATTGGTTGAATGAAGAGGTGGGTAGTTACAGCTGGATACTGGCACTTTTTTAGCCTTGTATCTGTGAAATGGGCATTTTTTGTTATAAAGAAAAGTAAAGCATAATATTTTTGTACATAAGCACCTATGAATTTGTAGCCATTATTAAAAAAATGTATAAGTAGTTTTTTCTTACCAATGATGGTTAAGTTGCCATAGCCTCTACCAGCAAGGGAGTTGTCCCAAGCAGTATAGAGGGAGAAGTAATTTATACTGAGGTCTTTTTCTCCTTATTTTAGATGGCTGGTAAGCTATAGTTTTACGAGCTCCTTGTTCATCTTATTTGATTATATCTAGGGAACTCTTGTGTAGATTAGTTTTGCACATACAATGACAGTCATGAATCTCAGTCAGGGCATGTGGAGTATGATTTTTATTATTATTATTATTATTAGTAGTTGTAGTAGTTTCCAGCTCATGACTTTCAGTAATAGTTCAGGGCAAGTTAAAATCTAAGCTTGTACCAGAGGCAATGGAGGATTAAGTGACTTGCCCAAGGCCACAAGGAGCACCAGTGGGACAGGAATCCTGGTTTTGATGGTCTCAGGCTGCTGACTTAGTCACTAGGCTACTCTTCTCATTCTTGCAGTTTCTTAAATTTACTGCCCCCAACATGCCCTAACACACCCCTGTGCACTTTCAACCTGGTATGGTCATCCATGTGTAAATTAGACCCTTTCTAAAATTGCCATTTAAACGTGGATGCGATTTACACATGCATATTTATTTATTTATTTGAACGGGGTTTTTTTATACCACTTCTTCCAGCGATCGGGGCGGTTTACATGGAACTACAACACAGTGGTACATGGAACATATTTAACCAATACAATTTAAACAAGGAACTTAGAACAATAACTATATACATACCAGTGCACACTAATTACAGAGGCATAGTGATGGCTGCTTATACATGTTTAAGTCATGAATAAGGCTTGTAAGATAGCCCCCTTTAGTAGGAACTTCACCTCCCTAGCATTTTTGTGATGTGACATTTATCCAGTCAATATTGAGGTAATTGAAATGACCCATTATTATTGTGCTGCCAAATTTGTTAGCTTCCCTAATTTCTACTAATATTTCACCATTTGTCTGTTTATTCTTGTCAGGTGGATGGTAATTAGCATACTTGCTTTCAAAGAAGGTTTGGAACATTCCTGGGAGAAAAGTCCATAAATTGTTAACAAGGCAGAACTGGGGAAAGTCACTGCTTATTCCTGGAGGTAAGTAGCATGTAATCTATCTACTTTTTGGGATCCTGCCAGGTACTTGCGACCTAGATTGGACTCTTCATTCTAGAATCAAGGGTGGGTCTGGGCTGCAAACCATAAGAAAATCTTTAGGCATTGGGAAAGTTCAGATTTAGGACTCAGTGAGTGAGTTGGAGGTCAGGTAAGTCCCCAAACCAAGTTTTGATCGCTTGCAATCAGCTGTGCCTAGAAAAAGCACACAGTAGGTTGCAGTTGAAATGGTTATGTCATGAAAACTCTTTTCATTGGGCTTTTGGGATGATTTAATAAGGAAAATATAAGTTTGCATGATCTATATAGACAGGACAAATAAAAAGTGGAAAACTAAGAGGGAGCAGGAGTGATGGACGAGAGTCACATCTGAGATTTCTGCAAGAGATGGTGGTTACAGGATGCCAGCAATTTAACCCAAGCTGGATTGATTTCCCACTACTTGATCTTTTGTCATCATATATTGCATATAATAAATAAAGCTTGGCACAGTCATCTTTATTTTAATTAGTGTAATACACTTTTTCTATTAGCTGAAGTGCCTTTACTAATTGTCTTTTTCCTGGAAGCAAGCAGTTCAGGTAAAGTTCATTACAGAGTGCGAGAGAGCGAGCGTGCCTGCTTGCGTGCGTGTGTGCATGCATCTGCCATCTGCCTTTTTTGGAATAGCTTTTGGCATGCTTAGTTCTGCTTACAAAGGAAACACTTTAAGGACCGTGGATAATGAATTAAATATTACCAACCAAAAATGTTATCACAGTGGATGTTTAGTTTGCACGCATGGCATTAGTTGTACTATAGCTTTTGCTACCAAGAGAACCAACCATACAATTTTTAAGTTTCTACTTGTGTTATCTATTTATTTAAAAACATATGAATAACACCTTCCTGAAAATCACGCAGAGTGGTTTACAACATATGCAGTCTAGGAATTCTAGCAGTGGTCTTGTGAGATTTGAAAACATGAGACAAGGTCGGGGGCAGGGCACAAGGACGTTGCAAGCACTGGCTCCTATGATTTTGTCCTGGCTCCTAAATCCACACAAAATTTGTCGAGCCTGCCCTGTACCCTACTTAACTTTGGACCCATTAGCCTTTCTAGCTTATTTTCCCAAAAATCAAAAGTACACGTACGCTGTGTGTGTTATGTCCCCAATAACTTTTGTGTTCCAGTCTGATTCACGGTAAATTTTCAGGACATGTCAGGGGTCCAAGATTATCTTGACAGGTGTATTTTTTTATCCACTTACACATGTCTCTGCCTTGTCCAGAAAATAAGCTTCATTAAATCCTGCTTGAAATTTCTTTTTGTTTCTCAGGATTTGATCAAATTATTAACTGAAATAATTAAATGAATTCACTATGTTGCTGCTTCAAGCTGCAGCACTGAAACAAAACAGACAAAAGCCATAGCACTCACATGATGCGAAGATACCAAAGATAAGTACACACACATGTACTTTGGTCGTGGCTGACTTATATTTGATATGAGTTATTATTTTAGACAGGGCAGTTTTATACCATGCATGAAATTAGATTTTAAGAAAGTTCTGGGAAAATGCTCCCGTCGTGAAAACAATTACAGTCATATGATACCACATGGTTTCAAATTCTGCAGTGAGTAAAAGAGGCTTTGGGAGCACTGAGAGTGCACTTTAATACATGTTTAGTTTAAGAGCCATACCTTCACTTCAAGAGAGGAGTTTATTACTTGTGCAGAACCCATCACCCCCTGGGTAAGCAGAAAAAGGAAGAGAGGCAGAGAGCTGTCGATGGGCTCACAGTTAAATTGACTTTCTGAGGCCCCAGAGGATGAGGAAAATATATTGCATGGGTTCCTCCTAAAAGATTTAAAAGATCTTGAGGAGGACAAGTAAAGAAAAGGGGAGGATCTTATGGTAAAGAGAGTTGTCAGAGGCAGGGCCGGTGCAAGTATATTCTGGACCGGCCCAACCACCAGTCAAAGTAGGACAGCAGCTTCTTGGATAGGGAGGGGGGCAGGGGGAAGGAACAGCAGTTATAGCCAAAGCAAAGCAATAGGTCCTGGAAGCCACACAAACTCAGAGTCAGTGTGTACTTTCACCTGCAGAAAGAATAGGCAAATAGTCCATTTACCCATGTCTCCATCATTATGCATATATTTAGAAAACAAAAGTTTAATATTTAAACTGTGCTGTTGAAATATGCATTTTATAGGATTAATTTGGGAGGGATAATTACAATTGAGATTAGGAATCAAAATCTTGGGGTTTCTAGGAGTCTAAAAGCTAATTGTGAGGGGGTAAAACACTGAAGTTTTGCTTAGGGTGCCTTCTACCCTTGCACCTGCCCTGAGAGTATTAAGTACCCTAGGTGAGCCTTCAGCCTTGCATCCCTTCCATTAGCATATAGGTCAAGAAGCTTCTACCCACCTCTCAGATTTTATTAAATTCAACAATTATAATCATCTCAATACCAGCATTCCTGAAACAATTCTGTAAAACCACATAAAAGTGTAAAAGTATGCACTAATGGTTCTATGAGTTTGTGTGGCTATCAGAATGACTGCAGTCAATCTTTGTTGCTTTCTCAGAACCTGTCATCCTAGGCAACTGCCTAGTCTAGCTAATGGGTGCGCCAAACCTGGTCAGAAGACATGATGATGGGACAAGTGGAGGTGGTGTCAAAGATAAGGTAAGAGGAGAAGGTGGGGAGGGAGGGGGGAGGGCTACTAATTAGAGTAATGGGCTGGGAACCAGGAAAGCAGAGTTCAAATTCCACTTCCCTCCACTGGAGATTTCTTGTGAACTTAGGCAAATAACTGTATCTCCTATTGCATTATGTACTCATAAGGATAGTTACTAAACTGTAGTAAAATTTACAGGAGGGGTGACATATTCAAAACATGTGAAGGATATGCAATGGCAATAACACATTTAGTGCCACTGAATAGCCTTATCTAACCCAGTAAAATGCTTCAACACTAACCGGCCAGTGTTGAGACATTTCGAGGGCAGAGCTGGGGCGGCACTGTTAGCTGGTCAGCAGCAATATCGAGCCACTAACCAGCCAACTAAAACACATAAAGTTAGGACAGATAAAAGGCCATCCTAAGGTTAAGCATTTTAGCTGTCTGGCCAGAAGCTCAATATTGCCGCTGACTGGCTAGCTACAATGCTATCCGGGCAAACAGGATATTCAGTGCCGACTGCCGGATATAGCCCAGCACTGAATATTCAGTCATAAGTTAAAACGGCGCCGGCACCACTGCTACTGCTGAATATGTCCCACTACAATTTTACTGCACAAATCACTAACCTGCAGTGCTGACAGAACACTATGTTCAGCTGAGCTCAGTTAACACTTTTTTTAAGCTCCTGCCTGCTCAGTAGTAGTCCAAGGTGAAATACATTCAGATACAGACGGTATTTCCCTGTCCCCAGAGTGCTTACAATCTAATTTTGTATCTGATGAAAGCAAGGGTGATTTGCCTGCAGTCACAAAGCGCATCAGTGGGATCGGAGCGCTGGTTTCCTTGCCCTAGACGACTCCTCCAGTGCTTTGATCGTGACTACCTTTTGAGTGTTTCAGGACTTACCTCAATACTGCAGGTTAGTGACTCGTGCTGTTAATTTCATTTCATATTGTTGCTGCTGGGAACATTCCACGTTCCTGGCTACATCAATGCAAAGATAATGGGTCCTCAAATCAGACAGGCTATCTCTTAAGGGGCTGGTTTTGTAGTATCACATCCCTCCACTCCTCTGATACAACCCCCCAATCCCCTGATCCAGACCCCCTACCTCCGTGACACCGCTGATCAGAATTCACACCTCTTTGATCCCTATTCAGAAACCCCAGTTCCTGAAAGCCCCATCTTAGAAAGCCTTCTTGCACCAGTCACTCCCAGCACCTATCAGGGGTCTCTCAGGTAGGATGGTAGAGGGGCAGGAACTTAGGAGCTATCTTCGATCACTCCTAACACATTGACACCTGGTACTATCACTAGGAGTCAAACTTCTGAATAAGAGAGCGCTCTGTAGTCCAAGGAGTTGATAAGAGTACACAGTGGATTCAGTGCCAGGCAAAACGAGATGTTGACAGAGAATCTTCCTGAAATATCCATTGCTGGATCTTCATAGACACACAAACCTACATCTGCAAACCATATAAATGCCACTTAGTGGGATACTCAGCGGCACTGACACAGTTACACAGTTAGTGCTGCTGGATATCCGCAGTTGCCACCGCTACATGCCCCAGTGCTACGTGGTTAGCATCAGCGCATGTCATGGGCATTTCCAGGACGGAGCAGAGGCGGCACCCGTCGCTAACTGGGCACCAGTGATATTGAGCCACTGCTCGGATAGCGACCTGTGGGTAGAGATAGATGCGGCAAAGGCTGGCTTATCTTCACCCGCAGGAGTAACCGGGCAGTGGCTCAATTTCACCGCTGCCTGGTTAGCTTCCAGGCTGTGCAGCGATCTGGATGTTCAATGCCGGTGGGCAGATATGGCCCCGGCATTGAATATCCAGGGTTAACTTCGGCAGCGACGGCTATGTACGTTAGCAGCGCTAACCACCACTGCTGAATATCGGGCCCGATATGTCCTATTCAGTTTGCCCATCTATACCAACTACCAAGCTCTACAATCCTTTTCTTTCCCCTTAGAAATCCTCTGTGCTTGTGCTATACTTTCTTGAATTCAGATACAGTGGAGTGTCTACCACCTCTGCAGGGAGGCTGTTCCATGAACCCACCATCTATTCTGTAAAGAAATATTTCCTTAGATTACTCTCAAGTCTATGCATTTTCACTTTTATCTTATGCCCTGGTATTCTAGAGCTTCCTTTCAATTGGAAGAGGATTGTCTCCTGTTTATTTATGCCATGGAGGTATATAAATATCTTTATCTACCCTCTGCCCCCTTTCTTCCACTGTATACATATTGAGATCTTTAAGTCTGTTACTATAAACTTTATGACAAAGGCCACTGACCATTTTAATAGCCATGTTCTGCACCAATTTCATCTTGTTTATATCTCTTGAAGATGTAATCTCCAAAATTGTGCACAGTACTCCAAATGTAGTCTTACCAGAGACTTATAAGGAGACACCACCATCTACTTTTTCCTGCTGTCCTTTCCTCTCCATATGCACCCAAGCATCCTTTTGCTTTCACTGTCGGCTTTTCTACCTGTTTGACCACCTTAATATCATCATATATGATCACCCCAAGGTCCTGCTATTTTGTACCTCTTCCTTAGATTTTTGCAGCCCAAATGCCTGATCCTGAATTTTTTTTAGCATTAAATCTTAGTTGCGATATTAGACCATTCTTCAAGCTTTGCAAGATCCTCCCTTCCTGTTGTCTACACCTTCATGAGTTTCCATCCTGTTACAGATTTTGTTATCATTCACAATAAAGCACATTTTTCTGGACAGTCCTTCTGCAATATCACTTACAAAAATGATAAAAAACTGGACAAAGGAGCAGTCCCTGTAGCACCCACTGGTAATGCCCTTATACGCTGTTGCCTCCACTCAATAAGTTCCTATCCTAGTCTGTCACTTTAGAGCCCATCCCAAAAGTGCTCAGTTTATTTATAATCCATATCTGCGGAACTGAGTCAAAGGCTTTGCTAAAATCTAGGTACCCAACATCTAGTATTCTCCTTCGATCCAGCTCTCTGGTACTTCTAGTCAAAGAAATTAATCAGATCTGTCTGACAAGACCTATCTCTAGTAAAATTATTCTGTCTTGGATTCTGCAATCCATTGGATTCCAGAAACTGCACTATCTCTTGTTTTATCAGCGTTTCCATTAATTTACTCACCCCAGAGGTCAGACTGACTAGCCTATAGTTCCCAACCTCCCCCTCACTTCCATTTTTTATATAGAGGGACCACATTCACCCTTCTCCAGTCTTCCGGGACCACTCCTGATTCTAATGAACACTGAAGAAGTCAGATAGAAGCCCCACTAGAACTTCCCTAAGTTCATTCAATATTCTTGGATATATCCTATCTGGCCCCATTGCTTGTCTATTTGTAATTTAGCTAGATCGTCATGAATAGTCTTCTGAAAATAGTTCACCGTCCATCATACTTCCATTTCTATTTGTATTTGTTTTCTGCAGTCCTACTCCCAGACCTTCATCTGTGAATACAGAACAGAAATATGTGTTAAACAATTCTGCTTTACCTTCATCCATTTCTATATATTCCACCCTCCCCCCTTCACTCTGTCAGATAATACCACTTTTCCATTTCCTCCTGTCACTAGTATATCTAAAAGTTCCCCCACCCCCATTTTAATGTATTAGTTATTTCTTTTTACATATTTGCTTTCCTAATTTCACAGCTTTTTCCAGATACTTTTGCCTGTTTTCTTCATTCTGCCATCTCTTGTAGTTTGTGAATGTTAACCTATTTTTCCTAACCTTTTTGATCTACTTCCTTCAAGAGTTATAGTGGCCATCTTTTCCTCTTACTCTTATTTACTTTCCTATCAAAAAAGGTTTGATTTTAAAATATCTCCTTTCAGTTTTGCCCACTGCTTTTCTATATCCCCCAGATGTTCCCAAATAGCTAACGACTCCTTGAGGTAGTTCACCATCTTTACAAAGTTAGTTTACCTGAAGTCTAGGACCCTCATGTTTTTAATGACCCATCTCCATCTCTGCCCTAATACTGATCTACACCATCTGGTGATCACTGGATGCTAGATCACCTACCTATAGCATCCGAAATGCTCTCCCCATTCATAAACACCAGGTCCAGTTTGGTTCCCTCCTATGCGATTTGTTAGCAGTTGTTGGAATTTTCCCTACAGAGAATTCAGGATTTCCCTTCTAGATAACACTGCAGCTAGATTTCTTTTTATTAGTATTTAACTCTAGTTGACTGGGACAATTTGTGCATGTATCCATCAACATCTGGCATATTGAAATCACCTATCAGTAATATTTTCCCTTTCATAGCAAGATTGTGAATGTCTTCAGTTAAATCTCTGTCCACTTCTTCTGCCTCCTTTCCAGTTTAACCTGCAGAGCCTCCTCAGCTCACAAGCCCTGCAATTCTGTTGCTTTAAGATTATTTTTTACATATAGCACTACTCCTCCCTTTCTTCCTTCCCTGTCTTTCCTGAATAGATTAACCCGATAAACCATATCCCAGTCGTGATTCTCCATGAACCACGTCTCTGTGACCGCTACTAAATCCAAGCTAGCCTCTTCCATTACAGCATCTAGATCCAGAACATACTATGGACATTAGTGTACACAGCCTTCCAGATATTGCCCATTTATTCCCATTTCTATATAGGGCCTGATATTCAAAGGCCTGCGAACCATGTAAATGCTGCTAAGCGGGATCTTCAGCGACACTAACGTGCCCCGATGCTGTCCAGTTAGCATTGGGGCGTTCCAGAGGCAGCACCCAGGGATAATCAGTCAATGGTAATATTCAGTCCTTGACCGGTTAAAGTGAGGCATAGACAAGGCTGTCCTAACGTTTGCTGCCAAAACTAACCAGGCAGGGACTGAATATTCAATGCTGGTAGCCGGATATAGCCCCGGCATTGAATATCCGGGTTTAGTGTTCAGCAGCAGTGGCTAACTGCTATAATCGCGCTAGCCGCTGCCACTGAATATCGGGCCCTTAATGTTTTATTTACCTGGGGGTTTTGGTCACCCTTCCCCTGACATTCTACTTTAAAGCCCTCTTCAGTAGGTTCAATCTGATCTCATATTATAAATGGGACATTTTCCATCTTCATAAGTCAGGTGGAGATCGAAGCATGAAATGGCTGTGTGTAGAGGGAAGAATGTTTTTTATCTGGGCACTCAAGACCCATTCAGTCACCTCAAGTGCCACCACCGTAGACAGTGTTGCCAGCATCTTTCTGTTCTCTCTCTAGCTTCTTTGAAGATGAAGTGCAAAAAGAGAGGCATGTCCTCTTCCTTTTGAGATGCAGCAATGACCTCGCCATCCTCTTTTACTCCTTTATTTTTCACTAAGTAACTGAGACCACAGTCCTCACATCATACTTCCCCCAACTCATACTGCTAGTGGCATGCTTAGACAGACATGCATAAGAGTGCATGCTTTAAACAGCAGAGCTAATCCTTGACGAGACAAAAGACGAAATGTATCTGAATTCATGAAAACATGGAACAAATACAGAGGATCTCTGAGGGAGATGAAGAGATTGCCCATTCATAATAACTATTAAGTTCTACAGAGTGGAAATGCCATCATTTCCTAGGTATCTATGTAAATAGCATATATGTACGAGTGTTTACTGTAAGGCTAGTTCAAGGCCTGATACACTGACTGACTTAAATTTTGTGCTCTCTCCAGAGAAAATAGCAAAAAGACCTCAGGTGATGGTAACAGGAAAGCGCTGACTGGTGAAATTGACTGGATATCTGTACAACAGCTAACTTCCCTTTAAAAATACTTTAAAAAAAAGGAAATTAAAGTGATACCTTTTTAATGGACAAATCAATACAGTATTAAACTAGCTTCTCAAAGGTTAAAACCTTCTTCTTCGGGTCCTTCAGGTAGTAATAATGGGGGTCACCCCAGAGTCCATAGACTTGACTCTTCCAAGAAGATGGGATTCAATGGTTAACTTTTTCAAGGGCACAGAGAGAGTCTCTTATCACCACCTAACTGGTTCCAGCAGGGAACCACTCCAAACTACTCTGTAACAGATCTCAAAAAAGAATTGACAATAGCATTTAACAGTTGTAGCACAGGAGAGCTCTCCCAGAGCCTGGATGCACTCTTTAGTTAATTAAAACAGCAGAATTCCCTCTGAATCTGACTGCAACAGTGCCCTTCCAACAGGACCTCCCCCACAACTTTTCATTATGAGTTTTTGTGCTGTGCTTTGTACATCTGGTATACATTATAAAATAAGAACTTAATATTTACCCCAAAGAAAATCATAAGACCAATCCACTGGGCCTTTTTGGACTCTTCCTACTGGTAGCATATATATCTTTAAAAAAATAGGCGCCCGATATTCCAAAGCAGTTATAGTTTGTTGTTGTTGTTAAGTGCCTTTGAGTCTGTATTGACTCATGGTGACACTCTGGATATCTGTCCTAAACTGTATTTGGTCTTCAGTGAGGCAGCTCATTGTTGATAGAGTGGCATCCATAGCTGCTGTTATTGTATCAGTCCATCTCATTGCTGGTCTTCATCTTTTGCATTGACCTTCAACCTTGCCAAGCATGATGTCTTTCTCTAATGATCTCCCTTTTCACATGATGTGTCCAAAGTATGAAAGTCAAAGTCTTGTCAACTGAGCTTCTAAAAATCACTTTGGTTTGATCTCCTCTGTTCTGACTGGTTTGTTCTTCAGGCAGTCCATGATATACACAGTATTCTTTCCCAACACCATAATTCAAAGGCATCAATTTTCTTCCTGTCTTATCTTTTTCACTGTCCAGCTTTCGCATTCATAAGATGTTATTGAAAATAGCATGGCTTGGACAAGTCAAATCTTTGTATGGAGAGAAACATCTCTGCTCTTAAGAATGTTGTCTAGGTCTTTCATAGCCATTCTGCCAAGAGCAATGCATCGTTGACTGTTTGTCATAAGAACATAAGAACATAAGATATGCAATACTGGGTCAGACCAAGATCAATCAAGCCCAGTTTCCAACAATGGCCAATCTAGGTCATACGTACCTAGCAGTTTCCCCAAGAGACACAGGTTCCACAATGCTTGTATTGGGTCAAGCAGTGATATCCCGGGACCCTTTTCAATAATGGTTTATGGACCGTTCCTCCAGGAACTTGTCCAAACGTTTTTTAAACCCAGCTACACTAACAGCTTTTACTACATCCTCCGGTAACGAATTCCAGAGTTTGATTACACGGTGAGTGAAAAAATATTTTCTCTTAATTTGTCTTGAATAGTTTACCCTGTAGCTTCATTGCATGTCCCCTAGTCTTTCTATATTCTGATGACATAAACAATTGATCTACGTTTACCCGTTCTACTCTGTTCATTAATTTATAGACCTCTATCATATCTCCCCTCAGCCATCTCTTTTCCAGGTTAAAGAGCCCTAACCTTTTCAACCTTTCTTCATAGGGGTATCCTTCCATCCCCTTTACTATTTTGGTGGCTCTTCTCTGAACCTTTTCTAACACTATATCCTTTTTAAGATACGGCGACCAGAATAGCACACAATATTCAAGGTGCGATCCCACTATGGAACGATACAGAGGCATTATAATATCTTTTGTTTTATTTTCCATTCCTTTCCATATGATACTTAGCATTCTATTTGTTCTCTTAGCCACCACTACACACTGGGCGGAGGGTTTTAACCTGTTATCCACAATGACGCCTAAATCTTTTTCCTGGGTGGTAGTTCCTAATGTGGAACCTTGCATCGTGTAACCATAGTTTGGGTTGTTCTTTCCTAGGTGCATAACTTTGCACTTGTCCACGTTAAATTTCATCTGCCATTTTGATGCCCAGTCTTCCAATTTATCAAGATCCTCTTGCAATTTTCCATAATCTCATGGGTTTTAACAACTTTGAATAATTTTGTGTCATCTGCAAATTTGATAACCTCACCCTTTATTCCCATTTCCAGGTCATTTATGAATATGTCAAAAAGCAGTGGACCCAGCACATATCCCTGGGGTACACCACTATTCACCTTTCTCCAATGGGAAAATTGGCCATTTAGCCCTATCCTCTGCTTTCTATCTTTTAACCAGTTCCTGATCCACAATAGTACACTGCCTCCTATCCCAGGACTATCTAGTTTTGCCAAAAGTCTCTGATGAGGGACCTTGTCAAAGGCTTTCTGAAAGTCCCAATACACTATATCAACGGATTCACCTTTGTCTACCTGTTTATTCACACCTTCAAATAAACATAACAGATTAGTTAGACAAGATCTTCCTTGTCTAAAGCCATGTTGGCTGTCTCCCATTAAGCCATGGCTATCTACATGTTTAGCAATTTTGTTCTTTATGATGGTTTCTACCATTTTTCTGGGTACTGACGTCAGGCTCACTGGTCTGTAGTTTCCCGGATCACCCATGGAAAAAAATTGGCGTTACGTTGACATCCTCCAATCTTCAGGTATTATCGATGATTTTAATGATAGTTCACAGATTACTAATAGCAGATCTGCCATTTCATATTTCAGTTCTTTCAACACCCTTGGATGTATACCATCTGGACCAGGTGATTTGCCGCTCTTCAGTTTATCAAATAGTTGTAATACATCTTCCCGATGTATTGATATTTCCTTCAATTCTTCCGCACCTTTAAATACTGCTTCAGTCATGGGTAACATCCCTACATCTTCCTCAGTAAAGACCAAAGCAAAGAATTCATTCAGTCTTTCTGCTATTGCCTTGTCGCCTCTTAGTGCCCCTTTAAAACCTCTATCATCTAATGGACCAACTGACTCTCTCACAGGTTTTTTGCTACAAATATACTTGAAAAAGTCTTTATTATGCATTTTTGCTTCCACAGAAAGCTTCTTCTCAAATTCTCCCTTTACCTGCCTTATCAATGCCTTCCATTTAACTTGCCAGTGCATGTGCTGTTTCCAGTTTTCGTCATTTGGCTCTTTTTTCCATTTCCTGAAGGATGCTTTTTTTGGCAAAAACAGTATCTCTGACCTCACCTTTATACCATGCTGGCAGTTTTTTGGACTTCCTTCCACTTTTCTTAAAGCATGAAATACAGCTGCTCTGGGCTTCCAATATAGTATTTTTAAACAACACCCAAGCTTGATGTAAGTCTTTAACCTTTGCAACTGCTCCTTTTAGTTTTTTCTTAACTATTTTCCTCATTTTATCATAGCCTCCCTTTTGAAAGTTAAAAGGTAGTACTGTGGATTTCCTTACCATCCCTTCTCCATTAATTAAATCAAACGCGGTCATGCTATGATCACCATTGCCAAGTGGCCCCAACACCCTTATCTCTTGCACCAGATCTGGTGTTCCACTAAGGACTAGGTCCAATATGGCTTCCCCTCTGGTCAGTTCATGAACCAGCTGCTCCAAAAAGCAGTCATTTATTTCATCTAGGAACTTTATCTCCCTAGCATGTCCTGCTGTGACACTGACCCAGTCGATACTGGGTAATTAAAATCACCCATTATTATTACTGTGCTGTAACTTTTGTTAGCTTCCTTGATTTCTTTGAGGATTTCATCATCCATTTGTTCATTCTGGCCAGGCGGTCGATAGTACACCCCCACTGCCATCGCTTTCCCCTTTTTACATGGAATTTCAATCCATCGAGATTCTACAGTAAATTTTGTTTCCTGCAAAACTTTAATCCTTTCTGACTGAATGCCTGCTCTGACATAGAGCGCAACCCCTCCACCAATTTGATCAGCTCTATCATTACAATATGGTTTGTACCCAGGTATCACAGTGTCACTGGTTGTCCTCCTTCCACCATGTCGCTGAGATTCGAATCATATCTAACCTCTCATTTAGTGCTATATATTCTAACTCTCCCATCTTATTTTTTAGACTTCTAGCATTTGCATACAAGCATTTTAGAGTGTATTTTATTCATATTAATTTGGCTATTGGTAGGCATGGGTAATTTGGGATCTTTAAGCTCTGTCTGCTCCATACTCGAGGGCATTTGGGCTACTTTACTCTTTTTTGGAACCTCTCTGCTTTTGGTAGTATCCTTCAAGGATACATTCTTCCGAACCATGCGCTCTTGGGCGACTGTCGGCTTTTCCCTATTATCTAGTTTAAAAGCTGCTCTATCTCCTTTTTAAAGGTTAATGCCAGCAGCCTGGTTCCATCCCAGTTAAGGTGAAGCCCATCCCTTTGGAAGAGCCCTCCTTTCCTCAGAATATTCCCCAGTTCCTAACAAATCCAAAGCCCTCATCCTTGCACCATTGTCTCATTCACGCATTGAGACTCCGGAGCTCTGTTTGCCTTTTGGGTCCTGCGCTTGGAACAGGAAGCATTTCAGAGAAAGCTACCCTGGAAGTTCTGGATTTCAACTTCCTACCTAAAAGTCTAAATTTAGCCTCCAGAACCTCCCTACCACATTTTCCTATGTCATTGGTACCGACATGTACCAAGACAGCAGACTCCTCCCCAGCACTAACTAAGACCTTATCTAGGTGGCGCGTGAGGTCCGCTACCTTCGCACCAGGCAGGCATGTTACCAGGTGATCTTTACGTCCACCAGCCACCCAGCTATCTATATGTCTAATGATCGAATCACCAACTAGAACGGCTGTCCTAACCCTTCCCTCATGGGCACATGACACTGGAGAAATCTCCTCGGTATGAGAGGGTTTTACATCACCTGAAGGACAGGTCCTAGTTACAGGATCACTTCCTGCCACACCAGGGTGATGCTCTCCTGTCATATGACCTCTCTCCTCCACGGCAACAGGGATGCTGCCAGACTGGAGGTGGGACTTCAGGACTATATCCCTGTAGGTCTCGTCTATGTACCTCTCTGTCTTTCAAGTCTGCTACTCTAGCCTCTTGAGGATGGACTCGTTCCCTAAGAGCAAAGAGCTCCTTGCATCTAGTGCACATATAAGACCTCTCACCAACTGGGAGAAAATCATGCATGTGACACTCAATGCAAAAGACTGGAAAGCCCCCATCTCGCTGCTGGACTGCTTTCTGCATTTTAGTTTTAAGCTTGTGTTTAGATCTTTAAGTTCTTACTTACTAAGGGTTGCTGTGGATACTTATACTTATAAAAGTGTACCTAACACGTTTAATATACCTTGTTCACCTGAAGCTTAATTAATCACAGATCCGTAATACATGACTGATTTGGATAAAGAGCTGCACCTGAGAGCTGCTCCTTTCCTTTAAGATGTGTAAGTACCTATAAAGCTGTGATTATCCTGGGGGGTGGGTGGGTGTTGGGGAGGGAGGGAGGGAGGGAAATTATTAAAAGAGGGCTGCTACACAGTACCCTCTCCTGTGCTTCTAAGGCAAGCTGTGACCAACTTCCTGGGTGATTAACAGTCCTTGGTTGGATAGAAGGAGTCTTTCAAAATGGCCTTTTGACCTGCCACCTGGCTTTAACACCTATTGAAAAAGTTTCACAGGTCTCTTGCCCCCTAGGTAGAAGGCCTCTTTGTAAAGGTCTCTAGAAGAATTTATTTAGTGTTCAAAGAACACCGACCCTGTTTTGCCTTTTATGCTAAGTTATATTCTGATCTGATTTAAATTAAAGTTCTTTGCTGCTGTTAGGCTCTGACTTAGTATGAAATTTAAACTAGAAGCTCTCTGCTGGGTTCTATATTTAACTAGAAAGCTCTCTTCTGTGTTTTAAATTTAAACTAAAAGAACTTTGCTGCTACTAGGCCCTGAGTGAGTATTAAATTTAAACTACAAGCTCTCTGCTGGGTTCTAAATTTAACCAGAAATCTCTATTCTGTGTTTTAAATTTAAACTTAAACTGCTGCTATTAGGCCCTGACTGATTTAACAAATACACTGGGTTCACAGATTAATCAGCTGTAATCCAAAGAGTTCCCTTCAGAAAAAGTCCCAGAAGTATATACTCACTATTGCAGATTTCTCTCCAGACGTAGCAGTCCCCTTTTGTAGTCCTTCACAATGTCATTTCTTTATTGATTGTGCTGTTCTACAACCAAAATGCTTCTGAAATAAATTCAGTCACACTTTACTAAGTCTGGGTTGCTGAGAACGAAAATGATGCTTAAAATTCTTTATTGGCTCTAGTCTTTAATTTACAGTACTGGGTTAGTACATACAACCTCAACTTTGGAAGTGTTAAGGATATGTGAGTTGTAATGGAAAGGGATCTCGATTTAAACCATCTATGTTTTTGTTTGGACAGTACTTGCTTTTCAGGCAAAACAATTAATGAATGATGCAATTTGAAGGTGCTATTATATCATATATGATATATATTGCCTCATATTATTCCTAGAAGTCATAGATGATGCAATCCTAACTCAGCTTAATTATATCACTCTACAGAACAAATGACGCAACAGTTTTTTAATGAACAGGACATGTCAGTAGTATTATGGCTGTAGATCAGTCATCTCAATGCTTGATTTTTTCCATTTAGCCAAAAGGAAAGATTCCTCATAATTGTTTGAACAATGCAGATGACTTCTGCAACTTCTGTGGTGAAGTAACTTTTGCAGCACAAAAACACAGTATAACCTCTTTGGCTGTAAAATTAGAGATCAGGGCAAGAGCTGGGCCCCACACATATGCTGCAACACTTGTACAACAAATCCTTGCCAGTGGTTGAATAGAAAAATGAAATCTATGCCTTTTGTAGTCCCAATGATTTGGAGAGAGCCCATAGATCATATCGGCGATTGTTACTTCTGCATGGTGCCTCCTGTTGGGAAAGGTTTGTCAAAGAAGAATAAGTAGACTGTGCAGTATCCAAACATTCCATCAGCTATATGCCTAGTACCCCTTGGAGAAGGACTGCTGGTTTCTGATGCTCCAGAATCATTCTCACTTGAGTTAGACAAGGAAGAGGAGGGGATGAAACTGATGGTCCCAAACCATCCAGATATCTTCCCATTCTCCTCCTCTGAACCACACCTCATAACACAAGGTGAACTGAATGACCTTGTCAGGGATTTGGAACTACCTAAGAGTAAGGCAGAGCTGTTGGGCTCCAGACTGCAACAGTGGAATCTCCTGTCAGGTGAGGTTTCCATGTTCCGTGAACATCAAAAGGATCCTTTTACATTCTTCTTCATTGAAAGTGATAGTGTAGCCTGCAACAACATCGATGGTCTAACAGCAGCCGTCAACATCATTCATCATTCAGATGAGTAGAGACTGTTCATCAATTCATCGAAGACGAATCTTAAAGCTGTTTTGCTGCATAATGGCAGTGTTTTTCTATCGATTCCAGTTGCTCACACAGTCCATATGAAGGAAACCTATGACAATATAAAATAGCTGTTGAGATGCATAAACTATGACCAACATCAGTGGAAGCTTTGTGGTGATTTGCAAGTCGTTGCTCTGTTGCTCGGGCTGCAGACTGGATACACAAAGTACTGCTGTTTTCTCTGTGAATGGGATAGTCATGTGAAAGATTCCCACTATATCAAGAAAGACTGGCCACACTGACAATCATTGGAGCCTGGAAAGAAAACTGTGCTGCAGCCACCACTTGTTGAAATAAGGAAGATTTTGTTGCCACCCCTACACATTAAGTTGAGTCTAATGAAAAACTTTGTCAAGGTCATGGACAAAACAAAACCAGTTTTCAAGTATCTCAACGGGAAATCTCCAAGAATAAATGAAGCTAAGATAAAGGAAGGTGTCTTTGTTGGTCCTCAGATTCATGAACTTCTTCGAGATGATGAATTTAACTGTGCAATACATGGCAATGAAAGGATGGCATGGAAAGCCTTCCATTTAGTGGCAACAAGTTTTCTTGGAAACAAAAAGGCAGACACCTACAGGGAGTTGGTGGAAAATCTCCTCAATGCATACAAAAGTCTTGGCTGCAACATTCCAGTAAAGATATATTTCTTGCACTCTCATCTTGATTTTTTTCCACTGAACTGTGGAGCATTGAGTGATGAGCATGGTGAGCAATTTCATCAGGACATTGCAGCAATGGAGAAAAGGTATCAAGGCAAATGGAACCCATCAATGCTTGCAGACTATTGCTGGACAGTGACAAGAGATACTCCATTTACAGACAAGCCAAGAAATGCCAAGTAGACATTGAATAAGATCTGAAATAGTCAATTCTTGCTTTCTGTTTCATACTAACTTTTTAATAAATTGTGTTTGAATAATCCTTTACCTGATTTTTAAACTTTTAAACAAAGATGAAAGGTGAAATATTAGCAAGATCATATATAGGGCAACCATAAACAGTTGACAAGATCTAGGTTTATAACACCCTTATCCACAGACTCCAAACAATTGGGATCAAAGATACAGTACTCCAATGGTTCAGGTCCTATCTAACCAACCGACAGCAACTGATTCACACCAAAACCTCAACCTCAACCCCCTTCCAGCAACATCAAGGAGTACCTCAAGGATCCACATTATCAGCCATGCTTTTCAACATCTACTTCCGTCCACTCTGTTCAGTCATACGCACTCACAATGTCAACTTCCACATATACGCCGACGACATAATGCTCTACGCCCCAATTACAACCACAGACCCAACAAACGATCAGCTCTCAACCTGCTTCACCGACGTATCCAACTAGCTACAAGAGAACAACTTATCCATTAACATAAAGAAGACCGAGGCTGTTATAGTGACAAACGACCCAGACTTCAAACCACCCACTCACCTCACCATGGGAACCACGCAAATTCAAATACAACCACACATAAGATATCTCGGCATCATCATTGACCAAGCCCTAACCCTTAAGCAGCAAATCAACAAGACTACTGGAACTGTATTCCAAAAAGCGAAAATGGTACAACGTCTCCGACCTCTCCTTGAACCACAGGACTTCAGGACAGTAATGCAAGATCTGACACTCCCTCATCTGGACTACTGCAACATAATCTATCATGGCTTACCTGCACAAACCAATCCCCTCCGAACTGCCCTAAACACCACGGCGAGAATAATACACAATGCAAAGAAACGGGACCACATCACCCCAATTCTGAGGGACCTTCATATTCTCCCCATCGAAGCAAGAATCAAGTACAAAGCTCTTCTACTCACCCACAAAACCATCCACCAAACACACTCCGCACCGTACTGCCTCGCCCAACCCACAGCAGAACAACCAGGCAATCCTCCAACAGCTCCATTGCCGTCCCCCACAAAAGAACCAAAGCAACACAACGGACTTGCAACAGAGCCTTTGAACTCTATGCCCCATCCCTCTGGAACTCTTTACCAAGCCACATCAGGAATAACGGTGATCTCCCATCATTCAAAAAGCAGCTAAAAACCGTCCTATTCCAAGAACATCTCTGAATAGGAACCCCCCCTATTCCTCTTCAAGAACTCCAGACCAGTAACTATACTATCCTGTCAGTCTCTATGTTCGCCCCAAAATCATCAATGTTGAACCCCCGGTGATGGGCCCCCCCCCACTATTGATTCCCCCCCCCCCTGTTATACGTCCCACAGCTTTGACCCGGTGAAAAGCGGGATATAAATACAGTTAAATAAATAAATAATAATTTGTGCTTAAAACTCTACAACCAACATGCTATATATGCGCATAAAATGAAAAAGCTTAGATATCTTGGAAACAGTAGCCAATCAGCGATTTTAATTATCACTTTTGAATTCAATGCATCAAAATCCATAGGAATTGGCACATTTTGTCTCTGAAGCAGACAACTTTAAAAAATTGTAGACCAGTGTTATTGGACCAAGCAGGTTAAAGTTGTCCACTATTTCAATTTCTTCTCCATCAACGATGAACTTATTGATTTTGCCAGTGGTTAGGATTTTGTCTTCTTTACATTAAGGTCCGGGCCCAATTTAAGACTATGTTCCTTGATCTTGAGAAGCAAATCGTCTTCATTTTCAGCCAGTAACATGGTATCATCAGCATAGCAAAGGTTGTTGATGAGTCTTCCATCAATCTTCACACCTCCATTGTCTTCATACAGTCCTGCTTCTCTGATGATTTGTTCGGCATTTAAATTAAAGAGGTAGGGGGAAAGTATGCAGCCTTGTCGTACACCTTTGCTGATTTTAAACCATTCCGTTTCTCCTTGTTCCATTCAAACTGTTGCTTCTTGATCAATTTAAAGGTTGTGCGAGAGAACTATTAGATGTTTTGGTATACCCATCCTTCTTAATGTGGCCTAGAGTTTTTTATGGTTACCCAGTCAAAAGCCTAGCTGTAGTCAATAAAACACATATAGATATCCTTTTGGTACTCCTTTGTCTTTTCAAGGATCCATCTCACATCCACAATGATGTTTCTCATTCCAAATCATTTCCTGAACTCTGCTAGCATTTCAGGCAGTTCTATTTCCAGGTATGGTTGTAGTGTCTGCTGGATAATCTTGAGTAGAATCTTGCTGGCATGTGGGATCAGAGCAATTGTGCGATAATTTCCACAGTTAGTCGGATCACCTTTTTTCAGTATTATTATAAACATAGATCTTTTCCAGTTAGTTGGCCATGATATTGTCTTCCAAGTTTCCTGGCAGAGCTTTGTAAGTATGGCAACAGCTGCATCCGTAGTATTTCAGTGGAAATGGCATCAATACTTGGTGCTTTGTTCTTTCAATGCTACTTTGACTTCTTCTTTCATCACCAATGATTCCTGATAATAAGGTTCAGGTTGAAATGGCTGTTGGCCCACTTGATCTGCATTGTATAATGACTCTATATTCTTTCCACCTTTTTTTGATCTTCTCAGCATCATTCAACATGGATCCTTGAGCATCATGTAGCATTCCAATTTGAGACTGGAATTTTCTCTTTAACTCTCGTAGCTTTAGGAAAGCCGATCTTGTTTTTCCTCTGATAGTTTCTGATTCAATTGCCTTGCATGCGTAGTACTTCTCCTTGTCTTATCTTGCTGCACATTGGAAGTCTCTGAGTTCTGTTATTGATTCTCTTTCTCTTCTGGCTTTAGCTTCTCTGCATTTCTGGGCAATATTCTGAGTTTCTTCAGACATCCATTTTTGGTGCTTTTTGCTTTCACTTTTTGTAGAGACTTTTCACTTTCTTCGAGCACAACTTTCTTGATATCATCCCATAACTTTTCTGGTGCTCTGACATTTGTATCAAAAGCAGCAAATCAATTTTGCAGGCAGTCTTTAAATTCTGGAGGTATATTCTCAAGGTCATATTTTGCTACATTGATGAGTGACTTGCAGTTTTTCAGCTTTAGCTTGAGTTTGCTTACTAGTAGTTGGGCCTGCACCTTAACATTAAGAATACAAAGATCCTGACAACTGGCAAAATCAATAAGTTCATCATTGATTGAGAAGAAATTGAAATAGTTGACAACTTTAACCTACTTGGATCAACAATCAATAAAGAAAGGACTAGCAGTCAAGAAATTCGGCGACGCATTGCTCTTGGCAGAATGGCTATGCACGACCTAGACAAGATTCTCAAGAGCAGAAATGTCTCTCTCCATACAAAGATTCAACTTGTCCAAGCCATGGCATTTTCAATTACATCATATGGATGTAAAAGTTGGACAGTGAAAAAAATAGACAGGAAAAAAAAATGATTCCTTTGAATTATGGTGCTGGCAATGAATACTGTGTATATCATGGACTGCCCGAAGAACAAACCAGTCAGCACTAGAGGAGATCAAACCTAAGCTTTCCTTAGAAGCTCAGATGAGAAGACTTTGACTTTCATACTTTGGACATATCATGCGAAGAGGGAGATCGTTAGAGGAAGACGTAATGCGTGGCAAAGTAGAAGGTCAATGCAAAAGAGGAAGGCTGGCAATGAAATGGATCAATACAATAACAGCAGCTATGGGTGCCCCTCTATCAACAATGAGCCACCTGATTGAAGACCGAACACAGTTTAGGTCAGCTATGCAGAGGGTTGCCATGAGTCGACACCGACTGAACGGCACTTAACAGCAACAACAATCCATTGGGTGAAGTCCATGTACACAGTTAGCACTTGTGTTGCTGGAAGAAGGTGTTTAAGATGAATAGAACATTGGTCTTGCAGAATTCTATCAGTTTTTCTCCAGCTTCATTTCTGTTGCCAGTCCATATTTTCCAAGCACTTTGCCTTCTTTGTTGCTAACTTTTGTATTCCAGACACAATGACTATCAAGATATACTGTTTACATGTTCTGTCAATTTCAGCTTGTAGTTATTCATAGAGCTCATCCACTTCTTCCTCTTCTACAGCTGTTGATGGGGCATATACCTGAATAATAGTTGTGTTGATGGACATTCCCCGTAGATGAATAGAAATTAAACATTCACTGATTGCATTGTATTTCATTACAGTTCTTGCAAGTTTCTTCTTAAATAACATTCTGCAGCACCATTTCTTCTTTGTCTTTCATTTCTAGCATAGTTGAAGATATGATCATCAGATGCAAAGTGCCCAATGCCAGTCCTTTTCAGTTTGCTGACACCCAACAGATCAAGTTGTAGATGTTCCATTTCATTCTTGGCCACCTCCTACTTCTCTTGGTTAATGCTTCATACCTTCCATGTTCCAATATGTAAGACATCTTTGCAGCTTCTGAGTCTCATTTTATGCACAGCTACATCAGCAATCAGATGTCCCAAGGACTTTGATCCAACCACATTCTAAATGGTGGCTTTACTCTGAAAAGGATTCAGCTCATCTCCAGTAGCCAGTTGAGTATCTTCTGACCTGGGGTCATCTTCCAGCACTATAGTGCAATTTATTTTGTTGTGACTATTCATTGGGCTTTTGTGGCAAGAAAAGGAAGTAGATTGCCAGGCCCTTCTTCCATGCAGGTAATGCTAATATTGTTATTTTAACAGGAATGTGATCCTCCACCGCCAACACCATCCCATTCTGCTGCTGCCCAGGTGGGTGGTTTGTCTTAGATCTGTAAACCGTGTAACTGCTTCTAAGCAGAATATTCAGCAGCACTAACCTGGTTAGTGCTGCTGAATATTCCCAGATACCACTGCTCGATGCTACACAGTTAGTATTGGAACATTCCAGGGGCAGTACCCAGGAATAACTGTTCAGCCGTGATATTCAGCCACTGCCCGGCTATCCCAAAGCGCTGAAAATTAGGTGCAGAAAAAGCTGTCCAGCTTTTGCCTCCAAAGCTAACCACTCTTCATGTAACAAATGCTCCACTTTAACTAATATGTTGTGTATTTATAACTAATGGTGTGGAATACTATATCAAAAAACTCAAAACCATTCATACACAAAAGAGACTAACTCTGGAAAGGTCTCAGACTCAGTAGCGCTATGTGAACTTCAGTACATATAATACTGTTGAACGCGCTGGCAGCATCAATGACCAATCCAGAGATCATAAAGATTATAGAAAACACTGATGAATTTGCAAAAATAAGTATCAATTTGCATTTAAAAACCACACCATCATTTTGACAAAAAATGCTTATCTTGAAAAATATCGTGGTGTGACTTGCCCCTACGCCTCCTCTGGCGCCACTCCGAACGTTTCACTCTTACAAAAGAGTTTCCTCAGGGGGTCTACGAAGAAAAACAACAAATATACAAGTAAGCTTCCCTAATACCACAACGCATACTCCCCACTGTTAAAACCAAACACTATAGACCAAACACTATAACCACATACCTTTAGAACACAGCCACCTTCAATACCGATGCTGCCCACGTTTTACTAACAATGAGCTGTCTAAAGCAGTCCTCTCAAAAAAACGCCGCGCATGCAGTCTAGGTAACAGAAGCCACTATTTAAACTACTAGACTCTATGACGTCAACCAGCACCGATTGGTGTAGCAGTTAAACTACTAACTGAACTATCCCAAAAATGTCTCACAGACATACCCCCCAGTCAATACTGGTATTCAAACCCATCGGTGTTAATGTCTGCAATCTAAAAATCCACCGTTGTTCACATAATAGCAAAGACTGTTCTAAGGTCTTACCCTGTCTAGCAAAACGCACCTGTTCTACAATAAAACGTAGGGGCAATTCACACCACGATATTTTTCAAGATAAGCATTTTTTGTTAAAATGATGGTGTGGTTTTTAAATGCAAATTGATACTTATTTTTGCAAATTCATCAGTGTTTTCTATAATCTTTATGATCTCTGGATTGGTCATTGATGCTGCCAGCGCGTTCAACAGTATTATATGTACTGAAGTTCACATAGTGCTACTGAGTCTAAGACCTTTCCAGAGTAAGTCTCTTTTGTGTATGAATGGTTTTGAGTTTTTTGATATAGTATTCCACACCGTTAGTTATAAATACACAACGTATTAGTTAAAGTGGAGCATTTGTTACATGAAGAGTGATCTACTTTTTTGCTCTGATAAGGGACCATTGATCGAGGTTGTTCTATCCAAAGCTAACCAGGCAATGGCTGAATATCACCATTGCTCAATTAGCTTCTACGTTGTGTGGCGCTATGCGGCAGACCTGGATATTCATTGCTGGTGGCCGGATATGGTCCCGGCATAGAATATCTGGGTTAACTCTTCAACGGTGATGGCTAAGCGCTATACTTGTGCTAGCTGTCGCTGCTGAATATGAGGCCCTAGAGATTTTAAGGTATAATTGGGCCAATATTCAGTGAGGCAGGTACCAGATAAGCAGATAAATCGGGTTAACAAATTTTCTTGGAATCTAGAACTCAGCTTAAGAGTGCCACCCCCACCCCCAAAAAGTGTAAAGCAGCTCCTTTTTTAAGGCATTTAATATACCATTACACAGTGCCAATAGAAGGCAGTGACCCTTCTCCACCCCCTCCCACCAAAAACCTGAGGCAACTTCCTGTTTTGCTTTACATATCACCATGGCCTGGTAATACATGAAGCAAAAGAAAATCTCCCATAGCCCTCACACCATGCCTTCACCTGGTCTCTCTCTTTTTCATAGGCCCTCTTCAGCCATCATTCAGTTTCTCTCTCTCTCATAGTCCACAATCATCACTCTCTCTCTCTCTCTCTTATAGCCCCTCCCTCCTCCAGGCATCATCAGTGTCTCTTTTTCCATAGCCCCCTAGTCATTACTTAGTATGTGTCTTTCTCTCATAGCCCCCCAGCCATCACCCAGTTACTCTCTTGCTCTCAGAGCCTCCCCAGCCATCAAGAATGTATCTTTCTCTTATAGACCCCCAGTCATCACCCAGTGTGTCTCTCTCTCATAGGCCCCCAGCCATTATCTAGTCTCTCTGTTTCTCATAGCCTCCCCCCCCCAGTGATCACCCAGTGTGTATCTTTTTTCTCATAACCACCCCAGACATCATTCATTGTCTCTCTTTCTCTCTCATAGTCCTCCCAGTCATCACTAGTGTCTCCTTCTCTAATAGCCTCCCCAGCCATTACCCAGTATCTCTGTCTCTCTCTCTCTGTCTCTCATAGCCACAGCCATCACCAACTGTTTCTGTCTCTCTCTCAAATTGTACTATCACCCGGTGTCACTCTCATTCATAGTTCCCCCAATCATCATCTTATCTCTCTCACTCTCATTGCCTCCCCTCAGTCATTCATCACATGTCTCGCTCTCTTTCATTGTCTGCCTCCCCACAGCCATCACCCCATGTCTCTCAACATTCTAACCAACCAGGAGAATAAAGGTTTCCTGCCATGCCTCATAGAAAAGACTGTGCTTCCTGCTCACCACGATCAGCTCTCTACAAGGAGTTTGAAATGTACGGTGCAGGAAGCTTGCTGATCTCACTGTTTCAAGTCTTGTGAGACTTGAAACAGCGAGATCAGCCTGAACTTCCTACACCAGCAGGCTCAAGCTCTTTGCAGAGAGCTGATTGCAGTGGAGTGAAGTAGCACCAGGGCCCGGAGCATAAGAGAAACTTTCAGGGCCTTGAAATTCCATATGCCAGGATACAATTTGTATATACCATCGGACTTGGCACCTGGGATTTGTCCAGCCCTGCATTAAGAGCACTTGCTTTAATTGTGGCAAACTGCTTAAGTACATGGGGACATGCTGGGCATGCTTCCATGTGTTAGCGCAGGTCCGAGGGCATCCCCACTACATTTTTGGGGCTGAATGCATGGTAATTTCCTGCTTTTTAGTAAATGTGCCCCATAATGTTAATCACTTTGTAGGTTAATGTATGTTAAATCAATTTAACACACTAAGTGCACTAAGCGGTTAGCAGGAGTCTACTATCTAATTTTGCATCTGACAAAATGAATGTTAAGTGATCCACTCACATTCACAAGGAGCAGCAGTGGGATTGAACCTCAGCCCACTATTCTAAGCATTGGGCTACTCCTCTGCTTCTTAGGTAGTAAACAATTTTTTTTATGGTGTTTCAGGTCTTGAGCTATACATGTAAAGGCATATTTTACAAAGAATGCAATCTGGGACGTTGAAGCCAGAACTTCTGAAAAAAAAAGCAGGCACTTGCAAGTTCAGGCATAATTTCACAAACGTGGACATGCCCGAAGTGGACGTCTATGGAGATGTCTACAAAGACATCCCCAGAATAGCATTTCAGAACAGGGACATCTCATACACTAATAGATAAGTAATGAGTTAGGAGCAGGGTGACCAGGGTTCAAATCCCAGTGCTACTCCTTGTGATCTTAGGCTAGTCACTTAGTTCTTCATCTTCTCTACTCCCTTTGGATGCTTTACATAGTAAATGATGGCAGATAAAAACCAGTATGGTCCATCTAGTCTGCCCAGTAAAATGGCAAGAGTAGGTACACCTGCCGCTCTGTGCAGGCCACCCCTCCCCATGTCTTTGTTTAGGAGTGAACCCACCACTCCGTGTAGGACACCCTTGTTTGTTGAGAAATTAGATAGTTAAGTTTATTTTGATTTTATCCTGTTGCTGTAAAGGGATCCACTGTGTCTGTCCCATGCCGTTTTGAATTCTGTCACTGTATTTGCCCCACCACTTCCATCGGGAAGGCATTCCAAGCATCCACCACCCTTTCAGTGAAAAAGTATTTCCTGACATTGCATTTCAATTTACGCCCTTGCAGCTTCATGTTATGCCCTCTAGTTTTACAGCTTCCCCGTCTTTGGAAGAGGTTTGTTTGTTCATTATTTCTCTTTAAGTATTTAAAGGTCTGAATCATATCTCCCCTATCCCTCCTCTCCTCCAGAGTGCACATATTTAGGTCTTCAAGTCTCTTCTCATAAGGCTTCTGATGCATGTTATCTGAAAAACATGAAGATAAAAGGAATTAACGTCAAAGAATCAGGATCACTGGTTACTCAGAGGTTATTTTCGAAGTATACCAACATTTACATGTGTATATTGGAATACATGGGTAAATGTGATTTTAGAAAGCTGTGATCCATACCACATCCAGAATTCAAGGGGTCATGGTTAGGGCATGTAGAGGGAGTGGTTTAGATGAGCCTACAGTATCAACTTGTATTCCCCATTTTACAAGAGGAATCCACATCGATATTAAAAAATCTAGATGTCAGCATTTTTTTTTATTTTAAGAGATAGGTTCATCATGTTCTATTGATAATTTTTTACAAGATTTATGCACTTTAAAGTTTTGTATGGTGTTATGATTAAGTCACATTAAAATATAGTGGACCAACGATGATTTTTGAGTTGGCTAGTAGTGGCCTTGAAGGGCTTCTATACTAGAGGACCCTCAGGCCTATATAGTCTGCCCTTCTAAATCAATTACTATAGTCCCTTTTTGCCTTTAGAGATCGCCTGTGTTTCTCCCATGCTTTCTTGAATTTAGATAGAGGCATATTCAAAATGGGACGTCCAAGTGCAATGTGCAATGTCGAAACAAGATCGTCTGAAAAGAAAGGCAGTCATGTGCAAGTTCAGGCACAGTTCCAGAAACGTGGACGTGCCCGATATGCATGGGTATAAAATGTCTATATAGATGTCCCCAGGAGGGCATTTTAGAACTGAAACGTCTAATAGCATAATGGTTAGAGTAGTGGCTTACAAGCTGGGTGGCCAGGTTTCAAATCCCAGGGTGGCACTTGGTAATTTAAAGCTAGTTGCTTAATTCTTCATCTTCTCTATGCTCTCTGGGGGTTTTAAGGTGAAAACTAACACTTTCCTCATACCTATTTGGCCTGGAGCAGGAATAAACATGCACGTGCCTGCAGATGGCCCTGCTGCTTCTGGGATCAAATGGAGACATGTAAGTTCATTGCCTCTCCCTACACAAGCCTCCACCACACCCCACCCCGTGCCTACTTGATTGTCCCTGTACTGGAGAAGTCAGTGGCATTTGTGGAATGGTTATGGAGACATATCCATGGTTTTGACGCCCAAGTGCATGTCTGCAGACATCTAAATCATGACTAAATCTTTTAGAATGGCCCTCATACTGTCCTCGTCTCTACTACCTCTTCTGGGAGACTACTCCACGCATCTCCCACTCTTTCTATAAAGAAATATTTCTGCATATTACTCCTGAGTCTATCCCCATTCACCCTCATCCTATGTCCCCTCATTGCAGAGCCTTCTTTCAATTGAAAGAGACTCTCCTCCTGTACATTTATGCCATGGAGGTATTTAAACATCTCTATCATATCACTACTATCTCACTTTTCCTTTAAAGTATACCTATTGAGGTCTTTAAGTCTGTCCCCATATGGCTTATAATGAAGACCACTGACCATTTTGGTAGCCACCCTCTGCACCGACTCCATCTTGTTTATATCCCTTTGAAGGTGTGGTGTCAAGAATTGCACACAATACTACAAATGAGATCACATGAAAGATTTAAACAGAAGCACTATCACCTCCTTTTTTCCTGCTGGCCATTTCTCTCCCTATGCACCCAAGCATCCTTCTGGTTTTCGCCATTGTCTTGTCTGCCTGTTTAGCTACTTTAAGATCATCAGAAACAAGCACGCCCAGGCCCCGCTCTTCTTTCATGGACAGAAGTACTTCACTCCCTGTACTGTATTGCTCCCTTGGATTTTTGCAGCCCAAATGCATGACAGTGCATTTTTTAGCATTAAATCTCAGCCGCCAAATTCTCAACCATTCTTCACGCTTAGCTAGATCCCTCCTCATATTATCTACTCTTCCCTGAGGCAGATGTAAAGGCCATGGTCCACCTCCTTGATCATCCTCTTGACATCCCCGTGGCATCCAGTCCCCCAGACATCTGATATCACCTATCCTCCCCGACTGCCAAATCACTGCCCCCCCCCCCCGCCTCCTTAATCCCATCCCTGGCTCTTACCAGGATTCCTGATGTCTAGTGAGAGCAAAAACAATCCCCAGTTGCCCCCCTGCTCATGCCAGCCCTGGGTTCCAAAAAATGGCACCCATGACTCCTAGTGTAATCTTGCAGCCTCACCCCCCCTAGAGGTCGTACTGCAAAATTACTTCTAGGAGTTACAGGAGCCATTTTGCAATCGGGGGGGGGGGGGGGGGTTGGATAGCCAGGAGCAGGAGGTGTCAGGGGATCAGAAGTTGGGGGATGTCAAGGGGAGATTGGATGTCAGGTGGTGCAAGTGGGGATCGGATGCTGAAGGATGATGCATGGTGGATTGATGTCGAGAGGGATTGAGGGGGGAATTTCTGCTGTTGGTGGGAGTGATTGGGGTGCACGTGGATATTTCAAGAAGTCATTTTAAAAAGCTGTGTGCTGTTTTCCCTCCTGCTGCTTTTTAAAATTGCAGCTCCCTAGAGGAGGTCACGTGATGCGAGCAGAGTAGTGGTCGCGTCCTGAGAGCGCTCCGTGCCCCGCTGCCCAAACCGGCGATCTAGCACCTTGTAATTCCCGCGGATAACGACTCAATCAGTATCCCGGATACCTTGGAGAACGTAGAGAGCTCTGGCAAGTCGCTCCGGTGGGCAGATAACATGGCAGCAGCACCCAAAGCAACTAGAAGGGAGCGGGAGCGGGTGGCTGGCCCCAGCAAGATGGCCGATTCGGCTGCGGTGCCCAGCTCGCCTAAATCCCCCGCCTCCCTGGATGCGATGTCAGCGGCGGTAGCCGCGGCTCTGTCACCACAGTTTGATGCTCTCCATGCAAAGATGGACGGACTGTGTGCCTCGGTCGACAGCCTTGGGAACCGATTGCGGGAGGCGGAAAGCCGTCTGATGCAAGCCGAGGGCAAGATCGAGGTGCTGGTGACAGAGATGACCGGTCTACGACACCAACTTGCAATGCACGAAACTAAGCTCGATGACCTGGAAAACAGGTCACGACGCAGCAACCTCCGCTTCATGGGTATTCCGGAGAGTGTGGCCGACAAAGACCTGCAGGGCTACCTGGAGACGCTCTTCGCACAGATTCTGGAGGGCGATGAATGCGGCGGTCCGATCCGCATCGAGCGAGCACATCGCGTTGGTGGCAAACAGCCAAAGGACTCCCGGCCCAGAATCGTGCTAGTAAAATTTACTTATTTCCCGCAAAAGGAGAAGCTATTACGTGCGGCTCGACAGAGAGGGGCAACGCTATATAGCAACTCAAAGATCCGTGTTGCACAAGATTACTCAGCGGTTCTGAGCAGAAAGCGCCGTGAATATGCCCCTCTCTGTGAGAAACTCATTGGAGCTGGTATCCGGTTCACGGTACAATACCCGGCTAAATTGCACATAACACATGGAGGCTCCCACCACGTTTTTGCGGAGGCGGAGGACTATGTGAACCAGCTGACCGCCCGGGGACAGTCACCCTCAACACCACATCGCTGAACATCTTAATATGAACTGTTGAGTGGTGTCTGGATTCTCCATTGAGAGCAAAGCACGTGGCGACGAGGGAGGAAAGACTAGGCCTTAACATTGGTCAGGCCTGTATCTTGACTTTTCACTGAGCAACAATGTACCCGTTAGACAGTTCGTTTAGTTACAAACTTACTTTGTGGTGTTTAAATTTCCTGGGTGTTAAGAAATGTATCTCGATACCAGCGCTGCTTCCTTTGCCCTTTCTTATGTATTTTTTCGGGAAAGCCCTTCTCTTGACGTAGGGCTGTTTCACAGTTGGTGATCTTTGGGGTATGCTGTGAACTTATTCATATATTTTCTTTTTTTCATCTCCTCTCCCTGCGTACAACAGCAGTTTACCCCGGGAGACTAGGGACCGGATCCAGACCTCGGGTCCCTCCCTATGGATTGTTTTAGTCCTTTCCTCCCCCGCTTTCCTTTATTCTTCTGCGGCCCGACTGAGTGCCATATTGCGGGGGGAGGAAGGCGCGGTAGACCGCAGCCCGGGAGGTTTGTCTACGCCTAGTAATCTTGTGGGATCAGTTGGTGGCGTCTCAAGTAAGTGTTTATATGGGCATTAAGCCTTCTATGGAGTTCTATTTATCTGTGCTCCGAAGGGTAATTAATAAGTTCTGAGCTTGCCACGCTGGGCCCCCCCCCCCCCAGCTGAGGCCTGTGAGCGGCTATAGCCCGCCAGTGGCCGGACTTGGCCATTGGCAGTCACTTGAACCCTCATCGGGGTTTGGGGGGGCTGGGGATTTGGGGGTATGGGATTGCCTGAGCGCAGCAGGGCTGGCCACCGTTAGTGGTATTGCAGGGAGGTGATGAAATTGCCCGTGGGATTAAAGGTTCGAGGGTGGAGGGGCGGGGGGTGGGGCGACCTCAGTGGGACCTAGGTTGGGCTTCTCGAGAGTGGGGAGGTGGAGAAGGCCCCTGAGATTAGAGGGGAGAAGGGGTTGGGGAAGGGTTTGGAGGGGGGAGGGACGGTTAGGGGGGGCTAGGGGGGGAAGGAGGTGGGGAGAGCAATGGGATCACGAGGATAGGGGGGTGGTGTCCTCCGAGGAAGGGGGTTGGTGCAGGGGTGGACCCCAGGCTGGGGGGGTTTACTCACAGCTATCTCATATACCGGCTTCGGTGTGGTGTTACAACCCGCCTTAAGCTGAAAATTGTGTCCTGGAACGTTTGTGGAATCGGCACCCCTATTAAACGCTATAAAGTGCTGCAGGCCCTAGCCCGGCTGCAATGTGACATTGCCTTCTTACAGGAAACCCACCAGACTGCTGAGGAGCATGCGAAACTACGGAGGGATTGGGTGGGGCAGAGCTGGGGGGCCCCTGCACAAGGGAAAAAAGGGGGAGTGGTCTTGCTGATCCATAAGCATGTGCGCTTTGAACTCGAGCAACAGTATGTCGATCCCGGGGGCAGATATCTCTTGGTTTATGGCTCCTTAGAGGGCAGGAGGGTGGTGCTAAGCAATTTGTACGCCCCTAATGTTCTCGATAGATCCTTCTACGCTTGTTTGGCCTCGCAGATTGAACAGCTCCCAGATGCCCCGCTGATCTTAGCGGGTGACTGTAATGGGGTGTTGGATATCGATTTAGATACATCCGGAGGCGGGCGGGAGGGGTGGCGAGTCCCGACCACTAAAGCACTCCAGGGGCTTCGCCGTCGCCTTGGGTTAGTGGACCCGTGGCGCTTGCTGCACCCATTGGAGCGGGACTTCACACATCAGTCGCGGGCTCATGACTCCAGCGCACGAATTGACTATGTGTTGCTCTCGGAAGGATTATTTGCACAGGTTGAAGCGGCCGAGATCGGTCCGGGTGTGATATCTGATCATGCACCAGTGTGGGTAGACTTGCGTTGGGGGGACCCGGGTCCCTTACAGCGCATCTGGCGATTTCCTTTGGGGCTGTACTTGGATGCCGAATTTCATGCCCACCTAGAACAAAGATGGGAAGAATTTATGGACAATCATCGGCACCACAAAGAGGAGCCTGAATTATTATGGGAGACGGCGAAGGCGGTGCTGCGCGGTGACATTATTGCCTATGGGGCGCGGAAACGAAAGTTAATTGCGTCCCGCATTGTGCAACTGGAACGACAGGTAGTCCGGGCCCGTCGGCGATGTGCGGGGAACCCTACGGTGGTCAATAGGCGTCTACTCAACGAGTTACAATCCTCTCTCAACGAACTGCTCCACCAGCGGGCAAAAAAATCTCTGTTATATTACCGATATCAGCTTTATCGTTTTGGGAACAAGCCGGGGAGGCTTTTGGCGCGCTGCCTACGTGGTGGTAGGGGGCCCCGTTCTATAGTGGCATTGCGCGACGACCGGGGCCAACTGCACACCAATAGTCAGAAAATTGCCCGAGTATTTTGAGGCTTCTTTCAGGAATTGTACCAGGGAGGTGTGGGATCGCTGGCGTCTATGGAAAGCTATTTTCAGAAACTGAACCTTCCCATGTTGACAGCGGAGCAGCGTTTGGTGCTGGGTGCACCGGTGACAGCAGAGGAGATTCACAAAGTCATCAAGGAGGCCAGCTGCTACAAGTCGCCTGGCCCGGACGGCTTTGGAGCAGAGGTCTACAAGTTGCTAGCAGGTCATCTCGCCCCTGTTTTAACCGAGGTCTACCAGAAGAGGGTGGAACAGGGGAAGTTTAATTGGGGAATGAATCATGCATTCATCACTTTGATTCCTAAGCCCGGGAAGGACCCACTGCTGGCTGCCTCCTATAGGCCCATCTCTTTATTAAATTTTGATTTGAAGGTGTTTGCGAAGGTCCTAGCGGATCGCTTGGCTGTTGTTTTGGGAAGTCTGTTGCATGAATCACAGGTGGGCTTTGTGCGAGGGCGGTATGCGGTGCGGAACCTGCGCAAGATTCTGGCCTCTATGGAATGGGTGTGCGCGCGAGAAATACAGTCCCTGTTGATTAGTTTTGACGCGGAAAAGGCGTTTGACCGAGTCAATTGGGACTATCTGAAATTCCTCCTGCCTCGCTATGGCTTGGGCGCCCCCTTCATCGCAATGGTGCAGTTACTATATACGCACCCTACCGCTAGTATTTTATGCAATGGGGTCCAATCAGATTCATTCAACTTGGCACAGGGTACGCGACAGGGCTGCCCACTCTCCCCGTTATTGTTTGTGTTAACTCTCGATCCCTTGCTGCGGAGTATAGCGGGCTCCAATATGATTCGTGGTGTCCCCGTCGGGCCTGGTGGTTTCAAAGTGGCCGCCTTTGCCGATGACATCTTAGTACATCTTTGCGACCCGCAACATTCACTTCCAAACTTACTTGCTGAGTTTACTCGCTATGGCGATTTTGCGGGCTTGCGAATCAATCAGGACAAATCGGAAGCATTGGACATTGGGGGACAATTGCGAGGGGATTGGCGGGGGAACTTCCCGCTGCGATGGGCGGATACAGCCTTCAATTATCTGGGGATCCTACTCACTAAAGATCTATCGGTGTTGTATAAACAGAATTTCGAGCGCATTTGGACTAAAGTGCGCACGCAGTTGCAGGCCTGGACGCCTCTTCCTCTGTCCCTTCTAGGCAGGGCGGCAGTTCTGGGGATGATGATACTACCGAAGATTCTTTATTGGTTACAAACCCTGCCGGTCTGGCTGCTCCGTCGCGACCTCTTGCGTATCGAACGGGAGCTTTGTGGTTTTCTGTGGTGGGGCGCTAGGGCACGTATCCCCCTGCGCCGCTTACAAGGGGGCTGGCGGTCTGGAGGGCTTGGCGTGCCTGACCTCGGGACCTACGCTTTGGCTTGCCAGGCTAGGCACCTGGGAGACTGGCTTGGCGACACGGAGCAGTATACCCCTCGGGAACTTGAAGAAGCCTTGATAGCTCCGCACTCATTGTTGGCGGTCCTTCACCTCCCGCGAGCGGCTTTGCCGAGTCACATCACGAACAGTGTGCTGGTACAGGCAGCGCGCCGTACTTGGCAACGGCTGAATGTACTGTGGGGGAGTTCCTCCACGACTTCGAGCTGGTTGCCATTGCAGGGAAATGCCCTCTTCCCCCCGGGTTCGGAGTCGGCTCCCTTTGGTCGGTGGGCGCAGGCCGGCATACGATTGCTGGGGCATGTAGTCGAACTAGATGGGCGATGCAAAACTTTGGAGGCCCTATGCCATGAGTATGACCTGAGCCCTCGGACCTCTTCATTCCCCTATTGGCAGCTACTCCACTATGTGCACTCCATGGAGAGACGGGACTTGCAAAGTGACCGCTCTTTACGGATCTTAGAGTTCTTCGCCTTGGGAACCGGGGACATACCAACTATTACCTACTTTAAAAAAGCATTGGAGCCCTATCTGACGCCGGTAGACTATTCGGCGGAGGAGGCCTCCTGGGCGCGCGAATTGGGCTGTGAGGTGACCCCGGGCTCCATAAGAGCGGCGTTGTGCAGAGTGGCTAGTTTAGTGGAGGGAGCCCGTTGGCGGGAAATCCAGTTCAAGAGTATCGTCCGAGCTCACTTCTCTCCGAGGAGGGCGTTGCGGAGTCACCTTACGGACAACGGGGGGTGCCCGAAATGTACCTGCCCATTAGCGGATCTCGGTCATATGTGGTGGGGTTGTTCGCATATTCACCGCTATTGGCTGAAAATAGCAACTTTTTTGGGCGATATATTGCAACAACAGGTTCGTTGGACGGGGCGGCTTATAGCGCTGGATCAGCTGGGACCACTCCACCCGAAGGGTAGATGGCAGCAATTGTTGATAAGGAAGGCATGTCTGGTGGGGAAAGGCCCTGTGCTAAGGCGGTGGCGGGAGCCTGTAGCCCCCTCTTTTTGGGAATGGCGGAATGAATTTCACCATTTCATGCTTTTGGAGAAGAGGTGTGCACAGCGTCACCCCCGCAGTTGGGCCTCTTTTCTTCTGGTATGGACACCCTTTATCCAGACCTTGGGGCCCAAAGTTCGTAGTGAGATTCTATGCCTGCGGTAACCATTGGGGAGCTTAATCTCATAGAGGGGAGCAACCCCGACGGCCTCGTAGATCCCGGGAGGGGGTGGGTGGGAGGGGGGGAGTGGGGGGGGAAGGGGGGGGTAGGTGGATGGGGGGGGGGGAAATTTTTTGGGTTTGTACTGTGACCACACCCTTGGGCGGAGGATAAGAAACCACCCTGCCCAAGGTATGCAGGCATTTCATCTGGATTGTATATTGTAAAAACCTGAAGCAATTCTGCAATTGTCATTGCTGCTGTAATGTTTTCAGTGCTTCCAATAAATATTTTTGAAAAAAAAAAAAATTGCAGCTCCCACTGGACATGAGGAGACATTGATGTTCATTTCTGCACACCCTTAAATGTATTCTACGGGAGAGCTTTGCACTTGGCAGAGCTTTTGTTAAATACTGTAGGAATTTCCCATATTCTGACCTGGATGTCACAATTCCCATCTTCTTATCCTAGCTAGAATTTGCTTTTTATCTGGAAAAAGTAGAAACCAGGATCAAACCCAGTATTTGTCTGATATTGCTGGTTGTTGCATGCTTGTGGAAGATTCCGTAAAGTGTAATTAAACGGTTAATGATGTTTGACTTTCAAAATAAAAAGCAGAGAGAAAACATGTATTTTTGGGCATCTTCCTTTGTTTTATAGAATCCATAAGAGTATCTGTGGTCATATAAGGAAGCGTGTTGAACTTGTTGACTATGATTATAAATATTTTCCTGTTTTATGTATGCGTTTTAACCAACTTGATGCTCTCATCCTGTTTAGCATTTCTTTAACTGATCCCAAGACAGAAAACAAAACCTGGTCAAGTAATATATCCTTGTTTGGTGCTTTTCTACAAACTCCCTCCCCCCTCCCCCCCCACCCCCCATTTTTGAGTAACTTTCCTTATTCATTCTAGTTTAGTTAATTTTTTACTATACCGCCTCTAAGACTTTGTATGGTTTATAGAAGCAGTTTGCATATTTTCTAAAAGGAACAAAAGAAAGGAAATGCAATAGTCATTAAAAAGCAACAGGGCGAGCAAGGGTAGAAAAAGAGAGACTCTGCTTAGTAGTTTCAATTATTAGTCTCCAAAGGTTTGCATGAAAAGGCAGGGCTTTAGTTTACTTGATTCCTTTCTAAGATCTGCTGATAGCACACTCCATTAATATGGGCTGAAATAGGAAAAGGCTGTCCATCTAGTTGTCTCCCAAAATATTTTTCACGGAGAGGGAAGACAAAGCTGATTGATAACATAAGAACATAAGATATGCCATACTGGGTCAGACCAAGGTCCATCAAGCCCAGTATTCTGTTTCCAACAGTGGCCAATCTAGGTCATATGTACCTAGCAGTTTCCCCAAGGGATATTGTAGGACGTAATAAACGATGTGGGTTAAGAAGGTTTGAAGGATATAGAGGCTGACCTGAAGAGTTTTATATCAGCTTCTTCAGGTAACTGGGAGCCAGATCAGGGTCTTTAAAGCCAAGGTTATATGATCATACTTTTGTAGTCTGGTTATGAGTCTGGCTGCCACATTTTGTAACAGTTGTAATCTATGGATTTGGTTCTGTGTTAAGCCATTCTAAACGCAGTTATAGTAGTTAAGTCTGTATTTTCAGATGTTCTTGGTCAAAGATGAATTTTACTGAGTAAATTTCTTGCAAAGCAAAAAAGAATGATTTGATAATTGAGGATATTTGTGGTTGAAAAATAAGAAAAGAATCAAGTTTTAAAACCCAAAATATTGCAACCTAAGGAAATTTCAGGAACATATATGAAGAAAAACATTTGAAATTAAAATCATCAGGTATTTCAGCACTAACAAAGGGACTGCTACAGATGGAAATAGATCTGCACTTGTAAGTATTTATTTTTTTAAATATACTCTAAATCTTGGGGAAAAAGGGATGATGAAATGCTCAAAGAAATCAGGGAAGTTAACAAAAGTTACAACACAGTAATAATAATGGGTGATTTCAATTAGACCAATATCGACTGGGTCAGTGTCACTGCAGGACATGCTAGGGAGCTAAAGTTTCTAGATGAAATAAATTATTGCTTCTTGGAGCAGCTGGTTCATGAACCAACAAGAGGGGAAGCTATTTTGGACCTCATTCTTAGAGGAACACAAGATCTGGTGCAAGAGATAAGGGGCCTCTTGGCAATAGTGATCATAGCATGATCACATTTGATTTAATAAATGGAGGAAGGACAGCAAAGAAATCCACAGTACTACCTTTTAACTTTCAAAAAACTAAAAGGAGCAGCTGCAAAGATTAAAGATTTACATCAAACACGGGTGTTGTTTAAAAATATTATATTGGAAACCCAGACCAGATGTATTCCATGCTTTAAGAAAAGTGGAAGCAAAGCCAAAAAAACCTGTAGTTTAAAGGCAAGGTCAGAGAGGCTGTTGTAGTCAAAAAAGCATCTTTCAGGGAATGGAGAAAGGAGCCAAATGATGAAAATAGGAAAAGACATATCCACTGACAAGTTAGATGCAAGGCATTTATAAGGCAGTCAAAGAGAGAATTTGAAAAAAAAGCTTGCCTTGGAAGCAAAAATGCATAATAAAACCTTTTTCAAGGGCATTTGTAGTACTAAGAGGGGACAAGGCCATAGCGGAGAGCCTGAATTAATTCTTTGCTTCGGTCTTTACTGAAGAAGATGTAGGGAAGTCACCCATGACTGAAATAGTATTTAAAGGTGATGCATCAAAACAATTGAAATAAATTTTGATAAAATGGGAAGATGTATTACAGCTATTCAATAAACTAAAGAGTAGCAAATCACCTGGACTAGATGGTATACATCTGATGGTATTGAAGGAACTGAAATATGAGACTGCAGACCTACTATTAGTAATCTATGAACTATCATTAAAATCATCTGTAATTCCTGAAGATTGGCGGAATGGCCAATGTAACACCAATTTTTAAAAAGGATTCTAGAGGTGATCCGGGAGACTACAGACCGGTGAGCCTGATGTCAGTACCAGGCAAAATATTAGAAACCATTATAAAGAACAAAATTACTGAACATGTAGATAGTCATGGTTTAATGGGAGAAAGCCAACATGACTTTAGCCAAGGAAGGTCTTGTCTTAGTAATCTTTTATATTTTTTTGAAGGTGTAAATAAACAGGTCGATAAAGGTGAGCCAGCTGATATAGTGTATCTGGATTTTCAGAAAGCCTTTGACAAGGTCCCTCATGAGAGATTCTTGGCAAAATTAAACGTCATGGGATAGGAGGCAGTGTACTGCTGTGGATCAGATACTGGTTAAAAGACAGAAGGCAGAGGGTAGGACCAAATGGCCAATTTTCCCAGTGGAGAAAAATGAATAGTGGAGTACCCCATGGATCTGTGCTGGGTCTGCTGCTTTTTCATAAATTACCTCTCTTGTTATTCCCATTTCCAGGTTATCATATTTGCAGATAACACTAAATTATTCAAAGTTATTAAAACCCAAGAGGATTGTGAAAAATTGCTAGAGGACCTTCATAAATAGGAAGACTGGACGTTCAAATGGCAGATGAAATTTAATGTGGACACGTGCAGAGTTATGCACCTAGGAAAGAACAATCCAAATTATGGTTACACGATGTGAAGGTTCCACGTTAGGAATCACCACCCAGGAAGAAGATTTAGGCGTCATCATGGATAACTCGTTGAAACCCTCCACCCAGTGTGCAGCAGCGACCAAGAAGGAAAATAGAATGCTAAGAATCGTAAGGAAATGAATGGAGAATAAAACAAAGGATATTATAATGTCTCTGTATCATTCCATGGTGCGACCGCACCTTGAATATTGTGTGCAGTTCTGATCGCCGTATCTTAAAAAGGATATAGCGAAATTAGAAAAGGTCCAGAGAAGAGCCACCAAAATGGTAAAGGGGATAGAAGGATACCCCTATGAGGAGAGGCTAAAAAGGTTAGGGCTATTCATTCTGGAGAAAGCTGAGGGGAGATATGATAGAGTTCTACAAATTAATGAATGAAGTGGAACGGGTAAATGTAGAACAATTGTTTATGCCATCAAAAAATAGAAAGCCCAGGGGACATGCAATGAAGCTACAATATAACCCATTTGAGACTAATAAGAGAAAATATTTTTTCACTCAACATGTAATCAAACTCTGGAATTCTATACCGGAGGATGTAGTAAAAGCTGCTAGTGTAGATGGGTTTAAAAAAGGTCTGGACAAGTTCATGGAGAAAACGTCCATAAACCATTATTAAAGAGGATCTGTGAAATCCACTGCTTGCACCAATACAAGCATTGTGGAACCTGTGTGCCTTTTTGGGAACCTGCTAGGTACTTGGAAACAGGATACTGGACTTGATGGACCTTTGTCTGACCCAATATGGCATATCTTATGTTGTTATGACATTGAAATGCAAAGGGACCGCTGTCTCCTCTCCTATGGCTGTCATTATAACTTAATGACAGATGCAGACTAGCCATTCTTAAAGAAGACCTGTATAAATGTCACATTTTGCTTTGATTTGTAATTACTTATGCAAACTTCCCAGAACATAGATGAGTTTTAATCCAGTGGAACTGCATTATGCCTTTATAGACCTGGGGCCCGATTCAGAGATGTGGGTTATGAGGCTGCACAAGCCTTCTGGACCCTATTCCACCTCCTGCTCTCTCCGCACGTCCTGAGCAGGGACGGGGAAAGCTGGTGTGGGGTGGGAGGGGGAGGGGTCGGGATCAGGGTAGAGCGGGGGCGGGCTAGCCCAGCAGGATGTACAGAGCTGATTCAGGTCACAGCCCTGTACATCCTACGGGGTCTGGGGGACGTGCTGCTTGCTCCTCCTCAAAGGTGGAATAAGCACTACTGACCCTGTGATTGAGCCCAGCGATCCCTCCCCAGGGCTGGGGCTGGGTGCAGGGGGGTCCCCGTCACCCGATCCAGGCCCCAGTTGGCTAGCCTTGGGTCAGGTATCAGGAAAGAGGGGGGCTGAGCCGCAGGAGCCAGGTAAGCAGGGGCACACCGGGCTATCCTCAGGCCTGATTCTGCATGTCGCGGAACATTTTGTTCCCTTGGGACAGAATCCGGTCCTAATGGTCCCATTGTGCACAGGGACATCCAGATGGTCCAGACGTGCCCCTCTTGGAATCATGCTTCTGATGAACAGAGTATAGCTTTTGAAAGCTTGTCAAAAATATATTAACTTAGTCCAATAAAAAAGTATTACAACTCAACTTGCTTATTGACTTTTATTTGCACAATACTTTCCTCCAAAATATATAAGGAAAACATCTACTTATAGTAAGAGACAGACCATCCTTCAATATGTCAATTTAGGCATAGGCCAAGTTAGGAGCACAAATTTCAGAAATCTTGGGCCCAAATTTCAGTTGGGCGATGCTATGCGCCGCATAGCCTGCCCACCTACCGCCTAATCTGGATTTTTCATGCCAGGGTCATATGTGACCCCGGTATCGAAAATCCGGGTATCGCCGCACAGCCAGATAGCTGCAGGAGTTACCTGTGTAGCACCGATTTTAAATGCTACACGGTTAGCCCCTGCGCCTTAAAGATAGGCATGGAAAAACCCTTGCCTATCTTTAAGGCGCAGAGCACTAACCGTGTAGCATTGAAAATCGGTGCTAGACGGGTAGCGGCATGGCCTGCATCTGCTCCACCCTGGAATGCCGCCAACATGCCCCGTTGCTATGCGGATAGCATCTGGGCAAGTTAGGGACATATCTGAGATTTTCGAAGGGCCCCCTTCTCTTTTAAAAGACATAAAATCATTTTGATATCCTGCTATATAGATAATAGTTTGGCTGGTGGTCTCTGTTTCCAAACAGAGCATCTGACCCTAGTAGCTTGGGACAAATGCATTCCAGACCTTCCAGACTACTGAGTCCCTTCTGTAACTCATCTAGCCTCTCTTCATATAGGGAAATTGAGCACTTCATCTCCTCAATGGGATCCTAAAGGCACAGCCCAGGGTTGTCGCTCATTCCTCTGATGTGCTGCAGCCCCTTGCTGCTTCCTCAGATTCTAAAGCCATTTCTTTCTCTTTAGAACCCCTTGTGACTCATAGGGGTATGTTTACTAAAGGGTGTTAAGGTAGCAGGCATTAACAGCAGCAATATGGGGTTTTACATGCAAAAAAGGCTCTGGGCAGGTAGGAGGCGTTCCAGCGGTAAGGGCACAATGAGCCATTCAACGTGCATTAACGGGACATCAGGCATTAAGGTATCAAGCGTGTGCCTTAACGTCCAAAAATGGCTGTCACCCTAATGCTGGATAACGAAACACCAAGGAAATTCTATGTAAAGGTGATGGACGGAAGGACAGGTGGGAACTGATGGACCTGCTAGATTCGTGGGCACCCTATGTGGCAGCCATTAATTTGGGCAAGCATGTGGGAGGCAGGTGTACCAATGCACAGGGGGGGGGGGTGCCAATGTAAAATGGCACAATGTCAGTGTGTGGCATAGGATGGGGAAGACATGTCCGCCAGCGGAGTCAGAAGTGACAGGAGTGCAGAGAAAGGAGGACAGAGTAGGAGTGGTGACGTTCAGATCAGGCATGGGAGAGGCATGCGTGAAAAGCCGAAATGCGTGTACCTGTGTAGGCCATGGTGTAGCAGCTTGAACAAGAAGACATGACTGCACACAGCCAACAGAGGCAGATAGACGGCCTGAAGGAAGAATGGTGGCAAAGGAGAGGGTTGTAAAGGCTAGCAGCACTGATATGCCATAGGTGCCATCCCCAATATATTTGTATTGTGTGGAAAAATGTGTGTAAGTGCCACATGGAGGGTCTGATACCAGACATGTAGGTCTCACGCCTGTCCCAGCCATACGACTAGCATATAACACCCCAGACAAATGTGCAGATAACAACTGATCGGGTGTCAGCCAAACTGGGCAAATGGGGCATGAGGTGATACCTGCAGGTGGCTATCCAAGGAGTAGGATGTGTCTGCATGTACTGCAGAGATGTGATGAAGCCAAAGCTGTATAGTCAGTCATGATGTCATACATGACTCATGTCTCACATGTAGATTACAGCTGTATGCATGTAATTGACTGTTAGTATACCGCTGTATCAGTGTAGTCACGTCGGGGTACATCTTACCGATGAATTGGTAATGTCTGATGATAAACAGGGACTGTATGGACCTGCAGACTGCTGAGCCATTGGTGGGTTAAGTGGCCTGCTCGAGGTCACAGGGAAGTGTTGGCAGTCCATGAAGATTGTGGCAGACATAAAATGCGAAAGTAACACATTCCGAAATGTCACATAAGGAGTACTAGTGGGCCTCAAACCTTGGTATCTTGGTCCCAAAGCCATTGCCATGACCATTATGCCACACTTCCAAGCAGGTGCCTGACATCTGCAGGGTTAACATGACTGACACCCTGCAATGGGCTGCAGCAGAGCCAATAAAACCATGCTCTCAGAAGGGCATGAGGGGGAATAGTATGTTTGCTGATCCAAATCCATCTACCATATGACTTGTGCATGCACCTAGGGCATCAGTTCCGGATGGGGGGCATAGGCACACATAGGTGGCCATGCTACCCCCCCCAAACAACTGCCACCAGCATAACCCCATCCTCACCAACCACAGATATGTCCTGGGGGGAGGTGGACAACCATAGCACTGGTATTTCCCTGGGCGGCTGCTTTTTGCAGCCCCCTGAAGAGCTATAGCTTTTGGCGCTACTGGCCTCTTCCTCCGGAGCCAGCAGCAGCGACAGCAGGGGGGGGGGTCAATTAGGGTCTCTGCCTAGGGTGCCAGGGCCCTTGGACTGCCCCATGTTGCACATCACCTTTTCGCAGCAGCAGCATGTTTGTGTGTCTCCCCTGTTACTGTGGGATCATGGCGGACATCACAGATGTGCAACCTGGGCAGCTGCCTGGTCTGCCTTGTGCACCACCAACCCCTACTGCATGGCCCACGTGCCACCCCCTTTGCCCCATTTGCACCATCAACATAGTGCCCTTTCATACTTGGGCACTATGCTGTCACTGTTAATGGAGCACTACTATCACTATCTTGGGCTCCTATGTCTGTGTATCACATTGCAGACATTTAAATAGGCTCTCTCCCCTCAAAATACTTCCTTTCGGAGAGATTTTACTTGGCATTAGGGTTCCCAATGTTGAAGGACGCTAACGCAACAGGTGCTAAGGGAACACCCATGTTCAGCTCCCACTCTCTGCTCCACTAATGCCCATTCTCTGCCTACTGTTTTCTTAATGCTGCAGGAGCCTTTAACGCTCATTAATGCAACTTTTCTGCAGTGTTAAGGGTGCCGATAACAGGCATTAACGGCACACTTTCTCAACGCCCCTTAGTAAACATACCCCATAGAGTCACTTTTTAAACTCTGCCCCTATGTTTGGGGATAACTGATAAATTACTCAAAGCACCACACCAAACTCTAGAAACTTCCTCATTACAGCCAATGCAGACATTTCTCTTAGTAGAGCCCCAGCATGCGTGAGATTTATTTATTTATTTATTTAATTGGATTTCTATACCGCCTTATCATATAATCAAAGCGGTTAAAACAAACAAAAATACAAAAAGTGAATGTGAAAATAATCAAAGATAATATGTACATAGTTTGATGTGAATAGGATAGTGTGTCATGGAATCAGTTTTGCTATCAACATTGTGAGCTATAATATAATGTGAGCTATAATACAACATATATATGATTGGCCTTTCTAATGACCGTAATATTCAGTAAACAGAACGGTTTTCAATTGCTTCCTAAAGTCATTAAGGTCTTGATTTGCTCTTAAGTCACTTGGTAGAGAGTTCCAGATGTTAGGCGCCGCAAAAGAAAATGCCCTCTCTGAGGTTTCCTTACGAGATTTTCTGATATCATTTGATGTGCTAAATCTATTGGAAGACCCTCTTCTTCTTGGTCTATTGCTTATATCTGACTGAATGAGAGAGGTCAGGCATTCAGCAGAACAGTGTTGCTTAATCTTAAAAATATATATTGTTGTTTTATATTTGATACGAGATGCTATGGGTAGCCAATGAAGTTCTTTCATGATGGGGGTGATATGCTCTTTACTTGATAATCCAAAAATGATCCGTGCAGCGGATAAATTTGATTGTCCTGAATCTGCAATGCATGTAAGCTTACCTTTTGCATATTCATTCTGACTATCTCAAAAGCCTGACTGGCTGGCTGTGCGGTCCCCAGGGAGGGGCAGGGAGCTTCAGCTGATTTGGAACTTGAACTGGTTACCTTCTGCATTCCAGGACAATGCAATGTACTTATCATCTGAACCATGGGAACAGGCCCCAGCTGAGGGGAGCCTTTTCCATACTTACCATGAACAGGTGGAGACTAGCCAGAATGCATAAAGGAAATAAAATGAGAAATAAAACCACAAGAGAACAATTGCGGTGATAACAGTAAGAATGCATTTTATCCATATTGCTTTTTAAATCATAGTCACACAGATTCATTATATTTTTTCACATTAAAACTAGACTTGTTTTAATATGCTGTTGAAACTGATTATGTGAAAGATATTACTTGATATTTCACCTGGAGCAGTTTCTCCAAATGGGTTAGTTTTGCACATTCCATGACAGTCATGAACTTCATTTCTAAGTCAGGGTATGTGGAGTATGATCTCAGTCTCTCAGATTTACTGCTATGGGAATGTCCCAGGTGATCATGACCTCTTCATTCTCTGTAGTTCTCTTAGGGTCATGATCCTACTGCTTTTCAGGGACAGTGATGTTGTAGTATTTACAGAATTTTTAATGGATGAGGCATGCTACTTTGTTATGCCTTTCTGAATAGAAATTTTCAGCCATCAGAACTTCACAGCCAACTATGAGCTGAGTCACTGTTTCCAGGTCTTTCTTTCAGAATCGACATAGGTCTGTTCTGCCAGTTTTCTCAATGCTTGCTGTAAACCATCTCGTCCTTAATCAGCTGTCCTGGGCTGCAACTATCATAGAAACATAGAAACATGATGACAGAAAAAGACCACAAGGCCTATCTAGTCTGTCCTTCCATAACAACAACTACAACAGTCCCCTTTTTACCTTTAGAGATCCCTCTGTGTTGGTCCCATGCTTTTTTGAATTCAGTTACTGTCCTCATCTCTACCACCTCCACTGGGAGACTATTCCACGGATCCACTACTCTTTCCGTAAAGAAATATTTCCGCATATCACTCCTGAATCTATCTCCCTTCACCCTCATCCCATGTCCCCTCGTAGCAGAACTTGCTTTCAATTGAAAGAGGCTCTCTCCCTGAACATTTATGCCACGGAGGTATTTAAACATCTCAATCATATCACCTCTATCCCGCCTTTCCTCTAAGGTGTACATATTAAGATCCTTAAGTCTGTCCTCATATGCTTTATAATGAAGCCCATTAATCATTTTAGTAGCAACCCTCTGCACCGACTCCATCCTGTTCACATCCTTTTGAAGGTGCGGTCTCCAGAATTGCACACCATACTCCAAATGAGGTCGCACCAAAGACTTATACAGAGGCATTATCACCTCCTTTTTTCTGCTAGCCATTCCTCTTCGTATGCATCCAAGCATCCTTCTAGCTTTTGCCGTCGCCTTTTCTACCTGTTTAGCTACTTTAAGATCATCAGACACAACCACGCCTAGGTCCCGCTCTTCTTTAGTGGACAAAAGTACTTCACCTCCTATACTGTATTGCTCCCTTGGATTGCTGCAGCCCAAATGCATGACCTTACATTTTTTAACATTAAATCCCAGCTGCCAAATTCTAGACCATTCTTCAAGCTTAGCTAGATCCCTCCTCATGTTATCTACACCTTCCTGGGTGTCTACTCTATTGCAGATTTTGGTATCATCCGCAAAGAGGCAAACCTTACCCGACAGCCCTTCCGCTATATCACTAACAAAGATGTTAAAAAGAATCGGACCAAGGACAGATCCCTGGGGCACACCACTGGTAACATCCTTCTCCTCAGAGTGAGCTCCATTTACTTGTACTCTTTGTCGCCTCCCACCCAACCAATTTCTAACCCAAGCAGTAATTTTAGGGTCCATCCCTAGGGTGCTCAGTTTGTTTATAAGTCGCCTGTGAGGAACAGTGTCAAAGGCTTTACTGAAATCTAAATACACCACATCTAGAGCTCTCCCTCGGTCCAACTCCCTGGTCACCCAGTCAAAGAAATCAATCAGATTTGTCTGACAGGACCTGCCTCTGGTGAATCCATGCTGCCTCGGATCCTGTAATCTGCCGGACTCCAGAAACCTCACTATTTTCTCTTTCAGCAGCGTTTCCAATAATTTACTCACCACCGAAGTTAAACTAACCGGCCTGTAGTTTTCAACCACATCCTTACTTCCACTTTTGTGTAAAGGCACCACATGAGCCTCTCTCCAGTCCTTTGGCACCACTCCCGACTCCAACGAGGCATTGAAAAGGTCAGTCAGTGGAGTTGCTAGAACGTCCCCAAGTTCCCTCAGTATTCTAGGGTGTATCCCATCCGGTCCCATCGCTTTGTCTACTTTAAGTTGAGCTAGTTTCTCACGAACACAGTCTTCTGAAAATTGTTCAAGATGTCCCTCGCTTCTGTTCTTATTTGTGGGTGTTTTCTGAGGTCCTGCTCCTGGTTCTTCATCTGTGAACACAGAACAAAAATATTTGTTAAGCAATTCCGCTTTTTCCTTATCAGCTTCTACATATTCCCCCCCTGCACCCTTGAGTCTGACAATACCACTTTTGGCCTTCTTCTTCTCACTAATATATCTGAAAAATGTCTTATCCCCCCATTTTATTGCATTGGCTATTTCCTCCTCCTTTTGAATCTTTGCCTTCTTGACTACTTTGCTAGCTTTTCTAAGTTTTTCCAAATACAGATGCCTGTCTTCCTCTCTCTGTGATCTCTTGTATTTCATGAAGGCCTCCCTCTTTTTCTTCACTTTTTCAGCTACTTCCTTCGAAAGCCATAGCGGTCTCTTGTTCGTTTTGCCTTTATTTACCATTTTAACAAAAAGGTTGGTTGCCTTTAAAATACCCCCTTTCAGTTTTGCCCACTGTTTTTCTACATCCCCCAGCTGTTCCCATCCCACTAATGACTCCCTGAGGTATTGGCCCATCTTCGCAAAGTTAGTCTTCCTAAAGTCTAAGATCTTCACCTTGGAATGGATTCTAACAGCCCTAGTCCTAATACTAAACCACACCATCTGGTGATCACTGGATGCAAAATGATATCCCACTACAACATCAGAAACACTTTCACCATTGGTAAGCACCAAGTCCAGTATGGCCCCTTCACGTGTGGGGTCTGTTACCAATTGCCTGAATAGTTCTCCCTGTAGAGAATCCATGATCTCCTTACTTCTAGATGATACTGCAGCAGGAATGTGCCAATCAACATCCGGCATATTGAAATCTCCTAGCAGTAGCACTTCCCCTTTCCTAGCAATGCTGCGTATGTCTTCAATTAACTCTCTGTCCACCTCTATCTCTTGTGAGGGAGGTCTGTATATCACACCAATGCAAATAGATTTCTCTTTCCCTCTTTCTAGTTTAACCCACAATGCCTCCTCTCTCCCTTTTAAGCTCTGTAATTCCAAAGCTTTAATAGTAGTTTTTACATATAGTGCCACTCCTCCTCCCCTTCTTCCTACCCTGTCCTTTCTGAATAAAGTATAGCCAGGTATAGTTACATCCCAGTCATGGTTTTCTGTGAACCATGTTTCTGTAACTGCCACTAAATCCAAGTCAGCCACTCCCACCAAAGCTTCAACTTCAGGGATCTTATTTCCCATGCTACGGGCATTAATACACACTGCTTTCCATATGTTACCCCTGTTACCCATTTCCATAAAGGTATTTAATGTATCACCTACCTGGGGGCTTTCACTTACCTGGGGGCTTTCTTCACCCATCCCCAACGAATCTAGTTTAAAGCCCTCTTCAGTAGATTAGCCAGTCTACTACCAAAGATGCGTTGACCTTTCTTGGACAGATGGATGCCATCTCTGCTCTGCAACCCTTGGAACAGCATCCCATGGTCTAGGAAACCAAAACGTTCTCGAAGGCACCATCCACGCAGCCATGCATTCATCTCCAGGATGCGAGCCTCTCTGCCTTGGCCTTTACCCTCAACAGGGAGGATTGAAGAGAACACCACCTGTGCACCTAACTGCTTCACCCTCTGTCTTATCTTTCTGTTTCAGTTCACCTCTCCTTCACTATTCGTGATCAACAAAGGGTTCCTGGAGTAACACTTTGTATTTCCCACTGTATTTGTGCATTTGCCACTTGTTTTTCCTCGTTTGCTAATCTAATTCTTTGAAGAGTTTTTTCTCGTGCAAATTCTGTTGCTTCCTTTCCTGTGCGTTCTTGTGGATTCTCACTCATTCCTTCCAGTCATCGGAACGCTGGTCCAGATTTGATGATGGAGACAGATTCTGGATGTTTACTTTCATATTTCAGCATTTTTGTGTATTCAGATCCAATGATACTGTCAAGTAGGCCTGGAAGCCTATGATAGTAGCTCTGTAGGTGTAATCAATCTCTGTGCCCTTCTCTTCTATTGCTAACTCCAGACTTCTCTCTTTTCATCTTGCTGCTCCTGGAACAAACTACCCGAGTCAGTACATCAGGTGCCTTTTCTGGCCCTTTTCAAATCCAAGCTGAAAACTCACCCATTCGCTGCTGGTTTCGGATCTTGATTTACCTGATCTCCTTTGTGTTTCCTTAGCATTCTCCCTAGATGTATCCCGGTCTACACTTACTGTGTTGTTTGTCTTGACTAGATTGTAAGCTCTGATGAGCAGGAGCTGTCTCTTACATGTCTGTGCAGTGCTGCATACATCTTGTAGCACTATATAAATGCTCAGTAGTAGTAGTAGTCTTTGAAGCCTAGCCCTCCTTCAATTCTAGGGATGTACAGTCTTGGTATACACTGATTCTTGTAAAGTACTTCATAAGATTGGAAGAGTTCTTTTGTTTGCACATCCAGTTTTTCAAGATCTTTGAGAGGCCAGTCCATAATCCCAAAGCTGCATAAGAATACAGGAAGTGCCAGCTGATTGATGGCTTGTATCTTATTCTGTGATGTTAAAGAACTTTCCAATAATGATTTTAATCTCCTGTAGTATTCTTTACTGATCTCAGCCAGGGAGATGTTTTCCATTTTGCTCTATTTTCCTCTAAAAAAAACAGTTGCCTTAGCACACTTGTCAAGGCCAAAGGTCGTCTTGATGTCATTAGAAAAAATTTTCACTACATGGAGTTGCTCTGATAATTGTTGGTCGCTGGAAATGTAGAGCTTCAGATCATCTACAAATAGTAGATGGGATACTGCTTCAGGCTAAATCTGTATCCCAAAGAGTTGATGAGAGTACTCATCGGATTAAGCACCACACAAAACAGAAGTGGTGACAGGGAATCTCCCTGAAATATTCCTCACTCTATCTTAATGTTAGGAATGATGTACAGGCCATCTTCACATCTCAAAAAGAGTGTGGTTTGCCACCTTGTCATGGTGAACGTACTCTATCAAGCCAGGATTTATTTTATATATTTCAAAGTAATTTATTATCCAAGAGCATGAGACTCTGTCAAAAGCTTTCTTATAATCGATCCATGCTATATTGAGATTTCTGCTTTTCTTAGCACTGGCCATGATGGCCTTATTCAACATTAACTGGTCCTTGATTCTATATGCTCCCCTTTTATTGCCCTTTTGCTCTATTGCCATGATGATACAATCCTATATTCTGGCTGCATCTATTGCAGTGAGCAGCTTATAGATGGTAGGTAAACAAGTTATTGATCTATAATTATTGGGAATATTACTTGGGTCCACCTTTGGAAGGAGAAATGTTCTTCCTGTAGTAAGCTACCATGTTTTGCTGTTCAGTAGGTCTTGGTAGAGTGATGTTAACTGCTTGAGCCAAACATTGGTTACTCCAGTTGGGCCAGGGCTCTTCCAGTTTGGGACTTGTTTTAACCTGCTTTCCAGCTCTTTCATTATTATTGCAGAACATTCCATAGGTTTGATGTTTTCTTTTTCTAAATGCACCTGTATGCAGGATAATCATTCTGCTTCTTGATTGTGCTCTGTAGGGTCCTCGTAAGGTTTTCCCCAGAAAGTTTCTGTTTCGGCTTTGGTTAGTAGTACTTTTACCATATTAATGCTCTTTCTCAATTCCCTGTAGAATTATGTTGGATTCTCTTTGAGAAGTTTATTTTCATATCTTTCTTTTCTATTTTCTTCATATCTTCACAGTTTTTGCACTTCTGCTGCTACTTTCAATTGATTGTTGGAGCATATAAATTTCGGGTCTTCTTCTGTTAATGCAGCATGCTTCAGCTTGATGTCTTGGATCTTCCTCAATATCTTTGATGATCTTAATCCTTTTAGATACCTGTCTTAGGGATACCGCCCCATGCAATGATGTACTTTTCCTTCAATGCGCTTTTTCCAACAAGGAACTGTTATTGTTCTCTTTTTCTTCTGGCCATGCACTTTAGTTGGTAGTATTCTTGCAGTAATAATTTTAGCTGTATAATATTGTATTTGATTTATTTTGGTAATGTCAATAAATGAACCCTTTATACTGGATATGGCCTTGTTCATCTTAACTATCATACTTCTAACCTTAGTTGTTAAATTTAACTTGGGTATTCTTTCTCTTGCTTGGAAACCAGCATATTCATCTCTTTCCATGTGGATTCGGAGTTCAGTCTTGAATTTCTCCACCTCTGGGTCTTTCTTCCCCTTTTTCCTCATCCTCTTCAGTTGATTTGTTGACCCGTCCTTTGTTCAGCTCACTCTCCTGCAGTTCCAGATCTCTCAGCTCCATCTCCCCGTCAACTGCTCTTTCTTTTTCATTATATTCCTTTCTTCTGGTACTCTCACCTAGGTCTCCTCATCTTCCCTGTATTTGTTTTCCCACAGAAGCCCTTACTTGCATCAAGATGTTATCATTCACATACTTCTTTACTTTGATCTGTGAAATTAAAGATCTTATATTTGCATCCGTTGCTTTTTGCAGTTTTTCTAGTAGCAATTTTCTTCTTTCTTCCAGATTTTGGCAGATTCTATTTGAATACCCTATTGATTTAAATATAGGGTTTGTAGCATCAAAATAGAAGTACATTATCTCCTCTTCATCTGCAAAAGTTCACTTAACCATTGTTAATCCTCTTAACCTTTTCATTAATTTCTGTGGTTTATCTCCTGCCACAGTGGACATGCTCACCATGGCCTTTATCTGTGGCAGGGATGTTATCTACATCTGCAGTGCTTGTACTATCACAACCACCATTGTTAGTCCTAATGTGTAAGCTATGGGTGGGCACCTTTTTATACTGGACGACGTGCAGCCAATATATATTTTTCTTTTTCGTTCCTACCATACTTCAATTATAGTGTCACCCTGCTGAGATTTAGTATTGATGTTATACAACATGAAGGTACTCAGCAAGACTTAAGGAAGGAACTTTATTCTCTCCCCCTAAGAGATGCACCAATTCACCAACAACTGTTAATTAATTTTTATGTTGCATACCCCTTTGACCTTTCACTGGAGGAGTTGCTTGCATCCTGTCCTGTTGTGAGACAACATGGAAGCTTTAAATACAGCATGTCCTGTTCAGATGGTGAAGGTTGGCCACCTGCAACATGGACATGGCATTCTCCATTTTTATGTTAGAATAAGTAGCATTACAGCCTTCACAGTAGTATCTATGTTGGTCCATTTCATGAAAGGCCATTCAGAACGTTTGAGAAGAGGCCATAATGAAAGCTCTGTGAGCTTTTCTCAAACAAAGTCCAGTTCCATAATAACAAGAGAAAAAGATCTGGAATACTACAACAGAATAAATCATGAACCCCCTGAATAAAGCAATACTCTTTCACCCTGCAAAAATAAATAAATAATAAATAAATAAAGAGACCTGGGGGGATTTCTAAATGAAACCATAACAATAATTCATATTTATGAGTATATTGAGTTTGAAGGTTGGCACACAGTTGAGAATTATTTATGATAATTTAAACATTTACAGAAAAATCAAAACAGGGCTTGTAAGTGCATGTAGTGCTGAAACTGCTAAAGAATACCAAGCGGCTTTTAAGTTCCAAGCGTTGTGTTTCTGATCAACAAGCAGTTCATCAGACATGAGTGGTTTCCATGGCAACTCTAACATCTCATCACGCACACACGCATAAACACAGCAAGAGATGAAGAGGTGGGCTATGAAAATTATGATGCATAAGTATTTAATTTTTTGTTATCTTTGCAAGGAGCACGGCTGTCATCGCTAGCAATAAAGCGAAGCGCAACTAAATACAGTAGAAGGAAAAGAAGCCAACTTCTGGAAATGAAAGCAAAATAAAACTGAGATGCCATTCTGCACAAAGAGATGGAGAAAGTTACCCTTGGTAATCTATGATGAGAACTAGAGAATGAAAGCATGTGAGAAAGAAAGAGAAGCAGACAGAGACAGATACAAAGTCCCCTGTTGAAGATACCCATGTTCTGCTTTCTCGGAGGTACAGTAAAAGAAACAATAAAGAAAATGATTGCCATAGGTATCAGTCATCAAAGGATATCACCGAGTGAATCACAGCATCCAAATGTTGATGTTTTCTGGTCTCTCTTATACTCCATGAATTCTAATTAGCAAGAAATGATGACTCAATACAATCTCTTAGTAAACATTGGCTGAACAATTTTTTTTCTTTGCTTTGTGTCCTTTGGATTTTCTGTGTTATAAGCCAGGATCATTTCCCTCTGGTACCCTACTATAATTGAAAATCGCATTCTTCCTTGACATGCCCTTTGAATAATTTCTGCTTTCAAACAGCACTGGAGAAATATTTCAAGTACAGACCCTCCGTCCCTTACAAGGTCATTCTTCCCCTTATGGCTGCTGAGAACTTTATTCGCTATAGAGCTGTGAGGGACTTTTCTTAGATAACCTTGGCATAAACATGCGTCTCTGTCAGGCACACGAGAGCAGGAATGCTGTAGAGGATTTTGTTAAAAACGATGCATCGGTTTCCTAATTAATATGATGGCATTTAGATGGTCACATGCAGAAAAGTTCTCTTGTGTTAATGTCTCTGGAAGGGTTAATTTTGAACATATCATGCCAGGATATGTTGGAGATTATCTCGTTCCCTGAGATTCATCAATAAGAATCGCCTCAACCCTTGCACTGTTCCAAAGAGCAGCTCCTTCTGGAGTTCCTAAGGTGTAATATAGGCATGCAACATCCTCGAGGGACATCTGATATTGAGGGGGAAGGGGGAGAGAATTGTTCTCTCCAGTTTCATAATTTGACGCCACACAAAAGCCAATAGGAATATCATAATAGCAATATCCATAATATTTATGAAGCATCTCAGCCAAGTACCTAATGAATGGCCAAGAAAACTGTCAGACAAGGAAATAATGGTCTCATTGTGGTCACATCATTCATGATCATGGATTGGTTTTATTCGCATGACAGACTCAATCCCTCTTCCCTTGCACATCTATTGCCTTTATAAATCATACACAAATAGTGGCATCTTTTTGACCATGCCAACATAGTTAATATTGCATTCTTATTTTGTTGTTATAGTGTCTAAGGATATTTACAGAGTTCAGTTTTAGTACACAGTAAAATCTTATCCCATGTAGCAAGGTACCAAATGGATTCAATTCAAATAAAGGTCAAAGAGTTATTTCTCCAACAATCTCTTCAAGGTAAGAAATGTGCAAAAATTGCCTTATCCCCAATGCCCCTTTTCCTTCCCAATTTCATGTCTCTCAAGTCCCAGGGATCAAATTTTATGCCATGCCTTGGGATTAATGTGTGTCATGGCAATAAAATGAATTTCAATAAGATTTACTGTAAGTGCTGAATTTCAATAGACTTGTGGGGGCAAGTCGTGCGCCTTCATAAGAGATACTATAGCAAGTACTGCTATGAGGGGACATGGGATGAGGGTGAAAGGGGATAGATTTAGGAGTGATACGCGGAAATATTTCTTTACAGAAAGAGTGGTGGATCTGTGGAATAGTCTCCCAGTGGAGGTGGTAGAGATGAGGACAGTATCTGAATTCAAAAAAGCATGGGACAAACACAGAGGATCTCTAAAGGAAAAAAGGGGATTGTTGTAGTTGTTTCTTTGGAAGGACGTGGTCTTTTTCTGTCATCATTTTTCTATGTTTCTATACTATCATTCTCGTAATAGTTACATTTGACAACTAACAGCTTGGTTGGTCATGATTTCATGTGATACCTGTTTGGTACGTCACCTTCATATTATTACTTTTAAAACAAAAATACACATATGAACAGTTTGATTACCCCCATGCCCTATTCCCCATTCCTCCACTATATATTTGGGTCTTGGGTCTTAGAGGCAAATATTTTGGGTTGCTTGGGTTTTGCCAAATAGTAACTGCCATAGTGTCAATTAGCAACTGCTATTTCCCCAGAAGGTCCCTAGCTCCTATTTTAATCTATGGAAGCAATTATATTACTTTTCTTGTCTTGTCCTCCTATGGCACTTTACTGTATCACTTCTCAATGATTTTATTTTTAAGTACTGACTCCTGATGACCCAGCAGCCCCTGGGTTTTCTTGGCAAGGCATGACCAGAAGTCGATTGTCAGGCCTTAATGGTAGCAAATGTAAAAAAGGACCCCTTTATTTGTGAGAAAAACATTCTGCACTTTCTTCTAGGAAATCATAGCTTTTGCTAGTTTAGCATGCCACCGTGGTTGAATCCTATTTAACATTGGCCGAACAAAGTGGATCCTTTTATAGCAACAGGATAAAATCAAAATAAATGTAACTGTCTCTTATATCTCAACAAATAGAGGTGGCCTGCACGGAGTGGTGGGTACACCCCTAAACAAAGGCATGGGGAGGGGTGACCTGCACGGAGTGGCAGGTGCACCTATTCTTGCCATCTTGCTGGGCAGACTAGATGGACCATGCCGGTCTTTATCTGTCATCATATACTATGCTACTATGTAACAGTTTCACCCTGCATTGAATATATGTGAACACACTCCTCAAGCAGCGATGTTATGTGAAATACAGGTCTGGTCGAATGTGCTGCATTATTGATTGCAGAATAAGCAGATTGAGGACCCTAGATCTCTCAGGAGTTCACTTCCACACCTCCTTGCAATCTCCTCAGTTCTTGTATGACTGGACAGAAGGAATGGTTGTTGGGCACCAAAGAAAAACAAAACACAGACACTTGGAATTAGTCTTATACCATCTTAGGCCAAAGAGGAAGCCAGGCAAGGACACTGCCAACCGTGCAGCTTCCCCATGTCTGCTTCAAACTCGATATTTTCACTGGCCCTTTTATTAAGAATTTTACATAAATTAACACTAACACAGACAAATGGAATCTTCAAAGGCTCCTCACATATCACAGCATCCTTGTCCTGTATCGGTCTTGATCTTTCTCAGGCTAGTAATTCATCTACATAAACTCCACAGTAACACTTCCCAGACACTGGCACCTACCCTGAGCAAATAAGCAGCAAATGGTCTCACATTTCTGATTAAGATCACTTGATTCCTCCCTAAGGGTAGCATCTTCTCTTAGTCAAATTCACAGCCTACACTTGGCTGTGAAAATAATTCATAATATTACTAATAAAAGCTTATACTATCTATCTGTAACTACAGTTATAATTTATGAAGAGGCCCTTCATCCGGTTTGAATTCAGCAGCAGCATGTGAGTGAGGAGGTAAGCTCCTCCCTGCTGCCCCAATCACCAAATCAGTGCCCACAAGCAGGAGCTTTAAATTTAGATATCGGAACGGTGTGCCTGAAGAAGAGCCCCTTCAGCCGACTTGACTGCAGCAGTGGCATGTGAACGAAGAGGCAAGCACCTCCCTGCTCTCCCGCTCACCTAACCGGTGCCCACAAACAGAAGTTTTAAATTTAAATGCCGGAGCAGTGTGCCCACGCCTGGAGGGCCTATGCCTAAGGGCCATGCCAAAGAGTCATTGGGCGTCGCCTTGGAGTGGACCTGAGGTGGACCGCAATCCGCCGATATAGCCCATACAAAGGAGGCCATGACAAACGCACAACACATAACCACCCTGCAACAACTCAGACTTAGAACCTCACCACCATCCTGTCTAAGCCCCTGCAAACCAATACCCTACAGTTACACCAAGACACACCATATCATCTACTGCATCACACACGGCAGGACCTCCCTCAAAAGCCAGCTTCCAGCTCATACAGCCACTCTACAGGCTACCATCCCTAACTCCCCATGGCCACCTCAACCATTCTGCTCACACTTCTCTGACTGGCCTCAATCCTCTCACTCAATACCCCATTAACTCCCCCCCCCCCCACCGCTTACATACCCATCATATGCTCATACCCCCTCCTCTCAACACCGCTCTTCACAAATAAACCCAGACTCAAAACTTATCAGCACTTCCTCCGAATTAAAGCCCTCCCGCAAACAGCAACAACTCACCTTCAACACCCTCTTACTACCTCTTCTCACCTCAAATGTGCTCTGATTAATGTCTGCTCAGCACAAACAAAATTCAATTGATTGCTGACTTTCTCATGGATAATCAATTGAATATTATATGCATCACGGAATCCTGGTTCACTGAATCTGATAACATCCTAATGGACCAGCTCATAGCACCCTGTTATTTATTTATTTATTTATTTATTTATTTAACACTTATTTATATACCGCATCTTCCAGCGATCAGTTGCGGTGTACAATTAACAACAGTTAACAAAGCAGAGTTTGTTTTACATAGAACATTGAACATTATAACTTATTACATAGAACATCTTAACTTGCATAATTCAGTGATTCAACAACTAATCAGGATATTTCAGCTATAACAGAGTGTGTAACAATTTAAACAGAAGTACTGTCTGTACCGCATTAGGCAGAACATACCAGTTGTAACTATATACAAGTAGGAGTATCAAGGCATAGGAGTGGAGTGTTATTTATTTAAGTTTTGAATGTTATCCTTTATAGTAGGGTGTATTAGCTTGATGTGGGTAGGTTCGTATTTAGCCTTTATCTAGGTTGAGTGGGGGTTTTTCCATGGTATTATAGTGTTTATTAAATAGATACGTTTTCAATTTTTTTCTGAATTCCATTATCTCTGATAGTGATCGTAAGTCCTCTGGTAACGAGTTCCAGATGGTTGGAGCTATATGGGAAAAGGCTCTGTTATTTGTTAATTTGTGGGTTTTTATGAATTCTTTTGGAATCTTTAGTTTGTTTGATTGTCCTTTTCTAAGAGTGGGCTTAGGTGGTTCTTTGCCTATTAGATTACATAATGTCTTCGGTGCCATGTCGTTTAAGGCTTTGAATGTAGTTATTATTGTTTTGTATATTATCCTGCTTTGTATTGGTAACCAGTGAAGGGATGCTAGTATCGGTGTTATATGTTGGAGGGAGTTTATTTGTAATATAACTCTAGCTGTTGCATTTTGCGCAAGTTGGATTCTTCTGATGTTTTGTTTTGAGATGCCCATAAGTATTAAGTTGGCGAAATCGAAGTGGGGAGTTATGGTAGCCTGAGTTATATTAATGAAATCTTGTATAAATACAAGGGGGCGTAATTGTTTGAGGGTTTTAAGTTTGAAGTAGATTTTTATGACTTATTCAGCTGTCCTAGGACTGAACCCAGAGGCAGTGGAGCTCTAATCCTGACCAAAAAACATCTCAACTTTAACTTTTTCACCAACAGTATGAGCAGAGGCTTGGACACGTTAACTAGCACAAACGGCTCCATAAGATTTTTCCTTGTATACAGATCCCCTAATGCCAATCCAGATGTCCTGGACCTCCTACTGGAAGCAGCTTGTAAACACAGATCTCACTCCAACCACCTGATGATCCTAGGCGACTTCAACCTTGTATCCCCCACCCCTCAAACCTCAAAAGCCTTCCTGGACACAATGAAATTCCTGGGATACATACAAATCATCAACCAACCCACCCATAACACGGGAAATACACTAGATCTGATATTCCTACCCCAACTTATGCTCAGAAATTACACCATCCCACCACCCACTCTAACCACTGTCCCCTGGTCAGATCACAAGACACTTTCTATCCTCCTCCCACATAGATTACTCCCTTAAGAAGGATCTTGCATACAAACTAGAACTCGCAGATTCCACCACCTGGAGACAAAAGAATTTTTAACAAAAATATTGTCACACCTTCAAGACTCTACTGAAGACTTAGGGGTATGTTTACTAAAATGGCGGTAAGGGAGCAAATGTGCCTTTTGCATGTGGTAATGGCACACAAATCCCCTTAATGCTGCAAAAATGCTGAGTTTCCATGCATAAAAGACTCCTGCAGGTAAAGGTAACAGGAGACAGAGAGCAAGTGTGAAGGGGCGGAAAGTGGGTGGAGAAGGGGCGGTAACCCCATGGGGCTTGTTTACAAAGCTGCGGTAGCGGTTGCCGATCATTATTGAAATTGAAAAATTGAAATCAATGGGGCCGCAGTTCCGATAACGATCGGAAACCGCTACCACGGCTTTGTAAACAAGCCCCCGTGTGTTACTTTAATGCCTCTTGCCTTAACACCCCTAAGAGCCCCTTAACACCTGTAACCTGACTGCAATGTAAAACCTCCGGAAAGGGTGTCTGCAGAGGGGAGAGAGCCTATTTAAACATAAGCAGTGTAATCAACAGGTTCATCGTTGAAGGAGAAGAAATTGAAATTGTGAACAACTTTAACCTACTTGGATCAACTATCAATAAAGAAGCAACAAGCAGTCAAGAAATCAGACGACGCACTGCTCTTGGCAGAATGGCTATGAAAGACCTAGATAAGATTCTCAAGAGCAGAGATGTCTCTCTCCATATAAAGATTCGACTTGTTCAAGCCATGGTATTTTCAATAACATCATATGGATGTGAAAGCTGGACAGATAGGAAGAAAATTGATGCCTTTGAATTATGGTGCTGGCGGCGAATACTGTGTATACCATGGACTGCCCGAAGAACAAACCAGTCGGTACTAGAGGAGATCAAACCTAAGGTTTCTTTAGAAGCTCAGATGACAAGACTTCGACTTTCATACTTTGGACACATCATGCGAAGAGAGAGATCATTAGAGAAAGACATTATGCTTGTCAAGATAGATGGTCAACGCAAAAGAGGAAGGCCAGCAGTGAGATGGATCGATACAATAACAGCAGCTACGGGTACCAGTCTGTCAACAATGAGCCGCCTGAAGACCGAACACAATTTAGGATAGCTATCCAGAGGGTCGCCATGAGTCGACTCCGACTCGACGGCACTTAACAACAACAGTGTAATGAAATAACGAGAGAGTCTAAGTCAGTGATAAGGTTCTCCATTAGCAGCAGCAGCTTGATGCACAAGTAGGAAAGGGCACCATGCTGATGCTGCCAATGGAGCAAAGGGGGTGGCACATTAGTCATGCATTGGTAGGTGCAGGTGGACGTTGCAGAGAGCTGCACAGGTGGCACATAGTGGCATAAGAACAGAGGATCCGCAGATATGCCATACCAGGTTAGATCATAGTCCATTAAGCCCTGTATCCTCTGTCCCACAGTGGCCAATCATGCTCACAAGTACCTAGCTTGGTCCTTAAAATGAACCCATGTTCAATGATGCCTGTAGGGGGCAAGCTGTGGATCCGCAGTGCCCCCCTGGAACCTAACCAAACCTTCTCTAAGCACAGTTACATGAGGAGCCTTTAGGACATCTTCATGATCGGAGTGCTAGAGATTGCCTATGCATTGCCTGACAAACTATATGCCCCCATCAGTCTGGAATGCACTACACTGTAGCGGCATTACCAATCCCCTTGTCCACCCCAATTTTGATGGTGTAAACAACTGATCAATGTTTACCCATTCCACACCATTCAGTAATACATAGACCCACAGCATATCTCCCTTAGCCATCTGTCCTCCAGGCTGAAAGGGCCTAACTGTTGTAACCTCCGCACATAGGGACATCCCCCCCATCCGCACCATCTGTGATGTCCGTCATGATCACACAGTGACTTTAGCAAAGCAGACATATGGCAGCTGTGGAAAGGAGATCTGCCACATGGGTTGATCCAAGGAACATGGCACCATAGGCAGAGATCCCAGCAGGCCCCCCATGGTGCTGCTCAATCCAGCTGTGGAGGAAGAGGCCAATAGCACCTGCAGCTGTAGCCCACCAGGTAGCTGGAACATGCAGGTGTCTGGGAAATATCACAGCAGTGGCTGCCATCCTCTCCCTAAGACATATTGGTGGCAGGCAATGATGGGGTCCTTGCATAGTCAGCTGGTGGGAGGGGGGGTTGCGTGGCCATCCATGTGTGCCTCTGACCCCCATCCAGACCTTGCACCCAAGGCACCTCCCTAACCTGCATGTTTGACATGTGGGACTGCACACCACCACCACTGACAGCACGTGGGCATGTCTGTATGGTGTGGTGGTTGCTGGGCAGTGGCATCAGCCTGCAGCAAACAGAAGCCTTGTCCTAGTCTTGTGTGCCATGCTCATTACAGCATGTGCCAAAGGCCAGCCAAAGTGGAGCATGTCAGCAACAGGGGCTGTTATCCCCATATGGCAGCACTGTGGTGCAACACACAGGGCCGGCCCGTCCATTGAGCGAGAATGTTTTTTGCACAGGGCCCCGCGTTTCAGGGGGCCCTGCGCAAAAAACATTCTTTTCGAAAAGTAAAATTGAAAAAAAAAAACAAAAACCTGTCTGCTGCCGCGGTCGGGGCCGCCGCAGCAGAATCGAGCGTGCCGCGGGGCCCCCCTGTGCACGGCAGAGCCTGCCCTCCCCTGTAGCAGCTCTCTCTTTGGAGCTGAAGTCAGACGCGCCGGCTTGCAGAGCGCGAGGGAGGAGTTTCTCCCTCGCTGCTCTGTTAAGCCCGCGGGGGCTGATGGGAACTTCCCATCAGCCCCCGCGGGCTTAACAGAGCAGCGAGGGAGAAACTCTTCTCTCGCGCTCTGCTCTGCAAGCCGGCGCGTCTGACTTCAGCTCCAAAGAGAGAGCTGCTACAGGGGAGGGCAGGCTCTGCCGTGCACTGGGGGGCCCCGCGGCACGCTCGAATCTGCCGCGGCGGCCCCGACCGCGGCAGCAGACAGGTTTTCTTTTTATTTAATTTTCCCTGGGCTGGGCTGGGGGGGTAGTAGTTAGGACTGCTAATGGGCTGGGCTGGGCTGGTGGGTTGTTAGGACTGCTAATGGGCTGGGCTGGGCTGGGGGGTTGTTAGGACTGCTAATGGGCTGGGCTGGGCTGGGGGGTTGTTAGGACTGCTAATGGGCTGGGCTGGGGGGGGTTGTTAGGACTGCTAATGGGCTGGGCTGGGCTGGGGGGGGTGGTTTGGACTGCTAATGGGCTGGGCTGGGCTGGGGGGGGTTGTTAGGACTGCTAATGGGCTGGGCTGGGTTGTTAGGACTGCTAATGGGCTGGGGGGGTTGTTAGGACTGCTAATGGGCTGGGCTGGGCTGGGCTGGGGGGGGGTTGTTAGGACTGCTAATGGGCTGGGGGGGTTGTTAGGACTGCTAATGGAATGGGCTGGGCTGGGGGGAGGTTGTTAGGACTGCTGCTGGGCTGGGGGGGGTTGTTAGGACTGCTAATGGGCTGGGGGGGTTGTTAGGACTGCTAATGGGCTGAGCTGGGGGGGGTGTTAGGACTGCTAATGGGCTGGGCTGGGCTGGGCTGGGCTGGGGGGGGGGGTTGTTAGGACTGCTGGGGGTGGGGGGGGGTTGTTAGGACCGCTAATGGGCTGGGGGGGGGTTGTTAGGACAGCTAATGGGCTGGGGCTGGGGGTGGGTTAGGACTGCTAATGGGCTGGGGGGGTGTTAGGACTGCTAATGGGCTGGGGGGTGGGGGTGGGTTAGGACTGCTAATGGGCTGGGGGGTGGGGTTAGGACTTGAGGTGGGCTGATGGGGGGGGTTTAGGACTGGCAATGGGCTGATGGGGTTAAGACTGGAAGTGGGCTGATGGGGGGGTTAGGACTGGTAATGGGTTATAGGGGGGGCTTAAACTGAAAATGGGGTGATGGGGGGGTTAGGACTGGAAGTGGGTTGATGGGGGGCTAGGACTGGTAATGGGTTGGGTGGTTGCTATGACTGGAAATGGGCTGAGTGGAAGGGGAGGCTTGAACTGCAAATAGCTGATGGGGAGGGAGCTTGGAATGGAAATGGGCTGTGAGGGAAGGGAGCTAGGACTGAAAATGGGCTGATGGAGCAGCTAGGATAGGACTGGAAATGGGCTGTTGGGGGGAGCTAAGATTGGAAATGGGCTGTGGTGGGGGCTTGAATTGAAATGGACTCATGGAGGGGCTAGAACTGAAAGTAGGCTCATTGGGGGGGGGGCTTGGACTGGAATTGGACTGAGTGGAGGGGAGCTATGATTTGACATGGGCTGATGATGGGGCTAGGAAATGACTAGAAATGGGCTGATGGGGGGCTAGGATTGGAAATGAGCTGATGAAGGGACTCAGACTGAAAATGGATGGGGGAGCTAGGACTGGAAATGGGTTGATGGTGGGCTAGGACTGGAAATGGGCTGATGCAGGGACTAGAAGGGAATGGATGCTGGGTGAGACTGGAACTAGAAGGGAGCTGATGTTGGGGGAGGATTAGAATGGGATGGGTCTGGGAGAGTAAAATGGAGAGGGGAAAAATATTTTGTGTGGGAGGGATGAAAAATCTACAATTGGCCTGGTATTGGGAGAGTAAGTGGGGATTGAGGATGGAGGGGTAAAATTTGTGTGGATGAAATAGGAATGAGGAAAGAGAAAAAGGAGAAAGATTAGTATGTTAAAGCAGATGTAGAGAGAGAGAATGGAAAAAAAAAAACTAGAAGAGAGAAGAAAGAACAAATGGACAGCAGACGATGGACTGTTAGCAGAAAACATGAAGAAACCAGAAGAAAGTGGTTGGAGCAATTGCAACTGAAAAAAAATGCACAAAAGGTAGAAATATCTCTTTATTTTGAATTTATTAACTGGAATATGAAACCTCTAGGAAATGTGCATCATTAACGTCTGTGCTTTGTTTGGTACAAGAGGAAATTAATTTATAGTTTTATTTCTACAGTGTTGTTGTACTTCCAAGTTTGGCTTTTGGGGTTCCCAGTTTAATTATTGCCTTCCTGTTTCTAAATTGTGATTCCTTGTTTGGTGATGGTCTATGTTCTGCATGTGTAACTGAGCTGATGTATTCTGTTTATGTAATTCCTATTTGACATTGCCACTTGTTCTCTTTCCCCAGTATTCTCTGAAATGTATTGGTTTAATATTTGCAGTGTTGCCTTTTGATAGGTAGGGTATGGTGCTTTGTGAGTCCTGGTAATGCTGTCAGGATACGGCGGGTTTGCTATGGGTTCTAAATGGGCAGCGTTTGTAGTAGTTCCTAATGTGCCTGGCGGTTGGCACTGGATTATAGTAATGTAGAAATCTTTTAGTCTTTCTTTATCCATACACTCATTAAGAGACATGTTTACTAAAAGTTAGTGTATGGTAACATTATGCAAATATTTATGCAAATAAGGCCCGTTATGCAAATGAGGCCCCGCACTGAGTCTCCGCACATGGCCCCGCACCCCCCTTGGGCCGCCCCTGGCAACACATATGGTCAGTGTGTATATGTGTGGAGGGTCACATTTTCAGGTTCCCACTGGAGTTTCTGTATTGCATGTTCCTGTGGACAAGGTTTAGCCAACAGTACACCCCAAGGAGGCAGCTAGCAAGTGTGGAAACACCCACCAGCAGCATTGACAGGCTCCACTATCCACAGCTGGTTGGAGGCTAATAGAACATTGATCAGGCGATAACAACATGCAGTGAGGCAAAGGCATGCTAATAGCACCTGCACACAGAGCACATGTTATCAATCCTTGAGCTGACATTGAGACAGGAGTGGCAAACAAGAATGCCAACCATCCCCACTTTTGCACAGTGCACCAATGAGAGTGTATGCATGTGTGTGTGTGTGTGTATGGCTCCCCTTTGTCCTGTGACTTTCTGCACTTCAGTTTGTCTCACATTGTCCAAGCTGTACCCAGCCTTTGTTTGAAAATGTAAATAATGCGAGGCAGAGGATTGTGGGTACCTGACAATACCTGCCATATACTAGCAGTGATGTGGTCCTGCAGCACGGCCAGCAGAGACCATCTCTAATACTGCAGGTTCAGTGGACCAGGTGCTGGGCACCCATTCTCACCCTCAGGATGACAGCTGAAACCACTCTGCAGCATAGCTTGCAGTTGTTATGTGCATATAACACATGCAGTCAGTGCAGCTTACTGAGCTGATGTGCTGGATCAATGCATTCTCCATTGGTTCTTCAGCTGCAGACCACTGTTTTGCATGTGCAGTGCCTCATGGGTAGTGGAGGACCCAACCTATACCGGCACACACAGCAAACAATTTGATCAGAGACCTTCAGGCTCTACACATCTGTGTAGAGCTGTGTGGAGGTGCAACCTACTGGTTGGTGCAATGTCTCCATAGTCAAAGGTCCAGAATTCTATCCCCACTGTTCATTTTGTGCCTGAATGCTTCTCAGGTCACTTGCCCATCTCGCACAGTCCTGGCTCTGCTGTGACCTGCAGACAATCATACTTCTACATTTCTATGCATTATGGACATACATTGGGTAGACCAACATGGCATTCCCAATCATGGACATCCGAGAGCATGACTTTAGTGGCTCTGCCATGGCCAATTGCAGCGAGTGAGTGATGTATATGCAGCAGATGTCTGAGACAACTGGTATGGAAACATTTTCTATTGTGCCATCATTGTGACCTCTCAGCTTTACGTAAAGAGGATATATCTCAAACATTCAGGCACATAACATCCACCCACCACACACATTGCAAACTCTCTGCTTGGAAAATCCATGGCACAGCCCTGCACCCACCATTTGGCCATCATGTATTTGCCAGTAAGCTGCCCCACTATAGCCATCAAGGGTCATTTGCAGCAGTTAGCCATATCATGCACACCTCTCCTGTGACTGCTCCGCATGAGCACTCATGGACAATCCTCACTTTGCTGCCCACATCAGGAACATGCTGCCTCCACCTAGACACTATCCTGGCCTATGGCATGCCACACACTGACAGTACATCAGGATACATGTCCACACCTCACAGATACTATAATATAGCTTACGGCATGGTGTATGCTTTCAGAAGCACCTAGAACTGCACGCCTGTAACAGCGCTCCTTGCTGCTGCAACCCCTCCACTGACTCCGCTGCTGCCACCACCCACCCATGACGCTGCCAACACCCACCCTGACCAGCATCACTAGGCAGCCGCCTATCTCATCTAGTCAACAGCATAGGCCTTCTGTATGGTCAAACATACTCATCACACATCCTGCCACATTGCCAGGCATCAGGTGCATCAACTCCATCAGCTACCAACTGTGCTTGCATCCATACCTTCTCCAATGGCTTCCCTGCCCCCTTTCAGCGTTTCAGAGGTTTTCCTGTGTTAAGTTGCATGCAAGACACCTTAACACAGCATGTCCTGTTACTACACGTTAAGTGTCCACTACCACCCCTGAACGCCAGAACGCCTCTCACATGCCCAGCATACTTACTGCATGGTAACCCTTATCTCTGCCATTACCACTCAGAAAGACATGCTCTCTTACCACCATTTAGTAAACATACCCCTTAGACTCACTAATTCAAAACAGGAGCAGAACAATAAGAAGTATAGCAATAAAACCACAAACACCCATAATCTAATGGAGCCACAACACAGCAAACTGGTACTCCATCCAATTGAAAAATATGAAACACAACCTAAGAGCTATAGAAAGAAGATGGAGAAGGTCCAAGTCAGCTATTAACCTTGACACTACCTGGACAAACTACATGAATATCAAACATCCACAAATAAGGCAAAGAAAGAATACTATGCCAAAATGATCCAAAGTTCCCTAAACAGTCCAAGAGAGCTCTTTGACTTTGCCAAAAACCTAGTAAAAGACTCAAAAGGAAGAAATTACAGAACTAACCCTGCAAGCCATGGCAGACCACTTGGCAGACCACTTGGCAGGCATGTCTTCTAAGCAAAAAAACACACATAGTGACAGATCCACCATGTCTCAAACACACAAACACCGGAATCACCCGGGACTCCTTCTCAACCATCTCCCCTGAACATTTGCAAAGGATCGTCACAGGCATCAACACCACTACAGCCCCACTTGACCCATGTCCACTTAGCTGGGTAAAGGCTGCATGAACAGATTTTCTACCCACAATACTCAAAATTACACAACAATCACTGCAGCATGGATATATGCACAATGATCTAAAAATAGCCTCCATCCGCCCAACAAAAAAAGGCACAGCTGACTCCAAACAGCCAACTTCATACCGACCAATTGGCAGCCTGCCATTCCTGGCAAAAGTAATAGAAAAAGTAGAACTTACCCGCCACTCTGCCTTCTTTTTCCTGGCCCCTGTCCTCTGGAATTCCCTCCCTCACACCCTTCGTATTGAACCCTCCTTCCCCCATTTCAAAACTCTCCTCAAGACTCATCTTTTCTCTCAAGCGTACAACCTACAGGTCTCCCCCTGATATGCAGTCAACATACCTATTCATGCCCCTCACGTTACATTTAACTGCCACTCAACTCTTGTCTCCCACATTACACTCAACTCCCACCCCCTGTCCTCTTTCCCTCCCCACGTTCCTGTGTTTAGCTCGTTAGACTCTATTCTATTTTTCTCTCTTTCTCTCTCCTATTCTTTCCTATTATCCAATGGCGTTCCTTTCTCTCTTTGCTTTTCCGTAGCTGCCTTTTATTGTACACCGCCCTGATACTTCGGTCTTGGGCGGTATATCAAGCCTAAATAAATGAAATGAAATGATACAGACACTCACTTCCCACTCGACCCGCAATAATATGGGTTCAGGCCCCAACACGGAGTTGAATCCTCCCTGATTGCTCTGACAACCTCATAAAAGGTATTGACAAACCTAATAAAGGAGTCATCCTAATATTCCTTGATGCCAAGGAAGCTTTTGACTCCATTCCCCACAACCAAATCATTCAATGTCTTCAAGCAATCGGTCTAAGAGGCACTACGCTAAACTGGTTCAAATCCTACCTATCTAATCAACAACTCTGAGTAAAAATGGGCATACTCCATACTTATAGCAACAGGGAGTCCCACAAGGCTCGGCCCTATTCTCATTATTATTCAACATCTTCCTTCAACCAACCTATTCAATCATTCAAGTGCACAATATACTTTACCACGTATACGCAGATGATGTTATGATTTCTGCCCAATCAATACCACCAGCCTAGCCATCAACCATATAATGAAATGCTTCACCTCCATAGCACAATGGCTTGCTGAACACAGCATGATCATAAATTACAAAAACCTCGACGTCTTATATAGCTCTAAGGACTCCGACTTCACATCACCGCCTTACATTACCATTGCTGGAACTAAACTACAGATCAAATCAGAAGTGCGCTACCTAGGAGTCATTCTTGATCAATGCCTCACACTATCCCCTCACATAAGCAATGTTACAAAAATCATCTTTCACAAGCTCAAGATGGTTCAGCATCTTTTGTACAGTTTTTCAAGCACTCACATTCCCTCACTTTGATTACTGTAACCTCATTCTACAAGGACTACCTAAATCTGCAATTCACTCACTTCAACTAGCCATGAATACAGCAGCACATATCCTCTACAATACCACAAGAACGGAACGCATAACCCTACTCCTCAAACATTTGCACTGGCTGCCCATCGCTCAATGAATCAGATACAAGTCCATCCTCACAATCGTCTCACTCTCCCGTGTACTATCTTCCATTGACCTCCAATCGCTAATACAGAAAACACCCAATAACGGAGACAGAAGAACCAACTCCATTAACATGCTTGACATACCTATTTTAAACACCAAAACCAACTCCACCACATCTAAAAGAGCTTTCTCCCTCTTTGCAACGGCGCTATGGAATGCAATACCAGACAGTCTCAGAGCCACAAATGACCTTACAGACTTCAGGAAAAAAAACCAAAATGTACTTATTTCTTGACACTTTACTGATGATGAAACATAGCCATCTATCTTGCTATGAGCCACTAATAAAACCATCACATCCCAGCTGCCCCTCACCCCCAGGTCTACCTTCATCATCCTCACCTCCATAAAATATTATTCCCATATTTTAGATGTTTAATGTTCCATTTCTCTCAACTGTTTATTGTTCCATGCAATTCACTCAGTTTTATTGTTCCAGGCCATGTTGTTTCATGTAAACCGCTTAGACTTGTAGATCAGCGGTATATAAACACAGTTAAATAAATCAATAAAATATTATTCTAGTGAGCTGCCGGGGGTGGGGGTATTATGCTTTTGTCTCTTCACAGATAGCTTTCTGTGAAGGGTAACTGTATTTTTCAAGGGTTGTGATTGTTAAAGCAATTAATTTGAGGAATTTTCAAAGTAAGGTGGCAATTAAAATATTAAAAATGAGAGGGAGGTGGGCTTCTTGACCTACAGTTTGAAAAGCAGTCCCTATAGCCAGTTGAAAGCCCTGTGAGGGGTATCTCATGGCTAATGAATGAATTAAGGACACTGTCCGAGATCTTTTACCCCTTTGCAGTGGTCAGTGATTTTGATACGTTTCTTAAAAAACACTTTGTCCATAAGCTGCTTTTCAGGACATGCACACCAGCCTCTATTATCTTCAGCTAGGCATTCTGTCACTCCATTCACTCTTCAACTTCCTCTCACGCTCTCGTTCATGCGCACGCAACCTATTACTTACAACTCAACCACTAATCTCATCTGCTGTCTCTACACATATAAGCAGACATAGCCGGCCTACGATGTTTGAACATGCTCACTCGCGGTATCATTTTAAAATAGAAATCAGATAGTTCCAACTGAATTTAAGCCCTGCCGTAAATAGTTTATTTATTTAACAGTTTTTTTATACTGCCTTATCATTTCAGTCAAAGTGGTTTACATTATAACTTAAACTTGGTAATGTACATTAAACAGGCACATTGATAACTTGTATTTTTCTTTCTCGTTAACAATAATAATTTCATATAATCAATCTTATTTTGTGTCTAACCAGTATTAGGTGTATATACATATGTGTGTGTATATTTAGATATATATAAATATACACGTATATATATATCAGTAGATAATTCCTGTCATGCATCTAAATGAAATTATGATAGCTAATTATTGCCAACGGGGCTTAAACTCAGCTGGGACCGTCTGTAGTGCAGATCTGCTAAACCTTGTCAAATGCAGCAAGAGCAGCCAGCACACAAAGGAAAGGGGAACTGTATTTAGCTTACGTCTTTCTCAGAAGTTCAAGGTGAGTTACACATTATCAGACATCGCAGACCAGCTGTGTCTGCAATAACAGGAGACCCAGCATATGCAAATTTATCTCACATATATTCATTGTAGTTATCTTGAAATCCTGCAAGGCCATAGGTATTTCTGTGACAGGTGGGGGAATCCTTGAGGTAGAAAGCTTTCTTTAGCACAACACTTACAGGAAAGATGAAAGACATTGGGAGTGGCAGGGACTATAAACAGCAAGCAAGAAAGGAGAATGCAATTCAGAACTACAATACAAGTTTAAAGACTATAACCCTTCTCTCTTTCACCCAAAATTCTGCTTTGGAACTAAAAGAGAAATTAAGTCATGTAAAAACTGGATGATTGCTTGTGAAAGCTTAACTAGGATCTGCGTAGTCTTTCATGTGGGTGGAAGTTGGGTGGAGCTGAGGTGGAGGTTGGAAGATATGCATGTATATTAAAATATATGCACGTAGCCACATAAACGTAGGTGAGAAGCTACACCTGTAAGTTTGTGAGGGGAACTTTCAGGGATGCAATTTTATAAAAGCCTAAGCACCCTGTTATAAAATTACCCTCTAAAGAGGTAATTTTATAAAGCATCTTTGCACTTAAAGCAGCATTTGGACCCGTAAATGGGCTCTTATAAAATTAGGGCCTGCAAAAAATGTATGTGTATTAAGCCACAACCACTTATGCCAACCCTAGAGCTGGTGTAAATGACCCTTTTATTGCCTACAGATTGCATTTACATGTGTAAATTAAAGAATTTTATAATCAACACAAATACTTGCTCATTCCACCTACACTCTGCCCAAACTCTGCCTGTGTGCACACCACAGTGAAAGTATGCGTGATATAAACTACATGCGTACTGTCCTGCTAATCAGTATCTTATAAGTGGCCACTTACTGCATGCATGTAAATGACTAAAATATTTGAATATACGTGCATGAAGGCAGGGGCGGCCCGACCATTAGGCAAACAAAGCAGTCGCAGCAAAGACCAGGGCCTTCAAACTTAAAAACTAGATTTTGACAGCCAGAAAGGGCCATAAAGCTTAAGGTTTGCCTAGGGCACCAACGCCTTGAACAACCGTGTTTTGATGGTGTAAACAACCGTTTACCCATTCCACTCCATTCATTAATTTATACAACTCTATCATATCTCCCCTCAGCTGTCTCTTTTCTAAGTTGAAGAGCCCTAACCTTTTAAGCCTTTCCTCATAGGAGTATCCTTCCATCCCCTTTACCATTTTGGTGGCTGTACCTTTTATAATTCCGCTAAATCCTTTTTATGATATGGCAACCAGAATTGCACACAATGTTCAAGGTGTGGTCGCACCATGGAATGATACAGAGGCAATATAATATCCTTGGTTTTGTTCTGCATTCCTTTCCTTATGATTCCTAGCAGTCTATTTGCTTTCTTGTCCGCCACTGCACACTTGGCGGAGGATTTCAACGTATTATTTATGATGATGCCTAAATCTTTATCTCCAGGAACAAGCAGGAATGTAGTCTTCACATATGGGTATCGTCGGTACCGACGGAGCCTGCACAGGAACGCTCCCCAGCATCCAATAGGAAAGCTTTTGGGAGCATCCCACAGTGCCTGCATGCTGCCTTCCCGCCTTTCCCAACTGTCCCTCTCCAGTTCTTCGTTTTCTGCGGAGCCGACAGGTCGCACATCCTGTCACTGCAGAAAATATTCCCTTTTATTCTTCTTTTTTGTGGTCACGTCTGCCTTCCCTCGACGCTACACCAGTACCGCCGGTTCTTCTTTCTTTTTTCTTAAAAAAAAAGAAAAAAAAAACTTTTCTTCTGGAGTCTTTCCAGCTATTTTCTCCTCAGGTGCCACGCGCCATTTTGGGCACTAGGCTCAACTTTTCCTTTAAAATGGAAAAGCCCGCTTCGGGTTTTAAAAAGTGTTCTAAGTGTGGCGGTACCATCTCCGTCACTGACACCCATGAGTGGTGTCTCAAATGTTTATGTCCTGACCACCCTATTTTGCCTGACCACTCTGTGTTGCCTGTGGGATGATGTCGAAGAGGGGCCGGCAAAACCGAGCTGCTAAACTTAGCACCCTTTTTCCCTCCGATGCAGCGTCTGTGGCATCTTTATCTTTATTTGCAAATTTTGATGAACCGCTCAGGCCGAAGCATCAGGGTGGTGTACAATACAACAACAGGCTACTGGAAACAAAGTCAGAAAAGAACGCCAAAAACCGATAGGAAAGGAGGGGACAGATTAAAGATAGAAAGGGGGAAGAGCCTAGTAGGGGCAAGAGGGACAGTAGGGCGGGAAAGGGAGAAAAGGAAGGGGAAGGGGAGCGGACTATCAAGGGGATAATCGTGGGGGGTGGGGGGCATCGATGTCTTCCAGGGCTTTGTCTTCCTCCCATGGATCTCAGGTAACTAAACATAAATCGGGCCGGTCCTCAAAGGGTAGATCTCCTTCTAAGCATCGAGATGCCTCTGGCGTTGCCCTTGAGGGACTTGTACTGGCAAAATTGCCCCGCGGGAGGCTTCGGCTTCCAAAGCACTAACGGGGCTCCAGGATGTTATCGAGGCCTCAACCTCGGCAGAACTATTGGTGCCATGCTCTGGGGTACCAGCTGCTTCTTCCGGTACCGATACCCAAGCATCGGCAGCGTCGAGATTCTTGGCTATTGAACGCAGTCTCACGGCCTCGATGCCCTTGAAGCCGCTTCAGACAATTCAACCGGTACTGGTACCGACTGCATCGACATCGGCAGGTATTCTACCGGGACCGAATCATGCTTATCCATCCGGTATCGACAAGTCGGTACCGGACCCCTCCGATGCCGACTTCGATCGGTACCGGTATCATGCCTTGCACGATCACCCGGATCGGAGATACTTTGAATCCTCGGATGAGTCTGAAGACTGTGAAAGTTCTGCTGATACCAGAGTACTTCTTCCTGAGGATTCTTCTCCTCAACATAGGATGTCTCCTCCAGAGGATATGTCCTTTCAGGATTTTATCCGAGATGTGGCTCGAGGTCTTTCCATCACAGTGGCTCCTGAAAAAGAGCCTAGGGCAAAGGAATTGTGAATCCTGCAATAACCTAAAGCTCCCAAAGAGGCAGCTACCTTACCTATTCATGAGATCTTGCATGATCTCATGTTAAGGATGTGGGAAACACCTCTAACCACTTCTCCTCACTCTCGAAGGCTCGACACCATGTATCGAGTTCCTCCTTGTCCTGGGTTTCAAAAGACTCAGCTACCACACCATTCCATGGTGGTGGAATCAGCTATGAGAACGATCAAGAGTACAAAAAGACATGCATCTAATCCTCCAGGACCTGAGTGTAGGACTCTTGACGCCTTTGGACGTCAAACCTTCCAGGCTTCCATGCTTTCTGCTAAGATCAGTTCCTATATATTATATATGGGAATGTTCCTTAAGGAGGTCACGGGAGATTTAGAGCTTATGAGCCCTCTCCTTCCTGATAAGAGGCAGGATTACCTTGCCCTTGTCAAACATGCTCAAGATGTTTCCAAGTTTGTAAATCATGCAGCCTTTGACTGCTTTGAGTGCATAAGCAGAACCTCTGCTATTGTCATAGGTGCAAGTAGGATTGCCTGGCCCCAGGCATCTGACTTGGAACTTTGGGTACAGGATAAACTCAGGAATATTCCTTGCACAGGAGAGAATCTCTTTGGCAAGAATTGACAGGAAAAAGCTAATGAGATAGATGCTGACAATATCACCTTGGATAGATTGTCTAAATCTACAGCTGATCCTGCAAGGAAAAAATCCTACAAGAAACCATTCTTCAGTAAGAAGAAGTTTTACCCCTCCTATACCCAGCAGGGGCATCGTTTAGGTCAGTCTGCCCAAAAGGGACAGCAGCAACAACCTAGGCAAAGAAAAACAAAAGCTGCTAAGCCTCTACCAGTTCAGCAGACTCAGCCTCCATAGGGGCTTTGACTCCTATCTAGAGAACTTTGCCTTCCACCATTCCAGGAAGGTTATGTCATTTTGCCCCCAGATGGGGGCAGATAACAGCAGAAAATTGGACTCTGTCCATTGTAAGAGAGGGGTACAAGCTTCATTTCCTCAGCATGCCCCCTCCTACAATGGTAAGACAGTTCAATTCTCACCCAGTTAGGTCAAGAGGTCACTTTGCTTCTTGCCCAGTGGGCAATAGAAGAAGTACCCATTCTCCAACAGGGTACAGGGTTCTACTCCCCCTATTTCCTTATTCCAAAGAAAACAGGAGGACACAGACACATTTTGGACCTCAGAACTGAACAAATTCCTGTTCAAAGAGAAGTTCAAAATGATTTCTCTAGGAACTCTGCTACCATACCTTCAGAGTCAGGATTGGCTTTGTTCTCTAGATCTCAAGGATGCATACACTCATGTTCTCATCCATCCAACTCATCGAAAGTTCCTTAGTTTTCTTTTTCAAGGGAAGCACTACCAATACAGGGTTCTTCCTTTTGGCCTGGTCTCGGCACCAAGGGTGTTCACAAAATGCATGGCTGTGGTGGCAGCATTTCTTCGCACCCTGGGAATATTCGTCTTCCCTTACTTAGACGACTGGCTCATTCAAGCCCCTTCAGAGCTAGAGGCCAGGATTTCTCTCTCTCGCACAATGCGCATCCTTCAGTATTTGGGACTTGTCATAAACTTCCCAAAATCCAACCTTGCTCCCACTCAGTCTCTAGAGTTTATAGGAGCTCTGCTGGATACCAGACAGACAAGGGCCTACCTTCCACAGCCCCGCTGCCTTCGCATTGTGCAGTTAGCTTCCCAAGCAGTGCTAAAGCCTCACCTCACTGCTCGGGAAATGTTACACTTGCTAGGCCACAAGGCATCCACCGTGCATGTGGTCCCTTATGCTCGCCTCCATATGAGTGCAGCCCAGTGGACTTTATCCACTCAATGGACTCAGGCATCAGGTTGCCTGTCAGACAAAATAACAAACTCAGATCGTCTTATTTTGTCCCTTCAATGGTGGCAGTCACCCCAGAACCTTTTGGTGGGGTCCCCTTTCCAACAACCCCCACCCCAAGCCACTCTGACAACAGATGCCTCACAGGTGAGTTGGGGAGCCCACCTGCAAGGCCTCTCTACCCAGGGTACCTGGACTGTACAGGAGACCTATCTACACATCAGTCTCCTGAAACTCAGAGCAATCTTCCTTGCTCTTCGAGTATTCCACACCCAGTTCAGCTACAAGACAGTCCTAGTTCAAACGGACAATCAAGTAGCCATGTTCTATGTGAACAAGCAGGGCGGAACAGGCTCTCTGTCGCTATGCAACGAAGCTTTACGACTATGGGCCCTCGCCAGAGAGCATCAGATTCATCTCCTTGCGGTGTATCTTCCAGGCATTCAAAACTCTTGGGCAGACAGACTCAGTCGAGTTCTGCTTCCACACGAATGGTCTCTCCATGCAGACCAGGTGGCCAGAATTTTCCAAATTTCGGGAACCCCGGACATAGACCTCTTCGCAAGTCTGCTGAATGCCAAACTTCCCCGGTTCTGTTCCAGAATTCTGGCTCAGGGTTGTCAGGCCAGGGATGCTTTCCTCCTCCATTGGGACCAGGACTTCCTGTATGCCTTTCCACCCATTCCCCTAATTCCCAAAACCCTGTTCATGCTTCAGAGAGACAGGGGTCATATGATTCTCATAGCTCCACATTGGACACGGCAAATGTGGTACCCTCTGCTCCTATAGCTCTCTCAAGATCCGCCTCTGGAGTTAGGATCTGCTCCAGATCTCCTTTCTCAGGAGGACGGGATGCTGTGGCATCCCAATCCCCAGTCTCTCCATCTCAGGACCTGGTTGCTGAAAGCCTAGAACTTCATGGTCTTAACCTTTCTCAGCAGGTAAAGGATATCCTTTATGCTTCCAGGAAACCTTCCACAAGACGCTCTTATGCTTTCAAGTGGAAAAGGTGTACCATATGGTGCTCGCAAAAGGGTCTTGACCCTCTTGCGATACCTCTGGAATCATTACTGGAGTATCTCCTTCATTTGTCTAATACAGGGTTTAAGACCAATTCAGTGAGAGTTCATTTGAGTGCTATTGCAGCTTCTTTCAAGCCTCTAAATGGACAACCTATTTCCTCTCATCCTCTCATAGGGAGATTTATGAGAGGCCTTCTTTTAACTAAGCCTCCCATTAAGCCACCACCGGTGGCATGGGACTTAAATCTGGTTCTTGGGCAGCTCAAGAAGCCGCCTTTTGAACCATTAGCTACTAACTCTTTGAAATTCCTTTCCTGGAAGGTTATCTTTCTTATTGCAATCACATCAGCACGTCGCATCAGTGAATTGCAAGCATTGGTGGCTGATCCTCCTTATACACGGTTCCATCATGATAAGGTAGTCCTTAGGACTCATCCACACTTTATGCCAAAGGTGGTGTCACCTTTTCATTTAAACCAAGCGGTTTACCTTTCTGTATTCTTCCCAAGGCCTCATGCCTCAAATGCAGAAAGGAATCTTCATACTTTGGATTGTAAAAGGGCCCTGGCCTTTTTCTTACAAAGGACACAGCAACATAGGAAGTCCTCTCAACTTTTTGTTGCTTTTGATCCTAGTCATTTGGGACTTCCATTCTCCAAAAGAACACTGTCCAACTGGATTGCACAGTTTATATCTTTTGCCTATGAGAGTAAGAACCTTCCTCTGGAAGGCCATGTCACAGCTCACAATGTGAGAGCCATGGCAGCCTCTATGGCTCATCTTCACTCTGTGTCTATCGACGACATCTGTCGAGCAGCTACTTGGGCTTCGGTTCATACTTTCACAGCCCATTACTGCTTAGACAAGGACTCCCGCAGGGATGCCTTATTTGGTCAGGCACCATCCCTGGTAGGATGCCAGAGATCCATGGGGGGAAGTGGAGCCCTTTCACAAGGGCACACAACTTCTGGGGTTTCTCCCTGGCATCTGCAGCTAGGGAGTCCCCATATGTGAAGACTACATTCCTGCTTGTTCCTGGAGATAGCATAGTTACTCACCTGTAACAGGTGATCTCCGGGAACAGCAGGAATTTAGTCTTCACAACCCACCCACCTCCCCTAGTATCTCTCTATCTCTCTCTTTCTCTCTCTCTTTGTCTCAGCTTTAAACTCAACTGGAGAGGGACAGTTGGGAAAGGCGGGAAGGCAGCATGCAGGTGCTGTGGGATGCTCCCAAAAGCTTTTATTTATTTATTTATTTACATTCTCTTATATACCGCGCTATTCTGCATCAGGGCGGTTTACATTGAACAAACTGAAATTACATTGAACAGGGCATTATAACTTGGAGATAACTATTTTACAGGAAACAAGGGCTATGGAGGGTTAAGTGGCTTGCCCAAGACCACAAGGAGCACCTGTGGGACTAGAAACCCCAGTCCTTCCGGCCCAAGGTTGCTGTCCTCTAGTGGGATTTGAACCCCCGACCTTCCGGCCTGAAGTACCTTGCCCCAACCACTAGGCCACTCCTATTGGACGCTGGGGAGCGTTCCCGCGCAGGCTCCGTCGGTACCGACGATACCCATATGTGAAGACTAAATTCCTGCTGTTCCCGGAGATCACCTGTTACAGGTGAGTAACTATGCTTTCCTGGGTGATGGTTCCTAATGTGGAACCTTGTATCGTGTAACTGTAGTTTAGGTTGTTATTCCCTGGGTTCACAACTTTGCACTTGTCCACATTAAATTTCATCTGCCATTTGACGTCCAGTCTTCCAATTTATCAAGGTTCTCTTGCAATTTTTCACAATCCTCTTGTGTTTTAACAACTCCCATGTCCATTATCTCGCCATCTCTTTCTCATTCTATTTACCTCTGTGTCCATCTTCTTCCCTCCCTCCTTATTACCACCCCTCCCTTTCTCCAGCATCTCTCCTCTTTCTCCCTCTGTTCCACCCCCATGTCCTGCATCTTCCTCCAGTCTCCCTATAACACCCTGTGTCCAGCATTACCACTCCATCTCAAAAATCTCCACTCCTTGATTCTCCCTATGGCCATTCTTCCTATGCTCCTTTCCTATGTCCAGATTCTCCCCTTCATCTTCCTATCCCCTCCCCCATCTAGCATGTCCCCGTGCTTCCTTATTCCACCCCTGCATCCTGTATCTCCCCCTCTGTCTCCCTGTGCCTCTCCATGTCCAGCATCCCTCTCCACCTCCCAATGTCCAACATATCCCGTTTCCTGTGACCTCCCCTTATCTAGCATCTGCCCTCTGTTTTCCTGTGATACCCCTCCCCCGTGTCCAACATCTTCTCACCATCTCCACTTCCCCTCCATCTCCCTATGCCTCTTCTGTGCCCTAGCCCTCCGTCCCCAATGCAAGTAATCTTCCTTCCATCCTCCCGCCCCTCTCCTGCTGCCCTCAACTCTCTGTCCTCTTCCCAGACTCTGTCCCTTCTCACTCCCCCTTTGCACTCTCATCCTCTGCCCCCTCCATATCTTCTATTCCCTAAAGCACTGCTCCTTTAAATTCGTCTAATCTTCTCTGCTCCAACTCTACTGCCCTTGCACCACTACCTCAGGGCCTCGAGCAGTTACGATTTGGCCGACAGCCCTTCTTTTTGTAGGCAGGCTCTTCCTTGGCTGCCGTGATTAGTGGCTTTATGCAACTCTTCTGTCCACGGGACTTGCTTCTCCCATGGGCAGGCTCTTTCCCTCTCAGTCGCAATCACAGCATTGCACAACTCTTCTGGCTTGCCATCCTGTTTGGGGGGGCGCTGGCTATGGCACCTCACTGGCATCAGTGCCCTCCTGCCATGCTTACCACGCATACTGTGTAGTGCTGGCCCTGGGTACCCTGATATTCCCATTGCTTTTCTCGAATATAACGAAGACTGAAGGAAAACAAGGACACTTTATTTTATGGTTGGCACACCAATGCATGTCTCTGTTGTAAAATAGCAGGTAGGGATATGCATTTGACATGGGATAGATGTCCCCGTACTAAAATATCATCACAGGGGCTTCTATGGGGCCATTTCTTGAGACATCCATTTTGGGCATATACACCTTTCTGAAATTACACCTGAACTTACACTTTGCAAGCATTTTTTCAGGCCCTTTGGCCTGGATGTCCCAGACTGCAGCTAGCCATCATTTCCAAAATACCTCTTTGAATTTCTAAGAATTAAAAGCTTCTGATGCAGATCTGCTTCAAAACAAGGACCATATCAGACTGATTTGTTAGACTGAGAACACACCAATCTCAAATGCATTTCTAACTGTATAAGAAAATTTGAAAAACAAAGATACCATGACACAGATGAATAAATCATCAGAACTTGGGTACAATAGGAATGCCCCAACCACTTTTTAACTGTCCTTTCATTTTTTGGTCTCTGTGATCCAATATATGCAATATATAAGATGTATATTTCTTTTATATTTTTTTGTTCTCTTGATTGGTGCTAAGTGTAGTAAGTATTTGATTTTTTAAAGTTATGTAAACATACCCTACAAGACTGAGAACATCTATTGTGGATTTACAAATTTTAACCACACACTTCTTCATTTTTATTATTTAATTGATAACGGTCCATGAGTTTTACCCCGATGAGAGATTTCTGCAGAAACATAACCATGTTGGGTTTTAAGTGGTCACTTATTCTTGTTTTTAAAAAAGTTTGCTTTTATGAAAGTTTTAGCTTTTCTCTGTTTTCGAATATCCCATCATTAGGGGTACGCTCTTTTTGTTCTCTCTTATTTGCTGTGGGTCCTTAGTGCTTATTTCCTTTGATTTTTTTTTTGTTTGGTGTGTGGACAATACATCATCTTTCTTGATTTAAATCTCTAATGGATACCTTAATTTTGCAAATCCAGAGAGAAAACATGAACTTGGGAGAGCTGTTTTGCAAAATAATAATGTATGATTTCCAGCTCCGTGTTTCCGCCCCTTTATTTACCACAGGGCAATAAATCTTCTCTCTTGTATCATGGCAATCACTGTGGTTTGTATTTGGTTCTGTGCATTTAAACCAATACAGGAATCAGATAAAATCAAGTTGCTCTCAGCGGAGAGCATGGATTTCCATTTGATTGATGAAGAAATTTACATGCATTCGCAACATCAGCAGGAGGTATTACATTACTTCAAACTGGTTGTAGGATGAGGAATTTTCAGTATTTTGATGAAATGCAATCAAATGATTCACTAGGAAATAAAGTACAGACAGGTCAAAAGCAACTAGAAGTACTATAGATGGCTATCCACAGACTGGCTACTCGTTCAGTAAGACATAGATCTAATTTTAACAGGTTTTAGTGGCCATGTGTTTTCTGCTGGTGTTTTAAATTCTGTCATTTAGCACTAGTTAAGTTGACTAAATAGCGACTGTCGTTGCCTATATACTTCACTGTCATTCTATAATCAGGACTCCAAACTGAAGCACCAGAGAGGGATTGTTAATTAGAGTTTCCATTCCTTCAGTGTAAATATGCCTATCATCACAGGAGAAGATCTAAAGCACCTTTGTTCATTATGCGAGGGTAAAGGGAAGTGGGGGAACATGGAGAAAGACGGTTGTGCTGTGATGATGGATAGGAAAAATGCTAGTGATCAGTAGTATGGACTTGCATTTAGTGATACCTTAAGGGCTCCATAAGGGCTTTCTGATGGCTCCATATTGCAAAATTTCTAAGAGTCTTCAATGGCTGAATAACATATGACATTGAGTTTCATGTGGGCTGTAATAAATGCCCCAACCAGCTTGTGGGGTGGCAGTGTAGACATTCAGGGGTATGTTTACTAAACAGCGGTAGCGACTTCTCTGCGATATTTGAGCCTTGGCCCCATTGAATTCAGTGGGGCCACAGCTCCGCTATCGCACAGAAGCCACTACCGCTGCTTAGCAAACATACCCCTTAGTCACGCAGTAGGAAAGTTTGCTGTTGACAACCAATATCACCCAGGATTCACAGCTGAAAAATGCTAGTCTTCAAAAGTTCCAGTAGCCTTTGGTCAGTTGTATGGATGCCTCTAAATCAGGTAAAATGAGCTTTCTCTCAGGTGCAGCTAATGCTCTAAACACATGTTTGCAGTCATGTAGCTCCACTAAAGTCAATTGGAGTTGTTCTTGCATGTCTTCATATTTCTTTCATATTCATTTCATGCTCATTCTTTATCTCTTCTCCTACCTCAATCCACTTCCTCCTTCCTTTGTTCCCTTGTAGAGCCCTTTTCCCTCTGTTTTCCCCTCTCCTTGCATTAATGCTGTTTCTAGAATGCCAGAGATGCTGAGTGCGGACCATCCCAAGGAGTGAGATTTAGTGCTCCAAGGAGTGAGACTGAAGGCCAAAGAGTGAGGTTTTTCAGATGGCGTGTCTGGCGTGAAAGATTTAAGTGAAATATTGAATTGCAAATGAAAAAAGTAGCATAAAAGGATACTTGCTTTTTCTTGTTGCCCCTGAAAAGATACAGAGTAGAGGCAGCATGAGACAATTTTCAAACAAATTGGCCCGGACTGAAAACCGCCCTCCATCAGGCCCAGATGAAGGTCCAGTCAACAGAGGCAACCTCCAGTGGTACCAGATGTTGAAGGCATCACATACTGAGGCCAAGAAGGAGCATGATCCCACTAACTTTAGGGCACATTATTTATTTATTTTATTTAAACTTATTTCTATATGGCTTTTCTACAGTTCGAAGTGGTTTACATATAACTGCTAACTTGGACAGAGCATGATTCTGCAACCTATTGCACTGACCTTATAACATAATGAAACATAACAACAAGGGGATAAGAGGAGGGAGATCCTTAATGGGGGAATGTGGGATATAACTTACCTAAAGTCTGTCACGTGTCACTGTGCCCTAAAGTACGGGTGCCACTGTGGCCCTATTGATTTCCTCTGCTTCTTTTCTCTTATTCTTTCCCCCAATCTGCTGCCCTCTGGGATCTGCTGTCTGGTCTTGCCTGCTGTGGTTGCCATAATCTTAAATCCGGCCCTGCCTTTCGGTGGTTAAACGTTATATGCTATTGTACTTGTAAGTGCAGGGAAACGGAATGAGATGGGGGAGAGGAAGCTACGCTCAGATTTCTTCCTTCTGGTAGAGCCAGTTGACTTTTCTTTGAGTCTTGCCTCTCATGAAAGCAGTGATCAGGATCAGTGCACTGGCACTCAGGCTCTGAGTGAGAGAAGAGGCTCAAAGCCTTCAAATGACAGTGACATACTCCTAATAAGTGAGACTTGGCATAATCAGCTTGTTCTTTTTTGTCTTATATTTTCTAAGCACTATTTAGTGAATATTTCCATGTACTAAAACAAAAAAACAAAATGTCAGCATGTGGGTGAATGTGTGACCTGAAGGGAGAAGAGGGAGAAAAATAAATATTAAAATCACATGTGAAATCCAGTTCCAAGATGGCAGAGGAGTAAGATGCCGAGGTGAGGTCTCCAGAGAGGATGAGACTTTGGAGTTGGCCTGATGGGGAAAAAGAGAAAGCATCGAACACCTAAGCCCCCCAATGCCTCTACTCCCACAGGTGGCTTGACTCAGATGTCTATCATTCCTTTCTGCTTACCGACCACGGTGGAAACGGCTTTGGCGGGTCTGTCGTCGATTCCGGCAGACCTGAGCAGTAGCGGGGTGGATTTGAGTCCCGCTCAGGTGTTGCCGCCGCAGCCCGGAAGAGGCGGAGAGGAGGAGTTGAGCACAGGAGAGCCTCTGGGTCAGGAGGTTGTTGCTGTGGAGGGGGTGCTTCCTCTAAGCCATTCCTGAGCATCATGGTGGCGTCTATGGAAGGCAAGGATGTAGACGCCTCTCGTGGAGCTAGCTCTGGTGCAGAGCGATTGGAAAGCATTCTCCCAGACGATTCGGAAGTACGGGTGGTGTGCGGTTTGAAAAAACCGGCAACAGTGACGTTAGATAGCTTATGGGAAGCCATATCTTCCCTCCAAAGATCCCTGTTGCCACTTGTGGGGACAATTGCTCAGGAATTAAAAGTGGTAAATGGCCGGTACTCTGCGGTGGAGACAAAGGTGATGGATCAGGCTGATAAATTGGCTGGGCTGGAGGTCAAGGTGGAAGATCTACAGACCTTGGGTATGACCCAGATCAGGGAACGTTTGATTTCTATGAGACGTTTGGAGTATATGGATAATCAGATTCAAAAGAATAACTTGAGATTTTTGAATTTTCCCAGATCTCCTTTCATGGAACCATTGGTTTTGGTTCGCAAGTACCTTACAGATGGACAAGTTCCTGGAGGAAAGGTCCATAAACCATTATTAAGAAGGGACCCAGGATATCAATGCTTAACCCAGTACAAGCATTGCGGAACCTGTGTCTTTTGGGGAAACTGCTAGGTACATACGACCTAGATTGGCCACTGTTGGAAACAGGATACTAGGCTTGATGGACCTTGGTCTGACCCAGTATGGCATATCTTATGTTCTTATGTTCTTCAGCTTGGAAAGAAGATGGCTGAGGGGAGATATGATAGAGTTCTATAAAGTAATGAATGGAGTGGAATGGGTAAATGCAGATTGGTTGTTTACTCCTTCAAAAAGTAGACAGACTAGGAAAAATGCAATGAAGCTACAATGTGGCACATTTAAGACTAATCAGAGAAAATATTTTTTCACGCAGCGTGCAATGAAACTCTGGAATTCATTACTGGAGGATGTAGTAAAAGCTGTTCATGCAGCTGGGTTCAAAACAGGCTTGGATGAGTTCCTGGGGGAAACTATAAAACTTGGGGTAGTCTGGCATGTGAACGCCATGAATGTGGATTGGAGAGTCCAGTGGATCTCCAACTGGATGACTGATATCACTTGATGGGGGGATGCTTTATGTGAGGTGTCACCTCTGTGACGTATACATTTGAGGAATCGGCCTGTCCAACCGTGGTATACCTCAGAATTACGGGGGTTACAGAAGCTGGAGTGCCGCTGGCAGCGGTCCCAGTTGGGGTATAATAGGAGAGTCTGGCAACAAGCTGCAAACCAGTACCAGTGGGCTATCGCAGCAGCAATGAAAGCATTCTATTCTTTAAAAATTGGTCAGGTGGATAATAAACCTCAAATGGTCTTCAGAGTTGTGTCCAGACTACTGCGGAGCTCACACCCCTTGGGAAGGGATGTGGTAGTGGATGTGGACCGTATTGCGGGGCATCTCTTAAGTAAGTTGTGGACATTGAAGAGTGGTATTGGTCCTTGTCCCCTTGATAGAAGATGCTCTGGAGGAGGGTGGGATGGTCCTGGCCTTGATGCCTTTCATCCCATTACCAGCAAGCATTTGATGCAGTTGCTGCAGGAACTGTGTGAGAATGCATCAGAGCCTGTGTTTTCTGACTTCAGGATTTGGTTAATGTCTCTTTGCTGCAGGGATCCTTGCCCACTTGCCTGACGGAGGCCGTGGTAACTCCTATACCTAAGATGGCTGGGGGCGATCCACATGATTAATTAGTGACCATGACCAGTATCCATCCTGTCTATGATGGCTAAATTGATGGAGAAGGAGGTAGTGGCACAGGTTGGTGGCTTCCTGGAGGATCATTCTCTGCTGGACTGCTATTTTCGCCAGAGCTGCAGAGTGGAGACCTTATTACTGGCGCTCCTTGATAGTGTCTGTGGTTGGCTTGACAAGGGGTGTCTGTGTTGTTGATTTCATTAGACCTTTCTGAAAAGTTTGACTTGGTGGAAAGGCCATTGTTGTTGAAGCGCTGTGGTCAGCATTGGGGGGAAGGTTCTTGATTGGCCGGACTCGTTCTTGCGCGATCGCTGTTTTCAGGTGCAAGGCCCAGCAGACTCATCTGAATTGTATTTGTGGGAATTTAGGAGTCCCCCAGGGCTCCACCTTTCACTGCTACTATTTAATATCTATTTGCAATCCTTGGGAGCATTGGCATGCTCCTTTGGGCTGCTCTTTTATGCATATGCTAAAAATATATAGATTGTGGCCCCCTTGGAGGGCAAACGGGAGGAGACTCTGGCAAAGTTCAATGCATGTCTGGTGCAGGTGGGTCTCAGGCTAGCAGGCAGTGGCTTTGTACTTAATGTTAGTGAAACCTTGTTTGCAGTTAGGGTCGGTGGAACTTGTGGATTTTCATAGCCCACCTGGGGTAGGCGATATTGTTATTTCCTGGTTGGAGGAGTTGTGTTCACTTGGAATGGTGTTGGAATGGTCAGGCGTGGGTGAGAAACAGGTGGCTTGGGCAGTGAATTTGGCCTGGATGAAGCTGTGATTGGTGAGGCAGTTACAGCTTTTCCTTGAGGCGACTGCCCTACAGTTGGTTATGCAAGCCTTTGTGTAGAGTACGTTGGACTACTGTAATATTCTTTATATTGGGCTACCCAAGTGGATTGTCTGTAGGTTACTGGTTGTACAGAACGCAACAGCTCAGGTGCAGCTAGGTGCATGGTGTAGGGATGAAGCTAGTCCACTCCTGCGACAGCTTCACTGGCTTCCCTTTTGGGAACAGTATCTAAGATGATAGTTATTATGCACCGGGCACTTCATGATGGTCATCCAGAATACCTACAGGGCCTCTGGAGCTGGTATGAGCCAGCTAGGGTGTTATGATCCTCCCAGGATCATCTTCTGAATGTTCCAGGATTGGAGGTGGTGCAGTCTGTACAGGTGAGATCCTGGGTCTTTCAGGTGTTAGGGGCAGAGCGGTGGAACACAATTCTGTAAATCGCTGAAAACAGCTTTGTTTGAAGGAATGGGTTGATTGATTATTGTTGGTGAGTTCGTTTTGGGGTTTTAAGTACTTATCTTATTGTGTTTTTTATATGTTGTATACCCAATTGATTGACCTTGGTCAGAACAGAGTTAAAGCACCTGTAAATAAATGAAACATAAAAGAAGACGGGGAAATTCACTGCATACCCCTAGGACAAATTGCATAGAATATGTATAGCTTTGGGAACCTGGCGGGTACCTGAGACCTGGAATAGCCACTGTTGGAAACAGGAAACGGGGCTTGATGGACCCTTGGCCTGACCCAGTATGACATATCTTATGTTCTTATGAGAACAAAACCAAGGATATTATAATGACTCTATTGTCCATGCTGCGACTGCACCTTGATTATAGTGTGCCATTCTGGTTGCCATATCTTAAAAAGAATATAGCAGAATTAGAAAAGGTACAAGGAAGAACCAAAATGCTAAAGGGGATGGAAGGATACTCCTATGAGAAAAGGCTTAAAAGGTTAGGGCTCTTCAACTGGTTTATAAATTAATGAATGGAGTTGAACAGGTAAACGTAGATCAGTTGTGTACTCTTTCAAAAAGTAGAAAGACTAGGGAATACTCAATGAAACTACAATGTAACCCATTTAAGACTAATAAGAGAAAATATGTTTTCACTCAATGAGTAATCAAACTCTGAAATTCGTTATCGGAGGATGTAGCAAAAGCTTTTAGTGTAGCTGGGTTTAAAAAAGGTTTTGACAAGTTTGTGGAGGAAAAGTCCATAAACTGTTATTAAAGATGACCAAGGAAATCTACTGCTTACCCCAGGATAAGCATCGTGGAATCTGTTTACCTTTTTGGGAGTCTGACAGGTACCAGTGACCTGGATTAGCCACTGTTGGAAACAGGATACTGGGCTTGATGGATCTTGGTCTGACTCAGTATGGCATTTCTTATGCTCTTATATACTACCATAGGAGTACCCTACTCATGGCTCTGACAACTCATTCATCCTCAAAGCTTTTGGCCTGTAGGCTCACCTTCCCCATCCCCCTTTTAATCTTTTCCCAGAAAAACATCAGTTCTCTTCTGCACCTCTTCCAGGCAACACCAGAGATGCAACTATAGGGCCAATCCCAGAACCCCCCGAAAGAAACACCAGAAGTAGAAGTGGCCCCAAAGCTAGTAGCTGAAGCAGAATTCACCCAGCCTCTACCACTAGACCCCGCTTTTGTTTCCTTTATCCCTCTATGCCTCTCTCTGTAGGGCCTCTATCCCTTTTGCTCCTAGGAACAGGTGATGGGCTATATACTTAGAAGCACAGAAGGAAACAAGTGTGGGACACAATTATTTCATAAACCCACTAAAAATAAAATATCAATAAGGATATAAAATATTTAGTAAAAATAAACAGATAGATAGTAACTACAACAGCATGTACATAAAAATCCAAGCAAGAACCCAATATGGCCATGTTTGTTCATACAGGATAGTATCAAGGATGTCAACTCCCAAAATACAAAGCTAGAAAGACAAACAATTTCATTATTATAACTGATTTACGCACCAAAAAAGAGAAATATTACATACTCATTATTCACAAGTAGTCATTTAAAATATCCAATAGTTCAGGAAAATCCTTTTCAGTGTATTGGTTTGCTGTAATAGCAAATATGCTGTATATATATGAATGAATGAATTAATGAATTTAGAGTATATTAGGATCCCTTTGTGCAATCTTCATTTGACATATACTCTAAATGAAATCCATATATCATTCAGAGAATATGAAAATATATAAATCAAATGCAAAAAATGAATAACTAGTAGTCCTCCCTGGTTAAAGAGCACAATAGAAAAATTGTCTGCACCCAAAGTCATGAATTCATATAAAATTGCCAATAACCATTTTGGTGCAAAGCAAGTACTGTAGGAGCCATGCTATAAATGTTTATAACACTGGACCAGTAGCTCACTCTCCTCTCTCACATAAAATACACAACAACTGCAATATATTACAAGCAATGAATAATAAAGAATTTATGCCCATTCCTCTCACCAACCGATTTCTGATCTGTATGTCAAGCTGTTATAACACCACTGCTTGATTACAGCAACTCAATATACCACGGCATTCCAAAGAGCTCACCATACCCACTGCAACTAGCACAGAATACCACTGCAAGGATTATCCTCATCAATCCCTCATCATGCCACTCCTCAAACAACAAGAATCAAATATAAGGTCCTTATCAATACATACAAAATCATTCACAACACTTCTGCTCTCAATCTGCATGCCTTAATCTCAACCCGCAGCTGCGATAGACCCACAAGATAGAGCATGTCCAATATACTAAGCATACCAACAGAAAGAACAAAATGTAGCCAGCGAACCAACAACAGGGCCTTTTCGCTATATGCCTCTGCATTATGGAACTCACTTCCTCCAAATCTAAGAGACATTCATCTTTTGCAAGACTTCAGAAAATGCTTGAAAACCTTTATTCACAGAGCACTATGGACCAGCAACAACAGACAATTAACCTGCACAGTAACCCACGCACTTAATACACGCTCTAGGCAATATGCAGCTTATACCACCTCACAATAATACGTACATAATTCGTTAACCTTATGAGAAGTTGTTAATAGTTTCTGTTACAATGGGTTCAATACGTTTGATGTAATGTGCACAACTGTTTGTTAAGTTTCTTGTTATCAAAATTCTTGAGAAATTAACTCTCAGGCAGATACAACAGCATATAGACTCATTTTCCCCTTTAGATCCATGTCAACATGGATTCAGGGAAGCCCACGGTGTAGAAACTCTCCTAACAACATTAATCAATACACTTATCAACGGCATTGACAATCTGAAAAATGACTTTGCTCTAATATTTCTTGATATAGCTGCTGCGTTCGATTCTGTGGATCACATACAACTACTAAAGCGACTTCATGAGAAGGGAATCAAGAACCGTGCTTGGGACTCGTGCAAATCCTACCTGGAAGGTAGATTACAACACGTTTATATTGGTAATGCTACTTCAAATCCCTTTCAGCAGAAACAAGGTGTACCACAAGGCTCCTCCTTGTCTGCGCTGCTGTTCAACATCTATATGCAGCCAATCTGTGACATTGCACGCTCTTTTGGTATATCCTGCCTTATGTATGCGGATGATGTGCTATTATTCTCACCGATATCTGTATCATACCCAAACTATACAGTGCTAATCAACTGTTTTAATTCAATAACTGATTGGCTTCTCTCTCAAAACCTCCGTATTAACTTTAAAAAAACAGAGGTTCTAATAATCACAAGAAATAAATCTTTCTCCCCTCCATCAATTCTAAAATTCTGAGATGCTGATCTCCCAGTCAAATCAAATATTCGATATCTAGGAGTAATTCTGGATCAAAGGTTAAACTTCAAGGAACATATAAAACGCACCGTAAAGGCCGTTTACTTCAAGATATGGTCTTGAAAGACTGGTAAGGGGGACTGTTGCTTCTGGAGGGAGATCTGCAACTGTGAGTATTTACTTCTGGTAATTTTCTAAAAGGAATTCTTTGTATTAAAGCTAATTAATCTGTGATCCACTATTTTTGTTAAATCAGTCAGGGCCTAGTAGCAGCAGTTTAAGTTTACATTTAAAACACAGAGGAGAACTCTCTGGTTACATTTCATACCCAGCAGAGAGCTTGTACTTTAAATTTAATAGTCACTCAGGGCCTAGTAACAGCAAAGTACTTTTAGTTTAAATTTAAAACACAGAAGAGAGCTTTCTGGTTACATTTGGAACCCAGCAGAGAGCTTGTAGTTTACATTTAATAGTCACTCAGGGCCTAGCATCAGCAAAGTTCTTTTAGCTTAAATTTACAACACAGAAAAGAGCTTTCTGGTTAAATTTAGAACCCGGCAGAGAGCTTGTACTTTAAATTTCATAAGAAGTTAGAGCCTAGCAGCAGCTAAGAGCTATAATTTATATCAAATCAGAATTTAGCTTAGCACAAAAAGCAAAGCAGGGTCTGTACTTTTTGAGCAACAAATAAAGTTTTCACGAGACCTTTACAAAGAGGCCTTCTACCTAGGGGGCAAGAAACCTGTGAAACCTTTTCAATAGGTGTTAACACCAGGTGGCAGATCAAAAGGCCATTTTGAAAGACTCCTCCTATCCAAGCAAGGACTGTTAATTACCCAGGAAGTTGGTCACAGCTTACTTCAGCAACACAGGCATAAATAGCTCAACCAGAGCTCCGTGATCCTCTGTCTTGAAAGACTGGTAAGGGGGACTGTTGCTTCTGGAGGGAGATCTGCAACTGTGAGTATTTACTTCTGATAATTTTCTAAAAGGAATTCTTTGTATTAAAGCTAATTAATCTGTGATCCACTATTTTTGGAATATAGCTTACCTCAGCAGCACAAGACAGGGTACTGTGTAGCAGCCCTCTTTTAATAAGTGTTAATTCCCTCCCACCCCTGGGATAATCGTAGCTTTATAGGTACTTACACATCTTAAAAGACAGGAGGTGCTCTCAGGTGAAGCTCATTACCCAAATCAGTCATACACTAAGGACCTGAGATTAGTTAAGCTTCAGGTGAACAAGGTATATTACACGTATTAGGTTCAGTTTTATTAGTATAAATATCCATAGCAACCCTTAGTAAGTAAAGAACTTAGATCTAAACACAAACTTAAAACTAAGATGCAGACAGCAGTCCAGCAGCGGGATGGGGGCTTTCCAGTCTTTTGCATTGAGTGTCACATGTATGATTTTCTCCCAGTTGGTGAGAGGTCTTACGTGTGCACTAGGTGCAAGGAGCTCTTTGCTCTCAGGGAACGAGTCCGTTCTCTAGAGGCTAAAGTAGCAGACTTGGAAAGCATAAGACAGACAGAGAGGTACATAGACGAGACCTACAGGGATATAGTCCTGAAGTCCCACCTCCAGTCTGGCAGCATCCCTGTTGCCATGGAGGAGAGAGGTCACGTGACAGGAGAGCATCACCCTGGTATGGCAGGAAGTGATCCTGTAACTAGGACCTGTCCTCCAGGTGATGTAAAACCCTCTCGCACCGAGGATGTTTCTCCAGGGCCATGTGCCCATGAGGGAAGGGTTAGGATAGCCGTTATAGTTGGTGATTCGATCATTAGGCATGTAGATAGCTGGGTGGCTGGTGGACGTGAGGATTGCCTGGTAACATGCCTGCCTGGTGCGAAGGTAGCGGACCTCACGCGCCACCTAGATAAGGTCTTAGATAGTGCTGGGGAGGAGTCTGCTGTCTTGGTACATGTTGGTATCAATGACATAGGAAAATGTGGTAGGGAGGTTCTGGAGGCTAAATTTAGGCTTTTAGGTAGGAAGTTGAAATCCAGAACTTCCAGGGTAGCATTCTCCGAAATGCTTCCTGTTCCACGCGCAGGACCCAAAAGGCAGACAGAGCTCCGGAGTCTCAATGCGTGGATGAGACAATGGTGCAGAGATGAGGGGTTTGGATTTGTTAGGAACTGGGGAACATTCTGGGGAAGGGAGGAGCTCTTCCGAAGGGATGGGCTTCACCTTAACCGGGATGGAACCAGGCTGCTGGCATTAACCTTTAAAAAGGAGATAGAGCAGCTTTTAAACTAGATATTAGGGGAAAGCCGACAGTCGTCCAAGAGCAGATGGTTCGGAAGAATGTATCTTTGAAGGATACTACCAAAAGCAGAGAGGTTCCACAAAAGAGTAAAGTAGCCCAAATGCCCTCACGTATTGAGCAGACAAATTAATATGGATAAAATACATTCTCTAAAATGCTTGTATGCAAATGCTAGAAGTCTAAAAAATAAGATGGGAGAGTTAGAATATATAGCACTAAATGAAAGGTTAGATATGATTGGAATATCAGAGACATGGTGGAAGGACGACAACCAGTGGGACACTGTGATACCTGGGTACAAACTATATCGTAATGATAGAGCTGATCAAATTGGTGGAGGGGTTGCTCTCTATGTTAGAGAGGGCATTGAGTCAGAAAGGATTAAAGTTTTGCAGGAAACAAAATCTGCTGTAGAATCTATATGGATTGAAATTCCATGTAAAAGGGGAAGGCAATGGCAGTGGGGGTGTACTATCGAGCGCCTGGCCAGAATGACCAAATGGATGATGAAATGCTCAAAGAAATCAAGGAAGCTAACAAAAGTTACAGCACAGTAATAATAATGGGTGATTTCAACTACCCCGGTATCGACTGGGTCAGTGTCACGTCAGGACATGCTAGGGAGATAAAGTTCCTAGATGAAATAAATGACTGCTTCTTGGAGCAGCTGGTTCATGAACCGACCAGAGGGGAAGCCATATTAGACCTAATCCTTAGTGGAACACCAGATCTAGTGCAAGAGATAAGGTTGTTGGGGCCACTTGGCAATAGTGATCATAGCATGATCGCCTTTGATTTAATTAGTGGAGGAGGGATAGTAAGGAAATCCACAGTACTACCTTTTAACTTTCGAAAGGGAGACTATGATAAAATGAGGAAAACAGTCAAGAAAAAACTAAAAGGAGCAGTTGCAAAGGTTAAAAACGTACATCAGGCTTGGCTGTTGTTGAAAAATACTATCTTGGAAGCCCAGACCAGCTGTATTCCACGCTTTAAGAAAAGTGGAAAGAAGTCCAAAAAACTGCCAGCATGGTTTAAAGTTGAGGTCAGAGAGGCTGTTGTTGCCAAAAAAGCATCTTTCAGGAAATGGAAAAAAGAGCTAAACAACGAAACCTGGAAACAGCACAAGCACTGGCAAGTCAAATGCAAGGCATTGATAAGGCAGCCAAAGGGAGAATTTGAGAAGAAGCTTGCTGCGGAAGCAAAAACGCGAAGTAAAGACCTTTTCAAGTACATTCGTAGCAAAAAACCTGTGAGAGAGTCAGTTGGTCCATTAGATGATAAAGGGGTTAAAGGAGCACTAAGAGGCGACAAGGCGATAGCGGAGAGACTGAACGAATTCTTTGCTTCAGTCTTTACTGAGGAAGATGTAGGGATGTTACCCATGACTGAAGTGGTATTTAAAGGTGCAGAAGAATTGAAGGAAATATTGATACATCGAGAAGATGTATTACAACTATTAGATAAGCTGAAGAGTAGCAAATCACCTGGGCCGGATGGTATACATCCAAGGGTATTGAAAGAACTGAAATATGAGATTGCAGACCTGCTATTAGTAATCTGTGAACTATCATTAAAATCATCTCTAATACCTGAAGATTGGAGGATTGCCAATGTAACACCAATTTTTAAAAAGGGTTCCAGGGGTGATCCGGGAAACTACAGACCGGTGAGCCTGACGTCAATACCGGGAAAAATGATAGAAACCATCATAAAGAATAAAATTACTCAGCATGTAGATAGTCATGAACTAATGAGAGACAGCCAACATGGCTTTAGACAAGGAAGATCTTGTCTTACTAATCTGTTATGTTTTTTTGAAGGAGTGAATAATCAGGTGGACAAAGGTGAGTCGGTTGATATTGTGTATCTGGACTTTCAGAAAGCCTTTGACAAGGTCCCTCATGAGAGACTTTTGGCAAAACTAAAGAGTCATGGGATAGGAGGCAGTGTACTATTGTGGATCAGGAACTGGTTAAAAGATAGAAAGCAGAGGGTAGGGCTAAATGGCCAATTTTCCCAATGGAGAAAGGTGAATAGTGGTGTACCCCAGGGATCTGTGCTGGGTCCGCTGCTTTTTGACATATTCATAAATGACCTGGAAAGTGGAATAACGAGTGAGGTTATCAAATTTGCAGATGACACAAAACTATTTAAAGTTGTTAAAACCCAAGAGGATTGTGGAAAATTGCAAGAGGATCTTGATAAATTGGAAGACTGGGCATCAAAATGGCAGATGAAATTTAATGTGGACAAGTGCAAGGTTATGCACCTAGGGAAGAACAACCCAAACTATGGTTACACGATGCAAGGTTCCACATTAGGAACCACCACCCAGGAAAAAGATTTAGGCGTCATTGTGGATACCATGTTAAAACCCTCGGCCCAGTGTGCATCGGCGGCCAAGAGAGCAAATAGAATGCTAGGTATGATAAGGAAAGGAATGGAAAATAAAACAAAGGATATTATAATGCCTCTATATCGTTCCATGGTGAGACCGCACCTTGAATATTGTGTGCAATTCTGGTCGCCGTATCTTAAAAAGGATATAGAGTTATTAGAAAAGGTTCAGAGAAGAGCCACCAAAATGGTAAAGGGGATGGAAGGATACTCCTATGAAGAAAGGCTAAAAAGGTTAGGGCTCTTTAACCTGGAAAAGAGACGGCTGAGGGGAGATATGATAGAAGTCTATAAATTAATGAGCGGAGTGGAACGGGTAAACGTAGATCGATTGTTTACCTTATCAGAATATAGAAAGACTAGGGGACATGCAATGAAGCTACAGGGTAAACTATTTAAGACTAATAAAAGAAAATATTTTTTCACTCAACGTGTAATCAAACTCTGGAATTTGTTACCGGAGGATGTAGTAAAGGCTGTTAGTGTAGCTGGGTTTAAAAAAGGTTTGGACAAGTTCCTGGAGGAAAGGTCCATAAGCCATTATTAAGAAGGGACCCAGGATATCAATGCTTGAACCAGTACAAGCATTGTGGAACCTGTGTCCCTTGGGGAAACTGCTAGGTACATATGACCTAGATTGGCCACTGTTGGAAACAGAATACTGGGCTTGATGGACCTTGGTCTGACCCAGTATGGCATATCTTATGTTCTTATGTTCTTATAAAAACCCTTCGTCATCTGAGACCTATGATGAAATCTGATGACTTCTGCACCATCTTTCAAGCTCTAGTCACACCGCACTTTGATTATGCTAACATAATACTCCATGGCTTACCAAATATAACTATTAATCCTCTACAATTAGCCATGAACGCAGCTGCTCGTGTCCTCTGCGGATCATCAAAGTGTGAGCATATTTCCCCCATTCTAGAGAAGCTTCATTGGTTACCAATAAGCTGTAGAATCCAATATAAGGCCATCCTTACCACCTTTAGGGCCTTGAATAATATTTCTCCAGATTCCATCTCTGATCTCATCATACACACAACAAATAACAGGTCCAGGAGATCTCCAGCTGTTGACACACTACTTATACCAAAAGTTTCCTTAAAAGCTAATCAATCATCCATCAATAGGGCTTTTTCGAATTATGCTCCTAGATGTTGGAACAAACTCCCTCCCAATATCAGAGCAATTAAAGACATCAAACAATTCAAAAAAGCCCTTAAACACCACCTTTTCATCGCACACTTCAAACACCTAAACACCCCTTCCCCTCCCCCATCCTTTTAACCTCATACCTACCCTAACTGTATAGATTTTATATATCTCCAACATGTATTTTCTAGAAATATAAATGATTTCCCTGTTTACTTCCATGTTAATTTTCCTGTTACTTGTAATAGGTCTGTTATATCTGACCAATTGTTGTATTGTTTCAATGTAAACCGCACTGATGACAAATAGCACGGTATATAAGAAAATTAAATAAATAAATAAAATAAATCTCACTGAATTACTTATAAACAGTCTTGACTTGTAGAAAGTCAGTATAAAAAAACTGTTAAATAAAATACAACTCAATAGACCAACACAATAATACATCTGCAAGCTCTTAATATACCCTTTAACAAAAAAAAAGAGTATATATATATATATATATATATATATATATATATATATATATATAAATCCCTAATAAAATTTATGATACATTTAAGAGAAAATTGATTAAAAAGACAACTGTTTTAAACATTTGATCCTGTGCATCTACCATGGTATCACTCTCTGTGCTGTAAATTCAGCTAGATCTATTCTGGCAGACCCAAAGAAATGTGTCTACTGTAGTAACTCTCGAACTTGTTAAAAAATGGTTGTCATCATGCCACCAATCAGAAAGATAAAACGTATTAATAGTCCACACAGTGTTTGGTATTGCTGTTTTTTCAGCTTTTCAGTCAAATGCAGATCTCTTGTCTGAATACCAAAGTTATTATTATTGCATTGACCAGCCTGACTACAACTCATCGTATTTCTTAATAAAGAATCAAAATTCCTATTGTTGTTCAAACAATTTATTCATCAACTATTTAGAATATGAAGAATAATGGAGATGCAGTCAGCCCAGTAGCTTAGTGGCAGTGCTAAGTACAGTCCTGAGGAAGAACTCGGTTTGATTATTGGGTTTAGTCTTCCACCCATTCAGGTTGGGCAGGGTTGAGGATGCTACAGAGGCATCCTGGAGGAAGATTCCCAGCCATCATGCAATGGCGACACCTAGTGGTCAGATTTAGGACCCAGGATTACAGGGTTCCAGAAGGGGGACAGAAAGCAGGAGTACAAGCCCCTGAGTAGTTGTAAATGAAGGCTCATGGCACTTTTGCCCAACAAACGCTGATTCTGATTTCACTGCTGCTCCAAGCCTAAAAGGAGCAGGAGGAAAATGCTAGAAAAACATTTAACAGAAATGCAATGCTTCTCAACATCCAAAATCTATCAAGTAACCAATGGCATCTCTTTGAAGTGTGAGAAGCTGCTGATCAGCTCAGCAACCTGAAATTGTTTCCAGCTGATCCGGCAGTGGAGCCTTGGCAGACTGTGCTTTCTTAATTACTGAGCAAACCCTGTGAGATTTGGTTTATGCTGCCTTGAAGTACCTGGGAACTCTGTGTGCCTAATGTTCCAGTGTCAATGATTTGAAAAGATAATTATACCAACATATTTTTTTCTGCCAGTCTGTCTCCACGGGCACTACCAACTTCACAAAAAGGTGCATGGGAAGAAGGAGGAAGATATTTTTGGGACTTTGATTTTTTTTTCGCTTTGCTATTTTACTCTACTTAACAGCATACTGTCCCTTACCCCTGCCCATGGTACTGTTCTGGATGTGCCTGAACTTGTTAGGTCTTGGAAGTTAAGCAGCATTAAGACTAGGTAGTACCTGGATGGGAAACTATCAAAAAGTAGCAGTTACCATGGAATGCAGAATGCAATGGTAAACCTCTGCGTTACTATGTCAAGAAAAAGGTATAGGAACAATGATGAAATTGTGATTGCTTAACATTTGACCTAATTCCATAAAGAGGATAGGAAAAACAACAAAGCATATGCAGGGCCAGCACAAGGAGATGAGGCAGCCTAAGCGAACCTCATTCCTTGCTGCCCCACACTCCCTGCAGCACCTATTGCCGCCGCTGCTGCTGCTGCTGATACTCCTCTCCGTAACCTGCAATAGTGGCAATGGCCACAAACAGCCCCACGGCGCTTACCTTAAAACTTCATTGCCGCAAGGCTGTCTGTTTCTGCCCCTTCTGATGCCTGAGGCCAACTTCCTGTCTGCAAACAGGAAGTCAGCACTGGACATTGGAGGGGGTAGAAGCAAACAGTCCTCTATCACCGAAATTGTAAGGTAAGTGTTGCAGGGCTATTTGCAGCCATTGCAGTTATCAAGAGAGGTGACATCAGCGGCAAAACAAGGAGGCTGAATTTTTGGTTGCAAAACATCCTAAAATTCCTGTCATCTACACTGTGCTGAAGATACATAAATCATTCACACATCTGCCTGGCAGACCAATTGTGTCATGTAGAGGTTCTGTGTTGGAACCTCTGTCTAAATTTTGTGATCGTTTTTTTCAACCAGCGGTGGCATTAGTTAAATCATATATCCGGGATACTTCCCATTTTTGGATCTACTTGCTGCCTGCACACAGGTGTCTTCTTACACGCACTTGGTCACTTTGGATGTTCAAACATTGTATACTAACTGATCAACAGGAAATTTTACAGTGCCTGCAAACATATTCTTTTTCATTCCCTTCTCGTTTGCCACGGGATTGGCTGTTGGACCTTTTGCGACTTGTTCTTACTAAGAATTATTTTTTATATGATGGCAAATTTTATTTGCAACATTTTGGTATAGCCATGGGGGCTACGGTACACCCCTGTGTGGCACCATATATATGGCTCAATTTGAGGAGGATTTTGTATATACCCCGCATTGGTTTACTTTTGTTACATTTTGGCACAGATTTTTGGATGATATTTTTTTCATTTGGTCTGACTCTTTCTTCTTTGAGAATGTTTTTTGCAGTGGCTTAATATACTGAAACCCAACTTAAAATTCACTGCACAAATTGAAACTACAACCAGTCAGTTTTTGGATATTGCCATTGTTCTTAAACCTCAAAGATTTCAGACCACATTTATATCAAAAATAAGTGCAGAGACACTCTCTTTTGCATTTTATTTATTTAGACAGATTTGTATTCCACCTTATCCTTCAATGGGGTCTTCCTTATGGTCAATTTCTTCGATTACGTCACCTTTGCTCTACTACTAATGAATTCAAATGACATACTTTTGATTTGATGGAGCGGCTCTTTTCTAGAGGTTATCCCTCAAAGATTGTGCATCAAGCTTCCCATTGTGCACTGTACAGTATGCACTTAGGGGCTTGTTTACAAAGTCGCAGTAGCGGTTTCTGCCCGATATCAGAGCCGTGGCCTCATTGAATTCAGTGGGGCTGTGGCTCCAATATCGGGTGGAAACCGCTACCGCAGCTTTGTAAACAAGCCCCTTAGAAAGTGGCTGTTCAACAATTCAGCTGTGGTTTCTGCAAGCGATGATCTCATTCTAGGAGTTCTTCCCTACATGCAACATTCTACTGATATTTGTCATCTGTTACACAAACAATGGTCTTTGTTAAGTTTACACACTTGTTTTCAATGTCCATTGATGCTGGCTTTTTCTTGGGGCACTAACCTCCGTGACAAATTGGTGCATGCCACCACTATGAATGACAGATCTCCTAGAACACATCTTGATCCAGGCCACTTTCCCTGTGGCAGATGCAAACATTGCAGTACTACGAACTGCCTTAAACACCACTGCAAGAATCATCCAGAAGGCAAAAAAACACGATCACATCATCCCAGTCCTGAGAAAACTTCACATCCTGCCCCTCGAAGCAAGGATTAAATACAAATCCCTCATACTTATCCACAAAGCCCTCCATCAAACCCAGACCACACAACTTCGGACTCTACTACCTCACCCTACTCTCAACAGACCAACCCATCAGAGCGCCAACAACACTCTCATTATCCCCCATGAATAAACTAAGTTCAATCAGCAAACCTGCAACAGAGAATTCGAACTGTATGCACCCTCCCTCTGGAACTCCCTCCCGAGCCAGATACGAAGCACCAAAGACCTCGCCACATTCCGGAAACAGTTAAAAACCATCCTATTTCATGAATATCTTGGACCTGAAAGAGACATCTCTCAATAACTGGTCACCCGAACCCTCTGACCTACCCCCCCCTCCCCCCCCAGCAACCATCTAAGTGACTTCCGTAGAACGACAACTGTCTAGTACTGTTACTTTCTGTGAAGATCAACTATGTTATCCCCCTGTCGAAGGCCCCCCTCCCTCTCTCTGTCAACTTGATTATTGTCCCCCCCCCCTTTTTATGTTAAACCGCTTTGACCCAGTGAAAAACGGGATATAAATGCAGTTAAATAAATAAAATAAATACTACTCTACATGGGACTAATTGGTTGGACTCTCACAATGGCTGGCTTTTTCATTCCCGCTGGTGGATCTCTTGCACTTCTACTTTTGTTGTGTATCTTATTATATGCCCCTGTAATCTTTACTATGTTAGCAGAACCATCTGGCAATGTAAAACATGCTTCAATGAGCATGCTTCTCGTTTGCACTCAGCTATTACATCGGCACCAATGGTTGAGCACTACCTTGTGAAGGGTCATGTTTTTCACCAATTATCTTGGTGAATCATGTTCCTGCCAATCCTAGGGGTGGTGACCAGATTTAAAAACTTCAGCGCTGTGAACAACAGTTAATCTTTAAATTGGACACGATCTTCTTTAAAAGTTTGACTCTTGAACAAGATTGGTCTAGTATACTTTGATATTGTCCAGTCATGTCTGGGATTCCCTGTTCAGTGGGCAGTCCCTAACACTTGGCATTTGATTGGTTTCTGTTTAATGATGTCAGACACTATTCACTTCAAGACTCTTGAATCCGGCGATACACGGCCATGTCATTTTGAGCGTCGTCCTGCAATGCCTGAAGCAAGGTTTGTGATTCAAACCAAAACTTGTCACGTCGCACATGTGGGGCTTCCTTCAGCATAGTCTTCATAAGACTTTTGGTGTGTTTTGTGAGCTAAGTAGCCATTTTAACTATTTCTACATTACACTTAAAAATGGGAACATTGCAGCGAGGGAGAGAGGTTTGTTTCCTCTACTTGTGATAGTGCACCCGTCAAAAACAAATCTTTATGATTTCATAATTTTTTGCAAGTTTGGGATTCATTGTTTCATGTGGGATCTTTGATTGTTGATGTATGTTTTGATCTTCAAGATTTTGGGTACTTGAACTTTTGTAACCTGAGGGGGGCATTGGAGTAGGAACAACTCAATCATTAGCTGAAGTGAAATTTCCCTATGGCAGTGACTTCATTTTACAGCTGGCTCATGGGAAGTGATGTCAGGGGGAGGCAGAATTACAGAACAGAGTTACAGAACAGTTGCTCGAATTCCACCTCTCCTCTTTTGGAGCAGCCTGCACAGGTAGAGTACTGAGAACTATCAGGCAACAGCCGAGGCTGCAGTGTGTAATCTTGCAGCACTGTCTCTGTCCCCACACCTGTGACTGCAACTTTTTTCTGCTGGTGTGCTTTCTGTTCAGGAGACAACTGCTGCCACTGCAAGGAAAGAGGAACTATTGCACACTTTGTGGCCTGTCCCGCTGTCCCTGGAGGAAGTTTGAAGACCAAGACAGTGCAAGTGAAAGAGATACTGTAGTATGGTTGTAGGAGAGCTAGCTGCAAGTGTCAAGCTGTCAATGTCAACGTCTACTACTGCCCCACCATCCCTAAACCTGACCCCACCTAATCACCCAACCCCCGATTTTGATTTCTCACTGTAAGTGTGAAGGCATCTGATCCCCTCCTGACCTCCCCTGGCAGGTGATCCCTCCCAAGACATCCAATCCTCCCTAACGCCCAAAGTATCCAATCTTCCCCACAAGCAACCTCCTCAGCACAGAGACTTCCCGAGGCTCCCGTGGCAGACCCCCCCCCCCCCCACCTCCTGATCTCCCCTCCTGGGAGTCTCTGGTCTCTAGTGTTGGAGGAGCGATCCCCACTCATTTTTGCTTGACTGGCTGAGGATTCCAAAATGGCATATAAGACTTTGTAATCCTTAGCAGTAATCCTGTGGTACTATCACTAGGGGTTAAGATACCAAATAAGATAACACTTCACTGCAAAATTACCACTAGGGGTCACGGGATCTCAGATGCCATTTTAGAGCCTTCAGCCAACTGAGCAGGAGTGAGTGGGGATCCCTTCTGCTCCACTAGACACAAGGGACCCCAGTAAGACTATGAATGGGAATTGGTGGGTCTGTCAGGGGAACTTTGAGGGATGTTTGTTGCAAGGGGCTTAAGTGGAAGCTGTTTTTGCTTGTGGGGGGTAGTAAGTCAGATGCTTTGGGGGTAGGGAGATTGGAAGTGCTGGGCGAGATCACCTATTGGGGAGCCAGAAGGAGGTTGGATGCCCTCATACTTAATCAGGGGAGAAATTCAGGACAAAGAGGGGTAATCAAAGGGAAATTAGGTTAAAAGAGGCTCAAGGGAGCAGCAGACCTCAACATTAACAGCTGCACCTTCCAGCAAAGACTTGCACTTGTCTTGGGGAAACTCTAAATGCCAACATCAATAATTTTCTCAAGGGACGTGGATTCCCTTTGTAAAATGGATAATCCACATCTATGTTGTAGGCCCACACAAAACATTTACTATCCCCACTCTCACCAGTCCTCCAGGAAATTTAAACGTGGTAAGTATCCCTATATTTAAAAAGTCCATGTTCTAAAAAGGCATTTACACATATATATGCCAAGCCACATATGTAAACACTGCTAGTGCGGATGATTCTAAAATAACCCCTCATTATGGATAAGGAAGTGGTTATAAGACAGGAAACAGAGTAGGACTAAATAGTCAAGAAAAGAAAATAGTGGGGTGTTCCAGAGTTCTATACTGGGAAAGTGCTTTTCAACATACTTATAAATGATCTGGAAAAGGAACGAGTTAGGTATCAAATTTGGATGAATACAAAAAATGATGGAAATTGCTTCACAAAATTACACTAAGCTTTTATTGCAGAAAACTGTACATCCCATTTCATTCCATGAAGGCTATTCAGTAATTACATGGATATCCTATATTAAAAACGTAGGGGCTTGTTTGCTAAGGCCTGTGTGGATAACATGCGTATGGGTTGCTTTACCAGCGCAGGCCTTTGGGTAACTGCAAGGGGGTGTGCACATCCATCCCCCCTCTAGTTACCATGCTGTACCTCGGTGAACTTGCTACACGTGCAATTAACACAGTGCATTAAGCTCCTTTTAGTTGCACCCACTCTAGTTGCCCTTTATCACAAACGCCCCTTCCCATCCAGTCACCACATTAATAAGTGCTATCAGGCAGCAGGGGGTTTTTAGCGCCGGGCCCCACACTACTTTTTAGGGCTGTGCCGAAACCATGTGATAAATCCAATGAGAACAGGTAGTGTGATTTAGTAAACATGCCCCTTAAAATGAATCATCTTGAAATCATTCTCTCAGAGATGTAGTTTATGGGAGCTATAAACCTTGGTTTTCTACAGTGTCACCTGTCTACTCTTGACATATTTGAAAAATGTTTGCAAATTTCTTTCCTCTTCATCTGGATAATATTTTAGACATTGATGCTTTTGTTAACTATTCTAATTTAAATAATGTTTCTAACATCCCCATGCAGTTCGTGCATGATGATGAGTCTCACGTAATTTAAATGATGAGTCTCACGTAATTTAAATGTCATGTTGTGTTTGCTATTTCATGTCTAAATAGCTGTATGCTTTTTAGAAAAAGAATACATTCTTATTTTTCCTAAAATCTATAGTTATTATGACTTCAGGCATCTCTTTCAAAGTATGATTTGAAATTAAAACAACATCATTTTCAGAAAAAAAATCCAGCAAGTATAGATATAAAAAATAGACTTCAGTTTATGCTGTGTTCATCTGACATCTTTAAAAAAAAAAATCCAAGGTTTCAGTGTTTGAAAAGAGCCATTGTGTATCAAAAGATTAATTCAAACGATTTCCTGGAATTAGTCTGTTTCTGAGTTTATCTGAAATCGTGTCTATTCTTTGAGGGGAGGATAGATGGGGAGATATATAACAAAGAGATTAAGGGGGCCTTTTATGAAAGTGAGCTATGCAGTTAGTGTGGGTTTTGGCCTGTGGTAACTGCACACTGTGGCCCATGGGTAACAGTGCCAAGGCATGACACCATGCTAACTGCAACTCGCACATTGAGGAGATAAACAGGCATTTCCTGTTCCCCATCAGCGCCGGCGGGCTCAAATAACAGAGCAGCGAGAAAAGGACACTCTCCCTTCGCGGCGCTGAAAGGAGAGTTCTGCCAGGGAGGCGGGGGGACCGCGGGGCACATTATTCTGCCGCTGCCATGGTGGCAGCAGCAGCAGCTCCGATCCTTGTATTTTTTGTTTTTGTTTTTTCATTTCCGTTTGAAGCTCGGGCTGGGCTGGGCTGTGCTGGGAGGGGAGGGAGTAGCACTGTAATGGGTTGAAGGGGGGGGGGGGAGGGTTAGGACTGGAAATGGGCTGATGGGGGTCTAGGACTGGAAATGGGTTAATGGGGGTTATAACTGGAAATGGGCTGATCGAGATGGGGCTAGGATTTGAAATGGGCTGATGGGGGGTTAGAACTGGAAATGGGCTGATAGGGAGAGGGTCTAGGACTGGAAATGGGCTGATGGGGGGGTAAGAACTGGAAATGGGCTGATCAGGAGGGGGGCTAAGACTGGTAATGGGCTGATTGGTGAGGTTTGGTCTGGGAATGGGCTGACTAGGAGAGCTAGGACAGAAAATGGGCTGATAGGGTGGATAGAACTGGAAATGAGCTGATCGGGAGGGGGGCTAGTATTGGAAATGGACTGATCGGGAGGGGGGTTAGAACTGGAAATGGGCTGATTGGGAGGGGGCTAGGACTGGTAATGGGCTATTGGGAGGGTTAGAACTGGAAATGGGCTGATGGGGGTTTAAGAATGGAAATAGGCTGATCAGGAGGGGGGGGCTAGGACTGGTAATGGGCTGATTGGTGGGGTTAGGCCTGGAAATGGGCTGATTAGGGGGGCTAGGACAGGAAATGTACTTATTGGGGGGTTAGGACTGGAACATATAAGAACATAAGATATGTCATACTGGGTCAGACCAAGGTCCATCAAGCCCAGTATCCTGTTTCCAACAGTGGCCAATCTAGGTCATACGTACCTAGCAGTTTCCCCAAAAGACACAGGTTCCGCAATGCTTGTACTGGGTCAAGCATTGATATCCTGGGTCCCTTCTTAATAATGGTTTATGGACCTTTCCTCCAGGAACTTGTCCAAACCTTTTTTAAACCCAGCTACACTAACAGCCTTTACTACATCCTCCGGTAACAAATTCCAGAGTTTGATTACAAGTTGAGTGAAAAAATATTTTCTTTTATTAGTTTTAAATAGTTTACCCTGTAGCTTCATTGCATGGAAATAGGCTGGGACTGGAAATGGGCAAAAGGGGGAGGGGAGGAGAGTGCTGCTGGCTCTGGAAGAAAACTAGGGGCTAGGGCTACAAATGGGTTGATGCAGGGGGATGGAAGAATAGGACTGGAAGAGAGCGGATACTGAGAGGGTCTGCCAGTGGAAGGAGGAGGCAGGAAGGGAACTGACACCTGGGATTTACTGAAGAGGGATTGGAAGGGAGCTGACACTTGGGGATGGGAGTGGTAGGTGGCTGGGTAATGGGGAGGAGGCTGGAAGGGAGTTGACATGTGCGACTGTCACTGGAAGGGGGATGGACAAGAGGGTAGGGCAACTGGAAGGGAGATGACTGGGGGGGTGGCACTGAGAGTGGATGTTAGCTGATACCTGGGGTGGTATTTGGACTAGAAGGGGCTGGACAGTGGGGAAGGAGGGGGACTGGAAGGGAATGGACACCAGTGGCAGTCATGGGAATGCAAGGCGGTTGACATTGGAGGGTACTGGGAAGGGAGGACTGGAAAGGGGGTCGATACTGGGGAGGGTTACTGAAACTGGAAATGGGCTGATGGAAGGAAGTGAAGAAAACAAAAGAAGAGATAAGAAAAGGCAGATGGACTATAGACCACAGAAAGAGAGATAAGAGAAGACAGGAAAGCAGAAGCCTCAGATCGGGACCAGAATGATCATAGAATAAAATGGTCAGATAACAAAGATAGAAAAAATAATTTTATTTAATTTTAGTGATTGGACTTTGTGCTATTTTACACAGTATGGGAAACTGTATCTCTTATTTATCTGATGTTGCACTGCATGCAGAGTCTGTCGTCTTGGGGTTTCAGTTTAAATTTTGTCTACATATTTTTATTTTTACTTTAGATTGTGGTTACTTATTCTGTACTTGGTGAGGGTCTGTGTTCTGAGTCTGTGACTGAGGCCAGGTGTTCTGTTAACATGGAGTTTGTACATAAAGATCTATATTGTACAGTATTAATTTGATTTGTTCAGCTTTTCAATAGGTGTATGGATGTTCCAGAGCCCACTGAAGTATTTACAGTGACCTTTTTTACATGGGCTCCTTATGTGAGTTTTGGAAGTTGGTGCTGATATGGTATGGTATGGTAGATGTGCTGTTTGTTGTAGGGTTTTGTATTAGTTCACAATATGCCTGGTACTGGAGAATGTTGGTTATTAGTGAGATGATCAGAATCAGATTTTTTTTTATAATATATTGAGTTCTGTGGATGAATGTCCTGATTCTGCTCTGTACCCACTGTGGATGCAAAATATATGTTGAAAAACAAAAAGCAAGAACCATAACGCAGTTTATAACAACAAAATAAAAATGAGTTATAATTTGGTTTTATAAACTATGCTGTTGGTTCTAGCTCTCTTTTAGTTCCTTAGTGTGCAGACATCTTGCATTTCCTCCATATAATCAAATCGGCTTTTTGGTTTGGTTCAGTCCCTTATTGGAGTTCTGAAAAACCCCGCCTACCTCTACAGGGGTGGGGGAGGTACCATCTCATCCTTCGCCTCAGGCAGCAGATTGCCTTGAGCCACCCCTGGCTTCAAAGGTATAAATAATGCAAAAGTGACACAATTTTTCTCAGAGGAAGAACACTATAAACCAAAAGACCATGATTCTCCAAGGGGATAGACTCGAGAGAAACATCAGAAGATATTTCTTCATGATTCAAGGCATGACCTCCCAGTGGATTTAAAAACCATAGAAGAATAAAAAAGCATGGGATAATCAAAGAAAATCCCTAGTTGTGAAGAACTGTAGAGAAAACCAGAAATCAACTGAGGGCCATAGTCCATGTCGGCTTTGGTACCTGATTCTCCACCTTTGCTTATGGGGTAACCTGCACAAATGGTCTGCTCCTTGTCTACACTGTCATGTCAGTTGGACCCTAAATGTCAGTGATGGGCACTTTTCTGCTGTTGTAAAAAACTGCCTCTTTCATTTGAGGCACATTCAAGTCAGTAGGTTGTTTCTAAAGAATGATGTATTCTGAATGTTAATTCATGCATTAGTAATTAATTGTTTAGATTACTGTAACATTCTTTACAATGGGCTAACTTTATCTGCTCTGAAAGGGTTGCTAAACTGATTTGCTTTGCCTACAGGTTTGATCAGGTTGCTCCAATATTATTTGAGTCACACTGGCTGCCAATAGCCTATAGAGTTAAATTCAAGTTACTGCCCATCCTGGTTATCTTTCTGTCATGTTGATGCCCAATGTCTAGGGCCGGTGCAAGGATTGGAGGTGCCCTAGGCGGACCCTCCATCCTGCCACCTCCATTGCTGCCACTGCCGTCACTCTCCGGGGCCTGCAGTGGCAGTAATTGCTACAAACCACTATGCAGCACTTAGAGTTCTGGTGCTGTGCCGCGGTTTCATTCTTTTGCTAATTGCCACTTCCACCCCCTTCCTGAAGTCTGCATTGGAGAAGAGTGGAAGAATGAAACCATGGCGTACCACTAGAGCCCTGAAGTAAGCGCTGCATTGCAGTTTGTAGTCATTGCTGCCACTGCAGGTCTCGGTGAGGGGCAGCAGCAACAGCAGTTGGCACTCTCGGAGGGCTGGCTCTCTGGGCGACTTCCTAGTTCACCTAATGGTACTGCCGTCTCCTGTATTCCACTCACAGAACAATGTCAATGTTCCGTTTCCTGTATTCCACTCACAGAACAATAGATTATCATCTATCCCCACCCCTTCCTAGACATGCTGGGAGTACACATGGCATTATGCTTTCTATTGCTTGGACCCTTTGCCTTGGAACTGAGTTCGTCAATATTTGCAACTTGAATTCTCTTTTCCCAAATTTAAGGCTGGTCTTAAAACATTTTTTACACAACGGATCTAGCTGACTAATGTACTTTTATCTTGAATGATTTTCAGAAGACTGTGTTCATGAGGAACTAACTAAACTAAAAGTAGACAAAGCAATGGGACCAGATAGGATACATCCAAGAATATTAAAGGAACTTGGGGACGTTCTAGTGACTCCACTGACTGACTTTTTCAATGCTTCTTTAGAGTGGTCCCAGAGGACTGGAGAAAGACACATGTGGTCCCTTTGCACAAAAGCGTAAGTAAGGATGAGGTTGAGAACTACAGGCCAATTAGTCTAACCTCTCTGGTGAGTAATTTCTTGGACACACTGTTGAAAGAGAAGTTAGCGAGGATTCTGGAGTCTAATGGATTATAAGATCCAAGGCAGCTGGGTTTACCAGAGGTAGGTCTTGTCAGAAAAGTCTGATTGATTTATTTGTCTTGGTGACCAGGGAGTTGGACTAAGGGAGAGACCTAGATGTAGTGTACTTAGATTTCAGTAAAGCCTTTGACACAGTTCTGCACAGGTGACTTATAAACAAATTGAACACCCTAGAGATGGACCCTAAAGTGCCTCAGAGATCTGTCCTTGGCCCGATTCTTTTTAACATTTTAGTTAGTGATATTGCGTAAGGATGGTCGGGTAAGGTTTGCCTCTTTGCAGATGATGCCAAAATCTTCAATAGAGTAGATAACACAATGGAGTAGATAACATGAGATGGGATCTAGCTAAGCTTGAAGAATGGTCAATAATTTGGCAGCTGAGATTTAATGCAAAAGAATGCAGGGTCATGCATTTGGGCTGCAAAGGGAATGGTACAGTGTAGAGGGTACTTCTGTCCATGAAAGAAAAGCGGGACCTGGACACCTGGAGTGGCTAAACAGGTAGAAAAAGCAACGGTGAAAGCCAGAAGGATGCTTGGGTGCATAGAGAAAGGAATGGCCAGCCGAAAAAAAGGAGGTGATAGTGCCTCTGTATAAGTCTCTGGTGCAACCTCATTTGAAGTATTTTGTGCAATTCTGGAGACCGCACCTTCAAAAGTATATAAACAGGTTAAAGTCGGTGCAGAGAGTGGCTACTAAAATGGTTAGTGGTCTTTGTTATTAAGTATATGAGGACAGACTTAATTATCTAAATATGTATACATTAGAGGAAAGGCAGGATAGAGGGGATATGATAGAGGGGATATGATAGAGACATTTAAATATCTCCATGGCATAAATGCACAAGAGGAGAACCACTTTTGATTGAAAGCAAACTCTACTATAAGGGGATATAGGATGAGGGTGACAGGGGATAGACTCTGGAGTAATATGCAGAAATATTTTTTTACGGAAAGAGTGGTAGATGCATGGAATAGTCTCCCAGTGAAGGTGGTAGCGACGAGGACAATATCTGAATTCAAGAATGCATGGGACAAACAAAGAGGATCTCTAAAGGAAGAAAGGGGACTATTGTAGTTGATATGGAAGGGCAGACTAGATAAGCCATATGGTCTTTATCTGCTGTCATGTTTCTATGTTTCTATGCAAGTATGTTAGTTTCCCGCTTGTTATTACCAAAAACAGGTATCTTTGAAATGTAGAGGTATGTTTACTAAAGCATGTTAGGCTTTTGCAGCTATCATGGCTTTTTTGTGTAAACAGCACCTTGTTAGTTGCAAAAGCCATATGCTATCTGTTGGGGGGCATTCACAGCATTTCCCCAGCAAATAGCGCACCGAAATTGCAGAGTCCAGCCCTGCAACACCATAGATGCATATTACACCACCCATTGAGGTGATGTTATCTGCACCTGCAGTCTCTGCAACTTTGATGGTTACCACTGCTCTGTTGATATCTTTAGTAACCACACATTGCACACATGCCCACTCTTTGCTTATTTCCTGACAATTTTGGCAATTAATGTGGTTTGTTCAGATAGCGCAGAAAATCACTGTTAATGCTTCTGGATAGCACGCACTATCTGCTGCATTAACAGGTCGCACAGCTTAAAAATGCCCTGTAGAAAAAAAAACTGGAAAGAACACATGGGCTCTTATTGGTTAGCAGAATAGGGTAACTAGCTAAGTACTGATTCAGAGGGACATTCAGCTGCACTGCCCCAATAGTGCCACTGAATATCTCCTCTGACTGCTGTGTGGCACTGTCCAGATAGTGCTAGGGCGGTCTGTGGGGTGGTGAGGACAGTCATCAGCATTATCCAGTTACCAGCAATGTTCAGTCTGCTAAGGGGATACTCAAACGGTGTAAAGGTAGGCCATATATAACTTTGTGTGGTTTGCGATCCATTTTTTTTTGTGCTGTCAAGTCAGTGTTGATTGTATAATGTTCTTTAAAGATTTGAACAAGATCATGTAAATATATATCTTTTACATGATGAATAAGGATTAGATCTCTTCTAGGAAGGGGATTGGTCAACTGCTTTAATTGTGTAATTGATTAGGAACTAGCTCTATTTTCAATATGGATTTCAGATTTTCAGGTGTGCTGACTTTGTAAGGATTGGGTGACGTGTACAATGGGTAGGGCTTAAGAAACTTTTATACGCCTATGTGGCTTTGGTCAATTAACAGCGGAGAAGATTGAGCTGGAGAAGTTTCGATGCATGTTATTCAGTTTCTAGTCTCCTGGTGAGATTTGGTATAATTCTGATTGAGTTGGATAAGTAATTAGAAAGTATCCTGCTTCAGTTTAATAAAAGGGTTTTTCCATGATTTGTGGTATATTAAGCAATATTTTTTATTGTTCAGTTTGATCCCCTTGAAACACCTGATGCGAAATGCAAGAAAAGATGTCTGAGTGGGCGTCGGGTTTTTTTTAGCCTGCTGTTTTAGGACGGAGGTCCTGAGCCATTTGTGAATCATGTTATATGAATTTTGAGTAATGCTGTAAGAATTTGTTTGTGAAACATATTATGGCCATTGAACTCTGTCTATGGAAGGTGGTTTAGGTAATAGCAAACCGTTGATGTATTTAACTCATTGTTTTCTCTCAGTTTGCCATAAGGTGTTAATTGGGGATTCGCTGAGTTTTCTGAGGTTTGCTTTCTACCTTGTTATTGCTGAGTAAAAGATTACTGCAATATGGTTAATTAAGTAAAGCCAATTATTATATTGGATGAAGTGTTGATTGTTTGCAAGCTGGCTGCCTCTGGGTTTTCTTGGCAATGTATCAGTGGAGGTAGATTGCCAGACCTTTTCTTCTGAGGCAGTGAGAAGGGTAAATGGCTTCCCAAGGTCACAAGGAGTGCCTGTGGGAATTGAACCCTTGATCTTTTGGGATACTAGGCAAGTGCTGCAACCACTAGGCTACTCCTCCCCTCCTTGTTAGTTATTTAGAGGCTGAATATTATGGCTAGTCAGTGCTGAAACTGCATCAGCACCAGAGGATATCTGGATTCTGGGGCTGAATATATGGCTTCACTAAGAGGGTAACTCTATAACCACATGCCCGGTATGATGATTCTTTGAATTAAAGCACGCGCATGCTTGACTTTATATTATAAGGCATAAATGGCTTGTGCCTAGAGTTTGGAAGGCCTAGAGTACAGTATTCTATAATTTACACGCATATCCCAGTGTTCTGCTTCTACTCTGCCCCTGTGTATGCCCACTACGCAGGTACGCCTAATGCCACTTATGCATAGTACAGAATAATGAACAGCCAATGTTCCCATCTGCATGCATAAGGCACTAGAATACCATGACTTACACCTGAGGATGGCACGTACCTTTGGGCACCCTCTTAAATGCTGTGTCCAGTGCTTAAAAAAAGCCTACCACATAGTTTAAATATTGGCCCAGTCATGCTTCAAAGCCCTTCCCTAGCACAACCAAAACATCATAAAGGTGCCAAAATGGGGTATTGTTATGTCCTTCCACCTTTCTGTTCATTTTTAATTATGCGTTTCCTCATCAATTGTTCAACGTGAAGGAGTAGAAATAAAACTGAGCCAGGGGCTGTGCAATAGTGAAAGTCCCTGGAAATTATAGAGATGAACAGTATGGGATTGCCATTAAAGTGTATTCAGAACCAGTGATTGTGACATTGATTGAATGTATAGATTAGATAAGGCCTGAATCTTTTTTTCCATTCCATTACCTGCACATTTATTGAAAAAAAAAAAGTCCATTAGCTCAAAATGGTTACCGTCAAAGCCTGAATATCTAAAAAGCATCTGCATCTTACCGGGAAGGAAATTATTAGTGATTTCTGAATCAAAGCCCTCTTAGAAACTTGACAAAGCACTACCCTAATTAGGGGGCAGGTTTCAAACAGCCCACCCTTGTGCAAAGTCCATTAGTACTTTGTGCCCAAAATTATTCATGGGTGCAAAACACCTGTGAGCTTTGCACCTCCTTTCACCACGGTCAGATTTTTGTTGTGAAACATTGTTACTTGATATGAAAAATCCCATCTAGGTGTGCTATTTTCCAAACCTGCCCTAAACTACAGCCTCCCTTCCTCTCCCTTTCCCCCTGCAACCGCTCCTCTCCGTCTGGCTGTGTGCTATGGAATCCTGCATTGACTTTTAGCCAGATTGAGTGAGAGTAACTTTCGGGCAGCCAATTTAATCAGCTAAATCACTATTTACCCAAGTAAACAGCTGTGAAATTTTTCTCTCTTTGAACTATACGTATTTTTGCATTATTGCTAATTTCATATATTTTTTTTCTTTTATCTTTTTCTGAAAACATTCTGGAGAGATGAGAATAACTGAAGGCGGCATTTTCTGTCTGCAGTGCAGGTACCATGCAAGATGTGTAAGATGGTGTCGGTATAAAATACTGTACTTATATGTACAATGTAAAGAAAAATGTGCTTCCATATTTTCTCAGAGGCTGTACTTTTGCATACTTAAAAATCCCAGCTTGTTGCAGAGTGTAATGGAAAATTAGGTTTAGAAAGTCGTCACAGGAACCAAAAAGAAAAATTTCATTTGTGATCATGAGCAGGGTTCAAACACAGGTTACCAGATTAGAAAGCAAATGGCTCTAATCCAAGAAGCTTCTTTACCACCCTTGTCTTTATCAGAGATTTGCAGATAGACTGGGTCACTGGAACCCTGATGGCCTAAATACTTTAAGAAATGAAAGCTCCCTTTGCAGAATTATTTTTTACCTGCATTTCTGTTAGGTACTTGTGATCTAGATTGGCCACTGTTGGAAACAGGATATTGGGCTTGATGGACCTTGGTCTGACCCAGTTTGGCAGATCTTATGTTCTTATCATGTACAGCCAAAGAGTTGCTCTGCAAAAATAATAACAGTTTCAGGAATATAATAAAATCAAGTGACAGTCTTTTATAAAAAATCATTGTGAGGATTATCGGTAATATGATAAGCATGGTATAAGGGTAAGATGTTTGCTGACATTTTAATCTGTCAGGCTGTCATGCTCTTGACCCAAAAAAGCACTCAAGATTGTAAAGCTACCTGCTGGGCAGTCAGAGCTCTGTAATTTTGTCCATATAAAGGATTCTCATACTTTACGGGCTCTTTGCTGAAAATTCACTATAAATGCCTGATCAAATACATCATCATTGACATGTCTACCATGAGAAAGCATCTAAGACAAATATCGTGGCTCTTCTGACCTTTGATCAGTCGATCAAAAAATGTGCCAGAGAAGTGGATTTGCTAGAGTCATACAGAATTCAGAAATACTGAAGAGATGTTTTTGACTCTCACCAATTCATAACAAAAATGGCAAAGATAGAGAAAATTCTTACAGTTTGTCCTAAAGTCAATCATTAGCTTTTCACAAAGCCAACCTCCTCCCCCCTCATACACCCTTACCCACACAATAAAGGAAGTAGAATGATCTCAGAAGGTAGGAGGTGCCCAGTGGCACGCAGCAACATTTACAGATGGGGATTCAGTAAGTGGCAACCCCAAAGTAATGCCTTCTGCCTCTTGCCCCACTTCTCTCTTACCTCCAGGATCAGTGTAAAGGTACTGAGTGACCTAGGTGAATCTTCAGCCTTATGGCCCCCTACCCTGAGATTTTGATAATTAAAGAATCATGATTATCCTAAGGCTGACATTCCCACAACAATCTTGTTTACTTTCCTTGACCAAGCCAAGAAGAGTCTCTCCATGGTTCCTCCTCCTACCTACTGTGGCCCTCTTTCTTTCTGTCCATAGTAAACCCCTATTCTCTCGATCTTTTTTTCCCCAAACTCCCCTCTCTGTGCCCCTTTCCATCCACTACCTCTCTTTCCTTCCTGATCCCTGTCCTGTATTCCCCTTTCAGCCCCTCATTCTCCTTTCTCTTCCCTCCTAGGTCCCACCCTTACTCAGCAGCAGTAGTTCCCCCCCCCCCCACTGTTCCCTCTAAGCTGTGTGTGTGTGCGCGCGCACGCACCTTGCCGAGCAAGCGCACATACTTTACAACAGAGCGCACAAAAATTACGGTTCTGATTCTAATAAAAAACAACACAGACGTCTTAAAATTTAAAATTTGTGATTGTAATTACTAGAAATTTTCCCCTTCATCTAGTAATCGTCTATTTTCATTTAATTTGATGAAAATCAATGTGGTGTACATACTGTATTCTGATGTGTAGTCAAATTTTAAAGTATATAACTCCGAGTGTCGTTATGTGGCACACAAAAATTTAGCCTTCCTTCAAAAGTTGCACAGCTGATATTTTATGCGCACACAACCTACAGAAAATTAGAGGAAACATTGCCCCCCCCACACACACACACACACTCTCTTGTCATTTACCCCTTCTTTAGGTGCTTAGCATCCTCTCCATGTCCAGTATCTCCCATCCCTCTCCTAAACCAGAGTGTTAGTGTCCCTCCCTTCTAGTCCTAGCAGGCTAATTCTCAGGCTTAAAAAAAACTAACTTTCCCTAGGTACAAGCTAAACTCTATCCTTAGTCCTTCCCTCCTACCTCTGGTGGCCTTCCGTCTGTCTCTCTTTCTGATGGCCTGAGTTCAAGTGGCAGTGGCAGGTTGGGATCTGTCACATACTTGTGGCATGTTGCCCTGAGTTCTTTTCCTAATGTTTGTTTAAAGTGTGTTCTTCTAATAGTACCCTACTGTCCAATGATTTATAATGAAAACATGTATAAACTCGCATGCAGGCAAATTGTGTTGCCACCGCATATTTGAGACCATTCTGTAAGGTAAAGCACCCATGGGCTTTGCCTTATGGAATAGGTATGTATGGACACACCGAGTGTAGTCGCAGAGGTTATGCCTGCTCTAGATCAAGGTAACTGCCCACACCTAGATCAGCACACAGATGCGCCTAAGTCATAGTATTCTATAACTTACGTTTGTAGATTTAGGCTCCTCCCCCTGCACATCCTAACTGAACATACATGCGATGGGACTTAGGCACACACTTGCAGAATAGCGACCATCCAAAGCAAGCAAGTATGTGCCCATTCACGCATGTAAGTCTTTCATAGTAAGGACTTACACAAGTTTCAAGAGCATAAATCTCTGCACACCCTATATGGAATCAGCCCCTTCATGTTGATTGAAACTCTTTCTAGCTATGAAGAGGTTATAATTAGTTATTCCTGAGTAAGCTAAATAAACGGCATAAGACTTTCATTTGAAAGGGCATCTAGGGTGAGACATCAATTTAAAAAAAAAATCTTCCTGGATAATTGGCTAAGTTAGTAGCATAGCAACCAGAATAGCTGTCTAATTTATTGAGCTATTGCTGGAGTGCATTCGACTGAGCTAGTTGATGTGAAGTATGAGTGAATCAAGCAACGGAGTGTTTCTGCTTCCTGACATCTGTAGACAAATTGTTAGAGCTGAAATAAGGGCTGAATTTAGCTCTTAAGCACTTGTTAAGAGCGGTGGTAGAGGGATCATGCTTCTCCAAAGATGCAGAAGAGGTAGCAGGGGAGAGGGTCTTCCTCCAAACATATATGGTACCAAAAAGAGCATCTCTTCCTCTGTCCTGGCAGTAATTTCTTAGAAGCACCGCTTATCCTCAGTGGAAGGGCCCTGTCACATCCATCCAGGATCTGGGCAAGGATATGAGGTGCCCTAGGCGAATCTCATCCCTTGTGCTCCCCTGCTCCCACCCCATCCCCGTTCCCATCGCTGCTGCCCATCTCTGGGACCCGCAGCAGCATCAATGGCTTCAAGCAGTCCCACATTGCTGCAGGACTGTTTGTGCTTCTGCCCCCTCCAATGTCCATTGCCAACTTCCTTTTGAAGCTAATTAGCTGCTTCCACCCCATGCAAGCAGGAAGTCGTCATTGAGCATCAAAGGGGGCAGAAGCACAAACAGCCCTGCAGTGCCAGAGATTAAGGCAAGTGCTGAGGGGCTGATTCAAGCCATTGCCGCCGCTGCAGGACCATCTATGCTCTAGATGACAACCTAATTTACTTAATGGTCATGCCAGCCTTGAACTCATCCTCTTAAAAGGTACAGAGTGGATCTATAGTAATTTTCATTGACATAGCTCTGAATAATCTAAGCCTGCTACTATTCAGACTAAGTGAGACTTGTGAAAACACCACCATCAGGATAGAAAAGGAGGCACCCCCTACAGCCCATCATCTTTAGCACATAACCCCAGGTAGTTGCCTACTTCACCTAAGAGGTAATCCAGGTCTGACCACAGCCTTAATTGTAAAAATAAAGGTATTTTAAAAATCTATTTAGAGATTTTGTGGGCAATTTCTAAACTGTGCAGGGACTTTTTACCTGTGAACTTTGCAAGTACTTGTTGCAGTTACAATCCCAGCAGCGCCAACAAATGGTCCGAATTATATCATATTAAAGGCTTGCTCAACATACCATTTTTTGAATTTCACTTTGGAGTAATAAAGAGCTATTCCACTGCTCTTCCAGGAACATTTAAGCTCTAACATTGATAGCACTTTCCCTTTTTATTGTCCTGAAATACTGTATATTAGGCTTCTCCATTTTCTTCTGCATTGCTGGATGAACGGAGTACTTTAATAACTGAATTTAATCTCTTTCCAGGAACTTAGCTCATTATGGGAGATCTGAATGTTCATTTAAATAATCCTGCTTCTATTGCCAAAGAGGTTTTATTCTGCTTCTGGAAGAACTAGGCGCCTCCCTACTTACCACAGAACCTACACATAGTGGCGGACACTGTTTAGATTTAGTTGCAGTTAGGTACTGCAGTTTTTGAAACCTCCAAGTGCTGTCCCTTTCTCCTGGACAGACTCTACTCGGTCATCTTTAGTATCAGTACCCCCTTGATAAAAGTTGTTACACATGCACATTCCCACATTGCAAGAAACTTGAATAATATGGATAAAGATACATTTGTTGAATAAACTAGCAGACTTGTCTCTGGAAGAAAGAGTGCAGACCTGATGAGCACAACTGCAGGAAAACTTAGTGGTACTTTTACTTTACTAAAGGCCGGTAAGGGTGCAGAGGTGCCATGTGCATGTGTTATCGGCGCCCGGTAGCAATTATCACTGCAGGAAGCGCCGATAATAAGGGCTTAACAGTCGGTAATATGTATGTTATCGGGTGGTAAGTTGCAAAGGAGTGGAGAAGGCGCATTAACTGGGTGGAGCATAGGTGGAGTCAGCATGTGTTTCCCTTACGGCTGTTCCAGTACTGTGCGTTACAGGTGCAGCCGCCAGGAACCTTAATGACACCTGAAAACTGGTGTTAAGGGCTGCTTTGTAAGACAGACACCCATACACGCCTGTTAAATACAACACAGAGAGACCACACACATGTAGGCAGTGTGCAGCAACCAAACTGGAATCCTGTAATTAGTGACAGTAGTGATCTAGTGGCAGCCACAGCATGATGCCCTTTCAATAAAGGACACTATGTTGTTGGTGTCAAAGTGGAAAAGGTGGTGCCATGTGAGAGATTGAGTGGGACTGGCTAGTCCACTAGGCAGACAAGGCGGTCACCTAGGGTGTATATGCACGATGTCTGTTGCAACTCTGCTGTGACAGCGGTGGCACACATACATGCTGCCGCTGTCAGAAAGGAGTTGTGCCACCACCACTGCCACCATGCAGCCATATTAGCAGTTTGTGGGGGTGGGGGTGGCAGTTGCAGTGGCTTCTGCCTGGTGCAGAAGATAAATTAGTCCCTGCCCTGTGTGTCAGGTGCAACGCTGCTGTGTCTACAGTCAAGGGCATGGCAAGCATGTCACTGGCAGGTAAAATGGAGCCCATGGTGATTCTTCCTTTCTGTGGTGGCGAGGCTTAAGGCAGCAGCCCACATGCTCATGGCATGCTGTTCCTGCCCCCCCTCCAACACTTCCTGTTGGAGGGGGGCAGAAGTGGCAAGCTGTGACTAGCCGCATGTGTGCCATTGTTTTAAGGCCACCCACAGCATTGAAGCGGCAGCTCTGCCACTCTTGCAGGGAGGGAGGAATTGGCTGGCCTGCTGTCCACCATGATCGGTAGATCTAGGCACCTGCCTAGTTTGCATAGTGGATGCGCCAGCCCTGGGTACTGTGATCCATGAGCAGCTGAGTTAGGACTGACCATACATTTCATAATGAGAGACAATAGTATGTGACCCATAACCTGCAGTGTGAGAGAATGCACGGGCAAGCACAATTAATGGCGCCCTGTACAGCACACATGTGGCACCTGCAACACCCAGAGACTGGGAAGTGGTGTCTGCTAACCGCTATCGCCTTCATGCCCTGATTGTGCATGTGGTGTCTCCTGGCTTTATGATCAGTCCCAAAATGGTGCACAGGTTGCCTGTGTGCACCCATGACCCCCACATCCTGTAATAATCAGCAGTGTCACAGCACTTCGATAGGGGAGGGTTGGATTAGGATGCCCCCCCCCCCTCCACATGCACATATTGAGTGGCTATGTGCATGTGGGGGGAAAAATATGCCAGTGAGGCCGGAAGATTAGGAAATATGATAATACCCCATCTCAGAGGAAAAATAACCACACTTTCTCAGTTGCCAAAAGATGATCAGGGCCTGTGTATGAACCAGTGACCCTTTCATCAGTAAGCACTCATTTAGATACCACATCCATCTGAGCCACATGGGAGACCAAACTAATTAGTGTGGTCTGTCAACCATGAGATTATTCCAGAACTGGCCCACAAGCACATTCCATGAAATGATTACGTTGGTCATTCTGCTAGTCACCCAGGGTCTTGCATGTGTGTGTTCATGTATCTTGCCCTGCCCCTGTGGCAGGACAGATCCTATATGTAAGACATATATTTCCCCGGTTCTCCAAGTTTGTACTCCTGTTCGATGTAAACCAAACAGCTTGTTGTTATGGTCTTTATGTTATAATGTAAACCGCGCTGATGCCGAATAGTGCGGTATATAAGAACTTGTAATAAATAAATAAATAAATAAATAAATGAACAGCAGTTTTATCAGCAGCATATCAATGCAGTTCTAAATTTAAACCTAACAAGATGTTCCTCTCCTATATCAGCCTCACATATCTTGTCAGACAAGTTTGGAAAAGAGCCTGCAGAGAGCTATGCAGACATAAGCATACCCCAGCTCATGTCCTCATGCAGCCCGACAATGACAACTTATACACATGTGAATTGATGCACCCATGCTTCCACGTGGCTGCTTTGTGGCTCCAAACACATGGCCACTGGGTGTGAGAGAGAAGGGTCTTAAGTTCAAGACCAGTCTGTGGATCAGAAAGTCCAACTATCTTAGCTTTATCCTACATTTACAGAGCTGTATCAGCATGTGCATCTCTCCTTATCTAGCCCAGTATGAGTCTTCACACTCTGTTGCCATATTGAGAAGCTGCATCAACACTGGCTGGATGTGTGTGGGTGCGACTATCGTGTGCACACACAGTGTTGGAAGTGACAACATCCAAGCACTAAAGGAGGCCTAAGGGCCAAGTAAGAATGCCAACTGACACCTATTTAGGGCAATGGGGTCATGTGTGTGTGTCCAGAGGACTGTGAGCTGCAGCAATGTCATTTACGGGCAGATGGTTGGTTTTCATTAAGTAGGTGCAACCTGTGGGAGTCACTGACCAACTAGCTGTGCCTGTATACATGTTGTCCCCAAAGCTGTGACACTCAAATGCATTCCCAGTTACACCATCCTCAAAGCCCATCCCCACAGTATGCCCCTATGCTTATCTTCCAACATGACACTGCTGTACAGCTCCCATATTGCCTGCTGGTTTCAGGGCCGGCCCGTCCATTGAGCAAGAATGTTTTTTGCACAGGGCCCCGCGTTTCAGGGGGCCCCGCGCAAAAAACATCTTGCCTCAGCCCAGCTAGGTTAAAAAAATACAAACCGGCTGCTGCTGCCGCTGCCGTCGTGGCAGCGGCAGAATCGAGCATCCCGCGGGGCCCCCCTGCCCTGCAGAGTCCTCCATGCAGCCTCAGTGTTGGCTGTCAGAGCTGCGCGAAGAGAGAGAGCTTCTCCTCTCGTGGCTCCTTTAATCCCGCCGCGGGGCTGATGGGATTTCCCAGCAGCAGCCGTTTTTTGTTTTTTTTAACCTAGCTGGGCTGATGGGGGGGGAGGGGGTTAGGACTGGTAATGGGCTATGGGGGGGGGGCTAAGACTGGAAGTGGGCTGATGGGGGGAGGGGGTTAGGACAGGTAATGGGCTATGGGGGGGCTAAGACTGGAAGTGGGCTGATGGGGGGAGGGGGTTAGGACAGGTAATGGGCTATGGGGGGCTAAGGCTGGAAGTGGGCTGATGGGGGGGTTAGGACAGGTAATGGGCTATGGGGGGGCCTATGGGGGGCTAATACTACAAGTGGGCTTATGGGGGGGTTAGGACAGGTAATGGGCTATGGGGGGCCTATGGGGGGCTAAGACTACAAGTGGGCTGATGGGGGGGTTAGAACTGGTAATGGGCTATGGGGGGGCTAAGACTGGAAGTGGGCTGATGGGGGGTTAGGACAGGTAATGGGCTAAGGGGGGGCCTATGGGGGGGCTAAGACTAAAAGTGGGTTATGGGGGCATTAGAACTGATAATGGGCTATGGGGGGGCCTAAGACTGAAAATGGGGTGATGGGGTTTAGGACAGGAAGTGGGCTGATGGGGGGCTTAGGACTGGTAATGGGTTATGGGGGGGTTAGGACTGGAAATGGGCTGATGGGGGGGTTAGGACTAGTAATGGGCTATGGGGAGGTTAGGACTGGTAATGGGGTGATGATGGGCTAAGACTGAAAATGGGGTGATGGGGGGGTTAGGACTGGAAGTGGGCTGATGGGGGGCTTAGGACTGGTAATGGGCTATGGGGGGGCTAGGACTGGTAATGGGCTGGGGGGTTGCTAGGACTGGAACTGGGCTGAGTGGAAGGGGAGGCTTGAACTGCAAATAGCTGATGGGGACAGGGGCTTGGAATGGAAATGGGCTGAGTGGAAGGGGGCTTGAACTGCAAATAGCTGATGGGGAGGGGGGCTTGGAATGGAAATGGGCTGTGAGGGGAGGGAGTTAGAACTGGAAATGGGCTGAGTGGGGGGGGGCTAGGACAGGAAATGGAGGGGCTGATAGGACTGGAAATGGGCTGTTGGGGGGTGCTAAGATTGGAAATGGGCTGTGGTGGGGGCTTGAATTGAAATGGACTCATGGAGGGGCTAGAACTGGAAGTAGGCTCATGGGGGGCTTGGATTGGAAATGGGCTGAGTGGAGGGGAGCTAGGATTTGACATGGGCTGATGGTGGGGCTAGGAAAGGACTAGAAATGAGCTGATGGGGGGCTAGAATTGGAAATGAGCTGATGGAGGGACTCGGATAGGACCGGAAATGGATGGGGGAGCTAGGACTGGAAATGGGCTGATGGTGGGGCTAGGATAGGATTGGAAATGGGCTGATGGGGGGCTAGGACTGGAAATAGGCTGATGCAGGGACTAGAAGGGAGCGGATGCTGGGTGGGGCTGGAACTAGAAGGGAGCTGATGTTGGGGGAGGATTAGAATGGGATGGAGCTGGGATAGTGAAATGGAGAGGGAAAAATATTTTGTGTGGGAGGGAAGACAAATCTACAATTGGCCGGATATTGGGAGAGTAAGTGGGGATTGAGGATGGAGAGGTAAAATTTGAGTGGATGAAATAGGAATGAGGAAAGAGCAAAAGGAGAAAGATTAGTATGTTAAAGCAGATGTAGAGAGAGAATGGAAAAAAACTAGAAGAGAGAAGAAAGGACAAATGGACAGCATACGATGGAGAGTTAGCAGAAGACACAAAAAAACCAGAAGAAAGTGGCTGGAGCAATTGCCACTGGAAAAAAAAATGCACTAAAGGTAGAAAAATATCTCTTTATTTTGAATTTTTTAACTGGAATATGTCAGCTCTTGGAAATGTGCATCATTAACGTCTGCACTTTGTTTAATAGAAGAGGAAATTAATTTCTTGGTTTTATTTCTACAGTGTTGTACATTCCAAGTTTGGCTTTTGGGGTTCTCAGTTTAATTATTGTCTTCCGGTTTCTAAATTGTGATTCCTTGTTTGGTGATGGTCTATGTTCTGCATGTGTAACTGAGCTGAGGTATTCTGTTTATATAATTCCTATTTGACATTGCCACTTGTTCTCGTTCCCCAGTAGGTCATGTATTGTTATTCTCTGAAATGTATTGGTTTAATATTTGCAGTGTTGCCTTTTGATAGGTATGGTGCTTTGTGAGTTCTGGTAGTGCTGTTAGGATATGGCGGGTTTGCTATGGGTTCTAAATGCCACCAATACTTGATTTCACACCAAACCAATTAGTGTCGCACATGAACTATACTTGTTGGAACATTGGATGAAGAAATCTCGAACAGAGACTTGTTGTTGGTCCTCCTTTATTGAGTGGTACGAAGAAAGGCACATATTCAGTAGCTCCACTGATGCGGTCTTCTTTGAAGATATCGGCAGCGTTTTTTGGCTTTCAGATAAGTACTTCTGGAGGCTATTAATTGTTTGGGGAGTGCCACTTGTGAGGATTAATCATGGACAGAGATTTCTGTATAGTGGTATAGGTATAACAGCTTGGCAGTGCTGTAGCACCTGGTTTTTGACCTGTAACGGGTCATTTAACTTTATCTGTAATGGGTCATTTAACATTTAATTAAAAAGGAGGGCCCACTTCGAGAGTAGGAAGGTTCCTGCTCATGGTGGGTTATCCGACAAAAAATATATTATATAATTTCAGTTACAACTGAGTTTGGTGTGAAATCAAGTATTGGGGGATATAGCTAGGTTGATTTCAAGGGGTGTAATTTGATATAACTTTATGGGTTCTAAATGGGCAGTGTTTGTAGTAGTTCCTAATGTGCCTGGCGGTTGGTACTGGATTATAGTAATGTAGAAATCTTTTAGTCTTTCTTTATCCATATACTCATTAAGAGGCATGTTTACTAAAAGTTAGTGTATGGTAACATTTTGCAAATATTTATGCAAATGAGGCACCTTATTCAAATGAGGCCCCGCACCGAGTCTCCGCACATGGCCCCGCACCCCCCTTGGGCCGCCCCTGGCTGGTTTGACTGGAGTGAGCTGGGGAGACATGGTCTCACCAAGGAGAGTTCCATCACATGTGTGTGTGTAGCAACTCTCATCTCTGACTGAGCCTACAGGCCTCAGGACAAGCCTGGCTGCACAGGTGGGAAGCCTGATTAATGCCAACTGCCATAATAGCTGTATCCGCTGCAACACTGTCATCCCCCTTCGTGCAGCTGCAGCTTATTGGAAGTTAGGCTTACGTAGAGAGCTGACCTTTGTGAATGTCCAATGGAGTCACTGAGTTGGTAAGACAGTAAAGAATCCGTGCTCTTATCCTACACTGCGTTCACAGAGTAAACTCTGAGGGTCTCTTAGCTCCCCATACATAGTATGCACATATAGGCATGTCCGTCTGAGGTACATCTGCACACAATATACACTATCTCAGCACTGTCTTCTCATCATTGACCAGAGCAGTCAGCATGACTTTATGTATTACTTCATAACAACAACCAACCTTATGTTTACAGAGACGACATGCATTGGTTTGACTGAATGTGAATATAAGATAATGACCTCTGAATGGTGCATGCATAACTCCAGCTGGAGGAATGTGCCACAGGTTGTCATGCTGGTCTCCGCATCATCTGCCACCATGTGGAAAGGCAGTACCTGGAGGTGAATGTTGGGGTGGGGGTGGGGGGGAACAAACCCATACATGTTTTGAATGTGCCCTGGTAGGTGTTATTGCTGGCTAGAGGCTGTGTGTAGATGCACAGAAGCTCTGAGGGCCTACTCACTAGCCAGTCCAGTCACTAGCCAGCCTGCTGTCTGTCCATACTGTTTGTATGGTGCCAACATCTTTATGGTGGCTATGTGCACATGCAGTGTGTGTTGTGCAGCTCGCTGTACCCACATAGCATGGGGATGAGGGATACAGCCACAAATCTCACAGGTCAACTGTGAGTTAGATGCCATCACATAGATGCTTCTGAGCAAAGGGTATGGGCTGCCGGGGGGGGGGGGGGGGTATGGTAATTACATGGCTGTATGGATCTGTATGGCCCTTACAGGATTGGTGCTTAGGTCCACTGCCTTTGCTACACAGAGTCAGCATCCTGATAAGAGTTATGCAGATCTTGGTAGATCTCTCAGCTCATACTGTGAGACTGGTAACAAGGCTGCCAGTGTAGAAGCAGAAGTGAGGCAGGGTGTCACAACTGTGGACGAGTCCTCACTGCTCTTTGAGGTTTTCTGGTTCCAAGGAAAAAGAGACTCCCAAAGCATCTGGATCCCAGGGCAATTTGGATAAGACAGTGGTTAGGGAGTGGAAACTACTAGAAAAGTACTAGAGTCAGCAGTTAACCATACAATGGAAAGAAAGAGTGATGAATGATCTGAGCTCCACTGATGATTTTTAATTGAAGACCTGAAGATTTCTGGTCCTTGTGGGAGTTATGAGACCTATGCTTCATTCAAGATGGGCATATGTTCCCAGCTGAGCACCAGATTTTGCAAAACAGTAAATTAATTCAGCAGTGGTCTCATGCGGTTTGGAAGATGGCATTGGCCATTGCAGTCAAGGCTGACCAGGTCTTAGCTAGACTTTGGCAGGAGACCTTAGCTGTAGAGCCGAGCACCCTCTATGTTGAATAGAGGTGCCTGGAAGAAAATCTGACCATGGGTGACCAGCCAGCAAGGGTACCTCTCAACTGCCTTGCTAGAGGCCACACTTTTCTAGATGCCTCCCAAGTAGCAATCACTCTGACAGAATTTGAAGGGCTTGGTTAACACTTTTCCGCTGTACTGATTGTACAGAAGCTTGGGAGAAGACCAGAAAAGATTCAGAGGAAGATGAATGGGACTGGTGTCTCTTCTTGACTCCAAAGTACAGAGAGTACCAATAAGAAATACTAGGGGAAACTATCCAGTGATGGAAGATCTACTACCGGAAGATATTCTGTGATAGAGTTCTTAAATAGTGAGGAGTCTGGGGAGAAACAATTCTGGAGGAGGAAAAAGGGCTCTTTATCTGCCTCTCAGTACTTAAATTGGCCCAATGATTAGATAATGATGGTGGATATCTCACCCAGTGCTGTACCTAGCCCTATGCAAGCAGTGCGGCCACACAGGGCTCAAAGAAATAGGGGTGTATTTGGAGCTGCCGGCCTCGGTCCCCCCCCCCCCCCACGGTGCCCGCCCTTGCCCCGCCATCGCTTTTTGTTTTTCCTTGACGGCGGCAGCAGCAGAGCAGACATCCAGTTCTAAAAAAAACCGCATGGGTTCTTCCTATTCTGTGCTTGCATGCAGACATCTCTCCCTCCCTCCTCTGACGTATGCCATGTTTGAATGGCTGGTCTGGTCCCTCCTTCCTCTGACGCGAACATACATGAGAAGAGGGAGGCATCAGACCTGCATGCAAGCATAGAGTCGGAAAGACCCACATGTTTTTTTTAAAAAACTGGATGTCTGCTCTGCTGCCACAGTCAAGGAACCATGAAAAGCGATGGCGGGGCAAGAGCAGGCAGTGCGGGGCGTCTACTGGACATGGAGGTGTGGGGTATGACAAGATGCCGGGCATGGGGCAAATGGCAATCCTGTAATTGGGGGAAGGGGGCTGCAGCAGAGGTGCAAGTCTCACAGAGCACATTTATGGCGTGGTACGGTCCTGACTTGATAGACTGCCCCTGGTGAGTTCCAGAAAGATCAGGAGAAAAAAGCTCAAAAAATGGTCCCATGCCGAGAAGCTAGTGAAAAGATTTGTGAGGGACAATTTGGAGCTAATACACCCACACATCCCATTAGGTATCATGTGGAGACAAATTAAACCAGGAATATCTGGGAAAGATCTATTCTGATCTACTTCTTCACTGATTTTCCTGAGAGCCCATATTTTGGTTCAGAGTACTCTAAAAACTCACACACAAATGTGGAACTTGGACCAGAACATTTGACTATATGAAGTTTGGATTTCACACCTGGTGGATCCATTGAAAGCCACAAGGACATCAAAGTGCTATCTAAAGAAGTCACAGTCTATAAACCCCACAGCGAACAATATAGCTACACGGGTGAGAAGCAGGACAAAAAATTGACACTTTTCTCTCAATGTATGCCTTTTTTGTTTTCAGATGTCCAAGGGGGTCAGGTATCTGGTGGTTTACTGGCAAGGTTCATGCTCACTTAAAAATTGTTTTTCAAAATTTTCAGGCATGTTTTTCATTTTTAGGCACACTTTGAAGCACATAAGAACTTTAAAATGCATGCAATTTATTGTGCACACTTTAATTTGTAGGAATACATGCATAGAAGCAATTTGCATGCACTTTACATTTTTAGGTGCCCAAATGAACTGAATGTGCGCCCATAAATGCAGACCCCTAGTTTCCACTAAGAGCAGTGTGTTGTCCTGGAGGAGCCATCAACTGATACTTCCCTTAGATCAGACAGTTCTGCAGAATTCTTCAGAAACATAGCCTGAACACAAAGAGGGCAATTTTATAATAAGTCGCCCAGGTGGTGGATGGAGGGGGGCACTTATTTTGGGTCTGTTTTATGAAGAGACATAAGTGCCTAGGTGTTGTCATAAAATATGAACATAAATTCTGCAGAAATTGTGGGTACTGTGAATATACAATGTCTCAGGACTGGCTGTAAATATATAATCATACATGTGTATTTTATAAACAACATGTGTAGATCGTGACTCTGTCAATGCTCCACCCAAACTCTACCCCCAAACGAGTAAAAGAATGTTCATTCTTGTCACTGTGCCTAGTTTTACACGAGGGGTCATTTTATAAAAAGGTATTTTACATGTACATTCTGTCATTTATGGGCAAACAAGCCTTTATAAAATTACATAAAGTTACATATGATCTGCAATTACATGCATAAATCACAGTATTTTAGTGATGTACACATGCTAATGGACATTTTACTGTGAGCATGTGCATGAGCAAAGTTTGAGCAGAACATGGGTGGAGTGCACAAGTTTGCACGTAAATTACATGTTGAGAAATCTAGGTGCAGGTATTTACACCAACCATAGGTGCTTGACTGACTCAAAACATCAAAATCAGTTCACTTGAACAATGATATTGTTAATTTCACTTAGGACCTAAACCAGCATTTGCAACTAAGATTGGTACACCAAACCTACATAGTAATGTAGGACTCAATTCACTCCCGGAAGGTTATGCTTTCTATTGGTGAATGGTGACACAAAGGCACATTTTGCCTTGCCAAATATTTACTGTAGTAAAAGGAGGTATTAGTTGGCTATTTTGTATTGAATCAAACTTCGAAAAAGACATCTGCTCCATACAGGAGGGAAAACAGCCTAAACTCACCATTATAGGAGTAATTTTACAAAGGCTTTTCTGCTTGTAAAACGTATTTTAAATATGTAAATTGGCCTTAGAAAATTGTGCCTGGGTATAGATATGTGAAAAGTTGGCGATCTGCATGAAGGTATTCCTAGGGGTGTAGTTTGGGTGCGTGCAGCTGAGCTGGAATTGCAATATACATAAACATTTTATAAAATACTCAATTACACACTTGGAAGATAATTTAGTAACAGGCCACCTATGTGAAAGGCAAAGCAGGCGCCTAGGTATTTTGGGCTATACTATAAAGGGGGCAAGTGTCTCCGTGTCTTTACAAAATAGCTTCAAATATGCAACAGAAATCGTGGCTTAAATGCACCCGCATACATTTACACCTGCTTGGATATACTCAGATTGCCAGAAAAATTATAGAGAAATGACTCATCCACTTTTCTGGATTAGATCTTTTCTGCTTCCAGAATTATAGCGAGTGAGTGCAGGAAACCTAATAGGGGATGAGCAGGAATGAGTCAGACTTTTCTGGTAACTTGAAGCTAATTAGCAATACAGTCAGTGCTCATTGTTATTTTTAGATTTCTGAATCTTTATATAATGTTCTTTCATTTAACTATTTGTACATTGCTCTTTGTATCTTTCATAAGCAAGTCAGCTACAAGACCATGCATGCAATCAGGCAAAAAAAAAAAAGCGAATTCATAGTTGTCTTTGATGATCTATAGTTAACATGATCTTTTTAAATGTCAGCTTATTATCCTTTTCCAGGCCCAAGGCTCGTTGAGATTCCTGTTCAACACAAGGAAGAACAGAGAGAAATATGATGCTTAGGGGTCTCATCATAAGCTAAAGATCGTCTCTTCACACAATAGGGTTGTTCTATGACCAAGCCCAATCTTGACAAGTGGGACCAGTCCTGGTTTTGCCCGATTGCACCTGTGGCTATATAACCCCATCTTCTCTACAATAAGCAGAATCACACGTCCCTAACTACTGTACAGTGAGCGTAAACCAGGACTTGATTAGCATTGATTGAAATTGAACTGGCTCAGGTAACAACCATAAATCTGAGAGTTATATACAAAGATGTTTGTTTTAAAGTATCCCTATGTTGATCATGTGCTTGATCCAAATATGTTAACAGGGTGGACCATGAATCAGTAAGTATGATTCAGTCCATCTATCTCATTGTATAAGGAATATGAGGAATGATCAAAAAGTATCGAAACTTGTACAATAACATAAGAAGTATAACACTGACAGATATTGCACTCAGTGTCCTTCAAAGTCGTCCCCTTCCAATAAAACACTTCCTCCAGCATTCCTGCCACTGCTGGAAACAATTTTGAAATGCCTCTTTTGTTACGCTGTGAAGCTGCTATGTCAAAGTTTGCTTAATGGTCTCCAAGTCGTCGAATCTCCTTTCAGTGGTAATTGGAAACAAGAAAAAGTCACAGTGTGAGGTCAGGTGAGTACGGAGGCTGACAGACATGCTCAATTTGGTGTTTGGCCAAGAACTGCTGGACAAGATGTGATGTGTAAGCTGGGGTGTTATCGTGATGAAGCAACCATTCACCATTCCTGTGCAACTCTGGCCTCTTACGACAAACCGCATCTCTCAAACAAGTCAGAACTTGGACGTAGTGCTCCTTATTGATGGTTTGGCATTTTTGGAGTATACTCTTGATGAACAATATCCTGGTTATAGTTGTCCCTCGCCACTTCGTGCTTCGACTTTCGCGGCTTCACTCTATCGCGTTTTTTTCAAATACATGTATATTCATTAAAAAGTTGATTGAGACAGTGAAAATGATACAGCGCACGCTTGGTTGTCTGAGTCAATTATACACCCCTGTATTACAATTACAATTAAAATTATTGTACGTATGGACTGTAGGCCTTTATCTAAGCCCCACGATGTCTCCTAAACGTGCTGCTGCTTCTAAGCCTTCTGACGATGAAACTAAGCGCAGGAGGAAGATGCTTACCATCCAGGAGAGGGTAAAACTCTTGAATATAAATAAAGAATCCTACTTCGCAGAAATTCACTTATCGCGGTAGAGTCTGGAACTGATTAACTGCAATAAATGAGGGACGACTGTAATAAAAAAAAACTGTGAGCATGACTTTGACATTGCTCCTCACCTGACAGCTTTCTTGGGACTGGGAGAGTCTGGAGTCTTCTATTGTGAGGATTGAGCCTTAGTTTCCAGGTCATAACCATAAACCCATGATTAATCACCAGTAATAATCTTTTTGATGAAATCTCAGTCATTTTCAATGCATTCCAACAATTTCCTGGCTGCAGACAGTTGATCTTCGTTTTGGTCAGGGAACAGGAGTTTCGGCACGAATTTTGCAGACACACGTCTCATCTCCAATTCGACAGTAAGAATGGACTGTACCGACCCAAAACCAATGTCCATGTCCTCAGCAAGCTCCCTGATAGTCAATTGATGATTTAAGCATATCGTGGTATGCACCGCTTCAACTTTGTCTTCATTCCTGCTTATGGATGGCCTTTCAGAACGTTCATCACTGTCAACACTTTGGCGGCCCTCTTGGAAACTTTTCTACCAGTCATAAACTCAAGCACAACTCATGCATTCATTGCCATACACTTCTTGTAACTTGTCATAAGTCTCTTTGCACGAATCTTCAAGTTTCTGACAGAATTTAATGCAAATTCGCTGTTCAATTTCTTCACTCATCGTACATCTGACAAACTGCTTTTACACAATACCAAACATCACGTGATTTTAAAAAGTACAGGTGTGCTGCAACCATGCTACACTCGTGTTAGGTGATTTCAACATCCATGTAGATCAACCCAGCCGCTTGAAGGACCGTACATTTATGAACTTTCTTGCGGACAATTCTTTCCATCAATATGTCTCAGGCCCCACTCATGTAGCAGGCCATACTCTGGATTTGGTTCTTTCCCCTTCTACTTTGTTGCCGACTATCTCTCCTCCGACTATGCTGGCTGTCCCCTGGTCATATCATTCCCGTGTTCTCTTTATGGTTTCCTCTCTATCACTAGATTCTGTCCATTCTACAACATCTCCCTCTTCCCCTCCTCTTCGTCGCCGCCTTACTGCAGATACTCTCCAGTCCTTCCCTCCTGCCCCTTCCCTGTTTCCCTCGGACTTTTCCTCGCGTTCTCCGGACTGTCAAGCTTCCCTCTGGGATTCTCTCCTCACCTCTGCGTTAGACAGTCTAGCACCTCTCCGGCCTTCTCCTCCTCTGCAACTGTCCAAGCGCTTCCCCTGGTATCATCCTTCACTACGCCTTCAACGGACTCAACTCCGCCAGGTTCAACGCCTCTGGTCTCGTCATCCTTCCCCGGACTTGCTGTTGCGTTTTAAACAGCTATCTACTGCCTATCGCTCGGCCGTGCAGGACGCCAAGCGTACCTTTTATTCAACTGAGATTTCTGAAGCTGCGCACTCCTCCAGACAACTCTTCGCTATTCTCCGTAGACTCTCCTCCACTGGCCCTCGCTGCTCCCTGTCCTCTACAACCCCTGACCCTCAGCTTCTGGCCACTTTCTTTTCCAAAAAGATTCTGGATCTACGCTCTTCCTTCTCAAGTCCCCTTCCTCCTCCCTCGTTATCTCCCCTGCCTTGTGGTCCTTCCTGTATTTCTCCTGAATGTTCTGTGGCTTCCCCAGCCGGTCCTCTCTCCCTCTCTTTTTCTCCTCCATTCAATCCGACACTGGTTCACACCTGGTCCTCCTTTCATCCAGTCCTTCCTGCTGAAGTGTTACAGATGTTATCTAAATCTCGGAAAACAACTTGTAGTATGGACCCGATTCCATCAAGCTGGTTAGCGGAGCCTTCTTTGCAGCTCTTGCCGTTCCTAACTGACATTATTAATTCCAGTTTGTCATCTGGCCTTTTTCCATCCACTTGGAAATCTGCTGTTGTACGTCCTCTTCTAAAGCAGTCATCACTTGATCCTTCCGTTCTGTCCCACTGGCGCCCCATCTCAAATCTCCCGTTCATAGCCAAACTTCTGGAGCGGTTTGCTTTTGAACAGCTGAATTCCCACATTGAGACTACTCACTCCCTTCACCCCCGCCAAGCAGGTTTCCGTCATGGGCACAGCACTGAGACTGTCCTCTTAGCACTATTGAATGAACTGCATGTTGCACATGACCGGGGTGATATTACTCTAATTGTCTCACTTGATCTTTCGGCGGCTTTTGATCTAATTGATCACCGGACTCTTCTCTCTCGTCTTTCTGACTCTAGGTTGCAGGGTACAGTCTTACAGTGGTTTCACTCTTTTCTTTCGGCTCGTTCATTCACTGTTCACTCGAATGGTCATTCCTCTTCTTCTTTTCCGCTCACTTGTGGTGTACCACAGGGTTCTGTTCTCTCTCCTTTACTGTTTAATATTTTTCTTGCTCCGTTGCCCCTTCTAATTCAACAATTTCCTGTGTCTCCTTACATCTACGTGGATGACATCATTCTTCTCTATCACGTCTCTCCACTAATTCCGGATATATCTCCATTTAATGACTGTCTCTCGCATATCGCTTCTTGGCTCTCCCAGAACTTTCTCCATCTAAACCCTGCTAAATCCACCGCGATGTGGGTATCCTTAAGCGGCTCTTGTCCGACTATTCCGCCTCTGATTGATTCTATTCCTATCCCTTTGGTCTCTTCTTTTCGCTATCTGGGTGTTATTCTTGATTCCACTCTTTCTTTCCACTTACACATTTCTTCCTTCACTCGCCGTTCTTTTCTGTCTTTACGTCAGATCAGGGCTGTCCGTTCAGTTTTACCCTTCGATTCATTGGTCACTTTGGTACTGGCTCTCGTCATCAATCGACTAGACTATTGTAATGTTTTCCTAGCAAATCTCCCTAATTATCAGCTTCAAAGACTCCAGTCCGTTCAAAATACCGCTGTTCGGCTTATTACTTTCACTCACCGCTATGATCATGTTACCCCTCTTCTTTTTCGATTACATTGGTTACCCCTTCGGTTTCGTTATCACTATAAATTTCTTATCCTACTTCACCGTGCCATTTACACAGGTGAACCCACTTATCTGGCTGATCTCATCTCCCTCCACACCCCATACCGCCAGTTTCGCTCCCTTCACGCCAACCGTCTAGCTCTGCCTGCTCCTTCGCGAGCGCATCTAGAACAGACCCGACACTCGGCCTTTTTCTTTTTGGGTCCTCTTCTATGGAACACTTTGCCATCTACCCTCCGATTAGAATCTTCCTATCCACACTTCAAATTATTACTCAAAACTCACCTGTTTAAACAAGCCTTTGACCTTCCCTCTGATTCCCATCCCTAAGATATGTTGTCCATGTCATTTTGTCTGTCTTTTTTTTGTCTCTGTTTGAAGTATGTGTTTGGTCTTCATAGTAATTTTAATAGTTTTAGCCTGTACTATCTTCTGTTTTGGTCCTCTTTCATGTTCACCTTTTATGTTCTTTTTTGACATTCTGCTTTCCTATTATTTTATGGCGTTCTTTTCCTTACTTTGCAGTGTTGACTTTTATTTTATTTTATTGTACACCGCTTAATGCTTTGGCCATAGAGGTTTATCAAGTGTTTTAATAAAGATAAAGATAAAGCATATAACTAGGTCACTGTATGCTTAATAGCATCATGGTGTGACGTATTGTTATATAGCTACACAACAAGTCTCGATACTTTTTGATCACACAAGTTGGGCAGACTAGAGAAGCCTTATGGTCCTTAACTGCTCTCAGTTTCTATGTATCTCTATTTCCTCTTTGATTTACATAGGTCATTTCACTTTGTCATATCTCTGAAAGATTCTTTGAGGTAACCATTGTATGATGAATAATAATAAAAAAAACATTAACATAAGATCTTCATTTGAGTTTATTGTGCTGATTGTGGAATGACCCTCACCATCTTCTACATTCTTACCACTCCCCTTCCCCTTACTTCTCTCTCCGTGGAAAGATTTTGGCTTCCAACCCATAATATTGCTAGCTCAATTGAAATGGTAATGGTCTCGTGGTTTAGAGTTAAGAGCAAATTGGAAGCGCCCCCTTGAAAACACCGGAAACAGATGTTCACAATGTTCAAACCTCTCATCATTAATTCTGGAATTTAAGTGCCACTTAATTCTTCTTTTTATGGCTCAGCTGCACACTGCAGCACACCCAATGACACAGAGAAGTACCCTGTAGGGACATTCAATCCATCAAATGAAGGTCGAACAATATAAAATGTTTGCAAAAATGCAGTGTTGAAATAAGTGTATATCACCTACAGTGAGTTTTCTAGGTCTGTATTTAAAAAGGTGACTGATTGACACTGTGAAAAAAGGTGAAATTCTAAATTCTTATATGTACGCATAAACACCTAACTCTTAGAGATTATCTACTAAGAATTTAAAGGGATAAGATGCAACTTCAATTTTACTGCAGAAAGAGATACTGTATTTCAAGCAGTTGAATTAAGAATTCTTCTTACATGGGATAATTTGGGCTTTGTTCAACAATTTGTTCCACAGTTTAATGTTCAGTAATCTGCTTTATTCTGTAGGATTTGGAATTTCTTTGTTGATCTCTTAAGGTATTCAGTAATAAATCAAGTTGCCTGGGGCAGAGAGGTCTTCAGTAATGATTGACTCAATGGGGAAGAGTTCTAATAGATCACTTGTATCAGCTAGAAAGGAATGCCATGATTGCGGACAAGGATTTTGTTTCTTTTGGTGAACGTGGCTCGTGCCCTTAATCCATAAACAAAGCATGTTATTTTAAGACTTGCTGAGTAAAATCCATGGCCGGGTCAATCAACCAGCTAGCCAGAGCCCCAGCCCTTTGGCTCTTGATTGTCCTTTTCATACGTTCTGCAAGCCAAGATAGCAAGCAACTCTTGAGCATGCTCACTGGAGTTGTGATATTTACCACTGGTAGGGAAAGAGGATAATCCATGTATAAGCAAGTACATTTACCAACCTACATCTCACACTTAAGACTCAGACCCCAAAAGAATTCATTGGTATTCTGACGTAGCCTCATCAAAGTATAACCAGGTGCTCTATTAAATATCAGAGGCCCTGCTTTGATAACATCACTGTGTACCTTTAAGCACTTGACAACCAGTTCCAATACCACCACTGGGCTCTTCTTTAACAATCTACAGACAGTTCTGTGGGAGTGGTAAAAGAGTAACCAGCATATCAGATTTGCGGTCGCCATTAAGGAAGATTCCAACATTCATACCTTCTTCTAGACTGTGTCTATTCCAACCCATAGGAGAATCCAACAGTGCAAACACAGAGATTTCTACTTTGTTTAAAGACTCTGGTGATAGTTGCCAAAATAATTGTGTGTGATATTTATTTATTTATTTGACTAAATTTTTATAACGCTTTTCACCGGGTCAAAGTGGTGTACATAAAACTTAGTTAAACAATGTTTACAAGGAACTGTAACTTTTTACATTAACTCATTCAACAAGGACATTTCATCTTTAACTTATTTTCAGAAGTTTCTTAGTTGTGGGGGCGAGGTTGGTCAGATAATGGGGACATGTCTGTAGTGGAGGGAGGGGGAGGATTAGGTGGTAGATCCAAAGTGCATGGTGAACAGGTGGATTTTGAGGAGTTTGCAGAATGTGAGAAGATTTATTTATTTTATTTATTTATTGTTTTTTCTATACCGTGCTATTTATCATCGGGAGAAGTATGGTGTTGTTGGCGGCTGATCTCCTCAGTCTGTTGAGGGGGGTGGTCTGGACGAGGTCTGAGAGGGAGATGGACGTGCATTTGTTGATGGCCTTGAATGTCATTGTTAAGATCTTAAAGGTAATCCTGCAGTGGACCGGAAGCTAGTGCAGAGGTTTTAGGATTGGGGTTATATGGTCCTTTCTGGATGCTCCGTAGAGGGTTCTGGCTGCAGTGTTCATTGCGAGCTGCAAGGGGTTCAGCGAGCTCTTTGGGAGGCCGTGCAGTATGGAATTGGTGTAGTCAAAATGAGTCATTATTAGTGCTTGAAAGACTGTTTGGAAGTCTTTTGGCTCTAGTATCTGTCTCATGTGACGTAGTATCCGAATTTTATGGTAAATTACCTTTACCGTATTGCTTATCTGGGCATTCATGTTAAGACGCTGGTCGAGTGTTACACCAAGATATCGTATCATCATTTTGGTGAGGAGCTCTGCATTGCGTACCTTCAGTGATGAGGGTGGAGTGAATGCCTGGTCTCTGCTGATGAATAGGACCTCCGTCTTTTTGAAGTTTATTTTGAGCTTCTGTGTTTGTAGCCAGTCTGTGACTGCATCGAAGCATGTAGACAGCCGAGAGAGGTCTGGGTGATCTGTGGATATTGGTGTGAACATAAAGACGTCATCAGCGTATACTAGGCAGTTAATGTTGAAGGACCGGATGAGGTTGTGGATGAGTTGCATATAAATGTTGAAAAATAGGGTTGAGAGTGACGATCCTTGCGGAACGCCCTTCTCTTGCGGGAAAGGAGTGGATATAGAGGAGCCAGAGCAGGCATGCTGCCATCTGTCATTCAGATATGAAGCACACCAGGTGAGTGCCATGCCATGGATTCCCATCTCGGTGAGGCGGGATAGGAGTAATTTGTGGCTGACGGAATCGAAAGCTGCCACGATGTCAAGGAAGATGAGTGCGAAACCTTGTCTGATATTGTCCAGACCTATGGTTAGTGTGCTGAATAAGGTTGTCAACAAAGTTTCTATGCCATGTGACTCCTGGAATCCATGCTGGCAAGGGTCAACGGGTGCGTTGTTCTTGATATGATGGTTCAGTTGACGTTGGACTATTTTTTCCATGATTTTAGCTAGGAGCGGGATGCTCGATATCGGCCTATAGGAGTCCATCTTTGCGGGGTCTAACTTATTGTTTTTCAACAACGGTCTTATTGATGTTTGCTTTAGGCTCCGGGGAAAGGTTCCGGAAAGGAATGAAGTACCTATCAGTTTGGTCAAGAAAGGACTGAGCTCGGTCCGTAGGGCTTTTATCCAGAATGCTGGACATGGGTCATTTGGTGCTGTTTTATTTATTTTATTTATTTTTATTTTTTTTAACTGTATTTATATCCCGCTTTTCACCAGGTCAAAGCGGTCAATTGGGGGATACATTTAACACGAGGGGATATGAAACACATACGCTAATACTTACAGGGAACATGGGCAATGGAGGGTTAAGTGGCTTGCCCAAGACCACAAGGAGTGCCTGTAGGACTAGAAATCCCAGTCCCTCCGGCCTGAGATTGCTATCCCCAGGTGGGACTTGAACTCCTGGCCCTCCGGCCTGAAGTACCTTGTCCTAACCACTAGACCACTCCTCCCTCCTGTTGTAGTATTTATACTCATGAAGATGTCTTGGATATCTTTTTCGGTTGGGGTTGAGAAGGAGGTAATGATATGTTGGGCCTCCAATAGGATTCGTGAGGGTGAGGATGAGGGGGGAAGTACAGGTATTTCATCTGGGGGATAAGTATTTGAGGGAATGGTGGATTGGCTTGTTTTGGTTCGTAGGTAATCTGCATATTCCTGTGGATCTGGGAGGTTTGATTGGCTAGTGGAGGGCTCTTTTGCTAAGGTTTTGACAAGATTGAAAAGCTCATGTGGTTTATTTATGGATCGTTGTAGGATTTCTGCGTGGTATTGCTTCATTCTCATGGAAACTGCTGCTCTGTGGGCTTCTAGATGGGCGGTGTAGGCATCGTCATTTTCAGTTGATCTTGAGCGGCGCCATCATCTTTCTAGCTTTCTAAGTTGATGGAGGGATATCGTTAGTTCGGGTGAGTACCAGGGTGCCTTCTTCCTTTTGCCAGGAATTTTGTCGACGGTGGGTGCGTCGTTTACAGCACCCACCGTTGACACAAGATCTCTGGTGTTCTCTATTGAGTCAGGAAGAGAGTTCCACATGGTAGGAGCATAGAGCTCGAAGGATCTGGCACATGCTTGTTGGGTGCTTCTTGTTTTTTTGTGCAGGGTGGGTGGGATGTTCATGGTGGAATGTCTTCTGGGTCTGTTAGTCTGGGGTGTTCTGATGAAGGTTTTTAGATGCAGGGCCGACTGGCTGTTGAGTGTTTTGAATATCATTAGGAAAATTATGTACTATATTCTGCTCTGTAGGGGGAGCCAGTGAAGTTGATTGAGGATAGGCGTGATATGGTCGTATTTGTTTATGGAGATGAGGTCTAAGGTGTTGCCAGGGAGTTGGTGTTTTTATGATTTGGGTGAAGTCCATTGCTGCCATGGATTCCATGAAGGCTATTGATTTTTTTGTTGGAGCGGAATTGAGGTTGAGGTCTCCCAGCAGGATGAGGTCTTTGTTTTTTTTGTTGTTTTCTAAGATAATTTAGAATATATTACTGATGCTTTCTAAGACCTTTTCTGGTACCATAACTGGGAGAGCACGATGCAAATAGGGAGACTTTGCTAAGATCAACATTTTGAGGATCAAAATCCTACCCAGCTATGACAATTGTAGTCTGAACAATTGCCCCATCAGCACTTTCAGTTCATGCAGCAATCTAGTATAATTCATTGAGAACAAGTCATTATGATCTCACCTGATCTGCATCCCTAAATACCCCCCCCCCTTGCTTGCCCATTTAAATTGGAAGTTCTTCCATAGTCACTCTACCTGGCTCTCTGGGACAGTGAGATTTAAGATCTCTGGGGGGATATTCAAAGGCCTTAGCACGGTTTGCCCAACATTATAGCTGCCTGAATAATTTCTGACTTCTGCGGCGACCTGGATATTCAATGTTGGGGTTACTGTAGTTTCAGCAGTGATGGCTAAACATGTTGGCAGCACTAGCTGCCACCACTGTATTTTCTCCCCTCTGATCTCCCCATATTTAATCAAAACTCTAACAGCTGCCCATTCTCTATCAATTCCCAGAGAATAAAAAGGGAGCAAAATGTGAGGTTAGATCACTGCACAGATATCATCAGCAAAAAGAAAGATTGGGTAGTCCTCATCCCCTACTTCAACTTCTGTAATATCCTTATTTATTCATATCCTTGCTGCCAGTGGTTTAATAGTTAGAGTGAATAGTTATGGGCAGCTGGCAACCCTGTCTAGTTCCTCTGCCCAAATCAAAAAAACATATGGAGGCCGATTCCGATCGGGGCATGTCCGGGCCATCTGGATGGCCAAAAAATGGATGTGCCCAAAATGTACCCGATTCTGCAACCGTGAGAGCTAGATGTTCGCGCCATTGCAGAATTAGGCACTTGGATGGCCGGCATTGCCTCAATTCAGCAGCGCGGGACATCTATTCCCCTACCTGGCCAGCCCGCCATATGCTCCTGCTGGTGTGTCTTGGCACTGGGATGCCGAGCAGGAGCACTGAAGGCCCAAACCCCAATCAGCCTGTTGTTTCCCTGTCACTGACCCACAGCGGGGTCTGCAAGGGCCAGGATTGGACAGGGGGCCTCACCTTCTGTGGCGCCTTGGTGTTTGGGGGTCTGCCGGGTCCAATCGCTGGTGTTGATTGGACTTATTCCACCTCTAAGGTAGAATAGGTCCCATGTCCATCTATCCACAGCCAGACATACAGGGCCAGGAGCAGAATAGGCCCTGTACATCCGGCTTATGTGGCCCCCACTCCACCCACTCTCCGCCTCTGGCCCTCCCCCTCCCACCCTCATCCAGTGCTTCCTGTACAATGCCGATGTACGTGCCAGGAGCAGGGGGCTCTGAATAAGGCACAGGCACATAGTGGGGGTTGTACATCCAAACTGGACTTACATTCCCACTATTCGCTGTTCAGAATGACCCCCAAAGCATATGAGGACAGACTTAAAAATCCTAACATGTATATGTTTGAGGAAAGGCGGGATAGAGGAGATATGATAGAGACATGTAAATATCTCCATGGCATAAATATACAAGAGGAGAGCCTCTTTTGATTGAAAGCAAGCTCTGCTATGAGAGAACATAGGATGAGGGTGAAAGGGGATAGACTCAGGAGTAATATGCGGAAATATTTATTTATGGAAAGAGTAGTAGATGTATAGAATAGTTTCCCAGTGGAGGTAGTAGAGATGAGGATAGTATCTGAATTCAAAAAAGCATGGGACAAACACAGAAGATGTCTAAAGGAAAAGAAGAGACTTTAGTATTTGATATGGAAGGACAAACTAGATAGGCTATATGGTCTTTTTTCTATCATCATGTTTCTATGTTTTCTACCTCTCCCAATGACTATCATGAGATAGCTTTGACCCAGGCAGTAGTTCAATAGCACAACTGTATTTGCAATATTTAGATAGCTTGTTTCTTGCTGAAAATATCAGAAAACAAGTGGTATTCTGATGGGAGATCTGGAGGTACATCAATGACAGAGGCTAAGAGCTCTAGATCCATGGGTTTAGGATCTGGAATGCAGGAGTCAAAATGAAAGGAGACCAGGAAATGATCTATCTCTATCACCAATCAATAAAGTAACCTCAGCAGGACAGTGAAGGTTGGTATATCAGTGACCCATAGCAAAATAGTCTCTAGGTGCCAGGTACCCACAGATAAGTTCAAATGCATGGTAAATTCTTGCATATTTCCCTGACCCATGGGTCCACTATCGATAGCCATGATGGAAACAAGCAAGAGGTTCGGCTTCAGGGATATCCAATGCAATCGGATTCATTAAGTTTCCTGCAATCCCCAAATTGATGATGTCTCCACGCTATCTGTGGACCAACTCAGGATGACTGAGACTATAAGGCATTCAGTTACATAGTTCAGAGGAAAGAAAACCAATTTTAAAGGATGTCTTTATGTAGTTTCAAGGCATGGTTTGCTCATGTTTATTTATTTATTTGTGTGCTTTTCTATACCGCCCCTTCCAGAGATCAGGGGCGGTTTACAAGGAACTTTAAAACAACAATATAGCAAAACAGTGCAATATTGCATTACATTAAACATTAGGTGAACATAAAACTAGATTACATAAGAACTAGGTTACATGGAAAACAATGTGTGGGTTATTAACATAAAAGGAAACATAAAACTATGTTACAAAGAACCAAAAAGTAGCTTTACATGGTTAGCAAAAGATTATAATAGTTATTTGTGATCTGGAGGTACATCAATGACAGAGGCTAAGAGCTCTAGATCCATGGGTTTAGGATCTGGAATGCAGGAGTCAAAATGAAAGGAGACCAGGAAATGATCTATCTCTATCACCAATCAATAAAGTAACCTCAGCAGGACAGTGAAGGTTGGTATATCAGTGACCCATAGCAAAATAGTCTCTAGGTGCCAGGTACCCACAGATAAGTTCAAATGCATGGTAAATTCTTGCATATTTCCCTGACCCATGGGTCCACTATCGATAGCCATGATGGAAACAAGCAAGAGGTTCGGCTTCAGGGATATCCAATGCAATTGGATTCATTAAGTTTCCTGCAATCCCCAAATTGATGATGTCTCCACGCTATCTGTGGACCAACTCAGGATGACTGAGACTATAAGGCATTCAGTTACATAGTTCAGAGGAAAGAAAACCAATTTTAAAGGATGTCTTTATGTAGTTTCAAGGCATGGTTTGCTCATGTAGAGACATAACATGGCAAAATGTCCTTGACCTGAACTTTACAGACACAAGCTTGCATCCTTTTTCAGTCTTTTTCTGCAGAGGACAATCTAAGCCCTACCAGGCCACCACCTAGGTTCCTCTGCCTCTAAGAGGTGAGCAGTCAGCAGCACAGTAGTATTTGCAGGGTTCCAAAAGGGCAGTTGGAGTTCGGACTGACATTCATGGATAAGTGCATCTAGACATAATCATAAGGATATGAGTGCATACAACTTCAGGCCTTGACAGGTTAACTCATCCTTGATTTGGTCTGAGAGGTCATTCCAAAAACCTGCCACCAAAGCCTTATTATTCCAGCCTGTTTCCACCAAGGCAATGTGGAACTCCACTGCATACTGGCCTACTTTACGGATTCCCTGTTTCATCTGGAGGAATGCAGAGGAGGAGGAAGCTAAACAAACTAGCCACTGAATACTCTCTTAAAGGCATAAATAAATGCATCATAATTTGTAACAATGGGATTCTTTTTCTCCCAGGGTGGAGAAGCTCAGGCTAACGCCTCCCTAGTTAACAAAAAAATAGCATAGACCACCCTGGACTTGTCAGGAAAATGAGATAACTGTAGCATGAATATAATGGAACACTGTTTCGAGAATCCTTGGTAGGCTTTTGAGTCTCCAGAGAAGCATAGGAGAATCTCAACCCTAGGTTCCCTATCAGGCAAGGCTCTAACTGCTTCAGGCAAGGGGGCCAGAGGAGCTTGCTCCAGAGGCTGTGCCTGCATGAGCTGAACGGCCAGATAAAGCTGTTCTATTTGATCTTTCAAATGGGATAAGCGCTGCTTGAATTCCCTCAGTCTCTCTCCTCAACAGCTAGGACCACAGCCAGCTCAGCAGGGTCCATTCTGACCAGAGCTTAATGTGACAGTCCCATCAGTAGGAAAGTCCCAAGAAGGCTGAGCAGGGGAGGTCCACGGATAGGTTTGCCATAGGATGGACACCTCAGGTCTAGTGATTTCTAGGACCAGGGGCGGCTCAAGGCAATCTGCTGCCTGAGGCGAGGGATGAGATGGCGTCCCCCCTCCCCCCCCTACACACACACTGGGTGGGGATCTTTCTCAAAACTCCAGTCAGGAACTGAACCAAATCAAAAAGTCGATTAGATAATGTAGAGCAAGTGCAAGATGTTTGCACACCAAGGAACTAAAAGAAAGAGCGAGAACCACAGCAGTTTATAACTCAAAATTATAATTCATTTGTATTTTGTTGTTATAAATGCGTTATGGTGCTTGATTTTTCTTTTTGAACGTAAATTTTGCATTCACAGAACCCCCTCCTCAATAATGGGTGCAGAGCAGAGGTAGGACATTCACCCACAGAACTCAATATATTAAAAAAAAATCGGATTCTGGTCATCTCACTAACAACAAACATTCTCCAGTACCAGGCATATTGGGAACTAATATATAACCCTACTAAAGTCACTAAGATCTGCAAGGCCAAATCTACCTTACTATACCAGCATACACTTCCAAAACTCATACAATAAGGACAGGGCCGGATTTACCTTGAGTGAGGCCCTACGCCAACAAAAATTGTGGGCCCCCAGCAGGGGCGGCCCAAGGGGGGTGCGGGGCCTCATTTGCATAAGGGGCCTCATTTGCATAAATATTTGCATAATGTTACCATATACTAACTTTTAGTAAACGTGCCTCTTAATGCGTGTATGGATAAAGAAAGACTAAAAGATTTCTACATTACTATAATCCAGTGCCAACTGCCAGACACATTAGGAACTACTACAAACACTGCCCATTTAGAACCCATAGTAAACCCGCCGTATCCTAACAGCACTACCAGGACTCACAAAGCACCATACCCTACCAATCAAAAGGCAACACTGCAAATATTAAACCAATACATTTCAGAGAACAACAATACATGACCTACTGGGGAAAGAGAACAAGTGGCAATGTCAAATAGGAATTATATAAAACAGAACACCTCAGCTCAGTTACACATGCAGAACATAGACCATCAAACAAGTAATCATAATTTAGAAACAGGAAGACAATAATTAAACTGGGAATCCCAAAAGCCAAACTTGGAAAGTACAACACTGTAGAAATAAAACTATACATTAATTTGCTCTTGTACTAAACAAAGCGCAGACGTTAATGAGGCACATTTACCAGAGCTGACATATTCCAATTAATAAATTCAAAATAAAGAGATATTTTTCTACCTTTTGTGCATTTTTTTCAGCTGCAATTGCTCCAACCACTTTCTTCTGGTTTCTTCGTGTCTTCTGCTAACTCTCCATCGTCTGCTGTCCATTTGTCCTTTCTTCTCTCTTCTAGATTTTTTCCATTCTCTCTCTACATCTGCTTTAACATACTAATCTTTCTCCTTTTGCTCTTTCCTCATTCCTATTTCATCCACTCAAATTTTACCCCTCCATCCTCAATCCCCACTTACTCTCCCAATACCCGGCCAATTGTAGATTTTTTATCCCTCCCACACAAAATATTTTTCCCTTCTCCATTTTACTCTTCCAGCCCCATCCCATTCTAATCCTCCCCCAACATCAGCTCCCTTCTAGTTCCAGCCTCACCCAGCATCCATTCCCTTCTAGTCCCTGCATCAGCCCATTTCCAGTCCTAGCCACCCATCAGCCCATTTCCAGTCCTAGCAACCCCCAACCCAATACCAGTCCTAGCCCCCATCAACCCACTTACAGTCCTAACCCCCCATCAACCCATTTTCAGTTTAAGCCCCCCCTATAACCCATTACCAGTCCTAACCCCCCATCAGCCCACTTCCAGTCCTAACCCCATCAACCCATTTCCAGTCAGCCCCCCATAGCCCACAGCCCATTACCAGTCCTAACCCCATCAGCCCACCTCCAGTTTTAACCCCCCCGCCCATTTCCAGTCAGCCCCCCATAGCCCATTACCAGACAGCCCCATCAGCCCACAGCCCATTACCAGTCTTAACCCCCACAAACCCAATTACCAGTCTAAACCACCCCCCAAAGCCTTTTACCAGTCCTAACCCCATCAGCCCACCTCCAGTCTTAACCCCCCAGCCCCTTTCCAGTCCTAGGCCCCCCATAGTCCATTACCAGACAGCCCCCATCAGCCCACAGCCCATTACCAGTCTTAACCCCCCCCAAAGCCCATTACCAGTCCTAACCCCATCAGCCCACCTCCAGTCTTAACCCCCCAGCCCCTTTCCAGTCCTAGGCCCCCCATAGCCCATTACCAGACAGCCCCCATCAGCCCACAGCCCATTACCAGTCTTAAGCCCCCCCCCAAAGCCCATTGCCAGTTCTAAGCCCCCCCAACAGCCCACAGTCCATTACCAGTCTTAACCCCATCAACCCACCTCTAGCCTTAACCCCCACCAGCCCATTTCCAGTCCCAGCCCCAGCCCCAGCCCCCCCCCCAATAGCCCATTACCAGTCCTACCCCCCCACCCCCGTCGGCCTAAAGTAAAATGTAATTTTAAAAAAAAACCTTCTGGCTGCCGCCGCGGGGCCCCCTCTGCTGCCGCGGCAGCACCGACTGACCCGCGGGGGGCCCCCTCTACAAGCTAAATCCGTGGGGTCGGGTCGTTCCTTCCTCCCTCCCTCCGTGCACGCTGTGAGAGGCGCGAAGGGAGAGTGTCTCCGTCGCGCCTCTGTTAAGCCCGCAGGGGCTGATGGGAAATTTCCCATCAGCCCCTGCCGGCTTAACAGATTCAGCCTGCATGGAGGGAGAGAGGGAGGAAGGAACAGCCTGCACGGAGGGAGAGTTGGAGGAAGGAACAGCCTGCACGGAGGGAGAGTTGGAGGAAGGAACAGCCTGCACGGAGGGAGAGTTGGAGGAAGGAACAGCCTGCACGGAGGGAGAGAGGGAGGAAGGAATGACCCGACCCGACCCGACCCGACGGATTTAGCTTGTAGAGGGGGCCCCCCGGGTCAGTCGGTGCTGCCGCGGCAGCAGAGGGGGCCCCGCGGCGGCAGCCAGCAGCTTTTTTTTTTTATTTTATTTAAAAAAAATTAACTTCTTCTTTTTTTGTGGGCCCCTGCCAGCTGTGGGCCCTACGCCATGGCGTACATGGCGTATAGGTAAATCCGGCCCTGAATAAGGAGCCTACCAAGAAAAAAGCAGCATTATAAACACTGCAATGGGCCTCAAAACATCCATACGCCTATTTGAAAAGCTGAACAAGTCAAATCACTACAGTACAGATCCCTACATACAAACTCCATGTTAACAGAACATCTGGCCTTGGTCACACACTCAGAACACAGACACTCACCAAGTACAGAATAAGTGATCACAACCTAAAGCAAAAATACAAATATGTAGATAACAATTAAAATGAAACCCCAAGAAGCCAGACTCCGCATGCGATGCCACACCAGATAAGAGATGCAGTTCCCCATACTGTGTGAAATATAGATAGCACAAAGTCCAATCACTAAATTGAAAATAAAATTATTTTTTCTACCTTTGTTGTCTGATGATTTTTGATCATGCTGGTCCCGATCTGAGGTTTCTGTTTTCCTCTGTCTTTTCTTAGCTCTTTTTCTATGGTCTATAGTCCATCTGCCATTTCTTGTCTCTCCTTTTGCTTTCTTCATTTTCTTCCATCAGCCTTTTTTCAGTCCCAGTAACTCTCCCTAGTATCAGCCTGCTTCACAGGCTCCCCTCCCAGTACCAACCCCCTTGCCTTCCCAGTACCACCACTGGTGTCTATTCTCTTCCAGTCCCCCTCCTTCCCCATCGTCCAGCCCCTAGTTAAAATACCATCCCAGGTATCAGCGAACCTCCAGTCCCAGAGCCCCCTCCCATGTCAGTTCCCTTCCAGTCACCCTCTCCCCTGTCCATCTGCCTTCCAGTGCCATCCCTGGGTGTCAGCTCCCTTCCAGCTCCCCCCCCCCAGTCTGCTCTTCTCCTTTCCAGCTCCCTCCGTCTGATCCCTTCCAGCTCCCCCCCCCCCATGTCTGCTCCCTTCCAGGCCCCCCTTTCTGCTCCCTTCCAGCTCCCCCCATGTCTGCTCCTTTCCAAGCCCCCCTGTCTGCTCCCTTCCAGCTCCCCCCATGTCTGTTCTGTTCCAGCTCCCCCCCCCCATGTCTGCTCCCTTCCAGGCCTCCCTCTCTGCTCCCTTCCAGCTCCCCCCATGTCTGCTTCCTTCCAGGCCCCCCTGTCTGCTCCTTTCCAGTCCCCCCCCCATTTCTGCTCCCTTCCTGGCCCCCCTGTCTGCTCCATTCCAGTTCCCCCCCCCCATGTCTGCTCCCTTCCAGGCCTTCCTGTCTGCTCCCTTCCTGCTCCCCCCCCCCCCCCCCCATGTCTGCTGCCTTCCAGGCCTCCCTGTCTGCTCCCCTCCAGGCCCCCCTGTCTGCTCCCTTCTAGCTCCTTTCCCTCCTCCCCCCCCTCACTGATTCATCCTTTAAAAAAAAAAAGAAAGAAGCTGCGGGAACATTTCTCTGTTCCCAAGGCTCTGCTTTTAAACTGCTGGGTCGCGGAGTTTCTAAAACTTCGTGACCCAGCAATTTAAAAGCAGAGCCGCGGGAACAGAGAAATGTTCCCGCAGCTGCTTTCTTTTTGGAAGCAGCGGCAGCGGCGGTGGAAGCGGAAGGGCAGCGTAAGCGACAACCTTGATCTCCCCCCCCCCCCCCCCCCTCTGCTGGTGCCCTCAAGCCGCGCTTACCCGGCTTACCGGGTAGCGCCTGCTCCAGATAGATGGACAGCGGTTCTATCATAGGCAGTTTCTAGGGAGCGGCAAATCAGTGCCGCTCCCTAGAAACTGCCGCCTGAGGCCACCACCTCAGTTGGCCTAATGATAGAACCCAGAGGAAAGAGAACTCTAGGACAGAGGAAAGAGAACTTAGAGGCTTATATAGAACTTGTGCAAAGGGCTACATTTTAGTTTGTCATTGTGGGTTTCAATATCTGCATCCCTCACTTAAATATCCTATTTTATTGCTCATACGTTGATCTGGATACTGGTAAAGTTATTGTCTTCCTCAAGGAGAAATTTTGTTATTGCACATAAAAATAGGGGCATTCTTATTTCTATAATATTTCTGTAAAAATATATGGAAATTATGAACAGGATATGAGGAAAGCTTGACAATATCCTGAATATCCAATCTCAGCTTTCATTTCATATTATTATTTGGAAATCTATTGCAATTATGAATTGCAATAGATTGAAACTGAAATTATGCCTGTAATGAGAAATTGATAGATATTTTCCTATCCTTGGCCTTAATAACAGGAAAGAAATAGGTCCTTCTTAGAAAAACATACTTGATAGAATATATCAGACATTAAAAAATGAAGCACATGCAACCAAAAGAAATATAATAAATGTTAAAAATGTGGAGAAATCTGGAAGCTTGTAGATTATTACTCTATATAACTTCAGATTCTGTAATTGCAATCTTTTTCCGTGCATGATAGATTGACTATGTCATAAAATATTGTAATACTGTCATTCCAGATGAGTTACTGTTATGTTCACTAAATGAAAATTGACAGAAAAATCTTCAGGGTCATCCCTATTCTTCCTCTGGATAACATATTTAGGACTGAATAGCCATGTCTTTAAAGCATGTTGAAAATGCATCAGAGCCTCCGAGGACTGGAAACCTTGGGACAACTGATTTCCCATTCGTGAAACTGCAACAGGGAAAACACCATCAAATTCAGCAGGGAAGCTGGTCAATAGTTATGCATCTTTGAGGAAGAAGAGAATAAATTACTCTCACCAAGTCTTACTGAGTAACTTTGGGACATGCTTACTAAAAACCACGCTCAGTACAGTGCATTTGGACCAAGAAATCTGTATGGATGCCCATGTCATCTTCAGGGATCATGTGCGTCTGGCCTCTGCCGTTAACATAGTATGAATGCTAAGCACACAGGTGCAACTAATACCACACACTCAGGTGGCATTAAGTGTACCTAAACTAATGGCAACAATCACAGCGCGCACATTACGCCCATGCTAAATGCGATGCACCATCAGACACCCACATTCTGCCCTCATCCTGCCCTGTCCACACAATCACATGCTAGCATGGGATTTTCAGTGTGGGACGCTGTGCTAAATTTTAGCATGGCATACTTTGCGTGCACTGAACCTCGTGCTAGCGGTTAGTGCAGTTTAGTAAACATGCCTCTTCATGTGGTGACCCTGTATTATGAAATTGATACCGAATCCCAGCAAGACAACTCTACAGTAGAAGTATGGCAAGAAGAAAAGAGAAGAAAACATAATGGCGGTACATCACCCAGGATATAAAGGTGTTCACTGTAATGTACACACTAGGACTAAAGATAGTAGTGACAATGCAAAATCTTCAGAAAAAGATAACATCCCTGGTGCAACAGTAGTCCATAGAGAATTTGTTCATGGACCCAAGTGCAGCAGGAGAGAAAAAAAAAGTTAAGAGGACTAAAAACTGTTAGGTGGACTCTTGAAGATAAAAAGGGAATAATGCACTGTTATTATTATGCTAAAAACTATATTTGGTTACAGAGGGTACACAAAGAGAGCTTGCCAAAATGGAAGAAAGAGAAAAAATATCAAAAGAGCCCTGGGGCTTAGGAGTCAGGTTCATTACTGTCATGGTATGTGCAAAACTAATCCATTTGGAGACATTGCCCCCAAGAGAACTGGTTTCTCAGCTTTGGGGAACTTATAGCCCTGACCATAGGAATGATCAATAACCTTTCATCTTGTGAATGCAGGGAGTGACCTGGCACATAGAGAGACAACGTCTTCCTGAAAAGCCAGGGTTGAGACCTTAAAACTATAAGCTGAGGTTTCTAAAGAAACTAACGGATTCACTACAGCTGTTCCCATCCACCTATGCTGTCTTTATATGGCTTATTGTCTCTCTCAATACGAACATCCAATGGGTATACAAGCTTGAATACTCCTGTTACCCTCTGAACGAGTATTCCTTCTGACGATGGCTTCCAGGCTCTAGTTAGACTGAGGTCAAACAGGGCAGAGAGTGAGCAGGGCAAATGCTTCCCTGCAAAAGATTATCCATATCCACACCTCTCTCCAGATGTTACAACACATTCTTTAGCACAGACTTAAGGATTTACGTTCAAGGAAGTTACAGTTCTTTTCTTTACTGATGGATTCACATTCGGATAATAGGAGACTAATTTCATAAACTCCTGCGCAGGCAACTCACATGGCCGTGCGTGTAGTTGGGACCTAGTGTATAAAGTGAAGCATGCACCTACTTTACTTTATGAAATAGGGGCATACTGATGCCCCTGAATCTAGTCATATCTGATACACCTAGAGCAGGCGTAACAGTGCATACCTACACTGGGGCAGAAATGTGCATAGGTCATAGTGTTCTATAACCTACGTGTGTAAATTGTGGCCCGCCTATGCTCCACCCAAGTGTCACCCCTGTGCACACCCCTATCAAATGTATGTAGACTGCAGTCAGATTGCTGATTCCAAATGTGCCTGTTTTATTTAGAAACATAGAAACATGTCAGCAGAAAAAGACCATATGGCCTATCTAGTCTTTCCTTCCATGCCAAATACTATGTTCCTTTTTTTCCTTTAGAGATCTTCTGTATTTGTCACATGCTTCCTTAATTCAGATACTGTCCTCGTCTCTACTACCTCCACTGGGAGACTATTCCACACATCTACCACTCTTTCTGTAAAGAAATATTTCCGCATATTACTCCTGAGTCTATCCCCTTTCACCCTCATCCTATGTCCTCTCATTGCAGAGCTTACTTTCATTTATGTCACAGAGGTATTTAAATGTCTCTATCATATTTCCTCTATCCCGCCTTTCCTCTAATATATACATATTAAGACCTTTAAGTCTGTCCCCATATGGTTTATAACAAAGACCACTGACCATTTTGGTAGTTACCCTCTGCACTGACTCCATCCTATTTGTATCCTTTTGAAGATGTGGTCTCCAAAATTGCACACAATACTCCAAATGAGGTCATAGCAGAGACTTTTTTCTGCTGACCATTCCTCTCCCTACGCACCCAAGCATTCTTCTGGCTTTCACTATTGCTTTTTCCATCTGTTTAGCCACTTTAAGATCATCAGAAACGGTAATGCCCTCGTCCCGCTCTTCTTTTGTGGAGAGAAGTACTTCACCCCAGACGCTGTACAACTCCCTTCGATTTTTTTTGTAGCCTAAATGCATGACCCTGAATTTTTTAGCATTAAATCTCAGCTGCCAAATTCTTGACTATTCTTCAAACTTAGCTAGATCCCTCCTTATGTTATCTACTCCTTTCTGGGTGACTACTCTATTGCAGATTTTGGTATCATCTGCAAAGAGACAAACCTTATCTGACAACTCTTCCGCAATATCACTAAGAAAACTCTTAAAAAGAATCATACCAATGACAGATCCCTGCAGCACACCACTGGTAACATCCTTCTCCTCAGTGTGAGCTCCACTTAACCTGTACATTTTGTAACCTGCTACTCAACCAGTTTTTAACCCAGTCAGTCACTTTAGGGTGCATCCCTAGAGTGTTCAAATTATTTATAAGTTGCCGGTGTGGAACGGTGTCAAAGGCTTTACTGAAATCCAAGTACACCACATCTAGGGCTCTCCCTCAATTCAACTTTCTGGTAACTCAGTCAAAGAAATCAATTAGATTTCTCTGCCAAGACCTATCTCTGGTAAACCCATGCTGCCTCAGATCCTGCAATCCATTGGACTCCAGAAAACTTACTATCTTCTGTTTCAGCAGCATTTCCATTAATTTACTCACCACAGAGGGCAGACTAACCAGCCTGTAGTTCTCAACCTCAACCTTACTTCCACGTTTGTGTAAAGGGACCACTTGTGCCTTTCTCCAGTCCTCTGGGACCACTCCTGACTCTAAAGAAGCATTGAAAAGGTCAGTCAGTGGAGCCACTAGAATATCCCCAAGTTCCTTCAGTATTCTTGGATGTATCTCATTTGGTTGCATCACTTTGTCTACTTTAATTTAGATAGTTCCTCACGAACACAGTCGTCTGAAAATTGTCAAGATCCCATTCACTTCTGCTCCTATTTGTGGGTGTTTTTTGAGGTTCTGCTCCTGGCCTTTCATCTGTGAACAGAGAACAAAAATATTTGTTAAGCAATTCCTCTTTATCCTCAACAGCTTCTATATATTCCTCTCCTTCCCCATTGAGTTTGACAATACAACTTTTGTATTTCCTCCTCTCGCTAACATATCTGAAAAATGCCTTGTCCCCCCATTTTATTGCATTGGCTATCTCTTCTTTTTGTATCTTTGCTTTCCTGACAGCTTTCCTAGATTCTCTTTCCAAATATCGATGCCTCTCTTCCTCTCTCTGAGATCTCTTGTATTTTATGAAGGCTCTTCCGACGGGATGGGCTTCACCTTAACCGGGATGGAACCAGGCTGCTGGCATTAACCTTTAAAAAGGAGATAGAGCAGCTTTTAAACTAGATAATAGGGGAGAGCTGACAGTCACCCAAGAGTGAATGGTTCGGAACAATGTATCCTTGAAGGATACTACCAAAAAAATGAAGTTAGGGCACATCAGCAGAGAGGTTCCAATAAAGACAAAAGTAGCCCAAATGCCCTTCAGTACAGAGCAGACACAGCTTAAAGATTCCAAATTGCCCCTGCCTACCGATAACCAGATTAATATGAATAAAATACAGTCTCTAAAATGCTTGTATGCAAATACTAGAAGTCTTTAAAAAAAAGATAGGAGAGTTAGAATATATAGCACTAAATGAGAGGTTAGATTTTTAGATTTGGTTGGTATCTCAGAGACATGGTGGAAGGAGGACAGTGGAACACTGTGATACCTGGGTACAAACTATATCGTAATGATAGAGCTGATCAAATTGGTGGAGGGGTTGCGCTCTATGTTAGAGAGGGCATTGAGTCACAAAGGATTAAAGTTTTGCAAGAAACAAAATGTGCTGTAAAATCTCTATGGATTGAAATTCCATGTAAAAAGGGGAAGGAGATGGCAGTGGGGGTGTACTATCAACTGCCTGGCCAGAATGAATAAATGGATGATGAAATGCTCAAAAAAATCAGGGAAGCTAGCAAAGGTTACAGCACAGTAATAATAACGGGTGATTTCAATTACCCCTGTATTGACTGGGTCCATGTCACAGCAGGACATGCTAGGGAGATAAATTTTCTAGATGAAATAAATGACTGCTTCTTGGAGCAGCTAGTTCATGAACCATCCAGAGGGGAAGCCATTTTGGACCTAGTCCTTAGTGGAACACCAGATCTGGTGCAAGAGATAAGGGTGTTGGGGCCACTTGGCAATAGTGATCATAGCATGATTGCGTTTGATTTACTTAATGGAGGAGGGATGTTAAGGAAAACCACAGTACTACCTTTTAACTTTCGAAAGGGAGACTATGATAAAATGAGGAAAATAGTTAAGAAAAAACTAAAAGGAGCAGTTGCAAATGTTAAAGACTAACATCAAAGCTTTGGTGTTGTTTAAAAATACTATCTTGGAAGCCCAGACCAGTTGTATTCCACGCTTTAAGAAACGTGGAAGGAAAACTGCCAGCATGGTTTAAAGGTGAGGTCAGAGAGGCTGTTGTTGCCAAAAAGGCATCTTTCAGGAAATGATAAAAAGAGCCAAATGACGAAAACTGGAAACAGCACAAGCACTGGCAAGTTAAATGCAAGGCATTGATAAGGCAGGGAAAGAGAGAATTTGAGAAAACACTTGCTGTGGAAGGAAAAACGTGTAATAAAGACTTTTTGAAGTACATTTGTAGCAAAAAACCTGTGAGAGAGTCAGATGGGCCATTAGATGATAGAGGGGTAAAAGGGACACTAAGAGGGGACAAGGCCATAGCGGAGAGACTGAATGAATTTTTTGCTTGGGTCTTTACTGAGCAAGATGTAGGGATGTTACCCATGACTGAAGTGGTATTTAAAGGTGATACTCCAGAAGAATTGAAAGAAATATTGATACACCGGGAAGATGTATTACAACTATTAGATAAATTGAAGAGTAGCAAATCACCTGGACCAGATGGTATATATCCAAGGGTGTTGAAAGAACTGAAATATGAGATTGCAAACCTGCTATTAGTAATCTGTGAACTATCATTAAAATCATATGTCATACCTGAAGATTGGAGGATGGCCAATTTAACGCCAATTTTTAAAAAGGGTTCCAGGGGTGATCTGGGAAACTACAGATCAGTGCGCCTGATGTCAGTACCGGGAAAAATGGTAGAAACCATCATAAAGAACAAAATTACTGAACATGTAGATAGTCATGGCTTAATGGGAGACAGCCAACATGGCTTTAGACAAGGAAGATCTTGTCTTACTAATCTGTTATGTTTTTTTGAAGGTGTCAATAAACAGGTAGACAAAGGTGAGTCAGTTGATATAGTGTATCTGAACTTTCAGAAAGCCTTTGACAAGGTCCCTCATCAGAGACTTTTGGCAATACTAAAAAGTCATGGGACAGGAGGCAGTGTACTATTGTGGATCAGGAACTGGTTAAAAGATAGAAAGCAGAGTGTAGGGCTAAATGACCAGTTTTCCAAATGAAGAAAGGTGAATAGTGCAGTATCCTAGGGATCTGTGCTGGGTCCGCTGCTTTTTGACATATTCATAAATGACCTGGAAATGGGAATAACGAGTAGGGTTATCAAATTTGCAGATGACACAAAAACTATTTAAAGTTGTTAAAACCCATGAGGATTGCGGAAAATTGCAAGACGATCTTGATAAATTGGAAGACTGGGCATCCAAATGGCAGATGAAATTTACTGTGGACAAGTACAAAGTTATGCACCTAGGAAAGAACATCACAAACTATGGTTACACGATGCAAGGTTCCACATTAGGAACCACCACCCAGGAAAAAGATTTAATCGACATTATGGATAACATGTTAAAACCCTCCGCCCAGTGTGCAGCAGCGGCCAAGAGAGCAAATAGAATGCTTGGCATCATAAGGAAAGGAATGCAAAATAAAACAAAGGATATTATAATGCCTCTGTATCATTCCATGGTGTGACTGCACCTTGAATATTGTGTGCAATTCTGGTCGCCGTATCTTAAAAAGGATATAGCGCTATTAGAAAAGGTACAGAGAAGAGCCTCCAAAATGGTAAAGGGGATTGAAGGATACCACTATGAAGAGAGGCTAAAAAGGTTAGGGCTCTTCAACCTGGATAAGAGACGGCTGAGGGGAGATATGATAGAGGTCTATAAATTAATGAATGGAGTGGAATGGGTAAACGTAGATCGATTGCTTATGTCATCAGAATATAGAAAGACTAGGGGACATGCGATGAAGCTACAGGGTAACTTATTTAAGACTAATAAGAGAAAATATTTTTTCACTCAATGTGTAATCAAACTCTAGAATTTGTTACTGAAGGATGTAATAAATCTATTAGTGTAGCTGGGTTTAAAAAAGGTTTGGACAAGTTCCTGGAGGAAAGGTCCATAAATCATTATTAAAAGGGACCCATGATATCATTGCTTGACCCAATACAAGCATTGTGGAACCTGTGTCTTTTGGGGAAACTGCTAGTTATTTATGACCTTGATTGGCCACTGTTGGAAGCAGGATACTGGGCTTACTGGATCTTGGTCTGACCCAGAATGGTATATCTTATGTTCTTATGTACCCTCGCAGCAAAACAAAGTACACACCAAAAATGAGTGGTGTATGAAGGTCACAGGTGCTTTATTATCTGAAGAACCCCCTGACTTTATATATTATTGTTTTTACAAACAGAGTCTATACAGTGTGTTATTGATGTGTACCCCCTGAGGAAGGCGAAAGCCAAAATGCATAGATGTTCTTCAGATAATAAAACACCTGTGACCTTCATACACACTCATTTTTTGTGTGTACTTTCTATTAAATCTCTGTCCACTTCTCCTCCCTGTGAAGGAGATCTGTGTATCACACCAATGCAAATGGATAGACAAGTAGGATGCATCAGCCATGCCTGGTGACATCATCAAATGGCGCTGCAGATCGAAGTGCTCTCCTATAACTCTGCCTTTCTGAGCATGTGCCCAGGTGTCCCTAACCCCTGGCCTGCTCCTGCCTGGCAGTCTTGTTTCTTCCACCCAGTCAGAAGGATGGAATACCAGCTCTCCTCTAAACTACATCTACCTTCAAGAATGACCAAGGAAAAACTCAAACATGCCCCAAATGCAGGAAGAAAATGAACTCCATTGATGCCCATTACCGTTGTGTGAGATGTCTCTGAGAATCCCATTGGGTGGAAGACTGCCCTCACCATGCAAAGATGTCTCTCAGAGCCTGTCGCTCTTGAAGCCATGTCCTGCAGGAATTCCTGGACTCCACAGCCATAGACAGATCTGGTGGGCATCTGCACAAGTGCCCCCAGGGCCTCCATCTCCTGCACAATACAGCCTCTGAGACCCCCATCAGCTGCCACTGAACCCTCCAGGCCCGATCATTGATCTTCCAGGGCTCCAGTCATGATGCCCGTTCTTCCAGTGGCAGGCTCAGTTCCTGAACCGGGCCCTGCAGCCTTAGCTCTGCCTACTGCTGATGCTATTGTCAACAACATGACGATGGACATCGTCATCGCACCGAGAGGGGAAGCCCTGAATGGCACAGAGACTGCAGCAATGCTGAGGAAGCCTCCTGCCCCCCGTGCGGCTCATGACTCCAGCAAAAGAAAATGTCAGATCAGCAGCAGCACATGTGGCTCCTGCAGCAGCTACAGGTGCTGGGAGAGAAACCACCATGGGAAGCACAGTTCAAGGAGAAGAAGGAGCATCTCCTCCAACTGGAGCAGCCCATACACCATGGGCAACCCACTCCAGCACCTTCCTGCACAAACAAGGTCCACAATAAGTCTACCCATGACTGAAGTCCACCGGCCCATGCCCAGCAAACTCATCCTCCTTATCCCAACCCTCAGCCATGCTGGATCTGCTGGCCAGGTTTCTGGAGCAGCACACCTCCCAAATGCTCCATTCTCCACAGTGCAACCCAGCCATGCCTCTGCCAGTGGAACAGGCACCACCATCCAGGACTTCCTCGCCCCTAGCATCTCCCTTGCCCACCGGGTTCTCACCCAGGCCTCTATCAACCAACAGTGAAGGGGAGGAAGCAGCCATCATGGGCTCCTCTGGAAGCTATGAATGCCCCTCAGATTCTGGAGACTCCCCATAGAACCCTCACTACCACCTCCACCAAAGCCCTCGTCCCTGAAGGACCTCATTTACCCAAAGTTCCTCCAGAAACTTTCTACCTACCACACACTGTAACCGCCCAACACACTGGACCCCAGGAACGAGGTCCTCAGACTTATGAAATAGCTTGATGCACCCAAATCTGTCATTGCCATCCCAGTCCACAAGCTGCTGCTTGACAACCTTGCACATGTCCAGCAGACACCATCCTCCACTCCTGCCACCTCCAGAAGGACCAAAGCGAAATACCAGGTGCAAGCACCCCAAGATTCCAGAAGGCACAACTTCCCCACCAATCCATCGTGTTGGAGTCGGCTCTGAAATGGGTGAAGGCATCCTGCACACATGCCAAGGCATTTCCCGGCAAGGATCATAAGATCCTAAATGACTTTGACAAGAAGGCATACCAGGTAGCGATATTCAGAGTGAGGATCTCCTCACATCTTTTCCAGCACATGCTGTACCAAAATGCACTGCTTGAAACCCTCAATGACACCATCGACACACTACCCCAGGAATCCAAGGCTGCCATTTCTCCCCTCCTGGGGGACTTGGGCAAGTGAAGCAAGCATTTGATGCACTCAGCCTTCAATGTCTCGACTCAACTGCCCAATCAGCGACAGCGGCCATCGCTGCCAGGCATACCATTTGGCTCAGGGCCTCCAGATTCTGGGAAGGCACGCACATGCGCCTGGCCAATGCTCCCTGCATGGGAGACAATCTCTTCAGAGAAAAGGTCAAAGAGACTGAAAGACATGAAGGACCACTTCACAACCTTCCAGACTCTGTCCTCTGATGGCCTTGAGTGCAATTCCAGTTACAGGAAGATGCAAAGTGCCTACCATAGGAAGTCTTATCCCACATCAAAGCGCTAACCAGCCATACTACAAATGGCAACCTCAGTGCTCCAAGCAACAGTTGTACCACCAATACCAGCAAAAACCAAGACAGAGGGACAGCCGGCAGCAGAAGCAATCCACAGTGCCTTCGGGGAAAAGCATCCCCTCCTTTTGATGCCATGGCCCAAAGGAAGCATGGGTGACAATAACCACTGACAAATGAGTCCTGAAAACCATAAGCGAAGGATACCACATCAGATTCACCAAGACCCCTCACCAAAGGACAGTCCCCGACAGTCGCACCCCTGAACACTTGCTCGCTACCATGGAGTCAGAGATTCATGGCCTGCTAGCAGCCAAGGAAAAACACATAGAGTAAGATGTGACTGAAAAAGTCCTTTATTTGCAAAGTCCTTTATTTGCAAACTTGGTTTTTTGCGAGTATTGTGTGTTCCCTAAGGATCTGCTAGCAGCCAAGGCCATAGAATGGGTACCACCCACCAAGATCAACTGCCCTTTCTACTCCAGAGACTTCCTCACTCCCAAGAAGTCCGGGGGTGTATGCTCCATCCTCGACCATCGCCAGCACAACAAATTGATTCACAAGGAGTGGTTCCACATGTACTCCCTGGGATCCATTCTGCCACTCCTACAACCTAATGAATGGCTCACATCCCTGGGCCTCCAGGATGCCTCTTCTTATATTTCCATCCATCCAGCACACCATCAGTACTTGTGTTTCTGTGTCATGGATCCCCACTACCAATACAGAGTATTCCCCTTCGAACTCTCACCAAGTGCATTGCAGTGGAAGCCACGCACTTCTGCAAATCTGGGGTCGGTGTGTTTCCCTATCTGGATGACTGGCTCATCACTGTCCCCTTGAAGCTGGAAATGGAGAGCTCATTCCAATGCATGGTCACTATGCTGTCATAGCTGGGCTTCCTAATCAACTACAAGAAGTCCCATCTCCAGCCTACACAGTCTCTAGAATTCATTGGTGCTGCTCAACACATGCCCAAAGTAAAGGCTTTCCTGCCAAAATGCAGAGCAGACACCATCATCTCCTTGGCACAATCCATGTGAACCTCAACAGATGCTTCAGCCAGGATGCTACTGCAGCTCCTGGGTCACATGGTGGCGACAACCCAGGTCATCCTACTTGCAAAGCTACACATACAGAACCTCCAATGGCACCTCCACTGCAATTAGAATCAGTACTACCAACCTCTATCCCACAGGGTCAACATAGACTGGGGCACCCAGATGGCCCTAAACTGGCAGATGTATCACGATCACCTCATCAAGAGAAGGCCTTTCCAACCACCCCAGCACAACCTGGTCATCACTACAAACACCTCCTCAACCAGCTGGGGAGCATGCCTCCGGCAGCTTCACATGCAAGGGGCCGCTATCACATCAATCTACTACAGCTGCAGGCGGTCAGTATGTCCTGCAAGCCTTCGAGTCATGGATCTCCAACAAGGTGGTACTGATTCAAACAGACAACCAAGTAGCAATGTTCTACATCAACAAACAAGGGGGCATGGGGTCCCTTCTTTTTGCCGGGAAGCCCACAAAACCTGGACCCTTGTCCTGACCAAGAGCTACTTTCTGCAAGCCTCCTACCTACCGAGCGTGCTCCACCAGCTGGTAGACAGCCTCAGTCACTAGCTGCAATCCCATGAGTGGTCCCTCGATTCCTGGATTGCCAACTCCCTGTTCCAGCAGTGGGGCTGGGCCAGTATCGACCTCTTTGCCCACCCATCCAACATGAAGTGCCTACAATTCTGTTCCTGGCCCCTCCCAGCAAACAGTCTGGCAACAGATGCATTTGACCTTCATTGGGGCAACCTAGGCCTCCTGTACACCTACCCTCCTCTACTGCCTCATCTTCAGGATCATCCAGAAAATCATCTCTGATGGGGTGACATTCATCCTCATCATCCTCTAGTGGCCAAGGCAGATATGGCTCCTCTATCTCCAGCAGCTTGCCATCACCTTGCTGCTATTGCTACCCCTGGCTCCCATCCTCATCACTCAGGATGGGGTAACACACTCTACCCTAACCTAGCAATGCTCACATTGACTGCCTGGAAATTTAGATGGCACAGCTGTCCGCCCTTCACCTCACCAAAGAAGTCCAACACTTTATCCTCACATCCAGGTGGGAGTCCACCCAAAAATCCTACTCCCTGACATGGAAATGATTTGACTCCTGGTGCTCAGTGGCAGGGCTGGAGCTGCTGTCTTGCCCCCTGCCACTTGTCCTACAGTATCTTATCATATTCGCCCATGCAGGGCTTAAAGCCTCATCCATCAAGGTCCACCTGTCTGCCATCGCTACTCTCCATGACCGCCTCGATGGCCAGCCAATCTTCTCGCACCTGCTGGTTTCCCAGTTCATGAAGGGCTTGGCCAACCTATGACCCACTATACATCGACTGGTGCCCCTTGGGATCTGAACATCATCCTGAAACAACTCATTCAAGACCCGTTTGAGCCCCTCCAAGAAGTGCCGCTCAAGTACACTACATGGAAGACCCTCTTCCTCATTGCCATCACCTCAGCCCGATGAGTGAGTGAGCTGAAAACACTGATGGCTCACCTTCTGTACACCCTATATCTACCTGGACTATGCCACCCTCAGGATGCATCCCAGGTTCATTCCCAAGGTGGCATCCCCCTTTCACATCAACCAGACCAACAAACTCCCCATGTTCTACCCAAAACTGCACAACACACTGGAGGAGCATCACCTCCACATCCTAGACTGTGCGTGGGCACTACACACCTACCTTGAGAGGACAGTGGCCCATCGACAAGGGGTCCAACTCTTTGTCTCCTGCCTGCTGGACCATTGTAGGTCAACCATTGCTGTAATTGTTATTGCTCACTCATAGTATATGTGGTACTGTTAATAAATCCTTCACTGCAATGTCCCATGTTGGCTATCAGTCTAGAATGTGGCTTTGTCTTACCTCAGCTCAAGCGGGCCACACGGCCATGGCTAGGGAGTCACCAGGTGTGGCTAACACATCCTGCTCATCCATGGAGAAAGCAAAGTCACTTGTCTGTAACAGGGTTTTTAGCAAACTGAGAAGGCCAGGATCATAGCCACACTAATATCATAGCCCGAAAGGATGTCATTCCTACCCCTGTGAATTGATAGAATTTATTCCAATGTTATCTTCTCTTCATCCCAAACAAAATACAAAATTAAATTTAAAGGATCGGAAAACTTACACAGTCTGTTGAAGCTCCCAGAAGGAAGATCTCTCATAAAGTGGTCTGCATAATTCTCCTAAGGGCATAGAAGCAGAAAAGTGAGTTGAAACTTTCATTTTCAAAAACAGGAGCACAGCGCAATAACTGAAGACTCCAGTTTCCTGTGGTTTACTCCTTTGCAGTTCTAAAGTAAGAAATACCTAGGGGTCTTACCAAACATATTGTGAATTTCGCATGCTGTTCTACAAGGGCTTAATAGCACAGAGATCGCTACTGACAAAGTAGGGCTCCAGATTATACAGATGTACCATAGTTACACAACGACTCCATGTCAGTATGCTTCACTGTCCTGTTCCTATGGCTTTGCTGTTGCATTGTCCAAGTGTATGAGATTATGTTCTACATGTGCACTTATGCCTGCGAGCATACAGCCTTGGGACCTCTGTGTAAGCATCATGAAGGGGCATAGCAATTGCAAACCTGGAGGAGATGGTATTCTCTGCACTTTACTATGTCACACATCCTCCACCATGCTGCCGATTGGACGTCGGGGGTGGAAGCGGAAGCTGCTCGCCCCTCCCACTCCCCCCACCAAGGCCCAATCGGGGCGCCACAGTCTTCACTTAAATGCTGGACCCGGTAGGCGGGGCTGCGCCTGGTGGGCCCGCGCCTCAGGGCCACGCCAAAGGGCCCTTTGGTGTGGCCCTTAGGCGGGGCACGAATGGCGGGGTCACCTTTCATCCCTCACAGATGACTGCAATCGCAGGAGAGGGATGGATGGTGGCAGTCATCGCAGATCCTAGGTTGGTGTCCCTCATCAGGAGCGGAGCTGACCAGTCAGCGGAGGATGAACTGCCTCATGGTTGGTCCCGTTTACCGCTATATTTATTGTAGTTTGGGTGTAATGTAATTTATGTACCGTGGTTCATGTTGTTGTGTTTTCCCCATGTGATGTTTTCCCACTTTCATGTATCCTTACCTTTGTATAACTTTGTATTGTTTTGTGACCGCTTTGATTGAAGGAAAAAGCTGGATACAAGACTTGTTAAATAAATAAATCAGCGAGATGCAGTCTGCGGTGCGGTGCAGATGACAACCGAGCAAATACACAGAGCACTGGACAGAATGATCTGCTGCCATGCTTGAAGGGTGAGCAGTTGACAGGAGAATAGTAGCTAGTCTGAAGTCTAGATGACCCCACCAGCAGGAAGCCTGTCTTGGGATGCAAAGTCTACAGGTTTGAGTCCTGCCTGTGGGAACAATGGAGAAGAGACAAGTGAGTAGTCCTTGCGGCTGGTTGTATTAATCATGGAGCATCAATTAAAGGCTAATCATAGGCCATGTGCTTCACCTCCAGTGGCCAAAATATAGTCCATTCCCAAACACAGCGCAAATTACAGATATTTCCCCTTTTATTAACCAGAAGCCACATATAGTACTCTCACATATATATATGTAATATTGTCCCTGCTGCCCTCTCATCCTCCTTGCTGGAGCGCTTAGAGAGGAAATGTGTGCCTTCAGCAGCTGAAGACTTGCAGCCAAGACATGCATCTCTGTTCTGAGTCTCTTAAGGTGAATGATCATGAGGTCCAGTGACCTTGCAAGTGCAATGAAGCCCTGCTGCACCATCCACTTAATGGAGGTAAGATACAGCAGGACTTCACCATTTTCTGTGGGCTGAGGGGGCTGCACAGGCATGGCTGGGTACCAGGCTGCACTAGCTGCACATTCATGTGGTGCTCATGTTGTGCATCTAGTGCGCCTGCCACCCCTACCTCACCCTTCCCTCCTCCGCCTCTTGAATCTCCCCCTGCCCATTCCTCTCACTTCCCCATTCTGTTGCTTCCCTTCCTCTAAACACCCCCCCCCCCCAAAACCATGACCCCTCCTTAGATAGTTCCCCCTCCTCTATCTCTGCCTAGTACTCCAGGACAGACTTGAAACTGCTGCCTTTCCCCCTCTTCTGGCAGGCATCTAGTCAGCTCATGCCCATTAGTCAGGGCAAAGGCCCAGTCAATCTTGTTACAGCTGCTTCCCCCCCTAGGCTGTGGTCCTGCAGCCATTCAATGAGGCCATGCTCCTCCTCTAGGGTGAAGACCACATCATCACTAAGGAGGTCCACTACCTCCATCAACTTCTCAGATGATGATGGTGAGGCTAACTGCCTAGCAGCTGAGTTGCTGCTGCTCATGCCGTTGCAGCTGCTAACACTGCTGCTTTAGTCCAGCCAGGGTGAGCCTGTAGGTGTGTCCTGCACTTGACCCTGTGAAAGCTGTTGATTGGCCAGCTGCTACTGCTGCTACATGTCTATCCTTGTCTGTGGTGGCAGTTCCAGTCTGTCTGGTGGCGGAAGGGGGGCTGCTGATGCACTTCCTCTGGCTGGCTGGTTGGTTGCTGCTCTTCTGCTGGCTGGTCTGGTAGCTGGTCATGGTATGGCCATGGTGACTGCTGCTTCAGGTCAGGTGGGGGGTGGGGATTGATCATCCCCTGCTGCTGCTGCTCATGTGAGAGATAGATGTCACACATTAGTCACTACTACTAGACACACAACAACAGACTGCATTCATTTACAGATGCTGGTGATGCTTGTGTACAGTTCTGATTGGTCACCAAGCATACTTTACCTATGCCTGTGAGTGAGTATGAACTACATCACAGGCACATCTCTCACATGAACTGGCTTCTCTTGCAATCACCATGTGCACAGCCATTCCCTCCATGACTCTCAGAACTGCACTCTGTGCCTTGGTGACCCAGTCTGTGGATCTTTGACCCATACTTCTTCTCCAACCACCAAGCCCTCCAAACGCAACTCCACATCTCCATGCAGCATCCCTTCCATATATTTTGTTGGCCCTATCCCCTGCTATATGGTCCTTTGGACCTGTACTATGCCCATTACTGCAGCTCTGCAGGCCTCTGTCTGAGCACTAGCCTTCCTACATATTCATGCCCATTGTAATATTGCATCTGCTGGACCTGCATGCCATTCCCCATTGTTCATGCCAGCTACTGGCATGCATCTCTTGTCCATGTGCTGTTCTGATGTTGCACCAGGGGAACTCTCTCTTATTGCAACTCTCTGCACCATGCATCATGATTTACCATGCTCCTGATGGACCTGTCAATGTATCTGCTACAGCAAGTGGAGTTTGGTCCTCCTCATCGCACCGTAATGGACCTTGATCAACTCTAGGTCCCTCAGTATGTGGGGAGAGGGGTAGGATATAATGCTTAGCATTTACCACTTTCTGGCTGTTTCCCCCCCCCCCCTGTTTTGCCCCAGACTCTGTGCAGCATTTCTGGGGTGGGGGGAGTTTCCATGCACAAGTGTGCCTGCACCCTACAATGGCAGCCTGCAGTCCCACTGCTCCCAGATGTTACCTGCATCCTTTCTCATCCCTGTTGACACCCTTGTCCTTTGCATATCTCCTGCACAACTCTTGCTCATCACTGAGGGCTGCTATTTGTATATTCTTTGCCCACACTGTGGCTGATGAACCAAGTTGCAACCCTTGTGTGCCTGTTCCACCTGAACCATGTGTACATTGTGCAATGCTATAGCACCAGCAGGAATATGGCATGCTCATTGGACCAAATGTGAGCCCACACACATATCAATGCCATTACACGGACATATGGCAAGGCAGTTGCAGCATTACTCTGGTGCCCCAGCGACCACATGCAAACAATCTTCCATGCAACTGTTCCTACCTTGCATGTGTTTTGCCCCCTGATTCTATGCCACCACAGGACCTGCCCATGTGTACCTGAACTCACTCCCTGGGTGCTTTGGTGCATTGGCTTATCCATGTACACACCTCTCTCTCTCTGTGCCGCTCAGCTGGCTGCTGTGGCTCAGCAAGATCCCCATAGTGGTGTCTCAGGAATGGGACAGCCTTCATTGCTCCTTTTTTCACTTTCTCATGTCTGCCTCACTTCCCTGTCTGCCAACTATGTATCTGCCTGCTGCAACACATCCCCCCAGTGTGCAGTTGCCTTGGTTGACTCACTGTAGCCAGGGTGGAACAGATGTGCTCCCAGACCCTTCTTGTTGCAGAGTATGGGCACCTGCAGAGTTGCAGGGGAAACAAAACGTCTTCCTCCTCTAGGGCAAGCCTGAAGAGTAGCAGGCTTGCTTCCATGCTAAAGTTAGCCTGCCTGGTGACAATCATGTTCTCTCTCTTGTATCTGCTGTGCAGATTGTGGTGAGGTTCCCTGGGTAGGAGAAGATCACATCCTGATTCCTGTTGCACGTGCATTTCTCCCTTTGTGTTGCACATGCAGCCTTATCTTGCAATGGCTTGCATGTTTACAGCCATGTTCACGATGGTGCCACTCAAGCATGTCCCCACTACCCATTCCCATTCGTGCAGATGTCTTCTCCAGCGACAGACATCCATGTCTATATTCCTGGAAACCCACACTGCTATTTTATATGTGCCAAGATCATTTGGAACATGTTTGTGAAATTGCCATTGCACCAATGACATTTATATCTCGTACTTCCATGTCTCCTGGGTGGCCTACACATTCTTTCTAAAATGTGCCTTCACGAGAATAACACATAATGGCAAGGGCAAAATACTTCTTATGCTTGTGTTATATTAAGCAAAGCCTTGCTAAAGCTTAATAATATGTCTAATACCATCTGCACACTGTTAGCTGATTTCAGAAATTGATTTCATTTCTGATTTGTGATTGAAGAATGTTAGCAGTAAACGCACTTCTTTCCCTCCTCCCCACCACAGCCTGCCTGCATAAGATAAGTGCAAGAGGTTCTATGTCCACTGCTACAGGGAAGCCTGGTGGCAACACAATTACAGCACTGAATCTGTTTAAACAGGAATCTAACTTGCACCTTAAAAGCTTTCGCAGACACTTCAACCAAAATTTGCCATGTGTCCCTGCCTTTAGGCTGAGTATCCCAAGAATGAACTTTTTATTCTTTTTAAGCTTCCACATGATAAAAAAAAATACCTTCTCTGTTGATAGAAAATGCTAACATTACGTTTGTCCACATTTCTCTTTAGATGAATATAACACCATGTTTTAATAATCAATGTAAAAATGAAGCAATTTAATACCTTTGTTAATGCAATAGATAATAGGTTCCGAGAAACTGGTACCGTAATTATAGCTAAGCTACCTAACAACTGAATATCTTTTTCCTTGAAGTTAAACTCCTGAAGCAAAAAGTCATAGCGATAAATATCAAGGTGCTGGTTACTAATCCCAGAGCCAATAGCTTTAGGATAATTTCTGTTGTAAGCTGCATTCTCTTGGTTTCCTTTGATACTAATATGATGAAAAGAGTTTGGACACATAGTGCATGTACAGCAGTTATGATGGGAAGCAGTAGAAGAGACAGTGGAAACATCACAGAAACATGGCAGGGGTAACATCTGATCATTTTAATGGTTGTCTTTTTTGTTTGTTTGTTTTATCAGAACTTGCTTGTTCCAGTTTGCCTCTTTTTCCATGCTTATGAAAGCCATGGACTTCAAAATGTTTGGAGAAATTCAGCCACATTCATAGAAACATAAAATATAACTGTGGATAAACATCAGAGTCCATGTATTCTCTGGCTTTCATTTCATTTCCTCTCAACCACAAACTCACTATGTTTATCCCCTTATTTCTTGAATTTCATTACTTGTTTTGCCTACATTACCACCTCTAGTGGGAGGCAGTTTCATTAGCCACCAAGCCTTGTCTGAAAAATTATTTTATGGAAAGACAGAAAATCATGACAGATAAGGACCACAATGCCCATCAAATCTGCAGTATCGTAGACTAGAGACATGCAGTCATTTGAAATGACATATGTTGGAATCACTGTAATGTGTACTTTGCTAAGCTTGGACAGAACAACTCAGGAGTCCTTCTTAGCCCTTCTGCCATTATGAGGATCCATGTGTGATTATAGGTCACAGCAGGGCCGGCCCGTCCATTGAGCAAGAATGTTTTTTGCACAGGGCCCCGCGTTTCAGGGGGCCCCGCGCAAAAAACATTCTTCAGCATCCCAAGTTTAAAAAAAAAAACCAGCTGCTTCTGCTGCGGCAGCATCAAGAGTGCTGCCGCGGGGCCCCCCCTGCCCGGCAGAGCCTCCCTGCATCATAGGCTAGCGTTGAATCCCCGAACGCGGGCTTCTTTCAGAGCCGCGAGAGTTTCCTTTCTCGCGGCTCTGTTAATCCCGCCGGGGATTTCAGCCCCGGTGGGATTAACAGAGCCGCGAGAAAGGAAACTCTCGCGGCTCTGAAAGAAGCCCGCGTTCGGGGATTCAACGCTAGCCTACGATGCAGGGAGGATCTGCCGGGCAGGGGGGGCCCCGCGGCGGCACTCTTGATGCTGCCGTGGCAGAAGCAGCTGTTTTTTTTTATTTTTTAATTTGGGATGATAGGGGGGAAGGGGGTTTAGGACTGGTAATGGGCTATGGGGGGGGGAGGCTAAGACTGGAAGTGGGCTGATGGGGGGTTAGGACTGGTAATGGGCGATGGGGGGCTAAGACTGGAAATGGGCTGATGGGGAGGGTAAGGACTGGTAATGGGTTATGGGGGGGGGGCTAAGACTGGAAGTGGGCTGATGGGGGAGGGTTAGGACTAGTAATGGGCCATGGGGGGTGCTAAGACTGGAAGTGGGCTGATGGGGGGGTTAGGACTGGTAATGGGCTATGGGGGGGGCTAAGACTGGAAATGGGCTGATGGGGGGTTAGGACTGGTAATGGGTTATGGGGGGGCTAAGACTGGAAATGGGCTGATGGGGGGTTAGGACTGGTAATTGGCTATGGGGGGGCTAAGACTGGAAATGGGCTGATGGGGGAGGGTTAGGACTAGTAATGGGCCACGGGGTGACCTAATACTGGAAGTGGGCTGATGGGGAGGTGTAGGACTGGTAATGGGTTATGGGGGGGCTAAGACTGGAAATGGGCTGATGGGGGTTAGGACTGGTAATGGGCTATGGGAGGGGTTAGGACTGGTAATGAGCTGATGGGGGATTAGGACTGATAATGGGCTATGGGGGGCTAAGACTGGAAATAGGCTGATGGGGGGGCTAGGCCTGGAAATAGGGTGATGGGGGGTTAGGATGTAATGGGCTGATGGGGGGTTAGGACTAGTAATGGGCTATGGGGGGGCTAGGACTGGAAATGGGCTGATGGGGGGTTAGGACTAGTAATGGGCTGGGGGGCTAAGACTGTTAATGGGCTGGGGGGTTGCTAGGACTGGAAATGGGCTGAGTGGAAGGAGGGCTTGAACTGCAGATAGCTGATGGGGATGGGGGCTTGGAATGGAAATGGGTTGTGAGGGGGAGGGAGCTAGGACTGGAAATGGGTGAGTGGGGGGGCTAGGACAGGAAATGGGCTGATGGAGGGGCTAGAATAGGACTGGAAATTGGCTGTTGGGGGGGTGCTAAGATTGGAAATGGGCTGTGGTGGTGGTTTGGATTGAAATGGACTCATGAAGGGGCTAGAACTGGAAGTAGGCTCATGGGGGCTTGGATTGGAAATGGGCTGAGTGGAGGGGAGCTAGGATTTGACATGGGCTGATGGGCTCATGGGGGGCTGGGATTGGAAATGAGCTGATGGAGGGACTCAGATGGGACTGGAAATAAATGGGGGAGCTAGGACTGGAAATAGGTTGATGGTGGGTCTAGGATAGGACTGGAAATGGGCTTATGGGGGGCTAGGACTGGAAATGGGCTGATGCGGGGACTAGAAGGGAGCGGATGCTGGGTGGGACTGGAACTAGAATGGAGCTGATGTTGGGGGAGGATTAGAATGGGATGGAGCTGGGAGAGTGAAATGGAGAAGGAAAAAATATTTTGTGTGGGAGGGAAGACAAATCTACAATTGGCCGGATATTGGGAGAGTAAGTGGGGATTGAGAATGGAGGGGTAAAATTTGAGTAGATGAAATAGGAATGAGGAAAGAGCAAAAGGAGAAAGATTAGTATGTTAAAGCAGATGTAGAGAGAGAATGGAAAAAAAACTAGAAGAGAGAAGAAAGGACAAATGGACAGCAGATGATGGAGAGTTAGCAGAAGACACGAAGAAACCAGAAGAAAGTGGCTGGAGTAATTGCAACTGAAAAAAAATGCACAATAGGCAGAAAAATATCTCTTTATTTTGAATTTATTAACTGGAATTTATCAGCTCTGGGAAATGTGCATCATTAACGTCTGTGTTTTGTTTAGTACAAGAGGAAATTAATTTATAGTTTTATTTCTACAGTGGTGTTGTACATTCCAAGTTTGGCTTTTGGGATTCCCAGTTTAATTATTGTCTTCCTGTTTCTAAATTGTGATTCCTTGTTTGGTGATGGTCTATGTTCTGCATGTGTAACTGAGCTGAGGTATTCTGTTTATGTAATTCCTATTTGACATTGCCACTTGTTCTCTTTCCCCAGTAGGTCATGTATTGTTGTTCTCTGAAATGTATTGGTTTAATATTTGCAGCGTTTCCTTTTGATAGTTAGGGTATGGTGCTTTATGAGTCCTGGTAGTGCTGTTAGGATACGGCGGGTTTGCTATGGGTTCTAAATGGGCAGTGTTTGTAGTAGTTCCTAATGTGTCTGGCGGTTGGCACTGGATTATAGTAATGTAGAAGTCTTTTAGTCTTTCTTTATTCATACATGCATGGCATGTTTACTAAAAGTTAGTGTATGGTAACATTATGCAAATATTTATGCAAATGAGGCCCCTTATGCAAATGAGGTCCCGCACCGAGTATCCGCACATGGCCCCGCACCCCCCTTGGGCCGCCCCTGGGTCACAGTAATGGCTCACATAGCTGTCTGGGGACTCTGCAGATCTGAAGTCGCTCTCACAAAAATTAACCTTTAATCACATTTTTATTTAGCACAGTTACTTATTCCAAGCTATTATAACCAATTGGCAAAAATATCATGTCTTTTGAAACATTACTCTTATCAGTTTCTCCCTTTCAACAAACATTTCCCTCCAGGCCAGTTCAAGTCGTATTTGGAGAACTCCGTTTTGTATGGTATACCTCCCACCATAGCATAACTGCACAAAAATTGCTGCAACTTCCCATTGCTTCAAAAGGACAAGCCAAAATAAAATTAACAAAAAAACAAAAAAAAAACCCAAATGTAAATGCTTTAGTTGTTGTTGTTAAGTGCTGTCGAGTCAGTGTCGACTCATGGCAACCCTCTGGATAGCTGTCCTAAACTGTGTTTGGGCCTCCAGTCAGGTGGATCATTGTTGACAGAGTAACACCCATAACTGCTATTATGTATCAATCCATCTCATTGCTGGCCTTCCTCTTTTGTGTTGTAGGCAGCTGCCAACAAAACTCAATACCTTGCTCTGTATATCCCATCTCTTCTGAGTCTGGGCAAGCAAGTAATGCATATGAGCATCTCCTTCCTTCCTATCTTCAGTTCCTCTTAGAGCTCTCTGTTCCCAACACAGAGGGTTTGCTAGAGAATCTTGCCCTCCCCACTGGGGCACTAAAAATCATTTTATATGCTCCAAAGTGAATGGACTCTTCTCCCCCAATCATGACTTGTCCTGCTCCTGGTGGATCTGCTGATATACCGCCTTGAGGTTTGCTGAGTCTTGCTCTGTCTGTTCTTCTCCCCGACCCTAATATTTCTCTGGTATGATTGATTTTACCTATCCTATTGATAACAGAGCTCTTTTCTAGCTCTTATTTTAATGTTGCTGTTTTTTTAAATTTTGTATACTGCTCTGCTGTACCAGAAAGGGCGGTTAATCAAACTTAATAAACCATAACCATAACTATTCTCTTTCCTTCAAAAGATTTTTCCCTAAAGATGTAGGGAGCCTCTCAAAATTATCTGGAGTTCTTTTACTCTCTTCCATACCACACAAAGGAAATGTCCCACGTCATTTCATATTGTTTTTAATCCAAAACAGGAAAAACAAAACTTTTGTGGTCTTTCCCAAGTTGCCAGTACTGTGCACTATTTCTCAAAAGCATGCACAATTGCTCAATAGAGTGTGCTGTTGAGCAATAGTATGCATTTGTGAGAGATATTGTGTACTATTGACAACATTGCCCCTGAAACAAAAACAAATTAAAGAAACCAATCACATAAACAACATGGGAAACCAAACAAAATGAAATATTTTAGGCTGCACACCCCTAATTTTTGGGCTGCACTTGATGACCTGCATCACCTTCACTTTCTTGCATATCCTCTATACATATCTCATACTTTCTTGAATTCTGTTATTGATTAAGAACATAAGATATGCCATACTGGGTCAGACCAAAGTCCATCAAGCCCAGTATCCTGTTTCCAACAGTGGCCAATCTAGGTCATATGTACCAAGTAGTTTCCCCAAAAGACACAGGTTCCACAATGCTTGTAATGGGTCAAGCATTGACATCCTGGGTCCCTTCTTAATAATGGTTTATGGACCTTTCCTCCAGGAACTTGTCCAAGCCTTTTTTAAACCCAGCTACACTAATAGCCTTTATTACATCCTCCGGTAACAAATTCCAGAGTCTGATTACACGTTGAGTGAAAAAATATTTTCTTTTATTAGTCTTAAATAGCTACCTGTAGCTTCATTGCATGTCCCCTAGTCTTTCTATATTCTGATAACATAAACAATCAATCTACGTTTACCCGTTCCACTCCATTCATTAATTTATAGACTTCTATCATATCTCCCCTCAGCCGTCTCTTTTCCAGGTTAAAGAGCCCTAACCTTTTTAGCCTTTCTTCATAGGAGTATCCTTCCATCCCCTTTACCATTTTGGTGGCTCTTCTCTGAACCTTTTCTAATAACGCTATATCCTTTTTAAGATACGGCGACCAGAATTGCACACAATATTCAAGGTGCGGTCTCACCATGAAACGATATAGAGGCATTATAATATCTTTTGTTTTATTTTCCACTCCTTTCCTTATCATACCTAGCATTCTATTTGCTCTCTTGGCCACCGCTGCACACTGGGCCGAGGGTTTTAACATGTTATCCACAATGACGCCTAAATCTTTTCCTGGGTGGTGGTTCCTAATGTGGAACCTTGCATCGTGTAACCATAGTTTGGGTTGTTCTTCCCTAGGTGCATAACTTTGCACTTGTCCACATTCTATTTCATCTGCCATTTTGATGGCCAGTCTTCCAATTTATCAAGATCCTCTTGCAATTTTCCACAATCTTCTTGGGTTTTAACAACTTTAAATAGTTTTGTGTCATCTGCAAATTTGATAACCTCACTCGTTATTCCCCTTTCCAGGTCATTTATGAATATGTTAAAAAGCAGCGGACCCAGCACAGATCCCTGGGGTACACCACCATTCACCTTTCTCCATTGAGAAAATTGGTCATTTAGCCCTACCCTCTGCTTTCTATCTTTTAACCAGTTCCCGATCCACAATAGTACACTGCCTCCTATCCCATGACTCTTTAGTTTTGCCAAAAGTCTCTGATGAGAGACCTTGTCAAAGGCTTTCTAAAAGCCAGACCGACTCACCTTTGTCCACCTGTTTATTCACACCTTCAAAAAAACATAACAGATTAGTAAGACAAGATCTTCCTTGTCTAAAGCCATGTTGCCTGTTTCCCATTAGGCCATGACTATCTACATGCTGAGTAATTTTATTCTTTATGATGGTTTCTACCATTTTTCCAAGTACTGACGTCAGGCTCACCATTCTGTAGTTTCCCGGATCACCCCTGGAACCCTTTTTAAAAATTGGAGTTACATTGGCGATCCTCCAATCTTCAGGTATTACAGATGATTTTAATGAAAATTCACAGATTACTGATAGCAGGTCTGCAATCTCATATTTCAGTTCTTTCAACACCCTTGGATGTATACCATCCAGCCCAGGTGATTTGCTACTCTTCAGTTTATCTAATAGTTGTAATACATCTTCTCAATGTATCGATATTTCCTTCAGTTCTTCTGCACCTTTAAATACCACTTTAGTCATGGGTAACATCCCTATATCTTTCTCAGTAAAGACCAAAACAAAGAATTCATTCAGTCTCTCCGCTATCGCCTTGTCACCTCTAAGTGCCCCTTTAATCCCTCTATCATCTAATGGACCAACTGACTCTCTCACAGGTTTTTTGCTATGAATGTACTTGACAAAGTCTTTATTTTGCGTTGTTGCTTCTGCAGCAAGCTTCTTCTCAAATTCTCCCTTTGCCTGCCTTATCAATGCCTTGCATTTGACTTGCCAGTGCTTGTGCTGTTTCCAGGTTTCATTGTTTGGCTCTTTTTTCCATTTCCTGAAAGATGCTTTTTTGGCAACAACAGCCTCTCTGACCTTACCTTTATACCATGCTGGCAGTTTTTTGGACTTCCTTCCACTTTTCTTAAAGCGTGGAATACAGCTGGTCTGGGCTTACAAGATAGTATTTTTCAACAACACCCAAGCTTGATGTAAGTCTTTAACCTTTGCAACTGCTCCTTTTAGTTTTTTCTTAACTATTTTCCTCATTTGGCCTCTGCCACCTCTGTTGGGAGATTGTTCCATCATATATCCAGTACTCTTTGTATGAAGAAATATTTCCGAATGGTACTTTTGATTCTACTCCCTTGTGAGCCTCATTCTTCTCTTTTTTACTACTTCTTTGTTATGCTGTTTGCAACCTTAATATTGCCTAGGGGTATAGGTACATACGAAGTAGGTATATAGATATATGGGGCCCGATTTTGATTAAGGCAAGCTATGCGCCATGTTGGTGCATAGCCTGCCCGCCAACCTCCTCAATCCGGATTTTCACTTCCGTGGCGATGGAAGAGAAAATCCAGGTTATGCTGGATGTGCCGGCAGCTGCTGATGCTAAGCAGGTAGCATCAATTTTTTATGCTACTCACGTAGGCCTTTCCTCCACCCCCGCTCCACCCCAGAACGCCCCCAACATGCCTCAATGCTAACTGCATAGCATCTGGGCGCATTAGGGACTTATCTGGGATTTTCAAAAGGCACTACCCATGTAGGTACCTTTCGAAAATCCCAGATAAGGCATTTACATGGGTAACTATTAGGGCAGTTACCCATTGAAATGCCTTTGAAAACGCCACCCATAATTCTTATTTTTTTGCAATATATGCGAAGAGTGGAGAGCAGGTGGCATGAGAGCAGGATTGACACTTATGCATGTATGTTATAAAATATGTGCATGCATATATACGTAGTCTTTCTAGCACACATACATGCATACAATTATTCCCATCTCAGAAGAGGTGTAAATATATGCACCTATTTACCCTGGGGTAACTTTATAAAGCCATATAAGTACATATATTGCCTAGGTAGCCTGCATAGAAATTACACTTCACATGGGTACTCATAGTAGATGTCAATAATTATGCGACTCTAGGTGAAGCATGAGGCACTGCAACATTTTTAAAACATTACATTTTATGCAAGAAAGCTTATGTTCATAAAATCTCTCTCAAAACCTTTCAGAAAGGTTCCATTATCTAAGTCAGTCTTTTCAGACAGAATCCTCTTCAGATTGTGGTGTATATGGGATGCTGCATACATTTACGCACAGTCAGTACAGCATAGATGAAAGATTCCTATGCATTTCCCACAATAGGATAACTATTTTCCTGCTCCTTTCCATTTTTAATAAGAAATATTCACGAAAATCATCACATGACAGTATTTGAAATGATTGCTGTCCATCTGTATACATGGTGGGTACAATGTAGGCAATGAAAGAAAAGCTTTCCCTTTGTGCTGACTAGGCATTTGCAGTCATTTGAAACACATTGGCATTGTCAGTGACGCCGCTATATTATTTCATGTCATTTTTTAATGAAAATGGATGAAAACACTCCAAATGTCGCTTCCATCTGTCATTAGCTCCATAGCGCTGTTTGCCATGTCGACAACATTTCTATTAATCCTCGAAACTTCCTCATCCTTTTCAATAACTTTATAATCATGTACGTACCGTTTCAGTATATTTTTCCATATACCATTAATGCATTGTTGAGTCACATCATCCCATGCCCAATCATGGTTCTTTATGCAGTGGTATATGTTGTACGCCTTCCAGAACTGCATTAGTGTCTTGCCAGTGTCATCAGTAGCATCAATAGCCTGTGCAAAGGTCCTCCTCAGGTAGTAGGCCTTGAAAGCTGCAATGACCTCCTGGTCCATTGGCTGGATTAATGAGGTGGTGTTTGGTAGGAGGAACACAATTTTGATGCTGCTGTAGAGGTCACCAATGAAAGGGGGATGTCCTGGAGCATTGCTGATAATTAAAATATTGAAAGGTATGCCTTGTTCCAAGCAGTACTTCTCCATTTCCCTGGCATAGCAATTGAGGGCATCCTGGATCTGCACTTGTATCATCCAGGACTTCCTATTTGATCTGTAAAAGACAGGTAAGGTATTTTTAACGTTCTTGAAAGCCCTGGGATTTTCACTATGCCAAATAGCAAAAGGCTTTAATTTGTAGCCAGCAATATTTCCTCCTAACAGCACTGTCACCCTGTCTTTATAAGCCTTAAAGCTTGGCATTGATTTGACCTCCTTATGGATGAATGTCCTTTCAGGCATTTGTTTCCAGAATAAGGCAGTTTCATCCACATTAAAAATTTGTTGAGCAAATAACCTCCCTCTACAATTCGCTTATCTAGGGTTTGGACAAAATCTTCTGCTGCCTTAGCATCAGCACTCACAGACTCACTACTCGCTTTTACATTATGCAGCGAAAACATTGTTTGACGTGCTTGAACCATCCAGAACTAGAGTTGAGATCGATATTGTAGTCTGGTCCTGCTCTTTCCTTGAACATTTTGAACATGCTTTGTGCCTTTGCAGTGATGGTCAACTTGCTGAGAGGAATTCGCTTCTGTGTTTGGTCCTCAGTCCAGGTCATGAGCAATTTTTCCATATCTGATATAGGTCCCTCTCGCATTTTCATAAGCCTTGTAGCTTTCAGTGGAGCCGATCCTTTAACCGCTTGGAGAATCTTTTCTTTGTTCTTAATGATAGTTGTTATCATCGACATCCCCTTATGCAACATGCCATATGCGATGATATGGGCATATTGTCAAAATGCCTATATCATGAGCTATAGTGTTCACTGGTTTTCCACTGTCATGCTGTTTAATAACTTTTTCATTCACTTCCAAATCATTACTATTCCTTTACTTCTTGCTGCTGTTATCAGTAGAAGTGGTTTTGCATTTGGGAGCCATGATGCATGAATTTTAAACAGAGAGGCAAACTTTTTATTGGTAAGTGAGTAAGTACACCCAGCTTCGCAATTGCAATTGCTTCTGGTTATGCCCACTATGCCCGCTACATCCTGCTCTCCAAGCATCGATGTATATGTGGTCAGACATTAGATGAATGAGCATTATGCAGCACACATCTGTAACTATATAACCAACTGATAGTTCTGCTTATTTCCTTAGAGATCTCTCTTTTACTGTTTTTTTCTCTTTGAGGTTCCCCGCTTGTGTAATTTCTTGCTAAATGATTTCCAATTTGTTGGAATTCCTTAGTTATACCTTATTTCTTATGCAAATACTTGCATACATGTTTGTATATATAAATGCATAAATATAAAATTTAAAAAAAATGAATTGAAAAATCCCACAAACAACATAGGAAACTAAACAAAATGAAAATTTTTGGCCTGCACATCCCTGCTGCTGACCCAATCTGCTTTTTTAAGAACAAAGGGTATTGTACCTCTACACCTCTAGTTCAGTAACTGGCCTCTGTTGAAAACGACAGCTAGGACTTTATGATTAAACTTTTATAAAAAGAGCAACTGACACCCTCCAATGCTGACATTTGTGAATGTTTATAAAATTGATCATAACTGGTTGCTGAACTTCGACCAGGTAGATTTCAGTCTGATCTGAATGTGATAGAAAAAGTGAATGCCCCCAGGAGCTAAATCAGCAGTGACCACATGTAAAAGCCAATTTTGCATAGGAAGTGTAAGTAGAACAAGGCATGTCCAAGTCAGAATGTGTATAATTGCCACAGAATTCGGAATCATTTGTAAAATACGTATAAGTGCATGGGAATTATGTGAGTAGTTTGTAACATGCCTAGCGGGAACAGCGATTTTACAAAGGAACATGTTCAAAAAAAAGAGCAGTATCACTCAGGGTTTTGAATATGTAATTTTAAAATATGGATTTTTAAGGTGTCGTTAAACACCAGAGAGGTGAGTTCAATTGCCCCCTCAAACACTGGTACAAACCTCAGGTGCAAATAAGTTGTTAGCTGGCAAGCCTACCACTACGTACACACAAGTGCCAGGCAGATTTTCCAAAATGACCTCCATAATATTCAAACTAATGGAAAAACTTCCAAAATATTTAAATTGTTCTTCATATAGCCATAAGACACTCTGAAGCAAATTTAAGGACAGTCATATAAGTTGGGACTCCATTTCTTATACCAAAAAAAGTTTTACCTACCCATATTATAATTATTTTCTCATATTTTCTTTTTGTTTTATTTGTATATGTCAAAAAGCATCCAAAATATACTGTAGCAGAAATGAGGTGAAACTGAAAATGGGAGTCATTTTCTAATCTGCTCTGGCTGAATGATTACTGAAGAACCATGACTGATAAAACAAAACAAAATATCAGGAAGGGAAAAAAGACCAGAAATGGATTTTTTTATTATTGTCCCCAAACTGAAAACATAACTGTTTGTAAAGAGGTCAATCGGGTTTGTTGTTTGTCTTAAAAGACTGTAACTCAGTGTTTGACATCCATGCATCAGTTGCTTCCATTGTTGGAAAGTGATTGTTTTTCACTGATCCATTGTTTTAAGGTTACTTTTTATGACTAAGAGGATGGCTGTACTTATAAAAACAATTTTGATTCTTATTGTCTAATTAGTCTTGACCACAATCATTCTCTGTTGGACAATGTTACCAGGTTCTTTCCTTTACAACTACCTGGTAATTTTTCACTTTTTTCTGTTCCTTCCCAACTCATTTAATCCAGTTTTTACAACGGCCCCAGCCAGGGGCTATGCACAGTGCTCTCTCTGGAAACTTGCAATTGGGGGTCCCAAATCTAGTGGCTCTGCAATGACTGGACCATCCTCTTCCCCACCCCTGAGGCTGCGAACATTACTCAGCAGCATCTCCCATCCAGGCCAACGTGAGGAGTAGAAGATCTGAGCTGGGAATTGGTCCTCTGTGTGGCTTGGGGCTATTATTGAGTGACCAGACTAGCCCGATGACTGTTTTTATAATCCACCAAAACTTTGCTATTAATTTCACATCCGTTCTGCTACTCAAAGGACTTTCTGAAGTCATGTTTTTCACTTCAATTACCCCCTTAACTGTCCCTTTCAGTGTTTAGAAATGCCAGAAGCTGGGGTTCCTACCTGCCCAGCTCATAGTTTTTATAAATGGCATACCATCTAAACAATTCACATAGCTCAGCTAACGCTGGAGGCTGGGGCTGGGGAATGAGTGGAACAGTTTTGCTCTTTGGCCTGATGATATTTACTTTGGAACACAAGGATACACAGATTTATTTATTTACATTCTCTTATATACCATGCTATTCTGCATCAGTGCAGTTTACATTGAACAAACTGAAATTACATTGAATGAGGCATTATAACTTGGAGATAACTATTTTACAGGGAACATGGGCTATGGAGGGTTAAGTGGCTTGCCCAAGACCACAAGGAGCACCTGTGGGACTAGAAACCCCAGTCCTTCCAGCCCAAGGTTGCTGTCCTCTAGTGGGATTTGAACCCCTGACCTTCCGGTCTGAAGTACCTTGCCCCAACCACTAGGCCACTCCTCCACTCCAGATGAGATCAACTTCAAATGGGAGGTATAGCACAGCAAACCACTTACAGGAAATGATATCCCTTCACAGAAGAGAAAGAACAGAGAAAAAGAAAACATTGCTATTAACTGAAAAGGGCCATTTCTACATCTGTCCACCTCACTACAAAATAAGTCTGAAGAAGTGAGGCGGATTGACTGGACTTTATCTGCAGACATCCTCTGTGCTTCTATGGCATAACCGATGTGTTACACCAGTGTAGTCTTCCCATTAACATAGCCATTTGCTGTAACTTTGTTTGTATAACACACAACACACACATAGGGTACTGAGGAAAAATTCAGTAAGAGACAGGGGGAAATTACCTCCTAATCTATTTTTTAGCCCTCTTCCTCCCAGATTCCAATGTACTAAGCTGTATCAAAACCCTCAAAGGTGGATTCACATGCAGAAATCACTGTAACCACAAGCTAAAATCAATACTGATGAGTGACTGTGATGCAAAGTTATGCAAAGCAGCTTATTAGCTATGAATGCACAGTTAAACAGCATGAAATCTAGGGAAAGTATGAAGTCAATAGGAAAAAACACGAAATTTCAGGGGGATTTTACTTGACATCAACAGTGTGCTCTATTAAACAATAATGGACACTATTTACCTATAAGCACATTGCATTGTGCAGTTGTAGGCACTATTGAGCAATTTGTGTACTAACATAAGAACATAAGAAATGCCATACTGGGTCAGAGCAAGGTCCATTAAACCCAGTATCCTGCTTCCGACGGTGGCCAAGCCAGGTCACAAGTACTTGGCAGGTTGCCAAAAAGGTATACAGATCCCATAGTCCTTGTCCCCGGGTAAGCAGTGAATTTCCTGGGTCCTCTTTAATAATGGTTTATGAACCTTTCCTCCAGGAACTTATCCAAACCTTTTTTAAGCTCAGCTACACTGACAGCTTTTACTACATCCTCCGTTAACGAATTTCAGAGTTTGATTACGCATTGAGTGAAAAAATATTTTCTCTTATTAGTCTTAAGTAAATAGTTAAATTGTAGCTTTATTGCATGTCCTAGTCCTTCTACTTTTTGATGGAGTAAACAACCAATCTACCTTTTACCCATAAGAACATATGATATGCCATACTAGGTCAGACCAAGGTCCATCAAGCCCAGTATCCTGTTTCCAACAGTGGCCAATCTAGGTCATAAGTAACTAGCAGTTTCCCCAAAAGACACAGGATCCACAATGCTTGTATTGGGTCAAGAGTGATATCCTGGGTCCCTTTTAATAATGGTTTATGGACCTTTCCTCTAGGAACTTGTCCAAACCTTTTTTTAAACCCAGCTACACTAACAGCTTTTACTACATCCTCCAGTAACAAATTCCGTTCTACTCCATTCATTACGTTATAGACCTCTATCATATTTCCCCTCAATCATCTCTTTTCCAAGTTGAAGAGCCCTAACATTTTAAGCCTTTGAGCTACAGGGCACACTATTGAGCAAATGTGAGCGATTTAGCATGTTTATAATGGAATCAATTTTAGGCTAGCTAAAATACTTTTGTCACTGTTAAAGATGAAATGATGGAGTAAGGTTTATCCTTCTATTTATACAAATTGATTATATTGTATATTACTTTAGAGGTACCACAGAAAGTGCCTAATTTTAAAAGAAATGACTTGCTTTAATACAGACCATTACAGTACTGCACATAATAAACACTACTCCCAAGACCCGCTCTTAGAATTTACAGTAGAAGGTACACACTCCATGTATAGATAACCAAGTCTCCAGTATGCCATTGGAGCCTCTCACTTCAGACGTCTTTCTCCTGCATGGATGCACGGAGAACTGAGGGACAGCAGAGCTGGCCATGCTGATAGCACACAGGTGACCAGTTCCATTAAGAGTAAAACAATTATGTGGATGCGGCTGACAGAATATGAGAGGGGAGATGGTATGGAGGAGCCATGGTAAGGAAGGTGAAGAACTTAGTTGGGGGAGGGAAAAGGGAGACAGGAAAGGGCAAATAGAATTTGGAAGAGACAATGAAACCTCCCTAACTCACTTTACTCCCATGCCCACCCTCTTGCTTAAACCCTCACAGTGCTAAATTTCCTTCTGCACTCTTCTTAATTACACCCTCAGTGCAATGACTCCTGGTGACGCAGCAGCTCCTGGGTTTTCTTGGCAGTGTGAATGGAAGTAGATCGCCAGGTCTTTCTTCTGAGGCAATGGAGGGTTGAGTGACTTGCACAAGGTGTGCTAGTGGGAATTGAACCCTGGTCTCTTGGTTATCAAGCAGATTCTCTAAATCACTAGGCTGCTACTCCGCTCTTCTTCTTGCTTTCTTTCCATTGAATCACACACTCACTGTCGTCCCCATCCCCCCCCCCCACTCTCCACCATGCTCAAACTACCTTCCTCTGTCTCATAGTTACACCCTTCCCTACAACATCTGACCATGTTCCTGAAATCAATAATGCTGATTGTGCATAGGGGACCTGTAAGTACATTTAAATGAAATTGTTAAAAATATTTGGGTCAATATTCAAAACTGACAGCAGCTGTATTTTTTAAACACTGACAAAAAGTTGGACCCAAAATACTATTTTCAATACATTATTACAACCAGACAACAGCACAAGACCGAGAAGAAGAGGCACATCCAACCGTGTCAACACACCTAAAGATATCAACAGGGTACGCAAGGACACCGAAAAACGAGCCTTATCAAAGGCAGCACCAACAATCTGGAACGCCCTCCCCAACGAACTGCATTCAACAACAGACCTTAAGGAGTTCAGGAAACTACTGAAGACAACCCTCTTCATAGAACACTACAGTGACATTACTTAAACCATGCAACAGACACCTCAATTCCCCCCACATGTCACTATAATTGTTATTAAGCAAGGAACTGATACCCACAGCATTGTAAATAGCGCACGCTGTAAATAGCACCACAAGAATCAACGTCCCGACACGCTCACACGCATACACTACTCACTGCATGTACACACTATACACTGTATCTTATTGATTGTTTGCTGTTCAGACCGCCTTGATTGCAGGGTAAAGCGGTATAGAAATACGTTTAAATAAATAAATTATCAAATAAAATCTTGAAGACATCAGAGAGTTCAACATGTGGTCTTATCGGTGATATGGACATCTACCTGCCACAGCTAATTATGTCATTATCACTCTCTATTGGTGCATACAGAGTAAAGATGCTATCCACTGTTGTGCTGAACTCACTGAATGCAGTAACACCACTAAAGTATATCACTCATACTGGATATAAATGTTCAGGCAATGATCTAACAATTAAGTGGCAACAATAAACCGGAGAGAGCAAAGTTAGCAATCATTTAGCTTCATAGCGCTGTGTCAGCTCCGTCCCCTGGTCCAAAGAACACGGCTCAGCAAAGATTATAACAAATTGAATCTTGACTGTGGCCGTCAATATCACCAGTATCACAGCTTCATCAGAATGAGCAGTCACTATTCTTCCAAAAATAAAACAGTGCATAAGATACTGCAATCCATAAATCAAAAAGCACAAGATATATGTGAAAACGTACTCCGATTCAGAATATACTCCATTTCCACAGTGCCTGATTAAACTCCACTCACACACACCTTTAAATCTCCCCCAAAGATTTCCCATTGGATAACATTGCCCAATGAGTAGCTTGATAGTGAAAACCTCCATCCAATTCCTGTGAGTCTAAAAACAAACACAATTTCCAATCACAATGCAGTACTAAGCTATTGGTTAGTGCTACCCAATGAGTGGCTTGGTAGTAAAATTACAACCAATCTGCAGGAACCTTCAAAGAGTTCCCGTAGGTTTACTTTACCCGATATGAGTTTAAAGATCACACCAGCACCACAGTCCTTGATTTTCAATCTGTCTGATTGTCAACTTACTGAGATGGAGATGTCAGTGTTAAACTGCTGCAGCGAAGTGTAATCAATGAATAAATCCAGGAGTCAATTGACAGGGTCCAAGCCAGCTTATTGTGCACAAGGCCCAGTCAGTCAAAGCTTCAAAAGGAACTGAGCAAAGTTTTTACAGAGACATACTCAATTATACCTCTTTTTCAGTTTGATACATGAGAACTTTCTATTGGTTCTAGCTTGATACATGCAAACCTCTCATTGGCTCCAACGCCCCCTGCACCTGTCCAATCAGAGATCCCTCCTGGGCCTAGCACCCAGCTCCCTCCCTTATGACTGTTCTAACAATGGTGCAGTTTCTAGGTTTGATACTTCTCTACTGCAAGGTCGTTTCTAGCTCCAGGAATGCATGTATTGAAACATGTCTTTCTTTTGCACACAAGACGATAATGAAAGATTTATGAATTCATGTAAAACTTCTTATTAAGCAGTTTAAAACAGTTTTTCTCATTTTGCACAGATTTTTTTGTTCTTTTCTAGCTATAATGGGGGTTGGAATCCAGGCCTAACTTACAGGAGTTTCATATTAGCAGACCATTCTAGGCCATAGCCTGCCACAAAACAAGTGTCTGACTTTTGTCCCAAGTTTTTCCATTGATTCTTTTCAGACTCAAGTTTATTTTACAAAAATTCTTCAGACGGTTGCGCTTGGCTTTATTTTTTCCTCATGAGTCAGTGGAGGAGACATCGGACCTTTTGTTGACTCCTCGATCCATCTGTGTTCCTCCGGGACTGATTGATCCTAGCATTCAAGCCTTTATTCATTTGGTATTGTGGGATATTAATCATCTGTCTCCCACTCCCATATGCCATAATTTATCTCAGGATGAAAGGGAAGCATTACATTCACCATCATGTGATTCCTCCATCCTTATCAAGCCAGCTGATAAGGATGGAGGAATCGTAGTTATAAAAAAAATGCGAGTATGAGAAAGAGGTCTTCACACAATTAAGGATGAATGTTTTTATCATTCACTGGCATTCAGGAGGAGATCTTTGTGGTTCTGGAATCTGCTTTAATGCAAGAATTAATTATGGTGTAGCAGCAAAGCGCAGACAAACCAATGATACCAGGAGTCTGTTCAGAAGGTCCAAATCATTTATTTGTGCACAAGTCTCAAGCAAGTCAAATTCAAAATGGCTGAGCAAAGTTTTCAAGCATTACAACAACTTTTATAGACTTTTGTTCCATTCTAGGTATAGAAAAACATTTCATTGGTCCCGGTAACCTCCCGTACCTCCCGTACCTCTTCTATTGGTCCCGGTACTGATAAGTTTATCCAATTATGTCCCTTCTGTGGGCATGACACCTGCCTGCCCCCCTTCTAGTCCCAATTACAATGGTCAGTTCATCAACTTGTTACTTTCACACTCTCAAGGTTATGGAACCAATTTGTGCATACAGAAGAGCAAGGTTCTGTAACTCATCTGTCAGCACTCCTCATTATTTCTTTGCAGATGTACTTTTTCTTATCAGTAACTTTCAAAACATGTCTTTTCTGTATTTTTCCATTTCTTAGTTCTGCAGTTCTGCTTACTTAAGCAAATTCAATACTTCTACTGAGTTCTATCTTACAATAGCAGCATATTGGGGGATGTGCAATCCTATATGCCTCTCCACAGGCCTCATTTACAGGTCAAGCTAGCCATGCTGGCCTGCCTATGTCAGACACCGTGGGTCACAGGCCTGCACCTGCCACATTCCCCCCTTTGATTAATCTCACCCTATTACTCAATAAGGTGTGAGAATTAAATCACTTTTAGAAGAATCACATCATGATTGAAGGATTTCTACTAGGACTAGCTTTGTATAAAGCCATTATTTTAGTTGCGGTCTTCCGCTCTACGGTGGTATCAATAGCACTATGAATGGAACGCATACAACATGGGATTAAACATGGTAATAAGAAGATAACAGCAACAAGGATTAGTACTAAAACAATGAAAGTCTTAAATCCTCCCAGCCAAGAGAAAAGGTTAGCAAACCAGTTAGGAAATTTCAATGCGTGCCAAGTCTGTACTGGCACATAAGCATGTCTTTGCATATCTTTAGCAATTTCTTCAACTACTTGACCTTTATCATCTATTTTCAAACAGCAATTAGTTAAATTCAGCTTACCACATACTCCTCCTTCAGCTGCTAGCAAATAATCAAGTGCTAAGCGATTCTGGTATATGGCAGTGCGCATCTGAGTACTTTGTCTAGCTAAAAGCGTAAGAGCATGGCTAGTTTCATTGGTTATTATTTCAACTACTGCTTGTAAGCGAATAATACGATTAATCATATAAATTGGGGTACGGTAACCATACATACCATCATCATTCCAAGTGGCAGGTCCATAATACTCAATAATTCTTTCTGGTGGCCAATCATCACCCTGCCACTTCTCCCACTTGCCTATCTGTAAGGCTTCTCTTTTCTGTCTTGATGCTCTTTTGTGTCTGTGGGTGGTGTATACAGGGTATCCTAATTGTTCTCCATGTTCAGTGTTTAACAGGAAGAAAGAAGGTCTGATGGTTCCTAAGACACATGCTCCTCCCCAGTGTGGCGGGAGTTGCGCATATGCTCGGTTTCCACAGATCCAATATAGGCCAGGTGGGGCTTGCCAGGCTTGGACTTTGGCAACATTAGTCCATAAACCAGCAAGTTCAGGAAATCTGGCTAATGGGTTAGGAGGTTCAGGATGTCTGATTCCTGACCACCATGCTGTCTTTTTGGTCGTGGCATTATAGTATTTCTGGCTAAGACAGACCAGCTGTCCTACCTTTTGAGTGAACTGGGGTCCAGTTCTGGCATAGCAAAGACGTCCAACGATTGAGTGCGCTAACACCCATTCACTGGTAGTCTTATGTAATTCAGTCTGGTTGTAAATCATGGAATAATTCAATTCTTGGGCTTCCCAGGGCCATTGGTCTCCCATTTGTGTTCCGCCACAGAAATAACAATCTGTGATCTTGAGACTAGATACTACTGCTCCGGCTAATTCTAGAAACAAATTCTGTGAAGGGTGAGGGATTTCAAACTTATTTACATGCATAGCTTCATAAAAGGTATTATGAATATGATATTTAGATGACTTGTGGGCTTGGGTATTCAATCTGATATACACAATGGTCCCTGGATCTATTGCTCCTCCAGCAATACGTAAACCAAATTTGTATCCTTGTTTCCATGCATGGGGATTATGTACACGCAAATGTAAGGGGTTGCAAGCATCTTTCTGACATTTATCATTTGTGGTTGGCTTCGTTAGAGTAGCCATCCGCTTATCTATTTTCTCATTAGTTATACCAGTGTTCCAGGTAGCATAAAAAACACATCCCCAATACGGGCAATAGTAGTCTGCCGCTGTAGCAGTACTATACCCTGATCCTGTTTTACCTGTACACTTCCACCAATTTGTGGCACCTTCTGGACACATATACTTATGGTCATTTCGATACGCTTTCTCCCATGTACCACAGGTGGACTGACTATCTCTATTAATGGCATTACATGCATCAAAATTCAAAACAGCAGGTTTAGTAATGTCCTTAAGTGGTGGTGTAGCAGCTAATATAGGTCCATCTGCATCCTTCCATCTTATTTCCAACGTGTAATAGGATGGATTCTGATGCGGATTATAGCATGCTTTGATTTTGCCATGAGTGCAAACATTTAGTTCAGTGGTGTTATAGATACACCGAGTTATTGTTCCCTTGCAGGTATAGTAAGAATGGTAAAGCAAAGTTTGGGTTACTTTCAGTCCAGTTCTAGTAGAAGTAATGCAAGCGGTGCATGGAGGTAAAGCATAAGTCAGTTCAAAACCTCCAAAGAAGGCAACCAAGGCAAAGCAAAAACAAAGATACATGTTGATGTTGATTGGAGTTCTTCTGAATCCTCAGCTTGCTGATCTTGATCACGACGGTCTTTTATTCTTCGTCCCGTTTGCTAATGAAGCAATTTAACGGGTGCTGAGTGTTGATTGAAGATCCTCAAGATGTCCAGTACACATTAACCAACTTAGCAATTCAGTTGGCTTGTGAAGTCTGGCTTAGTCAATGTAGTCTCAAAGTAGTGTGTCAAATCACACACAAATCGGGTTCGTTGAAACAAAACTGTTGCTGCATGGAAAGCAGCAATCCTCTTCGAAAGACTTGGCTACTGCAAAGCACTTGTGATGAAGTGTCTATGCCGCTGGCTGCCGTCTCAAAGTAATTCGCAAGGGTACATCAGGGTGCTGCTCTGCTGTTCACTGCTCTGGTTCAGGGTCGGCGGCGGGCTTGACTCTGCTGTGGTGGATCCAGGCGTCGATCTCGGCTACCTTTACTGCAGTTGGGGTAGACAGGATGATGGTGTACGGTCCCTTCCAATGGGGTTCCAACGGTATCTTCTTCCAATCTTTGATCCACACCGAAGTTCCAGGCTGGTAGGGATGCAAGGGTTCCGTCAAGTTGATAGGCAACTGGTCTTGGATCCACGTATGGAGAGTCTGCAGAACAAAACTAAGAGCTAGGAGTTCTTGTCTAGTTACTTCTGAACCAATCTGGGCTAAACTTCCTTTGACTCCCTGCACTATTGGTGGGGGTTTACCATACAAAACTTCAAAAGGGGAAAATCCTGTGGACTTTACAGGGGCTGAGCGTATTCTGAGTAAAGCTATGGGGAGCACTTGGGGCCATTTCAAGTGTGTCTCCTGACAAAGCTTGGACATTTGAGCTTTCAAGGTACGATTCATTCGCTCAACTTTCCCTGAGCTCTGGGGTCTGTATGCAGTGTGGAGTTTCCACTGTATCTGCAAAGCTTTTGCTAACTGCTGAGTAACTTGGGAGACAAATGAGGGTCCATTGTCTGCACCTATTACTGCTGGGATTCCAAATCTGGGGACAATCTCTCTCATTAAGACTTTGGTAACTTCTCGGGCTTTCTCAGTTCTGGTTGGGAATGCTTCTACCCACCCAGAGAAAGTACAAACTAATACTAGTAGATAATGGTATCCACTGGCTTTTGGCATTTCGGTAAAATCAACTTGGAGGTTGTGCATGGGGTGACACCTCCTGACTGAACTCGGGGTGCTGTAATAAGGCCCTGCTTGGCATTATTTTTGGCACAAGTTACACATTGACGTGCTACTGAGGCTGATATGGTTGTCATCAGAGGGATGTAGAAATGTGGTCTGAGTGCTTTCTCCATAGCACTCTTCCCATAGTGGGTGGCTTCGTGGAAAGCTTTGACAAAGGATGGTCCTAACAGTTCAGGAATTACTATTCGTCCTGGAGGTTGACTGCCCTCTTCTGGTGGCAGCTCAATCCATCCGTCTTTCAATACTCCATTTTCTTTGTCACAATAGTAATCCAATTCTTTGGTGGTATATCGTGGGGTCCATAGATTCAAGGGTACTGGAAACAATGCTGCTTGCATTGGCATGGCTTGTGGGGCAATTTGTCCTGTCATAGCTGCTTGTCGTGCTGAGGCATCTGCAAATCTATTTCCTCGGGCAACTTCTCCTTTTCCTGCTTGATGTCCTCTGCAATGCATGACAGCTACACGTGTTGGGGCCCAAACGGCATCAAGTAGCATCAATATCTCGGGACCATATTTGACTGATTTTCCTCCGGATGTGATGAGTCCTCTTTCTTTATAGAGAGCTCCATGGGCATGCAGGGTAGTGAAAGGCATATTTGGAATCTGTATATACATTTAGCACAAGTTTTTCTCCTAACAACAATGCTCTGGTGAGTGCTATCAATTCGGCTTTCTGGGCTGATGTGCCTGAGGCTAGAGCTGATGATTCAACTACTTCGTGTTGAGTGACGACTGCATATCCGGCACAGCGTCGCTCGTCAAGGATGAGACTGCTCCCATCAACATAATAGATCTGGTCGGGATTGTCTATGGGCACATCTGTTAAGTCAGGTCGACTGGAAAACACAGTTTCCATGACTTCGATGCAGTCATGCTCTGGGAGTTCTTCACTGATGGGTATCAAGGTAGCTGGGTTCAAGGCATGGCTCACTTCGAGTTGTATTTGTGGGTTTTCACATAACATGCTCTGGTACTTCAACATTCGGGAATTGGTAAGCCAATAATTTGCTTTTTGTTCCATAAGGGCAAGGACTGCATGTGGCACAGTGACTCGTATGTTCTGTCCTAGTGTGAGTTTATCTGCTTCACTCACTAGTAGTGCTGTAGCTGCAACTGCTCTCAAGCAAGGTGGCCAACCTTTGGCCACAGGGTCCAATTGTTTCGATAGGTAGGCTACAGGTCGCTCCCAATTTCCTAATTTCTGAGTCAACATGCCTAGGGCATTTCCCTGTGCTTCATGTACAAACAAGTGGAAAGGTTTGTGGACATCTGGTAGTCCAAGTGCTGGTGATGACATCAATTCTTCTTTAACTTCTGGAAGGCTGTATCCTGCTCAAGTCCCCACTCCAGTGGTGACTTCTCTTCTCCTTTTGTGGCTTCATACAATGGTTTGGCAATTTGGGCAAAGTTGGGTATCCAGATTCGGCAATATCCTGCCGCTCCCAGAAAGGCTCTGACCTGCTTTCTGGTTGTTGGAGTTGGAATTCTGCATACTGCTTCTTTTCTTTCTCTGCCTAATCTTCTGCTTCCTTGGGTAATACGAAAACCCAAGTATTTCACTTCTTTTTGACATAGCTGTGCTTTGGCTCTGGAAACTTTGTATCCGGCCTCATCTAGTAACTGCAAGAGATCTTTGGTGGCTAATATACATTCTCTTTCTGATACAGCAGCTATCAACAGATCATCCACGTACTGGAGAAGCACTCTCTTCCCCGGGGCTACTGGATAGCTTGAAAGGTCTTGATTTAGTGCAGCGATAAAGATGGTAGGTGAATTCTTGAATCCTTGGGGTAATCTTGTCCAGGTAAGTTGGCCCCCTCTTCCAGAGATGGGGTCCTGCCATTCAAATACAAACAATATTTGGCTTACAGGGGCTAATCTTATGCAAAAGAATGCATCTTTCAAATCCAGTACAGTGAAATGGGTAGCTTCAGCAGGTATCAGTCCTAGAAGAGTGTAAGGATTAGGCACAACTGGATGTATGGTTTCAGCTGCATCATTCACTCTTCTCAAATCTTGCACTGGGCGATAATCATCTGTCCCAGGTTTCTTTACTGGCAAAAGTGGAGTGTTCCATGGGGATTGACATACTTTTAGTAGGCCATACTCGAGCAATCTTTGTAGGTGGCGATGGATGCCTTCAATTGCGGCTCTTGGGAGAGGGTACTGTTTGACGTGCACTGGTGTAGCACTAGGCTTGAGGGTTACAATCACTGGAGCTATGTGCTTGGCTAGGCCTGGGGGACTGCCTTCTGTCCATACTCCAGGTGGTGCATCGATGTTCTTTAAAGTTTGTTCAAAATAGGTATCTTGGATGGAGTCATCAACGTAGTACCTCCATTCTTCTTCTCGGGGTACTGTCAGCAGCATTACTCCTGCTGGTTTGGCTTGGGAATTCACTGTCATTTGCATTTCTCCTTGTTCAGAGAAAGATATTTGTGCTTGAAGCTTGGCTAGCATATCTCGTCCCAGTAGTGGCACTGGACATTCGGGCATGTAAAGGAATTGATGAGTTACTTGCTGTCCTCCTAGACTGCATATTCGGTTTTGAAGAAAAGACTTTGTGGCTTTGGCACCAGTTGCTCCTATAATGGTGACTGCTTTTGTAGTGAATGGGGCTATCTTTTTGTCTATTACTGAATGCTCTGCTCCAGTATCAACCATAAAGTTCATAATTTGGTCTCCTATTTGTATTCCGACCATAGGCTCCTGGAGACCTAAAGCAAACTTGGAGCCCGGTCTGTCCTAATCCACGTCATCCTCATCATGGGCTGGTGTGGCCAATGCTTGAATGGCTCCTCCTCCTCTCTCTCGCTGGAATTGTTCTCGATTGGCTCCTCCTCGGCCTCGGGGACGGCCTCGTCTTTCTTCTCGCCACTGATGATCGTTGTCGTCATCTTGCTGGGCGTCTTCGAGTTGCGGGCACGTATCTCTCCAATGTCCTTCCTCTCTGCAATAGGCGCATTGGTTCACGCCTAGTCTCTGGGTCCGGCCTCCGCCTTGACCCCGCCCTCTTCCTCTGCTCCTTCGACTAGGGACACCTCCCCTTTTCTTTTCAATTATGGCCGCAGTCAAAAAATCAGCTTTCTTCTTCATCTTTCTATCACATTCTCTCTGTCTTTCAGTATCACGATTCACATACACTTTATGAGCGACTTCCAATAACTGTGTTGCATTCATGCCCGCAAACCCTTCTAATTTCTGTAATTTACGTCTAATGTCTGGTTGAGACTGGTTTACAAAAGCAGAATTCACCATACATAAACTTCCTGGTGCCTCGGGATCATAGGGAGTATACATTCTGTACGCTTCAGTTAATCTTTCATAAAAATCTGCTGGGCTCTCATCTATCCCTTGGATAACTCCTGTAACTTTGGAAAGGTTCATAGCTTTTTGGCCCCCCCTTCTCAGGCCTTGTAAAAAGCCTTGGCGAAAACGGACTAGGGCTGTGGATCCTTCATCTGTATTTGGATCCCATTGGGGGTCTTCATTCGGGAATTCTCTCTGAGCTGCTTCCCTACGGTCTATTATATTCTGCCCCTGCGCCGGAGCTGCAGGGTTTTCTGCCATCCATTCAATAGCTGCTTTTCTAATTCTCGCTCATTCTTCTGTAGTGAATAGGGTGGTCAGGAGCTGACGGCAATCTGGCCAAGTGGGTTGATGAGTTTCCATAATACTAGTTACTAATTCTGTCAGCTCCTGGGGCTTACTAGTATAGGAGGCATAATGTGACCTCCAATTTAATAAATCAGTTGTAGAGAAAGGGATATACACATAAGTTAAGGGTCCCGCTACCACTTCATCATTATCATTCTTTACGGGCACTCCCGGGACTTGCCGTAAGGGAAACAGTTTGGCTGTTACAGGCGTCTTTTGAGATCTAAGGGTTATTGTCGTTGCCTTTGCAGGAGTCACTTTCTTTTTCTCAACAGGTTTTGCTTTGGGTTTCTCTTTCACTGGCGTGCTAGTGCTAGCGCTGGCTTTCTCGATTATTTGTACACTGTCCTCCTCTTCTGGGGAATTCTCTCTTTCTCCTTCTTCTATCTCCGCTTCTGACTCACTTTTTACGTCCTCCACTTCTCTTTCCACTAATTCTTCCTCTTTCTCTTCTCCAGGAGGGGGATCAGGGGTTGGGTCCCGCCTCGGCTCTGGCCGTCTCTGGGGTTCTGGGGCAGGACGCCGGGCTACTCTTACTGGACCTGGGGTTCGGGGCTGCCTGAGGACTATTTCTGGGGAATCAGGATCTACCAAGATGGGTTTCTTCTTGGCTTTCTTATCCTGCTCTTTCATTCTAGGCTGTTCCGTTTTCTGTCTAGAATCTGTTTTAGCTAACATTATTCTGCACTGTTCCTCATAACAGCGCTGCGCCCAGGGGGGCGGATCTTCACAAATACTTAACCAGGAATCTATATAGGGGTACTGGTCGGGGTGCGCTATCCGCACTCTACGGTGTATTGACTGAATAATCTCTACAGTGAACGTTCCCTCTCGGGGCCAGATGGGGTCTAGATCGGGCCACTCCCTAGTACACAAAATCTGCAAATGGGCTGCTGTCATTTTAATACCATAATCTCCTGAATATCCCTCTTTAAAATGTGCGATCATACATTCTAATGGAGTGTTTCTAGTAGACCCCGCCCCTCCCATTTCGATGTGTGCGCGCAACAACAGACAGAAGGGAAAAGGAGGGCGGACCGTGGGTAAGGGGTCCTCACGGCCCTGGAAACGTATAGGGAATACAAATAACAAGACAAGACGACAATCGCTTCCCCCTTTTCGCGACCTGAACGCGGTCGCCCGGTCAGGAAATGCGCTAATCAGGGGTCCGCCTTCACTTGGTCCGTGCTGCCAGACCTCTCATTCACACTTCGTTCACACAATCATGCTAGCAACGTATCCCAGAATGCATTCGTTTCTATCTGTTCTGACTAGTCTTTTTCCCAATTACAAAAAGGATGAGGGTTTCACCCAGCGAATTCCCATGCCAGGCTACTCGGCTCTTCCTTGAGAGTTGATCATGCTCTCTTACCAATTCCCAATATCTCGAGATTACAAATTCCAAATTCCAATGGCAGTACTGCTCTTTCTATTTCTGTCTAGACCCAAAATCAAAACTATACTCACCGGATCCGGTCCTCAAACTTCCCAAGCAGGCGCATGAGTTGGACCTCGGACTCCCCTCACTCGGGTTCGAGGCGTTGGCTCCAACCGGGCCCGGCACCCGCCGAGGTCCGACCAGCTCCCTCCGATACAAGGGACCGGTGGCGCCAGGGAGCGGCCCTCGTCGGAAGGGCGCGATCCCGGCAGGACCAAGCCTATAGAGGCGGAAAGTCGTGGTATATTGCCCTATATACACTTTGATTCCACAACTTCCCGGCCAACGCACCAAGGAATATGTAGCAGCAAAGCGCAGACAAACCAATGATACCAGGAGTCTGTTCAGAAGGTCCAAATCATTTATTTGTGCACAAGTCTCAAGCAAGTCAAATTCAAAATGGCTGAGCAAAGTTTTCAAGCATTACAACAACTTTTATAGACTTTTGTTCCATTCTAGGTATAGAAAAACATTTCATTGGTCCCGGTAACCTCCCGTACCTCCCGTACCTCTTCTATTGGTCCCGGTACTGATAAGTTTATCCAATTATGTCCCTTCTGTGGGCATGACACCTGCCTGCCCCCCTTCTAGTCCCAATTACAATGGTCAGTTCATCAACTTGTTACTTTCACACTCTCAAGGTTATGGAACCAATTTGTGCATACAGAAGAGCAAGGTTCTGTAACTCATCTGTCAGCACTCCTCATTATTTCTTTGCAGATGTACTTTTTCTTATCAGTAACTTTCAAAACATGTCTTTTCTGTATTTTTCCATTTCTTAGTTCTGCAGTTCTGCTTACTTAAGCAAATTCAATACTTCTACTGAGTTCTATCTTACAATAGCAGCATATTGGGGGATGTGCAATCCTATATGCCTCTCCACAGGCCTCATTTACAGGTCAAGCTAGCCATGCTGGCCTGCCTATGTCAGACACCGTGGGTCACAGGCCTGCACCTGCCACAATGGAACGGATGTTTAAAATTTGTGGACTCTTGTTACACCTACTGTAGTTTCTATGTGGTTCCAAAAATTTATAAGAACCCTTCTAAGCCTCCGGATCATCCCATAGTGTCAGGGAAGGGCTCGGTTTTAGAACCATTGTCTTGATATTTGGATCAATATCTTAATCCAGTGGTAGAAGAATCAGCATCTTATATTCAGGATTCTAGTTCACTAATACAATGACTGGCAGTTCACCCCATTGTGAGCTCATCCTGGTTTTTTGTCACCATGGATATTACAGCGTTGTAGACAAACGTACCTGAACAACAGGCTTTGAATACCTCACAAGTTCTGACATCTCCAGCATGTGACTCATTTTTAATACAATTATTATAGTTGGTATTGTGCCGTAATTATTTTGAATTCAATTATTAATTCTTTCACCAAATTCATGGAGTGGCAATGGGGACCACAGTGGCCCCTTCTGTGGCATGCTTGTTTGTGAAGGCATTCGAGGAAAATCATGTTTATCAGTCCATGTAGTGGTTGGATGTTTTATTGTGGACATGGTTTATAGATGATATTTTCTTTATTTGGCAGGGCACGAAAGACCGTTTACAGCATTTTTTACCATGGTTGAATGAGGTTGATTGTAGCAGCTGATAAGCATGCAATAAATAATACCAGGAGTCAGTTCAAAGATCCAAGCCAATTTATTGTGCACAAGGCTCAGATAGTCAAAGCTTCAAAAAGGACTGAGCAAAGTTCTTACAGAGACATATTCATTTATACATTTCTTTCCAGTTTGATACATGCAAACTTTCTATTGGCCCCAACGCCCCCTGCACTTGTCCAATCAGGGATCCTTTCTGGGCCTAGCTCCCTGCTCCCCCTTCCCAAACTGTTCTAACAAAGGTACGGTTTCTAGGCATTGATACTATCCTGCTCCGAGGTCATTTCTAGCTCTAGGAATGCATGTATTGAAACATTTCTCTCTTCACAGCACAAGAGAATAATGAAAGATTTATGCATTCATGAAAACTTCTTATTAAGCAGTTTTAAAGCAGTTTTCTCAAACTTTTACAGACTTTGGTTCTTTACTGAGATGGGGGTTGGAATCAGGGCCTAACTTACAGGCCTTTCATATTTGCAGACTATTATAGGCCATAGCCTTCCACATTCCCCCCTTTGATTATTCTCACCCGCAAGTGAGAAAGGGTGAGAATTAAATCACAGATTATACTTGCGTAAAAGCATCATTTTGGGATATAGGGTAATACTGCCACATAGCTAATACTTTTGTAGCTGCCTTCCTTTCTACAATGCTATCAACGGCTGCTGACTTTACTCGACTGTGATGAATCCAGGGTTCAAGCTCTGCAACTGCTGTAGCAAAGTGCAATCAATGAATAAATCCAGGAGTCAATTGACAGGGTCCAAGCCAGTTTATTGTGCACAGGCCCAGTCAGTCAAAGCTTCAAAAGGAACTGAGCAAAGGTTTTTACAGAGACATAACCATTTATACCTCTTTTTCAGTTTGATACATGAGAACTTTCTATTGGTTCTAGCTCAATAAATGCAAACTTCTCATTGGTTCCACGCTCCCTGCACCTGTCCAATCAGAAATCCCTCCGGGGCCTAGCAACCAGCCCCCTCCCTTAGGATTGTTCTAACAATGGTGCAGTTCTTGATTTTGATACTTCTCTCCTGCAAGGTTATTCCTAGCTCCAGGAATGCATGTATTGAAACATTTATTTTCTTTCACACACAAGAGAATAATGAAAGACTTATGAATTCATAAAAACTTCTTATTAAGCAGTTTAAAAAAGTTTTCTCATTTTTCACAGATTTTTGGTTCTTTTCTAGCTATAATGGGAGTTAGGATCCAGGTCTAACTTACAGGCCTTTCATAGTAGCAGGCCATGCTAGGCCATAGCCTACCACATTCCTCCCTTTGATTATTCTCACCCGCAAGTGAGAAAGGGTGAGAATTAAATCATTCATTAGTCAATTAACACATTATACTGGTGTAATAGCATCATCGTGGGGTATAGGGTAATATTGCCACATAGCTAATACCTTCGCGGCTGCCTTCCGCTCTATAGTGTTATCAATTGCTGAAGTTACCATGCGTAAGCAAAGGGGTAGGAGACAAGGGAGCAATAAGCACATGGCTAATATGAATAGTACAATAAACATAAGGGCTTTTAGACCACCAATCCATTAAAATAATGAACCAAACCACCCATCCATTTTCAAACTGTGCCAGGTCAGGACAGGCACAAATGTCTGCTCTCTCATCTGGGTGGCTAGATCTTCAACTACATGTCCATTATTATCAATCTGTAAACAGCAATTACTTAAGTTTAATTTTCCACATACCCCACCTTCAGCTGCTAACAAATAGTCTAAAGCTAAACGATTTTGATAAATGGCTGTGCGCATTTGCGTACTTTGCTTTGCCAGAAGGGTTAGTGCTTTACTAGTTTCATTAGTTATTATTTCAACAACAGCTTGCAAACGTATTATTCGATTAATCATATAAACAGGAGTACGATATCCCCATGTCCCATCCTGCTCCCAAGTAGCAGGTCCATAGTATGAGATAATTCTCTCAGGTGGCCATTCTTCAGATGTCGCATCCCATTTGTCCCATTGGCCTATCTTCAAGGCCTCCTTCAGCTGTCGACTTCTGTACACAGGATATCCCAGTTGTTCTCCCTGGGACGTTGGCAAAAGGAAAAAGGAAGGTCGTATGGTTCCCAATACACATGCGCCTCCCCAGTGGTGAGGGAGCCTAGCATATGCTCGGGTTCCGCAAATCCAGTACAGTCCAGGTGGTGCTTGCCAGGAATTATATGCTGCTAAGTTAGTCCAGATACTGGCAAGTTCGGGAAAATGAACTAGAGGATTGGAAGGTTCAGTAGCGTTGACTCCTGACCACCAAGACTTCTTAGTGGTACTGTTGTAGAACTTCTGATTTAGACAGACCAGCTGCCCCACCTCCATATTAAACAAAGGTCCATAGCGAGAAAAACATAAGTTACCCACAATGGAGTGGGCCAATACCCATTCACTCGTGGTATTGTGTATATTAGTCTGATTATATGGAACAGAACAGTTCAGTTCTTGTGCCTCCCAAGGCCATTGGTCTCCCATTGTAGTTCCTCCACAAAATAAACAGTCTGAAACATGGAGACTAGATGCAACTGCTCCTGCTAGCTCAAGAAACAAGTTCTGGGAGGCAGGAGGAATTTCAAACTCTGCTTTCATGGCCTCGTAGAAGGAGTGATGTATACGATAGGGTGAGGATACATGGGTCATGGTGTTTAATTGCAGATATAAGATAGTCCCAGGATCTATACCTCCTCCTGCTATACGCAATCCAAATTTGTATCCTTGCTTCCATTGGCTGGGGTTGACTATGAGGAGTTGCAGGGGATTACAGGCACCTTTCTGGCATTTCTTGGGCTCTGATAATCTGATCTTTGTCAGGCTGCCTTTGCGATTATCACCATCTCGTCCCACAGGTGCATTCTTCCACGTAGCAAAATATACACAGTCCCATTTTGGGCAGAAATAATCATGTTTAGATGCAGTGGTATACGTGGTGGTTGGAGAGTTCTTTCCTGTACACCGTCCCCATCCATAGGCTCCTTCTGGACACATATATTTATCATCATGGTAGTATGCTCGCTCCCATGACCCACATCTGTGGTAAGCATTTCTGTTAATTGCATCACAAGCATCAAAGTTCAAGATAATAGGTTTTGTGGGGTTTGCAAGGGGTTTTGTCGCATTTAGGATGGCTCCATCTTCATCATTCCAAAGTATCTCAAAGGTATAATATGAAGGGTTTTGTCGGGGGTTATAACAAGTCTTACTTTTCCCCTTTGTGCAAATATTTAGTTCGGTGCCATTATAAATACACCGGCTGACTGTACCAGTGCAAGTATAGTAGGAGTGATAGAGTAAAGTCTGAGTAATCTTCTGTCCCGTTCGGGTGGTGGTTATGCAGGCTGCACAAGGGGGTAGGGCAAAAGTCTTTTCCAGGATTCCCAGGATCACCACTCCCACAAGGCAATAGTGGAAGAACATTGTGATTTCAGTTTTTGGAGGTCAACTGGAAAGTTGGGTATGATGAACTTGTTGAGTTTTCTTCTGTTTCTGCTGTGATGGTCACTCTCGCGTGATGAACGTAGATTCTCTATAACGCCGGCTGTCTTCTCAAGATGAGTCGCAATGGAGTCTCAGGATCATTCACTGACGTCCATTGGTCAAGATCAGGAGTAGCTGCCGGCTTCACTCGACTGTGGTGGATCCAGGTTTCAAATTCTGCAACTTTCACTGCAGTGGGGGTTGACAGGATGACGACGTATGGTCCCTTCCAATGCGGTGCCAGCGGGGTCTTTCTCCATTCTTTCACCCACACGGACGTTCCTGGCTTGAAGGGATGCAGAGGCTCGGTCAGGTTGATGGGTAGTCGATCTTGCATCCACGTTTGGAGATTCTGCAAGACAGAACCTAAAGCTAATAGTTCTTGTCTAGTTATTTCAGATCCTATCTGTCTCATGTCTTCCTTTATTCCCTGCACTATGGGTGGAGGTTGCCCATACAAAATCTCAAAAGGGGAGACTCCTAGGGATCTGGTGGGAGCTGAACGTATCCTAAGAAGGGCTATAGGGAGAACTTGGAGCCACTTCAGGTGTGTTTCTTGGCAAAGATGGATAACTGAGTTTTCAAGGTTCTATTCATACGTTCCACTTTTCCTGAGCTCTGGGGTCTGTAAGCAGTGTGTAACTTCCATTGTATTTGCAGAGCTCGAGCTAACTGTTGGGTCACTTGGGATACAAATGATGGACCATTATCTGACCCTCATACTTTGGACACATCATGCGAAGAGAGAGATCATTAGAGAAAGACATTATGCTTGGCAAGATAGAAGGTCAACGCAAAAGAGGAAGGCCAGCCTACCTGTATATCACTCATTGGGGTCACCCCTACTGACTGAACTCTTGGGGGTGGAATGGGACCTTGCTTAGCATTATTTTTCACACATATCAAACATTGCTGTGCCACCGAGGCGGTCAGGGATCCTAACAGTGAAATACAGAAATGGGGTCTCAGGGCTTTTTCCATAGCTGTTTTTCCATAGTGTGTGGCTTGGTGAAAAGCTTGAACAAAGGCTGGCCCTAATGCTTCAGGGATGACTGTAGGACCTGGAGGTGGACTACCTTCTGGGGGTGGCAACACTATCCAACCTTGTTCTGTCAAGACTCCTCCCTTCTTTTCACAATAATAGTCTAACTCTCTTGTAGTGTATCGGGGTGCCCAAGAACTGAGGGGCACAGGGAATAGGGCTGCTTGCATTACAGTATCTTGGGTCCTAACTTGTCCTGTGGTGGCTGCCTTCCGGGCTGTGGCATCTGCAAATCTATTCCCTCGGGTGACTTCTCCTGCTCCTGCCTGATGACTTTGGCAGTGCATGACTGCCACTTGTTTGGGGGCCCACACAGCATCTAATAACATCAATATCTCGGGCCCATACCTAATGGCCTTACCCCCTGAGGTGATCAACCCTCATTCTTTATACAAGGCTCCATGTGCATGCAAAGTGGTGAAAGCATATTTGGCATCTGTGTACACATTTAAGCGGAGTCCTTCTCCTAATGTCAAGGCTCTAGTGAGGGCTATCAATTCAGCTTTCTGTGCAGAATTTCCTGGGGTCAGGGCTGAGGACTCAACTACCAGATCAAGGGTCACCACTGCATATCCAGCACAGCGATGTCCATTGATGACCAAACTGCTTCCATCCACAAAGAAAGTCCGTTCAGGGTCCTCTAGAGGGACATCGGTCAAATCAGGGCGACTTGAAAATACAGTGTCCATGGTTTCTAAACAATTATGATCAGGGGGCCCAGGACCAATTGGAAACAACGTAGCAGGGTTCAAAGCTTGATTGACTTTCAACTGTATCTGGGGGTTTTCGCACAGCATGCTCTGATATTTCAACATTCGTGCATTGGTTAGCCAGAGGTTTCCTTTGTGTTCCATGAGAGTCAGAACAGAGTGTGGCACGGTGACTTGAAGAGTTTGCCCCAGTGTGAGTTTATCTGCTTCGCCCACTAGGAGGGCTGTTGCTGCAACAGCTCTCAAACAAGGGGGCCATCCTTTTGCAACTACATCCAATTGTTTTGACAGATAGGCTACTGGTCGCTGCCAAGATCCAAGAGATTGGGTCAATACTCCTAATGCGTTTCCTTGTGACTCATGGACAAAAATATGGAAAGGCTTCTGAACATCTGGAAGACCTAAAGCTGGAGATGACATCAGGGCATTTTTCAGAGACTGGAATGCAGCATCTTGTTCAGGTCCCCGTTCTAGTGGAGATTTTTCCATTCCTTTGGTGATTTGGTACAATGGTTTTGCAATCAGCGCGAAGTTGGGGATCCATATGTGACAGTACCCTGCGGCCCCCAGGAAGGCTCTTACTTGCCTCCTAGTGGTTGGAATAGGGATACTGCATACAGCTTCTTTGCATTCTGGTCCCAGACGTCGGATCCCACTGGACAACTGGAATCCTAAATACTTGACTTCAGTTTGGCATAGTTGTGCTTTGGCTCTTGAGACTTTGTATACAGCCTCTTTGAGAAGGTACAAGAGTTCACTAGTGGCTTGTAGGCATTCACTTTCTGAGTTGGTGGCTATGAGCAAGTCATCTACATACTGAAGAAGAACCCTCCTTCCTGGGTCCACTGGGTAACTTAAGAGATCTTGATTCAGGGCAGCACTGAAGAGGGTAGGTGAATTCTTGAATCCTTGGGGTAATCTGGTCCAGGTGAGCTGGCCCCGCCTTCCTGTTGTGGGGTCTTGCCATTCAAAAGCGAATAAAAGTTGACTGGTGGAGGCTAGGTGCACACAGAAAAAGGCATCTTTCAGGTCCAGGACGGTGAAATGAGTAGCCTCAGCGGGGATCAGTCCCAAGAGAGTATAAGGGTTTGGTACTACAGGGTGTATAGTTTCAACTGCATCATTCACTCGCCTTAGGTCTTGTACTGGGCGGTAGTCCCCTGTCCCGGGTTTCTTTACCGGGAGAAGGGGGGTGTTCCAAGGTGACTGGCATTCCTTGAGAAGTCCATACTTCAGCAGTTTCATCAAATGGCAGTGGATTCCTTCAATGGCTGGTCGAGGGAGAGGATACTGCTTCACATGCACTGGTTCCACTACTGGCTTGAGGGTGACAATGACAGGGGCTATGTTCTTCGCTAGGCCAGGTGGATTATCTTCTGCCCATACTTCAGGTGGGGCTATGAGGTTGGTAGGTATACAGGGACTAGTTGACTTTATTGGAGGTGCACTATAGAACCACCACTCTTCTTCTCGGGGAACAGTCAGCACCATTAATCCAGCAGGCTTTGGGTTCACAGTCATTTTCATTTCTCCCCCTTCAGCAAAAGATATTTGTGCCTGGAGTTTAGCAAGCATGTCTTGGCCCAGTAGTGGAATAGGGCACTCAGGCATATACAAGAACTGGTGTGTTATTTTCTGTCCCCCTAGTTCACACATGCGGTTCTGTAAGAATGACTTTGTGGCTTTATTTTCAGTGGCTCCAACAATAGTGACAGATCGTGAGGAAAGAGGAGCTACTGGCTTGGCTACTACTGAATGTTCTGCTCCTGTACCTACCATAAATTCCATGTATTGGTCCCCTATCTTTAAACTGACCATAGGCTCCTGGGGACCCAGGGTGAACTTGGTGCCCGGTCTGGCCTAGTCTTCATCCACATCATCCAGGTCATAGCCCATTGCTACTGCCACTCCCTCAATGGCTTCCTCCCTCTCTTGCTGGAACTGTGTTCGGTTCATTCCTCCCCTCCTTCGAAATCGTCCTCCTGGCCTCCAGGGACTCCCTCCTCCTCTCGCGGGGCGGAGTCCAGATGCGGGCATTCATTTCTCCAATGTCCTTCTTCCTTGCAGTAGGCGCACTGATTTGCACCCAATTGAGGCCTTTCACTTCCGCGGCCTCTTCCACGTCCTCTGGTCCTTTGATTAGGAAAACCTCCTCCGCGTCATTCGGTTATAGCAGCAGCAAGAAGATCTGCCTTCTTCTTCATCTTTCGTTCACTTTCTCTGTCTTGTTCATTTTCACGATTCACAAATACTTTCTGAGCGACTTCCATTAACTGTGCTGTATTCATGCCCGCAAATCCATCCAATTTCTGCAATTTTCGCTTTATGTCTCTCTGGGAATGACTGACAAAGTCCGCATTTACCATGCGTAAATTTTCCTGAGCGGTGGGATCATATGGGGTATACAATCTATGAGCTTCAGACAAACGCTCATAAAAGGCCGCTGGGCTCTCATCTGGACCCTGGAGAACTTCCGATACTTTCCCGATATTCATGGCCCTCTGGCCTCCCTTCTTCAGGCCCTGCAATAAGGCCTGGCGAAATCTGGTTAGGGCCGCCTCCCCCCTTTCATCATTCGGGTCCCACCCGGGATCTTCATTGGGATATTCTGCAACAGCTGCTTGCGGGGGGTTTTTATTCCTCACCCTTCTACAGGACTTTCTTCTAACTAACGGAGGGCTGCTTGCCCGATTCGCCCTCGCTCCTCAGTAGTAAAGAGGGTGGACAGGAGCTGGCGACAATCGGCCCAGGTAGGCTGATGGGTTTGCATAATGCTAGACATTAATTCTGTTAATTCCTGAGGCTTGGCTGTATAGGATGCATAATGCGTTTTCCAGTTTAATAAATCTGTGGTGGAAAAGGGTACATAAACTAAGCTGGTTGGTCCTGGCGCCATCTGGCCCTGATCATTTAAAACAGGTATTCCAGGCACTTGGCGTAATGGCATTAGGTGCCCTGCTTTCTTCTTCTTCTTCTTGGGAGTTACTCTTCTTAAATCATAAGGCTCCCGGGCACAAGTCTCCTTGGTGGGTGACCCTGAACTGGCAGGAGAGCCTCCGCTTTCTGTCTCGTCAGAGGACTCGAGTCCCCCGACGTGCTTGGGCCTGACTCGGGACTATCACTTGGGGTAGGGAGCTTCTTGGGCTGCTGCAGCGGTATTTTCTGGGGCTCCTCATCTGGCTCCACTTCAGGCCGTGGTGCTGGGGGAACTAACTTCTGTAACCTAGCCAAGATATCTGGGGACTCTGGGGCAGAATACACAGGCGGCTTCTCCTCCTTAACTTTTCTGGTTCCCCTAGTAGTAGCTACAAATATTTTACAGCGCTCCTCATAACAGCGCTTCATCCATGAGGGCTGCTGTTCACACACACTTAACCAGGAATCTATATAGGGGAACTGGTCCGGATATACTCGTTGTATAAGCTGATGAACTCGAAAAACTGTTTCTAAATCGAAGGTGCCCCACGGGGCCATGAAGCAGCTAGCGCGGGCCACTCCCTTTCACATAACATTTTCAATCTAGACCAGGGGTCTCAAACACGCGGCCCGCGGGCCGCATGCGGCCCGCGAGAGCATCTTGTGCGGCCCGCGAAGCACTTACCGGTGTCTAAAAAAAAAAAAAAAATCCAAACTTGCCGCCGCAGTATTAGGCGTCCCGCGGCCCCTCTGCCTGCTCTGAGTCCTCTCCTCCCTGCAGCATCAGCTCAAAAAGTGGCGGCTTTCAGAGCCGCGAAGAGAGAGAGTTTCTCTCGCGCGGTTCTGAAGACTCGCTGCTCTTCAGAACCGCGCGAGAGAAACTCTCTCTCTTCGCGGCTCTGAAAGCCGCCACTTTTTGAGCTGATGCTGCAGGGAGGAGAGGACTCAGAGCAGGCAGAGGGGCCGCGGGACGCTTAATACTGTTGGCATTGGGATCAGGGACTGACTGCTGCCAATAGTGGCTATGTTTTAAAAAAATAATAGTCCCGGGTGAAAAACTGACACTACTCAAATTTCTCTGTGGCTGACTATGTTGTCTGTGTGAGTTTGCCATTGGTTCATAGACCCATCTGTCTGTTCATGCAACTAATAGTGAGCTCATCATTTTGGAAAATAAAAGAAAAACACAGTTTTAAGAAAAAAGGTAGGAGAGTCTATAAACATCAAAATAAAAGGCTTGTGCAACAGCTGGTGTAAAAATGGCCAGAGTGCACATGAGCTCTTTGGTCATATCATCAGTGCAAGACTTGGGGATCCTCTCCCATTGCTCCTGAAGTAGAGAAAAAGCAAGCAACTAGCCAGAGATGTCATTCCCAAATCCCAGAAACAGAGAATGTAGTAACACAGGGCCAGGGATCCCTTCCCTGGGACCCAAAAAGAGACAGGATGAATGAAGGAACCAGAGATCCTCTCCTCACAGAAGAATAAAGCGAGCATAAAGCTGGATGCCACCCTTTGAACAGCATAAAAGGAAGATCGTGAGTATAGGATCAACATAAGCAGAGAAGGAACATGGGGCAGAAGAATCCTCCCCCCAGGACCTTGAAGGAGAGAAACTGCACAGAACCAAAAGATTTCTCTCTCCAGACATCAGGAACAGAGAGAACAGAGAGCTAGGAAATCCCCTCCTTAGGGTTTTCAAGCAGAGAATGAACACAGGGCCAGAGATTCGAGCCACAAAGGTGAGAGCATCCCCCTCCATGTGACCAGAAAAGATATGGGAGTGGACACAGGCCCAGGGGCCCATTCTCCATGATTGTTCCCTTACATACAAGAGGAAATCAATTTATAGTTTTATTTCTACAGTGTTGTACATTCTAAGTTTGGCTTTTGGGGTTCCCAGTTTAATTGTCTTCCTGTTTCTAAATTGTGATTCCTTGTTTGGTGATGGTGTATGTTCTGCATGTTTACTAAAAGTTAGTGTATATGCAAATATTTATGCAAATGATGCCCTTATGCAAATGATGCCATTATGCAAATGAGGCCTGCGTCTTGTGCGGCCCCCGGGTTACTCTACAAGTCCTCATTTGGCCCTCAAAGCAATTTGAGTTTGAGACCCCTGATCTAGACGGAGTCATTTTCATACCATAATCACCCGAAAATCCTTTACGTAAATTCTTGATCATACATTCCAAAGGAATTTGCGTGGACTCCGCCCCTCCCATAATCTAAACGTAACTGCGTACACTGACTACGTACTCTACTAACTACGTACACGTAATGACGTACAAGACAATGAACAATAAGGATAGGTAGTATGGCTGTAGGTAAGGGGTCCGTACAGCCCACAGAACACTGGGGGGACAAACACCACTCGCTTCCTCCTTTTCGCGACCTGGACGCGGTCGCCCGGCCAGGAACTGCGCTACTTAGGAGTCCGCTCTCGCTCGGTCTGTATTTCAAGACCTCTCAATCACACAAGCAAGCATATTTCAACAAGAAATCATTTTTCAAGTTCCCAGGTTTTCCTGACTAACTGACTATTTCAAACAAGAAGGGTCGATGACTTCAGCTTCCGCTTTCTCTTACGCGGAGCTTACTAGGACCGTCCTTATGGGAGGTGATCAGGCTCCCCTGTCTCGCACGCTCTTATGCGAGATTTCCCAGTTAGTCTATACCAAATATACCAAATCAGTCTTGCGCATGCAAGACGTTGTCCCAGGCTGTTCTTCCTGACTATCAAATCACAAAAATGTCTACTCACTGGATCCGGTCCCCGATACCACACCAGCTCCTGAGTTGGAACCTGGACTCCCCCGGGTCAGAGGTGTTGGCCAGCTGGACCCGATGGCCCGCCGAGGCAGGCGGAACCCTCTCTGGCACAAAGGGGCTGGCGGCGCCTGAGGTCTCCCCCGCGGTCGGACAGACACGGTTCCAACCGGGCCAAACCTCAAGGCGAATTATTCACTTGAATACCATTTACTGCTCGCACTTCCCGGCCAACGCACCAAGAATATGTTGCAGCAAAGTACAATCAATGAATAAATCCAGGAGTCAATTGACAGGGTCCAAGCCTGTTTATTGTGCACAGGCCCAGTCAGTCAAAGCTTCAAAAGGAACTGAGCAAAGTTTTTACAGAGACATAACCATTTATACCTCTTTTTCAGTTTGATACATGAGAACTTTCTATTGGTTCTAGCTTGATACATGCAAACTTCTCATTGGTTCCACGCTCCCTGCACCTATCCAATCAGAAATCCCTCTGGGGCCTAGCAACCAGCCCCCTCCCTTAGGATTGTTCTAACAATGGTGCAGTTCTTGATTTTGATACTTCTCTACTGCAAGGTTATCCCTAGCTTCAGGAATGCATGTATTGAAACATTTCTTTTCTTTCGCACACAAGAGAATTATGAAAGACTTATGAATTCATGTAAAACTTCTTATTAAGCAGTTTAAAACAGTTTTCTCATTTTTCACAGATTTTTGGGGTTTTTTCTAGCTATAATGGGAGTTAGGATCCAGGCCTAACTTACAGGCCTTTCATAGTAGCAGGCCATGCTAGACCATAGCCTGCAACAGATCCACACCGAGACTCCAGGCTTGAGAGGATGCAGGGGTTCTGTGAGATGGATGGGCAGCTGATCTTGTATCCACGTATGAAGACTCTGCAAAACAGAACTTAAAACCAATAGTTCTTGTCTAGTAATTTCAGATCCAATCTGTTCCATATCTCCCTTTATTCCCTATACAATAGGCGGAGGTCGCCCATACAGAATCTCAAAAGGGGAAACTCCTAAAGACTTGGTAGGGGCTAAGTATACCCTAAGAAGAGCTATAGGAAGAACCTGGGGCCACTTCAGGTGAACTTCTTGACAAAGTTTAGACAACTGAGGTTTCGGGGTTCTATTCATATGTTCTACTTTTCCTAAATTCTGAGGTCTGTAGGCAGTATGTATCTGATAATGTCAATATCTCGGGACCATACTTAATGGACTTGCTTCCTGAGGTTATCAACCCTCATTCTTTGTACAGGGCCCCATGTGCATGCAAGGTTGTAAGGGCATACTTGGAATCTGGGTACACATTTAGACAGCCCTTTTCCTATTGTCAGTGCTCTAGTAAGAGCTATCTGTTCAGCTTTCTGTGCTGAAGTTTCTGGGGCCAGAGCTGAGGACTCAACTACCAGATCAAGGGTCACCACTGCATACCCTGCACAACAATGTCCATTAATGATAACAAGACTGCTTCCATCTACAAAGAAAGTCCGTTCAGGGTTCTCCAAAGGAACATCAGTCAAATCCGGGCGACTTGAGAATACAGTGTCCATAATTTCTAAACAGTCATGATTAGGGGGGCTAGGACCAATTGGTAACAACGTAGCAGGATTCAGAGCTTGACTGACCTTCAATTGTATCTGGGGGTTTTCACACACCATACTCTGATACTTCAACATTCGTGAATTTGTGAGCCAGAAACTTCCTTTGTGTTCCATAAGGATCAGAACAGAGTGTGGTACAGTGACTTGAAGATTTTGTCCCAGGGTGAGCTTGTCTGCTTCGCTCACTAGGAGGGCTGTAGCTGCAACAGCTCTCAAACAAGGGGGCCAACCTCTTGCTACCACATCTAACTGTTTTGACAAATAGGCTACTGGCCGTTGCCACGATCCAAGAGATTGAGTCAGCACTCCTAGAACATTTCCTTGTGACTCATAGACATAGAGACTGAAAGGTTTCTGGACATCTGGTAAGCCCAGAGCTGGTGATAACATCAGAGCGGCTTTTAAAGATCGAAATGCTGCATCCTGTTCAGGCCCCCACTCCAATGGAAGCCTTTCCATTCCTTTGGTAGCTTGATACAAGGTTTTTTCCAGCAGAGCGAAATTGGGGATCCATATACGACAGTATCCTGTGGCACCCAAGAAGGCTCTCACTTGCCTCCTGGTGGTTGGAGTAGGAATACTCCATACAACTTCTTTGCGTTCTGGTCCCAAGCGTTGTATTCCGCTGGACAACTGGAATCCTAGGTATTTAACTTGTTTGACATAATTGCACCTTGGCTCTTGAGACTTTGTATCCAGCCTCATTTAAAAGGTGCAAGAGTTCACTGGTGGCTTGTAGACATTCACTTTCTGAATTTGTGGCTATGAGCAAGTTGTCCACATACTGAAGAAGAACCCTTCGTCCTGGGTTCACTGAATAACTTGAAAGATCTTGCTTCAGGGCAGCACTAAAGAGAGTAGGTGTATTCTTGAATCCTTGAGGTAATCGAGTCCAAATAAGCTGGCCCCGCCTTCCTGTTGTGGGGTCTTGCCATTCAAAAGCAAACAAAAGTTGACTGGTGGGGGCTAGGTGTATACAGAATAAGGCCTCTTTCAGGTCCAGGATGGTGAAATGAGTAGCCTCAGCGGGGATCAGTCCCAAGAGAGTATAAGGATTTTGGTACCACTGGGTGTATAGTTTCAGCTGCATCATTCACTCGCCTCAGATCTTGTACTGGGCGGTAATCCCCTGTCCCAGGTTTCTTGACTGGGAGAAGGGGGGTGTTCCAAGGTGACTGGCACTCCTTGAGAAATCCATACTTCAATAGTTTCATTAGCTGGTCGGGGAAGAGGATACTGCTTCACATGCACTGGTTCCGCTCCTGGCTTGAGGGTGACAATGCCGGGGCTATGTTCTTCGCTAGGCCAGGTGGATTATCTTCTGCCCATACTTCAGGCGGGGCTATAAGGTTGGTGGATATACAGGAACTAGCTGGCTTGGTTGGAGATACTCTGTAAAACCACCATTCTTCTTCTCGGGGAACAGTCAGCACCATCAATCCAGCTGGCTTTGGGTTCACAGTCATTTGCATTTCTCCCCCTTCAGCAAAGGATATCTCGGCCCAAAAGTGGAATAGGGCATTCAGGCATATACAGGAGCTGGTGTGTTATTTTCTGTCCCCCTAGTTCACACATGCGGTTCTGCAGGAATGGCTTAGAGGCCTTAGCCCCAGTAGCTCTGACAATGGTGATGCATCGAGAAGACAAAGGGGCTACTGGCTTTAGTATTCTGCTCCTGTATCCCCCATAAAGTCCATATATTGGTCCCCTATTTTCAGACTGACCATAGGCTCCTGGGGACCCAGGGTGAACTTGGAGTCCGGTCTGGCCTAGTCTTCATCCACGTCATAGCCTGTCGCAACTGCCACTCTTCAATAGCTTCTTCCCTCACTTGCTAGAACTGTGCTCGGTTTATTTTTCCACGACTCTGAAATCAACCTCCTGTTCTCCAAGTACTCCCTCCTCCCCTCCTGGGGGTGGAGTAAAGATACGGGCATTCATTTCTCTAATGTCCTTCTTCTCTACAATGGGCGCACTGATTTGCACCCAATGGAGGCCTGCTATTTCCGCGGCCTCTTCCACGTTCTCTGGTCCTTTGGTTAAGAAAACCTTCTCCACGTCGTTCAACTAAAGCGGCAGCAAGAAGATCTGCTTTCTTCTTCATCTTATGTTCACTTTCTCTGTCACATTCATTTTCACGATTCACAAATACTTTCTGAGCAACTTCCATTAACTGGGCTGTATTCATGCCCGCAAATCCATCCAATTTCTGTAATTTTTGTTTTATATCTCTCTGGGACTGACTGACAAAAGCTGCGTTTATCATACACAAATTCTCCTGGGCTGCTGGATAGTATGGGGTATATAGTGAGGGCTGCCTGCACTATTTGGATCCCACTTGGGGCCATCAAGGCTGATAGGTCTGCATAATACTGTTAATTAGTTCAATCAAATCCTAAGTCTTCTCAGTGTAGGAGGCATAATGCGTCTGTTAGTTCAGTAAATCAGTGGTGGAAAAAGGCACATAAACAAAGCTGGTCGGCCCGACCACGACCTGGCCTTCGGTATTAAGGGTGGGTAGGCCCTGGACCTGGCGCAATGGTATAACGTGACCATCCCTTTTACTGGTAGTTGTACTTCTGAAGGCATACGGCAATCGGGACTATCTGGGTTCCACTTCATGTTCTTGGGCGCTGGCTGTGAGTGACCCTGAACTGGCAAATGAATCCCTGCTTGCAGTATCATCAGTGGACTGTGGCCCACTCGGAGTACTTTAAACTGAGCCGGGGCTTCCGGTCAAGAGGGGGTGCGCGTCCTCATGCTGCAGAGGTGGCTGGTGAACTACTTGGGGTACATCTGCAGGGAGATGTCCCCCCCTGCCCTAGGCTCTGCCCGGGGTGGTGGCAGAGCTGAGGGGACTGGCCTATAAAGATACTGGGACGGACAGAGTGGAATGTCTAGAGATTCTTGGGCAGAATAAACAGGCAGGTTTTTATTTTTTTCAGACTTCCGGGCCCCCCACCCCCTCCTTGTGGCTGCTACTAATCTCCTACACTGTTCCTCATAGCAACGCTTTATTTATTTATTTACCAATTCTTCTATACCGCGCTATTTAGATCAGTGTGGTTTACATTCAAACAACATCTATACAACGCAGGCACTCTGCGTTGTATTTACAATGAACGGGGAGAACAACTTGGAAGTAACTGAGGGAAACTATCTACATCATATTTACTATCTACATCATATTTACACTGGTAAAAAACGTATTTACGCTGGGTGCCTGAAGTCTATTTTAGGGAGTACTGTTGGGAGATCAAGCTGACTATCCTTTTTCGTGTTGGGTCTGGTTAGACGGGTGCGATGGGTTATTGGCTGATGTGCATCCTGCTTGGTTAATGAGGCTGGATTCGGGGTAGTATCTAGTGAACAGATGATGTTTTAGTGCCTTCCTGAAATGGGTTAGGTTGGTGATGTTTCGGATATATGTGGGAAGGGCGTTCCAAGCTCTAGGTGCGTAAATCGTGAAGGCTCTATTCGTTGTCGCTTTTGTGCATTTCGTCATTGCTTTTGGGACCTCTAGGGTGTTTTGCATTGTGGGTCTTCTGTTTCTGTTGTGTGGTACCTTTTGTATCATCTTGATGATGGCTGTGGAGGTCTGATAGTTCAAGGCTTTGAAGGTCAGGGTTAATACTTTGTAGAGGGTTCTGGCTTGAACAGGCAACCAATGGAGGTTCATCAAGAGTGGGGTTATATGCTCCCTCTGTGAAGCTCCAGTTAATACTCTCGCGGCAGTGTTCATCGCAAGCTGGAGCGGGACTAGTGTTGCTTGAGGGAGACCATGTAGAATTATGTTGGCGTAGTCGAAGTGTGGTAAAATTAAGGCTTGATAGATTGATTGATAGTCGCTGAGGTCGAGTAGTGGTCGTAAGTGTTTTATGGTCCTTATTTTCAGATATATTGTTTTCACGGTGTTTCTTATGTGGGTTTTTAAGTCTAGCTGTTGGTCCAGGGTGACGCCAAGGTAGCGGATTGTGGGCTTAGTTGTCAGTTCTGTATTGCTGACTTTCAAAGAGGGTGGTGGCGTGAAGTTCTGGTTTCTTGAAATGAAAAGAACATCTGTTTTGCTGTAATTGATTCGTAGATTTTGCGTGATGAGCCAGTCTGCTACTGCTTCAAAACATCTTGTTAGAGGGGAGAATTCTGGTTGGTCGGTCCTGAATGGGATGTACAGCAGGATATCGTCTGCATATGCCAGACATTCGACCTTGAACGAGCATATTAGTGGACATATAGGCTGCATATAGATGTTGAACATCAATGCAGACAGTGACGAGCCCTGTGGCACCCCCTGGTTTTGCATAAATGGCTCAGATGTTATGGTGCCAGACCTTACGTGTTGCCATCTATTAGACAAGTACGATTTGCACCAAGCGAGAGCAGTTCCTTTTATTCCTTTCTCGCTGAGGCGTTGTATGAGGATCTCGTGGCTCACCGAGTCGAAGGCAGCTGCGATGTCCAGAAAAATGAGAGCGAATCCTTGGTGAATGTTGTCGGTCCCAGAGACTAGGTTGTCAAATAGGGTGGTGAGGAGGGTTTCCACCCCGTGTGCTTCTCTGAACCCATGTTGGGATGGGTCAAGTGGGACTTCAGTGTCAATATGTTGTTGAATTTATCCAGGAGGGCTTTTTTTTTTTTTTCCACAAACATTTAACCAGGAGTCTATGTAGGGGAACTGATCAGGGAACATTTTTTGCACAATCTGATGAACACGGGAAACTACATTAACATCAAAGGTGCCCTCACGGGGCCATGAAGTAGCTAACACTGGCCACTCCCTTTCACAGAGCATTTCTAATCGGGACGGAGACATTCTATTCCATAGTCTCCAACAAATCCCTTGCTAAAATTCTTAGTCATACATTTCAACAAAATCTGCGTGGACTTCGACCCCCCCCCCCCCCCATGGTGACGTACTTGACAACAGACAGAGGGGGCGGGCAGTCAGGCTGCATTTTCCTGTGGACTAAACATAATGGATGTGTGTGCTCATTCTAAATAGGAACAATTTGGATAAAGTCCTTAAAATATAAAACTATTATTTTGCAACATGTTATAACAACAATTCCAATAGAAAGAACTATGGCTCCTAACATGACGGCCACATATCTGTTACGTATGACTGGAATAAAAATACTTAGCATGGAACTAACGTCCAGCCGTAATCAACATTTAAGCTGAACAATGTCTCTGCAAAAGAAATTACTTTAAATCTTACAGTTCAGAAAGCAGACATTCAAAGGACATGTACATTCCCTCAGGATTTAAATCATTTTCAAGTCGCGATCTGGTACTACGGGCTCGGGATGCTTCATAATCCTGTCAGGGTCCTTAACCTCTACTTCGCAGGTCAAAGGAAAAACAAAAGCAGTTTCCTTAATTTCTCTATCATTTCTATTTGGACCATTACAGACAAGTAGGGCTCAGATATAACAAGAACAGTTGAGGAGATCAAAAGGGGTTAATAAGAACTTAACTCTTTCCAGGCTGAGCCCAAAACTGTCGGGATCCAAAATTCTGACTAAACATTCCTATTAAATGATATATAATACATGACCATAGCAGAAGGAACATCACTATTAGAACATATTGAATAAAACAGGTACAATTTTCCTGAAATAAGCACAAATTAACCCAGCTGCAGAATGTTGAAAATAAGCCTTCACAGGGTTAAAAGATACTAAACATTCCTTTCTACAGACACGCCCCTTCTCTCTCTGCTTGCCAGTCTTATGCTGTGCTGAAGAAAAACCTGAAATTAGTGAGACAGCTGTCTTTACTTAAAAGTGATTCCTGAGTTGGTTTTTCCTTCTTCTTTCTTCTTCTCTTAATACTATTCCTTAATCGGTAAACTGTTTCACAAATTACCCAACAGAATAATCTTACATTATACCAGAAGGGAAGCCTGCGGTTTCAACAGATAACAAAAATCAGATACAAACAACAAACAGTAAGGACGGACAAACACCAAATGCTTCCTCCTTTTCGCGACCTGAGCACAGTCGCCTGGCCAGGAACTGCGCTACTCAGGAGTCCGCTTTCACTTGGTCTTATGTCTCAAGACCTCTCAGTCACACAAACAGTCATACCAGCAACAAGAAATCATTTTTCAAATGCCCAAGGTTTTCTGACTGACTATTCCCAACCAAAGGGTCGATGGCTTCGGCTTCCGCTAACCCTTATGCGGAGCGTACTAGGACCGCCCTTATGAGTGGTGATTAAGCTCTCTTGTCTCGCGCACTCATGCAAGACTTTCCCAGTTAGTCTATACCAAATCTGTCTCGCGCACTCATGCAAGACTTTTCCCCAGGCTTCACTGACTAATAAACAAGAAAATGTCTACTCACCGGATCCGGTTCCCGATACCAAACTAGTTCTTGGGTTGGATCCTGGACTCCCCTCGGGTTCGGAGGTGTTGCCAGCTGGACCCAGTGGCCCGCCGAGGCAAGGCGGAACCCTCTCCGATGCAATAAGACTGGTGGCGCCAGAGAATTCCCCTGCGGTCGGACAGACACGGTTCCAACTGGACCAAACCTTTGAGGCGAGAAGTCGTGGTATATTCACTTGAATACCATCACACTACCCACACATTCCCGGCCAACGCTCCAAGAATATGTAGCAGCTGATAAGCATGCAATAAATAATACCAGGAGTCAGTTCAAAGATCCAAGCCAATTTATTGTGCACAAGGCTCAGATAGTCAAAGCTTCAAAAAGGACTGAGCAAAGTTCTTACAGAGACATATTCATTTATACATTTCTTTCCAGTTTGATACATGCAAACTTTCTATTGGCCCCAACGCCCCCTGCACTTGTCCAATCAGGGATCCTTTCTGGGCCTAGCTCCCTGCTCCCCCTTCACAAACTGTTCTAACAAAGGTACAGTTTCTAGGCATTGATACTATCCTGCTCCGAGGTCATTTCTAGCTCTAGGAATGCATGTATTGAAACATTTCTATCTTCACAGCACAAGAGAATAATGAAAGATTTATGCATTCATGAAAACTTCTTATTAAGCAGTTTTAAAGCAGTTTTCTCAAACTTTTACAGACTTTGGTTCTTTACTGAGATGGGGGTTGGAATCAGGGCCTAACTTACAGGCCTTTCATATTTGCAGACTATTATAGGCCATAGCCTGCCAAATGATGAGAATTTGCAATTTAGCCTGGAATATTCATGATAGGGTACATTTTTTGGACATTGTAATCATGAATAGGGTTAATATTTTGCATACCACAATGTACCATAAATAGTTCAATTAGACCTTACCTGCTAATTGGCGTTCCTTGAGGAACTCCAGTCCAGTCACACACTTCTGGATTGTGCTCCTTTTCCAGCAGCTTGGAGACTAAGCATTTCATCCTTTTGATGACACCAGTGTACTTAAGCAGCTGGCACTGCCTATCAGCTCCAATAACCTATTGACAAAGCAGACTCACAGAAGCAATAAACAAGTAGCCAATCATAACCAAAACCTTGTGCCTCCTCCCACCATAGAAGGGATTCCCATGCCCCCCCCCCAAATGAGGAGACTTACCTGTAAACTGTCCAAGAAACAGAGTCACAAAAAAGGCACCAAAAAGCCCGACAGCACTCCTGCCAAACCTGGTTTCTGTAACCGATGTCGCTGCAACACCTTGTCCTCCCACTCTTCAAGGCCCCCGACGCCACTAGCCAGCAATGACCCACTCTTCAGGACCAGGGTTGTGAGAAAAACTATCATGCATAGCCCATCTGGGAGGGATCCGAGACTGGACTGGAGTTCCTCAAGGAATGCCAATTAGCAGGTAAGGTCTAATTTATTTTTATTTATTTATTTATTTACATTCTCTTATATACTGCGCTATTCTGCATCAGTGCAGTTTACATTGAACAAACTGAAATTACATTGAACAGGGCATTATAACTGGGAGATAACTATTTTACAGGGAATATGGGGTATGGAGGGTTAAGTGGCTTGCCCAAGACCACAATTTAACTTTCCTTATTGTTCCTCCAGTCCAGTCCCAAACTTCTGGGATGTAACAGAGCAGTTTTAGCCATGGGAGGGACACGCAAAACTGGCCTGAAGCACTGCTGACCCAAAACGGGCATCCCCTACCACCTGCACATCCAGACAGTAATGCTTAGCAAACGTATGAAGGGAAGCCTATGTGGCTACCCTACAGATCTCGACCGGTGGCATTAAACTGTACTCCACTCAAGAGGTGACCTGCGCTCATGTGGAATGTGCCCGCAATCCTACCAGCACTGCTTTTCCCTTCAAAATGTACGCTGATGTGATGGCTTCCCTGATCCAATGTGAAATTAATGCCTTGGTCGCTGCTTCTCTCTTCCGTGGCCCCACAAAAATGTACACACAGGCAATCTGATCTACAAAATGATGCTATCCTCTTCAAATAATGCCTTTGAACATCCAAGAGCTGCAACTGCAGATCCTCAGCCTCACCCCCTGCCCTTCCTAGAGCTAACAGGGCCACTGACTGGTTCACATGAAAAACCAATACTACTTTTAGGCAAAAATGAAGGCACCAGAAGACAAGATGGAAAGGAAAGACTCCCGACAAGATAAGGCTTGAAGCTTTGAAATCCTCCGCGATTTGCAGATCACAACCAGGAAAACTGTCTTAAGGGTGAAGTCCTTCAGCAAAGCCTGCCTCAACGCTCAAAGGGCTCGCCCCGGTAAGGGCTGCTAACATGCCTCAAAAATGTGCCACCTGCAGATGCATGATAGGGATATAGACCTCTTCCATGCCTTCAGTAATGTGGCGATGACTGGCCCCCGAGTAGTCTGGCTTCTTCAAATGCGCCCTTTCAAGAACCATGCCTTAAGTGAGAATTGATCCACCTGGGGCATGCACACTGGCCCCCGAGTCAAGAGATCCTCTCTACTACTACTACTAAGCATTTATAAAGCGCTACAGGTGCATGCAATGCTGTACAATGAAAACACAAAAAGACAGTCCCTGCTCAAAAGAGTTTACAATGTAAAAAGACAAAGCAAGAAAAGGAGTAGAAAAAGATAAGAACAAGGACAAAGAGACAAGAGCAGGAGAGACAGGACAAAGGAAAGAGGTAAGAACAAGTGTAAGAGGAAGAAAGAAAGGTGAAATAAAAGAGGGGAAGGAAGGAGAACAGCAAAATCAAGAGCCAAAGACAGAGGCAAAAAGATGAGCTTTTAACTTGAGTTTGAAGAGGGACAAAGAAGATGCCTGATGTATAGACAAAGGAAGTTTATTTCAAGCGTAGGGAGCAGCAAGGTGAAAAGAGAGGAATCTGGAGTTGGCAATAGAAGAGAAGGGCATAGCAAGAAGCAACTGGGAAGAAGAACAGAGTACACAAGGGGGGAAATAGGGAGAAATGAGAGAAAAAGGTACTGAGGAGCCACAGAGTGAATACACTTATAGGTCAGAAGGAGAAGCTTAAAGTGAATACGGAAACGGATAGGGAGCCAATGAAGAGATCTGAGGAGAGGAGTGATGTGGGCAAAACGAGGCTGACGGAAAATCAAATGGGCAGTGGAGTGCTGAATAGACTGAAGGGGGAGGGAGACCAGCAAGAAGGAGGTTACAATAATCAAGGCAGGAGGTGATTAGGGAATGGATGAGGGTTTTAGTAGTGAGCTCAGAGAGAAAGGGGCGGATTTTGCCAATGTTGAAGAGAAAGAAGCGACAAGTCTTAGCGATGAGTTGGATATGAGAGGAGAAAGAGAACGAAGAGTCAAAAATAACACCCAAATTGCGCACAGATGAAACAGGTTGGAGAACAGAGCCATCAACAGAGACTGAAAAAGAAGAAGGAGAAAGGGAGATTTTAGGAGAAAAAACGAGAAGTTCAGTCTTGGCCATGTTCAATTTCAGGCAACAATGGAACATCCAGGCAGCAATGGCAGAGAGACAGCAAGAGATCCAGGACTGGAAAGCAGAAGAAAGACCAGGAGTAGAGAGATAGATTTGGGATTCATCAGCATAGAGATGGTACTGAAAACCATGAGAGGAAATAAGTGCACCAAGGGATTGGGTATAGAGAGAAAAAAGAAGGGGACCCAAGACAGAACCCTGGGGGACACCAACCAAGAGCGGGGTAACAGAGGAGGAGGAGCCACCAGAACATACACTAAAGGAGCAGTGGGAGAGATATGAGGAGAACGAGGAGAGAATAGAGTCCCTAAAGCAAAGCGAGGACAAAGTGTCAAGGAGAAGATCATGGTCAGTGTCAAAGGCAGCAGAAAGGTCAAGGAGGATAAGGACAGAGTAAAGGCCTTTAGATTTAGCCAGGAACAAGTCACTGGAGACTTTGACAAGAGCAGTTTCAGTAGAGTGCAAAGGACGAAAACCAGATTGTAAGGGATCGAGAAGAGCATGGGAAGAGAAGAAGTCAAGACAACGGCGGTAAACCACACATTCGAGCAGTTTAGAAATGAAAGGAAGGAGAGAGATGGGGAAATAATTAGAAGGACAAGAGGGATCAAGTGAGGGTTTCTTAAGGAGAGGCGTGACCACAGCATGTTTAAAGTCAGCCGGGAAAGTAGCAGTGGAGAGCGAAAGGTTGAGAATATGAGAAATGGAGGGGACAACGTTAGAGGAAATAGAGGAGAGGAGATAGGATCAGAGAAGCAAGTGGTGAGCTTGGAGGAGGAGAGAAGAAGAGCAGAAGATCCTGTCATGCCGGAAGTCTCCACGGCCGCCCCACTACTAGCCGCACCAGGTCGGCATATCACGGACGCCTTGGCCAATCCGGGACAATTGGAATGACCAACACCTGGTGAGCTTCAATCCACTGCACAACACTGCCTATGAGTGCCCATGGAGGAAAAACATAGAGTAGCCCTTCCTCGGGCCACTTCTGCACCAGGGCATCCAGCATGTCCGACATCTGTTCTCTTCCCCTGCTGAAAAATCGGCTTGCTTTGGCTGTCTTGAATGTTGCCATGAGATTCATGATCAGTGTGCCCCATCTGTGGACCACCTGTGAGAACACCTCCTGGAAGAGCACCCACTCACCTTGGTCAACTTGCATCTGACTGAGGTAGTCCGCCATCATATTGCCGACGCCCGCCATGTGTGCTGCCAACAACGCTTGGAGATGGTTTTCTGCCCACAAGAGCAGCAATTCAGCTTCCTCCTCCAAAACCACGCTGCCTGTGCCTCCCTGGCGGTTGATGTAAGCTACCATGGTGGCATTGTCCGAGAAGACCTGAACTGCCTTCCCCTGCAACCAGAGACTGATACTGTGCAACACCAGAGCCACCGCCCTTATCTCAAGCCTGTTGATCAACCAAGTGGCTTTCTACGGGTTCCACTGTCCCTGAACAATGTGCCCTTCGCAGTTGGCTCCCAAGCCGACCAGACTGGCATCTGTCATTAGCGGGATCCACTGTGGCGACTAGAGGGGCATGCCCTCCTCCAAATTTCCTGGGAGAAGTCACCACCTGAGCGCTCTCCTGGTCACTCGAGGACAGGAGAATCTCTGAGACAAGGGATGCCTTTGGTGGGACCATCTGCATAGTAATGCCCTGTGCAAGGGGCGCATGTGTGCTCTGGCTCAGGGCACAAGCTCAAGCATCACTGCCATGGTTCCCAGTACTTGCAGATAATGCCAGGCCATCGGTTCAGACAACCTTAGGAACTGCCGCACCAACAGCCACAGCTCCTGGGCTCGATGCCTCGGAAGGAAAACTTTCCCCATGTGGGTGTTGAAGCGTGCTCCCAGATAATCGAGCTGCTGGGATGGCACCTTGGTCCTGTTTATCACCTAGCCAAGATTCTGCAGAACCTCTACTACTCTCGCCATTGCTTGTTTACTCTCGTCCTTGGACTTTGCTCGGATCAGCCAGTCATCGAGGTAAGGGTGCACCAAGATCCCTCATTGCGCCATGCCAGAAGGCTACCACCACCATGACCTTGGAGAAGGTATGGGAAGCTGTTGCAAGTCTGAATGGCAAAGCCTGAAACTGGAAATGTCCCATAGGCACCACAAAGCAGAGAAAACGCTGGTGATCTGGGTGGATGGGGATGTGTAAATACGCCTCCATGAGATCGAAAGATGTCAAGAACTCTCCACTCCTGACTGCCACTATGATTGACCGCAACATTTGCATGTGAAACAGTGGCACCTACAGACAATGGTTCACCCACTTGATATTGAGAATCAGCTGAAAGGAGCCCTCCTTTTTTGGAACCACGAAATAAATGGAGTACCAACCAGAGCCATACTGGTCCTGAGGAACTGCCTAAGTCTTGCCAGGGTGTTCTCCACCATTGCTGCCTTGCTTCACGTCCTGCAGGGGAGTGAACAAAAGACTGGCCCACCGGACATGCGAACTCCAGTGCATAGCCATCTCGGATGACCTCCAGGACCCACTGCTCAGACGTGATCTGGACCCAGGCAAAGTAAAAATCCTGCAGTCGACCTCCCATGGGCTACACCACTGCCTGGGCCCCCTTCACTTCATTGTACTTTCTTTGGTCCCAAAAGAGGAAGAGGCCTCAAAACCCCTACCAGCTCCTCAAAACCCCTGAAACCCTTGTCCTCATGAGGGAAACTGCACCCTTTGATAGGGGCCGAGCGGGCTGTATAAAACCACTTAAAGTCCCATGGCTGACCCCGTGCTGGAGGGGCACCATGACTCTGCTTTTGCTTGTCCTAAGGTAGACACCAACTTGTCCAACTCCTCTCCAAGCAGGAGCTTCCCTCTGAATGGAAGTTTGCTAAGCCAGGCCTTGGAGGAACCATTTGCCACCCAATTCCGCAGCCAGAGATAGTGGCGTGGTGTGACCATCGAGGCCATACTCGTGGAGAGACTTCTAATGAGATTGTAGCAGGCATCAGCAAAGTATGCTGCTCCCTATTCTAAATTGGCCGCCTCCCCTGACAGGCCCCTAGTCACATTACTCGGATCCAGAACACCTTGCGACCAGGAGAAGCAGGCCCTAGCCACCCAGGCCACACAAACGGAAGCCTGTAACGAAAGGGTGTTCATATCAAAGGCTTGCTTTAACAAGGTGTCCAATTTCCTATCCTGGACATTCTTGAGTGCCATACTACCTTCTACTGGAATTGTAGTCTTCTTGGTCACTGCCGACACTGCCACATTCACCTTCGGAGACCTGGAGCAATTCTTGCTCCTGCACTGGAAGCGGATAGAGGCGTGACATCATTCGCACCCCTTTGAGACCGGCTTCCGGCAGATCCCACTCATCTTGTATCATCTGCCTGACCATTCTGTGCACTGGAAACACTTTCTGCAGTTTCAGCACCACCTGGAATAGTGGATTCTCTAGCACCTCTTCCACTGGGAGTCCTGTGGGCATATTTAGGGCCTTTAAGGACTCTGCAATGAGTACTGGCAACTCTTCCCAGCAGAAGACCCATAAAATCTGCACCTGTTCCTCCTGCGGGATCTCACCTTCCTCCAGCTCTTCTCCTTCAACATCTAACTCCATGTCCGGGTCCTCTCCCTCAAGACCTTCTGACAATGGTGACTGCTCTCCCCAGTCTTCAGACGGCCTAAGCCTCTTCACCACTTCTGCGACAGGCTCACCCCCTTTTGTGTCCACTCATGTTTTTTGACTGCGTTCCTGCGCCGCCGAGCAGCTGCCCACTCCTTGCTGGCACATACACTAAGCCCTAGGCAATAGCAGGACAAATTCCAGTGAAAACCCTTCTGGGGCTTTTCTGCCCCCAGGACTTAAGATGTGGATGGCCTGAGCGAAGGCTGGGATCCACTCATTGGCTCTAGCAGCAGAGGAATGGTCCCCGCTACCTTGGGCTCCCTCTCCACTGCATCCTGCAGTGTCTCCAGGGAACGCTCCTGCTCTGTGACCTCATGTAGGACCTGCTCCACAGACTGGGCCTCTGTCTCGCACCCGCAGCACATGCCGGTGTCTGAGACTGCCCCTCTCCAAGAGCCGCACACTAAACACTGTGGTCTGGCGGGCATGGTCTGTGGCCTACCCCATTTTACCAGCCTAGCCGGAAAATGGGCTGTGCCAGAGGGAAGGGAAGACAAGTAAACAAAAAAAAATGAAATTAAAAATTAAGCGGCAAGTGTTCACCTAAGGAACAGACAGGATATCACTCTAGGCCTTGCCCTATCTTCTCTTCCTTTTTTTTTTTAACGCTAGCACTCTCAAGAAAACAAAAAAAAACACATTCAAAATAAACTACCTTAAGAAAAACGCGCTAAGCTGCCTTATATAACTCACTCTCCCCTACTGTGCGGTAGCAGAGACCGCCAAGGCAAAGAGATTTCCTGCGCAGCTACTAGGCTGCTGAAACTACGTGGTCTGCAGCCGTGAGAACCACATTGTCTGCAGCCGCGTGCCCGATCAACCTACAATGTGCCTTTCATGGTTCTCTGTCCAGTCCGCCTCTCCCACGTTCAGCTGCGTTTCCTGGCTTTGGTGACGAGCAGGGGGAGCAAGTGCTGCCTGTCAGCTTGTGCTCAGCATGTGGCTCTTCACTTCATAACGGGAGCTGCTGTACACTCTTGCTGGCCTTTTACATGCCTTCTAACACCCCCGAAGCCTTTATTTGCTTTCTTTCTTTTTTTATCTTTATCTTTATAGCTACTACAAAGTAAAGAGGGAGAAGGAAAAATAAAATTCAAAACCCCCTAACTCTCTCCTTAGTTGTTCCTACAGTGAGTCCAGCACCCTGGCTCACCGCCTCCTCCAGCTGCTTGGAGACTGAGCATATTGGAGCTGGTAGGTGGTGCCAGCTGCTTAAGCACTCTGGTGTCATCAAAAAGATGATATGCTCAGTCTCCAAGTTGCTGGAAAAGGAGCACAATCCAGAAGTGCGGGATTGGACTGGAGGGACAATAAGGAACTACAGATTACAATAGTTTACTCAATTTTCTCCCTTGCCATTTATGCCTTAAGCAGTTATGTTCCACAGATGGAGAGTTTATTAGCCAGGCTAGTATAATGCGGGATTGGTTTTCTCAAAAGAAACATCCAGAGAAGGACCTTTACTAGGGCCTTTTACGCGAATAGGGATCTTCTACTGGAGGACTCTAGGGACCCTCCTTATCGAGGTCAGGTTTGTGTTTTACCTTACTCCTCTCAGGTATTTCAAATGAAAAACATTATCCGAAAACACCAGTATGCTACTGGACACGTGGCATTTGTCTTTTTAACTATTGACAAGATCTTTAGAAGAAGGTTTGCTCCCTCAAGTAATCCCCCTGAAGAAGGCCAAGCGGCCGAAACGCATAGGGGTAATAAAAGGAGTTTCAAAACCTGAATTTGTTTCTCACCAGTCTTGGTATCTGCTTCTTTGTTGCTTTATAGCCAGCAGGCACTTTGTTGCTTTGCTTAGTTTACCTACTCTCAGTTCTCAAGCCAGTGCTCTAACCATTAGGCTACTCCTCCACTCCATTTTTGGGTTAAGAATTGCCTATCGATTGGGCCGCAACTTGCAGGATATGTTGGTTCACACCTGTAATATAAATGTTCATGGACGGGATGTGGGCCACCATGCACGGTGCGGCAAATGCGTGGTTTGCAAACATACCCTAGAGCTGACGCAATTTATCCATCCCTCTTTAAAATATCCATATATGTTGCATCATGATATCACCTGTGAGAGTGAAGAGGTGGTATATATCATTTTATGCCCATGCCAAAAGATATATGTGGGATAAACATCCTGCAAGTTTAAAACTCATGTAATTGAACAAACATTTGTTGGCAGTACATAGGGGCATTATTATAGCTCCCTTAGTGGAACATTGGATTGCAACTCAGTATAGTGTGATCAATTTACACTGCTTTGTGTTGGACCAGATCAGGTTAGTGGGAGGTAGGGATCTGTCCCAGCGTTTAGCTCAGCAGGAGCCGTCATTGATATTCTGGTGGAATACTATTATTCTGGGAGGCTTAAACAGGCCCATTGATTGGTAATAGTTATGGCTATGGTTAATAAGTATTTGATATACTGCCTTTTAAGACAATGTAATTAAAGCAGTTTACAATTATAAAAACAGTCAGATAGAAAGGAACTACATTATGTAAAATAGAAAAGACTGCATAGAAAGAAAGAGACAACATATACAACGTCTATTGATGGGCTCCTTTTGTTGTTTTCAGAGCTCTGTCCTTTTGTGAGTCAGGGGGATTTGAGCATGACAGTAGGTTGTTTTCACTATACTGTGGGGAACCTGCGGATTGGTTGTAATTTTACCAACAAACCTCTCATAGGGTTGCATCAACCTATAGCTCATTACTGTATTTTGAATGGAAGTTGGGAGTGTTTCCAGTTCATAGAACTATCATGATTGGATGGAGTTTTTTTTACTATCAAGCTCCTGATTGGGTAATGTTAATCTATGGGCACTCTTTGGGGGATCCTGCAGATTGGCTGTAATTTTACTTTCATGCCACTCATGGGGTGGCATCAACTAATAACTTATTACTGCATTTTGATTGGAAGTTGGGAGTGTTGACCTTTTTTTTAGATCTATCAGGGTTGGATGGAGTTTTTTTCACTATTAAGCTCCTATTGGGTAAAGTTAACCTACAGGAACTCTTTGAAAGTTCCTGTGGATTAGTTGTAATTTTACTACCAAGCCACTCATTGGATGGCACTAAACCATAGCTGCATTGTGATTCAAAATTATGAGTGTTTATGTTTTTTAGAGTCACAGGAATTGGATGGAGTTTTTCACTATCAAGCTCCTCATTGGGCAATGTTATCCAATGTGAACTCTTTGGGGGAGATTTAAAGGTGTGTGTGTGTGTGTAAGTGGAGTTTAATAGGGCACTGTGGAAGTGGGGTGTGTGTGTGTGTGTGTGTGTGTGTGTAAGTGGAGTTTAATAGGGCACTGTGGAAGTGGGGTGTGTGTGTGTGTGTGTGTGTGTGTGTAAGTGGAGTTTAATAGGGTACTGTGGAAGTGGGGTGTGTGTGTGTGTGTGTGTGTAAGTGGAGTTTAATAGGGCACTGTGGAAGTGGAGTATCTTCTGAATAAGGGTAGGTTCTCACATATATCTTGTGCTTTTTGATTTATGGATTGCAGTATCATGCACTGTTTTATTTTTGGACGAACAGTGTCTGCTCATTCTTATGAAGCCGTGATACTGGGAAAACTGATAGCTGCGGTCAAAATTCAATTTGTTATAATCTTTGCTGAGCCGCGTTCTTTAGACCAGGGGATGGAGCTGAACAGCGTTATGAAGCTAAGTGATTGCTAACTTTGCTCCCTGTGGTTTATTGATGCCACCTAATTGTTACATCATTGCTGGTACATTTATATCCAGTATGGGTGACATATTCTAGTGGCGTTACTGCATTCAGTGAGTTCAGTACAACAGTGGATAGCACCTTTACTCTGTGTGCACCAATAGAGGGTGAAGATGACGTAATTATCTGTGGCAGGTAGATGTCCATATCACCGATAAGACAACACCTTGAGCTGTCTGGTGTTTTCAAGATTTTATTTGAGATTGTATTGAAAATAGTATTTTGGGTCCAATTTTTTGTTGGTGATTCTAGTACATGTTTGGTTCCCCTTTTTATTGTGAGTTTTGATATTTAATCACTGGTCATGACATTGAAAAAATGCATATATCCAATGCTGCCCCTTATTGACCACTGGATAAAAGAAAATCACCAAGTTTCAGATTTGCAGTTTGTGGTCCTTAAGGTACTTCGTATGCACTGGAGAAGTCGCGACATGGACAAACTTGTCTTACAGTTGAAACAGAGGTTTATTTTCAAGTTGAAAACCTTGCACCCCCAGGGGTTGAATCAAGATTACGACCTCTCTGTGTTCCTTTGAATACTCAGTTCTTTCATATTTTATTTATTGGGCCATTGTCTGGGTAGCATCTTTTTCTTCTTTCCCCTTTTCCCTCCCCCTCTCCCCCTCTCCCCCTCTCTCCCCTTGTCCTCCTTCACCTTCCTTCTTTCCCTCCCTCTTTCTTTTCCCCCTCCCTTCATCCCTTCCCTTCCTTCCCTAACCCCCTTCCTTCCCCTTCCCCTTCCCCATCTTTTCCCCCTCCCCTCTTTCTCCCTCTCCCTTACCCCAACCCCCTTTTCCCTTCTCCTCCCCTACCCCTCAATCCTTCCCCAACCCCTTTTTTTCTTTCCCCTCCCCCTCCCCTCCCCTTCCCCTCCATTCTTCCCCAACCCCTCTTTTTCCTTCCTCTTCCCCTCCCCTCCCCTCCATCCTTCCCCCCCTTTCCTTCCCCTTCTTTCCCCCTCTCTCTTCCCACCTTTCCCCTATTCCCTCCCCCTCCCTCTCTCCCTCCCCCTCCTTCTCCCTTCTCCTCCCCTTTCCACTTCCCTCCTCCTCCCCTCCCCCTTACCTCCTCTCCCTTCTCTTTCCCCTCCCCCTCCCTTCTTTCCCCTTCCTTCTCCCCCATCCTTCCCCTTCCTCTTCCCCCTCTCCCTTCTTCTTCCCTCTCCCATACCACCTAAACTTTCATGCAGAATTTATAGTTTTCAGCTTCTCCCTTTTGCACATGTTATTCATTATGCTTTACATATGTCCTTAGTACACATTTTACAATTTTCATTGCCCTTTTGTTGTGGGCACAGTCCATGACATAGCCCCTTTGGTGTTTTTTTAATTGGGCCAGATATATGGGAGCGTTTCTATGGTCACCTATAGTTTGCCTTTAGAGTAGTTTTTCTTACAGTTTTTATATATGGGTGATGCTTCCCCGTGGTGACAGACTGGTTCCATGTTTGTCTTAATTTCCAGATTTGGACTAAGAGCGGATATTTTAGGTTTATGCACTTGTTTATGTATTTGTGCGCCCACCCCCCTTATAGGGTTTTATGTTTTATTCTCACAGGTAGTTCTCTCCCTCGATTAGGGCTTATGCGTTCTTTGTTAAGCTGGCACGTTCTTTCCAAATACACCATATCTATGGTTTTACCTATATATTTATTGCTTTTATGCTTATTTTGACATGTGGTTTGGACAGCCACATACATGATAGTTTATAGAGAACTTCTTTACTCATAGGTTATATTCCTAGGTCTACAGATATATCTACAGCCAGCGTTCAGCAGTACGACAATGTAGCACACATGTCCTTCGCCTTCAGAGCAGGTTTCTGTAAGTTTAAAGGTTTCAGACACTATTAAATTATACTTTGGGAGCATGAAAATTTTAGGTTTAATCCTCCTGCACAGAATAGCATGGTATATTGTATTTTTGGATGGTTCCTCAAGTGTGAACTTTGACCTTTATTTTTGGTGCGAAGCTTACTGTTGGGTTTAAAAGGACTGCTATTCCAAGGAGTCTTTTCAATGTGCAGCGCTGTGAGACTATACACACGCCGGTTAGGCAAGTTACTCTCTGTCGGTCTTTTGACTACATTTGTTGTTATACCTTTTTATATATGGCCACCAAGATTTATTTCCTTGCTGTTTTTAATGTTTAGAAATGCTACTGAATGTTTGGAGTCTTTTAACTAGCGCTCTTTATGAGGTGTTAGAGAACAAGTATTTTTGCCTTTTAGGTTACTTCATTCTCCCTTTCGCACGACAACTGCACACTTCCTTAGGCAATATTAAACAATAATATAGCTGGGAATTTGGCTCTTATCGGTACTCCTTGTGTGGTGACACTAGAAGGGCAATTTCTGTTCCATATATTTCCTTTTTTTAAAAAATTTTGTATTTCTCAAAATTTCAAATAAGAATACAGGCAATAAAGAAACAAGATAGATCAAAAGCGAAAACAACTGATGAAAACACATGCCTTCATTCTAATAGACCACAATATAATGAGGGAGGCAACCACAAAGGGAATAGGAAATAACTTTTAAACAAAGAAGGCTGTAAGGCCAGCACTGTCAGCAGAAACTCACACTATGGTACCCCACCACAAGCCTCAAGTTTCCCCTCCTTAGAAACAACTAGCTCTAAGAGCTGTTTGGGTTCAGAGAAATAATAATTTTGCTCCTCAAAGCTTACATGACATAATGAAGGAAATTTCAAGAACCAGGTTCCCCCACGCGATTGGACTCGAGGCCATAAAGCCAAGAATCCTTTCGTTGGGCCTGGGTCTGCTTAAATACATCAGGAAATATACATACAACCAAACCCATAAACTGCTCTTGCATGTGTCTAAAATATAAACACAAAACAGACACGTTATCTTGTTCAAAGATGAAGGTCACCAGCAATGTACACCGTATTGTTACCAGTTCCATAGATCCCTCCAGAAACTCAGTCAGATCTAACTGTTCCTGAGGCTGACCAAAGTTCCCAGAACCTCCGCTAGATGAGGGCACATAGAATGCTCTAGCCAAAGGAGGAAGATTATCTGATGTCCAGCACAGAATCTCAGTCAGATTCTTCTTTACCAGATCTACAGGCCCAAACAAAGGGGATCGGGGAAACCCCAGGAATTGCAGATTATTCCTCCAGGACTGATTCTACATATACTCAAGTTTCCTCCAGAGCCCAAAACTCTCCTTCACATGCATGACCTTAAATGTCCCCATCTCCACCATCTGGCCCTCCAGTTGTTCCAGTCTAGCCCCATGCTGGACCATCTCATTCCTCTGAACTGAGACAAGTTCTGTAAGAGAAATAACCAAGGAAATTTGTACCAAATTAACATTAAAGGATCCATCCAGGGCCTTGATCAAGTCCCACAGTACTGCTAGGGTAATTCCTGAGTCTTTCCTGCCGGAAAGCTCTCCCAATTTTCCCCCAGATGACCCGCAGACTTCCCTCCCTCTCCACATAACAAGCCTGCACCTTCAGGGAAGACTGAGCAAGGGGGAGACCTGGCAGACCTTCAGTCACCAGCAATACTGCTCTGCTTGCAAACGAAGGAGCCAACCTCTCCAGAGGAGTGCTTCCGGGATGCCGGGGAAGGGCCCATTCTTCAGGGCTCAATGAAGCCCCCTCTGTGCTCCACTCAGTGAAGTTTCCCTGGAGCGGTCCAAGGCAGTCGCCAGCACTTTCACCAGCCAAACACTGAGCTTATCAAGAGTAAGCTGACCGTTATCTCCTGCAGCCGACCCCGCTGGGTGGATCAGCTGCTTGCTCTTACGCTTTTGCATGAAGATGAAAAGCTAGGTCATTCACCCAACACAGCTCCCGATGCTCTGCACCATCAACCTTCCAACGCGCCATCCTGCCTCCCTCCAAGTATTTCTTATGTCCTCCTCATTCCTCACTGGCATCTTCACTCCTGTGCCACTTGTTTTTATATGCAAATGTTCGCATTTTTCTTATATATTTCTTCTGTTACTCCATTGGTTTCTTGAATCAGCTTTTAGCACTATCAAGATGAAGATATAACATTTTGGTCTCAACTTTGTGTTTTCACTTTTGAGTGATTTTATGTTTTTATTCAATTATAAATGCATTGCTTTTAAGTATGTTTTATTTATTTATTTGTTTGTTTAACTTTTTGAGGCTTGTACCCCCTGAAGAAGGCATAGATGGCTGAAACATGTTGGGGTTTCCAATAAAGTCTTTTTGACCACTCCCTACCTCACCCGCTCCTGTTTTTTTCTACTGTCCTAAGGGGGTCTTTTGCTCTTTGTTGGACTTATATCCAATGCTGCTACATGAATGGTGGCAGCGGCGCTGAATATATGTGGAATACGGTGACCACCAGTAACCATGGGGTCAATATTTAAAAGGTACCTAGATGTTTGGTGCTGTGTCCATTGCCTAGGTAGATGTTGTTCACAGTTTTCAGTAATAGTATACGTAGAGCAGGATTTAAACATCCTAAGAACATAAGAACATAAGATATGCCATACTGGGTCAGACCAAGGTCCATCAAGCCCAGTATCCTGTTTCCAACAGTGGCCAATCTAGGTCATACGTAACTAACAGTTTCCCCAAAAGACACAGGTTCTGCAATGCTTGTATTGGGTCAAGCATTGATATCCTGGGTCCCTTTTTAATAATGATTTATGTACCTTTCCTCCAGGAACTTGTCCAAACCTTTTTTAAACCCAGCTACACTAACAGCTCTTACTACATCCTCCGGTAACAAATTACAGAGTCTGATTACACGTTGAGTGAAAAAATATTTTCTCTTATTTGTCTTAAATAGTTTACCCTGTAGCTTTATTACATGTCCCCTAGTCTTTCTATATTCTGATAGCGTAAACAATCGATCTACGTTTACCCGCTCCACTCCATTCATTAATTTATAGACCTCTATCATATCTCCCCTTTGCTGTCGTGGGTCCATTGGATGCTTTTGTGGTTCGTGCTACTCGGGATCCAGTTGTTGTTGGTGGGGAAGACCGGCTGGTCGGGTTACCGAAGTCGGAGAGCTCGGTCTCTGCCTCAGTGTCATCTCTCTCCCCTGTTGTGAGCCCAGCGTCGAAGGCTCCTCGCGGTAACCTGTTGCCGGAAGGCTTCCTGGAGGTTTCCTCCGCAGGAGAATTGGGAGAGGTGTTTACCTCGCAAGGACTAGGGAAAGGTGCACCGAAGGAGCCTGTAAGTGAGGCTATTGGAGCCTCACACTCTTTGCCATCCTCGTCGTCTGTTGGAGGATTGCGCATGGGGGAAGTTTTCTCTCCTGCGCGGTTGGAAGCATTGCAGTCAGCTGTGCAGATGGAGAATGTATCAACTGTCACCCCGGATGAAACTTTTGTTATTCAGCGTCGTTTGACTTTCACTCTGGAATCGATATGGAATACTATTGTGTCCCTTGGTGAAGTATTACTTCCACAGATTACCTCTTTATCATCTAAGGTAAATCTGATTTCTGGGACAGTTGTGGTACTGGAGGAGAGGGTGTCCAATCTTTCCACGGAATTGGAAGAAGAACGGAAGAAAATTAAAGTATTTGAGGACTATGTAGAACTTTCTCAAAAGAACGCTTTGGTAGTGCATTCAGAATTGGAGCAGTTAGAAAATATTTCTCGTGGTAATAATCTTAGGGGTATGTTTATTAAAGTTTCTTAACGTGCGCACCGCGCAATTAGCGTGTGCTAAGGTACCTTAGCGCACGCTAATGTCGCGTACGGGGCACAAATGTGCACGCTCATGTGCGCGGCGCGCTAATGTGCGAGGAAGGCGGGGAAAGGCTCCCGGAGGGCGGAGGAAGGCTCCCCAGGGACGGAGAGAAGGGGTCAATGGGTGAAGAGTGGGAGGGGAGAGGCTCCCCGCACATTAACGGGGCTGACATCCGAGGCAAAAAATACCGCGAGTGAAAACCTCGCGTAAGAGCCGATTTAAAGGGAAGAGAAACCATTTCTGTCAGCAATGTACAGCAAAACCAGGGAAACCAACAAAACAGTGATAAGTGTGATACATGTGCACAGAACAAAAGTGCAAATAAACATTGAAAAGGACCCCAACAAAATAAAAAAAAATTATAATCAAACTGGGCAATAGTGATAGTAATGGGAAACATCAAAAGACACTCCCAAGAAAGCCCCCAAAAATAAATATGAATTTTGGAAGGGTCTACGCTCCGTCCCCATACAAGGTGAATGATCCCACAGTGAAATAGCACTGATCAGGGTTTCCCTCTCCATTGAAAAGGTTACCTATGGCATGCACATGTTCCACAACAGCAGGGCGGGCATGTCGGAATGGGCAACTGGACAGATGCTGGGAAAGGGGATACAGAGGGCTGCAGGCGGCACATGCTGTGGTGCAGCTGTGGCACAGTGCGGACTAGGCAGATGCCTAGATGGCACTTAGGAATGCTGAAACTGAACAGCAGCCAGACAGCAACTGATGAGGGCCCAACATGGGCACGAGAGTGTTTATCACAGTGTCACAGGGGATAGTACCCAGCAGGTACCCCCAAGGGCACAGAACATTGGCAGGCGGTGCTTGGGGGACGTGCGGACAGATATGCAGGCACCCCTAGCCCAGAACCCGCACCATAGGCAGCTGCTTACCCGCACACAGAATGGCCTGAGACTGCGTACCACCAGCACCACTAGTAGAAGGGCATGTCAGCATGGTGGCACAGGGGTACTGGAGGTGGAGGGGGGCAGTGGCAGCTGCCCAGAGCAGACCATGGCCTAGCCCTGTGTAGGTGGGTGCCATGCACTGCAACAGACAGGCTCTGTCTGACAAACAACCATGGTATCTCCAGGGACTGCACTGTCTCTGTGAGCACAGTGTGGTGCGGTGAACACAGCCAGTATGTTCATGAGCAGAAGGTCACAAGTTCAAGTCCCAGCTGGGGCTACTGCCAATCCAGTCCCCATATTTTACCCGCTACTAAACTGTGATAGTAAGGACAAACTTTTACTGCAGAGAACATACGCATGGTTCAAACGCCTATATTTTACCCCACTGAGCACAGACACCAGAAACATGCGCATTACCTAGAGCAGAGTCCCCCAAATGCAGGCCTGGAGGGCCACAAATCATTCAGGTTTTATGCTGTCTCCAATATAAGGCCATGTCAGCATGGTGGCGGAGGGGTACTGGTGGTGGAGGGGGCAGTGGCAGCTGCCCAGAGCAGACCATGGCCTAGCCCTGTGTAGATGGGTTCCATGCACTGCAACAGACAGGCTCTGTCTGACAAACAACCATGGTATCTCCAGGGACTGCACCATTTCTGTGACCACAGTGTGGTGCCGTGAACACAGCCAGTGTGTTCAGGAGCAGATGTTCACAGGTTCAAGTCCCAGCTATGTTTCCTGCCAACCCAGTCCCCATATTTTACCCACAATGAAACGTGCTACTACAGACAGAACCTTTATTGCAGATGACGTAAACATGGCCAAAACACCTACGTTTTACCCAAAAGAGCACAGACACCAGAAACAGGCACATTACCTAGAGCAGAGTATCCCAAATGCAGTCCTGGAGGGCCAAACACCATTCAGGTTTTATGCTGCCTCTAATAAAGATGCCTGTGCTGCATTTCTAGGCGCCGCCCCCATGGTATGCAGATGTATGCCATGCATATTCATGAGGGACAGCATGAAAACCCGAACAGTGTTGCGCACACCAGGACCGGGGTTGGGAACCTCTGCCCTAAAGCAGCAGCCAACAGGGCCAGACAAACCCTCACCCACATGCTCCATTATCTAATGCCTCCTGGAGAGGCAGGACATTGGGTCCTGCGTGCATCTCCCAATAGTAGCACCTGCATACCTTAGCAATGCCACCCTAAACCAGGGAATACAGTACACAGCTATCAAAAGGTTGCTATGATAACTGGCAGATAGCAATTCCGAGGTTAAGTACAATTATCTGAGTGAGCTGCATCATGGCAACCTTTTTGATGTCTGTGGAGTGTGCTACAGGTCTTGTGTCTGACAGTGTTTACCACCCTGGGGAGTGACCCCAACAGTATTGCGTGCCATAGTCATGCCTGCACTGTGCCCAGGACTGGAACGGTGGCCAGGGCTGCTAAACACTCCTACAGTTCTACAATGCTGGCATAGGTGTGGGAGTGTGTATCTGCTATCCAGTGTGTTGTGTTGCAAACACCCCCCACAGCCCACACTGCCAGCACTGTTGCCATTATTGGCCTCCAAGGGCACAGAGCAGTGGCAGGAGGTGCTGGGGGGGAAGCGTGGACGTCTATGCAGGCACCCTACCCTTGAACCTGCACCATAGGCAGCCGCCTACCCACACACTGGATGGCCCGAGACTGTGCACCACCCGCACCACCAGCAGAACGGCATGTCAGCATGGTGGCAGAGGGGTACTGGTGGTGGAGGGGGCAGTGTCTCCTGCCCACAGCACACCATGGCCTAGCCCTCTTCATGTGGGTGCCCTGCACTGCAATAGACAAACCCTGTCTGACGAACAGCCATGGACTCCCCAGGGAATGCACTGCTTCTGTGCCAAGACAGTGGTACAGCGCACACAGCCAGTGCCTTCAGGAGCAGAAGGTCACAGGTTCAAGTTCCAGCTGGGGCTCCTACCATCCCAGTCCCCACATTTTACCCACCACAAAAATGTGATAATACAGACAGAACCTTTAGTGCAGATAATGTAAACAAGCCCAAAACATTGACATTTTACCCTACAGAGCACAGACACCAGAAACATGTGCATTACCTAGAGCAGAGTCCCCCAAATGCAGTCCTGGAGGGCCACAAATCATTCACGTATATGCTGTATCTAATAAAAATGTGTGTGCTTCATTTCCACGCGCCGCCTCCATGGTATGCAGATGTAACTCATGCATGTTCATTAGGGACAGCAGGAAAACATGAACAGTGTTTGGGCCTCCAGGACTGGAGGTGTGGACCTCTGCCCTTGAGCAGCAGCCAACAGGAGCAGAAAGAACCGCACCCACAGGCTCCTTTATGGAAAGCCCAAGGAGAGGCAGGATATTGGGCCTTGCGTACATCTCACAATACTAGTACGTGCATACCTCACCAATGCCCCCATAAACCAGGGAATATGGTACACATATATCAAAAGGTTGCTATGATTACTGGCAGATAGCAATCCCTAAGTTAACCACAATATGCTCAGTGATCTGTATCATACCAATATCTCTGATGTCTGTGGAGTGTGTTTCAGGTCTGGTGTCTGACAGTGTTCACCACCCTGGGGAGTGACCCCAACAGTATTGCATACCATAGCCATGCGTGTGCTGTGTCCAGGACTGTTGAGTTGGACTGGACTGCAAAAACTCTCTATAGTAGCACAATGCTGGCATAGGTGTGGGAGTGTGTGTCTGGCCATCCAGTGTGTGGTGTTTGCAACACCTTACTCAGCCCACACTGTTTGCACTGTGTCCAGTGTTAGCTTGCCAATGTGCATAATGAGGAGCAAGGTACTGTGGGTATAGCTCCACCAGGGTGGCCTGGGCAGGATGCATGAGCACAGGGCATAGGGCAATGGCTGGGACATTTTAGTGGCCGGCCATCACCTGCATGGACAGGGTTGCCACAGCATGTCCTGCTGGGAGGTCACTCTCACCCTGACTGAGCAGTCACCATGGCATGGCTAGGTCCCCCCTAGTGCTAATAACATCTCTTTCAAGTGATATCTATAGGCTGTCTTTTTTGGGGCCCAATCACTAACCTATCTGCTTGGTGGGTGTGCTGACATCCCGGTTTTGGGTGCACACATTTCTTCCAGTAATATGCACTATGGACTAACTAGCAAACTCTTTGCAGTTAGTATGTGTGAGGCTGGAACACCTTGCAGGGTGCAGCGGCTGCAGATTCACTGTGCTGGCTGCTGGAGAATGTCAGATAGTGGTGGTGGGCAGCTGAACATTTCCAGGGCCCCTGTCTGTCTGCTATCACCGTATGGATGCATACAGAAATGCATGGACTGCCCTGTATGTTGTCTGTCCCCCAGCTGAACTGAGGTTGATGGTCCCCTCTACCAGCATCATTGCAATGATGTAGAATGTGGATCTGTTGGTGGGAGATCCTGAGCTCCAGAGGGCTGTTTGGGTGGTAATACATCATCCGCCTATGGGTCCAAAGAGCCGGCCCGTCCCGGCCCCCCCGTCACATAAATCATGTGGCCATGGCACCCACACAGGATATGCACTATTCTGGGTGCATCAAAGTGCTCAAGGGCTAAACCTGACTGAGAAATCAAAGATGGACACAGGTGTATTTGGCAGTGTAGCTAAAAGACCAACCCATCACACACTGGCACTGATGGGGACTCACACCATAGCCTATCTGAGCTAAGCCACGTGCTGTGGACATGGTGCTGGGTGGCCCACCTCACCCTCAGGGTGAGCACAGGACCCACACAATGTGACGGTCAGTATCTATCTGTGCCAGTAACACACATGCTCAGTACTCCCTACCAGGCTGAGGTGGTGTGGGGGTGCATACCCCATCCTGTGTTTATCTTTAGACTGCTGATTTGCATGTGCAGTGCATCATGGGTATGTGGGGTTTAACCCTATCCTGCCAACCACAGCAGACAGGTCGTGTGGTGGGCTGCAGTCCAACTGTAGCCAGCCAGGAGTAGTTTTAGCAGCTATGGAGATGTAGCCCACGGGTGACTGCACTGCCTGTGGAGCCAGAGGTCATGGGTTTGATACCACAGTGGAGTTATGTGATAGGGCTGTCTCTTTTTTATTTTTTTTATTTAAATTGGTGCTGCCACCAACAACACCCTCAGTGCTGTAGCCTGAAGGTGCCTCCAAAGTGCCCTATAAGGTGCCTCAAAGGGAACATTATAAGGTGCCGTGTTGCACAGTGCACCTTATTATGTGTCCTCAGGAGTGCCGCATAGGGTGCATGATGTGGCACCTTAGGTTATGCCAATGGGAGGGTGTGTTTGCTGGCAGCACATTTTAAAAAAAAACAAATGTCACACAAAGCACTGCAGATATTAAAGGGTCATGTCTCAGGCAGTCATATGCAAAAGCCGCAATGTGGCATTGAACCCATAACCCCTGTATCATCAGGTAATTTGTCAACCAATGTGCTACACCTTTGCCAGTAGATCTGTATGCCAGCACACATGCTTATGATTAACACACACTAATGTGGTGCACGTACCTCCATCGTGTCATAATGTGTGGTACATAACCTATTGCATGAGTCAAACGTTTAGGCCAGAAGGCCCCCTTCTCCCCTCCCCCCTCCCCACTTATGGCATCCTGCATATCATTGCTGGATTCATATTAAGATGGATTAATGAACATACCCCATAGGCACACACAACCCCATTTCAGAAGGGTGAATGACAGCCCACGTTGATGGGCTATCAGGACTCCTTGGTGTAACTGTTTTGTCAGTCATTGCTATGTGAAAACGCATAGCACACTGGTTCCAACAGTACCCTCGGAACCAGTGGTGGTGGGTTCGAGACCCAAGTGTGTAAACAACAAGGAAAACATCTAATTGTGTTTTTAAATGTCAGACACATCAGTGCAATGTCTGTCTGCATCATAGATCTGTATAAATATTGTTAGGTGACACCATAGCCTGTGTGGCAAACAGATGCGTGCGGCGCAGGCATGGGGCGCATGTGCAGGTGGTGTGCTGCGCGTTGCGTCGTGCATGCGTACGTTCCTCATTTGAGACAGTGTTAAAATGGCCACAAGATCCAGGAAGCCTGCTTTCAACACCCGGGAGCTACACTGCCTGGCACAACTGATCGCTGTGAGGCAGCACAAGCTGTTCCCAGGCTCATCCAGGAGGCAGGACCAGATGAAGGTGCGGAGGGCATGGGAAAGGCTCACAAGGCACTATAACCGTGTGGCAGACTAGATCAGTAGATCCATATATATATATGTCCAGTGTTGATTGTAGCTGTGCATGCTGCTGTGTGTAGGTAGTCATCTCAGTTATGTGTATGAGGTAAACCCACATGTCATATTGTCCAGATATCACATCTGAGTGGTTTGCCCTGTACCCAGGGGACTAAGGACGTGATCACAGAGTTCCCCATGCCATCCTGGTGTCATGGCAGCTGCTGCTGTTGATGTGCTACAACACACCGTAACACAGGAAGCCCATAGATCTGACTAAGGAGGTTTTCTAAACATCCTGCTGGTATGATGGGGTCTGCAGTTGTAGGGTAAAACATCTGCCCCACCCCCAGGGGCTGTGAAACGTGCCCAAAATGGTATGTTAGACCCATTGGTGATATGAGTGTGTGTGGCCCAGCAGTCTAAAACATCTGCCCTACCCCCACTTGCCCAGAAAGTCCAATAAAGTGGGTCCCCAGCACCCCTGCTGGTATGGGATATGCTGCTCTTGCTGTTCTCCAATCCACCCTACCCCCAGGAGCCCTGAGAGCCCCTCAAAGTGGGCTGTCAGGCACCCTGGTGATATGGTTCTGTGTGCCTAGACAGTTCTATAAGGTCTTCCTATCCCCAGGAGTCCTGACAGCCCCTCAAAGTGGGCTATCACTCACCCTGGTGATATGGTTTTGTGTGCCTAGACAGTTGAATACATTCTCCCTATCCCCAGGAGTCCTGACAGCCCATCAGAGTGGGCTATCACACACCCTGGTGATATGGTTCTGTGTGCCTAGACAGTTGAATACATTCTCCCTATCCCCAGGAGTCCTGACAGCCCATCAAAGTGGGCTGTCAGGCACCCTGGTGATATGGTTCTGTGTGCCTAGACAGTTCTATAGGGTCTCCCTATCCCCAGGAGTCCTGACAGCCCATCAAAGTGGGCTATCACTCACCCTGGTGATATGGTTGTGTGTGCAAAGACAGTTGAATACATTCTCCCTATCCCCAGGAGTCCTGACAGCCCATCAAAGTGGGCTATCACTCACCCTGGTGATATGGTTGTGTGTGCAAAGACAGTTGAATACATTCTCCCTATCACCAGGAGTCCTGACATCCCATCAAAGTGGGCTATCACTCACCCTGGTGATATGGTTCTGTGTGCCTAGACAGTTCTATAAGGTCTCCCTATCCCCAGGAGTCCTGACAGCCCATCAGAGTGGGCTATCACTCACCCTATTGATATGGTCTGTGTGCCTAGACAGTTCTATAAGGTCTCCCTATCCCCGGGAGTCCTGACAGCCCATCAGAGTGGGCTATCACACACCCTGGTGATATGGTTCTGTGTGCCTAGACAGTTGAATACATTCTCCCTATCCCCAGGAGTCCTGACAGCCCATCAAAGTGGGCTATCACTCACCCTGGTGATATGGTTGTGTGTGCAAAGACAGTTGAATACATTCTCTCTATTCCCAGGAGTCCTGACAGCCCATCAAAGTGGGCTATCACTCACCCTGGTGATATGGTTGTGTGTGCAAAGACAGTTGAAAACATTCTCCCTATCCCCAGGAGTCCTGACAGCCCATCAAAGTGGGCTATCACTCACCCTGGTGATATGGTTCTGTGTGCCTAGACAGTTGAATACATTCTCCCTATCCCCAGGAGTCCTGACAGCCCATACAGGCCGTATGCTACTGCTGGCATGCTTCCCTTAGCATACTGTGTGTGTGTGTTCTTGTGTTGGCTGTGTGATGATACAGTGTTCAGGCTTTTGACATTATCATGTGTTGTGAGGGGTCTGTATACCTGGGGGGCGGTGATGACTGTGCTATCTCTACCTTACTGGTGTTTACCGTGTAACCATTGTGGACATGTGTTGTGTGTTGGGAACAGAACTGTGTCTAGTGTTCTGACATACCACTGTTGACCTGCTTTTTGTATCACCGATATTGGCGTGACATGGTGATTCTACATATTTTGCTGACATTGTGTCCCTTCACTGTGACCTGTTATGGCCTTTGAGTGGCTCAGAGGATCCAAGACATACACCTGATGCAAGCAGAAGGTAGTTTGCACCTTTGTTCTTTTGGGAATGACATCAGCCTTTACATGTGAATGATTTACTGTTTGTGTCATATACATTTCATGTTGGCTCTCTGTTCACGAATGCTGATGCACATAGGATGGTGCTCTGAAATGCCTGTGTCACATGGGCATGGAGAGAACCATATCAATGTGACAACTGTGTGTACGCTTCCAATTCAAAATGTCCCCAACGTGCAATGTGTTTTGTGTTGTGATCATGTCATGTTTGCCTTTGTGTCCCTTTATTATGTGTTTCTTAATGATTGACTCTCTGGAATTTGTGCTGATGTTGCAAGGTGCATACCAATACAATATTTCTCCTCTTCTGACACAGGGCAGAGAACAAACAAGACACATCTATTACAGTGCATCTGGCATTGCCATCACCCACCTGTTGGGGGACACAACACCATGGAACATTCCCTGGAAAATGGTGCCATAGGATGTTTGACCTCTGCGAGTGGGACACATGCCTAGGATGGACAGTATTATTTTTGGATTGCTACTTTGGCCATGACAGACCTCTCCAACACACTGCTGCTGCCGTGCTCTGGTTGGGAGTCATGCTTATTGCAGGAGACACGCAGGACCTTTCATGTACTGTGGCATATTGAGATGTGACACTTGACTATGCATGCCCAGGGTTGCAAGGATAGTCTTAACCTGACGTGTTGGATTGCAGATACGCTTTGGACTTTGCACACTGTGTACTGGTCCCCACGTGTGAAGCAGGGACTGCCATTGTCACTGTATGTTGCACATTCCTCCACAGTTGTTTTTTTGGCCATGTGTGTGACATGGAACACAGGATACGCTCATCTGCTTGTTTCAACACAAGCATACAGCCATGTGTGTGGCATAGGGGTAGCGATGGAGAGGTCCTGTTGTCTATGTCCACCTACTCTCCACCTGGACATGATACAGGTTTTGCCACAACACCGCTTTAATGCACACCAGCATCCTGGATTGATGTTTTCAATCACGAAGGGTCTTTGCGTGCATGTGTGGCATCACTGAATCATGTTGAAATGTCGATGGTGCATGTGCATATGACTGACTATGCTGGGAAAACACAGCACGTGGCAATATGGCTTCTGTGTGGTTTACTGTAACATGTTTGGCCTTAATTTCCCTCTCTATATACTGTTTCTTGTGTTTGTTTACTGTACAGATGTGATGCTCTGCATTGATTTACAAACCTTGCATTGCATGTCTGCACAGTCCTATTTATCCCCTGAGGTAACGACACTCACATTGCCACGTTATATTTTGAGTGTCGCAGTGTGAGTGTCCGTTGTCTTCCTTCAATTGTGCATTCTATGTACCGTGATATATGTGTACAGACACTGTCTACACACCAACCGGTGCAGGGGGACCTCCTGCATGGTGTTATCTAGGGAGGAGGAGTAGCCTAGTGGTTGGGGCAAGGTACTTCAGGCCGGAAGGTCGGAGGTTCAAATCTCACTAGAGGACAGCAACCTTGGGCCGGAAGGACTGGGGTTTCTAGTCCCACAGATGCTCCTTGTGGTCTTGGGCAAGCCACTTAACCCTCCATTGCCCATGTTCCCTGTAAGTATTAGTGTATGTGTCTCATATCCCCGCGTGTTAAATGTATCCCCCAATTGTGTTGTGACCGCTTTGATTGAAGGATAAGGCGGTATACAAAACTGTCTAAATAAATAAATAAATAAATGTTTCTGCAGGTAGTTTTCATTTGAATTCTGTCTGTGTTCATGTGCCTCTGCTACCAGTTAGCATATCCTCATTGTGCATTTGATGATTGTTTAGGGTTACACTGTTGCAGCTTGGATTCCTATATCAGGCATTATGTGATAGCTGTAACATTACTTTCAATCTGTGGTTCTAAAGTTGCAATGTTTCAACAACATATGCTGTTTTCATTTGTGTGCCTCCTGTGTTGCCAGATAGATATATTTTAGGGAACTGATCATGATTGATGTGTGTTGGTCCCTCATCATGCACCCCCTACTGTCTACATGCACTCATATGTGCGTAACACATTTGAGGCGTGCGTCAGCATGTGGGGGGTGGGGGCCTAATGCATAGTGCTGCACATTATGTCTCCTGCCCTTCATTTGTAGATGGACCAGTGACCTTTCTGTCTTTCACCTTCGATCCACTCACCTTGATATTATGATGGCGGTATCTACACTATCTGTGAAGATGATCCCAAATAAAAATATGTGTTTGATATACATTTCTCTCTGCTGCTGCATGATCATGGTGACAAACGTGCAATACAATGTGTGCCTTTGAGTCAGTCCTGACTCCTTGTGACCCAGAGACTCCAGGGTTTTCTTGTCAGTGTCACTGGAAGTCTATTGTCAGGTCTTTCTTCCAAGGTAATGGAGGGTTAGGTGACTTGGCGAAGGCCACATTTATTTTTATTTATTACAATCTTTTATATACCGCGCTATTTGATATCAGCGCGGTTCACATACAACAACATCAACAGAATAACAGGCTATTCCGTGTTTACAGCAAACAGGTATATAAACTTGGGTAACATAAGGTTAACTTATTACAAACATGATTATAAAAGGTATCATGACAACACAAAAGTCCTAGCAATCTTACTGAGAAAGTGGGAGAGGCTATTTGAAGATAAGGTGTGTCTCTTATTTGGGGGGGCTTTTGCTGGGGGTAATGTTTGGTGGGTAGTATATGAGGAAAAGGTGATATTTAAGTGCTAGTGGGAATTGAGCCCTGGTTGCTTGGTGACCAAGCCAGTTTTCTAACCACTAGGCTACTCCTCCACTCTTTGATCACATTGACACTTGTATCTACTGATTTGCTGGTCATGTCCATGGCCCACCTGTGCTCACATCCTTGTACAGTGACAGCTGTGTATCTGCCAGCCATTTGCCACATCACTGGGTATTACAGGTTCCCATACACACCCTCCCTTTGGGGTAGTATTTTTGCATTGTGCTCAGTGTGCTGTTTGGGATAGTGGTTAGAGGCATGTGTTATAATGCCATAGATTGCAGGTTTGATCCCCACATGTGGTTTATCTTTTTCTTTTCTGTTGTGCTAACTGGACCATTAGGTACCAGCAGGTTCATCACCTCTACACACACCCTTCCCTCTCTTCACTCTACACCAAGGTGTGGCCTCTGTGCTGCCTAGCCATCACATATTATCTGTTACATAGGTCTCTTTCTTTATGGTGTTTACATGGCAGTGCACTTGGGTGTTTTGTATTGCTGTGGTTCAGCTGGTGTGTGGTACACCTGTTTGCATGTTGAATTCTCTCCTGTCCTGTTCCAGATTTTGCACCAGCTCCACAGAGCATCCTCTGCTGCCCTTGGGGTTTAGTTTCTTTCCTCTTTTGCATGCTGTATACACAGCATAACATTTCATTGTGTGTGTGCATGTGTCTCTGGTCCCAATTACAGACTGTGATCTGATCTGTACACAGCAGATCTGCATGTGCATTTGGTCATGGTTACTGTTGGGGGTTTGCCTGTCCTGACAGCCGGCAGGCGTCTTGTGTGATGCCCTGCACTATTTGTGTATGCAGCCTTTGCTAATGAGCTCACGTTGGTGGTGTGGCCTGCCGGTTTGTGCATTGCCATTTGTGGTAGTGGTCATAGGTGTGATTCCTCTCTGTTCTCTTTCATTTGTATGCTTCTCCTGCAGAGCTAGTTTTCAGTCCTGCAACAGTCATATGTGTGCAGATCTGTGCTGTGAGCACATTGTACCCTCATCAGAGTTGTGAACCATCCTTCTGTCCATCTAGGTGTATCTGCCAGCTGTGTGCCATCCTACCCTGATGTGCATGCTACTACCCCATGTCCTGCACTCCTACACATTCCTGCATTGCAGCTCTCCCTGGTTGCCTCTCCTGTGTGTGCTCTGCATAGCACTGCACTGCTACTCCACTGTCATCCTGATATTTCACCTATCCTGCCATTTCTGGGTCCTCTGCTGCACACATCTTCCCATCCTCTGTCACACACTGTCATTATTGCATGGTACATTACCATCACTCTGTGCATAGCTACAGCTGCCCCCGATATGTTTGTCTACTTTTCTAGCTGCCACATGTGCTGGAGCTGATTTGTGTGATCCATCAGCTCTGATCTACGTCCTTCTTTTACTTATGCATTGTCTTTCCTTGCTGCTCTGTGCAGTGTTTGGCACATACCTCTGTTGCCCTTCAAATTGGGGGACCTTACTGCTCTTGGCCAACGTTTTTGGGTTCACCTATACATCCTTGGGGCATCTTATGCCACACCTTCGATTCAGGCAGCTTATGGGGTGCCTACTATGGTGCCTTGGGAGTTGGAAACCTTTCAACATGGCCTCTGGGGAACATTATAACTCGCCTTCGCTGACGTGGTTGTTTAGGATGTGCCTTCTGGTGCACCCTAAAAGGTGCATTCATTTATGGCACTAGGGTGGGGTTCATTTTAGATGGCAGCACAGATTGTTGTACAGTTGCAAGCAGAAAAAGGAATTACCTCAGCCAACCTTATTCATTAGGTACACTGGTGATTGGAACTCATGACCCGTGCACCATCAGTCAGTGTCTTAACCATTGTGCTACACTGCTGTTCCTTCTTGCATGTCAGCGCACCTACTTAAGATTTTCAATGCATTAAAATGCACAGTGCTGCCATCAAAAACAGTGCTGTGACCTTGCAGTGCCTCATAGGGCACCCTTTAAAGCGCCCAATAAGCAACATTCTAGGGTGCCTGGGTGGACAGTGCACTTTATAATATGCCCTCTGGAGTGCCTTATAGGCTGGCTGATGTGGCACCTTATGTTACAGCACTTTGAGAGTGTGTTTGCTAGCAGCAGTAATTAAAATAAAATTAAAATGCCTCATAATGCAATATTACACATAACAGGTAGTGCCTCAGGCAGCCTTATTCATTGGGCACAGTGGGGGATTGAACCCATGACCCCTGCACCATCAGTCAGTGTCTTAACCATTGTGCTACACTGCTGTTTCTCCTTGTATGTCAGCGCACCTAATTAAGCTTTTCATGTGTTTAAATGCACAGTACTGCCATCAAAAACAGTGCTATGACCTTGCTGTGCCTCATAGGGCACCCTATATGGCGCCCTATACACCACCCTTTCAGCAACATTGTAGGGTGCCGTGGCAGACAGTGCACTTTAAAATGTGCCCTCTGGGGTACCTTATGGGGTGCCTTATGCAGCACCTTATGTTACAGTGCTTTGAGAGTGTGTTTGCTAGCAGCAGTAATTAAAATAAAATTAAAAAGTCTCATAATGCAATATTACACATAAATGGTAGTGCCTCAGCCAGCCTTATTCATTGGGCACAGTGGGGGATTGAACCCATGACCCCTGCACCATCTGTTAGTGTCTTCACCATTGTACTGCAACCCTGTTCCTCTGTTTGCACATCAGCGTGCCTGCTTATGCTTCCCGCGCGCGTTACTCATGCACTAATGTGCGCGGCGCACAAGAGCGCATACGCTAATCCCGTTTTGCTATTTTTGACCGGACCGCCCACTCCTTATATGGCATCCTGCAGACTACCGCGGCGCGCACGTTAAGAGGGTTTAGTAAACATACCCCTTAGAGTTGTTAATTTTCCTAAATTAGTATCTGTTTCTCCTAGGGATATGTTTAAAGAATATTTGCTTGATATTTTGGGGGTTTCTCCTGATCTTATTCCACCATTGGTTAAAATCTATTATCTTCCTAAGGCTAAGCATGTTTCTTTGGTGGGAAATTTACGGGATGGTAATATGCAGGGGGACTCTGTACCTTTTCTAATAACGCTATATCCTTTTTAAGATACGGCAACCAGAATTGCACACAATATTCAAGGTGCAGTCGTACCATGGAACGATACAGAGGCATTATAATATCCTTTGTTTTATTTTCCATTCCTTTCCTTATGATACCTAGCATTCTAATTGCTTTCTTGGCTGCCGTTGCACACTGGGCAGAGGGTTTTAACATATTATCCACAATAACTCCTAAATCCTTTTCCTGGCTGGTGGTTCCCAATGTGGAACCTTGCATTGTGTAATCATAGTGTGGGTTGTTCTTTCCTAGGTGCATAACTTTGCACTTATCCACATTAAATTTCATCTGCCATTTGGATGCCCAGTCTTCCAATTTATTCAGATCCTCCTGCAGTTTTCCACAGTCCTCTTGGGTTTTAACAACTTTAAACAATTTTGTGTCATCTGCAAATTTGATAACCTCACTAGTTATTCCTTTTTCCATACTGCTCTATATTTGGTGAAGAGGGAGTGTTTGGAGTAGTCTGGGTAAGGTCACTAGGACTCATAGTTTAGACATCCAAGAATAGAATTTTCAGCTCCTAAACCCTTAGACCATGGGTCTCCAACTCCAGTCTTGGAGGGCCGCAAACCAGTCAGGTTTTCAAGATGTGCCTAATGAATATGCATGAGATATATTTGCATGCATTGCCTCCATTGCATTCAAATTTATCTCATGCATATTTATTAGGAATGTCCTGAAAATCTGTCTGGTTTGCAGCTCTGCAGGACTGGAGTTGAAGATCTCTGACCTAGACTGTGTATTTGGTTTAGGCACTGCAAAACCAGATCTAAACTGGAAAACATAGCCAAATGCATACTCTAAACATATAGATGCCTATTTTCAGAACCTAGAAGTTTAAATTATACACACATTTTTGTACACACCTGGGTGACTTTTTCGAGCAGCACTATTCAAATGCTTAGGGGTATGTTTCCTAAACCGCGCAATTGTGCATTTTTGTGCCCCACACCCATGCACGCTGCACTAACAGGCCCGCACAAGTGCGCAGCGTGCTGAAGTGCGATAGAGGCGTGGAAAAGCATTCCAAGGGCGGAGGAAGTCTCCCGAGGGGCGGAGGGACGGGGTCAATGGGTGGAGAGTGGGAGGGTAGAGGCTCCCCGCACAGGAGCGGGGCTGAAAATCAAGCTAAAAAATACCGCGAGTGAGAACCTCGCGTTAGAGCCGATTTAAAGGGAAGAGAAACCATTTCCGTCAGCAATGTACAGCAAAACCGGGGAAACCTACAAAACGTGAGCAGTGTGATACATGTGCACAGAACAAAATAGCAAATAAAAATGAAAAATGACCCCAACAAAATTCTAAAAAATTATAATCCAGCTGGGCAACAGTGATATCAATGGGCAACAAGAAAAAACACTCCCTGGAAATCTCCAAAAAAAAGAAATGATTTTTGGAAGGGTCTACGCTCCGATCGCCAATGTAACACCAATTTTTAAAAAGGGTTCCAGGGGTGATCCGGGAAACTACAGACCAGTGAGCCTGACGTCAGTACCGGGAAAAATAGTAGAAACCATCATAAAGAATAAAATTACTCAGCATGTAGATAGTCACAACCTAATGGGAGACAGCCAACATGGCTTTAGACAAGGAAGATCTTGTCTTACTAATCTGTTATGTTTTTTTGAAGGAGTGAATAAACAGGTGGACAAAGGTGAGTTGGTTGATATTGTGTATCTGGACTTTCAGAAAGCCTTTGACAAGGTCCCTCATCAGAGACTTTTGGCAAAACTAAAGAGTCATGGGATAGGAGGCAATGTACTATTGTGGATCAGGAAATGGTTAAAAGATAGAAAGCAGAGGGTAGGGCTAAATGGCCAATTTTCCCAATGGAGAAAGGTGAATAGTGGTGTACCCCAGGGATCTGTGCTGGGTCCGCTGCTTTTTGACATATTCATAAATGACCTGGAAAGTGGAATAACGAGTGAGGTTATCAAATTTGCAGATGACACAAAACTATTTAAAGTTGTTAAAACCCAAGAGGATTGTGAAAAATTGCAAGAGGATCTTGATAAATTGGAAGACTGGGCATCAAAATGGCAGATGAAATTTAATGTGGACAAGTGCAAGGTTATGCACCTAGGGAAGAACAACCCAAACTATGGTTACACGATGCAAGGTTCCACATTAGGAACCACCACCCAGGAAAAAGATTTAGGCGTCATTGTGGATACCATGTTAAAACCCTCGGCCCAGTGTGCAGCGGCGGCCAAGAGAGCAAATAGAATGCTAGGTATGATAAGGAAAATATGGAAAATAAAACAAAAGATATCATAATGCCTCTATATCGTTCCATGGTGAGACCGCACCTTGAATATTGTGTGCAATTCTGGTCGCCGTATCTTAAAAAGGATATAGCGATTTTAGAAAAGGTACAGAGAAGAGCCACCAAAATGGTAAAGGGGATGGAAGGATACTCCTATGAAGAAAGACTAAAAAGGTTAGGGCTCTTTAACCTGGAAAAGAGACGGCTGAGGGGAGATATGATAGAAGTCTATAAATTAATGAACGGAGTGGAACGGGTAAACGTAGATCGATTGTTTACCTTATCAGAATATAGAAAGACTAGGGGACATGCAATGAAGCTACAGGGTAAACTATTTAAGACTAATAAAAGAAAATATTTTTTCACTCAACGTGTAATCAAACTCTGGAATTTGTTACCGGAGGATGTAGTAAAGGCTGTTAGTGTAGCTGGGTTTAAAAAAGGTTTGGACAAGTTCCTGGAGGAAAGGTTCCTAAACCATTATTAAGAAGTGACCGAAGATATCAAAGCTTGACCCAGTACAAGCATTGTGGAACTTGTGTCTCTTGGGGAAACTGCTAGGTACATATGACCTAGATTGGCCACTGTTGGAAACAGAATACTGGGCTTGATGGACCTTGGTCTGACCCAGTATGGCATATCTTATGTTCTTATGTTCTTATGACTGCACTGTCTCTGTGGCCACAGTGTGGTGCAGCGGACACAGCCAGTGCCTGTAGGACCAACAGGTCACAGGTTCAAATCCCAGCTGGGGCTCCTGCCAACCCAGTCCCCATATTTTACCCACCCCTAAACAGAGATAGTAAAGACACTCCTTTATTGCAGAGAACATAAGCATGGTTCAAACACCTATATTTTACCCTACACCGCATACACACCATAACAATGGGCATTACCAACAGCCGAGTCCCCCAAATGCAGTCCTGGAGTGCCACAACTCAATCAGGTCATATTTTGTTTCCAAGATAAGGACATGTCAGCATGTTGGCGGAAGGGTACAGGTGGTGGAGGGGGCAGTGGCTGCTAGCCACAGCAGACAGTGGCCTAGCCCTGTGCAGGCTGGCACCATCCACTGCAACAGACAGGCTCTGTCGGATGTACAGTCATGGACTCCCCAGGGAATGCAGCTTATCTGTGGCAACACGGTGGTGCAGTGCACACAGACAGTGTGTGCAAGAACAGAAGATCACAGGTTCAAAGCCCAGCTGGGGCTACTGCCAATCCAGTCCACATATTTTTCTCACAACTAAACCGTGATAGTAAGGACAAACCTTTATTGCTGAGAACATACGCATGGTTAATACGCCTATATTTTACCCCACCGAGCACAGACACCATAAACAGGCGCATTACCTAGAGCAGAGTCTCCCAAATGCAGTCCTGGTGGGCCACACACCATTCAGGTTCCATGCTTCCTCTAATAAAGATGCCTGTGCTGCATATCTATGCACCATCCCCATGGTATGCAGATGTAGCTCATGCATATTCATGAGGGACAGCATGAAAACCCGAACAGTGTTTGGCACACCAGGACTGGAGTTGGGAACCTCTGCCGTAAAGCAGCAGCCAACAGGGGCAGACACACCCACACCCACAGGCCCCATTGGCCAATGCCTCCTGGAGAGGCAGGACATTGGGCCCTGCGTGCATCTCCCAATACTAGCACTTGCATACCTTAGCAATGCAACCCTACACCTGGGTATACAGTACACAGCTCTCAAACATTTGCTATGAGTACTGGCAGATAGAAAATCCTACGTTAAGCACAGTTTGCTGATTGAGCTCCATCATAACAATCATTCTGATGTCTGCGGTGTGTGCTTCATGTCTGGTCTCTGACAGTGTTTACCACCCTGGGGAGTGACCCCCAACAGTATTGCGTACCATATCCATGCCTGTACTGTGCCCAGGACTGGTGTGGTGGGCATGGCTGCTGAACTCCTCTATAGTAGCACAATGCTGGCATAGGTGTCGGAGTGTGTGTCTGTCTAGACCAGGGGTGGGCAAACCTGGTCCTGGAGGGCCGCAGACCAGTCAGGTTTTCGGGATATCCCTAATGAACATGCATGAGATATATATGCATTAGAGATATCCTGCCAACCTGACTGGTTTGTGGCCCTCCAGGGCTGGATCTGGAGACCCCTGCCTTACACCTCTGTCATTTAAGATTGTGAGTGGACAAGGTGCAGATGTCCAAGACATCAAAAAGGTTAAATAGAATTTGTCACAGTCCTCCTCACTTCTCACCACCACCAAAAAATTGTCTATTAGACAACTTTTTGGTGGTGGTGAGAATCGAGGAGGAATGTAACACATTCTATATACCCTTTCGATGTCTAGGACATCTGTACCTTGCCCACTCACGATCTTAAATGACAGAGGTGTAAGGCAGGGGTCTCCAGATCCAGCCCTGGAGGGCCACAAACCAGTCAGGTTGGCAGGATATCTCTAATGCATATATATCTCATGCATGTTCATTAGGGATATCCTGAAAACCTGACTGGTCTGCGGCCCTCCAGGACCGGAGGTGCCCACCCCTGGTCTAGACAGTGTGTGGTGGCTGCAAACACCTTCCACAGCCCACACTGCCAGCACTGTTGCCAGTATTGGCCTGCCAATGTGCATAATGAGGAGCAAGGTACCATGGGTATAGCCAGGACAGGGTGGCCTGGCCAGGGTGCATCTGCACAGGGCATAGGGCACTGACTGGGACATTTTAGTGCCCGGCCACCACCTACACAGACAGGGTGACCTCAGTATGTCCTGCTGGGAGATCACTCTCACCCCGACTGTGCAGTGACGACAGCATGGCTAGGCACCCCCATAGTGCTATATAGTATTTCTCTCATGTGATATTTATGGGTTTCCTTTTGGGGCCCAGTCACTGACTTATCTGCTTGTGTGTGCTGCCATCCCAGTTCTGGGTGCATGCATTTCCACCAGGAACATGCACTATGGACTAACTAGCAGACTGTTTGCAGCTGGTCTGTGTCTTGATGGAGCGCCTTGCAGGGTGCAGCGGCTGAAGGCTTGCTGCAGGAGAATATCAGATAGTGGTGGGGTGCAGCTTAACATATACAGGCCTAATGTCTGTCTGCTATTGTGTTATGGTTATGTACAGAGCTGCATTGACTGCCCTGAAGGGTGTCTTTTCCCCAGCAGGACTGGGGTTGATGGTCCCCTCTACTGCCACCATTGCAGGGAGGTAGGATGTGGATCTGTTGATGGGAGACCCTGTTTGCCACCCTCAGCCCTGGAGGAGGAGGGTGGTAATCCTCCTAGGGTTCCATAGGGGCAACACCTGACTGAGACAGACAGATATATCCAAGGTGTTTCTGCAGAAATTACCTCTCTCACACATTAACACTGCTTTGCACCTGCATCATGGCCTCTTTCAGCCATGGAAGGTGCTGGGTGCCTCACCACACCCTCAGGGTGAGCACAGTACCCGCACAATGTGACGGTGGTCAGCTACTCTGTGCCAATAAAACACACGGTCTGTACCCCCTACCAGGCCGAGGTGCTGTAGGGGTGCACATGGTCACTTCCCCCTACCAGGCCGAGGTGCTGTGGGGGTGCATACCCCATCTTGTGTTTATCTGTGGACAGCTGATTTGCATGTGCAGTGCATCATGGGTACGGGTGGGCTAACCCTATCCTAGTGACCACAGCAGACTGTCTGTGTGGTGACGTGCAGGCTCTCTGCAGCCAGCCAGGGGCTTGCTAGCAGCTATAGAGCTGTAGCCCAATGGTTACTTCACTGCCTGTGAAGCCAGAGGTCATGGGTTCAAATCCACAGTGGGGTTCTTTGATAGGGCTAGCCAAAGCATTATCTCTTTTTAATGTACATTTTTGCTGCCAGCAAAAACACCCTCAGCGTACTGTACCCATAAGGTGCCTCTGAGGGTGCCCTATAGGGCACCTTATGGTTCCCGTCCATATAAGGTGCACTATACATTATCCTGTGATGCAACTTATAGGGTGCCCTGTAGGGAACATTTTAGGGTGCCGTGGCGGACAGTGCACTTTATAATGTGCCCTATGGAGTGCCTTATAGGGTGCCTTATACGGCATTTTCAATTACGGCACATGAGGGCGTGTTTGCTGGCAGCAATTAATAAAATAAAAATAAAGTGCTGCAGGAAACAAAACGTACATTGCAAAGCTGATGCCTCAGCCAGCCTTACGTATTAGGCACCCTGGGGAGCAGACTCATGACCCCTGTATCAGCAGTCAGTGCCTTAACCATTGTACTCCACTGCTGCTCCTCCTTGCATGTCAGCGCACCTACTTATGCTTTTCATTCCTTACACTGCACCGTGCTGCCATCAAATACAGTACTCTGACCTTGCGGTACCTCATACGGCACCCTATAAAGCACCTTATAAGCAACATTCTAGGGTGCCTTGGCGGACAGTGCACTTTAAAATGTGCCTTATGGGGCGCCTTATGTTAACACACGCCTTATGTAATATCTGTCTAAGCCCAAAGTCTGTCCTATATCTTATGTTAAAATCATCAATGTAGCCTCCCCGGTGATGGCCCCACCCTTATACGTAAATTCCCCCCCCCCCTTTCTATGTGGCGCCGCTTTGACCCGGTGAAAAGCGGGATACAAATACAGCTAAATAAATAAATAAATAAATAAACACGCTTTGAGAGTGCGTTTGCTAGTAGTGATAATTAAAATAAAAATAAAGTGCCTCCTAAACCAATCTTCCCCATAATATGTAATGCCTCAGCCAGCCTTGTTCATTGGGGACTGTGGGGGATTGAACCCCTGATCCCTGCACCATTGGTCAGTGTCTTAACCATGGTGCTGTGGTTCTGTTCCTGTGCTTGCACATCAGCGCGCTGCCTTATGCCTCCCAATATTAAAATGCCTCCTAAAGCAATAGCATGCTGCCTTATGCCCATCAGCGTGCCACCTTATGCCGCCCAATATTAAACTGGCTCCTAAAGTACTGCCTCAGCCAGCTGTCTTCATTGGGCACTGTGGGGGATTGAACCCCTGTTCCCTGCACCATTGGTCAGTGTCTTAACCATTGTGCTGTGGCTCTGCTCTTCTGCTTGCACATCAGCACGCCACTTATGCCTCCCGCGCAGCTTTCTCATGCACAGGGTGCACATGGGCACCGCGCACCTTAGCGCATATTTAAATCACGGTTTTTCTTTTTCAGAAAGAAACGCCCACTCCTTATATGGCACCCACACACTAGCGCTGCCCGCACATTAGCGGGGTTTTAGTAAAAATGCCCCTTAGTGCCACTGAAAATCAGCAGAAATTGAAATGACTTGTTCGGACATTTAAACTTATGCCCTAGATGTCCTATTGAAAATTGGCTCCCATCTGTATAGCAATGATATTCAGCTGCTACACATATAGCTAAGTGGTAATGCACAGACAGTAATGTCTAACTATACGTATAGCGGCTGAATATCACCACTACACATACCATTAGGCATTGCTGCCTGTGCTCCGCATAACTCTACTCGGGCTCTATGAAGATAAGTTTATCAGGGAACTGCATAAAGACATGCAACATTTGTACACGTAAGTTAGTATTTTCAAGGACTTATGTGCTTACATGTGAAAGTACTTGCATAAGACTTCTCGTAAGCTTCCTGTGTGAGCATGCACATGGGTGGAGTTTGGATGGAACGTGGACAGAGTGCAAAGTTATACATATAAGTTATACGATATTATAACTTACACATGTTCCTGCAAAATGTAGGCATCTGCCCTAATGCAGGCATAAGAGCTCATGCCTTATTTGCACGCCTTCTTAAACCATCTTCACCCCTATTTTATACAGAAAAGTACCACTTACCTCATTTTAGAAAATATGTGATTCTCCATGAGAATTCGTATTATTACCCTTTATGAGCCTGCTTCAGGGAGGGGCACATCCAAGCCGCCTGGACGGCCCCAAGCAAGACGGGCCCATTTGGACCTGATTCTGGACTGCAGGAACAAAACATTCCCGTGGTAAGCAGAATCGGGCCCGAGGTCGGCCCAGCATGCCCCTGCTGCCTGTGAGGATGTCCTCCCCGCAGGCGCCCCTGACTCTCGTGGCCTCAGCCTCCTTTTCCCTGCTGCCTGACCCATGGTTGGTCTGCCATGGCCTGGATCAGGTGGCGGGGACCCACCTGCACCCAGCCCCAGTCCTGGTGGGGAGAATCCCTGGGCCTGAATGCTGGTTTTGTACTGCTTATTCCACCCTACAACCCACGTCCCACAACCCACATCACAAAATCGGGCCCTATATGGATAGTGCTGAAGTAGCTGGAGCAGTTTTCACTGGCAAGATCCATAGAGTGTGCTTTGAAAATTGGTGGCTTAAGGAGTTATACGTTTACTAGCCACCGGCTGTCTTGCCACTGAATATATTTATATGCACATATGCTGCTGCACAATTTTATAAAGGTCTTTTCCACATATAAAATAGGCTCTACAGGCATACAGATCTGGATATTTTAATCTTTATTTGCATATATTACCTATATTTAAATATTCCAAGTTGGTGTATTGGTTGCTGCACACAGGAGGGCAGCAGCAATAGCTTTAACGCGATGCTCATTTCCATGAAACCATGAGACTAACCGTAGCATAAAAAAGTGACACAGAGGGCAAGATAGGAATGAAGTGACACTAGGAAGAGCAGGAGAAGCCTCCCAGATGGGACACACAGAAAGAGTTCTTGTCAGCTAGTCATCCAAGAAAAATCTGACTACAGTATATTTAGTGTGTGCAAGAGCGAAATTTCCATTTCACTTCATTGTGTTTTTTTTTCTTTTTTGGTCATTTTCATTTCAACATCTGCTAACATGAAAAAACCGCACACTATAATGAAATAACCTACAGCAACACATTATAACATGAGCTATTTCATGTCAGCATGCATTTTTTGGGGGGGCTTTTTTACCAAAATGCAATAACGGTTACCAAAGGTTTTGGCACATGATAATTGCTTGTGGTAATCGCTGCCATGCACAATGGGGCAGGATTGGGGTAGAATCGGTGTGGAGAGTGGACATGTTGGCCAGTGACAACCAGCACAAGGGCTGCTGATAACACGACTGCACTTAATGCCACTTCTTGAACAGTCTCATAGCACGACTACTGTCCAACAAAACCCCCCACTAAAGATACAGCAACTGTGGTGGCATCCCACCGTCCATCAGGCATAATCTTCTTCTGCCACACAAGCCCCCCCCCCCTCCCAGCACATATCCCTTCATTGGGATTCCCCTTTGGTATACAAAACCACCTGATCATACCCCCAAGCAGATCACAGCCCTCCACCCCCCCAGAAAGCAAACCCAATGCTAAGGCCAACTCATCCTCCCCAATAACCCCCATCCCCAAACAAACCCCTCCTATGCAAAGGCCTAAGACTCACCTGAGCCCCACTGGATCTTACCCAGAGCATCCATGATAGTCTGATGGTCTTCAGGGAAGGAGCAGTACTCCTCCGCTCTTGCCCCAACTACAGAGGTTTAAAAAATGGCAGCGGGTTAAGATAACTTATTTCATTCTGATGTTCTTGTATGTACAAAAATGAATGTAGTCATTACAGACAAAGCAGTTAAAAGCCATTCCATTAGATGGATGGACACCGAGATCTGCTCTTCCTTCCCCTAAGTAAACAAAACATTCCCCATTCTCATTTTCTTCTAGAAATGTTTTTTTCAAACAGCAGTAAGTTGAAAATATATGAATCAAAACAAATGCTCAGCATTAAGTTGGGAAGCACTCTAAAATCAAATGACGACTGCAGAAACTCATCAGTCCAGTCCAGTCTGAAATCAGCGCAGATACTTGTCATGATGTGATCAGCAAAATAAATGAAAAAAGACATTGGCAATTCACTTCAGAACAGAAATCAAATTTCAAATGCAATCACCCACCCATAATGAAAGTCAAAAACATGCTTCTGCCCTGCTATTACACTTCTGATCCAGGTAGGGTAGAAATCAATGCATGCTAAGCAGATGTCTCGAACTGCATACAGTAGCTCCAAAGGTTTGGAATGGCTAACAAACTCTGTAACCTTTTCTTCTGCTAAAAAGAACAAAATCTGATCTCTGTAACCTTAGAAAGAGAATAGGATTGAAAACATAATTGTATCAGATTTATCCCTTCAGGGATACATCCATCCCAATTCAAACCTGGTTATAGAACAAAAACTGTCCATACTCCTACCAGATAATCTCCACATAAATCGTGATGGGGGGATCCACCTCAATTTTAGTGTTGCTGGATTTCTCACTAGCTTTTCACCACGATATCAAGCTAGTAGGTTTGGCAGGAACAGATATTAGTGGCACAGAGTTTAACTGGTTCAGATCCTATCAGACAGGCAACAGTCCATACCTTTTGGTTGTACCTCATCACCACCTTGGGCACTGGCCTGTGGGGAATCACACGGATCCATATACAGTAACCCTTTTTGTTTAATATCTACCTTAAGCTAAGTTGAGTTGGTTGAAAGATACCCAGTTTTGTATCTTTACAGATGACATGCAGGCAGGTGTGCCAAGGGTTTCTGCCGCCCCAGGCAGAAGCTCCCACCATGCCACCCTCCCCCATGCTGCTGCGGCTGACACCACTGCCACCTCTGCTGCTGGCATCCCCCTCCCGCTGCCACCCTCTGAATCCATCTTTTTATCTTGCGGCGGTGACGGTGGCAGCGGTGACCCGACTCCTTTTGAGCTGCCGCCGCTTTCAATACAGAATTTGGCCAGAGTCGCAAGATGAGAGAGACGGATTCAGGGGTGGCAGCAGCCTGCCTCCATTTTGAAAAAAAGCGGCTTTGTGTTGCTGCATTCAAAATGGAGTCAGGCCACACACCAGGGTCAGCTGCCTAGTCCATCAAGTGGACGTTCCAGCCCTGTGTTCAGCAACTCATACCCATTGAATCAGGCTTACCTACAGCTCTGAGTAAACGGATCACCTGTCTAACAGCAATTCAGGAATGGGCAGAAAATAATGGGCCTGGTCAGTGCTGGCAGCCAGCGAAAGTTAGGCCAGTCTTTACAGCGCCTGAATTTTGTTGCTTAGCGTTAACTGGGCAGCGGCTCAATATTGCCATTGCCTGGTTAACGCCGGGTGCTCCTGGACCACGCCAATGCTAACTGGTTAGCATCAGGGCATGCAGTGGCAGCACCCACGCATGGTGCCATGAATAGCCTGGCTAGCAGGTCTGATAACCGTGTTAATCCCTTTGAATATCAGGCCCAAGAAATTCTGTCTAAACTCAAGTTAAACAAAGCTCCTATGCATCCCTAATACAAACAGATACTACAACTACTACTACTGAGCATTTGTATAGCGCTACAAGATATACGCAGCACTGCACAGAGACAGTCCCTGCTCATCAGAGCTTACAATCTAGTCAAGACAGACAACACAGTAGGTGTAGACAGGGATACATCTAGGGGGAATGGTAAGGAAACACAAGGAGATCAGGTGAGTTAAGATCTGAAAGCAGCAGCGAAGAGGTGAGTTTTCAGCCTGGATTTGAAAAGGGTAAGAGAAGGTGCCTGACGGACAGACTCAGGTAGTTTGTTTCAGGTGTAATGTGCAGCAAGGTGAAAGGAACGAAGTCTGGAGTTAGCAGTAGAAGAGAGGGGCACAGATAGAAGTGATTTGCCAGAAGAGCGGAGCGCTTCTATCTGTGCCCTCTTCTATTGCTAACTCCAGACTTGATGATAGATGCCTGTCATCAAGATCCCTGTTGGGACTACAGATTGCTGAAAATCACAGGTCAGGAACCTTGGGATACAGTTAGACTTGACACTAACTTTGACCCCGCAAATTCAGACAACCTTCAAAAGCTGCATCTGTTACCTACAGCAGCTATGAAATATCTCTCAGTAGATCAAGAGGCAATGGTAAATGCCATGATAATATCACTGCTGGGCTAATGTAATATAATGTTCTCATATGACTGACAGAAGATTGCAAATGGCATGAGAGAGCAATGGATTGCAGAATTTAGTTGCTGGTGTGGATGGGCAGATTGGATAGGCCATATAGTCTTTATCTGACATCATTTTGTCTATTGCTATATAAACTTCACTGGCTATTGATATTCTACAGAGCCAAATTTAAATGCTATCTCTAATTTTCAGAACCCTTAGAGGAAATTGGTCAGAGAACTTGAAGAACAGGCTTCCTGTCTTTTCACTTTTGAGGTCTTGAAGGTCCTCGTAAGGGGCATCCCTAACCATGCTCTCACCAAAGGAAATCAAAGTGACACCCACCAGTGAGTCTTCTCTGGCATTCACTCCCAAAGGGGTTATGCCTAGCACAAGGATACCTCTGCTTCAGAAAGTACTTTTAAGCCTTCAATGGATGAGATGACTAAGTAGCCAATCACACTGCAGCTTGAAATCAACTGCTCACACTGCAGAAGAATTAGCTTACTGCAGTCGCTATTAGCTGTCCGACATCAGCTGCACATACTTTATCTGACTACACAGGCAATTTTTTTCTTTAAGTTAGTCATTCACTTACCTATCTCAACTCCTTTGTTATAAGACCAAATGCTATACAGCGTGGTCGTTCACATTGTTTTGCCGGATATGTGGAGTTGGTTGCTGGAGAAGGTTAAAGCAGAAAACAATTAACTGCACTTTAGGAAACTTGTAAAGGAGTGACTTTTTGAAAAGACTTTTTTAAGGGATAGATTCATCTGTGTTGGTTGGGGAGCATAGTGGTTTATAATTTTTTCTCATCTATATTTGTTGTGCATTTGATTTTAATTGTAAGCCACTCTAGGATCTTTATTGACCATGGTATCCCTATTATCAAAAGAGACAACACCGCATTATACAGATGCAAACAAACGAGACCACACAGACACTCCCGCAATCTAAAATACAAACCACAACAATCAAATACTCTCTAATAAATGCACGATCTATCCGCAACAAAATTCACACCATATCAGACTACATCCATGAAAACAAAATAGAATCATGCATATAACCGAATCATGGCTGACGGACGCAGACAATGTACTCCTAAACCAACTCACACCTGCAAGCATGAACTTTCATCACTGTCCCATAACTCAACGCAGAGGCGGAGGAACTCTCATCCTCTCCAACAAACAACTAAACCTGAAGATCACAGACAACCTGTCAACTCCAACTCTAAACTCTATAACGCTGGAAAACAAGAACATAATGATAACCCTAATTTATAAAACCCCAACCTCTGATCCTGATAAGAACATAAGAACATAAGATATGCCATACTGGGTCAGACCAAGGCCCATCAAGCCCAGTATCCTGTTTCCAACAGTGGCTAATCTAGGTCATATGTACCTAGCAGTTTCCCCATAAGACACAGGTTCCACAATGCTTGTACTGGGTCAAGCATTGATTATCCTGGGTCCCTTTTTAATAATGGTTTATTGACCTTTCCTCCAGGAACTTGTCCAAACCTTTTTTAAACCCAGCTACACTAACAGCCTTTACTACATCCTCCGGTAACAAATTTAAGAGTTTGATTACACGTTGATGACCTCTCTCATATAACCGAACCAGCTACAAGATACTCCAACAAAGTGAAACAAACAATAATACTAGGAAATTTCAACTTGAACTCCCTAGCAACTACACAAGCTACATCATTCCTCAACGCCTTAAGCTCCTTGGACTTCACACAAATCATCGATACCCAAACACACGATAGCGGAAACACACTTGACTTAGTGTTTGTCCCTTCCAATCTCCATTCTCATATCAACCACAATGTATCCCCAGTATCCTTGTCTGACCATCATATGATCACCTTCAAGATACCTACCAACCCAACTCAGTCAAGGCACAACTACTCAAATAACCCCCGACGCTTCAAAGAATTCAACAAAGGCACCCTCCTCAAACAAATCCTTCCAACTCTAGACAACAAATCTAGATCTCCCAACACTTATATCTAACTGAATTGACACTACCTCACCAGCAGCCCTTGCATCACCTAAGAACAACACATCTCATAGAGACCATAAAGCCCCTTGGTACTCCTCCAATATAAGAAGAGCAAAACTCATTTTAAGAAGACGGGAACGTAAATGGAGAAGAACGAAAGATCTGACAAATAGAGAAGAGTACAGAGTAAAACAACAAGAATACAATAAACTGATACAGGACTATAAAAGACAACACCATACAAACATTATAATGAAGTCACTCAACCACCCCAGAGAACTATTTGCAATAGTCAAAGACTTAACCAGTACACCCCATAACAACAATACGGACTTACTAACGCCAGAGACATATGCAACATATCTACAGAGCAAGCTCAATTGCCCCCATAATTCAACAAACCTGTCTTCATTTCCTGCATCACCATCAACAAAACAGGATACTTCGAAGAATTGGACAGTGTTCTACTCAATACCGAAGAATACTGCACCAACTTATTAAAAGCTCTGAACACAACAACATCACCTCTCGACCCTTGCCCTACCATCTGGATAAAATCTATGTCACAAGAACTAGCACCAACACTATGCAGAATAGTAAACTTTTCCCTTGAACAAGAAATTATGCCACCACAGCTCAAAATCTCTTCAATAAGACCTTTCATAAAAAGCACAGCCTCTGACCCAAGCTCACGACATTCATACCGTTCAATATCTAGCATTCCACTCCTAGCCAAGATAATCAAAAAAACAGTACAACGGCAACTACAGGACTATGTGGATTCAAACTACCCCCTTGACCCACAGCAGCATGGATTCCGAGAAGCCCATGGAGTGGAAACTCTATTCACATCACTGATAAACACAGTCCTTAAAGAGATTGAAAATGTAAAAAACGGCTTCTTACTTATTTTCTTTGATATTTCTGCTGCATTTGACTCAATATTACACTCCTAACTCCTGAACAGACTGGCAGAGATCGGAATAAGTGACACCCCACTGACCTGGTTTCGCTCCTATTTAACTGACAGAACAGAAGTGAAGATAAAGAATAACAAATTAAGACCATTTACTTTACATCAAGGCCTACCTCAAGGCTCAGCTTTATCTGCCTTACTCTTCAACATTTACATTCAACCAATCTGCAAGATCATACAAAACAACAGCATACACTACCATCTATACACAGACAATGTTATGATATACTTTTCTATCGACACCACGAACCCAGACTTCTCATCCATCACCGCATGCTTGATAGAAGCAACCGAATGGCTAGCACAATGCAATTTAACAATCAACTACAAGAAATCTGAAGCCCTCATAATCACAAGAAACACCTCATTCAACCCACCAAACATACTAATTGGAAATTGTCCAATCCCAATCAAGAATGAGGTAAAATATCTGGGAATACACCTAGACCAGAAGCTCAATTTCCAAGACCATATCAATAAAACCACCTCCAAAGTCTACTACAAAATTAAGATCCAACAGAACCTACGACCCATACTAGAACCGAACCACTTCAGAACTGTCTGCCAGGCAATAATCACCCCTCAGCTAGACTACAGCAATATGACACTCCATGGACTACCTAAGAGCACAACCCACACCCTGCAACTGGCACAAAACACTGCTGCTAGATTAATTACTGGATCAAAGAAACATGAGCACATCACCCCCACCTTAAAAAAAACTTCACTGGCTACCCATCAGATCCAGAATAGAATATAAAGCCATCATGATGACATACAAGATATTAAATAACCAGTCTGCCCAATGTTTAAACAAAATCATCAAAAGAGTACCAAACACACGTTCAAGGAGGAAGTTCCACCAAAAGACCCTCTCAACACCATCCATACCGTCCAACTCTTCACAGAGCATTCGAATACTATACACCTCCACTATGGAACTCACTCCCACACCACTTAAGAGATATAACAGACATCGCTGACTTCAGAAAATATCTAACAACAACAACAACAACCTTTTCAACAAGCACTACAACAGCATATGAAGCACACAACCACCGGATTGAAATCCCTACTCAACTGACTCATAGCAAGATGTCGTCTAGCTTAGTATCTTTACGAGATATTGTAAATAGTTATAATGTTGTAAACAGTTAATGTAAATAGTTCTTATATTGTTCCTTGTAAGAACTGTTAGGTGTATGTTTACTAAACCGGGCTATCTGCAACTAGGTCCCATTGAATAATATGGGACCTAGTGGCAAATAGCCCGGGTTAACCGTTAGCCCGGTTTAGTAAACGTACCCCTTAGTTTCAGTGTAAACCGCTTTGATAAATTGAAAAGCTGTATATAAGAAATGTTAAATAAATAAATAAATGACTGGGGTACTGAAAATGGATGAATAAAAAAATATAAGTAAATACCGTATCTCATGTCTCTGTGTTCCAACTCCATATCTCCCCTTCACTGTCTATTAAGATGTTTTCATGTGTATGATGTTGACATAGTGACAGTAATTTTATAAAGCCATGCCTAGTTAACACTTATTTTGTGTATGCACTTTACATCTTTCTTATAAAGTCAAATGCGTGCATGCTTGACTTTCTAAAATAAGGTGAAGGTGTAAAAGAATATGCTTTTGTCAAGGTGTGATCACTTACACCAGCCCTGGAGCTGGGGTAAATGATCGTGTCTATTTTTTGCAAGTGCACTTGGAAAGAAATTTTATAATCTATGCATGTACTTGTTCATACTGCCCATGCACCACCCAAACTCCACCCATGTACACACCCACAATGAAAGTATGTGTAATGCAAATAACGCGCATCCTTTTATGGTAGTCGGTATTTTATAAGATGTCATTTACCAACTATGCATGTACAATAAATGAATAACATACTGACATTTACGCACGGACTTGCCACATCAACCTAGCGGCTCTTTATAAAATTACCCCATGAGTATTCTCTCTTTCATGAATTATTTACTGTGTTGTTTTAATGTGCACTGTACTGACACCATATCATATTGTTGCTATTACTGTGCTTTAATTTTCTTATATTCAAGATTTCCTTGCTGTTCTTATGTGCATTATATTGATGTTTGAGTGTTGTATTATTGTCGTACCATTATTATAATTGTAAGCCACTAATGTCCAGTTACATTAGCTGTACAATGCTTTAGGTTCATTTCTTCAAAAAAGAGGTAAACATATTTTAATAAATAAATACACCATAGAACAAAAAACAAAATTTCAGATGCAATCACCCACCCATAATGTAAGTCGAAAACACATTTCTGTTCCACTCTTACACTTCTGGTCCTGACAAGGTAGAAATCAATGCATGCTAAGCAGGAGTCTCACACTGTCCATTGTGAGAGATAGTGAGTGATAGCTACCTCATATGACCCTATTAGGCGGCTGCCTAGGGTATTAAAATTTAAGTTGCCTTTGATACAAAAAGAGTCTTGTAGTCAAGTGGTAAGGCAAAAATAATATTAGGGCTTTATTCCCTGCCCTGAGGGGATATTCCTGGGATACAACAAACAATATGAAACAAAAGAATTGTCGCACAGAAAAATATCTTCTTTCCTTTAGGCACCATCGGCTGGCTGCTTTGCACCCGTTCAACATAAAGATACAATATCGTCAGATAAACAAATTGTACAATCCATGGGCACAGGGTCAGAATTATAGCTGCTGTGCTCCCACTGCATTAACTCAGAGTCACTTATGATTGCATATGGGTTCACACTCTTCACAGCTGCTGTCTTCCTTAAAACTCTCCTGTGAGTCATGGGCTAGCTTTTCTAGAAAGGGCTCTTTAAATCCAGGGCTCTGAATGCCTGGTATATTAAAAGCTTCCTTCTGGCTTTCCCTTCTTCTCCACGCTGGTGGAATTACTGTGTAACTTTCAGTGTCAAAGTTACTTCTGGTGCCACGCCCTTGCCTTTCAAACCAAACAGAACTTCTTGCCTTTTCTTTAGCAAAGCTAGGTTCCCACCTCTTAGCTGTGGTTCTGTCTCTTATATCTGGGCTTCTGGCAGCTCTCTCCTGGGCTCTCCAACTACCAGGAATCCTAACAGGGTCCTGGGCACGATGCTGGCTGTTTCCTGCTCTGCTGCCACACCTACTGCTTCCTTCCCTCAGTGGATTTCCTCCAGCATGACGTGTGTTCACTGGATGCTGGCTTAGTCCTCCCAGGTCGCTGCCCCTACTGGCCTTCCCTGGTTCTACCCTGCAGCTTTTATCCTTGTTCTCTTTACATGCTGCCTGGGTTTCTGAGAACAGGTGTTCCTGATTAGCCTTCCTGCTTCTAGCTACGTCAGGACTAGTGCAAGGACATTTTACTCTAATGCCTTTTTGCTTTTCTTGTGCTGAGTTTGTTTGCTGCTCAGCTAATTCTACATATGCCGAGTTTGTTTGCTGCTCAGCTAATTCTACATGAGCTGAGTTTGTCTGCCGCTCAGCTAATTCTACATGAGCTGAGTTTGTTTGCTACTCAGCTAATTCTACATGAGCTGAGCTTGTCTGCTGCCCAGCTGCTTCTAAGGTAAGTTCCTTACTTTCCCTAAACTCCATGGGCTCTGTGCCAGCTGCTCTGTCACACTATGTTATCTCCAAAGGTTTGCAACGGAAGCTAGCAAACTCTGGAACCTTTCAGACCCCTTCTGAAAAGAGCAAAATCTGATTTCCATATTCTGTGAACAAGAAAAGAATTGAATATACATCCAACCATGTATCAGATTTATGGCTTTGGGGGTACATCAATCTGATTGTGTCAGTCTCTTCACAGTTCACTCTTATTTTACACAGAAGTTGAATCTTCTGTAGACAAATGCTATTATTCCTCTCCATCTGTAAGTGGGTAACAGATCATGCTGATGTATGCCCATTGCCAGGCAGATAGAACCGTGAAATCTGTGTCCAGTCTCCTAATTCATTAACTGGCCCGTATATTTTATTACAGGCTTCAGTAATTCAATGTGAAATCTCCATGTTTTATGGCCCCATGGTGTATAAACAGCATTCAATTTATTTTTGGTCTTTCGTTAAAAAGTTACTCAAGCGCGGAACTTAATTTAGCAGTTCCCGGTGAGTGGACACAGTAGAAATACAGCATTTCTTTCAGGGACATTCAGGTACAGTATATCAGAAGAGATTTTATTTGTATGAATTTAGTGCTCATAGGGAGATAGCAATATGCATTTAATTGAACTAGAGATGCATATTTAATACATAACTTGAGAATTTTTTCTACGGAAGAGTGCAGTGGTTTGTACACTTGAGGTCATAACTAAAGGTTAAAGGAATATATCTGCAGTAATGATGTTTAAAGAAAATGTAGTGCTTGAAAACGAACAGCCATCTACTCATGCTCGAATCATGGGGAAAAGATCTGGCACTGGACATGACAAAATTCAAGAAAATACCAGCTAAACTGCTCAGAGATATATTTTTAAACATGATTTAAATGCCTGGGATTATGTCTACAAAATATTACTAACAGAAGTGCAGACATCTGTATGGGAAATCTTTCTGGATAGAACTGTGGCTGTAAGCTCTTTGGGGTACATATGAATCTTATAGTAGTGTGTGCCATGGTGGCAAATGTCAATAACGAAAATGATGCAAGGGTTATTCTCTATAGCATAAGTGGGCAGAGAAAGGCAGGAGCATCAAGCCCGCCTAAAAGCTGTAGCTTCTCACCACACCCCCTCATTTGAAAGCAGACATGTGCCGAAGGAGCATGCCCAAAGTGTAGGTATGCTGCCATCGGGCGTCTCCTGAGAAGTTCTTTCCTTGACAATGGCATTAACAAGGGATAAGCACAGGCAAAAAAGTTTTGGTATGTTTGATTTTTTGGACATAGAATAGAATCCAACTTGATACTGGTCAGGATTACATCGTTGCTTTATCAGATCTGAGTGCAGCTTTTGATCTCATCAGTCATGAGCTGTTGCTCTCCTATTTGAGTGACATTGGCATTAATGGCACTGCACTTGAATGGTTTAGGTCCTACTTGTGGAATGGCTCTTTTCAAGTTGATTGGGACTCAGTCTCTCTTCAATTGCCTTGCCCCTCGTTTGTGGTGTGTACAACACTCCATCTCGACCCTTAATTTATTTGATAATTTTCTGTCTCCTCTGATCATTGTTGCCCAAAGCTTTGGCATATAGTACCCTTGTAAAAGTTTTCACACCCTCGTATATTTTTCACAGTCTGCTGCCTAAAAATTACAATTCAAAATTCATTAAAGTGGGAGTTTTTGCACTGATCTACACATTGCATACTCTACAGTTTCAGCATGTAAGAACAATTATCGACATATTCAAAAAGTAATTAATAGTAAGTAACCAGAAAGCCTTGATTGCATAAGTGTTCACATCCCTTGACTCAATGCTCGGTGGAAGTCCCTTTTGCAGCATTAACAGACATGAGTCATTTAAAGATAAGTAACTACCAACTTTGCACGATGGGATGATGCGGTTTTTCCTGTTCTTGACAATACAACTCAAGTTTATCAAGTTGGCTGGGGATCTCTGTAGACTAAAGTCTCCAAGTCTTGTCACAAGTTTGTTGTTGGATTCTGGCCTGCACTTCTACTCGACCACTGGAGGATGTTTGCTGTCTTCTTGCTGAGTCACTTCATTGTTCCTTGTATATTGTGTTTAGGATCATTGACCAGATGGAAAGTGAATCATCTCCTTATTCCAAGGTATCTGGAAAACCAAAACCGGTTTTCATTCAGGATGTGCCTGTACTTTCCACCATCCATCTTTCAGTCTTCACAAGTCTTCCTATCCCTGTGGCTACAAAGCATCCCCACAACATCATGCTGTCACCATTGTGCTTTACTGGAGGGATGGTATTAATGGAGTGATGTACTTTGCTTATTTTACCAGGCAGACTTAGCATTAGGGATGTGCATGCCATTTGTTTGAGCACCTACAAATTTAACATGCATACAAATTGCTTATATACACCTATATCTACATTGTTAAGGCATATACAATCAATTTATATGCCTACAAAAGTTCTAATGTGCCTTTAATATGCATCTGAAGAAAAAAATATGTGAAAAAACATGAAAGACTGCCTAAAGATTGGGAGTTTCATTTTAAACTCATACAAACCAAACTATTTTTTGGCTGTGAGCATCCCCATGGAGACCAAAATGTTCCACTTTGGTCTCATCAGATCGCAAAACCTTCTCCCACATGCATGCAGTATTCCTTCAATGTTCATTTGCCATATCATATGATTTTTCAGCAGCTGTGGCTTCCTTTTGCCACCCATGCATACAGGCCATGTTTGTGGTGTAATCTTTAAATTGTTAAACAATAAAAATGTTCCTCAATCTGAGGCAGAAATCTCTGCAGCTCCTTTAAAGTTTTCTTAGGCTGATGAAATGTCTGTCATAGTGTCCTCCCCATCCCGCCTCCAAGTTTACCCTAGAGCCTGATTTACTAAGAATATTTTCACATTCTGTATCTAAGGGAATAGAAAACAGAATAAATTAGGCCCAAAACATGCCACTGCACAGTGCCAGCAGAAGCCAGTGGCCTCTCTACACACACACACCACCCCCTATTAACAGCATGTTGGCGACCCCTGATGGCGTATCCTGAAGTGATTTGCCATTTTGCTTCATGTATCATGATGGCCCAGGTCCCCACCAGTCTCTTTCTCTCTCTCATTCTCCAATACCCTGCCTTCACCCAATTTCTCTTGGTCCCCTTTACCATGGGTATTATGCCCTTATCCAGTCTCTTGCTCTGTCCTCAGCAGTTCCAACCGCCTACTCCTTTCTCATTCCTCACCCCCTCTCCACCTCCTAGGCAACCCTCAATTAGCCAGTCACCCATTACTCCCATCTCCCTGGCAGCCCCTCACACAGACATCTGGCTTGATGTACCTCCACTTCCTACTACTGATGCTGCACCCACCAAAGAAACAAGGGCTCAGTCTACACCTGCACACATGTTCTTCTTAGGTCTAAGCCAGGTGGTACAGGAACTCTGGTGCAAGCTTAATGATCTCATGTCTTATGGGACATGCACTCAAATTCCTGCACTGCACAGCTTACGCCTAATTAGAATTCAGCATGCAGGTGTGGATTAAGCTCGTGTTTCTTCAGTGGTCAATACGGGAGCACAAAATCCTGGGCTCCAAGTTTGTTTTTAGGCTCCATGGTGACCTGGTGCACAAGATTTTTCAGACCCTGGATTAGGCTACTACAATTCTCCTTATAACAAGCTAAAATACTCCTTGCTCAAAAGACTTCATTTAGAATACTGCTGTCAAGTTGATCATGACAGCCCAAAAATGTGGTCCTGTGACCCTCTTCTTGTTTAAACAATGCTGGCTCCTAGTCATATGTATACGTCAATTCAAGATTCTTCTACCAGCAAGCCACAGGAATTCTCCAACATCTGATTAAGCTGCTCATTCCCTACACCCCTCCTCCCACAGTTCTGGAGATCTTCTCAATGTACCTTTCTGACTTTTCCTTTTAAATATGCTTAGAAAAAACACATCGCTTGTCCTTCATGTACCCGGTCCTACTCTTAAGGAATAGACTTCCTGAATCCTGATGACCTTAGATTTCAGACCTCTTATTTGAAATTTAAAGCTAGTTTGAAGACGTGGCTGTTTTCTAAAGCCTAGTCCATGATTGAGGTCTATCAGGTTGGTGGAACTGTACTCACATTTTATGTTCTTTCTTGCTTGCCTATCCTGCTGTCACTAATGTGAGTCCAAAATATGAAGTACACTCTCTTAACAATTTCCACTGCTCTTGCCACTTGAATTGTAACCCGTTTCTTCAATTCTTCTCTTTGTCTATTACATTGTTTTGGATTTTGTACACCCTCTTGCCGGCTATTTCAAAAGGTAAGTCTAATTATCTAAACATTAAACATTAATATTGCCATGATTGCAGTAGTTGGTTCCTCAAGCTACTGCAGGGCTCATAGCTTTGCAACATACTATTGCTTAGGAAAATGAATGAATGGATACTTCAAGCTTCTATTGACATAAGTCTTGATGATTGTCCATATTGTAAAGCTACCATGGAATGTGAGAGTGAGAGAGAGCAGAACAGCAGTCATTGTTCATGATGCAGGTAGGTGACAAACATCAAAAGAAGGAGGTGTGTTATATCTTTGACAGGAAAATTACAATAGTATACTTAATTCCAGGCAAGGTTAACTGCTACTACTTTTCATAGTTCCTTAACAGACTGATCAGTGCCCCTTGTCTAAATATTTCAAGATTTTAAACGACATTATAAAAGTATGGAATATGACAAGGTTCGCTGCACTATGAATGAGGATATGGTCAATTGCCAGACCTATTTTATGAAACTTGTTTTCTGGATGCTATGAGGGGCATTCTGTGCTGGCCGATCAGAATTGGGTCCTGTGTGGGCCTTGTATGGTCGATCAGAATTGGGCCGTAAAGAGGTAGACCTGATTCTGATCGCATGGGCGCTTGACGTGCCCGCAAGATCAGAATTAGTTCTACGGCCTGGACGTGCAGGTTATGCCCCGATTCAGATTGGCCACATATCCATCCCACATATCCCTCTAATTCAGCCAGGCTCCTGAATGGAGCTACAGTGCCATGGCGTCCCGTCACCGTGACACTGCGGCTCCATTCAGGAGCTGTGTTCCCCGGCCACAAAAACCAATCTTCTTTCCTCGCAGCTCGACCCCCGATCTGGCCTTCCATGGCCAGGGTCGGGCTGTGGGGAACACCCTGGACCCCCTTGTCCTCCTTAACGGGCCTGGCAGAGTCGCTTTGCTCTGTCCAGGGTGACTTATTCCACATCTGAAGTGACCCCGGATGTACAGGGCCGAACTCAGAATCGGACATGTACATCCAGGGCGTTTCTCTCCACCCACCGCCTGCCCTTGCTCTGCCTCTGTCCCGCCCCCTCCATCCCACCATCAGAGCTCCCCATAGGAATCACCTGTTTGTACAGGGAGCTTTGTCCCCAGCAGGCTGCCCAGCCATTTAGTGGGTCTGGACGTCTGGATCGGATGTCCAGACCCGCTGAACGGTGTTCAGGATGAACCTATATATACCTGGAAAATAATTTCTAACAGTTTCAGAAGCCCATTCATTTAAGGAAGCTTTTAGGGGTTGAGTGGTTTATTTTGTTTGCATTATTTTTACTCTCTTGTTGGTCTGTGCGGTCTGTGGTTGTTTGTCACGTGTTTGTTGCTTTTATTATGAACGTTTTTTTGTAAGTCACATTGAACAAAGATTTTGCTAGGTGGATTATAAAGTTCAGAGATAAATAATTAGCTAGGAAGGGTCTTAAAGCCAACGTAGAGAGTATTTTTTATAACAGGGCACCTTCTTAAAGCTCATTATAATGCACCTAAATTCAGTTTATTTTATAAAGAAAAGAGGATGCCTACTTTTCTTTATAAAATACTAGCATAAGTGACTGAAAATACACATTAATTTAAAATGTGATCACTTGCACCAGTCACAGAGCTGGTGTAAATGCCCACGCCTAGATTTCTAAAGAACGCACATAAATTATAAGATTTTATAATTTATGCTCGTAACTTTGCATTCTGCCCATTCTCTACCCAAACTCCGCCCCCATGCACACCCACAGTAAAAGCATGCACCATCAAATTTAGACGCAATAGAATAGTGCCACAGTCATTTGTATGCATAAATAACTAGATTTACATGCATTTTAGATTTACACACTGGTGCTTAAATTTAGGAACCTCCTTACAGAGTTACCCCCATAGTGTGTCTAAATTAATTCTTTTAACAATATCATAAATCCCAGCTCATCTAGGATTTTCTCTTCAAGTCTTCTTGGTGAACTATCCTCTATGCTTTCTTGAATTCTGCTACTTTTTTGCCTACACCATCAGTTCTAGAAGGTAATTCCACGCATCCATCAGCCTTTCCTTTAAATATTTGCTAAACTTAATCCTGAATATTCCTTATTTGTTCATTATATTGTGACTTCCTGTTCTAGACCTTTCCACTTAAAAATGTATCTTTCTTTCAGTCCCACACTAAAATTGCCAACAGCTTTATAGAAAAGACTAAGGTGGCCAATTGTTACCAACTGTTATAGGCCCTTCATTTAAAAATGTAAAGTAAAATGCAACTTAAGAGAAGTATAAGGCCACGGGGCAGGGTCCCCGACAGCCGCCCTTAACTGGGTGCGCGGCCCGGTGCGGGGTCCCTGCGTGCAGCTGACGGCAGGGGTGCATCGGGCAGCAGAGGGGAAGTGCTGCTGATGCGGCATTATTTGAAACTATTGGCTCCCCTCACGTGCGCAAGCGCAGGGGGAGCCAATGAGGGGGGGGGGAGAGCAGCTGATGGGAGAGGAGGAAGAGCCGGGTGCCGTCAACAGTCTGCTGTCGGCGTCCCAGGGCGGTCTGGTGTCACGGTGCCGGCTTTGCTTTCACGGTGGCGTTAGACATTATTAAAAACAAAAAGAAGAAAAAAGAAGAAGAAAGAAAGAAAGAAAAGGAGAAGAGAAGAGAAGAGAAGAGAAGAGAAGAAACAAGTGGCAAAGGAGCAGGGTGCACAAAGGAGTAGGGTTTGGTATCCATTGGCGCTCCTTGTGGCCTTGGGGAGATCAGTCTACCCTCCAATTGCTCAGAAGAAGAGGCCTGACAAACTACTTATTAAAAAATAATAATAATAAGACAGAGGAAAGCAAACAGCACAGTTGGGGGTCCTTGATTGGTGTGAAGGTGGTCTATGCAGTCGGGGCATTGCGATAAGTGTAAAAAAAAAAAAAAAGCAGAGATTAGTGCAGCCTGATGCCTTCTCGTAGGGGCTGGCTGGTCCAGGCTGGAGGGCCTGGCAGGGTGGGTAGGGCTGCTAGCCAGCGTAATATGCCTTCCCCTGTGGAGCAGGAGGGGAGGTTACCTGGTGATGTGGCTGAGGGCAATTCGGGGGAGGGGGCAAGTTTGATAGACTTGAGGGGTCAGTCTGGCCAGTCTGCTACCCATTGGAGCTCCGTGAGAGTTAGGGGGTCTGGAAAAGGGCATGGAGGGTCACTAGCTAAGCCTAAGCCAAGTAGGGGGGGCTAGGTCCCGGGGGGCTCGTGCCCAGGGACAAAGTGTTCAACTTAGAGGTGAGCTAGGGTCTTGGCCCGTGGAGTCGGGGGCCAGGGGTCTGGATTGGGGGTCTAGTGGGGTAGTAAGGGAAACTGATTTCATGCCAAGTGTGGGACTGGACAGAGCATTAGAAGTCCCCTGTGGAAGGGGAGCAGGGCCCGCGTAGGTGGAGTATACACCTCCCTGGTGGGAGGGTGGGGTTGGGGTTGGGGGTAGGGTCACGCCAACTCAGGGTGCGCACGGTTTCGGAGGGCAGGGTCTAACCTTCCTGGTTGGGTGGACGGCAGTTCAAGGTGGTTATCGTTCGGTAGGGGGGCCCACGTCATGGGAACACTGGCTAGGAGAAGGCCAAGGTTCATCCAGGCCTGAGTGGCTGGGGGCTTGGCAATCCTCTTGGCCTCCGGCGGTTCCCCCCCCCCTCCGTTTTTTCGTTTACACCTCCACAGGTACCTGCAACTTTTCAGCACCCCGCAGGGCAAGGAGTAGGTAGCCAATCGGGAGCGGAGAGCATGGAAGCGGGAGCAACAGCAAGGCAGTGTCTCTTGGAGGAGGCTACCAGTGGAGGAAGTGAGGGTCTGCATCAGAAAGAAGTGGAGGTCTGTGAGCCTGCAACCCGTCCAATGGCATCGCTGTCTACGGCTACGGTGGCGGCAGGTGAGTTACCGGTGGAACATAGAGCGGTCACAGAAGAGCAGGGGAGTAGATCGCAGGAGGACTTAGGGGGGTAAGGCACATAAGAAAAGAAAGCATGCCTGTCGGCGGCGTCATAGCACAAAGTCATCCTCTTCCTCATCTTCTGACTCCTCGTCATCGTCATCGGGATCCGAATGTGCTGGGCAGGCGGCAAGCAGCAGTGCGGCGGCGGTGACCAGGGGGAGAAGAGGTGCACCTACTTTAGCGTCATTCTTGGAGTTATGGGAGGGAGTTCCTAAGGCTCTGCACCGTAAGATCTGAAAGCGGCAGTATATAGATATTTTCCGCCTTTTAGAGGGCAGGAAGCGGTCGGGTGAGAGCAAGATAAAAAAGGAAGGAGGATGAGAAGGCGGGCCAGATCAAAACGTCGTCGCATAACGTGGTAAATTGGACAAGAGCCTTTTTGCGGTTAGCAAGTGTATGAGGTCAGTATGCTCCTGAACAATACGGGATGTTACTGGCGTACACAGACTCAATTCTGGAGGCGTCTCACACACATGAGGGATGGGCATGGTTGAATTACAACGAGAAGTTTCGAGACAAGATGGAGGAGAACAAATTACTGTCGTGGGATACGCAGGACATTAACTTGTGGCTGACACAGATGTCTGCTAGGGCCAGATCTGCTGGAGTTGGTGGGGCAAAAGGGGGGACAGTGACCACTGCAGGGTTAGGTCGTTCCTTTCATGCAGGGGGACTGTGCCGCAGCAGAGAACGAGGGGAAGTGGAGCAGGTGACATTTGTTGGAGGTTTAACAAGTCCTCTTGTCCATTTCCAGACTGCAAATTCCACCACGTGTGCTCCGTCTGTAGCGGGGGACACTCAACAGTCAAATGCATTAAAAAAGGGGCCTCCTTGGCCCCCTTGCTGGTCCCCAAGCAATAAGGACTTATTCGGCCTGGCTCCTACACCAATATGGGTAGAGGCCTTAAAGACTATGGCTTCAGCAATACCCAAGGTGGGGGGATAGAAGGGTATTAGAGTTGGAGTTTCAATGTGGTTTTGTTATACCGGTGCAAGGAAGTGTCTTGGCATCAAAGGTGCGGAATTCCCCCTCCATTTGGCGCTTTTCAACCATTGTGCGGGATAAGTTGGAAGTGGAGCTGGAATTAGAGTAATTTCGCTTTATATAAATGTGTCCCGGTTGCCTTTACATAATGTTGTTTATACATGTTTTTAATGGAATATTTATTATTTATTATTATTTTTTGTAAGCAACTCTCCCCTTGAGAAAGGCGCAAGCCAAAACGCGTCGGGGATCTTCAATAAAGCATTTTGGAAACAATATTAGCAACTGGGTCGTCCACTGCTTCTGCTCTTTGTGTATTTTGCTGATCCCTGCAGGAGCCTTGCTCTCCTGTGTGTTGATTGGTGGTCCCGGAGCAATTGTGGCAAGTTGGTCAACAGAGATGCTGAGTTCGGTGTCAGCGGCGACATGGTGGTGCTTATTCAATCTGGCCTATTAAAATGATACATTCTTGTCTATAATTTTTTGTTTTTCATTAATTTTATGTAACATTAACATTTTACTTGTTTAGTTGATTGTCCTTTACACTTATGGTTAATATTATGTGTTTTTATTTCTTTTTTATTATTATACAATACAAGGCTTTGTGTTTTAATTGTATTTATTATATATATATATTTATGCTCATTATTTTTGTCATTTCTCTTTGAGGTGTGTTCTTTTTAAGTCCCCCTGAGGAAGGCTGTGAGCCGAAACGCGTTGGGGCATAATAAACAAGTTTTATATTTCTTGTCAGTCCAGGCTCCGCTTTTTTGTTCTCCACATTGTTGTGCGGATCCTTTTGCTCCTTTTGGTACTGTTGCTCCCTTGAGCTATGTTTTCCCCGTGGAAGGAGGTCCTCAGTTACAATGAGAAAGATTTGCAGGATATGCTACCGGAGGACCCCTTTTTAACCAAGAAGAAATGTGCATCGGATTGGAAGAAGAATGGGAACGGACTGTACATCTTACCCAGAAACTTGTTAAAGAAGAGATGCACGCCTCATCCCTTCTTGAGAACTGTCGTCACAAGATTATTCCTAGGGGGCTAAGGGTGTATAAGGCTCCCGGGATGTACCGTGACGACTCATCCTTTATGGCGGATTGGATAAAAATTTTAAATAAATGCTCCTTGGATTTGATGATCCTTCTTATTAATACCTCACGCCGTAAAGCTACAGGTTTAAAGGAAGATGTAACATCAAAACTTACTTCATTGAAAAATATGGACAATCAATTTGAGAAATCAAAAAAAGATTATGACAGGAATGTATCAGAATATCAGAAGATTATTAAGGATAGAAAATTAAGGAAATTTAAGAGAGACGAGGAGGATTACAAGACTGGGAATGTTTATTTTTGGACTAATAATACAAATCCCTCTAGGAGTGTATCAAGAAAGCGCAAATTTGATTCTAAATCAGAAAAACAGCATAAGAGAGTTCCCTCTGTTGTAGGTAGCCCCGAACCTTTTAGAAAAAGAAGTAGAAGTATCCATATTGAATCCGCTGATACAGGGGCTCCCCTTGCTACCTCCAGAGATGCACCTCCGAAGCAACTATTTAATACTAAACAGGGTTTTTCCATGGACGCCTTATGGAAGGGAGGGGGTTCCAATCAATCTCAGGAGCAGCCCTCCACGTCCAAGGGTCTGCCATACCATCAGTCCGGAACCTACTCCAGAGGCAGGGGCAGAGGGAGAGGTCAAGGGACCCAACAGTGGGACTCCTAGAGGGGATTTTTAATTTATCCAAATATGTTCTCAGTCCTATTGAAATTTCGGTTTTACAAAAGGGGTTATCCTTTGTACCTTCAGTTCGACATGATCGGTTTAATACCCAAGTAGAATTGTTTAAGTTTTTTAGAAAACTTCATATTAAAGATTTTTTTAATAATCATGAAGAAGGTAATAGAGATCCTTCTGTTATTAAAAACCATTCTACTTGGATGCCAAAGACTGATAATGCCATCATTAATACTTTTCAGCAAGTAGTACTCTATGAAATACAGAAGATGTATGATACAAAAAAAACGCACACTTATTTTAATTTGAGTAAAGAGGAAAAGCATGCACTTTCTAATCTTAAAACGAATTTTAACATCATTATTAAACCAGCAGATAAAGGTGGAGCGTTCGTGATCCAAGATAGAGACGATTATATTCAAGAAATTTTACGACAAATTAAAGATGTTAAGTATTATACTAGATTACGTGAAGATCCCACTCTGGCTCTTAAACAACAGGCTGATACATTGATTTTTCTCGGTGTACAAGCTGGGTATCTCACATCTAAAGAAGCACAATTTTTAACAGTGTCTCATCCGGTTATGCCCACGATATATGTTCTGCCCAAAATCCACAAATCTTTAGAAAAGCCCCCAGGCAGACCCATTGTTTCTGCCATAGGTTCTTTATTTGAGCCCATTTCAAAATACTTGGATGTGTTTCTCCATCCGTTTGTACAACTCACTCCGTCATTTGTGCGTGATTCTTCACATATGATCCAATTACTTAATGTCTATCATGGTGGACATAATGGAATTTTTCTTGTTACTTTGGATATAAAATCTCTCTACACCAACATTCCCCAGAAAGCTGCAATTGATGTTATAGCTGATTATTTGATCACTAGGACTACGCCTGTTCGAACTCCGACCAGTTTTCTTATTCAATTGGCTTCCTTAATATTATGCAACAATTTCTTTTGTTTTCAGGATCTATATTACCATCAAATACAAGGTGTTGCAATGGGCTCATCGGTAGCACCAGATGTGGCCAACCTTTATGTTTCTCATTTTGAATCAGTCTTTTTGAACACACATCCTTATAAGCTGAATGTAAAAATGTGGAAACGTTACATTGATGACGTGTTTCTCATATGGGAGGGCACTGAAAATCAGTTGTTATCGTTTATTCAGTGGCTGAACTCCTGTGACCCGCATTTACAATTCGAATACTTATATAGTTCAAGTGAAATAGCGTATCTGGATATATTAATTAAAAACACTTCAGAAGGTTTCACCACGACCTTGTATCGCAAACCTACTGATAGGAATTCTCTCCTACATTTCAGTAGTTTTCATAATCGGTCATTAAAAGAAAATCTTCCTATGAGCCAATTCCTGCGAATTCGAAGACTCTGTACTACAGATGAGGATTTTACTGTCCAGGCTGGCATCTTAGGTCAAAGATTCAAGGATCGTGGGTATCCAGATGCCTGTATAACAAAGGCCTGCCACCGTGCCTGGTCAGCTGATCGAATGACGCTTTTACAGAAACGGGTTCCAGATGTATCCAATAATATTGTTTGTACGATCACTTTTTCAGAACATTCAAAGGAAATTGCCCGCATATTAAGGAAAGCATGGCATATTTTAGACCCTCTGCCCTCCTTGAATGAGACAAGACTTTTGGTCGCCTATAAGAGAAATTCGAATATAAGAGATATTTTAGTACCATCTGCTCTAGGTAAGCCTAGATTTATTCCAAAAGCATGTGGACATTTTAAATGTGGGAGATGTTGCATTTGTGAAAATGCTCTGGTGACTAAGAAGGAGTTCCTTAAGCCAAACTCAACATATAAAGTATTGCTAAAGGATTTTTTTAACTGTGATACCCAGAATGTCATCTATTTGGTTCTTTGTCCATGTAACCTTTGTTACATTGGAAAGACCAAAAGGTGCATTAAGACACGTATAATTGAGCACAAGAGCAACATTCGGAGGCAGGTGGTTGATAAACCTTTGGTAGATCATTGGTTGGCAGCTCATCATACACTTTCCGACTTGAAATTTTTGGTGTTAAAAGTAGTACGGCCTCATTGGCGGGGGGGGCAATTTGGATAAGCTCCTCCTACGCCTCGAGCAGAGATTTATTTATGAACTACATACTCTGCATCCATTGGGTTTAAATCAAGAAGTTGATCTTTCTGTTTTTTTATAATCTGTTGTAGATTTATTATTTATTATTTATTATTTTTTATTATTTTTTATTTTTTATTTTTTATTCCTTTTTTCCTTTCCCTTTCTCCCTCTTCTTTCCCTCCTCCCCCTCCCCTTCCCTCCTCCCCCTTTCCTCCCCCCCTTTCCCCCTCCTCCCCCCTTTCCCCCCCTCCCTCCCCTCTTCCCTTTCCCTCCCCCTCCCCCCTCCTTTCTCCCTTCCCTTCCCCCTTCCCCTTTTCCTCCCTTCCCCCCTTCCCCTCTTTCCTCTTTCTCTCTTCTCCTTTCACTCTCTCCCCCCCTCCCCCCTTTCCCCCCTCCTCCCCCCCTTCCCCCTCCTTCCCCCTCCTCCCCTCCCCCCTTCTCCCCTCCCCTTCCCCCTCCCCCCTTCTCCTCCCTTTCCTTCTCCCCCTCCCCTTTTCCCCTTTCCCTTTCCCCCTCCCCTTTCCCCCCTCCCCCTTCCCCCTCCCCCTTCTCCTCCCCTTCCTTCTCCCCCTTCCCCTTTCCCTTTCCCCCCTCCCCTTTCCCCCCCCTCCCCCTCCCCCCTCCCCTCCCCTCCCCTCCCTCCCTCCCCTCTTCCCCCCTCCTCCTCCCCTCCTCCACCTTCCCCCCCCCCCCTCCTCCTCCTCCCTTCCCCCCTCCCCCCCTCCCCCACCCTCCTCCCCCCTCCTCCCCCTTTCCCCCTCCTCCCCCCTCCCCCCTCCTCCCCCTCCTCCCCCCCTTCCTCCCCCCCCCTTCCTCTTTCCTCCCCCTCCCTCTTCCCCCCCTCCCTTTCCCATCTTCCCTTTCCCCTCCTTCCCTTCCCCTCCTCCCCCCCTCCTCCTCCTTACCTCCTTTCCCCCCCTCCTCCCTCCCCTTCCCTCTTTTCCTTCCTTCCCTTTCCCCCTCTCTCCCTCTCTCCCTCCCCCTCCCCCCTCCCCTCCCCCCCTCCTCCTACTCTTCCCCTTCCCCCCCTCCCCCCTCTCCCCCCCTCCCCTCCCCTTCTACCCTCTTCCCCTCCCCTCCCCCTCCCCCCTCCCCCCTCCTTCCTCCCCCTCCCCCCCTTCCCCCCCCTCTCCCTCCCCCCTACCTCCCCCCTCCCCTTTCCCCCCTTCCCCCCCCTTTAACACTCATTAGAATAAAGTTGAGAAATTCTTAGTATGTTCAGTTATTTTTAAGTATGGCTGATGGATGGTTTATTTGAGTTCAATAGCTCCTGTAATCGGCTGATGGTTTATCTACACTGACGCGTATGCTGCTGGCATTTAAAATGCTCACTTGCTTTGACTACGGTCTTGAGATTTTCAGTTAGTGACCCTTAACCCGCACAGGCGGGAAAATGCCAGTATTTAGGCGTTTAGTCGCAGTGAATTTTACCACGTGATTGAGCAGTTAGCTGTGCAGAACGCTATTTTACGGTAAGCCTTTTTTTAAGGATTCCTTCATTTTTTGTATTTTTTCAAATTTGTTTTGACATAAAGTGTTTAGTATTTTGGAGCTGTATATTTGTAAGCTCTTATTGGAGATCATCATTTCTCTTTTTTTGCTGTGATTGCGGTTTTTTAAACATCTTTTTTGGTAGTCTGGCTAGTTGATTCACACTGTAAGTACGGGTTGCATCTTACCTTTGCCATACATTTTAGCACTTATTATGATAAAGCTGAGCAATTCTTTGCATGTTCAGTTATTTCTAAGCATGGCCGATGGATGGTTTATTTGATTTCAATAGCTCTTGATATCGGTGGATGGGTTAACATAAGAACATAAGATATGCCATACTGGGTCAGACCAAGGTCCATCAAGCCCAGCATTCTGTTTCCAACAGTGGCCAATCTAGGTCATACGTACCTAGCAGTTTCCCCAAGGGACACAGGTTCCACAATGCTTGTACTGGTTCAAGCATTGATATCCTGGGTCCCTTCTTAATAATGGTTTATGGACCTTTCCTCCAGGAACTTGTCCAAACCTTTTTTAAGCCAAGCTACTCTAACAGCCTTTACTACATCCTCCGGCAACAAATTCCAGAGTTTGATTACACGTTGAGTGAAAAAATATTTTCTTTTATTAGTCTTAAATAGTTTACCCTGTAGCTTCATTGCATGTCCCCTAGTCTTTCCATATTCTGATAAGGTAAACAATCGATCTACATTTACCCGTTCCACTCCGTTCATTAATTTATAGACTTCTATCATATCTCCCCTCAGCCGTCTCTTCTCCAGGCTAAAGAGCCGCAACCTTTTTAGCCTTTCTTCATAGGAGTAGCTTTCCATCCCCTTTACCATTTTGGTGGCTCTTCTCTGAACCTTTTCTAAAATCGCTATATCCTTTTTAAGATACGGCGACCAGAATTGCACACAATATTCAAGGTGCGGTCTCACCATGGAACGGTATAGAGGCATTATAATATCTTTTGTTTTATTTTCCATTCCTTTCCTTATCATACCTAGCATTCTATTTGCTCTCTTGGCCGCTGCTGCACACTGGGCCGAGGGTTTTAACAAGGTATCCACAATGACGCCTAAATCTTTTTCCTGGGTGGTGGTTCCTAATGTGGAACCTTGCATCGTGTAACCATAGTTTGGGTTGTTCTTCCCTAGGTGCATAACCTTGCACTTCTCCACATTAAATTTCATCTGCCATTTTGATGCCCAGTCTTCCAATTTATCAAGATCCTCTTGCAATTTTCCACAATCCTCCTGGGTTTTAACAACTTTAAATAGTTTTGTGTCATCTGCAAATTTGATAACCTCACTTGTTATTCCACTTTCCAGGTCATTTATGAATATGTCAAAAAGCAGCGGACCCAGCACAGATCCCTGGGGTACACCACTATTCACCTTTCTCCATTGGGAAAATTGGCCATTTAGCCCTACCCTCTGCTTTCTATCTTTTAACCAGTTCCTGATCCACAGTAGTACACTGCCTCCTATCCCATGACTCTTTAGTTTTGCCAAAAGTCTCTGATGAGGGACCTTGTCAAAGGCTTTCTGAAAGTCCAGATACACAATATCAACCGACTCACCTTTGTCCACCTGTTTATTCACTCCTTCAAAAAAACATAACAGATTAGTAAGACAAGATCTTCCTTGTCTAAAGCCATGTTGGCGGTCTCCATTAGGTCGTGACTATCTACATGCTGAGTAATTTATTCTTTATGATGGTTTCTTCTACCATTTTTCCCGGTACTGATGTCAGGCTCACTGGTCTGTAGTTTCCCGGATCACCCCTCGAACCCTTTTTAAAAATTGGTGTTACATTGGCGATCCTCCAATCCTCAGGTATTAGAGATGATTTTAATGATAGTTCACAGATTACTGATAGCAGGTCTGCAATCTCAAATTTCAGTTCTTTCAACACCCTTGGATGTATACCATCCGGCCCAGGTGATTTGCTACTCTTCAGTTTATCTAATAGTTGTAAGACATCTTCCCGATGTTTCGATATTTCCTTCAATTCTTCCACACCTTTAAATACCACTTCAGTCATGGGTAACATCCCTACATCTTCCTCAGTAAAGACCGAAGCAAAGAATTCATTCAGTCTCTCCGCTATCGCCTTGTCGCCTCTTAGTGCTCCTTTAACCCCTTTATCATCTAAACATAGAAACATAGAAACATAGAAACATGATGACAGAAAAAGACCACAAGGCCCATCTAGTCTGTCCTTCCATAACAACAACTACAACAGTCCACTTTCTACCTTTAGAGATCCTCTGTGTTGGTCCCATGCTTTTTTTAATTCAGTTACTGTCCTCATCTCTACCACCTCCACTGGGAGACTATTCCACGGATCCACTACTCTTTCTGTAAAGAAATATTTCTGCATATCACTCCTGAATCTATCTCCCTTCACCTCATCCCATGTCCCCTCGTCGCAGAACTTGCTTTCAATTGAAAGAGGCTCTCTCCCTGAACATTTATGCCACGGAGGTATTTAAACATCTCAATCATATCACCTCTATCCCGCCTTTCCTCTAAGATATACATATTAAGATCCTTAAGTCTGTCCTCATATGCTTTATAATGAAGCCCATTAATCATTTTAGTAGCAACCCTCTGCACCGACTCCATCCTGTTCACATCCTTTTGAAGGTGCGGTCTCCAGAATTGCACACCATACTCCAAATGAGGTCGCACCAAAGACTTATACAGAGGCATTATCACCTCCTTTTTTTCTGCTAGCCATTCCTCTCCGTATGCACCCAAGCATCCTTCTAGCTTTTGCCGTCGCCTTTTCTACCTGTTTAGCTACTTTAAGATCATCAGACACAACCACGCCTAGGTCCCGCTCTTCTTTAGTGGACAAAAGTACTTCACCTCCTATACTGTATTGCTCCCTTGGATTGCTGCAGCCCAAATGCATGACCTTACATTTTTTAACATTAAATCCCAGCTGCCAAATTCTAGACCATTCTTCAAGCTTAGCTAGATCCCTCCTCATGTTATCTACACCTTCCTGGGTGTCTACTCTATTGCAGATTTTGGTATCATCCGCAAAGAGGCAAACCTTACCCGACAGCCCTTCCGCTATATCACTAACGAAGATGTTAAAAAGACCAACTGACTCTCTCACAGGTTTTTTGCTACGAATGTACTTGAAAAGGTCTTTATTTCGCGTTTTTGCTTCCGCAGCAAGCTTCTTCTCAAATTCTCTCTTTGCCTGCCTTATCAATGCCTTGCATTTGACTTGCCAGTCCTTGTGCTGTTTCCAGGCTTCATCGTTTGGCTCTTTTTTCCATTTCCTGAAAGATGCTTTTTTGGCAACAACAGCCTCTCTGACCTCACCTCACGATTATCTATATAGACGCGAATTTTGCTAGCATTTAAACACTCACTCGCACTGTTCACAGTCTCGAGGTTTCAGTTGGTGACCCTTACCCCACAGAGGCGGGAAAATGCCAGTATTTAGGCGTTTATTCGCAGTAAATTTCATCGCGGCATTTAGTTGTGCAGAACACTGTGCAGAACGCTATTTTTTGGAATGCCTGTTTAAGGATTCGTTCATTTTTTTAAATTCGGTTTGACATAAAGCGTTGAGTAGTCGTGAGCTGTACATTTATAAGCTCTTATTATAGACCATTATTTCTTATGGGATTTTTCTTTTTGTTGTATCTGCGGTTTTTATATATCTTTTCTGATAGTCGGGTTAGTTGATTCACACTACAATCACGGTTTGTACTTTACCTTTGATATATTTTTTGTGAAATTCAGATGTTTTAATAGGCCAGATTGAATAAGCACGGTATTTGTTTTTTCGGCATTTTCGGAAGAGAGCAACTGCCGGTTTATTTGATGCGGTTTTTAAAAGAATACTGGCTATGCTTCACTAATATATTTTTGAGTCTTTATGTTGTTATGCATTACAAATAATATTATAAAAAGTTGTATGGATTTCATTACATTTTTGACATATTTTAGTAGTGCCAATTTGGTAATTCATGCCCTCCGTGCGATACAATGTCGGGTTGTGTGAAGACCTTTAAAGTGCCGGTATCAGAGCATTTTATGATGAGCCTTAATCACTTTTCATTCTTTAGTTTGGTGCACATTTTTTAAGTGTCTCTTTTATAAGAGTGTATGGCATTGTTTTAAGGAGTTATCTATCATAGATTCATTTTTGTTCCCCCTTTTTATATATTTACGAACCGCAAGCGATATGACTGGTAGATGACAGGCAGTCGGGTTTTCACTGCCTGGGGGCATTCTTGAAATTAACTAACCTTTTTTTTTTTTTTTAAATAATGTTTAGTTTGTAAGTGTTTTTGAATTTAAAAGCACACTTTTTAGCTCGGTTTGTGGGGTTCTCCCCTTCCTCCCCCCCCCCCCTTTTTTAAAATTGTGTTTTTCAAAGTGTTTGAATAAATGCTCCGTATAATTGTTAATTATTACATTTTTGTTTTGTTTTTAAGAGCGTCTCCACCTATCATTCATGTTTTATTATGATTTGGGAAGGTGGTTTTTATACTTTTGGTTTACATGCTTTTCCTTTTTCTCTATACATTCAGGGATGAAGTACTTTTTTATATTGATGTATTAATTATTATTTATTAGTTTTAATCTGATGGTCAGTTTTAGAATTGTATATAGTTGTTTGACATATGTATTTATTTATGTATTTATTTATTTATTATCAGCTGTTAGCATCTCACATGTCTGGTACATGGTAACGTTCCATGTGACAAAGTTAAGGTATTTATTTACTCCTTTGTTCTTCCTCGTCTCTCTTCTTTTAGTTTTTCAATATGAGTTTCTCAATATGTGTGTTTTTTAATATGTTTTAGTTGCAGTTTCCTTTTTAATATGTTAATGATACATTCTTGTCTATAATTTTTGTTTTTCATTAATTTTATGTAACATTAACATTTTACTTGTTTAGTTGATTGTCCTTTACACTTATGGTTAATATTATGTGTTTTTATTTCTTTTTTATTATTATACAATACAAGGCTTTGTGTTTTAATTGTATTTATTATATATATATTTATGCTCATTATTTTTGTCATTTCTCTTTGAGGTGTGTTCTTTTTAAGTCCCCCTGAGGAAGGCTGTGAGCCGAAACGCGTTGGGGCATAATAAACAAGTTTTATATTTCTTGTCAGTCCAGGCTCCGCTTTTTTGTTCTCCACATTGTTGTGCGGATCCTTTTGCTCCTTTTGGTACTACAGCTTTTGCTAATGACATGGCAAGGTCGGAAAAGGGGGGGTAGGTAAGCTTGCCGTTTGCTTGACCATAGCGGAAGCAGGGGCAATGTAACCTTGCTAATTGCATGGCTGGTGAGGTATTGTTCCACTAGTTGGATTGTTATGAGGATTATTGGAATTATAATGTTTTGATAATGTTATGGATCTTAATAAAGCTGCGACCAGTTGATTCCCAATGGTTTGTGTTGTCCTTATGTGGAAATGGGGGTGGGGGGTAGATAAAGAGATGGGGAGGTTGGTAAGGTAGAGCACTGGGTCTGACCTACCTCGGTTAATGCAGAGCTATGATCTATATAGGAGAAAGATATCAAATTACACTATTTTGCCACAAAAGCAAGAATTCTGCATTAGAAATTTTTTTTCTAAAACATCAATAAATAAAGGTCAAAGATGTCTAACCCTATAAAAAATATAAACTGCCTCTATATAATCAAATAATAGGTAAATCTCACATCAGAATTTCTCTCACATCATGCTTTCCATAGTTGGCAACCTCATCCAGTACAGTCAGCAGCAATTCTCCTAATTTGACAGATTGACTCTTTTCTTTAAATTTAATTTTACAAACTTCTTGTCTACAAGAGAAAATGAAACTCAGTATACAGCATACTTCCAGAAAGATGACAACATTTCCAATCAGAAAATAAACAAGAGGATCCAATAAGGCTAACATACAGTAATAGATATCAACAAAAATAAGACTCGTCTACATCAGCCTGACATGTAGAAAAAGAAAAATTTCTAAGTTCCAGTTCAGGATCAAAATTTTCAACTTCGGATGTCTGTAAATGAGTAGGGGGACTATTCATGCTGGCTGCAGGCCCTGACTAATTTCCCCGCTGGTTGTGTGGGGAAGCAGGGGTGGCCCAAGGGGGGTGCAGGGCCATGTGTGGAGACTCGGTGCGGGGCCTCATTTGCATAAGGGGCCTCATTGGCATAAATATTTGCATAATGTTACCATACACTAACTTTTAGTAAACATGCCTCTTAATGAGTGTATGGATAAAGAAAGACTAAAACATTTCTACATTACTATAATCCAGTGCCAACCGCCAGGCACATTAGGAACGACTACAAACACTGCCCATTTAGAACCCATAGCAAACCTGCTGTATCGTAACAGCACTACCAGGACTCACAAAGCACCAGACCCTACCTATCAAAAGGCAACACTGCAAATATTAAACCAATACATTTCAGAGAATAACAATACATGACCTACTGGGGAAAGAGAACAAGTGCCAATGTCAAATAGGAATTACATAAACAGAATACCTCAGCTCAGTTACACATGCAGAACATAGACCATCACCAAACAAGGAATCACAATTTAGAAACAGGAAGACAGTAATTAAAATGGGAACCCCAAAAGCCAAACTTGGAATGTACAACACCACAGTAGAAATAAAACTATAAATTAATTTCCTCTTGTACTAAACAAAACACAGACGTTAATGATGCACATTTCCCAGAGCTGATAAATTCCAGTTAATAAATTCAAAATAAAGAGATATTTTTCTGCCTATTGTGCATTTTTTTTCAGTTGCAATTACTCCAGCCACTTTCTTCTGGTTTCTTCGTGTCTTCTGCTAACTCTCCATCATCTGCTGTCCATTTGTCCTTTCTTCTCTCTTCTAGTTTTTTTTCCATTCTCTCTCTACATCTGCTTTAACATACTAATCTTTCTCCTTTTGCTCTTTCCTCATTCCTATTTCATCCACTCAAATTTTATGCCTCCATCCCCAATCCCCACTTACTCTCCCAATACCTGGCCAATTGTAGATTTTTCTTCCCTCCCACACAAAATATTTTTCCCCTCTCCATTTCGCTCTCCCAGCCCCATCCCATTCTAATCCTCCCCCAACATCATCTCCCTTCTAGTTCCAGCCCCACCCAGCATCCACTCCCTGCATCAGCCCATTTCCAGTCCTATCCTAGCCCCACCATCAGCCAATTTCCAGTCCTAGCTCCCCCATCCATTTCCAGTCCTATCCGAGTCCCTCCATCAGTTCATTTCCAATCCCAACCCACCATCAGCCCATTTCTAGTCATTTCCTAGCCCCACCATCAGCCCATGTCAAATCCTAGCTCCCCTCCACTCAGCCCATTTCCAACCCAAGCCCCCCATGAGCCTACTTCCAGTTCTAGCCCCTCCATGAGTCCATTTCAATCCAAGCCCCCACCACAGTCCATTTCCAATCTTAGCACCCCCCAGCAGCCTATTTCCAGTCCTATCCTAGCCCCTCCATCAGTCCATTTCCTGTCCTAGCTCCCCCACTCAGCCCATTTCCGTTACTATCTCCCTCCCCTCAAAGCCCATTTCCATTCCAAGCCCCCCTCCCCATCAACTATTTGCAGTTCAAGCTCCCCCTTTCACTCAGCCCATTTCCATTCCAAGCCCCCATCCCCATAAGCTATTTGCAGTTCAAGCCCCCCCTTCCACTCAGCCCATTTCCAGTCCTAGCACCACTCCAGTCCATTACCAGTCCTAGCCCCCCATAGCCCATTACAAGTCCTAACCACCCCCCATCAGCCCATTTCCAGTCCTAGCCTCCCCCCCCTCCTGGCCCATTACCAGTCTTAGCCCCCCCATAGCCCATTACAAGTCCTAACCAACCCCCATCAGCCCATTTCCAGTCCTAGCCTCCCCCCCCATGGCCCATTACCAGTCTTAGCCCCCCCATAGCCCATTACCAGTCCTAACCCCCACATCCACCCACTTCCAGTCCTAACCCCCATCACCCCATTTTCAGTCTTAGCCCCCCATAGCCCATTACCAGTCCTAACCCCTCCCATTAGCTCACCTCCAGTCGTAACCCTCCCCAGAAGCCCATTTCCATTCCTAGCCCCTCCATAGCCCATTACCATTCCTAACCCCACCATCAGCCCACTTACAGTCCTAACCCCCCATCACCCCATTTTCAGTCTTAGCACCCACCATCAGCCCATAGCCCATTACCAGTCCTAACCCTCTCCCCCCCCCCCCCATTAGCCCAGGGAAAATTAAAACAAACAACCTGGCTGCTGCTCCTGCCACTGCCGCCGTGGCAGCGGCAGAATCAAGTGTCCAACATCTGCCCAGCAGAGCCCTCCCTGAACGTCCCCTCGACGCCGGCTTTCAGGCTTTCAGAGCCGCGAAGGGAGAGTTTCTCTCTCGCGGCTCTGTTAAGCCCACCGGGGCTGTTGGGAACCAGGTATTTCCTGTTTCCCATCAGCCCCGGTGGGTTTAACAGAGCCGAGAGAGAGAAACTCTCCCTTCGCGGCCAGGGGCGGCCCAAGGGGGGTGCGGGGCCATGTGCGGAGACTCGGTGCGGGGCCTCATTTGCATAAGTGGCCTTATTTGCATAAATATTTGCATAATGTTACCATACACTAACTTTTAGTAAACATGTCTCTTAATGAGGGTATGGATAAAGAAAGACTAAAAGATTTCTACATTACTATAATCCAGTGCCAACCGCCAGGCACATTAGGAACTACTACAAACGCTGCCCATTTAGAACCCATAGCAAACCCGCCATATCCTGACAGCATTACCAGGACTCACAAAGCATCATACCCTACCTATCAAAAGGCAACACTACAAATATTAAACCAATACATTTCAGAGAATACTGGGGAAAGAGAACAAGTGGCAATGTCAAATAGGAATTACATAAACAGAATACCTCAGCTCAGTTACACATGCAGAACATAGACCATCACCAAACAAGGAATCACAATTTAGAAACAGGAAGACAGTAATTAAAATGGGAACCCCAAAAGCCAAACTTGGAATGTACAACACCACAGTAGAAATAAAACTATAAATTAATTTCCTCTTGTACTAAACAAAACACAGACGTTAATGATGCACATTTCCCAGAGCTGATAAATTCCAGTTAATAAATTCAAAATAAAGAGATATTTTTCTGCCTATTGTGCATTTTTTTTCAGTTGCAATTACTCCAGCCACTTTCTTCTGGTTTCTTCGTGTCTTCTGCTAACTCTCCATCATCTGCTGTCCATTTGTCCTTTCTTCTCTCTTCTAGTTTTTTTTTCCATTCTCTCTCTACATCTGCTTTAACATACTAATCTTTCTCCTTTTGCTCTTTCCTCATTCCTATTTCATCCACTCAAATTTTATGCCTCCATCCCCAATCCCCACTTACTCTCCCAATACCTGGCCAATTGTAGATTTTTCTTCCCTCCCACACAAAATATTTTTCCCCTCTCCATTTCGCTCTCCCAGCCCCATCCCATTCTAATCCTCCCCCAACATCATCTCCCTTCTAGTTCCAGCCCCACCCAGCATCCACTCCCTGCATCAGCCCATTTCCAGTCCTATCCTAGCCCCACCATCAGCCAATTTCCAGTCCTAGCTCCCCCATCCATTTCCAGTCCTATCCGAGTCCCTCCATCAGTTCATTTCCAATCCCAACCCACCATCAGCCCATTTCTAGTCATTTCCTAGCCCCACCATCAGCCCATGTCAAATCCTAGCTCCCCTCCACTCAGCCCATTTCCAACCCAAGCCCCCCATGAGCCTACTTCCAGTTCTAGCCCCTCCATGAGTCCATTTCAATCCAAGCCCCCACCACAGTCCATTTCCAATCTTAGCACCCCCCAGCAGCCTATTTCCAGTCCTATCCTAGCCCCTCCATCAGTCCATTTCCTGTCCTAGCTCCCCCACTCAGCCCATTTCCGTTACTATCTCCCGCCCCTCACAGCCCCTTTCCATTCCAAGCCCCCCTCCCCATCAACTATTTGCAGTTCAAGCTCCCCCTTTCACTCAGCCCATTTCCATTCCAAGCCCCCATCCCCATAAGCTATTTGCAGTTCAAGCCCCCCCTTCCACTCAGCCCATTTCCAGTCCTAGCACCACTCCAGTCCATTACCAGTCCTAGCCCCCCATTGCCCATTACAAGTCCTAACCACCCCCCATCAGCCCATTTCCAGTTCTAGCCTCCCCCCCCTCATGGCCCATTACCAGTCTTAGCCCCCCCATAGCCCATTACAAGTCCTAACCAACCCCCATCAGCCCATTTCCAGTCCTAGCCTCCCCCCCCCATGGCCCATTACCAGTCTTAGCCCCCCCCATAGCCCCTTACCAGTCCTAACCCCCCACTTGACCCAATTCCAGTTCTAAACCCCAGACGCCCATTTTGACTCTTTGCCCCCCATAGCCCATTACCAGTCCTAACCCCTCCCATTAGCTCACCTCCAGTCGTAACCCTCCCCAGAAGCCCATTTCCATTCCTAGCCCCTCCATAGCCCATTACCATTCCTAACCCCACCATCAGCCCACTTCCAGTCCTAACCCCCCATCACCCCATTTTCAGTCTTAGCACCCACCATCAGCCCATAGCCCATTACCAGTCCTAACCCTCTCCCCCCCCCCCCATTAGCCCAGGGAAAATTAAAACAAACAAACTGGCTGCTGCTCCTGCCACTGCCGCCGTGGCAGCGGCAGAATCAAGTGTCCAACATCTGCCCAGCAGAGCCCTCCCTGAACGTCCCCTCGACGCCGGCTTTCAGGCTTTCAGAGCCGCGAAGGGAGAGTTTCTCTCTCGCGGCTCTGTTAAGCCCACCGGGGCTGATGGGAAACAGGTATTTCCTGTTTCCCATCAGCCCCGGTGGGTTTAACAGAGCCGAGAGAGAGAAACTCTCCCTTCGCGGCCAGGGGCGGCCCAAGGGGGGTGCGGGGCCATGTGCGGAGACTCGGTGCGGGGCCTCATTTGCATAAGTGGCCTTATTTGCATAAATATTTGCATAATGTTACCATACACTAACTTTTAGTAAACATGTCTCTTAATGAGGGTATGGATAAAGAAAGACTAAAAGATTTCTACATTACTATAATCCAGTGCCAACCGCCAGGCACATTAGGAACTACTACAAACGCTGCCCATTTAGAACCCATAGCAAACCCGCCATATCCTGACAGCATTACCAGGACTCACAAAGCATCATACCCTACCTATCAAAAGGCAACACTACAAATATTAAACCAATACATTTCAGAGAATACTGGGGAAAGAGAACAAGTGGCAATGTCAAATAGGAATTACATAAACAGAATACCTCAGCTCAGTTACACATGCAGAACATAGACCATCATCAAACAAGGAATCACAATTTAGAAACAGGAAGGCAATAATTAAACTGGGAACCCCAAAAGCCAAACTTGGAATGTACAACACTGTAGAAATAAAACTATAAATTAATTTCCTCTTGTACCAAACAAAGCGCAGACTTTAATGATGCACATTTCCCAGAGCTTTCATATTCCAGTTAATAAATTCAAAATAAAGAGATATCTTTCTACCTTTTGTGCATTTTTTTCAGTTGCAATTGCTCCAGCCACTTTCTTCTGGTTTCTTCATGTTTTCTGCTAACTCTCCATCGTCTGCTGTCCATTTGTTCTTTCTTCTCTTCTAGTTTTTTTTTTCCATTCTCTCTCTCTACATCTGCTTTAACATACTAATCTTTCTCCTTTTGCTCTTTCCTCATTCCTATTTCATCCACACAAATTTTACCCCTCCATCCTCAATCCCCACTTACTCTCCCAATAACCGGCCAATTGTAGATTTTTCATCCCTCCCACACAAAATATTTTTCCCCTCTCCATTTTACTCTCCCAGCCCCATCCCATTCTAATCCTCCCCCAACATCAGCTCCCTTCTAGTTCCAGTCTCACCCAGCATCCATTCCCTTCTAGTCCCTGCATCAGCCCATTTCCAGTCCTACCCCCCATCAACCCATTTCCGGTCCTAGCTCCCCCATCCATTTTCAGTCTGAGTCCCTTCATCAGCTCATTTCCAATCCTAGCCCCCCATCAGCCCATTTCTAGTCATTTCCTAGCCCCACCATCAGCCCATGTCAAATCCTAGCTCCCCTCCACTCAGCCCAATTCCAGTCCAAGCCCCCCCATGAGCCTACTTCCAGTTCTAGCCCCTCCATGAGTCCATTTCAATTCAAGCCCCCACCACAGCCCATTTCCAATCTTAGCTCCCCCCAACAGCCCATTTCCAGTACCAGTCCTAGCCCCCCATCAACCCACTTCCAGTCCTAACCCCCCATCACCCCATTTTCAGTTTAAGCCCCCCCTATAACCCATTACCAGTCCTAACCCCCCATCAGCCCACTTCCAGTCTTAACCCCATCAGCCCATTTCCAGTCAGCCCCCCATAGCCCACTGCCAGTCTTAACCCCCCCCCCCCCCATCAGCCCACAGCCCATTACCAGTCCTAACCACATCAGCCCACCTCAGGTCCTAACCCCTCCCCATCAGCCCATGTCCTGTCCTAGCCCCCCCCCCCATAGCCCATTATCAGTCCTAATCCCCCCATAGCCCATTACCAGTCCTAACCCCCCATCACCCCATTTCCAGACAGCCCCCATCAGCCCACAGCCCATTACCAGTCTTAACCCCCCCAGCCCATTACCAGCCCTAACCCCCCATCACCCCATTTCCAGACAGCCCCCATCAGCCCACAGCCCATTACCAGTCTTAACCCCCCCATAGCCCATTACCAGTCCTATCCCCCCCAACAGCTCACAGCCCATTACCAGTCCTAACCCCTCCCCAGCAGCCCATTTCCTGTCCTAGCCACCCCCCATAGCCCATTATCAGTCTTAACCCCCCCATAGCCCATTACCAGTCCTAACCCCACATCACCCCATTTCCAGACAGCCCCTATCAACCCACAGCCCATTACCAGTCCTAACCCCCCCAACAGCTCACAGCCCATTACCAGTCCTAGCCCCCCCAGCCCATTACCAGTCTTAACCCCCCATCACCCCATTTCCAGACAGCCCCCATCAGCCCACAGCCCATTACCAGTCTTAACCCCCCCCGGCAGCCCATTACCAGTCTTAACCCCCCCAGCCCATTACCAGTCTTAACACACCCCCAACCCAGCCCAGCCCAGCACCAGTCTAAACACCCCCGCAGCCCAGCCCAGCCCAGCCCCAGTCTTAACACCCCCCCAGCCCAGCCCAGCCCAGCCTTAACACCCCCCCCAGCCCAGCCCCAGTCTTAACACCCCCCCAGCCCAGCCCAGCCCAGCCCAGCCCCAGTCTTAACCCCCCCCCCACCCCAGCCCAGCCCAGCCCCAGTCTTAACACCCCCCCCCCCCCCTATCGGCTTATGGCAAATTTAAAATTAAAAAAAAAACCTGGCTCTGGCTGCTGCCGCTGCCGCCGTGGCAGCGGCAGAATTGAGTGTCCCGCGGGGCCCCCTCTCCTCGCTGAGCCTCTCTGCAAGGGCTTTCAGATTCGCGAAGGGAGAGTGTCTCCCTCGCGTCTCTGTTAAGCCTGCAGGGGCTAATGGGAAATTTCCCATCAGCCCCTCGCGTCTAAAGGGGCAGATGGGAAATTTCCCATTAGCCCCTGTGGGCTTAACAGAGACGCGAGGGAGACACTCTCCCTTCGCGAATCTGAAAGCCCTTGCAGAGAGGCTCAGCGAGGAGAGGGGACCCCGCGGGACACTCCATTTTGCTGCGGAGGCCGCGGCAGCAGCCAGAGCCAGCTTTTTTTTTTTTTTATATAATTTAAAAAAAAAAAAGCAGAATGTTCCTTGCGCGGGGCCCCCTGAAACGCGGGGCCCTGTGCAAAGAACATTCTTGCTCAATGGACGGGCCGGCCCTGTTTGCGGCTCTGAAAGCCGGCGCCGAGGGTAAGTTCAGGGAGGGCTCTGCTGGGCAGGTGCAGGACACTTGATTCTGCCGCTGCCACGGTGGCAGCGGCAGCAGCCAGGGTTTTTTTTAAATTTACCTGGGCTTTTAATTAAGAATGTTGTTTGCGCGGGGCCCCCTGAAACGCGGGGCCCTGTGCAAACAACATTCTTGCTCAATGGGCGGGCTGGCCCTGTGGGGAAGTTAGTCAGGGGCGGGGAAGAGGCAGCCCAGGGACAGAGAGTGGGCAGGGAGTGGGCAGTCACCGGCCGTGGACATACAGTGCTGGCAAAATGTCCGGGGAACTTATTCAACCTCCAGGGTGAAATAACTTCCCTGGATGTTTCTTTTTGGCGGACCTAGGTGCGGAAAGGGGTTGGGGGGGGGGTAAAGTTAATACCCCGCAGCCTGGCCCTGGCCTTAGGAGGCTGGATTGGGGGTTGGGCTGCGGGGAATTAATTTTCTTAGCAGCGGCCGGCGTTGTAGCTTTTAAATGGAGCCGCAGTGCCATGGCAACAGTACGCCATGGCGCCGCAGCTCCATTTAAAAGTCCTGGCTGAATTAGCTGGGCTACAGCTGTATGTGCAGGCCGGGACTGAATCGCAGTCCCAGCCTGCATGTACATGCCTGTTTGTGATTCTGATCCCGTGGGGCTAGTCATGCCCACGGGATCAGAATCGCGATCTCCTTTGTACGTCTGGGTCAGCCCGGACGTATAAAAGAAATGTATGTTGGGATCAGAATCTGACCCCAGATAAAAACTCAACCAATTGCTCAGACTCATAGAAACAAAACATTTTCCCCTGATGACTTATTTTCCATTTAAAAGGGTACTGCAAATTAAGCAAGACACCAATCTCCAAGACCTTAAGCTTTATAGCACAAAACTTGCATCTTCGTATGAATCTGAGAATCCTATGCCAAATCAGGATAAATTCTTGTAGTTCGACCTAGGAATTTTTTGTTACACTTAGGAAAAAACATCTTAAAAATCCAGACATTATCAAATGCCAACAAGAAAATAACTAAGAAAGTAGCACAACCCATATTTTCAAAAAGTAAGCTAGCTGCGATATCAGAAGAGTTTTGGTGAATTCCATTCTGTCTGCTAGGTTGCCTATTTGATCCAGAAGTATTTGAAGGTGTAGAATTAGATTTAATAAGCAAAAAATAGCAGTTGCTATACTGTAGGTGGCAAGGCTGCATCTGAAATTTCAAGTGTCCTTTAAAGAACTCTGGGGCATATCTCTGGGAGAAATAGATGGTACTCTAGGGAAATTAAGGAACCACATATTTTGTTTCTTAATAGCATTCTCCATTTTACATGACATAACATCCCCACGCCACACCCTCAACTTCTGGCTTACTTGCCCCTTTAAAGACGCACCACACATTAACTTTTCAATATAACTTTATTGACAACTTAACCTTGAAAAATTAACAGCAAATGCTTAACATAGAACCGTTACCCCTTCCCTTGTGGTCACAGTTCTGCCCACTCCCTCACCCAGGGGTTACTTGTTGTCCTTCCATCCCTATCTAATTATAAAGCCAGTGCTCTCCTTCCTCTTGACCTTCTCCATGGCAGAGAGGTTGCCCTGCCCTGGCTTGCTCTTCTAAGCAGTCCAGGCACCCAATTCTATTACTTGGCCCATACTACCATGACTGCAGCCCGGTCGCCTCTTGCTGGAACCTGACCTTTTGCCCTTACTCACCATCTGCACCTGGGCCCCCTCTGCCCCTTTTTTTGGTCCATGGTGCACCCTTGGTCACATTTGGGCCCTCATCATTTTGGACACAGGCACCACCTCTCAGAATGCTCCTGGGCTCCCTCTTGACTCAAGTGTATCTCTGGCTTATTGGTGAGAGTCCACTGTGACATGGTCACCTGCACTCCACTATCTAGCTGCTGCCGGGGAGCAGTAGATGGGTTGCTTCCTGCTCATCGTCCCAAAATAACTCCTCTCTCCTCAGACTTCCTTTGAAATGTCCTTCCCAGCTCCCTTTCTTGCCCCTCTGTTGACCCATTTGTCCACTTGCCCTTTTCTTCTGCTCTTTGCCCTGCTCTGCTTCACTGCTGCTAACCTAGGTTGCCCTCACCTCTAGACTTTGGGTTGCAGGTGCATTATGCGGCCTATTGCTCTATAGGGCTGGGGCTGCCTTAGTCATTTCTGCCTTAGTCACTGTAGCCAGATCATCTTTAACTGTAGCCTCTGCATATTCAAAGAGCTCAGTATAGAATATCTATTTACTTGTGGGAAAAGACAGATACCATAATCCCTCAACTATTTTTCATCATGAAATGTATGTATGCATAAAAGTGCCCCAATACGTCAATCCAAGGCTGAAGAAATAAGCACCATCACAAGATAAGGGAGCTATAACGATGAAGGTGAGCTTCGATTGTAGAGCACTACATCAAGCTAAAAAAAAATAGACAATTCCATCTGCAGCTATAGTTTGTCAAGTGCTGAAGGACAGTGCCTCAGTGAGAAGCACAATATCCAATAGGAGTTATTCTCCTGTGTAGCTCTGTTTGTCCTAAGTCCAAATGCTATTTTAAAGATATTTTCACAATAAACTTGATATTTGGATTATTGTCTTTTACAAATGACAAACCACAATAAAAATAAAGATTAAGCAAAGAAGCATGTATTTTCATGGCCATTTCACAAATATATATATGGGAAAAATCCACAGAGAAAAGCCAGCAAAAGTGCATTTCACAACGCGTACGTGGAAATGTCAGCATTTACATGGGCATCTGAGCCATTTTACAAACCTAGATGTGTAGATACTACTAATTAACTACAGAGGACTCTGTCTTTACTTCATTTCAAATTGGAAGGGGGGAAATAAACATTGTGGGATTAAGGGGGGGGGGGGTGTATCTCCTTAATCCCTCCTGTAAAGACAAAAGGAACACTGCTTAAATACCTATACGTGGCAGAAAGAAGGTGTAAATCCAGGTGTGCAGAATTTTGAGCTTGCATGTGCATTCCTTATAGGAAATAGGGAATGCAAATATAGATTTTTGTCCTACCTAGGACATGCCCCCAACACAACCCCAAGCAATTTCAATGTGATATGGACATTGCCATTCAAAACGAGCCTTTTCTAAAATGGCTGTTTACATGTGGATGCAATTTAGACTTCCAAGTGGTCATATTTACACATTTCAATCATGAATAAGGCTTCTAAAATAACCCCAGTAACCAACAGAGAAAGCATCTGTATTAGGTTACACTGGGTGGGAGATATTACACAATATCATTCGAAAAAATGACGTCCCAGTGCAATCTGGGACATCCAAGTCGGATCGTCTGTCAAAAAAGCAGGCATGTCCAAGTTCACACACCATTTCACTAATGTGGATGTGCCCAATATGGACATCTGCAGGGCGTCTACATAGACATCCCCAGAATAGTATTCCAGAACATCAACATCTAGGAATAGCTTAATAGAGTAGAGGGCTAAGACCAGGGAAGCCAGGGTTCAAATCCCACTGCTGCTATCATTGTGATTGTGTGGACTAAATTAATAAACTAATGAACGGAGTGGAACGGGTAAACGTAGATCGATTGTTTACGTTATCAGAATATAGAATTACTAGGGGACATGCAATGAAGCTACAGGGTAAACTATTTAAAACTAATAAAAGAAAATATTTCTTCACTCAACGTGTAATCAAACTCTGGAATTTGTTACCGGAGGATGTAGTAAAGGCTGTTAGTGTAGCTGGGTTTTAAAAAGGTTTGGACAAGTTCCTGGAGGAAAGGTCCATAAACCATTATTAAGAAGGGACCCAGGATATCAATGCTTGATCCAATTACAAGCATTGCGGAACCTGTGTCTTTTGGGGAAACTGCTAGGTACGTATGACCTAGATTGGCCACTGCTGGAAACAGGATACTGGGCTTGATGGACCTTGGTCTGACCCAGTATGGCATATCTTATGTTCTTATATTCTTATGACTATTGGGCATGCTGGCATGCCATCTTCTCTAAACACTCTCAATGTTTTCTGGCCAAAATGAGCACTTTCCCAATGCCTATTTGTGCCTGGAACAGGTATAATATTAGATGTGATATGAGACTTTTGACAAAACTAAAGAGTCATGGGATAGGAGGCAGTGTACTACTGTGGATCAAGAACTGGTTAAAAGATAGAAAGCAGAGGGTTGGGCTAAATGGCCAATTTTCCCAATGGAGAAAAGTGAATAATGGTGTACCCCAGGGATCTGTGCTGGGTCCGTTGCTTTTTGACATATTCATAAATGACCTGCAAAAGGGAATAACGAGTGAGGTTATCAAATTTGCAGATGACACAAAAATATTTAAAGTTGTTAAAACCCAAGAGGACTTTGGAAAATTGCAAGAGGATCTTGATAAATTGGAAGACTGGGCATCAAAATGGCAGATGAAATTTAATGTGGACAAGTGCAAAGTTATGCACCTAGAGAAGTACAACCCAAACTATGGTTACACGATGCAAGGTTCCACATTGGGAACCACCATCCAGGAAAAAGATTTGGGCGTCATTGTGGATAACATGCTAAAACCCTCAGCCCAGTGTGCAGCGACGGCCAAGAGAGCAAATAGAATGCTAGGTATCATAAGGAAAGGAATGGAAAATAAAACAAAGGATATTATAATGCCTCTATATCGTTCTATGGTGAGACCTCACCTTGAATATTGTGTGCAATTCTGGTCGCTGTATCTTAAAAAGGATATAGCATTATTAGAAAAGGTTCAGAGAAGAGCCACCAAAATGGTAAAAGGGATGAAAGGATACCCCTATGAAGAAAGGCTAAAAAGATTAGGGCTCTTTAACCTGGAAAAGAGATGGCTGAGGGGAGATATGATAGAAGTCTATAAATTAATGAACGGAGTGGAACGGGTAAACGTAGATCGATTGTTTACGTTATCAGAATATAGAAAGACTAGGGGACATGCAAAGAAGCTACAGGGTAAACTATTTAAGACTAATAAAAGAAAATATTTTTCCTCTCAAAGTGTAATCAAACTCTGGAATTTGTTACCGGAGGATGTAGTAAAGGCTGTTAGTGTAGCTGGGTTTAAAAAAGGTTTGGACAAGTTCCTGGAGGAAAGGTCCATAAACCATTATTAAGAAGGGACTCAGGATATCACTGCTTGACCCAGTACAAGCATTGTGGAACCTGTGTCTTTTGGGGAAACTGCTAGGTACGTATGACCTAGATTGGCCACTGTTGGAAACAGGATACTGGGCTTGATGGACCTAAATCTACTTTTTAGGATCTGCCAAGTACTTGTGACCTGGACTGGCCACTATCAAAGACAGGATGCTGGGCTGATGGCCATGGTTTGACTCGGCATATCTTGTTTTTCTATGAGAACTAAAGAAGCTTGCACTTGGATTGTGTGTAGCCCACCAATGTGTTGGTCTTTTGTTCTGCTGAAATGATTAATTTTAGGAGATTGGAACTTATGGACTTTACAGATTTGTTTTCTGTACTCATTTCATATCTCTCTCATACTGTTGTACTGTTTGATTTTTTTCAGTAAATTTCTTTGGTTTGGAACAAACACCTGGGCTGTGAACAGGGCCAGACCTATAGTTGGTTCAAGGTGTTGGCGCCCTAGGTAATCCTTAAACCTTATGCCCCCCTCCCCCACACACTGGCTGTCAAAATCTATTACTAAGCTTTTAATGTCCTGCTCTTTGCCTCCACCAGAAGCTGCTGCTCTAGGTGGTCACCTAGTTGGGCAAGCCCTGGCTGCAAACTATTTTGGAGGGGAGTGCAAAGGAATGAGTGATCTGCTAGGGCAATGCCTCCCAGTTATTCCTGGTCCCACCCAAAGGACAGGTTCTCAGTCACAGCAGTCAGTGATTTTTGCTACAGTTTCTTAATTGAACCCCTTAACCTCTACTAGGCATAATCCCTACATTTGGATAGAAGGGTCTGAAAATCCTAATATATTTATAGGATAGTTAAACATGTTTTTTGAGGGTAATTTTATAACAGAACACCTAGGATAAGAGGATAAGCAGGTGCCTATTACATAAGCACCTATTTGTTTAACAAAATGCTAGTAGGGATCACCCTTGAAAGCAGGTACAGACATTTACACCTGTGTGAATGCATGTACATGCATAAATTGAGGTATTTTATAATCAACATGCATATTTGCAAATTTTGCCTGTGCTCCACCGAGACCATGGCTGGCCTGCCCACTAGGTGGGCTAGGCAGTTGCCTAGGGTGGCAGATCTCTGTGGGGGGGGGGGTCATATGCTTTGGTACACATGATCTGCCATCCCTGCTGCATTTCCCCCCCCCCCCTGTGCTGAGCTGCCCCCCACTGCCACTGATTCCGGCAGCAGGGGGGGAGGGGGAGAGGCTATGTTCAACAGCAGGCAATGTGCTTTGGTACACATGGCTTGCCACCTCTGAACCCCCAAAGTTATGTAGGAAGGGGGGGGTCAGAAGTGGCAGACCTCTCCTCAACTACGCTGTCAGAATCAGTGGTAGCGTGGCTCAGTGCATGGGGGTGCAGCTCAGCTGGTGGGTGGTACAACTTGGGGAGGGAGCGGCAGGGCTTGGGGGGGTGTGTGTCACAGCTGGGACTTTTGCCTAGGGCAGCAGAACTGTTGGGCAAGCCCTGACCCAGACCATGTCCCCAGCTGTACCAACTGGTGATGTACGCACAATCATGCTAATGCGCATACCTTTACATCAGTGAGACTGTTATAAGAGGCCATTAATGCACATACACATGAAAATGACTTAATAAGATTACCCCCTTTAAGTAGCATGCATGTTTTTCCAGGGATGCATGGAGCTTTTTATTCAGCACTAAGCTATGGATAAGCCTTGCTGACTAGGTTTTCTCAAAATAGATTCTTGCCACGGCACTAAAAATAACCTTAAACTGTGCAGAGATAAAAGCTTATTAGCTAGTGCAAACTATACGAGGGAGTCAATTGTTGTCCATGAAAAACTATAATGCAGGAGAAGCTGAAGCTTTCACTATGAGACATATATTTTCTCACAAAGGAGCATATTTAAGGAGCGTGTTTTTAAACTTCAGTTCTAAGCCAAAGAACATTGTACATTGCTTTTCTACGGGAAAATCTCTAGAGATGCATTTTTCTTGCTACAATCTAAGTAAATGATTTCATTGACGAGCCCAACTATGTGCGGATTATGCTACTTCCTCAAGGGATGTGTTTGTTTAGTAAAGTGCACTGACATTTACCGTGCACTAAAGCATGTGCTAATAGGTTAGAATGGGACTGTGGCAACTATAAGCATGCGCTAAAACAGCCTGTGCAGTAAAATTCCCATGTTAACCGATTAGCATGCGATGAGATGTGCATTTGAGGGGTATTGACTGCTCACTGCAGTTGGCGTGGGGATCATTAGCATGCCAATCGTCAGTGTTGTGGTTAGTGTGGGTGCTCTTACTGTTATCTTAACGGGGGACATTAAGTGCACCCGCATTAATTGCCACTGCCGTGTTAGCATGGTAAGGTGCTTCTCACCACGGTAACTGCATGGGGGTATACGTATTGGGCAGGCACACAACAGTTCAAGTGAGCCCATCATACCTCTTGCACTAATTTTTGGTACATAACGCATACTAAGGTGCCGAACCTTTGAGCACTTTAGTAAACATGCCCCTAAATGACCTCATATTATTCATATCTTTTAGCTAATGAAAGGCAGGGTATCAGTTGCTGAAAGTTAATTATCCAAACGTAGTTTTCACTTTAATGAAATTTCTTATAAAAAGCAGCTATTTTTTGCAGTCTGAACATTTATTTATTCAAAACATTTAGAGCCCGATATTGAACTTGGCTCATTTTCAAAGGGCTAAGCACCATGTCAGGGCATACCCCTCCCCGCCGACCTCTAACCTGGATATTCATTGCCACAGCGACGACATTGAATAGCTGGGGATTGCCGCACACACTGGAAGCCGCTGAAGCTAACCATGCAGCAGCGATATTACATGCTGCCCTGTTAGCTCCTGCACCTTAAAGATAGGCTCACCTATCTTTTTGGCACAGATCGCTAACTGGGCAGCATGCAATATTGCTGCTGTCCAGTTATCACTCGTCACCGCCCCCATTCCATTCCAGAATGCCCGATTCTAACCGGATAGCATGGGGGCCCATAGGGGAGTTAGAAGGGGATATTCAACAGCACTAACCGTGTGAGTGCCATTGAATATCCTGATTTAAGGCATTTCCATGGTTTACTGGGCTGTAAACTATGGAAATGCCTTTCAAAAATTGGGCCCTTATAGTCCACCAGTCTCTAAAATTTCTTAGCAGATTACAAACAAAATAAACCCATAAAAAATCATTAGAACAATCTAGGCATACATATTACTGTTGGCAAAATACAAAATTAACAAATACGAATGTGGCCACTTTTCCCAGAGTACAAATTCAAGTATTATTACTACTCTGTATTACAACATAGAAAGTGTGATATATATCATGCATTGACTCGTGGCTAGGGAGGTCTCAGAAACCATAGGCTGCCACTGCTTACCGGAAAACCTGCAGTGGACTGATGCCTAAATGTACATCAATGACCCCTTTATTAACCATTAGCCACTTTTATATGTTTTTGAATTTTTGTTTTTTAACAAACTATGGTGGTTCCCTTGACAAGCCTTGCGGTTATATTTCAAAAATATTCTAAAACGACGCTTGTTCACGCGCTATGGATTGCGTTTCACCATGTTGGTTTCATCAGGGGGATCTTTCTGAGAAGCACTTAAGTATCACTGGTATGGCTTCATTAGGCTCTGTCTGGAGAAATCTTACCGGACAGAGCCTAATGGAGCCATACCAGTGATACTTAAGTGCTTCTCAGAAAGATTCCCCTGATGAAACCAACATGGTGAAACGCAATCCATAGCGCGTGAACAAGCATCGTTTTAGAATATTTTTGAAATATAACCGCAAGGCTTGTCAAGGGAACCACCATAGTTTGTTAAAAAACAAAAATTCAAAAACATATAAAAGTGGCTAATGGTTAATAAAGGGGTCATTGATGTACATTTAGGCATCAGTCCACTGCAGGAAATCCCATCAGCCCCGGCGAGATTAACAGAGCCGCGAGAAGAAGGGAAACTCTCGCGGCTCTGAAAGCCCGCGCTTTGGGAGGGACTCGGGAGCTGATGCTCGAGGGAGGTTCTGCCGGGCATTGACGTTTGATTCTGCCGCTGCCACGGCGGCGGCAGCAGCAGCAGCCAGTATTTTTTTTTTTATCTATCTGGGGGGGGGGGGGATTAGGACTACTAATGAGCTACGGGGGGGACTAAGACTGGACGTGGGCTTATGGGGGGAGGGGGTTAGGACTGGTAATGGGCTATGGGGGGGTTAGGACTACTAATGAGCTAGGGGGGGAAACAATGACTGGAAGTGGGCTGATGGGGGGAGAGGGTTAGGACTGGTAATGGGCTATGGGGGGGTTAGGACTACTAATGAGCTATGGGGGGGACTAATACTGGAAGTGGGCTGATGGGGGGAGGGGGTTAGGACTGGTAATGGGCTATGGGGGGGTTAGAACTACTAATGGGCTAGGTGGGGGAATAAGACTGGAAGTGGGCTGATGGGGGAGGGGGTTAGGACTGGTAATGGGCTGTGGAGGGGTTAGGACTAATGAGCTATGGGGGGGGACTAAGACTGGAAGTGGGCTGATGCGGGGAAGGGGTTAGGACTGGTAATGGGCTATGGGGGGTTAGGACTACTAATGGGCTACGGGGGGAATAATACTGGAAGTGGGCTGATGGGGGAGGGGGGTTAGGACTGGTAATGGGCTATGGGGGGGCAAAGACTGGAAATGGGCTGATGGGGGGGGTAGGACTGGTAAAGGGTTATGGGGGGGCTAGGACTGAAAATGTGCTGATGGGGGGTTAGGACTGGTAATGGGCTATGGGCTTGCTAAGACTGGAAATGGGCTGATAGGGGGGTTAGGACTGGTAATAGGCTATGGGGGGGCTAGGACTGCAAAATTGCATAATGGGCGGGTTAGGACTGGAATGGGCTGTGGGGAGGCTACGACTGGAAATGGGCTGATGGGGGTTAAGACTGGTAATGGGCTATGGGGGGGCTAAGACAAAATGGGGTGATGGGGGCTTAGGACTGGTAATGGGTTAGGGGACTTAGGACTGGTAATGGGCTATGGAGGGGCTAGGACTGGTAATGGGCTGAGTGAGGGGGCTAGGACAGGAAATGGGCTGATGGAGGGCTAGGATAGGACTGGAAATGAACTGTTGGGGGGGCTTGGATTGAAATGGACTCATAGAGGGGTTAGAACTGGAAGTAGGCTCATGGGGGGCTTGGATTGGAAATGGGCTGAATGGAGGGGAGCTAGGATTTGACATGGGCTGATGGTGGGGCTAGGAAAGGAGTAGAAATGGACTGATGGGGGGCTGGGATTGGAAATGAGCTGATGGAGGGACTCGGATGGGGGAGCTAGGACTGGAAATGGGCTGATGGTGGGGCTAGGATAGGACTAGAAATGGGCTTATGGGGGGCTAGGACTGGAAATGGGCTGATGCGTGGACTAGAAGGGAGCGGATGCTGGGTGGGGCTGGAACTAGAAGGGAGCTGAGTTTGGGGGAGGATTAGAATGGGATAGAGCTGGGAGAGTGAAAAAATATTTTGTGTGGGAGGGAAGACAAATCTACAATTGGCCGGATATTGGGAGAGTAAGTGGGGATTGAGGATGGAGGGGTAAAATTTGAGTGGATGAAATAGGAATGAGGAAAGAGCAAAAGGAGAAAGATTAGTATGTTAAAGCAGATGTAGAGAGAGAATGGAAAAAAACTAGAAGCATGAAGAAAAGACAAATGGACAACAGACGATGGAGAGTTAGCAGAAGACACGAAGAAACCAGAAGAAAGTAGCTGGAGCAATTGCAACTGAAAATAAAATGCACAAAAGGTAGAAAAATATCTCTTTATTGAATTTATTAACTGAAATATGCCAGCTCTGGGAAATGTGCATCATTAACATCTCCGCTTTGTTTAGTACAAGAGGAAATTAATTTATAGTTTTATTTCTACAGTGTTGTTGGGCTTTTGGGGTTCCCAGTTTAATTATTGTCTTCCTGTTTCTAAATTGTGATTCCTTGTTTGGTGATGGTCTATGTTCTGCATGTGTAACTGAGCTGAGGTATTCTGTTTATGTAATTCCTATTTGACATTGCCACTTGTTCGCTTTCCCCAGTAGGTCATGTATTGTTATTCTCTGAAATGTATTGGTTTAATATTTTCAGTGTAGCCTTTTGATAGGTAGGTTATGGTGCTTTGTGAGTCCTGGTAATGCTGTCAGGATATGGCGGGTTTGCTATGGGTTCTAAATGGGCAGTGTCTGTAGTAGTTCCTAATGTGCCTGGCAGTTGGCACTGGATTATAGTAATGTAGAAATCTTTTAGTCTTTCTTTATCCATACACTCATTAAGAGGCATGTTTACTAAAAGTTAGTGTTAGGTAACATTATGCAAATATTTATGCAAATGAGTTCCCTTATGCAAATTAGGCCCCGCACCAAGTCTCCGCACATGGCCTCGCACCCCCCTTGGGCCGCCCCTGATTGTAGTGGACCATTTTCCCTGGTATCTTTGCTCCATCGTTGCGATATCCTGGTGAAAACGTTTGCCCTGTTCATCACTAACCATACCACAGTTGTCAGGAAAGAAATTCAGATGGGAATCAAGGAAATGGATCTTTAGAGACATACTGCAGCCAAGTTTCTGATACTGCATCAGCATGTCTTCTGCTAGTTCCTCGTAGTTTTCTGCCCTAACATTCCCGAGAAAGTTTGTTGACACTAGGCGAAAAGCATTCCATGCTTGTTTCGCATCACCCTGCAGCAAGTTGTTGAACCGGTCATCTTTGAAAAGCTCTCGAATCTGAGGACCCCTAAAACGCCCTCTTTAATCTTTGTTTGTTTGTTTGTTTATTAAAATTTGATATACCGCCCATTCAAGAAGATCAGAGCGGTTTACAATATAAATATCACATAAAACAATCAAAGAAAACAAATAAAAACAATCATAAAACCATAGCCAGAAAAGAGGAAGAGAAATACAATCTTAATAGGAGAGAGGGGGGTTAAAGAGCACAACACAGACAATGCAAGAGATAGCTCATACAAAAGGGGAGGGAAGGTCAAAGGCAAGGAAGAAGAGGTGGGTTTTTAGATTACATTTAAAGGTAGGATGGTGAGGTTCAAGCCAGAGGGAGGGGGGAAGGGAATTCCAAAGGGCAGGGGCTGTGAAAAAGAAGGCCGAGGAACGGGTAGATTGGAGGTGCGCTGAAGAAGGGGAAGGAAGAGTGAGGCGGTTGAGGTGAAATGAACGAGGTGTGCGTCTAGGAGTGTGATAGGTAAGGAGATCGGCCAAATATTGTGGGGTGTTAGTATGAAAAGCTCGGTGGACCAAAGTAAGCAGTTTGTAGTGAAAACGAAAAGGTAGGGGCAGCCAATGGAGACGGAAGAGAAGGGGTGAGACATGATCGCGAATGGAAGATTGGGTGACGATGCGGGCGGCAGTGTATTGAATACGTTGAAGACGGTATAGTTGAGACTTAGGGAGACCAAGAAAAAGGGAATTAGCAAAATTGACACGGGACAGAACCAGAGAGAGAAGTAAAGTAGCGAGTGCAGGAGGAGTGAGAAAAGGCCGAACAGTACAAATTTGACGTAAGAAAAAGAAGGAAGTTTTAGCGACATGAGAGATATGATCGTGAAAAGAAAGGTGAGAGTCAAAAATAACGCCAAGGTAGCGGAAAGAAGAAACTAATGGGACGGAAGAACCTGAGAAAGAAGGGGCTAGGGAGGGAGGAGAACCACTACGAGAGAACCAAATAGCTGTGGTCTTTGCGAGATTAAGGTGAAGACAGTTTTGTGATAACCAACTAGCAACCACGGTGAGACAAGAGTTGAGTGGAGAGAGATCAGGGTGAGATTGGGAAGTATGGTGAAGGAGAACAATATCATCGGCGTAATAGAAGGCACTGATCCCAGTTTGCTGGATCTGAAGGGTGAGGGGGGCAAGAAAAAGGTTAAAAAGAAGAGGGGCAAGTACAGAGCCTTGTGGAACACCACATACCAAAGGAAAAGGATCAGAGGGAGGAACGGAAGGGGAGGAGGAAAGAACTGAACAGGAACGTGAAGAGAGAAAAGAGTGAAACCAATGAAGTACCGTGTGACAAAGGCCTGCCTCTTGAAGACAGAGGAGAAGGAGGGAGTGATCAACAAGGTCAAAAGCAGCTGATAGATCAAGTGCAACCGCCACCGAGATATCACCACGATCGTGCGCTACGTGTAGAGCATTAGTGAAAGCAAGAAGGATAGTTTCCACACTGTGACCCTGACAGAAACCAGATTGACGTGGGTGAAGAAAATTGATATCCAAGTGGTGAGAGAGCTGAGCAAAGACAAATTTTTCCAAGAGTTTAGAAACGAAGGAAAGATTAGAGACTGGGCGATAGTGTGAAGGAATCATAGGATCGAGAGAGGGTTTTTTAAGAATAGGGCGAATTAGTGCATGCTTCCAGGAACGGGGAAAGATGCCCGAAGTAAGACTAGAGTTGAGCATAGAGAGGAGAGGAGGAAGAAGCGCCAGAGATGGATCCAACAACCAAGTCGAAGGGATAGGGTCTAGGGAACAAAAGGTCTTATTAGAGGAGGAGATAAGTTGATGGAGTTCAGCAGAGGTTATTAGTGAGAAAGAAGACCAGGTGTGAGAGTGGGTGAGGGACAGAGGAGGAGACGCGATGGGGGGTGGGGAAAGAATAGGCAAGGGACAAGAGGGGAGGGAGGCTCTGAGATTAAGGATCTTATCACTAAAAAAGGTGGCAAGGAGTGAGGGGGAGGGAGATGGATGGGGGGGGGAAGGGCAGAGGTGGAAGGGAGAAGGGAGGTAAGTGAGTGAAGCGTATTATAGAGGTGCCGAGTCTGATTCGGGGAGCTCGAAATGGCATTGGAAAAGAAATCCTTTTTGGCTGAGTGTACCTGAGAGCAGTAATGGGAGCAAAGAGCCTTGAATGAAGAGAGAGTAGACGGAGAAGGAGCCTTACGCCACCTTCGTTCGGCCCTACGGAGCTGAGAGCGGAGCAGTCTGAGGCCAGGGTGATACCAGGGCTGTGAGGGACGACGCTTTGGGGGGCAAGGCCGGAGGGGGGCCAGGACATCAAGAGCCTCAGATAAAGCAGAAGCCAATGGGTAGCCTGGGAGTTAGGGGAGAGGGAAGGGAAGTCAGGAGGGAGAAGGAGGGGCGCAGGGGGAAATTGCTGGATAGTAGAAGGAGTAATGCGACGAGAGAGACGCTGGGAAGGAGGGGATCCTGGAGTAAATGGCTGAGACAGAGACCCAGAAAAAGAGCACGAGAAGAGCAAGCAATAGTGATCCGACCAGGGGAGAGTGAGAGAAGATACTGTAGAAAGAGCGAAAGAGGAAGAGGGAAGAGTAAGGAGGAGATCTAGGGTGTGACCAGCTGTGTGAGTAGGGCAGGAGACATGCTGGATAAGGGAAAGGTCGCGTAGGAGAGAGATGAAAGTGTGATCCCTAGAAGAAGCAGGGGAATCAAGGTGAAGGTTAAAGTCCCCAGCAATAAGAAGCTGGGGAAAAGCAAGAGTTAAGTCAGAAATGGTGAGAATTAAAGAGTCCCAGAGATCAGAACGTAAGGTTGGAGGGGAGTAAACGAGGAGGAGGTGTAATGGGGAAGGGAGATGAAGGTGGAGGAGTAGTGCCTCCGGGTAATGGAGCAGGGGGGAAAAAACTTGGGTGAATGAGAGGGTAGGGTGCAGGATGGCGGCCACCCCGCCACCAGAGCGGCCCGGGCGTGAAACAGAGACTGCCGAATAACCGGGAGGGAGACAGCGGGCAAGGAGGGCGGACTCACCTTCCTTTAACCAGGTTTCGGTGAGAAGAAGGAGATCCAAGGAGTTTTGGACGACAAGGTCCTGAATAAGGAGAGATTTAGACCTAAGTGACCTGCAGTTAAGAAGTCCCATTAGAAGAGGGGGAGGGGGAGACAAGGAGGGGGGAAGGACCCGAGAAACAACAGTGGTAGTGTGACAGGGAAGGAGATAAGCCGGACAACGAGAGCGTGTGGCTACAGAAAACGTGGGACGACGCCCCCAAAAGACAGGTATGGAGGACATCAGAATGGACCGAGAAGAGAGGACGGAGGAGATTGGGGGAGTGGAAGGAAAAGGGAAGCCTACTGAAAGTAGGGAGGGCGCTGTTGCAGAAAATCTAGGGGAGGAGTAAACCGAAGGAGGCGGTAAATGCACAGACAGTGCAAAGTGCCAAGAAGGGACCAGCAAGGCAAAAAGCAAAGAGAACCAAGAAATGGCAGAGCCTGCACGGCCGGAGCGGCCCCAAGGAGCGCACCTAAGGAGCACCATGTGGAACTGGTCTCAATGCAGACGGAATGTTTGGGTAGACTATGCTCGACTTCTTTTGCTTCGTTATTCTGCTGGAAAGAGGAGGAACCAAGCAGAAGTAACAGTCATTTATGTGGTTGCTTGGCTCTCTCCACACCATGGGGACTGCAAACGGCATTGATGGTCTTTTGCAATTCAACCACTGTGAGAGCTGTGTTGTACATGTAGCGCAGCATATAGGTGGGGCCCAAGGCTTGTCTTGGTCACCAATCTTGCATCCGAAGTAAAGATGATATGCCTTCTTCAGTTGAGAAGTGATACTTTTCTTCTGGTTGGCAAATGTCACTTCCCCACAAATGTAGCAGACATTGTCAATGGTATTAATGCACTTTCGCAGCATTACTTTTCTGTATTGTACCTAAATGGCTAAAATTATATGATTAATAAAAGTTACATGTAACAGTAGCTTAAACTGTCTCGCACACAGTCTGAAATATTTTAAATGCTCAACCTTTCCGACTGCGTATAGTACACTGCTGACGTCAGATGGCTTCAGCAGCTGTCTGGCAGTAGTATTGCATTGCATCAGAAAATAATGCAGTCAACTCTGGATGATGTGTGCATGCTGGTATTATGCAATGTGAAGCAATATTACATCATTCAAGGCTTATTTGGGATGTTGTTGATGTCCTACTGGATAAATTTACACGGTGAAACGTCAAAAATGAACTACATGCAATATCTTCAAAACGAGAGCCAATAAAAATTTTTTAATGTTATATTCATGTTTATCTCACCAAGATACTACAGATTAGGGCCTTTTAAAGTCAGTAACGATTTCAATGTTGACCAGTGTAATACCACGGCAATTAACCGCAGTGTTTATATAAAGCAGATATTCAGTGGCAGTACTACTATGACTACTACATAACATTTATATAGTGCTACAAGGCATACGTAGCACTGTATACATATCTATAAAGAGAGTCTCTGCTCCACCTAATTTGCAATCTGAACAAACAGAACAAACAGGGGATTAGCACATTTTTAAGGGAAATAAACAAAACATACATGGGTATAGACAGAAGATTAAGGGGGTCAGGTTCCAAAGGCAGCCTTGAAGAGATGAGATTTTAGCCTGGATTTAACTGGGACCAGAGATGGAGCCTGGCGTATTGACTCAAGTAGTCTTTTCCAGGCATACGGTGCAGCAAGGTTGAAAGACCGTAATCTGGATTGACAGTGGAAGAGAACGGCACAGATAAAAATGATTTGCTTGATGAGAGGAGTAGTCAAGGAGGGGTGAAGGGAGAGAAGTGCTGACCTTACCCAGATTGCAGCGATTTTCCGCTGGCACTTACTCACATTGCAATTTAGGCCTGTTTTTCAGGAAGCCTAGGCTATCTGAATAAGTGTCAGCACTTAGCCAGATAATAGCCATATCTTCCTGGCTCTACCCATGGACTGCCCCTCCACTGATCAGATACTGCTGGGGTGATCTGGGGAGATAATTAGCAGCATTATCCAGATAGTGCCACCAAATATATCTCTCAGCGATCTTGATAGTTGGGGCAATGGGGTTCATTCTGACCCCCGAACAACAGGGTTGGACGTCCAACCCCCATTTAGTTCTGGCACCATATTCTGTGCCCCCTGCTCCCTGCAAGTACACAGGCATTGTGCGAGGAGTGCTGTACGGGGGCGGTAGGGGGAGGGAAGGAGGCAGAGTGTAGGTGGACTGTGGGCGTGCCGCATAAACCTGATGTACAGGGCCTATTCTGGTCCGGGCCCTGTACATCCATCCTGGTGAAGATGGACATCAAACATATTCCACCTCGGAGTTGGAATAAGTCTGAGGAATGGCAGTGATCGGGCCAGGAACTCCCCCTCCTCAAACACACGGCACAGAGGCAGGTAAGCACCCACTGCCCAAACCAAGCCCTGGCAAACCCCTCTAAGGGGCGGTCAGCAGGGAAACAAAGCTTTTGTCAGGGTTGGGCCTTCTGCGCTCTTGCTGAGCAATCCAGTGCTATGGCGATGGGACGCCCCGGCACGGGCACACCAGCAGGAGATTAGGGCAGGCTGATCCGCAAGGGCAATGGATGTCTTCACTGGCGGAATCAGGGGCATTCTGGGCCAGGGCCGGTGCTAGGGTTTCTAGTGCCCCCCTGCAACCTATAAATCGGCACTCCTCTGTCATTGTTATTAATGTTGTCCGCACCCTACCCTCCTTTTTCCAAAAGCCGCTTTGTGAACTCTTTTCAAGCAATATTATTATTTTTCCTTCAAATCCAGTGTTGTAAGAAAATTGCAAAGAAAGAGCAAATGCATAGCCAAAATAAAAATACTTAGCAGTAAATACTTAGCATCATACAAACAGGCTGTGATAGTCCAAAATAAAATAAAATCTGATTCTGGTCATCTCACTAACAACAACATAAACTTCTCCAGTGCCAGGCATATTGTGAACTAATATAAAACTCTGCAAAAGTCACTGAAAATCTACAAGGTCAAATCTACCATACCATACCAGCATACACGTCTAAAACTCATACAATAAGAGGCCTACCCTGAAAACAGCAGCACTATAAATACTGCAATGGGCCTATTTACACCTATTTGAAAAGCTGTACAAGTCAAATTACTACATTACAGATCCCTGCGTACAAACTCCATGTTAACAGAACACCTGGCCTCAGCCATACATTCAGAACACAGACCCTCACCAAGTACAAAATAAATGATCACAATCTAAAGTAAAAATAAAAATATGTAAACAAAAATGAAACTGAGACCTCAAGAAGCAAGACTCCACAGGCGGTGCCACATCAGATAAGAGATGCAGTTCCCCAAACTGTGTGAAATATAAAGACAGCGCAAAGTCCATTCACTAACTGAAATAAAATTATTTTCTCTACCTTTGTTGTCTGACAATTTTTGATCATGCTGGTCCTGATCTGAGGTTTCTGTTTTCCTCTGTCTTCTCTTAGCTCTCTTTCTATGGTCTATAGTTCATCTGCTATTTCTTGTCTCTCCTTTTGCTTTCTTCATTTTCTTCCATTAGCCTTTTTCCAGTCTCAGTAACCCTCCCCAGTATCAACCCCCTTTACAGCCTCCTCTCCCAGTACCTTCCAGTGTCAACCGCTTTGCATTCCCAGCACTGCCACTGGTATCTATTCTCTTCCAGTCCCCTTCCTTCCCCACCATCCAGCCCTTTCCAATCCAAATACCATCCCACGTATCAGTGAACTTCCAGTCCCAGTGCCTCCTCCCATGTCAGTTCCCTTCCAGTCACTCTCTTCTCTGTCCATACCCTTCCAGTACCATCCCCACATGTCAGCTTCCTTCCAGTCCCATCCCCAGGTGTCAGCTCCCTTCCAGCCCCCACTTCCCTCCAGCCACTTCCTTCTCCTCTTTCCCCTCCCTTCCAACCCCCCATGTCAGCTCCCTGCCAATCCCTCTCCTATTATCCAGCCACCTTCCAGACCCATCCCCCAGTATCAGCTCCCTTCCAGGCCCCCATGTCAGGTCCCTTCTGGCCCTTTTCCTTCCCTTCCCTCCTATATCAGCTGCCCTCCCCTCCTCTAACTGATTCATCCTTCAGAAAAAAAAGCAGCTGCGGGAACATTTCTCTGTTCCTGCAGCTCTGATCTCTTGCCCCTCACTTCAAGAAAATATTTAGCTGTACTGGCACAATTCATTTGCCCATTTTAACAACACAACTGAAAGATGGGGTTATTTATGTAAATTGGACCTGAGTGCTCACTGGCAAACATTAATCCTATTAAGAATAATCTCATTCCTTACTCTAACCACTAGAAGAGAAACCAGTAGCAGGGCTGGCTCGTCCACTAGGCGGGCTAGGCCGCTTCCTAGGGTGGCAGACCCTGCTGGTTGGCAAGGTGGCTTTATGCCGTCACTTCGGTACCATGGCAGGCCATGTGTTCTGGCACCCACATGCACATGCATGGTCTGCAACTTCTGACCCCTCTCCTATGCAACTCCCTGTCTGAGGGGGGCAGGAGTAGCATGGCCTGCCGGGGCACAAATTCTGCAGCATAAAGCCACCGCATTTAAATTCTGTTGTGCCTGTGCTGCCGCGGCCCCCCCCCCCCCCCCCCACAATATGAGACGAGGAATCGGCAGCGGGGGGCAGCTCGGTTCAGCAGGGGGGAGGGGGGAACGAAGAGAAGGGCGATGCGGCCTTGACCACTAGTTCTCTCTCCTGTGTGTAGGTAGAGATTAAGCAGGAGTTTCACATATAAAAAGAAATAAAACAAAAGTATCCAAGGAACATAAAGTCAAGTCTGATCTTTGGACGTATCAATAAAATTATAACAACCATTCTCCTTCACACCTCACACCTCACAAATCACATGACATAAATGGAACACACAATAGTTATTCATGTTGATTACCTTTTATTGTCATGTCGATTACCTTTTATTGTCAGTGCTGAAGAAATATTTGTATAAAGTAGTGTGATTGCTGTGTTAGTCCACTTTTATGGTGGTTAGATAAAAGGAGAAACAACAACAAAAAATAAGGTGATACCGTTTTTTGGACCAACTTAATATATTCTTGAACTAGCTTTTGAAGGTTAAAACCTTGTTCAGGTTGAAAGCTAGTCCAAGAATGTATTAAGTTAGGCAAATAAGGGGAAAACATTTTTATTGGACTTTTTTGTTTCTTCTTTCTTTTAACTACAAAGAAATATTTGCAAGAAGTCATCACCAAATATCCTGCAGGAACACTTTCTTCCACAGAGAGTGACCCACCTGACGGCTTCTCCAAAACAGGGAGGAAAGACATGCCTTAAGATGTAGTGGCAGTATCAGGAGGGGACCCAAGCTCCGGCAGCAGAGATTTGAGTGTTTCTCCCAGGGTGAATTAATTACTCAGAGACAATTCAGAGACACAGTTTTTGTGAAACTTAAAGAGGGAACACCATTTACAGGCTTCTTAGAAATGCCAAAGAAGCACAAATCTGTTAATACCACAGCCCCCTTGTCTCCCGCTGCTTTCCCAGAAATGTATGCCCTTACCGCGCACCAGAGACCACTAGCTCCATCAAACACGAGATTCATACTGAGAACCCCTGCATCTCACGTACATTACTGCAAAATCACAGAGTAATCTTATAGCATCTGTCCAGCTGTTAAATTGATGTTAAAGATTAATTTAAAAGCTTCAGTTTGTTTTGCTTCAATTCCAGCCCTTCTCCCTGTAGTATACAGTCTTGAGAAATGCCTTTTTCTCCATCCTCACCAGACATACTTTTTCACAGCTAAGAAATATTTGGAATTCAATTTTATTTGGTGCCTAGCACAAACTTTGCAGAAATTATGTTTACACTGAAGGCACAAACAATTTGGGAGTAATTTTATAAAGAGTCCTCTAAAGTTACATGCCATCAATGCGCATTAATCATGGTATTTAGTGTGCTATTCATTTACCGGTAACACACTTTGGTAACTACTCTTCTAAATTACAATCAAGTCATGTCTCATTCAAAAGATAGTTTTCTTATCTACAAATAGCTGACGTTGATCAGAGCCCCAGAAAAATGACAAGTTCTTTTTATATTTCATTGTTAGCTTAGCAGCATAATGCAAAACAAATTTAGTACCGAAATCTAAGGCTTTTAGCCTCAGGAACAGGGCTGTATGTGCCCGTAACATAGTGCAAGGTATATAAAGGATGCAGTTTTCAAAACACACTCAGATACATTTTTTTCACTGTACTTACATGAATTACTCAAGAGAATTCCTCGTGGCCATTTTACGACCACACATCAGATCTCTTCGTCTGCGATTTCTTTATGAGCACCAGACTCCATGCAGTCGCACCACTTCCCATCGGATGTCAAAACCATTGTTATTTCTTTATCCCTTCCATATAGAAAAGGTCAGACTATAGTACCTACTTCCAACCCCTTTCTTATTCCTAGCATTTTTAATCTCTTCAGAACTGTACCAGCTCAGAGCACTATTTGTTTTTATAAAAAATATATATATATATATATGGATGGTGGGAATTTTATTACCGAAAAATGTGATTTTCTGTAGCTCGCCCACAAATACTAGTCCATCATCCTTGAACAATTTTCTTGGGCAGTGGAAGATCTGAATGAGACAGAAGAATTCTTGGAGAGTGCATCACTTGGGATTTTGGGTTTCTACTAGTGTTGACAAACTGCTTAAGCTTTATTTTTGTGGACGATCATAAAACTGCCTTGTAGTCACAAATAGGACTATAGAGAATATAATTCTTTTTCTACTGGTTATTCTTTGTTTATGAGGAAGATCAGAGAAGACAAAGATAATATCGCTTATCAGTATATTAGTATCATAGCAAATTTGAATTTTATATTTAAAAATTTACATTAGGGCCAATGGAAATATCTAAGACAATGCATTTCCATTTCATATTTCTTTTATTCCAAAAAAATGTTTCCAAATCAGCATCAGTGACCCAGATGTGTGAATATCAGATTGGTCAGGAAATGCAGAATCCTAGGAACTGCCTTGCCTAATTACTGTTAAAACAATCACCACCATAATGTAAATGCAGAGCATCTTACTCCTGGTAATTATTTTTAACATCCGCCGTCTAATTATCGTCACAACCATTTACTGCTGCCATGTTGCCTGCATAATAAAAGGGTTTTATGGTTCCATTTCCCCAGAGTTGCTTTCGGATTTACAAGCAATAAAATAAGACTTATGAGAAAGCAGACATTTCTTGGTGTATGCGAATCAGACCGCTCTGCTTCATGTGCTTCTGATTCAAGAGCTCAAGGTGCAACTGCTCATTTCTTCTGGAACTTTCATTCTCGTATTATGTTTTAGACATGTGGGGCCCAATATTCGAAAAGCATTTACATGGTTTACAGCCCAGTAAATGTGTAAATGTCCTAAATCAGGATATTCAACGGTACTTACACGGTTAGTGCCATTGAATATCCTCTTCAAAGCACCGCTACACGCCCCAGTGCTCTGTGGTTAGCATCAGAGCATGTTGGGACGTTCCAGGGCGGAGACTGCCACTAACTGGGTAGCAGTGATACCCAATTAGCGATCCGCGGCTAAAACTACGATGCTAACTGGGTAGTGGTGCAATATCACCGCTATCGACTTAGTCTCGGCGGCTCTGTGGCATGTGTGATGGCACCAGATATTCAATCCCATTGCCGTGGCATTGAATAATCAGTGTTAAGGGTCGACAGGCAGGGCTATGCACCGTAGCAGTGCATAGCTTGTCCAGCTGAATATTGGGCCCATGGAGTGTAAGTAGTATGTTTGCTAAATGACGGTAAGGTAGCAGGCATTACTGAGTGTTAATGGCAGCAACAAGGGGCTTTCCATGCGCAAAAGCTCTGGGTGGATAGGAGGCATTCTGGCATTAAGGGCGCAATGGACCCCTTAATGTGTGCCAACAGGACATCGGCGTTAAGGAAAAGGGAGCACCACCATGAAAAGCAATGTAAAGGGGAGGGATGGAAGGACAGGTGGGAGCTGATGGGCCTGACATATCCGTGGGCACCCTACGTGGCAGTAAATAAGTGGGATGAGCATGAGGGAGGCAGCTGTAGTGAAGCTCTGGTGTGTGGCAAAGGAAAATGCTGCAATAACAGTGAATGGCAGAGGATGTGGATGACATATTCCCCTACAGATCCCAAAGCAACACAATGTGTGCAACAACCGGAGGACGGAGCAGGAGTAGTGATGCACAGATTAGGCGCAGGAGAGACATGCATGAAAATGTGACATGCAAAAAAGAATACTTGTGTGGGCCATGGTGTATCAGCTTGCAGGAGAATAGATGACTTCACATAGATGGCAGAGGCTGATGGATGGGCTGACAGACGGATGGTGGTAGATGCAAGGCTGTGATGGACTGGCAGCCCCGATGGCCCTGAGTTGCCATCATGAATGCAGGTGTAGTGCATGGGAGACACATGTGCAAGTGCCACATGGAAGGTCTGATACCACACATGTTGGTCACACACCTGTGGTGGCCATCCAACCACCATACAAGCCTCCAGAAAAATATGCATACAACAACTGGCTAGGTGTTACCCAAACTGGCCAAATGGGGTACATAAGAACGTGAGTTGAACCCTGCAGGTGGCCATCTGAAGGATAAGATGTAATGCTTTTGATGTGATGGAGCCAAAGCAATACAGTCACAATCATGATGTAATATCTCATTCCTATGTGTCCCTCCAGTCCAGTCCCTTTCCTCTGGGTTGTGCTCCCCTTTCAGCAGCTTGGAGACTGAGCACGTCATCTTTCTGATGACCCTAGGATATAAATACCACTGGCACCTCCCACCAGCTCCAGTATGCTCAGTCTCCAAGCAGCTGGAGGGAGTCAGTAAGCCAGGGGATAGGCTTACTGGAGAGACTATTAGGAATTAGTGGGGGTTTTTGTGTTCATTTATTTCATTTTCTGCATTTGTTTCATTTATTTCCCTTTCTTTGGGTTTTGATTTGGAGGGCTCTTCTTGGTAGGCGAGATCCCCCCTTCCCCTCTATACCTTCGGGGGACAGGAGGAGGCTTCGGGTAGCCCGCATCGGGAAGAAAAGAAGAAAAAAGAAAAAAAGTGATGCCTGATCCGGGTTCCCGGACGTTGCAGAGTGTTTAGCTTGCCTTTGCCATCTGTCCTGCCTCGCTGCTGAAGCCCTCAAGGCGGCTGAGCGCGAGGGTGGGAAGACACAGCCAGTTAGAAGAGCCTGCAGGAGAAGAAGAAATCTGCTATCAGCTGGGGGAAGGAATCGGCGGCAGAAGAGGCTGTGTGGAGGAGCGTGGCGGCGAGCCGCGTGGTGTACTGAGCCAGCCAGGTGGTCGCCGGCCGCGTGTTTCAGTGGGGCCTGCTGCCTCTGGGGGAAAGAATACTGCAGTGGGACAGGTAAACTTCCTCTTTTTCACGCACTTTTCAAGGGGGCAGCCCCGAGCAGCTTTTGCAGGGGAAGCTTTCTTTTGCCTTTATTTAAGCTGCCTTTGGTTCTAGGATTTCTTTGGGAAAAAAAAGGCTTTGATAGATTCCTGTGTGCCAGTACATATACAGGGTGGCCCAAAAAAAGTGAGAACACCTTGTAAATTAAAAGCTTAAATAGTTTATTTATTTACCTTTTTTAGCTATATAACATCTTTATTTTGACAATTTCCAGTCGCCATCTTTTTTTTTTTTAATTTGTCAATCGTTTACATCTGTCTTTTTGACTTTTTAAATAACTTATATGCTTCGAGATGTTCTCACTTTTTTTGGGCCACCCTGTATATATATATATATATATATATATATATATATAGTGGATATATAGATTGTTGGGATAGGAGCCACTGGATTTTTGTCACCATGCCGGCAAGACCACAGTGCTTAGTTTGCGGGACCCGGCAGGGAGTGGTGTCAGAGGCCAGTGTATGCAGAGGCTGTGCGGCAGAGGCAGCCTCTGTGGAGCAGGGAATACAGGCTGGTATGTCCCAGGATCCACTGCCTTCCGCCTCCCAGAAGTCAGGGGAGCCTCTGGAGGCAATGGTCCTGTTGGGGTCTCCTCTGCCCTCAGCCTTAGAACAGTCGGTCCCTCCGCAATCTCAACCCAGGTCCTCTACTTCTTCGGGAGGATTGGAGGGGGAAGGCTGGGGGGCTTCTCCCCAGAATTTGTTCTGCTGCTGCATAGGGCGTTCTGCCTGCGTCAGCAAGGAGCGCACGGGCAGTTGTCAGAGCAGGGACATGTGGCTGCACGGCAGCCGGAATCCAAGGAACAGGAGGATGCAGGCTTACCACCTAAGTGGGCTAGACTCGAGAATGAGGAAGCTCTCCGATCCCCTCTGTCGGAGACTCTGGAAGGTAAGGTCTCGGACCGAGAGTTGGAGGAGGACGAGGAGGAATTTGAGGAAAGTAAGATCCCAGAAGAGGAGCAAGCCCGAATTGTTCGGGTTTTCCACCGAGAAGAGGTGCCGGCTTTGATCGGCAAATCCCTGAAGGTTCTCAATATCACGGTGGGTGTTCCAGCGGAGGAAGATGTGTTGGAGGACCCGCTGATTCAGTCGGTCAGGAAGTCTCAGAAGGTTTTCCCAGTGCACCGTCTAGTTCGGCAGATGATTCAAGACGAGTGGGATCAGTCGGAGTCCGGGTTAAGGGGGGTGCAGTCTATGTCACGCTTGTACCCCTTGCCGGAGTTGGAGAAGGAATTGCTTCGGTCACCTAGAGTGGATGCAGCTGTTTCATCAGTCACTAAGAAGATGGCGATACCAGTTGAGAGCAGTGCGACCCTTAAGGATACCCAGGATAGGAAGCCGGGCACGTTGTTAAAGCAAGCTTTTGACATCAGTGCCCTAGCTCTCCAGGCATCGGTGTGTGGGGCTTGGATAGCCCGAGCTTGCTTGCGGTGGTCCCAACAGCTCCAACTGGCTAGCGACCTCCTGGGCGAATCGCCGGGGGAAGCGGCAAGAATTGAGTCTGGAGCGGTGTACCTGGTGGATAGCCAATATGATCTCATCTGGAATTTGGCGAAGAACATGGCTTTGGTGGTAGCGGCTCGTTGTTACCTCTGGATCCGCAACTGGGCGGCGGATGGTTCTTCTAAGGCCCGCCTCAGCAGGCTCCCCTTTAAGGGAAGGCTGCTTTTTGGGGAGGAGCTGGGCAAATTAATAAAGGAACTGGGTGAGTCTAAGGGAGGCAGGTTCCCTGAGGATACGCCGAAGCAGAGTCGCACTCCCTCTCCTGTGCGGCCTCAGCAACGGGAGTCTCGAAGATTTTGGTCCGCTTGTTCGGCGCCCTTTCAGAGAGGTCGCTTCCTCTCTAGGGGGCAGGGTTTTGGAGGATTTTGAGGGGCAGAGAAGGGTTTTGGCACCTCTTCCTCCACCTCTGGTCCTAGGAAGTCGCAATGAGACCACGGGGGCCCAGGAGGAAGTTCTGCCAGTGGGAGGACGTCTGCAGCAGTTCTTCTCTGCCTGGGCCCCAGTCACATACAATCAATGGGTTCTGGAGGTGGTGCGAGAAGGCTATGCCCTCAAATTTGCAAGACCAGTTCTTCCATCATTCGTGCAATCTCCTTGCAGATCTCCGGCCAAGGTCGCAACGGTGGAGGAGACACTAGCATGACTGCTGTTGTTGGGGACGGTCATGCCTGTCCCCGTAGCCCAGTGCGGCTGTGGTCGATACTCCATTTATTTTGTGGTACCCAAAAAGGAGGGCTTGTTTTGTCCGATCCTCGACCTGATGGTCAATCATTGCCTCTGGGATCCTCATTTTCGCATGGAAACTCTGAAGTCCATGATTGTAGTGGTGCGACAGGGTGAGTTTCTGACATCTCTCAACCTCACAGAGGTGTACTTACATATTCCCGTCCGCGTGTCACATCAGCAGTTTCTGCGGTTTGCAGTGCCAAGGGGTCACTTCCAATTTCAGGCATTGCCATTCGACCTGGCGACGTCCCTGCACACCTTTACCAAGGTCATGGTCGTGGTGGCTGCGGCACTATGCAAGGAAGGAATTCTGGTCCACCCTTACCTCGATGACTAGTTGATCTGTGTGAAGTCCAAGGACGATTGTCTAAGGGCAACGTCCAGAGTAGTCAGACTCCTAAGGAGTCTAGGGTGGGTGATCAATCTGGCGAAAAGCAGGTTTGTTCCCTCTCAGGAAATTGAGTATCTTGGGGCAAGGTTCAACACCGGTAGAGGCAGGGTGTTCTTGCCGGTCCAGAGAGCAAGAGAGCTAAGGCATCTGGTGAGACAATTTCTAACCATGACGGCGCCCTCGGCCTGGCATTATCTACAGGTACGGGGGACCATGGCGGCAATGATTGAGTTAGTATCTTGGGCCAGGGCCCACATGCGACCGCTTCAGTGGTCCCTGCTCAGCATCAGCCCTTGTCTGCGGCGCTCCCCTGTCTACCGTGACCAAGGAGGCCTTACAGTGGTGGCTCTGGCCATGGATTCTGGAGTGCAGCATGCCCCTCAAGCCCCCACTGTGGCTGCAGTTGATGACAGATGCCAGTCTAACCGGATGGGGGGCTCACTGCGAGGGACGTTTTGCCCAGGGCCTCTGGAGTGCATGGGAGGTCCAGTAGTCTATCAACAGACTGGAGATGCGAGTGGTAGCTCTGGCTTTCAGAGCGTTCGAGCATTAGATCAGTCAGAGGGCGGTTCGGGTGCTGTCGGACAACGTGACCACAGTGGCATACATCAACCGTCAAGGCGGCATGAGCAGTCCTCTCTAGGAAGAGGAGACAGAGAGCCTGCTGGAATGGGCCAAAGCCCATCTAATGGCCTTGTCAGCGCAGCATGTAGCCGGAGTAGAAAACGTCACAGCAGACTACCTGAGCAGGAACAAGTGGATAATGGCGAGTGGGAGCTCTGTCAGGAGTGTACGAGCAGGTAGTGCGCTGATGGGGGACTCCCATCATGGATCTCAAGGCACGATGGGAGTCGGTCAAAGCGAGTCGATTCTTCAGCCGAAGAAAGGAAAGGATGTCAGAGGGCCTGGATGCTCTGGTTCAGAAGTGGCCCACGGAAGGCTTCTTTTATGTGTTTCCTCTGTGGGCTCTCATAGGCAGGGTCCTCCAGTGAGAAGAGGCCCACCCAGGGTGGGTAGTTCTCATAGCTCCAGACTGGCCACGGCGCCCGTGGTATGCCGACCTCATGCAGTTGCTGGCCGATCGTCCATGGCGCCTTCCAGTGAGGGATGATTTCCTGGCTCAGGGTCCAGTGCGGATGCTGCAGGTGGATTGGTTCTCACTTACAGCCTGGCTATTGAAAGGGCAAGGCTGCGTAAGCGAGGATATTCAGGGGCAGTGATCTCCACATTGCTGAATGCCCACAAATGTTCGATCTGCCTCTCCTATGTGAGAGTCTGGCACATTTTTGAGGGCTGGTGTGCAGACCAGCAGAAGAGGCCCATCGCGGTGTCAGTTCCAGAGGTATTGGATTTCTTACAAGCAGGTTTCGAAAAGGGCCTTGTGGCCAGCTCCTTGCGTGTGCAGTTGGCAGCTATTTCTTATTTAAGGGGCAAGATTCAAGGAAAGTCTTTAGTTGGTTCCTGAGGGAAGTGCAGCACCTGCAGCCCCAGCAAAGGTCGTCTGTCCCTCCTTGGGACCTCAATCTCGTGTTGGATGCTCTGGCTGGAGAACCTTACGAGCCGATGGAGTGAGCATCTTTGAAGGACTTGACTCTCAAGGCAGTTTTTCTGGTTGCTGTATGTTCGGCTAGACATATTTCGGAGCTTCAGGCTCTGGCGTGTCGTCTGCCATTCATCTCCTTCTTTAAGAAGGTGGTCTTGCGGACGGTACCTTCCTTTTGACCAAAGTGGTTTTGTCCTTTCATGTGAATCAGCCTGTCTCTCTCCCTTCCTTCTCCAAGGTTGGACAGGGGGTGAACGATGCGCGGTTACACTGTTTGGACTTCTGCAGGGTTCTGAAGCATTATCTGGATCGCACAGCGGCATTCCGCAAGTTGGAGCAGTTGTTTGTATTGTTTGGTGGGCCGTGTAAAGGAGAGGTGGCAGCCAAGACTTCCATCTCCAGGTGGATCAGTGACACCATTGCTTCAGCATATATCCAAAAGAGAAGGCAGGTTCTGGTAGGCTTCCGTGCACACTCTACACGAGCCCAAGCGGCCTCGTGGGTGGAATTTAGTCTGGTCCCGCTGCTGGACATTTGTAGAGTGGCAACTTGGTCTTCCCTGCATACTTTCACTAAGCATTACCGGTTGGATATTCAGGCTGCAGGAGATGCGGAGTTTGGGGGAGCGGTGCTTCGATCCAGTCTTGCATGCCCCTCCCAGACTTGAACTGCTCTGTTACATCCCAGAGGAAAGGGACTGGACTGGAGAGACGCTTAGGAAACAGTAATTAGGCCTTACCTGCTAATTAGCGTTCCTGAAGGAATTCCAGTCCAGTCCCTGATCCCACCAAGTTTTGGTTTTCGAGACAAGTGTCATTGGCCCGAAGCTTTAAGCAGGCGAGAGAAGAAAAAGGTTCTGAAGACTCCTCACTGAGGGTTCCAGTGATGAGGCAGTGTGGACAGGCAAAGTGCCCTGGTGGTTGATTGGAAAAAGGCAAGTGTGGTATCAGTTAAGCCTCCTCCTCTTCGGAGGGGTGAGAAGTTCCTTCCGGGGGAGGTGGGCGGTGGTATTCTAGAGTTTGGGAGTTAATTATTGTTAGTTTTTGGTTGTTTTTTGCTTAATTGTCTCTCTGTTAAGTCTTCTTTGTCAATAGGATACTGGAGCTGGTGGGAGGTGCCAGTGGTATTTATTTCCTAGGGTCATCAGAAAGATGACGTGCTCAGTATTCAAGCTGCTGGAAGGGGAGCACAACCCAGAGGAAAGGGACTGGACTGGAGTTCCTTCAGGAATGCTAATTAGCAGGTAAGGCCTAATTACTCTATCAGGTATCACAAGTATGTGATGTATGTATGTATGTATATGACTGCCCTATATTAGAAATTAATGAATGGAGAGAAAAGTGTAAACAAACATTGATTGTTCACGCCATCCAAAAGCAGAAAGACTAGGGGACATGCAATGAAGCTGCAGTGTAACCTGTGTAAGACTGATAAGTGTCAATAATTCTGCACTCACCACGTAACCAGTCTCTGGAAGCCGGTACCAGAGGATGTAGTAACAGCTGTTAGTGTAGCTGGGTATAAAGAAGGTCTGAACCTGTTCCTGGAGGCAAGGTCCATAAACCATCATTAAGGACGACCCGGGAAATTCCCTGCTTGCCCCAATTCAGGCATTGTGGAACATGTGTGTCTGTTTGGGAAACTGCAGATACCTGTGACCTAGATTGGCCAGTGTGGGAAACAGGATACTGGGCCCAATCAACCTTGTTGTGACCTAGTATGGCATTTACAATGTAAAATGTACACATGTTCACATACTGTTGGTAATGCATGATGAACAATACAGGCTGTGTGAACTTGCAGACTGCTGAGGCAATGGAGTGACCAGGCCAAGGTCAAAAGGAACTGTTGACATTCAACACAGCCGATCAACAAAACCTGTGAGCATGCGTGGCGTTTTTTGATTGGCTGTGTTCAAGAGAAACTGGAAGGATGGCTGCTTTGTGTTAGTTTTGCCAATTTGGGTTATGGGTGAGTAATGGGTTGGAGATGGGTCTTGTGTGTTTTATGCTCATGTCAGATGATTTTTAATGTATTGTTGATTTGATGTTTGTTATTGTTTTCGTGATTAGTTGGTGTTTCCCCTGATGAAGCGATGGTGATCGCGAAACGCTTGTGAGCTCTGGACTGAAGCGTCGGGGAGCAGGGTGGCACTGATTAAGGGAATTTTTTCAAAGTTAAGTAATTTCACTTTGGTGGTCATTCTGGTTCTACAGGGAAGGTCATTGATGTTATGGGGCCTGTGTATTATGATAGCAATTTTATATCATGTCTGTCATAAGCCCGTGGTTACTGAGACCTTCCTTGTAGTATTCTGTGTTATTTTATTTAAGAACATTGCGTGACAAACATTGAAGTCTTTTGAGAAGCATAACAGTTTATTGTTTCTATAGAGTGAGTGAATTGAGTATTTTGGATTTTTACACTCTAAAAAACGACCATATACTTTTATGACAATGTGTGTTTGACAGGTGTGAAAGGGAGACATATTATTTTTTCTCAATGCTGCACTGGCTGCCGATGCTGCTGGTGGAATTGACATTTCGTTGAAATACATGGGATATGTCCACTCAGGGGGACGGCCTATGCAAAAGGCACACATACACATCACATAAATGCAACCTGACAACGGCAAAGAGGGCCTTCAAATTTTGCGCCCCAAGATGCTGGAATGCTCTACCATCTGACATTCGTGCTATTGTTGACCTAGCCCAGTTCAGGAAGGCACTCAAATATCACCTGTTCCTCAAGTACTACCCAGTCAGCAATGAAGCCTAGATAACCCCACCAAAGAAAGTAACCACCTGTTACTTCTAGAGCTTTGTCATCACACCTACTTGTAGATATTTTATGTAAATAGTTCACCCATGTTATCCAAGTTGATACACCTGTTCTCTGTAAAACTGAACAGCCTGTTGTTCTGGTCCTTTTTGTTTTAATGTAAACCGCGCTGATGTCGAATAGTGCGGTATATAAGAAATTATAATAAATAGATAAATAAATGGTGAAACAGGCCGAATGGCCATGGTCCCCCATACCTGGTGTGTGTTTCTGGTGCTCACATCTTAAAGACAGATTTTGCTGACATGGATGCACTGTTACATCAGATGGCTGTTCATGACTGGGTTTGCATATTTGGAGGGGACCCCAGTTCACAAAGAGCACCTTGCTCTCTGAACATAGGACTAAAACCTGTGCCCACACTAGAGGTACCGTCTGTCTTGTGCCTGCATCCTACTCCTTGCCGGTCTCCCTCAGAGTCCTCCCTCTCACCATCCATCATTTTAGAGCTCTGCTGCATGGCTCATCATCCCCCAGTCTCGACACACTCATATCACCCTTCTCCTGATATTGTTTCACTGACTCCCCATATGTTTACTTATCCATCTCAAACATTTTCGGCTAGCCTATAACTGCATCCCCTGTACTGGCCCTCCTCACCTTTCATCTATCCTCCATCCCTGCAGCCCTTCCCGTGGGGTTCACACTTCCTCGCCCTACCCCTTCTATATGCCCTGTTCTTCTACTGCCATCCCCTGACTTCCCTTCTTTCACCTTGCTGCTCCTCGTGCCTGGTGCAAGCGTCCTCTATCCTTACATCATATCTTCTTTCTCTTCCTCTTCATATTCACGTAGAAGGCATACCTCTTTGGGGCTGCTGTCAGATCCTTCTCTCTTGTTTCCCTGGTGTCTCCTCCCCCTATTGTACCCTCCTATCTCTTAAATTGAACTGCCTGTCATCACTTCATAGTATGCTCTTCAGGCAGGGACTGTCTTCCTATGTGTCTGTCAAGCGCTGCATATGCCTTGTAGCACTTCCTGACAGATGTATCATGATAGTAGTAGTGTTTTCATCATGCAGGTAAGGTTGCTGGGTTGACATTTTGCCTCAGACATGCCCTGTTCTTCTATTTCAGGGATGGCCTTTAGCAGCACCCATATGTCTCCCATACATGCATATATCCACTCATTATGTGGGAGTGGAGGGCATCCCAATCAATGGCATAGGCTCTCCACTCCCTTATGTGGATTGGTGGCATGGGCCAATGGTCATTGGTGGTGGCCTGCTGGTCTCCCCCATCCCTCTCTGCCATCATGGCAGACACACTGGTTCTATGCTGCAGGCAGCATCCCTGCTGTTGCATCTGTGCCCATCCTTCCACTCTAGACCCCCTCTACTGTGGTATGGGCACATGTCCTGCTATGTCCAGCCTCGGTGTTGTGGGATCATCACATGCAGCACTGATCCTGCAGGTGGACTATTTGTCCCCAGGGTGATGTAGGCAAATATGGTATCACACATGACACACAGGGCCAGGTCATAACCTCCACTGCTGCTGGTGGGGGGGGAGGGGGGTGCACATGATGTCAGTGGAAGTGAGGCGCATTGCTGGCCCATCAACTGGGCAGGTAAGGCAAGCGCCTGGGGAAGCACGACCAGTTGGGGTAGCAGTGATACGCATGGCCGGTCGCACTGCCCCCACCCACATGCCACTGCTGCCCTCCCCCTCCCTGGCTTTTGCCAAATCCATCTCTTTGGGAGGGGAGGCAAAAACATATACCCCAATACCTTCGTGGGTGGCCGCTTTCAGAAGCCCCCTAGGGGTACTGCCACCACCACTGTCAGTCTGTCCCTCCTGAGATGGCTTTAGCAGCAGCAGGGCTTGGAGCCAGCTGGACTATCTCCCTATGGTGCCAGGTCCCCTTCGCCCACCCAACGGTTGCACGTGACCTTTTCAACAGCAGCAGCATGTCTGTGTGCTGCCACTGCCACTGTGGGATCATGCCGGCCATTACAGATGTGCCCCCTGGGCATCTGCTTGGTCATTCTTACGCACCACCAACCACCACTGCATCATCCACATGGTACCTCCTTTGCTCCATTTGCAGTGTCAACATAGTGGCCTTTCATAGTTGGTCACTATGCTGTTGCTGCTAATGAAGCATTACTATTACTGTCTTGGGTTCCCATGGGTGTAGATCACATAGCAGACATTTGAATAATCTCTCTCCCATTGTAATACACCCTTTCCGAGAGGTTTTATTTGGCATTAGGGTTCCCAGCGTTAAAGGGCTTTAACACTTGTTGCGCAACAGGCGTTAAGGGAGCACCCGCTATCAACATCCACTCTCCGCCCCGTTAATGCCCACTCTGTGCCTCCTGTTCCCTTAGTGCTGCAGGAGCCTTTAATGCTTGTTAATGCAGCAGTATCGCAGCGTTAAGTGCACAAGGGTGCCGATAACAAGCATTAACAGCACACTTGCTCCCTTACCGCCATTTAGTAAACATACCCCTACGTTTATAAACAGGTCACGTATATGTGACGGACACGTAGGCACATATTTTTAGCTTGCTTCATAAAGACACATTTCAATGTGCACAATTCCAGGAGCATTTTAGAAAAGGCACTGCTATAAGTGGAGCCTGTTCTAAAATAGTGCAGGAGTGCACGTATATTTCCTGATACATGGAGTCTAAAGCTAGATGGGGAAAAATCAATGGGGAAAAATTTGACAACTTCTACTTGTAGATGCCAACATTTGCACAAGGAAGTTGGCACATGGATATTTCAGCCATTTTGTGAACCTACATTTATAAATGCCACCAAGAAACTATAGATGCCACGCTCCTTATCTAATTTAGAAACATAGAAACATGACGGCAGAAAAAGACCACATGGCCTATCTATGCCCTTCCATATCAACTACGATATCCCCTTTTTACCTTTAGAGATCCTCTGTGTTTGTCCCATGCTTTTTTGAATTCAGATATTGTCCTTGTGTCCACCACCTCCACTGGGAGACTATTCCACGCATCTACCACTATTTCCATAAAGAAATATTTCCGCCTATTACTCCTTGTCTTCTGCTAACTCTCCATTGTCTACTGTCCATTTGTCCTTTGTTCTCTCTTCTAGTTTTTTTCCATTCTCTCTCTACATCTGCTTTAACATACTGATCTTTCTCCTTTTGCTCTTTCCTCTATCTCTTTCTTTATTCCTTTTTCATCCACTCAGATTTTACCCCTCCATCCTCAGTTCCCATTTATTCTCCCAATACCCGGCCAATTGTAGATTTTTCTTCCCTCCTACACAAAATATTTTTTCCCCTCTCCATTTCACTCTCCCAGCCCCATCCCATTCTAGTCCTCCCCCAACATCAGCTCCCTTCTAGTTCCAGCCCCACCCACTATCTGCTCCCTTCTAGTCCCCGCATCAACCCATTTCCAGTCCTAGACCCCCACTCAGCCCATTTCCAGTCTAAGCTCTCTCCCCATCAACTATTTCCAGTTCAAGCCCCCCCTCCACTCAGCCCATTTCCAATCCTTGCCCAGCCCATTTCCAGTCCTATCCAAGCCCCACCTTCAGCCCATTTCCAGTCCTAGCTCCCCCACCCATTTCCAGTCCTATCCAAGCCCCCCCCATCAGCCCATTTCCAAACCTAGTCCCCCATCAGCCCATTTCCAGTCCTAGCTCCCCCATCCATTTCCAGTCCTATCCTAGCCCCTCCATCAGCTCATTTCCAATCCTAGCCCCCCATCTGTCCATTTCCTGTCCTCTCCTAGCTCCACCATCAGCCCATTTCCAGTCCTAGCTTCCATCCACTCAGCCAATTTCCAGTCCAAGCCCCCCACTCAGCCCATTTCCAGTCCTAGCTCCCCTCCCCCACTCAGTCCATTTCCAATCCAAGCCCCCCTATGAGCCTATTTCCAGTCCTAGCCCCTCCATGAGTCCATTTCAATCCAAACCCCCCCAACAGCCCATTTCCAATCCTAGCCCCCAATAGCCCATGTCCAGTCCTATCCTAGCCCCTCCATCAGCCCATTTCCAATCCTTTCATAGCCCCACCATCAGCCCATTTCCAGTCCTAGCTCCCCTCCGCTCAGCCAATTTCCAGTCCAAGCCCCCCACTCAGCCCATTTCCAGTCCAAGTCCCCCTCTCCATCAACTATTTCCACTTCAAGCCCCCCTTCCACTCAGCCCATTTCCAGTCCTAGCTCCCTCTCCCAGCCCACTTCCAGTCCAGGTCCTCCTTTCCCCTCCCAAAGAACCCCCTGGCTATCTAAAATGCTTTAGAGGGAGCCGGAGAGGCCCCGGCTCACCTCTAACAGCTGCCAAAGTGAAGCGCGTCTTTTTCCTTCACTTTGGCAGCTGTACTGAAGTTTAGAACTCTGCCGCACTGAGCGCCGGGAAACAGGAAGCCCCTTTGACCTCAGCGCAGCAGCGTTCTAAACTTCAGTATAGCTGCCGAAGTGAAGGAAAAAGACACGCTTCACTTCGGCAGCTGTTAGAGGTGAGCCAGAGCCTCTCCGGCTCCCTCTAAAGCCACCCTGCCTGCCATTCAATGCAGGATGTTGTTTGCATGGGGCCCTGTGCGAACAACATTCTCGCGCAATGGACGGGCTGGCCCTGCATCCAGTCATGCCCACAGCACTGCTTCTGGCATCATCTTCCAGCAAATGAGTATGTCTGTTTGATGTGATCTCCATATCTCTAGTTGTAGTATTGCCAAGCACTACAATGAGTTTCTGCCATCATTATATGGCAGCATGTGCATCACCAGTGGTAGGGAGAGAGATACCTGTAGGATATATGGTAAATGTGCCAGCACATAGGGCTTAGGAAATAAATGTAGAATGAATATAGGACTACCTGAGGGAGAAACCCAGAGAGCAGTGGATGACCTTAACAACATAGGGGAGTCCCCACATACATGTCCACCCAAACTGATAATAAGTGTCATATAGGCCCCTAACACAGTCTGGGTTAGATAATGCCCCATCATCTGCTATGCCCCTACCTGAGAGCTAACACAGAAACTGCATGTACTTTGTCCAGTGGGGGAGGTACTACTAATCTCTGGTGTCTGGACAGATGTGCATTGATTGTCATGGGCAAATTCTGTTCAATCTGCCTAAGGGCTCTCCAAGTAGAGTCACATGCTGGCAGTAGTTTGGTATGCTCACAACTATGTAATAGCAGAACATAGGACCAAAGGGAAAGATGTGGATACTCTCTACTCGCATACCACTATTGAGAGCACCTCCGTAGGCAGGAGAAATGCTCACATGCAATACTGGTATACGTGCCTCTGGCATGTACATGCAGTGGAGAATTGAGGAGCTTGCTGGCAGTCGTCCATTGGTATAGGTGTCTAAAGAACATTAGGACCTTTAGGGGCACAGATGTCTGCATCTGGGAGCCAGGTACATGATGTTCTACTCAATAGGTGTCTACATGTGCTGTTTTCAGGTCAGTAGAAACATAGAAACATAGAAATATGATGACAGAAAAAGACCACATGGCCTATCTAGTCTGTCCTTCCATAGCAACAACTACAACAGTCCCCTTTTTTCCTTTAGAGATCCTCTGTGTTTGTCCCATGCATTTTTGAATATAGAAACATAGAAATATGATGACAGAAAAAGACCACATGGCCTATCTAGTCTGTCCTAGTCAGTACCCAGCTGGGACCACACCCACCACAGGCTTCCCATCAATATGTAGCCATGTGCATGTTGAAGGCCTAAGCAATTGAACAGCATTCATCACACACAATACAGTCCACACAAGGCTGAAGGAGGCAATGAGCCACCACACCATGATGTGCAACCCCTGTACTAGCAGAGGAAGGATGTGCAGCCCTTTGGGAATACATAGGAAAAAAACACAAAAATATAAAGTCCATGATATGCCATATTCCTTTTTCAGTGTTATTAGGGGCTAGCCAGGCTTCAAAATTCTAATCCCTGGGTTGTAAGGCAGTAATGTCCAAGATGAGCTACGACAGCCAGCACTCATCTGTGTACTGTAGGTCTGGTGCACATAGTTCCTGTGTCCTCATTGGGCCAATATGTGTATGGTTCTGAGAGCCGTGGACGACCATTGCTGGAGTTTTACAGTGGTTCTCAAAACCAGATTGGTGGGTTTGAAGCAGGAAATGTGAATTTTTAATAGGAAATTTCATTGAAGAAACAGCAGGAAATTTGAATTTGATTTTACACTTTCCCAATTTCATTGAAGAAACGGCAGAAACGTTTTCCCACCGAAAATTCAAATTTCCTGCTCCAAACCCACCAATCTGGTTTTGAGTACCACTGTATATAAGAACAGACATTTACTGCATAACTACTTCACCCTGAAGAAAGCTCAGAACGATAGCTGAAAAGTCGATTTCACTTACCAAGATGTGGCATGACCCGGAAGACTGCAAAGATCATGATATTAGCCGTGGAAGCCTAAGAGAAAATTTTACAGCCCATACATAAATCATCCTTTACATGTGGAAAGTTCTTTATAAAATGATCCTCTATTGATTTAGGCACTGAAATGTAAAATTGCCTGGATTTTATGCAGGTAGAAATATTCAAGCAATGGCATTTTTCACACATTTATACCCACAACAATCAGAGGCATTCCCAGGGATGAAGTTGGGGTGAGGTTTCAAAAATATGCATGAAAATTTCCTTGAATCCTTTGCACCTACTAAATAGCAAGTGTAAAGTTGTGGAGGTATTTCCAATGGGATAGTTTTCAAAGGGAAAGTCTGTGTGCACTTTGCCTTTGAAATCTGGTGGCTGTAACTTGTGGTTATATTTGATGCAGAAGATAGGCAGGCTGTTGCAAAAATATCCTAGTAAGCAATAGGTAGAGTAATTCAGCGACCATTCTACTTCTACACTTCTAACAAGTTTGGAAAGCATGTCCAATTATTTTTTTCAATTGAAATCTGTTCATATAAACATTTTAGAGTGCCACAGTCACAGCAATTCCCTTAACAAAAGGAAGGAGAAACAGGAATAACGGCATCTTGTTTACAAGCAAGAAAAATTGCAATTACGCATTGATTCATCCATCAATATTTCAGAATAATAATCTAGACATTTATTAGGTTCCTAGTTAATTAGGACATTTGCACTTTTCTTGAATGCAAACAAAATATGCAGCCGATTCATACTCCACTGCTTGTTCCAAAGAAATATGCTCCAATTAAATAACAATTAATATGGGGCTAGCTTATATAATACATTTGCATTTGATTTCCATAAGCGCTGCCAAGCCTGCAGCTGGCAAATAAATGTGCACACCTACAGTACATACAGGTGTCTGTGTGATTTGCAGTCCATTTACCAATTCTACTGTATCAATCTTATCTGCATAGAACATGGGACATTGCTTCTATTTCCAAATCCGTCACTCTCAAAATCATTGGTGCAAATAAAAAAAAATCTGATGCAGGTGTTTCTCATCAGCCCTGTAAATCAGCAGAATGCACTTGACCTGCTTTAGAATGCATCATTGTTTCAAGGAGGGCAGGCACTGCTGTTCTCCAGAGGATATGGAAGTTCATGGTCATTGCAGCCTTTGCCAAACTGTCATGCTCTCAGTGTATGCTACATGTGACATAGAAACTAAAGTCAACCAAGACGTTGCAGGTGATATACAATAGTGATTAGCTTTCCAGGACAATGTATACCATCGTCTGATCCACGCAAGATAGAGATATGGGTTCCATTACAATGGGAGTATGGTAGGGATAGCAGCTATCCAGATAAGTGCTTATGATTATGCACCAGAACATTTCTAAAAAATACAAGCAAATCATGTAAAGCATCTTGAGCTGATGAAAAATTAGTCACAAAAGTATTCAGTTAGGACAAGGAGTCAGCACATGATGGCAAGTGAGACACTAACATGCAGTAATCAGTAAAGGGAGACCTCAAGTAGAGCATAATTGTTCTAGTGTTACATAAGAACATAAGAACATAAGTATTCTGTTTCCAACAGTGGCCAATCTAGGTCATATGTACCTAGCAGTTTCCCCAAGGGACACAGGTTCCACAATGCTTGTATTGGTTAAAGCATTGATATCCTGGGTCCCTTCTTTATAATGGTTTATGGACCTTTCCTCCAGGAACTTGTCCAAACCTTTTTTAAACCCAGCTACATAAACAGCCTTTACTACATCCTCTGGTAACAAATTCCAGAGTTTGATTACACGTTGAGTGAAAAAATATTTTCTTTTATTAGTCTTAAATAGTTTACCCTGTAGCTTCATTGCATGTCCCCTAGTCTTTCTATATTCTGATAAGGTAAACAATCGATCTACGTTTACCCGTTCTTTAATTTATAGACTTCTATCATATCTCCCATCAGCCGTCTCTTTTCCAGGTTAAAGAGCCCTAACCTTTTTAGCCTTTCTTCATAGGAGTATCCTTCCATCCCCTTTACCATTTTGGTGGCTCTTCTCTGAACCTTTTCTAAAATCGCTATATCCTTTTTAAGATACGGCGATCAGAATTGCACACAATATTCAAGATGCGGTCTCACCATGGAACGATATAGAGGCATTATAATATCTTTTGTTTTATTTTCCATTCCTTTCCTTATCATACCTAGCATTCTATTTGCTCTCTTGGCCGCCGCTGCACACTGGGCCGAGGGTTTTAACATGGTATCCACAATGACGCCTAAATCTTTTTCCTGGGTGGTGGTTCCTAATGTGGAACCTTGCATCGTGTAACCATAGTTTGGGTTGTTCTTCACTAGGTGCATAACCTTGCACTTGTCCACATTAAATTTCATCTGCCATTTTGATGCCCAGTCTTCCAATTTATCAAGATCCTCTTACAATTTTCCACAATCCTCTTGGGTTTTAACAACTTTAAATAGTTTTGTGTCATCTGCAAATTTGATAACCTCACTCGTTATTCCACTTTCCAGGTCATTTATAAATATGTCAAAAAGCAGCGGACCCAGCACAGATCCCTGGGGTACACCACTATTCACCTTTCTCCATTGGGAAAATTGGCCATTTAGCCCTACCCTCTGCTTTCTATCTTTTAACCAGTTCCTGATCCACAATAGTACACTGCCTCCTATCCCATGACTCTTTAGTTTTGCCAAAAGTCTCTCATGAGGGACCTTGTCAAAGGCTTTCTGAAAGTCCAGATACACAATATCAACCGACTCACCTTTGTCCACCTGATTATTCACTCCTTCAAAAAAACATAACAGATTAGTAAGACAAGATCTTCCTTGTCTAAAGCCATGTTGGCTGTCTCCCATTAGGTCATGACTATCTACATGCTGAGTAACTTTATTCTTTATGATGATTTCTACCATTTTTCCCGGTACTGATGTCAGGCTCACCGGTCTGTAGTTTCTCGGATCACCCCTGGAACCTTTTTTAAAAATTGGTGTTACATTGGTGATCCTCCAATCTTCAGGTATTAGAGATGATTTTAATGATAGTTCACAGATTACTAATAGCAGGTCTGCAATCTCATATTTCAGTTCTTTCAACACCCTTGGATGTATACCATCCGGCCCAGGTGATTTGCTACTCTTCAGTTTATCTAATAGTTGTAATACATCTTCCCGATGTATCGATATTTCCTTCAATTCTTCTGCACCTTTAAATACCACTTCAGTCATGGGTAACATCCCTACATCATCCTCAGTAAAGACTGAAGCAAAGAATTCATTCAGTCTCTCCACTATCGCCTTCTCGCCTCTTAGTGCTCCTTTAACCCCTTTATCATCTAATGGACCAACTGACTCTCTCAAAGGTTTTTTGCTACAAATGTACTTGAAAAGGTCTTTACTTCGCATTTTTGCTTCCGCAGCAAGCTTCTCAAATTCTCCCTTTGCCTGCCTTATCAATGCCTTGCATTTGACTTGCCAGTGCTTGTGCTGTTTCCAGGTTTCGTCGTTTGGCTCTTTTTTCCATTTCCTATAAGATGCTTTTTTGGCAACAACAGCCCCTCTGACCTCACCTTTAAACCATGCTGGTAGTTTTTTGGGCTTCCTTCCACTTTTCTTAAAGCGTGGAATACAGCTGGTCTGGGCTTCCAAGATAGTATTTTTCAACAACAGCCAAGCCTGATGTACGTCTTTAACCTTTGCAACTGCTCCTTTTAGTTTTTTCTTAACTGTTTTCCTCATTTTATCATAGTCTACCTTTCGAAAGTTAAAAGGTAGTACTGTGGATTTCCTTACTATCCCTCCTCCACTAATTAAATAAAAGGCGATCATGCTATGATCACTATTGCCAAGTGGCCCCAACAACCTTATCTCTTGCACTAGATCTGGTGTTCCACTAAGGATTAGGTCTAATATGGCTTCCCCTCTGGTTGGTTTATGAACCAGCTGCTCCAAGAAGCAGTCATTTATTTCATCTAGGAACTTTATCTCCCTAGCATGTCCTGCCCTGACACTGACCCAGTTGAAACCGGGGTAGTTGAAATCACCCATTATTATTACTGTGCTGTAACTTTTGTTAGCTTCCTTGATTTCTTTGAGCATTTCATCATCCATTTGGTCATTCTGGCCAGGCACTCAATAGTACACCCCCACTGCCATTGCCTTCCCCCTTTTACATGGAATTTCAATCCATATAGATTCTACAGCAGATTTTGTTTCCTGCAAAACTTTAATCCTTTCCGACTCAATGCCCTCTCTAACATAGAGAGCAACCCCTCCACCAATTTGATCAGCTCTATCATTACGATATAGTTTGTACCCAGGTATCACAGTGTCCCACTGGTTGACCTCCTTTCACCATGTCTCTGATATTCCAATCATATCTAACCTTTCATTTAGTGCTATATATTCTAACTCTCCCATCTTATTTTTTAGACTTCTAGCATATGCATACAAGCATTTTAGAGAATGTATTTTATTCATATTAATTTGGCTATTGTTAGACATGGGTAATTTAGGATCTTTAAGCTCTGTCTGCTCCATACTTGAGGGCATTTGGGCTACTTTACTCTTTTGTGGAACCTCTCTGCTTTTGGTAGTATCCTTCAAAGATACATTCTTCCGAACCATCCGCTCTTGGGCGACTGTCGGCTTTCCCCTAATATCTAGTTTAAAAGCTGCTCTATCTCCTTTTTAAAGGTTAATGTCAGCAGCCTGGTTCCATCCCGGTTAAGGTGAAGCCCATCCCTTCGGAAGAGCCCCTTCTTTCCCCAGAATGTTCCCCAGTTCCTAACAAATCCAAAACCCTCATCTCTGCACCATTGTCTCATCCACGCATTGAGACTCCGGAGCTCTGCCTGCCTTTTGGGTCCTGCACGTGGAACAGGAAGCATTTCAGAGAATGCTACCCTGGAAGTTCTGGATTTCAACTTCCTACCTAAAAGCCTAAATTTAGCCTTGAGATCCTCCCTACCACATTTGCCTATGTCATTGGTACCGACATGTACCAAGACAGCAGACTCCTCCCCAGCACTATCTAAGACCTTATCTAGGTGGCGTGTGAGGTCCGCTACCTTCACACCAGGCAGGCATGTTACCAGGCGATCCTCACGTCCACCAGCCACCCAGCTATCTACATGCCTAATGATCGAATCACCAACTATAACGGTTGTCCTAACCCTTCCCTCATGGGCACATGGCCCTGGAGAAACTTCCTCGGTGCGAGAGGGTTTTACATCACCTGGAGGAAAGGTCCTAGTTACAGGATCACTTCCTGCCACACCAGGGTGATGCTCTCCTGTCACGTGACCTCTCTCCTCCATGGCAACAGGGATGCTGCCAGACTGGAGGTGGGACTTCAGGACTATATCCCTGTAGGTCTCGTCTATGTACCTCTCTGTCTGTCTTATGCTTTCCGCTACTTTAGCCTCTAGAGAATGGACTTGTTCCCTGAGAGCAAAGAGCTCCTTGCACCTAGTGCACACGTAAGACCTCTCACCAACTGGGAGAAAATCATACATGTGACACTCAGTGCAAAAGACTGGAAAGCCCCCATCCCGCTGCTGGACTGCTGTCTGCATCTTAGTTTAAGTTTGTGTTTAGATCTAAGTTCTTTACTTACTAAGGGTTGCTATGGATATTTATACTAATAAAACTGTAGCTAATACGTGTAATATACCTTGTTCACCTGAAGCTTAACTAATCTCAGGTCCTTAGTGTATGACTGATTTGGGTAATGAGCTTCACCTGAGAGCACCTCCTGTCTTGTAAGATGTGTAAGTACCTATAAAGCTACGATTATCCCAGGGGAGGGAGGGAAATAACACTTATTAAAAGAGGGCTGCTACACAGTACCCTGTCTTGTGCTGCTGAGGTAAGCTATATTCTGATTTGATTTAAATTATAGCTCTTAGCTGCTGCTAGGCTCTAACTTCTTATGAAATTTAAACTACAAGCTCTCTGCTGGGTTCTAAATTTAACCAGAAAGCTCTCTTCTGTGTTTTAAATTTAAGCTAAAAGTACTTTGCTGATGCTAGGCCCTGAGTGACTATTAAATTTAGACTACAAGCTCTCTGCTGGGTTTCAAATGTTACCAGAAAGCTCTCTTCTGTGTTTTAAATTTAAAGTAAAAGTACTTTGCTGTTACTAGGCCCTGAGTGACTATTAAATTTAATATACAAGCTCTCTGCTGGGTATGAAATGTAACCAGAAAGTTCTGCTCTGTGTTTTAAAACTAAAAGTACTTTTCTGATGCTAGGCCCTGAGTGACTATTAAATGTAAACTACAAGCTCTCTGCTGGGTTCCAAATGTAACCAGAAAGCTCTCTTCTGTGTTTTAAATTTAAACTAAAAGTACTTTGCTGTTACTAGGCCCTGAGTGACTATTAAATTTAAACTACAAGCTCTCTGCTGGGTATGAAATGTAACCAGAAAGTTCTCCTCTGTGTTTTAAATTTAAACTTAAACTGCTGCTACTAGGCCCTGACTGATTTAACAAAAATAGTGGGTTCACAGATTAATTAGCTTTAATACAAGGAATTCCTTTTAGAAAATTACCAGAAGTATATACTCACAGTTGCAGATCTCTCTCCAGAAGTAACAGTCCATTTTTCTAGTCCTTCAAGACTAGTGTTCTTCATTGTGAAACCTGGGACCCTCAAGACTCTATGTGCACCTCCCTGACTCTTCCTACAAGTCTACTCTCTTCTAATGTTCTCTGAAGGCTTGCTGCTGATGTCACCATCATTCTGTGGCTTTCTTGTGAGGTATGAGACTAAAAGTTGTCTATGAATGGAATCTCTTGTAAAGAATATTGCTTGAAACAGGGCTCTCGGAAGGGTGGATGCAGTGTTGTACCTAGCACTGTGCGAGCGGTGCACCCGTATAGGGCACAAAGGTTTAGGGGCGCATTTCGGCTGCCTGCTGTTGTACTGTCATCACCACTTTTTGTTTTCTCAGCAGCAGCAAGGCAACAGCAGATAGCTGAAATGTGCCCCTAAGCCTTTGTGGGTCTTTCTGCAGGTCTGGTCCCTCCCTCCTTTGATGCGACATCAGAGCAAGGAGGGATCAGATCTGCTGCCGGCGACTTGCACATCGGGTGCGCCCTCTCCCCGCACCACCATGGAGAAAACAGAGAGCGGCAGCAGCAGGGCAGGAACAGGTAGCGGCTAAACGGAGGTATGGGGGGGGGGTAGGCACCCAATGCGCAAGTTGCACAGGGCGCAATTCTGGCTTGGTACGGCCCTGGGTGGATGAACCTGAAATACAGACGTGTGTCGCATATTGAAAAGTGATTCCTTGGATTTTTGATTGAATCCATTTACACCTGGTCTTTCTAATGAAGTGAAGTGCTTGTTTGACCGATGGCTTGCTGAAATGTTTGGCGACAATTTGCAGAAATGGACTTCCATTGCTTCAGACGCTGGTGTGGCATGTTCATACGTTCCTATATTTTTTGAGCACTAATTTGCTTGGTAATTAGAATAAAACAGAACGTTTGTTAAGAGAGAGGTTTCCTTTAGCCTCCCCAGACAAACAGTCCAACAAAAATGATTTTATAGAAAGATTGTTTTCGGAATACTATTAATCACTTATATTACTTTTTTTGGACATTGAGGTTGGACTTTACGATTAGGGGTGTCACCTCTGGAGCAGACATTCTTCTGATACCACAGAGCTATCCTTGAGTTTGAGGAATTCCTAGATGGTTCTCATAAAACTGTGACAGAAGCACAGGAATATGGGCACTGCATAGTGATAGGGAACTGGTAAGAGACAGGAGTTAGAGGGGATGGAGAAATGGACAGAATGGTGGAGGCCGCCTGGTAGGAGAGGCAGCTGGGGGTTGAGATTGGCCAGGATAGACTGGGGGAGAGTGTGTATTGGAAAAGAGAATATATCGAGGAGAGTTGCTGGGAAGACAGGATGTTAAGGGAGATAAGCTTGAAGAAGACTACATGGGGGGAAATGGTTTTGGGGGGTGGAAAGGAAGTAGGATGGAGATGAGCTGAAGGGTAGTGGGGGAGACTGAATGCGACATAGACAGTGTGGGGAAGCAGGCTTTGTTTCAGTTACATGAGTCGCTTTGGGCATGCCTGAGCAGCTAGGCTTATAGTGTCTTTGACGGGGAACCCTTTCCTCTTTGCCAAGGGTGCCTTTTGTTTTGTCTAGCAATTATGCTGAAGCAATTTAATCAAAGTGACCCGTACTTGAAAATCCCTGCTTTAAACCATCCTGTGCCTCAACAAGCTCTGACCAGCTAAGTGTTTTCAGCAAGGAAATTTCCATCATAGCCCATATGTTAGCGCTATCCAGTTCATCCTTGGGGACGACAAGCAGAACAGGTCTTTGGGGTAACATAGCATAATATTAGATTAAGCATATTCTTCTGAGTGTCCCTGTATTTTACAAATGTCACAGCTATGATTCTATCTGTAGTGCACCCAGCATGTGGTGGAATGTCTGACAAAATATCAGATAATCGTGTGGAAATAATATTGATCCTTTTTCAGAAAATCACCATCTGCAGTCGGCAGTGAACTAACACAGACACAGAAAATGACAGGAGTTTAAACCTGATTGAATTGAGCTGTCACCACCATCAAGCGAAGGAGGTTAGTAATGAGAAAGTACTTCGCCTCAAACAAATGACACAAAGGGTCGGGGGCAAACGTACAAGGTTATACAGAGGGAAATATAAATGTTCATAGTTTAGGCAATAATTTCAATTGTGGTCTGCTTTGCTGAATGTGGAATATCGACGTGTATACTTGCAAAACGTTCAAAAGAACCAAAAACTGTAATAAGCTTCCTTTTTATTTTATTTTTTCTTTGCTTTCAAGATACAAGATACAAAATCAGGATTCCTTCTTCTCTCATGTAATATATCCCAAAAAGAATCTCTTAAAAATATTTAGAAGAGAAGAATCCCCAAGTGAACTCATTCAATACTGCTTTTAAAACACGGGTCTCGACGCAAAAGTGTGAAAACGGTAACGATTGTTTTAGCTTTTGAGGATGTTTACTAGAAAACTCTAAAAACGTATTCCTATCGGTGGTCTTCCTGAATATCGAATATGTTTTCTAGTAAACATCCTCAAAAGCTAAAACAATCGTTACCGTTTTCACAGTTTTTACGGTACCGGCGTAATTGTTCGAGCACACAAGAATATAAAAAACAGGCCGCTAATTTGAAAAAAGATTTCATAAAAAGAGGATACCCGGTGATGATAGTACAGAAGGCGTATCGCAGGGCCCTCTATAACCATAGGGCAGCCCTGCTAAAACATCCTAGTAAAGTATGACAAAAGGAAGACGATAGTGAGAACATTAATTTCATCACATCGTACACTCCATTAAGTTATAGCCTACAAAAACTCATAAATAAACATAAAAACGTTTTATCGGTGGTGCCTGGTTTAGAAGAGAAATCGATTAGATGTGTTTGGCAAAGGGGACGAAACTTGAAGGAATATTTGAGTCCAGCGGTACTTCCCCCGATTAAAGAACCGTCGGTTATTAAAGGGCATAAAAGCTGCGGCACTTGTGACATGTGTGAGATTATGTTAGAACAATCACATTTCAGCCGTCAGGGGCGAACATATTATCTTAGATCACAGACGACGTGCGCCTCAGAAGCGATAATTTATATACTCAAATGCCCATGTGGATTACTTTACATAGGCAAAACCATCCGTTCCCTGCGGGTGAGGTTACGGGAACACAGAAGTAAATTAAAATGCCGTCGGTTAGAAGCTCCGATTGTCCCGCATTGCCTTTCTCAGGGCCATACATTTGATCAACTTCGTAGCTTAGCAATAGAACAGATTCAGGTTCCGAGGGGAGGAAAAACACTAGATGAAACTTTGTTACAACGCGAACAATGGTGGATACATAAATTGCAAACCGTTGCTCCAAGGGGGTTAAATGTATCTATCGAATGGATTTCCTGTCTGTAGCCTAGTCTGGAGATCTGAAGCTACACTGGCCATAAGTAGAGGACAAATTCTACATAGAGAACTCGTTATTCTAATGAATAGATCTATTATTAAGATTAGAGGAGAAGAGCGACAGCCAAAGGGGGTTAAGCATAAGGAGTAACATCAAGTATAAAAGGGTTACATTTAAACTAGATATGAACTGGTAAAGACACAGTTTCTCCATTTAAGTATGCATATTTATGATGTAATTGCCTCAGGTAGTACGCAAGGAAAACGTATGACATAATCAGAAAGGGCTTTAAATAACAATGGTTTTACCATCAAGCATGCGCGGCGTTTTTTCGTATTAGAAACAAGGAGAGAGAACGTGGGCAGCATAACATATCTGTAAGTAGCGTAGAAATATATTAGAAATATATTGCTAATATAATTGTTTTGAATGGTATTAGATCTTAGGATAATAGTATATTGTAAATTTTATTTATTTATAGGATATGGTCTCCTGAAGAAAACATTTGAAACGCCAATAGGCGCCGGAGTAGAGCGTCGAGACCCGTGTTTTAAAAGCAGTATTGAATGAGTTCACTTGGGGATTCTTCTCTTCTAAATATTTTTAAGAGATTCTTTTTGGGATATATTACATGAGAGAAGAAGGAATCCTGATTTTGTATCTTGTATCTTGAAAGCAAAGAAAAAATAAAATAAAAAGGAAGCTTATTACAGTTTTTGGTTCTTTTGAACGTTTTGCAAGTATACACGTCCATAGTTTAGGCAATACAATTCCAGAGCTATGAGCCCTGATAGAAAAGGTCCTCATTAACTAACGTGCATTAATGCATATTCATGTGTTAATTTGAGCTAAGTGCACAGGGACCTATTTACTAAAGTGTGGTAAGGTTATCATGCATTGATTGCCCAAATAAATACACAATAGCTGCAAAGCTGCTGAGTTAACTGATGGAAGTATTCCCAAGCATTTTGCCATTTGTTTAATGCAGATGAAATTTCTCTACCATAAGTTAACTGAATGACAAGTAACACAATGCATTGAGCTACACTTCAGGTAGAATTAACTGTGCAACATTTTCTGCTGTGTTAACCCTTAACACACACTAACTACCCATGTGTTATTTATTTATTTATTTAACAATGATTTATATACCGCATCTTCCGTAGTTCAGTTGCGGTTCACAATAAACAACAGTTAACAAATCGGAGTTTGTTTTACATATAACATCTTGTGTTAACGCTAGAGTGCATTTCCTGCCCCTTCTGCATTAGGTGGTTAGCTTTAATCATTAACACATTATCTTAAGTGTTAGCTTAGACCTATGTTGGCTCTCAGTGCATGGTAATTCCTGCATTAACCATCTAACACAGCATAGTAACTAGGAGCCATATTTAGTAAACAGAGCCCATTGAGAAATGGGGCTTGGATTATTTATCATGCATTATAATCACATTTAACACATGTTATCCTGTTGACGCACATTAGTAAATGAGGTTCATAAATATCGTTGCAGTTACAAATATGTGATTCAATTATTGTTATTATTATTATTATTCATTTATTAAGTGCTACAAGGCATATGCAGCACTGTACAAGCACAGAGAAAGACAGTCCCTGCTCAAAGAGCTCACAAGCTAAAAGACAAACAGACATGACAATACAAGAAGCATGAGATCAAAGGGAAGAGAAGACACAAGGAAAACAAAGATCATGGTCCAAAAGCAGTCTCAAAGAGGTACGTTTTTAGCAAGGATTTGAAAAGGGAGAGAGAAGAGACTTGATGTACAGATAGGGGAAGCTTATTCCAGGCATAAGGAGCAGCAATGTGAAAGGATTGAAGTCTGGAGTTAGCATTAGAAGAGGAGGGCATAGAGAAGAGGAGACCAGAGGAGGAGTAGAGTTCACGAGGGGGGAGTAGGAAGAGAGGAGGGAGGAAAGATAATGAGGGACTGTAGAGTGAATGCATTTTAAGGTTAGGAGAAGTAGTTTGAAATGAATACAGAACCGAAAAGGAAGCTAGTGAAGCGATTTCTATAGAGGGGTCACATGAGAGCAGGGGCGGCCCAAGGGGGGTGCGGGGCCATGTGCGGAGACTCGGTGCGGGGCCTCATTTGCATAAGTGGCCTTATATGCATAAATATTTGCATAATGTTACCATACACTAACGTTTAGTAAACATGTCTCTTAATGAGTGTATGGATAAAGAAAGACTAAAAGATTTCTACATTACTATAATCCAGTGCCAACCGCCAGGCACATTAGGAACTACTACAAACGCTGCCCATTTAGAACCCATAGCAAACCCGCCGTATCCTGACAGCATTACCAGGACTCACAAAGCACCATACCCTACCTATCAAAAGGCAATACTGCAAATATTAAACCAATACATTTCAGAGAATACTGGGGAAAGAGAACAAGTGGCAATGTCAAATAGGAATTACATAAACAGAATACCTCAGCTCAGTTACACATGCAGAACATAGACCATCACCAAACAAGGAATCACAATTTAGAAACAGGAAGGCAATAATTAAACTGGGAACCCCAAAAGCCAAACTTGGAATGTACAACAACACTGTAGAAATAAAACTATAAATTAATTTCCTCTTGTACCAAACAAAGCACAGATGTTAATGATGCACATTTCCCAGAGCTTTCATATTCCAGTTAATAAATTCAAAATAAAGAGATATCTTTCTACCTTTTGTGCAATTTTTTTCAGTTGCAATTGGTCCAGCCACTTTCTTCTGGTTTTTTCATGTTTTCTGCTAACTCTCCATCATCTGCTGTCCATTTGTCCTTTCTTCTCTCTTCTAGTTTTTTTTCCATTCTCTCTCTCTACATCGCTTTAACATACTAATCTTTCTCCTTTTGCTCTTTCCTCATTCCTATTTCATCCTCACAAATTTTACCCCTCCATCCTCAATCCCCACTTACTCTCCCAATACCCGGCCAAATATAGATTTTTCATCCCTCCCACACAAAATATTTTTCCCCTCTCCATTTTACTCTCCCAGCCCCATCCCATTCTAATCCTCCCCCAACATCAGCTCCCTTCTAGTTCCAGTCTCACCCAGCATCCATTCCCTTCTAGTCCCTGCATCAGCCCACTTCCAGTCCTAGCTCCCCCATCCATTTCCAATCTGAGTCCCTTCATCAGCTCATTTCCAATCCTAGCCCCCCCCCATCAGCCCATTTCTAGTCATTTCCTAGCCCCATCATCAGCCAAATGTCAAATCATAGCTCCCCTCCACTCAGCCCAATTCCAGTCCAAGCCCCCCCATGAGCCTACTTCCAATTCTAGCCCCTCCATGAGTCCATTTCAATTCAAGCCACCACCACAGCCCATTTCCAATCTTAGCTCCCCCCAACAGCCCATTTCCAGTCCTATACTAGCTGCTCCATCAGCCCATTTTCAGTCCTAGCTCCCTTCCCTCACAGCCCATTTCCATTCCAAGCCCCCTCCCCATCAGCTATTTGCAGTTCAAGCCTCCCCTTCCGCTCAGCCCATTTCCAGTCCTAGCAACCCCCCAACCCATTACCAGTCCTAGCCCCCCCGTCAACCAACTTCCAGTCCTAACCCCCCATCACCCCATTTTCAGTTTAAGCCCCCCCATAACCCATTACCAGTCCTAACCCCCCATCAGCCCACTTCCAGTCCTAACCCCATCAGCCCATTTCCAGTCAGCCCCCCATAGCCCATTGCCAGTCCTAAACCCCCCATCAGCCCACAGCCCATTACCAGTCCTAACCACATCAGCCCACCTCAAGTCCTAACCCCTCCCCATCAGCCCATTTCCTGTCCTAGCCCTCCCCATAGCCCATTATCAGTCCTGACCCCCCATAGCCCATTACCAGTCCTAACCCCCATCACCCCATTTCCAGACAGCCCCCATCAGCCCACAGCCCATTGCCAGTCTTAACCCCCCATAGCCCATTACCAGTCCTAACCCCCCCATCAGCCCACAGTCCATTACCAGTCCTAACCACATCAGCCCACCTCAAGTCCTAACCCCTCCCCATCAGCCCATTTCCTGTCCTAGCCCTCCCCATAGCCCATTATCAGTCCTAACCCCATCACCCCATTTCCAGACAGCCCCCATCAGCCCACAACCCATTGCCAGTCTTAACCCCCCCATAGCCCATTACCAGTCCTAACCCCCCCATCAGCCCACAGCCCATTACCAGTCTTAACCCCCCCATAGCCCATTACCAGCCTTAACCCCCCCATAGCCCATTATCAGTCCTAACCGCCCATCACCCCATTTCCAGACAGCCCCATTAGCCCACAACCCATTGCCAGTCTTAACCCCCCCATAGCCCATTATCAGTCCTAACCCCCCATCACCCCATTTCCAGACAGCCCCCATCAGCCCACAGCCCATTACCAGTCTTAATCCCCCCATAGCCCATTACCAGTCCTAACCCCCCCATCATCCCACAGCCAATTACCAGTCTTAACCCCCCATAGCCCATTACCAGTCCTAACCCCCCCATCAGCCCACAGCCCATTGCCAGTCCTAACCCCCCCCCCATCAGCCCACAGCCCATTGCCAGTCCTAACCCCACCCCCCATCAGCCCACAGCCCATTGCCAGTCCTACCCCCCCCCCCATCGGCTCATGGAAATGGAAATAAAAATTTTAAAAAAAAAGCTGGCCGCTGCCGCCGCGGCAGCATGGGGTGTCCCGCGGGGCCCCCTCTGCCCGTCTGAACTCTCCCGGCGTGGCTGAAGCCCTCTGCTCCGGCTTGCAGATACGCGAAGGGAGAGTGTTTCCCTCGCGTCTCTGTTAAGCCTGCAGGGGCAGATGGGAACCGCAGGGGCTGATGGGAAATTTCCCATCTGCCCCTGCGGGCTTAACAGAGACGCGAGGGAAACACTCTCCCTTCGCGTATCTGCAAGCCGGAGCAGAGGGCTTCAGCCGCGCCGGGAGAGTTCAGACGGGCAGAGGGGGCCCTGCGGGACACTCCATGCTGCCGCCGCGGCAGCGGCCAGCTTTTTTTTTTTTATTATTTCATTTTTAAAAAAAGCAGAATGTTCTTTGCGCAGGGCCCCCTGAAACGCGGGGCCCTGTGCAAAAAACATTCTTGCTCAATGGACGGGCCGGCCCTGCATGAGAGTAATGCACCTGGCAGAAAATCAGTCGTGCCGCAGAGCTCTGAACAGATTGAAGAGGAAACAGGTGGGACTGAGGAAGACCAGTAAGGAGGAGGTTACAATAGTCAAGACGGGAGGTAATTAAGGAGTGAATAAAGGTCATAGTAGTGTCTTCAGAGAGGAAAGGCCACATTTTGCTAATGTTAAACAAATAGAAACAACAGGTTTTAGCAATCTGTTGAATGTGAGAGGAGGAGAGCGAGGAGTCAAAAATGACTCCAAGGTTACAGGCTGAAGAGAAGTTGCAGTATAGTATTATTGACAGTGATAGAGAAAGGAGGAAGGGGGTGGAGGGCTTAGAAGGAAAGAAAAGCTCCTCAGTTTTATTCATGTTCAATTGTAGATGGCGCAGAGACATCCAGGCAATGACATCAGACAAACAAGTGGAGATATGGGATTGGAGTACAGGAGAACTATCAGGTGAGGAAATATAGATTTGAGAATCAACAGCATCAAAATGATAATGAAAACCATGGGAAGAGAAGAGGGCACCGAGGGACTGGGTATAGAGAGAGAAAAGTAGAGGTCCTATAACAGACTCTTGAGGTACACCAACTAAGAGAGGAATGGCAGAAGAGGAGGAACCATGTGAACAAATACTAAAAGAGCGATTCAAAAGATAAGAAGCAAATCAAGACAGTACAGAGTCTCTAAAACCCAGAGAAGATAGTGTCAAGGAGGAGAGAGTGATCAACAGTATCAAAAGCTGCGGAGAGGTCAAGAGGAATAAGGACAGAATAGAGGATATGGACATATCAGACTATAATCTGCTCAAGAAAGAAAGGGGATAATTTTATAACATGTCACCTAGGTAGGAAGTCCAAGTAGATGTTTATTCTGAAAGTATTTTATGACGATAGCAAAGCGGCCTGTGTATCTTTATAAAATAGCTTCACAAAATCTGCAATACATAAATGCACATGTGTACATTTAGACCTGCCCGTGAGTTGTATAAATTTATTCCCATAAAATATGGTGTGCTTTGTGACTCAGCCCAAACTCCTCCCCTGAGCATGCCTATATTTGAGCTGTTCCTCTTTACCACTTTCTTTTCCTTCTAAAGTTTAATCTACCTGTTATTTTAATTTAGTGTGAGTTGTTTCTGTTTACTACAGCTCTGTTGACTCTGCCTTTTTATTACTTCCTTATCATTTAATTACTTTATTTAATTTTGTGTTTTTAATTCATTAATGTTATTTAACTTTTGAGTACAGGAGTAGCTTAGTGGTTAGAGCAACAGCCTACAACCCAAGAGATCAGGGTTTGATTCACACTGGCACGCCTTGGGCAAGTCATTTTCCATGGCCTCGGACGAAAGGCCTGGCAATCTATGTCTGGTGATACCTTGCCAAGAAACCCCAAGGGCTGCTGGGTCACCAGGAGTCAGCACTGACTTGATGGCACTAAAAAAATGAACTTTTAGTAATTCTCTGATTTTATTATAGTTTTAAATTGAAATGCTCTTGAATAAACATTGTAGGAAGGATGGTCTAGAAAATGTTTTAAATAAATAAAATACATAAAAGTAGGCATAAACATTCTCTGAGCCTACTTTATATGCATGCATCTCATGGGGTAATGTTATAAAAGCCCTTTTCCATGGGTAAAAACATAGCTAAAAGTTCTTATTACTCCCAGAAGGAGTAGCAGCAGTATGTGGGAGGATACCTTTATAAAGTCACACCTAGTTGACATGTGGTTTAATGTGTGTCTCTCACACCTATTTTATGAAATCAAGTATGTGGGTACTTAATTTTATAAAGTAGGGGTATAAATAGTGGAATACGCATAGCAAATCTAGGCATGATGAGTTATACCAACCAACCCTAGGGCTGTTGTAAAAGTCACCACCCAGATTTTTGAGGAATGCGCATAAGTTATAGTATTTTATGTGCACAGATTTGTGTTCCACCTTGTGCACACACCCAATGAAAGTACATGCCATTGGCCTGATATGCATACTTCTAAAGTACCAACCAGCCTAAAGACCCATTCATGCAAGTAAATCACGGAAAATAAGTGATTTATGTGTGCTGATGGCATGTATCTTTATGTGGCTCCTAATAGAATTATCCCCCCAAATTTAGACTATTTATTTATTTGTTATTTATCTGTCACAAGTTCTGTGCAGAACAGTTGGCAATCCACTCTGCATGGTGTACAATCCATGAAAACAGTGTACAAAAACATAAAACATCCCCACACACAAGACAAAACCCCCTCCATCCCACCATAGTGCTAATACAGGAACTCACCTAACTGTTCGTCCCATCCAAAACAAATAACCAAACAGTCCAATAATACTAATTAAGACCACCAGCCCCCTCCGCCACATTTTCAAAATGAAACCAGCATCCCTCCCACAGCAAGCAGCAATCCAACCTCATCCAAGGACAGTCTTGCCAAACAAATCTGATTGAGTTCTTTGACTGGGTGACCAAGGAACTAGATCAGGAGCATGCAATGGATGTCATCTACCTGGATTTCAGCAAAGCCTTTGATACTGTTCCTCATAGGAGGCTTGTCAATAAACTAAGTAGCTTGGGATGGGTCCCAAAATGGTAAACTGGATTAGAAATTGGTTGACTGACAGACAACAGAAGGTGATGGTACATGGAGCTCACTTGGATGAAAGGAAGGTGATTAGCGGGGTGCCCCAGGGTTCGGTCCTGGGCCCAGCACTGTTCAATGTATTTGTGAGTGATATTGCTGAAGGACTGACTGGAAAAGTCTGTCTTTTTGCAGATGACACAAAAATTTGCAACAGAGTGGACTCCCCCGAGGGAGTGGATAACATGAGGAAAGATCTACTAAAGCTGGAAGAATGGTCTAATGCTTGGCAATTACGATTTAATGCAAAAAAGTGCAGTGTCATGCACTTAGGTAGCAGAAATCCAAAGGAAATGTACGCGATAGGGGGCGAGAGGTTGGTGTGCATGGTTCAGGAGAAAGACCTTGGTGTGATTATCTCTGATGATCTCAAGGTGGCAAAACAGTGTGACAAGGCGGTTGCAAAAGCCAGGAGGATGTTGGGCTGCATACAAAGAGGGATTACCAGCAGAAAGGAGGAGGTACTTATGCCACTGTACAGGTCGCTGGTGAGGCCTCACTTGGAATACTGTGTTCAGTTTTGGAGACCATATCTTGCAAAAGATGTAAAAAGACTGGAAACTGTTCAGAGTGAGGTGACCAAAATGATTTGGAGCCTGCGTAAGAAACCCTATGAGAAGAGACTTGAAGACCTAAATATGAACACTCTGGAGGAGAGGAGGGATAGGGGAGATATGATTCAGATCTTTAAATACTTAAAGAGGAATGATGAACAAACAAACTTTCAAAGACAGGGAAGCTGCAAAACTAGAGGGCATAACATGAAGCTGCAAGGTGGAAAATTGAAAGGCAATGTCAGGAAATATTTTTTCACTGAAAGGGTGGTGGATGCTTGGCATGCTCTCCCGATGGAAGTGGTGGAGGCAAACATGGTGACGGAATTCAAAACAGCATGGGACAAGCACAGCGGATCCCTTTACAGAAACAGGATAAAAACAAAATAAACGGAACCCTCTAACTTCACAACAAATAGGGGTGTCCTACATGGAGTGGTGGGTCTACCCCTAGACAGAGACATGGGGAGGAGTGGCCTGCACAGAGCGACAGGTGCACCTACACTTGCCGTATTGCTGGGCAGACTGGATGGACCATGCTGGTCTTTATCTGCCGTCATTTACTATGTTACTATCCACCCTCATATGCACATCAGAACAAATGAGTCTTCAGCAACCAATGGAATCATACTAGGTCCTTTTCCTGATGCAGCTCAAGGGGAAAAACACTCCAAAACCACAGACCCTACACAGAAAGAGGGCACTTTTGTAACCCGCCATATAGCTGACACTTGTAGGCGGCCTATTTTCTAAAGTGAAGCATGCGCGTGCCTCACTTTATAAAATAGCAGCATACTGATGCACTGTTCTCTAGGCGTATTCGCTACACCTTCCCTAAAGCAAACATAGCTGGTGGTGCCTAGATCAGTGCAGGGTCACACATATCCCATAGTTTTCTAAAACGTACTTGCACCCCTCAAGGACATGCCTATGCTCCATCCACACTGCATCCCAATGCATGCCCCAACTCACAATCTGCACTCTTACAGAACACTACTGGACCAAAGCACACATAAAAGGTGCCCATACACGTGTCCAAGAAAGTCCAAGAAAATCCAGACTTGCTCATGTAGGGGCTGCGGATCTTTCTGCAGCTCCTTTATAAAATCACCCCAAAAGGTCCTGTCTCTATGATAATTCCTCCGCAGCACCTTAACAGAGGATACCATCGAGCCCCCTCCTGTGATCACAAAGATTGACCAGAGACATATGGCAACAATTTGGAGGATAAACATCTAGGGCCAAATCACGCTGAGAGCGAAACACCATCATGAAAACCTTATTCTGAACATGGTAATGGACTAATATCTAGTGGAAACACGGCAAGACAAGGGTCACATGATCCCACCACCGGAGCGCTGTCAGCAACTGCACAGCCATATTCTAAATAAGTTGCGACTGACATCTCTCACATTGTAAGACCATAAGCACAGAGTAGGCAGTAATCCAGATGAGGGAAGACTAAAGCCCAAGTTGCCAAAACCAAATCAGCTTGGGAAAGATAGGAACACAATTGTCAAATCTGCCAAAGAGCACAAAGAGAACTCTGCACCATTCTGGTGACCTGATCTTTCACAGAAAGGCAAGAATCCAACCACACACCTAAACTGTAACAGGTACTCTGAAGAGAACCAGTTGATCCCACAGATGGGAGTTCTCCTCCTGACCACTAGCTAGACACAACCATGTCTTAACAACAATAATTTTCAGGCGTAACTCTTGAAGCCAGGCATTCAGCCAAAGCAGCCAATCACCACCGTATAAAAAGCTCACTCCCATCAGATAGAGAGGAATGAATCTTCTTACCAAAATAAGACTGCTTTGCACCCCTAACTGATGTACAGTAAAAGGCTGACTGCTCTTTCCATTCCCAGCAATCACCCTCCACCCTAGTATCCTGCCACCAATGATCCAAGTGATGGCATTCCTGCCAGGGATGGCCTGAGGGGGATGTAGAGGGAAGTGGGGCCATGTGCAGAGACTGAATATGGAGCCTCATTTGCAGGACCGGCCTGTCCACTAGGCGAACTAGATGGATGGTGGCAGCGGCACACAGGACCGGCCGCGCTGCCCCCACAGCTGCCATAAGAACATAATATATGCCATACTGGGTCAGACAAAGGTCCATCAAGCCCAGTATCCTGTTTCCAACAGTGGCCAATCTAGGTCATACGTACCTAGCAGTTTCCCCAAAAGACACAGGTTCCACAATGCTTGTACTGGGTCAAGCATTGATATCCTGGGTCTCTTTTTAATAATGGTTTATGGACCTTTCCTCCAGGAATTTGTACAAACATTTTTAAATCGAGCTACACTAACAGCTTTTACTATATCCTCCGGTAACAAATTCCAGAGTTTGATTACACGTTGAGTGAAAAAATATTTTCTTTTATTAGTCTTGAATAGTTTACCCTGTAGCTTCATTGCATGTCCCCTAGTCTTTCTATATTCTGATAACGTAAACAATTGATCTACGTTTATCCGTTCCACTCCGTTCATTAATTTATAGACTTCTATCATATCTCCCCTCAGCCGTCTCTTTTCCAGGTTAAAGAGCCCTAACCTTTTTAGCCTTTCTTCATAGGAGTATCCTTCCATCCCCTTTACCATTTTGGTGGCTCTTCTCTGAACCTTTTCTAAAATTGCTATATCCTTTTTAAGATACGGTGACCAGAATTGCACACAATATTCAAGGTGCGGTCTCACCATGGAACGATATAGAGGCATTATAATATCTTTTGTTTTATTTTCCATTCCTTTCCTTCTGATACCTAGCATTCTATTTGCTCTCTTGGCCGCCACTGCAAACTGGGCCGAGGGTTTTAACATGGTATCCACAATGATGCCTAAATCTTTTTCCTGGGTGGTAGATCCTAATGTGGAACCTTGCATTGTGTAACCATAGTTTGGGTTGTTCTTCCCTAGGTGCATAACTTTGCACTTGTCCACCTTAAATTTCATCTGCCATTTTGATGCCCAGTCTTCCAATTTATCAAGATCCTCTTGCAATTTTCCACAATCCTCTTGGGTTTTAACAACTTTAAATAGTTTTGTGTCATCTGCAAATTTGATAACCTCACTCGGTATTCTACTTTCCAGGTCATTTATGAATATGTCAAAAAGCAGCGGACCCAGCCCAGATCCCTGGGGTACACCATTATTCACCTTTCTCCATTGGGAAAATTGGCCATTTAGCCCTACCCTCTGCTTTCTATCTTTTAACCAGTTCCTGATCCACAGTAGTACACTGCCTCCTATCCCATGACTCTAGTTTTGCCAAAAGTCTCTGATGAGGGACCTTGTCAAAGGCTTTCTGAAAGTCCAGATACACTATATCAACTGACTCACCTTTGTCCACCTGTTTATTCATACCTTAAAAAAAACAACAGATTAGTAAGAAAAGATCTTCCTTGTCTAAAGCCATGTTGGCTGTCTCCCATTAGGCCATGACTATCTACATGTTGAGTAATTTTATTCTTTATGATGGTTTCTACCATTTTTCCCAGTACTGACGTCAGGCTCACTGGTCTGTAATTTCACGGATCACCCCTGGAACCCTTTTTAAAAATTGGTGTTACATTGGCGATCCTCCATTCTTCAGGTATTTGAGATTATTTCAATGATAGTTCACAGATTACTAATAGCAGGTCTACAATCTCATATTTAAGTTCTTTCAACACCCTTAGATGTATACCATCCAGCCCAGGTGATTTGCTACTCTTCAGTTTATCTAATAGTTGTAATACATCGTCCCGATGTATTGATATTTCCTTCAATTCTTCCGCACCTTTCTTCCGCACACTTCAGTCATGGGTAATATCCCTACATCTTCCTCAGTAAAGACCGAAACAAAGAATTCATTCAGTCTCTCCGCTATCGCCTTGTCGCCTCTTAGTGCCCCTTTAACCACTCTATCATCTAATGGACCAACTGACTCTCTCACAGGTTTTTTGCTATGAACGTACTTGAAAAAGTCTTTATTTCATGTTTTTGCTTCCGCAGCAAGCTTCTTCTCAAATTCTCCCTTTGCCTGCCTTATCAATGCCTTGCATTTGACTTACCAGTGCTTGGGCTGTTTCCAGGTTTCATTGTTTGGTTCTTTTTTCCATTTCCTGAAAGATGCTTTTTTGGCAACAACAGCCTCTCTGATCTCCCCTTTAAACCATGCTGGCAGTTTTTTGGACTTCCTTCCCCTTTTCTTAAAGCGTGGAATACAGCTGGTCTGGGCTTCCAAGATAGTATTTTAGATACAGTCTTCTGAACCATCCGCTCTTGGGCGACTGTCGGCTTTCCCCTATTATCTAGTTTAAAAGCTACTCTATCTCCTTTTTAAAGGTTAATGCCAGCAGTCTGGTTCCATCCCGGTTAAGGAGAAGCCCATCCCTTCGGAAGAGCACCTCCTTTCCCCAGAATGTTCCCCAGTTCCTAACAAATCCAAAGCCCTCATCTCTGCACCATTGTCTCATCCATGCATTGAGACCCCGGAGCTCTGCCTGCCTTTTGGGTCCTGCGCGTGGAATGGGAAGCATTTCGGAGAACGCTACCCTGGACGTTCTGGATTTCAACTTCCTACCTAAAATCCTAAATTTAGCCCCAAGAACCTCCCTACCACATTTTCCTATGTCATTGGTATCGACATGTACCAAGACAGCAGACTCCTCCCCAGCACTATCTAAGACCTTATCTAGGTGGCGCGTGAGGTCCGCTACCTTCGCACCAGGCAGGCATGTTACCGGGCAATCCTCACGTCCACCAAGCCACCCAGCTATCTACATGCCTAATGATCGAATCACCAACTATAACGGCTGTCCTAACCCTTCCCTCATGGACACATGGCCCTGGAGAAACCTCCTCGGTGTGAGAGGGTTTTACATCACCTGGAGGACAGGTCCTAGTTACAGGATCACTTCCTGCCACACCAGGGTGATGCTTTCCTGTCACGTGACCTCTCTCCTCCATGGCAACAGGGATGCTGCCAGACTGGAGGTGGGACTTCAGGACTATACCCCTGTAAGTCTCGTCTATGTACCTCTCTGTCTTTCTTATGTTTTCCAAGTCTGTTACTCTAGCCTCTAGAGAACAGACTCGTTCCCTGAGAGCAAAGAGCTCCTTGCACCTAGTGCACACGTACGACCTCTCACCAACTGGGAGAAAATCATACATGTGACACTCAATGCAAAAGACTGGAAAGCACCCATCTCGCTGCTGGACTGCTGTCTGCATCTTAGTTTTAAGTTTGTATTTAGATCTTTAAGTTCTTTACTTACTAGGGGTTGCTATGGATATTTATACTAATATAACTGTACCTAGTACGTTTAATATACCTTGTTCACCTGAAGCTTAATTAATCTCAGGTCCTTAGTGTATGACTGATTTGGGTAACGAGCTTCACCTGAAAGCTCCTCCTGTCTTTTAAGATGTGTAAGTACCTATAAAGCTGCGATTATCCCAGGGGTGGGTGGATGTTGGGGAGGGAGGGAGGGAAATAACACTTATTAAAAGAGGGCTGCTACACAGTACCCTGTCTTGTGCTGCTTAGGTAAGCTATATTCTGATTTGATTTAAATTATAGTTCTTTGCTGCTGCTAGGCTCTAACTTATTATGAAATTTAAACTACAAGCTCTCTGCTGGGTTCTAAATTTAACCAGAAATCTCTCTTCTGTGTTTTAAATTTAAACTAAAAGTACTTTGCTGATGCTAGGGCCTGAATGACTATTAAATTTAAACTACAAGCTCTCTGCTGGGTTCCAAATTTAACCAGAAGGTTCTCTTCTGTGTTTTAAATTTAAACTAAAAGTACTTTGCTGATACTAGGCCCTGAGTGACTATTAAATTTAAACTACAACCTCTCTGCTGGGTATGAAATGTAACCAGAAAGTTCTCTTCTGTGTTTTACGTTTAAACTTAAACTGCTGCTACTAGGCCCTGATTGATTTAACAAAAAATAGTGAGTTCACAGATTAATTAGCTTTAATACAAAGAATTCCTTTCAGAAAATTCCCAGAAGTATATACTCACAATTGCAGATCTCTCTCCAGAAGTAACAGTCCCCTTTTCTAGTACTTCAAGTCCATTTGGGAGGGAGGTGTGCAGCGGCAGTAGAAGTATTTCCAAAAACGGTTGCATTTTGCTGCTGCTTTTTGAAATACTGCCACTGACTGCCTTCCCCTCCCGAGTCAGAATTGGCAGCATGGGGTGGCGGCGGCAGCATCAGCAGCTATGGACAGTGGCAACGGCAACTGGGGGATGGCGGCAGCAGCAGCTGAGAGGGCGGAGAGGCTGGGGTTTCTGCCTAGGGTGGCAGAAACCCTTAGGCCGGCCCTGCTCATTTGCATAAGTCAATAGGGGTTGAATAGTTGGGTCAGGGCCAGCCCTGATTTCTGCTTCAGTATACCATAGTCAACAATAAACCATAGAGCTCTAAGCTGCTGATAACACAACTTGCTCTCTGAACAGGAAGAAGCTGGTCATGCAAACAAAACATACCAGCATTCCAGTCATCCACCAAAGAATCAACATCTTGAAATACACTTGCCGTGGTGGCAGATTTCCAATTATTTCCAAACAGAAACATCCCTTCTATGCCATAACTCCTTCCAGACAGGGCTATCCTCAACTAAGAGGTTCTGGAAAATAACAAAAAAGTCCACCAGTTGAATGTAAAGCAAATTAAATGCAGGGAGTATGAAGAAAGGAGTAAATACAGGTACTGTAGGTTATTTTGGAAGATGGCATGTTCTTATGGCAGAGGTTGTTGATTCTGGTTCTCAGAAGCTAGACAGGTCATGTTTTAAGGATACCCATTATTACATTGGTGTAGTTTGGATGGCACCCATAGACACAGGCTAAGGAAACAGCACAAACATAGGGATCATCAACTGGGAAGCACAATAGTATGAAGTGCAGGAACTCAGCAATTGTGCAGTGCTGCAAGTCCCATGGCCCCTCCCTTTATGCACATTTCCTGTTAAAAAGCAGAAGCATAAGTAGGAGGAGGAGAGGGACCATTGGAAGGCAACATTCCACATACTCTGGGATCCTGTGGTTCATGCTGACTAAGTGGAATTGGCGAAGAGAAATGCAAAAATGGAGGAAGAAGCAGGGGGAGGAATGGAGGAAGTATACAGGGGAGAGGATTGAGAGGAGTATAAATGGAAGGAAGGGTAATGTGGATGGTGGAGCTGAGGGCTAAGAGAAAGGTGAAAGAAGAAGGTGAGAGATGGGAAAATGCAAGAGCAGAAGGAGGAGACAGGAAAGAAAAGGGGAAGATGAAATGAAGGCAAGAGGAGAGATGGAAGCAGGCAAGAGGAGAAGGGAGGAAAGAGGGGGAAAGAGGGGGAAAGGGGAGAGAGGTTTGGGCAGAAGTGAGTGGAAAGGGATGGATTGGAGAGGAGATGGAGGGGGCAGGTTGAAGAAGATCAGGGAGAGAGATGAAATATGGGAGAAGAGAAAAATGTGGATGGATGGAACTAGATAACGGGCAAAAAAGGAGGAAGAAGGTTGGTGTAGAGGAGAAAGATAAGGAAGGAATGGTTGAGGAAAAGATGAGAGAAAGGAAATAAAGAATGTGTGATGGGAGCAGGAGTTACAGGTGTAGATGGGTGAGCGTGAGGAGGAGGGATACATGAGGAGGAGAGGAGCAAGGAGTGTGTGCGAGAGATCAAAAGGCCAGGGTAAAAAGAATGGAAGATAGAGCTAGGATAAAAAAAAGCACAAGCAAAAAGGAACTCAAAAGAAATGGAACCCAGGAATGTAATAAGAAAAGATAAAAAGATGGAAATATCTAGAACACATGCCAAGAGAATAAAACAGGTAACAGAATACAAAAGAAGGAAATTTAGGGGTATGTTTACTAAACCTTCTTAACGTGCGCACTGTGCAATTAGCGCGCACTAAGGTAACTTAGCGCGCGCTAATGACGCTTTACGGGGCACAAATGTGCCTTAGTGCGTGCTCACGCGCGCAGCGGTGCAAATGAGCGCTGAAGGCGGGGAAAGGCTCCCGGAGGGCGGAGGAAGGCTCCCCAGGGGCGGAGAGAAGGGGTCAATGGGTGGAGAGTGGGAGGGGAGAGGCTCCCCACACACTAACGATGTGAAATCCGAGGGCAAAACTAACGCAAGTGAAAACCTCGCGTTAGAGCTGATTTAAAGGGAAAAGAAACCATTTCTGTCAGCACTGTACAGCAAAACCAGGTAAACCTACAAAAAAGTGATAAGTGTGATAAGAACATAAGAACATAAGACATGCCATACTGGGTCAGACCGAGGTCCATCAAGCCCAGTATCCTGTTTCCAACAGTGGCCAATCTAGGTTATACGTACCTAGCAATATCCCCAAAAGACACAGGTTCCACAATGCTTGTACTGGGTCAAGCATTGATATCCTGGGTCCCTTTTTAATAGTGGTTTATGGACCTTTCCTCCAGGAATTTGTCCAAACCTTTTTTAAACCCAAAGTGCAAATAAACATTGAAAATGACCCCAACAAAATAAAAAAAAATCATGATCAAGCTGGGCAATAGTGATAGTAATGGGAAACATCAAAAAACACTTCCAAGAAAGCCCCAAAAAATAAATATGAATTTTGGAAGGGTCTACGCTCCGTCCCCATACAAGGTGAATGATCCCACAGTGAAATAGCACTGATCAGGGTTTCCCTCTCCATTGGACAGGTTACCTATGGCATGCACATGTTCCACAACAGCAGGGTGGGCATGTCGGAATGGGCAACTGGACAGATGCTGGGAAAGGGGATACAGAGGGCTGCAGGCAGCACATGCTGTGGTGCAGCTGGGGCACAGTGCGGACTAGGCAGATGCCTAGGTGGCACTTAGGAATGCTGAAACTGAACAGCAGCCAGACAGCAACTGATGAGGGCCCAACATGGGCATGAGAGTGTTTATCACAGTGTCACAGGGGATAGTACCCAGCAGGTACCTCCAAGGGCACAGAACATTGGCAGGCGGTGTTGGGGGGAAGCGTGGATGCCTATGCAGGCACCCCTACCCCAGAACACGCACCATAGGCAGCCGCCTACCTACACACTGGATGGTTTGAGACTGCACACCACCAGCACCACCAGCAGAAGGGCATGTCAGCATGGTGGCAGAGGGGTACTGGTGGTGGAGGGGGGCAGTGGCAGCTGCCCAGAGCAGACCATGGCCTAGCCCTGTGTAGGTGGGTGCCATGCACTGCAACAGACAGGCCCTGCCGGACAAACAGTCATGGTATCACCAGGGAATGCACTGTCTCTGTGGCAACATGGTGGTGCAGTGCACACAACCAGTGTGTTTGGAGGCAGAAGGTCACAGGTTCAAGTCCCAGCTATGATGGTGCCTGCCAACCCAGTCCCCATATTTTACCCACTAATTAATTTGCTGCTTTGAATACAAATGACAGAGCACCAGGAGAGCTATAGGATGACATCAAGAAAGTTGTGCTCATAGAAAGTAAAAATTCTCTGCAAAAGGGAAAAAGGAAAAGCAGCCAAAATGGATAACCAAAGAAACTCTGAAAATTTCTTAGAAACACAGAGAAGCTAAAGCCAGAGGAAAAAGAGAGGTAATCATGGAACTTAACCAAAATTTCCAACATGCATTAAGACAAGACAAAGAAGTGCTACAATGATGCGTGCAAGGAAATAGAATCAGAAAATATCTGAGGAAGAACAAGATCGGCTTTCCTAAAGCTATGAGAATTAAAGAGAAAATTCCAGCCTTGAAATGGAATGGTAAAAGATGCTCAAGGATCCATACTGAATGATGCTGAGAAGATTAAGAAAAGGCAGAAAGAATACACTGAGTATTATACTATAAAGATCAGTTATTTCAATCTGCACCTTATTTATTTATTTAGACAGATTTGTATGCCACCTTTTCGTTATGTCAAAAACTGTTTGTTATGAAAGACATTTAAACAGTTCTGAAGGCATTATCAAAGAAAAAAAAACACCAGGCATTAATAGTGCTCCCACTGAAGTAATTAGATGCAGCTTCTGCAATATTTACAGGGCTCTGTCAAGAAATTTGGAAGATAACATTATAGCTGACTGATTGGAAAAGATCTGTGTTCATACCAATATTGAAGAAAGATAAGTCAACTGACTGTGATCATTATCACACAATCCCACTCACCAGCAAGATTCTAGTCAAGATCGTTCAGTGGAGACTACAATCATACCTGGAATGAGAATTGTCCAGAGTTCAAGCAGGATTCAGAAAGGGTGAGGAACAAGGGACATCATCATGGATGTGAAATGTATTCTTGAAAAGACAAAAGAATATCAAAAGGATAGCTACATGTGTTTAATTGAATACAGCAACGCCTTTAATTGTGTAAATCATAAAAACTCTGGGCCGTAGTAAGAAGAATGGGTATACAAGAACCCTTGATAGTTTTCAAGCGCAACCTTTATATTGATCAAGAACCAGTAGTTCAAATGGAACAAGTAGAAACAGAATGGCTTAAATTTGCCAAAGGTGTATGACAAGGCTGCATACTTTCCCTATAGCTGTTTAATTTATATGCAGAACCAATCATCTGAGAAGCAGGACTGTATGAAGACAATTGAGATGTGAAGACTGGTGGAAGACTCATCAACAAACTTCACTATGCTGACGATACCACGTTACTGGCTGAAAACAAAAGCTATCTAAAAGATCTGCTTATCAAGATCAAGGAACATAGGGCCCAATGTTCAGCGGCCGTAGCTAGCACGAGGAGAGTGCCAAGCCATTGCCCCTGAAGAGTTAACGCAGATATTCAATGCTAGAACCGTATCCAGCCACTGGCATTGAATATTTGCATTTGCAGCACAGCCGTGCACGGCACAGAAGCTAACTGGGGAGCAGTGATATTCAGCTGCTGCCCAGTTAGCTTTGGCAGAAAAAGTTAGGACGGCTTTTGCTGCACCTAACTTTCGCCACTGAGGTATAACTGGACAGCGGCTGATTATCGCTGCTGCCCAGTTATCCCCGGGTACCACTGCTGGAACATCCCCGGCACACCCTGATACTAAGTGGTTACCATCAGGGTGTATAGTGGTGTTACTCGCGGATATTCAATGGAACTAACCATGTCCGTGCCACCGAATATCCCGCTTAGGGGCATTTACATGCTTTAGAGATCTGTAGACCGTGTAAATGCCTTGCAGTATCGGGCTCATAGTCTTAAAATGGATCTGTACCTTAATTTGAGGAAAACAAAGATCCTGATAATTGGCAATATCAATAACTTCACTCTTGATGCAGAAGAACTAGAAAGAGTAAACAGCTTCAACCTGCTTGGATCAATAACCAACAATGAAATGATAAGCAGTCAAGAAATCCAATGGCATACTGCTCTTGGCAGAATGGCTATGAAGGACCTGGATAAGATTTTCAAGTGTAAAGATGTATCTCTGCATAGAACGATTCAACTTTTCCAACCCATGGTATTTTTTTTCAATGTTATATGGGTGTGAAAGCTGGACAGTGAAGAAGAAAGGCAGGATGAAAATCAACATCTTCAAATAATCATGCTGGCAAAGAATACTGTGTAAACCATGGTCTGCCCAAAGAACAAATCATTCAGTAGCAGAGGAGAGAAACCTACTGCGTTTCCCCTACTTTGACTTTCATACATTGGACATATCATGTGAATAGGAAGATCATTACGGAAAGACATCATGCTTGGCAAGTTTGAAGGTCAATACAAAAGAGAAAGATCAGTAATACAATTAATCCATATGATAACATCAGCTATGGATACCACTCTATCAGCAGTTAGTTGCCTGACTGAAGACAGAACACAGTTAAGGACAATTATCCACAGGGTCATCATGGGTCTACATTGACTTGACGGTGCTTAACAACAATAACAGAGAAATGAAAATCAATCTAAGTAAAAGGAAAAAGTGCATAGGAAAGAAATCAAAGGATCAATAAATAAAACATAAAAGAAGATAATAAGGAGAATAGAAGGTCAAGAAACACGAAGGTTTGAAAATATTTTACTGCTGCAATTACAAATGAACAGGTGAAAGGAATGAAGCAGGTAGGATCAGACCTAGGTTTGAAGATAAGAGAGAGTGATAAGTAGTATGTGATTATGTATGTGTAAAAGAGAAAGTGAGTGTCCGTGGAAATAAAGAAAGCTGATCCATGTAAATCTAGCATTTAGAGTTCACATACATACCCTCCTCATTAAGCTGACATTCCTACCCCTTGCCCCAACAAACCAAGCAAGCAAACTACATCTATGCATAATGAATATGCAGAAGATAGATTTGCATACACTACCATAAGAACATAAGAAATGCCATACTGGGTCAGACCAAGGTCCATCAAAGCTCAGTATCCTGTTTCCAGCAGTGGCCAATCCAGGTCACAAGTACCTGGTAGGTTCCCAAAAAAGGTACACACGTTCCACAATGCTCATACCAGCATAAGCAGTGGATTTCCTGGGTCCTCTTTAATAATGATTTATGGACTTTTCCTCCAGGTACTTCTCCAAACCGTTTTTTTTAAACCTAGCTACACTACTAGCTTTTACTGCATCCTCCGGTAACAAATTCCAGAGTTTGATTACGCATTGAGTAAAAAAGAATATTTTCTCCTATTAGTCTTAAATGGGTTACATTGTAGCTTCATTGGGAGTCCTCTAGTCTTTCTACTTTTTGATGGTGTAAACAACCGATTTACTTTTTACCTGTTCCACTCCATTCATTCATTTATAGACCACTTGTGATGAAGCTGAAGCCATTGAAGCTATAGGCTTAGAAAAAAACACTGTTTATTATAAAGCAACTGACTCACAGAGGGTGCAGTTACCTAAAAGTGCAGGTAGAGGGAGCAGGCACGAGGTTGCAGAAGCTAAGCTGACACGCCCAGATTTTGAGAATGCAGGAGCTAATCAGGTACACCTGAGTAGAGAGCCAGGAAGCTCAGTGGAGAAACAGCTTTATAAACAGTGCTCAGAAGGACGAAAGCAGAGAGGATCTCGAGTTCAGAGAGGAACTGAGAGAGGACTACGAGCTGGGAGAGGATCTCGAGTTCAGAGAGGAACTGAGAGGGGACCTGAGAGAGGATCCTCACATACTGAAAGGCAGAGAAGCTTGCAGTACTTACAAGGAAGAGCTAAGTTCCAGGGAGGACAAGCCCATTCCAGAAAGCTCCAGGAGCCAGTCTTCAGGGAAGACGCTGATAGAAGGAGACTGCCGGGTAAAGCAAATACCAGCAGAGCACGTCTCAAAGGTCCAAGGTACAGTTATATTTCCTTTCCAAGATGTGAGCCAGCTCCTAGAAAAGCTTATAACCCAGAGAGCCGTACTGATAGGAAACAAAGCCAGGAAGGGCTTGTGAAACCTTTATAGAGAGGCATAGTAAAAAGCCATAGCAGTTATTTGCCAAACCAAGACCAGCGAGGCTGGGGAATATTGGAGAGATCTATTGAACTACAACCTGCCTTATCCAGGGAAAGCTCAGGACTAGCTGACAACATGGCTGAACAGGAACCTATGCAAATAGAGGTGATAGAGCCAGAGCCATTGCAGTTAGAGCATCCAATGGACTGCTCATTCTGTGTTTCCAAGAGTCTAGAGTCTCTCACAGAATTGTAACCGGAAGGACATGCTTTAACATATCTTTTTGCTTTTGTTAAGCTGAAAGAAGGCGTTTTGTGTTTGTTTTTCCTCTTGGTGTTGAAAACCTGTTTGAACGCAAAGAACTGTGAAGCGCCTGTAACAGTTACTGACTTTGTAAATATTTTGGCATAAACCCTGAAGTAAGGTACTTTCTGTTTTTGTCTTCCTGGAGAACCTTTGCACAACAAAGGGAATAAAAACCATTTAAGTTTAACCCTGCACAAGGCTCACAACTATTTCTTTATGGGACTACAAAGACCATGATGCACCTGGTCTAGAAACGTTTTTCCTTCTTCAACCAACAATAAGTGTCCGCCCTCTCCTTTCTGCACGCTGCCACTAGGAGGGGCTGTGACACACTATCCCCCTCAGCCTTCTCTTATCCAAGCTGAAGAGCCCTAACCTTTTAAGCCTCTCCTCATAGGGGTATCCTTTCATACCATTCACCATTTTTGTTGCTCTTCTCTGTACCTTTTCTAATACAGCTATATCCTTTTTAAGATATGGCAACCACAATTGTACGTAATATTCAAAGTGCAGTCAAACCATGGAATCATACAGCAACATTATATCATCTTTGGTTTTATTCTCCATTCCTTTCCTTATGATTCCTACTATTCTATTTGCTTTCTTGGCCACCGCTGCACACTGACAGAAGGTTTCGATGTATTATCCACGATAATGTCTAAATTTCCTTCCTGGCTGGTGGTTTCTAAGGTGGTACCTTGCATTGTGTAGCCAAAGTTTGGGTTGTTATTTCCTAGGTGCATAACTTTTCACTTGTCCACATTAAATTTCATCTGACATTTGGACGTTCAGTCTTCCAATTTATCAAAGTTCTCTTGCAATTTTTCACAATCCTCTTATGTTTTAAAAGCTTTGAATAATTTTGTGATCTGCAAATTTGATCACGTCATTAGTTATTCCCATTTTCAGGTCATTTTGAATAGATTAAAAAGCAGTAGGCTCAGCATAGAACCTCAAGGTACTTCACTAGTCATCTTTCTCCATTGAGAAATTTGGCCATTTAGTCCTATCTCTGCTTTCTATCTTTTAACCAGTTTCTGATCCACAATACTACACTGCCTTCAGTCCCATGACTTTTTAATTTCGCCAAGAGTTTCTCATGAAGGACATTGTCAAAGGCTTTCTGAAAATCCAGATACACTATATCAACTGGCTCACCTTTGTCTACCTGTTTATTTATACCTTCAAAAAATACAACAGATTAGTAAGACAAAACTTTCCTTGGCTAAAACTATGTTGGCTTTCTCCCATTAAATCCTGACTATCTACATGTTCAATAATTTCATTCTTTTTAATTGTTTCTACCATTTTGCTCAGTACTGACATCAGGCTTACAGATCTATAGTTTTCCTGATTTATTTTATTTATTTATTTATTTATTTAAATGGAGTTGTCTCCCGCCTTATCCTAAAATCAAGGCAGTTTTCACATCAAATGATTCAAATTTGTGATGGGTGGGGGTGTTGGCATGCAGTGTTTAGAGAGATTAATAGATGCAATATATACAGCGTGCGCTATTTACAATGTACTATATGCAGTTGGGGGGAGGGGGAGGCTGGGGAGGGGGGCACTTTGTAGGGCTGGGGAAGGCAGTTTCAGTAGCAGAGTGTGGGTTGGGTCTATGGACAGTTTACGTGATGTCGCCGTAATGCTCTAAGTAAAGTGTGGACTTGAGTAACTTTCTGAAGTCCTTCAGGTTGACAGTTGATTGTAGGCTGTCAGGGAGGGAGTTCCATATGGCTGGTGCTGCAAGGGATGTTGCTCTCTTTGATGTGGTTTGCTTTGTTTTGGTGAAGTCCTTGGGGGTTGCCATGGTGTCGGAGGTGCCTTTCCTCCTTGGCTTGTTGTTTGTGTCGAAGCTGATGATGGATGACCTGATCACCCCTGCAAGTTTTTTTAAAAATGGTCCTTACATTGGCCATTCTCCAATCTTCTGGTACTATAGATGATTTTAATGATAGTTCACAGATTACTAATAGTAGGTCTCATATTTCAGTTCTTTCAACACCCTTGGATGTAAACCATCCAGTCCAGGTGATTTCCTACTTCTTCAGTACAATAACTGTGGTACTTTCATTCAAAGAAGAATCATTTGGAGCCTAAGAGCTTGTCCTATATGCCTAAAGTCAGCTGCCATGCATGAAGAACTAGCTGTACTAAGGAAAGACCTAGCAGCCATGCATAAAGAAGTGTCTCTACTGAGAGAGGAACTGGCTGCAATGAAGCGCACCTCTTCTAGGATACAAACTGAACAACGTCCACCACCGCTCCCACAAAGAATCAAACACCCCAGGAACAAATGGATCACAGTGGGTTCCGGAAGATTGCGACCTGTAACGCAGAGACATCCTACACATCAAGAGATATCCCTGCAAAATGCCTTACCTGCCTTGGCTAATGAGGATACCCAATCCAAAGGAACTGAAGGGCCCTTAAATGAGTCAGACAATGCCCAATCTCCTGCTAAAGCACCAAATATGAAGAAACCCTCACCAAACAGAAAACTATTACTACTTGGAGATTCCATCATCAGAGGCACCAACTTGGGAACACAGTTCAAAGGAGAGAAGATAGTCATGTGCCTACCAGGCTCTTCAGCCAGCAGGAATACAAACCAAGTTGTTGAAATACTTAGCGCAAAAAGTGAGCACTCCAAACCTGATGTTATTTATTTATTTATTTACATTCTCTTATATACCGCGCTATTCTGCATCAGTGCAGTTTACATTGAACAAACTGAAATTACATTGAACAGGGCATTATAACTTGGAGATAACTATTTTACAGGGAACATGGGCAATGGAGGGTTAAGTGGCTTGCCCAAGACCACAAGGAGCACCTGTGGGACTAGAAACCCCAGTCCTTCCGGCCCAAGGTTGCTGTCCTCTAGTGGGATTTGAACCCCCGACCTTCCGGCCTGAAGTACCTTGCCCCAATCACTAGGCCACTCCTCCACTTGGGCACAAATGACCTGGCTAGAAACAGTGCCTCTACAGCCCAAAAGGACTTCCAATTTCTGGGAGAGAAACTCAAGCCCATTGTTAACACTGTTGCATTCTCAGAAGTTCTACCTGTTCTTGGTAAGGGGACAAAAAGGCTGCATCGCATTAACAGCTTTAATACATGGCTCCAGACCTGGTGCAAACAAGAAGGATTCAGATTTATTGGTAACTGGGGCAACAGATGGACCAACAAGAGACTATACTGTGCTGATGGACTACATCTCTCTGTCGCAGGGAAAAGAAACCTAAGTGAAAAATTCAGGCAGTATGTGGATATGCATTTAAACTAGGAAAAGGGGGCGATGGATGTGGAAGGTCAAGACCCGCACACCACCCCCTGCAAAAGCAGAACAACATCAGAAACAGCCACACTCTTAAACCACACATCAAAAACAAGTGGGAAGAAGTGGGCAGAATAAAATCAATGCAAAATACACACAAGCCAGATAAATGCTGGAAAGCAATGAGCACAAATGCTCGAAGCCTAGCCAAAAAAATTCCAGACCTGGAAGCTCTAATGATGGAATCGGATTTGGACATCATGGCCATTACAGAAACATGGTTTAATGAATCGCATGATTGGGATATAGCCATAGCTGGCTATAATCTATTCAGAAGAGACAGAGAAAATGGAAAAGGAGGAGGAGTAGCCTTGTATGTCAAAAGCAGTATTAAAGTTACTGAAATGCAGGGAACATGGGGAAAAGAAGAAGCGCTCTGGATTGTGTTGGAAAGAGGAGATGGCACTGTCATCCATATTGCTGTAGTCTACAGACCTCCGACTCAAATTGAAGAGAGAGATAACGAATTGATTATAGATATTGCCAAGATAGCAACAAAGGGGGAAGCAATCATATTGGGTGACTTTAATCTACCTGATGTGGATTGGATTACTCCTTCTGCACATCTGGAAAGAAGCAAAAAAATTGTGGATGCTCTCCAAGATGCATTACTTAGACAAATGGTGATGGAACCAACCAGGGAAAGCTCAACACTGGATGTAGTGCTCACCAACAGTGATAACGTGTTGAATGTCTGCGTGAGTGCCCCTGTGAGCAACAGCAACCATCACACGGTGTGGTTTGAGATAAAAGCCATGGTACAGGCCAATCATAGCAAGCTCAAAGTCCTAAACTTCAAAAACACTGACTTCAATAAAATGGCCGAGTACTTAAAGGAGGAGATGACAGGGTGGAAGGAGATAAGGGAAGTGGAATTGCAATGGACTAAACTAAAGGCGGCAATAAAAGGAGCAACAGATAAATATGTAAGAAAAATAAATAAAAACAAGATGAGAAGGAAACCTATTTGGTTTTCCAAAGAGGTGGCTGCTCAAATAAAGGCAAAAAACAAAGCTTTCGCAAAATTCAAAAGTTTGCAAACAGAAGAACACAGAAGTGAATACAGGATCAAGCTCAAAGAGTCAAAAAGAGAAATAAGGATAGCAAAATCAAAGGCAGAGGAAAAGATGGCTAAAGATGCTAAAGGTGGCGACAAAACTTTCTTCAGATATATTCAGGAAAGGAAGAAGATCAGAGTTGGAATTGCAGGACTCAGAAGTGTTGGGAAAGGACTCGTGGAAAGTGACACTGAAAAAGCAAAATTGCTAAACAAATACTTCTGCTCTGTTTTTACTAAAGAAGATCCTGGAGATGGACCAGCTGTGACTCCCAAATATAAAAATAGGAATGAAGTAGATACCACACCATTCACAGAAGATGAGGTGTTAGAACAACTTGCTAAACTGAAAGTGGACAAAGCCATGGGACCAGATGGGATACATCCCAGGATACTGAGAGAGCTCAGAGAGGTTCTTGCAGGACCGTTAAAGGATGTCTTCAACAGATCCTTGGAAACAGGAGTGGTTCCTCAGGACTGGAGAATGGCTAATGTCGTAACCTCTACACAAAAGTGGTGACAGGGAAGAAGTGTCAAATTACAGGCCCGTGAGCCTTACCTCAGTGGCAAGAAAAGTAATGGAGGCACTCCTGAAAGAGCGAATAGTGAACTATCTCAAAACCAACAGCTTGCAAGATCCAAGGCAACATGGTTTTACCGAAGGACGGTCTTGCCAAACAAATCTGATTGAGTTCTTTGATTGGGTGACCAAGGAACTAGATCTGGGGCATGCGATGGATGTCATCTATCTGGATTTCAGCAAAGCCTTTGATACTGTTCCTCATAGGAGGCTTGTCAATAAACTCAGTAGCTTGGGGATGGGTCCCAAGATAGTAAACTGGATTAGAAATTGGTTGACTGACAGACAACAGAAGGTGATGGTACATGGAGCTCACTCGGATGAGAGGAAGGTGATTAGCGGGGTGCCTCAGGGTTCGGTCCTGGGCCCGGCACTGTTCAATATATTTGTGAGTGATATTGCTGAAGGACTGAATGGAAAAGTCTGTCTTTTTGCAGATGACACAAAAATTTGCAACAGAGTGGACTCCCCCGAGGGAGTGGTTAACATGAGGAAAGATTTACAAAAGCTGGAAGACTGGTCTAATGCTTGGCAACTATGATTTAATGTAAAAATGTGCAGTGTCATGCACTTGGGTAGCAGAAATCCAAGGGAAAAGTACACAATAGGGGGTGAGAGGTTGGTATGCACAGTTCAGGAGAAAGACCTTGGTGTGATTATCTCTGATGATCTCAAGGTGGCAAAACAGTGCGACAAGACGATGGCAAAAGCCAGGAGGATGTTGGGCTGCATACAAAGAGGGATTACCAGTAGAAAAGAAGAGGTACTTATGCCACTGTACAAGTCACTGGTGAGGCCTCACTTGGAATACTGTGTTCAGTTTTAGAGACCATATCTTGCAAAAGATGTAAAAAGACTGGAAACTGTTCAGAGAACGGCGACCAAAATGATTTGGAGCCTGCGTCAGAAGCCTTATGAGAAGAGACTTGAAGACCTAAATATGTACACTTTGGAGGAGAGGAGGGACAGGGGAGATATGATTCAGACCTTTAAATACTTAAAGAGAAATGATGAACAAACAAACCTCTTCCAAAGACGGGGAAGCTATAAAACTAGAGGGCATAACATGAAGCTGCAAGGTGATAAATTGAAAGGCAATGTCAGAAAATATTTCTTCACTGAAAGGGTGGTGGATGCTTGGAATGCCCTCCCGATGGAAGTGGTGGGGGAAAACACGGTGATGGAATTCAAAACGGCATGGGACAAACACAGTGGATCCCTTTACAGCAACAGGATAAAAGCAAAATAAACGGTACCATCTAACTTCTGAACTATCTAGCATCTCAACAAATAAGGGTGTCCTACATGGAGTGGTGGGTTCACCCCTAAACGAAAACAAAAACATGGGGAGGGGTGGCCTGCACAGAGCGACAGGTGCACCTACTCTTGACATCTTGCTGGGCAGACTAGATGGACCATGCTGGTCTTTATCTGCCGTCACTTACTATGTTACTATGTTCAGTTTATCAAATAGTTGTAATACATCTTCCCAGTTTATTGACATTTGTTTCAATTCTTTTGATATATCACCTTTATTTACCATTTCAGGCACGGGTAACTTCCCTATATCTTCTTCAGCAAAGAGTGAAGCAAAGAATTCATTGAGTTTCTTCACTATGGTCTTGTTCTCACTTAGCGCCTCTTTTACCCCTGTATCATCCAATGGTCCAACTGGCTCTCTCACAGGTTTTTTGCTATGAATGTACTTGAAAATGTTTTTATTATGCATTTTGCTTCCACGGAAATCTTTTTTTCAAATTCTCTCTTTGCCTGCCTTATCAATGCCTTGCATCTAACTTGCCAATGCTTATGTTGTTTCCAGTTTTCCTCATTTGGCTCCTTTTTCCATTTCCTGAAAGATGCTTTTTTGGTAAAAACAACCTCACTGACCTCGCCTTTAAACCATGCTGGCAGAATTTGGCCTCCCTACCACTTCATAAAGGATAGAATACATCTATTCTGGGTTTCCAAGATGGTATTTTTAGACAATGCCCATGTTTGATGTAAATCTTTAACCTTTACAGCTGTTCCTTTTAGATTTTTCTTAACTATTTTCCTCATTTTATCATAGTCTCTCTTTTGAAGCTGTGGATTTCCTTACTGACCTTCTTCTATTTATTAAATTGAATTAGATCATGCTATAATCACTTTTGCCAAGTGGTCCCAACACCCTTATCTCCTATACCAGATCCTGTGTTCCATAAGGACTAGGTCCAAAATAGCTTCTCCTCTTGTCGGTTGATGAACCAGCTGCTCCCTAGCATGTCCTGCTGTGACATTGACCCAGTCAATACTGGGGTAATTGAAATTAACCATTATTATTACTGTTTTGTAACTTTTGTTAGCTTCCCTGATTTCCTTCAGCATTTCATCATCCAACTGTTCATTCTGGCCAGGCAGTCGGTAGTACACACCAACTGCCATCGCCTTCCCCTTTTTACATAGACGTTCTATCTATAGAGATTCTACAATGTATTTTGTTTCCTACAAAACTGTAATCCTATGTGACTCAATGCCCTCTTCAACATAGAGTTCAATCCCTCCACCAATTTGATGTTCCTTATCATTGTGATATAGTTTGTATCCAGGTATTACAGTTTCCTATTGGTTGTCCTCCTTCTACCAGGTCTCTGAGATGCCAATCATATCTAACTTTTCATTTAGTGCTTCTGATCCCCCCCCCCCCCCCACCAATGACAGTAAGTTTCATTGGAAGGGGTTCAGAAGTGGCAGACCATGTGTGCTGAAGGACAAGGCCTGCCACAGGCTAGAAAGCAATGGCAAAAAGTCACAGATTTTTGAAATACTGCTGCTGCTCGCCTCCCCCTCCTGAGATGAATTGGTGACAGCGGGGGGGGGGGGGAGTGGATCTGGGTTTTCTACCTAGTGCTGCAGAAACCCTTTCACTGGCCCTGCCTCTAGCCACTGATCTTCAGAGCTCTCAAACAACAGTGCTGACTTTGGTGGTCTCCGTAAATTGGGGGAGAAAGAATAGACACCCAAGAATGACGCTGAGCCACCTGACCCTGATGCCATTACAACTGGGCTTATCTCCCCCAAATCCGCTGGTTGCCACAGTGAACGCCCTACAAATGAGTTGATAGGACCCAAAACAGCAGCAGGTAAAGGAGAGGAAGTTACAGGGGCAGAAGAGCTTTCCTCTTTTTCCCTATTCAGGAAAGGCGGTCAAAGCGCAACAAGCCTGCCAACCACCATCTTGGATCCCAATACAAATAAATCTTAGGCATATTCATTAGAGTTGTCCTCAAAACCTGATATATAGGATTCTGGCATAGGTGTTAGAGCTGTTTAGGGACTTAGTCCAAGACATAAATAGGACTGCAATGAAAGGATTGGTTTGTCAAACAGATTTTAACTTACTAGATGTGACATGGAGCATTCCATCTGTAAAATCGATTAGAAGTAGAGAGATCCTGGACTCCCTTCAAGAGGCTCTCTTAAGGCCATTGGTAATGGAATCTGGGAGGCAGGAAGCCTGGTATTCACAGATGGAGAAAGTGTTTCTAATATATCCAGTTGCTTGGTCAAATGAGGGGCCCATGGCTACGAATCTTACAAGATTGGAATAGTTGGTAATACTGGATCAAAGGATGCCAAGGGGCTCTCTTGTGTCTATACTGGTTGTAGAGAGAGGTCTGAGGGAAGCAGTTTCTATGTCTGGAGAACAACAGGTCCCTATTCCAGAAGAAATCTTTTTTACTTACTGCTGCAGTCTCCTACTTGGCTTCAAGGTCTGTTTAGATGAGTTTCTCCTTTTACATGGGATGCCATCCAGACTACCATAGTGACCTGCAAACAGTTAATTTCTGCCTTTGCAATATAATCTTCAGATATACATTCATGGTCTCTGGAAAGGAAGTAAATCTAGAAGATCAAGCAGCAGGCTGGTAAGATAGAGAACCTGATAAATTGAAACAGAGCACTAAAGGGGGCGAAGCCTGGTTTCTGGTCAAGATGGACATGTAAGAGCTGTGCTCTGGAGGTCAATAGACAAGAATCTTGACTTCTGCAATCTTTAATCAAATAGTTCCTACTTACTTTGATACCATTCGATCCCAGAAATGTTGGGTCTCAAGCAGACGCGGCTGGATTATCAAGTATCTCAAAATGCCAGCGCAAAGAGAACCAAGACAGAACCTCTCTCACCTCACAAGATGGCAGTCATCCGAGATTGTCCTGAGACCTCACAGGAGCTCCTGGCTGAGATTTGGGCAGTCAAAGACTTGGTCAAAGCTAATGGAGAATCGCTATGTGCAATGCAGGAAGATATCAACGCTTTGCGAAGTTCTTTGGAGTCAATTACGGCTCATTTGGGGAAGGTAGAGAATGTAGTGGCTTCACATGGTGAGAGGCTCAAGGCCATTGAGAAGCAGGCCAAGCTGATACGTTCATTACAAAGAGAGGTGGGAGACAGTAATAATCGTTTTCGGAGGAATAACATAAGAATACTAGGAGTTCCTGAGGGAGCAGAGGGCTCTGATATGGTGTCCTTGTTGCAGGCTATGTGTGCTAAAGTTGCAGTTTGCTATGCTGTTCGAGATCGAGCATGCCCATAGAGTGCCTACTCAGTCCGTGGTCAAAGGCAAGCATCCACGCCCAATCATCTTGAAAGTTTTATGTTTTCAGCAAGTATTGCAAATAATGGGAGCAGCCAGAGCACTTTCAACTTTGGAATATCAGGGACATAAACTCCTGTTCTTCCTGGACTTCACGAAGGCGACGGTGGATCGGAGAAAGAGTTTTCTGGCGCTGCGTCCACGCTTGTTACAACTCCAGGCCTGTTTTGGGCTGCTCTATCCTGCCCACATGAGAGTCACGCTGCATAACCAGACCAAGACTTTTGATGATCCTGGGGAGTTATATGCTTTTCTGCAGGATATGGAATCGGCGGTGATGCAGTGAAAGTCACTTTGCAACTTCTATTTGCTACAGTTCTACGACGTTTGCTATCATGGGCGTTTGACTGGTCTGAGGTCATGTAAAGGCGACTTATTCACGCAGAAGTAACATTTAATTATGTCAAATTGCTATATACTGGGACATCCATTCTGTCTCTTTTGTAGGAGCCCCAGGGTATTATACAAAGAAGTGTGGATGCAATAGGTCATTTTACCCTTCGTGTCTGTCTTGTCCTGGTGGGTTCACCTGCTACGTTTTGTGTGTTATATAGCCCCCCTGGGTTTAGGTGGTTTTGGGGAGATGTTTTTTTCAGAATTAGTTTTTTTATGGTGAGTGATCATATGACGGGGCTGGGGCTAAAATGTGTCTCTTTTGTTGGGTTTTCTTCTTTGGGCTATAAGTACAACTAACACTCTGAGGGCGCTTAAGATGTTTCTATAATGTAAGGCTAAATGATACATTTGGTATGTTTCTGCAACATTTGACTGTCAATCTGAGCTATATTGTCAGCATCTTTCCTTTAAGATCGTTTAACTGAATGTTAAGGGCATTAACAATCCCATTAAGAGGAAAAAGTTCTTCTATATGGTAGGAAAGAAAGTGCAGACATCTTACTGCTGCAGGAGACACACTTGAATGTAAAGGAGTTGTTAAATCTAGATATAAAACCCTATTCTTTAGGGTCTTTTCAGGTGCCCATTACAACAAAAATGGGGTAGCCATCTTAGTGAGGAAAGCTATATCCCCCATGGTTCTTCAAACATCCCGTACAGATTTTAGTTTTTTTTTCCCGAGTTTCCATGGGACTTTGTTCTAGAATTAGTGAGTTTACTAGTCATGCGACTCACATTTCTGATCACTCCGCAGTCTCATTTACCCTATTTGACTCAACAAACTTTCAATAATATAACAGCAAAGTGGTCGCCGGTCTGTCTTTCTTGGTGGGGTCGTCTTGGGGCGATAAAAATGACTATCACTCCTAAGTGAATTATATAGTAGAAATGCTACTAGTCTTTCTTACAAGGAAAGTCTATCGTCAGATTGAAAGGATTCTAGTTCAATTTCTATGGAATAATATAATCCATCTAGAATTGGTCTGAGGAAACTCAAATCTAAAAAAGAGGAAAGGGGGGGTGATCTCTGATTTTCTGGCCTAGCACTGTACTTTTTTACTAAAACAAGGTTCGCGATGGGTGGAGGGGGCCATAGGTATACGCTCAGTCTGGCTTGAATTAGAAGAGAGATTAAATACTCCTTTCCCCTTGAATCTTTTCCCTGGCATGATGTCTGTTGGGAGGTTGAAGTCTCACGGGGTTTTACCGGACACTCAGAAGGTTTTTCAACAATTAGCAAATGTATTTCCTGAGGATTGCCTATCAAAATTAATACCTATCTGGCGTACTCCTTTTTAAAATCAATCAAACTTCATTCACATGGCAAAAATAATTTAGCGGGGGCATTTGGAGTGTGGGCCAACTGACAATGAATGGCAAGTGGAAACCTTTTTCCTTCTTGCAAAGTGAATTAGATTTGCCTTAATCTCTATACTTTCAGTGGACTCAGTTGAGGCATTGTATAGAGAAATCCTAATTAGATACCACATCATTGTCTGACGCGTGGGGGTTGATGAGTAAGGAAAGCTCAGTATATATGTCCTCTGGGGTGGCCTCTCAATACTATAAACTGGTGGTTCAGAACAACAGTTCTCAGGCCACTGGAGTCCATCGAGTATGGGAACATGACATTGGGGAAGTTTTTCACCGGAAACTTGGACAAAATTCTGGAGTAAGAGAAACAGGGTTTCCCAGGCTGCCTCTGTCTCACAAGCTTTATACTTCTTTGCGCATAGAGCGCACTTTGTTCTGGTAGAGGTTGCTAAATAGGATAAGGCAGCTGGGAATGAGTGTTAGTCTCGTCGAGGAGATGTCGGCACTTCGTGACATGTAGTATATGATCGTCCTAACATTCAGTCATATTGGGTTTCAATATGGAACCATATTAAAGAGGTATTGGGATTCTGGGCCACTCTCTCCTGGTCTGGGGTCATTTTTCAATCAGCAATTGACATCTCGTCATTACAGAGGGACTGTTAGTTTCATTGACTTCATGTTGGGAGTGGTCCTACATCTCGTTATTTCTAACTGAAAACATACAGCAGAGCTTAGTTGACACGAACAACAGAATCGCCTGTGCTTATGCTATAGATATGCACAAATACCATGGTGTGGCAGTTCCCTTTCACCCTCCTCTTTTCTTAAGTGGAAACTCCTACAGAATTGCATCTCTAAAGCACGATATGAGATATAGTAAGGGTTTATTAGATAAATCTTCTCATTTCTTATGTAGTGGAGTGGTTGCTCTTTTATAGCCTTTGTAAGCCTCGCAGGCTTACAGATGTTTTGTGTTTCTTTTATATAGCCCCTGATGATCGCATGATGATAGGAGGGATAGGGTGGGGTAGGCTGTAATTAGCCTTTTTCTTATCTCATGTTATAGAGAAGAATTGTGTATTTTGATTTACTGCAATTTGGTTTTCTCTTTTGTTTGTATTTTGTTGGAAAATATAAATAAATTAATTTTAAAAAAAAAACAAGAAACAGAGCACTAAAATAGATGTCAGCCACTCATGTAAGCTTAATAAAAAGCAAGAATATATTGTACATCAAAAATTTGAAACTTGGCGAATGGTCAAAAATCTGTGCTTATTGAATATTCCTAAATTTGTGGCAACATCCCCTGGCTTGATTTGTTCTGACAGTTCCCATAAATGCCATTTTTCCTATTAGTAAAGTTTTCTATCTGCCTTCTGGGAGATAAACTGAGGGCCAGAGAGAAGTTGGGGAGAAAGCAATTTCCCTTTAGATAGTCTTGATTTAATTTGACTATTGGAAAGTTGAACTGAAGAAGACATAAATAAGGTGATCTTGCTTGTGACCTTTGGAACTTTTTTTTACTAGAGCCCATTAGGGTTTTACACTTTACGCACATTTGGCATGAAAACTAATGTGCGTTACATGCAAAGCCTTCCTGGCAATTGTCGGGTGCATGGGCAGTATGTTCCCAGCAGTTACCACATGATCGCCTACCCACACTAATTGCCACATTGACAGCACATTAAATGTACCCGTGTTAGCTGCAATGTGTTCTCCATGTCTATATTCTGCCTATGCCCTGTCCATTCCCTGCCTCTTCACACAATAGGCAATTAACATGTGTTTTAGCAATGGGTAGCTGACATATGCACACAATAACAGTTACTGTAATACAGGCTGTTGCACTGCCCACCAAAACACATTTTCTACTTAGTGAAGATTTGCAAGGATGCAGTTTCTCTATGCAGCAAATTTATTTTTTTTCTTTGTAATGCCTGGTAAAGATTGATACTATTTTGATGCCTCCTAATTGTGCTTCTTTTTAGATTCTAAGAAATTAGATGGAGTCTGGGCTATTGGTTCTTCATAGATAGAGAGGTGCTAGTGAACTGGATTGGCCACTGTTGGAAACAGGATACTGGCCTTAATGGACCTTGGTCTGACCCAGTATGGTATTTCTTATGTTCTTATAAGCCAGCCAGTGAGTGAGTACAACCATTTTGTAATGTATTTTGTCAATTTCTCCATTTATAATTTTCCTTTTTCTATTGGAAGAGTGACAAAAATGGTAAAGAGAATGGAAGGATATCCCTATGAGGAGAGGCTTAAAAGACTGGGCTCTTCAACTTGGAAAAGAGACGGCTGAGGGGGGATATGATAGAGGTCTATAAATTAATGAATGGAGTGAAATGGATATATGTAGATTGGTTGTTTATGTAGAAAGACTAGAGGACACACAATGAAGCTACATTGCAACCCATTTAAGACTAATAAGAGAAAATATATTTTTACTCTACGTGTAATCAAACTCTGGAATTCATTACCGGAGGATGTAGTAAGATTAAATTAGACTTACCTGCTAATTGTAGTTCCTGGAGGAACTCCAGTCTAGTCTCGGAATCTCTGGGGTTGTCAATCTCCTCTAGCAGCTTTGGAGACTGCGAAACTTCACTCCTGTGATGTCATCGGTATATAAGGGCTGGCACCGCCTCCTCACACCAGTTTACCTATTGACAAAGCAGACGCACCGGAGCAACAAGTAAGTAGTAAATTGCAGAACTAAAATAACTGCCCCACTGAACTGTAAAGGCCTGTCGGCCCAACTATTTACAAGACATTTACCCGATAGCTACTCACAGTATGCCTTGAGATCTCCTGTCCACCATCGTGAAAATACGCTATCATGAACCCCCGCCCCCAAGAGAACTGAAAAAGTTTCTTACCAGTAATATAGCTCTTGCTTCAGGCCACAGTGTATCAATGAATTAGGGCGGGACATGGGACTAGACTGGAGTTCCTCCAGGAACTACAATTAGCAGGTAAGTCTAATTTAATCTTCCTGATCGTCCCTCCAGTCTAGTCCCGGAATCTCTGGGGATGTACCAGAGCAGTAATCACAATCAATGGGAGGGTCCTGCTAGCCCGGCCTGAAGCACTGCCGAGCCAAAACAGGTGTCTTTGTCCGCCTGGACATCCAGACGGTAATGCTTCACAAAAGGTATACAGAGACGACCACGTCGCCGCCTTACAGATTTCCACCGCCGGCACTAAACTACATTCCGCCCAAGACGTCACTTGCGCTCTAGTGGAATGAGCCCGCAGACCGTCCAGCACCTGGTGACCTCGCAATATGTATGCCGAAGCGATGGCCTCCTTCACCCAGCAAGCAATCGACCCTTTAGAAGCCGCCTCCCCTTTCCTTGCCCCTGCAAAGAGCACGAACAACCTGTCCAACCTACGGAAGGACACTGTTCAAGCAAGATACTTCTTCAAAGCCCGACGAATTTCCAAACGATGAAGCTGCTCCGCCACCTGACCCTCACCTTTGACGCGAAAAAACAGGCAAGGACACCACTTGGTTTAAATGGAAAGCCGACACTACCTTCGGCAGGAACGACGGAACGGGCCGCAAAACCACCTTAGAATCGCAGAAAGACAGAAAAGGCTCCCTACAAGACAGCGCCTGCAACTCCGAAACCCACCTAGCCGAGGCCACCGCCACCAAAAACACTACCTTCAGCGTAAGGTCTTTCAATGAAGCATCCGCTAATGGCTCAAACGGTGCCTTCCCCAAGGATTCCAAAACCAACGGCAGATCCCAAGCCGGGACCAACCTCTTACGGGGCGGCCGGAAAAGCGTGACTGCCTTCAAAAAACGCTTTATATCCGCATGAGCCCCCAGCAAGACTCCCTGCACCTTTCCTCTATAACAGGATAAGGCCGCCAATTGCACTTTCAATGAGGCTGCCGCTAGTCCCTTCTGAAATCCATCCTGCAAAAAGGAAAGAACCTGCGGAACCGAGGCCCTCAAAGGAACATAGTCCCTCTCCGCACACCAAGCCTCAAAGATACGCCACACCCTGACATATGCCAATGACGTAGACTTCCTTTGCGCCTTCAGCAAGGTAGCTATCACTGCCGCCGAATAACCTCTCGCCCTCAACCTAGCCCGCTCAATAGCCAGGCCGTAAGCGAGAATTGATCTACCTGGGGCATGCAGAGGGGCCCCTGTGTTAGCAAATCCTTGCAAATGGGAAGCTTCCAGGGCCGCCCCACCAAGAGCCTGACCACGTCCGCGTTCCACGGTCGTCGCAACCAATCCGGCGCAATTAGAATCACTCGTTCTTTGTGCCGTTCTATGTGCTGTATCACCCGACCGATCAACACCCATGGTGGAAACACATACAGCAGCTGCTCTTCTGGCCACTCCTGAATGAGAGCGTCCAGTCCTTCTGCCATCCTTTCCTTTCTTCTGCTGAAGAACCGATCGGCCTTTGCTGATTGAAAAGTCGCCATGAGATCCATTACTGGCGTTCCCCAGCACCGCACCAATATCACAAATATCTCTGGGTGCAGGACCCACTCCCCTGGGTCCACCTTTACTCGACTCAGAAAATCGGCCTCCACATTGTCCACTCCCGTGACATGTGCCGCCGACAAGGCCACCAGATGCTGTACAGCCCACTCGAACAAGCTCCCGCTTCGTCCTCCAGCGCCACGCTGCTGGTGCCCCCTTGACGATTTATATAAGCCACCACCGTGGTGTTGTCCGAGGACACTCGAATGGCCTTTTTCTGCAGATAGGGGCGCAACTCCCGCAGAGCCAGCGCCACCGCCCTCAACTCCAACTGGTTGATCGACCACGTCCTTTCCAGGTCAGACCACTGGCCGTGCACCAGATGACCTTGATAATGGGCACCCCAGCCGTACAGACTGGCATCCGTCGTCAGGGAAATCCAAGCCGGAGCTTCCAACGACATTCCTATCTCTAGACACCCTGGCCTCAACCACCAACCTAACGCCCGACGTATCCTTGGGGGACAAGCCAACCGCTGGCCCAGCGAATCCCTTTGATGCGACCACCTCCTTAACAGAGCCCGTTGCAATGGTCTTATGTGAGCCCGCACCCACGGCACCAACTCTAGGCTCGCTGCCATTGTCCCCAACACCCGCAGATAATCCCAGGCCATGGGGTACTGTTGACTGAGAAAACGACGTACCAACTGTCTGAGCCACAGCACTCGCTGCCGAGGCAGAAAAACTCGACCCATGCTCATATCAAACCGTGCTCCCAAATACTCTAGGTTCTGAGACGGCTCCAATTTGCTGTTTGCGACGTTGATCACCCAACCTAGACTCTGTAACAATGATATTACCTTGGCCGTAGCCGAAACACTTTCCGCTCTGGACTTTGCCCTGATTAACCAATCATCTAGGTATGGGTGTATCAAGACTCCTTCCTTCCGTAAGGCCGCCGCCACGACCACCATCACCTTGGTGAATGTCTGCGGCGCGGTTACCAGACCAAATGGGAGCGCCTGAAACTGGAAATGCCCCATAGGCACAACAAACCTGAGGAATTTCTGTGCTCCCATCAAATCGGAATGTGCAGATACGCCTCCAATAGGTCCAGGAACGTCAGAAACTCCTCACCGCAACAATTACTGACCTGAGGGTCTCCATCCGAAAATGAGATACGCGCAGACAGCGATTTACCCTTCTTAAATCTAGAATGGGCCACCATGTTCCTTCCTTCTTCGGTACCATAAAGTAAATGGAGTATCGACCGCAACCTAACTGGTCGGCAGGAACCGGGACAATTGCTCTGAGCCGCAGAAGCCTTTGTACCATATCCCGCACTGCCTTGCGCTTTGCTGGAGCGAAGCACGGCGATCGAACGAAAGAATCGGACACCAGTCGCTGCAGCTCCAGCGCATAACTAGAGGACAGCAACCTTGGGCCGGAAGGACCAGGGTTTCTAGTCCCACAGGTGCTCCTTGTGGTCTTGGGCAAGCCACTTAACCCTCCATAGCCCATGTTCCCTGTAAAATAGTTATCTCCAAGTTATAATGCCCTGTTCAATGTAATTTCAGTTTGTTCAATGTAAACCGCACTGATGCAGAATAGCGCGGTATATAAGAGAATGTAAATAAATAAATAAATAACCTTCCTGAATCACTTCCAACACCCACTGATCGGACGTCAGTTGGGGACAGGCAGGGTAAAAATCCCGCAGCCGACCTCCTACAGGAACTAACTCCCCCTGGACCCTCCTGACTTCATTGTGACTTCTTGAAGGCGGAGGCTGAGGACACCGCTGCAAAACCCCTGTTTGCTCCTCGAAACTCCCGAAACCCCTGGGATCTACTAGAGAAACGTCCCCGCTGCGTTTGACCCCCCCCCCCCCCCCTCGGAGGATTCAACCGGCAAAAATCTCGCTGCTGCCCCCGAGGCCTGGGAACGGAACGGCCCTGTTTCTGTTTGTCCTCTGGCAACCTACCACCCTTAGACTCTCCTAAATCCTTTACCAACTTATCTAAATCTTCTCCAAAGAGCAGCTTACCTCGGAAGGGAAGCTTACTCAACCTCGCCTTGGAAGAACCATCCGCTGCCCAATTTCATAGCCAAAGACATCTCCTCCCAGTGACTATGGAAGCCATACTGTTCGATAACCCCCAGATCAGGTCATAATGAATGTCGGCGAGCTACGCCGCCCCTGATTCCAATCTGGATGCCTCCTCGGACACCTCCTCCGAATGGTCGCCCTGAACCCGCTGCGCCCAGCGCAAGCAGGCTCTTGCCACCCAGGCCCCACAAATAGATGCCTGTAAGGATAGCGCATTAGCTTCAAAGACCTGCTTCAGCAAGGTCTCCAACTTGCGGTCTTGCGCATCTTTAAGTGCCGCTGACCCCTCCACTGGAATAGTAGTCTTTTGGTCACTGCTGACACGGCCGCATCCACCCTCGGGGCCTTAAATAACTCCCAATCCTGATCCAGAAGAGGGTAGAGCCATGCCATAACCCTCGACCCTTTAAGGGCGGCCTCCGGCATATCCCACTCTTCCTGAATCATCTCCTTATACCCTATGTACAGGAAACGCCCTCTGAGTCTTCCTAACCGCCTGTAGCAGAGGATCTTCCAAGGTCGAATCCTCTGCCGGCCGAGCGTCCGGCATATTAAGCGCCTTGAGGGACTCCGCTATGAGCACCGGTAGCTCTTCTCTGAGGAACACTCTAACTACTCACGCATGATCTTCTGGCTTCCTAATCTCACCTTCCTCTAGGTCCTCCAGGTCCCTTTCCATGTCCGCCTCACCTGATCGCACGTCTTCTGACACCACTGACTGATCTAGGCGATCCTTATCTAACCTAGATTTCTTGGCACAGACGCCCGATGCTTCCGCTAACAAAGGCAAACTCGGTCTCTTCTGCCCTAGCCCAGCCCCTGAGGCACTTGCTGTCGGCACCGCATGAGAGCCAACCAATGTCTTCTGGAGCAGTGCCATGAAATCCGTCGAGAAAATGGACACTAAACTTCCCGCTACAGGCTGCTGAGAAAGCTGGAGCTCTGGCCCTGAAGCTGCGCTGAGCCCCGGCTCCATAGTAGACAGGGATGGGAGAATAGGCGCCATCACCTCCTCCAAACTTTCATGCCCCCCAGCTTCTGCTGCGGGGTCTAACTCCCTGGCCTCCAATTCTGGAGCGCAGCCCCTACAAACACCATCTTGTGACACTGAACTTCTCTTAGCCCCACACAAGAGGTAGAGCTGCTTGGAAGGCATGCTGTGTTGGGAAACACGCAGCAAACTCCTCACAAAAGAAAATTTTTTTTCTTCTAACCACTTCAGAATCGCGCCCCCCCCCCCCCCCCCAGCGAAACCCTGAAGAAAATAACCAAAAACGAGGCTCCTAGACTGAATTAAGGTGCGCCAAAGCCAGGCAAATTAAACCGGCGATTTTCCCGCTCCTAGCACACGCGGTCAGGTCTGCCTCTGCAAAAACCGCCGATTCCCGCCGAAAATGGCCACTTACCTCAAACGCCTCCTGCGGATTGAAAGCAAATGCTGTTCCTGCTCTGTTCTTCACCTCCTCTTCAGCTGTAAAAACAGAGTTCGCGATCCGGTGCCCCAAACAGTGAAAAATCAGCTGAGACTACACACGCTAGCTCTAAGCGCCGGCAGGCAATGCATCCGCACGCGCTGAGCACAGCAGTCATCCGGATCCTGTCCCTTCTCAACCGGGATGGTAACCGAGCGCTGGTCCTCTCCCTGCAGCCCAATAAAAGCAAAACTCTGGCTTCTGACTGCCTCCCAAAGAAATAGAAATAAGGGAGGGGAGCAGAGGACCTCAGGGCAATGGAAAGCAGCTTACCCCCCACCACTGCAGGCAGAGAAATTTAAACCAGCTTTCCCCTTCTCCTTTTTTTTTTTTTTTCAAATTCCTCCTTTCCTACCACTCTAATTAATCGTTTCTCTAGTGAGCCCTAAAACCCCTGGGCTCACCACTCCTCTAGCTGCTTTGGAGACTGATAAACTGGTGTGAGGAGGTGGTGCCAGCCCTTATATACCGATGACATCACAGGAGTGAAGTTTCTCAGTCTCCAAAGCTGCTAGAGGAGGTTGACAACCCCAGAGATTCCGGGACTAGACTGGAAGGACGATCAGGAAGAGCTGTTAGCGTAGCTGGGTTTAAAAAAGATTTGGACAAGTTCCTGGAGGAAAGGTCCATATACCATTATTAAAGCATATCCGTGAAATTCACTCCTTACCCTAGGATGAGCATTGTGGAACCTGTGTGCCTCTTCGGGAACCTGACAGGCACTTGTGGCCAGGATTGGCCACTTTTGGAAATAGGATACAGGGCTTGATGGACCTTGGTCTGATCCAGTAAGGCATTTCTTATATGCTTATGTTCTTATTAATGACCTGTTTTTCCAGATTTTCATTTTGGATCTCCTCTTATTCTGGACTGTTTTTGAAGAGCATGAAACATATTGCTTTTCATTTTTGTCTAAAATTGTTTGTTGTTGTTAAGTTGTTGTTAAGTGCCGTCGAGTCGGAGTCGACTCATGGCGACCCTCTGGATAGCTATCCTAAATTGTGTTCGGTCTTCAGTCAGGCGGCTCATTGACGACAGACTGGTACCCGTAGCTGCTGTTATTGTAGCGATCCATCTCATTGCTGGCCTTCCTCTTTTGCGTTGACCTTCTATCTTGCCAAGCATGATGTCTTTCTCTAATGATCTCTCTCTTCGCATGATGTGTCCGAAGTATGAAAGTCGAAGTCTTGTCATCTGAGCTTCTAAAGAAAGCTTAGGTTTGATCTCCTCTAGTACCGACTGGTTTGTTCTTCGGGCAGTCCATGGTATACACAGTATTCGCCGCCAGCACCATAATTCAAAGGCATCAATTTTCTTCCTGTCTGTCTTTTTCACTGTCCAGCTTTCACATCCATATGATGTTATTGAAAATACCATGGCTTGAACAAGTCGAATCTTTGTATGGAGAGAGACATCTCTGCTCTTGAGAATCTTATCTAGGTCTTTCATAGCCATTCTGCCAAGAGCAATGCGTCGTCTGATTTCTTGACTGCTTGTTGCTTCTTTATTGATAGTTGATCCAAGTAGGTTAAAGTTGTTCACGATTTCAATTTCTTCTCCTTCAACGATGAACCTGTTGATTATGCCAGTTGTCATGATCTTTGTCTTCTTTACATTAAGGTGCAGGCCCATTTTGAGACTATGTTCTTTGATTGTGAGAAGCAAATGTTTCAGATCATCTTCGCTTTCAGCCAGTAATGTGGTATCATCAGCATAGCGAAGGTTGTTGATGAGTCTTCCACCAATCTTCACACCTCTGTTGTCTTCATACAGTCCTGCTTCTCTGATGATTTGTTCTGCATATAAATTAAACAGGTAGGGGGAAAGTATGCAGCCTTGTCTTACACCTTTGCTTATTTTAAACCATTCTGTTTCTCGTTGTTCCGTTCGAACTGTTGCTTCTTGATTAATGTACAGATTACGCAAGAGAACGATCAGGTGTTCTGGTATACCCATGCTTCTTAATGTGGCCCAGAGTTTCTCATGGTTTACACAGTCAAAAGCCTTGCTATAGTCGATAAAGCACAAATAGATATCCTTTTGGTATTCTTTAGTCTTTTCAAGGATCCATCTCACATCCGCAATGATGTCTCTCGTTCCTCGCCCTTTCCTGAACCCTGCTTGCACTTCAGGTAGTTCTTGTTCTAGGTATGGCTGTAGTCTCTTTTGAATAATCTTCAGTAGAATCTTGCTGGCATGTGGGATCAGAGCGATTGTGCGATAATTTCCACAGTCGGTTGGATCACCTTTCTTTAGTATTGGTATAAACACAGATCTTTTCCAGTCAGTTGGCCATGATGTTGTCTTCCATATTTCTTGGCAGAGCCTTGTAAGTACGGTAACAGCTGCATCAGATTGCTGCAATACTTCTATGGGAATGCTATCAATGCCTGGTGCTTTGTTCTTTGATAAGGCTTTCAATGCTGCTTCAACTTCTTCTTTCATCACCAATGGTTCCTGATCATAAGGTATAGGTTGAAACGGCTGTTGGTCCACTTGATCTTTATCATATAAAAACTCTGTATATTCCTTCCACCTTTTCTTGATCTTCTCAGAATCATTCAACATAGAACCTTGAGCATCTTGTAACATTCCAATTCGAGGCTGGAACTTTTTCTTTAACTCTCGCAGCTTTAGGAAAGCCGATCTTGTTCTTCCTCTAATAGTTTCTGCTTCTATTTCCTTGCAAGTGTCATTGTAGTACTTTTCCTTGTCCTGTCTTGCTGCACGTTGGAAATCTCTGTTGAGTTCTGCGATTGTCTTTCTTTCTCCTTTGGCTTTAGCTTCTCTGCGTTTCTGGGCAATTTTCAGAGTTTCTTCCGTCATCCATTTTGGCCGTTTTTGCTTTTTCACCTTTTGTAGAGTCTTCTCGCTTTCTTCCAGCACAACCTTCTTGATGTCATTCCATAACTCTTCCGGAGCTCTGTCATTTGTATCTAAAGCAGCAAATCGATTTTGCAGGCAGTCTTTAAATTCCAGTGGTATATTCTCAAGGTCATATTTTGGTGCATTCATGAGTGGTTTGCTCTTTTTCAACTTTAGCTTAAGTTTGCATACTAGTAGTTGATGATCTGTACCACAGTCAGCTCCAGGTTTTGTCTTTGTTGATGTTACAGAGCTTTTCCATCGTTGACTTCCACAGATGTAGTCAATTTGATTTTTATACAATCCATTGGGTGAAGTCCATGTGTACAGTCGTCGCTTGTGTTGCTGGAAGAAGGTGTTTGAGATGAATAGATCATTGGTCTTGCAGAAATCTATCAATCTTTCTCCAGCTTCATTTCTGTTGCCAAGTCCATATTTTCCAACTACTTTGCCTTCTTCTTTGTTGCCAACTTTTGCGTTCCAGTCACCCATGACTATCAGGATATCCTGTTTGCATGTTCTGTCAATTTCAGCTTGTACTTGTTCATAGAACTCTTCAATTTCATTCTCTTCTGCAGCTGTTGTTGGGGCATATACTTGAATTATAGTTGTGTTGATAGGCAATCCTCGTAGACGAATAGAGATTAAGCGTTCGCTGACTGCGTTGTATTTCATTACAGTTCTTGCAAGTTTCTTCTTTATTATAAATGCAACACCATTTCTTCTTTGTTTTTCATTTCCAGCATAGTAGACCATGTGATCATCTGATGCAAAGTGCCCGATGCCAGTCCATTTCAGTTCGCTGACACCCAACAGATCAAGTTGTACACGTTCCATTTCATTCTTGACCACCTCCAACTTCCCTTGGTTCATGCTTCGTACGTTCCATGTTCCAATGTGTAAGACATCTTTAGACTCCTTCCTTCCGTAAGGCCGCCGCCACGACCACCATCACCTTGGTGAATGTCTGCGGCGCGGTTACCAGACCAAATGGGAGCGCCTGAAACTGGAAATGCCCCATAGGCACAACAAACCTGAGGAATTTCTGTGCTCCCATCAAATCGGAATGTGCAGATACGCCTCCAATAGGTCCAGGAACGTCAGAAACTCCTCACCGCAACAATTACTGACCTGAGGGTCTCCATCCGAAAATGAGATACGCGCAGACAGCGATTTACCCTTCTTAAATCTAGAATGGGCCACCATGTTCCTTCCTTCTTCGGTACCATAAAGTAAATGGAGTATCGACCGCAACCTAACTGGTCGGCAGGAACCGGACAATTGCTCTGAGCCGCAGAAGCCTTTGTACCATATCCCGCACTGCCTTGCGCTTTGCTGGAGCGAAGCACGGCGATCGAACGAAAGAATCGGACACCAGTCGCTGCAGCTCCAGCGCATAACTAGAGGACAGCAACCTTGGGCCGGAAGGACCAGGGTTTCTAGTCCCACAGGTGCTCCTTGTGGTCTTGGGCAAGCCACTTAACCCTCCATAGCCCATGTTCCCTGTAAAATAGTTATCTCCAAGTTATAATGCCCTGTTCAATGTAATTTCAGTTTGTTCAATGTAAACCGCACTGATGCAGAATAGCGCGGTATATAAGAGAATGTAAATAAATAAATAAATAACCTTCCTGAATCACTTCCAACACCCACTGATCGGACGTCAGTTGGGGACAGGCAGGGTAAAAATCCCGCAGCCGACCTCCTACAGGAACTAACTCCCCCTGGACCCTCCTGACTTCATTGTGACTTCTTGAAGGCGGAGGCTGAGGACACCGCTGCAAAACCCCTGTTTGCTCCTCGAAACTCCCGAAACCCCTGGGATCTACTAGAGAAACGTCCCCGCTGCGTTTGACCCCCCCCCCCCTCGGAGGATTCAACCGGCAAAAATCTCGCTGCTGCCCCCGAGGCCTGGGAACGGAACGGCCCTGTTTCTGTTTGTCCTCTGGCAACCTACCACCCTTAGACTCTCCTAAATCCTTTACCAACTTATCTAAATCTTCTCCAAAGAGCAGCTTACCTCGGAAGGGAAGCTTACTCAACCTCGCCTTGGAAGAACCATCCGCTGCCCAATTTCATAGCCAAAGACATCTCCTCCCAGTGACTATGGAAGCCATACTGTTCGATAACCCCCAGATCAGGTCATAATGAATGTCGGCGAGCTACGCCGCCCCTGATTCCAATCTGGATGCCTCCTCGGACACCTCCTCCGAATGGTCGCCCTGAACCCGCTGCGCCCAGCGCAAGCAGGCTCTTGCCACCCAGGCCCCACAAATAGATGCCTGTAAGGATAGCGCATTAGCTTCAAAGACCTGCTTCAGCAAGGTCTCCAACTTGCGGTCTTGCGCATCTTTAAGTGCCGCTGACCCCTCCACTGGAATAGTAGTCTTTTGGTCACTGCTGACACGGCCGCATCCACCCTCGGGGCCTTAAATAACTCCCAATCCTGATCCAGAAGAGGGTAGAGCCATGCCATAACCCTCGACCCTTTAAGGGCGGCCTCCGGCATATCCCACTCTTCCTGAATCATCTCCTTATACCCTATGTACAGGAAACGCCCTCTGAGTCTTCCTAACCGCCTGTAGCAGAGGATCTTCCAAGGTCGAATCCTCTGCCGGCCGAGCGTCCGGCATATTAAGCGCCTTGAGGGACTCCGCTATGAGCACCGGTAGCTCTTCTCTGAGGAACACTCTAACTACTCACGCATGATCTTCTGGCTTCCTAATCTCACCTTCCTCTAGGTCCTCCAGGTCCCTTTCCATGTCCGCCTCACCTGATCGCACGTCTTCTGACACCACTGACTGATCTAGGCGATCCTTATCTAACCTAGATTTCTTGGCACAGACGCCCGATGCTTCCGCTAACAAAGGCAAACTCGGTCTCTTCTGCCCTAGCCCAGCCCCTGAGGCACTTGCTGTCGGCACCGCATGAGAGCCAACCAATGTCTTCTGGAGCAGTGCCATGAAATCCGTCGAGAAAATGGACACTAAACTTCCCGCTACAGGCTGCTGAGAAAGCTGGAGCTCTGGCCCTGAAGCTGCGCTGAGCCCCGGCTCCATAGTAGACAGGGATGGGAGAATAGGCGCCATCACCTCCTCCAAACTTTCATGCCCCCCAGCTTCTGCTGCGGGGTCTAACTCCCTGGCCTCCAATTCTGGAGCGCAGCCCCTACAAACACCATCTTGTGACACTGAACTTCTCTTAGCCCCACACAAGAGGTAGAGCTGCTTGGAAGGCATGCTGTGTTGGGAAACACGCAGCAAACTCCTCACAAAAGAAAATTTTTTTTCTTCTAACCACTTCAGACTCGCGGGGGCGGGCCCCCCCCCCCCCCCCCCCAGCGAAACCCTGAACAAAATAACCACAAACGCCGCTCCTAGCCAGAATTAAGGTGCGCCAAAGCCAGGCAAATTAAACCGGCGATTTTCCCGCTCCTAGCACACACGCGGTCAGGACTGCCTCTGCAAAAACCGCCGATTCCCGCCGAAAATGGCCACTTACCTCAAACGCCTCCTGCGGATTGAAAGCAAATGCTGTTCCTGCTCTGTTCTTCACCTCCTCTTCAGCTGTAAAAACAGAGTTCGCGATCCGGTGCCCCAAACAGTGAAAAATCAGCTGAGACTACACACGCTAGCTCTAAGCGCCGGCAGGCAATGCATCCGCACGCGCTGAGCACAGCAGTCATCCGGATCCTGTCCCTTCTCAACCGGGATGGTAACCGAGCGCTGGTCCTCTCCCTGCAGCCCAATAAAAGCAAAACTCTGGCTTCTGACTGCCTCCCAAAGAAATAGAAATAAGGGAGGGGAGCAGAGGACCTCAGGGCAATGGAAAGCAGCTTACCCCCCACCACTGCAGGCAGAGAAATTTAAACCAGCTTTCCCCTTCTCCTTTTTTTTTTTTTTTTCAAATTCCTCCTTTCCTACCACTCTAATTAATCGTTTCTCTAGTGAGCCCTAAAACCCCTGGGCTCACCACTCCTCTAGCTGCTTTGGAGACTGATAAACTGGTGTGAGGAGGTGGTGCCAGCCCTTATATACCGATGACATCACAGGAGTGAAGTTTCTCAGTCTCCAAAGCTGCTAGAGGAGGTTGACAACCCCAGAGATTCCGGGACTAGACTGGAAGGACGATCAGGAAGAGCTGTTAGCGTAGCTGGGTTTAAAAAAGATTTGGACAAGTTCCTGGAGGAAAGGTCCATATACCATTATTAAAGCATATCCGTGAAATTCACTCCTTACCCTAGGATGAGCATTGTGGAACCTGTGTGCCTCTTCGGGAACCTGACAGGCACTTGTGGCCAGGATTGGCCACTTTTGGAAATAGGATACAGGGCTTGATGGACCTTGGTCTGATCCAGTAAGGCATTTCTTATATGCTTATGTTCTTATTAATGACCTGTTTTTCCAGATTTTCATTTTGGATCTCCTCTTATTCTGGACTGTTTTTGAAGAGCATGAAACATATTGCTTTTCATTTTTGTCTAAAATTGTTTATTAATGAATAATGATGTAATTATATATGAGGTGACTATAATATTTTGCATGGAAGAGCCTCCCAGTGGAGGCAAAAACACTAGCAGAATTAAAGAAGGCATGGGATAAGCATAGAGGATCTTTCGTTATGAAGGAGTGAAAGGCCTACAGCAACACAGCAGGAATTGCATTGGGTAGAGGGGCTCTTCTGCCCACATGCTGTATGTTCCACTGAAATCAGAGGATATGACCAGAATTCTTCAACCCTGGCTTTCTGAAAAGAGATTCAAATATATAAGAAGAAAGAAAACATGGCAGCAGCTTTTAAATGTACACTGTGCCTTCCAAAATAACATATTTATGGACTTGTTATAGCTGCTTCTATATCTTTACGGTATCCATCTAACCTTCAATAACCTTTCATTTTGATCTGCCAATTGCCCATGGACTATAAAACATCTTAGTCTAATTAGCTGGGGGCGGGAAGCGAACAGAGGGTTGTTCCAGCTTTCAGTAAGGAATGTGATACACTGGCAATATGAAAAGAGTTAAACCTCTTTCAGTAATTACACAGCTGCCTCAGGGTCAGAGCAAGGAGCAATTTATCTTTTACATTGTTTCCAAGAACACTGCCGAGTTTATAGTCAGCTGTTCAGTTATAAACAGGATAAATTTAGTGATGAAATGCAGAACACTACTTCATTTTGATAAGATAAATAAACTAAAAAATCTTTACAACAAATTCCAAGTTTCTATCTAGAATTTTTGTCTTTATAGAATGGCGTGAGTGGAGGCGTAGCCTAGAGGTTAGAGCAGGAGATCCCAACCTAGGATGTGAGATGGACTTTCAGGGGCTGCGACAAAGAGTGGTTTGTGTCCCTTAGTGATGAGTCACAAGTCATCACTCAGCCAGCTGCCAGTGTACCTTGAGCAATGGTAGTAGGTGGTTGTGTTGCATAGAGAGTAGTATCGTTGTTTATTTAATCAAACAGAAAGAATAACAGAATTGACATATAAGTAAAGTAAGTAACTGATTGTCAGAGTATTGCTTTTAAAATCATAATAGCGCAACATCTGACATAATCATTGTATATTGTTTCACTCATAAATTCACGGTTGCGAGAGTTCGTTAAGTACTTCACCCCTTGGGGCCTCTCAGCTCGCCTGTCGCCTCTGCTCACATGCCCCTTGATATTACTTTTGTAGGGGTTGCGAACAGAGACAGCTCAAGGCAATTTGCTGCCTGAGGTGAAGGATGAGATGGCACCCCCCCCCCCCCTTAGAGAGGGGCGGGGCTTTTTCAAAACTCCAATCAGGGACTGAACAAACCAAAAAGCTGATTAGATTATATGGAGGACATGCAAGATGTTTGCACATCAAGGAACTAAAAGAGAGCGAGAACCACAGCACAGTTTATAAAACTAAATTATAACTCATTTCTATTTTGTTATAAACTGCGTTATGGTTATTGCTTTTTATTTTTCAGCATATATTTTGCATCCACAGAACCCCCTTCAACAGTGGTTGCAGAGCAGAACCAGGACATTCACCCACAGAACTCAATATCTTAAAAAAAAAATCTGATTCTGATCATCTCATTAACAACAACAAACATTCTCCAGTACCAGGCATATTGTGAACTAATACAAAACCCTACAACAAAGTCACTGAGTTTCTATAGAGCAAATCTACCATACCATACCATATCAGCAGCAACTTCTAAAACTCACATAAGGAGCCCATCCAAAAAAAGCATCACTGTAAATACTACAGTGGGCCCTGGAACATCCATACACCTATTTGAAAAGGTGAAAAATTACTACAGTACAGTATAGATCTTTATGTACAAACTCCATGTTAACAGAACACCTGACCTCAGTCACACACTCAGTACACAGACTCTCATCAAGTACAGAATAAGTGACTTACAATCTAAAGTAAAAATAAAAATATGTAGACAAAATTTAAACTGAAACCTCAAGAAGCCAGACTCCTCAAGCAGTGGAACATCAGGTAAATAAGAGATGCAGGTCCCCCATACAGTGTAAAATATAAAGATAACACAAAGTCCAATCACTAAAATGAAATACAATTATTTTTTCTACCTTTATTGTCTGACCATTTTATTCTCTGATCATACTGGTCCTGATCTGAGGCTTCTGCTTTCCTGTCTTCTCTTAGCTCTCTTTCTGTGGTCTATGGTCCATCTGCCATTTCTTATCTCTTCTTTTGTTTTCTTCACTTCTTTCCATCAGCCTATTTTCAGTCCCAGTAACCCTTCCCAGTATCAGCCCCTTTCCAGTCCTCCCTTCCAGTACCTTCCAATCCCAACTTGCATTCCTATGACTGCCACTGGTCTCCATTCCCTTCCAGTCCCCCTCTTTCCCCACTGTCCAGTCCCTTCTAGTCCAATTACAATGGCAGGCCCTCTCAGCATCCACTCCCTTCCAGTTCCATTCTCCCATCCCCTCGCATCAGCCCATTTGTAGCCCTAGCTCCCAGTTTTCTTCCAGGGCCATCAGCTCTATCCTCCTCTCCCCACCATCAGCACATTCCCAGTTGAATCCTCCCAATCAGCTCACTTCCAGTGCTAGTCCCCCCTCAACCCCATTACCAGTGCTAGCCTCCCCTAATCAGCCCATTACCAGTCCTAGCCTCCCCTAATCAGCTCAGTTCCAGTGCTAGTCCCCCCTCAGCCCATTACCAGTGCTAGCCCCCCTAATCAGCCCATTACCAGTCTCAGCCCCTCCCCCCCCGATCAGTCCATTCCCAGTCCTAGCCTTTCCTAATCAACCCATTACCACTCCTAGCCCCCCTCCCCGGTCTGCCCATTACCAGTGCTAGCCCCCCCCCCAATCAGCCCATTATAATCCTAACCCGTACTGTCTCTCCCCTTTGTTCAGCATTTATCCCCTGTCTGTCCAGTATGTCCCCCTATCTCTCCCCTTTGTCTAGTACTTGTCCCCTTGTCTCCCCCTTTGTCCAGTATGTCCCCGTTTTCCCCTTTGTCCAGCATTTTCCCCCTGTCTCTCCCCTTTGTCCAGCATTTATCCCCTGTCTGTCCAATATGTCCCTCTGTCTCGCCCCTTTGTCCAGCATTTGTCCCCCTGTCTCTCCCCTTTGCTAACTACTTATCCCTGTCTCCCCCTTTATCCAGCACTTGTCACCCTGTCTCCCCCTTTGTCCAGCATGTCCCCTGTCTCCCCCTTTATCCAGCACTTGTCCCCCTGTCTCCCCCTTTGTCCAGCATGTCCCCATCTCCCCCCTTTGTCCAGCACTTGTCTCCCTGTCTCCCCTTTGTTCTGCATATCCCCTGTCTCTCCCTTTAGCACTTGTCCCATCTCCCCCTTTGTCCAGCATCATGTCCCCTTTGTCCAGCACTTGTCCCCCCATCTCCCCCTTTTTCCAGCACTTGTCCACTGTCTCCCCCCTTTGTCCAGCATGTCCCCTGTCTCCCCCTATGTACAACACTTGTCCCCGTCTTCCCCTTTGTCCAGCATGTCCCGTGTCTCCCCCTTTGTCCAGCATCATGTCCCCTATCTCCCCCTTTGTCCAGCAATTGTCCCCATCTCCCCCTTTGCCCAGCATGTCCCCTGTCTCCCCCTTTATCCAGCACTTGTCCCCTGTCTCCCCCTTTGTCCAGCATGTCCCCATCTCCCCCTTTGTCCAGCACTTGTCTCCCTGTCTCCCCTTTGTTCTGCATATCCCCTGTCTCTCCCTTTAGCACTTGTCCCGTCTCCCCCTTTGTCCAGCATCATGTCCCCTGTCTCCCCCTTTGTCCAGCACTTGTCCCCACATCTCCCTCTTTGTCCAGCACTTGTCCCCTGTCTCCCCCCTTTGTCCAGCATGTCCCTTGTCTCCCCCTATGTACAACACTTGTCCCCCTGTCTTCCCCTTTGTCCAGCAATTGTCCCCGTCTCCCCCTTTGTCCAGCATGTCCCCTGTCTCCCCCTTTGTCCCGCCTGTCACTCACCTTTGTTTCTTCTTGTTGTCATCCTCATGTCCCAATTCGCTCCACCTGCACCTCTCATCCGCCGGCCGCGGGAGCACTCTGGCTGTTTTAATTTTAGATTTTGCCACCTTTGCCTTGCCTCTGCCTTCCCGCCATGTTTTTTTCCCCAAGAAATGCTTGCAGCAAAAAACAGAAAGCGGTGGGAAGGCAGAGGCAGGGCAGAGGCAGCAAAATCTAAAATTAAAACAACCGGAATGCCGCTGCCGCCACTGCACAAATCAGCATGATCGCTTGCAGTTGCAAGCAATCAGGCTGATTTGTCCGACGCCGGTGGCACTCCGGCTCTGTTTTAATTTTAGATTTGTGGTAAATCGGAGGCAGGCCAGAGGCTGCAAAATCTAAAATTAAAACAGAGGCGGAGTGCTGGTGTCGGAAGTGCTGCCCCTGTCGGAGTGCCGCCTGAGGCGATTGCCTCAGGTGGCCTAATGGAAGAACTGCCCCTGGGTGCGAACATTAATCAAACATTTCCTAGGGATGTGGTATATAGAAAAGGTTGGGAACCATTGGGTTAGAGCAACTGCTTAGGATCCAGAAGATCAAGATTCAGTTCCCACTGGCACTCCTTGTGACCATGGGCAAGTCACCTTTACCCTCCTTTGCCTCGGAAGACAGGGCCTGTCAATCTACTTCCAGCAATACATTGCCAAGAAAACCCAGAGGCAGTTGGGTCATCAGGACTCAGCAGTGACTTCATGACACTAAAAAAAAATGGAGCAGTTTAATACTACTGATAAAATAAGAGACAAGCACATAATTCAGAACACATTTCTGTTTATAATACGTTATAGGTCAGTCTCATAGCTAAATGGTTGCATTTTGGCTCAGCATTCAAATCAAATAGTTAGAATTTACATACAGATATTACTTGAATATACACAGTTAATTACAACTTCTGACTGAGGTACAGCAATGGCAGGTATGGAATAGATAGATGTGAAATAGTGTTTCAGAAACTGGGTTCTATTTAGCTAGCATTCACATCACGGTCAGTCACAATCTGCTGTAATTTAACTGGCATATAACTACATTAATTCATTCATTTCTCTGGGTATTTTACATGTCCCTGAATACATTATGGTAATAATAAGATATAATAACATATCCAACAGCACATTTAAAGTATTAGGCATGTGCCGTAGTTTTCATACGAAAGGAAAAATCAATGAAAATCACGATTTTCGGTTCGCCCTGAAGTTAACTTACCAAGCATGCATGCTCAAGAAATATATATATACAGGGTGACCCAAAAAAAGTGAGCACATCAAGTAAATTAAAAGCTTAAATAGTTTACTTATTTACCTTTTTAGCTATATAATGTCTTTATTTCAACAATTTCCGGTCGCCATCTTTGTTTTTTTAATTTGTCAATCGTTTACATCTGTCTTTTTGAATTTTTAAATAACTTATATGCTACGAGATGTTCTCACTTTTTTTGGGCCACCATTCATGAACTTTATTTTCATTGTGCACTCGATCAAACACACAGGAGACTATCTGCGGGAGGTTAGATGTCAAGCAGGGGTGACCAGCCACCAGCATAAGGCCGTTGAGCCAATCATGTTGCAGATCCTTAACAGGCAGCCAGAGAAATGTATCCTGCCTGAGTTTTACAAATCCCATGGCTGATGAGGTCACAGCAGGGCAGGAGCACACAGCATAGCCCAAGTTCCAGAAAACCATTTTGTCTCTGACTTTCAGAGAGTAAGGAAGGAATACTGGCTGGAGTTTAGGTTTGGAAAGGAGAAAAAAATAGCTTGACTGGGGCTGACTGGGGTTTAGGTTTAGAAAGGAGAAAAATATAGCAAGTTGGTTGTGGCTGTCCAAGACTAAGGACTGGAAATGAAAGAAAAACACAGACAGCGTTAAATTGGACTTTCAGTCACTCAGGAGGGAGTGGTGTTGGGCCTTGCTTGCTACTTGAAAGCACAAAAAGAAAAGATTCAGAAGAAAAAAAAAAAACAGCTTGAGAGTGTTCTTCCCTCTTTCTGGACCCGATTCCCTCTCCGGCTCTCCCCATATGTCCTGATACTCAGGATGGGGAGAGCAGGTAGGAGGGGGAGGGATCGGGGTGGAGAGAAGGCAGGCCAGCCCGGTAGCACATACAGGGCCGATTCAGGTCCCATGGGGGACATGCTGCTTTTTCCACCTCAAAGGTGGAATAAGCAGCACTTTTGGCAAAATTGGGGCCATGGATCCCCCCGGGGCCTGGGCTGGGTGTGGGGTCCTCGCCTCCCAATCCACGCCACGGCAGGCCAGTCTTGGGTCGGGAGGCAGGGAAAAGGGGGGCCAGAGCCGTGGAAGTCAGGGGCACCTGCAAGGAGGATGTCCCCACAGGCAGCAGGGGCATGCCGGGCCATCCTCGGGTCCGATTCTGGCCACCACAGGAACGTTTTGTTTCCACATCCAGAATCAGGTCCAAATGGGCCTGTCTTGCTTGGGGCAGTCTGGATAGCCCAGATGTGCCTCTCTATGAATTGGGCTCAATCTGATATACAGTAGGGATCAAGAACACCTTATATGACTAATTCTTTTCTTACCTTACTAGATGTACCCATGTAGTCAAAACAAAAAATTTAGTATCTCCAACTTACCCACTTACATCTAGTGTTCCCCAAGGAACAATTCTAGCTCTGGCATTATTCAATATTTTTCTCTCCCTTTTAGGTACTTTAATTCAGTCTTTGAAATTCTGCAGATATTTTTTTGCTGATGATATTTGGGTCGTTTATTTTACAAATAATTTAATCTAAATCCTTCTCCATTAAACAATGATCTTATCCTAATTTCTTAATGGCTGGTTAAACACTCTGGGCCTGCTTCTGTCCAGACATAGATCAGAATCGCGAACAAGCATGTACATGGAGGCTGGGACTGCGATTCAGTCACGGCCTGCATGTACATTAGTAGCCCAACTAACTTAGTCAGGGCTTTTAAATGGAGCCACAGCGCCATAGCGTCATGTTGCTATGGCACTGTGGCTCCATTTAAAAAACGTGATGCTGGCCGCCCTGTTAAAGTGTTTATTCCCTGCAGCCTGACCCCTGATCCAGCCTCCTAAGGCCAGGGTCTGGCTGTGGGGAATAAACCCTAGCCCCCCCCCTCCCCCGCCCCATCCACGCCCCAGCAGCTTAAAAAAAAGCTATTCCACCTCGGAGGTGGAATAACTTCCCTGGACATTTCGCCAGCCCCGGACATACAGGGCTGACATTAGAATCGGCTCTGTGCATTCAGGGCCGGCAACTGCCCACTGCCCACTCACTCTCTGTCCCCAGACTGCCCCTTCCCCATCCCCATCTAACTTCCCCGCACAACCGGTGGGAAAGTTATGCAGGGGCAGGAGAAGCCACGGCTAGCGGGGATGGACGTCCCATCGGGTCGTCCATCCCCGCTATTCGTGACTCAGAATACCCCCCTCTATGAAATTAAATCCATCTAAATGTAAAGCTATATGGATAACTCCTCAGCCACCATTTCCAAACATATCTCGGGTTATAGACAACTGTACCATTCCTCTAACAGACTGTATAACATACTTAGATTGTGATTCATTTCTTACATTTCAGCCACAAATATCTTCAGTTATCAAACCATCCTAAGTACGTAAGAACAAAAGAACTGCCATACTGGGTCATAACAAAGGTCCATCAAGCCCCAATGTCCTGTTTCAAACAGTGGCCAATCCAATTCAGAAGTACCTGACAAATCCCAAAAGTAGCCATTTCCTTGCTACTTATCCACAAGGATAAGCAGTGCTTTTCTCTTGGACGCTTTATGGACTTTTCCTCCAGGAATTTATCCAAACTTTCTTTAAACCCAGCTATACTATCTGCTTTTACTACATCTTCTAGCAATGAGTTCCAAAGGCTAATTATATGTTGAGAGAAAAAATATTTTCTCCTATCTATCATGTAGCTTCATGGTATGTCCCCTAGTCCCTGCGCCTACCTGTTTCACTCCACTCAGGATTTTATAGACCTCTATAATATCTCCCCCCCTCAGGTGTCTCTTCAACACTCTGAAGAACCCTAACTTCTTTAGACTTTCCTTTGAGATGAAAAGACCAAAACTGCATACAATACTAAAGGTGTGATCATACGATGGAACGATACAGAGGCATTACGATATCCTTTGTTTTAATTTTCTATTCCTTTCCTAATGATTCCTAAAGATTACAATGTATTGTCTACGATCACACTCAGATCATTTTCTTGGGTGGCAACTCCTAACATGGCATCTATCATTGTGTACCTATAGTTTGGGTTATTCTTCTCTACATGCATTACTTTACATTTGTCCACATTAAATTTCACCTGCCATTTGGATGCCCAGTCTCACAAAGTCCTCCTGCAGTTTTTCAAAATCCACGTGCGATTTAACAGCTCTGAATAATTTGGTGTCATCTGCACAGTGCATTACTTCTAGCAAAAACAGTGCCGGTACTCATATGCAGGCCTCTTTCATTAATACATGAGTATCATGTGTCAATTTTAACAGGCAATGAGAAAAGTGACGGTACTTAATACCACAGAATAAAAAGCCCTGCATCTCGAATTTAATCACTCCACTTATTGTTCCCAATTCAGGATTATTTATAAATATGCTAAAAAGCACCAGTCCCAATGCAGATCCTTGAGGTACTCTACTATTCACTTGCATTGAGAAAATTGACCATTTATACCCTACTCTCTGTTTTCTATCTCTTAACCAATTTCCAGTCTACAACAAGACATCTCTCCTATGCCGCAATTTTTTAGCTTTGTTCCATTAAACCACATCTGTCCAAGTGTCCAATAATTTCATTCTTAATAATGATCGCCACTATTTTACTTGGCATCACCATTAAGCTCACTGATCTGTAGTTTCCTGATCACTCCTAAAGCCCTTTTTAAAAATAGGCGTAACATTGGCAACCCTCCAATCTTTTGGTACTATAGATGATTTTAATGATAGGTTTAAAATCAGCAATAGTAGCTCTGCAATTTCATCTTTGAGTTCTCTCAGCACTCTTGGGTGTACCATCCAGTCCAGGTGATTTGCTGCTCTTTCATGTATTAATTTGTTCTATCACATCTTCCAGGTTCACTGAAATTTCATTAAGTACTTCTGACTCATCACAGTTAAATAAGCTTTTTGCCATGAGTTGCTTCCTCATATCTTCCTCCATACAAATCAAAGCAAAGAATCCATTTAATCTCTCAGCTATGGCCTTGTGAGTGCCCCTTTTACCCCTTAATCACCTGTTTAGGATTCGCCCTTCCTAATTCCCTCCTCCCTCTTTCTTACTTTCTATCCTATTAAATTTTTGGCGTTCTTTTCCAGTTTCTATTTCTTGTATTTCTGATGTTTATTGTAAACCACTTTGATTGTCAAAAAATAAACCATAAACCATAATGGTCCAACTGACTCTTTCCCCAGATTCTTGCTTCGAATGTACCAGAAAACGTTTTTATTGTGAATTTTTTTCTCTATGGCAAACTTCTTTTCAAATTCTTAACAAAGTTTTTGAATTTTAACTTGCCAGTGCTTATGCCGTTTCCTATTTTCTTCATTTGGTTTCTTTTTCTATTTTTTGAAAGGTGTTTTTTTTACTCCAATAAGCTCTTTCTTTATCTTTATTTTTTATCCATGTTTACTGTTGTTTGGCCTTCCTTCCACCTTTCTTAATGCTGGGATACATCTGATCTGGGCTTCCAAGACTGTATTTTTACAACAGGACTATCTTTGTGCCAGTGCAACTCCACTGTGCCATGAATCCAGAAGGTCCCAGTGGTCTTTACACTGCCCCAGCTTAAAGATGATCTTACAGGGGGGCATTCCAAGATGGCGATTGTAACCCTCACCGAGTGAACACGTTTTTGCTTCGTGGGGAAAAAGCGAAAAGGGAAGGCTGGGCAGGAGCCTTCACAGCCCCAGCTTACCTCGACGCCTATTGCTGTTTTGGGTCCTTTGGATGCCTTTGTATCTCGTGCTCCTCGGGGTCCAGCTGTTACAGGTGGAGGCGACTGGCTGGTCGATTTACCGAAGTCGGAGAGCTCGGTATCGGCCTTGGTGTCATCCTTCTCCCCTGGTGTGAGTCCAGCGCCGAAGGTTCCTCGACCTAGCCTGTTGCCGGAAGGCTTCCTGGAGGTGTCCCCCCCAAGTGAATCGGGTGAGGGGATTTCCTTGCGAGGCCCAGGGAAAGGTGTGTCGCAGGAGCCCGGAAGTGAGGCCAGTGGAGCCTCCTGCTCTTTGCCAACTAAGTCGTCGGTTGTTGGAGGTGTATGCACAGGGGAAGATTTTTCTTCTACACGCTTGGAGCTTTTGCAGTCTGTTCGGCGGATGGAGAGTGCTCCGACTGTTGCCCCGGATGGAACTTTTGTTCTTCAGCGTCCTGAGACTTTTACTTTGGAGTCAATATGGAATGCAGTTGTCTCTCTTGGTGAAGTATTGCTGCCGCAGATTACATCTGTATCAACGAAAGTTAATATGACTTCGGGGACAGTAGCGGATTTGGAGGAGAGGGTCTCTAATCTTTCTGTGGTGTTAGAAGAAGAACGGCAGAAAGTAAAACTTTTGGAAGATTACGTAGATATTTCTCAAAAGAAGGATTTGATTGTGTGTTCTAAGTTGGAACAATTAGAAAATTTCTCGCGTAGTAATAATCTTCGTGTTATTAATTTTGCTAGAGTAATATCTGTATCTCCTAGGCATATGTTTAAAGAGTATCTTTCTGATGTTCTGGGGGTTTCCTCTAACCTTATGCCACCTCTGGTGAATGCCTATTACATTTCTAAGGCTAAGCATACCCCTGTGGTGGGGAACTTAGGGGATGGTAACGTCCAAGGTGATTTTCTTAATGTTACAGATTTGATTGAAAATTCTGGTTTACAGTCCCAAGAACCCTCAACTTTGCTAGTAACATTTGCATTAACATCTGATAAAGAGTGGATTTTGAAACTTTTCTTTAAGAGGAGGAAGATTCTATTCCGGGGCTTAGTGATACGTATTTACCCTGATCTTTCTAGGGAGACTCAAAAGCGTCGTAGAGAATTTTTACTTTTACGACCTGGTGTTTTGCAATTGGGGGGGTTATTTTTTCTTAAACATCCTTGTAAATGCTTGATTAAGTATAGTTCAGTTTCTTATGTTTTTTTTGACCCTGCCCAATTGGTTACTTTCATTAGTTCCAGACGTTTGGAAGCTCCCCCTGCCTCCTCGTAGTGCTCATGTTTAGTGGTAGGCTGGATATGTGGTTATGATCTTTTCTTTGAACTTTGATGTTAATTTTTCTTTGCTGTGATGCTCCCACTTTCTTTTGTGGACTAGAGAGGGTATACACTCTTATTTTTTGCTTTTATTATTTCTGTTATATGAACATTTTGTATAGTGAAATGTGATTTTCTTGGTGTAACCCTGTTTCTTGAGTAAGGCGCAAAAGGTGAGCACTCCAAACCAGATGTTATTATCCACTTGGGCACAAATGACCTGGCTAGAAACAGTGCCTCTACAGCCCAAAAGGACTTCCAATCTCTGGGAGAGAAACTCAAGCCCATTGTTAACACTGTTGCATTCTCAGAAGTTCTACCTGTTCTTGGTAAGGGGACAGAAAGGCTGCATCGCACTAACAACTTTAATACATGGCTCCAGACCTGGTGCAAACAAGAAGGATTCAGATTTATTGGCAACTGGGACAATAGATGGACCAACAAGAGACTATACTGTGCTGATGGACTACATCTCTCTGTCGCAGGGAAAAGAAACCTAAGTGAAAAATTCAGGCAGTATGTGGATATGCATTTAAACTAGGAAAAGGGGGTGACGGATGTGGAAGGTCAACATCTGCATGCCACCCCCTGCAAAAGCAGAACAACATCAGAAACAGCCATACTCTTAAACCACACATCAAAAACAAGTGGGAAGAAATGGGCAGAATAAAATCAATGCAAAATACACACAAGCCAGGTAAATGCTGGAAAGCAATGAGCACAAATGCTCGAAGCTTAGCCAAAAAAATTCCAGACCTGGAAGCCCTAATTGTGGAAACGGATTTGGACATCGTGGCTGTTACGGAAACATGGTTTAATGAATCGCATGATTGGGATATAGCCATAGCTGGCTATAATCTATTCAGAAGAGACAGAGAAAATGGAAAAGGAGGAGGAGTAGCCTTGTATGTCAAAAGCAGTATTAAAGCTACTGAAATGCAGGGAACATGGGGAAAAGAAGAAGCGCTCTGGATTGCGTTGGAAAGAGGAGATGGCACTGTCATCCATATTGCTGTAGTCTACAGACCTCCGACTCAAATTGAAGAGAGAGATAACGAATTGATTATAGATATTGCCAAGATAGCAGCAAAGGGGGAAGCGATCATATTAGGTGACTTTAATCTACCTGATGTGGATTGGATTACTCCTTCTGCACATCTGGAAGGAAGCAAAAAAATTGTGGATGCTCTCCAAGATGCATTACTTAGACAAATGGTGATGGAGCCAACCAGGGAAAGCTCAACGCTGGATGTAGTGCTTACCAACAGTGATAACGTGTCGAATGTCTGCGTGAGTGCCCCTGTGAGCAACAGCGACCATCACACGGTGTGGTTTGAGATAAAAGCCATGGTACAGGCCAATCATAGCAAGCTCAAAGTCCTAAACTTCAAAAACACTGACTTCAATAAAATGGCCGAGTACTTAAAGGAGGAGATGACGGAGTGGAAGAAGATAAGGGAAGTGGAATTGCAATGGACTAAACTAAAGGCGGCAATAAAAGGGGCAACAGATAAATATGTAAGAAAAATAAATAAAAACAAGAGGAGAAGGAAACCTATTTGGTTTTCCAAAGAGGTGGCTGCGCAAATAAAGGCAAAAAACACAGCTTTTTCAAAATTCAAAAGCTTGCAAACAGAAGAACACAGAAATGAATACAGGATCCAACTCAAAGAGTCTAAAAGAGTAATAAGGATAGCAAAATCAAAGGCAGAAGAAAAAATCGCTAAAGATGTTAAGGGTGGCAACAAAACTTTCTTCAGGTATATTCAGGAAAGGAAGAAGATCAGAGTTGGAATTGCAGGACTCAGAAGTGCTGGGAAAGGACTCGTGGAAAGTGACACTGAAAAAGCGAAATTGCTAAACAAATACTTCTGCTCTGTTTTTACTAAAGAAGATCCTGGAGATGGACCAGCTGTGACTCCCAAATATAAAAATAGGACTGAAGTAGATACCACACCATTCACAGAAGATGAGGTGTTAGAACAACTTGCTAAACTGAAAGTGGACAAAGCCATGGGACCGGATGGGATACATCCCAGGATACTGAAAGAGCTCAGAGAGGTTTTTGCAGGACCGTTAAAGGATGTCTTCAATAGATCCTTGGAAACAGGAGTGGTTCCTCAGGACTGGAGAATGGCTAATGTTGTACCTCTACACAAAAGTGGTGACAGGGAAGAAGTGTCAAATTACAGGCCCGTGAGCCTTACCTCGGTGGCAGGAAAAGTAATGGAGGCGCTCCTGAAAGAGCGAATAGTGAACTTTCTCAAAACCAACAGGTTGCAAGATCCCAGGCAACATGGTTTTACCGAAGGACGGTCTTGCCAAACAAATCTGATTGAGTTCTTTGATTGGGTGACCAAGGAACTAGATCTGGGGCATGCAATGGATGTCATCTATCTGGATTTCAGCAAAGCCTTTGATACTGTTCCTCATAGGAGGCTTGTCAATAAACTCAGTAGCTTGGGGATGGGTCCCAAGATAGTAAACTGGATTAGAAATTGGTTGACTGACAGACAACAGAGGGTGATGGTACATGGAGCTCACTCGGATGAGAGAAAGGTGATTAGCGGGGTGCCTCAGGGTTCGGTCCTGGGCCCGGCACTGTTCAATGTATTTGTGAGTGATATTGCTGAAGGACTGAATGGAAAAGTCTGTCTTTTTGCAGATGGCACAAAAATTTGCAACAGAGTGGACGCCCCAGAGGGAGTGGATAACATGAGGAAAGATCTACAAAAGCTGGAAGACTGGTCTAATGCTTGGCAACTACGATTTAATGTGAAAAAGTGCAGTGTCATGCACTTGGGTAGCAGAAATCCAAGGGAAAAGTACACAATAGGGGGTGAGAGGTTGGTATGCACGGTTCAGGAGAAAGACCTTGGTGTGATTATCTCTGATGATCTCAAGGTGGCAAAACAGTGCGACAAGGCGGTGGCAAAAGCCAGGAGGATGTTGGGCTGCATTCAAAGAGGGATTACCAGCAGAAAGGAAGAGGTACTTATGCCACTGTACAAGTCACTGGTGAGGCCTCACTTGGAATACTGTGTTCAGTTTTGGAGGCCATATCTTGCAAAAGATGTAAAAAGACTGGAAACTGTTCAGAGAAAGGCGACCAAAATGATTTGGAGCCTGCGTCAGAAGCCTTATGAGAAGAGACTTGAAGACCTAAATATGTACACTTTGGAGGAGAGGAGGGACAGGGGAGATATGATTCAGACCTTTAAATACTTAAAGAGAAATGATGAACAAACAAACCTCTTCCAAAGACGGGGAAGCTGTAAAACTAGAGGGCATAACATGAAGCTGCAAGGTGGTAAATTGAAAGGCAATGTCAGGAAATATTTCTTCACTGAAAGGGTGGTGGATGCTTGGAATGCCCTCCCGATGGAAGTGGTGAGGGCAAACACGGTGATGGAATTCAAAACGGCATGGGACAAACACAGTGGATCCCTTTACAGCAACAGGATAAAAGCAAAACAAACAGTACCATCTAACTTCTGCACTATCTAGCATCTGAACAAATAAGGGTGTCCTACATGGAGTGGTGGGTTCACCTCTAGACAGAAACAAAAACATGGGGAGGGGTGGCCTGCACAGAGCGACAGGTGCACCTACTCTTGCCATCTTGCTGGGCAGACTAGATGGACCATGCTGGTCTTTATCTGCCGTCACTTACTATGTTACTATATGTTACTATGTAAGGCTTGTTTAAGCATCTTCTCGAAAGTATTGTAAATTGCATAAATAAATAAATAAATAAATAAATAAAAAGATGATCTTACAGGATCAGAGGCAGGAGTCAGCCCAGTAAGAAGCTGCAGGAACACATGCAGATCTTTCCACATGTCTTTTTTCTCTCTTTCAACCTCCTTAGCTCAATTCTAATTTTGGGACCTGTTAAGTTCAGTGACTACTAGTAGGAGCAGCAGCAGTGGTCTAGGAATGAGACCTGCAAGTTCAGCATATGCTCATAGAATTTGAGGTGACCCTTCTTTCCATACACACACACACACACACACACACACGCTTCCTATTTGTAAAAGAAGCCTAATGGCAAAGCCACTGCAGGATCTGTGATCATATACTAAGCTCATGGGTTGTGCTCACAGTTTGATTTGCCACTAAAAATGCTGGTGGGCTCAACAGCTTTCCTTAACTGGATATGTGACTCCCTGGAGAAGAGTGCAGGGCCCTTAGAGTGTATGCAGAGGAAATGAAGGTCTCTACATAGTAGAAGACACTGAATGGTTGTCAATGCAGTGGGACAATGAGTGAAAATGGAATGGAAGGCAAATTATTGGCTATTTATGACTGCTAAAGTGGCAGCCTTAAAGCAGAACCAGGGGACAAAAGTAGGGAGTCAACACAGTTACATGGGGCCAGTTCCAAGAGCCAGAGCCCTGTGCAGTAAGGGGGTGAGGAGAGAGGTGGCAAGGGGAGGGGAAGAAAGAGCAATAGAATGGAGAGGAGAAGAGGAGATAAAAGATGAAGATGTCTCACTGAGAGAAGAGAAGAGAAGGGGAAGAAGAGTAGAATCAAAGAGGTGAAAAAAGAAGGGAGAAGAGGGAGAAAGTGTGTGTGTGCGTGCATGCGTCTGTCTGTCTGTCTAAATGTAGTTTGTCTTTTAACCTGTTGGTGTAATGAAAATCGGGAATATCCCAGAGACATATTGTCACCTGCCACTACAGCCTCGGCAAGTCAGATAATAGGGTTCCCTTAAAATTTGTAAATAAACACTGGATTCAATTTTGTCAAACCCAGAACCAGATGCTCTTCAGACGTCTCATTGCAAACCTACCACTTAACATGATCCGACTCACTTTACCCTACCAACCCCTCCCTTTTTCATACTAAAAAAATATATATACGGGCAAGGTAGCAAGTTTGGGAAGAAAAGAACTCTCTTTCACTCATTCATTTCTTTCATTTAGGTTCCCAAACTCTCATCAAAACTCAGCACCTTGCTTCCAAATCTCACTCACTTTCTCTTCTCGCTTAAACCAAAGAAACACACAAGTTCCCTAAATAACTTCAGCTTTGCATTTCCTCCCGCTTCCGAGAGTATAGACTCACCGCGTCCTTTCTAATGATATCTACTCATACCTAACACAACACTGTTACACCTTGGACCAGTATCAACCTTTCTCTTCTTTTAAAAAAAATACTTTAAGGGGAAAAGACCTTTTGAAAAACAGCCTTGTCTGCCCTATAAAAGTCTTACCTTTGTATTCTAGACTTACATTGAGCTCACTCCAAGTAGGCATTCTCTATATACCTCAAACAGCTCCCCTTCTAAAAAAAAAATTTGAAAATAAGATCTTCTAATTTTCTTTTTGTTCCCAGTTAATCCTTTTCCAGGATTTCTTACTAACAGGCCGATGCAGAAAAGTCGTGCTAAAGGCGCGCGTACAAAAAGCTTAACGCCTTTGTGTAGCACACCCCGAACGCACATCTCCAAACGCACAATGCAGAAACCCTAGCCATACAAATGAGGGTCATGTAACCACAAACATTAGGAGAAAAGATGGACGTAAAATCTGATCGCAAAACAAAGACCGATCGCTAAATTCACCCCTTTAAGTGGAGCAAATGCATGTGCAGAAAAAGAAAAGTAGGAACCATGTCCCAGCGCATGCACTTACACGTCACATAGCTGTCATATCGTGGCACGTATATTTAAATGCGCTACAACCGTGCGTTTGTTTCCACATTCTTTTTGTGACTTTGCTTTCTCTTTGCAGTCTGTCTGTATCCCTGTGAGTCCTGCCTCTGGGGGTCCATCGGATATGCCCTCTACCTCTGACAGTGGCGTATGACCCACAGCATTGCTTCTTACTTGGGCTTCTTTTGGGAGCTGAGGCCTTGTCTGTGAGAATAGCCCCCCCCCCCCCCCCAGCATAACCCTGGGCTTCTTTTGGGAGTTGTAATTATTTGTATCTTCAGTGTGTTCCCTCTCCTTTTGGAGTTGGAGAATAGCCCTCCACCCCTGCCTGAGTGTTACCCCCCAAAGGGTAATAGTCAGGTTCCAAAGATTACCATGGGGTCCTGTCACAGACCAGTTACTCTCAATTGTCCTATTTCTTTTTAGTCACTACAAGCAGAGAGCTCGTTGATGTGCCATTGGACTGGCATGATGCACCGCAGACTCACGAAATAGAGGTGATTGTAGACCCCCTCAGGGATATCGCGGCCCGAGTGATGTCGCACCAAGAGCGGTCACATGACGCGCTCATGGGTGAAATAGCCAGCATGAGACACGGCATGAATCAGCATTTAGCTAGCATAAGCCAGCACCTCCAGCACCTAGCTGGCCTGGGGCAGGCGCTACTGGCCCTGATGTATGAACCATCTCAATCCTAGCAATAAGTGGCCGATGCCTGCTAAGTGGATTTAAGCAATAGCCATTCCAAAATAATTCTGTCGGGAAAATTGTTTGGATGGTACTGCAGTACATTAGGTAGTTGATTGCAGGGTTCTTTTTCATTTGTGATTTAAAACGGATTGGCATTATCTATGCTGGATGGATTGCTTCGAGCTGCATGGATACCTTCGTGGCTACGCCTTACCCATTCAACAACAATAATTCCTACACCTAGAATTTTTCTTGCTGGCAAAGCCGATGTGTGCCCATTGCTTTTTTTAACATGTATCTTCTCCTCCTTTCCTCTCGCAGGAGTTTCTCTCATTACTTACTCCCGGCGAGATGGAGCATTTCAAACAGTTCAATGTATTTTTGTTATACGTTTGCATGTATTCTTTGTACCGTTGTGAGTATATCTTGGTTGCTTAATTTTCATTCCCTCTATCCCAGAGCGTGGGAGTTAAGGCAGGAGGCATTTCATCAGATTTTGCACTTCTGGAGCCATCCCAAGAAGAACCTGATGGTGGCCCAATCCAGAGTCAAAGCATGCCCTTTTCTTCAGTCACCTCAGGGAAGCAGGGTTCAAGGGCATAGACACCCTAGTTCAATCTTGGCCAAAGCGCTGCCTATGTTTCCTCTGTGGCCACTTGTGGCCGTGTCCTTCGGAACATAGATCACCATCCCAGCTGGATTGTTCTGGTGGCACTGGATTGGCCATGGAGGCTGTGGTTCAAGGACCTGCCGCAGCTCCTGCAGTAAGCTCCTCTGTGCCTGCCGCCAACCTGGGGGCTGTTATGCCAAGGATCGATTGTTCTGGTTGATGTGGCTCCCTTTTCGCTTATGGCTTGGCTCTTGAAAAGCATTGTTTGATGCGTAAAGTCTTTTCTCCTGCAGTGGTTTTCACTCTCCTCAGGGCCAGGGGAAGTTCTACAAGCCTGCGGTGCTGCACACATCAGCTTATTCCTGAGATTTGCTGTCCCTTTTTATTTTTACTCAGAACGGCTTAGAAAAGGCCCTTTCCCGTAGTTCCCTGAAAGTTCATGTGGCAGCTCTCTTGTTTCAATGGTCCGGTGGCCAGGCGCTCCATAGACTTGCACCCGGATGTTCACGGTGTTTGGCACTTGCATCCTCCTTTGCGTAAAGTAGTCCCCTCCTGGGATCCCTGAGGTGCAGGACTAGACTGGAGGGACGACAAGGAAAGAGAAATTAGACTTACCTGCTAATTGTACTTATCCTTGGGGAGTTATTCGAGAATCAAAGCCAGTTGAGTGTAGAACAGAGTGGCTGGTGTACTCGGTCCATATATGTTACCTAAGACAATTTGGTGACCTTCCATTTCCCCCAACAGTATAACATACCGTCCTTGTGAATCCGTATGCTTTTGAATGCATGTAAATCGAATCAGTTTATGTATTAATATTACTACCCCTCCTTTGCAGTCCTGCGCTGGTGCCCCATACACCTGGCCTACCCATTCATAGCAGAGTTTCAGGTGTTCTCCAAGACATTATTTTTAAACAATGCCCATGCTTGATATAAATCTTTAACCCTTGCAGCTGCTCCATTTAGTTTTTTCTTAACTGCTTTACTTAGTTTATCATAGTCTCCCTTTTGAAAGTTAAAAGGTAGTACTGTGGATTTCCTTGCTGCCCTGCTTCCATCTATTAAATCAAATGCGATCATGCTATAACTATTGCCAAATGGCCCCAGCACTTTTATCCCTTGCACTAGATCCTGTGTTCCTTTAAAGGCTAGATCCAAAATAGCTTCCCTTCTTGTCACTTCATGAACCAGATGTTCCAAGAAGCAGTCATTTATTTCATCTAGAAACTTTAGCTCCAGTCGATACCGGGGTAATTGAAATCACCCATTATTACCGTGTTGTAACTTTTGTTACCTTCCTTGATTTCTCTTAGCATTGCTTCATTCATCTGTTCATTCTGGCCAGGAGGTCGGTAGCTCACTCCCATGGCCATCGCCTTCCTCTTTTTACATGGGATTTCTATCCACAGAGATTCTACGGTTTATTTTGTTTCATGCAAAACTTTTAATCCTATGTGACTCAATGCCCTCTCTAACATAGGTTTCCTAGACCATGGGATGCTGTTCCAAGGGTTGCAGAGCAGAGATGGCATCCATCTGTCCAAGAAAGGTCAACGCATCTTCGGTAGTAGACTGGCTAATCTACTGAAGAGGGCTTTAAACTAGATTCGTTGGGGATGGGTGAAGAAAGCCCCCAGGTAAGTGAAAGCCCCCAGGTAGGTGATACATTAAATAACTTTATGGAAATGGGTAACAGGGGTAACATATGGAAAGCAGTGTGTATAAATGCCCGTAGCATGGGAAATAAGATCCCTGATGTTGAAGCTTTGGTGGGAGTGGCTGACTTGGATTTAGTGGCAGTTACAGAAACATGGTTCACAGAAAACCATGATTGGGATGTAACTATACCTGGCTATACTTTATTCAGAAAGGACAGAGTAGGAAGAAGGGGAAGAGGAGTGGCACTATATGTAAAAACTACTATTAAAGCTTTGGAATTACAGAGCTTAAAAGGGAGAGAGGAGGCATTGTGGGTTAAACTAGAAAGAGGGAAAGAGAAATCTATTTGCATTGGTGTGATATACATACCTCCCTCACAAGAGGAAGAGGTGGACAGAGAGTTAATTGAAGACATACGCAGCATTGCTAGGAAAGGGGAAGTGCTACTGATAGGAGATTTCAATATGCCAGATGTTGATTGGCACATTCCTGCTGCAGTATCATCTAGAAGTAAGGAGATCCTGGATTCTCTACAGGGAGAACTATTCAGGCAATTGGTAACAGACCCCACACGTGAAGGGGCCATACTGGACTTGGTGCTTACCAATGGTGAAAGTGTTTCTGATGTTGTAGTGGGAGATCATTTTGCATCCAATGATCACCAGATGGTGTGGTTCAGTATTAGGACTAGGGCTGTTAGAATCCATTCCAAGGTGAGGATCTTAGACTTTAGGAAGACTAACTTTGCGAAGATGAGCCAATACCTCAGGGAGTCGTTAGTGGGATGGGAACAGCTGGGGAATGTAGAAAAACAGTGGGCAAAACTGAAAGGGGATATTTTAAGGGCAACCAACCTTTTTGTTAAAATGGTAAATAAAGGCAAAAGGAAAAAGGAGACCACTATGGTTTTGAAGGAAGTAGCTGAAAAAGTGAAGAAAAAGAGGGAGGCCTTCATGAAATACAAGAGATCACAGAGAGAGGAAGACAGGCATCTGTATTTGGAAATAGAAGCTAGCAAAGTAGTCAAGAAGGCAAAGATTCAAAAGGAGGAGGAAATAGCCAATGCAATAAAATGGGGGATAAGACATTTTTCAGATATATTAGTGAGAAGAGGAAGGGCAAAAGTGGTATTGTCAAACTGAAGGGTGCAGGGGGGGAATATGTAGAAGCTGATAAGGATAAAGCGGAATTGCTTAACAAATATTTTTGTTCTGTGTTCACAGATGAAGAACCAGGAGCAGGACCTCAGAAAACACCCACAAATAGGAACAGAAGCGAGGGACATCTTGAACAATTTTCAGAAGACTGTGTTCGTGAAAAACTAGCTCAACTTAAAGTAGACAAAGCGATGGGACCGGATGGGATACACCCTAGAATACTGAGGGAACTTGGGGACGTTCTAGCAACTCCACTGACTGACCTTTTCAATGCCTCGTTGGAGTCGGGAGTGGTGCCAAAGGACTGGAGAGAGGCTCATGTGGTGCCTTTACACAAAAGCGGAAGTAAGGATGTGGTTGAAAACTACAGGCCGGTTAGTTTGACTTCGGTGGTGAGTAAATTATTGGAAACGCTGCTGAAAGAGAAAATAGTGAGGTTTCTGGAGTCCAGCGGATTACAGGATCCGAGGCAGCATGGATTAACTAGAGGCAGGTCTTGTCAGATAAATCTGATTGATTTCTTTGACTGGGTGACCAGGGAGTTGGACCGAGGGAGAGCTCTAGATGTGGTGTATTTAGATTTCAGTAAAGCCTTTGACACTGTTCCTCACAGGCGACTTATAAACAAACTAAGCACCCTAGGGATGGACCCTAAAGTTACTGCTTGGGTTAGAAATTGGTTGGGTGGGAGGCGACAAAGAGTACAAGTAAATGGAGCTCACTCTGAGGAGAAGGATGTTACCAGTGGTGTGCCCCAGGGATCTGTCCTTGGTCCGATTCTTTTTAACATCTTTGTTAGTGATATAGCGGAAGGGCTGTCGGGTAAGGTTTGCCTCTTTGCGGATGATACCAAAATCTGCAATAGAGTAGACACCCAGGAAGGTGTAGATAACATGAGGAGGGATCTACTTAAGCTTGAAGAATGGTCTAGAATTTGGCAGCTGGGATTTAATGTTAAAAAATGTAAGGTCATGCATTTGGGCTGCAGCAATCCAAGGGAGCAATACAGTATAGGAGGTGAAGTACTTTTGTCCACTAAAGAAGAGCGGGACCTAGGCGTGGTTGTGTCTGATGATCTTAAAATAGCTAAACAGGTAGAAAAGGTGACGGCAAAAGCTAGAAGGATGCTGGGTGCATACAGAGAGGAATGGCTAGCAGAAAAAAGGAGGTGATAATGCCTCTGTATAAGTCTTTGGTGCGACCTCATTTGGAGTGTATTGTGCAATTCTGGAGACCGCACCTTCAAAAGGATGTGAACAGGATGGAGTCGGTGCAGTGGGTGGCTACTAAAATGATTAGTGGGCTTCATTATAAAGCATATGAGGACAGACTTAAGGATCTTAATATGTACACCTTAGAGGAAAGGCGGGATAGAGGTGATATGATTGAGATGTTTAAATACTTCCGTGGCATAAATGTTCAGGGAGAGAGCCTCTTTCAATTGAAAGCAAGTTCTGCTATGAGGGGACATGGGATGAGGGTGAAGGGAGATAGATTCCGGAGTGACATGCGGAAATATTTCTTTACGGAAAGAGAAGTGGATCCATGGAATAGTCTCCCAGTGGAGGTGGTAGAGATTAGGACAGTAACTGAATTCAAAAAAGCATGGGACAAACACAGAGGATCTCTAAAGGTAAAAAGGGGACTGTTGTAGTTGTTGATATGGAAGGACAGACTAGATAGGCCATGTGGTCTTTTTCTGTCATCATGTTTCTATGTAACCCCTTCACCAATTTCATCTAGCCTATCATTGCAATATAGTTTGTACCCAGGCATCACAGTGTCCCATTAATGGGTTGTCCTCCTTCTGCCAGGTCTCTGAGATGCTAATCATATCTAACCTTTCATTTAGTGCTATATATTCTAGCTCTCCCATCTTATTTTTAGACTTCTAGCATTTGCATACAGGCATTTAGAGGTTGTGTTTTATTCATATTATTATGGTTGTTAGTTGTAGGGGTAACTTGGAATATTTCAGCTCTGTACCTAAGGGCATCTGAGTTACTTTTCTTTCTATTGGAACCTCTCTATGTGGGATCTGCCAGAGGTTGGCCTTAAAGGGGTGCAATCCATGACGCCCCTATACCCACTGCCGGAGCAAGAATGAGCTCCTTTGATTGCCCAAAGTGGGCGCAGCGGTGCTGGCAGCAATAGAAAAGGTTCTGGGGACCATGGTGGCCACTCTCGAGCTAGTTCCATGGGCAAGGGCGCATATGCAATTGCTGTAGAGGGCTCTGCTCCGTTGATGGTCCCATCAGAGTCAACCCCTGTCCCAAGTACTCTCCTGCTCACGGAGCGCCAGGAGAGTCTTCAGTTGGTGGCTGCATGTGGAAGGAGTCCCTGGTGTGGGTTCCTCAGATGACCAGCCTGTCAGTTTGGAAAGCCCATTGCGAAGGACACTTTGTTCAGGGACGAGAGTCTGCAGGAGGCTCTGTGGTCGATCAACAGGCTCGAGATGCGAGCAGTGACCTTGACGCTAGAAAGCTTTGAGCCATAGTTGCAGGGAAAGGTTGTCCAAGTTCTCTCAGACAATGTGACCACAATGGCTTACATCAACCGGCAAGGATGGTTAGGTGATCTAAAAGAAACAATGTATCAACCAACTGCCTTTCTCCTGAGAAGGGTCTGATAGAAAGTCAGGGACAGGAATAAAGATGTGTTTAAAAAAAATACTGCATATAGGTTTGTAGCTACAGCTCTGTGGAAAACAGGAAGTACCTGCATACAAGAAATGTATGTAATTTGAAAGATAGTGGATAGGAAGCAAATGAAATCCTTCCATCTGTCTATGGCCAGTGAGTAACCTGACATGATCAAAAAGATGACAGGCTCAGCCTCCAAGCTGCTGGAAGAGGTACACTACCTTTTCATTCCTGTGACAGTCATATCTCTGCAGATCTGTGCTGCCAGCACATAGTACCCTTATCACAGTTGCAAGCCATCCTTCTGTCCGTCTATCTGCATGTCAGCTGTGTAGCATCCTGTCTTCATGTGCTGGCTGCTACCCCATGTCCTGCACTGGTACCCTTTTCTGCATTGCAGCTCTTCATGCTTGCCTCTCCTGTGTCTGCTCTGCATGGCACTACTACTCCTCTGTCCTCCTATCATTGCAAATATCTTGCCACCTCTACCTCCACTGGCGGACACGTATTCCCATCCTCTTCCGCCCACTGTCATTGTAGCACTTATCATTGCCAACACCCTGTGCATCAGTACAGCTGCCTCCAATATGTTGGCCCATTTTACTGGCTGCCACATCGGCTGCATGCAGATTTGGCAGGTCCATCAGCTCCCACCTCTACTTCCTTCTATCACTTGTGGGATGTGGGCGAGAGCAGGTATGGGCTGTGCCACTCCACAGCTGTGCCACCTGGATGGTAAGAGAGTCCTGCGAAGGTATGTGAAAAGGGCATTGTCCTTTCGGAGATCGGACAGTCTGTTGGTTCTGTTTGGCAGGTCGCACAAATGTGAGGCGGCAGCTAAGCCTCCATTTCCAGATGGATCAGTGAGGCAATCACGTCGGCATACATCTTGAAGGGTAGAGCAGTGCCGACAGGGTTGCAGCCACATTCCATGAGGGCTCAGGCAGCCTCATGGGCAGAGTATACTGTAGTTCCGCCGGTGGAGATCTGTAGAGTGGCAGGGATTCTTTATTGTGTGAAGGAGCTCCAGGGTACTATCCTGGCTGAGATGTTTCTTCTGTTTTCTCTCTTTCTTTTACAGAGCGCGATATTTTGAGTGACATAGAAGACTGGAAGTATTAGGTCTTTTGCCCTCCATGTCCATCTTGCCCTGGTGGGCTCACCCATTAAGTTTTGTATGTTACATAGCCCCCCTGGGTTTGGGTGGTTTTGGGAAGATGTTTTTCCAGTTTTAGGCGTTATTACGACTCATCATATGACGGGGCTGGGGTTAAAATGTGCCTTTTTTTTGTTGGGTTTTCTTCTCTGGGCTATAGGGGCAGCTAACACTTTAAGGGTGCTTAAGAAGTTGTTTGAAAATGTAAACCAAACATTTAATTGTTAATCGGAACTATATTGTCAGTATGTTTGCCTTTAAAATTGTTTAACTGAATGTTGGGGCATTAATAATCCCACTAAGAGGAAATGTTTTTTGCAGTATGGTCAGAAAGAAAGTGCTGACATCTTACTGTTGTAGGAGACACATTTAAATGGAGAGGAGTCATTGAGGCTAAATAGAAAGACATACTCTTTAGGGGGTTTCTCAGCTGCCCACCATAAGAACAATGGGGTAGCCATCTTAATGAGGAAAGTTCTATCCCTTATGGATTTTCAAATATCACGTACTGATTTTTCCTAGTTTCCAAGGGACTTTATTCTAAAACTAGTGAGTCTACTATTTCTGAGACTCACATTTCAGATCATTTTGCAATCTCATTTACCCTATTTGACTCAATGAGCTTTTAGAAATATGATAGCAAAATGAGCACTGGTCTGTTTTATTGGTTGGGTCGTCTTAAAGTTATAAATATGACTATTACTCCTAAAGTGAATTCTATAGTTGGAATGTTATCAGTTCTCCTTACAGGGAGAGTCTATCATCAAATTGAAAGGATTCTTGCTCAGTTTCTATGGGAAAATAACCGCCCAGAATTGCTTTCAGGAAGCTTAAATCTTAAAAAGAGGAAGGGGGTGATTCTCTCTAACTTTCAGGCCTAGTACTGTGATTTTTTACTAAAACAAGGTTCGCGATGGGTGGAGGGGCTGTAGGTTTGCGCTCAATATGGCTTGAACTAGAAGAGAGGTTAAGTAAGCCCTTCCTCTAGAAATACCTTCTTGGCATGGTATCTGTTGGGAGGTTGACGTCTCATAGGGTATATCGGATACTCAGAAGGCCTTTCAAAAGTAGTAAATGCAACTTCTAAGGAGGATTGTTTGATGAAAGGTAGCTAAATGGGTTCAGACAGCTGGGAATGAGTGTTATTCTCATTGAGGAGATGTCGGCACTTTGAGACAAGTGGTGTGTGATTGTCCTAGCATTCAGTTTTATTAGGTTTCAACATGGAACTGTATTAAAGAGATGCTGGGATTTTGGGCCAATCTCTCCTGGTCTGGGGCTATTTTTCAATCAATAATTGGCATCTCGCAGTAGCAGCGGGATTGTACGTTTTAATTAACGTTATATTGGAAGTGGCCCTATTCTTCGTTATTTCTAAACGGAAAACATGCGGCAGAGCTTGGTTGATGCGAAGGGTGGAACACTTGTGCTTATGATATGTGCAAACATCAGGGTGTAGTTGTTCCCTTGCATCCTTCTTTTCTTAAGCAAAAACTTTTCCTTTGTAGTGGAGTGGTTGCTTTTATATTGTTCTTGTAGGCCTAGTAAGCTCGCAGATGTTTTGTGTTTCTTTATATAGCCCCTGATGATCGCAGGATGATGGGAGGGACAGGGTGGGGCGGACTATATTTAAGTTTGTCTTTTCTCATGTTAAAGAGAAGAATTGTGTATTTTGATTTACTGCAATTTGGTTTTCTCTTATGTTTGTATTTTGTTGGAAAATATAAATAAAGAAACTAAAAAAAACCCAAAAACTACAAAAGACCAAATACAACAGGCCCCAACCTTTGCTCACGTATGATGCCTACCCATGAAGATCTCCCACTTGCATCACACCCACGCAAGATAGCGGGGGTGCCGCTGCAGCTCCCTGGCCTTCTTCTTCAGGTCTTCAACCTTCGCCGTATTTTCCCTCTTCAAAATTACGGCCAAGTCCTGAGTTGGTGAGAATAAAGGAATCGTGATGTAGCAAAGCGCAGACAAACCAATGATACCAGGAGTCTGTTCAGAAGGTCCAAATCATTTATTTGTGCACAAGTCTCGAACCAGTCAATTTCAAAATGGCTGAGCAAAGTTTTCAAGCATTACAACAGCTTTTATAGACTTCTGTTCCATTCTAGGTATAGAAAAACATTTCATTGGTCCCGGTACTCTCCCGTACCTCCCGTACCCCTTCCATTGGTCCCGGTACTGATAAGTTTATCCAATTATGTCCCTTCAGTGGGCATGGCACCTGCATACCCCCCTTCTAGTCCCAATTACAATGGTCAGTTCATCAACTTGTTACTTTCACACTCTCAAAGCCATAGAGCCAATTTGTGCATGCAGGGGAGCAGGGCTCTGCAACTCATCTGTCAGCACTCCCAATTATATTCCTTGCAGATGTACTTTTTCTTATCAGTAACTTTTAAACACATTTTTCTGTATTTTTCCATCTCTCAGTTCTGCTTACCTAAGTTAGTTTAGTTCTCTTACAGAGTTCTATCCTACAATAGCAGCATATTGGGGGATGTGCAATTCCTATGTGCCTCTCCACAGGCTTCATTTACAGGTCAAGCTAGCCATGCTGGCCTGCTTATGTCAGACACCGTGGATCACAGGCCTTCACCTGCCACATTCCCCCCTTTGATTAATCTCACCCTATTACTTAATAAGGTGTGAGAGTTAAATCACCTTTAGAAGAATCACATCATGATTGAAGGATTTCGACTAGGGCTGGCTTTGTATAAAGCCATGATTTTAGTTGCAGTCTTCCGCTCTACTGTACTATCAATAGCATTATGAATGGAACGCATACAACATGGGATTAAACATGGTAATAAGAAAATAACAGCAACAAGAATTAGTACTAAGACAATGAAAGTCTTAAATCCTCCCATCCAAGAGAAAAGGTTAGCAAACCAGTTAGGAAATTTCAATGAGTGCCAAGTCTGTACGGGCACATAAGCATGTCTTTGCATATCTTTAGCAATTTCTTCAACTACTTGACCCTTATCATCTATTTTCAAACAGCAATTAGTTAAGTTCAGTTTACCACATACTCCTCCTTCAGCTGCTAACAAATAATCAAGTGCTAAGCGGTTCTGATATATAGCAGTGCGCATCTGAGTACTTTGTCTAGCTAAGAGCGTAAGAGCATGACTAGTTTCATTAGTTATTATTTCAACTACTGCTTGTAAGCGAATAATACGATTAATCATATAGATTGGAGTACGATAACCATACATACCATCATCATTCCAAGTGGCAGGCCCATAATACTCAATGATTCTCTCTGGTGGCCAATCATCACCTTGCCACTTTTCCCACTTGCCTATCTGTAAGGCTTCTCTTTTCTGTCTTAATGCTCTTTTGTGTCGGTGGGTAGTGTAAACGTGGTATCCTAATTGTTCTCCATGTTCAGTGTTTAACAGAAAGAAAGAAGGTCTGATGGTTCCTAAGACACATGCTCCTCCCCAGTGTGGCGGGAGTTGGGCATACGCTCGGTTTCCACAGATCCAATATAGGCCAGGTGGGGCTTGCCAGGCTTGGACTTTGGCAAGGTTAGTCCATAAACCAGCAAGTTCAGGAAATCTGGCTAATGGGTTAGGAGGTTCAGGGTGTCTGATTCCTGACCACCATGCTGTCTTTTTGGTCGTGGCATTATAGTACTTCTGGCTAAGACAGACCAGCTGTCCTACCTTCTGGGTGAACTGGGGTCCAGTTCTGTCATAGCAAAGACGTCCAACGATTGAGTGCGCTAACACCCACTCACTGGTAGTCTTGTGTAATTCAGTCTGATTGTAAACTAAAGAATAATTCAATTCTTGGGCTTCCCATGGCCATTGGTCTCCCATTTGGGTTCCGCCACAGAAATAGCAATCTGAGATCTTAAGACTAGATACTACTGCTCCAGCTAATTCTAAAAATAAATTCTGTGAGGGATGAGGGATCTCAAACTTATTTACATGCATGGCTTCATAAAAGGTATTATGAATATGATATTTGGATGACTTGTGGGCTTGGGTATTCAATCTGATATACACAATGGTTCCTGGATCTATTGCCCCTCCAGCAATACGCAAACCAAACTTGTATCCTTGTTTCCATGCATGGGGATTGTGTATACATAAGTGTAAGGGGTTGCAAGCATCTTTCTGACATTTATCATTTGTGGTTGGCTTGGTTAAAGTAGCCATTCGTTTATCTATTTTCTCATCAGTTATACCAGTATTCCAGGTAGAATAAAAAACACATCCCCAATACGGGCAATAGTAATCTGCTGCTGGTGCAGTACTATAGCCTGGTTCCTTTTTACCTGTACACTTCCTCCATCCTGTGGCACCCTCTGGACACATGTACTTATGGTCATTTCGATACGCTTTCTCCCAAGTACCACAGGTGGAATAACTATCTCTATTAATGGCATTACATGCATCAAAATTCAAAACAGCAGGTTTAGTAATGTCTTTAAGTGGTGGTGTAGCAGCTAGTATAGGTCCATCTGCATCCTTCCATCGTATTTCCAACGTGTAATAGGATGGATTCTGATGCGGATTCTAATTTTGCCATGAGTGCAAACATTTAGTTCAGTGGTGTTGTAGATACACCGAGTCACTTTTCCCTTGCAGGTATATTAAGAGTGGTAAATCAAAGTCTGAGTTACTTTCAGTCCAGTTCTAGTAGAAGTTATGCAAGCCGTGCATGGAGGTAAAGCATAAGTCTGTTCAAAACCTCCAAGGAAGGCAACCAAAGCAAAGCAAAAGTAAAGATGCATGTTGATTGGAGTTCTTCTGAATCCTCAGCTTGCTGATCTTGATCACGACGGTCTTTTATTCTTCGTCCCGTTTGCTAATGAAGCAATTTAACGGGTGCTGAGTGTTGATTGAAGATCCTCAGGTTGTCCAGTACACATTAACCAACTTATTATCAATTTCAGTTGGCTTGTGAAGTCTGGCTAGTCAATGTAGTACCAGAGTAGTGTGCAAAATCATGCACAGATTGAGTTCGTTGAAACAAAACTGTTGCTGCATGGAAAACAGCAATCCTCTTCGAAAGACTTGGCTACTGCAAAGCACTTGTGATGAAGTGTCTAAGCTGCTGGTTGCCGTCTCAGAGTAACTCGCAAGGGTGCATCAAGATGCTGTTCTGCCGTCCACTGCTCAGGTTCAGGATCAGCGGCGGGCTTGATTCTGCTGTGGTGGATCCAGGCGTCGATCTCGGCTACCTTTACTGCAGTTGGGGTAGACAGGATGACGGTGTACGGTCCCATCCAATGGGGTTCCAACGGTGTCTTCTTCCAATCTTTGATCCACACCGAGGTACCAGGCTGATAGGGATGCAAGGGTTCCGTCAAGTTGATAGGCAACTGGTCTTGGATCCACGCATGGAGAGTCTGCAGAACAAAACTAAGAGCTAGGAGTTCTTGTCTGGTTACCTCTGAACCAATTTGGGCTAAACTTCCTTTGACTCCCTGCACTATTGGTGGGGGTTTACCATACAGAACTTCAAAAGGAGAAAATCCTGTTGACTTTACAGGAGCTGAGCGTATTCTGAGTAAAGCTATGGGGAGCACTTGGGGCCACTTCAAGTGTGTCTCCTGACAAAGCTTGGACATTTGGGCCTGGGGTCTGTATGCAGTGTGGAGTTTCCACTGTATCTGTAAAGCTTTTGCTAACTGTTGAGTAACCTGGGAGACAAATGAGGGTCCATTGTCTGACCCTATTACTGCTGGAATTCCGAATCTAGGGACAATCTCTCTCATTAAAATTTTGGTAACTTCTCGGACTTTCTCAGTTCTGGTTGGGAAGGCCTCTACCCACCCAGAGAAAGTACAAACTAATACTAACATGTAATGGTATCCATTGGCTCTTGGCATTTCGGTAAAATCAACTTGGAGGTTGTGCATGGGGGTGACACCTCCTGACTGAACTCGGGGTGCCGTTATAAGGCCTTGCTTGGCATTATTTTTGGCACAGGTTAGACATTGACGTGCTACTGAGGCTGATATGGTTGTCAGCAGAGGGATGTAGAAATGTGGTCTGAGTGCTTTTTCCATAGCACTTTTCCCATAGTGGGTAGCTTCATGAAAAGCTTTGACAAAAGATGGTCCTAACAGTTCAGGAATTACTATTCGTCCAGGGGGTTGACTGCCCTCTTCTGGTGGCAGCTCAATCCATCCATCTTTCAGTATTCCATCTTCTCTGTTACAGTAGTAATTCAATTCTTTGGTGGTATATCGTGGTGTCCATAGATTCAGAGGTACTGGAAACAATGCTGCTTGCATTGGCATAGCTTGTGGGGCAATCTGTCCTGTCATAGCTGCTTGTCGGGCTGAGGCATCTGCAAATCTATTTCCTCGGGCAACTTCTCCTTTTCCGGCTTGATGTCCTCTACAATGCATAACAGCTACACGTGTTGGAGCCCAAACTGCATCAAGTAACATCAATATCTCGGGACCATATTTGACTGATTTTCCTCCAGATGTGATGAGCCCTCGTTCTTTATAGAGAGCTCCATGGGCATGCAGAGTGGTGAAGGCATATTTGGAATCTGTATATACATTTAGCACAAGTTTTTCTCCTAACAACAATGCTCTGGTGAGTGCTATCAATTCGGCTTTCTGGGCTGATGTGCCTGAGGCTAGAGCTGATGATTCAACTACTTCGTGTTGAGTGACGACTGCATATCCGGCACAGCGTCGTCCATCAAGGATGAGACTGCTCCCATCAACATAATAGATTTGGTCAGGGTTGTCTATGGGCACATCTGTCAAGTCAGGTCGACTGGAGAACACAGTTTCCATGACTTCGATACAGTCATGTTCTGGGAGTTCTTCACTGATGGGTATCAAGGTGGCTGGATTCAAGGCATGACTCACTTCCAGTTGTATCTGTGGGTTTTCACATAACATGCTCTGGTACTTCAACATTCGGGAATTGGTGAGCCAATAATTTGCTTTTTGTTCCATAAGGGCAAGGACTGCATGTGGCACAGTGACTCGTATGTTCTGTCCTAGTGTGAGCTTGTCTGCTTCACTCACTAATAGCGCTGTAGCTGCAACTGCTCTCAAGCAAGGTGGCCATCCTTTGGCCACAGGGTCCAATTGTTTCGATAGGTATGCTACAGGTCGCTCCCAATTTCCCAATTTCTGAGTCAACATGCCTAAGGCATTTCCCTGTGCTTCATGTACAAACAAGTGGAAAGGTTTGTGGACATCTGGTAGTCCAAGTGCTGGTGATGACATCAATTCTTCCTTTAATTTCTGGAAGGCTGTATCCTGCTCAAGTCCCCACTCCAGTGGTGACTTCTCTTCTCCTTTTGTGGCTTCATACAGTGGTTTGGCAATTTGGGCAAAGTTGGGTATCCAGATTCGGCAATATCCTGCCGCTCCCAGAAAGGCTCTGACTTGCTTTCTGGTTGTTGGAGTTGGAATTCTGCATACTGCTTCTTTTCTTTCTCTGCCTAATCTTCGGCTTCCTTGGGTTATGCGAAAACCCAAGTATTTCACTTCTTTTTGGCATAGCTGTGCTTTTGCTCTGGAAACTTTGTATCCAGCTTCATCTAGTAACTGCAAGAGATCTTTGGTGGCTAGTATACATTCACTTTCTGATATGGCAGCTATCAACAGATCATCCACGTATTGGAGAAGCACTCTCTTCCCCGGGGCTACTGGATAGCTTGAAAGGTCTTGATTCAGTGCAGCACTAAAGATGGTAGGCGAATTCTTGAATCCTTGGGGTAATCTTGTCCAGGTGAGTTGGCCCCCTCTTCCAGAGGTGGGGTCCTGCCATTCAAATGCAAACAATATTTGACTTACAGGGGCTAATCTTATGCAAAAGAATGCATCTTTTAAATCCAGTACAGTGAAATGGGTAGCCTCAGCAGGTATCAGTCCTAGAAGAGTGTAAGGATTGGGTACAACTGGATGTATAGTTTCAACTGCATCATTTACTCTTCTTAAATCTTGCACTGGGCAGTAATCATCTGTCCCAGGTTTCTTTACTGGCAAAAGTGGAGTGTTCCATGGGGATTGACATACTTTCAGTAGGCCATACTCAAGCAATCTTTGTAGGTGGCGATGAATGCCTTCAATTGCAGCTCTTGGGAGAGGGTACTGTTTGACGTGCACTGGTGTAGCACTAGGCTTGAGGGTTACAATCACTGGAGCTATATGCTTGGCTAGGCCTGGGGGACTGCCTTCTGCCCATACTCCAGGTGGTGCATGAATGTTCTTTAAAGTTTGTTCAAAATAAGTGTCTTGGATAGAGTCATCAATGTAATACCTCCATTCTTCTTCTCGGGGCACTGTCAGCAGCATTATTCCTGCTGGTTTGGCTTGGGGATTTACTGTCATTTGCATTTCTCCTTCTTCAGAGAAAGATATTTGTGCTTGGAGTTTGGCTAACATATCTCGTCCCAGTAGTGGCACTGGACATTCGGGCATGTAAAGGAATTGATGAGTTATTTGCTGTCCTCCTAGACTGCATATACGATTCTGAAGAAAAGATTTTGTAGCTTTGGCACCAGTTGCTCCTATAATGGTGACTGCTTTTGTAGAAAATGGGGCTATCTTTTTGTCTATTACTGAATGTTGTGCTCCAGTATCAACCATAAAGTCCATAACTTGGTCTCCTATTTGTATTCTGACCATAGGCTCCTGGAGACCTAAAGCAAACTTGGAGCCCGGTCTGTCCTAATCCACGTCATTCTCATCATGGACCGGTGTGGCCAATGCTTGAATGGCTCCTCCTCTTTCTCGCTGGAATTGTTCTCGATTGGCTCCTCCGCGGTTTCGGGGATAGCCTCGTCTTTCTTCTCACCACTGATGACTGCTGTCGTCATCTTGCTGGGCGTCTTCGAGTTGCGGGCACGTATCTCTCCAATGTCCTTCTTCTCTACAGTAGGCGCATTGGTTCACGCCTAGCTTCTGGGTCCGGCCTCCGCCTTGACCCCGCCCTCTTCCTCTGCTCCGTCGACTAGGGACACCTCCCCTTTTCTGTTCCACTATGGCCGCAGCCAAAAAATCAGCTTTCTTCTTCATCTTTCTATCACATTCTCTCTGTCTTTCAGTATCACGATTCACATACACTTTATGAGCGACTTCCAGTAACTGTGTTGCATTCATGCCCGCAAACCCTTCTAATTTCTGTAATTTACGTCTAATGTCTGGTTGAGACTGGTTTACAAAAGCAGAATTCACCATACATAAACTTCCTGGTGCCTCGGGATCATAGGGAGTATACATTCTGTATGCTTCAGTTAATCTTTCATGAAAATCTGCTGGGCTCTCATCTATACCTTGGATAACTCCTGCAACTTTGGAAAGGTTCATAGCTTTCTGGCCCCCCCTTTTCAGGCCTTGTAAAAAGCCTTGGCGAAAACGGGCTAGGGCTGTGGTTCCTTCTTCTGTATTTGGATCCCAATGGGGGTCTTCATTCGGGAATTCTCTCTGCGCTGCTTCCCGATGGTCTATCCTATCCTGCCCCTGTCCCGGAGCTACAGGGTTATCTGCCATCCACTCAATAGCTGCTTTTCTAATTCGTGCTCGCTCCTCTGTCGTGAATAGGGTAGTCAGGAGCTGGCGGCAATCTGGCCAAGTGGGTTGGTGAGTTTCCATAATAGTAGTTACTAATTCTGTCAGTTCCTGGGGCTTACTAGTATAGGAGGCATAATGCGACCTCCAATTTAACAAATCAGTTGTAGAGAAAGGGATATACACATAAGTTAGGGGTCCCGCTACCACTTCATCATTATCATTCTTTACGGGCACTCCCGGGACTTGCCGTAAAGGCAGCATTTTGGCAGTAGGTGTCTTTTGGGATCTAAGGGTTATTTTTGTAATTGTCTTCGAAGGGGTCACTTTCTTTTTCTCGACAGGTTTCACTTTGGGTATATCTTTTACTGGTTTGCTAGTGCTAGCAATCACTTGTACACTGTCCTCCTCGCCTGGGGCGTTCTCTTTTTCTTCCTCTTCTACCTCTGCTTCTGACTCGCTTTTTATGGCATCCTCGTCTTCAGCTGATTCCTCTCTCTGCCCTCCAGGAGGGGGATCAGGGGTTGGGTCCCGCTCCGGCCGTCTCTGGGGTTCTGGGGCAGGACGCCGGGCTACTCTTACCAGACCTGGGGTCTGAGGCTGTCTGGGAATTATTTCTGGAGAATCAGGATCTACCAGGATGGGCTTCTTTCTGGATTTCTTATCCTGCTCTTTCATTTTAGGCTGTTCCGTTTTCTGACTAGAATCTGTCTTAGCTAACATTATTCTGCACTGTTCCTCATAACAGCGCTGCGCCCAGGGGGGCGGATCTTCACAAATACTTAACCAAGAATCTATATAGGGGTACTGATCGGGGTGCGCTATTCGCACTCTACGGTGTATTGACTGAATAATCTCTACATTGAACGTTCCCTCTCGGGGCCAGATGGAGTCTAGATCGGGCCACTCCCTAGTACACAAAATCTGCAAACGGGCTGCTGTCATTTTAATACCATAATCTCCTGAATATCCCTCTTTAAAATGTGCGATCATACATTCTAATGGAGTGTTTCTAGTAGACCCCGCCCCTCCCATTTCGATGTGTGCGCGCAACAACAGACAAAAGGGAAAAGGAGGGCGGACCGTGGGTAAGGGGTCCTCACGGCCCTAGAAACGTATAGGGAGTACAAATAACAAGACAAGACGACAATCGCTTCCCCCTTTTCGCGACCTGAACGCGGTCGCCCGGTCAGGAAATGCGCTACTCAGGGGTCCGCCTTCACTTGGTCCGTGCTGCCAGACCTCTCATTCACACTTCGTTCACACAATCATGCTAGCAACGTATCCCAGAATGCATTCGTTTCTATCTATTCTGACTAGTCTTTTTCCCAATTACAATAAGGATGGGGGTTTCACCCGGCGAATTCCCATGCAGGGTTACTCGGCCCTTCCTTGAGAGGTGATCAAGCTCTCTTACCAATTCCCAATATCTCGAGATTACAAATTCCAAATTCCAAGTTCCAATGGCAGTACTGCTCTTTCTATTTCTGTCTAGACACCAAATCAAAACTATACTCACCGGATCCGGTCCTCAAACTTCCCAAGCAGGCGCATGAGTTGGACCTCGGACTCCCCTCACTCGGGTTCGAGGCGTTGGCTCCAACCGGGCCCGGCACCCGCCGAGGTCTGACCAGCTCCCTCCGATACAAGGGACCGGTGGCGCCAGGGAGCAGCCCTCGTCGGAAGGGCGCGATCCCGGCAGGACCAAGCCTATAGAGGCGGAAAGTCGTGGTATATTGCCCTATATACACTTTGATTCCACAACTTCCCGGCCAACGCACCAAGAATATGTAGCAGCAAAGCGCAGACAAACCAATGATACCAGGAGTCTGTTCAGAAGGTCCAAATCATTTATTTGTGCACAAGTCTCGAACCAGTCAATTTCAAAATGGCTGAGCAAAGTTTTCAAGCATTACAACAGCTTTTATAGACTTCTGTTCCATTCTAGGTATAGAAAAACATTTCATTGGTCCCGGTACTCTCCCGTACCCCTTCCATTGGTCCCGGTACTGATAAGTTTATCCAATTATGTCCCTTCAGTGGGCATGGCACCTGCATACCCCCCTTCTAGTCCCAATTACAATGGTCAGTTCATCAACTTGTTACTTTCACACTCTCAAGGCCATAGAGCCAATTTGTGCATGCAGGGGAGCAGGGCTCTGCAACTCATCTGTCAGCACTCCCAATTATATTCCTTGCAGATGTACTTTTTCTTATCAGTAACTTTTAAACACATTTTTCTGTATTTTTCCATCTCTCAGTTCTGCTTACCTAAGTTAGTTTAGTTCTCTTACAGAGTTCTATCCTACAATAGCAGCATATTGGGGGATGTGCAATTCCTATGTGCCTCTCCACAGGCTTCATTTACAGGTCAAGCTAGCCATGCTGGCCTGCTTATGTCAGACACCGTGGATCACAGGCCTTCACCTGCCACAGTGACAGCTGCCAGGGAACTTGGAAACCACATTCAGGATCTTCATGTGCGCATCACACACCACTTGCACATTAATTGATTGGAAGTTTTTCCTGTTTCTGAATGCCATTTCTCTTTCATTGGGGGGATGTTAGGGCTACATGGGTGCAGTCTATTGCTCCGATCACATTCAGTAGGCTGACAATATTTTAAAAAGTCAGCCTTCAACACCTGCCTTTTGGCCTCCTGTTCTGGATACGGGATATGCTCCACAATACGACTCTTCAAGGCCTGCAGTATCTGCTTAAAATGCCTTGAAAATGATGACTAGTCCATTCTGCAGGACAGCCCAACAACATTTTGGAAAGATCCAGTCCCCAGGAAATGTAATGTGGCAAGTAATTTTACCAGTCCAGGTACGGCATGCCCGCGAGCAGTGGCAGGTTCATACAATGACAAGATGATTTGTCTGGATAAATGATAATTGCGCACAACGGGCCTATCTGGGAGTTCATCCAGTACCACCCTTTCTCTGAAGAGGCGCCGTCTGCAGGGCCTCATGATGTGGGGTGCAGCATGTATCTCCTCATGTACCTCCTCATGCTCCTGGGCCTCCATTGTTTCTCCTCCTCTGGGGCCTCCATTGTTCCTCCTCCTCTGGCTGGCTCTTGCCAGCAGCAGAAAAGCAAGAGAACCAGCATAAAACATCTCCCTGCATGCTTGGTATGCAGACAAAAATGTTTCAGGATGCAGAACGCTTAGCAAAATGCTGAACTTTAAACTTCAAAACGTGCCTATAGACGCAGTAGCAGGACTCGCTAGCTTTTACTTCTAACCCTGACCAGGTGTAGAAAAAACAATGCTTTTCTAGTATACCTGTGATTGGGTAGTCACTAACACACCTTTTTGCATTGGGCGCAGATCATATTAGCATGTTATCTAAGCATGCCCAACTCATCTACATGTCATTGTAATACGTTTGACTATGCATCGCGTTCTTGACACGCTACTGCAGCGATTCTCAACCTGGGGGTCACCACAGGATTTAGCGGGGGTCGCCTCACTCTGCCGTTTAAAAAAAAAAAAAAAAGCGCACAAATTGCTGCCGCTGCCGAGTCCACTTCTCGGCAGCGGCAAACTCACCGCTTCCCTTCTAATGCAGCCGCGGCTCCCTGCCTCTAAGGGAACCGCAGCTGAGCCTGTGAAACCGTTGCAGAGCCATCCAGTCTCTTGACGGGCTCTGTGCAGCATTGTCCCGTCTCCAAAGGAAGTTGTTTACCACTTCCTTTGGAGGCGGGATAATGCTGCACGGAGCCCGTCGAGAGACAGGAAGGCTCCGCAACTGTTTCACAGGCTCAGCCACGGTCCCTAAGAGGCAGGGAGCCGTGGCTGCAGAAGAAGAACAGGGCAGTAGCAGGCAGACATAGGGAGAGGGGAGGTGGGGGCAGGGAACCTGCAACGGGGCTGACATGGGGGAGTGAGAGGGCTGACATGGAGGGATGAATGGATGGAGGGAGGGAGGGAGGGAGGGGGGCTGACATGGACAGGGGGGCTGACATGGAGAGAGGGGGGCTGACATGGAGGGAGGGAGGGAGGGGTGCTGACGTGGACAGAGGGGAGCTGACATGGAGGGAGGGAGGGGGGGCTGACATGGATTGATGGATGGATGGATGGATGGAGTGAGGGAGGTAGGGGGGCTGACATGGACAGAGGTGGCTGACATGGAGGGAGGGAGGGAGGGGGGCTGACATGGATTGATGGATGGAGGGAGGGAGGGAGGGGGCTGACAAGGAGAGAGGGGGCTGACATGGATGGAGGGAGGGAGGGAGGGGGGCTGACATGGACAGAGGGGAGAGATAGGGGTACATACTGGACAGACAGGGGATAAATTCTGGACAGAGGGGAGAGACAGTGTGGGTTAGGATTATAATGGGCAGATGGGGGGGCTAGGACTGATAATGGGTTGATTAGGGAAGACTAGGACTGGGAATGGACTGATCAAGGGGGGGGGGGTTGGGACTCGTAATGGGCTGATGGGGGTAGGACTGGTAATGGACTGATGGGGGGTAGGACTGGTAATGGGCTGATTAGGGGAGGCTAGCACTGGTAATGGGTTTGGAGGGACTAGCACTAGAAATGAGCTGATTAGGGGAGGCTAAGACTGGTAATGAGATAATGGGGGGGGGGGGGTAGGACTGGTATTGGGCTGATTAGGGGAGGCTAGCACTTGTAATGGGGTTGAGGGGGGACTAGCATTGGAAGTGAGCTGATTGGGGGGCTTAGACTGGGAATAGGCTGATTGTGGGGAGGGGGGGATAGAGCTGCTGGCCCTGGAAGAAAACCGGGGGCTAAGGCTACAAATGGGCTGATACGAGGGAATGGGAGAATGGAACTGGAAGGGAGTGGATCTGAGAGGGGCTGCCATGGTATTTGTACTAGATGGGACTGGCCAGTGGGGAAGAAGGGGAACTAGAAGGGAATGGACACCAGTGGCAGTCATGGGAATGCAAGTTGACATTGGAAAGTAATGAGAGTGAGGACTGGAAAGGGGCTGATACTGGGGAGGGTTACTGGGACTGGAAATAGGCTGATGGAAAGAAGTGAAGAAAACGAAAGAAGAGATAAGAAATGGCAGATGGACCATAGACCACAGAAAGAGAGCTAAGAGAAGACAGGAAAGCAGAAGCCTCAGATCGGGACCAGCATGACCAGAGAATAAATTGGTCAGACAAAAAAGGTAGAAAAAATCATTTTATTTCATATTAGTGATTTGGCTACAAAATCATCATAATTTTGAAATCAAATATTGTTATTTGTTATTGTGATTAATTATTGTGGTCTAAATAAGTACATTTTATAAATAAAAACATATTGCAAAAGCCTATAATATATTAATAATTCAACAAATCATTACAGCGACAATGCGTTAACGGTAAAGGAAGAGAGACGCATTTGATTTTATCATTGGGAGTCACCACAAGTTGACCAATGGTAAAAGGGGTCACGGTACAAAAAAGGTTGAGAACCACTGAGCTACTGCTTTGTGACTGAATACCGCACGCATCCAATTCTTTTCTGCATTGGGCATGTGTGAATATACACGTAACACGCATCAAGTGTGCGTAACAAGCATGTTGGGCTTTCTGCATCGGCCTGTAAGGGAGACTTACCTATTCTTGTTCTTTCTATCTAAGGGATACTTATCATTTTTAGTTATACATTTCTGAAATGAAACTTAAAATTCATTCACTCTCATTCACAATCTATTTATACTCTCTCAATCTCACTCTCCACTCTTAAAACTTTCAGTAACACGCTCATTCAGAGGCCTCTTCTTTTGAGCACTCTAACACACCTCCTCACTCATTCATAATCAAGCAGCAACTGAAGCAAAGCATTACCTTACCAGTATTCTTAACCATTCAGGGAAGTGTCCCTACGCTTGCTGATGTTACCATAACGTCCCATTCTCATAAACATAAAAAAACTTACTTCTTTACTTTTTACAACCCTTTCAAATGTTATACATAAGCCGGGCCGGCCCAAGGTTTTCTGCCATCCTAGGCAGAAACCCCCTGCCTCACCACCCCTTCAGGTTTGCCACCACTGTCTCCCTCCCAGCTGCCACTGATTCAGTCTTGGGAGGGGGAGGCGGGCAGCGGCAGCGGCAATATTTCAAAAAATAGCAGCAAAAAGCAGCCACTTTTGAAAATACTGCTGCTGCTGCCTCTCCTCCAAACGGAATCGGTGGCAGCTGGAGGGGGGCGACGTGGCCATTCATGTGTGCTGTTGCTGCCACACACTCAGGCTGGCCACCCTAGGCGGACCTAGCTTGCCTAGTGGATGGGCCAGCCCTGTACATAAGAGTTTTAATAGCATTTTTCCCAGCTATCTTTAGCCTCTGTCAGCATGAAAGAAACTTTTTCCACTATCTGCATCATTCCAGGCAGTCCATTACTGCTGACCACCTTGCAACAATGTTGTCAGGCAAATTCCTCCCCCTCCTACTATATCCGGGTACATTTATTACTTTAAAATAGATGTTTTTATACACAAAAATCACTTGTACAAGCACATTTTATATATGAAAACCATTTTTTATTCAGTTGGCATATCTTTTTGACACTTTTTATCTTTAAGCACTGCTTTTATATTCACTTTTTATATCTGCAAAAATTGTGTCTTTAAATGAGTTTAAAACCTCACAAAACCCACTCCTAATAGGTCCCTAGACACAATTCTCACCTCAGGGACCTTTTAAAACTTTTAAAGTTTGCATTTGTAGTATCGGGCCATTACCCAGCTGAAACCATACTCCCTTACCAAAAACGCTGCAAAGCGCAGCGATTTCACAATTAAAAATTCCTAAAATAACTTTACAGGGCTCCCCAGCTCTGTCCCAGACTCTCTGGAGCTCTAAAACATCTATTTTTTAAATTTAATATTTGGGCCATTTTTGGATCTATAGAAGGAGCTATGGCTCCTTTAAGACTGGCTCTGCCTCCTCATGAATAGGCCCACTGCAGCCTTCAGCCTGCACTAAGCTTCTCCAAGACCTCCACATGACCAGATTTCTTTTTCTAGGGCTCCTTTTCAGCCAATCGCCCAAACTCTGTCTCCCTCCTCAGCCCTGAACCACATGGCCCAAACTTCAGTGCCCAGGACTCTCCCCTGCCAGTCCTGATCATTTCTGGGCCTGCCAGCCCCCAAAACGCCTTACTCTAAGATCCTCTGCCTCAGCCCGACTCAGTTCCAGGCTCACCCAGCTTCATCAGGGACAGCTGTAGCACTCGCAGCTTTCCCTGATGCCCCAAAGCAGTCCCTACTGTGGTAGGCTATGGCCTGTAAACTAGGCCTAGATCCCAACCCCCACCTGGGATTAGGGTTGCCAACTGGCTCCAGATGCGCCCGACAGACTTGATCCAGTCCTGGGTTTACCCCATTGCATGCAGTGACTTGTAGTTTTCCATTTCTTATGGAGTGCAATGGAGAAAGCAGAACTACATATCCCTGCATGCAATGGGGTAAACCTAGGACTGGACTTGCCCTGTCGGGCGCATCTGGAGCCAGTTGGCAACCCTACCTGGGATTAGTGCTGAGAGGAACCAGAGTTAGAGAAACTGCTTTAAACTGCTTTTGAACAGTTTGTATAATTCCTTTATGCTGATGATAAAGATGTTCTTGCATTCTCTGAGCTAGAAATGGCCTTGAAGTAGAAATGTAACCATGTTAGAGACTATGCCTTTGTTAGAACAGTTTGAGAAGGGGGAACAAGGAAGGGGGCCCAGAGAGGGTCACCGATTGGATAGGTACAAGGAATGTTGGGACCAATAGAAAGGTTGCCTCTGTCAAATTGTAAAAATTGTATATAAGGAATCTGCTCCTGTACTCCATTGCTCAGTCTCTTTTGGACACGCTCCTGTCTGAGCCTGTGCACAATAAATTGGCTTGGACCCTGAAACTGACTCCTGGTATCATTTATTGCATGCACTTTGCTGCTACACTACCACGATCAGGGGCAGCCGATCACAGCAGCCATCTCCTCCAGGTAGGGTTGCCAACTGGCTCCAGATGCGCCCGACAGGCTTGAACCAGTCCTGGGTTTACCCCATTGCATGCAGTGACTTGTAGTTTTCCTTTTCTTATGGAGTACAATGGAGAAAGCAGAACTACATATCCCTGCATGCAATAGAGTAAACCCAGGACTGGATCAACCCTATCGGGCGCATCTGGAGCCAGTTGGCAACCCTACCTCCAGGCCTCCCAGAGCTCAGAGGCTGGGCTCAATGATAGTCGTGGGACGCAGCTCATCAGAAGCCCGTGCCGGCATCCCCCCTGCAGATTAAAAAACATATGGCTGCCGGCTCACCGGAGCCACAAGCAACCTCTGGAGCTCTGAAGCTGTTTTTTTTAAAATGCCGCCATCCTGCAGTTGTGCTTGAAGCCCCAAAAAAGAAAAGTATTTTTCTTTTTTCTTTTTAACCCTTTGGTTACAGTATACATTCTGTTTTGTCTCACAACTTAAGTGAGGGTTTATATAACTGTAAAAAAGATGTTCAAAATGCCTAGAAATTATTGATTGTCTAACAAGAACAAGTCTATAAATTACTCTGTGTAATTATGAACTTGGATTTTTATCTGGTATTTACAGTTACAGAAATACTTTTTGAAATTAAAGCATTTTTTCTATGAGGGGTGAGGGTTATGTTAGTGGCTCATTACCTGGATATAAGGACTAATCGCAGTCGTAGAAAAGGTGCCAATTATTTGCCAGTTAAACGTTTATATATGTAAATTATGCACTTCATCTAGCTACTAATGGGTTCTGAGATCATACAGTGAAAGTTAAAATGGTTAGCACATTTAAATATCTGAAGAAATGTGTAATGATGCCTGAAGTGTGCTGCAGTCTTTTTTTGAAAGGTTGCTTTCTGTAATCAGGAATCTTTCCATCTTTTGATAGGTCAGGTTGAGGGTCCTTTCATCAGTCAACCAGAAGACTGATAGGATCTGAAGTACAAGGATCAAAAAAATATATATTTTTTACAAATTGACATTGGATCTTCCACATTTGATATAGATTGTGATCCAGATTCTTGTCTTATATGAACAAGGCTTATTATCATCTTTACCCAAAATAAAAAAAAAATCATCAGTCATTATACTGTATGTTCCAGAAGAGCTTTTTTAGAGCTGTGCCATAGGGAATTCTATGTACACATTAGAGGCATGTGTTTACTAATAAGTAAGGATCCAAATTGGAAATAATATTTCTGTAAATTTTGAAGTGATGGGAAATCAATGTTTTTTTTCATTCTTTTTATTAGAAAAAAAAATGGGAATTTTGGAAGAAACTTGAAACAAACATTATACAAAAATAACCAGTGTATAACTTATTTTAATAATTTCATAACAAAATGAAGACTTTTTAAATATAAAATTAAGGCATTTTAGGATATGTTTAATAAAACATGGTAAGGTTGTGCACTTACCACATGTTATGTGTCAAAATGAATGTATGATAAGTGTAAAGCCTTGCGGTAAATGCAGGGAGCATGTCTAGCATCTGCCCTGCATTTATCAAACAGGGCAAGCACTTACCACCTGGGCCCACGTTCCTTTGCTTGACAGGTAGTGCAGGCTCTGGTATGAAAAAAGGTGCTGAAATTTAGAAATGCCACACAGTGGCACAGGCTGACTCTGCCCCCCACCCTGACAAAGACTCCCCCAGACAAAGAATTCCCCCAGGCCAAGACTCCCAGCATAGACTCCCTGCCCAGAAGACAACCCCACCTGGAGACTCTTGTCCCAAAGGCCCTCTCTCAAAACCCTAGCTCTTCCCCTGATGCCCATCCCCCCCCCCTCCCCCTCCAAGCAATCACCAATCTGAGATCCATGGTGTCTAATGGATGGACAGGAGCAATCTCCCTTCGCACTTGTTCTGTTGCCAACTGGGTTCAAAATGGCGGATCTCATCCCTAGTAGTAATCTCATGGTACTGAGGCAATACAGCTCTCCATGGCACAGGGTAATTGTATGCATTTCACCAGTGACATCTGGAGTCGTCCAAACACTACACACACCAACGTCTCGTGATGGTACACAAGTAAAAACTGGACAAGGCAAGGGCAGGCTGTAGGTATAGTAGGGCCACCATCAGCAGAAAGGTACAGTGGGCTGTTCTGCACACCCAGATGATAAATGATAGCCATATTGGTCTATACGAGGTGCAATCAAAAAGTTTTGCGATTTGTACAATATAACAGAACAGGGCCGGCCCAACGTATGTACGAGAATGTTGTTTGCACAGGGCCCTGTGCCTACCTGACCGTCTTCAGAGCAACATTTTCCTTCACTCCGGTGGCTGTGTTCTCTTGCAACCCACTGGCGCGCTGATTACTGGAAGGTTAAAGGGCATTTCCTGTTTCACAAAAGACAGGAAATACACTTTAACCTCTCGGTAATCAATCAGCATCCAGCGGGATGAAGAGAACACAGCCGCCGGAGTGAAGTAAAATGCCGCTCTTCACTCCGGCAGCTGTGCAGAGGTGAGCCGGGGCTTTGGGCCTCCCTGGCTCCCTCTGAAGCCACAGGCAGGCATGAGGCTTTTTTTGGGGGGGGAGAGGAGGGGCTAGAACTAGAAATGGGCTGATGGAGGGGTCCAGAATAGAGCTAGAAATGGACTGATGGGGGCTAGGACTTGAAATGGGCTGATGGCAGGATGGGAGAATAGGACTAGAAGGAAGCAGATGCTGGGAGGGGCTGGAACTAGAAGGGAGCTGATGTTGGTGGAGGACTAGAAGGGGATGGGGCTGGGGGAGTGAGGATGGAGAGGGGAAAATATATTTTGTGATGGAGGGAAGAAAAATCTACGATTGGCCGGGTATTGGGAGAGTAAGCGGGGAATGAGGATGGAAGGGTGAAATTTGAGTGGATGAAAAAGGAATAAAGAAAGAAATGAAGGAAAGATCAGTAGGGGAAAGATCAGCATGTTAATGTAGAGAGAGAATGGAAAAACTAGAAGAGAGAAGAAAGGACAAATGGACAGCAGACGAAGGAAAGTTAGCAGAAGACATGAAGAGGATCACTGTCAGGTGAAAGGCTGCTATGCTGATGACTGGCTGAGCAGACTCGGGGTTCTGAATGCCGGTTAAACGGAGCACAGCTGCTGTTTATGTTTAAGTGGCTCCTTCCTGCGCAGAGTGAGTATTTTCAATTGTGTTGTGGACGTGTGGTAGTATTTTTTTGTAGGAAGTTTTCCAAGTTATGAAATTTGCATGTTGCTAAATGCATAGAGTATTCAGTGGTATAAAAAATTGTAGAGGTAAGGACATGGAGATTATCTTGTGATCAGATCAAGGTACTATATGTAATGTAATGTGCTGTGGGGCATAGAGTTTATCCACAGACTGTGGAAGGAAAACAATATCATACCGATTCAAGCTGCCTGTTCTGAGCTATCCCCCACGCTGCTTATGACTGTTCAACTGTCCCTTCAGCAAGGCTACTTGCCAATGGAACTAAAAATGGCATCCATCCACCCTGTAAAAAAGGCTACAGCAAATGACCCCAAACAACCAACATCAAACAGACCAATTGCTAGTATACCATTTCTAGCTAAAATAATTAAAAAGATTGTGCTGATTCAACTTCAAAATCATTGCCCATTGCCCCTTAAACCCACAATAATATGGTTTTAGCCCTCAACATGGCGCAGAATCCTTAATGACTACTTATATGGACAATTTAATTAAAGGCCCTGATAAACCTCATAAGGGGTTCATACTCATCTTCCTTGACATCAAAGCTGCTTTTTACTCCATACCACAATTTGATCATTCAGCATCTAGAATCCATTGGCTTATCTGGCACAAAACTCAACTGGTTCAGATCCTACCTTTCCAATCGGCAGCTCCAAGTCAAGATAAGGAAATGAGAGATCGGCCCCTTTTCTACAACATCTGTCTAAATAAACATCAGGAGGTTCCTCAGGGGTCAGCATTATTTTCCCTCTTATTCAACATCTTTTTGCAATCAGTATGAGCAATTATAAAATCACACAATATTTTGTATCATATCTATGCAGATGACGTCATGTTATATACCCAAATTAACATACCTAACTCCTCGATTACAACCATAGTGGATTGCTTCACAGCAGTCACCGACTAGCTGGCCATGCATAACCTCACCATAAATCGCAAGAAGACTGATGGCAATTTCATCCCAACTGGGTCCATTACAGTTGGCTGAAATCAACTGCAGATTAACCCCGAAGTTCGGTATCTGGGAATCATCATAGACCTGCACCTCTCTCTATCGTCTCAGCTTAATAACACCACAAAAATTATATATCATACTCAGGTCTGTTTTGCATCTTAAAAGCCTCTTGGACCACAGCAACTTTCGGAATGTTCTCCAGGCTATTACCTTTCCCCATATCGATTATTGTAATATCATTCTTCAAGGCCTTCTAAAACCCACCATTTCCCCATTGCAATTGACCTTAAACACAGCAGCGTGCATTATCTCTAACAATCCAAGACTGGAGCATATCAAAAAAGCACATACCTTCTACAAAGAGCTCAAAACATCTGTGCTAAAGTAATTGCTAAAGCTCGCCTAACAGACCACGTAACCCCAATACTGCTAGAACTACACTGGCTCCCTATACACAGCCAAATTAAATATAAAATTATCCTAACAACCTATAAACTCATAAATGACATAGCCCCCTCACACCTATCTACATTACTGCACTCTCCAACCTCGACAAGGGCCCATAGACAAAACGCAGCCCACTCCCTTATCATACCAAAAGCCATCCGGAAAACTAAGAAAACCACTAGCTCCAGAGCATTCACATTCACTGCTCCTACACTCTGGAACGACTTCCCTATAGACCTCCGCACCATAAAAGACCTCATCCAATTCAGGAAAGAACTAAAGACCTACCTGTTCACTGAACACTTTGAAATCCCCTACTCCCCCAAAGCCAGCTCCACAACAAACGTGGTTACACATGCACAAACTCCCTTAATCCCAACAATCTAACTACATGTCTGCCCCCTCCCCTTACACGCCCCAATTACGACAGAAAAGGAATTAAATTCCAGCACCTACACCAGTATCTGCCCTATACACCACACACAACCACTGTAAATTTACATTTGTAAAAAGTTTGATGTTTGTTTTGCTTTAATACTTACAAAGTTAAATTTATTGTTCAATGTAAATAGTTGCCTTCTATTGTTCAATGTAAAATGTATACAAATGTGTACAAGACTGTTAAACTGTTATATGTAAACCGCCCTTGATCTCTGGAAGGAGCGGTATAAAAGAAAATAGTTAAATAAATAAATTAAATAAATAAATATCACATCTATATATAAATAACTAGATAGGTTGCCCATCAATGAGAGAGTTAAATTCAAATCTCTGCCAATAATCTTCAAAATTCTTCACAACCTCTCTGCTGTCCACCTGGAAACACTAACACAAAGGACTCTGTATAATAGAACCAAGAGATCTCACTTCGCTAACTTGCTATTCATACCTTTGCTCAACACAAAAATCACTTGTTCAACATCAAAGAGAGCATTCTCCTCATTTGTGGAATGCAGTCCCAGTATCCCTTCATTTTATAAATGACTTAATGACTTTCAAAAAGAAACTTAAAATACTTCTGTTCATTGAACGCTTCACAAATAATGAAGCTGTCCACATGCACTGTATGCAATTGCTTATGTGAGTTCCCTATATATTTTGATTGCTCTTTCACTCCCTTCCTCCCAATTAACCTTTTTTCTCTTTTCCCTTATGTTTACTGCATTTTCAATGTAAGCCAAAATGGCCTGTTCTCTGCAAACCGTTATGGCGTTTAGATATAGCGGTATATAAGCATAGCCAAATAAATAAATAAATTATGCTGTGTTGAATTTTGCTTAATGGTCTCCAAGTAATCTCCTTCCTTTCAGTGGTAATTTCAGTTTTGGAAACAAGAAAAAGTCACAAGGTGCGAGGTCAGGTAAGTACAATTTACTCGATTTGGTGTTTGGCCAAGAACTGCTGGACAAGAGGTGATGCGTGAGCTGGGCAATTTTGTGGTAAAGCAACCATTCCTGTGCAACTCTGGCCTCTTACAATGAACTGCATTTCTCAAAAGAGTCAAAACTTGGACGTAATACTCCTTATTGATGATTTGGCCTTTTGGAACATACTCATGATGAACAATACCCTGGTAACCAAAGAAAACTGTGAGCATGACCTTGACATTGCTTCTCACCTGATGGGCTTTCTTGTTCTGGGAGAGTTTGGAGTCTTCCATTGTGAGGATTGAGCCTTAATTTCCGGATCATAACCATAAACCCATGATTCATGACCAGTAATAATCTTTTTGATGAAGTCATTTTCAATTCATTCCAACAACTCCATGGCACAGACAGTCAATCTTCTTTTTGGTAAGGGGACAGGAGTTTTGGCACGAATTTTGCAGACATACTTCTCATCCCCAAATTGATGTCCATATCCTCAGCAAGCTCCCTGATAGTCAATCGACGATTTGAGCTATTGCAGCATGCGCAGCTTCAACTTTATCTTCATTCTTGCTCATGGATGGCCTTCTAGAATGTTCAACACTATCTGCACTTTTGCGGTCCTCTTGGAAATGTTTGTACCAGTCATAAACTCAAGCTTGACTCATGCATTCATCGCCATACATTTGCTGTAACTTGTCTTAAGTCTCTTTGTATGAATCTCCAAGTTTCTGGCAGAGTTTAATGCAAATTTGCTGTTCAATTTTTTCACTCATCATAATCTGACAAACTGCTTTTATACAATACCAAACATCACGTGATTTAAAAAAGTTCAGGTGTGCTGCAGCCATGCTACACTCTGCATATGCAGAGCACATAACTAGGTCACTGCATGCTTAATAGCATCGTGGTGCAGCGTATTCAACTTGGAAAAGAGATAGCTGAGGGGGGATATGATAGAGGTCTATAGACTAATGAATGGAGTAGAACAGGTTAACTTAGATCAGTTGTTTACACCATCAAAAAGTAGAAAGACAAGGGCACACAATGAAGCTACAATGCAACCCATTTAAGACTAGAGAAAATATTTTTTACTCAATGTGTAATCAAACTCTGGAATTTGTTACCAGGGGATGTATTAAAAGCTGTTCATATAGCTGGGTTTGAAAACGTTCCTGGAGGAAAGGTCCATAAACCATTATTAAAGAAGACCCGGGAAATCCACAGCTTACCCTGGGACAAGCATTGTGGAACCTGTGTGCTTCTTTGGGAACATGCCAGGTACTTATGGCCTGGATTGCCCACTCTTGGAAACAGGATACTGGGCTTGATGGACCGTGGTCTGACCCAGTAAGGCATTTCTTATGTTCTCTTGTATTGTTACATAGCTACACAGTTATGAAATAACCCTTACTCCTATTATGATATCATTACTTATTGCCATATAATTATTTCATGTATGCATATAGTTGTATATAGTTGACCCCTGTTATCCATGTTTGTACCCCTGTTCGATGTAAAACCTAACAGCTTGTTGTTATGGTCGTTGTGTTATAATGTAAACCGCGCTGATGCCGAATAGTGCGGTATATAAAAAATTGTAATAATAAATAACAAGTCTCGATATGTTTTGATCACACCTCATATCATAACAGAAATAAGACCTATGATGGGGTGCTAGAAGCTAGGCGAGAGAGAAACAACCATAATTCCTAACTATTTTGTGACAGATGAGGGAAAAACATGATAAAGGCATTGAGGGGGGGGGGGGGGGGGAGGGGGGTTAAGGGTACCAGATGCTTTGAACACTTGTTGCACCTGGTAGTAAGAGAATCCTGGGCCTGAGAAGCAAGGGAAAAGGCAGCCATGTATTGAAGATACTGATTAAGAAGTGTCAGAATAACAGGGTATTTCTACCAATGTGTGAAGGAAGGGCATGGACTGCATGTGAAGCAGGAAGCAGCAGGGATACCTGTCTGCAATTCTGGTCATCATATCTTAAAAAGGATATAGTGGAATTAGAAAAGGTATAGAGAAGAGCCACCAAAATGATAAAGGGGATGGAAGGATTCCCCTACAAGAAAAGGCTTTAAAGGTTAGAGCTTTTCAACTTGGAAAAAACTTGGAGTGGAATGGATAAATGTAGATCGGCTGTTTACGCCTTCAAAAAAATAGAAACACTAGGGGACATGCAATGAAGTTACAATGTAGCACATTTAAGAATAATCAGGAAAAATGTTTTTTCATTCAATGTGTAATCAAACTCTGGAATTCATTACTGGAGGATGTAATAAAAGCTGTTAGTGTAGCTGGGTTTAAAAGAGGTTTGGATAAGTTCCTGGAGGAAAAGTCCATAAATCATTATTAAAGAGGACTAGGGAAATCTACTGCTTACCTCTGGAATAAGCAGCATGGAATCTGTACATCTTTTTGAGAACCTGGCAGGTACTTGTGACCTGGATTGGCAGCTGTTAGAAAAAGAATTCTGGGCTTGATGGACCCTTGACCTGATCCAGTATGGCACATCTTATGTTCTTATATAGGATGTTAGCCCCACCTATCAGATGCTAGCAAGCTTAGTGGAGCAGCAGGCAGCCCTTTATCAGATGTCATTGGAGAATGAGATTTGCACTGAAACCACTTGGAGCATCAGGATTGGACAAATATGACTCAGATCATAGAATGTCTGAAGCCCTCCAAAGATATCATGAAGGAACTAAGTCTACAAAAGGCCACCCTGCGTGTTATCCTGATAATACATAACCTGTGGAAGAAATTTTAGAGTATTTGGCAGAGAGAGGGATTACTATAATGACAAATGCCGACCTATGTGGCATTCAGTGTCTTGTGCCTTCTTGGAGAAATTCAGTACCTCCTTACAGTGGACATTAGTGAATAACCTTTTAAAGACTGGGGAGGAAAAAGGTTGTAAGAATCTACTCAGGTATTCGAGGAGAAAGCAGGGGAGCTAGGCGTTCACCCGACAGACAACAAAATAGAAGGCCCTAAGCAGGTGCTGTCTTTCCTCAAGACAGAAATTGACATGGTACAAATGATTATCAGGTTACTTGAGGCAAATTTGGGACCCCTGAAAGATCTGACAATGAGCACATTGAGGGCAAAGAAGTTGTTCCGTAGCTGTTTTTTTGCACCATTATTCTTTTAAATCTTTGTTAACTATGCATTTGTGTTTCCCCAAGCTCCCACCTCCCCCCCCCCCAAGCTACATGTCTCACATACTGACATTTACGCTTCTTGTTCCCCTTTCTGCTTATGCTGACATCTGCATCTACCCACAACTGTTTCCCCAGGGCTCCCCCACCATTTATTTATTTATTTTATTTATATTCTCTTATATACCGCGCTATTCTGCATCAGTGCGGTTTACATTGAACAAACTGAAATTACATTGAACAGGGTATTGTAACTTGGAAATAACTAATTTACAGGGAACATGGGCGATGGAGGGTTAAGTGGCTTGCCCAAGACCACAAGGAGCACCTGTGGGACTAGAAACCGTAGTCCTTCCGGCCCAAGGTTGCTGTCCTCTAGTGGGATTTGAACCCCCGACCTTCCGGCCTGAAGTACCTTGCCCCAACCACTAGGCTACTCCTCCACTCCTTGTTCCATGCTAAAGCTCTGGCATCTCATGTAGCACATCAGTGTACCTTCATTTTACTCATGCTCTAATTTTACCCTTTTTCTTGTCCACCAGAGTCACCCCTAAAGTGACCCCACAGGAGGGAGAGTAAGGGGAGGAATATGGGCATTGAGAGGGTGGGCCAGAAGGCAAGTAGGGGCACCCTCAGCCCAGTGGCATCATGCTCATGTTAATTACTAGGAATTTGGCTAGCTCAGGGAATCGAGCTGTTGGGAAGGAGAGGCAAGATGGCAGCAGGCAGGCATTCCTCATTGTGACATATTTCTTGATGGGAAAGAGAAAAGCCAAAGTGGGCAAGAAGCCCTCCTCTGCCCCGGTGGCTTCATTGAATCCTTTTGTGACATGTTCTCAGTGGCAGCCAGGAGAGGTGGTGGGTCAGAGCCCGATTAGCATTTCACTGGATCTGGGATTCTCAGAATTTAGCTCAGGGCCCAACATCTCCTTACCGGATCAGTGGCGTCCTCTGAAAGTGGCCTTGCTGACATATAGCCCTGGGAGTTTGACGGAGCTGTTCTCTTCCCAAGTGGGCAAACCTGCTTCCATGGGAGGGATGACCCGGGGCTGAGTGGAGGAGAGTTTCAATATCTTCTGGGTCAGCATCTCTGCAATCTTTTGCCTTGAAGATACCCCGGAGGTGCGGCTATGGATACGACTGCGTCTAGGAGACCAGCAATGGAACAGCAAACATCAGAGGCCGGTTCAGGAGCAGCAGGAGACTTGGTAATTTTTTCTTTTGCTCATCCTGAATGGCCAGCTACGTGAAACTTTGGTGCCTCAAGTTCATGCTTTGGCTTCAGTCTCCACTTAATAGTGCCCTTATACAACAACACGCCGAGGAAATTTCCTCTTTACAGACATTAGCTTTGGAGTTACAGATGAAGGTTTCCTGGGTGGATGACTATGGTATTTCTCTTTAGAAAGACTCTGGCTTTGAAAGCAAGAATTTATTTATTTGGACAGATTTGTATGCCACCTTATCCTTCAATCAAGGTGGTCACGTCACATCACAATTGGAGGGTTACATTTAACATTAGGGTACTTATAAACATTTAGACATTACATTTGCTTAATGACATTTAGACAGTACAATTGAAGGGTAACATTTAACATGATGGTAATTAACAAGGGTAACATTTCACATGATGGTAATTAACAATGTAGTACAATGAACTTGTATATGTAGATGGGATGTGTGCATGCCTAGTTGGCGGAGGTAGTTGTATTTCTGTTTGGCTAGGGGCTGTTGTTTGAATGCTCATGTGTCTCTATAAATAACAGCGTTTTGAGGTCTTTGCAGAAGTCTGTGATGTCATCCAGTTCCCTCAGGCTCGTTGGGAGGGAGTTCCATAGTGTGGACGCCAGTAGTGATGGAGCTCTTTCTGAAGTTGTTTGTTTGGTTTTGTGATAGTCTGCAGGTGTGCCTATCATATTGTCATTATTAGCTCTTCTTGGTCTGTTGCTGATATCCCTTGTTATAACGTCTTGGAGTACGTCTGCTGAGAGATGGTGAATGATTTTGAAGATGATCATAATTATTTTATATTTTGCTCTTGCCACCATTGGGAGCCAGTGTAATTGTTGTAGGACAGGGTTGATGTGCTCGATCCTTGGAGTGTCTGTAATGACGCGTGCGGTGGTGTTTTGCACCATCTTTAGTGGGTATAGTGTCTGCTGAGGGAGGCCTTGATATAGTGAGTTTCTGTAATCAAGCAATAGTGTGATGAGTGCTTGGCACACTGTGTGGAAGTGGTCCTGCAGAGTATTGGTTTGATTTGTCTGATGCTCCTCAACCGTTGATAGGCCTTGTTTGCGGTTTTGGTGATATGGGATTTCATGTTCAGAGCTCTGTCCAGTGTGATACCCAGGTACTTAACTTCTTCTTTGACTACTATATGTTTGTCTGAATTGCTCGAGAATTTTTCATGGTATCAAAACTTGCGACTGATAAATTTTCCTAAGTCATCTGCTATTAGTGCAAAAGAGATGTTTAAATCATATTTAACATGTTTTAGGAGCTCTGGTTGACACTCACCCCCCTATGATTAAGTTGTATTATTTACCTACTGCTAAAAAATCTCAAGATGGTGGGACGATACCTGATGTTCAACAGGTTGACTTTCTCGATATATCAGCTATTCTAGAGTCCTCTGACAGTGATTCATTGATAGCTTTCACTTTGTTTGCCCCTATTGCGCCGACTACTGATCATGATTGGTTTCTTAGAGTGACTTGTTGTGTAACTATGTAACAATACAAGAGAACATAAGAAATGCCTTATTGGGTCAGACCACGGTCCATCAAGCCCAGTATCCTGTTTCCAAGAGTGGGCAATCCAGGCCACAAGGGTAGTATGCTGTTTAAGGGCCTGGCAGTACATGTTTTCCCTGATTTATCAAGGGGAACTCAATGGAGGAGGAAAGACTTTGTCCTGCTCTGGCCTGGAGTCCAGCAGTTGGCAGCTCTATTTTATCTTAAATTTCCATGCAAATGCATGATTAAGTTACATTTTACTTCGTATATATTCTTTAAACCTTCCCAGCTGCTGGCCTTTTTGAATTCTCGCAGATCTATTGTTTTGGATCAACCCCCACCATAATTATTTGAATTATGCTTGGCTGTTTGATGCTTGCTTATTTCCTTCATATTGTGTATCGATTTATTTTATTTTCTTGGCCTCTCCTCCCTTCTTGTGGGCAATAGAAGGGGGCAGTATAGACAGAATATTGTTTTTCCTTCTTCTTTTTCTTTACATTGAGGTTTTTCAATGATAATATTTTGTCATTACGTCTCCCTTATTTTTGTACAAGTGTGAGGTATGCTTGGATTTATTGTAAAATGAGAAATAAAAAATTTTTAAAAAATTACTAGGCATTTAAATTAGAGGATGAGGATGGCACATGGAAGCTGATGTTCAGGATGTCACCCTCAGCAAAAGCAAGACAATAGTCGTAATGTGGAAACACAAAAGAAGCCACCTTAGCATTCTTTCCTTAACAAAGTTGAAGGGGAAACAGGCAAACACCTATAAAGATGCGAAAACTAACTACTAAAGAATTGGAAAGCACGATGCTCACAGTCAGGGCAACAAAGTTCCAGATTTGCAAGCCCCAATGGTAGAGGCAAACTTAGATATTGTTGCTATTACAGATATATGGTTCAATCAGTAGCCTTTTATGTGCAAACCAGTATTAAAGCAACTGAAATGCAGGGGGCTTGGGGAAAAGGAGGAAGCAATTAGAGTGTGAAGGCAAATAAATTTTTGGTTTCCTGGACCATGGGATGATGTTCCAAGGGCTGCAGAGCAAAGATGGTGTCCATCTGTCCAAGAAGGGTCAACATGTCTTCAGTAGCAGACTGGCTAACCTACTGAAGAAGGCTGAAGATGGGTGAAGAAAGCCCCCAAGTAAGTGAAACATTAAATACCTTTATAGAAACAGGTAAAAGGGGCAATATCTGGAAAGCAGTGTCTATAAATGCCCGTAGCATGGAAAATAAGATTCCAGATGTTGAGGCTTTAATGGAAGAGGCTGACTTGGATTTAGTGGCAGTTACAGAGACATGGTTCATGGACAACCATGATTGTGATATAACTATACCAGGCTATACATTATTCAGAAAGGACAGGGTAGGAAGGAGGGGAGGAGGAGTGGCACTATTTGTAAAAATTAATATTAAAGCTATGGAAACACAGGCTTGAAAGGGAGAGAGGAGGCAGTGTGGGATAAACTAGAGGGAGGAAAAGAGAAATCCATTTACATTGGCGTGATATACAGAGCTCCATCACAGTGAGAAGGCATGGATGGAGGTTTATTAGAAGGACACCACCAAACAGCACGCTGCTACGCAGGCAACAGCAAACAGTACAAGAGACGTAGGCAGGTATAGATTCTCACCAAAGCTTTATTGTTCCATATATGAAAAAAGGAGAGACCTGACCTGACACAGGCCGTGTTTCGAGAAAATCTTCCTCAGGGGTTGGCTCACCTTATACTAAAAACACATTATAAATAAATTAAACAAAAATCAAATAAACACTTAAAACCAAATAAAACTAATTACACTACATATGACATCATAAGGAACGCGATAAAAAGGTAATAAATAATTGAATCATTAAATGATAAAACATGCAGATTATTCTGAAGCTTATAAATATAAATCAAGAATTAAAAAATATAAAAACACACTCAAATACATTAAAAACCATGAATGGAAACTCAGACATCAATAAAAATTATAGTTAAAAAGCTCCCTCTAAAAGGTGAATTGTACATGATGCGTGTGAAATATTGGTGACAAACAAGAAACCAATGTATATTAATCATGATGTGAAACAAAACAAATAAATGAAATCTATAAGGACATTTAAAATCATCATTATAAACCAAAAAAATATATAATAATAATAAAACAATAAATAACAGATGGAGAAAAATAAGAGAACAATCAGGAGAAACTCAAGGAGGGGGAGGATGAAAAAGGAGCAGGAGTAAAATGAGTTTACCTGATCCCCTATATAAGGGGTATACCATTGCATGTAATATATGCACTGGGATTGAAACCACACTTGTAAACTGTAAAAGGGACAAAAGGAAACCATTTTTAAAAAAAACATTTTAAAAAAAGGCTGTCCAAAAGGATTTATTATTGTCTTCAAGCCATTAAAACTAATTGTGCTTTAAAAATGCCATCTACTCCTAGTATTATTATGTTTTATAAACTGTCATATGTAGTGTAATTAGTTTTATTTGGTTTTAAGTGTTTATTTGATTTTTGTTTAATTTATTTATAATGTGTTTTTAGTATAAGGTGAGCCAACCCCGAAGGAAGATTTTATCGAAACACGGCCTGTGTCGGGTCAGGTCTCTCCTTTTTTCATATATGGAACAATAAAGCTTTGGTGAGAATCTATACCTGCCTACGTCTCTTGTACTGTTTGGAGATTTATTAGAAGACATATGCAGCATTGTCAGGAAAGTGAAAGTGTTACTGATAGGGGATTTCAATATGCTGGATGTTGATTGACGCATACCTGCTGCAGTGTCATCTAGAAGTAAGGAGAGCCTGGATTCTTTACAGGAAGAAGTATTCAGGCAACTGGTAACAGAACCCACACGTGAAGGGGTCATATAGGACTTGGTACTTACCACTGAGGAAAGTGTTTCTGATGTTATAGTGGGAGATCATCTCGCGTCCAGTGATCACCAGATGGTGTCATTCAATATTAGGACTAGGGCTGATAAAATCCATTCAAAAGCGAGGGTCTTAGACTTTAGTATATTAACTTTGTCAAGATGGGCCAATACCTCAAGGAGTCATTAGTGGGATGGGAATAGCTGGAGAATGTAGAAAAACAGTAGGCAAAACTGAAAGGGGATATTTTAAGGGCAACCAACCTTTTTGTTAGAATGATAAATAAAAGGAAAAGGAGGCTGGTATGGTTATCAAAAGAGGTAGCTGAAAAGACGAAGAAAAAGAGGGAGGCCTTCATGAAATGCAAGAGATCATAGAGAGAGGAAGACGGGCATCTATATTTGGAAAAGCTTATAGAGGCTGGCAAAGTAGTCAGGAAAGCAAAGGTACAAAAAGAAGAAGAAATAGCCGATGCAATAAATTGGGGGAATAAGACATTTTTCAGATATGATAGTGAAAGGCGGAAAGGTAAAAGTGGTATTGTCAGACTCAAGGGTGAAGGGGAGGAATATGTAGAAGCTGAGGAGGATAAAGCAGAATTGTTTAACAAATATTCTGCTCTGTGTTCACAGATGAAGGGCCGGGAACAAGACCTCAGACAACACCTACAAACAGGAACAAAAGCGAGTGGAATCTCAAATGATTTTCAGAAGACTATGTTCAGGAGGAACTAGCTAAACTAAAAGTGGACAAAGCAATGGGACCATATGGGATATATCCAAGAATACTGAGGAAACTTACGGACTTTCTATCAGCTCCACTGACTAACCTTTTCAATACCTCTTTGGAGTCAGGGGTGGTGCCAGAGGACTGAAGAGAGCCACAAGTGGTCCCTTTACACAAAAACGTAAGTAAGGATGTGGTTGAAAATTATAGGCTGGTTAGTTTAACCTCAGTGGTGAGTAAATTATTGGAAACACTGCTGAAAGAGAAAATAGTGAGGTGTCTGGAGTTCAACGGATTGTAGAATCCGAGGCGCATAAATTCACCAGGGGCAGGTCTTGTCAGACAAATCTGATTTGATTTCTTTGACCAGGGAGTTGGACCAAGGGAGAGCCCTAGATGTGGTATATTTAAATTTCAGTAAATTATTTGACACTGTTCCACACAGGCAACTTATAAACAAACAAAGCACCCTTGGGATGGACACTAAAGTTACTGATTGGGTTAGAAATCGGTTGAGTGGGAGGCGACAAAGGGTATAGGTAAATGGAGTTCACTCTGAGGAGGAGGTTACCAGTGGAGTGCAGCAGGGATCTGTCCTTGGTCTGATTCCTTTTAACATCTTTGTTAGTGAAATTGCGAAAGGGCTGTTGGGTAAGGTTTGCCTCTTTGCGGATGATACCAAAATCTGCAACAGAGTAGACACCCACGAAGGTGTAGATAACATGAGGAGGAATCTGTCTAAAATTGAAGAATGGTCTAGAATTTGGCAGCTGAGATTTAATGCTAAAAAATGTAGGGTCATGCATTTGGGCTGCAACAATCCAAGGGAGCGTTACAGTATAGGAGGTGATATACTTTTGTCCACGAAAGAAGAATGGGAACTAGGCATGATTGTGTCTGATGATCTCAAATTAGCTATACAGGTAGAAAAGATGATGTGAAAGCTAGAAGGATGCTTGGGTGCTGTCGCCAACCACCCCCTGGTGGCTGGTGGCTGAACGGGGAGGTTGGGCATATAGTTAATTTTAGGAGAGGAGGGTTTTTTAAGGCCAGGTGCAGCCTGGTCTATGTAGTCCTGCTCCTGGTGCAAATAAGTCATGTAAGCCAAATGGAGGGAGAATAAGGCTTTTATTTCCCTTTTCACAAAAAGATTCGTTGGGCTACAAAAATTAAAGAAAGTCCTTCTTTTCAGGCATAAACCAAACTCAAGGTACAAAGTAAACTGTTATAATCTTCACAGTTGTAGAAAGGAATTTAACCAAGGATTCTTTCAGCATTGGAGTAAATTACATGTCTGAACATTCTTCTTTCATTCAGCACAAATATGAAAACTTCTTAAGGTAATATCTGTAAGGTTCACAGTTCCGGCAGTGATTCCAAACTACCCACAACACACATGGAACAATCCATCAATTCCTCCTGAGATGAGGGAAAAGGGTCTATAAGCTCCACTTGCATCTGTTCTAAATCACTATTATCTTCTTCTGGGCTGGGGCTTTCTCTGGCTGTTATCACTGGCCAGTCCCTATTTCTGTTCCCTTGTTTTCCATACAATTGTTCTAAGGTTCTTAAATGAGCATGGCCTGTTTTATAGCCTCTATATCTTGGCTGGTGAAACTCCGGCCTGCTTTCTCTTCCTTTAAACTGGGCATCTGTTTTATAAGGGCTTCTAGCAGCTGAGCCTTTCTTCATGAATAAAGAATCATCATACCTTGGTTTCCTGTAATAGGCATAGCTGGAAGTGTCCTCCTCAGGAATTTCACTTAGGACCCAGTCTCTCTGGCAATCTTTCTCTTGAAAGCTTCTGGTACCTTTCAATCTGGTCTCCGGGCTTTCTGGCAAGCGTAGGCCTCTCTCCAAGCCTGGCTTCCTGCTTCTTAGCTCTTTACCCCTGGAGTTTCTGGCTACCACGACTTCCACAGGACTGACTCTCCTCCGTCTGTCTTTCTCCCTGGGACCTTCTGGTTCTCTTCCAGTTCCTGCAGCCGTGCCCCTAGTCCTGGTTCCACTGTTCCGTTTCTCAGCAGTGCTCTCCTTTCCGGTGCTGCTCTGCTTTCCGGTGCTGCCCTGCTTTCTGTCTCCAGCCACTTGCTTATAAAGGTCTTCTGCCTTTGAGCTTCCCGGGCTAGTTCTCAGGTGCTGCTGATTAGCTAGGTGTGTCCACTCAGCCTCTGTAAGTGCATGCCTGCTCCCTCTAGCTGTTTTGCTAGACAATTGCATTATCTGCACCTCATTTGTTTTGGGACAGACAGCTTCTTTTCCTATATCCTCACTTTTATTAGCTCCTGCTCTATGACATATCCCCCTTCTTAAAATATTACGGGCTGAGTTATCATTTTCCCTACAGCACGTAATTCGCGACATGGCATCAGCATTATAATGCAGCTTCCCTGCTCTATGCTCTACCTTATAGTCATAAGGTTGCAATGCCATATAGTTAGACCCTTTTCCTGATGACGCCATGAGAGCCAATCTTTTATGCCAATGTCGGAGGACATTTATGTGATAGACTTGGTTGTGTCCCTTTTTATCCCGTATCAGATACGAGGCTGGACCAAGCGGTTTGACCACTGTATACGGTCCCCTCCCCTGGGCTTCAAATTTTGGGGTAGGTCCGGACACTAAGACTACCACTTTCTCACCTACACTTAGTTGCCTAGGCTTTGTATCTCTGTCATAATATCTCTTTTGCTTTTGTTGGCTATCTTTCAGCTTTTCTTCTGCGAGACGAGAAGTCCGCTTTAGACGACTCCTCAAGTTTTTCAAAAATTGGGGTACTCCCACTTCAGTTTCTACTGGTTCAATCCCTTGTTCATGCAGGATATCTAGCACTCCCCTAGGTGATCGTCCGTACATCAGTTCGTCACCAACCCGTGGTTTGGGACAGGCTTTGCAGTCATCTAACCGAGGGCCCAGATCTTCGTCTGGTTGGTCTTTACCCACCGCTACAAAACCTTCCATATCACTTCATCCCGTCGAGCCAAAACCTCCGGTTCCCTGGCTCGTTGGAGTCACCATAGCCACCTCCTCCAGGATTGGGAATCCCACTCGTTCGCATATCAACTGGGCAATGCGATCCCCCTATTTTGACATTAAAGTCCGCCTCTGCAAAATTGAATAAAAGGACCTTAAGGGAGCCCTTGTAGTCTGGATCTACTACTCCAGCCCCTACATCGATGAAATGTTTGTAAGCCAGGCCAGATCGAGGCGCAATACGACCATAGCACCTTTGTGGTAACTCTATTTGTATGCCTGTGTCAATTAAGGCTCGGCCCTTCTTGGGTACCACTTGATTTTCGGCACTATATAAGTCATAGCCCGCGGCCTGGGTGGATGCTCGTTGGGGACTACGAGCTTGCCTAGAGGTTTTACAGAATTTTAATACAAATTTCTTCGGGGGCTCTTCCTGTATTTTCTGCTCGGGCTTTTTAGTCTTCCCCAAGAGGGGACTGGGAACTGCCATTATCGTATAGGGAGTGCATGTGGACACAAAAACTTCCTGGGGAGACAAGCCTTTTTCTAAACCTCTTTTAAATTGAGGCCAGTCTCTGCCTAGCACTAGCTCTTGGGGTAGTTTGGGTACAACTTCAACCAACATTTCTCTTTCAATACCAAAGCCTTTCACAATCCGCTTAAACACCGGATAATATGTTGCAGCCCCATGAATACACTTTATATTTACCCTCCCCTCTGGCCGATCTGGTGCGGATTCACCTTGCTCCTTGATCAAAGACCATAGTTTTTGGGAGATCATGGTTTGATCCGCGCCAGAGTACAGGAGAGCCTTGGCATCAATGCCTTGTACCGTTACATCCAATACAAATCCCTCCCGTAATGCTTTCATGTTCTCACCAATGAGAGCAGTACGGGTCTGACATTTGCTCTTTATGTGGCCCGTTTTCCCACATGAAAAACATCTTTTAGAGCGGTCCCTCAACACAGAACTAACATTTGTCATTCCTTGAGTTTTATAGCGTGAGAGACTTTCTGATGTTTGCTTTATCGCACCAGCTGCTATCTTTGGACTTTCCCCACTTTGCTGGGTGGCCAATTCCGCCTCCAAATAACGCTCGGTTAGCATAATGGCTTCTGCAGTGGTGTGACAGTTCTGCAAAATGAGGAAGCTCTGCACGCTTTTAGGTACTGCATATATTGTTCTAACACTATCATATCCATTAAAGTGTCTACAGTTTTTTCCTCCGATTTTAACCATTTCGCTGCTAAGCTCCTTAGCCTATGGCCTAGAGCCTTAGGTGTCTCACCTATCTTAAGGTGAGCAGCTCGTAGCATACAATTATACACAAGTGGTGTGAGGCCCAGGCGATCCCTGATGGCCTTGGTTACCTCATTGTAATCCTTTACTAAAGTAGGAGGCATCGCCCTGTAAGCTGACAGCGCCTCCCCTGTAAGAGAAGCTGCCAGGCGAATTGCCCATTGTTCCTTCGGCCAAGCCGCCGAATGTGCAATCCTATCAAAAGAATCAAGGAAGTCATCAATATCATCTGTAGCACTTAACTTCCCTACAGTTAAAGCGTCAGACCATTGTCCAGGATTCTGTCCCTGATGACTTGCGGCTGTTTCCTGTGACTTCTGCTGATGAGTTACCCATGCCTCCATCATCTGTAAGATGGGCTTCTGCTGCTCGTGCATGGCCAGTACTGCCTGCTGCTGAGTTTGGCAAGCCAGTTCTCTTTGCTTGTCGAATTGGAGGGCCATCCATGCACATAGCTCTTTCTGATCCATAGCGATGGTATGCCTAAAAAAAAGAAAATCTGAGAGAAAACCAAGTGCGGCCTGATAACAAAAAATCAGTTCACTCTCTCCCCTTTTTTTTTTTCTCTTTTTTTTTCTCAAATCTTACACCCACATCCAGCACAGGTCATGCCCATCTACATTTTACCTGATGCTGGGGTTGAGTCAACTTTTGGAAAAAGACACTGCTGCTCCTCCTTGTAGCACTCTGCCACCACTGCCAGCAACACCACGACTTTCCCCTTCCGGGTTTTCCTTTTTTTTTTTTTTTTTTTTAAACCTTGGTGGTGGTTTCTTTCTTTTCTCTTTTTGTAGTTCTTAGGCCCAAAATCCAAACAACTACGCCATTTATGTTGCCAACCTCCCCCTGGTGGCCGGTGGCTGAACGGGGAGGTTGGGCATATTTTCAATTTTAGGAGAGGAGGGTTTTTTAAGGCCAGGTGCAGCCTGGTCTATGTAGTCCTGCTCCTGGTACAAATAAGTCATGTAAGCCAAATGGAGGGAGAATAAGGCTGAGCCTTTCTTCATGAATAAAGAATCATCATACCTTGGTTTCCTGTAATAGGCATAGCTGGAAGTGTCCTCCTCAGGTATTTCCCTTAGGACCCAGTCTCTCTGGCAATCTTTCTCTTGAAAGCTTCTGGTACCTTTCAATCTGGTCTCCAGGCTTTCTGGCAAGCGTAGGCCTCTCTCCAAGCCTGGCTTCCTGCTTCTTAGCTCTTTACCTCTGGAGTTTCTGGCTACCACGACTTCCACAGGACTGACTCTCCTCTGTCTGTCTTTCTCCCTGGGACCTTCTGGTTCTCTTCCAGTTCCTGCAGCCGTGCCCCTAGTCCTGGTTCCACTGTTCCGTTTCTCAGCAGTGCTCTCCTTTCTGGTGCTGCTCTGCTTTCCGGTGCTGCCCAGCTCTCCGGTGCTGCTCTGCTTTCTGTCTCCAGCCACTTGCTTATAAAGGTCTTCTGCCTTTGAGCTTCCCGGGCTAGTTCTCAGGTGCTGCTGATTAGCTAGATGTGTCCACTCAGCCTCTGTAAGTGCACGCCTGCTCCCTCTAGCTGTTTTGCTAGACAATTGCATTCTCTGCACCTCATTTGTTTTGGGACAGAGCTTCTTTTCCTATATCCTCACTTTTATTAGCTCCTGCTCTATGACAGTGCATAGGGAGAGGAATGGCCAGCAGAAGGAGGTGATAGTGCAACCTCATTTGGAGTATTTTGTGCAATTCTGGAGATCGCACCTTCAAAAGGATATAAACAGGTTGGCGTCGGTGCAGAGGGTGGCTATTAAAATGGTTAATGGTCTTCATTATAAAGCATATGAGGACAGATTTAAGGACCTTAACATGTATACTTTAGAGGAAAGGAGGAACAGAGGTGATATGATTGAGATATTTAAATACTTCCACAGCATAAATGCACAGGAGGAGAGCCTCTTTCAATTGAAAGCAAGTTCTGCTATTAGGGGACATAGGATGAGGGTGAAAGGGGATAGACTCAGTAGTAATATGCGGAAATATTTCTTTACGGAAAGAGTGGTAGATGCGTGGAATAGTCTCCCAGTGGAGATGGTAGAAATGAGGACAGTATCTAAATTCAAAAATGCATGGGACAAGCATAGAGGCTCTCTAAAGGAAAAAAGGGAACTCTTGTAGTGGGTGATATGGAAGGACAGACTAGATAGGCCATGTGTTTTTTTCCTGCCGTCGTGTTTCTATGTTTCTAAATTTCATTTTGTTTCATTTCCTGTGTCGTTTGTTTTTATAAATGTTCATTTCAGGGCAATTTTGTTAATTAAAAATGAAATAAAAAAAATTCAATTGCCGTTTTTTCTCAGTCAGAGGATGGCCTCAAACCAATGACCTTAGGATTAGAAGGCAGCTAGCTAGTAGGTAGAGTTATTACTGCTCCCTCATTATGAGTCCTAGGCAGACTGCTCTTAACTGTGTTATAATGCTGGTGTGTTCTTCATTCCTGTTTCCTGATTGGCCAAAGGTTTGTTGATGTGGAGCTCTATGTAAAATGCTAACTGGATTTTTTTGCTGTGAATCTGTAGACTCCTGCTGTAGAGATTTATTTATTTAGCTAATTTTAAATGCCACTAAATATACAAGCTTAAGCAGTTTACATAAAAACAACATGGCCAACAGGGCTTTACATGGAACATTATATCATTAATTCAACTAAAGGGGTTAAGAAGAAGGTAAAACTGGTTAACTAGGATAAATTAATAATTTTGCGCAGGTTTCAACATTTGGCATGAGAGGGGATGAGGGGTCTGGGTGGGCAAGGGGAGAGGGGTGGATAGTGGCTAGATGATTCAGTGGGATTCATTAGATGAGATCTGCTATGTTGGATCAGTGAAGCATCCAAGAAAGAGGTGTGTTTACAGCTTCTTTCTGAAGGTTGCTAAGTCATCTGTAGCACAAAGGTCATCCGGTAGTGCGTTCTAGAGATTTGAGGCAACTAAGGAGAAGGCCCTCTTGGATGTCGTGTGATTGGTCCTGGTGATTATTGAGGGAGTATGTAGCTTGTTAAGGGTGTGTGCTTCTGGATCTGTTGCTGGGTGTTCTCTGTATGAGGGACTGGAAGTGGATTGATTACAGGTCATGTATGGTTTTGAAAATTGTGAGGAGGATTTGTAGTTTATTCGCTCCGCGATAGGTAGCCAATGTAGTTGAGTATTGGGTGATGTGTTCAGCTCTGGAGGCATTGCTGAGGATCCTTGCTGCTGTATTTTGGGCTAGTTGGAATGAGTGGAGTGTGCATTTGGGCAGGCCTTGGAAGATGGGGTTACGGTAGTCTAAGTGAGGCAAAATGAGTGCTTGAAACACTGTGCAAAAGTCATGGGCTTGCAGAAGTGACTTGAGGTGTTGTGCTGTTTTGAGCTTGTGATATATGGCTTTCGTGATGCTGCTGATGTGAAGGATGAAGATTAGGCCTTGATGTAGTATTACTCCTGGGTATCAGACCGGATTTCACTTGCAGCTGTTTTTCAATGATGGTTATAGCCATAGGTGGTATATAGTTGTTGTCTTTGGTGATGTACGTATAGCATTTCTATCTTCTTGTGGTTTATGGTCATGTTGTGTTTGGCGTACCAATTTAAGATGGATCATAAACATTTCTTTATAGGTTATACTATTTGGTTGTTTGTGCAAAATAGGGTGTAGATCATAACATCATTGGCGAAGACATGGTAGAGTATGTTGTGTGCTTACATGAAGAGGGAGGCATGGCCTCATGGTTGGTACAAGTAACCTTGGGCAGGAGGATCAGGTGTTTGAATTCCACTAGAGGACACAACCTTGGGCTGGAAGGACTGGGGTTTCTAGTTCTACAGGTACTCCTTGTGGACTTGGGCAAGCCACTTAACCCACCCTTTCCTCAGGTACAAAAACATGGATTGTGAGCCCCTTTGGGGATGGGAAAAATATATATATACAGTACCTGAATGTACACTGCTTTGACTGGTAGAAAAGCAGTATATAAATCTAAATAAATAAAGACGATTGCACATACTGGCTGTAGGAAGCTATTGAAGAGCAAGGATGATAGGGGACTCCTTGATCCAGCATTTACTCCAAAGTTTTTTCTTTTGCTATGTTCTTATGCCAGAAATTCTGTGAAACTATGGTGTCTGTTTACTAACTGGCGGTAGCGGACTCCGTGCGATATCAGAGCTGCGGCCGCATTGAAATCAATGGGGCCGCAGCTCCGATATCGCACGGAGTCCGCTACGGCCAATTAGTAAACAGACCCCTATGTCTAGGTATACTATCAGAGACATTTACCAATCTTCACACAGATTCTGGTTTTCCCATTCTGTTTCCTCACAGCTACACAAACTCAAAGAAACTCAAGTACTACAAAACTGCTTCATATCTACCATCTATAAAAATAAACAACTACACCATGCACTGCTTTTCATGAAAGCTTTATAGTTGTATTTTAGATTAAAGATATACTATACTATATATATTTATTCATGTCATTTGAATGAATTTGTGGCTAACACCTTTGTCAGGCCCTGGGGTTTGGAAATCTCTGCAGAGGTTCTTCTCTATTTCAAGTGCTTAAGGATTAGGAAGTGAGTTGAAAGTCCTCCTGGAAAGGAAAAGGACATTTAAATCCAATTTCTGTCATTTCCCTATGTTTCACTATGCAAATTGCAGCCACTAGACAGGAAAGATTCTCAGAAACTCATTTTAAGTTCTCCTTTCTTACTTTAACCCCCTGGACCAACCCTGTAAAGGTTTTGTTTCCTGAGAGTCCCTAGCAAGGATGTATTTATTTTGCGGAAGCCTTAGAGGCAGAGACTGCTGCAGAGAGGGTGAGAGATAGGTAGAGAGCAGCCTTATTGTTCTGGAGGAGTGTGGGTGGAGGCTATTTGGTAAGGGTCAGCATCCTAACCTTTTTTGCCACACTCTTCCTATCTCCCCATCCTCTACCCATGCTAATTGTCTCACAATTATGTGATTGTAAGATTCACACACTTTTGTCTACAGGATATGAGCTTAGAAACTTATCCCATTTACAGAAATAATTAGCATGCAATTAATTTGATTTTGAACGACCTGACATCAGCAAATTTTCTGATGCACCAGCAACTTAGGCAGTCACCTTATGCCCTTTGCATACTTAAGCATGGTTTAACAGAATTTCTGGCACAAAAACATGACAAAAGAAAAATCTTTGGAGTAAATCCCTACAGCAGGAGTCAAAATCCAGTTAGCATTTTATATAGCTAAGAGTTTTTCTGTTCTTGATTTTGGAATTTTTTTTCTTACCTATTCTATGCAGAACTTTTCCAGGTCTTGTTATCCAGACAAACTTTATGATAATCAGGAATGAAGATCACCAGCAATATGATAGAGCAGACTGGCTAAAGCCCACTCCCGATAGAGCTAATATCTCTATTTACAAGATAGCTGCCTTCTAACCCAAAGGTCACTGGTTTGAGGCGTTATTTTTTTGGAAAGAGAAGATGAAATTTCCATCCGCACAGCTGTGGTCTACAGAGTTCCAAATGAAGCACAGAAACTGGACAAAGATCTGGCTATGGATATCCAGAAGTCGGGAATGAAATGGGAGATGCTGTTAAAGGGAGATTTAGCCCACCAGATAGGATAGAGATATTTCATCTGCAGAATCAGCAAGAAATAGAAATATTGTGGATGCCCTTCAAGGTTCCCTCTTAGACAAATGGTGAAAGAATCCATGCGAGAAGGGGAACGCTGAATCTAGCACTCACAAATGGAGACAGTGTACCTAATGTCCAGGTGGTGCCCATGGGCAGCAGTGATCATCAAATGATATGGTTTGATATAAGACCTGAAACAGAGTCCAAGCACTCAGTACTCAAAGTCCTGGATTTCAAGAATGCTGACGTCAATAAAATAGCAAAGTACCTGAAGGAGGAGCTGGCATGATAGGCAGACACAAGGTAAGTGGAAAGCCAATGGTCCAAAATGAAAGGAGCTATAAAAGTGGCAACTGATTTTTATGTAAGGAAAGTCAATAAAAACAAGAGGAGAAGGAAACCGATATGGTTCTTGGAAACCAATATGTTCCTTGAAGGAAGTGACTAAAAAAATAAAGGTAAAAAAATATAGCGTTCACAAAAATACAGAAGATCACAAGAAGAGGAACATAGAAAAGATTACCAGATAAAGCTCAAAGAGGCAAAGAAAGAAGTCAGTATGGTAAAAGCACAATCATAAGGAAAAATGACTAAAGATGTAAAGCGAGGTGACGACTTTTTTCCCCCCAGATATATTGGAGAGAAGAGGAAGGTCAGAAGTGGAACTGTAAGACTGAAAGGTGCTGAAGATCACTGTGTGGAGTTTGACAATTTAAAAATATAAATATTGAACAGCTACTGTTCAGTATTCAAGGAAGAAAATCCTGGAGAAGGATCACAGATGGCTGACAAAGTACATATGGGAATAGAGCAGATGCCACATCAGTCTCAAAAGAAAGTGGTCTATGGACAACTTATAAAACTGAAAGTGGATAATTTTTGGTACTTCTTATTGTTTTCTTTCTCTGTCTTCCTTAATGTGGGTTAGATGACAATTGATTTTTGTGTGGCTCCTATTTGCTGCAAGGTATTTGCAATCTTTGCTTTCATATCTTGTAACAGATGTTTTGTATGTTATATTGGAATATTTAATAAAAAACAAACAACTGAAAGTGGACAAAGCCATGAGGCTGAATGAGATACATTTCAGGATACAGACGGAGTTCAGAAAAGTTCTGGCAGGTCCTCTTAAGCAGCGCCATACCTAACCCTGTGCGAGTGGTACAGCCACACAGGGTGCAAAGAAATAGGAGTGCATTCGGGGCTACCAGCCTCAGATCTCCCATGCTGCCTGTCCTTGCCTCACCGCTGTCACTTTTCCTATTGCCTTGCGGTGGCAAAGGCAGCAGCAGAGCAGACATCCAATTGAAAAGAAAGAAAAATGCCGTCTTTCTGACTCCATGTATGCTCGTGTCAGAGGAGGAAGAGACCAGAGCAGACCAGCCATTCAAGCATGGAGTTGCAAAGACCCACATTTGAATGGCTGGTCTGGTCTGGTCCCTCCCTCCTCTGTCATGAGCATACATCAGAGAAGGGAGGGATCAGACCTGCATGCAAGCACGGAGTTGGAAAGACACACTTTTTCTTTCAATTGAATGTCTGCTCTGTTGCTGCCATCACCACTGCCAAGGTAACATGTAAAGCGGTGGCAGCTGGACAAGGGCGGGCAGCGCGAGGGAGAGCTGGGTGGATATGGAGGTAAAGCGGAGAGGTGCTGGACAAGGGCAGGCAGTGCGAGGGAGAGCTGGGTGGATATGGAGGTAAAGCGGGGAGGTGCTGGACATGGGGTAAATGACAAACCTGTGATCGGGGGGGGGGGGGGGGGAGGAGGGGGGGCATCAGATGTACAAGTTGCCCAGGCTGCATTTATGGCTTGGTACAGCCCTACTCTTAAGGATATGTTTAATAGATTCTTAGAGATGGGAGAGGATGGGAAAAGGACTAATGTGATCCTTCTTCACAAAAGTGGCAACAGAGAAGAGGTGGGAAATTACTGGCCTTTAAGCCTTCCCTTGATGGCTGGATATAGAGACTACTAAAGGAAAGGACAGTACAGTCCAATGTTTTGCAAGACCTCAGCTAACATGGTTTAACCAAAGGCAGATAATACCAGATGATTTTGATTGATTTCTTTGACTGGGTAACCAGAAAACTGCATCAAGAGCATAGGCTAGGTGTAATCTACTTGGATTTCAGCAAAACCTTTGATATTGTTCCTCATAGGAGGCTCATGAATAAATTGATCAGCCTGAAGTTAGGACCCAAGATGGTGGAACTGGATTAGAAAGTGGTTGTCTGATAGACAATAGAGAGTGGTGGTAAATGGAATTTACTCAAAAGAAAGAAAGATGAGTAGTGGAGTGTCTCAGGGATAGGTCCTGGGGACAATTCCGTTCTATATATTTATAAGCATCATTGCCAGAGGGTTAGTAGGAAAAGTTTTCTTTTTATCCAGATGACACAAAGATTTGCAACAGGATGGACACCCCAGAGAGAACTGACAACATGAGAAATGATCTACAAAAATTAGAATAATGGTCTAATACTTGGCAGTTTAATGCGAAGCAGTGCAAAGTAATGGACTTGACGTGCAGAAATCCAAAGGAGCAGTATGCATTAGGGGTCAGAGGCTGATGTGCATAGATCAGGAGAGAGACCTTGAGGTGATACTGCTTGAGGATCATAAGGTGGGGAAACAATGTGACAAGACAGTGGCCAAAGTCAGAAGGATGATAGGCTGCATTGAAACCGGCATAACCAGCTGAAGGAAGGATGTGGTAATGCCCCTGTACAGGTCATTGGTGAAGTCTCATTTGGAGAACTATGTTCAGTTTTGGAGGCCATACTTCACTAAGGGGTCTATTCCGAGCCACGAATAGCAGGGAATGTATGCTCTGCCTGGATGTACATCCCCCGCTATTCGTTCCTGTGCAAGGCTCTCTGTACGAATAGTGGAGTTGTACAGGGAGCCTTAGATGGGGTGGGAAGGGGCAGGCAGAAAATGCAGCGAGGGCAGTGTGTGGGCGGGCCATCACCCTGGACATACAGGGCCGATTCTGAGGTTGACCCTGCTTGACCGGGGTATGCCAGTTAGACGGGGGACTTATTCCACCTCAGAGGTGGAATAAGTCCTCCAGGACGTGGGATAGCAGTGGCAGCCAGCGGGGACAGATCAGGGAGGCATGCAGGAAGTTCCCCACAGCCGGACCCCAGCTATGGGAGGCTGGATCAGGGGTCTGGCTGCAGGGAAAGTACAATTTTGGCAGCAGGTGGCGTTCACAGTCTGTAATGGAGTCACAGTATTATTGCAATGAGATGATAAGACACTGCAGCTCCACTACAGAGCCAGGCTGAGTTAGCTGGGTAAGCGGCTGGGCATGCAGCCAATCAGAATTGGGGCCGGCCTGCATGTCCAGGCCGTCAGACCCAATTCTGATCCCTATATAGCAAGAGGAGTAGTCCTACACTTCAAAAAGCATAAAGGAGGGTAACCTGCACAGAGTGGCAGTTATACCCCAATGAAAAAGCAGAGAGTAGCAGTAGCCTGCACAGAGCAGCAGTTACAATCCTGAAGACCTCACTGGGCAAACTAGATGAGCCAAGCTGGTCTTTATTGCCATCATTTATTACGCTACTATGTAATAAAGAAACCAAAAGTAGTGAATGGAGTGGCAACTGGAAAATTCAGAAGACACCAAAGAGAAAAAGTGTCGGGAACTAGGTATGGATTGCTTTAGGGAGCTGCACACTTTTTCCTCCTCCTAGTCACATGTAAATTGAAGGAATCCAGGCAGGGAGAGGTTCCTCTATACTCACACCAACTTTTCCATCAACTTTGGTGCTAGCTGTGAATGATATAAACTCACAATATTCACTGCCATTGAGAATATCTATTCACTAGGCAGCCTGGTTAGTGATAGGAGTGGCCTTTCTAATGACCTCATGTGTGCTTGCATTTAAGTCACCTGGTCTAGCGCTGCTACCCTGGACTGCAGGACCTATAGTTAATCCCAGGCCCTAGGCACCCACATTGCAATAATTTCCCAACTTCCTCTGTGGCATTTCCACTGTCATGAAAATCTTTCCCTTCTTTATTTCAAAGAGAGCACCCAAGTACTCCAAAGACTGTATTGATACCAGCTTGCTCTTGGCCAAGTTGATTACCAACCTAAATCCCATAGGAGCTGGATCATTTGGGCGGTGGATACCTGGCTTGATCCAACTGCCAGGTAAACTAGGCAGATACCTAGGGTGACAGCTTCTGGGGCATAGGGAAGCAAAGAGCAGGGCATTCAAAGCTCAACAATAGATTCTGACAGCTAGGAGGTGTAAGGCCTAAAGTTTGCCTGGGATGTCAACACTCAAACTCTGGGGCTTATCTCAAAGGAGGATATCCTAGTATACCCCTATGAAACACTACAACTACAACTACCATTACTTTGGCAAAGATTCAGGGAGCCATATTCAGTCCAAACAGAAGTTCCTAAATTGGAAGTGGCCTCCCTCTCCCTCTCCCCAGAACTGTAAACCTGATGAATTTCTGATGGTCTGCTTGGATAGACATATGGAAGTACGACTCCGTAAGATCCAAAGATATTAGAAATTCCCACTTTTCATTGTCACCATCACTGGTTCTAAGGTCTCCATGCAAAAACATAGTACAAGAAGCACTGCATTGGCCTACTTTCCTCCTTCTTGGGAATAACAAAGTAAATGGAATACTTTCCTTGTCCCTACTCCTCCCTTGGAACAGGGACTATTGATTCTGACTAGAGAGTCTAGGACAGACTTTCTCATTATTTTTCTCAGAGACAAATGACTGTAGGACATTATGAAGGTGTCTGAAAGATGATAAAACTAAGGCATAGCTACTTCTCATGATACTCTGGATCCAATGTTGTGATGTAACTTAGGTCTACTCCCAGTAAAAGCTAGTGGATTGATCGCTTATTGGCAAGACTGAACAGTGGACCCCAGGATCTTCATTGAGCATTTCTAAAATTTCCATTGCTCCCCACACAACCCTCTTCTAGATCCCTTCTTGTTTCCACGAAAGGCTGTGAATGAAACAATTGTGCTGAGATGAGTTTTGTCTTCCTGGGCAAAAGCATTTGGCTTCCCTGGAGTTAAAGTTGGTAGGAGCTGTTCATGAAACCAAGACATAAGATATGCCATACTGGGTCAGACCAAGGTCCATCAAGCCCAGTATTCTGTTTCCAACAGTGGCCAATCTAGGTCATATGTACCTAGCAGTTTCCCCAAGGAACACAGGTTCCACAATGCTTGTATTGGTTCAAGCATTGATATCCTGGGTCCCTTCTTAATAATGGTTTATGGACCTTTCCTCCAGGAACTTGTCCAAACCTTTTTTAAACCCAGCTACACTAACAGCCTTTACTACATCCTCCGGTAACAAATTCCAGAGTTTGATTACACGTTGAGTGAAAAAATATTTTCTTTTATTAGTCTTAAATAGTTTACCCTGTAGCTTCATTGCATGTCCCCTAGTCTTTCTATATTCTGATAAGGTAAAGACTTTCATCTACTTTAGACTTGTCAGCTTTTCTGGAGTCATCTTCTGATGAGATTCCAGCCAAGGCCACCCTCCTAATTGCATTTTTGAATGAATCACACAAGGTTAAAGTCTTGAAGAGATATTTTCAAAAGGAAGGCGATAATTTTTGTGGACAGTAGCTCTGTGTGTTTCCTGATGTCTGCAAGATTGAGCAGACATGGAGAAGGGCATTTCTGCAATTAAAGTATTAGGATGTGACTTTGGGGGCTACTTTTTCCTTAAGTTTATGTTTATGTTTAATTTCTTGATATACCGCTCAGGCCAAAGCATCAGAGCGGTTTACAATACAATACAATATAAATTTTAAGAAAATACGAAAAGAATGCCATATATGAGATAGGACAGAGTGAGAGATACAGTGATAGATAAAAGAATAGAAGAGACAAGAAGGAGAACAGCAAATGTTTGGTTTCATACAAGGGGAACAATTATAGAATTTTTTATCCTATTTAGTTAGAGCCTTTCTTGAAAGCTAATTAATCAGAATAGATTTTTTTTCTTGGTGGGTGGGTTTGCTTCTTGGGTCGCTCTCCTTGTAATGTGGGCTATGTTTAAGTGATTTATTTGGCATCCCTTTTGAGATATGTAAATTGCTTAGTGTTAATGTTATTCTAATTTTTCCTTAATTTACTTAATGTATATTTAAAAAGATGCAATTTAAAAAAAAGAAACTTTTCAAGGTTAATCCTCCAGCAACCTCTGAGTTTTGTTCCCTAATGTTCTTCCATCAGTTTCTTGAGGTCCTGCCTGAAAAAGGACACACTCCCCACCCTCCAAGAAAGGTAGCTTGATCAAATGCCACATCTTAGAAAACACGTCTGCCAACCAACTATTGAGCCACCACAATCAATAGGCTGAGACCACTGTGGCCATATCTCTGCTCAAAGTCCAACAAAGGTTATTGACACCCACCACATAGGCTACATTTGCATCCAGATACATAGCTTCCCTGGGATCCGTTTCCTTTCAAGTTCTCCATCAGGAGCTGCTGAATGTGTATGTCCCGCAAAAAGGCCATCTGCAGTGCCAGTGCAAAGACCTCAAAGAATGTTTTTGAAAGATATCTCAGTTCTCCTGTTTTGGGAGTCCTTGAGCATTCTATTACCTTCCACTGGAGTTGTTTAATTTAATCCAGTCTTTTTTTAACTCATCCATGCCATTAGCTCAAAGCAGCTTACAAAACAAATAAAATAAATGCATACAAATTAAAATAAACATGATGCATAAACCAAAATTACAATAAGAATACAATACAAAAATACAAAGCATAAAGCAAATACAATTATAGCTGAAATTTATACACACCCCAGCTAAATTGGTCAAAATTGAGTCAGTCAATCATTCAGTAATATTGAAATGTTTTACAAAAACACATTTTTAAAAGTTACTGAAATTTTAAGTAGGACTGCTCATTATCTAATTCTAAGGTAAGGGAATTCCAGACTAGGAGCTACACATTCAAATATATTTTCACTTGTTCCTGCTAACTTGAAATTCCTGCTGTCTCTGCTTTTAACTTATTCTTGCATAAAGAGCAGGAAGTATAAAAAAAATCAGACTTAACTGTACATACGAATATTTATTTATTTATTTAACTATATTTATATCCCGCTTTTCACCAGGTCAAAGCGGTGGAACATATAATGGGGGGGGGGGGGGAATCAATAGTGGGGGGGGGGGGCCATCACCTGTGGCTCAACATTAAATGATTTTGGGATGGACATAGAGACTGAATATAGTTGGGGATAAACCACAGATAATCTTAAAAGGCAAACCTAACAGTAGTTGTGTAGCATAATCATTTCTTCAGGCTCTAAGCAAAATCTTGGCTGCAGTATTTTGTAACAGTTTAAGTCTAGCCAACACTTTCTTTGGCAGATGTAGATATAAAATATTACAATAATCCAGGCATGATAAAATCATCACCTGCACTATCTTTTGAAGGTCTGTCAAATAAAATACACCTCTAATTTTGAAATTCCATTTTAAGATGAGAGACATAACCAAACTATTCAAAGAGGACTGTGCCTAAACTAGGAGAAGCAGTAGGTATTGTTTTAGTTTTCCCCCAACCCAAAATAAAGCAGTTTTTTCAAATGTTAATGTTAGTTGATGTAAACATATCCAATCTGCGATTTTATTAAAACATTTAGGGGCATGCTTACTAAAGGAGTTAACATGCGTTAAGTGCCCAGAACCATGTTATTTCTATGGGTGCAGTGCCACTTAACTAATGGTTAACATGCAATAATGAAGTTAACGCGCGTTAACGTGCCCCTTAGTGACCAGCCCATAAGCCTCATCCATTGAAGATTGAAAAAGGATTATTTATATCTCATCAGCGTGATAAAATATAAGAGACCCAAACATTTCAATACTGTACTGTCACGCCCTTGCCCCTTACTTCCAGTGTGGAGGGGCATGGTTATCATAGAAAGTTTCACCTTTTAGCCTTTTACTGACTTGTTCTTTTGCAATGCCTCTTGGGAAAGGTAGTTCAGTCACAATTCACTTGGCTTCAGGTAAAAACACTTGTAGTTGGCTCGAATAGTAAGGCAATGACAGAATTTATTGACTCAAACGCAAAAGCTTCACAAATACTACCCTTGGATTCTTTCTCCAGGATTCTTCACAATACACATCAGGACATAAACTCAAAGCAAACTTTCAGCTTATAGTGCTCTTCAGCTCAAAGATAAAGCCTTCCAACAGTCAATGCTACCAGCTTGGCTAGCATTGCTGTTTAAAGCAAACAAAAACAGCATTTCTCAATGGCAGTTTTCTGTTCTCATAGTCCCAAACACTTCCAGGCTGTTAAACAAAGTAAAACTTTTAACAGGAACAAAAACTTCTCATAAGCAAATAATGCTCTATTCCAGGCTTTAGGAATATTCAAAAACAAAGCCAAAAAAACTTTACTTTCTTTCACCATTAGCTCGGCTTCTTGCCGGTGCACTGCTCTGGATATCAGGTGTTTAATAAGCCCAATCAGAGAGCTTCAGCTTGCTCTGGCTTTCTCAGCAAACATATTTCTTCTTTAACCCAGGACATGCACAAAACCATCTACAGGCTTTCAAAGTTATCTGACTGAAGGTTTTCTCTTAAGGGTGATTTTTCCTCAATCCCTCTGCAGTAAAGGATTGGCACAAGGAGCAATCCATGTATGAGTCTTCGTCGTTCACAGCTAGGTCTGGTTCACCTAGTTGCATAGGCTCTACCTCTCCTTCCAGTTCACAGGGTTCAGCTGACTGCCTTCCGTTAGAGCTGAGAGTATCCCTTGCAACTCTGCACTGCTCTGTATTAGACAAGCTTTCAAGGCTCATACCTGGGCCTGGGCTTGTAGCAGCTTCTCCTCCCTCATGCTCTGGCCACCATTCTCCTGTGCTTCCTCGTCCTGTTCTCCAGCTTGTGTTTCTGCTTGGGTCTCTCTCTGGGACTCTCCTCCTCCTTCTCTCTCTCTCCCCTGCTTCTTTCTCTATCCTAGACTTAAATCCTCAAGGCTCCAGCCCCACCTCTTCTCCTCTCAGGTGACGGAGATCAGCTTGCCTCCTGGCAGCTGGGTAATTAGGGAACTCAGTGATGTAAGGGTCCTTTACCCTGGGTCTATATTCCCTCTCCTTTTCTCCACTAGGGGAACTCTGAAACCTATCCCATCTGGGAATTTCCTGCTTTCTAGGTGTGATTGGGGTTGTCTCTCTCTGACATTGTTGAATAGGTCCTTTTATAAGGGTGAACTCCTTTCCTTTATCCCTTTCTCCTCTGTCATGATAAGCTTCCTTATCACAGTACCCAAAAAACTAAAATAGATTTTAAATAAAATGAGAGACAATGGCCACCCTTAGGAACCCCACATTTTGAAGACCATGTCTTCTAATTCTATAACTGTGGTTCTTCTACAATGATGTAAGCCAAGTCAGCACCATTCCCTAAATGTCAGTATCACCTAGCCTATTCAAAAGTAGGTCATGATTTGCGATGTTAAATGCTGAGGCCAGATTCAGTTGCATCAAAAATACTTTATTTTGTCTATAACCTTTCTTAATTCTGAAAGAGCTTCTAAAGCTTGACTGCATTGAACCTAAAATATACCATGACGGCTGAGAAACCAGAGCATCCATCTTTGGTACTCTGAGCCTCTCCTTAGCTTTGATGGACAGGGGGGGCATAGCCTGTCCATTGCTCAGGCCCACTTCTATTCCACTCCAACAAAGTCAAAATCCCAGTCACCCTATAGCAGAAAGGTGTTTGCAGGTGTTCATAAACCTTCCAGAATTGGATCCCTGGCACCTTTCCTCTCCCCAACTCATGCTCCTCAGCTACGTCTAAGGCTGTCAGTGCTCAAGTGATCATTGAAGCCAGCTGTTCCTTTTTAAAGGGACAAACCACCACAGCAAGTCATTTCCCTCACCTGCCAGGACAGTATCCTGTCCTCGAGACCTTGTACTCTGACCCCAACATTATGGGCCATTTATTCTGGTCCCAATTCACCTTCCAGCTTGGCCTGGGGCTCAGGATTTCAGAGAATGAGCAGAAGAAACAGGACGACCTCTGCTTCCGGCAGGAAGTCTGATTCAACATGAAAACAAATTCAAGGGAGAAAAGCAATAAAGAACACTGAGATTTACCTCTTGCTTGCATGCCCACCCCCCCAGCGCAAATTCCAAGAGCTGCAGCAATTTAAAGTAGGGTTTCCCAAAGACAGTTTCTCCATGCTAGCCTACAACAGTTGTGGCTCCTGCTTCTGCTCTCCCTTGAGGAGCCTGCTACAAGCCCTGCCAAATATAAGGTTGTGATGTTGAGAACCCCCCTGCCTCCCCAAGTTGGTCCTCCCCTATGCTTGAACCAGGCCTGCCACTATACTTCCCTTCACAGAAGCGATACAAACAACTGCTTGCTCTCTCTCCTCTCATGCCTTTTAGCCTGGGGAGCAGCTGCTTTCCTTCTCTTCACACCTTTTTTTTTTTTTTTTATTAAAGACATTTTATTGGTAAAAATATGGCAAGGAATCCTACCTATCACAATCATTTTCCCTTTTTTGATTCCTAGTCTTCTTTTTTTCTCCCAAAAGGCAGGAAGTTCTAAGGAGAGTTTATCAACTTTCTAGAGCCAGGAGGCCAATGGAAGCTAAGAGTGGTCAAACACCCTTTCTTGGCTCTACTCTATGAAGCTAACCAATCCCACCATACCAGCACCCCAGAAGCAATTTTGGTTCACTATCCCCTGAAATGGATTGCCCATCTATCATCTGCTGGAGACTGAGAATACTGGAGATCGAGATGTTGCACAGGATCCTATATAGGGTGATGTCACTACGCTATTGTTCTCTGTCTTCATCTTCTGGTTTGGTGCAATGAATAAGACGTCCAGAGAATCAGTTTGGGATGTATATGCAGAATACATTGATGACTACTACTACTACAACATATTTGTATATTGCTACAAGGTATACGCAGCACATTGACTGCAAAAATTATCCCCCTATAACATCTACTCTGTCTAAACAGATGTATTTGTAAGACAACCTACAGTGTACTTTTAATTCAGAGTTCCTTTCTATGACAATAATTGTTCTTTTGACAATTTCAAAATTGCAATGTTTACAATAGGGGCCTTAGACCATTTATCAATATACTGTATTATTTGGAAGTTTGATCGTTTTGGCTGATTTAGGTATAACATACCTATGGTCGGGAACAACCAAACAGCTTGTTGTTCTGGTCTTTTGTTGTACTGTAAACCGCGCTGATCCCAAATAGTGCGGTATATAAGAGCTTGTAATAAATATAAATAAATAATATACACATTCTTTTTACACTCTCCTCTATGGCAGATTGGATAAGAAGTTGCTTCCTCCCTTTCTGCTGAATTTCTAACAGAGGCTGTTGTACAATATATTCTATCATCTTAAAAGAGAAGATTTCATGTCATAGAAATTTGACAAGAAAATTAATATTAGCGTTACCAAAAATCCTTAGTGTCAGATTACAGATTTTCTATATGTAATTGAGAAAAATCAGAAACTGGGAAAATACCAGCAGCACATGCCTGATGAAAATGAATTGTCACAGACTCTACCGATGAAGAAGTGCTGTTTTATTAGAAATGAATTATGCTTCTCTCTGAGGAGAATTCTGTCATTTGCTTTGCCTCTTAGCAAATTTTATATTTCATCCCCTAATGACAACAGTGTTTAATGCAAAAATGGGAAAGAATTATTACTCTGCTGCACATAATTAAGAAGTGGAATCTATTGCCGGAAGATGTTGTTAAAGCAACTAACACAGTAGGATTCAAAAGAGGTTTGGACAATTTCCTGGCATAAAAGTCCATAAAAAATTATTAAGAGGGTAGATTTGGGAGAACCATTGCTCATCCCTGGAAATGAGCCTGAGAAAAAAATCTATGTTGTGGAGTCATGACATAGATTTGCTGCTTTCAGAAACAGGATGCCCAGCTTGATGAATCTTGGTCTGAATCAACATGGCTTGTCTTATGAGATAAATAGAACAGAAGACATTCTCCTTTTTAGAAGATGCCTCAAGATTAAAAAGTCTTTGCCCCATGATATGGCAAGCAAATAGCAACCAGTATGTCAAATGTGCTATTAGAAGGTTATTTCCCTTATCTGTCATAATACGTTTCATGGATAATAAGGGAGGACAATGTTTAAAAAAAATCTCTCTTCAAATAGTAGCAGTTCGTTTTAGCTTCTAAGCCTTAAAAAAGGACTCCCACGTGGAAGTACAAAAGCCATCTTTCTTAGAGTACACAGTAACTTCATCAGACAGCTGCATCACTCACAAAAAATATTAAAGTCAACTTACATTGAAAGTTAACGCAGAGGATACCATTTACAAAGCCACCTTTTTTAGTCTGTCATTTTCTTCTATAGGAAGGCCTGCCAAGTGCTTTACTAGAGATGCTAAAACCCAATTATCTGGAGTGCCAAATTTTCATCAAAGTTAATTTAGTTTAGTTTTCACTGTTCCATGTAAACTGCCTTGACATCTTGATAAGGCAATATATATAAAACCTGCTAAATAAATTAAGATCAGCATATTCTTTCTGTCAGCAATTGCTGCTTTTTTCCTAATGAGCTCCTCAAGTTGTTGGATTTGGGTTTCACAAATTTTGTGCAGAAGCAAGGCACATGTGGTTTTGCCACCACAGAGACCACAGCAACATTGGACAGGCAATCCCTATTAGCTAGATGTTGCTGGCTAGCTGCGCTCTAGTCACCAGTGGAAAAGTCAAGTTCTGATGGAGGAATCTGAGTCTTATGTTATAACAATCTGTATTTAACCCTTGGAGTAGAGGAGTAGCCTAGTGGTTAGAACAATAGCCCAGTACCCAAGAGAACAGGGTTTAATTTACACTTACACTTCTTGTGGCCCGCGAAAGTCACTTTACCCTTCATTGCCTCAGAAGAAAAGGCCTGGCAATCTACTTTAGGTCATACCTTGCCAAGAAAATCCAGGGACTGCTGGGTTGCAAGGAGTCAGCATTGACGTGACAGTACTTAAAAGAAAATAAAAACATAACCCTTGGTGCAGACTGAGAGCAAAGTGGAATCTATTTCATGTACATTTTTGCTTTATACCTTCAATTATATACTGAACTTCATAGCCATACATTCCATTACCAGTCTGATCCTTCGAGGTGGCATACACTTTCTCATGTAACCTGTTAAAGTATGATCTCCTTGGCACATCATTTCATTATTGTATCATCTTGGCATTGTTCTAATATTTAATCTGTTAGTATACCCGCATTTACTCCTCATATGTACTTACTTATCTGTTAGTATTCTTGCTCCTCATATGTGCTTATTTCTATTGTGCATCGTATGACTTCACTACCCCTTTACTGCATGTCTGCATTGCAATAGTATAATTCCACTACCCCACTACCACATGTCTCTTATTGCATAATGTTCCTCATTAGTGCATGAATTCTCTTCCCACGGTGCTGTGTAAGTTTCTGTGCAAATCGCTGTGTGAGTTATTTCATCACCATATCCCAATCACACACTCTCTTAATCACCCAATATGGCCTCTCATTTAGTTGCCCTTATTAGCCTTATCTCCTTACACATTGGATTGGAACCTCCAATGCCCTTTCTCAATCTCAGAATCATATCCCCATCTTGATCAACCATGGAAAAAGATGGTCTGGACCCCAGTACTCCCACCCAGGAAGCGACACTTACACACGCAGCTCCCACCTGATACACATAGCACTCCAACTATCCAGGACACCCAACCAGGAGAAACTTCAGAACTGCCATAGCCTAAAATGTGCCATAATAAACGCTCGTTCCATACGCAAGAAATGGCCGGTTATCCTAGACATGATATCCCTTTATGACCTGGATCTACTTATGATCACGGAAACCTGGCTATCTTCGGAGGACAACGTCTTCCTCAACCAACTCCTACCACCTAACTTCTCTTTATACACAAGACACAGAGAAAACAAAAAAGGAGGCGCAGTACTAATTCTAACCAAATCAGATCTTCATTTCCACACAACTGACTCCTCTAGTACAAGCAATCTGGACTTTCTATCCATTACAAACCAGCAATGTACCATCAATCTATTATACAGAACACCGTCTTCATCTCCAGAGGACCTCCCCACCATTATTGACCTTGCTGCTAACGCCCATAACCCCAATACACCAACCTGGATTATGGGTGATTTCAATCTCCCATCACTACATCAAAGCCATGCAACTGCCTTCCTCAATGCCATTGAGGACCTGGGTTTCAAACAAATCATCAACAAACCCACACATATAAAGGGTAATATTCTTGATATGGTGTTCGCGCCTCAGTCAGTCCTCGAGCAAAACCACAACACAATGATGTCGGTTACTGATGTACCCTGGTCGGACCATAAACTTATCACTTTCCAGATACCCTCCAGCGATAGACAGCGGCATAGTAACCGAAAGTTTAACTGTACAGCTCGAACATCAACAAGAAGCTTTCGCCCATTTAACAGAGAATTCATCCTCTCTGAGACCCATTCTCTCCTCAGCAAAACCACATCTGATCCTGACGAACTAGTCTCCTCCTGGAATCTCAACCTCAATGCCATCTCACAACGCCCACAATCCAATAACACATCAAGGAGAATAAGAAGCGCTGCCCCATGGTTCTCTCATGACCTGAGATCTTCTCTCACACATCTACGCAGGCTTGAAAAGAAATGGCGCCGATCGCTCTCCACGGAAGATCTGACTGTCTACCAACTCTACCTATCAATGCACAGAGAAGCAATCACAATTAAAATGAAACAATACCACACCGACACTCTGAAGAGATCCCTGAACAAGCCAAGAGATCTTTTCAACTTGGTCCAATCCCTTTCGAAGGAACCATCTCCTGAACAACACAAGGATATTCACCCACAAAAATTCGCTGATTACTTACAATCAAAGATTGTACAGACTGACAAAATCTCAATATTGTTGAAAATACTGCATCTCTGCAAATACCAAACCTTGATGTAACATATTGAATTGTATATAGTTATCCCCGGTTCACTCCCAGTTTACCTTCCCTGTTATCTGTACACCTAGATCAGTTATATATTGATAGGTATTTTGTTGTTTAATGTAAACCGCACTGATGATGAATAGTGCGGTATATAAAAAAGGTTAAATAAATAAAAAAATAAATAAAAACAGCCTCGTTTCAAGAACCAACCGGCTTAACCCCCCTACTTAAGTTCTCCACACCATCCAGAAAAAGTATTGAAGATACAATAGCTTCTCTCAATACCTCCACAGCGCAAACTGACCCTTGCCCAGCTTTTTGGGTTAAGGAACTACGCAGTGAGTTCAGTCCGCTCATCGCAAAACTGATAAACCTTTCCTTCACAACTGGTTCCTTCCCCACAGCACTCAAACAAACCTCCATTAGGCCCTTATTGAAGAACCCCAAACTAGACCCACAAAGGGTTGATTCTTACAGGCCAATAGCTAGTATTCCACTCCTAGCAAAGATAATTGAGAAAGAGGTTCAAAGGCAAATTCAGGATCATATAGACTCCGCAGCTCCCCTAGATCATTGCCAACACGGGTTCAGAGAGTATCATGGAGTTGAGACCCTTCTCACCTTCCTATTCAACAATATAATCACAGGCATTGATAACATCCGACAAGGCTTTGTGCTCATCTTCTTAGACATTGCTGCGGCGTTCGATTCGGTACATCATGAGCTTCTCCTCGGGTGACTGAAAGAGAAGGGAATCTGCAATACTGCGCTCGAATGGTGCAAGTCCTATTTAGATGGACGATGGCAATATGTAAAATCCGGATCAGAAGAATCAAAACAATTCCATCAAACACAAGGTGTGCCTCAAGGGTCCTCTCTGTCATCTCTCCTATTCAATATATACATGCAACCCATCTGCAATATCATCAGATCATTTAACGTGAGCTTTTTGATATATGCGGATGATATACTCTTATACATGCCGTTCTCGACAGTTCAAATGGACCTTACAACACTGGTGGAGTGTTTTAATGCGGTATCAGATTGGTTACAATCCCAAAACCTCCGCATCCAGCACAAGAAAACGGAGGTGTTGTTCATCTCGAGAGACCCCGACTTTACTCCGCCATCCCATGTAAGAGTCAATGAAGCAGAATTGCAAACCAAAGAAACAATAAAATACCTTGGTGTCACCCTAGATCAACATCTGGACATGAAATCTCACATAAAGCAACATAGTCAAAGCTGTATATTTCAAAATCCGTTCACTCAGGCATCTGCGCTCCCTACTGGACCCTGATGATTTCCGAACCATATACCAAGCACTAATCTTACCCCACTTTGACTTTGCTAATTCCATCTTACAAGGTCTCCCTCAATCTACACTGAACCCATTACAGCTGGCCATGAATGCCGCAGCAAGGGTCCTCCATGGAGCCTCTAGAAGTGACCATGTGACTCCTATTCTAAAACAGCTTCACTGGCTCCCTATACATGGAAGGATTATCTTTAAAACTTTACTCCTCTCATTCAAGGCCATCAATCGCCTCTCTTCCACGGCACTTACGGAGCTCATTCACACAGTGCCCCCCAACAGATCCAGAAGGGCAACAGCCCTAAACCTGCTAATAACCCCGAAGGCCTTGACCAAATGCAACAGTACAACCGCAAATAGGGCCTTCAGTCTCTATGTCCCCAAATGCTGGAATGCACTACCTCCAGACATTCGATCCATTGTAGACCTATCTCAATTCAGGAAGGCAATCAAATTTCACCTCTTCCTCCAATACTACCCAGCCAGCAATGGAATCTAAGTAACCCCACCTAAGAAAATATCCATTCTTAGTGTTGGTATATTCCTAACCTCCAAATGATTATTGCATTTGACATAGCTCTTTATAAATATTATTTCATGTATATAGTTCAACCCTGTTAGCCAAGTTGATACTCCTGTTCCATGTAAAACCAAACTGACTGTTGTCTTGGTCGTTCCGTTATATTGTAAACCGCGCTGATATCGAATAGTGCGGTATATAAGCAACTGTAATAAATAAATAAATAAATAATAAATACTACATTTTTATTCTTAACAATATATTACATAAACATTTGAGGTCCATGGATTAGCATATATTCTACTCCCTAATATATTATACAACCATTACTGATTTGATATATTTTGAGATTATATTTTTCTAGAATTAGGAATGATTCTGTCATTAGATCACTTGAGATGGTCACCTCAGATGGCAAATTTATGGCGGTAGCAGTACGGCAGTGAGAGGAGGTATGTACAGCACAAATTGCACTTACCTGCAGTAGTGTTGCTGCACCATCTCCCATTCTTGTTTTTGAATTATCCCAGCAGGGCTAGATAGGTAGTGTAACAAGTAGGGTGCGCCAAGGCCCCTGGTTTTGAACTCATGGGGATGCTAGGGTCATGCTGTTGAACTAAACATAGTGCTGAGCACTTCAGCTATAAAACAAGACATGTGGGGGACCTCTGAATCCATGTGCATGCTCAAAGGTCCTGCCACATCTCACACTCTCCTTCACATAGACTTCCTTTTAAGGAGAAGATGGGACCCAACAGGACCTTCAGTATGCACATGGACTCCGAGGTTCTGCATGCTTGCTTCAAGCTTTATAGATGTAATCTACAGGTCTGAGGTCCAAGCTGAGAAGTGAAGATCCTGGGGGAAGGTTTGAAGCAATTCTGGAGGCTGGGAAGATGTGAAGAATCTGGGGGGTTGGGGACAATGGAGAAAAAACAGATGCTAGGGAATAAGAAGATGAGGCTTAAGAGATAGGGAATGGGAGGGCCAGGGGATGGGCTAGGAAAGCAGGGGGGGGGGGGGGGAGATGGAACACTGTAGGCAGATGCAATAAGAGAGAAACTGAGGACTGGATAGTGAGAAAGAGGAGTGAAATCTGAATGCATACAGGAAGTAAAATAAATTGGAAGAAAACTGAAAGGAAAAGATCATTGCCAAGTATGGGTGTAGGGGAGAAGTGAAGATGACAGGAAGAGAGAGAAGACACCCTCTGGCAGGAGAGTTAAAACAGGAAAGCCCTCAAGACACCAGAGACTGTGATCAACACACTCAGAAACATAAAATGCCCAGATAGCACAGGTTAAACATTTTTAATTTGAATTTAATTGGAATATCCCAGCTTTAGGAAATATCCATCCCCAATGTCTTTGTATTTTGCTCAAGAAATGCATTTCTATTTCTGTTTCTTTGGTGTTGCTTTGCATGCAGTCTGGCTGCTGGGGGTTTCCAGGTCAGTGTTTGCTTGAATATTGCCATTTCTAATTTGTGATACATTTAGTGAAGAGTTGTCCATGCTCCGTTTGTGTAACTGAAGTGCAGTATTCTGCTAGTGTTACTTTCTGTGTAGGAATCTGTAGAATTCTGTTTTCCCAATTGGAAGTGTATAGGGGGGTCTAGGGCCTGGAATAATTATTGCAGTGCTGTCTTTTCATAGACAGGGTTGGTACTGCCTATGTCCTGGTCATTAGTACTGTTATGGCAGGTTTGCTCCAGGTTCCAAGTGCACTTTTTGCAGGGTTTTTTAAAAATTATTTTAGAATGTGCCTGGCCATTCTAATGTGCTGCTATTAATGATGCATGATGTCCAGTTATGTGGGGGTTTTCCAGGAATATTCTTGAGGGGGGAGGGAGTTATTTAGTAATCAAATCTTGTGTGGGCACTCCATGCACATAATCACTGATTCTTTTAAGCATCCACCAGTTCCTAGGTCCTTCTAGTGCTACTTTCCGCCTCTCTTTGGTTCCCTCCTTGCTCCTGGATCTTGATCCCAGCTGACAACAGGAGACTGAAATTAGTGGAGTGATAGGCAGCAGGGTGAATGTAACCATTAGGGGAAGAAGTGGCAAAGAACAGCTGCAGTCAAAGCAAAACAACAGGTCCTGAAAGCCACACAAACCCAAAAGAAGCATCAGCATGCATTTTACCCACAGAGAGTATGGTAATTCTCAAAATAGCCCACAAAACCTGCATACGAAGCTTTTGGAAACTGTCCTCCTTGTATCTACTTATCTATGCATATATACACAAACACAAAAGAAGGCTGAAGGAGAAATTAGGGCTAGCCTTCCTAATTTTCTTTGAGCCCTCCAGACATGTGAGTTTATGCTCTCCAACCAGCAGATGGAGACAGAGAACTGGTTTGATGATATCACCCTATATAGCAGGCGTGTCCAACAGGTAGATCGCGATCTACCTGTAGATCACAGAGGGGTCAGAGGTAGATCGCCAGGCCCACTTGGCTCCATCTCTCCAGCAGCTCACCCCGTCGCTAGGAGAGAGCTCGTGCCGGCAGGTCATCTGTCGAGGGCTTGCCGCCGCTGCTGATTCTTTGCCTTTTTTTCCCTGCCTGTGGGAGTATTGGAGGCACTTGTTGTTTTCGTGCCAATAGTTTGTGGGTACCCCAGGGGGCTGCCACCCATGTCCCGTGATAAGATGCCACAGGCCCGGCATCATACCTGGTCCCCTGCCTCTCAGAATCACCCATTCCTGCCCCGCCCCAATACCCCTTAGAAGTGTGTTATATACCGGGTAATATTCATTTGCCCGGGCTTTACCTGAATACACTTACCGCATTAGTTGTGTCGTGTGCTGGTCGTTGGTCGCTTTATAGTTCGCTTTCATTAAACATTTTCAGGTAGACACAACAAGAATTTGGTGATTTTGGCAGTCTTCTCCAAACTTGCCTATGCCTTGCCTTCGAATTGGTTCAAACCAAGATGACTTTTGCTTGCCTCAGCAATTTTAGTTTGCCTAGTGTTTGCATTGATTCTACACTGTGTGCAGAATTTATTAAATAGCATGTGGTGGTATTTGAACTTGTTTGGCGGTATTTGATTTTATCTGGTTTGCTGGACAGGTGTTTGAGGTTTTTTTGATGATTGTTTGATGGTATTTGATTATTGGTGTCAGTATGATGAATTCTTATTTTTACTTTTAGAACTGCATGTGTGGTTTTGGCATCTCCAGTCCTTGTATTGCACATCATCCAGAGGTCTTCAGTTCCTGTTGATCTTTAATACTTTGGGACAGTGACAGTTTTGGACCAGATTCAGACAGTGTTTATACTAACTTAGCAGATTTGGCCTTCTTACATCCAGCCACCCCAATATAACGAGTGTTCCAAAGAAGAGCAAAACCTGCCACTTTCATGATGAATGAGAAATGGACTACTTCTTCATCATGGTGAAAGACAAGTGTTGTTGTCTAATTTGTAACACCCCAGTATCCTTGCCCGAAAAGGGTAATCTGGGACGTCATTATAAGGCTCTGCATAGCAATAAGTTTGATGCTGATTTTCCACCCAAAAGTGAAATTCGTAAACTGAAGCTCAAAGAACTTAAATCAAAATTGGCTACTCAGCAACGGTTGATGGCAAAGCCAAGGTCACATTCGGTCAATGCAACCATAGCATCCTTCAAGGTCAGCAACCTGACCGCAAAGAAATGCAAACCTTTCACTGAAGGGGAATTTGTAAAAGATTGTTTTCTTGAAGCAGCTGACAATCTTTTTGAAGGATTTAAAAATAAGAAAGAGATCATAGCTGCTATTCAAGAATGTACAATTGTCAAGAAACACAGTCGTGCAGCGAATAGCAAAGATGTGTGGAGGATGTTTCAAATTGTTTTGCTTTCTCACACCAACTGGATGAATCTACAGACATAAGAGACATAGCCTAGTTACTAGTCTTTATCCGGATGGTTTTTGAAGACTTCAGTGTTAAAGAAGAACTACTTGGAATGATTTCTTTTAAAGGGAGAACTACCAGTCAGGAAATATTCAGTTCTTTCCATTCTTTTGTGACAAAGTGTAATCTTCCATTGCATAGACTTCTTTCCATCACCACTGATGGAGCAAGAGCAGTGACAGGTGATGTTAATGGTTTCATAGCCCTCTGTAGACAGCATGCCGACTTCCCAGATTTCTTTTCTTACCACTGCATCATTCACCAGCAAATTCTGGCAAGCAAGAGACTCAATACAAAGACTGTCATGGACATCACCTTCAAAACTGTAAATTCAGTTCGTGGAAGATCACTTCAAAGACGGCTTTTCAATCTTACTATTGATGAAGGGGCAGCAGAAATCATTTTGCACACAGATGTAAGATGGCTAAGTAGGCACAAATTTCTGCAAAGATTTTGTGATTTGCTGAATGAAATAAGAAGTTCTTTGAATGAGAGGGGAGATGACCAAGCAGAGTTGGAAGATGAGGAGTGGTTATGTGATCTGGCATGTCTCGTTGACTTTACAGGCAAACTACTAAGTGATATGAACCTTGAACTACAAGGTAAAAACAAATGCATTGGCAAGATGAGTACAGTTTCATCCTACAAGAACAAATTTGAGCTAATGACGACTGACCTTGCAAACAACACTTTTGATAATTTTCCTAATACGCAGGACCATCTGAGACAATATCCAAATTTTGTTTTTCAGAACGAGAAGTATGTGACAGAAATCTGTTCGGTTATCCAGGAATTCGAAAATAGATTGTGACGTCCAAAAAACTGGAACAGTTGTGGAGTACTTGTCATACCCATTCAAAGTAGATGTGGACATCAAAGAAACTGCAGCTATCAGTAAAAATTACTCATTGAACAAGCCATCTCTTGAAAACGAAATGTTAACCCTTAAAAATGACATTTTTCTCAAGACCCGTGCTGAGCAAGAATCGTTTTGGAAGCTAGTGCCTAGTGACAAATTTCCCAACTTGAGAAGATGCAGTGAAGCTGTACACTCCTATTTCAGTTCAACTTATTTGTGTGAATCTGCGTTTTCCCATCGGAAAATGACAAAGAATAAGACAAATGACAAAGAGTACACAACGTTCCAACAAGACAGATGAACATCTCCAGGATTCCCTGAGACTGGCCCTCACACAATATTCATCCAACTTCAAAAAGCTGGTGGACGAAATGCAGGCTCAGATGTCTCACTAATGAGCAAGAGCGAAATATTAAAGATTGTGCAAGATGAGCCTGGATCAATACTCGACCTAAATTTAACACAAATTACTCAATAAAAGTTAAAGAAAGTTATTACTCAATAAAACTTTAATAAAAAATGTACTTTCCATTTCCCCTCTCAGTTCTTACTGGATCTTCGTCTCTGTTTTGTTTTTGCTTAATTTTCTTAACAGCTGATCACATCCAAGTAAATGACAGAAGATTCATTAAAAATGGGGGGGGGGGGGGGGGAATACTCCAACTTTATTGGGTTAAAATTTAATTTGAAACTAATTTGAAACTTAATTTTCATGGTGGTAGATCACCGGCACTTTTGGCCGGAAAAAGTAGATCACGACCTGTTTGAAGTTGGACATGCCTGCTATATAGGGTCCTGTGCAGTTCACACCTAGCCAGTTTTCCTGTAATAAAGCAGTATATCAAAAACAAGAGGGCATTAAAAACAACTGTTAACCGAGTCAGTCTTCAATCAACTGGACATAGATATTCTACACAAATATCAAAACCAAATCAGAACCCAGCAAACCACAATAAACCTGCCTGTTCATTCCTGCAGCCACCCTTCAATGAAAATACAGCTATGCAGGATGTTTAAACACTAAAGCACAGTTACTTACCTGTAACAGGTGATCTCTGGGAACAGCAGGAATTAGTCCTCACATATGGGTACGTCGGTACTGACGGAGCCTGAGCGGGAAAGCTCCCCAGCTTCCCAGAAGGAAGCTTTTGGGGCCTCCCACTGCACATGCGCGCTGCCTTCCCGCCTTCCTGACCAGCTCTCCTCAGTTCGAGTTTATAGCTGAGACAATAGAGAGAGGAAAGGAAGATAGATAGAAGATACAACTCCTAGGGGAGGTGGGTGGGTTGTGAGGACTAATTCCTGCTGTTCCCAGAGATCACCTGTTACAGGTAAGTAACTGTGCTATCTCCAGGAACAAGCAGGAATAAGTCCTCACATATGGGGACTCCCTAGCTAAGATGCCTGGGAGATCCCCTTCCAAGGGTTCGCCATCTTCGTATGGATCTCAGGCATCCATCCTGGGAAGGTGGGCAGGAGTTGTTCAAGTATGGAACAGGTGTTTGAGGACAGCCTGACCAAACAAGGCATCCCGGCGGGAGTCCTTGTCCAAACAGTAATGGGCTGTGAAGGTATGAACCGAGGCCCAGGTGGCGGCTCAACAGATCTGATCTATGGATACAGAGTGAAGATGAGCCATAGAAGTGGCCATGGCTCTCACATTGTGAGCTGTGACATGGCCTTCCAGAGAAATGTTTTTACTCTGGTAAGCAAAGGAAATACACTTAGCAATCCAATTGGAAAGTGTACGTTTGGAGACTGGAAGTCCCAAATGAGAAGGATCAAAAGCCACAAAAAGTTGGGAAGACTTTCGATGTGGCTGAGTCCTGTTGAGGTAAAAGGCGAGAGCTCTTTTACAATCTAGAGTATGAAGGTTCCTCTCTGCACTGGATGCATGAGGAGCCGGAAAAAAGACAGGTAGATATACCTCTTGATTAAGATGAAAAGGCGAGACCACTTTGGGCATAAAGTGGGGATTCGTCCTGAGGACCACCTTATCATGATGAAACCTAGTATAAGGTGGATGAGCCACTAAGGCCTGTAGTTCACTGATGCGGCGAGCCGAAGTGACTGCAATAAGGAAAAGGACCTTCCAGGAAAGAAATTTCAAGGAGGTAGAAACCAACGGTTCAAAAGGTGGCTTCATAAGCTGACCTAGAACTAGGTTCAAATCCCATGCTACCGGAGGAGGTCGGATGGGAGGCTTAGTTAGAGTCAGGCCTCTCATGAACCTTGCAATAAGAGGATGAGAGGAGACAGGTTGTCCATTTATAGGTTTTAAGGATGCTGCAATAGCACTTAAATGGACTCTGACTGAATTCGTCTTAAGGCCTGCATTAGAAAGATGCAGGAGATAGTCTAGTAGAGAATTCAAGGGAAGTGCCAGAGGGTCAAGACCCTGTTGAGCACACCAAATGGAAAAGCGTTTCCATTTGAAAGCATAGGAACGCCTCGTGGAGGGTTTCCTAGAGGCATGAAGGATATCTTTCACTGGTTGAGAAAGATTGAAGTCATGAAGGCTTAGGCCTTCAGTAACCAAGCTCTGAGGTGTAGGGACTTGGGTTTTGGGTGCCACAAAGTCCCCTCCTCCTGAGACAAAAGGTCTGGCGCAGCTCCCAGGTCCAGGGAGGGTCCCTGGGAAAGATGCAGAAGTAGAGGGAACCCCACTTGGCGTGGCCAGCGTGGAGCTATGAGGATCATCGATCCGTGATCCCTCTGGAGTTTGAACAGATTCTTGGGAATCAAAGGAATGGGTGGAAAGGCATATAGGAAGTCCTGACCCCAATGTAGGAGAAAGGCGTCGTTGGCCTGAGCTCTCTGACACGGAGTCCTGGAACAGAACCGGGGAAGTTTGGCATTGCATGGACTTGCAAAGAGGTCTATGTCCGGGGTTCCCCATTCCTGAAAGATTCTGCGTATCTGGTCCATATGCAAGGACCATTCGTGTGGAAGCAGAACTCGACTGAGTCTGTCTGCCCAAGAGTTTTGAACCCCTGGAAGATACACTGCCAGAAGATGAATTTGATGCTCTCTGGCGAAGGCCCATAATCTGAGAGCTTTGTTGCAAAGCGACAGAGAGCCTGTCCCTCCTTGTTTGTTTACGTAGAACATGGCCACCTGATTGTCTGTTTGAACTAGGACGGTCAGGTTGACAAGGAGGGTATGGAAGACTTTGAGGGCAAAGAAGATTGCTCGCAGTTCCAGGAGGTTGATGTGAAGGGTGGTCTCCTGTGGAGACCAAGTACCCTGAGTGGAGAGGTGTTGTAGATGGGCTCCCCACCCTGTTTGGGAGGCATCTGTTGTGAGGGTTGCTTGGGGCAACAAAGGTTGGAAGGGGGCCCCCAACAACAGATTCTTGGTGGACATCCACCATTGGAGGGACCAAAACAGACGCTTTGAGGTGAGTATTTGGTCGGAGAGCGCTCCTGATGCCTGAGTCCACTGGGTGGCCAAGGTCCATTGAGCTGCTCTAATATGAAGACGAGCGTAGGGCACCACGTGTACCGTGGAGGCCATGTGGCCCAGAAGTCGCAGCATTTCTCTGGCTGTCAAGTGACTGCTGGACTGAGCTTGGGAGGCCAAGCACACCAGACGTTGGCCCCGGACTTGAGGTAGGTAGGCCCTTGCAGTGGTGGTGTCCAACTGGGCCCCTATGAATTCCAGAGACTGGGTAGGGATAAGTTGAGACTTGGGAAGGTTTATCACCAGTCCCAGATACTGCAGAATGTGCCTTGTGCGGTCCAGGGAAATCTGGGCCTCTGACTGAGATGGAGCTCGGATGAGCCAGTCGTCCAGATATGGGAATACAAAAATTCCCAGACCTCTTAGAAATGCGGCAACAACTGCCATGCATTTGGTGAACACTCTTGGAGCAGAGGCTAGACCGAAGGGAAGTACTCTGTACTGGAAATGTTTTCCCTGAAACAGAAATCTTAGATATTTTCTGTGGGATGGGTGGATGAGTATATGTGTGTACGCATCCTTGAGATCTAGAGAACAAAGCCAATCCTGACTCTGAAGGTATGGAAGGAGAATGCCTAGAGAAAGCATTTTGAATTTCTCCTTGTACAGAAATTTGTTCAATTCTCTCAGATCTAGGATAGGTCTGAATCCCCCTGTCTTCTTTGGTATGAGAAAATAAGGGGAGTAGAATCCTGTCCCTTGTTGAAGAAGAGGAACCTCTTCTATTGCCCTTGGGCAAGGAGAGAAGAGATTTCCTGACCCAACAGGGCCAGGAGAGATGGGGGAGAATTGAAGTGCCTCACCATGGTATATGGAGGAAGGTTGGAAAAATGAAGTTTGTAGCCCTCTCTGATGATAGAGAGGGTCCATTGCTCTGATGTAATTTGCCCCCATCTGGGAGCAAAGTGAGCTAACCTTCCGGGAATGGTGAGGGGCTCTGGTTGTTCTAGAGCCAGAAAGGTTAAGTTCTCTAGGGGCAAGTCAAAACCCCTGAGGGGGTTGAGCCTGCTGAGGAGTGGCAGACACTGCAGGCTTTGACCTTGCCTGTTTAGGCTGCTGACATTTAGCAGCAAAGCGAGGCTGAGAAGATTGTTGGCCAGTATTTGTGGAAAATCTGGCCTTCTTGTAGTAAGGCCTCTTAAAAGACTTTTTCTTGGCAGGAGTAGAGGTAGACTTAGAAAGTCTATCTAATGTAGCATTTTCTGCGTCCATTTGAGTGGCTTTAATTTGCCAGTCTTTACCAAATAAGTTCTCACCTGTACAGGGCAGATTCCGTAAGCCATCCAGGACCCAGGGTTCTAGGTCAGAGGCCTGGAGCCAAGCAAGTCGTCGGGCTGCAATGGCAATGCCCGAAGCTCTACCGGCACCTTCAAAGGAATCAAAGGCTGCTCTGTTGGAGAACTTAGAAACATCTAGAAGCTGTTTCACCAGAGAAATGAACTCCTCCTTTCTATCCTCAGGGATAAATGAGGGAAAATGCCGTACCTTTAGGGCAAGTTCCCTTAGAAACATGCCCATATACAGACTGTATGAATTAATCCTGGCTATAAGCATACTAGCCTGGAAGATTTTCCTACCAAAAGAGTCTAGGGTCTTACATTCTCGCCCTGGAGGGGTAGAAGAGTGCCTTTTGGTACTCTTAATCTTTTTCAGCGCAGACTTCACCACAATGGAATGGTGAGGCAGCTGAGTTTTTTGAAAACCAGGAGAAGGAGGGACCCGGTACATGGTGTCCAACCTACGAGAATGAGGAGACAACGTTAGAGGAGCCTCCCATAAGTCCATCAAGTGTTCTTGAAGGATTTCATGGATAGGCAGGGTGACTGCCTCTTTAGGAACCTTAGGGTATCCTAAAATATCCAATTTCTTTGATCTAGGTTCTTTTTCAGAGAATGTAGTAATAGAAAGTCCTTTAGCTACTTCTATAATGAAGTCTTGAAAGGACAAATCCTCTGGTGGAGACATTCTCCTCTTTGGGGAAGAAGGCTCTTCAGGAAGAACCAGAGACAGCTCATCAGAGGAGTCAAAATCCTCAGAAGAATCAGAGAATCCTCTATTTGCTTCCAACGCACGATACGCATACCGATTGGTATCGACATCGGGCGTACCGGGTATGGGATCGATATCGGGTGAAAACCCGGATCCGGCATGCGGAACCGATCTGCGTTTGGAAGATGATGGTCTCGGTTCCGGTATGGAAGACAGTACCGGAACCGGACCCGGAACCGCTAGATGCGGTACCGAGGGCGTCGCAGCTTTAATGAAAGCCAGAACGGCCTGCTGCATGGTCTGGACAGTATTGCCCATAGACGCCACTGCTGCCTGGATGTCGGTACCCCAGAGCAGTCTAACAGGTGATCAGTCGAGGCCGTGCCATCGATGTCAACCTGTAACCCCATAGATGGTGCTTTGGAAGCCAGAGCTTCCCGCTGGGGTTGTTTGGCTGGGGCAGGATCCTCAGATTCAAAAGTGAGAGCCTCTCGATACTTTGAAGGAGATTTGCTCTTTGAGGACCTGCCCGAAGAAGGTTTGGTTACCTGAGATCCATCCGGAGAGGAAGACCTGGATGACTGTGATGCTGGATTATCTGAAGCAAACAGCACATGGAATTTGTTGGCCCGGTTCTGCAAACCACGTTTAGACATCTGGGAGCAGGATGGGCAGTCCGGAATGGAGTGGTCAGGTCCCAAACATTTAAGACACCAGTCATGGGTGTCTGTGACAGAAATAACAGCACTACACTTGGTACACTTCTTGAAACCAGGGGCTGGTTTCTCCATGAGGAGAATTTGTGTAGGCCTGAGGCCTAACCGAAGTCACCAAGTTGCTAAATAAAAGTTTTTTGTTTTTTTTTTAAAGAAAAGAAAAGAGAGACCGGCGGTACCGGTTTCGGTATGGGGAAGGCAGGTACGCGGTCTAAAGAAACAAACTAAAATAAGAATTTCTTCAGCGGTGACAGGAACACGACCTGCTGGCTCCGCGGAAAAAGAGAAACTGAGGAGAGCTGGTCAGGAAGGCGGGAAGGCAGCGCGCATGTGCAGTGGGAGGCCCCAAAAGCTTCCTTCTGGGAAGCTGGGGAGCTTTCCCGCTCAGGCTCCGTCGGTACCGACGTACCCATATGTGAGGACTTATTCCTGCTTGTTCCTGGAGATAGCTGGGTTCTTGACTGGTCTGGAGGAACTCAAGGAAAGAAAATTAGCCAGTAAGTCCTAATTTCTCCTCCCTCATCCAGAAGCATAGGAAGAACCACAGCAAAATCTAACAAGGGTGGGCCAAGTCTGTCTCCAATACATCTGCCCACAGAGCTGCATCCTGCTGAGCTTAAACATTCAATCTATAATGAAGAACAAAGGAATGCAGAGATGACCAAGTGACTACCTTACAAATATCCTGCAGTGGAACCAGACTATGCTCTGCCCAAGGCAATGCCTGCATCCTGGCTGAGTGAGCAGTTTCCTCTGGGTTGGAAACCCAGAGGTATTGCATGACCCTGAGAAAAGTACACCAACACAATAGCATCCTTTATCCACTGGGCTACTATTATCTTTGATGCTGCCTCACTCTTCCTGGGCCCACTAAACAAAATGAAAAGATGATCAGACCTGCAGAAATTCTTACTCTCAAGTACCTCTGAAGGCCCAAGCACATCCAACCAATGCAGTTCTCCTGAGTTATCAGTGATCCTCACTTCTCAAAATGCCAGCAGATTGACAACGTATGGGGAACCATCTTGGGTAAAACACAGGGAACTGGTCAAATCACCACCCTCTCCTCTACCACCACCAAGAAGGGCTCCAGATGAGAGAGTCAGCAATTCCAAGATCCTTCAACAGAAGCCCATCTTCAGCATGACATCCTTAAGAGATGCCTCCTGAAGCGAATCCAAGGATGGTCTCAACAAGGCAGAAAAGAAGTGACTGCTTACATGCTGTAGGACTTCTGATGTTAAATATCAGTAGTAATGATTACGCCAAGATTCAAGTCTATAAAACATTTTAAACCAGAAAGTCAATGGAAGCACATGCTTTGCATTTATGTTCCAAAGGAACGTCACTATTGCTCAGCATTTTCTTCATGTCTCACCATACTCATCATATTTATATTCATTTAGGAGGAGTAAAAAATGTTGTATAACTTTAAGGGAATGTTTATCATACTACAAGCCAAAACTCACTCTGTGAACCAAACTTCTTATTTTCCCCTCTAAACCATCCTTCTCCCTTTCTCTAGCTCTGTTGATAACACTCTTCTACTTCCTGTCTCCTTAGCTTGCAACCTCGGGGACATCTTTGACTGTTCCCTCTCCTTCTCCCCACATATCCGACAGATAGCTAAAACCTGTCGTTTCTTTCTCTTTAATATTAACAAAATTCGCCCCTTTCGTTCTGAACTCACTACTAAAACACTTATCTACTCTTTAGTCACTTCCCGCCTCAACTACTGCAACCTCCTCCTTGTTGGTCTCCCTCTGAATCATCTCTTTCCCCTTCAATCTGTTCAGAACTCTGCTGCACTCCTAATCTTCCGCCAGCCCCAATATATACTGGCCCAAGGGTTTATGCCGCCCTAGGCAGAAACCCCGGCCTCACTGCCACTGCTCCCTCTCAGTTGCCGCCACTCTCCTTATCAGCTGCTGCCGATTCCGTCTAGGAAGAGGGAGACGGGCAGCAGCAGTTTAAGCCGCCGCTTTTGGAAATACTGCCACTGCTTGCCTCCCCCCCTCAAATGGAATCGGCGGCAGCTGTGGGGGTGGGGAGCAGCAGCCACTCATGTGTGCTGCCACCGCCCACCCAGGCAGGCTGCCTAACTCACCCTAGTGGATGGGCCGGCCCTGTCTTGTTCTCAAATCACTTCACTGGCTCCCCTTCCATATCCAATTCAAACTTCTCTTTCTAACCTATAAATGCATTCATTCTACTGCTTTTCACTACCTTTCCTCTCTCCCTATACCCCACCTCTTCCTCTGGCTTACTTGTCTCTATGTCCTTCTTTTCCATTGCCAACTCCAGACTTTGATCCATTCACCTTGATGCTCCCTATACCTGGAACAGACTACCTGTATCTATGTGTCAGGTTTCTTCTCTCCCCCTTTTTAAATCCATGTTAAAGGCTCACTTCTTTGAGGCTGCCGAGCTCAATTCTGTCCATGAGGACATAAGGATGCTTGCACTCAGATAGAATGGGAGCACAAACCCTCTGGAATCGGCCAGTTCCACAGCAGATATGCTGAGACAACGGCCTCCTTAATCCAGTGCTCCAATGTAGACTTAGCCCCTGCATCACCCTTGGATGGGCCAGCAAACAGAACAAAAAGATGGCCAGACTTACGAAAGGCATTCGTAACCTCAAAGTACTGGAGAAACACACTCTGGAAATCCACAAGGCGAAGATCCTAATCCTTCCCCAGCTCCTTAGAGAAGGAGGGCAGGTAAACCACCTAGTTCACATGAAAGGGAGAAATCATCTTAGGCAAGAAGGAAGGCACAGACTGAATGGAAACAGCCTCGTTTGAAAAAGACAGATAAGGATCTCTGGAAAAAAACAGAACTTGCAGCTCGGAAATCCAGCTTGCGGAATCATGATCAAGGAGACTACCTTGAGCATCAAATCCTTCAGAGTAGCGTGCTTCAATGGCTCTGACATCGGGACCCTGAGCACCAGACACAGATCCCAGGAAGGGACCACAGAGTGGAGGGGAGGGCGCAGAAGCCAAACCCCCTGAAGAATGCGTGAAACAGCTGGGTTTAAGCCTAGAGACTTATCAGCCACCAGACCTCTGAAACAGGCTAAAGTTGCCACCTGCCTTCAGGCTCTTTTTCAGACCTTTCTGTAGATTGGCCAGTAGAGACGGCGCCTTGGTTGCCTCAGGAATCAGTAGCTGTGCGCCATACTATCGTTCAAAGAGGCTCTAAGCAGAATGAAAACCATCATCGGAGAGCAGTCCTTACACGCTAGCTGTCTCTTTTCAACAGCCAAGCTGTAAGAAAGGGGAGCAGGGTCTTCCAGAACGATCGGCCCCTGACACAAGAGGACCCGAGACGGAGGCAAACAAAGAGGTGGTGCTTGTAGGAGCCACATCAGATCTCTGAATTACACTCTCCTCGGCCAATCTGCTGCCAACCAGAATAATCCTTTCCGGATGGTGCTCTATTGACCACATGCCCTACCAGGAACACGAAGGAAACACACAGAGCAGGTGATGACTTGGCCACGGCTCAGCCAGGGCATCGATGCCTTCGGATCCTGTCTCCGTGCAGCGACTGAAGGAGTGGCACACTTTGACAAAGGAGCGAGTCACTATCAGATCCATGGGGTGACCCCAGCAGCACAGGATCAACTGGAAATCCTCCTAACTCAGTTTCCAGTCTCCTGGCTCCAGAGAGTACTGGCTGAGAAAGTTTATTCCCATCTCCAGGGGCACCCTTCACGAGGGATACTTAAGTCATTGGCAATCGAATAGGGATTCCGCTTTCAGCCTGCCCCTCACGAGACTACGCTCGGGGGAACTCAGAGGCCACAGGGTCTGAATTCCACAACAGAATGACCAGGCCTGTTGTAAAAAGGAAAAGAATTCCAGGAAGGATAATCTGGACTCCGGAAGTTCTCCTCGTGGAAATGACCCCACTACAGCAGCATACACATAGTTGCTGCTGATACCCTAAAGGACAGGGAGTGGCCCACGGCATGATTGCCGGAAACTACAGCCGGCTGGTCATTCTTACCCACAGCGCCATCTGCCACCTCCTGCCCTGAGGCAGGCAAGGCCGGATTAACTGCATTCCCCGGCTGAGGGGGGGGGGGGGGTGGGCGGGCAGGCAAGCCCTCCAGAGATGACTCAGAAGCTGCCATGCAAGAAGAGCAGAGTCTAAATGCTGGAGAGGAGGTCAATGTTTCCTGGAAGAAGACAGAGTTAAGGCAAGTATCACAATAGGATGCACCAATGCTGCGGCAGCCCTGCAGGCACACATTAATAGCGCTTCTACAATAATGTGCATTACAGGTGCTTGGGTAGGAACGCACGCTGGAGCCACTCAGGCAGAATGCAAGCAAGGACCACATGACCGCAAGGTGCACAAAAGTAAAAATGCTATTAACGTGTGCAGGAAAAACCCCCCAGGAAAATCCCCACACCACGCCAACCGTTGCCAGTGATCTACTCTGAATTGTGCCCCAGATGGATGGAATCGGAGCCCACAACAAAGACAATGATGAGGTCAAGCCTTGGTACTCACCCCGAGAGCTCCAAGCAGAAATTCTTGTTGGGCTCAGCTCTACTCCCCTGAAACCATTTCTCTGGCTTTGCAGGAAGTGCGTTTAAAGTTGCTGGCAGGCAGATTCCTCTGAGAGCCTTCTGAAATCTTGGGGGGGGGGGGGATAGAGGAGGAGGGGGAGTGCGCTGAGGTTGTGAGAGGCAGCTGAACTCCTCCAATCCTTCCAGATCCTTCCTTGGTAGGTCTCTCTCTTTTACTTCAGCAGGTACCAAAGCTCCATAAACTAAACAATGGCTGGGAAAAATCGTATTGCTAAAGCTATTGCCCCCATTACAGCTTCTGCCTCTGTCCAGACAGAGATCCCAATGCCAGTTGAAGGACCAGTTCCATGTGCAGGATGCCTGCATGCTGAGCTCAGGGAAGAGGTGGCGAGGTTGAAGCATTCGAGACAGTGAGAAGTACATTGATGAGATGCTTTTTGAAACATCCGAGCTCTCAGACAGAGGTGAAGATGGGATGTTACAGAAGGAAGAAGGTTGGACACGAGTCACCAGAGCCTGCAGTATAAACATGCCAACTCCTCCAGCCCTTGAACTGAAGAAGCAGTATGCAGCCCTGGAAATGGAGGAAGTGGAAGCATCTAAGGAAAGGAAAGAACCACAGCTCAAGCACCCCAAAGTTGCAGAATCAGTCCCAACAAGGAAGCAAAGGGTAGTCATGGTTACTGACTCTTCTGAGGCATCCATCTGCTGACCAGATTTGATGTCCAGAGAGGTGTGGTGTCTGCCAGGTGCCAAAATCTGAGATGTTACGGAGAGTTTGCCAAGACTCATCAAGCCTACTGACTATTATCCGATGTTGTTCATCCATGTCGGCACAAATTATACTGCTGGGTAACCCTCCAAGCATATCAAAAGTGACTTCATGGTTCTGGGACAGAGGGTGAAGCAGATAGGTGTGTAGGTGGTGGTCTCTTCAATCCTCCCTGTTGAGGGTAAAGGCCGAGGAAGAGAAGCTCACATCGTGGAGATGAATGCATGGCTGCATGAATGGTGTCATCAAGAGCATTTTGGTTTCCTGGACCATGGGATGATGTTCCAAGGGCTGCAGAGCAGAGATGGTATCCATCTGTCAAAGAAGAGTCAAAGTGTTTTCAGCAAAAGACTGGCTAACCTACTGAAGGGGGCTTTAAACTAGATTCATTGGGGATGGGTGAAGAGAACCCCCAGGTAAGTGAAACATTAAATACCTATGTAGAAATGGGTAAGAGGCAACATCTGGAAAGCGGCATGTATAAATGCCCATAGCATGGGAAATAAGGTCTCAGATGTTGAGGCTTTAATTGAAGAGGCTGACTTGGATTTAGTGGTGGTTACGGAGACATGGTTCATGGAAAACCATGACTGAGATATAATTATACCGAGCTACACTTTATTCAGGAGGGACAGGGTAGGAAGAAGGGGAGGTGGAGTGGCACTATATGTAAAATACAATATTAAAGCTATAGAATTGCAGGGCTAAAAAAGGAAGAGGAGGCACTGTGGGTTCAACTAGAAAGAGAGAAAGGGAAATCTATTTGCATTGGAGTTATACACAGATCCCCCCTCACAGGGCATAGAAGTGGATGAAGATCTAATGGAAGACATATGTAGTATTGTCATGAAAAGAGAAGTGCTACGGATAGGTGATTTCAATATGCCGAATGTAGCTTGGCACATCCCTGCTGCAGTGTCATCTAGAAGTAAGGAGATCCTGGATTCTCTACAGGGAGAACTATTCAGGCAACTGATAACAGAACCCAAACATGATGGGGCATACTGGACTTAATGCTTACCAATGGGGAAAGTGTTTCTGATGTTATAGTGGGAGATCATCTCACTTCCAAAGATCATCAGATGGTATGGGCTGTTAAAATCCATTCAAAATTGTAATACTCTGATAATACTATCCTGAAAGTCGGACTATATCAAATACAGCAAATTGATTCATGTTAATAATAATAAATTATACCATTACTCTCAGCAACTAAGGTCTCAGACTCACAGGCATAATATTTATTCAGAGTTGTGAGATATATTCTGAAATTGCCCAAATTGCATCAATGACCTTTAAAGATATAACGTTGCATGAGAATTATTTTTTCACTTGTATATAGTAGAAAGCTCAAAATTTGTGCTTTGCTTTTAAACTCAAAATTCGTGCTTAGCAGTTAACATCTTCCCATTGTTTCACTTATGGGTAATAAAAAACTCAAAATTCATGCTTAGCTTTTAACATCTTCCCCAACGCCACCTTCTGCGCCAGATCTGCGTTTCACTGCTCTCCGGTTTCTTCAGGGGGTTGTATAGAAAACATTATCCCTGAGTTTTTCAGAGAAGTATGTAGGAAGCACTGTAAATAGAAAGCACTACATTACATGTTTTAATCGTAGTGCTTTCTATTTACAGTGCTTCCTACATACTTCTCTGAAAAACTCAGGGATAATGTTTTCTATACAACCCCCTGAAGAAACCGGAGAGCGGTGAAACGCAGATCTGGCACAGAAGGTGGCGTTGGGGAAGATGTTAAAAGCTAAGCATGAATTTTGAGTTTTTTATTACCCATAAGTGAAACAATGGGAAGATGTTAACTGCTAAGCACGAATTTTGAGTTTAAAAGCAAAGCACAAATTTTGAGTTTTCTACTATATACAAATGAAAAAATAATTCTCATGCAACGTTATATCTTTAAAGGTCATTGATGCAATTTGGGCGATTTCAGAATATATCTAACAACTCTGAATAAATATTATGCCCGTGAGTCTGAGACCTTAGTTGCTGAGAGTAATGGTATAATTTATTATTATTAACATGAATCAATTTGCTGTATTTGATATAGTCCGACTTTCAGGATAGTATTATCAGAGTATTACAATTTTGTTATTGACAAATATACGACTCTGAAGAAGTGACCACTGTTGGATTTGTGGAACGCAAAATCCATTCAAAATCAAGGGTCTTAGACTTTAGGAAAACTAACTTTGCTAAGATGGGCCAATACCTCAAGGAGTCGTTAGTGGGATGGGAACAACTGGGGATGTAGAAAAACAGTGAGCAAAACTAAAAGGGGATATTTTAAGGGCAACAACCCTTTTTTGTTAGAAAGGTAAATAAATGCAAAAGGAAAAGGAGGCCACTATGGTTCTCAAAAGAAGTAGCTGAAAAGATGAAGAAAAAGAGAGAATCTTTCAAGAAATCACAGAGAAAGGAAGACAGGCATCTATATTTGGAAAAACTTAGAGAAGCTAGCAAAGTAGTCAGGAAAGCAAAGGTACGAAAAGAGCCAATGCAATAAAATGTAGGGATAAGACATTTTTCAGATATATTAGTGAGAGAAGGTAGGGCAAAAGTGGTATTGTCAGACTCAAGGGTGCAGGGGAGGAATATGCAGAAACTGATGAGGATAAAGCAGAATTGCTCAACAAATATTTCTGTTCTGTGTTCACAGATAAAGGGCCAGGAGCAGGACCTCAGGAAACACCCACAAATAGGAACAGAAGCGATAGAGATCCCGAACGATTTTCAGAAGACTGTCTTCATGAGGAACTAGCTAAACTAAAAGTAGACAAAACCATGGGTCCGGATTTGATACATCCAAGAATACTGAGAGAACTTGGGGACATTCTAGCGGCTCCACTGTCTGACCTTTTCAATGCCTCTTTGGAGGTGGGAGTGGTGCCAGAGGACTGGAGAAAGGCACATGTGGTCCCTTTACACAAAAGCGGATGTAAGGATGACATTGAGAACTACAGGCTGGTTAGTCTTACCACTGTGGTTAGTAAATTATTGGAAAGGTTACTAAAAGAGAGAATAGTGAGGTTTCTGGAGTCCAATAGATTGCAGGATCCGAGGCAGCATGGATTCACCAGAGGCAGTTCTTGTCAGACAAATCTGATTGATTTCTTTGACTGGGTGACCAGGCAGTTGGACAGAGGGAGAGCCCTAGATGTGGTGTAGCTAAATTTCAGTAAAGCCTTTGACACCATTCTGCACAGATGATTTATAAACAAACTGAGCACCCTAGGGATGGGACCCTAAAGTTACTAACTGGGTTAGAAATTGGTTGTGTGGGATGTGACAGAGGATACAGAGGTAAATGGAGCTCACTCTGAGAAGAATGAGGTTACCAGTGGTGTGCCACAGGTATCTGTCCTTGGTCCGATTCTTTTTAATACCTTTGTTAAAAAGGGCTGTCGGGTAAGATGTGCTTATTTGTGGATGATACCAAAATCTGCAATAGACACCCAGGAAGGAGTAGATAACATGAGGAAGTATCTAGCTAAGCTTGAAGAATGGTGTAGAAATTGGCAGCTGAAATTTAATGCTAAAAAATGCAGGGTCATGCATTTTGGGCTTCAAAAATCCAAAGGAGCAGTACAGTGTAGGGGGTGAGGTACTTCTGTCCACAAAAGAAGAGTGGGACCTGGGCGTAATTGTGTCTGACGATCTTAAAGTAGCTAAAACAGGTAGAACAGGTGACTGCAAAAGCCAGAAGGATGCTTGGGTGCATAGGGAGAGGAATGGCCAGAAGAAAAAAAAAAGAGGTGATAATGCTCTGTAAGTCTCTGGTGTGACCTCATTTGGAGTATTGTGTGCAATTTTGGAGACCGTCCTTCAAAAGGATATAAGCAGGTTGGAGTCTATGCAGTGGATGGCTACTAAACTGGCTAGTGGACTTTATTATATAGCATATGAGGACAGACGTAAAGTTCTTGGTATGTATACTTTAGAAGAAAGGTGGGATAGGGGCAATATGATAGAGACATTTAAATACCTCCATGTCAAAATGCACCAGAGGGTCTCTTTCAATTGAAGGCAAGCTCTGCTACAAGGGGACATAGGATGCGAGTGAAAGGGGCTAGACTCAGGAGTAATATGCAGATATATTTCTTTATGGAAAGAGTGGTAGATGCATGGAATAGTTTCCCAGTGGAGGTGGTGGACATGAGAACAGTATTTGAATTTAAAAAGCACGGGATGCAGAGGACCTCTAAAGGTAAAAAGGGAACTATTGTAGTTGATATGAAAGGGCAGACTAGATAGGCCATGTGGTCTTTTTCTGCCATCATGTTTCTGTGTTTCTAATTTTCTGGCTGCTGAACAGGCTCTTATCATAAGCACATGGAGTTGAACCAATTTTCTCTCCTCCTATGGCTACCGAAAAGACTGCAGTCTAATGGAGCTTCCCATGTTACGTTCAAGCGTTTAATCAATCTTTTCCTCTCAATCTTCAGAATTTTCTTCAGAGAGGAGAAAATCCATCCACCATCGGTTGGAGACAAAGAAATACTGAAGAGACCTCTGGAGGCTGAGGCATACAGAGGCATAGGAGTGATGTCATTGAAACCTGGGCTTTTCATTGATTGTCTCCACTAATCTGCTGGTAGGGGAACACAACACACGTCTGGACTGGTCTAGCAGGACGATATGGAACTCCTGTTGCCATGGACCAAGTTTTGTAGTAACAGCATATCATCACACTGCTCATACTGTAAGACTTTGCTCTGCAGTAGCAGCAGATGATGCACTTAAGCTGCAAGGTCCAATGGGATAATTAAAGATTGGGAGACAGCACAGCAACTATACTGCAGGTTAAGTGCAATGTGCCACATTCACCTCCTCTTGGGACCTTAAACATACACATATAGCCCCTATTTTCCCACCTCTGACATTTCCTCACAACCCCTGTTTTTGTCCCACATACTCCACATGTATCACCTACCCATATCCCTTGGCCCAGACTTGTCAACTCCCTTCTTCCCACTTCCTGACCAGATCTCTGAGGAGACCTCTTCTGTCCCTGATTGAAATTCTGAGGAGGTCCCCCAACTCTCCCTACTAGAGTTGTCTGGGAGACACCTTGCTCCAAAACTGGAACTTTAAATGGGACTACCAATCCCCAAGTGTATGGGGGCATCCTCTCATTACTTTCATCAGACAACAGCTTGTTCTGAGCCAGCCCTGTCTGAACATTTAGTATAACCACAATGTAAGCTCCATTTTGCAGATGGGCTCCAGATAGGAAATGGGACATCCAGATTGGAATGTTCACATTTCCTGAGGAATTTACACAAATGCCAATATACAGAATGGGAGCAACAATTTCAATAGACTACATGTAGAAAAAAGAACTTCACTCAGAACTTCCGCATATGGGGACAGGGAAAATGTACACAATACTTGAATGTAACTCACCTTGATCTTCTCCTGGAAAGGTGTGAGTTAAATACTATAAATAAATATACTTACATGTGGAAGTAGTGACTTTGCAATTTCCATGTGAATGTGCTGACACTTGTACAGGGTGGCCCAAAAAAAGTGAGAGCATCTCATAAATTAAAAGCTTAACTAGTTTACTTATTTACCTTTTTTAGCTAAATAACGTCTTTATTTCAACAAGTTCCGGTTGCCATCTTTTTTTTTAAATTTGTCAATTGTTTACATCTGTCTTTTTGAATTTTTAAATAACTTATATGCTACGAGATGTTCTCACTTTTTTTGGTCCACCCTGTATGTATGGTTGCCCAATTTCACAAAACTCTTGGTATAAGTGGTGACAATGAACTAGGAAAGTTGCACAGGTTTTTTTTTTTTTTTTTAAATTTTATGAGGCAAAAATAAGACATTATAGCCAAGGGCTCAAAAGGCAGGCGAGTAAACTGCGCCAGTACGACATTGAGGTCCCACTCGGTCGCTGGAGGGCGTACCGGGAGTTTTGATAAAAGGAGTATCCTCATGAATGGGTCACCAACACTTAGGCTGAGAGGGGTTTGCCATCCACCAGATGGTGATGTGCTGCCAGGGCACTGAGGTGCACGCTGACAGAGTTCGATTTGAGTCCGGAGTGCGAGAGATGGAGAAGGTACTGCAGGACCAGCTGCACCGGACAGGAGAATGGGCTAATCCTGAGCTCTGTGCACCAGACTGAAAATCTGTGCCACTTGAAGGCGAATGCTTTCCTGGTGGAGGACTTACGGGAAGCCAGCAGGATCTCCTCCACCCTCAGAGGTTGAAAGGGGCTAGGGTCACCCTTTCAGAAGCAATACTTTTCAGTGACAGGGACCCAGATTGGGGTGTAAGAGGGAGCCCCCCTCCTTCGACAGGAGCCCTGGGGAGCTCCCCAATGTGATGGGAGTCTCCACCGACAGCCGGAAGAGTAACAGGAACAATGGCTGCCTGGGTCATCGAGGGGCTATCAGGATTAGCGAGGCCTTGTCGCAGCGGGTCCTGAATAACGTTTTGGCAATTAGTGGTGTGGGTGGGAAGGTATACATGAGACCTTCCGACCACGAGATAAGAAACGCATCTGCCGCCACTCGGGAAGGGTGGGCTTGCTGAGAGCAGAAGCGGGGCAACTGGCAGTTGTCTGGGCTGGCAAACAGGTCTATCCATGGTTCCCCCCTTCCCCTGAGGTGGAAAAGCCGGCTGGCCACTCTGGGGCCCAGCTGCCACTCGTGCGGCTGGAAGATCTTGCTTAATCTGTCAGCCAGTGTGCTGTCCTGGCCTGGCAGGTATATGGCCCATAAGAGTATGCCCTGCTGAATTGCGTAGGAGCAGAGGGTCATCGTCTCGCAGCAGAGTGCAAGGGACCCGTGCCTCCCTGCTTGTTCACACAGAACATAGCCACATGGCTGTTTGTTTGCACCAACACTGGTCGGTGCCTAGGCGGAGGCAAAAGGCTCAGAAGGCTAGGTGTATCACCCGTAAATTCCAGAAAGTTGATCTGCTGGATGCTCTTGCCCTGCGACCAGCTGTCCTGGGTGCGGAGCTCCTCGCAGTGGACTCCCCATCTCAGCAGGGAGGCATCCATTGTGAGAACCCTTAAGGGGCACGGAGTCTGGAAGGGCATCCCTGCCTCGAGGTACTGGGGATTTTGTCACCACGTCAGGGATTCTGCCAACTGGCGGGTCACAACAATTCTGTCATGGAGATGGCCAGTGGCCTGCATCCACTGGTCCTGAAGGCACCACTGTGCGGTCCTCATGTGGAGGCAGGCATCTGGGGTGACATCGTCTGCGGAAGCCATGTGTCCGAATAGGCGCAGCAGGAGCCGAGTGGACACCAAGGGATGGCGTTGTATATCCAGGGCCAGAGCCCTGAGCCAGGTGTGGCCTGGAGGGCATCTAGTCTTGATCCTATGAACTCCAGACACTGTGTCGGGAGAAGATGGGACTTGGGGTAGTTTATTACAAACCCCAGATTTAGCAGGACCTGGATGGTATGTGCGGTTGCCTGCTGCACTTCTGAGGCTATGCCTCCCTTTCTGAGCCAATCGTCCAGGTAGGGGAAGACAAACACCCCCTGGAGGCGGAGGAAGGCTGCCATGACTGCCAGGCACTTAGTGAAAACCCTTGGGGCAGAAGCCAAGCCAAAGGGGAGCACCCTGTACTGGTAATGGTTGCCCCGCACCATGAACCTCAGGTATTACCTGTGGTTGCGGTGAATGAGGATGTGTGTGTAGGCATCCTTCAGATCCAAGGAGCATAGCCAATCTCCCTGCTGGAGGTAAGGCAGCAATATTTCAAGTGAGAGCATCTTGAATTTCTCCCTCACCAGGAATCTGTTCAGACTGCGCAGGTCAAGGATGGGCCTTAGGCCCCCTGTTCTTTTTGGTACGAGGAAATACCTGGAGTAGAACCCCTTGCCCCTGAGATGGTGGGGAACTGGTTCTACCGCTTGGTCCTCAAGAAGATCTGCCAGTTCCTTCAGTAGAAGATCCCGGTGAAGAGGAGACCTAGGAGGCTCTCCAGGAAAGAAAGGGGGAGGTGTCTGGGCCAGGTGCAGGAGGTAGCCCTCCTTGACCACTTGCACAAGAATCAGTGATGACGACTAGCCACCTTTGGGCACAGTGAATGAGACGTTCCTCTGTGGGCTGCTGACCTCCTTGGGGTAGAGGGGCTATGCCCAAGGAGTCAAAAGCTCTACCCTGGCTGGGCTGGGGCCGAAGCCTGGGGCTTGGAAGCCTTCTGCTTATGAGGGCCATGCCCATGTCCCTTGGCCTGCTGAGGAGCCAGGGAGGCCTGAAAAGGTGGGTAGTTTCTATAAGCAGCCCTTTCCTCGGATAGAAGGGCTTTTTACCAGAGCCCTTCTGTCGGGGAGGGGCAGTGGTCTTTTTAGAGAGCCTGGTCCTCGTCATGAACTTGGTCTCCAGCTCTGCAGCCTTGTCGGTCATGGGTTTGCATAAGAGGTTCTCTCCTTAGCATGGGACGTCAACCAATTTGTCCTGAACCCATTGCTCGAGGTCGGTTGACTGTAGCCAAGCCTGGCGTCGGGCACCAATGTCCACTGCCGCTACTCGAGCTGCCGACTCAAAGCAGTCATAGGCTGTCCGAGACATAAATTTGGAGCACTCACAGATGGCTTTGGCCAGGTTATTGAACCGCTGCAGGGGTTCCTCGGAAAGACCAGCTGAGAACCCGGCGAGTTCCTTCGCCAGTTCTATCAGGTATATGCCCCATGTACAGCTGGTATGTCTGGATCCGGCCGATGAGCATCAAGCCCTGGTAGCACTTTCTGACGAGGGCATCCAGGGCATGTGCCTCCCTGCCGGGGGACACCAAAGAGTGCATCTTCTGACTCTTCAGGCGATGCATTGTTGACTCTACCACCATGGAGTTGTGCAAAAGTCGTGACTTCTGGAAGCCCAGGCTCCAGCAGACTCGATACATCTGATGCCAGTGTCTCCCACATACAGAGCATTAACTGTTCCAGGAGGGGAGGGATGGGCACCTAAGAGATTCCCTTGGATGGGCCTCATATTGGAGAATTTCTAGCTCCTCTGTCCAAGGTCCTCCTCAGATTCCATTGGGAATGCTAGGGCCTTAGACATGTCCCTGACGAAGTTGAGGAACGCCATGTCCTCGGGTGGGGACTGACGCTGAGGTTCCGAGGGAGGGGAGTCTGAGGGGACGTCGTGGAGGGGATGGGCATCCGGCGACTCCTCGTCTTCCGTTTCCCACTCAGAATAGTCCGTCGAGGACTTGAGAGAAGGATGGCTCACGGCTCTGGGGCTCATCCCTGCCCGTTGCCCTTGGAGGCCCTGTAGCTAGTGCCGAACACACTGGCTGGGGAAGATCTTCACCCTGTGGAATGGGAGCCGGATCGAAACCTCGGCCAAGGATCAACTCGAGGCCGAAGGACCTTGAGGAAAGACTCGGCCTCCGGGGACGTCGTCGAGGTCGAGGGCCTGGTGGTCTGGGCGGAGGGACTTGTGGTATATGGCAGTACCGTATAACCTGCACTCCAGGACAGGCTCCAAAGCCATCAGCATGGGCACGGAGGGAATCGGGCCCACCGCCGGTTCCCCCAATGGGGTGGGTGCTCGACGAGGATGGTGTCAGGCAACCGAGGCCAGCCTGAGATAGAGTCCTTTTGGAGGACCTTCGCAGGTTGCTCCTTCTCCGATCCCTTGGATGAGCGTGTAGGACTGCGGGACCTGGCTTGGCCTGTCTGTGCTGTCCAGGGACACCACCTTCAAGGCCTTCTTCTTGAGTTCCCTCAAGGGAGACCCCCTTTCCGAGGAACCACAGCACCAGTCAGGGTCCGTAAGGCTACCCCAGGATTCCGCGGTTTCAGAGGAGGCCTTGGCCTTCAGAGGTACTGGGGACTGCGGGAAAAAAACAACTTATTGTGCTGCTGCTGGTGGCTCTTGAGGGTCTTGGTGGGCATCTTCTTACAGATACCGCATGCTGTGGGGTCGTGGTCCGGTCCCAGGCAACGAATCAGCAGTCATGTCAATCAGTCAAGGATATTATTTTGACACACTGATCACACGTTTTAAAACCACTGGTAGCCATGGGAGAAAAACGTATCCCAGTGAGGCTGAAGACCCGTGGTGCAGCCAGTTGTAAAAACAGGTGTGAAGGTGCCAAGAAAAAAAGACTACAAACCCAAGACTCAATGTGGGGGCAGTGGGCTCGGGTGGTGGGAAGAGGACCAGTGCACTACCGGAGGAGAGTATGAAACTTAGGTCAAGAAAATCAACTTTTCTGGTGGAAGAGCAGACAGATGTCTGAAGGGCTCCATGGAAAAAAGGAGACGGAGCAAGATGGCACCCTTGGGCGGGAAGGGGACCACGTATGCATGGTGGTATCTTCCAAAGGCTTTCTTTGAAAGTTAGGGGGATGCACCCACGAGGGCTCCGTCGGCGCCATCACCCATATGTGAGGACTGACGTACTGATTGTTCCCGGAGAAAGGAATACTATTCCCTTAATTCTTTGTTTAAAGCTCTAGCTGAAGTAACACTTTGATTACAATCCATGTATACCTCGCTGCTGATGCAAAAACAGACTGAGAAATTTGTTTATATATACGTACATTCCAAATGAAAAATGGAAAAATATGTATACATTTTTGACCTACCTCAAACACATCCCTAGAAATCTCTGTGTCCTATTTACATGTGTAAATAGAAGTTTTATTTGTTTTTTTTGTGAAATTTTATTTCTGGAAATTTTAATTCACTGGTTTTTTTTATTTTGTAAATCACTTGGCTATTTGTTTGATGTGCAGCATATCAAATGTGAAACTTAAAAGTTAGTATACTGCCCTTCATATCGTACATATACTATACTATTTATATGTGCAGCTGATCTACACTTTTAGATACTACTTGCCCAGGATTAAAAGGTGCCCACCAGTAGCTTATGCTAATGATAGTGGTTGCAATAGATCATAAGAACACAGATATGCCATACTGGGTCAGACCAAGGTCCATTAAGCCCAGTATCCTGTTTCCAACCGTAGCCAATCTAGGTCATAAGTACCTAGCAGTCTCTCCAAAAGACACAGGTTCCTCAATGCTTGTCAAGCAGTGATATCCCAGGTCCCTTTTAATGATGGTTTATAGACCTTTCCTCCAGGAATTTGTCCAATCCTTTTTTAAACACAGCTACACTAACAGCTTTTACTACATCCTCTGGTAATAAATTCCAGAGTTTAATTGCACGTTGAGTGAAAAAAAAATTTCTCTTATTAATCTTAAATAGGTTACCCTGTAGCTTCATTGCATATCCCCTAGTCTTTTTATATTCTGATGATGTAAACAATCAATCTACATTTACCCATTCCACTCCATTCATTGGTTTATAGACCTCTATCATATCTACCCCTCAGCTGTCTCTTTTCCAGGTTAAAGAGCCCTAACCTTTTTAACCTCTCTTCATAGCAGTATCCTTCCATCCCCTTTACCATTTGGTGGATGCTTGGAATGCCCTCCCGATGGAAGTGGTGGGGACAAATACAATGACAGAATTCAAAATGGCATAGGACAGACACAGTGGATCCCTTTACAGCAACAGGATAAAATCAAAATAAACTGAACTAATTTCTCAACATGCAGGGGTGGCCTACACGGAGCGGTGGCTAATTTCTCAACATACAGGGGTGGCCTACACGGAGCAGTGGGTGCACCTACTCTTGCCATCTTACTGGGCAGACTAGATGGAACATACTGGTCTTTATCTGCTGTCATTTAATATGTTAATATGTTACTTCCAAACTTACCTCCTAGCTATACTCTGCTACCCTTCGGGTCTGATATCTACATGAAGTCACAAAGACACTAAGCTTTAGGTAACTATAGCTTATGATATGATCTTGCATGTAATCATGATGAACAATGTAAACCAATTTTATAAGAAACTGTATTTCATTTACAACAAAAGATATAATATACAATAGTTTATTCTTCTGTTTACTGCCCACTGTTCTGAAAGAATGACATTGTTACAGCTGTTTCATAATAAAATGAGACCTATATATGCTTCATAAAAGACTTCATGTTAGAAGATTGAAAAAACATTCAAATTTAAAAGAATTGTTCACCAAAACTTACAGATGTTTCATATCACATTGTTTTCCATAAAACCGCAGTTCTTAGTCTTTTGAAGCTGATTTAGCAAACTAAACTGTTGCAAAGGTGACGTATCAGCATTACTCTCTGGATATCATATCAGCAAACTGTAGTGAAGTTGTCTTTAATGTTAAGTAACACAAGTGTTTGGCTGTGCAGTTAGCTGTGACAGTTTGCCATTTCTTGTCTTTTCCTGTGCAAGCCCTAGACTCTTCCGTTTAAATAACCGTAAACTTAATCTCAGTAGTTCACTGTCCACCACTGGAGGATTTGAATAGGTTTGTTTTACAGTGCCCTGTTTGGATTACAAAAGAAACACAGTTATTTCATGGCATATGTATATATATATATATATATTATATATATACACACAATGACAAACATCATCAGCAATGGGCCAGCCCCCACTGACGTCTTGACATTACTCTGCAATTAGTTAGTTCTAAACAGTGATCCAAGAGAGAAAATGCAGTCACTAGTTTATTTTTATACATTAAACATATTTTGCAAACCACACTTGCAAATAAACAGTTAGGAGAACATCCAAGAAAAATATGTAAATAGGAAATAAAGAGTAGTTACTCACCTGTAACAGGTGTTCTCCAGGAGCAGCAGGAATCAGTCCTCACATATGGGTGACATTGACGCCGATGGAGCCCTTGCGGAGCATTTCCACAGCTTTCCATGAAAGCCTTTGGGAATGCAGGCACGCATGCGCGGTTCCCTTCCCGCCCAAAGGTGCCATCTTGCTCTTTCAAATGACATAGCTAAAAACAGCACACAAAAAATGTAAAAATAAACTATATACAACTGCAACTCCCAGGGGAGGAGGGAGGGTTGTGAGGACTGATTCCTGCTGCTCCTGGAGAACACCTGTTACAGGTGAGTAACTACTCTTTCTCCAGGACCAAGCAGGAAGTCAGTCCTCACATATGGGTGACTCCCAAGCTCTGGGCTACCAGGAACCCAGGCTGAACAAGAGAACTCCCTCTAGTCCCAGCATCAAAGAAAGGCTTTTTACTGAAAGGACCTCCACCGGTAGCCCAACGGAGGGCTGGAGGGCAGGAGTTGCTTAAACCTCAAAGAGATTCCGGAGTACTGCCTGGCCAAAAGCACTGTCCCTACGGGACTCCCTCTCCAGACAGTAATGGGCCGCAAAAGTCTGGCTTGAGGACCAAGTTGCAGCCCTGCAGATGTCTACCAGCGGTACAGAGCGGAGGTGAGCCACTGAGGCAGCCATTGCCCTGACACGATGGGCAGTGACCTGACCCTGCAAAGGAAGGTCAGCCGTCCTGTAAGCCCAGGTGATACAGTCATCCACCCAGGTGGACAAGGTACGCTTGGACACAGCTAACCCCAAATTATTAGGGTCAAAAGATATGAAGAGCTGAGTAGCCCTTCTATGTCCCTGCGTACGGTCAAGGTAGAAGGATAAGACGAAATTAGACCTTACCTGCTAATTGTCTTTCCTTGAGTACTCTCCGGGCCAGTCCAGAACAGATGGGTAGTCAAATCCCCCTCCTCTAGCAGCTGAGGACTGAATGCTGATTCTTGTTGCTAGGATACCTATCTCTCCCCTGGCGACAGGAGGCAGTCTTAACGTAACAAGCAGATAAAAAACAACAAAGTGGCACAGGAAAAATGGAGAAAGAGTTACACCAAAAGACTCTGAGCGTGTGCAGCGCGCTGCTACAGAAGCCGGCTACACTGCTCAATAAGAGGCACGGTGACACCCGAGGAACCACCCACAGAAGTAACCTCGCAGTGCCCCATTTTATTTTATTTTATTTTTTTGTTTTCTTTTCTTTCGCATATAAATATTGTCTCTCGATGACCATATTTCACCAAACTGACTATGAACAGACCTTGAGCTCACAGAAACCGCATAAAACACAGCAGGGCGGGATCTGGACTGGCCCGGAGAGTACTCAAGGAAAGACAATTAGCAGGTAAGGTCTAATTTCGTCTTCCTTATCGTCTCTCCGGGCCAGTCCAGAACAGATGGGTAGTACCAAAGCAGTAACTAACCCAGGGAGGGACCTGTGAGCCCCGCTATCACGGCGGAAGACCCCACCGAAGCATCCTGACGCGCAAGCACATCCAAGCGATAATGACGCGAAAACGCATGAAGAGACGACCAGGCCGCCGCTCGACAAATGTCCACCGGCGGAACCAAGGCCGACTCCGCCCAGGACGTGGCCTGTCCCCTGGTAGAATGCGCCCGCAGCCCGACCGGCACGGGTTTGCCTCTGGTCTCATACGCCACCCGAATGGCTTGCTTCACCCAACGCGCAATGGAGGCCTTAGAGGCCGCTTGACCTTTGGACGGCCCGCCAAACAGCACGAACAAACGATCGGACTTACGAAACGACTCGGTCTCCCTAAGGTAGCGCCGCAGGACGCGGCCCATATCTAACCGTCTGAGCGAACGATCAACCGAAGATCCTGCTGCGGTAGCCCCAAAGGTGGGAAGCGAAATCGACTGATTCAAATGGAAGGCAGATACCACCTTGGGCAGAAAAGATGGAACAGGACGCAAGACCACTTTTTCCGCAGAAAACTGAAGAAAGGGAGGCCGACAGGAAAGGGCCTGCAAATCAGAAATGCGGCGAGCCGAACACAAGGCGACCAAGAAGGCCGTTTTCCAGGACAGCTCCCGAATGGAACTGGAGGAGCGCGGCTCAAAGGGAGCAGAAACCAAAACCTCCAGCACAAGGTTCAAATCCCACGGAGGAATAACCTGCCGGACAGGAGGCCGAATAAGCTTGGCCGCCCTGAGGAATCGCAAGATATCCGGATGCGACGAAAGACGAGACCCGCGAACCGGACCCCGAAACACCGCCAATGCAGCCAACTGCACCCTCAAGGTGCTCAGAGCAAGACCCTTCTCCAGCCAACACTGGAGAAACTGAAGAATATCTGGAACTGAAGAGAAACGTGCTCGCAGGGATCGATCACCACACCAAGCTTCAAACACGCGCCACACGCGGATGTACGCTAGCGACGTGGAGCGTCGGCGAGACTGCAGCAATGTGGAAATCACCGAAGAGGAATACCCCTTCCGTCGCAAGCGATCCCGCTCAAGAGCCAGGCCGTAAGCAAGAACTGATCCGCCTGGGGCATTGGAACGGGACCCTGCATCAGCAAGTCCGCTCGAGCGGGCAATCGCCAGGGCGGCGCTACTAGTAGCCGCATCAGATCGGCATACCAAGGGCGCCTGGGCCAATCTGGAGCAATAAGGATCACCCGACCCTCGTGAGTGGCTGCTTTCTGAATCACTCGCCCTATCAAGGGCCACGGCGGAAACACATAGAGAAGCTGACCCGACGGCCAGGGCTGCGCGAGACCGTCGAGACCCTCCGACATGTGTTCCCTGCGTCTGCTGAAAAAACGCTCGGTCTTGGCATTGTGCAGCGTCGCCATTAAATCCATGACCGGGTGACCCCAGCGTCGAGTGACCTCCAGAAACACGTCCGCATGGAGTTCCCACTCTCCGGGATCCAGGCGGTGACGACTGAGATAGTCGGCCTGCACATTGTGCTTGCCCGCGACATGGGACGCCGAAAGTGCCACCAGGTGCACCTCCGCCCATTGAAACAAGCGCTGACTCTCCTCCAGGAGAACGAGACTGCCCGTTCCCCCTTGGCGATTTATGTAAGACACCGTCACGAGATTGTCGGAAAAGACGCGCACAGGCTTTCCCTCCAGCAACTCCACAAACGCCAGCAGCGCGAGATACACGGTGCGGAGCTCCAGACGATTGATGGACCATCGAGCCTCCTCCATCGACCAGGAGCCCTGTGCTATTTGAGCTAAGCAATGCGCCCCCCAACCGGACAGACTGGCATCCGTGGTAACCAAGACCCACTCCGGCAGAGACAAGGGGACGCCCGCTAGGAGATGATCGGGAACCATCCACCAGTGGAGACTGGCCTTCACCTGATCGGGACAGCCCAAGCGCCGGGAGAGCGGATGACGCTGCGGAGACCACCGCGAGAGAAGAGCCTGTTGAAGAGGCCGCATGTGCGCCCGAGACCAAGGCACCAGATCCAAGGCCGCCGCCATTAGTCCCAGCAACTGCAAGTACTTCCAAGCTGTGGGAGCACGAAGACGTAAGAAGGCGGACACGTGAGATAGAAGCTTGCGGACACGGTCCAGCGGTAAGGAGACGAACCCTTTGCCCGTGTCGAAAAAGGCCCCCAGATAGTGAAGCTGCTGAACCGGCTGCAGGCGACTCTTGGCCTGATTCACTATCCAACCCAGGTTCTCGAGACAAGAAACCACTCGCGCGGTGGCAGCAAACGATTCCTCGCGTGACGGAGCTCGAATCAACCAGTCGTCGAGATAGGGATGCACTTGCACGCCCTCTTTGCGGAGAGCCGCCGCCACCACCACCATCACTTTGGTGAACGTGCGGGGCGCCGTCGCCAGCCCGAAGGGCAAGGCCCGAAACTGAAAATGACCCAGGGGAACCGCAAACCGAAGGAAACGCTGATGGGCTGGAAGGACCGGGATGTGGAGGTAAGCCTCCGTCAAATCGATGGAAGACAGAAATTCCCCCGGATGCACGGACCGGATCACCGACCTCAAAGTTTCCATACGGAAATGAGAGACGCGCAGACAGCGGTTGACGTGCTTCAGATCCAAAATTGGCCTGAAGGAGTCTCCCTTCTTGGGAACCACAAAATAAATGGAGTATCGACCGAAACCGCACTGGTCTCGAGGAACTGGAACCACGGCCCGGAGCCGCAGCAAACGCATCAACGTGTCGTGAACGGCCTGTCGCTTGACCGCCGGCCCGCAGGGAGAAAAAAGGAACGCATCCGACAGAGGAGAAGCGAATTCGAGCGCATAACCCTCGCTGATAATCCGCAGTACCCAGCGATCGGTGGTAATGGCGGCCCAAGCGGAGAAAAACTCCTGCAACCGACCCCCTACTGGGAGCTCCGCTTGGACCGGCCTCGCTTCATTGGGGCTTCTTGGCGGCCGCCGAAGAGGCACCAAAATAGCCTCTGCTGGAGCCTCTAGCGCCCCGAAAGGAAGGACCCCGAGACGGAAAGCGACCGCGCTGATACGGGCTAAAACGAGCTCCCCGAAAGCGGCGAAAATCACGCCCTTGGCCTCTCGAGAAGGAACCTTGCTTACCCCCCTTAGGACGATCCTCCGGGAGGCGACCCCCTTTTGAGTCACCCAAATCCTTGACAATCTTTTCCAGCGCCTCCCCAAACAGAAGCTTACCCTTATATGGCAGCTTACTAAGACGCGCTTTGGAAGAGGCATCCGCCGCCCAATTCCTTAACCAGAGAAACCGGCGGGCGGCAACCACGGAAGCCATCGCCTTTGCGGTAATGCGAATCAAATCATAGAAAGCATCCGCCAGATAAGCAGCCGCCGACTCGAGCTTCGCCGCTTCAGAAGCAGAAGAAGGACCCTCGGAACTGGACGCCTGTTGACTCCACCGAATAGAAGCACGAGAAACGAACGCCCCACAGACCGAGGCCTGCAGCGCCAGAGCGTTGGCATCAAAGGCCTGTTTCAAGAGCCCCTCCAAGCGACGATCCTGCACATCCTTCAGGGCCATAGCCCCCTCTACCGGAATGGTGGTCTTCTTGGTGACCGCCGAAACAAGCGCATCCACCTTCGGCATGCGCAAGAGCTCCAACTCCTCCTGGGGCACCGGATACAAGCGAGCCATGTTCCGAGCCCCTCTCAAGGAAGCCTCGGGGAACTCCCACTCCGACTCAATCATCTGTTTGATGACTCGGTGGAAAGGAAAACATTTCTGTTCAGACTTAAACCCCTGGAAAAGGGGATCCTCCAAGGGCTCACTTTGTACCGCTGGCGGAACAACATTGAGCGCCAGCAGAGACTGCGCAATTAGCGCAGACAATTCTTCCTTCCTAAAAACCCTAAACAAATTAGGGTCTTCCCCAGGCCCCAATTCACCCTCTTCTAAATCAGCCGGCCAGGGGTCCACACATGAATCATCTTGGAGCTCACCTTCCTCTGGCCCCAGAGCCTCTGTAGGCAGGGAAATGCTATCCCCCCTAGAAGGTGAAAGGGTAGGCAAGCCCTGAACCCCCTCTGTAGGTCCGGAACAGCCAGAAAACCCAGCCTGAGACTGCGGCAGAGATCCTGCCCCCCCAGGCAAAGGAGTCTGCGAGTGCTTGAGCAAATACGCCCGATGAAACGCCAAAATGAATTCGGGACTAAGAAGAGGATCCAGCACGGCAGGGAGAGGAGATATAGAAGGCTTCTCCTGCTCCACCACCACATGGCGTGATTTGGCCTTTTTCTTCGCCGGCTTAGCCGTCGGGTCTGTCGACGCGGCTGGCGCGGACAAAATGGCCGCCGCTCCCGCGCTTTCCGCGGGAGTCTGAAACGCCTCAAGATGGTCCCCCTGAGAACCGGAGCGTTCGGGCATGACGGAGAAGCGGCCTAAACCCAACGGAAGCCCAGAAGCCCGAAGGAGTGAGAAAACAATACCGGCCAAAGCCCCCACACACGGAAAGGCGCGCGCCCACGACAGAAACAAGGGAAGCAGAAATCAACCCCAAAATACCTGGTGAGGAGCCGATAGCGAGACGCTCACATCTAGCCAGGAAACCGCTGCTATTTGCGTGTCCCGAAGACCGGAGTGCCAAAAAATCAGAGCACCTGCGATTCAGGACAGTAACTGGGGCCCCCAGGTCTGATCCCTAGCAGCACATGGCACAGAGAAGAGGAGACAGGCTCTGTCCCATTCCCTGTGCACCGCAGGGCAGGCACTCACCTCAATAGAAAGTGCTAAATACCCAGCCAGGGCCAAGCACCAACTTAAAGTGAAACTCTTTCCAAAAATAAAGCATAAAGAAGGGCAAAGTAACAGAACAGCAATGGGGAGACAAATCTCTACACATCCAGTCTAGCTGCTGAGGACATTAAGACTGCCTCCTGTCGCCAGGGGAGAGATAGGTATCCTAGCAACAAGAATCAGCATTCAGTCCTCAGCTGCTAGAGGAGGGGGATTTGACTACCCATCTGTTCTGGACTGGCCCGGAGAGACGATAAGGAAGGCCCTCCCTACAGTCCAGGGTATGCAGAACTGCTTCAGCCTGGCTTGCATGAGGCCTAGGGAAGAATGCTGGAAGAACCACCTCTTGGTTAAGGTGGAAGGAGGAGACAACCTTTTGGGAGGAACTTTGGATGAGTCCTAAGAACTATCCTGTTCTTACAGAAGCAGGTGTAAGGCCTGTCACAGACCAGGGCCTGAAGCTCACTCACTCGCCTGGCCGAGATTAGGGCTACCAAGAAGAGTGTCTTCCAGGACAGGAAGCGGAGAGGACAAGTAGCCATCGGCTCAAAAGGTGGACGAGTCAGTTGCTGCAAGACCACATTCAACTCCCACTCAGGAGCAGGAGGACGGATTGGAGGCTTGAGCAAAAGCAAGCCTCTGAGAAACCGGGACACCAAGGGGTGAACCGACAGAGAATGTCCTTCCACCAGTGAGTGGTGAGCTGCTAGAGCTGAGAGATGGACCTGAACAGAATTGGACTTAAGTCCCTGATTTGATAAGTGCAGTAGGTACTGAAGCACTACTGGTACAGCACAGGAGAAAGGATCTTCTGTATGTAGCTGACACCACACAGAAAACCTTTTCCATTTTAGGGCATAGGTTTTCCTAGTGGACTGCTTTCTAGAGGCTAGGACAACCTCCTTATCTTCCTGAGGGGTAAGCCCCAGGGAGCCAAAACTACCCTTGCAGCCTCCATGTCATCAAACTGAGAGCTCTGAGATTTGGGTGCAGAAGGGAACCCTGATCCTGAGAGAGAAGGTCGGGTTGCAACCCCAGAGGCAGTGGGGGCTCCACCACTGTTCCCTCTAAGCTGTGCGCATGTGCGCGCGCACACACCTCGCTGAGTGAGCGCACATACTTTACAACAGAGCGCACAAAAATTACGGTTCTGATTCTGATAGAAAACAACACAGACGTTCTTAAAATTGAAAAGTTGTTGTGTATTTATGGTTTTCACAAGTTCTACAATATTTTCTAGTGCAATCAATGTGGTGTACATACTGTATTCTGACGTGTAGTCAAATTTTAAAGTATATAACTCCGAGTGTCGTTATGTGGCGCACAAAAATTTAACCTTCCTTCAAAAGCTGCACAGCTGATATTTTATGCGCACACAGCCTACAGAAAATTAGAGGGAACATTGGGCTCCACTGCCAGCTGAAGCAAAAGTGGAAACCAAGGCTGTCTCAGCCATCTGGGAGCCACCAGCAGGACCGAGGCCTTGTCCTGAAGAATTTTGAACAGGGTTCGGGCCACCAGGGGCGTGGGAGGAAACGCATACGGCCCTGGGACCAGGAAATCAGAAAAGCATCTGCTGCCAGCCGCAGAGGATGCGGTTGCCTGGAGCAGAACCTTGTCAGTTGTTTGTTCGATGGACTGGCAAAGAGATCTATGGTTGGAAGTCCCCATTTCAGGAAAATCTTCTGAACCACTAAGGGATAGAGCTGCCATTCGTGGGGCTGCAGAATCCTGCTCAACCGGTCTACCAGGTAATTGTCCTGGCCAGGTAGATACACTGCCTTGAGGAGCATGTTGTGCCTGAGAGCAAACAAGCAAAGGTCCTGTGCCTCGATGAGCCAGTGTTTGAGAGAAAGTCTTGAGGGCTAACCGAATAGCCCTGAGTTCCAGTAGATTGATCTGCTCTGGGTGCACTTGCCTAGACAATGAGCCCCCCAGCCTTGCAGGGAGGCATCCGTTGTCAACACCACTGTGAACCCAGGAATCTGAAAAGGCACCCCTTGCAGTAGATTGGGTGGGTGCAGCCACCAGCAGAGGGAGTTCAGAAATTGTCTGGACACCCTTACTCTGTCTCTGAGGCTGCCTGTGGCCTGTGTCCACTGATTCCAAAGGCACCACTGGGCAGGCCTCATATGGAGCCGGGCATTGGGTATCACATGCACTGTCGAAGCCATGTGGCCAAGAAGCCTCAGGCAGATTCTGGCGGAGACCAGTGACCTGCTGAGAAAGCATAGTTACTCACCTGTAATAGGTGTTCTCCAGGAGCAGCAGGAATCAGTCCTCACATATGGGTGACGTCGGCGCCGACGGAGCCCTCGCGGAGCAATTTTCCCCAGCTTTCAAAGAAAGCCTTTGGGAATTGCAGCGCGCATGCGCGGTCCTCTTCCCGTCCAAGGGTGCCATCTTGCTCAGTCAGATGACATAGCTAAAAGACAGCAAAAAATTAGCAAAAACGAAAGCATATAACTGCAACTCCAAGGGGAGGAGGGAGGGTTGTGAGGACTGATTCCTGCTGCTCCTGGAGAACACCTGTTACAGGTGAGTAACTACGCTTTCTCCAGGACCAAGCAGGAAGTCAGTCCTCACATATGGGACTCCCAAGCTTAAGGCTACCGGAGACCCTAAGCACAAAAATGAGCTCCCTCGAGGTCAGTAGCACAGAAGGAAGGAATCTTCTCTGAATATGTCTCCAACCGGTAGCCCAACATCCGGGACGGAGGGTAGGAGTTGCCTATACCTCGAAGAGGTTACGGAGGACTGCCTGTCCGAAAGCACTGTCCCTGCGGGACTCCCTCTCCAGGCAGTAATGGGCTGCAAAAGTCTGGCTTGAAGACCAAGTAGCGGCCCGGCAGATGTCTGCCAATGGAACAGAGCGGAGGTAGGCCACTGACGTAGCCTTCGCCCGAACACGATGAGCGGTGACTCTACCTTCCAGCACGAGGCCCGCAGCGTCGTAAGCCCAAGCGATGCAGTCCGCAATCCAGATGGACAGAGTACGCTTGGAGACAGGGAGCCCCAACTTGTTGGGGTCATAAGCAATGTTCCCTCTAATTTTCTGTAGGCTGTGTGCGCATAAAATGTCAGCTGTGTGCAGCTTTGAAGGAAGGTTAAATTTTTGTGCGCCACGTAACGACACTCGGAGTTATATACTTTAAAATTTGACTACACGTCAGAATACAGTATGTACACCACATTGATTTTAATCAAATTAAATGAAAATAGATGATTACTAAATGAAGCGGGAAATTTCTAGTAATTACAATCATAACTTTTAAATTTTAAGACATCTGTGTTGTTTTCTATCAGAATCAGAGCCGTAATTTTTGTGCGCTCTGTTGTAAAGTATGTGCGCTCTCTTGGCGAGGTGTGTGCGCGCGCACACTCGCACAGCTTAGAGGGAACAGTGGTCATAAGACACGAAGAGCTGAACAGCCTTTCGGTGCTCCCGCGTATGGTCAAGGTAGAAGGTCAGCGCCCTCCTACAGTCCAGGGTATGCAGGACCATTTCAGCTCGGCTGGAGTGTGGCCTGGGAAAGTAGGTCGGAAGTACCACCTCCTGGTTGATGTGAAAAGGGGAAACCACTTTAGGAAGAAACTTAGGGTGAGTCCGTAGGACTACCCGGTTCTTGTAGAACCTAGTGTAAGGAGGATCAGATACTAGGGCCTGCAGCTCACTAACGCGTCTAGCAGAAGTGAGGGCCACCAAGAACAAGGTTTTCCAGGAAAGAAAACGAAGAGGACAGGTAGCCATAGGCTCAAAAGGCGGACAGGTAATCTGCTGTAAAACCACATTGAGATCCCAGTTCGGGGCTGGCGGGCGCAAAGGTGGTTTAAGGAGAAGGAGGCCTCTGAGAAAACGAGCCACCAGAGGGTGGCTGGAAAGAGGTCTACCATCCACCGGCATGTGATGCGCAGAAAGAGCACTGAGGTGGACCTTGACCGAGTTGGACTTAAGTCCAAGATTGGAAAGAGAAAGCAAGTACTGCAAGACCACTGATGCTGAACAGGAGAAGGGGTCTTGAGACTGCTGAGTACACCAGACGGAGAACCGACGCCACTTAAGAGCGTAGGACTTCCGGGTGGAAGGCCTCCTGGAGGCCAAGACGACCTCTTCCACATCTGGAGGTAGCTGGAGAGGAGCAAGGACTACCCTTTCAGCAGCCAGGCCATCAGATGAAGGGACCGAAGGTTGGGGTGCAGGAGCGTCCCCTGATCCTGCGAGAGGAGGTCGGGCTGAAACCCCAGAGGAAGAGGGGTGTCCACCGCCAGCTGCATCAGAAGCGGGAACCAAGGTTGTCTCGGCCACCGGGGAGCCACTAGGATCATCGACGCCTTGTCTCTGAGAACTTTGAAGAGCGTCCGAGACACCAGAGGCATGGGTGGAAAGGCATACAAGAGGCCTGTGGACCATGGAATCAGAAAAGCATCCGCCGCTACCCGGAGAGGATGCGGCTGTCGAGAGCAGAATCTGGGAAGCTGTCGGTTCAGAGGACTGGCGAACAGATCCATGGTGGGGAGGCCCCACCGGAGAAAGATCCGCTGAACCACAAGCGGATCCAACCTCCACTCGTGCGGTTGGAGGACCCTGCTCAGTTTGTCCGCCAGGTAGTTTTCTTGACCTGGGAGATAGACAGCTTTGAGGACGATGTTGCGATGGACGGCCCAAGAGCAGAGCTTCTGTGCTTCCTGACAGAGAAGGAAGGAGCCGGTTCCGCCTTGCTTGTTCACGTAGAACATGGCAACCTGATTGTCTGTCTGGACAAATACTGACTGGTGAGAAATCAGGTGAGAGAAGGCTTTGAGCGCTAGGCGGATGGCTCTGAGCTCCAAGAAGTTGATCTGCTGAGCGGACTCCCAAGGAGTCCAGAGACCCTGAGTACAAGTCCCTTGGCAATGTGCTCCCCAACCCTGGAGAGAAGCATCGGTCGTCAGGACCTGAGAATGTGTAGGGGGCTGAAAAGTCACCCCGAGCACTAGATTTGGCAGATGAAGCCACCATCGCAGAGAGGAGACCAGCTGGTCGGAGATCTGTACGGAGTCCGCTAGGCTCCCCGTGGCCTGATGCCATTGAGTGCGAAGGCACCACTGAGCAGGACGCATGTTCAGGCAGGCATTGGGGGTTACATGGACCGTGGAAGCCATATGGCCGAGCAGTCTCAGAAAGTGCCTGGCGGAGACCAGGGAATTGCTGTGAAAGCGGCTGGCGAGTTCCATGAGCCGTTTGGCCCGGTCCAGAGGGAGGAAGGCCCGCGCCTGAAGCGTGTCCAATCTGGCGCCTATGAACTCGAGATTTTGAGAGGGGAGCAAAGTGGACTTTGCGAAGTTTATGACAAACCCCAAGTGCTGGAGCAGAGTCACAGTGCGATGAGTAGCCTGAGTGGCTTCTTGGGCAGACTGGGCCCTGATGAGCCAGTCGTCCAGGTATGGGAACACAAAGAGACCTTGAAGTCTCAGATAGGCCGCCACCACTGCTAGGCATTTTGTGAACACCCTGGGGGCGGAGGACAGGCCAAAGGGCAGTACTCTGTACTGGTAATGGTTTCCTCCCACAACAAACCTGAGATATTGTCTGTGGTCTGGATGAATAAGGATATGAGTATACGCATCCTTTAGATCTAAGGAGCATAGCCAGTCTCCCTGCTGGAGGTAGGGCAGCAGGATTCCAAGGGTAAGCATTTTGAACTTTTCCTTTGCAAGGAACTTGTTTGAGGTTTCGCAAGTCTAGGATGGGTCTGAGGCCTCCTGTTCTTTTTGGAATCAGGAAGTACCTGGAATAAAACCCTTGACCCTTCAGGTGGTGGGGCACCGGTTCCACGGCTTGTTCCTGAACGAGACTTGCTAACTCCTGAAGGAGTAAGTCCCTGTGCAGAGGGAGTCTGGAAGGCTCCCCTGGAAAGTAGGAGGGAGGTACCTGGTGAAAATGAAGAAGATAGCCCTTTTGAACTATGTGAAGCACCCAGGTATCTGTGGTGATGTTGGACCACCTGTGGGCAAAGTGGACCAGCCGGCCTCCTGTGCTGAGAGAAACCAGCTGAGGGGGAGAGGCTATGCAGAGAAAGTCAAAAACCCCCACCCTGCTGAGCAGGGGCTGGTGGTGCAGGCTTGGGGGCTTGCTGCCTACGGGACCCATTACCCCGTCCCTTGGCCTGCTTTCCCTGTGGGGGAGCTGGTGAGGCCTGATACTGAGGGTAGTATTTATAGGCAGCACCTTTCCTCGGGTAAAAGAGCTTTTTCCCCGAGGCCTTCTTCTTTTGAGAAGGGGCAGAGGTCTTCCTTGAGAGACGAGTCCTGGTGAGAGTCTCCGTCTCGATTTGTGCAGCCTTCTCATCCATGGGCTTGCCAAAGAGGTTATCACCTCGGCAGGGGACATCGACCAACTTGTCCTGTACCCAGGGCTCGAGGTCGGACGTCTGAAGCCAAGCCTGGCGGCGTCCACCGATGCCGGCCGCAGCTACTCGAGCCGAAGCCTCAAAACCATCATAGGCTGCTCGAGATATAAACTTGGAGCACTCCCGAATACCAGTAGACAAGGATTGGAACCTCTGCAAAGGTTCGTCGGAGAGACCAGCAGAGAACCCGGCTATTTCTTTAGCCAGGTCTCGAGATACATGCCCATGTAGAGCTGGTATGTCTGGACTCGACAAGCAAGCATTGAGCCCTGGAAGCACTTCCTACCGAGGGCATCCAGGCTTCGGGCTTCCCTACCAGGGGGCACCGAGGAGTGCATTTTTTGACTCTTTAGTATATGCATGGCCGATTCCACCACCATGGAATGGTGCGGTAGTTGTGCCTTTTGGAAGCCAGGGCTCTTGCGGACTCGATAAATGGAATCGACCCGCTTGCTTAACACCGGCGACGACGCCGGGCTCTCCCACATGCGGAAGAGAAGTCGTTCCAGCATGGGAGGAACAGGTACAATAAAGGCCTCCTTCGGGGGAGAGTCATATTGGAGGGCATCAAGTTCTTCCACTCGAGGCTCCTCCTCGGGATCCGCAGGGAAGGCCAAGGCCTTGGCCATATCCCTCACGAAGTCCGAGAACCGGGTATCCTCCGGGGGGGGGACCGTCTCCGAGGTTCGGACTCGGGGGAGTCCGAAGGGACACACCGAGTCCGAAAGGAACCAGGTGACTCTTCGTCCTCAGATTCCCAGGCCGACTCCTCGGAGGAGGAGTCGATCGGCTCCGGTCGGGCGGGCACTGATGCCATCCACCCCGACGCCGAGGGAGTCGGCGTCGACGACCTCGGTCCCGAACGGGAGGCCGAAGGAGACCTCGACCGAGGATCGACTCGAGCCCTCATGGACTCGAGGATCGGCTCGGTCTCCGGGGTCGATTTGGAGGTCGACGTCCCGGCGGTCAGGGCAGAAGCATCGGCGAGGCCAGCTATCAATGCCCGCTGCTGGTCCAAGAAGGCAGACAGACTGCACTCCAAGGCCGTCAACCTGAGTGCGAGCTCAGGAGACCCAGAAGCCCCTGACTCGGGCCCCGACGGCGTCGGGCCCGACGTCGGGTCCTTCGGAGGCGAGTCCACGAGGACAACAGTACTTACGTGAGCGGGCAAGTCCACCTCGAGTCGAGGATGTTTTGACGGCCTCTCCGTCTCCGAGGACCCGGGACGGGAATCGGGGCTATGCGACCTGGCCCTCGAGGAACCAGGAGCGTCCACCGATCCTGCCCTCGCGGGTTTCTTCTTCCGATGATGTTCCCGGGTAGGAGACCCCCTTTCAGAGGAACTCCGACGATGCTCAGGACCAGAGTCCCGAGACGTCGAAGCCTCTGACGAGGTCCGAGCCCGGCCGGAGTCAGAGAAGATACGCTCCCGATGGTGCTGCCGACTCCTCAATGCTTTTGAGGACATCTTGCTGCATGGCCCGCAGATCATGGGGTCATGATCTGGGCCGAGGCAGCGGAGGCAGAAGTCATGAGTGTCTGTAAGAGACATAAGTTTCTTACAGAGGTCACACTTTTTAAAGCCACTGGCAGCCATCGGGGGAAAAAGGGCCCCTGCGAGGTTGAACGACCGGGCTGCCAGGGAAAAAGGAAAAAAGCGCGAAATCTGTCACGAAGGACAAAAAAACGAAAAATAAAGGACGGACTCGCAACCGGCGTCACGAGTCCGGGCGGGAAAAGAATCGGCGTCGAACCGAAGAGAAAAATCAACTGTTCTGCGGGGATTCACAGGCAACGTCTGTAGGGCTCCGTGGAAAAAAGAAGACTGAGCAAGATGGCACCCTTGGGCGGGAAGAGGACCGCGCATGCGCGCTGCAATTCCCAAAGGCTTTCTTTGAAAGCTGGGGAAAATTGCTCCGCGAGGGCTCCGTCGGCGCCGACGTCACCCATATGTGAGGACTGACTTCCTGCTTGGTCCTGGAGAAACTGGTTTGCCAAGTTTATCAGCCTTTGGGCTCTGCCTTCTGGCAAGAATGCCTTTGCCAGTAGGGAGTCTAACCTTGCCCCTATGAACTCCAAGTTCTGGGAGGGGAGCAAAGTGGACTTTGCAAAGTTTATGACAAACCCCATGTTTTGAAGAAGAGCAATAGTTTGGAGGATGGCTTGTCTGGCCTCCTGGCATGTCTGACCCCTGATGAGCCAGTCGTCCAGATAGGGGAAGACAAAGATACCCTGATTCCTCAGGTAGGCCGCCACCATTGCCAGGCATTTGGTGAAGACCCTGGCAGCGGAGGTGAGGCCAAAAGACAGTACTCTACTGATAATGGTTTCCTCCCACAATGAACCTGAGGTACTTTCTGTGGTCTGGATGAATGAGGATGTGAGTGTACGCATCCTTTAAGTCTAAGGAGCATAGCCAATCTCCCTGCTGGAAATAGGGCAGCAGTGTTCCAAGAGTAAGCATCTTGAATTTCTCTTTCTCTAGGAACTTGTTGAGATTTCTGAGGTCGAGAATAGGCCGGAGGCCACTGGTTCTTTTGGGTACGAGAAAGTACCTGGAGTAGAACCCTTGACCTTGGAGGTGGGGAGGCACAGGCTCCACTGCCTTGTCCCGCAACAGACCTTGGAGCTCCTGAAGGAGAAGATCTTTGTGCAGGGGAGGCCTTGGAGGCTCCCCTGGAAAGTATGGAGGAGGCAGCTGTTGGAAGTGTAGCATATAGCCCTTGTGGATGATGCTTAGCACCCAGCTGTCTCCAGTGATAAGTGGCCACCTGTGGGCAAACAGGGTAAGTCGACCTCCTGTGCAGGGTTGGGAGAGCAGGGCGGAGAGGCTATGCCTAAGGAGTCAAAAACCCCCACCCTGCTGAGTGGGAGCAGGGGTCGGAGGCTTGGGAGTCCTCTGCCTACGGGGCCCATTACCCTGCCCCTTGGCCTGCTGACCCTGAGGGGGAGCTTGGGAGGCCTGGTACTGTGGGTACTGTTTGTCGGCAGTGTCCTTCCTCGGGTAAAAGGGCTTTTTACCCGAGCCCTTCTTTTTGTGAGAAGGAGCAGAAGTTTTTCTAGACAGCCTCGCCCTCGTGAGGTGCTCAGTTTCGAGCTGTGCGGCCTTCTCGGTCATGGGCTTGCCAAAAAGGTTCTCACCTCGGCAAGGGACATCGACCAACTTGTCCTGAACCCATGGCTCGAGGTACGATGACTGCAGCCATGACTGGCGTCGAGCCGCGATGCCGGCTGCCGCTACACGGGCCGAAGCCTCGAAGCCATCGTAGGCAGCACGGGACAAACGTGGAGCATTCCCGGATCCCCGAGGACAAGGACTTGAACCTCTGCAAGAGTTCCCCGGAGAGACCAGCAGAGAACCCGGCCAGCTCCTTGGCCAGGTCCCGCAAGTACATGCCCATGTACAACTGGTAAGACTGGACACGGCAAGCAAGCATCGAGCCCTGGAAGCACTTTCTACCAAAACCATCCAGGTTCTGGGCCTCCCTGCCAGGGGGCACCGCGGAGTGCATCTTCTGACTTTTCAGGCGATGCATGGTCGATTCCACCACCATGGAATGGTGTGGTAGCTGCACCTTCTGAAAGCCAGGGCTCTTCCGGAGTCGATAGATAGAATCGACCCACTTGCTCAGAACCGGCACCGAGGCCGGTGCCTCCCACATCCGGAAGAGGAGCCGTTCCAGCATCGGAGGAACCGGAACAGTAAAGGGCTCCTTTGGAGGAGAGTCATACTGTAGGGCCTCGAGCTCCTCGGTTCGAGGCTCCTCCTCGGGGTCCGCAGGGATAGCCAACGCAGTGGCCATATCCCGGACGAACTCCGAGAACCGGGTATCCTCCGGAGGGAATCTACTCCGGGGCTCAGACTGCGGTGAGTCCGATGGGATGCACCGAGTCCGGAAGGTGTCGGGGGACTCCTCGTCCTCCGTCTCCCAGGCGGACTCGTCCGATGAGGAATCGGGGTCCGACCGCGCGGGGCCTGTGAGCACCCGCCCCGACACCGAAGGCACCGGTGTCGCCACCCTCGGTCTCAAACGGGAGGTTGAGGGAGACCGCGACCGAGGTCGACCTCGAGCCTTCATGGTCTCGAGTATCGGCTCGTTCTCAGGGGTCGACTTCGATGTCGATGTCCCGGTGGTTGGGGCAGATGCGCCAGACAGGCTGGCCATCAGCGCCCGCTGCTGTTCCATGAAGGCAGACAATCTGCACTCCAAGGCTGTCAGCCTGAGACCCAGCTCAGGAGACTCAGCAGCCACCGACTCGGACCCCGGCGGTGCCGGGCCCGACGTCGGCTCTCTGGGAGGAGAGTACACGAGGACTTATGTGTCCAGCAGACTCCGGCTCCACACGAGGTACTTTTGGAGGCTTCTCCTGTTCCACGGGCCCGGGGCGGCGGTCGGGGGTCTGAGACCTAGCTCTCGAGGAGCCAGGGACCTCCTCCGACGACACCCTCGCGAGCTGCTTCTTCCTCTTTCGTTCCCGGTCGGGGGACCCCCTGTCCGAGGAGCCCCGATGGTGCTCGGGATCTGACTCCCGAGATGTCGAGGCCTCAGACGAGGTCCGGGCCCGGCCGGAGGCCGAGTCGGAGAAAAGCCTTTCCTTTTGGTGCTGACAACTTTGAAGCGCCTTGGAAGACATCTTTCCACATGGTCCACAGATCTTAGGATCATGGTCAGGACCCAGGCACCGAAGGCAGCAGTCGTGTGTGTCGGTGAGAGACATTAGTTTCTTGCACCGATCACACTTTTTGAAACCACTGGAAGCCATCAGGGAAAAAAGAGTCCCCGCGAGATCAAAGGACCGGCCTTCCAGGGAAAAAGGGAAAAAGAAAAAAAGGGCGCGAACGCCAGCCACGAAGGGCAAAAAACGAAAAAATAAGATTGGGCTCGATACCAATGTACCGAACCCAGCGGAAGGGGAACCGGTGTCGAACCGGAGAAAAAATAGCAAAGGAATCGTGAAAAAATCCAACTATTTTCCGGGAGGACTAGGACACACGTCCGACAGGCTTCACGGAAAAAGAGAGACTGAGCAAGATGGCACCTTTAGGCGGGAAGGAAACCGCGCATGCGTGCCTGCATTCCCAAAGGCTTTCATGGAAAGCTGGGGAAATGCTCCGCAAAGGCTCCATCGGCGTCAATGTCACCCATATGTGAGGATTGACTTCCTGCTTGGTCCTGGAGAAAAAAATGTTATGTTTACCATAATACCTTAACTAATAAAAATGATTTCCTAACACAGTAGGGAGAATTTTAATGGGAAGACAAGGAGAAGGAAAATGGAGAAAATTAAAGGTAAAACTACTTAAAAACACATGAAAAGCATTGGGAAAAACTGCTTATATTATCTAAATATGACCATTACTCTCACCCCCTCTGAGCCCTTGACATTGGGAGTAGTAGTGAATTTATTAAAATCAAAGAAATTTGCAGCTGTCCCAGGGCAAAGAAAAGATAATGAACTCCACAATTACACATTTGCAAGGATATTGTAAAATATAAAAAGTTATGAATCAGTTTTTCACAGCGCATAGCAAGAAAGCACAGTTACTTACCTGTAACAGGTGATCTCTGGGAACAGCAGGAATAAGTCTTCACATATGGGTACGTCGGTACCGACGGAGCCTGCGTGGGAACGCTCCCCAGCGTCCAATCAGAAAGCTTTTGGGAGCATCCCATAGCGCCTGTGTGCTGCCTTCCCGCCTTTCCAACTGTCTCTCCTCAGTTGAGTTTTATAGCTGAGACAAAGAGGGAGAGAGAGGGAAAGGAAGAGAGATAGAGAGAGAGAGACAACTCCTAGGGGAGGTGGGTGGGTTGTGAAGACTTATTCCTGCTGTTCCCAGAGATCACCTGTTACAGGTAAGTAACTGTGCAATCTCATAAGAACATAAGATATGCCATACTGGGTCAGACCAAGGTCCATCAAGCCCAGTATTCTGTTTCCAACAGTGGCCAATCTAGGTCATATGTACCTAGCAGTTTCCCCAAGAGACACAAGTTCCACAATGCTTGTACTGGGTCAAGCATTGATATCTTCGGTCACTTCTTAATAATGGTTTATGGACCTTTCCTCCAGGAACTTGTCCAAACCTTTTTTAAACCCAGCTACACTAACAGCCTTTACTACATCCTCCGGTAACAAATTCCAGAGTTTGATTACACGTTGAGTGAAAAAATATTTTCTTTTATTAGTCTTAAATAGTTTACCCTGTAGCTTCATTGCATGTCCCCTAGTCTTTCTATATTCTGATAACGTAAACAATCGATCTACGTTTACCCGTTCCACTCCGTTCATTAATTTATAGACTTCTATCATATCTCCCCTCAGCCGTCTCTTTTCCTGGTTAAAGAGCCCTAACCTTTTTTGCCTTTCTTCATAGGAGTATCCTTCCATCCCCTTTACCATTTTGGTGGCTCTTCTCTGAACCTTTTCTAAAATAGCTATATCCTTTTTAAGATACGGCGACCAGAATTGCACACAATATTCAAGGTGCGGTCTGTCAGACGGCTGCCTAGGGTAAGAACTTACACAATCTTGACGATGCATATATTCATATGATTCTTGCAAGGTATTGTGGGTATTGTAGTTCATTCACTCCCAAACACAGCTGATGACAATAATTTGAGTTGTGAAACCAAGTGGTAAGATCAATAAAATACTTCTTTTATTGATGGGGTTTAATTCACCCAGCACATGTATGCTTGATAGCACTATAAATGAGGTTACTTGCTTGCAGTGTTTAAATGGATAACAAAAAGTCACAAAGTAAACCAGAAAACAACCTTCAGCTTGTCAGGCAATTAGCTAATGTTTTCTTAGCAAATAATTACCAAATACAAAGGCACAAAGAAAAGAATAAACTTTGCTGGTTAGGTTAACTTCTGCTTATTTTCCATGCTGATCTCAGCAGTGATTCTCCCTTGCTCACACACACAATCAGGTGCAGCCCTAATTACTATCCATGGACCAGCTGAAAGCCTTTAGCTGGCTGGCTGCTACTGTGTGAGCCCAAATCCTGCTTTAAGAGCTGTTTGCAGTGGAAATAAAGAACAAAGTTAGGTTTCTTTGTGATGGCTGATGTGTTTGCTCACAGAAGGCTTAGCAATAGCATTTAGATAGAGAACAGTCCATATAAACTGTACTTTCATCTGCTGTGTCTCCCCCTTCATCAACAATCATAGGGTCAATATCATACATTGGCACAGATGAGTCTTTCATTAAGGCACTATCATGAGAATGCTTATTCCCTTGCTGCCATTCTCTATTATAGATAGGGTCTGGATCAGTGTTCATACCTGAGCCTCTCCTGCTATCATTATTTCTCTCTGTATAGCCTGGCCAATATGTAATCCAATTCTGATGTCCAGCCTTCCAATCTTGATCCCTGGACACTGGATCTTCTCTCACATACCTTCTGGCCTTGGTCTGAAAGTCCCTTCCACATGCAGTCTTCTCTCTTCCAGGTAGCCACTGGTGATTCCTATCTCTGCCAATCCATTCCTCTGGCTGAATCCAGTCCAATGGACTCTGCTGGCATTTGGAATACCTCCCAGTATGGGTACTGCCTTGGAATCTCCCAGACCTTCCAATGGGCTTTCTTCTCTTCCTTCCAGAGAGTTTCCTTCTCTCTCTATCTGCTTGGCTTTTGCTGAAGTTGTTCTTCAAACTCTCCTTGAAGCCAGGCTGGAGCTTGTAGTAACTGTTATCTGAAGAAAAAGCTCTATTCTTATTCTGTCCTAATGTGTGCTGCTCCCTAACACAGCGCAGCTGTGTTGAATCAGGCCCTGCCCTTTGAGATGAGTGCTTAGGGATTACCTCATAGCTCTCTTGATTGAACACATTCTCTCACTTCAGCCCCTCTCATGGCTGCTGGAAACCTGGTGCATTCTGGGACTGGTAGTCTTTTATGTGAAAACTCTGTTTTCTTGCTTCTACCAGAACTGACAGGTTGCTTGTTCAGAGTCACATCATCTTTTCTATAGCTCCTACCTGAGCTATGATAAGCTTCCTTATCACAGGTCTCACCATGGAACGATACAGAGGCATTATAATATCTTTTGTTTTATTTTCCATTCCTTTCCTTATCATACCTAGCATTTTATTTGCTCTCTTGGCCGCCGCTGCACACTGGGCCGAGGGTTTTAACATGGTATCCAGGAACAAGCAGGAATGAGTCTTCACATATGGGGACTCCCTTACTTTTGATGCAAGGGAGAGAGCCCATAAGTTGTGTGTCCCTGAAACAGGGCTGCACTTTCCCACCTGGATCTCTGGCATCCCATCAGGGATGGTGGGTAGGAGTTGATTAAGTATGGAACAGGTGTTTGAGAACAGCCTGACCAAACAAGGCATCCCTGCGGGAGTCCTTGTCCAAACAGTAATAGGCTGTGAAGGTATGAACCGAGGCCCAAGTGGCTGCTCGACAGATGTTGTCGATAGACACAGAGTTCAGATGAGCCATTGAGGCTGCCATGGTTCTCACATTGTGAGCTGTGACATGGCCCTCCAGAGAAATGTTCTTGCTCTGATAGGCGAAAGAAATACATTGGGCAATCCAGTTGGAAAGAGTTCTCTTGGAGACTAGCTGTCCCAAATGAGAAGGATCAAAAGCAACAAAGAGTTGAGAGGACTTTCTATGTTGCTGTGTCCTCTGTAAATAAAAAGCTAGAGCTCTTTTACAGTCCAGGGTAAGAAGATTCCTCTCTGCACTTGAGGCATGAGGTCCTGGAAAAAAAACAGGTAGGTAGACCTCTTGGTTGAGGTGAAAAGGCGAGACCACCTTAGGCATAAAGCGTGGATTAGTCCTAAGAACCACCTTGTCATGATGGAATCTTGTGTAAGGTGGATTAGCTACTAGTGCTTGCAATTCACTGATGCGGCGTGCTGATGTGATTGCGATGAGAAAGATAACCTTCTAAGAAAGGTATTTCAAGGAGGTAGTATCTAAAGGTTCAAAAGGTGGCTGCATAAGCTGACCAAGAACCAAATTTAAGTCCCATGCCACCGGTGGTGGTCTAATGGGAGGCTTTGTCAAAAGGAGGCCTCTCATGAACCTTGCTACAAGGGGATGAGAGGAAACAGGTTGTCCATTGAGAGGCTTGAGGGAAGCTGCAATAGCACTCAGATGGACTCTTACTGAATTTGTCTTAAGGCCTGCATTAGACAGATGCAGGAGATACTCCAGCAACGATTCCAGAGGTATGGCACGGGGGTTAAGCCCCTTTCCAGAACACCAGATGGTAAACCTTTTCCACTTGAAGGCGTAAGAACGTCTAGTGAAAGGTTTTCTGGAAGCATAAAGAACATCTTTCACCTGTTGAGAAAGAGGAAGATCCTGGAGATCTAGGCCTTCAGCAACCAAGCCCTGAGATGCAGAGACTGGGGATTGGGATGCCACAACTTTCCGTCCTCCTGAGAGAGGAGGTCTGGAGCAGACCCTAACTCTAGGGAGGGAGCTTGAGAGAGATGTAGAAGCAGCGGGTACCACACTTGCCGTGGCCAATGTGGAGCTATGAGAATCATGTGTCCTCTGTCTCTCTGAAGCTTGAACAGGTTTTGGGAATTAGGGGAATGGGTGGAAAGGCATACAGGAAGTCTTGACCCCAATGAAGGAGGAAAACATTCCTTGTCTGAGCCCCCTGAGCCGGAGTTCTGGAACAGAACCGGGGAAGTCTGGCATTCCACGGACTTGCAAAGAGGTCTATGTCCGGGGTTCCCCAAAGTTGAAAAATCTTGGATACCTGGTCCATATGTAGGGACCATTCGTGTGGAAGCAGAACTCGACTGAGTCTGTCTGCCCAAGAGTTTTGAACCTCTGGAAGATAGACTGCCAGAAGATGAATGTGATGTTCTCTGGCGAGGGCCCACAGTCGCAGAGCTTCGTTGCAAAGCGACAGAGAGCCAGTTCCTCCCTGCTTGTTTATATAGAACATGGCTACCTGATTGTCCGTGTGGATAAGGACTGTCTTGTGGATGAGCAGGGTGTGGAAAACTCACAGAGCAAGGAAGATTGCTCTGAGTTCTAAGAGACTGATATGTAGAGAAGTCTCCTGTGGGGACCAGATGCCCTGGGTGGAGAGGTCCTGAAGATGAGCTCCCCAGCCCATTGGAGAAGCATCTGTTGTAAGAGTTGCCTGGGGTAGAGGCTGTTGAAAGGGAGACCCCAGTAACAGGTTTTGAGGGGACTTCCACCACTGGAGGGACAAAATGAGGCGGCTTATGTTTGCTATTTTGTCTGACAGGCAGCCTAATGCCTGGGTCCATTGGGTGGATAAAGTCCACTGAGCTGCTCTCATGTGAAGGCGAGCGTATGGTACCACATGGACGGTGGATGCCATGTGGCCTAGCAACTAACATTTCTCGAGCAGTTAGTAGGGGTTTTGACTCTGCTTGAGAAGTTAACTGCATCAAGCGAAGGCAACGGGCCTGGGGAAGAGAGGCCCTTGCCTTTGTGGTATCCAGCAACGCCCCTATAAACTCCAGGGACTGAGTAGGGATCAAATTGGATTTTGGGATGTTTATTACCAGCCCTAAATATTGAAGGATACGCATTGTGCAGGTTAGAGCAGTCTTGGCCTCTGATTGAGTGGGAGCTTGAATGAGCCAGTCGTCCAGATAAGGGAAGACAAATATTCCCAGGGTGCGCAGAAAGGCAGCAGCCACTGCCATGCATTTCGTGAACACCCTTGGTGCAGAGGCCAGGCCAAAGGGGAGCACTCTGTATTGATAGTGCTTCTCCTGGAAAAGGAACCGAAGGAACCTTCTGTGAGTTGGGTGGATGAGAACATGGGTGTACGCATCCTTGAGATCTAGAGAACAAAGCCAATCCTGACTCTGAAGGTATGGCAGCAGAGTTCCTAGAGAAACCATTTTGAATTTCTCTTTGACTAGGAATCTGTTCAACTCTCTGAGATCTAAAATGGGTCTGAAGCCCCTTGTTTTCTTTGGGATAAGAAAATAGGGGGAGTAGAACCCTGTGCCCTGTTGTTTAAGAGGCACTTCCTCTATTGCCCCTTGGGCGAAAAGAGTGGCAACCTCCTGCTCCAACAGGCTGAGGAGGGAGGTTGGAGAATTGAACTGGTGCACTCTTGTGAGAGGGGGCAAGCTTGAAAAATGAAGTTTGTACCCCTCTCTTATGATGGAGAGTGTCCAATGCTCTGCTGTGATTTGCTCCCATCTGGGAGCGAAGTGACATAACCTTCCTGGAATGGTGGAGGGTTCTGGTCCTTCTAGAGCCAGGAAGGCTAAGTTCTCTAGCAGAGAGTCAAAGGCCCTGAGGGGGCGGAGATTGCTGGGTTGGAGCAGGCCTCACAGCCTTTGCCTTGGTCTGTTTGGAGGATTGCTGACGTTTGGAAGGGAACTGAGCTGCAGAAGATGCTCGCTGACTATAAGCACGATGGGATCTTCCCTTTTTAGAAAAAGGTGTTTTCTTGAACAATCTTTTCTTAGCAGGAGCAGCAGTAGATTTGGATAGTCTATCCAAAGCAGAATTTTCAGCATCCATTTGATTGGCCAATCTTTACCAAACAGATTCTCACCTGTACAAGGGATATTTCTGAATTCATCTTGGATCCAGGTCTCCAAATCAGATGCTTGAAGCCAAGCAATCCTACGTGCACCTATAGCTATAGCTGAGGTTCTGCTTACGCATTCAAAGGAGTCGAAAGCTGCACGGTTGGAGAATTTGGAGATATCCTGGGCATGTTTGAGCCCAGTGAGAAATTCTTGCCTTTTACTGTCAGACATAAAAGGACTTAAAGTCTGCAAATGGTCAGTGACTTCTTTTAAGAACATTCCCATGTAGAGACTATAAGAATTAATTCTCGCAGCAAGCATGGAAGCTTGGAAGACTCTTCTACCAAAAGCATCCAGGGTTCTACATTCACGTCCTGGAGTATTAGAGGCATGTCTCTTGGCACTTCTAATCTTTCTCATTGCAGACTCAACCACACAATAGAGTGGTGAGGAAGCTGAGTTTTATGGAAACCAGGACAAGGAGGGACACGATACATGGTGTCCAACCTGCGAGAATGAGGCGAGGTGGTTAGAGGTGCTTCCCACATCCTTAACATGAGATCATACAGAATCTCATGAATAGGCAAGGTAGCTGCCTCCTTAGGAGTTTGAGGATATTGTAGAATATCTAACTCCTTAGCTCTAGGCTCTGACTCTGGGGCTACTGTAATAGAGAGGCCCCGAGCCACCTCTCTGATAAAGTCTTGAAAAGACAAGTCCTCTGGAGGAGACATCCCTCGTTTAGGAGAGGACTCCCTCCTGTGGAAGAAGCATCGCTGCATCGACAGACTCTTCCGAATCCTCAGAGTCCTCAGAGGAATCGAAGTATCGCCTGTCGGGGTGCTCTTGCAAAGCCCGATACCCGTACCGACTGGGATCGGTATCGGGAATCACCGTACCGGGGTGTCGGTACCGGAGGGCTGCAGAGGGCAGAGTACCGGCATGGCGGATACCGATGCTGATGTCGATGCCACCGGTACCGGAATCGGTGCCGATGGCGATACCGGAGCCGGTACCGGCGGAATAGTCTGTTGCGGTACCACGGGCGTCGATGCCACAAAGAAAGCCGCCAGACTGCGTTCGATGGACAGAATCCTCTGATCCATCGACGCCGCCAATGCCTGGAAGTCGGTACCCCAGAGCATGGCACCAGGAGATCTGTTGAGGCCACGCCATCTATATCATCCTGGAACCCCGATGACGATGCTTTAGAGGCCGAAGCCTCCCGCCGGGGTAATTTTGCCGGTGCAGAATACTCAAGGGCAAGGCCAGGGGCATCTCGATGCTTAGAAGGAGATTTGCCCTTCGAGGACCGGCTGGATTTATGTTTAGTTACCTGAGATCCATGTGAGGAAGAAGTGGAGGAGTGGCCTAGTGGTTGGGGCAATGTACTTCAGGCCGGAAGGTCGGGGGTTCAAATCCCACTAGAGGACAGCAACCTTGGGCCGGAAGGACTGGGGTTTCTAGTCCCACAGGTGCTCCTGTGGTCTTGGGCAAGCCACTTAACCCTCCATAGCCCCTGTTCCCTGTAAATAGTTATCTCCAAGTTATAATGCCCTGTTCAATGTAATTTCAGTTTGTTCAATGTAAAACGCACTGATGCAGAATAGCGCAGTATATAAGAGAATGTAAATAAATAAATAAAAAATAAGTAGTCCTGGAAGACGTCGATGCCACTGAAGCTGCATCAGAGGGAAACAGGGTACTGAGCTTGGCAGCTCGGTTCTGTCGACCTCTCTTAGACATCATGGAACAGGACACACAATCTGTAATGGAATAGTCAGGGCCTAAACACTTTAGACACCAGTCATGGGTGTCGGTGACGGAGATAGTACCGCCACATTTTGTGCACTTCTTAAATCCTGAGGCAGGCTTTTCCATATTTAAGGAAAAGGGTTTTGGGCCTAAGGCCCAAAACTGAAGTACACCTAAAGAAAAATAAATGGAAAAAAGGTCTTTTTTTTTAAAAAAGAAAAGAATAAGAACCGGCGGTACCAGTATAGCTTCGAGGAAGGCAGACGCGACAGAAAAGAAATAAAGAAAAAATAAGGAAATTCTTCTGCGGTGACAGGAACACGACCTGCTGGCTCCGTGGAAAAAGAACAACTGAGGAGAGACAGTTGGAAAGGCGGGAAGGCAGCACGCAGGCGCTGCGGATACTCCCAAAAGCTTTCTGATTGGACGCTGGGGAGCGTTCCCGCACAGGCTCCTTCGGTACCGACGTACCCATATGTGAAGACTCATTCCTGCTTGTTCCTGGAGATATAAAACTTATGCCTTTCTCAAGTTACTCCTGCAATACCTGAAAACATCCACATTCTCTGAGCCAAGACAAAGCTTGAAAATTCCTAAAGTAAAGACGAATAGGCCCTGTTCAAATCTTGTTCTGAAACCAATAAACCAATGTATGTTCCAAGTTTAAACTCCTGTTACAATGTAAGCACAGAACAGACTTCTGACTGTGCACCCTTGTTGTATGTAAACCGCACTGATAACAAATAGCGCGGTATATAAAAGTTATAAAATAAATAAATAAATAAATAAATAAGGTAGATCTCACCTGGTGTCTCTCTTGAAGGAGGAATCCTGATTCTGAATCAAGGTTCCAACAATCATGACAAAATTTAACATTTGGTGACTGTCCTGAATGAACCTGCTCTCAGTTCATCTCTGAAGCTAAGCAGGGTTGGGCCTGGTTAGTACTTGAATGGGTGACTATCAGGGGCTGTAAACTCACAGCCACTGTTCCCTCTAAGCTGTGCGCGTGTGCACGCGCACACACCTCGCCGAGTGAGCGCACATACTTTACAACAGAGCGCACAAAAATTACGGTTCTGATTCTGATAGAAAACAACACAGACATTCTTAAAATTGAAAAGTTGTTGTCTATTTACGGTTTTCACAAGTTCTACAATATTTTCTAGTGCAATCAATGTGGTGTACATATTGTATTCTGACGTGTAGTCAAATTTTAAAGTATATAACTCCGAGTGTCGTTATGTGGCGCACAAAAATTTAACCTTCCTTCAAAAGCTGCACTGCTGATATTTTATGCGCACACAGCCTACAGAAAATTAGAGGGAACATTGCTCACAGCATGGCAGAAAGGCCGACAATCTACTTCTGGTTGAACCTTGCTAAGACGACACAAAGACTGGGTCACCAAGAGTCTGTAATGACTCGACGGCACATACTGAAAATATTATAAGCATTCGGACTATGTATTTTCCACACTCCTTCTTTTGAGTCACTAGGGAATGGTATTGCTCAGCATTCTCTGGAGGGAAATAGAGGTGTATGAAATGATGAGTGGAGCAGAACAGATAAATATACATTGGTTGTTTACTCCTTCAAAATGTAGAATGACTATAAGACCCGCAATGAAGCTACAATGTAGCATGTTTAAGACTAATCGAAGAAAGCACAGTTACTTACCTGTAACAGGTGATCTCCGGAACATGCCTACTGAGTTGTAGGAAGTAGGACTGTGATGGAGGTACTGTAGACGCAGTAGCAATGTCTTCAAGGGAACTTCACCGCAGCGAGGAGGAAGTTCCAGATCCGGAAGGCCAGAAGATTCAGGAGTCAGCTGGGTCAGGAGAAGGACGGCAGGTCTTCAAGGAAGCTTTATGCAAAGCTGAGCACTCCCTTAGGAGCAGAGTCCATAACTCAGAGGACTAACAGTAGAAGACTGGCCGATCTGGATAGCCTAATCCGGAGAAGAGTAGGGGTGTACCCCGGAGCAGAAGGAGTACACAGCCTGCCCTAGCGAAGAGATAGGGAGACAAGGGTCTGAACCTCCGGGAGGAGGGCATAACTGAAAATAGAAGCTGTTGACTTCACAGCAGTAGAGTACAACCAGTCCGAGGGCCGATCTAAGGAATGGGCAGGCGGACTGGCTGGACCCCGGAGGGGGGGGGGGGGGGGCGTGAGTACCGGCCATTGGGAAAAAAATAGGCGGCAGAACACAGGCACTGTGGGCATCCCCCAAAATGCGCCTATCGAGCAGGCGATATCTGGCATATCTAGGCCGTTGGGCATGGAGAACACCCCACCCCGGCACTAACGCAGGTACGCTGAGGAACCTACCTCCATGAGCATAACACTGGTAAGGCGGACCTGCCAGTGATCCACAGAACGTCCACCTGGGGAGGTGGCATCAAGATCCGTCCAGGAGAGGGATCTATTCCAGTGGAACAAGGGCAGATCGGCGAACGAACAGCACGGTAGCGTGAAGGACAGAGGATAGCATCAGTCCGGAAGAACACACCAGGGGCTTGAGGCCCTATAGGTGTCCCCAGGACCTGCACGCAGAAACTCGCCCCCCACACTAATCGGGGGACAGGAGGGCATAGTCCCTGGTAAGCATTGGGGAACTATAGCGGCTGGAAGGAAAATTCCGGTACGGAAGCAATCAGCAGGGGAATACTGGCCGAGAAGGTTTCGGGGGCGTACCTAAGGGTAAGCCAGTTGACCGTGGGCCAGAGCTATCATGGAGTAGAGGTGGTCTCCCTCTACCAACGGAAGGAGAGTACCTGAACCCCTGGATAAGCCCCCGAACCATTTGCCCTACTGAACGAGCCCCAGAGTAGAGCTCAATTGTAAACTTCTGGTAAGAAGGTAAATTGCAGGCAGCCGCCCACTGGAGCCTAAAACTGCTTGGTATGAGAGTTCTGGCGCGGGTCCGGGGACTTCAACCCAGGGCGAGGGGTCCCTTGCTTGGGCACACCTGGCGGGTGGGCGGAGGGCTGACATTTCCTCTTCCTAGGGAAGGAGGGCCTGGTGAGGCGCGCACCACCGCCGGGGGGAAGCCGGGCCCTAGGATGGCTTCTAACGCTGGGAAGGTTAGCAAAGCACTGTGCGACCTGACGTAAGGCTTCGCTATTGAAGAGGTGATCTCCGTCACAGGGAGAATTACTCAGGTTATGCTGTGCCCATCTACACAACTCGGACGCCTGCAACCATGCTGTACGGCGTGCTCTAATGGCAACAGCAGAGCATCTGCTGACCGACAGGAAGGAGTCTAGAGAAGCACGAGAAAGGAATCCAGAGATATTCCTGCAGTGATAAAGAAGCAAGGAATATTCAAAGGCCTTGGTTGCAGACAAGAAGGGAGACAACAGAGATAATCTCTCGGTGACCTCCCGGAGCGACAGACTCATATAAAAAATATATGAAATAATCCTGGACGCCAGCATAGACGTTTGGAAGGTTTGACGTCCTAGGGTATCTAGCGTCTTCGAGGCGCGGCCTGGAGGGCGAGAAGAATGCTTTTCCTTGCTTCCGGCCTTCCTCAGCGCCGATTCCACCACAATGGAACGATGTGGAAGCTGGTGCTGCCGAAACCTCAGGGAGGGAGGCACCCGATACAGAGCATGCATCGCAGTCGACGGTGCCAGAACCCTCAAAGGCGACCGCCAAGCCCCCAGCAGGAGATCCTGCAGGGAGGGATGCAGAGGAAGCATCACGGCGGCCCGTTCCGCAGGGCCTGGAGTTAAGTCCGGGATAGGGATGGCCAGCAAGTCCGCCATGTCAAGGAGGAAATTCTGAAAAGACGGCTCTCCCGGAGGGGCTATGCCGTGGGAGGCGGTGGCGGGAGAGGCCACCAGGGCACCGAGAAGCCTCTCGGGCTGATGCCCGCTGGGCAGAGGAGGGGACCAACAGCCCCGGACCGGGGTGGTCAACAAGGCGTCATCGGCTCCTGGAATTGATTCCAAGCTAGGCATCAAAGGGGTGATCGTTGGCCACTGCCCGCCGGCAACTGAAGCGGTTTTGTGGCAGCCGGAGGGCAGTGGCCAACGATCTCCGCTCTGCGTCGCGGGAGGGGACAGGGGCCGATCCCGAGACGTGTCGTGGCCAAGTCTTCGAGGCTGGATACCGATTCCAGGCTGGGCATCGAACCGAGCGATGAGATCGACTCCCTTCTAGAGGGCCCCGGCGGGGGCGGCCGCGCCGGCGGTGCTGATCCCGGGGAGCGGGTCGGAACCGCGTTGATCGGCATCGCGAGCATCAAGGGCCCCCGAGGACGAAGCTCGGTGGAGAGGGGCCCATCTGACGCCGGTGCCAATGTCGGGCGGCGGGCACTGCCCGATGCCGGGCCCCCTCTCGGGCCCGCCTGACCCGGAGGGAAATCCTTCCGGGGCATACGACCCGTCCCCGAGGGTACCCAGGTCGCCCGACGACGAGCCCCTGCGGGAAGGGAAGTGCAAAACTCCTGCGCCGACGCCGGGGTACTGTTGCGGGACGGCGCAGATCCAGGCTGGATCGAAGCGATCGAAGACCCCGGGGCCCCCTTTCTCGGAAAGGGCGGGGCCCTCGACGGCCGCGACGATGCCGGGGGGGTCGCCCGTCTGGGGTTGGTCAACATACCCCGAGGCTCCCGGGGAAGGCCGACGGCGGTCCCTGGCGCTCGACACCCCTGCCGTCTCCGGCGGAGCGGTGCCACGCAAACCCGGTGCCACCCTCGCGCAGGGCTGGGATACCGGCAACCCAGCGCGGGTCGAAGCGACCGGCCCCGAAGGGAGCGAGGCCAGATGACCATCCCCGGCGAAGAGTGGAACCATTGACGCCGACGCGCCCGAAGCGGGTACCACCTCCGCGCATGGCCTGAGCGTAGGGCCGCCAGACTGTGTCGAGTCGGTCGGCCCTAGAGCTGCCGAGGGCAGCGGCAGGTGATCCTCGGTGGGGAGCGGGTCACTCGACACCGACGGGTCGGCACCGCCGGAAGCGGATACCACCCCGTAGGAATGCCATACCGGCAGGAGTCGGTCGGCCTCGGAGGCGCCGAGGACCGCGGCTGACAGCCCCCGGTGAGGAGCGGAACGCTCGACACCGACGGGTCGGCACCGCCCGTAGCGGATACCACCCCCGCGCATGGCAGGGATGAAGGAACGCCAGACTGGATCGATTCGATCAGCCCCGGACGATCCTCGGTGAGAAGCGGGACGCTCGACACCGACACCGGGGGGTTTGCACCGCTCGAAGCGGGTACCTCCCTCGAGCACGGCTTGGATATAGGGAGGTCAGACTCGGTCGAGTCGATCGGCCCCGGAGGCGCCGAGGACACCAGCTGACGATCCCTGGCGAAGAGTGGAACACTCAACGCCGGCGCCGATGCCGGGGAATCGGCACCGCTCGAAGCGGGTACCTCCCTCGAGCACGGCTCGGGAATGTTCTGTGAGGAGCGAACCCCAGGAACATCCCGAAACCCCGGAAATGCTTTGGAGCCCGAGGACTCCCGCCGGGGTATAGTAGCCAAGGGGGACTTGAGAGGTTGGCCGGAGCCGTCGCCATGCCGCACATGAGACTCGCCCCTCAAGACTTGGCTAGTCTTAACAGACTGTTGCGTGGTTACCTGATCCTGGAGAGAAGAAAAACCCGATGACCGCGCCTTGGGCGTGAAAACGTCATCGAGGGATACCCGAAAAAGGGAAGGTCTTCTCCCGACACTGTAGCCTGGAGGACCCGGGGGGAAAGGGTCAGGCCCCAAACAAGAGAGGCACCAGGCATTGGAGTCCATGTGGAAAACTAAGTCCCCGCAGTGAGGGCACTTCTGGGGCTCCATGCTGTAAGCCCGGTAGGCCTTGGCGCCCAGAGGGAAAAAAGGTCCCGCTAGGCGACGAAAAATAAGTGAGAAAAGAAAAACAAAAGGTGAAAAGTTCTGCGGTGGCAGGAGGGACGTCCTGCCTGCTCCGCGGAAAATGAAAAACTGGGGAGAGGCAGTAGGAAGGGCGGGAAGCCACCGCGCAGGCGCGGGGGATGCTCCCAGGGGCTTTCTGATTGGATGCTGGGGAGCATTCCCGTGCGGGCTCCGTCGGCGACGTCTCCCATATGTGAAGACTCATTCCTGCTTGTTCCTGGAGATAATATTTTTTCACTCAGTGTATAATCAAACTGTGAAATTTGTTGCTAAGTTTAAAACGGGTTTGGATGAGTTCCTGGAAGAAAAGTCCATCAATCGTTATTAAAGTGGACTAGGGAAACGCACTGCTTACCCCTGGGGTAAAGCAGCATGGAATCTGTCTGCCTTTTGGGAACCTGAAAGGTACTTGTGTGTTGGATTGGCTATGGCTACACTAACACTTTTACTACATCCTCCAACAACAAATTCTCTTACCTCACCTGTCCACATCATACACTCATCTCCTCCTTCCCTTAATCTCTTCTTCTTCCTCTTGTTGTCTTATCCTATTTTTCCCTTGCTTCTTATTCTCTATGCACATTTTGACTTATGTTCGAGGGATGCAATGCAATGTAATGTGTGCCTTCGAGTCAATGCTTACACCTGGCGACCCAGCAGCTTCTGGGTTTAGGGTGTTTAATAAAACCCTACCTGCTCCACTCACCCATTCTAAACTTCTCTACTCCTTACTTCCTCTTGACCTGACCCCGCTGTGTTTCCCAATTCTAGCTCCTCGCTCCAATAGCCTCCTTCACCCCTCCAGCCAGAGTCCCTCTCCTGCAGACTAGGCTCACCCCTCCTCAGCATCTATTAATCTTCCTTCCCCACAGGTATGGATCTTCCTGCTCATCCTTCCCAGAGCCTACAGTATTTCTGTTTTCCCATTCCATACAGCACTTCACCTGGAACTCATGAACTGCAGGATAGTGGCAGTTCCATACACAGTAAATCCCTACAAGCTGCTCGAATACCTGTATGTCCATGCCCATGTCCCGGAAAGCTCAACAGTCAGCGATTCCATAGTCCAAGGGCCATAGCTGCACATTGTGCTTCCTGTTCTAGCCTGAAAACTCCACAGATTATATGTTAGATGGAAGATCTTAATATGAATCAGAAGCTCTGGACACAAGTGTGTGCAATCATATAGATTCACTGACTGCCAGTCCACCTGATAAATCTCAAACGGTCATAGGGCTAATTGCTGGCCTGGATAGCTGAGACAAGACTAGCTCTGAGGAAAAAATGGAAATTGGCACCCCCTTCGGTAGTGGGAACTTTGGCATAGCACCCCCTACTTTATTTGTGGTGGTGGCTCCAGCACAATATCCTCTTCTCTCTCTTTCTACAAAATACCCCCCTTCATTCCCCCTATCCATGTGATGTGGAAGGACAAGGATGGGGTACCAGTATGGCGGTATCCTGATATTCATGGTACTTTGTGCAGCTATACAGGTCATACACCCCAGAAGCTGGTCCTGAGCTCAGTCAGGAATTGAGCAACAGAGCTGTGCTGGGAGTGAGGGGGAAGTGACTACTCTAGCTTAGCCAGGAAGAAAACTGAATCAAGAAAATGCATATAATTTGGAGATGGACTGCTTACCCCCTTCCAAAATCTACCCATCACTATTAGCTTTTTCTGCTACAATGTTATTTCTTCGGGCTGATGCAAAACAATGAGTTCACTTGGCCTGCCACTCTTGTCTCTCATAGGATGTAACAAAAGGAATGATAATTTTATTTTGGTGAAAATGGAAATGGTATTCCTCTCCATTCCCTTGTCAATCTGACCAATTTTTAAGAGATTTTTCAGAATAAGGTATCACATGCTGCAACATCCCCCTCCCTCTGATTTCCACATGTCCTTCCAGTAAAATACATTATTTATCCTGGTGACTACAGGGTTAGAGGAAAAGGGCAGAATACCAGCTGCTTCCATTCTTGACCCAGCCCATCCAGCACAGAAATGGTTACTAAACTAACAATTGTCCAATCTGTGCGTCTGTAGACTTTTATTCTCTATCTCTGCTTGTTCGTGGTCTTAAGGGCCTTCTCTGCCTTCACATTCCTTCCTGTTTAAGAATTCTTTTCCTCTCTTTCTCTCATTTCCTTATTATTTTCTATCCTCCATCCCTTCCCGCCTCTTTTTTTCTTTCCCTTTACTCACTTTCATGTCTTTTTTCTCTAATATCACCTCACAATCCCGCTCTCATCCCCATCCTTTCCCAATTCCACAGAGCTCCTCTTCCAATCTTCATCTCTTTTCGCTCATCTCCCCTCTTCCTGCCTCTCTGCCTTCTCTTCTTTCTTTCTCCCAGACTATGCACCCTTCTCTCAGTTCCCTACTCCTTTCAGCTCCTCTCCCAGAGGTACACTCAGCCTCTGTCCCCATCCAAGCCTCTCTTCTCTATCTTCACAGCAGCATTCTCTCTCCCTGGCAATTACTCTTTTCAATCCCATTCATCCCTTCCTAGCCTCTCTAGTCCTCTACCAGGCAGCACTTCTCTTTCCCCTTACTCTCACACTTTATTACCTCTCCTCAGCTGCAAGCAGAAATGGATCAATGCAGAAAACTAGCTTGGCCTTTTAAGAACCCCTAACGCCACGTTTAAGCACATTTTACGCACCTTTTCAATGCAAAAAATAGACGTAAACACAGACGGAAAAACTAGCACCCAATTAACGCCACGTGTATTAAAATGTATTTTAATCAGCTGCTGGTATGTAAATCTTTGCTACAACCGATGCAGAGACAAGCGTAGAGGACTTTGTACCAAGCCATAGCGCAAAAATTTTTACTGCATGGTCTAAGGTAACTTAAACTTCTAACGTGTGCCCCCAACAGTATTTTGATGGCAACGGGTGCTTTCCCTGATGCCTAGATAATCATCTCCTCAGATGATCAGGCATCGAGAAAATCCCCCAATGCTATCAAAATACTGACAGAGGGCCATGCCCAACAAAAAAGAATCCCTGGTAGTCCAGCGGCCATCAAAACACTGTTGGGGGCCGGTGTCCTGACAGAAAGTAAGTACCTAGTGGTCTAGTGGCCCCTGTACCACCCACCCCAACCCAATCCAATCCAAAATAAAATCAAATAAAAATCACCTGGTGGTCTAGTGGTTGATAATCCAACCCCCCCCCCCCCCCGGTACCTTAAATAGGTGAGATCGTTGCCTACACATTCCCGCTCTGGTCTGCCATCTTGTAAAATGGTGACGCCTGGTCACGCAGTGTATCCTGGGATGCACCAGGTAGAATTAAACTGCCATATAAGGCATAGTATACCTTATAAGGCAGTCTGACCTCACCCGGTGCATCCCAGTAGGCAGTGCTCCCGCCTATTTTAAGGTAAGGGGATGGGGGTTGGATTTAGGGGCCGCTGGACCATCAGGTGATTTTTCTTTTCTTTTCGGTTGGGTTAGGTTGAGGAGTACAGGGACCACTAGACCACCAGGTTCTATTTTCTTTTAGTGGGGGGTAGAGGAACAGAGGCCGCTAGACCATCAGGTACTTACTTTCTGTCAGGGCACTGACCCCCGACAGTGTTTAGATGGCATCGGGGGCTTTTCCCGATGCCGCAATTAACCCCGATACCATCAAATTATCGGAGGGAGTGGGGACAGGGCCGCTGGGCCACCAGGGATTATTTTTTGTTGGGTAACAACCCATGACAGTATTTTGATGGCATCGGGGGCTTTTCCTGATTCCGTGATCATCCCCGATGCCATCCAAATACTGTCGGGGCTGATATGAAAATTAGCCATATGGTGCCCAGAGAGCAAGCCAAACTAGCACAGGCTTCTTGTGTGCATGTGTTTGGCTTGCTCTCCCAGTTTAATGCTGCAGTGGCTCATTTACATGCGCACAGTTATCGCAGCAGTCATTTACATACCCTATCCTTCCTGCATCGTACGCTAAAATGCGTGCGTTGTCGGGAACGTAAAAGAATCGCTTCAGTGTGGTTCTAGCACCATCTTTCTGCATAGGCCCAAAAGTATGTCTATCCTTGGCTATAAACTATTCCTCCCCCCCCCCCACACCTTGTCTGCAGCCCACTGTCAGTCAGCCAGCCAATGATCTGCATGGGGAGGCAAGAATAGTAACTAGGAGACAAACACTTCCCTCTTGCCTTACCCTGCAAATCTGCAGCATGGACCTGTCAGCTTTCAATTTATAGAAGTTCTGGAGAGAACACTGGGGATGCTCTAATACCCAGGGCACTCAAAGAACGGGTACTAAGGTCTGTATCACTGATACAAGCTTTAAGGAACTGTATTTCTGCTTCACAGAGAGGGAGGCAAAGAGCCTAAACTTCCAGGTCCAACCACTTTAAGAAACAGCATAAACAACACAAGCCCAGGTAACATGGCCTTGCCCCATACTCTTATCAAACTTTGTGATGGGCCAGTGATGAAAAAGTTCCCTCTGAATTTGTCACGGAACTAGAAAATGATGGTCTGCTTTCCCATCAATGAGAAGATTAAGTGACACGGTGAAATCAAAAGTTGAATTTAAAAAAGTAACGTTTTTAAAGGGCTGATCACATAAAATTAAGGTGGGAGGGCTGCTCAGTGTGATCACAAGAGAACAAAGAAAATCCATGGCTGGCTCACCAGAAAATGAAAAAAAAATGAACATTTATTCAAGGGCTAAGAAATCTAACTTTTTTTAAAACGGAAATTCAAATATAAAGACAGCCTCAGTCTTTGAAAAAAATGCAACAGGCTCCATTCAATGGAAATATATTCAATAAACATGGCAAAAGAAACAGAAAACAGGGGAGCTGTGGTGTACAGCAGTATATGAACTCCTATGCATGACAAGTAAAGCACAGTTACTTACCTGTAACAGGTGATCTCTGGGAACAGCAGGAATAAGTCTTCACATATGGGTACGTCAGTACTGACGGAGCCTGCACGGGAATGCTCCCCAGCATCCAATCAGAAAGCTTTTGGGAGCATCCCTCGCGCCTGCGCACTGCCTTCCCCACTGCCTCTCCTCAGTGGAGTTTCATAGCTGAGACAACAGGAGAGAAAGAGGAAAAGAAGATAGACAGATAGATACAACTCCTAGGGGAGGTGGGTGGGTTGTGAAGACTTATTCCTGCTGTTCCCAGAGATCACCTGTTACAGGTAAGTAACTGTGCTATCTCCAGGAACAAGCAGGAATGAGTCTTCACATATGGGGACTCCCTAGCTATAGATGCCAGGGAGAGATCCCATAAAATGCATGTCTCTGGATCAGGACTGCAGTGTCCACACATGGATCTCCGGCATCCCATGAGGGATGGAGGGTAGGAGTTGAAAGAAGAGGTAGCTGTAAGGAAAAACAGCAAAGCTAAGGACTACAGGAGAGGAGTCCTTGGAATGTATGATAAGTATCATTAAAATATTTAATGAACAATCACAAAATGGATCTTACCTACTGAATTGTAGGAAGTAGAGAGTGTGATGGAGTCTACTGGAGAAGCAGTAGAGGATCCTCAAGGTGACCTCACAGCAGTGAGGATGAAGGTCCAAATCTGGAGTTGGCAGGTGACCCAGGTGTCAACTGGGGTAGTAGAAGAATGGCAGGTCTTCAGTGGAAAGCTTTATGGAAAAAGCTGAAAACTCCTTTAGCTAAAGAGGTATTAACATTGAGGAGTTAATAAAGAAGACTGACCGATTTGGACAAGTAGCCCAGTCCTGGAGGGAAGAAAGGGTATGGGAAAAAGAACCCGCCTTCCCAGGGAGGACAGATGCGTGAAGGGCTGAAACTTCAGAGCTACTGAAGATGTACACAGTCTTTCCTAGTTGGTGAGAGATAGGAAAGATATTGAAGCATGATGCTTCAGGGATAACGAGACCTAGAGTAAAGTGGAAGCTGTTAGTACCACAGTAGTGGTTGTGTGCATAACAGCCCCCACATACCAAGGAACAGTATGAAGATATGCTGGTCCACTGTCTGGAACAATTAAGAAGCTAAAACCTTTATCTCAAAGACATTTAAGGAGAGAGTATATAAATAAATATCTACCCATAAACAGCATCTCAACACATATATATATATATATATATATATATATATATGAATATGTATATATATATATATATATATATATATATATATATATATACATATATATATATACATATATATATATATATATATATATACATATATATATATATACACACACACAGATATATACACAGTATGGGCATAACCAATGCACACACAGCTTACAGACATCTGTATGTATAGAAATATACAGGGATATAGACCTACATGAATATTGAAGTCTGAAGGTACATGTCTGCAACTAAGCCCCATAAGAACATTCACATGAGAGATGTGAAGGAGAAAGATTCATCTAACAACAAGAAGGTGGAACCTACTTGAAAAGATATATAGAGAATCTATTCTTTCGGGCTAAGAGGGTGCAGGAATGCTATCCAATAAAATAACCAGGATGGTTGCGTGAAAAAACAGAGGATAATATCAGTCTGCGGAGAACAAGTCGTGAGTTCTGTAGAACTCTGACATGGTAAATGGACAGGAAACGCATAGAAGGAGATACCAGGATGACCCATTGGGGGAACACAGGGGTATCATGCGTTACTGGTAGAAAAAGTGCTGTCCATGAGGAGTAGGATAGCATGAGGTCAAGCTATAAGGAAAAAGAACATATTCCCACAGGATTGGGAAACTCCCTGGACATTCACGCAGAAAAAGCTTATATCCTGCATTAAAACAGGAGAGAAGAGGGTGTGGAAAACCCTCACAGTCATGGAAAATGACTGATAAGCCTTTTCTACTATATAGAATAGCCATCAGAGACAAAGTTCAATGCTCTCTAGCAAGGGCCCATAGTAGAAAGCTTCTCAAGATTGCAGAGAGCATTATGCAGGAAAATTAGGAGATAAAACTGATAGTAGGCCAGCTGTGTTGCCACATCCAAGGAAATGGAGATGGCCAGAAAGAAGATAATGTGAGAAGCCTGAAGTGAGTAGGGTTATCCAAGATAGAAGAGGACTGTCTTGGAATCACTACTAAGGCTAGACAAAAGTAGTGGAAAAGAGACTGGAAACTTGTGGGAAAGTACCAGTAGTCCAATCACTAGAACTCCTGCATGAACAGCAGCTGAAAGAGACAGCAGAGAGAATCCTTCTGTGTAAAACAGAGAACAGAAAAGGGAGAGGAATGTTCCTGTCCCTGTCTGACAGCTGTCCAGAGAATTTATTCTAGGAAAAATTCTACACTGGAAAGAAGGGCTAGAGAAGCTGTCCAGTATGGTACCACTCATTCAGGGGAAACCCTGGAGGAGAAGGTAGAGAAAACATGTAATTGAGGGGTGACTTACCATATGGTGAGTCAGTGGAAGGAAAAAATGTTCATGGTGGGACAGAAACTATCATGGGATAGTTGTTAACTTCTCTTCTTGGTAGGAAGAAGAGGAGAGATCTGTAACCCATGGACAAGAGTATCCTGACAGCTTAGCATATCCTGAGAAAGGAAAGCACATGAATAGTTTTAAAGAAAAAAACAGTGAACAAACTTCTGCGAAGAAGAAGTTAACTGTAGGTTGCAACCTTCAGGAACCTATGGTTGCTGGGTATGCGCAGCCTGGCTAGAGTTTGGATTCTTCAGACCAGGATGAGGTGTCCCCTGCTTGGGTACATCTGAATGATGGGCAGAAGAGTGAAACCTTCTTTTCTTAGGGAAAGAAGGTTTGGTAGGATATTTCCTACCTCCTGGGGAAGAAAAAGGCTTAGGATGGTCCTTAGAACCAGGGAAGTCAGTGGAGCAATGAGCAACCTGACGTAAAGCCTCCTTATTGAAGAGATTTTCTCCAGTACAAGGAGAATTACCCAGTGTGTGTTGTGCCCATCTGCTCAAGTCTGAAGCTTGGAACCAGGCTCTACGACGTGCTCCTATGGCAGTAGCAGAGGATCTGCTAACAGACTCAAAAGAGTCTAGAGAAGCACGAGAAAGAAACTAAGAGATATTCTGGCTATGACTAAGAAGCAAGGAATAGTCTGCAGCCTTAGGTTCCGATAGAAAGGGAGTCAAAAGAGATAATTTCTTTGTGACCTCCTGGAGAGATAGACTCATGTAAAAAATATAAGAGATAATCCTTGATGCCAACATAGATGTTTGGAAGGTTTGACTTCCAAAGGCATCAAGTGCTCTAGATGCACGACCTGGCGGATAAGAAGAATGCTTCTTCTTGCTTTTTACCTTCCGCAATGCTGATTCCACTACAATGGAATGATGGGGAAGTTGAGACTTTTGAAACCCTGGAGAGGGGGGCACCTGATACAGAACATCAGTTGCTGTAGAAGGTGAGGGAACCTTTAAAGGTGATTCCCAAATTTTTAGAATAAGATCCTGCAAAGAATGATGTAAAGGAAGCATTATATTTTCCTTTTGTGCAGGAGAGCCTCGAGTGGGATCACAGCCAGGGATAGGAATAGCAAGAAAGGTTGCCATGTCAAGGAGAAATTTCTGAAAAGAAGGATCTCCGATAGAAACTATCCCTGGCCAGGCTAAGGCTGAAGGAGCAGCCTGAGCACCAGAGGATGTATTGGTCTGGTGCCCAAAAAGAATCCCACTAGATGGATAGTGGTACTGGCAGTCACGATTTGAGGCAGTCAGTACTGCATCGTCCATGCCAGGCATCGATTCCAAACTAGGCATAGAGAGGATCGAAGGTGCCGATGTAACTGCAGGAACAGACATCAATACCGGTACCGGTAGTCGAGTCAGAATCGGAGGCGGTAACGCCATCGAAGCAGTTATCGGAGGCTGCTCAAGCGGTACCGAGGTGACCCGAAACGTTTGGTGAACATCCTCGGTACTGCGTATCCGGAAACGATAAGGGTCGGTTCCGAGACGCGTCGGTACCCAGTCATCTTGACTAGATAGCGATTCCAGACTCGGCATCGAAGGGAGCGAGTCTATTGATGCATGCCTAGAAGGTACCGACGTCGGTGGTGGTATTGGCGATGTTGTCGATACAGGAAAGTCAATCGGAGTCGTATCGATCGGTCCCGAAGGTACCGAGGACGTCAGATGACGATCCCTGGTGAAGAGTGGATCACTCGACACCTGTGCCGATGCCGGGGTATCGGTACCGCTCGAAGCGGATGCCACCAACTAGCATGGCCCAGATACAGGAAAGCCAATCTGGAACGTATCGATTGGTCCCGAAGGTACCGAGGACGCCAGATGACGATCCCTGGTGAAGAGTGGATCACTCGACACCGGTGCCGATGCCGGGGTATCGGTACTGCTCGAAGCGGATGCCACCATTAAACATGGCTCAGGTATGTTCTGTGAGGGGTGAGCCCCAGGAACAACCTGAAACCCCTGAAATGCTTTGGAGCCCGAAGACTCCCGCCGGGGTTTTAAAGCCAATCGAGTCTTGAGGGCAAGGCCGGAGCCGTCATCATGCTTGGCATGAGACTTACCACTCAAGGACTGGCTAGTCTTAACAGACTGTTTGTGGGTTACCTGATCCTGTAGAGAAGAAAAAGCCGGTGCCCTCACTCCGGGAGGGAAAACGGTATCGAGGGAAACTCGAAACAGGGAAGTTCTTCTCAGAGTTTTGCAGCCTGAATGTTCAGGAGAAAAAGGGTCGGGACCCAAACAGGTTAGACACCAGGAATTGGAGTCTAAAAAGAAGACTGTGTTTCCACAGTGAAGGCACTTCTTAGGAGAAGAAGGCTCCATGATGGAGAGGCCTTGTAGGCCCAAAAAAGTTAAGACAGAAACAGCGGGAAAAATCTCTCTGAGTTTAAGAAAAAGAAAAGACAAAAAACCCCACCGGCGGTACCGGTGGCGGCGGGAGACACAGCCGCGACCACAAGAAAACAAGAATATAAGAATTTAAAGAAAAAGGTTTCTGCGGTGACAGGAGGACGTCCTGCCGGCTCCGCGGAAAAACGAAAACTGAGGAGAGGCAGTGGAAAAGGCGGGAAGGCAGTGCGCAGGCGCGAGGGATGCTCCCAAAAGCTTTCTGATTGGATGCTGGGGAGCATTCCCGTGCAGGCTCCGTTGGTACCGACGTACCCATATGTGAAGACTCATTCCTGCTTGTTCCTGGAGATAGGCCTTTAGACCTTTCTAGAAAGCTCAGGATTAGTCTTTTGGCACCAAACACGGTCATGTGACCACTTGTGATACTAAATGAATCTGTTTTTCTTCAGAGAAATTCTTGTTTTTTAAATTTTGATCTTGACAGACCTATTTATGGAGAATTCACTGTATAAATGAATGCCTTCAAAGGAGGTTAAATTACACTATAGTATAGCATTGTACTTATTTTTATAGTGCTACTGGATGTATAAAGCACTGTACAGTACAGCGGTAATAAGTATTCAGGTACAAGATGTCCCTACCCTTAAGAGCTTACAATCTAAATGGGTACCTGAGGCAATGGAGATAAAGTGACATGTCCAGAATCACAAAGAGTGTCAGTGGCAGATGTGGGATTCCCCTCCCTCTTATCAGCAGGGAAATTTCTTCTCACCTTACTTTCAAACCATTCCTATGGTATCCAGCTATCCATTTATGAATATCTGTCAACTTATTTTTGAACTAATCACTGCAAACATACTTTTCTTTGGAGTGAACTGAAGATACTGCAGAATAAATGCTGATGAAACTCACCTTTTCATTTTTCACCAGCTGTTTGCGAATTGCAAAATCTCTTCTGAGGCACAATGCCTTACAGCAAGGTCCAAGGTTACTAAGCAGGCCAGCTCTTTCTTCCTTCCTCAGTAGCGCAGCCATGTTCAATGCCCCCAAGTCATGTTCGAACAACGTTTCATTATCTAGAAATCAAATATATTTATAAATAACTCACTAAAAAACAAAACACCCAGAAATCAATGTCACAATTGTGTTAAACTACCTCTGCTAACAAATTTTATGTGCATTTTATGCATGTTCAGCTTTTAGTTCACCTAGGGCATTGTATAGTGCGGAAAATAAACAAACAAACATTTATTTCCACCCTAAATATACTCATGCATATTCAAACTGTGTTGATGCAATGAAACAGATGTCCGAACAGATATGTATGCCATCTTTATGCCAACAAATGAAATGCTTTTCTTGAAACATCAGGAATGTAGGATGAAGGAAGAGTTTTATGCTTTTCACAGAAGTATTTTCTTCTCTGATAGACATAGGGTCGGGGCAAGGATATTAAGCACCCCTGGCAAACCTTCAGCCTTACATTTCCCTGCCACCCCCCTACTAATAGTTTGAACTCAAAAATTAAGATCATCCCTACACCACCACTCCCCCCTGTGAATATATATAATTAGACATCATACTTTTAAATATTAAACTATGCTTTTGTATGTGTGTGTGCGTTTACTCTCTCTGCAAGTTAAAGAATGTGCTGTTGGCTCTTTTGCGTTGTGTGGCTGTAGAATCTGTTGTTTTATTTTGACTACTGCTGCTCTATCTTGCCCCAGCCGACTACTTAATCTTGCCTAATGGTGGAGCCGGCACTGGATGGACACAAAAATAATTTGACAAGAGTCAGATTTGTAATGGACCATATATCGGTGAACTGCAGAGATTTAAGAAGCATGGCAGTTCTTCTGTTCTGTTCATCCAAGCAAACGTATGAACTGGGATCAGGCAGACTTGAGCAGAACATTAGTTGAAATGGGAAGTAAAGGAAAAGAAAATGGAACAGATATTGCCAAAGCAACCTACAAAGGTTATCAGCTGGGTGTCTAAATGACAGATGAAACTTAATATGAACACGTGCAAAGATATACACTTAGAGAAGAACAATCCAAAGTACAGTCACACGATGCAAGGTTCCACATTAGGAATCACCACCCAGGAAAAGGATTTGGATGTCATTGTGAATAGCACGTTGAAATCCTCCGCCCAGTGTGCAGCCGCAGCCAAGAAAGCAAATAGAATGCTAGGAATCATAAGGAAAGGAATGGAGAAAAAAAAACCAAGTATACTATAATGCCTCTGTATTGCTCCTTGAATAATGTGTGCAAATTTGGTCACCATATCTTAAAAATGATATAGCGGAATTAGAAAAGGTACAGAGAAGAGCCACCAAAACAGTAAAGGAGATGGAAGGATATCCCTATGAGAAAAGGCTTAAAGGATTAGGGCTCTTCAACTTGGAAAAGAGTGATGGCTGAGGGTAGATATAATAGAAGTATGATAGAGGTCTATAGAATAATGATTTGAATGGAACGGGTAAACACAGATTGACTGTTTGCTCCTTCAAAAAGTAGAAAGACTAGGGGACACGCAATGAAGCTACAATGTAGCCCATTTAGAACCAATCAGAGAAAATATCTTTTCATTCAACGTGTAATCAGACTCTGGAATTCGTTATCAGAGTATGTAGTAAAAGCTGTTAGTGTGGCTGGGTTTAAAAGAGGTTTAGATGAGTTCTTGGAGGAAAAATCCATAAAACATTATTAAAGAGGACCAGGGAAATCCACTACTTATCCCTAGGATAAACAGTACAGAATCTGTGTACTTTTTTGTGAACCTGACAGGTATTTGTGACCTGGATTGGCCACTGTTGGAAACAAGATAATGGACTTGTGGACCCTTACTCTGACCCAGTATAGAGCACGGTTACTTACCTGTAACAGGTGATCTCTGGGAACAGCATGAATAAGTCTTCACATATGGGTACGTCGGTACCGACTGAGCCTGCACGGGAACGCTCCCCAGCATCCAAAAAGAAAGCTTTTAGGAGCATCCCACACGCATGCGCACTGCCTTCCCGCCCATTCACTTCCCTCTCATCAGTTGGGTTTGTAGCTGAGACCGAAGGAGGGAAGTAGACAAATTAGAGAGAGAGAGAGAGACAACTCCTAGGGGAGGTGGGTGGGTTGTGAAGACTTATCCCTGCTGTTCCCAGAGATCACCTGTTACAGGTAAGTAACTGTGCTATCTCCAGGAACAAGCAGGAATGAGTCTTCACATATGGGGACTCCCAAGCTAAAGATGCCTGGAGGAGGTCCCAGCATGTTGCAAGGCCATGCTATTTCCCAGAACCTGAGGCATCCAAGGGATGGAGGGTAGGAGTTGAACTAAAAAGGGGTGTGCTGTGGAACAGCTGGACTAAACAAGGCGTCTAGAGAGGAGTCCTTGTGTAGATCAGAAATGTTAGTGAAAATTGGATTCCAATTTTCTAATGTGGACCTCAGTCAAAAGTATTGCGAAACTATTTGTTGAGACTAATGGTCTGGTGCTAGAAACCAGTACATTATCCTCAAAGGAAATACCTTACTAAGAAGTAGAGGAAAATAAATTTCGCAATACAGGCAGAGGTCAGAAGCCTAAAAGGCTAGAACTAATCCCAGAAGAAAAAACTGGGCGAGTTTAATGAGGTTGGACTTTGGATGAGAAGCTAAAGCTTCTGTAGGCCAACGTTTGAAGCTCTTTGTCCTTGGAGCAGAAAAAGGCTCTAGGAAAGAGAGGAGATAAATCTGACTGGTTTGCAGAAAAAGGATGGGTCTTTGAGACCCCTCTATCCAAATGAAAGACAGAAAAACATTTTTAGTAGGTGGTGTAGCCTCCAATTTCTTGAAGATCAGGAATGTCTTCCCTAAGTGATGTCACTTAGGATGACTTTACATGGAGAGCTTCAGATGTAACGTAACCGGAGACGTTACAGTAAAAGAAGGTAGTTTGTGATTACCATAGAAATTGGTTGTCCATTTAAAACCCTATGGCATGCTGGAACAGCATTAATATGGACAGTAACAAATCTTCCAGAGTGAGATATGTGTATTTATATACATAAATATACATATATATATATATATATATATATATATATATATTGTCATGAGGCTGGAGCTAGAGAAGAAACAGTGTTGAAAAAAACTCCTGATTTTCATGGAACTCAGAAAAGGCAGAAAGCGCAGTTCCAGCGCAGCTCAGCCAGAGGGCGCATGAACAATTACACAGTACCTGAAGCAACATGCTCTAGCAATGATCACATTAGTAACAAGCAGTTTCACCTGTCCTCAAACTCAGAACGGGCACACCAGAAATCCCTTTATAAAGGAAACCAGATTATCAGAGGAGCAGGCAGAGGCAGGAGCAAGATCCAGAGAGGCAAGAGCAAGTGCTGGGGAAGTGGCAAGAGCGAGGTCAGAAGGACCAGCAGCAGGACCAGTGAGAGAAGTCTGGAAGAGGAAGGCTTCCATGTGCAGCCAACTCAAGGAGACAGAATCCAAAAGAGGTATACTCAAAGGGATAAAGTCCAGAGAGGCCTAAGGTATTGGGACGGAGTCCAAAGCCAAGCAAACCAAAGAAGCAGCTTGCCTGATGAAAGCAATTCTCCTAGCCGAAGTAAGTCTCCTATGCTAAACCAGAAAGGCACAAGGAAAGGAGATTCCTTTTACAGTGATACTTTTGTCAAGAAACACAGAGAGTGGAAATCCACGTCAGGTTTTCCTGGTAACTCTGATTGTAGAGCAGTGCACAGAACAGCTTGTCAGCCTGAGAAGCTACGTCACAAGCTGAGTCCTGGGTGTGGCAGCCTACAGAAGCCAAGGTATGAAAAGCCTTTCATTATAAGGGAAAGTTTAAGTGATGAAAACCTTATGCAAATAGATAAGCCTCAGAAAGTTAGAAGAAGTAAAGCTAACCTTTTTAAAGCACTTCCCAACAGTGTGCTAAGGAAGTTGTATGAGAAACCGAAGAGCCCCTGTGAGGAGTTAACAGATACTGAAGACAGTCATAGCATTGAAGAAGGGAGTGACCCAGAATCAATGGACTTTGATTGTGAAACCAGTGTTCCCATTCCTCAGAGTGAACCAATGGAATGTAACTTTTGTTCAAGAACTAGCTTGATTGCCTTGCTAGATGTATAGAGAAAAGAGAACTCTGCATATGGTGAAGTTGATAACCATTTGTTTCCTGATGTTAATTTCTATTGCTTTGAAAGAAGCCTTAACTCAGATAAACAGTTAATTGTGAAGCCTACAACCCTTAACTGTTTATATAACGGTGGAACCTTTTTGTTAGAGGAAAGAATTACCTTCATTTTCTTTTGTGTCTTATTGAACCTAAGCTTTGACCGGGGAAATAAAGCCTTATTACCCTACACTTTGGCGTAGATTGTTCTTTGTAAGGAGTTCTGCACTACAAGGACCAGAATCCTCCTGGTCCTTCAGCTCAACCACTCCTTAAAATAAATTAAATGTCACCGGACGCCCTTATTTTTTTGTCGCCAGTAGGGGCGCCTGGCGACAATATTATAGTGAGTCTCTCTTATATTAAGTGAGTCTCTCATATATTCATATATATATATATATATATATATATATATATATATATATATATGAATATATGAGAGACTCACTTAAAAACAAGAAGGGGTAAGACCTGCTTGCAAAATATGGATAGAGAACCCCTTACTGGTTACACATGGAAGAACCGTGAAGAAGGTTACATGGAAACCAGTGGAATGTTCCTAGTCAGAAGGATAGGTCTAGATCTCTTTAAAATTCTAGACTTTGAATAACCAGAAGTGGAGATCTACGTGAAGGGGTGCAAAGAAAACCTTAGTCTTAAGACAACAAGTCTGGATCCTTCTATAACGTCAGTGTGGAGAAAAAGACGCAATAAAAGGGAATACCATATTTGCCCGTCTATGAGGGCAATATGAGTATAATGCATTCTTTGTTCAGCATAAGCTCCAATGAAGTATTGGGAATTAGAAGGAATGCACTAGACAAGGACAGACTGCAGTGAAATGAAATGCATCCCTGTTGGAAGAGTTCCACTGGAGATGTGGAACAACTCAGGGAATTAAGCAAGTCTTTATGCTTTCACATGATCTAAACCCTGGTTCATTTTCCCTAAAAAGAAATTTTAAGGAAGATGGTAAAAGCAGGAAAAAAACGGTCATGTGGGAGCATGACTGGGCAAGCCTTTCAACCATCTGGAAGTTACCCACCAGGAATGGCTCTGACGCTCTCTGGCAAAGGCCCATAGTTGCAAAGCTTCTTGTAGAATTGCAGAGAGCATGTTGTAGGTTGCCCAGGTGAGATCTGGTTGTTTAATTACCAGTGTGCAACCTAATCTATTCTGTGGGAGCCAAAGAATTGAAGATGGCTAAGAATAGCAGACAGGCTGGTTGCCTGCAACGATAAACTGTCCAAGTAGGTTTTGGAACCTCTCTTGGAATTATGTGTTATTAAGGCAGCAGAAGAGGTTAGGTCCTATAGATTGGAAAAGGACCAACAGACCGAATTAGAAGTGATAATTCTCACTTATGGTCTGATAAGCTGTCTTAAAAGAAATATTTGAAAGATTGCAGAGGGGAGAAACTCTGTATGGAAATTATTTACTGGAGTAGGTATTGGGGACAATCCTATGGCTTAAAGGTAAGCCCTCCAGTCAAATAGTATCACTCTTAGATTGAAAATCTCAACTAAGAGGGATGGAAGTAATTTTATTTATTTATTTTTATTTAACAATCATTTATATCCCGCATCTTCCAGAGTTCAGTTGCGGTTCACAATAAAACAAAATCCACAAAGCAAGAGCTTGGTTTTACATCGAACATTTTGTAACAATAAACAATTATAATGGTTAACAGCATGAGCTAATACATAACAGCATAACTGGCTTGTAAACTATGTACAATAAACTATATACAAATACAAGTTGTAGGTACTTTAGGGTTGAATCACAGAGTTTTTAGTTCAGTGGTTTTTCTGTTAAGTTGTTGGATTTAGTATTACTCAGTCAGGTGATTTTAGCCTTTATCTGAGTGTTTCGAGGGATGTTGCCGTAGTGCATGGAGAATAGGTAGGTTTTTAGTTTTTTACGGAGTTCCATAATTTCGTTTATAGATCGTAGGTCCTCTGGAAGGGAATTCCATGTGGATGGGGCTGCATGAGAAAAAGCTCTGTTATTAGTTAATTTATTTGCTTTTATGAAATCATGAGGAGAATTTAGTTTATTTGAGTGTCCTTTTCTGTGCGCAGTTTTTTGAGATTCCATACTGATTAGGTTGCTTAGTGGGATTGGAGCCATGTGATTTAAGGCTTTAAATGTAGTTATTGTAGTTTTATATATTATCCTGCTTTGAATTGGCAACCAGTGAAGGGAAGCTAGTATTGGTGTTATGTGCTGGAGTGAGTGTGCTTTCATTATAATTCTAGCTGCGGCGTTTTGTGCTAGTTGGATTCTTTTGATGTTTTGTTTCGTTATTCCTAAAAGAATTAGGTTAGCAAAATCAAAGTGCGGGGTTATTGTAGCCTGGATTATATTAATGAAGTCTTGTAGGTGTACTAATGGGCGAAGTTGTTTAAGTATTTTGAGTTTAAAATATATTTCTTTATAGTGTTTCTGATATGAGTAGTCATCGTCAGATGTGTGTCTAATATAACACCTAGGTATCTTATTTCGTTCTTTATTTTAATGTCATGATTTTGTATTGTTATGTGGGTTGGAGGGATATATGATTGGTTTTTTGTTACAATTAGGACTTCTGTTTTTGAATGATTAATGTGGAGGTTTTGAGCTTTTAGCCAGGTTGTTATTTCATTGAAACAATCTGATAGTTGTTTTATTGGTAAGTTAGGGATTGTGAAAGGGATGTACATCATAATATCATCTGCATATAGATGATAGTATACTCCGAATTTTTTAAAAATATTGCAGATTGGTTTTATGTAAATATTGAACAGGAGGGCTGATAGCGCAGAGCCTTGTGGGAGTCCAATTTCTTGTTTATAAATAGTTGATGTTTGGTTGCCTATTCTTACATTTTGCGTTCTGTTGTTTAGATAAGAGGTGAACCATTTGTGTACAGTGGCATTTATTCCTATTTGTTTCAGGTTATTAAGCATTATAGTGTGATGAACACTATCAAATGCTGCCGAAATGTCAATAAATAGGAGTATAAATGCTTGTTTATGATTGTCAATCCCTCTCAGTAGTACGTCAGTTAAGACTGTTAAGAGTGTTTCAACTCCATGTTGAGGTCTAAATCCATATTGGTGCTCATCAAGTGGGTAGGATGAGTCTAGGTATTCTTGTGTCTGGATTTGTACCACTTTTTCTATTTTTTTAGCCAAAAAAGGGATACTTGAGATGGGTCTGTATGATTTTGGTGATGTTTTGTCAAGCGTGTTGTTTTTGAGAATTGGGCGGATTTGAGCATGTTTGAGCATGGATGGGAGGTGTCCTTGAAGTAATGAGAGGTTGACTATGGGGAGAATGTATGATAGAAGTATTGGAAGTGTACTTTTTATCCATGTTACAGGGCATGGATCAAGAAAGGACGTTGTGGTGTTGAGATTGGAAATGATATTCTTTAGTGAATCTTTTGATACTGGATGGAAGTCTGACCATTCATCTGAGCAATGATGAACCGTATTGATATTGTCTAGAGTCATTCTAGGTTGTGTAGATTTGTTTTGATAGTGATTGGCTAGGGTTTGTACCGAAATATCGGTGATTTCATTGTTAGATGTTTGGGGATTATTAGTTAGATTTCTAACAATGGAGAATAGTTCTCGTGGTCTGTTATAAGATTTTGATAGGACTGCCGCATAATAAGATTTTTTTGTGCTATCTGAAGTATCCTTGTATTTTATGAGATAGTTGTTATATATTTCCTTGTTGATGAATGATTTGGTTTTGCGCCATTTGTGCTCTATTTTTCTTAGTTCGTTTTTCATTTGTTTTAGCGTGTTGTTGAACCATGGTGTTTTGTTTATTTTTAAATTATTGGGCTGCATTGGTTCGTTGATCAAGTTTGGCTGCATTGTTGATTGTGTCATGCCAGTTTTTGACAGCTTCATCTAGATTCGTTGGGGATGATGAGAGGTAGGGTATTGTTGTATCCAAGAATTCAATTTCATTAAATTTTTTGAATTTTGTAGTGGGATCACTTCGTGTGTTTTTATTAGTGTTATTGGTGTGGAATGTGAAGTTTGTTTTGATAATGTAATGATCAGACCAAGGTGTTTGTAAGCATTCTATGGAATCTGGGTTGAATAGCTTGAAGAGTGTGTTTGGGAGGAGAATAAGGTCTAGAGTGCCTCCTTTTATATGTGTTGTTGTATTGATTATTTGGTGAAAGTCCATGTCTGATATGGATTCTAGGAACAAGTTGGATTCTGATGCTGGAAGTGAGGGGAGGTTGAAATCGCCAAGCATGATTATGGGATTTTGTTCTGTAGATGAGCCTAGGAATTCAATTAGTGAGTCTAGGCTATCTGCTTTTTGATCGGGGGTCTATATATTAGGCAAATTCTGAATATGTTGTTTTTTATAATTAAAGTGTCAATATTGTTGGCTATAGTTGATGGTATTGTTCTTGCATTTAATCTCTTTTTTGTCATTATGAGTACTCCTCCTCCTTTTTTATTAGTTCTATGTGTATAGTTTATATCGTAGTCTTCGCTATTAAGTTGATTTAATAGACTGTATCCGTTTCAGTCAGCCAGGTTTCCGTTACGCATAAAATATCAGGTTTTGCGTCAGCTATTAAATCGTTGAAAATGGGGAGTTTGTTTTTCATTGAACGGGCATTTATAAGGATGCAAGTTAGAGAAGTAGTGTTGTTGATGCTAGTTACATTTGTTATTTGCAGTGAATTAGTTTGTTTTATTTGTATAAGTTGGTGGTAATTTATTTTTGCATGTTGGTTTGGGTTTGTGTGTCCAATGTGGTTGTAGTTTCTAATTGTTGTTTGTATAAAGCGTAGTTACTCACCTGTAACAGGTGTTCTCCAGGAGCAGCAGGAATCAGTCCTCACTTATGGGTGACGTCGGCGCCGACGGAGCCCTCGCGGAGCAATTTTCCCCAGCTTTCAAAGAAAGCCTTTGGGAATTGCAGCGCGCATGCGCGGTCGTCTTCCCGCCCGAGGGTGCCATCTTAGCCAGTCAGATGACATAGCTAAAAAAGACAGCATAAAAATTTGCAAAAAGAACATAAGCAGACGATTGCAACTCCAAGGGGAGGAGGGAGGGTAGTGAGGTCTGATTCCTGCTGCTCCTGGAGAACACCAGTTACAGGTGAGTAACTACGCTTTCTCCAGGACCAAGCAGGAAGTCAGTCCTCACTTATGGGACTCCCAAGCTCAAGGCTACCGGAGACCCTAAGCACAAAAATGAGCTCCCTCTAGCTCAGCAGCACAGAAGGATAGAATCTTCGCTGAATTATCACCCACCGGTAGCCCACATCCGGGATGGAGGGTAGGAGTTGCTCAGACCTCAAAGAGATTACGGAGGACTGCCTGTCCGAAAGCACTGTCCCTACGGGACTCCCTCTCGAGACAGTAATGGACCGCAAAAGTCTGGCTCGAAGACCAAGTAGCGGCCCGGCAGATGTCTGCCAGCGGAACAGAGCGGAGGTAAGCCACTGACGTGGCCTTTGCCCGAACGCAATGAGCCGTGACTCGACTTTCTAAGGAGAGTCCGGCTGCCCCATAAGCCCAAGAGATACAGTCCGCAACCCAGATGGACAGAGTACGCTTGGAGACCGGGAGCCCCAATTTATTGGGGTCAAAAGACACAAAAAGCTGAGCAGCTTTACGGTGCTCCCGCGTACGGTCAAGGTAGAAGTTCAATGCCCTTCTACAGTCCAGGGTATGGAGGACCGTCTCAGCTCGGCTGGAGTGTGGTCTGGGAAAGAAGGTTGGAAGTACCACCTCCTGATTGATGTGAAAAGGGGAGACCACTTTAGGCAGAAATTTTGGGTGAGTCCGTAGGACCACCCTATTCTTGTAGAACCTAGTGTAAGGGGGATCAGACACGAGGGCCTGCAATTCACTCACGCGTCTAGCGGAAGTGAGGGCTATCAAGAACAGTGTTTTCCAAGACAGAAAACGGAGAGAACAGGTAGCCATAGGTTCAAAAGGCGGACAGGTGATCCGCTGCAAAACCACATTCAGGTCCCAGTCAGGCGCTGGCGGGCGCAGAGGTGGTTTAAGTAGAAGGAGACCTCGGAGAAACCTCGCTACGAGAGGGTCATTGGAGAGAGGTCTGCCGTCCACCGGCACATGATGTGCGGAAAGAGCACTGAGGTGAACTTTGACGGAGTTGGACTTAAGTCCCAGATTAGAGAGGTGGAGCAAGTACTGCAAGATCACCGACACCGGGCAGGAGAAGGGATCCTGAGACTGTTGGGTACACCAGACTGCAAAGCGACGCCATTTAAGGGCGTAGCATTTGCGGGTAGAAGGCCGTCGCGAAGCCAAGACGACCTCCTCCACCTCCGCCGGCAGGAGAAGGGGAGCAAGGACTACCCTCTCAGCAGCCAGGCCATGAGGTTGAGAGACCTGAGGTTGGGGTGCAGGAGGGACCCCTGATCCTGAGTGAGGAGATCCGGTTGTACCCCCAGAGGGATTGGATCCTCCACCGCCAGTTGCAGCAGGAGCGGAAACCACGGCTGCCTGGGCCAGCGAGGGGCCACCAGGATCATGAAGGCTTTGTCTCGGAGAACCTTGAAAAGAGTCCGAGAGACCAGCGGGATGGGAGGGAAAGCGTACAGAAGGCTCCCCGACCACGAGATCAGAAAGGCGTCCGCCGCCACCCGAAGGGGGTGTGGCCGACGAGAGCAGAAGCGAGGAAGCTGCCGGTTGTGAGGACTGGCAAAGAGATCCACCGTGGGGAGACCCCACTTGAGGAAGAGCTTCTGAACTACCAAGGGATCCAGACGCCACTCGTGCGGCTGGAGGACCCTGCTGAGTTTGTCTGCAAGGCAATTTTCTGGGCCCGGGAGATAAACTGCCTTGAGGAGAATGCCGTGACTGACGGCCCAAGAGCAGAGCTTCTGTGCCTCCCGGCAGAGGAGGAAGGAGCCCGTGCCCCCCTGCTTGTTCACGTAGAACATGGCAACTTGATTGTCCGTCTGGACAAGGACGGACTGTTGGGAAGTCAGGTGGGAGAAGGCCTTGAGAGCCAGGCGGATCGCCCTGAGCTCCAGGAAGTTGATCTGCTGAGCAGACTCCCACGTGGTCCAGAGGCCCTGAGTACGTGCCTCTTGGCAATGTGCTCCCCAGCCCAGGAGGGATGCATCGGTGGTCAGCACCCGGGTCGGCTGAGGTGACTGGAAAGGCATTCCGAATATCAGGTTCGGCTGCCGGAGCCACCACCGGAGAGACGAGACCAGCGGCTCGGAAACGCGCACTAGGTCTGCTAGGCCGCCCGTGGCTTGTCGCCACTGCTGGCGGAGACACCATTGAGCAGACCGCATATTCAGGCGGGCATTGGGGGTCACATGGACGGTGGAAGCCATATGGCCGAGCAGTCTCAGGAAGCGCCTGGCGGAGACCAGGGGCTGGCTGCGAAAGCGGTCGGCTAGGTCCATGAGCCGTTGAGCCCTGTCGAGCGGTAGGAATGCTCGCGCCTGAGGAGTGTGCAGCCTTGCGCCGATGAACTCGAGATCCTGTGAGGGGAGGAAAGTGGACTTTGCGAAGTTTATGACAAAGCTCAAGTGCTGCAGCAGAGTCACCGTGCGGCACGTGGCGTTGGTGACCTCCTGAGCGGACGCTGCTCTGATGAGCCAGTCGTCGAGGTACGGAAAGACATAGAGGCCGTGAAGCCGGAGATGGGCCGCCACGACCGCGAGACATTTTGTGAAGACTCGCGGTGCGGAGGACAGGCCAAAGGGCAGTACTCTGTACTGGTAATGATTTCCTGCCACCACAAACCTTAGGTATTGGCGGTGGCTTGGGTGGATGAGGATGTGCGTGTAGGCATCCTTTAGATCCAAGGAGCATAGCCAATCTCCCTGCTGGAGGTAGGGCAGAAGGATTCCAAGGGTAAGCATTTTGAACTTCTCCCGCACAAGGAACTTGTTGAGGTTGCGCAAGTCCAGGATGGGTCTGAGGCCCCCTGTTCTCTTTGGTATCAGAAAATACCTTGAATAAAAGCCTTGACCTCTCAGGTGGTGTGGCACCGGTTCCACCGCCTGTTCCTGCAGAAGACCTGCTAACTCCTGAAGGAGCAACTCCCTGTGCAGAGGGGGGCGCGGAGGTTCTCCCGGAAAATAGGAGGGAGGGACCTGATGGAAGTGGAGAAGATAGCCTTCTCGCACGACCTGAAGCACCCAGGCATCTGCGGTGATGCTGGACCACCTGTGGGCGAAGTGAACCAGCCGGCCTCCGGTGCTGGAAGGAACCAGCGGGGGGGGAGAGGCTATGCTTAGCGAGTCAAAAGCCCCCACCCTGCTGAGCAGGGGCTGGTGGTGCAGGCTTGGGGGCTTGCTGCCTACGGGACCCGTTACCCCGTCCCTTGGCCTGCTGGCCCTGTTGGGGAGCTGCAGGGGCCTGATAATGGGGGTATTGTTTGTAGGCAGCCGCCTTCCTCGGGTAAAAGGACTTTTTCCCCGAGCCCTTCTTTTTCTGGGAAGGGGCGGAGGTCTTCCTAGAAAGCCTGGTCCTGGTGAGAGTCTCAGTCTCAATTTGCGCAGCCTTTTCCGCCATGGGCTTGCCAAAGAGGTTTTCGCCTCGGCAGGGGACATCGACCAACTTGTCCTGCACCCAGGGCTCAAGGTCTGACGACTGAAGCCAAGCCTGTCGGCGGGCACCGATGCCGGCTGCGGCCACTCGAGCCGAGGCTTCAAAGCCATCATAGGCTGCTCGGGACATGAACTTTTAGCATTCCCGAATGCCAGTGGATAAGGCCAGGAACCTCCGCAAGGGCTCCTCGGAGAGACCAGCGGAGAATCCGGCTAGCTCTTTAGCCAGATCCCGGAGATACATGCCCATGTATAGCTGGTAAGTCTGGACACGACATGCGAGCATAGAGCCCTGGAAGCACTTCTTGCCAAGGCCATCCAGGTTACGGGCCTCCCTGCCAGGAGGCACCGAGGAGTGCATCTTCTGGCTCTTAAGACGGTGCCTGGCCGATTCCACTACCATGGAATGGTGTGGCAGCTGTGCCTTTTGAAAGCCAGGGCTCTTGCGGACTCGATAGATAGAATCGACCCGCTTGCTCAGGACCGGCGAGGAGGCCGGACTCTCCCACATGCGGAAGAGTAGTCGTTCCAGCATAGGAGGAACCGGCACAGTAAAGTGTTCCCTCGCGGGAGAGTCATACTGGAGGGCGTCGAGCTCTTCGGCTCGAGGCTCCCCCTCGGGATCCGCAGGGAAGGCCAAAGCCTTGGCCATATCCCTAACGAAGTCCGAGAACCGGGCATCCTCCGGGGGGGACTGCTTCCGAGGCTCGGACTCCGGTGAGTCCGATGGGACACACCGAGTCCGGAAAGAATCAGGTGACTCTTCCTCCTCAGACTCCCAGACCGACTCCGACGAGGACTCGGTGGGGTCGGCCCGGGCAGGGTGCGGCGCCAGCCGCCCCGACGCCGAGGGAGTCGGCGTCGGCGACCTCGGTCCCGAACGGGAGGCCGAGGGCGACCTCGACCGAGGATCGACTCGAGTTCTCATCGACTCGAGGATCGGCTCGGTCTCCGGGGTCGACTTGGACGTCGACGTCCCGGCGGTCGGGGCAGCGACGCCAGCGAAGCCAGCGAGCAGTGCCCTCTGCTGGTCCATGAAGGCAGACAGTCTGCTCTCCAAGGCCGTCAACCTGAGTCCGAGCTCAGGTGACCCAGCAGCCCCCGACTCGGGCCCGACGTTGGCTGTCGCGGAGGCGAGTCCAGAAGGACCACAGGACTTACCCGGGCAGGCATCTCCGACTCCAGGCGAGGTCGCTTCGGGACGTGTTCCTTCTCCAAGGACCCGGGGCGGCTGTCGGGGCTATGCGACCTGGCCCTCGCGGAACCAGGAGCGTCCACCGACGCCGCCCTCGTGGGTTTTTCCTTCCGACGATGGTCCCCGGAGGGAGAACCCCGGTCGGAGGAGCTCCGGCGACGGTCCGAGCTGGAGCCTTTCGACACGGAGGCCTCCGACGAGGTCCGGGTACGGCTGGGGTCAGCGAAGATTCTCTCACGCTGATGCCGCCGACTCCTCAACGCCTTTGAGGACAGTTTGCTGCAGGGCCCACAGATTAGTTCCTCATGATCCGGGCCCAGGCAGCGGAGGCAAAAGTCATGTGTGTCGGTTAGTGACATATTTCGGTCACACCGACCACACCGCTTAAACCCACTGGCAGCCATCGGGGGAAAAAGGGCCCCTGCGAGGTCAAAGGACCGGGCTGCCAGGGAAAACGAAAACGAAAGCTGACTAAGTCAGAAAAACCGAAAAAAGTAAGAGGACTCGAGACCGGCGTCGCGAGTCCGGGCGGGAAAACGATCGGCGTCGAACCGAAAGAAAAAAGGATAAAATAAAGAAGAAAATCAACTTTTTCGCGGGGACAAGACGGGGACGTCTGTAGGGCTCCGCGGAAAAAAGAAGACTGGCTAAGATGGCACCCTCGGGCGGGAAGACGACCGCGCATGCGCGCTGCAATTCCCAAAGGCTTTCTTTGAAAGCTGGGGAAAATTGCTCCGCGAGGGCTCCGTCGGCGCCGACGTCACCCATAAGTGAGGACTGACTTCCTGCTTGGTCCTGGAGAATAGGTATTGCCATGTGATTTTTGGATGTTAAGCTTAGTGTTAGTCAATAATATACAGCTGTAAGTTATTTTTAGTGTCAAGGTGTTTGAGCACGACATGTTCAATGTGTAGGAAGGGTTTGTTGTAGATTATATTGCTAGCAGTTGGAATGTGCCTAAGAGTAGCAATGACAAGTATCTATTACTGGCAACAGTTGTATCTTATACAGAGTAAAGACTTGCTTGCAACAGTGATGGACAGTAGTTAAATGACTTACTGGCAACAGTATTAATCAGACAATGGTTATAAAATGACTTACTGGCAACAGTATAACTCAGTCAGTGGTTATAAAATGACTTACTGGCAACAGAGTAATACAGAGTTGGGAAGACTTACAATTTGGTAAGTCTCTGAAAAGGGTAAAGCTCCCCTGCAGTGAAAAGTATAAGATATCCTTGTACAGGACAACTGCCAAGGTGAAGGGCATAGCATACCTTATAAGTAGTTGTAATTCCTCTGTTTACTTTTAAAAGGAGAGGAGAAACTTGTTACCTGTAGGGCATGATTATCCTCAATAGCTCTAAGAGCTGAAAGGATGGACTGCTCTTAGCAAGAGAGTCATGCCTAAAGTGGAAGATTAAGGCAGTGTATCACTGACCTCTCAATAAGGATGAGAAGAACTGTAAATGCTTCTGTAGTTAAGTAGTGGTGGTTCTGAAGCTCAACAGGAAAAAAGATTTAATGAATAAAAATCAGAAACCCTGTGACTGCTGAGTTTGCTGAGCCTGTTGAGACTTTGGTTTTCTTAGCCTGGTATGATGTTGCCCTTCTTTGGAAACATCTGCATGATGGGTAGAAGATGAATAAAACTTTTTCCCCTTAGGGGAATAAAGTTTGTTAGGAGATTTTTTACTAGCTGGGGTAGAGGAAAGTTTTGACAATCCTCTGAAAGCAACAATATCAGTGTTTAACTGATTAGCTTGAAATAAAGCATCCTTGTTAAAGAGATCTTCACCAGTACAAGGAGTATTTCCCAGCTTTTCTTGTACCCATCTGTCCAAGTCTGAAGCTTGGAGACAGGCCATGCGTCGTGCTCCTATGGCTATAACAGAGGTCCTGCTAATAGACTCAAAACAGTCCAGGGAAGCACGATTAAGGAATTTAGAGACATTTTGAGCATGACTGACTAATATGAAAAAGTCTGTTCTTTTATGTTCTTGAAGAAAAGGGTTTAAAAGCTTTAAGTTCTTTGTGACCTCTTCAAGAGATAATCCCATATAGAAAATATATGAGATAATTCTTGCTGAAAGCATGGATGCCTGGAAGCATCGACGTCCAAAGGCATCTAAAGTTCTAGACTCCCGACCTGGCGGATAAGAAGAGTGCTTCTTTGTACTCTTAATACGCCTCATTGCTGATTCTATAACAATAGAATGATGAGGAAGTTGAGTCTTTTGAAAACCTGGAGAAGGTGGCACCTTGTACATGGAGTCAAGTGTCTTAGAATGTGGTGATACCGTTAAAGGAGTTTCCCACATCCTTAAAAGTAGATCTTGTAAGATCTGATGCAAAGGAAGCATGATCACCTCCTTTGGAATCCAGGGGGATTGCAGGGTCTCTGAATCACCTGGCAAGGATTCTTTACCAGGTATAGAAATGGCAAGTAACTTTGCCATATCAAGCAGAAAAGCTTGAAAAGAAATCTCCCCTGAGGGGGACCCTCTAAAATGAGGGGTAAAGGCTAGACTTGTTGAAGATTCAGCCTTGGTACCGATGGATTCATCCCAGTCATCGGGATCGGAAGACCTGAAAGGATGAAGCATCGGATTTTCCTTAAAGCGATGTCTTCGGTACCACCCGAGGTCGGTACCGAGACAAGTCGGTACCGAATCATCCATGCTAGAGATCGATTCCAGGCTTGGCATTGAAGGAAGCGAGTCTGTCGAAGTAAGCATGGACGGTACCGACACCGATGCCGATACCGGTACCAAAGCCGATACCAGAGGAACGGTCTGCAGCAACTCTAGCGGTACCGAAGTAGCCGAGAGCGCTAGACTGTGATCATCGGTGAGGAGTGTTTCATCCATCACCATAGCTGATGCCGGGGTGTCGGTACCGCTCGAAGCGGCCACAACCACCGAGCATGGCCCAGGTATGTTCATCGAGGTAAGAACCCCGGGAACAACCTGAAGCCCCATTAATGCTTTGGAGCCCGAAGACTCCCACCGGGGCTTTATTGCCAAAATGTCCTCGAGGGCAAGGCCAGAGCCTTCTCGATACTGGGAAGGAGATCTACCACTCGAGGACTGGCTAGTCTTTACAGGCTTTTGTTTGGTTACCTGATCCTGTGGAGATATTGTAGCTGGTGACATCGAGTGCGATGTGAACCGGGTATCGAGTTGTGCTTGATTCTGAAGATTTCTTCTATTTGAGCTCCAGCAGGAAAGACACTCTAGTGGGCAATGGTCAGGACCCAAACATTTTAGACACCAAGTATGGGTGTCAGAAAATATATCTGTACCGCCACACTTTGAGCATTTCTTAAGGGTAGTGGTTGGCTTTTCCATAATGGAAAGATAGAGGCCTAGTGGCCTAGAAACCGTCAGACACTAAACAGGAAAAATTTCTGAAGAAAAGAAGAAATTCTTTAGAAAAAAGAAAGAAAAGCACCGGCGGTACCAGTGGTGTCGAGGTAAGGCATACACGACCACAAAAAACTAAGAATAAAAAGAAGAATTGTCAGATGAAATTTAATATTTATTTACTTATTTAACAGTTTTTATATACCGCCTTATCATTAAATCAAAGCGGTTTACATTATAACTCACATGTTTACAAGGACCTTATTATGAAACATATTTATAAATAACTTATTATGAAGCTCAGGGTGGGAGGGAGACATGCAAGAGATGCACTGAAGCATAACTTATTTACAGAGAACATATATACATACAGTCTGTGGTGGAAGTTCAGCTATTTCAGAGTTAAGTGGGTTCATTGAATTGGTCAGCAAAGAGGAAGGTTTTTTAGTTGTTTTCTAAAGTCCTTCATGTCATGGACAAGTGCAAAGGGATGCGTAAGCGGGAAAAACAATCCTAACTAGAAGTACACACTGCTGCATTCCATATTCGAAAGTCACCACTCAAGAAAAGTATCTTGGTGAAAAATTATGGGCAAACTGTTGAAATCTTTGGTGTACCACTGTATTCAAGAAGATCAAAAAAAGCAAATATTTGGTATCTGGAAAAGAATGGAAAACAGAATATCATTATGATTCTGTATTGATAGATGGTGCAACCACACCTTGAGTACTGAGTGCTGTTCTACGAAGGAACTACAGGTTGATGCTAAAAGAATATATTCTGCAAACTTTGTAGATGGGACTGAAAAGAAAAATGTAAAACCTGGGGATGAGTAGGAATCAATGAAAAAAAATTCTATATAGTGATTTCTTTGCTCACATGCCACATATTTATGTCACTTTAGAAGAATGAAAAAGAAAAAGCTGCTTGTCTATAACATGTCTTTGCCAAGGACAGCAGGATAATCAATCATAGACATGAACATAATGCCATCCAGGTTCAGACTAAAGGCCCATCAAAGCCCAGCATTCTGTTTCCAACTGTGGCCAATCTGAGCCATAAATACTCAAAAGGATCACAAAATAGAAATTACACTTACCTGGTAATTGTTGTTCCTTGAGGAACTACAGTTTAGTCCTCCACCTCTGGGTAGTGTACCTCCTCCTGCAGCTTGGAGACTGGGCATGTCAGAATCGTGACATCACTGGATATAGCCTGCTGGTCTCTCCCATCAGCCCCCAGTGAACTACTGACAAAGCAGACTCAACGGAGCAACAAATAAGTAGCTATCATATTAATTTAATAATCATATATAAACTGAACACATAACCCAACTTAATGAACCACTAACCCCCATTCCCGACAGAAGGGGACAGCGTTTTGCAACTTCTGTTTTCCGCTCTATGCCTAAGCAAAGACAAGAGAGAGAGGAAAAAAAAAGAAAAGAGATAAGACGAATGGAGACTACTACGCACCTATCAAAAACTCTACTCACCAGTTGTCTTGCACTTCTCCCAGCGGAATAAACACTGCAAACCAATCCATCCCCGGGCGGGAATGAGGACTAAACTGTAGTTCCTCAAGGAACAACAATTACCAGGTAAGTGTAATTTCTATTTCATTATCGTTCCTACAGTTTAGTCCTCCACCTCTGGGATGTAGCAGAGTAGTAATCATTGGAAGGGGCCTTTCCACCCGAAACAGGCATCATTCACCGCCAGAACATCCAAGCGGTAGTGTTTACTGAAAGTATGAAGAGACAACCAGGTGGCCGCTCTACAGATTTCTACTGGCGGAATCAAACTGTGTTCCGCCCAGGAAGTCGCTTACGCTCTGGTAGAATGAGCCCGACGTCCCGCTGGGACTGACCGATCTTGCAACAGATATGCTGATGCAATCGCCTCTCTAATCCATCTGGAAATGGATGCCTTCGCTGCCGCTTCTCCCTTGCGGGGACCCCCGAACACCACAAACAGACGGTCCGACTTGTGAAAAGTTTCTGAAACCTTTAAATACTGGCGCAGCACTCTTTACATCCAAATGGTGTAACCCACGGTCCGAGACATTCCCCTCCGCCGAACCGAGGGCTGGAAGAGAAACCGTTTGGTTTAGGTGAAATGGAGAAACCACCTTTGGTAAAAAGGACGGAACTGTCCGCAACACCACCTTTTCCCTGGAGAAAGACAAAAACAGCTTTCTACAAGACAATGCCTGTAACTCCGAAATTCGCCTTGCCGAACAGATTGCTACCAAGAACACTGTTTTTAAAGTTAAATCCATCACCGACGCAAGGGCTCAAATGGTTCCTTAGCCAATGCCCCTAAAACCAGGTTGAGATCCCACGACGGCACCAAGATTCTACCAGAGGGTCGCAGTCTGGATACTGCTCTAAGGAAACGTAACACATCAGCATGCGAACCTAGAGCCACCCCCTGGACTTTGACTCTATAGCAAGACAGGGCCGCTAACTGAACTCGCAAGGAACTGGCTGCCAGCCTCTTATCAAACCCGTCTTGCATGAAACTTAACACGACGGGAACAGAAACTGTAGTCACGCGTATTTGCCGTTGCAAGCACCAGTCCTCAAAAATACGCCATATGCATACATATGCCAGAGACGTGGACTTTTTTCTCGCCCAAAACAAGGTCAAAATTACTGCTCCGGAGTAACCTTTCTTCCTTAACCTTGCCCTTTCAATGGCCAAACCATAAGCGAGAATCGATCCACTTGAGGCATTCACAGTGGCCCCTGAAGCAATAGATTCTCCGACGCTGGTAACCTCCACGGATCCCCATCGAGCAGCCGAATAAGATCGGCGTATCACGGGCACCTTGGCCAGTCCTGAGCCACCAACAGCACTTTCCCGTGATGAACTTCGATACGCTGAACCACTCGCCCTATGAGTGCCCAAGGAGGGAAGACAGAGGAGTCCTGTCAACGGCCAAGGTTGTAGCAGGGCGTCAATTCCTTCAGACATCCTTTCTCACCGTCGGCTGAAGGTCGCCATGAGATCCATGATCGGTGTTCTCCATCTGCTGACTATTTGCGCAAACACATCCGGATGCAATTCCCACTCCCCGGCATCCACCCGGACCCTGAGAAAATCCGCCATCACATTGTCCTTTCCCGCAATGTGCGCCGCCGAGATTGCCGGTAGCCACTGCTCTACCCAAGAGAACAGAGCCTCTGCTTCTTCCTCCATGGCCACACTTCCTGTACCGCCCTAACGACTGATGTAGGCCACCGTCGCGGAGTTGTCAGACAGCATTCGTACCGCTCGGCCTGTCACTGTAGTTTTGAACTTCTGAAGCGCTAGCCAAACCGCTCTCAGCTCCAGCTGGTTGACTGACCAGCTGCTCTCCTGAGCAGTCCAAGTGCCTTGCGCGAAGAGCCCTTCGCAATGAGCTCCCCATCCCGCGAGACTGGCGTCCGTCAATAATGGGAGCCACATCGGCTGCTCTAGGGGCATTCCTGCTTTCAGCGATCCTGGCAGCAGCCACACCGAAGAGACTGTCTGACCCGGAGAGGGCAGGGAAGCCATTTGTTTAGCAAATCGGACTGGTGTGACCAGCGATGAAGCAGCGCCCTCTGTAACGGACGCATATGAAATCTGGCCCAAGGAACTACTTCCAAGGTTGCCGCCATTGCCCCCAGCATGCTAAGGTAACTCCACGCTGAGGGTGCTGGAGCGGACTTGAACTTGCGCACCAACTGCTGAAGGACGATCCGGCAGAAATACCGCTCCTCTCTGAGTGTCGAACCATACCCCAAGATACTCGAGAATCTGGGACGGAACTAAGCAGCTCTTGGTCGTGTTGACCACCCAGCCGAGACTCTGTAGAAACTTTATTACTTTGTCTGTGACATGAACACTCTCGGCCTTGGACTCTGCCCGAATCAACCAATCGTCAAGATAAGGATGAACCAGAATTCCTTCCTTCCTTCCTTCCGTAACGCCGCCGCCGCCACCATCATGACCTTGGTGAAGGTCTGCGGGGCCTGGAATTGATAATGTCCCCAATGATGCACAATATGCAGAAACCTTTGATGAGCCACTCTGACTGGAATGTGTAAATATGCCTCCGTGAGATCGAGGGAAGTCAGGTACTCTCCTTGGCACATCGCTACAATGACCGACCGCAATGTTTCCATCTTGAAATGCGGTACTCGAAGACAGCGATTCACTCCTTTTAGTTCCAAGATAGGGCGGAGGGACCCGTCTTTCTTTGGCACCACAAAATAAATGGAGTAGCGTCCCACACCGTAATCCGCTATAGGGACTGGTGCGACCGCTCCGATCTGTAACAGCCGATTTAGCATACGGCGGGCCGCCAGGATTTTCTGTTGACCCCTGGCGGGAGACAGCACAAAAGAGTCTAAAACTGGCCTTGCGAATTCCAGTGCGTAGCTGTCGCAAATTATTTTCAACACCCACTGGTCGGACGTTATTTGGGTCCAGGCAGGAAGAAAGTCCCGAAGCCGCCCTCCTATCGGTTGACTTCCCACCAGGACCCGCCTCCTTTCATTGTGGCTTTCTACCAGCCACTGCAGAAGTTGCTGCGAAACCTCTACCTGCTCCACGAAACCCACGAAACCCCTGGGCTCTAGGAGCAAATCTTCCCCTTTGGAAACTTCCCAAGCGAGAAGTTCGAAATCTCTTGAAATCTCTCAACTGGCCGTGAGAGGCCAGAAAAGACTTCCCTTGCTTAGGCTTATCCTCTGGGAGTCTTCTGCCCTTGGACTCACTGAGATCTTTAACCAGTTTGTCCAGGTCTTCCCCAAACAACAACGTCCCCTTAAACGGAAGCTTACTGAGGCGTGACTTTGAAGAGCCGTCGGCCGCCCAATTCCATAACCACAGGGATCTCCGGGCGGCCACCACGGAAGCCATGCTATTTGCTAATGCTCTGATCAAGTCGTAGTACACATACGCCAAACATGCCGACCCAGACTCCAGTCGAGCCATTTCTCCTATACTCTCCTCCTCCAGTTGAGGAGCCTGCCGCAAGCGTTGAGACCATCACAGACACGCTCTTGCCACCCACGCTCCACAAATGGAGGCCTGTAAGGCTACAGCGTTAGCATCAAATGTTTGCTTCAATAAACCATCTACTTTTCTATCCTGTGCATCCTTTAAAGCCGCGCTACCTTCCAACGGAATGGTGGTCTTCTTTGTGCCCACTGAGACTGCTGCATCAATTCGCAGAGAACGGAACTTATCTTTATCCGCTAGAGGATAGAGTCTGTTCATAGTTCTGAACCCTCTAAGTCCTGCCTCTGGCTGATCCCACTCATCCTGGATCATCCGATCTACTACCTGATGGAGGGGAAACACCACCTGAGTTTGACGCACAGCTTGAATGATAGGGTCTTCCACATCTTCTTCTTCCATCGGCTGCGCCGCAGTGAGATTTAGTGTCTGGAGTGATTCCGTAATAAGAGCCATAAGCTCCTCTCTCTGGAACACCTGAATGATTTTCGCTTGATCCTCCGGCTCAGAAATGTCTCCTTCTTCCAATTCCTCCATACCGTCTTCGCGTTCAACCTCGGCTTCTTCCATCTCGGGCCACTCCAAATCTGAGGTAGAAAGCTCCCGAGGCCTTGATCTCTTTTGGGCCCTCTGAGAAATGCTATCCGGTTCATCTACCCGGTGTTGTTGCAAAGGATTCGCCAGCGGCAAGGGCTCGGGTACCTTCCCCTGTCGCCTCAAACAGAACGCCTGATGCATAATTAAAACAAAATCTGGACAGAAATCCCCGAGCTGCGGCCCGGAGCCTACTGTAGGCAGCACGCTTGACAGGCCCACAAGGCCCTCTTGTCCGGACCCTGGAGACGCAAGCGGCTGCGTCTCCTCTCCGGTCCCCACATGTGGACCTAGAAGATCTAAAACCACAGGGGTCTCCATCTGCTGTTCCACGCAGGTAGAGACAGAAGCGCAGCCCCGGCAGAATCCGGTGGCAGCGACTGTGCCCCTGCGGGTACCGCAGACCACGCACTGTGGGCGCGAGGACGTGAGCTGCCTCCCCAAGAACTGCGTGCCAGCAAGAAAATTTAATAGATAAACTGTCCCCCTCACTTTTTTATTTTTTTTACTAAGGAGAACAGAAGTAACAAATTAAAATGAAGATAACCAGTCAGGGAATTCCCTACTAAAATGGAAGGGGTCCCCCGAAATGAACTGGGTAAAATAACAACCAAAAGAAAATAAAACAAAGAAAATTATATTAATAATTTGCCTCAGGACTGCGTCTATGGCCTTGTCCATTAAACACGGGCCGCTGCAACCTCCCCGCCATGCGGCACCGACTGTGCAGGGAAAATGGCTCTGTCGGGCCTTTTTGGCGCCAAAGCACCACTCCGTGGGATCTGCCTCAGGACAACGTGCTCCCGAACGGCCCGAAGTTCCTACCTGCGCTCCCCAAGCAGAAGCTGCCGTGACCCCAGAATAGCTCTCTTCTTTTCCTGGAGACACTACCGCTTAAGCCACGATGCCGCTCATTTTAGCCGCGAGCGACAGACGTGGCGAGAACTGCACTGCCAGGCTCACCGAAAAGTGCCAGTGATCCTGCCGCGGCGAAAAGGAGCCGGCGCTCACACACTCCGTGTATCGGGCCTGGCCTGCAGAGAGCTCTCCCTCGTACCATCTAGGGCAGCGGTTCTCAACCTGTGGATTGCGACCCCTACAGGGGTCGCCACAGGATTTAGTGGGGGTCACCTCACTCCGCTGTTAAAAAAAAAAAACGAAAAAGTGCACAAGTTGCTGCCGCTGCCGAGTCCGCTTCTTGGCAAAGGCAAACTCACACTCCAATCTTCTGCAGCCGCGGCTCCCTGTCTCTTAGGGAACCGCGGCTATGCCTGTAAAACCGTTGCGGAGCCAGATGGGGGGGGGGGGGGCTAGGACTGGCAATGGGTTGATTAGGGAAGGCTAGGACTAGGAATGGACTGATCAAGGGGGGTTGGGACTGGTAATGTGCTGATAGGGGGGTGGGACTGGTAATGTGCTGATAGGGGGCTAGCATTGGAAAAGAGCTTATCGGGGAGGCTAGGACTGGTAATGGGCTGATGGAGGGGGTAGGACTGATAATGCGCTGATTAGGGGAGCCTAGCACTGGTAATGGGGTTGAGGAGGGACTAGCACTGGAAATGAACTGATTAGGGGAGGCTAGCACTGGTAATGGGGTTGAGGAGGGACTAGCACTGGAAATGAGCTGATTAGGGGAGGCTAGCACTGGTAATGAGCTGATGGGGGGGTAGGACTGGTATTGGGCTGATTAGGGGAGGCTAGCACTGGTAATGGGGTTGAGGGGGGGACTAGCATTGGAAGCGAGCTGATTGGGGGTCTTAGACTGGGAATGGGCTGATTGTGGGGAGGGGAGGATAGAGCTGCTGGCCCTGGAAGAAAACTGGGGGCTAAGGTTACAAATGGGCTGATACGAGGGGATGGGAGAATGGAACTGGAAGGGAGTGGATCTGAGAGGGGCTGCCATGGTATTTGTACTAGAAGGGACTAGTCAGTGGGGAAGGAGAGGGACTGGAAGGGAATGGACACCAGTGGCAGTCATGGGAATGCAAGTTGACATTGGAAGGTACTGAGAAGTGAGGACTGGAAAGGGACTGATACTGGGGGGGGTGGGGGGGAGGGGGTTACTGGGACTGGAAATAGGCTGATGGAAAGAAGTGAAGAAAACGAAAGAAGAGATAAGAAATGGCAGTTGGACCATAGACCACAGAAAGAGAGCTAAGAGAAGACAGGAAAGCAGAAGCCTCAGATCGGGACCAGCATGATCAGAGAAAAAATTGGTCAGACAAAAAAGGTAGAAAAAATCACTTTATTTCATATTAGTGATTTGACTACAAAATCATCATAATTTTGAAATCAAATATTGTTACTTGTTATTGTGATTAATTATTGTGGTCTAAATAAGTACATTTTATAAATAAAAACATATTGCAAAAGCCTATAATATATTAATAATTCAACAAATGATTACAGCGATAATGCGTTAAAGGTAAAGGAAGAGAGACGCATTTGATTTTATCATTGGGAGTCACAAGTTGACCAATGGTAAAAGGGGTCACGGTACAAAAAAGGTTGAGAACCACTGGTCTAGGGGAAGAGATCCCGAGCGCTGATGACAGAACAAGGTAAGGGGAAGAGAGAGAAATAGGAGTCCTTTGTACTTTTTTTTTTTTTTTTTAAAGGGCCTGTACCGCTTCCCAAAGGAAAGTAAATTAAACCCAATTAGATTAACAGTTTGTCAAATTAAAATAACAGTGGAACTTTTAAAATTTGTAAAGGCTAATCCCCTAACTGGGCTGCTCCTTATCTGTTCCTCAAGTGAGCCCTGCATCTAGGCTCACTACGTCCTCCTGCTGCATGGAGACTGGACACACTGGGGGCTGATGGGAGAGACCAGCAGGCTATATCCAGTGATGTCACAATTCTGACATGCCCAGTCTCCAAGCTGCAGGAGGAGGTACACTACCCAGAGGTGGAGGACTAAACTGTAGGAATGATAAGGAAGAGCTGCTTACATTGAGTCAGTTGCTTTTTCAAGTCCTATTTTTTTTTTTTAAGCGTCATCAAGTCAATGCTGACTCCTGGCGACCCAGCAGGGGGATCATCACTGCAACGAGATGGTTTCTCCCAGAGAAAGGCAAACAACTACACTGAAGTGATATTACATCATCCGATGATAACGGGAAAACAATAGTGAAATTCCGTGACGAAACTGGAGGATATTGAGTATCCGGATTATCAAAGATAAGTGTGACTCCAGTCTATATATATCTAAATCAATGCAAATTAAGTCTTATCATACAAGTCACACAATGATCTGAACATATCCCTCCAAAGGAACCAAAGTCGTTGATGTTTGTCATCGCACATATCCAGGGCAATGCCTAGGATCTAGTGCTTGTTTAAATCTGAGACTTTTGGTTCCCTTCCATTTACCATTCACACGGATAGGTTATACACATCAGTGAATACCTTACCACTTTTGAGGGCCTTTTAGTAGTATAGTGATTTAGGTCAACCCTCAGACAAATAAGACCATTACAAAGGCCTTTTCTTCCGGCAATAATGAAAAAAACCTTCCCTTCGTTAGGGTTTTTTAAAAATATTTTATTTATGCAATGAATACATACACTACAAACAAGAGTGAATCAGAAATTCAGAAATATATAAAATACAACAGAAAAATCCATTCAGATTCCGAGGTAACAAAAGAAAAATCTCTACAGCCCACAACAAAGAAATTGGATCCAAGAATAAGAAATAGATTACAGAGGAAAATTACACAAAATCAAAATCATCTCTCCAAAACAGCATCTCCTGCACGCCTAACAGTGCTGCCTCTGGTGTGCCAACCTGGATTCCTTACATCCTCCCTTGCAGATAAGAAGTTCAGCAGTTGTCTTGACTCAAAAAACCAAAGATTTTCCCCTTCACAAGTAACCACACATAAACAAGGAAATTGTGGTGCAAAAGTGAGGCCCAGGGCCACAATCCTGGGTCTCAAGGTCAGGAATTTCTGGTGTCTCTTTTGCATAAACCTAGAAATATCTGGGAAAATACGCACTTTCGAGTCAAGAAACAACTTATCAATGTTGCGGAAATACAGTCAAAGTACAGTGCATGATGAAACTCTAAAGCAAAGATATCAATCAAAGTTGATCTCTGGGTCACCACTTCTAGAGGGGACTCAAGGAACTTGGTCAGGTTAAACCCCTCAGAGTTCCCCTACTCACCTGGAGGAACAGACTGCCCAGTTAGCAGGTAATGGGCCCTAACCAGAGGCGGAAGTACATCAGAGGACATACCAGGAGAACCTCTATCAAATTTTTTTCACCATATCAACTGAAAAGATAAGGGGAGGCTGAAGTAAGTTCAGGAAACTAAGACTGTTTTTGCGTACTTGTTTTTCCAAGTATTCCATCCGCCTATAAGTAAGGTTACTGTCCTTTACAGCATACTGACACGGGATTCCACTGCCACATCTTGCAGCCAGTAATTGAGAATGGTCAACCACTGTTTGAAACACAATTGTTAAGTTACCCACAAGATGAAGCGATAAAGCTTGCATAGAGGCACTGAGTCCCTGTATGGCATCCCAAAGCAACTCCATAGTCACCGTACCTCCCGCTGAAACAATCCAGAAATAGACTCTCCCCTTCCCCGCGCGATCACACTCACAGTTTGAGGAAGTCCAGAGCCCTCAACAGGGTTCCCTTCACCAAGAGGGAAGATACGCAACTGGAGAGCCTCCTGGCAGAAAGGCACTACCAACAACTTCAGAATGGGAAACCTCCAACACTTCAGCCGCCTTCACATTTCCGGTCTTGGAGGCGGTGTATGTGCAACAGGGCTCAATGAAGCCCCCTTAATGCCACCCACAGCATGCTCCGCAGGCTGACCCAAAGAGAGCAAAGTCGGAGAGCCAGCAGGAGCACAAAAGGCATCCAGGGTCACTTGTCGAAGTGGCTGAGAAGGGGTGCCATGAAGAAGTACAGCCTTCCCCCTTCCCTTGCCCATGACTGGAATAGGAGTTACCACTGGCAGAAACTTCAGGAGACCTCAGAGCAACCAGTCAGTGCATTTGATCACGGCACCATCTTGGATCAGGTTTTCCCCCTCATTAGTTTCATGGAGTATTCCCCAGCCTTAGTATGGTTTGAATAGGTAAACAACCTTTCCAAATCTACATGTTCTATCCTATTCATGATTTTATAGACCCCTATAATATTTCCTCTCAGCTGTCTCTTCTCTAAGCTGAAGAGCCCTAATCTCTTTAGCCCTTCTTAATAGGTGTGTTGTTTTATCCTCTTTATTGTTTTTGTCACTCTTAACCTTTTTAGTTGCGCTATATCTTTTTTCAGATGAAGCCATCAGAACAGCACACAATACTCAAGGTGGTTGCACCAACCATCAATACTGAGGCATAATGATATTCTATTTTCCATTCTTTTCCAGATAATAACAAGCAACCTATTTGCCTTTTTGACCTTCTTGACCACAGTGGTGTATTGAGCTGAGGATTTCAACAAATTATCTATATTGTCACCAAGATCCTTTTCCTAGGTAGTGACTCCTAATACGGAACCTATCTTTGTGTACCTATAGTTGGGATTGCTTTTCCTTATATGCACCACTCTATACTTGCCTATATTAATTTTCATCTGTCGTTTTGACGGCCAACCCTCCCCCCTCCAATTCCTGACAGTTTGTTATATAACTTTGAATAATTTTGTTGTATCTACTAATATGATCTCCTCACTTTTCTTTTCCACATCATTTATAAATAAGTTAAAAAGCACTAGTCCCAGTACAGATCCCCAAGTGAGATGTGGCGTGCCCTTTTTCCACTGAGAAAGCTGATCATTTCACCCGATTCTCCATTTACTTTTAGTTTCCAGTTTCAATAAGCTACTACCTCCTACTGCATGACTAATTTCTTCAAGAATTTCTCATGAGGGACTTTATTAAACACCTTCTGAAAATCCAAATAAACTATGTCAACTGGCACACCCTTACTTGCATGTTTATTAAGCCTTTCAAAAAAATCTAACCAATTGCAAAATCTGCTTGCTCTATCCCATTAAGCTATGTCTATCCATATGTTCAGTAATCTTATTTTTCAAAGTGAATTCTACATTTTGCCTGGCATTTATGTCAGGTTCACCAGCCTAGTTTCCTTGATCCCCTAACCCCAGGGCCCTTTTAAAAACTGATGCAACTCTCCAGTCCTTTGATAGGATAACCAATTTTAATGATAGGTTACAGATTGCTAATAATAGGCCTGTAACTTCATATTTGGGTTCCTACAGAACCCTAGTGCATATACACCACCTTGTCTTGTAGGAGAGCAGTGAAAAGGGGTTGTATTTGATACTCCCCCTTGAATGTGGAGGGAGGCAGAGATTGCAGATTAAGTACGTACCCCCCCTGAACTATGGTGAGTGTCCACTTCTCTGAGGTGATGAGGTACCATCTGTAGGCATCTGCCTGCTATGTGGAGGGGTTTGGGCCCCTCCAGAGGCAGAGTGGCAATGTACTCTAGGAAAGAGTCAAAAACCAGGTGCAGAATGTGGCTGCGGGGCTGGTTGAGATTTAGCCACCTGTGGCTTCTTCTGCTGCTTAAGAGGCTATTGCCTCTTTTGTGGGGCCTGACCCTGATACTGAAAAGCAGGATAGGAAGAGAAGAATTTCTTATTACTGTAGAAAGACTTCTTTGCAGGAGTCTTTTTCCTAGCATGGTCAGTTGTTACTTTGGACAGTCTCTTTAGAGTAGTATTTTCTGACTCTAATTGAAAGGCCTTATCTTGCCAGTCTTTTTCACAGAGGTTTTCCCCTCTGCAAGGTATGTTACCAAACTTATCTTGAACCCACTGTTCAAGATCTGAGGCCTGAAGCCAAGCAATGCGAAGTGCACTGATGTAAATTGCTGAGGCCCTGCTTGTACACTCAAAAGCATCAAAGATAGCTCTATTAACAAACTTCGATACATTTTGGTTATGTTTAACTACGGCGAGATAATCTGCTCATTTGTCATCCGGGAGGAGAGGGGCAAATGCCTTGAGATCCCTGGAGACCTCCTTTAGGAACATTCCCATATAAAGTATATAGGGATTAATCCTAGCTGAAAGCATGGAGACTTGGAAGCATTGATACCCAAAAGCATCGAGGGTTATCGATTCTCTACCGGGAGGGTTAGAGGAGTCAGTCTTCGAGCTTTTGATTTGGTGCATGGCCGATTCAACCACCATTGAGTGGTGGGGAAGCTGGGACTTGTGGAAGCTGGGACAATCTGGTACCTAGTACATGGCATCGAGATGTCTACTTTGGGGTTAAACTGTGAGAGGCATCTCCCATATACGGAGCATAAGATCATGAAGGATGCAGTGCACCAATAAGGTGGCTGCTTCCTTAGGTGCCATTGAGTATTGTAGAATCTCCAATTCCTCTGCCCTCAGCTCCTTCTCCGATGTCACAGTGATGGAGAGACCTTTGGCTAGGTCTGAAATGAATTGTTGGAAGGACAGGTTCTCTGGCAGTGACATGCGCTGCTGTTAAGGTGGGGAAGGGTCCAAAGGAAGGTCCTGGGGTCCCTGTGAATTGAGCGACTCCGCATCCAAATCAGGGGAATCCGAATCACAGGACTCAAAGTATCGATGGGTATGCTGCTCACCGGCAGCTAGATGCCAGTACCAACGTTTTGATGTATCGGCTTCGGTGAGCCGTTTGGGCCTGTATCGGTAAGGGTTTCTAGGGAGGGCATGGGTGGGAGCGAAGTCGCACCTGGAACTGGTGTCTATGTCAGTACTGGAAGCGGTAACAACAGCCAGGTACCTATAGCCAAGGGTTGTAGGGGTACCAAGGCTGCAAGTAGGGCTGCCAAACTATGCTCAATGGCCAGTATGCGCTGGTCTATCGAGGTTGCCGATGCTTGGGTATCGGTGATAGGTATTTGTGCTACCGTCCCAGAACATGGCACCAGTAGCTCTCCAGAAGTTGAGGCCTCGGGAGCATCCTGGAGCCTCTCGATGACTTTTGGAGGACAGGGCCTACCACTGGGAATGTTTGGCAGGCTGATCCGCCTCCAAGGCAACCCCCAACGGATCTGTTCCTGGAGGTGCCCACAAACTTTGATGCAGCCTTGTGCTTGAACTTCGAGGATACCTGAGATCCAGGAGAGGATGAAGAGGCTCTTGACGAAGTGGACGCCAATGATATCGCGTCCGAGGCGAAATTCCTAATTTAGAAGCTCGGTTCTGTAGGCTTCTCCTTGTCATTTTTTTTGGCAAAGGGAATAGTCCTTTGGCTGGTGATCTGGGCCAAGGCATTTTAGACACCGTTCATGTATATCAGTCACAGAAATGGTGCTGGCACACTTAGTGCATTTCTTGAAACCACTAACTGGTTTCACCATACTCTCAAAGAGTGAAGAGTATGGTAGGCTTAAGACCTAAAAGGGCGATGATGCCCAAGTAGTTTTTTTTTAGGAAAATAAAGAAAGAAATAATAAGGGAACCAGCGATGTCTTAAACGGTGCTAGTGTCGATGGGAAAGCAAAGACGCCATCCACAAAAAGATATTTTTTCTGCGGTGACAGGATTTGCTTCCTGCGGGCTCCGCGGAAAACGAAGAACTGAAGAGAGGGAGGCGGGAAGGCAGTCACGCAGGCGCAGTGGTGTGCTACCAAAGGCTTTCCAATTGGACGCTGGGGAGTGTTCCCTCACGGGCTCAGTCGGTACCGATGTCACCCATATGTGAAGACTACATTCCTGCTTGTTCCTGGAGATTTCCAGACTTTGTCACAGCTTGGGGTGTAGCTGGATAGTTCCGTGACCATGCATGATCATGTTTCCAGGATAATTAGATCCTTGTTTGGGGTTCTACAGATGCTCCATACATTGTGTTCCTACCTCTCTGAAAGGCAGTTGATGCTAGTAAGGAGGGCCCTGATCCTTCCTCAAATAGATTACTGTAACTCTTTGCTGCTGGGCTTACCTATGAGGGAGTTGGCTTGGTTGCAACTGGTACAAAATACTGCAGCTAAAATCATTAAAGGACTGGGAAAATGTAATCATGTTACCCCTATTTTGAGGGAGCTACACCAGTTGTCCTTTGGACCCTCTGCCCCCAATTCCCACTCCCCCACCCATCTAAGTTCAAAGGTAGGAATGATGTCCACTTATGTGATGCATCTGATCCTGTGCAGTACTTCAGGAGCACTATGTAGAGTCAGTCTGCTAAATAGACAATTGCCATGTTCGGCATACTGACCCCACATGTTACATCCTGGGATGCACCATACAGTTGGGTGCCACCATTTTTTAGGATGGTAGCATGGAGGCAGGAACAAATGAGAATCATACCTGCATCCAACTTAGAGGTGCATAAGGGGGAAAGGGGGGTTATGAGAGGAGAACTCTCTTAGGTTACTAGGTATCTTTGATACTAGCAGCTAGCATAAATATTCAGCATTACAAAAAAAAGAGTAAAAACAAACTTTGATAGTTTTTTGTGCAGATTTCATTTTACATCAGGGGCTATTTTTTAAGACCTTACAGGCACTGTTCCCTCTGAGCTGTGCGCGTGCACACACCTCGCCGAGCGAGCGCACATACTTTACAACAGAGCGCACAAAAATTACGGTTCTGATTCTGATAGAAAACAACACAGACGTCTTAAAATTTAAAAGTTGTTGTGTATTTATGGTTTTCAAAAGTTCTACAATATTTTCTAGTGCAATCAATGTGGTGTACATACTGTATTCTGACGTGTAGTCAAATTTTAAAGTATAGAACTCCGAGTGTCGTTATGTGGCGCACAAAAATTTAGCCTTCTTTCAAAAGCTGCACAGCTGATATTTTATGCGTATATAGCCTACAGAAAATTAGAGGGAACATTGCTTACTGGCTCAGTTGAAAACATAATTGTTTGATAGTGATTTGGCTCATAAGGTGCCCACATTCATAAGGAGTGTCAATAGTATTTGAATCCTGGCCTCTTTGGTTCTCAGCCCACTGCTCTAACCAACAAGTACTTCTACCACATACATGCTATTCCCATAGGACCTGTTGGCAATGAACAGTTTTAACTGTACGATCTGAAATGTATAACTGGAAAACAGGAGATGGAGCAGGAATGTGGAAAGCAGTTTCTTCTCCCTAATCAGAGCAGGGGCTGAAGGGAGGGACTGGGAACGTAAGTATTGGGGAAGTAGAGAGAGAAGGAACTGAGCCTGTGGACAGAGTATGACTATAGTACCAGCCTATTGAGAAATTCCCTGGTGTCCCAGTGTAGTAATTAGACACTAATTCTAACAAAGATTAAAAAAATAAAACAGAAAATGCAGAAAATACTAAAAAGCATGTATCTTTCATGATTAAACATATTTGTTTACAAATGCCTTTCCAATTACAGTTGAAAAGAATGTGTATTTAATGATGATATAATGAATTACCTCTAGGTTTTTCTAAAGCTCTCTGGCATGTTTCTTTCACTTTTGCAAAGAGGTCAGGTCCAGCCAGCCGTTTTGAAATGCCAACTCGCAGCAGGACAGCACCTGGTGTGAATTTTAAGAGTGCAGCTCCTGCTTCTCTTGGTTCTTTTGGTTGATTTGGCATGAGACTAGACCAGTCTACATCAATTACATCCATAGGATCTGAAAACAAAGACAAAGAGATTGCTAATAGCTAAATAATTTTGTAATTAGTTACAATAAGAGCTAGAAAACCAGTTCCTGAAATAGCTCCAGCTTAGGAAAACTCCCCTCTTCCAACCCAGCAATCATGTGACTATTTTTTGTAATCTGCTCAGAAACATGTGATCAGCAGAATGGTGAAATTAAATCCTACCGTGTTAATTTCCTTTCCTTGAATTTTGCTATACTGGTCCAGACAAATGACATCACCACTGCCTCTAAGGAGCTGTACCCAATTGTAACCAAAGATTGACAGAACCGAATAAATAAAGAAAGAAAAAAATCCCACTTACAAGTAGTTATAAAAACAGGCTGCCCTTCTGGAACACCCCCCCCCCCCCACCAGTAGGAAACAAACTCAAGAACTTCATACCTACCACTCACCACTGAACAGAGCAAAAGGAAAAAAGCTCTGCATCTGGCAGCAACAAACTATCCTGGCAAGAAAGGAATACAGTGGACTGGCTTCAAAGGCAGGTCCTGGACTGGTCTAACAGGATTCAAGGAAAGGTAAGATTTAATTTCACTTTCCTCATTGTCCTGCTAGACCAGTACAGACAAATGGGAAAGTACCCAAGCCTTCTATCTTTAAGAGTGAGGAGAAGCCAGGGCTGCTCAAAGGACTTGGTCCTGAAAACGGCGTTCTCCCTTGTTCAAACCTCTAACTTGTAGTACAGTCAAACCTCGGTTTTCATGATTAATCCGTTCAAAAAAGTCTGACTAAAACCGAAACGTATGAAAACTGAAGCAATATTTCCCATAAGAAATAATGTAAATCCAATTAATCCGTTCCAGACACCCAAATATATTCACAAAAAATACATTTTATAGAGAATAACTATATTTTTCATACAGAAAACAATGAGAAATAAATATAAATGACTAATGAAATGGATAAATGAACATTTAACATCACTTTTACCTTTATTGAAGACTCTTGTTGGCATATGGAAGACGGTGAGGAGGGGAGAGGGAGGAGGAGAGGTTATTGTTTGGAAGGGGAATCCCCCTCCATAAGGACCACAGGTATCAAGGCCCTATCCGGGGTTACTTCCCTTCTTTGTCTTTTACCGGCACAGGAATTTAAAAAAAAAGAAAAAACAAGAAGGATCCACAAAAATAAAGCCTCCAGTAAAGGCACCAGCCACAGCCACCGGAAACACCATTCTCCCGCTCAGGCAACCTGAAACGCAGAGCTGAGCATGCGTACCAGAGCCATATGGCAATGGCTGCAGCAGCACGGGCCCTGAAGCCTCGGCCAGGCAGTAGAACAGCTCCTGTCACTTCTCTCACCTGCCCGATCGTCACAGGACAGCACACACACCCAGATACAGCACTGTAATCTGAAACCGACTCTCTCATCGGCCTCCGATTCCGTCTCAAAAGCAAATTACAAGCTGGAAGAAATGCTCAGCAGCAAGTTTGAAAGACCCATCAGGATTGGCATGTTTGGAAGACCCATCAAAGTTTCGCCATCAGCAGGGAGTCCCAGCAGGGAGTCCTCTAATTGAGCATGTCGGAAGCATCAGATCAGCCAGACTCTCACTCCTTGATTCTTGCTATTGTATTTCTCAAAGGATCGCTGAAAGCAAAGAGGTCTGGATCGCAAAAACAAGCTAAGTACCGTACTTTACTGAACGACCCCCCTGGAATGGACCATTTTAAAATTGTACGAAAACTGAGCAGATGTACGAGAACTGGGACAAAATCTCAATGAAAAAAGACGTCGAAAACCGAAGCATACGAAAACTGGGGCAAACGAAAACCGAGGGTTGACTGTACTTTGTAAACAAATAGAGAAAGGCTCAAGTAGCTGCCTTACATATGTTCTCTGGCAACGCCACTTGACACTCCACTGAAGAGTGGAGGAAGCCTGAGCTCTCATCAAATGTGCTCAAAGTCCCTCAGGGATCTGACAGCCCCTAAGCCAGTAAGCTGAAGCAATAGTTTCTTTGACCCACCATGCCATTGTGGCTTTTGAAGCTGCCTCTCCTTTACATGGGCCACTAAAAAGGACAAACATGATCTGATTTGCAAAAAAAAAAAAAAGGTTTGTCTCCGGACCTGGACATCCAGCCTGAATAGTTGCTTGTTCCTGGTACTGTCTTCCTTTGAGAAGAATGGTGAGACTACTTTGAGCATGAATGATGGCAATGGACGCAGTAAGATGATATTGAGCGAGAGCGACAAATACAGGTCTCTGCATGGCACAGTCTGGAATTCAGATACAGCAAACTGAAAAAACAGTCACCAAGGATGCTGTCTTGACAGACAAATCCCCGATGGAAGTCCAAAGTAGAGGTTTGAATGGGGGTCTGCCAAGACATTCAACATCAGATTCAAGTCCCTGTGAACCACAGTTCTGAAGGGAGGTCTGATCTTGTTGACAGCTCTCAGTAATCTAACATCAACTGAACAGTCACTAAGGAACCATGAATCCAGCCATGTAAGCAGGAAAGCCTTGAGAAAGGTAGAAATTACTGACAGGGAGCATCTCCTGTGAGCTAGATGCACCCTTCTCAAACTCCAGGCCATATGACAGAACTGGGAAGATTCGTCCATCAGGACTAGACCCTGACACAGCAACTTTTGACTATTTCCATCCTCAACAGATCTGCGTATAAGTGTCTCTGCAGCGAATTGGATGCCATGAGAATCACCATGGAAGGGTGATCCTCGCTCCTCCATAGCATTCTATCAGGGGCCATGAAAGACTGACATTCTATCAGGGGCCATGGTTGGACTAGCACATTGATCCCCTGGGAACCAACCTTCCTGCACTGGCTGAAGATCCAGATGCACTTGGTGTTATGGCAACTCAACATGAGATCCATGAACGGAATGCTCTCCTTCACGGAAATGCTTTGAAAGGCTACGGGACTCAACTCCAATTCCCTGGGGATCCAGCAGAGACTGGCTGAGGCAATCTCCTTGAACATGCTTGTGAAATGGGATGCTGAGAGTCTTATGAGATGAAAAGCCACCGCCTCAGTTGAGTGGAGATCCTCCTGCCCTACTCTTGCACTTTGCATGACCTCCTGCCAAGCCACCATGGTCATATTATCACATAAGACCTATACTGCCTGGTCTATGAACGGGGCAAAAACTGGCAAAAGGCCAGACAGATGGTCCTAGTCTCCAAGAAATTCACTGAGCAACAGGTTTCCTTCCGAGACCAAAGACCCTTAGCAATGTGCCCCAGGCAATGGGCATCCCAGTCTAGCAGACTTACATCGGTGGTGACTATAATCCACTGTGGGATACAGCTCCACGCTCATGAGCATATTCTGTCTGGTTAACCATGTGAGGCTCTTCCTTGACTGGGCTTTAAACAGAAGGCAAACATTATAGTCCTGTGAATGGGGAGCCCACAATGTGGACAATGGCACACACTTGAGAGACATGCGCACCCTATCAAAAGGAACCAGTTCCAGTCTCGCTGCCATGGAGCCAAGCAACTGAAGGACTCGATCGTGCATTATGTAGACACGGCTGAGCCCCCAGATACTCCAAGAAGTAGAATGGCACCAGCCAACACTTCTTGCAGTTTACTATCCATCCCAGACTCTCTAGAAGACTTAACCACCCTAGTGGTAGCCAAACAAGCTTCCTGTTTTGATATGACCCAAAGCAACCAATCATCTAGGTAAAGGTGCACCACGATTCTGTCCTGACAAAGGTAGGCCACCAGTCACTATTATCTTGAAGAACATATGTGAGGCAATGGTCAGACCAAAGGGCAATGCTCCAAAATGGAAATGGCAGTTGAGAATGCAGAATCTTAGCCATTGCTGGTCTTCAGGCCCAACCAGAATATAAAAATTGGCCTTAGACAAATCTATGGAGGTCAAAATGTCTCAACCTGACCACTATGACCACCAACATGACAGTCTCCATGTGAAAACATAGAACTTGTAGATAGTGGCTGACCCTTTTGAGCTTGAGAATTAGCGTGAAAGAGCCATCCTTCTTAGGGACTAAAAAATGCATGGAACATTGCCTCATCCCCAGTTTGGCTTTTGGAACTGGAACAACGGCTCCCACGCTGCCAACCTGTTTAGGGTAACCTCCATTACTAGGCGTTTTGGCCTGGCTACACACGAGAAGACAAAGGCATCAGAGATGGGAGAAAGGAGTTCTGGGACATATCTTTAATGAATGTCTAGGTCCCAAAGTGATGAAAGTGATTTTCTCTTGAAAAAACTGCTGATGGCACTCTCCCCACTGGAATCAACTCAGAGTGTACCCACAGATACTCATGGGGTGGGTCTGGTCAAGTCAGATACCCTGGTACTGGTGATCCCAAAAGAGCTGATTCTAGCCTGATGACCTCTTGCCAAATGCTGAAGGTTGTCTCCTCATACCGAAGTGACCGGAGTCATGAAAACAGCTTTAATTTGTCAATGTTCACACCAACGAGTGATGGATAACCCTCTGCGATTTCTTAAGGCTTGGACATCTCCAGTCTTTACTCAGCTTTTTCAGGTCCTCCCCACAAAGGAGGCAGCCCCTAAAGGGGAATTTGCTGAGGTATGCTTGTGAGGCTGTATCTGCGACCCGAGCTGTAACAACCAAAGTCACTGAGCATGCTGAAAGATAACTAAAATTGTAGAGGGCATCAGACAGAAAGGGCATTCCTGACTCCAATCACACCATTTCCAAGCTCTCTGGCAGTTGTTGGATACAGCAGAGCATGGCATGGGCCACACAATTTCACAAACTGCTGCTTCAACCACCCAAGAGGAGGAAGCAAATGACTGCTTCAAGAGAACCTCAATAGGCCTACCCTGGGAGTTCTTCAGTGCTGTGCTTCTCTCTATTGGAATTGGTAGTCTTATGGGTAACTGTAGCTACTGTTGCATCCACCTTTGGGATCTTAAATAGTGAGTCTCTATCCGCTATTGGAAGTGGATAAAGCTTGGCCAATGCCACAAGCCCACATTAGGTATATCCCACTCTGCCAGCACAATGCTGTGAAGGCCTTATGGAGTGGGAAAGCCTTAGCAGGCCTCTTTATGCCCTGCAAAATAGGAATGCACTTTACAGGCTCCGCGCTGAAAGGCTCAGAAATCCAAAGGGCTTTCAGTACTTGGGCAATGAGTGAATGCAGCTCTTCTTTTTTTTTGAAACTTTTATTTTCATTTTGCAACAAACAAAAGAAACAACACACCAAAAGAGACAAAACAAGTATACAATAAGGAAAAGTAAACCCATTACCCCCCACCCCGGTGCTTCTTCTCTACCCGTGTGTATCAGCATGTGAGCGCTTCCAATTAACAGTGATTATACATCAAACGATCAAAAAAGTATCCACAATACAGCATGATCATGAGACAGAGATATATACAAAGTTAGGCAGTCAGATGAGAGCATTTAGCAAAATGTACATATTCATTGAACATCTTCCAGTAAGACCAATAAGAAGGAGTCTGAACGGAGGAAGCGCACAGACGAAGTATTTGTTCATATTTACTGTAGAGACAGGCATGATTCCACCATTCATTGAGGCTCAGATGGGAACTAATTTCCCAGTATTACTTAATGAGGGAAACAGCAATGCCAAGCATAAAGTTCAAAAGGAGATAAGCCATTTCTTGGGAGAGGGGGGATCCCCGCAACTGGGCGAAGTCCCACTATCTTCCAAGAAAGGGACTCCTGAGAGTGCAATATAGACTAAATACGACCCCAGACCCGTCGCCAGTTATACTGTAGTGCGGGATATTCATGCATAACATGAAATGAAGTAATAAACCAATGGCCACAGGACGTGTCCAGCAACCATTACCCTGAGTAGTGTTCCATTTGTCTAAACTGTGAGGAGTGTAAAAACACCGGTGGGCTAGAAAGAAGAGGGTCTGAGTGAGTGAGGCGGGTCGGAAACCCGTGTCCCTCTGCTCCAGATAAGGCTCCATTGCTCCGAGGTTAAAGTCACATGCAATTCTCTCTCCCATACTTTCTGCGCTATAGAGGTATCTCTAGTGATAGCATTACATAAGGTTTAGTAAAATTGGATGCTACACCCGGTAAACTACCGAGAGATCGGAAGTTTCCAATCAACCTTATGCAGAGAGTGCCGATGGCGGGAGTACTCTAGCGCTCCGAATGCAATGCTGAAGTTACACTGACCAGAGTCGGGAGTCGAAAGGTTGCATAGGAGTATTAAAGGCACCTAAAGTGTCGAAAAACATTGGTGGATAGTGGGAGTCTAATGGGAGAGTCATACCAGGGAGTAAGGTAAGAGGAATCGGTGAGCAAAGGCCCGCTACTATATCTAGCCACACAGGTCTGCTCGGTACTGGAGCCTCCAACCAACAAGCACCTTGTTTGAAAAGAAAAGATTGAGGGAACACTTGAGTAAAATCGCCACCAAGTATTAATGGAGCATTGGCGGAGGCCGAGGCCAACTGCGCAAGACTTGCATAGTGAGCAGGGTTGTCCACATTCTGGACATAGTGCAAATACACGTGAATTCACTATCTCCAACCTCAAGGTGTACACGGGCCCATCTACCCTCCATGTCAGCGCTACTATCAGGTACAGTAGCGTGCAAAGACTTCTTAACCAGAATGACTATCCCGTACCATTTGGAAACGGTGGGAGAATAGGCAGCTACCATGTGAGGCCTAGCATTGAGTTTCAGTGTTTCAGCAGAGTGTAATGCGTTTCCTAAAGAAACACCTAATCAACGTGCTCGTGGCTAAGATAGCTAAGGATTTTCTTTCTGCTGAGTGGACCAGCAATGCCTTGTACAATGAATAATAAGATTTTACATGAGGCCATTCAGAAAAGTTGAAATTCTGAGCATGATAGCACACATAATTTCACTGTGTCCCTCAAACTGACTGTATCTGGCTGTACACATGACATAGGAAAAATAAGCTAATATAATACAATGAAGCGCCCCACATTAACAAAGAAAACCGCAGTACGGTAGAGGAGAAGCAAAACCCCAAAATTACTGGCGACCATGTGTCTGCGGGGAGAAACCCCAGAGAAGGCCGAAATTGAAAAAACATATAACCTGTAGGACTGTGCATGCTCCGAATCCGACCGAGGCACACATCATGAAGGGATAGGAGACCAAAGACAAAAGTCATACAGAGAAAGAAAGAAAGTCCAGGCTATTTCTGTGCTGGGCTATGACCGCCGCATCGGGCCCTTCAAAATGGCGGACAGAGCCGGCAGATAAGAGTCCAAGATTTGGGATTAGCGCATCTGTTCTGCTTCTTTGGAGTCCAAAAATGTTGATAATAGATCAGGATCCTCGAACGTCCTGGTCTGGTTGTGGAGAGTCACTCGGAGCTTCGCTGGATACAACAGGCCAAAGCGAGCCTGTAGCTGTTGAAGTCGAGGGCGAAGAGCAAGGAGTTTCTTCCGACGGTCAACGGTAGGCTTTGCCAAATCAGGAAAGAAGGAGACCTTACGACCTTCATATTCCAAATGATGATTCGCTCGGGCAGCATGTAAAATTTGTTCCACTTGTTGATATCGTAGCAAGCTAAAGATAATAGGCCGGGGGGTCGTGCGGTTGAGCGCCATGCGGGCAGGAACACGGTGTGCTCGATCGATTTCCAGTTCTCTGTGAAAAGTGATCTTCAGCAAGGAGGGAAGAGTTTTGAGCAAGAATTCTCTTATATCTCCTGCTTCCACCCCCTCCGGCATTCCGAGGAGCCTCACATTGTTGCGACGGGCGCGATTATTGCTATCTTCCAACTCCTTTTGAAGATTCTGTATCTGGCGCTCAGCCTCGTCCAGTTTGCCCAAGCGCACCTCGTGCGAGTCGAGGACCCCCGCCATATTGTCCTGCCGTAATGAAAGACCTTCAAGTCGGTCTTGGAGCACTCCAAAGTCTTCTCGCATGGCTCGAAGCGCTTCTCCATTAGACTGCACCAATTCCTTCACGCCACGTATTTCCTCCAAAATCTCCAGGTGCATTGCGGGGTTTTCACGAAATGGAACCATCTTCTGCGGGGAGGACACCTCCGTTTTGGAGCGTTTTCCGTGAGAAGAAGAAGGAGACCCGAAGTCCAAGCGCGCTGGTTTGTGGGCCGCCATCCCCCCCGAGGTGCCCCGGTCAGCTCGGAGCGAAATAGTAAATTTATATAGGTATTAAGTCAGGATTCTGAGTAGGCCTCTCGGGAGCTTCAACGCAAAGCGTCCTACCCGCTGGACATCAGGCTCCGCCCCTCGAATGCAGCTCTTCTTTACTAAATAAACATAGGGCCATAGAACCTTCCTCATCCAAGGAGAGTGTTCCCTGCTCTTCAGATCCTCCAGTTCCAACCTCATGCAAAACCATCTGACAAAGCTGGAGCTAGAAGATCCAAATCCCAGAGCAGACCTAGTACAACTATTCTAGGGTACTTAGGAATCAAGCCCCCACTCACTCAATGACTGACTGGAGGCCCATGACAACTGCACCCTGGGGGCCTGTAGCATACAATAAGCCTGGTGCATCACTTGGACAAAGTCCACCCCCCCAGCAAAGTAACAGATGAGGAGAGGAGGCAATCCTGTGATCCCCACCTTCCATAGGCAACACTAGGGAATTTGAACCCCTGAAGAGCTTTCTGACAAGCTTTGGGCAATGTGAAAGCTCCAAATGGCAGCATTTTCCATCACTGACTCTTTGCCCCTGGGGAGGCCATCTTCCTCATGCATGGTAAAAACAGCAGCCTTTCTATGTGCACCTCACTTAAAAGACCCTCAGATCCCTGTTGCAATCAGGACAATACCAGGCCCCGCCCTACCAAGAACTCCGCAATTGGAGCCACCTTTAGAGCCAATATATCAAATTTTAATAAACCTAAACATGGCTGCTGCAAGCTCAATCATGCTCCGTGATTCCCCCCCTGCAAACAAGCCTCTCATCTTGCTACACTGACCTTGTGGCTTGCGTGAACACCCACTTGAAGCATGAAACCTAAGCATAACAACTACCGAATGTAAAAAGCCACACTTAGCGGTCCAACTCTTTTCTTTTTTGTTTTAATTGAACCTTTATGCAGCCAAACACTATGCCGGCATCGGACTATGGGAGAAACATGGATGGGAGGAGGGGGGTGGTGGTTGAGAATGGAGGAGGATTTCAGATTTTGAAGGTGGGAATGTCAGTCAGTACCAAAGAAAGTAGTTACTCACCTGTAACAGATGTTCTCCAGGGACAACAGGAATCAGTCCTCACATATGGGTAACGTTGGCGCCGACGGAGCCCGTGTGGAAGCATCTCCCCAGCTTTCAAAGAAAGTCTTTGAAAGATGAACCATGCATATATGGTCTACTTCCCGCCCAAGAGTGCCATCTTGCCTCAGTCAAATGACATAGCTAAGACGGCCAAGGAAAAAAATAAAATACGGTAAAAGAAGCAACTCCAAGGGGAGGAGGGAGGACTGATTCCTGCTGTCCCCGGAGACAGGTGAGTAACTATGCTGTCCCTGGGAACAAGCAGGAAGTCAGTTCTCACATATGGGACTCCCCAGCTACAGGCTACCGAGAAAAAAATGGTAAGAAAAAAAAACGCCACAGCGACCTAAAAGGGTGAGCTGTGATCAGCAGTAGCTGAGTCCCTACTGAGAGACTCTCACAAGCCGCAAGTGTTCGGCAGAGAACCAGCACTCCGGTAGCCTGAACACAAAAGAGTCAGAGGACAGGAGTTGCCTACACCCCAAAGAGATTAGAGAGTACGGACTGGCCGAAGGCACTGTCCCGTCGGGACTCCCTCTCCAGGCAGTAGTGAGCTGCAAAGGTATGGACCGAAGACCAGGTGGTGGCCCGGCAGAATTCAGTCATTGAGATGGAACGCAGATTTGCCACGGAAGTAGCCATTGTCCTGACACGGTGCGCCATGAACCTCTGGTCCAAGAGCCCCGCCTACTTGTAGGCAAGGGTATTGCAGTCCACCACCCAAGTAGACAGAGTTCGCTTAGTCACTGGAAGCTCCAGACGGCTGGGGTCATAGGATACAAAAAACTGAGGTGCTTTGTGGTGGCCTTGAGTCCGTTGCAGATAGGACGACACAGACCTTTTACAATCCAGATTATGGAGAACAGTTTCCGCCCAACTGGCATGAGGCCTCGGGAAAGGGGATACCACCTTCAGCAGAAACTTGGGGTGTGTGCAGAGCACCACCCTATTCTTGTAGAACCTCATGTGGGGGGGGGGGGGGCTCTGCCATCAGAGCCTGGAGCTTGCTGACTATGCGAACTGATGTGAGTGCTACAAGGAATATGACCTTCCAGGAAAGGTACTGCAGGTGGCAAGTCACCAGAGGTTCAAATGGAGGCTTCATGAGCTGTGAGAGTGCCACGTTTAGATCCCACTCCACTGTTGGAGAGCGGACGGGGGGGGTTTGGATAACATGAGGTACTGCAGAAATCGGGACACTAGGAGCTGTGCCGAGAGAAACTTTCCCTCAACAGGATGTTGGTGCGCTGTGATGGCGCTCAAGTGTACTCTGACCGAATTGGACTTTAGTCTCACCTGCGACAGGTGGAGCAGGTACTGGAGTATTACTTGTACTGAGCAGGAGAACAAGTTTGCCCATCTTTCTGCGCAACACACCGAGAAACAGCACCACTTGAAGGCGTATGTCCTTCTTGTGGAGGCCTTACAAGAGGCCAGAAGAACCTCCTCCATGTCTTGTGGGAGGTTGAAGGGAACTAATGCTACTCTTTCAGCAGCCAAGCTGTGAGTGACAGGGACCACAGAGATTGGTTTGTAAGAGAGAGCCCTGCTCCTGCGAGAATAGCCCTGGGGCTCAGCTGAAGGGAATCTGCGATGATGCTGACAGGGAGAGGAGCAGTGGGAACTAGGGTTGCCTGGGCCATCGAGGGGCTATCAGCATTAGTGAAGCTCTGTCATGCTGGAATTTGAATAGGATCTTGGCAACCAGCGGTTTTGGGGGGAAGGCATACAGAAGGCCTTCCGTCTTCCTTCTGGTGAACGACTTGATTTCCCAGCATGCTCTAGATCTATTCTTTTTAACTGAAACATGGCTGAGAGAGGGCGAAGACTCCTTCCTCAACTGCTGTCTCCCGCCGGGCTATTCGTTCCTATCCACATCTCATCAGGGTAGGTAGGAGTGGTGGAGGAGTTGCTGTCATCTATCGCTCCTCCCTCCCCCTCTCTTCGAACTCCCCACTTCCTCCTCTTTGCTTTACTCAGAGTCCCTGCTCCTTTGGTTAAATTCCTCCTCCCCTCCTTGCCATTTTCTCCTTATCTATGCCCCCCCATCTCTCTCCACATCTACGTGGGACTCTCTTCTAGCCACTATTTCGGAGGCTTCGCTACAGTATCCCTATCTTTTGATTTTGGGGGATTTTAACATTCACATTGACTCCCCTTCTTCGGCGAGGGACCTTTCCTTTCTCACTTTCTTGTTCGATTTGTCCCTTCGCCAATTTGTTTCTTTCCCTACCCATGTCACGGGACACTCTCTTGACCTCCTTATTACTTCCAATTCTTCTCCCATTCCCCCCTCTTCTCCTCTTTTTCCCTCCCCTGGTCTGACCATTTCTGTCTTCTCTTCTCTATCCCTGTTCTGCCCCCCCCATCACACTCATCTTCCACATCTCCTAACACTACCCCCAGTACTAGCGCTAGCCCTATGATGCTTACAAACAAGATCACTACAGACACACTTCTTCAATTTCCTCCCTCTGCTTCCTTATTCCCTGCGGATTTTGGTTCACTCTCTGTTGATGCTCAGGCCCATCTGTGGCACTCCTCTCTCTCTTCTGCTCTTGACAATATTGCCCCCCTCTGTCCCCATCTACCCCCTCGTCATCTCCCCCGGCATCCCTGGTTTCACCCCGGCCTCCTTTTGCACCGAAAATACCTTTGTCGCGCAGAGCGTCATTGGCGAAAGCTCCCATCCTCATCTAACCTGCAGAATTTCCGATCATGTCACCGCCATTACCGTACCCTTCTTCAATCAGCAAAGCGCGACTATTATTCTAGACTCATTTCCTCCTCCTCAAATTCTTCCCGCCAATTGCACTCTGTTCTCTGCTCTTTCACTGCATCCCACTCAGCTTCTTCTCCTTTCCCTCCTCCCTCCTCTACCCCTCCTGATCCTTCCTCTCTTGCCTCCTTTTTCACCTCCAAGGTCCACACTCTTTGTCAGTCCTTCTCCTCATGTCCCCCCCTTCCCCTCTGCCTGTGTCTTCTCCCTCCCTTCCTTCTCCTCCCATCCCCACGCTATCGCATTCCTGGTCCTCCTTTGAGTTGACTTCCCCAGCTGCTTTACAAAAAACCTCTCTCACCATTCGCAAAACAACTTGCTCTGCTGACCCCATTCCCTCTCGTTGGCTCCTGAAGCCCTCACTATCCCTTTCTCCTTATATTCTATCTCTCTTTAACTCTAGTCTGTCCTCCGGTATTTTTCCCACACCCTGGAAGCAAGCTACTGTCCGCCCAATCCTGAAATCCCGCACTTCCGACCCCTCTGCTCTAACTGGCGCCCTATCTCCAATCTTTCTTTTCTCTCGAAATTCCTTGAAAAATTGGTCTTCCTTCAACTTTCCTCCCATCTCAAAGCTTCTCTCACCCTACACTCCCGGCAGTCTGGTTTTCGCCCCGGCCACAGCACAGAATCCATCCTTTGTCTCCCTCCTTAATGAACTTCACTCTGCTCATGATCGTGGTCTCTTCACCCTTGCTGTCTCTTTCGATCTCTCTGCAGCTTTCAATCTGGTGGATCATCGCACTCTTCTTGCTTGCCTCCGGGAAGCTGGTCTCTCAGGTATGGTTCTTCAATGGTTTCATTCTTTTCTCTTCAGTCGCTCCTTTTCGGTTGTTTCTGGGTCCTCCTCCTCAGCCCCCACTCCTCTCTCCTGTGGTGTACCCCAAGGATCGGTTCTCACTCCACTACTTTTTAATGTCTTTCTGGCCCCTCTTGCTCTTATAGTTCAACAGTTTGGTATCTCCGCGTACTACTACGTGGATGATATAATTCTTCTGCACCATACCAACTCTCTCACCCCGGACATTTCCCCCCTTAACCTCTGTCTCACTGCTGTCGCTTCCTGGTTTTCTTCCAATTTTCTTCATGTAAACCCATCTAAGTCCTTTGCCATCTGGTTCACACTAGGGAGCCCCTCCCCCACTTGTGCCCCTTCTTTATCTTTATCTGGCATATTTGATATACCGCCCCTTACCAAGGTATTAGGGCGGTGTACAATACAAAATATTATGGCTGCAGAAAAGAAATATTATGGCTACCTTGTCATTTCGCATTCAGTACAAGATTCTCACTTTCGTTCATAGGGCGATTCATACAGGCACCCCCCTTTACCTTGCAGATCAGGTTCACTTCCGTACTCCCCACCGTTCACTTCGCTCTATCCACATCAACCGTATGTCCCTCCTCTCTCCATCACAGGCTCAACTAGAATCCACCCGCTCCTCTGCCTTCTACTTTTTAGACCCAAGGCTTTGGAACTCGCTTCCCCCTTCCCTCCGATCCGAACCGTCTTTTAAGTTTTTCAAAACAAAACTCAAGACTCACCTCTTCAGTTTGGCATTTGACCTTCCCCCTTTGTCCCTGTCCCTTTCTCCCCCCTCCTGTTGATGCACTCTGATTATCTGTTCTTTGCCTCTCTCTCTCTTTTCTCTACTGCTCTTAATTTAATTGGCGTTCCTTTCCTGCTTCCTTGCAGCCTTGTATTTTTATGATTGTAAACCACTCAGATGCCCATGGTATTGGGTGGTATAAAATTTTTTTAATAAACAAACATACATCCACAGGATGAGTAATGCATCTGCTTCCACCTGGGAGAGGTGCGGCTGGTGAGAGCAGAATCGGGGCAATTACGTGTTGTCCGGACTGGCAAACAGGTCTATCGAGGGGATGACCCAGAAACGCAACAGCTGGGAGGCTACTACTGGATCCAGGCACTGCTAGTGCAGCTGGAGGACTCTGCTCAGTCTGTCCACCAGGGCATTGTCCTGGCCTGGGAGGTAAACCGCCGTTAGGAGCATCCTCCTGTGCCGCATAGGCGCAGAGGACATGACCCTGTTCTCCCTTGTTTGTTCACGTAGAACATTGCGACTGGGCGTCTGTCTGGTTCAGCACCGGGAAGTTGAAGATGCTCTCCCTTGTAACATTGTAGCTTCATTGCATGTCTCCTAGTCTTTCTATTTTTTGAAGGAGTAAACAACTAATCTACATTCATCCGTTCTAATCCATTCATTATTTTATAGACCTCTATCATATATTTCCCTTCAGAAGTCTCTTTTCCAAGTTGAAGAGACCTAACCTTTTAAGCCTTTCCTCATAGGGATAACCTTCCATCCTCTTTACCATTTTTGTTGCTTTTCTCTGTACCTTTTCTAATTTTGCTATATCCTTTTTAAGACATAGCGACCAGAATAGCACAAAATATTCAAGGTGTGGTCGCACCATGGAACGATACAGAGGCAATAAAATATCCTTTGTTATATTCTCCATTCCTTTCTTTATGGTTTCTAGCATTCTATTTGCTTTCCTGTCTGCCGCTGCACACTGGGCAGAGGGTTTCAACATATTATTCACAATGACGCCTAAATCCTTTTCCTAGGTGGTGGGTTCCTAACGTGGAATCTTGCATCATGCAACCATAATTTGGATTGTTCTTTTTAAGTGCAGAACTTTGCGCTTGTCCACATTAAATGTCATCTGCCATTTGGACACACACACTCCCAATTATCAAGGTCCTCTTGCAATCTTTTACAATCCTCTTGTTTTATAACAACTTTGAATAATTTGGTGTCATCTGCAAATCTGATCACCTCACTTGTTATTCCCATTTCTAGGTCATTTATAAATATGTTAAAAAGCAGCAGGCCCAGCACAGATCCCTGGAGTACTCCACTCTTCATCTTTCTCCATTGAGAAAATTGGCTATTTAGCCCTATTCTCTGTTTTCTATCTTTCATCCAGTTCTTAATCCACAACAGTACATTGCCTCCTATCCCATGGCTTTTTAATTTCCCCAAGAGTCTAATGAGGGACTTTGAAAAAGGCTTTCTGAAATCGAGATACACTATATCAACCAGCTCACCTTTATCTACCTGTTTATTCACACCTTCAAAAAAAAAATCAGAAATTGGTGAGACAAAATGTGTTTCCAGTCTGACAGGAAGCTTACCCAGGAGGGGAAAAGAGCCTATGAAGATCACTGGCTCACACACCACATACTGACAGGTAACTGCCAATACTTGGTAGAGGTCACAGTGAAAGTTCAGGGAGAAGGGGAAATGATATGACCCCACTTGGGGTCCAGACCCCAGGTTTGGGCACCACTGGGCTAGATCCTGCCAATAGTCTCTGTAACTAGAGCAGCCTTCTCCTTAGCTGGATCCTATCCACAGTTACTGCTGCTAGTTACAGAGGAAGCAGGAAGGGCAGGCTAACTGACACGGGGGGGGGGGGGGGTGATTAGACAACTTCAGATAGAGTGTTTAAACTCTGAAAAATATGTAGACACCTTAGCCACCCTTCTAGTATCCAGGTATTAATGTAAAATCATCAGAATCCTGCAAAAGTCAAACAGTTGTCAATTCTAACCTCCCAAGACCTGATGACATCTCAAAGCCCCTCCATCCTTAAAATTTGGACCCTAGGCAAGTGCCTAGTTTGCCAATGCCTTAATATAGCTCTGTTCATGGCAAAAAATACTGCCTGCCAGTACACATAGCAACTATTAAGAAAACTAAATGGATTCAGTCAGTTTTCAAACTACAATTAACAAAGAAAATGAACTATGCGTCTGAATAACTTAAAATGGAGTAGTAGCAGCCTAGTGGTTAGAGCACTGGCATGGTAAGTGAGAGCCTTGGGTTTGATTCCCACTAGTATTCCTTGTGGCCTTGGGCAAATCCCTTAACTCTCCATTGCCTCGGAAGAAAGGCCTGGAAATCTACTTCCAGTCACACTGCAATGAAAACCCATGAGTTGCTGGATCGCCAGGAGTCAGCACAGACTTGAAGGCACACATTGCATTGAATTTACAACTAAAAATGCAAGCAATCACATCTAGTGAAGAAGTTGTAATCCTGTGTGTTTGTGGAATATGTTGTGCGGATGTGTTCGTGTGTGGTGCATGTACTATGTGCAGCAAACTGGGCAATGTGAGTTTTATTGAGTCATTTTGGGGTGAAGCATTTTGGAAGGATGAGACAATTACATGACAGTAGTTTTGGAGCTGAGGCAGTTTACAGAGTGGTGAAGCACTTGCGGGGAGGAGAGGGGTTGTTTCTTGGGATGACCTGGAAAGTGGAATAACGAGTGAGGTTATCAAATTTGCAGATGACACAAAACTATTTAAAGTTGTTAAAACCCAAGAGGATTGTGAAAAATTGCAAGAGGATCTTGATAAACTGGAAGACTGGGCATCAAAATGGCAGATGAAATTTAATGTGGACAAGTGCAAGGTTATGCACCTAGGGAAGAACAACCCAAACTATGGTTACACGATGCAAGGTTCCAAATTAGGAACCACCACCCAGGAAAAAGATTTAGGCGTCATTGTGGATACCATGTTAAAACCCTCGGCTCAGTGTGCAGCAGCGGCCAAGAGAGCAAATAGAATGCTAGGTATGATAAGGAAAGGAATGGAAAATAAAACAAAAGATATTATAATGCCTCTATATCGTTCCATGGTGAGACCGCACCTTGAATATTGTGTGCAATTCTGGTCGCTGTATCTTAAAAAGGATATAGCGATTTTAGAAAAGGTTCAGAGAAGAGCCACCAAAATGGTAAAGGGGATGGAAGGATACTCCTATGAAGAAAGGCTAAAAAGGTTAGGACTCTTTAACCTGGAAAAGAGACGGCTGAGGGGAGATATGATAGAAGTCTATAAATTAATGAACAGAGTGGAACGGGTAAATGTAGATCGATTGTTTACCTTATCAGAATATAGAAAGACTAGGGGACATGCAATGAAGCTACAGGGTAAACTATTTAAGACTAATAAAAGAAAATATTTTTTCACTCAACGTGTAATCAAACTCTGGAATTTGCTACCGGAGGATGTAGTAAAGGCTGTTAGTGTAGCTGGGTTTAAAAAAAGGTTTGGACAAGTTCCTGGAGGAAAGGTCCATAAACCATTATTAAGAAGTGACCGAAGATATCAATGCTTGACCCAGTACAAGCATTGCAGAACCTGTGTCTTTTGGGGAAACTGCTAGGTACATATGATCTAGATTGGCCACTGTTGGAAACAGGATACTGGGCTTGATGGACCTTGGTCTGACCCAGTATGGCATATCTTATGTTCTTATGGGGTAGTTTGTGGGATGGTGCATCTGTTGTGGGCTTTGTTTCTGGGATGGCATTTTGCAGGATGGTGGGATAGTTATAGGATGGTAGTATTAGGGGGTGAGGCATTATGTAGGGAATTTGGTCATCTGAGGGGGTATTTATTAGGAGTGGGGGCCGTTTGCAGGATGGTGGGATAGTTGCTATGCACAGATTAGGGAGTAGGCAGTTTTCATGATAGTGGGGCAGGGCAGTATGAGGGGTGGTGGGCCATTTGAAGGGGTTAGTTTTGTGGGTGGGTGCAGTTTGCAGGATGTTGGTTTCAGTTGCAGGGTGGGGGCAAGGGGCAGCTGCAGGAGGTAGTTTTTGGGTGTGGAGCATTTAGCAGGGTGGTGGATATTTTTGTGGGTGGTGGGGCTTGTGAGAGCATTATGAGGGGTGGTGGGGTATTTCTGGGAGTGGCTGGGCATTTATGGTGGGTACCTTTTGGAGGCAGGACAGCTAGGTTGTAAGGTAGTTGGCTGAGGAGTATTTTTTGGGCGTCGTGATGGGGCAGTTTGCAATTGCAGCAGCAGTTTTTGTGGCGAGGCAGTTGCAGGGCCAGCAATAGAGTCAGAGTTTAAGACAATCCCATTGCAAAAGCTGTTCAACTTTAAAAAGTTGAACGTTTAAAAAGGTTCTTTCCGCTTTACCTGAAATCTTTTCATCCTCCTGCTGGTCTTCCTTTTTCTCAGCATCATCAGCTAGAATTTCTTCCAGTTCATCATCACTTATTGGCTCATACTCCTCTCCAACTCCAGAGCCCAGTGACTGTACATCATCAGTCCTGCTCCCATCCCTTGTTCCTAAATGAAAAATTCACAGCAAGTTGTGAGAGGCTACTTCTGAGAACACAAAAATATGAAGACAGCAAATGCAACTCTGAAACCAAAACATCTGGGCAACTAAGGCAAATAAATATTAAAGGGTCAATATTCAAACACTGTGGTCAGTGGCTTTTTTTTTTTTAAATGCTGTCCACGATGTTTAAATATTGTACATATATTCAGTGGCTATACACAGAGGCTGTGGCACTGTGTGTGTGTGTGTATATATATATATATATATATATATATATATATATATATACACACACACACACACGAGGGGTGTCCGATATTAAAGGTATAGCCAAAATTACACTAACATTTGTATTTAAAGAAATTATTCCATACATTCCTCCAAAAACTACATACTTTTGTTTACTTCTCCACATAATCACCGTAAACATTGAGACATTTATCCCAGCGTGACACTAGTTTGAACATCCCTTCACAGTACAGTTGCGTGTCAAGTTGCTTGAAGTAGTCCATAACGGTGTCTTGCAATTCCTCCTGATCCGCAAAGCGTTTCCCCACCAAGAATTTCTTCAAAGGTCCGGATAAATGAAAATCCGAAGGGGATAAGTCCAGACATTGTATACAGCCATAAGACAGAAAAGACCGGGACGATTACACGAAGGAGTTAAACTTCTGCACGATGGCGCAAGACCCCACATGTCAAAACAAACCAATCTGTGGTTGACACAGCGGAAGTGGGAGGTCCTGCTACATCCTCCGTATAGTTACTACCACTAAAAATAAGACTTTCCAGGTCAAAACTTTAGGGCATATGCATTTACCAGCTCGAAAGGAGCTTTCTTCAGCTGAATTAAGACCACACTGAGATCCCAAGTCACTGCAGGAAACTTGGAGAGGCTTTACAAGAAGCAAGCTCTGCATAAAACAAACTAAAGACTGTAAAGAGATGGGTTTACCTTCTACATGGTTATAAGAAGAGCCAATTGCACTGAGGTGAACTAAATGTGGAAAGTATTAAAAAGATTTTGTGTGGAACAAGAGAAAGGATCTAAGGACTTTCCCTCACACCAAAGGGCAAACTTCTTCCACTTGAAAACATAGGAGCCTCCATGCAGAATCCCTTTCTGAAGCCAAGAGGACACTAGTATCATCAACCGGCAGATTGAAGGAGGATAAAGTCAACATCTCAACATCCAAGCTGTGAGGGCTAGTGAGTTTATGCTGGGATGCAGCATTGTCCCCAGATCCTGTGTAATAAGAGTTGGTGAATTGCTAAGGTGAACCAGATCTCAGCAAAATGAGGAAACCAAGACTGCTGAGGCCAATAAGGAGCAATGAGAATCATTGAGCCTCCATTGTCCTTGATTTTCAGAAGTTTTCTTGTAATCAGAGAGAGGATATATGCACAGATGTCCTTCTCCCCAGTGGAGGAGGAAGGCATCTGAGGCTAGTTTGCCATGTGTTCCCCACTCTGGAGCAGAACTAAGGCACCGGGGTGTTCTGAGGAATGGTAAAAAGATCTTTTGAGGGGTTGCCCTACTCCCTAAACATGGAGAGTGCCACCTCCTGATCCAGAGTCCATTGGTGAGGTAGGAGCTCAGTCTGTCTGCCAGGGCTATGCCTTCACTAGACAGGAACCTGGCCGTGAGTTCCATCCCCTGGGAGATGCCAAAGTTCCACATCCTGACTATGTCCCAATGCAGGAGATATGCTACTATTACTACTACTGAACCTATGTATAGTGCTACAAGACCTACGCAGCGCTGCACAGACACATGTAAATGACGGCCCCTGTTCATCTAAGCTTACAAGCTAATCAAGACAGCAATACAGTAGCTGTAGACATTGGGATATATCTAGGGGGAAAGGAGATCGGGTGAGTCAAGGTACGACAGCGGCAGCAAAGAGGTGAGTTTTCAGCCTGGATATGAAAAGGGTCAGAGAAGGCACCTGACAAACAGACTCAAATAGTTTGTTCCAGGCATAAAGAGCAGCAAGGTGAAAGGAGCGAAGTCTGGAGTTAGCAGGAGAAGGGCACAGACAGAAGCAATTTGCCAGAAGAGTGGAGTTCCAAGGAGGTGTATAGGGAGAGATAAGATGAAAGGTAGCGAGTAGCTGCAGAGTGAATATACTTATAGGTCAGCAGGAGAAGTTTGAATTGGATGTGGAAATGGATAGGGAGCCAATGAAGTGACTCGAGAAGAGGGGTAATATAAGCATGACGAGGCTGGTGGAAGATTAGCCATGCAGCAGAGTGCTAAACAGAGCGAAGGGGAGAGAGATGATTCAGAGGGAGACCAGCAAGGAGTAGGTTACAATAGTCTAGACGGGAGGTGACTAAGGAGTGGATAAGTGTTTTAGTAGTGTATTCAGAAAGGAATGGGCAAATTTTGTTGATGTTATAGAGAAAGAACAGCAGGTTTTAGCTATCAGTTTGATGTGTGTGGAGAAGGAGAGAGAGTAGTCAAAGACGACCCCAAGGTTGCGATCTGAGGAGACAGGGAGTAGTAGAGAGTTATCCACAGAGACTGAGAAAGGAGGAAGGGGAGAGGAGGGTTTAGGAGGAAAAATAAGAAGTTCTTCACTGCTGCTTACGGATCTTGACTCACCTGATGTCCTTTGTGTTTCTCTACCATTCCCCCTAGCTGTATCCCATGTCTACAGCTACTATGTTGTCTGTCTTGACTAGATTGTAAGCTCCAGTGAGCAGGGACCATCTTTTACATGTGTCTGTGCAGCGCTGCGTACACCTTGTAGCGCTATACAAATATTCAGTAGTTGTAGTAGCAATGTTTAATTTAAAGTGGCTGTGAGACATCCAGGCAGCAATGTCAGAAAGGCAGGCAGAGATACTAGCCTGGATTGCCGGAGATATTTCAGGTGTAGAAAGCTAGATCTGGGAGTCAACAGAGTAAAGATGGTTCTGGAAAGCTATGGGAAGAGACGAGTGCACCAAGGGACTGGGTATAAAGAGAGAAAAGAAGTGGACCCAAGACAGATCCTTGGGGTACACCAACAGAGCGGGATAGCAATAGAGGAGGATCCACCAGAACAAACACTGAAAGAGCGATAGGAGAGATAAGAAGGGAAACAGGATAGCACAGAGCCTTTAAAACCAAGTGAGGACAAGCTATCGATGAGAAGGTTGTGATCAACAGTGTCAAAGGCATCAGAAAGGTCAAGAAGGATGAGGATCGAGTAAAGGCCCTTGGATTTAGCCAGGAATAGGTCACTGGAGACTTCGGCATGAGCCGTTTCAGTAGAATGTAAAGGATGAAAGCCAGATTGTAAAGGATCCAGGAGGGCTTGAGAGGAGAGAAAGTCGAGGCAATGCTGGTGAACCACACATTCAAGTAGTTTAGAAATGAAGGGAAGGAGGGAGATGGGTTGACAATTAGAAGGACAGATAGAGTCTAGCGAGAGCTTTTTGAGGTGTGTGACTACAGCATGCTTGAAGGCTGCAGGGACAGTTGCAGTGGAGAGCGATAGGTTGAGAATAAGAGAGATGGAAGGGACAACAGTGGAGGAGATGGAGCTTAGGGGATGGGTGGGACTAGGATCAGAGGAGCAGGTAGTGAGTTTGGAAGAGGAAAGAAGGTGTGTAGTTTTCTCCTCAGAAATCATAGAAAAGGAAGAGAAGGTAGCAGAGGTGGGGGGGGGGGAGTTAGGAGTGAAGAGGGGGAGGAGCGGAAGTAGCTGATGTCGTGGGGAATTTGAGTATGATCTGGTGGATTTTGTCATGGAAATAGTTAGCCAAGGGTTGGGCAGAAAGGGAAGGAGGGGGTCCGAGGCAGAGGCAAAGGCACAGGCACCTTGAGGAGAGAGTTGAGAGTTGTAAAGAGACGGTGAGGGTCAGAGGCAAGAGAGTTAGTCAGATGGACTTGTTTGGCGAGTGCTATGGCTGACTGGAAAGAGACAAGCATGAATTTGAAGTGTAGAAAGTCTGCAAGGGTGCAGGATTTGAGCCAAGCATGCTCAGCCGAACTGGCACAGGAACGTACATAGCGGGAAGTGGAAGACAGCCAGTGCTGGGGTATGGTATGCCTAACGGGACATGGCAGTGGCGAAGCAAGAGCATCCAGAGCAGAGTGCAGCATTATAGGAAGCTGTTACCTCATCAACGGACTCAGATGACATAGTGGAGGAAAGAGGTGATGAAACAGTGGAGGAGAGAGCCAAAGAGACAATAGCATGAAGATTTCTAAATAGGTTGGAGGAGGAAAGGCAAGGTTGAGGCGGTGAGTGATGAAGAGTGAAGTTTAGCAAGTGATGGTCTAATAAGGGAAGAACTGAGGTGCAGATTACTGAGGGTAAGCAATTAGAGAAGAATACAAGGTCGAAGCAGTGGCCATGCTAGTGAGAGGGGACAGTAGAGCAAAGCTTAAGGTCGAATGAGGAGGTAAGAGAAAGGAGCTTTAAAGCATAAGGGTCAGAGGGGTTATCAACATGAATGTTAACCCTTTGAAGGCCTACTTTAAAATTTTAATCCACATTCTGCAGCCGGGTTAATTTTTGCATATTTCAGGAAAATTGTACCCGTCTTATTCAATATGTTCTAATAGTGATTTTCCTTCTGCTATGGTCATGTATTATATACCATTTGATAGGAATATTTAGTCAGAATTTTGGATCCCGAGAGTTTTGGGCTGGCCTGGAAAGGGTTAAAGTCCCTGAGAATAAGGGAGGGGGAAGATGAATCCAGAAAGAAGGCATGTCATGAGTCAAAGTCAGTGAGAAAGGTAGAGGTAGACTTGTCAGGAGGTTGATAAATAACAGCTAACCAGAGAGATAATGGAGTAAAAAGGCGGAAGGAGTGGATTTCAAAGGAGGGGAAGGAGTGAGTCTGAAGCAACAGGGGTTGAAATTGGCAGGACAGAGAGAGTAGAAGTCCAACACCAACACCACCACGGCCAGTGGGACGAGGTGTGTGGGAGAACTGACAGCCGCCATGACAGATTCCTTTCTGCTTGTTGACATAAAACATGGCTACTTATTTGTCTCTTTGAATGAGCACAATTTTATTGGCTAACTGATCTCTGAAAGCCTTTAGAGTGTTTGATATTGCTCTCAGTTCCAAGAAATGGATCTGGTGGTGACTTTCTTAGGTGTAACATGTTCCCTGAGTGTGGAACTCATCTACATGAGCTCCCCAACCCAGCTTTAATACATCTGCTGTGAGGAGTGTTTGGTAGGGAGGAATTTTGTGGCCAGATTGAAATGATCCATCCACCAGGAGAAAGGCAGAGAGGAAAAGTGATTGATATTTACGTCGCTGAGCTCGTCTATGGCCTATGCCCACTGAGTGCTCAAAGTCCTCTGAGACTGTCTCATATGGAGACAAGCCAAGGGAGTAACATGAACTATTGAGGTCATGTGGCCCAATATTCTCAACATGGCTTATGCTGATGTCTGCTAACACTTTTGTACATCTTCCATTATTGCCACCAAGCAGGTGAGCTCTATCATGTGGAAGAAAGGCTTTCATCAGAATTGTGTCTAGCAGAGCTTCAATGAATTCTAGCTGTCATGATGGGCTCAACCTGGATTTTGAAAAACCAATGACAAACCCTAGTAGAGCTCTAGAACCTAAATGGTGATACATACAGATTCATGAACTCTATCCTGAGAGGCACTATTGAGCAGTCAATTGTCCAAATAGGGAAACATACACCCTCCCAGTCTGCATAGAAACACTGTGACAACTGCAAGGCTTTTTTGTGAAGACAAGAAGAGTGGACATGAGGCAAAAAGACAACACACGATACTGGAAGCAATGTTTCTCTATGTAAATACTTCTTGGGAGTGGGATATAAGCGTTTGTTACATCCAGAGAAAGCATAGTTATTCACCTGCAACAGGTGTTCTCCAGGGACAGCAGGAATCAGTCCTCACATATGGCAGAATTCCTGTTCTCCAGGGACAGCAGAAATCAGTCCTCACATATGAGATAGCCCATGTGGAACATTTCCCCAGCTTTCAAAGAAAGCCTTTGGGACATGTTACCACACATGTGTGGTCCCCTTCCCGCCCAAGGGTGCCATCTTGCTCAGTCAGATGACATAGCTAGTATGGCAGTAAAAACTAAAACAAGGTAGGGAGGCAACTCCCAGGGGAGGGTTGTGAGAACTGATTCCTGCTGTCCCTGGAGAACATCCGTTACAGGTGAGTAACTATGCTTTCTCTAGGAACAAGCAGGAAGTCAGTCCTCACATATGGGACTCCATAGCTCCAGGCTGCCGAAGACCGAACTATGACAGCACCAACAGCAACCAATCAGGTAGCCATGAGTTGCAGAAGGTGAGTCCCCACTGAGAGACTCTGCAAGACCCTAGCATCCAGCAACACTATAACTCCTGTAGCCTGAACACAGAAGGGTCAGAGGGCAGAACTTGCCTACACCCTGAGAAAATTACGGAGTATTGCATGGCCAAAGGCACTGTCCCTGCGGAACTTGCTCTCCAGGCAGTAGAGAGCTGCAAACGTGTGAATTGAAGACCAAGTGGCAGCCTTGTAAATCTCCATTACCGGTACTGAGCGGAGGCCATTGCCATCACGTGATGCGCAGTGATCCAGTGCTCAAGGGGGAAGCCAGCTCGCTCGTAGGCGAGGGCAATACAGTCCGCCACTCAAGTGGACAGAGTTCACTCAGGAACGGAGGGCCCCAGTCTGCTGGGGACACAAGACACAAAAAGCTGAGGAGCTTTGCAATGGGCTTGCTTCCACTGCAGGTAGAAGGATAGGGCCTGCTTACAATCTAGTGTGTGACGTATTAGTTCCTCCTTGTTGGCATGGGGCCGCGGAAAGATGGGGAGGACCAGCTATGGGAGATACCACCTTCAGGAGGAATTTGACATATGTGCAGAGCACCACCCTGTTCTTATAGAACCTCGTATATGGTGGCTCTGCCACCAAGGCCTGGAGTTCACTGACTCTACGTGCGGACGTGAGGGCCACTATGAAGGCCACTTTCCAAGACACGTATCATAGATGGCAAGTGACTAGAGGCTCATAGTGCGGTTTAGTGAGCTGGGGAGAGCACAACATTGAGATCCCACTTTGCCGCCGGAGGGTGGCAAGGGGGCTTTGATGATAGAAGGCCCCGGAGGAACCTGGAGACCAGGGACTGGCTTGAGAGGGGTTTCCCCTTGATAAGGTGGTTGTGTGCAGCTGTGGCGCTCAGGTGCACCCTTCACAGAGTTGGATTTTAGCCCGGTGTGCAACAGGTGTAGTAGGCACTGGAGATCCAGTTGCACGTGAGAGGAGAAGGGATTCTTCTTCTTCTCCGCACATCAGATGGAGAATCTTCTCCATTTAAAAGCGTAAGCCCGTCTGGTAGAGGGTTTTCGGGAGGCCAGAAGGATCTCCTCGACTTTCTCAGAAGGCTGAAAAGGGCCAACGTTACCCTTTCAGCAGCCACGTCGGTAGCATTAGGAACCCCAGATTGGGGTGCAGAAGGGAGTCCTCTTCCTAGGACAGGAGATCTGGGGCCCAGCCTAGCGGGACTGGGAGCACCACCGACAGGGAAAGCAACAGGGGGAACCAGGGTTGCCTGGGCCATCTGGGTGCGATCAGTATCACCGACACCCCCTTGCTCTGGACCTTAAAGAGGGTCTTGGGGATCATAGGGGCCGGTGGGACTGCATAGAGTAGGCCCTCCAACCACAGAATCAGGAAGGCATCTGCTGCCACTCTCCCCAGGTGCAGTTGGCGCAAGCAGAAGCGAGGCAGCTGTGCGTTGTTTGGGGAGGCAAACAGCTCCATCATGGGCCTGCCCCAGTGGTGGAAGATTTGCTGTGTTACCCTGGGGTTCAAGCACCACTCGTGTGGGCAAAGAACCTTGCTCAGCCTGTCCACTAAGCAGTTGTCCTGGCCTGGCAGGTATACTGCTTGCAGGAGCATGTTTCACACTGCGAAGGACAGGAGGGCTACCGCCTCCTGGCAGAGGGAGTACGAGCCCATGCCCCCTTGCTTTTTGATGTAAAACACTGTCACCTGGTTGTCCATCTGGATCAGCACAGGTTGGCGCTGCATGTGGTGGCGGAATGCTCGCAGGGCCAGGAAGTTTGCCCTGAGTTCCAGGAGATTGATTTGCAAGAGTGACTCCTCTTGGGACCAGCTGCCTTGTGAGCAGTGGGCCCGGCAATGCGCCTCCCAACCCAGGAGGGAGGCTTCTGCTGTCAGGGTCCTCTGCGGTGTAGGTGCCTGGAATGGCATTCCCACCTGGAGGTGGCGCAAGTTTTGCCACCAGGTGAGGGACTCCACCAGCTGACGGGTGACTCTGACCCTGTGCTGTATTCCGCCCGAGGCTTGAGTCCACTGTAAGCGGACACACCATTGGGCTGCCCGCATGTGGAGATGGGCTAAAGGCATGACATGGACCGTTGAGGCCATGTGCCCAACAGGCGGAGCAGGAGGCGAGTTGGTACCAACCAGCGGTGCTGCACCTCTCCTGCTAGTTGCCCGAGGCGTTCTGCCCTTTCTCTTGGGAGAGCTTTGACCTGTAACATGTCCAACTGAGCCCCTATGAACTCCAGGTTGGGGTGGGATGGGATTTGGGGCAGTTGATGACAAATCTCAGGAGCTGTAGTAGGAGGGTTGTATGTTATGCCGCCTGCCTGACCTCTGAGGCCTTACCGCCTCTGATAAGTCAGTCGTCCAGGTAGGGGAAGACTAAAGCCCCTTGTAGGCACAAGTGAGCGGCTACCACTGCCAAGTACTTGGTAAAGACCATCGACGAGGAGACCAAAAGGGCAGCACCCAGTACAGTTAGTGTCCTACTCCCATCATGAATCTTAGGTATTGCCTGTGGGAGGGGTGGATCAGGATGTGGATATACGCATCCTTTAGATCCAAGGAGCACAGCCAATCTCACTGGTGGAGGTAAGGCATCAGTGTTCCAAGGGAGAGCATCTTGAACTTCTCCCTCACCAGAAATCTGTTTAAGTTTTGCAGGTTTAGTATAGGCTTGAGGCCCCCAGTTCTCTTAGGGGGAAAGAAGTACCTGGAGTAGAAGCCTTTTCCACACAGGTGCTTGGGAACAGGCTCCATTGCACTGTCCCTGAGTAGGCCTGCGAGCTCTGAGAGCAGCAAAGTCTGGTGGAGGAGAGGTCGCACAGGGTCTCCTGGGAAGAACCTTGGGGGTACCTGCTGCAGGCGGAGGGGGTACCCCTCCTTTACCACCTGCAGAACCCACTGGCCCGAGGTGACCCCAGCCCAAAGAGTGACAGGCGGCCCCCTGCTAGCTGGGGAGGGTCTCCTGGGAGATAGGAGGCCCTGCCCCGGAAGTCAACCGCTCCACCGGGTAGTTGGGGTCTGGGGCTTCTGGACTTTTGACTTCCTGGGTCCGTGACCCTGGCCCTGGCCCTTAGGCCAAGGGCCTTGCTGTTGATGGTCTGAGAAGGGTTGGTAGTGACTATGGTGGAAGAACCCCTTTTTCCTCAGGTCATCAGAATCGGAAGACTCAAGCACCGGGTGCTCCTGTGACGCATGGTATCGGTACTGCTCGAAGTTGGTACCAAAGTGTCTCGGTTCCTGATCCCCGATACCGGACATCGGCATGGGGGGAAGCAGTCCTGTCGAAGCAGGTGTTGTCAGTACCGGTACCAATACCTGTGGAACCGTCTGTTGCAGTCTTAGTGGTAGCGAGGCTGCTAAGAGGGCCACTAGACAGCGTTCAATAGCGAGGATTCTGTGATCCATCGCTCCTGCCGATGCCTGAGTGCCGATACCGGTGGATGCGGCCACGACCCCAGAGCATGGCACCAGGAGTTCCACAGAGGTCGAGGCCTCTGGAACATCCTGGAGCCCTGTTAATGCTTTGGAGCTCGAAGACTCCTGCCAGGGCTGTTTTGCCGGTGAAGTATCCTCGAGGGAAATGCCCGAGGCATCTCGATACTTCGGAGATTTTCCCTTCGAGGACCGGCTAGTTTTACTTTTGGTTACCTGAGATCCATGGGAGGAGGATGAAGCCCTGGAAGATGATACAACTGACATCGTGTCGGAGGCAAAAAGGGTACCGAGTTTTGCAGCTCTATTCTGCCGGCCCCTCTTGGTCAACCTCGTGCAGGAGAGACACTCCATTGGACAATGTTCAGGAACCAAACATTTTAGACACCAATCATGGGTGTCGGTGATGGAGATGGTACTGCCACATTTTAAACATTTTTTGAAACCACTGGCTGGTTTCTCCATGCTTGAAGAAAAAAATGGGCCTAGTGCCCAAAATGGCGCCTAGCACCGAAAATAGAGAAAAACCCTGAAGAAAAATATATGGGTTGTTTTTTTTTTAAGAAAGAGGAAGAAAAGAACCGGCGGTACCGGTAGGCATCGCGCGAAGGCAGACGCGACCATAAAAAACAAGAAATAAAGGTAGATTTTCTGCGGTGACAGGGTACTGTGTCCTGTCGGCTCAGAGGAAAACGAAGAACTGAAATGAGAGAGGTACAGAGGCGGGAAGGCAGCACGCATGCGCTGTGGGATGCTCCCAAAAGCTTTCCTACTGGACGCTGGGGAGCATTCCCACGCAGGCTCCGTCGGTACCGACGATACCCATATGTGAAGACTACATTCCTGCTTGTTCCTGGAGATTCCCAGGTACTCTTTAATAATGGTTTATGGACCTTCCCCTCCAGGAACATGTCCAAACCTTTTTTAAACCCAGCTACACTAACAGCTTATACTGCATCCTCTGCTAATGAATTCCAGAGTTTGATTACACGTTGAGTAAAAAAATATTTTCTTTTATTAGTCTTCAATGGGTTGCAGGGTAGCTTCATTGTATGTCTTTCTACTTTTTGATGGCATAAACTACTGATCTACATTTACCCATTCCACTGCATAAATTAATTTATACACCCCTATCAAATCCCCCCTCAGCAGTCTCTTTTCCAAGCTGAACAGCCCCAACCTGTTAAGCCTCTCCTCATAGGGGTATCCTTCCATTCCCTTTACCATTTTTGTTGCTCTTCTTTTGTAATTCAGTTATATCTTTTTTAAGATAATGGCGACCAGAATTGCAGACAATATTCAAGGTGTGGTCAACACCATGGAAAGATACAGAGGCATTATAATAACCTTTGTTTTATTCTCCATTCCTCTTCTTATTCTATTTGCTTTCTTGGCCGCTGCTGCACACTGGGCAGAGGGTTTCAACGTATTATCCACAATGTACACCTAAATCTTTTTCCTGGATGGCAGTTTCTAAGGTGGTACCTTGCATCGTGTAATTACAGTTTGGGTTGTTTTTTTCCTAGGTGCATAACTTTGCAATTGTCCACATTAAATTTAATCTGCTATTTGAATGTCCAGTCTTCCAATTTTTTAGAATCCTTTTGCGTTTTAACAACTTTGAATAATTTAGTGTCATCTGCAAATTTGATCACCTCATTCATTATTCCTCTTTCCAGATCATTTATGAATATGTTAAAAAGCAGAGGGCCCAGCACAGGTCTCTAGGGTAATCAACTATTCACCTTTCTCATTTGAGAAAATTGGCCATTTAGCCCTACTCTCTGCTTTCTAGCTTTTAAGCAGTTTCTAATCCACAATACTACACTGCCTCCAATCCCATGCCTTTTTATTTGGCCAAGAGTCTCTCATGAGGGAGCTTGTCAAAAGCTTTTTGAAAAATTTAGATTCGCTATATCAACCGGCTTACCCTTGTCTACCTGTTTGTTATATATTTTTTTGAAGGTGTGAATAGATTAGTAAGACAAGACTTTCCTTATCAGTGTTGGCTTTCTCTCATTAAACCATGGTTATCTACATGTTCGGGAATTTTATTCTTTTTAATGGTTTCTACCATTTTGCCTGTACTTGACGTCAGGCTCACTGGCCTGTAGTTTCCCGGATCACCCCTGGAACCCTTTTTAAAAATTGGAGCTACACTGGCCACTCTCCAATCCTCAGGTATTATAGATGTTTTTAATGATAGTTCACAGATTACTAATAGTAGGTCTGCAATCTCATATTTCAGTTCTTTCAACACCTTCAGATGTATACCACCTGATTCAGGTGATTTGCTACTCTTCAGTTTATCAAACAATTGTAACACATCTTCCCAGTTTATCAATATTTCCTTCAGTTCTTCCACTACATCACCTTTATATACCATTTCAGGCACGGGTAACTTCCCTATATCTTCTTCAGTAAAGACCAAAGCAAAGAATTCATTCAGTCTCTCCACTAGGCCTTGTCCTCCCTTTTATCCTGTATCATCCAATGGTCCAACTCTCTCACAGGTTTTTTGCTACAAATGTACTTGAAAAAGTTTCTATTATGCGTTTTTGTTTCCACAGCAAGCTTCTTTTCAAATTCTCTCTTTGCCTGCCTTATCAGTGCCTTAAATCAAACTTGCTAATGCTTATGTTGTTTCTGGTGTTCGTCATTAGGCTCCATTTCTTGAAGAATGCCTTTTTTGCTACAACAGCCTCTCTGACCTCGCCTTTAAACCATGCTGGCAGTTTTTTTGCCTTCCTTCCACCTTTCTTAAAGTATGGAACACAACTGGTCTGGGCTTCCAAGACATTACTTTAAAACAAAGCTCATGCTTTATATAAATCTTTAACCTTTGCAGTTGCTCCTTTTAGTTTTTTTCTTAACTATTTTCCTCATTTTACCATAGTTTTGAAAGTTAAAAGGTAGTACTGTGGATTTCCTTGGTGTCGTTCTTCCATTTATTACATCAAATGCGATCATGGAGCGGCTACAAAGGTTAGGACTCTTCAATCTGGAAGAGAGACGGCTGAGGGGAGATATGATAGAGGTCTATAAATTAATGAATGGAGTGGAACGGGTAAACGTAAATTGATTGTTTACGTTATCAGAATATAGAAAGACTAGGGGACATGCAATGAAGCTACAGGGTAAACTATTTAAGACAAATAAGAGAAAATATTTTTTCACTCAACGTGTAATCAAACTCTGGAATTTGTTACCGGAGGATGTAGTAAAGGCTGTTAGTGTAGCTGGGTTTAAAAAAGGTTTGGACAAGTTCCTGGAGGAAAGGTCCATAAACCATTATTAAAAAGGGACCCAGGATATCAATGCTTGACCCAATACAAGCATTGTGGAACCTGTGTCTTTTGGGGAAACTGCTAGGTACGTATGACCTAGATTGGCCACTGTTGGAAACAGGATACTGGGCTTGATGGACCTTGGTCTGACCCAGTATGGCATATCTTATGTTCATGCTATGATCATTATTGCCAAGTGGCCCCAACACCCTTATCTCTTGCAGCAGATCCTGTGTTTTATTAAGGACTAGGTCCAAAATAGCTTCGTCTCAGCAGTCCTTTATTTCATCTAGAAACTATCTCTCTAGCATGTCCTGCTGTGACTCTGACCCAGTTGATACCGGGGTGACTGAAATCACCCATTAATATGTTGCAACATTTGTTAGCTCCCTAATTTCTTTTAGCATTTAATCATCCATCTGTTCATTTTGGCCAGATGGTCGGTAGTACATAACCACTGCCATCACCTTCCCCTTTTTACATGAAACTTTAAGTCATAGAGATTCTATAGTGTATTTGGTTTCCTGCAAAACTTTAATCCTATGTGACTCAATGCCCCCTCGAACATAGAGCGCAACCCCTCCACCAATTTGATCTAATCTATCATTGCAATATAGTTTGTACCCAGGTATCACAGTGTCCCATTGGTTATCCTCCTTACACCAGGTCTCTGAGATGCCAATGATATCTAACTTTTCATTTAGTGCTATATATGCTAGCTCTCCCATCTTATTTTTTAGACTTCTAGCATTTTTAGTTTTGCCAAAAGTCTCTGAGGGACCTTGTCAAAGGCTTTCTGAAAGTCCAAATACACTATATTACCCGACTCACCTTTATCTACCTGTTTATTCACACCTTCAAAAAAACCATAAGAGATTAGTAAGACAAGATCTTCCTTGTCTAAAGCCAAGTTGGCTGTCTCCCATTAAGCCATGACTATCTACATGTTGAGTAATTTTGTTCTTTATGATGGTATCTACCATTTTTCCCCAGTACTGACGTCAGGCTCACCGGTCTGTAGTTTCCCGGATCACCCCTGGAACCCTTTTTAAAAATAGGTGATACACTGGCGGATCCTCCAATCTTCAGGTATTACAGATGATTTTAATGATAGTTCACAGATTACTAATAGCAGGTCTGCAATCTCATATTTCAGTTCTTTCAAAACCCTTGGCTGTATACCATCCAGTCCAGGTGATATGCAACTCTTCAGTTTATCAAATAGTTGTAATATATCTTCCCGGTGTACCGATATTTCTTTCAATTCTTCCGCAGTATCACCTTTAAATACCACTTCAGTCATGGGTAACATCCCTAGATCATCCTCAGTAAAGACCAAAGCAAAGAATTCATTCAGTCTCTCCGCTATCCCCTTGTCACCTCTTAGTGCCCCTTTTACCCCTCTATCATCTAATGGTCCAACTGACTCTCTCACAGGTTTTTTGCTAGGAATGTACTTGAAAAAGTCTTTATTATGCGTTTTTGCTTTCACAGCAAGTTTCTTCTCAAGTTCTCTCTTTGCCTGCCTTATCAATGCCTTGCATTTAACTTGCCAGTGCTTGTGCTGTTTCCAGTTTTCGTCATTTGGCTCTTTTTTCCATTTCCTGAAAGATGCTTTATTGGCAACAGCAGCCTCTCTGACCTCACCTTTAAAGTACACTGGCAGTTTTTTGGACTTCCTTCCATTTTTCTTAAAGCGTGGAATACAGCTGGTCTGGGCTTCCAAGATAGTATTTTTAAATAACACTCAAACTTGATGTAAGTCTTTAACCTTTGCAACTGCTCCATTTAGTTTTTTCTTAACTATTTTCCTCTTCTATCATAGTCTCCCTTTCGAAAGTTAAAAGGTAGTAATGTGGCTTTCCTTACCATCCCTCCTCCATTAATTAAATCAAACACGATCATGCTATGATCACTATTGCGAAGTGGCCCCAACACCCTTATCTCTTTCACCAGATCTGGTGTTCCACTAAGTACTAAGTCCAAAATGGCTTCCCCTCTGGTCGGTTCATGAAACAGCTGCTCCAAGAAGCAGTCATTTATTTCATATAGAAACTTTATCTCCCTAGTATGTTCTGCCATGACACTGACCCAGTCAATACCAGGGTAATTGAAATCACCCATTATTATTACCGTTCTGTAAAGAGTAGTTACTCACCTGTAACAGGTGTTCTCCAGGAGCAGCAGGAATCAGTCCTCACATATGGGTGTCATCGGCGCCGATGAAGCCCCAGCAGAGCATTTCCCCAGCTTTCTATAAAAGCCTTTGGGAATGTAGGAACGCATGCGCGGTTCCCTTCCTGCCTAAAGGTGCCATCTTACCTCAGTCAAATGACATAGCTAAGAACAGCACACAAAAATGTAAAAATAAACTATGTACCACTGCAACTCCCAGGGGAGGAGGGAGGGTTGTGAGGACTGATTCCTGCTGTTCCTGGAGAACACCTGTTACAGGTGAGTAACTACTCTTTCTCCAGGACCAAGCAGGAAGTCAGTCCTCACATATGGGTGACTCCCAAGCTCTGGGCTACCGAGGAACCCAGGCTGAACAAGAGAACTCCTTCTAGTCCCAGCAGCAAAGAAAGGCTTTTCAAGGACACAACCTCCACCGGTAGCCCAACAGAGGGCAGGAGTTCCCTAAACCTCAAAGAGATTCCGGAGTACTGCTTGGCCAAAAGCACTGTCCCTAAGGGACTCCCTCTCCAGACAGTAATGGGCCGCAAAAGTCTGGCTTGAAGACCAAGTTGCAGCCCTGCAGATGTCTACCAAGGGTACAGAGCGGAGATGAGCCACTGAGGCAGCCATTGCCCTGACACGGTGGGCCGTAACCCGACCCTGCAAAGGAAGGTCAGCCGCCTTGTAAGCCCAGGTGATACAGTCAGCAACCCAGATGGACAAGGTACGCTTGGATACAGCCAACCCCAACTTATTGGGGTCAAAGGATACGAAGAGTTGAGTAGCCCTTCTATGCCCCTGCGTACGGTCAAGGTAGAAGGATAAGGCCCTCCTACAGTCCAGGGTATGCAGAACTGCTTCAGCCTGGCTAGCATGAGGCCTAGGGAAGAATGTTGGAAGAACCACCTCCTGATTGAGGTGGAAAGAGGAGACAACCTTTGGGAGGAACTTTGGATGAGTCCTGAGGACTACCCTGTTCCTATAAATCCTGGTGTAAGGCCTATCACAGACCAGGGCCTGAAGCTCACTCACTCGCCTAGCCGAAGTAAGGGCTATCAGGAAGAGAGTCTTCCAGGATAGGAAGCGTAGTGAACAAGTAGCCATCGGCTCAAAAGGTGGGCGAGTCAGTTGCTGCAAGACCACATTCAACTCCCACTCAGGGGCAGGACGACGGATGGGAGGCTTGAGCAAGAGCAAGCCTCTGAGAAACCTGGACACCAAGGGGTGAACTGACAGAGAATGTCCTTCCACCAGTGAGTGGTGAGCTGCTAGAGCTGAGAGGTGGACCCGAACAGAATTGGATTTAAGTCCCTGATTGGACAAGTACAGTAAGTACTGAAGCACTACTGGTACAGTACAGGAGAAAGGGTCCTCTGTACATAGCTGACACCACACAGAAAACCTTTTCCATTTGAGAGCATAGGTTTTCCTAATGGACTGTTTCCTAGAGGCTAGGACAACCTCCTCAATTTCCTGAGGTAGGCCCCAGGGAGCCAAAACTACCCTTGCAGCCTCCAGGCCATCAAATTGAGAGCTTTGAGATTGGGGTGTAGAAGTGAACCCTGATCCTGGGAGAGAAGGTCGGGCTGCAACCCCAGAGGCAGTGGGGTTTCCACCGCCAGCTGAAGCAGAAGTGGAAACCAAGGCTGTCTCGGCCACCTGGGAGCCACCAGCAGGACCGAGGCCTTGTCCTGAAGAATCTTGAACAGAGTTTGGGCCACCAAGGGAATGGGAGGAAACGCATACAGGAGGCCCTGAGACCAGCGAATCAGAAAAGCATCCGGTGCTATCCGCTGAGGATACGGTTGCCTGGAGCAGAACCTTGGCAGTTGTTTGTTCAGTGGACTGGCAAAGAGATCTATCAAAGGGAGACCCCATTTCAGGAAGATCTTTTGAACTATCAAGGGATTCAGCTGCCACTCGTGGGGCTGCAAAATTCTGCTCAACCTGTCGGCCAGGTAGTTCTCCTGGCCTGGAAGGTACACTGCCCTGAGGAGCATGTTGTGCTTGAGGGCGAAAGAACAAAGGTCCTGAGCCTCCTGACAAAGGAGTCTGGACCCAGTCCCGCCCTGTTTGTTCACATAAAACATGGCTATTTGGTTGTCCGTCTGAACCAGGACAGATTGATGAGCCAGGGTAGGAGAGAAAGTTTTGAGTGCTAATCGAATAGCCCTGAGTTCTAGGAGATTGATCTGCTGTGCAGCCTCCTAAGGAGACCACAGGTCCTGGGTGCACTTGTTCAGACAATGAGCCCCCCAGCCCTGCAGGGAGGCGTCTGTGGTCAGTACCACAGTGTACCCAGGAATTTGAAAGGGTACCCCTTTTAGCAGATTGGGTGGGTACAACCACCAGCTGAGAGAGTCCAGAAATGGTCTGGACACCCTTATCCTGTCTCTGAGGCTGCCTGTGGCCTGTGACCACTGACTGCGAAGGCACCATTGTGCAGGCTGCATATGGAGCCCGGCATTGGGGGTTACATGAACCGTCGAAGCCATGTGGCCAAGCAGCCTCAGGCAGAGTCTGGCGGAGAGCACTGACCCCCTGAGAAACTGATTTGCCAAGTCCATCAGTCTTTGGGCCCTGTTTGCTGGCAAGAATGCCTTTGCCAGGACAGAGTCTAGCCTCGGTCCTGTGAACTCCAAGTTCTGGGAGGGGAGCAAAGTGGACTTTGCAAAGTTTATTACAAATCCCAAGCTTTGAAGAAGAGCAATAGTTCTGAGAGTGGCCTGTCTTGCCTCCTGGCACGTCTGACCCCTGATGAGCCAGCCGTCCAGATAGGGGAAGACAAAGATGCCTTGATTTCTCAGGTAGGCCGCCACCACCGCCAGGCATTTGGTAAAGACCCTGGGAGCGGAGGTTAGGCCAAAAGGCAGTACTCTGTACTGATAATGGTTTCCTCCCACAATGAACCTGAGGTACTTTCTGTGGTCTGGATGAATGAGGATGTGAGTGTACGCATCTTTTAGATCTAAGGAGCATAGCCAATCTCCCTGCTGGAGGTAGGGCAGAAGTGTTCCAAGAGTAAGGCATCTTGAACTTTTCTTTCTCTAGGAACTTGTTGAGGTTCCTGAGGTCCAGAATGGGTCGAAGGCCCCCGGTTCTTTTGGGCACCAGGAAATACCTGGAGTAGAAACCGTGACCTTGCAAGTGGGGAGGCACAGGTTCCACCGCCCTGTCCACCAATAGACCTTGAAGTTCCTGAAGGAGAAGGTCTGTGTGTAGGGAAGGCCTTGGAGGCTCCCCTGGAAAGTATGGTGGAGGCAGTTGGTGAAAATGTAGTGCATAGGCTTTGTGGACTATGGCCAACACCCAACTGTCCCCGGTAATAAGGGGCCCCTGGTGGGCAAATAGGGCGAGGCGACCTCTTGTGCAGGGTTGGGATAGCAGGGAAGGAGAGGCTACGCTCAAGGTGTCAAAAACTCCCACCCTGCTGAGTGGGAGCAGGGGCCAAAGGCTTGGGGGTCCTCTGCCTACGGGGCCCATTACCCTGCCCCTTGGCTTGCTGACCCTGGGGTGCAGCTTGGGCAGCCTGATATTGAGGGTACTGTTTGTAGGCAGTGCCCTTCCTCGGGTAAAAGGGCTTTTTACCCGAGCCCTTCTTTTTATGAGAAGGGGCAGAGGTCTTTCTAGACAGCCTTGTGCTCTGTTTCGAGCTGGGCGGCCTTCTCGGTCATGGGCTTGCCAAAAAGGTTTTCACCTCGGCAAGGGACATCGACCAACTTGTCCTGAACCCATGGCTTGAGGCCCGATGACTGCAGCCATGCCTGGCGTCAATCCGTGATGCCGGCTGCCGCAACTCGGGCAGAAGCCTCGAAGCCATCGTAGGCGGCGCGGGACATGAACTTCGAGCAGTCCCGAATCCCCGAGGACAAGGACTTGAATCTCTGCAAGGGTTCCCCGGAGAGTCCAGCAGAGAACCTGGCCAGGTCCCGCAAGTACATGCCCATGTACAGCTGGTAAGACTGGACACGGCAAGCAAGCATCGAGCCCTGGAAGCACTCGTGAGGTTGGAGGATCCTGCTCAGTTTGTCTGCCAGGCAATTTTCTGGACCTGGGAGACAGACAGCCTTGAGGAGAATACCGTGAAGGACGGCCCAAGAGCAGAGTCTTTGCGCCTCCTGACAGAGAAGGAAGGAGCCTGTGCCTCCCTGTTTGTTCACGTAGAACATCGCAACCTGATTTTCCATCTGGACCAGCACAGACTGGTGAGAAGTGAGGTGGGAGAAGGCTCTCAGAGCGAGGCGGATGGCTCTGGGCTCTAGGAAGTTTATCTACTGAGCAGACTCCCAGGGAGTCCAGAGGCCTTGAGTACAGGTCCCTTGGCAATGTGCTCCCCAACCCAGGAGAGAAGCATCGGTCGTTAGTACCTGAGAAGGCGGAATAGATTGAAAATCCACTCCCAGCACCAGGTTTGGCAGATGAAGCCACCACTGTAGAGAAGAGACCAGCAGGTTGGAGACCTGTACTGAGTCCGCCAGGTTCCCCGTGACTTGATGCCATTGAGTGCGAAGGCACCATTGAGCAGGACGCATGTTCAGGCGGGCATTGGGGGTTACATGGACCGTGGAAGCCATATGGCCGAGTAGTCTCAGAAATTGCCTGGCAGAGACCAGGGAATTGCTGCGAAAGTGGCTGGCTAGATTCATGAGCTTGTGTGCCCTGTCCAGAGGCAGGAAGGCCCTCGCCTGACGTGTGTCTAACCTTGCGCCGATGAACTCGAGATCTTGAGAGGGGAGCAAAGTGAACTTTGCGAAGTTTATGACAAATCCCAAGTGCTGGAGCAGAGATACAGTGCGATGAGTGGCCTGAGTGGCCTCCTGGGAAGACTGGCCCCTTATGAGCCAGTCGTCCAGGTATGGAAACACAAAGAGGCCTTGAAGCCTTAGATAGGCCGCCACCACTGCTAGGCATTTGGTGAACACCCTTGGGGGCGGAGGATAGGCCAAAGGGCAGGACTCTGTACTGGTAATGATTTCCTCCCACAACAAACCTGAGATATTGTCTGTGGTTTGGATGAATAAGGATGTGAGTATAGGCATCCTTTAGATCTAAGGAGCATAGCCAGTCTCCCTGCTGGAGGTAGGGCAGCAGGATTCCAAGGGTGAGCATCTTGAACTTTTCCCTTGTCAGGAACTTGTTGAGGTTTCGCAAGTCCAGGATGGGTCTGAGGCCTCCTGTTCGTTTTGGTATCAGAAAATACCTGGAATAAAAGCCTTGACCTCTCAGGTGGTGGGGCACCGGTTCCACAGCCTGTTCCTGAAGAAGACTTGCTAACTCCTGAAGGAGTAAGTCCCTGTGCAGAGGGAGTCTGGGAGGCTCCCCTGGAAAGTAGGAGGGAGGTACCTGGTAAAAGTGAAGAAGATAGCCTTTTTGAACTATATGAAGCACCCAGGTATCTGATGTGATTGCTGACCATCTTTGAGCAAAGTGGACCAGCCGGCCTCTTGTGCTGAGAGACACCAGCGGAGGGGAAGAGGCTATGCTGGAGTCAAAAAACCCCACCCTGCTGAGCAGGGGCCGGTGTTGTGGGCTTGGGGGCTTGCTGCCTACGGGACCCATTACCCCGTCCCTTGGCCTGCTGACCCTGTGGGGGAGCTACTGGGGCCTGATAGTGAGGGTAGTGTTTATAGGCAGCTGCCTTCCTCGGGTAAAAGGGCTTTTTCCCCGAGCCCTTCTTTTTATGAGAAGGGGCAGAGGTTTTCCTGGACAGCCTAGTCCTGGTCAGAGTCTCGGTCTCGAGTTCTGCAGCCTTTTCAGCCATGGGCTTGCCAAAGAGGTTTTCACCTTTGCAGGGGACATCGACCAACTTGTCCTGTACCCATGGCTCGAGGTCGGATGACTGAAGCCAAGCCTGTCGGCGGGCACCGATGCCGGCTCCGGCTACCCGAGCCGATGCTTCGAAGCCATCGTAGGCTGCTCGAGAGATAAACTTTGAGCACTCACGAATACCAGTGGACAAGGCCTGGAACCTCTGCAAAGGTTCCTCGGAGAGAGAGACCAGCAGAGAACCCGACAATTTCCTTTGCCAGGTCTCGGAGATACATGCCCATATAGAGCTGGTAAGTCTGGACTCGACAAGCAAGCATAGAGCCCTGGAAGCACTTCCTACCGAGGGCATCCAGGTTCCGGGCCTCCCGGCTGGGAGGCACCAAGGAGTGCATCTTCTGACTCTTGAGTCGATGCATGGCCGATTCCACCACCATGGAATGGTGTGGTAGTTGTGCCTTTTGGAACCCGGGGCTCTTGCGGACTCGATAAATGGAATCGACTCGCTTGCTTAACACCGGCGCCGATGCCGGGCTCTCCCACATGCGGAAGAGAAGTCGCTCCAGCATCAGAGGAACCGGTACAGTAAAGGCCTCCTTCGGGGGAGAGTCATACTGGAGGGCATCGAGCTCTTCGGCTCGAGGCTCCTCCTCAGGATCCGCGGGGAATGCCAAGGCTTTGGCCATATCCCGCACGAAGTCCGAGAGCCGGGTGTCCTCTGGGGGGGGGAACGTCTCCGAGGTTCGGACTCGAGTGAGTCCGATGGGACACACCGAGTTCGAAAAGAACCAGGGGACTCTTCGTCCTCCGTTTCCCAGGCTCGGAGGAGGAATCGAGCGGCTCCGGTCAGGCGGGCATCGATGCCTTCCGCCCCGACTCCGAATGGGAGGCCGAGGGAGACCGCGACTGAGGATCGACTCGATCCCGCATGGACTCGAGGATCGGCTCGGTCTCCGGGGTCGACTTGGACGTCGACGTCCCGGCGGTCGGGGCAGAAGCACCGGCGAGGCCAGCGATCAATGCCCGCTGCTGGTCCATGAAGGCAGCCAAACTGCTCTCCAAGGCCGTCAACCTGAGTCTGAGCTTAGGAGACCCAGCAGCCCCCGACTCGGGCCCCGACGGCGGCTCCTTCGAAGGTGAATCCACGAGGACTACAGTACTCACGTGTCCAGGAGACTCCAACTCGAGACGAGGATGTTTTGAAGGCCTCTCCAACTCCGACGACACGGGATGGCTATCGGGGCTATGCGACCCGGCCCTCGAGGAACCAGGAGCGTCCACCGACGCTGCCCTCACGGGTTTCTTCTTCCGATGATGCTCCCAGGCAGGAGACCCCCGCTCAGAGGAAATCCGACGATGCTCAGGACGCGGAGTCAGAGAAGATTTTTTCCCTCTGTTGCTGCCGACTCCTCAACGCTTTAGAGGACATTTTGCTACATGGACCACAGATCATCGGGTCGTGATCGCGTCCAAGGCAGCGGAGGCAGCAGTCATGTGTGTCGGTAAGAGACATGTTTCTTACACCGATCACACTTTTTAAACCTGCTGGCAGCCATCGGGGGAAAAAGGGCCCCTGCGAGGTCAAAAGACAGGGCTGCCAGGAAAAAGGAAAAAATGGCGCGAAGCCAGTCACGAAGGACAAAAATCGAAAAAAATCATGAAAGGACTCGATACCGGTGTATCGAGTCCAGGCGGGAAAAGGATCCGGCGTCGAATCGAGATAAGAAAAATAATAAAAATCAACTTTTTCAGCGGCGATCACAAACAGCGTCTGTAGGGCTCCGCGGAAAAAAGAAGACTGAGCAAGATGGCACCCTTGGGCGGGAAGGGGACCGCGCATGCGCGCTGCAATTCCCAAAGGCTTTCGTTGAAAGCTGGGGAAATTGCTCCGCAAGGGCTCCGTCGGCGCCGACGTCACCCATATGTGAGGACTGACTTCCTGCTTGGTCCTGGAGAAAATCTGCTCTCCAAGGCTGTCATCCTGAGACTCAGCTCGGGAGACGCAGCAGCCACCGACTCGGGCCCCGGCGGCACCGGGCCCGACGTCGGCTCTCTGGAAGGAGAGTCCTCGAGGACTACGGGGCTTACATGTCCAGCAGACTCCGGCTCCACGCGAGGAACTTTGGCAGGCTTCTCTTGGTCCACAGGCCCGGGGCGACGGTCCGGGGTTTTAGACCTGGCCCTGGAGGACCCAGGGACCTCCTCTGATGACACCCTCATGAGCTGCTTATTCCTCTTGCGTTCTCGGTCGGGGGACCCCCTGTCCGAGGAGATTCGACGGCGCTCGGGATCCGAATCCCGAGATGTCGAGGCCTCAGACGAGGTCCGGGCCCGGCCAGAGGCTGAGTCCGAGAAAAGCCTTTCCGTCTGCTGCTGGCGACTGCGGAGTGCCTTGGAAGACATCTTCCCACAGGGTCCACACGACTTAGGGTCGTGATCAGAACCGAGGCACCGAAGGCAGCAGTCGTGTGTGTCGCTGAGAGACATTAATTTCTTACACCGATCACACTTCTTGAAACAGCTGGAAGCCATCGGGGAAAAAAGAGTCCCCGCGAGGTCAAAAGACCGGCCTTCCAGGGAAAAATGAAAAAAGGGCACGAACGCCAGCCACGAAGGGCAAAAACCGAAAAAGAAGAATCGGGCTTGATACCGGTGTACCGAACCCGCGGGAGGGGAACCGGCGTCGAACCGGAGAAAAAATAGTGAGTATCGCCGAAAAAAATAAACTTTTAACCGGGAGAACAGGACACACGTCTGGTGGGCTTCTTGGAAAAAAAGAGACTGAGGTAAGATGGCACCTTTAAGCGGGAAGGGAACCGCGCATGCGTGCCTGCATTCCCAAAGGCTTTCATAGAAAGCTGGGGAAATGCTCCGCTGGGGCTTCATCGGCGCCGATGACACCCATATGTGAGGACTGACTTCCTGCTTGGTCCTGGAGAACTTTTGTTAGCTTCCCTGATTTCTTTGAGCATTTCATCATCCATTTGTTCATTCTGGCCAGGCGGTCGATAGTACACCCCTACTGCCATCGTCTTCCCCTTTTTACATGGAATTTCAATCCATAGAGATTCTACAACAAATTCCGTTTCCTGCAAAACTTTAATCCTTTCTGACTCAATGCCCTCTCTAACATAGAGCACAACCCCTCCACCAATTTGATCAGCTCTATCATTACGATATAGTTTGTACCCAGGTATCACAGTGTCCCACTGGTTGTCCTCCTTCCACCATGTCTCCAAGATACCAATCATATCTAACTTCTCATTTAGTGCTATATATTCTAACTGTCCCATCTTATTTTTTAGACTTCTAGCATTTGCATACAAGCATTTTAGAGACTGTATTTTATTCATATTAAAAAATGGTTATCGGTAGGCAGGGGTAATTTGGAATCTTTAAGCTCTGTCTGCTCTGTACTCAAAGGCATTTGGGCTACCTTTGTCTTTATTGGAACCTCTCTGCTGATGTGCCGTAACTTCAATTTTTTAGTAGTATCCTTCAAGGATACATTGTTCCGAACCATGTGCTCTTGGGCGACTGTCGGCTCTCCCCTATTATCTAGTTTAAAAGCTGCTCTATCTCCTTTTTAAAGGTTAATGCCAGCAGCCTGGTTCCATCCCAGTTAAGGTGAAGCCCATCCCTTCGGAAGAGCCCCTCCTTTCCCCAGAATGTTCCCCAGTTTCTAAGAAATCCAAAACCCTCATCCTTGCTCCACTGTCTCATCCACGCATTGAGACTCCGGAGCTCTGCCTGCCTTTTGGGTCCTGCGCGTGGAACAGGAAGCATTTCGGAGAATGCTACCCTGGAAGTTCTGGATTTCAACTTCCTACCTAAAAACCTAAATTTAGCCTCCAGAACATCCCCTACCACATTTTCCTATGTCATTGGTACCAACATGTACCAAGACAGCAGACTCCTCCCCCAGCACTATCTAAGACCTTGTCTAGGTGGCACGAGAGGTCCGCTATCTTCGCACCAGGCAGGCATGTTACCAAGCGATCCTCACGTCCACCAGCCACCCAACTATCTACATGCCTAATGATCGAATCACCAACTATAACGGCTGTCCTAACCCTTCCCTCATGGGCACATGACCCTGAAGAAACCTCCTTGGTACGATAGGTTTTACATCACCTGGAGGACAGGTCCTAGCTATAGGATCAATTCCTGCCACACCAGGGTGATGCTCTCCTGTCACGTGACCTCTCTCCTCCATGGCAACAGGGATGCTGCCAAACTGGAGGTGGGACTTCAGGACTATATCCCTGTAGGTCTTGTCTATGTACCTCTCTGTTACTCTTGCCTCCAGAGATCAGACTCGTTCCCTGAGAGCAAAGAGCTCCTTGCACCTTGTGCACACGCAAGACCCCTCACCAACTGGGAGAAAATCATACATGTGACACTCAATGCAAAAGACTGGAAAGCCCCCATCTCACTGCTGGACTGCTTTCTGCATCTTAGTTTTAAGGTTGTGTTTAGATATTTAAGTTCTTTACTTACTAAGGGTTGCTGGGGATACTAATACAACTATACCTAATATGTTTAATGTACTTGGTTCACCTGAAATTTAATTAATCTCAGGTCCTTAATATATGCTGATGAGAGTAAACAGCTGCACCTAAGAGCTGAGAGTGAATATGGCACCTCCTTTCCTTACAGAGGTTTAAGTACCTATACCTCCAGGTTATCTCGTCCATGTTCAATGTAAAAACTAAATTGTCGTGTGACATTGCAGTATGTTTTTTGTTCAATTGTAAACCGCACTGATTTTAATAGAGCGGTATATAAGAGAAGTAAATAAATAAATAAATAAAATAAAGCTACGATTAACCCAGGGGTGGGTGGGCGACGGGGAGGGAGAGAGGGAGGGAAAAAAGACTTATTAAAAGCTGGTTGCTACACAGTACCCTGTCCTGTGCTTCTAAGGTAATCTGTGACCAATCACCAGGGGGAGTCCCACAGCCCTTGCTTGGATAGAGGGAGCTCTCTTCTGTGTTTTAAATTTAAACTAAGCCCTGACTGAGTATTAAATTTAAACTGGAAGCTATCTGCTGGATTCTAAATCAAACCAGAAAGCTCTCTTCTGTGTTTTAAATCTAAACTGAAAACTCTTTGCTGCTACTAGGCCCTGACTGATTTAAAAAATACACTGGGTACACAGATTAATTAGCTTTAATCTAAAGAATTCCTTTTTCTCCCAAGATTTAGAGAAAATTCCCAGATCTCTCTCCAGAAGTAGCAGTCCCCTTTTGTAGGGGACTGGAAGCTCCGACGACAGCAGGAGCAGTAGTGGGAACCACGGCTGTCGAGGCCACGAGGAGACTATGAGGATCATCGACGCTCATTCCCGGTGAGCTTTGTGAAGGGTCCTCGCAATGAGAGGGAATGCATAGTGCAGGCCGGAAGACCAGCTCAGAAGGAACGCAGTGTCGAGGCGTGCGCTGATGAATTCTAAGGCCTGCACTGGTTTGAGGTGGGACTTGGGATAGTTGACCAAGAAACCCAGGCGCTGGAGCAGGAGGATCGTGTGTGAATCCACCCGGCGGGTTTCCTCGACCGAGGATCCCGTGATGAGCAAATTCTTCGTGGTAAGGGAAGACCAGTACGCCCTGCCGCCTGAGGGAGGCGGCGACCACGGAGAGGCACTTCATGAAGACCCATGGGGTGGACTCGAGGCTGAAGGGGAGCACCCTGTACTGGAAGTGCTCCCCCTGCACCCTGAAGTGCAAGTACTGCCTGTGCTGAGGGTGAATCAGAATGTGGGCGTAAGCATCTTTTAAATCTAAGGAGCATAGCCAGTCGCCCTGCCGGAGGAAGGGTAGCAGAATGCCAAGGGATAACATCTTGAACTTTTCCCTCACCAAGAACTTTTTTAGTTTTCGGAGGTCACAGGACGAGGAAGTACTGGAAATAAAAGCCCCGACCTTGGAAGTGCGCCGGCACCCTCTCGACCGCCCATTGCGCGAGGAGGTTCACTATTTCCTGCTGCAGGAAGACCTGATGCACAGGGAGTCGAAGAGGCTCTGCCGGGGAGAAGGGAGGGGAAAGCCTGTCCAAGTGGAGGCGATAGCCGTCTCAGATTACCCGGAGGACCCAGATATCCGAGGTGATGGAAGCCCACTAAGGGGCAAAGGAGGACAGGCATCCCCCCCACCGGCTGCTGCATTGCCGGGCGGGGGGTGAAAGGCTATGCAGGTGGCGTCAAAACCCCTGTGAGTGTTGAGGCAGTGCCGGGGTTTGGGCCTTGGGCCCTTTCGGCTTGCGGTGACCCTGGGGCCCAGGCTTTCCCTTGTGCCGCTGTTGTCTGCGTGGGAGTGGGTGGGTAGGGTAGTTAGCCCTGGTAGGGCAGGCCCTTCCTTGGAAGGAAAGGCTTTTTAGTTTGCTGTTTCTTTCGACGGAGGGTGGAGCTCTTGTGTGATAGACGGGTTCGGGTGATGAACTCCGTCTCTATCTCAGCGGCTTTGTTCTCCTCGGTTTGCCGAAGAGCTGCTCACCGAGGCAGGATACGTTCAGGAGCCTCTCCTGTACCCACTGCTCCAAATCCGAAGATTGGAGCCATGCCTGGCGACGGGCCCCAATGCCAGTGGCCGCCACTTGAGCTGAGGACTTGAAGCCATCGTAGGCGGCATGGGAGATGTACTTTGAGCACTCTGCGAGGAACGGGAGGGCGAGTGAGACCGAGGTCGAGGACCCTCATGAGGCCTGCGGCCCTCGGTGGTTTCCTGGACGGATTTAGGTGTCCCATGTGAGGGACCCACGGTCTCTGGGCACGAGTCAGTGAAGCTGGCTGTGAGCGCCTGCTGGGAAGCGATGAATGCAGAAATGCTGTGTTCTAGCGCCAGCATGTGGGACTCCCATGAGGATGAGGGGCCCTGCGATGCTGACCCCGGAGTCACCGGGTCAGGCGTCGAGGAGGAGAGGGGGTCCTCACCGGGTCGGGCGTCGAGGAGGAGAAGGGGTCCTCACCGGGACGGCCCTCAGGAGACCAGGTGCCTTTGCCAGAGGCCTTCATATCCGTATGGGATACCTTGCGGGGCCTCTCCTTATCCGACTCTCGGGAACGCCGAAGGGGGCTGAGCAACGGAGTGCTCGTGCTTATCGGGAGCCCCCGCGGCCACTTTGAGGCCGCCTTCTTTTTGCACTGCTCCACCTCAGGGGATCCCTGGTCGGAGTGCCGCCGAGAGCTCAGGGCCAAAGAGGGGGACCCCACCGGGGGAGAGACGACCGGGGGCGCTTCTGGGGATTCTGAGGCACCTTTTGAAAAATGTCTTCAGACTTCTGCTTACAGCTGAGCAGGGCCTTAGAGGACATTTTCTTGCAGAGCGAATAGAGTTCCGGATCATAGTCAGCTCCGAGGCACCGCAGACAACAGTCGTGAGTGTCCATAAGCGACATGTTCCTAGCACATATATCGCGTTTTTTGAAGCCGGTGGCCATGGGGGCAAAAATGGCCCTGCGAGGTCCAAGACCTACATGGCCAGCGGTTGGGGAAAGAAAAAGGGCGCGAAGCCCACTGACAAAAAATGAAGAAAAAAAACTATCCCTAACAGCTATAAGAAGGTAGAGCAGGGGAAGGACGAGTAGAGGACCGTAAATAGGAGGCCGGTAGGCCAAAAAACAAAGACTTTTTCCAAGGGACGAGGATGTGCTTCCGAAGGGCTCCACGGAAAAAGGGAGACTGAGCAAGATGGCACCTTTGGGCGGGAAGAGGACCACGCATGCGTGGCAGCAAACCCAAAGGCTTTCTTTGAAAGCTGGGGAATTGCTCCGCGCGAGCTCCGTCGGTGCCAACGTCACCCATAAGTGAGGACTGACTTCCTGCTTGTTCCTGAAGAATACGTTGAAACCCTCTGCCCAGTGTGCAGTGGTGGCCAAGAAAGCAAACAGAATGCTAGGAATCAAAGAAAGAAATGGAGAATAAAGCGTAGTTACTCACCTGTAACAGGTGTTCTCCAGGAGCAGCAGGAATCAGTCCTCACATATGGGTGACGTCGGCGCCGACGGAGCCCTCGCGGAGCAATTTTCCCCAGCTTTCAAAGAAAGCCTTTGGGAATTGCAGCGCGCATGCGCGGTCTCCTTCCCGCCCAAGGGTGCCATCTTAGCCAGTCTGATGACATAGCTAAAAGACAGCATAAAAATTTGCAAAAAAACTTAAGCAGATGATTGCAACTCCAAGGGGAGGAGGGAGGGTTGTGAGGACTGATTCCTGCTGCTCCTGGAGAACACCTGTTACAGGTGAGTAACTACGCTTTCTCCAGGACCAAGCAGGAAGTCAGTCCTCACATATGGGACTCCCAAGCTTAAGGCTACCGGAGACCCTAAGCACAAAAATGAGCTCCCCCTCTAGCTCAGCGGCACAGAAGGAAGGAATCTTCACTGAATTATTACCCACCGGTAGCCCCCATCCGGGATGGAGGGTAGGAGTTGCTCAAACCTCGAAGAGATTTCAGAGGACTGCCTGTCCGAAAGCACTGTCCCTGCGGAACTCCCTCTCGAGACAGTAATGGACCGCAAAAGTCTGGCTCGAAGACCAAGTAGCGGCCCGGCAGATGTCTGCCAGCGGAACAGAGCGGAGGTAAGCCACTGACGTAGCCTTCGCCCGAACACAATGAGCCGTGACTCGACTTTCTAACGAGAGTCCGGCTGCCCCATAAGCCCAAGCGATACAGTCAGCAACCCAGATGGACAGAGTACGCTTGGAGACCGGGAGCCCCAATTTATTGGGGTCAAAAGACACAAAAAGCTGAGCATCTTTGCGGTGCTCCCGCGTACGGTCAAGGTAGAAGTTCAATGCCCTTCTACAGTCCAGAGTATGTAGGACCATTTCAGCTCGGCTGGAGTGTGGCCTGGGAAAGAAGGTCGGAAGTACCACCTCCTGATTGATGTGAAAAGGGGAGACCACTTTTGGAAGAAATTTTGGGTGAGTCCGTAGGACTACCCTATTTTTGTAGAACCGAGTGTAAGGGGGATCAGACACGAGGGCCTGCAATTCACTTACGCGTCTAGCGGAAGTGAGGGCTATCAGGAATAAAGTTTTCCAAGAAAGGAAACGGAGAGAACAGGTAGCCATAGGTTCAAAAGGCGGACAGGTGATCCGCTGTAAAACCACATTCAGATCCCAGTCAGGAGCTGGCGGGCGCAGAGGTGGTTTAAGTAGAAGGAGACCTCGGAGAAACCTTGCCACGAGAGGGTCGCTGGAAAGAGGTCTGCCGTCCACCGGCACATGATGTGCTGAAAGAGCACTGAGGTGAACTTTGACGGAGTTGGACTTAAGTCCCAGATTAGAGAGGTAGAGCAAGTACTGCAAGATCACCGACACCGAGCAGGAGAAGGGATCCTGAGACTGCTGGGCACTCATACCGGAAAAGCGACGCCATTTAAGGGCGTAGCATTTGCGGGTAGAAGGTCGCCGAGAAGCTAGGACGACCTCTTCCACCTCTGCCGGCAGTAGAAGGGGAGCAAGGACTACCCTTTCAGCAGCCAGGCCATTAGATTGAGAGATCTGAGGTTGGGGTGTAGCAGGGACCCCTGATCCTGTGTTAGGAGATCCGGTTGAAACCCCAGAGGGAACGGATCCTCTACCGCTAATTGCAGCAGGAGTGGAAACCACGGCTGTCTGGGCCAGCGAGGAGCCACCAGGATCATGGAAGCTTTGTCTCGGAGAACCTTGAAAAGAGTTCGAGAGACTAGCGGGATGGAAGGAAAAGCATACAGAAGGCTCTCCGACCATGAGAGTAGAAAAGCATCTGCCGCTACTCGAAGGGGATGTGGCTGACGAGAGCAGAAGCGAGGAAGTTGCCGGTTGAGAGGACTGGCAAAGAGATCCATCGTGGGGAGTCCCCACTTCAGAAAAAGTTTCTGAACTACCAAGGGATCCAGACGCCACTCGTGCGGCTGGAGTATCCTGCTGAGTTTGTCCGCCAGGCAATTTTCTTGGCCTGGGAGATAAACTGCCTTGAGAAGAATGCCGTGACTGACGGCCCAAGAGCAGAGCTTCTGAGCTTCTCGGCAGAGAAGGAAGGAGCCCGTGCCCCCCTGTTTGTTCACGTAGAACATGGCAACTTGATTGTCCGTCTGGACAAGGACGGACTGGTGAGAAGTCAGGTGGGAGAAAGCCTTGAGCGCCAGACGGATTGCTCTGAGCTCCAGGAAGTTGATCTGCTGAGCAGACTCCCATGCGGTCCAGAGACCTTGAGTACATGCCCCTTGGCAATGTGCTCCCCAACCCAGGAGGGAAGCATCGGTCGTCAGCACTTGAGCCGGCTGAGGTGACTGGAAAGGCATTCCGAGCACCAGGTTCGGCCGATGAAGCCACCACTGTAGAGAAGAGGCCAGCGGCCCGGAGATGCGCACTAAGTCGGTTAGTCCGCCGGTGGCTTGTTGCCACTGCTTGCGAAGGCACCATTGAGCAGGCCGCATATTCAGGCGGGCATTGGGGGTCACGTGGACGGTGGAAGCCATATGGCCGAGTAGTCTCAGGAAGCGCCTGGCTGAGACCAGGGACTGGCTGCGAAAACGGCCGGCTAGGTCCATGAGCCGTTGAGCCCTGTCGAGAGGCAGGAAAGCTCGTGCCTGAGGAGTGTGCAGTCTTGCGCCGATGAACTCGAGATCCTGTGAGGGGAGCAAAGTGGACTTTGCAAAGTTTATGACAAAGCCCAAGTACTGCAGAAGAGTCACCGTGCGGTGTGTGGCATCGGTGACTTCCGGAGAGGACGATGCTCTGATGAGCCAGTCGTCGAGGTACGGAAAGACATAGAGGCCGTGAAGCCGGAGATAGGCCGCCACCACCGCGAGACATTTTGTGAAGACTCGCGGTGCGGAGGATAGGCCAAAGGGCAGTACTCTGTACTGGTAATGATTTCCTGCCACCACAAACCTTAGGTATTGGCGGTGGCTTGGGTGGATGAGGATGTGCGTGTAGGCATCCTTTAGATCCAAGGAGCATAGCCAATCTCCCTGCTGGAGGTAGGGCAGAAGGATTCCAAGGGTAAACATCTTGAACTTTTCCCGCACGAGGAACTTGCTGAGGTTGCGCAAGTCCAGGATGGGTCTGAGGCCTCCTGTCCTTTTTGGTATTAGGAAATACCTGGAATAAAAGCCTTGACCTCTCAGGTGGTGGGGCACCAGTTCCACAGCCTGTTCCTGGAGAAGACTTGCTAACTCCTGAAGGAGTAAGTCCCTGTGCAGAGGGAGTCGTGGAGGTTCTCCCGGGAAATAAGAGGGAGGGACCTGGTGGAAGTGGAGAAGATAGCCTTCTCTTACGACTTGAAGCACCCAGGCATCTGAAGTGATGTTGGACCACCTGTGGGCGAAGTGAACCAGCCGGCCTCCGGTGCTGGGAGGAGCCAGCTGAGGGGGAGAGGCTATGCTGATGAAGTCAAAAACCCCCACCCTGCTGAGCAGGGGCTGGTGGTGCAGGCTTGGGGGCTTGCTGCCTACGGGACCCGTTACCCCGTCCCTTGGCCTGCTGGCCCTGTTGGGGAGCTGCGGAGGCCTGATATTGAGGGTAGTGTTTATAGGCAGCCGCCTTTCTCGGGTAAAAGGACTTCTTTCCCGAGCCCTTCTTTTTCTGGGAAGGGGCGGAGGTCTTCCTAGAAAGCCTAGTCCTGGTGAGAGTCTCCGTCTCGATTTGTGCAGCCTTTTCAGCCATGGGCTTGCCAAAGAGGTTGTCACCTCGGCAGGGGACATCGACCAACTTGTCCTGCACCCAGGGTTCAAGGTCAGACGACTGAAGCCAAGCCTGTCGGCGGGCACCGATGCCGGCTGCGGCCACTCGAGCCGATGCTTCAAAGCCACCATAGGCTGCTCGGGACATGAATTTGGAACATTCCCGAATACCAGTTGTCAAGGCCAGGAACCTCCGCAAAGATTCCTCGGACAGTCCAGTGGAGAATCCGGCTATCTCTTTAGCCAGGTCTCGGAGATACATGCCCATGTAGAGCTGGTAGGTCTGGACACGACAAGCAAGCATAGAGCCCTGGAAACACTTCTTACCAAGGCCATCCAGGTTACGGGCCTCCCTGCCAGGAGGCACCGAGGAGTGCATCTTTTGGCTCTTAAGCCTATGCATGGCCGATTCCACTACCATGGAATGGTGCGGCAGCTGTGCTTTTTGGAAGCCAGGACTCTTGCGGACTCGATAGATGGAATCGACCCGCTTGCTTAATACCGGCGACGAGGCCGGACTCTCCCACATGCGGAAGAGTAGTCGTTCCAGCATGGGAGGAACCGGTACAGTAAAGTGTTCCCTGGCGGGAGAGTCATACTGAAGGGCGTCGAGCTCTTCGGCTCGAGGCTCCTCCTCGGGATCCACAGGGAAGGCCAAAGCCTTGGCCATATCCCTGACGAAGTCCGAGAACCGGGCATCCTCCGGAGGGGACTGCTTCCGAGGTTCGGACTCAGGTGAGTCCGAGGGGACACACCGAGTCCGAAACGAATCAGGTGACTCTTCCTCTTCAGACTCCCAGGCCGACTCCGAGGAGGAATCGGTGGGGTCGGCTCGGGCAGGCGGAGGCGTCGGCCGCCCCGACACCGAGGGAGTCGGCGTCGACGACCTCGGTCCCGAACGGGAGGCCGAGGGTGACCTCGACCGAGGATCGACTCGAGTTCGCATGGACTCGAGGATCGACTCGGTCTCCGGGGTCGACTTAGACGTCGACGTCCCGGCGGTCGGGGCAGTGGCGCCAGCGAGGCTAGCGATCAGAGCCCGCTGCTGGTCCATGAAGGCAGAGAGTCTGCTCTCCAAGGCCGTCAACCTGAGTCCGACCTCAGGTGACCCAGCAGCCCCCGACTCGGGCCCCGACGGCGTCGGGCCCGATGTCGGACCTCTCGGAGGCGAGTCCAGGAGGACTACAGGACTTACCCGAGCAGGCAACTCCGACTCCAGACGAGGTCGCTTCGGGAGGTGCTCCTTCTCCAAAGACCCGGGACGGCTATCGGGGCTATGCGACCTGGCCCTCGCGGAGCCAGGAGCGTCCACCGACGCCGCCCTCGCGGGTTTTACCTTCCGTCGATGGTCCCCGGAGGGAGAACCCCTGTCGGAGCAGCTTCGGCGATGGTCAGAGCTGGAACCTCTGGACGCCGAGGCCTCCGACGAGGTCCGGGTACAGCCGGGGTCAGCGAAGATTCTTTCCTGCTGGTGCCGCCGACTCCTTAACGCTTTGGAGGACATTTTGCCGCAGGCCCCACAGATCAGTTCTTCGTGATCCGGGCCCAGGCAGCGGAGGCAATTATCGTGTGTGTCAGTTAGTGACATATTTCTGTCACACTGAACACACCGCTTGAAACCACTGGCAGCCATCGGGGAAAAAGGGCCCCTGCAAGGTCAAAGGACCGGGCTGCCAGCGAAAAAACCGAAAAAACGAAACTGACCAAAAATCAGAAAAACCGAAAAATAAGAGAAGGACTCGCAACGGCGTCGCGAGTCCGGGCAGGAAAAAGACCGGCGTCGAACCGAAGGAAAAAAGAGAAATAAATCACTAAAATCAACTTTTTCAGCGGGGACACGACGGGTACGTCTGTAGGGGCTCCGCGGAAAAAAGAAGACTGGCTAAGATGGCACCCTTGGGCGGGAAGGAGACCGCGCATGCGCGCTGCAATTCCCAAAGGCTTTCTTTGAAAGCTGGGGAAAATTGCTCCGCGAGGGCTCCGTCGGCGCCGACGTCACCCATATGTGAGGACTGACTTCCTGCTTGGTCCTGGAGAAAACAAGAATATTACAACGCCTCTGTATTGCTCCATGGTACAGACACACCTTGAATGTTATGTGCAATTCTGGTCACTATATCTTAAAAAGGCTATAGAAGAATTAGAAAAGGTACAGAGAAGAGCGATAAAAATGGTAAAGAGGATGGAAAGATATCCCTGTGAGGAAAGGCTTAAAAGGTTAGGGCTCTTCAACTTGGAAAAGAGACGGGCTGAGGGGAGATATGATAGAGGTCTATAAATGAATGGCGAAGAATGGGTAAATGTAGATCAGTTGTTTACTCCTTTAAAAAGTAGAAAGACTAGGGGACATGCAATGAAGCTACAATGTAGCACATTTAAGACTATAATCAGAGAAAATATTTTTTCACTCAACGCATAAACAAACTCTGGAATTTGTTTCTAGAGGATGTAGCAAAAGCTGTTAGTGCAGCTGGATTTAAAAGTGATTTGGATACGTTCCTGGGGGGAAATTCCATAAACCATTATTAAAGAGGACCGGGGAAATCCACTGCTTACCCATTGGACAAGCAGCATGGAATCTGTCTGCCTTTTGGGAACCTGACAGGCACTTGTGAACTGGACTAGCCACTGTTGGAAACAGTATACTGGCTTGATGGATCCTCAGTCTGACCCAATATGGCATATCTTATGTTTTTATGACATCCCAATGCCACCTTTTACATTTTAAAATAATACTTTTTTTATTCTATATTCATAGCCTCACTACTGTACAAATTCAACTTCTAAGCCCTTTTTCTGTTTAAAATTTTTCACCTCACTACTCCAACAGGATCTGCTACTCCAACATCACCTCTCAACACATCATATTTCGTTACAACCCCTAACCACCATCTTATGTGCCCTGTACATCCCCCTTTCACTTGCTGAACTGGCTTTGAAATATTGTTCTCCTGCTCTCTAATCCATTTGTACTTTCTTACAGTAATTTCTTGACTGAAGACCGAACACGGTTTAGGACAGCTATCCAAAGGGTCACCACCATGAGCTGACACTGACTCAATGGCATGTAAGAGTAGTTACTCACCTGTAACAGGTGTTCTCCAGGAGCAGCAGGAATCAGTCCTCACATATGGGTGACGTCGGCGCCGACGGAGCACCCATGCAGAGCATTTCCCCAGCTTTCAAAGAAAGCCTTTGGAAATGCAGCCATGCATGCGCGGTCCCCTTCCCACCCAAAGGTGCCATCTTGCTCAGTCTGATGACATAGCTAAAAGACAGCACAAAAAAAAAGGAAATGAATTATATACAACTGCAACTCCAAGGGGAGGAGGGAGGGTCGTGAGGACTGATTCCTGCTGCTCCTGGAGAACACCTGTTACAGGTGAGTAACTACTCTTTCTCCAGGACCAAGCAGGAAGTCAGTCTTCACATATGAGTGACTTCCTAGCTCTGGGCTACCAGGAACCCAGGCTGAAAAATAGAGCTCCCTCTAGAGCCTCAGCAACAGTGAGAGCATCTTCTCCGAGACCACACCTGAATGGTAGCCTAACACCAGGGCCGGAGGGTAGGAGTTGCCTAAACCTCAAAGAGATTACGGAGTACCGCTTGCCCGAAAGCACTGTCCCTAAGGGACTCCCTCTTGAGGAAGTAGTGGTCCGCAAAAGTCTCACTTGAAGACCAAGTAGCGGCCCGGACGGAACAGAGCGGAAGTGAGCTACTGATGCGGCCTTCGCCCTGACCCGGTGGGCCGTGTCTCGACCCTCCAGGAGAGGCCGGCTGCCCTGTACTCCCAGGCGATACAGTCTGCCACCCAGATGGACAACGTACGCTTAGTGACAGGCAACCCCAATTTATTAGGGTCAAAGGAAATGAAGAGCTGAGAAGCCCTTCTATGCCCCTGCGTACGTTCTAGGTAAAAGGACAGCGCCCTTCTACAATCCAGGATATGCAAGACAGTCTCGGCCCTACTGGCGTGCGGCCTGGGAAAGAACATCGGAAGTACCACCTCCTGGCTGAGGTGGAAGGAGGACACTACCTTTGGAAGGAACTTAGGATGAGTCCTCAAGACTACCCTGTTCTTATAGAACCTGGTATACGGCCTATCCGAGACCAGGGCCTGAAGCTCACTCACACGCCTAGCCGAGGTGAGTGCCACTAGAAACAACACTTTCCAGGATAGGAAACATAAGTGGCAGGTAGCCATTGGCTCAAAAGGTGGGTGAGTCAGTTGCTGTAAGACCACATTGAGATCCCACTCAGTGGCTGGTGGACGAATAGGAGGCTTGAGCAGAAGCAGGCCTCTCAGGAAGCGAGACACCAGAGGGTGGCCCGAGAGGGATTGTCCATCCACCAACGAGTGGTGAGCAGAGAGGGCACTGAGGTGGACCCGGACAGAGTTGGACTGAAGTCCCAGGTTGGACAGGTGGAGCAGGTACAGCAGCACCACCGGGACCGAGCAGGAGAAGGGATCCTCCTGCTGTTGAGAACACCAAGTGGAAAACCTACGCCACTTCAGAGTATAGGCCTTCCGAGTGGAATGCTTTCAGGAGGCTAGCACCACCTCTTCAACCTCCTTTGGTAGGAGCAAGAACTACCCTTTCAGCAGCCAGGCTGTCAAATTGAGGGATTTGAGGTTGGGATGCAAGAGGGACCCCTGATCCTGAGTCAGAAGGTCGGGTTGCAGCCCCAGAGGAAGTAGAGCATCCACTGTCAACTGCAGAAGAAGGGGGAACCACGGCTGCCTGGGCCACTTGGGGGCTATCAGGATCACCGTGGCTCGGTCCTGCTGGGTTTTGAATAGAGTCTGGGCCACCAGAGGTGTGGGAGGAAACGCATACAGCAGGCCCTCTGACCAAGGGATCAGGAATGCATCTGCCGCTGCCCTGAGAGGATGCGGTTGTCTGGAACAGAACTTGGATAGTGGACTGGCAAAAAGATCCATGGTTGGAAGTCCCCACTTCAGAAAGATCTGTTGGACTACCCGAGGATCCAACTGCCATTTGTGAGGTTGCAGAAGTCTGCTTAGCCTGTCCGCCAGGTAGTTTTCCTGGCCTGGGAGGTAGACCGCCTTGAGGGTCATGCCTTGAGTGATAGCCCAAGAGCAGAGAGCTTGTGCTTCCAGGCACAGGAGGCGGGATCCTGTGCCTCCTTGCTTGTTCACATAGAACATAGCCACCTGGTTGTCCGTCTGAATTAGGACAGACTGGTGAGAGAGAACCGGAGAGAAAGTCCGTAAGGCTAGTCAAATGGCTCTCAATTCCAACAGGTTGATCTGCTGGGCGGTCTCCCACGGAGACCACAGGCCTTGGGTGCAGGTCCCCTGGCAATGTGCCCCCCAGCCTTGCAGGGAAGCATCGGTTGTCAGTACGTGAGTGTGTGGGGAGGCCCGAAAATGAACTCCCCCGACCAGGTTTGGGAGATGCCTCCACCAGCGTAAGGAGTCCACCAAGAGTTTGGACACCTTTATCCTGTCTGACAACTTCCCTGTGGCCTGTACCAACTGTGCCCTGAGGCACCACTGAGCCGGCCTCATGTGCAGACGGGCATTTGGGGTGACATGCACTGTGGAAGCCATGTGACCTAAGAGCCGGAGGAAGTGTCTGGCAGAGACCAGAGAGTTCGTCTGAAACTGGCCGGCCAACTTCATCAGTCTGTGAGCTCTGTCCACAGGCAAATAGGCCTTTGCATGGATGGTATCCAATCTTGCCCCTATGAACTCCACGTCCTGTGAGGGGACTAATGTGGACTTTGGGAAGTTTATAACGAACCCCAGGTGATGAAGCAGGGATATGGTTCGGAAGGTGGCTTGCCTGGCCTCTTGTGGAGACTGGCCCCTGATAAGCCAGTCGTCCAGGTAAGGGAACCCAAAGATCCCCTGGTTCCTGAGGTAGGCCGCAACCACCGCCAGGCATTTGTAAAAACCCTGGGGGCGAAGGTGAGGCCAAAGGGAAGCACTCTGTACTGGAAGTGGTTCCCTCCAACCACAAATCTGAGGTATTGCCTGTGACTTGGATGGATGAGGATGTGAGTATAAGCATTGTCATGCAGCGAGGGCTGATGAGAGCCCAGTTGAGAGAGAAAAAGATGTTTTTCACAGAGGAAAAGACTTGCAATATTCCCAGGAACCAGCTAGAGGGAGCAAGAGTGTCTTCAGGAAGACTGAGGAGCCACGCCCAGCTGGTCACGAGGAAATGCTAACCAGCTTCCAATCCTCGAAGGCAGGAGGGCTTCATAAGGGGAGTGTGGAAGACTGGAAGAGAGGAAGGAGAAGAGGCAGAAGGAGCACCAGCAGAAGCAGCAGCCCAAGCGGAAGCAAGGGGAGAATCACTGGCAGCACAGAGAGTGAGAGGTGGAAGTGGAAACCTGACTACTCTAGTGCTAGAGGATTCCCAAGAGGGAGAGGTGATTTCCCAGGAGCTGAGGAAGGACCTAAGGAGGTGTCAGCTCAAGCCAAACCGAGAGCTGTTTGCCCTCAGAGGCAAAAGCACTGCTGTAACTGCAACCCTAAGCCAAACAAGAATCAGCTGGAGAAGCCAAGCCACCCTGAGTCAGAAAGCCAGAAGCTGGGCTTGTACAGAGGCAGGCCTTCCCCAGGAGAAGGAAGTCAAAGGCTACAGGGTAAGCCTAACCTGCATAGAAAAGGATTTCACCAAGCTGCTGCCTGGGAAAGGCAGGCAGTAAAAGAAAGCCGGTTACTGGAGGATTGCTGCCATACAAGGTATGAGAAATGTATGCCTGATAAGAAAGCTGTGAATGTTAAAAGCTATGATAAAGCGGCTAGAAAACCTCTAAAGAAAGAGGATACGTTAAAGCAGGGGTCTCAAACACGCGGCCCGCGGGCCGAGAGACCTTTGTGCGGCCCGCGATACACAGGGGAAAAAAAAAAACCCGGCTTCTGCTGCCGCGGCAGAATCAACTGTCCCGCGGCCCCTTCCCATCTGCCCGGCAATAGCAGCAATACCGCATGTCCCGCGGCCCCCCCCCCCCCGATCCCTTCCTGCTTGCCTGTCAGTTCTTCTCTGCTTCGGCTGTCAGAGCCGCGAAGGGAGAGCTTCTCCCTCGCGACTCTGTTAAGCTCGCCGGGGCAGATGGGAAATTTCCCATAAGCCCCAGCGGGCTTAACAGAGTCACGAGGGAGAAGCTCTCCCTTCGCGGCTCTGAAAGCCGAAGCAGAGAAGAACTGACAGGCGGGGGGGGGGGGGGGCCGCGGGACATGCGGTATTGCTGCTACCGCCGCGGCAGCGGCAGGAGCAGCCGCCAGCTATTTCCTAAAAGTTTAAGTTTCCCGGGAGGGGGGCGAGCAGGATTGATGTGGGCTGCTGGGGGGGGGGGAGCAGGATTGATGTGGGCAGGTGGAGGCGGGAGCAGGACTTGATGAGGCCTGCTGGGGGGGGGAGCAGGAATTGAGGTGGGCTGCTGGGGGGGGGAGCAGGACTTGATGTGGGTTGCTGGGGGGGGAGCAGGATTGATGTGGGCTGCTGGGGGGGAGCAGGATTGATGTGGGCTGCTGGGGGGGGGAGCAGGACTTGATGTGGGCTGCTGGGGGGGGGAGCAGGACATTATGTGGGCTGCTGGGGGGGGGAGCAGGATTGATGTGGGCTGCTGGAGGGGGGAGCAGGACTTGATGTGGGCTGCTGGGGGGGTAGGACTGGAAATGGGGTGATGGGGGGATAGTACTGGTAATGGACAGATGGGGGTTAGGACTGGAGGTGGTCTGATTGGGGGCTAAGAATGAAGATGGGGCGATGGAAGGGTTAGGCCTGGAAGTGGGCTGTTGGAGGGCTTAGGACCGATAATGGGCTATGGGGGGGTGGGGCTAGAACTGGTAATGGACTGGGGGGGGGGTTGCTATGACTGGAAATGGGTCGAGTAGAAGGGGGAGCTTGAACTGCAAATAGCTGATGGGGACAGGGTCTTGGAATGGTAATGGGCTGATGGGGAGGGGGGCTTGGAAAGGAAATGGGCTGTGAGGGGAGGGAGCTAGGACTGGAAATGGGCTGATGATGCGGGGACTAGAAGGGAGCGGATGCTGGGTGGGGCAGGAGCTAGAAGGGAGTTGATGTTGGGGGACGATTAGAATGGGATGGGGCTGGGAGAGTGAAATGGAGAGGGGAAATATATTTTGTGTGGGAGGGAAGAAAAATCTACAATTGGCCGGGTATTGGGAGAGTAAGTGGGGATTGAGGATGGAGGGGTAAAATTTGAGTGGATGAAATAGGAATGAGGAAAGAGCAAAAGGAGAATGATTAGTATGTTAAAGCAGATGTAGAGAGAATGGAAAAAAACTGGGAAAGAAGAAAGGACAAATGGACAGCAGACGATGGAGAGTTAGCAGAAGACACAAAGAAACCAGAAGAAAGTGGCTGGAACAATTGCAACTGAAAAAAAAATGCACAAAAGGTAGAAAAATATCTCTTTATTTTGAATTTATTAACTGAAATATGTCAGCTCTTGGAAATGTGCATCTTTAACGTCTGCACTTTATTTAATACAAGAGGAAATCAATGTATAGTTTTATTTCTACAGTGTTGTACATTCTAAGTTTGGCTTTTGGGGTTCCCAGTTTAATTGTCTTCCTGTTTCTAAATTGTGATTCCTTGTTTGGTGATGGTGTATGTTCTGCATGTGTAACTGAGCTGAGGTATTCTGTTTATGTAATTCCTATTTGACATTGCCACTTGTTCTCTTTCCCGAGTAGGTCATGTATTGTTATTCTCTGAAATGTGTTGATTTAATATTTGCAGTGTTGCCTTTTGATAGTTAGGGTATGGTGCTTTGTGAGTCCTGGTAGTGCTGTTAGGACATGGCAGGTTTGCTATGGGTTCTAAATGAGCAGTGTTTCTAGTAGTTCCTAATGTGCCTGGCGGTTGGCACTGGTTTATAGTAATGTAGAAATCTTTTAGTCTTTCTTTATCCATACACTCATTAAGAGGCATGTTTACTCAAAGTTACTGTATGGTAACATTATGCAAATATTTATGCAAATGATGCCCTTATGCAAATGATGCCCTTATGCAAATGAGGCCTGCGTCTTGTGCGGCCCCCGGGTTACTCTACAAGTCCTCATTTGGCCCTCAAAGCAATTTGAGTTTGAGACCCCTGCGTTAAAGCCTAATACAGCACGTGGCCGACGCCCTAGGCTAGGCCAAGGACATTGGGAACTGCTACAGAAAATATACAAAACCCCTGAATGTGTTTTACAAGAAACCAGGGATATAGAATCAGAGCTTTCTGATATCGAGCCAATGCAAGTGGAACTGGCAGGAGATTTATCTGACCATGAGATGGACTGTACACTTTGTATTTCTGAAAGTTTAGAGTCACTGCCAGACTTGTGATTGGGTGAATTGCCAGCAGAGCATTCTTTGTTTGAGCACCTCCATTCCTGTGAAGTATAACAGTTTTGCTTTGAACCCTGAGTTTGTTTTCTACCTGAATTAAGGACATTTGCTTTAAAGTTGTAACCCACTATTTAGAACAACTGTGAAAAGGGAAATAAAAGCCTTATTGATTCCCACCACTCAGCTTGATTGTTTCATTGAAGATTGGAGCAAAGCAACTACAAGGACCAAGAGCCATTTGGGCCTTTAGAAGACTCTCCAATCTTAACCTTATATTTTTGTGTCGCACCTGCCCTGGCATCCACTGGCCACCAGGGAAGTGTTGCTGACAGCATCCTTCAGGTCTAAGGAGCATAGCCAATCTCCCTGCTGGAGGTAGGGCAGTAATATTCCAAGGGTAAGCATCTTGAACTTTTCCCTCTCCAGAAACTTGTTCAGATTTCTCAGGTCTAGGATGGGTCTGAGGCCTCCTGTTCTCTTTGGTACCAGGAAGTAGAAGCCTTGCCCTTCCAGGTGGTGAGGCACCGGTTCCACCGCCTGGTACTGTAACAGACCTTTTAACTCCTGAATCAGTAAGTTTCTGTGCAGAGGGGGTCTTGGAGGCTCCCCTGGAAAGTAGGAGGGGGGGGTATCTGGGTGAAGTGAAGCAGATAGCCCCTCTCGATGATGCTTAACACCCAAGTATCCCCTGTGATGGCTGGCCACCTGACTGCGTACAGGGTCAGCCGACTTCCCGTGTCCTGGAGCGGAGGAGAGGCTATGCTGGCATTGTCAAAAACTCCCTCCCTGCTGAGCAGGAGCCAGAGTAGGAGGCTTGGGAGCCTTCTGCCTACGGGGACCATGACCCTGCCCCTTGGCCTGCTGACCCTGTTGGGGAGCTGCAGAGGCCTGTTAGTGAGGGTAGGTTTTGTAGGCAGTGGTCTTCCTCGGCTAAAAGGCCTTTTTCCCCGAGCCCTTCTTCTTCTGAGAAGGGGCAGAGGTTTTCCTGGACAGCCTCGCTCGGGTAAGAGTCTCGGTCTCGGGTTCTGCAGCCTTTTCAGCCATGGGCTTGCCAAAGAGGTTTTCACCTCGACAAGGGACATCGACCAACTTGTCCTGTACCCATGGCTCGAGGTCCAAGGATTGTAGCCAGGCCTGGCGGCGTGCACCGATGCCGGCCCCTGCTACTCGGGCCGAAGCCTCAAATCCATCGTAGGCTGCTCAAGATATAAACTTCGAGCACTCCTGAAGACCAGAAGACAAGGCCTTGAACCTCTGCAAAGGTTCCTCGGACAGACCAGCAGAGAACCCGGCAATCTCCTTTGCCAGGTCTCGAAGGTACATGCCCATGTACAGCTGGTAGGTCTGGACATGGCAAGCAAGCATAGAGCCCTGGAAGCACTTTCTACCAAGGGCATCCAGGTTCTGGGCTTCTCTGCCGGGAGGCACCGAGGAGTGCATCTTCTGACTCGTCAGGCGATACATGGCCGATTCCACAACCATGGAGTGGTGCGGTAGCTGTGCCTTTTGAAACCCGGGGCTCTTGCGGACTCGATAGATGGAATCGACCCACTTGCTTAGAACCTGCATCGAGGCCGGCGCCTCCCACATGCGGAAGAGCAACCGCTCCAGCATTGGAGGAACCGGGACAGTAAAGGCCTCCTTGGGAGGAGAGTCATACTGCAGAGCCTCGAGCTACTCGGCTCGAGGCTCCTCCTCGGGGTCCGCAGGGAATGCCAATGCTTTGGCCATGTCCCTTACGAAATCCGAGAACCTGGTATCCTCCGGGGGGGGGGGGGGGGGAACCTTGTCCGAGGCTCGAATCCCGGTGAGTCCGAAGGGATGCACCGAGTCCGAAAGGTGTCAGGGGACTCCTCCTCCTCCGTCTCCCACGCCAATTCCTCCGAGGAGGAATCGAGCGGCTCCGAGTGGGCGGGCACCGACGCCATCCACCCCGACGCCGAGGGTACCGGCATCGACGACCTCGGTCCCGAACGGGAGGCCGAGGGTGACCTTGGCCGAGGATCGACTCGAGTTCGCATGGTCTCGAGGAACGGCTCGGCCTCCAGGGTCGACTTGGACGTCGAGGCCCCGGTGGTCGGGGCAGATGCGCCGGTGAGACCGGCGATCAGCACCCGCTGCTGTTCCATGAAGGCAGAAAATCTGCTCTCCAAGGCCGTCAACCTGAGTCCAAGCTCAGGAGACCCAGCAGCCTCCGGACTCGGGCCCCGACGGCGGCTCCCCCGGAGGAGAGTCCACGAGGACTACAGTACTCACGTGACTCGGGGCCTCCGACTCTACAGGAGAATGCTTTGCAGGCTTCTCCGACTCTGAAGACCCGGGACGGCGATCGGGGCTATGCGACCTGGCCCTCGAGGAGCCAAGAGCATCCACCGATGCCGCCCTCGTGGGTTTCTTCTTCCTTCGATGCTCCCTCGAGGGGGACTCCCTTTCAGAGGAGCCCCGACGATGCTCGGGGTCAGACTCCCGAGACGTCGAGGCCTCTGACGAAGTCCGGACCCGTCCAGAGGCAGACTCGGAGAAGATCCTCTCACGCTGGTGCTGACGGCTCCGTAATGCCTTGGAAGACATTTTGCCACAAGGGCTACAGACCGTAGAATCATTGTCTGGCCCCAGGCACCGGAGGCAGCAGACATGTGTGTCAGTGAGAGACATGAGTTTCTTGCACCGATTACACTTCTTAAAGGCACTGGCAGCCATCGGGGGAAAAAGGGCCCCTGCAAGATCAAAAAATTGGGCTGCCAGGGAAAAGAAAAGAGGCACGAACGCAGTCTCTAAGGACAAAAACCGAAAAGAGATGTCCGGGCTCGGCACCGGCATACCGAGTCCAGGCGGGAAAGGAACCGACGTCGAACCGAAGAAAAAACTCGACCAAACGCAGAAAAATCAACTTTTTTCACGGGTGACAAGGACAGGCGCCCGTAGGGCTCCGCAGAAAAAAGAAGACTGAGCAAGATGGCACCTTTGGGAAGGAAGGGGACCGCGCATGCGTGGCTGCATTCCCAAAGGCTTTCTTTCAAAGCTGGGGAAATGCTCCGCATGGGGGCTCCGTCGGCGCCGACGTCACCCATATGTGAGGACTGACTTCCTGCTTGGTCCTGGAGAAAGCACAGTTACTTACCTGTAACAGGTGATCTCTGGGAACAGCAGGAATAAGTCTTCACATATGGGTACGTTGGTACCGACGGAGTCTGCGCGGGAACGCTTCCCAGCGTGTAAAGAGCTTTAGGAAGCATCCCACCACGCCTGCGTGCTGCCTTCCCGCCTTACCCAACTGCCTCTCCTCAGTTAAGTTTTAAAGCTGAGACAAAGAGAGAGAGAGAGGAAAGGAAAGATAGATAGAGATACAACTCCTGGGGAGGTGGGTGGGTTGTGAAGACTTATTCCTGCTGTTCCCAGAGATCACCTGTTATAGGTAAGTAACTGTGCTATCTCCAGGAACAAGCAGGAATGAGTCTTCACATATGGGGACTTCCAAGCTGAGATGCCTGGAGTCCCAGCATGTTAGAGGTTGGAACATGCTATCCTGCACAACACCAGGCATCCTGAGGATGGAGGGTAGGAGTTGAAGAAAGAAAGGTGCTGTGGAACAGCTAACCTACCATAGGACTGCAGGAAAGGAGTCCATGTGTGGATGATAATTTATTTATTTATTTATTTATTTTATTTATTACAGTTTTTTATATACCGCGCTATTTACAATCAGCGCGGTTCACAGATAAACAAAGACCAGAACAACAGGCTGCTCGGTTTTACATAAAACAGGACGATAACTTGGATTCGATAAACTTGAATAATATGGGGGTAAAACTATATACATAGAATGTTGGTCTGTTAATTTTGATAACATGAAAGGGATTTATGAGATGTTGCTTGTGGGGAAGCTTTATGTAGGGTAGTATTTGATGAATAAGTTATGCTTGAGGGCCTTTCTGAATTGGCATATGTTAGTTATGGCACGAATTTCGGGTGGTAGGGAGTTCCAGTGTTTTGGGGCACAGAACATGAAGGCTCTGTTCGCTGTTGATCGGCTACACGTTGTTATGGCCTTCGGTGTTATTAGGGTGTTTATTGCTATATGTCTTCTGGATCTTGTTGGTGGTAGTGTTTGTGTGAGATCAATTATTGCGTTTGCAGATACACCGTGGATGGCCTTGTATGTTAGGACTAGGGTTTTGAATTCGAGTCTGCCTTGTATCGGGAGCCAGTGAAGCTGTTTGAGGATTGGTGTTACATGATCACTCCTGGCAGCTCCTTGTAGAATCCTTGCAGCAGTATTCATGGCAAGTTGAAGAGAGCTTAGGGTGGATTGTGGGAGACCTTGTAGAATTGAGTTGGCGAAATCAAAATGCGGCAAAATGAGTGCTTGGAAGATGGTTCTAAAATCATCTGGGTCAAGTAATGAGCGAAGATGCCTGAGTGTGCGTATTTTGAAGTATACAGCTTTTGTAATATTGTTTACATGTGTTTTCAAATTGAGACGTTGGTCCAGCGTGACTCCAAGGTATCTTATTGTTTCTTTTGTGGCTAGATCCGCTCCTTTCACACTTATATGTGATGGTGGAATGAAGTTGGGGTCTCGCGTAACAAAGAGAACCTCAGTTTTCTTGTGTTGGATGCGGAGGTTCTGTGAGAGAAGCCATTCCGATACTGCATTAAAGCAGTTTATTATGGGCAGTAGGTCTAATTGCCTTGTAGAAAATGGCATATAAAGTAGGATATCATCTGCGTAAATCATACATTTCACGTTGAATGATCTGATGATATTGCAGATAGGCTGCATGTAGATGTTAAACATGATTGTCATCAATGATATTGCAAAAAAATAAATTGCAATGGGGACCTCCCCTAACAGGACTTTAGAGAAGTATGGAGGTTCATGGGATCTACTGGGGAACCCAGTAGAGGAACCTCAAGAAGGACCTCACTATAGTGGAGGTAGGAAACCTGTAGAGAAAAATAATGGAGGTCAGAATCCTGAAAGGGAACAGGGAACCCCAGTAGGAAAACCTGGGGTAGTACAAAAATGGTGGGCCTTCAGCAGAAGGCTTTATGATAAAAACCCAACTCTTTTGGCAAAAGAGTGACTCACTCTTAGGAACAAAAGAGAAAAGCTAACCGATTTGGACAAACAGGCTCAGTCCTTGTGGGGAGAAGGGGTATGGGAACTTCTTGTATCCCAAAAGAAAGGACAACGCCGGGGGTGTTAGCCTGTGAGTAACTGAAGATCCGCAATATCTCTCCTAACTGATGTAAGCTGGGAGAGATATTGGACATGGAGAGCTTCAGGGATACCTAAACCTTAGGGTTATGGTAGGTGTTAACTATCACCAAGTGGTTGTGAGTGTAGGATCCCAAAACATGCTGGATAGCATAGTATGGGTAAAAACCCTTCTGTCAGAATCATATGGCTATATGAGCCTGGACAGTCAGGTAGATAAAGCAGAATACATATCTACCGATAGTAGAATATCTCGACATATATCTATATGTTATATATATATAAATATATATATATATATATATATATATATATATATAACATATAGATATATGAGAATATATCTATAGTGAGATATGAAGGGCATAAAAACTCACACATGATAGACATTGACATCTGTAAGATGTGTGCTATAGGTATGAATATATATATATATATATATATATATATACCTCTATATGGAAGTCTGCAAGAAGCAGACAGAAATATGTCCACAAGGCATTCACATAGGAAAAAAGTGGAGAGAAAAGATTCATCTAAGAACAAGAAGGTGGAACCTACTTGAGAAGACATATAGAGAATCAATTCCCACTGGTTATGGCTACAGGGATGCTAGGTAGTAGAATAACCAGGATGGTTACGTGAAAAGCAGAGGATGATATTAGTCAGCAGCCTGCAAGTCCTGAGTATTTTAGAACTCTAGCATGGTAAGTGAACAGAAGACGCATAGGAATGAGATACCATGGTGACCTGCTTAAGGGCAAAAAGGTATCATGCATTCTTACCATGAGGACGAGCTGGAAGGAGGAAACATATTCCCTATTGGAAATACTATGGACCAAGAAGAGAATTAGCAACTCCTTAAGCTTTCACGTAAGAGTAGGCCTATGTGCGTTATAGTAAAAAAGGAGAACTTTTCTAGTCATGGAAGATAGGACTGAAAAAAGCCTTTTTCAACCATCTAGTATAGTTGTTGGAGAAAAAAAAAACCATGCTCTCTAGCAAGGGCCCATAGTGGAGAGCTTCTCTGTAGAATTGCAGAGAGCATTAGGCAGGAGAATGAGGAGATAGAACTGGTCGCAGAAAAACCAGTAGCTATGTGAACTATGCTGCCAAACCCATGGGAATGGAGATGGTAGAAAGAGAAGACAATCCAACAAGTTTGTAGTGAAACATTTTCCAAGACAGATGAGAGCACTGACTTGGAGTCACTACTAAGACTAGACAGAATGTTATTGGAGGACAAATCTGGTTACTGGTGGACAAGAACCAGTGGTCGAAACATAAAGGCTCCTGCATTGGTAGCTGCTTGCCAGACAGCAGAAGAATGGTACTGTTGAAAAACAGAAAGAACAGACAAAACCAGAGTAGAAACTCTGGAGGTGTCTGATGAACTGCTGCAAAGCAAGATTGAAAAAGAGGAGTGACTCAGAAAAGAGAACTCCGCACTAGAAAAGAAAGAAAATTTGGAGAGGCTGAAGAAAAGCCCTCCAGTGAGCAATACCACTCTTACAGAAGAAAACCCTGGTAAGAGGGTAAAGAAAATGGAGCTGAAGAAACCTTACAATAGTAAGTTAACTGAAGGAAAGGAGACATGCTGGCAAAGGAAACTATCATTTGATAGTGGATGGACCTCTTTCCCTAGAAGGAAAAGAGGAGAACCCTGTGACCTAGAAGCATGAACATCCAGACAGCTCATAGAGAAAAGATGGATGTCTTTCGGGAAGAGATCCATGTTAGGATTTAGAATGACAGCAGTGGATTGTCTCTATTGAGAAGAAACAACTGCAGATTGTAATTCCCAGAGTCACAAGCATCTGATGGGTTGATTAGAAACCCTGTGGTTGCTGGGTTTGCTAAGCCTGGTGAGAGGTTGAACCCTGCAGACCAGGACGATGCTTCCCCTGTTTGGGAACATCTGTAGGATGGGCAGAAGATGCATAAAACCTTCTTCTCCTATGGGAAGACGGTTTGGCAGGACATTTCCTATCTACTGGGACAGAAGAAGGTCCAGAAGAGCCCCTAGGAACAGGTAAGTCAGTGGAAAGCTGAGTAACCTGACGTAAAGACTCCTTGTTGAAAAGATTATCTCCAGTGCAAGGAGTATGTCTTAGTCTGTGTTGTGCCCATTTGTCCAAGCCTGAAGCTTGAAGCCAGGCTCTATGTCGTGCCCCTATAGTTATAGGATGCTAACAGACTCAAAAGAGTCTAGGGAAGCACGAGTAAGAAACCAAGAGATATTCTGGAGATGCTTGAGCAGTGAAGAGTAGTCTGCACTCCTGGACTCTGGAAGGGAAGAAGTCAAAAGATGTAATTGCTTTGTGACCTCCTCAAGAGATAAGACTCATATAGAAAATATATGAGAGAATTCTTGCAGAAAGCATAGATGTCTGGAAGGTTTGACGTCCAAAGTCATCAAGCATCCTAGATTCACGACCTGGCGGATAAGAAGAGTGCTTTTTCTTGCTCTTTACCCGCCTCAATGCTGATGGAATGATGAGGAAGTTGAGTCTTTTGAAACCCTGGAGAGGGGGGCACCTGATATAAGAGATCAGTTGCTCTGGAAGGTGGGGGTACCCTTAAAGGTGTTTCCCACATTCCTAGGAGATCCTGCAAGGAATGATGCAAAGGAAGCATTATGTTCTCCTTTGCTTTGGTAGAAAGAGAGGCCTGTGCAGGATCATGTCCTGGGATAGGAATGGCAAGAGATCTTGCTATATCCCGGAGGACACTCTGAAAAGAGGGTTCCCCAATAGGAATTTCCCTTGGACAGGTTAGATCCGAAGAACTAGCCTGAGCACCGACAGAGCTATCCAGATATATAGGAATAGAAGATCCTGCACAGTGCAATGTGGAATGCTTAAAGGATGGTCGCCGGTACTGACTGTCAGGAGCAGTGACCGACATTACCACATTGTCCATGCCAGGTATCGACTCCAAGCTTGGCATAGAAGGGAGCGATCCTGTTGAAAAAAGCATGTCAGGAGTTGACCACGATGGTACTGTGGATACCGGTACTGATGTCGATACCGGTACCGATGTCAGAGTCGAGCCCGACAAGACATCGAAGCAGTCATCGGAGACCGTTCAATTGGTACCGAGGCAACCGAAAACGTCCGGGTGCTATCCTCGGTACCGAGCCACCGGTATCAGTCGGTGTTGGTACCAAATGATATTGGTACAGAGTTTTCCAGACTAGAGAGCGATTCTAAACTGGGCATCGAAGACACCGACCGTAAGGGTAATGAGGACATCGGCACCGACTTCGGTACCGTGCCTGATACCGGTGAATGAAGGTCAACCCGTGGCAACTCAGTGGGCCTTGAGGGAACCGAGAGTTGCGGATCCGAATTATTGGAACCGAGCCTTTGGTACCGCCCGGAGCCGGTACCAAGGCGAGTCGGTACCCAGTCCTCCAGACTGGAGATTGATTCCAGACTCGGCATCGAAGGAAGCGAGGCTATCGATGCACGTCTGGAGGGTACCGACATCGGTGGTAGTATCGGTGTTGGTACCGATAATGGAAGGTCAGTCTGGAGAGTATCCACCGGTCCCGAAGGCACCGAGGACGCCAGATAACCATCCCTGGTGAGGAGTGTTTCATCCAACACCAGTGCCGATGTCGGGGTATCGGTACCGCTCAAAGTGGATGCCACCACCAGACACGGCTTAGGTATGTTCTGTGAGGGGTGAACCCCAGGAACAACCTGAAACCCCTCAAATGCTTTGGAGACCGAAGACTCCCGCTGGGGTTTTGAAGCCAGTGGGCCCTCGAGGGCAAGGCCGGAGCCGTCTACATGCTGTGCATGAGACCTACCACTCGAGGGCTGGCTAGTCTTAACAGACTGTTTGTGGGTTACCTGATGCTGTGTAGAAGAAGAAAGGGATGGTGCCCCGAAGCTGGAGGGAAACCGTGTATCGAGGGAACCCCGATATTGAAAACTTCTTCTCACCAAACTGTTGTCAAGACCCAAGCAGGTTAGACACCGATTTCGAGGGTCTAAAAATAAAGTTGTACCGCCACAGTGTGAACATTTCTTGGAGAAAGTGGCTGGCGGTTCCATGAAAGAAAAAGAAGAGGCCTAAAAGGCCTAAGATACCGTGAGACACTATGAAGAAATATATTCCTTGAAGAAGGAAGATTTTAAAGGAAAAGAAAAGAAAACACCGGCGGTACCGGTGGCGTCGGGAAGACAGCCGCGACCACAAGAAAAATAAAGAAATAAAACAAGAATTTTCTGCGGTGACAGGAGGACGTCCTGCCGGCTCCACGGAAAAACGAAAACTGAGGAGAGGCAGTTGGGAAAGGCGGGAAGGCAGCACGCAGGCGTGGTGGGATGCTTCCAAAAGCTCTTTGATTGGACGCTGGGAAGTGTTCCCGCGCAGACTCCGTCGGTACCGACCTACCCATATGTGAAGACTCATTCCTGCTTGTTCCTGGAGATACAACAATACAATAATTTCTTACCTCTGGGAAAGCCAATGTGTAGTTCCTCAACAAAAATAAGTTATAGACATTTTTCAGGTAGCACTGCAATGAACAACTATTTTCTAGAACAATATTTTTCTAAAGATTATAATACTTATATTTTTCCACAGTCCATTTTTTGAAAAATGCTCAATTACATAGCTGAATAGTTACAGCAATAATGAAACATCCTCACAATTACTAAAGAGGAATGGAGAAGGCAAATGGAATAATTTACAAACCAGTTTCTGCTGAAGGACATCTTACCTTCCAGGATCTCAGTCTTTTCAATTTTATTTGAATCACCTATGCGCTGCAATAATTCAAGTTCCTTTTCTACTTTTACTTTCTCCAAGGGCTCAGGAATGAGGGAAACAAGCTCATTCTCTCGCTCAGCATCTCTCGCCACCTTTGGTTCACTGCGTTTTTGCTCCATTAAGGGAGGAATATCAGAAATTCTCTCTCTCTCAGAATTTTCCAGAACTTGTCTCTCTCTTTCCCTTTCCAAGTCTCTCCTCCTTTCCCTTTCCCTTTCTCTGATTCGGTCTCGGTCCCTGTTTCTTGACCAGTCTTTGTCTACATCTCTGTCCCATTCTCTCTGTCTTCCATCCCTCCTTTCTCGCTCTCTCTCTCGGTCATGTTCATGTCGATCCCGTTCTGAGAGCCTCTCCCGGCTATCAAATGATCCAGACCTTGAATGTCTTTGACGATCGGACTCTGGAGAACTTCTTCTTGAACTGTGGCTTCTTGAGTCTTGACGATCTGGAGAAATGTTTTAAAGCATAACTGATCAGCGAATGCGTTTTACAGCTTAAAAAAACACTATTAACCAACCTTTATTAAGATAAGTGCTTAAACATTCCTAATCTTTTCTTACATAGAAAAAGAAAACATTTTATTGCATGCTACAAGTCAACTACACAGAGAACTGTGTGATCTCAAAAGTTCATATGCAACATTTTTTGATATGCTGGTCAAATATAAAGGTAAAATTTTCTCCAGGACTACGGTTCTACACAAGAAATTTGGATAGACCAGTTAACTAAAAGGTGGCACGGATAAGGCACTGATCCTAACTAACCCAGTCACTTTGGATAGGCAGGGCCATATTACAGCTATGTGCCTAAAAATCAAGAAAACTATAAAAGCATTCAGAAATATGTCTCTCCAATAACTCTTAAGGCATTTATAATTTGCCTACTGGTATCTTTTTGATAACTTGTTTACCCCTAATGATGGTCATCTGAATACCATGCTGATAAAGGTATACATTAATATATTTTGTGCATATATATTTATGTTTCAACAGGATCTGCTACCTTAAGGAATACCAAGTTTTTTCTCAAGGGACTGATGGGAGTGGGGTGGTACCTCCACATCTTTTCCATCTAAATACTGAATAACTAGTTAGGAGGTGTTCACCTAACCATACAGGGGGTTATTTTAGAAGCCCTATTTGTGCTCTGAATGTCTGAAAACAGGCATATATATGTACAAAGCACCAAGACATCTCCAGATGCATTTTAGAAGCCGAGTCTGTGGACGTCCCCATCATGAGGGGAATGGTAAGGAAACACACAGAAGGTGAAGAGGAGACTGGCGGAATCAGGATCCAAAAGCAATCTCTAAAAACTGAGTTTTTAGCCTGGATTTGAACAGGGCCACAGATGGAGCCTGGCACACTGACTCAGGCAGTCTGTTCCAGGCATAAGGAGCAACAAATAGAAAGACCAAAGTCTGGAGTTGGCAGTGGACCAGAAGAGCAGAGTTCCCGATCAGAACAGTAGAGTTGTAGAATCGCTATGGATAGCAGCTATGAGTGTCACGCAATCAACAATGAGCCACCTGACTGAAGACCAAACACTTTTTAGGACAACTATACAGAGGGTCGCCATGAGTCGACATCAACTCAACGGCACTTAGCAACATGGATAGAAATTTCATGTAGAAAGGGAAAGGTAATGGCAGTGGAGGTGTACTACCATTCTCCAGGCCAGAAAGACAAGATGAATGACAAAATGCTAAAAAACCCCAAAAAACCCAGGGAAGCTAACAAAAGTTACAACACAGTAAAATGGGAGATTTCAATTACCCTGGTATCCACCAAGTCAATGTCATAGCAGGACATGCTAGGGAGATAAAGTTTCAAAATGATTGCTTCATGGAGCAGCTGGTTCAGGAACAGACACGAGGGGAAGCTATTTAAACTAGTCCTCAGCGGAATGCAGTGATATAACAGTGTTGGAGCTACTTGGCAACAATGATCATAACATGACCACATTTGATTTAATAAACAGAGGGAGGGCAGCAAGGAAATCTATAGCGCTAGCATTTAACTTTCAAAAGGAAGACTATAGCAAAATTAAAATGGTTAAGAAAAATCTAAAAGGAGCAGCTGTAAAGGTCAGAAGTTTACATCAGGACTGAGCATTGTTTAAAAAGACCATCTTGAAAACCTAGACCAGATGTATTCCATGCTTTAAGAAAGGTGGAAGGAAGGCTAGATCACCTGGAAAAAAATAGCGATAGTGAAATCAAATGACTCAGTTTTGAATAAAAAAGGAAACAGACTGGGATGCCTGAGATCTAAATGCTGCCAAAGCAGCAATGCACAAAAAAATAAAGCAAACTTGAAATGACCGAAAACTCTAGAAAAGGTACTAAAAGAACAAAAATGTGCAGCGACAGTGGCGACAAGACAGGAGAACGTAAATGGCGCCATCTTAAACGAGTCTGATAGAATAGCTGTAGCAGAATACAACTCCTCGGAGAGGTGGGAGGGATGTGAGGACTTATTCCTGCTGTCCATGGAAAACACCTGCTGCACGTGAGTAACTACATTTTCTCTATGGACAAGCAGGAATGAGTCCTCACGTATGGGCCTTAATAGCTACAGGCTATCGAAAACAGAGGAGAATGCAAACAAGCCCAACAGGGGCAACAATCCGTCTGCATAATGGCAACGGGCCTTAGCAGTCAAGAGACCAACTATGTACAATGTGAGTAATTCTCTCTTCCATTTTATCATTTTTGGTAGCCTGGACATAATAGAATGGATTCTAATTCCCGAATAGATTCCAGAGTACAGATTGGCCGAAGTTACTGTTGCGTTGGGAGTTCCCATCTAGACAGTAGTGAGATGTGAATATGTGGATAGAGGACCACATCGCAGCCCTGCAGATCTCTTCCATGGAGACTGAGCATAAGTTGGCCACCGACACAGCCATAGTTCTTTCACTGTGAGCTGTGACATGACCATCAAGACTCAGGCCTGCCTAGGCATAAGCGAAAAAGATGCAGTCTGCTAGTCAAATTAAAAGTGTGTTTGGAAATGGCAGCCCCTAGCTTGCTGCGGTCGAAAGAAACAAAAAGTCGGATGGACTCTCTATGGATTTTTGTCCACTCCAAATAGAAGGCCAAGGCTTGCTTGCAGTCCAACATGCAGCTTCCCCATTGTGGGCATGAGGTTTTTGGAAAAATGTTGGTAGAACAATTGAGTGATTAAGATGGAAATCAGATACCACTTTTGGAAGGAATTTAGGATAAGTACGGAAGACCGCTCTATTATGATGGAATTTCATGTAAGGCGGATGAACCACTAGAGCCCATTCTTTTCCTTGATGTCTATGCACCGCCAGCATCCATAGAAACATAGTATATGACAGCAGATAAAGACCAGTATGGTCCATCTAGTCTGCCCAGCAAGGCGCAAGAGTAGGTGCATTTGCCGCTCCATGCAGGTCATCTCTCCCCATGCCTTTGTTTAGGGGTGTACCCACCGCACCGTGTAGGTCACCCCTATTTGTTCAGATATAAGAGATAGTTATGCTTATTTTGATTTTATCGTGTTGCTATAAAAGGGATCCACTGTGTCTGTCCCATGCCATTTTGAATTCTGTCACGGTGTTTGCCCCACCACTTCCATCAGGGGGGCATTCCAAGCATCCACCACTCTTTCAGTGAAAAAGTATTTCCTGACATTGCCTTTCAGTTTACCCCCTTGCAACTTCATATTATGCCCTCTAGTTTTACAGCTTCCCCGTCTTTGGAAGAGGTTTGTTTGTCCATTAATACTCTTAAGTATTTAAAGGTCTGAATCATATCTCCCCTGTCTCTCTTCTCCTCCAGAGTGCACATATTTAGGTCTTCAAGTCTCTTCTCATAAGTCTTCTGACGCAGGCTCCAAATCAGTAGCTTTTGAAGCCATTGAAATGGATTGGACTTGTGAGCGCCAAAAAGTGATTTGTGGAGCGATGGGGGGAGAAGCGGTAGGTTCACCCCTAAACAAAGAAACAAAGATATGGGGAGGGGTGAAGACATGGGGAGGGGTGCACCACTAAGTAAAGACATGGGTAGGGGTGCACCTACTCCCTAAAAGACACGGGAAGGGGTGCACCTACTCCTGCCATATTGCTGGGCAGACTAGATGGACCATACTGGTCTTTATCTGCCGTCATTTACTATGTTACTATGTGCTGCTTCTCTCGACCTTCTATTCCTCTTTTTGTCGTCTGCAAACACAAATTACAAGAAGAGGGCTGATGATCGGATCCCAGGAACCAACTATGGGTATCCGTGGTGGATATGATCCTAGCACACTGGGAACACTTTTTGAACCTGCTGGACGGTTTCTGGGACATGTCATCTGGGACAACAGCCGCAGCAAAATCAAATGGCCTGATTTTTAATGAAGGGCCTCGGCCGGTGCACCGATGCCTAAGGGCCTGAGGTGCCGTGGAAAAAAGAAAGAAAAATTAAATGACCGAGAAGGACAAAAAACAAAAGGGAAAAGAGAAAAAACATGACGGAAGGCACTCGCTGAGTGAAATTGGAAGCGCAGGATCTCCCACAGCGGAAAAAAAATAATTACCAAGAAGAGAAGACTAGAATGCGTCTGTGGGGTTCTGCAGAAAAATGAAGACTGGTTTAAGATGGCACCATTATGGCAGGCAGGGAGGAGCAGCACAGGTGTGATGAAGTCTCCCAAAATCTTCCAATAGGAGCTGGGGAGCATTCCTATGCAGGCTCCATTGAAGGATATCACCCATACGTGAGGACTCATTCCTGCTTGTTCATGGAGAATTAATTTTACTGACATGTAACTGTAAGTATGTACATCTATGCAAATGTGTTTTTATAATGTAATATTTCTTAAGTCAAACTACTAAAATGAAGGATCAAAACTCTATCACTAGTTCTCAACCCATTCCTCAGCACACACCCAAACGGTCAAGTTTTCAGAATATCCACACTAAGTATGCATGAAATAGATTTGAATACAAGGAAAGTACTGCATGTCGATCTGTTTCATACATATTCATCCTTTATATCCTGAAGACCCAGTTAGTTGATGTGTCTCTAGGACCTGGTTGAGAACCATTGCTTCTATATAGAAAGTCAAGTATGGTTTAACGACATTATTACTAAAGGCTGATAATTTGTGATACATTTTCCTGTAACACAAGTCTTATATGCTAAAACCTAAGCAGCAGCAAAGTTCATGACTGTCATGGTATGTGCAAAACTCATCAATTTGGAGACACTGCCTCTTTTATCTCTGTTATGCTGTAACTGCTAGAGTCCTAGGTTTCTCTTAATCTGTTGATTCAAACAAATTCTAAGACGTTTTAAGCCAGTTACCTGAAGATGTGCTGCGACTTGGCTCTCCACGTTTCAGCTGATCAATTCGAGACTTTCGCTCCCCCACTGGTTCCATGCTTCTGTTTCTCTCTGGGTCCCTGGAGCTTCCATGCAGGAGCCTCTTTCTTGTGTTTTGATCATCCCCACTGCGATGGGTAGATTCATTGGATGGTGATCGCAGGCGACTTGATGTCCGACTCTGATTGCTCCCAATGCTGCTACTACGTTTCTGATCGGCAGGCTTGCGAGGGGAAGGCTCTTCTACTATTATGAGATGAGGCTCTATCTTTTCTCCCTTGGTTTTGTGTGGTTTCTTGAGTAACAACTCAGTACTCTGAGTTGGGGCAACAGACTCTGTGCGTTCAGGGACATCGTCATCTGACCAGTCACTGAAATTTGACTCTTCTTTTTTTGGTGGTGGCTCTGCTATAATTTTCTCAAGTACTGCCTCTACTGGCTCCTCTTTCTTTGGGGCTGCTACTACTACTGCTACTGCTACTGTTGCTGCCGTTACAGGTGTTACAAGCATTGATGGAGCTGTTGCAGGGGGAGTTCTTGGACCTTTCTTCTTTTTGCTGTAAGGGATTATTTCTTCTTCAGAAATATCAGAATCTCCCTTTGATCGTTTGCGTTTCTTCTCTAGATTTCTTTTCTTCTGACCCTTCTTTGGTGAAAAGACTTGAACTTCCTCTGGTGCAGGCTCAATGCTATGCTTTTCCACCACAATGTCCTCTTCCTTTTTCTTCTTTGTAGCTTTTTTCTGGGCTTTTGTCTTTTTCTTATCTTCATGCATTCGATCAGAAGTATCATTTTCTTCAGCCTGGTGAGGAACTGGTACCTCGAGTTCTTTTGGCTTTGAACTTTCCGTGGTGTCAACAAGGTGATCTCTGGTTTTATCAAGTGAAAGAACCCGCTCTTTTACTTCCTGCTCTTCGCAACGCCGGGAACTTTCTTTTCGCTCTGGCTTACGCTCTTCCTCTTTCCACCGGCTCTGCCTTTCTTCTGCAAGATGTGCTGGGCTAAGAGAGCGTGACTCCTGAGGCCGGACCACTTGACTCAACACTCTGTGTTTTTCATCTACAAAAAGAAGGATATCCTCACATTTTCAGCCAAACTGCATCACAAAGCATAAAAGGAGAGTATTAGTCTGCAATGCATGCCTTCGAGTCTTTTGTCTACTGATAGGTAAAAGAGCTAGATTTATTGAGAAATACTTTCAGATACAAACTAATATTAAATTTGATTTGATACATAAGTCACTAGCATCCACATCTGCAAATAGCTCATAACAGGGATACCATACAAACGTACAACACAGAGAGCAGTTTCAGCCCAAGGAACTGAAATTCAAAACCAGTAAAATATTTTAATGTTAAAAAAAAACAGCATGGAAGTCTGGAGCACAACAGATTATCAAGACTTCCATGCTGTTTTTTTTCTGCAGCCTATCTGCAAGAGGCTGCTCTTCTATACCAAAGCATTTACTTTTAAAGTGCAGGCTAAGTTTACATTTTTTTTTAGATCATCACAGACAGTGGGTGCTTTTAACAAATGGATTTTCTACATTATATTTGGTATCACAGTGAGGGGCACAGGGTTCTGCATTATCACCAGTTCTTTTCAGTATTTATTAACCCCCCTCCCTCTTGTTGTGTTTATTTGGAATTTTGAGTTACACCATCCATAATTTTGCTCATTTGGATTATCAGAATTCTGGTATGAGGAAGGTGAATTTATATCTGGATGCTGTTACTAAATGGCTGCACCTGCACTGGCTGAGACTCTAAATCAGAAGCTGTGTGGCTTAACCAGTGTAGAAGGCTGGTTAAAATGGATGTTACTAACTGTGGGCCTAGTCTCTCAAATTAAAGAATTGGTGGCAAGTTTAGGGCATAAAACTGGTTTTGCAGTTGTGCATGTCAGGTTTTATCTCAGCAGTAGTACAAGTGAGCATTTATGCCCTTAAGGCAGATTTGGCACCTTGGTCATATTCAGACTGAGAAGAATTTCCACAATGGTATATGCACTAATAGTAAATTGATTAAATTACTGCAATTCTTTATACCAAGATTGACAATTGGGAATTAAAAGCATATTCAATAGTTGCAGAATAAGGCAACTAGATTACTGACAGGCAACACAGAGACACCAAGCTTTTCCCTATTTTACAGGAGAATAGGTTACACAGGTACACTACCAAAAAACTGCCTCCAGTTTTGCAACCGATTCCTATAGATTTTGGGGTGCTGAATCCAGGAAAAATAGCCAAAATGTTCCATCACGTCACGTTTTCTTGCAAAATTAGATTTCTTACCCATATAAGGAATGTTCACATAATTTCTTTTTAGCCGACTGCAGTTTATTTTCTTGGCCCAAAATAGAGGTTGTAATGGTTAACTAACTAGAAACACTCCCTCATGATATTTTAGAGTGTTTTGTATTCATTTTATACATTAACAGGACAATTGGGAGGCGGGGGGCTAAATCCAGTACTCGCGCTGGCGCATGTTCTTTCCTGTTCGCCTCGCCTCGTTCGCTCGCTCAAACACGGTGGTTGCGACATGAACGTTCCTGTCAAATTTCAGTTTCTTCTAAGTTCATTATTACCTTTTGTTTGCTCAGTCGTAATCCAGCTTTATTCCGAAGTGGTTCACTACAGTTGTAGTTTGCAGTGCTGTGTATTTGTGATGGCTCACAGAGCCAGAGGTTGCGTCAACTCTCCGGACAGTTTTTGTTTTATTTGTGGGGAATATACCGTGAAAAAGCGGCAGAGGAACATTTCTGCATTTATTAAAAAAGTATATTTCGCCTATTTCGGTTTGAAGTTAGGCGATCAAGACAAACCGTGGGCTCCTCACAAATTGTGCAAGACATGTGAGGAAGATCTACGCTTATGGATGAAAGGTAAAAAACAAGCATTTCGTTTCGGAATACCTATGATGTGGCGTGAACAAAGAGACCACAGCAGTGACTGCTATTTTTGCTCTTGCATTGTGAAGGGATACAACTTAAAAAATAAGAACGTAATAAGTTACCCCAACCTTCCCTCAGCAATTAGGCCTATGCCTCATAGCAACGAAGTACCTGTGCCTGAACCACCAAAATCTTTGGATCATATTTGTGTGGACGGTTCTGATCATGATGAGACTCATCAGATGGCTTTTCCCGATGAGTCCAGTACTTCCGAGTTTGAAACTGAACCAGATCCGAAACCTGAACTTTTCTCTCAAGCTGAATTGAATGATTTAGTCCGGGATTTAGGACTCTCAAAAGATGCTGCCCAACTGCTAGGTTCTCGGCTTAAACAGAAAAATCTATTGTCACCAGGAACAACTTTTTATTGGTACCGCAACCGCGAGACACAATTTTTGAAGTATTTCAGCAAAGAGGAAGATTTGGTATTTTGCAACGATATATACGGAGTGATGGAAAAGTTTAAACTCAAGTATGATCCTGCTGAATGGCGGCTGTTCATTGATTCGTCAAAAGACAGCATAAAAGGTGTTCTTCTTCATAATGGCAACACATTCGCTTCAGTTCCTATTGCTCACTCTGTTATTCTCCAAGAAAAATACGAGAATTTGGCCCTGATTCTTCAGAAGATTCGTTATGATGAGCATAAGTGGATGATTTGTGGAGACTTTAAAATTCTATCCATGCTATTAGGGCAGCAATCCGGTTTCACCAAATATCCCTGCTTCCTTTGCTTGTGGGATAGCCGGGCCCGCGACCTACACTGGGGGAAAAAAGACTGGCCAATTCGGGAGTATTTGAGACCCGGTGAGAAAAATGTTCTTCATGAGAGCTTGGTACCTCGTGATAAAATTATATTACCACCTCTCCACATTAAGTTGGGTCTCATTAAGCAATTCATCAAGTCCCTTCCAAAAGATGGTGAGTGCTTTCGGTACCTTTGCTCAAAGTTCCCCCGACTTTCTGAAGCAAAGCTAAAGGAAGGAGTGTTTGTTGGCCCTGATATAAGGAAACTCATTTCAGATGGAGCATTCGCTGAAACGATGTCTGAGAAGGAAAAAGAAGCCTGGGATTCCTTCAAGGATGTTGTTCTCAAATTCTTGGGGAACAGGCGGGATGAGAACTATAAGGATATTGTTGCCAGGATGCTCAATGCCTTCAAAGAACAAGGCTGTAACATGAGCCTGAAAGTCCATTTCTTGCACTCCCATGTGAACTACTTTCCCGAAAACTTGGGGGCGTACAGTGAAGAACAAGGTGAAAGGTTTCACCAGGACATCAAGGACGCAGAGAGAAGGTACCAAGGAAGATGGAACACCACTATGATGGCTGATTTCTGCTGGTTGCTGCTGCGGGAAACCCCAGATGAAAAATACGCCAAGCAGCGCACCAAGAGAAGCATTCGGGGGAAGAAGAAACGGGCCCACCAGGAGATTGATTGACCCAAGAATGACTTTAAAATCTAAACTGTGTTGACAAATATTGTGTTTTTACTAAACTTTGAAATAAAAATTTGCTAGTTATTACCACAGTGTCGGATCTCATTTATTAGAATTTTATTTTCACACCATCGGGTGTTTGTCTTCATGTATTGCAATGGTGCGGTTTGCGTTTTCTATTCTTACATACATACCTGTACAACATTTTTTGCACATTTCTTTGCTTTGCTTTGTGTCTAATCTCGCTCTTATATGCTCAATGTTTGTGCACATGTATGTGGCTGTTTTAAGTGCAGACAATTTTGCTACCATCACAGTGTGTTTTGTTGACATTACTCTATTCTTATGTGCTGCCTTGTTACAATTTTCTTTATTCTTATTTGAATAACTACTAAACAATTAGTATAAAGAATTCATCCAAGAAACTTTTATCTCGATCGCACTCAATCTGAAACGTTCACCTCAAACTGCTAACCCAATGTAGCAAAAAATCTGTACGTGATGGAGCAAATTGGTTACCAGATTTGGATTCAGCGCACCAAAAAAACGTAAAAATCAATCGAAACATTAGAGGCAGTTTAAAAATTTTTTTTTTTTAGTGTACCTGTGTTATCTATTAAAAATAAGATTAAATTCTAAAATTTTGAACCTTGTTTACAAATATCTTCATCAGATTGGTTCTGTGTATCTTGCAGATCAATTAGTGCTCTAGGAATCTATGCATACTTTAAGATCTCAATCGAGCAAAATGTCCAGAGCAGAGGCTTACTTTCTAGTATGGAGGTGTGTATTAGGATTCCTTCTGCGCAGGAAATTCATTTAGTTTCTACATGCAGACAGAGCTGGGCAAGGCTCTTCAACGCTGGAATAATTTGCCTCTTAATTGGAAAACTGAGGACAACTATCTTCTGTTTAGATAAATCCGGAAACGTGGCTATTTCACCAATTTGACATAATTTGATTGATTTTTCCATGGGATTAGTTGGTGTATTTTAACTTTTGTATAATTTTCTTGTGTTCTAGCGTATTAATGATTAGTTTTATTATAGCTATGTAAATCTGTTTTTGTATTGTAAACAAAGGTGATTATAACTATATGAATTATATTTTGATATTATTTTATGTCCTCTGCTTTAAATCCTAGTAGTGGGGTAAAAAATGAATATAAATGTCTGTTTAAATTAAATTACAATAGTCTTGTCATTTACTTTTGGCATCTCTGCCTTTGGTTGTGGCTGTCAGCATTTATGAAAAAAATTGCTTTTTCCTTTTATGCATTGATTTATGGAACACTATTCCTTTGGAAAATTGCTCTGTTAAAAATCCTTTGTTGTTCTGGAAATGATTAGTGCCTAGTTATTTGAACTGAGCGAAATCATTGGGGTCTGTGACTGCAATTTGCATAACTGTTTTAATGGGAGAAGGGTTTTAGGTGGATGGAGTTGACAATGATGTATTATGTTTTTATTTGTATGCCACTTTAAAGTACTTTGGCAGAAAGTCAGTGATGAAATGTACCAAGGAGCAGCCCCGCAAACCCAGCACTGCCACTTTCTAAATGGTTCGCAGTAGCACATGGCGCTTTTGATGATTTCACTTCCAGTGTGTCCCCACGCACTAGAACAGACATCATAAATGACCCATACTGCTGCCTGTCAAAGGAGAAGTGCATTCTGAAAAAGTTAGTGGCAGTGGTGGGGCTTGCATGGCTATACCTGCTACCGTGTAAGGCAGGGGAGATGCCTCACCATTGAGGGGAAATGTAGCATTATTGGAGGCACAAGGGAAATGCAGCAGTGGAAGGGGAGGAGAGGTGATGCAGCACTGGTGGGGGAAGAAAGTGGAGACGCTGAGGGTAGGGGGTAGGCTGAGGGGACAGCAGCTGCTGGATAATGGGGGATGCTGGACTTAGAAGGGGAATAAAAAGATGCTGGACTGAATAAAAGGGGGGGGGGGAAGGAAGTCAGACAGGAAAAGGAAATGCTGAGTTAAAAGGGGGGGATGGGACACTGACCTAAAAGGACAGGAGGTAGGGGGAGAGGGGGAGAGAGAGAGAGATAGAAGGGAGACAATGGTCTATAAGTGTTCAGGGAGAGAACGTGTAGTTACTCCCTTCTAATAGGTGTTCTCCAGGAACAGCAGGAATCAGTCCTCGCATATGGGTGACATTGGCACCGACGGAGCCTGTGCAGAACATTTCCCCAGCTTTCAAAAGAAAGCCTTTAGGAATGCTACCACACATGCGTTGTCTCCTTCTCGCCCAAGGGTACCATCTTGCTCAGTCGGATGACACAGATTAGGCAAAAGAGAAAAGAAGATAAAGAAGGCAACACCAAGGGGAGGAGAGAGGGTTGTGAGGACTGATTCCTGCTGTCCATGGAGAACACCTGTTACAGGTGAGTAAAGCACAGTTACTCACCTGTAACAGGTGATCTCCGGGACAGCAGAAATTTAGTCCTCACATATGGGTATCGTCGGTACCGACGGAGCCTGCGCGGGAATGCTCCACAGCGTCCAATTAGAAAGCTTTTGGGAACATCCCACAGCGCCTGCGTGCTGCCTTCCCGCCTTTCCCAACTGCCTCTCTCCAGTTGAGTTTTAAAGCTGAGACAAAGAGAGAGGGAAAGAGATAGATAGAGAGATACAACTCCTAGGGGAGGTGGGTGGGTTGTGAGGACTAAATTCCTGCTGTTCCCGGAGATCACCTGTTACAGGTGAGTAATTATGCTATCTCCAGGAACAAGCAGGAATGTAGTCATCACATATGGGGACTCCCTAGCTTTAGATGCCAGGGAGAGACCCCAGAAGTTGTGTGTCCCTAAGCAGGGCTCCACTTCCCCCATGGATCTCTGGCATCCTACCAGGGATGGCGGGTAGGAGTTGATTAGGTATGGAACAGATGTTGGAGAACAGCCTGACCAAACAAGGCATCCCGGAGGGAGTCCTTGTCCAAGCAGTAATGGGCTGTGAAGGTTTGAACAGAGGCCCAGGTGGCTGCTCGACAGATGTCGTCGATAGACACAGAGTGCAGATGAGCCATTGAGGCTGCCATGGCTCTCACATTGTGAGCCGTGACATGGCCCTCCAGAGAAAGGTTCTTACTGTGATAGGCAAAGGAAATACACTGAGAAATCCAGTTAGATAGTGCTCTCTTGGAGACTGGAAGTCTCAAATGAGAAGGATCAAAAGCAACAAAAAGTTGAGAGGACTTTCTATGTTGCTGTGTTCTTTGTAAGTAAAAGGCTAAAGCTCTTTTACAGTCCAAGGTATGAAGATTCCTCTCTGCATTTGATGCATGAGGCCTAGGAAAAAACACAGGTAGGTAGACCGCTTGGTTCAGATGAAAAGGCGAGACCACCTTTGGCATAAAGTGTGGATGAGTCCTAAGGACTACCTTGTCATGATGGAACCTTGTATAAGGTGGATTAGCTACTAGCGCTTGCAACTCACTAATGCGATGTGCTGATGTGATTGCAATCAGAAAGATAACCTTCCAAGAAAGGAATTTCAAGGAGGTAGTAGCTAGAGGTTCAAAGGGTGGCTTCATAAGCTGGCCAAGAAACAGGTTTAAGTCCCATGCCACCGATGGTGGTCTAATGGGAGGTTTAGTTAGAAGAAGGCCTCTCATAAATCTTGCTATAAGAGGATGAGAGGAAATAGGCTGTCCATTTAGAGGCTTAAAGGAAGCTGTAAGGGCACTCAAATGGACCCTCACTGAATGAGTCTTAAGTCCTGCATTGGATAAATGAAGGAGATATTCCAGCAATGATTCCAGAGGTATAGCAAGGGGGTTAAGACCCTCTTGCAAGCACCATATGGTAAACCTTTTCCACTTAAAAGCATAAGAGCGTCTTGTGGAAGGTTTCCTGGAAGCAAAAAGAATATCTTTTACTTGCTGAGGGAGATTAAGATCATTGAGATTTAGGCCTTCAGCAACCAAGCCCTGAGACGCAGAGACTGGGGATTGGGATGCCATAACATTCCGTCCTCCTGAGATAGGAGATCTGGAGCAGACCCTAACTCCAGGGAGGGAGCTTGAGAGAGATGTAGAAGCAGAGGGTACCACACTTGCTGTAGCCAATGTGGAGCTATGAGAATCATATGGCCTCTGTCTCTCTGAAGCTTGAACAGGGTTTTGGGAATCAGGGGAATGTTTGGCATTCCACGGACTTGCAAAAAGGTCTATGTCCGGGGTTCCCCAAATTTGAAAAATCTTGGCCACCTGGTGGTCTGCATGCAGAGACCACTCGTGTGGAAGCAGAACTCGACTGAGTCTGTCTGCCCAAGAGTTTTGTATGCCTGGAAGGTACACTGCCAGGAGATAAATCTGATGCTCTCTGGCGAGGGCCCATAGTCGCAAAGCTTCATTGCAAAGCGACAGAGAGCCTGTTCATCCCTGCTTGTTCACGTAGAACATGGCTACTTGATTGTCCGTATGAATGAGGACTGTCTTGTAGATGAGCAGGGTATGGAACACTCGAAGAGCAAGGAAGATTGCTCTGAGTTCCAAGAGATTGATATGCAGTTGAGTCTCTTGTGTAGACCAGGTGCCCTGGGTGGAGAGGTCTTGTAGATGAGCTCCCCAACCCATTGGAGAAGCATCTGTTGTGAGAGTTGCTTGGGGTAAAGGTTGTTGAAAAGGGGACCCCAGCAACAGGTTTTGAGTGGACTTCCACCACTGGAGGGACAAAATAAGGCGAGTTGTGTTTGCTATTTTGTCTGACAGGCATCCTGATGCCTGGGTCCATTGATTCGATAAAGTCCACTGGGCTGCTCTCATATGGAGGCGAGCATAGGGTACCACATGCACGGTGGATGCCATGTGGCCTAGTAGTTGTAACATTTCTTGAGCAGTGAGATGAGACTTTAGCACTGCTTGAGAAGCTAACTGCACCATGCGAAGACAACGGGCCTGGGGGAGGTAGGCCCTTGCCTTTCTGGTATCCAGCAAAGCTCCCATGAACTCCAGAGACTGAGTGGGAGTTAGACTGGATTTTGGGATGTTTATTACCAGACCCAAATACTGCAGGATACGCATTGTGCAGGATAGAGATGTCCTGGCTTCTGACTCTGTTGGGGCTCGAATGAGCCAGTTGTCTAAGTAGGGGAAGACAAATATTCCTAGAGTGCGGAGAAATGCTGCAACAACAGCCATGCATTTTGTGAACACCCTTGGTGCTGAGGTCAGGCCAAAAGGAAGCACCCTGTATTGGTAGTGCTTTCCTTGAAAAAGGAATCGAAGGAACCTTCTGTGAGTTGGATGGATGAGAACATGGGTGTATGCATCCTTAAGATCTAGAGAACAAAGCCAATCCTGACTCTGAAGGTATGGCAGCAGAGTTCCAAGAGAAATCATCTTGAATTTCTCTTTGACAAGGAATTTGTTCAATTCTCTGAGGTCTAAGATGGGTCTGTACCGCCCCCCCCCCCTGTTTTCTTTGGAATAAGGAAATAGGGGGCGTAAAACCCCGTACCCTGATGAGGAATGGGTACTTCTTCTATTGCCCCTTGGGCAAGAAGGATAGTGACCTCTTGACCTAACAGATTGATGAGAGGTGTTGGAGAATTGAACTGCCTTATTATTGTGGTAGTGGGCATGCTTGAAAAATGAAGCCTGTACCCCTCCTTTATGATGGAAAGTGTCCAATGCTCTGCTGTTATTTGCCCCCATCTGGGGGCAAAATGACATAACCTTCCTGGAATGGTGGAAGGCTCTGGTTCCCCCAGAGGCAGGAAGGCTAAGTTCTCTAGTTGAGAGTCAAAGGCTCTGTGGAGGCTGAGTCTGCTGGGCCGGCTGAGGCCTAACAGCCTTTGCTTTCTTCTGTTTGGGTGGTTGCTGACCTTTCCTAGGAAGCTGACCTGCAGAACGTCCCCGCTGAGCATAAGCAGGATAAAATCTTTTCTTTTTAGAAAAGAACAGTTTCTTGAATAATTTCCTTCTAGCAGGATAAGTAGTGGACTTGGATAATCTATCCAAGGTGGAATTATCAGCATCCATTTCATTGGCCTTTTCTTGCCAATCTTTATCAAACAGGTTCTCACCAGTACAAGGGATATTTCCCAATTTGTCTTGTACCCAGAGCTCTAGATCAGATGCCTGGAGCCAAGCAATTCTACGTGCACCTATGGCAATAGCCGAGATTCTGCTTATGCACTCAAAACAGTCAAAGGCTGTACGGTTGGAAAATTTAGAAACATCTTGGATATGTTTGACCAAAGTGAGAAAATCCTGTCTTCTCTCATCAGGAAGAATAGGACTTAAAGCCTCTAAATCATTCGTAAGCTCCTTCAGGAACATTCCCATGTAGAGACTATAGGAACTGGTCCTGGCTGAAAGCATGGAGGCCTGGAAGACCCGACGTCCAAAAGCATCTAGGGTCCTGCACTGACGTCCTGGTGGATTAGAGGCAAGCCTTTTTGCACTCTTTATCCTTCTCATAGCTGATTCCACTACAATAGAGTGAGGAAGCTGAGTTTTATGGAACCCAGGACAAGGAGGGACTCGATACATAGTATCCAGTCTGCGAGAATGAGGAGAGGTAGTAAGAGGTGTCTCCCACATTCTTAACATGAGATCATATAAAATCTCATGAATGGGCAAGGTAGCTGCCTCCTTAGGAGTTTTGGGATATTGTAGAATTTCCAACTCCTTGGCCCTGTTTCAGAGGCCACAGTGATGGATAGGCCCCGAGCCACCTCCCTGATAAAATCCTGGAAGGAAATATCCTCTGGAGGAGACATCCTGCGTTTAGGGGAGGAGGGCTCCTCTGGAAGAAGGCTGGCTGCATCGACAGAACTGTCAGAATCCTCAGATTCTTCTGAGGATTCGAAGTATCGTTTGTCTGGATGCTCTTGCAGAGCCCGATACCCGTACCGACCGAAGTCGGTACCGGGAGTAATCGGTACCAGGGTATCGGTACCGAAGGTCATCGGATGACTGGGTACCGGCAAAGCAGACACCGATGCCGATGTCGATGCTATCGGTACTGGTACCGATGCCGAAGCCAGTACCGGTGGAATTGTCTGTCACGGTTCCGAGGGCTTCAATGCCGCAAGGAAAGCCGCCAGACTGCGTTCCATAGCCAGAACTCTCTGGTCTATCGACGCTGCCAATGCCTGGAAGTCGGTACCGGAGGAGACCGCTGGTACCCCAGAGCATGGCACCAGTAGTTCTGCCGAGGTCGAGGCCTCGAGAACATCCTGGAATCCCGATAGTGCTTTGGAAGCCGAAGCCTCCGGCCGAGGTAATTTTGCCGGTGTAGAATCCTCAAGGGCAACGCCAGAGGCATCTCGATGCTTAGGAGGAGATCTACCCTTTGAGGACTGGCTGGACTTATGCTTAGTTACCTGAGATCCACGGGAGGAAGAAGCAGCCCTGGAAGACGTCGATGCCACCAAAGCTGCATCAGAGGGAAACAGGGTACTGAGCTTAGCAGCTCGGTTCTGCCTACCTCTTTTAGACATCATGGCGCAGGACATACAATCTGTGATGGAGTCGTCAGGACCTAAACATTTGAGACACCATTCATGGGTGTCTGTGACGGAAATGGTACCGCCACACTTGGTGCACTTTTTGAAACCTGAGGCAGGTTTCTCCATGTTAAGGAAACGTTTTTGGGCCTAAGGCCCAAAATGGAGCGTGCATCAAAGAAGAAAAGAAAAGAAAATAAATATATATTCCTTTAAAAAGAATAGAAATAAGAAGAAAAAAAACGGCGGTACCGGTAAAGCGTCGAGGAAGGCAGACGCGACCACAAAAAAGAAATAAATAAAAAATAATTCTTCTGCGGTGACAGGAACACGACCTGCTGGCTCCGCGGAAAAAGAAGAACTGGAGAGAGGCAGTTGGGAAAGGCGGGAAGACAGCACGCAGGCGCTGTGGGATGCTACCAAAAGCTTTCTAATTGGACACTGGGGAGCGTTCCCGTGCAGACTCCGTCGGTACCGACGATACCCATATGTGATGACTACATTCCTGCTTGTTCCTGGAGATCATAAAACAAAAAAATCACTCCATCATACACCCATGTGTTTCCGCTTGCTTATCACTTGCTTGTCACTTGAAAATCACAAAGGCCCACCGAGTCTCAGCATACAAGGACATACGGTGAGAAAACAGCCCAACCCAAGATCAGGCAGTCTACACCAATATCAGGCCCAATAACATCAATGACCCGGTGGCCGGTGGCTGGCGAAACCCATACCTAGCTTCTTCAGTAGAAACAAAAACAGTACTTAACTTAACAGCCAGGTAGGGAAAACAAAACACGCCAACCACTTCCCCGACGTTATCACACGAAAGAGCCCATTCAAACGTTTCGCGGGACTACCCGCTGCTTCAGGGGAATCTGCCAGCTAACCTTCAACCGCGCCGAGCAGAAAAACGCCGCCCATTTCTGCTCGGCGCGGGTAGTCCCGCGAAACGTTTGAATGGGCTCTTTCGTGTGATAACGTCGGGGAAGTGGTTGGCGTGTTTTGTTTTCCCTACCTGGCTGTTAAGTACTGTTTTTGTTTCTACTGAAGAAGCTAGGTATGGGTTTCGCCAGCCACCGGCCACCGGGTCATTGATGTTATCGGGCCTGATATTGGTGTAGACTGCCTGATCTTGGGTTGGGCTGTTTTCTCACCGTATGCCCTTGTATGCTGAGACTCGGTGGGCCTTTGTGATTTTCAAGTGACAAGCAAGTGATAAGCAAGCGGAAACACATGGGTGTATGATGGAGTGATTTTTTTGTTTTATGATAGTTTTTCACTCTGAGAATTTGACCAATTACATTTGGAGTACTGTTCCTGGAGATCTACACTTTCTACAGGAACAAGCAGGAAGTCAGTCCTCACATATGGGACTCCCTAGCTCCAGGCTGCCAGGAACCAAACCATGACAGCATCAACAGCGACAGAAGGAAGGCCACGAGCTGCAGGAGGTGAGTCTCGACCAAGAGACTCTGCAGACCCCAGCATTCAGCATCACTATAATTCCGGAAGCCTGAAGACAGAAGGGTCGGAGAGCAGGAGTTGCCTATACACCAAGAATGCTTCTGATTACTGCCTGGCCAAAGGCACTGTCCCTGTGGGACTCACTTTCTAGGAAGTAGTGAGCTGCAAACGTATGAACAGAAGACCACTTGGCGGCCTCACAGATTTCCTGCACCAGCACTGCATGTAGGTTGGCCACTAATATGGCCATAACCCTCACGCGATGAGCAGTGAGGGTGCTCCAGAGAGAGACCAGACCGCTCATAAGCCAGGGCAATGCAGTTGGCCACCCAAGTGGACAGGGTTCGCTTGGTCACAGGTAGCCCCAGTCATAAGAGATAAAAAGCTGAGGAGCTTTTTGATGGCCCACGGTCCTCTGTAGATAAAAGGACAGGACCCTCTTGCAATCCAGGGTATGCAAGATGACCCCCTCCCTTCCGGCATGCGGCCATGGGAAGGAGGTGGGAAGAACCACCTCCTGAATGAGGTGAAAAGCAGACACCACGTTTGGGAGGAATTTGGGTGTGTATGAAGCACCACTCTGTTCGTATAGAACCTGTTATAGGGTGGGTCCGCCACCAGGGCCTGCAGCTCGCTTACTCTGCGACTGGATGTCAAAGCAATCAAGAAAGCCACCTACCATGAAAGGTAACTCAGGTGGCAGGTGGCCAAGGGCTCGAATGGAGGCCTGGTGAGCTGGGAGAGCACCGCATTGAGGTCCCATTCCGCTGCTGGAGGGCGAAGAGGGGGCTTGGATAGCAGGAGGTCCCTGAGGAACCTGGAGACCAAAGATTGGTTGAAGAGGGGCTTCCCTTCTATAGGGTGATGGTTAGCCGCTATGGCACCGAGATGCACCCTCATCGAATTAGGCTTCAAGCCCGAGCGTGAGAGGTACAGTAAAGCGTAGTTACTCACCTGCAACAGGTGATCTCCGGAAACAGCAGGAATAAGTCTTCACATATGGGTATCGTCGGTACTGACAGAGCCTGCACGGGAATGCGCCCCAGCGTCCAATAGGAAAGTTTTTGTGAGCATGCCACAGCGCCTGCGTGCTGCCTTCCCACCTTTCCAACTCTCCCTCTTCAGTTGAGTTTATAGCTGAGACCAAAGGAGAGAGCAGACAAAGGGAGAGAGAAAGATAGAGACAACTCCTAGGGGAAGTGGGTGGGTTGTGAAGACTTATTCCTGCTGTTCCCAGAGATCACCTGTTACAGGTGAGTAAATACGCTATCTCCAGGAACAAGCAGGAATGTAGTCTTCACATATGGGGACTCCCCAGCTGAGAGATGTCAGGTGGTTGACCCCAGCAAGCTGAGAACCCCAGGTGAGAAGGGTCATGCTTCCTCCCTTGGATCTCTGGCATCGAAACCCGGGACGGCGGGTAGGAGTTGTACTAAGTCTGAAAGAGATGCTGGAGAACAGCCTGGCCAAACGAAGCATCCCAACGGGAGTCCTTGTCTAAGCAATAGTGGGCTGTAAAGATGTGTACCGAAGCCCAAGTGGCTGCTCTACAGATGTCATCAATGGACACAGAACGAAGATTAGCCATTGAGGCTGCCATTGCTCTCACATTGTGAGCTGTGACATGGCCTTCGAGAGAAAGTCCCTTACTCTCATATGCAAAGGATATGCAATTTGCAATCCACCTAGAGAGTTCTTTTTGAAAATGGAAGTCCCAAATGACTAGAATCAAAAGTAACAAAAAGCTGAGAAGATTTTCTATGCTGCTTAGTTCTTTGAAGGTAAAAAGCTAAGGCTCTTTTACAATCTAAAGTATGAAGATTCCTTTCTGCATTAGAGGCATGAGGCCTAGGGAAGAATACAGGAACGTAAACCGCTTGGGTTAAATGAAAAGGCGAAACCACCTTTGGCATAAAAGTGAGGATGAGTCTTAAGAACTACCTTATGGTGAAATCTTGTATAAGGAGGATCCGCCACTAAAGCCTGTAACTCACTGATGCGTCTTGCAGAAGCGAGGGCAACTAGGAAGATGACCTTCCAGGAAAGAAACTTTAGAGCTGTAGTGGCTAAAGGCTCAAAGGGCGGTTTCATGAGCTGCTCGAGAATAAGATTCAGATCCCATGCCACCAGCAGTGGCTTAATGGGAGGTTTTGTTAAAAGTAAACCTCTCATAAATCTCGCGACGAGTGGATGAGAGGAAATAGGTTGTCCATCCAGAGGTTCGTGAAAAGCAGCAATGGCACTAAGATGGACCCTTACTGAATTGGTTTTAAGACCAGAATCTGATAGATGAAGTAAATACTCCAGAATCAATTCCATAGGCACTGTATGGAGGTTAAGTCCCCTTTGAGAACACCATACAGAGAATCTCTTCCACTTAAAGGCGTAGGATCGCCTTGTGAAAGGCTTCCTGGAAGCCACAAGGATATCCTTTACCTGTTGAGATAGGTTGATATCTGGGAATCCTAGGCTTTCAGTAACCAGGCCCTGAGGTGCAGCGACTGGGGACTCGGGTGCAATAGCATCCCGTTCTCCTGGGAAAGATCTGGAGCACATCCCAACTCCAGAGGTGTGGCTTGAGAGAGACGCAGAAGCAGAGGATACTACGTCTGCCGTGGCCAACGTGGAGCTATGAGTATCATATGACCTCTGTCTCTCTGAAGCTTGAACAAAGTTTTGGGAATGAGGGAAATGGCTGGGAAGGCATAGAGGAAGTCCCGACCCCAATGGAGAAGGAATGCATCCCTTGCCTGACAGTTTTGAGCCAAAATTCTGGAACAGAATCAGGGAAGTTTGGCATTCTGTGGAATTACAAAGAGGTCTATATCTGGCGTTCCCCAGATTCGAAACACTCGAGCAAGCTGGTCTGAGTGCAGAGACCATTCGTGTGGCAGCAGTATTCGACTGAGTTTGTCTGCCCAAAGATTTTGAATGCCCGGAAGATATACCACTAGAAGGTGGATTTGAAGCTCTCTGGTGAGGGCCCACAGTCGTAAAGCTTTGTTGCATAACGACAGAGAGCCTGTTCCACCCTGCTTGTTCACAAAGAACATGGATACGTCTGAACCAGAACTGTCTTGTAGCTGAGATGGGTCTGAAAAAGTTGGATAGCATGGAAAATGGCTCTGAGTTCTAGGAGGCTTATGTGAAGACAAGCCTCCTGTGAGGTCCAGAGACCTTGAGATGATAGATTGTGCAAGTGAGCCCCCCCAACCCAACTTGGACGCATCTGTTAGGGTGGTTTGACATAAAGGCTGCTGGAAAGGAGAACCCATGAGAAGGTTTTCCAGTGACTGCCACCATTGCAGGGACAAAATGAAACGTGTGGAGTTTCTGATTTTGTCCGTTAGCCGACCCGAGGTCTGTGTCCACTGAGAGGATAGGGTCCACTGGGCTGCTTGCATATGAAGGTGAGCATAGGGAACCACATGGACCGTGAATGCCATATGCCCCAGAAGCTGAAGCATCTCCCGAGCAGTCAGGAAGACCATCATAGCTGCTTGGGAGGCCAGCTGTACTATATGAAGACAACGTGGCTGTGGCAGGAAAGCCCTTGACTGCCTTGTGTCTAGACAAGCCCCTATGAATTCTAGAGACTGAGAAGGGGTGAGATGAGATTTTGGGAAGGTTTATGGCCAGTCCCAAGTATCGAAGGATTCGCATGGTGCGAGAAAGAGCGAAGCTGGTGTCTGGCGCTGTTGATGCTCGAATGAGCCAGTCGTCTAAGTAGGGGAAGACGAATATTCCTAGAGTTCTCAGGAATGCAACTATTACTGCCATGCATTTTGTGAAGACTCTTGGGGCAGAAGCCAGTCCGAAGGGAAGAACCCTGTATTGGAAATGTCTTCCCTGGAAAAGGAATCAAAGGAATTTCCTGTGATCTGCATGGATAAGAATATGCATATATGCATCCTTTAGATCTAGAGAACACAGCCAGTCCTGACTCTGAAGGTATGGCAGGAGTGCAGGAGTGTTCCGAGGGAGATCATCTTGAATTTTTCCCGGAACAAATACTTGTTTACTTCTCTGAGGTCCAGAACAGGCCTGTTTCCCCCCGTTTTCTTTGGGATGAGAAAGTAGGGGGAGTAGAACCCCGTACTCTGTTGGGATATGGGTACCTCTTCTATTGCTCCCTGAGCAAGAAGTGATGCAACCTCCTGACCCAAGAGATTGGTGACAGGGACCTCAGAATTGAACTGTCTTATGATTGTAGGAGGGGGCATGCTGTGAAAATGAAGTCTGTACCCCTGTTGTACAATGGACAGGGTCCAGTTTTCTGATGTTATTTGTTGCCATCTTCTGGCAAAATGGCATAATCTGCCTGGGATGGTAAGGGGTTCTGGACCTTTCAGGGGAAGAAAGACTAAGTTCTCTAGGAAGGAGTCAAAGCCCCTGAGGAGGCTGAGTCTGCTGAACCAGTTGAGCTCTAGGAACTTGTGGCTTCCTCTGCTGTCTGGTCTGTTGCTGCCCCTTTTGGGGAACATGAACTGGACAGTGGCCCTGATGGGTGTAAGATGGGTAAAACCTCTTTTTCTTGTAGAAAAAGGGTTTCTTGACTGACTTTTTCTTTGCTGGGTTGGCTGTAGACTTTGACAGTCTGTTCAAGGTAGTATTTTCAGATTCAATCTGATTAGCCTTGTCTTGCCAATCCTTGCCAAAGAGATTTTCTCCTGTGCAAGAAATATTTCCCAGTTTATCTCTTGGAGACACCGTTAAAGGAATTTCCCACATTCTTAGCATAAGATCATGCAAGATTCTGTGAATGGGCAGGGTAGCTGCCTCTTTAGGAGCCTTAGGGTACTGATGAATTTCTAATTCTTCTGCTCTGGGTTCCTTCTCTGGAGTCACCGTGATTGCAAGACCCCAAGCTAAATCACGTATAAAATCCTGGAAGGACATGTCTTCTGGAGGAGACATTCTGCATTGAGGAGGAGGAGATGGATCCTCCGGAAGGATAGCTCTGGTACCGGAAGAGTCATCAGAGTCATCGGAATCGGATGATTCGAGGTATCTCTGCGCCGGGTGTTCCTGCAATGCATGATACTGGTACCGCTCGAAGTCGGTATCGGGGTGTCTCGGTACCGGTCCATCGATACCTGAGATAGACTCAAGGCTCGGCATGGGGGGAAGCATATCCGCCGAGGTACTCGGTACTGATGTCGGTACCGATACCTGTAGAAACATTTGTAGAGGTCTTAGCGGTACCGAAGCTGCTAAGAGGGCCGCTAGACTGCGTTCGATAGCGAGGATTCTGTGATCCAATGCTCCTGTGATCCCATCGCTCCTGCCGATGCCTGGGTGTCAGTACCGGTGGAAGCAGCTACGACCCCAGAACATGGCACCAGTAGTTCTGCAGAGGTGGAAGCCTCTGGAACATTCTGGAGCTCCCTTAATGCTCTGGAGACCGAGGCCTCCCGCCGGGGCTGTTTTGCCAGTGAACTTTCTTTGAGGGCAACGCCAGTGGCACCTCAATACTTGGAAGGAGATCTACTCCTTGAGGACCGGCCAGTCTTAGAAGACTTAAGTTTAGCTACCTGAGATCCATGGGAGGAAGATGAAGCCCTGGAAGATGTTGATGCAACTGACATCGTATCTGCGGCAAAAAGGGTACCAAGTTTTGCAGCTCTATTCTGCAGGCCCCTCTTGGTCATCTTTTTGCAGGAGAGACACTGCGATGGAGAATGGTCAGGACCTAAACACTTAAGACACCATTCATGGGTGTCGGTGACGGATATGGTACTGCCACATTTAGAACATTTCTTGAAACCACTAGCTGGTTTCTCCATGTTTGAAGAAAAGTGGGCCTAGTGCCCAAAATGGCACCTAGCTCTGAGAAGGAAAAGGCCCCTGAAAGAAAAAATCTTTTAGAAAGCTTTTTTTTTTTTTTTAAAGAAGAAAAGAGAACCAGCGGTACCAGTAGGCGTCGAATGAAGGCAGACACGACCACAAAAAACAAAATAAGGATACATTTTTCTGTGGTGACAGGGTATGCATCCTGTCGGCTCCGCGGAAAACGAAAAACTGAAGAGGGAGAGGCGGGAAGGCAGCATGCAGGCGCTGTGGGATGCTCCCAAAAGCTTTCCTATTGGACACTGGGGAGCGTTCCCGCGCAGGCTCCGTCGGTACCGACAATACCCATATGTGAAGACTACATTCCTGCTTGTTCCTGGAGATGTACTGCAGCACAAGCTTTACCTGACAGGAGAATGGATTCTCATTCCTTTCTGCATACCAGTCTGAGAATCTCCTCCACTTGAAGGCATAAGCCCTTCTGGTGGATGGCTTCCGGGAGGCCAGGAGGATCTCCTTGACTTCACATGGGAGGTTGAAAGCGGCTAGTGCTACCCTTTCAGCAGCCACGCTGTCAGCATTAGGGACCCCAGGTTGGGGTGCAGCAAGGAATCCCCCTCCTGAGACAGGAGGTCCGGATCCCAGCCCAGCGATACTGAGGTTGCGACTGACAGGGAGAGAAGCAAGAGGAACCAGGGCTGCCTGGGCCACCTGGGAGCAATCAGGATTACTGAAGCATGCCCGCTTTGGATCTTGAACAGGCACATGGCTATCATAGGGGTCAGTGGGAATGCATAAAGCAGGCCCCGTGACCAGGAGATCAGGAAATGCATCCGCCGCCACCCTCCTGTGGTGTGGCTGAGAGCAGCAAAGTTTTTGCAGCTGCGAGTTGTCGGGGGAAGCCTCTGGGTCACCCTGGGGTCCAGGCGCCACTCGTGTGGCCGAAGACCCTGCTGAGGTTGTCCACCAGGTGGCTGTCCTGGCTTGGTAAGTACACTGCCCTCAGGAGCATATGGCTGCACACTGCAAAGGAGTGGAGGGCCACTGCTTCTTGAAAGAGAGAGTATGAGCATGTGCCCCCTTGCTTGTTCACAGAGAATATGGCAACCTGTCTGTCTGTATGAGGACTGGGAGGTTGCTCAGGAGGTGGCAGAAGGCCTGAAGGGCCAGGAAGATGGCCCTGAGCTCGAGAAGATCAATTTGCAGGAGGGATTCCTCTGGGGACCAGGTGCCCTGGCCCTCACAGTGTGCTCCCCAGTCCATGAGGGAGACGTCTGTTGTCAGGACCCTCTGAGGAGTTGGTGCCCGGAAGGGCATCCCTGCCCTGAGGTGATGCAGGGACTGCCACCAGGAAAGGGAGGCCACCAGCTGATGGGTGACATTCACCCTGTCCCCCTCAGCCTGCCTGTGGCTTGCATCCACTGGGAACTTAGGCACCACTGGGTTGCCCACATGTGCAGGCGAGCCAGAGGCGTAACATGAACCGTTGAGGCCATGTGGCCTAACAGACATTGGAGCAGGTGAGCTGGCACCGACCTGCAGCTCTGCACCTCCTTTGCCAGCTACATCAGGCAGTGGGCTCTTTCACAGGCAAAGAACCTGACCCACAGTGTGGTCCAACTAGCCTATGAATTCCAGGACTTGAACTGGGGAGGGGCTGGACTTGGGGTAGTTGATGATGAACCCAAAATGCTGCAGGGTGTGGATAGTGAGTCTTGGGGCCTGACTGGCCTCGAGCGGTGTGCTGCCTCTGATCTGCCAGTTGTCCAGATAAGGGAAGACATGGGCCCCTTGGAGGCGCACATGGACGGCAACGACCACCAGGCATTTTGTAAAGACCCTTTGAGAGGAGGCACAGCCAAACAGTAGCACCCTGTACTGGTAGTGCTGCCCCCCCCCCCCCCACTATGAATCTCAGTTAATGCCTGTAGGAGAGGTGGATCAGAATGTGGGTGTAAGCATCCTTGAGAACCAAGGAGCAGAGCCAGTCGCTCTGGTGGAGGTAGGGCAGCAGTATTCCAAGGGAGAGCATCTTGAACATCTCCCTGACCAGGAACTTGTTCAAGTTGCACAGATCCAGAATGGGCCGGAGGCCCCCTGATCTTTTTGGGACAAAGAAATACCTTAAGTAGAACCCTTGCCCCCACAGGTGTCAGGGTACAGGTTCCACCACCCTGTCCCTGAGCAAGCCTGCGAGATCTGTGGCCAGCATGGCCTGGTGGAGGAGAGGCTGTGATGGCTCTCCTAGGAAGAAGTCTGGAGGGTTTTGCTGTAGATGAAGGAAGTACCCCACCCTCATCACCTGCAGGACCCACTGGTCTGTGGTGATGCTGGACCATCTGTGAGCAAAAGAGGCCAGTCAACCCCCTGTGGGCTGAGTTGGGACTCCCAGGGCCACGAGGGGAAGCCCAGCACAGGGAATCAAAAGCTCCCCCCCCCCCCGGTTGGGCAGGAGCTGGTGCCTGGTGCTTGGAAGCCTTGGGCTTCCTGAGCCCATGTCCCTGGCTTTTCGGTTGTGAAGCCTGGTGAGGCTGCCCCGAGTAAGGCTGGTAGTAGCCGATCTGGGGGTGGCTCTTTTTCCTTGGGAAGAAGGGCTTTTTCTCCAAGGACTTTTTCCTGGGGAGGGTCGAGGTCTTTTTGGATAGCATCTGCCGGATCACTACCTCAGCCTCAATTTCTGCAGCTTTATCAGACATTGGTTTCTCAAACAGCTTCTCACCATTGCAGGGGACATCCAGCATAAGAACATAAGATATGCCATACTGGGTCAGACCAAGGTCCATCAAGCCCAATATCCTGTTTCCAACAGTGGCCAATCTAGGTCATACTTACCTATCAGTTTTCCCAAAAGACACAGGTTCCACAAAGCAGTTTTTCGTGTACCCACTGCCTCAGATCTGAGGTCTGTAACCATGCCTGATGCCAATGCCGGCGGCTGCTACCCTGGCTGCAGACTCAAACCTATCATAGGTGGCTCGGGAGAGGAATTTGAAACAGTCCTGGATGCCTGTCACTAGGGACTGGAACCTTTGCAGAGGTTCCCCGGCGAGGCCCGCCGAGAACCCCGAAAGCTCCTGTATCAAGCTCTTAAGGTACATCCTTATATATAACTCGTATGCCTGTATTCGGCACCTGAGCATGGCACCCTGGTAGCACTTGTATCCCATGGCGTCAAGGACCCGAGCTTCCCTGCTGGGGGGGACTGAGGAGTAGGTCTTTTGACTCTTAAGTTTTTGCATTTAGGATTATACCACCATTGAGTTGTGGGGAAGCTGTGGCTTATCGAATCCGGGGCCCTTCCAGATGCAGTAGATGGTGTGAAGGCACCGACTGACCACTGGCACTGAGGCCGGGGACTCCTACATCCTGAAGCGCAGCCTTTCAAGGATGGGTGAAACTGGCACCGTGAGAGTCTCCTTGGGAGGGGACTCATATTGTAGGATCTTGAGCTCTTCGGGTGCGCGGGTCCTCCTCCGACTGGATCAAAAGAGCCTGGGCCATGTCACAAATGAAGTCGTGAAAGGCCACATCCTCAGGCGGGGAGTGGCATCAAGACTCTGGGGGAGACGGCTCGGATGAGACATCCCAGTGTTGGGAATTCTCCGGCGAGGTCTCATACTCTGTCTCCCAAATGGAACCCAAGTGTGTCAAGGAGTCAGCCCCGGGGGCAGCTCCGAGGAAGCAGGTCCTCCCCGGAGGACCTGGGGTCGAACTCCCGGAAACTCACCAGGGAGGACCGGACCCCCGAGAAGCGTGATTGAGACCTCGATAGACGCCAAGGGCTTACCCAAGGCTGGTGGTGCTTGGTGCCAAGTTCGATGTCCAGAGGCTCCCCTGAGGTCAGGGGGTCTGGTGACGGGGCCGATGATACCAGGGGGCCCGACATCAATGCTCTCTGCAAGGCCAAGATGAAGGAGAGGCTTTGCTCCATGGCCGCCATGTGGTACTCGAGGCCCAATGGCTGTTCAGCTCCCACTGTAGCCACCGAGGGCCTCGGGTCCGATGCCAGCACACTGGAGAGTGCGTCCTCGAGGAGGACTATAGGCTCACGGGTCCTGGCGCAATCTCCACTGGCCGAGGACTCTTGTCTCAAGACTTCCTGAGGGCGCTGCTTGGAGTCACCAGAGTCCCGGCGAGGGACTTTGCCAGGTTTCATCAGAGGAACCTCTTTCAGGACCTTCTTCTTTTTAGGAGGGTCAGGGACCGCACCGGAGGAGTTGCCGCCGTGACTTCTTTCGAAGGGCCGGCTTCGGGGCTTGGCAATGGGGAAGCAAGGGCAGAGTCAGATCTTGGAAACGGCTTCCCCTGCAACTCAGACCGCCTCCTATTCATTTTAGGGGTCATGGCCTGGCACCAGTTGCAGGTTGAACTTCGTGGTCCGGGCCCAGGCAGCAAATGCAGCAGTCATGAGTGTCAGTGACTGAGATAGTCTGACTGCAGCCGTAGCATTTCTTGAACCCACCAGGAGACACGGTGGGAGAACACCCAGCTGGGGTCGACAACCCCTGGGTGAAAAATGGCATGAAGGCTGGTCGAGGGAAAAATCTTGAGAAAAGGGAAAAAAAGGGGAGAGCCAAGACTGGAGCTCAAGGCGCCGTCTAAAGGCGGGAAGGAGACCAGTGCAGTACCAGAGGAAGAGAGAGATTTTTGGCGCTTTTTCCGGGGAAGTGGAGGACTACGTCCATTGGGCTCCACGGAAAAAATGAGACTGAGCAAGCTAGCACCCTTGAGCAATAAGGGGAAAATGCATGCGTGGTAGCATTCCCAAAGGCTTTGTTTTGAAAGCTGAGGAAATGCTCCTCGCGGGCTCCGTTGGTGCCGACGTCAGCCATATGTGAGGACTGAATCCTGCTTGTGCCTGGAGAAAAGGGAGATGCTGGGTTTGGTGGAACCATGTGGGCAAGGCCATGAGGGAATGTCAAGAACAGAAGGATAATGAGTACAGAGGATAGAAAAGTGGTAATGAGTGGGTGAAAGCCAGAAGGGAATAAGAAGCTAGGAAAATGGCAAAGCTAAGAGAAGAAAATGTTGATAGGTAGATGAAAATTAAAAAGGAGAAGAGGGAGGACCAGCGGGTGAGAAAGAGATGAAATCTGAGTGGACAGACTAAAAGGCACAGATCCATATGTCAGAGAGAAACATAGGGAATGAATACAAAAGATAGGCAGAGAGAGGAGAAATAAAAAATGGACAGCATACATTGGAAAGAGTTAGTAGAAAACAGAGTAAAGCAGAAGAGAGAGATTGAGACCAATGTAATTGGAAATAAAATACCCAGACTACAAAGGTAAAAAAAGTATTTTATTTTGAATGTAACAACTGTAATATGTGGATTGCAGATGTCTTTCTATTTTAATCAGTATAAGAGGAAGTGCATTTGTTTTATTTCTCTAGTGATCTTGGGGTTCCCAGTTCAATTTCTATCTTCATATTTCTACTAATTTGTGGTCCCTTGTTCTGTATTTGGTGAGCCTGTTTGTGTGTGACTGAGGTGCAGCATTCTTAGAGTGTAGTTACTGTGTAGAAATTTGTAGTAGCCCCCACTTGTTCTGTTTTAGCAGAAGTAGGTAGATTGTATTGCTGCCTATTCATAGGTAGGGTTCTTACTACGGTTTGAATCATAGAAATCGGTTCTACTATGGTATGGCAGGTTTGTTATGTATTTATTTATTTATTTAATGTCTCTTCTATACCGCGCTATTCCCATCAGTGCGGTTTACATTAAACAGAACCTTATACAATGCAGTTGGGCTACATTGTATTTCCAATAAAACAGGAGTTAGAACTTGGACCTAACTGGGGTAACTTTATACAAAATTATTTACACTAATAAATATTGTACATACTGATATTTACATGTATATTGAGAGAGGATTTTTTTCAGGTTTCCTGTTATTTCACAATGTTCCTGTTAGTGGAGAGATTTAAGTTATTGTTACTCAGATGACATGGGAATCCGAATATTTTTCTGTAAGGTGACTTCAATGGAGAAAAGTCCTAGTTCTGATCTGCACCTGTTGTTACGGGGAGTCAGGTGTTTTTGTGGATGCAGAGCATTTTACATTTAACTCGTAAGAACTGCTATATTGGTCATGTGTGTCCCGAGAGAAAAATAGATTGAGAATCACTGATCTATTCTTTATTTAAACCTTCCTATGAATGAGGTTCCTTTGCATGTGTACATAATATGATGACTGGCTTGTGGTCTGTAAAGCATGAAATCAGTCACCACTGTCTCAAATGATTACTCATTTTCACAACTGACATTGCCTTACACATTCTCAGGAAGACAGAAAGATTTTGCAGAATAGGAGATCTCACAATATGCTCTTTGAGTTAGAACAAACATGTTGAAAATGCTGTTACGTCTACCTGCATTCTGCTTTTTCCATACATTCCATTTCAAATTATACACAATCATTTTATTAGATTCCAAAAGAACCGTACTCAACCTAGGCAGAAAAGTCAAATGCTATAAGTTTTATATTAAAATTATAATTTTGAAAAAAAAAAATGTTAAAAATGTTTTACTTTTTGCTGAACTATGCAATTTTCCCTTACTTTTATCATTACCACTGTTGTAGCCATCACTATCAGGAGAATGTTCACGCCGATGTTTGGGTGACTGACAAGGACTAGGACTACTTTCATTTCTGTGGCGCTTCCTACAAAGAAACAAATATTAGGCATGTGCAGTTTCATGTTAGTATATAAAAAGTACATAGCATAGAGTTCAGTCTATAAATATGTATGCACTGCATCATTCTGTTTAAAGAAAGCAATCCAATTAATTTTTAAGCACGCTAAATCAAACTTTGACCAAACATACAACTTTCAATTGATTAAAAAAAAGTCAATAGATCCCATGAATGCCCTAAATCATCACTGATGGAGGACGAGAAATCTAAGCACATACAACAGAACTAGAGAAGGCCTGAAGGTGATCTGATGCCTTTACTGTAGTTTTCTAATTCATTACCCACATTATTGCATTCCTTTCTTTCTGTTTCATAACAGATTCATATCTACTGTGATTTCCATAGTAATGGTTAAAAAGGAAATGAAAAATTGGTGCCATTATACAAGGAACTGATCTATATAACACAAAGATATCATAATTTAAGGAATTCAAAAAAACAGCCATTGTAAAGCAATATGAAAATTTTTTAAACCATTCATATACTGTTCTGCTTATTTCACCATTATATCCAGTTTTCTCTTATTTTCCCTCATTTTCTTTGTATTTATTCTTTTTTTATTATTACGAAAAATGTTTTTTGAGCTGCACTACTGCATGTAAAATTATCATTATTTTCAAAATAGACATCAGAAACCCACCAATTTAGAGAGCCACCTACTGCCGTTTGAAATCCAAATTAAGAAGAATGAGGTGACTAAGATGTTAGCTTGAGTACATATTTAAAAGAATGAGGTTGGTTATGAACATAGCTGAACATTCCACTTTGGGGTTTCACTGACATCATAAAAACAGCTGATCACTATCTATGACATAAGTGGAACAACACTCCAGCTCAGACAAGTTCATCTTGGACTCTCATCATTTATTTTCTTCTGGTGGATGTGTGTGCCCATGAACTAATTCTCAAAGAACTGCACATTTTCTGGCAGTTACTGCCCTGTCTGCAGAAACTGAAAACCAGAGGCAAAACGACAACGTCACAAGATCCAACACTGAAATAAGCACAATGGGAAAGCCTATCTTATAGGAACTTAAATTCAAAACCAAATGGTTGCACTTTGTTCTCTGGGGACAAGGTGGGGAATAGATCCACACTTGGGCGATGCCCTCTTCATCGTCTGGATCCAGACCTCTTGCTCTCCAATCATGTAGAGGAGAGCTTCAGCAGTTCACCTGAGCATGAACAGCTGCTGCCTCTCTCATTGACTGAGCAGGAAATCCACTGTCTTGTCTATCCACATGACCCTATTGGATGCGTATAGCACAGTTACTTACCTGTAACAGGTGATCTCTGGGAACAGCAGGAATTAGTCTTCACATATGGGTACGTCGGTACCGACGGAGCCTGCGCGGGAACACTTCCCAGCTTCCAATCAGAAGCTTTTGGAAGCATCCCACCACGCCTGCCTGCTGCCTTCCCGCCTTTCCCAACTGCCTCTCCTCAGTTAAGTTTGAAAGCTGAGACAAAGAGAGAGAGAAAGGAAAGGAAAGATAGATAGAGATACAACTCCTAGGGGAGGTGGGAGGGTTGTGAAGACTTATTCCTGCTGTTCCCAGAGATCACCTGTTACAGGTAAGTAACTGTGCTATCTCCAGGAACAAGCAGGAATGAGTCTTCACATATGGGACTCCCAAGCTGAGATGCCTGGAGTCCGAGCATGTCATGAGTTGGAACATGCTATTCTCCACAACACCAGGCATCCTGAGGATGGAGGGTAGGAGTTGAAGAAAAAAGATGCTGTGGAACAGCTAACCTAGCACAGGACTGCAGTAGGGGAGTCCATGTGTGGATAATGATTGTTATCAAGGATATTGCAAAAATACTGCAATATGGACCTCCGCTAACAGGATTACACAGGAATAAGGAGGTTCATGGATCTACTGGGAACCCAGTAGAGGAACCGTGAAGAGGACCTCACTGCACAGTGGAGGTAATAAACCTGTAGAAAAACAGAGGAGGTCAAAATCCTGAAAGGCCAACAGGCACCCCTGATAGGAAAACTGGGGTAGTACAAAACAGTGGGCTTTCAGCGAAGCTGTATGGTAAAAACCCAACTCTTTTGGCGGCAGAGTAGTCACTCTTGGGAGCAAAAAGAGAAAGGCTAACCGATTTGGACAAACAGGTACAGTCCTTGTGAGGAGAAAAGGTATAGGAATCCCTTGTATCCCAGAAAGGGAGGGCAAATGCCCGAGACATTAAGCCTGTGATTAACTGAAGATCTACAATATCTCTCCTAACTGGGGTAAGCTAGGAGAAATATTAGGTATGGAGAGCTTCAGGGATACCTAAACCGTTAGGTTATGGTATAAAAATTGTTGAGTACCACAGGAGTGATTGTGTGTGTAGAAACCCAAACCTGCTGGATAGCAGGGGTATGGGAAAAACCCTTCTGTCAGAAACAGAGGCTATATTAACATAGACCGTGAGATAGATAAGTATGTGGAGACATATCTATCTATAATGGAATATCTCGACAGATACATATATATATATATATATATATATATATATATATACATATACATACATATATATAGATATATGAATAGACATATAAGAATATATCTATAGTGAGATATGGAAGGGCATAAAATACACACAAAGATAAACCTGAATATGTAGGCCTAATATGGGTGTCTGTAATTAAACAGACAGATATGCCTACAGCATGGTATTCACATAGGACATGTGATGAGGAAAGATTCATCTAAAACAAGAAGGTGCAACCTACTTGAGAAGATATATAGAGAATCTATTCCCCCTGGTTAAGATCCGCAAGGATGCTAACTAGTGAAATAACCAGGATGGTTACATGAGAAATAGAGGATAATATCAATCTATAATCAGCAAGTCCGGAGTCATTCAAGACTCTAGCATGGTTAAGTAGACAGAAAAGGATGAGGTACCATGTTGACCTGCTGAAGGGCAAAAAGGTATCATGTATTCTTACCATGAAGACGAGCTGCAAGGAGAACGAGGGAATTGGCAACTCCTTAAGCTCTTAGGTAAGAGAAGGCTTATGTCCTTTATGGCAAAAGGAGATAGCAAAAGAAGGGAGATCCTTCTAGTCATGGGAGACAGGACTGAAAAGCCTTTTCCAACCATCTAAAATAGCTGTTGGAGAAAAAATCCCCATGCTCTCTAGCAAGGGCCCATAGTGGAAAGCTTCTCTGTAGGATTGCAGAGAGCATGATGCAGGAGAATGAGGAGATAGGACTGGCTGCTAGAGCCAGTATCGCAGCCCACTATGCTGCCAAATCCAGGGGATGGAGATGGCAGAATAGAAGAGCAACCCAGAACTTGTAGTGGGATAATCTCCAAGATAGATGGAGAAAACACTGACTTGGAGCCACTACTAAGACCAGACAGAATGTTAAAGGAAAACAAATCTGGTTGCTTGTGGCCAAGAATCAGTGGACCAAATATTAAGGCTCCTGCATAGGCAGCTGCTGGCCAGACAGCAGAAAGAATATTACTGATTAAAAAAGAAAGGACAGAACAGGATTAGAAAACTCTGTACATGTCTGACAAACTGCCTTAAGTAAAATCAAGACAGGGGAGGAAACTCAGGGAGAAGAACTCCGCACTGGAAAGTGACACACTTAGAGGGGTTGAAGAAGAAAACCCTCCAGTAAGTAAGTTTGCTCTTACAGTAGTAAGAGGGTGAAGAGAATAGAGCTGAAGAAGGAGACTTACGAAGTAGTAAGTCTATAGAAAGGAGAAAATACATGCTAGCACAGGAACTACCATTTGATAGTGGTCAGACCTCTTTCTCTGCAAGAGAAGAGGAGAAACCTGTGAGTTATAGGCATGAATATTCTGATAGCTCATATAAAAAATGGATGTCTTTTGGAGAGAGATCCAGGCATAGGGGTTAGAATAAAGTGATAGGTTGCCTCTGTTGAGAAGAAGCAACTGTAGATTCTAACCCCAAGGGTCACAAGCATGTGATGATGATTGATGAGAAACCCTGCAGAGGCCGGGTTTGCTAAGCCTGGTGAAAATTTGGATTCTTCAGACCAGGATGATGTGTCCCCTGTAGGGGAACATCTGTATGATGGGCAAATGAGGAATAAAACCTTCTTCTCCTGTGGGAAGAAAGTTTGATAGGACATTTCCAACCTATTGGGACAGAAGAAGGACCCTTGCTGACAGGTAAGTCAGTGGACAACTGAGTAACCTGACGTAGAGACTCTTTGTTGAATAGATTGTCTCCAGTGCAAGGAGTATGTCCCAGTCGTTGTTGTGCCCAGTTAGCCAAATCTGAAGCTTGGAGCCAGGCTCTACGTCATGCCCCTATAGATATAGCAGAAGTCCTGCCGACAGACTCAAAAGAGTCTAGGGAAGCACGAGAAAGAAACCAAGAGATATTCTTCTGGAGATGCTGAAGCAGCAAGGAATAATCTGTACTCCTGGAAACTGAAAGGAAAGGAGTCAAAAGATGTAATTGCTTTGTGACTTCTTCCAGAGAAAGACTCATATAGAAAATATATGAGAGAATTCTTGCAGAAAGCATAGATGTTTGGAAGGTTTGACGTCCAAAGGCATCTAGTGTCCTAGACTCACGACCTGGCGGATAAGAAGAGTGCCTTTTCTTACTCTTGATCCGCCTCATTGCTGATTCCACAACTATGGAATGATGAGGAAGTTGAGTCTTCAGAAACCCTGGAGAGGGGGGCACCTGATATAGATCAGTTGTCCTGGGGGGTGGGGGTACCCATAAAGGTGTTTCCCACATTCCTAGAAGGATATCCTGCAAGGAATGATGCAAAGGAAGCATTATGTGGTCCTTTGCATTGGTAGAAACAGAGCCTTGTGCAGGATCATGTCCTGGAATAGGAATGGCAAGGGATCTTGCCATATCCAGGAGGAAACTCTGAAAAGAGGGATTCCTGACAGGAATCTCCCTTGGACAGGTTAGATCTAAAGAACTAGCCTGAGCAGCCACAGAGTTATCCAAATATATAGAAATAGATGATCCTGCAGGGTGCAGTGTGGAATGCTTAAGGGATGGTTGCTGGTATCGGTAATTAGGAGCAGCAACCGTCCTTACCACATTATCCATGCCAGGTATCGACTCCAAGCTTGGTATAGAATGGAGCGATGCTGTTGAAAAAAGCATGGTAGGAGTTTGACACGATGCTACTGAGGATACCGGTACTGAAGTGAAGACCGGTACCGATGACGTAGTCGGACTCGACAAAGACATCAGAGTAGTCATCAATGACACTTCAATCGGTATCGAGGAAACCGAAAACTTGCGGTTGCTATCCTCGGTACCCAGGCACCGGTATCTATCGGTGTTGGTACCAAAAACTATTGGTACCTCGTCTTCCAGACTAGAGATGGATTCCAAGCTCGGTATCGAGGGCAAGGAGCCTGAAAAGCGAAGCCTAGAAGACACCGCCTGTAAGGTTGATGAAGACATCGGTGCCGGCTTCGGTACCATGTCTGATACCGGTGAATGAAGGTCTACCAGTGGCAACTCAATCGGCCTTAGGGGAACCGAGAGTTGCAGATCGGAGACATCGGAACCGAGCCTTCGGTACTTCCCCGAGACGGTATCAAGGCGAGTCGGTACCCAGTCCTCTAAACTAGAGATCGATTCCAGACTCGGCATCAAAGTAAGCGAAACTGTCGATGCACATCTGGAAGGTACCGACGTCGGTGGAAGTATCGGTGTTGGTACCAATGATGGAAAGTCAATCTGGAACGTATCCAACGGTCCCGAAGGCACCGAGGAGGTCAGATGACGATCCCTGGTGAGGAGTATTTCATCCAACACCAGTGCCGATGCAGGGGTATCGGTACCGCTCGAAGCGGATGCCACCACCATGCATGGCTCAGGTATGTTCTGTGGGGGGTGAGCCCCAGGAACAACCCGATACACCTTACACGCTTTGGAGACCGAAGACTCCCGCCGGGGTTTTGAAGCCAGGAGGCCATCGAGGGCAGAGCCGGAGCTGTCTACATGCTATGCATGAGACCGACCACTTGAGGACTGGCTAGTCTTGACAGACTGTTTGTGGGTTACCTGATTCAACGTGAAAGAAGAAGTGAACGGTGCCCCGGAGTTGGAGGGGCACCTTGTATCGAGGGATTCTCGATGTTGAAGATGTCTTCTTACTAAACTGTTGTCCGGACCCAAACAGGTTAGACACCAATTTAGAGGGTCTAAAGATAAAGTTGTACCGCTCGAGGGTGAACATTTCTTGAGGAAAATGTCCCGCGGCTCCATGAAGGAAAAAAGAGAGGAGGCCTAGAGGCCTAACGCACCGTGGGACACTAAGAAGAAAAATTATTCCTTAGAAAAGGAAAAATTTACAGAAAAAGAAAAGAAAACACTGGCGGTACCGGTGGCATCGGGAAGACAGCCGCGACCACAAGATAACTAAAAATAAAAACAAAGAATTTTCTGCGGTGACAGGAGGACGTCCTGCCGGCTCCGCGGAAAAACGAAAACTGAGGAGAGGCAGTTGGGAAAGGCGGGAAGGCAGCACGCAGGCGTGGTGGGATGCTTCCAAAAGCTTCTGATTGGAAGCTGGGAAGCGTTCCTGCGCAGGCTCCGTCGGTACCGACGTACCCATATGTGAAGACTCATTCCTGCTTGTTCCTGGAGATTATTAGCTCTCCAAGGAGCAAAAACAAAAATCTTAATCCTCTCCGTTCTGCAGTGGCAGGACAATGTCGGAACCTTCAAAAACTACTTTGGCTTCTATGTCAGTGGGTGATAGTTCTTTAATCAATAAAATTGAAGATTCTCAGGGGCCTGAAGAGGTATCAGTGAGAGCAGTGGGACAGTAAAACATCCCGGGGACCAAACACACTTACATAAGAACTGCCATACTGGGTCTGATCAAAGGTCCATCATGCACAGTGTCCCATTTCCAACAGTGACCAATCTAAGATGCAAATACCTGTCATATCCCAATAGTAGCCAATTCCATGCCACTTATCCTCAAGGATAAGCAGTGGTTTTCTCTTGGACTAACTTAGTAAAGGTTTATGGACTTTTATTCCAGGAATTTGTTTCAAATCTTTTTTAAACCATGTTACACTAAATGTTTTTAGCACATCCGCTGCCAATAGTTCAAAAGACTAGCTATACATTGACAGAAAAAATATTTTTCTCCTATCTGTTTTAAATATACTACTTTGTAGCTTCACGTTGTGTCACCTAGTCCTTTTATTTTTTGAGAGAGTAAACAATCAATTTGCATCTACCCCGTTCCACTCCACATAGGATTTTGTAGACTTCTATCATATCTTCCTTCAGCTGTCTCTTCTCCAGGATGAAGAGCCCTAACCTCTTTCCATCCCCTTTATCATTTTGGTCACCCTTCTCCATACCGTAGTCTGTACTTTTCTCTGGGGGCCAATATCTTATGATAAGTTAGGCAGCCAAGCCTCTACTTCTTCCCCCCGCCCCACCCCGAGTGAGAGTTTCTCTATATCAGCTGCTTTATCATCCTTTAAAGGGACAGAGCTCTCTCAATCCACTAAAGCTGATAGCAAAAAAGAAAGTTGAAAAATCAAAGCACTCCCACAAGGGAACTGATTGTGCTTCACCTTCGGTGTCTTTTCATAAAAAAATCTGAGGGCTTATGGTTTATTATATTTAATATACCACCTTTAGTAGGCACAGCAAGGCGGTGTACAATTAAAATTACAAAAGAAAAAGGAAAAGATCTACAATAAAAACAGGAAAGAAAACACAAATATAAGAAAGTAAGAAAGAGATACACATAAGAAACCATAAAAAAGCCACCTTACAATTAAGGCTAAACTCTGTCATGAAAGCTCCAGAGACTGAACAAGCACCACCACTACAACTAAAAGCTATATCAAGCAAATGAGTTTTCAACCCAGCCTTAAAGGTCTTATAAGAGGGCCTGAGCTGCAGCTGCACCGGTAGTGCGTTACACAAAATTGGTGAAAAAAGAAAGGAAAAAAGCAGAACGGTGGGTACTTTCCCGTCTCACCCGAGATGCAGTAGAATGTACAATTTATGTGTAATTTCTTAATCATGGATGGCACGAAGTTTTCTAGTCAAAGTGTGAACTGTTATCTGAGAAGCAAGATAAGCAGGGAACCAAGATAGAGAGCCTTGTGGAACAAGACTAGAACCTTATACTGAATGACATATACCACTGGCAGCCAATAATGCTGATAAAGTAATAGTGTTACCATGGTCGAACTTAGAGGCACAGATCATAACCTAAACTGCTACATTCTGCACAGTTTGCAACTGTTTAAGAGATGCAACCAAAAGGCGTTTAACATAGATTATGTTACAATAGTCTAACCTTGATACGACGTAACTGAGAGCAATGTTTTTTAGCTCAACAACATCAAGGAAGGGGTGCAAAGCTTGAAGCTGCCAAAGGGCAAAACATGAGCTCTGGACAAGCGGGAAATAAGTCCTCATGAGACTCCCAAGCTACAGGCTACTGAAAACAGAGGAGGCCAAAGAACCAACAGGGGCACAAAAACTGAAGAAACAATAGTGAACAGTGGTGTGGACCTGCTATGGGATTTGACTGATTCAGCATCATTAGCATACAACCTCACAGAGAGGCTTCTTTTTTTTGGTAGCCTGGACAGACAGAAGGGCTGGTGGAAAGAGGCTGAACTGTCCCAAAAAGATGCCAGAGTACAGCTTGGCTGAAGCTGTTGTTGCGTCAGGAATCCCCAGCCAGATAGTAATGAGCTGTGAATATGTGGACAGAAGACCACATTGCAGCCCTGCAAATCTCCTCCATGGAGACCTAGTGAAAGTCGGCTACCATTGCAGCCATGGCTTGGACATTGTGATCCATGACATCAAGGCTCAGGCCTGCCTGGGCATAAGCGAAAGAGATGCAGTCTGCTTGTCAATTGGACAGCGTGTGTTTGGAGATGTTAACGCTCAGCTTGCTGGAGTCGAAGGAGGCGACAGCTGGGTGGATCTTTGATGAGTCTTTGTATGCTCAAGGTAGAAGGCCAAAGCTTGCTTGCAGTCCAGCATATGTAGCGCAGCCTCCCCCTGGTTGGCGTTGAGGCCTGGAGAAGAACATTGGCAGAATGACTGATTGATTCAGGTGAAAAGCAGAGACCACTTTGGGTAGGAAACGTGGATGTGTGCGCAAGACCACCCTGTTGTGGTGGAGGCTGGTGTATGGCGGTGAGCCACCAAAGAAAGTCAGGCACTCACTGACACAGTGCACCGAAGTAATTGCTACCAGGACAAGAACTTCTGGGTCAAACAATTTCAAGGGGCAGGAAGCAAGCAACTCAAAGGGAGCCGCCAGGAGCTGCTCGAGGACCACGTTGAGATCCCAAGCCACAGCAGGGGGCATGAAAGGAGGCTTAAAGAGGAGCAAGCCCTGCATGAAATGAACCACCACAAGGCTGAGTGGAAATAGGCTTCCCCTCCGAGCCACGGTGGTAGGCCTCAAACACACACAGACTCTGAAAGAGTTTGACTTGAGATCTGAGTCTAAGAGGTGCATGAGGTATGCAAGCAACTTGTCGACGGTGCAGGAGAAGAGATACAGAGCCCTGTCACATAAACACATATAACCTGCACATGGAATTCTTGCAGGATGCCAGCAGCACTTTTGTGACATTCTCGGGCAAGGTGAGCTCTGAGAGGACTAACCATGAGGGCCAGGGACTGGACATCAGGGTGCAGCAAGGTCTTGTCTTCCTGAGAGATAAGGTCTGGGGCAGAGTCCAGATGCAGAAGCTCCTGCTGAGAGAGTTGAAGCAGTAGGGAGAACCACGGCTGCCTGAGCCAATACAGATGAGGATTATCGCGCCTCTGTCGGCCTGAAGCTTCAGCAGGGTCTTCACCATTAGCAGAATAAGAGGGTATGTGCAAAACAGGCCCACCTCCCAATGAAGGAGGAAGGCATCTGGCGCCAGCCAACTGCTGGAAGTCACCCTTGAGCACAACTGGTCCACCTGGGCATTGCACAGAGTGGCAAACTAATCTATCACAGGGGTACCCCACTGCTGAAAGATCCAATCTGCAACTTCCCTGTTGTGGGTCCACTCGTGCAGCTGGAGGATGCGACTCAGTTGGTCCGCCAGAGTTTTGAGTTCCCCGGGCAGGTAAGTCGCTTTCATTTCCATGCCATGGGTGATGGCAAACTTCAACAAGCAGACCACTTTCCCAGCACAGCAGGTACGATCCATGCCACCCTGCTTATTGACATAGTACATGGCCACCTGGCTGTCCATTTTGATCAACAACACCTGGAGGGCATTCACAATGGCCCGCAGTTCCAAGACGTTGATCTGATGAAGGCTTTCCAGCGTGGACCATAGGTCTTGGGTGCGCAAGCCATCCGGATGAACTTCCCAGCCCAGCTTGGACACATCCATTGTCAGCATTCTCTGGGGTGGTGATGCCTGAAATGGAAGACCCCTGAGCAGATTCTTTGGATCCACCCACCAGCGCAGGGACTGGGCAAAAGGTGCGGTGACTGCCACTCTGTTCTGTAGGCAGTCAGTGGCTTGTTTCCACTGCATACTCAGCGTATACTGAGCTTGTCTTATGAACAGGCAAGCCAGGGAGGTGACATGCACTGTCGAGGCCTCTGGTGACATGCACTGTCGAGGCGATCCATTGGGAGGAAAGTCCGAGCAGTATCGAGAAGGACCCCTATGAACTCCAGCTGCTGTGAGGGCTGGAGGTGATACTTGGGGTAGCTGATCGCGAACCCCAACTGCTCGGGTACCTGGATGGTCAGAAAAGCTGACTGTCGAATGCCATCCGGAGTGAATCTCTTTATGAGCCAGTCATCTAAGTAGAGGAAGACAAAGGCCCCCAGAATTCGAAGATAGGCGGCTACCACCACAAGGCACTTTGTGAAGAACTCGGGGTGCCGATGCCAGTTCGAAGGGAAGTACGCGGTATTTTCTGTGATTGGGATGGATCGGTATGTGTGCGCATGCATCCTTGAGATCCAGAGAGCATAGCCAATCATCCTTTTGTATGTAGGGGAGCAGGGTCCCCAGAGAGACCATTTTGAACTTCTCTCGCAACAGGTAGTTGTTGAGTTTTGGAGGTTCAGAATGGGTCAAAAACCCCGGTCTTCTTGGGGACCAGGAAGTACCTGGAGTAAAATCCCTGCCCTGAGCTGAGGGCACCGGTTCGATGATGAATTCGGTGAGGAGAACAGAGATGTCCTCCTGAAGAAAGTTTCAATGCAGTAGGTCCAGGTGATACTCTTTCTGGGGGGGAAGAGGGTGGCAGCTCAGTGATGTGCAGCATATATCAGGTGCGGACTATCTGCAGCACCCACATGTCCAAGGTGACGAGACGCCACCTGTAGATGAAATGGACCCCCCCCACCGGAAAGTGTACTCCTTCAGAGATTGGCAGATTGGCTACACTCCTAAGGAACCTGTCAAAATCCCACCCCAGGCTTGAGCTGCAGGGCGGGCCGGACCTTCTGAGACTTCTCTTGCCACTGTTGACGAGAAGCCTGCGGCTTCTGCTGAGAGCTCTGAGGGCTGGGGTAGTACCGGTGCTTGCACTGGTAAAAGGTCTCTTTGCCTTGGTACTTTTTCCAAGAGGGATCAGTGGTCTTCCTTGGGAGCCTGGAGAGGGTGACGTGCTCTTTTTTGATCTCTCCAGCCTTGTCCTCTACCGGCTTCCTGAAGAGGTTCTCTTCCCTGCAGGGCACATCTGCCAGCTTGTCCTGGACCCATTGTTCAAGGTCCGATGACTGGAGCCAGGCGAGCTCCGATGCCCACAGCCGCAATCCTGCTGGCTGATTCAGAGATGTCATAGGTCACCCAGACCGTGTACTCGGAGCAATCTTTGCTATGGTCCATGAGGGCGCGAAAGGAGTCTAGAAACTAAGAGGGGACATGGGAAGTGAAGTCAGCCCTATCCAACATGATGTCCTTCAGAAACATGCTCATTTATAGCTGATATGAGAGCATTGTAGCCACCAGCATAGTGTCCTAGAAGCACCACCTTCCGAAGGAGTCTAAGTTCTCGTTTCCCTATCCTTCCCTATGGAGTTGTATGGGAGCTGAGGCTTCTCAAATCCTGGGGTCTTCTGGACCAGGTACATTGAGTCCAGCATCGGTTAATCACTGGCTTTGAGAAGGGGTTCACCCGCATCCTCAGAAGCAGCCTTTGCAGGATGTGGTGCATGGGCACAGTCATTGTCTCCTTGGGACTGAGGGGTACTGGATAATCTCCAGCTCCTCTGCCCTGGGCTCATCCTCGGACTTGAGGGAAAAAGATATGACCTTGGCCATACCCCTCACAAAGTCCTGGAAGGACATGTCCTCCGGAGGCAAGGGCTCCAAAGGGAGGTCAGGCATCTCGGACAGAGACCACAAACAACTCCTCAATGTCAGACTTTGAGATAAAGTTGAAACAGCGTCAAGCTTCCTCTCGGCGCTGGAGCCAACCATGTGCAGCAAGGCCGGGCGTCAGTGGGACTGACGGTGCACAGAGTGCTTCCATAGATGCACTGGGACATCGGACCCCAATATGCTGGAGAGGGAGATGGCCGTGGGAACCGGTGCAGACTCCAATCTTCGACCCCATGCACCTGCCTCAGAAGACAGTATGGGTATCTAGGATCAGTTGGATGGACTGCAGTGGCGATGTCTGGGACATCAAAGAGCCAGCTTGCTGCTGGGGCAGTACTGCCACCATATGAGCCATCTCTGAAGGCATCAGGGCCAGAATATGATAATTACACTTACCTGGTAATTGTAGTTCCTTGAGTGAGGACAGTTCAGTCCTCCACCTCTGGGTTGTGCACCTCCTCCTGCAGCCTGGAGACTGAACTTGCCAAAGCGTTGACATCACTGGATAAGGTCTGGTGCACACTCCCCTTCTCTCCAGTGAACTATTGACAAAGCACACTCAAAGGAGCAACAAATATGTAGCCAATAAGGAGAATATCCACCTAAGCAACCATAACTATTTAAAAAAACATAAGCTAACATGGAACAAATGGTGCTCAGTACCGGTCCCTGCAAACCCCATCATAGAAAGAACAGAGACAGACAGAAACAGGACAGTAAGGAGTAGGACCTACCTGTGACTGAATCAGGCGATCCAAGAGCAACCACATCTCTCCTATTAGTCCTGGGCGGGAATGAGGACTGAACTGTCCTCACTCAAGGAACTACAATTACCAGGTAAGTGTAATTATCATTTCCTTATCGTTCCTACAGTTCAGTCCTCCACCTCTGGGATGTAACAGAGCAGTTTTCAACGGGAGGGGACTGCCATCGCGGCACGCAAAACCGCGGAACCAAAGGAGGCATCCACCGCCGCCAGCACGTCCAGACGATAGTGCTTACTGAACATGTGAAGAGAAGACCACGTTGCTGCCTTGCAAATGTCCGCCGGGGAAACTAAGCTGAGCTCCGCCCAAGAGGCCGCCTGCGCTCTAGTAGAGTGCGCTCGCAAGCCCGACGGCACCACGCGCCCCTGAAGGAGATACGCGGACGCAATGGTTTCCCTAATCCACCTAGAAATGGAACCTTTCGCTGCCGCCTCACCTTTGTGAGGTCCGCCGAACAGCACGAACAGACGATCCGATTTACGAAACGACGCGGAGACCTGCAAAAAACGTCGCAACATCCTCTTAAGATCCAACAGACGTAACGGTTCCGCCGAAGAAGAGTCCCCCCCCCCCCCGAGGAAAGCACCGGGAGGGAGACCGACTGATTAAAGTGAAACGGAGAGATGACCTTAGGCAGAAAGGAGGGAACCGGACGCAGAACCACCTTCTCCTTCAAAAAAACCAGAAATGGCTCTCTGCAAGAAAGCGCCTGCAACTCCGAAATGCGCCGCGCGGAACAGATAGCCACCAAGAACACCGTCTTCAAGGTTAAATCCTTCACCATTGCCGAACTCAAAGGCTCAAAGGGTTCCTTAACCAACGCCCCCAAGACTAGATTGAGGTCCCATGGAGGTACAAGAACCCGGCGACAGGGCCGCAGATGCGATACCGCCTTTAGAAAACGCAACACATCCGGGTGCGCTCCCAACGAGACATCCTGCACCTTGCTCCTATAGCAGGCCAAAGCCGCCAATTGCACCCGCAATGAACTAGCCGCCAAGCCCTTGTCAAAACCGTCCTGTAGGAAGCTCAAGACCACTGGCACGGAGGCCATAGCTGCGCGAATCTGTCGCCTCGAACACCAATCCTCAAAAACGCACCATACCCTAACATAAGCTAAGGACGTTGACCGCTTCCTGGAGCGCAGTAGTGTCGCCACCACCGATCCGGAGTATCCTTTCCTCTTCAACTTCATCCTTTTAATGGCCAAACCGTAAGCGAGAATTGACTCACATGAGTCATGCGAAGCGGACCTTGGAGTAAGAGATAGTCCGAATCCGGTATCCTCCACGGCTCTCCGTCTAGCAGACGGACCAGGTCCGCGTACCACGGATGCTGCGGCCAGTCCGGAGCCACCAACACCACCCTTCCGGGATGAGCCTCGACCCGTTGCACTATGCGACCTATCAAGGCCCAAGGCGGAAAAATGTAGAGGAGGCCGTGCCTCGGCCACCGCTGCATCAAGGCGTCGATCCCTTCCGACATCCTTTCTCGCCGCCTGCTGAAGAATCGGCTCACCTTTGCGGACTGGAAGGTCGCCATGAGATCCATAATCGGGGGTCCCCATCGATGGACTATCTGAGCGAACACCTGGGGATTGAGCTCCCATTCCCCCGCGTCCACCTGGACCCTGCTGAGAAAATCCGCCGTCACATTGTCCTTCGCTGCAATGTGCGCCGCGGACAGCGCTGGAAGACGCTGCTCCACCCAAGAGAACAGCAACTCTGCCTCCTCTTCCATGGCCACGCTGCCTGTCCCTCCCTGACGGTTGATGTAGGCTACCGTCATGGAGTTGTCCGACAGCACTCTGACCGCCCGACCGACCACCGTGGACTCGAAGGCCTGGAGCGCCAGAAAAACTGCCCTCAGCTCCAGGCGATTGATGGACCAACCGCTTTGCTGGGTGGACCACAGACCCTGCGCATACTGATCGCAGCAGTGGGCTCCCCAGCCCGCGAGACTGGCATCCGTTAGCAGCGGAACCCAGGCAGGCTGTTCCAGGGGCATGCCCGCTCGAAGCGTAGCGGGCACAAGCCACCACCGCAACGCCTGCCTGACCCGCGGAGGACAGAGAAGACGCCTGCTCAATGAGTCTGACTGGTGTGACCAGCGGCGGAGAAGCGCCCGCTGCAAGGGCCGCATGTGACCCCGAGCCCAAGGCACTATCTCCAGGGTCGCCGCCATTGTCCCGAGCACGCGCAGGTACTCCCACGCCGAGGGTGCTTTTGCTGCGCGGAATCTGCTGACAAAACGCCGCAGGCCCAGGACATGGTGATGAGGCAGAAACACCGTCCCCGACCGGGTGTCGAACCTCACCCCCAGATACTCGAGTTCCTGGGTCGGTACAAGATGACTCTTGGCCGGGTTGACCACCCATCCAAGATGCTGCAAGAACTGCACCACTCTGTTCGTCACTCGCACGCTCTCGGCCTCGGACTTCGCCCGAATCAACCAGTCGTCGAGATAGGGGTGAACCAAAATGCCCTCCTTTCGCAACGCCGCCGCCGCCACCACCACCATTATCTTGGTGAAGGTACGCGAAGCCGTAGCTAGGCCGAAGGGTAACGCTTGAAATTGAAAGTGCCCCCAGGGAAGAGCAAACCGCAGAAACCTTTGGTGACCCTCTCTGATCGGAATATGAAGATACGCTTCCGTGAGGTCTAGGGAGGTCAAGTACTCCCCTTTTCGCACTGCCACAATAACGGAACGCAAAGTTTCCATCCTGAAGTGTGGCACCCGCAGACAGCGATTTACGCCCTTCAAATCCAGAATGGGGCGTAGGGACCCATCCTTTTTGGGCACCACGAAATAGATTGAGTACCGACCCAACCCGTAATCTTCCAACGGTACTGGCTGGACGGCCCGTAAGCGCAACAGGCGATCGAGAGTCTGGCGAATCGCAAGGGCCTTGACTTGATGTCTGCAGGGAGACATCACAAAGGAATTTCGGGCCGGATAGGCGAACTCCAGAGCATACCCGTCGCGGATGATTTCTAACACCCACCGGTCCGTGGTGATCTGGGTCCAAGCAGAAAGAAACTCCCGCAGTCTTCCCCCCACCGGAGCGCTTTCCACCGGGACCCGCAAACCTTCATTGGGGCTTTCTGCCAGCCGAGGAGGAGGAGGATCCTGCGAACCCTCTACCTGCACCCTTAAAGCCCCGAAAACTCTGGCCCTTGTATGGAAATCTACCCCTCTGGGCACCGCCCAGCCGAGACGTCCGAAATCGCCGAAAATCCCTGGACTGGCCCCGAAAGGACGGCACAGTCCTACTTGGCTTGGGTTTGTCTTCCGGGAGCCGGCCTCCCTTGGACTCTCCCAAATCCTTTACCAGCTTATCCAGATCCTCTCCAAAGAGCAACCTGCCCTTAAATGGCAGTTTACTCAGACGGGATTTAGAGGAGCCATCTGCTGCCCAGCTCCGCAACCACAGGGAGCAGCGCGCCGCCACTAAGGAAGCCATGCTGTTAGCGAGGGCTCTAATCAAATCATAATGAACATCTGCCAGATACGCAGCACCGGATTCCAAGCGATCCAGTTCTGCCGTCCCCTCCTGGTCCAATCCAGAAAACTGCCGAAGTCGCTGAGACCATCGGAGGCACGCTCTGGCCACCCAAGCTCCACAAATAGAAGCCTGCAATGACAAGGCGTCGGCCTCAAAGGACTGTCTCAAAAGTCCATCCACCTTTCAATCCTGCGCATCTTTTAAAGCGGCACTACCCTCCACAGGGATAGTGGTCTTCTTGGTAACCGCCGAGACCGCCGCGTCAATTCGGAGGGATTTAAAATGTTCTTTGTCCTTATCCGCCAGAGGATAGAGCCTGTTCATCGTCCTGATACCTCTGAGCGCAGCCTCGGGCTGATCCCACTCGTCCTGTATCATCTTCTCCACCACCATGTGGACCGGAAAAACCACCTGGGTCTGCCTCTCCGCCTGGATGATGGGGTCCTCCACCCCCACTTCCTCCGTCGGAAAAACAGCCACCAAGTTCAACATCTGAAGGGACTCGGTGATAAGAGCAGTGAGTTCCTCCCTGCGGAATATCCGGACAATCTTGGCCTGATCCTCTGGCTCTGGAATCTCCCCCTCTTCTAGATCTTCCATATCTGCCTCCAAATCGCGGTCCTCCCCATCCAAATCGATCGCCTCCCTGAAGGAAGGGGAGAGTTTGCGTGTCCGAGATCTTTTTGAAGGCCTGGAGGAAACTGTGTCTACCAGCACCTCCGGCCTGAGGGGCGGCCGAAGACCTATCCCCTGTCTCTGGCAAGAGCCCCTGGCGCTGCCTGCAGAACGCTTGATGCATTAGCAAGACAAAGTCGGGGGAGAAATCTCCAAACGGAGAAGGGGACTCCAGGACTGGAAACGTGGCCGGGAGCCCAGCCGCAGCCCCTTGGGGAGCCCCCGACGAGGAAGCCATCGCCAAGTCCTCCTCCAGGACCGCCTCCGCCGGCTGGAGTTCCTGGCACGGCTTGACCTCTATCTGGCGTTCCATGCTGGCAGACCCCGAGGCACAAGCCCTGCAAACCCCGGATTCTGCCACCGTACCTCTGCGAGAACCACAGAGGACGCACTGGGGTCGGGACGCCATCTCAGGAACCCCTCACTTGAACGGGATTCTGGGGCACTGCAGCTTCTCCCAAACGCAAAACTGCTCAGGGTCTGGACTCCTTAAACCCCTTCTTTTTTTTTGCTTTAAAACGAAAGAAAAACACCCCGGGACATGGACTGCAAAAAGAAACTCCTCTCCGACACAGACCAGGTCAAATTGAAGAAAAAAGAAAGAAACATGAAACAAAATGAAATAAGCAGAGAGAAGTCGAAGCGCAGAGCCTCCGCGCCGTCGTGTTCCCACTGCAAACAGCTGACTGGAGCCGCGCTGAAAAGATGCGCCCGAAGCTAAAATGGCCGCCGGCACCTGAGCGCGGCCGAAAAGGGCGCCAAAATTCGCCGCGTGAGCAGAGAGATCAAACAAGGCATCCCGCTCCGCCGCGGGCCAGGGCAAAGCACTCCCAAACCCCACCGAAAGGAAGTATGCCCTTTACAGAAACTTACGTGGCTTCAACGGGGCTCCAGCCAGCGGGACCGCTGTTCAGCGGAGCAGTCACCCGCCAGCGAGCCTCACGTGTAAGCGCTCCTGCCTTCAAGTGCAGATCGGCTCCCCGGCCCCGACAAGGACGCTGCTCTGGTCCTGCTCAAGGGCTCTCCCCCATGCAGTCCAGGGAGAGAGACCTGAAGATGAGCCCACAGCCCCGGAGATCAGGGGCAGGCAGGAACCGGCACCTGAGGCACTGCTTATTCACGGGTCTTTTTTTTTTTTTTTTTAAAGTAACAGTAACTCCCCAAAAATAAATAAAGGTAGTGAGAAAGAAAATCCAAATCCCAACTAAACTACACCTAAACTAACTACACTAAGGCTCCTTATGAGTTCCTCAAGTGAGCCCAGCACCTAGGCTCACTAGATCCTCCTGCTGCATGGAGACTGGACACACTGGAGAGGAGGGGAGTGTGCACCAGACCTTATCCAGTGACGTCAACGCTTTGGCAAGTCCAGTCTCCAGGCTGCAGGAGGAGGTGCACAACCCAGAGATGGAGGACTGAACTGTAGGAACGATAAGGAATATGACTTTGGCCATCAACTCCGGCACCCCCATAGGAAATTCTACGATGGTAGGGACATCAGGAGATGCCTGGTGGCTCTCCGGGGCCCTGGGAAGTAACTGTTCCCGCTGCAGCACCTTAGCAGGCCACTCCTGGCCATCTCTCTTGGTGTCGCGCTGGGAAGGACTCCGGTAACGATGCACATGGGTCGAAGCCCAGTGCTTGGATGCCCCCTTTGACGCAGAGGAGTCCATCCTCAGTTCCGGACAGAGTTTGATGGAGGGTCTCCGTTCTGGGCCACTGTGGCCCCACGGCTCAGAGTGTGCACAAGTACCCCTTGAAGACAATCCCTTTGCGGAACCTCGCAACAATGTTCCCTGTAAAATAGTTATCTCCAAGTTATAATGCCCTGTTCAATGTAATTTCAGTTTGTTCAATGTAAACCGCACTGATGCAGAATAGCGCGGTATATAAGAGAATGTAAATAAATAAATAAATAACAACATTGATGTCAATGCGGAGTCCGGCGGCCCCTAAGAAGGACTCCCTCTGCTTCTCCCGACTCTTCAGGCCCCACCCAGTCATCTGTAGGCACAGATTACAAGAAGCTGGCTGGTGATCAGGGCCAAGGCATTGAAGGCAGTTGCTGTGACGGTCGGTGACTGAGATGGTCCAGCCATACTTGGTGCAATTCTTAAACCTGTTGGCTGGCTTGGACATGTCTGTGAACACAACCGTGGCTACGTCAAAAGGCTCAATGGTGCAAGCAGCAGGAAAAATGCTAAAAGAAAAGACAAGAGAAATCAGTGTTGGCAGGTGAGCTGAAGCTACCGGCAACAGGTGGATACACTAGAAAAAAGGTTATTTTTATTATTTTTGAAAAGAAATGATCCGCAAGGGGTTAGAATCACAAGATTTTTTCCAAGGATACAAGGAACACATCTTAGTGGCTCCACGGAAAAAAGAAGACTTACATCCTAGGGGCTCTACGGAAAAAAGAAGACTGGAGAAGATGGCGCCATGATAGACAGGAAGGTAGGCATGCATGCACAGTGGCGCCTCCCAAAAGCTTCAAATGGAAGCTGGGGTGCATTCCTGCAGAGAGTTCTGTCGGGGGCGTCACCCATATGTGATGGCTTATTTCCTGCTTGTCCACGGAGAAAATATTTTTTCACTCAACATGTAATCAAAATCTGGAATACATTACCGGAGGATGTAATAAAAGTTGTTAGTGTAGCTGGATTTAAAAGAGTTTCGGACAAGTTCCTGGAGAAAAGTCCATAAACCAATATTAGAAGATCAGGGAAATCTGCTGCTTGCCCTTGGAATAAGCAGTATGGAATCTGTGCACTTTTTTGGGAATGTGACAGTTACTTGTGACCTGGAATTGGCCATTATTGTAAACTGGATATTGAGCTTGATGGACCTTTGGTCTGACTCAGTATGGCATATCTTATGTTCTTATGTTTTTAAATGCTCTGTTACCCGCATACCCTGGTTCAGAATATCTCTCAGGAGACCAAGGGACACTGGGCTGTAGTCACACAGATAAATGGGTACTAAGTAATCTGGTGAGAATTTCTGAACAGATGATAATTAAGTTACAGCCATTGTTTTTGGGGCCTGATGAATTTTTGAGAAAATGAGGCGGCGGCTGGGACTGGATTATTTATTTATTAGTTTCCAGCTAGGAGTGTTCCAGTTTACATATTATGCTTTCTACCTGTTTCTACAATAATACAAAGTCAAAATAAAAATATATAGTAATAGGTATTGAAGCAATATATATCTTATCAGTACATGGAGATCAAGATGATCTTTGTGCAGCTTTGCACATTAAGAGAAAGAGTCCCTCAATTATGGACTGCTTTACCTGCTGAGCAGAAACTGGACAAAGGTTAGTTAGCGTTCCATAGGAAAATAAAAACTCATGGCCTAATATTCAAAAACACTTACCCGGAGTGTAGTAGCTTCTATCTGGATAAGTATCACTGGCCTAGTCTATCCGGGTAATGCCGCTGAAAATGATTACTGGCACTATCACACTTGCACTATCTGTAAAGAGTGTGGGCGGTCCAGGAAATTATCCAGTTAGCAGCAATATTTAGACTGCTTTCCGCATAATTTTAAGACTGAATATCGCTGGTATCCGGATAACTCTGGCGCTGACTGCATTGCCGGCTACTATCTGGATAATGGCATGGAATATAAATTTTTCTTGAAAAAATGCCAATCACAGAGTTTAAGCATAGGATCATCAATTCACACAGATAAATGGGTACCAAGTAATCTGGCGAGAATTTCTGAACAGATGATAATTAACTTACAGCCATTGTTTTTGGGGCCTGATGAATTTTTGAGAAAATGAGGCGGCGGCTGGGACTGGATTATTTATTTATTAGTTTCCAGCTATGAGTGTTCCAGTTTACATATTATGCTTTCTACCTGTTTCTACAATAATACAAAGTCAAAATAAAAATATATAGTAATAGATATTGAAGTAATTGTTTTTGTTAAAAGCAGGATATAAATACGAAATTAAATTAAATTAAGTTGACTTTCAGCTCTCCTGTACCCCTCACATGCAAAGGCAAGAGAAGATGATGCTAAGCGCAGCACCATCCTCAGTTTTGACATTGTCCTTGCTCCTAAAGACCTTGGGTTATCCTAGGATAAAGGGGGCTAAGGTGCAGCATTTCTGACATGACAGTATTCAAAGTATTTTCTGGGGGAAGGTAGGGGGGGTGCAATAGGAGGAATAAATTCTCCCTTGTCATTTCTGACTGGCTACTCCACAAATATTTACAAAAGACAGACATCTGAACTGTTTGTGCATTATACTCTAGTCTTACAATACAGTTCCATACAGAAACTTACTTAGATTTCCTGTCATCATGAGCTTCCCTTTGGCTTCTTTCTTCTCGCACTTCCTCCCTCTTGTCTCTGCGATCTTCTCTTCCTTTTTCTTCCCATTCTTTTTGTCGGTCTCTGTCCTTCTCCCTCTCTCGCCCCCTCTCTCGTTCTCTCTCCCTTTCTCTCTCGCGTTCTCTTTCTCTCTCTCTCTCTCGCTCTCTCTCCCTTTCCCTCTCACGCTCTCTCTCTCGCTCCCGTTCCTCTCTCTCCCTTTCTCTCTCCCTCTCTCGGTCACGATCTCTTTCCCGTTCCCGTTCTCTCTCTTTTTCTTTTTCTCTCTCTCGCTCTCTCTCCCGGTCTCGGGCTCTTTCTCGTTCTGATTCTCGCTCCTTTTCTCTCTCCCTGTCTCGTTCTCTCTCTCTTTCCCTTTCCCTTTCCCTCTCTCGCTCACGATCCCTTTCCCTGGCTCTTTCATCTCTCCTGTCATCAGTTCGGTCTACCCTTCGGTCCTCTCGTCTTTCATCACGATCAAGATCTTCATTTCTTCCCTGGTGTCGTCCTGGTGAGCTGGGTCTTTGATCTGTTAAAGAAAAATGTAATGAAACCAATTCTTCTGCTAGTGATTAATTAGCTAAACATGCCTGCCACTGCTCTAATAATGCAAGATTTACAATATAAGCTCATATTGCCTCATCAGAAGGATATGGAATTGTTATATAAATGGAAACTCCAAGGAGAATATGTTTGCACTGACTACTGGAAAATGTAATTTGACAGAGATTAAATAAAATGTATTACACACATACTAGAAGTATACAGAATAGGTTTTGACCTTTTCAACCAATGTCGGGAGGCTTTTTTGCTTCCCAGTATTTTTAGCAGTGCACTCATTATAATTAGCTTTTTATCTATAACGTGCATAATCCTTCACTGAGCAATGAAGCTAAGGCAATATTTTAAGTACAGTTTTATATGGCTGTCATTAAACATTATGCCTTATCTGTTTCTAACTGAACTCACCATGCTCTTTAACTGGCAGCTGGCAAATATATTTCACAGTGTGGATGGAACAGCTGGGCGGAATGAATGGAATTGGTGGCTTTTGTGCCATAATCTGATATATTACTAAGATAATGGAAGGGAATTCTCCAAAATTCAGTTCTGTACATCCATAAGCTGGGGTTACTTAGTCAGCCATATGCCTTTCTTGCAGGACTCCACTATTTTCTAGGAGATTCTATCCTATCAGTTCAATCTGGCAGCCTTCAGGTGCTGCTATGCTATATGACATTGGACAAGCAAAGGTTTATTTTTACAGAGATGGAAAAATACAATACAGTTGAGGGTGGGTCTTGTATTCAAGGCTTTTCTCTGCCACTGACTTTGTCTGATCTTGGACAAGTTGTCGTATTTCCATGTACCTCAGTTCACCCAGTTAAATTTGGATAAAAACACTGCTGCCTCTCCTCTATAGAAGGAAGAATATGTTGATGGGTTATCTATCCCATAGGTGACTACATGCACATTCTTCACACTAGTAAAGAGCTATACAATCCAATCTGGATTGCTTATAATACTAGAATGAATTTGATGCCTTCCGATATAACCCCAAGGTGAGTTAGTCCATCCTACAGAGTTGGAGAGTTTCAACCTTAACATATCCATCTTATGCCAAATTTGATCATAAGAGTGTGGGGTTCTGTGTACACATCCTAACTTTCTTTCCACAGTGGTGTTGGATTTCATCTCAGCCACCCGTCGAGCATTTTTACCCAGATCACATGTCAACAAAGATGAATAAACCTTGCATATGTGGGAGCTACTGCTTTTTATTTGGAGCAGACTAAAAACTAACAGAATGATAGAAAATGCATTCAGCTTGTTTATTTTTGGCCGAAACTGCTGTTTCAGCTAGAATTCTAGCTAACTGGATAACAGATTGCACATCCTTTGTTAATGCCCAAGCTGATATGACAGTGGGTTATTTTGAAGGTCATAATGGCAGAGTCATAGTTACATCATTGGCCTATCTGAGGTCAACCTCTGTTGCAAAAATATGCAGAGCCACGCCATGGCTTTCTGTTCACACGCTTACATTGTACTATTGCTCAGATGCAGACTCACAATGAAATATATTTGGGCAGTCTATTTTCTAGGGCTTCACTGAAGGTTAAAGGCAGTTACCTGAAGCATGCATTTTCCGTGTACATCAGGAAAATGTCCTCACAGATGGGTAACATCATCCGACAGAGTCCGCACGGGAGTACTCCCCAGCTGCTTCTGGAAGCCTTCTCTGCACGTGTGTAATTTTCCCACCTGCTGCTGCGGCACCTTCATTTTAGCTATAGTATCAGACTGAAATATAATAGACTACAACTCCTAGAGGAGGTGGAAGGCTTGTGAGGATTTTTTCCTGCTGTCCAGGGAGAATAGTGCTAAAGGTGAGTAACTACCTTTTCTCTGTGGACAAGCAGGAAATAAATCCTCAGGTATGAGACTCCCTAGCTACAGGCTACCTTAACAAAAAAGGAAATACAAGTGTTGCCCAACAAGGGCAACTAAGTTTGTTTTTGTTGGCAACAGGCCTTTTGTATTTTATTTTATATATATATATATTTTTTTTAAGATAGCCTAAACAGAAAATAATGGGCCTGGAAGGGAAGGGGGTACTGATTGGCTGAAGTTGCTCTCGCATTGGGAATCCCCCTCCAGACAATAGTGAGACGTGAATGTGTAGCCTGATGTCCACGTTGCAGCCTTGCCTACCTCTTCCATGGAGATGAGCGCAAGTGGGCTACCGATGCAGCCATGGCCCTAACATTATGAGCTGTGACATGACCTGCAAGGCATAGGCCTGCCTGGGCATAAGCAAAATAGATGCAGCCTGCTAGTCAAATAGAAATTCAGTGTTTGGAGATAGCAATGCCTAGCTTATTGTGGGTCAAAAGAAACAAATAGCTGGATGTACTTTCTATGGGCTTTTGTCCACTTCAAGTAGAAAGCTAAGGCTCGTTTGCAGTCCAACATATGCAGTGCAGTTTCCCGGTTTTGGGAAAAATGTTGGTAGAACAAATGACTAATTAAGATGGAAATCGGACACCACTTTTGGAAGAAATTCTGGATAAGTACAGAGGATCACTCTATTAAAATGGAACTGAGTGTAAGGTAGATGAATTACTAGAGCCTGAAGCTTGCTCTTGCTGTGTGCTGAAGTATCCGCCACCAAAAATAAAACTTTTCAGGTGAAGAACTTCAGATGACAATAGCTGAGTGGCTCAAAGGGAGCTTTCATTAGCTGCCCAAGAACCACATTGAGGTCCCAAGACACTATGGGTGGTTTACAGGGAGACTTCAAGAAAAGCAAACACCATATAAAGCAAACAACTAAAGGTTATACCAGGGGTCTCAAACTCAAATTGCTTTGAGGGCCAAATGAGGACTTGTAAAGTAACCCGGGGGCCGCATAAGACGTGGGGCCTCATTTGCATAAGGGCCTCATTTGCATAAATATTTGCATAATGTTACCATACACTAACTTTTAGTAAACATGCCTCTTAATGAGTATGGATAAAGAAAGACTAAAAGATTTAGAAATAGGAAGACAATAATTAAACTGGGAACCCCAAAAGCCAAACTTGGAATGTACAACAACACTGTAGAAATAAAACTATAAATTAATTTCCTCTTGTACTAAACAAAGTGCAAACATTAATGATGCACATTTCCCAGAGCTGACATATTCCAGTTAATAAATTCAAAATAAAGAGATATTTTTCTACCTTTTGTGCATTTTTTTTCAGTTGCAATTGCTCCAGCCACTTCTGGTTTCTTCGTGTCTTCTGCTATCTCCATCGTCTGCTGTCCATTTGTCCTTTCTTCTCTCTTCTAGTTTTTTTCCATTCTCTCTCTCTACATCTGCTTTAACATACTAATCTTTCTCCTTTTGCTCTTTCCTCATTCCTATTTCATCCACTCAAATTTTACCCCTCCATCCTCAATCCCCACTTACTCTCCCAATACCTGGCCAATTGTAGATTTGTCTTCTCTTCCAGACAAAATATTTTTCCCCTCTCCATTTCACTTTCCCAGCTCCATCCCATTCTAATCCTCCCCCAACATCAGCTCCCTTCTAGTTCCAGCCCCACCCAGCATCTGCTCCTTTCTAGTCCCTGCATCAGTCCATTTCCAGTCCTATCCTAGCCTCACCATCAGCCCATTTCCAATCCTATCCCCCCATCAGCCCATTTCCAATCCTAGCTCCCTCCCCTCACAGCCCATTTCCATTCCAAGCCCCCCTCCCCATCAGCCATTTGCAGTTCAAGCCCCCCTTCCACTCAGCCCATTTCCAGTCCTAGCAACCCCCCCAGCCCATTACCAGTCCTAGACCCCCCATAGCCCATTACCAGTCCTAACCTCCCCATAGCGCACTTCCAGTCTTACCCCCCCCATCACCCCATTTTCAGTCTTACCCCCCCCCATAGCCCATTACCAGTCCTAGTCCCCCCATAGCCCACTTGCAGTCGTATCCCCCATCACCCCATTTTCAGTCTTACCTCCCCTCATAGGCCATTACCAGTCCTAACCCCCCAATCAGCCCACCTCCAGTCCTAACCCCCATCACCCCATTTTCAGTCCTAGCCCCCACCATAGCCCATTACCAGTTATAACCCCCCCCAGCCCATTACCAGTCATAACCCCCCCTGCCAATAGCCCACTTCCAGTCCTAACCCCCCTCTTCCCATTTCCATTCCTTGCCCCCACCATTGCCCATTAACATTAATAACCCCCCCCTGCCAATAGCCCACTTCCAGTCCTAACCCCCATCGGCCCATTTACAGTCCTAGCCCCCACCATAGCCCATTACCAGTCCTAACCCCCCCCCCCTTGCCAATAGCCCACTTCCAGTCCTAACCCCCATTACCCCATTTCAGTCAGCCCCTCCATAGCTCATTACCGGCCAGCGAAGGAGGGAAACAAAAAAAAAACCCCAAAACCCCGGCTTCTGCCGTTGCCGCCGTGGCAGCGGTAGAATCAATTGTCAAATTTACAAAAAAAAGTCTTCTGCTGCTCAAGGAGCAAAATCAGCTGTCCTGAGGAGCCTTCCCCTGTGCCCGGAGATCAGAGTCTGATCTATCAGCTGCGTGCTTTTCCAGCCGCGAGGAGAGTATTCCCCTCTCGCGCGGTTTCGCCACGCGAGAGGGGAATACTCTCCTCGCGGCTTGAAAAGCACGCCGCTGATAGAGCAGACTCTGATCTCCGGGCACAGGGGAAGGGGCCGCAGGACAGCTGATTTTGCTGCTTGAGCAGCAGAAGTCTTTTTTTTTTAAATTTGACAATTGATTCTGCCGCTGCCACGGCGGCAATGGCAGAAGCCGGGGTTTTGTGTTTTTTTTGTTTTCCTCTGTCGCGGGCCGCACAAAGTTGTCTCGCGGGCCGCGTGTTTGAGACCCCTGGGTTATACTAAGATGGGTCTTCCCTCTTAACCTCAATGGTAAGCTCCAATTGCATGGAGGTGAACCCTAATAGAATTGGACTTAAGTCCAGATTCGGAGAGGAGTAGAAGATTCTCCATCAGTTTTTGTGTGGGACAGGCAAAGGGATCTACAGAATGGTCCTCACACCAGACAGAAAACCTCTTCCATTTGCATGAGTAAGATTTTCTCAATGAGGCCTTTCTGGAGGCCAAAAGGACATCGGTTACACCGGCCAGCAGGATGAGCTCGGATAATGTTAACCTCTCAACATGCCATGAAGGCCAAGGACTTGATGCTGAGATGCAACATCATTATGTTCTCCTGTGACATCAAACCTAGTGCATAGCCCAACCCAATTAGTTCCTGACTGGACAGTTACAGCAGGACATGAAACTAAGGTTGTCAGGACCAGTAGGGAGCGATTAAAATCATTAAGCCTTTGTTTTGAGCTTCAGGAGGGTCTTTGCAATGAGAGGTATTGGAAGATACACATAAAGAAGTCCCTCTCCCCACTGTTCCCTCTAAGCTGTGCACGTGTGCACGCGCACACACCTCGCCGAGTGAGCGCACATACTTTACAACAGAGCGCACAAAAATTATGGTTCTGATTCTGATAGAAAACAACACAGACTTTCTTAAAATTGAAAAGTTGTGGTGTATTTACGGTTTTCACAAGTGTATTTACGGTTTTCACAAGTTCTTCAATATTTTCTAGTGCAATCAATGTGGTGTACATACTGTATTCTGACGTGTAGTCAAATTTTGAAGTATATAACTCCGAGTGTCGTTATGTGGCACACAAAAATTTAATCTTCCTTCAAAAGCTACACAGCTGATATTTTATGCGCACACAGCCTACAGAAAATTAGAGGGAACATTGCCTCTCCCCAATCCAGGAGGAAAGCATTTGAGGCTAGTCTGCTGCGCAGCCTTACTCTGGAATAGAACTGATCTACCTGGGTACTCTGTGGAGTCCCAAAGAGATCTATCGAGGAGGTGCCGCACTCCTGCAAGATAAGAGTTGCAACCTCCCTGTCCGGTGTCCCATTCGTGTGATTGAAGGACTTAACTCAGTATGTCCAAATATGAAGAAAACCTCACCAAACAGCAAACTACTACTACTTGGTGATTCCATCATCAGTGGCACCAACTTGGGAACACAGTTCAAAGGAGAGAAGATAGTCAAGTGCCTCCCAGGCTCTAAAGCCAGCAGGAATACAAACCAAGTTGTTGACGCACTTAGCGCAGAAAGTGAACACTCCAAACTTGATATTGTTATCCACTTGGGCACAAATGACCTAGCTAGAAACAGTGCCTCTATAGTCCAAAAGGACTTCCAATCTCTGGGAAAGAAACTCAAGCCCATTGTTAACACTGTTGCATTCTCAAAGGTTCTACCTGTTCTTGATAAGGGGGCAAAAAAGGCTGTATCGCATTAACAGCTTTAATACATGACTCCAGACCTGGTGCAAACAAGAATTCAGATTTATTGGCGACTGGGGTAACAGATGGAACAACAAGAGACTATACTGGCTGACTGACTACATCTCTGTCACAGGGAAAATAATCCTAAGTGAAAAATTCAAGCAGTATGTGGATATTTATTTATTTAGACAGATTTGTATGCCACCTTATCCTTCAATCAAGGTGGTCATGTCACATCACAATTGGAGGGTTACATTTAACATTAGGGTACGTGTAAACATTTAGACAGTACAGTTACTTAACAGCAGTTAGACAGTACAAATGGAGGTAACATTTAACATGAGGGTATTTAATAATGGATATGAGGGTATTTAATAATGAATATGCATTTAAACTAGAAAAAGGGGGTGACGGATGTGGAAGGTCAAGCTCCGGACGTCACCCCCTGCAAAAGCAAATTAAAATCAGAAACAGCCACACTTTTAAACCACACATCAAAAACAAGTGGGAAGATGTGGGCAGAACAAAATCAATGCAAAATACACACAAGCCAGATAAATGCTGGAAAGCAATGAGCACAAATGCTCAAAGCTTAGCCAACAAAGTTCGGGACCTGGAAGCCCTAATGGTGGAAATGGATTTGGACATTGTGACCATTACAGAAACATGGCTTAATGAATCGCATGATTGGGATATAGCCATAGCCGGCTATAATCTATTCAGAAGAGACAGAGAAAATGGAAGAGGAGGAGAAGTAGCCTTGTATGTCAAAAACAATATTAAAACTACTGAAATGCAGGGGGCATGGGGAAAAGAAGAAGCGCTCTGGATTGTGTTGGAAAGAGGAGATGGCACTGTCATCCATACTGATGTAGTCTACAGATCTCCGACACAAATTGAAGAGATAGATAACGAATTGATTATAGATATTGCCAAGATAGCCAGAAAGGGGGAAGCGATCATATTGGGTGACTTTAATCTACCTGATGTGGATTGGATTACTCCTTCTGCAAATCTGGAAAGAAGCAAAAAAATTGTGGATGCTCTCCAAGATGCATTACTTAGACAAATGGTGATGGAACCAACCAGGGAAAGCTCAACGCTGGATTTAGTACTCACCAATGGTGATAGCGTGTCAAATGTCTGTGTGAGTGCCCCTGTGAGCAGCAGCGATCATCACATGGTGTGGTTTGAGATAAAAGCCATGGTACAGGCCAATCATAGCAAGCTCAAAGTCCTAAACTATAAAAACACAGGCTTCAATAAAATGGCCGACTACCTAAAGGAGGAGCTGACAGGGTGGAAGGAGATAAGGGAAGTGGAATTGCAATGGGCTAAACTAAATGTGGCAATTAAAGGGGCAACAAATAAATATGTAAGAAAAATAAACAAAAACAAGAGGAGAAGAAAACCTATTTGGTTTTCCAAAGAAGTGGCTGCTCAAATAAAGGCAAAAAACACAGCTTTCGCAAAATTCAAAAGCTTACAAACAGAGGAACACAGAAATGAATACAGGAACAAACTCAAAGAGACAAAGAGAGAAATAAGGATAGCAAAATCAAAGGCAGAGGAAAAGATGGCTAAAGATGTTAAGTGTGGCGACAAAACTTTCTTCAGGTATATTCGGGAAAGGAAGAAGATCAGAGGTGGAATTGCAGGACTCAGAAGTGCTGGGAACGGACTCGTGGAAAGTGACGTTGAAAAAGTGAAATTGCTAAACGAATACCTCTGCTCTGTTTTTACTAAAGAAAGTCCTGGAGAAGGACCACCTGTGACTCCCAAATATAAAAATGGGAATGAAGTAGATATCACACCATTCACAGAAGATGAAGTGTTAGAACAACTTGCAAAACTGAAAGTGGACAAGGCCATGGGTCCGGATGGGATACATCCAGGATACTGAAAAGAGCTCAGAGAGGTTCTTGCAGGGCCATTTAAAGGATGTTTTCAACAGATCCTTGGAAACAGGAGAGGTTCCTCACGACTGGAGAATGGCTGATGTCATACCTCTACACAAAAGTGGTGACAGGGAAGAAGTGTCAAACTACAGGACTGTGAGCCTTACCTCAGCGGTGGGAAAAGTAATGGAGGCGCTCCTGAAAGAGCTAATAGTGAACTTTCTCAAAATCAACAGGTTGCAAGATCTGAGGCAACATGGTTTTACTGAAGGACGATCTTGCCAAACAAATCTGATTGAGTTCTTTGACTGGGTGACCAGGGAACTAGGTCAGGGGCATGCGATGGGTGCCATCTACCTGGATTTCAGCAAAGCCTTTGATACTGTTCCTCATAGGAGGCTTATCAATAAACTCAGTAGCTTGGGATGGATCCCAAGATGGTAAATTGGATCAGAAATTGGTTGACTGACAGACGACAGAAGGTGATGGTAAATGGAGCTTACTCGGATGAAAGGAAGGTGATTAGCGGGGGGGTGCCCCAGGGGTCGATCCTGGGCCCAGCACTGTTCAATGCATTTGTGAGTGATATTGCTGAAGGACTGAATGGAAAAGTCTGTCTTTTTGCAGATGACACAAACATTTGCAACAGAGTGGACTCCCCCCTAGGGAGTGGTTAACATGAAGAAAGATCTACAAAAGCTGGAAGAATGGTCTAATGCTTGGCAATTAAGATTTAATGCAAAGAAGTTCTGAGTCATGCACTTGGGTAGCAGAAATCCAAGGGAAATGTACACGATAGGGGATGAGAGGTTGGTGTGCACGGATCAGGAGAAAGACCTTGGTGTGATTGTTTCTGAAGATCTCAAGGTGGCAAAACAATGTGACAAGGCAGTGGCAAAAGCCAGGAGGATGTTGGGCTGCATACAAAGAGGAATTATCAGCAGAAAGGAAGAGGTACTTATGCCACTGTACCAGTCACTGGTGAGGCCTCAGGTGTTCAAGTTTTGGAGACCATATCTTGCAAAGGATGTAAAAAGACTGGAAACTGTTCAGAGGAAGGCGACCAAAATGATTTGGAGCCTGTGTCAGAAGCCTTATGAGAAGAGACTTGAAGACCTAAACATGTACACTTTGGAGGAGAGAAGGGACAGGGGAGATACGATTCAGACCTTTAAATACTTAAAGGGAAATAATGAACAAACAAACCTCTTCCAAAGACGGGGAAGCTGTAAAACTAGAGGTCATAACAGGAAGCTGCAAGGTGGTAAATTGAAATGCAATGTCAGGAAATACTTTTTCACAGAAAGGGAGGTGGATGCTTGGAATGCCCTCCCGATGCAAGTGGTGGGGGCAAACACGGTGACGGAATTCAAAATGGCATGGGACAGACTCAGTGGATCCCTTTACAGCAACAGGATAAAATCAAAATAAACGGAACCATCTAATTTCTCAACAAATAAGGGTGTCCTACATGGAGTGGTGGGTTCAACCCTAAACAAAGACATGGGGAAGGGTGGCCTGCACAGAGTGGCAGGTGCACCTACTCTTGCCATTGTACTGGACAGACTAGATGGACCATACTGCCGTCATTTACTATGTTACTATGTCCACCAGTGTTTTGCTTGCCTGGTAGGTACGTATGTGGCTCTCAAGTCCATCCCATGGGCAATGGCAAATTTCCACAACTTGACTGTTTCCTGACACAGGAGATATGAGTCTGTTCCTCCCTGCTTGTTTAGAACATCGCTACTTGATTGTCTGTCTGGATTAGGACAATTTGGTTGCCCAACTGATCTTTGAATGCTCTTAGAGCATTCGCTATGGCTATTAACTCCAAGAAGTTGATCTGGGGAAGACTTTCTTTGAAGGATCCATCGTTCTGAATGTAAAACCCATCAAGATGAGCTCCCCAATTCAGTTTGGATGCATCTGTCATCAATAGTTTTTGCAGTGAAGCAATTTGGAAGGGGATACCTTTGAGCAAATTGTGATGAATCGTCCAACATTGTAAAGACTGAATAAGTGGGTTGGTGACATACAGACAATCCCTGATCCATCCTGTGGCCTGGGTCCATTGAGTTCTCACAGTCCACTCAGCTTGTCTTATTTGGACACGTGTCAAGGATGTTACATGTATTGTAGAAGCCATGTCTCCCAGTATAGTTAGCATCCAGCAAACTGTTATTTGCTGACTCACTTGAGTCTCTCAAACTATTGTTGCCAATCTGTGAAGTCTGTTATGCAGGAGGAAGGCTCTCGCCTGAGTTATGCTGAGCAGGGCTTCTATGAATTCTTATTTTTGTGAGGGCTGTAGGTTGGATTTTGGGTAATTTATGATGAACCTTAGTAGTTCCAGCACCCAAATAGTTAACCATGTTGATTATTGCAGTCCTTCCGGAGTTATACTCTTCATCAGCCAATCATCCAAGAAGGGAAAGACAAACACTCTCAGTGTCTGAAGGTAAGCTGCTACTACTACGAGGCATTTAGTAAAGACCCGAGGTGCAAAGGCTAGGCCAAAAGGCTGAAAACTCTGTACTGAAAGTAATAAATCCCTAGAAAGAATCTGAAATACTTACTGTGGGATGGATGTATCTGTATGTAGTTGTATGCATCCTTTAGATCCAGGGAACAGAGTCAATCTCCTTTTTGAAGATAAGGGAGGAGGGTGCCCAGAGAAATCATTCTAAACTTTAATCTGACCAGATATGTGTTCAGATCTCTTAGGTTCAGGATGGGATGGTATCCTTTAATTTTCTTGGGGATCATGAAATACTTGGGAAAAAAACCCTCATCCTAGTTGCTCTGGTGACATGAGCTCAATTGCAAGATCTGCCAAGAGGGTGGTGATTTCTTTTTGAAGTAGTTCCTGATACTGAGGGTCCTCAGGAGCTGGCTGGATCTTCCCAGGCTTCTCTCACTTCACCTGTGCTCGAGGAACCTGTTTCCATTGGGAATAGTGGGAACCAGGAAAGTAACTATGGCTGCAAGAGTAATAGATCTTCTTCTGGCTACCTCTCTGAAACCTCCTGCTGTAGGATGATGGATTGGACGTGCACCTTGAGAGATTATGAAGGGTGACGTGCTGCTTTTCAATGAAGCCAGCCTTTTCTTTGACTTGTTTTCTGAAGAGATTATCTCCATGACACAGTACATCAGCAAGCTTCTCCTGCCCAGACTGTCCTAGATCTGAGGACTGGAGCCAGGTAAGTCTCCGGGTGCCAATATCTATTGCAGAAGCTCTCGATACCATTTTTAAGATAACATAAGTCGCTTGAACCATGAACTTTGAGTAGTCCTTTTCGTGTTTCACTTGTAAAGGAATGATACTGTTCCAATTTTTCTGGAGGGAGATACTGGGACAGATCAGCTAGGCCGCTCATGATGTTCTTTAAGAATTTGTTCATGAAGAGCTGGCAAGAGGCCATGCGGGCTGCAAGCATGGAACTCTGAAAACCTTTTTTCCTGAAAGAGTCTAATGTCCGCGCTCCCCGCCCTTGAGGCACCAAGAAGTGAGTCTTGGAACTTTTAAACCTCTTAAGGGCAGATCTGACCACCAAGGAATGGTGAGGAAGCTGGTGCTTCTCGAACCTGGGAGCCTTCTGAACTCTGTACATGGAGTTAAGCTTTCTACTGTAGGGGTTAAGGACGGGGTTAAGGACTAATTTGGCTTACTTTAATAATAATGTTGGAAGCTGTGATCCCACCCCAAAGAACTGATTAACTTCTAAATGGCACAGAATATAAGCATGTGAGCTATGACTGGAAATATACAGAATCCCTGCTGAAAAACATGTAGGATTCTACACTCTGGGCAGGAATGTGCAGAGAGTAGGCATCATGAAGCAGATGCCAGCCAGAACAAAGCTGATGATACAAGCTCTGAAGAACTGCTGCTATAATGAAGATAAGGAAAATGGCAGGGTGTGGAACAGAGTGTGGATGGACAGAACCTAACTGACCTTGAACAGCACAGCACATATTTACATCATAATAAAGAAGGGATCCTGGGACAAGAAACTGCAAATACATGCAGAATTCTCTGGAAACTTATATGTTTGCTTTATATAATGGAAGGGCATGTACAAGGGGATTGTGACCAGCTGATAAGCTGACTTTAAGCAGACCTTGAAATACCAACTGTTGTTTAGTAATCTGTTGCTTGGTGATAAACATAGGAGGGGTTTTGAGGGTTACACTGGCAGAAGTTCTCTGACTTTGCAGGTTTTGCAGGTTTTTTGCAAGTTCTGCAAATGACATCAGTAATTCAAGCAGAATTCACTGGAACTTTGGGACAGAGAACGTATATAAGAGTGCCTATAGAGCTTCTGCGGGCAGCCTTCTTTTTCCCCACTGTACCATAGGGTTAAGAACACTGCCTGCACCTGCGTCCCTCAGACAGACACTTGTGTATCTGTGCTTGCAGTTTTTGCTTGTACTGAATAAAGGAATTTTGCTGACAATTGACTGTGATCTGAGTTTTTCTTTTATTTTTCTGGTGTACGGCTCCCATGTACCCAGGCAATCTTGATGAAAATTAGGGATGCTTTGTAGGTAAGAACCCGCCTACACTACTAACAGGAGGTACAGTGAGGGGTGTTCTCCCACATTCTCATCTGTACACTCTGAAGGATAGGATACACAGCACTGTCACCACTTCCTTAGGAGGAGTACCTAAGGATTTCCAATTCTTCTGCCCTGGACTCATCCTGTCTCCAAAGAAAATAGTACAGCCTTATCCATATCCCTCACAAAATCATGGAAAGTCATATCCTCAGGAGGAACAGAAGGGGTCTGATGCAAGTTCTGGTGACCAGTCCTCAGAATCCATATCAGTGACCCAGCCTTCTGAGTCAAACTCGGAGTAGAAATCAAAATACTTCTGAGTCTCAGCCTGGATCACTCTACTGCCTTTTGGGAATCAGGAGCACCGATGTACTGATGACTTCCTGGGCTTCAGGGGAGCATCAGACTCTGATAAACTAAAGAGAGACATCGGCCAGGCAGGCTCCGGTATCGGGGCCCTTCAATGCCCCAGTGTTGATGCCTCTCCCGCAGGCAAGCTATGTTTCTCACGGATCGGCTGGACTGCTGCCGATGTCAATGCAGCAGACAACGAGGCACTGGCATGGCAAAGAGCATTACAATGCATTCCTCGAGAGCCATCAGAATACGCTTATCCATTGCTGCCATCTCCAAAGGCTGCAGGGAATCAGCAACATCGGCCAATGTTTCTGTTTCCGGAATATGAGAGGAGGTATTGGCTGCTTTGTCTCGGCATTCAGTAGGCCAGTGCTGTCCCTCTGATGTCCTGAAGGATGAGCTCTCCTCTCTTCGGGGCTACTTAGAGTGCTCTTGCAAACTCTCTTTGTTCTCGACAATCTGCCTCAGAGGGCTTCGATGTCAATGCACCAGTCTCCACTCAAAGCTCGGCATGACATTCCTTCAACATCAATGAAGATGAAGCCGAATACTTCTTCATCATCAGGCAGACATAAATCAATGGTTGATGCTCTGGGGTACTAGAGGCGCTCAGCTTGAAGTGGGCTCGAGAGCTCCTTGATGTCGATGCACTGCCAGCATCCGATGTGGCCTTCATGCCATTGAGACTGGTATCCAAAGAAAACAGTGCAGCCTTAGCCATAGCAAAACTGATGTAGATGGATCAGACTTATGTGCACCAAAATCATTTTGCACTGTTTCTCTCAACTATTAAGTCTTTTTTAGTCATTTGCAAACAGAATTTATAAGAGGAGGACTGATGATCGAGTCCTAGGTACTGAAGGCACCAACTATGGTTATCTGTGATGGATATGGTCCTTGAGCACCTGGAACACTTCTTAAACATGCTGTCAGTTTTTGTAACAAATCAGCCGGAAAAATAGTCGCAGCGAAATAAAACTTGCTTTTTTGAAAATTTTTAAGAAATTAACTTGTGGCTAGAGCACCGGCGCCTAAGTCAGGTAATGTTGCCGCTCATGGCCAGAGTACCAGTGCCTAAGGGCGTAATGTTGCATGGAAAATAAAGGAAACTTTAAGCCATCAAAAAGCTAAGGAAACTAAAAAGCAAGACAAAAAAGGGCAGGCAGGGTTGTAGCAAAAAAAGCCAAAAAAGGCTGACAAATTCCTGAGAAGGAAAGAAAAGGTTTACACAAGAGGAAAGATTCATAAATGGGTCAGTTGGGCTCCAAAGAAAAATGAAGACTGAATGGTGTCGCAGCGGCAATCAGAAAGATGACATGTATGCACAGAGACGGCTCTAAAAAGCTTTGAGAAGTAGCTGAGGAGCACTCCCACGTGGGCTCCGTCAGATGAAGTCACCTATATGCGAGGACTTATTTCCTGCTTGTCCATGGCGAATAGCCTAACTCCAGCCCTTCTAGGACCCCTTTTTTAAAAAAATTATTTATAAGTGTGTTCTTCTTAAATGAAAAAAAGAAAAAAAAGTCTAAATCCCACCTAAAATGGTTTTCCACTCCGTGATTTCTTTGTTCCCCCTACCCCCTTTTTTTATGGTTGTTGATGGTAACCTTCAGCTAGGGAGTCCTGTGTGTGACTGTTTTTTTCTTTCTTTTTTAAGACTATCCGTTTTCCTAAGCCATTTACCTATAATGCATATTTTGTGAAAACAGCAGTTCACCAGTTAACACAAACCCTCCCCCTTTTGCCCTCCTGGAGTTGAACTCATTAGTTTAAATCATATAACTGAGCCATACAGCATAGCTACAGAGACATGGAAGCTCTCCTATTTGCTTGAAGGGGTCCATCCAGGATTAACTGGAATACTCTGGAAAATGCATTCTATGTTGTCGCAACTGGATGATGTTACTCATGTTTTCTGGCAATTCTGGAGACCGCACCTTCAAAAGGATATAAGCAGGTTGGAGTCGGTGCAGAGGGTAGCAACTAAAATGGTTAGAGGTCTTCACTATGATGCATATGAGGACAGACTTAAAGATCTTAATATGTATACTTTAGAGGAAAGACGGGATAAGAACATAAGATATGCCATACTGGGTCAGACCAAGGTCCATCAAGCCCAGTATCCATTTCCAACAGTGGCCAATCTAGATCACAAGTACCTAGCAGTTTCCCTAAAAGACATAGGTTCCACAATGCTTGTATTGGAGCAAGCAGTGGATATTCTGGGTCCCCTTTAATAATGGTTTATGGACCTTTCCTCCAGGAACTTGTCCAAACCATTTTTTAAACCCGGCTACACTAACAGCTTTTACTTCATCCTCTGGTAATGAATTCCAGAGTTTAATTACACGTTAAGTGAAAAAATATTTTCTCTAATTAGTCTTAAATAGGTTAACCTGTAGCTTCATTGTATGTCCCCTAGTCTTTCTATATTTTGATGGCGTAAACAATCAACCTACGTTTACCCGTTCCACTCCATTCATTAATTTATAGACCTCTATCATATCTCCCTTCAGCTGTCTCTTTTTCAGGTTGAAGAGACCTAACCTTTTAAAGCTTCTCTTCATAGGGGTACCCTTCCATCCACTTTATCATTTTGGTGGCTTTTCTCTATCTTTTCTAATAATGCTATAGCCTTTTTAAGATACGGCAATGAAAATTGCACACAATATTCAAGGTGCGGTCGCACCATGGAATGATACAGAGGCATTATAATATACTTTGTTTTATTCTCCATTCCTTCCCTTATGGTACCTAGCATACTATTTGCTCTCTTGGCCGCCATTGCACACTGGGAGGAGTGTTTCATAATGTTATCCATGATGATGTCTAAATCTTTTTCCTGGGTGGTGGTTCCTAATGTGGAACCTTGCATCGTGTAACCATAGTTTGGGTTTTTCTTTCCTATGTGCATAATTCTGCACTTGTCCACATTAAATTTCATCTGCCATTTGGATGCCCAGACTTCCAATTTATCAAGGTCCTCTTGCAATTTTTCACAATCCTCATGGGTTTTAACAACTTTAAATAATTTTGTGTCATCTGCAAATTTGATTACCTCACTCGTTACTCCCATTTCCAGATCATTTACGAATATGCTAAAAAGCAGCAGACCCAACACAGACCCCTGGGGTACTCCACCCTTCTCCATTGGGAAAATTGGCCATTTAGCGTAGTAACAGGTGTTCTCCAGAGACAGCAGGAATCAGTCCTCACATATGGGTGACGCCTGCGCCAACAGAGCCCTCATGCGGAGCAATTCCCCAGCTTTCAAAGAAAGCCTTTGGGATTGCATCGCGCATGCGCAGTCCCCTTCACGCCCAAGGGTGCCATCTTGCTCAGTCAGATGACATAGCTAAAAAGATGGAAAAAATGAGAAAAAATTAATCAAAGGACTGCAACTCCAGGGGAGGAGGGAGGGTCATGAGGACTGATTCCTGCTGTCCCTGGAGAACACCTGTTACAGGTGAGTAACTACGCTTTCTCCAGGAACAAGCAGGAAGTCAGTCCTCACATATGGGACTCCCTAGCTATAGGCTACCGAGAACCCATAGCTAAAAATGGCTCCCTCTAGAAGAGCCGCAGCAGCAGTGATAGGATTTTGCTCCGAGAACACAACTCCCACAGTAGCCTGACACCAAAGGGTCAGAGTTGCCTAAACCTCAAATAGGTTACGGAGTACTGCCTGACCGAAAACACTATCCCGCTGGGACTCTCTCTCCAGGCAGTAGTGGGCTGCAAAGGTCTGGCTTGAAGACCAAGTTGCAGCCCGGCAGATGTCTGCCAACGGAACAGAATGGTGGCTAGCCACTGATGCGGCCTTAGCCCTGACAGAGTGGGCCGTGATTCGGCCCTGCAGCTGGAGGTCAGCCGCCCTATACGCCCAGGCTATGCAGACTGCCACCCATGTGGATAACATGCACTTTGAGACAGGTAGACCCAGTTTACTAGGGTTATAAGAGACGAAGAGCTGGGAAGCTCTCCGATGTCCCTGCGTACGCTCCAGGTAAAAGGCGAGTGCCCTCTTACAGTCCAGGGTATGCAGAACCGCTTCTGCCCTGGTGGTATGTGGCCTGGGGAAGAAGGTTGGAAGAACCACCTCTTGGTTAAGGTGAAATGAGGAAACCACTTTTGGGAGGAACTTGGGGTAAGTACGTAGGACCACTCTGTTTTTGTAAAACCTTGTATACGGTCTATCCGATACTAAAGCTTGCAGCTCGCTCACACGTCGAGCAGACATGAGCGCCACCATTAGAGTGCTTTCCAGGAAAGGAAGCAGAGAGGACAGGTGGACATTGGTTCAAAAGGTGGGCAAGTAAGCCGCTGCAGGACCACATTTAAGTCCCACTCTATAGCCGGTGGGCGAATTAGAGGCTTCAAGAGGAGGAGGCCTCTGGGAATCGGGATACCAAAGGGTAAGCTGAAAGAGGTTGCCCGTCCACTGGAGAGTGGTGAGCTGATAGCGCACTCAGGTGGATGCTGACAGAGTTAGACTTGAAGCCTAACTCCGAGAGGTGGAGCAAGTACTGCAATACCTGAGGTACTTGACAAGTGAACGGGTTCTCCTTATTCTGAGCACACCACCCTTTCAAATCTACGCCACTTGAACGCGTAGGATTTTCTAGTGGATTGCCTCCTAGAGGCCAGCAACACCTTCTCAACCTCCTTAGGAAGGAGTAGAGGAACAAGTATTACCCTCTCAGCAGCCAGGCCATTAAGTTGAGGATTCTGAGATTGGGGTCAAAGGGTCGGGCTGCACCCCCAGTGGGAGTGGAGTTTTGACTCCCAGTTGAAGGAGAAGAGGGAACCAAGGCTGTCTGGGCCACCTGGGGGTTACCAGGATGATCGAGGCCTTGTCCCAAAGAATCTTGAACAGAGTGCGTGCCACCAGGGGCGTGGGTGGGAACGCATAGAGAAGGCCTTGCGCCCACGAGATCAGGAAAGCATCCGCCGCCATGCTCAGCGGATGCGGCTGCCTCGAGCAGAACCGGGGCAACTGATGGTTTTGCGGACTGGCAAAGAGATCCATGAATGGGAGACCCCAACGGTTGAAGATCCGCTGGGCTACATCCCAGTTCAGTTGCCATTCGTGAGGCTGAAGAATCCTGCTCAATTTGCCGGCCAGGTGATTCTCCTGACCGGGCAGATAAACTGCCCTTAGGGACATGTAATGTGCCACTGCAAAAGAGCAGAGGTCCAGAGTTTCCTGGCAGAGGACGCAAGATCCTGTGCCCCCCTGTTTGTTGATGTAGAACATCGCTACCTGACTGTCTGTCTGTATCAGCACCAACTGACGTGCAAGAAGATGACAGAAGGCTTGAAGAGCTAGGCGGATGGCTTGAAGAGCTAGGCGGATGGCTTGAAGCTCTAGAAGATTGATCCGAAGTGCGGCCTCTCGCGAGGACCACAGACCCTGAGTGCATGAACCCTGGCAATGGGCACCCCAGCCCAGCAAGGAGGCATCTGTTGCCAGCACTCTGGTGTGAGAGGGAGGTTGGAATGGTACTCCCTGAAGCAAGTTCAGGGGGTGAAGCCACCATTGCAAGGTCACCAGTAGCTTGGAAATCGCTACTCTGTCTCTGAGGTGGCCAGTGGCTTGCGTCCACTGGTCTCTGAGGCTCCACTGAGCTGTGCGCATGTGGAATCGAGCATATTTTATTTATTTATTTATTTACATTTCTTATATACCGCACTATTTGACATCAGCGCGGTTTACATCAAACAAAACATTTCAGTACACAAAAATGTCTGAGTTACATTAAACAGGGTTAACAACTTGGACAACAGGGTAATTTTATGGAGTCACATGCACTGTGGAGGCCATGTGGCGGAAGAGGACCCTTGCAGAGACTTGAGGTCTGTGCTGGACCTGCTGGACCAAGTCAAGCAACTGCCTTGCCCTGTCCAGAGGTAGATAAGCTCTTGCCTGAAGTGTGTCCAGTCTTGCCCCTATGAACTCCAAGTTCTGAGTGGGGAGTAAAGTGGACTTTTCGTGATTTATCACAAACCCTAGGTGCTGGAGCAGGGTGACTGTGCGAGCAGTGGCCTGATGCGCCTCCTGTGATGAGCCAGTCGTCCAGGTATGGAAAGACAAAGATTCCCTGGCTTCTGAGGGAGGCCGCCACCACTGCTAGGCATTTGGTAAATACTCTGAGAGCGGAAGCTAGGTCAAAGGGAAGCACCTTGTACTGGAAGTGGTTTCCTCCGATCACAAACCTGAGGTATTGTCTGTGGTCTGGGTGTATGAGAATGTGAGTATAAGCATCCTTTAAATCTAAGGAGCATAGCCAGTCTCCCTGGTGGAGGTAAGGTAGTAGGATCCCAAGGGAAAGCATCTTGAACTTTTCCCTCACCAAAAACTTGTTCATATTTCGCAAGTCCAGGATGGGGCGGAGGCCTCCTTTTCTTTTTGGCATGAGGAAATACCTGGAGTAGAAGCCTTGCCCTTGCAGGTGGTGGGGTACTGGTTCCACTGCCTGATCCTTTAGTAGACCTGCCAACTCCTGAAAGAGGAGGTTTCTGTGAAGAGGGGGCCTGAGAGGCTCTCCTGGGAAAAAGGAGGAGGGCACCTGGTTAAAATTAAGTAAACAGCCCTGCTTGACTACTTTCAAAACCCAGGCGTCGGTAGTAATGGCTGGCCACCTGTGAGCGTACAGGGCCAGCCTTCCTTCTGTGCAGGGCCGAACCACTGGTGGGAGAGGAGCTATGCACTGCGAGTCAAAAACCCCCTCCCGGCTGGGTAGGAGCCGGAGCTGGAGGCTTGGGGGTCTTTGGCTTATGTGGGCCATGCCCCTGTCCCCTGGCCTGCTGCCCCTGTTGGGGAGCTGGGGTGGCCTGGTAAGTGGGGTAGTTTCTGTAAGCCATACCCTTCCTTGGGAAAAAGGGCTTTTCCCCCCGAGGCCTTCTTCTTGTGAGAAGGTGCAGATGTCTTCTTCGACAACCTTGTACGGGACAAGCACTCGGACTCTATTTCTGCAGCCTTTTCAGTCATGGGCTTGCCGACGAGGTTGTCTCCTCAGCACAGGACATCGACCAACTTGTCCTGAACCTATGGCTCCAGGTCTGATGACATGAGCCAGGCATGACGACATGCACCAATGCCGGCTGCGGCTACTCGGGCCGAAGCCTCGAAGTCATCGTAAGCTGCTCGAGACATGAACTTTGAGCACTCTCGGATCCCCGTGGACAAGGCTTTGAAGCGCTGCAAGGGTTCCTCAGATAGGCCAGCCGAGAACCCGGCAATCTCCTTTGCCAGGTCCCGCAAGTACATGCTCATGTACAGCTGGTAAGTTTGGACACGGCATGACAGCATCGAGCCTGGTAGCACTTTCTGCCTGCGTCCAGGTTCCGTGCCTCCCGGCCGGGAGGCCCCGAGAAGTGCGTCTTTTAGCTTTTCAGTCGTTGCATGGCCGATTCCACAACCATGGAGTTGTGCAGCAGCTGCGCTTTCTGGAACCCAGGACTCTTGCGGACTCAATAGATGGAATCGACCCGCTTGCTGAGCACCGGCATCGAGGCCGGGGACTCCCACATGCGGAGCATCAGCCGTTCCAACATTGGATGCACTGGTACAATAAGGGCCTCCTTCGGGGGAGAGTCATACTGGGGGGGCATTGAGCTCCTCGGCTCGAGGCTCCTCCTCAGCGTCCGCAGGGAATGCCAAAGCCTTGGCCATGTCCCTGACGAAGTCCGAGAACCGAGTGTACTCCAGAGGGGACCTATTCCGAGGCTCCGAACCCGAGAGTCCGATGGGATACACTGGGTTCGGTAGGTGTCTGGGGAGTCTTCCTCCTCCCTCTCCCATGCCGAGTCCTCCGAGGAGGACTCGATGGGCTCCGGCCTCGAGAGCTTCGAGCCAGACTACCCTGACGCCGAGGGCACCGGCATTGACGACCTCGGTCCCGAAAGAGAGGTCGAGGGGGACCTTGGCCGAGGATCGACTCGAGACCTGATCGACTTGAGGATTGGCTCGGCCTCCGGTGTCGACTTCAATGTTAAAGTCCTGGTGGTCGGGGCAGATGGACCGGCAAAACCGGCCATCAGAGCCTGCTGCTCTCCAGGGCCACCAACCTGAATCCGAGCTCAGAAGGCTCCGTAGATCCCGGCTCGGGTCACGACGTTGTCGGGCCCGATGCCGGCTCTCCCGAAGGAGAGTCCTTGAGGACAACAGATGTTACCTTGTCTGACGTCTCCGGCTCCTGGTGAGGTTGTTTAGCCGGCCGCTCCGACTCCGAGTACCCGGGACGGCGGTCCGGGCTCCGCGGCCTGGAACCCGAAGGCCCAAGCCAATAAGAGGCATCCAGTGACGCCGTCCTCGCGAGTTTCTTCTTCCTCCGGTGTTCCCTGGAGGGAGACCCCCACTCAGAAGCAGGGGCGGCCCAAGGGGGGTGCGGGGCCATGTGCGGAGACTCGGTGCGGGGCCTCATTTGCATAAGGGGCCTCATTTGCATAAATATTTGCATAATGTTACCATACACGAACTTTTAGTAAACATGCCTCTTAATGAGTGTATGAATAAAGAAAGACTAAAAGACTTCTACATTACTATAATCCAATACCAACCGCCAGGCACATTAGGAACTACTACAAACACTGCCCATTTAGAACCCATAGCAAACCCGCCGTATCCTAACAGCACTACCAGGACTCATAAAGCACCATACCCTAACTATCAAAAGGAAACGCTGCAAATATTAAACCAATACATTTCAGAGAACAACAATACATGACCTACTGGGGAAAGAGAACAAGTGGCAATGTCAAATAGGAATTACATAAACAGAATACCTCAGCTCAGTTACACATGCAGAACATAGACCATCACCAAACAAGGAATCACAATTTAGAAACAGGAAGACAATAATTAAACTGGGAATCCCAAAAGCCAAACTTGGAATGTACAACACTGTAGAAATAAAACTATACATTAATTTGCTCTTGTACTAAACAAAGCGCAGACGTTAATGATGCACATTTCCCAGAGCTGACATATTCCAATTAATAAATTCAAAATAAAGAGATATTTTTCTACCTTTTGTGCATTTTTTTTCAGCTGCAATTGCTCCAGCCACTTTCTTCTGGTTTCTTCGTGTCTTCCGCTAATTCTTCATCGTCTGCTGTCCATTTGTCTTTTCTTCTCTCTTCTAGTTTTTTTCCATTCTCTCTCTACATCTGCTTTAACATACTAATCTTTCTCCTTTTTGCTCTTTCCTCATTCCTATTTCATCCACTCAAATTTTACCCCTCCATCCTCAATCCCCACCTACTCTCCCAATATCCGGACAATTGTAGATTTGTCTTCCCTCCCACACAAAATATTTTTCCCTCTCCATTTCACTCTCCCAGCTCCATCCCATTCTAATCCTCCCCCAACATCAGCTCCATTCTAGTTCCAGTCCCACCCAGCATCCGCTCCCTTCTAGTCCCCGCATCAGCCCATTTCCAGTCCTAGCCCCCCATAAGCCCATTTCCAGTCTTAGCTCCCCCATCTATTTGCAGTCCCATCCAAGTCCCTCCATCAGCTCATTTCCAATCCCAGCCCCCCATGAGCCCATTTCTAGTCCTTTCCTAGCCCCACCATCAGCCCATGTCAAATCCTAGCTCCCCTCCACTCAGCCCATTTCCAATCCAAGCCCCCCATGAGCCTACTTCCAGTTCTAGCCCCTTCATGAGTCCATTTCAATCCAAACCCCCACCACAGCCCATTTCCAATCTTAGCACCCCCAACAGCCAATTTCCAGTCCTATTCTAGCCCATCAGCCCATTTCCTGTCCTAGCCCCCCCCTCACCCATTTCCAGTCCTAGCTCCCTCCCCCTCACAACCCATTTCCATTCCAAGCCCCCGTCCCCATCAGCTATTTGCAGTTCAAGCCCTCCTTCCACTCAGCCCATTTCCAGTCCTAGCCTCCTCATAGCCCATTACTAGTCCTAACCCCCCATCACCCTATTTCCAGTCCTAGCCCCCCATCAGCCTATTTCCAGTCTTAGCCCCCCTCCCATAGCCAATTACCAGTCCTACCCCCCCATCAGCCCATTTCCAGTCTTAGCCCCCCATAGCCCATTACCAGTCCTAACCCCCCCATCACCCTATTTCCAGTCCTAGCCCCCCATCAGCCCATTTCCAGTCTTAGCCCCCCATAGCCCATTACCAGTCCTAACCCCCCATCACCCTATTTCCAGTCCTAGCCCCCCCATCAGCCTATTTCCAGTCTTAGCCCCCCCCATAGCCAATTACCAGTCCTACCCCCCCATCAGCCCACTTCCAGTCTTAGCCTCCCCCCCCATGGCCCATTACCAGTCCTAACCCTCCCCCCCCCATCAGCCCATTACCAGTCCTAGCCTCCCCCCCCCCATGGCCCATTACCAGTCCTAACACCCCCCCATGGCCCATTACCAGTCCTAACCCCCCCCCCCATGGCCCATTACCAGTCCTAACCCCCCCCCCCCGGCCCATTACCAGTCCTAACACCCCCCCCATCAGCCCACTTCCAGTCTTAGCCCCCCCATAGCCCATTACCAGTCCTAACCCCCCATCAGCCCATTTCCAGTCCTACCCCCCCCCTTCCATCCTTTGTCCCCTCCCCCTAGTCAATTAACACGCCTAACCCCCCCCATCAGCCCATTTCCAGTCCTACCCCCCCACTTCCAGCCTTAGCCCCCTCCCCATAGCCCATTACCAGTCCAAACCCCCCCATCAGCCCACTTAGCCCCCCCACAGCCCATTACCAGTCCTAACCCCCCCATCAGCCCACTTAGCCCCCCCCATAGCCCATTACCAGTCCTAACCCCCCCCCATCAGCCCCCTTCCAGTCTTTGCCTCCCCCCCCTGGCCCATTACCAGTCCTAACCACCCCCCCCCCCGGCCCATTACCAGTCCTCACCACCCCCCCCCCCATCAGCCCACTTCCAGTTTAGCCTCCCCCTCCCATCAGCCTACTTCCAGTTTAGCCTCCCCCCCTCCCATAGCCCATTACCAGTCCTAACCACCCCCCCCCCCCTATCATTCCAAATTAAAATAAAAAAAAAACCCAAACCGGCTGCTTCTGCCGCGGCAGCTTCAAGAGCTCTGCCGCGGCAGCATCAAGAGCTCTGCCGCGGCAGCATCAAGAGCTCTGCCGCGGCAGCATCAAGAGCTCTGCCGCGGGCCCCCCCCCCCCTGCCCGGCAGAGCCTCCGTGCATCTTCAGCTCTTCACGTCCAAAACGCGGGCTTTTTTCAGAGCCGCGAGAGTTTCTTTTCTCGCGGCTCTGTTAATCCCGCCGAGGGTGATGGGAAATCCCATCAGCCCCGCGGGATTAAGAGAGCCGCGAGAAAAGAAACTCTCGCGGCTCTGAAAGAAGCCCGCGTTTTGGACGTGAAGAGCTGAAGATGCACGGAGGCTCTGCCGGGCAGGGGGGGGCCCCGCGGCAGAGCTCTTGAAGCTGCCGCGGCAGAGCTCTTGAAGCTGCCGCGGCAGAAGCAGCCGGTTTGTTGTTTTTTTTTTTTTAACTTGGGATGCTTAAGAATGTTTTTTGCGCGGGGCCCCCTGAAACGCGGGGCCCTGTGCAAAAAACATTCTTGCTCAATGGACGGGCCGGCCCTGCTCAGAAGACCAACGATGGTGCTCGGGCTACGATTCCCGAGATGTCGAGGCTTCTGACGAGGTCCGGGCCCGGGCAGATGTGGACTCAGGAAAAATCCTGTCACGCTGATGCTGCCTGCTCTTCAAAGATTTCGAAGACATCTTACTACACAGCCCACAGACCACTGGGTCATGGTCAGGGCTGAGGCATCGGAGGCAGCAGTCGTGTGTGTTGGTGAGAGACATCAACTTCTTACACTGATCACACTTTTTAAACCCGCTGGCAGCCATCGGGGGAAAAAGGGTCCCTGCGAGGTCAAACGACTGGGCTGCCAGTGAAAAATAAAAAGCGTGAACGCTAGTCACGAAGGACAAAACCGGAAAATATGATCAGACTCGATACCGGTGTACCGAGCTGAAAGCGGGAAGGGGAACCGGTGTTGAACCGGGAAGCTGAAAAAATTAAATCTACTTTTCTACCTTTTCCAAGGTGAAAACAGGACCATGTCCGTTGGGCTCCGTGGAAAAAAAAAAGACTAAGCAAGATGGCACCCTTGGGCGGGAAGGGGACCGCACATGCGCGATGCAATCCCAAAGGCTTTCTTTGAAAGCTGGGGGATTGCTCCGCACGAGGGCTCCGTCGGCGCCAACGTCACCCATATGTGAGGACTGACTTCCTGCTTGTTCCTGGAGAAAGCCCTACCCTCTTGCTTTCTATTTTTTAACCAGTTCCTTATCCACAGTAATATACTACCTCTTATCCCAAGACTATTTAATTTCGCCAAAAGACTCTCATAAGGGACCTTGTCAAAGGCTTTCAGAAAATCCAGATACACTACATCAACCGACTGACCTCTGTCTATTCACACCTTCAAAAAAACGTAACAGGTTAGTAAGACAAAACCTTCCTTGGCTAAAGCCATATTGGCTGTCTCCCATTAAGCCATAACTATCTACATGTTCAGTAATTTTGTTCTTTATAATGGTTTCTACCATTTTTCCCGGTACTGATGTCAGGCTCACCGGTCTGTAATTTCCCAGATCATCCTGGAACCCTTTTTAAAAATTGGCGTTACAGATGATTTTAATGATAGTTTACTAATAGCAGGTCTGCAATCTCATATTTCAGTTTTTTCAACACCCCTGCATGTATACCATCTGGTCCTGGTGATTTGCTACTGTTTAGTTTATCAAATAGTTGGAATGTATCTTCCCGGAGTATCAATATTTCTTTCAATTCTTCTGCGGCATCACCTTTAAATACCATTTCAGTCATGGGTTACATCCTTACATCTTCCTCAGTAAAGACCGAAGCAAAGAATTAATTCAGTCTCTCCGCTATGGCCTTGTCCCCTCTTAGTGCCATTTTTACCGCTCTATCATCTAATGGTCCAACTGACTCTCTCAAAGGTTTTTTGCTACAAATGTACTTGAAAAATCTTTATTATGCATTTATGCTTCCACAGCAAGCTTCTTCTCAAATTTTCTCTTTGCCTGCCTTTTCAATGCCTTGCATCTAACTTGCCAGTGCTTATGTTGTTTCCAGTTTTTGTCATTTGGCTCCTTTTTCCATTTCCTGAATGAAGCTTTTTTAGCAACAGCAGCCTTTCTGACCTAACTTTTAACCATGCTGGCAGTTTTTTGGACTTCCTTCCACTTTTCTTAAAGCATGGAATACAGCTGGTCTGGACTTCCAAGATAGTATTTTTAAACACCCATGCTTGATGTAAATCTTTAACCTTTGCAACTGCTCCTTTTAGTTTTTTCTTAACTATTTTCCTCATTTTATCATAGTCTGCCTTTTGAAAGTATGCAGTACTGTGGATTTTCCTTATCATCCTTCCTACATTTATTAAATGAAATACGATCATGCTATGATCACTACTGCCAAATGACACCCAACACCCTTATTTCTTGCACCAGATCTTGTGTCCCACTAAGGACTAGGTCCAAAATGGCTTCCCCTCTGGTCATTTCATGAACCAGCTGCTCCATGAAGCAGTCATTTATTTCATCTAGAAACTTTACCTCCCTAGCATATTCTGCTTTGACAATAACCCAGACAATAGCGGGGTAATCGAAATCACCCATTATTATTACTGTACTGAAATTTTTGGTAGTTTCCCTGATTTCTTTGAGCATTTCATCATCCATTTGTTCACTCTGGCCAGCACAACACTATTGCCATCACATTCCCCTTCTTACATGGAATTTCAATTCATAGAGAATCTACAGTGAATTTTGTTTCCTGCAAAACTTTAATCCTTTGTGACTCAATGCCCTCTCTAACATAGAGTGCAACTCCACCACCAATTTAATCTCTTCTATCATTATGATATAGTTTGTACCCAGGTATCACAGTATCCCACTGATTTATTTATTTATTTAGCTGCATTTATATCCCGCTTTTCACCGGGTCAAAGCAGTTGGGGGATATGAGACACATACACTAATACTTACAGGGAACATGGGCAATGGAGGGTTAAGTGGCTTGCCCAAGACCACAAGGAGCACCTATGGGACAAGAAACCTCAGTCCTTCCGGCCCTAGGTTGCTGTCCTCTAGTGGGATTTGAACCACCGACCTTCCGGCCTGTGGTACCTTGCCCCAACCACTAGGCCACTCCTTCCTGATTGTCCTCCTTCCACCATGTCTCTGAGATACCAATCATATCTAACCTCTCATTTGGTGCTATATATTCTAACTCTCCCATCTTATTTTTTAGACTTCTGGAATTTGCATACGAGCATTTTAGAGACTGTATTTTATTCATATTAATCTGGCAATCGGTAGCAGGGGTAATTTGGAATCTTTAAGCTCTGTCTTCTCTGTACTCAAGGGCATTTGGGCTACTTTTGTCTTTATTGGAACCTCTCTGCTGATTGGCCCTAACTTCATTCTTTTGCTAGGGTCCTTCAAGGATACAATGTTCCGAACCATGCACTCCTGGACGACTGTTGGCTTTCCCCTATGGTCTAGTTTAAAAGCTGCTCTTTCTCCTTTTTAAAGGTTAATGTCAGCAGCCTGGTTCCATCCCGGTTAAGATGGAGCCCATCCCTTCGGAAAAGCCCCTCCTTTCCCCAGAATGTTCCCCAGTTCCTAACAAATAAAAAACCTTCTTCCTTGCAACATCGTCTCATCCATGCATTGAGACTCTGGAGCTCTGCCTGCCTTTTGGGTCCTGTGCGTGGAATGGGAGGCATTTCGGAGAATGCTACCCTGGAAGTTCTGGATTTCAACTTCCTACCTAAAAGCCTAAATTTAGCCTCCAGAACCTCCCTACCACATTTTCCTATGTCATTGGTACAGACATGTACCAAGACAGCAGACTCCTCCCCAGCACTATCTAAGACCTTATCTAAGTGGCACGTGAGGTCCTATGTCACTGGTACAGATATGCATAAGAACATAAGATATACCATACTGGGTCAGACCAAGGTCCATCAAGCCCAGTATCCTGTTTCCAACAGTGGCCAATCTAGGTCATACGTACCTAGCAGTTTCCCCAAAAGACACAGGTTCCGCAATGCTTGTACTGGGTCAAGCATTGATATCCTGGGTCCCTTCTTAATAATGGTTTATGGACCTTTTCTCCAGGAATTTGTCCAAACCTTTTTTAAACCCAGCTACGTTAACAGCCTTTACTACATCCTCCGGAAACAAATTCCAGAGTTTGATTACACGTTGAGTGAACAAATATTTTCTTTTATTAGTCTTAAATAGCTTACCCAGTAGCTTCATTGCATGTCCCCTAGTCTTTCTATATTCTGATAACGTAAACAATCGATCTACGTTTACCCGTTCCACTCCGTTCATTAATTTATAGACTTCTATCATATCTCCCCTCAGCCGTCTCTTTTCCAGGTTAAAGAGCCCTAACCTTTTTAGCCTTTCTTCATAGGAGTATCCTTCCATCCCCTTTACCATTTTGGTGGCTCTTCTCTGAAGCTTTTCTAATAACGCTATATCCTTTTTAAGATACAGCAATCAGAATTGCACACAATATTCAAGGTGCGGTCTCACCATGGAACGATATTGAGGCATTATAATATCTTTTGTTTTATTTTCCATTCCTTTCCTTATGATACCTAGCATTCTATTTGCTCTCTTGGCTGCCGCTGCACACTGGGCCGAGGGTTTTAACATGTTATCCACAATGACGCCTAAATCTTTTCCCTGGGTGGTGGTTCCTAATGTGGAACTTTGCATTGTGTAACCATAGTTTGGGTTGTTCTTCCCTAGGTGCATAACTTTGCACTTGTCCACATTAAATTTCATCTGCTATTTTGATACCCAGTCTTCTAATTTATCAAGATCCTCTTGCAATTTTCCACAATCCTTTTGGGTTTTAACAACTTTAAATAGTTTTGTGTCATCTGCAAATTTGATAACCTCACTCGTTATTCCACTTTCCAGGTCATTTATGAATATGTCAAAAAGCAGCGGACCCAGCACCGATCCCCTGGGGTACACCACTATTCACCTTTCTCCATTGGGAAAATTGGCTATTTAGCCCAACCCTCTGCTTTCTATCTTTTAACCAGTTCTTGATCCACAGTAGTACACTGCCTCCTATCCCATGACTCTTTAGTTTTGCCAAACGTCTCTGATGAGGGACCTTGTCAAAGGCTTTCTGAAAGTCCAGATACACAATATCAACCGACTCACCTTTATCCACCTGATTATTCACTCCTTCAAAAAAACATAACAGATTAGTAAGACAAGATCTTCCTTGTCTAAAGCCATGTTGGCTGTCTCTCATTAGGCCATGACTATCTACATGCTGAGTAATTTTATTCTTTATGATGGTTTCTACCATTTTTCCAGGTACTGACGTGAGGCTCACCAGTCTGTAGTTTCCCGGATCACCCCTGGAACCCTTTTTAAAAATTGGTGTTACATCGGCGATCCTCCAATCTTCAGGTATTAGAGATGATTTTAATGATAGTTCACAGATTACTAATAGCAGGTCTGAAATCTCATATTTCAGTTCTTTCAACACCCTTGGATGTATACCATCCGGCCCAGGTGATTTGCTACTCTTGTTTATCTAATTTTATTTTATTTTATTTTATTTATTTATTTACATTCTCTTATATACCGCGCTATTCTGCATCAGTGCGGTTTACATTGAACAAACTGAAATTACATTGAACAGGGCATTATAACTTGGAGATAACTATTTTACAGGGAACATGGGCTATGGAGGGTTAAGTGGCTTGCCCAAGACCACAAGGAGCACCTGTGGGACTAGAAACCCCAGTCCTTCCGGCCCGAGGTTGCTGTCCTCTAGTGGGATTTGAACCCCTGACCTTCCGGCCTGAAGTACCTTGCCCCAACCACTAGGCCACTCCTCCACTCTAATAGTTGTAATACATCTTCCCGATGTATCGATATTTCCTTCAATTCTTCTGCACCTTTAAATACCACTTCAGTCATGGGTAACATCCCTACATCTTCCTCAGTAAAGACCGAAGCAAAGAATTCATTCAGTCTCTCTGCTATCGCCTTGTCGCCTCTTAGTGCCCCTTTAACTCCTCTATCATCTAATGGACCAACTGACTCTCTCACAGGTTTTTTGCAACGAATGTACTTGAAAAAATCTTTATTTCACGTTTTTGCTTCCACAGCAAGCTTCTTCTCAAATTCTCCCTTTGCCTGCTTTATCAATGCCTTGCATTTGACTTGCCAGTGCTTGTGCTGTTTCAAGGTTTCGTCGTTTGGTTCTTTTTTCCATTTCCTGAAAGATGCTTTTTTGGCAACAGCAGCCTCTCTGACCTCACCTTTAAACCATGCTGGAAGTTTTTTGGACTTCCTTCCACTTTTCTTAAAGCGTGGAATACAGCTGGTCTGGGCTGTCAAGATAGTATTTTTCAACACCCACCATGCTTGATGTAAGTCTTTAACCTTTGCAACTGCTCCTTTTAGTTTTTTCTTAACTATTTTCCTCATTTTATCATAGTCTCCCTTTCGAAAGTTAAAAGTTAGTACTGTGGATTTCCGTACTATCCCTCCTCCACTAATTAAATCAAAGGCGATCATGCTATGATCACTATTGCCAAGTGGCCCCAACACCCTTATCTCTTGCACTAGATCTGGTGTTCCACTAAGGACTAGGTCTAATATGGTTTCCCCTCTAGTCGGTTCATGAACCAGCTGCTCCAAGAAGCAGTCATTTATGTCATCAAGGAACTTTATCTCCCTAGCATGTCCTGCCGTGACACTGAACCAGTCAATACCGGGGTACTTGAAATCACCCATTATTATTACTGCGCTGTAACTTTTGTTAGCTTCCTTGATTTCTTTGAGCATTTCATCATCCATTTGTTCATTCTGGCCCGGTGGTCGATAGTACACCCCCACTGCCATCGCCTTCCCCTTTTTACATGGAATTTCAATCCATAGAGATTCTACAGCAAATTTTGTTTCCTGCAAAACTTTAATCCTTTCTGACTCAATGCCCTCTCTAACATAGAGCGCAACCCCTCCGCCAATTTGATCAGCTCTATCATTACGATATAATTTGTACCCAGGTATCACAGTGTCCCATTGGTTGTCCTCCTTCCACCATGTCTCTGATATTCCAATCATATGGCTCTCATTTGGTGCTATATATTCTAACTCTCCCATCTTATTTTTTAGACTTCTAGCATTTGCATACAAGCATTTTAGAGACTGTATTTTATTCATATTAATTTGGCTATTGGTAGACATGGGTAATTTGGGATCTTTAAGCTCTGTCTGCTCCATACTCGAGGGCATTTGGGCTACTTTACTCTTTTTTGGAACCTCTCTGCTTTTGGTAGTATCCTTCAAGGATACATTCTTCCGAACCATCCGCTCTTGGGTGACTGTCGGCTTTCCCCTATTATCTAGTTTAAAAGCTGCTCTATCTCCTTTTTAAAGGTTAATGCCAGCAGCCTAGTTCCATCCCGGTTAAGGTGAAGCCCATCCCTTCGGAAGAGCCCCTCCTTTCCCCAGAATGTTCCCCAGTTCCTAACAAATCCAAAACCCTCATCTCTGCACCATTTTCTCATCCATGCATTGAGACTCCGGAGCTCTGCCTGCCTTTTGGGTCCTGCACGTGGAACAGGAAGCATTTCGGAGAATGCTACCCTGGAAGTTCTGGATTTCAACTTCCTACCTAAAAGCCTATATTTAGCCTCCAGAACCTCCCTACCACATTTTCCTATGTCATTGGTACCGACATGTACCAAGACAGCAGACTCCTACCCAGCACTATCTAAGACCTTATCTAGGTGGCACGTGAGGTCAGCTACCCTTCGCACCAGGTTCTAAGACAGCAGACTCCTCCCTAGCACTATCTAAGAACTTGTCTAGGTGGCGCGTAAGGTCTACTACCTTTGCACCAGAAAGGCATGTTAAAAGGCTATCCTCACGTCCATCAGCCACCCAGTTATCTACATGCCTAACGATCAAATCACCAACTATAATGGCTGTCCTAACCCTTCCCTCGTGAGCACATGGCCCTGGAGAAACCTCCTCAGTGCGAGAGTGTTTTACATCACCTGGAGGACAGGTCCCAGCTTCAGGATCACTACCTGCCACACCGGGGGCGATATGACAGAGATCTTTAAATACCTGTTGTTGTTGTTATTAAGTGCCGTCGAGTCGGAGTCGACTCATGGCGACCCTCTGGATAGCTATCCTAAATTGTGTTCGGTCTTCAGTCAGGCGGCTCATTGACGACAGACTGGTACCCGTAGCTGCTGTTATTGTAGCGATCCATCTCATTGCTGGCCTTCCTCTTTTGCGTTGACCTTCTATCTTGCCAAGCATGATGTCTTTCTCTAATGATCTCTCTCTTCGCATGATGTGTCCGAAGTATGAAAGCCGAAGTCTTGTCATCTGAGCTTCTAAAGAAAGCTTAGGTTTGATCTCCTCTAGTACCGACTGGTTTGTTCTTCGGGCAGTCCATGGTATACACAGTATTCGCCGCCAGCACCATAATTCAAAGGCATCAATTTTCTTCCTGTCTGTCTTTTTCACTGTCCAGCTTTCACATCCATATGATGTTATTGAAAATACCATGGCTTGAACAAGTCGAATCTTTGTATGGAGAGACACATCTCTGCTCTTGAGAATCTTATCTAGGTCTTTCATAGCCATTCTGCCAAGAGCAATGCGTCGTCTGATTTCTTGACTGCTTGTTGCTTCTTTATTGATAGTTGATCCAAGTAGGTTAAAGTTGTTCACAATTTCAATTTCTTCTCCTTCAACGATGAACCTGCTGATTATGCCAGTTGTCATGATCTTTGTCTTCTTTACATTAAGGTGCAGGCCCATTTTGAGACTATGTTCTTTGATTGTGAGAAGCAAATGTTTCAGATCATCTTCGCTTTCAGCCAGTAATGTGGTATCATCAGCATAGCGAAGGTTGTTGATGAGTCTTCCACCAATCTTCACACCTCTGTTGTCTTCATACAGTCCTGCTTCTCTGATGATTTGTTCTGCATATAAATTAAACAGGTAGGGGGAAAGTATGCAGCCTTGTCTTACACCTTTGCTTATTTTAAACCATTCTGTTTCTCCTTGTTCCGTTCGAACTGTTGCTTCTTGATCAATGTACAGATTACGCAAGAGAACGATCAGGTGTTCTGGTATACTCATGCTTCTTAATGTGGCCCAGAGTTTCTCATGGTTTACACAGTCAAAAGCCTTGCTATAGTCGATAAAGCACAAATAGATATCCTTTTGGTATTCTTTAGTCTTTTCAAGGATCCATCTCACATCCGCAATGATGTCTCTCGTTCCTCGCCCTTTCCTGAACCCTGCTTGCACTTCAGGTAGTTCTTGTTCTAGGTATGGCTGTAGTCTCTTTTGAATAATCTTCAGTAGAATCTTGCTGGCATGTGGGATCAGAGCGATTGTGCGATAATTTCCACAGTCAGTTGGATCACCTTTCTTTAGTATTGGTATAAACACAGATCTTTTCCAGTCAGTTGGCCATGATGTTGTCTTCCATATTTCTTGGCAGAGCCTTGTAAGTACGGTAACAGCTGCATCAGATTGCTGCAATACTTCTATGGGAATGCTATCAATGCCTGGTGCTTTGTTCTTTGATAAGGCTTTCAATGCTGCTTCAACTTCTTCTTTCATCACCAATGGTTCCTGATCATAAGGTATAGGTTGAAACGGCTGTTGGTCCACTTGATCTTTATCATATAAAAACTCTGTATATTCCTTCCACCTTTTCTTGATCTTCTCAGCATCATTCAACATAGAACCTTGAGCATCTTGTAACATTCCAATTCGGGGCTGGAACTTTTTCTTTAACTCTCGCAGCTTTAGGAAAGCCGATCTTGTTCTTCCTCTAATAGTTTCTGCTTCTATTTCCTTGCAAGTGTCATTGTAGTACTTTTCCTTGTCCTGTCTTGCTGCACGTTGGAAATCTCTGTTGAGTTCTGCGATTGTCTTTCTTTCTCCTTTGGCTTTAGCTTCTCTGCGTTTCTGGGCAATTTTCAGAGTTTCTTCCGTCATCCATTTTGGCCGTTTTTGCTTTTTCACCTTTTGTAGAGACTTCTCGCTTTCTTCCAGCACAACCTTCTTGATGTCATTCCATAACTCTTCCGGAGCTCTGTCATTTGTATCTAAAGCAGCAAATCGATTTTGCAGGCAGTCTTTAAATTCCAGTGGTATATTCTCAAGGTCATATTTTGGTGCATTCATGAGTGGTTTGCTCTTTTTCAACTTTAGCTTGAGTTTGCATACTAGTAGTTGATGATCTGTACCACAGTCAGCTCCAGGTTTTGTCTTTGTTGATGTTACAGAGCTTTTCCATCGTTGACTTCCACAGATGTAGTCAATTTGATTTTTATACAATCCATTGGGTGAAGTCCATGTGTACAGTCGTCGCTTGTGTTGCTGGAAGAAGGTGTTTGAGATGAATAGATCATTGGTCTTGCAGAATTCTATCAATCTTTCTCCAGCTTCATTTCTGTTGCCAAGTCCATATTTTCCAACTACTTTGCCTTCTTCTTTGTTGCCAACTTTTGCGTTCCAGTCACCCATGACTATCAGGATATCCTGTTTGCATGTTCTGTCAATTTCAGCTTGTACTTGTTCATAGAACTCTTCAATTTCATTCTCTTCTGCAGCTGTTGTTGGGGCATATACTTGAATTATAGTTGTGTTGATAGGCAATCCTCGTAGACGAATAGAGATTAAGCGTTCGCTGACTGCATTGTATTTCATTACAGTTCTTGCAAGTTTCTTCTTTATTATAAATGCAACACCATTTCTTCTTTGTCTTTCATTTCCAGCATAGTAGACCATGTGATCATCTGATGCAAAGTGCCCGATGCCAGTCCATTTCAGTTCGCTGACACCCAACAGATCAAGTTGTACACGTTCCATTTCATTCTTGACCACCTCCAACTTCCCTTGGTTCATGCTTCGTACGTTCCATGTTCCAATGTGTAAGACATCTTTACAGCTTCTGACTCTCATTTCATGCGCAGCTACATCAGCAGTCAGACTTCCCGAGGGCTTTGATCCAACCACATCATAAATGCTGGCTTTACTCTGAAAAGTCTTCAGCTCTTCCCCAGTAGCTAGTTGAGTGCCTTCCGACCTGGGAGTCTCATCTTCCAGCACCATAGCACAATTTGTTTTGTTGTAACTATCCATTGGGTTTTCATGGCAAGATACAGAAGTAGATTGCCGGGCCTTCCTTCCGCGCAGTTTAAGTTTGGTGTTGTTGCCGTTGTCACAGAAATGTGATCCTCCGCCGTCAACACTATCCCATTTTGCTGCTGCCCAGATGGGTGGTTTGTCTTCGTCTGGCACCTCAGCTGAGACCTGTCCATCTTGGGAGACCCTGCCAGTAGTTAAACTACCGATAGTTTAGCTCTCAGCATCACTGATGCACGCAAGCCCTCACAGCACGACAAGCTGCAAACCAAGTGAGAGTTTAAATACCTATGTGGCATAAATGCACAGGAGGGTCCTCTTTCAATTGAAGGCATGCCCTGCTATTAGGGGACATAGGATGAAAGGGGATAGACTCAGGAGTAATATGCAGAATGCATAGTTACTCACCTGTAACAGGTGTTCTCCGGGAACAGCAGGAATCAGTCCTCACATATGGGTGACGTCGGCGCCGATGGAGCCCTCGTGTGGAGCAAATCCCCAGCTTTCTAAGAAAGCCTTTGGGAATTGCATCACGGATGTGCGGTCCCCTTCCCACCCAAGGGTGCCATCTTGCTCAGTCAAATGACATAGGTAAAAAGACGGCACAAAGAACAAAATCTAATAACAGGACTGCAACTCCAAGGGGAGGAGGGTGGGTCGCGAGGACTCATTCCTGCTGTCCCCGGAGAACACCTGTTACATGTGAGTAACTACGCTTTCTCCAGGAACAAGCAGGAAGTCAGTCCTCACATATGTGACTCACCAGCTTTAGGCTACCGAGAACCCACAGCTGAAAAATAGGCTCCCCTCTACGAGAGCCGCAAGCAGCCACAATAGGAATCTAACTGAGAGAGTAGCACTCCGGTAGCCTGACATAGAAGGGTTGGAGGGCAGGAGTTACCTAGACCTCGAAAAGGTTACAGAGTACAGCCTAGCTGAAAGCACTGTCCCGTTGGGACTCCCTATCCAGGAAGTAATGGGTTGCGAAAGTCTGACCCAAAGACCATGTGGTGGCCCAGCAGATGTCTGCTAGCGGAACAGAGTGGAGGTGAGCCACTGATGCCGCCATAGCCCTGACCCGGTGGGCCATAATACGATCCTGCAACGGAAGATCGGCCGCAGTGTATGAACAGGCAATACCATCCGCTACCCAGGTGGAGTGCGTACACTTAGAGACGGCCATTCCCAGTTTACTGGGGTCATAGGATACGAAGAGCTGAAAAGCCCTTCTATGGCCTTGCGTAAGCTTAATGTAGAAGGCTAATGTAACGCCCTCTTACAGAACTGTTTCTGCCCGACTGGCATCCAGCCTGAGAAAGAAGGTAGGTAGTACTATCTCCTGGTTGAGATGGAACAAAAAGACCGCTTTCGGAAGGAACTTGGGGTGTGTGCAGAGCACCAGCCGGTTCCTATAGAACCTTGTATAAGGCCTGTCGGACACCAGGGCCTGAAACTCACTCACTCGCCGAGCCGACGTGAGTGCCACCAAGAAAACTACTTTCCAAGAAAGGTAGCATAGATGGCAGGTTGCCATCGGCTCAAATGGCGGACGAGTAAGCTGCCCTAAGACCACATTCAAATTCCACTCGGTTGCCGGAGGGCGAACCGGGGGCTTCAGTAGAAGGCGGCCTCTCAGAAACCTGGACACCAAAGGATGTGCAGAAAGAGGCTTTCCCTCCACTGGAAAGTGGTGTGCAGCCAAGGCACTGAGGTGAACTCTGACGGAGTTGGACTTAAGGCCCAAATCCGAATGGTGGAGAAGATACTAAAGTTCCACTGCAACATGACAGGAGAAAGGGTTATCCTTCTGCTTTTCGCACCACACCCCAAACCTACACCACTTAAAGGCATAGGTCTGTTGGCTGCCTCCTTGAGGCTAGCAAAACGTCTTCCACGTTTTTCGGAAGAAGGAGTGGTGCGAGAACTACCCTTTCAGCAGCCATGCCATTAGGCTGAGGGAGCTGAGGTTGGGGTGCAGGAGAGTGCCCCTCTCCTGAGACAGGAGGTTCGGAGAGGACCCAAGGGGGATTGGGGCCTCCACCACTAGTTGAAGTAGAAGCGGAAACCAGGGTTGTCTTGACCATCTTGGGACTACCAGGATGACCGAGGCTTTGTCTTGGAGAATCTTGAACAGAGTTTTGGCCACCAGAGGCGTCGGAGGAAACGCATACAGGAGGCCCACAGACTATGAGATGAGAAAGGCATCGGCAGCCATCCTGTTTGGATGTGGCTGCCTGGAGCAAAACTGGGACAACTGGTGATTGTGTGGGCTCGCAAACAAATCCAGTGTCGGCTGTCCCCAGGTCTGAAAAAGCCATTCGGCCATACTCTTGTCTAGCTGCCACTCATGGGTCTTCAGAATCCTGCTTAGCCTGTCGGCTAAGTAATTTTCCTGGCCTAGCAGGTAAACTGCTTTCAGATGCATGCCATGCCGGACTGCAAAGAAGCACAGGTCCAAGGTTTCCTGACACAGCAGGCGGGACCCTGTGCCTCCCTGCTTGTTCACACAGAACAAGGCTACTTGGTTGTCTGTCTGTATCAAGACAGGCTGATGAGCCAAAGTTTGACAGAAGGCTCGTAGAGTCAGGCGAATGGCACAAAGTTCCAAGAAATTGATTTGTTGTGTGGAGAACACATGCCCTGAGTGCAAAGGCCCTGGCAATGGGCTCCCTAGCCCAGCCAGGATGCATCCGTAGTCAGGATCCTCGTGTGTCGAGGAGCCTGAAAGGTCACCCCCGCCTCCAAGTGTAACGGTTGAAGCCACCATTCCAAGGACTGTACCAGTCTTCTGGACACTTTGACTCTGTCTCTGAGTCCGCCTGTGGCTTGAGTCCACTGGTCCCTGAGGCACCACTGAGCTGTTCGCATGTGGAGGCAGGAATCCAGTGCCACATGGACTGTGGAGGCCATGTACCCGAGGAGGCACTGGAAGTGTCTTGCTGATATTTGGGACCTGTGACTCACTTGACGTGCCAGGGCCAGGAGTCTCTGTGCCCTGTCTATTGGCAGATAAGCCCTTGCCTGAAGGGTATCTAATCTGGCTCCAATGAACTCTAGTTGTTGAGTGGGCACTAGGGTAGACTTGAGGTAATTGATTACAAACCCTAGATGCTGAAGCACCTGAATGGTGCAAGATGTAACCTGTTGAACCTCCATGGCTTATGTGGCTCTGATGAGCCAGTTATCTAGGTAGGGGAAGACCAAAACACCTTGGAGTCTGAGGAAGGCGGCCACCACCGCCAGGCACTTTGTGAATACCCTGGGGGGCGGAGGCCAGGCCAAAGGGAGTACTCTGTACTGATAGTGGTTTCCTCCCACCACAAATCGTAGATATTGTCTGTGGTCTGGAAGAATTAGGATGTATGTATATGCATCCTTTAGGTCTAAGGAGCACAGCCAGTCTCCCTGGCAGAGGTAAGGCAGCAATATTCCAAGGGAAAGCATCTTGAACTTCTCCCTCACCAGGAATTTATTTAAGTTATGCAGGTCGAGGATGGATCTGAGGCCTCCTGTCCTTTTTGGTACTAGAACGTTCCTGGAATAGAAGCCCTTGCCCTGTAGGTGGTGGAGCACCAGTTCTACCGCCTGATCCTCGAGAAGATGTGCTAACTCCTTCAGAAGGTGGTCCCGGTGAAGAGGAGACCTGAGAACCTCTCCTGGAAAGGAGGAGGAACCTGAGTCAAATGGAGTAGATAACCTTGACGAATTATATGCAGGACCCAGGTATCTGTGGTGATGGCTGGTCACCTGTGGGCATACAGGGCAAACCTTCCTCCTGTGCATTGCCTGTTTCCTGTGGTGAGAAGGGCTATGCTTTGAGAGTCAAAAGCCGCTCCCAGGTTGGGCTAGAGCCGGTGCCTGGGGTTTAGGGACTTTTTGCTTACGCGGGCCATGCCCCTGTCCCTTGGCCTGATCCCCCTGTTGGGGAGCCTGGGAGGCCTGAAATGGGGGTAGCTTCGGTAAGTAGCACCCTTCCTCGGGAAAAAGAGCTTCTTACCCAAGCCCTTCTTCTTAGAAGGGACAGAGGTCTTCTTTGAGAGCCGTGTCCTGGTCATGTACTCGGTCTCGAGCTCAGCAGCCTTTTCGGTCATGGGTTTGCCGAAGAGGCTCTCACCTTGGTATGGGACATTGACCAACTTGTCCTGAACCCAAAGCTCGAGGTCTGATGACTGTAGCTATACCTGGCAGCGTGCACCGATGCCCGCCACAGCTACCCGGGCCGCCAACTCGAACCTGTCATAGGTGCTCAAGTCATGAACTTTGAGCACTCACAGACTCCAGTGGACAGGCTCTTGAAGCGCTGCAAAGGTCCCTTGGAGAGACCAGCAGAGAACCCAGCTATTTCTTTCGCCAGGTCTTGTAGGTACATGCCCATGTACAGCTGGTATGGCTGGATCCAACATGTCAGCATAGAACCCTGGCAGCACTTCCTGCCGAGGGCGTCCAAGTTACGGGCCTCCCTGCCAGGAGGCAACAAAGAGTGCGTCTTCTGGCTCTTGAGCAGGCGCATGGCCAATTCCACAACCATGGAGTTGTGTGGCAGTTGTGCTTTTTGGAACCCAGGACTCTTGTGGACCCGATACATCGAGTCGATCTGCCTGCTGATCACCAGCGCCGACACCGGCATCTCCCACATGCGAAGCATCAGTCATTCCAGTATCGGAGGCACTGGTACAGTAAGAGCCTCCTGAGGGGGAGAGTCATACTGGAAGATCTCGAGGTCTTCAGCTCAAGGATCCTCCTCGGACTGCGCAGGGAACGCCAAAGCCTTTAACATGTCCCTTACAAAGTCCAAGAACCTAGTGTCCTCCGGGGGGGGGGGGGGGGACCTTTTCCGAGGCTCGGACAGTGGGAAATCGGATGGAACGTCCCTGTGCCTGCAGGTGTCCAAGGACTCTTCTTCCTCAGTCTCCCAGCCCGATGCCTGAAGAGGAATTGAGTGGCTCCGGCTTCGAGGGCTTTGGCGGTCCCAATGACCTCGGTCCTGAACAGGAGGTCGAGGGAGACCTCGGCCAAGGATCGACTCGAGTACGCATGGTCTCAAGGATTGGCTCAGCCTCTGGGGTCGACTTGGATGTCGGTGGCCCAGTGGTCGGGGCGGGAGGACCGGTGAGACTGGCTAGCAGCGCCTGCTGCTGCTCCATGAAGGCAGACATGCTGCGCTCCAGGGCCACCATTCTGAGACAGAGCTCAGACAGTTGTTACCTGCCTCGGCTGCTCCATATCCCGTCGAGGAAGCTTCGCTGGACGCTCCATCTCCGAGGATCCATGATGGCACTCGGGGCTCCGCGATCGGTCCTAGGAGGAACCAGGCCATACAGAGCCATCCAACGACACCGCTTTCGAGGATTTTTTCTTCCTTCGATGTTCCCGCGAGGGAGACCCCCCCTCTCCAAGGAACCTCTACGATGCTCGGGCTCAGAGTGTTCCCGAGACGTAGAGGCCTCAGATGAGGTCCGGGCCCGCGAAGGTACAGACTCAGCAAAAATCCTATCATGCTGCTGCTGGCGGCTTCTCAGGATCTTTGAGGACATTTTCCTGCATGGGCCACAGACCTTCGGGTCGTGGTCATGCCCGAGGCACCGGAGACAGCAGCCATGTGTATCGGTGAGGGACATTAATTTTGTACACCGATCACATTTCTTAAACCCGCTGGCAGCCATTGGGGGGAAAAAGGGCCCCTGTGAGGTCGAAGACCCGGGCTGCCAGTGAAAAAGAAAAAGAGCGCGAACGCTAGTCACGAAGGACAAAAACAAAAAAATCAAACCAGACTCGATACCAGTGTACCAAGCTGAAGGCAGAAGGGGAACCGGTGTCGAACCGGATGGAAAAGAAGAAACTTTTAAGTATTTTAACCACTTTTTTCTCGGCGACTATTGGACTACGTCCGAAGGGCTCCGCGGAAAAGAGGAGACTGAGCAAGATGGCACCCTTGGGCGGGAAGGGGACCATGCATGTGTGATGCAATTCCCAAAGGCTTTCTTAGAAAGCTGGGGATTTTCTCCACACGAGAGCTCTGTCGGCGCCGACGTCACCCATATGTGAGGACTGACTTCCTGCTTGTTCCCGGAGAAATATTTCTTTATGGAAAGAGTAGTAGATGCATGGAATAGTCTCCCAGTGGAGGTAGTGGACATAAGGACAGTATCTGAATTCAAAAAGGCATGGGACACAAACAGAGGATCTCTAAAGGCAAAAAGGACTATTTCAATTGATATGGAAGGGCAGACTAGATAGGCCATGTGGTCTTTTTCTGCCATCATGTTTCTAAGCTACTGTCTATAGAGAACATTGTTACAGGTAAGCATTTTTGTTATCATATCAATGAAAATGAAAAAAAGGCACTGTACCTAAATCCCCAAGCTGGTGGATCAGCTATCAGTTGGCGATTGCTTTAGCTGTGGCAAAAATGTCATTTGTATTTGCTTTTAATTTTATCAGGGAGCAAGGGAGCACTAAGCCTAACTAACTGCTAGGTTACAAATAATTGAGCTAAGTCTTTATTCTTATTGGCTATGGTAATTAATAATATATGTTAAAGGACAATCATCCATTGTTAAACTATGGGGCAAGAATTACAGGGTTTTGTTTAAATTGTTCTTTGTTTTACATTACACAGTGTCAACTCTGCTTACTAATTAAATGAGACCATTTTTTTTGAAATGCTGTGTACATAAAACCAGTTATCTTATTTTCTCGTTTAAAAAAGTTTGACTATTTTATGTTGATCATTTACCTATATTTATTTCTGTAGTTGCATATGAGTAATAACCATCAAAAAGTGACTTTCCAGGTCACGTACTTTAGTCCATTGTTTCTCAAGCTGCTCCTGGAGTTTCCCCTAGCCCAGGCCTTGACAAGTTTGTGCAGATTAAGAAGCCAGGCCAAAATCTTAGGAGCCAGGGCTTGTGACCTCCTTTTTGCTCTCACCACCTCACCCCAAATTGTCTCTCACACTGGCGTCATTTTCTCAAGTCTTGTGAGACCAGTACTAGAGTTCCTACACTGCGTGTTATCCTTAGATAACAGTTATAGCTTTAGATATCAAGTGTCTGTGTGGGTGTGTGGTGCAACAGCGGTGTGCCTGTGGGTGTCTTTGTGTGGGAAGAATGCATGGCTATGGCATGTGTGTGTGTGTGTGTGTGTGCACTACAGAGCTGGGGAGCCTCTGTGTGTGATGTGCAGAGATGAGGTATCCATGTTTGTGTGTGAATGTGAGTGTGTGTGTGGTGGAGAGGTGAGATGCCAATGTGTGTGCGTGCGTGCGTGCATACATACATAATGTGGAGGTGGGGTGCATGACTGTCCTATGGAGGTACAGTAGGATGCCTGTGTGTGTGTTCTGGGGATGCACCTTTTGTCAAATAGGCATAGCGCCCTTTTGTCCCCATGCATTCATACCTTTAACATTCTTGCACTCTTCCTTCCCCCTTCCCCCACTCTCTTTTCCCCTTCTAGAGTCTCTCCCTCATCCTCTTTTTTTTTTTTTTTAAGTTACTAGCCCTTTAAGTTTTTGTAGTTTCACTCCACCCCCTTGCCATTTCTTTTTTAAATTCCTGGCCCCAATTAGCTCATTTCTGCCTTGCAGGCTGAGATCCTGCCTGTTCTGTCCGTGGGGAACTCATCTCCAGCAGGCAGAAGAGAAGGGGAAGGACATTCTCCAGGGTTATGGTGGTGGCTGTTGCCACCCTGCGATGCAAAGGGATTTGTGTGTCTCCCAGCCTGAAGGACTGGCTTATTCGGGCTAGATTGCAGGCGGGGCCCTTCGGGTATGATGCAAGCTGTCTGCCCGTAAGGATCACATCTCCTGTAGGCAGACAGAAGGAATCTTTGCCACGATTGTGGCTAGTCCCTTCTCGTCTGACCTTGGGAGATGGGATCCCCGTGGGCAGACAGAAGGGTTCTTCGCCTGCCCTGCGATCATGTTTTATTTTGAAGGGTGGAGGGCTACTAAATCCCAGGCGCCAGGCTCAATTTTCTGGTGGTCATGGAGACCTAGCGTCTGGGATTTTTCGAGCCCTGTCACAGCCAGTCAGGGTTTTAGCATATCCACAATGAATATGCATCAGATAAATTTGCAGCAGGCAAGGTAGGTAGTGTACTCAAATGTCTCATGCATATTCATTGTGAATAACCCGAAAACCCAAATGGCAGAGAATCCCCCAAGATAGGTTTAGGAACCACTGTGATTCTGCATCACTGCCATCTCCAAGGGCATGCGGGGTTCAGCAGAATTGGCCTAGGTTTCTAGAATCTGTTGGGAAGTATCAGCAGGCTGATCTCAGCTCCGGGAAGGCTGTTCCCTCAGATGATTTCAAGGTTGAGATATCCTAACATTAGGGCAGCTTAGAGGGCTGCACCAGAGACCACTCGATGCTCTTGGTATCGTGCCCTCGTGAGCTCTGCATCTGACCCTCCCATCTGATGTTCGACATCCTTGACACCGCTGAAGACGAGAACTTATCCCTCCTAGTCTTCAGGGAAGTACTGGAGGATGAACGATGTTCAGGGGATCTACAGATGCATGGCTCAGAGTGAACTCAAACTCCTCGACAGGGATGTATCGCCAGTATCTAGTGCAGACTTAGAAGCCATCAAGACCAATGTCACTGATGGTGGATAGGACTTAGGCACCAAAAATCATTTCATGCTGCTTTTCACAGCCATGAATACCTCTCTACCGCAGATGTCAAAGTCCTATGAAGGAGGAGACCAGAGGGACAGCAGGGATCTAGCAACGGATGGTGGTGCACTCACTCCCAGGGGACCATATTGATCATAGTCACCATAGATCCTAGGAATTGGAGGTAGTCCCGGACCTTGGAAGGTTGTGGCTTCTGAAACACCCTCAGCTGAGGGTGCAGCTTTTCTGCACCGGTGATGAACCACGCTCCAAGGTACTCTAACAAATAGGTAGGCTCCAGGAAGCTCTTGTCATAGTTTATCACTCAGCCCAGACTCTTCAGAGGCCGTACCACTTGGGCCGATACCCGAAGGGCCCTGCCTGCGATCTAGCCCAAATAAGCCAGTCCTTCACGCTGGGAGACACACAAATCCTTTTGCATCGCAGGGTAGCAACAGAACCCTAGAGAATTTCCTGGATACAATGGAGATGCCGAAGGGTACAGCAGCAAACTGGAAGTGCAAGCCAAAAGCAGCGAAGGACTCTAATTCTCGCAGATGTGAATGTGGAAGAACACCTCAGCCAAGCTAAACAATGCAGGAAACTCTCATCATCAGGTCTCCCAGTGTATCCATGCAGAGGTGAAAGGCCCCGAGGTGGACATGACTCCCTTGAGGTCCAAGACTGGGCAGAAGGACCCAACTTTCGATGGCATCACAAAATAAATGGAATATCGATTCTTGCTGAATTTGGCAGGCAACACTAGAACTATAGCCTGGAGGCTGAAGAGTCTCTCCAGAGTAGCCTGAATGACGGCCTTCCTGGCCACAGATCCACATGGTGATACCAGGAAGGCACTTGGGGTTCTTGCATTCCAGTCATAACCAAATGGAATAATATTGAGCTCCCACTGGTCCAAGGTCACACAGGCCCATCCTATCATGGCACCTGATGAGAGAACCCAAATTTGGGAAGAGAGAACTTTGCGGACCCGTGAGTCCCACAAATGGATTGGGCCTAGACATTGGAGCTGGAGGAAGGAAGGATGATCTCCCCAGGTGATCCTTCTGGTTGTCCCCTGAACATCTGAGACTCCTGGTGATGGTTGCATGAATGTGACACAGAGGAGAGGCCATGCTTCACAGACCCTCTAGGCCTACCCTCTAGATGATGATGTGGTTTGGATGCTCCCTGCTCCTTGACCAACTCCAAGTCCTCCTCAAACACAAGCTTCCCTATGAAAGGAAGTCCAGATAAATGGGACTTGAGACACCACAGCTGATGCCCAATGGTGAAGTCAAGTCAGTAATGTGGCACCATGGAACAGGCAATGTTTTTGGCCACCAAGCAGACCAACCTGAACCTAACAACTGCCAGATAAGTTGCTGCCAATTCCAGAAGCATCAAAGTGTCATCCTGCGGGAGCAAATGGATCCAAAGGAGTAGGGCATGAGCCATAAGCCTTCTGCAAACTGCAGTCCAGAAAATAAGGGAGGCAGCCAAAACTAGTTCTTTATTAAAGCCTTGACTATGCGATCCACTTGGTCTTTCAAGGCCGCGCCACCTTTCACTGGAATAGTGGTGCGTTCTGAAACTACCATATCAAGGCAGCAAAGTCTTCTTGAACAGGGCGTAGAGTAGACTCACAACCCCGTCCCTTTCAGTGGGTTATTTATTTATTTAGACAAATTTGTATGCCATCTTATCCTTCAATCAAGGTGGTCACGTCACATCACAATTAATTGAAGGGTTACATTTAACATTAGGGTACTTGTAAACATTTAGATAGTACAATTACTGGTGAGTTGGCAGGTGAGTCCCATTCCATATACGAGTATCATGCACTTAAGAACTTCATGCCCTGGAGAATTTTCTGATCCCCCTGCCAGAGGGGAGTATCATTGCGGCTCTTACTCTGCTGATGCAGAATCAGACAGCTGCAGGGCAGAGAAAATGTGATCAATCGGCTCCACCAGCTCCTCTTTCCAAAACAGATGAAAAATTAATCACCCTGGTTGTCCAGCACCAGCATTTTGTCTTCTTCACTGATCAAGTCACTGGCTGATCCCTCAGAATGCAACCCTGGACCTTTGGCACAGGAGAGCTGAGAGGAGAATGCCAAAGCCATTCTCTTCCAGGGGTGCTCCTCTGCGGGGAGGTTCCTATGAGGACGCAGCGAGGAACATGGGTGACAGCACAGAACTCCCAGGATTGCACTGAAGTAAGGTGGGATTTTAGGTGATTGACCATGAAGCTCAAGTGCTGTAGGAGCCGGATGGTGTGGCCTGTGGGGCCTCCGAGGCCATGTCCCCCTTTATAAGCCAGTCATCTAGGTAAGGGTAGATGAAGGTGCCTTGGAGATGGAGGTGGGCCGCCGCCACCGTGAGACACTTTGTGAAGGGCCGTGGAACGGAGGCGAGGTCAAAGGGGAGCACCCTGTACTGGTAGTGATTGCCTCCTATCACAAACTGCAGGTACTGTCTGTGGTTGGGGTGGATGTGTAAGCATCCTTTAAATCCAAGGAGCATAGCCATAGCATAGCATAGCCAATCATCCTGCTGGAGGTAGGACAGCAGTGTTTCAAGGGAGAGCATTTTAATCTTCTCCTGCATCAGGAATCTGTTCAGGTTCCTCAGGTCTAGAATGGGCCTGAGACCTCCTGTTCTTTTCGGGATGAGGAAGTATCTAAAGTAGAATCCCCTTCTCCTTAGGTGAGATGGTACAGGCTCCACCGCCCTGTCCTTGAGGCCTGCGAGCTCCTGAGAGTAAGGCCTGGTGCAGGGGAAGCTGCTGGTCCAGATGGAGGTGGTAGCCCTCCTGGATGACCTGAGGAACCCATGTGTCAGTGGTGATGGGAGTCCCACCTGTGGACGAAATGGACCTGCCTCCCCCATGTCAGCAGCTGGTTGTCCAGTGGTCTCGAGGCTATGCTGGGGGGGGCGTCAAAATCCCAAGCCCAGTTGTGCTGGAGCTGGTGGCTGGGTCTTTGGTCCTTTAGACTTGTGAGGCCCCTAGCCGGAGACCTTACCCTGACCGCCCTGTGGCGGGGTCAGCGTGGTCAGGTACAGGGGGTATCCCCTGTAGGATTGGCTCTTCCTGAGGAAGAAGGGTTTCTTCCCTTGTGGCTTTTTCCTAGGAAGGGTGGAGGTCTTCCTGGAGAGCCAAGTACGGGTGATGAACTCTGTCTCAATTTCGGCCACTTTGTCCTCCACAGGCGTCGAGGAGAAGAGGGGATCCTCGCTGGGACAACCCTCGGGAGACGAGGCGCCATCGCCAGAAGCCTCTGCATTAGTTGAGGTAGCTATCTCCGCTGCTACCGCTCTGACTCTTCGGACTGTCGTAGGGGGCTGAGGAACCGGGTGCATGACTTCTCACGCTTGCCTGACCCCCCTGGACAATATCCGCGCAGCCTTCTTCTTCTGTTCATGCTCGGGGGACCCCTGGCTGGAATGCCTGCGGACCCGCAGGGGAACCTTGGGCAGCTCCAAGGGTTGCAGGGCCTTGGAGTGCGAAGCTACCGGGGATACCAGGGTCGAGCCTACCTTATGGAAGATATCATCTAGCTTCTGCCAACAACTCTGGATGGCCTTAGAGGACATCTTTTTGCATAAGGAGCATTGCTCGAGGTCGTGATCAGTGCCCAGACACCTGAGACAGCAGTCATGGGTGTCTGTGAGTGACATGTTTTTGGAGCACCGATCACATTTTTTGAAACCGGCCATCAGGGCAAAAAGGACCCCTGAAGGGGCAAAGACCTCGACGCGGCCAGCAGTTAAAAGGGGCACGAAAGTGCTAAAGTGGGAAAGAAGGGAAAAACGGGTTTTGAGACCGACCGCCAAAGCAGCGGTGCTCAAGAGATGGGAGGTGGAACCGGCGATAGCCAGAAGACAAAAATGTACTTAGAGAATAAAAAACGTTTTCCGGGGACAAGATGCATGTCCGAAGAACTCCGCAGAAAAAGGGAGACAGAGAAGATGGCACCCTTGGGCGGGAAGGGGACCATGCATGCATGGTGGCATTCCCAAAAGCTTTCTTTGAAAGCTGGGAAAATGCTCCACGCGGGCTCCGTTGGTGCCGACGTCACCCATATGTGAAGGCTTGCTTCCTGCTTGTTCCTGGAGAAACCACTATACACAGTCCAGCAGAGTTGGCAGTCTCAAAGACCCTAAAAAGAGCATGTTTCGAGATTAGATGACCTCAGTTGTAGAAAACAGGAGATGGCCCACCTGGGTCAAAGCTGATGAGAGTAGTGTGGCATCAAGGACCACTGCAGTGTAAATTAATTTACACGAGTTAATGAAATCTATAAATTAAGATTAGAAATTAATGTATTTTCATAAAGAACAAGATAATTCATCTCAGTACAGAAATACGATCCATACCATGATCCAACATATTTACCCATCAGTTTACGAGCAGCTTATGGGCTACTTTGTGTTTTAAGTAAAAGCTTTTAAATTGATCATGCTCTATAACCTGCACCTTGTATATTCTTGCAATTGCTAACAAAGTTAAATTTTACCAGATATTTTATCTTCATAATTATAAGATCCCCAAAGACTAACAGGTTGGCAATATTTGATATAAATATTTATATGACTGCACAACACGTTTCAATTGCTAAATCACATATCCCTTCTTCTTCCATTTTCTGAAGCATCACTTCTGTTATGCACAGGGCTAGAACAAAAAAGAGTAGTTACTCACCTGTAACAGGTGTTCTCCAGGAGCAGCAGGAATCAGCCCTCACTTATGGGTGTCATCGACGCCGATGAAGACCCAGCGGAGCATTTCCCCAGCTTTCCATGAAAGCCTTTGGGAATGCTGGCACGCATGCGTGGTTCCCTTCCCACCTAAAGGTGCCATCTTACCTCAGTCAAATGACATAGCTAAGAATAGCACACAAAAATGCAAAAAATTAAACTATGTACAACTGCAACTCCAAGGGGAGGAGGGAGGGTAGTGAGGACTGATTCCTGCTGCTCCTGGAGAACACCTGTTACAGGTGAGTAACTACTCTTTCTCCAGGACCAAGTAGGAAGTCAGTCCTCACTTATGGGTGACTCCCCAGCTCTGGGCTACCAGGAACCCAGGCTGAACAAGAGAACTCCCTCTAGTCTCAGCAACATAGTAAAGGCTTTGCAAGGACACACCCTCCTCCACAGGTAGCCCAACCAGAGGGCAGGAGTTGCCTAGACCTCAAAGAGATTCCGGAGTACTGCTTGGCCAAAAGCACTGTCCCTACGGGACTCCCTCTCCAGGCAGTAGTGGGCTGCAAATGTCTGGCTTGAAGACCAAGTAGCAGCCCTGCAGATGTCTTGCAATGGGACAGAGCGGAGGTGAGCCACTGATGCAGCCATTGCCCTCACACGGTGGGCCGTGACCCTACCCTGCAAAGGAAGGTCAGCCGCCTTGTAAGCCCAGGTGATACAGTCAGCCACCCAGATGGACAAGGTACGCTTGGACACAGGCCTCCCCAAGTTATTGGGGTCAAAAGAAAGGAAGAGCTGAGAAGGTGACGTTCAAGGTAGAAGGATAAGGCCCTCCTACAGTCCAAGATATGGAGAACTGTTTCAGCCCGACTTGCATGAGGCCTAGGGAAGAAAGTAGGAAGAACCACCTCCTGGTTGAGGTGGAAAGAGGAGACAACCTTAGGAAGGAACTTAGGGTGAGTCCTGAGGACCACCCTGTTTTTATAGAACCTGGTGTAAGGCCTATCACAGACCAAGGCCTGAAGCTCACTCACTCTTCTAGCCGAAGTAAGGGCTATCAGAAAAAGAGTCTTCCAGGAAAGGAAGCGTAGAGGACTGGTAGCCATAGGCTCAAAAGGTGGGCGAGTCAGCTGCTGCAAGACCACCTTCAGCTCCCACTCAGGAGCAGGACGACGTATGGGAGGTTTGAGCAGGAGCAAGCCTCTAAGAAACCGAGACACCAAAGGGTGCACAGACAAGGAATGGACCTCAACTAGGGAGTGGTGAGCTGCAAAAGCACAGAGGTGGACCCGAACAGAGTTGGACTTGAGACCCTGATTGGACAAGTGCAACAGGTACTGAAGGACTACTGACACTGTACAGGAGAAAGGATCCTCAGCATGTAGCTGACACCACACAGAAAACTTTTTCCACTTGAGAGCATAGGTCTTCCTAGTGGATTGTTTCCTGGAGGCTAGGAGAACCTCCTCAACCTCGGGAGGTAGGCCCCAGGAAGCCAACCCTACCCTTGCAGCCTCCATGCCATCAGATTGAGAACTTTGAGATTGGGATGTAGCAAGGAGCCCCGATCCTGAGAGAAAAGGTGGGGTTGCAATCCCAGAGGCAGAGGTAGATCCACTGCCAGCTGAAGCAGGAGGGGGAACCAAGGTTGCCTGGGCCACCTGGGAGCCACCAGGAGGACAGAGGCTCTGTCTTGGCGAATCTTGAACAGTGTTCGGGCCACCAGAGGGGTGGGAGGAAACGCATAGAGTAGGCCCTGAGTCCAGGGAATCAGAAAATCATCTGCTGCTACTCTCAGAGGATGCGGTTGCCTGGAGCAGAATCTTGGCAGCTGGTTGTTCAGTGGACTGGCAAACAGGTCCATGGAGGGAAGCTCCCATCTGAAGAAAATCTTTTGAACCACCAGAGGATGCAGCTGCCACTCGTGAGGGTGCAGAATCCTGCTCAATCTGTCGGCCAGGGAATTCTCCTGGCCTGGAAGATAGACTGCTTTGAGGAGCATGTTGTGTTTCAGGGCAAAGGAACAGAGGTTCTGGGCCTCCTGGCAAAGGGGCTGGGAACCAGTTCCGCCCTGTTTGTTTACATAGAACATGGCAACCTGGTTGTCTGTCTGGATCAAGACAGACTGCTGTGCCAGGGAAGCAGTAAAGGCCTTGAGGGCCAAGCGGATTGCCCTGAATTCCAGTAGATTGATCTGCTGGGACGCCTCCCAAGGAGACCACAGGCCCTGGGTGCACTTGTCTAGGCAGTGTGCTCCCCAACCCTGCAGAGAGGCATCGGTGGTCAGTACCACTGTAGGAGGTGGGATCTGAAAGGGTACCCCATCAGCAGATTAGGGGGATGTAACCACCAGTTGAGGGAGGCCAGGAAACGGTGGGACACTCTGATCCTGTCTCTGAGACTGCCTGAGGCTTGTGACCACTGAGTCCGAAGGAACCACTGGGCAGGTCTCATATTGAGCCTGGCATTGGGGGTCACCTGTACTGTCAATGCCATGTGGCCCAGAAGCCTGAGACAGAGTCTGGCGGAGACCAGGGACCTGTGCAGAAACTTGCTGGCGAGGTCCATGAGCCTTTGTGCTCGGTCCACTGGTAAGAATGCTCTTGCCAGCTGAGAATCCAACCTTGCTCCTATGAACTCCAAGTTCTGGGAGGGGAGCAAAGTGGACTTTGCGAAGTTGATGACAAAGCCCACCTTTTGGAGCAGTTCTATGGTCCTGTTGGTGGCCTGCTGAACTTCTAGGGAAGTCTGGCCTCTGATGAGCCAGTCGTCTAGGTAAGGAAACACAAAGATGCCCTGATTTCTCAGGTAGGCTGCCACCACTGCCAGGCACTTGGTAAAGACCCTGGGAGCGGAGGTCAGTCCAAAAGGCAGTACTCTGTACTGATAATGGTTTCCTCCCACAATGAACCTGAGGTACTTTCTGTGGTCTGAATGAATAAGGATGTGAGTGTAAGCATCCTTTAGATCTAAAGAGCATAGCCAATCTCCCTGCTGGAGGTAGGGCAGAAGAGTTCCAAGAGTAAGCATCTTGAACTTTTCTTTTACTAGAAACTTGTTTAGGTTTCTGAGATCCAAAATGGGTCGAAGACCACCAGTTCTTTTTGGCACCAGGAAATACCTGGAGTAATATCCGTGACCTTGGAAGTGGGGAGGCACAGGCTCCACCGCCTTGTCCAGCAACAGACCTTTTAGCTCCTGGAGAAGAAGGGCTGTATGCAGGGGAGGCCGGAAAGGTTCCCCTGGAAAGTGTGGCGGAGGCAGTTGGTGAAAATGAAGGGCATATCCTCGATGGACTATGTCCAGCACTCAACTGTCCTAAGTAAGCAAGGGCCACTGGTGGGCAAACAAGGCTAGGCGGCCTCCTGTGCAGAGTTGGGACTGCAAGGGAGTCATGGCTGTACTCAAGGCGTCAAAAACCCCCACCCTGCTGAGTAGGAGCAGGGGCCAGAGGCTTGGGGGCACTCTGCCTACGGGTCCCATTACCCCGGCCCTTGGCTTTCTGACCCTGGTGGGCAGCTTGGGCAGCCTGATACTGTGGGTACTGTTTGTAGGCAGTGCCCTTCCTTGGGTAAAAGGGCTTTTTACCCGGGCCCTTCTTCTTATGGGAAGGGGCAGAGGTCTTCCTCGACAGCCTTGTCCGTGTGAGGTGCTCAGTCTCGAGCTGTGCGGCCTTCTCGGCCACAGGCTTGCCAAAAAGGTTTTCACCTTGGCAAGGGACATCGACCAACTTGCCCTGAACCCATGGCTCGAGGTCCGATGACTGCAGCCACGCCTGGCGTCGAGCCGCGATGCCGGCAGCCGCTACTCGGGCCGAAGCCTCGAAGCAATCATAGGCGGCGCGAGACATGAACTTAGAGCATTCCCGGATCCTCAAAGACAAGGTCTTGAAACTCTGCAAGGGCTCCCCGGAGGGACCAGCAGAGAACCCGGCCAATTCCTTGGCCAGATCCCGCAAATACATGCCCATGTAGAGCTGGTAAGCCTGGACACGGCAAGCAAGCATCGAGCCCTGAAAGCACTTTCTACCGACGCCATCAAGGCTTCGGGCCTCCCTACCAGGAGGCACCGCGGAGTGCATCTTCTGACTCTTCAGACGATGCATGGCCGATTCCACAACCATGGAATGGTATGGTAGCTGTGCTTTCTGGAAGCCAGGACTCTTGCGGAGCCGATAGATGGAATCGACTCGCTAGCTCAAAACCAGCGCCGAGGCCGGTGCCTCCCACATCCGGAAGAGGAGCCGTTCCAGCATCGGAGGAACCGGGACAGTAAAGGCCAGCATCGGAGGAGAGTCGTACTGCAGAGCATCGAGCTCCTCGGCTCGAGGCTCTTCCTCGGGGTCAGCCGGGATAGCCAGGGCAGCGGCCATATCCAGGATAAACTCCGAGAACCTAGTATCCTCCGGAGGGGATCTACTCCGGGGTTCAGACTCGGGTGAGTCCGAAGGGACACACCGAGTCTTAAAGGTGTCAGGAGACTCCTCGTCTTCGGTCTCCCAAGCAGACTCGTCCGATGTCGAGTCGGGGTCCGACCTTGCGGGGCCTCTGGGCATCCGCCCCAACGCCAGAGGCACCGGCGTCGAGACCCTCGGTCCCGAACGGGAGGTCGAGGGAGACCTCGACCGAGGACGACCTCGAGCTGCAAGGGACTCGAGTATCGGCTCGGTGTCCAGGATCGACTTCGAAGTCGATGTCCCGGTGGTCGGGGCGGATGCGCCAGACAGGCTGGCCATCAGCGCCCGCTGCTGCTCCATGAAGGCAGACATTCTGCTCTCCAAGGCTGTCAACCTGAGACTCAGCTCGGGTGACGCAGCAGCCCCCGACTCGGGCACCGGCGGCGCCGGGCCTGATGTCGGTACTCGGGGAGGCGAGTCTACGAGAACAACAGGACTTACGTGTCCAGCAGACTCCGGATCGATGCGAGGAACTTTAGTGGACTTCTCCTGGTCCACGGGCCCGGGATGACTGTCGGGGGTCTTAGACCTGGACCTTGAGGGTCCAGGGACCTCTTCCGACGTCGCCCTTGCGAGCCGCTTCTTCCTGTTACGGTCCCGGTCGGGGGACCCCCTGTCCGAGGAACTCCGACGCCTCTCGGGATCGGAATCCCGAGATGTCGAAGCCTCAGACGAGGTCCGGGCCCGGGCAGAGGCCGAGTCCGAGAAAAGCCTTTCACTTTGCTGCTGACGACTTCGAAGGGCCTTGGAAGACATCTTCCCACATGGCCCGCACGTTTTAGAGTCGTGATCCGGGCCAAGGCACCGAAGGCAGCAGTCGTGTGTGTCGGTGAGAGACATTATCTTCTTACACCGATCACACTTCTTAAACCCACTGGAAGCCATGGGGGAGAAAAGGGCCCCCGCGAGGTCAAAAGACTGGCCTTCCAGGGAAAAAGAAAAAGGTTTGGCGCGAACTCCTAGCCACGAAGGTCAAAAACCGAAAAAGAAAAAGGGGGTTCGATACCGGTGTACCGATCCCGGCGGGAGGGGAACCGAGGTCGAAACCGAAAAAGAGAAAATAACGCAAAGTAAAAACACTTCTTTTATCCGGGAAAATAGGACACATGTCCGATGGGCTTCACGGAAAAAAAAGAGACTGAGGTAAGATGGCACCTTTAGGCGGGAAGGGAACCGCGCATGCGTGCCAGCATTCCCAAAGGCTTTCATGGAAAGCTGGGGAAATGCTCCGCTGGGGCTTCATCGGCGTCGATGACACCCATAAGTGAGGACTGACTTCCTGCTTTGTCCTGGAGAAAACCCCAGTTTCTTAGAACTTAAAATGTGATAGCTAATCTCTGACACTGAACAAAAGAGGAAAGGAAGAACTCCAGTCACTGGGTTCTCTGCCTGGCTATTTCTGTTGGGGGGGGGGGTTCCTGTTCAGAAAAGTACAAGGCATATTTTTGTCCCCTTAACACTGCCTACTTAGGAGGTACTCTTATAAGAAGCCACATAAAGTTATACACCATCAGTCTGTGCAACTCATGTATGTTCAATTACTTACATGCACGGATGGTTATTTTTACAAGTAAATCAGGGCAATGGCATGGACTTTCCCTGTGGGTGTGCTGTGCACAGGGCAGAGCTTTGGCAAGGTGCAAATTTACATATGTAAATTATTAAATATTTTACTTCACTTGCTGGTATAAGTGCTTGTGCCTGGATTTAACACACATTTTCCTCCACTTTACTATTTTATAAAGAAAGAGATGCCTACTTCATGAAATATGCTGCAAATACAGTTGTGGTCAATATTATTAGCACTCTTGCATTTTAGGTATGTTGCGTACAATATATTGAGAAATAATTGGAAATATTTCAACTGTATATCATCATAATATTTTAATAGTATGTTCAAAGGTATACAACAACAAAAAAAGAGATGTCTGTGCAATGTACACGTAGTAATTTCTGAGAAAAAAGAAAACATGACCTGGACATTTGCTTGCACAACCCTTGGCAGTGATGACAGCCTCCAAACGTTTCTTGTAGCCATCTATAAGTCTTGTACATCTGTCTGCTGGTAGTTTCTCCTACTCTTCAACTGTGATTTGTTCATGACATTCAATGAAAGCAAATTCTTTCCAAAGGAGCATTGATACAGAGCTTGGATGTTTGTCAGCTTTAAATGCAGTGCTGTGTGTGTGGAATGGATATTCAAGCAAAAACTGATTAAGCGGAGAGCTACACTGGTAGCAGCGCGACATTAGAGGAGAATTTTCCACACGAAAATTAATCAAGCTGAAGCAACTGCGCTGGGAGCTGTTGCCTGTAACTCCATGGTGTCGGAAGTGAAGTACTCCTTTTTAAATTTAAATTTTGAATACTAGATTAAGGTTTGGTGTGTCACACATGGCTGTGATTGTTTACACGTGCAGGAATGGTTTGCTGTGTCAAGGTAAACCTTAACATGATTAAACAGGAAAATTTGCTACAAGAGGTAATATTCCTCACGACAAATATTCCAAAAATTAATTAAGGGCGCCAGTTAGTAATAATATATTTTTTCGTCTACTTTAGATTTAAATTTGGGAAAAATCATGTCCTGGCAATGTCTCAGTTTTTATACAGCGCAGTTACTCAACTGTATCAGGTGTTCTCTGGGGACAGCAGGAATCAGTCCTCACATATGGGTGACATCGGCACCGTCAGAGCCTTCACGGAAAAGAAAGCCTTTGGGAGATGCCACCATGCATGCGTGGTCCCATTCCCGCCCAAGGTTGCCATCTTGCTCAGTCAGATGACATAGCTAAAGACGGAAAAAATAAAAGATGGTAAAGGAGCAACTCCAAGGGAAGGAAGGAGGGTTGGGAGGACTGATTCCTGATGTCCCCGGAGAACATCTGTTACAGGTGAGTAATTACGCTTTCTCTGGGAACAAGCAGGAAGTCAGTCCTCACATATGGGACTCCCCAGCTACAAGCTACCAAAAGCCCATCGCAAAAACAGGGGCTCCCTCATGCGGAGCTGCAAGAAGCAGTAATTAGCCCATGTAGACAGACCACAGTAAGACCCCTGTGTCTGATGAACCAGCACTCCGGTAGCCTGAACAAAGAAGGGTCAGAGGGTAGGAGTTGCCTAACCCCAAAAAGTGGTTTGTGTGTTTGATCGCCACAGTAGCAGCTTTCTCCTGGTGTTTTTCATGATTATTTTCTTACTTCAGCTCCTGCATAATGCTCCTGCATAATGGTTTAAGAGCTCCTTGAAGAAGTCTCTGTTGTCTGCACTGACAGCGTGTTGAGCACGGATTTGAGCTCCCTGAAGGGTCTCTGCCACCTCTGCTTGACTGGTTTCATCTGGCTTGACTAGCTCCATCTCATCATTTCATCACTTTGTCATCATTCATTCAAAAGATAAGTCGTTCATGCTTTCTTCGTCTGGAGCTACTGCCTATGTTTATTTTTGCTTTTGAGCTAGGTAGCTGCAATACCATTTTTTGGATACAGCAGTTGATTAACTGGCTGCACCAGTCTTGAGTTTGCTTTGTCCTGGCTGGTTGGAGGGCTTTTTTTTTTTTTTTTTGACCGCTGATGTAAGCAGAGTCTGATCATTTGTTGTGACATGTTTTATGTCTTTGATAGACTCGATCCCCCCGGGCCATAGGTTGGAGGGTTTACTGAGGTCTTTTTTCCTCCAGCAGGGCAGGCTTCTGTGGACTGGTGTTCAGTTCTGATTTGTATGTCTCATGTCCATTCATTTATTTTGTGCCTACTTTAGGGTTTGTGTTTTTAGTTTTTTGGAAAGTTTGACTCCTTGGGGAGATTTTGTAAGTATAGTTTGCACCATCGGGACAGAGCACAAGTTTGCTACCGAGGCCACCATGGCCCTGACATGGTGCGCTGTGACATGGCCTTCCAGCGGGAACCTCACCTGCTCATAAGCGAGAGCGATACAGTCTGCCACCCAGGTGGACAACGAACGTTCGGTCACCTCCACCCCCAGCCTACTGGGGTCGTAGGAGATGAAAAGCTGAGCAGCTTTGCGGTGGCCCTGAGTGCGTTGGATATAGAAGGACAAGGCCCTATTACAGTCCAAGGTGTGAAGGACAGCCTCCGCCCAACTGGAGTGAGGTCTCAGAAAGAAGGTAGGAAGCACCACTTCCTGGTTGAGATGGAAGGGCGACACTACCTTCGGCAGGAATTTGGGGTGCGTGCGAAGCACCACTCTGTTCTTGTAGAACCTGGTATAAAGCGCCTCTGCCACAAGGGCCTGGAGCTCGCTAAATCTGGGCGAGTGAGCTGCTCCAACACAACGCTGAGGTCCCATTCGGTTGCCAGCAGGCGAACCAGGGGCTTTGATAAGAGTAGGCTCCAAAGGGTCACCAATGGCTGGACTGAAAGGGTCTTACCATCCACCAGGTGGTGGTGCGCCACCAGGGCACTGAGGTGCACTTGGACGGAGTTAGACTTGAGCCCGGACTGACAGAGGTGGAGAAGGTACTGTAACACCAGAGCCACCGGCAAGGAGAAAGGATCAGCTCCATGTACAGTGCACCAAGCAGAGAACCTGCGCCATTTGAAGGCGTAAGCCTTCTTAGTAGAGGCCTTGCAAGAGGCTAACAGAATGTTCTCCACCTCAAACAGAAGGTTGAAAGGGGCCAAAGTCACCCTCTCAGCAGTCACGCTGTCAGCGACAGGGACTCCAGGTTGGGGTGCAGAAGAAAGCCCCCCTCCTGAGATAGAAGTCCCAGGGTGGTCCCCAAGGGGATGGGGGTGTCCACCGTCAACTGTAGAAGCAGCGGGAACCATGGCTGCCTGGGCCACCGAGGAGCTATCAGGATGAGCGAGGCCCTGTCGTAGAGGGTCCTAAACACGGTCCTGGCGATCAGCGGCATCGGAAGGAAGGCATACATAAGGCCTCTCAACCATGAGACTAGGAACGCATCCGCTGCCAACCTGGAGGGGTGGGCCTGCCGGGTGCAAAAGTGGGGCAACTGAAAGTTGTCCAGACTGGTGAACCAGCTCTGGGGGTAGCCAGTGATGGACCTGAAGAGCCAACTGGCTACCCTGGGGTCCAGCTGCCACTAGTGCGGCTGGAGAACTCTGCTGAGTCTGTTGGCCAGCAGGTTGTCCTGGCCTGGCAGGTACACTGCACGCAGGAGGATATCCTGTCAGGTTGCATACGAGCAGAGGGTTAGAGCCTCCTGACAAAGGTCTGGGACCCCATGCCCCCCCGTTTCTTCACGTAGAACATCGCCACCTGGTTGTCCATCTGGACCAGGACCGGCTGGTGACGCAGGTGGTGACAGAAGACCTTCAGGGCTAGGTATATGGCTCGGAGCTCCAGGAGGTTGATCTGCTGGGTGCTCTCATCTAGTGACCAGTTGCCCTGGGTGCGGAGATCTCCACAGTGGGCTCCCCAGCCAAGCAGGGAGGCGTCCGTGGTAAGGACCCTCGAGGGGCTCGGAGTCTGAAAAGGCATGCCTACCTCAATATGCTGGGGTTACTGTCACAAGACCAGGGAGTCTGCCAACTGGCGGGTCACAGAAACTCTGTCTCGGAGGTGGCCTTTGACCACTGGTCTCGGAGACACCACTGCGCTGCCCTCATGTGGAGGTGAGCATCTGGGGTGACATGGACCGTGGGGGCCATGTGCCCGAGTCGCAGAAGAAGCCAGACGGGCACTGAGGGACGGTACTATACATCCCGAGATAGAGGCCTGAGATGATCGGCTCGGTCCCTGGGCGAGAAAGCCTTCGACTGAAGAATATCGATCTTTGCCCCAATGAACTCCAGACATTGTGTCGGGGGGAGATGAGACTTGGGGTAGTTTAAGACAAAGCCCAAGTGTTGCAGAATCTGGATGGTGCATGCGGTGGCCTGCTGCACCTCTGAGGTCGTGCCTCCATTTATAAGCCAGTCGTCCAGGTAGAGAAAGATGAAGACCCCCTGGAGCCAGAGGAAGGCGGCCACGACTGCCAGACATTTTGTGAAGACTTGGGGCAGAGGCTAGGCTGAAGGGAAGCACCCTGTATTGGAAGTGCCTGCCCCCTACTATGAACTGCAGGTACTGCCTGCGGTTGGGGTGAATGAGGATGTGGGTATAAGCATCCTTGAGGTCTAAGGAGCATAGCCAGTCTCCCTGCTGGAGGTATGGCAGCAATGTTCCAAGGGAGAGCATCTTGAACTTCTCCCTCACCAGGAATTTGTTGAGTTTGCGCAGGTCGAGGATGGGTCTTAGACTCCCTGTCCTCTATGGTACGAGAAAATACCTGGAGCAGAACCCCTTGCCTTTGAGGTGGTGGGGCACCGGTTCCATCGCTTTGTCCTCGAGAAGACCTGACAACTCCTTCAGAAGAAGGTCCCAGAGGAGGGAAGACCTGAGCAGCTCTCCCAGGAAATAAGGAGGAAGTGTCTGAGTCAGGTGGAGGAGGTACCCCTCACTGACTACTCTTAATGCCCAGGAATTGGTGGTGATGGTCACCCACCTCTGGGTATTTGAGGGCCAGACGTTCCCCTGTAGACTGCTGATCTGCTTGGGGTAGAGAGGCTATGCTCAAGGAGTCAAAAACTCCCCCTTGGCTGGGTCGGAGCCGGTGCCTGGTGTTTTGGATCCTTCTGCTTATGTGGGCCATACCCATGACTCTTGGCCTGCTGACCCTGTTGGGGAGCTGGAGAGGCCTGAAAAGATGGGTAGTTTCTGTAATGGGTAGAAGGGCTTTTTACCCGAGCCCTTCGGGGCAGATGAACTGGTCATGCCGGAAAACAGCACCCGCTGCTGATCCATGAAGGCAGACAAACTGCGCTCCAGGGCTGACATTCTGGAATCCAGGCCAGAAGGCTCCACAGCATTCGGCACAGGCACCGAGGGACTTGGGCCTGACACCGGCTCCTCCAAAGGGGAATCCATGACGAGGATAGTGTTTGGGGACTGAGGCCAGTCCGCGGTTGGATCTTTCCGGGGGACCTTCACAGGTCGCTCCTTCTCTGATGACTCAGACGAACGTCTCGGACTGCGGGACCGGGCCCGGGAAGCTTCGAGAGTTTCTTCATCTTCCTGGGTTCTCTCGAGGGAGACCCCTTTCTGAGGACCACCGATGAGGCTCGGGTTCGGAGCGTTCTGCCTGAGATGTCGGGGCCTCAGATGAGATCCTGGCTTTTGCAGGCACCGGGGACTCTGGGAAAACTTATCGTGCTGCTGCTGGCAGCTCTGGACGGCCTTACTGGACATCCTCTTGCAGAGACTGCCAGGTCATGATCGGGCCCCAGGTAGTGGAGACAGCAGTCATGTGTGTCAGTCAAAATCATAATTTTGGAGCACCGATCACACTTCTTAAAGCCACTGGTAGCCATGGAAGGAAAAGTACTCCTACGAGGTCGAAGACTCTCTGGGCTGCCAGCTGAAGAAAAAAGGCACGAAGATGCCAGGAAAAGAAAAGAATGATAAAGCTACCAAAATGAACCAAACTCGATGCCGAGGCAACGAGTCGGCAGGCAAGAAGAGTACCGGTACGATACCGGAGGTGAGTTTGAAACTCGGAGAGAAAAAAATAAACTTTTTCTGGGGACAAACCAGACAACATCTGAAGGGCTCCACAGAAAAAAGGAGACTGAGCAAGATGGCACCCTTGGGCAGGAAGGGGACCACGCATGCATGATGGCATCTTCTAAAGGCTTTCTTTGAAAGCTGGGAGGATGCTTCTGCGAGGGCTCTGTCGGTGCCGACGTCACCCATATGTGAAGATTGACTTCCTGCTTGTTCCCAGAGAATATTTTCTACAATTTCCTTTATTAATTGGTCTCGTTTTATTTGATTCTTTTATATGTCAAATGTGTATGCATATATAGTCCAAAGCCATTTCACTGGCCACTTTTGTTAAGGAGACATTAGACATAAGGGGTTGAATTGAAGGGCTGCCAATAAAGAGTAGTTACTCACCTGTAACAGGTGTTCTCCAGGAGCAGCAGGAATCAGTCCTCACATATGGGTGACATTGACGCCGATGGAGCCCCTGCGGAGCATTTCCCCAGCTTTCTATGAAAGCCTTTGGGAATACTGCACGCATGCGCGGTCCCCTTCCCGCCTAAAGGTGCCATCTTGCTCAATCAAATGACATAGCTAAAAAACAGCACACAAAAAGTAAAATAAACTATGTACAACTGCAACTCCCAGGGGAGGAGGGAGGGTTGTGAGGACTGATTCCTGCTGCTCCTGGAGAACACCTGTTACAGGTGAGTAACTACTCTTTCTCCAGGACCAAGCAGGAAGTCAGTCCTCACATATGGGTGACTCCCTAGCTCTGGGCTACCAGGAACTCAGGCTGAACAAGAGAACTCCCTCTAGTCCCAGCATCAAAGAAAGGCTTTTCACCGAAAAAACCTCCACCGGAGGGCCCAGCGGAGGGCTGGAGGGCAGGAGTTGCCTAAACCTCAAAGAGATTCCAGAGTACTGCCTGGCCAAAAGCACTGTCCCTACGGGACTCCCTCTCCAGGCAGTAATGGGCCGCAAAAGTCTGGCTTGAGAACCAAGTTGCAGCCCTGCAGATATCTGCCAACGGTACAGAGCGGAGATGAGCTACTGAGGAAGCCATTGCCCTGACACGAAGGGCCGTGACCCGACCCTGCAAAGGAAGGTCAGCCGCCCTGTAAGCCCAGGAGATACAGTCAGCTACCCAGATGGACAAGGTACGCTTGGACACAGCTAACTCCAAATTATTAGGGTCAAAAGATATGAAGAGCTGAGCAGCCCTTCTATGTCCCTGCGTACGGTCAAGGTAGAAGGATAAGGCCCTCCTACAGTCCAGGGTATGCAGGATTGCTTCAGCCTGGCTTGCATGAGGCCCAAGGAAGAATGTCAGAAGAACCACCTCCTGGTTGAGGTGGAAAGAGGAGACAACTTTAGGAAGGAACTTAGGATGAGTCCTAAGGACTACCCTGTTCCTATAGAAGCGAGTGTAGGGCCTGTCACAGACCAAGGCCTGTAGCTCATTCACTCGCCTGGCCGAGGTTAAGGCTACCAGGAAGAGAGTCTTCCAGGAAAGGAAGTGGAGAGGACAAGTAGCCATCGGCTCAAAGGGTGGGCGAGTCAGTTGCTGCAAGACCACATTCAACTCCCACTCTGGTGCCGGAGAACGGAAAGGAGGCTTGAGCAAGAGCAAACCTCTGAGGAACCGGGACAACAAAGGGTGCGCCGACAAAGAGTGTCCATCCACCAGTGAGTGGTGAGCTGCCATAGCTGAGAGGTGGACCCGAACAGAATTGGACTTGAGGCCCTGATTGGATAAATGCAGCAGGTACTGAAGTACTACTGGCACAGAGCAGGAGAAAGGATCTGCTGTGCGCTGCTGACACCACAAAGAGAACCTTCGCCATTTCAGGGCATAGGTTTTAATGGTAGCAGCCCTCTTTTAATAAACTAAAAGGAGCAGTTGCAAAGGTTAAAGACGTACATCAAGCTTGGATGTTGTTGAAAAATACTATCTTGGAAGCCCAGACCAGCTGTATTCCACGCTTTAAGAAAAGTGGAATGAAGTCCAAAAAACTGCCAGCATGGTTTAAAGGTGAGGTCAGAGAGGCTGTTGTTGCAAAAAAAGCATCTTTCAGGAAATGGAAAAAAGAGCCAAATGACGAAACCTGGAAACAGCACAAGCACTGGCAAGTCAAATGCAAGGCATTGATAAGGCAGGCAAAGAGAGAATTTGAGAAGAAGCTTGCTGCGGAAGCAAAAACACGAAATAAAGACCTTTTCAAGTACATTCGTAGCAAAAAACCTGTGAGAGAGTCAGTTGGTCCATTAGATGATAAAGGGGTTAAAGGAGCACTAAGAGGCGACAAGGCGATAGCGGAGAGACTGAATGAATTCTTTGCTTCGGTCTTTACTGAGGAAGATGTAGGGATGTTACCCATGACTGAAGTGGTATTTAAAGGTGCGGAAGAATTGAAGGAAATATCGATACATCGGGAAGATGTATTACAACTATTAGATAAACTGAAGAGTAGCAAATCACCTGGGCCGGATGGTATACATCCAAGGGTGTTGAAAGAACTGAAATATGAGATTGCAGACCTGCTATTAGTAATCTGTGAACTATCATTAAAATCATCTCTAATACCTGAAGATTGGAGGATCGCCAATGTAACACCAATTTTTAAAAAGGGTTCCAGGGGTGATCCGGGAAACTACAGACTGACGTCAGAGCCTGACGTCAGTACCGGGAAAAATGGTAGAAACCATCATAAAGAATAAAATTACTCAGCATGTAGATAGTCACGACCTAATGGGAGACAGCCAACATGGCTTTAGACAAGGAAGATCTTGTCTTACTAATCTGTTATGTTTTTTTGAAGGAGTGAATAAACAGGTGGACAAAGGTGAGTCGGTTGATATTGTGTATCTGGACTTTCAGAAAGCCTTTGACAAGGTCCCTCATCAGAGACTTTTGGCAAAACTAAAGAGTCATGGGATAGGAGGCAGTGTACTATTGTGGATCAGGAACTGGTTAAAAGATAGAAAGCAGAGGGTAGGGCTAAATGGCCAATTTTCCCAATGGAGAAAGGTGAATAGTGGTGTACCCCAGGGATCTGTGCTGGGTCCGCTGCTTTTTGACATATTCATAAATGACCTGGAAAGTGGAATAACGAGTGAGGTTATCAAATTTGAAGATGACACAAAACTATTTAAAGTTGTTAAAACCCAAGAGGATTGTGAAAAATTGCAAGAGGATCTTGTTAAATTGGAAGACTGGGCATCAAAATGGCAGATGAAATTTAATGTGGACAAGTGCAAGGTTATGCACCTAGGGAAGAACAACCCAAACTATGGTTACACGATGCAAGGTTCCACATTAGGAACCACCACCCAGGAAAAAGATTTAGGCGTCATTGTGGATACCATGTTAAAACCCTCGGCCCAGTGTGCAGCGGCAGCCAAGAGAGCAAATAGAATTCTAGGTATGATAAGGAAAGGAATGGAAAATAAAACAAAAGATATTTTAATGCCTCTATATCGTTCCATGGTGAGACCACACCTTGAATATTGTGTGCAATTCTGGTCGCCGTATCTTAAAAAGGATATAGCGATTTTAGAAAAGGTTCAGAGAAGAGCCACCAAAATGGTAAAGGGGATGGAAGGGTACTCCTATGAGGAAAGGCTAAAAAGGTTAGGGCTCTTTAATCTGGAAAAGAGACGGCTGAGGGGAGATATGATAGAAGTCTATAAATTAATGAACGGAGTGGAACGGGTAAACGTAGATCGATTGTTTACGTTATCAGAATATAGAAAGACTAGGGGACATGCAATGAAGCTACAGGGTAAACTATTTAAGACTAATAAAAGAAAATATTTGTTCACTCAACGTGTAATCAAACTCTGGAATTTGTTACCGGAGGATGTAGTAAAGGCTGTTAATGTAGCTGGGTTTAAAAAAGGTTTGGACAAGTTCCTGGAGGAAAGGTCCATAAACCATTATTAAGAAGGGACCGAAGATATCAATGCTTGACCCACTACAAGCATTGTGGAACTTGTGTCTCTTGGGGAAACTGCTAGGTACATATGACCTAGATTGGCCACTGTTGGAAACAGAATACTGGGCTTGATGGACCTTGGTCTGACCCAGTATGGCATATCTTATGTTCTTATGGTGGATTGCTTTCTAGAGGCCAAGACCACGTTTCTCCACCTCCTGAGGCAGGCCCCAGGGAGCCAAGACTACCCTTGCAGCCTCCAGGCCATCAAACAGAGATTTGAGGTTGGGGTGCAGAAGGGAACCCTGATCCTGAGAGAGAAGATCGGGTTGCACCCCCAGAGGTAGAGGGGCGTACACTGCCAGTTGAAGCAGAAGCGGAAACCAAGGCTGCCTCGGCCACCTGGGGGCTACCAGAAGAACAGAGGCCTTGTCCCTCAAAATCTTGAACAAGGTTCGGGCCACCAGAGGCGTGGGAGGAAACGCATACAGGAGGCCCTGGGACCAAGAAATCAGGAAGGCATCCGCCGACAACCTCATGGGATGCGGTTGCCTGGAACAGAACCTGGGCAGCTGCCGGTTCAGGGGACTGGCAAAGAGATCCACTGATGGAAGTCCCCATTTCAGGAAAATTTTCTGAACCACTAATGGGTGTAGCTGCCACTCGTGGGGCTGCAGAACTCTGCTTAATCTGTCTGCCAGGAAATTCTACTGGCCAGGGAGATAAACAGCTTTGAGAAAAACGTGCTTGAGCGCAAACACACAAAGGGCCTGTGCCTCCTGACACAGGAGCCGGGACCCAGTGCCGCCCTGTTTGTTCACACAGAACATGGCTACTTGGTTGTCGGTCTGCACTAAGACAGACTGGTGAGCCAGGGTTCGAGAGAAGGCCTTGAGGGCTAAGCGAATAGCCCTGAGTTCCAGAAGGTTGATCTGTTGCTTGGCTGCCCATGGAGACCACAGGCCCTGGGTGCACTTGTCTATACAATGTGCCCCCCAGCCCTGCAAGGAAGCATCGGTTGTTAACACCACTGTGAACACAGGTACCTGAAAAGGCACCCCCTGTACTAAGTTTGGGGGGGGTGCAGCCACCACCGTAGGGAATTCAGAAATGGTTTGGACACCCGTACTCTGTCTATGAGGCTTCCAGTGGCTTGTGTCCACTGAGTTCTGAGGCACCACTGGGCAGGCCTCATGTGGAGTCTGGCATTTGGAGTCACATGCACTGTCAATGCCATGTGGCCCAGGAGCCTCAGACAGAGTCTGGCGGAAACCAGTGGCATGCTGAGAAACTGGTTTGCCAAGTCCATCAGTCGTTGCGCTCTGTCCTCTGGCAAGTAAGCCTTTGCTTGCAGAGTCCAGCCTTGCTCCTATGAACTCTAGGTTCTGGGAGGAGAGCAAAGTGGACTTTGCGAAGTTTAAGACAAAACCTAGGTGTTGAAGCAGAGAGATTTATTTTATTTATTTATTTATAGTCTCTTATATACCGCACTATTCAGCATCAGCGCGGTTTACAATAAACAAGGAGTTACACAATTCAACGGTACTTTGTGTTTACAGAAAAAACAGGAAATACAACTCGGATAACAGGGTAATTAATTAATATAACAGACATGATCTCATCCTGGCTTCAGTATTGTGTATGTTAGTTTAGTGTAGTTCGAAGGGTGGCTTGTCTGGCCTCCTGATACGTCTGACCCCTGATGAGCCAGTCGTCCAGGTAGGGGAAGACAAAGATACCTTGATTCCTCAAGTAGGCTGCCACCACTGCCAGGCACTTTGTAAAGACTCTGGGGACGGAGGTGAGGCCAAAAGGCAGTACCCTGTACTGATAATGGTTTCCTCCCACAATGAACCTGAGGTACTTTCTGTGGTCTGGATGGATGAGGATGTGAGCGTACGCATCCTTTAGATCCAAGGAGCATAGCCAATCTCCCTGCTGGAGGTAAGGCAGTAATGTTCCAAGAGTAAGCATCTTGAACTTTTCTTTCTCCAAGAACTTGTTGAGATTTCTGAGGTCGAGAATAGGCCTGAGGCCTCCGGTTCTCTTTGGTACCAGGAAGTACCTGGAGTAGAAACCGTGACCTTGTAGGTGGGGAGGCACAGGCTCCACCGTCTTGTCTCGCAACAGACCCTGAAGCTCCTGCAGGAGGAGGGCTGTATGGAGAGGAGGCCGTGGAGGCTCTCCTGGGAAGTAGGGAGGAGGCAATTGATGAAAATGAAGCATGTAGTCCTTGTGGACTATGATTAAGACCCAATTGTCTCCTGTAATGGGTGGCCACCGGTGGGCAAACAGGGCTAGTCGACCTCCTGTACAGGGATGGGACAGCAGAGACGGAGAGGCTATGCCTTGAGAGTCAAAAAACCCCACCCTGCTGAGTGGGAGCAGGGGCTGGAGGCTTGGGGGCCTTCTGCCTACGGGGCCCATGTCCCTGCCCCTTGGCCTGCTGACCCTGTGGGGGAGCGGGGGAGGCCTGGTAAGTTGAGAACTGTTTGTAGGCAGTCACCTTTCTCGGGTAAAAGGGCTTTTTACCCGAGCCCTTCTTCTTATGTGAAGGGGCAGAAGTCTTCCTAGACAGCCTTGTCCTCGTAAGGTGCTTGGTCTCGAGCTCAGCAGCCTTCTCGGCCATGGGCTTGCCAAAAAAGGTTCTCACCTCGGCAAGGGACATCAACCAACTTGTCTTGTACCCATGGCTCGAGGTCCGATGACTGCAGCCATGCCTGGCGTCGAGCTGCGATGCCGGCTGCCGCAACACGGGCCGAGGCCTCGAAACCATCGTAGGCTGCTCGGGACATGAACTTAGAGCATTCCCGGATCCCCGAAGACAAGGACTTGAACCTCTGCAAAGGTTCCCCGGAGAGACCAGCAGAGAACCTGGCAAGCTCCTTTGCCAGGTCCCGCAAGTACATGCCCATGTACAGCTGGTAAGACTGGACACGGCAAGCAAGCATCGAGCCCTGGAAGCACTTTCTACCAAACGCATCCAGGTTCCAGGCCTCCCGGCCGGGAGGCACCGCAGAGTGCATCTTCTGGCTTTTCAGACAATGCATGGCCGATTCCACCACCATGGAATGGTGCGGTAGCTGCGCCTTCTGAAAACCAGGGCTCTTACGGAGTCAATAAATGGAATCGACCCGCTTGCTTAGAACCGGCGCCGAGGCCGGTGCCTCCCACATCTGGAGCCATTCCAGCATCGGAGGAACTGGCACAGTAAAGGCCTCCTTCGGAGGAGAGTCATACTGGAGGGCCTCGAGCTCTTCGGCTCGAGGCTCCTCCTCGGGTTCCGCCGGGATCGCCAAGGCAGTGGCCATATCCTGAACAAACTCCGAGAACCGGGTATCCTCCGGAGGGGATCTACTCCGGGGCTCAGACTGCGGTGAGTCCGACGGGACGCACCGAGTCTTAAAGGTATCGGGGGACTCCTCGTCCTCCATCTCCCAGGCAGACTCATCCGAAGAAGAGTTGGGCTCCGACCGCGCGGGGCCCGGCAGCACCCGCCCCGACGCCTAAGGTACTGGCGTCGACACCCTCGGTCCCGACCGGGAGGTCGAGGGTGACCGCGACCGAGGACGACCTCGAGCCTTCATGGTCTCGAGTATCGGCTCGGTCTTCGGGGTCGACTTCGACGTCGATGTCCCGGTGGTCAGGGCAGATGCGCCAGTGAGGCTGGCCATCAGCACCCGCTGATGATCCATGAAGGCAGACAGTCTGCACTCTAAGGCTGTCAGCCTGAGACCCAGCTCAGGAGACTCAGCAGCCACCCTGGCCGGGCCTGACATCGGCTCCCTGGGAGGAGAGTCCTCGAGGACAACAGGACTTACGTGTCCAGCAGACTCCGGCTCCACGCGAGGTACTTTTTGTGGCTTCTCCTGTTCCACGGGCCCGGGACGGTGGTCGGGGGTCTGAGACCTAGCCCTCGAGGAGCCAAGGGCCCCCTCCGACGCTGCCCTCGTGAGCTGCTTCTTCCTCTTTCGCTCCTGCTCGGGGGACCCCCTGTCTGAGGAACCCCGACGATGCTCGGGGTCAGACTCCCGAGACGTCGAGGCCTCAGACGAGATCCGGGCCCGGCCGGAGGCCGAATCAGAGAAAAGCCTTTCCTTTTGGTGCTGACAACTTCACAGTGCCTTAGTGGACATTTTACCACACAGTCCACAGATCTGAGGATCATGATCAGGACCGAGGCACCGAAGGCAGCAGTCGTGGGTGTCGGTGAGAGACATTAGTTTCTTGCACAGATCACACTTCTTAAAACCACTGGAAGCCATCGGGGAAAAAAGAGCCCCCGTGAGGTCAAAGGACCGGCCTTCCAGGGAAAAAGAAAAAAGGGTGCAAACGCCAGCCACGAAGGGCAAAAACCGAAAAAAGAAGATCGGGCTCGATACCGGTGTACCGAACTCGACGAGAAGGGGAACCGGTGTCAAACCGGAGAAAAAAAAAACGCGAAGAAATCGCAGGAATTCGAAGAAAAATCGAACTATTTTCTGGGTGAACTAGGACAAACGTCCGACGGGCTCCACGGAAAAAGAGAGACTGAGAAAGATGGCACCTTTAGGCGGGAAGGGGACCGCGCATGCGTGCAGTATTCCCAAAGGCTTTCATAGAAAGCTGGGGAAATGCTCCACAGGGGCTCCATCGGCGTCGATGTCACCCATATGTGAGGACTGACTTCCTGCTTGGTCCTGGAGAATGTTGGCCACAACTGTAGGTACTTCTGAATGGCTCTGATGTCAGAAGAATGACAAAAATTGATCTGAGCGATTTCTGTAGCCTGAAAATTAGAATAGAAGGCACATGGAAGAATTTTCTGCTTTTGCTGAAGTGGCTCAGAGCAGAGGGCATGGGATGAGGGTGAAAGGGGATAGATTCAGGAGTTATATACGGAAATATTTCTTTACGGAAAGAATGGTGGATCCGTGGAATAGTCTCCCAGTGGAGGTGGTAGAGATGAGGACAGTATCTGAATTCAAAAAAGCATGGGACAAACACAGAGGATCTCTAAAGGAAAAAAGGGGACTGTTGTAGTTGTTGATATGGAAGGTCAGACTAGATAGGCCATGTGGTCTTTTTCTGTCGTCATGTTTCTATGTTTCGAAGGTTTATAGAAGCAGCAGTATTGGAGTGGAGAATCCTGGAGCCTATGTGTAAGAACCCCCCCACCCAAATTATTTCCCATGGCTGCTCATTCCACTTTCACACAACAGCTTGTGCAGTCCCTATCTATGGGTTGGGGAAGGAAGGCACAGCAGCAGAACTGTGTCTAAACCTGGCCAGAAAAGACAGTTACTCACCTGTAGCAGGTGTTCTCTGTGGACAGCAGGAAGAAGTCCTCATGTATGGGTGACATCATCTGATGGAGCCCATACAGGAGTACTTCCCGCTACTTCTCAAAGGTTTTGGGAGCCTCCTCTGCGCATGCATGTCACCTTCCCACCTGCTGCCACAGTGCCATTTATTACAGTCTGATTCTATAACTATAGTAGAATACAACTCCTAGGGGAGGAGTGAGGACTTTTTCCTGCTGTCCACAGAGAATACCTGCTACAGGTGAGTAACTATGTTTTCTCCATGGACAAGCAGGAAATAAGTCCTCACATATGGGACTCCCTCGCTACAGGCTACCTTAACAAAAAAGGAAATACAAGTGTTGTCCAACAGAGGCAACTAATTTTGTTTTTTGTTGGCAACAGATCTTTTTGTATTTTATCATTTTTTTCTTTAAAGGAAGCCTGAACAGAAAATAATGGGCCTAGGTGGATGCAGTTGGATTCTATTCCCCAAACAGATTCTATAGTACTGATTGGCCAAAGCTGCTGTCGCACAGAGAATCCCCCTCCAGACAGCAGTAAGATATGAATGTGTGAACTGATGTCCACATTGCAACCTTGTAAAACTCTTCCATGGTGACCGAGCACAAGTGAGCCACAGATGCAGTCATGGCCCTAACATAATGAACCATGACATGACCCTCAAGGCTTAAGTAAGACTGAGCATAAAAAGAGATACAGTCTGTTAGCCAAATTGAAAGTGAGCATTTGGAGACAGCAATAAAATGCTGGATGGATTTTCTATGAGCTTTTGTCTGCTCCAAGTACAAAGCTAAGGTTTGTTTGCAGTCCAACATGTGCAGTACAGTTTCCCCTTTATGAGCATGATGTTTGGGAAAAAATGTTGGTAGAACAACTGACTAAGATGGATATCAGACACCACTTTTGGAAGGAATTTGGGATGAGTATGGAGGACCACTCTATTATGATTGAATAGAGTGTAAGGTCGATGAACTACTAGAGCCTGAAGATCGCTCTCTCTGCGTGCTGATGTGACCGCCACAAAGAACAAAACTTTCCAGGTCAATAACTTCAGAGGACAAGAGAGGAGCGGCTCAAAGGGAGCTTTCATTAGCTGTGCAAGAACCACGTTGAGGTCCCAAGACACTGCGGGTGGTTTATAGGAAGGCTTCAAGAAAAACAAACCCCGCATAAAGTAAGCAACTAAAGGCTGTACAGAGATTTACACCTCGATGGTAAGCTCTAATTGCATGGAGATGAACCACAACAGAATTGAAATGAAGTCCAGACTAGGAGATGTGTAGAAGATACTCCAGCAGTTTGTGTGGGACAGATAAAGATATCTACAGAATGGTCCTCACACCAGACAGCAAACCTCTTCCATTTACATGAATAAGATTTTCTCATTGAGGCTCTCCTGGAGGCCAAAAGGACACCGGTTATACCAGTCAGCAGACTGAGCTCTGATAACGTTAGTCTCTCAACATCCAAGCTGTGAGGGCCAAGGACTTGATGCTGGGATGCAACATCAATCCATTCTCCTGCGATATCAAATCCAGTGTGTGGCCCAACCAAAATGGTTTTCAACTGGATAGCTGTAGCAGGAGAGGAAACCAAGGTTGTCTGGACCAGTAGGTAGCGCTTAGAATCATCAAGACTTTGCCTGTTTTGAGCTTCAGGAGGGTCTTTGCAATGAGAGGTATTAGAGGATATGCATACACAGAGGATCCTCCCCACAATCTAGGAGGAAAGCAGTCGAGGCAAGTCTGCTGTGTGACCTTACTGTGGGGCAGAACTGATCTACCTGGGCATTCTGAAGAGTCAAAGACATCTATCGATGGGGTGCCTCACTCCTGACAGATGCAAGTTGCAACCTCCCTGTCCAGTATCCGTTTGTGCGGTTGAAGGACTCGACTTTGCCAGTGTTTTGCTCACTTGGTAGGTATGTAACTCTTAAGTCCATACTGTGGGCAATGGCAAATTTCCAAAATATGATTGTTTCCCAACACAGGAGGTGTTCCTCCCTGCTTGTTTATGTAGAACATTACTTCTTCATTGTCGGTTTGAATCAGAACAATATAGTTGGTCAACCGATCTTTGAAAGTCTTTAGAATGTTTGCTACGGCTCTTAGAGTACTACTCAGGAAGGTGAGAGAGAATACCATTCGGGTGCTGGAACTACTAGGGTTTGTCATAAAATAGAAATTACACTTACCTGGTAATTGTAGTTCCTGGAGGTTCCAGTTTAGTCCTCCACATCAGGGTAGTGCACCTCCTCCTGCAGCAAGGAGACTGGACCAATCAAATCTTTCCCCTGTCAGGGTGTATACTGCTGGAGCTCCCATCAGCCCCCCAGTGAACTGTTAACAAAGCAAACTCAAAAGAGAAATATGGATGAACCACTGAAAAGAGACCCCTCCCCGAAATAACTCGACTCCTTCCCCAAACGAGGGAGCCGTAACTGTGTATATCGCGTCCACCTGGACGACTGAGCCTAAAGAAAGGCACTGCCGCATCGCCAAAGAAAGGCAAGTGATCAACAGAGAGCGGAGACCCCCAAACCTGAGGACCACAGAAAAGGTACTTAACCAACTCTCTCTCACACCGCATTAGCGCGCCGAATGGAAAAGAATCTCTCGGGAGGGAATGAGGACTAAACTGGAACCTCCAGGAACTACAATTACCAGGTAAGTGTAATTTCTATTTCCTGAGCGGTCTTCCAGTTTAGTCCTCCACATCAGGGATGTAACAGAGCAGTAATTAACGGAAGGGACCAACCCACCCGGCACGCAAAACAATCGAAACGAAACAAGCATCCCTGGATGCCAGAACATCCAGTCGATAATGCTTACTAAAAGCATGGAGCGACGACCAAGTAGCCGCTCTGCAAATGTCCACTGGCGTAACCAAACTGTGCTCCGCCCACGACGTCGCCTGCGCCCGAGTGGAATGGGCCCGCAAGCCTAACAGAACCGCACGGCCACGCATAATGTATGCCGACGCAATTGCCTCCTTAATCCATCTGGCAATGGAAGACTTCGCCGCCGCCTCCCCTTTGCGCCTACCATCAAACAGGACGAACAGGCGGTCCGTCTTACGAAAAGACTCGGTAACTTTCAGGTAGCGGCGAAGCATCCGCCGAACGTCTAGCCGAGACAACCCCTCATCAGACACGCTCGCCCCCGGGGAATTAAAGACTGGAAGAAACACGGCTTGATTCAAATGAAAAGAAGAGACCACCTTAGGAAGAAAGGAAGGAACAGGCCGCAAGACCACTCTGTCCTTAGAGAACGATAAGAACGGCTCACGACACGAAAGCGCCTGCAGCTCCGAAATCCGCCGAGCCGAACAGACTGCCACCAAGAATACAGTCTTCAAAGTGAGATCCTTCACGGACGCTAGGCGAAGAGGCTCAAAAGGCTTCTGGACTAAAGCTTGCAACACCAAATTTAAATCCCACGGAGGAATGATTACCCTGCGCAAAGGCCGCAGTCGGAATACGGCCCTTAGAAAACGTTGCACATCCGCGTGTTGCCCCAGGGGAACCCCTAAGACCTTACCCCTGTAACACGCTAGAGCCGCCAATTGCACTTTAAGAGAACTGGCCGCAAGACCCTTATCAAAACCGTCTTACAAAAAACTGAGAATGACTGGAATCGAGGCTGTCGCGGCCCTGGTATCATGCCGCGAACACCAATCTTCAAAAATGCGCCAAATGCGCACATACGTAAGCGAAGTAGATGCCTTCCTTGCCCGAAGAAGAGAGGGCAATGACCGCTGAAGAATAACCTTTGCGCCTCAACCTAGCCCTTTCAATGGCCAGACCGTAAGCGAGAATCGATCCACCTGCGGCATCCGCAGCGGACCCTGAAGCAACAGATCCCCCAAGGTCGGCAGCCGCCACGGTCCGCCGTCGAGAAGCCGAATCAGATCCGCATACCACGGACATCTGGGCCAATCCGGTGCCACCAGAAGAACCTTCCTCCGATGCGCCTCTATGCGTTGAATCACCCGACCGATCAACGCCCATGGAGGAAAGACGTAGAGGAGCCCGCAGCTGGGCCACGGGCGAATGAGAGCGTTGATGCCCTCCGACATGCGTTCCCTTCGCCTGCTGAAGAACCGAGCGGTTTTGGCCGACTGAAAAGTTGCCATGAGATCCATGACCGGGGACCCCCATCTGCGGACTATTTGAGCGTACACCTGTGGGTGGAGTTCCCACTCTCCGGAATCCACCTGCACTCTGCTGAGGAAATCCGCCATCACATTCTCCTTCCCGGCGATATGCCCCGCGGAAATGGCCAGCAGCCGAGGTTCCACCCACTGGAACAATATGTCGGACTCTTCTTCCATTGCTCTGCTGCCCGTGCCGCCCTGACGGTTGAGATATGCAACGGTCGCCGAGTTGTCTGAGAGGATCCCCACAGCCCGGCCTGTCACCAAAGATTCGAACGCCTGTAGTGCCCGCATCACCGCGCGCAACTCGAGGCGGTTGATCGACCAAGAGGCTTCCAGAGCCGACCACGCTCCCTGCGCGAAACGACTGTCGCAATGGGCTCCCCAGCCCGCCAGGCTCGCGTCCGTCATGATCGGCATCCATACCGGCTGCTACAGAGGAACTCCCGCTTGCAACGCCGTCGAGCTCAGCCACCAGCGTAACGACTGCCGCACTCGCCGCGAACAAGGCAACCGCCAGCTCAGGGAATCCGTTTGATTTGACCAACGCCGTAAAAGGGCTCGTTGCAGCGGACGCATGTGAAACCTGGCCCAAGGGACTACATCGAGGGTTGCCGCCATCGTTCCCAAAACACGAAGGTACCACCAGGCTGACGGGGCCGGGAACGCTAAAAACTTGCGAATCAGAAGGCGTAAAGCTCGCGTTCGGCGATCCGGTAGAAAAACCAACCCTTTCGCCGTATCGAAGCGAACTCCGAGATACTCGAGGGACTGAGATGGCACTAAATTGCTCTTTTTCTGGTTCACCACCCAACCGAGACTTTGCAGGAGAGCTATCACTCTGCCCGTGGCTTGCAAGCTCTCGTTCTCGGACTTTGCTCGAATTAACCAATCGTCGAGATAAGGGGTGAACTAAAACACCTTCCTTCCGCAACGCCGCCGCAACTACTACCATGACCTTGGTGAAAACACGGGGCGCTGTGGCCAGCCCGAATGGCAGTGCCTGAAACTGGTAATGACCCCAAGGGAGGGCGAACCGTAGAAACTTTTGATGAGTCGCCCTGATCGGAATATGCAAGTAGGCCTCGGAAAGATCGAAAGACGTGAGAAACTCTCCCTGACGCACCGCAACTAAGACGGATCTCAGAGTTTCCATGCGAAAATGAGGCACCCGAAGACAACGATTCATGCCCTTGAGATCCAGGATAGGACGGAGGGACCCGTCCTTCTTTGGCACCACGAAATAAATAGAGTACCGACCCACACCGAGCTCGGTAATCGGAACAGGTACCACCGCCCCCAAGGCCAGCAGGTGGTCCAATGTCACGCGAACGGCCAACACTTTTTGAGGACTTTTGCAAGGCGACAGAACGAAGACATCCTGGAGGGGACAAGCCAGAGCCAGAGCGTACCCCTCCCGAATGATCTTGAGGACCCATTGGTCTGAAGTTATCTGGACCCAGGAAGAAAGAAAATGACGAAGCTGACCTCCGATCACCGGACTTCCTCCCAGGGTCCGCCTCGCTTCATTGTGGCTTGCGACTAAAGGAAGAGGAGGACGAAGGGGATGCAGTCGAGAACCCTCTACCCGCTCCCCGAAAACCCGGGGATCTAGCGAACAGTCTGCCGCGCTGGAAACCCCCAAGCCAGGAAGACCAAAACCGGCGAAAGTCCCGAAAAGGACCCCTAGTCGATGACACACTCCTATTCTGCCGGGGCTTATCCTCCGGTAGCCTCCCGCCTTTAGATTCTCCGAGGTCCTTGACCAACTTATCCAGGTCGTCGCCGAACAACAGCTTGCCTTTAAAGGGAAGCTTGCTGAGACGTGCTTTGGAAGACCCATTAGCAGCCCAATTACAAAGCCAAACAGTCCTGCGTGCCGCTACTATCGAAGCCATGCTGTTAGCCAAAGTCCTGATCAAATCATAGTGAACATCCGCCAAATATGCCGACCCCGATTCCAATTGGGTGACCTCCAACAAAGCCAGATGGTCCAGGCAGGAGTCTTGCCTCAAATGCTGAGCCCATCTCAGACAGGCTCTAGAGACCCAGGCCCCACAAATAGACGTCTGTAAAGCCAAGGCATTAGTCTCAAAGGCCTGCTTCAACAATCCATCCACCTTCCGATCTTGAGTGTCCTTCAAGGCCGCACTGTCTTCAACCGGAATGGTTGTTTTCTTAGTCACTGCCGAGACAGCTGCGTCGACTCGTGGCGAACAAAACTTCTCTTTGTCCTTGTCCGCCAGAGGATATAGACGGTTCATCGTCCTGATACCTTTCAAACCGGACTCAGGTTGATCCCACTCAGCCTGAATCATCTGATCGACCACCCTATGGACCGGGAACACTGTCTGAGAATCTCGCACCGCTTGAATGAGAGGGTCTTCCAAAGTTTCATCCTCCACAGACCGCCCGATAGACAGGTTCAGAGCTTGTAGAGATTCAGTGATTAAGGGAAGCAATTCTTCTCTGCGAAATACCCGGATGATACGAGCCTGATCCTCAGGTTCCGGAATCTCCCCTTCCTCTAAGTCGTCGAGCCTGTCCTCGAGCTCTCCATCAGAGCATACCTGCTCCTGCCACTCCAGATCAGGGTGTTCTAGTTCTGAAACCTGGGCCCGCTTGGCCGGCTTAAGAGTGTCCACTCTCGCCCCCGCTCCCTTAAGGGATGGCGGAGCCTGCGCCACCGCGCCCATCTCAGAAGCCTGTCCCAAGCGTCCCTTCTGGAAAGCTTGATGCATAAGAAGCACAAAATCAGGGGAAAAATCCCCCCAACACGCCTCGGAGGCCCCCACAGCCTGCAATCCCCCTGGCGCAGACGGAGAAGGAGAAGAGGACGGAAGGAGAACCACTGGAGATAGTTCTTCAGCACCAGAAACTGGTGGATCCACAGGCTCCAAAGATACACTACTCTCCATGGGCTGCGGCAGAGCTGGCTGATCGCAGACACAACCCTTGCAGACCCCAGCGTCAGAAACGGATCCTTTGCGGGATCCACAGATCACACACTGCGCCCGTCGGGACATGAAGGATCACCTCAGATAAGAGCAGAACAGCTGAAAAAAGAAAGCAAGAAGCCCCCACGCAGGACTGCAGCCAACCAACAGCCTCACTGAAAAAAACGCTGAATACTCTGCCTCTTTTTTTTTTATTTTTTTTACTTAATCACCTTGGCTCACTGTAGTGCAAAAAACAAGGGCAAATTTGGTCAGGGTGCACAGGCCAGTACCCCCGCAGCACGGCCCGACAAAGAAAAACGGGAACCGGGAAAAAACAAAATGGCCGCCGGCACTCACGGCGAGGAAAAAAGGCACCAAAATTAACTAAGGAAAATCAAAGAAAACAAAAATTAGAAAACAAACAAAATCGCACTGATTTCGCCGCCACGAAGAACTCCGGGAACCTTAAAACTGACAAGAAGGCACTTACCCCGTAGACGCTGGAGCTAAAATGAAAGAATCTAAGCGCCAGGGCCCCGCCGTGAGAAAAAACCCACCGAGAGGAGAAAGGAGCCTTCTGGGGTCCCCCGAGCAACGGGATCGCCGTTCTGAGCTGGGCACCCAAGAAATAATGTGGTGAGTATCGCCTGATTCCTCCTCTGTGCTTTCTAGGAGGGGAGATCAAAGGCTAAGGACTGCACTCGACGTGCCGTTAGTCAGAAGCAGGCAGACGGGCAGTGCAAGCTCGGCTCCCTCATGCAGAGGATTTAAAGAGACAGACCCTAATCTGATGGAAAGGAAAGGAAAGCAAAGGAAATTAAAGGTAAAAGAATTCAAACAAAACCCAAAAATAGAAATCTAAGTCCTAAAGTGAGCCTTGACCAGGCTCACACCGCCTCCTGCTGCAAGGAGACTGGACACACGGGGGGCTGATGGGAGCTCCAGCAGTATACACCCTGACAGGGGAAAGATTTGATTGGTCCAGTCTCCTTGCTGCAGGAGGAGGTGCACTACCCTGATGTGGAGGACTAAACTGGAAGACCGCTCAGGTATTACCCAAAATTCCACCTGCAGTCCTCCCAATTGGAATTCATAGGAGCCCTGCTCGACACAACTCAGGCGAGAGCCTTCCTCCTGAACGACAGACTTCACAGATTGACACCAATAGTGCAAGAGACTCAAGTAAGTCAGCAGGTAACAGCTCTCAGGATGTTAACTGTACTAGGACACATGGCTTCATGTAACACCCTTGGTATGTCTCCAAATGAGACAAGCTGAGTGGACTGAGATAATTCAGTGGACCCAGACCAGAGGATGACTCGGGGATTGTCTGTATGTCACCAATCCACTCATTAAGTCTTTACAGTGGTGGACAATTCATCATAATTTGCTCAAAGGTCTCCACTTCCAAATTGCTCCATCACAAAAAATATTATGGACAGATGCAACCAAACTCATCTCAATGTTTTCACACTCAGGGATATTGGTCCTCCCAAGAACATCTACATCAGATCTCCACTGTAAAGACTCAGAAAGCCAAAAGCTAAGACTATAAATTTCTTTATTATCTCTGCTGGTTTCTAGCTACCAATATAGAGTTTAAGTGTTTGTTTTTTGGGGATATCGCAAATATAAGGTTTAACTGTGGCTAAACATTAAGTTTGGGGATATTCAGACTACTGGGGCCTGAACTCTGGAGTGCTCAGAAAGCCACAAGCTAAGACTATAATTTTCTTTATTATCTCTGCTGGTTTCTAGCTACCAATAAAGAAATTTATAGTCTTAGCTTTTGGCTTTCTGAGCACTCCAGAGCACATGCAGTCTGCCTTAGACCAGTATTGTGTGTCCAGGTGTAAGATGGACTGCAATCAGCACCTCCCTGGGAGCAAGCTATTCTCCAAGCAGTGCAACAGATTTAACCCTTTATTATATGGATACTTAGGCCCCAGTAGTCTGAATATCCCCAAACTTAATGTATAGTCACAGTTAACCTTATATTGGCAATATCCCCAAAAAACAAACACTTAAACTCTATACTGGTAGCTAGAAACCAGCAGAGATAATAAAGAAAATTATAGTCTTAGCTTGTGGCTTTCTGAGCACTCCAGAGTTCAAGCCCCAGTAGTCTGAATATCCCCAAAGTTAATGTTTAGCCACAGTTAAACCTTATATTTGCGATATCCCCAAAAAACAAACACTTAAACTCTATATTGGTAGCTATATTGGTAGCTTGTTCTAACATATCATCTTCTGTGAATGGTGTGGTATCTATTTCATACCCATTTTTATATTTGGGAGTCACAGGTGATCCATCTCCAGGATTTTCTTTAGTAAAAACAGAGCAGAAGTATTTGTCTAGCAATTTCGCTTTAGCAATTTCGCATTGCTACCAAGGCTGTCAATTTCATTGGTGCTTTCTTACTAAAGGCATATATTCCTTCACTACCAGGAATCATCTAAACTGTAATGTACTTATTAAAGCTAATCATTTACACAAAGCTTAATATAACACGAAAACACATTCTAAATCTTACAGTTCACAACTGGAAGCAAAACTGTAAAAAGTAACTTAAGGATGGTGTGTTGAATTTGATATTTACACCACCATGGTAAAATTTATGGCCAGATCTGGAAAGGTACTTAATGAAGTTAAATAAAATATCTTCTTAAGGGTATTTCAGATATTCAAAGTTTCACCTACATATGCCTATGGTTACAGGAATAATGATGTATATTAAGTTTATTAGGGATAAAATAAGTTGTCAAACTGATGTGATATTTAAAAAGTAAATCATAGTTACTCGCCTGTAACAGGTGATCTCCGGGAACAGCAGGAATTTAGTCTTCACATATGGGTATCGTCAGTACTGACAGAGCCTGCGCGGGAACGCTCCCCAGCGTCCAATAGGAACGCTTCTGGAAGCATCCCTCAGCACATGTGCACTGCCTTCCCGCCTTTCCAACTGTCCCTCTTCAGTTAAGTTTGTAGCTGAGTGAAAGGATAGAGGGAGAGAGGAAAGAGACAAAGAGATAGACAGACAACTCCTAGGGGAGGTGGGTGGGTTGTGAAGACTAAATTCCTGCTGTTCCCGGAGATCACCTGTTACAGGTGAGTAACTATGCTATCTCCAGGAACAAGCAGGAATGTAGTCTTCACATATGGGGACTCCCTAACTGAAGATGCCAGGGAGATAGCCCCAGGAAGGTGCCACCCTAGAAAGGTAGGCATCCTTCCTCTCATGGATCTCTGGCATTCCACCAGGATTGGTGGGTAGGAGTTGAATTAGGTCTGAAAGAAATTTTGAAGAACAGCTTGGCCAAAGAAGGCATCCCGACGGAAGGCTTTATCCAGGCAGTAGTGGGCTGTGAAGGTGTGTACCGAAGCCCAGGTGGCTGCTCGACAAATGTCATCGATAGACACAGAGTGGAGATTAGCCATGGAAGTTGCCATGGCTCTCACGTTATGAGCTGTGACATAGCCTAGAAGAGGAAGACCCTTACTCTCATAAGCAAAGGATATGCATTGGGCAATCCATTTAGATAAAGTTCTTTTGGAGACTGGAAGTCCAAAATGACTAGAGTCAAAAGCTATAAAAAGTTGTAAGGACTTTCTATGTTGCTGTGTTCTCTGTAGGTAAAAGGTTAAGGCTCTTTTACAATCCAAGGTATGAAGGTTTCTTTCTGCATTAGAGGCGTGAGGCCTCGGAAAAAATACAGGAAGATAAATTGATTGATTTAAATGAAAAGGCGAAACCACCTTTGGCATAAAGTGTGGATGAGTTCTAAGAACAACCTTATCATGATGAAACCTAGTATAAGGAGGATCAGCCACTAAAGCTTGCAGTTCACTAATGCGACGTGCAGAGGTGATTGCAATTAGGAAGAAGATGACTTCCAGGTCAAAAACCTAAGGGTTATAGTGGCTAAAGGCTCAAAAGGTGGCTTCATGAGCTGCCCGAGAACTAGATTTAGATCCCATGCCACCGGTGGTGGCTTAATGGGAGGTTTGGTTAATAGAAGACCGCTCATAAATCTGGATATGAGTGGATGAGAGGAAATTGGTTGTCCATTCAGAGGCTTATAAGAAGCTGCAATTGCACTAAGATGTGAAAATGGAGCTTGTACGTCTCTCCTACAATGGACAGAGTCCAATCTTCTGCTATTATCTGATGCCATCTGTTGGCAAAGTGGCATAACCTGCCTGGGATATTGGGGGGTTGGGGACCCCTCAGAGGCAGGAAGGCTAAGCTCTCTAGGAAGGAGTCAAAGCCCTTGAGGGGGCTGAACCTGCGGAGCTGGTTAGGCTCTCGGGCCTTTTGGCTTCTTTTGCTGTCTAGTTTGTCCCTTTTGGGCAACCTGACCCTGAGTTTGACTCTGTAGGGTATAGGAAGGATACAATTTCCTCTTTTTGCTGAAAGAGGGTTTTTTATAAGGCTTCTTTTTGGCTGGAGTGGCTGTAGATTTCGACAATCTATCTAGAGTAGTATTGTCAGCATGTAACTCGTTAACCTTTTCCTGACAGTTCTTGCCGAAGAGATTCTCTCCCGTGCAAGGAATGTTGCCTAACTTGTCCTGTACCCAAGTCTCCAAGTCTGATGCCTGAAGCCAGGCAATCCGTCGTGCCCCAATGGCAATAGCAGAGGTTCTGCAGATGCATTCAAAGCAGTCAAAGGCTGCACGATTCACAAACTGAGATACATCTTCAGCATGCTTAACTAGAGCAAGAAAGTCTTGTCTCTTGTCATCTGGGAGAAGTGGGCTCATAATCTCCAAGTCTCCTGTAACTTCCTTGAGGAACATTCCCATATATATAGTATATATAAAGTGATCCTAGCTGAAAGCATGGAAGCCTGAAAAGTTTGGCGCCCAAAAGCGTCCAGAGTCCTACATTCATGACCTGGGGGATTGGATGCATGCCTCTTTGCACTTTTCATCCTACGCATAGCTGACTCCACCACCATTGAATGGTGTGGCAGCTGAGTCTTTTGAAATCCAGGACATGGCGGAACTCGATACATAGTATCAAGTCTCCTAGAATGAGGAGATGTAGCCAGAGGTGTCTCCCACACTTTGAGCATCAAGTTATGCAGAATTTCATGGATAGGCAGAGTGGCTGCCTCTTTTGGAGCTTTAGGATATTGGAGAATTTCCAATTCCTTTGCTCTGGGTTCCTCTTCAGGAGCTACCGTGGTTGAAAGGCCCTTGGCCACATCACGAATAAAATCTTGAAAAGACATGCCCTCTGGAGGTGACATTCTGCGTTGGGGAGAAGAGGGATCTTGCGGGAGAAACCCTCTGGTACCAGCAGAACTGTCAGAGTATTCGGAATCGGAGGATTCGAAATATTCCTGACTCCGATGCTCATGCAAAGCACGGTCCCGGTATCGATCGAAGTCGGTACCGAGTTGATCCGGTACCGATCTGTCGATTCCAGCCAAAGATGGCGTGGGAAGAATTCCCACCGGGGCTGGTACCATCGGTACTGGTATCGGTGTCGGTACCTGTGTAGGTGCTCGTTGAACCATAGGTGTCAACGGTACCGCAGCTGTGAGAAGAGCTGCAATGCTGCGTTCGACAGTGAGGAACCTCTGGTCTATCGACGCTGCCGATGCGTGGGTGTCGGTACCGGTGAAAATGGCAGGGACCCCTGAGCATGGCACAGGTAGTTCTTGCGAGGTCGAGGCCTCGAGAACATCCTGGAGCCCCTTTGATGCTTTGGAATCCGAAGCCTCCCGCCGGGGCTGTTTTGCCGGCTTTCTTGTTTAGTTACCTGAGATCCATGGGAGGAAGAGGAGGCTCTTGAAGATGTCGATTCGATGGATCTGGCATCCAAAGAAAAGAGAGTACCGAGCTTTGCAGCCCTGTTCTGTCTTCCTCTCTTAGTCATCCCCTTACAGGAGAGACATTCAGATGGAGAATGGTGTCTTAAATGTTTAGGGCCTGAACAATCATGGGTGTCAGTGACGGAAATGGTACCGCCACACTTAGTACATTTTTTAAAACCACTAGTTGGTTTTTCCATGTTTTAGGAATATGGGGCCTAGTGCCCAAAATGGCGCCTAGCAACAAAAAAAGAAAAGTTTCTGAAGAGAAACAGTTCAAAGGTTTTGGGGGTTTTTTTTGGAAAAGAAAAGAAAAGAACCGGCGGTACCGGTAAGTGTCGTGCAGAGGCAAACGCGACCACAATAAAACAATCTTAAGGACAGAATTTTCTGCGGTGACAGGGTATAGGTCCTGTCGGCTCTGCGGAAAACAAAGAACTGAAGAGGGACATTTGGAAAGGTGGGAAGGCAGCGCGCATGTGCTGAGGGATGCTCCCAAAAGCATTCCTATTGGATGCTGGGACGCGTTCCCGCGCAGACTCCGCCGGTACCGATGATACCCATATGTGAAGACTACATTCCTGCTTGTTCCTGGAGATAACTTTCATATGAGGAAGTAGTGAAGACTGATGTTAATCCGCACAAGCTCCTTTGTGTATTAAAAAAACCACCATTTATTTATTTAGCTGTATTTATATCCCGCTTTTCACAGGGTCAAAGCGGTCAATTGGGGGATACATTTAACACAAGGGGATATGACACACATACGCAAATACTTACAGGGAACATGGGCAATGGAGGGTAAAGTGGCTTGCCCAAGACCACAAGGAGTGCCTATAGGACTAGAAATCCCAGTCCCTCCAGCCTGAGATTGCTGTCCCCAGGTGGGACTTGAACCCCTGGCCCTCCAGCCTGAAGTACCTTGTCCTAACCACTAGACCACTCCTCCTCTCCATATCCTACGAAGATTAATACATGTTATCATAATTTTAATTTAAGCCATCCCACTACCTCTACAAACTTATGCCCATTTTATATAGATTTTGTCTAGGGCAGTCCTGATTTCTTACAGCTTTTAGCCAATTATATCACATGAACCCTGCCATTCAGTTTGTTTCCAGAATCCCACCAACCCAGTTAACTATTTTCTTACACACTCCGAAGAGGTCTCAATTCTTAAAATGTCACTTACTTGAAGTTGACCTTTCCTCAATTAATCTAATTTATAACCAATTAGCTTTAGTTCTTTCCAATCATGATTTTTCTATTTTAACTCACAATTTCTAATAGGGTTTTTTTCTGTATATCGTTAGTCTGTCATGACTATACTTGTAAGCTCCATGAAGTAAGGACTTTAATATGTTAAAGCTATATTAAAACTTCTAAGTTAAATATCTCTGTTCAATGTAAAACCCAGTTGTTACAATGTAAACTGCCTTGAATCTAAGATAAGGCGGTGTAGAAAAACTGTTAAATAAATAATTAATAATATGCATCTGTACAGTGCTGCATAAATATGGTATGTGCTAAACAAAATAAAATAGTGTCCTCCTGATTGGAAGCACTGCTTCCATTATATGCAGATCTATTTCATGCATATTCATTGTGGATATCCTGAAAACCTGACTGGCCTGAGGACTGGGTTGAGAACCATTGTTTTAGACCAATCACAAACAAAATTCAGTTTATTAAAGACAGAATCTCAGAATGCCTAATTCAGCGCAATTCAAAAACTACAGGATATAAAATATAACATGAGCCAGATGCCATTTGCTACTGATAAAATGGGAAAAATCACCTAGTACATATGGCCCAATATACTTTATGGTTACTTCCCCAATTCCAGCTCCACACCAAGTACTACGATTTTCTGCCCATTAACATTGAGCTACTTTCATTCTAAAACAAAGTAACTAGTTTGCCGCCCAATCTTACTGTGGTCAAAACTGAGGAATTTGTTTTGAGGTGTGGCAAAGAGATCTACCAAGGGAGTGCCCCACTACAGAAAAAGAGTCACTGCCTCTTCCTTGTTCAAAGTCCATTTGTGAGGATGAAGGACAACTCAATTTGTCTGCCAGAGTATTATTCTCTTCCGCCTGATATGCGACTCTGAGCATCATCCCATGACAAGCTCCACAGTCTGATGTTCTCCCAACACAGGAAATACGAGCCTGATCCTTCTTGCTTGTTGATACAGAACATGGCAACTTGGTTGTCAGCTCGAATCATGACAATTAAGTTAGCCAACTGATCTCTGAAAGCCTTTAGAGCATTTGCAATAGCTCTTGGTTCCAGGAAACTTATCTGATAGAATTTCTCATGGGTGGATCATAATCCATGAAACCCATCAAGAGGGGCTCCCCAGCCCAATTTGGACACATCTCATCATCAACAGCTTTAGGTAAGGTAGCTCCTGAAAGGGAGAGGCCTTGACCAAATTGGAGGGATGCACTCACCAGGAGACTCCAGAAGAGGTTTGGTGACAGAGATGACATTGCTGAGCTTATGAGTAGACTGTGTCCACTGCATACTCAGGGTCCACTGAGATTGTCTCAAATGGAGATGTGCCATGGAATGTGGATGCCATCTGGCCCAATATTTTCAACATGTTCTTGCTGTCACCTACTGACTCTTTAGAACCTCTCCCACTTGCTGTACCAATACCACCACCATAGGTCTATATGAGGTGCTATCAAAATGTTCCTGAACTCGTGCCACTGCACGAGAATGAACACAGTATAACAGTGTGCCGCCATGGGGAACTACCCGGCAACCTTGTGAGTCAGTGTGCTAAGCGCCATTGTGCTGAGTGGATGTGGAATCACACTGTGCTTCTTTGTTTATCATGTGTCTCACAACTTTCTTGCCACTGAAAATGAATGAGAAACTCTAGCAATGTGTGTGCATCAAATTCTGTGTTAAAATTGGTAAAAACACATTGGAAACATAGTAATTGCTTCAGCAGGCATTTGGTGAACGTGCTTTAGGCAAAACCCAAATTTGTGAATGGCATGGACATTTCAAACATGGCCAAGAAACGCATGACAACAATGAACCTTCAGGATAGCATTCAAGAAGAACCACCCACGAAAATGTCAAGAAGTTCACAAATTAATTCATGCAGATTGTCGAAAAATTATTTTAGACATTGCTGAAACACTTGGAATCAGTTATGGCTCATTTCAGGCGATTCTGAAGACTTGAACATGTGTCAAATTGCCGCCAAATTCATGCCGTGCCTCCTGACAGCTGATCAAAGGGAATGACGAATGCAGATCTGCCATCAAAGTGCCGCAGCTTTTGGCAGGAAACAACATATTTACCAGTCCTCACCCTCCCTATTCTCTTGACTTGGCCATCTGTGACTTTTTCCTTTTCCCTGGAATGAAAATGAAGCTTAAGGGTGCAGATTTGACACCATTGCGAAGATTCTTGAAGAGACGAGGATTGTGCTGAAGAGTCTAAAGAAAGAGGGCTTTCAGAAGGTATTTCAACAATGGCAAGACTACTGGAACCGTTGCATCAATTCCCAAGGGGACTACTTTGAGGAGGATGGTGGCCACTAAAATCTCAAGTTAGTGTATCATTTTTTATGGGGTCAGTTTGGGAACTTTTTGACAGCAACTTGTATGATAGATCTAGTGACGGGTATAGATTTTTTTCTTCAAAATTGGACATATATCTTGTAGCAATAGATGGGGCTACCATAGCCCCCATGACAATCCAAAGGTTATGCATACAGAAGTGGCCTCCATACCAAAAATAATTCTTTTTCAGGCCAAGATGAAGCATAGTTAGAATCAAAGACTTCGGGATACGAATCAGTTTAAATGCATCATAGTCAAGGTTCTCCAAAACGGATAACACCTCATCTTGTTCTACCAATTGAAAAGCTGCAAAGCAAGTGAAAGTACTGGAAGAATACCGAGACAACAGACTACACAAAACTAAGTAAATGGAGGCTGTTAGATTGAAATGCTGGGATAGAGTCTGTTGGCGTGGATGTCAGTTAAGGACTGGGGTTTCTAGTCCCACAGGTGCTCCTTGTGGTCTTGGGCAAGCCACTTAACCCTCCATAGCCCATGTTCCCTGTAAAATAGTTATCTCCAAGTTATAATGCCCTGTTCAATGTAATTTCAGTTTGTTCAACGTAAACCGCACTGATGCAGAATAGCGCGGTATATAAGAGAATGTAAATAAATAAAATAAATAAATAAACTTCTTTCTCCCTGAAGTAGGACAGTATTTATGAATTACTCTGAGCCACCTAAAACGTAGTGCTATGTCAGGGATAAAGGCTTAATTTATTCCATGTTTCCACAGGGATGTTGAAGAATGCAACTTGGAACTTCTGGTTGTTTTGAGAGTGGATTCAATAACCATAGAGTGGTGTGGAAATTGGAGCTTCTTGAAGCTGAGAGTCTTTTGAATTCTATATATAAAGGGTCAACCCTCCTGCTGACAGGAGGCACAGAGAAAGGGTCTCCCCCATTCTGATCTGCAGCCTCTGAAAGATGCGGTGCATGGGCACTGTCGACCCTTCCTTAAGGGGATCCAGATACTGGAGGTCCTCGGCCCTGGGTTCCTTCTCCATGTCCAACTTAAATGGAATGGCATCAACCATTTGCCTGACAAAATTATAGAAGAACATGTCCTCAAGAGGAGACTCACCACTCATGAGGCGGAGAGGGGTCTGATGGTAATTCTGGAGACCTCTCCTCTGAGCAGTATTCAGAATCATAGTTAGTTTCCCAAGAGTGCTCGGTTTCAGACTCAGAGTGTGGATATACGCTTGGGTCAATTCTGTCTCGCAAAGGACTAAGATCTCCTCTGGAAGTGTTGACACACCACTGGACTGATGCTTTGGGGTTTTCTCTGGCCCTGATGCACTAGATATCAATATCGGACGGGCACTATTAATATTAAGACTCTGATGTCATCCCGTCTCCTGTAGGCAGGAACAGAGTTTCCAGCATTGTCTCAATGCTGCACTGCTGCTGCTGCCTTGGAACAGACAGTTCATGCAGAGAAAATCCATCATAAGTCTCTCTTGCTGCTGTGTTGGCACTCTTCAGGTATTTAAAGGCCTTTCAGCCTATCTTGCTGCTGTTAAAAGAAATTCTGGGTGGTATCCTCAAGTATCTTGTCTTTCTGTGCTGGCCACAGCAGAAGAGACAAAGGTAGTGGAACTGGGGCAGCTCGAGGGTTGAGGAAGGGAGGCAGGCATTGGAAGTAGAGGTGCTAGTTCTCTGCACCTGAGGAAAGAGCCAGACAGGAGACCTAATGCAGTGGCAGCAGTGGTGGTAAAAGGCTGCTTGTGATCTGATTGACAGAGTGAGGCAGTAAGCAATACAGCCGAGCATTTGGTGCAGGTAGAAATCCTGCACATAGCTCCTTTCTCTACTCTTCGGTTGTTGCCCCCTTTTTATGGAATTTCCTACCTCCAGACATTAGATTTGAACTTTCTCTTTAAAAAAATGTTTTAAAGTCCTAATTTTTTTCAGAAGGGCTTCTCCTTGTAAGCTAGCTGTTAAAACGTTACCACATGCAGTCCATTGCCAGAAGTAGAACTGTAGTCTACTGCTTTGAAAATTCACAGGTATTGCTGCTTCGATGTTTATTTCCCGCTGTTCTTTATGATTCTCCCTCTACTCCTTTGATCGCCTCCCTTTTCTCTTTTAATAATGTATTATGAGAATTGTAGTTTTTCCATTGATTGTTTTATATCTTTTTTATGTAAACTATTGAGATATGTTCTTGATTTGGGATATATTAAGCTTAACAAATATAAATCATCAACATGAAAACTACATGGAGATTATTTCATTTTTTAAAATTAAATTAAAACAATTAAGGCAAAGCGTTATTACTCACCTGTAACAGGTGTTCTCCAGGAACAGCAGGAATCAGTCCTCGCATATGGGTGACGTCGACGCCGATGGAGCCCGTGCGGAGCATTTCCCCAGCTTTCCAAGAAAGCCTTTGGGAATGCTACCAAGCATGCGTGATCCCCTTCCCACCCAAGGGTGTCATCTTGCTCAGTCAGATGACATAGCTAAGACGGCTTAAAAAAAAGGTAATGTATAGGGCAACTCCAAGGGGAGGGGGGAGGGTTGAGAGGACTGATTCCTGCTGATCCTGGAGAACGCCTGTTAAAGGTGAGTAATTATGCTTTCTCTAGGAACAAGCAGGAAGTCAGTCCTCAACATATGGGACTCCCTAGCTCCAGGCTGCCAAGGACTGAACCAGGGCAGCACCACTGGTGCCCAACTGGGTAACCATGAGTTGCAGAAGGTGAGTCCCCACTGAGAGACTCTGCAAGACCCTACCATCCAGCAACACTATCACTCCAGTAACCTGAACACAGAAGGATCGGAAGGCAGACGTTGCCTACACCCTGAGAATATTACGTAGTATTGCTTGGCCAAAGGCACTGTCCCTGCGGGACTCGCTCTCCAGGCAGTAGTGAGCTGAGAACATGTGAATTAAAGACCATGTGGCGGCATTGCAGATCTGTCACCGGCACTGAGTGGAGGCTGGCCACTGACATGGCCATCGCCCTCATGCGATAAGCTGTAATCTGGTGCACAAGGGAGAGGCCAGCTCACTCACAGGCAAGGGCAATACAGTCCGCCACCCACATGCGGAGCCTCAGTCTGCTGGGGTCATAGGACATGAAAAGCTGAGGAGCTTTCCAATGGGCCCACGTTTGCTATAAATAGAAGGACAGGGCCCGTCTGCAATCCAGGGTATGCAGGATCAGCTCCTCCCTGCCAGCGTGAGGCCGTGGAAAGAAGGTGGGGAGTACTACCTCTTGGTTGAGGTGAAAAGTAGATACCACCTTCGGGAGGAATCAGGAGTGTGTGTGGAGCACTGCCCTGTTCTTATAGACCTTTGTGTATGTCGGGTCCGCCACCAGGGCCTGGAGCTCGCTCACTCTTCGAGCGGACGTGTCACCAAGAAGGCCACTTTTCACGATAGGTACACCTAAGGTGACAAGTGGCTCGAATGGTGGTCTGGTGAGATGGGAGAGCACCACGTTGAGATCCCATTCCACTGCCGGTGGGCAGAGAGTGAGCAGGAGGCCACGGAAGAACATGGAGACCAGGCGCTGGCTGGAAAGAGGTTTCCCCTCGATGGCGTGGTGAAGAGTGGTTATGGCACTCAGGTGCAATCATACAGAGTTAGATTTCAGCCCGGTGCGCAATAAGTGCATCAGGTACTGGAGGACAAGCTGCACATGGCAGGAGAAGGGATTCTCCTCTCGCTCCACGCACCAGACGGCGAACCTCCTCCATTTAAAGGCATATGCGCTTCTGGTGGAGGGCTTCCGGAAGGCCAGCAGGACCTCCTAGACTTCCAATGGAAGATTGAAAGGGGCCAAGGCTACCCTTTCAGCAGCCATGCTGTTAGCGTCACGGACCCCACATTGGGGTGCAAATGTGAACCCCCCTCCTGGGAAAGGAGGTTTGGGGCCTGGCCCAGTGGAACAGGGAGAGCCACGGTCAAGGACAGCAGCAGGAAAAACCAGAGTTGCTTGGGCCACCTGGGAGCGATCAGTATTACTGACGCTCTGAACTTTGAAGAGAATCATGGCTACCAGGGGAACTGGCGGAAATGCATAGAGTAGGCCCTTAGCCCACGAGACTAGGAAGGCATCCGTTGACACTCTCTCTGGGTGCAGCTGATGGGAGCAGAAGCGGGTCAGCTGCGCATTGTCCGGAGAGGCAAAGAGGTCCATCACGGGTCTGCCCCAGAGGCTGAAGAAGTTTCTTGCTATCCTGGAGTGCAAGCGCCACTCATGTGGCCGCAGGACTCTGCTCAGCCTGTCCACTAGGCAGTTGTCCTGGCCCGAGAGGTATACTGCTTGCAATAGCATGCTGTTGCGCACCACAAAGGAGAGGAGGGCTACCACTTCCCGGCAGAGGGAGTATGCGTCCATACCCCTCTGCTTGTTGATGTAAAACATGGCCACCTGGCTGTCCATTTGGATCAACACTGGCAGATGCCATAGGCGGTGGTGGACGCTCATAGGGCCAAGAAGATTGCCTGGAGTTCCAGGAAATTGATCTGTAGGAGGGACTCCTCTGGAGGCCAACTGCCTTGTGTGTATAGGCCATGGCAGTGCACTCCCCATCCTAGGAGGGAGGCGTCTGTGGTCAGGGTCACTTGTGGAGTGGGTGCCTGAAAAGGCATTCCTGCCTATAGGTGATGCAAGTTCTGCCACCAGTTTAATGAGGCCGCCAGTCGGCTGGTACCTTGACTCTGTCCCTCAGCCTGTCTGTGGCCTGTCCACTTTGAGCGCAGGCACCATTGGGCCATCCGCATATGTAGTTGGGCCGAGGAGGTGACATGGACCGTCGGAGCCATGTAGCCTAGGAGACGGAGTAGGAGGCGTGCTGGGACTGTCTTGCCGCACTGCACTTCCCCTGCCAGCTGCTGATGGTGAGATGCCCTTTCCCTTGGGAGGACAGCTCTTGCCTGTAGCGTGTCCAGGTGTGTCCCTATAAACTCCAGGCCTTGAGCCAGGGAGAGATGGGACTTAGGGTGGTTGATGACAAACCCCAGGTGCTGCAGGATGCAGACGGGCTGGCCTAGAGGACCATAGCACCTCTGATGAGCCATTCGTCCAGATAGGGGAAGACGAAGGCCCTTTGTAGGTGCAGATAGGCGGCCACTATTGCCAGACACTTTGTGAAAACCCTTGGCAATGAGGCCAGGCCGAAGGGGAGTACCCTGTACTAGAAGTGCTCTCCCTCCCATCACGAATCTTAGGTATGTCTGTGGGAAGGCTGGATAAGGATGTGGGTGTACGCATCCTTTAGATCCAAGGAGCAGAGCCAGTCTACCTGGTAGAGGTAAGGTAGCAGTATCCCAAGGGAGAGCATCTTGACTTTTGGGGACAAGGAAGTACCTGGAGTAGAAGCCCTTTCCCCATAGATGTTTGGGTACAGACTCCACTGCCTTGTCCTTGAACAGGCCTGCGAGCTCTGAGAGGAGAAAGGTCTGGTGAAGGAGAGGCTGCACTGGCTCTCCTGAAAAGAACCCTAGGGGCGTTTTCTGGAAGTGGAGGAGAAACCTTTCCCTTATCAACTGTAGGACCCACTAGTTTGTGGTGACCCCAGCCCACCTGTGGGCAAAAGGTGCCAGGTGGCCAACTGTGGGCTGGAGAGGGTCTTCTTGGGGAGAGAAGGCCCTGCCCGGGGAGTCAAAAGCTCCCCCCCGGGTTGTGTGGGAACTGGGGCCTGGGGCTTCTGAGCTTTAGGCTTCCTGGACCTGTGGCCCTGACTATTGGGCTGAGGGCCCTGTTGTTGCTGTCCCAAGAAGGGCTGGTAGTGACCCTGATGAAAGGATCCCTTTTTCCTCAGGAAAGAGGGTCTTTTCCCCGATTGTTTCTTCTGGGGGAGGGCTGAGGTCTGCCTCGAGAGCCTCTGCCTGGTCACGACCTCAGCCTCTTGTCTCAGCCGCTATGTTGGCCGTGGGCTTGCTGAACACATTTTCAGCAGTGCAGAGGATGTCGAGCAATTTCGCTTGTACCCAACTGCTCAAGGTCGGAGGTCTGCAGTCAGGTTTGCCATCGGGTGCCGATGCCGGTTGCTGCTACCCAGGCTGCCGATTCAAAGCCAACAGTGGAGGCTCAGGACAAGAATTTTGAGCAGTCCCAGATTCTGGCTGTCAGGGTTTGAAACCACTGAAGAGGTTCCCCGGCAAAGCCCGTGGAGAAACTCTCCAGTTCCTGGATGATGACCTTAAGGAACATATCTATGTACAATTCATAAGCCTGTATCCGGCAGTTGAGCATGGAGCCCTGAAAGCACTTGTGCCCGAGGGCATCGAGGGCTCGGACCTCTTTGCCCGGAGGAACGGAGGAATAATTCTGACTTTTAAGCTTTTGCATAGATGACAACAACTATGGAGTTACGCGGGAACTGAGCCTTTTCAAAGCCAGGGCCTTTCTTGACACGGTAGATGGCACATCTGTGATAGGCTATGGCCTAGCATAGCCTGTAAATGTATGTTATGAAGCCTGTAGGTTAGGCCTGAGTCCCCACCCCCACTTCAGAATATTATAACTGAGCAGAGCTGAAAGCTAGAGAAAACAGAATTTTGCTTCAAGCAGCTTATGATAAGAATGTAAAACTTTTCCACTGAGTGTGTTATGTTATTCACAGATGTATTTCAGAATTCAGCTTTTCACACAGTGTCTGTGCTGCGAGTGACCTTGTAAGCAAAAAGCAAGGCAGAATGTTATGTCTAGATATAGAACCATAGCTAGGAAGGCCTCAGAACGGAGGGAGAGGCAGTGCGGGCCCGGTCAGAAAATTTCCATTGAATGGGGTGAGAGGGGGGGTGAGGGGGTGGGGGGTGAGGGGAGGGGGGGTGAGGGGAGGGGGGGTGGGGGGTGAGGGGGCCACCGTGACCAATGAGGAGTTTGCCTGTATAGAACTGATGAGGAAAACTATAAATGCTGTTGTTTTATTGAACGCCATTGCTCAGACCATTTTGAAAGTGACATTGACAGGTGTCTGAGCTTGTGCACAAAATAAACTGGTCTGAATTCTAGTAAATAGACTCCTGGTATGTTCATTGCGTGCACTTCGCTATTGCACATCGAGGTATCGGCTAATCACCAGCAGAGGCCAGGGTCTCCCACATTCAAAGGAGCAACCGCTTGAGGATAGGTTGCACCGGCACTGTGAATCTCCTTCGGCAGGGACTCATACTGGAGGATCTCCAGTTCTTCAGTGCGCAAGTCCTCCTCTGATTCGGTCAATACCAACAGGGCCCAGGCCATATTCTGGACGAAGTCATGGAAGGCCACGTCCTCCAGGGGAGAATGGCGCCGGGTGAGATGGCGTCTCAGTATCGAGAGGTCTCCGGGAAGGCCTCATCCTCTGTCTCCCACTCAGAGCCAGAGGGCGTCGAGGACTCCAAGGCTCGGGATTCCCAGGCCTCGAGGCTTGGTCCAGGGAAACGGGTTCCTCTGAAGGATCTCGGGTCTGACTTCCGGAAACTGGCTGGGGAGGACCAGACACCTGAGGATCAGGAGTGAGAACTTGATCGGGGCAGAGGGCTTGCCTGAGGTCGGTTGCACTCAGTGCCTGGCTCAATGCCCAGGGCCAGGATAGCAGAGATATTTTGCTCCAGGGCTGCCATTCTGGTTTCAAGGCCAGAAGGCTCCGCAGCTTTCAATGCTGGCACCGATGTTCTCGGGCCCAGCGCCGGCACTCTCACGAGTGCATTCTCAACAAGGACCATGGCCTCAAGGAGCCTCACATGATCTTTATCTTATCTTTATCTTTATTAAAATTTGATATACCGCTACAGCAGCGCATTGAGCGGTGTACAATAAAATGTGATTAACACTACAGTCCAGGAAAAGAACGCCAAATTCAATACAGGAAAGGAAAGGAAAAGAGACAGTGACCAAAGCAAGACACTAAACCATAATTCATAATAAATTTGACACATCAGATGTTAACGATGTACAACAAATCATAACAAATCAAAAGAAATTAACAATAATCAAACCAGGGCATACAAATACAAGGTACGTGGACATAGACATTACTTAGTTAGACACATCGACAGGACCATTCAGGGTGGGTCTTCAGAGGGCAGGTCGAAAGCTTTGTGGAATAAGTAGGTTTTTAACCGGGATTTAAACTGGGAATAGGATGGTTCTAGCCGTAATGAGGTGGGAAGTGTATTCCAGAGTGAGGGTCCAAGGAAAAACCAAGCTGAATGCCGTGTCTGTTCCAGACGAGCTTGTGAGGGAGAAGGAAGAGATAACCGATTTGTTTGGGTGGAGCGGAGCAACCGGTGAGGAGTATACCGTGAGATACAGTCAGCGAGATAACGAGGGGTGCAAGTGTAAATAGCCCGGTGAAGAAGAATCAGAAACTTGTAGTGGTAGCGATATTGGAAAGGGAGCCAATGCAAATGAAGCAGAATTGGAGTGATGCGATCATACTTGCATGAAAAGGTGACGAGACGGGCGGCGGTGTTCTGAATACGTTGTAGTCGTTGGAGAGAGTATTTGGGAAGGTTAGCTAGGTATACATTACAATAGTCTAGTCTATTGATTACAAGGGCGATAACAAGCGTGATGAGGGCACTGGAAGGCAGAATAGACCGGACGGCCCTAATCTGACGTAAAGCAGAAAAGGAGGAACGAGTGACATTGGACAGATGAGCAGAAAAAGTTAAGGAAGAGTCAAGAGTCACACCTAAATACCGAACAGAAGAAGTAAGAGGAACGTTAGTTGAACCAATAGAGGGTGCAAGCGTGGGACAGACACCACTAAGTGAAATCCACATTGCTGAGGATTTGGCTGGGTTAAGATGAAGAAAGTTCTCCGATAACCAAGAAGCAACGTGAGAAAGACAGAGGTTCAATGAAGTGATATCAGGGGAGAGTGGTGACGTGTGAAACAAAAGGACTATATCATCTGCATATAAATAGGATGAGATTGAATACTGTTGTATGATCAGGGGCAGAGGGGCAAGAAAAATATTAAATAACAAAGGGGAGAGAACAGAACCCTGTGGGACACCACATGAAAGGGGGAGGGTGGATGAAGATTGATTCTTCATATGAACTGAGAAAGAGCGGGACAGCAGAAAAGAGTGAAACCATGACCAGACGGGACCACGAAGACCAATATTAGAGAGTCGGGAGAGAAGTGTATGATGATCAACCAAATCGAATGCTGCGGATAAGTCAAGGGATACGAGCAGGGTAATGTCACCACGATCATGAGAAATATGTAATTCATTGAGTAATGCTAACAATACGGTCTCTGTGCTGTGGCCTTGGCGGAATCCTGCCTGTCGAGGGTGAAGAGCATTAACAGCTTCTACATGGGAGCTAAGTTGGTTAAAAGCGCACCGTTCAAGAAGCTTTGCAAGGAATGGTAAGTTGGACACCGGTCGCCAGTGGGAGAGAACGGATGGATCCAATGATGGTTGCTTTAACAGGGGACGGAGAATAGCGGATTTCCAAGAAGATGGGAAGTGCCCGGAGGAAAAACTGGTGTTGATGATAGTAGTGATGACTGGGACTAACTCAAGCGAGGGCTCTGAGAGCCATCTAGAGGGGATAGGGTCAAGTGTGCAAGTGGTTTTCCTTGCAGCGGTTAGAGATTGAAGCACTTCTGCAGTGAGAACTGGTTGAAAGAAGGACCAGGTATGAGACCAAATAGGGTCAACACGTGTGGGACTGAACTGTAAGAAGGTAGCAGAGGAGGGTAAGGACTCCTTCCTAGAAACCTTTGGAGGCGCTGCTCGGAGTCGCCAGAGTCCCTCTGCGGGACCTTACCGGGTTTCCCTGGTGGAACCTCGACTGGCTTTGAGGACTTTTTCTTCTTGGGGTCCAGGGTCTTTTCGGAGGAGCTGCTAGCAAGGGACTCCGAGGATGCCCGGGTCTCACAAGAAGTGCTGGGCTGGGAGCTCAGCGTTGGGGAAGCCAGAGCTGAGTCGGACCACAGGGACATCTTCCCCTGCAACTCAGACCATTTCTTGTTGGTTTTTGGAGTCATGGCCTGACATAAGTTATAGGTGGTGCTGTTGTGGTCCGGAACCAGGCAGCGTAGGCAGCAGTCATGGGTGTCTGTGACAGATAGTCTGACGGCAGCGGTCACATTTTTTGAACCCACCGGGAGACATGGTGGGAGGCCCTAGAGCGAGGTCAACGACCCCTGGGAGAAAAATGGCACGAACTCGTCAAAAAAGAAGGTTGGACCGAGAACTGCGCCGGGGAACTGGTACACAAACTGGGGAAAACCAACTTTTAAGGATAATTTTTGAGAGATTTTTCCAGGGAAACAGGACAAGCATCTGTTGGGTTCTGTGGAAAAAAGGAGACTGAGCAAGATGGCACCCTTGGGTGGGAAGGGGCCACGCATGCGTGGTAGCATTCCCAAAAGCTTTCTTCGAAAGCTGTGGAAATGCTCCGCGTGGGCTCAGTCAGCATCGACGTCACCCTTATGTGAGGACTGACTTCCTGCTTGTTCCTGGAGAAAAGATAATTACTCAGTTGCCGTTCCTTTTTCTTGGAAAGCTTTATTGTATGTACTTGAAAAATGAAAATAAAAACCTTTGAAAATGAGGTAAATTTGTACCTCTCTCTCTGTTGTCACGTCTGTCCCTTTCTCCATGTCTTCTGTCAAATGATGAATCTCTTCCTTGCTCTCGGGTATCATAGCGGTCTCTCTCAGGATATCCACTTCGTGAATCCCAGTTGTCATGGTAGTTGCTGCTACTGCTATGACTGTCGACCTGAGAACTACGTGTTCCACGATTTCCTAATAGGAAGATACTGCATATTCAAAACCAAGGTGCTAGACACACATAAAAGCACATAAAACCATATCATACAGTGAGATAATATGCCATTTGGCTTAAAACAAGAACCACATGTTTGTGACTTGTCTATAACATACAAATAAGTTAGTTAAGTTTCTAAAGAACAGTCAAAATGTTTCTTGATGGGCTGTAAACAAAAGCTGTCAAGTAGCTGTAGACCTTTATTACTGAACATAGCAACACTAAGAATTTATATGATATATATACTTTTTCTTCATGGACAACACAATTAAGGCAACCACAAATGTAGATCTACTCTACAAGAGCCTAGAAAAGTCTAGGATCCTTTCCTGGGCATGTGCAAGAGTTCTCAGCTAGTCGCAACTAGGGACACATTTGTTTGAAACGACATGGGAAATATCAACAAAATTCCCTATATCATTTCATATCGTTTCTGATCTGAATACAACATTAAAAAATCTGAAAATTTTCTCTCCCTCCTCCAGGTTCATCACAGGCTGATTATCTGGTGGCTTCACATTTAGCACATGACACTGGGGGGAGAAAGGGGCAATCAGCATGAATAGAGCGGAGTGCACAATGAGGGATGTGGAGAATGACTGGTGAGGATAGGTGGGGATACTAATATGCAGAGTTTGTGGACAAGGGTAAGGATTTTATAGTTAATGCAACAGTATATAGGTAACCAATGAAAATGAATTAGCAGAGGTATAATTTGATCATATTTTGATGCATGCGCAAGTATCCTGAAGGCGATAATCTGCACAGTTATAGACTCTAATTCATACTCGTATTCAGGGAGGACAACGTAAATTATGTTATAATAGTCTAGACAAGATAGGAATAGACTAAGGAAAGAAATGTCAAAGGAGAAAAGCACAAGAACAGTATTACTAATAAGCATCTGTGAAAAGTGAAGCGTAGTTACTCACCTGTAACAGGTGATCTCCGGGAACAGCAAGAGTAAGTCTTCACATATGGGTGAAGTCGATACCAACGAAGCCCATGTGGGAACGCTCCCCAGCATCCAATAGGAAAGCCTTTAGGAATACTCCACTACGCCTGCATGTCTGACTTCCCAACCCCTCTCCTCGGTTGAGTTTGTAGCTGAGAGGAAGAGAAAAATATAAACAAACCCTACAACTCCTAGGGGAGGAGTGGGGTTGTGAAGACTGATTCCTGCTGTTCCTGGAGATCACCTGCTACAGGTGAGTAACTATGCTATCTCCAGGAACAAGCAGGAATGCACATATGGGACTCACTAGCTCCCAGGAATCAGACTGACATGGGGAGGGGGAGAGCAGCATGATCCTTGAGGATAAGGTTTAGAGCCAAAGAATAAGGATATGATGTGACCCGTTGGACTCGATTCCAGGAGGCTATAACACCTCTAATGATAGTCTGGTTGCTTCTAAAGTCCAGACAGAAGGTAGCAGTTAGTTTAAGTCCCAAAGAGGTGCAGGAGTACAGGGTGGCCAAAGACAGCATCCAGACGGGAGTCCTTGTCTAGACAATAATGTGCAGCAAAAGTATGGATGGAAGACCAAGTAGCTGCCCGACAAATCTCCTCAATGGATACTGAACGGAGGTTTCCATAGCCTGCACATTATGAGCGGTGACGTGACCCTCCAGAGAGAGTCCTGCTTGTGCATATGAAAATGAAATGCAATCTGCTATCCATCTGGATAGGGTCCATTTTGTCACCGGTGGCCCAAGGTGACTGGGATCAAAGGAAACTAATAACTGGGAGGATTTTTTGAAATCCTTAGTTCTATCTAAGTAGTAAGCCAGCGCTCACTTGCAGTCTAAGGTGTGTAGTACTGATTCAGCTTGAGACGTATGAGGTCTTAGGAAGAAAATCAGTAGGATGACTGGCTAGTTTAGATGTAAGGAGGAGGCTACCTTCTGAAGGAATTGCGGATAGATATGCAGAACCACCTTCTCATGGTGGAACCGGGTACAGGACGGATCCGACATCAAAGCCTGCAGTTCATTGATGCGGCGAGCTGACGTGACGATGAGAAAGATTACCTTCCAAGATAGAAATTTCAGCGAAGTTGTGGCTAAAGGCTCAAAAGAAAGCTTTAGAAGTTGAGCGAGAATGGGGGCGGAGCCTGCGAAGGTGCAAGATGGCTGCTTAAGAGCTTTGCTCTAAGGATCCCCGTTAAGAATCCTGCGGAATACCCTGCATATTGGGGTTAAATTTCTGCCTGCACCCCTCTATCAATATCCACAGAAGCAGAAGCTATGACTAGTGGTAAGCCCACAAAGTTAGATTTTGCGGCTGGCGTGAATTCGGGCTCTAAAAGGGCAAAGTCAGACCCCCTTTCTCCTCACAAGATGGTGGCGCTACGGGAGTCCGAGGAGATGATCAGAGAGCTTTTGGGAGGAATTAGGACAGTAAAGGAACTGGTTGTGGCGAATGGAGATGCGCTGGTGCAGGTGCAGGCTGAAATCCATGACATAAGAGCACAGATGGAGAGGCTTACCGGCCATTTGGACAAAATTGGTGCAACGATGACAGTGCACGAAGAGAAGTTTGCACGTGTGGATAAGGCTCTGAAAAAGACAGAGCGACTGGAACTGAGTTTGGAAGATCTGGGCAATAGGAATAGAAGAAACAATATCAGAATTATAGGTGTTATGGAGGGTGCTGAAGGATCGGACATGATTCTCTTCTTTGTGGAAGCTTTGCCTAAGCTGCTAAGGATGAAATTGTCGGGGCCGATCAAAATCGAAATAGCACATCGGATCCCTACTCAACCAAAGTTGCATGTACGAGGACCGAGGCCGATAATTTTTTGTCTCTTAAAGTATCAACAGGCCATGCAGATTTTGGCAGCCGCAAGGTCATTGAAGGCAATTGTTTTTGAGGGGCACAACATCTCCTTCTTTCCAGACTTTTGTAGGGTAACGGTTGAAAGGTGGAAGCAATTCCTTGCGTTGAGGCCTCAGCTCCAGCAGCTCCAGGCCCGATATGAACTTTTTTATCCTGCCCGCTTCAAAACCACCATGAACAATCAGACAAAATCTTTTGAGGACCCAGCATTAGCAGCACAGTATATTGAAGAGCAAGAAGTGTTAAAAATGCAGTAACTCATCTCCGCCGAGATAATGATTCTGTGTCTGCAGTGATGAGCAGAACTGAGAGGAGATTTTGCCCTGTTTTTCCTCGGGGCGAGCAGCCTTGGGATTGCAAGGTTGGATGTGCATGTAGTTGCAAATGTTTATGTTCTTGAGGCGATAACTATGTATGTGTTGTAAGCGGGTTAGGTATATGTGGGCAAAGTTTGTAGGAATGAGAATGGTTAATTTGTAGTCTTGCAAGGGAAACTTTTTTCTTTAGCCCTTAAATTGGATGGCTCCTGTGTCTGGAGGGTATTGGAGGGTATGTCTAAGGTTTAATGTCTGTGTGGTTTTAATCTGTAATTGTTGTGGGGAGGGATGTTTTTCTATTCTGCTCAATATATCTTTGTTTTGCTAACACAATGGGGGGAGGGGGGGTAGTAGGAATCTGTATTTGATGTACTTCATGTAGAGGGATAGGCAGTCAGGGTTTTTCGTTTTATACAATCTGGGAGTGATTTGGGGATAAACGGGGGCCATTTTGCAATGTGCGTTGGTTCACCCAATGTTTTTTTCCTCCATATGGGGGCGTTGTTGACGCCTTGCAAGTCGTTTCAGTTGGAGGCTGATAGAGTTTACATTCAATGTCAGGGAATGTTTGTGCAGATTAAAAGTAGTGTTGGGGTGAGTAAAATGATTAGTATTAAACATGGATCCTGTTAAACTATTGTCCCTGAATGTTAAGGGTATAAATCACCCCGTTAAACAAAAGAAAATATTATTGTATTGCCAGAAACAAAAAGCTGATATCATAATGCTACAAGAATCTCACTTGTCCACTAAGGAGATGTTAAAGCTGGCGCTGGGCAAATACCGCTTAGCGTCTCATGCATCTGCATGTGGGAAGAAAAACGGGGTGGTAATATTGGTTCATAAATCACTTAAGACTCAGGTTCTATCGACTAGGGCAGATGTAGAAGGCAGATGGGCCGGTGTACATCTATCAATAGAAGGTCATCAGATGGTCCTTTTCAGTGTGTATGCACCTAATTGTGACAGCCCTAAATTTTTTCTGTCTCTGGCAGATGCAATCCAGGAGTATTCTGATCTTCCTATAATTATAGGTGGTGATTTCAATATGGTGTTAGACCCATTAATTGATCGTAAACCTAGTAGACCTAATAAGAGAGAGAAAGCCTTGGAAGTGTTGTTCTCTATAATGGAGAACCTTGGGCTGGTGGATATATGGAGGGTACAACATCCAGCCAAAGCCAATTTCACCTTTTTTTTGCATCCACACGGATCACACTCGAGAACAGGTTTTTTTTCTAGTGCCTCAAGTGCTTGTTAAAGGAGTTGTCTCTTCGGAAATCCTTAGTATTCATATTTCGGATCATGCAGCAATAACACTTGATCTTGAGTTCACAGAGGATCAGGCTAGTAGGGGTACTTGGTTCTTCCCGAGACATCTGCTTGCAGAAGAGCCCTTTAAGTTGTACTTACAGCAGGCCATTAAAGAGTATTTTGAGCTTAATGCAGTAGGGGATACATCTGCATGGGCTTGGTGGGAAGCATTTAAGGCCTCTATGAGAGCGAAGATAACTAGCTATAATATTGCAACAAAAAGAGCAGCCAGAAGTAAATTGAAGGCTCTTGATCAACAGATAAGGGCGGGAGAACGGATCCTGCAAAGGCAGTTCAATGCCAAGGTATTATTACACCTACAAAAAGTAAGATATGCATATAACTCGGCTCTTAGTAAGGAAGTGGAGCAGGATGTATTTGTTCAACAAGCTCGATATCATATTGAGGCAAACAGGGCGGGCAAGCTTTTAGCTACTAAGTTGAGACCGCAAAGTGATAAATCGCACAGTGTTGATAAAAGATGTGCAGTCTGTTCCTTTGTATAAAGACAATGAAATCTCGGATGCCTTCTGCAAATTCTACACTAGATTGTATATGTCTGAAGTGGTCTGTGAGGGGAATATGTTGAGGAGCTTTCTGGAACAGATTGATCACCCCAAGTTAAGTTCTGATCAGATAGCACCTCTTTGTAAACCTATAAGCTCTGAGGAAATCAAAGCTGCCCTCTCTGGTATGGAGAACGGGAAAGCGGCAGGCAATGATGGAATGCCAGTAGAGTTCTTTCGGATGTTTGAGAAGGACCTGTGCCCGTATCTGTTGACATACTATCAGCATCTTCAAGAGCAAGTAAATAATACTGTGGCCTTTGCAGAGGCTACGATAGTTGTAATAGGTAAGCCTGGGAAGGACCCGGAGCAAGTGGGAAGTTATAGACCTATTTCTCTGCTGAATGCTGATTATAAGCTTTACTCTTCTATTTTGGCTAACCACCTTAAGAGAACTCTGCATCAGTTGATTCATCCAGATCAATGTGGATTTGTCAGTGGTAGATCCACAGCTGATAATGCTCGGTTGCTTTGCAATGTGTTGGACATTACAGATCGCCTGGACTCTCCGTATATTGGTCTTTCGCTGGATGCGGAAAAGGCTTTCGATAGAGTGGAATGGCCTTTTTTGTTTTCAGTGCTGGAGTGGTTCGGTTTTCCTCACCAGTACATTAACATGATCCAGGTGTTGTACTCTAATCCGGTGGCTAAGATCCTGGCCAATAGGGTGTTGTCTAAGCCCTTCTCCTTACACAGAGGCACGCGGCAAGGCTGCCCAATGTCCCCTCTCCTATTTAACTTAGCTTTGGAAACACTTATGTTACTGATACGACAAACAGCTAAGATCAAGGGTATAGAAGTTGCGGATCTTCAGGTTAAAGCATCCGCGCATGCGGATGATCTGTTATTTTTTCTCCGCCTGGAATCACTCTCTCCTTTAATGCAGCAAATAGGGAAATACTCTGGTTTTTCAGGATATAAAGTAAACTGGACGAAGTCAGTAGCGTTTCTGTTTAACAATTATGGTAACAGTGCAATGACCCGCCAGTTTGGGTTCCAATGGGAGCCCTCGGCAATAAAGTACTTAGGAGTTCATTACGGTGCTCCGCTAGAGGAAACACTGAGATTAAACGCCGAGAAATTAAAAGAGATTGCATGTGCTTTTACTTTAAAATGGTCCCCCTTGCACCTTAAATGGTGGGGGAGGTTAGAATCCATTAAGATGTTCTGATGCCAAAATTAAATTATATCTTGGGAATGATCCCCATTTTGTTTCCTGTCTCTCTGTACAAAGGAATTGAACGGGTTTTGTGTGATTTTCTATGGAATGCGAAAACGCCCAGGATAGCTCTGAGGAAATTGAAAGCCTGCAAAGAGGGTGGAGGTGTCCATTTCCCTGACTTTTATTTGTATCATTTGGCGGCCTTACTGAGTCAGGGAGCCTTATGGGCTGCAGATTTTATGCTATTGCAGAAACCAGTATGGTTATAGGTGGAGGAACGTTTGGTTTCTCCGTGCCCAGTTAAACTAATTATGGGTATGAAGTGGCCGGAAACCTACAGAGTGGGACGTGTAGTCTTATCTTCGCAAAGAGCGTTCCAGAGCCTGGTACCTTTTATTGATGGAGGCAATCCCTTGTCTAGCAGAATGCCCATTTGGAATAATCCTGCTTTTAAAATTAACAATAAGTCCTTTGCTTGGGAAGGCTGGCAAAAGTGTAACATTTGGATAGTGGGTCAGTTGTTAGGGAAGGAGGATTGGAAGCCGTTTCAAACTCTACAAAGTGAATATAATCTGTCATCCGTGTATTATCATCAATGGCTTCAGCTTAAACATTGTATAGGACAACAGATAAAAAAGCCAAGTTTGATCTCGAGCACGTGGAGGTTGGAGAAGTTTATTGAGGAGGTGATTCCTATGAAGGGTCGAATTTCGAATATATATGCCTATTTTAGAAATAATTCGCCAAGTCAGACTAAGGGCCTGAGGAAGATATGGGAGAATGAACTTGGCCTCTGCCTGTCTCAAGAGTCCTGGACTTCTCTTTGGGACCAGCTAGTGCGGATTTCAAGATCGACTGCTCTTACACAGTCAATGTTTTTTCTAGCACATAGAGCGTTTATTACTCCGGTCAGACTGGCCAAATGGAGCAAAGATGTGACCCAATATTGCTGGGCCTGTCAGAAGGAGTCCGGCACTTTGAGACACATGTTACTGGATTGTCCTAAAATTCAGGTTTTTTGGTTTCATGTATGGAAGAAGATACAGCACGTTTTATGCTTTTCGTGCCCTCTGTCATGGCGGATAATCGTGTTGAGATCCAAGGCAGAGATTCCCACGTTGGCAAAAGAGCACTTTTTTCTATTGAATTTTATGCTTGTAATTGCCATAAAAGTAATCCTTATAAGGTGGGAAAGATCCTGAGAAACTTAGCTGGCTATACTGGTGGAATTTAGTGTGCCTTTATTGTAGGTATGAAAAGGCGCACGATAGCTCTTTTTCCTCCAGGGGTAATGTAATAAAATCAAGTAAATGGTCTGCTCTAGATTGTTATGCGAGTGTTGATGTAAACTGAAGTGGGAAGATGATTGGGCTTGCAAGGTTTCGGGGAGGGTTGGTGGGGAGGTTTTCTTTTAAGGGATGTCTTTGCTTGGAATGTGTATGTTTATGTTAATTTTAGGTTTGCTCTTGATACATTTTGTTCTTTGTTTTGTTGGATGCTGTAAAATGTAAAATATATAAATAAAAGAAAAAGAAGTTGAGTGAGAACCACATTGAGATCCCAGACCACCGGAGATGGCTTAATGGGTGGTGTGGACAGTAAGAGACCCCACATGAAGTGTGCTACTAAGGGGTTTGAGGAGAAAGGCTGTCCATCCAGTGGTTTGTGAGAGGCCACTATAGCACTAAGCTGAACTTTCACAGAGTTAGTTTTAAGACCCGCCAAAGATACGTGAAGGAGATATTGTAGAAGAGACTCCACCTAATGTTAAAATACCAGCAATTTACTCCACTTTAACATGCAGCTATATTCGGGGGGTCTGTGGTGTATAAATTCAGCGAGCTCTCATTCACCCATTTGTAGTCTCAGACCAACACAGCGCTGCTAGTCACCAAGTTATAAAATCCAGAAGATAGTTACTAAAAATCTTCCTTTAATACAAACACTTCAAGGATTAACGGAGAAAACAATAAGATGTGTATGGCAACGAAACAACAATCTAAAGGCACAACTTAGCCAGACTCACATTTGTTCTCCTCTGACCGAAGATATTGACTTTCAACAAGGTGGTCACATCGCCTGTGGACACTGCACAATTTGTCAGATTACAGAAGAGGTTAGGGAATTTAACCATTCAGGAAAAACTTATATTTTAAAACATAAAACTTTGTGCACCACAACATCGGTGATATACGCCATCAGGTGCCCTTGTAACAAATTCTACATAGGAAAGACGATTCGAGCTTTTAAAGTTCGTATGCAGGAACATAAGAGTCGTCTGACAAATAAAGTTATGACAGCACCGTTGGTTCAACACTGTGGAGAATTTAATCATGAGTTTTCACAACTCCGATGCTTCTGCATAGATCACATCTGTAAACCGAAGAGGGGAAAAACCCTCGACGAGACGTTATTATTTTATGAGCAGAGGTGGATTTTTACAATGAACACGGTGATACCATTAGGTTTAAATGCCTCCGTTGAGTGGCAGGTCTGCAAATGAGGCTCACATTGACTAATCAGCTGTAAGTTTAAAAGGAGGGGATTGCAATCTACCCGCATGCGCGGCGTTCTTGTTAAGGAAAAGAGCAGAGAGACATGGGCAGCAGTTAACAGTGAGTACAGCCAACAGATAGAAGATTTTTGGGATTATCCTCACTGTTTTTAAACATTTTGTCACAATGCATTTATATTTTATTAAGCAGCGTAAGCATTTCTAGACAAGCATTCTCAACATTGTTTTTTCACTCGCAGATAGATCTCCTGAGGAAACTCCATAAAGGAGTGAAACGCAAAGGCGCCAAGTGAGGCGTTGAGAGAGAAAATTTGGTGAAAGGGGAGACCCACCAAGAATCGGTGGATATACGACAAAAGATAAGCTAGTTTAATAACATTCAATGGACTCAAATATGTTTTAATATGTGAAGGGGCAGAAACACTAGTGGTGTGAACAGCAAAGAAAAATAGTTCACTATACATAAAAAGAGACAAATTCCCAGTAGTCATTGATGCTAGTAAAGCGCTATTTGTTTTTCACTACATAACAAATGGGTGAATGAGAGCTCGCTGAATTTATACACCACAGACCCCCCCGAATATAGCTGCATGTTAAAGTGGAGTAAATTGCTGGTATTTTAACATTAGTTCCATTACTCCAAAAGGACCAACGTAATTCTTGGAAGAGACTCCACCTGGCAAGAAAAGAGGTCAATGCCCTTTGGGGAGCACCAGAAAGCAAACTTATGCCATTTGAAGGCATAAGATCGCCTGGTGAAACCATTGCATGATGCAAGGAGGATATCTTTAACCTCCTGCTGCAGATCGAGGTTAGCAAGCCATGCTGTGAGGTGTAGGAAGTGAAGATTGGGACGGAGGGGCATCCCATGGTCCTTAGAAAGGAGTTCTGGCGCAGATCCCAGGTTGAGTTGCTGAGTCTGCGTAAGGCGAAGAAGCAGAGGAAACCACAGTTGACAGGGCCAAAAAGGAGCTATGAGAGTCATCAAGCCCTTGTCAGCCTGATCTGTTGGGCAGATTCCTATTGTGTCCACAGATGCGCTTTCAAACCCAGCTTGGAGGCATCCGTTGTCAGGGTAGAACAAGGTGGAGGCATCTGAAAAGGTGACTCGGCGAGTAGGTTCTGTGGAGACCACCACCACTGAAGAGACTTGATCAGCTGAAGGGTGATGTGGATCTTGTTTCTGAGATGCCCCTTTGCTTGTATCCATTGAGAAGATAGAGTCCATTGGGCTTGTCGCATGTGTAATCGAGCATAGGGGATGACATGGAACATGGAGGTCATGTGTCCCAACAAACGTAGCATCTCTTCAGCTGTTACGCGGCTTTGCTGTTGCATTCCTTTTGCCGGTTCGATGAGACGGACACAGTGATCTTGTGGAAGGAAAGCTCGGGCCTGTTGAGTATCTAAGAACACCCCGAGGATCTCCAGACATTGAGATGGAGTGAGGTGAGACTTTGGGAAGTTTAAGACAAATCCCAGATGTTGGAGCACCATGATGGTGGGATGAAGGGAGAGTTTTACCTTCTAAGGAGAGTCTCCTCTAATTAGCCAGTCGGCTAAGTAAGGGAAGATGAAATCCCCCAAAGTGTGAAGAAAGGCAGCGAATACTGCCATGCATTTTGTAAAGACTCGTGGTGCAGAGGCTAAGCCGAAGGGCAGCACCCGGTATTGGTTTCCTTGATACATAAAGCACAGATACTGTCCGAGCAGGGGATGGATCAGTAAATTTGTGTACGCCTCCTTTAGATCTAGAGAACATAATCAATCGTGTCTCTGGAGGTATGGAAGAAGAGCTCCCAGGGAAATCATTTAGAATTTTTCTCGGACCAGGAACTTGTTTAGGTTTCAGAGATATAAGATGGCCTGAATCCTCCTGTTTTCTTTGGGATGAGAAAATATGGAGAGTAGAAGCACATCCTTTCTTGAGGAAGAGAAACTCTTTCTATGGCATCCTGGGACAACAGGGTGGTCACCCCTTCTCTAAAGAGAGTGCTTTGAAGAGGATGGATGGGATAGTCCCTTGTGAAGCTGGTGGGGATAAGGTTTTGAAGTGAAGCAGATACCCCCTTTGGATAATGTTGAGTGTCCACTGTTCTGAAGTTATGAGGTGCCCCCTTGTAGGCAAAGAAACAGAGTCTGTCTGCTATGTGGAGGGGCTGAGGACATATCAGAGGCAGATAGGTGATACTCTCTAGGAAGGAGTCAAAAGTCAGGCGCAGGTTGTGCCTGTGCGGCTGGTTGAGGCTTAGGAGCCTTAGGCTTTTTGGGTTGGCGAGGGTCCTGCTGCCGTTGAGGATGCTGAGGTTGGTAGGCAGCTGAAGGTGGATACGAAGGATACTATCTCTTTTTCTTAGAATAGAAAGTTTCTTGGGAAAAGCCTTCCTTTTGGAGGGGGTCAGCCATCTTTCTGGAAAGGCATTTAAGGGTGAGATCATCTGTCTCAATCTCCAGGCTTTTCTCTCCAATCTTTCCCAAAAAGGTTTTCTCCTATACATGGGATATTGGCCAATTTATCTTGGACCCACTGTTCGAGATCTGAAGCCTGTAACCAGGTCATCCTGTGAGATCCAATGCAGACTGCCGAAGCTCTGCTTGTTGATTCAAAGGCATCAAAAGAAGCCCTGGCAATAACATTTAGAAGTACTTTGACCTTGCTGGTTGAGTACCTGAAATGCACTTTGTTTATCATCAGGAAGCATGGAGGCAAACGTCTCCAGATCCCTGGTGACATCCTTTAGAAACATGCTCATGTACAGCATGTAGGAGTTTATTCTGGAAGTCAATATGTATGCCAGAAAGCATCAACGCCCAAAGGCATTGAGTGTCCTCGAATTTCTACCCGAACGCATGGATGAGTGATTTTTTGAACCCTTTATTCGGCATATTGCCGATTCCACCACCATTGAGTGGTGGGGTAGCTGAGGTGTTTGTAAGCCTGGGCACTCTGAAACTCAATACATGCTATCGAACATCTTGCTGAAAGGCAGAACCGTGAGAGGAGCCTCTCACGTGTGGAGCATAAGATCTTGTAAGATGTGAAGCACCTGTAATGTAGCCTCTTCTTTGGGCATGGGAGGGTATTGGAGTATCTCCAATTCCTCTGCTCTCAGTTCCTTCTCAGAGGCTACTATGCTGCCATGTCACATATGATGTCCTCAAAAGACATATCTTCTGGTGGGAACCTACATCGATCTTGTGGAGAAGAAGGGTCTTAAGGGATGTCTGGAAGTTCCTGGGAATCCAGTGATCCCTCATCAGAATTGGAAGAGCTGAAATCAGAGTCTGCCAAAAAGTCGAAGTATTGACAACCTTGTTTGACTTCGATGCTTCGTTGACATCGAGGGTCAATGCCAATACCGATGCTCAGAGGCAGTTTGAGCCTGTTGGGTACCAGGGGTATCGGTCGGTTCCAATTGAGGTATCCCCACCTGGGAGTTCCTATGTCGCCAGTTCGAGGGCCAACATTGGGGCCGATGCATTTGACTGTAGATAGATGCTGAAGACTGCACTGCTGGAGCCATCGATACTGTCTGTACCGAGGCTACCAGGAGTGCGGCCAAACTCCTCTCAAAAGAAGTTTGGCCGCCCTCCTGGTAGCGCTGGTCCAGGGAGAAGGCCGATGTCTGGGTGGAATCACCGATGGGGCTTTGAGCCACCGTCTCAGAGCATGGAATCAGCTCTCCAGAGGTTGATTCCTTGGGAGTATCCCAGAGCTCCTCCAGTGCTTTGAAGAACATGTCCTCCTGCCGGAGCTGTTTGGCCAGCCTGCATCAGAAGCACCCCTAGGGAAGCCTCGATGCTTATGCTGGGATTTTCCTCTAGTTTCAGTATTGGTCTTTGATATCGATGACTTAGTAGAAACCAGGGACTTACTTTTATGTTTGGACTCTGAAGAGAACTGAGACCCATGAGAGGAGGCCAATGCCTTCGATGACGTGGAAGCCACTGAAATCCAATCTGGGGAGAACAGCGATCCATACTGTTTCTGTTCTTTAGACCTCTCTCTATCATTTGCTGACACAAAGGACAAGAATTTGCTAGATGGTCAGGGCCCAAACATTTTAGACACCAGTCATGTTTATCAGAGACTGATATAGTACTGGCACATTTGGTACATTTCTTTAAACCAGTAGTTGGTTTTTCCATATTTCAAAAGTATTCTTCAAAACTGAAGACATGGTTATGGAGGCCTAAATGCCTAGTTAGATGAAAACAGCAAGAAAATAAAAGAAAAAAAGAAAGAGAAAAGAAAAATGTAATCAGGACCAGTGTTGGATCTAATGAACTGGAGGCGCCGGGAAGGCTTAAGCACAGTATTTTACCAAACAAGGAAAAGGTTTTCAGCAGTGGCAGGATTGTCACTGCTGGCTCTGTGGAAAATGAAGAACTGAGGAGAGGAGATGGGAAGACAAGCACGCAGGTACAGTGGAGAGCTTCCAAAGGCTTTTCTATTGGACGCTGGCGAGCGTTCCCGCACAGGCTCAGTCGGTACAGACATCACCTATATGTGAAGACTACTTTCCTGCTGGTTCCTGGAGATCTATTCTGTACTACGTGTAGAGAAAAAGAAAATTCTCAAGTACCAACAAATGCAATCAGAGACCAAGAAAATGTGGCAGAAAGATATAGAAATCTTCCCAACTGTATTGGGTGCCACTGGCCTGATTAAAAAGATTTTACGCGTACAAGCCTAACCTTGATATGTTGCCTACATTCCATCTTATGAATACCAGAAAGTAGCTCTCTTTGGAACAATGCAAGTATTGAGATGAGCATCAGCACTGAGAGAATGTGATAATCCAACATACCATGGGGCATAGGAGCGAGGTTCACTTATGTCATGGTATGTGCAAAATTAACCTATTAGGTAGCATTGACCTGAGAGGAACAATCAAGCTGTGTCCCCTACATTATGCATAACTCTCCTGGTGCCAATCATATTTCTAAAGGAAGTGCTCAAATCAAGAGGAGTGCTATTACTTAGCAAGAAATTAAAGGCTAAACCCGGAGGACTTCAGCCAATCCAGCAGCTCCCTCTTCTATTGCCACCACCTGTAGTATGTCAAACACCTCATTATGGGGGTCATTAACCTTCTAATCTTACTAAATCATCACCTACTCATCATAAAGTCTGTCTAAAGGCAGCAAAAAGCTTCTGTGACCACTCCAACAAGCCTCCTGGAAAAGACTAGAGAACACTCAACAGGGTAGACAAGATGTACTTCTAAGCAATCATGCTAAATTCATACATCTCAGTTCATCAACTTCAACTGGCGCAGTATTTATATGCTCTTCTAGAAAAGATTCGGTGCTCTGTATCCTCTTTTTGCAAAGTCACGTTATCCCCTTCCTGCACTCCTTCATGATGTACATTTTACTGGGACAGCTTTTGATGCATACGATACATCAGTTAGAATGGCTGCAACTGTTATTAGTATCCACAGAATAGGTTGGCTTTGGCATCTGTTCTCCATGAAGATGTGTATCATCACCCAGCATGTGTCAATTGCAAAAGTGACAATCTTTTCTGTAAGGTGAAATAGTGAACCTCATCAAGAATTTCTGCAGTACCTTAGAGATCCTTTCCTCAAATGGCTTAGATAAACCCTTTCTATCTAGATGGTTAATTTCTTCATTACATTTACTATCATCATGCTTGTGTTTCTATACAACCCAGACAGTAAAATAATTAATCCATGCAAGCCTATAGATTACAGATAGCAGAAAACTTCTACTCTTGCCAAAACCTAGTTTTTGACTACTTGTATATTCCTGTGGGAGGATGCCACTGTCTCTTTTATGAAATGTGGAACACCTTCGTCAGAGAAATGTGAGTTTGCAGAAAATTACACATTTTGAATAATTATATACAGTTGTATGCAAACGTTCAGTCACTCTTGGTCAAACTGCATGTTTTGATGAATCCCTAAGCAAATAGAAGCTGACACAACCTCTACAAAGTACAAAGTTATACATCTTTCTGTAATTTTTTTTAAACTTTATACATGTTTTTAATGAAATTCAGCCAATAAACAGATATGAACAACACACTGCAGCAAAACAAAGCATAGTTGCTCACCTGTAACAGGTGATCTCCGGGAACAGCCGGAATTTAGTCTTCACATATGGGTGACATCGGGTACCAACAGAGCCCGCATGGGAAGCTCCCCAGCTACCAATCGGAAAGCCTTTGGGAGCACTCCACTGTGCTGCGCCACTGCCTTCCCGCTCTCCCAACTCCCTCCTCAATTGAGTTTGTAGCTGAAGAAAAGGAGTGAAATCCCCCCCCCCCCCAAAAAAAAACATAAAGCAACCCTACAACTCCAAGGAGAGGAGGGTGGGTTGTGAAGATTAAATTCCTGCTGTTCCCAGATATCACCTGTTACAGGTGAGTAACTAAGCTATCTCCAGAATAAGCAGGAATGTAGTCTTCACATATGGGACTCCATAGCTCCCAGATCTCTGAAGAATTGGACCGGATCAGAAAGTCGGACAAGGTCAGTTGAACCTAGACTTCCCCGCCAAGGAGATCTGGCAGAAATGGGCAGGGGGTAGGAGTTTTCTATGTCCCAAAGAGATGATGAAAGACCGTCTGGCCAGAGGCTACATCCCAGTGGGAGTCCCTGTCCAAGCAGTAATGGGCTGCAAAAGTATGGATAGAAACATAGAAACATGACGAACGAAAAAGACCACATGGCCTATCTAGTCTGTCCTTCCATAAAGCACAGTTACTTACCTGTAACAGGTGATCTCTGGGAACAGCAGGAATTAGTCCTCACATATGGGTACGTCGGTACCGACGGAGCCCGTGCGGGAAAGCTCCCCAGCTTCTTAGAATAGAAGCTTTTGGGACCTCCCACTGCACATGCGCACTGCCTTCCCGCCTTCCTGAACAGCTCTCCTCAGTTTCGAGTTTATAGCTGAGTCAACAGAGAGAGGACAGGAAGATAGATAGATAAAAGATACAACTCCTAGGGGAGGTGGGTGGGTTGTGAGGACTAATTCCTGCTGTTCCCAGAGATCACCTGTTACAGGTAAGTAACTGTGCTATCTCCAGGAACAAGCAGGAATAAGTCCTCACATATGGGGACTCCCTAGCTTAGATGCATGGGATCCCCTGTAAAGGTTCGCCATCTTCGTATGGATCTCAGGCATCCATTCTGGGAAGGTGGGCAGGAGTTGTTTAGGAATGGAACAGGTGCTTGAGGACAGCCTGGCCAAACAAGGCATCCCGGCGGGAGTCCTTGTCCAAACAGTAATGGGCTGTGAAGGTATGAACCGAGGCCCAGGTAGCGGCTCGACAGATCTGATCTATGGAAACAGAGTGCAGATGAGCCATAGAAGTTGCCATGGCCCTCACATTGTGAGCAGTGACATGGCCTTCCAGAGAAATGTTTTTGCTCTGGTAAGCAAAAGAAATACACTGAGCAATCCAATTGGAAAGTGTACGCTTGGAGACTGGAAGTCCCAAATGGGAAGGATCAAAGGCCACAAAAAGTTGAGAAGACTTTCGATGTGGCTGAGTCCTATTAAGGTAAAAAGCGAGAGCTCTTTTACAATCCAGAGTATGAAGGTTCCTCTCTGCATTGGATGCATGAGGAGCTGGAAAAAAGACAGGTAGATATACCTCTTGATTAAGATGAAAAGGCGAGACCACTTTAGGCATAAAGTGGGGATTCGTCCTAAGGACCACCTTATCATGATGAAATCTTGTGTAAGGTGGATTAGCCACTAAAGCCTGCAGCTCACTGATGCGGCGAGCCGAAGTGACTGCAATGAGGAAGATGACCTTCCAGGAAAGAAATTTCAAGGAGGTGGAAAACATTGGCTCAAAAGGTGGCTTCATAAGTTGACCGAGCACTAGATTCAAATCCCATGCGACCGGGGGTGGTCTGATGGGAGGTTTAGTGAGAGTCAGGCCTCTCATGAATCTTGCAACAAGAGGATGAGAGGAGATAGGTTGTCCATTTATATGTTTCAAGGATGCTGCAATAGCACTTAAATGGACTCTTACCGAATTCGTCTTGAGGCCTGCATTGGATAGATGCAGGAGATAATCAAGAAGAGAATTCAAAGGAAGTGCCAGAGGGTCAAGACCCTGCTGAGCACACCAAATGGAAAAACGTTTCCATTTGAAAGCATAGGAACGCCTGGTAGAGGGTTTCCTAGAGGCAGAAAGGATATCTTTCACTGGTTGGGAAAGATGAAAGTCTTGAAGGCTTAAGCCTTCAGTAACCAAGCACTGAGGTGAAGGGATTTGGGGTTTGGGTGCCACAAAGTCCCCTCCTCCTGAGACAGGAGGTCTGGCGCAGCTCCCAGATCCAAGTAGGATCCCTGGGAGAGCTGTAGAAGTAGAGGGAACCACACTTGGCGTGGCCAGCGTGGAGCTATGAGGATCATAGTTCCATGATCCCTCTGGAGTTTGAACAGAGTCTTGGGAATCAAAGGAATGGGTGGAAAGGCATATAGGAATGCCTGATTCCAATTCAGGAGAAAGGCTTCCGTAGCCTGAGCTCCCTGACACGGAGTTCTGGAACAGAACCGGGGAAGTTTGGCATTCCACGGACTTGCAAAGAGGTCTATGTCCGGGGTCCCCCATTCCTGAAAGATTCGGTTTATTTGGTCCAAATGTAGGGACCATTCGTGTGGCGGCAGAACTCGACTGAGCCTGTCTGCCCAAGAGTTTTGAACTCCTGGGAGATACACTGCTAGCAGGTGAATCTGATGCTCTCTGGCGAAGGCCCATAGTCTTAGAGCTTCGTTGCAAAGCGACAGAGAGCCCGTCCCTCCTTGTTTGTTTATGTAAAACATGGCCACCTGATTGTCCGTCTGAACTAGGACAGTGAGGTTGGCTAGGAGGGAGTGGAAGACCTTGAGGGCAAGGTAAATTGCTCGCAGTTCCAGAAGATTGATATGAAGGGTGGTCTCCTGTAGAGACCAAGTGCCCTGAGTGGAGAGAGTTTGCAGATGGGCTCCCCACCCTGTTTGGGAGGCATCTGTTGTGAGGGTTGCTTGGGGTAGCAATGGTTGAAATGGAGCCCCCAACAACAGATTCTTGGTGGAAGTCCACCAGTGGAGGGACCAAAACAGACGATCGGAGGTTTGTATTTGGTCTGAGAGCGCTCCTGACGCCTGAGTCCACTGAGTGGCCAGGGTCCATTGAGCTGCTCTCATATGAAGACGAGCATAAGGCACCACATGCACTGTGGAGGCCATATGACCCAGTAGGCGTAGCATTTCCCTGGCTGTCAAGTGAGTGCTGGACTGAGCTTGGGAGGCCAAACTCAGGAGGCGCTGGCCTCGAACATGTGGAAGGTAGGCCCTTGCAGTGATGGTGTCCAACTGGGCCCCTATGAATTCTAGAGATTGAGTAGGGATGAGTTGGGACTTGGGAAGGTTTACTACCAGTCCCAGATACTGCAAAAGGCTCCTTGTGTGGTCCAGGGAAATCTGGGCCTGTGACTGAGTTGGAGCTCGGATGAGCCAGTCGTCCAGATATGGGAAGACAAAGATTCCCATGCCTCTTAGAAATGCGGCTACGACTGCCATGCATTTTGTGAATACTCTTGGAGCAGAGGCTAGACCGAAGGGGAGTACTCTGTATTGGAAATGTTTTCCCTGAAACAGAAAGCGAAGATACTTTCTGTGGGATGGATGGATGAGTATATGTGTATACGCATCCTGTAGGTCTAGGGAACAAAGCCAGTCCTGACCCTGGAGGTAAGGAAGGAGAATGCCGAGAGACAGCATTTTGAATTTCTCCTTGAAGAGAAATTTGTTCAATTCTCTCAGATCTAGGATTGGTCTGAATCCCCCTGTCTTCTTTGGAATGAGAAAATAAGGGGAGTAGAAACCGGACCCTTGTTGAGGAAGAGGAACCTCTTCTATGGCCCATTGGGCAAGAAGAGAGGAAACCTCTTGACCCAACAGGGTTAGGAGAGATGGGGGAGAATTGAATGGTCTCACCATATGATGGGGAGGAAGGCTGGAGAAATGAAGTTTGTAACCCTCTCGAATGATAGAGAGGGTCCATTGTTCTGTTGTGATTTGTTCCCATCTGGGAGCAAAGTGAACCAACCTTCCGGGTATGGTGAGAGGTTCTGGTTGTGTTAGAACCAGAAGTGGCAAGTTCCCTAGGAGCAAGTCAAAACCCCTGAGGGGTTGGAGCCTGCTGAGCTACAGTAGCTGCTGCAGGCTTAGCTCGTGCTTGTTTGGATTGCTGACGCTTAGCAGTATAGCGAGGTTGAGAAGACTGCTGGCCAGTATTTGAAGCAACTCTGGCCTTCTTATAGTAAGGCCTTTTAAAAGACTTTTTCTTAGTAGGAATTGAAGTGGACTTTGAAAGTCTTTCCAAGGTGGCATTTTCAGCATCCATCTGGGTGGCTTTGATTTGCCACTCTTCCCCAAATAAGTTCTCACCTGTACAGGGCAGATTCCGTAAGCCATCTAGAACCCAAGGTTCCAGATCAGAGGCCTGGAGCCAAGCAAGACGTCGGGCTGCAATAGCAATGCCCGAAGCTCTACTGGCTCCCTCAAAGGAATCATATGCTGCCCTATTAGAGAACTTAGAAACCTCTAAGAGTTGTTTCACTAGGGAAAGGAATCCCTGCTTTTTATCCTCAGGGATAAAGGGGGCAAAATGCCGCAGCTTTTTGGCAAGTTCCTCCAGGAACATGCCCATATAGAGACTGTAGGAATTAATCCTGGCTATAAGCATACTAGCCTGGAAAATTTTCCTACCAAAAGAGTCCAAAGTCTTACATTCCCGTCCTGGAGGGGTGGAAGAGTGCCTTTTGGTACTCCTAATCTTCTTCATTGCAGACTTCACCACAATAGAGTGGTGGGGCAATTGAGTCTTTTGGAAACCAGGAGAAGGAGGGACCCTATACATGGTGTCCAACCTACGGGAATAAGGAGACAAAGTCAAAGGATTTTCCCAGAAATCCATCAGTTGTTCTTGAAGGATTTCATGGATAGGCAGGGTAACTGCCTCCTTAGGGGCCTTTGAGTATCCCAAAATATCCAGTTTTTTGGATCTGGGTTCCTTTTCAGAGGATGTGGTAATAGAAAGGGCTGTAGCCATATCTAAAACAAAGTCCTGGAAGGACAAATCCTCTGGAGGGGACATTCTCCTTTTAGGAGAAGAGGGCTCCTCAGGTAAGTTGAGTGAAAACTCAGCAGAATCATCAGAGGAGTGAAAATCCTCAGAGGAATCGGTGCTTTCCTCTAACGCACGATACGCGTACCGATCGGTATCGATATCGGGCGTATCGGGTATGGAACCGGTATGGAGCGAAAGCCCATACGGTACCGACTTGCGTTTAGAGGTGGACGGCCTCGATACCGGCATGGCGGACGATACCGGTATCGGGCCCGGAACCGCTGAAAGCGGAACCGATGGCGTTGCAGCTTTAATGAAAGCCATGACGGCCTGCTGCATGGACTGTACAGTATCGCCCATGGACGCCATAGCTGCCTGGATGTCGGTACCGGAGTGACCCGGTACCCCAGAGCAGGCTAACAGGTGATCTGTCGAGGCCGTAGCATCGATATCAACCTGAGACCCCTGAATTGGCGTTTTTGGAAGTTGGACTTCCCGCCGGGGTTGTTTGGCTGGGGCAGGGTCCTCAAGTTCTAAGCTAAGAGCCTCTCGATGCTTTGAAGGAGATTTGCTCTTTGAGGACTTGCCCACAGAAGGTTTGGTTACCTGAGATCCATCCGGAGAAGAAGACCTGGATGACTGTGATGCTGTATTCTCTGAAGCAAACAGCACATGGAATTTGTTGGCCCGGTTCTGCAGCCCACGTTTAGACATGTGGGAGCAAGATGGGCAGTCCGGTATGGAATGGTCAGGCCCCAAACATTTCAGACACCAGTCATGGGTGTCTGTGACTGAAATAACAGCATTACATTTGGTACACTTCTTAAATCCAGGGGCTGGCTTCTCCATGAGGAGAAATTGAGTAGGCCGAGAGGCCTCTCTGAAGTGACCAAAAAGCTAAAAAATAAGAAAAAAGAATTATAATTTTTTAAAGAAAGAAAGAAAAGACCGGCGATACCGGTATCGGTATGGGGAAGGCAGGTACGCGGTCTAAAGAAACAAATAAAATAACAATTTCTTCAGCGGTGACAGGAACACGACCTGCTGGCTCCGCGGAAAAAGAGAAACTGAGGAGAGCTGTTCAGGAAGGCGGGAAGGCAGTGCGCATGTGCAGTGGGAGGTCCCAAAAGCTTCTATTCTAAGAAGCTGGGGAGCTTTCCCGCACGGGCTCCGTCGGTACCGACGTACCCATATGTGAGGACTTATTCCTGCTTGTTCCTGGAGATCAACTATAACAGTCCCCTTTTTACCTTTAGAGATCCTCTGTGTTTGTCCCATGCTTTTTTGAATTCAGTTACTGTCCTCATCTCTACCACCTCCACTGGGAGACTATTCCACGGATCCACTACTCTTTCCGTAAAGCACAGTTACTTACCTGTAACAGGTGATCTCTGGGAACAGCAGGAATAAGTCTTCACATATGGGTACGTCGGTACCGACAGAGCCTGCGCCGGAACGCTCCCCAGCGTCCAATCAGAAAGCTTTTGGGAGCATCCCTCAGCGCCTGCGTGCTGCCTTCCCGCCTTTCCAACTGTCTCTCCTCAGTTGAGTTTCATAGCTGAGACAAAGAGAGAGAAAGAGGAAAGGAAAGATAGATATAGAAATACAACTCCTAGGGGAGGTGGGCGGGTTGTGAAGACTTATTCCTGCTGTTCCCAGAGATCACCTGTTACAGGTAAGTAACTGTGCTATCTCCAGGAACAAGCAGGAATGAGTCTTCACATATGGGGACTCCCAAGCTAAGATGCCTGGAGCCCTAACATGTTGAAGATTGAAAACATGCTACACCTCATATGGCCAGGATGGAGGGCAGGAGTTGAAAAGAGAGGAGATGCAGAAAAACAGCTAACCTAAGAAAGGACTACCCACAAGGAGTCCTTGTATGTATGATCATTATCAAAAGATATAGTGAAATGAACAATCACCATAATATTGAAATGAACAATCACCATATGACGCTCACCTACTGGATTGCAGGAAGTAGAGAGGCTGATGGAGTCTACTGGGGATCCAGTAGAATAATGTTCAAGGTGACCTCACTGGAGTGAAGGTGGAGGTCAACATCTGGAAGTGAGAGGTGACCAGAGGATTCAATTGGGGTAGTACAAACACGGCAGGTCTTCAGTGGGAAGCTTCATGGAAAGCTGAAAACTCTTTTGGCTACAGAAGTATTCAGAGGTAGGAGCAAAAGAGGAAGACTGACCAATCTGAACAAACAGACCTAGTCCTTGAGGGAGGAAAGGGTATGAGAAGAACCCCATACTCCCAAGAAAGGGCAGATGTTTGAGGAATTGAATCTGAAATCCACTGAAAATCCACCATGTCTTTCCTAACTGGTGAGAGGTAGGAAGACATTGGGGCATGGAGCTTCAGGGATATGGTAGGGCTGTCAGTACCACAGCAGTGGTTGTGTGCATAATATTTGAGACATACTGTGGAACAGTATGAAGCTGTGCAAGCCCACTGTCAGAAACATACAGGAAGGTAAAAACCTTTATGAGCATAGACAGTCAGAGAGATAAGTATGGAAATACATATCTACCTATAATAAGTATCTGGACAGATAAACACATATATATATATATCTATATCTGTAATGAGATCTAAAGGGCATAGCATATGCACACTTAGCTGACAGACAGATACATCTACAGAGATGTATATCCAATCCAATGTGTGCCTTTGAGTCAGTCCTGACTCCTGGCGACCCAGACGCTCCTGGGTTTTCTTGGCAGTGTCACCGGAAGTAGATTGCCAGGCCTTTCTTCCGAGGCAATATAGGTGTGTATATATATACCTGAATATATAGGTCTAAAGATAGATGCCTGCAAATAAGCAGACAGAGCTATGCATATCAGGACATTCACATGGAGATGTGAAGGGAAAAGATTCATCTAGGAACAAGGAGGTGAAACCTACTTGAGAAGATATATAGAGAATCTATTCACCCAGAGATGATGGTAAAGGAATGCTATCCAGTGAATAACCAGGATGGTTACGTGAAAAAACAGAGGATAATATCAGTCTGTAAACAGCAAGTCCGGAGTCCTGTGGAACTCCAGCATGGTAAAAGGACAGAAACGCATAGAGTGAGATACCAGGTTGACCTACGTGAGGGACAAAGGAGGTATCAGGCGTTTTCCAGATTAATATGTGCTGTCCTTGAAGTATTAGGATACCATGAGAACAAGCTGCAAGAAAAAAAAGAGTATATTCCCTATAGGAATGGGATAACTTCTAGACTTTCACGTGGAGAAGGCTTATGTCCTTCCCCCCCCCCCTTTTTTTTTTTTTTTTTTTTTTAAAAAGAAGATAGTAGGGTGTGAAGAACCCTCAGAGTCATAGGGGATGACTGAGGAAGCCTTTTCCAACCATGATGGATAGCCATTAGAGAAACTCTATGCTCTCTAGCAAGGGCCCATAGTGGAAAGCTTCTCAGTAGGATTGCAGAGAGCATTATGCAGGAGAACTGGGATGTAGAACTGGCTGATAGAGAAAACTGACAGCCACGTCCACTACGTTGCCAAACCCAGGGATTGGAGATGGCAAGGGTAGAAGATAGTGTAAGAAGCCTGTAGTGAAAAGGATTATCCAAGAAAGATGTAGAGAACTGTCTTGGAATCACCACTAAGGCTAGACAGGAGTGGTGGAAGACAAGACTGGGACTTGTGGAAAAGTACCAGTAGTCAGTTACTGGAACTCCTGCATGGGCAGCTATTGAATAGGACAACAGCGCGAGTGGGTCTGTGTCAAGTAGAGAGACAGACTGAACAAAGAGAGCAAGCTGTCTCTGTCTGCAGACCTGCCCAGATAAAGAAGGGAGTTTACTCAGGAGAAGAAACTCTACAGTGAAAAGAAAGACAAGAAAAGTCTTTCAATGGTATGGTACCACTCTTATAGGGGAAACCCTGGCGAAGAGGGTAAAGATAGAAGCTGAAGAAAAGGCTTACCACATGGTAAGTCCCTGGAAGGAAAAAATTCATGCTGGTACAGAGAAACTATCATGTGATAGTTGCTAAACCTCTCTTCTAGGCAGGAAGAGGTGGAAAACCCTGTAACTTATAGACATGAATATCCTGACAGTTCAGCATACTGAAGAGTAAATGGATTTCCTGAGAATAGGAATCCCTGAGCAGAGTTTTGAATGGAAAAAACAGTGAAAAACCTCTGCTGAAAAGAAGTTAACTGTAGTTATAAAAAGATTAATCAGAAACCTATGGTTACTGTGTTTATTCAGCCTGGCTAGAGTTTGGATTCTTCAGACCAGGGCGAGACTTCCCCTGCTTGGGAACATCCGAATGATGGGCAGGAGAAGAGGAAAACCTCTTTCTTTTAGGGAAAGAAGGTTTGGTAGGGCATTTCCTACCTGCTGAGGAAGGAGAGGGCTTAGGATGGCCCTCAGAAACAGGAAAGTCAGTAGAACAATGAGCAACCTGACGTAAGGACTCCTTATTGAAGAGATTTTCTCCAGTACAAGGAGTATTACTCAGTCTTTGCTGTGCCCATCTACTCAAGTCTGATGCTTGGAGCCAGGCTTTACGACATGCTCCTATGGCTATAGCAGAGGTTCTGCTAACAGACTCAAAAGAGTCTAGGGAAGCACGAGAAAGAAACCAAGAGATATTTGGCTATGACTAAGAAGTAAGGAATAGTCTGCAGCCTTGGGCTCTGAGACAAAAGGAGTCAAAAGAGATAATTTCTTTGTGATCTCCTGAAGGGATAGACTCATATAGAAGATATATGAGAGAGTCCTTGTTGCCAGCATAGATGTTTGGAAGGTTTGACGTCCAAAGGCATCCAGTGTTCTAGATGCACGCCCTGGCGGGAAAGAAGAATGTTTTTTCTTGCTTTTTACCTTCCTCACTGCTGATTCCACTACAATGGAATGATGGGGAAGTTGAGGCTTTTGAAATCCTGGAGAGGGGGGGACCTGATACAGAAGATCAGTTGCTGTAGGAGGTGAAGAAACCCTTAAAGGTTTTTCCCCATATCCCCAGAAGACGATTCTGCAAAGAGTGATGTAAAGGAAGCATTATATTTTTCTTTTCTGCAGAAAAAGCCTGAGAAGACTCATAGCCAGGGATAGGGATATTAAGGAAGGTTGCCAAGTCAAGGAGAAATTTCTGAAAAGAAGGATCTCCGATGGGAACCATCCCTGGACAGACTAAATCTGAAAAGGTAGCCTGGGCACCAGAGGATGTAGCTGTCCGGTGCAGAACAGGATTTGTAATGGATGGACACTGGAACTGGCAGTTATGAGTCGAGACAGTCAGTAGTGCATCATCCATGCCAGGTATCGACTCCAAACTAGTTATAGAGAGGAGCGATCCAGGTGAAAAAAGCATGGAAAGAGCTGGTACCGATGATACTGCAGGTACCGGCATCGATACCGATACCGGTAGTTGTGCCGGAACCGACACCGAAGCAGTCATCGGAGGCTGCTCAAGCAGTACCGAGGTAACCAAAAACCCTTGGTGATTATCCTCGGTACCATGCATGCGGAATCGGTAAATATCGGTTCCGAGACGCGTCGGTACCCAGTCCTCTAGACTAGAAATCGATTCTAGGCTCGGCATCGAAGGAAGCGAGTCTATCGATGTATGCCTAGAGGATACTGACATCGGTGGTGGTATCGGCGGTACTGCCGATACCGTAAAGTCAATCTGGAACGCTTCGGTCGGTCCCGAAGGTACCGAGAACGCCAGATGACGATCCCTGGTGAAGAGCGGATCACTCAACACCGGTGCCGATGCCGGGGTATTGGTACCGCTCGAAGCGGATGCCACCACCAAGCATGGCTCAGGTATGTTCTGTGAGGGGTGAGCCCCAGGAAAAACCTGAAACCCCTGAAATGCTTTGGAGCCCGAAGACTCCCGCCGGGGTTTTAATGCCAATGGGGTCTTGAGGGCAAGGCCGGAGCCGTCAGCATGCTTAGCATGAGACTTACCACTCAAGGATTGGCTAGTCTTAACAGACTGTTTGTGGGTTACCTGATCCTGAAGAGAAGAAATGGCCGGTGCCCTGCCCAAGGGAGGGAAAACGGTATCGAGGGAAACTCAAAAGAGAGAGTCTCTTCTCACAGTATTATAGCCTGACGGTTCAGGGGAAAAAGGGTCAGGACCCAAACAGGTTAGACACCAGTAATTGGAGTCTAAAAAGAAAACTGAATTTCCACAGTGAAGGCACTTCTTAGGAGAAGAAGGCTCCATGATGGAGAGGCCTTATAGGCCCCAAAAAAAATTGTAAGACAGAAACGGAGGGAAAACTGTCCCTCAGTTTGAGAAAAAGAAAAGGAAAGAAAAACCCCCACCGGCGGTACCGGTGGCGGTGGGAAAACAGCCGCGACCACAAGAAAACAAGGAATAAAAAAATTAAAGAAAAAAGTTTCTGCGGTGACAGGAGGACGTCCTGCTGGCTCCGCGGAAAAACGAAAACTGAGGAGAGACAGTTGGAAAGGCGGGAAGGCAGCACGCAGGCGCTGAGGGATGCTCCCAAAAGCTTTCTGATTGGACGCTGGGGAGCGTTCCCGCGCAGGCTCCGTCGGTACCGACGTACCCATATGTGAAGACTCATTCCTGCTTGTTCCTGGAGATAGAAATATTTCCGCATATCACTCCTGAATCTATCTCCCTTCACCCTCATCCCATGTTCCCTCGTAGCAGAACTTGCTTTCAATTGAAAGAGGCTCTCTCCCTGAACATTTATGCCATGGAGGTATTTAAACATCTCAATCATATCACCTCTATCCCCGCCTTTCCTCTAAGGTGTACATATTAAGATCCTTCAGTCTGTCCTCATATGCTTTATAATGAAGACCACTATTCATTTTAGTAGTCACCCTCTGCACCGACTCCATCCTGTTCACATCCTTTTGAAGGTGCGGTCTCCAGAATTGCACACTATACTCCAAATGAGGTTGCACCAAAGACTTATACAGAGGCATCATCACCTCCCTTTTTCTGCTAGCCATTCCTCTCCGTATACACCCAAGCATCCTTCTAGCTTTAGCCGTCGCCTTTTCTACCTGTTTAGCTACTTTAAGATCATCAGACACAACCACGCCTAGGTTGAGGACCATGTAGCAGCTTGGGAAATCTCGTCAATGGCCACTGAACGAAGGTTAGCCACAGATGTTGCCATTGCTCGGACATTATGAGCAGTGACATGTCCCGTGAGGGAAAGACCTGCTTTGTCATATGCGAAAGAAATACAGTCTGCTATCCATTTGGATAGCGTACGTTTAGATACTGGAAGGCACAAGTGAGTAAGATCAAAGGAGACAAAGAGCTGGGAGGATTTACAAATGTCTTCTATCCTTTGAAGATAGAAGGCTAGAGCCCTTTTACAGTCAAGTGTATGTAAGGTTGCTTCTGCACAAGAAGTGTGAGGTCTTGGGAAAAGACCGGTAGGATGACTGACTGATTGAGATGGAAAGGAGACACCTCTTTCGGTAGAAAGAAGGGATGTATCCGTAGGATGACCTTGCCATGATGAAAGCGAGTATATAGAGCATGAGCCACTAAGGTCTGCATGAGTCTGGCTGAGGTCAGGGCGATGAGAAATAGAACTTTCCAAGATAAGTATCAAAGGTATGTGGTTGCTAGGTGCTCAAATGGAGGTTTGAGGAGTTGAGCCAATACCACGTTAAGATCCCACACTACCAGAGGTGGCCGAAGGGGCGGCTTGGTGAGGAGTAGGCCCCTCATTAAACGGGCCACAAAAGGAACCATGGAGATAGGCACAGACTTGTAAAAAGCTGAAATAGCACTGAGGTGCACCCGCACTGAATTTGTTTTGAGTCCTAAAGAGAACAAATGCAAAAGATATTGAAGAAGCATGGGTACTGATGCTTTGAAAGGATTTTGATTATTTTGAGAGCATCATGACGCATATCTATGCCTTTTGAAAGTATACTTCTTCCCGGTGGAAAGCTTTCTGGAGGAAAGGAGAATATCCTTTACAGCAATAGAAAGGGCTAGATTTTGATAGATTACGCTCTCAGCATCCATGGTGTCAGGCAGAGTGACTGCAGATTGGGATGCAGGAGTGTTCCGTTGTCTTGAGAGAAAAGACCCGGCCTGGATCCCAATAGAATTTGAGGAGTTTGAGTCTGTTCTGACTAGGAATGGTCTGTCGGAAAGGTGTACTAGAAAACTTGGAGGGCATTCGTGACTGCTCGAAGCTCGAGGAGGTTTATCTGCTGTGTTAATTCCTGGATTGTCTACAGACCCTGTGTGGAGATGGAACCCAGATGTACTCCCCCAACTCAGCTTGGAGGCATCTGTCGTCAGCATATGTTGATGCTGGGGTATCCGAAAAGGTGACCTACGAGAAGATTTGTTGGGGTGTACCACCATAGGAGAGACTCGGCCAGAGGGCATGTGACTTGGACGATATCCCGTAGATTTCCTGTGGCCTGGGTCCACTGAGATGAGTGTGTCCACTATGCCTGTCGCATGTGGAGTCTCGCATAAGGAGCTACATGGACTGTGGAAGCCATATGTCCCAGTAGGCATAGGAAGTCTCGAGCTGTTGTTGGCGCATGTGGGTGGCTAGGTCCACTAATCTGTTCATGTGGTCCACAGGAAGGAAGGCTCTGGATTGTTTTGTGTCCAACACGGTTCCTATGAAGTCCACTCTTTGCGCTGGAGTGAAGTGAGACTTTGGGAAGTTTATGACAAAGCCTAGATGCTGTAATAGAGCAAGAACCTTTTGTCGAGATGAGCAGAGTTCTCCAGGAGAGTCTGCCTTTATTAGCCAATCGTTTAAGTAAGGGAAGACAAAGACTTTGTTGCTTCTGAGATGTGCTGCCACCACGGCCATGCACTTTGTGAAGACCCTTGGTGTAGATGCCAGACCGAAGGGAAGGACCCTATATTGGTAGTGGGTGCCTTGACAGGTGAAGCGAAGATACTGTCTATGGTCTGGGTGTATCAAGATGTGGGTATAGACCTCTTTTAGGTCTAGGGAACAGAGCCAGTCATGTTCCTGTATGTAGGGAATGAGGGTTCCCAGAGAGATCATCTTGAATTTCTCTTTTACGAGAAATTTGTTTAGCTCAAATCAATGAGGTTGAGAATGGGCCTGTGGCCTCCTGACTTCTTTGGAATGAGGAAATAAGGGGAGAAGAAGCCTTTGAGCAGTTGATTTGGGGGAAATGATTCTATAGCTCCTTTGAAAAGGAGAATGTTTACCTCCTGCTTGAGTAGACATCCAGGGAGTTTTGGTGGGAAAATCTCCTCTGAAGTACTGAGGAGGAAGTACTCTAAAATTTAGTTGGTAACCTTTCTGAATTACGGAAAGAGTCCATTGCTCTGTAGTGATGGAATGCCACTGTTGTGCAAAATGACAGAGTCTCCCTGGGATAGTAGAGGATTCCTCTGTGTAGAAGACTGGCTGTGTTTCCCATGTGGGAGTCAAACGCTAGGTTTAGTTGGTGCTTGGGAGGCAGGCTGTGGCTTGGCTAATCTGGGCTTTTTTGCCTGCTTAGGACCCTGATGTTTTTGTTGGGTCTGATAGGCCGGTTAGAAATATGAGGGGTAGAACCTCCTTTTCTTAGGATAGAAGGGGTTTTTTTAGCTGTCTTCCTTTTGGAAGGGTCAGCAGTCTTTCTAAGAGTCTCTTAAGGTTTGTGTCATTGGTTTTGAGCTTAGAAAGGACCAAACTGAAAAAGTGGGCAGAAAGTTCACACAACAATTTTATTAATCTTTAAAATCAGTGGCCTAAACCCAACACAGGACCGTGTTTCATATTGAACTTCATCAGGGGTTATTTGGGCACACTAAAAAACATATAAAAACATAAATAATTAAAATTGTAAATAAAACTTATGAATTAATTAATTGCAACATCCTAGACTGAAAACATCAATAAACAACAAATAAAAACATTTCATGAAACAGAATATCAATAAAAAAACAAAATGAACAATGTGAATAATAAATAATTAAAATATATATGCATAAAAAACAAATATATAAACATTGTAAATTAATGGAACATATTAAATTATAAATAACAAGGGAATGCAAAATAAAAAGCTCAAAACACAAGATAAAAAAGGTACATAAAAAAACATATTCTTAAGCAGGAGGGATGTCGAATCGTTGTATACGAATGTACCACAACGGGAGGCCCTGAATATTATTGAACAATGCCTTCTTTTTAGACAGACTCATAGACGTATCCCCACTGCATTTCTTCTGGCACTTGCTGAAATAGCATTATGCAAACATTTTTTCTGCTTTCGGGACTTGTATTACCAACAGATTAAGGGGGTCGCCATAGGGTCCTCCATGGCCCCCGACATTGCAAATCTTTATATGTTTCAGTTCGAGGAGAATTTTTTAAAAGATCACCGCTTTAAGGACAGCATCAGGTTGTGGATAAGATATATAGATGATAGTTTGATCATATGGGTTGGCTCCATGTATTTATTATCGGAGTTTAACATATGGATCAATAACCTTGATGACAATTTACGTTTTCAAATAACTTATGATCCGGTACAGATTCCTTATTTGGATTTATTAATAAAAATAGAAGACTCCAAATAGAAAACCAACCGACAGGAACCATTTGTTACATCACACTAGTTTTCATAACCCATCTCTAAAAAATAATTTGCCAGTTGGCCAGTTCCTCAGAGCTAGAAGAATTTGCACTTCTGAGGAAGATTTTGAATTACAGGCTTCACATTTGAAGGAAAGATTTTATGCACGCCAATACCCGCATCATTCGGTCGAAAAGACCTATGTAAGAGCCAGAGATTCTTCACGTAATGTGCTGTTGAAGCCACAAGCAAAGAAGAATACTCTGAATAAAATAGTGTGCCCTTTGCTATACTCCTTAAAGTCAAATACTATTATCAATATTCTTAAAAAGGAATGGCACCTGATTCAAGCCATCCCTGGTTTTCAGGATATGACTTTAATGGTAGCACATAAATGCAATATTAATCTTCAGAACCTCTTAGTTCCATCAGCATTTACAGAAATGAAAATGGCATTCATACATAAGGGACACTACCAATGTGGGCACTGCTCTGTTTGTACACATGCATTGCCAGTACGGAAGTTTTTTGTTCATCCATCTTCACATAAAAAATTCTATATTGACGATTTTTCAAACTGTGATACAACACACGTCATTTACATCATTCTATGTCCATGTAATAAGTTATACATTGGCAAAACTATGCGTAGTGTACGGGTACGGATAGTAGAACACAGAAGTTGCATTAGAAGGAAGTTAGTTGATAAGCCTTTGGTCCAACATTGGCTGGATATGGGTCACAAATTGTTTGACTTAAAATGTTTTGTTATTAAAAAGGTAAAATTAAATTGGAGAGGTGGGGACATTGATAAAACTATGTTGAGGTTAGAACAAAGATATATTTACCTGTTAGATTCCATGGCTCCACACGGTTTAAATTTAGAGAGAGACTTGTCTGTTTTTCTGTAAATATTGTCCTTTTCTACGTTTTTTGTCCATTTTTTTCCTGTTTTTATTCAAGGATCATCATCGATCCCCAGACAATAAGTAGGGTACACTCCACACACCTTTTAGCGTTTTTTGAGTCAGTGGTATTGGTTGCATAGCACTTTATTTCATGTATGATTATAAATTGTTGGTTTATGTCAGCATCAATTCTGCTCTGATTGGGTATATATTTAACATTTTTTACTCATTTTTGTTTTAGCTTTGATACTCATCCTTGAATCTGGTACATATTATATCTATAATATATTTTTTAGTTGTTTATAATTGGGCTCTCAAGCATGGTTGTGCCGGTTATCCCCACCTTTGGGTGTCCTTATAAATAGCACATGCGTTAGCGTCTGAAGCCCTATAATAGTGTTTGTACTCCTACATGGTGGTTTTATTTCACCTGTTAAGTTTTCATTACGTTAATCAGGTAATTTGTTTTTTTATTCTTTTGATTTCATTGATATGAGGTTTTTATCCTTTTTATGGTTTTATAGCAGGATTAAGTACGATCCTGTTGCTGTCAACTTAGATCAGGCGTTTTTACGTTTTTTAATGGCTACATAAAGTATGAATTAGCCGGTTTTTAGACTACATATTTTTATATAGTAAAGATGTTTAATATATGATAGCACTTGAATAGTAATGATTGATTATATTTATGATTCTTTGCTATCACGCCAGTACCTAGGAGATCCGTTACTGCGAAGTACACAGTAAACTTTTTAAGTTGGGTCATGTGGCTAATGTTACTGTCCTTTTGATATTTATTTTTTATCTTTTGATTTTATGTACATATTTAGTTTTTTAAGAAAGTTTATATTGTTATATTCCGCCGGTTAGCGCTGTCTTCATTTTATCACAGCGCATGCGTTAGTGTTCTAAGTCTTTACACGGTTTTTCATTTCGGCCGGCCAAAGCCATTATGGTGTATCGGGTGCCTTTTTATTTGTAGGTTGTTCCTATATATGTTCTTCATTTTTTAAATGGGTTTGATTTGCAGGATTTACTAACGAGCCCTTGGCGATTGGAGGGATAGCCTGTTTTTATACCCCTTTTGTTAATATTGTTTTGATTTAGGACAATGCCGTTATATTCAAGAATAGTGAGGTGTATGGTTTGCTGCAATGCTTATAACCTTTTGATTCAGCATGGTATCTCACGAGTTACCTGCTGTGTTCATAGTTTTAGTGGTTTGTTATAGTTTATGGTTTCATTACCATGGCGGCAGCCTGATAAATGCATTATCAACTTTTAAATCATTATTTATGGTTTTTATGATAACCGTTTCAATGTAGTCATATATAAACGTTTTCTACCGTAGCCACATGTTTTTTTACACATTGTCTTTTGCTTATGCTTTTTATCACAGCATACCACGGCTGTTTTAGTTTTATATGCCTTTGTGCCAATTTACATTGGTATCGGTTTGTATCCTGTGGTGCTATCATACATCGAGGTAATCCTCCGTTTTACTCCTGCTCCGCATTTTAACTCATTCTTGCTCAATCCTGCTCCTTGAGTTTCTTTTTTTTGTGTACCTCCTCATCTCTTGGTATATCTAAACATGGGTGTTAAAGGTACCTCCCTCCTGCTTAAGAATATGTTTTTTGATGTACCTTTTTTATCTTGTGTTTTGAGCTTTTTATTTTGCATTCCCTTGTTATTTATAATTTAATATGTTCCATTAATTTACAATGTTTATATATTTGTTTTTTATGCATATATATTTTAATTATTTATTATTCACATTGTTCATTTTGGTTTTTTATTGATATTCTGTTTCATGAAATGTTTTTATTTCTTATGTTTTATATTACTAATTATTATACTATTTTTATTGATGTTTTCAGTCTAGGATGTTGCAATTAATTAATTCATAAGTTTTATTTACAATTTTAATTATTTATGTTTTTATATGGGGTTTTTTTAGTGTGCCCAAATAACCCCTGATGAAGTTCAATATGAAACACGGTCCTGTGTTGGGTTTAGGCCACTGATTTTAAAGATTAATAAAATTGTTGTGTGAACTTTCTGCCCACTTTTTTCAGTTTGGTTCTTTCTCTGCTCGCTTGTGTGGCAGGTGTTGCTGTTTTTGCTTGGTGGATTGGATTTGAGCATTCCAGCCTTCTCCCTCCAGTTCTTCCCAAAAAGATTCTCCCCAGTGCAGGAGATATTGCCCAGTTTATCTTGGACCCATTGTTCTAAGTTTGAAGCCTCGAGCCAAGCCAGTCGCCTTGCACCTATGGCAATAGAAGAGGCCCTACTGGATGACTCAAAGGCATCAAATGATGCCCTATTAACAAATTTTGAGACATATTTGCTGTGTGCTAAAACAGCTTGGAAGGCAGGATATTTCTCCTCCGGTAGGAATGGAAATCCTTCCCAGGAACATCCCCATAAAGAGGATGTAAGAATTTATCCTGCTGGATAGCATGGATGCCTGAAAGAAATGCCGAGCGAATGAATCAAGATTTCTTGATTCCCTTCCTGGAGGAATCGAGGCATGGTTTTTGCCACTTTTTATGCGGCACATTGCTGATTCCACCACCATAGAATGGTCCGGAAGTTGTGGCTTCTGGAAGCCAGGACACTCGGGAACCCTGTACATCGTGTCCAATGGACGACTGATGGGGGAAATGGTTAGAGGAGTTTCCCACATCCGGAGCATTAAGTTATACAGGATCCAGCGGTCTCTTTCGGGGCTGTGGGATACTGGAGTATTTCGAGTTCCTCCACTCTGGTTCCGGTCCCGAAGCTGCCGGAATGGATAGGCCAGGCACCATGTCTTGGATAAACTCCTGAAAAGACATGTCTTCAGGAGGAGATTTACATCCAGTACTAAGAGATAGTGGTGAAGGTTCTGAGGCGATGTCCTGGAGATCATCAGAATCGAAGGACCGGTGACTGGAAATGGAGGAATCTGGATCCGATACCAGTGAGTATCAACGATGCAGACATCGGCATGAGCGGTGTCGAAGCTCTTCAATGTCCTCAGGAGCTAAGCCCGGTGTAATCCAGGGATTATCTGTGCTGATGCCTATATCGGGGTTGATACCAATACCTCGGTTCTTGGTGCAGGTCACATTGGGGCCGAGGGCAAGAACGACGCAGAAGGCTGCACCAGAGTGGATGGAATCATCGATGTCAATGCTCTTGGCTACATTCCTGGACCTGTTAGTGTTAGAGGAACCGAAGCTGCTAGGAGAGCCGCTATAGTCCTCTCCAAGGACAGCATCCGCTGATCCAGGGAGGTAGCTTGCGTCTGGTGCCACCGTACCAGAGCAAGGCATAAAGGGGTCCCAGGAGGCCGAAGCCTCAGGTGCCTCCCGATTCTCCATCAGGGCCTTTGGAGGACAAGTCCTCCCTCTGGGGATGCCTGGACTAATGTCCAGAGTCGGAAGAAGTCCTGGACGATTCCCAGTGAGTTGATCGGGATCTCTCCCTCGATTCCTGAGACTTGCCCAAGGAATCCTTGGACTTTTCCTTCGGTTCCTTCAGCGTCTCAAAAGGAGTCTCAGGGTTTTACCTTATCTTTTGCAGGTTTTGAAGATGTGGTTTTCTTAATCATCTTCTCCAAGTGTCTTGACTCTCTGAAGTGCTTTGAACTGTGTGAGCATGACGATACTCTTAAGGAAATAGAGGCCAATGACCGAGTATGAGTGGAAGAGTTCCCCGAACATTTTGGCCAGGTTCCCTAGGCCCCTCTTCGTCATTTGTTTGCAGAGGGAGCATTCTTGGGGAATATGGTCGGGACCAAGGCATTTCAAACACCAATCGTGTTTGTCACCAAAATGGTGCTGGAGTACTTGGTACATTTTTTTAAAACCACTGGTGGGTTTTTCCATCTTAAGATGGTGGGCAAGGCCCGGTGGGCACAAGGGCCCTGAAGAAATTTTTTTTTAAGAAAAATGAAAATTGTAAGGAAAAGAAAAAAATGATAAAGAAACAAGGAGACCAGTATCATGATGATACCGTTGTGATGAGGCAGAGCGGTATAGAAAAGATTTTAAAGTTCTTTTCTGCGGTGATAGGGTAATGACCCGTTGGTTCCATGGAAAAAGAAGAATTGAGGAAAGGGAGTTGGGAGAGCTGGAAGGCAATGGCGCAGGCGCAATGGAGTGCTCCCAAAGGCTTTCATACTGGTAGCTGGGGAGCTTCCTGTGCGGGCTCCGTCGGTACCAGATATCATCCATATGTGAAGGCTACATTCCTGCTTGTTCCTGGAGATTTATTTTAATACACTTTTCCTTGTCCCTTCCCCTTCATCCTCCCCCTCCCTGCACTCCTTTAACGAACTAAACCCTCTCCTGCCTCTCCCCTCCCTCTGCCATCTTTTTGGAGTCAGTTCCAAAACACCTTCCACTGGCTTTCTGTTTGTGTCACTCTCCCCTTTCGAAGCAGTCAGTTTATGCATATTGTAAAGCTTGCCCACCCTCTTTCCCTATGTCTGGCAGTAGAGCCTGGTTCCAATGTCAAACTATCTCACAGCAGGCCGCTACAACAAGATGTCTCCACAGTCCACCCCCTTTGACCAAGGGGCCAGCCCAGATCCTGCTTGTGAAGTAAGTACACAGATGGGACCCTCGGAAGGTCTCCTCCTAATATCTCCAACAACCCAATGGCCCTCTCCCAATACCGCTGCACCACTGGGCAGGTCCATCACATATGGAAGAAATCCCCTTGTGCCCCCATTGCCTACAGTAGTCCATGGACCTGATGGTTCCCCACCCGGTTCAACTGCACCGGTATTAGGTATGACCAATACAGCATTTTGTATGCATTCTCCATCAGGTTCGCTGACATTGAGAGCTTCCCTATGGTCATAAAAATGTCCTCCCACTCCCCCCCCCCCCATTCCGATGATCCCGCTCCTATTTCTCCCTCCCAACTGCTGTGAGGCTCTTGAACAGCTTAGAGAGGACCCCCATCTTTCCCAATAGCCCCATGCAGAGGGCCTTGAACCTGGTCCTTTCCTTTCCAGAGTCCTCCTGCACCCGTTTTTGCAATAGGAAATTCCAAATTTGAAGTACCCATAAAAATCCTGATCATCTAAAGCTGGGGTGGCCAACACCAGTCATGGTGCACCACAATCCAGCCTGGTTTTCAGGATGTTTTCCTAATGAATATTCATGAGGTATCTTTGCACCCATTGCTTCCCATTGTATGCAAATATATCTCATGAATATTCATTAAGGACATCCTGAAAACCAGGCTGGATTGTAGTGCACTAGGACTGGAGTTGGTCACCCCTGATCTAAAGAAAACATATCCTACACCATCTCGGTAGGAGTTCTCCTCATTGGAAAAACTGAGTTACCCCCATTAGCCCTTGGTTTCTCTCATCTATCCAGCAACTGTCTTGGAGGCCCCATTCCGGCTGAAAAACAATCTCTCAGCTGGAGCAGTTGTGAGTATTTCTTGACAGACAGCAGGCATCTATGATGCCTTGCCCAGTTGCCTAACGTATCCTGCACCAATGGGTAACCCCCTCCCCACCCACGCGCCCCAGATACTGCCCCCTCCCCCCCCCCGACTGAGCTTCTCCACCTCTCTACTCCAATCTCACCTACTGCTTCTCCCCTTCTCAAAACCATGCATACAGCATAGAGGTGGGCTGCTGCGTAATAGCTACCAAAATCTGGAAGTCTCATCTCCCCACCTCGCTTGCATCATCGCAGAGATCGCCAGGCCACATATGGGGGCCTGCCATTCCACAGAAAGCACCCAACTTGCTTACTAATGCCCTGCAGCACCTTCTCTGGAATCGGCACCAGCAAGGCCTGGATGAGATATAGAAACTTTGGCAGGGCCATCATCTTGATAGCTGCCAGCCTGCCCAACCATGACAGATGCAGTCTCCCCCACTGCCCCATCATATCATCCAGCTCCCGTATTAGCTTCATCTGAAACAACCCATCCAAGTCCTTACCAATATGGACCCTCAAAAACATCACTTCTTGCTCTACTCATTTAAATTGGAAACACGATTTCAGCCTGTCCTTTAAGTGTGCCTTTACTGTGAGATTGAGGGTCTTTGATTTTACCCATGTATAGGATGAATACCGAAAGCCTCCCATACTCCTCTAGCTCCCACACAATTAAAGGTAGTGAGATCAATGGACGTGTGACTGCAAAGATAATGTCATCTGTGAACAGAGATATGCATGATTCGACCCTCTCACCCCACAGCTATCCCCTTGATGTATAGGCTCTGCCGAACCCACTGGGCCAGTGGTTCCACTGTAAGGACAAACAGCAGAGGGAAGAGCAGGCAGCCCTGTTGGGTCCCTCTACCCAAGCTAAAGAAGTCTGAGTAACTCCCATTAACCTTGACAAAGGCCCTCGAGCCACAACACAATGCTTGGTCTGCACCCCTCTCCAAACCCCATCTTTTCCAGGACCTTGAACATGAATCCTCAAATCACCTGGTCAAAGAGCCCACGTGAAAGCATCTCCCCAGCTTTCAAAGAAAGTCTTTGGGAGATGCACCACTCGTCTGTGGTCCTCTTCCCACCCAAGGATGTAACCTTGCCTCAGTCTAGTGACATAATTAAGATGGCAAAAATTAAAATACGTTAAAGAAGCAACTCAAAGGGGAGGAGGGAGGGTTGTGAGGACTGATTCCTGCTGTCCCCGGAGAACACCTGTCACAGGTGAGTAATTACACTTTCTCCAGGAACAAGCAGGAAGTCAGTCCTCACATATGGGACTCCCCAGCTTCAGGCTACCGAGAACCTGTACAAAACACCACAGGTGACCTGAGAAGGTGAGCTATGAGCTGCAGCAGTTGAGTCCTAACTCAGAGATTCTTGCAAGACCCAAGTGTCCGGTGGGGAACCAGCACTCTGGCAGCCTGAACACAGAAGGGTCGGAGGGCAGGAGTTGCCTACACCCCGAAGAGATTATGGAGTACGGCCTGGCCAAAGGCGCTGTCCCATCGGGACTCCGTCTACAGGAAGTAGTGAGCTGTAAAGGTATGGACCGATGACCAGGTGGTGGCCTGTCAGATTTCCGTCACAGGTACGAAATGCAAATTTGCCACAGAGGTAGCCATGGCCCTGACATGGTGCGCCATGACCCGGTGGTCCAGTGAGATCCCAGCCTACTCATAGGCGAGGGCAATGCAATCCCACCACCCAAATGGACAGAGTTCCCTTGGTCACTGGAAACCTCAGTTGGGTGGGATCATAGGATATAAAAGGACGGTACATAGTGATGTACAATGGAAAGGATTGGGCTCGGCAAGCCAGCATCGAGCCCTGGAAGCATTTTCGGCCAAGGGCATCTAGGGTCTGGGCTTTCCTATTGGGGGCCACCAAGGAATGAGTCTTTTGGCTCTTGAATCCCCGCATGTCCAACTCGATGACCACAAAGTTGTGTGGGAGTTGGGTTTTCTGGAATCCCAGGCTTCGACGGATTCGGTACATGGAGTCGAGCTGCATCTCACTATGGGCACCGATGTGGGTGTCTCCCACATATGGAGGAGGAGCTAACAAGGATCGGAGGGACGGGTATTGTGAGGGCTTCTTTCAGAAGGGTTTCATACTGGAGAATCTCAAGTTCCTTCATGCGGGGTTCCTCTTCTGTCTCGGTCTGAAATATGAGCGCCTTTGCCATGTATCGCACAAAGTCGAGGAAGTTAATGCCCACGGGTGGGGAACGGTGCCGGGACAGCGATGGAGACAGGTCCAAGGGGACATCTCAATGTCTCCATGTGTCTGGGGACACCTCGTCCTCGGTTTCCCAGTCTGACTTGAAGTCAGAGGAAGAATCCAAGGCTCCACGGCTCCCACAATCGAGGCCCGAGCCCGAAGGCCCATGACCCCCCAGAGAACCTGCGGTCTGAGCCCCATGTACTCACTGGAGAAGACCGGTATCTCAAGGAACAGGACTGTGACCTCATGACCATCTCTCGAGGCTGATGGCACTCAAGGATTGGCTCGATGTCCAGTGAAGCCCTCGATGTCGAGGGTCTGGCCATTGGGGCGGATGAACCGGAGGAACTGGATATCAGCTGCTGGGCAAGGAGGGCAGAGATACTGTGCTCCAAGGCTACCATCCTGGTCTCAATGCTAGTTGGCTCTGCAGCCTTCAACGCGGGCAACGATGGCTTCGGGCTCAACATCTGTCCCATCGAGGGAGCGTACTTGACCAAGATGGCCTCGGGGGTCCGAAGCCAGTCACACGATGCCGACTCCTCCTTCCGGGCAAGCTTGTGAGGCCGCTCCCGCTATGACCCTAACCCCTTAGACTCACGCCAGGGACTGCGGGGCCTGATGTGGCATTTACCCACTTTTCAAAACCCATCCTCCAAGGTGGCCTTCGAGGATTTCAAGCTTTTTTTGCGTTCAATCTCCGAGGATTTCCTCTTGGAGGGCTCGTGGCCGCGGGACTCGAAGGTGGAGCAAGCATCGCAGGACACAGAGGTACCAGAGGAGGCCCTGGAGCGTGGTGTCACCAGGGATTCCAGCGCAGAGTTGGATTTATGAAGAATTTTTCCTGCTGCAACTGACGGCTCTTGACAGCCTTTGCAGACATGGACTTGCAACTGTCGCTGTCCAAGTTGTCATGTTCCGTTCTGAGACAACTTAGGCATCAGTCATGTGGGTAGGTAAGGAACATCATCTTACTGCACCGATCACATTTTTGAAGCCGCTGGAGGCCATGAGGAAAAATTGGGCCCTGCTACCCGGGTGAGGGTCCAAGGCCTACCGGCCAAAAAAGGCACAATGCGCCAGTCGTGGGAAACCTCGAGAAAATTAAGGTAATGGAACCCAAGGAGCGATTCCCAGGAGAGCTGGCTTGGGTGCGGGAAGAGGAACTGGTACGCATACCAGAAGATAACTTTAAAACAAGAAAGACAGTTTTTCTGGGGAAATGGGATAGACGTCCGGGGGGCTCTGCGGAAAAAAGAAGACTGAGGCAAGATGGCATCCTTGGACAGGAAGGGGACCATGCATGCATGGTGCATCTCCCAAAGGCTTTCTTTGAAAGCTGGAGAGATGATTCTGCGTAGGCTCTGTCGGCACTGACATCACCCATATGTGAGGACTGATTTCCTGCTTGTTCTCAGAGAAAGCGTAGTTACTCACCTATAACAGGTGTTCTCCGGGAAAAGCAGGAATTAGTCCTCACATAAGGATGACGTTGGTGCTGACGGAACCGGCACGAAAGCATCTCCCCAGCTTTCAAAGAAAGCCTTTGGGAGACGCACCATACATGCGTGGTCCACGTCCCACTCAAGGGTGCCATTTTGCCTCAGTCAAATGACATAGCTAAGACGGCAAAAATAAAATATGGTAAAGAAGCAACTCCAAGGAGAGGAGGGAGGGCTGTGAGGATAGATTCCTGCTGTACATGGAGAACACCTGTTACAGGTGAGTAACTATGCTTTCTCTGGGAACAAGCAGGAAGTCAGTTCTCACATATGGGACTCCCCAGCTACAGGCTACCGAGAACCATTAAAAATGTCACGGCGACCTATAAGGGTGAGCCATGATCAGCAGCAGCTGAATCCCTATAGAGATTCTTGCAAGATCCAGGTGTCCAGCCGGGGAACAGCACTTCAGTAGCATGAACACAGAAGGGTTGGAAGGCAGGAGTTGCCTACACCCTGAAGAGATTGTGGAGTACGGGCTGGCTGAAGGCACTGTCCCATCGGGACTCCCTCTCCAGGCAATAGTGAGTTGCGAAGGTATGGACCAATGAATAGGTGGCAGCCGGCAAATTTCCATCATGGGGACGGAACACAGATTTGCCACGGAAGTAACTATGGCCCTGATATGGTGCGCCGTGATCCTCTGCCCAGTGAGATCCCTGCCTGCTCGTAGGCAAGGGTAATGCAGTCTGCCACCCAAGTGGACAGAGTTTGCTTAGCCATTGGGAACTCCAGGCAGCTGGGGTCATAGGATATGAGAAGTTGTTGTGCTTTGCAGTGACCCTCAGTCCGTTGCAGATAAAAGAACAGGGCTCTCTTACAGATTGTGGTGAACGGTCTTCATCCTATCGGCATGAGGCCTCGGAAAGAAGATGGGGAGTACCACTTCCTGGTTGAAATAGAATGAGGATACCACGTTTGGCAGAACCTTGTGTAGGGTGGTTCCACCATCAAAGCCTGGAGCTCACTGACTCTGCATGCTGATGAGAGTGTTACCAGGAAGGTGACCTTCAAGGACAGATACCGGAGTTCGCAGGTAGCCTGAGGCTCAAACGGAGGCTTAGTGAGCAGCGAGAGCACCACATTGAGATCCCACTCCACTGCTGGAAGGCAGACGGGGCGTTTGGATAACATGAGGCATTGCAGGAATCGAAACACAAGAGGCTAGCCAAGAGGGGGTTTCCCTCAACGGAATGGTGATGAGCTGCAATGGCGCTCAGGTGTACTCTGACCTAAAAGAACTTCAGTCCCACCTGCAATAGGTGAAGCAGGTACTGGAGTATCACTTTATTGAACTGTGAACGGGTTTCCCCGCCTTTCTGCGCACCACACCGAAAATCGGCATCACTTGAAGGCGTACGCTCTTCTTGTGGAGGCCTTAAGAGAGACCAGAAGAATCTCTTCCATGTCCTGTGGGAGGCTGAAGAGGGCTAATGCTACCCCTTTCAGCAGTCAAGCAACGAGTGAGAGGGACCCCAAGTTGGGGTGTAGAAGAGAGCCCTGCTCCTGTGAAAGTAGCCCGGGGGAATCAGCGGTGACGCCGATAAGTAGAGGAGCAGTGGGAACCATGGTTGCCTGGGTCACCGAGGGGCTATCAGCATTAGTGATGCTCTGTCATGCTGGACCTTGAATAGTGTGTCTTGGCTACTAGAGGAGTCGGTGGGAAGGCGTGCAGGAGACCTTCCGTCCACAGGATGAGGAACGCATCTGGCAGGAGCAGAATCGTGGCAACTGTGTGTTGTCCGGACTGGCGAACAGGTCCATTGAGGGGATGCCCCCGAGACGAAACAGCCATGAGGTTACTACTGGATCCAGGCGCCACTCGTGCAGCTGGAGGACTCTGCTCAGTTTGTCCACCAGAGCATTGTCCTGGCCCAGGAGGTACACCGACCTTAGGAGCATCCTTCTGCTTGCAGCATAGGAACAGAGGACTACCGCCTCCTGGCAGAGAGGGTATGATCCTGTTCGCCCTGTTTGTTCACGCAGAATATTGCAACCTGATTGTTGTTCAGGATCAGCACAGAGTGGTGCTGGAGCTGGTGGCGGAAGGCTCGGAGAGCTAGGTATATTGCCTGGAGCTCTAGCAAGTTGATTTGAATCCAAGATTCCCTCTGGGACCAACAGCCTTGTGTCTAGAGGCTCCCACAATGCGCTCCCCAGCCCATTAGAAAGGCATCCGTGGTGAGGACCTTCCGGGGGTTGGGTGTCTGGAAGAGCATCCTGGCCTGAAGATGACGTGGAATCTGCCACCATCCGAGGGAGTCTGCCAGCTGACGGGTCACTTTCATTCTGTCCCTGAGCCTGCCTGCCTGTGGCTTGTATCCACTGAGAGCGGCGGCACCACTGCGCTGCCCTCATGTGCAGGCAGGCATATGGGGTCACATGGACAATGGAGGTCAAGTGTCCCAACAGGTGGAGTAGGAGCCGGGCAGGTATCATCCAGCATCTGTGTATCTCTGCTGCTAACTCCCTGGGGCATTTTGACCTCTCCTGAGGGAGGAAGGTTTTTGCCTGCAGGGTATCTGGTTGTACTCCTATAAACTCTAGGCGGTGGGCCAGAGTGAGGTGGGACTTGGGGTAGTTTATGATGAACCCCAGGTGCTGTAGGATGTTGATAGTGTGCCTGGTGGTGCATTTTGCAACTGCAGCAGTGTCCCCCTTTATGAGCCAGTCATCCAGATAAGGGAAGAAGAGAGCCCCTTGAAGCTGGAGGTAGGCTGCGACCACCGCGAGGCACTTTGTGAAGACCCTTGGTGACAAGGCCAGATCGAAGGGCAGAACCTTGCATTGGTAGTGCTGTCCCCCCCACCATGAACCTGAGGTATTTTCCATGGCTGAGATAAATTAGGATGTGAGTGTAGGCATCCTTTAGGTCTAAGGAGCATAGCCAATCTCCCTGGCTAGAGGAATGGCAGTAGTGTCCCAATGGAGAGCATTTTGAACTTCTCCCTGACCAGAAACCTGTTGAGCTCTCGCAGGTCCAGGATAGACCTGAGGCCTCCTGTCCTCTTGGAGATGAGGAAATATCTGCAGTAGAAGCCTGTGCTCCAGAGATGTTTCGGCACTGGCTCCACTGCTTTGTCATTGATTAGGCCTGCTAGCTCGGCGAGGAGCAGGGTCTGCTGAAAGAGAGGCCTGGTGGATTCTCCTGAGAAGTACAAGGGTAGCTCCTGCTATAGGTGGAGGTAGCCCTCCCTGACCACTTGTAGCACCCAGGTATCGGTGGTGATGGGCTGCCCACTTGTAGGCAAAATAGGGCTAGGCGCCCTCCTGTGAGCAGCAGGAGACCCCCCTGGAAGTGGGGAGGTCACGCCCTGGCAGTTAAAAGCTTCCCCCAGGCTGGGCTGGAGCTGGCACCTGGGACTTCGGGGCCTTTTGTTTTCTGGGACCATGTCCCTAGCCTTTTTGTGGCTGGCCTAGTTGAGGGGCCGGGAAGTCCTGGATATGCTGTGTACCACTAAAGACCCCTTTCTTCCCCAGGCCTTTCCTTCCAGGGTTGCAGAGCCTGGATCTTGTCATGAACTAAGTTTCTATCTCTGCTGCCTCATCCGCCATGGGCTTCCTGCATAGGTTCTCTCCTATGCAGCGGACATCAATCCGTTTGTCCTGCACCCAGTGCTCCAGGTTGGACGACTGCAGCCATGCTTGGTGACATGCTCTGATGCCTGTGGCAGCCACCCTGGCTGATGACTTGAAGCCATCATAGGCTGCTCGGTAGAAAAACTTTGAGCAATGTTTTACCGCCAAGGTCAGGGTCTTAAACCTCTGTAGGGGTTCCCCATTGAGGCCTGCCGAGAATCTACTAAACTCCTTTGACAGTTCCTTCAGGTACATGCCGATAAAGAGCTAGTAGGACTGGATCTGGCACGTTAGCATTGAGCCTTGAAAGGCCTTCCAGCGAGGACATTGAAGGTTTGGGCCTCCCTGCCGGTTGGCACTGATGAATGAGTATTTTGGCTTTTAAGTCAGCACATGGCCAACTCCATAACTATGGAGCTGTGGGGAAACTGGTTTATTTGGAACCCATGATTTCGGCGTACCTGGTACATGGCATCGAGGTGCCTACTAACGACTGGTACTGATGCCGGTGTTGCCAACATCCGGAGGAGGCAGCAATTGAGGATAGGGGGCACCAGGACAACATGGGCTTCCCTTTGGGGGTGCCTTGTATTGGAGTATTTCCGATTCCTCGGTGCGTGGGTCCTCCTTGGCCTCAGTCTCGATTAGTGAGAGCCTTGGCCATGTCCCGCACAAAATCAAGGAACGTGATTGTCCTCGGGCGAAATGGGTCTGAGGGACCCATCTCTGTGTTGCCTCGTGTCTGGGGACTCTTCGTCATCAGTCTCCCATTCAGACTCGAAGTATGACTATGAGTCCCAGCGGTCCGCGACCTCTAGAGGATCAGCGAGTCTGAGCCATGGGCGCTCGCCAGGGAGGACCGGTGTCCTGAGGAATAGGACTGGGACCTCGTCCAGGGCTGGGAGCTCTCTCGAGGTCAGTGGCACTTGAGGACCGGCTCAACGTCTGGGAAGCCCTCGATGTCAAGGGTCCTGTCATCAGGGTGGATGAACCGAATGAGCCGGACATGAACATCTGCTGCATGGCCACTAGGGCAGATATACTGCTCTCTAGGGCCGTCATTCTGGTTTCCATACCAGTTGGCTCTGCAGCTTTCGACTTCGGGCCAGACATCAGTACTGTCGAGGGGGGGAGTCCTTGATAAGGGTGTCCTCAGAGGTCCGAGGGCGGTTGGCAGGTGCAGACTACTTCTTGCGGGGCAGCTTAGAAGTGCGCTCCTTCCCCAACTCATTGGACTCATGCCTGGGACTGCGAGTCCTGGGGTAAGATTTCCCCTTCTTCACGGGTTCTTCCGCCGAAATGGTCTTCGTGGGTTTCCTCTTCTTGTGCTCCACCTCCGGGGATTTCTGCTTGGAGTAACTGTGGCCGCAGGACTCCGAAGAGGCTCTGGCTTCGCAGGACACTGAGATATCATAGAAACATAGAAAAATGACAACAGAAAAAGACCACATGGCCTATCTAGTCTGTCCTTCCATAACAACTACAACAGTCCCCTTTTTTCCTTTAGAGATCCTCTGTGTTTATTCCATGCTTTTTTGAATTCAGATACTGTCCTCATCTCTACCACCTCCACTGCGAGACGCTTCCATGGATCCACCACTCTTTCCGTAAAGAAATATTTCCATGTATCACTCCTGAATCTATCCCCTTTCATACTCATCCCATGTCCCCTTGTAGCAGAACTTGCTTTCAATTGAAAGAGTCTCTCCCCCTGTGCATTTATGCCAAGGAGGTATTTAAACGTCCCACTCATATCACCTCTATCCTGCCTTTCCTCTAAGGTGTACATATTAAGATCCTTTAAGTCTGTCCTCATATGCTTTATAATGAAGACCACTAACCATTTTAGTAGCCACCCTCTGTACTGACTCCATCCTGTTTATATCCTTTTGAAGGTACGGTCTCCAGAATTGCGCACAATACTCCAAATGAGGTCACACCAAAGACTTATACAGAGGTACTATCACCTCCTTTTTTCTGCTAGCCATTCCTCTCTGTATACACCCAAGCATCATTCTAGCTTTTGCTGTCGCCTTTTCTACTGTTTAGCTACTTTAAGATCATCAGACACAACCACGCCTAGGTCCCGCTCTTCTTTAGTGGACAAAAGTACTTCACCCCTTATACTTGAATTGTTGCAGCCCAAATGAATGGCAGCTTTTTAAGGTCTTTGAAGTTGGGGCTATGCTCCGGCCCGAGGAATCGGAGGCAGCAGTCGTGTGGGTCAGTGAGTGACATCACTTTGCCACACTAGTCATACATTTTGAAGCCACTGGAGGTCACCGGAAAAAAGGAGTCCCTGCCATCTGGCAGGGATCCAAGGCCTTTGGCTGAAATGGGGCACAAACACTAGTTGAGGAACACCTCGATAAAAAATAAGAAGAACAATAAGACTAACCTGAGGAGCAATGCCGAGGCAAGCTGGCTCGGGAGCGGGAAGGATCCGGTACGCAAACAGACAAAACTTAACCAAAAATCAGAATTTTTTTCTGGGGAAATTGATGGACTCCATGGAAAAAAAAAAAGAGACTGAGGCAAGATGGAACCCTTGGGCGGGACGTGGACCACACATGCGTGGTGAATCTCTCAAAAGCTTTCTTTGACAGCTGGGGAGAATCTTCCACATGGTTCCATCAGTGTCGACATCACTCATATGTGAGGACTATACTTCCTGCTTGTTCCTGGATAATAACCATGTTTTCTGCAGCCAACTGAGAGTCTATTCTTGCTTCTATAATTGTTTTCCCAATGTTCCTTGAAGAACCCTTCTAGGTAAAAAAACCTTTACCTTTCTTTCCTGTAAGCATATCATGCTTGATTTTGATATATGTTTCAGACTATTGTCTTGCTGAACTATCCAACTTTTCAGCATCAATTTCTTTACTGTGGGATATTAGCTTCTAGGATATGTTGATATTTAATTAAATCTATTCTTCCTTCCGCCCGCACAATATTTCCAGTTCAATTGGGTGCCACAAACCACTTAGGTTTGTGATAAGGAAGCTTATCATAGCTCAGGAAGGAGCTATAGAAAAGGTGAAGTGTCTCTGAACAAGCAACCTGTCAGTGCTGGTAGAAATGAGAAAACAGAATTTTGCCATAAAAGACTACCAGTCCCAGAATGCACCAGGTTTCCAACAGCCATGAGAGGAGCTGAAGTGAGAAAACGTGTGTTCAAAAGGGCTATGAGGTAATCCCCAAGCACTCATTGCAAAGGGCAGGGCTTGATTCAGCACAGCTGCGCTGTGCTAGGATGGAACACTCATCTCAAAGGGCAGGGCCTGATTCAGCACAGCTGCGCTGTGTTAAGGAGGAGCACTCATCCAAGCAGAATAAGAGTAGAGTTTATTCTACAGATGACCATCTTCATGATCACCTTGGATATCCAGAGAATTGTCCTCAGTATCCTGAGAATCAGCTTGAGTTTGATCATCAGTTTCATCTGAAGGATCATCAGAAGCAGAAGCCAAACCGGACGGACAGAGAGGGAAAGAGACCCTTTGGAAGAAGGAAGAGAAAAGCCTTTGAGAGGTCTAGAAGAGTCCAAAGCAGTACGTCTACTGGGAGGTATTCCAAGGGCCAGCATACACCATTGGACTGGGGAAAGCCAGAGGAATGGTGCTGCAGAGCTAGGAATCACCAGAGGCTACCTGTGAGGGAGACGGCTGCACATGGAAGGGACCCTAAGACCTGTGCCAGAAGGTATGTGAAGAGAGATCCAGTGTCCAGGGATCTGGATTGGAAGGCTGGACATAAGAACTGGACTACATACTGGCCAGGCTATATAGAGAGGAACTCTAGCAGCAATGGAAGCTCAGGTATGAACACTGATCTATGCCCTAGCTATAACCTTGAAAGACAGCAGGGAAACAAGTATTCTCCTGAAAATGCTCCATTGAGAGATTCATCTGTGCCAATCCATGATATTGAACCCATGCTTGTTGAACAAGGGGGAATAATAGCAGATGAGGATCCTGTTTATATGGACTGCTCTCTATCTAAACTCCGTTGGTAACTTTCTGTTATAAAGTACAGCAACCATCACAAAGAAATACAAATTTGTTCTTTAATCTACTCAGAAAAGCTCCTGAAGCAGGATTTGACCCACACAGTGGAAGGCAAGCCAGCTAAGGGGTTTCAGCTGGTGACTGCTAGCAATTAAGCCTTACCTAATTGCTTGTGAGCTAGGAGAGAATCATTTCTGAATTTATGTGGGAAGTAATCAGAAGTTAACCTGAAAAGAACAGTTTGTTTCTTGCTTTGTAGCTTTTCATTTGTTGTTTTCCTGATTTTCACTTTGTTTTTCCAAGTTAACACTGAAAGCAAGTTACCTAATTTATGTGCTACCAAGCATATCTGTGTTGGGAGAAATAACCCCATAAATAAATATCTTATTGGCTTTACCCAAGAGCACAAGCACAACTAAATTATTGTCAGCAGCTGTGTCTGGTGTGAATGAACTACATTGCCCACAATACCTTGCAAATCATATAGAAATATGCACTTGCCAAGAGTGTGAAGATTCTCACCCAGGCAGCCGTCTGACAGGTTGTATGTGCAGAATATGAATGCTTAAAATAATTAAATATATAAAATAGATTTGTCTCCAATGTTTAATGGTTGGCAAAGTTTTATTTTTTCTTTTTAATGCTTTTCCCTTTAAATATACTTTGTGCGATTTTGGTCATCAGTCCAATGCTGTTAGTTCCAAAATATTTCAGGCTTAAGAGCAAGCTCCTCTTTTGCGTACTTTAGTTTATGACTTTTGCAATTAGGCCTCAATTTTCCTTCTGACATATTCCCTATGTAGATCACCGATTTTTAAGCAATGCCATACTGTGGACAACTACTTTAGCATTAGCTAAACTTTTCAGCAGGTCATTTGCAGTCATTTGTGAGTTCTGCTTTGGAGATGACCAGGGTTTTGACCAGTTCTATCAGAATTTTCTTGGACTTCCAGATCTTAACTTGCTTTCAAAAGTTCTATGTTTTCCATTTCTTTACAATGTTTCCGACATTTGAAATTTCTAGCTGGAGCATTTAGAATTTTTTATAGTCTCCCTTTGCTTTGTAAGAGAGTAAATTATCTTAATTTTCAAATGCTCAGACAGTTGCTTAGAGCAGTTTCATGGTTACTGAAAGTAAACAAACAATCACAAACAGAGGTTCTAAAGGTTAGATTTTCTTTTTGTTAAACCGTTTTTACCTAACTGAAGGCCTAACAAGTCACAAAACCTTTTGGGCTTTAATTTAAACAATAAATTATCAACTGAAAGCTGTCCAAACTGTTGAAATAATAAAGTTAATACAGAAACTGCACACTGTTAAATCAGCAAATAATAGTAATGATGCATTAAAATATGAAGAAAAATATCTTTAAATTGGAACCATCTAGAAGAAGTGTCAGTTTCTGTTAAGGATTCATTTAAAAATAGTTTAGTGAGGCGTGCTTAACCTTCAGCACACAGCTGCAAATTTTCTGAATGAACCTTCTAACCTCTCTGCTAAGTCTTCAAACAGAACTCTAGGCCCTTCAAAAAACCCCTTCATAAACAAATGAAGCTTACTACCGATACCATACCCTTATTCTCACGCATGGCTGACTTCCAATGGTAGACCTGAAAAATGCATACATCTACTACCAATTCACCCGTCTTCCTGGAAATTCTTTCTTTCACTCTCCTCAGAGAACATTACTGGTTCAAAGTCCTGCCATTTGGCTTCTCCACCACTTCCAGAATCTTCAGACTATAGTGGCACATCTTCGCAAAGAGGGCATTTGTGTTTTCCATTTTATCTGGCTCATCATGGGAAGGACTGTTGAAAAAATGTCCTGTCTACTTCAGACAACCATATCCGTGCTTTGTCAACTCAATCAATACAGTTTATAGTTACCAATGTTGTAACTTCCACCTACAGAGCATTCCTACCTCTCAAAACAGTGGACATCATCTCCCTTGCATCCCAGGCCTGAATTTGTGTCATGACAACTTGATTTATGCTGTGGCTACTGGGTCACATGGCTACAGCTATACATGTTGTTCCTTCACCAAGCTCCACATGTATCAAAATTCAATGCCAATTGAAGCTCCAGTGGAAGCAGTTCACTCATTCGCCTTCATTTGAGCAAGTGCATTTCAGCAGTACTTTTTTCCTTAACTCGACACATAAAGGGAATTGGATTTAGCTCACGCCTTTACTCAGAAGTTCAAGGCAAGTTACATTCAGGTACAGTGGATATTCTTCTGTCCCCAGAGGGCGTACAATCTAAGTTTGTACCTGAGGTAATGGAGGGTTAAGTGACTTGCCTAAGATCACAAGGAATGTTTGAATGAGCACTTTGACAAGATGTGCTGAAGGTCCTTTACTAATATTAATAAGAATATTGTAAAAAATTAAATATTTATAACACTGGAGTATTGGTTCAATTGTCTATGCTTTTCCACTAAATGAAACTTTTTTTTAAATCTGATATATTGATTCTTTGATCAAGAGGTAGCAGAGTTCCACATTCTGACAGTTTCTTAACCCAACAGAAATGACCTGGTTCCTCCTTGCTTAATGATATAGAACATAGCTATTTGAAAGTCTGAATCAGAATAATTTGATTGGCCACCCAATCTTTGAAAACCTTTAGAATATTCAATATTGTTCACATTTCCAGGAAAATGATTTGGTAAAATTTATCTTGGGTGGACCACAATCTTCGAGTGTGTCCTTAACCCAGTTTGGATGCATCTGTTAGTACTTTTTGGTAAAGAGGAATTTCAAAGGGAAATCCTTTTGCCAAACCGGAATGGACAATCTACTAGACAAGAGAGTTCCCGAGTGGCATAATTACAGATATGACATCGTGGAACTGGTCTCATTTTCAGATGTGCCAAGGGCGTTACACACACTGTTGAGGCCATGTGGCCTAAGCTCTCAACATGTTCTATGCTGATGTCTGCTGATTCTTTTGAATTTCTTCCTCGATGGACACAAGGTTGGTGATCTTTTCATTTGGAAAGGCTTTTGCCCAGTAATGTCTAGCAGAATGCCTATGAATTCCAATTGAGTTGATGGGCTTAAACCGGACTTGGGATAATTTATGACAAACCCTAGCAACTCTAGCACCTGGAAGGTTATGCATACAGATTCTTGAGTTCCTTTCTGAAATGTGCTCCTGATTAGCCAATCGTCCAAACAGCGAAACATGTACATCCCCCCTTCTAAATAGATATGCTGTGTCTATGGCAAGGCACTTTGTGAAGATGCATGGAGCTGATGCAAGACAACTTATAAATAAATTGAGCACCCTAGGGATGGACCCTAAAGTGACTGACTGGGTTGGAAATTGGTTGAGTGCGAGGAGACAAAATGGAGCTCACTCTGAGGAGAAAGATGTTACCAGTGGTGTGCCGCAGTGATTTGTCTTTGGTCCAATTCTTTTTGACAACTTTGTTAGTGATACTGCGGAAGGGCTGTCGGGTAAGGTTTGCCTCTTTGCGAATGATACCAAAATCTGCAATAGATGAGACACCAAGGAAGGAGTAGATAACATGAAGAAGGATCTAGCTAAGCTTGAAGAACGGTCAATAATTTGGCAGCTGAGATTTAATGCTAAAAAAATGCAGGGTCATGCATTTGGGCTGCAAAAATCCAAGGGAGTGTACAGTGTAGGGGGTGAAGTACTTCTGTCCACGAAAGAAGAGCGAGACCTGGGCGTGATTGTTTCCGATAACCTTAAAGTGCCTAAACAGGTAGCAAAGGCAATGGCAAAAGCCAGAAGGATGCTTGGATGTACAGGGAGAGGAACGGCCAGCAGAAAAAAGGAGGTGCCTCTATATAAGTCGCTGGGGCGACCTCTTTTGGAGTATTGTGTACAATTCTGGAGACTACATCTTCAAAAGGATATAAACAGGATGGAGTCCGTGCAGAGGGTGGCTACTAAAATGAACAGTGATCTTTGTTACAGACCATACGGGGACAGACTTAAAGGTCTTAATATGTATATGTCAGAAGAAAGGTGGGATAGAGGAGATATGATAGAGACATCTAAATACCTCCAAGGCATAAATGCACATGAGGAGAGCCTCTTGATTGAAAAATAAGCTCTGCAATGAGAAGGCATAGGATGAGGGTGAAAGGGGATAGACTCAGGAGTAATATGCAGAAATATTTATGGAAAGAGTGTTAGATGTGTGGAATAGTCTCCCAGAGAAGGTAGTGGAGACAGGACAGTATCTGAATTCAAGAAAGCATGGAACAAACACAGAAGATTTCTAAAGGAAAAGGGACTATAGTATTTGATACGGAAGGGCAGACTAGATAGGCCATATGGCCTTTTTCTGCCAAAATGTTTCTGTGTTTCTAAGACTAAATGGCAGTACATTGGACTGGTAATACGGTTTCCCTATTATAAATCTGAGATATTTCTTGTAACTGGGAAGTGCAAGTATCTTTCAAGTCCAGAGACCATAAGCAGTTTCCTTTTTAGTGATAAGAAATAAGGGTGCCCAGGGTAATCATTCTGAATGTTTCCTTAGGAGCTGTTTGTTCAGAGCCCTTAGGTCTAGGATTGAACAAAATCTCCCCCTCTTCTTTATGATCAGGAAATACCTGGAGAAGAATCCCTTCCCTTCTTCCTCTGATGGAACAGGTTTGATTGCATTCACCTCCAGAAGAGAAGCGATCTCATTTGACAGTATCTCCTGATGCTGAGAGTCTGTCCATGTTGCTCTTGGTGGGCAATCTGGTAAAATGGAGTCCACTGAAGATTGGGAACAACATGGATAGCTGGTGACCCTTCATCAAGCTCCACATGTATCAAATTTAATGGCAAATGAAGTTCCAGTGGAAGCAATTCACTCACTCTCTTTCTTCCAACTTCATTATTTGCTATTTACGTCTCTGGTATCTGCACAAACTCAACCTGATGGTAAGGCATAATCAGATGGTGAAATTAGGTCTTATCTGCTAATTTTCTTTCCTCGAGTCCCTCCAGTCCAGTTCAGTCCAGACATGTGGGTTATGCTCGCCTGCCAGCAGATGGAGACTAAGAACCACTGGTTTGATTTTGACCTCACAGTATAAAGGATCCTGTGCTGCCTCGATCTCACCAATATTTCTGTAACAAAGCAGACTCTGCAACTAGAGAATATTAAAACACTTTGAAAACATACGAAAATTTCTCCTCATATACTCACTGCAACTGCTTCTCTGCCCCCAAGGAGCTTCAGGAAGAGCAGAGATAATGAATGCTCCCAGGACCAATAACCCAAAAACCCATGTACTAGCACAGATGTGGAAACCATTGGGAGTCTAAAATGAATGAGATGAATACGCCAGAGAACCGCTCACAGCCTCAGCACACTTTCCAATGAATAAGGTCAGGAACTACACCAGGAATAGATGGGTTCTGGATTGGACTGGAGGAACTCAAGTAAAGAAAGTAGCAGGGTAAGGCCTAATTTCACCTTTCTCATCGTCCCTCCAGTCCAGTCCAGTCCAGATGCGTGGGATATAACAAAGCAGTACCCATACCTGGCAGGAAAAAAGACTTTCCCGGCTGTAAGAGTACCAGTGTATATACCACTGGGTAGCAGCCTTGCAACGGCAGAAAATGGTGAAGGCTATACCAACAATCTAGATACTGCAGTCGAGTACAGGCCTTCCCTGGGAGTAGCCAACATGACATTTGACAGAAGAGTCTAGTTCCACGTGTCTTGTGCCACGCAATGTCAGGAAGAAAATATGCAGATGTACCCCCGATTCAGGTTCTGCTTATACTCCCGATCCAGGAGCTGCTGAGGAGACCGTGTCTCTCTGGCAGTAGCCACCACAACTTGCATCAGAAGAACACGTTCTCTGTGACTGGAGAACCAATACACCTTGGAGACTACTGGAACCCAGCTTAAGAAGGGATGCATACCTGAAACACCCCTGTGTCCAGTAATACACGAGATCAAACAGTGGGTATCCAAAACATAAAGCAGCTGAGAAGCAAGGCGAGCAAGTAGGCCATGCGGAGCAAAGGAAGGGACAGAAATGGAATAGAAAGAAGCAACCATCCACCGCACTACTACAGGGAAGAGTGTTCAATGCCCTAACCATCTTCAAAAGAATAGTCCAACCTGAGCACACCAAGCCACTCAGGGAAACTGGAATATCCTGTGACCCTGAAACCGACACACCAGGAAGAAGTCGTCAAGACCAGCAAATTAACTAGGGAACGACACCAAAAGACGCCCCAACAGAGATGTTGAGCCAATCAAGAACCTGCATGGGCCAAATAAACCTGTTTTTTTGTTTGTTTTGTTTTACACCAATGTAGGGCTCAATCCAATATCCCTAGGATAGACGACGATCCCCCTGTCATTAACTAGCAAACATATGACAGACACTAGGCATTAAACCGGGCAAACCAAGGGCTACCCCAGACTGAACTGACTGCCAGACACGCAAGACAGGACAGCAACCCTCTTGGCTCACCAAAAAGAGCAACCGCCCCTCAATTGCAATGCCTTCAGCTCATCCAGAACACTGTCACCTGCCTCATCACCAACTCCACTCCATTCAATCATGTCACCCCTCTCCTCCTTGACCTTCATTGGCTCTCTATCAAAGTCAGGTTCGTTTACAAACTACTCATCATCACCCACAGGGTCATTCACACTTGTACACCCCAATACCTTGCTGATCTCATTCGCCTCCAGCCTACTCCCCGTCTCTTCCGTTCTGCACACAGTAACCGCCTTTTTCTTCCATCCCCATCACAGGCCCACCTCGAAACTCACTCGCCACTCAGCCTTCTTCCTCAGTCCTGCCCTCTGGAACTCGCTCCCGCACTCCCTTTGTACAGAACCTTCCTTCCCCCGGTTTAAAGCCCTTCTTAAGACCCACCTTGTCTGCCAGGCCTTTGACATTCAGACTACATCATCCACTTAGACCATCACTCTCTCCTCCCTCCACATTCATTAGGCTTGTTATGTTTGATGTCTTCCTTAGTTGTCTTTCCTATTTTTCTTTCTTTCCCCTATGGCTGCCCTTTCCTATCAATTAATGGTGCTCCTTTCTTCCTTTTCTTTTCTGGCAGCCTATATTTTATTGTACACCGCCCTGATGCCTAAGCATGGGCGGTATATCAAGCCTTACAAATAAAGATAAAAGATACACACATATAAGGATTTGCGGCTGAAGGAAACTGGGACATCCCCAGGCAACTAACTCCTACTCCAGACTGAGACCCCAAGGGACACCAAATATGACACCAAGGACATATGTCATGCCTAGTCCACTATGACCAACACCAGTAGGCATCTAAATTCCGAAGACCCCATCCACAGAATTCATCAGGGGAAATGTGACACAGCGGCTTGGATCTGAAAGAGATTCTCAAGACCTGCTGCCTGAATGGAACTGTTAGAAGAAGACAGCAGCATGAAGTGTCTCACTCTTCTAGGCTGATCTCACTAAAACTTGTCACTGACACGGCCAAGATATTAGTACACCCGAACTCTGACAGCCTTGATTGCAGCCACCAACCCTACCCAGACCAGCGACCTGTGAATTTGATCCTCTAAGCGTCCGGCTCTAAAGAGTCATGGATACGCATGAACCCAGGGCTCTCTAAAAACAGATGCTACTCCACCAAAAACTGAAACAACTGGAAGGTAACTAACCTTATGAAACCAACCTGCCTCCGAAGTAATGAAAGCTCCAGCCTCAATGAGGAAGGAATTGGTTTCCACTTTATAGGACCAGAAACTCTACAACCATGTGTCCCTCTTATTCCACTTGGGAGCACAACAAGACTTGACATCTTCATATCCCTGAGTTCTCCACCCAAGGAAACCTGGAGTGAGACCTGAAAACCCTATTCACCACTTTCCAGATTCTAGGTGAGAAGCTATCACTGTCTTGCCTCCCCTCCCCCCTCCCCTTTTACTATCCTTCTTTCTTCTCATGTTTTTTCTTTTTTTTTTTCTGCTGACCAACAGTCTGGAAGAACTGAGGATCACCCTTTTAGGATATAAGGGCAGGCAAGCCACCAACCTCCTGCCTTATCATAAAGGAAACCTCATAAGAGCTCTTTAATGTATCGGAACTCCCAAATTGACCTGCTGCCCAGAAGATGACTGTAATCGTTGTCCAACAAACATCGCAACGGAAAACAAGAACAGACTGAAACAAACTAAAATACACGACTACCTACGCCTAGACCAAAAGGATTAAAGAAAGGAAGCCAGACTGCAGCTTGATGGCAATACTATCCTTACAGACCCAGGCAAAGAACTGGAAGATCTAGCCCTTCAGTAATAAAGCCAAATTCAGGCAGACAAAATTCTTGACTGCTGGAAGAAAGGAGCCAATTTGATTCTTCATTTTTTTTTAAACTTGTACTAAAAACTATACAGGTCCTTCAAAACGAACCTAAGGTCTCATCACCCACCTTGAAGGCAGAAGACCAACTAAACACCCCAGCCAAGACAACTGCTGAGAATGGGACTCTTCACAGAACCAGGACTGATCGATAGAGACCAATCCTGCCTCATCTGCCCTCTATCCAGCTGCATCTGCCAAGGAAGATGCAGCATACCGTACCTACTGAGAATGAAGCATGACTATGCTAAGAGATGTGATGATTCTTCCGTGGAACACTTCACTGAATCGTATTTTGTTTTTTAAATTAGCTCAATGGACACCATGCCCAGGAGCCATGCAGACCCTTGACAATCCAGCCAGCCACGGATACTCACCAAAGTGCAGCCGAAGTGACTAGCCAGATCCAAAAAGAAGAAATGCCCTAGCATGCAAGGCAAATTGAAGATACAACCCCTGAGCTACCAGCCCCTCGGATACAGCTGTAATGGAGGCTACCCTTCCATCTCTTGACACAACCCCCGATGGAGAAAAGGCTATCACACCTGTCCAGCAAGGTGACCATGCTATAGGGCATCCCTGTTGCTCCATGCAGGCTCACTGTCCACCACACACATGCTTAGGGAAGTATCCACTCTCGGCCAGGTTTAAGATATGATTCCAAGTCCACAGAGCTGTACAGCTAGACTCAACGAGACTGCAAGCCCCTCACTGACATGTACACCGCTCAACATTAGTTAACCTTATTCAATCCTGAGACTGCCAATTTTTTTATTTATATTACAACAGAAAACAAGCTCTGCTGAGCTGGGAAGGTAGCCTACCTATCTTAATATAGCAATGCGTACACCTTGCAGATCTATACCCATGATCAGCAGCAAAAAATCAAGGTTTTGACCCAAAAATGCCAACAAAGGTCGATACAATATAAACTGGCTCATTCCTGAGAAAAGACCATTCCAATCCCACAGGATCCTCCAAGAAAAAAGCGTATTTACTCACCTATAGCAGGTGTTCTCTGTGAACAGCAGGAATAAGTCCTCACGTATGGGTGACATCACCAACAGAGCCCAGCAAGGAAGCTTTTAGGAGGCACACTGGGCATGCGCGCCTGCTTTCTCGCCTGCCAGGGTGCCATCTTCTCCAGTCCACTAACATAGCAGGAGCCAAAAAGGCAACTCCTCAGGAGGTGGGAAGACTTCTTCCTGCTGTTCACGAAGAACACTTGCTACAGATGAGTAACTACTCTTTTTCTGTGAACAAGCAGGAAATAAGTCCTCATGTAAGGGACTCCCAAGCTACTGGAACCCAAGGATATCAACAGCAAAACAGGGGTAACCAAATGGAGAAACCAGTAAGAACAGCAAGGTAGTCCCCTGAGGGACTCATCTGATTCAGCATGTTCAGCAGACATTTACCTGAGAGGTTTTACCAGGTAGCCTGGATGGAGAGAAGGGCCAATGGGCAGGAGTCGACTCTAAAACCCAAAGAGATGCCGTAGCATGGCCTGGCCAAAATTGTTGTCCCATCGGGAATCCCCATCCAGACAGTAATGGGCTGCAAAGGTGTGGACTGAAGCTCACGTAGCAGCCCTGCAGATTTCCTCTGCAGAAACAAAGCAGAGTTTGGCCACCAATGCAGCCATAGCTCGGACACTGTGAACCGTGACATAACCTTCAAGGCTCAACCCAGCCTGGGAATAAGCATAAGCAATGCAGTCCACTAGACAGATGGATAGCATGCGATTCAAGTGAGCGGTGCCCAGCTTACTGGGATCGAAGGAAACAAACAGCTGGGTGGACCAGCCATGTGCCATCATGCTAAAGCCTGCTTGTAGTCCAAGATATGCAATAACGCTTGACCCTGATTAGCAAGAGACCAGGGGAAGAAAATCGGCAAGCCTGACTGGTTAAGGTGGAATGCAGAGACCACCTTCAGCAGAAAGCAGGGGTGTGTGCGGAGAACCACCCTGTTCTGGTGAAACCTGGTGTAAGGCGGGTGAGCCACCAAGGCTTGGAGTCCACTGATGCGTTGGGCTTACGTAACTGCAACCAGAAAGAGAACCTTCCATGTCAGGAATTTCAGAGGACATGAGACCAGCGGCTCGAACGGAGCCTGCATCAGCTGGGCGAGTACCACGTTGAGATCCCAAGCCATCATAGGGGGCTTGAGCGGAGGCTTTGAGAGGAACAGGCCCCACATGAAGCAAGCCATGAGAGGCTGGGCCGAAATGGGCTTTCCCCTAGAGCCACGATGGTACACCCCATCATGCTTAAGTGAATGCACATCGAATTTGACTTCAAGCCCAAGTCCGAGTCCGAGAGGTGCAGGAGGTACTCCAGCAGTTGGTCCACAGTGCAAGAGAAGGGGTCCAGCGCCATACCCGTGCACCAGGTAGCAAACCTTCGCCTATTCAGCGCATAAGCCTTGCACGTAGAATCCTTGTAGGATGCCAACAGGATGTTCATAAAATGATGTTACTCACCTATAACAGGTGTTCTCCAGGGACAGCAGGAATCAGTCCTCACATATGGGTGATGTCGGCACAGACAGAGCCTGTGTGGAAGTATCTCCCCAGCTTTCAAAGAAAGCCTTTGGGTGATGCACCACGCATGCGTGGTCCCCTTCCCGCCCAAGGGTGCCAAGTTGCCTCAGTCTAATGACATAGCTAAGATGGCAAAGTGTAGTTACTCACCTGTAAGGTGATCTCCAGGGACAGCAGGAATCAGTCCTCACTTATGGGTGACATCAGCACCGACAGAGCCCACGCATCGGTGCTTTCAAAGAAAGCCTTTAGGATTGCTGCCACGCATGCATGGTCCTCTTCCCGCCCAAAAGTGCCATCTTGCTCAGTCAGGTCCCCTAGCTATAGCCCTACTAAGCAGACAGCAAGGGAAGGATAAAAACAGCAACTCTTCAGGGGAGGTGAGAGGGTAGTGAGGACTGATTCCTGCTGTCCCTGAAGAACACCTGTTACAGGTGAGCAACTACGCTTTCTCCAGGAACAAGCAGGAAGCGAGTCCTCACTTATGGGACTCCCCAGCTTCAGGCTACTGAGCCTGTAACACAAAACGCTTCCGCGAGGCCGTGAGCAGAAGTCGATGCCCGAAGGAGCCCAAGTCTTCAGGTCCCCAGGGTGAAGTTCTCAGTAGTCGTCGGAGGGCAGGAGTTGCTTATACCCCGAACAGATTACAAAGTACAGCCTGGCTGAAGGCGCTGTCCCGACGGAACTCCCTCTCCAGGCAGAAGTGGGCAGCGAATGTGTTCGCTGAAGACCAGGTCGCAGCCCAGCAACAGTCTGTTGGAGGCACTGAGCGCAGCGAAGTCACTAACGCCGCCTTGGCTCAGACTCCGTGTGCGGTGACATGCCGATCCAGTGGGGCGCCCGCCTTTGCTTGGGCTAAGGCAATGCAGTCCGCCACCCAGACAGAGATGGTGCACTTGGTGACTGCCTGCCCTAGGCGATTGGGGTCGTAGGCAACAAAGAGCCGGTCGGACTTGCGATGAACCTGGGTACGCTGCAAGTAGAAGGCAAAAGCCCTCTTGCAGTCGGGTGTATGCAACACCGCCGATGCCTAGTCGGCATGCAGTCTCGGAAAGAAGGTCAGCAGGACTATCTTCTGGTTGAGATGAAAGTCTGAGACCACCTTCGGTAGGAACTTGGGATGGGTGCGGAGGACCTAGTGTGAAGTTCGCTGACTCGGCGAGCTGAAGACAAAGCCACCAGGAAGACCACCTTCCAGGAGAGATGCCGAAGCGAACACATCACCATCGACTCGAAGGGTGCTCGCGTGAGCTGCATCAGTACCACGTTGAGGTTCCACTCCGCCGTGGGAGGCTTGGAAAGCAATAGACCTTGCATGAAGCGAGAGACCAAGGGCTGCCCCGAGAGGGGTTTTCCCTCAACAGGGAGGTGGTTCACCGAAATGGCGCTCAGGTGTACCCTGACCGAATTGGATTTCAACCCTGCCTTCGAGAGGTGGAGGTGGTACTGGAGGATCCACTGGGTAGAGCAGGAGAATGGGTCGATCTGAAGCTCGGAGCACCAGAGTGAAAAACGTTGCCACTTAAAATCGTACGCCCACCTCGTCAAGTCCTTTCTTGACATGAGGAGGATCTCCTCGACGTCCTCCGGGAGATGCAGCGGAACTAAAGCGACCTGTTCAGCTGCCAGGCTGCAAGGGACAGCGAGGCCAGGTTTGGGTGGAACACCCGATCCTCTTCTTGCATCAAAAGGCCCGGGGTGCAGCCCAGGGAGACTGGAAGCTCGGACGCAAGCTGGAGCAGAAGCGGGAACCAAGGCTGTCAAGGCCACGAGGGGGCCATGAGGATCAGTGAAGCTCGGTCCTGCTGAGCCTTGTGGAGGGTCCTCACAATGAGAGGAGTGGGAGGGAATGCGTAAAGAAGGCCGAAGGTCCAACTCAAGAGGAATGCATCCTGAGCCACCCTGCTCGGGCGCGGAACCGAGCTGCAGAAGCGGGGAAGCTGCACATTTGCCGGACTGGGAAATAGGTCCATGGATGAGGTCCCCCACCGATGGTACAAGACTCCGGCGACCTCCGGATCCAAGCGCCACTCGTGTGGGCGGAGGATCTTGCTGATTTTGTCCACGAGGACATTCTCCTTGCCTGGGAGGAAGACCGCTCGCAGGGCGAGATGCAAAGGAGCAAAGGAGGATCGTCTCTCGGCAGAGGAGGTGTGATCCTGTCCCCCCCCCCCTTGTTGATGTAAAACATGGCTACCCTGTTGTCGGTCTGCATGAGCACAGACTTCCCCCTCAGGTAGCCCTCAAAAGCCCTCAGGGCCCACTGGACCGCCCAAAGCTCTAGCAGGTTGATCTGCTGCCGAGACTCCTCGGGCAACCACTGCCCCTGGGTGCACAATGCGCTGCAGTGGGCTCCCCACCCCAATAGGGAAGCATCCATCGTTAGGACGAGCTCGTACTGCAGGTTCTGGAAGGGCATTCCCCGAAGGCAGCTTTGGGGGACCCGCCAACAACTCAGTGAGTCGTGGAGGCTGCGGGAGACCCGGGTTAAGGTCTCTGAGGTGGCCGAAGGCCTGGCTCCATTGTGCCCTGAAGCACCACTGGGCTGTCCGCATGTGCCTGCGGGCGTGGGGACCACATGGACGGTGGAAGCCATGTGCTTGAGGAGGTGCAGCATCGCCCGCGTCATAACCCAAGTCCTGCTTTGGATGTGGGATGCCATGGCCTTAAGGCGGTCTGCTTGGTCCGTGGGAAGGAAGGCAGTCGCCCGGATCATGTCAATGCGTGTGCCGATGAACTCCAGAGTCTGCACCGGCTCGAGGTGGGATTTGGGGTAGTTGACCAGGAAGCCAAGGCGCTCAAGTAGGAAGATCATGCACAATGCAACCAGGTGGGTTTTGCCGATCGAGGACCCCGTGATGAGCCAGTCATCGAGGTACAGAAAGACAGGTATGCCCTGCTGCCTGAGGGAGGGGGTTGCCAAAGAGAGGCACTTTGTGAAAACTGCGGTGTGGACACAAGCCTGAAGGGGAGCACTCTGTACTGGTAGTGTTCCCCTGGCACCCTGAAGCGCAGGTATTGCCTGTGCTGGGGGTGAACTAGAATGTGGGCATAAGCATACTTGAGGTCCAAGGAGCATAGCTAATCGCCCTGCTGAAGGAAGGACAGCAGGACGCCAAGTGATACCATAGAAGGGCGGTTAATCAAGTAAATAAACAAACATTTTGAACTTCTCCTGCACCAGGAACTTGAGGTTTCTGAGGTCGAGGATGGGGCGCAGCCCCCCTGTCTTTTTCGGAATGAGAAAGTAGGAGTAGAACCCGACCTCGAAGGTGCAGCAGCACCACCTTCTCGACTGCCCGTTGGGCGAGGATGTTGGACAGTTCCTGCTGCAAGAAGGCCTGGTGTGTGAGGAGCCGAGCAGGCTCTGTCGGCGAGAAGGGAGGAGGGTGCCTGTCCAGGTGGAGATGGTATCCATCTCGGATTACCCAGAGGACCCAGGTGTCTGACGTGATCGACCCCCACTCTGGGGCGAACAGGGACAGGTGTCCCCCCACCGGCGGGAGAGGTGCCGGGAGGTGAGCTGCTATGCCGACGGCATCAAAACCCCTGCGTAGGCTGGGGCGGCGCCGATGATTGGGCCTTGGGCCCTTTAGGCTTACGGTGGCCATGTGCACCTCCCTTGCCCTGTGTACTGGGAGCCGGTGCAGAGGTGGGCAGGAAAGGTGGGTAAACCCTGGTAAGGGAGCCCTTTCCTTTGGAAAAATGGCTTTTTAGGCTGTTTCTTCTTCCTAGGGAGGGAGGATGTTTTGTGCTAGAGACGAGTTTGAGTCACAAACTCTATTTCTATCTCAGCAGCCTTATCCTCCATAGGTTTGCCAAACAACTGTTCGCCAAGGCAAGGGATGTCCAGGAGCTTCTCCTGGACCCACTGCTCCAGGTCCAAAGACTGGAGCCATGCCTGGTGCCAGGCCCCGATGCCGGCTGCCGCCACCCAGGCGGAGGACTCAAACCCATCATATGTGGCATGGGAGAGGTACTTCGAACACTCCACGATGGATTTGAGGAGGGTTTGGAACCTTACGAGAGGTTTGTCCCCAAGTTCTGCGGTGAAACCGAGCTCCTTGGCAAGGTCCCGCAGGAATATGCCCATATAGAGTTGTTATGCCCGGATACGGCAAGTGAGCATGCAACCCTGATAGGCCTTACGCCCCAGGGCGTAGAGGGCTCTCGACTCCCTACATGGGGGGACCGAAGAGTGAGATTTCAGGCTCTTCTGCTTCCGCATCGCCGACTCCACAACCATGGAGCTGTGTGGGAGCTGGGTCTTTCGGAACCCCAGGCCACGTTGAACTCTATACATGGTGTCTAGGCACTTGCTCACAATGGGGACTGAAGCAGGTGTCTCCCCCATGCAGAAGAGCAACCTTGACAATATGGATGGAACTGGGACAGTAAGAGATTCCCGAGGTGGGGACTCGTACTGTAAAATATTGAGCTCCTCAGCTCGCGGTTCCTCTTCAGTCTGCGTAGCCAGGCTGAGGGCCCATGCCATGTCCTGCACGAACGCCAGGAACGATGCGTCCTTGGGCGGTGAATGACTCTGATGGGAGGGCGGGGACGGCAAAAAAGGGGCCTAAAGTGCCAGTGGAGGAATATCAAGAAAAAAAAACAAAACACAAAGGAACGATGAGCGATGAGGAGCAATGCCAAGTTAGCTGGTTCGGGGGCGAGAAGGAACTGGTACGCGTACCGGAGAAACATTGAATAAAAACCCCCAGTTTTTCTAGGGGGAAACTGGACAGACATCCGGAGGGCTCCATGGAAAAAAGGAGACTGAGGCAAGATGGCACCTTTGGGTGGGAAGGGGACCATGCATGCGTGGTGCATCTGCCAAAGGCTTTCTTTGAAAATTGGGGAGATGCTTCCACATGGGCTCCATCGGACCAACATCATACATATGTGAGGACTGACTTCCTGCTTGTTCCCAGAGAACACCCTCGGGAAGACTAAGCTCTGAGAAGACTACCCGCTCAGCATCCATGCCGTGAGGGCCAACGCACGGACATTGGGATCACTGTTCCCTCTAAGCTGTGCGCGCGCACACACCTCACCGAGCGAGCGCACATACTTTACAACAGAGCGCACAAAAATTACGGTTCTGATTCTGATAGAAAACACCACAAACGTCTTAAAATTTAAAAGTTCTTATGTATTTACAGTTTTCACAAGTTCTACAATGTTTTCTAGTGCAATCAATGTGGTGTACATACTCTATTCTGATGTGTAGTCAAATTTTAAAGTATATAACTCCGAGTGTCGTTATGTGGCGCACAAAAATTTAATCTTCCTTCAAAAGCTGCACAGCTGATATTTTAAGCGCATACAGCCTACAGAAATTAGAGGGAACATTGATTGGGATGCAGCAAGGTTCCGCCCTCCTGCGAAATGAGGTCCAGGGCAGAGCCCAGGTGGAGAAGCTCCCTCTGTGAGAGCTGCAGCAATAGTGGGAACCACAGCTGCCGAAGTCAATAAGGATCAATGAGGATTATGGAGCCCTTGACGGCCTGAAGCTTCAGGAGTGTTTTTGCCACAAGTTATATGCATACAGCAAGTCTCCCCCCAGTGGAAGAGAAAGGCATCTGAGGTTAGGTGGTTGCTGGCTGGTCTCTGGGAGCATAATTGGCCCAACTGGGTATTGTGTGACATGGCAAAGAGATCCTCCACAGGAGTGCTCCACTCCTGAAAGATCTGGTGCACTACTACCCTGTTGAGGGTCCACTCGTGCGATTGTAGGACTCGGCTGAGCTGATCTACTAGGCCATTGAGCTCACCGGGCAGATAAGTCACTTTTAGGTCCATGCTGTGGAGCAGGGCTAACTTCCACAAACGAACCACCTTCTAGCAGAGGAGGTACAAGCCTGTGCACCCCTGCTTCTTCACACAGAACATCGACCACTTGGTTGTCTGTTTGGATCAGGACCACCTTATTGGCCAGGTGTACTCGGAAGGCATGGAGGGCATTGGCTATTGCCCAAAGCTTGAGAAAGTTGATCTGAAGTAGGTTCTCCTGCTTGGACCACAGGCTCTGCGTGTGCAGGCTGTCCAGGAGAGCTTCCCAACCAAGCCTGGATGTGTCCATTGTGAGCGTCTTGCGGGGGGACCGCCGTTCTCTGTCTCAAGCCACCAGTCGAGGGACTGCACCAGGGGTGCTCACCATTCTGTCCCAGAAGCAGCCCACCAACTGCTTCCATTGCATGCTTAAGATCCATTGGGACTGCTGCACCTGAGGGGTGACATGCACTGTGACAGCCATATGGCTAAGGATCCTCAACATCTCTTGGGCCAAAGCGTGGCGTGGGCGCTGCACCACACTCACCACTGCCACCAGCTGCTGTATGCGGTCTTTTAGCAGAAAGGCCCACACCCAAGAGGTACTGAGGAGGGCCCCGATTATCTCCAGTTGCTGCGTGGGCTGGAGATGGGACTTTGGGCAGTTGATCACAAAGCCCAGCCACTTGACCACCTGAATGGTGAGATCAGCAGACTACCAGACACCATCTGGCATGGGACCCTTGATGAACCAGTTGTCAGGTACGGGAAGATGAAGATCCCCATGGTCCAGAGGTAAGTGGTCACAACCACTAGGAACTTCATGAAGACCTGTGGGGCTGACGCCAGCCTGAAGGGAAGTACTCGGTACTGATAGTGCTGGCCTCCCAGCACAAACCATGGATATTGTCTGTGATTTGGGTGAATCAGGATGTGTGTGTATGCATCCTTTAGATTCAAAAAGCACAGTCAATCATACCGTAGAAGGTACAGGAGCAGCATCCCTAGTGAGATTTTGAACTTCTTATGCACCAGGAAGCGGTTTAGGTTTCACATGTCTAGGATGGGCCTGAATCTGCCTGTCTTCTTGGGAACCAGAATCTGGAATAGAAGCCCCATCTGACCTGAGCTGGAAGGACTGGCTCGATGGCTAGGTCGGCTAACAGAGCAGAGACTACTTCTCCTGTAGCAGAGGGGTGCAAGGGGTCCATGGGGTACTTCCCTGGGATGTACAGAGGTGGCAACTTGGCAAGGTGCAGCCAATATCTGCTCTGGATGATCTGCAATACCCAGGCATCCAAGGTGATGAGAGGCCACCTGTGGGTGAAGTGAACAAGCTGCCCCCCCCCCCATCCTGAGAAGGTATCCCATCAGACAGCAGCCGGCTGGCTATGCTCCTGAGAAACCTGTCAAAACGCCCACCCCCAGGTTGGGCTGCGGGGCTGGCTGAGCCTCAGGGCTTTCTCCCTCCACTGATGGAGGAAGCCTGAACCGACAGCTGGACTAGGTAGAACCTATGCCAACAGCTGGGCTGGGTAATACTGGCATGGGTAGAACGCCTTTTTACCTTGATGTTTCTTCCATGAGAGATCCATGGTCTTCTTTGAGAGCCTAGAGAGTGTCACATTCTCCTTCTCGAGCTCCTATGCCTTCTTCTCTATTGATTTCCTGAAGAGGTTCTCACCCTGGCAGAGGACAATGGCCAACTTGTCCTGGACCCACTGTTCCAGGTCAGAAGACTGCAAATATGCCAGCCAGCAGGCAGCGATGCCTACCACCAGTAGTCTGCCAGCGGACTCAAAAGCATCGTAGGCACCACTCACCATGAATTTAGAGCAGTACTTGCCATGGCCCACCAAGATCCAAAAGGCCTTGCAGCAATTCTCGGGGACATAAAAGGCAAATTCCAACAGGTCCTGCATGTCATCTTTCAGGAACATACTCATATAGAGGTCTGGTAGGACAGGACCCTGGGCACCAGTATGGAACCCTGATAGCATTTTCTCCTGAAATCCAAGGTTTGAGCCTCATGGCCCGGGGCACCAAAGAATGGGTCTTCGTGCTCTTAAACCACTTCAAGGCCGACTTAACCAAAATGGAGTTGTGTGGCAATTGAGCCTTCTGGAAGCCTGAGGCCTTCTAGACCCAGTACAGGGAATCAAGTCTCTGAATGACAAAGAAAACAGTAAGAGGGATTTCCCGCAGCTGCAACAGCAGCCGTTGCAGGACATGGTGCATAGGTACCGTCACTGCCTCCTTGGGGGCTGAGAGGTACTGGAGAAGCTCCAGCAGTCACTGGCATCGATACCTCAGGTGGGGACTCCACGATGATTGATACATCAGGAGACAGCTGGCTGCCCTCCTGGGTAATGGGGCTCTTCTCCCTTCTGGGGTTCAATTCCTCCTGTCAGGAAAGCTTGGCCGGCTGTCCCTGGCCATTGCTCTTCATATCGCATCGAGAAGGGCTGTGATGATGAGGCACCCAGGCTTTCTCTCGGTGCTTGCCCTTCAGTGTTGACTGGGATCTCGTTAGAGTCTTCTCTCACTGCACAGGCCTCCTGGCTCCAATTTGGCATGGATTTCCCTCCCCATGGACAACTCATCAGAAGCCTTGGAAGACATTAACGTTGAGGTTGGGACCAAGGATGCTGAATCCGATGAGCTGAAGAGGGACGACTCCTGTTTTTCCCAACCCTTCAGCCCCATCGCATCATCTAAAGGCACAGATTGCAGGCCGTGGCACTGTAAGCACCAGTTGTGGTGGTTGGTGACCGAGATGGTCCTACCACACTTGGTGCATTTCTTGAAGCCACCAGCTGGCTTAGACATGTTGAAAAATATTGCAATGGCCAAGTTGAACTAAATAGTTGCTGCGGGAGGGAAAATAAGCCCAAAGGGTGAGAAAAAGGAAAGAAAAAAATAACCCGTTGGTCAAGATAGACTGAGCTGACAACAGACAGCAAGGAACGCAGAAAACAGCCAGCCCACGAGGGCCAAGAAAGAAAACTATTTTTTGGAATGCAGGAACATGTCCTAGGGACTCTGTGGAAAAAGAGAGACTGGAAAAGATGGCGCCATGGCAGGTGGGAAGGCAGGCGCTCATGCGCGGTATGTCTCCCAAAAGCTTTCTTTGAAAGCTGGGGAGTATACCAGTGCGGGGCTTCTCTTTCTTTTATTTTTTACTCCACTTCAGATCCCGCTGCACAATTCCATTCCCTTGGAAGAGGGGATGGGAAGGAAAAATGGCAGTACATTCACGCCAAAATCATTATAGCTTGAAGGCTCAGCCCTGCATAATGTGGCAGTGCTCAGCCTTCCGTTTTCCTGAGGTTTTTGGGGGGAGGGGGGGATTATTACTTTTTGTTTTCAATAATACAGATGGTACAGACCTGCATATCGAGGAACCTAACGGCACATCTGACCCTCAGGCAACCAGACCTTTTGAAATATTCAACATCAGAAAAAAAAAAAATGTCGCACTGAACGCACTGCAACGGAAAACCAACCGAAGTATCCGAAGCCGGCAGGCTAAATGTGCAGCCCTTAAGGAAAGCAACCGTACAGTCCAGCCTCTAACCATGGAGAACCATGCAACCCCGCAAAACCTCCACGGGAGAAGCAATAACAGTACAAGACATACCAAGCATGGGCGCTTACCCAGCTGAGCTCCAGCACAATCACACAAGATCCATCAAGCCTTCTTCCCACTTAAGGGGACATTGGCTATGGGCCCCCTTCAAAAGACCAGCTGTGGAGAGCCGACAGATGCCTTACATTGTTGATTTAGGCACTTACCATTGCGGAGCTGGACTCCCTGCCAATGAAAAGGCCCTTTTTTTTTTTTGTTTCTTAAAACAGAGCAGTGTAACTACTCGTGGTTCTGTCCTCAATATTGGGGAACAGGACAGACCACCACTGTTACCTCCAGAATTCATTCTTATCACCTTCCCAAAGGAGTCGGAAGGGAAAACACTGCATCCCCAGTGGCTCTACCAACCAACCCTTTGCCCCAACCGGAAGAGTGATGGTGGCGAGACTTGGTACCATCAGGTTTTGCACCCCAGGGCTCTAAAGCCAGCAACCGCCAACCTATGACCCAAAAAACTCATCAATTTCCAATCCACCTCAGACTGCACAGTATGAGCGAACCTCCATCTGCTGGAGACCGAGCAATACTGGTGAGATCGAGGCAACACAGGACCTTTTATGTTATGACGTCAAAATCAAACCAGTGGTTCTCAATCTCCATCGGCTGGCAGGCGAGCATAACCCATGCGTCTGGACTGAACTGGAGGGATGAGGAGGAAAGAGGCATTGCCAATGTCATACTACAGGGATTGGTCCTAGCTCCTGTTCTTTTTAATATTTTTGTAAGCGATATTGCGTAAGATCTGTTGGGATGATACTAAAATCTGCAACAGGGTAGATGCTCTGCAAAGTATGGCTATAACATGAGGAGGGATCTAGCAAAGCTTGACAAATGGTCAAGAATTTGGCAGCTAAGATTTAATGCTAAAAAAAAAAGTAAGGTCAAGCATTTGAGCAAAAACCCAAGGGGGCGGTACGGGACCTGGGAGTTATTTTGGATGATCTTAAAATGGCCAAACAGATAGAAAAGGAGACGGCAAAAGCCAGAAGGATGCTTCGGTGTATAGGGAGAGGAACGACAAGCAGGAAAAAAGGAGGTCATAGTGCCCTTGAATAAGTGTCTAGTGAGACCTCATTTGGAGTACTGTGTTCAGTTCTGGAGATCACACTTTCAAAAGGATATAAATAGGATGAAAATCTGTCCAGAGGACAGCTATTAAAATGGTCATTGGCCTTAAAGCATGCAAGAATAGACAAAAGGTCTCAATGTGTATACTTTGGAAGAAAGGCAGGAAAGAGGTAGTATGACAGAGACAATGAAATACGTCTGTGATATAAATGCATAGGAGGTGGCCCTCAACCATTTGAAAGGAAGCTCTGGAACAAGGGGTCAGAGAATGAAGGTGAAAGGGGATAAACTCAAAAGTAATCTGAAGAAATATTTCTTTACAGAAAGGGTGGTGGATATATGGAATGACCTCCCAGTGGAGGTGGTGGAGACGAGAACGGTATCTGAATTCTAGAAAGCATGGGACAAATTCAAAGGATCACCAAGGGAGAGAAAGGGATCATAGAACATAATAGTTCTTATGGATGGGCAGAGCTGTATGGTCTGTCTGCCATCACCTTCTATGTTCCTATGCAGGTCTGTAAGGTTGAGATGGTACCTTAGCTAGACTATTTTGAGTACCCAAAAGTCTGAGATTATAAGGGACCACTGGTTTGCATAAAATCCTAGTCTCCCACCTACCAGAAGGTCATCCAGTACAAACACTGAACAACTGGTTATGTACTCCTGGAGGCATTCAAAACCCTGCCTCTGATTATAGCTGATGAGTAGATTGGGACTTTTGGTCTCTCTGTAACAGGGACAAGAGCTAGAGCCCTGTCTGAGTGGGAAGCAGCAAGAGGAAACCTATTGCTATGAGAGTAATAGGACATCCTGTGCCCTCTGTCCTGGTACAACCCTAGATGAGGAAGTTGGGTTGGAAGTGGACCTGGAGAGCTTTTATTAAGGGTATTATTTGGCTGCTTAAGAGATCCACTCTACTGTACAGCACATCAGCAAACGTGGATAGCAAAGGAAGAATTTATAACCTCCGGCATGTACACCACACTGTTGTATAATTTTAAAGGAAAGCAATGAATGCTGAGACACTTTTTTGGTCACTTCCTGGCAAGTGACCAAAAAAGTGTCTCAGCATTCATTGCTTTCCTTTAAAATTATACAACAGAGTGCGGTGTACATGCCAGCGGTTATAGTATAGCCAGCTGCATCTATTGTTTGTAGAGCGTTTTAGAAAAATATAAATCCCGTCTTGAATTTTTGAAGCCACATATACAAAACAGTCAAATTTTGCCCCTGATGAAGACATAGCGAAACACGGCCTGTCGGGCCACTGGCTGAAAGTGATTTAATAAAAAATTCTTCCTTTGCTATCCACGTTTTTGACTGGGTTTGTTTGTTGCACGTGGATTCGTGCTTTTGTGCAGCACATCAGCAAAGCCTTTCCTGGACATTAGTCCTCAGATCTGAGGCTCACAGTCATGAGAGTCTCTAAGTGCCAATACTCATTGTGGAGGCTTTCAATGCCATATCAATCATATCACAGATTGCTCGGATCATGCATTTTCTGCACTCCTGCCCTTTGCCCACTGGTGATTGAAGTCACTCAGCCTTCTCTTGAGGGAAATGACAACTGATTTTTGCATTTCTTCAGAATGTTCCACAAGTGCATGCCCATGAAGAGCTGATATAACGCTATCCTGGAAGTGAGCAAAGCATTCGGAAAAATCTTTCTCCCAAAAAAATTCCAATATCCGAGCTTCTCTCTCTGGGGGCGCTGAAAAGTGGGTTCTGGAACTTCTGGCTCTTTTGAGAGCAGATTCAGTCACCATGGAATGGTGAAGCAGCTGCAGCTTTTCAAATCCAGGAGCCTCTAGACTCAATACATAAAATCCGCCTTCTTGTTTATAGGCTGCACCAAGAAAGAGATCTCTCACATTCTCATATGTAGGTTTTTTAGGATTCTGTGAACAGGCACTTGCACAGCTTCCTTGAGTGGATTGACGAGCTGGAGGATTCCCATTGTTTTTGCCCTAAGTTCTTCCTCCGTCTCTAATTTAAATGGAATGGACTTATCCATGCCCTGAAGACAGAAACATGATGGCAGATAAGGACCATACAGTTTATCTAGTCTGCCCTTCCATACCGACTACTAAGCTTTACAATCCTTTTTCCTTTAGAGATCTTCTGTATTTGTCCTGTGCTTTCTTGAATTCAGATACAGCGTAGTTACTCAACTGTAAGGTGATCTCCGGGAACAGAAAGAATAAGTCTTCACATATGGGTATTATAGGCACCAACGGAGCCCGCACAGGAACGCTCCTCAGTGTCCAATAGGAAAGCCATTGGGAGCACTTCACTGTGCCTGCACATCTGCCTTCCCAACTCCTCTCATCAGTTGAGTTTGTAACTGAGAGATAAGGGAAGAAATATACCCAACTCCTCCTAGGGAGGAGTGTGGGTTGTGAAGACAGATTCCTGCTGTTCCCAAAGATCACCTGTTACAGATGAGTAACTACGCTATCTCCAGGAACAAGCAGGAATGCAGTCTTTACATATGGGACTCACTAGCTCCCAGGCACAAGACTGAAAAGACATCCTTGAGGCTAAGGAATGGAGCCAAGAGGACATGGACACAAAGTGGACCAGCGGATTTGAGTGCAGTAGGCAAGAGCATGGACCAAGGAGTCGGGAGCCAGAGAAGTATAATTGATAGTTGTAGTGATTAAGTCCCAAAGAGATGCTGAAGAACAGCCTGGCTAAAGACAGCGTCCCGACGGGAGTCCCTGTCAAGGCAGTAGTGAGCAGCGAAGGTGTGAACAGAGGACCAGGTAGCTGCCTGGTAGATCTCTTCTATGAAGACAGAATGGAGGTTGGCAACTGAAGCTGCCATAGACCTCACATTTGGAGCAGTGATGTGACCCTCGAGAGAGTGTCCCACCTGAGTTGGATAGGGTGCGTTTTGACACTGGAAGACCCAAGTGGCTTGGGTCAAAGGAAATAAATAATTGAGCAGTTATCCTAAAATCCTGTCCAAGTAGAAGGCAAGGGCATGCTTGCAATCCAAAGTATGCAATGCTGCCTCAGCCCTAGGGGCACGCAGTTGAGGAAAGAAGACTGACAGCATGGCAGACTGGTTGATATGAAAACGTGAGACCGCTTTTGGAAGGAAATGTGGATGGATACGGAGAACCACTCTGTCGTGGTGGATCCAGATGTAGGAAGCATCTGCTACTGCTGTAGTTTGCTGATGCGAAGAGCTGAGGTAAGGGCAATAAAGAAGATGACCATCCAAGACAGGAATTTTTGAGAAGTGGTAGCCAAGTACTCAAAAGGGACTTTTAGAAGCTGTGCTAGGACCACACTGAGGTCCCAAGCGGTGGTGGTTTGATCAGTTGCTTGGAAAGCAGAAGACCCCACATGAATCACTGCACCAAGGGGTGCGAAGAAATGGAACGCCTATCCAGTGGCCTGTGATAGGCTGCAATGGCACTGAGGTTAACTTTGACAGAGTTAGTCTTAAGCCCTATGGAGGACAAGTGAAGAAGATACTGTAGAAGTTGCTCTACTGGGCAGTCAGATGGATCAATCTGCTTTGGTGAGCACCAAAGGGTGAACTGTTGCTTTATGAAGGCATACGAATGCCTGGCAGATTGCTTGCGTGATGCAAGCAAGATGTCCTTGACCGGTTGAGGGAGATCCAGGTCATCAAAGATCATGCTTTTAGCTTGTGGATTGTGTATTGGGATGGAGGAGTAGCCTCTGATCCTGAGAGAGGTGGTCGGGGGCATGACCCAAACTAAGGAGTGGGTCTGCGCTAGATGAAGCAGCGGAGAAAACCATGGTTGATGGGGCTAGTAAGGGGCTATTAGAATCATGAAGCCCTTGTCAGCTTGTAGTTTGAACACAGTTTTGGCTATCAGGAGAGTTGGTGGAAATGCATAAAGCAGGCTCGAGCCCCATTGCAGAAGAAAGGCATCCGCTGCCTGACTATGTCGGGAGGGAAGTCTGGAGCAAAAGATCAGTAGTCGCACATTCTCCTGAGTGGCAAACAGATCTATTCTGGGAGTCCCCAACATGTGGAAGATCCAAGATGCCATCTGTTGTTTTAGAGTCCACTTATGTGGACAGAGAATGCAGCTGAGTCTGTTCACCAAGACACTGAGCTCATCTGGGAGATATACCACCCGGAGACGAATGCGGTGAGCAATGGCAAAGAACCAGAGTCAAAGGGCATCCTGACAGAGGGGAGAGGAACCCTCCACTGCTTGTTCATGTTGCCTCTTTGGGTATCAAGAGGTATTGGAAGATTTCCAATTCCTCAGCCCTCAGTTCAGTTTCCGATGTTACTGTGGAGAACCACTGACATATCCCGAATGAAGTCCTGAAAGTCATCTGGCGGGGGATCGACACCTCCCATGAAGAGGAGAGGGATCAGAAAGGATATCCCGAGTGGCCCTGGAATCCTCTGATGTATCTTCAGAGTCAGAAGAAGACGACGACTCCGATGCGCAAAGAAAATCAAAGTATCAACATTCTCGAGCTGATGTCAATGCTCAATGCCAATGTCAGCCCATGCGGTACTTGAACCGCGAACAGACTGGGTACTAACGATGCTTATCAGTTCCAGCGGAGGAATTGGAGGGAGGGATCCCGCTGATACTGGTTCAAAGGCTGGCATCTGATCCAGAGGTACCTGCGCCGAGCTGGAAGGCAATGCCGGACTCACCGGGGCTGTCGATAACTTTGGTACCGAAGTCGCCAGGAGTGCTGTCAAGGTCTTCTCGATAGCTAAGAAATGCTGATCGAAGGAGGACACCAATGTCTGGGTGGATTCAAGTATAGGGCTGTGTGCAACTGTCCCAGAGCACGGTGCCTCGGGAGCATCCTGGAGCCCCTGTAAGGCTTTGGAGGGCTGGTCCTACTGCCAGGGCTGTTTGGCAGGCTAGTCAGTATCAGATGCCCCTTTCAGTGCATCTTGTGGAATATGAGACTTACATCGATGCTCAGTCTCAGATTTCAATACTAAGGACTTAGTTTTTTATTTATGTTTGGACTTTTTGAAGACCTGGGAACTTGCTGAGGAGGCTGACATTCTCGAAGATGCAGAGGCCACTGAAATAAAGTCCGGTGCGAACAGTGAGTCATACTGCTTGGCCCTGTTCTTTAGACCTCGCTTGGTCATTTGTTTGCACAAAGAACAATTGACTGGTCTATGTCTGGGCCCAAAGATTTCAGAAACCAGTCATGGGAATCAGTGACTGACATTGTGCCGTAGCACTTTGGAATATTTTTTTAAAGCCACCGATGTGTTTGTCCATGGTGATAAACGTGAAAGTTTAGGCCGAGGCCTAAGGTGGGAGTGAACTGCCAGAAAGAAAAGAAAAGGAAAAAGAATATTGGGGCCGGTATCAGGGAAGGTACCGGCATCAATGGATGCACTGGCACTGGCAAGTCAAATGCAAGGCATTGATAAGGCAGGCAAAGAGAGAATTTGAGAAAAAGCTTGCTGCGGAAGCAAAAACGCGAAATAAAGACCTTTTCAAGTACATTCGTAGCAAAAAACCTGTGAGAGAGTCAGTTGGTCCATTAGATGATAAAGGGGTTAAAGGAGCACTAAGAGGCGACAAGGCGATAGCAGAGAGACTGAATGAATTCTTTGCTTCGGTCTTTACTGAGGAAGATGTAGGGATGTTACCCATGACTGAAGTGGTATTTAAAGGTGTGGAAGAATTGAAGGAAATATCGATACATCGGGAAGATGTCTTACAACTATTAGATAAACTGAAGAGTAGCAAATCACCTGGGCCGGATGGTATACATCCAAGGGTGTTGAAAGAACTGAAATTTGAGATTGCAGACCTATCAGTAATTTGTGAACTATCATTAAAATCATCTCTAATACCTGAGGATTGGAGGATCGCCAATGTAACACCAATTTTTAAAAAGGGTTCGAGGGGTGATCCGGGAAACTACAGACCAGTGAGCCTGACATCAGTACCGGGAAAAATGGTAGAAACCATCATAAAGAATAAAATTACTCAGCATGTAGATAGTCACGACCTAATGGGAGACAGCCAACATGGCTTTAGACAAGGAAGATCTTGTCTTACTAATCTGTTATGTTTTTTTGAAGGAGTGAATAAACAGGTGGACAAAGGTGAGTCGGTTGATATTGTGTATCTGGACTTTCAGAAAGCCTTTGACAAGGTCCCTCATGAGAGACTTTTGGCAAAACTAAAGAGTCATGGGATAGGAGGCAGTGTACTACTGTGGATCAGGAACTGGTTAAAAGATAGAAAGCAGAGGGTAGGGCTAAATGGCCAATTTTCCCAATGGAGAAAGGTGAATAGTGGTGTACCCCAGGGATCTGTGCTGGGTCCGCTGCTTTTTGACGTATTCATAAATGACCTGGAAAGTGGAATAACAAGTGAGGTTATCAAATTTGCAGATGACACAAAACTATTTAAAGTTGTTAAAACCCAGGAGGATTGTGGAAAATTGCAAGAGGATCTTGATAAATTGGAAGACTGGGCATCAAAATGGCAGATGAAATTTAATGTGGAGAAGTGCAAGGTTATGCACCTAGGGAAGAACAACCCAAACTATGGTTACACGATGCAAGGTTCCACATTAGGAACCACCACCCAGGAAAAAGATTTAGGCGTCATTGTGGATACCTTGTTAAAACCCTCGGCCCAGTGTGCAGCGGCGGCCAAGAGAGCAAATAGAATGCTAGGTATGATAAGGAAAGGAATGGAAAATAAAACAAAAGATATTATAATGCCTCTATATCGTTCCATGGTGAGACTGCACCTTGAATATTGTGTGCAATTCTGGTCGCCGTATCTTAAAAAGGATATAGCGATTTTAGAAAAGGTTCAGAGAAGAGCCACCAAAATGGTAAAGGGGATGGAAGGCTAAAAAGGTTGGGGCTCTTTAGCCTGGAGAAGAGACGGCTGAGGGGAGATATGATAGAAGTCTATAAATTAATGAACGGAGTGGAACGGGTAAACGTAGATCGATTGTTTACCTTATCAGAATATGGAAAGACTAGGACATGCAATGAAGCTACAGGGTAAACTATTTAAGACTAATAAAAGAAAATATTTTTTCACTCAACGTGTAATCAAACTCTGGAATTTGTTGCCGGAGGATGTAGTAAAGGCTGTTAGTGTAGCTGGGTTTAAAAAAGGTTTGGACAAGTTCCTGGAGGAAAGGTCCATAAACCATTATTAAGAAGGGACCCAGGATATCAATGCTTGAACCAGTACAAGCATTGTGGAACCTGTGTCCCTTGGGGAAACTGCTAGGTACGTATGACCTAGATTGGCCACTGTTGGAAACAGAATGCTGGGCTTGATGGACCTTGGTCTGACCCAGTATGGCATATCTTATGTTCTTATGTTCTTATGGCAGAGCACAGAATTAAACAAAAAAATATGTTTTTTGGTGGTGACAGGAAAGGGCTTCCAGCTGGCTCTGCAGAAAACGAAGAACCGAGGAAAGGAGTTGGGAAGAAAGGGAAGGCAGATGTGCAGGCGCAGTAGAGTGCTCCCAAAGGCTTTCCTATAGGACGCTGGGGAGCGCTCCCATGCGGGCTCCGTCGGTGCCAATGATACCCATATGTGAAGATTGCATTCCAACTTGTTCCTGGAGATAGTCTGACTCTACTACCTCCACTGGGAGACTATTCCATGCATCTACCACTCTTTCTGTAAAGACATATTTCTGCAAATTACTCCTGAGTCTATTTTCTTTCACCTTCATCCTATGGCCCCTCATTGCACAGCTTTCTTCAATAGAAAGAGGCTCTCCTCTTGTACATTTATGCCATGAAAGTATTTAAAAATCTCTATCTCATCTCCCCTATCCCGCCTTTCCTCCAAAGTATACATAGTGAGATCTTTAAATCTGTCCCCATATTCCCTATAACAAAAGTCCACTGACCATTTTGGTAGCGATCCTCTGCACCAGCTCCATCCTGTTTAAATCCTTCTGAAGGTGTGGTTTCTAGAATTAAACATAATACTCTAAATTAGGTCCCAGCAAAGATTTGTACAGAGCTAGAAACAGAGAAATACAAACACAACAGCAGTAAAAGATCATATGGCCTATCTAGTCTGCCCTTCCATGTCAACTGCAATAGTCCCCTTTTTATCTTTAGAGATCCTCTGTTTGTCCCACACTTTTTTAAAATTCAGATACTGTCCTCATCTACCACCTTCACTGGGAGACTATTCCATGCATCTACCACTCTTTCCATAAAGAGGTATTTCTGCATATTACTCCTGAGCACTGTTCCCTCTAAGCTTTGCGCGTGTGCGCGCGCACACACCTCGCTGAGCAAGCACACATACTTTACAACAGAGCGCACAAAAATTACAGCTCTGATTCTGATAGAAAACACCACAGACGTCTTAAAATTTAAAAGTTATGATTGTAATTACTAGAAATTTCCTGCTTCATTTAGTAATCATCTATTTTCATTTAATTTGATTAAAATCAATGTGGTGTACCATACTGTATTCTGACTTGTAGTCAAATTTTAAAGTATATAACTCCGAGTGTCGTTATGTGGCGCACAAAAATGTAACCTTCCTTCAAAAGCTGCACACAGCTGATATTTTATGCGCACACAGCCTACAGAAAATTAGAGGGAACATTGCTCCTGAGTCTATCCCCTTTCACCCTCATCCTATGTCCCCTTGTAGCAGAGCTTGCTTTCAATCGAAAGAGGCTCTCATCCTGTGCATTTATGCCATGGAGGTATTTAAACATTTCTATTGTATCTCCTCTATCTCGCCTTTCCTCTAAAGTATACATATTAAAGATCTTTGTTGTAAAGCAGATCAAGAAAGACTTAAAGTCCACTAACCATTTTAGTAGCTACCCTCTGCACTAACTCCAACCTGTTTATATTCTTTTGAAGGTGTAGTCTCCAGAATTGCACACAATACTCCAAATGAGGTCACACCAGAGACTTAAACAGAGGCACTATCACTTCCATTTTTCTACTGGCCATTCCTTTCCCTATACACCCAAGCATTCTTCTGGCTTTTGCCATCGCATTTTCTACCTGCTTAGCTACTTTAAGATTGTCAGACACAAGCACACCCAGGTCCCGCTCTTCTTTTGTGGACAAAAGTACTTCACACCCCTACACTGTACCTCTCCCTTGGATTTTTGCAGCCCAAATGCATGACCCTGAGTTTTTTCAGCATTACATCTCAGCTGCCAAATTCTAAGGCTATTCTTCAAGCTTAGCTAGATCCCTCCTCGCATTATCTACTCCTTCCTGGGTGTTTAATCTATTGCAGATTTTGGTATCATCCACAAAGAGGCAAATCTTACCAGACAGCTCTTCCGCAATATCACTAACAAAGATGTTAAAAAGAATCAGACGAAGGACAGATCCCTGCGGCACACCACTGGGAACCTCCTTCTCCTCCTCAGAGTGAGCTACATTTACATGTACCCTTTGTTGCCTCCCACTCAACCAATTTCTAACTGAGTCAGTCACTTTAGGGTCCATCCCTAAGGTTCTCACTTTGTTTATAAGTTGCCTGTGTAGAACGGTGTCAAAGGCTTTACTGAAATCTAAGTACACCACATCTAGAGTTCTTCCTCAGCCCAACTTCCTGGTCACCCAGTCAAAGAAATCAATCATATTTGTCTGACAAGACCTGCCTCTGGTAAACCCATGCTGCTTTGGATCCTGCAATCCACTGGACTCCAGAAACCTCACTATTCTCTCTTTTAGCAGTGTTTCCAATAATTTACTCACCACAGAGGATAGACAAACCGGCCTGTAGTTTTCAATCTCATCCTTATTTCCGCTTTTGTGTAAAGGGAGCATATGTGTGCCTTTCTCTAGTCCCTCTGGGACCACTCCAGACTCCGAAGCAGCATTGAAAAGGTCAGTCAAAAGAGCCGCTAGAATGTCCCCAAGTTCATTCAGTATTCTCAGATGTATCCCATCTGGTCCCATCGCTTTATCTAATTTTAGTTTAGCTAGTTCCTCACAAACATACTCTTCTGAAAATCGTTAGAGTTCCCCATCACTTCTGCTCCTATGTGAGAGTTTTCCAAGGTCCTACTCCTGGCCCTTCATCTGTGAATACAGAACAAATATTTGTTAAGCAATTCCGCTTTACGCTCCTCAGTTTCTACATATTCCTCCTCTTCATCATTGAGTTTAAAATACCCTTCCTCCTCTCACTAACATATCTGAAAAATGTGTTATCCCCCCATTTTATTGCATTGGTCATTTTCTCTTCTCTTTGTACGTTTGCTTTCCTGACTACTTTGTTAGCTTCTTTAAGTTTTTCCAAATATAGATGCCTGTCTTCCTCTCTCTGAGATCTCTTGTATTTCCTGAAGGCCTCCCTCTTTTTCTTCACCTTTTCAGCTACTTCTTTTGAGAACCACAGTGGCTTCCTTTTCCATTTATTTACTTTTCTAACAAAAAGGTTTGTTGCTCTTAAAAGATCCCCTTTCAGTTTTGCCCATTGCTTTTCTACATCCTCCAGCTGTTCCCATCCCGCTTACAACTCCTAGAGGTATTGTCCCATCTTGGCAAAGTTAGTTTTCCTCAAGTCTAAGACTCTCGCTTTTGAATGGATTTTATCAGCCCTAGGTACCATCAACTCCTCCTTTCTGCTGGCCATTCCCCTTATGCACTCAAGCCTCCTTCTGGCTTTTGCCGTTGCCTTATCTACCTGCTTTGCCACTTTAAGATCATCAGAAACAAGCACTCCCAGGTTCCATTCGTATTTTGTGGACAAAAGTATATCACCCATTATACTGTACTGCTTCCTTGGATTTTTGCAACCCAAAAGCATGACACTGCATTTTTTGCCTTAAATCTCAGCTGTCAAATTCTCAACATTCTTCAAGATTTGCTAGATCCCTCTTCATGTTATTTACACCTTTCTTGGTGCCTACTCTACTGCAGATTTTGCTATCAGACCAAGGACAGGTAACATGGTTCTCATCAGAGTGAGCTCCATTTACCTGTACCCTTTGTCACCTCCCACTCAACCAATTTCTAACCCACTCAGTCACTTTAGAGTCTTTCCCTAGGGCACTTGATTTATTTATAAATCATCAGTGCAAAACAATGTCAAAGGCTTTACTCAAATCTAAGTACACCACATTTAATACTCTCGGATACATCCCATCAGGCCCCATCACTTTGTCTACTTTTAGTTTAGTTAGCTCCACATGAACAAGTCTTCTGAAAATCATTCAAGATCTGTTTCTAATTTGTTAGTGTTTTCTGAGGTCATGCTCTTAGCTTTTCATCTGTGAACATAGAAAATAAATATTTGTTAAGCAATTCCACTTTATTCAGTTTCTACATATGTCTCCCCTTCACCTTGACAATACCACTTTTACATGTCCTTCTCTCACTAATATATCTGAAAAATATTTTGTTCTCCCAATTTACTGCATTGGTTATTTTTTCTTCCATTTGTATCTTTGTTTTCCTGACTATTTTCCTAGCCTTTCTTATATTGATGTTTTTCTTCCTTTTTCTGTGATCTTGTGTTTTATGAAGCCCACCTTTTCAGCAACTTCTTTTGGGAACCACAGTGGCCTCCCCTTTTCCTTTTACATTTGCTTACTTATGGTTTCGCCCACTGCTTTTCTACATCCACCAGCTGTTCCCATCCCATTCAGAATCCTTGTGATATGTTCCATCTTGGCAAAGTTAGCTTTCCTAAAGCTTAGGACCCTTACTTTTAAATGGTCTAATACTGAACCATCCCATCCGATGATCACTGAATTTGAAGTGATAACCCATTATAACATCAGAAACACTATCTACATTCATAAGTACCAGGTCCAATATGGCCCCCTTACGTGTGGGTTCTGTTACCAGTTGCCGGAATAGTTCTCCCTGTAGAAAATCCATGATCTCTTTACTTCTAGATGACACGCAGCAGCAGCAGTGATATCATAATCAATAGCTGACATATTGAAATTACCTAACAGTACTTCTTTCATAGAAGTACTGCAAATATCTTCTATTAAGCATAGTTACTCACCTGTAACAGGTGTTCTTCCAGGGACAGCAGGAATTAGTCCTCACATATGGGTGACGTTTGTGGCAATGGAGCCCTTGTGGAAGCATCTCCCCAGCTTTCAAATAAAGCCTTTGAGAGATGCCACCACGCATGCATAGTCCCCTTCCCGCCCAAGGGTGCCATCTTGCTCAGTCAGATGATATAACTAGAACTGACAAAAGAAGATGGCAAAATACAGCAACTCCACGGGGAAGAGGGAGGGTTGTGAGGACTGATTCCTGATGTCTCTGGAGAACACCTGTTACAGGTGAGTAACTACGTTTTCTAAGGGAACAAGCAGGAAGTCAGTCCTCACATATGGGACTTCCCAGCTAAAGGCTACAGCAAACCTGCAGAAAACCATGGTCAAGCCATGAGCAACAGCACATGAGTCCGAAGGACAGACTCTGAAAGGACCCCAGTGTCCAGGGAGAACCATCCCTCCATTAGCATGAACAAGAAGGGTAAGAGGGTAGAAGTTGCCTAAACCCCGAAAAGATTATGGAGTATGGCCTGGCCAAAGGCACTGTCCCATCAGGACTCCCTCTCCAGGCAGTAGTGGGCTGCGAAGGTGTGGACTGAGGACCACGTGGCAGCCTGGGAGATGTCTGTCATGAGGACAGAGCACAAGTTTGCAACCGAGGTCGCCATAGCCCTAACACTGTGTGCTGTAACCTGGCGCTCCAGTGGGAGCCCTAACTGTTCGTAGGCGAGGGCAATGCAGTCCATCATCCAGGTGGACAGGGTCCGCTTGGTTACTACCTCCCCCAACCGACTGGGGTCATACGAGTCGAAAAGTTGAGAGGCTTTGCGGTGGCCCTGGGTACACTGCAAGTAGAAGGACAGACCCCTCTTACAATACAAGGTATGGACGGCCGCCACCCTGTCGGTGTGAGGCCATGGAAAAGTGGTGGGGAGCACCACCTCCTGATTGAGGTGAAACTAGAACACCACCTTCGGAAGGAATTTAGGATGCATGTGAAGCACGACCCTGTTCTTATAGAATCTGGTATGGGATGGCTTGTCATCACCAAAGCTTGAAGATTGCTGACCCTGCGAGCAGATGTAAGTGCCACCAGGAAGACAACCTTCCATAAGAGGTACTGTAGTTGGCAAGAAGCCAGGGGCTAAAATGGCAGCCTAGTGAGCCATGACGGTACCACATATTAAGATCCAGTGGGTACACTATCCTCTGGAGCATTCCTTGACTGATCGCATACGAGGAGAGGACTTGCCTCCTGGAAGAAGGTGTAAGACCTTGTGCCTCCCTGTTTGTTCAGGTAGAACACTGCGACCTGATTGTCTGTCTGGACCAGCACCGACTGGTGCTGTAGGCAGTGGCGGAAAGCTTTGAGCACCAGTAATATGGCCTTGAGCTCCAGCAGATTGATCTGTTGCCGACTCTCCACCGTGGGCCAGTTGCCGTGCTTGCAGAGACTGCCGCAATGGGCCCCCTACTGCAGCAAGGAGGCATTCGTGGTGAGGACCCACTGGGGTGCTGGGTTCTGGAAAGGCATGCCTGCCTATATGTGCTGTGTGGCTTTCCACCAGCTGAGCAACTTCGCCAGTGGGCGGGTCACGCATACCCTGTACTGAAGCCAGCCTGTGTGGCCTGTGTCCACCAGAAGCGGAGGCCCCACTGAGCTGCCCTCACGCATACCCTGTACCGAAGCCAGCCTGTGTGGCCTGTGTCCACCGGAAGCAGAGGCCCCACTGAGCTGCCCTCATATGAAGGTGGGTGTTGGGGACAACATGGACTGTCAATGCCATGTGGCTGAGTAGATAGAGCAGGGAGCGAGCGGACACACAGTGGTGGCGTTATACCTCTGTAGCTAAAGCTACAAGGCGACTTGCTCTGTCTAGGGGGAGGAAGGCCTTGGCCTGAAGAGTGTCCAGGTGAGCACCTATAAACTCCAGACCCTGTGAAGGGATCAGGTGGGACTTGGGGTGGTTTATCATGAACCCTAGGTGCTGTAGGACACTGATGGTGCGGGCCATGGCCTACTGCACCTCTGTGGCCATGTCTCCCTTTACGAGCCAGTCATCCATATAGGGAAGGACAAAGCCGTTCTGGAGACGGAGGAAGCTGTCACCACTGCTAGGTATCTGGGTGCGGAGGCTAGACCGAAGGGTCGAACTCTGTACTGGAAATGGTCACCCCTAACCATGAATCTGAGGTACGGTCTGTGGCTGGGATGAATGAGGATGTGGATGTACGCATCCTTTAGATCCAAGGAGCATAGCCAGTCTCCCTGATGGAGGTATGGCAGCAATGTTCCAAGGGAGATCATCTTGAACTTCTCCCACACCAGGAATTTGTTCAGGTTTCGCAGGCCTAGGATGGGCCTTAGGCCACTGTGAGTAGAACCTCTTGCCCCTTAGGTAATGGGGCACTAGTTCCACGGCTTTGTCTTTGAGGAGATCTGCAAATTCCTGCAATAAGCAGGGGCAGGTGCAGGGGAGTCGGAGAGGGCTTTCCTGCGAAAAATGAGGGAGGTGTCTGGTCCAGGTGGAGAAGGCAGTCTTCTCTGACTACCTGACATGCCCAAGCGTTGGTGGTGATTGCAGGCATAGTGGACCAGATGTCCCCCTGTGGGCAGTTGACTTCCTGAGGTTGGAGAGACTATGCTCCGGAAGTCAAAAGCTCCCCCCAGGCTGTGCTGGAGCTGGGGGGCCCTTCTGCTTGCAGAGGCCCTGACCTGCTCCTTTGACATGGTGTCCCTGCTGAGGGGCTGGAGGAGCCTGATACTGCGGGTATCCCTGGTAAGCCTGACCCTTCCTCAGGTAGGGGGCTTTTTATCCGAGTTTTCCTCCTGGGGAGGGTAGCAGTCTTGGAGAGTCGAGTCCTTGTCAGGAACTCGGACTCAATCTCCGCCACTCTCTCTAACATACGTTTGCCAAAGAGATTCTCTTCTTGGCATGGGACATTGATGGGCTTGTCCTGAACCCATTGTTCCAGATCCAAAGACTGCAGTCACGCCAGGCGTCTGGCACTGATGCCCGCGGCAGCTATCCTCGCTGTTGACTTTAAGCCATTGTAGACTGCCTGAGTCAGATATTTTGAGCATTCCCCAACGCCCTTGATCAGGTTCCAGAATCACTGGAGGTGATTATCCCCGAGGCCAGTGGAGAACCCGGTGAGCTCCTTTGTCAAGTCTCAAAGTACATGCCTATATAAGCTGGTATGCTTGGATCCGGCAGGCAAGCATCCAGCCCTGGTAATACTTCCTACTGAAGGCACCGAGGGTACGGGCCTCCCTGCCCGGGGTCACCGAGGAATGCGTCTTTTGGCTTTTGAGCCAACACATGGCCCACTCCACTACCATGGAGTTATGTGGCAACTGCGGCTTCCTGAAGCCAGGGCCTTGCCGGACTCTGTACATTGCATCGAGTAGATGGCCGACTATGGGCACCGATGCCGGTGTCTCCCACATGTGGAGGAGAAGTCTGGGGGGCACGGGAACTGTCAGTGCCTCCTTCAGCAGAGATTCATTTTGGAGAATCTCTAGCTGCTCCGAGCGAGGATCCTCCTCCGACTCCGTGGAGATGACCAGTGCCCTCGACATGTCCAGCACAAAGTTGAAGAATGAGGTGCCCTCGGACGATGACTGATGCTGAGTCGCCAGAGGGGATGGGCCTGATGGGACATCGCGGTGTTTGTGGGTGTCCGGTGATGCAATCGGAGCAGTAAGTGGAGGATTTGGCGCTGGGCCGGGCTTGCGGGGCAGGAGCCAGGTCAGGGGACCACGGCTGCTTCGTGGCTGGAGCTGCGAGGACTTGCCGATGAGGATCTTTTTCCTGAGGAGTGGGATTGACTTGAAGTGGTGGGCTCATGAATATCTGCTTGGCAACCAGGGAAGTCCTCGATGTCGAGGTCCCAATGGTCTGGGCGGATGCATCGGTGGAGCTGGGCATCGGTGCCTGCTGCATGGCGAGGAAGGCAGACAAACTGTGCTCCAAGGCCACCATCCTGATTTCCCATTCAGGAGGTGTCACAGCCTTCAAACCAGATGCCGAGGTTACCGGGTCCGCATAGGCAAGGGAGTCCTCAATGAGGATGGCCTCCAAATCCTTCTGGGAGACGCTGGCTGGCCACTCCGACTCCTCAGATCTTTTGCGGAGGCTGCGGGACCTAGCGTGGGGCTTGCCCGTCTTGTCTGAGTCCCGAGAGGAGTTCCTCAAGGATTTTTTCTTCTTCTTCCCGCTCTGAGGAACCCCTGTCGGAGGCCCATGGCCTCAGTCGGTAGCTGAGGGATCACTACGCAACTTCTGGGATTCGGATGGAGCCCTGGAGTGTGGAGTCACTAGGAACTCCAGGGCAGACTCTGACCTATTAAAGATTTTGTCGTGCTTCTGCTGACAGAGTTTGATGGGCTTGGCGGACATCTTTCTGCAAAGGCTGCAGGTCTCCGTGTCATGGTCAGTTCACAGACACCGAAGCACTCAAGGACCAACAATGACAAAGAATCTCCATGACATGCCACAGTTCGGACCCAATTTCCACAGTCCTGCATCAGGTATTGAAGATTCCAGGTCCAGAAACAAACAGCGCTTGTAAAACACCACCATCCATTCCCGTTTAAAAACAGGACAGCATCCGACGTAAGAGTGACGAAAAAAATGATGTGAGAAAAAGAGCATTTAATGAACCAATCTAAAACCAAGGGAAAACCCATGGAAAGGGAATTCCCTACGTGATTGGGCCAGCCTTTTTTTTTTTTTTTTGAGGACAACCAATCAATTTCAAGATTCAAACCCAACGGGGAAACAGAATGCAACTGATATATCCACTTTTGATCAAGCCATTGCAGTTTGGACAAACCACCTCGGGGGTTAGGCGGGACATGGTCAATAATTTGCCAGTAAAGGTGTTGAAACTGATGTCAATACTCATGATGATCCAAACAATGGGGGAACATAGGGACTGAGAGAGCAGACGTCCATAAACGTGATGCATGTTCTGCCAAACGAGTTTTCATTTGACGAGTGGTACGGCCCACATAAAAAAGATCACAAGGCAACTAATTAAACCACATATTTGGAAGAACATGTCGTGCGCCAACAGGAATGTAAAATCAATCCATATTGCTCATGATGCCAAGTGTCACCTTGAAGGGTAGAATCACAATAGCGACAATTATCACAAGGATAGTGACCAGGATCCTGAGATGAAAGGGGGAAGTCTACTCCCCATAGCAGAATGGATCACCGATCCTGTACATTAAAACGCGAAATAAAGACCTTTTCAAGTACATTCGTAGCAAAAAACCTGTGAGAGAGTCAGTTGGTCCATTAGATGATAAAGGGGTTAAAGGAGCACTAAGAGGCAACGAGGCGATAGCAGAGAGACTAAATGAATTCTTTGCTTCGGTCTTTACTGAGGAAAATGTAGGGATGTTACCCATGACTGAAGAGATATTTAAAGGTGCGGAAGAATTGAAGGAAATATCGATACATCGGGAAGATGTCTTACAACTATTAGATAAACTGAAGAGTAGCAAATCACCTGGGACGGATGGTATACATCCAAGGGTGTTGAAAGAACTGAAATATGAGATTGCAGAACTGCTATCAGTAATCTGTGAACTATCATTAAAATCATCTCTAATACCTGAAGATTGGAGGATCGCCAATGTAACACCAATTTTTAAAAAGGGTTCCAGGGGTGATCCGGGAAACTACAGACCGGTGAGCCTGACGTCAGTACCGGGAAAAATGGTAGAAACCATCATAAAGAATAAAATTACTCAGCATGTAGATAGTCACAACCTAATGGGAGACAGCCAACATGGCTTTAGACAAGGAAGATCTTGTCTTACTAATCTGTTATGTTTTTTTGAAGGAGTGAATAAACAGGTGGACAAAGGTGAGTCAGTTGATATTGTGTATCTGGATTTTCAGAAAGCCTTTGACAAGGTCCCTCATCAGAGACTTTTGGCAAAACTAAAGAGTCATGGGATAGGAGGCAGTGTACTATTGTGGATCAGGAACTGGTTAAAAGATAGAAAGCAAAGGGTAGGGCTAAATGGCCAATTTTCCCAATGGAGAAAGGTGAATAGTGGTGTACCCCAGGGATCTGTGCTGGGTCCGCTGCTTTTTGACATATTCATAAATGACCTGGAAAGTGGAATAACGAGTGAGGTTATCAAATTTGCAGATGACACAAAACTATTTAAAGTTGTTAAAACCCAAGAGGATTGTGAAAAATTGCAAGAGGATCTTGATAAATTGGAAGACTGGGCATCAAAATGGCAGATGAAATTTAATGTGGACAAGTGCAAGGTTATGCACCTAGGGAAGAACAACCCAAACTATGGTTACACGACGCAAGGTTCCACATTAGGAACCACCACCCAGGAAAAAGATTTAGACATCATTGTGGATACCATGTTAAAACCCTCCGCCCAGTGTGCAGCGGGGGCCAAGAGAGCAAATAGAATGCTAGGTATGATAAGGAAAGGAATGGAAAATAAAACAAAAGATATTATAATGCCTCTATATCGTTCCATGGTGAGACCGCACCTTGAATATTGTGTGCAATTCTGGTCGCCGTATCTTAAAAAGGATATAGCGATTTTAGAAAAGGTACAGAGAAGAGCCACCAAAATGGTAAAGGGGATGGAAGGATACTCCTATGAAGAAAGGCTATAAAGGTTAGGGCTCTTTAACCTGGAAAAGAGACGGCTGAGGGGAGATATGATAGAAGTCTATAAATTAATGAACGGAGTGGAACGGGTAAACGTAGATCGATTGTTTACCTTATCAGAATATAGAAAGACTAGGGGACATGCAATGAAGCTACAGGGTAAACTATTTAAGACTAATAAAAGAAAATATTTTTTCACTCAACGTGTAATCAAACTCTGGAATTTGTTACCGGAGGATGTAGTAAAGGCTGTTAGTGTACCTGGGTTTAAAAAAGGTTTGGACAAGTTCCTGGAGGAAGGGTCCATAAACCATTATTAAGAAGTGACCGAAGATATCAATGCTTGACCCAGTACAAGCATTGTGGAACTTGTGTCTCTTGGGGAAACTGCTAGGTACATATGACCTAGATTGGCCACTGTTGGAAACAGAATACTGGGCTTGATGGACCTTGGTCTGACCCAGAATGGCATATCTTATGTTCTTAGAATAAGTCACCAAAGGTTGACCTCTAAGACATGAATGTAATTGCAAAACTGGCCAATGTTTCCGCAATAGTGTTGCCACACTATGAACATCCCGCATAAAAGGTAAAACACCTGCCACATGATCATCCATGCCACGAGTATGATTTGCAGGGTGCATAAGCCATTCTCTGCGGGAGAACCGAGCACACTTGTATGCTCGGGCTACAATCCTCCGAGGATAGCCTTGGGCAAGTAAGCGATCCTGCAGTTCATGAGCATGATGCTTAAATTCTGGTAATGTAGAACATATACGATGAAGACATAAAAATTGCCCATATTGGAGCCCTCGATGTAAAGAGGCCAGATGAAGACTCCAATACTGCAGCAAAGGGTTCCTCTGAACCGGTTTGCGAAAAAGTGTGGTCTGCAACCCCTCATTAGTGGAATATATCAAAATGTCCAAAAATTCAACTGAACGAGATTCAATATGAGACGTGAACGTAATACTGGGTTTGATGGTATTCAGCTAGTCCAAAAAGTGTTGCAACTCCAACAAAGTAGCTGTCCACACAAAGAAAATGTCACCGAGAAATCTCCACCAATATGGAATGAACTTAAAACCCTTAGATGGATAAATATGAGCTTCCTCAAACATGGCCATATAAATGGTGGCTATTGACGGAGCCAATGTGACCCCCATAGCAATACCAAATGTCTGCAAATAAAATTGTCCATTATAAGAAAATAATTACACAGGTACACTACCAAAAAACTGCCTCCAGTTTTGCAACCGATTCCTATAGATTTTGGGGTGCTGAATCCAGGAAAAATAGCCAAAATGTTCCATCACGTCACGTTTTCTTGCAAAATTAGATTTCTTACCCATATAAGGAATGTTCACATAATTTCTTTTTAGCCGACTGCAGTTTATTTTCTTGGCCCAAAATAGAGGTTGTAATGGTTAACTAACTAGAAACACTCCCTCATGATATTTTAGAGTGTTTTGTATTCATTTTATACATTAACAGGACAATTGGGAGGCAGGGGGCTAAATCCAGTACTCGCGCTGGCGCATGTTCTTTCCTGTTCGCCTCGCCTCGTTCGCTCGCTCAAACACGGTGGTTGCGACATGAACGTTCCTGTCAAATTTCAGTTTCTTGCAAGTTCATTATTACCTTTTGTTTGCTCAGTCGTAATCCAGCTTTATTCCGAAGTGGTTCACTAAAGTTGTAGTTTGCAGTGCTGTGTATTTGTGATGGCTCACAGAGCCAGAGGTTGCGTCAACTCTCCGGACAGTTTTTGTTTTATTTGTGGGGAATATACCGTGAAAAAGCGGCAGAGGAACATTTCTGCATTTATTAAAAAAGTATATTTCGCCTATTTCGGCTTGAAGTTAGGCGATCAACACAAACCGTGGGCTCCTCACAAAGTGTGCAAGACATGTGAGGAAGATCTACGCTTATGGATGAAAGGTAAAAAACAAGCATTTCGTTTCGGAATACCTATGATGTGGCGTGAACAAAGAGACCACAGCAGTGACTGCTATTTTTGCTCTTGCATTGTGAAGGGATACAACTTAAAAAATAAGAACGTAATAAGTTACCCCAACCTTCCCTCAGCAATTAGGCCTATGCCTCATAGCAATGAAGTACCTGTGCCTGAACCACCAAAATCTTTGGATCATATTTGTGTGGACGGTTCTGATCATGATGAGACTCATCAGATGGCTTTTCCCGATGAGTCCAGTACTTCCGAGTTTGAACCTGAACCAGATCCGAAACCTGAACTTTTCTCTCAAGCTGAATTGAATGATTTAGTCCGGGATTTAGGACTCCCAAAAGATGCTGCCCAACTGCTAGGTTCTCGGCTTAAACAGAAAAATCTATTGTCACCAGGAACAACTTTTTATTGGTACCGCAACCGCGAGACACAATTTTTGAAGTATTTCAGCAAAGAGGAAGATTTGGTATTTTGCAACGATATATACGGAGTGATGGAAAAGTTTAAACTCAAGTATGATCCTGCTGAATGGCGGCTGTTCATTGTTTCGTCAAAAGACAGCATAAAAAGTGTTCTTCTTCATAATGGCAACACATTCGCTTCAGTTCCTATTGCTCACTCTGTTATTCTCCAAGAAAAATACGAGAATTTGGCCCTGATTCTTCAGAAGATTCGTTATGATGAGCATAAGTGGATGATTTGTGGAGACTTTAAAATTCTATCCATGCTATTAGGGCAGCAATCCGGTTTCACCAAATATCCCTGCTTCCTTTGCTTGTGGGATAGCCGGGCCCGCGACCTACAGTGGGGGAAAAAAGACTGGCCAATTCGGGAGTATTTGAGACCTGGTGAGAAAAATGTTCTTCATGAGAGCTTGGTACTTCGTGATAAAATTCTATTACCACCTCTCCACATTAAGTTGGGTCTCATTAAGCAATTCATCAAGTCCCTTCCAAAAGATGGTGAGTGCTTTCGGTACCTTTGCTCAAAGTTCCCCCGACTTTCTGAAGCAAAGCTAAAGGAAGGAGTGTTTGCTGGCCCTGATATAAGGAAACTCATTTCAGATGGAGCATTCGCTGAAACGATGTCTGAGAAGGAAAAAGAAGCCTGGGATTCCTTCAAGGATGTTGTTCTCAAATTCTTGGGGAACAGGCGGGATGAGAACTATAAGGATATTGTTGCCAGGATGCTCAATGCCTTCAAAGAACAAGGCTGTAACATGAGCCTGAAAGTCCATTTCTTGCACTCCCATGTGAACTACTTTCCCGAAAACTTGGGGGCGTACAGTGAAGAACAAGGTGAAAGGTTTCACCAGGACATCAAGGACGCAGAGAGAAGGTACCAAGGAAGATGGAACACCACTATGATGGCTGATTTCTGCTGGTTGCTGCTGCGGGAAACCCCAGATGAAAAATACACCAAGCAGCACACCAAGAGATGCATTCGGGGGAAGAAGAAACGGGCCCACCAGGAGATTGATTGACCCAAGAATGACTTTAAAATCTAAACTGTGTTGACAAATATCGTGTTTTTACTAAACTTTGAAATAAAAATTTGCTAGTTATTACCACAGCATCGGATCTCATTTATTAGAATTTTATTTTCACACCATCGGGTGTTTGTCTTCATGTATTGCAATGGTGCGGCTTGCGTTTTCTATTCTTACATACATACCTGTACAACATTTTTTGCACATTTCTTTGCTTTGCTTTGTGTCTAACCTCGCTCTTATATGCTCAATGTTTGTGCACATGTATGTGGCTGTTTTAAGTGCAGACAATTTTGCTACCATCACAGTGTGTTTTGTTGACATTACTCTATTCTTATGTGCTGCCTTGTTACAATTTTCTTTATTCTTATTTGAATAACTACTAAACAATTAGTATAAAGAATTCATCCAAGAAACTTTTATCTCGATCGCACTCAATCTGAAACGTTCACCTCAAACTGCTAACCCAATGTAGCAAAAACTCTGTACGTGATGGAGCAAATTGGTTACCAGATTTGGATTCAGCGCACCAAAAAACGTAAAAATCAATCGAAACATTAGAGGCATTTAAAAAAAATGTTTTTAGTGTACCTGTGTTATTAGTTGATAACAATTCCAACAAATCCAATAAAAAAGATTGTGGTAGACGCGATGGTAATTCCAAAAGATATGTAGAAAGGTACTGGAGAGCTTCAGATTGATCAATATTAGTATATAGTGCCTGTAAATCCAATGTCACCCAAAATGTGTGGGGGCATGATTGAGAGGACCCATATGCATCCAACTGACAAAGAAAATGAGTCGTATCTCAAATACAAGACCGTACCTGGGCTGTTGCCGGTTGTAAAAAGTGATCACAAAATTTTGAAACTGGTTCCCAGAGAGATCCACAACATGACACTATTGGGTGGCCCGAAGGATTACACAAAGACTTATGGATTTTAGGCACCGTATAGATTACTGGGATCTTAGGGTCTGCCTGACATAAAAAGGTTCCCTCCCTAACAGTAATCCATCCTGCCTGCAATGTCTCAGTAACCTTCGCTTTAAGGTGAGCCTGTAAATCACCGGTGAGGTCAGTCAGAAGAGTGGCATAGTACCATTGGTTGAATAATTGAGCCATTAATTCAGAATGGTATTGACAATACGACTGAACCACCATGGCTCCTCCCTTGCTGGCACACTGGATGACCAAACAGTTATCTACATAGTAACATAGTAGTTGACGGCAGATAAAGACCAGCATGGTCCATCCAGTCTGCCCAGCGAGATGGCAAGAGTAGGTGCACCTGTCGCTCCGCGCAGGCCACCCCTCTCCATATCCTTGTTCAGGGGTAAACCCACCACTCCATATAGGACACCCCTATTTGTTGAGACGTTATATGGTTCGGAAGTTAGATGGTTCGGAAGTTAGATGGTACCGTTTATTTTGTTTTTTTTCCTATTTCTGTAAAGGGATCCTCTGTGTTTGTCCCATGCCTTTTTGAATTCCGTCACCGTGTTCGCCCCTACCACTTCCATCGGGAGGGCATTCCAAGCATCCACCACCCTTTCAGTGAAAAAATATTTCCTGACATTGCCTTTCAATTTACCCCCTTGCAGTTTCATGTTATGCCCTCTAGTTTTACAGGTTCCCCGTCTTTGGAAGAGGTTTGTTTGTTCAAATTCGGAGGCTGATAGTTTAGAGTAAATGCGATGGGCTTGGGATTCAAATCAAATCCGCTAGACCAGAAGCTGAAACATGAGTACCACTGGATCTAAATGATTTGTAGGGATCCATTTAGAAGGGTTTCTCATAACAGAGCCATCAATCACCCTAGGAATATCCACAAAAAAGGCCATTACTTGAAGTTTTCTGAAAAATCTTAGCAAAGCCACACGTATTTTAAATGCATCATAAGGTACAGTGGGCACAAATAAAGGTCCTAAGTTTAAAACCCGTAATTGCTCCGTGGTTAGAATCTGTTCAAAGATATTGACGATTGCTGTATGGTCTTGGAACGAGTGTTCGACCTCCCACTGTTCCTGTTGATGACCCAGTCTGGGTCATCCACTGAGGAAGGAGTGTCCACGAAAATCCTACTCCCTCACATAATGGTTGTTCTGTCCTTTCTGGTTAGTCCTATTGTAAGAGTCTTCACTGTCACCTGAATCATCTGTGGAATGTTCAAAAGTTACTCGCTTAGCCAATGGCTTGTCAGATGTACACATCCATCGATAAATCTGATTATTATCATAGTCAGATTTGTCACACTTAGCTTTCTTAATTTTCAAACCTCGTAAATGTTCACGAAAACTAATCAGTTGCTTATTCAGTTCCTCCATCTGAGTATGAAAGGACAGCTCATCCAATGAGGATTTCACTCTGCACTGCACCTCTCTTGGGCACAGCATGAGGATCGGCTGGATGTCATGTTCCTCCAGTCTCTTCATAAGAAGATACGCCTCAAAGGTTGCCATCAATAAATGCGCTTTGATCGTGTAGGAGTAGCCATTTGGGGGTATCAGGCGGCTTGTCACAGCCTCTTGGAGTCTGTCACATCCCCTCTGTACCAAGGAAGATGAAGAGTCCTCATGGCGGGGAAAGCTCTGAGGGCACCGGATCTCTTGATACCTCGATGCTCACGAAATTGTGTTCTAAAGAGCTGCGACACAGATGCATACTGGTTTCTTCTGGTGCTAGTGTTTCAAGCCCTCTATCATGATTAAGATAAGATTGAATCCTTCCTCTTCATCTGGTGGGAAAGCATATGATGTCTGTCCCTGATGGTCTCTACCAATGCTCAATATCTAAGGCAACAGATGTCCTCTGGATGTCCATGCATTCCCAGCTTCTTGAGGCCTCTGAGACCAATGCCTTTGATGTCAAAGTCAATGGACTGGGCTTACTGGCAACAAAAATTATTCTCTTCACAACCCTTGAACTCTCACCTTAACATCTGTAAACACAAATTATGAAAGTAATCATGGTCGGGGCCCAGATGCTTCAGGCACCAGTTAAGGCTATCCATGATGGATATGGTCCTGTTGCATCTCTTAAACTTGCTGGGGAATTTACCCTGAGATATAGCACATGGAAAAATAGCTGAGGCAAAATCAAATGACTTGCTTGTGAAAAATCATTCCTAACGGGGTACCAGTGGCCTCTGCTCAGGTCTAGTAAGGCAACATACCAAAATGAAAGAAAACTTTAAAACCACTGAAAAACCAGACTAATATACTAATGTGAAACATCACCACATAACAGCAACAGTGAAAAATGAGAAAAAAATGAAGAAACTAACGATAGAACCCCAAAAACATAGCAGGTGAAGAAAGCAAAAAGACCCATCTGCTCGGCGAAAACAAAAGACTGAGGCGATCCCACGAAGCAGGTGAGAAAAGATGCACACAAACAGTACAGCACTTTCAAACTCTTTGAGAGAATTCTAAAGCTGGGGAGCCGTTCCCAAGCCAGCCTCCATCAGTGGCATCATCCTAAATGAGGATTCACCATCCTGCTTGTCTACAGAGAAACTTAATTTCTACAACATAGGAATTTCCCTCAACTCACCTCCTCTCTTCTAGTGACTCAAGAGTAGTTACTCATCTATAACAGGTGTTTCTCCAGGGACAACAGGACTCCGTTCTCACATATGGGTGACGTCGGCGCCAACGGAGCCTTGCAGAAGCATCTCCCCAACTTTCAAAGAAAGCCTTTGCGAGATGCCACCACGCATGCATGATCCCCTTCCCGCCCAAGGGTGCCATCTTGCTGTCATATGACATAGCTAAAAAGTAGAAAAATCACTCCATTCTATTACCAATGATTATGGTACATAACTCTGGAGCATAAAAAACACAATAAAAGAGGAAGATAGGTCTCAGATAGAGTAGTTACTCACCTGTAACAGGTGTTCTCCAGGAGCATCAGGAAATCAGTCCTCACATATGGGTGTCATCGGCACCGATGAAGCCCCAGCGGAGCATTTCCCCAGCTTTCCATGAAAGCCTTTGGGAATGCTGGCACGCATGCGCGATTCCCTTCCCGCCTAAAGGTGCCATCTTACCTCAGTCAAATGACATAGCTAAGAACAGCACACAAAAATGTAAAAACAAACTATGTACAACTGCAACTCCAAGGGGAGGAGGGAGGGTTGTGAGGACTGATTCCTGCTGCTCCTGGAGAACACCTGTTACAGGTGAGTAACTACTCTTTCTCCAGGACCAAGCAGGAAGTCAGTCCTCACATATGGGTGACTCCCTAGCTCTAGGCTACCAGGAACCCAGGCTGAACAAGAGAACTCCCTCTAGTCACAGCATCAAAGAAAGGCTTTTCAAGGAAACAACCTCCACCAGTAGCCCAACAGAGGGCAGGAGTTGCCTAAACCTCAAAGAGATTCTGGAGTACTGCTTGGCCAAAAGCACTGTCCCTACGCGACTCCCTCTCCAGACAGTAATGGGCCGCAAAAGTCTGGCTTGAAGACCAAGTTGCAGCCCTGCAGATGTCTACCAAGGGAACAGAGTGGAGATGAGCCACTGAGGCAGCCATTGCCCTGACACGATGGGCCATGACCCTACCCTGCAAAGGAAGGTCAGCCGCCTTGTAAGCCCAGGTGATACAGTCAGCCACCCAGATGGACAAGGTACGCTTGGACACAGCCAACTCCAACTTATTGGGGTCAAAGGAGACGAAGAGCTGAGTAGCCCTTCTATGCCCCTTGTGGTGTAGAAGGTCCCTCAGATCCCTTAGAGAGAGGTAAAACACAGGATTTAACTTCAGTTGATAAAAGAAAACAAATGCACATGGCTCCTGGTTTCCAGGGAAACCACAAACAGAGCAGATCAGAGGAGAGGAAAACACGCCCCTGCTGCAGTTCAGCTCCTCAGTCACGAGCTGAGGCAGAACACCTGCTGGAGGGAGGAGTCAGATTAAGCCCTGGAAGCCAGAGATATAAGGGAAGCTCATTAGGAAGGAAGTTAGCACAGCCGGGAGCACAGCCGGGAGAGCAGCTGAGAACACAGCCGTTAGAACAGCCACGAGGGCAGTCAAGAAAGCAGTCACAAGAAGCAGAGGATTGGCTTGGGAGTGAGGATTCAGAGGAACTAATGGTAACAGAAGATTCTCTGACCTTTGACTCAGAAAGGGAAATCAGCAAAAGAAACGAGCAGAGAACCAGTGCAAAGGAGCCAGGTAAAAGCAGCCCAGGTTTGGTGCCGTATATAAAAGGCAGCCATAAGGGAAATGTACCAAGAAGGCAGACTTGTGTGCACGTAGAAACTCCAAGGCTTGTATCTGTAGCTGATCCTGAGGGGCAGAAGTAATCTCCCAGAAGAAAGCCAAAAGGTAGGCTGAGTGACTGGTATAAAAGCAAAGCTGTTTTTAAGAAGTGCTCTGATATTAGCCCAGGAGGGTGGGGCTTTACGTGTGGTGAATACTGTGGCCATTCCCAACCAGGTGTAGCAGAAGGCTGCAGGGAAAAGTCTCATGCTGAAGGAATAGGTGTGTGCTTGGAAACACCCTCTAGTCAACTGCAGACATTTCCAGCTGAGAACCAATATGAACCAATGGAAACAGAACCATCTTTAGAATACCTGCCTGTTGACACAATGGACTGTACAATATCTGTGTCTGATAAGATAAGACCTGTGTGCTAGGATTAAGCTGTGCAGAGAGAGAGCTGCAGGTAGCAGCTAGAAGAAAAAGCATCAAAGGTTTTTGGAACAGAGAATTGCTCTTTAAGTTGGATTACTGGGATGCTGATATAGGAAGCTGTTTATGTTCAAAGTCTTATATTATTTCCTGCCAGAAGATACATGGCCAACTGTTCTTTATTTTCTATATGTAATGCCGATTGGAAGGGGAATTAAAATCCTGTTATTTGCCTGAAACACTCGAGCTCCACTACTCTCTTTATTTCGGATAAGTGAAAACTACAACTCCCAGGAGGCAGTGCTTTTCCCAAGCACTATTTTACTGTCTGAATAAGGGATCAGGCCGCTTAACTCTAAAGCTGTGGGGTAATAGCGACATTACACCCTGCGCACGGTCAAGGTAGAAGGATAAGGCCCTCCTACAGTCCAGGGTATGCAGGACTGCTTCAGCCTGGCTAGCAGGAGGCCTAGAGAAGAATGTTGGAAGAACCACCTCCTGATTGAGGTGGAAAGAGGAGACAACCTTAGGAAAGAACTTGGGATGAGTCCTGAGGACTACCCTGTTCCTATAAATCCTGGTATAAGGTCTATCACAGACCAAGGCCTGAAGCTCACTCACTCGCCTAGCCGAGGTGAGGGCTATCAGGAAGAGAGTCTTCCAGGAGAGGAAGCGTAGAGGGCAAGTAGCCATTGGCTCAAAGGGTGGGCGAGTCAGTTGCTGCAAGACCACATTCAGCTCCCACTCAGGAGCAGGACGACGGATGGGAGGCTTGAGCAAAAGCAAGCCCCTGAGAAAGCGGGACACCAAAGGGTGACCGGACAGAGAATGTCCCTCCACCAGTGAGTGGTGAGCTGCTAGAGCTGAGAGGTGGACTCGAACAGAATTGGACTTAAGTCCCTGATTGGACAAGTGCAGTAAGTACTGAAGCACTACTGGCACAGTACAGGAGAAAGGATCCTCTGTACGTAGCTGACACCACACAGAAAACCTCTTCCATTTGAGGGCATAGGTTTTCCTAGTGGACTGTTTCCTAGAGGCTAGGACAACCTCCTCAACTTCCTGAGGTAGGCCCCAGAGAGCCAAAACTACCCTTGCAGCCTCCAGGCCATCAAATTGAGAGCTTTGAGATTGGGGTGCAGAAGGGAACCCTGCTCCTGTGAGAGAAGGTCGGGTTGTAACCCCAGAGGTAGTGGGGAATCCACTGCCAGCTGAAGCAGAAGTGGAAACTAAGGCTGCCTCGGCCACCTGGGAGCTACCAGCAGGACCGAGGCCTTGTCCTGAAGAGTCTTGAAAAGAGTTCGGGCCACCAAGGGCGTGGGAGGAAACGCATACAGGAGGCCCTGAGACCAGGACATCAGAAAAGCATCTGGTGCTATCCTCAAAGGATGCGGTTGCCTGGAGAAGAATTTGGGCAGTTGCTTGTTCAGTGGACTGGCAAAGAGATCTATCCAAGGGAGACCCCACTTCAGGAAGATCTTTTGAACGACCAAGGGATGCAGCTGCCACTCGTGGGGCTGCAGAATTCTGCTCAACCGGTCGGCCAGGCAGTTCTCCTGGCCTGGAAGGTACACCACCTTGAGAAGCATGTTGTGCTTCAGGGCAAAGGAACAAAGGTCCTGAGTCTCTCGACAAAGGAGCTTGGACCCAGTCCCGCCCTGTTTGTTCACATAAAACATGGCTATCTGGTTGTCTGTTTGAATCAAGACTGAGCGGTGAGCCAGGGCCGGAGAAAAAGCCTTGAGAGCCAAGCGGATAGCTCAAAGTTCCAGGAGATTGATTTGTTGGGCTGCCTCCCAGGGAGACCAGAGGCCCTGAGTGCACTTGTCTAGACAATGAGCACCCCAGCCCTTCAGAGAGGCATCGGTGGTGAGGACTACCGAGTATTATGGCATTTGGAAGGGCATCCCCCTTCAGCAGATTGGGTGGATGTAGCCACCAGCTGAGGGAGGTCAAAAGGGATCTGGACACCTTTATCCTGTCTCTTAGGTGGCCTGTGGCTTGAGACCACCGAGTCCGAAGGCACCACTATGCAGGCCTCATATGGAGCCTGGCATTGGGAGTCACATGCACTGTCGAACCATGTGGCCCAGAAGTCTGAGGCAGAGTCTGGCGGAGACCAGGGGTTTGTTTAGAAACTGTATGGCCATGTCCATCAGCCTTTGGGCCCTGTCTTCTGGCAAGAATGCCTTTGCCAGTTGAGAATCCAACCTTGCCCCTATGAACTCCAAGTTCTGGGAGGGGAGCAAAGTGGACTTTGCGAAGTTTATGACAAAGCCCACGTTTTGAAGCAGAGCAATGGTTCTGAGGGTGGCTTGTCTGACCTCCAGGGATGTCTGACCCCTGATGAGTCAGTCGTCCAGATAGGGAAAGACAAAGATGCCTTGATTTCTCAGGTAGGCCGCTACAACTGCCAGGCACTTGGTAAAGACCCTGGGAGCGGAGGTCAGGCCAAAAGGTAGTACTCTGTACTGATAATGGCTTCCTCCCACAATGAACCTGAGGTACTTTCTGTGGTCTGGATGAATGAGGATGTGAGTGTACGCATCCTTTAGATCTAAGGAGCATAGCCAATCTCCCTGCTGGAGGTAGGGCAGAAGTGTCCCAAGAGTAAGCATCTTGAACTTCTCTTTTTCTAGGAACTTGTTGAGGTTCCTGAGGTCCAGAATGGGTCGAAGGCCACCGGTCCTTTTGGGTACCAGGAAATACCTGGAGTAGAATCCGTGACCTTGCAAGTGGGGAGGCACAGGCTCCACCGCCCTGTCCACCAACAGACCATGAAGCTCTTGTAGAAGAAGGTCTGTGTGCAGGGGAGGCTCCCATGGAAAATATGGTGGAGGCAGTTGGTGAAAATGGAGGGCATAGCCCTTGTGGACTATCTCCAGCACCCAACTGTCCCCAGTGATAAGGAGCCACTGGTGGGCAAAGAGGGCGAGGTGACCTCCTGTGCAGGGTTGGGAGAGCAGTGGAAGAGAGGCTACGCTCAAGGAGTCAAAAACCCCCCACCCTGCTTAGTGGTAGCAGGGGCCTGAGGGGGGGTCCTCTGCCTACGGGGCCCATTACACTGGCCCTTGGCTTGCTGACCCTGGGGGTAGCTTGGGCAGCCTGATACTGAGGGTACTGTTTGTAGGCAGTGCCCTTCCTCGGGTAAAAGGACTTTTTACCCGAGCCCTTCTTTTTATGTGAAGGGGCAGAGGTCTTCCTCGACAGCCTTGTCCGGGTAAGGTGCTCGGTCTCGAGCTGAGCGGCCTTCTCGATCACGGGTTTGCCAAAAAGGTTCTCACCTTGGCAGGGGACATCGACCAACTTGTCCTGAACCCATGGCTCGAGGTCCGATGACTGCAGCCACGCCTGGCGTCGAGCTGCGATGCCGGCAGCAGCAACTCGGGCCAAAGCCTCGAAGCCATCGTAGGCAGCGCGGGAAATTAACTTTGAGCATTCTCGTATCCCCGAGGACAAGGTCTTAAATCTCTGCAAGGGTTCCCCAGAGAGACCAGCAGAGAATCCGGCCAACTCCTTGGCCAGGTCTCGCAAGTACATGCCCATGTACAGCTGGTAAGACTGGACACGGCAAGCAAGCATAGACCCCTGGAAGCACTTCCTACCGACGCCATCGAGGTTGCGGGCCTCCCTGCCGGGGGGCACCACAGAGTGCATCTTCTGGCTCTTCAGACGATGCATGGCCGATTCCACAACCATGGAATGGTGTGGTAGCTGTGCTTTCTGGAAACCAGGGCTTTTGCGGAGTCGATAGATGGAATCGACTCGCTTGCTCAGAACTGGCGCCTAGGCCGGTGCCTCCCACATCCGGAAGAGGAGCTGTTCCAGCATCGGAGAAACTGGGACAGTAAAGGCCTCCTTCGGAGGAGAGTCGTACTGTAGAGCATCGAGCTCCTCGGCTCGAGGCTCTTCCTCGGGATCGGCAGGGATAGCCAAGGCAGCGGCCATATCCTGGACGAACTCCGAGAACCTAGTGTCCTCCGGAGGGGATCTACTCCGGTGCTCAGACTGCGGTGAGTCTGACGGGATGCACCGAGTCTTAAAAGTATCGGGAGACTCCTCGTCCTCCGTCTTCCAGGCGGACTCATCCGAAGAAGAGTCAGGGTCTGCGGGGACCCGAGGCACCTGCCCCGACGCCGGGGGCACCGGCGTCGACAACCTCAGTCCTGAACGGGAGGTCGAGGGAGACCTCGACCGAGGACGACTTTGAGCCACGAGGGTATCGAGTATCGGCTCGGTCTCCGGGGTTGACTTCGAAGTCGACATCCCGGTGGTCGGGGCAGATGCACCAGACAGGCTGGCCATCAGTGCCCGCTGCTGCTCCATGAAGGCAGACAATCTGCACTCCAAGGCTATCATCCTGAGACTCAGCTCGGGAGACGCAGCAGCCACCGACTCGGGCCCCGGCGGCACCGGGCCCGACGTCGGTTCTCTGGGAGGAGAGTCCACGAGGACTACGGGGGTTTACGTGTCCAGCAGACTCCGGCTCCACGTGAGGAACTTTGGCAGGCTTCTCTTGGTCCACGGGCTCGGGACGGCGGTCGGGGGTCTTAGACCTGGCCCTCGAGGGACCAGGGACCTCCTCCGACGCCGCCCTTGCAAGCCGCTTCTTCCTCTTGCGTTACCGGTCGGGGGACCCCCTGTCCGAGGAGCTTCGACGGCGCTCGGGATCGGAATCCCGAGATGTCGAGGCCTCAGACGAGGTCCGGGCCCGGCCGGAGGCAGAGTCCGAGAAAAACCTTTCCTTCTGATGCTGTCGACTTTTGAGTGCCTTGGAAGACATCTTCCCACATGGCACACACAACTTGGGGTCGTGGTCAGGGCTGAGGCACCGAAGGCAGCAGTCGTGTGTGTCGGTGAGAGAATGGAAATTACACTAACCTGGTAATTGTAGTTCCTGGAGGGTCCAGTTTAGTCCTCTACAATTGGGTAGTGCCCCTCCTCCTGCAGCCGGGAGACTGGACCAATCAAATCTTCTGTAGTATATATGCAGGCGGAGCTCCCAGAAGCCCCCAGTGTACTAGTAACAAAGCATACTTAACGAAGCAACACATTAGATTAATATACAAAATGACATAATTAAAGAACAATTTGTTCCCCCCCAAGAAATATCCAACCCCCTCCCCAAACGAGGAAGTCAGAACACTGCATTGCGCCGGCACCGACGCCCCAGGAATCAAAACACCGCTCCCCACCAGAAGTTCAGGAGCTGCCTGAACCCCCGAAACAGGGAAGAGCCTCAGCAAAAAACGCGGCTGCAACAGAGGGACCGAAAGGCAAGAGGAACCGTCTTATTATCAACCGTTCGGAAAGCGCGCCGCATTATTATAGCAGATAGTCGGGAGGGAAGGAGGACTAAACTGGACCCTCCAGGAACTACAATTACCAGGTTAGTGTAATTTCCATTTCCTGTTCGGTAATCCAGTTTAGTCCTCTACAATTGGGATGTAACAGAGCAGTTAAGACCGGGCGGGACCTTGCCATCCGGCGCGCAGAACCGCCGAACCAAAACAGGAATCCCGAGCCGCTGACACATCTAAGCGATAGTGTCTACTGAAAGCATGCAGAGACGACCAAGTGGCCGCCCTACAGATATCTGCCGGCGGAACCAGGCTATACTCCGCCCAAGAGGTCGCCTGAGACCTAGTGGAATGAGCCCTCAGACTCTCCGGAATAGACCGCTGTTGCAACAGATACGCGGACGCGATCGCCTCTTTGAGCCATCTCGAAATGGAGGCTTTAGCCGCCGCTTCCCCTTTACGCGCGCCCCCGAAGAGCACGAAAAGCCGGTCAGATTTCCGAAAGGATTCTGTAACCTTTAAATACCGATGGAGCGTGCGACCCACATCGAGCCGGAGAAGACCCTTGTCCGTTGACCCGACAGATTGCGAAGAAAGTACTGGAAGAAACACTGCCTGATTCATGTGAAAGGGAGACACCACCTTTGGCAGAAAGGAAGGGACCGGACGGAGAACGATCCGATCCGCGGAAAAAGACAAGAAAGGCTCTCGACAGGACAATGCCTGCAGATCCGAAATGCGCCGTGCCGAACAGATGGCTACAAGAAAAACCGCCTTCAGCGTGAGATCTTTCAGAGACGCCCTGCGCAGGGGCTCAAAAGGTTCACGAACCAGGGCCCTCAGAACTAAATTCAAGTCCCAAGGAGGAACGAAAACTCTGCGGGAGGGCCGCAAATGAAAAACAGCCGTAAGGAATCGGCGTACATCCGGATGAGCCCCGAGCAGACGACCCAACACCTTGCCGCGATAACACGAGATAGCCGCCAACTGGACTTTTAGGGAACTAGCCGCAAGGCCCTTATCGAAACCATCCTGAAGAAAACTTAAAACGACGGGCACGGAAACCGCCGCCGCCCGGACTCCCCGCCGGGAGTACCAGTCTTCAAAAATTCTCCAAATCCGAACGTAAGTAAGAGAAGTGGACGTTTTCCGCGCCCGCAGAAGGGTAGAAATCACCGCTGGGGAGTAGCCCTTCCTTTTCAGCCGAGCCCTCTCAATGGCCAAACCGTAAGCGAGAATCGATCCACTTGGGGCATCCGCAAGGGACCCTGAAGAAGAAGATCCGGTAGCGTGGGCAGGAGCCAAGGAACGCCGTCGCGCAGCCGGACCAGATCGGCATACCAGGGCCTCCGGGGCCAATCCGGGGCCACCAGTAACACGCGACCCCGATGGCTCTCGATACGTTGTATGACCCGGCCGATCAGAGCCCACGGAGGAAAGACATAAAGAAGACCGGACGTTGGCCACGGCTGAATGAGAGCGTCGAGCCCCTCGGACATGCGCTCCCTTCGCCTGCTGAAGAAGCGCCCTGTCTTGGCTGATTGAAAGGTCGCCATGAGATCCATGATGGGTGGACCCCACCGCCGGACGATTTGTGCGTAAACCTGTGGGTTTAGCTCCCATTCTCCGGGGTCCACCCGCACTCTGCTGAGAAAATCGGCCTGGACATTGTCTACGCCCGCAATGTGAGCCGCCGAGATTGCCGGAAGGCGAGTTTGCACCCAGTTGAACAAGGCCGCCGCTTCTGCCTCCAGGGCCGCGCTGCCGGTACCCCCTTGGCGATTGATGTAAGCTACGGTGGACGCATTGTCCGACAGGACTCTCACCGGCCGTCCGAGAACCAGGGTCTCCAGGTCCACCAGGGCTAGCCGGACTGCCCGCAATTCGAGACGGTTGATCGACCAAGAGGCCTCCTGGGGAGACCATTCCCCCTGAGCAAAGCGGGACTCGCAGTGAGCCCCCCAGCCGGTTAAGCTCGCATCCGTCGTGAACGGAACCCACAGAGGAGGCTCCAAGGGAATCCCCCGCGACAGGTTCTCGGCGGAGAGCCACCACCGGAGGGATCGGCGAACCGTCTTTGGGCAAGGCAATCTCTTGTTCAACGAGTCGAACTGGTTGGACCAACGTCGCAGAAGAGCACTCTGCAGCGGACGCATGTGGAAGCGCGCCCAAGGCACCACCTCCAAAGTCGCCGCCATCGTGCCGAGGAGCCGCAGGTACCACCACGCCGACGGAGCTGGCATCCCCCGGAAGAGACGGACCAGAGCCCGCAACGCCAGCACGCGTCGCTCCGGAAGGCACACCAAGCCCCGTGCTGTGTCGAAGCGGACTCCCAGATACTTGAGATCCTGTGTCGGAGACAGACAACTCTTGCATTCGTTCACCACCCATCCGAGGGACCGAAGGAGATCCACCACCCTGCTCGTGACTTGCACACACTCCCGACTGGACTTTGCTCGAATCAACCAGTCGTCGAGATACGGATGGACCAGGATGCCCTCCTTGCGCAACGCCGCCGCGACTACAACCATTACCTTTGTGAAGGTGCGGGGAGCCGTGGCGAGTCCGAACGGCATGGCCCGGAATTGAAAATGGCCCCACGGAAGCGCAAAGCGGAGAAACCGTTGATGGGAGGGCCGGATGGGAATGTGCAAATAGGCCTCGGTAAGATCGAGGGACGTTAAAAATTCCCCTTGACGCACCGCTACGATGACTGACCGCAGGGTCTCCATGCGGAAGTGCGGCACTCTGAGAGCGTGATTCACGCCTTTGAGATCCAAGATCGGACGAAGAGAACCGCCCTTTTTGGGAACCACAAAATAGATGGAGTAGCGACCTGCGCCTCTTTCCAAAGGCGGGACCGGAACCACGGCCCCCAGAGAGAGCAGCCGATCCAGGGTCACGCGGACGTCCCGCGCCTTTTGAGCTCCCTTGCTGGGAGACAGAACAAACGAATCCGGAAGTGGGTGCGCAAACTCTAGGGCATAACCTTCTTCTATAATCTGCAGCACCCACCGATCTGACGTAATTTGGGCCCAAGAAGGAAGAAAGTCGCGCAAACGACCCCCGATGACCGGGTCTCCCTCTAGAGCCCGACTCGTTTCATTGCGGCTTGCGGTTAAAGGAAGAGGCCGAGGAAGAGGCGGCTCCGGAGAAGCCCCTTCCCGCTCCTCTGAAACCACGAAACCCTTGATGACGGGTTCCAAAACGACCGCGCTGCGAAGTCCACAGCCGGGAAGAACGAAATCTGCGCGCATCCCGAAACTGGCCGCGCGCTGAGGTGGACGACCTATTAAGCTTAGGCTTATCCTCTGGAAGCCGACCACCCTTAGACTCACCGAGATCCTTCACCAACTTATCCAGAGCCTCACCAAATAACAACCTGCCCTTAAAGGGTAGTTTACTGAGGCGAGACTTGGAAGAACCGTCGGCCGCCCAATTGCGCAACCAGATGGACCGTCGTGCCGCTACCATGGAGGCCATGCTATTAGCTAGGGAGCGTATTAAATCATAAAACAGATCCGCCAAGTAGGCTGATCCCGACTCCACGCGGGTAACGTCCAACAGCCCCTGTTGGTCCATACCGGACCCCGAGCGCAGGTGCTGTGACCATCGCAAACAAGCTCGAGCTACCCACGCCCCACAAATAGAAGCTTGTAACGATAAGGCGTTGGTCTCGAAGGCTTGCTTCAACAAATTATCAACCTTTTTGTCCTCAACATCCCTCAGGGCCGCGGCCCCTTCAACCGGGATGGTGGTTTTCTTAGTCACTGCCGAAACGGCAGCATCCACCCGTGGAGACTTAAACAAGTCCCTGTCCTTGTCTGCAAGGGGGTAAAGACGATTCATGGTCCGAATCCCTTTCAAAGCGGATTCCGGTTGCTCCCATTCCGCATGGATCATCTGCTCAACTACTCGGTGCACAGGAAAAACCACCTGGGCATCCCTGACCGCCTGAATGAGAGGATACTCGAGACCCTGCTCCTCCAGCGGCCGCACCGCAGAGAGGTTAAGTGCTTGGAGAGACTCCGTGACCAAAGGTACCAGCTCGTCCCTTCGAAACACCCGAATGATGCGAGCCTGATCTTCCAGTTCTGGAAGCTCTCCGTCTTCTAACTCCTCCGCCTCAATATCCGGATCCCCCTCAGTCTCGGAATCCGGGAGGCAAAGGGCGTCCTGATCCTGGTCCCCCAACCTGGGCCGCTTGACCGCGGGTTGGGAAGACCGCTGAACCCCCCCGCGGATGCTGGGGGGAGAGAGGCGGGCCAAGCCTCCGGCAAATGACCAGACCGGCTTAAGCGGAAGGCCTGATGCATGAGAAGAACAAAATCCGGGGAAAAGTCTATAGGCGACGCTACCATAGCCGCCTGCTGGAGCTCAGGGACCGACGTATTAGACGCCGGGCCCAGACCAGAAGGAAGGATGCTCGGTGAAGGGACACTGTCCCCCGAAAGGGAAGGGTCCCCGGGCACATGCTGTTCCTTAATTTCAATAGGCAGCTCCAGTTCTGAAGAAACTGCAGCACAGCTCTTACAGATTCCAGAGTCAGTCATTGTACCTCTGCGGGAGCCACAAATTACACACTGAGGTTTGGCAGCCATGCCCAGGCCACCTGCTCTCAGGGAAAAATAAGGCAACAGGAACAGGGAAGCCCACACCAAGGGGACTAACCTTATTCAATTCAGCACAGTATTAAATTTAAAACCTTTTTTTTTTTTTTTTTTTTTTACAGTAAACAAAATACTCCCCAGAATCCTAGGGGTGCCCTGAGCAAAATCTCCAGCAAAAGAAACCCCAAAAACACCAGGGGAACCCGTGCGCAAGTGTTAAAAAGTGCCCTTAAAAAGCACACTTTAGAAATCCAAAATGGCCGCCGCACTTTTTCACCCGCGGTAAAAAACGGCGCGAAAATACAAAGGTACCCAAATAATATGGAAAAGAAAGAAAACGACCCTCTAATACAGGGCAAGCGAAAAAAAAGCAGGAAAAAGTGCAATTTGGAAGCCAGGGGAGCCGACAGAGCCTCTGCCCAAGCAAAGGACAGAGAGCTTAAAACAAGGAAAATTCCTACCAGCTCTGGGAACAGCAAGGAACTCAGCCCACTTCTCCAAGTGACAGGCAATGTTGCAGCCGGTATGGCTCTTCCCCGAACAGCCTTGGGGAGAGCTCAACCCAGGCTTCAGAGATTCCCAGGCAGAAAGGCAGGAGCCCAAGGCAGGTCTGGCTTTCCCCAGAAAGTCCCCTGTGTCTTTTTCTTTTTTAAAGATACAGCTACCTAGCAAAAGAAATAGAATATAAAGGACCAGAAATAAACCCCAAAAGAACTAACTAACTAGTGTTGCTCCTTCAATTGTCACTTAGCGTGCCCAGCAGGGGCACAGAAGTCCTCCAGCTGCAGGGAGACTGGACACACTGGGGGCTTCTGGGAGCTCCGCCTGCATATATACTACAGAAGATTTGATTGGTCCAGTCTCCCGGCTGCAGGAGGAGGGGCACTACCGAATTGTAGAGGACTAAACTGGATTACCGAACAGGAACATAAGTTTCTTACAAAGATCACACTTTTTGAAACCACTGGAAGCCATCAGGGAAAAAAGAGCCCCTGCGAGGTCAAAAGACCGGCCTTCCAGGGAAAAAATGAAAAAAGGGCGCGAACGCCAGCCACGAAGGGCAAAAACCGAAAAAGAAATAAACAGGCTCGATACCGGTGTACCGAACCCAGTGGGAGGGGAACCGGCGTCGAACCGGAGAAAAATAGCGAAAAATCGCCGAAGAAAAAATCACTTTTATCCAGGAGAACAGGACACACGTCCGGTGGGCTTCTCGGAAAAAAAGAGACTGAGGTAAGATGGCACCTTTAGGTGGGAAGGGAACCGCGCATGCGTGCTAGCATTCCCAAAGGCTTTCATGGAAAGCTGGGGAAATGCTCCGCTGGGGCTTCATCGGCGCTGATGACACCCATATGTGAGGACTGACTTCCTGCTTGGTCCTGGAGAAAAACAAGGAACAAATGTGAACAATGAAGTAAAACTTCTTGCCACTGCCCCAACACATCAATGACCAATATCTATTCCTCTTTCATTTTAACCATACCATTTCAGAATTATGTGATCAATAATCAATTTCAAACCGAACACCTCTTAAAAAAACTTCTATGGATTAATTGAAAGATCAACACTTATCTTCACCAAAATCTTTAAAAAAAAAAAAACATACGTGGATCATCTGTGTCAGTATCAGCATTCCATTACCGTGCTTAAATCCGCACCACCCAGATGCCTCTCCTCGGTGCCTATTAAGCATTTCGCTACTGAAGACAGCAGTATTTGATATGTGTTACAGACCTAGATATGATGTTTTGTTTCCTAACCCCTTGAAGAAGCATTTGTAGCGAAACGCTCAATAGGCACCAAGGAGAGGTGTCGGGGTGGTGAAGATTTAAGCACGGGAGTAGCAGGGCTTGATGCAGTGGAGTCCTGGGGGGCTCTCCCGGAAAGAATGGAGGGGGCATATGGTCCAGGTGGAGGAGGTAACCTTCTCTGGCAACCTGGAGTGCCCAGGTGTCGGTGGTGATGGTGGACAAAGTGGGCCAGACGTCCCCCCATAGGCTGCTGATCTCCTGGAGGGGGAGAGGCTATGCCCAGCAAGTCAAAGGCTCGGCCCAGGCTCGGGCTGGGGCCTTTCTGCTTGCTAGATCATTGTCCAGGTCCTCAGGGGCCCTGCTGAGGAGTCTGTGGATCCGATATTGCTGGTAGCTGTGGAATCCAGGGCCCTTCCTAAAGAAGGGTTGTTTCTTCCGGGGGGGTCTTCTGCTTGGGGCCCGAGAAAGTTTTCTTTGAGAGCTGGGTCCTTGTCACGTACTCAGCCTCGAGCCCCACAGCTTGGTCTGCCATGGCCTTGCCAATGAGATTCTCTCCCAGGCAGGGGCCGTCCACTGCTCGAGGTCAGAGGATTGGAGCCAAGCCTGTCTCCTGGCACTGGCAACCCGGGCCATGGTCTCAAAACCATCGTACGTGGCCCGGGTGATAAACTTTGAGCAATCCGCAGCAGTTTTGGCCAGCATCTGGAACCCTTGAAGGAGTTACCTGGAGAGGCCAATGGAGTAGCTCTTTAGGTCCTTCATGGTGTCCCGGAGGAACATACCCATGTAGAGGAGGCATGCCTGGACCCGGAAGCCCAACATGGAGCCCTGGTATAATTTTTTGCTGAGGGTGTTGAGACTCTGGGCCTCTCTGCCGGGAGACATCGAGGAGTGCATCTTTTGGCTTTGAAGCCGATGGCTGACTTGACCATCATGGACTTGTGTGGTAATTGGCCCCTTCGGAAGCCCAGGCTTGGACGGACCTTATATATAAGGTCGAACCAGCGACTGACTGTGGGTACCATAGCCAGTATCTCCCACATACAGAGGAGCAGCCTCTTGAAGATCGCCGAGGCTGGCACCAATAGGGACTCCTTTGAGGGGGGGGATCGAATTTGAGGATTGTCTGCCGACTCGGTAGTGAAGGCTAGGGCTCTGGCCATGTCCTGAACGAAGTCAAGGAAGGTCTTGTCCTCAGACGGGGACTGACGGCGGGCCCCCGGTGGGGACAGGTCTGACAGAAAGTCTCGATGCCTCCAGGTGTCTGGGGAAGCCTTATCCTTGGATTCCCAGTCAGAGTCATCAGAGATGGACTCCACGATCGATCGGAACTGGGTCTGGGTTGGAGGCTCATAGGCCTTGGTGGCATGGCTGGAGCCACAGCCGGGGAGGATTAGGGTCCCAAGGAATGGGACCGTGAATATGACCTCTGTTGGTGATCGGCCCAGGCGAGGGAGCTATGCAGTATCAACTCGACACTGGGGGAAGTTCTCAAGGTTGAGGTCCTGGTGTTTTTGGCAGATGAACCGGCAGAGCCAGACAGCATTGCCTGCTGAGTGGCCAAGAAGGCAGACAAGCTGTGCTCCAGGGCCTCCATCCTGGTCTCCAACCTGAATGGGGTCAGAGCAATTGGCGCGGATGCCGAGGGTATCGGGTCCAGCACCGGTGGAGGAGGAGAGTCCCTGATGGAGATGGCCGCAGAGACCTGGGAATAATCACTGAGGTCCATCGAGTCCTTTCAGGGAAGTTTTGGCAGCCGCTCCTGCTCAGACACCTTGGTCCTCCTCCAGGGGCTCATGGATCTGGCATGGGACTTACCTGCCTTCACAGAGTCTCGTGAGGAGTCCCGCAAGGCTTTCTTCTTCTTCTTTGGGATCCGGATCAGGGACACCCTGCCGGAGGACTCACAGCCCCGAATGGTGGCCGCGGAGTCACTGAACGATTCCGGAGATCTCAGACTGGGCCTTGGAAGGGGTTTCCGAAGCAGAGTCTAACCTAAACATCCTGTCGTGCTTCTCCTGCCTACTTTTGACTGCATTGGGGGTCAGCTTCTTGCAAGACCCGCAAGTCTCCAGGTCATGATCAGGACCGAGACAACAGAAACAGCAATTGTGTGTGTCGGTCATAGAAAAATGACTGGAACACCGATATAGAAATTACACTTACCTGGTAATTGTCGTTCCTTGAGTGACGACAGTTTAGTCCTCCACCTCTGGGTTGTGCACCTCCTCCTGCAGCTTGGAGACTGGGCATATCAAAGTCGTGACATCACTGGATATAGCCTGCTGGTATCTCCCATCAGCCTCCAGTGTACTATTGACAAAGCAAACTCAAAGGAACAACAAATAAGTAACTATACCATAGCTTTAAATAACTCTCCATTCCTCAACTTGAGGAACCTTTTTAACCTTATCAGTCTTATATATATATATATATATATATATATATATATATATTTTTTTTTATTTATTTATTTTTTTTTTAACTTTACATTCATGTCCCCCCTATGCAAACACGTTTCCTATACCATCCCCTCGTTTAAATAAGAGAGAAGGAAGAAACAACAGAGAGGAATACTCACTGCGATCTAGAATCTGAAAGGATCTGTCTACTCCTTGGGATTGATGCTCCATGCCGCCTGAAAATAAACTCTGAAGAAATCACACCCCTGGGCGGGAATGAGGACTAAACTGTCGTCACTCAAGGAACGACAATTACCAAATAAGTATAATTTCTATTTCCTTATCATTCCTCCAGTTTACTCCTCCACACCTCTGGGATGTAACAGAGCAGTAATCATTGGGAGGGACCTATCCAGCCAACTCACCACACCATCAACCCGGAACAGGCATCCTTTACTGCCAGAACATTTAGGCAGTAGTGGTTACTGAGGAAATGAAGAGATGACCTGGAAGCTGCTCTAACAATCCCCCCTGGTGGAATGACACAGTGATCCACCCATGAAGCTGCTTGCGCCCTGGTAGCAAGAGTCAGAAAGCCCCCCGGAATCGTACAACCTCGCCACCAGAATGCTGAGGCAACCACCGCCTTAACCCAGTGCGAAATGGCCGCCTTCGCTGCTGCTTCCCCTTCGCGGGGACCTCCAACCAACACACAAAAACAAAGAAACGAACGCCGCACCCTGCATTTTATGTTTCCTATCGGCGTAAGCTACGAATAACAACCTCCCCTTCCAGAAAACCCGAGAACTGGAAGAGAAACCAATAGGCTCAGGAGAAAAATCAGATACCACCTTTTGGAAGGACAACGGGACTGGTCGCAAACACCACCCTCTTTCCAGAAAGGGTGAAAACGGCTGATTACATGACAACGCCTGAAACTCCGAAACTCGTCGCGCCGAACAAAGAGCTATCAAAGCCACTGTCTATAACAGCAAATCCTTTACCGACGCTTGGAGTAAAGAATCAAAGGGCTCTTTAGTTAACGCCTCTAAGGCCCAATCGGGATCCCACGGCGGCACCCGAACTCTCCTTGAGGAGCACAGTCGGGTCCCAACTTAAGGAAACGCCACACATCGATGCGAACAACTAGCGCTATTCCCTCCACAGAACCTCTACAGCCGGAAACAGTCGCCAGCTGGACCCTCTAAGGAACTGGCCGCTAGTTCCTTCAGACACTGTCCTGCAGAGAACTCAGACCAAGGATACAGACACTTTTGTCGCCCGGACTTGCCGCCGTGAACGGCAGCCTTCAAAAAGGCGCTAAGCACAGACCTATCTACCAGACGCAGCCTGCCTCCTTGCTCTCAACAAGGTGGCGAAGACTGCCGCAGAATAACCCTTCTTCTTCAGCCCCGCCCATTCAAAGGCCAAACCATAGGCGGGCACCGATCCACCTGAGACATTCACTGCGGACCTAGCTGCAGCAGAACGTCTGCTACCGGCAATTTCTAGGAAATGCCCGTCGAGTAGGTGAATGAGATCAGCCTAATACGGCCGTCTCGTCCAACCGGGCGCTACCAAGAGTACCTTTCCCCGAAAGCCTCGATACGCTAACTACTTGCCCTATGAGAGCCCACGGGGAAAGGACAAGACAAAGACTTTTAACTGGGAGCTTACTGAGCTTCGACTTGGACGAACCATCAGCCGCCCCATTCCTCCACCAGAGAGACCTCCGGGTGAACCCCAAGGAAGCCAATAATATTAGCAAGCGCGCAAAATTAAACCATAATGCACATTTGCCACATAAAGCAAATCAGGCTCTAGTCGATTCAACTCCCTGATCCTTTCCTGTTCCAGGCGAGTAGACTGCCGTAAACACTGCGACCACCTGAAGCATGCTCTCGCCCCCTCAGGCTCTACAAATGGGAGCTTGTAAGGACAGAGCATTGCCCCCAATGATCGCTTCAGCGAACCATCTACTTTCCTATCTTGCGCTAAAGAAGATTGCTAGGGATCTCTTCCATACAGTGAGTCCACACCCCCTGGTAGTGCAAGGTGTGCACCCACCCACATAGTACCCAGGCCTGCCCCTGCTTAGCCTCAAAACGTCAATCAAGAAGAGGCGAATTCAGGACAGCTGAATACTTTTTTTTTTTTCACAAAGACATTTCTTAACCAAAAATTCCTTCAGCATATGTTAAGAGAAGCTCTTTCCGTGCCAACAATATGAAGTAGAAAGAACTCCCAATCACAGGCATACTAATTCACGGCCTTCCTGCTAGAGTAACGTCCCATTCCGTCTGACTGCACAAAGATGGACATTATATTTTAAGTTCAACTAGCACCTGGTGTTAGGAAATACAGCTTTCTCATTCCGCAGTGGCAATTGAGTCAGCAATGAAGAAGCCGAGAAACTGCAGACAAGTTCCCATTATACCACCTGGTAAAGACTCCACTTTCAGACCACTGAAGCAAAAAAGCATGCGAGAGTGCATTGTTGCCTGCCAGTAGCTGATCGAATTTAAATGATTCAGTGTATGCAGGGCATTTTCCAGAGAACGCAAGGTCCCTCATCCAGGCTGCCTCCACATTCACAGTCTAAACCGGCAGCCATCTTGGCTGATGCCGATCAGCGTGGAAGCCATCTTGTGCCTTTTTCTTTATCGGTCCGGCTCTCTGGAACTCCCTTCCCTCCACTCTCCGTCTGGAGCCCCACCACCCTACCTTTAAACACGCCCTGAAAACCCACCTCTTTTCCCTTGCCTTTAACCCCTCTCCCTCCTAGCCTTCTCCTCTTCTTCTGCTGTCCCTCCTCTCTTGTCTCTGCCTATCCACTTTTATTAAGTTGTAATTTTCTTTTCTCTTTCCGGCCTTGTGCCTTCTGTAATGAAGAATTATTATTTTTTGTAAACCGCTCTGCTTACCAATGAAGGGCGGTCAATCAAATTAATAAACATAAACATAAGTCCTGCATATGATGTATGCCTACTAGAATCTGAGCTGCTGATATTGCTGCTAGAGAACTAGCCTGGCTGCGTGCTTCTGGGCCCAATTAAGGCATTCTCTGAACACTAGCAGATACTCTCCGTACTGGAGAACCTCTGATAAATGGAATGGGAGCATAGATATCTTCAAAGGCTAGAGTTCTATTTTGCAAACTCTCTCCGCTGAGCTGCCTTTTCCATATGTAAAATTAAACCACATATAGCCAAAATTAAGACATTACAAATCTACTGTAAAATCTTATAATTTAGGCAAAGCCAAACTAAACGGGAATATTTTCCATTAAGAAACCACACAACTATAAAACCCCTCTCATGACATAATGCTTATGGCAGAGCATTCCACAGCTGTGGACTGGCCATGGCGCTCACCCAAGCACCTGTTACAACTGTCCAAGAGAGTTATCACCACAATTCCTTTTGACTTGAATATGTTTACAGCGGATCATAGCGTTATATCACAGCAGCTAAGCCAAAATATCACCCTGCCATATAAACTGACTTTAACGCTTTATAGGACCTTCTATGGATAGCGGAAGGAGATTCTTGTAAATCAACATAGCTATGCCTTTTTTTTTTTTTTTTTTTTTTTTTAAATATAGGACTCCAAAAACCAAGTTTCTGACAACTCCAATGAAATCAAAGCAGATCAGCTAAAATTACCCGAACTGCTCCTATAGCTTTGCAAGAAGCTACCAGCCCCCGCTGCACCCAGCTTTCCTTCCCCCTTATCCTGAGGGATTCAGCGTTGCAGGACGCGTTGCGCACCCCCTGCCAGCCTGCTGCGTCTGCCAGGGAGCTGAAGAGCGAAATAGAGAGTAGAACCACTGAAGCAAACAGTGTCCCGACCTTGGGGATCAGGCCGCAAAAGGCCACCGAATAAATCAACAGTGTTAGCTAAAAATGAACAAGGCTATCTCTCACTAAAGAGAGTTTCTTTTTCTTTTTGAAATCCCACCGAAGCCCGTGGGACCCAAAGCCTTCGAACATGGCCCCTTAACGCTGTGCATTAACCATAACCAGAGAAATGAAATGAAATCCTGCTCTAGAAATAGATGAGAATTTCCTGGGAAGGGCATGCTAAGTGGAGTTATGAAACACACAGGCACCCCCCCCCCCCCCCCCCGGGCCTTCCTGCAGTCAGAGAAATAGCAGTGGGATACCCCAACAACCTTGCAAATGGAGGTCTTAGAGGTTGCTGCCTGTGTGAACCTGAAGAGTAATACGATTTTGTATTTTACCACCCCCCTCAGGGATGGGGGCACTGAATACTATATGTGATTCATGAGCAGCGCTGCCATCCAGTGGCCTTTAGGGCAGCAGAGCCCAACAAACGATACAGAAGTTAAGAGCTTTAATTAACCCTTTGAAGGCCTACTTTAAATTTTTAATCCACATTCTGCAGCCGGGTTAATTTTTGCATATTTCAGGAAAATTGTACCCGTCTTATTCAATATGTTCTAATAGTGATTTTCCTTCTGCTATGGTCATGTATTATGTACCATTTGATAGGAATATTTAGTCAGTTGCTTGTTTAGTCACTAACCCCTGAGAGCCCATGAGGTGGCCCTGTGGTTATTTCTTCCCTGACTTGCAAAGAATGATCAATCTGATATGGCTGCTTACACATGGTCACAGAAAGGCACTACTGAGTGTACCAGCTGCCCTCTGGTGGCCATAGACCGTAGCACAGGCACATCTTGGTTGACAGTTAATTGTTATATACTTTTTTATATCCTAAGGTTTCCTAAACCTGTCCCTGTGAAACCACAGGCATTTGGACAACTTTCACTATAGAATACACAAAGGCACACTTCCAGCCTGTCCCTCCTTCCAACTACAAGTTAGGGCTCTGCTCTTGAACCTAAAAGCTGGCAATTTGCCTAATATCCCAGGACTTAACAGATGCTCCTCAGAGACATGATTAGGAGGGAAAGAACATGTGGCATCAGAGATCAATGCCAAAACTGCCGTCCTATAAAACTAAGAATAAACTTAAAAATAAAGAGGGCTGACAACAGCCCCCTTAAGGCTGAGGAACCCCCTGAGCCTCAAAAAACCTACAAACAAAAGAAACAAACAAACACTAGGCCCAAAAATCTAGCTATTCTGCCTGTTGTCTTCCTAGAGAGAAAATGGCCGCCCCTTCGCCAATGAATTTTGGCGCCAAGAAGGAGAAATTAGACCTTACCTGCTAATTGTCTTTCCTTGAGTTCTCTCCGGGCCAGTCCAGGCTACTGTCGGGTTGTCAATCTCCTCCAGCAGCTGAGGACTGTAATTCAGAATTTTGCTGACAGGCTAACCGGCTCCCCCTGGCGTGCCAGCCTCAGTCACACTACTGTCCAAGCAGCAACTAAACAAAATAAACAAAGCAAATAAGAAAACAAACCAACTGATCACCCCAGCCAGCTATAAAGTATATTGGCGCCCCGCCTTGGCAGTGCTGGTTCTGTTACCCAAACCAGCCCAGGGGCCATCCTGCTGTTGTTTCCTTTTTTTTTTCTGTTTTTTATAGAAAGGCTGTTATCCCCTTAGTGGATGAGGAAAACTCCGTGCAGCCATCCTACCAACTACCAGCTCCTTATCTCGCAAAAAAAAAAAATCCCCCGAGAACCTCCCGAGTCCCCCCAAGCCAAACACACTTTCCTGCTAGGGAAGGGAAGCTCGCAGATCCAGGGGGTGAGTCCTGGACTGACCCGGAGAGAACTCAAGGAAAGACAATTAGCAGGTAAGGTCTAATTTCTCCTTCCTCTTCGTCTCTCCGGGCCAGTCCAGGCTTCTGTCGGGAAGTACCAAAGCAGTATTCACAGACGGGAGGGACCTGCGAGACCCCCTAACACCACGGAGGTCCCAACAATCGCATCCCCTCTTGCCTGCAGATCCAAACGATAGTGCTTAGTAAAGGTATGCAAGGACGACCAAGAAGCTGCCCGGCAGATATCCACCAGAGGAACCAAGGCTATCTCCGCCCAAGAAGCCGCCTGTGCTCTGGTAGAGTGCGCCCGAAGGCCTTGCGGAGGCAACTTGCCCCCAGCCTCATACGCCGCACTGATTGCTCGTTTCACCCAGCGAGCAATAGAGGCCTTCGACGCAGCCTCTCCCTTACGAGGTCCACCAAATAACACAAATAACCGGTCCGACTTCCGAAAGCTCTCCATTCTATGAAGATATTTACGGAGCACCCTACCGAGATCTAGCTTTCGAAGCCGGTGACCTGCAATACCGTCCCCTCCCGAGGGAAAGTAGGCAGCGAAACGGCTTGATTCACATGAAAAGGGGAAACCACCTTTGGAAGAAACGCAGGTACTGTCCGAAGCACCACCTTTTCCTTGGTAAACTGAAGGTAAGGCTCCCTACAGGAGAGCGCCTGAAGCTCCAAAATCCTTCTAGCCGAGCACGCCACTAGGAAAGCCGACTTCCAAGAACACTCACGCAGACTCACCGCCGACACCGGCTCAAAAGGTGGCTGTGTCAGAGCCTCCAACACCAAGTTCAAATCCCACGGGGGCACTAGAGATCGCAACGGCGGTCTGAGAAGCCTCGAAGCTCTGAGAAATCGTTGAACGTCCGGAAGAGCCGACAACACTCTTCCGCCCACCTTACCTCTATAACAAGCCAAGGCCGCTAACTGGACCTTCAGCATACTGAACGCCAATCCCTTTTCAAGGCCCAGCTGTAGGAAAGCCAAAATGACCGGTAAGGAGGCGGAGAAAGGCCGCACATTCCGCTCTTGACACCAGTTCTCAAAAATCCGCCAGACACGAATATAAGCCAGGGAAGTAGAACGTTTCTTAGACTGCAGCAAGGTCTCAATTACAGCCGGTGAAAATCCTCGACGTCGGAGACGGTCCCTCTCAACAGCCAAGCCGTAAGCAAGAACCGATCCACCTGCGGCATCAATATTGGCCCTTGGCTCAACAAATTGATTCGACTTGGAAGGCGCCACGGCGGAGCAACCAACAGCCTGACGAGATCCGCATACCACGGTCGCCGGGGCCAATCCGGAGCAATGAGAATTACCGTTCCGTTGTGCTTCGCAATCCTCCGTATGACCTGACCGATCAAGGGCCACGGAGGGAAGACATACAGAAGCCCCTCCTCCGGCCAGGGCTGCACCAGACCATCGAGCCCTTCCGACATGTGCATGCTGTACCTGCTGAAAAACCGAGTCGCTTTGGAGTTCTCCAGGGTCGCCATGAGATCCATGACCGGCTGCCCACAGTGAAGGGAGATGTCGTGGAACACTGCAGCATTCAGCTCCCATTCCCCAGGATCGAGGAGATGCCGACTGAGATAGTCGGACTGAACATTGTCCTTTCTGGCCACATGCGCAGCCGAAATAGCCAGAAGATGGGTCTCTGCCCAAAGCATTAAAGTCTGACTCTCTGCTAAGAGGTCCGCGCAACCTGTTCCTCCTTGCTTGTTGATATAAGACACCGTCATCGCATTGTCGGAGAACACGCGCACCGCTTTTCCTCGCACCAGGCCGAGGAATTCCTGAAGCGCCAATCTAACCGCTCTCATTTCCAAGCGATTGATCGACCACTCGGTCTCCTCCTGGGACCAGAGCCCCTGCGTCACCTGCGTCAAGCAATGCGCCCCCCAGCCCGAAAGGCTGGCATCCATTGTTACCAACAACCATTGAGGCTCCCGCAGCAGAACTCCCGCTCGAACCCGAGTGGGATCTAACCACCACTGCAGACTGACTCTCACGGGGTCCGGACATTCTAGCTTCTGGTCGAGCGAGTGAATCTGTGGGGACCACCTGGCTAGCAACGATTGCTGCAGAGGATGCATGTGAGCTCGGGCCCATGGTACCAGATCTAAGGCCGCTGCCATAGAACCCAGTAACTGCAGGTACCCTCCACGCTGTGGGAGCTCAGACACCCAAGAAGGCTCTCACCTGCCTCCAAAGCTTCTGCACCCTGTCCTCTGGCAGAAAGACTGACCCCTGTGCGGTATCGAATAAGGCGCCCAGGTAGGTCAGGCGCCTCTGCGGAGTGAGATGACTCTTGGACTAATTGATCACCCAACCGAGACTCTCCAAAAACTGAACCACCCGGTTGGTCGCCGACACGGACTCCGACCGAGATCCCGCTCGAATTAACCAATCGTCCAGGTAGGGATGGACCTGAATTCCTTCTTTTCTCAAGGCTGCCGCTACCACCACCATCACTTTGGTGAACGTCCACGGAGCCGTAACTAGCCCGAAAGGCAATGCCCTGAACTGAAAATGACCCATGGGCACGGCAAACTGCAGGAATTTGCAATGATCTGGCCGAATAGGGATATGAAGATAGGCCTCCGTCAAGTCTATAGATGTTAAGAATTCTCCGGGTCGCACCGCCTGAACGACGGACCGCAGGGTTTCCATACGGAAGTGGGGGACCCAGAAACAGCGGTTTACGTGCTTGAGATCCAGAATGGGGCAAAAAGACCCTTCCTTTTTGGGAACTAGGAAATAAATTGCGTATTGACCTAATCCGTATTGGTCTTCGGGAACAGGTACTACTGCCTGCAGCCGCCGCAAACGTTGCAGTGTGTCATTCACGGCCACCCGCTTCTCCGGAGATCCGCAGGGAGACCGGAGGAAGGCATCCTTCAGAGGCTGAGCAAACTCCAGCGCATAACCTTTGCTGATTATCTCTAAGACCCATTGGTCTGTTGTAATGTCGGCCCAGACAGAAAGGAAATTCTGTAGACGGCCCCCCACTGGGATCTCCGCCTGGGCCAGCCGCCCTTCATTGGGGCTTTTTGGAGGCGGACTGCAGGGAAGAAAAATATCCTCTGCCGAATCCCCTCGCCCCTCGAAAGGACTGCCCGCAGGCTGGAGAACGTCCTCTCTGATAAGGCACAAACCGAGACCCCCGGAACCTGCGCGAATCTCTACCCTGCCCCCTGGCAAGTGCCCCGGGCCGGGGGCCTCTCGGGCGATTCTCTGGGAGACGTCCCCCCTTGGAATCCCCCAAATCCTTGACAATTTTTTCAAGCGCTTCCCCAAAGAGTAGCTTACCCTTGTATGGGAGCTTGCTAAGTCGCGTCTTAGAAGATGCGTCCGCAGACCAATTGCGCAGCCAGAGGAATCTTCGCGCCGCAATCACCGACGCCATGGACTTCGCGGAAATCCGCACCAAATCATAAAAAGCGTCCGCCAGATACACCGCCGCCGACTCAAGCCTAGCGCCTTCCATGCACGTGCCAGCCTCCTTGTCGGCAACCAAGTCCCCCTGCAACCATCTGATGGAGGCCCGAGAGACATAAGCTCCACAAATAGACGCCTGCAGCGCTAAAGCACTGGAGTCGAACACTTGCTTCAACAGTGCTTACAACTTGCGGTCCTGAAGGTCTTTTAGGGCCGCTCCACCTTCCACTGGGATGTGTCAGACGGCTGCCTGGGTGAGAATGTTCACAGTCTTGGCAAAGGCATATATCAATATGGTTTGCAAGGGATTGTGGGAAATGTAGTCCATTCATACCAGACACAGCTGCTCACAATAATTAGTTGTGCTTGAGTGTAAAGCCAATAAGATATTTATTTATGGGGTTATTTCTCCCAACACAGATATGCTTGGTAGCACATAAAACAGGATACTTGCTTTCAGTGTTAAACTTAGAAAAACAAAATCAGGAAAACAACAGATGAACTTGTCAGGCAATCAAATGAAAAGAATAAAGACCTGGTTGGTAACAAACTGGTCTTTTCTGTAGACTTTAGCTAATATTTTCTTAGCAGTGTTTCAAACAACAAGCAAAACCCACAAAGAAGGGAAAAACTGTTCTTTTCAGGTTAACTTCTTATATCTTCACACATAGATTCAGAAGTGATTCCCTCAGAGCTCACAAGCAATTAGGTAAGGCTCAATTGCTAGCAGTTATCCAGCTGAAACCCCTTAGCTGGCTTAATTTCTACTGCATGGCTCAAAATCTTACTTCAGGAGCTTTTCTGAGTAGATTAAAGAACACGTTTGTATTTCTTTGTGATGGTTGATGTACTTTGTAACAGAAAATTAACAAAGGAGTTTAGACAGAGAGCAATCCATATATTCACAGCCTGTATCTAAGACCGCTCCCCCTTCTTCAACAATCATGGGTTCGATATCATGGATTGGCACAGAGGAATTTCTCAATGTAGCACTCTCAGGAGAATACTTGTTTCCCTGCTGTCTTTCAAGGTTATAGCTAGGGCATAGATCAGTGTTCATACCTGAGCTTCCATTGCTGTTAGAGTTCCTCTCTAAATAGCCTGGCCAGTATGTAGTCCAGTTCTTATGTCCAGCCTTCCAATCCAGATCCCTGGACACTGGATCTCTCTTCACATACCTTCTGGCACGGGTCCTAGGGTCCCTTCCAAGTGCAGCCGTCTCCCTCACAGGTACACTCTGGAGATTCCTAGCTCTGCAGCACCATTCCTCTGGCTTTCCCCAGTCCAATGGTGTATGCTGGCCCTTGGAATACCTTCCAGTATACGTATTGCTCTGGACTCCTTTAGACCTCCCAAATGCTTTTCTCTTCTTTCTTCCAAAGGGTTTCTTGCCCTCTCTGTCCGTCCGGTCTGGCTTCTGCTTCTGATGATCCTCCAGATGATGAAGCTGTCCAAGATGAGGATCTCCAAGCTGATTCTGAGGATCTCCCAGATGAAACTGAGGATAATTCTCTGTAGAATAAACTCTACCTTTATTCTGCTTAGATGAGTGCTCCACCCTAGCACAGCGCAGCTGTGCTGAATCAGGCCCTGCCCTTTGAGATGAGTGCTTAGGGATTACCTCATAGCCCTCTTGATTGAACACACGTTTCCCCACTTCAGCTCCTCTAATGGCTGTTTGAAACCTGGTGCATTCTGGGACTGGTAGTCTTTTATGGGAAAATTCTGTTTTCTTATTTCTACCAGAACTGACAGGTTGCTTGTTCAGAGTCCCTTCACCTTTTCTATAGCTCCTTCCTGAGCTATGATAAGCTTCCTTATCACAGATGATAGTCTTTTTTGTCACAGCCGCTACGAGTGCATCTACTTTAGGCATACGCAGCAGGTCCTTGTCCTCCTGAGGAACCGGGTATAAGCGCCCCATCGCTCGGCTCCCCCTTAGGGAGGCCTCAGGACATTCCCATTCGGAATCAATCATCTGCCTAATAACCCTATGGATGGGGAAACAGCGCTGTTCTGGTTTAAAGCCCTGTAACAGAGGATCCTCCAACGGCTCCTCCTGCACCACAGGCAAGGTAATGTTTAACGCCGCTAGAGACTGTGCAATCAGCGCCCCGAGCTCCTCCTTACGAAAAACCCTAAAAATATTAGGGTCCTCACCCAGTACCAGTTCTCCTTCCTCAATCTCGCCCAATGACCAGGCATTCAAGACCCCCTCAGAAAGAAGCTCTCCCTCTTCCATCTCCTGAGGTCCTGCCAGCTGCCCCTTGAAAAACTCGGGGTCCACTCTCAAAATGTTTTGAGTTGAGGAGCCTTCTCCCGGATCTGCTTGAGAGGCAGTCCCCGTAAGGCTACTGTCCCTGTTTGGCAGAGCAGACTTGTCCAGGCTTTGCTGCAATTTCAACAGATAAGCCCTATGCAAGGATAAAATGAAATCGGGAGAAAACACAGATGGCAAACTCCCCTGAGCCTCAGGAGAAGTCACCTGCACCTCTACTACCTGCGGGGAAAGCCTCTTTGATTTTTGTCTCCATTTTACTGGCTTGCCAGCAACCGCGGGAGAAGCGGAGGCAGGAGCCAAGATGGCCGCCGTTCCCGCCTTAAACTCCGCATCTGAAAGCACCTCAGAGGAAGCTGTTGAAGGCATTTTAAGGTCCATCGGACCCCCTAAAAGCCGCTCGACTGAACTACCGGCCCGAAAACAAGTCCGACAGATACCAGGACCCGACAGCCCCCGTCGACTCCCGCACTGTGCACAAACCGTCGGCACGGCCAACATGCGCCGGGAACTAATACGCCTGAAAGACAGAGAAGCTGCCCCGCCGTCTCTAACCTTGACGACCTGGCCTGTCCCTCGCGCTAACCGGACCGCTCTTACCTGAAAAATCAACAATATGATAAGGCTCCAATCCTGCACCCGCTGCTCACGGAGGATTCAGAACCGGCAGTGGGGACAGAAGGCTGCAACCTGGGGCTCCCAGATCCGCTGTTTCTCCTCCCCTCCGGGTATGACTGTGAAGCTGAAAAGTGAGGCAGGCTCTACCTCCAGCTTCAAGAACCGATATATCAATTTCCTTTGTGCAGTCAATACCCTTTATTGCTGACCGTGGCAACCCAGCTAGGGCTATGCTGTCAGACAAAAAGAAACAAAAAAACCCCAATACTTAGGCCGAAATTCCTCTTCAGCACGCCGGAGCCAGTTAGCCACGTCCTATCCAGCTGCTGAGGACTGTAAGACTGAGGCTGGCACGCCAGGGGGAGCCGGTTAGCCTGTCAGCAAAATTCTGAATTACAGTCCTCAGCTGCTGGAGGAGATTGACAACCTGACAGTAGCCTGGTCTGGGCCGGAGAGACGAAGAGGAACAGCCGCTGCAAAAAGGAGGCCTCAGCAGACCGACCGAGCCCGAAGGCCTTATCTGCAGGGCCGAAAGCCACACAGCCTGCTCCTACCGCCTTGAATTCCTCCGATACTCAAGCCGCGCTGATGCGCCTGACAGCCGCGGCGAGGACCACTCAGCCGGTTCCACAGAGTAAAATTAAAATCCCGCAGCAACGGAGAGGCTCCGTCTCACACAGCTTCAGTGTGGCTGTGCGGGTCCTGGAGCTCTCTCCCGTACTGTCCAGGGAGAGAGATCCGCACCGGCGAATGCCTGCAGCAAGTGAAAATAACTGACAAGGAGGGAAGGCGAGAGCTGCTACTAATTTAAAGAGCCAGGCTCAAATTTAAAATTACTGTAAATATAAGGAAATTTGTTCCTAATAACTAAAGGGAACTAATCTCTGACTGCCATTTAACTGAATTAAAAGTAAAATTAAAAGTAAAAATCAAAAGTAAAATCAGAATAGAATTTGTCACACTAAATGCTCCTTATCTGTTCCCCCCAAGTGAGCCCAGAAGCTAGGCTCACTATGTCCTCCTGCTGCATGGAGACTGGACACACTGGAGGCTGATGGGAGATACCAGCAGGCTATATTCAGTGATGTCACGACTTTGACATGAACAGTCTCCAAGCTGCAGGAGGAGGTGCACAACCCAGAGGTGGAGGACTAAACTGGAGGAACGATAAGGAACGCGCTTTTTAAAGTCTCTAGCCATCGGGGGAAAAAGGGCCCCAGCGAGGTCGAAGACCCAAGGACCTGCCAGCAGAAAAAGGGCGCGAATAGCACTGATAAGAAAAATTCATGGGCCCAAGGATGCGGTGCCAAGGCAAGCGAATTTGGGGGCGGGAAAGGGACCGACCATGGCAGGAGAGAGAGAGGATTACTCTGAGAAAAAAATCAACTTTTTCTGGGGGATCAGACACAAGTCTGCTGAGCTCCGAGGAAAAAAGGAGACTGAGCAAGATGGCACCCATGGGCGGGAAGGAGACCATGCATGCGTGGTGGCATCTCCCAAAGGCTTTCTTTGAAAGCTGGGGAGATGCTTCAATGCGAGCTCCGTCAGCACAGTCACCCATATGCAATGACTGATTTCCTGCTTGTTCCTGGAGAAAACATCATTCCAGTACTCTACCCTACAATCTTCCTATTTGTTGGATCCTACCCACAGTCTCATCTGCTAGTTAGTTAAACAGGATGCAAGCAGGACAGACTCACTCTCACATATAGGGGAGGATTGGAGATTTGCAGATCGTTTTTAAACTCTGAAAAATGTCCAGGTCATGTTAGCCAGCCTTCCAGCTTCCACACATTAATGTAAAAATCAGCATAACCCTGAAAAAAGTCCGACAGTTGTAAATCCTAACCTCCCGAATCCAGATAGTGCCCTCTACACCCCAAGATTAGGACCCTTGTTAGGCCTGTCCATGGTGGCATATACTATTTGTCAGTACACACAGCAACCAATAAGAAACTAGTACAATTCAATTAGTAGGTTTTACAATAGAAACAATAAAGAAAATGAAATATTTATCTGAATAACTTAAAATGCCGGAGTGGAGGAGTAACCAGGGTTAGAGTCCAACTAGCACTCCTTTTGGCCTTGGGCAAGTGACTTAACTCTCTATTGCCTCGGATTAAAGGCCTGGCAATCTACTTTCAGTTACACTGCCAAGAAAACTAGGGAGCTGCTGGATCACCAGGAGTCAGCACTGACTCAAAGGCATACATTGCAACTTAAAATGCAGTACTTCACAGCTAAGGAAATATTTGTAATCCCTGTGTATATGTATGCATATAGTATTATAGAGGTATTTTTGTTTTGTTTTTTCTTAAGTGCTGTCAAGTCCATGCTGAATCCTGGTGACCCAGCAGCCCCTTGGTCTTCTTGGCAAAGTATCACTGGAAATAGATTGCCAGGCCTTTTCTTCAGAGGCAATGGAGGGTAAAGTGACTTGCGCAAGACCACAAGGAGTGCCAGTGGGAATCAAACCCAAATCTCTTGGATTGTAGACTGTTGCTCTAACCACTAGCTACTCCTTCACTCACATATAGTATTAAAAGGTTACAATTAATCCAGAATACTGTTGCACAGATTTTGTACAGAGTGAGTTAGTCAGCTCATATTTCTCCTCTGTTGATGGAACTTGCATGGTTGCCAGTAGCTTTTAGAGTTCAATACAAGATTCTTTCATTGGTGCATAAGGTTCTCCATATTAATACTTTGTCTTATTTATCTTTGGCCATGATTCCTCATCATCCAGGGGCTTGCTGCACTCGTCTCAGGCTTATTTGTTGGTTGTTCCACCTCCTTCTTGTTTTAAGTTCAAGCGTCAAGCTGCCTTTATTGTTGTAGTGCTCACTCTATGGAATAGCCTGCCCATTAGAGTTACGTGTTGAGAACTCATTGAAAAAATTTAAGATGGGGTTGAAGCAATGGGTTTTGCACCAAGCATTTGATGATCAGTAATTGTTGCCAGAGGGAGGTAGAGCAGGGTGGATGGGGTTTTTTTTAGCCTTTTGACTCACAGTCCCTAATAAGCTGTTTAAGGTTAGTTTGTTGCGCGATTCATTGCTGCCCTACTGTGTGTCTATGGTTGTGATTTCTTCTTTTTTTTCTTATTTTTTTGGAATAGTGCTATGGTTTGTAAGTCGACTTGATGGCCTTTTTGGTCTGAATGGCAGTATATTAAGTTTTCTAAATAAATAAATATAACAAACACGTGGGTATGTGGCATGTGCATGTGTGATATGGAGGTAATTTTTGGCAGGGGTCAGTTAGCGGGATGATGGAGGAGCAAGCAGGGGTGTTTCTGGGAGTGGGGAGTTTTCAGGGTGGTGGGACTGTTGCAGGTGATTAGTTTATAGGGGCGGGGACATTTGTGGGGGTACAGTTGCAGGGATTCGTTTTTAAGGGCTGGGGCAGTTTGCAGGGTGAGTAGGCAGGTGCTAGAGGTTAGTTTTTAGGGGTGAGGGCGTTTGGTAGCATGCTGGCACAGTTTGCAGTGATTAGAGTTTAGGGGGCAGGGTCAGTTTGAAGGGTTGTGTTGGGGCTGGGGTATTTGTGGTGTGGTGGGTCATTTGGTGGTGGTGGCGGCGGCAGATTTTGGGAGATAGATTTTGGGTGGTGGGGCAGTATTTTTTAGGGATGTGGTCATTTCTGAATTGGGGCAATTGCAGGGTGTAGTTTCTGGGGGTGAGGCAGTTTGGACTTTTAGGAAACTTCAGACTAGGAGAAAGAGGCGGTTTTGTAAGGAGCAAATTCTTAAGTGTAATGTTTCACTGCATGTATGTTTCTATGCTAAAGAAGCTGAACTCTTTCTCCCACAGAAATGCACTGTGCCATTTTTTAGGAGGGTTTACTTCTCTGGAACCTCTGGTCTGATCTGGCCCCTTTTCCAACTCTGTCTTTTCACCAGCTTTTCCCGCATACCAAGTTTCATCCCATTCCCATTCTGTTTAATTTTCAGAGTTATTTTTCCCCTAGACAGACATTTCTTGACCCTTTCTGTATAATTCTTTCCAACACTGTTTGGGATGGCAAGAATGAAAATGTCTGAGGCACACTAAACTGTGAAGCTATGAGAAACTTACCACACATGCTCAAGCACACAAAAGCTTCTAAAGACAGCTCTGGAAAGAGGCCAGTTTGGCACCAACACAGATTATGTCTATGGGTGACTACAGCTTATCTTCAGAAAATAATGTTGACGGCACTTGGCAGAAACAAAAATAACAGCAACTTAAAACATTTTAAGAGTTTTCAAGGTTGAGAGGATGTTCAAAATCCCCTCCCCCATGCACTCTCTTCTCCTCTTCTCACCTCTAACTACACAAAGGTTTGCTTGCATATGCAAAGAAACCTATATGTATTGATGGACAGAGATCCATACCAACAGGCGCTATCACTTGAGCAAAACATGTCTAAATATAACACAGAATACCAAAAGCCATCCTCTCAACAGTAAAGAACGATATTTAACAATTTGTATAAATGTCTGTAGAAGACTTCTTTGCGGTCCCGTCTTTGCCGTGATAGCATAGTTACTCACCTGTCACAGGTGATCTCCGGGAACAGCAGGAATTTAGTCCTCACATATGGGTATCGTCGATACCGATGGAGCCTGCGCAGGAACGCTCCCCAGCGTCCCATCAGAAAGCTTTTGGGAGCATCCCACAGCGCCTGCGTGCTGCCTTCCCGCCTTTCCCAACTGCCTCTCTCCAGTTGAATTTTAAAGCTGAGACAAAGAGAGAGAGAGGGAAAGGAAAGAGATAGAGAGATACAACTCCTAGGGGAGGTGGGTGGGTTGTGAGGACTAAATTCCTGCTGTTCCCGGAGATCACCTGTTACAGGTGAGTAACTATGCTATCTCCAGGAACAAGCAGGAATGTAGTCATCACATATGGGGATTCCCTAGCTTTAGGTGCCAGGGAGAGACCCCAGAAGTTGTGTGTCCCTGAAGAGGGCTCCACTTCCCCCCCATGGATCTCTGGCATCCTACCAGGGATGGTGGGTAGGAGTTGATTAGGTATGGAACAAGTGTTTGAGAACAGCCTGACCAAACAAGGCATCCCGGCGGGAGTCCTTGTCCAAGCAGTAATGGGCTGTAAAGGTATGAACCGAGGCCCAAGTGGCTGCTCAACAGATGTCGTCGACAGACACAGAGTGCAGATGAGCCATTGAGGCTGCCATGGCTCTCACATTGTGAGCTGTGATATGGCCCTCCAGAGAAAGGTTCTTACTCTGATAGGCGAAGGAAATACACTGAGCAATCCAGTTAGACAGTGTTCTCTTAGAGACTGGAAGTCCCAAATGAGAAGGATCAAAAGCAACAAAGAGTTGAGAGGACTTTCTATGTTGCTGTGTTCTTTGTAAGTTAAAAGCTAAAGCTCTTTTACAGTCCAAGGTATGAAGATTCCTCTCTGCATTTGATGCATGAGGCCCTGGAAAAAACACAGGTAGGTAGACCGCTTGGTTCAGATGAAAAGGCGAGACCACCTTAGGCATAAAGTGTGGATGAGTCCTAAAGACTACCTTGTCATGATGGAAACTTGTATAAGGTGGATTAGCTACTAGCGCTTGCAAATCACTAATGCGACGTGCTGATGTGATTGCAATGAGAAAGATAACCTTCCAAGAAAGGAATTTCAAGGAGGTAGTAGCTAAAGGTTCGAAAGATGGCTTCATGAGCTGCCCAAGAACCAGGTTTAAGTCCCATGCCACCGGTGGTGGCCTAATGGGAGGCTTAGTTAGAAGAAGGCCTCTCATAAATCTTGCTATAAGAGGATGAGAGGAAATAGGCTGTCCATTTAGAGGCTTAACCCTCGGATGCACTCGGTAAATCGACTGACACGTATACACTACCCCCGGGTCACCCCTGACCCATATGTAGAAATATGGTAAAATATCTACTTTTGTTTGTAAAACATGGTTAAATTGTGAAGAAAAAGACATACTTTTATTTATTTTTTATAATACTTGTTATTAATTCACCCTTTCAAGTGAATAATGTGCAATGCTAGCCAAGATCAGGCAGGACAAGTTGTACAAGGTCAGATATATGCTGCATAATGTCAATACCTGTTAACTATTCAGTTGCAAGCTTAAAAATGGTGTGCAACACTGCACGCTTTGCAAACTACAATAGTTCTATATTTATTCGCTAGTGGACAGCAACAGTCAAAGTATGGTGCCATTATGTCAAGTAATGGCATGATGCAAATTGTGACAAAAAAATTACCGTGTTATAACAAATTGACAACGGTGCATTGTAAACAACAGAAAACTAGTAAGCAATACATGAAGTACATTGACTGTTTTTTTCAACAACAGTTTATGCACAATGTGCTAGCAGTTGTTCTTGAATGTTCAGGACACACTCGCTTCAGACAGATTTCACATTCGGTAAATACTTTTCGATCTCTGTCACTTGGACAAAAGGAGCATCTTTTTCTTTTCTTTGCTGATGCCCGTGTGGTCAACGGTCTTGGTGGCTTAGGCATTTCAAGGCAAGGATAGCCAACATTGGCCATGGATTGACGTGTATAGCTTGTCAGACCTTCTGGATGGCTTTGACGATTTTGTAGCTGAGGCTTCATGAGATTCAAAGCGAGTTCCTCCAGAAAAAACCTTCTCTTGCAGTTTTCCTTGTGATGAAACATAGGATTGTTGTACATAAATATTATGAATTAATTTACAGCCGCGATATCAAGCAGTCCATAAAACACGCAAAGTGGCCATCGACGAGTTGATCTTTTCACACTGTATGTGTGGCACAACTGATCTACTGTGTCAACAACCCCTTTCTTTCTGTTGTAGTCAAGTATTATTTCTGGCTTCTTTGATGTTTCATCAATTTTATTATCATGGTGAAGTGTTGACAGCAGCATAACTGATTTGTTTCGTTTTGGGACGAATGACACCAAAGTCTTGTCTCCACTGAAGCCAAATATTGAGGATCCCACAATTCTTGAGCGATTTGCCTGGAATTCTGAAGGTATGTCACGGTTGCAACCGTGCCCAGTAGTGTCAAATTCTTGCTAAGAAGAACATCAGCCAGTTGTACGTTAGTAAAGAAATTGTCGCAAGTAATGTTCCTGCCAGACTGTTCCAGAGGTTCAATAAGCTTCAAAACAACATCAGCTCCTAGAGATACTGTTTTGTCACGAGTAACTGACTCTTCACGCCCTAGGTATGGCTTCATGTTGAATACATAATACGTTTCGGCATCTGCACACACCCATAACTTTATACCGTATCGGTCTGGTTTAGACTTGATGTATTGACGAAACGGACACTTGCCTCTGAACCCCAACAATTGTTCATCAACAGTCAAGTATGCAGATGGTGTGTACATTTTCATGCACTGAGAAATGAATAAATTCCAAACATCTCTGACTGGAGTAAATTTGTCATTGGCCCTTCGTGATTCACGGGTTTGTTTGTAATCAAATCGAAGTAAACTCAATATTTCTGCAAACCTTTTACCTGACATAACAGCTGGAAATATAGGATTCTGGATAGGACTTTTAGCCCAAGTTCTGCGTACAGATACTTTGTTCAACCTGAAAACACCACTCATGTACAGAAGACCCAATGTTGCTTGGAGCTCTTCCATTGTTACCTGCTTCCAGTCAGTACATGGTGGCTGCATTGCTTCAGCTCTACGTATGCCTTCAGAATTTGTGAAATCTAACACTGCTGACAATATATCTGGAGTTACAAACATGTCAAAAATATCCTTAGCATTAGTTATACCTCTGATCAGAGCAATTGGTCCAGAAGATTCTCTGACTATATTTGCTTCCCTTGTTCTTGATGTTGGCGGTACAGTTTTATTCCAATGCATGCCAGAACGAGCTGTGTAATGACTGTCAGTAACTTCCTCATTTTCAGAATGTGATTCAGAAGTTTCAGAATTGCTGTATGAACTGCTATCGTCATCACTTGTTTTATTTTCTTCGACAGCATCTTCCGCTTCACTGCCGTTATCATCAAGATCAAGCTGATCGGACTGGGCGGGAACGACTGCACTATCCGTATCAGCACCTTCAGTATCATTACTCAAACTATCATTACTGTCACTTTCTTCATTCAACCAACGTCTAATTTTTTCAGTTGCTGCACAGCTGCTGAAGCGTTTCGGGAGTGGCATTGTTTACCTTTGTCGTAAAAAATTTTAATCCACAGAAACAAACAAGGAACTGACGTCAGGTGACGTCATAAATGTAAGCAAGACGTTAGAAAACACAGGATTGTAATGTGGACTTGGAGTGGTGACTTTCTTTGCTGCTATAAAACAAAGGAGAGTGTTATTGTGTGAGTGTCGAAAATCACCCTTTGTTTGTTCAGCAGCATGCAGTACTGTATAAAAACGTTATTTTTGCAAACCATATGTATGAAAATACTTTAAAATGGTTCGTTGAGGAATACCTAGAGTACCAAAATACAATTCCTTACCATTTTGAAGAAAAAACACAAAAACCGACACCCGGGTCACCCCTGACCCGGGGGTAGTGTATCCGAGGGTTAAGAGAAGCTGCAATAGCACTCAAATGGACTCTTACTGAATTAGTCTTAAGATCTGCATTGGATAAATGAAGGAGATACTCCAGCAGTGATTCCAGAGGTATCGCAAGGGGGTTAAGAGCCTTTTGCGAACACCATATGGTAAACCTTTTCCACTTGAAAGCATAACAGCGTCTTGTGGAAGGTTTCCTGGAAGCAAGAAGAATATCTTTCACTTGTTGAGGGATATTAAGATCATGGAGATCTAGGCCTTCAGCAACCAAGCCCTGAGATGCAGAGACTGGGGATTGGGATGCTATAACATTCCGTCCTCCTGGGATAGGAGATCTGGAGCAGACCCTAACTCCAGGGAGGGAGCTTGAGAGAGATGTAGAAGCAGAGGGTACCACACTTGCCGTGGGCAATGTGGAGCTATGAGAATCATATGGCCTCTGTCTCTCTAAAGCTTGAACAGGGTTTTAGGGAATTAGGGGAATGGGTGGAAAGGCATAAGGGAAGTCTTGACCCCAGTAAAGGAGGAAAGCATCCCTGGCCTGAGCCCCCTGAGCCGGAGTTCTGGAACAGAACCTGGGAAGTTTGGCATTCCACGGACTTGCAAAGAGGTCTATGTCCGGGGTTCCCCAAAGTTGAAATATTCTGGTCACCTGGTCTGCATGCAGAGACCACTCGTGTGGAAGCAGAACTTGACTGAGTCTGTCTGCCCAAGAGTTTTGAATGCCTGGAAGATACTCTGCCAGAAGATGAATCTGATGCTCTCTGGCAAGGGCCCGTAGATGCAAAGCTTCGTTGCAAAGTGATAGAAAGCCTGTTCCCCCCTTCTTGTTCACATAGAACATGGCTACTTGATTGTCCGTTTGAACGAGGACTGTCTTGTAGCTGAGCAGGGTGTGGAACACTCGCAGAGCAAGAAAGATTGCTCTGAGCTCCAAGAGATTGATATGTAGATAACTCTCTTGTGGAGACCAGGTGCCCTGGGTGGAGAGGTCTTGCAGATGAGCTCCCCAACCCATTGGAGAAGCATCTGTTGTGAGAGTTGCTTGGGGTAAGGATTGCTGAAAAGGGGAACCCAGCAACAGGTTTTAAGTGGACTTCCACCACTGTAGGGACAAAATGAGGCGACTTGTGTTTGATATTTTGTCTAACAGGCACCCTGATGCCTGGGTCCATTGGGTGGATAAAGTCCACTGAGCTGCCCTCATGTGGAGGTGAGCATAGGGAACCACATGCACGGTGGATGCCATGTGACCTAGTAGTTGTAACATTTCTCGAGCAATTAGATGAGGCTTTAGCACTGCTTGAGAAGCTAACTGCACCAAGCGAAGGCAACGGGCCTGGGGGAGATAGGCCCTTGCTTTTGTGGTATCCAGGAGAGCTCCTATGAACTCTAAAGACCGAGTAGGAGTCAGACTGGATTTTGGGATGTTTATTACCAGCCCTAAATACTGAAGGATCCGCATTGTGCAGGATAGAGAAGTCCTGGCATCTGACTCTGTTGGGGCTCGAATGAGCCAGTCGTCCAAGTAAGGGAAGACGAATATCCCTAGAGTGCGGAGAAATGCTGCTACAACAGCCATGCATTTCGTGAACACCCTTGGTGCTGAGGCCAGGCCAAAAGGAAGCACCCTGTATTGGTAGTGCTTTCCCTGAAAAAGGAACCATAAGGAACCTTCTGTGAGTTGGATGGATGAGAACATGGGTGTACGCATCCTTGAGATCTACAGAACAAAGCCAATCCTGACTCTGAAGGTATGGCAGCAGAAATCCGAGAGAAATCATTTTGAATTTCTCCTTGACAAGGAATATGTTCAATTCTCTGAGGTCTAAGATAGGTCTGTAACCCCCTGTTTTCTTTGAAATAAGAAAATAAGGGGAATAGAACCCTGTACCCTGTTGATGAAGGGGTACTTCTTCTATTGCCCCTTGGGCAAGAAGGATAGCGACCTCCTGACCTACCAGGTTGATGAGAGAGGTCGGAGAATTGAACTGCCTTACTATTGTGTGAGGGGGTATGCTTGAAAAATGAAGCTTGCACCCCTCCTTTATGATGGAGAGTGTCCAATGTTCTGCTGTTATTTGCCCTCATCTGGGGGCAAAATGACATAACCTTCCTGGAATGGTGGAAAGTTCTGGTCCCCCGAGAACCAGGAAGGCTAAGTTCTCTAGATGAGAGTCAAAGGCCCTGTGGAGGCTGAGCCTGTTGGGCCGGTTGAGGCCTAACAGCCTTTGCTTTCTTCTGTTTGGGTGGTTGCTGACTTTTCTTGGCAAGCTGACCTGCAGAACGTCCCTGCTAAACATAAGCAGGGTAAAATCTTTTCTTTTTAGAAAAGAACGGTTTCTTGAACAATTTCTTTCTAGCAGGATCAGCAGTGGACTTGGACAATCTGTCCAAGGTGGAATTTTCAGCATCCATTTCATTGGCTTTTTCCTGCCAATCTTTACCAAACAGGTTCTCACCAGTACAAGGGATATTTACCAATTTGTCTTGTACCCAGAGCTCTAGATCAGATGCCTGGAGCCAAGCAATTCTACGTGCCCCTATGGCAATAGCCGAGGTTCTGCTTATGAACTCAAAGCAGTCAAAGGCTGCACGGTTCGAAAATTTAGAGACATCTTGGGCATGTTTGACCCAAGTGAGAAAATCCTGTCTTTTATCTTCAGAAAGGAAAGGACTGAAAGCCTCTAAATTATCTGTGACCACCTTCAGGAACATTCCCATGTAGAGACTATAGGAACTGATCCTGGCAGAAAGGATGGAAGCTTGGAAGACTCGACATCCAAAAGCATCCAGGGTTCTGCACTCACGTCCTGGAGGATTAGAGGCATGCCTTTTTGCACTCTTAATCCTTCTCATAGCTGACTCCACTACAATAGAGTGGTGAGGAAGCTGAGTCTTATGGAACCCAGGACAAGGAGGGACTCGATACATAGTATCTAGTCTACGAGAATGAGGAGAGGGGTAAGAGGTGTTTCCCATATCCTCAACATGAGATCATATAAAATCTCATGAATGGGAAAGGTAGCTGCCTCCTTAGGAGTTTTGGGATATTGTAGAATTTCCAACTCCTTGGCCCTTGGCTCTGTTTCAGGGGCCACAGTAAGGGACAGGCCACGAGCCACCTCCCTGATAAAATCTTGGAAGGAAATATCCTCTGGAGGAGACATCCTGCGTTTAGGGGAGGAGGGCTCCTCTGGGAGAAGCATCGCTGCATCGACAGAACTGTCAGAATCCTCAGATTCTTCTGAGGACTCAAAATATCGTCTGTCTGGATGCTCTTGAAGAGCCCGATACCCATACCGACCAAAGTCGGTACCGGGAGTAACCGGTACCGGGGTATCGGTACCTAAAGTCATCAGATGACTGGGTACCGGCAAAGCAGACACCGATGCTGATGTCGATGCTATCGGTACCGGTACCGATGGCGATGTCGGTACCGGTGGGACTGTCTGTCGCGGTTCCGAGGGCTTCGATGCCGCAAGGAAAGCTGCCAGACTACGTTCCATAGCCAGAACTCTCTGGTCTATCGACGCTGCCAATGCCTGGATGTCGGTACCGGAGGAGACTGCTGGAACCCCAGAGCATGGCACCAGTAGTTCTGCCGAGGTCAAGGCCTCGAGAACATCCTGAAACCCCGATAATGCTTTGGAAGCCGAAGCCTCCCGCCGGGGTAATTTTGCCGGTGCAGAATCCTCAAGGGCAATGCCAGAGGCATCTCGATGCTTAGAAGGAGATCTACCCTTCGAGGACCGGCTGGATTTATGTTTAGTTACCTGAGATCCACGGGAGGAAGAAGCAGCCCTGGAAGACGTTGATGCCACCGAAGCTGCATCAGAGGGAAACAGGGTACTGAGCTCAGCAGCTCGGTTCTGTCGAACTCTTTTAGACATCATGCGCAGGACATACAATCCTTGATGGAGTGGTCGGGACCTAAACATTTTAGACACCATTCATGGGTGTCGGTGAAGGAAATGGTACCGCCACACTTGGTGCACTTTTTGAAACCTGAAGCAGGTTTCTCCATGGTAAGGAAAAATTTTGGGGCCTTCGCATGCACCTGAAGAAAAAGAAAAAGAGAATATATATATTTTTTTACAGGAATAAGAAAGGAAAGACCGGCGGTACCGGTAGAGCGTCGAGGAAGGCAGACGCGACTACAAAAAAGAAAAAAAACAAGAAAGAATTCTTCTGTGGTGACAGGAACACGACCTGCTGGCTCCGCGGAAAAAGAAGAACTGGAGAGAGGCAGTTGGGAAAGGCGGGAAGGCAGCAGGCAGGCGCTGTGGGATGCTCCCAAAAGCTTTCTGATTGGACGCTGGGGAGCGTTCCCGCGCAGGCTCTGTCGGTACCGACGATACCCATATGTGATGACTACATTCCTGCTTGTTCCTGGAGATTATCAAATAACCACTGGTGAACGGCGCAAACAGACAGGGAGCGAGGTGTTTTTAGACAGCCTTCATTGGAAAAAACCCCAACGCATTTCGGCAACACTTGCCATCTTCAAGGGGATAAGCCTCACGTAAAATAAAACAGACATATTAGGACACAGCCATAAAAAACAATCATATATCGAAGTTAATATAGAATAAATATAAACATGCAAACATAAACATATAGCACTATAAAACATGCGTAAACATAAATCCACATGGGGTATGCAAATAAAATACATAAAACTAGAAAATATAATAAGATAAATACATATGTGAACCAATAAAAAACAGAGATAAATAAATATTAAAAAATAACAAAAAAGGTGTTTGTTGGACCAAGCAGAACATTTACATGCAAACTCATAAAAAGGTGCTCAGAATAAAAACATATCATAAAGATATATCATGGAAATTAGACATGAATAACAATCATCTCATAAGGAGGACATATGGGAGTGTGGTACAGTAATAGATTGCCAAAAAAATTGAATTGAATTATTGCATGAGGTGAGGGTCGAGAGGGGGGAGAGAGACCAAAACTCACTGTGTATGTTGAGAAAAAGTAAAGGCTGTAGGATACTAGTAGGAACCTCCAAATCTTGGAGAGAACCTAAAATAGAGAATATAGAGTCATTAAATTGCTCTACATAATGGCGACTCCCGATGGTAAAAACAGCAATTCAGATAAAAAGCTAAAAGGTGTTAATAAAAAGCACATTGATATCAAATTACAACTTTTTTTAATATTAAAAAAGGGGGATTGAGGTACTATATAATAAAGTCGGAAAAGTGCAAAAAGACATGAATGTCAGATGAAAGTAAAATGCAGTGAATATCGTATCTGCCCAATCAGAAGTAACTCGGTGATCCCCATCAAAAAAAATGAATAGAAACCAGTGAAATAAGTCATAAAACAGAAAGGCCATCACAGGAATCATAAAAAAAGACTTCTAAACTTGCCTTAGAAACATGGAAAAGTGGCTCCGCTTCTTTTCAGTGCTACTATGAAGAAGCCAGTGGCAAAAAAACACCGTAGTTTAAAGGATAGTTTGGCGCCAAAATCAGTAAGGGTAAACAAACAAACTGACTAGGGTTAAGGAGGAACGTAAAGGCATAGTAAAACTGGTACGGAAGTATAAGAAATTAATCAAGGGAGAAATGTATAATAACTAATAATATCACATAGAGTGCTAGTATCAATGTGATTTACCAAAGCAGTTTAAATAAGGGTCATTAGACATGATTGAACCAGGCTTACCATGTTTACAATACAAACTTGAGTCTATAAAAATATGTATAATACTAATAAAATAATGTAAAAACCAAGGTAAAACTGATATCAGTAGAAGGTTACTATAAATAAATAAAGCAAGATGTGACAAACACGCAACTGGCTTGGGTAAAAAAATGAGTACCACGGTGAGTAGAAACCACAATCAATAAAAAACATAATGAATGAAATACAGTACTACTGGAAAAAGCTAAGAATGGGACTGTAAATAAAAAGATGTCTAAAAATGGAACTGAAAAGACATAGCACATTAAAACATGTTTTGCTTCCAGGGAGCTGCCACTAGATGGAGCTAAAGGGACATAGCACATCAATACAAATAAGCTGTGGAAGAGAGCAGAGTGAATATAAAACTGCAGAAACCAGGACATTATACTTAATATGATAAAATAAGATGGCACAGTATATAATGTGTACCTAAAAACAGTAAGAAAAGGAATTAAAAGGACTAAAATAAATAATTTGAGCAAGTAAAACGCAGATTGGCTAAAACAATATAAACTCAAATGCGGATACCATACTAAAAAACTTGTAAAGTGCCCAAGGAATAAACAGGAAATAAAAAGCCATAAAATGGAAAGGAAGGAGACAAGAGTAAATATTATATAATAAGAAACATAAAAGCATATCATCCTGATAAAGCACAGTTACTTACCTGTAACAGGTGATCTCTGGGAACAGCAGGAATAAGTCTTCACATATGGGTACGTCGGTACTGACGGAGTCTGCGCGGGAACGCTTCCCAGCGTCCAATCAAGAGCTTTTGGAAGCATCCCAGTACGCCTGCGTGCTGTCCTCCCGCCTTTCCCAACTGTCTCTCCCTCAGTTAAGTTTTAAAGCTGAGACAAAGAGAGAGAGAGAGAGAGAGAGAGAGAGAGGAAAGGAAAGATAGATAGAGATACAACTCCTGGGGAGGTGGGTGGGTTGTGAAGACTTATTCCTGCTGTTCCCTGAGATCACCTGTTACAGGTAAGTAACTGTGCTATCTCCAGGAACAAGCAGGAATGAGTCTTCACATATGGGGACTTCCAAGCTGAGATGCCTGGAATCCCAGCATGTCATAGGTTGGACATGCTATCTCCCAGAACACCAGGCATCCTGAGGATGGAGGTAGGAGTTGAAGAAAGAAAAATGCTGTGGAACAGCTAACCTAGCATAGGACTGCAGAGAAGGAGTCCATGTGTGTATGATGATTGTCATCAATGATACTGCAAAGAAAATTGCAATATGGACCTCCCCTGACAGGATTTCACAGAAGTAGGGAGGTTCATGGATCTACTGGGACCCAGTAGAGGAACCTTGAAGAGGACCTCACTGTAAAGTGGAGGTAATAAACCTGTAGGAAAAATAATGGAGGTCAGAATCCTGAAAGGTAACAGGTAACCCCAGTAGGAAAAACTGGGGTAGTACAAAAACGGTGGGCCTTCAGCGGAAGGGTTTATGACAAAAACCTAACTCTTTTGGCGGCAGAGTGGTTCACTCTTAGGAGCAAAAAGAGAAAGGCTAACCGATTTGGACAAACAGGCACAGTCCTTGTGGGGAGGAAGGGTATGGGAACCCCTTGTATCCCAAAAGGAGAGGACAAATGCCTGAGGCATTAAGCCTGTGAGTAAATGAAGATCCACAATGTCTCTCCTAACTGGGGTAAGCTAGGAGAGATATTGGGTGGGGAGAGCTTCAGAGGTACCTAAACTCTTAGGTTATGGTATAAAAATTGTTGACTACCACAGGAGTGGTTGTGTGTGTAGAACCCCAAACCTGCTAGATAGCATAGGTATGGGTAAAGCCCCTCTGTCAGAATCATATAGCTATATGAGGATAGACAGTGAGATAGATAAGTATGTGGAGACATATCTATCTATAATGAAATATCTCGATAGATACATATATATATATATATATAGATAGATAGATAGATAGATAGATAGATAGATAGATAGACATATAAGAATATATCTATAGGGAGATATGGAGGGGCATAAAATACACACAAAAAATAATATGGATATGTAGGCCTACATATGGGTGTCTGCAATTAAACAGACAGAGATATGCCTACAGCACAGTGACCACATAGGATATGTGGAGAGGAAAGATTCATCTAATAACAAGGAGGTGGAACCTACTTGAGAAGACATATAGAGAATCTATTCCTCCTGGTCATGATCTGCAAGAATGCTAGCTAGTGAAAATAACCAGGACTGTTACGTGAAAAACAGAGGATAATATCAATGTGCAGCCAGCAAGTCCCGAGTCTTCCAGGACTCTAGCATGGTAAGTAGACAGAAGACGCCTAGAGATGAGATACCATGTTGACCTGGTTAAGGGCAAAAGTATCATGCTTTCTTACCATAAGGACGAGCATATCCCCGATTGGGAATACTATGGACCAAAGCAGGGAACTGGCAACTCCTTGAGCTTTCACGTAAGAGAAGGCCTATGTCCTTTATATCAAAAAAGGAGATAGTAAAAGAAGGGAGAACCTTCTAGTCATGGGAGACATGACTGAAAAGCCTTTTCTAACCAGCTAGGATAGCTGTTGGAGAAAAAAAAACCATGCTCTCTAGCAAGGGCCCATAGTGGAAAGCTTCTCTGTAAATTACAGAGAGCATGATGCAGGAGAATGAGGAGATAGAACTGGCTGCTAGAGAGCCAGTATCTCTGCCAACTATGCTGCCAAACCCAGGAGAATGGAGATGGTAGAAATAGAAGACAATCCAGAAAGCTTGTAGTGAGATAATCTCCAAGAGAGATGAAAGCACTGACTTGGAGCCACTACTAAGACTAGACAGAATGTTAGGGGAGGACAAATCTGGTTGTTTGTGGACAAGAACCAGTGGTCCAAACATTAAGGCTCCTTCATAGACAGCTGCTAGCAAGACAGCAGAAAGAATCTTACTGTTCAAAACAGAAAGAACAGACAGGAGTAGGAAACTGGATATGTCTGATAAGCTGCCCCAAAGCAAGATTGAAACAGAGGAGGTAACTCAGAGAGGACAACTCCGCACTGGAAAGTGAGAAAACTAGAGAGGCTGAAGAAAAAGCCTCCCAGTAAGTAATTCCGCTCTTACAGAGGAAAAGCTTGGTAAGAGGGTGAAGAGAATGGAGCTGAAGAAGACTTACGAAGTAGGAAGTCTATAGAAAGGAAAAATACATGCTGGCACAGGAACTATCATTTGATAGTGGTTAGACCTCATTCCCTAGCAGGAAAAAGAGGAGAAACCTGTGACCTATAGGCATGAACATCCTGACAGCTCATAGAAATATAGAAAAAATGGATATCTTTTGGAAAGAGATCCATGTGTACGGGTTAGAATGAAGCGGTGGATTGCCTCCATTAAGAAGAAGCAACTGTAGATTCTAACCCCAAGAGTCACAACATCTGATGATGATTGATCAGAAACCCTGCAGGTGCTGGGTTTGCTGAGCCTGGTGAGAGGTTGGATTCTTCAGACCAGGACGATGCTTCCCCTGTTGGGGAACATCTTTATGATGGGCAAGTGATGAATAAAACCTTCTTCTCCTGTGGGAAGAAAGTTTGGTAGGACATTTCCTACCTACTGGGACAGAAGGTGGTGTACAACAACACTTAGGAACAGGTAAATCAGTGGACAAATGAGTAACCTGACATAAAGACTCCTTGTTGAAAAGATTTTCTCAAGTGCAAGGAGTATGTCCCAGTCGTTGTTGTGCCCATTTGTCCAAGTCTGAAGCTTGGAGCCAGGCTCTACGTCGTGCCACCTATAGCTATAGCAGAAGTCCTGCTAACAGACTCAAGAGTCTAGGGAAGCACGAGAAAGAAACCAAGAAATATTCTGGACATGCTTAAGCAGTGAGGAATAGTCTGTACTCCTGGAATCTGGAAGGAAAGGAGTCAAAAGATGTAATTGCTTTGTGACCTCCTCAAGAGAAAGACTCATATAAAAAATATATGAGAGAATTCTTGCAGAAAGCATAGATGTCTGGAAGGTTTGACGTCCAAAGGCATCTAGTGTTTTAGACTCACGACCTGGCGGATAAGAAGAGTGCTTTTTCTTACTCTTTACCCGCCTCATTGCTGATTCCACTACTATGGAATGATGAGGAAGTTGAGTCTTTTGAAACCCTGGAGAGGGGGGCACCTGATATAACAGATCAGTTGCCCTGGGAGGTGGGGGTACCCTAAAAGGTGTTTCCCACATTCCTAGAAGGAGATCCTGCAAGGAATGATGCAAAGGAAGCATTATGTTCTCCTTTGCTTTGGTGGAAACAGAGCCTTGTGCAGGATCATGTCCTGGAATAGGAATGGCAAGAGATCTTACTATGTCCAGAAGGAAACTCTGAAAAGAGGGATCCCAAACAGGAATCTCCCTTGGACAGGTTATATCTAAAGAACTAGCCTGAGCACCCACAGAGTTATCCAAATATATAGGAATAGAAGATCCTGCAGGGTGCAGTGTGGAATGCTTAAGGAATGGTTGCTGGTACTGGTACTGGGTATCAGGGGCAGCAACCGTCCTTACCACATTGTCCATGCCAGGTATCGACTCCAAGCTTGGTATAGAATGGAGCGATGCTGTTGAAAAAAGCATGGCAGGAGTTGGCCACGATGCTACTGTGGATACCGGTACCGATGCCAATACCGGTACCGATGTCGGAGTCGAGCCCGACAAAGACATCGGAACAGTCATCGGTGACAGTTCAATCGGTACCGAGGTAACCGAAAACCTCCGGCCACTATCCTCGGTAGTGAAGCACCGGTATCGATCGATGTCGGTACCAAAACTTATTGGTACCCCGTCTTCTAGACTAGAGATCGATTCCAAACTCAGCATCGAGGGTAGAGAGCCTGATAAGCGAAGCATGGAAGGCACCAACCGTAAGGGTAATGAGGACATCGGTACTGACTTCGGTACCGTGTCTGATACCAGTGAAGGAAGGTCAACCAGTGGCAACGCAATCGGTCTCGGGGGAACGGAGAGTTGCGGATCCGAATCATCGGAACCGAGCCTTAGGTACCGCCGAGAGCTGGTACCAAGGCGAGTCGGTACCCAGTCCTCCAGACTGGAGATCGATTCCAGACTCGGCATCGAAGGAAGCGAGGCTATCGATGCACATCTGGAGGGTACCGACGTCGGTGGTAGTATCGGTGTTGGTACCGATAATGGAAAGTCAATCTGGAGAGTATCCACCGGTCCCGAAGGCACCGAGGACGCCAGACTACTATCCCTGATGAGGAGTGTTTCATCCGACACCAGTGCCGATGCAGGGGTATCGGTACCGCTCAAAGCGGATGCCACCACCGTACACGGCTTAGGTATGTTCTGTGGGGGGTGAACCCCAGGAACAACCTGAAACCCCTTATAGGCTTTGGAGACCGAAGACTCCCGCCAGGGTTTTGAAGCCAGTGGGCCCTCGAGGGCAAGGCCGGAGCCGTCTACATGCTGTGCATGAGACCTACCACTCAAGGACTGGCTAGTCTTAACAGACTGTTTGTGGGTTACCTGAGCCTGTGTGGAAGAAGAAGGGGACGGTGCCCCGAAGTTGGAGGGCAACCGTGTATCGAGGGAATCTCGATGTTGAAGACCTCTTCTCACCAAACTGTTGTCAGGACCCAAGCAGGTTAGACACCGATTTCGAGGGTCTAAAAATAAAGTTGTACCGCCACAGTCTGAACATTTCTTGGAGAAAGTGTCTGGTGGTTCCATGAAGGAAAAAGAAGAGGCCTAAAAGGCCTAAGAGACCGTGGGACACTATGAAGAAAAAATATCCTGTGGAAAAGGAGATTTTACAAGAAAAGAAAAGAAAACACCGGCGCTACCGGTGGCGTCGGGAAGATAGCCGCGACCACAAGAAAACTAAAGAAATAAAACAAGAATTTTCTGCGGTGACAGGACGACGCCCTGCCGGCTCCGCAGAAAAACGAAAACTGAGGAGAGACAGTTGGGAAAGGCAGGAAGGCAGCACGCAGGCGTGCTGGGATGCTTCCAAAAGCTCTTGATTGGACGCTCGGAAGCGTTCCCACACAGACTCCGTCGGTACCGACGTACCCATATGTGAAGACTCATTCCTGCTTGTTCCTGGAGATAAACCATATCATCTTGATAAAAAACGCAGAAAAACATATCATCCTATTAAAAACATATCTTTCTGATAAAAATGTAGAAAACCGGGGGGGGGGGGGGAGAAGGGGGAAGAGGGATGCCATTAAAACCCTGAATGTCACCCTTGATTCCTCGCTTTTCTTCAAATCCCATTTTGATTCCTTGTCTAAACCCTCTCTCTTTGCTCTTCATTGGCTTTGCTCCTTCTGCTCCACTTTCACACTTACCTCTGTTCACTGAACTCATGCTGGCCCTTGTTATTACCAATCTCGATTACTGCAACTCATTGCTTCTGGAACTTCCTCATTATATTCTTCGCCGCTTACAACTGATCCAGTCTACAGCAGCCAAACTTATTCATGCAGCCCATCACTTTGACCATGTCTCCACTTCTTTTTCTTTGTACTAGCTCCCTATCTCTTTCTGCATTTGCTATAAAATGCTCACCTTGGTTCACCGTGCTCTTTTTGCCTCCTGCCCCCTTTATTTGGCCACTCTTATTTTCCCCTACCTCCTGACTGGCTCCCTTTGCTCTTCTAATGCTACCCTCTTCGCTCTATTCCCCCCCCCCCCCCCTTACTGTTCTTTGCCTTGTTATCGCCAGAAATTCTTCCTTCTCCTATGCTGGCCCATCCTTCTAGAACTCAATACCTCTTTCTCTCCATACTGAGCCTTCTATTCCCACTTACAAAAAGAACCTTAAAATTTGTCTATTCCAACAGGTCTTTCCCCAATCCGGTGTCTCCTGATTCCCTTTCCCTTGCTTTTTCTTATGCTATTCCGCCCCTCCCCTGCCCTGCATTACAATGCTCCACTCTTTTGTCCTTTTTCTTTTTCCTCTGTTTTCTGTCTCCCTTTTTCATGTGTAAACCATTTCGATAGCCACTGGCTTGTTAGTGTTATATCATGCGCAATATTTAAATCCTTATGTACAAATTTATCAAACAGATTCCTTGTCCGTGTGGGCTGGTCAATAGTTAGACGAAAATGTATTATGTGATTATGAAAACTAGCCAGGCAACACTGCTCCAATATTACAATGATTGCAACATCTTAGCTGACCCTGTACTACTGTAATACACAGTTATTTGGGTAAGTTAACATTATGAATTAGCACCAGTGTTCAAAACAGTAGTATGCAGTTATAAAAATGCTAATATTTCACAAAACAAATTCATTTACACGCTAGGTGTCATTAAATGTACCGATATGCTGCCAAAATGCTTCTTACAGTTACTAAAAAACACACCAACAATACAAAGAAAGCGTAGTTACTCACGTGTAACAGGTGATCTCTGGGAACAGCAGGAATTTAGTCTTCACATATGGGTATCGTGGGTACCGACGGAGCCTGCGCGGGAACGCTCCCCAGCGTCCAATAGGAATGCTTTTGGGACCATCCCTCAGCACATGCGCACTGCCTTCCCAACTGTCCCTCTTCAGTTAAGTTTGTAGCTGAGTGAAAGGACAGAGTGAGAGAGGAAAGAGACAAAGAAATAGAGAGACAACTTCTAGGGGAGGTGGGTGGGTTGTGAAGACTAAATTCCTGTTGTTCCCAAAGATCACCTGTTACAAGTGAGTAACTATGCTATCTCCAGGAACAAGCAGGGATGTAGTCTTCACATATGGGGACTCCCTAGCTGAAGATGCCAGGGAGATAGCCCCAGGAAGGTGCCACCCTAGAAAGGTAGGCATCCTTCCTCCCATGGATCTCTGGCATTCCACCAGGGTTGGTGGGTAGGAGTTGAATTAGGTCTGAAAGAGATTCTGAAGAACAGCTTGGTCAAAGAAGGCATCCCGACAGAAGGCTTTATCCAGGCAGTAGTGGGCTGTGAAACTGTGTACCGAAGCACAGGTGGCTGCTCAACAAATGTCATCGATAGACACGGAGTGAAGATTAGCCATGGAAGCTGCCATGGCTCTCACGTTATGAACTGTGACATGGCCTTGAAGAGGAAGACCCTTACTCTCATAAGCAAAGGATATGCATTGGGCAATCCATTCAGATAAAGTTCTTTTGGAGACTGGAAGTCCCAAATGACTAGAGTCAAAAGCCATAAAAATGTGTGAGGACTTTCTATGTTGCTGTGTTCTCTGTAGGTAAAAGGCTGAGGTCCTTTTACAATCCAAAGTATGAAGGTTTCTTTCTGCATTAGAGGCGTGAGGCCTCGGAAAAAATACAGGAAGATAAATTGATTGATTCAAATGAAAAGGCGAAACCACCTTTGGCATAAAGTGTGGATGTATTCTAAGAACAACCTTATCATGATGAAACCTAGTATAAGGAGGATCAGCCACTAAAGCTTGCAGTTCACTAATGCGACGTGCAGAGGTGATTGCAATTAGGAAGATGACCTTCCAGGTCAAAAACTTAAGGGTTGTAGTGGCCAAAGGCTCAAAAGGCGGCTTCATGAGCTGCCCGAGAACTAGATTTAGATCCCATGCCACCGGTGGTGGCTTAATGGGAGGTTTAGTTAACAGAAGACCTCTCATAAATCTGGATATGAGAGGATGAGAGGAAATTGGTTGTCCATTCAGAGGCTTATAAGAAGCTGCAATTACACTAAGATAGACTCTTACCGAATTGGTCTTTAGACCAGAATTCGATAAGTGAAGAAGATACTCTAGTATCGATTCTAAAGGTATGACAAGGGGGTTTAATCCCTTCTTGGAGCACCATATAGTAAAACGTCTCCACTTGAAGGCATAAGATCTTCTTGTGGAAAGTTTTCTAGAAGCCTGAAGGATATCCTTTACCTGTTGGGATAGGTTGAAATCCTGGAGGTCTAAGCCTTCAGCAACCAGGCCGTGAGATGCAGGGACTGGAGACCCGGGTGCCATAGCATCCCGTCCTCTTGGGAAAGGAGATCTGGAGCATGCCCTAATTCCAGAGGTGCAGCTTGAGAGAGATGTAGAAGAAGGGGATACCACGCTTGGCGTGGCCATCGTGGCGCTATGAGAATCATGCGAACCCTGTCTCTCTGAAGCTTGAAGAGTGTTTTGGGGATGAGGGGAATGGGTGGGAAGGCATAAAGGAAGTCCTGACCCCAGTGAAGGAGGAAGGCATCCCTTGCCTGACAATTGTGAGCCGGAATTCTGGAACAGAGCTGGGGAAGTTTGGCATTCAGTGGACTTGCAAAGAGGTCTATGTCTGGAGTGCCCCAGAGATAAAATATCTTTGCCACCTGGTCTAGGTGGAGAGACCACTCGTGAGGCAGTAGTACTTGACTGAGTTTGTCTGCACAAAGGTTTTGAATACCTGGAAAATATACCACTAGAAGGTGAATTTGATACTCTCTGGCGAGGGCCCACAGTCGTAAAGCTTCGTTGCATAACGACAGAGAGCCTGTACCGCCCTGCTTGTTCACATAGAACATGGCTACTTGATTGTCCGTCTGGACTAGGACTGTCTTGTAGCTGAGCTGGGCGTGGAATACTCGAACAGCTAGATTGCTCTCAATTCCAGGAGGTTTATATGTAGACCAGCCTCCTGTGGAATCCAGGTGCCCTGGGTAGAGAGATGATTCAGGTGTGCGCCCCAACCCACCTGTGATGCATCTGTTAGGGTGGCCTGAAAAAGGGGTTAATGGAAAGGAGACCCCACTGTCAGATTTTCTAGTGATTGCCACCATTGGAGGGACAAAATTAGTCGTTGAGAGTTTACTATTTTGTCTGATAAATGTCCTGTGACCTGTGTCCACTGTGTGGATAAAAAAAAAAAAAAAAAAAGGTTTGGACAAGTCCCTGGAGGAAAGGTCCATAAACCATTATTATGAAGGGACCCAGGATATCAATGCTTGACCTAGTACAAGCATTGCAGAACCTGTGTCTTTTGGGGAAACTGCTAGGTACGTATGACCTAGACTGGCCACTGTTGGAAACAGGATACTGGGCTTGATGGACCTTGGTCTGACCCAGTATGGCATATCTTATGTTCTTATGGATAGGGTCCACTAGGCTGCTCGCATGTGGAGGCGAGCATATGGGACTACATGAACTGTGTATGCCATATGTCCCAGCAACTGTAGTAGCTCCCGAGCAGTTAGGGAGGATTTCCCTGCTGCTTGAGAAGCTAGTTGCATTATGCAAAGACACTGGGCTTGTGGAAGGAAAGCCTTTGCGTGTCTGGTATCTAGACAGTCCCCTATGAATTCTAGGCATTGGGAAGGAACAAGTTGGGATTTTGGGAAGTTTATTACCAACCCTAAGTATTAGAGGATTCGCATTGTGCGAAACAGTGCAGTGCTGGCCTCTGCAACTGTAGTGGCTCGAATGAGCCAGTCGTCTAAGTAAGGGAAAGCATAGTTACTCACCTGTAACAGGTGATCTCTGGGAACAGCAGGAATTTAGTCTTCACATATGGGTATCGTCGGTACCGATGGAGCCTGCGCGGGAACGCTCCACAGCGTCCAATTAGAAAGCTTTTGGGAGCATCCCACAGCGCCTGCGTGCTGCCTTCCCGCCTTTCCCAACTGCCTCTCTCCAGTTGAGTTTAAAGCTGAGGGAAAGAGAAAGAGATAGAGAGATCACAACCCACACACCTCCCCTAGGAATTGTATCTCTCTATCTATCTCTTTCTCTTTCCCTCTCTCTCTCTTTGTCTCAGCGTTAAACTCAACTGGAGAGAGGCAGTTGGGAAAGGCGGGAAGGCAGCACGCAGGCGCTGTGGGATGCTCCCAAAAGCTTTCTAATTGGACGCTGTGGAGCGTTCCCGCGCAGGCTCCATCGGTACCGACGATACCCATATGTGAAGACTAAATTCCTGCTGTTCCCAGAGATCACCTGTTACAGGTGAGTAACTATGCTTTCCAAATGAGAAGGATCAAAAGCAACAAAGAGTTGAGAGGACTTTCTATGTTGCTGTGTTCTTTGCAAGTAAAAGGCTAAAGCTCTTTTACAGTCAAAGGTTTGAAGATTCCTTTCTGCATTAGATGCATGAGGCCTTGGAAAAAACACAGGCAGGTAGACTGCTTGGTTTAAATGAAAAGGTGAGACCACCTTTGGCATAAAGTGTGGATGAATCCTAAGGACTACCTTGTCATGATGGAACCTTGTATAAGGTGGATCAGCTACTAGTGCCTGCAACTCACTGATGTGGCGTGCTGATGTGACTGCAATGAGAAAGATATCCTTCCAAGAAAGGAATTTCAATGAGGTAGTAGCTAAGGGTTCGAAAGATGGCTTCATGAGCTGACCAAGAACCAGGTTTAAGTCCCATGCCACCGCTGGTGGCCTAATGGGAGGCTTAGTTAGAAGAAGGCCTCTCATAAATCTTGCTATAAGAGGATGGGAGGAAATAGGTTGTCCATTCAGAGGCTTAAAAGAAGCTGCAATAGCACTCAAATGGACTCTTACTGAGTTAGTTTTAAGTCCTGCATTGGATAAATGAAGGAGATACTCCAGTTATGATTCCAGAGGTATCGCAAGGGGGTTAAGACCCTTCTGCGAACACCATATGGTAAGCCTTTTCCACTTGAAAGCATAGGAGCGTCTTGTGGAAGGCTTCCTGGAAGCATAAAGGATATCCTTTACTGGCTGAGGAAGGTTAAGATTATGAAGATCTAGGCCTTCAGCAACCAAGCCCTGAGATGCAGAGACTGGGGACTGGGATGCCATAACATTCCATTCTCCTGAGACAGGAGATCTGGAGCAGACCCTACCTCCAGGGAGGGAGCTTGAGAGAGATGTAGAAGCAGAGGGTACCACACTTGCCGTGGCCAATGTAGAGCTATGAGAATCATACGGCCTCTGTCTCTCTGAAGCTTGAATAGGGTTTTGGGAATTAGGGGACTGGGTGGAAAGGCATACAGGAAGTCTTGACCACAGTAAAGGAGGAAAGCATCCCTCGCCTGAGAGCCCTGAGGCGGAAATCTGGAACAGAACCGGGGAAGTTTGGCATTCCACGGACTTGCAAAGAGGTCTATGTCCAGGGTTCCCCAAATTTGAAAAATCTTGGCCACCTGGTCTGCATGCAGAGACCACTCGTGTGGAAGCAGAACTCGACTGAGTCTGTCTGCCCAAGAGTTTTGTATGCCTGGAAGATACACTGCCAGGAGATGAATCTGATGCTCTCTGGCAAGGGCCCATAGTCGCAAAGCTTCGTTGCAAAGCGACAGAGAGCCTGTTCCCCCCTGCTTGTTCACGTAGAACATGGCTACATGATTGTCCTTATGAATGAGGACTGTCCTGTAGCTGAGCAGGGTGTGGAACACTCGAAGAGCAAGGAAGATTGCTCTGAGCTCCAAGAGATTTATATGTAGATGAGTCTCCTGTGGAGTCCAGGTGCCTTGGGTGGAGAGGTCTTGCAGATTTATTTATTTATTTATTTATTTATTTACATTCTCTTATATACCGCGCTATTCTGCATCAGTGCGGTTTACATTGAACAAACTGAAATTACATTGAACAGGGCATTATAACTTGGAGATAACTATTTTACAGGGAACATGGGCTATGGAGGGTTAAGTGGCTTGCCCAAGACCACAAGGAGCACCTGTGGGACTAGAAACCCCAGTCCTTCCGGCCCAAGGTTGCTGTCCTCTAGTGGGATTTGAACCCCCGACCTTCCGGCCTGAAGTACCTTGCCCCAACCACTAGGCCACTCCTCCACTCCAACCCATTGGTGAAGCATCTGTTGTGAGAATTGCCTGGGGTAAGGGTTGTTGAAATGGGGACCCCAGCAACAGGTTCTGAGTGGACTGTCACCATTGGAGGGACAAAATAAGGCGATTTGTGTTTGCTATTTTATCTGACAGGCACCCTGATGCCTTGGTCCACTGATTGGATAAAGTCCACTGGGCTGCTCTCATATGGAGGCAAGCATAAGGAACCACATGAACGGTAGATGCCATGTGGCCTAGTAGTTGTAGCATTTCTCGGATAGTGAGATGAGGCTTCAGCACTGCTTGAGAAGATAACTGCACCATGCGAAGGCAACGGGCCTGGGAAAGATAGGCCCTTGCTTTTCTGGTATCCAGCAAAGCCCCTATGAACTCTAGAGACTGAGTGGGAGTTAGACTGGATTTTGGGATGTTTATGACCAGACCCAAATATTGAAGGACATGCACTGTGCAAGATAGAGAAGTCATGGCCTCTGACTCTGATGGGGCTCGAATGAGCCAGTCGTCAAAGTAGGGAAGACGAATATACCTAGAGTGCGGAGAAATGCTGCTACCACAGCCATGCATTTCGTGAACACTCTTGGTGCTGAGGCCAGGCCAAAAGGAAGCACCCTGTATTGGTAGTGCTTTCCTTGAAAATGGAACCAAAGGAACTTCCTGTGAGTTGGGTAGATGAGAACATGAGTGTACGCATCCTTGAGATCTAGAGAACAAAGCCAATCCTGACTCTGAAGGTATGGCAGCAGAGTTCCTAAAGAAATCATCTTGAATTTCTCTTTGAACAGGAATTTGTTCAATTCTCTGAGGTCCAAAATAGATCTGTATCCCCCTGTTTTCTTTGGGATAAGGAAATAGGGGGAGTAAAACCCTGTACCCTGTTGATGAATGAGTACTTCTTCTATTGCCCCTTGGGTAAGAAGCATAGTGACCTCTTGATCTAACAGGTTGATGAGAGAAGTCTGAGAATTGAACTGTCTTACCATGGTGGAAGGGGGCATGCACAGGTAGTGCAGCTTGTACACCTCTCTTATAATGGAGAGTGTCCACTACTCTGCTGTTATCTGCTCCCACCTGGGGGCAAAGTGACATAACCTTCCTGGAATGGTGGAAGGCTCTGGTCCATTGAGGGCCAGGAAGGCTAAGTTCTCTAGATGAAAGTCAAAGGCCTTGTGAAAGCTGAGACTGCTGAGACGGTTGAGGCTTAGCAGTCTTTGCTTTCCTTTGTTTAGATGGTTGCTGACCCTTCCAAGTAGGCTGACCTGTAGAACGTCCCTGCTGGGAATAAGAGGGATAAAACCTCTTCTTTTTTGAGAAGAAAGGCTTCTTGAAAGACTTCTTTCTCGCAGGATCAGCTGTGGCTTTGGATAGCCTATCCAAAGTGGAGTTGTCAGCATCCAACTCATTGGCCTTTTCTTGCCAATCTTTACCAAACAGGTTTTTACCAGTACAAGGAATATTGCCTAGTTTGTCTTGTACCCAGAGCTCCAAATCAGATGCCTGGAGTCAGGCAATTCTACGTGCACCTATGGCAATGGCAGAGGTTCTGCTTATGCACTCAAAACAGTCAAAACCTGCACGGTTGACAAATTTAGAAACATCCTGGGCATGTTTGATCATTGTGAGAAAATCCTGTCTTTTATCCTCAGGAAGAAGAGGGCTCAAAACCTCTAAATCCCCTGTAACTTCCTTCAGGAACATTCCCATATATAAAATATAGGAACTGATCCTGGCAGAAAGCATGGAATCTTGGAAAGTACGACATCCAAAAGCATCCAAAGTTCTGCACTCGCGTCCTGGAGGATTAGAGGCATGTCTCTTTGCACTCCTGATCCTTCTCATAGCTGATTTCACTACAATAGAGTGGTGAGGAAGCTGAGTGTTCTGGAAACCAGGACAAGAAGGGACTCGATACATAGTATCCAGTCTACGAGAGTGAGGAGAGGTGGTAAGAGGCGTCTCCCACATTCTTAGCATGAGATCATGCAAGATCTCATGGATGGGTAGAGTAGCTGCCGCTTTAGGAGCTTTGGGATATTGTAAAATTTCCAACTCCTTTGCTCTGGGCTCTGATTCAGGAGCCACAGTAATGGACAGACCCCGAGCCACCTCCCTGATGAAGTCCTGAAAGGAAATATCCTCTGGAGGAGACATCCTGCGCTTAGAGGAGGAAGGCTCCTCTGGGAGAAGTATTCCTGCATCGACAGAACTGTCAGAATCCTCAGATTCTTCTGAGGACTCGAAGTACCGTCTGTCCGGATGCTCTTGAAGAGCCCGATACCCATATCGACCGAAGTCGGTACCGGGAGTAATCGGTACCGGAGGGCATCGCATGACTGGGAGCCGGCAATGCGGACACCGATGTCGACGTCGATGCTGTTGGTACCGGTACCAATACTGGTGCCGGAGTCGGTGCCGGTACCGGTTGAACTGTCTGACGCGGTTTAGAGGGTGTCAATGCCGCAAGGAGAGCCGCCAGACTGCATTCAATAGCCAGGAATCTCTGGTCTATCGACGCTGCCGATACCTGGATGTCAGTACCGGAGAAAACAGCTGGTACCCCAGAGCATGGCACCAGTAGTTCTGCCGAGGTTGAGGCCTCGAGAACGTCCTGGAGCTCCGATAATGCTTTGGAAGCCGAAGCCTCCCGCCGGGGCAATTTTGCCGGTGCAGAATCCTCAAGGGCAATGCCAGAGGCATCTCGATGCTTAGAAGGAGATCTACCCTTTGAGGACCGGCTAGACTTGTGTTTAGTTACCTGAGATCCACGGGAGGAAGAAGCAGCCCTGGAAGACGTCAATGCCACCGAGGCTGCATCAGAGGGAAACAGGGTACTGAGCTTAGCAGCTCGGTTCTGCCGACCTCTTTTAGACATCATGGCACAGGCCATACATTCCGTGATGGAGTGGTCAGGACCTAAACATTTTAGACACCACTCATGGGTGTCGGTGACGGAGATGGTACAGCCACCCTTGGTGCACCTTTTGAAACCCGAAGAGGGTTTTTCCATTGTGGAAGAATTTTTGGGCCTAAGGCCCAAAAGGCGCGTGCACGTGGAAAAAGTACTAAGAAAGAAAGAAAGAAAAAACGGAGGTACCGGTAAAGCGTCGAGGAAGGCAGACACGACCACAAAAAAGAAGGGCAATAAGGAGAATTTTCTGCGGTGACAGGAACGACGACCTGCTGGCTCTGCGGAAAATGAAGAACTGGAGAGAGGCAGTTGGGAAAGGCAGGAAAGCAGCACGCAAGCGCTGTGGGATGCTCCCAAAAGCTTTCTAATTGGATGCTGGGGAGTGTTCCCGCGCAGGCTCCGTCGGTACTGACGATACCCATATGTGAAGACTACATTCCTGCTTGCTCCTGGAGATGACAAATATCCCCAGGGTTCGCAGAAATGCAGCTACTACTGCCATGCATTTCGTGAATACTCTTGGTGCTGAAGCCAGACCAAAGGGAAGAACCCTGTACTGGAAATGTTTTCCCTTGAAAATGAATCGCAAGAATTTCCTGTGATCTGGATGGATCAGAATGTGAGTGTATGCATCCTTTAAGTCTAGAGAGCAAAGCCAATACTGGCTTTGAAGGTATGGCAGAAGAGTTCCAAGAGAAATCATTTTGAACTTCTCTCGGAACAGGTATTTGTTCAATTCTCTGAGGTCTAGAATGGGTCGGTGTCCTCCTGTTTTCTTTGGAATAAGAAAATAGGGGGAGTAGAACCCTGCACCCCGTTGAAGAATGGGTACCTCCTCTATTGCCCCTTGGGCAAGAAGTGTTGAGACCTCGTGATCTAGCAGATTGTCTGTGGAGGTTTGAGAATTGAATTGCCTTAGAATTGTAGGAGGGGCTTGCTGTGAAAATGGAGCTTGTACCCCTCTCCTACAATGGACAGAGTCCAATCTTCTGCTGTTATCTGATGCCATCTGTTGGCAAAGTGGCATAACCTGCCTGGGATATTGGGGGGTTAGGGACCCCTCAGAGGCAGGAAGGCTAAGCTCTCTAGGAAGGAGTCAAAGCCCTTGAGGGGGCTGAACCTGCGGAGCTGGTTGGGCTCTCGGGCCTTTTGGCTTCTTTTGCTGTCTAGTTTGTCCCTTTTGGGCAACCTGACCCCGAGTTTGACTCAAAAAAGTAACCAATTACTCTATTAGTATGAGAATTCCTCACAATTAGTCTCTAACTTCCCACACTGCATTTAAAATGCATGTCATATGTTTATATATAGAAACCGGGTCTCAGACTTCCAGGAGCTATGGTATTAACTTTTTGACAAGGTGCTCCAATTTGCATCAATGACCCTTTTTTTTTTTTGTTATATTGTTGTCATTTTTATTAAGTTAGTTTAAAGTAAAAATCTTTTGGGGGGCGGAGCCTGATGTCCAGCGGGATGGTCGCATAACGCTGAGGCTCCCGAGAGGCCTACTCAGAATCCTGAATTAACACCGTACATACTTGGAACTTCTACTCTGATCTTGCCGGGGCACATTGGTGAGATGGCGGGGACCAAACCCACGCGCCTGGAATTTGGATCTCCAGCGGCTTCTCACGGCAAACGATCCAAAACTGAACCTCCGTCCCCGCAGAAGGGGCTGGCCTTGCGCGAGGGCCCCGAAATGCAGCAGGAAATCCTCGCAGAGATTAGAGGGGTCAAAAACCTCGTGCAGTCAAACGGTGAAGCACTCCGAGCGCTGCGGGAAGATTTTGGTGTGCTGCAAAGCAAGCTAGAAGGGCTTTCTTCGCGTCAGGACAAAATGGAGAGCATATTGGACTCCCATGCGGCCCGGTTGTCCAAACTCGACAAAGTTGAACGTCAGGTGCGGGCCTTGCAGAAAGAAGTGGAAGATGGCAATAATAGAGCGCGCCGCAACAACATACGACTCGTGGGCATACCGGAGGGAGCGGAATCGGGAGACATGAAAGAGTTTTTATGCAAAATCCTCCCTTCCCTGCTCCAAATCACCTTTACCAAAGATTTGGAGATCGATCGCGCTCATCGTGTACCCACAAGCATAACGCTCAACAGGAAGACCCCGCGGCCTATCATTTTTCGACTTTTGAGATATCAACACGTTGAGCAAATTCTAAGTGCCTCTCGGGCAAAGGGCCATATGGAGTTTGAGAGCCACAAGATCTCCTTCTATCCCGACTTGGCTAAACCCACGGTCGACCGCCGAAAGCGCTTTCTGGAATTCCGGCCGAGGCTTCAACAACTACAAGCACGCTATGGCCTGATGTACCCGGCCAAGCTCCGAGTCACGCTTCACAATCAGACAAGAACATTTGAGGACCCTGATCTACTAGCGGAGTTTTTGGATTCCAAAGAAGCCGACTTGATGCGCTGACTTCCAGAATATTCCTGCAAGTATTCTCATATCCGCTGTACCCGCCATATTGGATCTGCCGCAGCCCAGCAAAGAGTCTGGCGAGGGCAGTTTGTTGCCTTACTTTTGATGATATCTGTGACCCGACTCCATCTACCCACAGTAGCCTCGATGAGTATCAGAGACAGTGTTAATTATGGACTCTGGTGTTTCTTTTCTTTTTTTTTTCATGTCTTTCTATTTCCTCTCTAGGGCCTCCTCCCGCAGACATATGGTCGCCATATTCTTTGGGGGTTTTGCTTCTTCTCTAAGATACTTTGGTACATACTTTTCAATATGGGGTGTATTAGCCAGAATACTCGGTGATTATGTCATTGTTGCACAGATTCTGATTATGTTGTATGTTTTCAAGCGCCCTTACCTCAAATGTCTATTAATCACGAGGAATTGGAAGGATAGCTCTCGACTTACTGTCAATGAATGGTGGAACCTCGTCTGCTTATATAATAAATATGAGCAGATACCTCGGAGAGCTATTCCCCATGCCCAACCTCACTCTCGCTTGTCTAAATGGCAGATGCTTAATGATTATGTACAATCTGCTCATTGCTCCAACATGCCTGTATAATGTGCACTCATCATGTTTCAGATCACCGTTAGGTTTTGTAACACAATAATGTAAGTACACGCCCGCTTCGGGAATGATTAGTTTTCTAGAGAAGAAGCAGGGGGGAGGGGGGTGGTAGGGGTTTACTTTGGTGTATGTATTACACTTTTGTATCTGTCTTTTAGCTGTATGTCTTCCTTTTCCTTTGTTGTTATAAAACGAAAATAAAGAATTTAAAAAAAAAATAAAGTAAAAATCTTTGAAAGAGCAAGTAAGTCAGGCTTATCTTAAAAGATAAGCCTGACTTGCTTGTTCTTTCAAAGATTTTTACTTTAAACTAACTTAATAAAAATGACAACAATATAACAAAAAAAAGGGTCAATGATGCAAATTGGAGCACCTGGTCAAAAAGTTAATATCATAGCTCCTGGAAGTCTGAGACCCGGTTTCTATATATAAACATATGACATGCATTTTAAATGCAATGTGGGAAGTTAGAGACTAATTGTGAGGAATTCTCATACTAATAGAGTAATTGGTTACTTTTTTGGCTTAACTGTGCTATTACTCTAAAAATACAAGACCACCTGAGTTTGACTCTGCAGGGTATAGGAAGGATAAAATTTTCTCTTTTTGCTGAAAGAGGGGTTTTTATGAGGCTTCTTTTTGGCTGGAGTGGCTGTAGATTTTGACAATCTATCTAGAGTGGTATTGTCAGCATCTAACTCGTTAACCTTTTCCTGCCAGTTCTTGCCACAGAGATTCTCTCCCATGCAAGGAATGTTGCCTAACTTGTCCTGTACCCAAGTCTCCAAGTCTGATGCCTGAAGCCAGGCAATCCACCGTGCCCCAATGGCAATAGCAGAGGTTCTGCTAATGCATTCAAAGCAGTCAAAGGCTGCACGATTCACAAACTTGGAGACATCTTGAGCATGCTTAACTAGAGCAAGGAAGTCTTGTCTCTTGCCATCTGGGAGAAGTGGGCGCATAAGCTCCAAGTCTCCTGTAACTTCTTTGAGGAACATGCCCATATATAGTATATATGAACTGATCCTAGCTGAAAGCATGGAAGCCTGAAAGGTTTGGCGCCCAAAAGCGTCCAGAGTCCTGCATTCACGACCTGGGGGATTGGATGCATGACTCTTTGCACTTTTCATCCTACGCATGGCTGACTCCACCACCATTGGATGGTGTGGCAGCTGAGTCTTTTGAAATCCAGGACATGGCGGAACTCAATACATAGTATCAAGCCTCCTAGAATGAGGAGATGTAGTCCGAGGTGTCTCCCACATTCTGAGCATCAAATTATGCAGAATTTCATGGATGGGCAGAGTGGCTGCCTCCTTTGGATCTTTAGGATATTGGAGAATTTCCAATTCCTTTGCTCTGGGTTCCTGCTCAGGAGCTACAGTGATTGTAAGGCCCATGGCCACATCACGAATAAAATCCTGAAAAGACATGTCCTCTGGAGGTGACATTCTGCGTTGAGGAGAAGAGGGATCTTCCGGGAGAAACCCTCTGGTACCAGCAGAATTGTCAGAGTCTTCGGAATCGGAGGATTCAAAGTATTCCTGACCACGATGCTCATGCAAAGCACAGTCCCGGTATCGATCGAAGTCGATACCAAGTTGATCCGGTAACGACCTGTCGATTCCAGCCAAAATAGAACTTAGCTTTGTTTGTTTTGCATTCTGCCAGTAATGAATGGACCTGAAGCAGGGTTTTGGAAGAACTGGTATTAACCCGAAACCTGTGGCATGTCGTCAATTCGGCAGTATCTGGCAAGAGCTTTTTAAGCTGCTTTTGGCTTCTTTAAATGAAAAGCATCAACAAAGCTAAGTTCTATTTTGGCAAAACTTATACAAAAATCTGGTTGACTTAAAGTTTTTTGATTAAAAGGAAAGGTTGCAGTGGTGTACTGAGAACTTCTTTACACTGTGCCGACCGGCTCTGACAAACAAATTAATATACTGTTATAAGGGGACGTTTTGTTTTTGGAATCTTTACATTTAATGGACTTTTAAGGGGGATTCTAGGTGGGTTTGTTTTGATGCAATGGATCTGGCATCCGAAGAAAAGAGAGTACCAAGTTTTGCAGCCCGGTTCTGTCTTCCTCTCTTAGTCATCCCCATACAGGAGAGACATTCAGATGGAGAATATTCAGGCCCTAAATATTTAAGACACCAATCATGGGTGTCAGTGACGGAAATGGTACCGCCACACTTAGTACATATTTTAAAACCACTAGTTGTTTTTTCCATGTTTCAGGAATATGAGGCCTAATGCCTAAAATAGCGCCTAGCACCGAAAAAGAAAAGTTTCTGAAGAGAAACAGTTCAAAGTATAAAATTTTTGAGAAAAGAAAAGAACCGGCGGTACCGGTAGGCGTTGTGCGGAGGCAAATGCGACCACAAGAAAACAATTTTAAAGACGGAAGTTTCTGCGGTGACAGGGTATGGGTCCTGTCGGCTCCGCGGAAAACGAAGAACTGAAGAGGGACAGTTGGAAAGGCGGGATGGCAGCGCGCATGTGCTGAGGGATGCTCCCAAAAGCGTTCCTATTGGACGCTGGGGAGCGTCCCCGCGCAGGCTCCGTCGGTACCGACTATACCCATATGTGAAGACTACATTCCTGCTTGTTCCTGGAGATAACTATTCTTCTAGAGCCCCCACCCCCCGCCCCCCGACATTTAATTATACATCATTTAGGTAGCTAGTTACTAATCTGTGGTATAATCTCACATTTTACCGCAACTTAGTTTGCCACGGGAGTCACTGACCTGCGGTAACTCAATACTGTAGGTTGGTAACTCCCACAGTAAAGAATAGTTATTCACCTGTAACAAGTGATCTCCGGGAACAGGAGGAATAAATCTTTACATATGGGTGAACGGCACTGACGGAGCCCATATGGGAACGCTCCTCAGCATCCAATAGGAAAGCTTTTGGGAGCACTCCACTGCGCCTGCGCATCTGCCTTCCCAACTCCTCTCCTCAGTTGAGTGTGCAACTGAGAGGAAGAGTAAAATAAAAGAACCCTACAACTCCTAGGAGAAGAGGGTGGGTTGTGAAGACTGATTCCTGCTGTTCCCAGAGATTACCTGTTACAGGTCAGTAACTATGCCATCTCCGTGAACAAGCAAGAATGCAGTCTTCAGATATGGGACTCACTAGCTCCCAGGTACCAGACTGGATTGCGGAAGAGAACAGTGATGCCTGAGGCCAAAAGCTTGTAGCTAAAGGGTCTGGAAGAGCTGTGGGCCATTGGATTCTATTCCAGGAAGTGATACTCCCCTAATGATAGTCTGGTCCCTTGTAAAAGTCTGAGACGGAGGGTAGGAGTTGAGTTTAAGTCCCAAAGAGATGCTGGAGTATAGTTTGGCCAAAGACAGTGTCCCGACAGGAGTCTCTGACCAGACTGCAGCAAAAATATGAATGGAGGACCAGGTAGCTACCCGACAGATCTCCTAAATGGGTACTGAATGGAGATTGGCTATGGAGGTTGCCATAGCTTGCACATTATGAGCAGTGACATGATCCTCCAAGGAGAGAGTCCTGCCTGTGCATAAGCAAAAGAAATGCAATCTGCTATCCATTTGGATAGAGTATGTTCCGTCGCTGGTAGGCCTAGGTGACTAGGATCAAAGGAATGAATAATTGGGAGGATCATCTGTGATCCTTAGTTCTATCCAAGTAGTAAGCCAGCGCTTGCTTGCAGTCTAAGGTAGGGCTGTTTCAGCTAAGATGCATGTGGTCTCGGGACGAAAATCGGTAGGATTGATGGAAGGAGGCAACTACCTTCGGAAAGAAATGTGGATGGGCACTCAGAACCACCTTATCACAGTGGAACCAGGTATAGTGCGGATCCGCCACCAGAGTCTGCAGTTCACTGATGCAGAGAGCCGACGTGAAGGCAATGAGGAAGATTACCTTCCAAGATAGAAACTAAAGGCTCAAAAGGAGGCTTTAGAAGCTGAGCGAGAACCACACAGATCCTAGGCCACCGGAGGTGGCTTGGACAGCAGGAGATCCCACATGGAGTGTGCTATTAAGGGGTGTGAGGAGATAGGCTGTCCATCCACTAGTCTGTGAGAGGCTGCAATGGCACTAAGGTGAACTCTCACAGAGTTAGTTTTAAGACCCGTTAAGAGTAAGTGGAGGAGATATTGTAGAAGGGACTCCACCAGGTAAGAAAAGGGGTCAATGCCCTTTGGGGGAGCACCAGAGCAAACCTACACCACTTGAAGGCATAAGATCGCCTGGTGGAATCCTTGTGTGATGCAAGGAGGACATCTTTGACCGCCTGTGGCAGATCAAGGTCAGCGAGTACTATCCCTTCAGCAGCCATGCTGTCATGCATACGGAGTGAAGATTGGGATAGAGGGGCATCCCATGTTCCTGAAAGAGGAATTTGGGTGCAAATCTCAGGCTGAGAGGCGAAGGAAACCATGGTTGATGGGGCCAGAAGGGGGCTATGAGAATCACTGAGCCCCTATCGGTCTGTAGCTTGAACAGCATTTTTTTTTTTTTATTTAAATTTTTATTAGCATTTATAACAGTTACATTTGCATGTGAACAACAGCTCCAAGGCATCAAGGGTTCCGCTAACACAAGAGAAAACCCTTCAACTGACACACAATACCTATTACATAGATCCCGTCCCTAGCACCCCCTCCACCCAGTCGCCCCCCTCCTCCCCTACCCAAATGCCCTGGCTCGAGCTATGTAACAACCAAATGGGAAAGCCAAACAGCGTACCGCCCATGTGGCTTTCTCAATAATCAACGTACACAAGTCATTTCTCCCCCTATATACAATCCCCCCACCTCCTCCCTACTTCCACCCCTCTTCACTCAGCCATCTCCAAACCCCTGCCCACCGCTTCTCCATTTGCTCCCCTCTCCCCGGTCCGTTTATACATGGCATAGAGATGCGACACCCTGCGTGCATAACTCGCTATGGAGGGTAGAACTGGTCTATTCCAATACCATGCAATTTCGCACCTAGCCGCTGTGACACAATACCAAATAATTTTCCAATCCCCCTCCCATTTCCCATCTGGTCTATGCAGGAGACACATCTCAGGTCCAAGCTCAAGGTTCGCCCCCATCATTTTATTAATGTTTTCCCCTATGCGGTGCCAGTACTCTCCCACTACCGGGCACGTCCACCACATATGCAGCCAGGAGCCACGCTCCCCACACTTTCGCCAGCAGTCATCCGTTTGCAACACCCCCGCTTTGCACAACCGCTCTGGTGTGAGATACCAGCGACTCAACACCTTAAACCCATTCTCTCGCAGTGACGTGGCAATGGAGAATCGTGCTATGCCTAATGCCACAGCCTCCCACTCCTCCACCCCCCACGTTACCCCTAAATCCTTTTCCCACGCGTCCAGGTAGGTCAACTTACCTTCCCCCGCGCCATCAACCCTCGCTACATCCGGGAAAGCATCCCCTGTCGTCCCAGGGATCCCAGGCAGGCTCCTTCAAACCATTCACCTCCCCCCCATCCCCCTTGCTCCCTTCCCTTTGTACTCACTACCGAGCAAAGCTGCCGATACGCGAACCTATCCACCTCCCCCAGACGATAGAAGTCCCGGACCCCCTCAAAGCCTCGACAGTGTCTTCCTACCACAATCTGGGACACCTGGGACAATCCTAACGCCGCCCATTTACGAAGCACTATGGCTCCCGGTCCCCCGCTCTCCGCACAGCAAGCTTGTAATGACATGGTAACCGACCATCGTTTGTCGCCCACCAACCGCTTCCTGTACTGCTGCCACACTTGCAGGGTATGCCCCACAATGGGGTTCCTCCCCTTCTCTCCTCTCCCCTCCCATACTATCCATTCAAGTTCACCCGGCCTGTATTCGGCCAGCTCCAGCTGTACCCACTGCTTCTGGGGTTCCCGCAGCCACGCGTATACTGCTCTCAATTGTGCTGCCGCATAATATAGTCGGAAATTGGGAACCCCCATCCCTCCTTCCCGTACCGATACTTGCAGCGTCCGTGCCGCCACCTGTGGGCGCCTCAACCCCCAGATAAATCGCTCGACCTGTTGCTGGATCTTCCTCAACACTTTCGGCGGGATCGGGACCGGCAAAGCTTGAAACAGAAACAGGAACTGGGGGAGAAGCATCATCTTAACCGTCGCTATTCGCCCAAACCACGAGTAATACCCCCTGCTCCAGCCCTGTAACCTCTCCTCCACCTGCCCCACCAATTTTTTGTAGTTTAGATCATACAACGCCTCCAAGGTTCTGCCGAGGTGTACCCCTAGGTAGCGGATCGATGTCTTTGCCCATTTAAATGGGAAATTCTGTTGCCAGTCACGCTGTTCCTCCCTCTCCCCCCCTATACTCAAAATCTCCGATTTCCCCCAGTTAATCCGGAAGCCCGCCCTCTCGCCGTAGTCTTGGATCTCTCTCATCACTGCCCTCAAGAGATTCGCTAGGATTCGTGAGTGTCAGAAGTATATCATCTGCAAAGAGGGACGCTCTACACTCCTGGCGTCCCACCCTAACCCCCGTGATATCGGAGCTGCTTCGCAACTTTGCTGCCAACGGCTCTAAGGAGAGCACAAAAAGTAGGGGGGACAGTGGACATCCCTGCCGCGTCCCTCTTTCTAGGGGGAAGAACCCAGAGTACCCCCCATTCACTCGAACACATGCCCTCGGCCTAGCATAAAGAGCCCTTATCCACTGCATGAACCCAGGTCCAAACCCCTGGGCCTCCAACACTGAATACAGGAAATCCCAAGACACCTGATCAAAGGCCTTCTCTGCATCCAGTGATACCAACAAGGCCCCTGTCCCGCGCCGCTGCGTCGACCACATCACATTTAACACTTTGCGGATATGATCCGCCACTTGCCGGCCCGGTACAAATCCAGCCTGGTCCTCATGCACCAGTTTACCTAACACTCCATTGAGTCGCGTCGCTAGTACTTTCGCCAGCAATTTCGCATCTAGATTCAGTAACGAGATAGGGCGGTAGGACGCACACTCCTGCGGGTCTTTCCCCTCTTTGTGGATAAGCGTAATGCCTGCCCAACCCATTGTTTCAGGCAGGGCCTCCCCCCGCCCCGGCCCATTAAATACCCTAGTCAACGGGTTCAACAGGAGGCTTCCAAAGCGTTTGTAAAACTTTGCCGTCAGTCCATCGAGCCCTGGGGCCTTACCATTTTTCAATCCCTTGATGGCCTGGTTGACTTCTTCAGCTTGTATTTCCCTATCTAACCCCTCTTGATCGTCTCCCGTCAGAGTCGGAAGCCCTGCTTCCCTCACATATTCCCGAATGTCCTCCCCCGACCTTGCGGCCCGGGCTGCATACAAGTTGCTATAGAAGGACACAAATTCCTCCCTTATTCGCGGAGCCTCTCGCACCACCCCCCCTGTACTCCTGATCTGTGTAATCCTATTCCACTCCCTCCGCTTCTTCAGTTGTCTCGCGAGGAATTTCCCAGCTTTGTTCCCCCCTTCAAAGAACCTCTGTTTTAACAGCTGCAGGCGGAATTGTATCTTCTCCGCTTCAAGAGCATTCACTTGGGCCCGCAGTGCCAGCACCTCTCCCCGTACCTGTCCAGTTCTGTCCTGTCCGTCTCTTTCCTCCAACTCCCGCAATTGCCGGCGGAGCTGGTCCTCCCTCTCCGCCCGCTCCCGTTTTAGACGGGCTCCCCACTTAATTAGAACTCCCCTAACTACAGCCTTGAAGGCATCCCAGACTGTTCCATCCATAACCTCCCCAACGCCATTTTGATCAAAGTACTCCGGGATTAGACTTTCAATCTCCCGCACCACCCTCTCGTCCTCAAGGAGCCCTCATTCAACTTCCAGAACTGACGGCCCCTATCTTCCCCTTCCACCCGCACCCGTACCACCACCGGGGCATGGTCGGACCAAGTAATGGGTTCCATCTCGCCCCCCAGGAGCCTCCCTGTTATCTCCTTCCCCACCCATATGGCATCCAACCGGGAGTAAGTGCCATGCGCTGCGGAGTAAAAGGAGAATTGCCTCCGCCCCGGGTTTAGGGTCCTCCATACATCTATCAGGCCATTCTCCCTCACAAAGCTATGGTAATGTTTCCTATCCGTGCCTCTCCCCTCCCTTCGCCCAGTCGTGTCTCTCCCTACCTCCCAGGCCACATTGAAATCCCCACCACAAATTAGGACCCCGTCCCCCATTGCCGCCACTTGCTCACTCAATGCATTCCAGAACTCAGTTTGCGGACCCGTAGGGGCATACACATTTACCACGCAAAACCACTCCTCACCGATCTTTACCCTCAGCAAGAGATACCGCCCCCCCCTATCCCGGGATATCACCTGAACTTCCATGGGGGCTGCCTCCCTGAGGAAAACCCCCACCCCGCCTTTCTTCTTCTCGATAAGATTAGAGGCGAACACACGATGCTTGTACCCCCGGGGTTGCACCAATGCCTCATGCTGTCTCAGTAGATGTGTCTCCTGCAGCAACACTATATCCGCTTTGTGTCTTGTTAACTCCTTATATAATTTCTGTCTTTTCATGGGCGAATTTAATCCTTTCACATTTAAAGTAAGAATTTTTAACTCCCTTCCATCCTCCAGTTCCCCGCCTCGCCCCCCTAAGTCCCTCCGCCCCCACCTCCCACCCTGACCCCCTCCTCCCCCCCCTACCCCCCCTCTCCTCCCCCCACCCCCCTTTCCCCCCTCCCACTGCTCCCTCCCCTCCTCCCTCTCCCCCCTCCCACTGCTCCCTCCCCTCCTCCCTCTCCCCCCCCCCACCCCCCTTTCCCCCCTCCCACTGCTCCCTCCCCTCCTCCCTCTCCCCCCCCCACCCCCCTTTCCCCCCTCCCACTGCTCCCTCCCCTCCTCCCTCTCCCCCCCTCATAACTCTCCTCTGCGGAGATGCAACTTCCATTTCGGTTACCTTCTCCCTCTCCCCACCTACCCACCTCAACCGCCCCCCAGCCCCCCCAGCTCACCAGCACAACCCCCTTCACCACTATCCCTCTCCCCTCTAAACCCCCTCCTCTCTCCACCCTCCGTGGACCTTCTCCCTCTCAGCCTAATCCCCGCCTCGTCCCCCCGCCCGCTCCCCGTGGCCTACTACCCATCTCTCCTTCCCCCCCCCCCCCACCCACAACTCATCTTATTCAAAAATACCAGTCCTTTATAAAGGTGCTTCATCTCAGCCAGTCTCTTGTTCTATGGCCCGACTCTGGTGCGCGTCCTTGGTGGTCCTTGCCAATCTCCGTCCACTTGCCCTCTGCCATTTCAGCTGTGCCGCTCCTCCGGTCCTGGATTCCGTTCTCGGCGGAGTGGAGGAGCCTCCAGCCTGCTCCGGTAGTTGCTCGGCTCTGAGCTCTCTCAGCGCTCTCCATGCCTCCTCACTGGATCTCACCGTCCTCGATCGTCCTTTCACCGTAATAAAGAGTCCAAAGGGGAAGAGCCACTTGTAGCGCAGGTCAGCGCGTCTGAGATAGGCTGTGACTTCTCTAATCTCCCTCCGTCTTTGTAGCGTGCCCTGGGACAGGTCTTGGTACAGCTCCACCGTATGTCCCTCCCAGCGGAAGCTTTTCAGTTTGCGGCTAGCTCCCAGCAGGAGTTCCTTACTCTTAAAGGAACGCAGGCAGACCACAATGTCTCTCGGCCTATTATCTCGGATGGGCCCCAGTCCCCTGTGCGCCCTTTCTATTTCGGGACGGGCCTCCTCTGCAGGTCTCCCTGGGCCAACTGCTACTAGTAGGTCCTCGGAAGATCCGCTGGACTACTTCCTCACAGTTCTTATATTGCGGTTCCTCCGGTACCCCTCTCACCCGGAGGTTGCATCTGTGTGATCGGTCCTCCAGGTCCTCAGTTTTAGCTTTCAGGATCTCCTGCGCCCTCTGAAGCTCTTCCCAGCTGCTCTGGACCTGCGTCAGGGTCTCCTCTTGACTCTCCAACTTGGTCTCCACCTCTTCCATTCGTCCTCCCAGCTCCAGCAGGTCTTGGCGCATAGTCTGCATTACTTCTTTGATTTCATTTTTAACCCCACACATCTCCATCTTCAATTCCTCCTTTAACTCGAGGAGCCATTGTTTAATCTGTTCCGCAGCCGACAGGCCCTCCTCTCCTCCTTCGCTCCCCCCTGGGCTCTGTGGGGTCTCTGTCACAGGTTTCCCAGCTTTTTCCGCCTCCTTTCCTCCTTTGGTAGTTGCATATGGGGATCAGAACTCAGCCAGCTTTTTTTTTACCAGAGTCTCTTTTTTGCTATTTTTTTCCATTGTGGGCTGGTCAGCCCCTCTCTCCCCGGCCTGTGGATCAAGTACAGCGTCCACTCACTTCACTATAGCCTCTGCTGGGGACAGGTCTTGTATCTGGCAGTACTCTGCCTCTGCTCCCTCTCTTAGTGCAGTCGGGGTTTATGAGACTCACCACTGCTGGCTGCTCCTGCACTCCGCTCCTTTGTAGGCGATATTGTGGCACGGGTTTCTGCCTCAAACTTCTCCCAGCCACGTGCTAGGCCTTCCCGGCCCCCTCTGCCTCCGGGCGCAGCTTTCCGCTGATCTCCCTCGTCTGCAGCCACGTGGTCTGTGAAGTTCGGCAGCGCGGTTTCCTGCCGCCGAGGAGCTCACTGCCTCTGCTCTCCAGCAAGCCTCGTTCGGCCCTGCGGACACTCTCCCAGCTGAGCCTACTCGGCGCAGCCACCGGCCAAGAAGCCCTCTGGTGCTCAGGCTGCAGCACCCGTTCAGCTCCCGCCTGTCTCGCCGCGCCTCCGCACTTGCTTGCTCCGCCGCCGCGGCTCGCCGGTACTCCCCTCTCACTCCACCGCACCTCGGACCGCCTCTCCGTTACCCGTAGGGGCTAAAATTGCATCTTTTATTGCGGGTTGGTGGCGGAGCTCCCCCGCTACGCCGCCATTCAAGTAGGTGACGTCACCGGAAGTCTTGAACAGCATTTTGAGCATCAAAGGGATGGGAGGGAGCGCATAGAGCAATTCCTGTCCCCAATGAAGGCGTCTAGGGCCTGTCTGTGCAGTGACAGAACCCTGGAGCAGAATTGTGGAAGCTGTGTGTTTTGCGGAGTGACAAAAAGATATATGAGTGGGATTCCCCACAAATGGAAGAGCCGAGCAGTCGTCTCCCGATGCAAGGTCCACTCGTGCGGATGAAGGATACGGTTTAGCTTGTCCGCAAGGACAGTGAGCTCACCTGGAAGGTACACTGCTCTGAGGTGAATGTGGTGTGAGATGGCAATGGTCCATAAGCTAAGTGCTTCCTCGTGGAGGGGATGGGACCCGTTCCTCCTGTTTGTTCATGTAGAACATGGCAACTTGGTTGTCTGTCCGGACTTGAACTGATTGCCCTGAAAGTTGGGGTTGAAAAATTTGAAGAGCATTTGTCAGTGCCTGTAGTACTAGCAGGTTGATCTACAGAGCAGATTCCTGTGGTGTCCAACGTCCATGTGTGGTTAAGTTGTTCAGATGTGCCCCCCAACCCAGCTTGGAAGCATTCGTTGTCAGGATGCATCGAAGTGGAGGCATCTGAAAAGGTGACCCAAAGAGCAGGTTTTGTGGGCAACTCCACCACCGAAGGGACTTGATCAGTTGAGGGGTGATTTGGATCTTGTCTCTAAGATGCTCCTTTGCCTGTATCCATTGGGAAGACAGTGTTCACTGCTCTTATCGTATGTGTAATCGAGTGTAGGGGATGACATGGACTGTAGAGGCCATGTGTCCTAACAGACGTAGACTTTCTTAAGCTGTTACTCGGCTTTGCCGTTGTACAGCTCTGGCCAGCTCGATGAGGCAGGCAGAGCGATCCTGTGGGAGTAAAGCTCAGACCTGCTGAGTGTCTAACAGTGCTCCAATGAACTCCAATCGTTGGGTTGGAGCAAGGTGAGATCTTGGGAAGTTTATGACAAATCCCAGATGTTGGAGCACCATGATGGTGCAATGAAGGGAGAGCCTTACCACCTGAGGGGGAGTCTCCCCTGATCAGCCAGTCAATTAAGTAAGGGATGACAAATACTCCCAAAGTGCGTAGATAGGCAGCGACGACTGCCATGCATTTTGTGAAGACTCGTGGTGCAAAGGCTAACCCAAAGGGGAGAACCCAGTATTGATAATGGTTTCCTTGAAACATGAAGCACAGATACTGTCTGTGCAAGGGATGGATCAGTAAATGCATGGGACACAGAAAGCGAGAAGCGTGCGGAGGTCACAGGTGCTTTTATTGATTGATCCCCAACGCGTTTCGACAAACGCCTTCCTCAGGGGGTATGCAGATTTGCACTCAGAAAATCTTTTGGAAGAATGCTAATGTGCAATTTTTTTTTTTTTTTTAACTTTTCCTTTATTGGTTTTTCAAAATACACAACAATCACACAGAAACCAAACTTCACACAAACAATAGCAACCCACCATACCCCCTCCACTCCATATGACCCAACCCAAAATGACCTCAAAAACAGCACCCACCACCAGGGCCGAGACCCCCACCTCGCTCGGTCTCAAAGCCCCCCATTGATATCAACAGAAATCCCCCTCTCACCCATCTAAGAGCTATCCCCTACCCCGCCCCCCTCCCTCCCCGACAACCAGACCCCACCCCTCCCCCCCCATTCGCCACCCCCATTACCCTCTACCCCATATCCCCCCGCCCATCCACCCAACGCAAAAGCCACTCATCATACCCCTTCCACATCTGCCAGAATTGGGACACTTTGTGCGCCACTGAGGCTGCAATTTCGCAGAACCCCCGCAACCTGCTTAATCTCCCCACAATCTCTCTCCGAGAGGGAAGAGCTGGTGTCTTCCAGCGTAACAGAAGCTCACCCCGCACTGCAGCAATACAATAACCTGCCATCATCTGCACCCCCCGATCCCCTTCATCTTCCATTTCATTGAGTAAGACCATGGCTGGAGTCAACACCACCGGGGCACCAGTCACTGCCTGAATAACCCCCTCCCAATCCACCCACAGAACCCTCACTAACGGGCAATCCCACAATAGATGATAGAGATCCCCCTGCCCTTTACACCCCCTCCAGCACTCGCCCGACTCCTCCTTAGAGAAGGCCTTCAACACCCACGGGGTCCAATAGGTCTGATAACAAATTTTCAGGCTACTTTCCAGGTAGACCGTGCCCGGTGCCAGCCTCTTAGTCCACCGATAGATCTCTTGCTACCGCTCCCGCGTCCACTCCCCCCCAATGTCGTCTCCCAGGCCACCTCCCCCCGAATAGCCTCCCCAACCCCCCCCAATAAAAGCAATTCCTTATAAAGTTGGGAAATGGCCCCCCTCCTCACCCCCCGCACCAGAAGAGCCTCAATCGCCGTGACGTCCCTAACAACATCACCCTTAACCGCGCGCCGACTCAGGAAAGATACCACCTGCAAGTAGGCAAAAAACCCTCTCTTCTCTAACCCAAACTCACTTTGAATCTCTCCCCAACTCTTAAGTCCCCCCCCCCCCCGTGGAGGACTTGTCCCATGAATTGTAACCCCTTCCCCCGCCACTCCCGGAACACTCCCCCCTCCCTCCCAGGGACAAATTCCTGGACACCCGTGAAGGACATTCCACGAGTATATTTTTTACCCCCCAGCAACTGCCGTCTCCACCGCACCCACACCGCCTGTGTCAAAGCCCGAAAAGGATTCCCGTCCGGCCCCCCCTCGACACCCCCACCCGGGTCCCAAAGCCACTCCACCAAGCTCTCCCCCGTTCCCGACCCCTGCTCCAAGTGTACCCACCGGGGGGTCTCCAGCTCCGCCCCGTGCCAGCTGATCAGTGCCCGCAACTGGGAAGCCAGATAATACTTTTCCAACCAGGGAACTCCCAAGCCCCCATCTTTACCCGATCGAAACATGACCAGCCTCGTCACCCGTGGGCGCTTCCCTGCCCAAATAAACTCCATCATCACTTGTTGCGCCCTCTTCAAGAAATTTCGGGACACCGCACATGGAAGGGAACTAAATAAAAACAGAAACCGAGGCAAGACATTCATTTTTAACACCGCTATCCTACCCAGCCACGTGAGGTATAGACCTTTCCACCGCTGCAGGTCCCGGCGCACCTCCTCCAAAAGCCCCCCATAATTAACCTTCACCAAGTCCCCCAAATGCGGTCCCATCTGGATGCCCAAGTAGCGATAGTGATCTCCCACCCACTTAAACGCAAACGCCCCTCGCAACCCCTCTTCCAACTCCTTAGGGAGATTAAACCCCAAAATCTCGGATTTACTGTCATTGATCTTATATCCCGCCACCCGACTATAACTCGCAATCTCGCGCACCAAATTCGGCAAGGTTATCAAGGGCTCCCTCACTGTAAAAATAACGTCATCAGCGAATAACGTAATCTTAACCTCCTGGGAGTTCATTAAGATCCCCTTTATATCCGGAGATCCCCGAATCCGCGCCGCCAGCGGTTCAATAACCAGCGCAAAGAGCAGGGGAGATAAGGGGCAGCCCAGCCTAGTGCCCCTCCCCAGCGCAAACGCCCCCGAATAACTACCATTGACTCTCACCCGGGCTTGAGGTGCCGTATACATCGCTTGAACCCACTTAACAAAATTTGGTCCTACCCCCCCTTTCTCCAAAACACTAAGTAAAAAGGGCCATTCCACCCTATCAAATGCTTTTTCCGCATCCACCGTTAGAAAAACCGCCCGCTGCCCCGTCCGTTGCACCTCCCAGGTAAGGTTACAGATCTTGCGTATATTGTCGCCTCCTTGCCGCCCGGTGATAAACCCGGTTTGGTCCGGATGTATCAAGACCGGCATCACGGTGGCCAAGCGATTGGCCAAGACCTTGGCGAGCAGTTTGGCATCCACATTCAGCAGGGAAATGGGCCGATAAGACCCGCACACCATCGGGTCTTTCCCGGGCTTAGGAATAAGGGTAATCCCTGCTTCCCGCATCGACCGTGGAGTCACCCCACTATCTAACACTCCATTAAAAACCTTCACCATCAAAGGCCCCAACAGGGACCGAAACACCTGATAGAAGCGCCCCGATAGGCCATCTAAACCAGGGGCCTTACCCCGTTTCAACGTGCCGATCGCCGAGGCTACCTCACTCTCCGTTATGGGCCTATCCAGCCGCTCCATCTCCTCTTTGGACAAAGAAGGTAAGGCACAGTCTCTCAAATACTCAGCACTCGACTCCTGACCCCCCTTCACTTCACTAGTGTACAATACTTTATAGTAGTCCGCAAAGGTCTCCCTGATCTCGTGGTGCCCGTGTACCATTCTCTCCCCCCGCCACTCCGAATACCCCCAATATTCCTCTGCATCCCTCTACTCCGCAACCGTTGGGCCAGTCTCCTCCCCATCTTGTTTCCCCCCTCAAACCACCCTTGTTTTAAAACCCTCAACTCATACGCCAAGGTACTGACGCGCAATTGTTCCAACTGCCCCCTCAACTCCTTCAGCTGCTCGCCCTCCCCCCTATCCATTCCTCCCCTCCCATGTACCCGCCCCTCCAGGCGCCTAATATCCTTCAACAACTGTTGTTCCCGTTCCCCTTTACGGCGGCGTTCTCGGGCAGCTTCCTGGACGAACTGCCCCCTCACCACCGCCTTGAGCCCGTCCCAAACCATCCCTAACTCCACCTCACAATTCAGATTAAACTCCTGGTATTCCACGATCAACTTCGCCATGCGCTCCATCACCCCTGGCTCATCAATAAGGCCTCATTAAGCCTCCAGAACTTAACCCCCTCATCCACATATCCCAGACTAAACCGTACCCACACAGGCGCATGGTCCGTCCATGTAATGGAACCATGGTCTGCCTCGATCACCCTATTCAACCAACCTCCCCCCGCCCACACCATATCAATCCTACTATAGGTGCCATGCGGCGCAGAATAGTAAGTATACTGTTTGCACCCAGGGTGTTGACTCCGCCAGACATCCTCTACTCCTAACCGCTCCTTCAATTGTAAGAGTTTTACACGGTCCACCCTCCGCCCCAACCCACTACCCCCCCCATTATCCACCCTCGGGTTCATGGTCATATTAAAATCCCCCCCAATAATGAGAGGAGCGTCACACAAATTCCCCAGCTCCCCCTGCATACGAGCAAAAATTCCCCCTGCCTATCATTAGGGCCATAAAGACTTACAATCCATACCTGCTCCCTCCCAACTTGGATTTTAAGTCCCGCTACCTACCCGCCCCTTCCTATCCCGATATTCCCCCACCACCTTATCTACCCAGTCCGCCCCCACCAAGATACCTACCCCCCCCTTCCGTGCCTCCGCCCTCTGCCCCGCTAGCAGTACCCGGGGATATCGTCTCGTCTGTAGCAGCCGTTCCTGGCCCACTTTCAAATGGGTTTCCTGTAAACAGATGAAATCCGCTCTCAACCTCCCCCCCTCGCGCTCCACCATTCGCCTCTTCCGCCAAGTACCCAATCCCCGCACATTCATCGTGGCAACATTGAGGTACTGTTGCCCCACTCTAACCCCCCTATCCTTCTCCCCACACCCCTTCCCTCCCCTCCCCCTCCCCCGCCCCCCCCTTCTTCCTTCCCATTCCCCCCCCGCCCACCCCATTCCCTCCCACTGCCCCCCTCCCCCCCACCCCCCTCCCCTGCCACAACCCCCTCCACCCTCTGGAGGTCTCCCGTGGAGTAGTGCCCAGCAACCTGAGGCAGCCTCCCCCCCCTCTCGCTCCAACCCCTTCCCACTCTCATCCCCAACCAACCTCACTCTCACCCCCCTCCCCGCATACCCACCCACACCCCCTCACTCCGCCCTAGTCCACCCCCTCCCCCTCCCCACTCCCCCAACCTCCCCCCTCCAACTCCCTAGCAGAACCCCCTCCCTATAGCAGACTAAAACCCCCCGACAGAACATATTAATACATCCCACAACATGAAAATCCACAACAGTTCCAACAAGATCCTACCGAACTAAACATAAGGTTACCCCTCCAGGAGCTATGCCATATACCAAGACAATAATATCCCCCAGTCTTTCAGGTGCCTTCCTCCAGCACAGCGCAGTTAGCATGCTCCTCAGCTACCACCTCCGGACTCCCTCGCCGCTTTTCACCGCTCCTCCGGGGCGCTGGCTTCTGCACACTGCCACCTCCTTCCAGCAAATCCTTCTCCAGGCCGCTCCCCAGCCCCGCCACTTTCACCGCTGCCATAGCCTCTGCCACCGTGTGGGCCCGCCAGTTCTTAAGCCCCACGGTGAAGAGGATGCCAAAGGGGTACAGCCAACGGTAGCGGACGTTCTCTCTCCTCAAGATAGATGTAACCGGCAGCATTTCCCGCCTCCGCTGCAGAGTGCCAGCTGCCAAATCCGGGAAAATCTGTAGCTCGTAACCTTGCCAAACAAAATCCCGGCGATTACGCATCAGGGTAAGGATCTGCTCCTTAAGTTTAAAGTCTGCCATACACAGCACAATATCCCGCGGCCGGTTAGGCCTACTAAGGCCCAAGGCCCGGTGGGCCCGGACTAACTGTAGCCCCCCCGGTGCCAGCTCAGTCCCGGAATCAGAGAGCACAGTCCGGAGAATCGCCAGCGCGACCCTTTCGCTGTCCCCAAACTCCTTCTCCTCTGGTACTCCCCGGATCCTTAAATTGCTCCGTCGGGACCTGTTTTCAAGATCTTCAAGTTTTAACAGCACCATGTCCTTCCAGGCCTCCGTTTCTTTTAATGAGCTTTCGATCGCGCTCTGCCGGGTGTCCAACCGGCCCAGCTGCCGTTCCTGCTCCTCCACGCGGTGGCCCAGTTCTCCCATCTCCTCTCTCAAAGCAGCGCACATGTCACCCACCTCAGTCCGCACAGCCTGCATCTCCGTTTTTAACTCTCCAAACCAGCCTTGCAGTTCATCCCTCGACACATTGTGCATGACTGTCTCTGCCACTGCAGGGGCCTCACTCCGCTGACCCTTCCGATCGAGCGCATCGCCATTTCCCGCGCTTTGCCCCGCCATCTTCTTCTCGGCCGCTGTGGACTTCGCTCCCCCATAAGCGAATTCCTTCAGATCCGCCGCCTTCTTCCGTGTCGCCATGGGGTGCAGGACTCGTTCCCCCTCCACCAACTGTGAGTACACGGGTAATTGCAAGCCCAAACCGGGGAAATTATTACAAAACTGTAGCTGCCCTCCGGAGCTCTCAAACTAGGCTGCCATGCTAGTTGCTGACGTCACTTCCTCCCTAATGTGCAATTTTAACTCTGTATGCTTGTGGTGAAAGCAAATTTGATTTCTCCTGGCAATGCGAGCTTCAGACAACTGATGAAGCTTTCTGTGTCTGGTTCTCCTTTGTGAGGGCTTAGGCTCTTTTTCAGTAAAGCACAGTTACTTACCTGTAACAGGTGATCTCTGGGAACAGCAGGAATAAGTCTTCACATATGGGTACGTCGGTACCAACGGAGCCTGCGCGGGAACGTTCCCCAGCGTCCAATCAGAAAGCTTTTGGGAGCATCCCTCAGCGCCTGCGTGCTGCCTTCCCGCCTTTCCAACTGTCTCTCCTCAGTTAAGTTTTATAGCTGAGACAAAGAGAGAGAAAGGAAAGGAAAGATAGAGATACAACTCCTAGGGGAGGTGGGTGGGTTGTGAAGACTTATTCCTGCTGTTCCCAGAGATCACCTGTTACAGGTAAGTAACTGTGCTATCTCCAGGAACAAGCAGGAATGAGTCTTCACATATGGGGACTCCCAAGCTAAGATGCCTGGAGCCCTAGCATGTTGGAGATTGAAACATGCCACACCTCATATGGCCAGGCATCCTGAGGACGGAGGGTAGGAGTTGAAAAGAGAGGAGCTGTAGGAAACAGCTGACCTAAGATAGGACTACAGGCAAGGAGTCCTTGTATGTATGATAACCATCATGAAATATATTGAAATGAACAATCACAATATGGACCTCACCTACTGGATTGCAGGAAGTAGAGAGGCTGATGGAATCTACTGGGGATCCAGTAGAGGAATCTTCAAGGTGACCTCACTGAAGTGAAGGTGAAGGTCAAAAGCTGGAAGTGACAGGTGACCCCAGGATTTAACTGGGGTAGTACAAAAACGGTAGGTCTTTAGTGGGAAGCTTTATGGAAAAAGCTGAAAACTCTTTTGGCTACAGAGTTAATCATAGTTAGGAGCAAAAGAGGAAGACTGACCAATTTGGACAACTGGCTTAGTCCTTGAGGGAAGAAGGGGTATGGGAGAAACCCCGTATTCCCAAGAAAGGACAGATGTCTGAGGAGTTGAAACCTCAGATGTACTGAAGATCCACCATGTCTTTCCTAACTGATGAGAGGTAGGAAGATATTGGAGTATGGAGCTTCAGGGATACCTGAACCTAGGGTTATGGTAAGAGCTGTCAGCACCACAGCAGTGGTTGTGTGCATAATAGCCTAAACATACTGTGGAATAGTATGAACATGTGCAAGCCCACTGTCTGGAACATACAGGAAGGAAAGAACCTTTATGAGCACAGACAGTTAGAGAGATAAGTATGTAAATACATATCTACCTATGAGGAAGTATCTCGACAGATATATATATATACACATAAATATATGTGTGTATATGTAGATATATATATATATATATTGTGATAAGGAAGCTTATCATAGCTCAGGAAGGAGCTATAGAAAAGGTGAAGTGACTGTGAACAAGCAACCTGTCAGTTCTGGTAGAAATAAGAAAACAGAATTTTCCCATAAAAGACTACCAGTCCCAGAATGCACCAGGTTTCCAACAGCCATTAGAGGAGCTGAAGTGGGGAAACGTGTGTTCAATCAGGAGGGCTATGAGGTAATCCCTAAGCACTCATCTCAAAGGGCAGGGCCTGATTCAGCACAGCTGCGCTGTATTAGGGGGGAGCACTCATCTAGGCAGAATAAAGGTAGAGTTTATTCTACAGAGAATTATCCTCATTATCCTGAGAATCAGCTTGAGCTTGATCATCAGTTTCATCTGAAGGATCATCAGAAGCAGAAGCCAAACCGGACGGACAGAGAGGGAAAGAGACCCTTTGGAAGAAAGAGGAGAAAAGCCTTTGAGAGGTCTAGAAGAGTCCAGAGCAGTACGTATACTGGGAGGCATTCCAAGGGCCAGCATACACCATTGGACTGGGGAAAGCCAGAGGAATGGTGCTGCAGAGCTAGGAATCTCCAGACGATACCTGTGAGAGAGACGGCTGCACGTGGAAGGGACCCTAAGACCCGTGCCAGAAGGTATGAGAAGAGAGATCCAGTGTCCAGGGATCTGGATTGGAAGGCTGGACATAAGAACTGGACTACATACTGGCCAGGCTATATAGAGAGGAACTCTAACAGCAATGGAAGCTCAGGTATGAACACTGATCTATGCCCTAGCTATAACCTTGAAAGACAGCAGGGAAACAAGTATTCTCCTGAAAGTGCTCCATTGAGAGATTCATCTGTGCCAATCCATGATATTGAACCCATGCTTGTTGAAGAAGGGGGAATGATTGCAGATGAAGAATGTGTTTATATGGACTGCTCTCTGTCTAAACTCCTTTGGTAACTTTCTGTTACAAAGTACAGCAACCATCACAAAGAAATACAAACTTGTTCTTTAATCTACTCAGAAAAGCTCCTGAAGCAGGATTTGACCCACACAGTAGAAAGCAAGCCAGCTAAGGGGTTTCAGCTGGATAACTGCTAGCAATTGAGCCTTACCTAATTGCTTGTGAGCTAGGAGAGAATCACTTCTGAATCTATGTGGGAAGTTATCAGAAGTTAACCTGAAAAGAACAGTTTTTTTCTTTCTTTGTGGCTTTTCGTTTGTTGTTTGATATATGCTAAGAAAACATTAGCTAATGCCTGACAAGTTTGAATGTTGTTTTCCTGATTTTGATTTTGTTTTTCCAAGTTAAACACTGGAAGCAAGTAACCTGATTTATGTGCTACCAAGCATATCTGTGTTGGGAGAAATAACCCCATAAATAAATATCTTATTGGCTTTAACACTTGAGCACAACTAAATTATTGTCAGCAGCTGTGTCTGGTGTGAATGAACTACATTGCCCACAATCCCTTGCAAATCATATAGATATATGCACTTGCCAAGACTGTGAAGATTCTCACCCAGGCAGCCGTCTGACAATATATATATGTTTATGGCGAGATCCAAAGGGGCATAACATATGCACACGCAGCTGACAGACATATGTATCTATAGAATGTATATAGATATATGTACAAATATGAATATATAGGTCTAAAGATAATTGTCTGCAGTTAAGCAGACAGAGATATGTCTATAAGAACATTCACATGGGAGATGTGAAGAGGAACGATTCATCTAATAACAAGGTGGAACCTACTTGAGAAGATATAGAGAATCTGTTCCCTCTGGTTAAGATGGAGCAGGAATGCTATCCAGTGAAATAACCAGGATGGTTGCGTGAAAAAACAGAGGATAATATCAGTCTGTAAACAGCAGGTCCTGAGTCTGGAAGAACTCTAACATGGTGAACGGACAGAAAACGCATAGGATGAGATATCAGGTTGACCCACTTGAGGGACAAAGGGGGTATCATGCGTTATTTAGTTAAATATGTGCTGTCCATGAAGGATTAGGATACCATGAGGACAAGCTGCAAGGAAAAAGAGCATATTTCCTGTAGGAGTTGGGTAACTCTTTAGACTGTCACGTAGGGAAGGCTTATGTCCTTTATATTAAAAGGAGATAGAAGGGTGTAAGAACCCACCCAGTCATGAGGAATGACTGAGGAAGCCTTTCCCAACCATATATGATAGTCATTAGAGAAAAAAACCCATGCTCTCTAGCAAGGGCCCATAGTGGAAAGCTTCTCTGTAGGATTGCAGATAGCATTATGCAGGAGAATTGGGAAATAAAACTGGCTGTTGGAGAAAACCAGCTGCCACTTCAACTATGCTGCCAACTCCAGGGATTTGGAGATGGCAGAAAAGAAGCGATAAGGATTATCCAAGACAGATGAAGTACTATCTTGGAAACACTACTAAGGCTAGACAAAAAAGTAGTGGAAGAAAAGACTGGAACTTGTAGAAAAGTACCAGTAGTCCAATCACTGGACCTCCTGCATGGGCAGCTGCTTAATAGAACAGGGGAGAGAATCTTTCCGTTTTTAACAGAGAGAACAGACAGAACAAGAGGAGAAAATCCTGTTCTTGTCTGATGAGCTGCCCAAATGAAAGAAGGGAGGTTACTCCAGAGAAAAAACTCCACACTGGAAAGGAAAGGAAGACTAGAAAGGCTAAGAAAGCCTTCCAGTGGTATGGTACCACTCTTACAGGGGAAACCCTGAAAAAGAGGGTAAAGAAAAAAATAGGAGCTGAAGGGTGACTTGCCATATGGTAAGTCTGTAGAAGGAAAAATTCATGTTGGTACAGAAAACCTATCACGGGATAGTTGGTATACCTCTCTTCATGGCAGGAAGAGGAGGAAGAACCCTGTGACCCATAGACATGAATATCCTAACAGCTCAGCATACCTAAAAACAAGTGGATGTCCTGGAACAGGAATCCATGTGTAGAGTTTTAAATGAAAAAACAGTGAAAAAACTTCTGCTGAGAAGAAGTGAACTGTAGGTTATAAAGAGATTAAGTAGAACCCTATTACAGGGTTTATTTTTCCTGGCTTGAGTTTGGATTCTTCAGACCAGGGTGAGGTTTCCCCTGCTTGGGATCATCTGTATGATGGGCAGGAGAAGAATAATACCTTCTTCTTTTAGGGAAAGAAGGTTTGGTAGGGCATTTCCTACCTACTGGGGAAGGAGAAGGCTTAGGATAGCCCTCAGAAACAGGGAAGTCAGTGGAGCACTGAGCAACCTGACGTAAAGACTCCTTATTGAAGAGATTTTCTCCAGTACAAGGAGTATTACCCAGTCTTAGTTGTGCCCATCTGTTCAAGTCTGAAGCTTGAAGCCAGGCTCTACGTCGTGCTCCTATGGCTATAGCAGAGGTTCTGCTAACAGACTCAAAAGAGTCTAGTGAAGCACGAGTAAGAAACCAAGAGATATTTTGACTATGACTAAGTAGTAAGGAATAGTCTGCAGTCTTGGGTTCTGAAAGAAAAGGAGTTAAAAGAGATAATTTCTTTGTGACCTCCTGAAGGGACAGACTCATATAAAAATATATGAGAGAATCCTTGTTGACAGCATAGATGTTTGGAAGGTTTGACGACCAAAGGCATCTAGTGTTCTAGACTCACGACCTGGTGGGTAAGAAGAGTGCTTCTTCTTACTTTTCACCTTCCTCATTGCTGATTCCACCACAATAGAATGATGGGGAAGTTGAGTCTTTTGAAACCCTGGAGAGGGGGGCACCTGATACAGATCAGTTGCTGTAGAAGGTGAGGAAACCCTTAAAGGTGTTTCCCATATTCTCAGAAGAAGATCCTGCAAAGAATGATGTAAAGGAAGCATTATATTTTCCTCTTCTCCAGAAGAGCTTTGTGTAGGATCATAGCCAGGGATAGGAATAGCAAGGAATGTTGCCATGTCAAGGAGAAAATTCTGAAAAGAAGGATCTCCAATGGGAACCATCCCTGGACAGGCTAGTCTTGAAGAACTAGCCTGGGCACCGGAGGATGTACTTGCCCGGTGCAGAGAAGGATCCCTAAGGGATGGATACTGGTACTGGCAGTTATGACCTGAGATAGTCAGTACTGCATCGTCCATGCCAGGTATCAACTCCAAACTAGGTATAGAAAGGAGCGACCCTGGTGAAAAAAGCATGGAAGGAGCTGGTCCCGATGTTACTGCAGGTACCGGCACCGATACCGAAACCAGTAGCTGTGCCGGAATCGAAGGCGATACCGACATCGAAGCAGTCATCGGAGGCTGCTCAAGCGGTACCGAGGTAACCGAAAACCCTTGGTGAGTATCTTCGGTACCGCGCATCCGGAATCGGTAAGCATCGGTTCCGAGACGCGTCGGTACCCAGTCTTCCAGACTAGATATCGATTCCAGACTCGGCATCGAAGGAAGCGAGTCTATCGATGCATGTCTAGAGGGTACCGACATCGGTGGTCGTATCGGCGGTGCTGCCGATACTGGAAAGTCAATCTGGGACGTATCTATCGGTCCCGAAGGTACAGAGAACGCCAGATGACGATCCCTGGTGAGGAATGGATCGCTCAACACCAGTGCCGATGCCGGGGTATCGGTACCGCTCGAAGCGGATGCCACCCCCGAGCATGGCTCAGGTATGTTCTGTGAGGGGTGAGCCCCAGGAACAACCTGAAACCCCTGAAAGGCTTTGGAGACTGAAGACTCCCACCGGGGTTTTGAAGCCAATAGACTCTTGAGGGCAAGGCCAGAGCCGTCATCATGCTTGGCATGAGACCTACCACTCAAGGATTGGCTAGTCTTAACAGACTGTTTGTGGGTTACCTGATCCTGTAGAGAAGAAATGGTCGGTGCCCTGACACTGGAAGGGAACTCGGTATCGAGGGAAACTCGAAATGGAAAATCTCTTCTCATAATATTGTAGCCTAATGGCTCCGGAGGAAAAAGGTCAGAACCCAAACAGGTTAGACACCAGTTATTGGAGTCTAAAAAGAAAACTGCACTTCCACAGTTAAGGCACTTCTTAGGAGAAGGCGGCTCCATAATGGAGAGGCCTTAAAGGCCCAAAAGTTTAAGACAGAAACTGAGGGAAAAAAATTCCCTGAGTTTAAGAAAAAGAAAAAGAAAAAACATCGGCGGTGCCGGTGGAGTCGGGGAAACAGCCGCGACCACAAGAAAACAACAATTAAATAAAAAATTTTCTGCGGTGACAGGAGGACGTCCTGCCGGCTCCGCGGAAAAACGAAAACTGAGGAGAGACAGCTGGAAAGGTGGGAAGGCAGCACGCAGGCGCTGAGGGATGCTCCCAAAAGCTTTCTGATTGGACGCTGGGGAGGGTTCCCGCGCAGGCTCCGTCGGTACCGATGTACCCATATGTGAAGACTCATTCCTGCTTGTTCCTGGAGATATGCATGTACACCTCTTTTAGGTCTAGAGAACATAACCAATTGTGTCTCTGGAGGTATGGAAGAAGAGTTCCTAGCGAAATCATTTTGAATTTTTCTCAGACCAGGAACTTGTTTAGGTCTCAGAGATCCAAGATGGGCCTGAATCCTCCTGTTTTCTTTGGAATGAGAAAATATGGAGAGTAGAAGCCCATCCTTTCTTGAGGATAAACTCTTTCTATGGCACTCTGGGACATCAGGGTGGTCCACCTCTTCTTTGGAGGAGGAGTGGCCTAGTGGTTGGGGCAAAGTACTTCAGGCCGGAAGGTCGGGGGTTCAAATCCCACTAGAGGACAGCAACCTCGGGCCGGAAGGACTGGGGTTTCTAGTCCCATAGGTGCTCCTTGTGGTCTTGGGCAAGCCACTTAACCCTCCATAGCCCATGTTCCCTGTAAAATAGTTATCTCCAAGTTATAATGCCCTGTTCAATGTAATTTCAGTTTGTTCAATGTAAACCGCACTGATGCAGAATAGCGCGGTATATAAGAGAATGTAAATAAATAAAATAAAATTAATTAATTAAGAGAATGCTTTCTAGGTGGGATAATCCCCTGTGAAGCTGATGGGGGATAAGGTTTTGACGTGAAGCTGATCACCCCTTTGGACAATGTGGAGTGTCCACTGCTCTGAAGTTATGAGGTGCCACCTGTGGCATAGTGACAGAGTCTGCCTGCTACATGGAGGGGCTGGGGACCTTTTAGAGGCAAATTGGCAATGCTCTCTAGGAAAGAATCAAAAAACAAGTGCAGGTTGTGCCTTTGCAGCTGGTTGAGGCTTAGGAGCCTTGGGCTTCTTGGGTTGGTGAGGGCCCTGCTGTGGATGCTGAGGCTGATAGACAGCAAAAGGCGGGTAAGGAGGATAGTATCTCTTCTTTTTAGAATAGAAAACTTTATTGGGAAGGGCCTTCCTTTTGTTTGGCTCCTTTATTGGGAAGGGCCTTCCTTTTGTTTTCCTGGAAAGGCGTTTTAGGGTGAGATCATGTGTCTCAATCTCTCTGGCTTTTTCCCTCCAATCTTTTCCAAAAAGGTTTTCTCTAGTACATGGGATATTAGCCAGTTTATCTTGGACCCATTAATCGAGATCTGATGTCTGTAACCAGGCCATTCTGTGAACCCAAATGCAGACTGCTGAAGTTCTGCTTGTTAATTCAAAGGCATCAAAAGAGGCCCTGGTAATAAACTTAGAAGTATTTTGGCTTATCTTCCATTGTACCTAGGTATTTTTTCCATCTACGACAAATAAGTTCTGTTCGACCATTTCTAACACCCTCAGCACTTGCTACCTTTTCCTTTAGTGGTCTCTCTCATCGACTACTGTAACATCATTTACTCAGGTTTTCCTCTCTTTCAGCTCCAACGGCTTCAGCTTCTACAGAACACCACCGCTAGGCTTATTCACCATGTATCACGATATGATCACATTACCCCACTACTTTTCCATTTATACTAGCTCCTGATTAAATTCTGAGTTCGATATAAAGTACTTATCCTCATCCATAAAGCTCTATATAATCATACCCCTCAATATTTAACTAACACTCTCCGATTCCACACTCCCTCCCACAGTCTACGGTCCCATTCATTTCAACCGGCTCCATCTCCCTTCCGTCTCCCAAGCTCACCTGGACTCTATACGTAATTCTGCTTTATTTTACCTAGGCCCATCACTTTGGAACTCTGTGCCCACAGATATCAGATTGGAATCCTCATTTCCTAAATTTAAGGCTCACCTCAAAACCCACCTCTTTCAAGTTGCCTATGACCTCCTCTCCCCTGACCCTTAGTGCTCCTGTATTGTGCCTCTCTGCTTATCCCCTCTTTTACTTCTTTGCTGTTGAATGATTGCGTTGTTATCCTGTTATTATTGTAGTTCTTTCCTCATTTCCTGATTCCGCATTCCTTAGCGATTATTATTGAATTGTAAACCGCCCTGGTGTAATGAAGGGTGGTATATAAAGTTCAGCAATAAAGATAAAGTGTATGGAATGCACTTTGTTTATCCTCAGGAAGCATGGGGGCAAATGTCTTCAGATCCCTGGGGACATCCTTTAGAAACATGCCCAAGTACAGTATGGAAACCACTATTAAAGAGGGCGTGTGAAATCCACTGCAGAGTCCTAATACAAGCATTGTGGAACCTGTGTGTCTTTTTGGGAAACTGCCAGGTACTTGTGACCTGGATTGGCCACTGTTGGAAAAAGGATATTGGGCTTGATAGACATTGGTCTGACCCAGTATGGCATTTCTTATGTTATATTCTTATTCTGGAAGCAAACATGCATGCCTGGAAGCATCGACGCCCAAAGGCATCGAGTGTCTTCGAGTCTCTACCAGGAGACATGGATGAGTGATTTCTTGAACTCTTTATTTGGCGCATCACTGATACCACCACCACTGAGTAGTGAGGAAGCTGAGGTTTTTGAAAGTCTGGACACTCTGGTACATGGTATATGGTATCGAGCCACTTGCTGACAGGCGGAAGAGCGAGCGGGACCTCCCACATACGAAGCATAAGATCCTGGAGGATCCGATGCACCGGTAATGTAGCCGCCCTCCCTGGGCGTGGGAGGGTATTGGAGTATCTCCAATTCCTCTGCCCTCGTTTCCTTTTCTGAGGCTACTGTGATAGCAAGCCCTAATGCCATGTCACATATGATGTCCTCAAAAGGACATATCTTCTGATAGAGACTGACACCGTTCCTGAGGCAGCAAAGGGTCTGAAGGGATGTCTGGAAGTTCTCAGGAATCGACTGATCCTTCCTCAGACTCTGAAGAATTGGAATCAGAGTCTGGTAAGAAGTCTCAGTATCGGTGGTCTTGTGTTTGACCTCGATGCTTCATGGATGTTGAGGGTCGATGCCAATATCAATGCTCGGAGGCATCAGAATCAAGAGCCATGGTCTGTTGGGTACTGGGGGAATCGGATGGTTCCAACGAAGGCATCGGCCTCTGGGGTTCTGACAATGTCAGCTCAAGGGCCCAAATCAGGGTCAATACACTTGGCTGTAGACACGGTGCCGAAGCTTGCACTCCCGGAGTTCTCGATGCTATCGGTACTGAGGCTACCAGGAGTACGGCCAAACTCCTCTTGAGAGCCAGCATGCATTGGTCTAGGGAGATGGCCGATGTCTGGGTGGAATCACCCATAGGCTTTGAGCCATCATTCCAGAACATGGAACCAGTAGCTCTTTGGGAGGTCGATTCCTCAGAAGCATCCCAAAGCCCCTTCTGTGCTTTAGAGGACAGATCCTCCCGCTGGGGCTGTTTGGCTGGCCGGTCTGCATCAGAAGCATCCCTAAGGGTGTTGTGATGCTTATGCTGGGACTTCTTTGGTCTCAGTATTGGTCTTAGATGCCAATGTATTAGGAGTGGCCAGAGACTGACTTACTTTTATGATTGGACTTTGAAGAAACCTGAGACCCATGAGAGGAAGTTGATGTCCTTGATGAAGTGGAGGCCACTGAAACTGAGTCCAGGGCGAACAACAATCCATATTGTCTGTCTCTGTTCTTTAGGCCACTCTTTGTCATTTGCTGACACAAAGGACAAGAATTGGGTAGATGGTCAGGACCCAAACATTTTAGACACTAGTCATATTTATCAGAGACTGATATGGTACTAGGTACATTTTTGAAAACCACTAATTGGCTTTTCCATGCCTGAAAAAAAGTGGTCTTCGAGGCTGAAGATGAGACTATGAAGGCCTAAAGGCCTAGTTTAGCAGTGAAAACCATGTTGAAAATGAAAAGAAACATTTTTAAAATAAAAAAAAGAAAGAATGATTCATCAAGGCCGGTGTCAGACTCGACGGAATCGGTGATGACAGGAAGGCAGAAGCACGATGTTCCACAAAAAAAGAAAGGTTTTTCGGCAATGACAGGATTGTACATTCTGCTGGCTCCACGTAAAAAAAAACAAAGAACTGAGGAGAGGACTTGGGAAGACAGGCATGCAGGCACAGTGGAGTGCTCCCAAGAGCTTTTCTATTGGGGAGCATTCCCGCACAGACTCTGTTGGTGATATTCAACCATATGTGAAGACTGCAGAGATAATAACACAGCTTGCGATCGACCTCATAAAGCGTGGTTACTTACCTGTAACGGATGTTCTTCAGGAGCAGCAGGATCAGTCCTCACTTATGGGTGACATCATTGATGGAGCCCATGCGGTAACTCTCCCAGCTTTCAAAGAAAGCCTTTGGGAGATCCACCACACATGCGTGGTTGCCTCCCTGCCCAAAGGATCTACCTTATCTCAGTATAATGACACAGCTTAATCAAGCCCAAAAGAGAAAGCAACTCCATAGGGAGGGGGGAGGACAGTGAGGACGGATTCCTGCTGCTTCTGGAGAACACTTGTTACAGGTAAGTAACCACATTTTCTCCAGGACCAAGCAGGAAGTCAGTCCTCACTTATGGGACTTTCTAGCTATAAGCTACCGAAACCTGTAAAAACCACAAGCAACCCGAAAAAGCAAACCATGAATGACAGTCGAGCAGCACAAAGGTTCCGAGAGTCAGCAAGAAGCTCAGGCATCAACCAAGGAATCGACTCTCTGGCAACCTGGACTGACAGAAGGGCTGGAGGGAAGGAGATGCACTAATCCCCAAAGAGGTGCCAGAGTACAGCCTGGCTGAAGGCACTGTCACGCCGGAAATCCACCTCCAGGCAGTAGTGGGCTGCAAAGGTACGGACCGAAGACCAGGACGCAGCCCAGCAGATCTCCAGTAAGGAGATGGAGTGCAGGTTAGCCACAGAGGCCGCCATGGCCTTGACATTGTGAGCCGTGAAATGATGATCCAAGAACAGCCCAGCCTGATCATAGGCAAAGGAAATACAGTCAGCCACCCAGGTGGAAAAGAGTGCGCTTAGAGACAGCCAGTCCTAACCTTTTCGGGTCATAAAACACGAACAGCTGGAGTGAACGTCAATGGCCCTTGGTAGAAGGCCGGCGCCCACTTGTAATCCAAATATGGAGAGAGGTTTCAGCCCTATTAGCATGAGGCCTGGGAAAGAAGATAGAAAGCAACACTGGCTGATTGAAATGAAGAGGCAAGACCACCTTAGAAAGGAACTTAGGGTGAGTGCGGAGGAAGAGTAGTTACTCACCTGTAACAGGTGTTCTCCAGGAGCAGCAGGAATCAGTCCTCACTTATGGGTGACATCGACGTCAATGGAGCCCCCATGCGGAGCAATTCCCCAGCTTTCTAAGAAAGCCTTTGGGAATACAGCATGCATGCGGGGTCCCCTTCCCGCCTAAAGGTGCCATCTTGCTCAGTCCAATGACATAGCTAAAAAACAGCACACAAAAATGTAAAAATAAACCATTTACAACTGCAACTCCCAGGGGAAGAGGGAGGGTTGTGAGGACAGATTCCTGCTGCTCCTGGAGAACACCTGTTACAGGTGAGTAACTACTCTTTCTCCAGGACCAAGCAGGAAGTCAGTCCTCACTTATGGGACTCCCCAGCTTCAGACTACCGGGGACCCAGAGCTGAAAAATGAGCTCCCTCTAGCCTCAGCATCAGAGAAAGGATTTCACTGAAACATACCTCTACCGGTAGCCCAACCAGAGGGCTGGAGGGTAGGAGTTGCCTAAACTTCAAAGAGATTCCGGAGCACTGCTTGACCGAAAGCACTGTCCCTACGGGATTCCCTCTCCAGGCAGTAATGGGCCGCAAAAGTCTGGCTTGAGGACCAAGTTGCAGCCCTGCAGATGTCTGCCAACGGTACAGAGCGGAGATGAGCTACTGAGGCAGCCATTGCCCTGACACGGTAGGCCGTGACCTGACCCTGCAAGGGAAGGTCAGCTGCCCTGTAAGCCCAGGTGCTACAGTCAGCCACCCAGATGGACAAGGTACGCTTGGACACAGGTACCCCCAAGTTATTGGGGTCAAAAGATACGAAGAGCTGAGTAGCCCTCCTATGCCCCTGCGTACGCTCAAGGTAGAAGGATAAGGCCCTCCTACAGTCCAGGGTATGCAGGACTGTCTCAGCCCGGCTGGCATGTGGCCTAGGGAAGAAGGTTGGAAGAACCACCTCCGGGTTGGGATGGAAAGAGGAGACAACTTTAGGGAGGAACTTAGGATGAGTCCGAAGGACTACCCTGTTCCTATAGAAGCGAGTGTAAGGCCTGTCACAGACCAGGGCTTGAAGCTCACTCACCCTCCTGGCCGAGGTCAGGGCCACAAGGAAAAGAGCCTTCCAAGAAAGGAAGTGGAGAGGACATGTAGCCATCGGCTCAAAGGGTGGTTGAGTCAGTTGCTGCAAGACCACATTCAATTCCCACTCAGGGCCGGTGGACGGAGAGGAGGCTTGAGCAAGAGCAAGCCTCTGAGAAACCTGGACACCAAGGGGTGAACAGACAGAGAGTGCCCCTCCACCAGTGAGTGATGAGCTGCTAGAGCAGAGAGGTGGACCCGAACCGAATTGGACTTAAGGCCTTGATTGGACAAGTACAGCAGATACTGAAGTACTAACGGTACAGTGCAGGCGAAAGGATCCTCCTTGCGCTGCTGATACCAGATGGAGAACCTTTTCCACTTCAAGGCACAGGTTTTTCTGGTGGACTGCTTTCTAGAGGCCAAGACCACCTCCTCCACTTCTCGGGGTAGGCCCTAGGGAGCCAACACTACCCTTGCAGCCTCCAGGCCATCAACTTGAGAGATTTGAGATTGGGGTGCAGAAGGGAGCCCTGATCTTGACAGAGAAGATCGGGCTGCAGCCCCAGAGGGAGTGGTGTGTCGACGGCTAGCTGGAGCAGAAGTGGAAACCAGGGCTGCCTCGGCCACCTGGGAGCTATCAGAAGTACCGAGGCCTTGTCCCTTAGAATCTTGAACAAGGTTTGGGCCACCAGAGGCGTGGGAGGAAACGCATACAGGAGGCCCTGGGACCAAGAAATCAGGAAAGCATCCGCTGCTATCCTCAGGGGATGCGGTTGCCTGGAACAGAACCTGGGCAGCTGCTGTTTCAGGGGACTGGCAAAGAGATCTATGGAGGGAAGCCCCCATTTCAGGAAAATATTCTGAACCACCAAGGGATGCAGTTGCCACTCGTGGGGTTGCAGAATCCTGCTCAACCTGTCCGCCAGGAAGTTTTCCTGGCCAGGGAGATAAACATGTTGTGTTTGAGAGCAAAAGAGCACAGGGCCTGTGCCTCCCAACAGAGGAGGCTGGACCCCGTGCCCCCCTGCTTGTTAACATAGAACATGGCCACTTGATTGTCCATCTGCACCAGAACAGATTGGCGAGCCAAGGTGGGAGAGAAGGTTTTGAGGGCTAGGCGAATAGCCCGAAGTTCTAGTAGGTTCATCTGTTGCGTGGCCTCCCATGGAGACCATAGGCCTTGAGTGCACCATTCCAGACAATGTGCACCCCAGCCCTGCAAGGAGGCATCCGTGGTCAACACCACTGTGGGGACAGGCACCTGAAAAGGCACCCCCTGTAGTAAGTTGGGGGGGTGTAGCCACCACTGTAGGGAGTTCAGGAATGGTTTGGACACCCGAACTTTGTCTGTGAGGCTCCCTGTGGCCTGCTTCCACTGAGTCCTGAGGCACCACTGTGCAGGTCTCATGTGGAGGCGGGCATTGGGGGTCACATGCACTGTCGATGCCATGTGGCCTAGGAGCCTTAGACAGAGTCTGGCGGAAACCCTTGGAAGGCATAGAAACTGGTTTGCCAAGTCTATGAGTCTTTGTGCCCTGTCTTCTGGCAAGTAAGCCTTTGCTTGCAGGGAGTCCAGCCGCGTCCCTATGAACTCCAGGTTCTCGGAGGGGAGCAAAGTGTACTTTGCGAAGTTTATTACAAAGCCTAGGTGTTGAAGGAGGGAAACAGTTCAGAGGGTGGCTTGCCTGGAATCCTGGCAAGTCTGACCCCTGATGAGCCAGTCGTCCAGGTAGGGGAAGACAAAAACACCTTGAGTCCTCAAGTAGGCCGCCACCACGGCCAGGCACTTTTTAAAGACCCTCGGGGCGGAGGTTAGGCCAAAGGGCAGTACTCTGTACTGGTAATGGTTTACTCCCACAATGAACCTGAGGTACTTTCTGTGGTCTGGATGAATGAGGATATGAGTGTACGCATCCTTGAGATCGAAGGAGCATAGCCAATCTCCCTGCTGGTGGTAGGGCAGAAGTGTTCCAAGAGTAAGCATCTTGAACTTTTCTTTCTTCAAGAACTTGTTGAGGTTCCTGAGGTCTATAATGGGCCTGAGGCCACCGGTTCTCTTTGGCACGAGGAAGTACCTGGAGTAGAAACCATGCCCCTGCAGGCGAGGAGGTACACGCTCCACCGCCTTGTCTAGAAGGAGACCTTGAAGTTCTTGAAGGAGGAGGTCTGTGTGTAGAGGAGGCCAGGGAGGCTCTCCTGGGAAGTAGGCAGGGGGCAGCTGCTGGAAATGGAGCATATAGCCTCTGTGGACTATGCTCAATACCCAAGCATCCCCTGTAATGGGTGGCCACCTGTGGGCAAAAAGGGCTAGACGACCTCCTGTGCAGGAATGGGGCAGCAGAGGCGGAAAGGCTATGCTGTGGGAGTCAAAAACCCCCTCCCCTGCTGAGCAGGAGCAGGAGCAGGAGCCGGAGGCTTGGGGGTCTTCTGCCTACGGGGCCCATGTCCCTGCCTCTTAGCCTGCTGACCCTGCTGGGGAGGCCTGGTACTGAGGGAAAGGTTTGTAGGCAGTTGCCTTTCTCGGGTAAAAGGGCTTTTTACCCGAGCCCTTCTTTTTGTGAGAAGGGGCAGACGTTTTTCTGGACAGCCTTGTCCTAGTCAGGTGCTCAGTTACGAGCTCAGCCGACTTCTCGGCTATGGGTTTGCCAAAAAGGTTTTCACCTCGGCAAGGGACATCGACCAACTTGTCCTGCACCCAGGGCTCGAGGTCCGATGACTGCAGCCATGCCTGGCGTCGGGCTCCGATGCCGGCTGCCGCTACATGAGCCGAAGCCTCGAAGCCATCGTAGGCCGCTCGGGACATGAACTTCGAGCAGTCCTGGATTCCTGAGGACAAAGTCTGGAACCTCTGCAAAGGTTCCCTGGAGAGGCCAGCAGAGAACTCGGCAATCTCTTTCGCCAGGTCTCGTAAGTACATGCCCATGTACAGCTGGTAGGACTGGACACGGCAAGCAAGCATCGAACCCTGGAAGCACTTTCTGCCGAAAGCATCCAGGTTCCAGGCCTCCCTGCCGGGAGGCACCGCAGAGTGCGTCTTCTGGCTCTTCAGACGATGCATGGCCGATTCCACCACCATGGAATGGTGCAGCAGCTGCACCTTCTGGAATCCAGGGCTCTTACGGAGTTGATAGAATCGACCCGCTTGTTTAAAACCGGCACCGAGGCCGGTGCCTCCCACATCCGGAAGAGGAGCCGTTCCAGCATCGGAGGGACCGGTACAGTAAAGGCCTCCTTCGGAGGAGAGTCATACTGGAGGGCCTCGAGCTCTTCGGCTCGAGGCTCCTCCTCGGGGTCCGCGGGAATCGCCAACGCCTTGGCCATATCCCTGACGAACTCCGAGAACCTGGTGTCCTCCGGTGGGGACCTACTCCGGGGCTCGGACTGCGGTGAGTCCGAAGGGACGCACCGAGTCCGAAAAGTATCGGGGGACTCCTCGTCCTCCGTCTCCCACGCAGACTCATCTGAAGAGGAGTCGGGGGGGCTCCGACTGCGCGGGTCTCGGTGGCACCCACCCCGACGCCGAAGGCACCGGCATCGACGCCCTCGGTTCCGAGCAGGAGGTCGAGGGTGACCGTGACGGAGGACAACTTCAAGCCTTCATGGTCTCGAGTATCGGCTCGGTCTCCAGGGTCAACTTCGACGTCGATGTCCTGGTGGTCGGGGCAGATGCACCAACAAGGCTGGCCATCAGTACCCGCTGCTGATCCATGAAGGCAGACAGTCTGCACTCCAAGGCTGTCAGCCTGAGTCCAAGCTCAGGAGACTCAGCAGCCACCGACTCGGGCCTCGGTGGCGCCGGGCCTGACGTTGGCTCCCTCGGAGGAGAATCCACGAGGACCACAGGACTTACGTGTCCGATGGGTTCCAGCTCCACGTGAGGCATTCTGGACGGCTTCTCCTGTTCCAAGGGCCCGGGATGGCGGTCGGGGGTCTTAGACCTGGCTCTCGAAGAACTCTGTTCCGAAGCCGCCCTCACGAGCCGTTTCTTCCTCTTACGTTCCCAATCGGGGGACCCCTTATCCGAGGAACCCCGGCGATACTCGGGATCAGACTCCCGAGACGTCGATGCCTCAGAAGAGGTCCGGGCCCGGCCGGAGGCAGAGTCCGAGAAAATCCTCTCTTTTTGAAGCTGACGGTTTCGAAGTGCCTTGGTGGACATTTTGCCACACGGGACACAGATCTTAGGATCATGATCTGGGCCTAGGCAACGAAGGCAGCAGTCGTGTGTGTCGGTGAGACACATTAGTTTCTTGCACCGATCACACTTTTTGAAACCACTGGAAGTCATGGGGGAGAAAAGGGACCCCACGAGGTCAAAGGACCGGCCTTCCAGGGAAAAGACAAAAGGGCGTGAACGCCAGCCACGAAGGGCAAAAACCAAAAAATAGAAAACGGGCTTGATACCGGTGTACCGAACCCGGCGGGAAGGGGAACCGGCGTCGAACCGGAGAAAAATACACGATGAAATCGCAAGAAAAAACGTCAATTTTTCCAGGTGACACGGCGGACGTCCGGTGGGCTCCACGGAAAAAGAAAGACTGAGCAAGATGGCACCTTTAGGCGGGAAGGGGACCGTGCATGCGCGCAGTATTCCCAAAGGTTTTCTTAGAAAGCTGGGGAATTGCTCTGCATGGGGGCTCCATCGACGTCGATGTCACCCATAAGTGAGGACTGACTTCCTGCTTGATCCTGGAGAACTACTCTATTCCTGTGGAACCTGGTATACCGTGCATGCGCCACCAGCACCTGCAATTCACCAACTCTGCATGTTGATGTGAACACCACCAGGAAAAGCACAGTTACTTACCCGTAACAGGTGATCTCTGGGAACAGCAGGAATAAGTCTTCACATATGGGTATCGTCGGTACCGACGAAGCCTGCGCAGGAACGCTCCCCAGCATCCAATTAGAACGCTTTTAGGAGCATCCCACAGTGCCTGCGTGCTGCCTTCCCGCCTTTCCCAACTGCCTCTCTCCAGTTGAGTTTTAGAGCTGAGACAAAGAGAGAGAGAGCGAGGGAAAGGAAAAGAGATAGAGAGATACAACTCCTAGGGGAGGTGGGTGGGTTGTGAAGACTTATTCCTGCTGTTCCCAGAGATCACCTGTTACAGGTAAGCAACTGTGCTATCTCCAGGAACAAGCAGGAATGAGTCTTCACATATGGGGACTCCCAAGCTAAGATGCCTGGAGGAGGCCCCAGCATGTTGCAATCTAAAGATGGGCCATGCTTATCCCTCAAAACCTCAGGCATCCAAGGGATGGAGGGTAGGAGTTGAACTAGAAAAGAAAAAAAAGAGGTGCTGTGGAACAGCTTAACTAAACAAAGCTACCCGGAGGGGAGTCCTTGTGTAAATTATAAATATTAGAAAAATATTGAGTCTCAATTTTCTAATGTGGATCTCACTCAACAAAAAATACTTGTGAGGGTAATAAGGGTCTGTGGTTGAGAGCCAAATCATTATCCTCAAAGAAATTCCCCCAATGTGAAGTAGAGGGAAAAAAATAATTTTGCAATACAGGAAGAGATGAGAAGTCCTCATGGCCAGAACTAACCCCAGAAGAAAGTACTGGGGGAGTTCAATGAGGTTGGACTTTTGAGAAATAGCTAAATCTTCTGTAAAGTCCAAAAAATTGAACTTCTTTCCTTTGGAGCAGAATAAGGTCCTAGGAAAGAGTGGAGATAATCTGACTGGTTTGGATGAAAAGGTAGAAATACCCTTTGCAGAAAAAAGGGGATAGGTCTTTAAGACCCCCTTTATTCCAATGAAAGAGAAAGATATTTGTATTAGGCGATGAGCCTCCAATTTCTTGAAGATCAGTAAAAGTCTTTTGTAAGTGATGTCACTTATGATGATGACCTTACATGTAGAGCTTCAGATGTGACGTAACCTAAAAGGTAACGGTAAAAGAAGGTATTTCGTAAATTACCATAGAAATTGGTTGTCCATTGAATTTTATGGTATGCTGGGGCAGCATTAATATGGACAGTAGACAAATCTTTCAAATTCAGATGTTGTATAGAGATTGACGCAACAAGAAGGATTAAGACCTACCTGAGAATATTGATGGAGAATCTCTGTCTGGTTAAATTTGGAAGAACTATAGAGAAAGTTTCGTGAAAACTGGTAATATGTTCTTCACTTACAGGGATAAGATTAGACCTCTTGAAAAGATCTAGGCCCTGAATAACCAGGTCTCGAGACGTACGTGAATGAGTGCAGAGGAGATCCTTAGTCTTAAGACAGCAAGTTTGGATCCTTCTATAATTTCAAATAGTAGCTAGAGAAAAAGACGCAATATAAGGGGATACCATGTTTGCCTCTTTATGAGGGCAATATGAGTATCATGCGTTCTCCTGTTCAACATAAGATACCATGAAGTATAGGAAATTAGAAGGAAAGTAGTGAATAAGGACGCACTGCAGTGAAAAAAAATGCATCCCTGTTGAGGAAGTTCCAGTGAGATGTGTGCTGCCTTCCCGCCTTTCCCAACCGCCTCTCTCCAGTTCGAGTTTTAAAGCTGAGACAAAGAGAGAGAGAGAGAGAGAGAGAGAGAGAGAGAGGGAAGGAAAGATAGACAGAGAGATACAACTCCTAGGGGAGGTGGGTGGGTTGTGAAGACTTATTCCTGCTGTTCCCAGAGATCACCTGTTACAGGTAAGTAACTGTGCTATCTCGAGGAACAAGCAGGTATGAGTCTTCACATATGGGGACCCCCTAGCTGTAGATGCCAGGGAGAGACCCCAGAGTTGTGTGTCCCTGAAAAGGGCTCCACCTCCTCCATGGATCTCTGGCATCCAACCAGGGTAGGTGGGTAGGAGTTGATTAGGAATGGAACAGGTGTTTGAGAACAGCCTGACCAAACGAGGCATCCCGGCGGGAGTCCTTGTCCAAACAGTAATGGGCTGTGAAGGTATGAACCGAGGCCCAGGTGACCGCTCGACAGATTTGGTCGATGGACACAGAGTTTAGATGAGCCATTGAGGCTGCCATGGCCCTCACATTGTGAGCTGTGACATGGCCTTCCAGAGAAAGGTTCCTATTCTGGTAGGCGAAAGAAATACTCTGAGCAATCCAGTTGGACAGTGTTCTCTTAGAAACTGGAAGTCTTAAATGGGAAGGATCAAAAGCATGTTGCTGTGTTCTTTGTAAGTAAAAATGCGAGAGCTCTTTTACAATCCAAAGTATGAAGATTCCTCTCTGCACTTGATGCATGAGGTCCTGGAAAAAAGACAGGTAAGTATACCTCTTGGTTCAGATGAAAAGGCGAGACCACTTTGGGCATAAAGTGTGGATTGGTCCTGAGGACTACCTTATCATGATGGAACCTTGTATAAGGAGGATTACCACCAAGGCTTGCAACTCACTGATGCGACGTGCTGAGGTGACTGCAATGAGAAAGATAACCTTCCAAGAAAGAAATTTTAAGGGGGTGGTGGCAAAAGGTTCAAAGGGTGGCTTCATTAGCTGGCCAAGAACCAGATTTAAGTCCCATGCCAATGGAGGTGGTCTAATGGGAGGTTTAGTTAAAAGAAGGCCTCTCATGAATCTTGCTATAAGAGGATGAGAGGAAACAGGCTGTCCATTGAGAGGCTTGAGGGACGCTGCAATAGCACTGAAATGGACTCTTACCGAAATCGTTTTGAGGCCTGCATGTGAAAGATGCAGAAGATACTCTAGTAAAGAGTTCAAAGGTATTGCTAGAGGGTTAAGACCCTTCTCTGAACACCAAATGGTAAATCTTTTCCATTTGAAAGCATAGGAACATCTAGTGGAAGGCTTTCTAGAAGCATGAGTAATATCTCTAACTTGCTGAGAGAGATGGAAAACTTGAAGGTCTAGGCCAGCGATGGCGAACCTATGGCACGCGTGCCAGCTGTGGCACGCGAAGGCCTTGCAGCTGGCACGCGGGCCATAGGTCCGCAAAAAAAAGAAAAAGCTGTCTCTGACTGCGGACGCGGCAAGGGCAGAATGCAGCGTCCCGCGGGGCCCCCTCCGCCCGCTAAGCCCCTCTGCAAGAGCTTTCAGATTCGCGAGGGAGAGCGTCTCCCTCGCGTCTCTGTTAAGCCCGCAGGGGCTAATGGGAAATTTCCCATCAGCCCCTTTAGACGCGAGGGACTGATGGGAAATTTCCCATTAGCCCCTGCGGGCTTAACAGAGACGCGAGGGAGACGCTCTCCCTCGCGAATCTGAAAGCCCTTGCAGAGGGGCTTAGCGGGCGGAGGGGGCCCCGCGGGACATTGCAATCTGCCGCGGCAGCAGCCAGAGCCTGCTTTTTTTTTTTTAAAAATTTGCCGGGGGGGGGGGGGGGGGGTTAGGAAGGCTAATGGGCGGGGGGGGGGTTAGGAAGGCTAATGGGGAGGGGGGGGGGGTTAGGACTGCTAATGGGCAGGAGGGGGGGGGGTTAGGACTGCTAATGGGCAGGAGGGGGGGGGTTAGGACTGCTAATGGGCAGGAGGGGGGGGTTAGGACTGCTAATGGGCAGGAGGGGGGGTTAGGACTGCTAATGGGCAGGAGGAGGAGGAGGAGGGGGGGGGTGTTAGGACTGCTAATGGGCAGGGGGGGGGTTAGGACTGCTAATGGGCAGGGGGGGGGTTAGGACTGCTAATGGGCAGGGGGGGGTTAGGACTGCTAATGGGCAGGGGGGGGGTTAGGACTGCTAATGGGCAGGGGGGGGTTAGGACTGCTAATGGGCAGGAGGGGGGGGTTAGGACTGCTAAGGGGCAGGGGGGGAGGGTAGGACTGCTAATGGGCAGGAGGGGGGGTTAGGACTGCTAATGGGCAGGAGGGGGGGTTAGGACTGCTAATGGGCAGGAGGAGGGGGGGTTAGGACTGCTAATGGGCAGGAGGAGGGGAGGTTAGGACTGCTAATGGGCAGGAGGGGGGGTGGGAGGGGGTGTTAGGACTGCTAATGGGCGGGCGGGGGTAGGACTGCTAATGGGCTGGGGGGGTAGGACTGCTAATGGGCTGTGGGCTGATGGGGGCTGTCTGGAAATGGGGTGATGGGGGTTTAGGGCTGGAAGTGAGTTGATGGGGGGGGCTAGGACTGGTATTGGGTTGGGGGGTTGCTAGGACTGGAAATGGGCTGATGCAGGGACTAGAAGGGAATGGATGCTGGGTGAGGCTGGAACTAGAAGGGAGCTGATGTTGGGGGAGGATTAGAATGGGATGGGGCTGGGAGAGTAAAATGGAGAGGGGAAAAATATTTTGTGTGGGAGGGATAAAAAATCTACAATTGGCCGGGTATTGGGAGAGTAAGTGGGGATTGAGGATGGAGGGGTAAAAATTTGAGTGGATGAAATAGGAATGAGGAAAGAGCAAAAGGAGAAAGATTAGTATGTTAAAGCAGATGTAGAGAGAGAGAATGGAAAAAAAAACTAGAAGAGAGAAGAAAGGACAAATGGACAGCAGATGATGGAGAGTTAGCAGAAAACATGAAGAAACCAGAAGAAAGTGGCTGGAGCAATTGCAACTGTGTAACTGAGCTGAGGTATTCTGTTTATGTAATTCCTTTTTGACATTGCCACTTGTTCTCTTTCCCCAGTAGGTCATGTATTGTTATTGTCTGAAATGTATTGGTTTAATATTTGCAGTGTTGCCTTTTGATAGGTATGGTGTGGTGCTTTGTGAGTCCTGGTAGTGCTGTTAGGATACGGCGGGTTTGCTATTGGTTCTAAATGGGCAGTGTTTGTAGTAGTTCCTAATGTGCCTGGCGGTTGGCACTGGATTATAGTAATGTAGAAATCTTTTAGTCTGTCTTTATCCATACACTCATTAAGAGACATGTTTACTAAAAGTTAGTGTATGTTAGCATTATGCAAATATTTATGCAAATTGACGTGCTGGCACTTTGAGGAAATTCTTTGGTTTTGTGCGGCAGTTTGGGCACTCGGGCTCAAAAAGGTTAGCCATCACTGGTCTAGGCCTTCAGCAACCAGGCCCTGAGATGGAGAGACTGGGGGTTTGGTTGCCACAACGTTCCGTCTTCCTGGAGGAATTAGGGGAATGGGTGGAAAGGCATAAAGGAAGACTTGACCCCAGTGAAGGAGGAAGGCATCCTTGGCCTGAACTCCCTGACACGGAATCCTGAAACAGAACAGGGGAAGTTTGGCATTCCACGGACTTGCAAATTCGAAAAATCCTGGCAATCTGGTCCCTGTGGAGGGACCATTCGTGTGGAAGCAGAACTCGACTGAGTCTGTCTGCCCAAGAGTTTTGAACTCCTGGAAGATATACTGCCATAAGATGAATTTGATGCTCTCTGGCGAAGGCCCACAGTCGCAAAGCTTCGTTGCAAAGCGACAGAGAGCCAGTCCCCCCCCCTGCTTGTTTACATAGAACATGGCTACTTGATTGTCCGTGTGGATGAGGACTGTCCTGTAGTTGAGCAGGGAGTGCAACACTCTGAGAGCTAAGAAAATTGCCCTGAGTTCCAAGAGATTTATGTATAGTGAAGTCTCCTGTGGAGACCAGATGCCCTGGGTGGAGAGATCTTGCAGATGAGCTCCCCAAACCATTGGAGAGGCATCTGTTGTAAGGGTTGCTTGGGGAAGTGACTTTTGAAAAGGGGACCCCAGCAACAGTTTTTGAGAGGACTTCCACCACTGGAGAGACCAAAAAAGGCAACTGGAGTTTGCTATTTTGTCTGACAAGCAACCTGATGCCTGAGTCCATTGGGTGGACAAAGTCCACTGAGCTGCCCTCATGTGAAGGCGAGCATATGGAACCACATGCACAGTGGATGCCATGTGGCCTAAGAGTTGCAACATTTCTCGAGCAGTTAAATGGGGTTTTAACTGTATTTGGGTGGGTGGTTCACCTCATATCTAACTGATCGAACCCAAACTGTCCGAACTAACACAGAAACATCTAAAACATATAAACAGGAAATTGGTCTCCCACAAGGCTCCGCCCTCTCTGCCCTCCTATTTAATTTATATATTCAACCAGTCTGCAACATTTTCAAGAAATTTAAAGTCCACTATCACATATATGCAGACGATATGATGATGTACATACCATTTACAATCCCAACACTCCCATTACAACTGTTAACAGAATGCTTCTCTGAATTAACAATCTGGCTAAAAGACCACAATCTCCATATCAATCATTCTAAAACAGATATATTAATAGTAACTAAAAATCAATCCTACATACCTCCAACACACATCACTCTCCAAAATCACAACATTACTATAAAAAATGAAGTAAAATACCTAGGTGTCACCCTTGACTCACACCTTAGTATGGACACACATATTAGAAACATCACCAAGAAAATCTACTTTAAACTTAAAATTTTAAAACAATTACGTCCTCTTGTACTCCTACATGATTTTCTGAGCATTATCCAGGCTATCATCACACCACACTTTGATTTCGCAAATCTCACCCTACTAGGAACAACAAAACAAAACATTAAAAGACTCCAACTTGCCCAAAATGCAGCAGCAAGAATTGTAATGAAGGTTCCACCATTTGAACACATTACCCCTATACTAGCAAACCTTCACTGGCTCCCAATTCAATCCAGAATAAATCATAAATTGATTATCACTACATTTAAGACATTAAATACAATGGCCCCAGTCTCTTTAACAAAACTTATCATTAAAGACACATCCCAAACTGCGCTACGGAAAGGTCACACGAATAAAATTAGGATCCCGAAAGATTTCACAACTACTAAAAAAACAACTAATAAAAAAGCGTTTTCTCATGCAGCTCCCACCCTATGGAACTCCCTCCCTGAAGAAATAAGAGCACTAAATGATGCAAAGGAACTCCGCAAGAAATTAAAAACATATTTATTCATCTCCCATTTCGGCAAACTAGAAAATACCTTACCACTAACAGGAAATGGTTAATAGCGACCTCAGGGTACACCAACTACAATTACTCTATCTAACTACAATTAAAGTCGATTAAATAACTATTTGTAAATCCTGTAAATACATATATGTAAATAGTTCAAAATATGTAAATAGTTAAATTGTTATTTAACAAATTTACCATATTTAGTCCAATCATGTTTAATGTATTTAGCAAAATTGTACCTAGTTAATTAATGTTTCATGTATTTAGCAAAATTGTACCTAGTTAATTAATGTTTCATGTAAAACAGACCTGTTAATCTGTTCATTCCTTGTTCACTGTAAACCGCACCTGATCTGTGGAAGGTAGCGGTATATAAGCAACTGTTAAATAAATAAATAAATAAATAAATAAAATAAAAGTTGGGAGGCTAACTGCACCAAGTGTAGGCAACGGGCCTGAGGAAGATAGGCCCTTGCAGTTGTGGTGTCCAACAAAGGCCCTATAAACTCGAGGGACTGAGTAGGGGTGAGACTGGATTTTGGGATGTTTATTACTAGTGCCAAATACTGAAGGACACGCATTGTGCAGGTTAGACAAGTCTTGGCCTCTGCTTGAGATGGAGCTTGAATGAGCCAGTCGTCCAGATATGGGAAGACGAATATTCCTAGAGTGCGTAGAAATGCAGCTACTACTGCCATGCATTTCGTGAACACCCTTGGTGCAGAGGCCAGACCAAAAGGAAGCAGCCTGTACTGGTAGTGCTTTCCTTGAAAAAGGAACCTTCTGTGAGTTGGATGGATGAGGACATGGGTGTACGCATCCTTGAGATCTAGAGAACAAAGCCAGTCCTGACTCTGAAGGTATGGAAGCAGAGCACCGAGAGAAATCATCTTGAATTTCTCCTTGAATAGAAACTTGTTCAATTCTCTGAGACCTAAGATGGGTCTGTAGCCCCCTGTCTTCTTTGAAATAAGAAAATAAGGGGAGTAGAACCCTGTGCCTTGCTGAAGAAGAGGTACTTCTTCTATTGCCCCTTGGGCAAGAAGGATGGCAATCTCCTGACCTAGAAGGTTGAGGAGAGATGTTGGAGAATTGAACTGTTTTACCATGGTGTGAGGGGGAAGGCTTAAGAAATGAAGCTTGTACCCTTCCCTTATGATGGAGTGTGTCCATTGCTCTGCTGTGATTTGCTCCCATCTGGGAGCAAAGTAAATCAACCTTCCTGGGATGGTAAGGGGCTCTGGTCTTTCCAGAGCTAGAAAGGCTAAGTTCTCTAGTCGCAAGTCAAAGGCCCTGAGGAGGCTGAGGCTGCTGGGCCGTGGAAGGTCTAGCTGCCTTTGACTTGGACTGTTTGGGTGGTTGCTGACGCTTTCAGCAAAACGACCTGCAGAAGATGCCTGCTGACCATAAGCAGGATAGTATCTTCCCTTTTTGGAAAAGAATGTCTTTTTAAACAATTTTTTCTTAACAGGAGCAGAGGTAGACTTTGAAAGTCGATCCAAAGCAGAGTTTCCAGCATCCATCTGAGTGGCCTTTGCTTGCCAATCCTTATCAAAAAGGTTTTCACCTGTACAAGGGAGATTTCCCAATTGATCTTGGACCCAGACCTCCAAATCAGAAGCTTATAGCCAAGCAATTCTGCGTGATGCTATGGTAATAGCCGAAGCTCTGCTTACACACTCAAAAGAGTCAAAGGCTGCACGGTTGGAAAATTTGGAGACATCTTGGGCATGTTTAAGCCAAGTGAGAAACTCCTGTCTTTTATCCTCTGAAATGAAAGGGGTTAAAGTCTGCAGATGATCTGTGACTTCTTTTAGAAACATTCCTATATAGAGACTATAGGAATTGATCCTAGCAGCTAGCATAGCAGCTTGGAAAACCCTTCGGCCAAAAGCATCCAGGGTCCTGCATTCATGCCCTGGAGGATTAGATGAGTGTCTTTTTGCACTCTTTATCTTCTTCATGGCAGACTCTACCACAATAGAGTGCTGAGGAAGCTGAGTCTTGTGGAAGCCCGGACAAGGAGGGACACGATACATGGTGTCTAACCTGCAAGAATGAGGAGAGGTGGTGAGAGGTGTCTCCCACATCCTCAACATGAGATCATACAGAATCTCATGAACAGGTAAAGTAGCTGCCTCCTTAGGAGCTTTAGGATATTGTAAAATATCCAACTCCTTGGCTCTGGGTTCTGACTCAGGGGCCACTGTGATAGAGAGGCCCCTAGCCACTTCCCTAACAAAGTCTTGAAAAGACAAGTCCTCTGGAGGAGACATTCTTTGTTTAGGTGAAGAAGACTCCTGAGGAAGAAGCATCGATGCTCCTACAGAACCCTCAGACTCATCAGAGTCCTCAGAGGAATCGAAGTATTGCCTGTCTGGATGCTCCTGTAAAGCCCGATAACCGTATCGAGTGGGATCGACATCGGGAGTAATCGGTACCGGTTCGGTACAGATGGGCATCATAGGACAGGGTACCGTTGCAGTTGACACCGAAGCCGATGTCGATGCAATCGGTACCGGGAGAATTGCCGGTACCGGAGCCGGTACCAGCAACAGGGATTGATGCGGTACCGGAGGCGTCACAGCCTGTATGAAAGCCGTTAAGGTGCGCTGCATGGTCAGAATCTTCTGATCCATCGACACCACCAGAGTCTGTATGTCGGTACCAGTGGGAGCCACCGGTACCCCAGAACACGGCAACAGATGATCTGTCGAGGCCGAGCCATCGATGTCAACCTGTGACCCCATAGATAAAGCACAGTTACTTACCTGTAACAGGTGATCTCTGGGAACAGCAGGAATAAGTCTTCACATATGGGTATCGTCGGTACCGACGGAGCCTGCGCGGGAACGCTCCCCAGCGTCCAGTAAGAAAGCTTTTGGGAGCATCCCACAGCGCCTGCGCGCTGCCTTCCCACCTTCCCCAACCGCCTCTCTCCAGTTCAAGTTTTAAGCTGAGACAAAGAGAGAGAGAGAGGAAAGGAAGATAGATAGAGAGATAGAACTCCTAGGGGAGGTGGGTGGGTTGTGAAGACTTATTCCTACTGTTCCCAGAGATCACCTGTTACAGGTAAGTAACTGTGCTATCTCCAGAAACAAGCAGGAATGAGTCTTCACATATGGGGACTCCCCAGCTAGAGATGCCAGGGAGATCCCCAAGGTTGTGAGTCTCTGAGAAGGGCTCTACCTCCCTCCATGGATCTCGGGCATCCAACCAGGGATGGGGGGTAGGAGTTGTTTAAGCATGGAACAGGTGTTTAAGAACAGCCTGACCAAACAAGGCATCCCGGCAGGAGTCCTTGTCCAAGCAGTAATGGGCTGTAAAGGTATGAACCGAGGCCCATGTGGCCGCTCGACAGATTTGGTCGATGGACACAGAGTTTAGATGAGCCATAGAGGCTGCCATGGCCCTCACATTGTGAGCTGTGACATGGCCCTCTAGAGAAAGGTTCTTACTGTGGTAGGCGAAAGAAATACACTGAGCAATCCAATTGGACAGAGTTCTCTTAGAGACTGGAAGTCCTAAATGTGAAGGATCAAAAGCAACAAAGAGTTGAGAGGACTTTCTATGTTGCTGTGTCCTTTGTAAGTAAAAAGCGAGCGCTCTTTTACAATCCAGGGTATGGAGATTCCTCTCTGCACTTGATGCATGAGGTCCTGGAAAAAAGACAGGTAAATGCACCTCTTGATTTAGATGAAAAGGTGAAACCACTTTAGGCATACAGTGTGGATTGGTCCTGAGGACTACCTTGTCATGATGGAACCTTGTATAAGGAGGATTAGCCACCAAGGCTTGCAGCTCACTGATGCGGCGAGCTGAAGTGACTGCACTGAGAAAAATAACCTTCCAGGAAAGAAATTTCAAGGAGGTAGTGGCTAAGGGTTCAAAGGGTGGCTTCATAAGCTGGCCAAGAACCAGATTCAAGTCCCATGCCACTGGAGGTGGTCTAATGGGAGGTTTAGTCAAAAGAAGGCCTCTCATGAATCTTGCTATAAGAGGATGAGAGGAAATAGGCTGTCCATTGAGAGGCTTAAGGGATGCTGCAAAAGCACTCAAATGGACTCTTACTGAATTCGTTTTAAGACCTGCATGGGATAAATGCAGCAAATATTCTAGTAAAGAATTCGGAGGTATTGCAAGAGGGTTAAGACCCTTCTCTGCACACCAAATCGTCAACTTTTTCCATTTAAAAGCATAGGAACGTCTAGTGGAAGGCTTTCTGGAAGCATGAAGGATATCCTTCACCTGCTGAGAAAGATGCAAATCTTGAAGGTCTAGGCATTCAGCAACCAGGCCCTGAGATGAAGAGACTGGGGATTTGGGTGCCACAACGTTCCCTCCTCCTGGGACAGGAGGTCTGGAGCAGATCCCAAGTCCAGGGAGGGAGCTTGAGAGAGATGAAGAAGTAGAGCGTACCACACTTGGCGTGGCCAACGTGGAGCTATGAGGATCATAGACCCCCTGTCTCTCTGAAGCTTGAACAGTGTCTTGGGAATTAGGGGAATGGGTGGAAAGGCATAGAGGAAGTCTTGCCCCCAATGAAGGAGGAAGGCATCCCTGGCCTGAACTCCCTGACAGCTGAGCAGGGTGTGGAAGACTCTGAGAGCTAGAAAAATTGCTCTGAGCTCCAAGAGGTTGATATGTAGAGAAGTCTCCTGTGGAGACCAGATGCCTTGGGTGGAGAGATCTTGTAGATGAGCTCCCCAACCCCTTGGAGAGGCATCTGTTGTAAGGGTTGCTTGGGGTAACAACTGTTGAAAAGAGGACCCCAGCAACAGGTTTTGAGAGGACTTCCACCACTGGAGAGACGAAAAAAGGCGACTGGAGGTTGCTATTTTGTCTGATAGGCACCCTGATGCCTGGGTCCATTGGGTGAATAAAGTCCATTGAGCTGCCCTCATGTGAAGGCGAGCGTAAGGAACCACATGCACGGTGGATGCCATGTGGCCTAACAGTTGTAACATCTCTCGAGCAGTTAAATGGGACTTTAACTGAATCTTGGAGGCTAACTGCACCAAGCGTAGGCAACGGGCCTGGGGAAGATAGGCTCTTGCAGTTGTGGTATCCAGCAAGGCCCCTATGAACTCTAGTGACTGAGTAGGGGTGAGATGGGATTTTGGGATGTTTATTACAAGTCCCAGATACTGAAGAACACGCCTTGTGGAGGCTAGGGAAGTCTGGGCCTCTGACTGAAATGGAGCTCGGATGAGCCAGTCGTCCAGATATGGGAATACGAATATTCCTAGAGTGCGTAGAAATGCAGCTACTACTGCCATGCATTTTGTGAACACTCTTGGTGCAGAGGCCAGACCGAAAGGAAGCACTCTGTATTGGTAGTGCTTTCCTTGATAAAGGAACCGAAGGAACCTTCTGTGTGTTGGATGGATGAGGACATGGGTGTACGCATCCTTGAGATCTAGAGAACAAAGCCAATCCTGACTCTGAAGGTATGGAAGGAGAGCACCGAGAGAAATCTTGAATTTCTCTTTGCATAGAAACTTGTTCAATTCTCTGAGATCTAAAATGAGTCTGTAGCCCCCTGTTTTCTTTGGGATAAGAAAATAGGGGGAGTAGAACCCTGAGCCCTGTTGAAGAAGGGGTACTTCTTCTATTGCCCCTTGGGCAAGAAGGGTAGCAATCTCCTGACCCAGAAGGTCGAGGAGAGATGTTGGAGAATTGAACTGTCTCACCATGGTGTGAGGAGGAAGGTTTAAGAAATGAAGTTTGTACCCCTCCCTTATGGAGAGGGTCCATTGCTCTGCTGTGATTTGTTCCCATCTGGGAGCAAAGTGAGCTAACCTTCCTGGAATAGTGAGAGGCTCTGGTTCTTCTAGAGCCAGAAAGGCTAAGTTCTCTAGTTGTAAGTCAAAGGTCCTGAGGAGGCTGAGGCTGTTGGGCCGTAGCAGTCCTTGCAGCCTTAGGCTTGGCCTGTTTAGGTTGTTGCTGACGCTTTGCAGCAAAATGACCTGCAGAAGATGTCTGCTGACCATAAACAGGATAGTATCTCCCTTTTTTGGGATAAAAAGTCTTTTTGAACAACCTTTTTTTAACAGGAGCAGAAGTAGACTTTGAAAGTCTATCTAAAGCAGAATTTTCAGCATCCATCTGAGTGGCCTTTGCTTGCCAATCCTTTCCAAAAAGGTTTTCACCTGTACAAGGAAGATTTCCTAATCCATCTTGGACCCAGGGTTCCAAATCAGAAGCTTGTAACCAAGCAACTCTGAGTGCAGCTATGGCAATAGCTGAGGCTCTGCTGGCACACTCAAAAGAGTCAAAGGCTGCACGGTTGGAAAATTTGGAAACATCCTGGGCATGTTTAAGCCAGGTGAGAAACTCCTCCCTTTTATCTTCTGAAATAAAAGGGGCTAAAGTCTGCAGATGATCTATAACTTCTTTTAGAAACATCCCCATATAGAGACTATAGGAGTTGATTCTGGCAGTAAGCATGTTGGCCTGGAAAATTTTCCAGCCAAAAGCATCTAAGGTTCTGCATTCTCTTCCTGGAGGATTACATGAGTGCCTTTTTGCACTCTAACTTCTTCATGGCAGACTCCACCACAATAGAGTGGTGAGGAAGTTGAGTCTTATGAAAGCCAGGACAGGGAGGAACACGGTACATGGTGTCCAACCTACGAGAATGAGGGGAGGTGGTGAGAGGAGTCTCCCATATGCCCAACATGTGATCATAAAGGATCTCATGAATTGGTAAAGTTGCTGCCTCCTTAGGAGCCTTAGGATATTGTAAAATATCCAATTGTTTGGCTCTAGGCTCTGACTCAGGGGCCACAGAGAGGGAGAGGCCCCTGGCCACTTCCCTAATGAAGTCTTGGAAAGACAAGTCTTCTGGAGGAGACATTCTCCTTTTTGGAGAAGGCGGCTCCTGAGGAAGAAGTACCGATGCTTCGACAGAAGCCTCTGACTCATCAGAGTCCTCCGAGGAATCGAAGTATCGCCTATCTGCATGCTCCTGCAGAGCCCGATACGCGTACCGAGTGATATCGACATTAGGAGTGATCGGTACCGGTTCGGTACCGATGGGCATCCTAGGACAGGGTACCGCTGCAGTCGACACCGAAGCCGATGTCGATGCAATCGGTCCCGGTGCCGGAACCGGTACCGACAACGGAGTTTGTTGCGGTACCAGAGGCGTCGCAGCCTGTATGAATGCCGTAATGGCACGCTGCATGGTCAGAATATTCTGATCCATCGACACCACCAATGTCTGGATGTCGATACCAGTGGAAACCACCGGTACCCCAGAACATGGCAACAGGTGATCGGTCGAGGCAACGCCATCGATGTCAACCTGTGACCCCATAGATGAAGCTTTGGAAGCCAGGGATTCCCGCCGGGGTAATTTTGCCGGTGTAGAATCCTCGAGGGCAAGCCCGGAGGCATTTCGATGCTTAGAGGGAGATCTACCCTTCGAGGACCGGCTGGACTTATGTTTGGTTACCTGAGATCCATGAGAGGAAGAAGAAGCCCTGGAAGACGTCGATGCCACCGAAGCTGCATCAGAGGGAAACAGGGTACTGAGCTTAGCCGCTCGGTTCTGTCGACCTCTTTTAGACATCATGGAACAGGACGCACAATCTGTGATGGAATGGTCAGGACCCAAACATTTTAGACACCAGTCATGGGTGTCGGTGACAGAAATAGTACCGCTGCACTTCGTGCACTTTTTAAACCCGGAGGCGGGCTTTTCCATAAGGAAAAATATTTCCTAGGCCTAAGGCCGAAGAAAAAAATTGCACAGAAGTGGGAAACGGTCGTTTTTTGTTTTTTTTTATAAAGAAGAAAGAAAGAAAAGACCGGCGGTACCGGTCCGACGTCGAAGAAGGCAGACACGAGACCAAAGAACTAGAAAAAAATAAAGAAATTCTTCAGCGGTGACAGGAACACGACCTGCTGGCTCCGCGGAAAAGAAGAACTGGAGAGAGGCGGTTGGGAAAGGCGGGAAGGCAGCGCGCAGGTGCTGTGGGATGCTCCCAAAAGCTTTCTTACTGGACGCTGGGGAGCGTTCCCGCGCAGGCTCCGTCAATACCGATGATACCCATATGTGAAGACTCATTCCTGCTTGTTCCTGGAGATTGCTTTGGAAGCCGGAGCTTCCCGCCGGGGTAATTTTGCCGGTGCGGAATCCTCGAGGGCAAGCCCAGAGGCATCTCGATTCTTGGAGGGAGATCTGCCCTTCAAGGACCGACCAGACTTATGCTTGGTTACCTGAGATCCATGGGAGGAAGATGAGGCCCTGGAAGACGTCAATGCTATCAAAGCTGCATCAGAGGGAAACAGGGTACTGAGCTTGGCTGCTCGGTTCTGCCGACCTCTCTTAGACATCATGGTACAGGACATACAATCCGTGATGGAATGGTCAGGTCCCAAACACTTTAGACACCAGTCATGGGTGTCGGTGACAGAAATAGTACCGCCACATTTTTGCATTTTTTAAACCCAGAAGCGGGCTTCTCCATGAGGAAAAAAAAAACAATTTTTTAGGCCTAGGGCCCAAAAACTGAAAATGCACAGTAGAAATAAAGCGTTTTTTGGGGGGGTTTTTTGAAAGAAAGAAAAGAAAGACCGACGGTACTGGTCCGACGTCGAAGGCGGCAGACGCGACACAAAAGAATAAAGAAAAAATAAAGAACTTCTGCGGTGACAGGAACACGACCTGCTGGCTCCGCGGAAAAGAAGAACTGGAGAGAGGCGGTTGGGAAAGGTGGGAAGGCAGCACGCAGGCACTGTGGGATGCTCCCAAAAGCTTTCCTATTGGACGCTGGGGAGCGTTCCCGCGCAGGCTCCATCGGTACCGACGATACCCATATGTGAAGACTCATTCCTGCTTGTTCCTGGAGATAAAGGGTTAAACCCTCTATCCGCACACCAGATGGAGAATCTGCGCCACTTGAAGGCATAAGCATGTCTTGTGGCGTCCTTTCAGGAAGTAAGGAGAACATCCTCCACATCTCTGGGGTTGTGGAACTGAGATAGAGCTATCCTTTCCGCACCCACGCCGTGAGGGCCAGACTTGAGGTTGGGATGCAGGAGGGTGCCCTCCTCCTATGAAAGCAGATCCGTGGCGCAGCCGAGGGGAAGCGGGGGCCCCCTCGAGAGATGGAGCAGCAGGGGGAACTATGGTTGATTGGACCAACCTGGGGCAATGAGGATCACAGAGGCCATGTCCATTTGGATCTTGAAGAGGGCCTTGGCCACGAAGGGAGTAGGAGGATATGCATGCAGGAGACCCTTGCTCCAACTCAGGAGAAAGGCATCTGATGCAAGACGAGCACAGCAGGGAATCCTGGAACAGAACTGCTACAGCTGGACATTGGAGGGGCTAGCAAAGAGATCCACCACCAACATCCCCCACTTTCGGAAGATGTCATGGGTCACTTGAGGATTCAGGGTCTACTCGCGAGGCTGCAATACTCTGCTGAGCTTGTCCACAGGAAGCTGTCCTGTCCCAGGAGGTACACTGCTCGGAGGAGCATGCCCGCGCACTTGCGACCTTCCGGAGCTGAACCATTTCCCAGCAAAGGGGGTATGAGCTCATGCCATCCTACTTGTTGATATAGAACATCGGGACTTGGCTGTCAATCTGGATGAGGATGACCTGATTGGACAATTGTCGCTGAGAGACTCGGAGGGCGTTGTACACCACCTGGAGTTCCAGAAAATTGATCCGATGGAGGCTTTCCTCCTTCAACCACAGACCTTGGGTTCGAAGGTCATCGAGGTGGGCTCCCCAGCCGAGCTTGGAGGAGTCTGTGGTGAGGACTTGCTGATATCCCCAAGCCTGAAAAGGAAGTCTGGCCAGGAGATTGTCTGGGCACTGCCACCAGGCAAAGGAGTCTGTCAAGGGCAAGGTCATGTGGACCCTGTCCGCTAGGCGCCCTGTTGCCTGCTTCCATTGAGTACAGAGCATCCACTGAGCTTGCCGCATTTGGAAACAGGCGCAGGGTATTAAATGCACCGTTGCAGCCATGTGCCCCAGACGGCACAGCATATGCTGGGCCAAAACTGTCAAGCAGCTCTGGGTTTCTCGGGCCAGTGATGCTAGGCACTGAGCCCAGTCTGATAGGAGGAAGGCTCTGGCCTGAGACGTGTCCAGGAGGGCCCTGATGAACTCGAGGAGTTGAGAAGTCTGCAGGTGGGACTTCAGCTGCTCCAGTACCTGGATTGTACATTGGGTGGCTTGCAGAACCTCGCTGGGTGACCAACCCCGATCAGCCAGTTGTCCAGATAGGGGAAGGCAAAAAACACTTGCAGTCTCAAGAAGGCAGTGACCACTGCCAGGTACTTTGTGAAGACCCTGGGGACGGATGTGAGCCTGAAGAGGAGCACTCTGTACTGGTAGTGACATTCTCTGATGACGAACCGGAGATACTGCCAGTGCAAGGGGTGGATCAGGACATGGGTATAGGAGTTTTTGAGATCCAAGGAGCATAGCCAGTCTTCCCACTGAAGGTATAGCAGCAAAGTTCAAAGGGACACCATCTCGAACTTTTCTTGCACCAAGATGCGGTTCAGATCCCGCAGGTCGATGATGGGGCGAAAATCGCCTGTTTTCTTGGGAACCAGAAAGTAGCAGTGTAGAGCCCTCTACCCACCTGGGCACCGAGGGACCAACTCCACTGCCTTTCCGCAAGGAGAGCGCGCAGCTCTCCTTGAAGTTCTCGATGGCAGGGCTCCAGTGGGAGCCACCCCCCCCCCCCCCCCGGAAAGAATGGAGGGGGCGTTTGCTCGAAGTGAAGGAGGTAGCCCTCCTTCACCACTTGCAGGGCCCAGGTATTGCTGGTGATGCCGGGGCAGTGATAGGCAAAAGATATGAGCCACCCTCTGATGTGCTGCAGAGCTAGACCATCCAGGGGAAGAAAGGCTATGGCCCTGCAGTCAAAAGCACCCCCCCCCCCATGTTGCAGCTGCAGTGTTGGCTGGGCTTGGGGGTCTTAGACCTATAAGGGCCCTGCCCCTGGCTTGCTGTCCCTGTGGGGGTGCCTGGTAGGGCTTGATATTGAGGGTAACCCCCATAGGCCTTCTTTTCGGGCAGAAGGGCTTTATCCCGCAAAGCCTTTAGTCGGGAAGGGTCATTAGACTTCCAAAAGCGCCTGGTTCTGGTGAGCAACTCTGTCTCCAGCCCGGCGGCAGTCTCCATCATGGGTTTGTTAACAAGGTTGTCTCCCCAGCAAGGGACATTGGCCAATTTGTCCTGAACCCATTGCTCCAAGTCCAAGGACTGTAGCCAGGCCAGGTGGCGGGCACAGATGCCCACAGCAGTCACCTGAACCACAGATTCAAAGCCTTTGCAGGCCACACTCCTTCACAGTGGATACCAGGGTCTTGAAGCGCTGGAGAGGTTTACCAGCAAGCCCAACTGAGAACACGGCAAGCTCCCCTGCCAGGTCTCTAAGATACATGCACATGTACAGCTGATAAAACTGGATACAGGCCACGAGCATTGAGCCCTGGTAACACTTTCTACCAAAGATATCCATGATGCGAGCCTCCCTACCCGGGGGCAAAGAGAAGTGCGTCTTCTGGCTCTTAATGTAGCTCATGGCGATTTTACCACCGTGGAATTGTGTGGCAGCTGTGTTTTTTCAAAGTCCGGGCTCTTGCAGACTCGATACATTGAATCGAGCCATGGGCACCATAACCAGGGTTTTCCACATCCTGAACAAGTGGTGCTCAAAGATAGGGGGGTACCAGGAGGGGAGGGGTATTGGAGGATCTCATGGGTCCTTCACCCGAGGCTGCTCCTCTGCTTCGATGATGAAGGATAGAGCCTTCCTCTTGTCCCGTACAAAGTCGGGGAAACAAAATGTCCTTGGGAGGAGACCACTGATACTCCAGTGGAGGCGAGAGGTCCAAAGGAGCATTCCTATGCGCGCTGTGTCCGGGGACTCATCATCCATCTCCCACTCAGAGTCAGACTCGGAGAAAATGTTGAAGGATTGGTGGGAATCATGCCGATGCCCAGGTGGCAGAGTTGACAGGGTCTGGGGTTCCCATCACTCTAAGCCCGAAGCGCTCAGGGGAGATGCCTGGTTCGCCAATGAGGACTGGAAGCAACCTCTGGAATTGACCCAGAGAGCATGCCGCTCAAAGGTCGGCTGTATCTCCAAAGGTGATGCACCTGCTCTATCCATGTACCAAGGAACTGGAGGTACCCAGAACTGGAGCTTTCTGCCACGCTAGGAAGGCAAACAGGCTGCACTCCAGGCTGGCCATTCTCTCCTCCAGAAGAGAAGGCCCTGCAGCCTCTGGTACTGGCAGCAAAGGAATTGGGCCAGTGCCAGTTCCGCCAGCGGAGACTCTCGGATGGTGATGGGTTCAGGAGCTCAACACCACCGCTCCCGGCCATCGCCCTCAGCTTTGCATCAAGGACTGTGGTGCCGATGTCCAAGAGACTTGCCCCCGGAACCGGCATCACCCACCAGTGAATGGGACAGTCCTTCCGGGGACAGTCCTTGATGGAGAGTTGCCAGTCTGAGGCACCGCGACCCCGGGGCTTCAAGAGAACCCAGTTGCCATGCAAGATCGAAGCCTCCATGGCAACCTTCAGGGTATCGATTCAGACACAGATGAAGGAGCCAATGCCAAGGACTTGTGGCCAAACAGCGCCTTCCACTGTCTTTCACGGTTCTTACATTCCTTGCTCTTCATCAGGAGACAGAGCAGGTAAGTGGAGGCGTCATGGTTGTCCCCGAGGCACTGAAGGCAGCAGCTATGGTGGTCCGTGATGGACATTTTATTTTATTTAACAGATTTTTTTTAGACCACTTTATCATTTCAGTCAAAGCGGTTTACATTGTAACTTAAACTTGGTAATGTACATTAAACAGGGTCATTGATAACTTGGAATTTTCTGAAGCAATGGAGGGTTAAGTGACTTGCCCAAGGCCATAAGGAGTGCTAGTCGGAATTGTACCCTGATCTCTTGGTTCCCAAACTGTGCTCTATCCATTAGGCTACTCCTCCACTCCCATGGTCCTACCACAGCTGCTGCACTTCTTAAAACCGCTGATCGTGGACATAGCTGGAAAGACGAATCCAGCAAGATCAAACTCCAATGTCCCAATCAGAAAGGCGTGAGAAAAAACATCACACACCGAAGAAAACCGAAAAAGAAAAAGGACCCGAAAAACGTGGCGCAGAGGCACCGATAGTTCTGGGCTTGTGGAAAGGCACACAGTATGCGACCGAAAAAAAAGGAAGAAAGGGAAAATACAACAGATTACCACGATACCTTTTTCTGGGGTACAGGCGAATGTCTGAAGGGCTCTGTGGAAAAACAAAGACTAAGGTAAGATGGCTCCCTTGGGTGGGAGGGTGACTACGCATGCATGGTGGATCTCCAAAAGGCTTTCTTTGAAAGTTAGGGAGAGTTACCATGCGGGTTCTGTCGAAGACGTAACCCATAAGTGAGGACTGACTTCCTGCTTGGTCCCAGAGAAACTGTTACTTTGCTCCTCTGGAGCACTGAACCACTAAACACAGGCCTGAAACATTAGGGACCATTTTTAAAGGGATCAGTGTGTTTTGTAACACAGCACGGTCTGAGGGGTTCCCCACCCCACAAAGTTGCAGCACGCTAGGCTCCCTCATATGACCACCACTCACTGCTCCCACCCAAACCCACATTCCAAGGTCTCCCAGACCCTCAATTTTAAAAATCCCCCACCTTCCTTGCCCACCCTGTGGGCTATTACATATCCTGGTGGTCTAGTGGGTTCCAGGCAGGAACGATCACCTGCTGTTCCTGCCCGTCACGGCACCAGCTACCATTAGCAATAGCCTTGCCATACTACTTCTATGGATCAAGCTTCCATATATGAACCTTTTTCCCACTAGACCATGAAGGATGTGACAGCATGCCCAGAGATGGGCAAAGGGGGTTGGGGAGGGGGAATCTTGATGGTGGGATTTGTAATTAGAGGTCCAGTGGGTGGTGAAAGGGACCTTAGAATGTGATGGGGGGGGGGGGTCTGTGGCACCACATGGCTGTCTCTTGGAGGGGAGGGGGGAGGTGACATCAGAATGCTGCATCTTTGCTGTGGCCAGAGGGAGGTGAGGGGGGGGGGGGCCCTGGACCATGCTATATTACAAAACGCGACAGCCCCTTCAAGATGCATCAGGGAACATCAAGTTTCAAAGGTTAGTGGCCTGATGCTCCCAGACAGAAAAATAAACACAGCTTGCAGTGTTCCAACACAAGCTGCCCTGTTCCTTTTGAATAAAAATGATGTGTTTTGCAAGCATTGCATAGTCTGCATCTCATTATTACTCAATGTGCACTGGGATAAATTAATGTGCACTGGGATAAAATAATGCACTTTACTACCCTTTAACGTGCATTAAGGGGCAAATATTGCACATTATTCCTGTAACACACTTCAGTAACTACTCCCCTCAGCTATTAAATCCTGGGCAAAACATTCTAATTTCCAATTAAAAGTGTAAAGCTGTCAGAACATAATCAAATCTAGTACCTTTCTCAGGAACATCTGAACCTCTGCCTCTGGGCCTCACAGTTCGGTCAGTTCTTGAATCATTTCTCGAGTCATTCCTTGTTTCAGTACGCGAAGTTTCCTCTCTGTTGTGGTTTCTTCCATAACTGCGATCCTCTTGATACTGTTCTTCCTTTCGGTGGGCATCTCTGTTCTCTCGATCTCTGTAATCATGGCTCTCTCTTGCTGAATGTGACTCTCTCTGGTCCCTGTTATCTTTGCTATCTCTGTAATCCCTGGTGTCTCTGGAGTCTCGTGTCTCCCTGGAATCCCTGGGTTCTCTGCGTTCTCGGTTATCCCTGGTCTCTCGACGGTCCCGTCCCTCTCGGGATTCTCGGTCATCTCTGTGATCTCTGGAGGAATTTTGATCCTGGTCATAATCTCTATCATCTCTGCTTTCCTTTTCCTTCTCTCGTTTTCCTCTGCTGTCTGTAACTAGATTTGGAAGAAGTAATAGAAAACTCACTATACTTCAGCACATCAACTTCACCAGAAGCTAAGACACTATGAAAAGTATCAGTGGGACATCCATTTAATGAGTAAAAAAAAAGATTTAAATGAGTGTCTGACTTTATAATTAGGGATGATAATTTGCACTGTTGCAATACTGTACAAACTTTAGTATTAGTGTGAATTAAGATCACATTTCCATTATCTATCCTCCTGTCACAGCTATAAATCTTTTACTGAGCTGAAGCAAATATGCAGCACAAGTCACGTGACCTCTGCGTTGTCCACCTGATCATGCTCTCTCTTGATACGCCAGTGGCATTTAACAGTTATTTTACTATTCAATTGTCAGGGAGTAAATGTTCAAATAATGTCAATTGCTGAACACAATCAGCTAGCATGGCTAATTGATACGCCCAAACATGCAAACAGATTTACAAGGAAAATACAACAAGTGGACTCGAAAACACAATCTACACACATTAATTTCCAATTCTGCATATTCCCCCAAGTCCCCCAACAGCAATTGAATGCACACACATTTTACAAACTGCTATTTCCACAAGAAAATGGCTTTGAAACTTATCCTCTAAGGGGATAATTTTATAAAGGATAATTTGTGCATAAATGCCTGCATACGTGTGTAAAATATCTCTAGTGATCAGAACACTCTGAACTGTGAAGTTAATGCTAGATATCGCTTGACACTAAGTATCGATGGCGTTGTACATAATTATTAATTTGTGTGGCATGTGGCTTTCATTTTAATTAACAGGACAATAATTTTGCCCAAGAGACAGATGATGACAAAGAAGGGTTTTAGTGATCAGTTAATTTTGATCCCACAACAACCTGCTGTCGGGTAAATCTTTTTAAGCAGTTAATAAAGGGTCTATTCAATTTTTGCACTATAGTTTTTGGAGTGCCCTTGTCATGTGTGTTTCTTATTAAAATTACCCCACACATACAAGTATGTGCTGTAACAAGTAGACATGTAGGTGTATACAAACCAAATGTAGGTATGTTTGTGGAAGGAGTTTGGGTGAAGCATGGGTGGAATCACAAAGTACACATGTAGACTATAAAATCTAAAAGTGGATGGTTAGAACAGTGGGCTAAGAACCAGGGAAGCCTGGTTCAAATTCCATTCCTGCTCCCTGTGACCTTTGGCGAGTTATTTAACCCGCCACTGCCTCAGGTACAAACTTAGATTGTAAGCTCTCTACCTAATTGTAACTTGCCTTGAACTCTAAGAAAGGCAAGAGTTAAATCCAATTCCCTTTCTTATACACTACACACATACTTTAGCCTTCGCTTAGTGGTTAGGGAAACAGCCTAGCACCCAGGAGATCTGGGTTTGAGTCCCACTGGCACTCCTTGTGACCTTGGGCAAGTCTCTTTACCCTCCATTGCCTCGGAAGAAAAGACCTGTCAATCTACTTCCAGTCTTATCTTGCCAAGAAAACCCAGGGGCTGCTGGGTCACTAGAAGTCAGCACTTACTTGACGGTACTTGAAAAAAAATGCCTAGGCATCTTTATAAAGCAGACTTACAATGGGTGATGGTTTAGCTTCCTGACCTAGGTGATCCATTATAAAAATTACTCTCCACATGTCCCAGTTCATTGACATGGTCGATATTCTATTTAGCTATCTACTTGTACAAATCCTATACTCTCAAAAACCTTTTCTGGTATGTTTTATCTTTAGAATTTTATTCAAAACTCCTTTCTGGGGATCTCAAACCCATGTGTTTACCTATTCAGTACTTTAATCATCCAGCATTAAACTTTTTATGACATACACAAGTTGCCAAAATTGTGGATACACCAGCAATTCATTCCCTTCATGCGTATTTGAGGGTCTCTTACTTGTTTCTCTCGTCAATTCTAGTGGATGTAAAGTCTAGGGTTGAATGTATCTTTGTTTATTGAATCAGTGGAGACCTAAACAGCATACGTTTACTCTGAAAATTCGTGATTTTGCATGTTTCCTGTAATTACGCTATTTGATATTCATACAGTTTTGCTCTACTATACTAATACTTGTGTGTGTTCCTTCTGAATGTTTATCACCAATGTTTGTGAGCATGTTGTTATTTATTTCTTCAAAAATAAGTTTTTTTGTGTTTTTATAATTAAAATATGTAAAATTAAATTAAGATATAAACTTCACTAAATATTTACTACCTAGATTTACTATGATCTTTCTTTTAAGTAAATACTAAGAACAAAAACTACCAAGAGACAAGGCTGGTCACCCAAAAAGAGGGATTCTGTAGTAACATTGAGGTTGGAAGGCTACAGCTTTAGAGAAATAGCAAAGAAACTTAACAGTGGAATAACAGCCTCCGGTGTTCAGAAGTTGTGCAACCACTTTAAGATGACCGGAACAATTGCAAACGAACTGGGAAAAGGCAGAAAAAAGTCAACAACATTTACGAGTATAAATGATAGGAGAATAGCAAGACTGACTCTAGGGAACAGAAGAATTACTGCAAATGATATAAACAACATTTTATCCAATACTGGAATGTCAGTGTCAAACAGAACTGTTCGTCATAGACTAGTCAAGGCCGGTCTGAAAGCCAGATGACCAAGGAAAAAGCCATTCCTGAATCCAGTTCAAAGAAAGAAAAGGCTTGACTGGGTCAAAGAACACTTGAGTTGGCTAACTGAAGATTGGAAAAGAGTTATTTGGAGCGATGAGACAAAGATTTCAATTTTTGAGTGTGATGGTATTCGATATGTTTGAAGACGACCTGGAGAAGACCTCATCCTAGAATGCCTCAACGCCACTGTTAAGCATCTCCCGAGTGGCATGATATAGGAATGCATGTCTTGGCATAGTGTAGGTAGAATTTAAATTTTGAGTAGCACCATCAGTGCGAAAGGATACACTATAGACATCCTTGAAACCAAAATGCTGCCTTCTGCTTCTGACATATACATTTGGGTCCGATGGAAAAATTTTACTTACCACTAATTTCTTTTCCTGGAATCCTGCTAGTCCAGTCCAGACTAGTGGGTTGTGTCCCCCTACTAGCAGATGGTGAGACAGAGAAAACTTCCTGAAGCTTTGACATCACCCTTGGTATAAAAACCCATCCACCAAGGAGAGCTTCAGTATAACCATAACAAGCAGCAGGAGTTCAAACAGCCAAGGAAGCACAAAACCAGAATAAAAATGAGTTCATAAACGAATAACTCTTATAACAAGCTTTAAACTGAACAATGTGAAACAGGACCTGCAGGCCAAGGAAGTAGGTAAATGGCAAGGTACAGTAATGTCACAGGCACATAAAAAGAGTCTTAGTTAGGCAACGGACTAAACAGTTTAGAGGGGTGGGTCCTGGATTGGTCTAGTAGGATTCCAGGAAAGGAAATTATCGGTAAGTAAAATTTCTTCTTCCAAATACATCCTGCTAGACCAGTCCAGACTAGTAGGGAGTATCATAGTTAAACCACTCCAGGGCGGAAAAAGCACAGTTACTTACCTGTAACAGGTGATCTCTGGGAACAGCAGGAATAAGTTTTCACATATGGGTACGTCAGTACCGACGGAGCCTGCGCGGGAACGCTCCCCAACATCCAATCAGAAAGCTTTTGGGAGCATCCCACAGCGCCTGCATGCTGCCTTCCCGCCTTTCCAACTGTATCTCCTCAGTTGAGTTTCATAGCTGAGACAAAGAGAGAGAGAGAAAGAGGAAAGGAAGATAGATAGAGAGATAGAACTCCTAGGGGAGGTGGGTGGGTTGTGAAGACTTATTCCTGCTGTTCCCAGAGATCACCTGTTACAGGTAAGTAACTGTGCTATCTCCAGGAACAAGCAGGAATGAGTCTTCACGTATGGGGACTCCCTAGCTATAGATGCCAGGGGGGGAGATCCCATAAAATGTGTGTCCCTGGACCAGGACTGCACTTCCCACACATGGATCTCCGGCATCCCATGAGGGATGGTGGGTAGGAAGAGAGGAGCTGTAAGAAAAACAGCGAACCAAAGGACTACAGGAGAGGAGTCCTTGGTATGTATGATAAGTACCATTAAAATTATTGAATGAACAATCACAATATGGACCTTACCTACTGGGTTGCAGGAAGTAGAGAGCTTGATGGAGTCTACTGGAGATTCAGTAGAGGAATCCTCAAGGTGACCTCACGGCAGTGAAGGTGAAGGTCCAAACTTGGGATTGGCAGGTGACTCAGGTGTCAACTGGGGTAGTATAAAAACGGCAGGTCTTCAGTGGAAAGCTTTATGGAAAAAAGCTGAAAACTCTTTTAGCTAAAGAGGCATTAACATTGAGGAGTAAAAGAGGAAGACTGACCGATTTGGACAACTAGCCCAGACTTGGAGGGAAGAGGGGTATGGAAAAAAAAACATATTCCCAAAGAGAACAGGTGTGTGAAGGGCTGAAACTTCAAAAGTACTGAAGATTTACGCTGTTTTTCCTAGCTGGTGAGAGATAGGAAAAAATATTGAAGTATGGTGCTTCAAGGATAGTGAGACCTAGAGTAAAGTGGGAGCTGTCAGTACCACAGTAGTGGTTGTGTGCATAATACCCCTGACCCACTGAGGGACAGTATGAACATATGCAAGCCCACTCTCTGAAATTTCTGGGAAGGTAAGAACCTTTATAGCATAGACAGTCATGGAGATAAGTATGTAAATACATATCTACTTATAAGGAAGCATCTCGAAAGATACATATATATATAGGGGCATAATATATGCACACACAGCTTACAGACCTATGTATCTATAGAAATATATAGAGATATATACATACATGAACCTGTATGTTTGAGGATACATGTCCGCCACTAAGCAGATAGAGATATGCCCATAAGAACATTCACATGAGAGATGTGAAGGAAATACGAGGGCCGTTTTTTTTTCAACCTCCGATCGCTCCGTGCAGACGCTACGCGGGCAGCAGAAAGCGGGCATGCGCTGTAGGCGACTGCGCAGCTCTTGCACTACACACTCCGCCATTGTTGACATTCAGGCGTCAGTCGGCGTTGTGCTACAGCCACGTAAACATGTCCACCATGATTGATGCTCCCTCCAAGTGTGAATTGCGAAGTGTGATTCGTTTTCTACAGGCTGAAGGCCATAGTGCTGCAGAAATCCATCGGAGAATGAGTCGTGTGTATGGGGAAAACGTCATGAGTGATGGTGTTGGGCCAAGGACGCAAATCTGTCATTTCAGATGACCTGGTGCAACGAGTTGACAGAATGGTTAAAGAAAACAGCAGAGATTCACCATTACTGCTTTGTCTACGGAATTTCCAGAGGTTTCAAGGTCTGTTTTGTACTCTATTGTTACTGAACGGTTAGGCTACAAAAAACTTTGTGCACGTTGGGTCCCCAAAAATGTTGACGGACGGCCACAAAAGCGCTTTCAAACCAATGAGGACCTTCAAACCAACGTCAAGGACTACTTGAATTCATTGGCGGCAACTTTCTTTGCAGAGGGTATTGAAAAGCTTGTCCACAGATATGACAAATGTCTCAATCTCTTCGGTAATTATGTCGAAAAGTAACCGTAAGTGTACCAATCTTTTGGTAATAAAATTATTGTTTTATATGAACTTGTCTTTTATTTATAGCCTATCGGAGGTTGAAAAAAAAACAGCCCTCGTAGATTCATCTAAGAACAAGAAGGTGGAACCTACTTGAGAAAATATATAGAGAATCTATTCCTCCTGGCTAAGATGGTGCAGGAATGCTATCCAGTGAAATAACCAGGATGGTTGCGTGAAAAACAGAGGATAATATCAGTCTGTAAATAGCAAGTCCTGAGTCTGGAAGAAATTTGATATGGTAAATGGACAGAAAACGCAGAGGAGAAGATACCAGGTTGACCCACTGGAGGGACACAGGGGGTATCATGTGTTGCTAATAGAACATGTGCTGTCCATAAGGAATAGGATACCATGAGGACTAGCTGCAAGGAAAAAAAGAGCATAGCCCTGCAGGATTGGAGAACTTTTTGGACATTCACGCAGAAAAAGGCTTATATCCTGTATTATAACAGGAGATAATAGGGTGTGGAGAACCCTCACAGTCCTGAAGAATGACTGAGGAGACTTTCCAACCCTATAGAATAGGCACTAGAGAGAAAACCCCATGCTCTCTAGCAAGGGCCCATAGTGGAAAGCTTCTCTGAAGATTGCAGAGAGCATTATGCAGGAGAATTAGGAGAGAAAACTGACTGTAGGTCAGCTGTGATGCCAAATCCAAGAAAGTGGAGATGGCAAGAAAACAGTATGAGAAGCCTGAAGTGATTAGGATTATCCAAGATAGATGAAGCACTATCTTGGAATCACTACTAAGGCTAGACAGAAAGTAGTGGAAGACAGACTGGAAACTTGTGGAAAAGTACCAGTAGTTCAATCACTGGAACTCCTGCATGGGCAGCTGCTGAATGAGACAGCAGAGAGAATCTTCCTGTGTAAAACAGAGAGAACAGACAAAGGGAGAGGAAAAATTCCTGTCCCTGTCTGATGAGCTGCCCAGAGAAAAGAAGGGAATTTATTCAAATGAAAAAATTCTACACTGGAATGAAAGGCTAGAGAAGCTCTACAGTGATATGGTACCACTCATTCAGGGGAAACCCTGGATGAGAGGGTAGAGTAACAGGAGCTGAAGGGTGACTTACCATATGGTAAGTCTGCTGAAGGAAAAAATGTTCATGTTGGGACATAAAACTATCATGGGATAGTTATTAACTTCTCTTCTTGGTAGGAAGAAGAGGAGAAATCTGCAACCCACAGCATGAATATCCTGACAGCTCAGCATATCTAGGAGGAAAAAGATGTCCTGAAGAAAGGAAACCATGTGTAGAGCTTTGAAAGAAAAAACAGTGAACAAACATCTGCTAAGAAGAAGTTAACTGTAGGTTGCAACCTTCAGGAACCTATGGTTGCTGGGTTTGTTCAGCCTGGCTAGAGTTTGGATTCTTCAGACCAGGACGAGGTGTCCCCTGCTTGGGAACATCTGGATGATGGGCAGGAGAAGAGTGAAACCTTCTTTTCTTAAGGAAAGAAGGTTTGGTAGGACATTTCCTACCTCCTGGGGAAGGAGAAGGCTTAGGATGGTCCCCAGAACCAGGGAAGTCAGTGGAGCAATGAGCAACCTGACGTAAAGCCTCCCTATTGAAGAGATTTTCTCCAGTACAAGGAGAATTACCCAGTCTGTGTTGTGCCCATCTGCTCAGGTCTGAAGCCTGGAGCCAGGCTCTACGTCGTGCTCCTATGGCTATAGCAGAGCTAACAGACTCAAAAGAGTCTAGAGAAGCACGAGAAAGAAACCAAGAGAGATTCTGGCTATGACTAAGAAGAAAGGAATAGTCTGCAGCCTTGGGCTCTGATAGAAAAGGAGTCAAAAGAGATAATTTCTTTGTGACCTCCTGGAGAGATAGACTCATATAAAAAATATAAGAGATAATCCTTGTTGCCAGCATAGATGTTTGGAAGGTTTGACGTCCAAAGGCATCAAGTGCTCTAGATGCGCGACCTGGCGGATAAGAAGAATGCTTCTTCTTGCTTTTCACCTTCCTCATTGCCGATTCCACTACAATGGAATGATGGGGAAATTGAGTCTTTTGAAACCCTGGAGAGGGGGGCACCTGATACAGAACATCAGTTGCTGTAGAAGGTGAGGAAACCCTTAAAGGTGTTTCCCATATTCTCAGAAGAAGATCCTGCAAAGAATGATGTAAAGGAAGCATTATATTTTCCTTTTCTGCAGGAGAGCCTTGAGTAGGATCACAGCCAGAGATAGGAATAGCAAGGAATGTTGCCATGTCAAGGAGAAATTTCTGAAAAGAAGGATCTCCAATGGGAACTATCCCTGGATAGGCTAAAGATGAAGCAGCAGCCTGGGCACCAGAGGAGGTACTGGTCCGGTGCAAAAAAAGAGCCGCACTAGCTGGCAGTCACGATTTGAGACAGTCAGAACTGCATCGTCCATGCCAGGTATCGACTCCAAACTAGGTATAGAAAGGAGCGATCCTGGTGAAAAAAGCATGGAAGTGGCTGGTCCCGATGTTACTGCAGGAATCGACATCGATACCTATACCGGTAGCTGTGCCGGAATCGGAGGCGATAACGCCATCGAAACAGACATCGGAGGCTGCTCAAGCGGTACCGAGGCAACCAAAAACCCTTGGTGAATATCCTCGGTACTGCGCATCCGGAATGGATAAGCGTCGGTTCCGAGACGCGTCGGTACCCAGTCCTCTAGACTAGATATGGATGCCAGACTCGGCATCGAAGGGAGCGAGTCTATCGATGCATGTCTGGAGGGTACTGACATCGGTGGTGGTATCGGCGAAGCTGTCGATACCGGAAAGTCAATCTGGGACGTATCGACCGGTCCCGAAGGTACAGAGGACGCCAGATGACGATCCCTGGTGAAGAGTGAATCACTCAACACCGGTGCCGATGCTGGGGTATCGGTACCACTCGAAGCGGATGCCACCACCGAGCATGGCTCAGATACTGGAAAGTCAAACTGGGACGTATCGATCGGTCCCGAAGGTATTAGAGGATGCCAGATGACGATTCCTGGTGAAGAGTGGATCACTCAACACCGGTGCCGATGCCGGGGTATCGGTACCACTCGAAGCAGATGCCACCACCGAGCATGGCTCAGGTATGTTCTGTGAGGGGTGAGCCCCAGGAACAACCTGAAACCCCTGAACGGCTTTGGAGACCGGACTCCCGCCGGGGTTTTGAAGCCAATAGGGTCTTGAGGGCAAGGCCGGAGCCGTCATTATGCTTGGCATGAGACTTACCACTCAAGGATTGGCTAGTCTTAACAGACTGTTTGAGGGTTACCTGATCCTGTAGAGAAGAATTAGTCGGTGCCCTGACACTGGAAGGGAACGCGGTATCGAGGGAAACTCAAAATGGAAAATCTCTTCTCATAAAATTGTAGCCCAATGGCTCCGGAGGAAAAGGGTCAGGACCCAAACAGGTTAGACACCAATTGTTGGAGTCTAAAAAGAAAACTGTATTTCCACAGTTAAGGCACTTCTTAGGAGAAGGCAGCTCCATGATGGAGAGGCCTTACAGGCCCAAAAAGTTAAGACAGAAACTGAAGGAAAACTTTCCCTGAGTTTGAGAAAAAGAAAAGAAAAAACCCACCGGTGGTACCGGTGTAGGCGGGAAAAACAGCCGCGACCACAAGAAAATAAGAATTAAAGAATTAAAAAAGAAATTTTCTGCGGTGACAGCAGTACGTCCTGCCGGCTCCGCGGAAAAACGAAAACTGAGGAGACACAGTTGGAAAGGCGGGAAGGCAGCATGCAGGCGCTGTGGGATGCTCCCAAAAGCTTTCTGATTGGATGCTGGGGAGCGTTCCCGCGCAGGCTCCGTCGGTACCGACGTACCCATATGTGAAGACTCATTCCTGCTTGTTCCTGGAGATAAACTGCTGCAGCCAAGACAGAGACTCCTAAGCAAGCTGCTTCTCGAGCTTGGACATCCAAGTGATAGTGACATGCAAAATTAGAGAACGACGACCAGGTGGCCGCCCTGCAAATATTTAGCGGAGCTACCCATGAGCATTCTGCCCAGGAGGTAGCCTGGATCTGTGCAGAATATGCCCATAGACCTAAGGGCACAGGTTTGTTCAATAAAATTTATTATTTATTTATTTAGCTGTATTTATATCCCGCTTTTCACTGGGTCAAAGCGGTCAATTGGGGGATACATTTAACACGAGGGGATATAACACACATACACTAATACTTACAGGGAACATGGGCAATGGAGGGTTAAGTGGCTTGCCCAAGACCACAAGGAGTGCCTATAGGACTAGAAATCCCAGTCCCTCTGGCCTGAGATTGCTGTCCCCAGGTGGGACTTGAACCCCCGGCCCTCCGGCCTGAAGTACCTTGCCCTAACCACTAGACCACTCCTCCCATAAAATATAAGCTGACTCAATGGTCTGCTTGATCCAGTGCACAATGGTCACTTTGGAAGCAGCCAGGACCAGGACAAAAAGGTAATCAGAGAGACAAAATGTATTAGTGAGTTTGAGGTTACAGCGTAACACCCTACCGACATCCAACAGGTGAAAGATTCAGTTGTCACCCGAAGACTGATCCTTAAAAAAGGAAGGAAGCACAACCAATTGGTTGACATGAAAATCCGAAAGGACCTTAGGTAGAAAAAGAGTAGTTACTCACCTGTAACAGGTGTTCTCCAGGAGCAGCAGGAATCAGTCCTCACATATGGGTGACGTCGGCGCCGACGGAGCCCTCGTGTGGAGCATTTCCCCAGCTTTCAAAGAAAGCCTTCGGGAATGCAGCACGCATGCATGGTCCCCCTCCCGCCCAAGGGTGCCATCTTGCTCAGTCTGATGATATAGCTAAAAGACAGCAAAACAACAAAGTGAATCATATGACTGCAACTCCAAGGGGAGGAGGGAGGGTCGTGAGGACTGATTCCTGCTGCTCATGGAGAACACCTGTTACAGGTGAGTAGCTACTCTTTCTCCAGGACCAAGCAGGAAGTCAATCCTCACATATGGGACTCCCCAGCTTCAGGCTACCGGGAACCCAAGCTGAAAAATAAGCTCCCTCTAGAGCGTCAGCATCCGTGAAAGAATCCTTTCTGAGAACGCCCCCGTACGGTAGCCCAACACAAGGGCCGGAGGGTAGGAGTTGCCTAAACCTCAAAGAGATTACGGAGTACCGCCTGCCCGAAAGCACTGTCCCTACGGGACTCCCTCTCGAGGCAGTAGTGGGCCGCAAAAGTGGAGGTGGAGAGATGAGGACAGTAACTGAATTCAAAAAAGCATGGGACAAACACAGAGGACCTCTAAAGGTAAAAAGGGGACTGTTGTAGTTGTTATGGAAGGACAGACTAGATAGGCCATGTGGTCTTTTTCTGTCGTCATATTTCTATGTTTCTAAAAGTTTGGCTTGAAGACTAAGTAGCGGCCCGGCAGATGTCTGCCAACGGAACAGAGCGGAGATGAGCTACTGACGCGGCCTTAGCCCTGACATGGTGGGCCGTGACTCGACCCTGCAAGGAGAGGCCGGCTGCCCTGTACGCCCAGGCGATACAATCTGCTACCCAAAAGGACAATGTATGCTTGGAGACAGGCAACCCCATTTTATTAGGGTCAAAAGATACAAAGAGCTAAGGAGCCCTTCGATGCCCCTGCGTACGGTCTATGTAAAAGGACGACGCCCTTCTACAGTCCAGGGTATGCACGACTGTTTCAGCCCGGGTGGCATGCGGCCTGGGGAAGAATGTTGGAAGAACCACCTCCTGATTGAGGTGAAAGGAGGAGACAACCTTCGGAAGGAACTTAGGATGAGTCCCGTAAGACCACCCTGTTCTTATAGAACCGTGTGTACGGTCTATCAGAAACCAGAGCTTGTAGTTCACTCACACACCTGGTCGAGGTAAGAGCCACTAAGAACAACGCCTTCCAGGAAAGGAAGCGTAAGTGAAAGGTAGCCATCGGCTCAAACGGTGGGCAAGTAAGTTGGTGCAAGACCACATTCAAATCCCACTCAGTGGCTGGTGAACGGATCGGAGGCTTGAGCAAAAACAGGCCTCTGAAGAAGCGGGACACCAAGGGGTGACCCGACAGAGATTGGCCCTCTATCTGTGGTGTGCCGATAGAGCGCTGAGGTGGACCCAAACAGAGTTGGATTTAAGGCCTAGGTCTGACAGGTGAAGCAGATACTGCAGCACCACTGGCACCAGGCATGAAAAAGGATCCTCCTGGCGCTGAGCACACCAGGTGGAGAACCTACACCACTTGAGGGCATACGATTTCCGGGTGGATTGCCTCCTAGAGGCCAAAACCACCTCTTCCACTTCCTTAGGTAGACGTAAAGGGGCTAGAACTACCCTTTCAGTAGCCAGGCCATCAGATTGAGGGACCTGAGGTTGGGGTGCAGGAGAGATCCCTGATCCTGAGATAGGAGATCAGGCTGCACCCCCAAAGGGAGTGGAGTGTCCACCGCCAACTGCAGAAGGAGTGGAAACCATGGCTGCCTCGTCCATCTGGGGGCTACCAGAATCACTGAGGCCTTGTCCCGAAGAACCTTGAACAAGGTGCGGGCCACTAGAGGCATGGGAGGAAACGCATACAGTAGGCCCGTGGACCAAGAGATTAGAAACGCATCTGCTGCTATTCGGAGAGGATGCAGTTGCCTGGAACAGAACATGGGTAGCTGACGGTTCAGTGGACTCGCAAAGAGATTGATGGTTGGAAGGCCCCATCGTAGAAAGATCCCTTGGACCACCAGGGGATTCAAATGCCATTTGTAAGGCTGTAGAATCCTGCTCAATCTGTCTGCCAGGGAATTTTCCTGGCCAGGCAGATAAACTGCCTTGAGAAACATGTTGTCTTTGATTGCCAAGGAGCACAGGGCCTGCACCTCCTGACACAGAAGTTTGGAGCCTGTGCCCCCTTGCTTGTTCACAGAGAACATTGCCACCTGATTGTCTGTCTGAACTAAGACAGACTGGTGAGAGAGGACATGAGAGAAAGTCTGTAGAGCTAAGCGGATAGCTCGCAACTCCAACAGATTGATCTGCTGTGTGGACTCCCAAGGAGACCAGAGGCCCTGAGTGCAAGCCCCCTGGCAATGTGCACCCCAGCCCTGAAGGGAAGCATCGGTTGTCAGCACCTGTATGTGTGAAGGCACCTGAAAGGGCACCCCCTGGACTAGGTTTGGGAGATGCAGCCACCACCGTAGGGAGGCTGCCAGCAGTTTGGACACCCTTATCTTGTCTTTCAAGTTACCTGTGGCTTGCACCCACTGAGCTCTGAGGCACCAGAGCAGATCGCATATGCAGACAGGCATTCGGAGTTACATGGACCATGGATGCCATGTGACCTAAGAGCCTTAGGAAGTTTCTGGCGGAGACCAGAGAACCGCTGTGGAACTGTTTTGCCAAAGCCATCAGTCTGTGGGCCCTGTTCTCGGGCAAATAAGCCTTCGCCTGGAGGGTATCCAATCTTGCCCCTATGAACTCCATGTCTTGTGAGGGGAGCAAAGTGGACTTTGCAAAGTTTATTATGAAGCCTAGATGCTGTAGAAGAGAAACAGTGCGAAGGGTGGCCTGTCTGGCCTCTTGTGGAGACTGACCTCTGATGAGCCAGTCATCCAGGTATGGAAAGACAAAGATGCCCTGGTTTCTGAGATAGGCCGCCACCACCGCCAGGCACTTGGTGAAAACCCTGGGGGCAGAGCTGAGGCCAAATGGAAGTACTCTGTATTGAAAATGACTTCCTCCCACTACAAATCTGAGATAATGTCTATGGTCTGAATGAATGAGGATGTGAGTATAAGCATCCTTCAGGTCTAAGGAGCATAGCCAATCTCCCTGCTGGAGGTAGGGCAGCAGTATTCCAAGGGTAAGCATCTTGAACTTTTCCCTCTCCAGGAACTTGAGATTTCGCAAATCTAGGATGGGCCTGAGGCCTCCAGTCCTTTTTGGTACCAGAAAGTACCTGAAATAGAAGCCTCGCCCTATCAGGTGGTGGGGCACCGGTTCCACTGCCTGCTCCTGTAGAAGACTTGCCAACTCCTGAAGGAGGAGGTTCCTGTGCAGAGGGAGTCTTGGAGGCTCCCCTGGAAAATAGGAGGGGGGTAAATGGTTGAAGTGGAGCAAATAGCCTTTTTGGACTATGCTCAGTACCCAGGTATCACCTGTTATGGCTGACCACCTGTGGGCGTACAGTGTCAGCCGGCCTCCTGTGCTGAGAGGAGCCAGCTGAGGAGGAGAGGCTATGCAGTGGGAGTCAAAACCCTGCTCCCTGCTGTGCAGGAGCCGGAGCTGATGGCTTGGGGGTTTTCTGCCTACGGGGCCCATGTCCCTGCCCCTTGGCCTGCTGACCCTGATGGGGAGCTGCAGAGGCCTGAAATTGAGGGAAGGATTTGTAGGCAGTAGCCTTCCTCGGGTAAAGGGGCTTTTTCCCTGAGCCCTTCTTCTGAGAAGGGGCAGAAGCTTTCCTGGACACCTTGTCCTGGTGAGAGTCTCAGACTCGAGTTCTGCAGCCTTTTCAGCCATGGGTTTGCCAAAAAGGTTCTCATCTCGGCAAGGGACATCGACCAACTTGTCCTGTACCCATGGCTCGAGGTCCGATGACTGTAGCCAGGCCTGATGGCGTGCACCGATGCCAGCCGCAGCTACACGGGCCGAAGCCTCAAAGCCATCATAGGCTGCTCAAGAGATAAACTTTGAGCACTCTCGAATCCCTGATGACAAAGCCTTAAACCTCTGCAAAGGTTCCTCGGAGAGGCCAGCTGAGAACCTGGCAATCTCATTTGCCAGGTCTCAGAGGTACATGCCCATGTACAGCTGGTAAGTCTGGACACGGCAAGCCAGCATAGAGCCCTGGAAGCACTTTCTACCTAGGGCATCCAGGTTCCGGTCCTCCCAGCCAGGGGGCACCGAGGAGTGCATCTTCTGACTCTTCAGACGATGCATGGCCGATTCCACAACCATGGAGTGGTGTGGTAGCTGTGCCTTCTGGAACCCAGGGCTCTTACGGGCTCGATAAATAGAATTGACCTGTTTGCTGAGAACCAACGCTGAGGCCGGTGCCTCCCACATGCGGAAGAGAAGCCATTCCAGCATCAGAGGAACCGGTAAAGTAAAGGCCTCCTTAGGCGGAGAGTCATACTGGAGGGCCTCGAGCTCCTCGGCTCCTCCTCAGGATCCGCAGGGAAGGCCAAGGCTTTGGCCATGTCCCTCATGAAGTCCGAGAACTGGGTATCCTCTGGTGGGGACCGTCTCCGAGGCTCAGACTCCGATGAGTCCGATGGGACGCACCGGGTCCGGAAAGTGTCCAGGGACTCCTTATGCTCCGTCTCCCACTCAGACCCCTCCGAGGAGGAATCGAGCGGCTCCGGCCAGGCGGGCATCGATGCCATCCGCCCTGACGCTGAGGGCACAGGTGTCAACGACCTCGGCCCCGAGCAGGAGGCCGAGGGGGACCTTGGCTGAGGATCAACTCGAGACCGCATCGACTCGAGGATCGGCTCGGCCTCCAGGGTCGACTTGGACGTCGAGGTCCCGGTGGTTGGGGAAGATGCACCGGTGAAACCGGCGATCAATACCCGCTGCTGCTCCATGAAGGCAGCCAAGCTGCTCTCCAAGGTCGTCAACCTGAGACCAATGTTCCCTCTAATTTTCTGTAGGCTGTGTGCGCATAAAATATCAGCTGTGCAGCTTTTGAAGGAAGGTTAAATTTTTGTGCGCCACATAATGACACTCAGAGTTATATACTTTAAAATTTGACTACACGTTAGAATACAGTATGTACACCACATTGATTGCACTAGAAAATATTGTAGAACTTGTGAAAACCGTAAATACACAACAACCTTTAAATTTTAAGACGTCTGTGTTTTCTATCAGAATCAGAACCGTAATGTTTGTGCGCTCTGTTGTAAAGTATGTGCGCTCACTCGGCGAGGTGTGTGCGTGCACACACGCGCACAGCTTAGAGGGAACAGTGCCTGAGACTCAGCTCAGGAGACTCAGCAGCCCCCGACTCGGGCCCCGACGCGACGCCCGACGTCGACACCCCCGGAGGGGAGTCTACGAGGACAACAGCACTCACGTGACTCAGGGACTCTGGCTCCACTCGAGGCAACTTGGCAGGCCGCTCTGACTCCGAGGACCCGGGACGGCGGTCGGGGCTATGTGACCTGGCCCTCGAGGGGCCAACAGCGTCCACCGAAGCCGACCTCGCAGGTTTCTTCTTCCTTCTGTGTTCCCGAGAAGGAGACCCCCTTTCAGAGGAGCCTCGACGGTGCTCGGGGTTGGACTCCTGAGATGTCGTGGCCTCTGACAAGGTCTGGGCCCGGCCAGACGCGAAGTCAGAAAAAAGTCTTTCACGCTGATGCTGATGGCTCCTCAGAGGACATTTTGCCGCACGGGACACAGACCACCGGGTCATGGTCAGGCCCAAGGCACCGGAGGCAGCAGTTATGTGTGTCGGTGAGAGACATTAGCTTCTTACACCGATCACACTTCTTGAACCTGCTGGCAGCCATCGGGGGAAAAAGGACCCCTGCAAGGTCAAAAGACTGGGCTGCCAGTGAAAAAAAGAGAGAAAAAAAAAAAACGGGAACGCTAGTCACGAAGGACAAAAAACGAAAAACTAGTTCCGGGCTCGATACCGGTGTACCGGGCCCAGGCGGGAAGGGGAACCGGCATCAAATCGGGCAAAAAACCACGAAGCCAACGCAGGAAAAATCAACTTTTTAACAGGTGATAACGACACATGTCCGTCGGGCTCCGCGGAAAAACAGAAGACTGAGCAAGATGGCACCCTTGGGTGGGAAGGGGACCGCGCATGTGCGCTGCATTCCCAAAGGCTTTCTTTGAAAGCTGGGGAAATGCACCGCACAAGGGCTCCATCGGCGCCAACGTCACCCATATGCGAGGACTGACTTCCTGGTTGGTCCTGGAGAAGAGGGCACTATTCGAATAATAACCCCCCTCCAGGGAAACAGACAGAAAAGGATCCTGGCAAGAAAGTGCCTGGAGCTGCGAAAGGCGCAGTGCCGCAGTGACTGATATAAGAAAAACAGTTTTGAGAGTCAAATCTTTGAGAGATGCCTTATGGAGAGGTTCAAACGGGGCAGCATGCAAAGCACTAAGGACAGATCCCAAGAAGGGACGATTGGACAAATGGAGCGTCTCAGGAGCAAACACCCCGCAGAAAACAGGAAACGTCTACATGACCAGCAAGAGACCGCCCATGGAAAGACCCCCAAAAGCATGTCAAGGCTGCAATATGCACTTTTAAAGAATTAAGGGTGAGACCCTTATCAAATCCGTCCTGAAGGAAGGAAAGAATGTCTGGAATATCAACTCGCCAAGAGAAGAGGCATCTCTTAGAATACCAAGAGAAAAAAAAAAGACGCCAGATCCAAGCATAGGTACATGAGGTAAAAAAGCATTGAGCCCGTAGTTGAACGGCCACCACTTACGGTGAGTAACCTTTGCGATGCAAGCAACGCCGCTCAATAGCCAAGTTGTGAGTAAGGAGCAGGGTCATCAATGAGAACCAGCCCCTGAAACAGAAGACCTCTCCGGACACCGAGGGGTAGGAGCGCCTCCTGCAGGTGGAGGAGATCGGCATACCATGGACGCCAAGGCCAATCCAGAGTCACTAGCACTACCCATCCAACGTGTGATTATCCGACAGAGTACACAGCCGATTAGCGGCCAAGGAGGAAAGATGTAGAGAAGCTGGTTCGAGGGCCAGGTCTGAACTAGAGCATCTAGGCCATGAGAGTTCAGTTTCTTTTGACGACTCAAAAAGATAAGAGGTGGCTATCAGATCTAGAGTCGGATGACTCCCACCAATGCACAATGTTTGCAAACACCTATGGAGCTAGCTCCCACTTGCCGGGATCCAGAATATGACAACTCAGGAAATCAGCCTGAATGTTCTCCATTCGCACAATGTACTGTGCAGAAAGAGCCAGGAGGTTAGATTCTACCCAGGGAAATAGAAAACTCATTTCTGGGGCCACTCTGGGACATTTGGTCCCATCTTGTCTGTTGGGATGTCATAGTGGTGGAACTGTCAGAAAATACTCAAACTGCTCGACCCTGGAGGTGGGACTGAATGAAGAGTAGAGCCAAATGAACAGCCCAGGCTTCAAGGTGATTGATGGTCCAAGAGGCTTCTTGAATAGATCATAATTCCTGCGCTGCCTTCCCTGACAGTGCGCTTCCCAACCTGCAAGGCTGGCATCCGTAGTGTCCACCACCCAACGGCGAATTTCCAAGGGAACACCCTTTAACAAATGATGAGGACAAAGCCACCAGCAAAGACTGTGGCGAACCACTGAAGAAAGGGGTAGACAAATCTGATAGACCTGGGTGGATGGAGACCAGCATGACAGGAGAGAGTACTGAAGTGGACGCATGTGAGCACGAGTCCAGGGACTACATCAAAAGCAAAAGCCATGGTGCCAACGAGTTGTAGGTAATCCCAGGCAGTGGGAGCTACCAGGCGCCAGAAGGCATGGACCTGAACGCAGAGCTTCTTGCATGTTTTAAGAAAGGAATATGCAACTCACTCTCGTGTTGAAGTGGACGCCACGCAATTCCAGAGACTGAACTGGGCACAGATTTCTTTTGACATAATTGACTACTCAGCCGAGACGGTCCAGAAAGGAGAGGACCTGAGAGACCGCAGAAGTAGCCTCCTCAAAACTCGTTGCTCTGATTAGCCAATCGTCTAGATAAGGATGAACCCGAATACCTTGGCGTCATAGAGTAGCTGCCACTACTACCATCACCTTTGAGAAAGTGTGAGGAGCTGTGGCAAGACCAAAAGGCAGGGCACGAAACCGATAATGTTGATCAAAGACCGCAAAACGTAAATTCTGCTGATGATCTTGGCAGATTGGAATGTAAAAATATGCTTCCACCAGTTCCACGGATGAGAGAAATTCGACTGGCCAAACAGCTTGAATGACTGTCCTGGAGTTTCCATCCGGAACCATGGCACCTGAAAACAGCAATTGACTCTCTTGAGGCTCAGGATAGGAAGGAAAGCGCCATCCTTCTTGGGAATGACAAAGTAAATGGAATAGTGACCAGAACCTCTTTCTGAGGGAGGAAAGCGTAGTTGCTCACCTGTAACAGATGTTCTCCAGGGACAGCAGGAATCAGTCCTCGCATATGGGTGACGCCTTTAGGAAATGCCACCATACATGTGTGGGTCCCCTTCTCGCCCAAGGGTGCCATCTTACTCAGTGAGATGACATAACTAGAGCTGACAAAAGAAGATGGCAAACATTGTACAGCAACTCCAAGGGGAGGAGGGAAGGTTGTGAGGACTGATGAACCGGTGCACCACTGATAGTTCAGCCTGATCATGGGCAAAGGTGATGCAGTGCGCCATCCAGGTGGACAGGGTCCGCTTGGTCACAGATTCCTCCAGTCGACTGGGGTCGTATGAAACGAAAAGCTGTGAGGCTTTGTGATGGCCCTGGGTATGCTGCAGATAGGACAGGGCCCTTTTGCATTCCAGAATATGGAGAACAGCCGCCGCCTTGTCAGTGTGGGGTTGTGGAAAGAAGGTAGGGAGCACCACTTCTTGATTGAGATGGAAGGTGAATACCACCTTTGGAAGGAATTCTGGGTAGGTGTGAAGCACGACCCTGTTCTTGTAGAACCTAGTATAAGGTGATTCGACCACCAAGGCCTGAAGCTCATTGACTCTGCGGGCAGAGGTAAGCACCACCACAAAGGCACCTTCCAAGATAGGTAATGCAAATGGCAGGTAGCCAAACGTTTGAAAGGCGGCTTGGTAAGCTGCATCAAAAACATGTTGAAATCCCATTCTGCCATAGGCGGCTGGAAGGGAGGCATAGAGAGCAGAAAGCCTCGCATGAATAAGATAATGAGGGGCTGCACAGAAAGCATAGCTACTCACCTGTAACAGGTGATCTCCGGGAACAGCAGGAATTTAGTCTTCACATATGGGGTATCGTCGGTACCAATGGAGCCTGCGCGGGAACGCTCCCCAGCATCCAATTAGAAAGCTTTTGGGAGCATCCCACAGCGCCTGCGTGCTGCCTTCCCGCCTTTCCCAACTGCCTCTCTCCAGATGAGTTTTAAAGCTGAGACAAAGAGAGAGAGAGGGAAAGAAAAGAGAGATACAACTCCTAGGGGAGGTGGGTGGGCTGTGAAGACTAAATTCCTGCTGTTCCCAGAGATCACCTGTTACAGGTGAGTAACTATGCTATCTCCAGGAACAAGCAGGAATGTAGTCTTCACATATGGGGACTCCCTAGCTACAGATGCCAGGGAGAAACCCCAGAAATTGTGTGCCCCTGTGAAAGGGCTCCACTTCCCCCCATGGATCTCTGGCATCCTACCGGGAAAGGTGGGTAGGAGTTGATTAAGTATGGAACTGGTGCTGTAGAACAGCCTGACCAAACAAGGCATCCCGGCGGGAGTCCTTGTCTAAGAAGTAATGGGCTGTGAAGGTATGAACCAAGGCCCAAGTAGCTGCTCGACAGATGACGTCAATAGACACAGAGTGTAGATGAGCCATTGAGGCTGCCATGGCTCTCACATTGTGAGCTGTGACATGGCCTTCCAGAGAAAGGTTCTTATTCTGATAGGCAAAAGAAATACACTGTGCAATCCAGTTGGACAATGTTCTCTTGGAGACTGGAAGTCCCAAATGAGAAGGATCGAAAGCAACAAAGAGTTGGGAGGACTTTCTATGTTGCTGTGTCCTCTGTAAGTAAAAGGCAGGTGTTCTTTTACAGTCCAAAGTATGAAGATTCCTTTCTGCATTTGAAGCATGAAGCCTTGGAAAAAATACAGGCAGGTAAACGGCCTGGTTTAAATGAAAAGGTGAGACCAGCTTTGGCATAAAGTGTGGATGAGTCCTAAGGACTACCTTATCATGATGGAACCTCATGTAAGGAGGATCAGCAACTAATGCTTGCAATTCACTGATGCGACGTGCTGATGTGATTGCAATGAGAAAGATAACTTTCCAGGAAAGGAATTTCAAGGAGATAGTAGCTAAAGGTTCAAAAGGCGGCTTCATGAGCTGCCCAAGAACCAGATTCAGGTCCCATGCCACTGGAGGTGGCCTAATGGGAGGCTTAGTTAGAAGGCCCCCTCATAAATCTCGCTATGAGAGGATGAGAAGAAATAGGTTGTCCATTTAAAGGCTTTAGAGAAGCTGAAACAGCACTTAAATGGACTCTTACTGAGTTAGTTTTAAGTCCTGCATTAGATAAATGAAGGAGATACTCCAGTAATGATTCCACAGTTATCGCAGAGGGGTGAAGACCCTTTTGCAAACACCATATGGAAAACCTTTTCCACTTGAAAGCATAAGAACATCTTGTGGAAGGTTTCCTGGAAGGACAAAGGACATCCCTTACTTGTTGAGAAAGGTTAAGACCATGAAGGTCTAGGCCAGTGATGGCTAACCTTTTTGAGCCCGAGTGCCCAAACTGCCGCACAAAACCAAAGAATTTCCTCAAAGTGCCAGCACGTCAATTAAACCTTAACAACAAGATTTTAGTATCTAAAAACTCTTTATAAAGTTGCCTGAACTATGTAACATCATTTGTAAAGGTTGGAATCTTTGTATTGTCAGAGAATCAATTTGATTCACAATCCTTTGGTTTTCATTTCAATTTATTGGCAATTTATAATGTTTTAATGATTTCATTCAATTTAATGAATTTAGGAAGAATTTGATTCAGTTACACAATATATTTTAAATGTATTATTCACATAACATGTCAAATGTATCCTGAGTAAAAAAAAGATAAACTTCTTAAAACTGTTAACTGTGTCAGGACTCGGTGTGTATTCCCAAAGAATCTATACATGAAAAAAATTAATGTGATGTTTGTTGTTGCATGCATGCTGATAACTTGTCAAAGAGATATCTTTCTACCTTTTGTGCATTTTTTTTCAGTTGCAATTGCTCCAGCCACTTTCTTCTGGTTTCTTCATGTTTTCTGCTAACTCTCCATCATCTGCTGTCCATTTGTCCTTTCTTCTCTCTTCTAGTTTTTTTTTCCATTCTCTCTCTCTACATCCGCTTTAACATACTAATCTTTCTCCTTTTGCTCTTTCCTCATTCCTATTTCATCCACTCAAATTTTACCCCTCCATCCTCAATCCCCACTTACTCTCCCAATACCCGGCCAATTGTAGATTTTTTATCCCTCCCACACAAAATATTTTTCCCCTCTCCATTTTACTCTCCCAGCCCCATCCCATTCTAATCCTCCCCCAACATCAGCTCCCTTCTAGTTCCAGCCTCACCCAGCATCCATTCCCTTCTAGTCCCTGCATCAGCCCATTTCCAGTCCTAGCCCCCCATCAGCCCATTTCCAGTCCTAGCAACCCCCAACCCAATACCAGTCCTAGCCCCCCCCATCAACCCACTTCCAGTCCTAACCCCATCAACCCATTTCCAGTCAGCCCCCCATAGCCCATTGCCAGTCCTAACCCCCCCATCAGCCCACAGCCCATTACCAGTCCTAACCCCTCCCTATCAGCCCATTTCCAGTCCTAGCCTCCCCCATAGCCCATTATCAGTCCTAACCCCCCCATAGCCCATTACCAGACAGCCCCCATCAGCCAACAGCCCATTACCAGTCTTAACCCCCCCCATAGCCCATTACCAGTTCTAACCCCCCCAACAGCCCACAGCCCATTACCAGTCCTAACCCCATCAACCCACCTCAAGTCCTAACCCCTCCCCATCAGCCCATTTCCTGTCCTAGCCCCCCCATAGCCCATCAGCACTCCTAACCCCCCCCAGCCCCCCCATAGCCCAACAGCACTACTAACCCCCCCCCCCAGGCCCCCCATAGCCCATCAGAACTCCTACCCCCCCCCATAGCCCATCAGCTCTCCTAACCCCCCCAGCCCCCCATAGCCCATCAGCACTCCTAACCCCCCAGCCCATCAGCACTCCTAACCCCCCCCAGCCCCCCCATAGCCCATCAGCACTCCTACCCCCCCCCCAGCCCATCAGCACTCCTAACCCCCCCCCCAGCCCAGCCCAGCCCAGCCCATCAGCAATCCTAACCCGCCCCCCCCAGCCCAGCCCAGCCCAGCCCAGCCGAGGGAATTTTTTTTTTTTTAAAAGCTGTCTTCTCCCGCTGCCGGGGCCGCCGCGGCAGAATCGAGTGTGCCGCGGGGCCCCCCCTACCCAGCACAGCCTGCCCTCCCCCTCTATCTGCTCTCTCGTCGCAGCTCACAGTGACACGCGTCGGCTTTCAGAGCGCGAAGGGATTAGTTTCCCTTTCGCGGCTCTGTTAAGTCCCCGCGGGCTTAACAGAGCAGCGAGGGAGAAACTCTTCCCTCGCTCTCTGAAAGCCGGCGCGTGTCACTGTGAGCTGCGACGAGAGAGCGGATAGAGGGAGAGGGCAGGCTGTGCTGGGCAGGGGGGGCCCCGCGGCACACTCGATTCTGCCACGGCGGCCCCGGCAGCGGGAGAAGACAGCTTTTTTTTTTTTTTTAATTTTACTTGCGGACCTTCCCGCGTGCCAGCTGCAAGGCCTTCGCGTGCCACAGCTGGCACGCGTGCCATAGGTTCGCCATCGCTGGTCTAGGCTCTCAGCAACCAGGCCCTGAGATGCAGAGTGGGGATTGGGATGCCACAACATCCCGTCCTCCTGAGACAGGAGATCTGGAGCAGATCCTAACTCCAGAGATGGAGCTTGAGAGAGATGCAGGAGCAGAGGGTACCACAACTGCCATGGCCAATGTGGCCTTTGTCTCTCTGAAGCTTGAATAGGGTCTTGGGAATTAGGGGAATGGGTGGAAAGGCATATAGGAAGTCCTGACCCCAATGGAGGAGGAAAGCATCGCTGGCCTGAGAACCCTGAGCCGGAATTCTGGAACAGAACCGGGGAAGTTTGGCATTCAACGGACTTGCAAAGAGGTCTATGTCCGGAGTTCCCCAAATTTGAAAATGTTTTGCTACCTGGTCTGCATGGAGAGACCATTTGTGTGGAAGCAGAACTCGACTGAGTCTGTCTGCCCAAGGGTTTTGAATGCCTGGCAGATACAACCCAAGGAGATGAATCTGATGCTCTCTGGAGAGGGCCCATAGTCGCAAAGCTTCATTGCAAAGCGACAGAGAGCCTGTTCCTCCCTGCTTGTTCGGATAGAACATAGCTACTTGATTGTCAGTCTGAATTAGGACTGTCTGGTAGCTGAGCTGGGTATGGAACGCTCGAAGAGCAAGGAAGATTGCTCTGAGTTCTAGGAGATTGATATGTAAGTGGGTCTCCTGTGGAGTCCAGGTGCCTTGGGTAGAGAGATCTTGCAGATGAGCTCCCCAACCCACCTGTGAGGCGTCTGTTGTTAGAGTGACCTGGGGTAGGGGTTGCTGGGAAGGGGACCCCACCGACAGGTTTTGGGTTGACTGCCACCATTGTAGAGACAAAATAAGACGACTTGTGTTTGCTATTTTGTCTGATAGGCAGCCTGATGCCTGAGTCCACTGAGTGGATAGAGTCCATTGGGCTGCTCTCATTGTGATGAGGTAACTAGTACAGAGCCTATGTTATATGTTGAAAAAAGACTTCTTGAAGGGTTTTTTCTTGGCAGGAATGGAGGTTGACTTTGAAAGTCTATCCAGAGCAGAATTTTCTGCATCCATTTGAGTGGCTTTCATTTGCCATTCTTTGCCAAACAGGTTTTCACCTGTACAGGGAAGATTTCCTAAGCCATCTTGGACCCAGGGTTCTAAATCAGAAGCTTGGAGCCAAGCAATTCTGCGAGCAGCTATGGCAATGCCCGAAGCTCTGCTGGCACCTTCAAAGGAGTCAAAGGCTGCCCGGTTGGAAAACTTTGAAATGTCTTGAGTATGCTTAAGCCAAATGAGGAAGTCTTCCCCTTTTATCCTCTGGAAGAAAAGGGAGGAAAGTGTGCAGTTTATCTGCAACTTCTTTTAGAAACATACCCATGTAAAGACTATAGGAGTTGATTCTGGCAATAAGCATACTGGCTTGGAAGATTTTCCTACCAAAAGCATCCAAGGTCCTGCATTCTCTTCCTGGAGGAGCAGAAGAGTGTCTCTTTGTACTCTTTATCCTTTTCATAGCTGACTGCACCACAATGGAATGGTGAGGAAGCTGTGTTTTATGAAACCCAGGACAAGGAGGGACACGATACATAGTGTCCAATCTGCGAGAATGAGGAGAGATAGTGAGAGGAGTCTCCCATAAGTCAATCATGTGTTCATAAAGAATCTCATGAATTGGTAAGGTGACTGCCTCTTTAGGAACCTTAGAATAACCCAAAATATCTAATTTTTTTGCTCTAGGCTCTGATTCAGAGGTTACTGAAATAGAAAGTCCTTTAGCTACTTCTCTTATGAAGTCTTGAAAGGACAAGTCCTCTGGAGGAGACATTCTTCTTTTTGGAGAAGGCGGCTCTTCAGGAAGGGCTATGGATACTTCAGCAGACTCCTCTGATGTATCAGAATCATCAGAGGAATCAAAGTACCATCTGTCAGGGTGCTCTTCTAAAGCTTGGTACGAGTATCGAGCGGTATCGACATCGGGCGTCATTGGTGTCGATTCGGTATCGATGAGCAGCCCTGGACAAGGAACCGCTGCAGTTGGTATCCTGGTCGATGCCGATGCAGTCACTATCGGTACCGGCGCTGGTGCCGGTACCCGAGCCGATACCGACAACGGAGTTTGTTGTGGTATCAGCGGCGTCGCAGCTTGAATAAAGGCATTGATAGCCTGCTGCATGGATAGAACATTCTGATCCATCGATGCCATGAATGCCTGGAATTCGGTACCGGAATGTTGTGCCGGTACCCCAGAGCACTCTAACAGGTGATCGGTCGAGGCCGTGCCATCGATGTCAACCTGTAACCCCATAGGTGGAGCTTTGGAAGCCGGAGTTTCCCACCAGGGTTGTTTTGCCGGTGCAGGATCCTCGAGGGCAAGCCCGGAGGCATCTCGATGCTTAGAGGGAGATCTACCCTTCGAGGACCGGCTGGATTTATGTTTGGTTACCTGAGATCCATGGGAGGAAGCAGCAGCACTGGAAGACGTCGATGCTACTGAAGCTGCATCAGAGGGAAACAGCACATGGAGCTTGGCTGCTCGGTTCTGTAACCCCCGTTTAGACATCAAAGAGCAGGACGGACAATCAGAAATGGAGTGTTCAGGACCCAAACATTTAAGACACCACTCATGGGTGTCGGTAACAGAAATAGTACCGCTGCACTTAGTGCATTTCTTAAACCCGGAGGCTGGTTTCTCCATGAGGAAAAAGTTCTTGTGAGGCCTAAGGCCCAAGAAGAAAAATACACTAAGTGAGGGAAAAATATATATAGTTTTTTGTTTTTGTTTTTTTTAAGAAAAGACCGGCGGTACCGGTCCGGAGTCGGGGGAGGCAGACACGCGACCAAAGAAATAAAATAAAACAAAGAACTTCTTCAGCGGTGACAGGACTCGACCTGCTGGCTCCGCGGCAAAGAAGAACTGAGGAGAGGCGGTTAGGAAAGGCGGGAAGGCAGCGCGCAGGCGCTGTGGGATGCTCCCAAAAGCTTTCCTTTTTTGGGAAGCTGGGGAGCGTTCCCGCGCAGGCTCCGTCGGTACCGACGTACCCATATGTGAAGACTCATTCCTGCTTGTTCCTGGAGATTCTTCTTTCCCTGGTTATGAGTGACAGAGTCAGAGGAATGGTTTCCCTGAGAATATGTAGGCATATAGACACATGTCTCCTGGTATGTGGATGGAGAGATGCCTATAGAACTAGATCCCCCTAGGAATATGGGGAGAGAGAAAGATTCATCTAATAGCAAGAAGGGGATACCTGCTTGAATAGATGCATAGAGAATCTTCTTTCCCTGGTTATGAGTGACAGAGTCAGAGGAATGGTTTCCCTGACAAGAAGAAATCTAGATTCCTTTCAGAAGTCGAGCTCTTGAATAACCAGGATGGCCTACGTGAAAATGCAAAGGATAAGTTCAGTCTGCAGGCAGCAAGTCCAGATCTCTCCAGAACTGCAGTATGGTGATTGGATGGAGGGCGCCAGTGGAATAAGATACCATGGTGGCCTGCCTATAAGGGCAAATGGGTATCAGGCATCCTTGAGCTGCCACTGAAAGAAAACTATCTCTGGCGAGAGTCCAAAGGAGATATGGGCCAAGCCAGGGAATTGGCCATTCTTTAGGTTTTCACATGATGAAAGGCCTGTGTCTTATGTCTCAAAAGAGATTTTAGATGAGTTGGTAAGGGTAGGTAACACCTGCCAGCCATGAGAACATGACTGGGGGAACCCCTCCTAACCATCTAGGGTCATTTGCTAGGCAGAATACTAATGTTCTCTAGCAAGGGCCCATAGTGCAAAGCTACTCTGTAGAGTTGCAGAGAGCATACTGCAGGTTGGTTAGAAGAAAAAACGGACTGTTTAAAGCCAGTGGGCAACTTAACCATTCTGCCAAGGACAAGGGGCAGAGAATAGAAGTTAACCAACCAGTCTGTGAAAATGGGGTTTCCAAACAAGGTTAATAACCTGTTTGGGGTTTAGCACTGAGGCTAGAAGGATTGCTAGTGGAGGGGAAACCCTGGTTGTGTGGTGAACAGAACCAATGGCTTAACCACTAGGAATTGCTGTATCTGCAGCAAGTACCTGGGCAGCGGAAGAAAATTTCTTTTCCCCTCCTTTTTTAGATTGGGAAAAACAAACAACAGACATAGTAGGACTTCCTATTGTCTGATGAGCTGCCCTAATAAAGGGGGAGACAACTCTGGAAGGGAGAATCCCCCTGTGGAGTAGGTAGAGGACCATAGGGGCTTACCGGTGTAAAAGAGCCACTCTTACAAACCGAATGTTGTAGTAAGAGGGAGGTAAGACAGAGTTGAAGAAGACTGACTATGCAGGAAGTCTCTAAAAAGTAAGATGATACCTGCCAGAACAGGGAAAAAACTGTCTTATTGATAGTTGTCACTTCTCTTTACCCCAAAGAGGAAGAGAAACCTGTTAAGTATGGGCATGATCATCATAAAGACTCTTAGAGTAAAAGAAAAGATGTCTCGTGAAGAGAGATCTAGAAAAGGTTAGGATAAAATTAGTGCAGATACTTCAAGTGAAAAGAAGCAGACTGCCACTCTAACCACCAACCAAGAGAGGTAATGATGATCTATTTGAAACCCTGCGACAGCTGGGTTTGCTGACCCTGTTGAGGTTGTGGTTTCTTCAGACCAGGGCGATGTTTCCCCTGTTTGGGAACATCTGTATGATGGGCAGAAGATGGATAAAACTTTCTCCCCCTAGGGGAAGAAAGTTTGGTAGGACATTTCCTACCAACTGGGAAAGAGGAAGGCGTAGAACAGCCTCTGGAAACAGGAATGTCAGTGGTTAACCGAGCAACTTGGAGTAAAGACTCCTTGTTAAAGAGATTTTCTCCAGTGCAAGGAGTATTTCCCAGTCTTTCTTGTGCCCATTTGTCCAAGCCTGAAACCTGGAGCCAGGCTTTACGTCGTGCCCCTATAGCTATAGCAGAAGTTCTGCTAACAGACTCAAAGGAGTCTAGGGAAGCACGAGTAAGGAACCTAGAGATATTTTGAGCATGACTAACCAGTAAGGAATAGTCTGCACTTTTGGGTTCTTGAAGAAGAGGAGTCAAAAACAGTCATTTCTTTGTGACCTCTTCAAGAGATAAACCCATATAGAAAATATATGAGAGAATTCTTGCTGAAAGCATGGATGCCTGGAAGGTTTGGCGTCCAAAGGCATCTAAAGTCTTAGACTCATGACCTGACGGATAAGAAGAGTGCTTTTTAGTACTCTTAACCCGCCTCATTGCTGATTCTATAACAATGGAATGATGAGGAAGTTGAGTCCTTTGAAAACCTGGAGAGGGGGGCACCTGATAGTGAAGATCAGTTGCCCTAGAAGGTGGGGGTACCGTTAAAGGAGCTTCCCACATTCGTAGAAGGAGATCCTGCAAGGAATGATGCAAAGGAAGCATGATGTTCTCCTTTGCTCTCCCAGGAATATACAGGGATTCTGTATTCCCTTGTGAAGGATCCTGTCCAGGTATAGAAATGGCAAGTGATTTTGCCATATCCAGGAGAAAAGCTTGAAAAGAAGAATCCCCAGAGGGAAATCCTTTTGGACAGGCTAGCTCTGTTGAAGAACTAGCATTGGCACCCAGGGATCTATCCAATTTTATAGTAGTATAAAATCCTAAAGGGTGGAGTATGGTATCCTTAGAGGATGGTTGCCGGTACCGTAGAAGGTCGGGACCAGCAACAATCGGTAGCATATTGTCCATGCCAGGAATCGATTCCAGACTCGGTATCGAGGGAAGCGAGCCTGATGAAAGAAGCATGGAAGGTACCCACAACGATGGTAAACAGGATACCGGCACCAACTCCGGTACCGTATCCGATACCGGTGGACCCGCTGGTGAGGGCTCTAATGGTATCGAAAAAACCATCGATGTCGAACCTGGTTCATCGGAACCGTGCCTTCGGTACCGTCTGGTGTCGGTACAGAGGCAAGTCGGTACCCAGTCCTCCAGACTGGAGATCGATTCCAGACTCGGCATCGAAGGAAGCGTGTCTATCGATACACATCTGGAGGGTACCGACGTCGGTACTAGTACCGGTACCGGGATCGATACAGATACTGGAAGGTCAGTCTGCAGGGCATCCAACGGTCCGGTAGGTACCGAGGGCGCCAGACTACGATCCTTGGTGAGGAATGTTTCATCCAACACCATTGCCGATACCGGGGTATCGGTACCGCTCGAAGTGGATGCCAACACCGAGCATGGCTCAGGTATGTTCTGTGAGGGGTGAACCTCAGAAAGAACCTGAAACCCCATACAGGCTTTGGAGGCCGAAGACTCCCACCGGGGTTTTAAAGCCAGTGTATTCTCGAGGGCAAGGCCAGAGGCATCTCTATGCTGTGCATGAGATCTACCACTTGAGGACTGGCTAGTCTTAAAAGACTGTTTTTGGGTTACCTGATCCAGTGTAGAAGAAGAGGTGGTCGGTGCCCTGAAGTTGGATGGGGACCGCATATCGAGGGGAACCCGATGCTGAAGACTTCTTCCCACAATACTATTGCAGGAGGGACACTCCGGAAGAAAATGGTCAGGACCCAAGCAGGATAGACACCAATTATGAGTGTCTAAAATAAGTTTTTTACTGCCACAGTTTGAACATTTCTTAGGAATAGTGGCTGGCGTTTCCATGAGGAAAAAAGGGGTAGGCCTAGAAGGCCGGGAAAACCCCGTCAGGCACTAAGAGGGAAAAAGTTATTCCCTAAGAGGAATAAATTGAAGAGAAAAAGAAAAGAAACACCGGCGGTACCGGTGGCGTCGGGGAAGGCAGCCGCGACCACAAGAAAATGAAAAAATAAAAGAAGAATTTTCTGCGGTGACAGAAGGACGTCCTGTCGGCTCCGCGGAAAAACGAAAACTGAGGAGAGGCAGTTGGGAAAGGCGGGAAGGCAGCATGCAGGCATGTTGGGATGTTTCCAAAAGCGTTCTGATTGGACGCTGGGGAGCGTTCCCGTGCAGACTCAGTCGGTACCGACGTACCCATATGTGAAGACTCATTCCTGCTTGTTCCTGGAGATAGCGTACTACTGTGGATCAGGAACTGGTTAAATGATAGAAAGCAGAGGATAGGGCTAAATGGCCAATTTTCCCAATGGAGAAAGGTGAACAGTGGAGTACCCCAGGGATCTGTGCTGGGTCCGCTGCTTTTTAACATTCATAAATGACCTGGACATGGGAATAACGAGTGAGATTATCAAATTTTCAAATGACACATAACTATTCAAACCCATGAGGATTGTGGAAAATTGCAAGAGGATCTTGATAAATTGGAAGACTGGGCATCCAAATGGCAGATGAAATTTAATATGGACAAGTGCAAAGTTATGCACCTAGGAAAGAATAACCCAAACTATGGTTACACGATGCATGGTTCCACATTAGGAACCACCACCCAGGAAAAAGATTTAGGCGTCATCATGGATAACATGTTAAAACCCTCCACCCAGTGTGCAGCGGTGGCCAAGAGAGCAAATAGAATGCTAGATATCATAAGGAAAGGAATGGAGAATAAAACAAAGGATATTATAATGCTTCTGTATCGTTCCATGGTACAAAAGCGCCTTGAATATTCTGTGCAATTCTAACCGCTGTATCTTAAAAAGGATATAGTGTGATTAGAAAAGGTACAGAGAAAAGCCACCAAAATGGTAAAGGGGATGGAAGGATACCCCTATGAAGAGAGGCTAAAAAGATTAGGACTCTTCAACCTGGAAAAGAGATGGCTGAGGGGAGATATGATAGAGATCTATAAATTAATAAATGGAGTGGAACGAGTAAACGTAGATGGATTGTTTACGCCATCAAAATATAGAAAGACTAGGGGGCATGCAATGAAGCTACAGGGTAATCTATTTAAGACTAATAAGAGAAAATATTTTTTCACTCAACATGTAATCAAACTCTGGAATTTGCTACCGGAGGATGTAGTAAAAGCTGTTAGTGTAGCTGGGTTTAAAAAAAGGTTTGGACAAGTTCCTGGAGGAAAGGTCCATAAACCATTATTAAAGTGGACCCAAAATATCCACTGCTTGCCCCAATACAAGCATTGTGGAACCTGTGTCTTTTAGGGAAACTGCTAGGTACTTGTGACCTAGATTGGCCACTGTTGGAAACAGGATACTGGGCTTGATGGACCTTGGTCTGACCCAGTATGGCATCTCTTATGTGCTTATGTTCTCTCTCACTGTGCTAGAACCTGTTAATGGACAGGAAAACTCTTAATTAGTTTATAGCTCTGACAGAAAAAGCAGAAAGAAAAGTGCTTTTAATTGTAAAGAGATGGTGAGGGAAATACTCCAAATTACTTTGTATTTAGTTAGTTTTGTTATACTCTCTGTATGCTTGCTTCTGTGACATAAGAAATAATAAAGGATCTTTTTGCAAGGAAAATCTGTGAGAATATTGTGCCAGGTACGAGTATAATCTGCATGAGGTCTGGTCTACATGGAGGGGCAGTAAGATCTCCCTGTGTGTCCGTTTGTTCCCCTCTTACACAGGTGGAGTCAGCCCCTTCCTTGGTCTGTACACCATCTGCTGGCAGGGGGACACAACCCACTAGTCTGGACTGGTCTAGCAGGATGTACTTGGAAGGGGACCTTAAATTTCAACAGGATGGAGCACCCTGTCACATAGCAACCAATTGCAAGAAGTTTTTTACCGACAATAACGTGGAATTGTTGTCATGGCCTGGAAACAGTCCTGACCTCAATCCAATTGAAAACCTTTGGTCCAGACTGAAGACGGCTGTGGCATCAAAGCGTACAGGCAACTAAGAGGAACTGGTTCGATATAATCCAAAAGGAGGACCTCAAGAAACTTGTTGAATCAATGCCTAGAAGATACCAAGCTGTCATTGATGCCAAAGGGTTTCCAATACATTACTGACTTTAATGATGCAAAATGGTTCCGATTTAATAATACTCATATACTTCTGATACTGTATCTTCATTTTTTTTGGACAGAATAAGACTTAAATTGATGAATTTTTATTTCAATATAGTTACTAAACCAATATTGTTTACCGTCCTTCCTAAAGCACATAAAACATTTGAACAATCAAGCACATATTGCTAGAAATGAACTAAACGTCAAGGTGTATCCACAATTTTGGCCACTACTGTAGTCCAAGCCTTCTCACTGCTAGAAGCTACAGTATGTACTTATAATCCTGAACAGCTTCTCTTTGCCTTCTTCATTTTCTCTTCACTGTAATATAGGATCTAAAAGCTCACATGATCACCCTTCTTATGTAGATGAACTAAAACAATATTGTATGCCTTTTCTGTCATGCAAATTTATTAGAAATATCTTTTTAATTGCATGATTTATGAGTTTACTGAATTTGCAAACTTTCTGAAGCCAGCTAAATGGTGTTACTTCAATGATTAACATAAGCTATAATCTGAAACACTACACACACGGTTATTTTCCTTTTTATTATTAATTAGTGAAATAATGAGTGTGCAAAAATAAGTTAAATCCAAACAGCCCCAAAAACAAAGGCCATTATATCCACAAAATCTGTTAACTCTTCCTATGCTTCTTTTCCAATAAATGCTAGTGGAGGAATAACCTAGAGTTTAGAGCAGTGGCCTGGTGACCAAGAGACCAGGGTTCAATTCGCACTGGCACTTCTTGTGACTTGGGTTACCCTCCATTGCCTCGGTAGAAAGGTCTGGAAATCTACTTCCAGTCACACCTTGCCAAGAAAATCCAGGGGCTGCTGGGTCGTCAGGAGTCAACATTGACTTGACGGCACATGTTGTATTTGCATCTTTTCAACCACTTAAAACAAAAGTTTTCTGGCATAAAACTCCCCATAATCCACGTTGCTATATCTGCTTGGTGTTTTTTACTCTTTTGTGATATCTTTGCACCAATTGAAATATAAACCTTACGCTAGTGCTTCCCAAAGGTTTATCTAGTATAACTCCATTTTTAAGAATTCATGTGACCCCAGATGATGATGATAAAGCGTAGTTACTCACCTGTAACAGGTGATCTCCGGGAACAGCAGATATTTAAGTCTTCACATATGTGTATCGTCGGTACCAACGAAGCCTGCACGGGAATGCTCCCCAGCGTCCAATAGGAAAGCTTTTGGGAGCATCCCACAGCGCCTGCATGCTGCCTTCCCGCCTTTCCAACTGTCCCTCTCCAATTGAGTTTATAGCTGAGACAAGAGAGAGAGAGAGAGAGGGAGGAAGAGAGAGAGATATACAACTCCTAGGGGAGGTGGGCGGGTTGTGAAGACTAAATTCCTGCTGTTTCCGGAGATCACCTGTTACAGGTGAGTAACTACACTAACTCCAGGAACAAGCAGGAATGTAGTCTTCACATATGGGGACTCCCTAGCTGCAGATGCCAGGGAGATAGCCCCAGGAAGTTGTCATCCCTTGCGAAAGGGCCCCACTCCCCCCATGGATCTCTGACATCCTACCAGGGACGGTGGGTAGGAGTTGATTAAGTCTGAAACAGGTGTTGAAGAACAGCCTGGCCAAACAAGACATCCCGGCAGGAGTCCTTGTCTAAGCAGTAGTGGGCTGTGAAGGTATGTACCAAAGCCCAAGTAGCTGCTCGACAGATGTCGTTGATAGACACAGAGTGAAGATGAGCCATTGAGGCTGCCATAGCTCTCAAATTGTGAGTGGTGACATGGCCTTCAAGAAGGTTCTTTCTCTCATAAGCAAAGGATATGCACTTTGCAATCCAGTTGGACAGTGTTCTTTTGTAAACTGGAAGTCCAAATGACTAGGATCAAAATCAACAAAGAGTTGAGAAGATTTCCTATGTTGCTGTGTCCTTTGCAAGTAAAAGGCCAAAGCTCTTTTACGGTCCAAGATATGAAGGTTCCTTTCTGCACTGGAGGCATGAGGCCTTGGAAAGAATACAGGAAGGTAAACTGCTTGGTTTAAATGGAAAGGCGAAACCACCTTTGGGATAAAGTGTGGATGAGTCCTAAGAACTACCTTATCATGGTGGAACCTTGTATAAGGAGGATCAGCCACTAAAGCTTGCAATTCACTGATGCGACGTGCTGATGTGATTGCAATGAGGAAGATGACTTTCCAGGAAAGGAATTTCAAAGATATAGTGGCTAATGGCTCAAAGGGCGGTTTCATGAGCTGCCCGAGCACCAGATTTAAGTCCCATGCCACCGGTGGTGGCTTAATGTGAGGCTTTGTTAAAAGAAGGCCTCTCATAAATCTCACTATGAGAGGATGAGAGGAAATAGATTGTCCACCTAGAGGCTTGCAAGAAGCTGCAATAGCACTAAGATGGACTCTTATTGAATTTGTCTTGAGACCCGCATTTGACAAATGAAGGAGATACTCCAATATCGATTCCAGAGGTATCGCAAGAAGGTTAAGACTCTTCTGCGAGCACCATGTGGTAAACCTTTTTCACTTAAAGGCATATGGGTGTCTTCTGGAGGGTTTCCTAGAAGCATGAATATATCCTTTACCTGTTGGGAAAGGTTAAGATTCTGAAGTTCTAGGCTTTCAGCAACCAGGCCCTGAGATGCAAGAGACTGGGGATTGGGATGCCACAGCATCCCGTCCTCTTGAGAAAGAAGATCTGGAGCGGATCCCAACTCCAGAGGCGGAGCTTGAGAGAGATGTAGGAGTAGAGGGTACCACGTTTGCCGTGGTCAATGTGGAGCTATGAGGATCATATGACCTCTGTCTCTCTGAAGCTTGAATAGGGTTTTGGGAATGAGGGGGATGGGTGGGAAGGCATATAGGAAGTCCTGACCCCAGTGGAGGAGGAAGGCGTCCCTTGCCTGACAACATCAAGCCGGAATTCTGGAACAGAACTGGGGAAGTTCGGCATTCAGCGGACTTGCAAATAGGTCTATGTCCGGGATTCCCCAAATCTGAAATATTTGGGCAACCCGGTCTGCATGGAGAGACCATTCGTGTGGAAGCAGAACTCGACTGAGTTTGTCTGCCTAAGAGTTTTGAATGCTGGAAGATATACCGCAAGGAGATGAATCTGATGCTCTCTGGCGAGGGCCCATAGTCGCACAGCTTCATTGCATAGCGACAGAGAGCCTGTTCCGCCCTGCTTGTTCACATAGAACATGGCTACCTGATTGTCCATTTGAACTAGGATTGTCTTGTAGCTGAGGTGGGCATGAAATACTCGTGGCTGATGTGAAGACAGGCCTCCTGTGGAGTCCAGGTACCCTGGGTAGAGAGATCGTGCAGGTGTGCTCCCCATCCCACCTGTGAAGCATCTGTTGTTAGGGTGGCTTGGGATACGGGTTGCTGGAAAGGAGACCACACCAGAAGGTTTCTGGGTGATTGCCACCATTGGAGGGACGAAATAAGACGGACTGAGTTGGTTATTTTGTCCGACAGGCAACCTGAGGCCTGTTTCCAATGAGTGGATAAAGTCCACTGGGCAGCTCGCATATGGAGGAGAGCATAAGGAACCACATGCACGGTGGATGCCATGTGGCCTAGCAATTGCAGCATTTCCTGAGCAGTGAGACAAGGCTTGAGCACTGCTTGGGAAGCTAGTTGTACTATGCAAAGACAGCGGGGCTGCAGAATGAAAGCCCTTGTCTATCTGGTATCCAGATGAGCTCCTATGAACTCTAGGGACTGAGTGGGAGCATAATGTAGTGTTTAAGTCTTTTAAATACACCTTTCTATCAACTTGGCTTGATACAATTAGCCTTTCAAGTTTTTATACAATACAACATAACATTTCTTTAGTTACATAGTACTTTGCAGTGGCTACCTCATGACGATTCTACGTTTAAAGCATAACATGTAGGTTGCACTCCACGGTTCTTGTGGCACAAGTGTATGCTTGACACCCTAACCTTATGCAAATACGTCATAGGAGTAACTACATCCTCTTACGCTTAGTATTTAAAGTCCCAAGTTAGCTCGTCACTTCCTTAGAAGCTTTGACCACATTTTTCCTGTTTTGCGGTTTCGCTACGATTGAGGTAAGCCTTTGCAGCGATGTATCAGTTGACTCACTGGATTAATTACATATTTTTGTTTGACTTCTACCGCAAAGTTTGTACTGTGCTTGCCAGATTTGGTTTTTTCGCTCACACAGTATGTTTAGATGTGGAGGTTCTAACGCGAGTTCCTAAAGCTGGTTTATATCTTGCATCTTCAGTAGGTGCACGGTGGTTTGCACTTGACTGTAGTAGAGCCACATTATTATTATATATATATCAGTGAGTTTTATTTTTTGTTTTTATATTATACATTCTGGATTGTTTTTCACTATTTGAAATAATATGCAAATATTTTGGCGCGCATTCTTAGCGTTTTTTCAAATGTCTTCCCCTAATTATTTCTTTTGCAATATCTCATTCCCATGTAATCACAGTTCTACTGGCATCCTGTCTCGATCTCATGCACAATCCTCTTTTCATTATTTTATGAAAATGTATCAATATTTTAGTACAATTAGTTCACATTAAATTTTAAACGTATATTTCTGCACGTATTCTTTACACAAGTAAGTTTCAGGAGGATCTCTGCTACTGGATTCAGGAACACTTTAGAAACGTATGGACAATTTTTATTTACAATAAGATCAGTATGTTTTATTCATCTTATAGTCTGTCACTACATTATTAACAAAAGTTTGTTTTTAATACACAGCGTTGATTCATCACGATTGATCAAGTGCAGGTATTATTCTTAAGTAATATATGGTTTTTAAACATAGTCTATAACTTTGGTGTCTTAGACATAAGTTTATTATTGCAAAAAATTTTTTTTTCAGATTTCCTTTATTTCATCCTCAAAGGTTGTTCTTTGTTTTCATGTATAATATTCATTATTATCATTTTTATCATTACATTTTATTATCATTATCATTATTATTATTGTCATTAGTATTTTTCCTCAATTTTACATTTGTGTTTATCCATTGTTTTTTAATGTCAGCATTACAATAGGTATCAGTTCATAGGCAAAATTGAACCCTCTCTCCAGCAGTGCCTTGTGAGTACTTCTCATACACTATCTTCATTAGTTTTTTTAAATAGTGTCCACCATCTGCCCTGTGTTTTTAGTTTTTTAGTTTGTGGTTTATTGATCCATGGTGATTTTATGATTTTATTTAATTTATTCATCATTATTTATATTGTTTTATATTTATATATTTACATTATGTAATTATTTGTTGTTTTTATTTCTTGTTTAAGGTTTTATTCTATTAGTATAATTATTTTATCTATATTTTATGTTCATAATATGGTATTTGTATTGATGTTTAATATATGTTGCATGCCTGGTTTGCCTTAGTTTTATTTTAATGTGTTTATCTACGTTTATTGTTATTTTTACATATATTGTTTGTTTTTTAAGTGTATCCCCCTGAGGAAGGCTTCGGCCGTAACGCGTAGGGGACCACCAATAAAGGCACCTGTGTTCATCCAATCTCTTGCCTCACTGTTTCCGGAGAGCATAAGGAACCACATGCACGGTGGATGCCATGTGGCCTAGCAATTGCAGCATTTCCTGAGCAGTGAGACAAGGCTTGAGCACTACTTGGGAAGCTAGTTGTACTATGCAAAGACAGCGGGGCTGCAGAATGAAAGCCCTTGTCTATCTGGTATCCAGATGAGCTCCTATGAACTCTAGGGACTGAGTGGGAGCAAGATTGGATTTTGGGAGGTTTATGACCAGTCCCAAATACTGAAGGATTCGTATTGTGTGAGATAGAGCAGAGCTGGCTTCTGGCACTGTAGGGGTTCGAATGAGCCAGTCGTCCAAATAAGGGAAGACGAATATTCCCAGAGTGCGGAGAAATGCTGCTACCACAGCCATGCATTTTGTGAACACTCTTGGCGCAGATGCCAGGCCAAAGGGAAGATCCTTGTATTGGTAGTGCTTTCCTTGAAACAGGAATCGGAGGAATCTCATGTGATTTGGATGGATGAGAATATGAGTATACGCATCCTTGAGATCTAGAGAACAAAGCCAATCCTGACTTTGAAGGTATGGCAGCAGAGTTCCTAGAGAGACCATTTTGAACTTCTCTCGGAACAGATATTTGTTTAATTCTCTGAGGTCTAAAATGGGTCTGGGTCCTCCTGCTTTCTTTTGAATAAGGAAATAGGGGGAGTAGAACCCTATACCCTGATGGGGAATGGGTACTTCCTCTATTGCTCCTTGAGCAAAGAGCATTGTGACTTCTTGACCTAACAGATTGTCGAAAGAGGTCTGAGAATTGAACTCTCTTATAATTGCAGGAGGGGGAAAGCTGTGAAAATGAAGCTTGTACCCCTCTCGTATAATGGACAGAGTCCAATTTTCTGCTGTTACTTGGTGCCATCTGTGGGCAAAATGACATAACCTGCCTGGGATGGTTAAGGGTTCTGGACCTTCAGGGGCAGGAAGGCGAAGTTCTCTAGAAAGGAGTCAAAGCCCCTGAGGAGGCTGAGCCTTCTGAGCTGGCTGAGGTTTTGCAGCTTTTGGCTTCTTTTGTTGTCTAGGTTGTTGCTGCTGTCCCTCTTGGGCAGTCTGACCTGGACAGTGTCCCTGTTGGGTATAGGAAGGATAAAACTTATTTTTCTTATTGAAAAATGGTTTCTTAGAGGATCTTTTCTTTGAAGGATTGGCTGTAGATTTGGACAATCTATCCAGTGTGATATTGTCAGCATCTATTTTGTTAGCCTTCTCCTGCCAATTCTTGCCAAAGAGATTTTCTCCTGTGCAAGGAATGTTTCCTAATTTATCCTGTACCCAAATTTCCAAGTCAGATGCCTGAAGCCAGGCGATCCGATGTGCACCAATGGCAATAGCAGAGGTTCTGCTTATGCACTCAAAACAGTCAAAGGCTGCACGATTAACAAACTTGGAAACATCCTGAGCATGTTTGACAAGAGTGGGATAGTCTTGTCTTTTGTCATCAGGAAGAACGGGGCTCATAAGCTCAAGTCTCCTGTAACCCCTTTAAGGAACATTCCCATATACAAGATATAGGAACTGATCCTAGCTGAGAGCATGGAAGCTTGGAAGCATCGACGCCCAAAGGCATCGAGAGTCCTGCATTCACGACCTGGAGGATTGGATGAATGTCTCTTTGCACTTTTCATCCTTCTCATGGCTAATTCCACCACCATTGAATGGTGTGGTAATTGAGTTTTTTGAAAGCCAGGACAAGGTGGAACTCAATACATGGTATCGAGTCTTCAAGAAAGAGTAGTTACTCACCTGTAACAGGTGTTCTCCAGGAGCAGCAGGAATCGGTCCTCACATATGGGTGTCATCGGCGCTGATGAAGCCCCAGCGGAGCATTTCCCCAGCTTTCTATGAAAGTCTTTGGGAATACAGGCACGCATGCGCGGTTCCCTTCCCGCCTAAAGGTGCCATCTTACCTCAGTCAAATGACATAGCTAAGAACAGCACACAAAAATGAAAAAATGAACTATGTACAACTGCAACTCCAAGGGGAGGAGGGAGGGTTGTGAGGACTGATTCCTGCTGCTCCTGGAGAACACCTGTTACAGGTGAGTAACTACTCTTTCTCCAGGACCAAGCAGGAAGTCAGTCCTCACTTATGGGTGACTCCCCAGCTCTGGGCTACCGAGGAACCCAGGCTGAACAAGAGGACTCCCTCTAGTCCCAGCTGCAAAGAAAGGCTTTCCAAGGACACAACCTCCACCGGTAGCCCAACAGAGGGCAGGAGTTGCCTAAACCTCAAAGAGATTCCGGAGTACTGCTTGGCCAAAAGCACTGTCCCTACGGGACTCCCTCTCCAGGCAGTAATGGGCCGCAAAAGTCTGGCTTGAAGACCAAGTTGCAGCCCTGCAGATGTCTACCAAGGGCACAGAGCGGAGATGAGCCACTGAGGCAGCCATTGCCCTGACACGATGGGCTGTGACCCTACCCTGCAAAGGAAGGTCAGCCGCCTTGTAAGCCCAGGTGATACAGTCAGCCACCCAGATGGACAAGGTACGCTTGGACACAGCCAACCCCAACATATTGGGGTCAAAGGATACGAAGAGCTGAGTAGCCCTTCTATGCCCCTGCGTACGGTCAAGGTAGAAGGATAAGGCCCTCCTACAGTCCAGGGAAGAATGTTGGAAGGACCACCTCCTGATTGAGGTGGAAAGAGGAGACAACCTTTGGGAGGAACTTTGGGTGAGTCCTGAGGACTACCCTGTTCCTATAAATCCTGGTGTAAGGCCTGTCACAGACCAGGGCCTGAAGCTCACTTACTCGCCTAGCCGAGGTAAGGACTATCAGGAAGAGTGTCTTCCAGGAGAGGAAGCGTAGTGGACAAGTAGCCAACGGCTCAAAAGGAGGGCGAGTCAGTTGCTGCAAGACCACATTCAGCTCCCACTCAGGGGCAGGATGACGGATGGGAGGCTTGAGCAAAAGCAAGCCCCTGAGAAAGCGGGACACCAAGGAGTGACCAGATAGAGAGTGTCTCTCTACCAATGAGTGGTGAGCTGCTAGAGCTGAGAAGTGGACTCAAACAGAATTGGACTTAAGTCCCTGCTTGGATAAGTGCAGTAAGTACTGAAGAACTACTGGCACAGTACAGGAGAAAGGATCCTCTGTACGTAGGTGACACCACACAGAAAACCTCTTCCATTTGAGAGCATAGATTTTCCTAGTGGACTGTTTCCTAGAGGCTAGGACAACCTCCTCAACTTCCTGAGGTAGGCCCCAGGGAGCCAAAACTACCCTTGCAGCCTCCAGGCCATCAAATTGAGAGACTTGAGATTGGGGTGCAGAAGGGAACCCTGGTCCTGTGTGAGAAGGTCGGGTTGCAACCCCAGAGGGGGTGGAGGATCCACCGCCAGTTGAAGCAGAAGAGGAAACCAAGGCTGTCTCGGCCACCTGGGAGCTACCAGCAGGACCGAGGCCTTGTCCTGGAGAATCTTGAATAGGGTTCGGGCCACCATGGGCGTGGGAGGAAACGCACAGAGGAGGCCCTGAGACCAAGATATCAGAAAAGCATCTGCTGCTGTCCGCAGAGGATGTGGTTGCCTGGAGCAGAACTTTGGCAGTTGCTTGTTGATGGGGCTGGCAAAGAGATCCATCAAAGGGAGACCCCATCTCAGGAAGATCTTCTGAACTACTGAAGGATGCAGCTGCCACTCATGGGGCTGCAGTATCCTGCTCAATCTGTCTGCCAGGTAGTTGTCCTGGCCAGGATGGTACACAGCCCTGAGGAGCATGTTGTGCTTGAGGGCAAAAGAACAAAGGTCCTGAGCTTCCCGACAAAGGATCCTGGACCCAGTTCCGCCCTGTTTGTTCACAGAAAACATGGCGACTTGGTTGTCCGCCTGAATCAGGACAGACGGTTGAGCCAGGGTAGGAGTGAAAGCTTTGAGTGCTAGTCGAATAGCTCTGAGTTCGAGGAGATTGATCTGCTGTGCAGCTTCCCAGGGAGACCAGAGGCCCTGGGTGCACTTGCCCAGACAATGCGCACCCCAGCCTTGCAGGGAGGCAACTGTTGTTAGCATCACTGTGTAACCTGGAATCTGAAAGGGTACCCCTTTCAGCAGATTGGGTGGGTGTAGCCACCAGTTGAGGGAGTGCAGAAATGGTCTGGACACCCTTATCCTGTGTCTCTGAGGCTGTCTGTGGCCTGTGACCACTGAGACCGAAGGCACCACTGTGCAGGCCTCATATGGAGCCTGACATTGGGGGTCACATGTACTGTCGAAGCCATGTGGCCTAGAAGCCGCAGGCAGAGTCTGGCGGAGACCAGGAACCTGCTGAGAAACTGACTTGCCAAGGCCATTAACCTTCGGGCTCTGTTTTCTGGCAAGAATGCCTTTGCCAGGAGAGAGTCCAACCTTGCCCCTATGAACTGCAAGTTCTGGGAAGGGATCAAAGTGGACTTTGCGAAGTTTATGACAAACCCCAGGCATTGTAGAAGAGCAATGGTCCTGAGGGTGGCTTGATTGGCCTCCTGACCTGTCTGACCCCTGATGAGCCAGTCGTCCAGATAGAGGAAGACAAAAATGCCCTGATTTCTCAGGTAGGCCGCCACCACTGCTAAGCACTTTGTAAAGACTCTGGGGGCGGAGATGAGGCCGAAAGGCAGCACTCTGTACTGATAATGGTTTCCTCCCACGATGAACCTTAGGTACTTTCTGTGGTCTGGATGAATGAGGATGTGAGTGTATGCTTCCTTTAGATCTAAGGAGCATAGCCAATCTCCCTGCTGGAGGTAGGGCAGAAGGGTTCCAAGAGTAAGCATCTTGAATTTTTCTTTCACTAGGAACTTGTTGAGGTTCCTGAGGTCCAGAATGGGACGAAGGCCACCGGTCCTTTTGGGCACCAGGAAATACCTGGAGTAGAATCCGTGACCGTGCAAGTGGGGAGGCACAGGCTCCACCGCCCTGTCCACCAACAGACCTTGAAGCTCCTGATGGAGAAGGTCTGTGTGCAGAGAAGGCCTTGGAGGCTCCCCTGGAAAATATGGGGGTGCAGTTGGTGGAAATGGAGGGCATATCCCTTGTGGATTATCTCCAGCACCCAACTGTCCACAGTGATAAGTGGCCACTGGTGGGCAAAGAGGGCGAGACGACCTCCTGTGCAGGTGTGGGAGAGCAGTGGAGGAGAGGCTATGCTCAAGGAGTCAAAAGTCCCCACCCTGCTGAGAGGTAGCAGGGGCCTGAGGCTTGGGGGTCCTCTGCCTACGGGGCCCATTACCCTGGCCCTTGGCTTGCTGACCCTGGGGGGCTGCTTGGGCAGCCTGATATTGTGGGTACTGTTTGTAGGCAGTGCCCTTCCTCGGGTAAAAGGGCTTTTTACCCGAGCCCTTCTTTTTATGAGAAGGGGCAGAGGTCTTCCTCGACAGCCTTGTCCGGGTGAGGTGCTCGGTCTCCAGCTGAGTGGCATTCTCAGTCATGGGCTGGCCAAAAAGGTTTTCACCTCGGCAAGGGACATCGACCAACTTGTCCTGAACCCATGGCTCGAGGTCAGACGACTGCAGCCATGCCTGGTGTCAAGCCGTGATGCCGGCTGCCGCAACTCGGGCCGAAGCCATCGTAGGCGGCGCGGGACATGAACTTCGAGCAGTCCCGAATCCCCGAGGACAAGGACTTAAATCTCTGCAAGGGTTCCCCGGAGAGACCAGCAGAGAATCCGGCCAACTCCTTGGCCAGATCCCACAAGTACATGCCCATGTACAGCTGGTAAGACTGGACACGGTAAGCAAGCATTGAGCCCTGAAAACACTTTCTACCGACGCCATCTAGGTTTCGGGCCTCCCTCCCAGGAGGCACCGCAAAGTGCATCTTCTGACTCTTCAGACGATGCATGGCCGATTCCACAACCATGGAATGGCGTGGTAGCTGTGCCTTCTGAAAACCAGGGCTCTTACGGAGCTGATAGATGGAATCGACTCGCTTGCTAAGAACTGGCACCAAGGCCGGTGCCTCCCACATACGGAAGAGGAGCCGTTCCAGCATCGGAGGAACCGGGACAGTAAAGGCCTCCTTCGGAGGAGAAGTCCAACAAGGGAAGCACGAACCCACGTGCAAACAGACACCCAGTAAAAAAATGTGGATTGCAATGAAGGAACATATAAAATGTAACCTTTATTGAAACTTATTGTTATTCCTCTTCAGCCACTGGCCCGACACAGGCCGTGTTTCGTGAAAGCCTTCTTCAGGGGCTTGAATGGCTAAAATGTGTCATATAAAACAAATTATATCATACAAAATAAAAAAATAAAAATAATATTGACACAGATATTAAAAGAACAAAGCAAACTAAAAACATTAGACCTAAAGAATTGTATACAGATAAGATAACATATATAAATAAATATGCATTAAAAATCGGAGCTTGATGAATGTATAAAAGTTACCACACATAAATATAAACTTATTACATAATAAAATATAAATAAATATATAATGTAATAACCAATAAAAACAAATGAAACAATAAATAAATAAATGTGAACAATTACGTAATAAATATATATAAAATAATAAACAAATTATTAAAATAATATAAACCAATGTGTGTCATCAATAAAAGACAAGTGTAATAAATAGAAAACAATAAAAGTGAACTAAAAACGCAAAGGATGTGATAAACATACCTGAATCTGATGATGTTAATAACTGAATTATATCATGTAATATCAAATAGGATGATAAACCTAAGATAAATAACAACGAAACTTTGAAAAAACATTCAATACTCGACAAAACAAATGAGGGATGAGGACCAAAAATTGGGGTTAAAAATATGTATGTATATGTTTAAAAATATCATCCAAAAATAAAAGATAAAATATCATAATGTAAATTTTTTTTTTTTAAAACTATATAGTGCCATATGGTGTAAGTTGTAGAACTAAAGGTGATAGAAAAATGGAATACTACCTGTGTAAGAGCACACGTAACCAATATAAATACTTTAATGACACCTGAGCCTGTGAAGAGAGTTAATAATAAAACATTTTATATTTTTGAATGATTTTAAAACATGTGAGTATCTCACTATTCTCTTGGGAAAATATCCCTATCCTACACATACCAACCATACAAATGAATCCATTCATAAAAAGAAAAACTGAGTAAGAATAAAATTTTATATAGACTCCAAAATTCTTACAAATACCTGGTTGATGGAAAAACTTAACCCCCACTTTATACAACTGATTAAGATCTAGAACTAGAGAAATAACTTTCAATTTAATCGTGGACACCAAACATAGTGGGATATAATAAAAATCAAATAATTGCATTCAGATAGCAATAGTAGATTTGACCTGAATCAATTAATGAAGAATATATGTAACATCATAGACATCATATGTAAAAAGATGAGAAACTACAAACTCCAAGCCTATTTAATTGCTGAATAGAAGGGTAGGTGTCACCACTATATGTAAGAAGGAGCCATCAAAATAGTGCACCAAAAGAAAGATGTGCCGAAGTGAATGAAAAGTTTTATAATTGTGCCAGTACGTGTCAAAAAATGAAATCCATAAACAACCATAGAAAACAAAAATAGAAAACAAAAAGGGGAGAAAAAAGGGGGGGAGGGGGGAAAAAGGGGAGGGGGGAGGGGGGAGATGCGCCCAAAAGCTTTCCTATTGGACGCTGGGGAGCGTTACCGCGCAGGCTCCGTCGGTACCGACGATACCCATATGCAAAGACTAAATTCCTGCTTGTTCCTGGAGATAAACACTTGCACTCCCCTCCTTTTTCCCCCCAGTGATGGCAATAGGTGCAGTAGTCAGCATAGGGCTCTGTGTGCGAGGGTCACTCAGAGTCCAGTACTTTACCATGGGGTTTCCAGCTTAATAGGAAGCCCACACCGGAGGAGGGGACAGAGCCTGTGAACACTCACTGACTCATAGGCTCCACGGTGACTGCCACTACAGGGTATAGGTCACAGTGGATGTGACCCCATTCACTGATCGTATGACTCCACTTGGGGTTTTGATCCACAGTATGTGAAACATTGCCTCACACAGTACTGCAAAACTCTACCAAATAAAAAGCCATTTTGAACAGTTTTGCTCCTGCGGTGGTGGTGACAACAATTGAATTGGTATGTGTGTATTTATTTTTAGAATTAGGTTTGGTTAAGTCAAATTTTCAGCCAATGTTTACCACAATTGCTAATGCTTTATAGTTTGTTGATGAATGTCTTTTATAATGTTTTCAATTTTTTTTTTTTTTTATGATTTAGTTTGTATTTAAGAAACAATTTAAAACAAAGGGAAGAAAGTATTTTTTCACTCAACAATGAAGCTGTGGAATTTTTTGGCAAAGCATCTAGCATAGCTGGGTTTAAAGGTAGTTTGGACAAATTCCTAGAGAAGGCTATACAGATTTGATTTAGTTCATGTCTTTCTCGAAGCTCAAGGTGCATTACATTCAAGAAGCCCATCAATAATTACTACCCAGAACGCTACTACTCTTCCCTGGGAGAGAGCTGCAAGAAATAGACCTACTTTATTGAGATTTGTTAGGTATTTTCTAGTGATCCAGACTGGCTGCTGTTGAAAACAGGATGCTGGGTTTGATGGATTTTGGTCTTATCCTGCATGGCATATGGTATGTTCTTATACACTTGGAATGTTAGAATATAAGTGTGCACTAAAAGCACAGTTACTTACCTGTAACAGGTGATCTCTGGGAAAAGCAGGAATAAGTCTTCACATATGGGTATCGTCGGTACCGACAGAGCCTGCGCAGGAACGCTCCCCAGCGTCCAATAGGAAAGCTTTTGGGAGCATTCCACAGCGCCTGCGTGCTGCCTTCCCGCCTTTCCCAATCGCCTCTCTCTAGTTCGAGTTTTAAAGCTGAGACAAAGAGAGAGAGAGGAAAGGAAAGATAGATAGAGAGATACAACTCCTAGGGGAGGTGGGTGGGTTGTGAAGACTTATTCCTGCTGTTCCCAAAGATCACCTGTTACAGGTAAGTAACTGTGCTATCTCTAGGAACAAGCAGGAATGAGTCTTCACATATGGGGACTCCCTAGCTAAAGATGCCATGGAGAGACCCCAGAGTTGTGTGTCCTTGAAAAGGGCTCTACCTCCCCCCATGGATCTCTGGCATCCAACCAGGGTAGGTGGGTAGGAGTTGATTAGGAATGGAACAGGTGTTTGAGAACAGCCTGACCAAACGAGGCATCCCGGCGGGAGTCCTTGTCCAAACAGTAATGGGCTGTGAAGGTATGAACTGAGGCCCAGGTGGCCGCTCGACAGATTCGGTCGATGGACACAGAGTTTAGATGAGCCATTGAGGCTGCCATGGCCCTCACATTGTGAGCTGTGACATGGCCTTCCAGAGAAAAGTTCCTACTCTGGTAGGCGAAAGAAATACACTGAGCAATCCAGTTGGACAGTGTTCTCTTAGAAACTGGAAGTCCTAAATGGGAAGGATCAAAAGCAACAAAGAGTTGAGAAGACTTTCTATGTTGCTGTGTTCTTTGTAAGTAAAAGGCGAGAGCTCTTTTACAATCCAAAGTATGAAGATTCCTCTCTGCACTTGATGCATGAGGTCCTGGAAAAAAGACAGGTAAGTATAACTCTTGGTTCAGATGAAAAGGCGAGACCACTTTGGGCATAAAGTGTGGATTGCTCCTGAGGACTACCTTATCATGATGGAACCTTGTATAAGGAGGATTAGCCACCAAGGCTTGCAACTCACTGATGCGACGTGCTGAGGTGACTGCAATGAGAAAGATAACCTTCCAAGAAAGAAATTTCAAGGAGATGGTGGATAAAGGTTCAAAGGGTGGCTTCATAAGCTGGCCAAGAACCAGATTTAAGTCCCATGCCACTGGAGGTGGTCTAATGGGAGGTTTAGTTAAAAGAAGGCCTCTCATGAATATTGCTATAAGAGGATGAGAGGAAACAGGCTGTCCATTGAGAGGCTTGAGGGATGCTGCAATAGCACTCAAATGGACTCTTACTGAATTTGTTTTGAGGCCTGCATGTGAAAGATGCAGACGATACTCTAGTAAAGAATTCAAAGGTATTGCTAGAGGGTTAAGACCCTTCTCTGAACACCAAATGGTAAATCTTTTCCATTTGAAAGCATAGGAACGTCTAGTGGAAGGCTTTCTAGAAGCATGAGTAATATCTCTAACTTGCTGAGAGAGATGGAAAACTTGAAGGTCTAGGCCTTCAGCAACCAGGCCCTGAGATGGAGAGACTGGGGGTTTGGGTGCCACAACGTTCTGTCTTCCTGGGAGAGAAGATCTGGAGCAGAGCCCAACTCCAGGGATGGAGCTTGAGAGAGATGCAGAAGTAGAGGGTACCACACTTGGCGTGGCCAATGTGGTGCTATGAGGATCATAGAACCTCGGTCTCTCTGAAGCTTGAACAGTGTTTTGGGAATTAGGGGAATGGGCGGAAAGGCATAAAGGAAGTCTTGACCCCAGTGAAGGAGGAAGGCATCCTTGGCCTGAACTCCCTGACACGGAATCCTGGAACAGAACAGGGGAAGTTTGGCATTCCACGGACTTGCAAATAGGTCTATGTCCGGGGTTCCCCAAATTCGAAAAATCCTGGCTATCTGGTCCCTGTGGAAGGACCATTCGTGTGGAATCAGAACTCGACTGAGTCTGTCTGCCCAAAAGTTTTGAACGCCTGGAAGATATACTGCCATTAGATGAATCTGATGCTCTCTGGTGAAGGCCCACAGTCGCAAAGCTTCGTTGCAAAGCGACAGAGAGCCAGTCCCTCCCTGCTTGTTTACATAGAACATGGATACTTGATTGTCCGTGTGGATGAGGACTGTCCTGTAGCTGAGTAGGGAGTGGAACACTCTGAGAGCTAAGAAAATTGCTCTGAGTTCCAAGAGATTTATGTGTAGTGAAGTCTCCTGTGGAGACCAGATGCCCTGGGTGGAGAGATCTTGCAGATGAGCTCCCCAACCCATTGGAGAGGCATCTGTTGTAAGGGTTGCTTGGGGAAGTGACTGTTGAAAAGGGGACCCCAGCAACAGCTTTTGAGAGGACTTCCACCACTGGAAAGACCAAAAAAGGCGACTGGAGTTTGCTATTTTGTCTGACAGGCAACCTGATGCCCGAGTCCATTGGGTGGACAAAGTCCATTGAGCTGCCCTCATGTGAAGGCGAGCATATGGAACCACATGCACAGTGGATGCCATGTGGCCTAAGAGTTGCAACATTTCTGAGCAGTTAAAAGGGGCTTTAACTGTATTTGGGAGGCTAACTGCACCAAGCGTAGGCAACGGGCCTGAGGAAGATAGGCCCTTGAAGTTGTGGTATCCAACAAAGCCCCTATAAACTCGAGGGACTGAGTAGGGGTGAGACTGGATTTTGGGATGTTTATTACTAGTCCCAAATACTAAAGGACACGCATTGTGCATGTTAGACAAGTCTTGGCCTCTGCTTGAGATGGAGCTCAAATGAGCCAGTCGTCCAGGTATGGGAAGACGAATATTCCTAGAGTGCGTAGAAATGCAGCTACTACTGCCATGCATTTTGTGAACACCCTTGGTGCAGAGGCCAGACCAAAAGGAAGCACCCTGTACTGGTAGTGCTTTCCTTGAAAAAGGAACCTTCTGTGAGTTGGATGGATGAGGACATGGGTGTACGCATCCTTGAGATCTAGAGAACAAAGCCAGTCCTGACTCTGAAGGTATGGAAGCACAGCACTGAGAGAAATCATCTTGAATTTCTCCTTGAATAGAAATTTGTTAAATTCTCTGAGATCTAAGATGGGTCTGTAGCCCCCTGTCTTCTTTGGAATAAGAAAATAAGGGGAGTAGAACACTGTGCCTTGTTGAAGAAGAGGTACTTCTTCTATTGCCCCTTGGGCAAGAAGGATGGCAATCTCCTGACCTAGAAGGTTGAGGAGAGATGTTGGAGAATTGAACTGTTTCACCATGGTGTGAGGGGGAAGGCTTAAGAAATGAAGCTTGTACCCTTCCCTTATGATGAAGAGTGTCCATTGCTCTGCTGTGATTTGCTCCCATTTGGGAGCAAAGTCAGTCAACCTTCCTGGAATGGTAAGGGGCTCTGGTCCTTCCAGAGCTAGAAAGGCTAAGTTCTCTAGTTGCAAGTCAAAGGCCCTGAGGAGGCTGAGGCTGCTGGGCCGTGGAAGGTCTAGCTGCCTTTGACTTGGCCTGTTTGGGTGGTTGCTGACGCTTTGCAGCAAAACGACCTGCAGAAGATGCCTGCTGACCATAAGCAGGATAGTATCTTCCCTTTTTGGAAAAGAATGTCTTTTTAAACAATCTTTTCTTAACAGGAGCAGAGGTAGACTTTGAAAGTCGATCCAAAGCAGAGTTTTCAGCATCCATCTGAGTGGCCTTTGCTTGCCAATCCTTACCAAAAAGGTTTTCACCTGTACAAGGGAGATTTTCCAATTGATCTTGGACCCAGAGCTCCAAATCAGAAGCTTGTAGCCAAGCAATTCTGTGTGCCCCTATGGCAATAGCCGAAGCTCTGCTTACACACTCAAAAGAGTCAAAGGCTGCACGGTTGGAAAATTTGGAGACATCTTGGGCATGTTTGAGCCAAGTGAGAAACTCCTGTCTTTTATCCTCTAAAATGAAAGGGGTTAAAGTCTGGAGATGATCTGTGACTTTTTAGAAACATTCCTATATAGAGACTATAGGAATTGATCCTAGCAGCTAACATAGCAGCTTGGAAAACCCTTCGGCCAAAAGCATCCACGGTCCTGCATTCACGCCCTGGAGGATTAGATGAGTGTCTTTTTGCACTCTATCTTCTTCATGGCAGACTCTACCACAATAGAGTGGTGAGGAAGCTGAGTCTTGTGGAAGCCAGGACAAGGAGGGACACGATACATGGTGTCTAACCTGTGAGAATGAGGAGAGGTGGTGAGAGGTGTCTCCCACATCCTCAACATGAGATCATACAGAATCTCATGAACAGGTAAAGTAGCTGCCTCCTTAGGAGCTTTAGGATATTGTAAAATATCCAACTCCTTGGCTCTGGGTTCTGACTCAGGGGCCACTGTGATAGAGAGGCCCCTAGCCACTTCCCTAACAAAGTCTTGAAAAGACAAGTCTTCTGGAGGAGACATTCTTCGTTTAGGTGAAGAAGACTCCTGAGGAAGAAGTATCGATGCTTCTACAGAACCCTCAGACTGATCAGAGTCCTCAGAGGAATCGAAGTATCGCCTGTCTGGATGCTCCTGTAAAGCCCGATAACCGTATCGAGTGGGATCGACATCGGGAGTAATCGGTACCGGTTCGGTACCGATGAGCATCATAGTACAGGGTACCATTGCAGTCGACACCGAAACCGATGTCGATGCAATCGGTACTGGTAGCGATGCCGGTACCGGAGACGGTACCAGCAACGGGGATTGTTGCGGTACCAGAGGCGTCGCAGCCTGTATGAAAGCCGTTAAGGTGCGCTGCATGGTCAAAATCTTCTGATCCATCGACGCCACCAGATTCTGGATGTCGGTACCAGTGGGAGCCACCGGTACCCCAGAACACGGCAACAGGTGATCTGTCGAGGCCGAAGACAAACGGAGCAAGAGAATGAGGAGGGTTTGGATTAGACTGCTTTATTAAGGATGGTCCCTACGCGTTTCGGCTCTCGCCTTCTTCGGGGGACATACAGCTACCATAAGTTAAAACAAAGAAAGTTATAACAGGTATAACACATACATAACATGTATACATTAAAAAATATATATATATTTAAAAATTTTGTAAATTAAAAAATTAAAAATTAAACATGTTACAAAAATAACATACATATTATGTCTAAACAGGTACTCAATTAGATGTTGCATTCAACCAACCCGAGGACAACACAAGGGGTAAAATTAAATAAATAACACCAATGTGAATAAAATTAAAATTAAAATTAAACTTAAAAATAAAAATGAAAATTAAAATTAAACTTAAAAATAAATAAACAAACAAGGGCCGAGACACAAGAACTAGATTCTCATAATAAGTAAAAGAACGCAAGTTGATAAAACAAACGAATGCCATGACTTATAGACATGACAGGATAATCTTGGAGGGAAAAAAGAATTAATATATAAATATATATAAAAATATAAATATGTATACGCATAAAAGTTAATATAATATAAAATGACATACCAGTAATATATTAGTTGGAATGTCTCATAAAGACAGTTTAGTGACAAGCACTATGTGTTGATAGCGCCGTAAGTTGATAGGGTTGTCTCTTAAAGACAATTGATTAGAAGCACCATGTAATACTATAAGAGAAAGAACTCTATATTCATAAGTTAGAACAAATAATGTGTCAAGGATAAAACATGTCTGTAAAAACAAATCAAAAAAATATAAAAAATACATAAATATATCAAATAAAAGAATAATAAAAAAATATATATATATATTATTAATAATACAATCTATAATAAGATAATATAAAATCTTACCAACAAAAAAAGGGGGGGGGTTGATTATAAAATGTGCAATAGAAATATCAACACAATAAAACCATTCAAAAAACATGTTTTAAAAGGTATAAATAAATACAAAATATAAAAGTAACAAGTTAAAAGATAGCATATGCTGATGAGTTCAATGTAATTATAAGAATGTGTTGATATTAAATAAAAGAGAAGAGGGAATAACTATAAACAGAACATATATTATGATTGAGGACTATAAAAAGGACCCAAATAAATCTACTTCAATTATGTAGTAAGTATTGTTTTTATTGGGAAAAAAAATGAGGAAAGGATTAAAAACAAATGGATGTGCGTGTGACCGTAGAGAAAATGGATGATATCAAAAAAATGAATATATGTAGACTCATTCTCACTGAGAAAGACTGATGTGTGCTAATTATATCAAAATATGATACTAACCTAATATTTATAGGTTTACATAGAGAGAATGAGTAAATTGCTAAATTAGTATTGAAAGAGGTAAATAAATGGGTATATTAAATAATTGAATTGATTTGAATAGTAAAAACAACCTTGAGACAGAACGCGATTGTGCATCTACGGCATGTTTATGTATTCAGGTGGGTGTGTATGATATATATAAAAATAAGCAAAACTGCATGGCAAATAAAACTAATATTTGTTATTAGAGTTCTGCGATGTGTGGCAGTTACTTTATAGACGCCAATTTTCGCGCCTTTTAATTGATTAAATTGAAGAGTAAAAATGAACTTAAACCAAAGCGCGATTGTGCATTTGCGGCATATTCATGTATTCAGGCGGGTACGTCCAATCAAAGGAAAAATTTATACTTAGTATCAGGGTTAAGCATTATGTGGAAGTTACTTTGTGGACGCCAATTTTCGCGCCTTTTTTGGGGGGAAAAATCACATTAAACGAGTCTAAGAAAGGGTTATATGGAAAAAGGTATAACATATAATACTAGATTATGGTAATATGGATACAAACCAATTTTGTGAAAGAAGGGGGATAAAAAAGATATACACTTTATTTTGTATGGACATGAGTGAAAATAATAATATAAAGACTGAATAGAAATCTGAAGTAGATGTAAAAGACATAACAGCACTTGCATACGATCTTAGAGAAAGTACAACAAGAAAGAGTTGCATGCCGAGTAAAACTTATACTTAGTATCAGGGTTCAGCGTTATGTGGCAGTTACTTAGTAGACGTCAATTTTCGCGCCTTTTTTTGGGAGAAAGAACGTCACATTAAACGAGTTAAAGAAGAATTATATGTCCCCCGAAGAAGGCGAGAGCCGAAACGCGTAGGGACCATCCTTAATAAAGCAGTCTAATCCAAACCCTCCTCATTCTCTTGCTCCGTTTGTCTGCGTTCATTCTGCAAGAGCCACGCTCCTCTTTTGTTGCCTGTATTCTGTGGAGCCATGTTCTCTCCATGGCAAGGAGTTTTAAGTTACAAAGAAGAAGATTTAAAAGGATTACTCTCTGAGGACCCCTTCTGCACAGAAGAAGAGTCGGTCCCCAATCTAGAAGATGAATGGAGAGAACTGGTTTGGTTGATGCAAAAGTATGTACGAGAAGAATTACATGCAGCTTCCTTACTGGAATACTGTAGGAGGAAGACCATCCCAAGAGGACTTAGGGTACAGAAGGCACCTGGAATGTTTAAAGACGATAATGTATTTATGTCCAACTGGATAAAGATCTTAAACAAATGCTCTTTGGATCTTATGATCCTTTTAATTAACACTTCTAAACGAAGGGCCGAGACACTTAAACCGCAAATAGATTCCAAGATAGATGATCTTAAGAAAAAAGACCCACAGTATGATTTGGAAAAAAGCAAGTTTGATAAAAATAATCTTGAATACAGAAAATCTATCAAAGAAGCTAAAATCAACAAACTCAAAAGAGATGATGATGACTATAAACAGAATACTGTATATTATTGGACCTACAACAAACTCGACCACAAAGATAGGAAAAATAGTACGTCTTTTAGAAGACCATATAAACCATCTAAACCATACCATTCTTCTAGATCACCTCGTTATAATTCAAAGACTAACATAAAAGATAAATACTCATATAGACGTAGATCCCCCTCAGCCACTCCGGAAAAAGAAAGGAGTAACAAGAGGTCACGTCACCATTCAAATGATAACATTGACACATCAGCCCCCCTTTTCCCCACACAACCACGGTCTCCAGCCTCCCATCCCCCTAGGCCCAATCCCAAGCGGGATTTTCAAATGGACTCCCTTTGGGCCAAAGGAAGAAGAGACGCTCCTCCAAGATCCCCACCACCACGTCCACCACGAAACAAGTTTCAACAGTCCAGACAGTTTTCACCGCGGGAAAGAAGACACAGTCAGGGTACGATGGCAAAAAGAAACCTGGATTGGGATCTGTAAACTCAGTTATTAATTTATCTTCATACTCATTAACAGAACTCGAACTCCAAGTTCTTTATAAGGGTCTATCATTCGTTCCTACAAGACGTCATGATAATTTTCTCACACACATTGAACTTTATAAATTTTTCCGCAAACTTAAAACAATAGATTTTTTCGCTAAGAATCCTGTTCTCTCCTTAGATGAATCCGTTGTTAAAAGACCTTCCACTTGGGTTCCTCCGTCTCCTCCAGATCCAATGATTACAGCATATGAAAACATGGTTCTAACCAGAATCAATACATTATATAAAACAAAACAGAAAAAATCATTTTACAATCTTTCAGCCCCTCAAAAATCAGCCCTAAACAGTCTTCAGTCAAATCAGTCTATAGTTATTAAGCCTGCAGACAAAGGGGGTGCTATCGTGATTCAAGATAGAGATGCATATGTTACAGAAGTCAAACGCCAATTAGACGATACTACATTTTATAAAAAAATCTTTGATGATCCTACTAACACATTACAACAGAAAATAGATAATTTGTTATATATTGGTCAACAAGCAGGTTATCTAACATCTAAAGAAATATCTTTCTTAACTGTAACTCATCCGATCACACCCACTATTTATATGCTTCCAAAAATCCACAAATCCATGCAGAACCCCCCTGGACGTCCAATAGTTTCAGCAAACGGCTCATTACTAGAACCTCTCTCAAAATTCTTAGATTTTTTCTTACGTCCTTTTGTGTCATTAGTGCCGTCCTATGTGAAAGACTCTACCCATATCATCAACATCCTTAAAGATTTTGAAGGGTATCACAATGAACTCATTCTGCTCACACTAGATATCAACTCTCTCTATACGAACATCCCACAAGAAGCAGCTTTGGAAGTAATAGCCAACACACTGATTCAAAGACCCAAACCAGTCCGTGTCCCTACCTTTTTCCTCACCCAGCTGGCCTCTCTTGTCATGCAAGAAAATTTTTTTATCTTTAAAGGCCTTTTTTATAAACAGGTAAAAGGAGTAGCCATGGGTTCCCCCATGGCTCCTGACGTAGCCAATCTCTACGTATTAGAATTTGAAAATAAGTTTCTATCTTTCCATCCATACAAGAAACATATTCGTCTTTGGAAACGATACATAGACGACGTTCTAGTTATCTGGGACGGACCAGAACATACTCTGCAATCCTTCCATCACTGGCTTAATACATTGGATACACATTTGCAATTTGAGGGTACCTACAGTTTAGATTCTATACCGTATTTAGATATCATGATTAAGAAGTCCAACGATTGCTTTATCACTGACTTATATAGAAAACCAACTGATAGAAATACTTTCCTCACTTACGACAGTTGCCATAATACTTCTTTCAAGCAAAATTTACCAGTTAGTCAGTTTCTGAGAATCAGACGCCTATGCACTAATGACACAGATTTTGAAAAACATGCCACCGATTTGTACCAGCGCTTTGAACAGCGAGGATATCCGAACAAATACATCCACAGAGCATATCAGCGAGCATCCAGCACAAACCGCTCCACACTTTTAAACAATGTAGTACGTACTAAATTAGATAGAGTCACCTGTTCTTTGACTTTTTCTACACTTTCTAAACCTATCACGGATATATTAAAACAGGAGTGGGATCTAATTGCCTCTTTACCATCCTTTCAATCCAAACAACTTATGGTTTCATACAAACGTGCTCCCAATTTGAGAGATTTTTTAGTTCCCTCTGCCCTTACTGGTCCCAGATCCGCTCCTAAAGTCAGAGGCCACTACAGTTGTGGTAATTGTTCCACCTGTCTTCATGTTATCACAGCAAAAAATAGCTTTACACATAACTCAACTGGTCACAAGATTAACATTAATCATTATTCGAATTGCAAAACTGCTAATGTAATTTATTTAATTCAATGTCCCTGTGATATGGTTTACATAGGGAAAACCCTACGTCAAATTAGGACACGTATTATAGAACATAGAAGCAATATTCAAAGACGACTCATAGATCAACCTTTAGTTTCACATTGGGTTGAAAAGGGGCACACAGTCAGTGACCTCAAGTTTTTGGTCATTAAAACTGCTACACCACATTGGCGAGGTGGTGATATTAACCTCACTTTACTCAAGTTAGAACAACGGTTCATTTACGTTTTCAATAGTCTACATCCATTTGGACTCAATCAAGTAAGCGATATGTCTGTCTTTTTACGTTAATTATTAGATTTTTCTCTCTATAATCAATTTGTCCTCAAGATTTCATATTCATCTTCATATTGCTACCTTTCATTTCTTTATTTATTTCATTACAAATTCTTACAGTAATAATTTTGTTATGTACTTATTTATTCTCATATGTTTTTATCACTTTTTTATTTTTAATTTGTTGTTTTTATTTAATTGTTTTAAGATACAACCCTATTAACCCACTAAGCTATTAATATATATTGCTTGTCCCTAATTTTTCTGTATGATACATCCAATCTATACTGTTACATGCCCTTCTAAGAAGCCGAAAAGTGTATTCAACAACTGAAACACCATCATTCAATTTGGCTTTCAAATTAGCCTATACACTTGCTCAATTTTTCACATTTTATACATTTTCATTTCATTTGCAATTTATTACACGGTTTCCAATGGTCTTAACGTTCTTTTTATTAGACATTTTCACCTTCATATATATAGGATTATTTTTATATATATAGCACAATTCAATAATCTGGTATATATTTATTGATGATACCATTGGTTTCAAATTTTATATTTAAAACTATGCATATTATCCTTCTTTTCATATAACTTTCATAATAGTTGTTATATTGACTCCATTCTAACCACGCCCCTTTGTGACGTCCCTCTAAAAAAGGCGCGAAAATTGCAGCTCATATAAACCGCTGTCACACAGAGCTAGCTTCTAATGCTACTGTGTATTGTATTTTACATGCCGGTTTTTTGCCGTTCCATTTGAAGATTCTCGTGTGCTGCACGCACCTGCCTGAATAGTAAGTTTGTCTCCGATTCACATTTGGCTTCATTCAAATGCGGTTATGTCTTTTATATCTCCTTCAGATTTTTATTTAGTTCATACAAAATAAAGTGTATATCTTTTTCATCTTTTTTATCCCCCCCTTTAACAAAATTTGTTTGTGTCCTTAATACCATAATCGGGTCATAGTATTATATGTTATACCTTTTTTCATATAATTCTTCTTTAACTCGTTTAATGTGACATTCTTTCTCCCAAAAAAAGGCGCGAAAATTGACGTCTACTAAGTAACTGCCACATAACGCTGAACCCTGATACTAAGTATAAGTTTTACTCGGCATGCAACTCTTTCTTGTTGTACTTTCTCTAAGATCGTATGCAAGTGCTGTTATGTCTTTTACATCTACTTCAGATTTCTATTCAGTCTTTATATTATTATTTTCACTCATGTCCATACAAAATAAAGTGTATATCTTTTTTATCCCCCTTCTTTCACAAAATTGGTTTGTATCCATATTACCATAATCTAGTATTATATGTTATACCTTTTTCCATATAACCCTTTCTTAGACTCGTTTAATGTGATTTTTCCCCCCAAAAAAGGCGCGAAAATTGGCGTCCACAAAGTAACTTCCACATAATGCTTAACCCTGATACTAAGTATAAATTTTTCCTTTGATTGGACGTACCCGCCTGAATACATGAATATGCCGCAAATGCACAATCGCGCTTTGGTTTAAGTTCATTTTTACTCTTCAATTTAATCAATTAAAAGGCGCGAAAATTGGCGTCTATAAAGTAACTGCCACACATCGCAGAACTCTAATAACAAATATTAGTTTTATTTGCCATGCAGTTTTGCTTATTTTTATATATATCATACACACCCACCTGAATACATAAACATGCCGTAGATGCACAATCGCGTTCTGTCTCAAGGTTGTTTTTACTATTCAAATCAATTCAATTATTTAATATACCCATTTATTTACCTCTTTCAATACTAATTTAGCAATTTACTCATTCTCTCTATGTAAACCTATAAATATTAGGTTAGTATCATATTTTGATATAATTAGCACACATCAGTCTTTCTCAGTGAGAATGAGTCTACATATATTCATTTTTTTGATATCATCCATTTTCTCTACGGTCACACGCACATCCATTTGTTTTTAATCCTTTCCTCATTTTTTTTCCCAATAAAAACAATACTTACTACATAATTGAAGTAGATTTATTTGGGTCCTTTTTATAGTCCTCAATCATAATATATGTTCTGTTTATAGTTATTCCCTCTTCTCTTTTATTTAATATCAACACATTCTTATAATTACATTGAACTCATCAGCATATGCTATCTTTTAACTTGTTACTTTTATATTTTGTATTTATTTATACCTTTTAAAACATGTTTTTTGAATGGTTTTATTGTGTTGATATTTCTATTGCACATTTTATAATCAACCCCCCCCCCCCTTTTTTTGTTGGTAAGATTTTATATTATCTTATTATAGATTGTATTATTAATAATATATATATTTTTTTTTTTTATTATTCTTTTATTTGATATATTTATGTATTTTTTATATTTTTTTGATTTGTTTTTACAGACATGTTTTATCCTTGACACATTATTTGTTCTAACTTATGAATATAGAGTTCTTTCTCTTATAGTATTACATGGTGCTTCTAATCAATTGTCTTTAAGAGACAACCCTATCAACTTACGGCGCTATCAACACATAGTGCTTGTCACTAAACTGTCTTTATGAGACATTCCAACTAATATATTACTGGTATGTCATTTTATATTATATTAACTTTTATGCGTATACATATTTATATTTTATATATATTTATATATTAATTCTTTTTTCCCTCCAAGATTATCCTGTCATGTCTATAAGTCATGGCATTCGTTTGTTTTATCAACTTGCGTTCTTTTACTTATTATGAGAATCTAGTTCTTGTGTCTCGGCCCTTGTTTGTTTATTTATTTTTAAGTTTAATTTTAATTTTCATTTTTATTTTTAAGTTTAATTTTAATTTTAATTTTATTCACATTGGTGTTATTTATTTAATTTTACCCCTTGTGTTGTCCTCGGGTTGGTTGAATGCAACATCTAATTGAGTACCTGTTTAGACATAATATGTATGTTATTTTTGTAACATGTTTAATTTTTAATTTTTTAATTTACAAAATTTTTAAATATATATATATTTTTTAATGTATACATGTTATGTATGTGTTATACCTGTTGTTATAACTTTCTTTGTTTTAACTTATGGTAGCTGTATGTCCCCCGAAGAAGGCGAGAGCCGAAACGCGTAGGGACCATCCTTAATAAAGCAGTCTAATCCAAACCCTCCTCATTCTCTTGCTCCGTTTGTCTGCGTTCATTCTGCAAGAGCCACGCTCCTCTTTTGTTGCCTGTGATCTGTCGAGGCCGAGCCATCGATGTCAACCTGTGACCCCATAGATAATGCTTTGGAAGCCAGAGCTTCCCGCCGGGGTAATTTTGCCGGTGCGGAATCCTCGAGGGCAAGCCCGGAGGCATCTCAATGCTTGGAGGGAGATTTGCCCTTCGAGGACCGGCCAGATTTATGCTTGGTTACCTGACATCCATGGGAGGAAGAGGAGGCCCTGGAAGACGTCGATGCTACCGAAGCTGCATCAGAGGGAAACAGGGTACTGAGCTTGGCTGCTCGGTTCTGCCGACCTCTCTTAGACATCATGGTACAGGACATACAATCCGTGATGGAATGGTCAGGTCCCAAACACTTTAGACATCAGTCATGGGTGTCGGTGACAGAAATAGTACCGCCACATTTTGTGTTTTTTTTAAACCCAGAAGCGGGCTTCTCCATGAGGAAAAAAAAAAATTTTAGGCCTAGGGCCCAAAAACTGAAAATGCACAGTAGAGATAAAGCGTTTTGTTTTTTTTGAAAGAAAGAAAAGAAAGACCGGCGGTACCGGTCCGACGTCGAAGAAGGCAGACGCGACACAAAAGAATAAAGAAAAAATAAAGAACTTCTTCTGCGGTGACAGGAACACGACCTGCTGGCTCCGCGGAAAAGAAGAACTGGAGAGAGGCGGTTGGGAAAGGCAGGAAGGCAGCACGCAGGCGCTGTGGGATGCTCCCAAAAGCTTTCCTATTGGACGCTGGGGAGCGTTCCCGCGCAGGCTCCGTCGGTACCGACGATACCCATATGTGAAGACTCATTCCTGCTTGTTCCTGAAGATTCAAGTGTACTATTGTGTTTAAAAATAACAGCATGCTAGAGTTTGAAGTCAAATGGGGTGGTTTACATCATACCTTCTCTCCTTTCATGGCGCCGATCATGTGATGGTGGAGTCCTTTCCCGCTCATGTCTTCCCTTCTCCCGTGCTGGAGAACGATGTCTTGAATGACTACGCTTCCTTAGAGGAGAAGAGGATGCCCGTCGAGGATAGGGCGAAGAAGAACACCTTGCTGGGGAAGAAGTTGTCCTATGGTAGGAGGGCGAAGTTCTTTTGCGATGTGGAGAAGGAGAGTGCCTTTGCACAGATGAGCCAGACTGTGAGGAAGGTGAATGATGGCGAGAGGACACCGGGGAATGATGTTGCCCTGAAGGGGTAACAGATCTCCTGAAGGCAAGAAAATAATGGTTACAGCTATCATACACAAATTTATCTTGTATAAACATTGTGCATGCGGACTGTGCTTTAAACATGATGGAAGCAGCCAGACAAAACATGCAGTTCTCGGGATTTAATATAATAGAAAACTCAACATTCATTTCTACTTTCTTAGCTATATCTGTGAAGTCTGAATGATTTTTAGAAATTTATAAGGATATATTTTAATCATGAGAAAATAATACATGTTAAGTTTGCATTATTTTATTCTTCTCAAGTACCGTAGGTGACCAAGTAAAATGGAGACATTCACAGTAAAACAGTAACACCTACCATGACAAATAACATATCATATATAACATTTCTTTGAGACAGAAAAAACACTGATACCTTATCTGGTTTATTTCAATTACCTATTTTCTCATCAAATGGTCAATTCAACAAGAAAAATGAAACTTACTATGCACTGAAAAACCATGACAGAGTGATTCAAAGTAGATTACGTCCAATCTACACAGTTTTGATTTCCTTCTTCCTATAAAACCTATGGATTAAACACTTCTACTCAATTCAATACTAACTGAACATCCAGAGAGCTTTGGCCATAGGGACCCTTCAATTACACACACAATTTGGTGCCTGCCCCCTGCAGACTATCACCATTTAGCCATCTGGTCCATGTATAACCTAGCCAGTGGCAATTCCTGGTTGTAAATAACTGTCTGCTGGAATGCAAAGCCATGTCCTCCAAGTAAAATATTCACAAGCATGAACACTTGAAGAAACTCAAGGCACAAGATTCATTAACGTTTGTGAGTGTAGCCTGGAGCTTTCAATTCTGGCTAGTGTCTGAACTTCTTTTATTTACTTAATGTCAATTTTCTCTCTCCAACCTGGGAGTCTACAGATGGTCTTCAAATGTAGATCCACATCCCGAGAGCAAGAGAAATCAGTCCCAAGTCTGGATCCAAGATGGTCTGATGTGGTTTCTAAAAATATTCCAAAATTGCACCCAGGTGGTCAACCAGCAAATACCCTGCACTTGCTCACAATGCATCCCCAAACCAAGGCACAGTAGTCAGTCAGTGCACATCTATCTCTCAGTTGCCTTATTGAACTATAACAAAAATTAAGTAAAAGACACATCTTCAGTTGCTATTACACGTTTAAGATTCGGCAAAATGGGGGGTCTAGTAAGCAGTACTGCCACCATGCAGAAGACCTAGATTCAATTTCCAAGCTAGGCTTCTGCTCCTTGGGCTGGGGGATGCAATGTTCACAACCCTCCCTAGGAGGACGACGACTGAGTTTCAGTTACTGCGAAACAGTCACCCAATGGTCAGACTCAGGGTGGACACCAAAAGGCTCAGGAAGGAACTGCTGCCTATGCCCCCTGGCTAAAGACTGCTACTTCATTATATGGGATAGGGTTATAAGCAAGGAAAAACTCAGACAGTTGGCCATGGCGACTCATGGCACACCTTGAGAGCGAGAAAGGAGACAGGATGGCCTCTGGTTTCAGAATGCAGGGTGCAGAACACCTCCAGATCTACTTCTGCAGCTGCTCTTTTGCTGGCTGCAGCTGGAAGTGCACTGTGTAGCTCCTTTCCTCCCATCACCCTCAAAATGGGCCATATGCTCTCTCTCTTGGGTTCAGCACCCAGCTCAGGTTCTAAGGCGGCACAAGGTATAGAGGAGTAGGCTTTTGGGCTGGTTCCTTTTTTGAAATGCATCCTGGCTGAATACTTCTGAGAATGTGTGTTGGAACCAACACAAAGGATACCTATATAGCAAGAGGATGGAATCAAAATAAACTTAAATATCTTTTATACTTCAACAAATAAAGCAGGTGATCTGCATGGAGTGGCAGGTACAACCCTAAACAAAGACAGAGGGGGGTGACCTACACGGTGTGACGTGCGCAGCCATTCTGGCCACCTTACTGGCAGACGAGATGGACCAAACCTCCAGCATCTACTATGTTACCCAATAGATGCTAGCTCTCACTGCACTGGCAACCGAAAAGAAGAAACTCCCGTCCAAATTAATCACTGAGCAAAATGTGTAAATAGATGGAAAAACTCTATTTATTGGTTCAGATCTAGTTTGGAGAAAAATAGGGGACCAGAGGCAGGTATATCCGTCCCAAAAGCATAAAACTGGCAGCTCACAAGGCATCAATTCCTAAGTTATGTGTAGTTCATGTTGAGGGACGAGGTCCAGTAAGCTGTATATTACCCAAACAGCAGTTGACAAAAAATGTCTTCTGCGCTCTCAGTCATATTCAGTCAACAAAAGAACCAAAGGAAAATTAATGCTCATGACAAAGCATCTCCTCTTTTAAGGGAAAATGAGCTATTGGGATCTAAGTCACCATTTAGTAGCTGGCAGTTAGGTAACAAGTGGAGAAAAGGTACTGAAAATAAATTTGCAATAAATATGAAGGTCAAACAAGGGGAAAAAACATACATTAGGAGAGATGGAGGAGTGGAGGAGTAGTCTAGTGGTCAGAGCAACAGCCAAACACCCAAGAGATTGGGGTTTGATTCCCACTGGCACTCTTTGTGACCTTAGGCAAATCACTTTATCCTCCGTTGCCTCAGAAGAAAAGGCCTGGCAATCTACTTCTGGTCAAACCTTGCCAAGAAAACCCTGAGGCTGCTGGGTCACTAGTGGTCAGAATTGACTTGATGGCACTTTCAAAAAAAAAAAAAAAGAGAGAGAGAGCTGGAAGGAAATGTATAACAACTCAACTAATGCATACAACTGGCAACTCTGATAAAACTGCTTGTACAAGACCCACAAATTACCACTCTGTCCAAAGCTAAGCATAAAGTAAAGGCAAGTTTCCAGGAGAGATACTTACACAGGAGCTAGCAGAACTTTACTTCAAAAGAACAGTGAGGAAAGCATAGTTACTCACCTGTAACAGATGATCTCCGGGAACAGCAGGAATTCAGTCCTCACATATGGGTATCATCGGTACCGACGGAGCCTGCACGGGAACGCTCCCCAGCGTCCAATTAGAAAGCTTTTGGGAGCATCCCACAGCACCTGCGTGCTGCCTTCCTGCCTTTCCCAACTGCCTCTCTCCAGTTGAGTTTAAAGCTGAGACAAAAAGAGAGAGAGAGGGAAAGAGAAAGAGATAGATAGAGAGATACAATTCCTAGGGGAGGTGGGTGGGTTGTGAGGACTAAATTCCTGCTGTTCCCGGAGATCACCTGTTACAGGTGAGTAACTATGCTATCTCCAGGAACAAGGAGGAATGTAGTCCTCACATATGGGGACTCCCTAGCTTTAGATGCCAGGGAGAGACCCTAGAAGTTGTGTGCCCCTGTGAAAGGGCTGCACTTCCCCCCATGGATCTCTGGCATCCAACCAGGGATGATGGGTAGGAGTTGATTAGGTATGAAACAGGTGTTGGAGAACAGCCTGACCAAACAAGGCATCCTGGCGGGAGACCTTGTCCAAGGAGTAATGGGCTGTGAAGGCATGAACCGAGGCCCAGGTGGCTGCTCGACAGTTGTCGTCGATAGACACAGAGTGCAGATGAGCCATTGAAGCTGCCATGGCTCTCACATTGTGAGCTGTGACATGGCCCTCCAGAGAAAGATTCTTACTCTGATAGGCAAAGGAAATACACTGAGCAATCCAGTTAGACAGTGTTCTCTTGGAGACTGGAAGTCCCAAATAAGAAGGATCAAAAGCAACAAAGAGTTGAGAGGACTTTCTATGTTGCCGTGTTCTTTGTAAGTAAAAAGCTAAAGAGTAGTTACTCACCTGTAACAGGTGTTCTCCAGGAGCAGCAGGAATCAGTCCTCACATATGGGTGACGTCGGCGCCGACGGAGCACCGTGCGAAGCATTTCCCCAGCTTTCAAAGAAAGCCTTTGGGAATTGCAGCGCGCATGCGCGGTCCCCTTCCCGCCCAAGGGTGCCATCTTGCTCAGTCTGATGACATAGCTAAAAGACAGCAAAAAACAAAATAAGTCATATGACTGCAACTCCAAGGGGAGGAGGGAGGGTTGTGAGGACTGATTCCTGCTGCTCCTGGAGAACACCTGTTACAGGTGAGTAACTACTCTTTAGCTTTTTACTTACAAAGAACACGGCAACATAGAAAGTCCTCTCAACTCTTTGTTACAGGTGAGTAACTACTCTTTCTCCAGAACCAAGCAGGAAGTCAGTCCTCACATATGGGACTCCCCAGCTTAAGGCTACCGGAGACCTCAAGCCGAAAAAATGAGCTCCCTCGAGCTCATCAGTACGTAAGGAAGGAATCTTCTCTGAGAATGCCCCCGACCGGTAGCCCAACACCAGGGCCGGAGGGTAGGAGTTGCCTAAACCACAAAGAGATTATGGAGTACTGCCTGTCCGAAAGCACTGTCCATGCGGGACTCCCTCTCAAGGCAGTAATGGGCTGCAAAAGTCTGGTTTGAAGACCAAGTAGCAGCCCGGCAGATGTCTGCCAATGGAACAGAGCGGAGATGAGCCACTGACACAGCCTTCGCCCTGACACGATGAGCCGTGACTCGACCCTCCAACGAGAGGCCGGCTGCCCCATAAGCCCAGGCGATACAGTCAGCGACCCATATAGACAAAGTACGCTTGGAGACAGGTAACCCCAACTTATTGGGGTCAAAAGAAACGAAGAGCTGGACAGCCCTCCGGTGCTCCAGCGTACGGTCAAGGTAGAAGGATAACGCTCTCCTACAGTCCAGGGTATGCAGGACCATCTCAGCCCGGTTGGCATGCGGCCTGGAAAAGAAGGTCGGAAGAACCACCTCCTGATTGAGGTGAAAAGGGGAGACAATCTTAGGGAGAAACTTGGGGTGAGTCCGTAAGACTACCCTATTCCTGTAGAACCTAGTGTAAGGGGGATCAGACACTAGTGCCTGAAGTTCACTTACTCACCTAGCAGAGGTAAAAGCTACCAGAAACAAGGTTTTCCAGGAGAGAAAACGGAGAGGGCAGGTAGCCATAGGTTCAAATGGCGGACAATAATCCGCTGTAAGACCACATTCAGATCCCACTCAGGGGCTGGTGGACATAAAGGAGGCTTAAGCAGGAGGAGGCCTCTGAGAAAACGAGCCACCAAAGGGTGGTTGGAAAGAGGCCTGCCGTCCACCGGCGAGTGGTGCGCTGAGAGAGCACTGAGGTGAACCCTGACAGAGTTGGAACTAAGGCCTAGATTGGAGAGGTAAAGCAAATATTGCAATACTACCGCTACAAAGCACGAGAAGGGATTCTCGTTGCGCTGAGCACACCATGCGGAGAATCTACGCCACTTAAAAGCGTAGGACTTCCTGGTGGATTGCCATCTAGAGGCTAAGACTACATCTTCTACCTCTCTAGGCAGTAATAGGGGAGCCAGAACTACCCTTTCAGCAGCCAGGCCTTCAGATGAAGGGACTGGAGGTTGGGGTGTAAGAGATCCCTGTTCCTGAGACAGGAGATCGTGTTGAATCCCCAGAGGAAGAGGAATGTCCACCGCCAGTTGTAGCAGAAGGGGGAACCACGGTTGCCTCGGCCACCTGGGGGCTATCAGAATCAAGGAGGCCCCGTCCTTAAGTACTTTGAACAGTGTTCAGGACACTAGTGGTGTGGGAGGAAACGCATACAGTAGGCCTTGGGACCACGGAATCAGAAACACATCCGCTGCTACTCTGAGAGGATGGGGTTGTCTGGAACAAAATCTCAGGAGTTGCCGGTTCAGAGGACTGGCGAAAAGATCCATGGTGGGGAGGCCCCACCTGAGAAAGATCTGCTGGACCACTAACGGATTCAATCGCCATTTGTGTGGTTGCAGGATCCTGCTCAGCCTGTCCGCCAGGTAATTGTCTTGACCTGGGAGGTAGACAGCCTTGAGGAGGATGCCGTGATTGACGGCCCAAGAGCACAGCCACTGCGCCTCCTGACAGAGAAGGAAGGAGCCTGTGCCCCCTTGTTTGTTCATGTAGAACATGGCAACTTGATTGTCCGTCTGGACCAGTACAGACTGGTGAGATGTGAGGTGGGAGAAGGCTCTCAGAGCTAGGCGTATCGCCCGTAGCTCCAGGACGTTTATCTGCTGAGCAGCCTCCCAAGGGGCCCAGAGACCCTGAGTACATGCCCCTTGGCAATGCGCTCCCCAACCTAGAAGAGAAGCATCTGTCGTCAGTACTTGAGAATGCGGAGGGGATTGAAAAACCACTCCGAGTACCAGATTCGGAAGATGAAGCCACCAATGCAGAGAGGAGACGAGCAGGGTGGATATTCTTACTGAGTCTGCAAGGCTCCCTGTGGCTTGATGCCACTGAGTTCGAAGGCTCCACTGAGCAGGCCGCATGTGCAGGCGGGCATTGGGGGTTACATGAACCATGGAAGCCATATGGCCGAGAAGTCGCAGGAATTGCCTGGCGGAGACCAGGGAATTGCTGTGAAACTGCCTGGCTAGATCCATCAACCTGTGGGCTCTGTCCACTGGCAGAAAAGCCTTCGCCTGAAGAGTGTCCAGCCTTGCTCCTATGAATTCTAAGTTCTGGGACGGGAGCAAAGTGGACTTTGCGAAGTTTATGACAAACCCCAAATGCTGAAGCAGAGCCACAGTGCGAAGGGTGGCTTGATTGGCCTCCTGCAAAGACTGGCCTCTTATGAGCCAGTCGTCCAGGTATGGGAACACAAAAAGACCTTGAAGCCTCAGGTAGGCCACCACCACCGCCAGGCACTTGGTGAACACCCTGGGGGCAGAGGTTAGGCCAAAGGGTAGTACTCTGTACTGGTAATGGTTTCCTCCCACAACAAATCTGAGATATTGTCTGTGGTCTGGATGAATAAGGATGTGAGTATAAGCATCCTTTAGATCCAAGGAGCATAGCCAATCTCCCTGCTGGAGGTAGGGCAGCAGGATTCCAAGGGTAAGCATCTTGAACTTTTCCCTCTCCAGGAACTTGTTGAGGTTGCGCAAGTCTAGGATGGGTCTGAGGCCTCCTGTTCTTTTTGGTACCAGAAAGTACCGAGAATAAAAGCCGTGACCTCTCAGGTGGTGGGGCACCAGTTCCACAGCCTGTTCCTTTAGCAGACTTGCTAACTCCTGAAGGAGTAGGTCCCTGTGCAGAGGGGGTCTTGGAGGCTCCCCTGGAAAATAGGAGGGAGGTACCTGGTGAAAATGGAGAAGATAGCCCTTTTGGACTATATGGAGCACCCAGGTATCTGATGTGACGGCTGACCACCTGTGGGAAAAGTGAGCCAGCCGGCCTCCTGTGCTGATGTGAGCCAGCTGAGGAGAAAAGGCTATGCCTTCTGAGTCAAAAACCCCCACCTTGCTGAGCAGGGGCCGGTGTTGGTGGCTTGGGGGCCTTCTGCCTACGGGGCCCATGACCCTGCCCCTTGGCCTGCTGACCCTGTTGGGGAGCTGCAGAGGCCTGATAATGAGGGTATTGTTTATAGGCAGATGACTTCCTCGGGTAAAACGTCTTTTTCCCCGAGCCCTTCTTTTTCTGAGAAGGGGCAGAGGTTTTTCTGGACAGCCTAGTCCGGGTCAGAGTCTCGGTCTCGAGTTCTGCAGCCTTTTCAGCCATGGGCTTGCCAAAGAGGTTTTCACCCCGGCAGGGGACATCGACCAACTTGTCCTGTACCCATGACTCGAGGTCGGATGACTGTAGCCAAGCCTGTCGGCGGGCACCGATGCCGGCCCCGGCTACTCGGGCCGAAGCCTCGAAGCCATCGTAGGCTGCCCGAGAGATAAACTTCGAGCACTCTCGAATACCAGTGGACCAGCAGAGAACCCGGCAATCTCCTTTGCCAGGTCTCGGAGATACATGCCCATGTAGAGCTGGTATGTCTGGACACGGCAAGCAAGCATAGAGCCCTGGAAGCACTTCTTACCGAGGGCATCCAGGTTCCGGGCCTCCCGGCCGGGAGGCACCAAGTAGTGCATCTTCTGACTTTTCAGTCGATGCATGGCCGATTCCACAACCATGGAGTGGTGCGGCAACTGTGCCTTTTGGAACCCGGGGCTCTTGCGGACTCGATAGATGGAATCGACCCGCTTGCTTAACACCGGCGTCGAGGCCGGGGTCTCCCACATGCAGAAGAGCAGCCTCTCCAGCATCGGAGGAACCGGTACAGTAAAGGCCTCCTTCGGGGGAGAGTCATACTGGAGGGCCTCGAGCTCCTCGGCTCGAGACTCCTCCTCGGGATCCGTGGGGAATGCCAAGGCCCTGGCCATATCCCGCACGAAGTCCGAGAATCGGGTATCCTCCGGTGGGGATCGTCTCCGAGGTTCGGACTCTGGTGAGTCTGATGGGACACACCGAGTCCGATAGGTGTCGGGTCACTCTTTGTCCTCCGTCTCCCAGCCCGACTCCTCGGAGGAGGAATCGAGCGGCTCCGGTCGGGTGGGCACTGATGCCATCCGCCCCGACGCTGAGGGTACCGGCGTCAATGACCTCGGTCCCGAACGGGAGGCCGAGGGAGACCGTGGCCGAGGATCGGCTCGGCCTCCGGGGTCAACTTGGACGTCGATGTCCCGGTGGTCGGGGCAGATGCACCGGTGAGACCGGTGATCAATGCCCGCTGCTGTTCCATGAAGGCAGCGAGGCTGCTCTCCAAGGCCGTCAACCTGAGTCCGGGCTCAGGAGACCCAGCAGCCCCCGACGGCGTCGGGCCCGACGTCGGCTCCCCTGGAGGAGAGTCCATGAGGACTACAGCACTCACGTGTCCAGGAGACTCCATCTCGAGACAAGATTGCTTGGCAGGCCTTTCCGACTCCGAAGACCCGGGACGGCTATCGGGGCTATGCGACCTGGTCCTTGAGGAACCAGGAGCGTCCACCGACGCCGCCCTCGTGGGTTTCTTCTTCCTGCGCTGTTCCCGCAAAGGAGACCCCTGCTCAGAGGAACCCCGACGCTGCTCGGGGCCGGAGTCCCAAGACGTCGAGGCCTCTGACGAGGTCCGGGCCCGTCCGGTCGCGGAGTCAGAGAAGATCCTATCCTTCTGGTGCTGCCGACTCCTCAACGCCTTCGAGGACATTTTGCCACATGGACCACAGATCATCGGGCCATGATCGGGTCCGAGGCAGTGGAGGCAGCAGTCATGTGTGTCGGTAAGAGACATAAGTTTCTTACACCGATCACACTTTTTAAACCCGCTGGCAGCCATCGGGGGAAAAAGAGCCCCTGCGAGGTCAAAAGACAGGGCTGCCAGTGAAAAAAGAAAAATGGCGCGAACGCTAGTCACAGAGGACAAAAACCGAAAAAGAGAGAGCAGGCTCGATACCGGCGTATCGGGCCCAGGCGGGAAAAGGATCCGGCATCGAACCGAAGGAAAAGAACAAAAAACAGGGAAATCAACTTTTTCCTCGGCAAAAAACGAACTACGTCCATCGGGCTCCGCGGAAAAAAGAAGACTGAGCAAGATGGCACCCTTGGGCGGGAAGGGGACCGCGCATGCGCGCTGCAATTCCCAAAGGCTTTCTTTGAAAGCTGGGGAAATACTCCGCACGGGGCTCCGTCGGCGCCAACGTCACCCATATGTGAGGACTGACTTCCTGCTTGGTCCTGGAGAAAGCTCTTTTACAGTCCAAAGTATGAAGATTTCTTTCTGCATTAGATGCATGAGGCCTTGGAAAAAACACAGGCAGGTAGACCACCTGATTTAAATGAAAAGGCGAGACCACCTTTGGCATAAAGTGTGGATGAGTCCTAAGGACTACCTTATCATGATGGAACCTTGTATAAGGTGGATCAGCTACTAGTGCTTGCAACTCACTGATGCGACGTGCTGATGTGATAACAATGAGAAAGATAACTTTCCAAGAAAGAAATTTCAATGAGGTAGTAGCTAAAGGTTCGAAAGGTGGCTTCATAAGCTGACCAAGAACCAGATTTAAGTCCCATGCCACAGGTGGTGGCCTAATGGGAGGCTTAGTTAGAAGAAGGCATCTCATAAATCTTGCTACAAGAGGATGGGAGGAAATAGGCTGTCCATTTAGAGGCTTGAAAGAAGCTGCAATAGCATTCAAATGGACTATTACTGAGTTAGTCTTAAGTCCTGCATTGGATAAATGAAGGAGATACTCCGGTAATGATTCCAAAGGTATCGCAAGGGGGTTGAGACCCTTCTGCAAGCACCATATGGTAAACCTTTTCCATTTGAAAGCATAGGAGCGTCTTGTGGAAGGCTTCCTGCGAGCATAAAGGATATCCTTTACTTGCTGAGGGAGGTTAAGGTCATGAAGATCTAGGCCTTCAGCAACCAAGCCCTGAGATGCAGATCTGGGGATTGGGATGCCATAACATTCCGTTCTCCTGGGACAGGAGATCTGGAGCAGACCCTAACCCCAGGGAGGGAGCTCGAGAGAGATGAAGAAGCAGAGGGTACCACACTTGCCGTGGCCAATGTGGAGCTATGAGACTCATACGGCCTCTGTCTCTCTGAAGCTTCATTAGAGTGTTGGTAATCAGGAGAATGGGTGGAAAGGCATACAGGAAGTCTTGACCCCAGTAAAGGAGGAAAGCATCCTTGGCCTGAGAGTCCTGAGCCGGAATTCTGGAACAGAACCGGGGAAGTTTGGCATTCAATGGACTATGTCCGGGGTTCTCCAATTTGAAAAATCTTGGCCACCTGGTCTGCATTTAGAGACCATTTGTGTGGAAACAGAACTCGACTGAGTCTGTCTGCCCAAGAGTTTTGTATGCCTGGAAGATACACTGCCAGGAGATGAATCTGATGCTCTCTGGCGAGGGCCCATAGTCGCAAAGCTTCGTTGCAAAGCGACAGAGAGCCTGTTCCCCCCTGTTTGTTCACGTAGAACATGGCTACTTAATTGTCCGTATGAATGAGGACTGTCTTGTATCTGAGCAGGGTGTGGAACACTCGAAGAACAAGGAAGATTGCTATGAGCTCCAAGAGATCGATATGTAGATGACTCTCCTGCGGAGTCCAGGTGCCTTGGGTGGAGAGGTTTTGCAGATGAGCTCCTCAACCCATTGGTGACGCATCTGTTGTGAGGGTTGCCTGGGGTAAGGGTTGTTGAAATGGGGACCCCAGCAACAGGTCTGAGTGGACCGCCACCATTGGAGGGACAAAATAAGGCGATTTGTGTTTGCTACTTTGTCTGACAGGCACCCTGATGCCTGGGTCCACTGAGTGGATAAAGTCCACTGGGCTGCTCTCATATGGAGGCGAGCATAAGGAACCACATGCACGGTAGATGCCATGTGGCCTAGTAGTTGTAGCATTTCTTGGGCAGTGAGATGGGGCTTCAACACTGCTTGAGAAGCTTACTGCACCATGCGAAGGCAACGGGCCTGGGGAAGATAGGCCCTTGCTTTTCTGGTATCCAGCAAAGCTCCTTAGAACTCTAGAGACTGAGTGGGAGTTAGATTGGATTTTGGGATGTTTATGACCAGACCCAAAATACTGAAGGATACGCATTGTGCAAGATAGAGAAGTCCTGGCCTCTGACTCTGATGGGGCTCGAATGAGCCAGTCGTCTAAGTAAGGGAAGACAAATATCCCTAGAGTGCGGAGAAATGCTGCTACCACAGCCATGCATTTCGTGAACACCCTTGGTGCTGAGGCCAAGCCAAAAGGAAGCACCCTGTATTGATAGTGCTTTCCTTGAAAAAGGAACCGAAGGAACTTTCTGTGAAATGGATGGATGAGAACATGGGTGTACTGTCATGAGGCTGGAGCCACGGAAGGTGCAGGTTTAGAAAAAAAACCATAGAGCTGTGGATGTGCAGAAGATGCAATTACCTCTCAGCACAGCTAGAGGGGGCAGGAGTAATCCTACAGAGGCTGAGTCAATGTGCCCAGCCACTGATTGTATGAGTGTTAACCAGCTGCACCTGAAGGCAAGCCCGGGAGTTTCAAAGGTAAAATGCCTTTATAAAGGAAAGACAGCCAGAAGAAAGTGGTGTGGAGGAGGAATCCAGTTAGGAGGAATCCATTCGGAGGGAACTCAGCCAGCAGCAGTTCAGCCAGAAGGAAGGAGAAGGAGGGTGGAGAAGGAGAGAGTCCACACGGAGCAAGCCCAGAGGGACAGAACCCAGACGGAGATTATCCAGAGGGATAGAGTCCAAAGGGGCAGAGCACAGAGAGACAGAGTCCAGAGAGAGGCTGCCAGGAGAAGCAGTTTGGCTGGAAGGAGTGACACTCCCAGCCCAAGTAACGTAGCTGGATCAAGCAGCACAACAAGAGCAGTAACAGCTGAAAGAGGAGTACAGAAAACCAAGGAGCCATGCTTTAAGAGAAGCCTACATTCACCTGAGTTCGCTGGACCAGGATTACAAGGTACAAGGAGGAGAGGTTCCTATAGCAAAGCTACTTTTACACAGAAGCACAGAGGTTGGGAATCCTCACCAGGTTTTCCTGGGCTTCAGGAAGGCAAAGCACTGCACAAGAAAACCTGTCTCCAGAGAGAAGTACGTCAGAGAGAAAGCTCCAGGTGTAGCTGCTGCAGGAAGCCAAGGTATGGTGACTCTTTACTTTTAAAAGAAAGCCTTGCTCCTAGAAACTCTGATAAAGCAGACGCTCAATATATGAGAAGAGGGAACAAAGCAGAGCTTTTCAAAACAATACCTAAGGGCTTAACAGAAGAGTCTTACTGGAAGCAAAGAAGCAGAGACAGACCCTCTAAACTTATAGCCGTAAGGGAAAGCACTTATTCAGAGGGAGAAGCCAGTAATGCAGAGTCCATGGAAATAGAGTTTGAGAATACTATTCCCATTCCTCAGGATGAATCCATGGATTGTACTTTCTGTGCTACTACTAGTCTTGAGTCCTTAGTAGAACTGTAAATATAAAAGAAACCCTGCAATCAATTGTGAAGCTTATAACAGTTTGTTTGCCTGCTTGTTTAATTTACTTTGGAATGAAAGAATCCTCAGTTAAACCCTGTATTCAATTGTGAAGCTTATAACAGTTGTTTGCCTGCTTATTTGGTGGAACCCTTTATAAAGAAGGACTATCTTTATTTTCTTATGTCTAAGTGAACCCTTGCGTTAAAGGGGAAATAAAGCCTTATTACCCTCCACTCTTGGCTTATATAATTTGTTCTCACAAGGAGCTAAAACTCCAAGGACCAAACTGCACTGGGCCTTAAAAAGCCATTGCTCCTTAAAAATAATAAAAATGCTCAGCGTGTCCTTACAGTCATTGGCCACTGGGGGCACCTGACGACAGTACGCATCCTTAAGATCTAGAGAACAAAGCCAATCCTGACCCTGAAGGTATGGCAGCAGAGTTCCTAGAGAAATCATCTTGAATTTCTCTTTGAACAGGAATTTGTTCAATTCTCTGAGGTCCAAGATAGGTCTGTATCCCCCTGTTTTCTTTGGGATAAGGAAATAGGGGGAGTAAAACCCTGTACCCTGTTGGTGGATGGGTACTTCTTCTATTGTCCCTTGGGCAAGAAGCATAGTGACCTCTTGATCTAACAGGTTGATGAGTGAGGTCTGAGAATTGAACTGTCTTACCATTGTGTGAGGGGGTATGCACAGGAAGTGCAGCTTGTACCCCTCTCTTATAATGTAGAGTATCCAATGCTCTGCTGTTATCTGCTCCCACCTGGGGGCAAAGTGACATAACCTTCCTGGAATGGTGGAAGGCTCTGGTCCATTGAGGGCCAGGAAGGCTAAGTTCTCTAGATGAAAGTCAAAGGCCTTGTGGAGGCTGAGACTGCTGAGACGGTTGAGGCTTAGCAGTCTTTGCTTTCCTTTGCTTAGGTGGTTGCTGACTTTTCCGGGCAGGCTGACCTGCAGAACGTCCCTGCTGGGAATAAGAGGGATAAAACCTCTTCTTTTTTGAGAAGAAAGGCTTCTTGAAAGATTTCTCTCTCGCAGGATCAGCTGTGCCTTTGGATAGCCTATCCAAAGTGGAGTTGTCAGCATCTAATTCATTGGCTTTTTCTTGCCAATTTTTGCCAAATAGATTCTCAACTGTACAAGGGATATTGCTCAGTTTGTCCTGCACCCAGAGCTCCAAATCAGATGCCTGGAGCCAGGCAATTCTACGTGCACCTATGGCAATGGCAGAGGTTCTGCTTATGCACTCAAAACAGTCAAAAGCTACACAGTTGACAAACTTAGACACATCCTGGGCATGTTTGACCAGTGTGAGAAAATCCTGCCTTCTATCCTCAGGAAGAAGAGGGCTCAAAACCTCTAAATCACCTGTGACTTCTTTAAGGAACATTCCCATATATAAAATATAGGAACTGATCCTGGCAGAAAGCATGGAAGCCTGGAAAGCACAACGTCCAAAGGCATCCAAGGTTCTACACTCACGTCCTGGAGGATTAGAGGCATGCCTCTTTGCACTTCTGATCCTTCTCACAGCTGACTGCACCATAATAGAGTGGTGAGGAAGCTGAGTTTTCTGGAATCCAGGACAAGGGGGGACTCGATACATGGTATCCAGTCTGCAAGAGTGAGGAGAGGTGGTGAGAGGTGTTTCCCACATTCTCCACATGAGATCATGTAAGATCTCATGGATAGGCAAGGTAGCTGCCTCCTTAGGAGCTTTGGGATATTGTAAAATCTCCAACTCCTTAGCTCTGGACTCTGTTTCAGGAGTCATAGCAATGGACAACCCATGAGCCACCACTCCGATGAAATCTTGAAAAGAGATATCTTCTGGAGGAGACATCCTTCGTTTATGAGAGGAAGGCTCCTCCGGGAGAAGTATCCCGGTACCGGCAGAGCTATCAGAATCCTCGGAGTCCTCCGAGGATTCGAAGTATCGTCTGTCCGGATGCTCTTTAAAAGCCCAATACCCGTACCGCCCGAAGTCGGTACTGGGGGTAATCGGTACTGGTGTATCGGCACCAGAAGGCATTGCATGACTGGATGCTGGCAAAGCCGATACCAATGTCAATGCTATCGGTACCGGCACCGACACCGGTACTGGTTGAATCATCTGACGCGGTTCAGAGGGCGTCGATGCCGCAAGGAGAGCTGCCGGACTGCGTTCAATAGCCAGGAACCTCTGGTCTATCGACACTGCCGATGCCTGGGTATCGGTACCGGAAAGAGCTGGTACCCCAGAGTATGGTACCAGCAGTTCTGCCGAGGTCGAGGCCTCTACAACATCCTGGATCCCCGATAATGCTTTGGAAGCCGAAGCCTCCCGCCAGGGCAACTTTGCCGATATGGAACTCTCAAGGGCAACGCCAGAGGCATCTCGATGCTTGGAAGGAGATCTACCCTTTGAGGAACGGCTGGACTTATGTTTAGTTACCTGAGATCCATGGGAGGAAGACGAAGCCCTGGAAGACGTCGATGCCACCGAAGGTGCATCGGAGGGAAAAAGGGCACTGAGCTTGGCAGCTCGGTTCTGTTGACCCCTTTTGGACATCATGGTGCAAGGCATGCAACTCGGAGATGGAGTGGTCAGGACCTAAACATTTAAGACAACACTCGTGGGTGTCAGTGACGGAGATGGTACCGCCACACTTGGTGCATTTTTTAAAATCCGAGGCGAGTTTCTCCGTGGTGGAGGAAATTTTGGGCCTAAGGCCCAAAATGGCGCATGCACCTGGAAAGAAAAGTTTGGAAATAAAGAATATATATATATTTTTTTTTAAAAAGAAAAGAAAGAAGAACCGGCAGTACCAATATAGCGTCGAGAAAGGCAGACGCGACCACAAAAAAGAAGGAGAAGGAAAATAATTTTATGCGGTGACAGGAACACGACCTGCTGGCTCCACGGAAAACAAAGAACTGGAGAGAGGCAGTTGGGAAAGGCAGGAAGGCAGCATGCAGGCGCTGTGGGATGCTCCCAAAAGCTTCCTAATTGAACGCTGGGGAGCGTTCCCGCGCAGGCTCCGTCGGTACCGATGATACCCATATGTGAGGACTACATTCCTGCTTGTTCCTGGAGATGTACAAATTCTTCTCACATAGTTAACAAATGTAGACACTTTACAGGAAAATGTTTTCAAACACCCTCATGAAAAGTCTACACAAGGGCATTTTCCCACATACAATATGAAATGCTCTGCATCTCTGATCTTGCATTACACAACCAACAGGGGACATGCTTTATTTTCTTGATGAATTGAGCTAAAAAAATGCTTTTACTTTAACCCTGATCTGTGAAAGTCAGAGGTTCTTATCAATCTCACACCTGCAAGATGGAGAAAAAGAAAGCTTCTGAGCTGCTGACTTGGTGACAGGAGCTGGAGATGTTTGCCGTCTCCTCGCTGCAGGGGGAGAGTATTCCCTGGAATGGGATGAATTACTGCCAGAATGATCTGCAGGACTAGGAGATCGCTTCTGCCTGTGCAAACCTTCGGAAGGATCTCTGTTTGTGAAACAAATCACAAGTAGACATCATGCTTTACTGGCAAACAAGATAATGCACTTAGATGAATAATTTTTCGAATAAATTCTAATGATGAAAACATCTACCCACATTACATCTAGAAAGATCATTTTGGGTAGAATTCAGTATGAATGCATAGTAAAACATCTATATTATGTTTTAAATAGTACTGATATGAAGAAAGAGAACAGTAATTTGAGCAGACAGTATACAGTGCAGATTATTTCAAGGAGTGAGGTCTAAAGCTACCACAAAGCATTCATTCTATGTTAAGCATAGCAGTTTTGGGAACAGTTACATGTTTATCGCAATGATCTATGTTGAAAGTCTGAACAAGAGAAATGATATAAAAGTAAATACATTTGAATAGAATACAGGTATAGGGAAAATATATCACCGAACTGAAATGGCAAAATTAGACATTATCTGCTAATTTTCTTTCCTCGAGTCCCTCCACTCCAGTCTAGACTCCTGGGTTTTGTCCCCCCCCCCCCCCCCGCCCTCCAGCAGATGGAGACTGAGAACTTGAAACTTCTATGATGTCATCCCATAAGAGAGATGGACCCATTACAGAAGGCAGTATGAAATTTTGAAAGCAGAAACCTATTCACTAACTCCAGAAAACAGAGCACCACACAACTATGTATAGAACGACTAAACCCCCTGAGGAACTGGCCCAAGGGCAGAAATCCCTCCAGGAAGTAGGTATCAATGTAATTCTGCAGCCACAGAAGGATAATGCCAAACTGCCCCCCTAGTCAAAGAAGCCCAGGCCTCACAAACACTGAATAGACTGGAGGGACTCTAGGAAAGAAAATGAGTAGGTAATGTCTAATTTCACTTTCGATAGCGTCCCTCCGGTCCAATTCAGACTCCTGGGATGTACCAGAGCAGTGATTAGGCATGGGAGGGACCAGCAAGGCTGACTTAGAACACCCACGCCCCCAAATCGTGCCTCGCTCCCCACCTGCACATCCAAATGGTAGTGCCTCACAAAGATTTGCAAGGATGACCACGTTGCTGCCTTGCAGATGTCCACCAGAGGGATGAAAATGAAGTTGTACGCAAAGTCCAACCAGAAGAGACTTACGGCATAGGAGATAGGCAGACGCAATCGCCTCCTTCGGCCAGCGGGGAATGGAAGATTTCAAAGCGGCCTCTCCCTGCCGCAGTCCCCCAAAAAAGGAGGAACAATTGGTCCGAGCGCCGAAAGCACTCTGTGCCTTTGACACAGCTCTTAAGCGTGTGGCGTACATCCAGCCGCCGCAGCTGGCCATCCATCGAATCTTAAAAGGTCGGCAAAACCACTATCTGATTCACATGAAAGATGGATACCACCTTGGGCAAAAAGGATGGAACCAGACACAGGAACACTTTTCTTAGAAAATATCAGAAAAGGCTCCCTACACCAAAGACCCTGCAGCTCCGAAATGCGCCGGGTGGACAAAATGGCCACCAAAAACACCTTGAGTGTGAGGTCCTTAATAGAGGTAGTCACCAAAGGCTCAAAAGGAGCCTCCATCAGCACCAACAAGACCAAGTTAAGGTCCCAGGCAGGCAACACCGAGCACACCAGTGGCCGGAACAGTTTCGCCTCCTGGAGGAAACGGGACACTTCGGGATGTGCTGCCAGGGACACTCCCTGCACTTGCCCCCGATAGCATGCTAACACAGCCACCTGGATGTGCAACGAATTCAAGGATAATTCCTTGTCCACCCCAGCCTGCAGAAAGGCCAGAATATCAGGTACCAACACCAACAAGGCCTGCTTTCCTCTGTCTGTGCACCAGTCCTCAAATGCACGTCACACCCTCACATAAGACAGGGACAATGAACACTTGTGAGCCTGCAGCAAGGTGGTTATCACTGGTGCCAAATAACTGCGAGTCCTCAGCTGAACGCTCTCAAGAGTCAAGTTGTAAGCAAGAATCAATCCACCTGAGGTATGAGAATCGGACCTTGCAACAAGAGGGTCATCTACGCCAAAAGACGCCAAGGAGATCCCACCGACAGCCGAATCAGATCGGCATGCAACAGTCGCCGAGGCCAGTCTCGAGCTATGAGCACAACCATTCACTAAAGCACCCTTCCGATTAGCTGCCATGGCAATTAGAGCAGACCCTGCAAGGGTCAGAGTTGAGCCAATGCATCGAGCCCTTCCGACATTCTTTCCCACCGCCGGCTGAAAAAGGGACTCGCCTTTGCATTGTCCGCTTAAGCCATGAGGTCCATTACTGGCTGCCCCCACCTCTGGGTTATCCCATTGAACACAGAGTCCTCCAACGTCCACTCACCTGGATCCAACCGAAGGCGACTGAGGAAGTCGGCCTGTATGTTCTCCTTCTCTGCAACATGCGCTGTGGACAGTATGAGGAGATCTCCTCTGCCAAAATTACACTGCCCATGCCTCCCTGGTGATAAATATAAGCCACTGTCGTGGAATTGTCTGAGAACACACTCACCGCTTTGTGTGACACCAAAGTCCGGAAAGTTTGAAGGGCCAGAAACACCGCTTTCATCTTCAGGCGGTTGATTGACCATTGCCACTCCTCGCTCAACCAGCAACTCTGCACCACCTGTGTTAGACAATGAGCACCCCAATTGGTCAAGCTGGCATCCATTGTCACTACTGTCCACTCTCAGAAGAACCCCTGAAGCAAGATCTCGGGAGTCCGCCACCAACTGAGGCTCGCCTGAATGTTAGGGGGAAACAGCCACTGTGCTAGAGGATGGTGCTGAGGAGACCACCTCAACAGGAGGGATTGCTTCAGAGGCTGCATGTGTGCACCCGAGCCCACAGCACCAGGTCTAGTGCCACCACCATCAATCCAAAGACCTGGAGATATGACCATGCTGACTGTCGCAGGAAGTTTGAATCTGGGCTTGCAGTTTGTTCAACCGCTCTCCATGCATCAAAAAGACCTGGCCGAAATGGGTATTGAAGAGAGCTCCAAGATAAACGAAGTCTTGTGAAGGCATCAGAGAACTCTTGGCGAGGTTGACCACACAACCGAAGTCCCATAGGACCTAGAGCACCTTCTGAGTGCTGGCAAGGTTCTCCTCCAGCAATTTCGCCATGATGAGCCAATCATCCAGGTAGGGATGAACCAACACCCTGTAGCACAGCCACCATTACCAGCATAATCTTGATGAACGTCCGAGGAACTGTCGCTAGACCAAAGGGAAGCACTAAAAACTGAAAGTGCCCCATGAGAACCGTGAAGTGCAGGTACCACTGATGTTCGCTGTGAATAGGTATGTGCAGAAACGCCTCCATAAGATCCAAGGCTATCAGAAACTTGCCCTTGCGAACTTGCCAGAATGATGAAGTACCGAGTCCCCATAAGAAAGTATGGCACCGGCAGGGCCCAACTGACGTACATCAGGTCGAGAATAGGGTAAAAGGACCCCTCCGTTTTGGGGACCATGAAATAAATGGTGTATCAACCTTGTCTGCATTGGTTTGTGGGCACCGGCACGACTGCATGCCACTACAGAAGGCACTACAGTGTGTGCTGAACAGCCTATCACTTGGCCGGAGCCTTGCAAGGTGATAACAGAAAGCTGTCCAAACTCCAAAGCATACCCTTCTCAGATGACCTCCAGAACCCATGGGTTGGAGATAAGATGGACCTAGGTGAAGTAAAACTGGCGGAGTCCGCTGTCCATGGGACGGACCTCTGCCTGAGCCCCACTTCATCTCATTGAGACTTCTTGGAACCACCCCTGATCTTGGCAGTATAAACTCGACCAGTCCTGCGGCCACCCCAAAAGGACTGTCCTCTAGAAGTATACCATCCACGCAGATAGGGAGCAAAACACAGAAAATCCTTAGACTGACCGCGGCCCACTGACTCAGCCTTTGGACCCTTTGACTTATCTTCCAGAAGCCTCCCCCCTAAACACTTGACCAGCTTATCCAAGGCGTCCCCAAACAACAGTTTCTCCTTAAAGGAAAGCCTGCTAAGCCAAGCTTTGGACGATACATCGGCTGCCCAATTTTGGAGCCAACAGCAAATAGCGTGCTGCTACTACAGACGCCATACTCTTAGCAGAGGTCCGAAGGAGATCATAGAAGGCGTCGGACAAATAAGCAAAGCTGGACTCTAACTTGGAGACCTCAGCTGTGGCCGGAGGACCAGTGTCTGACACCTCCGGCAATGCTTGAGTCCACTGTAAACAGGCCCGAGTCACATAGGCCCCACATACCAAGGCCTTTAGGGCCAAAGCGTTCACCTCGAACGCCTGCTTCAATATGGTCTCCAATCTCTTGTTCTGCACATCCTTAACAGCCGCAGTCCCACCTTCCACCAGGATCATGGTCTTTTTAGTGACCACTAAGACCAAAGCGTCCACCTTTGGAAGCTTGAGGAACGCCCTTTCCGAGGCAAGAACAGGATACAAACAAGTCATCGCCCGCCCACCATTCAATCCCACCTCTGGCACCTCCCATTCCAGGTCCATCAGCTGCTTGAGAGTCCTATGGACCAGAAAAAACATTTCTACCTTCGAAGTCCCTGGAGCAGAAGACCCTCTAGGGGAAACTCCTGCTCCAGAAGGGGCTGGGGGATATTCAGTGCCACCATGGAATGTGAAAGGAGCGCCGACAGTCCCTCCAAGCGGAAAACACACACAATATTGGGATCTTCCCCAGAAAGGACCTCACCCTCTTCCAACCTCGTATCCTTAGACTGCCGCAGGTCCCCCGAACTAAGACTAGGAAGGCTTTCAAGAGCATTATCTGAAGCCTCCGAGGCATCTGAGGTCCCTTCCCGAACCCCACCCTCAGACTCGCTCTCCCACCCCTCCGGAGAACCTCTGGCCCAGTCCCAAGCTGAGTCTCTCTCATCAGCTATGGGGATGCTCCTGTCATCTGTCGTTTGCCCTCCAGGACCTGCTTCAGACAGTAGGCCTGGTGGAGCAGCAAAACAAAGTCTGGGGTAAAGGGATCAGCCTCCTGATCTCTGTGAGTCCCCTTTTTTGCTTTGGCATGTTCCCCAGACTACAGGAGGCAGCAGGGACCAAACCCTGCCCTCCTGCAGAGGCCTGAGATGGTGACCCCAAGGGACTCAAAACGGCTGCGGTTCCTGACAAAACCGTGGGATCCGCCAGTCATATTGAAACGTCCTCTGTAGTGCCTAGCAACAAATCCCTCTGAATGGAAGCATATTTAGGCAGAGAAAATGATTCCTGGAGCGTTTCCCATGTGGCAGGGTGCTGCGCTTCGCAACCGCGACACAGGCCCAAGGCAGACAACAGTGCCTTCCTAAGCCCGCAGCCACAAATGCGGCCTTTGAATGGCAGGAACGTGCCCCGACAAAGGAGGAACTGATGGAACAGACATGAGCCCTGAATGCCCCCCTGGAGCTCGTCTTGTGGCTCCCCTACCACTACCGGCACTCACCCGATGTGGATCACGCTGCACTGCAGAAACGACTGAACACCCCACATGTCGGCATCCGCTGTATCTTTCCCTCATCGGCCGGGAATGAAAGCACAGTTACTTACCTGTAACAAGTGATCTCTGGGAACAGCAGGAATTAGTCCTCACATATGGGTACATCGGTACCGACGGAGCCTGCGCGGGAAAGCTCCCCAGCTTCCCAGAAGGAAAGCTTTTGGGGCCTCCCACTGCGCATGCGCGCTGCCTTCCCGCCTTCCTGACCAACTCTCCTCAGTTCAAGTTTAAAGCTGAGACAATAGAGAGAGGAAATGAAAGAGAGAGAGAGATACAACTCCTAGGGGAGGTGGGTGGGTTGTGAGGACTAATTCCTGCTGTTCCCAGAGATCACCTGTTACAGGTAAGTAACTGTGCTATCTCCAGGAACAAGCAGGAATAAGTCCTCACATATGGGGGACTCCCTAGCTGAGATGCCCGGAGATCCCCTGAAGGGTATGAGACCCTGAAAGGTTCCTCATCTTCCTATGGATCTCAGGCATCCATTCAGGGAAGGTGGGCTGGAGTTGTTCAAGAATGGAACAGGTGTCTGAGGACAGCCTGACCAAACAAGGCATCCCGGCGGGAGTCCTTGTCCAAACAGTAATGGGCTGTAAAGGTATGAACCGAGGCCCAGGTGGCTGCTCGATAGATCTGGTCAATGAACACAGAGTTTAGAGGAGCCATAGAGGTGGCCATGGCTCTCACATTGTGAGCGGTGACATGGCCCTCCAGAGAAAGCGTAGTTACTCACCTGTAACAGGTGTTCTCCAGGAGCAGCAGGAATCAGTCCTCACTTATGGGTGACGTCGGCGCCGACGGAGCCCTCGCGGAGCAATTTTCCCCAGCTTTCAAAGAAAGCCTTTGGGAATTGCAGCGCGCATGCGCGGTCGTCTTCCCGCCCGAGGGTGCCATCTTAGCCAGTCAGATGACATAGCTAAAAAAGACAGCATAAAAATTTGCAAAAGAACATAAGCAGACGATTGCAACTCCAAGGGGAGGAGGGAGGGTAGTGAGGACTGATTCCTGCTGCTCCTGGAGAACACCTGTTACAGGTGAGTAACTACGCTTTCTCCAGGACCAAGCAGGAAGTCAGTCCTCACTTATGGGACTCCCAAGCTCAAGGCTACCGGAGACCCTAAGCACAAAAATGAGCTCCCTCTAGCTCAGCAGCACAGAAGGATAGAATCTTCGCTGAATTATCACCCACCGGTAGCCCACATCCGGGATGGAGGGTAGGAGTTGCTCAGACCTCAAAGAGATTACGGAGGACTGCCTGTCCGAAAGCACTGTCCCTACGGGACTCCCTCTCGAGACAGTAATGGACCGCAAAAGTCTGGCTCGAAGACCAAGTAGCGGCCCGGCAGATGTCTGCCAGCGGAACAGAGCGGAGGTAAGCCACTGACGTGGCCTTTGCCCGAACGCAATGAGCCGTGACTCGACTTTCGAAGGAGAGTCCGGCTGCCCCATAAGCCCAAGAGATACAGTCCGCAACCCAGATGGACAGAGTACGCTTGGAGACCGGGAGCCCCAATTTATTGGGGTCAAAAGACACAAAAAGCTGAGCAGCTTTACGGTGCTCCCGCGTACGGTCAAGGTAGAAGTTCAATGCCCTTCTACAGTCCAGGGTATGGAGGACCGTTTCAGCTCGGCTGGAGTGTGGTCTGGGAAAGAAGGTTGGAAGTACCACCTCCTGATTGATGTGAAAAGGGGAGACCACTTTAGGCAGAAATTTTGGGTGAGTCCGTAGGACTACCCTATTCTTGTAGAACCTAGTGTAAGGGGGATCAGACACGAGGGCCTGCAATTCACTTACGCGCCTAGCGGAAGTGAGGGCTATCAAGAACAGTGTTTTCCAAGACAGAAAACGGAGAGAACAGGTAGCCATAGGTTCAAAAGGCGGACAGGTGATCCGCTGCAAAACCACATTCAGGTCCCAGTCAGGCGCTAGCGGGCGCAGAGGTGGTTTAAGTAGAAGGAGACCTCGGAGAAACCTCGCTACGAGAGGGTCATTGGAGAGAGGTCTGCCGTCCACTGGCACATGATGTGCTGAAAGAGCACTGAGGTGAACTTTGACGGAGTTGGACTTAAGTCCCAGATTAGAGAGGTGCAACAAGTACTGCAAGATCACCGACACCGGGCAGGAGAAGGGATCCTGAGACTGTTGGGTACACCAGACTGCAAAGCGACGCCATTTAAGGGCGTAGCATTTGCGGGTAGAAGGCCGTCGCGAAGCTAAGACGACCTCCTCCACCTCCGCCGGCAGGAGAAGGGGAGCAAGGACTACCCTCTCAGCAGCCAGGCCATGAGGTTGAGAGACCTGAGGTTGGGGTGCAGAAGGGACCCCTGATCCTGAGTGAGGAGATCCGGTTGTACCCCCAGAGGGATTGGATCCTCCACCGCCAGTTGCAGCAGGAGCGGAAACCACGGCTGCCTGGGCCAGCGAGGGGCCACCAGGATCATGAAGGCTTTGTCTCGGAGAACCTTGAAAAGAGTCCGAGAGACCAGCGGGATGGGAGGGAAAGCGTACAGAAGGCTCCCCGACCACGAGATCAGAAAGGCGTCCGCCGCAACCCGAAGGGGGTGTGGCTGACGAGAGCAGAAGCGAGGAAGCTGCCGGTTGTGAGGACTGGCAAAGAGATCCACCGTGGGGAGACCCCACTTGAGGAAGAGCTTCTGAACTACCAAGGGATCCAGACGCCACTCGTGCGGCTGGAGGACCCTGCTGAGTTTGTCTGCAAGGCAATTTTCTTGGCCCGGGAGATAAACTGCCTTGAGGAGAATGCCGTGACTGACGGCCCAAGAGCAGAGCTTCTGTGCCTCCCGGCAGAGGAGGAAGGAGCCCGTGCCCCCCTGCTTGTTCACGTAGAACATGGCAACTTGATTGTCCGTCTGGACAAGGACGGACTGTTGGGAAGTCAGGTGGGAGAAGGCCTTGAGAGCTAGGTGGATCGCCCTGAGCTCCAGGAAGTTGATCTGCTGAGCAGACTCCCACGCGGTCCAGAGGCCCTGAGTACGTGCCTCTTGGCAATGTGCTCCCCAGCCCAGGAGGGATGCATCGGTGGTCAGCACCCGGGTCGGCTGAGGTGACTGGAAAGGCATTCCGAATATCAGGTTCGGCTGCCGGAGCCACCACCGGAGAGACGAGAGCAGCGGCTCGGAGACGCGCACTAGGTCTGCCAGGCCGCCTGTGGCTTGTCGCCACTGCTGGCGGAGACACCATTGAGCAGACCGCATGTTCAGGCGGGCATTGGGGGTCACATGGACGGTGGAAGCCATATGGCCGAGCAGTCTCAGGAAGCGCCTGGCGGAGACCAGGGGCTGGCTGCGAAAGCGGTCGGCTAGGTCCATGAGCCGTTGAGCCCTGTCGAGCGGTAGGTACGCTCGTGCCCGAGGAGTGTGCAGCCTTGCGCCGATGAACTCGAGATCCTGGGAGGGGAGCAAAGTGGACTTTGCGAAGTTTATGACAAAGCCCAAGTGCTGCAGCAGAGTCACCGTGCGGCGCGTGGCGTTGGCGACCTCCTGAGCGGACGCTGCTCTGATGAGCCAGTCGTCGAGGTACGGAAAGACATAGAGGCCGTGAAGCCGGAGATGGGCCGCCACGACCGCGAGACATTTTGTGAAGACTCGCGGTGCGGAGGATAGGCCAAAGGGCAGTACTCTGTACTGGTAATGATTTCCTGCCACCACAAACCTTAGGTATTGGCGGTGGCTTGGGTGGATGAGGATGTGCGTGTAGGCATCCTTTAGATCCAAGGAGCATAGCCAATCTCCCTGCTGGAGGTAGGGCAGAAGGATTCCAAGGGTAAGCATTTTGAACATCTCCCGCACAAGGAACTTGTTGAGGTTGCGCAAGTCCAGGATGGGTCTGAGGCCCCCTGTTCTCTTTGGTATCAGAAAATACCTTGAATAAAAGCCTTGACCTCTCAGGTGGTGGGGCACCGGTTCCACCGCCTGTTCCTGCAGAAGACCTGCTAACTCCTGAAGGAGCAACTCCCTGTGCAGAGGGGGGTGCGAAGGTTCCCCCGGAAAATAGGAGGGAGGGACCTGATGGAAGTGGAGAAGGTAGCCTTCTCGCACGACCTGAAGTACCCAGGCATCTGCAGTGATGCTGGACCACCTGTGGCCGAAGTGAACCAGCCGGCCTCCGGTGCTGGGAGGAACCAGCGGGGGGGAGAGGCTATGCTGAGCGAGTCAAAAACCCCCACCCTGCTGAGCAGGGGCTGGTGGTGCAGGCTTGGGGGCTTGCTGCCTACGGGACCCGTTACCCCGTCCCTTGGCCTGCTGGCCCTGTTGGGGAGCTGCAGGGGCCTGATAATGGGGGTACTGTTTGTAGGCAGCCGCCTTCCTCGGGTAAAAGGACTTTTTTCCCGAGCCCTTCTTTTTCTGGGAAGGGGCGGAGGTCTTCCTGGAAAGCCTGGTCCTGGTGAGAGTCTCAGTCTCAATTTGTGCAGCCTTTTCCGCCATGGGCTTGCCAAAGAGGTTTTCGCCTCGGCAGGGGACATCGACCAACTTGTCCTGTACCCAGGGCTCAAGGTCCGACGACTGAAGCCAAGCCTGTCGGCGGGCACCGATGCCGGCTGCGGCCACTCTAGCCGAGGCCTCAAAGCCATCATAGGCTGCTCGGGACATGAACTTTGAGCATTCCCGAATGCCCGTGGACAAGGCTAGGAACCTCCGCAAGGGCTCCTCGGAGAGACCAGCGGAGAATCCGGCTAGCTCTTTAGCCAGATCCCGGAGATACATGCCCATGTAGAGCTGGTAAGTCTGGACACGACATGCGAGCATAGAGCCCTGGAAGCACTTCTTGCCAAGGCCATCCAGGTTACGGGCCTCCCTTCCAGGAGGCACCGAGGAGTGCATCTTCTGGCTCTTAAGACGATGCATGGCCGATTCCACTACCATGGAATGGTGTGGCAGCTGTGCCTTCTGAAAGCCAGGGCTCTTGCGGACCCGATAGATAGAATCGACCCGCTTGCTCAGGACCGGCGAGGAGGCCGGACTCTCCCACATGCGGAAGAGTAGTCGTTCCAGCATAGGAGGAACCGGCACAGTAAAGTGCTCCCTCGCGGGAGAGTCATACTGGAGGGCGTCGAGCTCTTCGGCTCGAGGCTCCTCCTCGGGATCCGCAGGGAAGGCCAAAGCCTTGGCCATATCCCTAACGAAGTCCGAGAACCGGGCATCCTCCGGGGGGGACTGCTTCCGAGGCTCGGACCCCGGTGAGTCCGATGGGACACACCGAGTCCGGAAAGAATCAGGTGACTCTTCCTCCTCAGACTCCCAGACCGACTCCGACGAGGACTCGGTGGGGTCGGCCCGGGCAGGGTGCGGCGCCAGCCGTCCCGACGTCGAGGGAGTCGGCGTCGGCGACCTCGGTCCCGAACGGGAGGCCGAGGGTGACCTCGACCGAGGATCGACTCGAGTTCTCATTGACTCGAGGATCGGCTCGGTCTCCGGGGTCGACTTGGACGTCGACGTCCCGGCGGTCGGGGCAGCGGCGCCAGCGAGGCCAGCGAGCAGTGCCCGCTGCTGGTCCATGAAGGCAGACAGTCTGCTCTCCAAGGCCGTCAACCTGAGTCCGAGCTCAGGTGACCCAGCAGCCCCCGACTCGGGCCCCGACGGCGTCGGGCCCGACGTCGGCTGTCGCGGAGGCGAGTCCAGAAGGACCACAGGACTTACCCGGGCAGGCATCTCCGACTCCAGGCGAGGTCGCTTCGGGATGTGTTCCTTCTCCAAGGACCCGGGGCGGCTGTCGGGGCTATGCGACCTGGCCCTCGCGGAGCCAGGAGCGTCCACCGACGCCGCCCTCGCGGGTTTTTCCTTCCGACGATGGTCCCCGGAGGGAGAACCCCAGTCGGAGGAGCTCCGTCGACGGTCCGAGCTGGAGCCTTTCGACGCGGAGGCCTCCGACGAGGTCCGGGTACGGCTGGGGTCAGCGAAGATTCTCTCACGCTGATGCCACCGACTCCTCAACGCCTTTGAGGACAGTTTGCTGCAGGGCCCACAGATCAGTTCCTCATGATCCGGGCCCAGGCAGCGGAGGCAAAAGTCGTGTGTGTCGGTTAGTGACATATTTCGGTCACACCGACCACACCGCTTAAACCCACTGGCAGCCATCGGGGGAAAAAGGGCCCCTGCGAGGTCAAAGGACCGGGCTGCCAGGGAAACCGAAAACGAAAGCTGACTAAGTCAGAAAAACCGAAAAAAGTAAGCGGACTCGAGACCGGCGTCGCGAGTCCGGGCGGGAAAGCGATCGGCGTCGAACCGAAAGGAAAAAGAATAAAATAATGAAGAAAATCGACTTTTTCGCGGGGACAAGACGGGGACGTCTGTAGGGCTCCGCGGAAAAAAGAAGACTGGCTAAGATGGCACCCTCGGGCGGGAAGACGACCGCGCATGCGCGCTGCAATTCCCAAAGGCTTTCTTTGAAAGCTGGGGAAAATTGCTCCGCGAGGGCTCCGTCGGCGCCGACGTCACCCATAAGTGAGGACTGACTTCCTGCTTGGTCCTGGAGAAAGGTTCTTACTCTGGTAAGCAAAAGAGATACACTGAGCAATCCAATTGGACGGTGTTCTTTTAGAGACTGGAAGTTCTAAATGAGAAGGATCAAAAGCAACAAAGAGCTGAGAAGACTTTCGATGTTGCTGTGTCCTGTGGAGGTAAAAGGCAAGAGATCTTTTACAATCTAATCTAGAGTATGAAGGTTCCTCTCTGCACTGGATGCATGAGGAGCTGGAAAAAAGACAGGTAAATATACCTCTTGATTAAGATGAAAAGGGGAGACCACTTTAGGCATAAAGTGGGGATTGGTTCTAAGGACCACCTTATCATGATGGAACCTTGTATAAGGTGGATTAGCCACTAGAGCTTGCAGTTCACTGATACGGCGAGCTGAGGTGACTGCAATAAGGAAAATAACCTTCCAGGAAAGAAATTTCAAGGAGGTAGTGGCTAAGGGTTCAAAGGGTGGCTTCATAAGCTGACCAAGAACCAAGTTTAAGTCCCATGCCACCGGAGGAGGTCGAATGGGAGGTTTAGTTAAGGTTAGGCCTCTCATGAATCTTGCAATAAGAGGATGAAAGGAAACAGGTTGTCCATTGATGGGCTTAAGGGATGCTGCAATAGCACTCAAAAGGACTCTTACCGAATTCGTTTTGAGTCCTGCATTGGAGAGATACAGGAGATATTCCAAAAGAGAATTCAAAGGAAGTGCTAGAGGGTTAAGACCCTGTTGAGCACACCAAATGGAAAATCATTTCCATTTAAAAGCGTAAGAACGCCTAGTGGAAGGTTTCCTAGAGGCATGGAGGATATCCTTCACTTGCTGCGAAAGATTGAAGTGTTGAAGGTCTAGGCCTTCAGTAACCAAGCTCTGAGGTGAAGGGACTTGGGGTTGGGGTGCCACAAAGTCCCCTCCTCCTGAGACAGAAGGTCTGGAGCCGCTCCAAAGTCCAGGGAGGAGGTTTGGGAGAGATGCAGAAGTAGAGGGTACCACACTTGGCGTTGCCAGCGTGGAGCTATGAGGATCATGGACCCTTGATCCCTTTGAAGTTTGAACAGAGTCTTGGGAATCAAAGGAATGGGTGGAAAGGCATATAGGAAGCCCTGACCCCAATGAAAGAAGAAGACATCCTTGGCCTGAACTCCCTGACACGGAATCCTGGAACAGAACCGGGGAAGTTTGGCATTCCACGGACTTGCAAAGAGGTCTATGTCCGGGGTCCCCCATTTCTGGAAGATTCTGAGTACCTGATCCATGTGCAGGGACCATTCGTGTGGAAGCAGAACTCGACTGAGTCTGTCTGCCCGAGAGTTTTGGATTCCTGGAAGATATACTGCCAGGAGATGGATTTGATGCTCTCTGGCGAAGGCCCATAATCTTAGAGCTTCGTTGCAAAGCGACAGAGAGCCAGTCCCTCCTTGTTTGTTTATGTAAAACATGGCTACTTGATTGTCCGTATGAATAAGGACCGTCATGTTGCTGAGGAGGGTATGAAAAACTCTGAGAGCTAGAAAGATTGCTCGAAGTTCCAAGTGGTTGATATGAAGGGTGGTCTCCTGTGGAGACCAAGTGCCCTGAGTGGAGAGATCTTGAAGATGAGCTCCCCAACCTGTTTGGGAGGCATCTGTTGTGAGGGTTGCTTGGGGCAACAATGGTTGAAAGGGGGCCCACAACAACAGATTTTGAGTGGACATCCACCATTGGAGAGACCAAAAGAGACGTTTGGAGTTTGCTATTTGGTCTGAGAGAGCTCCGGATGCTTGAGTCCACTGGGTGGACAAAGTCCATTGAGCTGCTCTCATATGTAGGCGAGCATAGGGCACCACATGTACTGTGGAGGCCATGTGGCCTAATAGTTGTAGCATCTCCCTGGCAGTCAAGTGGCTTCTGGACTGAGTCTGGGAGGCTAAGTGCACTAGACGTTGGCAACGAGCCTGAGGAAGATAGGCCCTTGCCGTGGTGGTATCCAACCAGGCTCCTATGAATTCCAGGGACTGAGTAGGGGCGAGTTGAGACTTTGGCAGATTGATCACAAGTCCCAGATACTGCAGAATGCGTCTGGTGCAATCCAGGGAAGTCTGAGCCTCGCACTGAGATGCAGCTCGGATGAGCCAGTCGTCCAGGTATGGGAAAACAAAAATTCCCAGGGCTTGTAGAAATGCAGCTACTATTGCCATGCATTTGGTAAATACCCTTGGAGCAGAGGCTAGACCGAAGGGAAGTACTCTGTATTGGAAATGTTTTCCCTGGAACAGAAACCGTAGGAATTTTCTGTGGGATGGATGGATGAGTATGTGTGTGTACGCATCCTTGAGATCTAGAGAACAAAGCCAATCCTGACTCTGTAGGTATGGAAGGAGAGTACTTAGAGAAAGCATCTTGAATTTCTCCTTGCATAGGAATTTGTTCAATTCTCTGAGATCTAGAATAGGTCTGTACCCCCCTGTTTTCTTGGGAATAAGAAAATAAGGGGAGTAAAACCCTGACCCCTGTTGAAGAAGAGGAACCTGTTCTATTGCCCTTTGGGCGAGAAGGGTGGTCACCTCCTGACCTAACAGATTCAGGAGAGAAGGGGGAGAATTGAAACATCTCACCATGGTATGGGGAGGAAGGCTGGAGAAATGTAGTTTGTAGCCCTCTCTGATGATAGAGAGGGTCCATTGTTCTGATGTGATTTGCTCCCATCTGGGAGCAAAATGAGTTAACCTTCCTGGAATGGTGAGAGGATCTGGATGTTTTAGAGCCAGAAAGGTTAAGTTCTCTAGAGTTGAGTCAAAAACCCTGAGGGGGTTGGGACTGCTGGGCTGTAGCAGCCCCTGCAGGTTTTGCCCTGGCCTGTTTAGGCTGCTGACGCTTAGGAGCAAAGCGAGCTGCAGAAGATTGCTGGCCAGTATTTGTAGCAAATCTGGCCTTCTTATAGAAAGGCTTCTTGAAAGATTTTTTCTTAACAGGGGCAGAGGTAGACTTATACAGTCTATCTAAAGCAGCATTTTCTGCATCCATTTGGGTGGCTTTGATTTGCCACTCCTTACCAAACAGATTCTCACCTGTACAGGGCAGATTTCCCAACCCATCCTGGACCCAGGGTTCTAGGTCAGAGGCCTGGAGCCAAGCAATTCTGCGAGCCGCTATGGCAATACCTGAGGCTCTGCTAGCACCCTCAAAGGAGTCAAAGGCTGCTCTGTTGGAGAACTTTGATATATCCTGGGTATGCTTTAGCAAAAGAAGGAACTCCTCCTTTCTATCCTCTGGGATAAAGGGGAGAAAATGGCGTATATTCAATGCAATCTCCTTCAGAAACATGCCCATATAGAGGCTGTATGAATTGATTCCAGCAATAAGCATACTTGCTTGGAAGATTTTTCTACCAAAAGCATCCAAAGTCCTACATTCTCTCCCTGGAGGAGTAGAAGAGTGTCTTTTGGTACTCTTTATCCTTTTCATAGCTGACTGCACCACAATAGAGTGGTGAGGGAGCTGAGTTTTTTGAAAACCAGGAGAAGGAGGGACACGATACATGGTGTCCAACCGACGAGAATGTGGAGATGGACTTATGGGAGACTCCTCTCACCCTATCATGTGTTCTTAAAGAATTTCATGAATGGGCAAGGTGGCTGCCTCTTTGAGAACCTTAGAGTATCCTAAAATATCCAATTTTTTTGCTCTAGGTTCTTTTTCAGAGGTTACTGAAATAGAGAGACCTTTAGCCATTTCAAGAATGAAGTCTTGAAAGGACAAATCCTCTGGAGGAGACATTCTCCTCTTTGGAGAAGAGGGCTCTTCAGGTAGAGTTAGGGATACTTCAGCAGAGTCATCTGATGAATCAGAATCATCAGAAGACTCAAAGTATCGTCTGTTTGCTTCCAGGGATCGATAAGCGTATCAACCGGTATCGACATCGGGGGTACCCGGAACCGGATCGGTACCGGGGGAAAAACCGGAACCGGGAACCGGAATCGGTATCCTGGTCGATGTGGATGCCTTGGGTACCGGTATCGGTTCTGGTACCGGAACCGGAGTCGGTACAGCTGACTGCGGAACCGATAGCGTCGCAGCTCTAATAAAAGCCATAATAGCCTGCTGCATGGATTGAACTGTATGATCCATAGATGCCACGACTGTCTGGATGTCGGTACCGGAAGAATGAGCCGGTACCCCAGATCAGTCTAACAGGTGATCGGTCGAGGCCGTGCCATCGATGTCAACCTGTAACCCCATAGGAGGAGCTTTGGAAGCCGGAGCTTCCCGCCGGGGTTGTTTGGCTGGGGCAGGGTCCTCAGGGTCAAGCCCGGGGGCATCTCGATACTTGGAGGGAGATTTGCCCTTTGAGGACCTGCCAGAGGAATGTTTGGTTACCTGAGATCCATCAGGAGAGGAAGACCTGGAAGATGTCGATGCTGGAGTATCTGTAGAAAACAGCATGTGAAACTTGGCTGCCCGGTTTTGTAAGCCACATTTAGACATCAAAGAACAGGATGGGCAATCCGGAATGGAATGGTCAGGCCCCAAACATTTAAGACACCATTCATGGGTGTCTGTGACTGATATAGTACCGCTACACTTGGTGAATTTTTAAAACCAGAGGCTTGTTTCTCCATGAGGGAGAATTCTGTGAAGGCCTAGAGGCCTCACAGAACAAACACACCAAGTGGGGAAAATAAGATTTTTTTTTTGTAAAGAAATAAAGAAAAAAGACCGGCGGTACCGGTCCGGAATCGGGGAAGGCAGACACGCGGCCAAAGAAACAAATTAAAATAACTTCTTCAGCGGTGACAGGAACACAACCTGCTGGCTCCGCAGAAAAAGAAGAACTGAGGAGAGTTGGTCAGGAAGGCGGGAAGGCAGCGCGCATGCGCAGTGGGAGGCCCCAAAAGCTTTCCTTCTGGGAAGCTGGGGAGCTTTCCCGTGCAGGCTCCACCGGTACCGATGTACCCATATGTGAGGACTTATTCCTGCTTGTTCCTGGAGATTGCGGCAAGCAGTTGATCAAGGCAAATCGAGCTGTGAGCAGCCAAAGATCCAGAGAGAGCCAGCACTAAACTTGAATAAATGAGTCTCCTCTGTACCTCCCCTCCCCTATGGAAAACCCTGCTGTGTGAATGGCTCAGGTTCCCAGAGTGCAGCCTCAACCAGTTCCTCTCAGGGAAAGAAAGAGAGAAAGAGATAGACAGAAGATTTTAAGACATCTTAGCCTAACAAAACTCTAATACTGCCTGAACCTCCCCCCCTAGTTATTTTATCCATCCACTGCAACTCAGACTGCACAGATCTTGTCCCATCTGCTGGAGACTGAGAAATACTGTCTTCTAGAATGGGTCCGCCTCTCTTATGGGGTGACATCACAGAAGTTTCAAGTTCTCTGTCTCCATCTGCTGGAGAGGGGACAAAACCCAGGAGCTCTGGACTGGAGGGACACTATGGAAACAGTGTTTGTATCTATCTATAGGTATGTACTATTTTTTAGGCAATTTCAAATAAGACAAAGAAATATCACCAGCATGGTGTCATGCTGAGAGCATTCTGCCATACAGACAGACTAGATCTCAATGCAGTCTTAAAGAAGCAGACACCTGAATGTGGCCTTTCATTGGAGAGTGAATGAAGGGATGGGTGGCTTTAAGCTCTGCCAAAGTTTACTGCTGGCTTCTTTATAGAAAGTACCGGTGTCACTCTCTCAAGAAGCATCAGCACTATGGCACTGGAGAGAAACACAAAGAGAAAATGTGATTACTAGTGTTTTAGTTTTTTATTTCACTAATTTATAGCCTACCTATAGCTATTAGCAAATGCTCAGATTCTGAATATGGTTGTCGATGGCATTTTTTTTTGCCCATTTCCCTTTTATGAGCTGGGCTGTAGGTCAGGGTCAGAGCCATGGATGGTAAAGAAGAAACTATAACAGGATCTCCAGGTCAAGAGAAAGACTAATAGTGTAAGTTCATCCACATATCCACTAACTTGCTTTTCATTCTTTCTCCGAGGAAGGGACATAAAAATGATCAGGTTTTACCAGCAACACATATCATAATGAATCAGTTTAACAGTTTAGCTCTTATCTAAAGAATTAAAGAAACAATCTCAAAATTAAAATTTAGTTTAACATTAGAACTTTTTCAAAAATAACTTCCTTACCTTTGCTTTTCCTTTCGCTCCTTATGCTTGTCAAGGCTGTGCCCTCGGTCCTTTACCTCTCGTGGCTTATCTTCTGCTCGCTCTTTTACTCTGTACTTTTCTTTGTGCTTCTTTGTGACTGAAACCTCTTCCTGTGCTGGTGGAGGTGGACTAGGAGTACGAGGACCCTTTTTCTTACTTTGGGCTCCTTTTGAACTTCTAGTGAGGGGGAGAGAGAAGCAAGGATAACAAAAAAAAAAAAAAGTAAAAATCTTAGAGGACTAGCAATTCTGTTCTGCTTATCCCCTTCTGCCAGGCCTCACCTCCCTTCTATCCTGCCCTCAATGGTAAATCATCAAAAACAGTTTCCTGATGTCTTCTCACAAATGCTTCATACCCCAAGTATTATAGAGACCTCTTGTGGAAAACGGAGAAAACTGCCTTCTAGAGCTAACACTGTAAAGCAATACATTCTATAAACATTTTTTCAAAAGCTGGAATATTCGCTTGCGCATTTATTATGTGTACTTCTTAACCACATTTCCGATCTACTTATTGCAATGGGTTTTTTTTCATTTGTGTCTTTGAATAACTGCTGATTCCTGGTGACCCAGCAGCTCCTGGGTTTCCTTGGCAGTGTGACCGGAAGTAGACTGCCAGGCCTTTCTTCCAAGGCAATGGAGGACTAAGTGACTTGCCCAAGGCCACAAGGAATGCTAGTGGGAATCAAACCCTGGTCTTCAAGCCAGTGCTTTAATCACTAGGCTACTTCTCCACATTATTGCAGTGTACAAACAAATAATAATAAAATTAATATAATTTAACAAAGTACCCCCTCCTTAATCTTACATCAGTCACCCCTCCCATAATCTTCTTGAAAAAGGGTTGAAGACCTAAGTCCATCAAAGCCTTAATACTGCTGGAAGGTCATTCCATAGTAATGGAGCCTGAATGGAAATAGAAAAAGAGCCAAATAACGAAAACAGGAAACAGCATAAGTACTGGTAAGCTAAATGCAAGGCATTGATAAGGCAGGCAAAGAGAAAATTTGAAAAGAATCTTGCCGTGGAAGCAAAAGTGCATAATAAATCCTTTTTCAAGTACATTCATAGCAAAATACCTGCGAGAGAGTCAGTTGGACCATTAGATGATGGAAGGATAAAAGGTATACTAAGAGAGGACAAGCTCATAGCGGAGAGACTGAATGATTCTTTTTGCTTCATTCTTTACTGAAGATGACGTAGGAAACTTACTTATGCCAGAAATTACAATAGTGGCCAAAAAATTAAGGCAGAGTCCAAAATATCAGAATTTTATTAGCAAAGTTCATGTTATTTTCACTTTCAAGGTCAAAAGCTTTAAGAACCAAACAAATACATATATATATGTCATTTTCAAAGTTTTATTCAGGAAAAAATGTGTGTGTCAATATTTGATAGGGTGTCCATGATTTTTTAGCACAGCCTGGATTTTTGTAGGCATACTGTTAACTAGCGTTTTACAGTATGCCGGTAGCAGTTCGATCTTGTTGTCCACGAACCATTTTTTGACTGCTTTTGCAGTGTGGCACGGTGCCAAGTCCTGCTGAAATATAGTTGTGCCAGAAACATTCATGTGTATTTTAACTTTACTATTCAGCACGGATATGTATTTTGCAGCATTTACTCTTTCACCTTTCTCAAAAATGTGCAGGCCACATCGTCCATTCGCCGAGATACCACCCCATATCATAACCGATGGTGGGTGTTTAACAGTCTTGATCATGTACTTCAGATTTAGTCTCTCGCCTGCTGGTCAACGGACATAGTTGTAACCACTCCCACATACTTGTTGAAATGTACTTTCTTCTGTGAACATTACGCTATCCCACCATTCAGCAGATTTGTCTTTCATCTTGCTACAAAACTGTATGTGGGCAGCAATTTGTTTCCTTGTCATCATAGGCTTCTTGGCAGGTCTTCTGGCCACGAGTTTGAATTCATCCACAAGCCGTCGTCAGACAGATCTGGCACTTATCTTTATTCCTTGATCATTAGCTAACTGAGCCACGTGTTGAGATGAAGTATGTGGACTAGATGTAATAATGCTTTTGAGGAATTGGTCATCTCGTCCAGTAGTTATCCATCTGCGCCCACATTTCGAACGACATGTACAGCCACCTGATTTCAGAATCTGAACTGCACACCTTGATATACGCAAATGTTTTGCAATAACCTTCAGCATGGAGTGTGACAACTTGTCCTTTTACAAAGTCATTAATATCGCACTTTCTACTCATCTTGATTGTATATTTTACATGTAACTTTCAATCTTTTCCTAATTGTAAAATTCAAAACTTCATCCAAGAAACCTACTACAGAGTGTAAGTAAATTAAAATGGACGCCAGACACATGGTGTGATTAATCGCCATGCTGATTAAATAAGTAAGCACGTGTGACATCTCCACAGTACGTTATTTAACAATAAATTGTAGAAAAAGATACCTGCCTTAATTTTTTGGCCATGCCAGAAATTATATTTAAAGGTGATGTATCAGAGGAACCAAAACAAATCTCGATAAATCGGGAAGATCTAATACAGCTATTTGATACAATAAAGAGCAGCAAATAACCTGGACCGGGTGGCATACATCCCAGGGTGCAGAAAGAACTGAAATATGAAACTGCAGACCTACTTTTAGTAATCTGTGAACTAGCCTTAAAATCATCTGTAGGACCTGAAGATTGTAGAGTGGCCAACGTAATGCCAATTTTTCAAAAAGGGTTCCAGGGGTAACAGGTGATCTCTGGGAATAGCAGGGGAATTTAGTCTTCACATATAGGTGACATCAGCACAGACTGAGCCCACGTGGGAACACTCCACAGCATGAAATAGGAAAGCCTTTGGGAGCACCACACTGCGCCTACACGACTGCCTTCCCAACTCCCTCACTTCAGTTGAGTTTGAAGCTGAGAAAGGAAGGTAAATGAAACCCTACAACTCCTAGGGGAGGAGGGTGGGTTGTGAAGACTAAATTCCTGCTGTTCCCGGAGATAGAGAAATTAGACTTACCTGCTAATTGTTGTTCCTTGAGGAACTCCAGTCCAATTCCACACCTCTGGGTAGTGTACCTCTTCCAGCAGCTTAGAGACTGAGCATGTCATCTTTTTGATGACACTAGTGTGCATATGCAGCTGGCACCACCTACCAGCCCCAGTACCTATTGACAAAGCAGACTCAGAGGAGCAAAAAATAAGTAGTTAAACCTGCAACAAACACTTCTACGTCTAAATAAACTAGTACCCCCCTCCATCCCCTGTGAAGGATACCCCGTCCCCCCCTCCAGGATGGGGAGGCCTACCTGTTGAGCACCAACCAGCAGGGAGCAAGCAACCGACAGCTCTTCTAGTCCGCCCCCCCCTCCTAAAATGCTGATTACACACCCTCTACAAGGGAACCAGCTTCAGGACTGGGGTGTGCACAAATGGTCACAGAAAGCACTCAGGGAGGGTTGTCAGACGGCTGCCTGGGTGAGAATCTTCACAGTCTTTGCAAGTGCATATCTGTATATGATTTGCAAGGTATTGTGGGCAATGTAGTTCATTCATACCAGACACAGCTGCTGACAATAATTTAGTTGTGCTCTTGGGTAAAGCCAATAAGATATTTGTTTATGGGGTTATTTCTCCCAACACAGATATGCTTGGTAGCACATAAATTAGGTAACTTGCTTTCAGTGTTAACTTGGAAAAACAAAGTCAAAATCAGGAAAACAACAAATGAAAAGCCACAAAGCAAGAAACAAACTGTTCTTTTCAGGTTAACTACTGATTACTTCCCACATAGCTTCAGAAGTGATTCTCTTTCTAGCTCACAAGCAATTAGGTAAGGCTTAATTGCTAGCAGTTATCCAGCTGAAACCCCTTAGCTGGCTTGCCTTCTACTGTGTGGGTCAAATCCTGCTTCAGGAGCTTTTCTGGGTAGATTAAAGAACAAATTTGTATTTCTTTGTGATGGTTGCTGTACTTTATAACAGAAAGTTACCAACGGAGTTTAGATAGAGAGCAGTCCATATAAACAGGATCCTCATCTGCTATTATTCCCCCTTGTTCAACAAGCATGGGTTCAATATCATGGATTGGCACAGATGAATCTCTCAATGGAGCATTTTCAGGAGAATACTTGTTTCCCTGCTGTCTTTCAAGGTTATAGCTAGGGCATAGATCAGTGTTCATACCTGAGCTTCCATTGCTGCTAGAGTTCCTCTCTATATAGCCTGGCCAGTATGTAGTCCAGTTCTTATGTCCAGCCTTCCAATCCAGATCCCTGGACACTGGATCTCTCTTCACATACCTTCTGGCACAGGTCTTAGGGTCCCTTCCACGTGCAGCCGTCTCCCTCACAGGTAGCCTCTGGTGATTCCTAGCTCTGCAGCACCATTCCTCTGGCTTTCCCCAGTCCAATGGTGTATGCTGGCCCTTGGAATACCTCCCAGTATACGTATTGCTTTGGACTCTTCTAGACCTCTCAAAGGCTTTTCTCTTCCTTCTTCCAAAGAGTCTCTTTTCCCTCTCTGTCCGTCCGGTTTGGCTTCTGCTTCTGATGATCCTTCAGATGAAACTGATGACCAAACTCAAGCTGATTCTCAGGATACTGAGGACAATTCTCTGGATATCCAAGGTGATCATGAAGATAGTCATCTGTAGAATAAACTCTACTCTTATTCTGCCTAGATGAGTGCTCCTCCCTAACACAGCGCAGCTGTGCTGAATCAGACCCTGCCCTTTGAGATGAGTGCTTAGGGATTACCTCATAGCCCTCCTGATTGAACACACATTTCCCCACTTCAGCTCCTCTAATGGCTGTTGGAAACCTGGTGCATTCTGGGACTGGTAGTCTTTTATGGGAAAATTCTGTTTTCTTATTTCTACCAGAACTGACAGGTTGCTTGTTCAGAGTCACTTCATCTTTTCTATAGCTCCTTCCTGAGCTATGATAAGCTTCCTTATCACAGGGTTCTGGGACTGGATTGTTCCTCAAGGAACAACAATTAGCAGGCAAGTCTAATTTCTCTTTCCTTAACATCCCTACAGTCCAGTCCTGCAACTCTGGGATGTATCAGAGCAGTTAAACTAACGGGAGGGACCCACACAACCAGCCTGAAGCACTGCCGATCCAAAACGAGTGTCCCCCCTGCTGCCTGGACATCCAGGCAAAAATGTTCAGAAAAAGTATGCCACTCTACAGATCTCCACCGGCAGAATTAAACTATACTCTGCCCACAAGGCTACCTGAGCCCTCATGGAGTGCGTCTGCAACCTCACCAACACTGCTCTACCCTTCAAGATGTATGCCGACGTGATTGCCTCACTGTTCCATCTGGAAATGGAGGCCTTAGCTGCCGCCTCACTTTTGCGCAGCCCACCAAACAGAACCAACAGACGGTCCGATCTCCGAAAGGGCGATGCCCTTTCACATACCTTCGCAGGACTCTTTTACCATCCAGGTGGCACAGCTGTGGAGTGGCAGGGCCCATATCCGCTCTCGCCCATATGCGTGCTCGCCAGAGCCGGTAAGGAAATGGCCTGATTTACATGAAATGCTGACACTACCTTGGGCAAAAATGAAGGTACCGGGCGCAGGACCACTTTCTCTTTGCCTGCCTCTCTCAGCACCACAATTCAAAGATGCGCCCTACACAGATGCACACCAAGTTCATAGACCTCCTCTGGGCCTGTAGCAAGGTCGCTATCCCCGAGCCCGATTATCCTTTCTTCTTCAACCTCAACCTTTCAAGAGCCATGCCGTAAGCGAGAATTTATCTATCTGGGGCATGCAAAGCGGTCCCTATGTCAAGAGGTCCTTCCGAACCGGAAGCCACCACAGTCAATTCACCAGTATCCGAATCAGGCCAGCATACCATGGGTACTTTGGCCAGTCTGGTGCCACCCGAATTACAAATCCCCGGTGCGCCTATATCCATTGCAATAACTGGCCTATGAGCGCCCACGAGGAAAAACAGAGAAGAACCTCTTCAAGCCACTGCTGAATAAGAGCATTGAGGCCCTCTTCTGCAGAAAAACCGGCAGGCCTTGGCAGACTCGAACACTGCCATTAGGTTCATGACCGGTGTGCCCCATCGGCGGACCACCTGCTCAAACCCCTCCTGATTAAGCTGTCATTCTCTGGGGTCCATGCGCACTCGGCTGAGGTAGTCTGCCGTCACATTGTCAACTCTCGCTACGTGCACCACGAATAACGCCTGGAGTCGAATCTCTGCCCATCCGAACAGCCTTTCAGCCTCCTCCTCCAGTGATGCACCGCCCATCCCTCTTTGCCAATTAATGTAAGCCACTGTAGTCACATTGTCCGAGAGGACTTGGACCATCTTCCCCTGCAACTATGGCTCGAAACTTTCTAGTGCCAAAATAACCGCTCACATCTCGAGCCTGATGATCGACCACAGGGTCTCCTGAGGACTCCTGTCCCTGAACAAAGCGTCCATCACAATGAGCTCCCCCAACCTGACAGGCTGGCATCGGTCATCAGCAGAACCCACACTGGAGACTCCTTCCAGGCTCCCCACATGTAGCCACCACCTGAGGGCTCTCCTGGCGCTTCGTGAGCAGGGGAGTACTTGGGACAGGGGTTGACTCTGATGGGACCATCAACAGAGCAGAGCCCTCTGCAGCGGTGACATGTGTGCCCTTGCCCATGGGACTAGCTCGAGAGTGGCCGCCATGGTCCCTACAACCTGCAGATAATGCCATTCTGAATCTCTTGCCATCTTCAGGAACTGCCGCATCCACTGTCGTAGCTCCTGCACCCGGCAATCCAGGAGAAAAACCCTGCCCACGCGGGTATCAAAGCACGCTCTCAAATACTCTAGCTCCTGGGCCGGATGTAACCGACTCTTGACCAGATCGAACCCCCAACCAAGACTTTGAAGGAACTCTCCCACCCGCGCTATTGCTCTTTCGTTATCGTCCCTAGACTTTGCCTGGATCAGCCAATCGTCTAGGTACGGGTGGACAAGAACCCCTTCCTTGCGGAGAGCTGCTGCCTCCACCACTATGACCTTGGTGAAGATACGTGGGGCGGTCGACAGACCAAAGGACAATGCTCAAAACTGGAAATGGCCCCTTGGCACCTCAAACTGCTGATGTTCTGGATGGATGGGAATGGGCAGATACGCCTCCATGAGATCGAGAGTCGCCAAAAACTCTCCGCTTCCTACTGCCACTATTACTAATTGCAGCATTTTCATGTGAAAATTAGGTACCCGGAGATAGCAGTTCATGCCCTCGAAGTCGAGAATTGGGCAAAAGGAACCTTTCGTTTGGACACCACGAAATACATAAAGCATCGACCGCAGACGTACTGGCCTCACGTAACGAGTTCTGCGGCTCTCAGCTGCAGGAGACAAGTCAAGGTCTCTTCTACTGCCACCAACACCGCTGCGTGCACTTTGGGCGATCAAAGGAGCTCGTTCTTGCACAGGCAGTGGACATAAGTGCGTCATGGATTGCATCCCTTTAAGGCCAGCCTCTGGCAGATCCCACTCATCCTGGATCATCTGTCCTACTACTCCAAGTACTGGGAAGACTTTCTGCAATTTCCGAACCGCCTGGAACAGCGGATCGTACAGCGCCTCTTCCTCTGCCGGGAGGTTAGGAGGCATATTCAGGGCCTTGAGGTACTCCAAGGTACACACAGAATGTAAGCCCTTCAGGGACAAGGAATTGTATCAGTACCTGTTTGTAGTGATTGTAAACTGCTTTGACACCCTTCAGCCTGGGCGGTATATCAAGAAATTGCAAAAACAAACATAAGCATAAAGATGAGCATCGGTAGCTCCTCCCGGCGGAAATCCCTAACAATCCGGGCCTGATCCTCCTGTTCTGGGCTCTCTCCTTCTTCCAACTCTTCCTGCAGATCTAGCTCCAGGTCAAGGTCTTCCCTATCCAGTCCCTCCAACAATGGTGCTTGCTGCCACTCCTCTAAGCCTCTAGCCCGCGTAGACGCCACTACTCCTGACTCGTGCTCTTTTGTGTCTGACACTCTCTTAGCCCTGTGCTCCGGGGCTGAGGAGCTACTTGCCAAGCCCTGTTCACGTAGGCAAAACACCTTATGCAAAAATAAGACAAACTCCAGTGAGAACTTCCCCTGGGCTTGAGGGGTGATGGTACAGGCATCATGCAGGGAACAGGGGCCGGATCTATTGAAGGTAAAGCGTAGTTACTCACCTGTAACAGGTGATCTCCGGGAACAGCAGGAATTTAGTCTTCACATATGAGTATCGTCGGTACCGACGGAGCCTGCACGGGAACGCTCCCCAGCGTCCAATAGCAACGCTTTTGGGAGCATCCCTCAGCACATGCGCGCTGCCTTCCTGCCTTTCCAACTGTCCCTCTTCAGTTAAGTTTGTAGCTGAGTGAAAGGATAGAGGGAGAGAGGAAAGAGACAAAGAGATAGAGAAAACTCCTAGGGGAGGTGGGTGGGTTGTGAAGACTAAATTCCTGCTGTTCCCGGAAATCACCTGTTACAGGTGAGTAACTACGCTATCTCCAGGAACAAGCAGGAATGTAGTCTTCACATATGGGGACTCCATAGCTGAAGATGCCAGGGAGATAGCCCCAGGAAGGTGCCACCCTAGAAAGCACAGTTACTTACCTGTAAACAGGTGATCTCTGGGAACAGCAGGAATAAGTCTTCACATATGGGTACGTTGGTACCGACGGAGTCTGCGCGGGAACGCTTCCAGCGTCCAATCAAAGAGCTTTTGGAAGCATCCCACCACACCTGCGTGCTGCCTTCCCGCCTTTCCCAACTGCCTCTCCTCAGTTAAGTTTTAAAGCTGAGACAAAGAGAGAGAGAGAGAGAGAGAGGAAAGGAAAGATAGATAGATACACAACTCCTGGGGAGGTGGGTGGGTTGTGAAGACTTATTCCTGCTGTTCCCAGAGATCACCTGTTACAGGTAAGTAACTGTGCTATCTCCAGGAACAAGCAGGAATGAGTCTTCACATATGGGGACTCCCAAGCTAAGATGCCTGGAGTCCCAGCATGTTATAGGTTGAAACATGCTATCCTGCACAACACCAGGCATCCTGAGGATGGAGGGTAGAAGTTGAAGAAAGAAAGGTGCTGTGGAACAGCTAACCTAGCATAGGACTGCAGAAAAGGAGTCCATGTGTGGATGATAATTGTCATCAATGATATTGCAAAGAACTAAATTGCAATAGGCACCTCCCCTAACAGGACTTTAGAGAAGTATGGAGGTTCATGGGATCTACTGGGGAACCCAGTAGAGGAACCTCAAGAAGGACCTCACTGTAGTGGAGGTAGGAAACTTGTAGGAAAAATAATGGAGGTCAGAATCCTGAAAGGGAACAGGGAACCCCAGTAGGAAAAACTGGGGTAGTACAAAAATGGTGGGCCTTCAGCAGAAGGCTTTATGATAAAAAACCAACTCTTTTGGCAAAAGAATGGCTCACTCTTAGGAACAAAAGAGAAAAGCTAACCGATTTGGACAAACAGGCTCAGTCCTTGTGGGGAGAAAGGGTATGGGAACCTCTTGTATCCCAAAAGAAAGGACAACGCCGGAGGTGTTAGCCTGTGAGTAACTGAAGATCCGCAATATCTCTCCTAACTGAAGTCAGCTGGGAGAGATATTGGACATGGAGAGCTTCAGAGGTACCTAACCTTAGGGTTATGGTAGGTGTTGACTATCACCAAGTGGTTTTGAGTGTAGGATCCCAAAACATGCTGGATAGCATAGTATGGGTAAAAACCCTTCTGTCAGAAACATATGGCTATATGAGCCTGGTAGATAAAGCAGAATACATATCTACCGATAGTAGAATATCTTGACATATATATATATATATAGATATATATATAGATATATATAGATAGATAGATATAGATATATATAGATATATAGATAGATAGATAGATAGATAGATAGATAGATAGATAGATAGATAGATAGATAGATATAGATATACATATAACATATAGATATATGAGAATATATCTATAGTGAGATATGAAGGGCATAAAGTACTCACACATGATAGACATAGACATCTGTAAGATGTGTGCTATAGGTATGAATATATATATATATATACCTCTATATGGAAGTCTGCAAGAAGCAGACAGAAATATGTCCACAAGGCATTCACATAGGAAAAATGTGGAGAGGAAAGATTCATCTAAGAACAAGAAGGTGGAACCTACTTGAGAAGACATATAGAGAATCAATTCCCACTGGTTATGGCTACAGGGATGCTAGATAGTAGAATAACCAGGATGGTTACGTGAAAAGCAGAGGATGATATCAGTCAGCAGCCCGCAAGTCCTGAGTATTTTAGAACTCTAGGCATGGTAAGTGAACAGAAGACGCATAGGAATGAGATACCATGGTGACCTGCTTAAGGGCAAAAAGGTATCATGCGTTCTTACCATGAGGACAAGCTGGAAGGAGGAAACATATTCCCTATTGGAAATATTATGGACCAAAGAAGGGAATTAGCAACTCCTTAAGCTTTCATGTTAGAGTAGGCCTATGTGCTTTATAGTAAAAAAGGAGAACTTTTCTAGTCATGGAAGATATGACTGAAAAAAGCCTTTTTCAACCATCTAGTATAGTTGTTGGAGAAAAAAAAAAACCCATGCTCTCTAGCAAGGGCCCATAGTGGAGAGCTTCTCTGTAGAATTGCAGAGAGCATTATGCAGGAGAATGAGGAGATAGAACTGGCTTCAGAAAAGCCAGTAGCTATGTCAACTATGCTGCCAAACCCATGGGAATGGAGATGGTAGAAAGAGAAGACAATCCAACAAGTTTGTAGTGAAAGATTTTCCAAGACAGATGACAGCGCTGACTTGGAGTCACTACTAAGACTAGACAGAATATTATTGGAGGACAAATCTGGTTACTGGTGGACAACAACCAGTGGTCGAAACATTAAGGCTCCTGCATTGGTAGCTGCTTGACAGACAGCAGAAGAATGGTACTGTTGAAAAACAGAAAGAACAGACAAAACAAGAGTAGAAACTCTGGAGGTGTCTGATGAACTGCTGCAAAGCAAGATTGAAAAAGAGGAGTGAACTCAGAAAAGAGAACGCCGCACTAGAAAAGTAAGAAAATTAGAGAGGCTGAAGAAAAGCCCTCCAGTGAGCAATACCACTCTTACAGAGGAAAACCCTGGTAAGAGGGTAAAGAAAATGGAGCTGAAGAAAACTTACAATATAGTAAGTTAATAGAAAGGAAAGGAGGCATGCTGGCACATGAAACTATCATTTTATAGTGGATGGACCTCTTTCCCTAGAAGGAAAAGAGGAGAACCCTGTGACCTAGAAGCATGAACATCCTGACAGCTCATAGAGAAAAGATGGATGTCTTTCGAGAAGAGATCCATGTTTAAGATTTAGAATGACAGCAGTGGATTGTCTCTATGGAGAAGAAACAACTGCAGATTGTAATTCCCAGAGTCACAAGCATCTGATGGGTTGATTAGAAACCCTGTGGTTGCTGGGTTTGCTGAGCCTGGTGAGAGGTTGAACCCTGAAGACAAGGACGATGCTTCCCCTGTTTGGGAACATCTGTAGGATGGGCAGATGATGCATAAAACCTTCTTCTGCTATGGAAAGAAGGTTTGGCAGGACATTTCTTACCTACTGGGACAGAAGAAGGTGCAGAAGAGCCTCTAGGAACAGGTAAGTCAGTAGAAAACTGAGCAACCTGACGTAAAGACTCCTTGTTGAAAAGATTATCTCCAGTGCAAGGAGTATGTCCCAGTCTGTTGTGCCCATTTGTCCAAGCCTGAAGCTTGGAGCCAGGCTCTACGTCGTGCCCCTATAGTTATAGCAGAAGTCCTGCTAACAGACTCAAAAGAGTCTAGGGAAGCACGAGTAAGAAACCAAGAGATATTCTGGAGATGCTTGAGCAGTGAAGAGTAGTCTGCACTCTTGGACTCTGGAAGGGAAGGAGTCAAAATATGTAATTGCTTTGTGACCTCCTTAAGAGATAGACTCATATAGAAAATATATGAGAGAATTCTTGCAGAAAGCATAGATGTCTGGAAGGCTTGACGTCCAAAGTCATCAAGCATCCTAGATTCACGACCTGGCGGATAAGAAGAGGGCTTTTTCTTGCTCTTTACCCGCCTCAATGCTGATTCCACAACTATGGAATGATGAGGAAGTTGAGTCTTTTGAAATCCTGGAGAGGGGGGCACCTGATATAGCACAGTTACTTACCTGTAACAGGTGATCTCTGGGAACAGCAGGAATAAGTCTTCACATATGGGTACGTCGGTACCGACGGAGCCTGCGCGGGAACGCTCCCCAGCTTCCCAAAAAAGAAAAGCTTTTGGGAGCATCCCACAGCGCCTGCGCGCTGCCTTCCCGCCTTTCCTAACTGCCTCTCTCCAGTTCGAGTTTTAAAGCTGAGACAAAGAGAGAGAGGAAAGGAAAGAAAGATAGAGAGATACAACTCCTAGGGTAGGTGGGTGGGTTGTGAAGACTTATTCCTGCTGTTCCCAGAGATCACCTGTTACAGGTAAGTAACTGTGCTATCTCCAGGAACAAGCAGGAATGAGTCTTCACATATGGGGACTCCCCAGCTAGAGATGCCTGGGAGATCCCCAAGGTTGTGAGACCCTGAGAAGGGCTCTACCTCCTCCCATGGATCCCAGGCATCCAACCAGGGATGGAGGGTAGGAGTTGATTAAGCATGGAACAGGTGTTTGAGAACAGCCTGACCAAACAAGGCATCCCGGCAGGAGTCCTTGTCCAAACAGTAATGGGCTGTGAAGGTATGAACCGAGGCCCAGTTGGCCGCTCAACAGATCTGGTCGATGGACACAGAATTTAGATGAGCCATAGAAGTGGCCATGGCCCTCACATTATGAGCTGTGACATGGCCCTCCAGAGAAAGGTTCTTACTCTGGTAGGCGAAAGAAATACACTGAGCAATCCAATTGGACAGTGTCCTCTTAGAGACTGGAAGTCCCAAATAAGAGGGATCAAAAGCAACAAAGAGTTGAGAAGACTTTCTATGTTGCTGTGTCCTTTGTAAGTAAAAAGCAAGAGCTCTCTTACAATCCAAGGTATGAAGATTCCTCTCTGCACTTGATGCATGAGGACCTGGAAAAAAAGACAGGTAAATACACCTCTTGATTAAGATGAAAAGGCGAGACCACTTTAGGCATAAAGTGTGGATTGGTCCTAAGGACTACCTTATCATGATGGAACCTTGTATAAGGTGGATTAGCCACTAAGGCCTGCAGTTCACTGATGCGGTGAGCTGAGGTGACTGCAATAAGAAAGATAACCTTCCAGGAAAGAAATTTCAAGGAGGTAGTGGCTAAGGGTTCAAAGGGTGGCTTCATGAGCTGACCAAGAACCAGATTCAAGTCCCATGCCACTGGAGGTGGTCTGTTGGGAGGTTTAGTTAAAAGAAGGCCTCTCATGAATCTCGCAATAAGAGGATGAGAGGAGACAGGTTGTCCATTGAGAGGCTTGAGGGATGCAGCAATAGCACTCAAATGGACCCTTACTGAATTTGTTTTGAGTCCTGCATGGGAAAGATGCAGGAGATACTCTAGTAAAGAATTCAACGGTATTGCTAGAGGGTTAATACCCTTCTCAGCACACCAAATGGTAAACTTTTTCCATTTAAAGGCATAGGAACGTCTAGTAGAAGGCTTTCTGGAAGCATGAAGGATATCCCTTACTTGCTGAGAAAGATGCCAATCTTGAAGGTCTAAGCCTTCAGCAACCAAGCCCTGAGATGGAGAGATTGGGGGTTTGGGTGCCACAACGTTCCCCCCTCCTGAGACAGGAGATCTGGAGCAGACCCCAGGTCCAGGGAGGGAGCTTGAGAGAGATGCAGAAGTAGAGGGTACCACACTTGGCGTGGCCAACGTGGAGCTATGAGAATCATAGTCCCTTGATCTCTCTGAAGCTTGAACAGGGTCTTGGGAATTATGGGAATGGGTGGAAAGGCGTACAGGAAGTCTTGACCCCAATGAAGGAGGAAGGCATCCCTGGCCTGAACTCCCTGAGACGGAATTCTGGAACAGAATCGGGGAAGTTTGGCATTCCACGGACTTGCAAAGAGGTCTATGTCCGGGGTTCCCCAAATTCGAAAGATTCTGACTATCTGGTCCATATGAAGGGTCCATTCGTGTGGAAGCAGAACTCGACTGAGTCTGTCTGCCCAAGAGTTTTGAACTCCTGGAAGGTATACTGCCAATTTGATGCTCTTTGGCGAAGGCCCACAATCTCAGAACTTCGTTGCAAAGCGACAGAGAGCCAGTCCCTCCCTGCTTGTTCACAGAGAACATGGCTACTTGGTTGTCCGTGTGAATGAGGACTGTCTTGTAGCTGAGCAGGGTATGGAAGACTCTGAGAGCCAAGAAGATTGCTCTGAGCTCTAAGAAGTTGATATGTAGGGAGGTCTCCTGTGGGGACCAAATGCCCTGGGTGGAGAAGATGAGCTCCCCAACCCTTTGGAGAGGCATCTGTTGTAAGGATTGCTTGGGGTAACAACTGTTGGAAGGGGGACCCCAGCAACAGATTTTGAGTGGACTTCCACCACTGGAGAGACCAAAAGAGGCGCCTGGAGGTTGCTATTTTGTCTGACAGACTTCCAGATGCCTGGGTCCACTGGGTGGACAAAGTCCACTGAGCTGCCCTCATGTGAAGGCGAGCATAAGGGACCACATGCACCGTGGATACCATGTGGCCTAGCAGTTGTAACATCTCTCGAGCAGTTAGATGGGTTTTTAACTGAATCTGAGAGGCTAACTGCACTAAGCGTAGGCAACGGGCCTGGGGAAGATAGCCCTTGCAGTTGTGGTATCCAGGAAGGCCCCTATGAACTCTAGAGACTGAGTAGGGGTGAGTTGGGACTTTGGAATGTTTATAACTATTCCCAGATACTGCAGGACACGCATTGTGCAGGCTAGGGAAGTCTGGGCCTCTGAATGGGATGGAGCTCGGATAAGCCAGTCGTCCAGATATGGGAATACGAATATTCCCAGAGTGCGTAGAAATGCAGCTATTACTGCCATGCATTTTGTGAACACTCTTGGAGCAGAGGCCAGACCAAAGGGAAGCACCCTGTATTGATAGTGCTTTTCCTGATAAAGGAACCGAAGGAACCTTCTGTGTGCTGGATGGATGAGTATATGGGTATACGCATCCTTGAGATCTAGAGAACAAAGCCAATCCTGACTCTGAAGGAATGGAAGGAGAGTACCCAGAGAAATCATCTTGAATTTCTCTTTGCATAGGAATTTGTTCAATTCTCTGAGATCTAATATGGGTCTGTAACCCCCTGTTTTCTTTGGAATGAGAAAGTAGGGGGAGTAGAACCCTGAGCCCTGTTGAAGAAGAGGTACTTCTTCTATTGCCTCTTGGGCAAGAAGGGTGGAAATCTCTTGACCCAGAAGGTCGAGGAGAGATGTTGGAGAATTGAACTGTCTCACCATGGTGTGAGGAGGAAGGTTTAAGAAATGAAGTTTGTACCTTTCCCTTATGATGGAAAGGGTCCACTGCTCTGCTGTGATTTTCTCCCATCTGAGAGCAAAGTGAGCTAACCTTCCTGGAATGGTGAGAGGCTCTGGTTCTTTTAGAGCTAGAAAGGCTAAGTTCTCTAGGTACAAGTAAAAGGCCCTGAGGAGGCTGAGGCTGTTGGGCTACAGTAGGCCTTGCAGCCTTAGACTTGGCCTGTTTAGATGGTGACGCTTTGCAGCAAAACGACCTGCAGAAGATGTCTGCTGACCATAAGCAGGATAATATCTTCCTTTCTTGGGAAAATATATCTTTTTGAACAACCTCTTCTGGACAGGATTAGAGGTAGACTTTGAAAGCCTATCCAAAGCAGAATTTTCTGCATCCGAGTGGCCTTTGCTTGCCAATCTTTGCCAAACAGGTTTTCACCTGTACAAGGAAGATTTCCTAATCCATCTTGGACCCAGGGTTCCAAATCAGAAGCTTGTAACCAAGCAATTCTGCGTGCACCTATGGCAATGGCCGAGGCTCTGCTGGCCCCCTCAAAAGAGTCAAAGGCTGCACGGTTAGAGAATTTGGAAACATCCTGGGCATGCTTAAGCCAGGTAAGAAAGTCTTCCCTTTTATCTTCTGGAAGAAAAGGGAGGAAAGTTTGCAGATGATCTGTAACTTCCTTCAGAAACATCCCCATATAGAGACTATAGGAGTTGATTCTGGCAACAAGCATACTGGCTTGAAAAATTTTCCTGCCAAAAGCATCCAAGGTTCTACATTCTCTTCCTGGAGGAGCAGATGAGTGCCTCTATGCACTCTCTAACTTTTTCATAGCAGACTCCACCACAATAGAATGGTGAGGAAGCTGAGTTTTATGAAATCCAGGACAAGGAGGGACACGATACATGGTATCCAACCTACGAGAATGAGAAGAGATGGTGAGAGGAGTCTCCCATATGCCTATCATGTGGTCATAAAGGATCTCATGAACTGGCAAAGTGGCTGCTTCTTTAGGAGCCTTAGGATATTGCAAAATATCCAATTTTTTGGCTCTAGGCTCTGTCTCAGGGGCTACTGAGATAGAAAGCCCCTTGGGCACTTCTCTTATGAAGCCTTGAAAAGACAAGTCTTCTGGAGGGGACATTCTTCTTTTTGGAGAAGAAGGCTCCTGAGGAAGAAGTACCGATGCTTCGACAGAGGCCTCCGATGCATCAGAGTCTTCGGAGGAATCGAAGTATCGCCTGTCTGGATGCTCTTGTAAAGCCCGATACGCATACCGGGTGGTATCGACATCGGTACCGGATCGGTACCGATAGGCATCATCAGACAGGGAACAGCTGCAGTCGACACCGGCACCGGAACCGATATCGGAGACAGTGTCAGAGCCGGTACCGACAACGAAGCTTGTTGCGGTACCAGTGGCGTCGCAGCTTGTATGAATGCCGTAATGGCACGCTGCATGGTCTAAACATTCTGATCCATCGACGCTATGAATGTCTGGAGGTCGGTACCGGCAGATTCCACCGGTACCCCAGAACATTGCAACAGGTGATCGGTCGAGGCCGTGCCATCGATGTCAACCTGTGACCCCATCGGAGGAGCTTTGGAAGCCGGAGCTTCCCACCGGGGTACTTTTGCCGGTGCAGGATCCTCGAGGGCAAGCCCAGAGGCATCTCGATGCTTAGAGGGAGTTCTACCCTTCGAGGACCGGCTGGACTTATGTTTGGTTACCTGAGATCCATAGGAGGAAGAAGCAGCCCTGGAAGACGTTGATGCCACCGAAGCTGCATCAGAAGGAAACAGTGTAGCTTAGCTGCTCGGTTCTGTAAACCTCTTTTAGACATCATGGAGCAGGACGGACAATCCGTGATGGAATGGTCAGGACCAAAACACTTAAGACACCAGTCATGGGTGTCGGTAACAGAGATGGTACTGCTGCACTTAGTGCATTTTTTAAACCCGGAGGCGGGCTTTTCCATGAGGAATTTTCTGTTAGGCATAAGGCCCAACGAAGAAAAAATACACTGAAGTGGAACGGAAGTATTCTTTTTTTTTTTTTTTTTTTTAAAGAAAAGAAAGAAAAGACCGGCGGTACCGGTCCGACGTCGAAGATGCGCGACCAAAGAAATAAAATAAAATAAAGAACTTCTTCAGCGGTGACAGGAACACGACCTGCTGGCTCCGCGGAAAAGAAGAACTGGAGAGAGGCGGTTAGGAAATGTGGGAAGGCAGCGCGCAGGCGCTGTTGGATGCTCCCAAAAGCTTTCCTTTTTTGGGAAGCTAGGGAGCGTTCCCGCGCAGGCTCCGTCGGTACCGACGTACCCATATGTGAAGACTCATTCCTGCTTGTTCCTGGAGAAAAGAGATCAGTTGCTCTGGAAGGTGGGGGTACCCTTAAAGGTGTTTCCCACATTCCTAGAAGGAGATCCTGCAAGGAATGATGCAAAGGAAGCATTATGTTGTCCTTTGCTTTGGTAGAAAGAGAGGCCTGTGCAGGATCATGTCCTGGGATAGGAATAGCAAGAGATCTTGCTATATCCCGGAGGAAACTCTGAAAAGAGGGTTCCCAAATAAGAATGTCCTTTGGACAGGTTAGATCCGAAGAACTGGCCTGCGCACCGACAGAGCTATCCAGATATATAGGAATAGAAGTTCCTGCAGAGTGCAATGTGGAATGCTTAAAGGATGGACGCCGGTACTGACTGTCAGGAGCAGCGACCGATATTACCACATTGTCCATGCCAGGTATCGACTCCAAGTTTGGCCTAGAAGGGAGCGATCCTGTTGAAAAAAGCATGGCAGGAGTTGGCCACGATGGTACTGTGGATACCGGAACTGATGTCGATACCGGTACCGATGTCAGAGTCGAGCCCGACAAAGACATCAGAGCAGTCATCGGAGACCGTTCAATCAGTACCGAGGCAACCGAAAACATCCCGGTGCTATCCTCGGTACCGAGTCACCGGTATCGGTCGGTGTCGGTACCAAATGATATTGGTACCGAGTCTTCCAGACTAGAGAGCGATTCTAAACTGGGCATCGAAGACACCGACCGTAAGGTTAATGAGGACATCGTCACCGACTTCGGTACCATGCCTGATACCGGTGAATGAAGGTCAACCAGTGGCAACTCAGTGGGCCTCGAGGGAATTGAGAGTTGTGGATCCGAATCGTCGGAACCGAGCCTTCGGTACCGAGAGCCAGTACCAAGGCGAGTCGGTACCCAGTCCTCCAGACTGGAGATCGATTCCAGACTAGGCATCGAGGGAAGCGAAGCTACCGATGCACGTCTGGAGGGTACCGACATTGGTGGTACCCATAATGGAAGGTCAGTCTGGAGCGTATCCACCGGTCCCGAAGGCACTGAGGACGCCAGATGACCATCCCTGGTGAGGAGTGTTTGTTCCAACACCAGTGCCGATGTAGGGGTATCGGTACAGCTCGAAGCGGATGCCACCACCAGACACAGCTCAGGTATGTTCTGTGAGGGGTGAACCCCAGGAGCAACCTGAAACCCCTCAAACGCTTTGGAGACCGAAGACTCCCGCTGGGGTTTTGAAGTCAGAGGGCCCTCGAGGGCAAGGTCGGAGCCGTCTACATGCTGTGCATGAGACCTACCACTCGAGGGATGGCTAGTCTTAACAGACTGTTTGTGGGTTACCTGATGCTGTGTAGAAGAAGACAGGGATGGTGCCCCAAAACTGGAGGGAAACCGTGTATCGAGGGAACCTCAAAATTGAAAACTTCTTCTCACCAAACTGTTGTCAAGACTCAAACAGGTTAGACACCGATTTTGAGGGTCTAAAAATAAAGTTGTACCGCCACAGTGTGAACATTTCTTGGAGAAAGTGGCTGGCGGTTCCATGAAGGAAAAGAAGAGGCCTAAAAGGCCTAAGATACCGTGAGACACTAAGAAGAAAAAATATATTCCTTGAAAAAGGAAGATTTTACAAGAAAAGAAAACAAAACACCGGCGGTACCGGTGGCGTCGGGAAGACAGCCGCGACCACAAGAAAAATAAAGAAATAAAAGAATTTTCTGCGGTGACTGGAGGATGTACTGCCGGCTCCGAGGAAAAACGAAAACTGAGGAGAGGCAGTTGGAAAAGGCAGGAAGGCAGCACGCAGGAGTGGTGGGATGCTTCCGAAAGCTCTTTGATTGGACGCTGGGAAGCGTTCCCGCGCAAACTCCGTCGGTACCGACATACCCATATGTGAAGACTCATTCCTGCTTGTTCCTGGAGATAGGTGGGAATCCTTCCTCCCATGGATCTCTGTCATTCTACCAGGGTTGGTGGGTAGGAGTTGAATTAGGTCTGAAAGAGATTTTGAAGAACACCTTGGCCAAAGAAGGCATCCCGACGGGAGGCTTTATCCAGGCAGTAGTGGGCTGTGAAGGTGTGTACCGAAGCCCAGGTGGCTGCTCGACAAATGTCATCGATAGACACAGAGTGGAGATTAGCCATGGAAGTTGCCATGGCTCTCATGTTATGAACTGTGACATGGCCCTGAAGAGGAAGACCCTTACTCTCATAAGCAAAGGATATGCATTGGGCAATCCATTTAGATAAAGTTCTTTTAGAGAATGGAAGACCCAAATGACTAGGGTCAAAAGCTATAAAAAGTTGCAAGGACTTTCTATGTTGCTGTGTTCTCTGAAGGTAAAAGGCTAAGGCTCTTTTACAATCCAAAGTATGAAGGTTTCTTTCTGCATTAGATGCGTGAGGCCTCGGAAAAAATACAGGAAGATAAATTGATTGAGTTAAATGAAAAGGCGAAACTACCTTTGGCATAAAGTTTGGATGAGTTCTAAGAATAACCTTATCATGATGAAACCTAGTATAAGGAAGATCAGTCACTAAAGCTTGCAGTTCACTAATGCGACGTACAGAGGTGATTGCAATTAGGAAGATGACCTTCCAGGTCAAAAACGTAAGGGTTATAGTGGTTAAAGGCTCAAAAGGCGGCTTCATGAGCTGCCCGAGAACTAGATTTAGATCCCATGCCACCAGTGGTGGCTTAATGGGAGGTTTGGTTAATAGAAGACCTCTCATAAATCTGGATATGAGTGGATGAGAGGAAATTGGTTGTCCATTCAGAGGCTTATAAGAAGCTGCAATTGCACTAACATGGACTCTTACCGAATTGGTCTTTAGACCAGAATTCGATAAGTGAAGGAGATACTCTAGTATCAATTCTAAGGGTATGACAAGGGGGTTTAATCCCTTCTTGGAGCACCATATAGTAAAACATTTCCACTTGAAGGCATAAGATCTTCTTGTGGAAAGTTTCCTAGAAGCCTGAATGATATCCTTTACCTGTTGGGAAAGGCTGAAATCCTGGAGGTCTAAGCCTTCAGCAACCAGGCCGTGAGATGCAGGACTGGGGATTTGGGTGCCATAGCGTCCCGTTCTCTTGGGAAAAGAGATCTGGAGCATGCCCTAACTCCAGACGTGCAGCTTGAGAGAGATGTAGAAGCAGGGGATACCACGCTTGGCGTGGCTATCTTGGCGCTATGAGAATCCTGTCTCTCTGAAGCTTGAAGAGTGTTTTGGGGATGAGGGGAATGGGTGGGAAGGCATAAAGGAAGTCCTGACCACAGTGAAGGAGGAAGGCATCCCTTGTCTGAAAATTGTGAGCCGGAATCCTGGAACAAAACCGGGGAAGTTTGGCATTCAGAGGACTTGCGAAGAGGTCTATGTCTGGAGTGCCCCAGAGATGAAATATCTTTGCCACCTGGTCTAGGTGGAGGGACTACTCGTGAGGCAGCAGTACTCCACTGAGTTTGTCTGCCCAAAGGTTTTTAATGCCTGGAAGATATATCACTAGAAGGTGAATTTGATACTCTCTGGCGAGGGCTCACAGTCGTAAAGCTTCGTTGCATAACAGGGAGCTTGTCCCGCCCTGCTTGTTCACATAGAACATGGCTACTTGATTGTCCGTCTGGACTAGGACTGTCTTGTGGCTGAGCTGGGCGTGGAATACTCGAAGAGCTAAATAGATTGCTCTTAATTCCAGGAGGTTTATGTGTAGACCAGCCTCCTGCGGAGTCCAGGTTTCCTGGGTAGAGAGATGATTCAGGTGTGCTCCCCAACCCACCTGTGATGCATCTGTTGTTAGGGTCGCCTGAAAGAGGGGTTGATGAAAAGGAGACCCCACTGTCAGTTTTTCTAGTGATTGCCACCACTGGAGGGACAAAATTAGTCGTTGAGAGTTTACTATTTTGTCTGATAAATGTCCTGTGGCCTGTGTCCACTGTGTGGATAGGGTCCACTGAGCTGCTCGCATGTGGAGACAAGCATATGGGACTACATGAACTGTGGATGCCATATGTCCCAGCAATTGCAGTAGCTCTCGAGCAGTTAGGGAGGATTTCCCAGCTGCTTGAGAAGCTAGTTGCATTATATGAAGACACCGGGCCTGTGGAAGGAAAGCCTTTGCCTGTCTGGTATCTAGACAGGCCCCTATGAATTCCAGGCACTGGGAAGGAACAAGTTGGGATTTTGGGAAGTTTATTACCAACCCCAAGTATTGGAGGATTCACATTGTGCAAGACAGTGCAGTGCTGGCCTCTGCAACGGTAGGGGCTCGAATGAGCCAGTCGTCTAAGTAAGGGAAGACGAATATCCCCAGGGTTCGTAGAAAGCACAGTTACTTACCTGTAACAGGTGATCTCTGGGAACAGCAGGAATTAGTCATCACATATGGGTACGTCGGTACCGACGGAGCCTGCGCGGGAAAGCTCCCCAGCTTTTCAAATGAAAAGCTTTTGGGGCCTCCCACTGCACATGCGCGCTGCCTTCCCACCTTCCTGACCAGCTCTCCTCAGTTCGAGTTTAAAGCTGAGACAATAGAGAGAGAGGACAGGAAGATAGAGGAATAGAGAGACAACTCCTAGGGGAGGTGGGTGGGTTGTGATGACTAATTCCTGCTGTTCCCAGAGATCACCTGTTACAGGTAAGTAACTGTGCTATCTCTAGGAACAAGCAGGAATAAGTCATCACATATGGGGACTCCCTAGCTGAGATGCCTGGGAGATCCCCCTCCAAGGGTAACCATCTTCGGATGGATCTCAGGCATCCATTCTGGGAAGGTGGGCAGGAGTTGTTTAAGTATGGAACAGGTGTTTGAGGACAGCCTGACCAAACAAGGCATCCCGGCGGGAGTCCTTGTCCAAGCAGTAATGGGCTGTGAAGGTATGCACCGAGGCCCAAGTGGCTGCTCGACAGATCTGATCTATGGATACAGAGTGGAGATGAGCCATAGAAGTGGCCATGGCTCTCACATTGTGAGCCGTGACATGGCCTTCCAGAGAAATGTTCTTACTCTGGTAAGCAAAGGAAATACACTGAGCAATCCAGTTGGAAAGTGTGCGTTTGGTGACTGGAAGTCCCAAATGAGAAGGATCAAAAGCCACGAAAAGCTGGGAAGACTTTCGATGTGGCTGAGTTCTATTGAGGTAAAAGGCGAGAGCTCTTTTACAGTCAAGAGTATGAAGGTTCCTCTCTGCACTGGATGCATGAGGAGCCGGAAAAAAGACAGGTAGATATACCTCTTGATTAAGATGAAAAGGCGAGACCACTTTAGGCATAAAGTGGGGATTCATCCTAAGGACCACCTTATCATGATGAAATCTGGTATAAGGTGGATTTGCCACCAAAGCTTGCCGTTCACTGATGCGGCGAGCCGAAGTGACTGCAATAAGGAAAAGGACCTTCCAAGAAAGAAATTTCAGGGAGGTAGATACCAATGGTTCAAAGGGTGGCTTCATAAGTTGACCCAGAACTAAATTCAAGTCCCATGCTACCGGAGGAGGCCGGATGGGAGGCTTAGTGAGGGTTAGGCCTCTCATGAATCTTGCAATAAGAGGATGAGAGGAAACAGATTGTCCATTTATAGGTTTTAAAGATGCTGTAATGGCACTTAAATGGACTCGTACTGAATTCGTCTTGAGGCCTGCATTGGAAAGATGCAGGAGATAGTCTAGTAGAGAATTCAAAGGAAGTGCCAGAGGGTCAAGACCCTGTTGAGCACACCAAATGGAAAAACGTTTCCATTTGAAAGCATAGGAACGCCTGGTAGAGGGTTTTCTAGAGGCATAAAGGATATCTTTCACTGGTTGAGAAAGATTAAACTCTTGAAGGCTTAAGCCTTCAGTAACCAAGCTCGGAGATGTAGGGACTTGGGGTTTGGATGCCACAAAGTCCCCTGCTCCTGAGACAGAAGGTCTGGTGCAGCTCCCAGGTCCAGGGAGGAGCCCTGGGAGAGCTGTAGAAGGAGAGGGAACCACACTTGGCGTGGCCAGCGTGGAGCAATGAGGATCATGGATCCGTGATCCCTCTGAAGTTTGAACAGAGTCTTGGGAATCAAAGGAATGGGTGGAAAAGCGTACAGGAATTCCTGACCCCAATGCAGGAGAAAGGCATCGTTGGCCTGAGCTCCCTGACACGGAGTCCTGGAACAGAACCGGGGAAGTTTGGCATTCCACGGACTTGCAAAGAGGTCTATGTCCGGGGTCCCCCATTCCTGAAAGATTCTGCGTATTTGGTCCATATGTAGGGACCATTCGTGTGGGAGCAGAACTCGACTGAGTCTGTCTGCCCGAGAGTTTTGAACTCCTGGAAGATATACTGCCAGAAGATGAATTTGGTGCTCTCTGGCGAAGGCCCATAATCTGAGAGCTTCGTTGCAAAGCGACAGAGAGCCCGTCCCTCCTTGTTTGTTGATATAAAACATGGCCACCTGATTGTCCGTCTGAACTAGGACAGTCCGGTTGGCAAGGAGGGTATGGAAGACTGTGAGGGCAAGGAAGATTGCTCGCAGTTCCAGAAGATTGATATGAAGGGTGGTCTCTTGGTGAGACCAGATTCCCTGAGTGGAGAGATGTTGAAGATGAGCTCCCCACCCTGTTTGGGAGGCATCTGTTGTGAGGGTTGCTTGGGGCAACGAAGGTTGGAAGGGGGTCCCCAACAACAGATTTTTGGAGGATGTCCACCACTGGAGAGACCAAAACAGACGTTTTGAGGTGAGTACCTGGTCTGACAGCAGTCCCGATGTTTGAGACCACTGGGTGGCTAATGTCCATTGAGCTGCTCTCATATGGAGACGAGCATAAGGTACCACATGAACCGTGGAGGCCATGTGGCCGAGAAGTTGCAGCATTTCTTTGGCTGACAAGTGACTTCTGGACTGAGCCTGGGAGGCCAAGCTTATTAGCCTTTGGCCTCGGACCAGAGGGAGGTAGGCCCTTGCAGTGGTGGAGTCCAATTGGGCCCCTATGAATTCCAGGGACTGAGTAGGGATGAGTTGGGACTTGGGAATGTTTACCACAAGTCCCAGATATTGAAGAATACGCCTTGTGCGGTCCAGAGAAATCTGGGCTTCTGATTGAGATGGAGCTCGGATGAGCCAGTCGTCCAGATATGGGAAGACAAAGATTCCCATGCCTCTGAGAAATGCGGCAACGACTGCCATGCATTTTGTGAATACTCTTGGAGCAGAGGCCAGACCGAAGGGTAGTACTCTGTACTGGAAATGTTTTCCCTGGAACAGAAATCTTAGATACTTTCTGTGGGATGGATGGATGAGTATATGAGTGTACGCATCCTTGAGATCTAGAGAACAAAGCCAATCTTGACTCTGAAGGTATGGAAGGAGAAGGCCCAGAGAGAGCATTTTGAATTTCTCCTTGAATAGAAACCTGTTCAATTCTCTCAGATCTAGGATAGGTCTGAAGCCCCCTGTCTTCTTTGTTATGAGAAAGTAAGGGGAGTAGAAACCTAACCCCTGTTGTGGAGGAGGAACCTCCTCTATTGCCCCTTCGGCAAGAAGAGAAGAGACTTCCTGACCCAACAGGGTCAGAAGAGATGGGGGAGAACTGAATTGCCTCACCATGGTATGGGGAGGAAGGCTGGAGAAATGAAGTTTGTAGCCTTCTCGGATAATAGAGAGGGTCCATTGCTCTGATGTTATTTGCTCCCATCTGGGAGCAAAGTGAGCTAGCCTTCCAGGAATGGTGAGGGGCTCTGGCTGTGCTAGAGCCAGAAACGGCAAGTTCTCTAGAGGGAAGTCAAAACCCCTGAGGGGGTTGAGCCTGCTGGGATGTAGCAGACACTGCAGGCTTTGACTTTACCTGCTTAGATTGTTGACGCTTAGCCGCAAGGCGAGGCTGAGCAGATTGCTGGCCAGTATTTGTGGGAAATCTGGTCTTTTTATAGTAAGGCCTTTTAAAAGGCTTCTTTTTGGTAGGGGTAGAAGTAGACTTGGAAAGTCTATCTAGAGTGGCATTTTCTGCATCCATTTGAGCAGCTTTAATCTGCCAGTCTTCCCCAAATAAGTTCTCACCGGTACAGGGCAGATTCCTGAGGCCTTCTACAACCCAGGGTTCTAGGTTAGAAGCCTGGAGCCAAGCGAGACGTCGGGCTGCAATAGCAATTCCCGAAGCTCTGCCTGCAACCTCGAAGGAATCAAAGGCTGCCCTGTTGGAGAACTTGGAGACCTCTGAAAGTTGTGTCACCATAGAAAAGAAGTCCGCCCTTTGATCATCAGGGATAAAGGGGGCAAAATTCTGTATTTTTAGGGCAAGTTGCCCAAGATACATGCCCATATAAAGGCTATAAGAGTTGATCCTGGCTATAAGCATACTAGCCTGGAACATCTTTCTTCCAAAAGAGTCTAGGTTCTTACATTCTCGCCCTGGAGGGGTAGAAGAATGCCTCTTAGGACTCTTTATTTTCTTCATAGCAGACTTCACCACAATGGAGTGGTGAGGCAGCTGAGTTTTCTGGAACCCAGGCGAAGGAGGGACCCGATACATGGTGTCCAACCTGCGGGAATGGGGAGACAGTGTTAAAGGAGTCTCCCACAAATCCATCAAGTGTTCTTGAAGGATTTCATGGACAGGCAGAGTTACTGCCTCTTTAGGAGCTTTTGAGTATCCTAAAATGTCCAATTTTTTTGATCTGGGTTCTCTTTCAGAAGATGTAGTAATAGAAAGTGCTTTAGCTACATCAACAATGAAATCCTGAAAGGATAAATCCTCTGGAGGAGACATCCTCCTCTTGGGAGAAGAGGGCTCCTCAGGAAGAGTAAGCTCAGCAGAGTCATCAGAGGAATTAAATTCATCAGAAGAATCTGAGTACTCTTTCTGTGCTTCCAATGTACGATACGCATACCGATCGGTATCGACATCGGGCGTATCGGGCATGGGATCGGTACCGGGCGAAAGCCGGAATCCGGCATGCGAAACCGATCGACGTTTAGAAGTCGATGGTCTCGGTTCCGGTGTAGATACCGGAACCGGGGTCGGTACCGATGAAATCGGTACCGAGGGCGTCGCAGCCTTAATGAAGGCCAGTACGGCCTGCTGCATGGTCTGGACAGTACTGCCCATAGACGCCACTACTGCCTGGATGTCGGTACCGGTATGGGCCGGTACCCCAGAGCAGTCCAACAGGTGATCTGTCGAGGCCGTGCCATCGATGTCAACCTGTGACCCCATGATTGCTTTGGAGGCCGGAACCTCCCGCCGGGGTTTTTTGGCCTGGGCAGAATCCTCGAACTCAGAACTGAGAGCCTCTCGATCTTTAGAAAGAGATTTGCTTTTAGAGGATTTGCCCACAGAAGTTTTGGTTACCTGAGATCCATCCGGAGAGGAAGACCTGGACGACTGTGATGCTTCTGAAGGAAACAGCACATGGAGCTTGTTAGCCCGGTTCTGCAAACCGCGTTTAGACATCTGGGTGCAGGATGGGCAATCCGGTATGGAGTGCTCAGGTCCCAAACATTTGAGACACCATTCATGGGTGTCTGTGACAGAAATGACAGCACTGCATTTGGTACATTTTTTGAAACCAGGGACTGGCTTCTCCATGAGGAGAAATTGTGTAGGCCTTAAGGCCTAACACCGGGTACCAAGCTGTGCTGAAGAAAAATAAAAAAGTCTTTTTTTTTTTTTTTTTTTTTTTGATATAGAAAGAAAGAAAGACCGGCGATACCGGTTTCGGTATGGGGAAGGCAGGTACGCGGTCTAAAGAAACAAACAAAAGTAACAAATTCTTCAGCGGTGACAGGAACACGACCTGCTGACTCCGCGGAAAAAGAAGAACTGAGGAGAGCTGGTCAGGAAGGCGGGAAGGCAGCACGCATGTGCAGTGGGAGGCCCCAAAAGCTTTTCATTTGAAAAGCTGGGGAGCTTTCCCGCGCAGGCTCCGTCGGTACCGACGTACCCATATGTGATGACTTATTCCTGCTTGTTCCTAGAGATATGCAGCTACTACTGCCATGCATTTCGTGAATACCCTTGGTGCTGAATCCAGACGAAAGGGAAGAACCCTGTACTGGAAATGTTTTCCCCTGAAAAAGAATTGTAAGAATTTCCTGTGATCTGGATGGATCGGAATGCGTGTGTATGCATCCTTTAAGTCTAGAGAGCAAAGCCAATCCTAGCTTTGAAGGTATGGCAGAAGAGTTCCTAGAGAAATCATTTTGAAGTTCTCTTGAAACAGGTATTTGTTCAATTCTCTGAGGTCTAAAATGGGTCTGTGTCCTCCTGTTTTCTTTGGAATAAGAAAATAGGGGGAGAAGAACCCTGCACCCCGTTGAAGAATGGGTACCTCCTCTATTGCCCCTTGGGCAAGAAGTGCTGAGACCTCGTGATCTAGCAGATTGTCTGTGGAGGTTTGAGAACTGAATTGCTTTAGAATTGTAGGAGGGGGCATGCTGTGAAAATGAAGCTTGTACCCTTCTACTACAATGGACAAAGTCCAATCTTCTGCTGTTATCTGATGCCATCTGTTGGCAAAGTGGCATAACCGGGTTGGGGACCCCTCAGAGGCAGGAAGGCTAAGCTCTCTAGGAAGGAGTCAAAGCCCTTGAGGGGGCTGAACCTGCAGAGCTGGTTGGGCTCTCGGGCCTTGTGGCTTCTTTTGCTGTCTAGTTTGTCCCTTTTGGGCAACCTGACCCTGAGTTTGACTCTGCTGGGTACAGGAAGGATAAAATTTCCTCTTTTTGCTGAAAGAGGGTTTTTTATACGGCTTCGTTTTGGCTGGATTGGCTGTACATTTCGACAATCTATCTAGAGTAGTATTGTCAGCATCTAACTCGTTCGCCTTTTCCTGCCAGTTCTTGCCGAAGAGATTCTCTCCCGTGCAAGGAATGTTGCCTAACTTGTCCTGTACCCAAGTCTCCAAGTCTGATGCCTGAAGCCAGGCAATCCATCGTGCGCCAATGGCAATAGCAGAGGTTCTGCTGATGCATTCAAAGCAGTCAAAGGCTGCACAATTTACAAACTTGGAGACATCTTGAGCATGCTTAACTAGAGCAAGAAAGTCTTGTCTCTTGTCATCTGGGAGAAATGGGCTCATAAGCTCCAAGTCTCCTGTAACTTCCTTGAGGAACATTCCCATATAGAGTAGTTACTCACCTGTAACAGGTGTTCTCCAGGAGCAGCAGGAATCAGTCCTCACATATGGGTGACGTTGGCGCCGACGGAGCCCTCGCGGAGCAATTTCCCCAGCTTTCAAAGAAAGCCTTTGGGAATTGCAGCGCGCATGCGTGGTCCCCTTCCTGCTCAGTCTGACGACATAGCTAAAAGACAGCAAAAATTTAGCAAAAACGAAATGATAGGACTGCAACTCCAAGGGGAGGAGGGAGGGTTGTGAGGACTGATTCCTGCTGCTCCTGGAGAACACCTGTTACAGGTGAGTAACTACTCTTTGTCCAGGACCAAGCAGGAAGTCAGTCCTCACATATGGGACTCCCTAACTTAAGGCTAACGGAGACCTCAAGCGGAAAAATGAGCTCCCTCTAGCTCAGTAGCACAGAAGGAAGGAATCTTCTCTGAAAACGCCCCCGACCGGTAGCCCAACACCAGGGCCGGAGGGTAGGAGTTGCCTAAACCACAAAGAGATTATGGAGGACTGCCTGTCCGAAAGCACTGTCCCTGCGGGACTCCCTCTCCAGGCAGTAATGGGCCGCAAAAGTCTGGTTTGAAGACCAAGTAGCAGCTCGGCAGATGTCTGCCAACGGAACAGAGCGGAGATGAGCCACTGACACAGCCTTCGCCCTGACACGATGAGCCGTGACTTGACCCTCCAACGAGAGGCCGGCTGCCCCATAAGCCCAGGCGATACAGTCAGCGACCCATATGGACAAAGTACGCTTGGAGACAGGGAACCCCAACTTATTGGGGTCAAAAGAAACAAAGAGCTGAACAGCCCTCCGATGCTCTCGCGTACGGTCAAGGTAGAAGGACAAGGCCCTCCTACAGTCCAGGGTATGCAGGACCATCTCAGCCCGGCTGGCGTGCGGCCTGGGAAAGAAGGTCGGAAGAACCACCTCCTGGTTGAGATGAAAAGGAGAAACCACTTTTGGAAGAAACTTAGGGTGAGTCCGTAAGACAACCCGATTCCTGTAGAACCTAGTGTAAGGAGGATCAGACACTAGGGCCTGCAGTTCACTAACGCGCCTAGCAGAGGTAAGGGCTACCAAAAACAAGGTTTTCCAGGAGAGAAAACGAAGAGGGCAGGTAGCCATAGGTTCAAAGGGCAGACAGGTAATCCGCTGTAAGACCACATTAAGATCCCACTCTGGGGCTGGTGGGCGCAAAGGAGGCTTAAGGAGGAGGCGGCCTTGGAGAAAACGAGCCACCAAAGGGTGGTTGGAAAGAGGCCTGCCGTCCACCGGTGCGTGATGCGCAGAGAGAGGTGGACCCTGACAGAGTTGGACTTAAGGCCAAGGTTGGAGAGGTAAAGCAAATATTGCAAGACCACTGCCACCAAGCAGGAGAAAGGATTCTCAGACTGCTGAGCACACCACACGGAAAACCGACACCACTTAAGAGCGTAGGACTTCCGGGTGGAGGGCCGCCTGGAGGCCAAGACAACCTCTTCCACCTCCCGAGGCAGCAGGAGGGGAGCAAGGACTACCCTTTCAGCAGCCAGGCCATCAGATGAAGTGACCGGAGGTTGGGGTGTAGGAGAGTCCCCTGATCCTGTGACAGGAGATCTGGTTGAAACCCCAGGGGAAGAGGAGTGTCCACCGCCAGCTGCATCAGAAGCGGGAACCAGGGCTGTCTCGGCCACCGGGGAGCCACTAGGATCATGGAGGCTCTGTCTCTGAGAACCTTGAAGAGCGTCCGAGACACCAGTGGCATGGGAGGAAAGGCATACAAGAGGCCTGTGGACCATGGAATCAGAAAAGAATCCGCCGCTACTCTGAGAGGATGCAGTTGTCGAGAGCAGAATCTGGGAAGCTGCCGGTTCAGAGGACTGGCAAATAGATCCATGGTGGGGAGGCCCCACTTGAGAAAGATCCGCTGAACCACCAACGGATCCAATCTCCACTCGTGTGGTTGGAGGATCCTGCTCAGCTTGTCTGCCAGGTAGTTTTCTTGACCTGGGAGATAGACAGCTTTGAGGAGGATGCCGTAAAGGACGGCCCAAGAGCACAGTTCTTGTGCCTCCTGACAGAGAAGGAAGGAGCCTGTGCCTCCTTGTTTGTTCACGTAGAACATTGCAACTTGATTGTCCGTCTGGACCAGCACAGACTGGTGAGAAGTGAGGTGGGAGAAGGCTCTTAGAGCTAGGCGGATGGCCCTGAGCTCTAGGAAGTTTATCTGCTGAGCAGACTCCCAAGGAGTCCAGAGGCCTTGAGTACATGTCCCTTGGCAATGTGCTCCCCAACCCAGGAGAGAAGCATCGGTTGTCAGCACCTGAGAAGACGGAGGAGATTGAAAATCCACTCCCAGCACTAGGTTTGGCAGATGAAGCCACCACCGCAGAGAAGAGACCAGGAGGTCGGATACCTGTACTGAGTCCGACAGGCTCCCTGTGGCCTGATGCCATTGAGTGCGAAGGCACCATTGAGCAGGACGCATGTTCAGGCGGGCATTGGGGGTCAAATGGACCGTGGAAGCCATATGGCCACGCAGTCTCAGAAATTGCCTGGCAGAGACCAGGGAATTGCTGTGAAAGTGGCTGGCGAGATCCATGAGCCTGTGGGCCCTGTCTAGAGGCAGGAAGGCCCGCGCCTGAAGTGTGTTCAACCTGGCACCTATTTATTAGAGATTTTGAGAGGGGATCAAAGTGGACTTTGCGAAGTTTATGACAAATCCCAAGTGCTGGAGTAGAGTCACAGTGCGATGAGTGGCCTGAGTGGCCTCTTGGGAAGACTGGGCTCTGATGAGCCAGTCGTCCAGGTATGGAAACACAAAAAGGCCTTGAAGTCTTAGATAGGCCGCCACCACTGCTAGGCATTTGGTGAACACCCTGGGGGCGGAGGATAGGTCAAAGGGCAGTACCCGGTACTGGTAATGATTTCCTCCCACAACAAACCTGAGATATTGTCTGTGGTCTGGATGGATAAGGATGTGAGTATACGCATCCTTGAGATCTAAGGAGCATAACCAGTCTCCCTGCTGGAGGTAGGGCAGCAGAATTCCAAGGGTAAGCATCTTGAACTTTTCCCTCTCCAGGAACTTGTTGAGGTTCCGCAAGTCCAGGATGGGTCTGAGGCCTCCTGTTCTTTTTGGTATCAGAAAGTACCTGGAATAAAAGCCGTGACCTCTCAGGTGGTGGGGCACAGGTTCCACAGCCTGTTCCTGAAGAAGACTTGCTAACTCCTGAAGGAGTAAGTCCCTGTGCAGAGGGAGTCTTGGAGGCTCCCCTGGAAAGTAGGAGGGAGGTACCTGGTGAAAGTGTAGAAGATAGCCTTTCTGAACTATATGAAGCACCCAGGTATCTGAGGTGATGGCTGACCACCTGTGGGCAAAGTGGACCAGCCGGCCTCCTGTGCTGAGAGAAACCAGCGGAGGGGAAGAGGCTATGCTGACGGAGTCAAAAACCCCCACCCTGCTGAGCAGGGGCCGGTGTTGTGGGCTTGGGGGCCTGCTGCCTACGGGACCCATTACCCCGTCCCTTGGCTTGCTGACCCTGTTGGGGAGCTGCTGAGGCCTGATAATGAGGGCAGTGTTTATAGGCAGCCGCCTTCCTCGGGTAAAAGGGCTTTTTCCCCGAGCCCTTCTTCTTCTGAGAAGGGGCAGAGGTTTTTCTGGACAGCCGAGTCCTGGTGAGAGTCTCGGTGTCGATCTGTGCAGCCTTTTCAGCCATGGGCTTGCCAAAGAGGTTTTCACCTCTGCAGGGGACATCGACCAACTTGTCCTGTACCCATGGCTCGAGGTCGGATGACTGAAGCCAAGCCTGTCGGCGGGCACCGATGCCGGCTCCGGCTACTCGAGCCAATGCTTCGAAGCCATCATAGGCTGCTCGAGAGATAAACTTCGAGCACTCCCGAATACCAGTGGACAAGGCCTGGAACCTCTGCAAAGGTTCCGCGGAGAGACCAGCAGAGAACCCGGCAATTTCCTTTGCCAGGTCTCGGAGATACATGCCCATATGGAGTGGAGGAGTAGCCTAGTGGTTGGGGCAAGGTACTTCAGGCCGGAAGGTCGGGGGTTCAAATCCCACTAGAGGACAGCAACCTTGGGCCGAAAGGACTGGGGTTTCTAGTCCCACAGGTGCTCCTTGTGGTCTCGGGCAAGCCACTTAACCCTCCATAGCCCATGTTCCCTGTAAAATAGTTATCTCCAAGTTATAATACCCTGTTCAATGTAATTTCAGTTTGTTCAATGTAAACCGCACTGATGCAGAATAGCGCGGTATATAAGAGAATGTAAATAAAAATAAATAAATAAATAAATAAATATAGAGCTGGTAGGTCTGGACTCGACAAGCAAGCATAGAGCCCTGGAAGCATTTCCTACCGAGGGCATCCAGGTTCCGGGCCTCCCGGCCGGGAGGCACCAAGGAGTGCATCTTCTGACTCTTGAGTCGATGCATGGCCGATTCCACCACCATGGAATGGTGCGGTAGTTGTGCCTTTTGGAACCCGGGGCTCTTGCGGACTCGATAGATGGAATCGACCCGCTTGCTTAACACCGGCGCCGACGCCGGTCTCTACCACATGCGGAAGAGAAGTCGCTCCAGCATCGGAGGAACCGGTACAGTAAAGGCCTCCTTCGGGGGAGAGTCATACTGGAGGGCATTGAGCTCTTCGGCTCGAGGCTCCTCCTCGGGATCCGTAGGGAATGCCAAGGCCTTGTCCATATCCCGCACGAAGTCCAAGAACCGGGTGTCCTCCGGGGGGGAACGTCTCCGAGGTTCGGACTCGGGCGAGTCCGATGGGACGCACCGAGTCCAAAAAGTACCCGGGGACTCTTCGTCCTCCGTCTCCCAGCCCGACTCCTCAGTGGAGGAATCGAGCGGTTCCGGTCGGGCGGGCACCGACGCCCTCCGCCCCGATGCCGAGGTCAGCGTCGACGACCTCGGTCCCGAACGGGAGGCCGAGGGAGACCTTGACCGAGGATCGACTCGAGCTTGCATGGACTCGAGGATCGGTTCGGTCTCCGGGGTCAACTTGGACATCGACGTCCCGGTGGTCGGGGCAGATGCACCGGCGAGGCCAGCGATCAATGCCCGCTGCTGATCCATGAAGGCAGCGAAACTGCTCTCCAAGGCCGTCAACCTGAGTCCGAGCTCATAAGACCCAGCAGCCCCCGACTCGGGCCCCGACGTCGTCGGGCCCGACGTCGGCTTTTTCGGAGGCGAGTCCACGAGGACTACAGTACTCACATGTCCAGGAGACTCCATCTCGAGACGAGGATGTTTCGAAGGCCTCTCCGACTCCGAGGACCCGGGACGGCTATCGAGGCTATGCGACCTGGCCCTCGAGGAACCAGGAGCGTCCACCGACGCCGCCCTCGCGGGTTTCTTCTTCCTATGATGTTCCCGGGCAGGAGACCCCCGCTCAGAGGAACTCCGACGATGCTCAGGACCGGAGTCCCGGGACGTCGAAGCCTCTGACGAGGTCCGGGCCCGGCCGGACGCGGAGTCAGAGAAGATTCGTTCTTTTTGATGCTGCCGACTCCTCCACGCTTTGGAGGACATTTTGCCACATGGACCACAGATCATCGGGTCATGATCGGGTCCGAGGCAGCGGAGGCAGCAGTCGTGTGTCTCGGTAAGAGACATATGTTTCTTACACCGATCACACTTTTTAAACCCGCTGGCAGCCATCGGGGGAAAAAGGGCCCCTGCGAGGTCAAAAGACAGGGCTGCCAGTGAAAAAGAAAAATGGCGCGAACGCTAGTCACGAAGGACAAACCGAAAAAATAACGAACGGACTCGATACCGGCGTATCGGGTCCGGGCGGGAAAAGGATCCGGCGTCGAACCGAGAAAAGAATAGTAAATATAATCAACTTTTTCAGCGGCGATCACAAACAGCGTCTGTAGGGCTCCGCGGAAAATAGAAGACTGAGCAAGATGGCACCCTTGGGCGGGAAGGGGACCGCGCATGCGCGCTGCAATTCCCAAAGGCTTTCTTTGAAAGCTGGGGAAATTGCTCCGCGAGGGCTCCGTCGGCGCCGACGTTACCCATATGTGAGGACTGACTTCCTGCTTGGTCCTGGAGAAACAGTATATATGAACTGATCCCTAGCTGAAAGCATGGAAGCCTGAAAAGTTTGGCGCCCAAAAGCGTCCAGAGTCCTGCATTCACGACCTGGAGGAATGGATGCATGCCTCTTTGCACTTTTCATCCTACGCATGGCTGACTCCACCACCACTGAATGGTGTGGCAGCTGAGTCTTTTGAAATCCAGGATATGGCGGAACTCGATACATAGCATCAAGTATCCTAGAGTGTGGAGATGTGGTCAGAGGTATCTCCCATATTCTGAGCATCAAGTTATACAGAATTTCATGGATGGGCAGAGTGGCTGCCTCCTTTGGAGCTTTTGGATATCGGAGAATTTCCAATTTCTTTGTTCTGGGTTCCTCTTCAGGAGCTACCGTGATTGAAAGGCCCTTGGCCATATCACGAATAAAATCCTGAAAAGACATGTCCTCTGGAGGTGACATTCTGCGTTGGGGAGAAGAGGGATCCTCTGGGAGAAACCCCCTAGTACCAGCAGAATTGTCAGAGTCTTCGGAATCGGAGGATTTGAAGTATTCCTGACCACAATGCTCATGCAAAGCATGGTCCTGGTATCGATCGAAGTCAGTACCGAGTTGATCCAGTACCGATCTGCCGATTCCAGCCAACGATGGCGTGGGAAGAATTCCCACCGGGGCCGGTATCATCGGTACCAGTACAGGTACCGGCATTGGTGTCGATGTCGGTACCGGTGCCCGTTGGAGCAACGGTACCGCAGCTGAGAGAAGAGCTGCGATGCTGCGTTCGATAGCGAGGAACCTCTGGTCTATCGATGCTGCCGATGCCTGGGTATCGGTACCGGAGAAAACAGCTGGAACCTCTGAGCATGGCACAGGTAGTTCTTGCGAGGTTGGGGCCTCGAGAACATCCTGGAGCCCCATTAATGCTTTGAAAGCCAAAGCCTCCCGCCGGGGCTGCTTTGCCAGAGTGGTTCCCTCAAGGGCAATGCCAATGGCCTCTCGATGCTTAGCAAGAGAGCTACCCTTTGAGGACCGGCTTTTATGTTTAGTTATCTGAGATCCATGGGAGGAAGAGGAAGCCCTTGAAGATGTCTATGCAATGGATCTGGCATCCAAAGAAAAGAGGGCACCGAGCTTTGCAGCCCGGTTCTGTCTTCCTCTTTTAGTCATCCCCATACAGGAGAGACATTCAGATGGAGAATGTTCAGGCCCTAAACATTTAAGACACCAATCATGGGTGTCAGTGATGGAAATGGTACCGCCACACTTAGTACATTTTTTAAAACCACTAGTTGGTTTTTCCATGTTTTAGGAATATGGGGCCTAGTGCCCAAAATGGCGCCTAGCACCAAAAAAGAAATGTTTCTGAAGAGAAAACAGCTCAAAGTTTTGGGGGTTTTTTGAAAAAGAAAAGAAAAGAACCGGCGGTACCGGTAAGCGTCATGCGGCAGGCAAACACGACCACAAGAAAAGAATTTTAAAGGTAGAATTTTCTGCGGTGACAGGGAATGGATCCTGTCGGCTCCGTGGAAAACGAAGAACTGAAGAGGGACACTTGGAAAGGCGGGAAGGCAGCGCACATGTGCTGAGGGATGCTCCCAAAAGCGTTCCTATTGGACGCTGGGGAGCGTTCCCGCGCAGGCTCCGTCGGTACCGACGATACCCATATGTGAAGACTACATTCCTGCTTGTTCCTGGAGATCATGGTGCCCCCCCAGGGTCTCTTGCAACCGGGAGGGACTCTCCTGCCTCATCTCATCCTGCAGGCCCTGCTCCCATGACAGCCTCTTGCATGCAGTCTAGGCAGACGCCTGCTTCCGAGACCACACCCCATCGGGGACCATATATCTTGAGGATTTTTAGATGGAGTTGCCGAGTTTAATCTTAAAGATATGAAATGGACCTTGCACTGATCCAATCAAACTGACACTTTCTCCAAGTAAAGTTTACCTTTTTATTCTAATACTACAAATGGCTATAGAGAAGTACAGCTTTCCTTACAAGCAATATCACAAATTTCATAGGTATATAATCTGGGCTAAGAGACAAGGGATGATCATGTCAGGTTACTCATTGACCATAGACAGTTGGAAGAATTTCATTTGCCTCCTAATTCACTGACTGATTATCTTTCAAATTACATACATTTTTTGTATGCAGGTACTTCCTGTTTTCCACAGAGCTGTAGCTGCTACAAACCTATATGCAGCACTTTTTTCTCCTTCCCCCACTTATCTTTCATTTATTTCTTCTCTGACTTTTTATCTGACCCTTCTCAGGAGAAAGTCACAATGTCCCAACCAACTGTCACTTACATCACCTGACCAGGCACAACAGAACTTTAAAATCAGCCCAGCAACAATGACATATCTGATTAGGCTTTTCCCACAGGTCTGCATCAAGTCATTGTGCATTGAATAAGTTTTGAGCTGTACAACACAAGGAATGCTTAAGGATTAAGTGGGGTTCAACCCCATTGATACCATCCTATACCAGTCACTGCGGTCTGACTAGCATGGTGAGAAGAGCTGGGGGCACTCCCCAGGAATGCACTCAATCTGTACCCAGGTAGGTAAAAGGATCCCTAGCACAGTGCACCTCCACGGGCTAGGGCACAGAGCACTAGAGTACTTGAACTATAATAGAATAAAATAAAACCAATCTAATTAACTGAAACTAAAAGAAACTGCAAATGGCCTCCTAGGAAGAGGCTGCTCTGTCCTGCTTTATTCTCTGCTGGCTGCCTCTCCCGGGCACCCAACACACAGCAGGGGGTTAAACACATGCGGGCCTTAATAAGAAAAAATTGCGCCTAAATGCAGTGGGGGGATTTTCCCGCACCGCTGCAGGTATCTCTCACTGGACTTGTCTGCAGCCTTTGATTTGGTCAATCATGCTCTTCTGCTTTCTCGCCTTCATGATTATGGGCTTCGAGGTACTGTTTTGAACTGGTATGAGTCATATCTCTCCCTTCGCTCTTTTTACGTATCCTGCGAGTCGTCCATTTCCTCCACTTTCTCTCTCATTTGTGGTGTCCCCCAGAGTTCGGTGCTGGCCCCAATGCTTTTCAATATCTTCTTGGCACCGCTTGCACTGTTCATTCAACAATCAGGCATCCCTCCCCTCCTATTTCTTTGCGGATGATAACATACTGCTACACCATACCAGCTCCCTGTCCCCTGATCTTTCCCCCATGAACTCCTACTTATCTAATATTCACATATGGCTATCTGCAAATCATCTCCACCTCAACCCATCCAAATCTACTGCCATTTGGTTTAGCTTCCACATGCCCTGCCCGTCACTTACTCCCCAGATTGCTTCCACCCGTCCCCCTTGTCCGTATGCTCCAGTACCTGGGGGTTCTACTTGACTCTTCCCTCTCTTTTCACGAGCATGTGTCATCCTTAGTTCAGCATTCTTTCTTCTTTATTCATCAGGTTCCTGCTGTCCAACCTTTTCTCACGGTACCCTCCTCACGACACTTATTCTCTCATTAATTATGTCGAGATTAGACTACTGCAATGTTGCTCTTGCAGGTCTTCCCCGTTACCAGTTCCACTGTCTCCAGCTCTTACAGAATACCACGGCACACATCCTTACTCACTCCTCCTGGTGCGATCACGTCACTCCACTTCTCATCCACCTGCACTGGCTTCCTCTCAAATTTTGAATTGACTATAAAATCCTTACCCTTGTTCACAAAACTCTCTATACCAGAATTCCACAGTACCTATCTGACCTGCTCCAGTTTCATACTCCTCATCTCTTCTCAGAGCCATACATGTTAACCATTTAGTCCTCCCTACAGTCACCCAAGCTCACCTGGAACAAACCCGGAAATCAGCTATCTTCTATCTGGATCCTGCCTTATGGAACTCTCTGCTTCCTGCACTTGGTTCTGAAACTTCATTTACCAAATTTAAAGCATTGCTGAAACACACATCTCTTCCATACTGCGTTTGATCTCCCTGACAACTCTCCTCCCAGCAAGACACCTTCAGCCCACTCCTCCTCTCCCAATCCTGAGGAAGCCCCTATGCTTCCTGTTCTTTCTTCTGTTCTCTACTCTCTATGCTGTCCTGTCACAACTCTGGCATTCCTTTCCTTATTTCATTTTTTTTTTTTTTTTAAATTATAAACCGCTCTGAAGCATTCGCCGCTAGGGCGGTATATCAAATACATAATATATATAAATATGTGGATCGGAATCAGTGAACTCAGGGTCAGACACTTCAGAACCAGAAGCTGGTAGAAGTCAAAGTAATCCCTGTCTGGGCCTCAATACCTTTGATGGTCGGAAGATATAGGGTGCTTCAATGTAGGCAGTCCCGAGTAAGGCAGTATCGAGAGTCGTGGTGCCGGTTGCTCCATCGAGAGGAGACTGTGTAACAGTAACACTGGATGGTGCTGTATCGATAACCCTCATTGGTGTTGGAGGTATCGACAGTTGCTGTGGAAGAGTCAAGGATGCCGGTGCCACTGCAGCTAAAATTGCTGCAATGCTGCGCTCGACAGCAATGACCCGGTCATTGAGTGATGGTACCGGGGAAGTTGCTGCTCCAGACACTGTGGTCTGGGCTACAACTCCCAATACCAGTAAAGGGGGTTTCACCAAGAGCTGAGCCTTGGGGACATCCCACCCTCCCACCAGGGTTGTTTAGCTGGATGGTCCACATCGGAGTGCGATCAGTGCCGATGTCGGTGCTCGGTGTCTGATACTGATGTAGACCTCGATGTTGATGAATGGGAGCACCTCAATGCTGAAGCAGATGTCTTCTTGAGACACGCTGGGGACTCCGAACGATGCTTCTCTTTCTGTGTAAGTGTCGATGATGACTTGGAAGCATGGGATGATTTTGATGGAGTCGATGCCACTGAGGAGTGCACCGAAGGAGCCGAATCTGCTGGAAACAGCTTAAGTCTTCTGCTTGTCTTGGTTCTTTCTCCCTCTGGAAGTCATATGGCGACAGGGGGAACAAGACTCTACATCGTGGTCTGGGCCTAAACACTTAAGGCACCAGTTACGCTCATCAGTCAGAGATATGGTACTGGAACACTTTCAGCATTTCTTAAAACCACTCCGAGACTTTTCCAGTGTTGGAAAAAGGAGGGCAGAAAGATCAAATTGGGCAACAGATGAAGCAATTAAAAAATAAAAACAATAAAAAAGGGAACTGGAATTGATGGGGAGTTGAGTTGGGAAACGAGAAACTAAAAACCACTTAAAGTCTCATGACGCAGCAAAACAGGGACAAGGTCCCAACGGCTCCACGGAAAGAAGACGACTGAGGAGACCAGAAGGGAAGGCAGGAAGGCAGGCCCGCATGTGTGGAGCAATGCTCCCAAAAGCATTCCCACTGGATGTTGGGAAGTGTTCCCACACCAGGCTCCGTCGATGTTAACATCACCCATATGTGAAGAAGGAGTTCCTGCTTGTTCTTGGAGATAATATTTTTTTCACTCAACACGTAATCAAACTCTTGAATTCATTACCAGAGGATGTACTAAAAGCTGTAAGTGTAGCTGGATTTTAAAAACTAGGTTTGGACGAGTTCCTAGAGGAATAGCCCATCAACCATTATCAAAGAGGACCGGGGAAATCTACTGCTTAATCATGGGATAAGCAACATGGAGTGTGGATAACGTTTTGGAATCTGACAGATACTTATGATCTGTATTGGCCACTGCTGGAAACAGGATACTGGGCTTGATGGACCCTTGGTCTGACCCAATACTGTTCTTAAAAGTCTTCTCGCAATGACAAGACAAGAACACATCACACCCACCTTAAAGGACTTACACTGGCTTCCAATCGATGCACGCATCAGATACAAAACTATCATAAGCCTATTTAAGATAAAACAGCAAACATCAGCCAACAGCCTGCACGCCCTCATACAACCAGACACCAGCACACGGCCTAGAAGAAAACAAACACACAACCGAGTCAGCACCCACAGTGAATACAAACACACACGCAAGGACACAACAGACAGAGCACTCTCCATGGCTGCTCCAACAATATGGAACAAACTACCGGACGATTTGAGAGCAACTACAGACCTCAAGGACTTCAGAAAACAGCTGAAAACCATGCTGTTCAGAGAACACTATGGCCACATCACATAAACTAAGTAACTGTATAGCAGCACACGTTACCGACTAACACTATATGTATATATAAAATGTTTTTAGCACCACTGTATATAGCCCACATTGTACATAGCTCAAACCAATCTAGCTCACAACACAACACACACCCAACTAAATTTCCACCCTCACTGCATGTATAACACACTCACACTACCAGATTGTTTGCTGTGATACCACCTTGATTATCATGATAAGGCGGTTTAAAAATACTGTTAAATAAATAAATAAATAAATGCTTTCCTCATAGCCTTCACGCCTGGTACAACCAATAATGTATCACCTTGGGGACATAATGGCCTACCCTGTACATCCTAGTGCAATCTGGAGTCCAGACAGTCTGGAGACAGGCCAAGCAGTGCCTTAAATATCAGCAGTAAGACTTTAAATTGAATCCTGCTCCCTACAGAAAGCCAATGAAGCTGTCTCAGCATCAGAGTAGAATGTTCCAATTTTCTAAGCCCTTTAATAAGTCTAGCAGCAGTGTTTTGGACTATTTGAATATGCCACAGTTATCTCTATCTCTCGTCAACTATCCAGAGGGTCGCCAGGAGTAGACACAGACTCGACGGCGCTCAACAACATCATCTCGGTGGTAACTTTAACAGCAAGACAATACAATAACACATGACAAAAATCAGTGGCACCCTTGTTACCAAAGGTAAATTCTGCTCGGAAAGCTATGGGCATAATTGGTGAATCTCCCACATAAGTCAAAACATGCCCTTCACCAACCTAACCACATGATCCTTCATATACAAATGATAGTCAAAGGTGACACAGATAAGATGACATACCTCTTTTAAAGCCAAACCATACATCCTCTCCCACCAAAAAAGTATTTTGTATTTCTTTACTTTTTTTTCTTTTTAATTTTAGGGCATATTTTTTTTCTTTTCTTTTCTTGTTGGTCAGTTCCACTAAGGTGTGGGTCCTCTTAGGTTTCATTTGCCATTTTCTGTTGCTGCTATATGCATCTCCACACATCTGTTGTTTAGCCAAATATTAATAACCAAATAACAGAGAGGCCCAACTATCAAATGTAATAGTCGGAAAAATACAAGAGAGGAATATTTAGGATCTGCAAAACATTCTTAAAAGTAATTCCATATTAGCTGTGAGGAGAATGGGGGTGAAAGCAGCAGCTAGACTACTAGATACAGGAACTGAGAAATCACTCTGTAAAATTAGACCATACAAGACAGAGGGGGTGCTTCTGCTTTAAAGAGCTAAATGCTGCTAAAGAACACTAGCAAATTCTCCTCCTGCTTGAGGTTAGTCAATAATACACCCTATATCAACCAGGCAAAATAGAAATCTAAGTCTGGAACTGGAACACGTTTTGTGCTCAATTGCATAAGCACGCATTATTAACTTTTCAAACTGTCCTCCTCTTCACCCTCATCCCATCAGTCTAATTAATAATTCAATGACTTTAGGTTTAGATTTGGAGTTTAGATATGATTATTTTATTTTCCAAATCCAAGTTCAAAGTGAGTTACATTCAAGCACAGTAGGCATTAAGGGCTTAGAAGGTGAAATTTTACTTACCTGTTAATATCCTTTCCTGGAGTCCTACTAGATCAGTCCAGACCAAGTGGGCAGTGTCCTCCTGCCAGCAAATGATGGAGACAGAGAGACTAGAAGACTCTAGTGACATCATCACTGGTACTAAGGATGGTGCAGCTAGGGGCACCCTCAGTATTTATTCAGCCAAGTATATGGTACCAAACCAACAAGCAGAGAGCAATCTTGAATGAAACACAACCTCCAAAAGAGACAAGTGGGAAGTGCCAAAGCTACAACTCAACTGGGTGGGAAGGACTTCCACACCAGTATGGAGATCCAACCAGCAATGCCTGACAAAGGCAGAAAGAGAGATCATGTTGCCACCCAACCAATGACAATCAGAGTGATGACAGTCAACTCCGCTCAGGAAGAAGCCTGTGCCCTGGCGGAATGAGCTTGCAGACCCGTCGGCATCATCTTGTTTTCCAAAACACGATGGAGGCCACCGTCTCCTTTATCCAATAGCCCCAAGGTGAATCTGTCTGTCTGCTTTATGGAAAGGGTACCTACTGACATCGGCTAAATGAAGATCCATAGTCTACTGCCATCTTATTTGGAGGAAAATGGTGGAAGTGAAACCACCAGGTTAATGTGAAAGACAGAAACCACCTCGGGCAAGAAGGAAGGAAGAAGACCCGAGAAATCCACTGCTTGCCCCAGTACAAGCATTGTGAAACCTGGGTGTCATTTTCGGAAACTGCCAGGTACTTGTAACCTGGATTGGCCATTGTTGGAAACAGGATACTGGGTTTGATGGACCTTGGTCTGACCCAGTATGGCATTTCTTATGTTCTTAAACGGGTGAAGTGAAACCCCTTCAATGGGGTTTGCCATATGGAGATGTAGCAAGCACATGGGCACCAAACAAACCACCTTGAGGGCAGAGGTTTATGCGCAGAACACTTTAACGGCTCAAAGAGAGGCATTGAAAACCAGGCTAAGATCCATATGGGAACACACGTGACGCAAAATCCGGAGAAGTGCCACAAGCTGAACTCTCAAGGAACTGAACATGAGATCCTTATCAAATTAAGAGAGAAAGTCTACATGCTAAGATGACAAGCCTTGCTACCGATACCACACCTAAACGTTGGCCAGACCAGAAGATCTGGTGCCTCACTAACAAGGGAGTAGAGATCACAACAAGGCGCCTTCCAAAGTCAAGTCTTAAGGAAGAAGGGAGCCAGGTCATGCATCTGGACAGATCCCTGCCATAACAACTTCCCCCCCAGCTTAATGGGAGGACTGACCCACTAGAAGACTCACTAGATCAGCATACCAAGCCTCCGCGGTCAGTTTTTAGCCACCAAGATCACCAATCGTGGCAGGCCCTCTACTCTGCAAATCGTGTGCACAATCAGAAACCACGGAGGGAAGATGTACAGGGGGGCTTCCGTGGCCAGGACTGCCCCAGGGAGTCTATGTCCTTTGTGCTAACCTTCCTTCGATGGCTGAAACCCTGCACCTTGGCAGTGGCTTGTATCGCCATTAGATCCATGGATGGTCACCCCCACTGGCTCAGAATGTGCTGAAACACAAAATGGCACAAGCTGTCCTTTCATTGGATCAAGAGAGTGCCTTCAGTAGAATGCCACGAGCATCAGAAGGAAGGAACCAGATTCGTAGAGCCTTCAGACAAAGCCAAGCTGGGATTATCACCCCTTTAATAAGGCCAGAGAACCGCTCCCATGGTTCCCCCAATCTGTGGCAGCTGTGAAGGCCCAATTGCTGCCTTCGGGGGAGGGGGGGAGGGTGCCCAGCCCTGCCCCATGCCATCCACAAGGGGAGGGGGGCACAGCACCAAAGGTCCTCCTGGTAAAAATCTCAGAGAATCCATCCCATGGATACCTCCCCCTCCTGGGACATTCCCAGAGGCTCCATCACTTCTTGTAAGGGGGAGAGGGGAGAAGCGAAGCTCAGAGCCAGAAGCCTGAACATACATCTCCGTTGCAAAGTATCATATTGTCAGAATGTCAAAACACTGGCCCTGGCCAGAGCCAAAAACTGTGCTCACTAAATGGTGGTGATTCCCACCAAGACAGGAACCAGCGTCTACACAAAGGTCCACGGCTATGCTCTTGTCTTTCAGCCAGGGTAGGAATCCAAAGCTCACAGGCTCCCCCAGGTACCTTCCAAATGGGCGTAAAGGAGAATAACTGCTGCAAAATAGCAGTGTCTGTCATCAGCCAGGCCAGTTGCTGTCGCCATGCCTGCAGTTGCCATGCTGCCGCAGACAGAAAGAAGACCTCTGAAGGCCAGGCCCCAGTGGTAGCTTCCATCGGTTGGCCCTGCATTTCAAACCCATGCCCTCCCCAGCCCCGAAGTTGGTCCAGCATTGCCACATATCTCCAAAGCCAGGCAGGCTTTACCAAACAGAGTTCTCTATTTGTTCCTCAACTGCTTTCATGCCCACCCCCCTCCCGCTAGTGTAAGGGCCTTCCTAGCAGACAGAACCCAAGTCTGTCATTTCTTTTTCTTTTTTTTTTTCTGCAAGGATCCATTGTGTCACCTAAACTGCTTCACAGAACAGTGTGAGGGAGAAAGCCAAGAGCTCTACACCAAGAGGAACAACAATCAGGGAAGGGGGCAGAAGAGTTACAACCACAAGAATGAGTGGTTAAGAGGCCTCTGCAGAGTGCATCTCATCTGGCACCTGCCCCTCTGTAAGAACCTCAACCAAACAGAGACTGCCCTTGGAAGAACCTCGCAGGACCTTCCAGGCCCTCGCAGTCATCCAGAGGAATGATGGCATCCATGCACTGGAAGCGGACAAGATCTGGTTCAACCAGCAATGGCGAGTCTCAGGCCAGTCCTCTGGGAACCTTAACAGATCCAGCCCAACCTGGGAAAGGCTGTGACCTTGGGAGCACCAAAAGAATTTCAGAACCTGCTGCACCAATCCTGCAACTCCCATCTGCTGGAGACAGAAATACTGAGGGATGCCCATAGCTGCACCAGCCTTAGTACCACTGGAAGCTTCAAGTTTTTCTCTGTATCCATCAATTGCTTGCAGGGTGACACTAACCACCAGCTTAGCAGGATTACCTGGAATCTAAGTTTTATACCCAAAGCAATGAACAGCTCAAAAATGGTCACAAGAAGTATCAGCAGGAGAACCGGATTTGAACCCTGCCCTACCCACCACTTAAAATCACTAGGCTACTCATCCACTCAACCTACAATATACAACTGCAGTAAGCCCTATGGTAATTTTATATGCATGGAGAAACTAACAACAATTCTGATGTAACTATTTCACTAACTTAAGCAAACCAAGACCATGTTTGCTTACTACAAAGATCAGCCATTGCACAGACTAATTAGACTCACATAAATCTTTACATTTGGTTTTCCACCAAGGTTGTAATTTCCTCAACTGAAAGAGGGAGGAACTCATTTACAGAATTCAGAGTTGGCACAATGGCTAAGTAAGGGCCAGCTGACCAATGTGTTAGTTTGGTAGCACAAACCACTTACTGGGCTTCTGGCTACTGTGGCGCCGCACCGTCTAGGCAATAACCTATAAGGAGCAGCGTGCCAACTGTTCTTTGTTAAACTAGCTTATTTCCAGAGCATGTGCTGCTGGGACCTTTTTGTAGTTGTGGTTAATAAGTAGTCCGAGAATTGTTTAGGCAGTTCACAGGATATTTATTTATTTTATCTTGTTTCATCAAAACTTCGCAAAGTAAACTTCTCTTTGAAACATGAACAAGGTGTAACAGAAATAGTGATGAATAACTCAAATAGCTTCCTTCAGCAAACTTGAAATCAATGCTTTAAACAGTGCTGAGTAAAACAAACTTGTAATCCTTTTCTTTTCTTTCAGGATTCCCAAACATTCAGAGCATTTAAACACAGTTCTGAATTCTTACTTTTAAACCAGCAATTCAGCTTTTCTTCTTATTAAACATAAGCTGTTGAGCAATCCATTATGGAATCTGAATCATGGTCTAATTCAGATAATTCTGTTTCCATATCTTCTATTCCATCCTGAAACAGCTCTGGGTTTTTATCATCCCAACCTGGCTTCAGTTGTTGCATTAATTTAAACACTTTATCCCAGGGATTAATTTTTCTCATCACGGGGTTCCTATATGCATTGCAGGGCTTTGTATCTCTAGGCAAAACACTCATATGACTTTGCTGTCTCTGTTGGCTTCTAGGTACAAGCTTCCTTTCAGGCTTTACAGAAGAATAAATCTCCCCTTCAGAATCCTCAGCAACCTCACTGCTGTCTGAGCTGTATTCTACAATTCTCCCAGAGTTCTGGCTCCTACCTTCACAAGGGCTTGCAAACTCTGTACAGCTGTACCTGGTAGAAGAACTGCCGTAGGAATCCTTTCTGTGCTGAGGGTCAGACCTGCTCTGTCATTCCCCTGGCTTTGGCTTCTGAACTCTCTGCCGTGATTCCAGTGTTTGCTCAGTCCAAGACTTCCGTCTGGACTCTGCTCCAACCTCTGCTTCTGCTTCCTGTCCTCTCCGTCCTCGTGCTTCTTGTGCTTGAGCTACAGCTCCTCCTTCCAACTCTCTTTGCTTCTGAGAGCTTAAATCTTTGTGTGTGAGAGGCGTCTTCCTAGCTCTTCCCCCCACGTGTTTCTCATTTGCATTTTGTGTTGCCATGGAGGCAAGGTGTGGTCTGTACTCAGCCCTCTGAATCATGTGGCTTTTCTCTCTATGTGTTGATTTAACTGATTGCCTGCCTGAGCCATGCTTTGACTCAGAAGAAAAAGTTTTAAAAGCAGCCCTTTTTCTATGCCTGTCAGTGTCCTCATTACCACACTACCTAATGATTCTCAACTCCCTATTTACCAAGTCGTTGCCAACATGCGGCCTGAAATTTTCAAATCATTCTCACCCCTGAAAAACAGAATTTTAACAGATCCTGCGGAAAAATAAAAATTTCTTTACACGTTACGATACGACTGATGAATTTACATTGCAAATTTCTACTTTATCACATACCCCACTTCACCAGGGTACATTAGATTTCCTGATTTTAGCCTTGTGCAATTGAAGGAGGAAACTACATGGTCTCAGACTCACATAGAGTAGTTACTCACCTGTAACAGGTGTTCTCCAGGAGCAGCAGGAATCAGTCCTCACATATGGGTGACATCGACGTCGATGGAGCCCTTGCGGAGCATTTCCCCAGCTTTCTATGAAAGCCTTTGGGAATACTGCACGCATGGGGGTCCCCTTCCTGCCTAAAGGTGCCATCTTGCTCAGTCTGATGACATAGCTAAAAGACAGCACGAAATAATGCAAAATGAACTATGTACAACTGCAACTCCCAGGGGAGGAGGGAGGGTTGTGAGGACTGATTCCTGCTGCTCCTGGAGAACACCTTTTACAGGTGAGTAACTACTCTTTCTCCAGGACCAAGCAGGAAGTCAGTCCTCACATATGGGTGACTCCCTAGCTCTGGGCTACCTGGAACCCAGGCTGAACAAGAGAACTCCCTCTAGTCCCAGCATCATAGAAAGGCTTTCACTGAAAGAGAACCCCCACTGGTAGCCCAGCAGAGGGCTGGAGGGCAGGAGTTGCCTAAACCTCAAAGAGATTCCGGAGTACTGTCTGGCCAAAAGCACTGCCCCTATTGGACTCCTTCTCCAGGCAGTAATGAGCTGCAAATGTCTGGCTTGAGGACCAAGTTGCGGCCCTGCAGATGTCTGTGAACGGTACAGAGCAGAGATGAGCCACTGAGGCAGCCATAGCCCTGACACGGTGGGCCGTGAACCGACCCTGCAAAGAAAGGTCAGCTGCCCTGTAAGCCCAAGTGATACAGTCAGCCACCCAGATGGACAAGGTACGCTTGGACAAAGATAACCCCAAATTATTAGGGTCAAAAGATATGAAGAGCTGAGTAGCCCTTCTATGCCACTGCGTACGGTCAAGGTAGAAGGATAAGGCCCTTCTACAGTCCAGGGTATGCAGGACTGCCTCAGCCTGGCTTGCATGAGGCCTAGGGAAGAATGTCGGAAGAACCACCTCCTGGTTGAGGTGGAAAGAGGAGACAACTTTGGGGAGGAACTTAGGATGAGTCCTGAGGACTACCCTGTTCCTACAGAAGCGAGTGTAAGGCCTGTCACAGACCAGGGCCTGAAGCTCACTCACTCGTCTGGCTGAGGTTAGGGCTACCAGGAAAAGCGTCTTCCAGGAAAGGAAGCGGAGAGGACAAGTAGCCATTGGCTCAAAGGGTGGGCGAGTCAGTTGTTGCAAGACCACATTCAACTCCCACTCAGGGGCTGGAGGACGGATAGGAGGCTTGAGCAAGAGCAAACCTCTGAGGAACCGGGACACCAAGGGGTGAACCGACAAAGAGTGTCCTTCCACTAGTGAGTGGTGAGCTGCTAGAGCTGAGAGGTGGACCCGAACAGAATTGGACTTGAGGCCCTGATTGGATAGGTGCAGCAGGTACTGAAGCACCAATGGCACAGAGCAGGAGAAAGGGTCTTCTGTGCGTAGTTGACACCACAAAGAGAACCTTCTCCATTTCAGGGCATAGGTTTTTCTGGTGGACTGCTTCCTAGAGGCCAAGACCACCTCTTCAACTTCCTGAGGGAGGCCCCAGGGAGCCAACACTACGCTTGCAGCCTCCAGGCCATCAAATTGAGAGATTTGAGGTTGGGGTGCAGAAGAGAACCCTGATCCTGAGAGAGAAGGTCGGGCTGCAACCACAGAGGTAGTGGGGTGTCCACTGCCAGTTGAAGCAGAAGTGGAAACCAAGGCTGCCTCGGCCACCTGGGGGCTACCAGAAGTACCGAGGCCTTGTCCTTTAGAATCTTGGACAAGGTTTGGGCCACCAGAAGCTTGGGAGGAAACGCATACAGGAGGCCCTGGGACCAGGAAATCAGGAAGGCATCCGCTGCCCACCACATTGCATGCAATATCATCACACTTTTGATGACTTGAGATGCTTCGGAATAGATCGGATAGTGGCCGGTAGATCATGCAATTCTCGGGCTAAAACATTACTGATCCAAGAACAACAATGGATCCATCGACTTCAATCAGTAACCCCGGGAGGTTTAAATAACATGATAGAATGGGGTGCATGTATACAGCTGGCCAGCGAAGGTGAAGGAGCTTTCTTGATGTTCAGCTCATGTGATCAATAGAATATTTAAACCGTAGGTATTTTCTTAACCCGCATGCGCGGTGTTTTGAGAGAAAACCGACAAGGGTTTGGAAGCAGTATAGCCGTACATCGTAGAATTAAGTCTTTGGTAAGAACAAAAGCATCCATTCTTAGATATATATTCTGCTTGTGGGATTGACAATGTAGGAAATAAATCATTCTATTCTCTTTCCATAGAGATTGTTTGAAAAATCAACCACCTGACGAAGAAACGAAACGCCTTGAAGGTGCCAGGAAGTTAGCGTTGGGGAAGTTCATTCACTATTTGAGATAAGCACAATCTCTAAACATTCTTTGAGAGAATATTAAGAATAGTCAACATAGGGTTATCAATGCTTGAACCCGTATCAAGAGTAGTCGATATCGGGATATAAATGCTTGAACCCATATATCTTTTTAAGAACCACTGTTAATGGTCGTTGATGCAAGCGGGCAAATTATCTTTAGGGTAGCAAATAACCGAAGATATTGCCGATCCAGTCTGAGAGCATTTGGTTCTTTTTAAGCTGAAACTCGTTATTATGATAGAGCCACGGCTCACAAAAAAACGAGGGTAACAATGGCAAATTAGACCAAACTCTTATTATTGTATGAGGGGCATTTACTTTACTTTTTTGGATAACAAAACCCCTTGGTTGAATCAGACCTATAATATTGTGTTGGAGCAAAACCTGGGCAGCTGCCGGTTCAGGGGACTGGCAAAGAGATCTATAGATGGAAGTCCCCATTTCAGGAAAATTTTCTGAACCACTAATGGGTGCAGTTGCCACTCGTGGGGATGCAGAACCCTGCTCAACCTGTCTGCCAGGAAGTTCTCCTGGCCAGGGAGATAAACAGCCTTGAGAAACATGTTGTGTTTGAGAGCAAAAGAGCAAAGGGCCTGTGCCTCCTGACACAGGAGCCTGGACCCTGTGCCTCCCTGCTTGTTCACATAGAACATGGCTACTGTCATGGCGCAAGGCAGATAGTGCCTATGGAAGTAGAGGAAAATACACAGGGCAGTTTTAAAACCGGCAGTGCAAAGCACATGGCTAGGGGTTGCTATGAGCAACCAAGCAAAACAAGAGCACCGGCTGTAGGTAAACGCCCAGGAATAGCATTATGTCATAGCTCATCAGAGAAGCAGAAACAGCTGAAGGGTGTTGAGCTAACAAGAGTCTCAAAGAATGACGCACTTAAAAAAAAGGTCAGTCTTGAGCAAAGTAGAGAGGAGCAGAGACTGGAGAGAGATACCGACAGAGACGCAAGCAGGGAGTCAGACTCAGTCTCAGATACAGAGAGAGAAAGAGACACAGAGGACTCACGGGAAAGGAAAGAGCAGAGCTCATGAGAGCCAGGAGTCATACCTTAAAGCTTCTGACGTGGAGTCCATCTGCACCTCAGAGGAGTTTGCCCAGGAGGAATTCTCAGAGGTTAGTGCTGGAAAGTTGGGCTGCACTAAGCCAAAGTCCGGTTGGGGACAGAGAGAGATTCCAAGCTGCAAACCACGAGGAGCTGGGAGAGGGAATTAACCACGGGAGCAGGTACCTGGGGAGCAAAAGCTCTTATCCAAAAGAGATTTCCCACCCAAGAGAAAGACGTCCTGTGAGGGGAAGTGAAAGGGAGAAAAGTTTCAACTTCCCGGTTGCAAAACAGACAGGCAGAGCTCAGCCTGAAGAAAGGCATAGTACCTGGAATAGAAGGGCACTGAATTTTACTCCCAATAGTCCTGAAGTGTATGGCCCTCTAAGGGGAGAATCCATAGTGCACGGTAACCAGCCTTTCTGCAGTGATAGAGGGGAGAGAAGCTCTGGCCAAGAAGAGAGGAAACTACTAAACACTGATACACATTACAGCCCTGCAAACTATAATAGCCAAGAAGTACACGAGGATATGGAATGTGACTTCTGTGAAGAGAGCTCAGATATTTGCAAAATGGACTGTACATTGGTGTTTTCCGATAGTGTGACCTCTTTTTGTTAAAGCCTAAGTAAAACCTGCCTAAGAGAAATCTGTGGAGGAACACAGATTTCACTGTACAGCTTTTTGGATAGAAAAAGCCTGTTTTTCCCTTTTTGTTTAGTTAACGCTGACAAGAAGCATTTTTGTTGTAATTTGTAGTCCCCATTTGTGTTATGACAGTATTATGGTTTAATTTCCTTTGACCCTTGTTGCAAGAATTCTCCCGGGAAGGGAAAATAAATACCTCTTTAAGCATAGCTACTCGACCACAACTACCTTCTTATTTGATTAGCTATTAGGACTCCAAATCCCAGAGGGCACTACTAAGTCCTTGCTATATAAGAGGAGCCTCACTGAAGCCCCAGGCCTTCCGACTCAGGGGTAAGTAGGTGAGTGACACTACTTGGTTGTCTGTCTGTACTAAGACAGACTGGTGAGCCAGGGTTTGAGAGAAAGTTTTGAGGACTAAGCAAATAGCCCGTAGTTCCAGTAGGCTGATCTGTTGCGTGGCCTCCCAGGGAGACCACAGGCCCTGGGTGCACTTGTCCAGACAATGTGCCCCCCAGCCCTGCAAGGAGGCATCGGTGGTTAACACTACTGTGAACACAGGTACCTGAAAAGGCACTCCTTGTAGTAAGTTGGGGGGGTGCAGCCACCAGCGCAGGGAGTTCAGGAATGGTTTGGACACCCGTACTCTGTCTCTGAGGCTTCCTGTGGCCTGTGTCCACTGAGTTCTGAGGCACCACTGGGCAGGCCTCATGTGGAGATGGGCATTTGGAGTCACATGCATTGTCGATGCCATGTGGCCCAGGAGCCTCAGACAGAGTCTAGCGCAAACCAGTGGAATGCTGAGAAACTGGTTTGCCAAGTCCATCAGTCTTTGGGCTCTGTCTTATGGCAAGCCAGCCTTTGCCTGCAGAGAATCTAGCCTTGCCCCTATGAACTCTAGGTTCTGGGAGGGGAGCAAAGTGGACTTTGCGAAGTTTATGACAAAACCCAGGTGTTGGAGGAGAGAGATAGTTCGGAGGGTGCCTTGCCTGGCCTCCTGGCATGTCTGACCCCTGATGAGCCAGTCGTCCAGGTAGGGGAAGACAAAGATACCCTGATTCCTCAAGTAGGCTGCCACCACTGCCAGGCACTTTGTAAAGACTCTGGGGGCAGAGGTGAGGCCGAAAGGCAGTACTCTGTACTGATAATGGTTTCCTCCCAAAATGAACCTGAGGTACTTTCTGTGGTCTGGATGAATGAGGATGTGAGTGTACGCATCCTTCAGATCTAAGGAGCATAGCCAATCTCCCTGCTGGAGGTAGGGCAGTAATGTTCCAAGAGTAAGCATCTTGAACTTTTCTTTCTCCAAGAACTTGTTAAGATTTCTGAGGTCGAGAATGGGCCTGAGGCCCCCGGTTCTCTTTGGTACTAGGAAGTACCTGGAGTAGAAACTGTGACCTTGTAGGTGGGGAGGCACAGGCTCCACCGCCTTGTCTCGCAGCAGACCCTGAAGCTCTCAAAGGAGGAGGTCTGTGTGCAGCGGAGGCCTTTGAGGCTCTCCTGGGAAGTAAGGAGGAGGCAACTGTTGGAAATGGAGGATATAGCCCTTGTGGACTATGCTTAAGACCCAATTGTCCCCTGTAATGGGTGGCCACCTGTGGGCAAACAAGGCTAGTCGACCTCCTGTGCAGGGATGGGACAGCAGAGACGGAGAGGCTATGCTTTGGGAGTCAAAACCCCCACCCTGCTGAGTGGGAGCAGGAGCCGGAGGCTTGGAGGTCTTCTGCCTAGGGGGCCCATGTCCCTGCCCCTTGGCCTGCTGACCCTGCTGGGGAGCTGAGGAGGTCTGGTAATGTGGGAACTGTTTGTAGGCAGTCACCTTCCTCAGGTTAAAGGACTTCTTACCCGAGCCCTTCCTTTTCTGGGAAGGGGCAGAAGTTTTTCTGGATAGCCTTGTCCTAGTGAGGTGCTCGGTTTCGAGCTCAGCAGCCTTCTCGGCCATAGGCTTGCCAAAAAGGTTTTCACCTCGGCAAGGGACATCGACCAACTTGTCCTGTACCCATGGCTCGAGGTCCGACGACTGCAGCCATGCCTGGTGTCGAGCCGCGATGCTGGCTGCCGCAACACGGGCCAAGGCCTCGAAGCCATCGTAGGCTGCTCGGGACATGAACTTAGAGCATTCCCGCACTCCCGAGGACAAGGACTTGAACCTCTGCAAAGGTTCCCCTGAGAGACCAGCAGAGAATCCGGCAAGCTCCTTCGCCAGGTCCCGCAAGTACATGCCCATGTACAGCTGGTAGGACTGGACACGGCAAGCAAGCATCGAGCCCTGGAAGCACTTTCTACCAAACGCATCCAGGTTCCGGGCCTCCCTGCCGGGGGGCACCGCAGAATGCATCTTCTGGCTTTTCAGACGAGGCATGGCCAATTCCACCACCGTGGAATGGTGTGGTAGCTGCGCCATTTGGAAGCCAGGGCTCTTACGGAGTCAATAAATGGAATCGACCCGCTTGCTCAGAACCGGCGCCGAGGCCGGTGCCTCCCACATCCGGAAAAGGAGCCGTTTCAGCATCGGAGGAACCAGGACAGTAAAGGCATCCTTCGGAGGAGAGTCATACTGGAGGGACTCGTCCTCCGTCTCCCATGCGGACTCGTCCGAAGAGGAGTCGGGGGGCTCCGACCGTGTGGGTCCCGGCAGCACCCGCCCCGACGCCGAAGGCACCGGCATCGACACCCTCGGTCCCGAGCGGGAGGTCGAGGGTGACCGCAACCGAGGATGACCTCGAGTCTTCATGTTCTTGAGTATCGGCTCGGTCTCCGGGGTCGACTTCGACGTCGATGTCCCGGTGGTTGGGGCAGATGCACCAGCAAGGCTGGCCATCAGCACCCGCTGCTGATCCATGAAGGCAGACAATCTGCACTCCAAGGCTGTCAGCCTGAGTCCAAGCTCAGGAGACTCAGCAGCTACCGACTCGGGCCCCGGCGGTGCCGGGCCCGACGTCGGCTCCCTGGGAGGAGAGTCCTCGAGGACAACAGGACTTACGTGTCCAGCAGACTCTGGCTCCACACGAGGCAGTTTGGACGGCTTCTCCTGTTCCAAAGGCCCGGGACATCTGTTGGGGGTCCGAGACCTGGCCCTCGAGGAGCCAGGGACCTCCTCCGACGCCGCCCTCGCGAGCCGCTTCTTCCTCTTTCGTTCCCGATCGGGGGACCCTCTGTCCGAGGAACCCCGGCGATGCTCGGGGTCAGACTCCTGAGACATCGAGGCCTCAGACGAGGTCCGGGCCCGGCCGGAGGCCAAATCAGAAAAAAGCCTTTACTTTTGATGCTGTCGACTTCGCAGTGCCTTAGTGGACATTTTGCCACACGGGCCACAGATCTTAGGATCATGATCTGGACCGAGGCACCGAAGGCAGCAGTCGTGTGTGTCGGTGAGAGACATCAGTTTCTTGCACCGATCACACTTCTTGAAACCACTGGAAGCCATCGGGAAAAAAGGGCCCCCGCGAGGTCAAAGGACCAGCCTTCCAGGGAACAGAAAAAAAGGACGCAAACGCCAGCCACTAAGGGCAAAAACCGAAAAAACAGAAGACGGGCTCGATACCAGTGTACTGAACCCGGCGGGAAGGGGATCCGGCGTCGAACCGGACAAGAACCGCGATGTAATCGCAAGAAAAATCTAACTTTTCTGGACTCATGGGAAAAAGAACGACTGAGCAAGATGGCACCTTTAGGCGGGAAGGGGACTGCGCATGCGTGTAGTATTCCCAAAGGCTTTCATAGAAAGCTGGGGAAATGCTCCGCAAGGGCTCCATCGACATCGATGTCACCCATATGAGAGGACTGACTTCCTGCTTGGTCCTGGAGAAACACTGTTGCCTTTGGATAAATAGGCTGGTCTAAATATAGGAATGAATTTTTTTTTAAATGCGTAGTCAAAATTCCTTGGATAGTTCAAATATCTGGTGGGATGGAAGAACAGGAGGAAAGATCCCCAGTCACTCCTACCCCATCTGATTCCAGGCTCAAAGTCATGCCTGTCACCCTTGTGAGTAGAGTCTTGGTGCTACCACTAGGCATCAGCTTGCCATATAAAGAGTTTTTATCCCTATTTGACAGTTTGACCCTTAGCAGTAGTACCGCAATACTACAGCTAAGAATTGACATGCCCCATTTTGAATTCAGAGCAAAACAGAAATAACTAGGGATCGTCCCTGCTCATACGGCTAGACACCGGGGACTGCCAAGAGGGAGAAGGGAGGGTATCCGTACTTCTATGGCTACTGTACCAGCCCCTTTGAGATAGTGACCAAAAGCATTGATCCAGTGCTCCCAGGTAGGAAAAATAATGGCAACTCAAAGTTGGTGCTATTTTCCACAAATAATGCAATTTGCAATATTTAACTCAAGTAGTGTTAATAATGAGGTGCTTTGCATGTCTTCGCATCTCATTATTTTGTATTGACAAACTAACATGTATTATGGTAAAATAATACACAATTTGCCATTTTAATGTGTATTAAGTGGCAAATCGCATGCCTTATTAATAACTACCACCCCCTCCCCTTGTCTTTAAAATCTTTTTATCCTAAATTTTTGTATACAGGCATTTGTGTGTGAATTCTATTTGAGAAATCTTTGTCTTTTCTCCCACCTTTTTCTAATTAAAAATTAAAGGAAGCAGCGAAGCACAGTTTTCATTGCATCTGCTCTTATAAAGCAATAAAATTCAATATGAAGTGAAATAACGAAATAATGAAAGATCAAACAAACACAAAGAAGGATACATCATGATTTCAAACTCCCCATTCTCTCCTTTGTCTGCTCTAGCCCTGGGCTCTACTGACCTCTGGTGTTCCTGCAATGGGGAAGACACAGCAGAAGTCTTCTTCTTGCTCGATGAGGAGGAAGCTTTGGGACTCGATTTTCGTTTTGGAGATTTACTTGATTTTCTCAATGATGGTGACATCTTAGATCTAACAACCTCAGGAGAAATCTGAATAATTAAAGTTATTGTAGTGTTTTTTAAGGGAAAAAAATCTAGCCTCTAACAGAAACCCCCATTGGCATCTGTATTTTTAATTCAGAATTATAAACATTAACAGTTTTTTACATCACAATATCCCTTGATAAACAAGTTATTTTAAATAAATCTGAGACTAAGAACATTAAAAGAAAAAAAAAGTAATAGAAAAAAAAAAGACATACAAAATCTAATTACAAGTGATAAAGAACAAAATTGCTAAACAAGATAAAAGGACATATCAATAAAGGCTTTCTCTATATTCACAGAATGAGTAAAAATCCCTTTTGAATAAAACTTAAAAGAACTGCATATTTTGTTTACCTTTAGAGTGCACAGCATAGTTACTCACCTGCAACAGCTGATCTACGGGAACAGCAGGAATTTAGTCTTCACATATGGGTATCGTTGGTACCGATGGAGCCTGCGCGGGAACGCTCTCCAGCGTCCAGTTAGAAAGCTTTTGGGAGCATTCCACAGTGCCTGCGTGCTGCCTTCCCGCCTTTCCCAACTGCCTCTCTCCAGTTGAGTATTAAAGCTGAGACAAAGAGGAGAGAGAGGTAAAGAGAAAGAGATAGAGAGATACAACTCCTAGGGGAGGTGGGTGGATTGTGAAGACTAAATTCCTGCTGTTCCTGGAGATCACCTGTTACAGGTGAGTAACTATGCTATCTCCAGGAACAAGCAGGAATGTAGTCATCACATATGGGGACTCCCTAGCTTAAGATGCCAGGGAGAGACCCAAGAAGTTGTGTGTCCCTGTGAAAGGGCTCCACTTCCCCCCATGGATCTCTGGCATCCAACCAGGGAAGGTGGGTAGGAGTTGATTAGGTATGGAACAGGTATTGGAGAACAGCCTGACCAAACAAGGCATCCCGGCGGGAGTCCTTGTCTAAGCAGTAATGGGCTGTGAAGGTATGAATCGAGGCCCAGGTGGCTGCTCGACAGATGTCGTCGATAGACACAGAGTGCAGATGAGCCATTGAAGCTGCCATGGCTCTCACATTGTGAGCTGTGACATGGCCCTCCAGAGGAACATTCTTACTCTGATAGGCAAATGAAATACACTGTGCAATCCAGTTGGACAGTGTTCTCTTGGAGACTGGATGTCCCATATGAGAAGGATCAAAAACAACAAAGAGTTGAGAGGACTTTCTATGTTGCTGTGTTCTTTGAAAGTAAAAGGCTAAAGCTCTTTTACAGTCCAAAGTATGAAGATTCCTTTCTGCATTACATGCATGAGGCCTTGGAAAAAACACAGGCAGGTAGACCGCTTGGTTTAAATGAAAAGGCGAGACCACCTTTGGCATAAAGTGTGGATGAGTCCTAAGGACTACCTCCTTATCATGATGGAACCTTGTATAAGGTGGATCAGCTACTAATGCCTGCAACTCACTGATGCGGCGTGCTGATGTGATTGCAATGAGAAAGATAACCTTCCAAGAAAGGAATTTCAATGAGGTAGTAGCTAAGGGTTCGAAAGGTGGCTTCATGAGCTGACCAAGAACCAGGTTTAAGTCCCATGCCACCGGTGGTGGCCTAATGGGAGCCTTAGTTAGAAGAAGGCCTCTCATAAATCTTGCTATAAGAGGATGGGAGGAAATAGGTAGTCCAGTTAGAGGCTTGAAAGAAACAGCAATAGCACTCAAATGGACTCTTACTGAGTTAGTTTTAAGTCCTGCATTGGATAAATGAAGGAGATACTCCAGTAATGATTCCAGAGGTATCGCAAGGGGGTTAAGACCCTTCTGCGAACACCATATGGTAAACCATTTCCACTTGAAAGCATAAGACCGTCTTGTGGAAGGCTTCCTGGAAGCATAAAGAATATCCTTTACTTGCTGAGGAAGGTTAAGATCATGAAGATCTAGGCCTTAAGCAACCAAGGCCTGAGATGCAGAGACTGGGGATTGGGATGCCATAACATTCCGTCCTCCTGAGATAGGAGATCTGGAGCAGATCCTAACTCCGGGGAGGGAGCTTGAGAGAGATGTATAAGCAGAGGGTAGCACACTTGCCGTGGCCAATGTGGAGCTATGAGAATCATATAGCCTCTGTCTCTCTGAAGCTTGATTAGGGTTTTGGGAATTAGGGGAATGGGTGGAAAGGCATAAAGGAAGTCTTGACCCCAGTGAAGGAGGAAAGCATCCCTGGCCTGAGAGCCCTGAGCCAGAATTCTGGAACAGAACCGGGGAAGTTTGGCATTCAACGGACTTGCAAAGAGGTCTATGTCCGGGGTTCCCCAAATTTGAAAAATCTTGGCCACCTGGTCTGCATGTAGAGACCATTCGTGTGGAAACAGAACTCGACTGAGTCTGTCTGCCCAAGAGTTTTGTATGCCTGGAAGATACACTGCCAGGAGATGAATTTGATGCTCTCTGGCGGGGGCCCATAGTCGCTAAGCTTCGTTGCAAAGCGACAGAGAGCCTGTTCCCCCTTGTTTGTTCACGTAGAACATGGCTACTTGATTGTCCGTATGAATGAGGACTGAATTGTAGCTGAGCAGGGTGTGGAACACTCGAAGAGCAAGGACGATTGCTCTGAGCTCCAAGAGATTGATATGTAGGAGTCCAAGTGCCTTGGGTGGAGAGGTCTTGCAGATGAGCTCCCCAACCCATTGGTGAAGCATCTGTTGTGAGAATTGCCTGGGGTAAGGGTTGTTGAAACGGGGACCCCAGCAACAGGTTCTGAGTGGACTGCCACCACTGGAGGGACAAAATAAGGCGATTTGTGTTTGCTATTTTGTCTGACAGGCACCCTGATGCCTGGGTCCACTGAGTGGATAAGGTCCACTGGGCTGCTCTCATATGGATGCGAGCATAAGGAACCACATGCACGGTAGAAGCCATGTGGCCTAGCAGTTGTAACATCTCCCTAGCAGTGAGATGAGGCTTTAGCACTGCTTGAGAAGCTAACTGCACCATGCAAAGGCAACAGGTCTGAGGAATATAGGCCCTTGCTTTCCTTGTATACAGCCAAGCTCCTATAAACTCTAAAGACTGAGTGGGAGTTAGACTGGACTTTGGGACGTTTATGACTAGACCCAAATACTGAAGGATATGCATTGTGCAAGACAGAGAAATCCTGGCCTCTGACTCTGATGGGGCTTGAATGAGCCAATCGTCTAAGTAAGGGAAGACGAATATTCCTAGAGTGTGAAGAAATGCTACTACCACAGCCATGCATTTCGTAAACACCCTTGGTGCAGAGGACAGGCCAAAAGGAAGCACCCTGTATTGGTAGTGCTTTCCTTGAAAAAGGAACCAAAGGAACTTTCTGTGAGATGGATGGATGGATGAGAACATGAGTGTACGCATCCTTGAGATCTAGAGAACATAGCCAATCCTGACTCTGAAGGTATGGCAGCAGAGTTCCTAGAGAAACCATCTTGAATTTCTCCTTGAACAGGAATTTGTTCAGTTCTCTGAGGTCTAAAATAGGTCTGTGTCCTCCTGTTTTCTTTGGAATAAGGAAATAGGGGGAGTAAAACCCTGTACCCTGTTGAGGAACGGGTATTTCTTCTATTGCCCCTTGGACAAGAAGCATAGTGACCTCTTGATCTAATGAGAGAGGTCTGAGAATTGAACTGTCTTACCATTGTGGGAGGGGGCATGCTCGAAAAATGGAGCTTGTACCCCTCTTTTATGATGGAGAGTGTCCAATGCTCTGCTGTTATCTGCCCCCATCTGGGGGCAAAGTGACACAACCTTCCTGGAATGGTGGAAGGCTCTGGTCCATTGAGAGCCAGGAAGGCTAAGTTCTCTAGATGAAAGTCAAAGGCCTTGTGGAGGCTGAGACTGCTGAGACGGTTGAGGCTTAGCAGTCTTTGCTTTCCTTTGTTTGGGTGGTTGCTGACCTTTCCGAACAGGTTGACATGCAGGGCGTTCCTGCTTGGAATAAGCAGGATAAAACCTCTTCTTTTTAGAAAAGAATGGTTTTTTGAAAGATGTTTCTTGCAGGATCAGCTGTGGCCTTGGATAATCTATCCAAGGTGGAGTTGTCAGCATCCAACTCATTGGCTTTTTCTTGCCAATCTTTGCCAAACAGGTTCTCACCAGTACAAGGAATATTGCCCAGTTTGTCTTGTACCCAGAGCTGCAAATCAGATGCCTACAGCAAGGCAATTCTACGTACACCTATGGCAATGGCAGAGGTTCTGCTTATGCACTCAAAACAGTCAAAAGCTGCACAGTTGACAAATTTAGAAACATCCTGGGCATGTTTGACCAATGTGAGAAAATCCTGCCTTCTATCCTCAGGAAGAAGAGGGCTCAAAACCTCTAAATCCCCTGTGACTTCCTTCAGGAACATTCCCATATATAAAATATAGGAACTGATCCTGGCAGAAAGCATGGAAGCTTGGAAAGTACGACATCCAAAAGCATCAAAAATTCTGCACTCACGTCCTGGAGGAGTAGAGGCATGTCTCTTTGCACTCCTGATCCTTCTCATAGCTGATTACACTACAACAGAGTGGTGAGGAAGCTGAGTCTACTGGAAACCAGGACAAGGGGGGACTCGATACATAGTATCCAGTCTACAAGAGTGAGGAGAGGTGGTAAGAGGCGTCTCCCACATTCTTAGCATGAGATCATGCAAGATTTCATGGATGGGTAGAGTAGCTGCCTCCTTAGGAGCTTTGGGATATTGTAAAATTTCCAACTCCTTTGCTCTGGGCTCTGTTTCAGGAGCCACAGTAATGGACAGACCTCGAGCCACCTCCCTGATGAAGAAGTCCTGAAAGGAAATATCCTCTGGAGGAGACATCCTGCGTTTAGGGGAGGAAGGCTCCTCTGGAAGAAGTATTCCTGTACCGACAGAACTGTCAGAATCCTCAGATTCCTCTGAGGACTCGAAGTACCTTCTGTCCGGATGCTCTTGAAGAGCCCGATACCCGTACCGACCGAAGTCGATACCGGGAGGAATCAGTACCGGTGTATCGGTATCGGAGGGCATCGCATGACTGGGTGCCGGAAATGCGGACACCGATGTTGATGCCGATGCTGTTGGTACCAGTACCGATATCGGTGCCGGAATTGGTGTCGGTACCGGTTGAACTGTCTGACGCGGTCCCAAGGGTGTCAATGCTGCAAGGAGAGCCGCCAGATTGCGTTCAATAGCCAGGAACCTCTGGTCTATCGACGCTGCCAATACCTGGATGTCGGTACTGGAGAAAACAGCCAGTACCCCAGAGCATGGCACCAGCAGTTCTGCCGAGGTTGAGGCCTCGAGAACGTCCTGGAGCCCCGATAATGCTTTGGAAGCCGAAGCCTCCTGCCGGGGCAATTTTGCCGGTGCAGAATCCTCAAGGGCAACGCCAGAGGCATCTCGATGCTTAGAAGGAGATGTACCCTTTGAGGACTGGCTAGACTTGTGTTTAGTTACCTGAGATTCACGGGAGGAAGAGGAAGCCCTGGAAGACGTAGATGGCACCGAGGCTGCATCGGAGGGAAACAGGATACTGAGTTTAGCAGCTCGGTTCTGCCGACCTCTTTTGGACATCATGGCACAGACCATACATTCCGTGATGGAGTGGTCAGGACCTAAACATTTAAGACACCACTCATGGGTGTTGGTGACGGAGATGGTCCCGCACACTTGGTACACTTTTTGAAACCCGAAGCGGGTTTTTCCATTGTGGAGGAATTTTGGGCCTAGGGCCCAAAATGGCGCGTGCACCTGGAAAAACGTACTAAGTGTATATATATATATATTTTTATTTTTTATTTTTTTTAATTATTATTATTATTTTTTTTTTAAATGAAAAGAAAAAAAGAAAGAAGAACTGGTGGTATCGGTAAAGCGTCGAGGAAGGCAAACGCGACCACAAAAAAGAAGGGCAATAAGGAAAGATTCTCTGCAGTGACAGGAACAACGACCTGCTGGATCCGCGGAAAACGAAGAACTGGAGAGAGACAGTTTGGAAAGGCGGGAAGGCAGCACGCAGGCGCTGTGGGATGCTCCCAAAAGCTTTCTAACTGGACGCTGGAGAGCGTTCCCGCGCAGGCTGCGTCGGTACCGACAATACCCATATGTGAAGACTACATTCCTACAGGTGATCTCCAGGAACAGCAGGAATTTAGTCTTCACAATCCACCCACCTCCTCTAGGAGTTGTATCTCTCTATCTCTTTCTCTTTCCCTCTCTCTCTCTCTCTCTCTCTTTGTCTCAGCTTTAAAACTCAACTGGAGAGAGACAGTTGGGAAAGGCGGGAAGGCAGCACGCAGGCGCTGTGGAATGCTCCCAAAAGCTTTCTAACTGGACGCTGGAGAGCATTCCCGCACAGGCTCCGTCGGTACAGACGATACCCATATGTGACGACTACATTCCTGCTTGTTCCTGGAGATCTTTGGACTCAAACATATATGGACTAATGTAACAAGATCTGCGGTAAAAATCTGGACTAAAAAAATCAGCATAGAATTTTAACTAATGTTCTAAAATTTAAATTTACTTTCAAAGAAATAATATGCAAGTACACAGTAGTTGAAAAAAATGTGAAGAAAAGTGTACTGAAAATAGTAGGAGAAATTTCACTTACCGTTAATTTCCTTTCCTGGAATACTGCTAGACCATTCCAGACAAACGGGTTGTGTCCCCCTGTCAGCAAATCTTGGAGTCAGAGAATTCTACCAGAGCTCTGATAGGTTGGAGTCTGGTGATATAATCCTACCCCTAGGGGTCTCCCTCAGTAACATCTACAAGCTAACTCAACGTGAACTGCAACTTAACCACAAGACCACACCCAGTGGGTCCTGATTCAACTATGTACAAGGGAGCTGAAGATCTCCCCAGAACTGAAGGCTTACGAAAACTACGCACTCATGGAGCTCCCATGAAGAGGCAAACTGACAAGGAGGAAAACAGAGGTCGGCGGCTGCACCGCACCAGCAGCACTGCAACAGACAGCAGGGTGGGTCCTGGACTGGTCTAGCCGTATTCCAGGAAAGGAAATTAACGGTAAGTGAAATTTCTCCTTCCAAGTCATACTGCTAGACCAGTTCAGACAAACGGGCGGTACCCAAGCTACCTGCTTTCAAGGGGGAGTCAATGCCGCCGACAGCACTGCAGCTTCAAAATGAACCTCCTGTCGGGCGTGGACGTCCAATTTATAGTGACGGACAAACGTGGACAACGATGACCAAGTTGCCGCCCGGCATATATCGAGAGGGGCTACTTGAGAACGCTCGGCCCAAGATGTCGCTTGCGCCCGAGTGGAGTGAGCTCGGAGCCCAGCTGGAACCGGCTTTCCTTTTAGAATATATGCTGCCTCAATAGCTCCTCGTAACCATCTAGCAATGGTGGATTTGGAGGCTGCGGACCCACAACGAGGACCCGCAAACAGGACAAAAAGATGATCAGTCTTATGGAAAACGTTCGTGACCTTAAGATACCGGATAAAGGACCCTCTTGAGGTCCACCGCACGCAACGGAGATCGGCTACCGGCACACTGCTCTTTTGTAAAGGCAGGTAAGAAAAGAGGCTGGTTGACATGAAACGGCGTAAGCACCTTAGGGAAAAAGGAAGGGACAGTTCGAAGAGAAACCCTTTCCGAAGAAAACGAGAGATAGGGATCTCGACAAGAGAGAGCCTGAAGCTCTGAAATCCGACGCGCCGAGGTTATGGCCACCAAGAATACTGCTTTCAGTGTTAAATACTTAAGAGAACATGCTTTCAGTGGCTCAAAGGGAGGAGCAACTAGGGCACGGAGGACGAGAGCGAGATCCCACGCAGGAACTAGTGGACGTAACGGAGGCCGTAAGGTCTTTTAGAAAACGAGAAACGTCCACATGCGAGGCGATAGAACGCCCCGCTATTGGCCCCCGAAAGCAAGTCAGAGCGGCCACCTGTACTCGCAAAGTCCTGAGCGCCAACCCCTTATCTAGACCAGCCTGCAGAAAGGAAAGGATATCCAGGATGCTGCAACGCCAGGGAGAGATGTGATGTAGCAAACACCAATTATCAAAGAGACGCCACACCCGAGCGTATGCCAGCGACGTGGAAGACCGCCGTGCCTTAAGCATCATTGCAAAGACGCTAGACGAATACCCCTTACGAGCTAACCTGTGGCGTTCAAGAGCCAGGCCGTAAGCGAGTAAGGAGCCGGGTCTTCCATTTCTACTGGCCCTGGGTCAGGAGTCCAGGAAACGCTCCCAAGTGTAGAGCCCACTCCCCTGGATCCAGAGAGTGCCGGCTGAGGAAATCGACTTTCACACTGTCCACTCCCGCGATGTGTTGCGCCGAGATGGCCTGCAGATGCTTCTCCCCCCACGGAAGAAGTAAACTCATTTCCTGTGATACTCCCGGACATTTCATGCTGCCTTGGCGGTTGAGGTAGGCCACTGTCATAGCGTTGTCGGATAGAACCCGAACCGATCGACGCCACAGGAGAGGCTGAAACTTTCGTAAGGTTAAGCGCACTGCTCGCGTCTCGAGACGATTTATGGACCAGCGGGCATCGCGAGGCGACCAAACCCCCTGCGCTGAGTGCGAGCCGCAATGCGCTCCCCAACCGGAGAGACTGGCATCTGTCGTTACCAAAACCCAGCAACGGAGCCTCCAAGGGAACCCCTCGAAGGAGATTGCGGGCCCGGAGCCACCAACGGAGGCCGCGCTTCACCGCCGGTAGTAGGGGTAACCGAACTAGATAATCCTCCGATACCGGTGACCAGCGAGACAGAAGTGCCTTCTGTAAGCCACGCATGTGCGCCCTCGCCCAAGGAACTAGGTCTATCGTAGCCGCCATGGACCCCAAGAGCTGAAGGTAGTCCCAAGTCAGAGGCACCTCCTGACGTAAAAACCGGTGGAGCTGTAGGGAGAGCTTCTGAAAATGGTCTTGCGTGAGAAACACCCGCCCCCGGCGAGTGTCGAAACGAGCTCCTAGAAAGTCCAGTACTTGAGACGGTTGGAGACAACTCTTGGTGCGATTGATCACCCACCCGAGCTCCTCTAAGAAGAGCACCACACGGGTGACAGTCTCCCGAGCTTCTGACAGGGAGTTGGCTCAGATAAGCTAATCGTCGAGGTAAGGATGAACCCGGATGCCCTGCTTGCGCAAGGATGCAGCCACGACTACCATGATCTTGGAGAAGGTCCGGGGAGCTGTCGCCAATCCGAAGGGCATGGCTTGGAACTGGAAATGCTGCCCTAGCACTGAGAACCGCAGATAGCACTGGTGCTCGACCCGAATGGGAATATGAAAATACGCCTCTGCTAGATTGAGCAACACCAGGAACTCGCCCTTGCGCACCGCTTGAATCACGGACCGAAGAGTTTCCATCCGAAAATGAGGAACTCGAAGGCTGCGGTTTACGCCCTTGAGATCCAGGATAGGACGAAAGGAACCATCTTTCTTGGGCACCACGAAATAGATGGAGTAGCGATCCAGACCCCGTTTGCGAGGGGGTACTGGGCAAATGGCGTTTAAGGAGAGAAGACGATGAAGGGTGACTTGAATGATTCGCCTTTTTTCGGAAGAGCCTGCTGGAGAAACCAAGAAACCTTCTGAAATGGCCCGGGAGCACTCGAGCGAGTAACCCCCAGAAACGCTGTCGAGAACCCATTGATTGGAGGTGATGCACGCCCACCTTTGAGAGAACAATGCCAACCGACCCCCAATCGGTGGCAAAGTCTCAAGTGGGCCTCCCGCCCCGTCAGCGGGAAGGTTGCGCGGATCCGGAGAACTTCCCCGAGCTAGAGTAGGACGCCGAGCCTTTCCGGGCCCCCCGAAAGGACTGCGACCTCGGTCCATAGCGACTGGACGGCAGCGCCTACTGGGAGGACTTGAAGGAACGAAATCTCCGGAAGTCCCTATTCCGGGAATACCGCTGAAAAGTCTGCGACCGATTCGATCGGCAAGAAGATGCCTTCGGCAATCGTTGGGGCTTAACCTCCCCAAGGTCCTTTACCAGCTTATCGAGCTCGTCTCCGAAAAGAAGCCTACCTTTAAATGGCAACTTGGATAGTCTGGCCTTAGAAACTACATCCGCCGCCCATTGGCGGAGCCACAGCCAACGCCTTGCCACCATCACAGCAGCAAGCGAGCGAGCCGAAAGGTGCAGCAAATCATAGAAGGTTTCTGCTAGAAACGCTGTAGCTGACTTAAGGCGGCTGAGAGACGAATCTTCCGGCAACTGTTGAATCCAGCGTAGCAAGGCACGCGCTGTCAGACCGCCGCATACCGTCGCCTGCAGGGCCAGCAAAGACGAGGAGAAAGCCGTCTTTAGCAGGTTCTCCACCTTACAATCTTGTGGATCCTTGACGCAGCTCCGCCTTCCACCAGAATGATGGTGTGCTTAGTAACGACAGTGACTAAAGCATCTACTTTAGGATATGCAAGCCCTTGTTCCAGAACTTCTGGAGACCAGACATATAACTGACCGAGGCGACGAGCGTTGCGCAGCGGGATGTCCGGAGAATCCCATTCTCGGGACACCATCTGCTGCAACTCTGGAGGAAAGGGAAAAGATTTTGAGGGCTTACGAATGCCCTGCAAGATAGGATCCGCCTGAGACTGAGCCTGTGGAGTCTGTGGTTCCCCCAGATTCGAAAGACGAAGTACCTCTGACACCTGCCCAATCAGGGCGGATAACTCCTCCTTCCAGAACAGCCGAATGTCTTGAGAGTCCTCTTGCGCTGGAATAGAAGAATCCAAAGGAGAATACTCTCCATCCTCCCGATCCGAAGACTCCGCAGAGCCGTCCGCCGATGACCTGCCATCAGGAAGAATGAAATCCTCGTCGCGCAGGAACTGGAACTCTTTAGGAGAACGGGATCCCTTAAGGCCAACAAAAGTCTTGGTCCGATTGCATGCTGTAGGCGTAGATAGGGGCTCCGGTGCTACCGGCAACTGCCCTGTCACAGTAGTCGCAGACTCTGCCCGCCACAGAGTCCATGCCTGGCGAAAGAGTGAGAGGAGGTGCTCCTCAGATGGCATAATCGCCGACGAGGACAATACCGGAGCCTGAAAAGGCACTGAAGAGGTGCTCTGAGCCTCCGCTGACGACAATGAAGGTAGCGGACCCTCTAACACAGGCAGATCCGAAGCTGAAGGGTCTGAATTTGACACAGCGGACGAGGACTCAACCTGGTGGGCGAAGCAAGAAGTGCACAGCCGATCCTTCTGCTTTTTATGACATACTATGCACCTCTGCACTGAAGAAGGCATTGTAAAAATAAAAGGGGCTTCTCCTCTTTTTTTTCTTTTTTTTTTTACAATAAATAAAGAGAAGGGACTTCCTCATCCCCAGCTAACAATCGTTTGAAAAAACGAGCATCCAGAGAGCTGTCAGGACCCAAGGAAGCAGAGGAGAGAAAACTGGGCTTGCCGCCAAAACCCAGAGATCCGCGGCGATCCAAAATGGCCGCCGTCAAACTGAAAACACTAAAAAAGTGAATTTAACTCACAAAAGCAGCGAATTTGAAGCAAAAACTTGAAGGAAAGAGGGAGGAACGCTGCCACAAGTCCAAGGATGTCCAAAAATGCAAAGAACTCAAAAAACTCAAAACGTGCTGCCATTGAGCTGCAGGGACTGGGGAAGAGAAGAAGGAAGACTGTACTCACAGTACTGACAGTGCAGAGAAGCCAAGGACCGCTGCTCAGAACCCTGTCAGATGCCTCACCACTAAAATCATCCCCAGGGACCTGATTTTAGGGGGGCCTTTCATCCAGCTAACAAGTTCTCATGACCAGATGCTGGGGAGTCTTCGTGTCAGCGAGCTCCTCTACTGTCTCATAACCCAGAACACAGCTCAGCTGAAAACACCCTGGTGCACAGAGAACTATACTGGCAACAACAGGGAAGTCAGGATATTATCCCCCAAAAGGAATCTAAATGAATTTAAATGATTTTGAGGGAGCAAAATAAAAAAGCAACCAGATCTGCTGGAGACAGAGAAATACTGAGGGAGACCCCTAGGGGTAGGATTATATCACCAGACTCCAACCTATCAGAGCTCTGGTAGAATTCTCTGTCTCCAAGATCTGCTGGCAGGGGGACACAACCCGTATGTCTGGATTGGTTTAGCAGTATGACTTGGAAATTAGCTTTTTACTTTATTACCAGTTTTTGCTTCAGCACACATCAAGGTTAAATTTAATTCCTCTCTGTAACCACTGAAGTAAGAGAAAAAAAAAAGCCTTACTAGTACCAGATTCCAGAGACCAGAACCCAAGCCCCTCAACCTGGGACCAACATCCCCAGGCCTAGAAGATTTCCAGGCCTTCTAAACCCGTGTTCCCTGGTACAGGATTCTGAAGGCTGCAGCCATTAGCTCTTTATTTCCTAGCCCTAGGGTCCCTGTTTATCAGGACACCCAAGCTTGAGAGTCCAACAAGGGTGGCCAGGCTCTCAGGTACTAGGATTCGTAACTCTGGGCTCCTTGAGCCAAGGACTCCTACCACGAAGACCCCAAATCAGAGTATAGGGGTTTTTTTTCTGGGGGGGGGGGGGTTACATCCATTTCCACCCAAAAGAAGCAAACCTAAGCTAGAACTTTAGAAGTTGGCAGGATAGAAGTGTAATAAGCAAATAAATAAATTAAATAAATAAATCTTTACTTCACCTGTCACCTGGAAGTAAAAATTCAGCATTAGAACAATAGCAAAAAAAAAAAAAGAAAACTAACTTTCAGCTCACTTCTTGGCACTGGGCTGTAATACCTAATATAGGGACTTGTTTACTAAAATGCATTATTTTTGCACGTAGTAAGCCCCAAATGTTAGCATGTTCTCCTGTAGTTATTAAGGGGAAAAGCACCTCTAGTGCTAAATTGCAAGCACACTTATGACCACCCATTGAGATGGCAGTAGGTGCAGCTGGTTAGCATTAACAACAATGTGCCATCAATGCAAACACTGTCACCCTAACCCAATCACCACCTCATCATGCACTAAACAATTAGTGTGAGGTTTTTACCACACTGCTGAACAGCAATAGTGCAGCATGATTAGCATGGGTAAACCCCATGCTAACCATTAGCAACTTTAGTAAACATAGCATTAGCATGCTATTTACATGAAAAATGCACTAACATTAGTTCTTTTCTACTATCTTTTTTAACTTACATTTCTTGTGCAATTAGGGACATATTTATTAGAGCGCATTATCCGGATAGCATGGGGTTAGCACATATTTTTGGGGCATGCAAAAAAACCCATGCTACCTGGGCACATCTGGGCCACAGTGGGCAGGTCGTACGCGATCCTGTTGCAGCACGAGTAGCACAGGCCTTAAATCCACACTAGAGGCTGTGTAATAAATCAGTCCTGCCTTCTCTGGACCTTGGAGCATGGCCTGCTGTTCATCACTAGTCAACAGTCATAAGGCATTAGTCTCTATTTTCCTCATGGCTGGGGGGGTGGGGTTCAGAGAGCAGACCATCTGGCTTTTGGTAAGTAGTCTTAGAGATGCAATAGCCTTTTACGAGTATACAGGAATTTGTTACTAGTACAAAATATTACCACTTCACTTCTGTCTTCCATAGTAATAGTTTATGTGAGGGTTGCAGAGCAGAGATGACATCCATCTGTCCAAGAAAGGTCAACGCATCTTCAGTAGTAGACTGGCTAATCTACTGAAGAGGGCTTTAAACTATATTCGTTGGGGATGGGTGAAGAAAGCCCCCAGGTAAGTGATACAAAAAAAGCACAGTTACTTACCTGTAACAGGTGATCTCTGGGAACAGCAGGAATAAGTCTTCACATATGGGTATCGTCGGTACCGACGGAGCCTGCGCGGGAACGCTCCCCAGCGTCCAGTAAGAAAGCTTTTGGGAGCATCCCACAGCGCCTGCGCGCTGCCTTCCCGCCTTTCCCAACCGCATCTCTCCAGTTCGAGTTTTAAAGCTGAGACAAAGAGAGAGAGAGGAAAGGAAAGACAGATAGAGAGATACAACTCCTAGGGGAGGTGGGTGGGTTGTGAAGACTTATTCCTGCTGTTCCCAGAGATCACCTGTTACAGGTAAGTAACTGTGCTATCTCCAGGAACAAGCAGGAATGAGTCTTCACATATGGGGACTCCCTAGCTGCAGATGCCAGGGAGAAACCCCAGGTTTTGTGTCCTTGAAAAGGACTCTACCCCCTCCCAAGGATCTCTGGCATCCGACCAGGGTAGGTGGGTAGGAGTTGATGAGGAATGGAACAGGTGTTTGAGAACAGCCTGACCAAACGAGGCATCCCGGCGGGAGTCCTTGTCCAAACAGTAATGGGCTGTGAAGGTATGAACAGAGGCCCAGGTGGCCGCTCAACAGATTTGGTCGATGGACACAGAGTTTAGATGAGCCATTGAGGCTGCCATGGCTCTCACATTGTGAGCTGTGACATGGCCCTCCAGAGAAAGGTTCCTACTCTGGTAGGCAAAAGAAATACACTGAGCAATCCAGTTGGACAGTGTTCTTTTAGAAACTGAAGTCCTAAATGGGAAGGATCAAAAGCAACAAAGAGTTCAGAAGACTTTCTATGTTGCTGTGTTCTTTATAAGTAAAAGGCGAGAGCTCTTTTACAATCCAAAGTATGCAGATTCCTCTCTGCACTTGATGCATGAGGTCCTGGAAAAAAGACAGGCAAGTATACCTCTTGGTTCAGATGAAAAGGCGAGACCACTTTGGGCATAAAGTGTGGATTGGTCCTGAGGACTACCTTATCATGATAGATCCCTTGTATAAGGAGGATTAGCCACCAAGGCTTGCAACTCACTGATGCGACATGCTGAGGTGACTGCAATGAGAAAGATAACCTTCCAAGAAAGAAATTTCAAGGAGGTGGTGGCTAAAGGTTCAAAGGGTGGCTTCATAAGCTTGCCAAGAACCAAGTTTAAGTCCCATGCCACTGGAGGTGGTCTAATGGGAGGTTTAGTTAGAAGAAGACCTCTCATGAATCTTGCTATAAGAGGGTGAGAGGAAATAGGCTGTCCATTGAGAGGCTTGAGGGATGCTGCAATAGCACTCAAATGGACTCTTACCAAATTTGTTTTCAGACCTGCATGGGATAGATGCAGGAGATACTCTAGTAAAGGATTCAAAGGTATTGCAAGAGGGTTTAGACCAGGGGTCGGCAACCCGCGGCTCCGGAGCCGCATGCGGCTCTTTCTCACCTTTGCCGCGGCTCCGGAGCACACTGCCCACCCGGTATTTATGGGGTTATGGGCTCCCTCCCTTCTTCTGCAGCCGCGGTTCCCTGCCTCTTAGGGAACCGCGGCTGTGCTTTTAAAATCATCTCGGAGCCCTTCCTGTCTTGACGGGCTCCGTGCAGCATTGTCCCGCCTCTAAAGGAAGTTGTTTACCACTTCCTTTGGAGGCGGGACAATGCTGCACGGAGCCTGTCAAGACAGGAAGGGCTCCGAGATGATTTTAAAAGCACAGCCGCGGTTCCCTAAGAGGCAGAGAGAGAGCCGCGGCTGCAGACGAAGGGAGGGTGCTGACATGGAGGGAGCTGTTATGGATGGATGGAGGGGGCTGACATGGAGGGAGGGAGCTGATATGGATGGATGGAGGGAGGGAGGCAGGGAGGGAGGGGGGCTGACATGGAGGGAGGGAGCAGATATGGATGGATGGAGGGAGGGGGGCTGACATGGAGGGAGGGAGCAGATATGGATGGATGGATGGAGGGAGGGGGGCTGACATGGAGGGAGGGAGCAGATATGGATGGATGGAGGGAGGGGGGCTGACATGGAGGGAGGGGGGCTGACATGGATGGATGGAGGGAGGGGGGCTGACATGGAGGGAGGGAGCAGATATGGATGGATGGAGGAGGGGGGCTGACATGGAGGGAGGGAGGGAGGGAGGGAGGGAGGGGGGCTGACATGGAGGGAGGGAGGGAGGGAGGGGGGCTGACATGGAGGGAGGGAGCAGATATGGATGGATGGAGGGAGGGGGGCTGACATGGAGGGAGGGAGCAGATATGGATGGATGGATGGAGGGAGGGGGGCTGACATGGAGGGAGGGGGCTGACATGGAGGGAGGGAGCAGATATGGAGGGAGGGAGGGAGGGAGGGGGGGGCTGATATGGAGGGAGGGAGCTGATATGGATGGATGGAGGGATGGAGGGGGCTGACATGGAGGGAGGGAGCAGATATGGATGGATGGATGTAGGGAGGGGGGCTGACATGGAGGGAGGGAGCAGATATGGATGGATGGAGGGAGGGGGGCTGACATGGAGGGAGGGGGGCTGACATGGAGGGAGGGAGCAGATATGGATGGATGGAGGGAGGGGGGCTGACATGGAGGGAGGGGCTGACATGGAGGGAGGGAGCAGATATGGAGGGAGGGAGGGGGGCTGACATGGAGGGAGGGAGCTGATATGGATGGATGGATGGAGGGAGGGGGGCTGACATGGAGGGATGGAGGGGGCTGACATGGAGGGATGGTGGGAGGGGCTGACATGGAGGGAGGGGCTGACATGGAGGGAGGGAGCAGATATGGATGGATGGAGGGAGGGAGGGGCTGACATGGAGGGAGGGAGCAGATATGGAGGGAGGGAGCTGATATGGATGGATGGAGGGAGGGGGGCTGACATGGAGGGATGGAGGGGGCTGACATGGAGGGAGGGGGGCTGACATGGAGGGAGGGAGCTGATATGGATGGATGGAGGGAGGGGGCTGACATGGAGGGAGGGAGCTGATATGGATGGAGGGAGGGGGGCTGACATGGAGGGATGGAGGGGGCTGACATGGATGGAGGGAGGGGGGCTGACATGGAGGGGGCTGACATGGAGGGAGGGAGCTGATATGGATGGAGGGAGGGAGGGAGGGGGCTGACATGGAGGGATGGAGCACTGGTAATGGGGTTGAGGGGGGGACCAGCACTGGAAATAAGCTGATTAGGGGAGGCTAGGACTGGTAATGAGCTGATGGGGGGGTAGGACTGGTATTGGGCTGATTAGGGGAGGCTAGCACTGGTAATGGGGTTGAGGGGGGATTAGCACTGGAAGGTACTGGGAGTGAGGACTGGAAAGGGGCTGATATTGGGGAGGGTTACTGGGACTGGAAATAGGCTGATGGAAAGAAGTGAAGAAAACGAAAGAAGAGATAAGAAATGGCAGATGGACCATAGACCACAGAAAGAGAGCTAAGAGAAGACAGGAAAGCAGAAGCCTCAGATCGGGACCAGCATGATCAAAGAATAAATTGGTCAGACAACAAAGGTAGAAAAAATAATTTTATTTCATATTAGTGATTTGACTACAAAATCATCATAATTTTGAAATCAAATATTGTTACTTGTTGTTGTGATATTTTCTGGCGTTTTTTTTTTTGGTGTGTGAAGGAAGAGGGGTAGTCTTATACGGCGAGTATAGGCCAAACACCTATATTTTAACAGGAAAAGTAGGGGGTCGTATATAGCATTAAGGTAAGAAACAATATATGCAGTGTTAGATTTGTTTTAAATGTCGCAATGGTTTTGCGGCTCCCAGTTTTTTTTTTCCCTTCGGAAACGGGTCCAAGTGGCTCTTTACGTCTTAAAGGTTGCAGACCCCTGGTTTAGACCTTTCCCTGAACACCAAATGGTAAATCTTTTCCATTTGAAAGCATAGGAACGTCTAGTAGAAGGCTTTCTAGAGGCATGAATAACATCTCTGACTTGCTGAGAGAGATGAAAATCTTGAAGGTCTAGGCCCTCAGCAACCAAGCCCTGAGATGGAGAGACTGGGGGTTTGGGTGCCACAACGTTCCTTCTTCCTGGGATAGAAGGTCTGGAGCAGAGCCCAATTCCAGGGATGGAGCTTGAGAGAGATGCAGAAGTAGAGGGTACCACACTTGGCGTGGCCAATGTGGTACTATGAGGATCATAGAACCCCGGTCTCTCTGAAGCTTGAACAGTGTTTTGGGAATTAGGGGAATAGGTGGAAAGGCATAAAGGAAGTCTTGACCCCAGTGAAGGAGGAAGGCATCCTTGGCCTGAACTCCCTGACACGGAATCCTGGAACAGAACCGGGGAAGTTTGGCATTCCACGGACTTGCAAATAGGTCTATGTCCGGGGTTCCCCAAATTCGAAAAATCCTGGCTACCTCGTCCCTGTGGAGGGACCATTCGTGTGGAAGCAGAACTCGACGGAGTCTGTCTGCCCAAGAGTTTTGAACGCCTGGAAGATATACAGCCATAAGATGAATCTGATGCTCTCTGGCGAAGGCCCACAGTTGCAAAGCTTCGTTGCAAAGCGACAGAGCCAGTCCCTCCCTGCTTGTTTACATAGAACATGGCTACTTGATTGTCCGTGTGAATGAGGACTGTCCTGTAGCTGAGCAGGGAGTGGAACACTCTGAGAGCTAAGAAAATTGCCCTGAGTTCCAAGAGATTTATGTGTAGTGAAGTCTCCTGTAGAGACCAGATGCCCTGGGTGGAGAGATCTTGCAGATGAGCTCCCCAGCCCCTTGGAGAGGCATCTGTTGTAAGGGTTGCTTGGGGAAGTGACTGTTGAAAAGGGGACCCCAGCAACAGGTTCTGAGAGGACTTCCACCACTGGAGAGACCAAATAGGCGAATGGAGTTTGCTATTTTGTCTGACAGGCAACCTGATGCCTGAGTCCATTGGGTGGACATAGTCCATTGAGCTGCCCTCATGTGAAGGCGAGCATATGGAACCACATGCACGGTGGATGCTATGTGACCTAATAGTTGTAACATCTCTCAAGCAGTTAAATGGGACTTTAACTGTATCTGGGAGGCGAAGTGCACCAAGCGTAGGCAACGGGCCTGAGGAAGATAGGCCCTTGCAGTTGTGGTATCCAGCAAGGCCCCTATAAACTCCAGAGACTGAGTAGAGGTGAGATTGGATTTTGGGATGTTTATTACCAGTCCCAAATACTGAAGGACACGCATTGTGCAGGTTAGACAAGACTGGGCCTCTGACTGGGATGGAGCTCGAATGAGCCAGTCATCCAGATATGGGAATACGAATATTCCTAGAGTGCGTAGAAATGCAGCTACTACTGCCATGCATTTCGCGAACACCCTTGGTGCAGAGGCCAGACCAAAAGGAAGCACTCTGTACTGGTGGTGCTTTCCTTGAAAAAGGAACCAAAGGAACCTTCTGTGTGTTGGATGGATGAGGACATGGGTGTACGCATCCTTGAGATCTAGAGAACAAAGCCAGTCCTGACTCTGAAGGTATGGAAGCAGAGCACCGAGAGAAATCATCTTGAATTTCTCCTTGAATAGAAACTTGTTCAATTCTCTGAGATCTAATATGGGTCTGTAGCCCCCTGTTTTCTTTGGAATAAGAAAATAAGGGGAGTAGAACCCTGAGCCCTGTTGAAGAAGAGGTACTTCTTCTATCGCCCCTTGGGCAAGAAGGGTAGCAATCTCCTGACCCAGAAGGTTGAGGAGAGATGTTGGAGAGTTGAACTGTCTTCACCATGGTGTGAGGAGGAAGGCTTAAGAAATGGAGCTTGTACCCTTCCCTTATGATGGAGAGGGTCCATTGCTCTGCTGTGATTTGCTCCCATCTGGGAGCAAAGTAAGCCAACCTTCCTGGAATGGTGAGGGGCTCTGGTTCTTCCAGAGCTAGAAAGGCTAAGTTCTCTAGTTGCAAGTCAAACGCCCTGAGGAGGCTGAGGCTGCTGGGCCGTGGGAGGCCTGGCAGCCTTTGACTTGGCCTGTTTAGATGGTTGCTGACGCTTTGCAGCAAAACGACCTGCAGAAGATGCCTGATGACCATAAGCAGGATAATATCTTCCCTTTTTAGAAAAAGATGTCTTTTTGAACAATCTTTTCTTGACAGGAGCAGAGGTAGACTTTGAAAGTCGATCCAAAGCAGAGTTCTCAGCATCCATCTGAGTGGCCTTTGCTTGCCAATCCTTGCCAAAAAGGTTTTCACCTGTACAAGGAAGATTTCCCAATTCATCTTGGACCCAGAGTTCCAAATCAGATGCTTGTAACCAAGCAATTCTGCATGCACCTATGGCAATAGCCGAGGCTCTGCTTACACACTCAAAAGAGTCAAAGGCTGCACGGTTGGAAAATTTGAAAACATCCTGGGCATGTTTGAGCCAAGTGAAAAATTCCTGCCTTTTATCTTCTGAAATAAAAGGAGCTAAAGTCAGCAGATGATCTGTGACTTCTTTTAGAAACATCCCCATATAGAGACTATAGGAGTTGATTCTGGCAGCAAGCATATTAGCTTGGAAAACCCTTCGGCCAAAAGTATCTAGGGTCCTGCATTCACGTCCTGGAGGATTAGATGAGTGTCTCTTTGCAATCTTTATTTTCCTCATGGCAGACTCTACCACAATAGAGTGGTGAGGAAGCTGAGACTTATGAAAACAAGGACAAGGAGGGACACAGTACATGGTGTCCAACCTACGAGAATGAGGAGAGGTGGTAAGAGGAGTCTCCCACATGCTCAACAAGAGATCATAGAGAATCTGATGAATAGGTAAGGTAGCTGCCTCTTTAGGAGCCTTAGGATATTGCAAAATATCTAATTGCTTGGCTCTAGGCTCTGACTCAGGGGCCACTGTAATGGAGAGGCCCCTAGCCACTTCCCTAATGAAGTCTTGAAAAGACAAGTCTTCTGGAGGAGACATTCTTCGTTTTGGAGAAGCAGACTCCTGAGGAAGAATTACCGATGCCTCGACAGAAGCCTCCGACTCATCAGAGTCTTCGGAGGAATCGAAGTATCGCCTGTCTGGATGCTCCTGTAAAGCCCGATATGCGTACCGAGTGGGATCGACATCGGGAGTAAGCAGTACCGGTTCGGTACCGACGGGCATCGTAGGACAGGGTACCGTTGCAGTCGACACCGAAGCCGATGTCGATGCAATCGGTACCGGCACCGGGAACGATGCCGGTGCCGGAGCCGGTACCGGCAACGGAGATTGTTGCGGTACCGGAGGCGTCGCAGCTTGCATAAACGCCGTTAGGGTGCGCTGCATGGACAGAATCTTCTGATCCATCGACGCCACCAGAGTCTGGATGTCGGTACCAGTGGAGGCCACCGGTACCCCAGAACACAGCAACAGGTGATCGGTCGAGGCCAAGCCATCGATGTCAACCTGTGACCCCATAGACGATGCTTTGGAAGCCGGAGCTTCCCGCCGGGGTAATTTTGCCGGTGCAGGATCCTCGAGGACAAGCTCAGAGGCATCTCGATGCTTAGAGGGAGATTTGCCCTTCGAGGCCCAGCTAGATTTATGTTTGGTTACCTTAGATCCATGGGAGGAAGAAGCAGCCCTGGAAGACGTCAATGCCACCGAGGCTGCATCAGAGGGAAACAGGGTACTGAGCTTGGCTGCTCGGTTCTGCTGACCTCTTTTAGACATCATGGTACAGTACACACAATCCGTGATGGAATGGTCAGGACCCAAACATTTTAGACACCAATCATGGGTGTCGGTGACAGAAATAGTACCGCCACATTTTGTGCACTTTTTGAACCCGGAAGCAGGCTTCTCCATGAGGAGAAAAATATTCAGGCCTAAGGCCCAAACTGAAAATGCACAGTTGAAGTAAAGAATAGGGGGGTTTTTTGGGTTTTTTTTAGAGAAAGAAAAGAAAAGACCGGCGGTACCGGTCTGACGTCGAAGGCGGCAGACACGACACAGAAAAATAAAGAAAAAAATAAAGAACTTCTGCGGTGACTGGAACACGACCTGCTGGCTCCGCGGAAAAGAAGAACTGGAGAGAGGCGGTTGGGAAAGGCGGGAAGGCAGCGCGCAGGCGCTGTGGGATGCTCCCAAAAGCTTTCTTACTGGACGCTGGGTAGCGTTCCCGCGCAGGCTCCGTCGGTACCGACGATACCCATATGTGAAGACTCATTCCTGCTTGTTCCTGGAGATATACCTTTATGGAAATGGGTAACAGGGGTAACATATGGAAAGCAGTGTGTATAAATGCCTGTAGCAAGGGAAATAAGATCCCTGATGTTGAAGCTTTGGTTGGAGTGGCCGACTTGGATTTAGTGGCAGTTACAGAAACATGGTTCACAGAAATCCATGACAGGGATGCAACTATACCTGGCTATACTTTATTCAGAAAGGACAGGTAGGAAGAAGGGGAGGAGTGGCACTATATGTAAAAAATACTATTAAAGCTTTGGAATTACAGAGCTTAAAAGGGAGAGAGGAGGCATTGTGGGTTAAACTAGAAAGAGGGAAAGAGAAAACTATTTGCATTGGCGTGATATACAGACCTCCCTCACAAGAGGAAGAGGTGGACAGAGAGTTAATTGAAGACATACGCAGCATTGCTAGGAAAGGGGAAGTGCTACTGATAGGGGATTTCAATATGCCAGATGTTGATTGGCACATTCCTGCTGCAGTATCATCTAGAAGTAAAGAGATCCTGGATTCTCTACAGGGAGAACTATTCAAGCAATTGGTAACAGACCCCACACATGAAGGGGCCATACTGGACTTGGTGCTTACCAATGGTGAAAGTGTTTCTGATGTTATAGTGGGAGATCGTTTTGCATCCAGTGATCACCAGATGGTGTGGGGTTAAGTATTAGGACTAGGGTTGTTAGAATCCATTCAAAGGTGAGGGTCTTAGACTTTAGGAAGACTAACTTTGCCAAGATGGGTCAATACCTCAGGGAGTCTTTAGCGGGATGGGAACAGCTGGGTGATTTAGAAAAACAGTGGGCAAAACTGAAAGGGGATATTTTAAGGGCAACCAACCTTTTCGTTAAAATGGTAAATAAAGGTAAAAGGAAAAGGAAACCGCTATGGCTTTCGAAAGAAGTAGCTGAAAAAGTGAAGAAAAAGATGGAGGCTTTCATGAAATACAAGAGATCACAGAGAGAGGAAGACAGGCATCTATATTTGGAAAAACTTAGAGAAGCTAGCAAAGTAGTCAGGAAAGCAAAGATTCAAAAAGAGGAGGAAACAGCCAATGCAATAAAATGAGGGGATAAGACATTTTTCAGATATGTTAGTGAGAAGAGGAAGGGCAAAAGTGGTATTGTCAGACTCAAGGGTGAAGGGGAGGAATATGTAGAAGCTGATGAGGATAAAGCGGAATTGCTTAACAAATATTTCTGTTCTGTGTTCACAGATGAAGAACCAGGAACAGGACCTCAGAAAACACCCACAAACAGGAACAGAAGCGAGGGACATCTTGAACAATTTTCAGAAGACTGTGTTCGTGAGAAACTAGCTCAACTTAAAATAGACAAAGCAAAGGGACCAGATGGGATACACCCTAGAATACTGAGAGAACTTGGAGACGTTCTAGCAGCTCCACTGACTGACCTTTTCAATGCCTCGTTGGAGTCGGGAGTGGTGCCAAAGGACTGGAGAGAGGCTCATGTGGTGCCTTTACACAAAAGCGGAAGTAAGGATGTGGTTGAAAACTACAGGCCGGTTAGTTTAACTTCGGTGGTGAGTAAATTATTGGAAACGCTGCTGAAAGAGAAAATAGTGAGGTTTCTGGAGACCAGCAGATTACAGGATCCGAGGCAGCATGGATTCACCAGAGGCAGGTCTTTTCAGACAAATCTGATTGATTTCTTTGACTGGGTGACCTGGGAGTTGGACCGAGGGAGAGTCCTAGATGTGGTGTATTTAGATTTCAGTACAGCCTTTGACACTGTTCCTCACAGGCGACTTATAAACAAATTGAGCACCCTAGGGATGGACCCTAAGGTTACTGCTTGGGTTAGAAATTGGTTGGGTGGGAGGCAACAAAGAGTACAGGTAAATGGAGCTCACTCTGAGGAGAAGGATGTTACCAGTGGTGTGCCCCAGGGATCTGTCCTTGGTCCGATTCTTTTTAACATCTTTATTAATGATATAGCGGAAGGGCTGTCGGGTAAGGTTTGCCTCTTTGCGGATGATACCAAAATCTGCAATAGAGTAGACACCCAGGAAGGTGTAGATAACATGAGGAGGGATCTAGCTAAGCTTGAAGAATGGTCTAGAATTTGGCAGCTGGAATTTAATGTTAAAAAATGTAAGGTCATGCATTTGGGCTGCAGCAATCCAAAGGAGCAATATAGTATAGGGGGTGAAGTATTTTTGTCTACTAAAGAAGAGCGGGACTTAGGCGTGGTTGTGTCTGATGATCTTAAAATAGAAACAGGTAGAAAAGGCGACAACAAAAGCTAGAAGGCTGCTTGGGTGCATACGGAGAGAAATGGCTAGCAGAAAAAAGGAGGTGGTAGTGCCTCTGTATAAGTCTTTGGTGCGACCTCATTTGGAGTATAGTGTGCAATTCTGGAGACCGCACCTTCAAAAAGATGTGAACAGGTTGGAGTCGGTGCAGAGGGTGGCTACTAAAATGGTTAGTGGTCTTCATTATAAAGCATATGAGGACAGACTTAAGGATCTTAATATGTACACCTTAGAGGAAAGGCGGGATAGAGGTGATATGATTGAGATGTTTAAATACCTCCGTGGCATAAATGTTTAGGGGGAGAGCCTATTTTGATTGAAAGCAAGTTGTGCTACGAGGGGACATGGGATGAGGGTGAAGGAGGATAGATTCAGGAGTGATATGCGGAAATATTTCTTTACGGAAAGAGTGGTGGATACGTGGAATAGTCTCCCAGTGAAGGTGGTAGAGATGAGGACAGTAACTGAATTCAAAAAAGCATGGGACAAACACAGAGGATCTCTAAAGGAAAAAAAGGGACTGTTGTAGTTGTTGATATGGAAGGACAGACTAGATAGGCCATGTGGTCTTTTTCTGTCGTCATATTTCTATGTTTCTTATTACAATAAATCATAATTTATATACATACAGAATTAGTCTCGCTTTGCTAATCTGTTACAAACAAGCAACAAGAACCAAAGGGGTTTTAGGCAGATACTCCTAGGCATAACCATTGAACTACTTATCTGTTTGTCCTATAGATTTGGGTTCTTGCTGGGGATCTGATCTACGCTTCCTACATATCACAGAAAGTTACTCTTGCTATAGTTCTTGATCAAAGAAAAATAAGGAAAGGAATATATTATTACCAGTAAAACATTAAGGCAATATAAACCAACCTCCTTTTTGATGACTATCTCCTCTCTTTTCTCCATGTTCTCTTGCTCTAGCTTCATGAGCTCCCTCTGGATCTTTTGACGCTTCATTTCCAGTGACAATTCATGGACATAATCGTAGTTAACATCTCCATTATCAGAATCTTTAATACAAAGACGAAAACAAATATATTTGTATTTAGAAAGTACTCTGTAGGATAAACGTCTCCATCAAGTCTTCAAAATTAAAGACCACTTGACTTCTTGAATGACTTATGAACAGTACAAAGAAAAAGGTAGAACAGAGCAGGAAGCAAACTAGCTCTAGGACTCGTGGAAAACAGTGGTGGTGGAACCTCATCCTTTGTTTCGTGATTTCATAATTTAGATGTTAAAGAGTAAACTAAACTAAAATGTCCTTTTGTCTTTACTATGAACTAAGCAACTAAAATAGGCTATTTCAAATTGCTGAATATTGAGTATATCTGTTAAGTGTAGTTACTCACCTGTAGTAGGCGTTCTCTGGAAAAAGAGGAATAAGTCCTCACATATGGGTTACGTCTTGACGGAGCCCGCACCGGAATGCTCCCCAGTTTCCAGAGGAAGCTTTTGGGCGTTCCATCACGCATGTACACCTGCCTTTCTGCCTGCCACAGCCATCTTTCCCTCTGTACGGTGTCAAAGCTGAACAAGGAGGGAGGGAGGATTGTGAGGACTTATTCCTGCTGTTCCTGGAAAACATTTGCTACAGGTGAGTAACTACACTTTCTCTGGGAATAAGCAGGATGTAAGTCCTCACATATGGAAAGCCCTAGCTATAGGTGACCGATAAAACAGCTAAAAAGAAGCCCAATAAGGCAACCAAACAGGAAAACTGGAACGGTCAGCTTTAGTAGTCCCTTTGAGGGACTTGTCCGATTCTGCATCCACAGTGAACATCCACATCAGGAAGACTTTACAGTAGCCTGGATGGACAGAAGGGCCAGTGGGAAGGAGTTGAACCTAAGTCCCAAACAGATGCTGGCATACAGCTTGGCCAAAGTTGTTGTCACGCCGAAAATTCCCATCAAGACACTAGTGAGCTGTCAAGGTGTGGACAGAGGACCACATAGCAGCCCTACAGATTTCCACTGTAGAGATCTAGCGCAGATTCACCCCCAAAGCGGCCATAGCTTGGACATTATGAACCGTGACATGATGTTCAAGGCTGAGCCCAGCCTTTGCATACGTGAAGGAAAAGCGTAGTTACTCACCTTAAACAGGTGTTCTACAGGGATAGCAGGAATCAGTCCTCACATATGGGTGACGTCAGCACCGAAGGAACCCACGCGGATCATTTCCCCAGCTTTCAAAGAAAGCCTTTGGGAATGCCACCATGCATGCATGGTCCCCTTTCAACCCAAGGGTGCCATAGCTATAAACCCTCCAAGAAGATGACAAAAAATATACAGTAACCAAGGAGAGGAGGGAGGGTTATGAGGACTGATGCCTGCTGTCCCTGGAGAACACCTGTTACAGGTGAGTAACTATGCTTTCTCCAGGAACAAGCAGGAAGTCAGTCCTCACATATGGGACTCCCTAGATACAGGCTACCAAGGACCTGTAGAAAAAGCACGGCAGTGCCGTGAGCAGTCAGCACTGAAAACCGAAGGCAGCCAGAGGACCTCGGGTCCATGGATGGCCACGCTCCCTGTAGCTGGAACAAGAAGGGTCAGAGGGCAGGAGTTGCTTAAACCCCAAACAGATTACAGAGTACAGCCTGGCTGAAGGCGGCATCCCGAGAGGACTCCCTCTCCAGGCAGTAATGCACCGCGAAAGTGTGCGTGGAGGACCAGGTGGCGGCTTGGCAGATATCTGCCAGAGGCACAGAGCGCAGGCTAGCGACGAGACGTCACCATCACTCGGACATTGTGAGCCATGACTCGGCGGTCCAGGGAAAACCCGGCCCGGGGCTGGGCAAAGGCGATGCAGTCCGCCACCCAGATGGATAAGGTACACTTGGTGACCGCTAGCCCCAGACGGCTGGGATCGAAGGAGACGAAGAGCTGCCCAGATTTGTGGTGGTCCCAAGTCCGCTGTAGGTAAAAAAAGAGCCCTCTTACAATCCAAGGTGTGGAGAATCGCTGAGTCCGGTTGGTGTGGAGCTTTGGGAAGAAGGTGAGCAGCACTATCTCTTGATTGAGATGAAAATCAGAGACAACCTTCAGGAGGAACTTGGGGAGAGTCCGCTGGACCCCTCTTTTCCTATAAAACCTCGTGCATGGTGCCTCGGCCATCCAGCACCTGGAGTTCACTAACCTTCCGGGCGGAGATGAGAAACACCAGGAAGGCCACCTTACACAACAGACTACATACAGATTCCTCTGGGTCTCTTCCCATACAGAAAACCAAATGGGGGAAAAGTCTGTTGAACTCTGGGGACCTCTCGAATCACAAACAATACATACAGCAGTAAAAGAATCACAGTTCTTGCCATCCTCAGCAATGAACTCCTAAACATCTGTTTGGAAGGTTTTGGATGAAGCATTCAACTTCCATCGATCTGGAATATTACACTAAGGTGCTAAGTGTCTTTGCCTACAGCAATGCATAGGTTTGCTTCATTGTACACAACATAAGCGCTGTTCTCTAGTCCATTAAACCTCCTTAGGCAAGCCTACTTATGAAAAGAGTTCTATCAGGGAGATTCCCCTTAAGGTGGATTGGCTTTTAAAGAGGGCTGGGGAGTTCTAGTATACATGCTGATTAGATCTCACATGCAATAAATGTGTCCAACTCTGTAAGCTGTATTGCTAGATGGATATATACTGAACAGACACATTCCAAAGGACAACCTATGAGGTAAGACATAAGAACAGGGCTGGCGCGAGGATTGCAGGTGCTCTAGGCAGGCTTTCCATCCTGCCGACCCCACCCCATGACTCTCTGCCCCGAATGCTGCCCCTTTCTGTGGCCTGCAGTGACAGCAATAGCTCCCAAACTGCGACGCAGTGCTTGCTAACACACTAGCGCTGTGTCGCGGTTTCCTCCTGTTCACGATATGCCATTTCTCTCTCCCTCTGAAACAGAAGTCTGAGGGGGGTGGAAGCAGTACATTGTGAACAGGAGGAAACCGTGACGCAGCGCCGGAGTGTTAGCAAGCGCTGCAGCACAGTTTGAGGGCTACTGCTATTACTGCAGGCCCCAGAGAGAAGCAGCAATGAGGGCCCTTGGACGGTCGATGCCCTAAGTTACCACCTAGTTTCCCTAGTGGTGGCCCCGGCCCTGCATAAGGACCTAAGCATGTATACCCTAAAGAGAAAGGAGGAGGAGAGGAGGGATATGATAAACATTTAAAGTAAAAAATATACACAGAGCATAAGAGATGCTTTCAGTGGATAGAGGGTCATGGTACAAGACAAAAGAGACAGACCTAGGATTAATAAAGAAATATTTCTTCACAGAAAAGGTGATGGATGCTTAAAGCAGCCTCCTAGTGGAGGCAGTGGATGCATGAACTATAGTCAGAAACTGAGAAAGCCTGAAATAAGCAAAGGGAGTTGTTAATTTTTTGGGGATGAGAGGTGTGTGATAAAGCTGGAGATTGAGCAGGGCATGCTATACTGCAACATGAAAAAGGAAATAGGCCAACTAGATGGACCTTTTGGTCTGTTTTATGCATATAGTACCTGAATGTAACTTCCTTAACTACCCAGCTCCTATCCGCCATAGGCAGCATATCAAGTAAAATTAACTATAAAATTATAAGATGTCATTTCTTAATCCAGGGCTTCCCAAACCTGTCATTGGGACCCTACAGCCAGTTGGGCGTTTAGGATATTCAACATATGCGCAGAGTCCTCTCTAAAACAAAAAATATAAGGTACTGCTGAAAACCCATTATTTTCAGGTAGCCTTCGGGAACTGCCCAGCTTAGAGTGGGAGGTTACTTCTACTGTCTCCTATGCTGATCTTCTTTCCTGTTTAAAATTGGCACTCTTTTCCTATGCTACATATTTTAATTACTGTACACCGTTTGGCTCTTACCTGGCCAGAGCAGTATAGCAAGTTTTAATAATAATAATTTGCAAAACAACTGGAAATATAGCACACACGTAATGATCTCATGAATATTCATTGTGGATATCTTGAAAACCTGACTAGCTGAGGGGTTCCCAAGACAGATTTAATCTATATATTCTTACCATCTCTCGGTGTTTCCCATTCTGCATTTTCTTCTTCACTTTCTGGCGTCCTTTCCTTGGTAATTTTTATATCTTCTTTCTCTCTCTGTCTTCCTCTTGAAGACTCTTTCTAAAAGATGAAAAATATGTGATGAAATACCTGTATGTAGCAAAAGTTATGATTAACAGCAACAGTATGACTTCAACAGCTTTGTATGAAATCACTTAATAACCTGCAGAGAGCATTGGCTAGAACACTAACAGAATGATGCAGCTGCATCAAACTTCCAAGAAGGCACTGGAGTCATCTGTATGGAGTGGCCGTGGTTAAAGAAACAACGAACATGGGGAAGCCAGATATTTTGTGCTAGTTTTGGTGACTAAGAGGTATATTTACTAAAGGTAACAGGCGTTAACGGCAGTGATAAGGGGTGTTACATGAGTAAAGGGCGCTGGACGGGTAGACAGCATTCCGGCATAAAGGGAGCTATGGGCCATTTAATGGGCGTTAACAGGACATCGGGCATTAAGGTGTCAAACATACACCTTAACATCCGAAAAAGGCTGTAACCGCAATGCTGAATAAACAAACACCAAGGAAAGTCAATGTAAAGGTAATGGATGGAAGGACAGGTGGGAGCTGATGGACATGCCATATCCGTGGGCACCACACGTGGCAGCCAGTAAAGTGAATGAGCATGTGGGGGGCAACTGCGCAATGTCAGTGCGTGGCATAGGATGGGGAAGATGTGTCTCCCAGCGGAGCCAAAAATGACAGGATGTGTGTGTAGCGACAGGAGGACAGAGTAGGAGTGGTGACGTGCAGATCAGGCACAGGAGAGGCATGTGTGAAGAGCCGAAATGCAGAGAAGAGTACCAGTGTAAGCCATGGTGTAACAGCTTGCACAAGACAACATGACTGCACACAGCCGACAGAGGCAGATGGATGGGCTGAAGGATGGCGGCTGAGAAGAGGGTGGTGTGGGCTGGCAGCATTGATGTGCCATCCCAACGTATTTGTACTGTGCATGAAAATGTGTGCCAGTGCCACCTGGAAGGCCTGATATCAGACATGTGGAACACACCTGTCCCAGCCACACAGCCACTATACAACAGATCAGACAAATGTGCAGATAACTACACAGGTGTCATCCAAACTGGGCAAATTAGGCACGAACAGACATGAGGTGATATATGCAGGTGGCTATCCGAGGGGTAGGATGTGTCCGCATGTACTGAAAAGATGTAATGAAGTCATAGCTGTACAGTAACAGTAATGTCATCATACATGACTCATGTTGCCCAAATAGGTTAAAGTTGTATGCATGTAACTGCCTGTTAGTATATCACTGTAGCAGTGCGGTCACACCGGGGTACATCTTACCATCAATTGGTGATGTCTGATGATAAACAGGGACTGTATGGACCTGCAGTCAGCTGAGCCATTGATGGGTTAAGTGAAAAGCTCACGGTCACAAGGTGGTGTTGTCAGTCCATGAAGGTTGTGGCAGACATAAAATGTGACAAAAATACATTCTGAAATGTCACAAAGGGAGTGGTAGTGTGCCTCAAACCCTGCTATCTTGGCCTCCAAGCCATTGCTATGGCCATTACGCCATGCCTTGGAAGCAGAGGCCTGACATCTGCAGGGTGAACATGTCTGACCCCCTGCAATGGACTGCAGTAGAGTCAATAAAGCTATGCTGTCAGGCGGCCATGATGGGGAATAGCATGTTTGCTGACCCAAAGTGTGGCCAGAATGTACAACAAAGTAGAAGAATGAGTGTCTGCAAGTCACAACAGAGCCTAGACTGTTACAGGCAGGGAAATGACTTGAGTAAAACACAGGCACAAAATGAACAAGTGGGAACTGAACCCTTGTCCTGTGTTTATGGGGACATGGCACTAACCAGTATGCTACACCTCCACACCTCTCTAACCTGCAATGTCTGGAGTCAAAGAGCCTGCAGATCTCTACCTAAACTGTCTGCTGTGTGTGCCAGTAGCACCTCCAGTACCCATGAAGTACTGCACACACAGAACAGCAGTCTGCATCTGATCACCAAATGGAGAATGGACTGATCCATCACATCAGCTCAGTACTATGCACTGACAGTGTGTGCTTCAATCACAACTACAAACCGTGCTACTGTGCAGTTTCAGTGGTCACCCTGGTTCCCAGAATCTGCAGTGCTAGAGATGGTCTCTGTCCGCTGTACTGCAGATCTCCATCACTGCCAGTGTGTGGTAGGTATTATCTGCAGTATGTTATGCTAGTCACCTTGTTTCCTCCACAATTGCAGCATGCTGAATGTGCCAGTCACATCTAGGCCCTGTTTCCTGCCCCTGTTGGACAGAGACCCTCCTAGAACAGCGTATGTCAATACCCAGTGTTAAACTGCTGATACCATGGACGCCAACTGCCATGGGGGCTTCTAGACTTGCATGGGGGTTGTTACTACAATCCTGCTGGTGTTACCATTACCACAGGAAGTAGGCCTGGAACACCTGCTGTCCCAGCCATCTAGGACTAACAATTACCCACTGCAAGCACAGTCAGACTGCACCTACTACCCACCACTGGGTTTTCCAGCCATGCACACACCAACTGCGGACAGTCCGCTGGTCAACACACATTGCATGTGCACGGAGTGACCATGTACACCCGGGCTTGGGATAAACAGCATGGACACCCAGCATTTGGTTCAGTGATCGGGCCCCCAGGATAGGATATCACTGGAGCCAGACACTATATAGCACTATGTGGATACATAGTCATGCCATGGTCACTGCTCGGTCAGAGTGAGAGTGCTCTACAAGCATGACATGCTGTGGCCACCCAGTCCATGCACATGGCAGACGGGCACAAGACATCTCAGCCATTGACCCTACCTCTGATGCAGACGCATCCTGGACAATCCACTCTGCTTCAGGCTATACCCACAATACTATGCTCCTCATCATGAACATTTGCAGACTAATGCTGGGAACAGCTTAGGCAATGCGAGGCTCAGTGAGGCGTAGAAAGCCACAAAACAATGGGGAGGCATACATACACGCACACACACACACTCAAATCGCCGTGCTGTGCAAAAGTGGGGAAGGTTGACATTCCTGCCTGCACTTTGGTCTCGATATCAGCTCGAGCATTGTTAACATGTGCTTATTGTGCAGGAGCTAGTAGTGCCCACTCAGTTTGCTGGTGTTATCAGCCTGACTCTCCATCCAGCTGTGGATAGTGGAGCCTGTCTGTGTGACTGATTGGTGTTTGTATCCTTGCTGGTCGATTCATTGGGGACTGCATATGCTTGTGTTGTACCTGCACTGTAGGCTAAAGTTTAGTCACGGGGCTATGCAATGCATGACCCACAGTCGAGACCTGAACCTGTGGCTTAACCGTGTTTGTTGAGCCACAGTGCTGCCATATAGCTACAACAGTCCCTGGGACTGACATGCTCCCCATCAGACAGTGGAAGTCATGGAAACAGGCACTTCTGCAGATTCCGGGCATGCTTAGGATTGATACAGAGGGCAGCGGTGGGAAAGAGGTTGGAGGTTTGGGAAGAGGACCGAAGGGATGCAGAACTGGGGTTGATGAACACAGGACTCTACATGCTTATGTAGCTCAGGTAGAAGAATCACAACTGATAGATTGTATGGGCCAATTTGGTTTTGTTCTGCTGTCATTTACCAAGTTAAACTATTTTTTATTATTATTATTTTAGATTTTACTATTTTCAGCAGAGAGAATTAAATCAGTATTAGTTGCTATATTATTAAAATCTGGACAGTACGGGGGCGGAGCTAGCCACTGAACAGAATGGACGCCTGAATTTTTGCTCCCGTTGCTGCCCAAGAATCCTGAACATATCCCGGTATTACATTGAAGTTTGTACCCCCTACCTACATCAATAACACCGCAATATAGCTGGATGGCATCCCTGAAGCCTGCCCGGCTGGAATTTCCGCAGGGATCCGGCTCAGCAGCGAAACGATCCAAACCCGAAGTGGGTTCCCCGCAGAAAATGGCCGCGGGAGAGAAGGAGGGAGTGACTGCCGGTGGCCTACGTGAAGTGCTACAGGAATTGAAATGCGTTAAAGAAATGATCGCAGCCAATTCTAGTTCACTGAACATGATTCAAGAAGACTTACTGGAGGTAAAAGAGAAACTCCTCACCATCACCACTCGACTTAGTGCAGTTGAATTACAAACCCAGAAGCATGGCGTTGCATTAGAACAGCTGGGCCCTTTGGTCAAACGAGTCCGGCACATAGAAAATCAGATTGAAGATCAAAACAACCATGCCCGTAGAAATAATATCCGCCTTGTTGGAGTCCCTGAAGGCGCTGAAGGCACCGATCCGATTGGATTTCTGGAAAAAACCATACCGGAGATGCTGCAGCTTGTCTTTGCAAGGCCTTTTGAACTAGAACGGGCCCATCGAATCCCAACACACAAAGCTGAAAACACACGATACCCGCGCCCACTCATAATGAAGGTACTGAGATACCCACAGGTCCTACAGATCTTTCAAGCTGCACGGCAAGGCAGATTACTGCAAATCCAGGGACACAAAGTGGCACTCTATCCAGATTTGAGCAAGCAAACGGTAGATCGGAGAAAAGCGTTGCTGGCCTGTAGACCCATGCTACAAAGTGCACAGGCACGATACGGGCTATACTACCCAGGAACCATGCGGGTCACGCTGCATAATGAAACGAGGAATTTTGTTGAAGCTGAAAAACTGAAAACTTTCCTACAAGAAAAATGCGGTATGGAAACCTGAGGTCAATATTCTGATCTCTCACGCAGTGTAGAGAACTCAGCATATACTCAGGGGGTGCGGCCGTGCGTTCTTACAAATTTTAGAACGCCTTAAGCCTTGTTAAACACCTCATTGACTGTATTTCTGTTGTTCTAAATAGTTTTAATTAACCAGATATTTCTGCTTGAAATGTAGGGGTGGCAACGGGAGGTCGGGGTTGGTTACTGTTTCAGTGGATTGTGTTCACCTTAGCGATACAATGTTTGCCAGTTATGCAGTTGTTTGTGTCAGTCCAGTCCAGTGCAAAACCCTCCACATACACGCAAAATGCAAGTACGCGGCAGACCTATCCATAGGATAGCTTTCACCTATAAGACAGCTTATTCCAACGTTGATGTCTAGTGATCTCCTAATGCTTTCGTTAAATGTAAAAGGTATTACTGGCCCTGTCAAGCGAAAGAAGATTTTAGCGTACTGCCAACAAAAAAAAGCAGATATTGCCCTCTTACAAGAGACACATTTAACAGATACTGAATCGCAGAAAGTAACCTCTAAATATTTCCTGGTGGCGGCCTCGGCCTCTGCCACTCAACGCAAAGGGGGGGTAATAATATTAGTGCGCAAATTCCTGCAATCCGCCATTACCGGCACACAGATTGATCTGCTAGGTCGATGGGCCAGAGTGACGATGAAAATAAATCAACAGCTTTACACATTCTTCAATATTTACGCACCCAACCTCGATGACCCTAACTTTTTCAAACTGATAGCTAAAGAAGTTACAGCCGCAGCTCACACCAATATCATCTTAGGGGGCGATTTCAATGTCATCTTGGATCCACTGTTAGATCGCACGCCCTATCGGGCTGTAGACAAAGTCAAATCGCAGGCGATTCTTAAAGGAATCATAACAGAGCTACACTTGGTAGACCCATGGCGCCTACTTCATCCCCAAGAAAGAGACTACACATTTTATTCCATCCCACATAATACCCAAACAAGGATCGATTTCTTCCTACTGTCCACAGAGCTGATGCCTCAAGTGTTGTCCGCAGAGATATATGCTACAACGGTATCGGATCACGCCGCTGTCTCCCTAGTGCTGGATACCAACGTTACACAACATGTTCCGCCAAGATGGACATTTGATAAATCCCTACTAGCAGATGACTCCTTTGTACAGCTACTGTCAGGGGAAATTGAGACCTATTTTAAATATAATACACCCACTGATACCTCCATCTGGAGCTGGTGGGAAGGTTTTAAAGCGACAATACGAGCTCATATTACCACCTACACCATTAGACGGCGTAAAGCCAGGAAAAAAGAAAAAGATGAACTGGAACTCCAAATAAAAGCTGGGGAAAGGTTACTAGCCAAAAGAGCTGACTCAATGATATTGATTAGACTCCAAAAATTGCGATACCAATATAATGTTCTCCTCAACAAAGAAGCACTGAGTAGTATCCAGCTACAACGTAGTACATACTACTATGAAAGCAACCGCTCTGGATCCCTTTTAGCTCGGCAGCTCAAACCAAAGACCAGCAAGACCGCTATAGCGGCGTTGCAAGACAATTCCGGGGGCCTTCTCCTGAGATCTGACAAAATACTAGACCGCTGCAAAGAATTCTATGAGGAACTATATCGCTCAGATACCCAATGTAGTGACAGAGCCTTTGAAGATTTTGTCTCCAAGATAGTAGGACCCACATTAACCAGTCATCAAAGTCGAACGCTGGAACAAGAGATCTCAGTAACTGAAATACAAGATGCGATCAAACAGATGGCTCGTGGCAAAGCCGCCGGTCCAGATGGTATCCCACTGGAATTCTATAATAAATATTGCATTCAATTGGCTCCCATGCTACAGATCTACTACAGTGGCCTGCAAGATGAATCTCCAGAGATTGGAGCCCTGGCAGAGGCTGTGGTGGTAATTCACCCGAAACCGGGCAGGGATACACAAAAGATAGAGAATTACAGACCCATCTCTCTCCTAAACTCTGATTATAAAATCTATGCTAAAGTGCTTGCTAACCGATTAGGACGGATCTTAAAAGATTTGATACATGAGGATCAATGTGGATTTATACAAAACAGATCCACTACAGATAATGGAAGATTATTGGCACATGTACTGGCATCTGCCAAGACTAAGGCCGAGCCCCTGATAGGGCTAGCATTGGATGCCGAAAAAGCCTTCGATCGACTGGAATGGTCCTTTCTATTTCGATCCCTACGGTGGTTTGGGATAGGAGAAAAGTTCCTAAAACGCGTTGAATTGTTATATACCAAACCCACAGCTCGAATAGCGGTCAACTCACACCTCTCAGCCCCTTTTCAGTTGCAAAGAGGGACCAGACAGGGTTGCCCCCTGTCACCGATGCTTTTTAATTTAGCCCTGGAACCCTTATTAATAGCGATCCGACAGAAGGAAAACATAAAAGGAATTGAGTTAGCTGATGGTCCCTGTAAATTGTCAGCATATGCAGATGACCTGCTCATTTTTCTACAACCATCAGACCTTCCTGAAACACTGCAACTCATAGATGCATATTCAGCGATATCCGGATATAAAGTAAATCTGAATAAAACAACAATTATTCCTCTGAATGAACAGGTCAGCGAAGAAATGATGCGTGGATACCCCTTTCAATATGAGAAGTCATCCTTTAGATACCTGGGCGTGACCTATGGCACCACCTTGGAAGAGACTGTCGCAATCAACATTAAGATGTGTCAAGAAATTGTACATGATAACGTCTGCAGGTGGACCCCCCTTCATTTGAGTTGGTGGGGCAGGCTAGAAACGATAAAAATGATGTTGGTACCAAAACTCAGCTATATATTAAGTATGATTCCCTTACGTTTCCCGTCAGCCTTCTATAAGAAAATGAATAGTCAACTGATAGCCTTTTTATGGAACAACCGAGTACCTAGAATAGCTGCCTGGAAACTGAAGTTACCTAATACACAAGGAGGTGTCCATTTCCCAGATCTCGGCTGGCTGCACACTGCCTCTCTTTTAAAGCAGGGTGCTCAATGGGTCGACTCTGACGACACGGATAAAGGACCTAGATGGTTAAGTGTGGAGCGGGCCATACATTCCCCCCTACCTACATGGCTAATGGTAGGCACAGTAGTAGACCAGACTGTACCACATAATGCTATTATCCGAGAAACACAGCATGCCTGTCGATTATTGGCATCATGTATCAATGGAGGGGATGACTTCGCCGCAGATATGCCCTTATGGCTGAACCCGCGCCTTATCATCGGAGGGAAGCCTGTCTTATGGAAAAAATGGGTGGAACATGATCTTATAACCATTGGACAACTGATCAATGGAAGTGCATTTAAAACCTTTGACAGATTAAGAACGGAATTCCGATTGCCTAATACATGCTATTTCCAATGGTGTCAGCTCCGATACTGCATGAGCAAAGCGGGTGTGTCACCTGTCTTGATACGTACTGGATGGCCACTGCGACAGAAACTTCAAGAATTACAAACAGATGCCAAAGCTGTTTCGAGATGTGTTGCGATTCTCCGATCCAAAAGTGACAAGACATGTTTTAAGATACAGTCGGTGTGGGCTACTGAAACCGGTCACGATATACCTCCGGAAAATTGGGACACTTTTTGGGGAACTCAAATACGTGCCACGAGAGCAGCGTCTCTCACACAATCTATGTACTTTATAGCACATCGAGCGCATATTACACCGTCTAAGAAAATGAAATGGACACTACAGGAGGGAAATCGATGTTGGTCCTGTAACATGGAAATTGGGACACTGGCACATATGTTGTTCCATTGTAAATCCCTGGAAATATATTGGAACAGAGTATGGGAACGCATATCACAAATCCTCAACTTACAAACTCCTATCACTTATCAGATAGTAATATATAAATCCATAGCTCTGGAACCTACTCTGATGAAATGGGATAGTAAACTGCTGGACTTAATGCTCGGGATAGCGCTTAAAATAGTTCTAATACACTGGAAGAATCTCGACAAAGCTTGTTTCGAGCATTGGTGGAGTCTCTTAATCCTACATAAGACCTACGAAGAGATCTATATAGCCAAGAACCCATGGTCTGGTAAACTAAGTAAGAAATGGTCAGCTTTATAAAATTATGTTTGATGAAAGTGATTGATGGAGGCTGCCTTGTGGAATGGTCTCTGCTGTAACCACATTGAACGGAGAGAGGGAGGGTAGCGTGCTGGCATGGACTGATACTAGTTCTTGTTAAAGTTATTGTACTGTCTTGTTCAAGTTATTATATTCTTTTGCTATTTTGATCAATAGCATCTGCTTGTATCCTTCTATATCATGATCGTTTGTACTGTTATTTTATATGTTTAAACTGAATAAAAACTACCATTAAAAAAAAAAAAAAAAAAATCTGGACAGTACAATATCTACTGGAGGCATATAGCACTTTTGTATGACTGCGGAACCTAATGACTCAACCTCATTTATGAGTTATACAAGAGTACATGAAATTTATATAGTTTCTTCACTGATAATCAGAAATTTTGTTTCCACACTATAAAACTACGTTCTTGAATTACCTGTACTTTACAGGCCTATGCATCTCTTACGCAATTCCATATCACCTTTGTGCTTTATAAGAATTGTTATCCAAGTAGATAATTTTTAGAAAAGTATTTTTTAGGAATCATTCTGTTGTATTAGTTACAATACAAGTATAAAGCATAGTTACTCACCTGTAACAGGTGATCTCCGGGAACAGCAAGAATTTAGTCTTCACATATGGGTATCGTCGGTACCGACGGAACCTGCGCGGGAACGCTCCCCAGCGTCTAATTAGGAAGCTTTTGGGAGCATCCCACAGCGCCTGCGTGCTGCCTTCTCGCCTTTCCCAACTGCCTCTCTCCAGTTGAATTAAAGCTGAGACAAAGAGAGAGAGAGGGAAAGAGAAAGAGATAGAGAGATACAATTCCTAGGGGAGGTGGGTGGGTTGTGAAGACTAAATTCCTGCTGTTCCCAGAGATCACCTGTTACAGGTGAGTAACTATGCTATCTCCAGGAACAAGCAGGAATGTAGTCTTCACATATGGGGACTCCCTAGCTTTAGATGCCAGGGAGAGACCCCAGAAGCTGTGTGTCCCTGTGAAAGGGCTCCACTTCCCCCCATGGATCTCCGGCATCCAACCAGCGATGGTGGGTAGGAGTTGATTAGGTATTAGGCTTTAAAACCATCACTTCCACTGGCGTGCAGAGACGGGGAGAGCAGCAGCCAGCCAGCATCGGAGGTGTGTGAGCGGGAGCTCCACCTCTTTCCTTTCAGACTGCCCATACCAGCTGCCTTTAACGACTTTAAAACCGTCACATCCACTGGCAGGCCCGCGCCTGAGCGCCTCGCCAGAGGGCCCTTTGACGTGGCGCTTAGGTGTAGGACCGTGCGGGGCCGTTTAAAATGCTGCTACATTGGTTCTGCTTGCTGTGGAGATCGGAGCGGTGGAGGGGTGATGTCGACAGTGGAGGTTGTGAGCGGGAGCTTAAACACCTGGTGGTATGATATCTACCTCTTCAGATGCTATGTGGAGCATTTCTTCTTGTCTCCTCTATTCCTTTAACTATCACTGTATCTCTTATTCTGTCTTATCTAATTATGGTGTTCTTTTCATATTTTCTGTAACTTTTATGTAATATTGTAAACCGCTCTGATGCTTTGGCTTGAGCGATATATCAAATGTAATAAACATAAATATAAACATATGGAACAGGTGTTGAAGAACAACCTGACCAAATAAGGCATCCCGGCAAGCGTCCTTGTCCAAGCAGTAATGGGCTGTGAAGGTATGAACCGAGGCCCAAGTGGCTGCTCGGCAGATGTCGTTGATCGACACAGAGTGCAGGTGAGCCATTGAAGCTGCCATGGCTCTCACATTGTGAGCTGTGACATGGCCCTCCAGAGGAACATTCTTACTCTGATAGGCAAAGGAAATACACTGAGAAATCCAGTTGGACAATGTTCTCTTGGAGACAGGAAGTCCCAAATGAGAAGGATCAAAAACAACAAAGAGTTGAGAGAACTTTCTATGTTGCTGTGTTCTTTGCAAGTAAAAGGCTAAAGCTCTTTTACAGTCCAAAGTATAAAGATTCCTTTCTGCATTTGATGCATGAGGCCTAGGAAAGAACTCAGGCAGGTAGACCGCTTGGTTCAGATGAAAAGGCGAGACCACCTATGGCATAAAGTGTGGATGAGTCCTAAGGACTACTTTGTCATGATGGAACCTTGTATAAGGTGGATCAGTCACTAGTGCCTGCAACTCACTGATGCAAAGTGCTGATGTGATTGCAATGAGAAAGATAACCTTCCAAGAAAGGAATTTCAATGAGGTAGTAGCTAAGGGTTCGAAAGGTGGCTTCATGAGCTGACCAAGAACCAGGTTTAAGTCCCATGTCACCGGTGGTGACTTAATGGGAGGCTAAGTTAGTAGAAGGCCTCTCATAAATCTTGCTATAAGAGGATGGGAGGAAATGGGTTGTCCATTTAGAGGCTTGAAAGAAGCTGCAATAGCACTTAAATGGACTCTTACCGAGTTAGTTTTAAGTCCTGCATTGGATAAATGAAGGAGATACTCCAGTAATGATTCCAGAGGTATCGCAAGGGGGTTAAGACCCTTCTGCGAGCACCATATGGTAAACCTTTTCCACTTGAAAGCATAAGAGCGTCTTGTGGAAGGTTTTCTAGAAGCATAAAGGATATCCTTTATTTGCTGAGGAAGGTTAAGATCTTGAAGATCTAGGCCTTCAGCAACCAAGCCCTGAGATGCAGAGACTGGGGATTGGGATGCCATAACATTCCATCCTCCTGGGACAGGAGGTCTGGAGCAGACCCTAACTCCAGAGAGGGAGCTTGAGAGAGATGTAGAAGCAGAGGGTACCACACTTGCTGTGGCCAATGTGGAGCTATGAGAATCATGCGCCCTCTGTCTCTCTGAAGCTTGAACAGGGTTTTGAGGATCAGGAGAATGGGTGGAAAGGCATAAAGGAAGTCTTGTCCCCAATGAAGGATGAAAGCATCCCTGGCCTGAGAGCCCTGAGCCGGAATTCTGGAACAGAACCGGGGAAGTTTGGCATTCAACGGACTTGCAAAGGGGTCTATGTCCGGGGTTCCCCAAATTTGAAAAATCTTTGCCACCTGGTCTGCATGAAGAGACCATTCGTGTGGAAGCAGAACTCGACTGAGTCTGTCTGCCCAAGAGTTTTGGATACCTGGAAGATATACTGCCAGGAGATGAGTCTGATGCTCTCTGGCGAGGGCCCATAGTCACAAAGCATCGTTGCAAAGTGACAGAGAGCCTGTTCCTCCCTGCTTGTTCACATAGAACATGGCTACTTGATTGTCCGTGTGAATGAGGACTGTCTTGCAGCTGAGCAGGGTGTGGAACACTCGAAGAACAAGGAAGATTGCTCTGAGCTCCAGAAGATTGATGTGTAGATGAGTCTCCTGTGGAGTCCAGGTGCCCTGTGTGGAGAGGTTTTGTAGATGAGCTCCCCAACCCACTGGTGAAGCATCTGTTGTGAGAGTTGTTTGGGGTGAAGGTTGTTGAAATGGGGACCCCAGCAACAGGTTTTGAGTGGACTGCCACCATTGGAAGGATAAAATAAGGCAATTTGTGTTTGCTATTTTCTCTTGACAGGCATCCTGATGCCTGGGTCCACTGAGTGGATAGGGTCCACTGGGCTGCTCTCATATGGAGGCGAGCATAAGGGACCACATGTACGGTAGAAGCCATCTGGCCCAGCAGCTGTAACATTTCTCGAGCAGTGAGATGAGGCTTCAGCACTGCTTGAGAGGCTAACTGCACCATGCGAAGGCAACGGGCCTGGGGGAGATAGGCCCTTGCTTCTCTAGTATCCAGCAAAGCTCCTATGAACTCTAGAGACTGAGTGGGAGTTAGACTGGATTTTGGGATGTTTATGACCAGGCCCAAATACTGAAGGATACGCATTGTGCAAGATAGAGAAGTCCTGGCCTCTGACTCTGATGGGGCTCTAATGAGCCAGTCGTCTAAGTAGGGGAAGACGAATATTCCTAGAGTGCGAAGAAATGCTGCTACCACAGCCATGCATTTTGTGAACACCCTTGGTGCTGAGGCCAGGCCAAAAGGAAGCACCCTGTATTGGTAGTGCTTTCCTTGAAAAAGGAACCAAAAGAATTTTCTGTGAGTTGGATGGATGAGAACATGAGTGTACGCATCCTTGAGATCTAGAGAACAAAGCCAATCCTGACTCTGAAGGTATGGCAGCAGGGTTCCCAGAGAAATCATTTTGAATTTCTCTTTGAACAGGAATTTGTTCAATTCTTTGAGATCCAAAATTGGTCTGTCTCCTCCTGTTTTCTTTGGGATAAGGAAATAGGGGGAGTAAAACCCTGTACCCTGTTGAAGAAGGGATACCTCTTCTATTGCCCCTTGGGCAAGAAGCATGGCGACCTCTTGATCTAACAGGTTGATGAGAGAGGTCTGAGAATTGAACTGTCTTACCACTGTAGGAGGGGGCAAGCGGAGGAAGTGAAGCTTGCACCCCTCTCTTATAATGGAAAGAGTCCACTGTTCTGCTGTTATTTGCCCCCATCTGGGGGCAAAGTGGTACAACCTCCCTGGAATGGTGGAAGGTTCTGGTCCACTGAGGGCCAGGAAGGCTAAGTTCTCTAGATGGAAGTCAAAGGCCTTGAGGAGGATGAGACTGCTGAGACAGTTGAGGCTTAGCAGTCTTTGCTTTCCTTTGTTTAGGTGGTTGCTGACTCTTCCAGACCTGCAGAACGTCCCTGCTGATAAGCAGGATAAAACCTCTTCTTTTTGGAAAAGAATGTTTTTTTTGAAAGATTTCTGTCTTGCAGGATCAGCTGTGGCTTTGGATAACCTATCCAAAGTGGAGTTATCAGTATCCAACTCATTGGCCTTTTCTTGCCAATCTTTGCCGAATAGATTCTCACCTGTACAAGGAATATTGCCCAGTTTATCCTGCACCCAGAGCTCCAAATCGGATGCCTGGAGCCAGGCAATTCTACGTGCACCTATGGCAATGGCAGAGGTTCTGCTTATGCACTCAAAACAGTCAAAAGCTGCACGATTGACAAATTTAGAAACATCCTGGGCATGTTTAACCAGTGTGAGAAAATCCTGCCTCTTATCTTCAGGAAGAAAAGGGCTCAAGACTTCTAAATCCCCTGTGACTTCCTTAAGGAACATTCCCATATATAAAATATAGGAACTGATCCTGGCAGAAAGCATGGAAGCCTGGAAGGTACGACGTCCAAAGGCATCCAAAGTTCTACACTCACGTCCTGGAGGATTAGAGGCATGCCTCTTTGCACTTCTGATCCTTCTCATAGCTGACTCCACTACAAAGTGGTGAGGCAGCTGAGTCTTCTGGAAACCAGGACAGAGAGGAACCAGATACATGGTATCCAGACGACGGGAATGAGGTGAGGTGGTCAGGGGGGTTTTCCCACATTCTTAACATGAGATCATGTAAGATCTCATGGATAGGCAAGGTAGCTGCCTCTTTAGGAGCTTTGGGATACTGCAGAATCTCCAACTCCTTTGTCCTGGGCTCTGTTTCAGGAGCCACAGTAATGGACAGACCTCGAGCTACCTCCCTGATAAAATCCTGAAAGGAGATATCTTCTGGAGGAGACATCCTCCGTTTGGGAGAGGAAGGCTCCTCGGGGAGAAGCATTCCGGTACCGACAGAACTGTCAGAAGCCTCAGAGTCCTCCAAGGATTCAAAGTACCTTCTGTCTGAATGCTCTTGTAGAGCACGATACCCGTACCAACCTAAGTTTGTACCGGGAGAAATCAGTACCGGTGTATCGGTACCGGAGCGCATGGGTGCCGGCAATGCGGACACCGAAGTCGATGCCGATGCTATCGGTACCGGCACCAGAGCCAGTGCCGGTACCGGCTGAATTGTCTGACACGGTTCCGAGGGTGTCGATGCCGCAAGGAGAGCCGCCAGACTGCGTTCAATAGCCAGGAACCTCTGGTCTATCGATGCTGCCGATGCCTGGGTATCGGTACCGGAGAAGACAGCCGGTACCCCAGAGCATGGCACCAGTAGTTCTGCCGAGGTTGAGGCCTCGAGAACGTCCTGGAGCCCGATAATGCTTTGGAAGCCAAAGCCTCCCGCTGGGGCAATTTTGCCGGTGCAGAATCCTCAAGGGCAACGCCAGAGGCATCTCGATGCTTAGAAGGAGATCTACCCTTTGAGGACCGGCTGGACTTATGTTTAGCTACCCGAGATCCATGGGAGGAAGACGAAGCCCTGGAAGACGTCGATGCCACCGAGGCTGCATCTGAGGGAAAGAGGGTGCTAAGCTTAGCAGCCCGGTTTTGTCGAACCCTCTTGGACATCATGGCACAAGCCGTACACTCCGAGATGGAGTGGTCAGGACCTAAACATTTAAGACACCACTCATGGGTGTCGGTGACGGATATGGTACCACCACACTTGGTGCACTTCTTAAAACTCGAAGCGGGATTTTCCATAATGGAGGAAATTTTGGGCCTAAGGCCTAAAATGGCGCGTGCACCTGAGGAGAAACAATTTGGGAAAAAAAAAGAACTAAATATATATATTTTTCCTAAAAGAAAGAAAAAATCACCGGCGGTACTGGTGTAGCGTTAAGGAAGGCAGACGCGACCACAAAAAAAATAAAAGGAGGAAATATTTTCTGCGGTGACAGGAACGACGACCTGCTGTCTCCGCGGGAAACAAAGAACTGGAGAGAGGCAGTTGGGAAAGGCGGGAAGGCAGCACGCAGGCGCTGTAGGATGCTCCCAAAAACGTTCTAATTGGACGCTGGGGAGCGTTCCCGCGCAGGCTCCGTCGGTACCAACGATACCCATATGTGAAGACTACATTCCTGCTTGTTCCTGGAGACCGTAAATAGATATCCAAATAACATTAGTAAAAACGTTTACATACATATGTGCAATTTAGTTTCATCAATGATGTCAAAAAGCAAGGTAAAAACCATCTTAATTTCTGTTCAAACCACTCCATTTACTTAATGTACTTATTTAAGATGAATTAAGGCAAAATTAGACCTTACCTGCTAATTGTCTTTCCTTGAGTCCATCCAGTCCAATCCAGTATGAATGAGTTATCTCCCTCCACCAGTAGTTGGGGACTGAGCATGTCGGATTTCTGATGTCATAGTACAAGTGCTCCCTCCATAGGCTCCAGAAATCAGTATCCTATTGACAAAGCAGACTCCAAGAGAGCATATTAAGGCCTAAAACATAGGCAACATCCCCCAAAAACATAGCCATAGGGAAAACACAACCCCTAATAAACTGTGCCACCAATAAAAAGACAACTTTCAGAATTATTTACAAAGTGAGAAGAAAGCAAGGAGTCATGGTCATACTTGCCATGCTGTAAAGAATCGTCTATGAAGATTTCCCAGTTTATAGTAGCATACTTCTTAATGGAGGCCTTCAGGGAAACAGCTAGGCTCACCCAGTGCTCCTAGGATTCAAAAACACAGAAAGTCGCTACTAAAGGGTGGGGGGTCCTGAACTGGACTGGATGGACTCAAGGAAAGACAATTAGCAGGTAAGGTCTAATTTTGCCTTCCTCATCATCCCTCCAGTCCATTCCAGTACATGTGGGATGTACCAGAGCAGTAGCTACTCATAGGAGGGACACACATCCGGCTTGGAGCATCAAGGCCCCAAAATGCACATCATTCAAAGCTTGCACATCCAGACAGTAATGGAGCGTAAAGGTATGCAAAGGACGACCAAGTAGCCGCTCTGCAAATGTCAACCAGTGGAACTAGACCATGCTCTGCCTAGGAAGCCATTTGTGATCTCGTCAAATATGCCTTCAGACCACTGGGGACCAGTCTACTCCTCAGCACACAGGCAGAGGCAATCACTTCCTTCACCCACTGAGCGAATGAAGCCTTGGAAGCCCCTACTCGGCCCTCCAAACAAAACAAACATGTGATCGGACTTACAGAGGGATTCTGTTCTCCTAAGATGCTGACACAATTCTCTGCATAAGTGTAGAAGGTGAAGTTGACGATCTTCATTGGAATCCTGCGAACAAGGAAAGATCAGGTCACAGCCTGGTTGAGATGAAACCGCAAAACCAATTTCAGTTAAAAAAAAAAAATAAAGACGAAATAGGTCACCATACCACCTTTTCCTTGGACAACACCAGAAAAGGCTTTCTGTAAGATAGAGCCTGAAGTTCCAAAATTCTTCACACTGAACAAATAGCCACCAGGAAAACCGCCTTTAGGGTAAGGTCTTTCAAGGAAGCCCTAGAAAGATGCTCAAAGGGCAATCCTGTAAGAACAGACAACACCAGGTTGAGGTACCACGATGGAACCATAGCCCACAAAGGCAGATGGATGTGTTTCACTGCCCTGAGAAAGTGGACCACGTCCAGGTGAGTCATCAGTGAAAATCCCTGTACACATTCGTAGTAACAGGAGATAGCCGCCACCTGGATGCAACAGGGGTTCAAGGCCAACCCAGCCTGTAAGAAGGCCAGAATATTCGGAAGAGGATTAAAAAAGTACAGAGACCATTGTCCTCACAACAACTTTCACTATATGCGGACAAAGCCAGGCCGTAAGCAAGAATCGATTCACTTGTTGCATCAGGATCAGCCACTGAGAGATCAGATTGATTCTGTTTGGGAGACTCCACGGACTCGCTATCAATAATCAGCAGAGATCTGCATACCACAGCCTGCGGGGCCAGTCCAGAGCAATAAGAATCACCTTTCTGGGATGAGATTCTATACAATGAAGACACCGCCCTATTAGGGCCATGGAGGAAATACATACAGGACCCCCTCAGTCAGCCACCTCTTTGCCATGGCATCGAACCCCTCAGACATGGAATCCCGGTGCCTGCTGAAGAGCCTGCTTGCCTTGGCACTAGAGATGGAGACCATGAGGCCCATGACTGGCAGGCCCCACAAACAGGCGATATCGTGAAAAACTGCCATGTTTAGCTCCCATTCGCCCGGATCTAACTGGTGACAACTGAGAAAATCTGCTTGGACGTTCTCTTTGCCTGCCACGTTAGCTGCCGAAAGAGCCTTGAGGTTCTCTTTCGCCCACAGCTACAGGGGTGAATCTCTTCTGCCAACGTCACACTGCCTCTGCCCCCCCTGAATATTGATGTATGCTACCATCGTCGCATTGTCGGAGAACATTCTTACTGCTCTCCAACAAATCAGACTGAGAAAAAATTATAGAGCCAGAAAGATCGTTCTCATTTCCAGGCAACTGATGTACCACATGCTCTGCTCCTGAGACCAGAGTCCCTGTGTCACTTGTGACTCACAATGAGCTCCCCACCCTGTGAGGCTGGCATCCGTTGTAAGCAATATCCAGTTCGGTGGCTCCAGCGGCATTCCTGCCGCGAGGCTTTCCTGCCACAGCCACCAGAAAAGGCTCATTCTCGTTGCAAGTGGACAGAACAGTTTCTTTGAAAGTGGATGGAGCTGAGGAGACCAATGAGAGAACAGAGCCTGTTGTAGGAGTCTCATGGGAGCCTGTGCCCAAGGCAATAACTCCAAGGCAACTGCCATGGAGCCAAGAAGCTGAAGATAGTACCCATGCCAAAAATGCCCCCATGTCGAGGAAAGACCGTATTTGAGATTGAATCTTCCGCACCTTCTCGATCGTGAAGACGATAAGCCCTGCCTTGGTACCAAAACAGGCTCCCAGATAGACCAGATCTTGCACCGGATTGAGCTAGCTCTTTATTAAAACTGACTACCCAGCCGAGACTCTGGAGAAACTCCACCCCTTGCTGGGTAGCAGAGGTGTTCTCGCTTTCCAACTTTGCTCTGATCAACCAATTGTCAAGATACAGGTGAACCAACATGCCTTCCTGTCTCAGGGTGGCCACCGCCACCACCATGATGTTGGTGAAAGTCTGAAGGGCAGTGGCTAGAACAAATGGAAAAGCTCGAACTGATAATGCCCTATTGGCATGGCAAACCACAGATACCGCTGGTGGTCTGGCCAAACTGTGATATGAAGATACGCATCCGTGAAATTCAGTACCAAGAGGAACTCTCCTTTCCTTACTGCTAAGATAACCAGAGCGTAACATCTCCATGTGGAAGCGAGGCACCTGCAGAGCTCAGTTCACCTGCTTGAGGTCCAAGATGGGACAGAAGTTACCTTCTTTTTTGGGAACTATGAAGTAAATGGAGTATCAACTTGATCCACAGTGGTCTTTCGGAACAGGAACTACAGGCCTGGAGATCTAGCAAACTCTGTAAGGTGTTTCTGACTGCTGCTGTTTTGAATTAGTTTTGCAGGGCGACTACAGGAAGGCCTTGGAGAGGGGACAGGCCAAATCCAGAGCGTACCCCTCTCTGACAACTTCCAGAACCCATTGATCAGTGGTAATAGAAGACCAGGTGAAGTAAAACTGTTGAACGTCCCCCTACGGGAATGTCCACCTGGGCTTGCCTCGTTTCATTGGGACTTTTTGGGAGGGATCAAAGGGGTGGAGTAGTAACCCTAGTGAAACCTCTGTGGCCTCGAAAGGACTGACCTCTTGAAGTATAGCGACCTCACTGAAAGGGGGTAAAATGAGTTGCATGAAACTTCCTATAGTCCCTAGGCTGGCCTCTGAGGATGGTCTCCTGCTTTTGCCCCCTGGGACAGTCTTCTAGCAAGTGAGGATCTTTAGACTCCCCCAGATCCTTAACCAACTTGTCCAGCACTTCTCCAAAAAGCAGTTTGCCCTTAAAGGGAAGCTTGCTGAGCCTAGACTTCGAAGACACATCAGCCACCCAAAAAGTGCCAAGCCGCAATAATCAAAGTCTTGGTCAAAGCTCGTACCAGGTCATAAAAGGCATCAGCCAGATAAGTAAAAACAAATTCCAACTTAGCCACCTCTGGCACTGCGGCTTGGGATTCTAGATCCCCTGTGGACAAACCTTGTATCCTGAGGATGAAAGCCCTGGTCACATAAGCCCCACAGATGGAGGTCTGAAGAGTTAGAGCACTAGTATCAAACGCTTGCTTCAAAAAGGTTTCCAGCTTATGGTCCAGCTGATCTTTCAATGTTACCCATCTTCTACAGGGATGGCAGTCTTTTTGGTCACAGCCGAGACTAGAGTATCCACCTTAAGCATCTTAAGAAGCTTTTTTCCCTCCTGAGGAATAGGATATAAATAGCTCATTGACCGACCTCCTCTGAGGCCGGCATCAGGCACCTCCTATTCTGCTTCAATCATCTTCTTGATGACCCTATCTACAGGAAAAGAAGTTTGCGAGGACCTGAAGCCCTGCAAAAGGGGGTCCTCTAAGGGTTCTTCTGCTGCTGCGAGAGCCAGAATAATGGTGAGCGCCACCAGCGAGTGCGCAATCAGTGCTGCCAGCTTCTCCGTGAAATACCCCAACTACACTGGGATCCTCCCCTTAAGGGATCTCACTCTCTTCCAGTTCAGGTGCCATTGTCACCCCCTAGAGATCCGTTGGCCCTTCCAGAGGATCCTCTAAGTGTGGAGACTGAGGAGAATCCTGGTCCATCCAAGAAATGTCCTCAAGCCATTTCTTTTTGGGCAAGGAACCTCTGCATTCAGAGAGGCCTCCTGCAGGGTGTCAGGTAACTTCTTTGATACATGGGATTCAGAAGCTTGAGCTCCCAAATTGCTCTCAAGCGTTCTTTTTAATAAAAAGGCTTCATGCAAGGCCAAAAGTAATCCAGGGGAAAAACTCTCATCAGAAGAACAGAAAGAGCAGCCTCTGCTGTCCCTGGTGCTGAAATTTGATGTTTTTGCTTCCTTGGATGCTTCTTAGTCTCCTGAGGGGAAATGGCCACTGGAGATGAAATGGCTGTGGTTCCTGCCAAAACCACGGTAGCTCCAGAATGAAACAGTCCTGTCCTGAAACCCCAACACTGCATCCATGTACCAGATGGTTAAAAAAAACACTGCTGCAGATCTTTTGTGCCCGATACAAAGCCTGCAAAAGCCTTCCGAAAATAAATCGTGGCTGCCTCCACACATTGCACAGCAGGAGGGAGCCTGAAACATGCAGAAAAATAGCACACACAGCAAGGAACCCCTACGGCCCGAAAAAGAGAACAACAAAAGAGTACTCACTGCCCGAAGCTCTGTGATGGATGAAAAAACACAGAAACTGCTCTAAAAAACACTGGCCCCTCTGCTGCTGAAGCACTGCTAACACCATTGGGCTTCTTTAGTTTCATTTTGCACTTAAAGGCACAGGTACCACATAAAACCCAACTCACTGAAGTAGAGGGAATAAATTGGGAAAGCCAGTAGAGTCTCACCAGAGGAGTGTTGGGTAGTCCAGCTTGGGAGAAAAGGGACCTGGACCACCACATATTTGAACTCTGGGCTGCAACTGACCCAAAGGGTCCCGGTGCTTAACAGGCAGACCCTGCCAGCTGCCAGCCCTCACTAGTAAATAGTTGCGTACAGCAATAACCCAGCCTATAAGCCCTTGATGTCTGCTTCAAGCCCCTGTGAATCCTTTCCTTCTTATCCCTTTTTTTTTTAAATGGGCCCAAAGAAATCCTTCCAGTGGAGTTCAGCCACGGGGAAGCTCTCCCCCAGCTGCTGAGGATTGATTGCTGGAGCATATGAAGGGAGCTCTTGTACTATGACATCAGAAATCAGACATGCTGTCCCCAGCTGCTGGTGGAGGGAGATAACCCACACGTACTGGACTGGAGGGACAATAAGGAACTGCTTTTATAAAGAAAAGCACCAAAGGCAGTATACAACAGGTACAACTTGACAAACAACTTACACTGTAGAAATAGTATAACCATAGTAAAAGATTTTATATGATCTACTGGCTCAACAAAACATCATACACAAAACTTTATATTCTGAACAAGTGGAATTGTGAAGACACTAAAGACGTGAAGGCAAGTGGACTTTGAAATATCCTTGAATTTTGTGCATGAACTGGACTTGATGATTTGCTGAGCAAGTACACTATGTAATTGAGAAAAATCAGCTAATTTTCATTTCTTTTCAGACCACTCCATTTATACTTTTACTTTCTTTACTGATACCACTATAGAGGCCAACTCACATACTGTATATAGGCATTTCTTTTCTAAAATCTTATCTGGATATCCTTTTTTGTTGGATGATTAGTAATATTTCTTTTTTAAAGTATATTTCTATAATATTTGCCAAATAAACAAAGACATACAAATCCTGAAACAGGTAATCCAGGATAATTCATAATAAAGAAAAGAGAAAAAAATATTATCCATAAGCAGATAATTATGAACATGACCACAAACAGAGACAGCGCAAGTCCAACAAAGCTGATTTTCCGTAAGGAAATTAGCAAGTATGAAGAGCCTAGCAAAACACCAGCAGATAAACATTTCAGGGGGAATAAATGACATCAAATAGAGGTTTTAAACCTCAGCCCAACTAGAAGATAATCAGGACCAGAATCTGGCTCAAAAAGACTGTTCACTCTCCTTCTGCAGGAAAAAAGCAGATCAAAGTGGGGGAAAAACATCATCCCTGTGTGAAAAAGCATACAATATCTTTATTCAATAACTGGTGGTACCTTTTTGAACAGTTTCCTGTTACTGTTGATCAGTCTCTCACATCACTGTTGAGGGATTCTGGCCCATTTTTACATAGAGAACCGTTTCAATTCCAAAGGTTTCTTTCCATGAACAAATTGCTTCAGGTATTGCCACGTTTCAACAAGGCTAAGGTCAGGACTTTGACCTGGCCAATCCAAAACACATCATCTCTTCTTCAGTCATTCTACATGAATGTTTAGGGTCATTATCTTGCTGCATGACAATTTTTGCTCAGCTTGAGCTCACAGATACATGACCTGGCATCATCATCTAGCACTTTCTGATACAAAACAGAATTCATGATTCAGTCTATGATGGCAAGCTTTCCAGGTTCTGAAGCAGCAAAACACCTCCATACTTCTACTACCATGAAGGAACTTCTTCCTTTGGAAGAAAGCAATTAGTTTTCGCAAAACAAAATACTTGTTATTTTGACCAATAAGTTCAATTGTTGATTCATCTGTTCAGAGAACATTTTTCCATAAAAATCGTGGATCATCCAAATTGTGAACCTAAGGAAGCAGCAATGTTCTTTTTAGAGACCACTGGTTTCTTCCTAGCTATCCTCCCATGAACACTATTCCCATTTTTGTTTCCTGACAGCTGACACAAGAGCTGTCACATCTGCTGCAGCAAGAGAGGCTTTTTGTGACTTTGTAGAAGTTTTACCAGTTTGCTCTTAAGGTGATCCTGGCAGGAGAGCCACTACTGGGTAGTCACTGTAGGTTTCAAAATTGTTCTATTGATAGATTCTCAGTAGATGGATGCAGCCTTAAATGTTTAGAAATGGTCCAGACAGATGAGCATCAAAAACTCTTTTTCGTAGGTCTTCTGTAATATCTCTATCATAGCATAATGAGTTCCTACTAATTTAAGTACTACTAATGTTAGTATTTTAAAATCTTTTGGTCTTCTGTAAAGGTCACAATGCCCAATCCCAGTCATGCATACTTATTCTGTAAGGTAGTCTGTTACCGAATTATTTAAGCACTTGATTCTAAATAGCTAATAATTTTGCTAAGGAGGTCAACTCACTATTTCAGGCATTAAACATGAAAGCGTAGTTACTCACCTGTAACAGGTGTTCTCCAGGAGCAGCAGGAATCAGTCCTCACATATGGGTGACGTCGGCGCCGACGGAGCCCTCGCGGAGCAATTTTCTCCAGCTTTCAAAGAAAGCCTTTGGGAATTGCAGCGCGCATGCGTGGTCCTCTTCCCGCCCAAGGGTGCCATCTTGCTCAGTCAGATGACATAGCTAAAAGACAGCAAAAAAATTAGCAAAAAAAAGAAAGCATAGAACTGCAACTCCAAGGGGAGGAGGGAGGGTTGTGAGGACTGATTCCTGCTGCTCCTGGAGAACACCTGTTAAGGGTGAGTAACTACGCTTTCTCCAGGACCAAGCAGGAAGTCAGTCCTCACATATGGGACTCCCAAGCTTAAGGCTACCGGAGACCCTAAGCACAAAATGAGCTCCCTCAAGCTCAGTAGCCCAGAAGGAAAGAATCTTCTCTGAATACATCCCCAACCGGTAGCCCAACATCCGGGATGGAGGGTAGGAGTTGCCTATACCTCGAAGAGGTTACGGAGGACTGCCTGTCCGAAAGCACTGTCCCTGCGGGACTCCCTCTCCAGGCAGTAGTGGGCCGCAAAAGTCTGGCTTGAAGACCAAGTAGCGGCCCGGCAGATGTCTGCCAATGGAACAGAGCGGAGGTAAGCCACTGACATAGCCTTCGCCCGAACACGATGGGCCGTGACTCGACTTTCCAACAAGAGGCCGGCTGCCTCGTAAGCCCAAGCGATACAGTCAGCAATCCAGATGGACAAAGTACGCTTGGAGACAGGGAGTCCCAACTTATTGGGGTCATAAGAGATAAAGAGCTGAACAGCCCGTCTGTGCTCCCGCGTACGGTCAAGGTAGAAGGTCAACGCCCTTCTACAGTCCAGGGTATGCAAGACCATTTCAGCTCGGCTGGAGTGTGGCCTGGGAAAGTAGGTCGGAAGCACCACCTCCTGGTTGATGTGAAAAGGGGAAACCACTTTGGGAAGAAACTTAGGGTGAGTCCGTAGGACTACCCGGTTCTTGTAGAACCTAGTGTACGGAGGATCAGACACCAGGGCCTGCAGCTCACTAACGCGTCTAGCAGAAGTGAGGGCCACCAAGAACAATGTTTTCCAAGAAAGAAAACGAAGAGGACAGGTAGCCATAGGTTCAAACGGCGGACAGGTAATCCGCTGTAAAACCACATTGAGATCCCAGTCCGGGGCTGGTGGGCGCAAAGGTGGTTTAAGGAGAAGGAGGCCTCTGAGAAAACGAGCCACCAGAGGGTGGCTAGAAAGAGGTCTGCCCTCCACCGGCATGTGGTGCGCAGAAAGAGCACTGAGGTGGACCTTGACCGAGTTGGACTTAAGTCCAAGATTGGAGAGGGAAAGCAAGTACTGCAAGACCACTGACGCTGAACAGAAGGGATCTTGAGACTGCTGAGCACACCAGACGGAGAACCAACGCCACTTCAGAGCGTAGGACTTCCGGGTGGAGGGCCGCCTGGAGGCCAAAACGACCTCCTCCACATCTGGAGACAGGCGGAGGGGAGCAAGGACTACCCTTTCAGCAGCCAGGCCATCAGATGAAGCGACCAGAGGTTGGGGTGCAGGAGAGTCCCCTGATCCTGTGACAGGAGGTCGGGCTGACACCCCAGAGAAAGAGGGGTGTCCACCGCCAGCTGCATTAGAAGTGGGAACCAAGGTTGTCTTGGCCACCGGAGAGCCACTAGGATCATCGATGCTTTGTCTCTGAGAACTTTGAAGAGTGTCCGAGACACCAGTGGCATGGGAGGAAAGGCATATAAGAGGCCTGTGGACCATGGAATCAGAAAAGCATCCGCCGCTACTCTGAGAGGATGCGGTTGTCAAGAGCAGAATCTGGGAAGGTGCCGGTTCAGAGGACTAGCAAACAGATCCATGGTGGGGAGGCCCCACTTGAGAAAGATCCGCTGAACCACCATCGGATCCAGCCTCCACTCGTGCGGCTGGAGGATCCTGCTTAGCTTGTCGGCCAGGTAATTTTCTTGACCTGGGAGATAGACAGCTTTGAGGATAATGCCGTGGTGGACAGCCCAAGAGCATAGTTTTTGTGCCTCCTGACAGAGAAGTAAGGAGCCTGTCCCGCCTTGTTTGTTCACATAGAACATTGTAACCTGATTGTCTGTCTGTATCAGCACCGACTGATGAGAAGTCAGGTGAGAGAATGCTTTGAGCACTAGGCGGATGGCTCTGAGCTCCAGGAAGTTTATCTGTTGAGCAGACTCCCAAGGAGTCCAGAGACCTTGAGTACATGTCCCTTGGCAGTGTGCTCCCCAACCCAGGAGAGAAGCATCGGTCGTCAGGACCTGAGAATGCGGAGGGGGCTGAAAAGTCACTCCTAGTACTAGGTTGGGCAGATGAAGCCACCATTGCAGAGAAGAGACCAGCCGGTCGGAGATCTGTACGGAGTCCGCTAGGCTCCCAGTGGCCTGATGCCATTGTGTGCGAAGGCACCATTGAGCAGGTCGCATGTTCAGGCGGGCATTGGGGGTCACATGGACCATGGAAGCCATATGGCCGAGCAGTCTCAGAAATTGCCTGGCCGAGACCAGGGAATTGCTGTGAAAGTGGCTGGCGAGATCCATGAGCCTTTGGGCCCTGTCCAGAGGCAGGAAGGCCTGCGCCTGAAGAGTGTCCAACCTGGCGCCGATGAATTCGAGATTTTGAGCAAGATGGCACCCTTGGGCGGGAAGAGGACCGCGCATGCGCGCTGCAATTCCCAAAGGCTTTCTTTGAAAGCTGGGGAAAATTGCTCCGCGAGGGCTCCATCGGCGCCGACGTCACCCATATGTGAGGACTGACTTCCTGCTTGGTCATGGAGAATCAGTCCTACTGTTCCTACTTTGTACACTAATGTGCCTCAAGAAACATGAACTTGTTTAAATTTATAGCATAATACTGGTTTCAATTGAACAAGAACCCGTATCATGGTAAGAACTTGTAATTTTCATTATTATACTTTAGCTCAAAAACATTTCTTAGCCCTCTATTACTCAATGTAGCAAATATAAAGAATGCCATGCTGAAGAAAGCTAGAAATTAGAGAGAAGAATAAACTACTTTTTCGGAACCTGACAGCTACTTGTGACCTGGATTGACCACTGTTGGAAACAGGATACAGGGCATGATGAACTTTTGGTCTGACCCAGTATGGCATATCTCATGCTCTTAAGCAAACTTGCACAGACACAATAAAGAGCAAAATAACACCTTTTCAGGGTGAACATTTTTCAGGACCAGACCTCTGCATAAACGACTTTATGCTCAAGATCCTAAAAAAGGAAAATTCAGAACTATCCAAGAGCTAAGATATAATATTGATGGGTTGTTCACTTTAAAAGTAAAAAGGACTTAATAGTGAGATACTCTGTTCCTTTAACTCACTACGTTATGTTTATTCTGTAACAGAGCTCGCAAGAGATCAGTTGATGATATCAGTCAGCTTTTATAACATTGCTGCTTGGAGCCATTTCCCCATCTCCTTTTTCTCAATACCTGCTATAACACAAGCCGATCGTGCATACTTTCAGTGTGGGCATCTACATGGGCAGAGCATATATTTAAGTGTGCATTTTACAGAATACAGCTGAGCACAGGGACATCTACACTAGCTCTAGAGATGGCGCAAATGACTGCACTAATGGCCACCTATACTGCTATTCTATAAAGTCAGTTCTCCATGCATTTCACTTTATAGAAAAGGTGATTAGCGCATGTAAAATGCATATTGATCTAGCCGCCCTTGCAGAATTACCCTCCATCTGTATAGTGCCAATATTAAGCCGATATAGGGTTAAGTTTATAGAGCCATTTTTACATGTACGTGGCAATATACACATGTAAAATGGTTCTTATAAATTTGCACAGATTATAAAAGTACACACAATGGCATGCACATGTGTACTTTTACTGTAGGAACTACTGGGGCTGCGGTCTGGGCAGAGTGTGGGCAAAGTTGTGAAACCTCTGCATAAATTATAAAAAAAATCTTAATTTATATGCATCCTTAAAATAAGCTAAGTACAAATATTTATACCTGCTCTCGAGCAAAGATAATGCCCACGCCTGCAACAGGCATACTATCCACAAACGTTTAGGAAATACAGATAAAAAATTTGTGTGGTCACAAGCTGCTGGCAATGACAAAAAAATCCTCTGGAAAGTCGACTCGAAACCTTGTTGAGGCTACTTTGAAAACCTGAGCTTAACCCTTCCTGCACCCGTGTACTGCTTCATAAGACAGATTCTTTAGGCCTTATTCCCAGCAGTTTGCTCCACTGTTTAAGAAACCTCCTCCCCCTTCCAATGTTTTTGTCTCAGACTGTAATCTTCAAAAATAGGGATTGTCAATTGTGTGTGTTTGGAAAGTGTTGTATACAGCTAGTAGTGCTAAAATAACTGCTGGTATGATAGCAAATGATGACTGAAAAGGTCCATTTAGGCTACCCAGAGTGGCAGTAGGGCTATAACCACCATTGTGCAGGTTATCCCCGTGCCTTCGTGGAGGGTTGATAATAGTTTCTATCAAATGTCATATTTTGTTCCGTTTAGGACCCCAGGAAGCAAGCATTAGCTCCAGAAAGTCAGTCCAATAAAAAGGTTTCGCTGTTTATTTCCATAAGCTTTAAAATCTGTGGTATGTATTCTGACAATATCCCTATCATCTCATCAGATAGACAACCTACAAAGTATGACATGGTTAAGTGCATGCACCAGTAATAAATACACATACACACACACACACAATAAATCCAATACAGAAGCTCTTCTGCAGGTTTTCACTTTGCCAAAAATACTGGCTGTCAGAATATAGGTACTGAACATAAGAACATAACATAACAGAACATAAGATATGCCATACTGGGTCAGACCAAGGTCCATCAAGTCCGGTATCCTGTTTCCAACAGTGGCCAATCTAGGTCATACGTACCTAGCAGTTTCCCCAAAAGACACAGGTTCCACAATGCTTGTACTGGGTCAAGCATTGATATCCTGGGTCCCTTCTTAATAATGGTTTATGGACCTTTCCTCCAGGAACTTGTCCAAACCTTTTTTAAACCCAGCTACACTAACAGCCTTTACTACATCCTCCGGTAACAAATTCCAGAGTTTGATTACACGTTGAGTGAAAAAATATTTTCTTTTATTGGTCTTAAATAATTTACCCTGTAGCTTCATTGCATGTCCCCTAGTCTTTCTATATTCTGATAACGTAAACAATCGATCTACGTTTACCCATTCCACTCCGTTCATTAATTTATAGACTTCTATCATATCTCCCCTCAGCCGTCTCTTTTCCAGGTTAAAGAGCCCTAACCTTTTTAGCCTTTCTTCATAGGAGTATCCTTCCATCCCCTTTACTATTTTGGTGGCTCTTCTCGGAACCTTTTCTATTAACGCTATATCCTTTTTAAGATACGGCGACCAGAATTGCACACAATATTCAAGGTGTGGTCTCACCATGAAACGATATAGAGGCATTATAATATATTTTGTTTTATTTTCCATTCCTTTTCTTATGATACCTAGCATTCTATTTGCTCTCTTGGCTGCCGCTGCACACTGGGCTGAGGGTTTTAACATGTTATCCACAATGATGCCTAAATCTTTTTCCTGGGTGGTGGTTCCTAATGTGGAACCTTGCATCATGTAACCATAGTTTGGGTTGTTCTTCCCTAGGTGCATAACTTTGCACTTGTCCACATTAAATTTCATCTGCCATTTTGATGCCCAATCTTCCAATTTATCAAGATCCTCTTGCAGTTTTCCACAATCCTCTTGGGTTTTAACAACTTAAAATAGTTTTGTGTCATCTGCAAATTTGATAACCTCACTCGTTATTCCACTTTCCAGGTCATTTATGAATATGTCAAAAAGCAGCGGACCCAGCACAGATCCCTGGGGTACACCACTATTCACCTTTCTCCACTGGGAAAATTGGCCATTTAGCCCAACCCTCTGCTTTCTATCTTTCAACCAGTTTTTGATCCACAGTAGTACACTGCCTCCTATCCCATGACTCTTTAGTTTTGCCAAAAGTCTCTGATGAGGGACCTTGTCAAAGGCTGCCTGAAAGTCCAGATACCTATATCAACCGACTCACCTTTGTCCACCTGTTTATTCACACTTTCAAAAAAACATAACAGATTAGTAAGACAAGATCTTCCTTGTCTAAAGCCATGTTGGCTGTCTCCCATTAGGCCATGACTATCTACATGCTGAGTAATTTTATTCTTTATGATGGTTTCTACCATTTTTCCCGGTACTGACGTGAGGCTCACCGGTCTGTAGTTTCCCAGATCACCCCTTGAACCCTTTTTAAAAATTGGTGTTACATTGGCGATCCGCCAATCTTCAGGTATTAGAGATGATTTTAATGATATTTCACAGATTACTGGCATTGCCTGAATTTTTTTTTCCATTTCAATTAACCTACACCAAATATCTGCAGTAAAAGTGAGAATAGTGGACTTTCTGGAAACCAATAGGTTGCATGATCCGAGGCAATATGGTTTTACCAAGAGATGGTCATGCCAAACAAATCTGATTGAGTTCTTTGACTGGGTGATCAAAAAACTAGAACAAGGGCATACAAGGGATGCAATCTACCTAGATTTCAGCAAAGCGTTTGATACTGGTTCCTCATAGTAGGCTTATCAATAAGCAGCCTAGGGTTGGGTCCCAAGGTGGTGAACTGGATCAGAAATTGGTTGACTGACAGATGACAGAAGGTGGTGGTAAACGGAACTCACTCGAAAGGAAGGAAGGAAGGTGAGTAGAGGTGTGCCCTAGGGATTGGTATTGTTCAATATATTTGTGAGTGATATTGCTGAAGGACTGAAGGGAAAAGTCTGCCTCTTTGCAGATGAGAGAAAAATTAGCAACACAGTGGACTCCTCAGAGAGTGGACAACATGAGGAAAGAACTACAAAATCTGGAAGAACGATCTAATGCTTGGCAGTTAAGATTTAATGTGAAGAAGTGCAGAGTCATGCACTTGGGATACAGAAATCCATGGGAATTGTATACGATAGCAGGCAAGAGGTTGGTGAGCACAGACCAGGACGACGACCCTTGGAATGATTGTTTCAGAGGATCTCAAAGTGGCGAAACAAATGTGACAAGGCAGTGGCCAAAGCCGGAAGGATGCTGGGTTGCATACAGAGAGGGATAACCAGCAGAAAGGAGAAGGTATTAATACCCCTGTACAAGTCATTGGTGAGGCCTCACTTGGGAGTACTGTGTTCAGTTTTGGAGACCATGTCTCACAAAGGATATAAAAAATTTGAAATGTTCAGAAGGCGGCAACCAAAATGATTTGGAGCCTGCGTCAGGATACGTATGAGAAGACCTAGACATGTATACCCTAAGAGGGACAGGTGAGATATGATGCAGATGTTTAAACACTTAAAGGGTATTAATGAATAAACAAACCTTCTTTAAAGAAGTGGTAGCTGTAAAACTAGAAGACATAAAATGAAGCTGCAAGGAGGTAAACTTGAAAGCAATGTTAGGAAATACTTTTTCCCTGAAAGGATGGTGGATGCTTGGAATGCCCTCCAGATGGAGGTGGTGGGGGGCAAATACAGTGATGGAATTCAAAATGGCATGGGACAGACACAGTGGATACTTTATAGCATGAAGATAACATAAAAATAAACTTAAGTATTTCTTATACATCAACAAATAGAGAGAGGTGACCTGCACAGAGCGGCGGGTACACTACTCCAGTCACCTTACTGGGCAGACTAGATGGACCATACTGGTCTTTATCTGTCATCATATACTATGTTACTATGTAAATAAAATAAATATTTGTAGTGAAATGTATTTCAATGTTTTAAGTTGCCTAAAGAGAAGAAATTCGTACATACATGCATTTACAGATATCACATGACTAAATCAGCTAAAATATTTTTATTCAAGCATACATCCTCCACATGGAGCAGAAAGAAATGAAACAAAAATAAGAAGAGAGTGTAATAATATTCGTAATGAAATGAATGCATCATATAGCCAAAAATAGAACAGGCTAAAACGTACCGGAGAATGGCCAGTGTAATGTCAATTTTTTTTAAAGGGGTTCCAGGGGTGATCCGGGCAACTACAAACCGGTTCTTCTGACATCAATACCGGGCAAAATGGTAGAAAGCATTATAAAGAATAAAATTACTGAACATGTAGACAGTCATGGTATAATGGGAGAAACCCAACATGGATTTAGACAAAGAAAATCTTGTCTTACTAATCTGTTATAGTGTTTTGAAGGTGTGAATAAATAGGTAGACAAAGGTGAGCTGGTTGATATAGTGTATCTAGATTTTCAGAAAGCCTTTGACAAGATCCCTCATGAGAGACTCTTGGCAAAATTAAAAAGGACATAAAAAGACTGGAAACAGTTCAGAGCAAGGCGACCAAAATGATTTGGAGCCTGCGTCAGAAGACTTATGAGAAGAGACTTGAAGACCTAAATATGTACACTCTGGAGGAGAGGAGGGACAGGGGAGATATGATTCAGACCTTTAAATACTTTTAAGAGTATTAATGAACAAACCAACCTCTTCCGAAGACGGGGAAACTGTAAAACTAGAGGGCATAACATGAAGCTGCAAAGGGGTAAACTGAACGGCAATGTCAGGAAATACTTTTTCATTGAAAGGGTGGTGGATGCTTGGAATGCCCCCCCGATGGAAGTGGTGGGGGCAAATACAGTGACAGAATTCAAAATGGCATGGGACAGACATAGTGGATCCCTTTATAGCAACAGGATAAAATCAAAACAAACATAACTATATCTTATATCTCAGTAAATAGAGGTGACTTACACGGCGCAATGGGTACACCCCTAAACAAAGGCATGGGGAGGGGTGACCTGCACGGAGCGGCAGGTACATCTACTCTTGCCGCCTTGCTGGGCAGGCTAGATGGACCATGCTGGTCTTTATCTGCCATCATATACTATGTTACTATGGGATAGGAGGCAGTGTATTATTGTGGATCAGGAACTGGTTAAAAGATAGAAAGCAGAGAGTAGGGCTAAATGGCCAATTTTCTCAATGAAAGGTGAATAGTGGAGTATTCCAAGGATCTGTGCTGGTCCCGCTATTTTTTAACATATTCATAAATGATCTGGAAATAGGAATAACGAATGAGGTGATCAAATTTGCAGATGACACAAATGTATTCAAAGTTGTTAAAACTGAAGAGGATTGTGAAAAATTGCAAGAGGAACTTAATAAATTGGAAGACCGGACGTCCAAATGGCAGATGAAATTTAATGTGGACAAGTGAAAAGTTATGCACCTAGGAAAGAACAACCCAAACTATAGCTACACAATGCAAGGTACCACCTTAGAAACCACCATCCAAGAAAAAGATGTAGGCGTCATTGTGGATACGAGCGTTGAAAACCACTGCTCAGTGTGCAGCAACAGCCAAGAAAGCAAATAGAATGTTAGGAATCATAAGGAAAGGAATGGAGAATAAAACCAAGGATATTATAATGCCTCTTTATTCATTCCATGGTGCGACCGCACCTTGAATATTGTGTGCAATTCTGGTCACCATATCTTAAAAAGCATAGCAGAATTAGAAAAGGTACAGAGAAGAGCGACATATGGTAAAGGGGATGGAAAGATACTCTGAAAATGTTGGGGCTCTGCAACTTGAAAAAGAGACAGCTGAGGGGGGATATGATAGAAGTCTGTAAATCAATGAATGGAGGGGCACGGGTAAACGTAGATCAGTTGTTTATGCCATCAAAAAGTAGAAACACTAAAGGACATGCAATGAAGCTACAGTGTAACCCATTTAAGACTAATAAGACAAAATAATTTTTACTCAAGATGCAATCAAACTCTGGAGTTAGTTACTGGAGGATGTAGTAAAAACTGTTAGTGTAGTTGTGTTTAAAAAAGGTTTGGACAAGTTCCTGGAAGAAAGGTCCATAAACCATTATTAAAGGGATCCGGGAAATCCACTGCTTACTCCGGGATGAGCATTATGGAACCTATGTGTCTTTTTGGGAACCTGCCAGGTACTTGTGACCTGGATTGGCCACTATTGTAAACAGGATACTGGGCTTGATGGACCTTGGCCTGACCCGGTATAGCATTTTTTATGTTCTTATGGTAATAAACCATAAAAGAAAGGGGAATTGAAGCATGTTAGCTATAACTCTGTAAGCCAACTATACCCCTAAAATGTCAACCATTACGTAAGCTGGAAGTGGCAAGAGTAAGAGCAATTCATTCATCAGATTTACTTCTTAAATTTATGAGACAAAGAAGTAGAGAACTGGTCAGGATCAAAAGACAAACCAAACTGCTATAACTACTGATACATTTACAAAGGTGCTTTAATGAAAAGTTAGTCACAGACCTCCAAACACTTCTTTGCCAAGATTTGAAAATTTCAACATTTTTTTGGGTTAACACACATATGGTAAGATTAGGCCTTACCTGCTAATTGACTTTCCTTGAGAAACTCCAGTCCAGTCCCGCACCACCGGGTAGTCAACCCCCACCAGCGGCTCAGAGACTGAGCATGTCACCTTTTTGATGACATCACTACAGTTAGGCAACCGGTTCCGCCTACCTGTTCCAGTACCTATTGACAAAGCAAAGTCACAGGAGCAATAAATAAGTAGTCACCATATCAACAAAGTAACTATACAAGACCCCCCATAACCCACTGGGGCCCTCTTCTCTCCAGAACGAGGAAGAAGAAACTTCCCGTGGACTTGCTCCCACTCCAGTCAGAGTTAGGGAGACTGTGCCCCACTCCAGACAACAAATGTTACTCCTCTGCATATTCACCAATTCTGAACGGCTATGTGAAGGACCAAAGCATCCCGTGGACTTCCCCAGGGTAAGGTGAAATTCTTCCAGACTGGGTTTGCAAGATTTCCCCCTGAAAGGTAGAGAGGGATTCGGGTCTGGACTGGAGTTCCTCAAGGAAAGTCAGTTAGCTGTTAAGGCCTAATTTTACCTTCCTTATCGTCCCTCCAGTCCAGTCCAGCACCTCTGGGATGTAACAGAGCAGTATTAACAACGGGCGGGACCCATGATTCCGGCCTGAATTACTGCTGCCCCAAATCTGGCATCTCCTGCCACCTGAACAGCTAGGCGATAATGCTTAACAAAAGTATTGAGAAGACCAGGTGGCCGCCCGACAGATGTCTGCCAGAGACGCCAAACTAAATTCTGCCCAGTAGGCCGCTTGAGCTCTTGTCAAATGGACCCACAGGCCCTGTGACACAGACTTCCCCCTCAACATGTAGGTGGAGGCAATCGCCTCCTTGATCCATCTAGCTATTGAAGCCTTGGCTGCCGCTTCGCCTCTGTGCAGGCCTCCATGCAGAACGAATAGCCGGTCGGACTTCCAAAACAGGAATGTCCACTTCAAATACCTCCGCAACACTCAGCGCACATCCACTGCGGTTCAGACAGCGCCGGTAGAGACACCAGTTGATTTAAGTGAAACGGTGAACCCATCTTAGGCAGAAAGGATGGTACAGGGTAAATAACCATCTTCTCCTTGGAAAAAGAGAGAAATGGCTCTTTACAAGACAGAGCTTGCAGATTCGAGATCCTGCGAGCCGAGCAAATCACCACCAGGAACACAGTCTTTAAGGTCAAGTTCTTCAGAGTAGAGGCGCTCAGCAGCTCGAACAGCTCCTGCGATAACACCGAAAGGACGAGGTTAAGATCCCAAGGGGGGGGGTCACCTCCCGTAGCGGTGGTCGCAGCTGCTTCACTGCCTTCAGGAAGCGGACCACATTCAGGTGCACTCCCAACAAGACTCCCTGGATCTTACCCCAATAACACGAGAGAGCTGCCACTTGTACGTGAAGGGAGCTAGCCGCAAAGCCCTTATCAAAACCTGTCTGCAGAAAAGCAAGCACCTCGGGTGCTGTAGCTGTGAACGACTACCCTGCCTTTCTCCGAACCAGGCCTCAAAGATTCACCATACCCGGATGTAGGAGACTGAGGCCGACTTCTTATGGGCCTTCAACAAAGTGGCAATTACTGACTCAGAGTAGCCTCGCCTTCTCAACCTTGCCCGTTCAAGAGCCAGGCCATAAGCGAGAATCGATCCACCTGAGGCAGGCGCACCGGCCCCTGGACCAAGAGGTCTGCCCTGGCCGGGAGGTGCCACGGTCAACCCACCTTCAGCCTGAGTAAATCTGCATACTAAGGGCATCTTGGCCAGTCCAGGGCAATCAGAATGACTGTCGCCGGTGTGCCTCGATGCATTGCACCACTCGTCCTATGAGCGTCTGCGGCAGAAAAACAGTGAATCCCCCCCCCCCCCGTGGGCCACTTCTGCAGCAGGGTATCCAAACCTTCCGACATATTGATCACCCATCCCATACTCTGCAGGAACTCCATCACCTTTGTGGTCGCCTGCTCACTCTCCATCCTTGACTTCGCCCAGATGAGCCAGTCGTTGAGGTATGGGTGCACCAGGATGCCCTCCTGGCAAAGGGCCACAGCCACCACCACTATCACCTTGGTGAAGGTGCGGGGAGCTGTTGCCAAGCCGAAGAGTAAGATCCGAAACTGGAAATGCCCCACAGGCACCGCAAAACAGAGGAAGAAGTAGTGCTCTGGTGATACAGGAATATGCCAATAAGCTTCCGTGAGATCCAGGGACATAAATAACTTGCCTTTTCGCACCAAGACGATCACGGACCTCGGGGTTTCCATATGAGAACGTGAAACCCTTAGACACTTGTTCACGTGCTTGAGGTCGAGAATGGCATAGAAAGAACCCTCCTTTTTGGGAACCACAAAGTAAATCGAGTACCGACCAGTGACGTGTTGAGTCTCAGGCACTCTTTCGACCACCCCTAGCTGGAGTACGCATTCAAGAGTATCCCTGACCACCAGAGTCTTGGCAAGAAGATTGCATAAATGCGGGAGCCAACGGCTTGGAGAACTCCAACGCGTAGCCTTCTCTGATGACCTCCAGCACCCAAAAGACATAGGTCGGATGTGACCTGGATCCAAACATGGTAAAAATCCCGCAGCCGACCTCCCATGGGATGTACCTCTTGGGCCCCCTTGGTTTCATTGCGTCTTCTTAGGTCTCGAGGAGAATGCGGAGAAGAAGCAGCCCCGCCCTGCTCCTCGAAACCCCCAAGAACTTTATCCACAGGTAGCCGGACAGCCTCTCTGGAAGAGGATGGAGCAAAATTACCTGAATTGCTGAAAGTCTCTTGCTTGACCTCTAGAGGGGCCCGCAGGTTGCTCCTGCATATCCTCCGGGAGATAGCCTCCTTTCATCTCCCCCAATTCCTTCAACAGCTTCTCCAGCTCCTTGCCAAATAGGAGCTTCCCCTGAAAGGCAGTTTGCTAAGCCGGGTTTTGGAGGAAACATCCGCCATCCAATTTCGCAACCAGAGGTAGCGGCGGGCTCTACCACTGAGGCCATCCCTTTCAAAAGGCCCCTAATTAGGTTGTAGAAAGCGTCCACCTGAGAGGCTGCCCTGACAGTCTGTAGGCTCCCCTCTAGATTCCCCTGCTCTTTGCGCCCAATGCATACAGGCTCGGGCCACCAGCGCTCCACAGACCGAGGCCTGCAAGGACAAAGCACTGATATTGAATGCTTATTTCAACAGGGTATCTAATTTTCTGTCCTGGGTATCCCTGAGGGCCGCACTGCCTTCAACCGGTATTGTGGTCTTCTTCGTAACCACCGATACTGTGGCATCAACTTTAGGGAAGCGGAACAACTCCCGCTCCTGCTCTGGGAGCAGATAAAGCCACATCATGGCCCTCACCCCTTTAAGACCGGTCTCAAGGAGGTCCCACTCGTCCTGTATCATCTGCTTCACGACTCAACGTACAGGAAAAACCTTTTGTGGCTTGCTTACTGCCTGCAGCAGAGGATCCTCCAACCAGGCCTGCCAGCATGTTAAGCATCTTCAGCATCTCCGTAATCAGTGCTGCCAGTTCTTCCCTACGGAAGACTCTGACAATCTGGGACCCACCCTCTTACGGGAGCTCACCCTCCCTCCAGCTCTTCCTCTGGAGCATCCACGTCGGAATCTAGTCTGATGGCCCCTCAGTACTGGGCGCAAAGTCTTACGCCTCCTCTTCGCATCTGCATCGCCTCTTAGCCACCTGCTCCTGTGGCTCCCGCTCCAAGGTGGCTGCCGTTCTCTTAGCGGCTAGCGGCTGTTCCGACCTTGAATGGTCGAGATCCTGAAACTTCATGCAATAGGGTCCTATACAATAAACAGAACAAATTCTGGTGAGAACCCCCCTGGGGCCTCACTGCCGGACCTCTAGGAAGTAGAGGGCCCAGGATCAGTCTGTTTCCAGATGTAGGGTTCCATCTGGGGAGGAGACACTCCTAAGCCCGCTTACGTGGCAAGGCCATGTCCCTCCAGGGCCTGCGAGGAACTGCCCCCTGTCCCTGCGGCGCTCTCGCGTTCCTGCTGCCCTACATCTATGTCTAGGTGGTCTTGCTCCTTCTCACAGCCGCGGCAGATCCCCCTCTCTGACGAGGACTGCTGTGCTCTGCACAGGAGGCACTGCTGTTTGGCTGGCATCCCTTCTGAACTGCTCGAAGATCTCCTCACTATGGGACCAGAAGTATGCCAGGGCCAAGCTTCTGAATTAGACTCCTCCTGTCAGACCTGTGCCTCTGTTTCACTGGTGCTTGCTCTTCCTCTCTCTTTTTTTTTTTAAATGTACTAACTGGCCTGCTCACGTGAATTCCTACTAAGGGGAGCAGCCAATCCTCAGCCCCAGGGAAAAAAAAGAACACTGGAGGAAAGAGAACCTGCCTACAGAATACAACCTGCAAAAGGTTTCCAGCGCAGCCTACTACACACGAGCCATGCGGTCCCGTGGTTGCACTGCCACATGAAAGGAAATGGACAGCGCAAAAATCCCCAAAAACAAAGAACAAGGCTAGCCGCCGCTTTCAGCTCCTTGCCTTTCCCCTGCTAGCACCACAAAAGAGCCGAAAAACTGGGCCAGGAGGGAAGAGAAAAGAGAAAGAGGGTACAAGCCGCTTACCTCTCCGCCCCAAGTGCAACTTTCATCAGTTGCTTCAGTTACGGGGTGGGAGAAGAGAGGCGTGTTGTCTGTGGCCTGGCCTGCCTTTGTGCGGCTCCATACCCATTCACGGGTTCAGGAGCCGCCACTGCTTTTATTTTTATTTATTTATTTAACACTCATTTATATACCGCATCTTCCATAGATCAGTTGCGGTGTACAATTAACAACAAATTAACAAAGCGAAGTTTGTTTTACATAGAACATCTTAAATTTAACATAGAACATCTTAAAATTAAACAAAGCTAAGTCTAGTAAACTAAACAGTATATTTAAACTGGAACAGTGTGAACAACAACTAACTAACAATGTAGTCTCTACATTTTGCCTGTCCTGCCCCTGCACTCCTCTCGGAAGGAGAGGGCCCCAGCTACCTTTGGTTCTTGTTCTTGGCTCCTCGCTTTGCTATTATTATTTTTTTTTTTTTTTTAAAGAAAGCAACTTTATACAGATAAAATAAGGCAAACCATAAGGCAAAAATGCCCCAGAGCAGCAAAGGCCCTTGTCCTTTCACCTAACCACCAACTAGCCTTTTTAGTTGTCCCTTCAGCAAGTCCATCCCTTCTGGACCACCACCTCCAGCTGCTTGAAGACTGAGCTAACTGGAGCTGGTAGGTGGAACCGGCTGTATGTGTGGTGATGTCATCCAAAAGGCGACATGCTCAGTCTCCAAACTGCTGGTGGGAGTTGACTACCCAGAGGTGTGGGACTGGATGGGAGGGATGATAAGGAAGTTACTAATATAAGTACCTTTCTCAGGCATTCCTACTCTAGACGTTTCCAGTACTTGCCAAAGATTCAAATCAACTTCTAGTGTCAACTTAAGATTTAGTTCAAATATCCACTGCAGATGTATTTGGTAGATAATACACCTCTGCAATGGTGATAAGTTCTCTTTGTGTTTCTGAAAAGTTTTAGTCATATTATTTGAATAACTCAACTTCTGAAGTATTTGAGACTGAAAAATTGACTGCTCTTATATTTCACTACATTTTGCAAAATCTCCAATTGTAACCAATAAAACATTATGTTTCTGACAGTGATAGGTGCAACTTGAAGTACCGTATTCCAGTCCGTCAATCAAGATGTTTCAACTTCTTAGTATCCGTTAAGCCCTAGAAAATACATTTTAGATTCAGCTCTGTCTTTTTTTTTTAATATATATTTTTCCATGATTAAGGTAGCAGCACACTCCGGTTTCAATCTTGCCATTCAAAACAAATTTTAAAAAGTCACCTCTTTCAGTATGTCAAATACTGTAGCTCAAGAACTTCCACAGCTTTACACCAGGCCTACCTCCACAACACAGCCTTTATTTCCTTCTCTCCAACATACAGCAATGAGCAGAAATAGAGATGCACTGGATGCAACTAACTTAAGATTCAAGAACAGCAAATGCTGTGTTGAAGTACAAACTACCTCCATACCACCATGAAGGTGACATTTTACTTACCAGATAATGTCTTTTCCTTAAGTCCTGCTAGACCAGTCTAGAAAAGTTGGTTGTGTCCCCCAACCAGCATATGTGGAGATAAAGAAGCCTATGGAAGTTTACTCTATGACATCATCATGCCATATCAGGCAGAACCTCGAGCGAAAGCCTTCAGTAATATTTATATCAAAGCATATGGTAAGAGAACTCGCACAACTTCAGTGAAGGTAACGTTCAACAGAATAATAACCATAACTATGTAGAGGATCAGCTTCAACAGAAGGCTTTTCCTAAGGGTATGAACCCATCTGGCCAACCACAGAGAATAGCAGACCAAGCAGTTATCCAGGGAGGGTCCTGGACTGGTCTAGGACTCAAGGAAGGAGCATTGTCTAATAAATAAAATGTCACCTTCCATATCGTTCGGCTAGACCAGTCCAGATAAGTGGGATATACCAAAGCGACAACTCCACTTGGCAGTAGCTTTCAAGACCTCTGAGCCAAAGGCCATGTTCGCCCGAGCATGGATACCAAAGCAGTAATGCTTGACAAAAGTGGAAAGTGATGGCCATGTTTTTCCCAGATAAATGTCTGAGAAAGCTACTGAGTTACGCTCCACCCACGAGGATGCTTGTGCCCAAGCAGAATGAACACGCAAACCCTCCAGAAATGGCTGGTTCCATAACAGATACAGTTGTGATCAACATTATTGGCACCCTTGCAGTTCAACTCCTTAATGTCCAATATCTCCTAAAAAAAAGTGGCCAGTGAAATAGCTTTGGACTATATATGCACACATATTTGACACATAAAAGAATCAAATATAACAAGACCAATTAAAAAAGGAAATAGGAAAAAGTATAAAAATTGGGACATTGTCAGGACATGATTACTGGCACCCTTATAAACAAATCAAATCAGTTTGAACAAAATAATCACATTCCCATTCCAGTAAAATTAGACACACCTGTGATCAATTGTCAGTACTCACGTGACTTGAATCAACAAATGATTGATGGCTCTAATGTTTAAAATGGTCACATTCACTCCCTGTTCCATTTTCATAATGGTGAAGAGAGCTGCTTGAGACCTTCAGAAAAGCCATTATCACCAAACATCAAACTTCAAAGGGGTACAAGGTTATCGCCAAAGAATTTGGGAATCCTGTGTCTATAGTTCGCAATGATATTAAGAAGTTTTCTGCTCATGGAACTGTGAAAAACTTCCCAGGATGTGGTGGGAAGAGGAAAATTAATTCAAGAAATCTTTGAAGATTAGTGCAAACTGTTGGAAAAACACCACATACAACATCCAAAGAGCTTAAGACTAATCAGGAGTAATCTGGAGTGGTGGTTTCAACCCGCACCATATGCCATGCACTAAACAAAGAACTTCATGGGCGAAGGGAGTTCAAATAGCGAGCACAAGTAACACGGGCATATGCAGAAGAAAAGGATGAGTCCGTATGCTTCTCAGGCCCTTTTGGCCTATTCTCAGGAGGTGACGTGGTCTGGACTCACCCAAGCTTCTCCAAGTCTACCGCAAACAAGAGCTTCCCTTTGAAGGAGAGTTGAGTCAATTAGGATTTGAATGATGAATCGCCACTCAATGGCGAAGTCATATCCAACGTCACACATAAGAACATAAGAACATAAGATATGCCATACTGGGTCAAACCAAGGTCCATCAAGCCCAGTATCCTGTTTCCAACAGTGGCCAATCTAGGTCATACGTACCTAGCAGTTTCCCCAAAAGACACAGGTTCTGCAATGCTTGTACTAGGTCAAGCATTGATATCCTAGGTCCCTTCTTAATAATGGTTTATGGACCTTTCCTCCAGGAACTTGTCCAAACCTTTTTTAAACCCAGCTATACTAACAGCCTTTACTACATCCTCCGGTAACAAATTCTAGAGTTTGATTACACGTTGAGTGAAAAAATATTTTATTAGTCTTAAATAGTTTACTCTGTAGCTTCATTGCATGTCCCCTAGTCTTCCTATATTCTGATAACGTAAACAGTCGATCTACGTTTACCCGTTCCACTCCGTTCATTAATTTATAGACTTCTACCATATCTCCCCTCAGCCGTCTCTTTTCCAGGTTAAAGAGCCCTAACCTTTTTAGCCTTTCTTCATAGGAGTATCCTTCCATCCCCTTTACCATTTTGGTGGCTCTTCTCTGAACCATTTCTAATAACGCTATATCCTTTTTAAGATACGGCAACCAGAATTGCACACAATATTCAAGGTGCGGTCTCACCATGGAACGGTATAGAGGCATTATAATATCTTTTGTTTTATTTTCCATTCCTTTCCTTATGATACCTAGCATTCTATTTGCTCTCTTGACTGCTGCTGCACACTGGGCCGAGGGTTTTAACATGTTATCCACAATGACGCCTAAATCTTTTTCCTGGGTGGTGGTTCCTAATGTGGAACCTTGCATCATGTAACCATAGTTTGGGTTGTTCTTCCCTAGGTGCATAACTTTGCACTTGTCCACATTAAATTTCATCTGCCATTTTGATGCCCAGTCTTCCAATTTATCAAGATCCTCTTGCAATTTTCCACAATCCTCTTGGGTTTTAACAACTTTAAATAGTTTTGTGTCATCTGCAAATTTGATAACCTCACTCGTTATTCCACTTTCCAGGTCATTTATGAATATGTCAAAAAGCAGCGGACCCAGCACAGATCCCTGGGGTACTCCACTATTCACCTTTCTCCATTGGGAAAATTGGCCATTTAGCCCAACCCTCTGCTTTCTATCTTTTAACCAGTTCCTGATCCACAGTAGTACACTGCCTCCTATCCCATGACTCTTTAGTTTTGCCAAAAGTCTCTGATGAGGGACCTTGTCAAAGGCTTTCTGAAAGTCCAGATACACTATAATCAACCGATTCACCTTTGTCCACCTGTTTATTCACACTTTCAAAAAAACATAACAGATTAGTAAGACAAGATCTTCCTTGTCTAAAGCCATGTTGGCTGTCTCCCATTAGGCCGTGACTATCTACATGCTGAGTAATTTTATTCTTTATGATGGTTTCTACCATTTTTCCCAGTACTGACGTGAGGCTCGCCGGTCTGTAGTTTCCCGGATCACCCCTCGAACCCTTTTTAAAAATTGGTGTTACATTGGCGACCCTCCAATCTTCAGGTATTAGAGATGATTTTAATGATAGCTCACACATTACTAATAGCAGGTCTGCAATCTCATATTTCAGTTCTTTCAACACCCTTGGATGTATACCATCCGGCCCAGGTGATTTGCTACTCTTCAGTTTATCTAATAATTGTAATACATCTTCCCGATATATCGATATTTCCTTCAATTCTTCCGCACCTTTAAATACCACTTCAGTCATGGGTAACTTCCCTACCTCTTCCTCAGTAAAGACCGAAGCAAAGAATTCATTCAGTCTCTCCGCTATCGCCTTGTCGCCTCTTAGTGCCCCTTTAACTCCTCTATCATCTAATGGTCCAACTGACTCTCTCACAGGTTTTTTGCTACGAATGTACTTGAAAAAAATCTTTATTTTGCGTTTTTGCTTCCGCAGCAAGCTTCTTCTCATATTCTCTCTTTGCCTTCTTTATCAATGCCTTGCATTTGACCTGCCAGTGCTTGTGCTGTTTCCAGGTTTCGTCGTTTGGCTCTTTTTTCCATTTCCTGAAAGATGCTTTCTTGGCAACAACAGCCTCCCACAGTCAACAGAGCAATATGCTTAACTGACAAATAGACAAGATCATACATAGCATCTGACAGAAAGGCTGTAGCTGACTCCAAGAGGGGTGTAATATCCTCTGGCACGAGGAACTGAATCTACTGAAGTAGAGCTTGAGTCATCAGATCCACACACACCATCAACTGAAGGATAACAGTGAAGATTGTAAACTGATACTTCAAGACAGTGTCTACCAACGTCATAGATGGAAGTACTCTCCATGGTTCAGAAGGCTTTGCCTTCTGAGCATGATCCACAAGCCCAACCCCCTGGCCCGCCCCTAGCTAGCCAGTACGTCCCCAGCTGTGAGCTTGCCTAGTAGCTAGGTAGACGGGCCCCAGAGTCGGAGGTCGACCCCTCCAGGGTAGGTGGGTGGGAACGTGTGGCTGACTTATCCTGCTGTTCACGAAGAACTCATGTTACAGGTAAGTAACTTTGCTTTCTCCTAGGACAAGCAGGATGAGTCAGCCATAATTGGTGCCTCCCAAGCTGGCATGTGCTGAGGGCTGTTCCGCCCTCCACCAGAATGGTGGTCCACTTCTTAACAGTTTTAACTTGTGCATCCATTCTCGGTGTGTTAAATCACTTGACGTTTTCATTCTATGGCAGGGTATAAAGCCTCCAGGAAAAAAAACCCTTTCAGCCCCTTCACTGGTGAGTCGGGCAAGTCCCACTCTGTGTATACCGCCCAAGATAACCTCCAGAAAAAGAAAGGCCATCTTGGACTTCCAAACGCCTGCAAGGAGTCAATCCGCAGCCCTTGTTCAGCCAATGGAGGGTCAGTCAAATTTAGGGCTGATGACATCTGAGCAATCAGGGCTGCCAATTCATCCTTCCTGAACAGGCAAATAACACCAGACTCATGATCTTCAGAGTGGGTGGACAAGAAAGATCAGGACTGGAGGCTCCAGAGTCTGGCGACCATACCAGAAAGACCGAGTTTGCTGCAGACAGGAGAAGAACTCCGGGAAGGAAACCCCACTGGCCAGATGGTCTCCACCACTGGGGGGAGCAGCAGATGACAACCCCTTTCTCAAAGAAGAGTGTCCAGAGGAAAAAGAGCTGAGACGGTAGGCTTCAGGGCAACTGTTTGGTACGTATGACCTAGATTGGCCACTGTTGGAAACAGGATACTGGGCTTGATGGACCTTGGTCTGACCCAGTATGGCATATCTTATGTTTATGTTCTTATCCACTGCCAACAGCAGCAAAGAAGATAAGGCTGGAGCACTCACTTTTCCCTCTTGCGAAGAGAGAGACAGGCCTTGTAAGAGTGCATCCAAAGTCTCCATGCAAGCTGTGCAGATACCAGAATCCAGTGATGAGACTTTCAGCTTTATGCAGATTAGTTAACGCTTCTTTGAAGGCAGCATAAGAAACTGCACTGCTCACCAAGTCAGGTAACATAGTCTGAAGGTGTGCTAAGTTGGTGCATTGCACCACATGCTAAGTTGGTGCATTGCACCACATGGCAAGTCTCCGCGGACAGGACCACATGCACAGACACCGCGTGGACAGCTTTGCACACAAGTGCCATGCAAAAAGACACCATGTGCCACTGGTGAAGGTACAGAAAGGGCATGGTAAAGCACAAGAAGCGCAAACAATGCACACAGGCAGTTAGAGAAGTTGGAAAAACACTGGCAACAGACCAATGGGCACACTGAGCAATCCCAAACCTGACTTGCAAATGGACGAAGGCAGTTGTCCCCACAGACAAAATAGAGAGGTAGTTGGCAGCAGTTGTCTCTGTATATAGTGAAGTTACTCACCTGTAACAGGTGTTCTCCAGGGACAGCAGGAATCATTCCTCACATGTGGGCGACGTTGGTGCCGATGGAGCCTGCGTGGAGCATTTCCCCAGCTTTCAAAGGAAGCCTTTGGGACATGCTACCACGCATTCCCGCCCAAGAGTACCATCTTGCTCTGTCAGATGACACAGGTAGGATGGTAGTAAAAAATAACACAAGGCAGGGAGGCAATTCCCAGGGAAGAGGAAGGATTATGAGGACTGATTCCTGCTGTCCCTGGAGAACACCTGTTACAGGTGAGTAACTATGCTTTCTCCAGGAACACGCAGGAAGTCACTCCTCACATATGGGACTCCCTAGCTCCAGGATGCTGAGGACTGAACCACAACGACCAACCGGGTAGCCGTGAGTTGCAGGTGGTGAGTCCCCACTGAGAGACTGTGCAAGACCCTAGCGTCCAGTGACACTATCATTCCAGTAGCCTGAACACAGAAGGGTCGGAGAGCAGGAGTTGCCTACACCCCGATAATATTACGGAGTACTGCTTGGCCAAATGCACTGTCCCTGTGGGACTCGCTCTCCAGGCAGTAGTGAGCTGCAAACGTATGAATTGAGGACCATGTGGCGGCCTTACATATCTCCATCACCAGCACTCAGCTGAGGTTGGCCACCGCCATTACACAATGCACTGTGATCTGGTACTCAAGGGAGGCCAGCTTACTCATAGGCAAGGGCAATACAGTCCGTCACCCAAGTGGAGAGAGTTTGCTTAGTCACAGGGAGCCCCAGTCTGCTGGGGTCATAAGACACAAAAAGTTGAGGAGCTTTGCGATGGGCCTGGGTCTGCTGGAAGTAGAAGGACAGGGCTCGTATGCAATCCAGTGTATGAAGTATTAGTTCCTCCCTGATGGTGTGAGGCCGTGGGAAGAAGGTGGGGAGGACTACCTCTTGGTTGAGGTGGAAAGGAGATACCATCTTTGTGAGGAATTTGGGGTGTGTGCAGAGTATTATCCTGTTCTTATAGAACCTTGTATATGGTGGCTCCATCACCAGGGACTGGAGTTCGTTCACTCTTCGAGTGGACATGAGGGACACCAAAAAGGCCATTTTCCAAGACAGGTAACGCAGTGGCAAGTGGCTATGGGCTCGAATGGCGGTTTGGTGATTTGGTTGAGCACCATGTTGAGCTCGCAGGCCTGATCAGGGACAATGCAGTAAAGCTGTACCCAAACACCTGTGGGGAAAGGGCTTCTACTCCAGGAACTTCATTGTCCCAAAGAGAACTGGGGGCCTCAGGCTCATACTAGACCTGTGAAACTTAAACAAGTTTCTGGTGAAGGAGACGTTCAAGATGCTCTCCCTTGGAACACTGATGCCTTACCTCCACCAGGGAGACTGGCTTTGCTCCTTGGACCTAAAGGATGCATACACACACATCCTAATCCACTCCTTCCACAGGCAGTAACTGAGGTTTGTGGTAGGAGGAGGGCACTACCAGTACAAGGTACTATCTTTCAGTCTAGCCTCCTCGTCAAGGGTCTTTACCAAATGCCTGGCAGTGGTGGATGTCCACTTATGCCTACAAGGGACCTTCATCTTCCCCTCCCTAGACAACTGGCTGATCAGGGGCGGCACAGCTGCAGAAGCCAGTCAGGCAGCAGAGCGTGCGTCCATCCCTCCTCCAGCAGCACCTGGGGTTCGTCATCAACTACCCCAAATCCCATCTTTCTCAAGCCCAAAATCTGGTGTTCATAGGTGCTCAGCTCAACATGCTGCAAGTCAAGGCGGCCCTCCCCAGAGACAGGGCAGAACGCCTCAGACAACTGGCAGAAGAGATACAACATCGCCAGCAAGTTTCACCAGAAACTTGTTTAAGTTTCACAGGTGGTCATAGGTTGTTTGGGAAAGGAACTCTGAGCAGTCTTTGATCCCCGAGGTCAGGGATTGGAACCGTTGGAGGGGTTCCCCAACAAGACCAGCTGAAAACCCCGATAGCTCCTGGGTTAGAGCCTTTAAGTACATACCCATGTATAATTCATAGGCTTGGATCCGGCACCCAGCATCGAGCCCTGGTAGCACTTGCGTCCGAGGGTGTCGAGGGCTCTGGCCTCCCTTCCGAGGGGAACAGAGGTCTTCCGTCTCTTAAGCTTTTGCATGGTTAACTCGACAAACATGGAGTTATATGGGAGCTGGGATTTGTGGAACCCCTGGACCTTTTGGATGTGGTACATGGCGTTGAGGCGCCGGCTCACCATCATTACCGATGCCGGTGTTTTCCACATTCTGAGCAATAGCCGCTCGAGGATTGGCTGCACAGGCACTGTGAGGATTACCTTGGGTGCAAATACGTATAGGAGGATTTCTAACTCCTCAGTGCGTGGGTCCTCCTCTGCCTCGGTCTGCACAGAGAGGGCTCTAGCCATGTCCTTGACAAAGTCACGGAAGGCTACATCCTCCGGAGGGGAATGGCCCAGGGTGCCGGGTCCAGGGGAACATCTCTGTGCCGTTTGTCTCCTAGGATGCCTCATCATCGGTTTCCCACTTGGAGTCAAGTGGTGATAATGAATACGAGGCCCTGCAACTCATTGCCTCGAGGCCAGTGCAGAGTTGGTGGCCTCTGGAGGACCTGGATCCGAGTCACAGAAACTAGCCAGAGAGGTCCGGATGCCCGAGGAATGGGACCCAAGACCTCGACTGGCGCCAATGGCTTACCCAAGGCCGCTGATGCTCGGAGCTCGGCTCGACAACCAGGGACTCCACTGCAGTTGGGGACCCGGTCGTCAGGGCAAATGATGCGGATGAACCAGCCATCATTGCCTGCTACAAGGCCAGGATAGCAGTGATATTCTGCTCCAGGGCCACCATTCTGGTCTCCAAGCCAGAAGGCTCCGCAGCTTTTGGTGTGGGCACCAAGGATCTCAGGCCCGGCGCCAGCACTCTGGCACATACAGCCTCAAGGAACCTCATACAGTCTCCACCAGCTGAGGAATCCCTTCTTGAGAACCTTGGTAGGGCGCTTCTCTGAGCCGCCCGAGTCCCTCCTGGCGGTTTTTACCGGGTTTCTCCGGTGCAACCTCAGTGGACTTCAAAGACTTCTTCTTCTTTTTCTCAGGGTCCGAGGTCTTCTCAGAGGAGCTGCCACAGTGGAACTCCGAGGATGCTTGGGCCTAGCGGGAAGTGCTGGGCTTGGAGCCCGGCTTCAGGGAGGCCGGGGCCAAGTTGGACCTGGGGAACAATTTTTCCAGCAACTCTGACCCCTTCTTGTTGGTCTTTGGCATCATGGCCTGGCACAGGTCGCAGGAGGTGCTGTCATGGTCCAGTCTCAGGCAGCATAGGCAGCAGTCATGGGTGTCGGTCAATGACATAGTTTGACTGCAGCGTTCACATGTTTTGAACCCACAGGGGGATATGGTGGGAAGCACCCGACTAGGGTTGATGACCCCCAGGTGAAAAAAGGCATGAACACCGGTCGAGGCAAGCCTTGATCAACAAAAGGGAAAGGAACCAAGAACAGCACCGGCTCAAGGCGGAAAGAGGAACCGGTATGCAAGGCGGAAAAAGCTATCTTTAAGAATATTTAGCAAAACATTTTTTCTGGGGAAATAGGACCGACGTCCGCTGGACTCTGTGGAAAAAAGGAGACTGAGCAAGATGGCACCCTTGGGCGGGAAGGGGACTACACATGCATGGTAGCATGTCCCAAAGGCTTTCTTTGAAAGCTGGTGAAATGCTCTGCCGGTGCAGATGTCACCCATATGTGAGGACTGACTTCCTCCTTGTTCCTGGAGAATGTATTATTTTATTTTCATTTTTAATTTATTTTTATTTGTATTTTAATTTTGGGATGATTTGGGGGTCCTGCTGTGAAAAGCCAGTGGGGGATTGTTATGTTGTGTTTTATCTGTTGTACACCGCTTTGAATGCTATGTGCATAAGGCAGTTAACAAATGTTTTAAAATAAATAAGACAGGTTTAGCCTTTGGTACTCACTCCTGAGGAGTCCTGGGCAAGTAAAAGCCATGCCGAGCTCCGAACTAATCCCCTGTCACCAGACATGCAGTCACATACCTCTGAAGCGCCTTCTTCAAATCTTCGGGGGAAGAGCCGGGGGAAGAAAGGGGTACTAGGATTGCATGAGGCTTGAAGAATCCTTCCAAAAAGCACAGTTACTTACCTGTAACAGGTGATCTCTGGGAACAGCAGGAATTAGTCCTCACATATGGGTACGTCGGTACCGACGGAGCCTGTGCGGGAAAGCTCCCCAGCCTTTCAGATGAAAGGCTTTTGGGGCCTCCCACTGCACATGCGCGCTGCCTTCCCGCCTTCCTGACCAGCTCTCTTCAGTTCGAGTTTAAAGCTGAGACAATAGAGAGAGAGGAAAGGAAGATAGATAGATAGAGATACAACTCCTAGGGGAGGTGGGTGGGTTGTGAGGACTAATTCCTGCTGTTCCCAGAGATCACCTGTTACAGGTAAGTAACTGTGCTATCTCCAGGAACAAGCAGGAATAAGTCCTCACATATGGGGACTCCCTAGCTAAGATGCCTGGGAGATCCCCCTCCAAGGGTAAACCATCTTCGTATGGATCTCAGGCATCCATCCAGGGAAGGTGGGCAGGAGTTGTTTAAGTATGGAACAGGTGTTTGAGGACAGCCTGACCAAACAAGGCATCCCGGCGGGAGTCCTTGTCCAAGCAGTAATGGGCTGTGAAGGTATGAACCGAGGCCCAAGTGGCTGCTCGACAGATCTGATCTATGGACACAGAGTGAAGATGAGCCATAGAAGTAGCCATGGCTCTCACATTGTGAGCTGTGACATGGCCTTCCAGAGAAATGTTCTTACTCTGGTAAGCAAAAGAAATACACTGAGCAATCCAATTGGAAAGTGTACGTTTGGTGACTGGAAGTCCCAAATGAGAAGGATCAAAAGCCACGAAAAGTTGGGAAGACTTTCGATGTGGCTGAGTCCTGTTGAGGTAAAAGGCGAGAGCTCTTTTACAGTCAAGAGTATGAAGGTTCCTCTCTGCACTGGATGCATGAGGAGCCGGGAAAAAAACAGGTAGATATACCTCTTGATTAAGATGAAAAGGCGAGACCACTTTAGGCATAAAGTGGGGATTCGTCCTAAGGACCACCTTATCATGATGAAATCTGGTATAAGGTGGATTAGCCACCAAAGCCTGCAGTTCACTGATGCGGCGAGCCGAAGTGACTGCAATAAGGAAAAGAACCTTCCAAGAAAGAAATTTCAGGGAGGTAGATACCAACGGTTCAAAAGGTGGCTTCATAAGTTGACCCAGAACTAGATTCAAGTCCCATGCTACCGGAGGAGGTCGGATGGGAGGCTTAGTGAGGGTCAGGCTTCTCATGAACCTTGCAATAAGAGGATGAGAGGAGACAGGTTGTCCATTTATAGGTTTTAAGGATGCTGCAATAGCACTTAAATGGACTCGTACTGAATTCGTCTTGAGGCCTGCATTGGAAAGATGCAGAAGGTAGTCCAGTAGAGAATTCAAAGGAAGTGCGAGAGGGTCAAGACCCTGTTGCGCACACCAAATGGAAAAACGTTTCCATTTGAAAGCATAGGAACGCCTAGTAGAGGGTTTCCTAGAGGCATGAAGGATATCTTTCACTGGTTGGGAAAGATTAAACTCATGAAGGCTTAAGCCTTCAGTAACCAAGCTCGGAGATGTAGGGACTTGGGGTTTGGATGCCACAAAGTCCCCTGCTCCTGAGATAGAAGGTCTGGTGCAGCTCCCAGGTCCAGGGAGGAGCCCTGGGAGAGCTGAAGGAGAGGGAACCACACTTGGCGTGGCCAGCGTGGAACAATGAGGATCATGGATCCGTGATCCCTCTGAAGTTTGAACAGAGTCTTGGGAATCAAAGGAATGGGTGGAAAAGCGTACAGGAATTCCTGACCCAAATGTAGGAGAAAGGCATCGTTGGCCTGAGCTCCCTGACACGGAGTCCTGGAACAGAACCGGGGAAGTTTGGCATTCCACGGACTTGCAAAGAGGTCTATGTCCGGGGTCCCCCATTCCTGAAAGATTCTGCGTATCTGGTCCATATGTAGGGACCATTCGTGTGGGAGCAGAACTCGGCTGAGTCTGTCTGCCCGAGAGTTTTGAACTCCTGGAAGATATACTGCCAGAAGATGAATTTGGTGCTCTCTGGCGAAGGCCCATAATCTGAGAGCTTCGTTGCAAAGCGACAGAGAGCCCGTCCCTCCTTGTCTGTTGACACAGAACATGGCTACCTGATTGTCTGTTTGGACTAGGACAGTCAGGTTGACAAGGAGGGTGTGGAAGACTATGAGGGCAAGGAAGATTGCTCGCAGTTCCAGAAGGTTGATGTGAAGGGTGGTCTCCTGAGGAGACCAGGTGCCCTGAGTGGAGAGGTGTTGGAGATGAGCTCCCCACCCTGTTTGGGAGGCATCTGTTGTGAGGGTTGCTTGGGGCAACGAAGGTTGGAAGGGGATCCCCAACAACAGATTTTTGGAGGATGTCCACCACTGGAGAGACCAAAACAGTCGTTTTGAGGTGAGTATTTGGTCTGAGAGCAGTCCTGATGCTTGAGACCACTGGGTGGCCAAGGTCCATTGAGCTGCTCTCATATGAAGACGAGCGTAGGGCACCACGTGTACCGTGGAGGCCATGTGGCCCAGAAGCTGCAGCATTTCTCTGGCTGACAAGTGACTTCTGGACTGAGCCTGGGAGGCCAAGCTTATTAGTCTTTGGCCTCGGACCAGAGGGAGGTAGGCCCTTGCAGTGGTGGAGTCCAATTGGGCCCCTATGAATTCCAGAGACTGAGTAGGGATGAGTTGGGATTTGGGAATGTTTACCACAAGTCCCAGATATTGAAGAATACGCCTTGTGCGGTCCAGAGACATCTGGGCTTCTGACTGAGATGGAACTCGGATGAGCCAGTCGTCCAGATATGGGAAGACAAAGATTCCCATGCCTCTGAGAAATGCGGCTACGACTGCCATGCATTTTGTGAAGACTCTTGGAGCAGAGGCCAGACCGAAGGGTAGTACTCTGTACTGGAAATGTTTTCCCTGGAACAGAAATCTTAGATATTTTCTGTGGGATGGATGGATGAGTATATGAGTGTACGCATCCTTGAGATCTAGAGAACAAAGCCAATCCGGACTCTGAAGGTATGGAAGGAGAAGGCCCAGAGAGAGCATTTTGAATTTCTCCTTGAATAGAAATATGTTCAATTCTCTCAGATCTAGGATAGGTCTGAAGCCCCCTGTCTTCTTTGTTATGAGAAAGTAAGGGGAGTAGAAACCTAACCCCTGTTGTGGAGGAGGAACCTCCTCTATTGCCCCTTGGGCAAGGAGAGAAGAGACTTCCTGACCCAACAGGGTCAGAAGAGATGGGGGAGAACTGAATTGCCTCACCATGGTATGGGGAGGAAGGCTGGAGAAATGAAGTTTGTAGCCCTCCCTGATAATAGAGAGGGTCCATTGCTCTGATGTGATTTGTTCCCATCTGGGAGCAAAATGAGCTAGCCTTCCAGGAATGGTGAGGGGCTCTGGTTGTTCTAGAGCCAGAAACGGCAAGTTCTCTAGAGGCAAGTCAAAATCCCTGAGAGGGTTGAGCCTGCTGGGGTGTAGCAGACACTGCAGGCTTTGACTTTACCTGCTTAGATGGTTGACGCTTAGCCGCAAAGCGAGGCTGAGCAGATTGCTGGCCAGTATTTGTGGGAAATCTGGCCTTCTTATAGTAAGGCCTTTTAAAAGACTTATTTTTGGCAGGGGTAGAAGTAGACTTGGAAAGTCTATCTAGAGTGGCATTTTCTGCATCCATTTGAGCAGCTTTAATCTGCCAGTCTTCCCCAAATAAGTTCTCACCGGTAACAGGGCAGATTCCTGAGGCCATCTACAACCCAGGGTTCTAGGTCAGAAGCCTGGAGCCAAGCGAGACGTCGGGCTGCAATAGCAATTCCCGAAGCTCTGCCTGCAACCTCAAAGGAATCAAAGGCTGCCCTGTTGGAGAACTTGGAGACCTCTGAAAGTTGTGTCACCATAGAAAAGAAGTCCGCCCTTTGATCATCAGGGATAAAGGGGGCAAAATTCTGTATTTTTAGGACAAGTTGTCCAAGAAACATGCCCATATAAAGGCTATAAGAATTGATCCTGGCTATAAGCATACTAGCCTGGAACATCTTTCTTCCAAAAGAGTCTAGGGTCTTACATTCTCGCCCTGGAGGGGTAGAAGAATGCCTTTTAGGACTCTTTATTTTCTTCATGGCAGACCACCACAATAGAGTGGTGAGGCAGCTGCGTTTTCTGGAACCCAGGCGAAGGAGGGACCCGATACATGGTGTCCAACCTACGGGAATGGGGAGACAGTGTTAAAGGAGTCTCCCACAAATCCATCAAGTGTTCTTGAAGGATTTCATGGACAGGCAGAGTGACTGCCTCTTTAGGAGCTTTAAAGTATCCTAAAATATCCAATTTTTTTGATCTGGGTTCTTTTTCAGAAGATGTAGCAATAGAAAGTGCTTTAGCTACATCAACAATGAAATCCTGAAAGGATAAATCCTCTGGAGGAGACATCCTCCTCTTTGGAGAAGAGGGCTCCTCAGGAAGAGTAAGCTCAGCAGAGTCATCAGAGGAATTGAATTCATCAGAAGAATCTGAGTATTCCCTCTGTGCTTCTAATGTACGATACGCGTACCGATCGGTATCAACATCGGGCGTATCGGGCATGGGATCGGTACCGGGCGAAAGCCTGAATCCGGCATGCGGAACCGATCGACGTTTGGAAGTCGATGGTCTCGGTTCCGGTGTGGATACCGGAACCGGGGTCGGTACCGATGAAATCGGTACCGAGGGCGTCGCAGCCTTAATGAATGCCAGAACGGCCTGCTGCATGGTCTGGACAGTACTGCCCATAGATGCCACTACTGCCTGGATGTCGGTACCGGTATGGGCCGGTACCCCAGAGCAGTCCAACAGGTGATCGGTCGAGGCCGTGCCATCGATGTCAACCTGTGACCCCATGATTGCTTTGGAGGCCGGAACCTCCCGCCGGGGTTTTTTGGCCTGGGCAGAATCCTCGAACTCAAAATTGAGAGCCTCTCGATCTTTAGAAAGATATTTGCTTTTAGAGGATTTGCCCACAGAAGTTTTGGTTACCTGAGATCCATCCGGAGAGGAAGACCTGGATGACTGTGATGCTTCTGAAGGAAACAGCACATGGAGCTTGTTGGCCCGGTTCTGCAAACCACGTTTAGACATCTGGGTGCAGGATGGGCAGTCCGGTATGGAGTGGTCAGGTCCCAAACATTTGAGACACCATTCATGGGTGTCTGTGACAGAAATGACAGCACTGCATTTGGTACATTTTTTAAAACCAGGGACTGGCTTCTCCATGAGGAGAATTTGTGTAGGCCTTAAGGCCTAACAACAGGTACCAAGCTGTGCTGAAGAAAATAAAAAAAGTCTTTTTTTTTTTTTTTTTTTTAAAGAAAGAAAGAGAGACCGGCGATACCGGTTTCGGTATGGGGAAGGCAGGTACGCGGTCTAAAGAAAAACAACAAATTTCACAATTTCTTCAGCGGTGACAGGAACACGACCTGCTGGCTCCGCGGAAAAAGAGAAACTGAAGAGAGCTGGTCAGGAAGGCGGGAAGGCAGCGCGCATGTGCAGTGGGAGGCCCCAAAAGCCTTTCATCTGAAAGGCTGGGGAGCTTTCCCGCACAGGCTCCGTCGGTACCGACGTACCCATATGTGAGGACTTATTCCTGCTTGTTCCTGGAGATCTCCTTTACCAATCTTCAGAGTGCTCAAAGTGTCCTTAACAAGATAAGGGCAGGGTGTTGAACCAAAATTTCCCTCCTCCTATGGCATCCGAAAAACCACCTTACTTAAGGGTGACCCTAATGGAGCCTCCCCTGCTGCGCTCCAGTGAGAAATCCATCTACAAGGATGGTTGCTCAGAAGCAAAATCAATCTTTCCTCTCAATTCTTCCTTGTATTCACTCAGATTTTCAGAGCTGAAGAACTTGCATCCACTATCTGCTGGAGACAAAGAATTACTAGACTCCCTCTAGAGGTTCTGGCTGATATAGTATGATGTAGTCATAAACAAGCCTATGGACGTTTTCCTCTGTCTCTGCATCTGCTGGTAGGGGGACACAACCCACTTGTCTGGACTGGTCTAGCAGGATGCAATGGAAGCATCTTGACTAGCAATATTCAGAGTGGAATGTCGAACTGTCCTGGGGTAAAGAATTCACAGTAGTCTCCCTCAACATATCTAACACCACACTTAGAACATTTGCTGGCATTAAATCAGTCAACCAGCTTCTACCGTGCCAATACATATAACTGGTGAAATTTCTGCACAATAAACCCTCGCTTTACATCTCTGCATTTAACCAGCTTAGGGCTCCATGGTCAGAGCAAGGACAACAAAATCAGATTCTTTCCATGGGATTCTAGATTCCCACTAGATTTGCTACAGGACAGCAAGAACCGGGGCATCAGACCTATATCTCTTCTCATTTAATATGTGGCAGGATTCCAATTTCTTGGGAGAACAGCAGGAACCTCTCTCCTCCTGCTCTAGGTCCACGACACTTGTTCTTTTAACAGTGCAGCTCTATGCTGTCCCACACAGTTCAAAGCGCAACCCCAACTCCAGAGAGCAGAGGGAAAGAAAATGACCTTAGGTGCCAAGCTGTCCCTTTCCTCTTACTGCATCCAATACAGAGGGGAGGGAGAATGAAGGGTAAGAAACTCAGTGAGGGAAAAAGGAGACAAATAAGGGGATGAGGCAAGAGTGAAGGGGATCAGAGGAAATGCAGGAAGGAAAAATGAGCAAGCGAGATGGACTGTGCCTAATTGGAAGTGTGTATGAAAAGGCATAGATGACTGGAGGGGCAGAAGAGTGTAAATAAGTGGATCAGAAGGAAGAGGCATGGGAAGAGCGAGTGAGTGAGGAGACTGAAGGGCTGTGGAGTGTGAATGAGAAAAGGAATTGATGTCGGGAAAGGATATGATTGGTCATTCCTCCCTCTCCCCATTTCAATCCATTTCCTCCCCTCCTTTGCAACTCCAGCCATCTTGCCTAAATCACCTCTTTCCCCACGTCCCTTACCATACACTAATCACTAAGATTCCTTCCCATCCTCCCCCAATAAAGGAAAAAATAATAAATTAAGAGGATATAGAAATGTCAGAAAATGATTATTTACAAAACAAAAATGTGTATTATTTAATAGGTAAATACACTGCATAATTGCCAAAATATTTCAGAAATTTTACCACAGAAATTAACTATTTTGGCAGGAGTCTGCTCTGGAGCTGAGGTAGGAAATTAGAGAATGTGAATCATAGTCAAAAGGAATACCATACTTAATCTTTTGGCAATATTTCTGAAATTTTAAGGTTAAGCAGCAAAAGAACATAACAAAAGAAATGCCATACTGGGTCAGACCAAGGTCCATCAAAGCTCAGAACCCTGTTTCCAGCCGTGACCAATCCACGTCACAAGTACCTGGCAGGTTCCCAAAAAGGTACACAGATTCCACAATGCTTATCCCAGGGATATGAAGTGGATTTCCCAGGTCTTCTTTAATAATGGCTTATGTACCTTTCCTCCAGGAAATTGTTCGAACCTTTTTAAACTCAACTACACTAACCACTTTTACTACATCCTCCGGTAACGAATTCCAGAGTTTGATTACTCACTGAGTGATAAAACATTTCCTCTTATTAGTACTAAATGGGCTACAATGTAGCTTCATTGAGTGTCCCTTAGTCTTTCTACTTTTTGAAGGAGTAAACAAATTGACCTACGTTTACCTGTTCCACTCCATTCACTAATTTATAGACTTCTATCATATCTCGCCTCAGCCGTCTCTTTTCCAAGTTGAAGAGCCTTAACTTTTTAAGCCTCTTCTCATAGGGATATCCTTCCACCCCCCCCTTTACAATTTTGGTGGCTCTTCTCTGTATGTTTTCTAATTCTGCTATAACCTTTTTAAGATATGGCAACCCGCAGTTATGGTAGATTGGTAGATCTCCTCCAGGCTCTGAGCAGAGTGAAAAACTATTGCCGGAGAGTAGCCCGTACACATTAACCATCGTCTTATAGAAACCAAGCATATGCAAGGCGGCAGCTGGGTCCTCCAGGACAAGCAGCCCTCGACACAATAGGCCCCAAAATGGAGGCAGACGAAGAGGTGGCGCTTGCAGGAGAACATAAGATAAGAAATACCATACTGGGTCAGACCAAGGTCCATCAAGCCCAGTATCCTGTTTACAATAGTGGCCAACCCAAGTCACAAGCACCTGACAGGTTCCCAAAAAGACACATAGGTTCCACAATGTTCATCTCGGGGCAAGCAGTGGATTTCCCAGGTCCTCTTTAATAATGGTTTATGGACTTTTCCTCCAGGAACTTGTCCAAACCTTCTTTAAACCCTGCTACACTAATAGCTTTTATTTCATCCCCCAATAATGAATTCCAGAGTTTGATTAAGCGTTGAATAAAAAAATATTTTCTTTTTATTAGTCTTAAATGGGTTACATTGAAGCTTCATCGCATGTACACTTTGGAGGAGAGGAGGGACAGGGGAGATATAATTCAGACCTTTAAATACTTAAAGAGAAATGATGAACAAACAAACCTCTTCCAAAGACGGGGAAACTGTAAAACTAGAGGGCATAACATGAAGCTGCGAGGTGGTAAATTGAAGGGCAATGTCAGGAAATATTTTTTCACTGAAAGGGTGGTGGATGCTTGGAATGCCCTCCCAATGGAAGTGGTGGGGGCAAACACGGTGACAGAATTCAAAAAGGCATGGGACAGACACAGTGGATCCCTTTACAGCAACAGGATAAAAACAAAATAAATGGTACCATCTAACTTCTGAACCATGTAACGTCTCAACAAATATATAACGTCTCAACAAATAGGGGTGTCCTACCTGGAGTGGTGGGTTTACCCCTAAACAAAGACATGGGGAGGGGTGGCCTGAACAGAGCGACAGGTGCACCTACTCTTGCCATCTTGCTGGGCAGACTAGATGGACCATGCTGGTCTTTATCTGCCATCATTTACTATGCTACTATGTCCTCTAGTCTAACTATTTTTTGATGGTGAAAGCAATCGATCTATGTTTACCCGTTCCACTCCATTCATTAAGTTATAGACCTGTATCATATCCCCCCCCCCCCCCCTCAGCCGTCTCTTTTTCAAATTGAAGAGCCCCAACCTTTTAAGCCTCTCCTCAAAGGGGTATCCTTCCATCCCCTTTACTATTTTGGTGGCTCTTCTCTGTACCTTTTCTAATTCTGCTATATCCTATATTCAAGGTGTGGTCACACCATGGAATGATACAGAGGCATTATAATATCCTTGGTTTTATTCTCTCTTCCTTTCCTTATGATTCCTAGCATTCTATGTATTTGTTTTCTTGACCACCACTGCACTCTGGGTGAAGGGTTTCAATATATTATCCACGACACCTAAATTCTTTTCCTGGGTAGTGGTTCCTAATGTGGAACATTGCATCATGTAACTGTAGTTTGGGTTGTTCTTTCCTAGGTGCTTAACATTTCACTTGTGCACGTTAAATTACATCTGCCATTTGGACGTCCAGTCTTCCAATTTATCAAGGTCCTCTTACAATTTTTCACAATCCTCTTGTGTTTTTTGAATAATTTTCTGTCATCTGCAAATCTGATCACATCACTTGTTATTTCTATTTACAGGTCATTTATGAATATGTTAAAAAGCAGCGGGCCCAACACAGATCCGCTATTCACCTTCCTCCATTGAGAAAACTGCCCATTTAGCCCTACTCTCTGCTTTCTATCTTTTAATCAGTTCCTGATCTACAATAGTACACTGCCTTCAATCCCATGACTTTTTAATTTCGCCAAGTCTCTGATGAGGGAAATCCAGATACACTATATCAACTGACTCACTTTTGTCTACCCGTTTAGTCACACCTGTCTGCCCTGTACAGATGCATGCTGCCTATCGGTGTCTACTCCTTCAAATGAATATTAGAAGCATATACCTGATAAGAATTCTACACACAACAATTTTAAATTTTGCACATTGTGATCTTTTGTTCTGTATTGTATTTTAAAATTAAGTGTCACTCAAAAACAATATGCATTGTTATTTTGACAAAGCATTGAGAATTTTGCACAATTAAGACCTTATGACAAAGAATATTGAATTCTGTGTGCAGAATTTCAGTAGAAGCCCCATGATGCCAGACTTGCTTCTGCTGCTGACTACAGTTAAATATATGGATAATATATCACAGAAGTATTTCCTTTTCTTGCTATGGAAATAGCTGCACCAAATCTAAATGACACAGCATTGTCTTTTTAAACCAGACTGCATGGGATGATTGGAGGGGAGGGCCCACAATGTCTCCAAAACGGTTTTGTGCATACCATAACAGTAATGAGCCTCACTCCTAAGCTCTGTGTGTGCGCGCACATATATAGATATAACTAGACTCACACTCATAAGAGTACTTCAAATCCAGCCAACTAGCTGAAGCTTTCTTTTAAGAGCATGGGGAAAATTATATAGTTGACTGACTGCACGAGAAAAATATAACTTAGCATTGCAAACACGATGCTTGCAATGCACTCTACATATCCCACTTTGAGATACTGAGCATTTTGTTTTTTGTCTAATCATGATGTACAATGCATAAGCCTGCCTTCACATAAAGCACAGTTACTTACCTGTAACAGGTGATCTCTGGGAACAGCAGGAATAAGTCTTCACATATGGGTACGTCGGTACCGACGGAGCCTGCGCGGGAACGCTCCCCAGCTTCCCAAAAAGGAAAGCTTTTGGGAGCATTCAACAGCGCCTGCGCACTGCCTTCCCGCCTTTCCTAACCAGCTCTCCTCAGTTCGAGTTTAAAGCTGAGACAATAGAGAGAGAGAGGAAAGGAAAGATAGAGAAGAGGTACAACTCCTAGGGGAGGTGGGAGGGTTGTGAAGACTTATTCCTGCTGTTCCCAGAGATCACCTGTTACAGGTAAGTAACTGTGCTATCTCCAGGAACAAGCAGGAATGAGTCTTCACATATGGGGACTCCCTAGCTGAGATGCCTGGGAGATCCCCAAGGATATGAGACCCTGGGAAGTGTTCTCCGTCCTCCTATGGATCTCAGGCATCCATCCAGGGAAGGAGGGTAGGAGCTATTTAAGAATGGAACAGGTGTTTGAGGACAGCCTGACCAAACAAGGCATCCCGGCGGGAGTCCTTGTCCAAGCAGTAATGGGCTTTGAAGGTATGAACCGAGGCCCAGGTGGCTGCTCGACAGATCTGGTCGATGGACACAGAATTTAGATGAACCACAGAGGTGGCCATGGCCCTCACATTATGAGCCGTGACATGGCTCTCCAGAGAAAGGTTCTTACTCTGGTAGGCGAAAGAAATACACTGAGCAATCCAATTGGACAGTGTTCTCTTAGAGACTGGAAGTCCCAAATGAGAAGGATCAAAAGCAACAAAAAGCTGGGAAGACTTTCAATGTTGCTGTGTCCTTTGTAAGTAAAAAGCAAGAGCTCTTTTACAATCCAGAGTATGAAGATTCTTCTCTGCACTGGATGCATGAGGAGCTGGAAAAAAGACAGGTAAATATACCTCTTGATTAAGATGAAAAGGTGAGACCACTTTAGGCATAAAGTGTGGATTTGTCCTAAGGACTACCTTATCATGATGGAACCTTGTATAAGGTGGATTAGCCACTAAGGCCTGCAGTTCACTGATGCGGCGAGCAGAAGTGACGGCAATGAGGAAAATAACCTTCCAGGAAAGAAATTTCAAGGAGGTAGTGGCTAAGGGTTCAAAAGGTGGCTTCATAAGCTGACCAAGAACCAAATTTAAGTCCCATGCCACTGGAGGAGGCCTAATGGGAGGTTTAGTTAAAGTTAGGCCTCTCATGAATCTTGCAATGAGAGGATGAGAGGAGATAGGTTGTCCATTGATGGGCTTAAGAGACGCTGCAATAGCACTCAAATGGACTCTTACTGAATTTGTCTTAAGTCCTGCATTGGAAAGATGCAGGAGATAGTCTAACAGAGAATTTAAAGGTAGTGCTAGAGGGTCAAGACCCTTTTCAGCACACCAAATGGAAAATCTTTTCCACTTAAAAGCATAGGAACGCCTGGTGGAAGGTTTTCTGGAAGCATGGAGGATATCCTTCACTTGCTGAGAAAGATTCAAGCCTTGAAGGTCTAGGCCTTCAGTAACCAAGCTCTGAGGTGAAGGGACTTGGGGTTTGGGTGCCACAAAGTCCCTTCCTCCTGGGACAGAAAGTCTGGAGCAGCTCCCAAGTCCAGGGAGGGGGCTTGGGAGAGATGCAGAAGTAGAGGGTACCACACTTGGCGTGGCCAGCGTGGAGCTATGAGGATCATAGATCCTTGATCCCTCTGGAGTTTGAACAGAGTCTTGTGAATCAAGGGAATGGGTGGAAAGGCATACAGGAAGTCCTGACCCCAATGAAGGAGGAAGGCATCCTTGGCCTGAACTCCCTGACACGGAATTCTGGAACAGAACCGGGGAAGTTTGGCATTCCACGGACTTGCAAAGAGGTCTATATCCGGGGTTCCCCATTCTTGGAAGATTCTGAGTACCTGATCCATGTGCAGGGACCATTCGTGTGGAAGCAGAACTCGACTGAGTCTGTCTGCCCAAGAGTTTTGGATTCCTGGGGAGGTATACTGCCAGGAGATGGATTTGATGCTCTCTGGCGAAGGCCCATAATCTTAAAGCTTCGTTGCAAAGTGACAGAGAGCCAGTTCCTCCTTGCTTGTTTATGTTGATAGTTGATACTCCTGTTATATGTAATACCAAACAGCCTGTTGTTCTGGTTCCTTTCTGTTATTTGTAAACCGCGCTGATGTCAAAGAGTGCGGTATATAAGAAGTTGAAATAAATAATAATAAATAAATAAATAAATAAATAAAATAATAATAAATAAATAAATAAATATGTAAAACATGGCTACTTGATTGTCCGTATGAATGAGGACTGTCTTGTAGCTGAGGAGGGTATCAAAGACCTTGAGAGCTAGAAAAACTGCTCGAAGTTCCAAGTGGTTGATATGAAGAGAGGTCTCCTGTGGGGACCAAGTGCCTTGAGTGGAGAGGTCTTGTAGATGAGCTCCCCAACCTGTTTGGGAGGCATCTGTTGTGAGGGTTGCTTGGGGCAACAACTGTTGGAAGGGGGACCCCAGCAACAGATTTTGAGTGGACATCCACCATTGGAGAGACCAAAAGAGACGTTTGGAGGTTGCTATTTGGTCTGAGAGAGCTCCTGAAGCTTGAGTCCACTGGGTGGACAAAGTCCATTGAGCTGCTCTCATGTGTAGGCGATCAAACAGAAATATCCCCTCTTCAGTGATAAAATACTAGTCAGAATAATAGAATCACCAAACCACTGCCCCAGAATATATCTCACAGTGAAAACAATTTTTTGTCGGATATCACCGCAGCAAAGCATAAATTTAAAACAATGCCCCCAGGCGGTTCAATCCATTTTATTAACCAACTAAGGTATTATTTCATAAAAAGACTTAGCTCAGTCCAGTAGTATTTGTTGAAATCTTTGCACGACGTGCACGTTTTGGGAAATTAATTCCCTGTATCAAGTGCTCTTCAGCCCGTAGCTTAACCAACCGTCAAAAAACACCGGGTCCAAACCCAGCTGATTCTTAAAGGGCAAAGGACACTAACATTGGCTAAAAAGCCTGTCAAGCCGATCCTAAACCACCAATGAAAACACACAGAGCCGCCCCACCAATCAGGGGAAGCCCTGGGTCACAGAGGTGGGAATCACATTACACTATGCCATTCAACTTCCTTATTCAAGCACTCTGAAACTTCAAACTTGTGAACAGCGATGGATCTTTGAGCTTTGGACAGTGATGCCCTTAGGCTTGAATAAGGAAGTTGAATGGCATAGTGTAATGTGATTCCCACCTCTGTGACCCAGGGCTTCCCCTGATTGGTGGGGCGGCTCTGTGTGTTCTCATGTGTAGGCGAGCATAGGGTACCACATGCACTGTGGAAGCCATGTGGCCTAGCAGTTGTAGCATCTCCCGGGCAGTTAAGTGGTTCTTTGACTGAATCTGGGAGGCTAACTGCACTAGACATTGGCAACGGGCCTGAGGAAGGAAGGCCCTCGCAGTGGTGGTATCCAACCAGGCCCCTATGAATTCCAGGGACTGAGTAGGGGTGAGCTGGGACTTTGGGAGGTTTACCACAAGTCCCAGATACTGCAGAATGCGCCTTGTCCGGTCCAGGGAAATCTGGGCCTCTGACTGAGATGGAGCTCGGATGAGCCAGTCGTCCAGGTATGGGAAGACAAATATTCCCAGAGTGCGTAGAAATGCAGCAACTATTGCCATGCATTTGGTGAACACTCTCGGAGCAGAGGCCAGACCAAAAGGAAGCACTCTGTATTGGTAATGTTTTTCTTGGAAAAGAAAACATAGGAATCTTCTGTGAGATGGATGGATGAGGACATGTGTGTACGCATCCTTGAGATCTAGAGAACAAAGCCAATCCTGACTTTGAAGGTATGGAAGGAGAGTGCCCAGAGAAAGCATCTTGAACTTCTCCTTGCATAGAAATTTGTTCAATTCTCTGAGATCTAAGATGGGTCTGTATCCCCCTGTCTTCTTGGGAATGAGAAAATAGGGGGAGTAGAACCCTGACCCTTGTTGAAGAAGAGGAACTTCTTCTATCGCCCCTTGGGCAAGAAGGGTAGTCACCTCCTGACCTAGAAGGTCGAGAAGAGATGTGGGAGAATTGAGGTGTATCACCATGGTGTGGGGAGGAAGGTCTGAGAAATGAAGTTTGTAGCCCTCTCTTATGATGGAGAGGGTCCACTGCTCTGATGTGATTTGCTCCCATCTGGGAGCAAAATGAGCTAACCTTCCTGGAATGGTGAGAGGTTCTGGCTGTTGTAGAGCCAGAAAGGCTAAGTTCTCTAGCATCAAGTCAAAAACCATGAGGGGGTTGGGACTGCTGAGTTGCAGCAGCCCCTGTAGGCTTAGGCCTGGCCTGCTTAGGTTGCTGACGCTTAGTGGCAAAACCACCTGTAGAAGATTGTTGGCCAGAAGTAGAAGGAAATCTGCCCTTTTTGAAAGTCTTTTTCTTGGCAGGAATGGAGGTTGACTTTGAAAGTCTATCCAGAGCAGAGTTTTCTGCATCCATTTGAGTGGCTTTTATTTGCCACTCTTTGCCAAATAGATTTTCACCTGTACAGGGCAGATTTCCTAAGCCATCTTGAACCCAGGGTTCTAAATCAGAAGCCTGGAGCCAAGCAATCCTGCGAGCAGCTATGGCAATGCCTGAGGCTCTGCTGGCACCTTCAAAGGAGTCAAAAGCTGCCCTGTTGGAAAACTTTGAAATGTCTTGAGTATGCTTAAGCCAAATAAGGAATTCGTCCCTTTTATCTTCTGGAAGAAAAGGGAGGAAGTTATGCAGTTTTTGTGCAACTTCTTTTAGAAACATACCCATGTAAAGGCTATATGAGTTGATTCTGGCAATAAGCATACTGGCTTGGAAGATTTTCCTACCAAAAGCATCCAAGGTCCTGCATTCTCTTCCTGGAGGAGCAGAAGAGTGTCTCTCTTTGTACTCTTTATCCTCTTCATAGCTGACTGCACCACAATGGAATGGTGAGGAAGCTGAGTTTTCTGAAATCCAGGACAAGGAGGGACACGATACATAGTGTCCAATCTGCGAGAATGAGGAGAGAGAGTGAGAGGAGTCTCCCATAAATCAATCATGTGTTCATAAAGAATCTCATGAATTGGTAAGGAGCCTTAGAGTATCCTAAAATATCTAATTTTTTTGCTCTAGGCTCTGATTCCTAGGTTACTGAAATAGAAAGTCCTTTAGCTACTTCTCTTATGAAGTCTTGAAAGGACAAGTCCTCTGGAGGAGACATTCTTCTTTTTGGAGAAGAAGGCTCTTCAGGAAGGGCTATGGATACTTCACGAGACTCATCTGATGAATCAGAATCACCAGAGGAATCGAAGTATCGCCTGTCAGGGTGCTCTTCTAACGCTCGATACGCGTATCGAGCGGTATCGACATCGGGCGTCCTCGGTACCGGATCGGTACCGAGAAGTAGCCCTGGACAAGGAACCGAAGCAGCCAGTATCCTGGTCGATGTCGATGCAGTCGGTACCGGTATCGGCACTGGTGCCGGTACCAGAGCCGATACCGACAACGAAGTTTGTTGTGGTACCATCAGTGTCGCAGCTTGAATGAAGGCCGCGATAGCCCGCTGCATGGACAGAACATTCTGATCCATCGACGCCATGAATGCCTGGAAATCGGTACTGGGAGATTGCGCCGGTACCCCAGAACATTCTAACAGGTGATCGGTCGAGGCCGTGCCATCGATGTCAACCTGTACCCCATAGGAGGAGCTTTGGAAGCCGGAGCTTCCCGCCGGGGTTGTTTTGCTGGTGCAGGATCCTCGAGGGCAAGCCCAGAGGCATCTCGATGCTTAGAAGGAGATCTACCCTTCAAGGACCTGCTAGGTTTATGTTTGGTTACCTGAGATCCATCAGGAGAAGAAGACCTGGAAGATGTCGATGCTACCGACCCTGCATCAGCGGGAAACAGCACATGGAGCTTAGCTGCTCGGTTCTGTAAACCCCGTTTAGACATTAGAGAGCAGGACGGACAATCCAGAATGGAGTGTTCAGGACCCAAACATTTAAGACACCACTCATGGGTATCTGTAACAGAAATAGTACCGCTACACTTAGTGCATTTTTTGAACCCGGAGGCTGGTTTTTCCATGAGGGAAATTTTCTTGTGGGCCCTGAGGCCCAAGAAGAAAAATACACTAAGTGAGGAAAGTATAGATATTTTTTTTTTTAAAGAAAGAAAGAAAGAAAAAAGACCGGCGGTACCGGTCCGGAGTCGGGGAAGGCAGACACGCGACCAAAGAAATAAAATAAAATAAAGAACTTCTTCAGTGGTGACAGGGCTCGACCTGCTGGCTCCGCGGCAAAGAAGAACTGAGGAGAGCTGGTTAGGAAAGGCGGGAAGGCAGCGCGCAGGCACTGTGGGATGCTCCCAAAAGCTTTCCTTTATGGGAAGCTGGGGAGCGTTCCCGCGCAGGCTCCGTCGGTACCGACGTACCCATATGTGAAGACTCATTCCTGCTTGTTCCTGGAGATAAACTTACAGGAAAGCTCACATACTGATCAATAATTTTCAAGGAAAAAATGTTTGGAGCCACTAAAATTCTAACTTAAATAATGCATACAAGTTGTTAAGGCATTAGTTAGGTTTCTGAATATTTACCCTCGTAGGAGAGGCTGGCTCCTCCGTGGTGCGTTTTTGTGGTTCTGCTTCCACATCCTGACGCTTGTTCTTCATTCTTTCACGAAGATCGCCAGTAGGTCTGTCTGGTGACCTAAGCAACACAAACACAAAAGATCCCACTGTAACACAGTTTTTCCTTACTTTTAACATACTTTCACTCACTGCCCTGTGGCTTAGCACTGTTTGAGTGATTCAGCTGAGGAGTGGGGGTTGCTGTTGAATGTGGAACTTCAGCGATGCCCTGGCTGGTATACAGGAGTTACCGAAGAGTACAGGCTTGGAGGTGGCTTTCCTTACAGGCCCTGGAACAGCAATGGCAACTGATGAGGAAGCAACTCATTTACCATCCAGCCAGAAATACGATGTTACAGTAGAAGCAGTGTGCTTGTATGTCCAATAATAATAATTTGCATTTCTATAGAATTTTTTATCCAAACAGGATCCCAACATCTTTTGCAATTCAACCATCTAAAAAAAATACACATTCACCTCCAGGTGGATGGTCAGGTTATCAACTAATGTGTACTATATGCATAACAGTTCAAAAAGGAAAAATGAACACAAACTATTATTGAGCATTATAGTCGTTTTCACCAGTGGTGGAAGTAAAAGAGATTATTTAATCTGAGGAGTATGAAATTTAGCTGGACTCCTGGGCATTGTGCTAGTGACATGCCAAACAACACATGCCTTACACATGGTACATGCTCTAATTAATCAAGAAAGTGAGGTAAAATGACATAAGTCCACACATATTGATACTCAAAGTCACAATGCCTTTGGACCTTAGTTTTGTACTAAACCACATACCTCAAGATATTCAGAAGGTTTTGTTTCCAAAGCTAATTTTATAACAGCAATGATGAGTTTACCCTGCATTAGCGGCAAGATGTGCCTTCATAAGTAACACACTGTGGCTAGGTCACATACACCATAATAGTTGGCTTTCCAAGAAATTAATGGATACTTGCACTATTGTTCTTCGAGCTATCAACAAACTTCACTCGCCGCAACATGGGCGATTGCCATAAGGTTCAGCATGGTTGCTAGCAACTCTAAATATACTAAAGTCAAGTAACATGTCTGGCAAAACCTAGCTATCAATGAATTTTAAAAAAATTACTTTGGAACACATGTTCAGTATACAAATGGTTGAGAAAAGGGACGCCACATTGCTGAGACAATTTTTCAGTTCAAAGAAAAGTAACTTCTTTCCTATGATAAGCACACTCCACAATGGTTATGAATGGCCTTCTAAAAATACACGTTATTACAGATGCTTAATTAACTCCTACATTTCTACTGAGCCCAAAACAGCTCATTTAGTGTCAGCTCTGTGCTTTACAACATGTGATGGTTGAAGAGGTGTGGAAACAGAGCAACGTAAACACTGCTGTTATTACTTGTGTGGGATAGTTTTTTTTAAATTTCAGCTTTATATGACCGATCAACATAAATAAACCAAGGTCAAAAATAAAATGTTGAAACTAAAACAATTATGTAAACAGAAATGTGAAGGGAGTCATCTGGTAGTGACTGTTTCATCATCAGCAACATTCCTCAAAATCATTCTGACCCAGCTTCTCACATGGAAAGGACATGAGAAGGTGCAAATATCAATAGGAATCATTACTGCAAACTACAGCTGTTTTTATAGAACTGAAATTAATGCTCTACTTGTTTAGTATTATTCTCTACTTTCAGTTTTCTGTTTACTGGTGTGTCACTTTTTTATAAGCATTTTGTTTAGTTTTGGTTCTACTTACCTCTGTTTATGACACAAATATGAGGACTGTGGGCATTATCGAGAGACATTAAGCAAGACAATATCATTTTAGGGCCAACAGACACAAAGGGTTTCTGCAGTACTGTTGAACGTAGCATGACCGGCACCTGAGGATGATGCTACTGAAGCAAGCTGCAGTGGGTAGGAGTACGGAGTGGCAGAGGGAAGAAACCACATCATACACACATATATTTAAAGGTGTATTTTTATTTGCATTTAATAATACCCATTATAAAAGTTTGGTGGACTCAAGATGCTGGTGTCCAGGGACAGACTCAAAGTTTGTTTTCTTACAGAGAAGGACTTGGATTGTTCATGACACTGAGTTTCTGAGGTCACCAGGGACTATTCCTTGATCTCAGTGCAAATCTCATAACACTGGTTTGATTGGAATAGTACAATTTTATATTGACTGGAGGACTACTGGGACCACTATTTTTCATGTACAAATTACCACATCACTGGACACCATCTCACAACCATAAAGTGCAATCTAGCAATCATACAATGGGAATAAGTACACCTTGGTCTGTCATTTGGACATTTTATACATTTTCCTTTAAAGCACAGTTACTTACCTGTAACAGGTGATCTCTGGGAACAGCAGGAATTAGTCCTCACTTATGGGTACGTCGGAACCGACGGAGCCTGCGCGGGAAAGCTCCCCAGCTTCCCAGGAAGGAAGCTTTTGGGGCCTCCCACTGCACATGCGCGCTGCCTTCCCGCCTTCCTGACCAGCTCTCCTCAGTTTGAGTTTATAGCTGAGACAATAGAGAGAGGAAAGGAAGATAGATAGAAGATACAACTCCTAGGGGAGGTGGGTGGGTTGTGAGGACTAATTCCTGCTGTTCCCAGAGATCACCTGTTACAGGTAAGTAACTGTGCTATCTCCAGGAACAAGCAGGAATAAGTCCTCACTTATGGGGACGCCCTAGCTAAGATGCCTGGGAGATCCCCTTCCAAGGGTTCGCCATCTTCGTATGGATCTCAGGCATCCATCCTGGGAAGGTGGGCAGGAGTTGTTCAAGTATGGAACAGGCGTTTGAGGACAGCCTGACCAAACAAGGCATCCCGGCGGGAGTCCTTGTCCAAGCAGTAATGGGCTGTGAAGGTATGAACCGAGGCCCATGTGGCGGCTCGACAGATCTGATCTATGGATACAGAGTGAAGATGAGCCATAGAAGTGGCCATGGCTCTCACATTGTGAGCTGTGACATGGCCTTCCAGAGAAATATTTTTACTCTGGTAAGCAAAGGAAATACACTGAGCAATCCAATTGGAAAGTGTACGTTTGGAGACTGGAAGTCCCAAATGAGAAGGATCAAAAGCCACGAAAAGCTGGGAAGACTTTCGATGTGGCTGAGTCCTGTTGAGGTAAAAGGCAAGAGCTCTTTTACAATCTAAAGTATGAAGGTTCCTCTCTGCACTGGATGCATGAGGAGCTGGAAAAAAGACAGGTAGATATACCTCTTGATTAAGATGAAAAGGCGAGACCACTTTGGGCATAAAGTGGGGATTCGTCCTAAGGACCACCTTATCATGATGAAACCTGGTATAAGGTGGATGAGCCACTAAGGCCTGTAGTTCACTGATGCGGCGAGCCGAAGTGACTGCAATAAGGAAAAGGATCTTCCAGGAAAGAAATTTCAAGGAGGTAGAAACCAACGGTTCAAAAGGTGGCTTCATAAGCTGACCCAGAACTAGGTTCAAGTCCCATGCTACCGGAGGAGGTCGGATGGGAGGCTTAGTTAGAGTCAGGCCTCTCATGAACCTTGCAACAAGCGGATGAGAGGAGACAGGTTGTCCATTTATAGGTTTTAAGGATGCTGCAATAGCACTCAAATGGACTCTTACTGAATTCGTCTTAAGGCCTGCATTAGAAAGATGCAGGAGATAGTCTAGTAGAGAATTCAAAGGAAGTGCTAGAGGGTCAAGACCCTGTTGAGCACACCAAATGGAAAAGCGTTTCCATTTGAAAGCATAGGAACGCATCATGGAGGGTTTCCTAGAGGCATGAAGGATATCTTTCACTGGTTGAGAAAGATTGAAGTCATGAAGGCTTAGGCCTTCAGTAACCAAGCTCGGAGGTGTAGAGACTTGGGGTTTGGGTGCCACAAAGTCCCCTCTTCCTGAGACAGAAGGTCTGGCGCAGCTCCCAGGTCCAGAGAGGGTCCATGGGAGAGATGCAGAAGTAGAGGGAACCACACTTGGCGTGGCCAGCGTGGAGCTATGAGGATCATCGATCCGTGATCTCTCTGGAGTTTGAACAGAGTCTTGGGAATCAAAGGAATGGGTGGAAAGGCATATAGGAATTCCTGACCCCAATGCAGGAGAAAGGCGTCGTTGGCCTGAGCCCCCCCGACACGGATTCCTGGAACAGAACCGGGGAAGTTTGGCATTCCACGGACTTGCAAAGAGGTCTATGTCCGGGGTTCCCCATTCCTGAAAGATTCTGCGTATCTGGTCCATATGTAGGGACCATTCGTGTGGAAGCAGAACTCGACTGAGTCTGTCTGCCCGAGAGTTTTGAACCCCTGGAAGATAGACTGCCAGAAGATGAATTTGATGCTCTCTGGCGAAGGCCCATAATCTGAGAGCTTCGTTGCAAAGCGACAGAGAGCCTGTCCCTCCTTGTTTGTTTATGTAGAACATGGCTACCTGATTGTCTGTCTGGACTAGGACGGTCAGGTTGACTAGGAGGGTATGGAAGACTTTGAGGGCAAAGAAGATTGCTCGCAGTTCCAGGAGGTTGATGTGAAGGGTGGTCTCTTGGGGAGACCAAGTACCCTGAGTGGAGAGGTGTTGAAGATGGGCTCCCCACCCTGTTTGGGAGGCATCTGTTGTGAGGGTTGCTTGGGGCAACAAAGGTTGGAAGGGGGTCCCCAACAACAGATTCTTGGTGGACGTCCACCATTGGAGGGACCAAAACAGACGCTTTGAGGTGAGTATTTGGTCGGAGAGCGCTCCTGATGCTTGAGTCCACTGGGTGGCCAAGGTCCATTGAGCTGCTCTCATATGAAGACGAGCGTAGGGCACCACGTGTACCGTGGAGGCCATGTGGCCCAGAAGTCGTAGCATTTCTCTGGCTGTCAAGTGACTGCTGGATTGAGCTTGGGAGGCCAAGCACATCAGACGTTGGCCCCGGACTTGAGGTAGGTAGGCCCTTGCAGTGGCGGTGTCCAACTGGGCCCCTATGAATTCCAGAGACTGAGTAGGGGTAAGTTGAGACTTGGGAAGGTTTACCACCAGTCCCAGATACTGCAGAATGTGCCTGGTGCGGTCCAGGGAAATCTGGGCCTGTGACTGAGATGGAGCTCGGATGAGCCTGTCGTCCAGATATGGAAATACAAAAATTCCCAGACCTCTTATTTATTTATTTATTTATTTATTTATTTTATTTAACATTTCTTATATACCGCGCTATTTGTCATCAGCGCGGTTTACATCAAAACAATAGAACACTTGACCAGATACATTGGCCGTCGTTTACATAAAACGGGGGGTTAACATGGAGGAGAACTTGGGGAACTATTTACATTCAAGTTTATAGCAAACTTAGGAAACTATGTACAAATCGATTGTATTACATATTAGGTATGATTACAGTGTTTTACATCATGTAGCGGCTGTATGATATAGTGGGGGTGTGTGGGAGGTAATGGGGTATCGGGATGGCTATAATGTAAGAGAAAAAGGTGGTGTTTGAGGGCTTTTCTAATTTGAATAAGGTCTCTAATAGCTCTAATGTGTGGGGGGAGTTTGTTCCAGCATACGGGGGCATAGTTCCTGAAAGCCCTATTGGTGGTGATCTGGTTGAGTTTTGTGGATTCAATTGGTATAAGTAGCATGTTGGCAGCCTGGGATCTCCTGGATCTGTTGTCTGGAGAACGCGTTATGAGGTCGGAAATGGATGGGGGAGCTATCATGTTGAAGGCCTTGAAGGTAATGAGGAGGGTTTTGTACAGGATTCTACTGCTTATGGGAAGCCAGTGTAGTTCCTTTAGAATGGGGGAGATGTGGTCGACCCTTGAGGTTCCGTAGAGCACACGGGCTGCCGCATTCATGGCTAGCTGTAATGGTTTGAGGGAGCTCTTTGGAAGGCCATGTAGAACTATGTTGGCATAGTCGAAGTGCGGTGTGACTAGTGCCTGGAAGATGGTGCGGAAATCCGCGGATTCCATCATGGGCCTAAGATGCCGTAGGGTTTTTATCTTGAAATAGATGGTCTTGACAGTGCGTTTGATATGTTCCTTGAAGTTGAGTTGTTGATCAAGAATTACCCCGAGATATCGTATGTTGGATTTGATTGGAAGTTCCGCGTCTCTGACTTTGAGTGTTGGTGGCGGAGAGAAGGCTTTATTCCTTGTGATCATTAGTACTTCCGTTTTTTTGAAGTTTATCCGGAGGTTCTGAGTGAGTAGCCAGTCAGTTATTGTGTTGAAGCAGTCAACTAGCACTGTATAGTCGGGACAATTGATGACAATGGGTGTGAATAGCAGGACATCATCGGCATACATAAGACACGATATGCCAAATGAACGGGCAATGTCACAGATTGGTTGCATATAGATGTTAAAGAGCAACGCGGAGAGGGAGGATCCTTGGGGTACACCTTGGTGCTGTTGGAAAGGTTCGGAGGTGGTGCTTTGAATCCGGACTTGTTGACATCTGCCTTCGAGGTAGGATTTACACCAGTCCCACGCTTGATCTCGGATTCCCTTCTCATGTAGCCTGGTGAGAAGCTGCAGGTGGTCTACGGAGTCAAACGCTGCTGATATATCAAGGAAGATTAGTGCGAAGCCATTCTTTATACTGTCAATTCCATTGATCAGTGAACTGGTTAATGTTGTCAGTAGGGTTTCGATACCGTGTGCTTCTCTGAATCCATGTTGAGAGGGATCCAGTGGTGAGGAGGAGTCAACATGCTGCTGGATCTGTCTAAGGGTTATTCTCTCTAGGATCTTAGCCAGAAAAGGGATACTGGAGATTGGTCTGTAAGATTCCTCTTTCTTTGGGTCTCTTAGAAATGCAGCCACCACTGCCATGCATTTGGTGAACACTCTTGGAGCAGAGGTCAGACCGAAGGGAAGTACTCTGTACTGGAAATGTTGTCCCTGAAACAGAAATCTTAGATATTTTCTGTGGGATGGGTGGATGAGTATATGTGTGTACGCATCCTTGAGATCTAGAGAACAAAGCCAATCCTGACTCTGAAGGTATGGAAGGAGAATGCCTAGAGAAAGCATTTTGAATTTCTCCTTGTACAGAAATTTGTTCAATTCTCTCAGATCTAGGATAGGTCTGAATCCCCCTGTCTTCTTTGGTATGAGAAAATAAGGGGAGTAGAATCCTGTCCCTTGTTGAAGAAGAGGAACCTCTTCTATTGCCCCTTGGGCAAGGAGAGAAGAGATTTCCTGACCCAACAGGTCCAGGAGAGATGGGGGAGAATTGAAGTGCCTCACCATGGTATGTGGAGAAAGGTTGGAAAAATGAAGTTTGTAGCCCTCTCTGATGATAGAGAGCGTCCAGTGCTCTGATGTAATTTGCCCCCATCTGGGAGCAAAGTGAGCTAACCTTCCGGGAATGGTGAGGGGCTCTGGTTGTTCTAGAGCCAGAAATGTTAAGTTCTCTAGGGGCAAGTCAAAACCCCTGAGGGGGTTGAGCCTGCTGAGGAGTGGTAGACGCTGCAGGCTTTGACCTTGCCTGTTTAGGTTGCTGACGTTTAGCAGCAAAGCGAGGCTGAATAGATTGTTGGCCAGTATTTGTGGAAAATCTGGCCTTCTTGTAGTAAGGCCTCTTGAAAGACTTTTTCTTGGCAGGAGTAGAGGTAGACTTAGAAAGTCTATCCAATGTAGCATTTTCTGCGTCCATTTGAGTGGCTTTAGTTTGCCAGTCTTTACCAAATAAGTTCTCACCTGTACAGGGCAGATTCCGTAAGCCATCCAGGACCCAGGGTTCTAGGTCAGAGGCCTGGAGCCAAGCAAGTCGTCGGGCTGCAATGGCAATGGCCGAAGCTCTACCGGCACCTTCAAAGGAATCAAAGGCTGCTCTGTTGGAGAACTTAGAAACATCTAGAAGCTGTTTCACTATAGAAATGAACTCCTCCTTTCTATCCTCCGGGATAAAGGGGGCAAAATGCCGTACCTTTAGGGCAGGTTCCCTGAGAAACATGCCCATATACAGACTTTAAGAATTAATCCTGGCTATAAGCATACTAGCCTGGAAAATTTTCCTGCCAAAAGAGTCTAGGGTCTTACATTCTCGCCCTGGAGGGGTAGAAGAGTGCCTTTTGGTGCTCTTAATCTTTTTCAGCGCAGACTTCACCACAATGGAATGGTGAGGCAGCTGAGTCTTTTGAAACCCAGGAGGAGGGGGGACCCGGTACATGGTGTCCAACCTACGAGAGTAAGGAGACAACGTTAGAGGAGCCTCCCATAAGTTCATCAAGTGTTCTTGAAGGATTTCATGGATAGGCAGGGTGACTGCCTCTTTAGGAACCTTAGGGTATCCTAAAATATCCAATTTCTTTGACCTAGGTTCTTTTTCAGAGGATGTGGTAATAGAAAGTCCTTTAGCTAGCTCTATAATGAAGTCTTGAAAGGACAAATCCTCTGGTGGAGACATTCTCCTCTTTGGGGAAGAAGGGTCTTCATGAAGAACTAGAGACAGCTCATCAGAGTCCTCAGAGGAGTCAAAATCCTCAGAAGAATCAGAGTATTCTCTATTTGCTTCCAACGCACAATACGCATACCGATCGGTATCGACATCGGGCGTACCGGGTATGGGATCGGTATCGGGTGAAAACCCGGATCCGGCATGCGGAACCGATCTGCGTTTGGAAGTCGATGGTCTCGGTTCCGGTATGGGAGACGATACCGGAACCGGACCCGGTACCGCTGAACGCGGTACCGAGGGCGTCGCAGCTTTAATAAAAGCCAGCATGGCCTGCTGCATGGTCTGAACAGTATTGCTCATAGACGCCACTGCTGCCTGGATGTCGGTACCGGTATGGGCCGGTACCCCAGAGCAGTCTAACAGGTGATCAGTCGAGGCCGTGCCATCGATGTCAACCTGTAACCCCATAGATGGTGCTTTGGAAGCCAGAGCTTCCCGCCGGGGTTGTTTGGCTGGGGCAGGATCCTCAGATTCAAAAGTGAGAGCCTCTCGATGCTTTGAAGGAGATTTGCTCTTTGAGAACCTGCCCGAAGAAGGTTTGGTTACCTGAGATCCATCCGGAGAGGAAGACCTGGATGACTGTGATGCTGGATTATCTGAAGCAAACAGCACATGGAATTTGTTGGCCCGGTTCTGCAAACCACGTTTAGACATCTGGGAGCAGGATGGGCAGTCCGGAATGGAGTGGTCAGGTCCCAAACATTTAAGACACCATTCATGGGTGTCTGTGACAGAAATAACAGCACTACACTTGGTACACTTCTTAAAACCAGGGGCTGGTTTCTCCATGAGGAGAATTTGTGTAGGCCTGAGGCCTAACCGAAGTCACCAAGTTGTGCAAAGATAAAGATTTTTTTTTTTTTTTTTAAAGAAAAGAAAAGAGACCGGCGGTACCGGTTTCGGTATGGGGAAGGCAGGTACGAGGTCTAAAGAAACAAACTAAAACAATAATTTCTTCAGCGGTGACAGGAACACGACCTGCTGGCTCCGCGGAAAAAGAGAAACTGAGGAGAGCTGGTCAGGAAGGCGGGAAGGCAGCGCGCATGTGCAGTGGGAGGCCCCAAAAGCTTCCTTCCTGGGAAGCTGGGGAGCTTTCCCGTGCAGGCTCCGTCGGTTCCGACGTACCCATAAGTGAGGACTTATTCCTGCTTGTTCCTGGAGATCAGCAACAATGATCTGAAACTAAATGTCACGCAGTTAGTTCCAACATATAAAAATAGTAGGTGGTGGTGTGGCTCAATGGACAGAGCAGTAGATTAAGTATCATGACTTATAGATAGTAATTCTGACTATAGCACTCTCTGAAGCCTTGGTAAAAAACTGAGTTAACTCCAATTCTCTACCTAGAACCAAATATTGCTATATAGTAACAAGACAGTTTCTGTTCCCTCCAGAAGCTGTTGAGGTGTACATATACTGCACTAAACAAAAAGAAAATCCACCCCAGAGATAACTGCGTATATACATCAGAAGCATGATCTTAACACAAGTCAGGATCCAATTTGGATAAAAATTTGGATTTACAAATGCAAATTATTATTCAAGTGGAAATTCTGGATTTACCTTCTGTAACTGCCGCTAAATCCTTTACCTCTCGGTGAAGGGCCATGTACGAACCTGCAGGTGCTCCCATAGATGCAGTTGCCAGTCTTCAGCCAGTTACGGCATTGTGTCTGCAAGAGAGATTCATTTGGGGAGATTTCATGTTAGAAATTATATTTCACATCTATGCAACTGACAGACAGTATTCCAATAAATTTCCAGGAGCAACTCTACACCAGTCACACCAACTGTCTCAGTGATGTTGGAGCTACGATTAATTAGCTAAAAGCTCAACCTGCTCTCTGATGGACTACTCTCATTGGATAGACAGCAGTCTGGAAAATAAATATTTAAAAAATGTATTGCAAGCATCTTTTAGATACAGTGCCAGACACTCAAACAAATCTCCATTAGGAAACACTTTTGGGGGAGAGAGGAGAAAAACACTTCTGAACAGTGCTGTCAAGAAAATTCAAAGGAGGATCTCAAACCTCACTAGCATTGTAAACAGACTTTAGATAGAGAGTTTCCAAAATTGCATCTATTTGTTTTTTTTCAAATATGATACCTACAATTATTCCATCTCCAACAGTACTGTTAATAACAAGAGCCTAGTGTTTGATATTACTGAAAGAGCTTTATCAAACATCAGAGGGCAAGTTTTTACTAGTGCAGTAGCACCCAAAAAATTATAAAAATGGACTGACTTTTTAAAAGGAAACATTTGGTATTACCTGCTAAAATTTTCTTCCCTTGATTCTAGCAGACCAGAATGAGTGGGCTTTGCTCATTAGCCAGCAGACAGACAGAGAACAAAGGCTTGTGAGCTCTACCCTACATGGGGCACCATGCAGCCATGTGCTCCACAGTATGCAGTGCAACAAAGCAGAAGGGAACAAACGGGGGGGCAACTCATATCACCATATAAGCATGACGGAGGCCTGCAGAAACTTTCGATGTTACCAAGTAAGAAGGAAGACAGTAGAAGCAGCAATAAATTTCACTACCAACGATAGTTTAGAGCAGGTCTCTAGACTGATCTGGTAGACTGAAAGAAAATTAACAGGAAAGCCCAAATGTTTCCTTCCTTATTATCTTACCAGATCAGTCCAGAACAAATGGGATTTACCAAAACACACCTCTATTCAGAGTGGGACCAAAAATGTAAAAGCATATTCTCATGAGACTGTTACCATCTCAGAGAGCTCTTTACGAACCAAGTAACCATGACCACATTGTCCCTTAAGAAAGCTGGAAAGAAGGCCAAATGACAGCCAAATGGCTTAAAGGCGACATCAGAGAGGCTGTTAAGCTAAGAAAGAATCCTTCAGAAAATGGAAAAAGGAGCCAATGACGAAAACAGGAAACAACATAAGCACTGCTAAGTTAAAGGCAAGGTATTGATAAGACAAGTGATGAGAGAATTTGAAAAGAAGCTTGCCATGGAAGCAAAAGTGCATAATAAAAACAAATACATTCGTAGCAAAACACTTGTGACAGAGCGAGTTGGACCATTAGATGATAGAGGGATAAAAGGGCATTAAGAGAGGACAAGGCAATAGAAGAGACTGAATGAATTCTTTGCTTCAGCCTTTAATAAAAAAGATGTAGGAAACTTACCCATGCCAGAAATGATATTGAAAGGTGATATATCAGAGGAACTGAAACAAATCTCCATAAATCAGTAAGATGTAATGCAGTTATATGATAAACTAAAAAGCAGCAAATTGCCTGGACCAGATGGCAAACATCTCAGGTTGCTGAAAGAACTGAAATATGAGACTGCAGACTTAGATAACTGATTATTAAACTATCATTAAAATCATCAATAGTACCCAAGGACTGGAGGGTGGCCAATGCAACGGCAATTTTTAAAAAGGGTTCCAGGGGTGATCCAGGAAACGACAGACCGGTAAGCATGACATCTATACTGGGAAAAATGGTAAAAAACATTATAAAGAACAAAATTACTGAACATGTAGATAATCATGGTTTAATGGTAGAAAGCCAAATGGATTTAGCCAAGGAAAAATTCTTCTCTTGCTTACCTCTTACATTTTTTTGAAGGTGTGAATAAATAGGTAGATAAAGGTGAGCTGGTTGATATTGTGTATCTGGATTTTCAGAAAGCTTTTGACAAAGTCCCTCATGAAAGACTCTTGGTGAAATTTAAAAGTTATGGGATAGGAGGCAGTGTACTACTGTGGATTTGGAAATGATTAAAAGATAGAAAACAGAGTAGGACTTAATGGCCAATTTTCTCACTGGAAGAAAGGTAAATAGTGGAGTAGCACAGAGATCTGTGCTCAGCTCGCTGCTTTTTAACATTTATAAATGACCTGGAAATGGGAATAATGAATGAGATCAAATATGCAGAAGACACAAAATTATTCAAAGTTGTTAAAACACAAAAGGATTGTGAAAAATTGCAAGATGACTTTGAAAAACTGGGAGACTGGGCATCCAAATGGCAGATTAAATTTAATGTGGACAAGTGCAAAGTTATGCACTTAGGGAAGAACAGCCCAAACTACAGCTACATGATGCAAAGTTCCACATTAGGAATCACCACCCAGGAAAAGGATCTAGGTGTCAGCATGGATAATACTCTGAAACCCTCTGCTCAGTGTGCAGCAGCAGCCAAGAAAGCTAGGAATCATAAGGACAAGAATGGACAATAAAACCAAGGATATTATAATGCATCTGTACCATTCCATGGTGCGGACTGCACCTTGAATATTGTGTGCAGTTCTGGTCGCCATATCTTAAAAAGGATATAGCAGAATTAGGAAAGATACAGAGAAGAGCCACGAAAACGGTAAAAGAGATGGAAGGATACCCCCACGTGGAAAGGCTTAAAAGGTTAGGTCTCTTCAACTTAGAAAAAAAGACAGCTGAGGGGAGATATGATAGAGGTCTATAAAAGAATAAATGGAGTGGAACGGGTAAGTGTAGATCAGTTGTTTAGCCCATTTAAGACTAATTGAAAAACATATTTTTTCATTCAACACTTAATCAAACTTTGGAATTTGTCCACAAAGGCTGTAGTAAAAGCTGTTAGTGTAGATGGGTTCAAAAAAGTTTGGACAAGTTCTTGAAGGAAAAAGTCCATAAACCAGTACTAAAGAAGACCAGGAAAATACAAGCTCACCCCGGGATAAGTAATGTGGAATCTGTGTACCTTTTTTTGGAAACTTGACAGGTACTTGTGACCTGGATTGGCTGCTATTGAAAACACGATACTGGGCTTGATGGATGGTCTGACCCAGTATGGCATATGGCATATCAAGAATGATACTCCAGTCTAAGCAGGTACATGAACTTCAAATGGAAGGACCCTCAGTTCAGAGCAAATGCAGCATGCCAACCAATGGAGCATCTTCTAAGCCACCTCCCCCACTATAAACTACTAGTGGAAACCTCAAACATTTCTACCGAGCTGTGGGCATACCATCCTTGAGCTTCTCTCACATAAAAACAAGGTCCAAATGGAATCTTGGCAAATGAAGCACCTTGCAGCACACACCTGACCTCTCTAACAAACAAGCGTTAACCAACACTATGGTGGGGAGTTCTTTGCATGGTACCGTTTCCTTGTTTATGTTTGTTAAAAACTTGATATACTGCCAACTCATGTAATAGCATGGCGGTTTAACAATGAAAATGTAATTACAAAAATCATAAAAGAACTACAAAATAAACTGAAGAGAACCATACGCACCAGAGAAAGAGAAAAAAAAAAAAAAAAAAAGAGAGCCAGAGAGGGAGATGCCTGCTTGCTGCTTTTGCCTGTCCAGGCTGTTAGCACTTGTAAAGGCACCCGTCCAAAGATGGCCATAACCCAGTCACTTACAGGCCCCCATTCAGGTAATGTTAGAAGATCGGATCCTGACAAATTTCCCTTATAAGTGCAGCAAGAACACGCTGCTTAGCCACTGTGCAACAGGACAACAAACTGCGCAAGATCAAACTAGAGACCAACAAACAAACATATAAATTGCTGCTAGAGAAAAACAAGCTGGTCAAGGTCAACATCACCAATGACTGAAGCGGCTCTGACAAGAGAGGCTGCGAGTAACAGAACAATTCAGATCATGGACCAAATAGAGCACTGAAGGAAGAGATCATACAGAGCAGGATGAGCCTCATAGAAATTGATTGGGGGGAGGAAAACCTGTCTACAAACCCCGGTCATCCAAAGTGACCACACAAAAATACCTGAGTAGAAGAAGGGTAGTTCGGAAGAATCTTGGCGGGTTTGAAGCTCCACCAATGTGAGTTACCACTAGTTCAGGACCTATGCCAAAGAATAGCTGAAGCCACAATCCAGCATAGCTCAACTTCAGAAGAGAGAGCAACAGACAACCACTAAGACAGTGTGCCAGTTAGCTCCAAAACTTCAACCACCAGACCCAAAGAACTTGACAGGCAATTGAAATAATTAGATCTATTTCCTGGTGCTATGAAACAGAGTGGAATGAAAAGCACCAAAGTAAAAAAAAACATCCAGACTCTCACAGATGAAAGATATGGCTTACTGGATGAAAACACTCTTGGTGCTGCATGGTAATTCTAAACCTTACAGGAAAACATCTCCAAAAAGTAAGGAGAGAACCTCTCACCATAGGAATAAGAACAATGAGCATAGTCCTGGAGAGAAATTTTCAGGATCCTACCCTCCCCCTAACCGAGGGAACACTGCAGTTGACAAAGAATGTCTGAAACCAGACAGGTTTCCATGACCAAGTCTTCTAAGACGACAAAACAGACCAGATGAAACTGCTACTTCCCAAATGAGGAAAGGCCAACTAGCACACTTCTTCTGACATGAAAGAAGGGGGACTGCTCCTGCCTTAAAAAGCTTATTCGGACAGCAAACACCCCATAGGCCCCCTCACTGCAATGGCTAAAAAGAGCCCACTCTAGGGAATAAGAGCACTGTAGTGGTGGGAAATTAGCACCGAGCATGACTGCAGTCATGCATGAAAACTAACTTTAACAAGCAGGATCCCAGACAGATTAGGCAATAAGACAGAATCCCAACCAACAAGAGGATGAGGCTAAGTAGAACCAAAACTAAAAACAATCTTTAGCACCGAGTTTGTGAAATGACATTTGTAAATCAAAAGCTACTTCCCCAAAGGCAACAGTGTTCACCGGGGGTCTCCCGGCTCAAGCCCAACAGGCAAGGGAGAGAAACCAGCATCAAGCAACACCTGAACCCAAGCAGGATCAACAACTCCATTGTGTGCCAGTCTTCCAGTGGACAGCATTTATAGGAGCTAGTAATTGCTGAATTGAAGACCTATTTATCTAGCTGTCTACAAGGATGAAGAATAAATCATAAATCTGAATCAAAACGCAACCGCTTCTTCTTGCCAAATCCTCCATGGATGCAAACACTGAGGACACCCTGTGCTGGGACTGAGTACTATTAACCTCCTTGAAACATTAAGTCAGGATACTCTGCCAAGCCAAAGAGGAGGACCTACTGCAGAAAAGATTGTGGCAGTCTCTGGAATGTCCAGCTTCCAAGGCAGACCCACGAACATGTTGCCTTCTTGTGACTAGACCAACAGACTGAAAAGGGTCAAGGGGAAACTGATGACTGAGAGACTCCATTGATGAAATCCTTGGGTAACCATTCAGGCTAAGCCTCTCATAGAATCTCAACAAACTTTCCTGGATCTTTGCCGAATAACAATTTCCCATCAAATGGAAGTTTGCTAAGCCAGGCTGAAGCAGTGTCTGCAGAACCACTGCGGAGCCACATACAGCATCTAACAGAAAACATTACTGCCATTCCTCTAACAGAGGATCAAATCAAATCATACAAAGTGTTAGCTATGTAAGTCAAGCTTGTGGTCAATCAAGCCACTTCTCAAGGATTCCTGAGCAGCTCCCGGATAACATGTTCCATCTCAAGCAAGCTCTAGAAATAAAGGCAATATAGACCATGGCCTGAAGACCTGAAGCTGACACATGAAAGACTTGCTTAAAGTTTTGAGCTGCCTATCTTGGCCATCTTTCAAGGCTGTACTAGCATCAACTCAAATAGTGATCTTTGTTTTGTCTTTCACTACTACAACTTCTCTTCCTCTAGAGCCAGCAAGTAAAGTTTACTCATGGCTCTCCCAACACACAGACCAGCCTCCAGGATGTCCCATTCTGCCGAGATTAAGACTTGAATTGCCTGATGAACTGGAAATGTTTGAGAAGGTTTAAACTTCTAAAATAGGATCCTCTGTAGAACCAGAGGGCTGAACCACTGTGTCAGCAATGTTCAATACTTTCAAAGTCTGTGTGATCATCATCAGTAGTTCTTCCCTCTGGAAGAGATGCACTACCGTGGGGGCTCATCCTGAATAGGGATTCCTCCTTCTTCCAGAGGGTTTTGGACCATATTCCTTTCCCTAGAACCCTGAACAGGGCCCCTGAAACAGGCAAGGCTACCACATGAACTCTCAAGGAACCCAAGGCCAGACCTTTCTCCGGCCCTGGTTGCAAAAGTGCCAGAATATCAAGAATCAAAGCCCCAAGGGGTCGAAAGCCACACTCTCCACACCAAGCCTCAAAAATACACCAGACTCACATGTAGACCAATGAAGTCCAACACCAGCAGGACTATAGTAAGGGATCAATAACCTAAGGCGAGTAGCCTCTATATCGCAACAGAGTCCTCTCAAGAGCCAAGCCGTAAGCGAAAACCAATTCACATCCGGCATCTGCACCAACCCCTGAGTGAGGTGGTGTGTCTTCGTCAGCAAGGAAATGGCTCCTCCACCAGAAGCCAAACCAGATCCACATACCAAGGATGCCGAGGGCAGTCTGGTGCCATCAGCACCACGTGCCCCCGATGAGATTCTATCGTCTGAAGGATTCAACTGATCAAAAGCCACAGAAGGAACACATAAAGAAGATCTGCATTTGGCCAGGACATGCTTCAAATGAAGAATTTAATCCACCCTCAAGACATTGCAAATTACCTTCACAATAAGACCAAAGTGACCCTCAACAATATGGAAGACATCTACATAGACACCCCATCGCCTGAAAGCATCAAACCCTGCACTATGTCATTTTTACCCATACTCCCCAAAACAAATCGAAAATATAATAAAAGATCTTAATTCTACCACCTCGCCCTCTGATCCATGCCCTTCTCATTGGATCAAATCTACCTGCCCTGAATTAAGCTCCCACATCGCCAAGATTATCCACCTTTCCTTCAACAAGAGTATTGTACCAGCATCACTGAAAATTGCTACAATCAAACCGCTACTAAAAAAATCCCAAGCTAGACCCACAGAACCCAAACTCCTATCATCCCATATCTAGTCTTCCTTTCTTGTCTAAAATAATGGAGAAGATATTACAGCAACAAATACAAGACCATATTGATTGCCACGCACCATTTGATCCACAAAAGTATGGTTTTCGGCAACATCATGGTGTCGAGACTTTATTTACGTCCTTACTTGACAACCTGATTTTAGGCTTAAATAATCCGAAACAGAGCTTTATCTTGATATTCATGGATATTGCTTCAACCTTTGATGCAGTCTGTCACAGCCAATTAATTAATCTGTTTAAACTTAAGGGCATTCAGAGCTCAGCTCTAGATTGGTGTCGCTCATACCTAACAGATCAGCAACAACAAGTCTGTATCGGCAATCAAACATCAAATATGTTTCTGCAAACACAAGGTGTACCACAAGGCTCTTCCCTATCCAACTTGCTATTTAACATATATGTACAACCAATTTGTACAATCATACAGTCCTTCGGCATCCTTTATCACATCTATGCAGATGATGTGCTCCTCTACACTTCTTTCTCAACAGAAAACCCAAGTTTCACCAGAATCATTGACTGTTTCAGTGCTGTCTCCGACTGGCTAACTGTGCACAACCTGAAAGTGAATTATAAAAAGACAGAAGTCCTTTTTGTCACAGAAGTCCTAACATTAATACCCCCGACAACTCTGCAGGTTAAGAATGCTGAAATGAAATCTAATCATGAGGTTAGATATCTGGATGTCACACTTGACCAGTCCCTAAACATGGAGCCCCATATAAGCAATATCACAAAGTCTGTCTATCATAAAATATGTTCCCTCCATCATCTCCGACCCTTACTGGAGCCTACTGACTTCTGCACTATCTTCCAAGCCCTGATCACTCCACTCTTCGACTATACAAATATCATCCTGCAAGGACTTCCTGAATATTCTAGCCATACTTTACAATTAGCATTGAATACTGCGGCACAAACCATCTACGGAGCATCCAGATAGGAGCATGTATCTCCTCTCCTAATCCAACGTCACTGGCTCCCAATAAGCAGTCGACTCAAGTACAAAACTCTCCTGATAACATTCAAGATTCTCCACCACATATCAGCACCCTCACTGGAAGATCTCCTACATTGGACTCCTGACAGAGCGAGAAGAACAAATATGATAAAATGGAAATTACACTAACCTGGTAATTGTAGTTCCTGGAGGGTCCAGTTTAGTCCTCCAACATCGGGTAGTGCCCCTCCTCCTGCAGCCGGGAGACTGGACCAATCAAATCTTCTGTAGTATATATACAGCAGGAGCTCCCAGAAGTCCCCAGTGTACTAGTAACAAAGCATACTTAACGAAGCAACACATTAGATTAATATACAAAATGACCTAATTAAAGAACAATTTGTTCCCCCCCAAGGAATATCCAACCCCCTCCCCAAACGAGGAAGTCAGAACACTGCATTGCGCCGGCACCGACGCCTCAGGAATCAAAACACCGCTCCCCACCAGAAGTTCAGGAGCTGCCTGAACCCCCGAGACAGGGAAGAGCCTCTGCAAAAAACGCGGCTGCCACAGAGGGACCGAACGGCAAGAGGAACCGTCTTAATATCAACCGTTCGGAAAGGCGCGCCGCACCACATTAGCAGATAGTCGGGAGGGAAGGAGGACTAAACTGGACCCTCCAGGAACTACAATTACCAGGTTAGTGTAATTTCCATTTCCTGTTCGGTAATCCAGTTTAGTCCTCCAACATCGGGATGTAACAGAGCAGTTAAGACCGGGTGGGACATTGCCATCCGGCGCGCAGAACCGCCGAACCAAAACAGGAATCCCGAGCCGCTGACACATCTAAGCGATAGTGTCTACTGAAAGCATGCAGAGACGACCAAGTGGCCGCCCTACAGATATCTGCCGGCGGAACCAGGCTATACTCCGCCCAAGAGGTCGCCTGAGCCCTAGTAGAATGAGCCCTCAGACCCTCCGGAACAGACCGCTGTTGCAACAGATACGCGGACGCGATCGCCTCTTTGAGCCATCTAGCAATGGAGGCTTTAGCCGCCGCTTCCCCTTTACGCGCACCCCCGAAGAGCACGAAAAGCCGGTCAGATTTCCGAAAAGACTCGGTAACCTTTAAATAACGATGGAGCGTACGACCCACATCGAGCCGGAGAAGACCTTTGTCCGTTGACCCGACAGATTGCGAAGAAAGCACTGGAAGAAACACTGCCTGATTCATGTGAAAGGGAGACACCACCTTTGGCAGAAAGGAAGGAACCGGACGGAGAACGATCCGATCCGCGGAAAAAGACAAGAAAGGCTCTCGACAGGACAATGCATGCAGATCTGAAATGCGCCGTGCCGAACAGATGGCTACAAGAAAAACCGCCTTCAGCGTGAGATCTTTCAGAGACGCCCTGCGCAGGGGCTCAAAAGGTTCACGAACCAGGGCCCTCAGAACTAAATTCAAGTCCCAAGGAGGAACGAAAACTCTGCGGGAGGGCCGCAAATGAAAAACAGCCGTAAGGAATCGGTGTACATCCGGATGAGCCCCGAGCAGACGACCCAAAACCTTGCCGCGGTAACACGAGATAGCCGCCAGCTGGACTTTTAGGGAACTAGCCGCAAGGCCCTTATCGAAACCATCCTGAAGAAAACTTAAAACGACGGGCACTGAAACCGTCGCCGCCCGGACTCCCCGCCGGGAGCACCAGTCTTCAAAAATCCTCCAAATCCGAACGTAAGTAAGAGAAGTGGACGTTTTCCTCGCCCGCAGAAGGGTAGAAATCACCGCGGGGGAGTAGCCCTTCCTTTTCAGCCGAGCCCTCTCAATGGCCAAACTGTAAGCGAGAATCGATCCACTCGGGGCATCCGCAAGGGACCCTGAAGAAGAAGATCCGGTAGAGCGGGCAGGAGCCAAGGAACGCCGTCGCTCAACCGGACCAGATCGGCATACCAGGGCCTCCGGGGCCAATCCGGGGCCACCAGTAACACGCGACCCCGGTGGCTCTCGATACGTTGTACGACCCGGCCGATCAGAGCCCACGGAGGAAAGACATAAAGAAGAACGGATGTTGGCCACGGCTGAATGAGAGCGTCGAGCCCCTCGGACATGCGCTCCCTTCGCCTGCTGAAGAAGCGCCCTGTCTTGGCTGATTGAAAGGTCGCCATGAGATCCATGATGGGTGGACCCCACCGCTGGACGATTTGTGCGTAAACCTGTGGGTTTAGCTCCCATTCTCCGGGGTCCACCCGCACTCTGCTGAGAAAATCGGCCTGGACATTGTCTACACCCGCAATGTGAGCCGCCGAGATTGCTGGAAGGCGAGTTTGCACCCAGTTGAACAAGGCCGCCGCCGCTTCTGCCTCCAGGGCCACGCTGCCGGTACCCCCTTGGCGATTGATGTAAGCTACAGTGGACGCATTGTCCGACAGGACTCTCACCGGCCGTCCGAGAACCAGGGTCTCCAGGTCCACCAGGGCTAGCCGGACTGCCCGCAATTCGAGACGGTTGATCGACCAAGAGGCCTCCAGGCGAGACCATTCCCCCTGAGCAAAGCGGGACTCGCAGTGAGCCCCCCAGCCGGTTAAGCTCGCATCCGTCGTGAACGGAACCCACAAAGGAGGCTCCAAGGGAATCCCTCGCGACAGGTTCTCGGCGGAGAGCCACCACCGGAGGGATCGGCGAACCGTCTTTGGGAAAGGCAATCTCTTGTTCAGCGAGTCGAACTGGTTGGACCAACGTCGCAGAAGAGCACTCTGCAGCGGACGCATGTGGAAGCGCGCCCAAGGCACCACCTCCAAGGTCGCCGCCATCGTGCCGAGGAGCCGCAGGTACCACCACGCCGACGGAGCTGGCATCCCCCGGAAGAGACGGACCAGAGCCCGCAACGCCAGCACGCGTCGCTCCGGAAGGCACACCAAGCCCCTTGCTGTGTCGAAGCGGACTCCCAGATACTCGAGATCCTGTGACGGAGACAGACAACTCTTACATTCGTTCACCACCCATCCGAGGGACCGAAGGAGATCCACCACCCTGCTCGTGACTTGCACACACTCCCGACTGGACTTCGCTCGAATCAACCAGTCGTCGAGATATGGATGGACCAGGATGCCCTCCTTGCGCAACGCTGCCGTGACTACAACCATTACCTTTGTGAAGGTGCGGGGAGCCGTGGCGAGTCCGAACGGCATGGCCCGGAATTGAAAATGGCCCCACGGGAGCGCAAAGCAGAGAAACCGTTGATGGGAGGGCCGGATGGGAATGTGTAAATAGGCCTCTGTAAGATCGAGGGATGTCAAAAATTCCCCTTGACGCACCGCTACGATGACTGACCGCAGGGTCTCCATGCGAAAGTGCGGTACTCTGAGAGCGCGATTCACGACTTTGAGATCCAAGATCGGACGAAGGGAACCGCCCTTTTTGGGAACCACAAAATAGATGGAGTAGCGACCTGCGCCTCTCTCCAAGGGCGGGACCGGAACCACGGCCCCCAGAGAGAGAAGCCGATCCAGGGTCACGCGGATGTCCCGCGCCTTTTGAGCTCCCTTGCTGGGAGACAGAACAAACGAATCCGGAAGTGGGTGCGCAAACTCTAGGGCATAACCTTCTTCTATAATCTGCAGCACCCACCGATCTGACGTAATTTAGGCCCAAGAAGGAAGAAAGTCGCGCAAACGACCCCCGATGACCGGGTCTTCCTCTAGAGCCCGCCTCGTTTCATTGTGGCTTGCGATTAAAGGAAGAGGCTGAGGAAGAGGCGGCTCCGGAGAAGCCCCTTCCCGCTCCTCTGAAACCACGAAACCCTTGATGACGGGTTCCAAAACGACCGCGCTGCGAAATCCACAGCCGGGAAGAATGAAATCTGCGCGCATCCCGAAACTGGCCACGCGCTGAGGTGGACGACCTATTAAGCTTAGGCTTATCCTCTGGAAGCCGACCACCCTTAGACTCACCGAGATCCTTCACCAACGTATCCAGAGCTTCACCAAATAACAACCTGCCCTTAAAGGGTAGTTTACTGAGGCGAGACTTGGAAGAACCGTCGGCCGCCCAACTGCGCAACCAGATGGACCGTCGTGCCGCTACCATGGAGGCCATGCTATTAGCTAGGGAGCGAATTAAATCATAACACAGATCCGCCAAGTAGGCCGATCCCGACTCCACGCGGGTAACGTCCAACAGCCCCTGTTGGTCCATACCGGACCCCGAGTGCAGGTGCTGCGACCATCGCAAACAAGCTCGAGCTACCCACGCCCCACAAATAGAAGCTTGTAACGATAAGGCGTTGGTCTCGAAGGCTTGCTTCAACAAATTATCAACCTTTTTGTCCTGAACATCCCTCAGGGCCGCGGCCCCTTCAACCGGGATGGTGGTTTTCTTAGTCACTGCCGAAACGGCAGCATCCACCCGTGGAGACTTAAACAAGTCCCTGTCCTTGTCTGCAAGGGGGTACAGACGATTCATGGTCCGAATCCCTTTCAAAGCGGATTCCGGTTGCTCCCATTCCGCATGGATCATCTGCTCAACTACTCGGTGCACAGGAAAAACTACCTGGGCATCCCTGACCGCCTGAATGAGAGGATCCTCGAGACCCTGCTCCTCCAGCGGCCGCACCGCAGAGAGGTTAAGTGCTTGGAGAGACTCCGTGACCAAAGGTACCAGCTCGTCCCCTCGAAACACCCGAATGATGCGAGCCTGATCTTCCAGTTCTGGAAGCTCTCCGTCTTCTAACTCCTCCGCCTCAATATCCGGATCCCCCTCAGTCTCGGAATCCGGGAGGCAAAGGGCGTCCTGATCCTGGTCCCCCAACCTGGGCCGCTTGACCACGGGTTGGGAAGACCGCTGAACCCCCCCCCCCCCCCCCGCAGATGCTGGGGGGAGAGAGGCGGGCCAAGCCTCCGGCAAATGACCAGACCGAACAAAATCCGGGGAAAAGTCTATAGGCGACGCTACCATAGCCGCCTGCTGGAGCTCAGGGACCGACGTATTAGACGCCGGGCCCAGACCAGAAGGAAGGATGCTCGGTGAAGGGACACTGTCCCCCGAAAGGGAAGGGTCCCCGGGCACATGCTGTTCCTTAATTTCAATAGGCAGCTCCAGTTCTGAAGAAACTGCAGCACAGCTCTTACAGATTCCAGAGTCAGTCATTGTACCTCTGCGGGAGCCACAAATTACACACTGAGGTTTGGCAGCCATGCCCAGGCCACCTGCTCTCAGGGAAAAATAAGGCAACAGGAACAGGGAAGCCCACACCAAGCGGACTAACCTTATTCAATTCAGCACAGTATTAAATTTAAAAACTTTTTTTTTTTTTTTTACAGTAAACAAAATACTCCCCAGAATCCTAGGGGTGCCCTGAGCAAAATCGCCAGCAAAAGAAACCCCAAAAACACCAGGGGAACCCGTGCGCAAGTGTTAAAAAGTGCCCTTAAAAAGCACACTTTAGAAATCCAAAATGGCCGCCGCACTTTTTCACCCGCGGTAAAAAACGGCGCGAAAATACAAAGGTACCCAAATAATATGGAAAAGAAAGAAAACGACCCTCTAATACAGGGCAAGCGAAAAAAAAGCAGGAAAAAGTGCAATTTGGAAGCCAGGGGAGCCGACAGAGCCTCTGCCCAAGCAAAGAACAGAGAGCTTAAAACAAGGAAAATTCCTACCAGCTCTGGGAACAGCAAGGAACTCAGCCCACTTCTCCAAGTGACAGGCAATGTTGCAGCCAGTATGGCTCTTCCCCGAACAGCCTTGGGGAGAGCTCAACCCAGGCTTCAGAGATTCCCAGGCAGAAAGGCAGGAGCCCAAGGCAGGTCTGGCTTTCCCCAGAAAGTCCCCTGTGTCTTTTTCTTTTTAAAGATACAGCTACCTAGCAAAAGAAATAGAATATAAAGGACCAGAAATAAACCCCAAAAGAACTAACTAACTAGTGTTGCTCCTTCAATTGTCACTTAGCGTGCCCAGCAGGGGCACAGAAGTCCTCCAGCTGCAGGGAGACTGGACACACTGGGGACTTCTGGGAGCTCCTGCTGTATATATACTACAGAAGATTTGATTGGTCCAGTCTCCCGGCTGCAGGAGGAGGGGCACTACCCGATGTTGGAGGACTAAACTGGATTACCGAACAGGAACACTCTTACCATCACATCCATAGTCAGAAAAAGCTCCCAATTTGCCATGAACAGAGCCTTTTCCCTCTTCGCCCCTCTACTATGGAACTCCCTACCTCCTCCTATTCGTCTCATATCAGATTTGGCCACCTTTCACAAAGCAATCAACACACCCCTAATTCCACTTTGCTTTCGATCACATAACTTAAAGTGTCTCCATCAATATCATACTCAAGATCCTATCAGATTGCAAATAGTTCCCCAGTATTATAAACTAATGTAAATGATCTATTGATCTACCAATGTAAATAAGATAACTGTTTATACCTTATTCACATGTTCAATATGTTAAATGTAATCTGTTCCATGTATGATGTTGTTACATTGTAAACTGTGCTAATCTTGAATAGTGTGGTATAAAACCAAATGAATAAATAAAATAAATGTACGCCCTGCGATGACTGAAAATACGACTGACCTTGGCATTCACCAGAGATGCCATCAAGTCCATTGTCAGGACTCTCCAACGCTCCACAATCTGTTCTCCACCCTCCCGGATCCAGGGAATTGTGACTCAGATAATCCGCTTGAACATTCTCCTTCTCGGCCGAGAGCGCTAGCAAGTGGACCTCTGCTCTCTGCAAAAGCGGGAAGGCCTCTACCGCCACCAACAAACTCAGAATACTGGCCTGATATAGGCCACCATCGTCGCATTGTCCAACAGAACTCTCACCACCTTGTGATTCAGCAAAGGGAGGAAGGCCTACAGGACGAGAAGCATTGCTCGTGTCTCTAAGTGATTGATGTATCACAGACTTTCCCTTTGGAGACCATCTGCCCTGAGCCACCTGAGACAGACAATGTCCTCCCCAGTCAAAAAGACTGGCATCTGTGGTCACCACCACCCAGTTCGGGGACTCGAGAGTCATCCCTGCCCTGAGCTGTGTCGAATCCGGCCATCACTGTAAGTTCGCTCTGACCCCCCTCCCGAAAAGGAAGCCATACTTCCATGGACTGTGACTGGGCAGAGCACCACGATAGTAGGTCCTCTTGAAGTGCCCACATGTGCAATCTGGCTCAGGGCACTAGCTCCAAAGTGGTCGCCATAGAGCCCAAAACCCGAAGGTAGGACAAAGGACCTACAGCAACCCTTGCACCTGGGTTTGTAATTTTGTAATCCTGCACTCCAGAACACTGTGCCCTCATGGGTGTCGAACCAAGCACCCAGATATTCCGAAGACTGGGAGGGCTTTACAAAACTGGCCACCCAATCTAATTTCTGAAGTCAGTGGACAACCAGGGACGTCGCCTACTGACTCTCCAGAAAAGACTTTGTCCGAATAAGTCAATCAGCCAGATATGGGTGGACTAAGAGCCCCTGCCTTTGCAAGTCCATCGCCACTACCACCATGACCTGAAACTGAAAATGCTCCCTCGGTACGACAAAATGAAGAAAATGCTGGCGATCGGGCTGAATTGGAATGTGCAGGTAAGTCTTGGATACGTCCAGAGAGGTCAAAAACTCTCCCTACTATCACCAATCGTAAGGTCTCCATATGGAATCATGGAACCTTTAGGGCCTTGTTGACCACTTTCAGATTCAGAATGGGACGCCATGAATCCTCCTTTTGGGAAACCACAAAATAGATTGAATACTAGCCAGAGCCCCAGTTGTCTCAAAGCACCGGAATGATGCCTCTAGCCGTAACAGACGTTTCAGTTTCCTCCATTGCCTGTGCCTTGCCTGGCACTTGGCAGGAAAGCACCATGAAGGAATACAAGAGGGAGTCTGGCCAACTCAAGGGCAAAATTGACCCAGATCACCTCCAACACCCAGACATCTGACATAATCTGGGCCCAAGCACGAAAACCTTCTGCAGATGGCCGCCTACAAGCTGAATCCCCATCGGGGCCCCCAAACCTTCACTGGAAAGAATTGGGGGCTCCAGTCCCCTCAGGAGCCAATGCAAAAGTTAGGGCCCCACTGCAAAAAACAGGATCTTTGCGGGTTAACCCCTCGAAGTAAGACAAAACTTACAAGAGTCCCGCCCTCAGCCTCTCAAGGGAGCACCTTTGCCAGCTCCTTTGGGCTTATCCTCTGGCAGCTTAGAATCCCTCAAATCCTTGACCAACTTTTCCAAGTCTTCTCCATACAACATCCCCAGAAAAGCTTACTCAGACACGTCTTGGAAGCTACATCACCCGACCAATTGCACAATCACAACAGTCACCACACCAAAACTGCAGTTACGATGTTCCTAGTCAAAGCAGATCATAGAGCAAGTCTGCCAGGAAAGTCGAACCAGACTCCAGCTTAGCCGCTTCTACCTGGCCTTGGAATCCTCCGAGACCACCAGAGACAAGCCCTGGCCACACAAGCCCTGCAGATGGCCCCCTGCAGGGCCAGAGCAAATACCTCAAAGACCTGCTTAAACAGAGCCTCCATCCACTGATCTTGGGGGTCCTTCAAGGCTGAACCACCCTCCACCGGAATGGTGGTCTTCCGAGTGATGGCAGTCACTAACGCATCCACATGAGGCAAGCGCAACTTCTCTTGCTCCTCAGGAGGAATTGGGTACAACCTCGCCATACTCTGTGGAGGAACAGAGGCTTTCACGTTGGACAATCAAGACCCTGTGAGCCAGAAAGGAACGCGGGGCCTGGCAGATATCCTCCAGCAGCAGATCCTCCGCAGACTACAAGGGCTCCTGCTTAGGCTCTTCCGCAATACAGAAAGCCGCCAGGGACTCCAAAATAGGAGAAGGATTCCATCCCAGTGAAAACTCCGAACTGCCATCTGATCCTCCACCACCAGGAGCTCCTCCTGAGGCTTCTCCTCCAGGAGGGTCTGCAGTCCCTACCAACAGATCCTGGGATCCACTAACCCTTCAGAGTCAACCATCATGTCATCCTCTAAACACTCCCGACACAGGGGCTTAGCTGACGCGGGGAAACCTGCCCCCTAGCCAAGAGAGACTTAATGGGGACCCTTCACGCAAGCCCTATTTCAAAATAAAGGCCTGGTGAAGGAGAACAAACTCTGAAGAAAAAGGAGATCCTTCCCCCTCCTGAACTCCCACTAGGGACCTCAGCTGTAGCCTCAGGGGAAATATTCACCAGAGGCTGAAGCACCAGGGGCCCAGTTCCCTTCAAAACAGACGGACTCATGGCATTCAAAATGGCAGCGGTTCTTGCTGCTGTTTCTGAGAGTGCAATTCTCTACCGGTTATCTGCCCCACAAGCCTCTGGCACCCCCAGGCCACCCCCAAAGTAGATCTGCAGCAGTCGCGTTCTCTCTAATGCAGCCATGACACAGCCCAACATTGGAGAGCTGTGGCTGGCGTCTGCCACAAGCCACACATCGGCTGCGATCCAAAGAGGCCATGTGCTGTGCAGAGCCGCCAGCTTTACCGACTCTCCCCCTGGAACTGCTGCTCTACCAGTGCCGAATGCAGGACCTACCCGGCACCCACCCCCCAAAGACCACTCGCTGTTCCCTGCAGCCGGTCCTCACCTTGCTCATTCCTGGTTTTTTTTTTTTTTTTTAGGGGTGGGGTTTTTAAGGGGGGGTGTCAAAGATTTAAAATGACAGGAACCTGCTCTACCCCTGGCTCCCTTCCAAATGTTGGAGAGGAGGACAGAGGGAGTCTGCCAAAGGGGGGCAGCCAGGCAAGAAGGGGGAAGGGACCCAGCTCCACCAAGTTCTGCACCCCCAGTCTGTTAGTCAAATCTGCCAACCAATACAAGAACTGCAACGATTATCTCACCACCTGCTGAAGACTGGCTGTAAGCAAGAGACACAGGCTACTTATGGAATCTTTAGGTTGGTGTTTCTCAGTCTCCCCCTGCTGATGGATGAGCATAACCCACTCATCTGGACTGGACTGGAGGGATGATTAGGAAAGATGACTTAGGGGTATGTTTACTAAACTGCGGTAATCGTACATAACGCGCGTTATGTAACGTTAACGATCGTAAGCGCATCAAAATGCGCGTTATGATGCGCTTACGATAGTTCACGTTACATAACGTGCGTTAGCCGTAGTTAACGATCGTAAACTCCCGCAGCGCGGTAAAACACAGCAGAAGGCGGAGAGAAGGGGTCAATGGGCGGAGAGTGGGCAGGAAGAGGCTCCCTTCACACTAACGCGCTGATCTGAAGAGCTCAATTCCAACGCGAATGAAAACCTGCCGGTAAATGCACATTACAGGGGAGAGAAACTATTTCAGTGTCAGCAATGTACAGCCCAGGCAGGGAAACCTAAAAAAAGTGATAAGTGTGATACATGTGCACAGAACAAAAGGGCACATAAACACTGAAAATGACCCCAACAAACTGGAAAAAAACCATAACCATGCTGGCCAATAGTGGTATCAATGAGAAACATCAACCCCTCCCCCCCCAAGTAAGCTCCATAGAACAGATATAAATCGTGGAAGGGTCTATACTCCGTCCCCATACAAGGTGAATGAGCCCACAGTGAAATAGCGCTGCTCAGGGTTTTCCCCACCATCGGACATGGCTCCTATGGTGTGCACATGTCCCGCAACATCAGGGCGGGCATGTCGGAATGGCAACTGGACAGATGCCGGAGAAGGGGATACAGAGGGCCACAGGCGGCATATGCTGTGGTGCAGCTGGGCCACAGTGCAGACTAGGGCGATGCCTAGATGGCCCATACGAATGCTGAAGCAGCAGAGCAGCCAGACAGCAATTGCTGAAGGCCCAACATGGGCACGACTGTGTTTCCCACAGTGTCACAGGGGATAGTACCCAGCAGCTACCCCCAAGGGCACGGAACATTGGCAGGCGGTGCTGGGGGGAAGCGTGGACACCTATGCAGGTACCCTTACCCCAGAACCCGCACCATAGGCAGCCGCCTACCTGCACACTGGATGGCCTGAGACTGTGCACCACCAGCAGAAGGGCATGTCAGCATGGTGGCTAAGGGATACTGGTGGTGGAGGGGGCAGTGGCAGCTGCCCAGAGCAGACCGTGGCCTAGCCCTGTGTAGGTGGGTGCCGTGTACTGCAACAGACGGGCCCTGTCTGACGAACAGTCATGGTATCACCAAGGAATGTACTGACTCTGTGACAACAAGGTGGTGCAGTGCAGAAAACCAGTGTATTCAGAAGCAGAGGGTCACAGGTTCAAGTCCCAGCTGTGGTTCCTGCCAACCCAGTCCCCATATTTTACCCACTACTACAACGTGCTAATACAGACAGCACCTGTATTGCAGATGACGTAAACATGCCCAAGACACCTACATTTTACCCTACAGAGCACAGACACCATAAACATGCACATTACCTAGAGCAGAGCCTCCCAAATGCAGTCCTGGAGGGCCAAACACCATTCCGGTTCCATGCTGCCTCTGATAAAGATGCCTGTGCTGCATTTCTATGCGCCACCCCTATGGTATGCAGATGTATCTCATGCATATTCATGAGGGACAGCATGAAAACCCGAACAGTGTTTGGCACCGCAGGACTGGAGTTGGGAACCTCTGCCGTAAAGCAGCAGCCAACAGGGGCAGACACACCCGCACCCACAGGCCCCATTATCCAAAGCCTCCTGGAGAGGCAGGACTTTGGGCTCTGCGTGCATCTCCCAATACTAGCACTTGCATACCTTAGTAATGCCACCCTAAACCGGGGAATATGGTACACATCTATCAAAAGGTTGCTATGATTACTGGCAGATAGCAATTCCTAGGTTAAGTACACTTTTCTGAGTGAGCTGCATCATAGCAACCTTTCTGATATCTATGGAGTGTGCTACAGGTCTTGTGTCTGACAGTGTTTACCAACCTGGGGAGTGACTCCTACAGTATTGCGTACCATAGCCATGCCTGCACTGTGCCCAGGACTGGTGTGGTGGCCTGGGCTGCCCAACACCTCTATAGTTGCACAATGCTGGCATAGGTGTGGGGAGTGTGTGTCTGTCTATCCAGTGTGTGGTGGCTGCCAACACCCTCCACAGCCCACACTGCTAGCACTGTTGCTAGTATTGGCCTGCCAATGTGCATAATGAGGAGTAAGGTACCGTGGGAATAGCCTGGATAGGGTGGCCTGGCCTGGATGCATCTGCACACGGCATAGGGCAATGGCTCGGACATTGTAGTGCCTGGCCACCACCTGCACGGACAGGGTGGCCATAGCATGTCCTGCTGGGAGGTCACTCTCACCCTGACTGAGCAGTGACCATGGCATGGCTAGGTTCCCCCATAGTGCCATATAGCATTTCTCTCATGTGATATTTATGGGTTTCCTTTTGGGGCCCAATCACTGACTTATCTGCTTGGTGTGTATGCTGACATCCCCGTTCTGGGTACATGCATCTCCTCCAGGACCATGCACTATGGACTAGCTGGCAGACTGTCTACAGCTAGTATGTGTCTTGCTGGAACACCTTGCAGGGTGCAGCGGCTGGAGGCTTGCTGCTGGAGAATGTCAGATAATGGTGGGGGGCAGCTGAGCATTTCCAGGCCTGCCGTCTGTCTGCTATTGCGTTATGGATGTGTACCGCTCTGTCTGTTCCCCAGCAGGACTGGGGTTGCTGGTCCCCTCTACTGCTGCCATTGCAGGGAGGTAGACTGTGGATCTATTGGTGGGTGATCCTGTTTCCCACCCTGAGCCCCAGAGGGTGGGTTGTGTGGTGTACATAATCTGCCTATGGGTCCATACACCCCCCCCCCCTTCACCTACAGCAGGTAACGATGGCACCAACACAGGATATGCACTATTCTGGGTGCAGCATCGCCCATAGGGACTAGACATGACCGAGACATACAGCAGGACACAGATGTATCCTATGTGTGTCTAACGGAACTACCTATCACACACTGATGTGGACCTGCAGCATGGCGTATTTCAGCCATGAAAGGTGCTGTGGACCTGGTGCTGGGCACCCCACCTCAACCTCAGGGTGGGCACTGTACCCGCACAATGTGACTGTCTGTGGCTACTCTGTGACAATGCCACACACGGTCTGTTCCCCCTACAAGGCCGAGGTGCTGTGGGGGTGCATACCCGATCTTGTGCCCATCTCTCGACTGCTGATTTGCATGTGCAGTGCATCATGGGTACGGGTGGGTTACCCCTATCCTGGTAACCACAGCAGACAGTTTGTGTGGTGACATGCAGACGTGCAGTCCTGCAGCCAGCCAGGGCTTTGTTCACATCCTTATAAGGTGTCCTATAGGGGACATTATAGGGTGCCTTGGCGGACAGTACACTTTATAATGTGCCCTATGGAGTGCGTTATGGGGTGCCTTATGCGGCACCTTAGGTTATGCCACCGTGAGGGTGTGTTTGCTGGCAGCACTAATTAAAATACACGTCAAATGCCTCACCAATCGCTACTTAAATGTAAAGGGTGCTGCCTCAGCCAGCCTTATACATTAGGCCCACTGGGGAATCGAACCCATGACCCCTGTACCATCAGTCAGTGTTGTAACCATTGTGCTACAGCTCTGTTGCTGTGCTTGTATGCCTGCGCGCCTTCTTAAGATTAACGCGCCGTAACGTGCCCTGTAGTGCTCGTTCATTTATGACGCCTTGTAACGCGCGTTCTCGGCGCGTTCTCGGAAACGATGTACACCCATGTCCTTATTTGGGGTTTCTGTCTCTACCGCGGCTCTTAACGCGAATCGCACTAATGCAGTTTAGTAAACATACCCCTTACTGTATCTTGGTCAATCTGAATTATTCCAAATAACAGTAGCTGATATCAGTACAGCACACACAGATAATAATTTCATAGCTGGTTGCCTAGGCTGGAAGGCCAAGTACGTACCTATTTTTAGATTATTTTACAAAGACACATAGGTATAGCCATACAAAATATTCATAACTGCCACTAAAATGTAATTCATAACTGCGACTAAAATGTAATCTCATACATTTATACCTGCTTAAAGACAGGTGAAATATATGTGTACTTATTCACTACACATATACTGTACCAAAACTACACCCAAACGCCCTGTCATTTGCACATATTGTTAAGAACATAAACCAGTGCAAAAACTTTATAAGAAGCCTTTACATGCAAAAACATCCTTTATAAAAAAAAAATTACTCCCACAATGTCTTTGCCTCCAAACCCCAAGAGCCTCCCCCCTCGACGTTCAAGCCTGTATGATATTGCATAATGAATAACTTATGTAACACAATTTCATCAGTACAGATCACCAGATCTTGCGAAAGTTTTCATTCTAGTTTTCATAATATATCTAAGTTTTCAATGAAATGTTTAACAATGTCTACTTCAAGATCAACTTGAAAAAGAAACAGATCCACGAGCACTGAGCCAGCAAAAAAACAGAAAAACTTCCAAGTACCTTCCTACTCAATCAATAAAATACTAAAAGGAAAAAAGTAAGATTCCATTAAGAAAAGTAAGGTGCATCAATTGAATAAATAAGGATCACTCTTTCAAAGAACAGCAAGTCTCAAGAAACTCCATTATCGCCCTCTAACCCAGCCTGGTAGCCTCCGCTGTTGATAAAACTTAGGGGCCTTTTTACTAAAGTGCACTATGCAGTTAATGCACGATTTAGGATGCATTAACTTCACAATTGGGCCTGCGATAATGACAGTTAAAGCACGCTGATTTTCACATTGCCAATGCGCAAAGGGTGCTAAATGGATGGGAGACTGGACATGGCGAGCACACTGTAGTTAGAACAGGGGTATTTATTGCACACTATCAATGTTGCCATTAGCACAGGTTCAAACAACATCCGCCCAACAGATGGAGGTAAGTGCACCCACAGTAATGTATTAGTGTATGCATCCATGTGCTAATCGTCAAGAACATGCTGGTCATGCCCCCAAGAAACCACAGAGGTTTTGCACTTAACGCATGTTAAATACAAAAAACTAACGCACTTCGGTAAAAGGGCCCTTTAATTTTACAGGATCATAAAACCTCTACTCATTTAATACTGAATTAGCTATTTACAAGGATGACAATTTTCAGCACCAAGACAGAACAACTTGACACATGTAAAAGAAAGAGTTTCCTTCAAAATATGGGTGTCCTTCAAAAATCTAGATAAACCCAGATTTTGAACCAAAAACTAATTTCCGCAGAAACAAAAAACCTCCCTAGACTAAGTAATTGGTCCCATATGTAAATTTAAGTAGGGGCCAGGAACACAAGGTGAAATTAGATCTTGCCTGCTAATTTTCTTTCCTAGAGTCCTTCCAGTCCAGTCCAGTCCAGGCATGCAGGTTATGCACACCAAACAGCAGACAGAAAAAAAAAACTGAGCTGAAACAACCCACCAGGAGCCTGTGCACACCAATCAGACAGTGTGACTGTAACAAAGCAGAGCCAGAAGTCATAACCTCCAATCCTCTACCAACGTATAACAAACAAACAACAACAAAGGGAGAGATCTCAGTCTCTGTAGAATATTACCAATTACATTTTTTTTTTATTTTGCATGAGCGAGTATCTCTTAAGCACAAATACAAACAAGAGGCTCACAAAAGAATCCCATGGCAGAGCCCCAAGACAACAGACCAGACAGCAGAGATCAGTCGCCAAGAGAGCCAATCCCTATTAGTTTTATGATACTACACACATAGTATCACAGGACTCTAAGGACTGCTACTACGCAGTTCACTTCATGTTTGACTGGCGACACGAGCTTATATCCCCCGAGGAAGGCACTAGCCGAAACGTGTTGGGGTTTTCTACAATAAAGCTCTTTAAGCCTACAACTGTTGATACACCTCGCTCCTTTTGTTACTGGACTGGAGGGATTCCAGAAAAGAAAATCAGCAGGTAAAGTCTAATTTCACCCTCATAATCATCCCTCCAGTCCAGCGCAGACATGCAGGATGTACAAGAGCAGTACTAACGATGGACAGGACTAGCAACACTGGACTGAAATACCCGGGCACCAAAGGTCGTGTCCTGCCTGGACTGCACATCCAGGCAGTAGTACTACACAAAGGACTGAAGCGGGAATCATGCGGCAGCCCTGCAGATATATCTTGCAGCGGTACGAGACCAAACTCCACCCAGGACGAAGCCTAAGCCTGCATAGCATAGGCCCGCAGGCCCTCCAGAATTGCACAGCCCCACAGCAAGTAGGAAAAAGCAAGGGCCTCCCAGATCCAGTGAGAAATGGAGGCTTTGGACACCACCTCACCTTTCCTCGGGCCGCCAAATACCACAAAAAACATAAGAACATAAGATATGCCATACTGGGTCAGACCAAGGTCCATCAAGCCAAGTATTCTGTTTCCAACAGTGGCCAATCTAGGTCATATGTACCTAGCAGTTTCCCCAAGAGACACAAGTTCCACAATGCTTGTACTGGGTCAAGCATTGATATCTTCGGTCACTTCTTAATAATGGTTTATGGACCTTTCCTCCAGGAACTTGTCCAAACCTTTTTTAAACCCAGCTACACTAACAGCCTTTACTACATCCTCCGGTAACAAATTCCAGAGTTTGATTACACGTTGAGTGAAAAAATATTTTCTTTTATTAGTCTTAAATAGTTTACCCTGTAGCTTCATTGCATGTCCCCTAGTCTTTCTATATTCTGATAACGTAAACAATCGATCTACGTTTACCCGTTCCACTCCGTTCATTAATTTATAGACTTCTATCATATCTCCCCTCAGCCATCTCTTTTCCAGGTTAAAGAGCCCTAACCTTTTTAGCCTTTCTTCATAGGAGTATCCTTCCATCCCCTTTACCATTTTGGTGGCTCTTCTCTGAACCTTTTCTAAAATCGCTATATCCTTTTTAAGATACGGCGACCAGAATTGCACACAATATTCAAGGTGCGGTCTCACCATGGAACGATATAGAGGCATTATAATATCTTTTATTTTATTTTCCATTCCTTTCCTTATTATACCTAGCATTCTATTTGCTCTCTTGGCTGCCGCTGCACACTGGGCCGAGGGTTTTAACATGGTATCCACAATGACGCCTAAATCTTTTTCCTGGGTGGTGGTTCCTAATGTGGAACCTTGCATCGTGTAACCATAGTTTGGGTTGTTCTTCCCTAGGTGCATAACCTTGCACTTGTCCACATTAAATTTCATCTACCATTTTGATGCCCAGTCTTCCAATTTATCAAGATCCTCTTGCAATTTTTCACAATCCTCTTGGGTTTTAACAACTTTAAATAGTTTTGTGTCATCTTCAAATTTGATAACCTCACTCGTTATTCCACTTTCCAGGTCATTTATGAATATGTCAAAAAGCAGCGGACCCAGCACAGATCCCTGGGGTACACCACTATTCACCTTTCTCCATTGGGAAAATTGGCCATTTAGCCCTACCCTCTGCTTTCTATCTTTTAACCAGTTCCTGATCCACAATAGTACACTTCCTCCTATCCCATGACTCTTTAGTTTTGCCAAAAGTCTCTCATGAGGGACCTTGTCAAAGGCTTTCTGAAAGTCCAGATACACAATATCAACCGACTCACCTTTGTCCACCTGTTTATTCACTCCTTCAAAAAAACATAACAAATTAGTAAGACAAGATCTTCCTTGTCTAAAGCCATGTTGGCTGTCTCCCATTAGGTCGTGACTATCTACATGCTGAGTAATTTTATTCTTTATGATGGTTTCTACCATTTTTCCCGGTACTGACGTCAGGCTCACCGGTCTGTAGTTTCCCGGATCACCCCTGGAACCCTTTTTAAAAATTGGTGTTACATTGGCGATCCTCCAATCTTCAGGTATTAGAGATGATTTTAATGATAGTTCACAGATTACTAATAGCAGGTCTGCAATCTCATATTTCAGTTCTTTCAACACCCTTGGATGTATACCATCCGGCCCAGGTGATTTGCTACTCTTCAGTTTATCTAATAGTTGTAAGATGATTCAACCTCTAGAACTCCTGTGTAGCCCACAAGTAATGACAGAGAGCCCGCCGTATGTCCAACATATGAAGAATCCATGAAACTGCAGCATCCCAGTCATCAGAGAACACCGGCAGTGTTACCACCTGATTGACATGAAAGGCCGAAACCACCTTTGGCAGAAAAAAGGGAACCGGTCACAGCACCACCTTGGAGATCACCACATACAGCTCCTTGCAGGACAGAGTCTGCAGTTCCAAAATCCGACAAGCCGAGCAAATCACAACCAAGAACGCTACTTTGAGCATCAAGTCCTTCAAGGATGTTTTCCAAAGAGGTTCAAATGGAGCCTCTGCCAAAGCGGAGAGGACCAAATTGAGATCCCAAGGTGGCAGCAAGGAACAGCACGGGGGCCGGATGTTCTTAATGCTCTGGAGAAAATGCACCACGTCTGCATATGCTGCAAAGGGCTGGCCCTGAACACAGCTCCGAAAGCAGGCCAAAGCTGCCACCTGAACCTTCAGGGAGCTCAAAGCCAATCCCTTCTCCAGCATCACCTGAAGAAAGGCCAAAATCTGCCGCTCACCAGGCCTCAAAGAGCCGCCAAACATAGCTCAGGAAGTTCACCTGCACATTGTCCAGCCTGGCGATGTGTGAAGTCAACAGCACCGGAGCAGCAGACGAGCCTCTGTCGCCACCAGGGAGTTCCAGATGCCCCCATGGCAATTGATGTATGTGACCATTATCACACTGTCGGAGAGGACTGTCACCGCCTGACCGCTCGAGTCTCCAACCAATTAGTTTATTTATTTAACAGGTTTTATACGTATACCGCTTTATCATTTCAATCAAAGCGGTTTACACTGCTTCTCCTTGGAGACCACAAGCCTTGCGCCACCTGCATCGGACAGTGGTCCCCTCAGCCCTGAAGGCTGGCATCCATGGTCGCCACAACCCAGTCTGACTGCTCAAGGGACATCCCTGCCACCAGCCTGGTCAGATCCAACCACCACCGGAGGCTGTCCCGGGCAACATCTGTCAGGGCCAGCTGAACGTCTATCAACTGTGCCTGCAGGGATCACTGGAAGGGAGCAAGGATTGTAAGGGGCGCATGTGGAGACGGGCCCAGGGCACCATATCCAGCATCGTGGCTATCGAGCCCAGCACCTGCAGATAGTTTCACACTTGTGGGCGTGGAACTCCCCCGCAAGGCACGCCACCTGAGCCTGCAGATTGAGTATCCTGTCCTCTGGCAGGGACACCATGCCCTTCGTTGTGTCAAAAAGGGCCCCCAAGGACTGAGAAGGCACCATCCTGCTCTTTGAGAACTTGACCATACAGCCCATCTCCTGCAGGAGCTAGACAACCTTCTCAGTGGCTTCCTGCTCTCCTGTGACAACTTTGCCCAAATCAACCAGTTATCCAGGTAAGAGTGGACCAGGACCCCCTGCTTGCATAGGGCTGCTGCCGCTACCACCACCACCACCACCATAATTTTGGTGAACACCCAAGGAGCCATGGCCAGGCTGAATGGTTGGGTCTAAAACTGGAAATAGCCCTTCAGGACCATAAAGTACTGATGGCTCGGAGCAGATCAGTATATGCAGATACCTTCCTTGACCTCAGGGAGGCCTGAGATACTCCCCCTGCTACACTTCCCGAGTGCAGGGTTTCCATTCAGAAAACAGGGGACCCACAAAGCCCGGTTGATCCCTTTCAGGTCCAAAATGGGACGCCAAGTTCCCTCCTTCTTGAGAACCATGAAGTAAATGGAATACTGGCCAAGGTCCCACTCAGTCTTCAGCATGGGAACCACCATTTTGAGCTGCAACAGCTAAAGCAGCATGTCGTGGACACCATAAAGGCATCTGAAAGGGACTGCGTGAACTTGACCGCATATCCTTCACGAATCACCTCCAACACCCAAGCGTCTGATGTGAGTCGGGCACAAGCAGGGTAAAGCCGCAATTGCCAGGGCCTGCAACCTTCATTGGGTAGACTTGGAACCTTCCCGAGCCTCCACCAGGGCCCTTTCAGGCCCCTTGGCTTCCCTATCGAAAGGGCAGGCATCAAGGCAGAAAACAGGAGCGCAGCGAGCTGCCGCTCCGGCCCGAACAGAACCTCTGGAAGTCCCCTTCCCGGGGCCCTTAGGCCTATCCTCAGACAGCTGCTGGACCTTGGACTCTCCCAGGTCCTTCACCAACCTCTCCAGGTCCACACTAAACAGGAGATCCCCCATGAAAGGAAGCTTACTGAGCTGGGTCTTGGAAGCTACACCTGCTGACCAGTTGTACAGCCACAAAAAAGGCCTCATGGCCACCACAGTGGCCATGTTCTTAGCCAAGCCCAGATGAGATCATAGAGGAGATATGCCAAAAAGGCCGTGCTTTAACTCCAGGCGAGCCACTTCGGCGAAGCCCCCCAAACCTGACCAAAGACCCTTCCTGCCCCTTCTGAGACCAGCAGAGGCAGGCCCTGGCCATGTACGCCCCCACAGATCGAGGTCTGTAAGGCTAAGATCGACACCTCAGGACTGCTTCAAGAGGGCCTCTAGTCGACAGTCCTAAGGTCCTTCCACCGGGATCATAGTTCTCCTCGCAACCAGAGTCACCAGGGCATCCACCCGGGAGAACCGAACTTCTCCCTCGCCTCGGAAACAATAGGATAAAGATGCAACATTGTCCAACCCCACCTTCAGCCTGGCATCCAGCACCTTTCATTTCACCTCAATAAGCACCTGTACTGCATTGTGTAGCGGGAAGGCTTTGGGAGGCTTCTTAACCTCTTGCAAAACTGGGGCACCGGTCATACCCACTAGGAGCCCCTGAGGCTCCTCCGAAATACGCAGCTCCGCCGGTGTCTGGGAAATAAGGGAAGAGAGCTCATACCTGTGGAAGATACGAACCACAGTTGGATCTTTCCCCACAGGAACCTCCCCCTCTTCCATATCCTCCAAAGAGAGCTTATCCATGAGGTCCAAGACCCTTCCAGGGCCCCCAGGGAGTCTGCAGAGCAAACTGACACCTCCTCATCCTCCAGAGACAAGGGATCTCTCTAAGTGCGCTTCAGCACTGTGGAAGAAGGCCTTTTCCTGGGTCACCAGGGAAGTTCCACTACCAGAGGGCCCCTCCCCCCACTATAGGCAGTAAGCCTGATATAACAGAAAAATAAACTCCAGCAAAAAGGGGGAGGGTACCCGCTCCAGGACTCCCACTGGACCCCCCACCTCCTATAAGCCTCCAACTGCAGCTCCATAGGCTCCACATGTACTGCCAGGACCACAACCCTATCCAACATGGCGGACGTTCCTGCCAAATGACAGGGGACCCAGGTCTTCCAAGACCACATGGCCGTGGTCATCAGGAAGCGTCCCCTGCACAGTTGAAGTCCCCACGAGCAAATCTGTGGCTGTAGCACTCTGTCACATACAGCCACAGCACAGGCCCTCTGGCAATAAGTGAGCCAGCCTGTTTCTGCACACCGGCCGCACACGTTGCAGTCAGCTATGCGTGATGCCAGCACTGCAATCGGGCCCACCACGCTTGCTTCACTCCCCACCCAGTCTTACCCAAGCCACCGCAAGCACCCCAGAGAGCCTCCTGCTTGTCCTCCAGCAAAGAGAAATCCCGCTGTGTCTTTTTTTTTTTTTTTTTAAACTACAGAGACGGGTGCACTCCCAACCCTGGGTCCTCTCCCAAGAGTTGAGGAGATGGAACAGGGGAACAAATTTGGCTGTGGGGAGGAGAGGGAGAGGGACCCGGACCATCAGATTCTGCACCCCTGAATGGAACTCAAGGAAAAAAAAACAAAAAACTTAGATCAGCCAACTCAAAGCACCAGTCCAGAAAAAGAGCACAAGCTATGCACATCCACCATTTGCTAAGTGAGAAACATAGAAAAATGACGACAGAAAAAGACCACATGGCCTATTGAGACTGTCCTTCCATATCAACTACAACAGTCCCCTTTTTTCCTTTAGAGATCCTCTGTGTTTGTCTCATGCTTTTTTGAATTCAGATACTGTCCTTATCTCTACCACCTCCATGGATCCACCACTCTTTCCATAAAGAAATATTTCCGCATATCACTCCTTAATCTATCCCCTTTCACTCTCATCCCATGTCCCCTCATAGCAGAGGTATTTAAACATCTCGATCATATCACCTCTATCCTGCCTTTTCTCTAAGGTGTACATATTAAGATCCTTAAGTCTGTCCTCATATGCTTTATAATGAAGACCACTAACCATTTTCGTAGCCACCCTCTGTACTGACTCCATACTGTTTATATTCTTTTGAAGGTGCGGTCTCCAGAATTGCACACAATACTCCAAATGAGGTCACACCAAAGACTTATACAGAGGTACTATCACCTCCTTTCTTCTGCTGGCCATTCCTCTCCCTATGCACCCAAGCATCCTTCTAGCTTTTGCTGTCGCCTTTTCTACCTGTTTAGCAACTTTAAGATCACCAGACACAACCATGCCTATGTCCCGCTCTTCTTTAGTGGACAAAAGTACTTCACCCCCTATACTATATTGCTCCCTTGGATTGCTGCAGCCCAAATGCATGACCTTGCATTTTTTAACATTAAATCCTAGTTGCCAAACTCTAGACCATTCTTCAAGCTTAGCTAAATCCCTCCTTGTGTTATCTATACCTTCCTGGGTGTCTACTCTATTGCAGATTTTGGTATCATCTGCAAAGAGGCAAACCTTACCCAACAGTCCTTTCGTTATATCACTAACAAAGATGTTAAAAAAAATCGGACCAAGGACAGATACCTGGGGCACACCACTGGTAACTTCCTTCTCCTCAGAGTGAGCTCCATTTACCTGTATCCTTTGTCACCTCCCACTCAATTTCTAATCCAAGCAGTAACTTTAGGGTCCATCCCTAGGGTGCTCAGTTTGTTTATAAGTCGCCTGTGAGGAACGGTGTCAAAGGCTTTATTGAAAACTAAATACACAACATCTAAGGCTCTCCCTCGGTCCAACTCCCAGGTCACCAGTCAAAGAAATCAATCAGATTTGTCTGTCAAGACCTGCCTCTGGTGAATCCATGCTGCCTCGGATCCTGTAATCCGCTGGACTACAGAAACCTCACTATTTTCTCTATCAGCAGTGTTTCCAATAATTTAGTCACCGCCGAAGTTAAACTAACCAGCCTGCAGTTTTCAACCACATCCTTACTTCCGCTTTTGTGTAAAGGCACCACGTGAGCCTCTCTCCAGTCCTTTGGCATCACTCCCGATTCCAACGAGGAATTGAAAAGGTCAGTCAGTGGAGCTGCTAGAACGTCCCCAAGTTCCTTCAGTATTCTAGGGTGTATCCCACCCAGTCCCATCGTTTTGTTTACTTTAAGTTGAGCTAGTTTCTCACGAACACAGTCTTCTGAAAATTGTTCAAGATGCCCCTCGCTTCTGTTCCTGTTTGTGGGTGTTTTCTGAAGTCCTTTTCATGGTTCTTCTTCTGTGAACACAGAACAGAAATATTTGTTAAGCAATTCCGCTTTATCCTCATCAGCTTCTACATATTCCTCCCCTTCACCCTTGAGTCTGACAATACCACTTTTGCCCTCCCTCTTCTCACTAACATATCTGAAAAATATCTTATCCTCCCATTTTATTGCATTGGCTATTCCCTCCTCTTTTTGAATCTTTGCTTTCCTGACTACTTTGCTAGCTTCTCTAAGTTTTTCCAAATATAGATACCTGTCTTCCTCTCTCTGTGATCTCTTGTATTTCATGAAGGCCTCCCTCTTTTTCGTCACTTTTTCAGCTACTTCTTTCGAAAACCATAATGGTCTCCTTTTCCTATTACCTTTATTGACCATTTTTTTCAAAAAGGTTGGTTGCCCTTAAAATATCCCCTTTCAGTTTTGCCCACTGTTTTTCTACATCCCCCAGCTGTTCCCATCCCGCTAACGACTCCCTGAGGTATTGGCCCATCTTGGTAAAGTTAGTTTTCCTAAAGTCTAAAACCCTCACTTTTGAATGGATTCTAACAGCCCTAGTCCTAATACTGAACCACATCATTTGGTGATCACTGGATGCAAAATTATCTCCCACTATAACATCAGAAACACTTTCACCATTGGTAAGTACCAAGTCCAGTATGGCCCCTTCACGTGTAGGTTCTGTTAACAGTTGCCTGAATAGTTCTTCCTGTAGAGAGTCCAGGATCTCTTTACTTCTAGGTGATACTGCAGCAGGAATGTGACAATCAACATCTGGCATATTGAAATCCCCTATCAGTAGCACTTCCCCTTTCTTAGCAATGCTGCGTATGTCTTTAATTAACTCTCCGCCCACCTCTTCTTCCTGTGAGCACTGTTCCCTCTAAGCTGTGCGCGTGTGCGCGCGCACACACCCCGCCGAGCGAGCGCACACAACTTACAAAGGAGCGCACAAAAATTACGGAGTTTCAAATTAAAATTAAAACCTTGGGGTTTTTTTTTTAAGGCCACGGCTGCGCCGCTGATCTACTGCCATTCTGTAATTTCCGGGTAATTCTGAGACTCGTGACGTCACTTCCGAATCTCTCCTCTCTGCTCTGAGTCCTCATTCCTCTCACATGTGACCGACGATTGACAAATCATGACACAGGCTAAAGAGGGAAATAAAAGGGAGGGGGCAGCCAGCTAGCCAGCCTCTCTCTGCTCTTGTGCCTGCCTGCCAGCCACGTGCCTCCTTTGATCCCTCCCTCAGCCAGCCTCCAGTGCCACGTGCCGTCTTGAATGCGGAGAAGGGAGAGCAACACGCCGTACCGGCAAAGAAGAGGAGACCGGTGCTCCAGGACTGCTGCCTGAAGATTGTGTGGGGCTACACCGGGGACGGGCTATCGGCAGCGGAGCAGGTGAGTGCTGAGGAGTTTTCCCTAAAGAAGGCTGAGGTTTGCTCTCCTCTAGTACTGGCTGATTTGTTCTTCGGGCAGTCCATGGTATAAACAGCACCATTAACTCAGAGGCACAGATTTTCTTCATGTCTTTCTTATTAATCGTTGAAATTCACATCCATTTGATGTTACTGAAAATGCCATGGTTTGGGCAAGTTCAATATTTGTATAAAGAAATACATCATTACACTTAAGAATCTTGTCTAAGTCCTTCATAGCTGTTCTGGCAAGAGTAATATTTTGTTGGATTTCTTGACTGCTTGTCATCTCTGTTGATCCAAACAGGTAAAGTTGTCTACTATGTCTATTTTTCTAAGTAAAGGATGAAAATATTGATTTTTCCAGATGTCAGGAAAAATCTCTGCATGTTTGAGTGATTTTCAGAGTTTCTTCGGTATTCATTTTGGCTGGTTTTGTTTTGTTTTACCTTTTGCAGAGAGTTTTCACTTTCTTCAAGCACAACTTTCTTATTGTCATCCCTTAAGTCGTATGGTTCTCTATCATTGTATCCAAAGTTGGACATTGATTTTGCAAGCATTCTTTAAATTCTGGTGGTATATTTTCAAGATTATATTTTGCTACATTCATAAGTGGCTTGCTCATTTTCAGCTTTAGCTTGCATATGCATACTAGTAGCTGGCAATCTGTACTACAGTCAACTCTAGGTTTTGTCTTTTTTGATGCTATTAAGTTTTCCATCACTGACTTCCACAGATGTAACCAATCTGATTTTTTTTACAATCTATTAGGTTAGGTTCATGTGTACAGTCATTGCTTGCAGTGGCAGAAGGCGGCGTTTCAGATGAATAGATTGTTGGTCTTCTGAATTCTATTGATCTTCCTCCGGCTTGCCTCTTTTTTTGTCTCTTTGTATTAAGTTGAGGTCCATTTTAAGACTATGTTCCTTGATCTTGATAAGCAGATGCTTCAGATAGTCTTCCCTTTCAGCCAGTAACGTTGTATTGGCAGCATAGCAAATGTTGTTGTATATGCGATTATCAATGAAAAAGCCGGCATCTACATTTACTGTTAACCCATTCCCCAACAGAGGACTTTGTAAGCATAACTATTTGAACTACTAATTTATCATGCATATTGTTGTTCAGCAGTACAATGACGTCAAGTTTTTAGTCGCAGAAAAAATCAAAAGCAAACTGATAAACAGTTTTCTGGATATGGTGACTTTGGCATTTCAGAATGCTCACTTTGCAGATTTAGCGAAATTGATGGATATTGGTGGAACATTTTTAGCTTCTAGTGCAGATTGTGAGCGTGGTTTCAGCTTGATGAACAGTTTAAAAACCAAAAAAAGGAATCACTTACATTTAGAACATTTGGAAATGCTGATGCGTGTTAAGAGTCATCTTCAAGATGGCGGATCAGTAAACCTTGAAAAAATTTATTCAGACTGGGTACATTTGAAAGATCGAAGAGAAAAATTTTGAGAATGAACTCTTCTTCCATACATAAATTATTTACATGGAATAACAATGGCTTCCAATAAAAATTAACTGAAATAATACCACATTTGTGATTGTAATTACTAGAAATTTTCTGCTTCATTTAGTAATCGTCTATTTTCATTTAATTTGATTAAAATCAATGTGGTGTACATACTGTATTCTAATGTGTAGTCAAATTTTAAAGTATATAACTCCAAGTGTCGTTATGTGGTGCAGAAAAAATTTAACCTTCCTTCAAAAGCTGCACAGCTGATATTTTATGCGCACACAGCCTACAGAAAATTAGAGGGAACATTGCCTGTGAGGAAGGTTTATATATCACACCAATGCAAACAGATTTCTCTTTCCCTCTTTCTAGTTTAACCCAGAGTGCCTCCTCTCTCCCTTTTAAGCTTGTAGTTCCAAAGCTTTAATATTATTATTTTTTATATATAGTGCCATTCCCCCCTTCTTCCTACCCTGTCTTTTCTGAATAAAGTATAGCCTGGTATAGTTACATCCCAGTCATAGTTTTCTGTGAACCATGTTTCTGTAACTGCCACTAAATCCAAGTCTGCCACTCCCATTAAAGCTTCAACATCTGGGATCTTACTTCCCATGCTACGGGTATTTAAACATACCACTTTCCATATGTTGCCCCTTTTACCCATTTCAATAAAGGCATTTAATTTCTTACTTACCTGGGGACTATCACTTACCTGGAGGTTTTCTTCACCAATCCCCAACAAATCTGGTTTAAAGCCCTCTTCAGTAGATTAGCCAGTCTGCTACTAAAGACATGTTGACCTTTCTTTGACAGATGGATGCCAGCTCTGCTCTGCAACTCTTGGAACAGTATCCCATGGTCCAGGAAACCAAAACCCTCTCGATGATACCATCCACGCAGCCATGCATTCATCTCCAGGATGCGAGCCTCTCTGCCTTGGCCTTTACCCTCAACAGGGAGGATTGAAGAGAACACCACCTGTGCACCTGTCTGCTTCACCCCATCCCAGAACCATGAAGTCACTTCTGATATGCTCAGAGGGATACTTAGCAGTATCATTTGTGCCGACATGGATTAGCAACATTGGGTAATAGTCAGTGGGCTTGATGAGTCTCGGCAAACTCTCCATAACATCTTGGATTTTGGCACCTGGAAGACAGCATACCTCTCTGGACATCAAATCTGGTCAGCAGATGGATGCCTCAGTATCCCTCAAGAGAGTCACCAACCACCACTACCCTTCGCTTCCTTGTGGTCACTGATTCTGCAACTTTGGGTACTTGAACTCTGGTTCTTCCCTTTCCAGGGATGCTTTCACATCCTCCACTTCCAGGGCTGCATAATGGTTCTTCAATTCAAGGACTGGAGAAGTTGGAGTGGTGAAAATACTGGCTGGTTGGTGTGCACAGGCTCCTGGTGGGCTGTTTCAGCTCATTTTTTTCTCAGTCTCCATCTTCTGGTGGGTGGACATAACCCACAATGTCTGGACTGGAGGATCAATTAGGAATTACCGTATTAAGGCATCCTTTCATCCCTAATATGGTACCATGTGCCATTCACTTCTGATAACACCTATTGGGAAAGGTTGACTCTTTTCTTGGTTTTAAGACTATGGGGTATGTTTACTAAACTGCAGTAACGTTACATACCGCGCGTTATGTAATGTTAATGATCGTTAACGTTACATAACGCGCGTTAACGTTACTTAATGATCATTAACGTCCCCGGCCGTGGTAAACACCGCAGAAGGTGGAGAGAGGGCGGAGAGAAGGGGTCAATGGGCGGAGAGTGGGAGGGGAGAGGCTCCTTTCACACTAACGCACTGAACTGAAGGGCTGAATCCTACCGCAAATGAAAACCTGCCGTTAGATGCACATTTGCAGGAGAGAGAAACCATTTAAGTGTCAGCAATGTGCAGCCTAGGCAGGGAGCCCAAGAAATGTGATAGTAGTGCTCCATTTTCAGCAACACCATAGTGCGAAAGTATGAATAGCCACTATGGTGATGGTGCAAATGGGGCATAAGGGGCCGCAGGTGGGACATGTAGCATGGGCAGCTGGGGCACAGGGTGGACCAGGCATGTGCCTAGGAACATAGAAACCGGAAATCAGCAAGACAGCAGCTGACCAAGGCCAAACACAATCCACCTATATCTATCTGGTTCACCCTAGCTAATAGTTGCCAGGGCACTGACCTAACATCCCCTAGCCATCCCGCCCCCATGTGGAAGGGACATAATATTGGTAGGCAGTGATGGGGGGGATGTGAGGATGTCCATGTATGGCCCCCTACCCCGGGATCTGCTCCCTAGGCGGGCACCTACCTACACAGTGCATGGCCTGGGACTGCGCACTACCAGCACTGACAGTAAATGGCCATGTCAGCTTGGCAGGGGGGGGGGTGCCGTGCCCTGCATCAGTACGTGGTGTGCAGTGCAACATACAAAGTCTGGCTGAGGAAAAGTACAGGTAGCCCCAGGGACTATTGTGCATCTGTGGCAACAGTGTGGTGCAGTACACCCAGCGAGTGTGTCCAGAAGCAGAAGGTCACAGGTTCAAGCCCCAGCTGTGGTTCCTGCAGAGCATGTCCCTATGTTTTACCCTACATGTCCCTATGTTTTACCCTACAACAGCAACATGTGCAAAGCCCGAAGCAGCAGCGAACAGGGGTACAAACACCCACGTACATAGGCTCCACAATCCAAAGATGCATGGAGAGTCAGACTGTTGGCCCCAGCATTGAGCTGAAGTTATCACCAGAACACTACTTCTACCCCCTGCACAGTTTAGCAATGTCGGCACTGTGATCAGGACCAGTGTGGCGGGCAGGATTGCCATCCACCCCTATCTTTGTACAATGCTGCAATAGGACTGAGCGTGTGTGAATGTCTATCCATTGTTCTGTGGCTGCCCACCCTTCACTGGGCCCAAAATGTCCCACTGTTACCAGCGTTAGCCTGAATAGGTGCATAATGAGGAGCAAGGTATTTTTGGTATGGCCCGGACAGGGCAGATTGGCCAGGATGCATCTTCACAGGGTGTGGGGCAATGGCTGGGACACTGCAGTGCCTGACCACCACCTGCATGGACAGGGTGGCCACAGCATGGCATGCTGGGAGGGCACTCACTCTGACCGAGCAGTGACTATGGCAGGTCTAGGTTCCCACATAGCACTCTACACTATCTGCCTCCAGTGATATATTTGTGTTCCCCAGTCCTGGGATCCCAATCACTGAGTTGCCTGCTTGCTGCACATAGTTCCTCTGTGAGCAGGCTTGTGGACTGTCTGCAGTTAGACTGTGCATGGTCAGAACACTTAAGGTACAGTCTGACTGTGCTGTCTGCTGGTGACTGGCAGACAGTGGTGGGAGGCAGTTGGGGTTTTCCAGACCTAACCCCAGCATTGCTGCTGGTCTGCCACTGCTTCAGTCATAGGTATGGCTCTGGCCTACCAACCCTGGAGGGCTGTCTCATACAAACAGGATGGAGGTTGCTTCCCCGGGGCAGGGGCACCTGTTCTTTACCTACAAAAAGGGTGATGTGGGCCCTTTGTGGTATGTAGTATTTACCACTGCAACCTATAAAGGCACTGCTACACACACCTCATGCAATTCTAGGAACCCCTCTGCCCTGATAACAGCTGCTCATGTCAGCCAGACCCTAACACGGGGTACACACCAATCTGGCTGGTGTCTGGTCCCACAGGATACAGATGGACACCAAATTACCTTCGGCTGCACTGCAAGGAACACCTGTCACACACTGGTAGTGATGGGGATGTACAGCAGGACCTATCTCAAGCACCACATGTACTGCGGACCTAGTGCTGGGCACCAATCCTATCCCTCAGGGTGACCACAGAATCTGCACAATGGCATGGTCTGCAGCTACTCTGTGCCAGTATCACGCACTGTCAGTTCGTCTTTCCAAGCTGAGGTACCGGAGAGGTGCAGACCCCATTTGGTGATCAGCTGTAGACTGCTATTCAGCATGTACATTGCATCATGGGTATGGTGGGGTTACCCTATCCTGGCACTCAGAGCAGACAATTTGTGCGGTGACCTGCAGTCCTTCTGTACCCAGACATTGCTGTGAGATACACCATGGAGGTATAGCCTACTGGTTAATACAATGCCATTCTTGGCCGTGTTCATGGGTTCAGTTCCTCATTGTTCCCTCCTCTCATGTCTGTCCTACTCATATAGTATGCATGCCTGTAGAGGTCATATTTTTGTAGATCTGTGCTTCCAGCCCATAATACCCTCGCCACAATTGCCAACATTCCCTCGGTCCGTCTATCTGCGTCTGTCAGCTATGTAGAGTCCTGTCTGCCAGTGCAGGCTGCCACCCCATGTCATACCCTTTCCTGCATTGCGCCTCTTCATGCTTGCCTCGCCTGTGCCTGATCTGCATGGCACCACCACTCCTCTGTCCACCCATCATTGTAACTATCCTGCCACCTCTGTCTCAACTGGGGGACATGTATTCCCATCGTCTGCCACCAACTGTTTTTCTGCTACTTTACTTTGCCAACACCCTGTGCTGTGGTACAGCTGCCCCACCATGTTTGTCATCAGTACTGGCAGGCACATGGGATGCCCGCAGATATGGCAGGTCCAGTGGCTCCCACCTCTCCCTCCTTCACTCACCTGTTCATTGCCTTTCCTGAGTGCTCTATCTAGTTTTAGGGCTACATCTGTCTCTGTTCCGCACAGGTCATGCATGTCATCCTGAGGCACCTTGCAGTCCCTAGGGCAAACTAACCTAGGACACCATAACCTTGTTAGGCCACCTTAACCTATGGTTCCATAGCCCAGGGTGCCTTCTACGGTGCCTTGTCCAAGGGTGCCTAATATGGCGCTTAGCCTAGGAGGCCCTATAGGGCGCCTTATGAGGCACCTTACAGGGCACCTTACTAGGCACCTTGCAAGGCGTCTTGTAACGCTCGTTAGTCTAAGGTGCCTTGTAATGGGCGTTAGCTGTCAGCTTGCTGTAACGATGCAACGCCCATGCTTTTATATGGGCATCTCTACCTTTACCGCGGAACCTACCGCGAATGACATTACCACAGTTTAGTAAACATACCCCTATGTCTTTACACATCTTTTGGTTTGTGCTCCCTTCCCCTTCGAAGCAGCAGGTGGAAAAACCAATTGAAGCCCCAGTCCTTTGGAATGAAGGGGTGGTGCCTGGGGTCAGAAACTGCAAGCAGGAGACCCAGAGTCCAGTGGACCACCACAGGTCATGCTAGGGTAAAAAGCTTGGCTGCAGCCTGGCTGATAGAGCTGGAAAGGGCCGGGTAAGGATGCAAAGCATAAAGAGAAGGGATGGGGTTAGAGAGAAAGAAGGGAGAAGAAGAGTGGAGCACTGGAAAAGTGGGATTAGAGGAAGGATTGAGACTTGAAAGAACAAGTGAAGGAGTGAAATACAGGCGAAGGAGAGAGTGCAAAGTTGGCTGGGAGGGGGAATGCACTTCTGGATGAAGGGGAGAGTTTGTGCAGGAAGAAGGGTACTGAAGGGTAGGGATGAGAAATCCCCATGACACACGCGCACATGCAAAAAGCTCCCAAAACCCACAATGAGACACACACGCATCTGCCAACACCCCCCATGACACATGTATGCATACCCTTGGTCACTCCCTTCACACACACACACACCATTACACTAACAAACAAGCATGCACGTGCATTAGACACTCTTATGAAACAGAAACATATGAATGCACTTGCCCGACACTCCACATGAAACACAACCCCAATAGCCCTCTATGATGTACACACAAATGCATGCATCCCCAATACACCCCACGAGAACACACATATGCACTCAGCCCCCGACACCCCACATTATACATAACACACGCACACACATATGCATGCATGCCTTGACACACAGATGCATACATCCCACAATACACACACAGCCACGACCCCAATACCTCTCATGACACGTACCCCCCCAATAGGCCACATGACACACACACATGTACTCCTACCTGCCTGATTCTGTGAATGGGATAAATGCACCATTGTGTAACACTGCAAGTGTACAACATGTTGAAATGTGTATGCTAACGGGTAAAACTAGCACAACAGTACCATGGACCCTAGGTATATTGAATACATCATTTCTCCAGAAGGGCTAATAGGAAAAAAGTGTCTTAACTGCTTAAATTTCTGTGACCGTCTATGGTCATGTGACAGAATACAAAGCTTTGTCTCAAAGGTATGCTGTTTTCTTATGGTGCACATGTAATTTTGACAGATGATCATTTTCCAGTATACTCAAGGGACATCATATCGTGGCTAAAATGTTGCTAATGAAGTGACAGAATTGAAGATATTTGAAAAAAAAAAAACACACCTGCTATCTGATAATTCATTTTACACTGCTGAAAAAAAAAAAAAGTTACAAATCCTGCTCAGAGCAGGTTGTCTAACTTCTAGCCCCAATTCCATAAGGAAATGAGGTTTATCAGATTGCCAAGTATATTTGTGTTTGCGCACACATCCCCATCCTCTCAATTTCTAAATGGCTATATGCAAAAAAAAAAAAAAACCAACTTTGTAAAGAAGGCAGGCTCTTGGTGAGATATTTGTGCCTTGCAAAGTAAACTGACAAGTGATAAGGGAGCACAAGAAGAAGGCAAAGTCAACAGCTTCCCTGTAAGAACTGCATGGGGGAAAAATTCAATTTTTTGCATTTGGAGGCCTGGAGCCGACTGTGGTACATATCACCAACTACTAATATGCAAACTCAGGCTAAAGTTGAAAAATAGCAAGCCACTCATGAATGTAGCAAAATATGACCTTGAGAATATACCACTGAAAATTAAAGACTGCCTGTAAAATTGATTTACTGCTTTAAATACAAATGACAGAGCCCCAGAAGAGCTATGGGATGATATCAAGAAGGCTGTGTTGGAAAATAAGTGAGACATCTCTACAAAAGATGAAAAAGTAAAAACAGCCAGAATGGGTGACCGAAGAAACTCTGAAAATTGCCCAGAAACGCAGAGAAGCTAAAGCCAGAGGAGAAAAAGAGGCAATCGCAGAACTCAGAGATTTCCAACATACAGCAAGACAAGACAAGGAGAAGTACTACAATGACGCATGCAAGGAAATAGAAGCAGAAACTATTAGAGGAATCGGCTTTCCAAAGCTGCGAGAGTTAAAGAAAAAATTCCAGCCTTAAATTGGAATGTTACAAAATGCTCAAGGATCCATGCCTAATGATGCTGAGAAGATCAAGAAAAGATGGAAAGAATATACCGAGTTTTTATATGATAAAGATAAAGTGGACCAACAGCCATTTCAACCTGTACCTTATGATCTGGAACCACTGGTGATGAAAGAAGAAGTTGAAGCAGCATTAAAAGCCTTATCAAAGAACAAAGCACCAGGCATTGATGGCATTCCCATAGAAGTATTACAGCAATCTGATGCAGCTGTTACTATACTTACAAAGCTCTGCCAGGAAATTTGGAAAACAACATCATGGCCAACTGACTGGAAAAGATCTGCGTTTATACCAATACTAAAGAAAGGTGATCCAACTGACTGTGGAACTTATCGCACAATCACTCTGATCCCACATGCCAGCAAGATTCTACTCAAGATTATTCAGCAGAGACTACAACCATACCTGGAACAAGAACTACCTGAAGTGCAAGCAGGGTTCAGGAAAGAGCAAGGAACGAGAGACATCATCGCAGATGTGAGATGGATCCTTGAAAAGACTAAAGAATACCAGAAGGATATCTATATATGTTTTATTGACTACAGCAAGGCTTTTGACTATGTAAACCATGAGAAACTCTGGGTCACATTAAGCAGCATGGGTATACCAGAATATCTGATCGTTCTCGTGCACAACCTTTACATTGATCAAGAAGCAACAGTTCGAATGGAACAAGGAGAAACAGAATGGTTTAAAATCAGCAAAGGTGTACTACAAGGCTGTATACTTTCCCCCTACCTGTTTAATTTGTGTGCAGAACAAATCATCAAAGAAGCAGGACTGAATGAAGACAACAGAGGTATGAAGATTGGTGGAAGACTCAACAACTTTCGCTATGCTGATGATGACACATTACCGGCTGAAAGTGAATACGAACTGAAACATCTGATTCACAAGATCAAGAAACAGTCTTAAAATGGGCCTGTACCTTAATGTAAAGAAGATCCTGACAACTGGCAAAAATCAATAAGTTTATTGTTGATGGAGAAGAAATTGAAATAGTGGACAACTTTAACCTACTTGGATCAGCTATCAATAAAGAAGCAACAAGCAGTCAAGAAATCAGATGGCACATTGTTCTTAGCAGAATGGCTATGAAAGACCTAGACAAGATTCTCAAGAGCAGAGATGTCTCTCTCCATACAAAGATTTGAGTTGTTCAAGCCATGGCATTTTCAATAACATCATATGGTTGCGAAAGTTGGTCAGTGAAAAAGATAGACAGGAAGAAAATCGATGCCTTTGAATTATGGTGCTGGATACGAATACTGTATATACCATGGACTGCCCGAAGAACAAACCAGTCAGTACTAGAGGAGATCAAACCAAAGCTTTCTTTAGAAGCTCAGATGATAAGACTTAGACTTTCATTCTTTGGACACATCATGCGAAGAGAGAGAGAGATCATTAGAGAAAGACATTATGCTAGAAGGTCAATGCAAAAGAGGAAGGCCAGCAATGCGATGGATCGATACAATAACAGCGGCTACAGGTGCCAGACTCTCAACAATGAGCCACCTGACTGAAGATCGAACACAATTTAGGACAACTATCCAGAGGGTCGCCATGAGTCGACATCTACTTGACAGCACTTAACAACAACAACAACTACAGGCAGTACTACCAGTGAATGTAATCGGGTCATTTAGAATAACCCGCTTTCTATTGTTTTCCAAAATTACACCTGGCGACATAAAAAGAAAATGAACAAAATCTGAGAACAGATTACACTAAAAGGCGGCAAGTCCTATGACATACTTTCTGCAGCTTTTTAGTAATTGGGATCACTAACCTGCAGTACTTCTTTATTTTACCTTTTAAAATACATAGATATATAAAATAGTACTTACAACTCTGTCATTTGAGAATCTGACCAGTTTCATTGTTACAACAGAAAATGACAAAAGGTATGTAGAGTATAACTTCAATCTCTCAAAATGTACTACTAGTTAGCACAACTGCTGCAGTATATTATCTACTTTATCATCTTCAGGGGTTCATTTAATTTTAGCTAATCCTCTAAATTTTGTCATTAGTTTCTGTAGCTTGTCTACCATTCCATAAACAGAGCCACCATGGCCTATAGCTGCAGGAATGGGGATTACCTTAAACTGAACTATCTACAATATTGCTACCACCACCTTTAGCCCTTGTGCTTAAGCTAAGGGTGGGCACCTTTTAATCCGGGGCAATACATGGCCAGTATGTATTATTTGCTTTTCCTTCCTGCCATACTTAAATTGTGTTTTATTGTATGGAAATTCTGCGATTTTTATCTTAGCTCTAGACCAAATACCAAACAGAAATATGCTGAAAGAAGACACAGTACAAACTGTGCAAGTTCTACACCAGCTGGGCTAAGAAAGTATTTGTTAAGCCTGCTTGCAAACAAGAAATCTTTGTCACAATTAGGTTCAGATTTCTCAAAAAGTATTTTATTTAAAACCATTTCTAATCCACTATGCCAGTACTTTTCTTGGCAAATTATAATATACATCCATAAAAAATGGCAAACAAGTACAAAACGTGGGGACACACCATGAGGTTACTAAGGTGGCATTGTCCTTTCCTGGAGTCCTGCTAGACCAGTCCAGATGAATGGGCTGTGTCCCACTGCCAGCAGAGGTGGAGATAGAACAACTAGAAATTTCTACTACTACTACTGAACATTTGTATAGCACTACAAGACATATGCAGCGCTGCACAGATACATGTAAAAGACGGTCCCTACTTATCAGAGCTTATGATCTAAAGACAGAAAGCACAGTAGCTGTATACATGGGGTACAGCTAGGGGGAATGGTAAGGAAACACAAAGGAGATCGGGTCAGTCAAGATCCGATTTCAAGTGACATTATCCTGCTACTTGCAGGGGCACACCTCAGTATTCATATCCAAGCAAATGGTCAAGAACCTGACCACACACAACCTCCTTAATGGGCAATAAGTCAGAACTATGTACAACTATGTACAGAACAGCTACCACACAGAGTACCTGTCGGCAGTTCAAGCCTTGAAGGCTAACCATATAGAAAAACAGAGCACAAAAGGTGGGTCCTCGACTAATCTAGCAGGACTCCAGGAAAGGACATTATCTGGTAATTAAAATGTCACCCTGCTAGACCAGTCCAGACAAGTGGGAAGTACCAAAGCTACTACTCCAGTGGGCAGGAAGAAGACATGGCTGCCCTCAAAATCTCTGTACCAAAGGTAAGGTCTGCCCTAGCTTGGCTATCCAAATGGTAGTGTTTGACAACGATCGAAAAGGTTGACCAGGTGATCACCCTGCAAATGTCAATAGGGGCGACTGAGCTTCACTCCATCCTGTCCAGGATGAAGTCTGAGCCCACGCACGGTGCGCCTGCAACCCCTTTGGGAGGGTACAATTCCACAAAAGAGAGGCTGAGGACACAACCTCTTTAATCCAACAGGTCAAGGTATCCTCAGAAGCCACCTTGCCCCTACACAGGCTTGCAAAGGGCAAAATTAATCTATCCAACGTTCGGAAAGAACTGATGACTTTCAGTTATCTAAGTAGTACTCTGTGAACGTCAAGATGATGAAGATCTTTGTCCTTACACTGCTGCGCCAAAAAGGACAAAAAGCAGACCACCTGATTAACATGAAAGACTGAAATTATTGTGGGCAAGAAGGGAATTGACCGGATCAACAATGGATCCTCCAAGAAGACAGGTAGGGATCCCTGCATGAGAAAGCCTGAAACTCTGAAATGCGACAAGCTGAACAGATGCTGACTAAAAAGACTGTTTTGGAAGTAAAGATCCTTAAGGGAGGCCTGCTTCAATGGTTCAAAGAGGGCAGACAATAAGGCCCGAAGAACGGAGACCCAAACCACTGAATGCAAGGGTGAGGATCAACAAAATCAGAGCTCACACAAAGAATAGTCAACCTCTCTCTATCCCAAGGTCAACTACCAAACAAACAAACAATCTAAAAAGAGCTTCCATACGCCTAATCTTGAAACAAAAAACTCACACTACACAAATCCTGCCCCACATCTTACAGACCAATATCAAGCCTACCATTCCTATCCAAAATCATTGAAAAATCAGTACTACTGCAACTCCAGGACTTCATCGATTCAAGTGCCCCACTTGACCCCCATCAATACGGATTTAGAGCACATCATGGTGTCAAAACTCTAATAACATCACTACTTGACACAATTATACAAGGAATTGATGGAGTGGAGGAGTAGCCTAATAGTTAGAGAACTGGCTTGGGAACCAAGAGACCGGGGTTCGATTCCCACTAGCACTCCTTGTGGCCTTGGGCAAGTCACTTAACCCTCCATTGCTCAAAAAAAAATCCAAGTTATCAATGTCCCTGTTTAATGTACAACACCAGGTTTAAGTTACAATGTAAACTGCTTTGATTGAAATGATAAAGCATTATAAAAAAACCTGTTAATTAAATAAAAATTGACAACGTGAGACATGCATTCATCCTCATTTTCCTCGATATAGCCTTGGCATTTGATACTGTAAATCACAATATCCTAATCAACTGCCTGAAGAACCTTGGAATAGGTGTCACCATTCTACAATGGTTCCAAAACTACCTGTTCAACCGTACCCAACAAGTGCACTTCAACAACAATCTATCCAACCTATTCACCCAACCTCAGGACATCCCTCAAGGATCTGCATTATCTGCTTTACTTTTCAATATATATCTTCAACCTATCTGCAAAATCATACAATCACATGATGGTGACTACAGAATTTATGCAGATGATATAATGTTATTCGCAACCTTTGACACCTCAGACCCATCCTATAATATCACCAACTGCTTCAACGACGTCGCTACATGGCATAATTCAACTTCAAAGTCAACCTGAAGAAAATGGAAGCACTCATCATTTCTAGAAACAGAACATTCAACCCTCCCTGTTCTCTCCATGTAAACAACGCAACACTAGAAATAAAAAAAGAAATTAAATACCTTGGAATCTACCTGGATCAACAGCTCAACTTGACCAAACATATCCACCCGTGCAATTTACCATAAAACTAAAATGGTACAGCACCAGAGACCACTCCCACTCCAACTTCCACTCTGTAGCTCAAGCACTAATTTGCCCACACTTTGACTACAGCAACAGCATACTTCATGGACTCCCCAAGAAAACACTAAAGACATTACAACTTGCTCAAAACACAGCTGCACGTACAATTATGCATACCAAAAGATCCGACCACATAACACCCATTCTGTTCCACCTCCACTGGCTCCCGATTCTTCAAAGAATCAAATTCAAAGTCCTTACAAACATCTATAAAATAATATACAACACTGCACCAACATACCTCAGCACACTAATAAACATGCAGCAATACGCAAGGACAACAAGAGACAACCTGAAAAACACTCTATCCACCCCAAAAACACAAGAAAAGCTAATCAACCAACCACCAACAGAACTTTCTCCTTCTACGCACCTGTCCTTTGGAATAACATACCCAACGCTCTAAGAGAAATCAAAGACCTCACCCAATTCAGAAAACATCTCAAGACTTTCATCTTCACGGACTACTATAAATGTGAACAACAGCAATAACTATCATATGTACCTCCAGTCCATATTACAATGAATCTCACAATTGTCGCACTGTGACCACTTTCCCTCTTGTAAAATAATGAGAATACGTAATCATGTAAATAGTTTCATTATTTATTGTTATTGTTAACTACAATTGTTATATGTAACTGTTTCCTATTCCGTGTAAACTGCATTGCGCAGTAGTTCGAAAGTTCCAAGTAAACCACTCTGATTTCGAAGACAAAGCAGTATATAAAAAACAAACAAACAAACAAACAAAGTAAATAAAAGTGACATACCCCTATAAGGAAATGTACCATATCCTGCGCGGGGCGATGGAACCACCAGCTAACAGGCCTCGAAAACAAGACATGGCCACAACCTGAATCCTCAGGGAACTGAGGGATAGACTCTTATCAAACCCATCCTGCAGGAAGGCTAATAATTACGGCAAATCTGCCTTCCGAGGGAGTAAGCAGCACTCCTGACCCAGCCCTCAAAAGGTTCACCACACTCGCACATAGACCAGACAAGTGGAACCTTGCTTCACCTTCAAGAGAGAAGAAACCATGGCCTGCAAGTAGTCTTTGTGTGCTAAATGCCACCTCTCAAGGGTCAAGCCATAAGCGAGAAGAGCCGGCTCTTCCATCAGGATGGGGGCCCTGGCACAACAGGTCCCAGATCTGTGGAAGGCACATAGGTAGGCCATCCAGAAGCCTCATCAGATCTGCCAACCAAGGTCTCCATGGCCAATCCAACGCCATCAGAACCACCAGTCCCAGGTAATACTCTATCCAATGAAGCACTCGCCCAGAATGAGGCCACAGTGGAAACACGTACCAAATATCACTGGCTGAAGGATAAAGAACAAGGCCGAAAACCCAAGCTTGAGGAGTGCCTCCACCTTATGATCCAGCTGATGCTTAAGGACAGCCCCCACCTTCTACTGGGATGGTGGTATGCCTGGTGACAGCTGCAACATGTGTATCCACTTTTGGAAAGTACAGCCACTTATCCAAATCCTGCTGAAGAAGGGTACACAGCTTATTCAGGACTCTGAAGTCTTTCACTGAGGCGTCTGGAGAACCCCACTCTTCAGAGATCATGTCCTTGAGAACATGCAGAAAGGGAAAAGCCTGGACAGAGCTACGGAGCCTCCGGAGAAGACGGTGACTTTGTGATTCTGTACCAGTTGAGGGAACAAAATAAATCTGCAAGGAAGAGGCCACTTGAAAAATCAGGGCCATCAATTCATCGCTTAGAAAGAGGTGGATAATATGTGAATCTTCCAGCTCTTCCTCTAGCAGAGAAACCTTGTCAATCAGTCCAGGCTCGGCACTAAAGCTAACCTCAGACTTGGGCTTTCAAGAAAAGCGCAAGTCACCCAAGGCCTCCAGTTGTCACCAGCGCTTATGAGGCACAAGCAATACCTTAACCTAACTGCCACTTGCAAAGTCAGAGGGGCTTGGCTGTGCCGAAAGCCAGGAAGTTTCCCTGCTCCAACTCCTACTGCTTTGCTAAAAGGAGTAAGCCCACTGAAAGAAGTATAGGAATCAGACAGCAAAGATCCTGAACCCAAGGCCTCCCCCGATCACCGAAGATAGTTTCTTTTTCTCTGACTCTGCCTGGGGAAGCCAAAGAGGGGAAGCAGTAGTCCAGGGCTGCACAAAAGCTCCACGCCAGCCACCCCCCATTGAGAATCCAAAACAGGAGAAGTATCCTTGTCCTCAGGGTCCACCACCAACTATTCATCTTCTTCCGTAGCGCAGTGTTCAAACAAAGAATCCATAGGTTCGGCTCGGAGTTTACCGCAGCCCAAACAGTACTTTTTGTCTGCCAACATGCAGCATTTCTTCTGTTTAGCACAGTACTGTTCAATGGATTTATATGTGTAAATCTGCACATGGACCCTTTGTACATGTAAATGTGCAAGTGTTACTATGCATGTGTAACTTACACATGCAAGTGGCAGCACAGCAATTACATGGGTGTGGCAGCAACTCCACATGCACCAAAAAGGAAGCAAAGAGCACTCAAAAAAACACTTCAACGCCGAACCAAATGACAAAATTGTGCACATGGAAGGTCACGGTGTCCTCCACAGCTATGGCTGACAAATGCAGGCACAATAAACAAGGTCAAACACTACACTTACCACCACAGAGCCTGGGACCAAAGACATTGCTGGGCTCAGACCATTCCCAGGTGCTCTGTTCTTTACTCTTCTCATATACCTTCTCTCCTTCTGAACACTGTTAAGGGTGGCTGAGGAAGGGAGGCTGAAGTCTGTGTGAAGACAGGGTCTTAATCCGGCTGAATCTTGGGCTCTCGAATGGTCAAGGGTACTGACTAGGAGGATGGCCCTTTTTCCCCTCCACACAGGAAATTCCAGCAGGGTACCCTTAGATACACTCTGGACAACTCCGCTCTCTACTAGGTCCATGGCACTCCTTAGGATGGCTGCCCAGGAGCTAATCCACTTCCAAAACTGAACACTGATCCTGCATCCACGATCTGCAGGAGACAGAGAAATACCGCGGTCTGCTCCCAGCTGCACTAGGTCAAGTAGCAAGATGATGTCATCTGAGGTTTCTAGTAGTTCTCTGTCTCCACCTCTGCTGGCAGGGGGACACAACCTATTTGTCTGGACTGGTCTAATAAGACTATCTGGAAGTAGTATATTAAAAAAAAAACAGGAGAAAATATTTTTTTTATTTAACACATAATTGAACTCTAGAATTAATTTCTGAAGGATGTGGTCAAACCAGTTAGTGTTGCTGGGCTTAAAAAAGCTTTGGACAAGCTTCTGAAGAATCCATAGACCCTTATTAAGGTAGACTTGAGATAAGCAGCATGGAATTTTCCTTCTTGGGGGATCCTGCCAGGTATTTGTGATTTGGATTTGCCACTATATGAAACAGAAAACTGGGCTTCATGGACCATCGGTCTGACTCAGTATGGCAGTTCTTATGTTAACAAAAATACATCTACTAAGACATTGACAAAAAATACATAGCATGGGGCTAGTGAACTCTCTTCTGAAGAGGCCACTTCTAGGGATGAAAAATCAATCCATGCAAAATGTGTATTTATTTTTAAGTAATGTTGTCATCTTTTGTTCACTAGGAACTAAAACGAGACCACCATCACATTTAATGCAAGACACTACACAGCTATCAGATGGTAATAACTATTGATTATTGCCAAGCAAAGTCAGATTTGAATCTGTGGCCTAGATTTAAAACATTCTATAACTGTATTCAAATCCCCTGATTCTTTCCTCACTCTGTACACTTATTCCACTGCTGAAATCTCTTCCTCTCCAAACATCAAAATTTTCATTTGTCATGATGCAAAATCCATTAAAAGAATCTCAGAGATATATACCATAACTTAATTTTTCTCATTATTTAGTTCAATATCAGGGCAACTGCTGGAAAAAATGGTATCCAGAGCAAAGGCTCCTTTTGGCATTCCTTTTCCTGTTTGGCTTGAGTGCTGACAGATTCACAGACCGAGTCAAAAGGGAATGTAGTGCCCAGAACAGTCACACCACTGGCCAATCCTTTGTGGCAGACCTGCTTATCATTTAAGAGCAGTAACAAATTATGCCACAGCACAGCCAAAGCAAACAGCTATGCAATCCTCATATTTGATTAAGAGTAGAGTAGCAGCCTAATGGTTAGGACAGTGGGCAAGAATCAGAGAAGCAAGGGTTCAAATCCCACCGATCCTTCTTTTTATCTTGGGCGAGTCACTTAACCCTCCATTCCTTCAGGGAACAGAGAAATAGCTACTGTACCCAAGTGTAATTTGTCTTGAGCTATTACTAAAGAGAGGAGTAGCCTAGTGGTTAGAGCACTGGCTTGATAATCAAGAGACCAGGGTTCAAGTCCCACTGACACTCCTTGTGACCTTGGAAAGTCACTTAACCCTCCATTGCCTTGGAAGAAAGGCCTGGCAATCTACTTCTGGTCACACTGCCAAGAAAACCCAGGGTCGCCAGGAGTCAGCATTGACTCAAAGGCACACACTGCATTTTGCATTACTAACGAGACGTCAGTGAAATTCAAATCCCTGAAAATCCCGTGAAATTTGTTTGAAATCTGATAATGCTTTTACATTTATCCAACCTTAGTAGACACAGTCAAATTTCACAATATGTACAGTCAGACACTGGGCACTGTCGAGTTGGAGAACAACAAAATACTACTGGAAACAAACAAGTCTCAAATTATTTTTGAAATAAAGGTAGTGGCACCATATGTGTCTATTTAATCTCACCTCAGCATTACTTCCAGTGCTAGGTCCAAGCCGTTCAAATACACTGGGCCTTCGCGATGTGCTGTCAGATATTGTCTTAGTATTTTCTACTGTCACTTTCCGTCTAAGTTTTGACATTTTATATTTTTTTTTCACTAAAAGGAAAAAAAAATTAAACCATGATATTAAAAATTAGGTAAGAATTTTCTGAGAAGCAAGATCAGTTAAAGGACCACAACACAAAGTGACCAGTAACTTCAGAATGCATTTTGAAATAATCAGCATAACGGCTCACAAGTCTCAAACTTGTGCTAATTCAATCCCTTTCAATCTGTTCTCTCTTCAGTAGTTGCAAATATAAGAGGATAAATATGCATCTATTTCTGTAGTAAAGGGTTTGCAGGTGTGCATCTTTTATTATCCCATATCCAATGGTTTAAAATTCTTCTAAGACCCACTATTCAACCAAGCATATTACATTCATAACCAAGAAAATAGCCTGGTGGCCTGAGGTGCCTAGCCCCACCCCCTTGAACCAAGAACTAGTGGCCCCTCCCCTCCAACCAGTATCTTAACACAGGACTCAACAAATCTGTGTAATGACACATTATGGGCCTGATTTATTAAGCTTTCTTTTCCCATAGAAAATGAGCTTAAAAGACAAACTGCAATATACCTTTTGGGGGTGGAGGCAAGGCACTGTGACTTAGGTCTCGGCAGATGGCTCCTAAATTTTTAAGCTGGCTCCTAGATTTCAAGAAAATATGTCAAGGTCTGCTTTAAACAGTCGGGGGGAAGGAGGAATGCCCACACCGACCCCACACTGCCATCTTGAAAAATGATGGTATTTGGGCTCATGTGGGCAGAGTGATCACTCCCCAACCCCCAGGATGCATCCTGGGACAGCTGACCCCAGTGTATGGGCAGGAGCATGTGGGCATCACTTCTATCACCAACTGCTATGTTACTATGGGGGTTCCCCAATGCTTTCTGAGGTGGTGGTGGCAGCAGCAGCAGCCACTGAGCCATCAGACTATTTTTCAGGAGGTGGGAAGGTAGGAGCCACTGACCAAATGAGTATTTTCTTGGTTCGGGAGGAGGGGAACTATCACATTGGGAAGACCATGATTGGGGAGGGTCTAGTTATCCGAGGTGAAGCGTCGAACTTCACCTCAGATGATGTTTTTGCTCTCTGTCACATCTTTATGCCAGTTTCAGGCAGGTATAAAGATCCAGAGTTAAGAACAGAGTAAAAAAAACATGCTAAGTTTCAATGCAGATTTTTTTACATCAGGAGCAATTTAAAATTCATTATTTTGTATGTGATTAGCATGCCCACTATGCTATGCTTTAGCACAGTGGGGTTTGCTGGCAATTTTCCCCACACTAGCTTTCTTTTTGCACTGGAGAGGAAGACTGACAAGGAAAAATCTCTTGCAAATGCTGTACTAGAGCTTAGCGCAGTTTGCTGCATTGAGCTGTCTGTTGGTTTCAAATTGTAAAATCAACTGGGAATCTTAATGAGCCACTGTTTCACACTTCTGTCAAACATGGAGTTTATTCCTCCTGCCAATAGTTCTATCCCTAACAGCTGCACAGTCAATGAGGCCAAGGGATTCCACTTCCTACACAGCAACTGGTAAAATTACAGGTAACATTTGTCATACCAGCTGTAAACTCTATAGTACATCCTGCCATCAAGTTTATTGCTGTGCAGTAAATATAAGCTTGGCAGTTATCAAAATGCAGTGGCTTAGGAAGCAGCAACATCTACACTAAGGAGCAAAAGTGTGCATCATTAGCACACATTCAACAAAAAAAATTAGCATGGGGGCCCACAGTTAGCACACTGAAGCCACACCTCACCACGCTAAACAGCATATGGGTGCACATACTGCCACCCCTTGAAAAGGAGGTAAGTATACCTAATCTAATGGCAACATTCATGGTTAGTGCAAATTAGTGATGCCCATGCTAACCGCAATGTGCTATCAACGCCCACGTTCTACCCCTAACCTGCCCATCGCATGTTAAACAGTTAGCACAGGATCTTACTGTGGTGGCCTATGCTAACAGTATGGCACACTCAGTGTACAGTATAATCTTGTGCTAAAGGTTAGTGTGGTTTAGTAAACAGGCCCTTAAATTAGAAGAGCTTATTCCTATCACTAAAAATGTAATTGAGAAACCCACAAATATTTTAGCATAGAGGAGCCGTCATCAGATTTAAAATGTTTCAGAAGATTTTTGTTGTCTTCCTCTGTATAATCACAGCTAGGAGGATTCTGCTTATGTACTAAATAATGTCAGGACACACAGGATCTCTTTCTCTGAATCTCCAAAGAGTATATCACTCGACTGCAAGTCTACATTGAGCATTTTTAATTTAATTGAACAGTCTACTTCATACCAGAAGAGGATCAAAGGAGATCATGGGGGGGGTGTATGATTTAATCCTCAATATTCAAGATAAAACTGCATTAGGTTTCAAAAGAAAAATGCTTCCAGCCCAGCCCCCTCCACAGACAAAAACATCCACTTCCATACCTGTTTTCCATATTAATTTTAAATTTTAAGAGGAAATCTTAAAGAGTTTGCAGCTTGAATGCCCAGCCATTTCTGATCCAAGCACGAGATAAGTAAATGTGAGATAAACAATCTGTCTAAAGTAGAGTATTTCTTAATCTTGCCAAATTATCTACACTAAATGGACATTGGAACAAAGCTTTGCTTGTTACACAGCAACAGAAAAAAAGGGGTAGTATCTAATATATGTGCATGTACTTTTCTGTGTAATTTTCTATACTCCATAACATGTTAATGTAAACGTAATGATGCAATTATTGTGGCTTCATGCCTGCAATTATTGGATAGTTCAATGTTTTCTAAGCTCTTCAAGCCCAAGATACATCTACATTTTCAAAGCTGTGTAAAGCAGCCAACTTCTGCACAGTAGCTAGTGTGGATATGGGAGAGGACCCCTATGGCCGAAAGAAAAGCTAAGGAATCTGTGAAAACCACAGAAGAGGCTGGAAGGCCTCAAAAAGGCAGTTCAAGAGAAGAAAGAAGCAAAAGTGCTGTGTGCAGTGCTATATAAAGCAGTGCCAGCTATCCGAGCCCTACACGTGGCTTATTAAATTTCTCATTTCAGGATGTAAGCCTCTCTCCTGCCAAGATACAGTATATTGTGAACTACACAAATGCTGACATAGAAAGGCACTCCTTCACATTGAAGAGCCACTGCCAGGGTTTCTTGCTGCTGCAAGAACCTAAAAGCAGAGCCATATAGACTGGACCTTAGCATTATGTAGTGGGTCTGGGGTAAAAAATGGATTCTCCAGATCTAGGGAATATCACCTTAAATCGGATCCCTGAAAGATCTGGCTTTTAACCTGACATTGGGAGATTCTTCCTCTCTACACTACTGAGATCAGGAGAATCTGGATCCAGGTGCCCATTTTCCAGATCATTTGTATTTGGGATCTGGATGCATAGCTACCAGGTCTGGATACTGAAAGGAGGAAGAAAACAGAATCAATGTTCTGCAGTCAGCTAGGGTCTATTCCAGTAGTGAAAGAATCAAGTTAGATCGGAGAGATCCAGATCTGGATCCACCAGATCTACCTAGTCTTTCACATTTTGCATAGAGATATGACCAGCACTGCACACTGGTGCTAGGATATGTTTAAATCACAGCCCTTAAATCAAATCCCAAGGATCTGACTTATACCTACTTCAGATCCCCCAGGGATCTGATTTAAGGGAGTATTCCCTAGATCCAGAAGATCTGTTTTTACCTATTTCCTGCAGTAGTAACACTTTTCTGTGGCATACCAGAAAAATTCCTGAAGGCACACACTGGTTGGAAAACATTAGCTTATCACCCATATCTACAAGTTGATATAACAGAAACTTGACAGTTTTGTTTTGCAGCAAAGCTCCCATCGGCAGAGGAAATGCATCATCCATGGGTTAATTCAATCCAGTGCAGAGACCACTAATCAGTCTATATCAGACATAAAAACAGCAACCTCTGACACTGGCTATTTTAAACAGAATCGCATACAGCCTGAATTAATACTTGCTAAAACGCAATCCTATAAAAAACGAAAAATGAAAATTACAAGTAACAAAACATTTTACAAAACCTAAATATCATTTTAAGAAAGCTCTATCTTTCTTACAGAGGCTGCAAGGGGAACGGGAAAACATGAGACCTGCAGCTACTGCTCTGCTAGAAGGAATACAGAAAAGCGAATTGAGACGGCTGTCAAAAAAAAAGCCATATACAGTTTTCTTTCCATTCGGATAAATGTAATCCAGAAAGCTCCCAAAATAAGGGTACAAGGCCCTACAGATGCATCTCTATTTTGACTCCTGACTAGACAGTAAGCTTTTTCAGGCAGGGACCGTTTCCTATTTGTACATACAGCGGCGCTTTAGGATATGATAAACGCTACTAGCAGCAGCTATCGAAAACAGGGAAGATTCTTGTGCAGCACATTACCAAGGACTCTGCCGGAGCTCCCTCGTCCCTTCACTCACCGTTGTTCCAATGTTTGCGGCGGCGCCTGCCGCCGGGTACCGAATCCCGGGCCGTGACAGAGCAGGGAAGGGGGCGGATACCGGGAGCACTACGCGACCTCCCAGCGCCCGCACACCGATACAAAACTTCCGGACAATTCACCTCCCGTTATCGCGCTGCTCCCCCGCCTCGACCGACCGCTACACAGAACCAACTCTCCGTGTTGTCTTTCTGGCTTGATCCACCATCTCGCTCCACTCAGCCAATCGGGGTAATCCAGAAGCGACGGCGCAGGCGCCAACAACCGGAAGTACAAAGAACAACTAGGATATCCGATAAGCCCAAAGAGCGGAAGTAAGGTGTGGGTCTCTCGGCGCATGTCACTGCAGTTGTTCTTGTGTCGTGTATTTTGTGTAGTAGTACTACTGTTATGGAACTTCGAGCATTCCGCTTTTTTTAAATCTATTTTTCTTTATTTAAAATGTATATAACATTAATACCAATGTTACTGGGTTTTTTTACTGCGGTTTACAAATGTAACAATCAGAAAATATAAAACGGTATCAACAAGATATAGATAAGAACAAACTCCAATACATGCCAGTGTCAGTGGCCTTCCTCGTGCCACCCTTCCCGTTCGTTCCACTTCTACTACTCTGGGAATAAAGTATAAGAACATAAGATATGCCATACTGGGTCAGACCAAGGGTCCATCAAGCCCATACTGTTTCCAGCAGTGGCTAATCCAGGTCACAAGTACCTGTCAGGTTCCCAAAGGGTTTTATTTGTCGTTATTAAAGTGCTGGAATAAGCTTAAATGCTTTGTGACAGAAAAAAATATCCATATCGTCCTGTTAAATAAGTGGGTTGTGTTTCCCTAATCCCTCCCAGCAGATTGGTGGAGACAAAGAACCAATGAAAAGCCCAGGTTTCAATGACATCACTCACATGCCTCTATTTGCCTCAGCCACCAGAGGTCTCTTCAGTATTTCTTTGTCTCCAGCAGATGGTGGATGGATTTTCTTCTCTTTAAAGAAATTCTGAAGTTTGAGAGGAAAAGATTGATATGTAAATAACCACCTTGTGAGTGACTCACTTGAGTGTGATGTGGGAGGCTCCACTACACTGCGGTCTTTTCAGTAGCCGTAGGAGGGGGGGAAATTGGTTCAGCTCCATGCGATTATCATGATAAGAGCCTGTTGAGCATCCAGAATTTGGAAGAATCTGGAAGAGTGCAGCGGCCTCACACAATCTCATCTCCTCTCTTCTCCTCTGTCCCCCCTGCTCTCTCCCAAAGATTGCAGAAGGCTCTTAGAGGGATCTGCTTGCCAGCCACCTTACATGCAATGCTGTAAAGCCAGTGAAACAGTTTTAAGGGAGTAGATCACAGCCCAGCACAGATCCTCTGCTTGGGGCTCTCAGGGGATAGGGACCAAAGCTTGACCTCATCATTGTCCTTGTTGGGGCCTCCTGATTCCATCTGCCTGGGCTGCCGCAATTCAGGATGGACCGCTGACAACTGTTGACTGCCCATTTTTTGCACGCGTTACCTATTGTGCACCTGGTGGTCATGCAGTCCTAGCGCTTATTCCACCCAAGCAGCTCCAATGTACTTTCCTACCCTAGCACCTATAATGTGCGTTACGTGCACTCTTTAGGCCGCCGTGACCTTAGCACACGCTGTTGTATACTTGTCTTCTTCCACGAAACGTTGTTTGGCCTGTGACAAGCGGGGTGCCTCATCTCCAGATTCTGGACTCTGCTCTTTTTTCATGGTAACTTCTGAATCATCCTTGGAGGGCCTGCTCCCCCTTTCTCAGCTGGGGGATGCAGTTAGTCCAGCTTTGCGTACCTCAGGGCAGGAGGTGACACATAGCACTATGAATAAGGATATCAAGCCGGCTAGAGGGTCTGGCGACTGTGCTGTGAGCTGCTCCTTTTCTTCTAGGGGGTCTGCAGTGGCTATGTTCTCTGGTGTTGGGGGGGGGGATCATTTCCTAGAGGAGAGCTTCCGGACTCCGAATTATCCTCCCCAAATTCTTTTATTTTTTACAGCAGACTGGGTCATTCTGGCATGGAAATTCAGAGTCTCTTGCCTCTGGGTGTACCAGGATGCACTCTCGTGAGGGGCAGGCTGATAGTGGAAGCCCTATATGTCTACCTTTGGCTAAGCATCCCCGGTGAGGGGTGCCCTTTGGAGATGGGGATCATCTGGAATCTGTTCAAGATTTGGTCACCAAGCAGGACAGGAGGCCCCTGAAAGGGTCATGGTGCCACCAGTGTCCCGAGGACCAGGGGTGCACATGTCCTGAGAATAGGCAGCAGTCCCAACACCCTGCAGTGCATGCAAGATCAGTTGTGGAGGGTGACCCAGGGCAAGCACCAAATTTTTATGGCAGTGGATGTGTCCCTAAGCAGACTGAGATGGGAGGAGGGCGTGACAAATGTGACAGTGGGCACAGCATGGACAGGTGCCCCATGCATGCATTGATGCTGGCAAATACCCCCGCAGTGTCCACCTGAGGTGGCACAGAGGGGCACTGGCCAGCAGACCGATGCCACACACACACCAGGATCCTGGAATGGACAGTGTATGGATGTTGCAGGCATATACATGTTGCTCACCCTCGAACTTCTATAGATCAGTTCTTCCCTTATCTGACCATCACCTTTTAAGCTTTAATCTTCATCTCCCGCTGCCTCAGCCTCATCCTGTCTCCTCCAATCTATTTAGAAATCTTCTTGCTATTGATACCTTGGCTCTCTCTTCCACTATTTCTTGATCTCTTTCTGCCACTATATCATCCAAGTCTGTTGACGAGGCAGTAACTTCCTATAATGCTGCACTCTCCTCAGCTCTGGATGCTCTCGCTCCGCCCATGCTACGTCCTGTGAGACGTTCTGCACCCCAGCCCTGGCTTTCATCCACTACCCGCTTTCTACGTTCCTGTGCCCGTTCTTCTGAGCATGCTTGGCTCAAATCCCACTCCCCTGCAGACTTTCTACACTTCAAATTCATGCTTGTCTCTTTCCAGTCAGCCATAGCTCTTGCCAAACAAGACTATTATGTCCATTTGACTAACTCTCTTGCCTCTAATCCTCGCCGTCTCTTTACTACTCTCAACTCTCTCCTCAAAGTGCCTCCGCCTCTGATCCCTCCCTCCCTTTCTGCCCAAACCCTGGCTAACTATTTCCATGACAAAATCCACAAGATCACCCTCCAATTCCCCACAAAGTCAGCTATTTCCGCTCCTCTTCCCCTCTTCACTCCCAACTCTCCCCCCACCTCTGCTACCTTCTCTTCCTTTCCTGTGATCTCTGAAGAGGAAACTGCACACCTTCTTTCTTCCTCCAAACTCACCACCTGCTACTCTGATCCTATCCCCACCCATCTCCTAAGCTACAGCTCCTCCACCATTGTCCCTTCCATCTCTCATATTCTCAACCTATCGCTCTCCACTGCAACAGTCCCTGCAGACTTCAAACCTGCTGTGGTCACACCTCTCCTCAAGAAACTCTCACTTGATCCCACCTATCCTAATTACTGACCCATCTCTCTCCTTCCCTTCATTTCTAAATTACTTGAACGTGCGGTTCACCGACGCTGTCTCAACTTCCTCTCTTCTCATGCCCTCCTGGATCCCTTACAGTCTGGCTTTCGTCCTTTACACTCTACTGAAACAGCTCCTGCCAAAGTCTCCAGCGATTTGTTCCTGGCTAAATCCAAGGGCCTTTACTCTGTCCTCATCCTTCTTGACCTCTGTGCTGCTTTTGACACTGTTGACCACAACCTTCTCCTCGATACCCTGTCCTCACTTGATTTTAGGGGCGCTGTGCTATCCTTGTTCTCCTCCTATCTCTCCCATCGCTCTTTCCATGTCTGTTCTGGTGGCTCCTCCTCCTCTGCTACCCTGCTCCCAGTTGGTGTACCCCAAGAATCTGTCCTGGGTCCACTCCTTTTCTGTCTCTGTACCCAGTCTCTTGGTGTGCTTATCTCTTCCCATGGCTTTCAGTATCATCTGTATGCTGATGACTCACAGATCTACCTCTCTACACCTGAAATCTCTCCGGCAATCCAGACCCGTATCTCTGCCTGCCTTTCTGACATTGCTGCCTGGATGTCTCACCGCCACTTGAAATTGAACATGGTCAAGACTGAACTTCTCATCCTTCCCCCTAAAACCTCCCCTCCTTTCTCAGTCTCTGTGGATAACTCTGTACTCCTTCCTGTTTCCTCAGCCCGCAATCTGGGGGTTGTCTTTGACTCCTCCCTCTCCTTCTCCACACACATCCATCTGATAGCTAAAACCTGCCACCTCTTTCTCTATAACATCAGCAAAATCCGCCCATACCTTTCTGAACACACTACTAAAACGCTTGTCCACTCCTTAATCACCTCCCGTCTTGACTACTGTAACCTACTCCTTGCTGGTCTCCCTTTGAATCATCTCTCTCCCCTTCAATCTGTTCAACACTCTGCTGCACGGCTAATCTTCTGCCAGCCTCATCACGCCCATATTACTCCTCAAGTCACTTCATTGGCTCCCTATCCATTTCCGCATCCAGTTCAAACCTCTCCTACTGACCTATAAATGCATTCACTCTGTGGCTCCTCACTACCTTTCTTCTCTTATCTCTTCTTACAACCCCACTCAGGAACTCCGCTCATCTAGCAAACTGCTCCTATCTGTGCCCTTCTCTTCTACTGCCAACTCCAGACTTCGCTCCTTTCACCTTGCTGCACCGTACACCTGGAACAAACTACCTGTGTCTGTACGCCAGGCACCTTCGCTAACCCTCTTCAAATCCAGGCTGAAAACTCACCTCTTTGCTGCAGCTTTTGGATCTTGACCCTCCTGTTCTCCTTTTTCCTTCCCTTGTTTTATCCCTCCCTACACCTTCTGTGTTTGTCTTGACTAGATTGTAAGCTCTGACGAGCAGGGACTGTCTCTTATTTGTCTGTGCAGCGCTGCATACGACTTGTAGTGCTATACAAATGCTCAGTAGTAGTAGTAGTAGTGATTCATGCAGCAACACATGAATATAAGTGTCCATGTCATGCAGAGTGGTGTGTTCCCTGCACACACCCAATGCCAGACCTATGAGACAGTGCAACCTCATGGATGCCCCCAACCATCCATGCCTATCCACATGACACAATGTCACACAGCCCTGGAACCTGACTGACACGCACTCCCTTGGGACCCAAGCTCACACATCAAACATTTTGCACCCCAATCTAGTGCTAGACAAGATTTTTGCATCCCCTTCCCCGTGCCTGGCCCTTGCTTCTCCCCTTCCTTGAGGGCACATGCACCTGTGCCTCGGTCACCATGGTCATAGGTGTGCATGGTGGCATTTCCTCAGACCCTGAGGTGTCACACCTTGTGCTGCCTGACTCCATGATACCCTCATAGAATGAGGGATACATCATCTGGGGACTGGTGCCCCTTGGAACTGGCCCAAGGAGAGGGGTGTCTGGTGGGTGGACCAATAGTGGTGTGGGTACGTGCTGAGGCCCGTGTTGTGATGCCATTGGTGCCAGGCTGTGGAGGTGCAGGTGCACATGCTGCTGAGGATGCTGCAGCTGTGGGAGCTGCCCCACCATGGCCCTGTCCAGACCCCAAGGCTGGCACACTGGAGTGTGTATGGGGCATTGCAGGGATGGATCGACCAGGGACACGCCACAGCTCCATCAGGATTCTCCACCACGGTTGCTTGGAGGGTACTGGTAGCTACGGTCAGCTGCTCTGTGGCCATGACATGCCATCGCTGCAACGCCATGGACTGTCGCAGCAGCTCCAGCTGTTGCTCATACCACACCTGCTGGGTGGTGCTATATGCAAGCAGATGCTGAGCATAGCAATGCCGGTGACACTGTGCACCCCTGTGGGTGCGCCCTCCTGGTCATCACCGTCATAAATGGTGTGCTGTGGCAGAGACGATGGGGAGGGGACATGGAGCTCCAGATCATCAGGCCCTGGGACATCATGTGGCTGCTACAGTGTGGCGTCAGCAGCAGTGCATGGCAGTGGGGCGTCATCCAGGGCTCCCCTCCCTCCTCCGTGGCATCCTCCATGGACACTGTCAGCAGAGCAGTCACCGCTGCCTGTGGAGCTACAGCAGGGGCACCTATGAAGACACAGACAACATTGTGGGTCATACTTGCACCTGGCAATGGCACCACCGATGGGGTGGCAGTGTCGCAGCCTTTTCAAAGTCGACCATAAGAGTATCTGGATTTTTTAAAAAGCTGTAGTTCAATAAGCTTTGGAGACAATCTGGTGTATGTTTACTCCATTTTGTCACATAACAAGGCATAAATGACAGGAACAACCTTATTGTCGATGAGAACATGTACAGTATATACTTAATAAAATAGTTCAGGAGAGACTTTAAAAGTTCCATCAGCAAACCAGTGAACATTTTCTACTAACAACTGTAAATTTTCATTTTATTTATTTATTTAACAAGTTTTTTATACTGCCTTATCATAAAGTCAAAGCGGTTTATATTACCTCTCAAAACATTACAGAGAACTTATTTCAAAAAACCTGGGGAGGGGGTGACATGCAGGGAACGCTCAGAAGCATAACTTATTTACAATGGAACATATATGCAAGTGCTGAGTGGCATGTATACAGGGGTCCAGAGACTGGGGTGTTTGGTGTCTTCACTGAAGTGTTCAACGAAGAGGAAGGTTTTTAGCTGCTTCCTAAAGTCTTTTAAGTGCTTGGTGGTCCTTAGTTTCTCTGGGAGAGAATTCCAAATAGCAGATGCGTCAAGTGAAAGTGCCCTCTTTGTATTGGACTTGTTGGTCTCTGTGTATGAGCTGGGTTTTGGAATGGTGTTTATGGTCTCTGTCTCCTTGGTCTATTAGTCTCAATCGTTACTTCCGGAATCCCACAGGATGAAATTCTCACCTCTTGCCGTTATTTTAAGAAATCCTGAATTATGTTTTCTTTAAGTCATTGAGGATTTGTATATGGCAGCTGGTATCATTTCTGTTATCATTGAATGGTTCACTATGAAGACGCATTTTCTGGAAGATAAGTTGCTGCCTCTAGCAAAATTCCATTAGTAGTACACTGCATTATTTGCTATGGTTTTTCAGTTGATGTCTTTGTTCTTTAACACATTGAATCCACAGCTCGTAAAGCTTCAATCTCCCCAAGATTTGAGACATGGTTATGCTCTGTTTTAATGGCTATGAGTGGATTCGTTACTTTGACTTGTCCCTTGCCATCTTTTCTTGCTCATCTCCATGTGCTGCTTCCATCTTTGTTAACTCAATCTTTTCTATAGCAGTAGCCTTCGTGAGCTATCATTGTTTTTCCTCTTTGTGAATTGATTGTTTCAATCCAATAAACAACCGTTGTTTAATTGTAGGTGCACTCCCAGTATTCCCGAATACGAGCATTTCAATTTGAGGCATAATTTCAACCTTCCTGAATATTCCTCTTCACAGCGAACCATTCAACGACAATGTTGTTTTGTCAACTTCCACTGCTTTGTCTACACCGTTTTCCATCATTTCATCGGCTCAATTTTGTTTTGCGCTGCATTGTCAACCTGCTCATTTGTCTACGTGGTTTTGTCTGCACTTTTTTGTTTCACGCTCTTTTGACCGATCATTGAAACTTGCATACAGTGAAAGATAGCAGGGGATTCCTCCTTTCAAACTTCTCCCTGTTCTTTGCTGTTTAACATTGCACTGTATGCAGTCTGTTTTCTTACAATTTCCTTTTCAGTTTTTGTCTGAACGTTTCTGTTTCTCTCATGTGGTCTTGTGTATTTGGTGAGGGTCTGTCTTTGTTTTCTGTGTGACTGAGGTAAGGTATTTGGGTAGTGTGTAGCTTGTGTAGGGATCTAGTATAGAAACCCAGCTTGTTCTGTTTTCCCAGTACAAGCTGTACTGGTGTTATAGGGCCCTTAGTAGTAATTACTAAGTAGGGCGACTACTGAGTCCCAGCAGTTGGTGCTATTTTGGTTTATCAGGCTTGCTATATAGATTCTGAGACTTATCCCCCAGTGTGGCGGCAGGTCTCTACAGAGCTTGTGAGATGGTCTGGAATTACCCTGTCATGGATGGGTAGGATTGTGTGTATGAAAATGCTGGTGTTGCCACAGATGCTCTATTGTCTCCAGGTCCTCCCAGTGGAGATACTACGGTAGCAGTTGGAGGAGTTACAGCAACGGGTCTTCCGATTCATTTGGCAGAAACAGGCACCTTGGGCATCTACAGGGGTGCTGTGTAGGGGGAAGAAGAAGGGGGGACTGGGAGTTCCTAATTTTTATTTCTACTGTATAGCAGCCTAATACAAAAATATTGTGGAATGGTGGGATGGCGGAAACCATAAGCGTGTACAAATTGAGCAGGCTTCTGTGCTGCTAATGTAATTGCGTTATTTACCCTGGATGGGAAATTGGTCCCAACTCATTTGTGCAGAATGTCTGTTTGCTTTGGCAGAGAAAGATGAGGCATCCTAACCTTAGAGGCGACTCTTCCTTGCTGATGTTTTTGCAGCAGGGCCGATCTGTCCACTAGATGTGCTAGGCAGCCGCAGCTGACCCAGGTGGGAATCTTTGTGCCTGCGGTAGGCCATGTACTTTGGCATACATGACTTGCTGCTTCTCTTCCCCCTCTGATGCCACTTACTGTTGGAGGGGGGTGTCAGAAGCGACAGGCCATGAGTGACAAAGCAATGGCACAAAGCCACCACTTTTAAAATGCTGCTGCTGCCTGCCTCCCCCTCTCCCCCAAAGATGTAATTGGCGGCAGCGGTGGGCTGAGCCGCCAGAGGTTCTGCCTGGGGTGGCAGAAATCCTTGGGCCAGCCCTGGGTTGCGGTATAATAGCCATTTTCCTTCCAGGAGTCATGATCCACTTTTTTGTAGGTGGGACTCTTTGGGTTTGAGCTCTTTGATCCAGTTCAGCTCTGATGGGGTGATGCGGTCCTTCACAGATGTATAGGAGGCTTTTAGTTTGCCACAGAGAGATTTCTATGGTTATTTGCAGATACGCCACCTCCTAGGCTCCTGGGCGTGGATGTAGGCCTGAGAGACAGGCCCTCAGGATTTTGAGGTGCTTTGCTGGTACCCGGTGGCGCGAGTAAAGATAATTTCCAAGCTTTATAAAATGCATTTGGGTGGGGGTATTGAGAAAGCCAACTTTCAGCTTATGTTGGAGAGGGACTTAGGGGTTAGCCTTGAGTGTAAGCAATGGGAAGTGGTGTATCGGAAACTGGGCGGAGTATCTGTTTCTAGTGTTATTGTAGAAAATTATTATAAAGTACTGTACTGCTGGTATCTCATGCCAGTGAGGCTATGTAAATGAACACCATGTTTTCCCCTCTGTGTTGGCGAGATTGTGATGAAAGAGGGGACTTTTTGCATATGTGGTGTTGCTGCCCTACTGTTCAGACATTTTGGATGGCTGTGGTTAAGTGCCTCATAGAGCGGGCACTGCAGAGGGTACTGTTAGGTATTGGAGAGGAGGGTTGGAAGGGACAGGTTGGGCAGTTGTTGCAGTTATGTGTGAATGGTGCATAGTGAAATAGCGCTCTAGTGGAAATCTGCGCAGAAATCCACTCTACACTCGTAATGGGCGTATGTCCCATATCATGCTTATGGAGCACCTAACTGCTTTACATATGATTGAGCCCTTAAATTCAAAAAGGTGTGGGGCCCTTAATTTAGGTCTTAGGTATATGGAGAGAGAATTTTTCCGTTCTTTGGTTGCCGCTGTGATATGTCTGTGTAAGCTTGATTGTAAAGTCTGGCGTCATCAGACAGCTGGAAATCTTAATAAACATTAAATTAAAGAAAACGTTTTGAGTAGTTTGGGTTCTTTTTCAGGCTTTTCGAACATTGTTCTGGTTGGCACCACAGCACAGGGCTGGCACTGCGGTGCTGTTTGTACTTTTGCCTCCTTCCGATTTCACTTCCTTTAGCATGGGGGCAGCGTTGCATCCATGCTAAATGGCACATTGAAAGCGTGCGCACGCTAATGATGCCCACACTAGTCGCAATGTGCTCTCTGTGCCCACTCTCTGCATTAGCATATGATTGCCGGTTAACGTGCCCGCACATTAGCATTCACCACGGTCAGTTACTTCCTGCTGAAATGCATGTTAACCAGTTATCAGAGTTTAGTAAAAGGGCTCCTATACTTATAATGCTACTTTTTATAGGTATGCTATGTTTTTAAATATCCTGTTTTAGAAAAAAAATAATCTATTATTTAAATGTTTAATTTTCACTTCATGTCACATCATCATTACAGATACATGTGCCCCCTATATTTTTTTTAAGCAGAGGGCTCAATATTAATTTCCAGAAGTTAATTGTGTGGGAAGGAGGGCACATAGCTGAAGGTTTGGCTAGGGCAACCGATACCGTTCACTGGCCCTGGGAGTAGGGTGACCAACTGACTGGTTTTTGGCCAGACAGTCTGTTTAAGCTTGTATACAGTGTCCGGTTACAAGTTGTAACCGGACGCTGTACTGCCTGCTAAAGCAATATACTCCCTCCCACTGATGTGGCTGTTACTGCGATCCGCCGCCCTTCCCAGCATTTTCCTCACCTCTGTCCAGCATCTAACCTCCCCTCCCCTGCCTCCTTTGCCTTTCTTGGGCAGTACCTCCCCTCACACCTTATTTTTCATGCGATGGTGACTGCATTAATTTAAAAAAAATGACAATAAAACATGCCTGTGACATCCACAGATCCTGGCAGCCCATGCTGTCTTGGAACCTCTTCCACAATCTACTCCTATGGTAACAGGATGTGTGCATCAGAGGGGGTGGGATACAGAAAAGGTTTCAAGATTGCATGGGCTGGGAGTCCAGGTGGGTGGTGCAAGCATGCATTTTTGATGTTGTTGGGTTTTTTTCTTTTTAAATTGTTGCAGTTGCCACCACAGGCAAAAAAACATTTGAGGGGAGAGGAGGTGCTGGTCAAGGGGGCAAAGTGAAGGGGGGAGAGAGAGGGGAGATGCATCGTGCTGGATGGGAGAGGGAGTGGAAGGTATGCTGGACAGGGGGGAAGGATAAGGGAGATGGGATAGGCATAGGGAAGAAAAGAGGAGGAGATGCTGGACCATGGCAAAGTGTGCTGGAAAGAAAGAGGAGGAAAGGCTGGACCATGTGGCGAGAGATGGAGATATAGTGGAGGTGGGGTGGAGTGAGGGAGAGATACTGGAAAGGAGAGTGTAAAAAAAAAAGAGGTGAAGATGCTGGATGGGAGAAGAGAAAGGGGAAGTTGCTGAGCCATGTGGAGAAAGGGGAAAGAAAAAGACATATCGGATGGGGGGGTGGGAGGGAGAGATAAAGGATCCCTGGTGTCTAGTGGAAGCAGGAGCGATCCACAGTCACTCCTGCTCTTATGTCAACAGGTTCCAGAATGATGTCAGTGACCCCTCATGATAATCTCATGATACTACCGCAGTATCATGAGATTACTGCGAAGGGTCATCAGCACCATTTTGGAACTCGATGTTGTTAGAGCAGGAGCAATCGGGGATCATTCCTTCTCCCACTAGACACGAGGGACCCCTGGTAAAGCCTGGGATAGGGATCAGGAGTGAGGCGGGTCTTCATGCTGGAGGGATTGCATATGGAAGAGATTGGATACTTTGCGGGAGTAGTGAGATTACCTGTCTAGGAAGGCATCAGGATGAGATCTGATGGTTTAGTGCAGTGATTCAAAACTTGGGGTTGGGGCCCAAAATGGGGCCACATTATCAGTGGATGGGGTCAAAGAATCATGAACCCAACAAACCTGCACTAAGAGCACAATTACAATCCACATACTTAAAGCTCTCAGTCAAAAACTACTAACATATCACATCCAACAGTCACCTTTATTTTTATTTATTTATTTATTTAGCATATATTTGTATACCGCTACTTCCAGCGATCAGGAGCGGTTTGATTTAGTAAAACAGAGAAAGGCCAGATCAAAGGCAAATTACAAGAATTACAGCGTGATTTACAAGGTTATATGAGAGATTGTTAGAACAAAGCCAGTCATTTTCAATTATGTGTACAACATGATTCATGGGTTATGCACAACACACACTTAGGAGGGGGGGAGGGAGATTTACATATATACATTTTACACTTGATTACGTTTCGGAGCGTAAAAACATTTACACTTGACTACTTTTTGGTGATGCAGATAATGGTTGAAAATGCATTTCTGTTCAAGACAAGTTGTAGGCCTGTTGAAATAAGTATGTCTTCAGTTTTTTTCTGAAGATCACCTTTTAAGTGACTCAGAAGAAGGTGGGAAAGCCCTCACAGTTCTCACTTATCCACACCAAGTCTGCATGGAGAAATGGAAATCCGATTATTAACAATTACTCGGGAGAGAAAAAAACCTCAGCAAGTTTAACAGTTTCCTTCTATATAGCAGAAACCTACCGAAAGGGGAAAGGCATCACTTCTCACCATCATGGGCCAAAAACTCCCCCAGAAAATAATTAAATTTTATTTTGTCTCTGATAGATTATAGTATAAAATTTTATACTTTTTCTTAAACCGGTATTTTTATTTATATTTCTTTATTTTTTATATAAATTGCGTAAAAGCCTCCTAATGGCAGAAAAACACACCAAAATTAAACATCAAAAACTCTTCAAACTGCTCCGACAATGTAGCTCCTTTGAACCACTCTGCTGTTATTCAATAGCAACACCACTCCTAGGGTCAAAGGAGTATAGGGCTTACTGGAGGAAAGGTATCATGCAGGAGGCACATGCGCCAAAGTAGAAACATAGAAACATGATGACAGAAAAAGACCACATGGCCTATCTAGTCTGTCCTTCCATAACAACAGCTACAACAGTCCACTTTTTATCTTTAGAGATCCTCTGTGTTGGTCCCATGCTTTTTTGAATTCAGTTACTGTCCTCATCTCTACCACTTCCACTAGGAGACTATTCCATGGATCCACTACTCTTTCTGCAAAGAAATATTTCCGCATATCACTCCTGAATCTATCTCCCTTCATCCTCATCCCATGTCCCCTCATAGCAGAACTTGCTTTCAATTGAAAGAGGCTCTCTCCCTGAACATTTATGCCATGGAGGTATTTAAACATCTCAATCATATCACCTCTATCCCGCCTTTCCTCTAAGGTGTACATATTAAGATCCTTAAGTCTGTCCTCATATGCTTTATAATGAAGCCCATTAATCATTTTAGTAGCAACCCTCTGCACCGACTCCATCCTGTTCACATCCTTTTGAAGGTGCGGTCTCCAGAATTGCACACCATACTCCAAATGAGGTCGCACCAAAGACTTATACAGAGGCATTATCACCTCCTTTTTTCTGCTAGCCATTCCTCTCCGTATGCACCCAAGCATCCTTCTAGCTTTTGCCATCGCCTTTTCTACCTGTTTAGCTACTTTAAGATCATCAGACACAACCACGCCGAGGTCCCGCTCTTCTTTAGTGGACAAAAGTACTTCACCTCCTATACTGTATTGCTCTCTTGGATTGCTGCAGCCCAAATGCATGACCTTACATTTTTTAACATTAAATCCCAGCTGCCAAATTCTAGACCATTCTTCAAGCTTAGCTAGATCCCTCCTCATGTTATCTACACCTTCCTGGGTGTCTACTCTATTGCAGATTTTGGTATCATCTGCAAAGAGGCAAACCTTACCCGACAGCCCTTCCGCTATATCACTAACAAAGATGTTAAAAAGAATCGGACCAAGGACAGATCCCTGGGGCACACCACTGGTAACATCCTTCTCCTCAGAGTGAGCTCCATTTACTTGTACTCTTTGTCGCCTCCCACCCAACCAATTTCTAACCCAAGTAGTAACTTTAGGGTCCATCCCTAGGGTGCTCAGTTTGTTTATAAGTCGCCTATGAGGAACAGTGTCAAAGGCTTTACTGAAATCTAAATACACCACATCTAGAGTGCTCCCTCGGTCCAACTCCCTGGTCACCCAGTCAAAGAAATCAATCAGATTTGTCTGACAAGACCTGCCTCTGGTGAATCCATGCTATCTCGGATCCCGTAATCCGCTGCACTCCAGAAACTTATCTCAAAATTGCAAGAAGAATAACCGTATTCGTCTCATCCAAAATATTGCAAAAATGACAATGTCCACATCGGGAGTAACCCCCAATCTCAGTCTTAACGCTTCTCAGCATAGTGGACAAAGCAAATCCCGCAAATTATTTCCCCTACTAAAGGCAAAACAGGGCTTAAGATCTACAAAAAAAGGGTGGACAGCAAGCACAGCCCAGTGTATGGAGAAGGAAGAATTTATAATAAAAAGGAAAACTAACCACTTTTTTCTGTCTATACATATCTGTAGTCCAAGTGGTATATAAATGCCAAATAAATTAAGGGCCATGTTTACTAAGCTGGGCTAACAGCATGTGCTATTTGTAACTAGGTCCCATGTTATTCAATGGGACTTAGTAACATGCCTCTAAAATTAGTGGGTACCTTAGGGATTGTTACCTGGAGCTGGTTGTGTTCATTTTCTTTGTGAGTGATATTGTGAGAGATCAGAGTGAAAAATTTGCTGTTTTGCAGATGACACAAAGATCTATAACAGAGTAGATAGATGATCTAAGAAAGCTTCAGGCATTGTAAGCTTGACAGTTAAGATTCAGTGCAAAAAAGTACAGTTATTTGTTCAGAGTATGGAAATCTGAGGGAGCAGTTCACGATGGGGGTGAGAGGTTGAATTGTGCTGACCATTAGCATACCCTTTGGATGATAGTCTCTAATGATCTGAAGGTACAGTGTGATTGTAGCAGCAGAGCGCAGACAAACCAATGATACCAGGAGTCTGTTCAGAAGGTCCAAATCATTTATTTGTGCACAAGTCTCAAGCAGAATCAAATTCAAAATGGCTGAGCAATGGTCTCCAGCAAAACAACAACTTTTATAGACTTCTTCTCCATTCTAGACATAGGCAAACTTTTCATTGGTCCCGGTAACCCCTCGTACACCTTCTATTGGTTCCGGTACCGATATGGCTATCCAATGATGTCCCTCGACTGGGCTCCGCACCTGCTTACCCCCCTTTCAGTCTCAATTACAATGGTCAGTTCACCAACTTTGATACTTCTCTCCTCCAAGGTCACTTAGCTAGCTAGAACATGTGGGAAAGCAGGGCACTGTAACCTTTCTTTCAGCAAAGTTAATTAATTTCATAGAAGCTGTGCTCTCTTATCAATACCAATTAGACTTGTTTTTCTATATTTTCTAAGTTTTGATTCTGCTTAGCTATACTAAACTGTGTTCAATTAGGTTTCAGTTCTATGGTAGCAGCATTTTTTGGGGGATGTGCAATTCCTCTGGGCCTCTCCACAGGCTTCATTTACAGGTCAAGCTACTTAGGCCTGTCCGCTTATTTCAGACACCATGGATCATAGGCCTTTGCCTACCACATTCCCCCCTTTGATTAATCTCACCCTATTACTAATAAGGTGTGAGAGTTAAATCACTCAATCATACTATGGTCGGGTTCCGACCAAGTGTAGTAGGATTAGGGTGCCATAAGGCTAAAATCTTAGTTGCGGTCTTCCGCTCCACGGTGTTCTCAATAACACTGTTAATAGATCGCATACAACATGGGATTATACATGGTAACATAAAGAACAAGGCTACAAAGATTAATATTATCATAGCAAAAGTAGTGAATCCTCCTAATCCAGAAAAGATAGATGCAAACCAATTGGGTATCTGAAGACTATGCCAGGTCTGTACTGGCACATAAGTTTGCTTCCGCATGTGTTCAGCAATTTCTTCAACAACCTGACCCTTATCATCTATCTTTAGGCAACAATTGGTGAGGTTCAGCTTACCACAGACTCCTCCTTCAGCAGCTAACAAATAATCTAGAGCTAAGCGATTTTGATAAATTGCAGTGCGCATTTGTGTGCTTTGTCTAGCTAAAAGTGTAAGTGCTTGGCTAGTTTCATTAGTGATAAGTTCAACTACCGCTTGCAAGCGTATGATTCTATTCAACATATAAATTGGGGTACGGTATCCCCACATGCCATCTTGCTCCCAAGTGGCAGGTCCATAATAGGCAATAATTCGCTCTGGTAGCCAATCTTCACCATCCCATTTCTCCCACTTGCCTATCTGTAAGGCTGCTCTTCTCTGTCCTTTTGAATAAACTGGATAGCCTAATTGTTCACCATGTTCTGTGGGCAACAGAAAGAAAGAGGGTCGAATAGTTCCTAAGACACATGCTCCTTCCCAGTAAATAGGGAGTCGAGCATATGCTCGGGTTCCGTAAATCCAATATAGGCCAGGTGGGGCTTGCCAGTTATGATGTCGGTCAAGGTTAGTCCATAGAGGGGCAAGCTCGGGGAACCGTGCTAAGGGATTGGTGGGCTCTAATTCATTAACTCCTGACCACCAAGATGTCCGTTTTGTGGTATCATTATAGAACTTTTGGCTAAGACAGACAAGCTGCCCTACCTTAGAGGTAAATTGGGGTCCAGTTCGAGCATAACACAAGCGCCCAACTATTGGGTGTGCTAATACCCATTCGCTGGTGGTTTTGTGTAGCTCTGTCTGATTATAGACTACTGAGTAATTCAATTCTTGGGCCTCCCAAGGCCACTGATCACCCATCTTGGTTCCCCCACAGAAATAACAGTCTGAAATGCGGAGGCTGGATACCACAGCTCCGGCCAATTCTAGGAATACATTCTGAGAGGGATGAGGGATATCAAACTTGTTTACATGCATGGTTTCATAAAAAGTGTTATGTATGTGATACTTTGATGATCGATGGGCTTGGGTATTTAGTCTAATATGCACAATGGTTCCGGGATCTGATCCAGTACCTGCAATGTGCAACCCAAATTTATACCCTGGTTTCCATACACTGGGATTGGCTATGGATAATTCTAGTGGATTACAAGCACCTTTTTTGCAATTCTTAGGATCCTTCATAGTTGGCTTAGTTAGGGTAGCTATCCGATGGTCGTTAAAGGTTACCCCCGTGTCAAGTTTCCATGTAGAATAAAGCGCACATTCCCATCTTGGGCAATAATAGTCTTTAACTGGTGCTGTGCTATACACGTCTTCTACACCTTTTTTACTTATACATGTCCCCCACCCAATTGCTCCTTCTGGACACATATACTTTCCATCCTTAGCATAAGTTTTCTCCCAATCGGCACACTTTGAACGACTATCTCTATTGATGGCATCACAGGCATCAAAATATAAAACAGCAGGCTGTGTGGGATCAGTGAGTGGGGGTGTGGCATTTAGTAACGCTCCATCTGCATCATTCCATCTTATCTCCAAAGTATAATAGGATGGATTCTGATGCGGGTTAAAACATACCTTGGTATTACCTTGGGTACAAACATTCAGTTCAGTGGTGTTATAAACACACCGGGTTACTTTACCAGTGCAGATATAGTAAGAATGATAAAGCAAAGTCTGAGTTACTTTCATTCCAGTTCGAGTGGTAGTAATACAAGCAGTACATGGGGGTAAAGCATGTACCAGTTCAAAGCTCCCCAGGCAAGCAGCCAAAGTAAGATAATAACAAAGATGCATGTTGATTGTAGTTCTTCTGGATCTCCGCTGGAAAATCTTGATCACGTCATCCTCAACGCGATGCCCGTTTGCTAATGAAGCAATTCAACGGGTGTCAATGTTGATTGAAGATCCTCAAAAGTCAAAAGTCTGGTTATGATGCCAACTTATCAAATGTAGTTGGTCTAATACTACTCTATAAAGGCACAGTTAGTCGATGAAGAAAACAAATGTCTTTGCTGTATTGGAAACAGCAATCCTCTTCGAAAGACTTGGCTGCTGTAGGGCACTATAGCACATGAGTGTCTCCAATGAAATCTAGGCTGCCGGCTGCCTCCGTAAGGTGAGACGCAACGGGACGTCAGGATGTGGCTCCGCTGTCCACTGGTCCTGGTCTGGAACTGCTGCCGGCTTGACTCTGCTGTGATGAATCCAGGAATCGATCTCTGCTACCTTTACTGCAGTTGGGGTAGACAGGATGACGATGTACGGTCCCTTCCAATGAGGTTCCAACGGTGTCTTTTTCCAGTCTTTAATCCACACCGAGGTACCAGGGATGTAGGGGTTCCGTCAATTTGATAGGCAACTGGTCCTGAATCCACGCATGAAGAGTCTGTAGAACAAAACTAAGAGCTAGAAGTTCTTGTCTGGTTATTTCTGAACCAATCTGAGCTAAACTACCCTTGATTCCCTGCACTATTGGTGGGGGTTTTCCATATACTACCTCAAAAGGGGAGAACCCTGTTGATTTCACAGGAGCTGAGCGTATTCTGAGCAAAGCTATTGGGAGCACTTGGGGCCACTTCAGGCGAGTCTCCTGGCAAAGCTTAGACATCTGGGCTTTCAAGGTACGATTCATTCGCTCAACTTTCCCTGAACTCTGAGGTCTATATGCAGTGTGTAGCTTCCATTGTATCTGTAGGGCATTTGCTAACTGCTGAGTAATCTGAGACACAAATGAGGGCCCATTGTCTGACCCTATTACTGCTGGAATTCCAAATCTGGGGATAATCTCTCTCAGCAAAACTTTGGTAACTTCTCGGGCCTTTTCAGTCCTGGTGGGGTAAGCCTCCACCCACCCAGAGAAGGTACAAACTAACACTAACAAGTAGCGGTATCCATTGGCTTTTGGCATTTCAGTAAAGTCAATTTGCAGGTGGTGCATGGGGGTTACACCTCCTGACTGAACTCGGGGTGGTGGCGTGGGACCCTGTTTGGCATTGTTCTTGGCACAAATTAGACACTGGCGTGCTACTGAGGCTGATAGGGCTCCAAACAAGGCAATGCAAAAATGTGGCTTGAGTGCTTTTTCCATAGCACTTTTTCCATAATGTGTGGCTTGATGGAAAGCTTTGACAAAGGCTGGTCCCAATAGTTCAGGGATCACTATTCGTCCTGGGGGTTGGCTGCCCTCGGTTGGTGGCAGCTCAATCCACCCGTCTTTCAGCACTCCCTTTTCCTTATTACAGTAATAATCCAATTCTTTGGTGGTATATCGTGGTGTCCATAAATTAAGGGGTACTGGAAACAAGGCTGCCTGCATTGGCATAGCTTGCGATGAAATTTGGCCTGTCATGGCTGCCTTTCGCGCTGAGGCATCAGCGAATCTATTTCCTTGGGCAACATCTCCTTTACCCGCTTGGTGTCCTCGGCAGTGCATGACAGCTACACGTGTTGGGGCCCATACTGCATCTAATAACATCAATATTTCTGGGCCATATTTGATCGATTTTCCTCCTGACGTAATGAGCCCTCGTTCTTTGTAGAGAGCTCCATGTGCATGCAAAGTGGTGAAGGCATATTTTGAGTCTGTATACACATTCAACAAAAGTTTTGCACCCAATAATAATGCTCGGGTGAGTGCAATCAATTCTGCTTTCTGGGCTGATGTGCCTGATGCCAGGGCTGATGATTCAATGACTTTCTCTCGGGTGACGACTGCATACCCGGCACAACGTCGTCCATCGATAATGAGACTGCTTCCATCCACAAAATAGGTCTGATCAGGTTTTTCCAGGGGCACATCGGTCAGATCAGGTCGACTTGAGAATACAGTATCCATGACTTCTATACAATCATGCTCTGGGGGTTCTTCACTGACAGGTATCAATGTGGCTGGGTTCAAAGCATGGCTCACTTCCAATTGTATCTGTGGGTTTTCACATAGCATACTCTGGTATTTCAGCATTCGGGAATTGGTGAGCCAATGATTCGCCTTTTGTTCCATGAGGGCAAGTACTGCATGTGGCACAGTGACTCGTAGATTCTGTCCTAAGGTGAGTTTGTCTGCTTCACTCACTAACAATGCTGTAGCTGCCACTGCTCTCAAGCATGGTGGCCATCCTTTGGCCACAGTGTCCAATTGTTTCGATAGGTATGCTACAGGTCGCTCCCAATGTCCTAATTTCTGAGTCAACATGCCTAGGGCATTCCCTTGCACCTCATGCACGAATAGATGGAAAGGCTTGTAAACATCTGGTAATCCGAGTGCTGGTGACGACATCAATTCTTCCTTCAATGTCTTAAAGGCTGCATCCTGCTCAGGTCCCCACTCTAGTGGCGACTTTTCTTCTCCTTTGGTGGCATCATACAGTGGTTTAGCAATTTGAGCAAAGTTGGGAATCCAGATTCGGCAATATCCTGCTGCTCCCAGAAAAGCTCTAACTTGCTTTCTGGTAGTTGGGGTTGGGATTCTGCACACAGCTTCTTTTCTCTCTCGTCCTAATTGTCGGCTTCCTTTAGTCAAGCGAAAGCCTAAGTATTTCACTTCTTTTTGGCATAGCTGTGCTTTTGCTCTGGAAACTTTATATCCAGCTTCATCCAGTAGCTGCAAGAGGTCTTTGGTGGCTTGTATACATTCACTTTCCGATACAGCAGCTATCAGCAGATCGTCCACATATTGGAGAAGTACTCTCTTCCCCGGGGTCACTGAATAGCTTGAAAGGTCTTGGTTTAGTGCAGCACTGAAGATGGTAGGTGAATTCTTGAATCCTTGGGGTAATCGTGTCCAAGTGAGTTGGCCCCGTCTTCCGGAGACAGGGTCCTGCCATTCAAAGGCAAACAGCAATTGGCTAATTGGGGCTAATCTTATGCAGAAGAACGCATCTTTCAAATCCAAAACAGTAAAATGGGTAGCTTCCGCTGGGATCAGTCCTAAGAGTGTATAGGGATTTGGCACAACTGGATGTATGGTCTCAACTGCTTCATTCACTCTCCTTAGGTCCTGCACTGGACGGTAGTCACCTGTTCCAGGCTTCTTTACTGGCAGGAGTGGTGTGTTCCATGGTGACTGACAAACTTTGAGTAGGCCATATTCCAGTAGCCTTAACAAGTGGCGATGGATGCCTTCAATTGCTGCTCTTGGAAGTGGATATTGCTTGACATGCACTGGTTCGGCACCAGGCTTGAGATTCACAATTATTGGAGCTATATGTTTGGCTAGGCCTGGGGGATTGCCTTCTGCCCATACTCCAGGTGGGGCATCAATGCTTTTCAAGGTAGGTTCAAAATAGGTATCAATAATTGGCTCATTACTTGGCTCAGTACTATAATATCTCCATTCTTCTTCTCGAGGAACAGTAAGCACCATTAGTCCAGCAGGTTTTGTCTGGGAATTCACTGTCATTTGCATTTCTCCTTTCTCAGTAAAGGATATCTGGGCCTGCAGCTTAGCTAGCATATCTCATCCCAGCAATGGCACTGGGCACTCAGGCATGTAAAGGAATTGGTGCGTTATTTGCTGTCCTCCCAGATTGCATACACGGTTCTGAAGAAAAGGCTTTGTGGCTTTGGCACCAGTTGCTCCCACAATGGTGACTGCTCTTGTGGAAAATGGGGCGATTTGTTTATCTACTACAGAATGTTCTGCTCCAGTATCAACCATAAAGTCCATAAATTGGTCTCCTATTTGTATGCTGACCATAGGCTCCTGGAGACCTAAAGCGAATTCGGAGCCCGGTCTGTCCTAATCGGCTTCATCTACATCGTAGGTCGCTGCGGCCACCGCCTGTATGGCCTCTCCTCTTTCTCGTTGAAATTGTTCCCGATTGGCCCCTCCGCGGTTCCGGGGTCGGCCTCTTCCTCCTCCTCTCCAATGGGCATTATTTTCGTCATCCTGGGAGGCGCCTTCGAGTTGCGGGCATGCATCTTTCCAATGTCCTTCTTCCTTGCAGTAAGCACATTGGTTCACGCTTAGTAGGGGCCGGCCATCTCCTCGGCCCCACCCTCTTCCTCTGCTCCTTTGACTAGGGAAACCTCCCCTACAACACTATGGCCGCAGCCAAAAAATCAGCTTTCTTCTTCATCTTTCGATCACATTCTTTCTGTCTTTCATTATCACGATTCACATACACTTTATGAGCGACTTCCAGTAACTGAGTTGCATTCATGCCCGCAAACCCTTCTAGTTTCTGTAACTTGCGTCTAATGTCTGGTTGTGACTGATTTACAAAAGCAGCATTCACCATGCATAAACTTCCTGGTGCATCTGGATCATAGGGAGTATACATTCTGTATGCTTCAACTAATCTCTTGTAGAATACTGGTGGGCTTTCATCTATTCCCTGATTGACTTCGGTCACTTTAGAAAGATTCATAGCTTTCTGGCCCCCCCCTTTTCAGACCTTGCATGAGGCCTTGGCGAAACCGGGATAGGGCTTTGGATCCTCTCTCTGTATTCGGATCCCACCGAGGGTCTTCATTTGGGAATTCTCCTTGGGCTACTTCTCGATTGTTTATCCCTACCTCATCCCCCGGTGCTAAAGGATTATCCGCCAGCCAGTCGACAGCTGCTCGCCTAATTCGTGTCTGCTCCTCAGTAGTAAATAAAGTGGACAAGAGCTGACGGCAATCTGCCCAAGTGGGTTGGTGGGTTTCCATAATGGTATGCATTAATTCTGTTAGTTCTTGAGGCTTGTTGGTATAGGAAGCATAATGCGTTTTCCAGTTTAACAAATCAGTAGTGGAGAAGGGCACATATACTAAACTTAGGGGTCCCGCCACCACCTGATTATCTTCATCTCTTACGGGCACTCCCGGGACTTGCCGTAAAGGCATCATCTTTGCCGTGGATGTTTTTCTGGATCTGAGGGGGATTTTAGAGACTCTCCTGCCAGGGGCTTTCTTCTTGCTCGTGCACTTAGTCTGGGACGCTTTACTTTTGACTGATGAGCTCGTACTGACAGTTGTCTTTATACTATCAGTATCGCTCTGGGAAGACCCTTCCTCTTCCTCTGCTGCCTCAGACTCAACTTTTTCCTCAGTCTCGGTCGAGTCATCCTCCTCATCTAGAGTGAGCTTATCTGCCTGCTCTTCTGGTGGTGGGTCTGGGGTTGGGTCCCACTCCCGCTGTCTCTGTGGTCTCGGGGCAGGACGCGGTGGCACTCTTACTGGACGCTGGGCTCGGGGTTGTCTAATTACCACTTCCGGGGACTCAGGATCTGCAAGGACGGGTTTCTGTCTGGATTTCTCATCTGTCCCTGTCTTTTGAGTCTGATCTGTTTTCTGCGTTTGATCTGTTAATACTAACATTATTCTGCACTGTTCTTCATAACAGCGCTTCGTCCAAGGGGGCGGGCTCTCACAAATACTTAACCAGGAATCTATATAGGGGTACTGATCGGGGTGCGCTACTCGCACTTTCTGGTGAACTGACTGAATAATTCCTATAGTAAAAGTTCCCTCTCGGGGCCACATAGAGTCTAGTTCAGGCCACTCCCTAGTACACAAAACTTGCAATCGTGTCGCAGTCATTTTAATCCGATAATCTCCTGAATATCCTTTATTAAAATGCGTGATCATACATTCTAACGGAGTGTGCCTAGTAGACCCCGCCCCTCCCATATCGATGTGTGCACGCAACAACAAACAGAAGGGAAAAGGAGGGCGGACCGTGGGTAAGGGGTCCTCACGGCCCTAGAAACATATAAGGGAAACAAATAACAAGACAAGACGACGGTCGCTTCCTCCTTTTTACGACCTGGAAGCGGTCGCCCGGCCAGGAAATACGTTACTCAGGAGTCCGCCTTCGCTTGGTCCGTGCTGCCAGACCTCTCATTCATACTTCATTCACACAATCATGCTAGCAACGTATCCCAAAAAACACAGCCCAATCCTGTCTTTTCTGACTAGGCTATGTTCAAATTCCAAAATCAAGAAGACGATAGTTTCGCCCTGCGCATACTCATGCAGGGTTAATCGGACCGTCTTGAGAGGTGATCAAGCTCTCTTTTCCAAGTTCCAAGTTCCAAGTTCCAAAATTCAAACAGGTGTACTGCTCTGACTCATCTGTCTAGACATACCAAATCAAAACTATACTCACCGGATCCGGTCCTCAAAGTTCCCAAGCAAGCGCTTGAGTTGGACCTCGGACTCCCCTCACTCGGGTTCGAGGTGTTAGTTCCAACCGGGCCCGGCACCCGCCGAGGTCCGGCCGACTCCCTCCGATACAAGGGACCGGTGGCGCCAGAGAGCGAGCCCACGTCGGAAGGGCGCGATCCTGGCAGGACCAAACCTGTTGAGGCGGAAAGTCGTGGTATATTGCCCTATATACCCTCTATTACCACACCTTCCCGGCCAACGCACCAAGAATATGTAGCAGCAGAGCGCAGACAAACCAATGATACCAGGAGTCTGTTCAGAAGGTCCAAATCATTTATTTGTGCACAAGTCTCAAGCAGAATCAAATTCAAAATGGCTGAGCAATGGTCTCCAGCAAAACAACAACTTTTATAGACTTCTTCTCCATTCTAGACATAGGCAAACTTTTCATTGGTCCCGGTAACCCCTCGTACACCTTCTATTGGTTCCGGTACCGATATGGCTATCCAATGATGTCCCTCGACTGGGCTCCGCACCTGCTTACCCCCCTTTCAGTCTCAATTACAATGGTCAGTTCACCAACTTTGATACTTCTCTCCTCCAAGGTCACTTAGCTAGCTAGAACATGTGGGAAAGCAGGGCACTGTAACCTTTCTTTCAGCAAAGTTAATTAATTTCATAGAAGCTGTGCTCTCTTATCAATACCAATTAGTCTTGTTTTTCTATTTTCTAAGTTTTGATTCTGCTTAGCTATACTAAACTGTGTTCAATTAGGTTTCAGTTCTATGGTAGCAGCATTTTTTGGGGGATGTGCAATTCCTCTGGGCCTCTCCACAGGCTTCATTTACAGGTCAAGCTACTTAGGCCTGTCCGCTTATTTCAGACACCATGGATCATAGGCCTTCGCCTACCACATGATATGTAATGGCTACAGCCAGAGAGATAGTGAGGTGCACAGAGAAAGGTACAGCTAGCAGAAAAAGAGTTGATAATGCCTCTGTACATGTCATTTATGCTACCTCGGCTAGAATATTCTGTTCCATTGTGGTAGGCTATGGCCTAGCATGGCCTGCCACTATGAAAGGCCTGTAAGTTAGGCCTGGATCCTAACTCCCATTGTAGCAGCAGAGCGCAGACAAACCAATAATACCAGGAGTCTGTTCAGAAGGTCCAAATCATTTATTTGTGCACAAGTCTCAAGCAAAGTCAATTTCAAAATGGCTGAGCAATGTTCTCTGGCAATACAACAACTTTTATAGACTTTTGCTCTATTCTAGGTATAGAAAAACATTTCATTGGTCCCGGTACTCTCCCGTACCTCCCGTACCCCTTCTATTGGTCCCGGTACTGATATGATTATCCAATTATGTTCTCTCAGTGGGCTCAGCACCTGCTTACCCCCCTTCTAGTCCCAATTACAATGGCCTGTTCACCAACTTGTTACTTTCCTACTTTCAAGGCCATTGAGCCAGTTCGTACGTGTAGGGAGCAGGGCTCTGTAACTCATCTGTCAGCAGTCTTAATTAAATCCTTCACAACTGTATCCTCTTATCAGTGACTTTTAAACATATTTTTCTGTATTTTTCCATCGTTCAGTTCTGCTTGTCTAAGCTAATCCAATACTTTTACTAAGTTCCAGCTCTACAGGAGCATATTGGGGGATGTGCAATTCCCATAGGCCTCTTCACTAGCTTCATTTACAGGTTAAGCTAGCTAGGCTTGCTTGCTTATATCAGACAAGGTGGATCACAGGCCTTCACCTGCCACATTCCCCCCTTTGATTAATCTCACCCTATTACTTAATAAGGTGTGAGAATTAAATCACTTCAAAATAGTTATACTAGGGTTCTAGAATTCCGACTATATGCAGGAGGTACTGGTTGGTACAAGGCCATAATCTTAGTTGCGGTCTTCCGCTCTACTGTACTTTCAATAGCACTATGAATAGAACGCATACAACATGGGATTAGACATGGTAATAACAAAATAACAGCAACAAGTATTAGTACTAATGTAAGGAAAGTTTTAAGTCCTCCCAGCCATGAGAAGAGGTTAGCAAACCAGTTAGGGAATTTCAGTGAGTGCCAAGTCTGTACTGGCACATAAGCATGTCTTTGCATATCTTTAGCAATTTTTTCAACTACTTGACCCTTATCATCTATTTTTAAACAACAATTGGTTAGGTTCAGCTTACCACATACTCATCCTTCAGCTGCCAACAAATAATCAAGTGCTAAGCGATTCTGATATATAGCAGTGCGCATCTGAGTACTTTGTCTGGCTAAGAGTGTAAGAGCTTGGCTAGTTTCATTGGTTATTATTTCAACTACTGCTTGTAAGCGAATAATACGATTAATCATATAGACTGGGGTTCGATAACCATACATACCATCATCATTCCAAGTGGCAGGCCCATAATACTTAATGATTCTCTCTGGTGGCCAATCATCACCCTTCCACTTCTCCCATTTACCTACTTGGAGGGGTGATCTCTTCTGTCTCAATGCTCTTTTGTGTCTGTGGGTAGTGTATACTGGATATCCTAATTGTTCTCCATGTTCAGTGTTTAACAGGAAGAAAGAAGGTCTGATGGTCCCTAAGACACATGCTCCTCCTCACTGGGGCGGGAGTCGAGCATACGCTCGGTTTCCACTGATCCAGTATAGGCCAGGTGGGGCTTGCCAAGCATGGGTTTTGGCAAGATTGGTCCATAAATCAGCAAGTTCAGGAAATCTGGCTAATAGGTTAGGAGGTTCAGGGTGTTTGATTCCTGACCACCATGACGTCTTTTTGGTAGTGGCATTATAGAATTTCTGGCTAAGACAGACCAGCTGTCCTACCTGTTGGGTGAACTGAGGTCCAGTTCTAGTATAGCAAAGACGTCCAACAATTGAGTGCGCTAACACCCATTCGCTAGTAGCCTTGTGTAATTCAGTCTGATTGTAAGTCAGAGAATAATTCAATTCTTGAGCTTCCCATGGCCACTGGTCACCCATTTGGGTTCCGGCACAGAAATAACAATCTGAGATTTTGAGACTAGATACTACTGCTCCGGCTAATTCTAAGAATAAATTCTGAGAAGGATGAGGGATTTCAAAGTTATTTACATGCATGGCCTCATAGAAGGTGTTATGGATGTGATATTTAGATGACTTGTGGGCTTGGGTATTCAATCTTATATACACAATGGTTCCTGGATCTGATCCAGTACCTGCAATACGTAGACCAAATTTGTATCCTTGTTTCCATACACTAGGGTTGCGTATCCGTAAGTGTAAGGGGTTACAAGCATCTTTCTGACATTTGTCATCTGTTGTTGACTTGGTTAAAGTGGCCATTCGTTTATCTATCTTTTCGTCAACTATACCATCATTCCATGTAGCATAAAAAACACATTCCCAATTTGGGCAATAGTAATCTGCTTCTGGGGCAGTACTATATGGATCCTTTTTACCTGTACACTTTTTCCATCCTGTGGCACCTTCTGGGCACATATACTTATGGTCATTTCAATACGCTTTTTCCCAGGTACCACAGTTGGAGCGACTATCTCTATTTATAACATTACAGGCATCGAAATTCAAAACAACAGGTCTACTAGTATCTTTAAGTCAGGGGTCACCAACCTGCGGCCCGCGAGGTCCCTCCGTGCGGCCCGCGAGACTCTACCCCAGTGCGGCCCGCCAAGGCAAACTCACCAACTCCTTCTTCTGCAGCCGCGGCTCCCTGCCTCTTAGGGAACCGCGGCTGTGCTTGTAAAATCATCGCAGAGCCCTTCCTGTCTTGACGGGCTCCGTGCAGCATTGTCCCGCCTCCAAAGGAAGTGGTAAACAACTTCCTTTAGAGGCGGGACAATGCTGCACGGAGCCCGTCAAGACAGGAAGGGCTCCGCGATGATTTTACAAGCACAGCCGCGGTTCCCTAAGAGGCAGGGAGCCGCGGCTGCAGAAGAAGGGAGGGAGCTGACATGGAAAAATAAAAGTACAGGTATGAGCAGGTTTTTTTTTCGCGCGGGGGGGGGGTGCGGCCCGCGAGTCTGCCGGTAGTCGGCTGTGCGGCCCGCGGCCCTCTGGAGGTTGGTGACCCCTGCTTTAAGTGGTTGTGTAGCAGTTATTATAGGTCCATCTGCATCCTTCCATCGTATCTCCAACGTGTAATAGGATGGATTCTGATGCGGATTATAGCATACTCTAGATTTACCATTAGTGCAAACATTTAGTTCAGTGGTGTTATATATACACCGAGTCACTTTACCAGTGCAGGTATAATAAGAATGGTAAATCAAAGTCTGAGTTACTTTTAGTCCAGTTCGAGTAGAAGTAATGCAAGCAGTGCATGGAGGTAAGGCATAAGTCAGTTCAAAACCTCCAAAGCAGGCAACCAGGGCAAAGCAAAGGTAAAGATACATGTTGATTGGAGTTCTTCTGAATCCTCAGCTTGCAGATCTTGACCACGACGTTCTTTTCTTCGTCCCGTTCGCTAATAAAGCAATTCAACGGGTGCTGGGTGTTGATTGAAGATCCTCAAGTTGTCCATCACACATTGACCAACTTAGCAATTTCAGTTGGCTTGTGAAGTCTGGTCAATCAATGTAGCATCAAAGTAGTGTGGTAAATCACACACATGAGGTTCGTTGACAACAAACTCTTGCTGTATGGAAAACAGCAATCCTCTTCGAAAGACTTGGCCACTGTAAAGCACTGTGACAGAATGCTTATACTGCTGGTTGCCGTCTCAGAGTAACTCGCAAGGGTGCATCAAGATGCTGTTCTGCTGTCCACTGCTCAGGTTCAGGATCAGCGGTGGGCTTGACTCTGCTGTGGTGGATCCAGGTGTCGATCTCCGCTACCTTTACTGCAGTTGCGGTAGACAGGATGACGGTGTATGGTCCCTTCCAATGGGGTTCCAACAGTGTCTTCTTCCAATCTTTGATCCACACCGAGGTACCAGGCTGGTAGGGATGCAGGGGTTCAGTCAAGTTGATAGGCAACTGGTCTTGGATCCACGCATGGAGAGTCTGCAGAACAAAACTAAGAGCTAGGAGTTCTTGCCTGGTTATTTCTGAACCAATTTGGGCTAGACTTCCTTTAATTCCCTGCACTATTGGTGGGGGTTTACCATATAGAACTTCAAAAGGGGAAAATCCTGTTGACTTTACAGGAGCTGAGCATATTCTGAGTAAAGCTATCGGGAGTACTTGGGGCCACTTCAGGCGTGTCTCCTGACAAAGCTTAGACATTTGGGCTTTTAGGGTACGATTCATTCGCTCAACTTTCCCTGAACTCTGGGGTCTGTATGCAGTGTGGAGCTTCCATTGTATCTGCAAAGCTTTTGCTAACTGTTGAGTAATCTGGGAGACAAATGAGGGTCCATTGTCTGACCCTATTACTGCTGGAATTCCAAACCTAGGGACAATCTCTCTCATTAAAACTTTGGTAACTTCTCGGGCTTTCTCAGTTCTGGTTGGGAAGGCTTCTACCCACCCAGAGAAAGTACAGACTAACACTAATATGTAGTGATATCCATTGGCTTTTGGCATTTCGGTAAAATCAATTTGTAGGTGGTGCATGGGGGTTACACCTCTTGACTGAACTCGGGGTGCCGTTATAAGGCCTTGCTTGGCATTATTCTTGGCACAAGTTAGACATTGCCGTGCTACTGAAGCTGATATGGCTGTCAATAGAGTAATGTAAAAATGTGGTCTGAGTGCTTTTTCCATTGCACTTTTCCCATAGTGGGTGGCTTCGTGAAAGGCTTTAACAAAGGATGGTCCTAACAGTTCGGGAATTACTATTCGTCCAGGGGGTTGACTGCCCTCTGCTGGTGGCAGCTCAATCCATCCATCTTTCAGTACTCCATCTTCCTTATTACAGTAGTAATCTAATTCTTTGGTGGTATATCGTGGTGTCCATAAGTTTAAAGGTACTGGGAACAATGCTGCTTGCATTGGCATAGCTGGTGGTGTAATTTGTCCTGTCATAGCTGCTTGTCGTGCTGAGGCATCTGCAAACCTATTTCCTCGGGCAACTTCTCCTTTTCCTGCTTGATGTCCTCTACAATGCATGACAGCTACACGAGTTGGGGCCCATACTGCATCAAGTAACATCAGTATCTCGGGGCCATACTTGACTGATTTTCCTCCGGATGTGATGAGCCCTCGTTCCTTATAGAGAGCTCCATGGGCATGTAAGGTAGTAAAGGCATATTTGGAATCTGTATATACATTTAACAGAAGTTTCGCTCCTAATAATAATGCTCGGGTGAGTGCTATCAATTCGGCTTTCTGGGCTGATGTGCCTGAGGCTAGAGCTGATGACTCAACTACTTCATGTTGAGTGACAACTGCATATCCGGCACAGCGTCGTCCATTGAGGATGAGACTGCTCCCATCAACATAATAAATTTGATCAGGATTGTCTATGGGCACATCTGTCAGGTCAGGTCGGCTGGAGAATACAGTGTCCATGACTTCGATACAGTCATGTTCTGGGAGTTCTTCACTAATGGGTATCAATGTGGCTGGATTCAAGGCATGACTTACTTCCAATTGTATCTGTGGGTTTTCACATAACATACTCTGATATTTCAACATTCGGGAATTGGTGAGCCAGTAATTTGCTTTTTGTTCCATGAGGGCAAGGACTGCATGTGGCACAGTGACTCGCATATTCTGTCCTAATGTGAGCTTGTCTGCTTCACTCACTAATAATGCTGTAGCTGCAACTGCTCTCAGGCAAGGTGGCCATCCCTTGGCCACAGTGTCCAAATGTTTTGATAGGTATGCTACAGGTCGCTCCCAATTTCCCAATTTCTGAGTCAACATGCCTAAGGCATTTCCCTGTGCTTCATGTACAAACAAGTGGAAAGGCTTGTGAACATCTGGTAGTCCAAGGGCTGGTGATGACATTAATTCTTCCTTTAACGTCTTGAAGGCTGTATCCTGCTCAGGTCCCCACTCCAGTGGTGACTTTTCTTCTCCTTTTGTGGCTTCATACAGTGGTTTGGCAATTTGGGCAAAGTTGGGTATCCAAATTCGGCAATATCCTGCCGCTCCCAGAAAGGCTCTAACTTGCTTTCTGGTTGTTGGGGTTGGAATTCTGCATACTGCTTCTTTTCTCTCTCTGCCTAATCTTCGGCTTCCTTGGGTTATACGAAAACCCAAGTATTTCACTTCTTTTTGACATAATTGTGCTTTTGCTCTGGAAACTTTGTATCCAGCTTCATCTAGTAACTGCAAGAGATCTTTGGTGGCTTGTATACATTCACTTTCTGATACGGCAGCTATCAGCAGATCGTCCACGTACTGGAGAAGCACTCTCTTCCCCGGAGCCACTGGATAGCTTGAAAGGTCTTGATTCAGTGCAGCACTAAAGATGGTAGGCGAATTCTTGAATCCTTGGGGTAATCGTGTCCATGTGAGTTGGCCCCCTCTTCCAGAGATGGGGTCCTGCCATTCGAATGCAAACAATATTTGACTTACAGGGGCTAGTCTTATGCAAAAGAATGCATCTTTTAGATCCAGTACAGTAAAGTGGGTAGCTTCAGCAGGTATCAGTCCTAGAAGAGTATAAGGATTGGGTACAACTGGATGTATAGTTTCAACTGCTTCATTCACTCTCCTTAGGTCTTGCACTGGGCGGTAATCATCTGTTCCAGGTTTCTTTACTGGCAAAAGTGGAGTGTTCCATGGGGATTGACATACTTTTAGTAGGCCATATTCGAGTAATCTTTGTAAGTGGCGATGAATGCCTTCAATTGCAGCTCTTGGGAGAGGGTACTGTTTGACATGTACTGGTGTAGCACTAGGCTTAAGGGTTACAATTACCGGAGCTATATGTTTGGCTAGGCCTGGAGGACTGCCTTCTGCCCATACTCCAGGTGGTGCATGGATGTTCTTTAAAGTTTGTTCGAAATAAGTGTCTTGGATAGAATCATCAATGTAATATCTCCATTCCTCTTCTCGGGGAACTGTCAGCAGCATTATTCCTGCTGGTTTGACTTGGGGATTTACTGTCATTTGCATTTCTCCTTTTTCAGAGAAAGATATTTGTGCTTGTAGTTTGGCTAACATATCTCGTCCCAGTAGTGGCACTGGACATTCGGGCATGTAAAGGAATTGATGAGTTATTTGCTGTCCTCCTAGACTGCATATACGATTTTGAAGAAAAGATTTTGTAGCTTTGGCACCAGTTGCTCCTATAATGGTGACTGCTTTTGTAGAAAATGGGGCTATCTTTTTGTCTACTACTGAATGTTCTGCTCCAGTATCAACCATAAAGTTCATAACTTGGTCTCCTATTTGTATTCCGACCATAGGCTCCTGGAGACCTAAAGCAAACTCGGAGCCCGGTCTGTCCTAATCCACGTCATCTTCATCATGGGCTATCGTAGCCAATGCTTGTATGGCTCCTCCTCTTTCTCGCTGGAATTGTTCTCGATTGGCTCCTCCGCGGTTTCGGGGACGGCCTCGTCTTTCTTCTCTCCACTGATGATTGTTTTCGTCATCTTGCTGGGCGTCTTCGAGTTGCGGGCAGGCATCTCTCCAATGTCCTTCCTCTCTGCAATAGGCGCATTGGTTTACGCCTAGTTGGGGCCGACCTCCACTTCGGCCCCGCCCCCTTCCTCTGCTCCGTCGACTAGGGGTACCTCCCCTTTTCTGTTCAACTATGGCTGCAGCCAAAAAATCAGCTTTCTTCTTCATCTTTCGATCACATTCTCTCTGTCTTTCATTATCACGATTCACATACACTTTATGAGCGACTTCCAGTAACTGAGTTGTATTCATGCCCGCAAACCCTTCTAATTTTTGTAATTTACGTCTAATGTCTGGTTGAGACTGATTTACAAAAGCAGAATTCACCATACATAAACTTCCTGGTGCCTCGGGATCATAGGGAGTATACATTCTGTATGCTTCAGTTAGTCTTTCATGAAATTCTGCGGGGCTCTCGTCTATACCTTGGATAACTCCTGCAACTTTGGAAAGGTTCATAGCTTTCTGGCCCCCCCTTCTCAGGCCTTGTAAGAAGCCTTGGCGAAAGCGGGCTAGGGCTGTGGATCCTATTTCTGTATTTGGATCCCATCGGGGGTCTTCATTCGGGAATTCTCTCTGGGCCGCTTCCCGATGGTCTATTCTTCCCGTCCCTGGTCCCGGAGCTACAGGGTTATCCGCCAGCCAATCAATAGCTGCTTTTCTAATTCATGCCCGCTCCTCTGTCGTGAATAGAGTGGTCAGGAGTTGGCGGCAATCTGCCCAAGTTGGTTGGTGGGTTTCCATAATAGTATTCACTAATTCTGTAAGCTCTAAGGGTTTATTGGTATAGGAGGCATAATGTGTCCTCCAATTTAACAAATCAGTTGTAGAGAAAGGGACATACACATAGCTTAGGGGTCCCGCTACCACCTCATCATCATCATTCTTTACGGGCAATCCCGGGACTTGCCGTAAGGGCATCATCTTGGCTGTGGATGTCTTTTGGGATCTGAGGGATATTTTTGTAACTGTCCTATCAGGGGTCACCTTCTTTTTTTCTACGTGTTTCACTTTAGATGCACTTTTTACTGGCAAACTAGCGCTGGCAACCATTTTTACACTGTCAGCATCACTTATGGAAGTTTCAGTTTCTATTTGCTCTGTTTCTGTATCTGACTCTCCTCTTTCTGTCCCAGAAGAATCAACTTCAAGTAAAGGGAACTCTTCTTCCTGCTCTTTGGGTAATAGCTCAGGGGTGGGGTCCCGCCTCGGCTGTCTCGGGGTCTCTGGGGCGGGACGCCGGGCGGCTCTTACTGGGCCTGGGGTTTGAGGCTGTCGGGGAACCATTTCTGGGGAATCAGGATCTACCAGGATGGGCTTCTTCCTGGACTTCTTATCCTTCCCTTTCGTTCTAGGCTGTTCTATTTTCTGACTATAATCTGTCTTTGCTAACATTATTCTGCACTGTTCTTCATAACAGCGCTGCGCCCAAGGGGGCGGATCTTCACAAATACTTAACCAAGAATCTATATAGGGGTACTGATCGGGGTGCGCTATCCGCACTCTACGGTGTACTAACTGGATAATTCCTACATTAAAAGTTCCCTCTCGGGGCCAGGTAGGGTCTAGATCGGGCCACTCCCTAGTACACAAAATCTGTAAACGGGCTGCAGTCATTTTAATACCATAATCTCCAGAATATCCTTCTTTAAAATGTGCGATCATACATTCTAATGGAGTGTTCCTAGTAGACCCCGCCCCTCCCATTTCGATGTGTGCGCGCAACAACAGACAAAAGGGAAAAGGAGGGCGGACCGTGGGTAAGGGGTCCTCACGGCCCTAGAAACGTATAAGGAGAACAAATAACAAGACAAGACGACAATCGCTTCCCCCTTTTCGCGACCTGAACGCGGTCGCCCGGTCAGGAAATGCGCTAGTCAGGGGTCCGCCTTCGCTTGGTCCGTGCTGCCGGACCTCTCATTCACACTTCATTCATACAATCATGCTAGCAACGTATCCCAGAATGCATTCGTTTCTATCTATTCTGACTAGTCTTATTCAATTTCCAAAATACAAGAAGATGGGGGTTTCGCCCTGCGAATACTCATGCGGGGTTACTCGGCCCGTCTTGGAGAGGTGATCAAGCTCTCTTACCAATTTCCAAGTTCCAAGTTCAAATGGCAGCACTGCTCTTTCTTATCTGTCTAGACATAACAAATCAAAACTCTACTCACCGGATCCGGTCCTCAAACTTCCCAAGCAGGCGCATGAGTTGGACCTCGGACTCCCCTCACTCGGGTTCGAGGCGTTGGCTCCAGCTGGGCTCGGCACCCGCCGAGGTCCGACCAGCTCCCTCCGATGCAAGGGACTGGCGGCGCCAGGGAGTAGCCCCCGTCGGAAGGGCGCGATCCCGGCAGGACCAAGCCTATAGAGGCGGAAAGTCGTGGTATATTGCCCTATATACACTCTGATTCCACAACTTCCCGGCCAACGCATCAAGAATATGTAGCAGCAGAGCGCAGACAAACCAATAATACCAGGAGTCTGTTCAGAAGGTCCAAATCATTTATTTGTGCACAAGTCTCAAGCAAAGTCAATTTCAAAATGGCTGAGCAATGTTCTCTGGCAATACAACAACTTTTATAGACTTTTGCTCTATTCTAGGTATAGAAAAACATTTCATTGGTCCCGGTACTCTCCCGTACCTCCCGTACCCCTTCTATTGGTCCCGGTACTGATATGATTATCCAATTATGTTCTCTCAGTGGGCTCAGCACCTGCTTACCCCCCTTCTAGTCCCAATTACAATGGCCTGTTCACCAACTTGTTACTTTCCTACTTTCAAGGCCATTGAGCCAGTTCGTACGTGTAGGGAGCAGGGCTCTGTAACTCATCTGTCAGCAGTCTTAATTAAATCCTTCACAACTGTATCCTCTTATCAGTGACTTTTAAACATATTTTTCTGTATTTTTCCATCGTTCAGTTCTGCTTGTCTAAGCTAATCCAATACTTTTACTAAGTTCCAGCTCTACAGGAGCATATTGGGGGATGTGCAATTCCCATAGGCCTCTTCACTAGCTTCATTTACAGGTTAAGCTAGCTAGGCTTGCTTGCTTATATCAGACAAGGTGGATCACAGGCCTTCACCTGCCACACCATTATAGCTAGAAAAGAACCAAAAATCTGTGGAAAATGAGAAAACTGTTTTAAAATGCTTAATAAGAAATTTTCATGAATTCATAAGTCTTCTATTATTCTCTTGTGTGTGAAAGAACAGAAATGTTTCAGTATATGCATTCCAGAAGCCAAAGTTAACCTTGCAGTAGAAAAGTAACAAAATTTAGAACTGTACCATTGTTCAAGCAATCCTAAAGGAGGGGGCCGGTTGCTAGGCTCCGGAGGAATTTCTAATTGGACAGGTGCAGGGAATGTATAACCAATGAAAAGTTTGCATGTATCAAGTTGGAACCAATAGAAAGTTCTCATGTATCAAACTGAAAAAGAGGTATAAATGGTTATGTCTCTGTATAAACGTTTGCTCAGTTCCTTTTGAAGCTTTGACTGACTGGGCCTGTGCACAATAAACTGGCTTGGACCCTGTCAATTGACTCCTGGACTTATTCATTGATTGCACTTTGCCACAGCATATTCTTGGTGCGTTGGCCGGGAAGCGCGAGTGGTAAATGGTATTCAAGTGAGTAATCCACGTAATTCGCCTTGAGGTTTGGCCCGGTTGGAACCGTGTCTGTCCGACCGCGGGGGAAACCTCAGGCGCCGCCAGCCCCTTTGTGCCGGAGAGGGTTACGCCTGCCTCGGCGGGCCATCGGGTCCAGTTGGCCAACACCTCCGACCCAGGGGAGTCCAGGTTCCAACTCAGAAGCTGGTGTAGTATCGGGGACCGTATCCGGTGAGTAGACATTTTCGTGATTTGATAGTCAGAAAGAACAGCCTGGGACAACGTCTTGCATGCGCAGGACTGATTTGGTATATTTGGTATAGACTAACTGGGAAATCTCGCATGAGTATGCGCGAGACAAGGGAGCCTGATCACCTCCCATAAGCCTGATCACCTCCCACCTCCCTAGTAAGCTCCAAGTAAGGAAAGCGGAAGCTGAAGCCATCGACCCTTCTTGTTTGGAATAGTCAGTTAATCAGGAAACCTGGGCACTTGAAATATTGAAATATGATATCCTGTTTTCCAAGTTTTTCTTCCTGTTCCATGTAAAAACAGATATATGTATCTTATCTTATCTGATGTTTTGTAGTTCTATGTAAACCGCGCTGATAATAAATAGTGCGGTATATAAAAATGTTAAATAAATAAATATGCTTGCGTGTGTGAGTGAGAAGTCTTGAAATACAGACCAAGCGAGAGCAGACTCCTAAGTAGCGCAGTTCCTGGCCGGGCGACCACGCCCAGGTCGCGAACAGGAGGAAGCGAGTAGTGTTTGTCCCCCCCAGTGTTCTGTGGGCTGTACGGACCCCTTACCTGCAGCCATACTATCTATCCTTATTGTCCGTTGTCTTGTACGTCATTACATATACATAGGGACGTAGGGTACGTAACGTACGCAGGTACGTTGAGTACGTAGGTAGTGTACGTAGGTACGTTTAGATTATGGGAGGGACGGAATCCACGCAAACTCCGTTGGCATGTATGATCAAGAATTTCCATAAAGGATTTTCGGGCGATTATGGTACAAAAATGACTCCATCCAGATTAAAAATGATATGTGAAAGGGAGTGGCCCGCATTAGCTGCTTCATGGCCCCGAGGGGGCACCTTTGATTTTGAGACAGTTTTACGAATCCATCAGCTCATACTGAGAGCATATCCTGACCAGTTCCCCTATATAGATTCCTGGTTAAGTGTATGTGAACAGCAGCCCTCATGGATGAAGCGCTGTTATGAGGAGCACTGTAAAATATTTGTAGCTACTACTAGGGGAACCAAAAAGGCTAAGGAAGCGAAGCCGCCTGTGTATTCTGACCCAGAGTCCCCAGATATTCTGGATAGGTTACCCCGGCACCCACAGAAGTTAGTCCCCACAGCACCGCGACTTGAAGTAGAGCCCAAAGAGGAGCCCCAGCAAATACCGAAGCAACAGCCTAAGAAGTGCCCTACCCCGAGTGAAAGCCCCGAGTCAGGCCCAAGCACAGCAGGGGGACCCGAGTCCTCTGATGAGATAGAAAGCGGAAGCTCTCCTGCCAGTTCAGGGTCACCCACCAAGGAGACTTGTGCCCGGGAGCCTTATGATTTAAGAAGCGTAACTCCCAAGAAGAAGGAGAAAGCAGGGCACCTAATGCCATTACGCCAAGTGCCTGGAATACCTGTTTTAAATGATCAGGGCCAGATGGCGCCAGGACCAACCAGCTTAGTTTATGTACCCTTTTCCACCACAGATTTATTAAACTGGAAAACCCATTATGCTTCCTACACAGCCAAGCCCCAGGAATTAACAGAATTAATGTCTAGCATTATGCAAACCCATCAGCCTACCTGGGCCGATTGTCGCCAGCTCCTGTCCACCCTCTTCACTACTGAGGAGCGAGGCCGAATCGGGTAAGCAGCCCTCCGTTGGTTAGAAGAAAACCCTGTAGAAAGGGGAGGAATAAATCCCCTGCAAGCAGCAGCTGCAGAATACCCCAATGAAGATCCCAGGTGGGACCCAAATGAGGAAAGGGGGGCGGCGGCCCTAACCAGATTTCGCCAGGCCTTATTGCAAGGCCTGAAGAAGGGAGGCCAGAGGGCCATGAATATCGGGAAAGTATCGGAAGTTCTCCAGGGTCCAGATGAGAGCCCAGCGGCCTTTTATGAGCGGTTGTCTGAAGCTTATAGATTGTATACCCCATATGATCCCGCCGCTCAGGAAAATTTACGCATGGTAAATGCGGCCTTTGTTAGTCAGTCCCAGAGAGACATAAAACGAAAATTGCAGAAATTGGATGGATTTGCGGGCATGAATACAGCTCAGTTAATGGAAGTTGCTCAGAAAGTATTTGTGAATCGTGAAAATGAACGAGACAGAGAAAGTGAACGAAAGATGAAGAAGAAGGCAGATCTTGCTGCTGCTATAACCGAACGACGTGGAGGAGGTATTCCTAATCAAAGGACCAGAGGACATGGAAGAGGCCACGGAAGCGAAAGGCCTCCATTAGGTGCAAATCAGTGCGCCTACTGCAAGGAAGAAGGACATTGGAGAAATGAGTGCCCGCATCTGGACTCCGCCCCTGCAAGGGGAGGAGGGAGACCCTGGAGGCCCGGAGGAAGATTTCGAAGGAGAGGAGGAATGAATCGAGCACAGTTCCAGCAGGAGAGGGAAGAAGCCATTGAGGGAGTGGCAGTAGCAACGGGCTATGACCTGGAAGACAAAGATGAAGACTAGGCCAGACCGGGCTCCAGGTTCACCCTGGGTCCCCAGGAGCCTATGGTCAGTTTGAAGATAGGGGACCAATACATGGAATTCATGGTAGATACAGGAGCAGAACATTCAGTAGTAGCCAAGCCAGTAGCTCCTCTGTCCTCACGATCTGTCACCATTGTGGGAGCCACTGGAAATAAAGCCACAAAACCATTCTTGCAGAACTGCATGTGTGAACTAGGGGGACAGAAGATAACGCACCAGTTCTTGTATATGCCTGAGTGCCCTATCCCACTACTGGGCCGAGACATGCTTGCCAAGCTCCAGGCCCAAATATCCTTTGCTGAAGGGGGAGAAATGAAAATGACTGAACCCAAAGCCTGCTGGATTGATGGTGCTTACTGTTCCCCGAGAAGAAGAATGGCGGTTCTATAGTGCACCTTCAATAAAGTCAACCAGTCCCTGTATACTGTCGTGGGTAGCGCCCCCTACGCCTAGGGCGATCCACGGCAAAGATTATATTTAGGGAGCCACCGGGAACGCAAGGTTCATTTGCGTAGTAAAATGTTCTTATCAGTTCCGGCTGCCTAAAAGAACTTAGCAACAAAACCAAGTGGAGGGAATTAAGGCTTTTATTCCCCGTCAATGCAAGGGTTCAAATTAAGAGATGAATAATGAAACAGAAAAGTCCTTTCTTGCAAAAGGTCACCAGTATTCAAGACATGTGCTTAATTGTTACACTTCACAATTAATGCAGAGGTCAGAAAACAGGAATTCAGTTCATTCCAAAAACATCAACATTTTCATAGACTCTTCTATTTTACTCAGTTAGTACAGACTCTTGACATAAGGCTGTGCACAGGTCACACTCCATCTGCTCTGGTGGTGATAGGGAAACTGTGTCAATGCATTCTGTCTCCATGCATTCTTCCTCACTAAAATCACCAGGGGAACAAACACTGTCCCTGTCTGACTCGTGTTGGTGTGCTATGCCTCTGGGGCCTTGTCTCCAATAAGGGTCTGTTCTCAGGGCTTTAGGGATTTTACTAAACCAGTCTGGTTTCTCCTTCCTTGTAAAGCGAGGACTGGTTTTCCCAGGGCCTTTATGCTTCATGCATTTACTAGCATCAATAACTGTTTCATACCTGGAACTTTGCTGGCTTGACTCCACAGAGTTTTTCCTTTCAGCAACTTTCCTGTTGTAGCAATGTCTCTGCCTCTCAGCATTAGGCAGGGCTGTGCTTCTTGGCAGTTTAGTAAAACCTGGTTTGGACTCTCTTTCCTCCCTTGGTAAGAACTCAGGTTTATTATAAAATGCCTTTCCTCTCTTGCTTGGTAAAACTGGGTAATTATTCCTCAGAGACTGTGAGCTTCTCACCAAACCATTCCCTTTGGCTTCTGGCTTAGCTCCCTCTCTTCTGGAGTCAGGAACACTGGAAGAACAGGGCGTGGCACAGCTGGCTCTAACAAACCTCCTTGGGAGAGCTGCACAATCAGCCTGGCCCTTCTGGATTTCACCCTTGTAAACCCTGTACCTGTGGGCTTGCTCCTCTAGGATTTCTTCACTGTTCCTTCACAGGTCCTTCTTTCTCTTCTTTCTCTTTCCTTGGTGAAGCCGTGCTCCCCTGTGTAGCCGTGCTCCTCTTCCTCAAGGCAGTTGGACCCCATCCTGGATCTCTACCTCCACTTCTACTCCCACTGCACAATGCTGCTGGACTGCCTTTCCCTAAGGCAGCTGGACCTGGACCTCCACTCCTACTTCCCTTGCAAGCATTCAGCTCTGGCTTATAAGGAAATCCTTCCTGCCTGACTTCCAGGGTCATTTTCAGGTGCAAATCATTAGGCTTCTCAAGCTCATTAGCTCCTGAATATTCCTTCCTGCTCCCTCTAGCTGTGCCTGAAGGTAATTGCACACCTAGCTTAAAAGAAACAGGATTTGTTTTCAAACTTTCAACTTTATCAATACCCACATCATGACAATACCTACCAACTTTATAGCCCCACCTGAAGTATGGGCAGAAGATAATCCACCTGGCCTAGCGAAGAACATAGCCCCTGTCATTGTCACCCTCAAGCCAGGAGTGGAACCAGTGCATGTGAAGCAGTATCCTCTCCCTCGACCAGCCATAGAAGGAATTCACTGCCATTTGATGAAACTGCTCAAGTACGGACTTCTCAAGGAATGCCAGTCACCTTGGAACACCCCCCTTCTCCCAGTAAAGAAGCCTGGGACAGGGGACTACCGCCCAGTACAAGATCTAAGGCGAGTAAATGATGCAGTTGAAACTACGGTATACACCCAGTGGTACCAAATCCTTATACTCTCTTGGGACTGATCCCCGCTGAGGCTACTCACTTCACCGTCTTGGACCTGAAAGATGCCTTTTTCTGTGTGCGCCTAGCACCCACCAGTCAACTTTTATTCGCTTTTGAATGGCAAGACCCCACAACAGGAAGGCGGGGTCAGCTCACCTGGACCAGATTACCCCAAGGATTCAAGAATTCACATACTCTCTTCAGTGCTGCCCTGAATCAAGATCTCTCAAGTTACCCAGTGGATCCAGGAAAAAGGTTTCTTCTCCAGTATGTAGATGACTTGCTCATAGCCACCAACTCAGAAAGTGAATGCCTACAAGCTACTAGTGAACTTTTGTACCTTCTCAAAGATGCTGGATGCAAAGTTTCAAGAGCCAAAGCACAACTATGCCAAACTGAAGTCAAGTATTTAGGATTCCAGTTGTCTAGTGGGATCCGACGTTTAGGACCAGAACACAAGGAAGCTGTATGTAATATCCCCATTCCAACCACTAGGAGGCAAGTAAGAGCCTTCCTGGGGGCCGCGGGATATTGTCGCATATGGATCCCCAACTTTGCCCTGATTGCAAAAACCACTATACCAAGTCACCAGAGGAATGGAAAAATCCCCACTAGACTGGGGACCCGAACAAGATGTAGCATTCCGGACTTTGAAAAAGGCCCTGATGTCATCTCCAGCTTTAGGTCTTCCAGATGTTCAGAAGCCTTTCCATCTTTTTGTCCATGAGTCACAAGGAAACGCATTGGGAGTATTGACCCAATCTCTTGGTTCCTGGCAACGGCCAGTAGCTTATCTGTCAAAACAATTGGATGTAGTTGCAAAAGGATGGTCCCCTTGTCTGAGAGCTGTTGCAGCAACAGCCCTCCTAGTGGGCGAAGCAGACAAACTCACCCTAGGACAAACTCTTCAAGTCACCGTGCCACACTCTGTTCTGACTCTCATGGAACACAAAGGAAACTTCTGGCTAACCAATGCACGAATGTTGAAGTATCAAAGCATGTTGTGTGAAAACCCTCGGATACAGTTGAAAGTTAGTCAAGCTCTAAATCCTGCTACATTGTTTCCAATTGGTCCTGGGCCACCTGATCATAATTGCTTAGAAACCATGGACACTGTATTCTCAAGTCGCCCTGATTTGACCGATGTCCCTCTAGAGGACCCAGAATGGACTTTCTTTGTAGATGGAAGCAGTCTGGTCATCAATGGACATCGTTGTGCTGGATATGCAGTGGTGACCCTTGATCTGGTAGTTGAGTCCTCAGCCCTGACCCCAGGAACCTCTGCACAGAAAGCTGAATTGATAGCCCTCACCAGAGCCTTGACATTAGGAGAAGGACTCCGCATAAATGTGTACACAGATTCCAAATATGCCTTCACTACTTTGCATGCACATGGAGCCTTGTATAAAGAGCGAGGGTTGATCACCTCAGGGGGTAAGGACATTAGGTATGGGCCCGAGATATTGATGTTATTAGATGTTGTATGGGCCCCCAAACAAGTGGCAGTCATGCACTGCCGAGGTCATCAGGCAGGAGCAAGAGAAGTCACCCGAGGGAATAGATTTGCAGATGCCACAGCCCGAAAGGCAGCCACCACAGGACAAGTTAGGACCCAAGATACTGTAATGCAAGCAGCCCTATTCCCTGTGCCCCTTAGTTGCTGGGCACCCCGATATACTACAAGAGAGTTAGACTATTATTGCGAAAAGGAGGGAGGAGTCTTAACAGAACAAGGTTGGATAGCTGCCACCCCCAGAAGGTAGTCCACCTCCAGGTCCTACAGTCATCCCTGAAGCATTAGGGCCAGCCTTTGTCCAAGCTTTTCATCAAGCCACACATTATGGAAAAACAGCCATGAAGAAAGCCCTGAGGCCCCATTTCTGTATTTCATTGCTAGGATCCCTGACCGCCTCGGTGGCACAACAATGCCTGATATGTGCCAAAAATAATGCCAAGCAAGGTCCTGTTCCACCCCCAAGAGTTCAGTCAGTAAGGGTGACCCCCATGAGTGACATACAGATAGACTTTGCTGAAATGCCCCGTGCAAATGGATATCACTATATGTTAGTGTTAGTCTGTACATTTTCAGGGTGGGTAGAAGCCTACCCCACCCGAACTGAGAAAGCCCGAGAAGTCACTAGGGTATTGCTCCATGAGATCATTCCCCGATTTGGAATACCATCAACTATAGGGTCAGATAATGGTCCATCATTTGTATCCCAAGTGACTCAACAGTTAGCTCAAGCTTTGCAAATAAAATGGAAGTTACACACTGCTTACAGACCCCAGAGCTCAGGGAAAGTAGAACGAATGAATAGAACCCTGAAAACTCAGTTATCCAAGCTTTGTCAAGAAACACACCTAAAGTGGCTCCAAGTTCTACCCATAGCCCTCCTTAGGATACGTTCAGCTCCTACCAGATCCTTAGGAGTCTCCCCTTTTGAGATTTTGTATGGGCGACCTCCACCCATAGTGCAGGGAATAAAGGGAGACATGAGACAGATAGGATCTGAAATAACTAGACAAGAACTATTAGCTTTAGGTTCTGTTTTGCAGAAACTCCAAACGTGGGTGCAAGACCAACTACCCATCAAGCTGACCGAGCCTCTGCATCCCTTCAAGCCAGGAACGTCCGTGTGGGTGAAAGAGTGGAGAAAGACCCCGCTGGCGCCGCATTGGAAGGGACCCTATGTCGTCATCCTGTCAACCCCCACCGCAGTGAAAGTTGCAGAATTCGAACCCTGGATCCACCAGAGTCGAGTGAAGCCGGCAGCTGCTCCTGATCCTGGCCAATGGACGTCAGTGAATGATCCCGAGACTCCATTGCGACTCACCTTGAGGAGACAGCCAGCTTTATAGGGAATCTTCAGAATCTACTTACGTCACGCGAAAGTGACCATCACAGCAGAAACAGAAGAATACTTAGCAAAGTTCATTATCCTCAACTTTCCAGTTAACCTCCAGAGACTGTAATCACAATGTTCTTCCACTATTGCCTTGTGGGAGTGGTGATCCTGGAAAAGACTTTTGCTATACCCCCTTGTGCAGCCTACATAACCACCACCCGAACAGGACAAAAGATTACTCAGACTTTGCTCTATCATTCCTACTATACTTGCACTGGTACAGTCAGCCGGTGTGTTTATAATGGCACTGAACTGAACATTTGCACAAAGGGGAAAAGTAAGACTTGTTATAACCCTCGACAGGACCCATCATACTATACATTTGAGATACGCTGGAATGATGAAGATGGAGCCATCCTGAATGCGACAAAACCCCTCACCAACCCCACAAAACATATCATCCTGAACTTTGATGCTTGCGATGCAATCAACAGAAATGCTTACCACAGATGTGGGTCATGGGAGCGAGCATACTACCATGATGATAAATACATGTGTCCAGAAGGAGCCTATGGATGGGGATGGTGTACAGGAAAGAGTACTGCAGCCACCATCTATACCACCTCATCTAGACATGATTACTTTTGCCCAAAATGGGAATGTGTATATTTTGCTACCTGGAAGAATGCACCGACGGGACGAGATGGAGATCATCGCAAAGGCAGCCTAAAAAAGATCAGGCTACCAGAACCCAAGAAATGCCAGAAAGGTGCCTGTAATCCTCTACAACTCCTCATAGCCAACCCCAGCCACTGGAAGCAAGGATACAAGTTTGGGTTGCGTATTGCAGGAGGAGGTGTAGATCCTGGGACTATCTTATATCTGCAATTAAACACCAAAACCCATGTATCCTCACCCTATCGTATACATCACTCCTTCTATGAAGCCATGAAATCAGAGTTTGAAATTCCTCCTGCCTCCCAGAACGTATTTCTTGAATTAGCGGGAGCAGTTTCATCTAGTCTCCATGTTTCAGACTGTTTGTTTTGTGGAGGAACAACAATGGGAGACCAATGGCCTTGGGAGGCACAAGAACCGAACTATTCTGTTCCGTATAATCAGACTAATATACACAATACCACAAGTGAATGGGTATTGGCCCACTCCATTGTGGGTAACTTATGTTTTTCTCGCTATGGACCAATGTTTAATATGGAAGTGGGGCAGCTGGTCTGTCTCAATCAGAAGTTCTACAATAGTGCCACTAAGAAGACCTCTTGGTGGTCCAGAGTCAACACTACTGAACCTTCCAATCCTCTATTTCAGTTCCCCAAACTTGCCAGTATCTGGACTAACTTAGCAGCATATCATTCTTGGCAAGCACCACCTGGACTGTACTGGATTTGCGGAACCCGAGCATATGCCAGACTTCCTCATCATTGGGGAGGCGCATGTGTATTGGGAACCATACGACCTTCCTTTTTCCTTCTGCCTACATCCCAGGGAGAACAGCTGGGATATCCTGTGTACAGAAGTCGACAGCTGAAGGAGGCCTTGAAAATAGGCCAATGGGACAAATGGGATGCGTCATCTGAAGAATGGCCACCAGAAAGAATCATCTCATACTATGGACCTGCTACTTGGGAGCAGGATGGGACTTGGGGATATCGTACTCCTGTTTATATGATTAATCGAATAATACGTTTGCAAGCTGTTGTTGAAATAATAACCAATGAAACTAGTAAAGCACTAACCCTTCTGGCAAAGCAAAGTACGCAAATGCGCACAGCTATTTATCAAAATCGTTTAGCTGTAGATTATTTGTTAGCAGCTGAAGGTGGGGTGTGTGGGAAGTTGAATCTCAGTAATTGTTGTTTGCAGATTGATAATAATGGGCATGTAGTCGAAGATTTAGCCACCCAGATGAGAGAGCAGACATTTGTGCCTGTCCAGACCTGGCACAGTTTAAAGATGGATGGGTGGTTTGGTTCATTGTTTTCCTGGATTGGTGGTCTGAAAGCCCTTATGTTTATTGTACTCTTCATATTAGCCATGTGCTTATTGCTCCCTTGTCTCCTACCCCTTTGCTTACGCATGATAACATCATCAATTGATAACACTATAGAGCGGAAGGCAGCTGCGAAAGTATTAGCTATGTGGCAATATTACCCTATACCCCACGATGATGATGCCATTACACCAGTATAACGTGTTAATTGACTAATGAGTGATTTAATTCTCACCCTTCCTCACTTGCCGGTGAGAATAATCAAAGGGGGGAATGTGGTAGGCTATGGCCTAGCATGGCCTGCCACTATGAAAGGCCTGTAAGTTAGGCCTGGATCCTAACTCCCATTATAGCTAGAAAAGAACCAAAAATCTGTGGAAAATGAGAAAACTGTTTTAAAATGCTTAATAAGAAATTTTCATGAATTCATAAGTCTTCTATTATTCTCTTGTGTGTGAAAGAACAGAAATGTTTCAGTATATGCATTCCAGAAGCCAAAGTTAATCTTGCAGTAGAAAAGTAACAAAATTTAGAACTGTACCATTGTTCAAGCAATCTTAAAGGAGGGGGCCGGTTGCTAGGCTCCGGAGGGATTTCTAATTGGACAGGTGCAGGGAATGTATAACCAATGAAAAGTTTGCATGTATCAAGTTGGAACCAATAGAAAGTTCTCATGTATCAAACTGAAAAAGAGGTATAAATGGTTATGTCTCTGTATAAACGTTTGCTCAGTTCCTTTTGAAGCTTTGACTGACTGGGCCTGTGCACAATAAACTGGCTTGGACCCTGTCAATTGACTCCTGGACTTATTCATTGATTGCACTTTGCCACAGCACCATGAGGACATAGAAAGGTGACCAAAATGATGTGTTGTCTGCATTAAAAGTCATATGAGATGAGAGTAGAAGAGAAGAGAAACAATAGGGATATTTAAATACCTAAAAGATATTACTAATACTTCTATCTCCGTGAAATCCACTTCATAAGATCCTACCTCTCTCACACCGTTCTCACTACAGCAGCACACGCACTGACCTTTTTCCAGACTCTATTACAGCAGCGCGGTTTACCTTGGCCTTCCTATATCCCTTTTTGAAATGCTTTGAAAACATACAGAATATCACTATCAAACTGATTCATGGCTGTCAGAAATAAGATCATCTTACAGCAATCTATATGCAACACTATTGGCTTCCTATCGCTTGCTGGATTAAGGGCCTCTTTTACTAAAGCCCGCTAAGGAATTGCCATTAACGCACCGATCTCACGCGTGTTAGTGGCAAAGACCACACGTTAGCTGTCAGGGGCGTGTTCGTTATGTCCCTGGCAGATAACATGCGCAGGAGTTTCCTAACGTGTGTTCCACTACCTCGGGTTCACTTAACGACTCCTATGGAGGAGTCATGAGGTGAACTCACATTAAGAGCCGCGTTCCCACTGAATGCATGACGATTGCCCTAGCACTAGCAGCCATGCGCTCCACATCCACTCTCGGCCCATTCCCTGCCCCATCCTGTGATTGCCGATTAACAAGCGTTTTAAAGTATGAAGACAGGCGCTATCGGGCATTCGTTTTCCTGATTGCCTGTAGCCAGGTGTTAAAATACCCGTTAACCAGCTAATGGGCATTAATCCAATAAGCCCTTAATTACATACAGATCCTCCCCTTCTGCTTGTCTTTTCATCTCATTCTCTCCTCTTCCCAGCCCATACGTTCCCAGTATGTAAATGTGCTGTATCCCCACCCCCAGCCCCCTGCAAATAGGGCAGTGTAGCACTACCAGAGTTTCTGGCTTCTACTCTGCTCAGAATCAAACTATAAAACATGTAAAACTAGTCTCAGAATTCACAGCCTTTTGGTAAGCAGCCGAGCAGTGGCACCTCTCCATAGCTCCTTCCCATCCCCCCCCCCCCCAAATGCTCACCTAGCTAATATCATCTCTCTTTCTGCCATTTCTCCCTCCCTTCTATCTTTTGATGTCAAGTTGTATTTTACTCTTATTTTATCTTTTTAATCCTTCACTAAGTTTTAACTGTAAACTGCTTTGACGATATTTTGGAAGACAATGTAGGAAATACCCAGAAAGAAATAAAGAAATATATGTTATGCACACATTCCAGCATGGAGGCACCATTAGTTCTTCATAAAATTTCTTGTTTCCTACTTTTGGAAGCAATGGAATGAAATTAAGTATAAGGAATATTTTATGGGAGAGAAATGTCTATTATTCTAATCATAGAAATTGTATCAGAATCTGCATTATTTATGGAATGTGGTATAAAGGGTTATACTAATGTAAATGATATATTTTGCCAGAGTTGTTTATTGTTGTATAATGCTGGTATATTTTTTTATAATTTTTAACAATGCATTGTTTTCAAAATAAGCATAAGGACCATGTTCAAGATTTATTTTATACATATAATAACTGGTGCCCCAACAGCATGAAACACAGATTTTCTTTCTACAAACAATATTAGTTCTACATTATACTATCAACTTAAATCCTATTATTTTGTTGTATATGAAATAGGATAAAACTGATTGGCGCTCCAGTAGGCAGAAACGAAAATGGGAGGGTACGTTTTACTTAAGTTATAGAAATCTTTAAGAGGTTAGGAAGAGATGTTTTGAGGGGCTAGTCTGAGAGAAATACATTCACATCATCTGTTATTATGTGAGAAATGGAACTTGGGTATCTTTTAATTCAAAGGGAGAGGCCTCAGGCAAACAGAACCTAAGAGAAATGAGGTTTTTCTCTTTTACATCAATGTCCAACATTGGAAGGCAAGATTCCCATGAAGCCGTGCGAGAGTCCTCCACCTACTCTGCTGTGGCCAGTGAGGGGGGGGGGGGGGTGCTGCAAAATCGCATTCTTAGTCATGAGGACCAGGCAGCGTCTGCTTCTCGCAACTCAAAATGTGATATCACAGCGCCTTCTCCCATCGGTAGCAGCACAGATGGAGGTCTCCTGCTGGAAGGATAATTGGACAGGTCTTTTACTTATTCATCCTAAAAAAGGTAGGCTAAAACAATACTTACAATTACATAATCATCATAAATGTTAAAATGTAAATGCTGACATTAATAAAGCCGCAGAAAACATGATGTGGTCCATTTCTCAGCATTAAGTGTTTTTAATAACATGTGTAGCAATTGTTTTGATGCCAGTAATGGCTTCTGTGCAGGTTGGTTTGATTAGATGCTGAGGAAGTAAGAATCCGTAAGTGCCTTTATCCCGGAGTTCTATGGTAAAAGAGTATTTGATGCCCAAGTCATAGGCCCAGTCATCTGAACCCCCAGGAGCCAAATCTATAGGAACAGAATAAATCATTCGTTATGTAAAAAAGTACTTTGCATGATGAACCCAACACTAATAGCTGCATAATGTAGCACCCCAAGCAACTACACAAAAGCATGCAAATCCACCACACAAAGAGCCCTATCACTGGCGGCTCCAACAATATGGAACACACTCCCAGACGACCTACGATCAACTGAAGATCCGAAGGACTTCCGGAAACACCTAAAGACAGTACTCTTCACTGAGCACTACGGCCCAAGCGCATAGCCAGACTCTACAGACTTGGACCAACCTTAGACTCGATTGAAGTTCAATCACAACCCGCTACAGAACCAGCAAACCCATGTATATAACTGTAAAAAGCGCATGGTGTAAATAGCTCACACTAATCAGCACACCCACACCCATGCACCCTCACTGTACATAGACTTATCTAACATAAACACCATTGCCATTGATTGTTTGATGTGTACACCACCTTGATTGAAGGATAAGGCGGGATAGAAATACCCTTAAATAAATAAATAAAAATAAATAAATAAAATACTGAAACTGGAACAATAAAAAGAATTACAGCTAGATAGGATGGATGTTGGCTTAGGAGGCAGGAGTGTGCCGTGCGTTATATCAGTGCAGTCAAAGCTTCATTCCACTGCTAGTGCCATCGTTATTGCTGATGCAATATAAAGCAAGGAAAAGAGGGAATCTCTTTCACTTTCCCCATCTCTCGGTCCCCAGCCTTCTCTGTTTTTTTTTTTGTGGTGCTTTTAGTGGGTGATAGGGGTGGAGCTGCAAGCATAAGGGAAGGGATGAGGATCTGAAAGCAGGAAGAGAAGTGCCTAGGACTATGAAAACAAAGGAGTAGAAAGACAAGAATAATAAGAAGGGAAGGAGAAGAAAGCATATGTGTGCTCCTTAAATAGTCTCCGAGGTGAAATTGCAAGGTGTAGTTTAGGAAGGAATAGAATGAGAAGGGGTCCCCAGGGTTAGCTGTGGTCTGCCAAAAGCTCATCCTAGGAGAACTACACTTGACCAGCAGAGGTCAGGACTTAAGGGAGCATCACCCATTACTGTCCTGGACTGATGGATCTTAACACCACAACCAGCTCAGTGCTCAGCTAGGAGAAGGAATTCTTGCAGCATGCTCTAATACATATGTAAAGAGATCTATGGACCATTTAACATGTTATGTGCTCCTCCCATATGAGGCCATATTGAAGATGGCAAAGCATAGTGAGTAGGTTGAACCAATTGCCTGTGTCCTCAATGGTACAATCTAGGAATTTCATATAGAGCCCATTAATGAAAAGGGCATGCCCTGGACAGCCCTGAGCAGGACGGGCCCGTTAGGACCCTATTCTCTACCATGGGAACAAAACGTTGCCATGGCATACAGAATCGGGTCCGAGGACGGCCTGGTGTGTCCCTGCATACCTGCAGGGACATCCTCCCCGCATGCTCCCATGGCTCAGACCCACCTCTTCCCTGCTGTCTGACCCACGGCTGGCCATCCGAGGCCTGGATCGGGTGGCGGGGACCTATCTGCACCTGGCCCTGGCCCCGGCCCCGGGGGGGGGGGGGATGTCTAGCCCTGATTGCTAGGTCCATGCTGATTATCCCACCTTCGAGGTTGAATATCAGCACATCCCCCTGACCCTGCAGGACGTATAGGGTCATGACTGGAATCGCCCTGTATGTCCTGCCTCTTTGGTCTGCCCTTGCTTCGCCCAGACCCCGCCCCCACCAGCTCTCCCCATCCTACCGCTCTAGCCGTGTGGGGAGAGCTGGAGGGGGGATAGGAGCTGGAGAGGGGATAGGGGCAGGATGGCTTAGACCCGCAAGCTGCAACTCAGAATCAGGCCCAAAAGAAGGTTTTGGGAAGAATAGATTGGAATTTGGAGAAGAAAAAAAATCCACCTCCTCTGGGTTTGAAGTGGCTTATAAGTGGTGTCACATAGTCTCACTTTATGGGGTGCACTTGGCATTTCATTATGCAAGCTGTTTCCTGTGTTAACATCTGGAGTGGAAAGTGTCCTCTTGCTGAAGGAGTAAACGTCTCACTCCTGGGGATTTGTTCAGGGGAAGAAAAGCCTGAGCAAATTTCTAGGTGTGACTGAGACTCTAGTAGCAAAGGCAGAGTTACTGTTGGATTTGGACAGTGAAGAAGGTGATCACCTCATCCAGCTGATATATCAAGTTGATATATATTTGGTGTCATAGTGGGACCAAATTGTTGAAGAAGAGAGCAGAGGAAGTTACTTATCTAGTGCTCATTTGGAGTTTCGAGAGAGCAGGACAGTGGAAAAAAGATCAAACATTGGGAAGAAGCTATAGCATCGCTGGCCTGTGCCTTGGCATACAGAAGATTCCTGGTTCTATCCCAGGATCTAGTAGGTGGTGTATAAGAGCCACAAAGACTGGTGACAGGAAAGGAGCTCATAACCCATATTCACCTGGAAGAATTAGTGCTGAGGATAGGATCTGCATATCTCCTGATTGTCAGATATGTCCTAGAATCAGGACTGGAATGCTGTAATAAGTCTGGATTTAGAGTCCATTGCCAGTAGGAGAACTTTAGTACCATACCCCATAGCAATGAGAGTTGATCACTAGCTGGGAACCCCATGGCTGCAGGTTTATTTCCCAGGAAGAAAGGCAGAATTACAGTACTAGTTGAGAATATGTAGGTTGTAATACTGGCCAAGTGGTTAAGGTAACAGTCTAGAAATCTATGGGGTCTCTCTGCACAATTTGAAAAACAATTGAGGTAATAGGATTCAAGAGTTCTAAAGGAACACAAATATAAAATTGCAGACTGGGTACAAAACACCAGTAGTTGATCACTCATGTTTACCTCTATCCATGAGGAATGAAAAATAACCAATTTAATGCCAATTTTCCAAAAAGACTTCAGGAGTGATCCAAGTATTCTATTACACGCTAGAACTTACAGTTCTTATTTTCCTATTGTGTTCCCTAAAAAAAGCAAGACACATCTAGGATCATATAAGCCTTGAACCATTTGGCAACACTGATGTTTTTAAATTTTCAGAAGGCGTTTTATAAAGTCCTTCATGAGAGACTCCTCGTGAGATAACTGGCAAAAAGAGAGGATACAAATGGTAATTTTTCCCAGTGGAAAGAGATAAATAGTAATGCACCTCAGAGATCTATATTGTGATCAGTGTTTAATTTTCTCAACGTTTAAAAACACAAGCAGACTGTAAGGCACTGTCGAAGAACTTTGCCAAACAGGGTTACTGGATATTGAAATGGCAAATTAAATTGAATACAGACAGGTGCAAAGTGATGCACATAGGGAAAAATAATCCTATATATACTGTAGATACACAATGCTGCATTCCATATTAGGAGTCACCACCCAGGAAATGGATTACAGTGATTTTTTGGCAATAGGTTGAGATCCTCAGCTGGGTACCCAATGTTGGTCAAAAATAGAACATTAGGAGTTATTCAAAAGGGAATGAAGAAAAAAACAAGACTATCATAATGCTGCTATATAGTTGCATAATGTGATCACAGTTTGACTACTGTGTGCAGTTCTGTTCACCTCATCTAAAAAAAGATATAGTGGAACTAGAAAAGGTACAGAGAAGGCCAATGGCAATGATAAAGGGGATAAAGGGCTCTCTTAGGAAGTAAGGCCAGACAGGTTAGGGCTGTTCATCTTGGAGCTGAGAGGAAACATGATAGAGGTTTATAAAATCCTGTGGAGTGGAAGAGCTAGGAAATAATTATTTATCAATGGTGTAAATCGTAACCAAGCAGTCCTCACAGTGTGGGGGGAGCCAGAGGCAGAGAATGACACACACTGTTTGTCCCTTTCACAGTGCTTCCCTGCCACCTGCCATCCTCCTTCAATTATCCAATGGGTATCTGCATCAGAAGAAGCACATAAGTGTACCATTTCTTTCTGCAGTGGGGCCAAGTATCAAGATAAGAGCTATGTGCTTTTCTGGTTCTTATTGTGAGCTTTGGTCCCACGGCAGCAAGAAATGATGTGCTTAGGTGCTTCTCCTGTTGCTGAGCCTTATCGGGTAACTGAAGAAGGCTGGGTGGTGGTGCTGCAACATGGCTGAAAATGAGCTCAGTGTTTGTCATGCTCATTTCCCACCAGTCTCAACAGAGGCTTAAACCTTTATATTGTGGAGTGTAGAGAAGGGGACACTGTCACGACCACCACCATGATGCGAGTAGTGAAATCTGCTTCTGCTATGCTATTACTACTTACAAATTGTTTCGGCCCCAGAACCATATGCATATCTGTTGTGTGAGGCGGTCTTGATAGCATCAGCAACTTTATTTGCCACCTGTAGCTGAAAGATAAAGTAAACAAAAACACTTTAAATATCAAGTATTTTCCCAAATCCGCCACCACACATTTTTTCAAAATTCTCAGTTTTCACATCTGCTTCCTGTTTGTTTAAAAAAAAACAACCCTCATCCAGCAGTCCTTCCTGTTGTACTAGTTATATTTATCTTGTAATCCATTTCAAGCACTTGCTTTTCGATGGAGGCAAGATATAAACCAAAATAGATGGAATTAAATTTTAGGGGTCTGCTTCATAATTGCATTAGTTTGCTCCATCTGTGCCTGTGCCCATGTTGTTGAAATGTCTAGATCACAACACATAATTCCAGTGGAGCCTTTTCTAAGCTACATGCAGAGGCAAATTCCAACATGTGCGTCCAGGCCCCTGTGCGCCTGATCAGTATCAGGACACACAGAGGTACACCTGATTCCAGTCCCATGGGATCAGAATCTGGTCTAGGGTCTGTATGTACAGGCCAGGACCCAATTCCAATTGGCCTGCACGTAAAGACCCATGCCCGGCTAACTCAGTCAGGCTCCTGAATGGAGCCGCAATGCCATGGCGTCCCATTGCCATGGCTCCATTTAGAAGCTGCGATCCCCGGCCATCAAGCACACTTTCCTTTCCTCGCAACCCGATCCCCGATCTGGCCTTCCTTGTCCATGTCCAGGATCGGGCTGCAGGGAACCCCCTACACCCCTCACCTCACTTGTGCTGTCTGGGCCTGTCGTCCCCCAATGTCCAGGGGGGCTTATTCCACCTCTGAGGTGTAATAAGTCCCCCATCCAGTCTGCCAACCCCAGGTGTACATGGCCCACCCTAACTACACCTCCGCAATGCCCCTTCCGTCCTCGTCTAAGCCTCCCCATACAAACTCCTTGTTCATATGGGGAGGCTTTAGACAGGGCCGGCAGGGACATCCATCCCCACTATTCACGGGACAGAATAGACCTCATAAGGAACTGCAGGAGTGCACATAGATGAACATCCATAACAGAAGAAGTCATTTTACAGATCTACACATAGGAAAAATCAACACAGGAACCTTGACAACTTATACATGTAAGTTTGTATTTTGCTTTTTAAATGCGTAAGCTGGTATTTTGCAAACCTATACATTTACCTGCTACTAATTATTTATTTATTTATTTATTTATTTAACAGTTTCTTATATACCGCCCCTTCCAGAGATCAGGGGCGGTTCACATCGAACAAAAATCAATATACTTCTGTATATTTTACATGGAACTTGTGTTAACTATGTACACGTTTAGTTACATTGAACATGTTTTGAACATTAACTAGAATAACACTATTCAAACTATGTACAGGTCATCACATCATAATTGAGTTACCGGTATTATTTACAATAGAGATATAGCCATTTGTTTGTGTAAATCTTTGTCTGTAGGGTAAGGCAGAGTAGAGTAAGTGTCTTTCTTATGTTTAATCATTTGTTCTGTCTTGAGAACTGTGAATGTGTTTCTGTGATTGTATCGGAGAGGTTTTTTGTTGGTAGGGGATCTCAAAGTGTTTTGTGAAAAGGTATGTTTTTAGTTCTTTTTTGAATTGGTGAAGGTCTTTTATTTTGCGGAGGGTTAAAGGGATTTCGTTCCAGAGGGTAGGGGCAGCAAAGGAGAAGGCTCTATCACTTGTCGTTGCTCTGGTCCTTCTGAAATTAGTTTTTATGTTGAGGGAGTGGGTTGCGTTCTGTCTTCGTGTTCTAGTTTCTGATGGGGTTTGTAATAGGGTAGATAGTTGGGAGGGAGAGATGTTATTGAGGAGTTTAAAGGTAGTAAGGAGGATTTTATATTTTATTCGGCTGCTTATGGGGAGCCAATGAAGATCTAGTAGTATTGGGGTCACGTGGTCTGTTAGCTTAGCTTTTGTGACCATCTTGGCACATATGTTTTGTGCTCTTTGGAGGAGGTATATGCTTTTTAGTGGTAGGCCATTTAGAATGCTATTGCAGTAGTCAAAGTGGGGGGTGATGAGGGAGTTGACCACTGATCTAAAGTCATGTGTGTTGAGTAGGGGTCTCAGGTGTTGTATTGTCTTGAGTTTATAGAATATCGTTTTTACTGTATGTTTTATGTGTGGGATCATGGTGAGTGAATGGTCCAGAATTATTCCAAGGTATTTTACCTCCTTTTTAATAGGTATTGGTGTGTTATTTATTGTGATTGTGGTAGGGTAGTTGTGGTCCATGTCAGGTTTTCTCGTTATGAACATTGCTTCAGTCTTTTTGAGATTGATGCTTAGGTGGTTGTTTTCAAGCCATATGGTGGTCTCATTCATGCATTGGAGTAGTCTATCGTATTTGGGGTTGTTGGTGTTTATGGGGATGGCGAGCATGATATCGTCCGCGTATATGAAATGGTTAATTTCATACTTCTTGAATATGTCTGTAATTGGTTGGAGGTATAAATTGAAGAGGAGGGCAGAGAGTGCCGATCCCTGAGGGATACCCTGGCCTTGAGGGAAGGTTTCTGATGTTTCTTTGCCTAATTGTATCTGTATGAGTCTGTTTGAAATGTATGATTTGAACCATTCAAGGACGGTTCCTCCTATTTTTAGGTTTTCAAGTCTGTTGATGAGTGTTTTGTGATTAATTAACCACAGAGGCCTCTACCTTTAATAGATTTTCAATATGGAAGGGAAAATAAACAATGAGAAATTAAGGAGGAAATCTCCCTCAATCCATCCTGTAACAGGCGGACTGAAATTAATATTTTTTAAAAACCTCTACATGCCAGAGAGCAGTTGTAAATTCAGATGTGGAGAATCTTAGTTATACAAGTGCATTCCCTATATGAAATGGGGAAATACATGTGCAGATTTTTGACTCGGCCAGACAACACACAAACCACATTCCCAAAATGCCTCCTTGCAAGTTCTACATCTACATCTAAACCGAGCTGTTTCTAAAATCACCATTTACATGAAACAAATGCACATTAAGTGCAAAGTTTCCCCATTAACAGTCGAGGCATCTTTCCAGCAGTTAACGCCAGATGGGGGACCTTAACGGGTGGCCCATTTAAAGCGTTTGCACTAACAACACTCACAGAGATGTCATTATGTTCACTCACGCCATTTGCCACATTGCTCTCACTCTAGTGACAATGTGCTCTCCATGACCACACTCCACCCATTCTCTGCCCCGTCACACCATGGCCGATTACTGTGCAGCTTACCAACCAATCAATGGCATACCCTCACTTTAGTATTCCCAGCTGCTAGTTGCTGCGCTTTAAAATGCACATTAACCAGTTACTGGGCTTTAGTAAAAGGGGTCCTTGATCACATGCAAAATATGAAATAATCATCTGACCTAGAACCTCAGCGAACCTTTTGTGGCCACACCATGAGATCATGACTAAAAATGTGGCTGTGAACAGCTTAGAAAATGCCTAATTCTGTAAGAAAAAGACGTCAAACTGAAAGCAATTGGTATGTGCATTCAATAGCGTGCATATGTTTTGTTAGCGCCTTAAAAAACATAGTACATGCAAAATCAATTTAAAACACACTAACTTACAAATTAACATGCGTTCAATTGGTTTGCGTGCATTAAAAAGTTCTGAGGCATGTTAAAATATTTTTATTAAAGCAATGTATGAAAAGAACCGAAAAAAACATCCAAAAATTGGGAAAATTTCTCAAAACTCTGAAAATGAACTGAAATTTTTTTTGTTGTGCACATTGTCAGTTTTAAGGGGTATGTTTACTAAACCGTCTCAGTGTCGCAGTGGTGGTATTATCGCACAATAAGTGATGTTATCGCACGATAACGTAACATTATCGTGTGATAACGTCACTTAGCACGCGATAACGTAGCGGTGGCGTTAAGGCACACTAACACTGTGAAATCCGGGTCTGAAGGGTGGAGTAAGGCTTCCCAGAGGGCGGAGAGAAGGGGTCAATGGGCAGACAGTGGGAGGGGAGAGGCTCCAGGCACACTAACGCTGTGAAATCCAGGTCTGAACACTAACGCCAGTGAAACCCTCGCGTTAGAGGCACATTTGCAAGAAAGAGAACCATTTCAGTCAGCAATGTGCAGTAAAGGCAGGGAAACCCAGAAAAGTGATAGTTGTGATACATGTGCAGGGAACAAAGAGCCAAATAAACATATAAAAGGACCAGAACCACATCTAAAATCCCAATAACCAAGCTGGCCAATAGTGATATTAATGATAAACATGAAGCAACACTACTGATAAAGCGTATAAATTAAGATATCATGTTTGGAAGGGTCTATGCTCTGTCCCCCTACAAAGTGAATGATCCCACATTGAAATAGTGCTGATCAGGGTTTCTGTCGTTTAGATTGGGCAGGTTTGTTAAGGCGTGCACATGTGCAGCAACAGCAGAGTGGGCACGTAGGCAACGGCAACTGTACTGATGCTGTAAATGGGATACAAGGGGCTGCAGGCGGCACATGCTGTGGTTCAGCTGGGGCACAGCGTGGGCTAGGCAGATGCCTAGGTAACACATAGGAATGCCAAAACTGTAAAGCAGCAAGACAGCAACTGACGAGGGTCCAACATGGGCACGAGTGTGTGTCCCACAGTGTCCCAGGGGAGATTACCCAGCAGGTACCCCCAAGGGCACATATCATTGGCAGGAGGTGCGGGGGGGGGGGGGGGGAAGCACGCATGTCCATGTAGGCACCCCTACCCGAGAACCCACACCATAGGCAGCTGCCTACTGGCATACTGGATGGCCTGGGACTGTGCACCACCAGCACCACCGGCATAATGGCATGGCAGCATGGTGGCGGAGGGGTGCTGGTGGCGGAGGGGGCAGTGGCATCTGACCACAGCAGACCATGGCCTAGCCCCGTTTAGGTGGGTGCCGTGCAATGTAACAGACAGGGTCTGTCTAATGAACAGTCATGGTATCCCCAGGGAATGAACTGTCCCTGTGGCAACAGTGTGATGCAGTACACACAGCCAGTGTGTTCAGGAGCAGAAGGTCACAAGTTCAAGTCCCAGCTGTGGCTCCTGCTAACCCTGTCCTCATATTTTACCCAGTACTAAACCGTGGTAATAAAGATGGAACCTTTATTGCAGATAAAATAAACATGCCTGAAATGCCTATATTTTACCCTACAGAGCACAGACACCATAAACATGTGCAATCCCTAGAGCAGAGTTTCTCAACTGCAGTCCTGGAGGGCCAAACACCATTCAGGTTTCATGCTGTCCCTAATAAATATACCTGTGCTGCATTAGTATACGCCGCCTCCATTGTATGCAAATGTATCTCATGCATATTCATTAGGGACAGCATGAAAACCTGAACAGTGTTTGGCCCACCTGGACTGGAGTTGGGAACCTCTGCCCTAGAGCAGCGGCCAACAGGGGCATAAACACCCACACCCACAGGCTCCACTATCCAAAGCCTCATGGAGAGTCAGGCTGTTGGGCCCTGCACGCAGCAGCATCTCCCAATACTAGCACTTGCATACCTTAGCAATGCCGTCCTAAACTTGGGAATATGTTACACATGTATCAAAAGGTTGCTATGATTAATGACAGATAGCAATTCCTAAGTTAAGCACAATTTTCTAATAGAGCTGCATCATAGCAACCTTTCTGATATCTGTGGAGTGTGTTTCAGTTTTGTTTCAGTTTGGTTTCTGACAGTGTTTACCACCCCGGGGAGTGACCCCAACAGTACTGCGTACCATAGCCATGCCTGCACTGTGCCCAGGACTGGTGTGGTGGCCAAGGCTGCCAAAAGCCTCTATATTTGCACAATGCTGGCATAGGTGTGGGAGTGTGTGTCTGTCTATCCAGTGTGTTGTGGCTGCCTACACCTTACTGAGCCCACACTGCTTGCACTGTTTCCAGTGTTAGCCTGCCAATGTGCATAATGAGAGTAATGTGCAAAAACAATCGTAATCATCAACACCACTATCCCTGTAAAACAAGAGATAAAATACCTAGGGATAATACTAGATAACACACTCAGTATGCTCCCTCACATAAAACAAACAGTAAAAACAGTATTCTACAAACTAAAAACAATACAACACCTAAGACCCCTCCTCAACACCCATGATTTTAGATCTGTAGTCAACTCACTCATTACCCCACACTTTGACTATTGCAATAGTCTACTAAATGGCCTACCACTCAAAAATACAAATTTACTCCAAAGAGCCCAGAACATCAGCGGCAGGGTAATAGTAAAAGCACCTCTAACTGACCACATAACACCCATCCTACATGAACTACACTGGCTCCCTATAAATAGCTGGATAAAATATAAAATACTCTTGACAACATTCAAACTCCTCAATGACATCTCCCCCTCACACCTTTCCACCCTCTTACACTCCCCACCAGAATCCAGAACACGCAGGCAAAATGCAACTCACTCACTCACTCAACATATACAAAACAATCTGCAAGACAAAGAAAACTACTAGCTCAAGAGCCTTTTCATTTGCTGCCCCTACCCTCTGGAATGATCTACCACTAGCCCTCCGCATGACAAAAGACCTTCAGCTATTCAGAAAAGGACTTAAAACACACCTTTTCACTGAATATTTTGAAAACCTAACTGAAATCCCTTACCCCCATGAGCTGCTCCCCAGCAATCGCAAAAACAATATACCAACCTCCAAAACCCACAACCCACTAACCCCCCCTAAACCCAGAGCTTCACCCCACCTCAGCCAAATTTAGAACATAACTCAAAGATCGACTCAAGATTATTTATACAATATGATGTAAAATAAATAAATAAATAAAAATATATATTTTGTTTGTAAATAGTTAGCACCATATTTGTAAATAGTTAGCAACACAGTTTCATACAAAAGTTGTTTGTAAATAGTTTCAATTTGATGTTCCATATAACAGTTGTTCAAGTTTTTACAACTGTTCTCTGTAAACCGCCCTTGATCTCTGGAAGGGGCGGTATAGAAGAAAACCATAAATAAATAAATAAAAAATAAATAAGGTCCTGTGGGTATGGCCCGGACAGGGTGGCCTGGGCAGGATGCATCTGCACAGGGCATAGGGCAATGGCTGGGATATTGTAGTGCCCGGCCACCACCTGCATGGACAGGGTGGCCACAGCATGTACTGCTGGGAGGTCACTCTCACCCTGACTGAGCAGTGACCACGGAATGGCTAGGTTCCCCCATAGTGCTATATAGTATTTCTCTCAAGTGATATTTATGGGATCTCTTTTCTGGGGCCCAATCACTGACTTATCTGCTTGGTGTGTGTGCATGCATCTCCTCCAGGAACATGCACTATGTACTAGCTAGCAGACTGCAGTTAGTATGTGTATGGCCGGAACACCTTCCAGGGTGCAGGGCTGGAGACTCACTGTGCTCGCTGCTGGAGACTGTCAGATAGTGGTGGGGGGCAGCTGAGCATTTCCAGGCCTACTGTTTGTCTGACATTGCCTTATGGATACGTACAGATCTGCATTGACTGCCCTGTAGGGTGCCTGTTCCCCAGCAGGACTGGGGTTGATGGGTCCCCTCTACTTCCACCATTGCAGGGATGTAGAATGTGGATCTGTTGGTGGGAGATCCTATCCCCCCACCCTGAGCCCCAGAGGGCGGGTTGGGTGGTGCTACATAATCCGCCTATGGGTCCAAACACCCCCCTTCACTTAAATCATGTGACCATGGCACCCACACAGGATATGCACTATTCTGGGTACCTCATAGTCCACAAGGGCTAGACATGACTGGGAAATACGGATGGACACAGGTGTATCTTAGGTGTGTCTGCAGGGACTACCTATCACACACTGGCACTGATGGCGACCTGCACCATAGCCTATCTCAGCATCAAGATGCTGCTACTCATTTTGGAAAAAAAACCTTGTGAATTGTGCTTCAACTCTCTTCCAGAATTCCAAGCCTTGGACTCAGACTTAAAAATACAGCAAGGATTTATTCTGCCTCAGCTTTGGGTCAGAGTTCAGAAGAAAGAAATTCTGCATTTCCTGACAATCCTGAAACTTCAAGGTTCCTTTGGGAACAGGTTTAGTCTTGAGACCAAACTGAACTGCCATCAAAACAGTGATATCCAACCCTAAATAAACTAAAGAAAGACCGATTTTTCCTAGTAGGAAAAGGTACCAAGGATTTGGATGGGACTGAGTACCCACTATTTCATTTAGAGTTAACCAATTTCACGACATCTGATAGAAGTCCTTTAAACTCTGTCAAATTTCCAGGAGCTGGAGTGCATATCTAAGCACCAAAAATCTCCAGCTTCCTGAAGGTGTCTCTGGATTTATCTCCTGTAGGTTTTAAGTTACTGCAGGTCACCCCAGTCTTTTTAAAAGCTTGATGCTTTTGTATCTCTAATATTTAGGGGTGTATGTCCTGCTTCAGTCAAGTTGCCTCAGTACGTTTATGAAGGCCCGATGCAATCATACCATAGGCACAATTGGCACAGAATGGGAAAAAGTCACTTAGAACTTTCTGCACTTGTGATGTCATATTCTCACATAGTTGAAAAAATTTTGAATATGATTTTGGAGAACACCATATTCTACTTAGATTATTGTTTTATTGACATGATTTAATAATCCAAAAAATACAAACCACATAAGAAGGAACACATCAAGAGAGAGAAACCAGTCCATAATAAAAATAAAAATGCAGCAATTAGGAGTTATAAAACTTCACAATAGGGAGCTAAATTATCATATCCATACCCTCCCACTAATTCCTGACAGTTTCCCTTTCACTTAGAAAATTTAACAATGATGATACATCAGTAAACGTATAAGTCTGCCCCTCTAAAGTTATAATACACCGACATGGGAACTTTAAGAAAAAAGAAGCCCCGAGAGCCACCACCCGGGCTTTCAAACCCAAAAATTGCTTACGACGAAGCTGGGTATGACGGCCAACATCCGGAAAAACCTGTACTTTGAAACCACAAAAGAGGGCCTTATTGACATGATTTAAATATTCTGACTACACCTTTCAGCCTGAATTTCAGGGTTACGATAACAGACAATAACAGTACAGCTAACTAGATTCTTCAAAAGGTTAATTTACCTCTTTCAGGCTCTGCTGCTTCCTCATGTGATCCTATCTCAGTTTGCTTAGATATATATATATGGTACAAGAAGTGGCTAAGCAGGACTGCAAAAACCTTAAACACTAAGGAGGGCATACTGAAAGGTATTTATGTGGTTTGCAGACCCTCAAACCACAGAAAAGCCACCACCAGGATATTCAGAAGTACTAACCCACTGAACATCCCTAGGTTTAATGCCTCGGCGCTATCCATTTAATGCTGGGATATTCTGGGAGCACAGCTGGGGTCGCACCGGCAGCTATGTGGTTAGCTGTGACTTTCAGCTGCTAATCTCATAGTAAAACTGCATAAAGTTAGGACAGGTAAAAGGCCGTCCTAACTTTATGAAGGTTTGTAGTCTTGTGAGTGGCTGAATATCACTGCTAACTGGATTGCAAATCCTCAATTTGGGCAAACTGGATATTCAGGGCCAGTCACCAGATAGACACTGGCACCAAATATCCAGTTTTAATGTAAAGCGGTGATGGCCAGCCGCTTTCATAGTGCTGGTCATCACCACTGAAAATGCCCCCCCTTAGATCTCAAGAATGAAATCTGTAAATCAGAATGCATGATTCGTATAACAGCATTAGATTCTGTGGTATTTTCTCTGTTGTAGACTGTCAACAGTATAGGAGCTGATATTCAAAACCACTCATGTGGTTAGCAGCACCTATTACCTGCTAAGTGCCTGCCACCGAGATATTCAGTGGCACTATCTGATAGTGCTACTAAATACAGTATGTCCTATGACTGCTTGAGGATTATCTGGATGGTGCCAGGGTGGATCTTGTTCACCAAGCAGACAAGCAGATAATTATCTGGATAGAAATAGCAGGGCCAGCCCGTCCACTAGGCGGGCTAGGTGGCTGCCTATGGTGGCAGATCTCAGTGGGTGGCGCGGTAGGCCATGTGTTTCAGTACACATGGCCTGTTGCCTCCCCGTGCGCTGAGCTGCGCTGCTACCACCCTTCCCCCGTGCTGAGCCATGTCGCCACCCCCCGTTGCCGTTGATTCTGGCATGGAGGGGGGGCTAGACTCGATTGCAGGCCATGTGCTTCAGCACACATGGACTGCCGCTTTTGATCCCCCGCAGTTGTGTCAGAGGGGTGTCAGAAACAGCAGGCCATGTGTATCAAAGTACATGGCCTGCATGGCTTGCTGCTGTCGCTGAGCCGACCCCGCTGCCAGAATTGGCAGGCAGTGGGGGAGGGGGGGGAGGGGGAGGCAGCAGCAGCATGGCTCAGCATGGGGAGGGGAGGACGGCATGGCCAGGGCTTCTGCCCGAGATGGCAGAAACTCTTGGGCAGGCCCTGAAAGTTAGGACAGCAATAAAATTGTTCTAATTTTATCTGGATTGCTATCAGGATAGTGGTCTCAATATCGAAAACTATCAAGATGATGGTTCAGTCACCACTGAATCTGGATATTCAGAGCTAGTTGCTATCTAGATACATGTGCTGAATATCAGGGTTAATTTCAGCTATGTTGGCTGGTATTTAAAAACAAATGCCAACTGATATTCCTGCTTAGAGTCCTGACTCTCCCCTCCAACTGAATCCAACGAACCTACATTATAGCAGTTAACACTTACCAGTTCCTTATGGTCTTTGCTTTTTTCTTTAGTGTAGGAGTATGGAAAGAGCACCATCTGCGAGTAGGAGTGCATACTTATGTACCCCTTAATATGGTCTTTATTTTGTCGGATAAAATTAGCCACAGCATTCACTTCTGGTTCAGACTCTGGGAAAGGTCCACAATACGTATCGTGACAAGAATAGCTGGATGCTCCTGGGCCTATAACAAGACATAACATGTTGCCGTATCATTAACACTCATAGCTGGTTCAGTGGTAGGATAACATAAAATGTGCTGTTGGAGACATTCAACAGATGATCTTATTGATGGATTTTCATATGTTTAGTAGGAAATCACAGAAAGATTTGATTGAAGCTACTTTTCCATACCCTGTACCCAGTGTCAGCTTCTCTCATAGAGCAAACAGGAGGAAACAGTAACATGACAAATGTGGATGGATCCTCCATTTTGTTTTCCAAGAATGGCTGAAATCTAAGATGTCAGTGGACTATCTCCAGCTGCTATACACGCCAACAGATAACATCACTATCTTGTATAGCAGTCACTAGAAAGGTAAATATTTCTGATACCTTCACTAGAAGATTGCTCAGCAAGTAGTGGGGCATCAGGATGGGGGGAAATGAGGGGGGAGAAATGTTGAGATGATGCAAAATTACTGAAACTTGCTTGAGTATGGATTAGTTAGCCCTGAGGTTTGTGGGGCATTTGGTGATGTAACCTTCAAATTATTCTGTATATTTATATTTTTATTAATTACCCTCACAAATCTAAAGGTTCACCCAAGGCAACATACAAATTAAAACATAAACAAATTGTAGAATATAATTAAAATAAAAAATAAAAATATAAGAACAGCAGCATACTCCCTTTGTTTATCTTCAGTATCCTACTGAGATTCAATATTCTACTCTCTCCACCACACCGCCCTTTTTAACAGTCTCGAAACAGGAAGGTCTTTAGATGTTTCTGAAACATCAAGTAATTTCATTCTTAGTGCAACAGAAAGGTCAAATTGTTCCACCCAGTTGGGGCAACCACTGAAAAGACTCTATTACAGTTCTGTATTTTCCTCGAAGATATCTGCAAAAGGGCATCTTGACTTGCCCTCAGTGTCCTCCCTGGGATATACCATTCAGTTTTCTTCAATAAATATTCTGGATTCTTCTCTTGAAAAATGCCAAATGTTATTGTCATCAATTTAATGTATACTCATGCCACTATTGGCAACTGATGTAACTGAACTAATAAGTGTCTAAGAAAATATCATCTTGGGACATTGAGATCACCCTTGCCATTTCTTTCTTTGCTGCCTCTAACCTCTGCAGATGGTTTTTTTTTTGCCAGTCCTACATATGGCCCCTTAGGATAATCCAAGTACAGAAGGATTAAAGTCTACACCAATACTTGAAATACATTTAATTGCAAAAAAGGACATAGATTCCTTACAAATTTCCACTTCAAATAAACAATCTTTAAGACGTGTGAAATTTGGGATTCTAAACTCAACATTTCATCCATTTGAATACCCAGATTACCAGCAAGACAATTACTCATTCCCTGTATTTGCCACCTGTGACAGGTGTAACATTGTGAAGATCCTGGACTTCTCCATTGAAGTCACCTCACATACCCTTTTCAGGCAATGAGGGCTGTGGTTATTGGACTCACTGCTTATGGGTCTGTTTTCTTCTAGATTACCAATCAATGGATTCTCTGTATGAAATATACTGCAATCTCACATGGGGATAATTTTATAAGCAACATGAATGTGGAGTACATCATCTTATATGCTCAAATGGGCACTTATAAAATTGCCCAGCACATACACACCTAAAAGTACGTTAGAAAAACATAGCAGGGCTGAGAAGAGGCAGTCCAGGGGCAGAATTGGTACGTATGCATGTATAGTAGCTTATAAAATACGGGCAAAAGCACCATTTCCTACCAGCATCTATCCACACAAAAACTTACACCTGCCTCAGAGTAGATATATCTTTGCACAGGAACTTCCAGGAAGGCTTATGTTGCCTTTATAAAATAGTTATAACATATGTACCTACAGGGCCGTACCGAGCTATACTGTAACTGGCCTGTGTGACTTGCGAACCTGGTGTCCCCATGACATCAGACTTTTATCAGCTGTGTATTTTATTTATTTAAAATCATTTCTATGCCACTTATATCAAGGCTTACAGAATAACATTCATAACAATAAATTAGATAATAACAAACCCAGGACACCATAAAAGAAAAAAAATGTTGCTGCTTTCAATACTTCAGAGTAAACTGCACTGCCCTGAAGAGCCAATCCACCAGGTAATATTGAAACAATGTTGTTTATCTGCTTATGAAACAGTTTTATATCTTCCACCCCTCTTAATTTGCTTGGAAGCCTGTTCCACTCAACAGGACCAGATAGAGAAAAACAGCATATGTGTGTTTCAGCAAAATAGCTTTGCCTTATTGCTGGAACAGCTTCAGATCTTAAAGCCCAAGAGAGCTTATACATTTTTTAGAAACATGACGGCAGAAAAAGACCACATGGCCTATCTCGTCTGCCCTTCCATATCAACTACAATAGTTCCCTTTTTACCTTTAGAGATCTTATGGGGATCATTCCGAACCTCGGATAGCGGGGATGTATGTCCAGTGTGGACATACATCACCCGCTATTCATCTGGGGCCAATTCTGTGGCTAAAGCGCCCCGCTTGCACAGCTGAGCTGTATGGGAAGCTTTGGACGGTGTGGGAGGGGAAGGGCCCCCGAGATTGGCGGCAATCACCGGCAGATCCCCGAATGAGGAAGGAGGATGCAAATGGTCCCTGCAGCCTGACCCTGGCCTTGGCAGGCCCCTTCAGAGCTCAGGTGTCGGGGGAAAAGCGCTCTAATATGTGCAGCGGGGCATCAGTGCTCCTGCATGGAACCACGGTGCCATGGTAATGGGACGCCACAGCACTGCAGCTCCATGCAGGAGCCAGGCTGAGTTAGCTGGGCAGGGCTCTGGACATCCAGGGTGCTGGAATCAGGGCACGGCCTGGACGTCCAGGCCCTATGCTGCAATTCTGCTCCCATGGGGACGTATAGCCCCCACAGGAGCAGGATTGGGTGCTCCTACGGGCTGTCCGGACAGCCCGGACATGCACCTACAGAACTGGCCTCTGTGTTTTCCCATCTTTATCTTTATTCATATTTGATAAACCGCTATTGTAAGAACATTAAGCGGTGTACAATAAAAAGGATGGATTTAACACTGCAAACCAAGAAAAGGAACGCCAATAATAAACAGGAAAGGAGGAGGCAAGAACAGAACAGTAATACCACACTAATACCAAATCATAGACAGACATAATCCAGCCATGTAACATTGACAAGCAAAACAAGGGACAGACAGGAGACAACCTGAGGGACAGAAACAAAAGGACAACACACAGGATGATCAGGGAGGGGCCTCAGGGGGAAGGTCATAGGCTTTCTGGAATAGATGGGTCTTAAGTAACGACTTAAACTGGGGGTAGGAGGGTTCTAGCCGGAGGGGAGTTGGTAACATGTTCCAGAGGAGGGGTCCAAGAAAGAAAAAAGCAGAATGGCGAGTCTGTTCTAAGTGGGCCTGAGATGGTGAGGGAAGTGATAAGCGGTTGGCATGAATTGAGCGGAGTTGGCGGTAAGGGGAATGCAGAGAAATGCAGTTTGCTAAGTAGAGAGGATTTCCGGTATGGATGGCTCGATGAATCAGAATCAGAAATTTATAATGGAAGCGAAAGCGAAGGGGCAACCAATGTAACCGGATGAGAATGGGAGTAATATGATCAAATCGACTGGAGAAAGTAACAAGGCGTGCTGCTGTATTTTGAATCCGCTGTAGTCTTTGGAGCTGATACTTAGGGAGGTTAGCCAGAAAAACATTACAATAGTCCAACCTACTGACAACTAGTGCAATGCTTTTTGAATTTAGATACTGTCCTCATGTCCACCTCCTCCACTTGGAGACTATTCCACAGATCCACCACTCTTTCCGTAAAGAAATATTTCCGTATATTACTCCTGAGTCTATCTCCTTTCACCCTCATGCTATGTCTCCTCGTAGCAGAGCTTGCCTTCAATTGAAAGAGACTCTCCTGTGCATTTATGTCACAGGTATTTAAATGTCTCTATCATATTGCCCTTATCCCGTCTTTCCTCTAAAGTATACATATTAAGATCTTTAAGTGTGTCCTCATATGCTACATAATGAAGACCACTAACCATTTTAGTAGCCACCCTCTGCACCAACTTCAACCTGCTTATATTCTTTTGAAGGTGCGGACTCCAGAATTGCACACAATGCTCCAAATGAGGTCACACCAGAGACTTAAGGGTATGTTTACTAAACCGTCTTAACATCACAGCGGTGGTATTATCGCGCGATAAGTGACGTTAAGGCGCACTAACGCTGTGAAATCCGGGTCTGAAGGGTGGAGTAAGGCTTCCCAGAGGGCGGAGAGAAGGGGTCAATGGACGGAGAGTGGGCGGGGAGAGGCTCCAGGCACACTAATGCTGTGAAATCCGGGTCTGAACACTAATGCAAGTGAAACCCTCGCGTTAGGCACATTTGTGGGAAAGAGAAACTATTTAAGTCAGCAATGTGCAGCAAAGGCAGGGAAACCCAGAAAAGTGATAGTTGTGATACATGTGCAGGAACCAAAAAGGCAAATAAACATATAAAATGACCAGAACTACATTTAAAATCCCAATAACCAAGCTGGCCAACAGTGATATTAATGATAAACATAAAGCAATACTACTGACAAAGTGTAAAAATTAAGATATCATATTTGGAAGGGTCTATGCTCTGTCCCCCTACAAAGTGAATGATCCCACATTGAAATAGCGCTGATCAGGGTTTCTCTCGTTTAGATTGGGCAGGTTTGTTATGGCGTGCACATGTGCAGCAACAGCAGAGTGGGCACGTAGGAAAGGGCAACTGTACTGATGCTGTAAATGGGATACAGAGGGCTGCAGGCGGCACATGCTGTGGTCCAGCTAGGGCACAATGCGGACTTGGCAGATGCCTAGGTGGCACATAGGAATGCCGAAACTATAAAGCAGCAAGACAGCAACTGACAAGGGTCCAACATGGGCATGAGTGTGTGTCCCACAGTGTCATAGGGGATATTACGCAGCAGGTACCCCCAAGAGCACATAACACTGGCAGGCGGTGCCGGGGGAAAGGGCACATGTCCATGTAGGCACCCCTACCCGAGAACCTACACCATAGGCAGCTGCCTACCGGCACACTGGATGGCCTGGGACTGTGCACCACCAGCAACACCGGCATAATGGCATGGCAGCATGGTGGCGGAGGGGTGCTGGTGGTGGAGGGGACAGTGGCATCTGCCCACAGCAGATTATGGCCAAGCCCCATTTAGGTGGGTGCCATGCACTGCAACAGACAGGTTCTGTATGACGAACAGTCATGGTATCCCCAGGGAATGCTCTGTCCCTGTGGCAACACTGTGGTGCAGTACACACAGCCAGTGTGTTCAGGAGCAGTAGGTCACAAGTTCAAGTTCCAGCTGTGGCTCCTGCCAACCCTGTCCCAATACTAAACCATGGCAATAAAGACAGAACCTTTATTGCAGATAAAATAAACATGCCTGAAATGCCTATATTTTACTCTACAGAGCACAGACACCATAAACATGTGCAATCCCTAGAGCAGGGTTTCCCAACTGCAGTCCTGGAGGGCCAAACACCATTCAGGTTTCATGCTGTCCCTAATAAATATGCCTGTGCTGCATTTGTATGCGCTGCCTCCCATTGTATGCAAATGTATCTCATGCATATTCATTAGGGACAGCATGAAAACCTGAACAGTGTTTGGCCCACCAGGACCGGAGTTGGGAACCTCTGCCCTAGAGCAGCGGCCAACAGGGGCACAAACACCCACACCCACAGGCTCCACTATCCAAAGTCTCATGGAGAGTCAGGCTGTTGGGCACTGCTTGGAGCAGCATCTCCCAATACTGGCACCTGCATACCTTAGCAATGCCGTCCTAAACTTGAGAACACGTTCCACATATATCAAAAGGTTGCTATAATTAATGTCAGCTAACAAATCCTAAGTTAAACACAATTTGTTGATAGAGATTCATCATAGCAACCTTTCTGATATCTGTGGAGTGTGTTTCAGTTATTGATTCTGACAGTGTTTACCACCCTGGGGAGTGACTCTAACAGTACTGAGTACCATAGCAATGCCCGCACTGTGCCCAGGACTGGTGTGGCGGCCAGGGCTGCCACAAACCTCTATATTTGCACAATGCTGGCATAGGTGTGGGAGTGTGTGTCTGTCTATCCAGTGTGTTGTGGCTGCCTACACCTTACTGAGCCCACATTGCTTGCACTGTTTCCAGTGTTAGCCTGCCAATGTGCATAATGAGGAGCAAGGTACTGTGGGTATGGCCCGGACATGGTGGCATGGGCAGGATGCATTTGCACAGGGTATAGGGCAATGGCTGGTACATTGTAGTGCCCGACCACCCCCTGCACGGACAGGGTGGCCACAGCATGTCATGCTGGGAGGTCGCTCTCACCCTGACTGAGCAGTGACCATGGCATGGCTAGGTTTCCCCATAGTGCTATACAGTATTTCTCTCAAGTGATATTTATGGGTTCTCTTTTCTGGGGCCCAGTCACTGACATACCTGTGTGGTGTGTGTGCTGACATTCCAGTTTTGGGTGTACACCGTTCCTCCTGAAACATGCACTATGTACTAACTAGCAGACTGTCTGCAGTTAGCATCTGTATGGCTGCGCCACCTTGCAGGGTGCAGCAGGTGCACACTGACTGCCCTCTGCTGGTGAATGTCAGATTGTAGTGGCAGCTGAGCTGACTAGGCCCACTACCTATCTGCCAGTGGCCCTGTCCCAAGTGCAGCTCTTCCGCAGCTGTCTGTTTGCCACCAGGACTGGGGTTGCTGGTTCCACAGCCTATCCTCATGCACCTCCACTCCCCCCCTTGCAAAGGGTGAGAGTGCGGGTCTGTTGGGGGCAGATCATGTCCCCCACCCTGACCCAGAGAGGGAGGTTTGCTAAGTACATTGTCGCCATGTGAGCCCTGACACACCCCTGCTCCCTAAACAGGTGACCATAGCAAGCACAGTGGATATGCACTATGTTGTGTGCATCATGGTCCACAAGGGCCAGACATGACTGGCAATTACAAATGGACACAGAGACCTTCTAAAGGTGTCTGCAACAAATACCTGTCACACACTGGCACTCATGGAGACCTGTAGTACAGCCCACCTCAACCAACCTGGGTACTGCGGACCTGGTGCTGGTCACTCTACCTCATCCTCAGGGTGAGCACAGAACACGCACATTGGCATGGCCGATGGGTACTCTGTGCCAGTAACACGCACGGTCATTCCCCCCTACCAAATTGACGTGCTGTAGAGGTGCATACCCCATCTGGTGAGCAGATGTAGACTGCTGTTCTGCATGTGAATTGCATTATGGGTACTGTTGGTTCTATCCTATCCTGGTAGCCACAGCAGACAGTTTTATGGTGACGTACACTCTTTCTGTAGCCAGCCATTGGCATGATAACTCCCATAGTGATGTAGCACAGTGGTTAATGCAATGACTTCAGTAGCAGAGATCATGGGTTCAATTCCTCTCTGTTCCCCTTTTTTTATGGCTGTCCTACACAACTACGTTTCATTCGTGTAACAGTCATATCTGTGCAGATCTGTGCTGCTGCCACATTATACCCTCATCACTGTTGCCATCCATCCTTCTGTCCATCTGTGTGTGTGCCAGCTGTGTGGTGTCCTGCCCTAATGTGCAGGCTGCTACCCCATGTCCTGCACTAGCACACCTTTCTGCATAGCAGCTCTTCATGCTTGCCTCTCCTGTGTCTGCTCTGCATGGCACTGCTCTCCTCTGTCCTCCTGTCATTGCACTTATCCTGCCACCTCTACCTCCTCTGGTGGACACGTATCCTCATCCTCTGACACACACTGTCATTGTTGTACTGTACATTACCATCACTCTGTATATCGGTACAGCTGCCCCTGATATGTTTGTCCACTTTACCTGCTGCCACATCGGCTGCATCCAGATTTGGCTGGTCCATGAGCTCTGTCATCTACTTCCTTCCATCACTTGTTCATTGCCTTTACTTGGTGCTCTGTACAGTGTTATGGTTACATCTGTGTTTGAGCCATACATTTCATGCTTGTGACTTTGGGGCACCTTTGTGCCCCTGGGCACCATCTCCTGTGTCACCTTGGCATCCCTGGGGCATCTTTCTCGGCACCTTAGGTTTGGCCAGCTTATGGGGCGCCTTATATGCTGCCTTGGAGGGTGACCACCTTTCCTGCCACCCTCTGGGGCACATTATGACCTGCCTTGGATGACATGGTGCTTTATGATGTGCCTTATGGTGTGCCCTAAAAGGTGCATTAGGTTGCGGCACTGGGGTGAGGCTTTTTTGGCTGGCAGTGCAAATTGTTGGGATGTGTCTGACTGTTACAAGCAGGAAAAGGGATTGCCTCAGATAGTCTTTTAACTGAGTCCACTGGGGGATCACACTCACGACCACTGTATCAGCAGTCAATGTATTAACCAGTGTGCTATACCTCTGTTGCTGTGATTGCAGGTCATTGTGCCTAATTAAGGCTAACGCGCGTTAACGTGCCACAGCTCCCTCTATTGCGCGATAACGGACTTTATTGTGTGATAACCCGAAATGCTACCTTAAGACCGGAACGCCCACTACCTTATATGGCATTCATCACAGTAAGACTGCAACTAACGCCGGTAACATTAAAATGGTTTAGTAAACATATCCCTTATTTTTTAACATAGCACCAACATAGTTGATGGCATCACCATATAATGTTTTTTGATTCATTGTCAACATCTTATATCTGGCCCTCCATGTAACTGGTAACCAATGTAAACTTTTAAAACATGGAAAAATATGCAAATGGTTTCTAACTACCTCCATTAAATTGACACTTGCCTGCCCAACTTGTCGTTGCCCAACTTGTCGTTTAAGTTCAATGTATATTGTTGTTAACTACCTCATGTTAAATGTAACCTTCCAATTGTAATGTGACCACTTTGATTGCAGGATAAGTTGGGATACAAATCTGTCTAAATAAATAAATATAATATGAGACTTCTTCCAGAACATGAGAGCTGCATTCTGAGCAAATTTAAGTACTTTGGTACTGGTTGCAAGGCAGCCCAAGTGCAAGGAGTCACAATGGTTCAACTGAACTAAGATTTGTGACTTCATCACTGTTTTAAAATCACCAAATTCTAGCATTGGTTTAAATGTACGCCCAATGTGCTATTTCATAGACAGTCATGAGTCTAATCAGCCCCGTACATAGCCCTTTGTGAGTGGTGCAGCTACACAGGATGCAAAAAAATAGGGGTGCAATTGGGGTTGCTGGTAGCTCCCCCCCATGCTGCCTCCCCTTGCCCTGCCGCTGCTTTTCATGTTCCCTTGGTGGTGGCAGTGGCAGAGGCAGCAGCGGTGTGGACCACCAATTGAAAATAAAATGCGGGTCTTTCCGACTCTGCACTTGCATGTTGGCCTAATCCCTCCCTCTTCTGATGTATGCTCGCATCAGAGGAGGGAGGGACCAAACCAGCCATTTAAGCGCGGAGTTCAAGGACCCATGTTTGAATGGCTGGTCTGGTCCCTTCCTCCTGTGATGTGAGCCTACGTCAGAGGAAGGAGGGATCAGACTAGTATGCAAGCGCGGAGTTGGAAAGACCCGTGTGTTTTTTTTTCAATTTGAGGTCCAGGCTGCTGCTGCTGCTGCTGCCGCCGCCGCAGCCAAGGGAACACGAAAATCAGTGGCAGCGGCGGGGGAGCCAGCTGGACAAAGAGGTGTGGGGTAAGATGGGGAGATGCTGGAAATGGGGCAAATAACAAATGTGATGTTGGAAGGGGGGCACCAGATTTTCAAATTGTACAGGGCGCATTTGTGACTTGGTACAGCCCTGAGCCTAATGTAACCCTCAGTTAACTTTATATAGACCTATTTTCTAGTACAGCCAAGTAAAAACACTATTAGGTAGCAGCCTACAAGGAGTTTATGTCAGATATTTGTAATCTTGATAGAAAATCTAATTTACATTTAAATTTAGCCAAATGTGACTTCACTATCCATAAAGGCAAAAGTAATAAGCTGAGAACTGGTCTTTGGTAAATATCTGTTATAATGTTATAAGGTTTTAAACCAAAGTTCACCAACCAAACTAATAAAGAAGGAACTGGAGCACAAATCCAATCGGCAACTTGATTATTTCAAAATTACTTTTCTCCCTTTCTGCTTATCTTCTGAGCTTTCATTCTTTCTTACTATCCAATCTTCAGTCTCGCTCTTTTTATCACACCTACATACAGTACAGCTTTCAATGTCCTTCCCTAACCCTGGTCCTCACAGTCCCCTTCCTCTTATTCCCAAATCTTTCAGTAATTCTCCTCTTTTTTCTTCCATCAAGCACCTCCCTGTCTCTTTCAATCCCCTCTTCCATACAACACCTCCCCTTTCTCTCTCCATCCCCCATTCATCCAGCACCTCATCTCTCTCTCAAGCCCCCTTCCGTCCAGCCCCACTTCTCTTCCTCAGCACCCCCATCCATCCAGAATCTCCTCTCTCTCAGTCTCATCCACCCAGCATCTCCTTCTCTGCCCCATCCGTCTATCCAGCATTCCTCTCTCGTTCTCCCTCAGCTCTCCATCCATCCAGAACCTCCTTTCTTTCAACTTCCCCATCAGTCTAGAATATCCTCTCTATTTCCCTACTCCTCATCCTCCACCCCCCACCCCCCATCCATCCAAAATCTTCTCTGTCTCATCCACCCAGCATCTCCTCTCTGCCCCATCCGTCTATCCAACATTCCTCTCTCGTTCTCCTTCAGCTCCCCATCCATCCAGAACCTCCTCTCTCTCAACTTCCCCATCAGTCTAGAATATCCTCTCTATTTCCCTACTCCTCATCCATTCATTATCACCTCTGTCTCTCCCTCAGCACCCTCATCCATCTGGCATCTCCTCTCTCTCAGCCTCATCAGTCCAGCCAGCTACACTTTTCTCTCTCTCTCTCTGCCCCATCTGCCTATCCAGCATTCCCCTTTCTCTCTCAGTCCCCCCCAGCAAGTCCCCTCTGTGTTACTCTACTCCCCCTCCTGTGCCCACCTTTAAACTACTAAATCCTCCCCCCATCCAATTCAGCATATCTTTTTTCTTTCCCCTCTAATCTCCCCCATACAGCATATCCCCTACTGCCCCTTCAGTGTTCACACAAGCCACATGACCACACTGTTCTCTCTCCCCACTTCTTGTTCGTCACCCTTCCTGCCATCACCACTGCCTTCCAAGGACTAACAGCAGCAGTATTAAAACAAATAGAAGAAAGGTGCGGGGCCATTTAGCCCAGGTGCGCTGCTGATGGTTGTGCCAGTCTGTGTCAGAGGGCACGGCACCAGCATAGCCATCAGTGGTGTGTCTAGGCTCAATGGTCCCGCATCTTTCTTGTATTTGTTTTTTCGATGCTGCCCGCAGATTCTCGGGGGGGGGGGAGGAGGGGGAAGGAACCATGACTTCAGTGCTGCATTTCAATTTTATTTTCCATCAGTGTTGGAGCTTCAGGTGGGCTGGTAGAGGAAGGACATTGGGCTTGCTCAGGTCAGAGTTTATCCTTACTGCAGGTTCCAAAAATAGTAATCAGGAAGGAGGAGGAGGCAGGTGCTTCGCTGGAGGTGAGGTTCCTTTTTTACCCTGGACTTAGTAAAACTGACAGGCGGGGTTACAGTGCTGCTTACCAGTTTTACTCAGAGTTCGGAGGATGTGGTAGGGTGGGACGGCTGAGTGGGCCCTCCTGTAGCCTGGGCCCCCCCCCCCCACATTGTGGGGGCTGCTTGGGTGGAATTTATACCAGTATAAAACTGAAATGGCTCACCAGAAAACACAGACTTAAGGCAGCAGCCTCAGCACAGAGCTCCTGCTCAAATCTGGTGTAATTCAGGTGAGGTCTTCTGCAAACAGCTTAACTTCCAGTGCGGGGGGGGGGGGGGGGGTGTTCCTACAACTTCTGGTCCAGGTTCAGACATACCCCAACCTTTTTGCACCCTATGTGGCTGCAACACTTGCACTGGCCTAGGTATGATCCTGTGCAGGACCATACTAAGCTAGGAATGTGCCCTGCACAGCTAACAAATTTGGTGCCTTCCTCCACCCAGCCACATTCAATAACTCACTCTTTTTGTGCTTCCTGGAAGCCCAGTGATGATATTAGTGCTCCCTTCTATGGTTGTGCCTTGTGCATCTGCACCGCTTGCACAGCCCTTGGTGCAGCCCTACTACAAGGCCAAATTTAACTCTATCTCTGTTCTTCAAGGCCATCAGAAGAAAAGGGGGCCAGAGTGCATAAATATTTGGTTAGCCTTTTATGCACTTTTGATGCCTCTAAGGTCTTCTTGCCAAAGGAAATCACTCAAGCGAGCCATCTCAGGAATAACTCCCACACTCTGGAACTCATTCCTAGAGGGGCTATGCTTTATTCCAGCTTCAGGAAGCAGGTGAAAAGTTGGGTTCTCTAATGGCTGTAGCAAGGGACCAGTCAGTCATCACACCATATCAGGCCTAGCTTTCTGCACACCTCCTGAGGCGAGTTGCAAATAACTCATTCGACTAGCCACCCATTTCTATTTATCCCAATACTTCTGTTTTAAGCATTTTGTCCATCTATAGGCCCCAAATGCATATATCCCATTTACTGTCTTTTAAGATCCCATTATAATGTGTTCATGATGTATCATATTTCTGTTATATAATGTTCTACTATGCTGTTTTTAATATGACACTATCATATTTATCTATTGCCATAATTTAATTTGGCTCAAGTTCAGCAAGCTACACCTGTTGTCCACAACCTTGGGTGAATATTTTCATAAAGGTAGTTAATGAATCTTAATAAATAAAGGGCTTGATATTCAAAGGCATTTACACGGTTTACAGACCTGTAAACCATGTAAATGCCACAGTTAGTGCCGCTGAAAATCCCTGCTCTATACCCCATTGCTAATCGCTTAACAGCAGGGCATTCTGGGGGCGGTACCTGTTGCTAACCGGACAGCGGCAATACTGGCACGCTGCCCAGTTAGCGACCTGTAGGTACAGACAGACACGGCAAAATCTGGCATATCTTTACCCGTTGGGGCTAACCAGGCAGTGGCTCAGTGTCATCACTGCCTGCTTAGCTTCCGGGCTGTGCAGCTGATCCGGATATTCACTGCTGATGGATGGATATGGCCCCAGCATTGAATATATGGGTTTTGTGCAGGGATGGCTAGGCGCTGTAATCTCGCTAGCCGCCTCCACTGAATATCAGGCCAAAAGTACATGAATGCTGCAAATGATCAAATCTTAGTGCTAATGGAAGCTTCTGCTTAGTTTGTATGTACTCACGACATGGCAGATAGAAAAAAAGAAATACATATCAGAATATGGCCTGAAACAGCAATGAAAGAATCTCCCTCCCCCCCCAGTCTCTATGATTTATACCCAGTTTTAACTTATTATCTTACTTCTTATTCTTATGTACTCTCTTATTAGTGTGTGCAGCTTGGGCAAAATCTAAAGGAAGACAATTCATTTAACCTTGAGCTTCTATTAGTAAGTGGCATAAGACGGATTCATTTTTGGCTGCTTGTCCACTGTTGAGTGAATAGTGCATTCCCGTGGATGATTTTGCTACTCTCTCCACAGATCTTTTATTTAATCATTGTTCAGCCTAAGCAGCCACTTAAATATATGGCCCAATATTCAAAGGAAGTTATACACTGATAAAGCATATGATTTCCTTATCCACGGATTTTCAGCAACTATATGGATAATAGTGAGCTGAAAATCTAACAAGCCCAATACTATCGATATAGTGAAGGGATAGATTTGGAGTGGACCGAGGGTGGGCTATGGAAATTATTCACATAGCTTATCCGGATAGTGGCTAACAATTGCTGCTATCTCTTTAGGTCAGGCCCACCAAACCTTGTTGAGCCATCAGAGACCAAGTTAGTGTTTGCTTTTGATATTGTTTAGTGCCTAGATAATCTGCCCCTGACACAGGCATTCTATGTCGAAACACGGCTGTGTCGGGCACAATAAAGAGCTTTCTTTCTTTTATAATACCCCTGCTCCTTTTTTTGGCTTTTGTTTATTCTGAGGGCGTCCCTTTTCTTCTTTTGGTTTTGTTCCACCAAAAGCAGGCCTAAATTAAACAGAGAGTGGGGGTGGCACCGATCACATTAAACATATATTCACAGTGCTGCTGCCCGTGGGGGTTATTTTAGAACCCTTATTCTCTTTTCTACATCCTTGTCTCAGCCAGCTCTTTACAGAAAGGTTTAAGGGGGATGTCCACCTTAATCCTCCAATGTTTATTTCTCCCTCTACATGTTATTTAGGTAGACCTTGAGTACTCTGTGATTGATAAGAGTGGCTGGATGTCTAGGTTTGGAAAATAGTCAGGATATACCTATAAGTGCCAACTTCTATATGTACATATTCTGAAATGATGTCACTAACAAATCTAAATTGCCAAGATTCCATCATTGATTTTTCCCACATGTATGTTTACATTTCCTGCTGCATGTAGAGAGTTTATTTTATTTGAGACTTGATATAGCACGCTGTTGCAAGTATCAAATACCCATCCCCATGGATTCTTCCACTTCCTTCTTTGATTTAAGATACACATCCACAGTCAGGGGTAAAGTTGTGTCAATTTTACTTCAGACTTTCATGTCAAATATGAAACATTTCTCCATATATATCTTATTACTTTTTCTTCAATAACTGTTCTCGGTGTATAACTAAATATCCTGTCTCCTTTCAAACTTTTTCAATTTTTTTTTCAAAAACAAAACGTGCCAATATGTTTTCACTCTAATGTCAGTTCATTTGCTTCTTAGACTACTGTTAGCATCTTATTAATGTCCCAGCTAAAAAAAATCTAATTAAACTTCCTTCTGCTTTCTCTTTAAACAGTCCTTTAGTTGCGCTTGTGCTGAGCTATCACTAGTTTCTCTCAAGCTAATCTCCAGCAGCAACCAGAAATCCATGCACCAGAACCCCAAAGACAAGTTGTTTGAGGCTTGAGCATCATTGTTAACGAGTGTAAATTCATGTGCCCATTTTTTGTGACATACGCGTATGCTAATTTATTTATTTACTTATTTAAACCGTTTTTATATACCGCCCCTTCCAATGATCAGGGCCGGTTTACATTGAACAGTAGAACATCATTACAAGGAACATTTTGAACAATATTACAATGAAACTGAGACTATATACATACCAGTAATCACATATACAGAAGCATAGGATTGCTGGTTTTCCTAACTATGTACAAGGCCTTGTGAACAGGGGATGAAAGGGAGAGGGGTTATGTTATTGAGAGGGGTGTGGGGGTTTAGGGGTGGGGCAGGACGCATTGAGAGTGGAAGAGTTATAATATTCAGAGAATGGGAGAACCAAGATGGCAGCTTAATGGGTGTTGCTGAGAGGCGGCGTTTTTCCTTTGGGTAAACGGAAGGCTAAGGGGGTTAAGAAACCCTCCCTTACCCCAGTAGCTTCATCCTCATTGCCTCTTCGGGTGGATGGTCCACTTGATTCCTTTTTTTCCACGTCGCAGCAGCAGTTAGGAAAGCCGGCGGAACAGTGCCCCATTAGCGTCCCAGTGGAGTTGAGCAGCTCGGCAGGAGGTTCGGGGCCGGACATCTCTCCTCCAGTGCAGTGGCGTCCTCTGAAAGAGCTTCTTTTGGAGCAGAGCCTGGTGCAGCCAGCAGTCTTGCAGTCCTCCTGGGTGGATGAGTCTGCTGAGAGCGGAGGGTTAACTGTGGGGCTGAGTAGTGAAGAGGTTTTTCTTCTCTCCCTCACTGCCCATGAGCTTTTCCATCGCGGAGGCAGTTTGAGGGGTCGTTTGTAATCCCTCCTGTTCCTGGGAGCACAGCAATGAAGCGGCAGACTTCGGAGATCGGTGCAGGAGTGGCTGAAACAGTGGTAACTTTTTCCTTTGAACGACCGGCTGTTTTTACTTTGGAGACTATTTGGTCAGCTATTGTGAAGCTTGGGGAACTGTTGGCTCCACAGGTGTCTGCTATGGCGGTCCAATCTCAGTCCCATACTAACTTACTGCAACAACATACATTGGAAGTTTCCACATTACAATCTTCAGTAACTGAGTTACAACAAAAAGCTGCTCGTTATGAGGATGGAAGCTTATCTTTTCAGAAGGATGCATTGGCTTTAAAAACAAGGATTGAGATGTTGGAAAACTTATCAAGATATCAAAATCTTCGTCTTATAAATTTTCCAAAGTCTACTTTAATTGGTGCTAAAGATATGTTTAAGAAGTATTTGGTTGATGTCCTGGGGGTTCCAAATGAATCCCATCCCCCAATGACTAAGGGGTATGTTTACTAAACCGTCTTAATGTTACCAGCGCTAGTTGCAGCGTTAATGTGAAGAATGCCATATAAGGTAGTGGGCAGTTCGGCGGCAAGGTAGCAAGAATCTGTATCGCGCGATAGTGGGCGCCGTGGCACGTTAACGCTTGTTAACCCTAAGTTCATGCCAGAGCAGTTAGAAGCTATAAAGATGTAGCCCACTGGTAACTGCAATGACTGCAGAGACAGAGGTCATGGGTTTGATCCCACAGTGGTGTTATTTAAGAAGGCTGTCTGAGGCATTTCCTTTTAATTTAAATCAGTGCTGCCAGCAAAAACACCCTCACAGTGCTGTAACCTAAGGTGCCTCTTAAGGCGCCCTATAAGGCGCCCCATAGGTCACATTATAAAGTGCCCTGTCTGCCAAGGCACCCTATAATGTGCTCTATAGGGCACCCTATAGGGCGCCTATGAGGCACCTTAGGCTATGGCACTGTGAGGGTGTTTTTGCTGGCAGCACTGATGTAAAGTAAAAGGAAATGCCTCAGACAGCAGTCTTAAATAACACCACTGCAGGATCAAACCCATGACTTCTGCCTCCACAGTCATTGAAGTAACCAGTGGGCTACATCTCTATAACGTCTAATACACTGCTGGCTGGCTACAGAAAGACTGAAGGTCACCACACAAACTGTCTGCTGTGGTTACCAGGATAGGGTAAACCCACCCATACCCATGATGCACTGCACATGCAGATCAGCAGCCTACATCTGAACACAAGATGGGGTATGCGCCTCTATAGCACCCCGGCCTGGTAAGGGGAACTGACCGTGTGTGTTACTGGCACAGAGTAGCTACAGACCGTGACATCATGCGGTTCCTGTGCTCTCTGTGAGGGTGAGATGGGGGGCCCAGCACCAGGTCAGCAGCACCTGGCTTGGCTGAGATAGGCTGCGCTGCAGGTCCCCATCAGTGACAGTGTGTGATGGGTAGTCCCTGCAGACACACCTAGGATACACCTGTGTCCATCTGTATTTCCCAGTCACATTTAGCCCTTGTGGACTATGATGCACCCAGAATAGTGCATATCCTGTGTGGGTGCCATGGTCACATGTTATAAGTGAAGGGTGGTGTTTGGACCCCAAAGTGGATTATGTAACATCACCCAACCCACCCTCTGTGGGTCAGGGTGGGGGACAGGATCTCCCACCAACAGATCCACATTCTACATCTCTGCAATGGTGGCAGTAGAGGGGGACCATCAACCGCAGTCCTGCTCGGCAATGGGCACCCTACAGGGCAGTCAATGCAGATCTGTATGCATCACATAGGGCAGTAGGCCTGGAAAAGCTCAGCTGCCCCCCACCCCTATCTGACATTCACCAGCAGAGGGCACAGTCAGTCTCAACCCTGCCAGGTGTTCCAGCCATACACATACTAACTGCAGACAGTCTGCTAACTAGTACATAGTGCATGTTCCTGGAGGAACTGTGTGCACCCAAAAACAGAACGCAAGCACACACATCAAGCAGGTATGTCAGTGATTGGGCCCCAGAAAAGGGAACCCATAGATATCACTTGAGAGAAATACTGTATAGCACTATGGGGGAACCTAGGCATGCCATGGTCACTGCTCAGTCAGAATGAAAGTGACCTCCCAGCATGACATGCTGTGGCCACCCTGTCTGTACAGGTGGTGGCCGGGCACTACAATGTCCCAGCCATTGCTCTATGCCCTGTGCAGATGCATCCTGCTCAGACTGCCCTGTCTGTGCCATACCCACAGTACCTTGCTCCTCATTATGCACATTGGCAGGCTGACACTGAAAACAGTGCAAGCATTGTGGGCTCAGTAAGGTGTAGGCAGCCACATAACACTGGATAGACATACTCCCACTCCCACACCTATTTCAGCATTGTGCAAATATAGAGGTGGTTGGCAGCCCTGGCCGCCACACCAGTCCTGGGCACAGTGCAGGCATTGCTAGGGTACGCAGTACTGTTAGGGTCACTACCCGGGGTGTTAAACACTGTCAGAAACAAAACCTGAAACACACTCCACAGATATCAGAAAGGTTGCTATGATGAATCTCTGTCAACAAATTGTGTTTAACTTAGGATTTGTTATCTGACATTATTCATAGCAACCTTTTGATATATGTGGAACGTGCTTCCACGTTTAAGACGGCATTGCTAAAGTATGCATGTGCTAGTATTGGTAGATGCTGCTCCGCTCAGGGCCCAAAAGCCTGACTCTCCATGAGCCGCTGGATAGTGGAGCCTGTGGGTGTGGGTGTTTGTGCCCCTGTTGGCCGCTGCTCTAGGGCAGAGGTTCCCAACTCCGGTCCTGGTGGGCCAAACACAGTTCAGGTTTTCATGCTGTCCCTAATGAATATGCATGGGTACATTTGCATACAATGGGACGGTGCATATAAATGCATCTCCTGCATATTTATTAGGGACAACCTGAATGGTGTTTGGCCCTCCAGGACTGGAGTTGGTAAACTCTGCTCTAGGGATTGCACATGTTTATTGTGTATGTGCTCTGTAGGGTAAAATATAGGTGTTTATGGCGTGTTTCTTTTATCAGCAATAAAGATTCTGCCTTTATTACCACGGTTTAGTACTGGGTAAAATGTGGGGAGCTGGACTGCAGGGGCCATAGTTGGGACTTGAACCTGTGGCCTTCTGCCCCTGAATATACTGGCTGTGTGTACTGCACCAAACTGTTGTCACAGAGGCACATCATTCCCTGGGGATACCATGACTGTTCATCAGACAGACCTTGTCTGTTGCAGTGCACAGCACCTACTTGAACAGGGCTTGGCCTTGATGTGTTGTGGGCAGATGCCACTGCCCCCTCCACCACCAGCGCCCCTCTGCCACCATGCTGACATGCCCTTATGCCGGTGGTGCTGGTGGTGCGCAGTCCCAGGCCATCCAGTATGCCGGTAGGCGGATGCCCATGGTGTGGGATCTGGGGTAGGGGTGCCTACATAGACATCCGCGCTTCCCCCCGGCACCGCCTGTCACTGTTATGTGCCCTTTGGGGTACCTGCTGGGTGATGTCCCCTGGGACACTGTGGGACACACACTCGTGGGCATGTTTGATTGACCTTGGTCAGTTGCTGGCTTGCTGATTTGCAGTTTCTGTATTCCTATGTGCCACTTAGGCATCTGCCTAGTCCACCCGGTGCCCCAGCTGCCCCACTGCATGTCCTGCCTTCAGCCCCCTGTACCGCATTTGCAGCCTCACTGTCATGCCCTTTGTACTTGACCACTATGCTGCTGCTGCACATGTATCACTACTATTACCTTTCTTGGTCTCCCTGGCTTTGCTGTACATTGCTGACTGAAATGGTTTCTCTCTCCTGCAAATGTGCCTTTAGTGTGAGGTTTTCACTGGCGCTAGTTTTCAGACCTTCATTTCATGGCGTTAGTGTGCATGGAGCCTCTCCCCGCCCACTCTTCGCCCATTGACCCCTTATCTCCGCCCCTGGGGAGCCTTACTCCGCCCTCTGGGGAGCCTTACTCCACCCTCTGCGCACCTTAACGCTGCCGGAGACATTATCGCGCGATATGTGATGTTCTCGCACGGTTTATCGTGCAATAACATCACGTATTGCGTGATAACAACGCAGCTGCGCCGTTAGCGCCGTTTAGTAAACATACCCCTAAGTTGTATTATCTTCCTCCTGGTAAAAAGGGAGTTAGTGGTGGGATGATTCCAGGGGTTGAACATGTTGATTCTTTGGATGTTTTGGATATTTTGGAATCTTCATTAACCCTTTGAAGGCCTACTTTAAATTTTTAATCCACATTCTGCAGCCGGGTTAATTTTTGCATATTTCAGGAAAATTGTACCTGTCTTATTCAATATGTTCGAATAGTGATTTTCCTTCTGCTATGGTCATGTATTATATACCATTTGATAGGAATATTTAGTCAGAATTTTGGATCCCGAGAGTTTTGGGCTTGGCCTGGAAAGGGTTAATTGATTCTGTCTCTCCATCTACTCTAATTACAACCTTCGTTTTTTTCTCTGACCGATATTGGTTTTTACAAATGTATTTTTGTAAGCATAGTCTGTCCTTTCAAGGGTTATCTGTTCGTGTATTTCTTGATTTGTCTAAAGAGACTCAGAGGAGAAGGAAAGAATTCCTGTTGCTTCATCCTGCAGTTTTGCTTATAGGTGCTCAATTCTTTTTGAAATCCCCATGTAAATGTATGGTTAAGTTGCAGTCTGCTTCTTATATATTTTTTGAGCCATCACAGTTGCTGGCCTTTTTTGAATTCTCGCTGCTCGGTTGAGGCGGTCTAGATTCCTCTGCAGTAAGGGTTTTTGCTTGATTGCTTGACACTTGTTTATATTTTCTTCACAGGTTTGGTTAATAATAATGTACTTGGTTCTCTCTCTTATGGTGGGCTGTGGTAGGGGCAGACTAAGCTTTATTGCCTTTTCCTATGTTTAATTTTCCTGTGTTTCATTGTATCTTGCAATGCTGTTTCCAGCCTGTACCCTAATTTCTATGCAGGCGTGTTATGCTTAGATTTATTGTAAAATGATAAAGATTAAATAAATTAAAAATAATAATAATAATATTCAGAGAATAGATTAAGTTTTTAATTTTTTTCTGAAAGTCAGTAGGTCCTTACTTGCTCTGATTGAATCAGGGAGAGCATTCCAGAGGGTGGGCGCTGTGAATCTGAAAGTCCTATTGCTAGTTTGTTTGGTTTTATGAATTATGGAGGGTATTTTTAGAAGATTCTGGGTGCTTTTGCGCCTGACTCTGGTGTCAGTTTGTGATTGTATTGTGGTGGAGAGGTAGGAGGGGGAGATACCATTGACCATTGTATAGTTTGAAGGTGGTGACTATTAACTTGTATTTTATTTGACTAGCTATGGGGAGCCAGTGGAGGTTATAGAGTATTGGTGTGTTGTGATCAGTTAGGCTAGCCTTAGAAGTGATCCTGGTTGTTACATTCTGGGCAAGTTGGAGTTTACGTGGAGGCCAATTCAGTGATGTGTGTTCCCGGGCCCGTCTGGACAGATGGCCTGGCCCCGTGGGAACAGAATTGCAGCATAAGGCCGGGACATCTAGGACATGCCCCGATTTAGGCATCCCGGACATCCTGGCACTTACCCAGCTAGCCCAGCCAGGCTCCTGCATGGAGCCATGGTGTCATGACATCATGTTGCCATGGCACCATGGCTCCATGCAGGAGCCGTGATCCCAGGCAGACCCTGAAATATGCTTTCCCTGCAGTCTGACCCCCAATTGGGCCTGCCGTGGCCAGGGTTGGGCTGCGGGGTACCCCCTGCACCATCTCACCTTGCTTTGCGGGCCCAGGTCTTCAATCTTCCTCCATCCAGGAGGACATATTCCACCTCTGAAGTGCAAAATGTCCACCGTGCAATTGGCCGACCCCAGATGAATAGGGCCAACCTCGGAATCGGCCCTGTATGTCCAGGGTCAACTTCCCCCCCCCACTGCCTGCCCTTGTTCCACCTCCAGCCCACCCCCTCCCTCCTCCCACCCACGAACAGAGCTCCCTGCAAATCTTGCCTGTACATGCGAGGAGCTCTGTCGGCTGCATCGGTGCCCCAGCATTTAGCGAGTTTGGACATCTGAATTGGATATCCAGTCCTGCTATACGCTGCTCGGAATCTACCCCTATATAGCATGCACTTATTTGTATGTTAATATGAATTGAAATGTATGACAATCAAATTCTAGTTTCCTAATACACAATCTCTTGGGTATATTTTACAGAAGGAAAATGGAGCCATACCACACCATCCAGCATCGAAATTCCTGTTCAGATCTGTTCCAATGCACAAGTTGTCATCATGCTTAGAACGGTTCTTTCGCCACATACGATTCTGCATGATAAAAGGAAAATTTGAGTTTATAATATAAGTGCACAACAAATGAAAGTCATTTGTGTTGTCTGAGTTTTCATGGTATGGGTGCTCTACTTTCGATTTTTTTTAGATTTGATTATCCATGCTCAAAGTGAATTACATTTCAGATACAGGGGGGTTGCCACTACTTTTGAGGGCTCACAATCTAAGGCCCCTATAAAAGAGTGCCCTGGATCACACTCCAGTCCCTTCACTTCCTGATCCCCAATCCTTAATAAAATGGTGGAGGCTGTGGTGACGAAGCTACCCCAGTGCCTATGGAAATAGGGAAAACACTAGCAGTCTCCTCCAGGCAGAAGGAAAGTGCAGGGAACTGTCACTTTAAAAGTTAAGCTAGGAAAGAAAAAAACCTGTCTAAAGCTGCTGTCCTAAGACCACGCCACAGCTCTATGGCAACTGAGGGAGGCAATCTGAGACAGCTGGGGGCGGGGTGGAAAGATACAGGCCAGCCCCACTCATTTAAGCCCCAGAGAACAGGGAGGGAGGAGCATCATAGGAGGAAGAGAAACGGAAGCAGGAACCGAGACAGAGACGGAAGGGCTAATGTGTGCAGGAGCAAGCATGGCCAAGAAAGTGGCAGTGAAACAGTGGTGGAAGGAATCCTAAAAGAAACTGCAAGTAAGGATTCTAGCCGGGAGTCCAGAGAAAGGTACTCAGACAACAGCTCGAGGGAAGAGTCTCCTCATAGCCAGCTCCAGAGAGTGGACCGGTGCCAGTGCTATAGAAAGCCTGCGGTGGGTCCAGAAACCAGGAGGCTTAAGCCAGGAGAGATTGCTGGGTGTGACTCAGTTATAGGGACTTCCCAGGAAATGCTGAGTCCAAGAATCTCACCTCGGGGAAAGCTGGTAAGGAAACCTGTTGATAGAGAAAACCTGAATTCTTTAAAACTGTTAAAGAGCTTGCTAAGAGATAAGGATCTCCCCTGCTTTGATAACAGCCCTAAGTCCAGAGAGAGGTCTCGAGGGGAACAGCTGGTTAAGTTGCTCAAGGAAGCTGCAGAGCCTGATTGCCCTGAATGTGAGTCAATGGAGGTTGAAGATTGTAACATTGAATCAGATCAATCTGATTCTGAAATGGAATGTGCTTTATCCAGAAGGGTAGAGTGAGAATCCTGTGAGCTATAAGCCTGAAGAAATTCCAGCCTTGTTGTACGTGAATGTATGCTGTGAAAAGGATAAGAAAGTTTTAATTAGTGTGGCTGCTGTCTTTTAAATGCAGGAGACTTTTAAGGTAGAATGCTAAAGGTCTCTAGAGCACCTAATTAAAACCTGACTAAGTTAAAGTAAAGAAAAGTTCATTATATTAGTATTGCTGCCTGAAAGCCTTTAATGGACAACCAATTGCAGTAAAGGACTGTGAAGTGACTTTTGCTGTTGAGGGATGAAAGAATTGTCTGACTGAGGAAAGTAAAGGCAATTGCAGCAAAGGACTGTAAAGTGAGACCTTTATTTTGAATGAAGCAATCATTGCCTTGTTGAAGCAAGCAAAGGCAATTTGTATCTGTGGAAAAGTTTATACCAAGATTAATTTTTTGTGGGAAAAGTCTTTACATATGTTGTGCCAAGCTTCCTTAGAAGTTCCTTTAAATAAAGGAGGCAAATAAAATTTCCTGTGTTGCTTTCAAACCTCGGCTGAATCATTTTATTACAACTACAACTAAGTGCTCAAGCAACTACAACTCCCAGGGGCCTTTGCCCTAGGAGCCCATATTAAAGGGACATTGAAAGTGCAGCCCCTCCCCTCGACAGGCAACCGCCTAGGCGGGTGGGAAGGAGGCGACAAGGCACATTCCATTATGGCCGTCCAGAGGTAGGACCGATTCTGATCCCGTGGGGGCTAGACTTGCCCTGTGGGATCAGAATCAGGTCTAGGGCCTGTACATGCAGGCTGGGACCCAATTCTGATCAGCCTGCATGCACAGCTACCTGCCCAACTACCTCAGTCAGGCTCCCTGCAGCCTGACCCTCTGCACCCCCTCACCTTTCCACTGCTGCCCAGACCTGCCATCCCTCATCCAGTTTGCTGCCCCCAGACGTACAGGGCCAACCTCAGAATCAGCCCTGTACATCCAGGGTCATAGACCGCCCATGCCCTGCCCTCGCTCCACCTATGGAACTCCCCCTCCTGCCCCCATCTAAGCCTCCCCATACAAATGTGTCATTTTGATGGGGCCGGCAGGGGGGAGAATAGCAGGGTTGTATGTCCCAACGGGATGTCCATCTCCGCTATTCATGAGACAGAATAGACCCCTAAGTAGTCCTTCTGGATCCCCTCTATCTCCTGATTCCTGATGAAACTGACAATCCTCCCTCCCATAGCCCACACCCTGCACTCACTGATATCTATTGAGATATCCATGGTGGGTGGTGGGGGGCAGGAGTGATCCCTGGTCGTTCGTTCCCCTAGCAGTTTTCTCATGAAAAATGGTCCATGTCAGGCCTGCAGCAGTAGTCTTGGGACTTTCCATTGCCATTTTTCATGAGAGCGTTGTCACAACCAGAGTGACCATAGATTGATCCTGGCACCCATCACCCACTAGGGATACCCCAGTAGGACTAGGGAGTTGAGTATGATTAAAGGATTAGGGATAAGATTTGATTTTGATTAAAGGATCAATGAACCAGGGGTTTGGGAGTGGGTTAGGGAACATGCTTACATTTTAATAAATCCTGAGGTTTGGGAGGTTGGGGCTTCAGATTGTATTAAGAATTAGGAATTGGGAGGTGGGGAGGTTCAGTTCAGGGGAGTACCCTTTTGTTTGAAGGGATCAGGGATGGGAGGTAGCTATTTTTCACAAATCACCAGGTCTTTTGAGACATCCCAGAAACATCAGCTCATGCATTAGTGGGCTGACGCTCGTAGCGGAAAGTTAACACTTTTTGAATACATATATACCCTGGAAGAGTCTTTGCCATTTCAAGGATGCCTAGTGCCATAAGACAGAGAGACTACTGCTAATAATACATAAAATACTAATTTAAGACTGGTAAATGGGACACAAGGTCTTCCGAAATATGATCCTGAGGAGTTGTTTTTTCCGTTGGAGGGGAGGGGAGCAGTATTTATCTTGGAAAACTGTTTTCTTCTTCTCTCTGTGCCTCTGAGGTCTGGAGTTGTTCACCCCTGGTGTAACTGCACATCTATGTCCTGAAGAAAAGACCCTTTGAATTACCCTTTCTCACTTGGTAACTTCCTCTGTACTCAAAGCCAGAGCTGACCCATCCATTAGGTGAACCTAGGCAGTTGCTAGGGCGGTAAACATCCGTGGGTGGCATGGCATACATGTCCTGCCACCTCCTCGTGCTAAGCTGAGCCGCGCCACACCACAGTGCCCCACTACCATTGATTCTGGTGGCAGGGTCTACTTGGTGACAGTGGCAGGCCATGTGCTTCGGCACACATAGCCTGCCGCTTCTGACCCTCTCCCCCCCACCCCGAAGTTGTGTCAGAGAGTTCAGAAGTGGCAGGCCAGGTATACCAAAGTACATGGCCTGCCACTGCCACCGAGTTGCCTCCCCGACCCTGCTGCCAGAATCAGCGCCAGCACAGGGGAGGGGGTGCATGGGGGGGGGGGGGACGGCATATCAAGGCTTCTGCCTAGGGCAGCAGAAACCCTTAAGCCAGCCCTACTCAAAGCCCTACATTGTCTGGGATGCAGAAATCATCAAACTGGATTTAAATACAAAGTCACAAGTCCTGTTTCCTGACATATTCATGTAGAATGGTCGGCAGAGTAACACAGATGGAATCTACACAGAGTTGTGGATTTTTCCGATTACCTATAGAAGTATGTAACTAATACTGTATAGTTCTAAACATTTCTATAAATAAAGAATAATCTCATGGTCATCAAAGTGCAGAAAGCATCTTAAAACCATATCGGATCTATGTTAAAATGCCAGCAATGGCATTTAAAAATATTTTGGAGTCAATATTCAAATGGGTTTATGTGGTTTTTAAACCCCTGCAATCCTGATATTCAGCAGCAGTGTCTGGATAGTGCTACTGATTACCCCCACAGTAAAGATGTACAGTTAATTCTGGGGTGGTCTGTGGTTGGAGCTAGGGGTCCTGGAAACTATCTGGTTAGCTGCAATATTCAGCTGCTAACCGGACAGCTAAACCACAGAAAGTTCGGCGGTATTAACTTTATGCATCTTTGCTCTCAGGTTAGTGGATGAATATTGTCGCTAACTGGATAGCATATCAGGTCAGTTGCAAAACCGGATATTCAGCTGCAGCCCTGAATATCCAGTTTCACATTCAGCTGTGGTGGTCGGGCACTTTAAAACATGCTGACTGCTGCGGCTGAATATTGGACCCTTTGGTTACATTCGTCACCGCTAAGTGCTGAGTATAGAGATAACTGGTAATAGCAGGTGTCCCTTTTTGATCACCTATATTTATTCATATAGCTACAGAGAGTGGTTGAATATCACCAGCTATCTGTAGACTTATGCAGAATGCCCACAGTTTGCCCTCATCCACCCTGGCACTATCCAGACAGTGCTGGTGCAGTCTAAGAATTTTCGGCAGCAATATCTGCAAAGTGCCCTGGAAAATTCACGGATAGCGGGGTTATATATTTAGAAGATAATTTTGTAAACTCCTGCAGTTAACACCTGTTAATCCATGCATATTTGAGGTCAAGTTTATAAAGCGAAGTATGTGCATACTTTACTTTATAAAATAGGGGCATAAGTGGTGTAAAAATGCATACAAACTAGGTCCAAGCACCTTTGCCCGATCTATGGCAGAAGTAAGTGCTCATGCCTATATTTTTGCAGAACCCGTAAACTATAGTATTTTATAATTTACACGCATAAATTTACTTTCACCCGCAGTCTGCCCAAACTCCACCCCTTGTGTACGCCCACATTGAAAATGCACACGATCGGTCTTACATGCATAATATGACTGCCTAACGTATCCATGCACGTGGTCAGTCACATGCATAAGTCCTTGAAAATAGGTGACAATACAGGTTAATGGTGCATATCTTTATGTGGCTCCTTATAAAATCAGTCCCCACGTGCTGCCATTAAACATATAAACTCTTTTAAATACTGGGTCATCTAGAGTTAATTTATTTTAATAAGATATGAAACTAGTTTTGCTGCTGTAACCTATCGGTATATAGCTGCAAATACCCCAAAAGAGGACAATTTGATTGAAATGTGACTAGTTCCAAATTAAGATAATGTCCAATAAAAGCATTTTCTTATGTGCTTTTCCAGGAAGCTCATTGGAAGTCTGCTTTTTCCAGGAAGTCTGCTTTTTCCAGGAAGCTCATTGGAAGTCTGCTTTTTCTAAATGGCATCTACTAAGGCTAGTATAAATGCTAGCAGCTTCAATCTAGCTGTGGTTTCTGCTCGCCCAAATGAGCCTGATCTCAGAAGCTAAGCAACGTTGGGCATGGCTAGTAATTCTGAGAGACCACCTTGGAATATCAGGTGCTGTAGACTTACTGTGAGGACAAATGACTTGGCAATCTACTTCAATAGTATACACACCCCTTCATAAAATAGACACTTTCTTGCCCTTACAACCTAAGGGACCTGTTAGAAAATTACCCCCATGTTGTGCAAAAATAGGTACTATGTGTCTGTCTACCTACTTTTTATGCACACATGGCTCTGGGCAATTTTTAAAGGGCCTATGTGATTGTGTAAAATGCTGTTATACATTTCATTTCATTTCATTTACACATTTATATTCCATCTATTTCATCAGTTCTAGATGGATTACATTTCAAACCCATTAAAAGACACCAGTATACATATACATTCAATTAATTCAAATAATGTCTAATTTTCATAAAATAACCCTCTCTCATTGTTTAACAACCTTTTTCAAAGTACGACTGCCTATAGTAACTGTCTGATGAATAAATAATTAAACAAACATTCAGCTTCCTTAAAGATTCCAGGCCCGATTTTCAAAGGTATTTACATGGGAAACTGCTCCAGTTACCTGTGTAAATGCCATATCTGGTATTTCCGAAGGGCACCTACACGGGTACTGCCCTTTGAAAATCCCAGATATGTCCCTAACATGCCCAGAGGCTATGTGGTTAACATTGGGGCATGTTATGAGGCATACCAGGGCGGAGCAGGGGCGGAGTAAAGGACTAACCGGGTAGCACCGATTTTTCGATGCTACCCGCTTAGCCCTCTGTGTCTTATAGATAGGTGAGGTTTTCCCTCACCTGTCTTTCAGGTGCAGGGGCTAAGCAGGTAGTATCAAAAATTGGTGTCACCCAGTTAGCTCCTGCGGCTTTCGGAGTGTGCGTTGAGACCTAGATTTTCTATGCCAGGGCCGCATATGAACCTGGTATTGAAAATCCAGGTTAGGCGGAAGGGGGGGTGGGCTATGCACTGATGTGCCGCATAGCACCGCCCAGATGAAAATCGGCTTCTCCATTTTTATTCAATAAATATATTTAATCTGGATGAACTCTCCAATTGAAATCTATCCAATGTTGGAAAAATGACCCTCTCTAGTCACTTAGCAGGAATTTTCTAAATAAGACGATCTTCAATGACTGAAAAGTAAGTAACGTGATAGTCTTCTAACCTTAAATCCCTTATACAATTATTCCCCAAAGTGTCACAGTTGAATGATAGCTGAGACTCGCTTTCCTGGCCTAGAGGGACTGTGAATTTGTTCCCAGAGGATGTGATAAAAGCATTTAGCATTGCTGGGTTTAAGAAAGGTTTGGATAAGTACCTGGAGGAAAAGTCCATCAAATGTGATGAAGCTGGTAGATCTGGGGAAAGCCGCTACTTATCATTGCCACTCAAAAAAGTCAAAACAGAGTATTGCCTGGATGAAAAACTACTCAAAATAGCACCACAATATCACAAAATCATTTCTGTCGGAAACCGCCGACCTGAGATAGAGAGGGGAAGAACTCTCCACTCTGTGTCGGCAGTAACCGTTTTTTCAAATTTTTTAATTGACATAAAGTGCTTGCAAAACTAATCATAGTGAAAACCACTTATCTGAAAAATGGGCCAGCTGGGCAGCACAAACGAACACAGCGACATGCATGTTTCGAGCCTACGAGAGGCCCTGTCTCAAGCTGTTCAGATGAAAAACGCGCCCATAAAATTGCCAGCCCCATCCAGGTATATTTAAAAGACCACGGAATGCTCTCTGATTGGCTGCAAAAGGGCATCCCCTGAAGACGTCATGACGACGTCAGCGAACTCAGTCTCACAGGTAATTGGCAAAAACAGCAAAGAATCTTGAACATTGTCAGAATAAAAGTATCTTGAACATTGTCTGACAATGTTCAAGATTCTTTGCTGTTTTTGCCAATTACCTGTGAGACTGAGTTCGCTGACGTCGTCATGACGTCTTCAGGGGATGCCCTTTTGCAGCCAATCAGAGAGCGTTCCGTGGTCTTTTAAATATACCTGGATGGGGCTGGCAATTTTATGGGCGCGTTTTTCATCTGAACAGCTTGAGACAGGGCCTCTCGTAGGCTCGAAACATGCATGTCGCTGTGTTCGTTTGTGCTGCCCAGCTGGCCCATTTTTCAGATAAGTGGTTTTCACTATGATTAGTTTTGCAAGCACTTTATGTCAATTAAAAAATTTGAAAAAACGGTTACTGCCGACACAGAGTGGAGAGTTCTTCCCCTCTCTATCTCAGGTCGGCGGTTTCCGACAGAAATGATTTTGTGATATTGTGGTGCTATTTTGAGTAGTTTTTCATCCAGGCAATACTCTGTTTTGACTTTTTTGAGTGGGATTGGTCTGTGTCATCACAGCATTCATTTGTTTGGGTTTTTTTTTACTTTGCTACTTATCATTGGGCATAGGCAGTATGAGATCTATGTACCTTTCGTTATCCTTCCAAATGCTTGCAACCTGGATTGGCCACTGCTGGAAACAGGGTACTGGGCTTCATGGAACTTTGGTTGACCCAGTATGACAATTCTTAAGTTCTATCCTTGGGTAACATTATATTTCGGCATGACACCCATGATATGTGCATGTAGTGGTAGAATTCACTTGCCTTTGTTGTATGCGACAGTAGGAGTTTGGGGTCTAACTCTATGTGTGGGTACGGTGCACGCAATTTCTGAAGAATTACTATCCTTCCCTTTCCTTTTTTTCCACTTGGACAGATGCCATTTGTTATGGAGCTGTTAAGTTTGGGCAACGTTATTATTTCTGCTGTTGTTTTACTGTATTCATGTTTCCTGCTTTTTCCACTTCCGTCATCTGCTTTCTTTCCTTTTAGATTGGCAAGATGTTTAAGATCCCCATTGAAGGTGGTTAAGTAGGGTTTACAGAGGAGATAAGGTTACAAAATTTTCCAATATTGTTTCACTATTAGGGCTGTATCAAAGGTTGTGCAAACGATGCAACAGCACAGGGCGCAAGCACAGAAGGCTGCACGGATATCATCACTGGGCTTCCAGGAAGCTCAAAAAGAGTGAGTTACTGCATGTGGCTGGGTGGAAGGGGGGCACCAGATTCGTTAGTCGCATAGGGCATATTTCTAGCTTGATACGGTACTGCCTTTATTTGTTCAGTCGCTTGACAAAATGCAGCTGAAACCACCAAACCTCACTCTAGTATCAGCTGCCATAAAAGGGAGGGGCCCAGTTTCTCTATGAAATGTTTTGTATTTAATGTGCATATGAAAGAATATATGAGAGGTGACTTGTAAATCGATGTGGATTGAAAGCAATATGGATGGGAGGTGTGAGTAAATGATGTGTGCAGCAGGTTGTTTAATCGAGTTATGAATATATATATACTAATGATAACTAGTATTATGTACAGTATAGTTCAGTTTAGAATAGCTGTGATATAAATAAAATGGCATTTTTGAAAGAGCATCCAACTGCCATCTGGGATGTCCAGTGCAGAACATGCAGAAAATAGCTGGGGACGTCTAGAACCCGTGGAGTAGCAACGTCCATCTAATGTAAGATTACATATGGGGATGTCCATCGGCATGGCAAAATGAAAACATGAGCCTGCTTTCACCTGTAATGTTCATTGTCAACATGGACAATATAGGGAAGAAGAGTGTACCCCCTTCTCCACACCCTCCACATGTTTGGCTCACAAAATGAGCACATTTCCAATGCCTGTTCGATCCTGGAGCAGGTATAAGTGGTAACACAGCTCAGGACATCCAGGGCATTACTGGAATCAGGTGAGGATGTCCAAATTCCTGGGAATGATCTGGACACGCTTACACCATGCCCCTGTTCTGCCTTGAACATCCTTGCGCTGGGGACGTCTACAGACCCGGTTTCTATAATGGCTCCAGGGAGGTCTCCAGGCCCGTTTTCAGATGCCCAAAGCACAAATAGGGCTTCTAAAATAACCCCCATAATATAAAATATTGGGGTTCATAAGCCCATAGAATTATGCTGTATGATGAAGTAGATAATCATATAATCGACAACTAGTTCTTATGTTCATGTTAAACATGTAAGCATGACTGTTTAAGTGTGATGAGGAATAAAAGTAAACGTGTGAATAATAGCAAAAAGAGGCTTTGAATAAGAGGAGATCGTATGTATGTTCTATAGAAACGTCTAGTCATTGGGAAATGAAAAGCATGCTTTAAAGGGTGAGCATTGTTAAACTGACTTGGAAAAAAGGCATTGACCCTTAAAAACATATTTTACATGAGTAATTTAAGAACAGGGGGCAGTGTGCTACCAGTTGTTTCAGGACAATTTGTTTATAGCATTAAACATGAGGGTTTGATACAGCACGACTTCCTGGAAAAGACTTTTACTGTATCAGTGGAATGCTGATGGTGGAACGGCAGGCAGTGCTCCAGCTCTGGGTTGGTTCTACCTTAGGGTGGAGTAAATATATTTGGGCCTGAGAAATACAGGAGATGCATAAACAGTCTGCAGATATTTAAGTGAGTCAGCCATGTATGTGGGTCAATGGGAAATGTGCTAGACATGAGTGTCTATTGTAGTTCCTTCAAATATCTTTATTCAGGTCATTGTGAACATCTTTTTTTAATGAATATCTCATCTTACAGTTGCTACTATTTGACTCTCTCCTAATATTCATCTTTAAAGAACCAAGAGATTATTGGGTGAATAAAGTCTCAAGAATTGAGTACAATATTATCCCTGCTATTTACAAGTGTGCGCTCTGCCGCTACACAAGTAGGTATGTTGAAATGATATCTTAAAGCATTTCGGGACTTGTATACCTACAGTAGTCCATGTGTACTCATAGCCATCTACATTCATCACTGGCAACACATAGAAGTCAAGATACTTCAGAATTTTCATCATCTGTTTATCCTTTTCATAGAATTCAGTTGCCTAAAGACCAAAGAAAATCCAGTGAGTGAAAGTTTTTCCCCTCGGAATCTACAGCATAGTTATTTTCATCCAAAAATGTTGTACAGAATATCTGCTCTGTTAAAAACACTTTCAAGAATAGAGCTTTCTGGATATGTAATTAATTGTCAAGTAACACTTCAGTATGGCTAATCTGATCATCAAGATGGTAGTATATTGTCATGAAAAGCATTTCAATTCTTAGCTATAAATCTCTTGGCGATAAAATAACTTAAAATAACAGTTCTTTGCCTGCATCATTTTGAGGTAATTTCTAGTCTAAGTACTGTGTGCTCAATATTAAAAAAAAAAAAAGCTGAGCTCCTAAATTTAGGCTCCTTAAGTTGTGCTCTATTTTCAGCTTCACTTAGCAGCCTAGGGGGTATGTTTATTTTTATTTATTTATTTTATTTATTTTTCTTATATACTGCGCTCTTTTAATCTTAATGTTACTGGCACTAGTTGCAGCGATAATGTGAAGAATGCCATATAAGGAGTGGGCGTTCCGGCAGCAAGGTAGCAAGAATCTCTATCGCGCGATAGTGGGTGCCATGGCATGTTAATGCACGTTAACCCTAAGTTCATGCCAGCGCAGTGTTGGAAGCAATAAAGATGTAGCCCACTGGTTACTGCAAAGACTATGGAGGCAGAGGTCATGGGTTTGATTCTGCAGTGGTATTATGTAAGAAGGCGGTCTGAGGCATTTCCTTTTTTTAAAATTTAAATCAGTGCTGATAGTAAAAACACCCTCACAGTGCCGTAACCTAAAGTGCCGCATAAGGCGCCCTATAAGGCACTCCAGGGCACATTATAAAGTGCCCTGTCGCCAAGGCACCTTATAATGTGCCCTATAGGGCGCTTTATAGGGCGCCTTATGAGGCACCTTAGGCTACGGCACTCTGAAGGTATTTTTGCTGGCAGCACTGATTTAAATTAAAAGGAAATGCCTCAGACAGCAGTATTAAATAACACCACTGTGAGATCAAACCCATGACTTCTGCATCCACAGTCATTGAAGTAACCAGTGGGCTACATCTCTATAACGTCTAACACACTGCTGACTGGCTACAGAAAGACTGCAGGTCACCACACAACCTGTCTGCTGTGGTTACCAGGATAGGGTAGACCCACCCGTACCCATGATGCACTGCACATGCAGATCAGTAGCCTACATCTGATCACAAGATGGGGTATGCTCCTCTATAGCACCCCGGCCTGGTAGGGGGAACTCACCGTATGTGTTACTGGCACAGAGTAGCTACAGACCGTGACATTGTGTTGTTCCTGTGCTCACCCTGAGGGCAAGGTGGGGCACCCAGCACCAGGTTCGCAGCACCTGGCTTGGCTGAGGTAGGCTGCGCTGCAGGTCCCCATCTGTGCTAGTGTGTGATGGGTAGTCCCTGCAGACACACCTGAGTCCATCTATGTTTCCCAGTCATGTCTAGCCCTTGTAGACTATGATGCACCCAGAATAGTACATATCCTGTGTGGGTGCCATGGTCACATGTTATAAGGGAAGGGTGGTGTTTGGAACCCAAAGCAGATTATGTAGCACCACTCAACCCGACCTCTGTGGGTCAGGGTGGGGTACAGGAACCCCCACCAACAGATCTACATTCTACATCTCTGCAATGGTGGCAGTAGAGGGGACCATCAACCCCAGTCCTGCTGGGGAATGGGCACCCTACAGGGCAGTCAATTCAGATCTGTACGCATCAAATAGGGCACTGGCAGACAGGCAGGAGGCCTGGAAAAGCTCAGCTGCCCCCCACCCCTATCTGACATTTACCAGCAGAGGGCACAGTCATTCTCCACCCACTGCACGGTGTTCCAGCCATACACATGCTACCTGCAGACAGTCTGCTAGTTAGTACATAGTGCATGTTCCTGGAGGAACTGTGTGCACCCAAAGATGGGATGTGAGCACACACACCAAGCAGGTATGTCAGTGATCGTGCCCCAGAAAAGGGAACCCATAGATATCACTTGAGAAAAATACTGTATAGCACTATGGGGGAACCTAGCCATGCCGTGGTCACTGCTCAGTCAGGGTGAGAGTGACCTCCCAGCATGACATGCTGTGGCCACCCTGTCCTTGCAGGTGGTGGCCGAGCAGTACAATGTCCTAGCCATTGCCCTATGCCCTGTGCACATGCATCCTGCCCAGGCCACCCTGTCCGGGCCATACCCACAGTACCTTGCTCCTCATTATGCACATTGGTAGGCTAATATTGGAAACAGTGCAAGCAGTGTGGGCTCAGTAAGGCATAGGCAGCCACAAAACACTGGATAGACATACACACACTCCCACACCTATGCCACCATTGTGCAAATATGGAGGTTTGTGGCAGCCCTGGCCGCCACACCAGTCCTGGGCAAGTGTGGGCATTGCTATGGTACGCAATACTGTTGGAGTCACTCCCCGGGGTGGTAAACACTGTCAGAAACAATAACTTTAACACACTCCACAGATATCAGAAAGGTTACTATGATGAATCTCTGTCAACAAACTGTGTTTAACTTAGGATTTGTTATCTGACATTAATCATAGCAACCTTTTGATATATGTGTAACATGTTCCCAAGTTTAGGACGGCACTGCTAAGGTATGCAGGTGCCAGTATTGGGAGATGCTGCTCCGCACAGGGCCCAACAGCCTGACTCTCCATGAGCCATTGGTTAGTGAAGCCTGTTGGTGTGGGTGTTGGTGCCCCTATTGGGTGCTGCTCTAGGGTAGAGGTTCCGAACTCCATTTCTGGTGGGCCAAACACGGTTCAGGTTTTCATGCTGTCCCTAATGAATATGCATGAGATACATTTGCATACAATGGGGGTGGTGCATACAAATGCAGCACAGGCATATTTATTAGGGACAGCATGAAACCTGAATGGTGTTTGGCCCTCCAGGATTGCAGTTGGGAAACTCTGCTCTAGGGATTGCAAATGTTTATGGTGTCTGTGCTCTGTAGGGTAAAAAATAGGTGTTTATGGCATGTTTATTTTATCTGCAATGAAGGTTCCATCTTTCTTACCACGGTTTAGTACTGGGTAAAATATGGGGACACGGAGTGGAGGAGTGACCTAGTGGTTGGGGCAAGGTACTTCAGGTCGGAAGGTTGGGGGTTCAAATCCCACTAGAGGACAGCAACCTTGGGCTGGAAGGACTGGGGTTTCTAGTCCCACAGGTGCTCCTTGTGGTCTTGGGCAAGCCACTTAACCCTCCATAGCCCATGTTCCCTGTAAAATAGTTATCTCCAAGTTATAATGCCCCGTTCAATGTAATTTCAGTTTGTTCAATGTAAACCACACTGATGCAGAATAGCGCGGTATATAAGAGAATGTAAATAAATAAATGGTTTGCAGGAGCCACAGCTGGGACTTGAACTTGTGACCTTCTGCCCCTGAACACACTGGCTGTGTGTACTGTACCAAATTGTTGCCATTCCCTGGGGATACCATGACTATTTGTCAGACAGACCTTGTCTGTTGCAGTGCATGGCACCCACCTAAACAGGGCTTGGCCATGGTCTGCTGTGGGCAGATGCCACTGCCTTCTCCGCCACCATGCTGACATGCCCTTGTGCCGGTGGTGCTGGTGGTGCACAGTCCCAGGCCATCCAGTGTGCTGGTAGGCGGCTGCCTATGGTGCGTGATATGGGGTAGGGGTGCCTGCATAGACATCCACGCTTCCCCCCGGCACTGCCTGCCAATGTTATGTGCCCTTTGGGGTATTTGCTGGGTACTGTCCCCTGGGACACTGTGGGACACACACTTGTGGACATGTTTGCCCTTGGTCAGTTGCTGTCTTGCTGGTTTTCTGCTTCTACATTCCTACATTCCTATGTGCGAGGTAGGCATCTGCCTAGTCCACACTGTGCCCCAGCTGGCCCACTGCATGTGACGCATGCAGCCCCCTGTACCCCATTTACACCATCACCATAGTACCCTTTCCCACGTGCCCACTCTGCTGTTGCTGCACATGTGAAAGCCACAAAAGCAAGGTACCCCATACACACCACAGAAAACCCTCATCAGCACTATTTCTATGTTGGAACATTCACTTTGTAGGAGGACTGAGAATTGACCCTTCCAAAGGTGAGCTCGTCCTTTTTATTCTTTATAGGATGTGTTCATTACCGTTTGTCATTATTTGTTCTATTGGCTAGTTCAGTGTTTTCGATTTCACTTTTGGTTCTGGTCATTATATCTGGGTTTTTCCTTTTTGGTTGCTGCACATGTATCACTACTATCACCTTTCTGGTTCTCCCTGCCTTTGCTGTACACTGCTGACTGAAATGGTTTCTCTGTCCTGCAAATGTGCCTCTAGCGCGATGTTTTCACTGGCGCTAATTTTCAGACCTTCATTTCACTGCGTTATTGTGCCTGAAGCCTCTCTCCGCCCATTGACCCCTTATCTCCGCCCCTGGGGAGCCGTACTCTGCCCTTTGGTAAGCCTCACTCCACCCTCTGCGCACCTTAATGCCACCGGACACATTATCGCGCGATACATGACGTTCTCGCACGGTAATGCACCATTATCGCGCGATAACTTCGCCTATCACGCGATAACGTCGCAGCTGAGACATTAGCACCGTTTAGTAAACATACCCCTAAGTTTTCAGCTGGAAATTTATCCTTATATAGGTACTTAAAATGTATTTTCCTAAATTCATTTGCCTAGATTTATGAGCCTAGGTTAGGTACCTAGTGTTGAAAATCAGTGCTATGTTCCTAGCTTCTTTTCCCAACCCTAAATCCCCCCATTGCCACTCACTTTTTATGTCCCTAAATTTAGGAGTTTAGGAGTGAAATTTTAAGAAAATATTTAGGCACTCAGTTCTAGTAAATTTTCAAAGAGGCCAATTTAGGCATAAAACTTTCAGTTAGGAGCATAAATCCTTTGACTATCGGGCACCGTATTCCTAGCTGTTCAACAAGCATGCTGTTACTGGTAATTTGACTCTTTAATCTTAAAGCAATAGAGTAGGAAACAAAAAAAATACTTGTCGATAGCTCTAAGATCAGAAAGGAAAAAAAGCCTCTTGAGAGCACTGAAAGAGAAATAAAAAACTATAACAAAAGAAGATGCTATATGCAATTATTTTTTTAAATGCATGGATGAAATATTTTATAATATACTTACATGTCCAACGAACCACTGGCAAAAAGCAGGGGCAATCCATTCCCTGGCATGGATACCACAGTCAATCCATATGGCACCTAAAGCTCTTTTCTCTTTACCAGAGAGCTGAGAAAGAACCAGGGCACTTTATGAACATGTTAAACTGGAACTAGAATGTGGATCTTAGAGAGAGAACAGCTGAAACATGCTTTCTTCCATATTTCTAACTTGAAAGGGTTTCCCAAGGGGACTTGCATGTGTCTGTCCTAAACTAAAGGAACACATGGTAGGAGAGGCTTATTGGAGATTTCTGAAAGCATTAGATAAGTATAATAGATTTTGCCTGCAAAGCAGGGGGATCAAGTAGGTGATCTTTTGAAATCCCTCCACTCCCATAGTTCCATAATTTCATCAATCTAACTTGGAAGCAATACAAACCTCTGCAATTTTTATGTCCAAACTCTTATAAGTAAAAATATATAAAATGTGACTTTTCTCTTGACATTTATCCTGCCAGAACCCTTTGAAAATCTCAAGTTACATGATCAATGTTTTCCTATTCTATTTATCACATACATTTTAGTGGCTAATTTTGGGGAAGATGTAAGGTGTAATAAAGACTGAAATATGGCCCATTACTATGAGACGTTTTTCTTGCAATTCTGGGTCATTTTTTTTTAGTAATCAAATGAGTTTCACAGCTATTTTCTTGTGGTAAATTCAGCATAAAAGTGCAATCTTTACCATAAAAGCTTAACTACATCTCCATAAGGTATAGTTAAATTTCCCAGAAATTTACCAAATTGCAGTTTTTCATGTGAAATTAAAGTAAGCAAAATTTGTCAATGAGCTGACTTGCATGATTCTTCAGCTCACTGGTGATTTTGCATAAGTCTTGCATAAGTAAACAATGCACATTAAAATTTGCAAAGAAGTTTGCAATTTATTTGTGTTTTTAGCAAGCCATTCCTTTTGCAAATGCAAATCACTTTCATTATTTGAAAATCAGGCATACTTTTATTTGACTAGTAAATTGATCAATTTTCTACTTTCTCCAAAAATTCTTCCTCAATTTTTTCTCATTGCAATTTATTGAAAACTTTACAAAAAAGAAAAATAGGCAACACTTCTTGTCATAAAATAAGGAAAATGGCATAAAAGTAATTTAGAACAAAATACTTATAAGAGGAAAACTACACTTACCAATTGTCATTTTGACCACAATAAGGGATGCAAGAAGAGAAATAACTCCACAAAAAGTAAAAGAAAAATATTACATATCGGAGACAGAAGAATGTCCCATAACAAGCCAGAACGCACAACTATGACATCTTAGGAAAGATCCTAGTCTTCCTTTTGCATGAAATTACAAGGTCCAATAGCTGCTTTGGTTCAACAAAGAGATAACTTTTTGCTTCAATACTTATATAACATAAACAAGGACATTTTACAGCCCAAGAGCCACCCAAAGCCGAATAGCCAAGAATTCCTGGTGCCTAGATTGGGTGGTCTTAGAAATATCAGGAAGAATACAAATTGAAGAATCAAAAAAAGGCTCATTTTATATGCCTGAAGTAAAAACGCAAAACAAAGTTCCTGCCATGTGTCACACCCTCATCGGGCCCCTCTGGTGGAGACTGGTATTATGGCTTAATACCTTTTCTTGGCTTTCTATATGCTATAGATAGCCCTGCCTGGCCCTCTGTGGGTGGTAGTTGTACCGTCTTCTTGTAATCACTCAAACACACAGTTCACACTTTAAATCAAGGGCTTTATTCCCCGTCCAATGAGGTATTCTTTTTCTTGAAGAACAAAATAATCAAAAGCCACTCTGGCAAATAACAGAAGCAAATATTGAACAAAAAGTGTTTTCCTCAGCTTTAACTTTTTAACAAAAGAAAAACAGTTCTCTTCATGAGCACTTAATCCTTTTCTTTTGCTGATATAAATCAATCAGGATTCACTTTAAACCAAGCAACTTCTGCCAGTTACTGTGTTGCTGTTTAAACCTTCCTTGTACATATATTTTCTTATCTCAGTGAAAACTCTTCCTCTTCAGTTGTCACTAACGAGCATTCCATGGGTTCAGTGTTATCTGGTACATTAGAAATATCATGTGGCATTAAAGGATAACCATTTGTACCTACGTTTTCTGTAGCAGCTGTCCTGCCGAGCTCACTCTGGTTAATCACGTCAGCTATGTGACTGCTTCCTGGCTTTAGGCTAAAACACTGCTGGGTATTACCGTATACTCTGGATAATGGCTTGTAAGAGCACTCCTCCTGTGTAAAGCTATGAGGTAACTGCCCATAAACACTGGTATTAGAGTCAAACAGCTTGTGTCCTGCCTTGAATGGGTTAAAGGCTAATTCCTCTGATACAGCTGTGGGAGTTCTCAGTGCTGACAACGGCACTCGAGAGAAGTCTGAGCATTTAAAGTTGCTAGCAGAATTATAAGGTAAGAGACCTTCCTTTCTCTTGTAACTGCCCGTACAAGGAAAGAAGTTGTTTCCTTTTCCCTTTATCTCTGCTCTAGGCTGGCTTCTTCTATTAATCCTGGACTTAGCCCATTCGGGTGTAAAACAGTCCTGTTCCACTTTGAATGCCTTGCTTCCTGCAACAGGATTCCTCCCTCTTCTCTTCTGGCTTTCACACACCCACTCTGTGTTCAACAGCTGATCTCCACACGTACTCACATAGTCCTGAGACTCATTCAAGCTGTCCTCTGGTATATGTTGCTGACACTCTCTCTCATTTCCTTCCTTCCACCAACTTTGGTCCTGGAGATGAGATTGGCTTATAGTGTTTCTTTCTCTTTCCCTCCATTCCCACGACTGAGGTTGTTGCTTCCACCTCTGTCCGTGCTCACTCTCCCTCACTGCTTGTGAGTGTGCCTTATGTATCTGTCCCCGGGTTCCACCCCTTCTCAGCTGATCCCTATCAGGTAAATCAACCTCCATTCTCATGCTGGCTGGGTGTGTCTTTTTACCCTTTTTCCACGTGTGCTGTGGTTGCTCATAGTAACTATTTGACATGTTTTTGTTTACCTCATCAGGTTCTGCCTGATTTTCTCCGTTAATCTCCATTTCCTCTGGGTCCCCTGGGTTTACCTTGTGACACATGTTCAAAGGCAAACGTCACCATCATAGTAGAGGGGACAGTTACCAATTCCAAAGAACTTTCCAAAAATGCCATCAAGTCCAATTTATCTTGTTGCTCTTTGGGGCCAAATGTAGCACCCACTCCATTCACCGGTGACAAATAATATGCATGAGTGATAGGTTGCAAATAATCAGGGGCCATCTCCAAAATTTTGACCAAATACTTCTTTACCATCTCTACTTTCTTTAATCCGGGCATCTTTTAGCTCTCCCAATTCTTCGACTTGCTGTTCCAACCGCTGAATTTGATTGCTATGGTGGGCAATAGCTTCCTTGTGAATCCCCATGAACTCCATCAGGGAATCAACCTTAGTACCAAATGTGTCCATATTAACATTCAGGGAGGCATCCAGGACCTTAATAGAGTCCCACAGAACATTCAAGGTTATCAGAGCACTAGGGTCTCCACCTTCAGCAGATCCCATGCCCTTCTCTGAGTTCATGGCATACCTCTCTGCACCAACTCCTTGCCAGCTTCCCCAGGAGAGGATCTTGCTAGAAGTAGACCCATTGTAACTCCAAAATCTGCGAGCATCTCCATGCCCATAGGCTGATTACCTCACTCTCCAGCTCAGTTGCTTTCAGGTTGCAGGGAGAGCGCTCAGTCCTCAGGGCTCAAAGAAATCCCATCAGTGTTCTGCTCCAGACCAAAACCGCCGGAGTTGTCTAAGGTTATAGGACCATCCTTATACAGGTGAACTCCAACTTGCTCCAGAGTAAGCTGGCTCTTGTTTCCCAAGTCTGGCCCCGATGGATGAGCTGGATTCTTGCCTTTTCTCTTCGGCATTGCTCAAAGAAATGAAATGAACCACTTCAAAGACAATGTGGAGCACACAATGTTCTGTCTCTGTAATTTGCCATTTTGCCTTCCCCAATAATTTATTGGAAACCTAGGACTTTCTCCTCTAGTTCTGACTCTAATATCATTCTGAAGAGCATTCAAATATTGAATATATACAGCAGCACAAATTAAGATCTTATGCCTGACCTTTAAGACCATGCATGGCATCGGCTCATCTAATCTTTATCTTCTGTTAAAAACAATCAGAATGTTAAGAATGCAGGAATCTTGTTTGTCAGCTAATCTTCTGTATTCTTTTGTGTTGTTCTTCAGTTGTGGAACAAATCGCCACAGTCCTTGAGGGAATCCCCTGATGTTCTATCCTTTTAGCGTCAATTAAGAACTGGATATTTCCGTAGGTTTATGATGACTATTTTTAAAGGGTTTTTTTTTTTCAATTCTATTACTGTTTTATGTTGCATTTGAAGATTGTTCATATTCGGGGTCATTCCGTGGCACGAATAGCAGGGATGGACGCCCCGTTGGAATGTCCATCCTCGCTATTCATGCCCCCTTCCGATCCCGACTAACTTCCTCACTTGTTGTACAGGGAAGTTGGAAAGGGGCAGATTGGGAGCAAAGTTAGGGTGGGCAGTGGGCGGTGGGCGGTCGTCGGCCCCGGACTGATAGGGCCGATTCCAATGTCGGCCCTGTACGTCCGGGGCCGGCGGCCTGAACAGGGAACTTATTCCACTCTGAGGTGGAATAAGTTCCTCTAGTCGGCGGAGGATGGCAGGCCTGGGGCTGGAAAGTGGTGGGAGGGGGTAGAGGAGATTCCCCACAGCCCGACCCTGGCCTTGGGAGGCCAGATCAGGGGTCGGGCTGCGGGGAATGCAGTTTGCAGTCTGGCAGCCAGGAATTGCGGCTTTTGAATGAGCTATTCGGGCAAGGCCTATACGTGCAGGCCGACCTAAATCGGGGTCCCGGCCTGCACATACAGGTCTGGACGTGATTCTAATCCCGGCTAACTCTATGCATCTGGTTCCAACCAGGCAAACAGAAGGCCAGGACGCCCAGATCTGAATCGGCCTCATTATGTTTTATGCCTTAGAACACCCATGACTATGGTGAGTAATAAGTTTTATAATGCATAATAAGTAAATAAATAACTTAAGATGTTAAGGCAACATCCAAAGGGTGAGCAGCTTGGAAGGTCTGTGACAAAGTATTCATGTGCCAGAGCATTTTATTTTTCAAACTACACAGACAGGATTGGCTCAATCACTAGGCAAACTAGACAATCACCTAGGGTGACAGTTTCTGGGGGCAGCAAAGAGCAAGGCATTCAAAGCTAAACAATGGATTCTGACAGCCAGGTAGAGCATAAGGCTTAAGGTTTGCCTAGGATGCCAACACCTTGGTCCAATTCTAGAGCCTGCTCTGCACACAGACTAAAGAACTTTACCCTTCATGAAGTTGCATTATAATTCTGCAGTTGCAAATACAAGAAGAAACCCTGACCATACCTTCAAAACATGAAGTGGGCGTTTCTCTGCAGAAGATCCGATGGTTATTTGTTGAAGGAGATTGGGATGTCTTGCAGTCATTTGCTCCATCCAGGAGTAAATCTACAAGATTGACACCAAATTACTGTACAAAGTGGTTCCTTCTTCCAATGTAGGCTCAAAATGTTTGGTTGTACACACATTTTCTTGAAGAAAAGTACTCTGCATGCAGTGAATACTGTGCTATCAAGAATTTTCAAAATAATTACTTAGCAGTAAAATTTATAATCAGCCCTGGGAGAATAAAAGTCCTGTTTGTTGGTGCTTTTGAAATACTATACAATATACAGTAGATACTGTTTCTTTTAAATGGGCAATTTTTAATGCAAGGCTACTATCTAGTAACTTCTGAAAGCCCAGCAGCGAGTGGACAGTAGTTACAAGGACCGACATAGCAAAACCTAACCTAAGTATTCTAGTAAGAACTCACAGTCACCAGCCCTGATAAATGGTGGGGTGCAAAAGCATCTCCAATGTGTTTCTCATCTGTTTGTCCAGGAAGTCCCACAAACCTAAATCCTTAAGATGCGTAGACTCGTGATTAAAAGCTGCACACCCAACATGCATAAACTATGGGCAAAAGTGCACTTATATAATTTATCCACATTTCTGTGAGGACTAGTTTAGGTAGTGAAAATTCCACTCATGCAGCTCCCGCAGTGCAGGGAAACCCAAGGAAGAAGTAGGAGGGGTACACTTGCAGCTACTCCCAAATCTTTTGAGATGCAACCCCCCCCCTACTCTGAGGGCCATTTCCATAATTATTATTTGCGAGTACTTAAATTAAATCTATGCACATTTTGCCTATTAGAGAGGATCCATCCGTTTGTTTGCCCATCCTCCGTTTGTTGGCATGTGTAGGGATTCCTTAGAGCAGGGCAGAGAGCCAAGTAATGACAACCAATGAGGGACCAATGAGTCCCCAGGTCCACCAACAGTGAGCTGGCAGAATGGTGAAGTAAAGCTGGCAGAAATCCCCAGATCCTACGGTACAGAGCGGATCGAGTGACAAAGAAGAGCCAGTGGGAGTCCCCAGGTCTGGCTGGCACCGAGCAAGCAGAGAAGGAAAGAAGAGCTCATGGAAGTCCCCAGGTCCCACCAGTGTGGAATGGACAGAATGATGAAGAAAAGCTGGTGGGAATCCCGAGGTCCCACTGGCATGGAGTGGATAGAGAGGCAAAGAAGAGCTGGCGGAAGTTCCCAGCTTCCACCAGCATAAGGCAGCCAAACATCAGAAAAAGGAAGGGTAGGGGAGAGGGGCACTGCGAAAGGGAGGGGATGGAGTTAGAAGAGGAATAGAGAAGAGAAAATAAAAGAGGAGTGAGAGGCGGGGCATAAGGGAGAGAGTCAGGCTAGAGAAGAGGAATTGAGAAGAGAGAGAAGGGATGAGGGATAAAGCGAAAGGGAAAAAGATGGGGCTAGAGAGAAGGGAAGGAAAGGGAGCAAGTGCAGGCAGCGGGAAGAGTGGAGGGGTAGATGAGTAACTGGGAGAGTACCAGGTGATATGGAAAGTAGGTAGAGTGTGCAAGAAAGGAAATGGGGAGGGAGGGGGAAGGAATGGGAAGCATGCAAGATTAGGTGGTAGGGAAGTTGGGAGACTGGTGAAGGGTACGGAGGTGGAATAGGGCAAGACGGTGGGAGGAAAGGGAAGGGAATGCAGGATGACAGGGAAAGTTCAAGAGAGAGAGACACTTACATGCCCACAGGCCTCCAAAACACACTGACAACTGGCAGTATGCACAGCTCCAAGACACACACATCCATGATACCCCTCATGACACACAAACATACATACACACACTTCATAGATACCCCCTCCTGCCATGACACACACTCATACATATACATACAGTCCCAAGACACACTGCCGCAATTCATAGACAAACATACATAACACGCATGGCCCTGACCCACACACATATAAGAACATAAAATTTGCTATAATGGATCAGTATAAGGGTCCATCAAGCCCAGTATCCTGTTTCCAACAGTGGCCAAGTCAGATCACAAGTACCTCAAGTACTCCCTGAATTTCAACACCCCTATGCGTCTCAACATCACCAAACAATTCAAATAATGAAAAAATAAGAGACCTCATAAGAACATAAGCTATGCCATAGTGGGTCAGATAAAGGTCCATCAAGCCCAGTATCCTGTTTCCAACAGTGGCCAATCTAGGTCATAAGTACCTAGCAGTTTCCCCAAAAGACACAGGTTCCACAATGCTTGTACTGGGTCAAGCATTGATATCTTCGGTCACTTCTTAATAATGGTTTATAGACCTTTCCTCCAGAAACTTGTCCAAACCTTTTTTAAACCCAGCTACACTAACAGCTTATACTACATTCTCCAGTAACAAATTCCAGAGTTTGATTACACGTTGAGTGAAAAAATATTTTCTCTTATTAGTCTTAAATAGGTTACCCTGTAGCTTCATTGAATGTCCCCTAGTCTTTCTATATTCTAATGACGAAAACAATCAATCTACATTTACCCGTTCCACTCCGTTCATTAATTTATAGACTTCTATCATATTTCCCCTCAGCCATCTCTTTTCCAGGTTGAAGAGCCCTAACCTTTTTATCCTCTCTTCATAGGGGTATCCTCACATCTCCTTTATCATTTTGATGGCTCTTCTCAGACCAAGGTTTTTTTTATCCCTCCAATGTCTTTCATCAGTCCCAAAAAGGACTAAGTATTTTCAAAATTTTAAATGTATATAAAAATTTGAGAACCACTTAGCTTATAAAAATGGTATCCCAGAAGGAGGCATAGGGCTTCAAACTGTGAGACTACACATCGACTCGAGTTCACCAGTTAGCTGAAAAACGGCTGCCTTAGGACAAGCTGCACAGCGAGAATGGAGAGTAATCAGGTAAATAAAATAACCATTAAAAGCCAAAGCAGCCATTTAAATAGGAAACTGCAGTGCATAAGCAAACGAATGACATTGAAAAGATGCCATCATAGCACCACTATCCATTCCAGTTCTTCATTAAGACCATTATGATGTAATGATTTGAAAGAAAAGATCCATGGTTGCTCAAAGCACGTGAGGTGTCCCTCATTATTGCCCTGTTGTTGATTAGAAACACAATCAATGATGAACCACTTTAAATCCTGCCATTCATGCAAATGGTCCAAGCAATGTTGGGCCATAGGAGTTGTCACGGTCCGAATAACAATCTGAATTTATGTTCACTCAGCCTCATCGTCACTATAAGACATGTCCTGCCCACGTAGATTTTGTTGCAAGGGCAGATGATCACATAAATGGCCCAGGACAAGTGACAGTCTGTAAAAATGTTTTAAACTGTGCCAACGCCCTGTTCTGGTGTCCACTCAGACATCCAAAGTAAGTGAATTGGCACACATAGCACACTGTCCCCAAGGCACATGTCTACCCTGCCCACTAGTCAAACGAGAGTATAGACTAAAGATTGAATGAACTACAAAGTCCTGCATGTTTTTGCCCCTAGTGAATGCTATGAAAGGCTCTTCCTGGAATATTGAGTGCAGAACCAAAACCTGCCAGTGGGTGTAGATACTGCAGGCTAAGGCCTGCACCCCTCTATATATCGAATGGACAGACCTGTTTCTCCATAGCTGGGGATTGATGTTTCTGAAGAACTGGAATGGATAGCGGTGCTATAATATCATCTTCTCAACATCGTTAGTTTGCTTACGCACTGCAGTAAATGCCTATTTATATGGCTGCTTTGGCTTTTAGTAATTATTCAACTGTTTAAATGGCGAGTTTTCTCCTAGCTGAGCTCTTTTATTTTTTCACTATGGGGGCATTCCGAACGGCGAATAGCACATGTGTATATGCAGGCTGGATGTGTAAGCAATGATCAGCTCTCCAAACATATTCCGTACCCAGCGCTTTCTGCGTGTATGCACCGTTTTTGGGGGGGCGTGCTGTACGGGGGCAGGAGGGGGGTGGAGCAAGGGAGTGGTCAAGTTCTGGGACGTACCCAACGTATCCCGGAATGGCTTGTTTACGTTCCCCGGAACCCCAACGGACGCACAGCTTATTCCTATCCGACAGCGGAATAAGGGCTAGGCACAGCGGCGTATGTGTGAGGAACCTCCCTGCCCCTCATGGCAATGGTCAGCTGTAGTTCCTGTGGACACGATCCAGCCTATGCTGTCTACCAGCTGTGAGTGGACACTGGAGCGCAGGGGCCGCAGGATGCAGGGGCGGCTCAAGGCAATCTGCTGCCTGAGGCGAGGGATGAGATGGCGCCCCCCCGTGGCCCCCCCATTCCCTCCCCCGCATGCCCCCGCGGGTGGGGATCTTTCTCAAAACTCCAGTCAGGGACTGAACCAAATCAAAAAGTCAATTAGATAATGTAGGGCAAATGCAAGGTGTTCACACATCATGGAACTAAAAGAAAGAGCGAGAACCACAGCAGTTTATATCTCCAAATTATAATTCATTTGTATTTTGTTATAAACTGCATTATGGTGCTTGCTTTTTCTTTTTGAACATACATTTTGAATTCACAGAACCCCCTCCTCAACAATGGGTGCAGAGCAGAGGTAGGACATTCACCCACAGAACTCAATATAGATATATATATATTTATTTAAAAAAAAGCTGATTCTGGTCATCTCACCAACAACAAACATTCTCCAGTACCAGGCATATTGGGAACTAATATAAAACCCTACTAAAGTCACTAAGATATGCAAGGCAAAATCTACCATACCATGCCAGCATACACTTCCAAAACTCATACAATAAGGGGCCTACCAAGAAAAAAGTAGCAATATAAACACTGCAATTGGCTCCAAAACATCCATACACCTATTTGAAAAGCTGAACAAGTCAAATTGCTAAAGTACAGATCCCTACATACAAATTCCATGTTAACAGAACACCTGGCCTTGGTCACACACTCAGAACATAGACACTCACCAAGTACAGAATAAGTGACCACAAGTTAAAGCAAAAATAAAATATGTAGACAAAAATTAAAATGAAACCCCAAGAAGCCAGACTCCGCATGCGATGCCACACCAGATAAGAGATGCAGTTCCCCATACTGTGTGAAATATAGATAGCACAAAGTCCAATCACTAAACTGAAAATAAATTTTTTTTTCTATCTTTGTTGTCTGATGATTTTTGATCATGCTGGTCACGATCTGAGGTTTCCGCTTTCTTCTCTCTTCTCTTAGCTCTTTTTCTATGGTCTAGTCCATCTGTCATTTCTTGTCTCTCTTTTTGCTTTCTTCATTTTCTTCCATCAGCCTTTTTTCAGTCCCAGTAACTCTCCCTAGTATCAGCCCCCTTTACAGCCTCCCCTCCCAGTACCAACCCCCTGGCCTTTCCAGTACCACCACTGGTGTCTATTCTCTTCCAGTCCCCCTCCTTCCCCATCGTCCAGCCCCTTCTAGTTAAAATACCATCCCAGGTATCAGCGAACTTCCAGTCCCACGTCAGCTCCCTTCCAGCTCCCACTCTCCCCTGTCCATCCGCCTTCCAGTGCCATCCCCAGGTGTCAGCTCCCTTCCAGCTCCCCCCCCCCATGTCTGCTCTGCTCCTTTCCAGCTCCCCCCCATGTCTGCTCCCCTCCAGGCCCCCCATGTCTGCTCCCTTCCAGCTCCCCCCCCCGGTCTGCTCCCCTCCAGGCCCCCCATGTCTGCTCCCTTCCAGGCCCCCTTGTCTGCTCCCTTCCAGTCCCCCACATGTCTGCTTCCTTCCAGGCCCCCCCTTGTCTGCTCCCCTCCAGCTCCCCCCCCTGTCTGCTCCCCTCCAGGCCCCCCCTGTCTTCTCCCCTCTAGCTCCCCCCTGTCTGCTCCCCTCCAGCTCCCCCGTCTGCTTCCCTCCAGCTCCCCCCCTTGTCTGCTCCCCTCCAGGCCCCCCTTGTCTGCTCCCTTCCAGGCCCCCCCATGTCTGCTCCCTTCCACGCACCCCCATGTCTGCTCCCTTCCAGATCCTCCCCATGTGTCTGCTCCTCTCCAGGCCCCCCCCCCATGTGTCTGCTCCCTTCCAGGCCCCCCTTGTGTCTGCTCCCTTCCAGGCCCCACCCCTGGCTGCCCCCGTCCCTGCCCCACCCCGTGTGTCAGCTCCCTTCGCGCCCCCCCCTTGTGTCTGCCCCCCACCCGCCCCCCCCCTTGTCTGCTCCCTTCCCTCCTCACCTCACTGATTCATCCTTTAAAATGAAAGCAGCTGTGAGAACATTTCTCCATTCCCGCGGCTCTGCTTTCAAACTGCTGGATCACTGCCTTCAATCTTCCTGGAGCCGGCGGAGTGGGGAGGGGGCCTGAGATCATCGCTTCCGGTGGCCTTCCGCTTCCGTTGCTGAAGCAGCCAGCAGCAACGGAAGCGAAAGGGCGGCGGAAGATGACCTCGGACCCCCCCCACCCCGCCGGTTCCAGGAAGATAGAAGGCAGGCAGGCAGCGACCCAGCAGTTTGAAAGCAGAGCCACGGGAACAGAGAAATGTTCCCACAGCTGCTTTCATTTGATTTTAAATTATTAATCTTGTTTGACGACGGTTCTATCATAGGCAGTTTCTAGGGAGCGGAAAATAGTGCCGCCCCCTAGAAACTGCTGCCTGAGGCCACCGCCTCAGTTCGCCTAATGACAGAACCGCCCCTGCAGGGTGACACCCGATTCTGCGCTGCACGCTGGATGGGTTGCTGCCATGGCTATGGGACACCACGATGCACTTGCACCACTGGTTGCATAGTTGTGTGAGGACAGGCGGGTTTGGCTGCCTACACCTGTATGGAACATGGTGTTTGCCAGCCAATCTTTCTCCCCGATTCTGCCATTGCAGGTGCATCTAGACCCCAGGGTTTTGGAATTGAGTCCAACTCAGCCCTGTCTTTGCCTTGGCCGTGCCCACATCCCAGGCGTACATTCTATGGAATCTGCCTGCACTGCAATTAGTTGGTGATGTTGAGATGCATGAGGTGTTGCAATTCAGGTAGTACCTTTAGTACTTTGATTCTGTTTAAATATATAATTGGTGTTCTCACTTTTGTTTTTTTCTATTCTTGGTTTGTGAGCACTTTTTTAGGAGTTTTGTTATAATGGTCACAATTACATGGCAAGATCCCAAACGGTAGGGAGGTTCCATGGTGCCTGTCCTAGGGCTAAGCATTGGATTTCTGCAGTCCACTTTAATAATGGCTTATGGACTTTTCCTCCAGGAATATGTCCAAACGTTTTTTAAGCCCAGTTACACTAACAGCTTTTACAACATCTTCCAGCAGACCCCAACATACACCCCCATTACAGACACTGTGACATGGTGGATTCCTCCAGCCCTTTAGAAAGAGCCAAAAAGCAGGAATCAGAAGCAGTGCTGGATGGTAAACAAAAGCACATGGCTAGTAGTTACCAGGGAAACCAGACACAGGGGAAAGAAACACGCCCTTGCTGCCAGTTATCTCAGGAGTCACGAGCTGAATCAGAGCACCTGCTAGGAGGAGGAGTCAGGCACTGCCCTAGAGCTCAGACACATAAAGAGGCCTCAGTAGAGAGAAAGGAAGCTCGAGTAGGGTCTCGATTAGAAGCTCGTCTGGAAGCTGGAAAAGGGTCTCGAGTAGGAGCCACACGGGAAGCTCCAACACAAGCTCAGCTGGGAGGTCAATTAGCAGACCAGCTAACAGACCAAGAGGAGGTCCAGGGAGGAGTCCGAGTTCCAGGCCTAGGCAGAGCTACCGGTAGAGTTCCAGCCCAGAACCGTGGGAGAGAGACCGTGGCAAGCCTAGAGGAACACTCAGTAAGGCTTAGAGAAAGCCCAGAGCCAGAGCCAAGCTTAAAGTTTTATTCAAGGGAAGAATACAGCAAAAGCAGGCCAGGCTGGTTGCAGTATTCTGGGAATTACAAGGAGAGGAAAAAGCCAGGAAGGCAGTTGCAGCCCTCAGCTCACAAATCAGGTTTTGAACCAACAGCTTTTTCCAAAGCCCAGAGAAAGCCGTTTGCAGGCAGAAGAAGAGGTAAGCCCAGAGACTGGGTTTCAATTAAGGCTGTTGATAATCAGTGTGATTTTACTTACCCAAAGGGTTGGGACTGTGGTTTTAATACCTGTAATGAGGATGATTGTTTACAGCAATACATGTGCCAAGAGTATGATATAAAGCCTATGCCAGAGAGAAAGGGCGTGGCCCCAGAAACAACGCTGCAAACATTTCGGCCTGTCTTCCATGAGGAGTTAATAGAAACAGAGCCAGGGCTGGGCAACATATCTGAAGAATTGATGGACTGTACGATTACAATATCGAATGAGATATTTTCCCTGCGTTGAGTTTTAGCAGTGCAGAGAACTGCAGTTCAAAGCTGTGGGAAACAGAACTGTTTGTTTTAATTGCTGGGAAGCAAATGTTTATTACTGCTGAAGTTAAGCTATTTCTGTTGGAAACTTTTCATTTTGTCCTTGGCCAGAAGTATATGGTTTGTGTTACCTTTGTTCCATGCTGAAATCCGCCCGGAGGGGAAATAAATCCTGTTTGCTTAAAACCACTTTGAGTTCACACTACTCTTCATTGGACACTGAAAGAGACTACATTTCCCAAAAGGCTTTGCCTCAGGAAAAGGTCAGACAGCTGTTCAAAGAAGGATAACAGGTCGCTTAAGCCCTACACGCTTCGGCTGGGGGCACAAAGGCGGTTACAACACATATACACAGAACTAAAAAAATACTGCCAAAAATCACACACACAAACACACATAAAACACACAGACACACACACATATCCCCCCACCCTCTGACATCCCATCTTCACATCCCCATAGATAAGCAGTTGAATTCTGCCTGTAGAGATACAGAGATCATACTACTGATGCGCACACACACACACACCCCTCACATACACCATCAGTCACTACCCACACTATATTTACTCCCTCCATTCATATATCTCTTGCTAGCCTGCTAAGCTATATTTTACTATGGCTGTTTCATCAAATCCCCCACGCAGATATACGAAGTCTGTAAGTGAAGAAAAGGGGCAATGTGCCAATGTGTCACATTGTAAGTGTGGCTTTTTCAGCTTGTTTGGTTTTCTTGTACAGCTTCTGAAGATTCTTTCCAGACTGAAATGCTTATCAGAATTTGATGAGTTACGTACTGTGCAGTAAGTACCTCTTCTTCTGCCACAGCGGGCCTACAAGCATGCCATGGGATGTACAGGCACAAAATATTTTATTTGTTTTCATTTTTTCCCAAAATGTTTGTGATATTCAGGTATTTTTTGGTTCATTTGACACATTCATTTTAATAGGACATTTTTAGTGTGTGCTAAACTGATTTAATGTGCACTAAGGGCAGGGCCAGTATAAGGGTTGGGAGCACTCTAGGTAGGCCCTCCCATCCTGCTGTTCCCCACCCCTATTGCCACTGCTCCTAACCTAAGACTAGGGGACATGCAATGAAGCTACAGGGTAAACTATTTAAGACTAATAAAAGAAAATATTTTTTCACTCAACGTGTAATCAAACTCTGGAATTTGTTACCGGAGGATGTAGTAAAGGCTGTTAGTGTAGCTGGGTTTAAAAAAGGTTTGGACAAGTTTCTGGAGGAAAGGTCCATAAACCATTATTAAGAAGGGACCCAGGATATCAATGCTTGACCCAATACAAGCATTGTGGAACCTGTGTCTTTTGGGGAAACTGCTAGGTACGTATGACCTAGATTGGCAACTGTTGGAAACAGGATACTGGGCTTGATGGACCTTGGTCTGACCCAGTATGGCATATCTTATGTTCTTATGTTCCCTCTCTGGAACCGGCGGCAGCAGCAATGGCAAGGGAACAGTGACACAGTGCTTACCTAAGGCTCCGGTGCTGCATCGCTGTTCCTGCCTGCTATTGTGGGCCACTTCTGCCCTCCCCAACTCAGACTTTCAGTTTATGCAAAGTCTGCATTGGAGGGGGTGAGAGTGGAAGAGGATAGCAGGCAGGAACAGCGATGAAGTGCCAGAGCCTTACGTAAGTGCTGCAACACAGTTCTCTTGCCATTGCCACTTCTACTGGTCCTAGAGAGGGACAACAGTGGTGGCAATGAGCGCCCCCAGAAAGCCGGCACTCTAGGCAGCTGCCTAGTCCACCTAATGGTAGCACAGCCCTGGCTAAGGGGCATGTTTACTAAGGGCCAGCAAGTTTTGGCACATACAATACTGTAAAGTAATTACTAACCATTGGTAAGTGCAAAGGCCATGCGTTAACTGTTGGAGGCATGGTCAACATGTCCCCTACAGTTACTGCACTGAAAAGCTCCTTACCGCACAATCACTTCATTCGCAGTTAATATGGGTGCACGTAACACCTCCTCTTGAGAAGGCATTAAGCGAAGGCATGTTATCTGCAAAACTGACCGTGTGTGGTAAGTACTGCACACTGACCACAATGCACAGCCCATACTCATTCTTCACCTATATCCTGCCCAGGCTCTGCCCCAACATATGCTAAGCAGTTATCATGGGATTTTTACCCTGCTGGCTGTTTTTGACAGGCAGTAACTGTAAGTGTGGGCCATTAGCACATGCTTAAATGTGCGTTAACCATTAACAAACTTAAGTAAACATGTCCCTAATTGATTTAGTGCACATTAATCAGTTAGCTTGTGTTAAATTCATTTACACACACTATATTTTTTAAGGTACTTTAACAAGCCAAATGCACACTAATAAATACGGACGCCTAGTGTCCCATTAGTCCACATCTTCCTGCAAAAGTAGTTAGGAAATGCTGGAGACAGTGCCAGATTAAGGCAGACCCTAAACTGATCTACAATTTAGAGCCTCAGAATATGATAATTGACACCCAGTTTTGTACTCCTCTGTTTGTATGACTGGAATCTCTGAGCTATACTGGACTCCTAAAAGTTACACTTTAACTATATTTTATTTATTTATTTATTTAACAGTATTTCTAAACCGCCTTATCTTATTAATCAAGGTGGTATCACAGCAAACAATCGGGTAAAGTGAGAGTGTTAAACATGCAGTGAGGGAGAAATTTAGTTGAGTGTGTGTTGTATTGTGTGCTAGATTGGTTTGAGCTATGTACAATGTGTGTTGTGTTGTGTGCTAGAGTGGTTTGAGCTATGTACAAGATGGGCTATATACAGTGATGCAAAAAACATGTTGTCTTTGAATGCTTCTTTTTAATAGATCTGAATAAGCAGGTGCTTGCTGTTGTAATTAGTGGTTGGAACAGAATTTGCTAGTTACAGCATAATGTGTTCTCTGTTTTCTATCTCTCAACCAGTTTCCAGTCCACAATAAGACATTGCCTCTTATGTCATGACTTTTTAATTTCCTCAGGAGTCTCTGATGAGAGACTTTGTCAAATGCTGTCTGAAAGTCTAAATACACTATTACCTTTAGCCAGATGTTTGTTCGTGTTTTCAAAGAAATGGAGCAGATTGGTGAGGCAAAACTTCCTTTGGCTGAATCCATGCCTGTCCATGTGTTCAATAATTTTGTTCTTTATAATGGTTTCTACTATTTTACCTGGCACTAACATTCGACTCACTGGTCTGTAGTTTCTCAGATCACCCCTGAAGCTCTTTTTAAAAACTGTCATTATGTTGGCCACCCTCCATTCTTCTGGTACCAAGCAATTTTAATGATTGGTTAAAATGATTATAGTAGCACTGCAATTTCATATTTGAATTATTTCAGCACTCTTAGGTGTATACCATCCAGTCCAGGTGATTTGCTGCTCTTTAGTCTGTCAATTTGTTCTACTACATCTTCCAGGTTTACTGAGATTTGATTCGGCTCTTCTGACTCATCACCATTAAATACCCTTTCTGGCATGGGTAGCTTCCTCACATCTTCCTCAGTAAAGACCAAAGCAAAGAATTAATTTAGTCTCTCAGCTCTGGTTTTGTTTTCCCTGAGTGCTCTCTTTATCCCTTTATCATCTAATGTTGCAAATGACTCCTTCTCAGCTTAATGCTTTGAATGTATCTGAAAAAGCTGTTGTGAGTTGTTGATTCTGTGGTAAGCTTCTTTTCAAATTCTCTTTTTGCCTTCTTTATCAATGCATTGCTTATGCTCTTTCCTGCTTTCCACATATGGTTTGTTCTTCCATGTTATGAAAGATGTTCTTTTGGCTCAAATAGCTTCTTTCACCTCACCTTTTTACCATGTTGGCCGTCATTTGGCCTTCCTTCTGCCTTTCTTAATATATGGGATACATCTGGTCTGGGCTTACAAAACTGTATTGTTAGACAACATCCATGCCTGATGTTAACTCTTGATCCTAGCAGTTGCTCCTTTTAGATTTTTCAAACCATTTTCCTCATTTTATCGTAGTCTCCATTTTGAAAATTAAACGCTGACACAGTAGATTTCCTTTGCATACCTACTGCAGTTATTACATCAGATTTGATCATATTATGATCACTAGTGTCAAGTGGTCCCAACACAGTTCACTCAAATCAAATTCTGTGTTCCATAACTGTCTAAAATAGTTCCTTCTCTAGTCGGTTCCTGAATCTGCTGCTCCATGAAGCAGTCATTTATCTTCCTAGCTTGTCCTGATGTGATGTTTATCCAATCAATATTGGGATAATTGAAATCACACATGGTTATTGTGCTGCCAATTTTCTTAGCTCCCTAATTTCTGATAATATTTCATCATCTGTCTGCACATTCTGTCCTGGCAGATGGTAGTAAACCCTTTTCACTATTTTCACCTTCACACGTGATTTTCTATCCATAAAGATTCAGTGGCACATTTTGATTCCTGTGGAACTTTTACTTTAATTGACTCGATGCTCTCTTTAACACACAATGCCATCCCTCTACCAATTTGATCCATCCTATCATTGCGATATAATTTGTACCCTGGTATCAGTTCCCATTGGTTATCCTCCTTCCACCAGGTCTCTGCGATAATAATTATATCTACAGTACTTCTTTATTCAGTGCTATATATACTACTTCTCTCATATTATATTTTAGGCTTCTAGCATTTAAATTTTATTTATTTATTTATTTCACATTCTTATATTCAGCCTTCTCTGACAATCAAGGTGGTTTACAATCAACAGAACAAATTACATCAAACATATTAACTATGTACAATAACAGAGTTAACTGTAAACTATTTTCATTGTATGGTCTAACAGTACTAGGGGAAGTAATGATGATTTCACTAGGCTTATATACCGCTTTTCTACAATCAAAGCAGTGTACATTCAGGTACTGTATATAGAGACATTTCAAGATATGTTTGTTTGAATTTACAACCTTCAGAGCAATTGCCAGGGATAATTTGCAATCTTTCCAACTCTCTCTGCTCTTTATTTTAAGCTCCTGGGCTGCTTTATCCTTTATTGAAGCTTCTCTTTTGGGATGCCCTAATTTCCCTGTTTTTATGAGTACATGCCGAAGTGCACATTCATGTACATAAGTCCTTAAAAATAAGTGATTTACATGCATAAATGGCGACTCCTTTTAAAATTACCCCCTAAAATTCAACCCCTGTACAGTGAGATTATAAATTTGACATAGTAAAACTGGTCATAAATTATTCCCCAGATGTTTTATTGGTATTTCTTTGTAATGAGTATGTATTAAGGAGGTAAAGGATTAAACCACCTTGACTTTAGAAGTACACCAGACCAGAGGGACATCCTAGGCTGAAAAAGGAATGTAAATAAATCTAGTACTCTGTACCCTTAAGACATAAGGAAATCCTTTTTTTAAATAATGGTAATGAAGAAATAATGCACAGAAATTTAGTATAGCACCAGTACCTGCCTATGATTTGATTTTGACCCCAGCATAATTTTTGGCTGTACTTTAGAAAGTAACATGGAACAGTGAATGATGATCATTATTCTATACAGTATTTAGACGGTTGTAATGGAACTTACTTCCTCCAGAGGATGATATTGTTCATAATAAGATGCAGAGGAGCGAGGGGCAGCTGTATCATTGTGGGTCTGTTTCTCAATGAGTGCTTGCACGTCTGCAACCAAGATACTGAATGGAAGGAAAGATCAAAGGTGCAAGGTTATATTTACTGAGAGTTTTGATATTTATCTCCAAGAGTTTCTTTACGATGAGCAAAATATTAATCCTACTTGTATGGGATGGAATTCCGGTCAAGCATGGCTTTAACATTTTCAATGTCAGATACATTCACGTAGAAATGAACTTCTTTATTCTTCATAATGTGCTCCGCAGAGTCAGGCTGCCAGAGGACAACCTAGGGGGTTTCAAGAACAACCTTTGTAAGAAAATACACAAATGTTGTATGAGCTCTTAAACTCGTATATGATTTAAGGGCCTTGTGCAGAAAAGCTCAGGGCCTGATATTCCAGAAGAACTGACGGGTCAACAGGATGTATGGATAAGGGTGTTGACTGTGATATTCACTACTATCCACTATCCGAATTGTACTGCTGAATAGCTCCACAGACCCCCATGGCACTATTGGGTTAGTGCAGTCCTTGGATGCAGCAAGTTGCAATCCAGATAAGTGCCGGCTGAATATCGTGTTGACCAGATAAGTAACTGCTCAGCCTGGATATTCAGCGGTAGCTCCTATCCAGATACTGTTGCTGATCATCTCGCCGATATTTAAGCACTGTGGCTGACCACTGTGGCATTTGAATATTGGCCTTTTTGATTCTGAGCCCTCAGTTCCTAAATTTAGGCTCCTAAGTTAGGACCTTAACTTTGTTCCGTATTTTCATTCAAACATAGGAGCCTAAGCGGCATGTTTATTAAAGATTAACACACGGTAATGCCCATTATTGTGCATTAAGTGCTGTGGCCACCAGAGGAATAAAATGGGCTGTGGCAGCAATTAACAAGTGGTAACCTTGAATAAACATGCCCATAAGGTTTCTGCAGAGAATTCATCTAAATTAGGAGCTTTAAAGTTATGCTTCTAAATTTAGTACAATATTGCCTAGTACTGAAAATCAGTGCTAAGCTTCTAACCTTCTACCCCCCCCCCATCTTAAATCTGCCCTTGTTGCCACTCATTTTTTAGGTTCCTAAATTTAAGAGCTTAATGAAAGTTTGAGCATAAATTTAGTGCCAATTTAGGTGACCTTTGGTGCATTTTTTTTATGTTTGTTTTTTAGGTGTGCACGCTAGAACGTAAGAGAACAAATTGTGTCAATTTATAGATATTCATGCATACTAGTGATTTGTGCTCACTTTAAATTTTTATGCGCCCAAATAAACCGAATGTACACTTACACATGTACACCCACAGTGTGCCTATATGAGGTAGGATTTTACGACAGAGAAATATAATGGAACACATAGTATGACTTTCATCAGAAAATCCTTTAGTTGGTTTTAAAGAATTAAATTATTTGGAGTAATTGTGCCATACCTAACCTTCATTTGGGCATACAGTTATTGAAATATCCTGCTGATTTGTTTAACTGAAAGTTTATGTGGATTTTTGTTTGTGTGAAAACATTCGGCGTCCTGCCTTTACTATCTTTAACGTTTTTGAATTTATAAGGACGGAGTGTGTATCTGTGCAGATCAGTGCCTGTGCCTGTTAGTAGTCTGATCAACCATGACAGAAATAGGTTTATTCCTCATCCTACGTGTGTGATGCATTTCCATGATGGTTAAGTGAGTGCTAATTGTAAATTTGTGACTGTAAAGCAAATTTAACTGAGAGCATAGGGTCCCTGCTACTAATAGGGTATGTTTCTGCAGCAAGGTTACACCAAATAAAGTAGTTTTGATGAGTGTGACATGTTGCTACATCACCTCTTTGTGGAATAAGACCATGTTTTTTCCTAATTCTCTAAGGGCTCATTCCAGACAAGCGCACTAGGCTTTGCACATAGATTAGTTCAGTTTTAGCTCGCAAAGACCCGAGCAGACAGCAGTGCACAATGCATTTAGACCTGTTTAAATGGATGGTAATAAAGCAATTAGGTATGCGGTATAGATGCAGAGAAATGCACCGAAGATTAGAAGGCTGACCTCAATACTGAAATTTTAATGCAAGGTCGGAGGAGAGGTTAAGCGGTAGCTCATAGGTCTGTGGTCAGGAATTTCGGTCTGTTTCTCGAGTGTCCAGCACTCAAAACATTTTTCTGGCTTTGCTGAAGGCAGTGGTGAAAACAAATGGCACAGAAGGTACGCTGGAACAATGTTATGAAGCACACGTGCTCGACTGCTATCCGGCACATAAACATCTTTGTTCTATGCAGAATTTCTGTGCAGAATAACATCCGTGTTTACGAACACCGATATTACTCTGAGCAGAACGACTCAAGTGCCAAATTTTTTTTTTTACTGCAACAGATATAGCTGCTGCTAACACAGAGCACTGTAAGTATGCGCCTGGCTTGCTTTCCTTGTTTAGCACAGACGTTTTGCGCACAGCTTATTTGCATGCTGTTTGCTTAGAGCATCGGTGAGCAAAACATCTACATTAACCTTGCGTTAGGAAACCCTGCACCAGAGCTTTAGTACTGGGCTGTAGCATAGGGTTTCTGTATCTGCCTCTAAGTCCCCTAGGAAAGTGCAGACAGTTTTTGGTTGAGAGCGTAAGGAACAAGAGGTTCCTGTACAACCTATTCCCTTTGTAAAATTTTAAGGAACAGAAATGGAAGTACAGGTTTCACCCAGATACTAGTGGAATGGTTTTGCTAGTTTTGTGATTTGTGTGTTATGGAAAGCATCGGGCCAATATTGAGCCACGGCAGTCAGCGGTTATAAAGCAACTGGCTGCCGCAGCTGAAACAGAAATTGGATATTTTATTTTATTTATTTATTTATTTAACAGTTCTTCTATACCGCTCTATTTTAGATCAGAGCGGTTTACATTCAACATCAACCATACAACACAGGAACCCTGAGTTGTATTTACAATAAACAGGAGATCAACTTGGAAGTAACTGGGGGGAACTATGTACATTGTATAACATATCTACAGCTTATTTACACTGGGGGTCCTGATTCCATTTCAGTGGGTATCTTCTGAGCGATCAGTTGATTATCCTTTTTCATGCTGAGTCTGATTGTTTAATTGCAATGAGTGATTGTCTGAGGGGGCATATGTATGATTACTAGTGCTGGATTCATATGTATGATTACTAGTGCTGGATTCAGGGTAGTATGTGGTGAATAGGTGCTGCTTTAGTGCCTTCCTGAAGTCAATTAGGTAAGTGATGTTTCGAATAGAGGTGGGGAGAGCGTTCCATGCTCTGGGTGCGTAAATCGTAAAGGCCCTATTTGTCGTTGCTTTTGTGCAGTTTGTTATTACTTTTGGGACCTCTAGTGTGTTTTGCATCATGGGTCTTCTGTTTCTGTTCTGTGGTACTTTATGTATCATCTTGCTGAGGGCTGTGGGGGTAAGGGTGTTTGCGGCTTTGAAAGTTAAGGTTAGAACTTTGTGGCGGATTCTTGCTTGAACTGGTAGCCAATGTAGGTTCATCAGTACTGGCGTTATGTGCTCTCTCCGTGAAGCCCCTGTTAGTACTCTTGCCGCAGTGTTCATTGCAAGCTGGAGAGGAGCCAGTGTTGCTTGAGGGAGACCGTGTAGAATTACGTTGGCATAGTCGAAATGTGGTAATATTAATGCCTGATAGATCGAACGGTAGTCGCTGAAGTCAAGCAGCGGTCGGAGATGTTTTAGGGTCCTTATTTTCATGTATACTGTTTTTACTGTGTTTCTTATGTGGGTTTTCAGATCCAGTTGTTGATCCAGTGTAACGCCAAGGTAGCGGATTGTGGGTTTGGTTTTCAGCTCTGTGTTGCCGACCTTTAAAGAGAGTGGAGGGGTGAAGTCCTGGTTTCTTGAGATGAAAAGGACATCTGTTTTACTGTAGTTGATTCTCATGTTTTGTGTGCTGAACCATTCTACTGTTGCCTCAAAACATCTTGTTAGAGGGGAGAGGTCTGGATGGTTGGTCCTGAATGGGATGTATAGTAGGATGTCATCTGCGTAGGCTAGACAGTTGACCTTGAATGAACGTGCTAGGGCACATATGGGCTGCATGTAGATGTTAAACATCAATGCAGATAGTGACGAGCCCTGTGGTACACCCTGGTTCTGTAAAAATGGTTCAGAGGTTGTGGAGCCTGACCTTACATGTTGCCATCTATTAGTCAGGTATGACTTGCACCACTTTAGGGCTGTTCCCTGAATTCCTTTCTCGCTGAGGCGTTGTATGAGGATCTCATGGTTCACCGAGTCGAAAGCCGCTGCAATGTCGAGGAATATGAGGGCGAATCCTTGATGCATTTTGTCAGTTCCAGAGACTAGATGGTCAAATAGGTTGGTGAGGAGGGTTTCAACCCCATGTGCTTCTCTGAACCCATGCTGGGAAGGATCCAGTGGGGCTTCAGTATCAATATGCTGTTGGATTTGGCGCTGTACTAACTTTTCGATTACTTTGGCAAGCATAGGGATACTTGAAATTGGTCTGTATGATTCCACTTTCGTTGGGTCCATCTTGTTATTTTTGAGCAGTGGTCTGATTGATGTTTGTTTCAGACTTTGTGGAAACGATCCGGATGTAAGAGATTGGTTTATTAATTCGCTCAGATATTGGCTTAAGTCACATCGTAACTCTTTTATCCATAAAGCAGGGCATGGGTCATTGGGTGCAGTAGTGGGGTTGATTGCAGCGATCGTGTCTTCAACCTCTCTGCGTGATATTTTTTCAAAGTCGGATAGTGGTGATGGTTGGGGCAAGTTGTGCTGAGAGCTGTTTTCCGCGGAGTCCGAGGTTGCACCAGCCTGGGTGACTTCAAGTTGTAGGTAGTTGGTTGCAGATGTAGTAGTCTGGATCATTTTTGACTGTAAGTAGTTGGAGTATGCCTGGGGGTGTGGCATCTGTGACTGGTCTGCAGGAGGTTCTCTTATGAGAGATTTCACTATATTGAAGAGATCGTGTGGCTTGTTTAGTGACCGCTTCAAGATGTCGGAATGGTATTGTTTCCGCTTTTTTGTTAATTCATCGCGGTGTGATTTTAGGTGAGCGATGTAAGTATCTTGTGCTTCAGTAGAGTGAGATCGGCGCCATCTTCTCTCGAGCCTGCGCAGGCACTTGAATGAGTCTCGGAGTTCTCTGGTATACCATGGTGCATGCTCTCGTTTCTTTGTTGTTGTTATTCAATGCTGTTGATATTCAATGCTGAAGTCTACCCAGCATCTGGCACTGAATATCCTGTTAACTGGATAAACCCCTTTGAGTATTGGCCCCTATGGGCCTGATATTAGAAAGGCATTTACACGATTTACAACCCTATAAACTGTGTAAATGCCGCTCAGCGGGGTATTCAACAGTACAAATATCCCCGATCTTCTCCCCTACATGCCTCGATGCTAGCTGCTTAGCATTGGGGTGTGTCGTGGGCGGCCTGGGGCATGTACCACTACCAGGTTAGCTTCTATGGGTAGAATATCGGGCCTATATTTTTATTCTATCTCTCCATTCACAAGGAGAAAGACGGAGGTGAGAAATTAAATAGGTTTCCCTGAAAATAAAAAAACATTAAAGCACGTGTAGGAGGGAGTTTGCAGGTTGCCTAAGTCAGTGGTATCTGAAGGAGGAAATGGAGACAGAGCTGCTATTAAGAGTATGCCCAGAGGAGAAGTTTGAGGAGCATCTAACAGGTGCCCCTACTCTGAAAAAGATCTGGAGATGTTTGAGAACGATCTGGACGAGCAATCAAAGGATCCTGGGTATGAAACAGAGGGATTATACCAGGGATAGGAAATTTCCATTATGCCTTCCGAGAAACTTTTCTAACCCCCCTTGAACATTTGTGACTCAGGGAAAGGATAAATTAAGAGATCACAGACACAGATCTCCATTGGAGTTCTCCAATCAGAGAGACTGTAATCAGGAATTATACTAAAGAAAAATTGTGTTGCGCACATTTTATACAATACAGTTATGATGGAACACCACTTTAGACTCATCCTGATTTTTTGTTTTGGTGACTTTAAGAGTGCACAGTCTATGTCTGAGCCTTGGAGGTAAGTTCCCCCTCTCCTCCACTACAGGGACTAAGGAGAATATTTGGATATAGTAAGGGAAAGGCTTAGTCCTGTTTCTGACTGTGACCCCTGCATTGTCAGGCTTGGCCTGGGACAGAGCTTACATTGGCAAAGGGTCTGAGAAGAAAGGAGACCTCCAGGAGCTTGTGGGACTGCAAATCATTGCGACTTTCTCATATGCACTGAAGAACTGAAACTTCTGATTTTGGTCTATTAGAAGCTTTGGAGAACTGTTTGATTCCCTGCATTTGAGTTTTGCTGTCTTTGAGTCGGTAAATGTGATTCTGTTTTGGATTAACAATTTTCTTAAGGTAATTTTATAAATAGAATTCAAGTTCTAGGCGTTTATCATTTGGAAACTTAGAGGGGTATTTTTGAGAAGATTAGGCATCTTCCTAGGGTCAGTAAAATAGGGGTTTATCTGTGTATTTGCAGTATGAAACATTTTTTAGTGTTTTTTTACATGGATTCCAGATGGATTCCATTTAATGACATAAAACCCAATTATCCAATACCTGATCTTTGCCAAGAGCAAGCAACAGAATCACCCCCTCCTTTTTCCAAGCCCCTCCCCCACTTATATTACCCAATCCAACCTAGCTTCTGCCACCTTTCCACTTCCTTCTCTCCCAGCCCAACCCAGCATCTACCACCTTTCCGCTCCCTCCCTTGCAGTGGAGGAATGAACTTACTTTGCATTAAGAGCCCTCTATGGAATCTGCCTCATCGGAGCGCCTGTTCAAGTGGCCCATCACATGTTTGCTGCCAGGAACATACAGGTCCACCCCAGAGCCTTTGCAATTAACGTGCATTTGTTTGGTGTGTTCATTGCAAATCCTTTGCGGTCTTTAGTAAAACGGACCCTAGGTTTGTTGCTTTGCCTCCTGCTCCTGCTGCCAGGCAAAAGTCTTAAGATAACGGCCTCGCAATTTTGGGTTATTACTGCGAGACCAGCCGGATGGGCAAAAAAGTTTTTTTTTTTAGAAAGCACCAGCAAGAAGCAGCGCAACAGACTAAATTTACAGTAACTCATGCTTGCCAGGTAATGTCATTGGAGCCCTGAAGAAGGGGCCATTTTTGGGGGGGTTCAGTTATAACCAAACCTCCTAAATTCGCCTTTGAGAGAGTGTTTTATCAGGGTTTTTCGGTAATAACCAAAAATCGGGAGCCCTATTTATAAAGCATTGTAAATATGCTAAACATGTTTCACATGTGAAAAATAGCTATTCTAAAATTGTGGAGATGTCTGTGCATGTGAAGGTGCAGATGTTGGCAAGAGCATGGGCCCTGTTACGCAGACCATGTGTAGGCATTGCCAGGGCTGGCTGTTTGGGCAGAGTTGCAAGGTATATCGGCCTTCGACATCCTGTCACATGATTTACTGGACTCCCTCCTCCTTCCTCTCGCTTCCTCTTTGTATGACCACGACCCTTTCCTGTCCATGATTCTGGAGTTTTTATTGTGAAGCGCCCTGCTGACTTGTTTGAAGGGCGCTATATCAAATTTTAATAAACATAAACATATATGTGCCTTATAAAATCCGCACATATACACACATAGTTGCACCTGCCTCGGAGTAAGTATAAGTTTGTGCAAGAGTATTCACGCACTATTGGGGAAAACTGAGAGCCTATTCCGGGTGTGGTTGCACTGTGGACCTGTACAGAGGCATAACGATATCCTCTGTTTGATTCTACATTCCTTTCCAAATAATTCCTGACATTCTATGTGCCTTTCTGCTGCTGTTGCACACTGAGCTGAGGATTTCAATGTACTATCCACAAAGACTAATGTGGAACCCAGTTTTGAGCATCTATATTTGGGATTTTTCCCTATGCGCATCATTTTGCAGTTGTCCACATTAAATGTCATCTGCCAATAAGATGCTAAGGACTTGCACTTAGGGACCCTTTTACCAAAGCCTTGATTCTCAACCCAGTCCCCGGGAAACACCTAGCCAGTCAGGTTTTCAGGATAACCACAATGAATAAGCATGAGACAGATTTCCATGTACTGCCTCTTAAGGTGGCATTAAGTGTAGCCACGCTATCGGCAGTCTGATAGAGTGGCCATTGCCCAGCGAAAAAAAGGATCAGTGGCCATGGCAGCGGCCCACCCTCCTGAAGCACCATTCGGTCCCCTGAGGATCCCCCACCCGACTCAGGTCATCTCCCTCGTATCCTCCATCTACTACATCCCCTGTCCTCCAGGAAATGAACTGATAGATCTCCAGGCCTCCCCCAAATTTCCCCCCCATAAAAGGCTCTCCCCCAATATCCCAGTCAGTCTCGCTCACCCTCCATGAGCCCCACCAGGTCTTACTCCGGCAGTCTAGTGGGCATTAGGGTAGGAGCGGTCCACCCTCTGCTCCTGCCCCAACTGGGGAGACTGAAAATGTTGGATCTGACCCCTAGCGGAGTCTCAACTTACAGTTAAGGTGTGGCACGTGCAAACACTTACTGCACTTTAGTGAAAGGTCCCGTTAATTTTTGTCTTTTGTTTTTATTTCATTGTCTTCATTTTGTTTGTAGTGGATTTCATTTTGTTTTATTTGAAACAAAACAAGCAATATGAATTGGAAAAAAAGAAAAAAAAACAAAAACAAAAACCAATATTCCCCAAAAAACACCATCGCCATCAAAATGCAATAGTTCAAGATACCCAGGGCCTGTCTCCTTCCCTCCTTGGATACATGTTATTCCATCCATGGTACCTTCAAAGTCCAAATGGGGCAGGCATAATTCTTAGTCATTCATCTCCTCCAAGTTGGTATTTCAAAATGCTATCAGCTGGCCCTAATGCCAGATCCATTTTGGCGTATGAGCCATACAGCAAAATGGCTCTGGCCTCAGGATTGGCCTGCATCATTTTTAAATACTCACCCAGCAGGGCCAAAGTGAGCAGGGATCAATCCTGCCCCAATGGGATTAGTCATTATGTGCCCAAAGAGTAGTGGAATTACGCTCATGGGCCTTGGATTTTGTAAATTTACTGACAAAGTGGGGAGAGGTAGCCAGGATAGGTCAGGGCTGGTGGCGGCTTACTATGCAAATGAAATGCAATAAAGCCACATCCTTATTCAACAGTCAGTCTCTCAGTCTCACAGGTCCTCCTGCCATTCCTCATTATCCATTCATATCTCAATAACCTTGGATAATTATGTGCCATCTGCAGATATGAACACTTCACCTGTTGCTCCCTTTTCCAGATCATTTGTGAGTACGTTAAGCAGCATTTGTCCCAGTACAAGCCCCCTGAAGCACATCACTATGCACTGATCCTCTCCTTTGGGAAAACCGACCATTTAGCTCTGCTCTCAGTTTCCTATCTTCTCATCAGTGTCCAATTCACAATAGGACATTGCCTCCTATCCCATGACTTCTTAACTTCCTGAAGAGTCTCTCGTGAAGGACTTTGAAAATCCAGATATACTACATATACCGCTTCACCTTTCTTTATGTGCTTCATCACACTGTCTTTTCACATCTCTGGTTTCCTGTTTCTTGCAGTTTAAGGAATGTGACACGGTCAATTTAAAGTAAATTATGGGAATGCCCGGTACATTTTCAGCAGTTTGCATTCTTTGACAGGAAATTCTCTAACACTTTATAAAAATGGAGCAAAATGGCAAGTACCTGTGAATGGCAGTGATCCCATTTACATGTGGATAACACATTACCTCAAACGTGGTGGTTAAATTCCTGAGGACTTCAACCTGTTCTTCAGACCGTGGGAAAATGGACAAAACCTGATCACTAATGTGAAAGGTAGATATTTAGAAAAGAAAGTAAGTTTCACTGACATTGATAATTTATTTAGGAAGACATCACAGAAAATATTGAAAGACATTTAATACAAAAGCATAAAAAATATCGGAACAAATCATAATAAATAATTAATAGATATGCTTTCTGAAAGTCTTTTTTTACCATCAGTATGTCTCAAAAGTTCTTAGCACTCTCACTCAGCCTAGAATAAACATACAAGTTTTATAAAAAATATAAATGAACTAGATAATGTGCACGAAACATTGTAACATGATTGTGATGCACTTTAATCTAAAATGTTTAGAGAAATGTAAGGCTGGTCACTTTATTGCTGAAGAAGGATTAATGCCTCTTGTATCAACTGCTGGCTAAAGTTTTATTCTGCTGCAAGCCATTGACGTTATTGGGGGAGAAATATCATTTGGAGATAGAGATGAACCGATTGAAAGATTTGTAGTCTGGGGTTCATGGCCCTGAATGTTCATGGCCCTGAAGAGGGAGGAGTGGCTCAGTGGTTGGGACAGGTTACCTCAGGCCAGAAGGCCAGGGGTTCAATTCCTGCATGGGGACAAGCAACTTCAGGCCAGAGGGACTGGGGTCTCTTGTCCCATGGCCACTCCTTGTGGCTTTGGGCAAGCCACTTAACCCTCCATTGCCTCAGGTACACTTAGATTGTGAGCCCTTTGGGGACAAGGGAATAAAAAGTACCTGTTAGTACACATGTAAACCGCACTGATTCTAAATAGCACAGTATAAATAAAAATAGTCTTTGCACTAAACTCCCTGTCAGTCCTGCAGTCTCTTTCAGTGGCTAAGCACAATGGCTGGCAGACTGGGCACAACTTCCAAGAGCTAATGCTGTCCTTTTAGTCTAAGAGAAGATTAGGATTCCCGAAATGGGCCAGTATACACTGGGAGGCCTTTGGCATCTATATTCTACTTCAGGGGCAGTGGAAGACCTTTTTCTTTGGGGGGAGACTAAGCACTGCCCCAAGGTCTGCCCTAACTCAGCCCAAGCTCTGCCCTGCCCTACGATTGTGGCTCTTCCTCTTCTGCCCAAAGGGGATGTGATCCCTACGGGCAGCCTGCTGCCTGGCGCCTGCTGGCCATGATCACGACAAACACCCTCCCTGTTCTGCCCATGGGGTTCTCATCTCCTGCGGGAAGACAGGAAGATTGTTTGCCACAATCATGGCATCTCTTCTTCTTCTGCCCGTGGGGGATGGGACCCCTGTGGGCAGCCTGCTGCCTGCCTTGTCACAATTTTTGGTGGGGCCAGGGCCCAAGTGGACCACCCCTTTCTGACACCTATTCTCTACTCACTCCAATTCCCTCTCTTTCAATGATAGAGTCCAGGCCAGAATTAGTATTCTGAATCAAAGGGTTTACTTAAAGAACATGATAACATAAAAACATAAGATATGCCATACTGGGTCAGACAAAGGACCATCAAGACCAGTATCCTGTTCCCAAACGTGGCCAATCCAGGTCACATGTACCTAGCAGGTTCCCAAAAAGGCTCACAGGTTCCACAATTCCTATCCTGGGGCAAGCAGTGGATTTCCAGGGTCCTCTTTAATAATGGCTTATGGACCTTTCCTCCAGGAACTAGTCAAAAACTTTTTTAAACCCAGCAACACTAACAGTTCTGGTAACGAATTTCAGAGTTTGATTACATGTTGAATGAAAAAATATTTTCTCTTATTAGTCTTAAATGGGTTAAAATGTAGCTTCATTGTGTGTCCCCTAGTCTTTCTACTTTTTGATGGCGTAAACAATTGATCTACATTTACCCGTTCCACTCCATTCATTAATTTATAGATTTCTGTCATCTCCTCTCTTTTCCAGGTTGAAGAGCCCTAAACTTTTAAACCTTTCCTTATAGGGGTATCCAGGGCCGGATTTAGCTAGAGTGAGGCCCTACGTCAAGAAAAATTGTGGGCCCCCCCGTGTCCCCGTGCAGTCCTGGGCCCCCCCGTGCAGTCCTGGGCCCCCCGTGTCTCCCCCGTGCCCCCATGCAGTCCTGGGCCCACCCCCCGTGCAGTCCTGGCCCCCCCGTGCCCCCGTGCAGTCCTGGGCCCCCCGTGCAGTCCTGGCCCCCCCGTGCAGCATCGCGGCTGTCTGAGGGGCTTCAGAGGGAGCCGGGGAAGCCCGCGCGAGGCCCCGGCTCCCTCTGTACAGCCGCCAGCGTGAAGAGCCTTTTCCTTCACGCTGGCGGCTGTTTCTGTGAAGCCACAAATGCTGGGAAAGGTTAAAGGTTGCAGGTTGCAGTAACGCTCCAAATCTGTCAACTCTCGGGTCACGTGGGGTCGAACAGTTTTAGATTGAACCCAGTGCGCTACTTGCATATATTGAAAGAGGTGACCATCAGGAAGGTCAAAATCCTCCTGCAGTATACGAAATGGTTGTAATTTACCTTCATCGAACAGCTGCCCGACCCGGCTAAGGCCCCTGTGGCCCCACAACCAGAAAACCGGATCAACCATCCCCGGGGGAATGAGACATTATCCACTATGGGTGCCAAAGGGGTCAGGTCCGTTCCCCGGGGCCGAAAGAATTGGTCCCAGCAGCGGAGGGTATGTAGGATATAGGGATTACTAAGACGTACACCACACCGTAGTTTTGGACCAAGCCACAGCCGATCCCCCAATCCCGCTCCCCCCGCTAAACTCATTTCCATCTGCACCCACCGCTTGGAGCTATCAGCAATCATCCATTCCACCCCTGCGCGGCTTTGTGACGCTGCGTAATACCAGTGCAAATTGGGCGCACCCATACCCCCAAAACGCGTACGGGTATAGAGAGCACAGCGGGCCAACCACGGGCGACGGTACCGCCAGATAAACTTCATTAACAAAGTCTGCCAGGTGGCCAGGATGCCCCACGCTAACGATATGGGGAGAACCTGGAAGAGATACAAGAAGCGGGGGACGACCACCAACTTAACTACCGCAATACGTCCAAACCAGGAAAGTATCAGCCTATTCCAGGTGTCTAAGTCCCGCCGAATCTGACGGAGTAGAGGATCATAGTTAGCCTTGAAAAGAGCCGCCTGCTCCACGGTCAGCTGCACCCCTAAATAGCGTAAGGCACCCGACACCCAGCGAAAGGGATAGGCCACTTGGAGTTCCGCGCAGACCGCCCCGGGAACCCCGACATTTAAAACTTCAGATTTAGTGTAATTGATTTTGAAGCCCGACACCCGGGAGAAAGCTTCAAAGAGTTGCATCGTGACAGGGAGGGACGCAGTGGGGTTTACCAGGGATAATATAATATCATCCGCAAAGAGTGCAATACGATAGTCCACAGGGCCAATACGAACACCTTGCAAGCCCCCCACAGCTTCCGGGATTCCTCGAAAACGCACATTATTGCGACGGGAGCGGTTTTCAATGTCATCAATTTTGTAGGTCAGCTCCATCGCTTGCGCATGTTGTCTATCAAGCGCACATTGTAAGTCCACTAGGGCACCATCATGGCTGTCAACTTTTGTCTCAACTTCTTCTACTCGTGCCCCCAGTTCCTTTATATCGTTCCGAAGTTCTGTAATGTTGTTCATCAGTTCTTCGCGCAGGGAGCGGAATTCGGTGGTCAGGTCCTCAAAACCCCTGCGAAGCTCTCGTTGAAGCGGGGCGTTCGAGAGCTGCTTGGGAGGGTCCAGGTCATCTTCACTCACAGTCTCGTCACCAGAGCCCGTCGAGGGAGGTCTGGCAGTTGGACTAGTCGAGACACCAGTCTTAATCTGCAGCCGTTGGGATGAGCGCATCCCCTCCCGGGCCTCAGGGCTTTTTGCCTTAGTAGCCATGTGGAGGGTAAAAACCCCAGCAGACCAAAGCGAGGCAGTAAGTTATGACAAGAAAGTTGGCAGGTGCTTTAGGCCAGGTAGTCACGGGAGAGAAAAAATTAGGATGTTTAGCCAAAAAAAAGGGAAAGAAAAATATGATTAGAGCCAAGCGATCCCGCTCGTGGCCAGCAGAGGGAGCTCCAGGTTCATATAAGGCAGCAAAGTCCACACAGTGTTGGGAGAGACGCAGCACAATGTTAGCAATGATACAGATGCCAGGCAGGCAGCGATGAGGAGAGATAGCAGCCTCTATAAGTGCCCTGAGAACGAGGAGGCACTCAATGAGAGTCTTCCAGATCAAATCCCAGGTCTATGCTGAGGAGAGAGGAGCCAGGCAGAGCCGTGGAGACCTAAACCGTAGCAGCTGATAAAGGTTATATCATAGAAACAAGACAACAGAAAAAGACCACATGGCCTATCTAGTCTGCCCTTCTATATTGACTACAATAATCCTCTTTTTACCTTTAGAGATCCTCTGTGTTTGTTTCATGTTATTTTGAATTCAGATACTGTCCTCATGTCCACCACCTCCATGGGAGACTATGCCCCGCATCTACCACGCTTTCCATAAAGAAATATTTCCGCATATTACTCCTCAGTCTATCCCATTTCACTCTCATCCTATGTCCCCTCATAGCAGAGCTTGCCTTCAACTGAAAGAGACCCTCCTTGTTTATGCCACAGAGGTATTTAAATGTCTCTATCATATTGCCCCCATCCTGCCTTTCCTCTAAAATATACATATTAAGATCTTTAAGTCTGCTCTCAAATGCTTCATAATGAAGACCACTAACCATTTTAATAGTCACACTCTGCACAGACTCCAACGTGCTTATATCCTTTTGAAGGTGCGATCTCCAGAACTGCACACAATACTTCAAATGAGGTCACACCAGAGATTTATACAGAGGCATATCACCTCCTTTTTTTTTTGTTGGCCATACATCCCAAGCATTCTTCTAGCTTTCACAGCCACCTTTTCTACCTGTTTAGCTACTTTAAGATTGTCAGACACAATTAGGCTCAGTCCTATACCGCTCCTTTGGAATTTTGCAGCCAAAATGCATGGCCCTGCATTGTTTAGCATTAAATTTCAGCTGCCAAATTCTAGACCATTCTACAAGCTTAGCTAGATCCCTCCTCATGTTATTTACTCCTTCCTGGGTGTCTACTCTATTGCAGATTTTGGTATCATCCTCAAACAAGCAAACCTTACAAGACAGCCCTTCAGCAATATCACTAACAAGGATGTTAAAAAAGAATCTGACCAAGGACAGATCCTGTGGCATACCACTGATAAAGCATAGTTACTCACCTGCAACATGTGTTCTCCGGGAACAGCAGGACTCAGTTCTCACAAATGGATGATGTCGGCGCCCACGCAGTAGCTTCTCCCTAGCTTTCAAAGAAAGCCTTTGGGAGATGCACCATGCATACATGGTCCCCTTCCCGCCCAAAGGTGCCATCTTGCCTCAGTATGATGACATAGTTCAAAGGCTAAAATGACACAAAAAACAAGGGAGGGAGGTTGCAGACGATTGGCTAGGAAGCGCCCATGTGATCCAGGCCTTGCTGAGCACGTTGGAACACAGGAGGAACCATGCGTTCCAAGACCACGCGGTTATGGCCACCGCGATGTCCAGCCCCTTCACGAGCACCCGCGGTGCTTCGCAGCGTCGCTGCACAGGCTCTCTCACCTTTTGCCGCTCAAGCAATGCCCTGGTGCAAGGAGAACAAATCCGTCGGTTCAGCAGCAGCAGTACTGAAGCACTTCGTACCCCCTCCTCTCAGATTCACAGCCGCGAAGCTCACTCACTGCGGTCAGGTCACTCTCCTCCCAGAGATGGCAGGCAGCAAGGGGTACACTTCGGGTTGCAGCGGGCAGCTCGCTCTGCATAAGAGACCCCAAATGTGGAAGAGGAACCAGAGGAGGCTCGGCAGGCAGGAGTTTGGCAGCGCGGCCGGCCTGGGCAGATGCCGGTACCGCGGTTCCGTTCGCGTTGCAGGTCTCCGCGGCTCACTAGAAGACGCGATTGAGAGCACCCGGTCCCAAGCTACACGGAGCAGGTAAATTTTGGGGAAAATGCTGACTAAATGCCTATGTTAGCTGAAGAAAGGGGGATAGCCAGGACGGAGGAGAACTAGGTTGCAGCCATTCCACAACGGGCTCACCTGCTATATCCTTTTTAAGATATGGTGACCAGAATTGCACATAATATTCAAGGTGCGGTCGCACCATGGAATGATACAGAGGCATTATAATATCCCTTATTTTATTCTCCATTCCTTTCCTTACGATTCCCAGCATTCTATTTGCTTTCTTGGCCGCTGCTGCACACTGGACGGAGGATTTCAACGTATTATCCACGATGACGCCTATATCTTTTTTCCTGGGTGGTGATTCCTAATGTGTAACCTTGTATCGTGTAACCATAATTTGGGTTCTCCTTTCCTTGGTGCATAACTTGCACTTGTCCACATTAAATTGCAACTGTCATTTGGACGTCCAGTCTTCCAATTTATCAAGGTCCTTTTGCTATTTTTCACAAACCTCTTGCATTTTAACAACTTTGAATAATTTTGAGTCATCTGCAAATTTGATCATCTCACTCATCATTCCCATTTCCAGGTCATTTACGAATATGTTAAAAAGCAGCGGACCCAGCACAGATCACTGGGGTTACTCCACTATTCACTTTTCTCCACTGAGAAAATTGGCCATTCAGCCCTACCCTCTGCTTTCTATCTTAACCAGTTCCTGATCCACAATAGTACACTGCCTTATAAATCCCATGACTTTGTAATTTTGCCAAGAGTCTCTCAAGAGGGACCTTGTCAAAGGCTTTCTGAAAATCCAGATACACTATATCAACTGGCTCACCTTTGTCTACCTGTTTATTCACACCTTCAAAAAAATATAACAGATTAGTAAGACAGTAACTTTGTTCTTTATAATGGTTTCTACCATTTTGTCTGGTACTGACATCAGACTCACCAGTCTGTAGTCTCCTGGATCACCTCTGGAACTCTTTTAAAAAATTGGTGTAACATTAGCTATTTGCCAAACTTCACATACTACAGATGATTTTAATAGTAGTTCACAGATTACTAATGGTAGGTCTGCAATCTCATATTTCAATTCTTTCAACACCCTCAGATATATACCATCTGGTTCAGGTGATTTGCTACTCTTCAGTTTATCAAATAGTTGTAATGCATCTTCCTGGTTTATTGATATTTCTTTCAAATCTTCTGATGCATGATCTATAAATACCATTTTGGGCATGGGTAATTTCCCTACATCTTCTTTAGTAAAGACTGAAGCAAAGAACTCATTCAGTCTCTCCACTATGGCCTTGTCCCCTCTTAGTGCCCTTTTTACCCCTCTATCATCTAATGGTTTAACTGACTCTCACAGGTTTTTTCTACAAATGTACTTGAAAAAGTTTTTATTATGCGATTTTGCTTCCATGGCAAACTTTTTTTCAAATTCTCTCTTTGCCTGCCTTATCAATGCCTTGCATCTAACTTGCCAGTGCTTATGTTTTTTCCAGTTTCATCATTTGGCTCCTTTTTCCATTTTCTGAAAATTTTGGCTACAAGAGCTTCTCTGACCTCACCTTTAAACCATGCTGACAGTTTTTTGGACTTCCTTGCACTTTTCTTAAAGCATGGAATACAACTAGTCTGGGCTTCCAAGATAGTATTTGTAAACAATGTCCATGCTCTTTTCAGTTTTTTCGTAACTAATTTCCTCATTTTATCATAGTCTCCCTTTTGAAAGCTAAAAGGTAGCACTGTGGATTTCCATGCTGCCATTCCTCATTTGTTAAATCAAATGCAATCATGCTGTGATCACTATTTCCAAATGGCCCCAACACCCTTATCTCTTGTACCAGATTCTGTGTTCCACTAAGGACTAGGTCCAAAATAGTTTCCCCTCTTGTCGGTTCATGAACCAGCTTCTCCAAGAAGCAGTCATTTATTTCATCTAGAAACTTTGGGCTTGATTTTGATTTAAGCAGGCTATACGTCGTGTCAGCGATGGAAGTGAAAACCCGGGTTATGGTGGATGTGCTGGCATCCATCGAGGCTAAGTGGGTAGCGGGTTTTTCCTCACCTATCTTTAAGGCGTTCTCCCATCTTATGTTTTAGACCTCTAGCATTCGCATACAGGCATTTTAGAGGTTGTATTTTATTCATATTAATCTGATTATCAGTAGACGGGGTAATTTGGAATCTTTCAGCTCTTTCTGCTCTGCACTTAAGAGCATCTGGGTTACTTTTATCTTTATTGGAATCTCTCTGTTGGGAGCCCTAACTTCCCTCTTTTGCTAGTATCTTTCAAGGATGCATCTTTCCGAACCATGCACTCTTGGGTGACTGTTAACTTTCCTTTGTTATCTAGTTTAAAAGCTGCTCCATCTCCTTTAAAGGTTAATGCCAGCAGCCTGGTTCCATCCCAGTTAAAGTGGAGCCCATCCCTTCGGAAAAGCTCTTCCCTTCCCCGGAATAAGAACATAAGACATGCCATACTGGGTCAGACCGAGGTCCATCAAGCCCAGTATCCTGTTTCCAACAGTGGCCAATCTAGGTCATACGTACCTAGCAATATCCCCAAAAGACACAGGTTCCACAATGCTTGTACTGGGTCAAGCATTGATATCCTGGGTCCCTTTTTAATAGTGGTTTATGGACCTTTCCTCCAGGAACTTGTCCAAACCTTTTTTAAACCCAGCTATACTAACAGCCCTTACTACATCCTCCGGTAACATTCCAGAGTTTGATTACACGTTGAGTGAAAAAATATTTTCTCTTATTTGTCTTAAATAGTTTACCCTGTAGCTTCATTACATGTCCCCTAGTCTTTCTATACTCTGATAGCGTAAACAATTGATCCACGTTTATCCGTTCCACTCCATTCATTAATTTATAGACCTCTATCATATCTCCCCTCAGCCGTCTCTTCTCCAGGCTAAAGAGCCCTAACCTTCTTAGCCTCTCTTCATAGGAGTAGCCTTCCATCCCCTTCACCAATTTGGTGGCTCTTCTCTGTACTTTTTCTAATAACGCTATGTCCTTTTTAAGATACGGTGACCAGAATTGCACACAATATTCAAGGTGCGGTCGTACCATGGAGCGATACAGAGGCATTATAACATCCTTTGTTTTATTCTCCATCCCTTTCCTTATGATACCTAGCATTCTATTTGCTTTCTTGGCCGCCGCTGCACACTGGGCGGAGGGTTTTAACATGTTATCCACGATGACTCCTAAATCTTTTTCCTGGGTGGTGGTTTCTAATGTGGAGCCTTGCATCGTGTAACTATAGTGTGGGTTGTTCTTTCCTAGGTGCATAACTTGTGATAAGGAAGCTTATCATAGCTCAGGAAGAAGCTATAGAAAAGGTGAAGTGACTCTGAACAAGCAACCTGTCAGTTCTGGTAGAAATAAGAAAACAGAATTTTCCCATAAAAGACTACCAGTCCCAGAATGCACCAGGTTTCCAACAGCCATTAGAGGAGCTGAAGTGGGGACAGCCATGAGAGGAGCTGAAGTGAGAAAACGTGTGTTCAATCAAAAGGGCTATGAGGTAATCCCCAAGCACTCATTGCAAAGGGCAGGGCTTGATTCAGCACAGCTGCGCTGTGCTAGGATGGAACACTCATCTCAAAGGGAAAGGCCTGATTCAGCACAGCTGCGCTGTGTTAGGGAGGAGCACTCATCTAAGCAGAATAAGAGTAGAGTTTATTCTACAGATGATCATCTTCATGATCACCTTGGATATCCAGAGAAGGATCATCAGTTTCATCTGAAGGATCATCAGAAGCAGAAGCCAAACCGGACGGACAGAGAGGGAAAGAGACCCTTTGGAAGAAGGAAGAGAAAAGCCTTTGAGAGGTCTAGAAGAGTCCAAAGCAGTACGTATACTGGGAGGTATTCCAAGGGCCAGCATACACCATTGGACTGGGGAAAGCCAGAGGAATGGTGCTGCAGAGCTAGGAATCACCAGAGGCTACCTATGAGGGAGACGGCTGCACGTGGAAGGGACCCTAAGACCTGTGCCAGAAGGTATGTGAAGAGAGATCCAGTGTCCAGGGATCTGGATTGGAAGGCTGGACATAAGAACTGGACTACATACTGGCCAGGCTATATAGAGAGGAACTCTAGCAGCAATGGAAGCTCAGGTATGAACACTGATCTATGCCCTAGCTATAACCTTGAAAGACAGCAGGGAAACAAGTATTCTCCTGAAAATGCTCCATTGAGAGATTCATCTGTGCCAATCCATGATATTGAACCCATGCTTGTTGAACAAGGGGGAATAATAGCAGATGAGGATCCTGTTTATATGGACTGCTCTCTATCTAAACTCCGTTGGTAACTTTCTGTTATAAAGTACAGCAACCATCACAAAGAAATACAAATTTGTTCTTTAATCTACTCAGAAAAACTCCTGAAGCAGGATTTGACCCACACAGTAGAAAGCAAGCCAGCTAAGGGGTTTCAACTGGATAACTGCTAGCAATTAAGCCTTACCTAATTGCTTGTGAGCTAGGAGAGAATCACTTCTGTATCTATGTGGGAAGTAATCAGAAGTTAACCTGAAAAGAACAGTTTGTTTCTTGCTTTGTGGCTTTTCATTTGTTGTTTTCCTGATTTTGACTTTGTTTTTCCAAGTTAACACTGAAAGCAAGTAACCTAATTTATGTGCTACCAAGCATATCTGTGTTGGGAGAAATAACCCCATAAATAAATATCTTATTGGCTTTACCCAAGAGCACAACTAAATTATTGTCAGCAGCTGTGTCTGGTGTGAATGAACTACATTGCCCACAATACCTTGCAAATCATATAGAGATATGCACTTGCAAAGACTGTGAAGATTCTCACCCAGGCAGCCATCTGACAAACTTTGCACTTGTCCACATTACATTTCATCTGCCATTTGGATGCCCAGTCTTCCAATTTATCCAGATCCTCCTGCAGTTTTCCACAATCCTCTTGGGTTTTAACAACTTTAAACAGTTTTGTGTCATCTGCAAATTTGATAACCTCACTAGTTATTCCCTTTTCCAGGTCATTTATGAATATGTCAAAAAGCAGCGAACCCAGTACAGATCCCTGGGGTACTCCACTATTCACCTTTTTCCATTGGGAATATTGGCCATTTAGCCCTACCCTCTGCTTTCTATCTTTTAACCAGTTCCCGATCCACAATAGTACACTGCCTCCTATCCCATGACTTTTTAGCTTCGCCAAAAGTCTCTGATGGGGGACTTTGTCAAAAGCTTTCTGAAAGTTCAGATACACTATATCAACTGACTCACCTTTGTCTACCTGTTTATGCACACCTTCAAAAAAACATATCAGATTAGTAAGACAAGATCTTCCTTGTCTAAAGTCATGTTGGCTGTCTCCCATTAGGCCATGACTATCTACATGCTGTGTAAGTTTGTTCTTTATGATGGTTTCTACCATTTTCCCTGGTACTGACGTCAGGCTCACCGGTCTGTAATTTCCTGGGTCACCCCTGGAACCCTTTTTAAAAATTGGTGTTACGTTGGCGACCCTCCAATCTTCAGGTATTACAGATGATTTTAATGAAAGTTCACAGATTACCAATAGCAGGTCTGCAATCTCATATTTCAGTTCTTTCAACACTCTGGGATGTATACCATCCGGTCCAGGTGATTTGCTACTATTCAGTTTATCAAATAGTTGTAATATATCTTCCCGGTGTAGCGATATTTCTCTCAATTCCTCTGCAGTATCACCTTTAAATACCACTTCAGTCTTGGGTAACATCCCTACATCTTCCTCAGTAAAGACCGAAGCAAAGAATTCATTCAGTCTCTCTGCTATAGCCTTGTTTCCTCTTACTGCCCCTTTTACCCCTCTATCATCTAATGGTCCAATTGACTCTCTCACAGGCCTTTTGCTACGAATGTACTTGAAAAAGTCTTTATTTCGTGTTTTTGCTTCCATAGCACGTTTCTTCTCAAATTCCCGCTTTGCCTGCCTTATCAATGCTTTGCATTTAACTTGCCAGTGCTTGTGCTGTTTCCAGTTTTCATCATTTGGCTCTTTTTTCCATTTCCTGAAGGTTGCTTTTTTGGCAGCAACAGCCTCTCTGACCTCACCTTTAAACCATGCTGGCAGTTTTTTGGACTTTCTTCCACTTTTCCTAATGCGTGGAATACAGCTGGTCTGGGCTTCGAGGATAGTATTTTTAAATAACATCCAAGCTTGCTGTAAGTCTTTAACCTTTGGAACCGCTCCTTTTAGTTTTTTCCTAACTATATTCCTCATTCTATCATAGTCTCCCTTTTGAAAGTTAAAAGGTAGTACTGTGGATGCCTTTACTATCTGTCCTCCACTAATTAAATCAAACATGATCATACTATGATCACTATTGTCAAGTGGTCCCAACACCCTTATTTCTTGCACCAGATCTGGCGTTCCACTAAGGACTAGGTCCAGTATGGCTTCCCCTCTGGTCGGTTCATGAATCAGCTGCTCCAAGAAGCAGTCATTTATTCCATCTAGAAACTTTATCTCTTTAGCTTGTCCTGCTGTGACACTGACCCAGTCGATACCGGGGTAATTGAAATCACCCATTATTACTACTCTGTTGTGACTTTTGTTAGCTTCCTTGATTTCTTTGAGCATTTCATCATCCATTTGTTCATTCTGGCCAGGTGGTCGATAGTATACTCCAACTGCCATCACCTTCCCCTTCATAAACGGAATTTCAATCCATAGAGATTCTACAGCAAATTTTGTTCCCTGCAAAACCTTAATCCTTTCTGACTCAATGCCCTCTCTAACATAGAGCGCAACCCCTCCACCAATTTGATCAGCTCTATCATTACGATATAGTGTGTATCCAGGTATCACAGTGTCCCACTGGTTATCCTCCTTCCACCATGTCTCTGAGAGTGCAATCATATCTAACCTCTCATTTAGTACTATATATTCTAACTCTCCCATCTTATTGTTTAGACTTCTAGCATTGGCATACAAGCATTTTAGAGACTGTATTTTATTCATATTAATCTGGCTATTGGTAGGCAGGGGTAATTTGGAATCTTTATGCTCTGTCTGCTCCTTACTCAAGGGCATTTGGGCTACTATACTCCCTTTTGGAACCTCACTGCTTTTGGTAGTATCCTTCAAGGATACCTTTGTCCGAACCATGCACTCCTGGGTGACTGTCGGCTTTCCCCTAATTTCTAGTTTAAAAGCTTCTCTATCTCTTTTTTAAAGGTTAATGCCAGCAGTCTGGTCCCATCCTGATTAAGGTGAAGCCCATCCCTTTGGAAGAGCCCCCCCTTTCCCCAGAATGTTCCCCAGTTCCTAACAAATCCAAAACCCTCATCCTTGCACCATTGTCTCATCCACGCATCGAGACTCCGGAGCTCTGCCTGTCTTTTGGGTCCTGCATGTGGAACAGGAAGCATTTCGGAGAACGCTATCCTGGAAGTTCTGGATTTCAACTTCCTATCTAAAAGCTTAAATTTAGCCTCCAGAACTTCCCTACCACATTTTCCTATGTCATTGGTACCAACATGTACCAAGACAGCAGACTCCTCCCCAGCACTATCTATGATCCTATCTAGGCGGTGCGTGAGGTCCGCTACCTTCGCAACAGGCAGGCATGTTACCAGGCGATCCTCACGTCCACCAGCCACCCAGCTATCTACATTCCTAATGATTGAATCAACAACTATAACTATAACGGAATATTGCCCAGTTCCTAATAAATCCAAAACCCTCTTCCTTGTACCATCATATCATCCACGCATTGATACGCTGGAGCTCTGCCTGCCTTTTGGGTCATGCTCGTGGAATGGAAAGCATTTCAGAGAATGCTACCCTGGAAGTTCTGGATTTCAATTTTCTACCTAACAGCCTAAATTTGGCCTCCAGGACCTCTCCCTCCCACAGTTTCCTATATCATTGGTACCAACATAGAGCAAGATAGCAGACTCCTCCCCAGCACTAAGTAAAACTTGTCTAGGTGGCACGTGAATGAAAGGATGGGCTGTGTGTTTTCCCCTCTGAACTGCAGCCTCCATTACCTGTCAGTCCTATGGACACTCTGATGCAGCATCAGAGCTCCCAGGAATTGTCAGGTTCAATGCTGGCTGAATCGACGCCAGAACCAGATGGCCTGGCATCGTCCCTCAAGTTGGATACATCGTTGGGCTCTTAATCATGAGTTCCTCCATCTCTGCCAGATGTGGAAGGACAGCTAGAGATTCTTGCTGTGGCACGGCGAGGAATGACTACTGAGATGCCTGCAGTGCAAGGGGTGGGGATTGGCGATGGAACCAAATCTATATACTGATTTTAGTTGGAGGAGGACACGGCGTTGACAGTAGAAGGAGGCGAGCTTATGGATGAGCAGAGAAGCAGGTCCCAGTCTGGCTGTGAGTGCAGGAGGAACAACTGCTGGGATTCCCTTAGGAGCTGATCCGAGTGGCAGTGCCAGTAATGCCATCTTGTTTGATAATATCCCTTCTCAGTTCTGTTCCTTTTGTTGTGACCAAAAGCATTCACCCTTGATTCCAGCTCCTGGAGCAGTTTTAGCTCCTCAAATTCAAACTTTAAATTCTGAATCAGAGTTTAAGATTGTTAGTTTGTAAAATGGAAATATCTGCTCAGGAACCTTCAATTCCGAATATCCAAGCTGTGAATGCTGCTCTGATCAATACTATAACAGCTTTAAGACATAAAGTTGAAACTTTGGAGGATATTACAAGGAGCTGTAACTTGTATCTTATTCATGTCCCTAAATCTTCCTTGGTTGTTTATAAAGATATTTTTAAAAAATATCTTTTCGAAATAGTAAAGGTTCTACCCGAGTCAGGATCTATAGAAGGAGATATTATCAATCTATCACAAAGAAAAAGCCAGCAGCGGAAAAACAGGATGGATATCATAGGGGTATGTTTACTAAGGAGGACATTCTAGAACATGAATAAAGTGTTTGTAAGTGCGGTGGGGATGTTTATGTGCCAAAAATGTCCCCAACCGTATTCTGAAACACTGCTGTCATGCACGTCCACGGTGTTAGCACAGGAATCTCAGAATGTGCCCAGAAGGGGCAGAACAAGGGTGTGGTCAGACACAGAGACATATTAAGCATATTGAGGAAAGGCCCATGTACATTTTCAGTGCTTCCTGCAGACGTTCATGTTATTCCTGCAGAGACGTGATATATGGCCAGGACTTAGAAAAAATTCCGCCCTTCTCTGCAATGCATCCCAGATTGAAGAATGTTTGTGACAATTATTTATTTATTTTTATTTATTTATTTACAGTTTCTTTTATACTGCACTATTCGACATCAGCGCGGTTTACAATGAACAGAAACTACACTTACCAAATATTGATCAGTGCTTACAATGAACAGCTGGGTATACATTAAACAGGTTTACATTCAACAGGTTTCATAAACAGAGGCACATAATAACTATGTACAAAAAGCAACTATGTACAGAACAACTAGGCGCAGCTATATGTTTCTTGATGAGGGAAGAAGCAAGGTGAGATTGCAGCTCTTCGCGTTAAGACTATGGAGAGCATGGGTTTAACGTGTTGGCATGGGGTGTAGAGGTAGGTTGGTGTGAGGCAGTGTCTGAAATATTGTAGTGCTGCAAGAACAGGTGATGCTTCAGTGCCTTCCTGAACTGGGAGAGGTCACTGATGGTTCTGATTTCTGTTGGTAGGGCATTCCAACATGATGGTGCGAAGTAAGAGAAGGCTCTGGATCTGGTGGCTTGAGAGCACTTCGTGATTGCCTTGGGTAATACAAGAGAATTGGAGGCAGTCGATCTCCTTGCGCGATTAGGGGGTGTAGTTGATATCAGGTCGGTGATAGAAGATGCGGAGTTATTATTGATCGCTTTGTGAGTCATGGTAAGGATCTTGAAAGAGATCCTGGAGTGCATAGGAAGCCAATGTAGCTGTTTCAGTATTGGAGTGATGTGGGTTCGCTTGGAGGCTCCATAGAGAATTCTTGCAGCCGAGTTCATGGCCAATTGTAAGGGGTTAATCGTACTCTTTGGTAGGCCATGTAGAATGGCATTGACGTAGTCCAGATGGGGCATTATTAAGGCCTGAAAGACTGATCGAAAGTCATCTGGTTCAAGCAGCTGACGCAAATGACGAAGGGTCCGGATTTTATGATAGACGGATTTCGCTACGTTGTTGATGTGGGCCTTCATATTGAGCTGTTGATCGAGGGTAACCCCTAGGTATCTGACTGTAGACTTGCAGATGAGCTCGGCGTCACGCACTTTGATGGACCTTGGTGAGGTGAATGCAGGGTTTCTCGTCACGAAGAGGACTTCTGTCTTTTTAAAGTTTATCTTAAGCATCTGTGATTTTAACCAGTCTGTAACCGCGTCGAAGCACTCGATTAGTGGGGAGAGGTCAAGGAGCTCTGTTGAGAATGGCATATACATAAGGACATCATCAGCATAGACCAGGCAGTTGATGTTGAATGATTGGATGAGGTCACAGATAGGCTGCATATAAACATTGAAAAGTAGGGCGGAAAGGGAGGAGCCTTGTGGCACACCTTTGGTTTGCTGGAAGGGGTCGGAGGTTGAAGATCCAGAACGAACATGTTGCCAACGGTCTCTGAGGTATGAGGAACACCAAGAGAGGGCGGATCCGTGAACTCCCTTCTTTCTAAGACGCGATAGGAGAACTTCATGATCCACAGTGTCAAACGCCGCTGCAATGTCCATGAAGATCAAAGCAAAACCTTGTCTGACATTGTTTAGGCCTATGGTAAGAGTGTTGAACAAGGAAGTCAGTAGGGTTTCCACACCGTGTGATTCACGAAATCCGTGCTGACATGGGTGTAAGGGTGCATTGCAGTCAAGATGGTCTTGTAGTTGACGTTGAGTGATCTTTTCGATGACTTTCGAAAGGAGGGGAATGCTGGAGATGGGTCTATAAGATTCCATCAAAGAGGGGTCCAACCTGCTGTTTTTTAGGAGGGGTCTGATGGAGGTCTGCTTCAGGGTGTGGGGGAATGTTCCTGTAGAGAACGATGCATCTATTATTTTTGCTAGAAATGGGCTGAGATCAGCTCGTAGTGACTTTATCCAGGAAGCTGGACAGGGGTCGGAGGGTGCTGTTGTAGGATTTATTTTTAAGATGGTATCTTGAATGATTCTGTCATTTGGAGTGGAGAAGGAAGAGAGAGTGTGTTGAGTCTCACCCGAGAATTGGCTAGGTGAGGGTGGAGGGACAGTGTAGGGAGTGTTGGCTGAAGTGGGGGGAGTAGAGGTTGGATCAAGCTGATTACTTTTGCTTCGTAAGTAGTTGGCATATTTCTGAGGATCTAGGAGGGGTGGGGCGCTCTGAGAGGGTTCCTTTGTTAGGGTTTTCACGATGTGGAAGAGCTCGTGAGGTTTGTTGAGGGAACGCTGTAATCTGCCTGCGTAATATTTTTTCATGTTAGAAGATACGGATGAGCGATGTCTTGCTAATTGTGTTTTGAAAGCATCATGATTCTCGGTCGTTCTTGATCGTCGCCATCGTCTTTCTAGTTGTCTGAGGAGGAGGAGTGATTTTCTTAGCTCTGGGGAGTACCATGGTGCATTCTTTCTCTTATGGGGTGCTTTGGTTGAGGTAGGAGAGTGGATCACAGCATCAAGGCAGGAGTTCCACGAATTGACCATGTCATCAAGGCCTTTTTCCGGAGAGTATATTAGGTTCTGGGTCTTCTTTAGGATGTCTTCTCTGTTAAAAGGCTGAAAACATCTAAAGTGTTCTGAGGAGAGTGCATCTGTTGGTAATGGCTTGGAAGATCTAGGAGATATAGGCATCTGAAATAGGATTAGGAGATGATCAGACCATGGAACTGTGATTGAATTTAAGTATGAATTGTGCCAATGGGGAAGAGCTGATTCTGGTGCAAAGATAAGGTCCAGTGTGTTACCTTTTATATGAGTAGGTGTGTTGACCAACTGAACATAACCTAGCTCACTGAGAGCATCAATAAAGGCATTGGTGTGGCTATCTTGAATGGTTGGGAGGTTGAGGTCGCCTAGAACCCAATTTGGGGTGTGTGGGTTCGTAGAGTTACAGGCCATATCAATGATTGTGGCTAAATCGTCTGGTGAGGAGGATGGTGCTCTATACAGTAAATTGATAGAGACTTGCTTATTTGTGATGGTCACAAAGTCAAGGGTTGATGTGCTGTTTGAGGCTGCAAGCTGGAACCTAAGATCTGATTTGGATAGGATGAGTACCCCTCCGCCACGGCGGTCAGTTCTGTGACATGAGTGAACTATGAAGTTGGAGGGAACAATCTGGTGGAGGAGTACGGAGTCAGAGGAAGATAGCCAGGTCTCAGTGATACATAAGATGTCAAGGTTATGAGCTGAGAGAATATCTATTAATGCTGGCCATTTTTTCCTCATTGATCGAGCATTTATTAGTGCGCATTTGAGGTTAGAGGGATGGGTAGGTTGTGTGCTCTGAGGGGAGTTGTGTTGCTGTAAGGCAACATAGATCACATGTGGACCAGGTGGGCGTCGTGGTGGTTCAGTTTGATGGTTGGGGAGGCCAAAAGGTCTATTATTCCCTGGTCTGTGAAGGATTGGAATAGTGTTGTAGGGTGCAGTGAAGGCTAGGGTATCATACGTGAAAGCTATTAACATATAACAGAGGGAGAGGGTAAAGGGGTGTGAGGTTGAAAAGTATGATAACATGGTGGAGGTAAAGCTTGAGCTAGTGTACTGATAATAGATAATCTGTGTGCACTAGGAAATGTTTGAAATATATATCTAGACAGAAGGCAGAATAATTGCACATTTAATTGCATAAACTAGAGCAATGTTGGAATGGTATCTATTTAGAGTATACTAGTAAGCAGGATGCATCACATTAGGAGACAGAGTAACTAGAAATAGTATACAATGTTGCAAGGTGACTGCTTCTAGCGGTATAATCTAGTGAGAGGCCTGCATAGGCATAAGGTATGCAATACAATACAAACCGGGGCAGGCTTATATGTGGGCTCTGTTTCGGGTTGCATGTAGTGCCCCGCCTAAGGGCCACGCCAAAGGGCCCTCTGGCGAGGCCCTCAGGCGCGGGCCCGACAGGCGCGGGCCCGCCTGTCGGCGGCACAATTTAAATGGAGCTGCCGCTCCCCTCCCACAGCCCGGATTGGGCTGGAGTAAGGCAGATGGTGTTGCCTCTCGTCCCCGAAGGAGTTTTGAACTGGTGTGATTGCAGTCTGGAAAAACCCAAGATGCCGTTTTAAGGAACAGAAAGCAGAGGTGAGGTAATGTTCTAAGGTAGAGAATCATTAATAAACACCCTTACAGAAATATTAAGAAGAGCAATAGTGTGTATTATGGCTATGCATAAATGTGCTCTGTGTGCTAAGGGAGCCAATCTAGGGGATCTTAATAATTCCCATGTTCTGAAAAATGGGACTGCTGATATTTATTTATTTAGACAGATTTGTATACCACCTTATCCTATGATCAATGTGGTCACATCACAATTGGAGGGTTACATTTAACATGAGGGTACTTAGCAACACTATACAATGAACTCGTATGTCTAGTTGGGATGAGTGGGTATTGAGTTGGCGGAGGTAGTTGCATTACTGTTCGGGTGGAGACTGTTGTCTGTCTGCTCATAGGTTTCTGTAAAGAGCAGGGTTTCAAGGGCCTTGCGGAAGTCTATCTTTGTGATATAGGGATATTATGGGTATGAGTAGGGAAAGGATTCTTGTTTGGGTGAGAAACAGAGATCATATTTTTAGTCCTGGTACCCCATGCTATTATGTTATGTAATAGCTTCTATGTGAAGGTTCAGGTCATCTTTTTGGCAGAATTATGTTTTTGTGACTGAAAGTGAGAGTGTGTATGTGTGTGTGTGGTTTGAGGGGTGCACAGGAGGATCTAATGTGCTCATCTGCAATCCAGGGGGGACATGAAACCCTGGCCAGTACCTGAACCATATGGATGTCTACAGCGACACCAGGTACCAGTGTGATCAGGCAGACAAAATCAGAGAAGGTTCTCTATAGCTAAATGTCAAAGCATAACCCTGTCAGTAATAAGGGACCCTCAGAAAAAGAGCATTGAATAGTGAAAACAGCACTAATACATGCCCATAATACACATTTTTTGAGACCATTGATGTTGCTGTTGAGCATGTATAAGTGCTGTTTACATTGCTGAATGCTCTTATTCTGACAGGGATATGTTTTGACATTTAGTTATAGGGAACCTATTCAGATTCCTTCTGGATTATTTTTCATAGGGTATACTAATAAGATCATATATTGTTGGCAGTGTGATAAGGCAGCCATACATCCGCTGTGCCAGGCACTGGGAGATATGACTGTTGTTGTGCCAAAATTCCCAGATTGTTCCATGAGGCCCACATCCCTACCCAGTCCAGGATGTATGAGAGCTGTGAGAGTGGCAATATACCTGGAGTCTGGCTACTTGGTGTGATGGAACAGGGATCTCCCCTCCCATGCCCACACAGGCCTGACCAGGAGAGCAGTGGCACAAAGCAGACTGTGGGAAAGCAGACGGGGTTGTCCCACAGATAGCAGATGTATACAGACCGACATACGCCATAATGGGACAGGTGTAAGTGCTGTGAGAAATGCCAGTACCCAGATAGGTGCCAATCAGATGCCATAGCCAGAAATCCCTCCTTCTACTACTGATCATTAGTATAGTGGTATAAGGCGTATGCAGTGTTGCACAAACACACGCAAAAGATTGTCGTGCTGAGCAGGGACTGTCAACATAGCAGCTGTGGACAGGATACCTTTATTTATTAAATAGGTTTTTCATACTGCCATTGTGCCAAGGCAGTTTACATAGAACAACAATAACAAACTCGAAAGAGTTGTATCTATAAAGCACTCATGGGGATACAAACTTGGATTTAACAAATTGGGGGTTTACAGATAACAGCAATGTGTGAATGAAAACATGGTATATGTTGTTATGTGATGTCATTTGGTCCGAAGTGTTCAACGAATAGATGCGTTTTTAACAGTTTCTTCAAATCTTGTATAGACTGTGAGGATCTGATGGGTTCTGGTAGTGTGTTCCAGATTGTTGGGGCAAAAAGTGTGAATGCTCTGTTTGCTTGCTGAGAGCTTCTGGTCTCGAGGGGGGGGGGGGCGGTATGACTAGCAGGTTCTGATTCACTGATCTTCTGGGCCTTTGTTGAGGGTGTTTTTGTGATTAGTTCTTTGAGGCAGAAAGCTGAAGAGTGTGAAGGATTTTGTAAATGGTGGTTACGACTTTATATTTTGTTCTTTGTGTGACTGGTATTCAATGACGGCTTTTGAGAGTCGGTGTGATATGCTGTCATCTAGTTGTTCCTGCTAAGAGCCTTACAGCAGTGTTTTGCACTAATTGCAGTGGGTATAATGCTTGTTTTATAAGTCCCTGGTAAAGTATATTGCAGTAGTCAAGGTGGGGGGGGGGGAGTTATGATGAACTGAAAGACTGTTCTGTAGTCGTTGTATTGTAATATGGGTCGCAAGTGTTGAAGTGATTTAAGTTTCAGCTATACTGTTTTTGCAGACTTCTTGATATGGGCAAGCATGTTGAGGTTATTGTCAAGGGTTATTTATTTATTTAGACATACTTGTATACCACCTTATCCTACAATCAGCATGGTTACATTACATCACAATTGGGTTACATTCAACATGTGGGTACTTTACAACATTTAACATGAGGGTATTTGACAACATTAAGACAACACAGGTTGAGGGTTACATTTATCATGATGGTGTCGTGAGTCTAGCTGGGTTAGTTAAGTATTGAGCTTGCAGTGGAGTTTACGTTGCAATCCCGCTCGGGTGGGGGCTGTTGTGTATCTGGTGAGGACTATTGTCTATCTGCTCGTAAGTTTCTGTGAAGAGCAGGGTTTTAAGGGCTTTGCGGAAGTCTGTGATGTCCTCTAATTCCCTTATGCTTGTTGGGAGGGAGTTCCATATTGTTGATGCCATTAGTGATGGCACTCTTCTTGATGTATTTTGTTTAGTCTTGTGATATCCTGAAGGTGTGCTGTGCCGAGGTATTTAACTTTATTTTTTATTGTAATTTCTGCATGTTTGAGAGTGAGGTGGGTTGAAGCAGGGGTCTATTGTGACTAGTAGTGCTTCGGTCTTGTTTTTGTTTACTACTAGGCCAGGTTCTGCCAGGAGGTCTGAAATTGCGGAAAAGCAATCTGAGATGATGGAAAAGTCTGGGGTTAGGGTGTGGAAGGGCATGTAAAACATAATGTCGTCTGCGTAAAGATGGAAATTCATGTTAAATTTCCTCAGTAAATTGCAAATGGGCTGAATGTAAATGTTAAATAGCAGAGCTGATAAGGCTGAGCTATTTAGGGGGAATGGTAAGGAAACACAAAGAAGATCAGGTGGATCAGATCCAAAAGTGGCAACGAAGGGGTAAACACTCAGCCTGGATTTGCGAAGGGCCAGAAAAGAAACATGACGTATGGACTCAGGTAGATTGTGCCAGGCATAGGGAGCAGCAAGGTGAAATGAATGAAGTCTGGAGTTGATGGTAGAAGAGAAGGGCACAGATAAAAACGATCTGCCTGAAAAGTGGAGTTCCCGAGGAGGGGTGTAGGGAGAGCTGAGAGAGGAACGGTAGTGCGGAGCAGCAGAATTATTTATTTATTTATTTATTTAGCTGTATTTATATTCTGCTTTTCACTGGGTCAAAGTGGTCAATTGGGGGATACATTTAACACAAGGGGATATGACACACATACGTTAATACTTACAGAGAACATGGGCAATGGAGGGTTAAGTGGCTTGCCCAAGACCACAAGGAGTGCCTATAGGACTAGAAATCCCAGTCCCTCCGGCCTGAGATTGCTGTCCCGAGGTGGGACATGAACCCCCGGCCCTCTGGCCTGAAGTACCTTGTCCTAACCACTAGACCACTCCTCCCTCTCCCTCTAACCACTAGACCAGAGGCATGAGAAAGGCATATATTTGTTGCTCAGCAATATTATGCATCCTTTGGGGAATTGCAATGTTAGTTTCAGGTTTTGTGCACTTGGTAAGGGTCCATCCTTAGCAGTTTAAAGTGTATTTATAGAGATGACCAAGGATGCAAGGCATGTCCTTACATACATGTTCATAGTTACATTCTCTTATACCATATTAGGGTGCACTGGAATTATGTAGCACTTTCAGGGCATGAGGAGGACTGGTATATGGTCTAGAGTGCAGCAGCAGTCATTTCTCATTGGTATTTCTGTCTAGTTTGCATCAACAAACTACTGTCCATATGAAGAGCAGCTTAGGAGATGCATGTTTTACCGAGGTGTGGCGTCCAGGGCAGAAAGGGGGACGGTAAGGCAGCACGGAAAATTTACTGTATCATTGTTGCTACGCTACCTTCACTCTTTGTACATTTTCCTTATGCCTGGCAACTGTTCCCCACCAGGCCAAATTCTCGCAATAACAGCCGCACCACGAAGCATCAGCCTGGTGGGGAACAGCAGCTGGGCATGCAGAAAATTTACAAAGAGGAAGGCACCATGGTGACAATGATACAGCAAGTTCGCCACAGTGCTGCTTCATGGGGGTGGGGGTGGGGGGGGGGCTTCACAGGGAAAGGGCTGCCCCATGAGAGGGGGCCCGCAAGGGGGGCACCACGACAACAATAAGGAACCCTCAACAAAATTTTGCTTGGGGGCTCCTTATTGGAACCTATGCCACTGCAATAATCAATTTTGGAAAGAACTAAAGTCAAAAGGAGAAGCTTAAAGTGATCAAAGGAAAGTCACAGCTTAACAGATCTGATCCTATGAAATGCAAAAAGGATGATTTTATCGCAGCATTAATTTGGGGTTTAAATGATAATGCCGAATCAAGTTTATCACAGCGGGAAAGAAGGGTGTCGGCAATAAAAGGAAAAGGAAGAACAGGAGGAGAACGTCCAGAGAACCAGATAGATTCATAATTGGTAGTGTTAAGAATCAAATAATGATTTCTAAACTACTCACTTACCTACTATAAAGAAAATTGCATAGGGGAAATGTCTCCAGTGACAATATCACCAGAACAAAATATTTTGATGCTATCCACATAGATGTAACATAATACCATAGTATATGACAGCAGAAAAAGAACAGTACGGTCCAACTAGTCTGCCCAGCAAGGTGGCAAGAGTAGGTGCACGTGCCACTCCATACAGGTCACCCCTCCCCATGCCTTTCTTCAGGGGTGTACCCACTGCTCTGTGCAGATCACCTCTTTTTCTTAAGATATACGAGATATACATTTATTTTGATTTTATCCTGTTGCTATAAAGGATCCACTGTGTCCGTCCCATGCCATTTGGAATTCTGTCGCTGTATTTGGCCATCAGGAGGGCATTCCAAGCATCCACCACCCTTTCAATGAAAAGGTATTTCCTGATGTTGCCTTTCCCCCTTTTAGCTTCATGTTATGTTAGTTTTACAGCGTCCCCCATCTTTGAAAAAGCTATGTTTTTTCATTAATACCCTTTAGGTATTTAAAGGTCTGTATCATATCTCCCTTGTCCGTCCTCTTCTTTAGCGTATACATATTTAGGTCTTCAAGTCTCTTCTCTTACGTCTTCTGGTGCAGGCTCCAAATCATTTTGGTTGCCTTCCTCTGAACTGTTTCAAGTCTTTTTATATGCTTTGTGAGATACGGTCTCCAAAACTGAACGCAATACTCCCAAGTGAGACCTCACCAGTGACATGTACAGTGGCATTAACATCTCCTCCTTTCTGCTGGTGATTCCTCTCTGTACGCAACCCAGCATCCTTCTGGCTTTGGCCACCACCTTCTCAACACTGTTTCACCACCTTGAGATCTTCAGAAACAATCACTCTGAGGTCCTTCTCCTGATCCGTGAATACCAACCTCTCGTCCCCTATCGCATACAATTCCCTTGGATTTCTGCATTCCATGTGCATATCACTGCACTTCTTCACATTAAATCTTAACTGCCAAGTATTAGACCATTCTTCCAGCTTTTGTAGATCTTTCCTCATGTTATCCACGCCCTCAGGGGAGTCCACTCTTGCAAATTTTCATGTCAACTGCAAAAAGACTTTCCATTCAGTCATTCAGCAATATTATTCACAAATACGTTGAACAGTATCGGTCCCAGGACCGATCCCTGGGGGACACCACTACTCACCTTCCTTTCATCCGAGTGAGTTCCATTTACCATTATCTTATGTTGTCTGTCAGTCAACCAATTTCTGATCCAGTTAACCAACTTGGGACCCATCCCCAGGCTGTTCAGTTTATTGATAAGCCTCCTATGAGGAACAGTATGAAAGGCTTTGCTGAAATCTAGGTAGATCTCATCCATCGCAGGCCCTTGATTTATTACTCGGTTCACACAGTCAAAGAATTCAATCAGATTTGTTTGATCTTCCTTTGGTAAAACCATGTTGCCTCGGATCATGTAACCTATTGATTTTGAGAAGGTCCACTATTCTCTCTTACAGGAGTGCCTCCATCATTTTCCTGCCACCGAGTTAAGGCTTACTGGCCTGTAGTTTGCCACTTCTTCCTTATTATCACTTTTGTGAAGAGGTACCACATTGGCCCTTTTCCAGTCCTGTGGAACTTCTCCTGTCTCCAAGGATCTAATAAAAACATCATTTAAAGGCCCTGCAAGAACCTCTCTGAGCTCTTTCAGTATCCTGGGATGTATCCCATCCGGTCCCATGGCCTTGGCCACATTCAGTTTTGCAAGCTGTTCAAACACATCATCTTTTGTGAATGGTGTAGTATCTACTCCAGTTCTACTTGTATATTTGTCAAATATAGGTGGTCCTTCTGTGATTGAGCACAGACCAAAAGCTCTATGACAGCGATGGCGAACCTATGGCACGCGTGCCAGCTGTGGCACGCGAAAGCCTTGCAGCTGCCACGCGGGAAGGTCTGCAAAAAAGAAAAAGCTGGCTCTGACTGCTGCCGCGGACGCGGCAAGGGCAGAATGCAATGTCCCGCGGGGCCCCCTCCGCTCGCTAAGCCCCTCTGCAAGGGCTTTCAGATTCGCGAGGGAGAGCGTCTCCCTCGCGTCTCTGTTAAGCCCGCAGGGGCTAATGGGAAATTTCCCATCAGCCCCTTCGAGGGACTGATGGGAAATTTCCCATTAGCCCCTGCGGGCTTAACAGAGACGCGAGGGAGACGCTCTCCCTCGCGAATCTGAAAGCCCTTGCAGAGGGGGCCCCGCGGGACATTGCATTCTGCCGCGGCAGCGGCAGCAGCCAGAGCCAGCTTTTTTTTTTTTTTAAATTTGCCAGGGGGGGGGGGGGGGTAGGACTTCTAATGGGCTAGGGGGGGGTTGGGACTTCTAATGGGCTAGTGGGGGGGGGGGTTAGGACTTCTAATGGGCTAGGGGAGGGGTAGGACTTCTAATGGGCTGGGGGGGTTAGGACTGCAAATGGGCTGGGGGGGGTTAGGACTGATAATGGGCTAGGGGGGGTGTGGTAGGACTGCTAATGGGCTGGGGGGGTTAGGACTGCTAATGGGCTAGGGGGGGTTAGGACTGCTAATGGGCGTGCGGGCGGGCGGGTGGGGGGTAGGACTGCTAATGGGCTGGGGGGGGGGGTAGGACTGCTAATGGGCTGTGGGCTGATGGGGGCTGTCTGGAAATGGGGTGATGGGGGTTAGGACTGGTAATGGGCTATGGGGGGTTAGGACTGCTAACGGGCGGGCGGGCGGTAGGACTGCTAATGGGCTGGGGGGGTTAGGACTGCTCATGGGCTGGGGGGTAGGACTGCTAATGGGCTGTGGGCTGATGGGGGCTGTCTGGAAATGGGGTGATGGGGGGTTAGGACTGGTAATGGGCTATGGGGGGGGTTAGGACTGCTAATGGGCGGGCGGGCGGTAGGACTGCTAATGGGCTGGGGGGGTTAGGACTGCTAATGGGCGGGCGGGCGGGGTAGGACTGATAAGGGGCTGGGGGGGTAGGACTGCTAATGGGCTGTGGGCTGATGGGGGCTGTCTGGAAATGGGTGATGGGATGGGGGGTTAGGACTGGTAATGGGCTATGGGGGGGTTAGGACTGCTAATGGGCTAGGGGGGGGTTAGGACTGGTAATGGGCTGTGGGCTGATGGGGGCTGTCTGGAAATGGGGTGATGAGGGGTTAGGACTGGTAATGGGCTATGGGGGGGTTAGGACTGGTAATGGGCTTTGGGCTGATGGGGGCTGTCTGGAAATGGGGTGATGGGGGGTTAGGACTGGTAATGGGTTATAGGGGGGGCTTAAACTGAAAATGGGGTGATGGGGGATTAGGAATGAAAGTGGGTTGATGGGGGGGCTAGGACTGGTATTGGGTTGGGGGGTTGCTAGGACTGGAAATGGGCTGATGGGGGGCTAGGACTGGAAATGGGCTGATGCAGGGACTAGAAGGGAATGGATGCTGGGTGAGGCTGGAACTAGAAGGGAGCTGATGTTGGGGGAGGATTAGAATGGGATGGGGCTGGGAGAGTAAAATGGAGAGGGGAAAAATATTTTGTGTGGGAGGGATAAAAAATCTACAATTGGCCGGGTATTGGGAGAGTAAGTGGGGATTGAGGATGGAGGGGTAAAATTTGAGTGGATGAAATAGGAATGAGGAAAGAGCAAAAGGAGAAAGATTAGTATGTTAAAGCGGATGTAGAGAGAGAGAATGGAAAAAAAACCTAGAAGAGAGAAGAAAGGACAAATGGACAGCAGATGATGGAGAGTTAGCAGAAAACATGAAGAAACCAGAAGAAAGTGGCTGGAGCAATTGCAACTGTGTAACTGAGCTGAGGTATTCTGTTTATGTAATTCCTTTTTGACATTGCCAATTGTTCTCTTTCCCCAGTAGGTCATGTATTGTTATTCTCTGAAATGTATTGGTTTAATATTTGCAGTGTTGCCTTTTGATAGGTATGGTATGGTGCTTTGTGAGTCCTGGTAGTGCTGTTAGGATACGGCGGGTTTGCTATTGGTTCTAAATGGGCAGTGTTTGTAGTAGTTCCTAATGTGCCTGGCGGTTGGCACTGGATTTATAGTAATGTAGAAATCTTTTAGTCTGTCTTTATCCATACACTCATTAAGAGACATGTTTACTAAAAGTTAGTGTATGTTAGCATTATGCAAATATTTATGCAAATTGACGTGCTGGCACTTTGAGGAAATTCTTTGGTTTTGTGCGGCAGTTTGGGCACTCGGGCTCAAAAAGGTTAGCCATCACTGCTCTATGAAATGAGACTTTAATCCTGGCTTTGCATAGGTCATCTAGGTAAGAAAAGGGACGTCAAAGTCAGGATGTTTGCAGTTTGCAGAGTATTTGATGAATGCAGAGCCTTTTGTGAAATACCTCTTCATGGACTTTGCAGCACATCCACTGGGAACAGCCATTTTGCAAACAAACAGGTTCAAAAAAATCACTCAGGGTTTTGAATACCTAAGTGCTGGTGAGTAGACTAAACGATGTGCCACCACTTACATACATGTTTATGTTTATGTTTATTTGAATTTGATATACCGCTCAGACCAAAAGGTATTAGAGCGGTTTACATAAATTGGTTTTAGTGAAAAATGGTTTATCAAATCCGTTAATAAATAAACCACATAAATGCAAGATTTTACGAAACTGTGGGCCCAATTCTGGGATGCGTGTTGTGGGGCTGCATGTCCCAGTGGGATGTGCAGTCCCGCAAGCCATCTGGATCCGATTCCCCCTTCAGCTCTCCCCATACGTCCTGAGCATCAGGACGGGGAGAGCCGGCGGGGGGTGGGCCAGCTCAGTAGGATGAATGGGCTGATTCAGGTCATGGTCCTGTAGATTGTGCCGGGCCCATTCCATGGCAAGCTAGCCTTGGGTCGGGCGGTGGGGAAAAAGGGAGCTGAGGATGTGGGAGCTGGAGGTTACCTGTGGGTCCTAATACTATCTGGTTAGCATCGGGGCATGTTGGGAGCATTTCGGGGTGGAAAAGAGGCGGGGAATGGTGCTAACCAAGAAAACCCTCACCTATCTTTAAGGTACTGATGGCTAACCAGGCAGCAGCCAATATCGCTGCTGCATGGTTACTTTGGTGACTTCTGGCTTTGGCGGCGATCAGCAGATATTCAATGACATTGCTGTGGCATTGAATAGCTGGTTTGGAGGTCGGCGGGGAGGGCTATGTGCCCGTTGGTGCATGGTTCTTCGAAGATCTGGGCAAATGAATATCGGGCTGCAAGAGACCAGCATTCATTTCCCACTAGCAATCCTTATGGCCTTGGGCAAGTCACTTACCCCTCCATTGCCTTGGAAAAAAGGCCTGGCAATTTACTTCCAGTCACACTGCCAAGAAATCCTAGGGGCTGCTGAGTTGCCAGGAGTCAGCATTGACTTAAAGGCATACATTGCATTTGCATGCTATGCGGATAAGTGCCAGCAAAATCACTGCTATCTGGATAAGGATGGCACTTAACCAAACAGTGGTCATAGCATCATCCTAGTTTTGCCCATGGACTGCCCTGCACTAACTAGATAGTGCCAAGGCAGTCTGTGGAGATCTTCAATAGCACAATCCAGACAGTGCCGCTGACTTTCCCTCTGAGTGCCCTTATCCTGATAGCCACTCATGGGCTATGCATATAAAGGTTTTGAATATCAAGTTCTATGTTTTCAGCTGAAAATTAATTTTAACTTAGGAGCTTAAAAGTTATACTCGGTGCAAGATAGTGGCGTGAGCCGTGGCATAGGTGAGCTGGCAGAGAGAAAAGCATGCTGGCGCCATGCCTCGCAAGAGGAAGGGAAAGACTTTGGCAGATGTGACCTGTGCTCAAAAGGAAGTGATGCTACAGGGGGGCAGGATTCTGCAGCAGGGGTTCCATAGGGCCAGAGGGCTCCGCACCGGTTTCCCTTTGTTTTTAAATTAACATTATTGCAGCTGCCGCTCTGTAAGAAGCAGGAGAGCAGCTGCAAGGGGAAAGAGGTGGCAGGAAGGGACAGACAGCAGAAGAGAAGATGAAGCTGTACTGGAGGGGGCGGGGGGACAAGGACCCAGATGAAAAGCCGATTTTCTGCTCTGGTTGCTCCCGGTCTCACAGCCAGAGCAAAAAAACAGCTTTTCAAGGGCCGGTCTTCGATCTCTGCCGGCAGCCGACCTGGCAACATAAAAACCGGCCAGGCCAGCTGAAAACCAGCCGGTTGGAAACCCTACTCAAAATGCATGGTAAATGCAAAACCTTACCTCACTTTAGTAAAAGGGCCCCTTAGTCCCCTAAGTTGGAGTGAAAAGAGGACACAAATTTTGGCGCCTAAATTAGAATCCTAAATTTAGTAGCTCAGCTCAGCTTGTTTGGAATATCAGGCCCCTTGTTTTGCAATTCTGAGGTGGTTTCTAATACTACAGAAGTTAGCACAATTGCCTTCAACATCACTCATCCATACCCTAGATCCAAATGAATATTTAGCTAACACTTACATGTGCCTTGGAGCAGGTGCAAATGCCCACATCTAGATTTTATAGGTGGATGTGTATTTCCTTTGCAAAGCAGAAATTACATGCTTTCTATTCTCAGACCTGCCAAACCACATCCAAAACGTGTTCCTTTGAAAACTGTGCATGTTGTGGATATACATATTTAAGTAACAGGCTTTTCTAAAACTGCTAGCTAGACATCCTGGGCCATTACAAGCGTACACTCATTATTTCCATGTGCAAAGGCCACACAAGCCTTCTGAAATGATCTCCTTAGGGACCTAAATAAGAACATCCAAGACTAGAGGAGAGAGAGATGGATACATAACGGAGACTTTCAAATATCTTAAAAGAATAAATGCACCCAATCCAAGCATTATTCAATGGAAGGGAAGTTCTAGAATGAGACGTTATGATAAGAGGCTCAAAGAGACACAAAAGCAGCATTAGAAAATATTTCTTTACGGGAAACTTGGTGGGTTTATGAAACAGGCTCCTAGAGGAGGCACAGAAGGCAAAAGCAGACCCAGGAAGGGATGTGCATCATTAGGATGGATTGTGTTCATTAGTGCACCTAAACAGTTTTAGTATGTATAAAATAGATTTGATGCATGTTAACTTATACATTAATACATGTTGATTTCTGCACAAGAGAAAGTTCTAATATGCTTTAATAATTTTTTATTAAGCCAAATACGTGAAATGATCAAAAATTGCCAGCCCTAAATTGAATACATTTCATAAAATTCTGAAAATGAATCAAAATGTTTTTGCCTAGTACCTTGTAGTACCAGAATTATAGAAGGTATGAAATAAGCAAAAGGAGGGTCTACAATGTTAATGCTTCCCAAACCTATCCTAGGGGACTCCATAGCCAGTCAGACCTTCAGGCTGAATATTCATGAGATTACTTTGCATATACTGGGTCTGCAATGCCTGCAGATTTACATCATGTATGTCTTCCTGGTGTATAGCCTAAAAACCCAGCTGGCTGTGGGGTCCGCGAGACAATTGGGAAGTCCTGTTCTATTGTGCCTGCATATTCTGTGATTCTCTGTGGTTATTACTTCACCATGATTTGGTTAGGTTTCTGTGCCCCATAACTCTGAAAAACTTAGATATTCACAAATATTTAACAAATTGATTTCATTTTCATTTGCTGTAGAGCAAGAGAAACAGAAAAACTTTTAAACTTGATTGCTATGAACAGAAGTGATTTATTTTAAGATGTGAATAAGTATAATTAATGTAATATATTCCATTGCCGATGATTTACTATTGATAGCCAGTTATTTCATTGTATTATTGAGTTGCAATTTAATAGTTAAATGTTTACGTTTATAATTTTGTTCTATGTAAAAACCCTTGTTCTCTATTTACTATTCATTGTATTTACTGTTCTTTTTACTAAAATGTTCTATGTAAAATAGTTCAAAACCTGTTCTATGTAAAATAGTTTCTAAACCCGTTCTATGTAAAATAATAGCATGCTATTATTAAATTTTGTTTACTTGTAAACCGCCACTGATCGCTGGAAGTGGCGGTATAGAAGAGATGTATAAATAAATAAAATAAATCTGAAATGCAATAAAGCTTCTTAAATGTTCTTTTCCATTCTTCGTTTGCCTGGTTGACTTCTAAGGCATATTTTTATATGAAGCAAAAAGGTTGTTCTTTAAATTCAGAAAAGAAAGGCGCTTATTTACCTTTCAAGAGCGAAGATATGAAAGCTTTGGCTGCAAATAGCAAGGATGATAAACAAAAGATAAACCTTCATCTTCCATAGGCGTTGTCGTTAGCAGCTGAAGTCCTGTATTAGAATGGTGCGCTGTCTATAATTTGCAGAGATTTTATTGACCTTTAGAAGTTATATTTGCACAGTGGTTAAAATGTAAAACTCTGCTCACTCTGCCTTTCCACGTAGTATAACCTACTCTTACTCTGAATGCTACAGTATGTTTTGAAGACAGCAAGTAATAACGGAGAATATTGTGCAATTTTCTATCATTTTAGAAGTTTCTGGAGTTCTATTGAATTTTGTTGTTGTTGTTAAGTGCCGTCGAGTCGGAGTCGACTCATAGCGACCCTCTGGATAATATCTGGATAGCTATCCTAAATTGTATTGAATTTTATGATGATATATTTTAAAGATCTGCTCGCTATCCTAACCTGCAGGTGAAAAGCTATTCCAAAATCTGGAACAATTCAGTTCGTGAAGAGACTAAACCACAATAGGTTTTTGCTTCCAGTGGTGCCCACTCAGAACTATGAAATTTGCTTTCTCTGAGCAGCTGCAGTCTTGCTAGTTAAGGGATGCAGCCGCCCCCTTTTTGCGCTTGACAAGGTAACAACTATCACAGGATTTTGAGATCCCCCCAGCTTCCAAGACATGGCACCCGACCCTATATTGGTGTATCTGAAATAAAACACCATAATATTCTGGTACTATTTCATAATTAAAAATAAATTCAGTCAACAGTTACTGGGCAATTCGTGTGTTTAAGAAGACAGAATTTTTAACGGGCTCTGTCTGGCTTTTTAGAATCAAATTTTGAATGCAATTTTAGATTCACATTTTCAATATCGTAAAGCACAAAATCCAGCCATGAAAAGAAAGTCTATAGACTTCAACAATCAAAAATAACATAGAAAGAGCAACCCTCAAGTGCACTAAAATGAGAACTTTCCCCCTTTCCCCCAGAAACCGGGTAGAAAGGAAAAGATAAGAAGAAAACCTTTCCCTCATAGGGCTGTATATCAAATTTTCATTAATAAAATGACAGTCAAGGAAAAAGTATCATAACGCACCCCTAATCCCCTTACCCAAAAGGGCTGGAACTCTATGCATGCTTATTACCATGAGAAGCCTTCAACTAAGATGGCCAAGATGGTTCAAAGAATATATTCTTAACTAATTCACAAAGAAGAATCCATTTACAAGGAAATCATACCATAAAGCCTCTGAGAGCATAATAAGAAATTTATTCCTACTGATTTGAGTCCCACAACAAAGATTAGGAAAAATCTGAATCTTGTGTCCCATAAATAAAACATGGTAATTTCTAAAGTACATTCTCACAAACAGTGTCGTTTTCCTGTGGAAAAACAAAAGAGACAAGGGGGTAACTCTTTCCATCTCTAGGCTATTGGTAAAGAAGTGGCCAATCCCCCTTCCCCTTCTTCAAAGTTCCTCATCCGGTATCTTCAAAATCTCTCTCATATATCTCTGAAATAAGTCCAGAGAAGAAGAAAGGCCTGACTTGGGAGAATTTAATAACCTGAAATTGATGGGTTTAGTGGATATAGCGTTATTAGCAAAGGTACAGAGAAGAGCCACCAAAATGGTAAAATGGATGGAAGGATACTCCTATGAAGAGAGGCTAAAAAGGTTAGGGCTCTTCAACCTGGAAAAGAGACGGCTGAGGGGAGATATGATAGAGGTCTATAAATTAATGAATGGAGTGGAACAGGTAAAGTAGATTGATTGTTTACATCATCAGAATATAAAGAGTCTAGGGGACATGCAATGAAGCTACAGGGTAACCTATTTAAGACTAATAAGAGAAAATATTTTTTTCACTCAACGTGTAATCAAACTGGAATTTGTTACCGGAGGATGTAATAAAAGCTGTTAATGTAGCTGGGTTTAAAAAAGGTTTGGCCAATTTCCTGGAGGAAAGGTCCATAAACCATTATTAAAAGGGACCCAGGATATCACTGCTTGACCCAATACAAGCATTGAGGAACCTGTGTCTTTTGGGGAGACTGCTAGGTACTTATGACCTAGATTGGTCACTGTTGGAAACAGGATACTGGGCTTGAAGGACCTTGGTCTGACCCAGTATGGCATATCTTATGTTCTTAACTTTCCACAAAAGTAGAGGAAATCCACCACAAAGATACACAGAACAAGCAAAAACAGTGGCAGCCCAAACTATATCAAACAGATAAAAAGGACAAGCAGTACTTTAAAAATTTAATGCAAATCAATGAACATATAAAAACATAAATAGCATAAATAACCATACAAACTTCTTTGACTCCTTTATTTTTGAAGACTCTTTGCCCTTTTTCGTTGCAGGAGAAGGTGGATGCCTGGTCTGTGGTGTGACATCACTGTTCCATCTCAGGGGGTGGGGTATTTCCCTTGCAAGAAGGTTGTTTTGACATCTTCTGGATGGTTCTTTTTTAACTGCACCTCTTGTTTTACTACACCTCATTTTTAGCCATACTTTGTTTGCCTTACAGAGTTTTACGACCCTGATACAGGCTTTTTGCCAAAACATGTTGGGTGTTTTATGACTTTTTATTTGTATGGTTTTTATGTCATGGGCAATTTATATATATTTATGTAATTTTTTTATATATTTGTATATGTGCTATTTATTTGTATATGTGCTATATATTGTATATGTGCTATTTATGTTTTTATATGTTCAATGATTTGCATTAAATTTTTAAGGTATTGCTTGTCCTTTGGACTGCCACTGTTTCTGATTGTTTACTACTACTACTATTGCTACTACTGATCATTTGTATAGCATTACAAGGTGTACGCAGGCACATGCAAAAGACAGTCCCTGCTCATCAGAGCTTACAATCTAGTTAAAACAAACAACACAACAGCTGAAGACAAAGATACGTTTAGGGGTAAAATGACACACAGGAGACTAAGAGGATCAAGATCCAAAAGCAACCTCAAAGAGGCGAGTTTTTAGCCTGGATTTGAAAAGGACAGATGAAGTCTGACATATAGACTCAGGTAGTTTGTTCAAGGCATAAAGAGCAGCAAGGTGAAAAGATTGAAGTCTGGAGTTGGCAGTGGAAGAGAAGGGCACAGACAGAAGTGATCTGCCAGAAGAGTGGAGTTCCCGAGAGGGGGTGCTAGGAAGAGATAAGAGGAGAAATGGTGAGGAGCAGCAGAATGAGTGTACTTATAAAGGTCAATAAGAGAAGTTTGAACTGGATACAGAAATAGATAGGGAGCCAATGAAGCAACTTGAGAAGAGGGGTTATATGAGCATATGAGGCTGATGGAAGATTAATTATGCAGCTGAGTTTTGAACAGATTGAAGGGGAGAGAGATTCAGAGGGAGACCAGCAAGGAGGAAGTTGCAATAGTCTAGATGAGAGGTGACTAAAGAATGGATAAGTGTCTTACTAGTGTATTCAGAAAGGAAGGGGCATATTTTGCTGATCTTATAGAGAAAGAAACGACAGATTTTAGCTATCAGTTGTGTGGAGAAGGAGAGGGAGTTGTCAAGATGACCCCAAGGTTGCGAGCCAAGGAAATAGGGAGTAATAGAGTATTATTCACAAAGACTGAGAAAAGAGGAAAGGGGACGATGGGTTTTGGGGAAAAAATAAGATCACAGTTTTGACTATGTTCTGTTTCAAACGGCAGTGAGACATCCAGGCAACAATGTCAGATAGGCAGGCAGAGATCTGGGCCTGGATTGCCAGAGAGATTTCAGAAGTAGAGAGGTAGATCGGAGAATCATCAGAATTAGGACTAGGGCTGATAAAATCCATTCAAAAGCGAGAGTCTTAGAGTTTAGGAAAACTAACTTTGCCAAGATGGGCCAATACCATAAGAAGTCATTAACAGGATGGGAACAGCTGGGGGATGTAGAAAAATAGTGTGCAAAACTGAAAGGGGATATTTTAAGGGCAACCAACATTTTTGTTAGAATGGTAAATAAAGGTAAAAGGAAAAGGGACAACTATGGCTCTCAAAAGAAGTAGCTGAAAAGGTGAAGAAAAAGGAGGGAAGCTTTCATGAAATACAAGGGATCACAGAGAGAGGAAGACAGGCATCTATATTTGGAAAATCTTAAGAGAGGCTGGCAAAGTAGTCAAGAAAGCAAAGATTTAAAAAGAGGAGGAAATAGCCAATGCAATGGAATGGGGGATAAGACATGTATTAGGACCAGACATGCATATCTGTCATGCTTTGTACACCTTGTTCAGATTATATTCCAGGTACACAATCTGGAACGTAATTTGTACTGTTTGTACATAGTTGTTATGTTACCTGTAAAATGTTCTCCATATTCCATGTATTAGGACTAGACATGCATATCTGTCATGCCTGTATCACTTGTTCATTGTAAACCGCATCCGATCCATGGGAGGATGCAGTATAAAAGTGTTTGTTTAATAAATAAATAAAATAAATATGTTAGTGAGAGGAGGAATGGCAAAAGTGGCATTGTCAGACTCAAGGGTGAAGGGGAGGAATATGTAGTAGCTGATGAGGATAAAGCGGACTTGCTTAACAAATATTTATTTTCTGTGTTCACAGATGAAGGACCAGGAGCAGGACCTCAGAAAACACCCAAAAACAGGAACAGAAGCAAGGGGTATCTTGAACGATTTTCAGAAGACTGTGTTCGTGAGAAACTAGCTAAACTAAAAGTACACAAAGCAATGGGATCGGATGGGATACACCCGAGAATACTGAAGGAACTTGGGGGCGTTCTAGCAGTTCCACTGTCTGGAGTTCGGACTGGTGCCAGAGGACAGAAGGTCCCTTTATACAAAAGTGGAAGTAAGGATGTGATTGAAAACTTCAGGCCAATTAGTTAACCTTGGTGGTGAGTAAATTATTGGAAACGCTGCTGAAAGAGAAAACAGTGAGGATACCGGATTACCAGATTCGAGGCAGCATGGATTCACCAGAAGCAAGTCTTGTCAGACAAATCTGATTGATTTCTTTGACAGGGTGACTAGGGAGTTGGACTGAGGGAGAGCCCTAGATGTGGTGTATTTAGATTTCAGTAAAGCCTTTGACACCATTCCACACAGATAACTTATAAACAAACTGAGCACCCTAAGGATGGATCCTAAAGTTCCTGCTTGGTTAGAAATTGGTTGACTGGGAGGTGACAAAGGCTACTGGAAAAATGGAGCTCACTCTGAGGAAAAGGAAGTTACTAGTAGTGTGTCATAGGGATCTCTCCTTGGTCCAATTCTTTTTAACATCTTTGTTAGTGATATTGCAGAAGGGCTGTTGGGTAAGGTTTGCCTCTTTGCAGATAATACAAAAATCTGCAGTAGAGTAGACACCCAGGAAAGTGTAGATAACACGAGGAGGGCTCTAGCTAAGCTTGAAGAATGGTCTAGAATTTGGCAGCTGAGATTTAATGTTAAAAAATGCAAGGTCATGCATTTGGGCTGCAGCAAACCAAGGAAGCAATACAGTATAGAGGGTGAAGTACTTCTGTTCAGAAAAGAAGAGCGGGACCTAAGCGTGGTTGTGTCTGATGATCTTAAAGGTAGAAAAGGCAATGGTGAAAGCTAAAAAGATGTTTGGATGCATAGGGAGAGGAATGGCCAGCAGAGGAAAGGAGGTGATAGTGCCTCTGTACAAGTCTTTGGTGTGACCTGATTAGGAGTATTGTGTGCAGTTCTGGAGACTGCACCTTCAAAAGGATATAAACTGGTTGGAGTCATTGCAGGAGGTGGCTACTAAAATGGTTAGTGGTCTTCATTATAAAGCATATGTGTACAGATTTAAGGATCTTAATATGTATACTTTAGAGGAAAGGTGGGATAGAGGTGATATGAATGAGATGTATAAATACCTCCATGGCATAAATGCACAGGAGGAGAGCCTCTTGATGGAAAGCAAGCTCCGTTATGAGGGAACATAAGATGAGGGTGAAAGGGGATAGACTCAGGAGTAATATGTGGAAATATTTCTTTAAAGAAAGACTGGTAGATGCATGGAATAGTCTCCTAGTGGAGGTGACTGTATCTGAATTTTAAAAAAGCATGGGACAAACAGGGAGGATCTCTAAAGGAAAAAAGGGGACTGTTGTAGTGGTTGACATGGAAGGGCAGACTAGATAGGCCATGTGGTCTTTTTCTGCCAGCATGTTTCTACGTTTCAAAAAATGGTACTGAAATCCATAGGAGGAGATGAGTGCACCAAGGGACTGGGTATATAGAGAGAAAAGGAGTGGGCCCAAAACAGACCCTTGGGGTACAACAACCGAGAGTGGGATAGCAGTAGAGGAGGATCCACCAGAACAAACACTGAAAGTGCGATGAGAGAGATAAGAAGAGAACCAGGATAGCACAAAGCCCTTAAAACCAAGTGAGATAAGGTGTTAAGGAGAATGTGGTGGTCAACAGTGTCAACTGCAGCAGAAAGGTCAAGAAGGATGAGGACTGAGTAAAGGCCCTTGGATTTTGCCAGGAACAAGTCACTGCAGACCTTGGCAAGAGCCATTTTAGTAGAATTTAAAGGACGAAAGCCAGATTGCAGTAGATCCAGAAGGGCTTGAGAGGAGAAAATGTCAAGGCAATGGTGGTGAACTGCATGTTCAAGAATTCTAAAAATGAAGGGGAGGAGGGAAATGGATCGATAATTAGAAGGACAGGTATGGTCTAGTGAAGGTTTCTTAAAGAGAGGTGTGACCACAGCATGGTTGAAGGCTGCAGGAACAGTTACAGTGGAGAGCAATAGGTTGAGAATATGGGAGATGGAAGGGATGACAGTGGAGAAGATGGAGTTTAGGAGATGGGTGAGAACAGGATTAGAAGAGCAGGCAATTAGTTTAGAGGAGGAAAGAAGATGTGTGGTTTCCTCTTCAGAGATCTTAGAAAAGGAAGAAAGGGTGGCAGAGGTTGAGGGGAAGAGTTGGGAGTGAAGAGAGGGAAGAGGGGATAGAGCTGATCTAATGGGGATTTAAAGTGTAATCTTGTGGATTTTTTCATGGAAATAGTTGGCCAAGGTTTGGGCAGAAAGGGAAGGAGGAGTCAGAAGTAGAGGCACCTGGAAGAGAAAGTTGAGTGTAAAGAAACAGCGAGGGTCAGCGGGAAGAGAGTTAGTCAGGTGGACATAGTAGTTTTGTTTGGCGAGTCTTTTGGCTGACTGGAAAGAGGCAAGCATGAATTTGAAGTGTAGAACGTCAGCAAAGGTGCGGGATTTGAGCCAAATGTCCTCAGCTCTGCAGGCACAGGAAAGTAGATAATGGATAGTCGAAGACAGCCAGGGCTGAGGCATATAGTACACCTCATAGAAAGTAGCATGGTAGAGCAAGAGCATCCAGAACAGATGCAAGTGCAGTGTTATAGGAAACAGACAGGTAACATAGTGGAGGAAAGAGGTGGAGACAGTAGTGGAGAGAGCCGATAGGTCGATAGCATGAAGATTTCTAAAGAGGTAGGAGGAAACTGGGTAAGATTGAGGTGGGGGTGATGAAGAGTGAAGGTAAGCAGGTGATGGTCAGATAATGGAAGGAATGAGGTACAGAGGTTTGAGGGTAAGCAATTAGAGAAGAAGACAAGATCAAGGCAGTGACCGTGCTGGTGAATGGGGGCAGTAGAGCAAAGCTGAAGGTTAAATGAGGAGGTAAGAGAAAGGAGCTTTAAAACATAAGGGTTCGAGGGGGTTATCAACATGAATGTTAAAATCACTGAGAATAAGGGAGAGGGAAGATGAATCCAGAAAGAATGAAAGCCATGAGTCAACAAAGTCAGTGAGAAAGGTAGAGGTGGCCTTGTCTTGGGGGGGGGGGGGGGTGGTGTCGATAAATAGCAGTTATTCGGAGAGGCAATGGATTAAAAAAGGCGGATGGATTGGACTCCAAAGGAAGGAAAGGAGTGAGACTGAGGCAGAAGGAGGGGTTGACATTGAATGAGACAGTAGAAACCCAATACCATCACCACGGCCAGTGGTACGAGGCGTGTGGGAGAACTGGTAGTCTGTGTGCCTTTTTGGGAACCTGTTGGGTACTTTTGATCTGTTGGAAACAGGATACTGAGCTTGATGGACCTTGGTCTGACCCAATATGGCATTTCTTATGTTCTTAGCCACATGACAGAGGGCAGAGACTGAAGCTGAGTCATGTGGGAGGAGCCAGGTCTCAGTTAGAGCAAGTGGAACTTTCAACATTTTCCAATCTACGATGGCCTGAAACTGCATAGATATCTTCTTCAACAGGCCGATATTTGAGCTCTATGGTCGGTGTTCCTTTTAAACACTGGCCATGGCATTTAACGGTACACCCAGGTATTCGGTGTTGGCCAAAATCCAAATAGTGATGCTGAATATCTGGGTATGCTGGCAATGGGCTCCACTATCCTGATAATGTCAATTTTCAGCACTGTTATCTGAATAACCATCCAAATAACAGGACAACTATTTTGCTGTCCTAATTTAAGTGGATAGTTATCCGGATAGCGGGTCTGAAAATTGTTGCTATCTAGATAATTTGCCACTCTGCCTTGACTCCGGCCTTGAACCACCTGTGATGATTTTCAGTGGCACTATTCAGATAAGCTACTGAAAATCAGTGGTTGGCCCCAGTCGATACTATTTATCTGGTTAGCAGGTGCTGTTAATCACATAAATGGTTTTAAATATCAGGTTCCAACTTCTCAATTTTGTGTCCCTGGGACACCATATCCTTCTCTTAAGACTGTGACTTAAAATGTATTTCTAAAGCTGACATAACTAAAGAGAAAAAAGATTGCTCCATAACAGCTATGCAGTCCAGTTAATGTCCATTGTAATAATGATAATTTTATTTATTTTTCTTGCTGTTTTGCTTGTATTTTGTGCATGTGGTCTTATGCTATGATATTGTCTATCTTATTTTTATGTGGATTGTAAACCATGGTGAAAAAGGACAGATTGGGAGAGACTGGTGGGAGACAAGGGGGGGGGGGGATAGTTAGTAACCATGCTTCTTGTTTAATATTAATCACATGTACTGATACATGTCAGACTTTAAAAGGAGTATCAGTCTACTTTTTGTTTAATTTTTTAATTTTATTTTTCTAAAGTATACAACACCCAAGCAAAACTACTTCTTCAGGAAACAGAAAGGCAGTTAGAATCAAAATTATTACCAAAAAAATCAAAAGAAAATTCTTGGTTATTCCTGCACATTCAATACAGACCTCAACTTGAGGGGAGAGCAGAAGAAAAGTACATAAAAATGTATAAAAGCAAAAACGAACCCAAACATTGCAGCAAGAAATATCATATACAGATTCAGAGTACCTGTGAATAAAGCACACTAGGCCTTCGGGAATTAATAAATCTAAGTAACTGAAAAGGCTCAAAGAAAATATAATTAACTGAATTTAGCTCAATTAAGCATTTGCGGGGGGAGGGGGGGGGGGAAGATGGCAGCAGGCAGCAGATACAATGCAGCAGCTCTGCATTGATTCTATCTTCTACCAGCTAGCTAACTCCGTGCTAATTTGAGATGGGGCGGAGGAAAAGAAAGAAGGCCAACTTACCCTCATGTTCGGCATTGCCTTCTATTGCTGGTCAGAGGACTTTGGAGATGTGCGGGTTGTTTGTTGACGGTTCTGGAGCAGCGTCTTCGGCAGCATCGCAGGAGGATGTTTCGACGGTGCTGGGTGCATCAGGGGTTCTCCTGCCCCTGGAGCAGCGAGCGCCCCCATTTTAACCTGAAAGCTTGTCATCTCCTGATGTAATGCTTCCCCCCGGCTCACCGAGGAGCACACCGGTGCGGGGAAGTGAAGAGGGCTTATTGGCGGTTTCTATTCTGCACTCCAGATCTCTGCAGCAGTCTGTAGTGGCTGCTGCAGCTGGTTCCTCTTTCCCCACTGTGGAGCAACAACCGGTGGGGACTGGAGGAGTGCATCTTCCGGCTATTCGGGGGTTGGTGAAATCTGCAGCTATCACATTGGACACGCTATGGGACGCCATAGAGGCTTTGACTTCCTCCCTATCTGCTGTTGTGGGTGCTGTGAGTACTGAACTTTCATGTTTGAAATCGGATATTTCTGGTGGTTCCAGAATTCAGGAACAACAGGTGGGTACTATCTTTCAACTTAAAGAAGAATTTGGACAACTCCGGGAGGCACAAGTTGCCTTAATTGAAGACAGGACTTTACTAGCTAGGAAGACTGAACAGTTGGAAAATCAAATATGGAGGAATAATTTTTGGTTGTTAAATTTCCCTAAATCCCCTCTTTTGTCTCCCTCGGAAATGGTCAGGAAATACTTCTGTGAGGTGCTTAAGATCCAACAGGAACATTTGCCTCCCCTGACCCGGGGCCAGTATCTGTCTTTGGGTGCTGGTGCTGGGAAATGTGGATTTAGGGACTGGGGACCTTACTGGATTTCTGGAAAGCTCCTTGGATGTGATTACTGAGCGAACTACCCTTCTTGTTACTCTAGCATTGGAATCGGATAAAGCTTTGATTCTTCGTTCTTATTTCAGGAATTTCAGTGAGCAATTTTTGGGTTCTAGGGTTTGAATTTTTCCTGATTTGGCTTGAGTCACCCAAATTCGGTGGAAGGAGTTTCTAGCCTATAAAGCTAGGACCCTTTCTCTGGGTACTACTTTTGTGTTGAAGTTTCCATCTCGTTGTTATATTTCCTATAAAGGTAACGTACCCAAGCAGCTCCTTGAATTCCTGGTTGCAAGGGAAGAAAATGAAGTTGCTGTGACTGCCCGTACGGCTGACGCATAAGTCTATACCTGCTTTTGATTTGAGTTTTTTCTTTTTGCAAGGACTTGATTAGGAGTAATTCTGGAGTTCTTGCTATAGTGTTTTCTTGGAGCCTCCCTTTTCCTTTTTCCTGTTTTTTTTTTTTTTTTTTTGTTGACTAATATAAATGGTATGGAGTTTTCTCCTTGTACGTTTTTTTACTTTCTGATATGTTCTCAATTCCATGTTTTTCTCTGTTGCATTCATGTGAATGCTTGGGTGTACATTTATAAATGCAGTATAAAAAAAAATTAAGCATTTGCAAGGAAACTTAAGAAAAAACAGAGCCCCCAGATGCAAAACAGCTGGTCTCAACAGAAGAAACTCCCTGCATCTCTTCTGGGTTTCTCTAGAAAGAACAGGAAACATGTGTTTCATGAATCCCTTGAAAGCAACATTCCATTACTTAAAGAACATTTTTAACAACCATTCACGGTCTGACATCAAGGCAAAAGTCACCAATAAAGTAGCTGTAACAGCAGGCTCCAGATCTGAATTCTCTAGTATTGCAGAAATGTTCAAAACATCCATTTGTTGCTCCACAGACCCTAAGGGGCCCCAGAAATCTTCTTTGCAGTAGAGGGGTAATACACCCATGTTAACGGGAGATGTGATTCTGGAGGCACCCCTAGAATATCCACCAGCTATTTTTTAAACATAGCCCGAGGTGAAACCAAAGGCTCCCTAGGAAAGTTAATCAGACGCAAATTTGAGGATCTTGATGTATTTTCCAGAGACTCCAATTTCATAACGAGGTCATTTCCTTTATAGCACTGTCATTATAACCTTCCAGCTTCTGTGTTCTGTTTTCCATTTCAGAAATAGCAATTCTAACAGTAAATAGCTCTTCCACATTTTTTGAAGTAGCAGAAACATTACCTTGAACTTACTGAGTCAAAGCCTGCATTTGGGGAACCAATGCCTCTCCAAAGCTTGAAATTGCATTCCAAATGGAAAACTTCACAGGCCTTTCCAGAGTAAACCTCTGAGGATAAGCAGGGAAACTTGCTCTGAGGCCAGACCCAGCTATTCCCCCCTGGCCTGGGTCTGCTACCGAGGACAGAGTGGGGAACCCTACCGCAGCTCCAACACCGATTAATTTGCAGCCTCCTGCTGCCCCTGTGGAGCAGAACCACTCACCGCAATAGTCCTGGAAGACTGCCCTTCATCAGAAATGCCGTCATCTTTGCTCTTCGGCGGCACGAGGGGCCCAGCCTGATCCAAGGTTAAGAAGGCTGCTGGGGGGGGGGGGGGGGGATCTGTTCCTTCCGAGGCAAGGAGATCTCTGTGCCTGAACTCAACACCGAGTCACCCGACTCTGGTGTCAAGACAGTTGGGCTGGCACCAGAGATCACTTGCTTCATGTTTGGATGGCAAACAAAGGAATTCAGCAAAACATGACCATGAAAGGTAGAGGCAGTTTTAATGGCAGCAGAGGGCTTTCCAGCCACTTTCCCTTTCCTCTTGCTCATATCGGCATCTTAAGTCGTCAGAACACTGCTGGGTTCAGCCATCTTGGATCATCACTCCCCATCAGCCTATTTCAACTGCATTAAAATGTGCAAATGCCCCTGCTCAGTTGGCCACAGCATCCAAGGAGGACCCTCCCTATCAGCCCTTTTTCTTGATGTGATCCTGCTTTGGAATATTGACCTCTGTGTGTATATGTCATTTCTACATGAGTAGAGTGTAACAACTGCTTCATGTTCTATTGGTAGATTAGTAGGATTAGCAAGACAGATGAATAAGAAAACATAAGTCAATGTCTGTAACCAAGTTTATGTGCCTTTTTACTAAAGTGCGGTAGGATTTTACATTTATCGCATGTTTAGCACTAAAATAGCATGTGGTAAGTGCAGAGCCTCTACGGTAATTGATAGGGGTGTGGCCAGCATGTTCCCATTAGTTACCACTCCACACGTTGGGAACACGTAACCCCTCTCCTCATAAATCTTCATTGGCTCCCCATGGCTTCTCGTATTCAGTACAAACTTCTCACGCTGACCCATCGAGTTATATATACTCAAATCCCACAGTACTTGTCCGATCTACAATTTCACACTCCCAGTCGTTCTCTCCGGTCTATGCATATCAATTGGCTTCATCTTCCTTCCCTTGCACGTGCCCACCTCCAAACCACCCCTAACTCTGCTTTTTTCTTTACTGGTCCTGCCCTTTGGAACTCCCTACCCACCTCCCTCAGACTTGAGCAAAATTACAGCACTTTCAAAACTCCGTTAAAGACCCATCTTTTTAACAACGCATTTGACCTACCCTCTACCAATGTTTAGTCCTGTGATCTCCTCTCTTTCAGTCTCGTCTCTATCTGTATGTCTGTATGCTTGACTATACTCTCCACTATCCTGTCTGATATTGTAACTTCTTTTCCCTTTCGGTACCTCTGGCCCTCTTTCATATATGTTTGGAATTGTAAACCACCTTGATTTCCTTTTTTGAAAGGTGGTATATCAAGTGAAATAAACATAAACATATGGTAACTGCATTCACAGTTAACATGAGTGCTCTTAACACCATCCATTGAGGTGTCATTAAGTGTACCCATGCTAATTACAGCATTGGCATGCTAACTTCAATGTGCTCTCCACGCCCAATCTCCACCCTTAACCTACTCATTCCCCGCCCCATTGCAGGATGTGTAGGTACCACAAGAATTAGCATGTGATAATGGTCATGCCCACGTTGTAACAGTTACCACAGCCTTGTGCCAACAGTTACTGTGCACCAAAACACACACTAACTGCCTAGCACACTTTAGTAAAAGGGCTGTTTAATTTATTATGGCCTTGGTGAGAATTAGGCGGAAAACTAAATGTCAAAAAGGAATCAGGAAGAGTTATGACAAAGACAAGGATAAACCTTTGACACTTGCCATTGAAGGGGTTTTGAAATCTGCATTTTTATCTTTTCTAAACTTTACTTAAATCAATGCCAAATCCTGGTAGCTTGTATAAACAAGCGTCTGATAAAAAAAAAAGGAAGCACACGCTGCAATAGCTACTGTTTTAACAGTCCAAAGGCTTCTTGTGTTTAGGTGTTTTCACTTCAGTTCACCAATGTTAGGCCTAAAATTTGATGCAATATCCAAACTGTTGCTACCAACACAAAACTCAAGCAATTAGTCGGTTGGCACCTATTAAGGATAATTTTCCAAATGAGCAGCTCTTGTAACAGAGTCTCCATAGTAGACACACACAGGAATCTGATACCAGCACACAGTGCATACTTTTGGGCGACATACTTGTAGGCATTCATGGGAGCAGAGCTGACACAGGAGCTGCACTTCTGCCTGTATTTTATAAATTACATGTATTCGCGCCGATTCCTCACAGCACATAGCACACTGAAATTTACACCTGCCTCAGAGCAGATGTAAGTTTATATAACAGCATTTGTGCACTACTAGAGATGAATCTAGGGGCACATACATGCACATGACGCCTTTATACACTATATCAATGAAAAACACCACGACCCCGAAACAAGAAGGACTTGAAGGACTGGAAAGGGGGGCTGTTACTTCTGGAGAGAAATCTGAAATTGTGAGTATATACTTCTGGGAATTTTTCTGAAAGGAATTTTTTTTCTTTTAAAGCTAATTAATCTGTGAACCCACTATTTTTTTTGTTAAATCAGTCAGGGCCTAGTAGCAACAGTTTAAGATTCATTTTAAAAACACAGAAGAGAACTTTCTGGTTACCTTTCATACCCAGTAGACAGCTGTAGTTTAAATTTCATAGTCACTCAGGGCCTAGCATCAGCAAAGTACTTTTAGTTTCAAATTAAAACACAGAAGAGAGCTTTCTGGTTAAATTTAGAATCCAGCAGAGAGCTTGTAGTTTAAATTTCATAATAGGTTAGAGCCTAGTAGCAGCAAAGAGCTGTAATTTAAATCAAATCAGAATATAGCTTAGCACAAGAGGCAAAACAAGGTCAATTCTCCTTGAGCAGCATATAAAGTCTTCTAGAGACCTTTACAAAGAGGCCTTCTACCTAGTGGGCAAGCAACCTGTGAAGCTTTTTCAATAGGTGTTAACACCAGCTGGCAGTTCAAAAGGCCATTTTGAAAGACTCCTTCTATCCAAGCAAGGACTGTTAATTACCCAGGAAGTAGGTCACTGCTTACATCATCAGCACAAGCATAAATAGCTCAACCAGAGCTCTGTGACCCTGTCTTGAAGGACTGGAAAGGGGGGCTGTTACTTCTGGAGAGAAATCTGAAATTGTGAGTATATACTTCTGGGAATTTTTCTGAAAGGAATTTTTTTTCTTTTAAAGCTAATTAATCTGTGAACCCACTATTTTTTTTGTTAAATCAGTCAGGGCCTAGTAGCAACAGTTTAAGATTCATTTTAAAAACACAGAAGAGAACTTTCTGGTTACCTTTCATACCCAGTAGACAGCTGTAGTTTAAATTTCATAGTCACTCAGGGCCTAGCATCAGCAAAGTACTTTTAGTTTCAAATTAAAACACAGAAGAGAGCTTTCTGGTTAAATTTAGAATCCAGCAGAGAGCTTGTAGTTTAAATTTCATAATAGGTTAGAGCCTAGTAGCAGCAAAGAGCTGTAATTTAAATCAAATCAGAATATAGTTTTCCTCAGCAGCACAGGACAAGGTACTGTGTAGCAGCCCTTTTTTAATAAGTGTTATATCCCTCCCTCCCTCCCCACACCCACCCTCCCCTGGGAAAATCACAGCTTTATAGGTACTTGCACACCTTAAAAGACAGGAGGTGCTCTCAGGTGAAGCTCATTACCCAAATCAGTCATACACCAAGGACCTGAGATTAATTAAGCTTCAGGTGAACAAGGTATATTAAACTTCTTAGGTACAGTTTTAGTGGTATAAATATCCATTGCACCCTTTAGTACATATAGAACTTAAAGATCTAAACACAAACTTAAAACTAAGATGCAGACAGCAGTCCAGCAGCGGGATGTGGGCTTTCCAGTCTTTTGCATTGAGTGTCACATGTATGATTTTCTCCCAGCTGGTGAGAGGTCTTACGTGTGCACTAGGTGCAAGGAGCTCTCTGTTCTCAGGGAACGAGTCCGTTCTCTAGAGGCTAGAGTAGCAGACTTGTAAAACATAAGACAGACAGAGAGGTACATAGACGAGACCTACAGGGATATAGTCCTGAAGTCCCACCTCCAGTCTGGCAGCATCCCTGTTGCCATGGAGGAGAGAGGTCACGTGACAGGAGAGCATCACCCTGGTGTGGCAGGAAGTGATCCTGTAACTAGGACCTGTCCTCCAGGTGATGTAAACCCTCTCGCACCGAGGAGGTTTCTCCAGGGCCAAGTGCCCATGCGGGAAGGGTTAGGACAGCAGTTATAGTTGGTGATTCGATCATTAGGCATGTAGATAGCTGGGTGGCTGGTGGACGTGAGGATCGCCTGGTAACATGCCTGCCTGGTGCGAAGGTAGCGGACCTCACACGCCACCTAGATAAGGTCTTAGATAGTGCTGGGGAGGAGTCTGCTGTCTTGGTACATGTTGGTACCAATGACATAGGAAAATGTGGTAGGGAGGTTCTGGAAGCTAAATTTAGGCTTTTAGGTAGGAAGTTGAAATCCAGAACTTCCAGGGTAGCGTTCTCCGAAATGCTTCCCGTTCCACGCGCAGGACCCAATAGGCAGGCAGAGCTCCGGAGTCTCAATGCGTGGATGAGACAATGGTGCAGAGATGAGGGGTTCGGATTTGTTAGGAACTGGGGAACATTCTGGGGAAAGGAGGGGCTCTTCCGAAGGGATGGGCTTCACCTTAACCGGGATGGAACCAGGCTGCTGGCATTAACCTTTAAAAAGGAGATAGAGCAGCTTTTAAACTAGATAATAGGGGAAAGCCGACAGTCGCCCAAGAGCGCATGGTTCGGAAGAATGTATCCTTGAAGGATACTACAAAAAGCAGAGAGGTTCCAAAAAAGAGTAAAGTAGCCCAAATGCCCTCGAGTATGGAGCAGACAGAACTTAAAGATCCCAAATTACCCATGTCCACCAATAGCCAACTTAATATGAATAAAATACAGTCTCTAAAATGCTTGTATGCAAATGCTAGAAGTCTACAAAACAAGATGGGAGAGTTAGAATATATAGCACTAAACGAGAGGTTAGATATGATTGGAATATCAGAGACATGGTGGAAGGAGGACAACCAGTGGGACACTGTGATACCTGGGTACAAACTATATCGAAATGATAGAGCTGATCAAATTGGTGGAGGGGTTGCGCTCTATGTTAGAGAGGGCATTGAATCAGAAAGGATTAAAGTTTTGCAAGAAACAAAATTTGCTGTAGAATCTCTATGGATTGAAATTCCATGTAAAAAGGGGAAGGCGATGGCAGTGGGGGTGTACTATCGTCCGCCTGGCCAGAATGAACAAATGGATGATGAAATGCTCAAAGAAATCAAGGAAGCTAGCAAAAGTTACAGTGCAGTAATAATAATGGGTGATTTCAATTACCCCGGCATCGACTGGGTCAGTGTCACAACAGGACATGCTAGGGAGATAAAGTTCCTAGATGAAATAAATGACTGCTTCTTGGAGCAGCTGGTTCATGAACCGACCAGAGGGGAAGCAATATTAGACCTAGTCCTTAGTGGAACACCAGATGTAGTGCAAGAGATAAGGGTGTTGGGGCCACTTGGCAATAGTGATCATAGCATGATCGCCTTTGATTTAATTAGTGGAGGAGGGATAGTAAGGAAATCCACAGTACTACCCTTTAACTTTCGAAAGGGAGACTATGATAGAATGAGGAAAACAGTTAAGAAAAAACTAAAAGGAGCAGTTGCAAAGGTTAAAGACGTACATCAAGCTTGGGTGTTGTTGAAAAATACTATCTTGGAAGCCCAGACCAGCTGTATTCCACGCTTTAAGAAAAGTGGAAGGAAGTCTAAAAAATTGCCAGCATGGTTTAAAGCTGAGGTCAGAGAGGCTGTTGTTGCCAAAAAAGCATCTTTCAAGAAATGGAAAAAAGAGCCAAATGATGAAACCTGGAAACAGCACAAGCACTGGCAAGTCAAATGCAAGGCATTGATAAGGCAGGCAAAGAGAGAATTTGAGATGAAGCTTGCTGCGGAAGCAAAAACGCGAAATAAAGACCTTTTCAAGTACATTCGTAGCAAAAAACCCGTGAGAGAGTCAGTTGGTCCATTAGATGATAAAGGGGTTAAAGGAGCACTAAGAGGCGACAAGGCGATAGCGGAGAGACTGAATGAATTCTTTGCTTCGGTCTTTACTGAGGAAGATGTAGGGATGTTACCCACGACTGAAGTGGTATTTAAAGGTGTGGAAGAATTGAAGGAAATATCGATACATCGGGAAGATGTCTTACAACTATTAGATAAACTGAAGAGTAGCAAATCACCTGGGCCGGATGGTATACATCCAAGGGTGTTGAAAGAACTGAAATTTGAGATTGCAGACCTGCTATCAGTAATCTGTGAACTATCATTAAAATCATCTCTAATACCTGAGGATTGGAGGATCGCCAATGTAACACCAATTTTTAAAAAGGGTTCGAGGGGTGATCCGGGAAACTACAGACCGGTGAGCCTGACATCAGTACCGGGAAAAATGGTAGAAACCATCATAAAGAATAAAATTACTCAGCATATAGATAGTCATGACCTAATGGGAGACAGCCAACATGGCTTTAGACAAGGAAGATCTTGTCTTACTAATCTGTTATGTTTTTTTGAAGGAGTGAATAAACAGGTGGACAAAGGTGAGTCGGTTGATATTGTGTATCTGGACTTTCAGAAAGCCTTTGACAAGGTCCCTCATGAGAGACTTTTGGCAAAACTAAAGAGTCATGGGATAGGAGGCAGTGTACTACTGTGGATCAGGAACTGGTTAAAAGATAGAAAGCAGAGGGTAGGGCTAAATGGCCAATTTTCCCAATGGAGAAAGGTGAATAGTGGTGTACCCCAGGGATCTGTGCTGGGTCCGCTGCTTTTTGACATATTCATAAATGACCTGGAAAGTGGAATAACGAGTGAGGTTATCAAATTTGCTGATGACACAAAACTATTTAAAGTTGTTAAAACCCAGGAGGATTGTGGAAAATTGCAAGAGGATCTTGATAAATTGGAAGACTGGGCATCAAAATGGCAGATGAAATTTAATGTGGAGAAGTGCAAGGTTATGCACCTAGGGAAGAACAACCCAAACTATGGTTACACGATGCAAGGTTCCACATTAGGAACCACCACCCAAGAAAAAGATTTAGGCGTCCTTGTGGATACCATGTTAAAACCCTCGGCCCAGTGTGCAGCGGCGGCCAAGAGAGCAAATAGAATGCTAGGTATGATAAGGAAAGGAATGGAAAATAAAACAAAAGATATTATAATGCCTCTATATCGTTCCATGGTGAGACCGCACCTTGAATATTGTGTGCAATTCTGGTCGCCGTATCTTAAAAAGGATATAGCGATTTTAGAAAAGGTTCAGAGAAGAGCCACCAAAATGGTAAAGGGGATGGAAGGCTACTCCTATGAAGAAAGGCTAACAAGGTTGGGGCTCTTTAACCTGGAAAAGAGACGGCTGAGGGGAGATATGATAGAAGTCTATAAATTAATGAACGGAGTGGAACGGGTAAACGTAGATCGATTGTTTACCTTATCAGAATATAGAAAGACTAGGGGACATGCAATGAAGCTACAGGGTAAACTATTTAAGACTAATAAAAGAAAATATTTTTTCACTCAACGTGTAATCAAACTCTGGAATTTGTTACCGGAGGATGTAGTAAAGGCTGTTAGTGTAGCTGGGTTTAAAAAAGGTTTGGACAAGTTCCTGGAGGAAAGGTCCATAAACCATTATTAAGAAGGGACCCAGGATATCAATGCTTGAACCAATACAAGCATTGTGGAACCTGTGTCCCTTGGGGAAACTGCTAGGTACGTATGACCTAGATTGGCCACTGTTGGAAACAGAATACTGGGCTTGATGGACCTTGGTCTGACCCAGTATGGCATATCTTATGTTCTTATGTTCTTAAGAAAATGAACGGATAGATAAGCTGTGTTCAGAAAATAATAATAAGCCCTACTCTTCAATATCTATATAAAACCGGTTTGCAATATCTTTAAAAAATTTGGAGTACAATATCACCTTTATGCGGATGATATCATGATGTACATACCTTTTACGATTCCTAACCTACCGATTCAACTTCTATCAGACTGCTACAATGAAATTACATACTGGCTAAAAACCCAAAACCTCCATATAAACCATGCTAAAACTGAAGTCCTAATCGTAACAAAAAACCAAACATTCACTCCTCCAACCCACATAACACTACAAAACCAAGAAATTAAAATAAAAAATGAAATAAGATATCTAGGTGTCATTTTAGATACACACCTTACTATGGAAACGCACATTAGAAATACATTAAAGAAAATCTACTTCAAACTTAAAATCCTCAAGCAATTACGCCCCCTTGTATTTATACAAGATTTTATCAATATAATACAGGCTACCATAACTCCACACTTCGACTTCGCCAACTTAATACTTATAGGCATTTCAAAACAAAACATCAAAAGGATCCAACTTGCGCAAAATGCCACAGCTAGAATTATATTAAAGATAAATTCACTCCAACACATTACACCGATACTAGCATCCCTTCACTGGTTACCAATACAAAGCAGGATAACATACAAAACAATAATAACTACATTCAAAGCCCTAAATGACATGGCCCCGAAGACACTCTGTAACCTAATAAGCAAAGAACCACCTAAGCCCACTCATAGAAAAGGACAATCAAATAAACTTAAGATGCCAATATATGAACTCACAAATTAACAAATAATAGAGCCTTTTCACACATAGCCCCAACAGTCTGGAACTCTTTACCAGAGGACTTACGATCACTAACAGAGATAATAGAATTCAGAAAAAAATTGAAAACCTATCTATTCACTAAACACTATAATACCATAGAAAACCCTCCACTCAACTTAGATAAAGGCTAAACATGAACCTGCCCAAAATCAATATTATACTCCCTCTACAATCAATATGTACAAACTTAAATGAATAGTCATTCCATTCCTATGCATTGATACCCCACTTGTATATAGTTACAACTGTTTTAGGGACAATACTTCTGTTTAAATTGTAACACAAACTGTGTTAGTTGATTTACTGAATTATTCTGCTTAGTCTTTTAAACCCTTTGTTGTACAAGTTAAGATGTTCTATGTAAAAAGTTATAATTGTTCTATGTAAAACAAGCTCTGCATTGTTAATTGTTGTTAATTGTACACCGCAACTGATCGCTGGAAGATGCGGTATATAAATAAGTGTTAAATAAAATAAATAAATAAATAAAATAATAAAAATAAATAAATTCTAAAGGCCCGATATTCAAAGGCATTTACATGGTTTACAGATCATCAGTTAATATCGGGGTGTGTCGTGGGCGTTCCGGGGGCGTCACCAGTCGCTAAGTGGGCAGTGGCAATATTGTACCGCTGCTGGTTAGCACCCGTGGGTAAAGGATAGGCCAGCTTTTGCCTCATCTATCTTTACCTGTGGGAGCTAACCGGTCAGTGGCTCAATACTGTCGCTGCCCAGTTAGCTTCTGCAGGCTTGTGGGCTGTGTGGTGACTCCAGATAGTCAAGGCCTGGGCTACATATGACCCCTGGCATTGAATATCTGGGGTTAAAGTTCGCCGGCAACAGCTAGGCACCTTAGCAGTGCATAGCCATCCCAAAAGAATATCAGGCCCTAAATGTCCATTCTAAACTAAAGAACTGGCAGTTCAAACATTGAGAGACATGTTCTTTTGGGGTACCCCCAGGAAAATTCATTAAAGTCAAAACTGGTTTTACTTCGCAGTCTCACCTTACCATCACATCCTGCCCACAATTAACACAGTACAAGGGATCTGCGCTCCGTTTTATAAATATCACTTCAAAAACTACAATCAAACCAAACTAAACAGCACTTATCTTTTCAAAAAAACTGATGCTAAAAAGCTGATGGCAAGTTAAAAACAGTTTGGCTTTAATGAATTTGCATGGGAATTTCTCCATAATATCTCTTGATATTTCAGCATCCTCTCTTACAAAAGATATTTACGGGCTGATAGTCAAAAAGCACTTATCCATTTAGTATCATCAGCTAACCTGATAAGTACCAGCAGGGAAATATTCAGTGGTGTTATCCAGGTACTGCCGCTGAATGTTTACTCTGAGGGCATCGGCACTACCTAACACTGCAACGGCTGACCGTGGGCAGAGCTTAGGTAGAATTCTGGGTTATCTGATTAGCTGTCTGGAAAGCGAGCTTGTCAGACGGCTGCCTAGGGTGAGAACTTACACAATCGTGACGATGCATATATTCATATGATTCTTGCAAGGTATTGTGGGTATTGTAGTTCATTCACTCCCAAACACAGCTGATGACAATAATTTGAGTTGTGAAACCAAGTGGTAAGATCAATAAAATACTTATTTTATTGATGGGGTTTAATTCACCCAGCACATGTATGCTTGATAGCACTATAAATGAGGTTACTTGCTTGCAGTGTTTAAAATGGATAACAAAAAGTCACAAAGTAAACCAGAAACAACCTTCAGCTTGTCAGGCAATTAGCTAATGTTTTCTTAGCAAATAATTACCAAATACAAAGGCACAAAGAAAAGAATAAACTTTGCTGGTTAGGTTAACTTCTGCTTATTTTCCACGCAGATCTCAGCAGTGATTCTCCCTTGCTCACACACACAATCAGGTGCAGCCCTAATTACTATCAATGGACCAGCTGAAAGCCTTTAGCTGGCTGGCTGCTACTGTGTGAGCCCAAATCCTGCTTTAAGAGCTGTTTGCAGTGGAAATAAAGAACAAAGTTAGGTTTCTTTGTGATGGCTGATGTGTTTGCTCACGGAAAACTAGCAATAGCATTTAGATAGAGAACAGTCCATATAAATAGTTTCATCTGCTGTATCTCCCCCTTCATCAACAATCATAGGGTCAATATCATACATTGGCACAGATGAGTCTTTCATTAAGGCACTATCATGAGAATGCTTATTCCCTTGCTGCCATTCTCTATTATAGAGAGGGTCTGGATCAGTGTTCATACCTGAGCCTCTCTTGCCATCATAATTCCTCTCTGTAAAGCCTGGCCAATATGTAATCCAATTCTGATGTCCAGCCTTCCAATCTTGATCCCTGGACACTGGATCTCCTCTCACATACCTTCTGGCCTTGGTCTGAAAGTCCCTTCCACATGCAGTCTTCTCTCTTCCAGGTAGCCACTGGTGATTCCTATCTCTGCCAATCCATTCCTCTGGCTGAATCCAGTCCAATGGACTCTGCTGGCTTTTGGAATACCTCCCAGTATGGGTACTGCCTTGGAATCTCCCAGACCTTCCAATGGCCTTTCTTCTCTTCCTTCCAGAGAGTTTCCTTCTCTCTCTATCCGCTTGGCTTGGCTTCTGTTTCTCCAGGTGATACTGGTGCTTGAGCTTGTAGCCGTTGCTGTCTCTGTATCTCTTTCTGAAGCTGTTCTTGTAGCTCTCCCTGAAGCTGTTATCTGAAAAATAAGCTCTATTCTTATCCTGTTCTAATGTGTGCTGCTCCCTAACACAGCGCAGCTGTCTTGAATCAGGCCCTGCCCTTTGAGATGAGTGCTTAGGGATTACCTCATAGCTCTCTTGATTGCACACACATTTTCTCACTTCAGCCCCTCTCATGGCTGCTGGAAACCTGGTGCATTCTGGGACTGGTAGTCTTTTATGTGAAAACTCTGTTTTCTCACTTCTACCAGAACTGACAGGTTGCTTGTTCAGAGTCACATCATCTTTTCTATAGCTCCTACCTGAGCTATGATAAGCTTCCTTATCACATACCCCCCTGCTTAAGTTATTACGGACTGATTTTACTGGTGAAACTTCTTCTCTACAGTCCGTAATACCTACGAGAGTGTTATCTTCTTGAAGCTCACTTACTTCCTGACTGGGTTCAAGGTCATTATCTACAGGCCTCTCCTTCCAAGACTTAAGTACATTAATATGGTAGGTCTGCCTACGCCCTCTGGCATTTTCTACCATATAAGACACTGGGCTTACTTGTTTAACAACCTCCCATGGCCCTTTCCACTGTACCTCAAATTTTGGGGCAGTTCCTGCTATTTGAACAAAAACCTTTTCACCAATGCTTAATTGGCGGCTTTTGGCCTTTCTATCATACCACCCTTTCTGGCGAACTTGACTGTCCTGCAGGTTCCTCTCAGCAACCTGCGACGTCCTTTTCAAATGTGCTCTCAAGTCACGTAGAAACAGTGGCACCTCCTGACTTCCTGGTTCAGGATCAATCCATTGTTCCCTCAAAATATCCAACAAACCCCGGGGAGCCCTACCATACATCAACTCATAAGGAGTTACACCTAGGGACACTTGAATTCTTTCCCTGCAGGCATATAAGGCAAAGGGTAATAACATATCCCATTCTTTTACCTCTCCTGCTAACCCCCTTCTCAACATTTGTTTGAGAGTTTGGTTGAATCTCTCCACCAAACCATTTGATTGTGGATGGTAGGCTGAGGTTTTCACGTGACGAATGCCAAAGGCATCCCAGACCTGGGCCAAATATTTGGATACAAAATTGGACCCTCGGTCAGTCAACACCTCTCTTGGGAATCCCACTTCACAAAACAATTTTACTAGCTCTAAAGCTATTGTTTTTGTAGAAACATTCCTCAATGGTATGGCCCAGGGAAACCTTGTTGCCTGATCTACCATAACTAGGATGTATTGGAAACCTCGGGGCGTTTTAACTAATGGGCCTACAATATCCATGGCAATGCGACCAATTGGGTCTGTGATGATTGGCATGGGGATCAATGGCACCACCGGTGGGTGAGCCGCTGTAACTTGCTGACACGCTGGACATGCAGCACAAAACTGGGCAGTTTCTTTGAAGATACCTGGCCAGTAAAAACGCACAAGTATTTGATCCAGCGTTCCTTGCATACCTTTATGACCTCCCACTGGATGATCATGTGCTAGCCTAAGTACTAGCCCTTTGAAAGTTGTGGGTACCACCAATTGTTTACGTATGGCACCATTTCTGGGGTCCTGACTCTCTCTATATAATATGTCATTATCTAGTCTGAATCTGGGCAACTCCTCCCTGACCTCCTGAGCATACTTAAAAGCTCGGGTGAGAGCTTGATCAGCTCGCTGCTCTTGTGGAAAGTTAGGAAACTTTGCCACCAACTCAGCTGGCACCCAGGGTAAACTTTGACCAGCTAACATCTCAGCCCTACCCTGTGCTCTGCAAAGTCTCTCACGCCTCTTTTGTGCTTTCAACTTTCTTACTTTACCACATGATGGGGTTATTAAATCATCATGAGAGGGTAAATCTCCTAATAACTCTGCCTGCTCCCCCTCCTCCTTCTGCTGGCTCTCTAACTTAGCCTGCGAGCGGGTGGATACAAGGCCCCTCTTATTACCCATAGTTTGGCCTTCTGGAAGCTTAACCATCTTTTTAGCTAGGGACTGAGGACTTCCAAAGAAAGGCCCGGGAGCTATTTCCATTATTAAACCTTCTCCCTCCTTCTTTCCTAGCCCTTTCACTAGTTCCTGCTTAAATCTTGGCCAGTCCTTTCCTAGGACCAAATCAAAGGGTAGCCTAGGCACCACTGCTAATAGGACTTCCTCTTGTTCCCCCAGGCACTTAACCTTAAACCTATAGGTGGGATATGATGTTGCAGCACCATGAATGCATCTGATGTGAACTTGGCTTTCAGGGGTTCTAGGCACAAATCTTTCTTGGGCCTCTATCCTCTTCCAAAGCCTTTTTGACATCATACTCTGGTCTGCCCCAGAGTCTAATAATGCATTTGTGGTAATTCCCTGCACATCAACCATCAAAAGAAATCCTTCCTTGGGCTGTTTTAAATCCAGACCCATTAAACTAGTGTGTGTCTGGCATCTCTTCTCTAAGTGTCCCACTTTTCCACACTTGAAACATTTCTTTCTATTCCACTGTCTCATCTGGTTTGATACAGTACATTCATTGTCAGAAACATTCTTAATTATTCTCTTTTCTGATACAGCACATCTAGCCTCAGCATCCATCTTTAGAGGGCCACCCATTCTATGGCAAGCCTGCGTGGCTTCCAAGAATCTCTCTGCTAGCATGGTTGCCTCTCCAAGATTTTGGCAATTTTGCTGTATAAGAAAAACATTCAAATCTTTAGGTACCCCAAGCATAAATTGTTCCAGCATTATAACATCTAATAACATTTCTACTGTCTTTTGCTCAGGCTCCAACCATTTTACAGCTAAACTTCTGATTCTCTGACTCAGAGCCCTGGGTGTCTCACCCACTTTCAATGTAACAGCTCTAAACATTCGCCTATACTCTGAAATAGACAACCCTAGGCGATCTCTAATAGCTGCCTTTACATCCTTATAAATCAAAGCCTGGGCTGCTGGCATTGCTCTGTAAGCTGCTAGTGCCTCACCAGTTAATGAGGCTGCCAGCCTTACTGCCCACTGGGTCTCTGGCCATGCTAAAGCCTGTGCCACTCTTTCAAAAGACTCTAGAAAATCATCAACATTATCTTCTGGAGTTAATTTCCCAAAATTAAATGCCCCAATCCCTTGATTGAGTCCCACATTGTCCACATGTGGTGCACCAGTACTAACTGCTGGTCTTGCATCTGTTCCACTTTGGCTCTGCAGCTGAACTAGAGCTTGCACCAGATCAAGCACTGGTTTCTGCTGTTCCATTAAGGCCTTCATAGCAGTGTCCTGGGCCTGCTGTGATAGCTCCTGCTGCTTGCTGAATTGGGCTGCCATCCACTGAGCCATCTCCGTCGGATCCATCTTGACCCCTGCAAGAAAAGAAAAAAGAAAAACCCAAGAGCAGCACCTTCCAACTAGGTGTGTTTTTTTTCAACTTTTTTTTTTTTCAATTACCCCCTGTGCTTACACACATCCACCACTAGACATGCCCAGGTACATATTAGCTTGTCTCAGTGATGAATCCAGCTTTGCACAGGGTCTTTTCCTCTGGGACAGCTTCCTGGAACAACCAACAATCTTCCAAAGTGCAGATGAGGGAAAGAAATCTTCTTACAGCTTTAAACTTGACTTTTATTTGTAATCCACAACAAGTAAATCCTCTTGGTGCAAGAGCAATCCGAAAAACTACGCCATTTGTCAGACGGCTGCCTAGGGTGAGAACTTACACAATCTTGACGATGCATATATTCATATGATTCTTGCAAGGTATTGTGGGTATTGTAGTTCATTCACTCCCAAACACAGCTGATGACAATAATTTGAGTTGTGAAACCAAGTGGTAAGATCAATAAAATACTTATTTTATTGATGGGGTTTAATTCACCCAGCACATGTATGCTTGATAGCACTATAAATGAGGTTACTTGCTTGCAGTGTTTAAAATGGATAACAAAAAGTCACAAAGTAAACCAGAAACAACCTTCAGCTTGTCAGGCAATTAGCTAATGTTTTCTTAGCAAATAATTACCAAATACAAAGGCACAAAGAAAAGAATAAACTTTGCTGGTTAGGTTAACTTCTGCTTATTTTCCACGCAGATCTCAGCAGTGATTCTCCCTTGCTCACACACACAATCAGGTGCAGCCCTAATTACTATCAATGGACCAGCTGAAAGCCTTTAGCTGGCTGGCTGCTACTGTGTGAGCCCAAATCCTGCTTTAAGAGCTGTTTGCAGTGGAAATAAAGAACAAAGTTAGGTTTCTTTGTGATGGCTGATGTGTTTGCTCACGGAAAACTAGCAATAGCATTTAGATAGAGAACAGTCCATATAAATAGTTTCATCTGCTGTATCTCCCCCTTCATCAACAATCATAGGGTCAATATCATACATTGGCACAGATGAGTCTTTCATTAAGGCACTATCATGAGAATGCTTATTCCCTTGCTGCCATTCTCTATTATAGATAGGGTCTGGATCAGTGTTCATACCTGAGCCTCTCCTGCCATCATAATTCCTCTCTGTAAAGCCTGGCCAATATGTAATCCAATTCTGATGTCCAGCCTTCCAATCTTGATCCCTGGACACTGGATCTCCTCTCACATACCTTCTGGCCTTGGTCTGAAAGTCCCTTCCACATGCAGTCTTCTCTCTTCCAGGTAGCCACTGGTGATTCCTATCTCTGCCAATCCATTCCTCTGGCTGAATCCAGTCCAATGGACTCTGCTGGCTTTTGGAATACCTCCCAGTATGGGTACTGCCTTGGAATCTCCCAGACCTTCCAATGGCCTTTCTTCTCTTCCTTCCAGAGAGTTTCCTTCTCTCTCTATCCGCTTGGCTTGGCTTCTGTTTCTCCAGGTGATACTGGTGCTTGAGCTTGTAGCCGTTGCTGTCTCTGTATCTCTTTCTGAAGCTGTTCTTGTAGCTCTCCCTGAAGCTGTTATCTGAAAAATAAGCTCTATTCTTATCCTGTTCTATTGTGTGCTGCTCCCTAACACAGCGCAGCTGTCTTGAATCAGGCCCTGCCCTTTGAGATGAGTGCTTAGGGATTACCTCATAGCTCTCTTGATTGCACACACATTTTCTCACTTCAGCCCCTCTCATGGCTGCTGGAAACCTGGTGCATTCTGGGACTGGTAGTCTTTTATGTGAAAACTCTGTTTTCTCACTTCTACCAGAACTGACAGGTTGCTTGTTCAGAGTCACATCATCTTTTCTATAGCTCCTACCTGAGCTATGATAAACTTCCTTATCACAAGCTTCATATCAGTGTGGTCTGGATAGCACTAGTGGTCGGCTGTGACTACAGTTCCAATACCAGCACTGAATATTCACATTTTATTTAACCATAGAATCACTGACCACCGCAGTTAAATATTGTCCCTTTGGAATTTATTATTACTTATTGAGCGCACACATGTACACATATAATGCCTCTGTATCATTCCATGGTGTGACCGCACCTTGAATAGCGTGTGCATTTCTGGTCGCCATATCTTAAAAAGGTTTTAGCAGAATTAGAAAAAGATACAGAGAAGAGCAACAAAAATGGTAAAGGGGATGGAAAGATATCCCTATGAGGAAAGGCTTAAAAGGTTAGGGCTCTTTAACTTGGAAAAAAAGACGGCTGAGGAGAGATATTAAACATTCATTAATTTATAGACCTCTATCATATCTATCTGCAGCCCCTCTGCTGCATAATAGCCAAAGACAAAATAGACTACAATATCTATGAAGATGACATCATGGTCCACACCTCATTCAACATTGACCGTACTGACTACTTGAACATAATAACATGTCTGGAAGAAATGTCAAGCTGGCTGCTGGAAAGAAATTTAATGATAAACTACAAGAAAACAGAAGCAAATCTTCATAACAAAGAAGTCTGCATTTGCTCCACCAAAATCTCTGCAAATAGCGAACACCATAGAAGTGAAAACGGAAGTCAAATAGCTGGGGATATAGCTCGACCAAAACCTAAACTTTCAAGCACATATAAGCAAGATTACAAAAACTGCCTACAACAAACTAAGAACAATATAAAAACTCAAACCTCTTCTGGACTTTAATAACTTCCACACACTCTGCCAGGCCTTGATAATGCCAATACTGGACTATTGCAATATCATCTACCAGGGGCTACCTACCCAGTTCATCTACCCTTTGCAATTACTACAAACATGATGGCCCGTATCATAACTGACACACCAAGAACCAGCCACATAACTCCAACATTGAGACAACTACATTGGCTCCCCATAATCACCAGGACCAAATACAAAGCAGTACTCACCATTTTCAAAATCCTACACAAACTATCACCACCAACACTACAAACCCTCATCAGCAAGGACCCTGAAAACAGAACAAAAAGGAAATTCAATAAAAACCTATTAATACTACCAAAGACCAAAACCAAAGCTAAACAAACAACCTATCATAGAGCTTTTTCAATACATGTTTCATCACTCTGGAATGCCCTCCCAGAAAACATAAGAACCACCAGTGACCTGTGGGACTTTCGGAAAGCCTTATGTCAATTTTCTTTTATTAGGCATACTCCTTATCCAATAACATTGTCACTGTATCATATCATAATATACATAGTAAACTATCCATCAATAACAAATACATATGCCTTTTTCCTATATCATTTATTTTATCTCCCCTTCCCCTTTCAATATTTCCCCCTCCTCCAGTCCCTCCACCCTTCCCCCCCCCATACCTAACCTACGATGTGCCTCTACCCTCTTCCCCTATCCCATACCCACTCCCCCAGCGTGTGTGGATTCTTACATCGTGGAAAGCCTTAAAAACACACCTTTTTTTTGGAATACTATGGACCAGAATCTGAAACACTGTGTGAAATGCACCCACTTCAATGAAATATGAACACATCCAATCATTCTACCTTCCATACAATAGCAGCAACCATCATAACCAACATCAAGAAACCATGTATCCAATATTGTTAATACCCCTGTTATATCCATGTTTTAAATTTCCTTTTCTATGTAAAGTGCATTTTGTTTAACGTTCAATGTAAACCGCTTTGAATGTAAGAAAAGCAATAAAGAAAAATTAATTCATGAATAGAGTGGAACAGGTATATGTAGACTGGTTGTTTACTCCTTCAAAAAGTAGAAAGACTAGGGGATACCAATGAAACTACAATGTATTCCATTTAAGACTAAACGGAGAAAATATTTTTTCGCTCAACGCGTAATCAAACTCGGGAATTCGTTACCAGAGGATGTAGTAAAAGCTCTTAATGTTGCTGGGTTTAATAAAGATTTGGACAAGTTCCTGGAGGAAAAATCCATAATCCATTATTAAACAGGACCAGGGAAATCCACGGCTTACCCCGGGATAAGCCGCATGGAATCTGTGTACCTTTTTTGGAACCGGACAGGTACTTGTGGCCTGGATTGGCCGCTGTTAGAAACAGGATACTGGGATTGATGGACCCTTGGTCTGAATCTGTATGTCATATCTTATGTTCTTATGTCTATTGCTGGTCTGATGCTGTATTTTTTTGGATTTTCTGGAGATGGTTCTGTAGTGATGGCTACCTGGAAGCGTGCTGTCTGCTTTGCTGTTCTTCTGGAGATGTTGCTGACCTCCTTTTTAATGAGGAGTTCTTTGTCTTATTTTATATCTTATAGAAATATAGGTATAGCGTATGATAACCTCATCCCTCAGCAGGCCCTTCATTGTAATAATAATCTATAGGTTAGCAGTAAAAGGGGGTATAAAACTGGTCTTTGATTGGCTTTCCGTTGTGTATTCTATTGAATCACTCAGTCAAAAATAGTGCATTCCCTTTAATCGGCAGATAGATGCAGCTTCAGTTAAGTATTTCATTGATTCACTCTATTGTGTATAATGTAGCGCCAAAGACAAATCCCCTTGGTAGTGGCAGTGAGCTGATACAATCCGGACCTTCTTAGCACACAGTCCTCCAGCTTCAAGTTCAGTCTCTTAGGCCTCGTGAGCCATCTGGCCTAGAGCGGCCCTTCCTCTTCCCCAGTCACAGCAAGAGATAAACAGAGCCCCAGGAGCAGCAGCAGCTCTATCACCAGGGTATTAGAGTTCAACAGCAGGGCTAGAGGCTGGCCACTATCTCCAATCTCTCCAGTTCACAACGTAAAAGTATAACAAAACAGTTAATACTAATTCTCAAACCAGTTCAGTTCAACATAAAGTCATAGAATGCACTACAAAGCTCAGCTGCACAATTAGAAGCAGTGCAGCTACCCCACCCTTCCTCCCTTCAGGTTCCCTTAATCCTTAGCGGAACCTGCCACAGGGCTAGAGCTTTTAGTGTTCCATCTAGGGTTGCCAACTGGCTCCAGATGCGCCCGACAGGCTTGATCCAGTCCTGGGTTTACCCCATTGCATGCATGGAGATGTAGTTCTGAATTCCCTATTGCACTCCATAAGAAAAGCAAGACTACATGTCCCTGCATGCAATAGGGTAAACCCAGGACTGGATCAAGCCTGTCGGGCGCATCTGGAGCCAGTTGGCAACCTTAGTTCCATCCCTTGTACCTCCATGGGTTCAGGATCCTCTTCATCTTCACAGGGCTGGGTTTCAATAGCCTCCTCCTCTTTGTCAAGGTAAATCTCCCCCTTACTTGGGAACTGCCCAAACTACCTGAGCCCTTCCCCCCTGCCTCTTTCTGGATCCAAGGAGTAGTTCCTGGTGAGCCAGGGAAACTCATCCAGAGCAGAATCCCGAGATGGGATCTGTTCCCTCCTAGCAGGAATGGGGTTGGGGTGGGCCTTCCCTTCGGGGATCCGGGCCGGGTCTTCCCTATGCTTGTTACCTCTAGGTGGCCTGCGAGGCTGCAAGGGAGCTTGCACTACTCCAAATCCATGGCCCTCCCAGCTCTGCAGGGACTGATCACTACAATATATTTGAATCAGAAGTAAGAAGTTCTATATTCCATTTATTCAGCAGAAGGTTGAAACTAGTCTTGACTGGATTTAGTCATTGGCACTCCTTTGTGACAGCTGGTTTCTGCTATCAGGTGGTTGGCTCCACTCAATGTTTCTTTTGTTGAGGCTTGTCTTCGTCATTAAGTTGAGGAAGGGCACAGTTCTTACTTCTTAGTATTCAGTTCAGCTGGCAAGTTTCTTCAGGCAGTTTTTATATTTTAGCACATGTAATATTCCTGAATATAGTAAAATCAATAACGCAGCATATCATTCTACACAGAGAAGGAGGTAAGGGGGTGTCAGGGATTTTCTCTCCTCTACTTCAGGGAGAAAGATCCCCAAGGAGATGGGGACTCCTGGTTCCAGCAGCTTCTTCCAATGTCACTAACAGCAGAGACTATGGGTAGCATCCAGCCAATGGGAAGGCAGCTGAAGTCACAGGAAGGAAGAGGGAAGTTCCTGTGCTCAAACTGAAAAGCAATAAGCTAGATAACCCCAGCCGGCTGTTAACCGAAAGAGAGAGGGAAGGAGACACAGGTGAGGGAAAATACATTAAGCACGTATCAATATTGCTGCTGCCTGGTTAGCTAACGTAGCGAAAGTTATGGCAGAGTTTCCTGTGCCTGACTTTCACTGCATATCACTAACCGGGCAGCGGCTCAATATCATCACTGCCCGGATAGGAATGGGTGTCTCTGCTCCATCCTGAAACGCCCCGATGCTAACTGCCAATCACGTTAGTGCCGCTGAGCATCCCACAGAGCGGCAGGTCTGTAAACTGTGTAAATGCCTTTGAAAATGCCCCAGTGTAACTAACTATGCGGTTTCTTCACGGACCTAATTAAGGGAGGATAATCTAGTCGAAGATGTATGCCTCTGTCAGTCAGCAGGGATTACACTGATAAAGACTTTTAATGGCAACAGTTTTAGATATATTGAAGGACTGCTGTAAATAAATTATGCAGTTGCAAGCAGGGGCAGCCTGTCCACTAGGTGGGCTAGGCAGCTGCCTAGGGCAACCACAGCAGGCCATGTGTGTCGCTGCCATAGCGCTGTGCCAACCCTCCCCCTACCATGCCGATTGAATCAGCGGCAGTGGGGGTGGCAGCTTGGTGCGGGGGGGGGGGCAGTACAGCATGGCTGCGCTGGGCTGGGGGGCAGCTGGGGCTTCTGCCTAGCCCTTGGGCTGGCCCTGGTTGAATATTTTACGTTGTAGGGTTGTAAGGGACTAAAACCTTAGGGACTATATTCAAAGGCCAATTATGTGGTTCGCAATGCCCCTGACCCAATAACTGGGTTAAAAGACCTGGTGCTATCCGGATAGCACAAGGGTGTTCTGTGGCTGCAGCGGGGGCAGTACCCACAGCTGTTTGGTTAGTGGTGATATTCAGCTGCAAACCGCAGAGCTGAACGGCGTAAAGTAAGACAGGTGAAAGGTTGTTCTAACTTTATGTGGCTTTGCAATCTGGTAAGCAGCTGACTATCACCACTAACTTAACCGTACTGCAAAACAGCAATCCAGCCAAACCGGATATTCAGTGCCAGTCGCCAGCTAAGCCCTGGCACTGAATATCGGGTCTTCCCTTAAAGCAGTGGCTGACAGTCGCTTTGACAGCACTGACCGCTGCTGCTAAAAATTGGCCCTTTAGCATTCAGGATTTCTTCTGTAAACGTTACTGTGGTGCCTTGACAGTGCTGGTGAAAAGACTCTTTCTTAAGGCTGCCACAAGTTGGTTTTAGAAAGGGCCACCAGCAAAGCAGTAGAGGATAGAATTTATGGCTCTGTTGGAAAATGCAGTAGAGCCCATAATGGGATTTGTAGCATGGATAACAACAATCATTTCACTCAGTAATAATAGTGAACAGAATTAAAATGGAATTAAGAAATCGAACCACTTGAAATGGTAGCGATGAAAGCAAGAAAGCTAAAACGAATGGCCAATACTGCTCTAAGAACCTTGTCAGTTTTGGCCTATGTAATAGATTTTTATATATCAAGTAGAAGCTGACTTCTGAAGCAAAACATGTATAATGAAAGCTACTGTACTCTACATCAGAGCAATTAGTGCTCCAGCATGTGACAAAAAGATACTCAAATGCATATTCATTGCTGAAAGATGGCATCCACTATAGGGTCATCTGCAAGTACCGTGAGGACATGCTCATGGAGCCTAGAGGGAGTGTGGCAAGAAATAAATTGGCGTTAGCCAGATTCACAATATAAATGTTTGCCACAGATCTTGATAGAAGTTAACATGTCAGTCCAACTACTATATATGCCTATAAATACAACGGTGAACACAATAATATAAAAGGTAGGGGCCAGTGCATAAACGGAAGGGTATTCTTCAACAAGAGAGGAACATTGCAAGTTGCTATTCCGCTATTCCTGAGATGAGTCTGTAGCTTTAAGAATAGATTTTTCTGAAATATTGAAGTATTGTATTCCACAGAAGACATTAGGGATGTGCATTTATCAGTGAGCCTTAAAAAATTTAGGGACTTATTTACTAAAGTGTGCTAAGCAGATAGCGCATGTTTTGGTACATGCTAAAGGCTATCGTGTGCTTAAAAAAACCCTACTATGCTTAGTGGATGGGGAATGGGTGTGGACTGCACAGATAGCATGCGGTATGTTACTGCATGCTATCAAGGATGCTAAGAGCGCAGATGCACTTAATGCCATTTCAAGAGATATTGGCATATCTTGGTGGGGTACCTAATCCCTAGCACAGTTTCCTTAGCACATATTCGTGCCCCCCCCTTCAGTATGCCCACCCCTCAGTGCACCTCCAGAAACCCCTGCCATAAGCATAACCTGCTTGATAGACAACCCTCACATCAGCATCCCTACCCATCCCCCACCCTGCTCCCCCTCCAGGCACTTAACCTCCAATATCATTGGTGGTTTAATGACAGGGCAGGAGCAATCCCAGTGAGCTCCTTCCTTGTCTGCTTCTGGGTTGAAAATGGCTTCTCTGACCCCTAGTGGTAGTCTTGCAGTACTACCATTAGGAGTTAAGCTGCCAAATAAGGGCAAAATGCCCTTACACGTCCAACATATTTACCAATTAGTTATGCTCCCTCCATCTAGTCATCATCCAGATATTACTAGAGGTAGAGCCTTTTCATCTTATGGCTCTTTGTATTGGAATACTCTGCCCCATGCCCTAAGAGGGAGATTGGATTAAACCCTTTTTACAACAATGCTTAAAACCCATCTGTTTTCCCTGGCTTATGAAACATGACAGCAGAAAAAGACCACATGGCCTATCTAGTCCGCCCTTCCAAATCAACTACAATAGGCCCCTTTTTACCTTTAGAGATCCTGTGTTTGTCCCATGCTTTTTTGAATTCAGATACTGTCCACCACCTCCACTGGGAGACTATTTCATGCATCTACCACTCTTTCCATAACGAAATATTTTTGCATATTACTCCTGAATCTATCCCTTTTCACTCTCATCCCATGTCCCCTCGTAGCAGAGCTTGCCTTCAATTGAAAGAGACCCTCCTTTGCATTTATGCCACGGAGGTATTTAAAGGTCTCTATCATATCACGCCATCCCGCCTTTCCTCTAAAGTATATATATTAAGATATTTGTCTGTCCTCATATGCTTCATAGTGAAGACCTCTAACCATTTTAGTAGTCACCCTCTGCACTGACTCCAACCTGCTTATATCCTTTTGAAGGTGCAGTTTCCAGAATGAAGAAACGTTGAGGGAAGTCTAAGGATGAGCATCAACACCTCTCTCAGTTCCCTCCTTTCTTTTGTGCTATTCTTTAAGTTGATATATCCCTCTACATTCTCATTACTTTTTATTTCGTACAATGTAAAATGTTTGCAATGCTCAGACGGAGCTGAAAGGCGGTATAGTAAATGGCCAAGTAAACTAAACTAAACAGGAGAAAAGGCTAAAAATTACATAAGTGTGTTAGATGCATTAAGCAGCTCTTTCACTTTGGGCCAGCTATCTGCTAAATGTGGCCATGTTAATATGGCCACTGTGGCCTTAATGCACGCATGGTAATGAGGCCACATTCTACATCTTATTAGTGTTCTATGTCAGGTGTTAACAGCTGGTGCAATGCTGGTGTCAAAGCTGTCAAGAAAGCATAGTTACTCACCTGTAACAGGTGTTCTCCAGGGACAGCAGGAATCAGTACTCACATATAGGTGACGGCGGCACCAACGGAGCCCGTGCAGAAGCATCTCCCCAGCTTTCAAAAAAGCTTTTGGGAGATGCACCATGCATGCGTGGTCCACTTCCTGCCCAAGAGTGTCATCTTGCCTCAGTCAAATGACATAGCTAAGATGGCAAAAAAATAAAAGATGGTAAAGAAGCAATTCCAAGGGGAGGAGGGAGGGTTGTAAGGACTGAGTCCTGCTGTCCCCAGAGAATACCTATTATAGGTGAGTAACTATGCTTTCTCCTGGAACAAGCAGGAAGTCAGTCCTCACATATGGGACTCCCCAGCTACAGGCTACCGAGAACCTGTACAAAAATGTCATAGTGATCTGCAAAGGTGAGCCGTGATCAGCAGCAGTTGAATCCCTAATAGAGACTCTCGCAAGACCCAGGTGTCCGGCAGAGAACCAACACTCCAGTAGTCTGAACATGGAAGGGTCGGAGGGCAGGAGCTGCCCACACCCCAAAAAGATTATGGAATATGGCTTGGCCAAAGGCGCTGTCCCATCGGGATTCCCTCTCCAGGCAGTAGTGAGCTGTGAAGATATGGACCGAAGACCAGGTGGCAGCCCGGCAGATTTCTGTTATGGGGATGAAACGCAGATTGGCCACGGAAGTAGCCATGGCCCTAACGTGGTGTTCCGTGACTCTCTGGTCCAGTGAGATCCCCGCTTGCTCATAGGCAAGGGTAATGCAAGTGGACAGAGTCACTTAGTCACTGGGAGACCTAGTTGGCTGGGATCATAGGATATGAAAAGCTATTGCACTTTGCTGTTGCTCTGAGTTGCAGGTAGAAGGACAGGGCTCTCTTGCAATCCAGAATATGGAGAATGGACTCTGCCCTACCAGCATGAGGCCTCGGAAAGAAGGTGAGGAGTACCATCTCCTAGTTGAGGTGGAAAGGGAATGCAAACTTTGGCAGAAACTTGGGTGTGTGCAGAGCACCACCCTGTTCTTGTAGAACCTTGTGTAGGAAGGCTCTGCCATCAGGGCTTGGAGCTCACTGACTCTGCGAGCCGATGTGAGTGCTACCAGGAAGGCGACTTCCAGGAAAGGTGCCGTAAGTGGCAAGGGCCAAAGGCTTGAACAGAGGCTTAGTGAGCTGCAATAGCACCACATTAAGATCCCATTCTGCCACCGGGGGGCGATGGAGGGTTTGGACAACATGAGGCCCCATAGGAACCTAGACACAAGGGGCTGAGCCAAGAGAGATTTTCCCTTGACAGAGTGGTGAAGAGCTGTGATGGCGCTCAGATGTACTCTGAGTTGGACTTCAGTTCCACCTGCAATACAGGTATTGGAGTATAAGCTGTACAGGGCAGGTGAAGGGGTTTGCCCGCTTTCCTGTGCACTACACTAAGAATCAGCACCACTTAAAGGCATACACCCTTCTTGTGGAGGCCTTACGAGAGGCTAGGAGAATCTTCTCCATGTCTTGTGGGAGATTGAAGGGGGCTAGAGCTACCCTTTCAGCAGCCCAACAATGAGCGATAAGGACCCCAGGTTGGGGTGTAGGAGAGACTCCTGCTCCTGTCACAGTAGCCCTGGGGATCGGCCCAGGGGAATCTGTGGTACTGCTGATAGAGGAGCAGTGGAAACCAGGGCTATCTGGGCCTGCCCTTTCACATCAGCGCTAAAGGGCTATCAGCACTAGTGACGCTCTGTTGTGCTGAGCCTTGAATAAGGTCTTGGCTATCAGTGGTGTTGGGGGAAGGTGCACGGAAGCCCTTCTGTCCACGGGGTGAGGAATGCATCCACCACTACCTGTGAGGGATGCGGTCTGCGGGAACAGAAACTGGGCAACTGTGGTTGTCCAGGCTGACGAACAGGTCCATCACTGGGATACCCCAGAACCGGAACAGCTACGAGGATACTGCTGAGTCCAGGCACCACTCATGTTGCTGGAGGACCTGGGAGGTAGACTCCTTAGGAGCATCCCTCTGCGTATAGCATAGGAGCAGAGGGCTACCGCCTCCTGGCAGAGGGGGTACAACCCTGTCCCCCCTTGTTTGTTCATGTAGAACATCGCGACCTGATTGTCAGTCTGAATCAGCTGTAAGTGGTGGCGGAACTCGAAGGGCTAGAAATATCAACCTGAGTTCTAGCAGGTTGATCTACATCTCTAACTCCCTCTGGGACCAGCAGCCTTGCGTCTGGAGGCTCTCGCAATGTGCTCTCCAGCCCATTAGTGAGGCATCCATAGTGAGGATCTTCTTGAGGGTGGGTGCTTGGAAGATCATCCCAGCCTGAAGCCTGGGTTCTGCCACCATCTGAGAGAGTCTGCGGGTCACCTGCAGTCTGCCTGTGGCTTGGGTCCACTGAGCAGAGGCACCACTGGGCTGCTGTCATGTGCATTGGGGCATTCAGAGTCATGTGGACCATAGAGGCCATGTGCCCCAGAAGGTGGAGAAGAAGCCAGGCAGGTAGTGTCCTGTGCTGCTGCATCTCTGCGACTAATTTCCTGAGGCACTCTGACCTCTCCTGAGGGAGGAAGGCTCTTGCCTGGAGAGTATCCAGCTGTGCCCCTATGAACACTAGACTCTCTGCCAGAGTGAGATGGGACTTGGAGTAGTTTACGATGAACCCCAGGTACTGCAGAGCATTTATGGTGCGCTTGGTGGCGCATTGTGCCTCTGTAGCCCTTTATGAGCCAGTCATCCAAGTAGGGGAAGACGAAGGCCCCTTGGAGCCTGAGGTGGGATGCAACCACCACGAGGCACTTTATGAAGACCTTTGGTGATAAGACAATCCCAAAAGGTAGTACCCTGCATTGGTAGTGCTGCCCCCCTATCACAAACTGGAGGTATTTTCTGTGGCTCGGGTGGATTAGGATGTGAGTGTAGGCATCCTTTAGGTTCAAGAAGCAGAGCCAATCTCCCTGCTGGAGGAATGGCAGCAGTGTTCCAAGGGAGAGCATCTTAAACTTCTCCCTGACCAAAAACCTGTTGAGCTTTCATAGATCCAGGATGGGCCTGAGATCCCCAGTCCTTTTGGAGACGAGGAAGTATCTGGAGTAGAAGCCTGTACAACAGAGATGTTTTGGCATTGGTTTCACAGCTTTGTCCCAGAGTAGTCCTGCTAGTTCTTTGAGGAGCAGGGTCTGGTGAAGGAGAGACCTGGTAGACTCTCCTGGGAAGTATTGTGTGGTGTCCGATGTAGGTGGAGGAGGTAACCCTTCCTGACCACTTGTAACACCCAGATATCGGTGGTGATGGCTGTCCACCTGTAGGCAAACAGGGCCAGGTGCCTCCCTGTGGGCAGCAGAGGATCTCCTTAGGAGCATCCCTCTGCATATAGCATAGGAGCAGAGGGCTACCACCTCCTGGCAGAGGGGGTATGACCTTGTTCCCCCCTTGTTTGTTCACTTAGAACATCGCAACCTGATTGTCGGTCTGGATCAGCACCATGCGGTGCTGTAGGCGGTGGCGGAAGGCTCGAAGGGCTAGTTTTATCGCCCTGAGATCCAGCAAGTTGATCTGCATCTCTGACTCCCTCTAGGACCAACAGCCTTGTGTCTGGAGGCTCTCACAATGCACTCCCCAGCCCATTAGTGAGGCGTTCGTGGTGAGGATTCCTTCTTTTCATTAGATTTTACTATTGGTGGTCAGCGTTTAACTTTTGAGACTCACAATCACCAAGTAAAGTGAATTCCACTTTTTCTCTTGCTCTCCATATACTTTTCTTTTATATATTTGGGTTTGGTCCCTCCTTTCATTATAACATACTTTAATCTATTTGACAAAAACGTGACTTCACTCATGAATGTGTTTGTTACGTAGGTTATTTTCTGATAGTATATAGAACACACATTTTTCCCTTTGAATCTTACATGTGGTCCTCCTCGTCCCTTTTGTTTTGCATCCTTGAGGAGTTGCTTGGCACATATTTTGCTATGTTCGAATTGGGAGGCCTATCTTTTATTATGTTATTATGTTTTTATATAAATTTTTAATGTTCATTATGATTTTTATACATATTTTTGGGCTTATTTATAGTTTTATTAATCCATGTATTGTTTTTACTTTTTCTTTTTAATTATTTATATATTTATGATCTTTTGTTTAGTTGGTAATGTTTTTTTTATATGGTTGATTTTCTTTGAGGTGCTCTCCCCCTGAAGGAGGAGTCAGCCGAAACGCGTTGGTTTTTTAAAAATAAACACTATTTGGCTTACCACCGTCTTGGCACACCTTTGTCCTTCCCCTGCCTATGGGTGGTTTGTGCTCTTTTGGACTCCTTTTTATTGCTGGGCCTGTTGAGGGCCCAAGAAGGCATGGAAGTGCAGAGTACAACTGAAGCCCCCTTTCTTCCTTGGGAAGAAGGGCTTTTTCCCCAGGGTCTTCTTTCGGGGTTGCACCAAGGTCTTTTTTGAGAGCCTGGTTCTCATCACATACTCGGTCTCTATCTCCACTACATTTTCTGCCATGGGTTTTCTGAACAATTTTTCACCTGTGCAAGGGACATTGATTAGTTTGTTCTGCACCCATTGTTCCAGGTCAGACGACTGCAGCCATGCTTGGCATCATGCCCCAATGCCTATAGCGGCCACCCTAGCTGATGACTCAAAGCCATCATAGACTGTTTGTTTAGGACAGGAACTTCAAACATTCCTTTGCTGGCGAGGTTAAGGTTTTGAACCTCTGTAGGAGTTCTCTATCAAGGCCTGCTGAGAATCTTCCGAGCTCCCTTGGCAGTTCCTTCAGATACATGCTGATGTAAAGCTGGTATGAGTGGATTCAGCATGTTAGCATCGAGCTCTGAAAGGCTGTCCAGCTGAGAGCGTTGAGAGTTCTGTCCTCCCTGCCGGGTGGAACTGACGAGTGGGTTTTTTGGCTCTTAAGCCAGCGCATGGCTTATTCAATGACTGTTGATTGCCTTTTGGAACCCAGGTCTGTGGCGTACCCGGTACATGGTGTCGAGACGCCTGTTGCCAATTGGTACTGGTCGGTGTTTCTCATACCCAGAGGAGGCAGCGGTCGAGGATTGGGGGCACTGGGACTGTAAGTGTTTCCTTCGGTGGTGCCTCGAATTGGAGTATCTCCAAATCCTCAGTTCACGGGTCCTCCTCAGCCTTGGCCTCGATCATGAGAGCCATAACCCTCACAATATCGAGAAACGCAACATCCTCTGTTGGCAAGCAATGTTGGGTCACCAGGGGAGATGTGTCCGAGAACATGTCATGGTGTTGCCTCGTGTCAGGGAACTCTTCATTCTTGGTCTCCCATTCAGACTCAAAATCGGAGTATGAGTCCGATGCCACACAATCACGCAAGTCGAGATCTGCGGTGCAGTACCTCCAGAGGACCATCGGTCCGAGCCGTTGGTGCTCGCCAGGGAGGACCAATGTCCTGAGGAATGGGACCGGGACTTCGATCAGAGCCAGGGAATATCTTGAAGCCAATGGCGCTCGAGGACTGGCTCAACATCTGGGGAAGACCTCGATGTTGAGGGTCTCGTTGTTGGAGCAGATGAACTGGACATAAACGCCCACTGCGTGGCCACTAGTGCAGATATACTGCTCTCTAGGGCTGCCTTTCTGGTCTCCAAACCAGTTGGCTCTGCAGCCTTTGACAGGTGCACTGAGGACTTTGGGCCTGGCATTGGTACTGTCGAGGAAAAGTCCTCAATGAAGATGGCCTTGGAGGCCCAAGGCTGGTTGGCGGGAGCCAACAACTACTTGCGGGGCAACTTGGAGGGCCGCTCCTGCCCTGACTCCTCGGACTCATGCCTGGGACTGCGGCCACGGGATTTTTTCTTCTTATGCTCTACCTCCACTCAGAAGAACTGCGGCCACGGGACTCCAAGGAGGCTCTGGCTTCATGCGGCACAGAGGTATCGGAGGGGGCCTGGAGCGCAGTGTTACTGGAGACTCCTGGGCGGAGTAGGACTTCTGAAATTTTTTTTCCTGTTGCTGATGTTGACTGTTTAAGGCCTTTGGAGTTATTCTTTTGTAGAGCTCGCAGTCCAAGCCATTGTGCTCGGGGCCAAGGCATCAGAGGCAGCAGTTGTGTGAGTCAGTAGGTGATATCACTTTGCCACACCGGTCACACTTTCTGAAGCCACTTAAGGCCATTGGAAAAAGTGGGTCCAAGGCCTTCGGCTGAAAAAAGGCACAAACATTGGTCGAGGCAGACCTCAATGAAAAAAGTGAAAAATGGATAGACGAGGAATGAAGCCGAGGCGAGCTGGATCGGGGGCGGGAAGGAACTGATACGCAAACCAGACAAAATTTTACTATAAGAAAATCTGACTTTTTCTGGGGAAAAAAAAGACAACGTCTGAAGGCTCCACAGAAAACAAGAGACTGAGGTAAGATGGCTTCCTTGGGCGGGAAGTGGACCATGCATGCATGGTGCATTTCCCAAAGGCTTTCTTTGAAAGCTGGGGAGATGCTCCTGCGTGAGCTGCATCGGTGCCAATGTCACCCATATGTGAGGACTAACTTCCTACTTGTTTCCGGAGAAACTTGTGTTACCATCAGTGGTGTACAAAGGGTGGGATGGTGGGTGCAGTCCACCCTGGGTGTTGGCCAGGAGGAGGGTGCACATTTGCCAGTGCCACGGAGGCACTGCAGCAATCATGATTAAGCAGGTTTGCCGCAGTGCCTCGCGCTCCAGGAGCTGACCGCTCTTCTCTCCCGGCCGAAGTCTCTTTACAAGAATCAGTACACAGGGCCTGGGTCACTACCTCAGAGGACTAGCGAGGAGAACCTAGTTAGAAGGCAGGAGTGTGACAGCACTACTCATGTACATATATCTTATCTGCATTCATTAGGACAATTCTGAAAACTGTAGGGGCTTGAAGATGGGCGCGCTCAAGTATCATTTACAGCACCAATGCTCTGTAGCAGGGATAACAAATTCCGAGAAGTTACAGGAAGATCTGGTTTTAAGGATAGTGAAATTGTGCAAATTTATTTGGCTTTTAGTTCAAATACATGCAGATATGCTTCATGAATACTCACTACTGGAATCCTAAAATTTGTGATCCATTTGAGGCCCTTGAGGACTTCAGTTCACAATCCCTGACCAATGATATTTCCATATATTTTATGTACTGTTTTAGTCTTTATTTTATATATTGTTAGTGATTTATATTTGTTTAGCTGATTGTGTATGATTTTTAGGGTCTGTTGGTATTTAATGATGTAATGTTTGTTCATAGTCATATTGGGTATAATTTTATAAAGCCATTTTTATTTATATATGCCAGTATATACACATAAAATGCCATTTATAAAGTTACCTCCGCATATGTGTGATGACAAGACCATGATTACTTGTGTGCAATTTTGTAGCAGGAACATTCAGGGCGGATTTGGGTGGAGCATGGGCGGAATCATGATTTACTTACATACTTTATAAAATACGCACGTTTGCACGTACTTTATACACGAATGTTTATACCTGCTCCTGAGCAGGTGTAAATGTCCATGGCTTCATTTTAGCCGTGATTTCTGCAGCTTTTGTGGGACAATTTTGTAATGACACATAGACCCTTCCTTGCCCTCCCACTCTAGGCAACCAGTTATAAAATTACTCTCCCTGGGCCCGATTTTCAGCTGCCCACGGTGTGGAAGGGCTATGCGCCTTGTTGGCGCATAGCCAGCACTGATGACCTCTAAAGCATATATTCAATGCCGCGGCGATGGCATTGAATATCCAGTGATCGCCGCAGGGACGGGAAGCTGACGAGGCTAACTGGACAGCAGTGATAATGGCTGCTGCCCATTAGCGATCGGCGCCTTAAAGATAGGTGAGGGTTTTCCTTGCCTATCTTAAAGGTACTGATCGCTAACCGGGCAGCATGCAATATTGCGGCTGCCCAGTTAGCAACATTTCCCACCTCCACTCTTCCCCAGAACCCTGCCAACACACAGTGATGCTAACCGGACAGCACTGGGGCACATAGGTGACACAGAAGAGGATATTCAACGGCACTAACCATGTATGTGCCATTGAATATCCCCATCTAAGGCATTTACACTGTTTACTAGGCTGTAAACCATGTAAATGCCCTTCGAATATCAGGCCGCATGTGTCTTGGTTGCTTGTAGACCTTTTGAGCCTAATATTAAAAGATTTGTATGTTTACTGGCAGTCAATAAAGGATCATTTTAGAAGCTCTGGTCATGCTTTGGATGTCTGAAAAAAGGTACGCAGATGCCCAAATAACAGAGATGTCCCTGGAGCCTCTTTACAAAATGGCTACAGAGATGTCCCCGACCTGGAGACGTTCATCTATGATTGGGGCGTGGCAGGGACATGGCCAGGGCATTCCTGAGGCCTTAGACATGCACCCTTGATTTCAGTAGCAGCTGGCACATCTCTGCACCCATCCAGACCTAGACATGCTCCAGGGCACAACTAGGCATCCGAAAAATGCTTGTTTCGCCTTAAAAGCATTCAGATTGTATAGAGAAGATTATCCCCATAGCCATAAAGATATTTGATAGGAATTGGGGATATCTGATTTGTGATTGTTGTGCTGCCGAATATCTCCACTTGCAAATGACAAGCTGGGACATGTCTCCTGTCTAGAATACCATTATGGAGACCTCTCTAGCCGTCACTGACAATGTCCATACTGGGTCCACAGATATTTCTAAAATCATGCACGTGCCCAGCATTCTTTGGTGCATTTTGACTTGGGCGTCCCAGATAGCACCTGAATGTCATTTCTAAAATGAGCCTTCATACATACAGTATAACTCCTTAAGCTGCTAATTTTCAAAGGCTCTGTACAGATAGCATCAATGAAAATTGCTCTGACTGCTTCAGCATTATCAGGATACTGCCCAGGCAGAGTTCGGGTGACATATGGGTAAAACTATACGTATCATCAATAGACACATAGGGCGGCATTTTCAAAGCACTTTAGCTGGTTTTAGACCTGCTAACTAGCTATAATGTGGTTGCCATGATATTCGGAGGCACTGAATATCCCCACAGACCGCTGAACAAATGCCTGGTTAAAAATGGGGCAGCCTGTGAGTGGAATGGAGGCGGTGACAGCCACTATCCGGTTAGTGATGATATTCGGCTTCTAACTGGATAGCTCAAATGGTTTAAGTTAGGACAGATGAATGACTGTCCTAATTCTACCCAGTTAGTGTTATCTGGTTAGCAGCTGAATATTGCCGCTAACCGGATAGCATCATTGGTGTCCTGCCATCCTGGATATTCAGCAGTGGAACATGGATATCTGCTGCTGAATATCCGCTTTTAATCAAAGCAGTAGCAAGTAGGCGCTTTATTTAGCTTAGCTGCCGCTGAATATGCTTCCCCCCCCCCCCCCAAGTTACTAGCAGTCATTGTATTACACATTACACATGCAGTGATTCGGAATGTATGTTCAAAAATATGGCGACTGCTGGGTTTCAGTATTGACCGGTTTGTTTATATTAACTGCTTTGTACTCCATTCTCAGCCAATACTTGGATGGGCGATTCTAATTCTGAATAAAAAATTGTGTCTGATGATCTTAAAGCAGCTAGACAGGTAGAAAAGGTGATGGTGAAAGCCAGAAGGATGCTTGGGTGTATAGGGAGAGGTATGGCTAGCAGAAAAAAGGAGGTGATAATGCCTCTGTATATAGTAAGTCTTTGGTGCGACCTCATTTGGAGTGTTGTGTGCAATTCTGGAGACCGCACCTTCAGAAGGATATCGGCAGGTTGGAGTCGGTGCAGAGGGCGGCTACTAAAATGGTTAGTGGTCTTCGTTATGAAGCATATGAGGATAGACGTAAACATCTTAATATGTATACTTTAGAGGAAAAGCGGGATGGGGCGATATGATAGAGACATTTAAATACCTCCATGGCATAAATGCACAGGAGGGTTTATGTTTATGTTTATTCACTTGATATACCGCTTATTCAATAAAATCATAGTGATTTACAACAATAGAAAAAAAAATTACAGAAGGTGCCAATGGCCAGAAATGGAAAGGAAGTTACAATATGGGATAGGATAGCAAGCAGTACATTCACACCATGAGACAGAAGAGAGAGTGAAGTGAGAGAGGGAGCTGGTAGAGTAGCATCACACAAAGGGGGAGAGGTGAGTTTTCAGGTTTCTCTTAAAGGTGGGGTAGTGTTGTTCAAGCCTGAGGGTGGTGGGTAGGGAGTTCCAAAGGGCAGGACCAATGAAGAAAAAAGCAGAAGAGCGGGTGGACTGTAAGTGAGCATGAGAGGGAGAGGGGAGGTGTAGGCGATTGATGTGTAGGGACCGGAGTGAGCAACTGGGAGTGTGAAATTGAATAAGGTCTGCCAGGTATTGAGGTGAGTGAGTGTACAGGACCTGGTGAACTAGCGAGAGGATTTTGTAATGAGTACGGAAATTAATGGGGAGCCAGTGGAGATTAATGAGAAGAGGGGTGACGTGATCCCAACGCGAGGAGTGTGAGATAAGACGAGTTGCTGTATTCTGGATACGCTGTAGACGGTGTAGTTGTGAATTAGGAAGGCCAACCAAGACAGAATTACAAAAATCCACGCGTGACATGACCAGGGAGAGAAGGAGAGTAGTGAGAGCCTGTGGGGTAAGAAAAGGTCGGATGGCACGAACTTGGTGTAGGAAGAAAAAAGAAGTTTTAGTAACCTGAGAAATGTGATCCCAAAAGGAAAGGTCCGAATCAATAAGAACACCTAGGTAACGGAAACAAGATACTAAGAGGACAGATGAGCCGGAGAGAGAGGGTAACACAGAGGGGGAAGGACTGCCGTAAGTGAACGAGATAGCGAGAGTCTTTGTTAGATTCAGATGTAAATAGGTAGTGGTGAGCCAATCGGCGACAGCAGAAAGACAGGAGTTGAGGGGGGGAAAGATCAGGATGTAGATGAGAGGTGTGATAAAGAAGAAGTAGATCATCAGCGTAGTAGAAGGCAGAGATTCCATATTGTTGTACCAGAAGAGCTAGTGGAGTCAGAAAGATATTAAAGAGAAGGGGAGCCAATACTGAGCCTTGAGGTACACCACAGAGGAGAGGAAAGGGCTCAGAAGAAACCGCCGGATCAGACAAGGAAAGAACAGTGCAGGATCTGGAGAAGAGGTAAGAGTGAAACCAGTGATAAACTGTGCTACAGAGGGTCTTTTTCAATTGAAGGCAAGCTGTGCTATGAGGGGACATAGATGAGAGTAAAAGAGGATAGTCTCAGGCGTAATATGTGGAAATATTTCTTTACAGAAAAAGTGGTGGATCTGTGGAATAGTCTCCCAGTGGAGGTGGTAGAGATGAGGACTGTATCTGAATTCAAAAAAGCATGGGACAAACACAAAGGATCTCTAAATGTAAAAAGGGGATTATTGTAATTGATATGGAAGGGCAGACTAGATAGGCATTTGGTCTTTTTCTGCTGTCATGTTTTTATATTTCTAAACAAAGACATAGAGGAGGTGACCTGCACAGAGCGGCGGGTACAACCCCAAACAAAGACATAGAGGAGGTGACCTGCACAGAGCGGCGGGTACAACCCCAAACAAAGACATAGAGGAGGTGACCTGCACAGAGCGGCGGGTACAACCCCAAACAAAGACATAGAGGAGGTGACCTGCACAGAGCGGCGGATACAACCCCAAACAAAGACATAGAGGAGGTGACCTGCACAGAGCGGCGGGTACAACCCCAAACAAAGACATAGAGGAGGTGACCTGCACAGAGCGGCGGATACAACCCCAAACAAAGACATAGAGGAGGTGACCTGCACAGAGCGGCGGGTACAACCCCAAACAAAGACATAGAGGAGGTGACCTGCACAGAGCGGCGGGTACAACCCCAAACAAAGACATAGAGGAGGTGACCTGCACAGAGCGGCAGATACAACCCCAAACAAAGACATAGAGGAGGTGACCTGCACAGAGCGGCGGGTACAACCCCAAACAAAGACATAGAGGAGGTGACCTGCACAGAGCGGCGGGTACAACCCCAAACAAAGACATAGAGGAGGTGACCTGCACAGAGCGGCGGGTACAACCCCAAACAAAGACATAGAGGAGGTGACCTGCACAGAGCGGCGGGTACACCTACTCTAGCCACCTTACTGGGCAGACTAGATGGACCATACTGCTCTTTATCTGTTGTCATCTACTATGTTACTATGTGTTCTGTCTGCTGCTCCAGGCCTCTTTATTGTGCACTCTTCTCTTCACACCAGAGCTGCATTCTCTCATTCGCACACCTAACCACACAGCCTCTTGAAGAAACTAGGGACGTAATGAATCCTGATTGGCATTCTCCAACAAGGAATTTGTGTTGTTTCTGTACCAAGTCTGTTTATTAAAGATGTGTGGCAGCAACATGCTATGGTCACACTTATCAGGACAATCAACAGACACTTCTAAGAGAGAGATCCTCAGCACAGAGCTTTGAAATGTTCTGTTGGGATACTGGACCACCATTTTCCAGCTCTTATCTGCTAAGGCGCTTCATCATCCTACCGTAGCTGAAGTAGACTTGGAGAAGAGGGTTAAAGAGCATGGAGCAACGACTGACAATGATATATTGAGGCAGAATTCGCACACTTGGCCTTTCAGTAGCATGAGCATGGCGTATATCATTGCACCTGCAATGGGATTGCTAAACATTTCTGTTTTGATATGTACGTTTTTTTAAAGCATTCAAAAAACATCAAACTTATGCATTTCCTAGTGCACACTGGAAGCAAGCACCTGAACATGCTAATTGCAATGTTGCAACACTTGTTCCTCAAAATAAAATCTTTCTTTCTTCAGGACTATGCCAAAGTTAATACTGTCGTCACTGACACGAAACAGGAAAATAAAAGTCTGATTCTTTGCATTGTTATCAGAAACAAATCCCAGAACTCAACAGCCTGACACCAAATATAGGAACTTTCCACTTTTCTAGTGGCAGTGAATTACTGGTGAACAGGATACAATGGATCATTTCATTTAACATATTTTCATGGGCAGGTGTCATCCTCGGAAGAGCACCGTTCAACAGCTAAGCTTGACATAAGAGAACTAGGGGAAAGTCGTGCTGGTTGTACTCTTTTTTTTTTTTGTTTTAGAGAGCAGACACAGTCTTATGGGAAGCGATTATGTTGCTAGTACTGCCAGATTTATTTTTCTTTAAATTTTCTTCATTCCTCTTCCCATAAGACAGGCAAAGACCGTCATGACCATTTTTGGTTTTACTTCCACCAGATCTTCAGGAAGAGCATAAACTCTGGCTCCAATTTTTCTCGCCATAGAGATGGCGTACCTACAATGAAAATCCATTAAGACACGTGAGGCTTCAAAGCCGAGACGGCAAATCATTTATATGCAAGAAATTAGCCAGAGAATAGCATCACCAAAAACGACAAACTCTTGCAGATCATCTGACCACGGCAGCCACACTTCACGTCCTTTTCTATTTTCTAAATCAGTCTACTAAAAAAAGCTTTAAATGTTATAATTTTGGTTTGCCAAGTTCAACTTTAGCTTCCTTTTTTCCTAGTAGCACCTGGCCTTGGTCTGGTCTTCTCTGTGTATATCGATTGCCTATGACGTGGCAGAAGTCCACCGTTTTACTTCAGCAGTACATTTTAGGTTATGCACTATGTGCTGCCCCGTCACAGGTCCAGACAGGCCAGCCTGCCACAGTGCCGCCTACGTGTGCATCAAGCATGCTGCCTAGTCCAAAGCTACCATGGGATAAGGTACTACGTAAACAAGCAGAGTTGGATTCTGACCTTTAAAATGTGGATGCTTGTGTAAACTTGCCATAATCAGAGTTTCCATTTACATTTAGGTAATTTTGCAATTCTAGGGCCCTTTTCATAAACAGTTTTATATGGGAATTAGCACATGCTGTTATTGCATGCCCAGGCTGTTATCAGAGTTGCTTGAACTTAGCATGTACTAATTTCTGCATTAAGTGGCAAATGCAGAACAGAACAGGGAATGGGAAGAGATTGCATCTTATGCTTAATATGCAGGATGGCACAACGCATTAACTGTTAACGCAACAAATAACATAAAATATTTAGCAACACCTCAATAGGTGGTGGTCGTTGTGTTAATGGTATGGAAATTGCTGGGCAAAGTCCCCAACAGTTAACTAACAGCTTTTATAGATATTCATTAATTTTGTCAGTTTGCAGTAGCTGCAAAGGGCTAGAATCCCTAAGATATAGATCTAGGAAGTAGGAATATTTATTTGTTAGTACGCCTTTAGTTCGTTAGTGCCCCTTAAAAAATTTACTGCATGCGCAATTGATTTACTGTTCACTAACCAATGATTTAGCACACATTAAGTCAAGTGGTGCACATTGAAAACACTATTGCACTGGATCAAACATTTCTTTGAAAACAAATAAATAAAATGGATCTAAAACAATGCAGGAAATTGGGAAAAAACTGAAACACATTTTGGCCTGCCCCTATTAGGAAGGGCTTGCAATATGTCAGATCTGTGCTGTGTCACTCACAGGCAGAAATGGAGAGACAAAGGGCAGCCACAGCTGAGATGGAAATAAGGCAACTGTCACATATGTACCAACACAATTTACAATAGTGGGAAGAAGTGAGGAAGAAAACAGACAGTTTAAGCTGAGGTGGTTTGAAGGACTTTTCAAGGTTACAAAGAGAAAGTGGTAGTGATAGGGATTCCCAGCGTCGGTATTTCTGCAAGTGGTACCACTGGTACCATTTATCCCTCCACTGGCACAAACATTGTGACTCCAAAGTATTTTTGAGATGCTTAACTGAGCTGCTTTTGCTGCCTTTCTGCTTATTGTCCAGTAGCCCTGAATGTGAATATGGTGCGGAAGCAGTAAATGCTACAGATGTGGGACACAGAGCGATGCTGAAGAACATTCTGTCTGACTTTCTTTACCGCTATTATGACATCAGGTGCTTGCACATACTTAGCATTATTGAGTTTCTCTTCCTCGTTCAGGGCTTCTGTTTTCAAAAGGTCATACTTGATAGAACCCGGCTGAATGGCATCAATGAGATCCAGGACTGGTAGACTTGTGCTGATTTTACTGTCCTGCACATGAGAATCATACAGAGGCACATGTAAAACAACAAGACATAATGACAAATTTTCTCTACGTGATAACCATTAAGGTGGCAGTTTTCAAAGAGATTGCCTTGGATGCGTGGTCTTTACCCCAAATCCCTTTAAAACTTGTCTGTGGGGTAAAGTATACTTGCTGTCTGCAGTGCGTCTACTTTTACCTGGGAGGGGGAGCAGGGATGGGGATGGGGCAGACCCAGAGAAATATGATGGGGATTTCAATTTGAAATCCCTTTGCAGTGTTTACCTCTCATGCTTTCTACCTGTAGCATATGCAGGGTGAAAAAACACCGCTGCTAAACCATCTGCCTTGAGCTTTTCAAAGGGAAATTCTGCAGGCTGTTGAATACAAAATGACTATCTGGCTAGCTGTAAACTGTTCTTCTTGTGCTAGAAGCCACAGAAGTAATTATTATCACTGCCTTTGCTGTGCCGCTGGATGTAACCGAACCTTCTCTCTCTCTGCCCCCTCTATATGGAATACCCTCCCCCCGGCCTAAGAAGATGCCCCGACCATTCGGAATTCCACAAAAAGCTTAAATCCTTCCTCTTTAGTGAATACGTTACCCTGCCCCCCCCTAAACATCAGATCTCCAAAGCTAATGAAAATTAAACCGCATCCAAAGCTATTCAAAATTAAAGCCCTTCTCCCCCCCTCTTTCCTGACCCCCCCCCTCCCTGTCTTCCTACCTCCCATCTCTGAAGCTTTAATCATCACTCGAAACCAAAGCTTCACACACCCACCAAACATAAAGATACAAAGCACCACGATACCGATAAGATCGGAGGTGAGATACCTTGGGGTTACTCTGGACAGTAAACTCAACCTCAAACCACACATAGACAAAACAATCCAAAAAGCATATTACAGGATGCGAATCATCAGGAGACTGAAACCACTCCTCGCTCCAGAACACTTCCGTACAGTCTGTCAAGCACTGATAACCCCAATACTGGACTTCTGCAATCCGATATACCTCGGACTACCAAAACAAGCTCTCAAACCACTACAGCTGGCACAAAACACTGCAGCTCGAATCATATCCGGAGCCGCAAGGCAGGAGCACATCACACCTACACTAAAGGACTTACACTGGCTCCCAATCATTGCTCGCATCAGATACAAGACTATCATAAACCTATTTAAGATAAAAGAACACACATCAGCCAACAGCCTCCACCTGCTCATACAACCGGAAACCAGCGCACGTCCCAGAAGAAGTCAAACACGCAACCGAGTCAGCACCCCAAATGAGTACAAGCACACACGCAAGGACACAACAGACAGAGCTCTCTCCATGGCTGCTCCAACAATATGGAACAATCTACCGGACGATCTAAGGGCAACTCCAGACCTCAAAGACTTCAGAAAACAACTGAAAACCATACTGTTCATAGAGCACTATGGTCACATCACATAACCTAAGAGAATGGATAACAGCACTCCAATCCTCCCAAACAACTGAATATATATAAAATATGATTCTAGCACCACTGTAAATAGCCCACCCTGTATATAGCTCAAACAAATCAAGCACCCAACACATCCCTCACACAACTAAGTTTTATCCTCACTGCATGTACAACACACACACTTTACCTGATTGCTTGCTGTGATACCACCTTGATTATTAAGATAAGGCGGTTTAGAAATACTGTTAAATAAATAAATAAAATAAAATCTCCCAATGCAAATATGTAAATAGTTCTGCTGAAAATGTTCTACCATTGTTCAAACCCTTATTGTTCCTTGTAAAACAGCTGTGAATACACTGTTACAATTTGTTTCATTGTAAATCGTTTTAGAATTGCAGAAAAACGGTATAGAAAAAATGTTAAATAAATAAATATTGTAAGCTGAAGATGAGGGCACCTACAGATAGTAAGCATTACCAGCTGCTTGTTCGTCTCCCATCAAGGACACTATCAAGGTAAGAATGTGGGATAAGAAAACATGAGATCACTATTCCAAAAACATTATGGGATGAGTATCACTAGGTTTTCTTCTCCCCACAGGCTGGGGACATTGCCTCTGAAGCATCTTTTAAGTGTCCCTTCCACAACTGCAGCCTGTAAAATAAGATGTCTTGCTCTAGAATGTACCTTGAAACTGGAGATGGAGGAGCTTTTCCCTGCTTCTTTCAGTGTTTCGTTTACCCAGTTCATGATGATGTCGTCATTGACCTTCTGTCCACAGCCAATATCTTCCAGCATGTTCAGTGTGTATCTTAACATAAACAAGTAGGGCTGGATTACTAGTTTTAAACTTAATAGGCGCATAATTGCAAAGGTATATGTAACACACATTGTGGGGCTAGGGTTGATTTTTTAATAAAACAAAATATTGAATAAAAGTAGATCGAATAGTAGTAGTAGTATTAGTATCGAATAAAGTAGATGCCAGTCTTCTGTCTGCTCCCCTGGTCCCTCTAGCACCACCTAGACCTTCCTTCTTCTTCTCTGCCCTCTCTTTACCTCTCAACATTTCTGCCAAGCCAGTTGCTTGGTGGCATTCAGGTGGGTGGAGGCCTTGTGTTTTAAGTCACTGGTGGGATGAGCTCCACCAGGCACTGCAACATGGTAGGGATGATTTCAGACAGTGGTCATAACATACGGTAGTCATACAGTTGGCAGAATGAGATCCACCCATGATCCCATCTCTACAGTTCAAGCATTTTTGAACGTTGTATGACAAGTGTCGGCACTTCCTAGCTGCTGACCTCAACCGCCACTTGTTAAGGTATAGAATCGTAAGTCTATACTATACTAATACTAGACCCTATTCTCCTGGTCCCCAGTGGAGAATTTTTGTTAGAACATAAGAACATTGTCAAGAAAGGTGGTATATCAAGTGTTTAAATAAACCATAAGCCATAAACATAAGAAATGCCATACTGGGTCAGACCAAGGTCCAAAAAGCCCTGTATCCTGTTTCCAACAGTGACCAAGCCAGGTCACAAGAACCTGGCAGGTTCCCAAAAAGGTACATAGGTTCCACAAAGCTTGTCCTGAAGTAAGCAGTGGATTTCCTGGGTCATCTTTAATAACGGTTTATGGACTTTTCCTCCAGGAACTTGTCCAAATATTTTTTAAACCCATCTACACTAACAGCTTTTACTACATCCGGTAATGAATTCCAGAGTTTGATTACGTGTTGAGTGAAAAAGTATTTTCTTTTATTGATCTTAAATGGGTTACATTGTAGCTTCATTATGTGTCCCCTAGGTGTAAACAACCGATCTACTCCATTCATTAATTTATAGACCTCATCGTATCTTCTCTCAGCTGTCTCTTTTCAAAGTTGAGAGCCCTCTCCTCATAAGGCTATCCTTCCATCCCCTTTACCATTTTGATGGCTTTTCTCTGTACCTTTTCTATTTCTGCTATATTTTTACGGTGTCACCCTACAGTTATAACAAAATCAAGAGATCCATTAAAAAATTACATTATTGTTGATCTATGTATTATAAGGTATCTCTGAGTAATTTAATTAAAAAAACATAACCAAATTGTTGTGTCAGTGAAGATGAAAAGAAAACTCCATTTTGTCATATGATCAGGAGCCATGCTTTGACATAGGAACTTTTCTGTTAACAGCTGTTGAGTTGGCTTGTGGTAGAACATATGTTGTTTTCATCCAGTAGAGGGCAGCACACAACTTTTCCAATACCTCCTCATCGTCTGCCAGAGCAAGGCCTGTGTGAGAGTTTTATTTCCTTCATTCAGATCCTGCCCAGCAATGCCAACGAGTGAAAATTTGGCTTGATTCTTTCCGAGTTCAACAGCATAATTGCAGTTTTCAAGCTGTAAGTGAAAGAAATCCAATGACACATGACATCGGACATGCTGCTGGTGTTCAAGTTAGAAAACAACACCTGTAAGTGAAATGACCTGATTGAGCAGACAGCATAGTGCAATAATGAAAACCCTTATTCTGGGTAAAATGCTCTTTTACTCCCAGAAATGAGATTTAATTACTGCTCATCTAATATGCAAGTAAAATGACATGGTGGCATCAACCTGTTTAGGATTTCAGAGGCATGCCAGGGGTAGACTTAGGTCAGGGGAGGCGGTACAGATACTTTTCCTTTGGCCAGGGTTTCTCAACCCAGTTCTCAAGACACACCCAGTCAATGTGGTTTTAGAGGATAGTCACAATGAATATGCATGAGATGGATTTGCATACAATGGAGGGAGGCAATACCTGCAGATCTGTCCAATGCATATTCATTGAGGATATCTTGAAAATATGACTGCCTGGAGGGGCCTGAGAATTTCGCAGAAAACATTTTTGGTTTGTTTTTGGGTCATTTTCAAGCTTCCTCTTCTCCCCCCCCCCCCCCACACCCATTTTTCAAACTTTTGTTGGTTAGTTTTGCACATGTATTTTTAATAAAATACTTTAAACTTGCATTAGAATGTTTTAACATGCATAAATCAACTTATCATGCATTAATTCATTGGTCAACATGTGTCAAGTTGATTTTGTGTGCACTAAATTTTTAAGGCATGCTAATGAATTGAATGTGCACTAACAAATGAACATCCCTAGTAGATAATTTCATTATTTACCTCCATATACCACACAGAGAGGTTTAACTTCATGTGAGGTGAGTTGTGCACATAAAGAGATATGTTTATCAAGTGTGATAAGTATCAGTCTGGGGTTTAGCATGCGGTAAGTGCACCATGCTAAAGGTTAGTACGGGGCCCTGTGCTAAAAATCTCACATTAACTGGGTAGTGCAAGATTGGGTGGAGATTGGGCAGCTTAGGGAGGCGTATGGACATTGATATCTCATTGCAATTAGTATGGATGTTATGGGCGTGCGCTAACTGTGAATGTTGCTGTTAGCGTGAGTACACTTACTGCCACCTCAATGGGTGGTATTAAGTGCACCTGTATGCTAGTTTGTGCAGTGCAGGGGACAGATGCACATGCCCGCTACCTGCACTCTAGATTCACGGCCCAAACACATGCCATCAGCGCATTCTTTAGTAAACATGCCCCAGATGCCTGTATACATAGTCTTGTTTCTTTGCTTAATTTGACATTTCAGAAGTGCAATGATGCACAACTGGATTTGGGGATAAGCAAAATCATAGTTGTGTTTTCTTAATGCTGACAGGCCCGTGACATTACAGCAGCAGAACCACCAAGACAGTGTTAAGGGTGGTAGTCCTGAAGGCAAATAAATCTTAGCTAAAGAAGATCTGAAGATGTTGCGTCCCTTTGAAAAGACCTGCTTAGTGACTGCGATCAATTCCTCTTCAAATGGAAAGGAAAAGGAATGAGACCCTGAGATCCTATTGCCCTCGTGACCTTTCAATTGAAATTGAAGATGATTCTTTCTGCAATTAGGGAAAAACACCATTGTAGCTGAGATATTCTGATGGCGCTTCATGTTTACCTATTGTAAATGTGTAGATTTTGATTTAATAATAAACACGAGACCTCGCAGACCTGTTTTTCAATAAAGCAATGAAGGGCCATGTTTTCATTTAGGCAGGCTATGCGTCACGTTAGCGCTTAGCCTGCCCGCTGACCCCCTTAGCCCAGATTTTCATTTCTGTGGCGACAGAAATGAAAATTCGCGAAATGAAAATTCAGGTGATGTCGCATAGGCCGGCAGCTTCCAAGGCTAAGCGGGTAGCAGCGATTTTCGATGGTGCCCATTGAGCTCCAGCACCTTAAAGATAGGCAAGGGCTTTTCTCACTTATCTTTAAGGCTCAGAGCGCTAAGTGGGCAGCATCAAAAATTGCTGCTACCCACTTAGTGCCATTCCCTGCCTCCGCTCCATCCCGGAACGCCCCAAATACGCCCCGATGCTAAGCAGATAGCACCTGGGTGCGTTAGGGACTTAAGTGGGATTTTCCAAAGGTGCTACCCATGTAGGTGCCCTTGGAAAATCCCGGTTAAGGCATTTACATGGGTAACATGGGCGTGTAACTGCCTTCGAAAATCAGACCCGTAATGACTTGTTTTCAGTAATTTATGCTTGATATTTAAAGGCATTTGTCCAGGAAGCAGTACCTGCTACTTGGATAAATGCCACAAAGCCTGATATTCAGCGATACTATCCAGATAGTGCCACTGAATATCATTACAAACCAGGGACGACAGAACGGCCAAATGATTGGGGGGGCCCAAGCTCCGACTCTGCCCCAAGCTCCACCCCTAGCCCCCACAGCCCTCCCCTCCTATTCTGCCTATGGGAATCTGATTTTCCAATCCCCATGGGCAGAAGAGAAGGAGGATTGTGACAAAGATTTCTTCTGTCTGTCTCGATCTCCTGCGGGCAGACAGAAGGAGTCTTTGCCGTGCTCACAGCCATTCCCTTCTCTTCTGCCTGCAAGAGACTGAATCCCTGTGGGCAGACAACCTGCACGGAGGCCACAACTGGGGCCTTCCCTTCCTGTTCTGCCCATGGGAATCTGATCCTCAGTGGGCAGACAGAAGGAGTCTTTGCCGTGATCGCGGCTGCTCTCTTCTGCTCATGGGAGATGGGATCCCTGCGGGGAGAACAGAAGGGAAAGGCCATGATCGCGGCCTCCATGCAGTTTGCTGGCACCTAGCAGGCAAAATTTTACTGGTATGGCCCACCCCATTCTGACATCTATGTTACAGACTACCAAAGCACTATGGGAGTGATGCAGAGATGCGAATAGCGGGGACAGACATCTGGCTTGGACATCCGACCCCCGCTATTTGCAGGGACCGGATTCTATGCCCCCAGGCTCCCCACACGCACAGTGGGCTTGTGCGGGGAGCACTGGAAGGGGCAGGAGGGAGAGGGCTGGAGGCAGAGAGGGGGCAGAGCCGAGGCGGGCCCATGACTCCGGACGTACAGGGCCTATTCCAGTCATGGCCCTGTACGTCTGGCGATGGATGGAGGATTTATTCCACCTCAGAGGTGGAATAAGTCCCATCGCCAGAGGGAATCAGCCCATGCGGTCTCATTGAAATAGAGGAGCAGCTGCAGGAGGACCCCTGCCACCCGATCCTATTGTGTCTGCTCCCGCAGAGGGCTGGGCAGCGGGAAACAAAGAGCGGCAGCAGTGGCAGGATGCCTGTGTTCCTGCTGGGTGTCCCAGTGCCATGGCCATGGCGGTGGGACACTACGGCATGGGCGCTGTAACAGGAACATAGGCAGGGCAGTACGGGGATGTATTTTGACGTCCCATGCAATGGAATCGGGTCCCATCCGGCCTGTCTATGTGCCGGATTCTGCATCCGTGGGAACGTTGAGCTCCTGCAGGTGCAGAATCTGGTATACACTTGGCCCATCCCGTTTTTGGACAGGCCAATGGCCCGGACGTGCTCTAGTTAGAATGGGGCTCTATCTGAATAGTGCTGAGGTGCTTTGGGGGTGGAGTCAGAGCCGAGACCATTTATCTAGATAGTGACAATTTTCATAGCCACTATCCTGACAGCATAAGACAAGTGAAAATCTGTCCTAAATGTTATCCAGACAGCTTATCTGGATAGCGGCTGTAACGTGCCACTGTCCAGATAAGGGCCACACAATCTGCATATTCAGTGGCGTCCACTATCCAGAAAGTGCTGCTGAATATCCCAATTTAATTTACCTGTGATGGCTAGCATTTAAAAAAAACACATGGCCCGCCACCGGCTCAGCATTGGCCCATTCATTTTTAATAAATAGGAATGTTTAAAGGAAAAACTTTGAAGCCACTATGTAAAGGGAGGAATTATTATCCCAGCTACGGCCCTCAGGTACTGTATGAGACATCAAAATTACAATGGGCTAACAGGTGGCCATCTTGCAAAGAATACTCCTGAATTACAGTTTTACCTTTTTCATGTTGACACCCAACTTGGGATAGGGTGGTTTGTTCACTCTGTTCCAGTCTACTGGAACTTTAGCTTTTTCATATAGCTGGAAAATCACTAGTCCATCCTCTAAATCCCTGTGGCAGAAACAGACAACATATTAAAATAAAGCCGACGTGTACGTTTTCAGTTGAATTTTATGCGTGGGGACTGCTCCGACACTACAGGGTTCTGGTTCAAAAATCCACACAGGTTTGTCCCAGCAGTAGTCATCGTCCATAGCTGCTTACACTGGGACTTTAGCCCACTTCCTTTCTAGACAAACCTCCAAGCATGCATGACCTATAATGCGTCTCCCGGACTTTAGCAGGGAAGGATGAAATCGATCTGCAGAAAGCTATGGGGATAGAAAGGTGTCAAGAACATCACAACCTAATACACTTAACAACATAACACACTTCACGTACATATGATGTGTGATGCTTTAAAATCATTTTGCAGTTTTCCTCTGTTATCATTCCAACTGCAATGTGTTAAATCAATCAGTGCCTTGGTTTAATTGACTGTTGCCTTCATCTCTTTTACTGCTGTTCATCTTATATAAATGATATTCAATATCTTGTCCCTCACATGGTACCGTTCAACCAGAATATATATCTTCAGTTAGAGACTTTGACCCTGGGGACTGTGACAGGAGTCCACGAAGAGCCTCACTGGTAAAGGCAATCTAGGCGCTTCTATGCCTTTGTTAAATGGCCTTCCAGATCCAGCCTCAATATTGTGCCAAGGTCCATGCATAACTTTACACCTGCTTTGCAAAGGTTGTACAGGTGTGCTTGTATTCTCCACGTGTACCTATGTATTTTATAAAATACATGCATACATTGCAACTCTGCCTCCAGTTCACCCAAAGTATACCTCTGAGAATACCCACACAGAGATCATGTAAAAGCAGGGGCAGTCTTTCCATGTGCCTACTTTTTATACAATTGCACAGCAAGGCAGCTGTGCGTAAAACAGGCTTTATACATGCAAAATGTTTTATAAAATTATCCCAATATGTTTGAAATTGACCAGTATGCAGTAACTAATAAATTATCAGAAGGAAAGCTTAGACAGATGTTTGTTTCAATTTAGCTCAAAAGTGGAGTAAAGGTTCCCGACCTTTTTGGTTGCATAAACCCCTTATTCGTTTCCAAAACGTTCAACCTCACCTCTTTTCCTGGACACTCCTCCCTCAACCACAAGCCTGTCTTCACTAGCGCTCTTTATCTTCCTTCCCCTTCCTGTCTCTACCAGTCTCTCTCTCTCTCTCCAGCCATTCCCCACCAGTATCGGTCTCTTTCACAAGCCAGTTCTTTCCAATCTATCTTCCCCCTCCCCCCAATGAATCCCCACCAACCTCTAACTCTTTTTCCTCCTACAGACCTCATAATGGTCTCATAGACCTCCAGAGGTCTACGGACCGCGGGTTGGGGACCACTGGCATAGAGGATCTTGGAGGTGAAGGGGATGTTTACTATCTGAATTTGACAAACTGGGCATTATCTTGACGTTTCTTTATATCCCTGTTTCTCCATCTTACATACTCGCCATCCTGCTGGCCAGGAGTACCAGCGTGAAGACTCCCACGGGACTGTCCTTCAGCAACGCTTCTTCCATTGGCAGGGCTCAGTTCCAGGGAAGCAGGAGCAATTTTTATAGCAGATTACAGAAAACTCTTTAAAGCCCATGTCTAATGAAAGTCTGTACTCTTGGGCATACCGTGGCTCCTAGTTCTAACACCTATGGTCACTGCAATAGCAGCAGGGTTTGAGTGCGCTGCTTCCATGTAGGAGATAGCTGCACTGCAATGCAGAGATCAATACCCAGGTATTTAATCTGTGTGCAATGTATTCCCGTCAAATGCAGTCTTACCATAGGTTATGGGGTGATATCATTGCATTTTATAGTTACTTCCCTGTGCTTTGGACATTGATAGCTACAAGGAAGAATGATTATTATTCCTTACCCATACAAATGATTTACACGTGGATTCACGCCCAGAGAATTCATCCAGTTCCTAAATGTTCTTTCTTCCCTTGTTTCACCTAAATCAATAATAAATACAGCCAATATATATTTATATAATTATATATTACTTAATGCATTGCCATTATAGCACTATTCCATATTTACAAGCACTGAGTTACAAGTTTATTTAGTGCTATAAAAGTTATTTATACAACAATGTGGTTCTTCCTAAAGATCAGCTAAGAGGTTAATGTAATGTGGTAATGCTGGTCCCTGTTTGAGTAAAAAATATGCCTGATAGCGGTGAAGCTTCTGTGTTCCAAGCACAAGACTCTGGTTCAATGCTTAGAAGAGTGAACCATGAATCTGATGAGCAGGGACTGTCTCTTGCATGTCTGTGCAATGCTGAGAACATCTTGTAGCGCTATACAAATGCTCAGTAGTAGTATTAGTAGTGGCAGCACTCTTGGGGTTTACAAAATCTAGTCCCAACTGCATGACTTCAAGAAAGTCACTTTTTCCTTCCGCATCTCACTTTAAAGTCACTTTAATAACCCTTTCAAATAGTCAAAATACCGTCTAGTGTTTCCATTAAGGATACCAAGGGTTCCTCTTACTAGAGTATTAAAATTTTGCAGATGCCATACATTGATGCCCAAAATTAACACACGGTAACTGCAGAAGCTCTGTATTAGCCACTGAGAGCTTACACTGCCTCTTCTCATACAGTTAATACAGAGACAATATACTTACTGCACATAGACTGTATTGTGAATAATGCTGGTGCACGTACCACCTATTGAGGTAGCGTAAACTGCTCTGCATTATCTGCTGTTAGCGCGTGATACCATATGTTCAGGGGGCCATTTTAGAAGCTCTGATCATGATCTGGATGTTTGAAAATGGGTATGCAGACATCAAAATCGTGGAGACCTCCTTGGAGCCATTTTGCAAAATGGCTCTAGAGATGTCTCCCCACTGGAGACATCTATCTTGCACAGGGGTGTGGATGGGGGTGTGTTTGGGGCATTCCAGAGACCTTAGATGTGCGCACCTCATTTCAAAAACAGCTGATACATCGCCCCGTCCGTCTATACCTGCTCCAGGGCACGATGAGGCATCTGAAAAGTGCTAATTTTCCCAGAAAAGCAGTTGGAGGGTGTAGAGGAGATGGGACTCTCTTATCCTCGGTGTGGTCCACAATAGTAAAGAGAATTGATAGGATTTGGGGATACCTGTTGTGTGGAAGTCATTCTGCAAAACATCTCCACCTCTTGACACATCTTCAGGCTATGACACAGTTGTAGGGACATCAATGTAGACGCCCTGGCGAAGTCCATATATGAGACATCTGCATTTCTGAAATTGACTCCACACTTAAACATGCCAGGCTTGAGGACCTTGAAAAATTGGGAGACTGGGTGTCCAAATTGCAAATTAAATTTAATGTGAACAAGTGCAAAGTTATGCACTTAGGAAAGAACAACCCAAACTACATTTACACAATGCAAAGTTCCACATTAGGCATCACCACTCAGGAAAAGGATCTGGGTGTCATCGTGGATAGTACTTTGATACCTTCTGGCCAGTGTGCAACTGCAGCCAAGAAAGCAAAGAGAAGGCTAAGAATAATAAGGAAAGGAATAGAATATAAAACCAAGGATATTTATAATGCCTCTTGTGAGCTCTGTGGTGCAACTCTACTTTGAATATTGTGTGCAATTCTGGTCATCATATTTTAAAAAGGATATAGCAGAATTGGAAAAGGCACAGAGAAGAATGACCAAAATCGTAAAGGGGATGAAAGGATATTCCTATGAGGAAAGGTTTAAAAGATTAGGGCTGGAAAAGAGATGGCTGAGGGGAGATATGATAGAGGTCTATAAAATAATGAATGGAGGGGAACTGGTAAACGTTGATTGGTTGTTTACTCCTTCAAAAAGTAGAAAGACTGGGGGACACACAATGAAGCTACAATGTGGCATATTTAAGACTAATTGGATAAAATATTTTTTCAATCAGTGTATAATCAAACTCTGGAATTCGTTACTGGAGAATGTAGTAAAAGTTGCTAGTATAGCTGGTTTCAAAAGGTTTAGATGAGTTCCTGGAGGAAAGGTCCATAAAGCATTATTAAAGAGGACTGGGTAAAGACACTACTTATCCTTGGGATAAGCAGCATGGAATGTGTATACAATAAAATAGTTTGAATCTTACCTCAGCAACCGAACACAGCAGGTTAAATGCAGTGAAAAGAGATCAACATGATTCGACGCGCCACAAGGCATACCTCAAGGAACCGCATTGTCCGCGATCCTCTTCAACCTGTACATACAGCCCATCTGCAATATCCTCAAGCAACACAAGATGCTCTACCACATTTATGCGGACGATATTATGGTATACACCCCAATAAATATACAAACACCGTACCTGACCTCCATAACCAAATGCCTGGAGGAGATGACTACATAGCTCACCAACAACAATCTTTCGGTAAACTATAACAAGACAGAAGCTTTGTTCATTACTAGAAATACGACCTTCAATCCGCCATCCAGAATCTGCATCCATGATAAATCAATTGAAGTGAAGGAGGAAGTAAGATACCTAGGAATCAACCTAGACAGCAAGCTAAATCTTCATTCACACATTAACAAAACTGTTGCGAAGGCATACCACAAACTGAAACTTATCAGGAGGCTCAAACCGATCCTAAACCAGAACGATATGTCAGGCAATCATCATGCCCATACTAGACTATGGTAACTCACTATATCAGGGCCTCCCTAAACAGGCCACCCATCCCCTCCAGTTGGTGCAGAATACAGCAGCCAGGATCATCACTAACTCAGCTAGATATGAGCACATCACACCTGTGCTCCAGTACCTTCATTGGTTGCCATACATGCACGCGCACAAATCAAAGCAACTCTAAACATATTCAAAATTATTCACAACATCTCAGCCAATGCCCTTCAAAACTCAGTAACCAGGGACACAAGCATGAAGCCTAGGAGAAGCAACATGGACAGCAAGATCGTTACCCCGGCAGAATACCAGAGAACAAATAGGGCTACGTCCAGAACAACACCGTCCCTCTATGTTCCTGATCTATGGAATTCGCTACCTGACATTATGAGAGCCACAAGAGACACCAAGGACTTCCAAAGGATGCTCAAGACCATACTGTTCAGGGAATACTATGAACCCTCCCAGTGCCCATAGCCCTGGCTATGGGCATGATCACACAGAATCCGCAACTGACTCTTAATTAACTGTAAATAGTTATAGATGTACATAACCCCCTCCATCATCCCTCCCGCCCCGTCCTTTGTTAGTGATATAGCGGAATGGCTGTCGGGTAAGGTTTGCCTCTTTGCAGATGATACCAAAATCTGCAATAGAGTAGACACCCAGGAAGGTGTAGATAACATGAGGAGGGATCTAGCTAAGCTTGAAGAATGGTCTAGAATTTGGCAGCTGGGATTTAATGTTAAAAAATGTAAGGTCATGCATTTGGGCTGCAGCAATCCAAGGGAGCAATATAGTATAGGGGGTGAAGTACTTTTGTCCACTAAAGAAGAGTGGGACCTAGGCGTGGTTGTGTCTGATGATCTTAAAGTAGCTAAACAGGTAGAAAAGGTGATGGCAAAAGCTAAAAGGATGCTTGGGTGCATACGGAGAGGAATGGCTAGCAGAAAAAAGGAAGTGATAATGCCTCTGTATAAGTCTTTGGTGCGACCTCATTTGGAGTATGGTGTGCAATTCTGGAGACCGCACCTTCAAAAGGATGTGAACAGGATGGAGTTGGTGCAGAGGTTGGCTACTAAAATGATTAGTGGTCTTCATTATAAAGCATATGAGGACAGACTGAAGGATCTTAATATGTACACCTTAGAGGAAAGGTGGGATAGAGGTGATATGATTGAGATGATTAAATACCTCCGTGGCATAAATGTTCAGGGAGAGAGCCTCGTTCAACTGAAAGCAAGTTCTGCTACGAGGGGACATGGGATGAGGGTGAAGGGAGATAGATTCAGGAGTGATATGCGGAAATATTTCTTTACGGAAAGTGTAGTGGATCCATGGAATAGTCTCCCAGTGGAGGTGGTAGAGATGAGGACAGTAACTGAATTCAAAAAAGCATGGGACAAACACAGAGGATCTCGAAAGGTAAAAAGGGGACTGTTGTAGTTGTTGATATGGAAGGACAAACTAGATAGGCCATGTGGTCTTTTTCTGTCATCATATTTCTATGTTTCTATGTCCTTCTTGTATGTATATATCCTAATTCTCTGTAAGCCACTTTGATTGAAGGATAAGGTGGTATATAAAACAGGTTAAATACATAAATAAATAAATTAATTAATTAATATCTCTGGGAGCCAACGGGTACTTGGGGCCAGTGCTAGGGTTTCTGGTACCCCCCTGCAACCTATAGATCAGTGCCCCTTCCTCATTACTACTAATGCTGGCTACATCCTACCCCCTTCTTCCCAAAACGCCTTTCTGAATTCTTTTTACATGATGCACAATTCTTCTGCCCACAGAGTTTGCTGCTCCCACAAGCAGAATTGTGCAAGGCCGTAAATTGCGGCAGAGAATGGATGATCCTGCCTGTGGAACTTGCTTCTCCTGTGGGCAGGTGTGTGCAACTCTTCTGCACTTGTCATTTTGCTTGAAGGGGGAGCTAGCGATGGTGCCCCCCTGATATCAGTGTCCCCCTACAGTGTTTACCTGACTTACCAGGTAGTGCCGGCCCTGCTGTTTTTAAGGACGATTTGGCATGGACATCCCAGATAGCACTAGATGTCCTTTCTAAAATGCCCCTTCACTTCCAGGGGTGATCTGGGAAACTACAGACCGGTGAGCCTCACGTTAGTACCGGGAAAAATGGTAGAAACCATCATAAAGAATAAAATTACTCAGCATGTAGATAGTCATGGCCTAATGGGAGACAGCCAACATGGCTTTAGACAAGGAAGATCTTGTCTTACTAATCTGTTATGTTTTTTTGACAAGGTCCCTCATCAGAGACTTTTGGCAAAACTAAAGAGTCATGGGATAGGAGGCAGTGTACTACAGTGGATCAAGAACTGGTTAAAAGATAGAAAGCAGAGGGTTGGGCTAAATGGCCAATTTTCCCCGTGGAGAAAGGTGAATAGTGGTGTACCCCAGGGATCTGTGCTGGGTCCGCTGCTTTTTCACATATTCATAAATGACCTGGAAAGTGAATAACGAGTGAGGTTATCAAATTTGCAGATGACACAAAACTATTTAAAGTTGTTAAAACCCAAGAGGATTGTGGAAAATTGCAAGAGGATCTTGATAAATTGGAAGACTGGGCAGCAAAATGGCAGATGAAATTTAATGTGGACAAGTGCAAAGTTATGCACCTAGGGAAGAACAACCCAAACTATGGTTACACGTTGCAAGGTTCCACATTAGGAACCACCACCCAGGAAAATGATTTAGGCGTCATTGTGGATAGCATGCTAAAACCCTCGGCCCAGTGTGCAGCGGCAGCCAAGAGAGCAAATAGAATGCTAGGTATCATAAGGAAAGGAATGGAAAATAAAACAAAAGATATTATAATGCCTCTATATCGTTCCATGGTGAGACAGCACCTTGAATATTGTGTGCAATTCTGGTCGCCGTATCTTAAAAAGGATATAGCGTTATTAGAAAAGGTTCAGAGAAGAGCCACCAAAATGGTAAAGGGAATGGAAGGATACTCCTATGAAGAAAGGCTAAAATGGTTAGGGCTCTTTAACCTGGAAAAGAGACGGCTGAGGGGAGATATGATAGAAGTCTATAAATTAATGAACGGAGTGGAACGGGAAAACGTAGATCGACTGTTTACCTTATCAGAATATAGAAAGACTAGGGGACATGCAATGAAGCTACAGGGTAAACTATTTAAGACTAATAAAAGAAAATATTTTTTCACTCAACGTGTAATCAAACTCTGGAATTTGTTACCGGAGGATGTAGTAAATGCTGTTAGTGTAGCTGGGTTTAAAAAAGGTTTGGACAAGTTCCTGGAGGAAAGGTCCATAAACCATTAAGAAGTGACCGAAGATATCAATGCTTGACCCAGTACAAGCATTGTGGAACTTGTGTCTCTTGGGGAAACTGCTAGGTGCATATGACCTAGATTGGCCACTGTTGGAAACAGAATACTGGGCTTGATGGACCTTGGTCTGACCCAGTATGGCATATCTTATGTTCTTATGTTCTTAAGTATTATCTACCGTATAGAAACTCTTTCTTCCTTTACGCTTGATTTGCTTAGACTCTATCTGGACCATAAAGATCTTGATATCATCATCTGTCTATCTCTGCTTCAGAATACAGCCACCAGACTCCTTAGAGAGAGGAAAGGGAGTCAAGACGTTATACCAGGGCTATGCCAAGGGCTGTGGGAGTGGTGCAGCCACACAGGGCGCAAGTATAGAAAGGGCACTGATGTCATCACTGGGCTTCCAGGAAGCCCAACAAAAGTGAGTTCCTGCATGATGCAGCTGGGTGGGTGGGAGCAGCACCAGGTTCACCAGTCGCACGGAGTGCATTGCTTTCTTGGTACTGTTCTGCGTTATACCAATACTTTGTGATTTGCATTGGTATCCAGTTGAAGCAATACTGAAATTCAAAGTGTTGTCTTTAATTTTTAAATATCTGCTTCAAGGAATCCTGTAATATCTTACACCTTGGCTTTTATGTTATGACCCTGCTAAAGTGTGTAGGGCTTCCCACTCACTTATAGCCGTTCCTTCTCTAGTAATGTGCAAGTAGCTTCCACCAGATGCATGGCGTTCAGCTACAGTATGGAATACTATCCTATTAGATATAGAGAATGTGTTAAACTGCCTAATCTTTAGAAAAGATGATGATTTGGCTCTATGAATAGTTTTTAGAAGTAGGAAGAATTCTATGTGTCTACTTGTATGCTGTGCCCAAATCCTATTCCTAAGCATGCCTACTAGCAAAGTACATACCATCATATCAAAGTGCACACTTTTACACTGGTCAGTATTTTATAAGAGACCATTTATGTGCATATAAAGTTGTGGCCAACATTATTGGCACCCTTGCATTTTATATATGTTATGCACAATATCTTGATATAATTGGACATATTCTGACTGTATGCCATCATAAAATTTTAATAGAATGTTCAAAGGTATATAACAAAAAAAAAAGATGTCTGTGCAACTTAGATGTAGTAATTTCTGAGAAAACAAATATGACTTGGACAGGATTAATGGCACCCTTCACTAATATTTGGTTGCACAACCCTTGGTAGTGATGATGGCCTCCAAATGTTTCTTGTAGTCATCTATAAGTTTCGTATATTTGCTGGTAGTTTCTCCCACCCTTCAACTACGATATGTTCCAGCTTGTGAATGTTTCCAGGAATCCTTTTACCAGTGACAGATTTCAGCTCTTTCCAAAGGTTCTCCATTGGATTGAGATAGGACTCATTGCTGGCCAGTTTAAAACAGTTCATTTGCTCCTTTTTAACCATTATTTTGTACTTCTGGATGTATGTTTTGGGTCATTGTCCTGCTGGAGGACCCATGACCTTCGATCCAGACCTAGCTTCTGACACTAGGTAACACATTTCTCTCCAAAATACCTTGGTGTCTTCTGACTTCATGATTCCTTAAATATATTTCGGGCCTCCAGTTCCTGAGACAGCAAAACAGCCCCATAACTTTATGGAACCTCTACCATATTTAACTGTAGGGAGGGTGTGTTTTTTTTCTTATAAGCTTCATTTCTTCACTTGTAAATGTATAGCTGATCTGCATTGCCAAAGAGCTCAAGTTTGGTTTCATCTGTCCACAGAACATTTTCCCAGATGGATTGTGGGTTCTCAAGGTGGGTTTAGGCAAAGATCAGGTGGTCGCGTGCCTTTTTATGTCTGTCTTTGAGCAGTGGGGTCCCTCTTTGGCCTTCGCACATGAAGTCCTTGTTTGTTTACTGTGTGGCGTATGGTGCAGGATGAAACCACCACTCCAAATTGCTCCTGGTTACTATGGCCACAGTTGATTTCAGATGAGTATACTAGTGGCGTTCCATCTTTTTGAGCTTGCCTAGCCTTTTGAAAATTTGAACTTATTGCAGTTCTTAATGGACTGCTGTTTTGCGTCCATATGTATCATCTGGTGAGTTCATTGGTGGCGTTTTTCTTCTTTTTTGAGCTGGAAAGCCTATTGAAACACTAGCCATATATTGCTATGTAGAGGAGATTTACTCTTGTAAGTGGTTTGTCTCCTGAATGGAGGACCTACTTCAGGAGAGGGTTTTCCCACTCTCACGGTAGGTGATCCAACAAAAATATAGTTTTCATTACTGTTCATTGGAATTGGGAAACTGGACATTGCAGTATGGGAGATCTGGATATGTCTACCTTTTTGTAGGAATAATCATGTCCTGGCAATGTCCCAGTTTTTATACTATTTCCTTTTTTAATTGGTCTTGTTTTATTTGATTCTTTTATGTGTCAAATATGTGTGCATATATAGTTCAAAGCCTTTACTCTGGCCACTTTTGTTTAGGAGATATTAGACATTAAGGGGTTGAACTGCAAGGGTGCCAATAATGTTGAACACAGCTGTATGGCCACCTAAGCATGAAAATGACCAAAATACAGCCAAAGTAGATGCACACTTTGCCATGTAAAATACACTCCCCATTATATAATGGATGATGAAATGCTCAAAGAAATCAAGGAAGCTAGCAAAGGTTACAGTGCAGTAATAATAATGGGTGATTTCAATTACCCCGGTATCGACTGGGTCAGTGTCACAGCAGGACATGCTAGGGAGATAAAGTTCCTAGATGAAATAAATGACTGCTTCTTGGAGCAGCTGGTTCAAGAACCAACCAGAGGGGAAGCAATATTAGACCTAGTCCTTAGTGGAACACCAGATGTACTGCAAGAGATAAGGGTGTTGGGGCCACTTGGCAATAGTGATCATAGCATGATCGCCTTTGATTTAATTAGTGGAGGAGGGATAGTAAGGAAATCCACAGTACTACCTTTTAACTTTCGAAAGGGAGACTATGATAAAATGAGGAAAACAGTCAAGAAAAAACTAAAAGGAGCAGTTGCAAAGGTTAAAGACTTACATCAAGCTTGGGTGTTGTTTAAAAATACTATCTTGGAAGCCCAAGCCAGCTTTATTCCACGCTTTAAGAAAAGTGGAAGGAAGTCAAAAAAACTGCCAGCATGGTTTAAAGGTGAGGTCAGAGAGGCTGTTGTTGCCAAAAAAGCATCTTTCAGGAAATGGAAAAAAGAGCCAAACGACGAAACCTGGAAACAGCACAAGCACTGGCAAGTCAAATGCAAGGCATTATTAAGCAGGCAAAGGGAGAATTTGAGAAGAAGCTTGCTGCGGAAGCAAAAACGCGAAATAAAGATTTTTTCAAGTACATTCGCAGCAAAAAACCTGTGAGAGAGTCAGTTGGTCCATTAGATGATAGAGGCGTTAAAGGGGGACTAAGAGGTGACAAGGCAATAGCAGAGAGACTGAATGAATTCTTTGCTTCGGTCTTTACTGAGGAAGATGTAGGGATGTTACCCATGACTGAAGTGGTATTTAAAGGTGCTGAAGAGTTGAAGGAAATATCGATACATCGGGAGGATATATTACAACTATTAGATAAACTGAAGAGTAGCAAATCACCTGGACCGGATGGTATACATCCAAGGGTGTTGAAAGAACTGAAATATGAGATTGCAGACCTGCTATTAGTAATCTCTGAACTATCATTAAAATCATCTCTAATTCCTGAAGATTGGAGGATAGCCAATGTAACACCAATTTTTAAAAAGGGTTCCAGGGGTGATCCGGGAAACTACAGACCGGTGAGCTTGACGTCAGTACCGGAAAAAATGGTAGAAACCATCATAAAGAATAAAATTATTCAGCATTTAGATAGTCATGGCCTAATGGGAGACAGCCAACATGGCTTTCGACAAGGAAGATCTTGCCTTACTAATCTGTTATGTTTTTTTGAAGGTGTGAATAAACAGGTGGAAAAAGGTGAGTCGGTTGATATAGTGTATCTGGACTTTCAGAAAGCCTTTGACAAGGTCCCTCATCAGAGACTTTTGGAAAAACTAAAGAGTCATGGGATAGGAGGCAGTGTACTACTGTGGATCAGGAACTGTTTAAAAGATAGAAAGCAGAGGGTAGGGCTAAATGGCCAATTTTCCCAATGGAGAAAGGTGAATAGTGGTGTACCCCAGGGATCTGTGCTGGGTCCTCTGCTTTTTGACATATTCATAAATGACCTGGAAAGTGGAATAACGAGTGAGGTTATCAAATTTGCAGATGACACAAAACTATTTAAAGTTGTTAAAACCCAAGAGGATTGTGGAAAATTGCAAGAGGATCTTGATAAATTGGAGGACTGGGCATTAAAATGTCAGATGAAATTTAATGTGGACAAGTGCAAAGTTATGCACCTAGGGAAGAACAACTCAAACTATGGTTACACGATGCAAGGTTCCACATTAGGAACCACCACACAGGAAAAAGATGTAGGCGTCATTGTGGATAACATGTTAAAACCCTCAGCCCAGTGTGCAGCGGCGGCCAAGAGAGCAAATAGAATGCTAGGTATGATAAGGAAAGGAATGGAAAATAAAACAAAAGATATTATAATGCCTCTATATCGTTCCATGGTGAGACCGCACCTTGAATATTGAGTGCAATTCTGGTCGCCGTATCTTAAAAAGGATATAGCGTTATTAGAAAAGGTTCAGAGAAGAGCCACCAAAATGGTAAAGGGGATGGAAGGATACTCCTATGAAGAAAGGCTAAAAAGGTTAGGGCTCTTTAACCTGGAAAAGAGATGGCTGAGGGGAGATATGATAGAAGTCTATAAATTAATGAACGGAGTGGAACGGGTAAACGTAGATCGATTGTTTACATTATCAGAATATAGACAGACTAGGGGACATGAAATGAAGCTACAGGGTAAACTATTTAAGACTAATAAAAGAAAATATTTTTTCACTCAACGTGTAATCAAACTCTGGAATTTGTTACCGGAGGATGTAGTAAAGGCTGTTAGTGTAGCTGGGTTTAAAAAAGGTTTGGACAAGTTCCTGGAGGAAAAGTCCATAAACCATTATTAAGAAGGGACCCAGGAAATCAATGCTTGACCCAGTACAAGCATTGTGGAACCTGTGTCTTTTGGGGAAACTGCTAGGTACGTATGACCTAGATTGGCCACTGTTGGAAACAGGATACTGGGCTTGATGGACCTTGGTCTGACCCAGTATGGCATATCTTATGTTCTTATGTTATGTTCTTATAATTGCCCTCTATGTGTGCTATGTAAATTGAGGGTTTTTTAATTGTTTATTTGGAGCGGAGGAGTAGCCTAGTGGTTAGAGAACTGCCTTGGTAACTGGGGTTTGATTCCCACTAGCATGCATTGTGGCCTTGGGCAAATCATTTGATTATGGTAACTCACTTCTTCTTGGACTCCTTCGATGCCAAATACACTTACAGTTAATCCAAAACACAGCTATCAAATTTCTCCATGGCGCCAGGAAGTATGACAATGTTAACCCTTTTTTCATCGCTGAGCATTGGCTTCCCTTCAACTACTGCATCAAATTTAAACTTCTTATCCTTACTTCTCATGCTCTTCACTCAGGCAATCCCCCTTTTCTTCATAGGTTCCTAATTCCCCATATGCCTTCCCACGTTCTTTGTTCACCCATACAGCATCTTCTAGTTATTCCTAATTTCTGCCAGATCTGTTTCTCTTCTGCTCACTCCTCACTTTGTAGAACTTTCTCCCCCTTGATCTTTGACGTCAACTGTCCTTCACTTGTTTCAAATCTCTTCTTAAAAGCTACTTTTTCAATCAAGCTTTTCCATCAGCAAACTCCTCATAATTATTGATACCACTTCCTTTAGCCAGAATGCCCGTGGCCGTGACTCAGCAATTTTGCCTATTCACATTTGTCCTGTGTCATGCACTGCCTCTCCTCCCTTCTTTTTGTAGCTTATGTTTATTAATATGCCACAAATTTTATAATCTAGGTCTCCTGCTCCCCTCCTTCCTTTTTATTTGTTGCCTTGTCTTTATCACACTCTTTTAACCCTATGTTTTATTTTACATAGGTGGTATATCAAACAAAGCTAACTGTAACTGTACTTAATCCTCCATTGCCTCAGAAGAAAGATCTATTAATCTACTTCTGGTCATACTACCAAGAAAGCCCAAGAGCTGCTGGGGCACCAGGAGTCAGCACTGACTCGAAGGCAAACATTGCACTGCAAATTGTTTATTTATATGTGGACCAATATTCAAAGCCAATTATGTGTTCACTGGTAGAACTTCAAAAGACAGATGAATAATACTGAAACATTGAAATCATTAAATGGCCCAGTATTATCCAGATAATTGTAGGCCAGGTTGGGCAATGGTGAGGGCAGACGTAAACATTATCCAGATCATGGTAATAGTGCCGGCATGGTCAATGTGTGCATACATTGCTGCTACCTATATAGGCAATGGTGTTGAATATACAAATTAGGCTATACACCGGTGCTAATGTTTAAACGAACTCGGTGGCTGCGCTAGCTGAAAATTGACGCCTTTGCTTTTACTGTCAGTTAGGCCCAAGCTGAGGTTTAGCCCCTAAGCCCTGTTAACTTGTAGATGTCAACAGCTCATTTGTTGTGTTTTGGGCAGTTTTGGTATCAGGTTTGCTTTTCATACATGGGGCTTTCCAGTGTTTTGCTTGAAGAACTTTACTTGAAACAAAGGATACCCTGATCCAAGAAACCATTTGATTTGTTTTGTGTACAGGGGACTTTTCAGTGTGGTTTCAGTTGAAAAAGATTATTTGAAACAAAGGATCTTTTGAATATTAAAGAAACCATGAAGGTGGCCGTTCCTTTTTCTGACAACATTCTGTGAATAGATTCTCTTTTTTTCTTTAATTACTGAAGGAGGACGTTTTCCTCTAAGTTGGAATCCCTGAACAAGACATGTGGTTAGGGCCAGTGCGACCATGAGACAAACCAGGCAGTCACCTAGAGCACCAATGGTGAAGGGCGCCCATCGCCGCCCCTTTCCAGGACGTTCAGCTGCAGCAATACATTAGAAAAGGCCCCGCAGCGCCATTTGCACTTCTGCCCCTCCTCTGATTCCACTTCCTGTTAGAGTGCAATTGGAGGAGGGCAGAAGCACAGCTCCAGAAGGGAAGGCAATTCTGGTTCCAAGGCGCCTTGTTAAATGTGCTGCCACTGCTGATGTCCCGGAGAGGGGCGGCGCAGCGGCAGTGGGTGTGGGGGCAGGAGCAGAGCAGCGCTGGGAATGAGGTTCACCTAGAGTGCCTCATACCCTAGCACCGGCCCTGGATGTGCTATAGCTGTGGATGGGTCTTCATTTTGGGTTGATACATTTTATAAAAGGGTTATAACATTTTGATATCTTTTAATAGGGTTTATCTAAAGATTTTTAAGCTGTAATAAATGTGTATATGTTTTTAAAATTTGTATACACATCACTCCTGATATATAATACCTTTGGACCAACAGAAGAATTATCCAAAGAGTATATTCAGAACTATGGTTATGGTTATGGTTATGGTTAAATTTATTTGATAAAACCGCCTTTCATTAAAAGCAAAGCGATGTACAATTAAAATTAATTAAAAGAAGGCCGAAGCCAACGAAAGGAAAAGAAATTTACATTGGTTGACAGGACAGCTGAAATTGAGGGGTTGAAGGAAACAGGACAGGACATAGCAGAAGATAGGTGGGGGGGAAGAAAGAGGAGCAGGGGATAATCATACAAAAGGGGAGGGAACATCAAACGCTAACGAAAACAAGTGAGTCTTTAACTGATTCTTAAAACTGGGAAACTGTGGGTCAAGACGGAGGGCGGGAGGGAGGGCGTTCCAGAGGGCAGGGGCAGCGAAGAAGAAAGCAGAGGAGCGGGTAGATTGTAGGTGAGCACGGGAAGGTGGGGGAAGGGTAAGACGGTTGAGGTGAAAGGAACGGGGAGTGTATCTGGGAGAATGAAAGAAGAGGAGATCGGATAAATAATGGGGAGTGCTGGTATGGAGGGCTTTGTGAGTCAGTATCAAGAGCTTGTAAGTGGACCGAAAAGGGACAGGTAACCAATGAAGGTGAAAGAGCATGGGAGTGATGTGATCGCGGGAAGAAGAGCATGTGACCAAGCGTGCAGCAGTATTCTGGATCCGACGAAGACGAGTAAGTTGACATTTGGAAAGCCCGAGAAAGAGAGAATTAGCAAAGTCCACCCGAGACATGACTAGGGACAAAACTAGGGTAACCAAGGCTGACGGGGACAAGAAAGGGCGAATAGAGCGAATCTGACGAAGAAAGAAAAAAGATGTAGTGGAAACGTGTGAAATGTGAGAGTGAAAAGAGAGGTCAGAATCGAAGAGTACGCCAAGGTACCGAAAAGTGGAGACCAGGGGTACAGGAGAACCAGAAAAGGAGGGAGCCACAGTAGGGGCTTATGACTTATCTCGTACAGGGAGGAGTTATGGTTAATATGGTGCAGCCCTGAGTGTCTCTAGTTTGGCTTTTTCCAATGATGAGCAAGAGGAAGGGCAAGACAGCACTTCTTGCCGAGGTCTCTGGCTCTCTCCTGCCCTCCATCTAAGCATTAATTGAAGCGTTTCTCTGCTGGCCTGGTATGCAGCAGCTAATTTCGGTGTGGGTCCGGCTGTTTTCACGCTGAAACCAGGAGGCTCGGCGTGGACTTTGGGTGATCTACCATCTTTATACCAGAAGAGCGATGTCCCTCTGCACACCCCCATTGTGGCTTTATCTGTGGATTGGCCGGGATTTCTCACCCTATCTGGGATGGGAGATGTGAGTTGTCCAGATAGCGGGCAGCCTTCCGTAGTTGTCGTGGCCAATGTGGAGGAGCCGCGGGACCATGCAGCTATAGCATTGAAGGGGGCAAGGGAGGGTGGCCCCACTTTTATTGGGCCCACTGCGTCTAGCAAGATACTTCCTACTACACTGTTGCACGGCGTATCAGCTCAGGTATCCACACTGCCTCCAGTGAAGTTTTCTTTACTTTTTCTAGCAAAGATTTCACTGGATTCTATCTGGGAAGCAATCTTTAATCTTGGCAAAGTTTTGGTTTCTGAAATGCAAACACTTCAAAATCAGGTACATTCTAATACTATATCTATTGCCAATAATGCTGAAGATGTTTCTGCTGTTAAGCTTGAGGTCACGGAGACTGAGAAGAAGTTGGATTCCAAACAAGATTGTGCTTCTGCTATAATGAAAGATGTTACTTCGGTAAAATTTAAGTTGCAGAATCTGGAAAACGCTTTCAGATCATCAAATTTGCAGTTGGTGAACTTTTCTAAAGAGGCACTAATTTCACCTCAGGACATATTCAAACCTTATTTAGTTGAAATTCTGGGTGTCCCTGTAGAGTCCCATCCACCATTACTGTGGGTTTACTATCTTCCCTATGTGCGGAAAACTATGCCCTCAATAGATGTTCTTGATGTTTCAGCAATATTGGAGGGTTCCAACTCAAAGTATATTGTTCCTGCTACTTTATTGTCTCCTTTGCCTTGGCTACAGATCAAGAGTGGTTACTTTGTATATATTTCAAGAAGCGTAAGACCAGATATTCATTTAGGTAGGCTATGCGCCATGTCAGCACATAACCTGCCCGACGATCCCCTTAACCCGGGTTTTCACTTTCGTGGTGATGGAAGTGAAAATCCAGGTTTAGCCAGTTACACTAGAAGCTGTCAAGGCTAAGTGGGTAGCAGCGATTTTCAATGCTATCTGGTTAGCCCCAGTGCCTCAAAGATAGGCAAGGAAAATCCTCACCTATCTTTAAAGCACTGAGGGCTAACCGGGTAGCATCGAAAATCGCTGCTACCTGCTTAGCCCTTTCCTCTGCCCCCCCACACACCCTCTATATGCCCCAATGCTAACCGCATAGCATTGGGGCACGTAAGGGACAAACCAGGGAATTTTCGAAGGCACTACCCATGTAGGTGCCTTCAAAAATCCCTGTTCAGGCATTTACATGGGTAACTACGGCAGTTACCCGTGTAAAGGCCTTCAAAAATCAGGCCTGTAGTGCTGTTTTTTGCGGCTTGACGATTAATGTTTCCAGACCTCTCTCATGAAACGCAAAGGGATTTTCTTTTGCTGAAACCTGCTGTTCTTCAGTTGGGGGGGGGGCTCATTCTTTTAAAATTTCCCTGCAAATGTTTAGTTAGCCTTTCCTCTGTTAATTATCAGGGTCATTCTAAGCAACGAATAGCGCTATTCATGGCCTTTCCTGGCCCCGTCCTCCTTTCCCGCACATTGTATGGGAAGTTAGACGGGGCAGGAAAGGGAGGATTGGGGGCGGCTTTAGGGCGTTTAGTGGGTGGTCACTGGCCCCGGATATACAAGGCCAATTCTAATGTTGGCCCTGTGCATTCGGGGCCGGCGACTTGAACGGGGAAGTTATTACACCTTTGAGGTGGAATAACTTCCTGGATACGGTGGGATCGGTGGGCCTGGGGTTGGGAAAGGGTGGCAGGGGGCAGAGAACATTCCCCGTAGCCTGACCATGGCCTTGGGAGGCCAGATCGGGCTGCAGGGAAATCAATTTGGAGGCCGGCGGCTGGGGATCACGGCTTTTAAATGGAACCACGGTGCTATGGCAACCGGACGCCACAGCGCCACAGCTCCATTTAAAAGCCCTGACTGAATTAGTCAAGCATGGCCTGTTCATGCAGGCTGGGATGAATCACAGTCCCGGCCTGCACATACAGGCCTGATCGTGATTCTGATGCTGCGCAGTTAGACATGCCCCTCGGGATCAGAATCGCGACGCCCTCTGTATGTCCGTAATCTTCTCTCTCCCTAGTCAGAGTGATGACATATTGTTTTTTCTTTTGTCAATGTCATTTTTATTTCTTTTTCTTATTTTTTTCTGTTTTCCTCTGTTTTCTGTAATATTTTATTTCATTGTGAAAATTGAATAAAAAATAAATTAAAAAAACAAAACAAAACTCATTTACAGCACTACCTTTGGGTAATTCTTTCAATAAAAGGTATCACAGCCTGCAAAGAATCTATTTTTATTTCAGGTCATTACACTTGTGGTACTAGAACGACCATATAGTTCCATGTTAAAAGGGATAGGCTTGAACTATTCCTGGTTTAACCCCTATAGCCTGCATGGAGATACAGTTTTTTATTTCCCTAAGAAAAAACAGGACATCTTCACACATGAGATAGGGTAACTCAGGATTAGCCCAGCTTGTCCCTTTTGTCATGAAGCTACCGGGTTATGATAACTAGTATTCTCTGCTGCTTAAATTGAAGCCATGTATATGGTCATTCAAACTGGACTAGTGCTACTCAGTAGAACCCAAACCGTCTGAATACAAGAGTATGTAGGTTTCAAAAGGAAGAAAAAAATCAGCAACTTGTTCACAACTTGCTTTCAGCCAAGTCAAGACAACAAAGGTGTTAATGGATTTCCAATGAATTCTTGCAACAACCTGATTGTGTCAAAAATAAATTGTAGTTATATTTCAGTAACCAGAACCTGCCAAACTGAAATAATTCTGAATGTTTATCTGGGACCCTGAAGAATGTTCCATGGTTACGCAAAAGGAACAGATATGAAGTCCTTGAGACAGTATAGGCATATCTCTACTTAGACTCATGTTCAGAAGGCTGGCTTCATTCGAAGAGTAGCAAAGTTATTGGATATGGCCTAGACAGAGTTTTAGAGGGGCTTTTAGTGATATACACAGGCACTGGGACCAATGGTTTTCAACATATTTATAAATGAGCTAGTAGGGCCTATGGTAAGTTCCATCTGTGGCTTTAGTTCATAAGGAGATGGCACACAAGCATGCTTTTTGGCGACAGGGCCTATGCTTGGGAATCTTGTAGCCCAGCCTAAAGTTACATTTCCTGCTATTTATTGCTTCATAGGCACTTGAAGGCTCATCAGTTTCAGAAAGGTTTTAATTTATAATTTGTGTATCCTTTGCAACATTTGTTTGTCTTTGTCCTCTATTCTTATGTGTATACTGTTGTAACCACTTAGATGGTGCTCTGATAAGCGGAATAAATGCAATAAAATAAATAAATAAACGGGAACAATGAGTGAAATGATCAAATTTGCAAATGTCATAAAATGATTCAAAATTCTTAAATCACAAGGGACTTGTGAGAAATAGGAAGACCTTGTGAGACTGGGAGACTAGGCATCCAAAGGGCACATGAAATCTCATGTGGACAAATGCAAAATGATGCACATAGGAAAGAATAATGCTATATAATGCTATGTCCACATTAAGAGTCACAACTCAGGGAAAGGATCTAGGCATCATCATGAACAGCATATTGAAATCTTCTGCTTAGTGTGTAGCTGTGGCCAAATAAGCAAATAGACTGCTAGGACTTGTTAAGAAAGGAATGGAGAATAAAACAGAAAACATCATAATGCCTGTATATCGTTCCATGGTGTGACTGTGCCTTGAATACTATGTGCAGTTCTGGTTGCTGCATCTCAAATAAGATATAGCAGAATTAGAAAAGGGACTGAGAAAACTGACCAAAGCGATAAAGGAGACAGAACAACTCCCCTATGAGATAACACTTGCTTCTCTCTTTGCCCTTTTCTTCCACTGCCAACTCCAGACTCCCCCTCCCCTCTTCCAACCCTATCCTTCCTGAATAAAGTATAGCCCGGTATGATTACATCGCAGTCAGGGGGAAGTGGGAATGGTAAAGGGGAGATAAGAAGGGGAGGAGTGAAGGTATTGGTAGGAGGGGAGACAATTAGGGAGTATGAAGAATAGGAAGACAAAGTGATGAGGAGCCGTAGAAGAGAGATGGAGAACAGAGGCCAGAGGAAATAAGGATAGGTGGGAGAGAGACCACAGGGGATTAGGTGCACCTGTGAATAAGTGAGGTAATGAGCAGATGACAGCTATAAGAGACTGAGAGCCACAGGATGGGTGAAGGGGGGGGGGGATAAAAGTTGTTCAGCTTAGAAAAGCTGAACAATAGTGCAAAAGATACAAATGAGGTAAGAGAGCATACTATCAATGATAAATAAATAAATATATAGAGAGAGACAGACAGGACTCACAAAAAGCAAGCAGGTTCAAAGTGCCCGCAGAGCTTGTAATGGAGCAGTTCTCTTCCCAGAGGAGAAAGAGTCAAATAGAGCTAAAAGCACGTGGACGACAGGAAAAGGGGCTATACAATACCTCAGCAGGGGGGAGAGGTTAGTCACTCAGGTAGATCATGAATCAGTTGCTTACTCTTTCAAAAATGAAAAGGTCTAGGGGTACATCATGAAGTTGTTAAGCAGTATATTTTAAAACAAATAGGAGGTGCGCAGGTGGTGATCTCTTCAATCCTCCCTATTGAGGGTAAAGGCCGAGGCAGAGAAACTTGCATCCTGGAGATAAATGCATGGCTGTGTGGATGATATCATTGAGAATGTTTTGGTTTCCTGGACCATGGGATGATGTATGGAGGAGTGGCCTAGTGGTTGGGGCAAGTTACCTCAGGCCAGAAGGTCAGGGGTTCAAATCCCACTAGAGGATAGCAACCTTGGGCTGGAAGGACTGGGGTTTCTAGTCCCACAGGTGCTCCTTGTGGTCTTGGGCAAGACACCTAACACTCCATTGCCCCATGTTCCCTGTAAAATAGTTATCTCCAAGTTATAATGCCCTGTTCAATGTAATTTCCGTTTGTTCAATGTAAACCACCTTGATATCATGAAAGGTGGTATATAAGAAATGCTAAATAAGTAAAATGAAAATGTTCCAAGTGCTGCAGAGCAGAAATGGTGTCCATCTGTCCAAGAAGGGTCAACATGTCTTCAGCTGCAGACTGGCTAACATACTGAAGAGGGCTTTAAACTAGATTTGTTGGGGTTGGGTGAAGAAAGCCCCCAAGTAAGTGAAACATTAAATACCTCTATAGAAATGGTAAAAGGAGCAACATCTGGAAAGCAGTGTGTATAAATGCCCGTAGCATGGGAAATAAGATCCTAGATGTTGAGGCTTTAATGGAAGAGGCTGACTTGGATTTAGTGGCGGTTACGGAGACATGGTTCACAGACAACCATGACTGGGATGTAACTATAACAGGCTATACTTTATTCAGGAAGGAGAAGGTAAGAAGAGGGGAGGAGGAGTGGCACTATATGTAAAAAATAATATTAAAGCTATAGAATTACAGGGCTTAAAAGGGAGAGAGGAAGCAGTGTAGGTTAAACTAGAAAGAGGGAAAGAGAAATCCATTTTCATTGGCGTGATATACAGACCCCCCTCACAGGACTTAGAAGTGGATGGAAATTTAATAGAACTCATACACAGCATTGCCAGGAAAGGGGAAGTGCTACTGATAGGTGATTTTAATATGCCGGATCTTGATTGACACATCCCTGCTGTGTTGTCATCTAGAAGTACGGAGATCCTGGACTCTCTACAGGGAGAACTATTCAGGCAATTGGTAACAGAACCCACACATGAAGAGGTCATACTGGACTTGCTGCTCACCAATGGCGAAAGTGTTTCTGATGTTATAGTGGGAAATCATCTCACATCCAGGGATCACCTGATGGCGTGGTTCAGTATTAGGAATAGGGCTGATAAAATCCATTCAAAACAAGGGTCTTAAACCTTAGGAAAACTAACCTTGTCAAGATGGGTCAATACCTCAAGGAGTTGTTAGCGGGATGGGAACAGTTGGGGGATGTAGAAAAACAGTGGGAAAAACTGAAAGGGGATATTTTAAGGGCAACCAACCTTTTTGTTAGAAAGGTAAATAAAGGTAAAAAGAAAAGGAGGTCACTATGGTTCTCAAAAGAAGTAGCTGAAAAGGTGAAGAAAAAGGGAGAGACAGGAAGACAGGCATCTATATTTGGAAAAAATTAGAGAAGCAGGCAAAGTAGTCCAGAGAGCAAAGGTACAAAAAGAAGAAGAAAAAGCCAGTGCAATAAAATGGTGAGATAAGACATTTTTCAGATATGTTAGTGAGAGGAGGAAGGGCAAAAGTGGTATTGTCAGACTCAAGGGTGAAGAGGAGGAATATGTAGTAGCTGATGAGGATAAAGCGGAATTGCTTAACAAATATTTCTATTCTGTGTTCACAGATGAAGGGTTAGGAATAGGACCACAGAAAACACCCACAAATAGAAACAGAAGCGATGGGGATCTCGAACAATTTTCAGAAGACTGTGTTCATGAGGAACTAGCTAAAGTAAAAGTAGACAAAGTGATAGGACTGGATACACCCTAGAATACTGAAGGAACTTGGGGACATTCTAGCGGCTCCACTGACTGACCTTTTCAATGCCTCTTTGGAGTCGGGAGTGGTGCCAGAGGACTTGAGAGAGGCACATGTGATCCCTTTGCACAAAAGCGGAAGTAAGGATGTGGTTGAAAATTACAGGCCGGTTAGTCTATCCTCTGTGGTGAGTAAATTATTGGAAACACTGCTCAAAGAGAAAATAGTGAGGTTTCTGGAGTCCAATGGATTAGAGGATTAGAAGCAGCATGGATTCACCAGAGGCAGGTCTTGTCAGACAAATTTGATTGATTTCTTTGATTGGGTGACCAGGGAGTTGGACCAAGGGAAAGCCCTAGATGTAAAGCCTTTGACATCGTTCCGCAGAGGGGACTTATAAACAAACTGAGTACCCTAGGGGTGCACCTTAAAGTTACTGATTGAGTTAGAAATTGTTTGAGTGGGAGGCGACAAAGGGTACAGGTTAATAGAGCTCACTCTGAGGAGGAGGTTACCAGTGGTTGCCGCAGGGATCTGTCCTTGATCTGATTCTTTTTAACATCTTTGTTAGTGATATTGTGGAAGGGCTGTTGGGTAAGGTTTGCTCTTTGCATATGATACCAAAATCTGCAATAGAATAGACCCAGGAAGGAGTAGATAACATGAGGAGGGATCTAGCTAAGCTTGAAGAATGGTTGAGAATTTGGCAGCAGAGATTTAATGCTAAAAAATGCAGGGTCATACATTTAGGCTGCAAAGATCCAAGGGAGCAGTACAGTATAGGGGGTTAAGTACTTCCGTCCACAAAAGAAGAGCGGGACCTGGGCGTGATTGTGTATGACAATCTTAAAGTAGCTAAACAGGTAGAAAAGGTGACAGCAAAAGCTAGGAGGATGTTTGGGTGCATAGGGAGAGGAATGACCAGCAGAAAAAAGGAGATGATAGGGCTTCTGTATAAGTCTTTGGTGTGATCTCATTTAGAGTATTGTGTGCAATTCTGGAGATCACACCTTCAAAAGGGTATAAACAGGTTGGAGTCGGTGCAGAGGGTAACTATTAAAATGGTTAGTGATCTTCATTATGAAGCATATGATGACAGACTTAAGGATCTTAATATGTATACTTTAGAGGAAAGGTGGGAAAGAGGAATTATGATAGAGATGTTTAAATACCTCCATGGCATAAATAAACAGGGGGAGAGCCTCTTTCGATTGAAAGCAAGCTCTGCTATGAGGGGACGTAGAATGAGGGTGATAGGGGATAGATTCAAGAGTAATATGCTGAGATATTTCTTTACAGAAAGAGTGGTAGATGCGTGGAATAGTCTCCCAGTGGAGGAGATAGAGATGAGGACAGTATCTGAATTCAAAAAAGCATAGGACAAACACAGAGGATCTCTAAAGGAAAAAAAGGGGACTATTGTAATAGCTGATGTGGAAGGGCAGACTAGATAGGCCATGTAGTCTTTTTCTTCCATCATGTTTCTATGTTTCATTGCATAGTTAAGCTATGTAAGTCATTGCCAGAGGATATGGTCAAAGCAGTTAGCATAGGTGGGCTTAAGAAAGGTTTGACAAGTTCCTGGAGGAAAACTCCATTATTAAGGTAGACTTCTGAAAACTCACTGCTTATCCTTGGGGATAAGCAGCATGGGATCAATCTACTCTTTCGGACCCTGTGTGATTTGCCAAAGGATACTGGACTTGATGGTCCTTTGGTCTGACCCAGTATGGCAAATTCTTATGTTCTTTCATGAGAACTTTGGAATAGATTATAAGTTTTGCTATAAACCTTTTTATTTATCTTTGGTGAAGTCCTAATGCCGTCTCACTGTATACAGTACTCCCCTGTTTGGTTCCAGCTAGATATAAGATCTTAAGAAAGAAGAATAGCAAAATCCAGAAACTGAAAGAAAATAGTGTCAGAAGCTGAAGCTAGATTTAATTTTTTTTCTTCTACAATATATCATGTTCATACACTTGCACACAGCCAGATATCCTTCTTATCCACTTGCCTTCCAAAGAACTCCAGTCAATGTCTTGGTTCTCTGGTTTCTGAAGTGCTGGATACTTATTGAACAGATTGGCGATGAAGGCCAGGTTGAGTTTGGGATTTCCACGGACAACATCTGTGGCTGTCACAAACTGTCGGCAGCCCAGCCTGTCGGCCTGCTCCAACATACACTCAGCTCTCTTAATGTCATCCTTTTCCTAGGTCAATTAAATGCAGAGATACACTGTGGGCAACTCAAAAGACAAGGGATATTTACAATATATTGAACAGTACATTTCAGAAATATAAATAATCCCATTATACAATTCACAATGGTGGTTGTGCCTTCTCTATAACATGTTATAAATCATGCATCTACAGTATGGGGGTCATTTTAAGATTGCCTGGATAGGTGCAAAGCCCACAGACACTTGTTACAATGGAATTTGCACTAATTGTCAAAGTGAAAGTGCATCTAAACTTTCACTTTGAAAATTGCCTAATGGAAGGCACCCACACACAATTACAATTGATAATTAGTGCACAGGTATTTTTTAAGAAAAAAGACAAGCATGTTTTGAATTTTCAAAAGTGCACATATATTTTCAAATCCCATTCCCAGGAACTTCTCTTCCCAACTGCTCATAAAAGTGCAGGCATAGTGGACCTATACTTGCAATTTTGTTTTTAAATTTTAAGTTTTGTTCAGAATTTCAAAAGTGTACTCAGGAAATAAGAAACAGAATTCCAAAGAAGAGTAAAGGATTCAAAGCTCCACTAGAAAAAATGTAAACTCAAATAACACTGGAGCCAAACAATCTGCTTCTTCAAACCCGTTTCAAGATAGTGTGAGGGGGGAGGGGAGGGGTAAGGAATACTCAATATCAAGGAACACTTAAACCAAATGGGATTCCAAACGAAAACAGGTCGAACTCAGCAGTTGAACCTTGAACATCCAATGAGGTGAAGAGACAGCCAGTGGCATAGTGATAACCTTATTGCTTCAAAAAGCAAAAAGCTGAGAAGACATGGAGGCACATTCTAATGTGTGCGTCCAGGCCCCTGTGAGTCTGATTGGAATCAGGACACCCAGAGGTAGACCCGATTCTGATCCCGCGGGGGCTAGATATGCCCCGTGGGATCAGAATCAGGTCTAGGGTCTGTGCGTGCAGGCCGGGACCCGATTCCGATCGGCCTGCACGCACAGCCACCTGCCCGGCTACCTCAGTCAGGCTCCTGAATGGAGCCTCCATGCCATGGCGTCCCGTTGCCATGACACCACGGCTCCATTCAGGAGCAGCGATCCACAGCTGCCGACCACAATCTTCTTTCCCTGCAGCCTGACCCCCGATCTGGCCTTCCATGGCCAGAGTTGGGCTGCAGGGAATCCACTGCACCCCCTCACCTGTCCGATGCTGTCCGGGCCTGCCGTTCCCTGATGCCCATGGGGACTTATTCCTTCTCTGAGGTGGAATAAGTCTCCATCCAGTTTGCCGGCCCCGGATATATAGGGCCAACCTCAGAATCAGCCCTGTATTTCCAGGATCGCGGATCGCCCATGCTCTACCCTTGCTCTGCCTCTGGAATGCCCCCTCCCGCCCCTGTCTAAGCCTCCCCATACAAATGCCTTGTTCGTACAGGGAGGCTTTTAACAGGGACGGCAGGGGGGCGAATAGCGGGGATGGACGTCCCATTGGGACATCACATAACAAAGCAACACCAAGCGCTGGCTCCCTATTGTTCCCAGCTGGCCCAATATCCTGCTAAAGTACACCTGCAACATGACAATCAGATGCACTACTTTGATTCCACAGCAGACCTTAAGGCCTTTGTAGAGGGGCTGCGTGGGGGAGCGGTCATATGAGGAACTCACTTCATGAACTTTGGCTGCTGTGAAGTGAAGGGCTCTTTGCAACTCTCGTAAATGTTCTCCTTCTGTATTTGATGGGCGATGTTGGAGCAAACTTTACTTGGATTTGGTGGGGCCTCCCTGCCCTCTGCAATGGTGAGTGCTTGCAGCTCCTGCAGCAGAAAGGTTGACCCCCACCCCGAGCCACTAAACTTGATGTGGGCAATGCTGGCCTTTGGCCCATAGCAACAGGCTTCCCTGCAGGAGAGAAACCTCCACCATGGAGTGGCATTGGGCTTGGATGGGGGGCAGGACTTAGGAGAGAGTACCCAAGCACACAGGGCACCAGAGGAACCTCCTATTTTATTGGATTTTTTCTTTCCGTGGCCTGCTTTGGGGAGTGTTGAGCTGCGTGACACTGGAGGGAACCTGGATTGAGAGAGTGCCCCCTGCACCTGACTGGACTTCACCGTGACAATGCTTGTGTCTGTAGGGTGGGGGAGGGGTGCAGAAAGGAGGAACTGAACATAGGGCAGGTTTTGAATGTGCAGTGGGAAAGGTATGAGTGTGAGAGGGATGAATGGCAGCTGGACAGTATGAATGAGAGAGAAGGTGTGTGTGTGTGGGGGGGGGGGGGGTGGACGAGAACGCCAGTGAGTCAGGAGGTGAATGGCATTTATAAAGGGAGATGGTATTAAAGGATGCAGGGGTGCTAATGGGAACAGATAGATTTCTAAAGGGAAGGGGCGTGGAAGAGGGATAAGGGGGGACTGGAGTAGGTAGGGAGTGGAGGAGAGGGGCACAGAGCACACAGTACAACATGGATCAGTGGATGTTTGAGGGGGCACAGCCGGAAGGGGGAGGGTCGTTTGGCTGGGAGGTGGACACTCCCAGAACAATGAGTGTAAGACATCAGACTATAGTAACTTACCAACGCAAAGGGATAGGATAAACTAAAGATCCTCATCTTGAATATGGATGGTATCCACTCCCCTATTAAATGAACCAAACTGCTTGACTACTTTCAAACAGAAGGGGTGGATATAGTTCTTACTCAGGAGGCACTCTTAGGCACTTATGAACATGGGAAACTCATTAGGGGCTGGGTGGGGGAAATAGGCCATTCACCCTACAATGGACGACAGAGGGGATGGTGATGCTTATTCACCATAGGGTACCTTTTATTCATCATAAAAGTGTAACGGGCATGTGGGGATGTTTCCATATCATGAGCGGGGAGATCGCAGGGAGGAAGGTGGCCTTATGCAATGTCTATGTACCCAATGTATATAGTCAAGATTTTTTTGCTACCTTGAGTGCTAAGCTGTTGGAGTTCAATGGTTATCAACTAATAGTGGGAGGGGATTTCAACAACCTGAGCAACTCAACACTCAATTGCAAACCACCCAGGGCCTCGACCCTATGGTTGTCGGGGTGGGGTGTCAATTTTTTGATGAAGGAGCTAGGGTTGGTGGATGTATGGCATGTGTTACACCAAGAAGAAGTGGATTTCACCTTTTATTCACACCCCCATGATAGTTACGTGCACCTAGATTACATGCTAGTGTCAAAGCCCCTGTTCCGGAAACTGGAGAGGGCCTGTTTTGGCGATATAGGTGTCAAGGACCACGCACCTGTGTGGATGGAACCTCGGTTGAGAGAAACCAGTGCGGGGCCCAGAGGAGAAAAATGGCAGATGAATCCTACCCTCTACAAGGATAGGGCGTTCCATGAACATTTGCATATGGTATGGATGCAATATTGGCGGGAGAATGACAACAAGAGTATGGATCCCTGAATACTGTGGGAGGCGGCAAAAGCCACTATGAGGGGCGTTATTATAGCGTATGTGGTCAAGAAAAGAAGGGCCCACAATGCCCATATACTAAACCTCTCAAAGCTATAGCAGATCTTCGGGAGATGACATATTCAGCATTTTAGGACAGTGGTTAGGGTCAAATATATAGAATTAAGAAAGGACATAAATAAACTGCTAGGCCAGCAAGCTGAAAAAGATATTAGGATGTATAAATACCAGCTGCATCGCTGGGGCAACAAATGTGGCAAGATGTTGGCCCACTTGGTGAGCCTGTCAAAAGGAAAGGCAGTGATCCGTTGGATCCAAACTCCACAGGGCAAGGTAGTGGAAAGAGATGAGGACATGCAGCAACAGTTTCACCATTTCTATAGCATATTGCTTGACAAAGAGCAGGAAGACATGGAGAGCCGGGACACGGTCTTTAAAGGGCTCAATATTCTGCAGATAACTGAGAATAAACGGCTGTCATTGAATTTCCCTTTTAGTGCAGACCTCGGTGGCCATAAAGGCGCTTAAGCTTGCTAAGACATAGAAACATAGAAACATAGAAATATGACGACAGAAAAAGACCACATGGCCTATCTAGTCTGTCCTTCCATAACAACTACAACAGTCCACTTTTTACCTTTAGAGATCCTCTGTGTTTGTCCCATGCTTTTTTGAATTCAGTTACTGTCCTCATCTCTACCACCTCCACTGGGAGACTATTCCATGGATCCACTACTCTTTCCGTAAAGAAATATTTCTGCATATCACTCCTGAATCTATCTCCCTTCACCCTCATCCCATGTCCCCTCGTAGCAGAACTTGCTTTCAATTGAAAGAGGCTCTCTCCCTGAACATTTATGCCATGGAGGTATTTAAACATCTCAATCATATCACCACTATCCCGCCTTTCCTCTAAGGTGTACATATATGTTTAAACTATCTATATACCTAATCAGCATTTACTCAGCATTGTAACCCTCAAATTACCATTTTTATTATATACAATTTAATGTTCACTGTAATTTCAATTGTTTGAATAAGTTTCAATGTAATGTTCAAGTTTTGTTCTATGTAAACCGCTTTGATTTTTCTGAAAGGTGGTATATAAAACTGTTCAATAAATAAATAAATAAATATTAAGATCCTTAAGATCCTTAAGACCCCTGGGCCAGATGGACTGGAGGTGGAATTCTATAAAATCCTAGGGAAAATAGTGGTCAATCTCTTTCAGCAGCAGTGTGTGACAGCCCTTGTTCGGAGGGATCGGGGGGGGGGGGGGGGGCAGCAGAACCAAATATCAATAGTGGTCCTGCCTAAATCAGGGAGGGATGCGACATTGGTGGTCTCTTATTGCCCAATCTCATTCCTAAACCAAGATGTCAAACTCATAGCAGCCATGCTGGCTGGCCATCTGTCCAAGGTCATACCGGGCCTGGTCGATCCAGACCAGGTGGGCTTCATATTGGGCAGGTACGCCTCGGCTACCCTTCTAAAGGTCTTGGTGGTACTACAGGCCAGGAAGGGTCGAACTAGGGGAAAGTGTGATGGAGCAGATGATGGGAAGCCTCTTTGCCTGCTTAACACAGCACACCCCAGATACGGCCCTACAGGAATGCAATATAAATTTCTACATAGAGCTTACCTGACAAGAGCAAGAGGGGAGCAGTTACATCTCTGGGCCAGCCCGGACTGTTTAAGATGCAAAGTGTGCAAGGGGACATGGGTTCACACATTTTTGAAATGCCACAAGCTACAGCCTTACTGAGAGGGGTTGCTGAGCTGCATAAAGCGAACCCTGATGATCAGAATTGAATGGTCTTACACGACCTTGCTGTTGGGGGACGGGAACTCATTGAAAGAAAAAAGGTTGCGAGTCCCGGAATGTAAGTTTGTGCATGTAGCACTGCTAGTGGCTCGAAAGACTATCTTAGCACACTGAACAGATGAACAGGCGCCAGCCCTGGCACAGTTGGTAGCCAGGATGCGTGTGATGGGTGAATGAGTTCAGCGTGAATGATTGGTGAGAGGGTCTGAAGTCTGGGAGTGATGTAAAGCATGCCTACAACCTCCACTGGTAAATGATAATCCTCACTAGGCATGCAGGGAAAGGGGGGGAGGGGGCAGAGGGGATACACACAGAAAAGGGACCATTGCTTATTCAGCAGGCCCCGAAGAGTATACATGTAGGGTGTGAGAGTTGCTCTCTTACTGTATAGTTGAAGACATATGGTCACTGAAGAGTAAGAGCTTTATTATTACCATTACTATTATTATTACTATTGTTATTGTTATTATTGTTACGCACAGCGTTTGGTGTTAGCCTGGAGATGGTGCCCTGGCTGTGCCCTTGCAGCTGCTACCTAAACCGTCTTAGGTGGGCATTTGTTCTTTTCAGTTTTGTTGTACAGTGATGGTATGTGTGATTGTTTTGCATTGTACAGTTGACTTTTGCAATTGGTCAAAAAAAAAAGTGTTAAAAAAAAAGAACTTAAGTAGTACTGTGCTGGGTCATTCCAAGGCCCATCAAGCTCAGCATCCTATCTGACAGTGGCCAGTCCAGGTCACCAGCATCAGCAGATCCCAAAAAGTGGATCTATTTCCCATAATTCATTTCCAGGGATGAGCAACGGCTCTCCCATGTCTACCTGGCTAATAGTTTTTTTTTTTTTTTTAATTTAATATTTATTCAAATTTTACAATTATTACATCCAAATAAAAAAACTTTGAATGATATGAACATGAGCATAGTCATCATAGAATATCCAAGGCAATAATCATCTCCCCAAGGGGTATACACAACATCATAAATATAACTAACGCTCATATTGTAGACCACAAAAAAGAAAAGGAAATAAGGGGAGGTCCTAGGAAACTACCTAATACAAAGGAAAATTTTTACCATACACGGCAGGTAAGGACTTAAGCATCAGCCAGTACCGGGGGTACCGTCAAAGCCACATTAATAACTTCCCTAGCTTCCAGGAACCCCAACAACTGTCCAGGATCAAAGAACAAAAAACATTTTTGTTTATACATCACAAAACACTTTGAGGGAAATTTAAGCTGGAAGGAGGCTCCCAGCGCCACCACCCTAGGGCGCAGCGCTAGAAACTCCTGCCTCCTCAACTGCGTAATCCGAGCTATGTCAGGAAATATACGTATCTTGGATCCCAGAAACTCCTCATTGAGGTTCCTAAAATACAATCTAAGGATAAAAAATTTGTCAGATTCTAGAGCAAACGTTACAAGAAGAGTAGACCTCTCTGAGATGACCTCCAGGGAGGATTCTAAAAACCCCGTAAGGTCAGCTCTAACAGGGGCACCCTCAGAGTCATTGGGCCTAACGGCCCCCTGACCCTTAGACAAATACTGCACACGCACCATAGGTGGTATCTGATACATAGGGACCTTCAAGATATCTAAAAAGTATTTTTTAAACCATCTCCATCGATGACATTATAGGAGAACGTGGGAAATTCAAGAGGCGCAAATTACAACGCCGAACCTGATTCTCCATATACTCTAATTTCCTAACTGTTACAGCTCTGTCTTTAACTTGGGCAGTTACTAGCTCACGCAGCTGACCAAGTTCATGTTCCACTGTAGAGAGTCTCTCAGCTTGCTGACCTTGTACTCCAGAAAGAGTTCCACTTGAAGCTCGAATCTCCAACATCTCAGTACTCACAGAGCGAAAAATATCCTTTAGGGAAACATTAAGCGCTGCGATACCATCCCAGAGTGCCTCCAAAGATATCACCGCGGGTCTCTCCAACACAGGAATCCCCGAAAGAGCCACTGCTGTACTGGGCGTCCCAGGTAGAACTCCATGCCTGGAACTCGGCGGCGCTGCTGTTCCTGCCAGCCTCCCAGCCACAACCGGGCCATTCCCAACCACCAGAGCTTCTCCTGCCGCCCCATCCACCGGTGTACTCCCTGGCAAACCAGCGGGAAAGGCAGCCTCCGGTGAGAAAATACTTCCGGGACGCGGTGGAGGGGTACGTTCCTCCGAAGAGAACAAAATACCCGATGCACCCAGCGACAGTTCTTCTTCTCTCGCCGCTGCCGAAGATGCCGCCTGTCCTCCGACCGCAAAGCCACAATTAGGCAGAGTTCGCTGGGTCAATGGCGCCGGCAAGACAGCCCCAGGAGGAAGGGATGCTTGCTTTCGCTTCTTCCGCCCCATCAAAAAGGTTTAACGGGGACAGCCAAAGACACACACAGACAGAGCTTCAGCCAACGTAGCACAACCGGTCAGAGCGTCCTGCCGCCATCTTAATTACCTCCACAAGTCAAGATTCCGCTAATAGTTTTTTTTTATGGACATTTACTTCAGGAACTTGTCCAAACCTCTTTTGAATCCTGCAATTTTAGTCGCCTTGACCACATCCTCCAGCAAAAGATCCCACAGTTTAATTATACGCTGCATAAAAAAATACTTTCTACAATTTGTTTTCAATCTGCTGGTCATTAGCGCCCTGGAGTGTCCTATTTCTGTGCTGTTCGACAAGCGAAATCACCATTCTGTATTTAATTGTTCCACCCCATTCATAAGGAATGTATTCTATCCCCTTTATCATTTTTGCCGCCCTTTTCTGAACCTTTTCTAGTTTCATATATCTTTTTTGAGATGGGGCGATCAGAACTGCTCGCAGTACTCGGGTGCAGTCACCCCATCTCAGATATCAAAATATTTGTATAGGTCCCTGGTGCGATGTACCTTGAATACTGTGTGCAGTTCTGATCATTCCTTTTCAATAAGGACATAGCGCAACTAGAAAAAGTTCAGAGAAGGGCAAGAAACATGATAGAAGCATGGAAGACCTCCCTTATGAAGAGAGGTTAAACGGCTTAGGGCTTTTCAACTCAGAGTAAAGATGGGGATATGGTAGAAGCTCATAAATTCATGAATGAGGTGGAACGGTTAAATAGAGAACAGTTGTTTAACCTGCCAAATGATTCATAAACAAGAGAACACTCAACAGCACATAATTTAATGATACGTTGTAAGAAAAACTGAGCCATAGCAATCCACCCAACTACACTACTTGGGATCTTAGCAATAAAAACTGGCTCTTTTTCTTCTGTGCAGCCTTAACTACATCAGGAAAACCCTTGGTTTTACAATTGAGAAAAAATGTGTTAAACTACCTAAAGAAAATAATCAAAGCACTGCAGTCTCTTTCATCTTTCTCTAAGAGGAAATTGATGGTCAAATAGGTTGAGATTTAAACTCTATAGTCGGTGTTTGTCCTAAACACCAGCCAGATAGTAGCTGAATATATAAATGGAGAGCAGTGAGCACGGCAATTATTTGTTTTATTTAACTAGGCTTACATACTGCTTTTCTACCAGTCAAAGCAGTGTATATTCAGGTACTGTATATATATTTTTCTGTTGTCCCCAAAGAGCTCACAAACTCTGTTTTTGTATCTGAGGCAATAGAGGTTAGAGTGGCTTGCCAAGGCCACAGGGAGCACCTGTGGGACTAGAAGCCCCTGTCCTTCTGGTCCAAGGTTGCTATCTTCTAGTAGGATTTGAGCTGCTGGCCCTCTGGTTTGAGGTAACTTGTCCCAACCACTAGGCCACTCCTCCCTCCTCCAGATAGCTGTAACTTTCAGTCCACAAGTCCTTTACATTAGACAACCTTTAGCTGAGCCATTATGGGTTCTATGCATGTAACTTATGCATAGACTGGGAGACAGGGTTTGCGGTGGACTGGGATGGGCAGGAAAACGTTGAAATTCAGCCATGCTGCCTATAACTTGTACGCATAAGTTAGGCCAGTGAAAAAGCGAGCCTAACTTATGCATAGAAGTGGCGACCTGGCTGCCGTTTACAAGTATAGTCAGTGGCATCATTTGAACAGCCAGTGATGCTGAATCTACAGATAAAGTGCTGAAGCCAGCACGTTGCGCTATCCATGGCTGCAGCTGCTCAGAATCAGGCCTATAGCAGAGGAAGGCAGATAAGAACCAAGAATGTGGATAATTATTGAGATTCATATGCCTAAGGATATATCCACGCTGGCAGCTATGCCAGATATTACTCCTTATACAAACCACGATTTGTGGTTTTCCTCATTGGTTTTCTGCCATCCCAGTTATTATAAGTATGCAAGTTTCCATGATCCATCACCCAATCTCTCCCTACCCCCACCCCGTAAAAATGGAGAGGGATAATAGGGGCATGCACCTGCCTAAAACAAAATTGAAACATGGAAGGCAGTAGACCCGCAGGGGTTCTCAACCCTGTCCTCGGGACCCACCTAGCCAGTCGGGTTTTCAGGATAACCACAATGAATATGTATGAGAGAGATTTGCATACACTGCCTCCATTATATGCAAATGTCTCCATGCATATTCATTGTGGTTATCCTGAAATCCCGACTGGCTAGGTGGGTCCCGAGGACAGGGTTGAGAACCACTGCAAGTAGAGCAAATTTGGTTGACTAAATGCACACTCTATAGATGCTGATACAATTGTATCATATTAGTAACTTGAGACCAGCCTGAAAAATTGGTATAAAGAGGGTTTATTTTCTTTGGTGAAAAAATGCAGGGTGTCTGAGCCACAGGGAGTTTCCTTGGTTTCTTTCTGTTTATTAAGAGGAACAGGGTGATTTGGCAGTTTTTTTTATTTCATGTCATTTCATTTATTAAAAATTGATATACCACCCTTAGTGGGGACAACTGAGCGGTTTACAATAAAATTCTCTAAAAACAAAAGCAAGAAAAAGAACGCCAATGGGCTTTCCATTCACTTGGGCTTCTGGCTCTGCTGGCACTGGGGCTGGGACCCAGCTCTATGAGCTTTCATTTGCAAGCACCTGGGTGATGTTTTTACTCTAATTTATATTTCCAGCTAACTCACCTAGTGCAATCTTCAGCTAGAGGCAAAGAACTGCGGATGTGCACGGCCAAAAAACATTTGGTTAGTCTTTGTTTTAAATGAAGTTTTTGTGATGTTCTTGTGTTTTTGTCATGGTTTTGCACACATTAGTCTTAAATCTGTGCTTTCTATGCACAATGAATCTTTTTGTACATGTAATTCGATTGTTCATTTGTTAAATCATAGGTATATGCATGCACAATGTGATTTGAATACACAGAAATGTTCAGGTGCCCAAATGAACGTAATATGCACCAACAAATGTACACCTCTAGCATGAACCAGGGCTAGCTTATAGAAACCTGCAATCATGATCCCTAAATTTGGTCAACAGCTATCACCATTATATGATGACCAGAATGCTCTCTTTCTAGGGCTGGCTGACCACTCCCTCTGCAGCAGCTCTGGCCAGCCAGGCGGCAGAAGACCAGACCTGTGAATCAAACCCCACAGGGCCGGAGGGGTACCTCTCCCAAAGCATCGCCTAGTAGCAACAGCTATCTTTTCTCTTTCTCTTGGTTTAAGAATACCACGTCTGTGATGGGCTAAGCTGCTTTGAGCCATATTTTTTAACCGTAGGATTTGAATATGTTGTTTACCAATGCCAACCAATATTTTTCTGTCACAAACCTTCTTGCCCCAAATTGGGTGAATGGAGCCCTCAGTAGGTCAATTCTTACCCTCAGTCCTGTCATGTCAATAGTAATGGCAGGAAGTCCATCTTCCTCACCCTTTGGGGCCACCTCATTAAGCAAATGGTAATAAGCTTTGGAATCCTATTATAAATCAAGGAAACAGAGGAGTTAACACTTAAATAAAACATATTTTATGACCTTTATACTGAATCATATACAATGTTAGAAGCTTAGAAGCTGATATTCAAAAATCCTCATTACATATCGTTCAGCTAGACCAGTCGAGACAAGTGGGGTGTGTTCCAGAGGTGGAGACAGAGAAGAAAAATCCAGAGTTTTCTTTATGACCTCATCCTGCTATTATCACTGATGCAACTAGGGGCACATTCTAGTAGTTCTATCTCCAGGTGATGGTGCATGCATTCTGATGCAGCTCTGTGAAAATCTGTGGAAAATCTGATTTAGATCATGGGTAACTGCTCTCTGAAGTGACTTCCTCACTTGAGCTCGATGTAGGAGTGCTCTCAGAGTCACCCTTAAACTGGTGCTCTCCTGTGAATAGCCAACTATTGGGTAAGTTCCCTGTCTTTATCTTCTTAAGGGCTGGTTGAACTGTGTCACAAGGTGGACCTATTGGAGCCTGAGAAAATGGAAATCAGCAGCAGTGATCAGGGGAGAGATGACAATATAAACAAAAAACTGTCAGATGGTTGCTACAGACAACCTAGGCACACGTGGGTAAGGGCTGAGAAGACACACCCAGATAGCAAGCAAAGGGAGTTTGCTTTGCCTGATAGGAATCAGCTGGGTAGAGGTGGAGCCCAGAAACACAGAGATATAATACGCTCCCAAATAGTTAGAGGGGGAGAGGAGGTGAACCAGCAAGTCTCACAGCAAGGGAGACAACGGTCAGCGCAGCAGAAGCTGGGAGAAGTATGGAAGTGGAATGAAAGAGAGTCTGAATTACTGGGACAGCATGCAAGCCCACACGAAGGTCTGAGTGAGTCTCAAACCCAGAGTGAAACATTTGGAAGGCAGAAGCCAGATATTGAATGCATGTGTGAAGAGCACGAGAGACGTGAGAGAGTTGCAGTACAAGGTAGCAAAGCCAGAAGTGTTGATAGTGGCTGTTTTCTACCCGAGTGGGTAAAACCCTGCAGCAATAGAAAAAGCCACCCAGAAATAAGCTTTGGAAATAATCCCTTCCCTAGTGCTAGAAAACCCAGGAGAAGAGAAGCTCACTTACTTGGAAAAGCTAAAGATTCTAGTATCCACTTTAAACTCCCAGAGTTTGAGCAACCTCCGTATAGAGCAGTGCAATCCAGGGCAGCTGTGAGGAAAAGGCTAGACCCGAGCACGCTCAGAGTCTACCGTAATCACTCTAACAGCAGAGCCAGGGAAGTTCCTGAATGTCCTTATGCTTACCAGTAGGGGCTGAGCTCCCATAAGCCTCATACAAAACTATATGTTTACCCTTTTATTCCCAAGTTCAAAAACCCCTGTTACATGTAAAATGCATTACAGTTCCCTGTATGTATATGTTTTGTTTCATGTAAACCGCGCTGATGACAATAGTGCGGTATATAAGAGATGTTAAATAAATAAATAAATAAAATATGGTAGTTCCCAGGGAGGCTTTGAGAGAGAAGGACAGAACAACTTCCTGCTTGACGAGGAAAACCTACATTATCCTTGTGAAACAGCTAACCTTGAAAACGTGAGTGTTAATGAACCAGAATCTATGGAATATGAGAATGCAGAGTTAGCAACAGTTCCTGAGCCCATGGAATGCTCAGTCTCGGTAATTGACCCAGAGTTTTCCTTAAGGTGAAAAGGGTTGAAGATAACCTGAGTAAGAGTCACAAGTTGTGGGCTGGAAAACGTGTCTCACAGAAAACTATGTGAATGAGCTGTGCTGTGTCAGCAAAAAGGAAAGCCTGTGAAAAACATTGAGAATGTTTAATTCTTTTCTTTTTGCATTTAAGCTGAAGTAAGCTATTTTTGTTTAACCTTTTGATTTCTGTTATATGCCCGAAGTGGGCTGTTTGCTTTGTTTTGCCAAGGAGAAAATACCTCACGGACGGGAAATAAAACCCTGAGTTTGGAACACAAGTGTCTTTTGTGGTTTATAGAGAAGGTACAACTACCACCCTCAGGGGAGTCCTCAGGCAGTACCAAGGCCTCACCGGTAGGGCACCTGGGGGTGCGACAACAGCCAGACTTGTGGATCAGGACCCTGGAGGAATCATTGGTTGCACAGCCTCAGCGCCCCCTTCTCCTCCTCCCTCTGGCTATCCCCTGAAGATGTGAATGGAGATCTTCATTGATATGTGCCTATGGGCCATGGCAGTAGGGGATAGCACTGAGCCCAGCAATGTTCCTGCTTAGGTTTCCTTCAGGGTGAGTACCACATTTATGTTACTTCTGCTCATCTAAATTGTCTTTAGGGGCATCCTGGTCTCATCTGTTGGGCAGTTCAACCTTTGGGTTCGGGACCATTTTGGAGGAACCATTGGTTAGGCATACTTTTTCATTCCATCAGTTTCCACCTCAAGCTAGCGCTGTTTGTGCGTGTTGCTGGTGCTTGGCTGTGCAATAACCCATGTATGGCACTAGGATAAGGACCTTCTTCCTTCATCATCAGTTCAGCAGGTGACAATGGGTGTGGCTGGAGGGAAAGTCGGTGTTCTTAGAGGAGGCCATGTATATTCAGCCGATTCCTTCCTTCTTGCCCAAAGTAGAGTCGTCTTTTCATGCCAATCAAGTGGTCTGATTGCCTTCCTTTCTGAAGGAGATGTGCAAGGGAAAGGATAAGGATCTTTGCCCGTTGGATGTCAGGCGGGTACACCTTTGGTACCTTAGGGTCACTAAATCCTTCCAGAAATCAGACAGGCTTACAAATTTTCCTTTTTTGTAGGCTCACTTAAAGGTGGCATGGCCACAAAGTCTACCCTGGGCTGCTGGGTAAAGGAGTCGATATCTTCAGCCTATCTATTGAAGAACTGGCTAGTCCCGGAGGGTTTGTGGATGTATTCCATCCTGGCGCAGGCTTCCTCCTGGGCGGTATGTAACTTGGTCACTCCCTTAGACATTTGTTGGGTGGCAGTATGGTCATCGCTTTCCTCTTTTGTCAAGCATTACCACTTGTATGTCCATGCTTAGGCAGACACGGCCTTTAGTGCAGAGATCTTAAAGGCTGCCTGTCTTCTTCCCACCAGTTGGAGTCATAACTTTGGTATGTACCACTTGTCTGGATTGGTCTAGCAGGACGATGGTGACATTTTACTTATGAGATAATGTCCTTTTCTGGAGTCCTGCTAGACCAGTCCAAGACCTACCCCTATGATCTGATATTATCCGCTTTATTCTCTGCGGTTTGGCCTTGCAGACCTATAGTCTTCTTGACAGAACTTCTGTTTAGAGAGTACATAGTTATGGTTCTTTGTTCTGGTGATTATTATTGTCCTCGCTGAGGTTGTGTGTGGTCAGGGGTTCTTGACCATCATTTGGGTATGAATACTGGAATGTGCCCCTAGTTGCATCAGTGATAATAGCAGGATGAGGTCATAAAGAAAACTCTGGATTTTTCTTTGTCTTCACCGCTGCCGGTAGGGGAACACAATCCACTTGTTTATAGTGGCCTAGCAGGGCTTCAGGAAATGACATTATCTGGTAAGTAAAATGTCAACATTTTCAACTGAAAATCTTTTAGATTTAGATACCTAAAACATAGGACCATAAATTTGAGCCTGATTTTCATTTACGCAGATTTAGGATTCTGAATTAGTTGCCAAGTGCTGACAATTGGTGCTAAGCTGCATACTTTTTCCCCATCCTAACTCCACCCATCTTTGAGACTCATAAATTTAGGATCCTAGTAAAACTCAGAACACAGATCTAGTACATATTTAAAAGGGGCAAGTTAGGAGCCTAGCTTCCAAAGTTAGACACCTAAACCCCTTTAAAAATCTGCCTTTAAGTCCTTTGTTCTTATTGGTATGAAACAGACCAGTAATAGGTCAGAAGTGATACACTACTGTAGTTTCTTGAATTAAAGAAACACTTTTTACAACGATGATTTATCAATTGGAGGTTTATGTCAGCGAGTGTCCAATAATGTTGCTGTAGACATAAATGAATAAATAGTGCATGCTGATTTACATGTAAAAATAAAGGTACAAAACAGAACAAATGTTCAGCCTGGGAATGATGAGTAATAATTAAATTAGGAGTGTGCAGGGAAAATATTTTCATTTTATATTAATATTTGTTTGATTTGTTTTCAAAGGGGGTCCATTTTTGTTTTGGTTTTAGGTATGCCAAATGGTTTTATTGTATGCTAAAATGAAAAACAAAATTAAATTTAATTTTTTTGTGTTTGTTCTCAATTCAAAATGATGCAAAACAAAATATTAAATATTATTTTCTTGCTGCTTTCAGATAACAGCACATCCTTTATTTATGCTTCCATTTAAATACATTTACAAACATAGAGGCACATTCCAAGTGCAATCTGGGACGTCAACGCCAGAATGTCTGAAAAGAAAGGCAGGCACGTGCAAGTTCAGGCACAATTCCAGAAACGTGGACGTGACCGATATGCACATGTATCACATGTATTAAATGTCTATATTGACATCTCCACTGGTTGGTGGCTTAAGAGCTGGGTGGCCAGGGTTCAAATCACAGTGTGGGACTTTGCAATCTAAAGCTAGTCACTTAATTCTCCATCTTCCTTACACTCTGGAGGTTTTAAGGTGAAAACAAACCCTTTCCTGATAACTATTCATGCCTGGAGCAGGAACAAACATGCACATGCCTGCAGACGGCTCTGCTGCTTCTGGGATTGAACAGGGATGTGTAAGTCCATTGCCCCTCCCCAGACATGCCTCCGCCACACCCCGTTCCTACCTGAATGTCCCCATACTGGAGATGTCTGCAAATGGCTTTTATGGAATGATTACGTAGATGTGTCTGTGATTTTGACATCAATGTGCATGTCTGCAGACGTCCAAGCCACACCTAAACTTTTTAGAATGATCCTTATATTGTGCACTTGGGTTAATATGTCTCAGCAGATGCCAAAGGCACTTTGCAGTGGATAGATAGTGTTGTTGAGTACCTTGATGTCAGAGCTGAAGTTGTTGATCTTGTTGCAGCCAGCGTGCTCCAGGTGATAGTTGGCCCATTTTAGCAGCAGCTCCTCTGGCGACAGCTTCATCAGGTCTTCCAGGCTCTCTCCTTCTCGCAAGAGAGCAATCAGGGCTAAGGGAGAGAGAGCGCACCCTTTGTTAGATGCCCAGAGAATAATTTTATAACAGGTTGCCTAGGTTAATGGGGCAGGGATGTAACCATTAGGCAAACTGGGCATTTACCTAGGTTGGGAGCTTCTTGTGGTCGCAAAGAAGGCCTACAGTCACTATGTCTTGACTGCTGCACAAACTCAAAGAACCATCAGTGCATCCTTCTACCTGCAGGGATATTGTGCAATTTTGACATAGCCCATTTACCTGGATACGCCTTTTGGACACTACATTATATATACAGCATGCACATTATTTTGGGAGCCCTATTCGTGCTTTAGATGTCTGAAAACAGGCATGGAAACGTCCAAAGCACAGAGGCGTCTCCAGAGCCATTTTAGAAGTGGGGTCTGTGGACGTTCCCAGCGTGAGGACATCCAAGTCTGAAGTGGAGGCATGGCCGGGAATCTGGTCATCACTGCCTGATCTCAGAAATGTCCTGAGTCACGTCTAAGTTTCGACCTGCTCCATGCACGAATAAGCATTGGGAGAGTGCTTGTTTTAGCTGGAAAATATCTAGAAGGTACAGAGAAGATAGCACTCCATCATCCCCAGTAATCAGCACAATTTCAATGATAGCAGCGGTGGGATTTGAACCCTGGCCCTAGTCCACTACTCTAACCATTAAGCTATTCCTAAACCTCCAGGTTCTGAAATACTGTTCTGGGGATGTCTATGTAGACACCCTCACAGACATTCGTACAGTATCAGTCATGTCCAGGTTTGTGAAATTGGGTCTGCACCTGGACATGCCTGTTTTTTCTTTCAGACGTTCTGACTTTAGACATCCTAGATTGCAATTGGATGTCCTTTCTAAAATGCCCCTTCACATATATATATATAGAAGATATTTTTATAAAGGGTGGCCTAGTAAAGTGTTATTTAAGGCACCTATGTTGTCTACTTTGTAAAAACAAGAAGACACTTACTTGTCTTTATAAAATACTAACATAAGTGGCAGAAATCACACCTTAAGTTAGGGCATGAACATTCACACCAGTCCTAGATTTACTGTAAATGCCCGTGCCTAGATTTTTCAAGAACGTGCATAAATTATAGTATTTTATAATCTATGGGCCCAATATTCAAAAGGTATTTACATGGTTTACAGCCCAGCAAACCATCTCTAATCGTGATATTCAAAAGCACTAACACGGTTAGTGCCACTATATCTGCGAGTATCTCTCTTACAAGCCCGGATGCTAATCTGCTTAGCATCGGGTCATGTTGGGGGCATTCCGGGGAGGAGCAGAGGCAGCGATAGTCCTTAACCGGGCAGCAGTGATATCACATGCTGCCCGGTTAGGGATCAGCAGTTAAAAGATAGGAGAGGAAAACGCTCGCCTATCTTTAAGCCGCAGGAGCTAACCAGAGAGCATGCAATATCACTGCTGCCCGGTTAGCTACTGCGGCTTCTGGGCATGTGCGCCAAACCTGGATATTCAATGCCAAGGCTGCATATGACCCTGGCATTGAATATCTGGGGTTAGGGGTCGGCAGGCACGGCTATGCACCTTAGCAACGCATTGCCATGCCCAAATGAATATTTGGGCCCTATGTGCATACTTGTGTGCTCTGTGCACACTCCATACAAACTGTGCCCATGCAGATGCCCACCAGCAGAGCATGCACTATCATGCAAGGCATGCATGTTTTAACTGGTGGATCTTCTATTAGAGGTTATTAACTCGCATTCGTGTATTTGACCCCATTCCCAGTTACATGCATACACTGCACCTAAAAGGAAGTGCTCCCTTATGAAATTACCCAACAATAAGGACAGACTTACAAATTGATGTTTAATTAAGTTCATTCTGGGAGGGGTGATGTTGGGTTGATCATAATAATTCACTGTAGGAGGCACAAAGTTGACGGTTCACTTAGGACGCCTATTACCCTTGCACCAGCCCTGGAAGGCACCTATTTTATAAAGTCACATGGAGGTGTGATTTCTGTAGGATATTTTTTGTGCTACTATTTTATAAAGATAAATAGGTGTCTGTTCTATCAATCTTCCCTCTAGTTGTGTGGGAGTCCTCCACCTTTGTTCTTGTTAGTGGGGGGGGGGGGGGAGGGGGGTTGCTTCAGTATCGTATTTTCAGTTGCAGCAGGCAGGCAGGTCCCCTGGGAGTCCTGCAGAATCTGTCTGCCCATCACAATTAAAAACATGATATTGAAGCATAACCACCCCACCAGCAGGAACATGGGTGAAGAACATTCGCACAGCTTAGGAGGAACATTGATAGGCACTTATATGTCTTTGTAAAATACTAGCACCAAAATATTATCCTGCACATATCACATCTAGATGGGGGGGGGGGAGGCGTGCTATAAATGTGTGTGATATCTTGCCGTATCATTGAAGCCCCGAATAGATTAAAAAAATCAAAAACAGAAACACTTTACAGTATACAGGGAGTGGCCCAAAAAAAGTGAGAACATCTCGTAGCATATAAGTTATTTAAAAATTAAAAAATACAGATGTAAACGATTGACAAATTTAAAAAAAAGATGGCGACTGGAAATTGTCGAAATAAAGACGTTATATAGCTAAAAAAGGTAAATAAGTAAACTATTTAAGCTTTTAATTTATGAGATGTTCTCACTTTTTTTGGGCCACCCTGTATATCAAAACCTATACCATAAATTAAAAGCATAATAGGAAGCTATGCAATCAATTTTCCAAGATCTCTTTTTTTCAGCAAAGGTCAGACAATGGATGATTCCAATGCATTTTGCTACCTTATAGTCACCCACTTAAGTACTCCCTTATAGCAGCCCTTGATAGTCTCTCCCCACCAGTGACGATGGGATGGAAGAGTGTATTACCTTCATTTCTGCTGAGCTCTATGTCAGCAAACAAGCCAATTTTGATAACTTGCCATAGAAGTCCCAAGACCAAGTATGGTTTCCCCTCTTTCAGGTCCTCAGCACCAATGTTAACGACATGGCAGCCAATGGCTGAGGCAGAGTTCAAAGCCAAATTCAAATTTTCCTGTCAAAGAAACACCAAATGAGATAAAAGTGCACATTTTATTATGCAAAATGCATATAGAAATGTTTCTGAGAACGTTTCATGTCTGAGCAATAGGCACAGAGAGATCCATGTTACAGGGAAAAGCTTCCCCTTGCTCCCAGTTCTAAGAAAGCAAGCTGTGGATGAAAAAGACGCTACAGGGCGATGAGACAAAATACATTAGAATGGACATTATATGAAACTGTCAGATGATAAAGTTGACTAAGATGGAACAAATAATGAGGTGACCAAATGATGCTATGTTCACCAGGACATTGCTGACTTCATCAAAACAAGTTTGCCAAGCCTGGAAAGTGTTTGATGTTCCATCAAATTGCTTTGTCAAACATATTTCGATGATGTTTCAGATTTTCCAATAGCTCACTTTAGATTTGATCAGATTGTTGATTTTGCTCTGGATTTGCTTGAAATACCATGTCAACGTTTTATCTGATGAAGTCCCAAAATGGCTATTTCAGAGACTTTGGAACAGAAAGATTAAGTACAGCCCAAAACATTTCTCATCCAGTGGTGATTAGTCAGGTCATTGTATTGTCAATGTCTTCTTTTAGTTCATTCATTAGAACGGGAAGTGCCAAATTAAAAAAACAACCCAAAATGCTATCAATACTTGTAGCCAAGGAAAAAACTGACTTGTCAGTTGGTGCTATTCTGTTTTTCTTGCTTACTTTTAACCTGTAACCAGGACTGGGATCTAGTGCTATGCTATCTAGGAACTATTTTCCTTTATATTTCACATCTCCCAATTTACTTTAGTCCAGTCATGGCAGCAGTAACCCTAGGATGAGGGCCATGCCCCAGGGCTCCTTCTGAAATCTCGCAGTCATGGACCTGAAATCCAACCACTAGGTGTCACCATTATGCAGCGGCCAGGGCGCCCTCCCCTCCATGGACTATGAATGTCCAGCCTGGGTGAATTCACTGAGCGAAAGACTTGAGCTGGGAACTAAACCTAGGAGATTCTATATGGCAGAAGCACCACAGCACTGCCATTGGCTTACTAGGTTGACTTTAGCCCCTCCTTTCAGATCTACTTGCTTCTATGATTGTGGCTGCAGTGACTATTTACACCAGCGCCGCCTCAGCTTTTCTCTACAGAGGACAAGACAGTATGAATAGCATATTTCGGCACCTGAATGGTGAACGGTGTGAGCTTCTTTTTGTTGATGGCTCTCTCATCAATGGTGTCTGGCACTGAAAGGTTAATCATTTTACTGGAAATAAAGAAAAAGATTGCCATAGGTCGTTAGCCTCTCTGTGCCTAAAAAATATTATGCCACTTGTTTTGCATTATAATTCTTATGAAAGAACAACGTAATTTCTAATATGACTTATTACTATTATTATTAGGTTCTAAGAATCTTCAATTGTTAATATACATTCAGTTCATTAGTGTACTTTAAAACATTTTGTGAAATGTAAATCAATATAATGGACATTTGTTGTTGTTGTTGATATTGTTAGGTGCCATCAAGTCACATTAACCTACAAATAAACATGTTAAGTCAGCGCATGTTAAAAGTATTAATGTGCATTAAAAATTTTTATTAAAATGAATGTATGAAATAAATAAAAAAAGCTTCTAAAAATTAGGGAAAAAGCCCAGACACACCCAGACTGATCAAGCTGCCAAATAAGGACATTTTGTCTTTATTTGGCAGCTTGAATACTAGCTGTAGTATCGCCATACTACTGCCAGGAGTCAAAGCTGCTATTTTGAACCTAGGACAGCAACAGGACACGAGCATCAAAAAATCACTCCTATCCCATCACTAAACCGTAGTAAGTGCTGTGGGAGGTCAGAGAGGTGGGAGGATAGCTGGATGCATCTTTGGGGGAAGGGTGCCGATGCTACAAGGGATCAGGGTAGAGGTATGGATTGAAGTGATCAGGGGGTTGGAGGATAGTTATGCTTACTGATCAGGGACAGAGAGGAGGATTGAGGATGGATATACTGATCAGTTGGGGTTGGTGGATAGGGGAGGGGGTCAGTCATTTTTTTCCTGTAGTGGCACAGCATGTTCATACCTATAGTGTGGGTACATTTATTGCCTCCTCTTGAACAAAAACTCCTCCCTGAAGATACTCCCCACCCCAACACAGACTCCCTGACCCCCTGAAAGCACAGTCCAATCCCTCAACCCTATCTCCCATAAGACAACCCATAATCAAGGCCCTACACCCATTAGGCCCCCTCAGGCCCAGGCCCATACTTAGCCCTGTGCGAGCGGTGCGGCCACACAGGGCGCAGAGGCTTAAGGGGTGCATTTTAGCTTTCTTCCGTTGCCTGCCGCAGCCACTTTTTCTTCTCTCAGCGGCGGCAGGCAACAGAAGAAAGCTAAAATGCTCCCCTTAAGCCTTCCGCCGGCATGCTAAGCAGATCTTTCCCTCCCTGCAAGAGCCGGCAATTTGCACATCGGGTGCGCCTCTTCTCTTCCGCCGCGAGGGGGGGGGGGCATGCGCCCAATGTGCAAGTTGCACAGGGTGCAATCTACCCTCGATATGGCCCTGTTCAGGCCTACCTCAATCTTTCTTGGTAGTCTTTTGATTTTGGGATAGGAGTGATCCGCAGTCACTCCTGCCTCTCTATAGGGACTAGATTCAAAATGATAACTGCAATCCCTAGCCAGTAGTCTTGCCCTTTTCCTTATATGGCAGCTTGACCCATAGCAATAGTACTGCAAGATTATGACTAGGGGTCACAGGCACTATTTTGAACCCAGCACCAATAGGAGCAGGAGTAGCTAGGGATTGTTTCTGCCCCAAAACCTCTTGACTACCAAGACAAGTTGAAGTAGGCCCAGGGAGACCTACTGTGAGGTGGGGGATCGGAGGGGTGGTGGTTTGATTACGAATTGCCATACAGGGAATGGGGGGGATTATACCTTTGGGGTAGGGGGGGGTCTATGTTGAGAGTGGGGATCTTCAGGCAGGGGAGCCTTTGTTGGGGGGAGCAGGAGATAGGGGACCCCTGGACCATGCTTTATTTTGACAGTGCACTGGCTTCATTAAAATGGTGCCCAGGAGCTCCAGGTCGCATGTTAGAGGCCCACTGTTCCTGGGCAGAAAAAACAATGCCAGCTTCAAGCTGGCATTATTTTTCCAGGAATGACGCCGTTTGGGCAGCTCATTGCAAGCTATTTGATCTGCATTGTAATGGAGTGCTTTGCATGAATCTGCATGCTTTGTATTGCATTATAAAACGACTCATATTGCAGCAAACTAATGCCTGTTACTGTAAAATAATGCACAATTTTGTCTTTTAACATGCATTAAGATGTAAAAATCGTTCATTATTCCCTTAACACGTGTTGGTAACGACTCCACCTTAATAGCCGAAAGTGTTGACTAGTGAGCAACTTGCCACATTCTTTGAGGAAACAAAGAACTGTGGACTGCAAGGTAAAATTGCAGCTTCCTGTATGTAGCGACTAGAGCATCTCTTTCAAATAGCAGAGCAGCTCTGTTAAGCCAGGCAGAACTAGGTGTCCATTTAAAACTTAATAATCCTACATTAGTTGTAATTAGAAGGCTCACTGAGCCACAGGAACTCCTAAATATTAGTATCTCACGATCTCAATTAGCTGTGCTAAATGCTGCATTAAATAATAATGATCCAGCAGCTTTAGAATGTAATTCTTCCAGCATGGCTTCGCTTTTAAATATGAACAGGCAAATGAATGTCAGTGATAAGAGGATTGTTTTAATAGCCCCAGATGCTTTGTCTAGTGAGCCACTAAGTGACAGTTGTAACAAAAAGTGGCTATTGAGCAGCTTTCTTGGTCAGTGTTTCTAAACCAAACGTATGCATTTCATAGTTCACAATCAGGTCATGATCCATTTCACAACTCCAAGACAATTCTGAATAGTATGTTTTAGGTCTAAGGTAAATCAGGGCTATGACACCCTTTGGGTGCAGTTGGACATGACAGCCATTTTTGACACAGTTCAGCATCAGCAGTTCTCAACCCAGTCCTCCAGGTTTTCAGGATAACCATAATGAATATGCAAGAGAGCGTTGCATGTACTACCTCTATCGTACGCAGGTCTCTCTCATGCATATTCATTGTGATTATCCTGAAAACCTGATCGACAAGGTGTGTCCTGAGGGCTGGGCTGAGAATCACTGGTTTAAGGTCTCACGCCATAGGCTGCTTTTCCTCCCATCTATCAGACAGAACACAATGGGATTGTTAGGAATCACTCTTTATCTAATTTTCATGTTTTAAATAGCAGAGTGCCTCAGGGTTTCAATATTTTTTTCCCCTACTCTTTTTTATTATTTAGCAGCTTTGGCAAATATATTGCAGTATTCCGATTTGAAACTGTATATTTGCTGATGACATTCAGCTGGTGCTTTTCATTAAGGATAACCGTGCTGAGGCTAGACTCAATGCTGTTTTAAAGACTGTCGAGGATTGGTTGAATGAATCAGCAAACCTAGATTTTCAATTTAAGGAAATTGGGTGTCATGTAGATGTCTAGGAGAGATTGACTATTATCAATCGTTTCAATGTTGGGTAGCACTCTATTACCATTATACATTAAAATTACCAGTCTGAGGTTGAACTTTGATAGACAATGGAGTATATCTTCTCAGACTAGTGTAGTTAGGTTGCATTTTGATCAACTCCACATTTTTGACTTTGGCTAACCTGAAAAAAGTTGTTCATGCTGGTAATGCAAGTCATTGAGACTATTGCAATTCCCTGTATCAAGGGCTGTCCAAAAGTAGCATCAAAAGAATACAGCTTGTACAAAAACAGCATGTTTGAAAAAAATTATTATATTACACTGATTTTGACCAATCTACAATGGCTTCTGTTTTCAGCAAGAATCTCATTTAAAATTGTATGTCTGGTTTACAAAGCGGTTGTCATAGGGGCTTCCTCCTTTCTGTTAAACAGGTTGGTGGCATATGACCTGAGCAGATCATTATGTCCCTCTGAACAATTCTTGTTGCAGCTGCCCGATTTGACCAAGATCCAGTTGTCGACAGCCAGGTCGAGCATTTGTAGTTACATGGGTCGTTTGTTATGGAATAGCCTGCTGCAAAAACTAAGAGAGACATTAGTAATCATTTTTCTTTTTGGAAAGCACTGAAAACCTGGCTTCTTCAATAAAAATTATGATTTGCAATAGCATTAGCTTCACAAGAGCATTTGAACGCATTGTAAATTAGAGCATTTTTTAAATGGAATTTTGCTTTTAAATATTTTATGAAGGAATGTTTTTATCATTTTAAATGTAATAAAATTAGCGTATTAATGAATGTTTTTACGATCATTATATAATGCTTTGATATACTGTGGTGCAATGCGATATATAAAGTAAATGCATCTAATCTAATCAAATACTCAAAATGGTAAAGAAATTTTTATCTGCATCTCCGTTTTCCATTTCCTTGTGGAGTTGATTTATAAGACGTTGTCATGACAGAATCAGAACTATGAACTTTTTTCCTTTGGGGTTTATTGGACAGAATCCATATAAAAACCAAAATCTAATGATGGTAGGAAAATTCTATCAAGATATACTGGAACTCCATAAGATAAGGTGCGTTCGAAATAAAACAATGACAGTCAAGCAGTTCCTACCCCGACAATGTTTTGTTGCACATTGCGTGATCATTAACTGATTTCCTCAGTCACAGAAACATGTCCAGTAGGTAGAGGTGCAGAGATGCTACTCACCACAGAACAATGCCATCGCCAACAGCTGTGAAGAGGTTATCTGTGTCTGGATCCATTGGAATGACATGTTTGCAGTCTGGGTCTTTCTCCAGGGCTTTGTTAACCCAGTTGACAAAGGCATACTTTTCTTCCTCTGTAATCAGTTCAATTAAACTGTTTTAGGATCACATTTTTTATGAAGATAAAAGAGAGCACGTCTGTGGCAGAATCTTCTAAGGGAGAGAGAGCAAAGTGGCAGGTGCTGCATGTGATGACGTATGTACAAGCACTAGAAATCCTAAAACAAATTTCATTGAATCACTTGCAAAACGAATTAAAATCAAAGTTCTGCCCCCCCCTCCCCATATGAACTAGCTTTAAAGGACTGAAAGAAAAAACACTATAGAATTAGATTTGTACAATATGGTATGACTCTGATTTTGCAAATATTTAACAATAAAGGGGTTCTTTTAAAAGTCCTACTCGTGCTTTGGACATCTGCAAAGAGGTATACAGCATGCAGATATGTCTGGGGCCATTTTAGAGACAGTTCTAAGGACATCCCCAGTGCAAGAATGTCCAAGGCTGAACGGGGCGTGCTTTATACATGTCTGAGGCATTCCCAAGAACTTTGACATCCTCGCCTGATTTCAGAAATACCCTTCACCTCCCCAGCTACATTCAAGTTTATACCTGCTCCAGGGCACAAATAGGCATCAGAAACGCTCTCGTTCTGCCATCCAGATATCCGGAGGGCATAGAGAAGAGTGTACATTATTCTGATACTTCCTATGTTTTTACTGATGATAACGCGAAACAGCAGGGAAACTAGGACACTCGATTTCGGTTCGACACACAGATGCAAACCCCAAGTATGTAAAACAGCTTGCGTTCAGCATAGGATAGACATCCCTAACCCTGCTTTTCCTAGCAGGGGCATCTATGTGGCCACAGCTGTGGCTGTCCATTTCAGAGATGTCCATGTTTGTAAAATCAGGCCAACATGTAAACGTCCCTGATGTTTCTTTGGAGATTTTGACCTGGATGCCCCAGATTCCACCTGAATGTCCTTTCTAAAATGCCACATTAAAATCACGGATCATGATAAAGCCAGTAATCCTCATAAATTCATCATGCATACCTTTCCGCTATCCGGCATAAAATCTGAAAATGATTAGAATTATTTATTTCCTCCTAAGTCACTGTCTTCTGTCTTCTAAAATGTATTTTATACTATTGTTGCAAAGTTTGTGTCTAGTAGTAATACTTCTGTTCCAGTTTTGTGTTGGTACCTGGCATCCTGTTAACAGTTCTTACTCTTTGAGCCCAATTCAAACCAATTGTTGTTGTTAAGTGCCATCGAGTCGGAGTCGACTCATGGCGACCCTCTGGATAGCTATCCTAAATTGTGTTCAATCTTCAGTCAGGCGGCTCATTGTTGACAGGCTGGTACCTGTAGCTGCTGTTATTGTATCGATCCATCTCATTGCTGGCCTTCCTCTTTTGCGTTGACCTTCTATCTTGCCAAGCATGATGTCTTTCTCTAATGATCTCTCTCTTCGCATGATGTGTCCAAAGTATGAAAGTCGAAGTCTTGTCATCTGAGCTTCTAAAGAAAGCTTAGGTTTGATCTCCTCTAGTACCGACTGGTTTGTTCTTCAGGCAGTCCATGGTATACACAGTATTCGCCGCCAATACTAATTATGTGGTAGTTATTCAGTCTTATGTCAAAACTTTATTACCAGGGGGCCTTAACAGACTAGTTAGCTTAGTCAATGCAAGACTTTTGTACAAGGGGCAGGAGCAAAGTTGCAATGTATCGCCATATTTTATAAAATACTCATGTGCACGCATAAGGAAGATGCATACATTTACACTTCCTTAGGGATAATTTCATATCAGACCCCCATGTATGTAAAAAAATGCACCTATTTTACAAAGACAACGAATGTGCCTATTTAGCTATATACCACTACTACTTATCATTTAAAGGGCGCTACAAGGCATATGAAATTCTGTACCTATACATATTAGAGAAAGTCCTTGCTCAATAGAGCTTACAATCTATTCAAGACAGACAACACAACAGACTGGGACGAGTAAATTAGGGGGATGGTAAAGATACCATAGGTGGTGAACAGGAGAATAAGGGGATCACGATCCAAAAGCAGCCTTGAAGAGGTGGATTTTTAATCTGGATTTCAATAGGGCCAGAGATGGATTCTGACATACTGATGTCGGTAGTTGGTTGCAGGCATATGGAGCAGCAAGGTGGAATGAATGACGTCTGGAGTTGGCAGAGGAAGAGAAGGGCACAGATGAAAGGTAGCTTCCAAAAGAGCGGAGTTCCTGAGAAGGGGTGTAGAGGAGAAGTAGAGAGGAGCAGCTGAATGAACGCACTTGTAGGTCAGTAGAAGAATTTTGAACTGGCTATGGAAATGGATAGGGAGCCCATGAAGCGGCTTGAGAAGAGGGGTTACGTGAGCATAGTGACACTGGCAGAAGATTAGCCGTGCAAACTCCTACAATGACACTCGTTAGAAATTTACAACTGATCTAAAGAACATAAGATATGCCATACTGGGTCAGACCAAGGTCCATCAAGCCCAGTATTCTGTTTCCAACAGTGGCCAATCTAGGTCATATGTACCTAGCAGTTTCCCCAAGAGACACAAGTTCCACAATGCTTGTACTGGGTCAAGCATATCTTCGGTCACTTCTTAATAATGGTTTATGGACCTTTCCTCCAGGAACTTGTCCAAACCTTTTTTAAACCCAGCTACACTAACAGCCTTTACTACATCCTCCGGTAACAAATTCCAGAGTTTGATTACACGTTGAGTGAAAAAATATTTTCTTTTATTAGTCTTAAATAGTTTACCCTGTAGCTTCATTGCATGTCCCCTAGTCTTTCTATATTCTGATAAGGTAAACAATCGATCTACGTTTACCCGTTCCACTCCGTTCATTAATTTATAGACTTCTATCATATCTCCCCTCAGCTGTCTCTTTTCCAGGTTAAAGAGCCCTAACCTTTTTAGCCTTTCTTTATAGGAGTATCCTTCCATCCCCTTTACCATTTTGTTGGCTCTTCTCTGTACCTTTTCTAAAATCGCTATATTCTTTTTAAGATACGGCGACCAGAATTGCAAACAATATTCAAGGTGCGGTCTCACCATGGAACGATATAGAGGCATTATAATATCTTTTGTTTTATTTTCCATTCCTTTCCTTATCATACCTAGCATTCTATTTGCTCTCTTGGCCGCCGCTGCACACTGGGCCGAGGGTTTTAACATGGTATCCACACTGACGCCTAAATCTTTTTCCTGGGTGGTGGTTCCTAATGTGGAACCTTGCATCGTGTAACCATAGTTTGGGTTGTTCTTCCCTAGGTGCATAACCTTGCACTTGTCCACATTAAATTTCATCTGCCATTTTGATGCCCAGTCTTCCAATTTATCAAGATCCTCTTGCAATTTTTCACAATCCTCTTGGGTTTTAACAACTTTAAATAGTTTTGTGTCATCTGCAAATTTGATAACCTCACTCGTTATTCCACTTTCCAGGTCATTTATGAATATGTCAAATAGCAGCGGACCCAGCACAGATCCCTGGGGTACACCACTATTCACCTTTCTCCATTGTGAAAATTGGCCATTTAGCCCTACCCTCTGCTTTCTATCTTTTAACCAGTTCCTGATCCACAATAGTACACTGCCTCCTATCCCATGACTCTTTAGTTTTGCCTGAAGTCTCTGATGACGGACCTTGTCAAAGTCCAGATACACAATATCAACCAACTCACCTTTGTCCACCTGTTTATTCACTCCTTCAAAAAAACATAACAGATTAGTAAGACAAGATCTTCCTTGTCTAAAGCCATGTTGGCTGTCTCCCATTAGGTTGTGACCATCTACATGCTGAGTAATTTTATTCTTTATGATGGTTTCTACCATTTTTCCCCGTACTGACGTCAGGCTCACCGGTCTGTAGTTTCCCGGATCACCCCTGGAACCCTTTTTAAAAATTGGTGTTACATTGGCGATCCTCCAATCCTCAGGTATTAGAGATGATTTTAATGATAGCTCACAGATTACTGATAGCAGGTCTGCAATCTCATATTTCAGTTCTTTCAACACCCTTGGATGTATACCATCCGGCCCAGGTGATTTGCTACTCTTCAGTTTATCTAATAGTTGTAAGACATCTTCCCGATCACTGTTCCCTCTAAGCTGTGCGCGTGTGCGCGCGCACACACCTCACCGAGCGAGCGCACATACTTTACAACAGAGCACACAAAAATTACGGCTGATTCTGATAGAAAACAACACAGACGTCTTAAAATTTAAAAGTTATGATTGTAATTACTAGAAATCTCCCGCTTCATTTAGCAATCGTCTATTTTCATTTAATTTGATTAAAATCAATGTGGTGTACATACTGTATTCTGACATGTAGTCAAATTTTAAAGTATATAACTCCGAGTGTCATTATGTGGCGCACAAAAATTTAACCTTCCTTCAAAAGCTGCACACAGCTGATATTTTATGCGCACACAGCCTACAGAAAATTAGAGGGAACATTGTTCCCGATGTATCGATATTTCCTTCAATTCTTCCGCACCTTTAAATACCACTTCAGTCATGGGTAACATCCCTACATCTTCCTCAGTAAAGACCGATGCAAAGAATTCATTCAGTCTCTCCGCTATCGGCTTGTCGCCTCTTAGTGCTCCTTTAACCCCTTAATCATCTAATGGACCAACTGACTCTCTCACAGGTTTTTTGCTACGAATGTACTTGAAAAGGTCTTTATTTCGCGTTTTTGCTTCCGCAGCAAGCTTCTTCTCAAATTCTCTCTTTGCCTGCCTTATCAATGCCTTGCATTTGACTTGCCAGTGCTTGTGCTGTTTCCAGGTTTCGTCATTTGGCTCTTTTTCCATTTCCTGAAAGATGCTTTTTTGGCAACAACAGCCTCTCTGACCTCACCTTTAAACCATGCTAGCAGTTTTTTGGACTTCCTTCCACTTTTCTTAAAGCGTGGAATACAGCTGGTCTGGGCTTCCAAGATAGTATTTTTCAACAACACCCAAGCTTGATGTACGTCTTTAACCTTTGCAACTGCTCCTTTTAGTTTTTTCTTAACTGTTTTCCTCATTTTATCATAGTCTCCCTTTCGAAAGTTAAAAGGTAGTACTGTGGATTTCCTTACTATCCCTCCTCCACTAATTAAATCAAAGGCGATCATGCTATGATCACTATTGCCAAGTGGCCCCAACACCCTTATCTCTTGCACAAGATCTGGTGTTCCACTAAGGACTAGGTCTAATATGGCTTCCCCTCTGGTCGGTTCATGAACCAGCTGCTCCAAGAAGCAGTCATTTATTTCATCTAGGAACTTTATCTCCCTAGCATGTTCTGACATGACACTGACCCAGTCGATACCGGAGTAATTGAAATCACCCATTATTATTACTGCGCTGTAACTTTTGTTAGCTTCCTTGATATCTTTGAGCATTTCATCATCCATTTGGTCACTCTGGCCAGGTGCTCGATAGTACACCCCCACTGCCATTGCCTTCCCCCTTTTATATGGAATTTCAATCTATATAGATTCTACAGCAGATTTTGTTTCCTGCAAAACTTTAATCCTTTCTGAGTCAATGCCCTCTCTAACATAGAGCGCAACCCCTCCACCAATTTGATCAGCTCTATCATTACGATATAGTTTGTACCCAGGTATCACAGTATCCCACTGGTTGTCCTCCTTCCACCATGTCTCTGATATTCCAATCATATCTAACCTTTCATTTAGTGCTATATATTCTAACTCTCCCATCTTATTCTTTAGACTTCTAGCATTTGCATACAAGCATTTTAGAGAATGTATTTTATTCATGTTAATTTGGCTATTGTTAGACATGGGGAAATTGGGATCTTTAAGCTCTGTCTGCTCCATACTTGAAGGCATTTGGGCTACTTTACTCTTTTGTGGAACCTCTCTGCTTTTGGTAGTTGCTAAAATGGGAAAGGGACATTCAGTAGTATCCTTCAAAGACAGCATAAATGTGTGTATGTCCTCTATGGATGTAGCTTGATAAAGGTTTTTCATATGTACACCATTTCTTACATGCAGAAAAGGGTTTTTTATAAAGTTATACAGATACATATGTGCATAAAAAAGTAGATGCAACATGCAAGGAAAGAATGCACCTACTGTGACGCAATCTACGTGTGAGAGTTCCTGGGGTCATCATTTGGGCGGAGTAGGAGTGGAGTTGTAGTCTACGTACATATTTAGAAAATATGTGGGCGCACGCATAGATCACATGCAGGCATTTACACCTATTTCGGAGTAGGTGTAAGTTTGTATGTAGGCATTTATCCACTAGCACTCCTTGTGGCCTTGGGCAAGCCACTTAACCCTCCATTGCCTCGGAAGAAAGGCCTGGCAATCTACTTCCGGTGACACTGCCAAGAAAACCCAGGAGCTTCTGGGTCGCCAGGAGTCAGGACTGACTCGAAGGCACACATTGCATTGCATGTAGCATTGAGGCTGGTTCTGGGAGTCTTCTTTATATAGGCACTGAGGCATCTATGTTGCCTTTATAAAACAGGCTTAAACTGTCTTTTCAGATTTCTGACATAGACATCCTGCTATAACCTTTCCCCATCTTGATTATCGCAACCTCCTCCTCGCTGGCCTCCCTCAGTCTCAACTGTTCCCATTTCAATCTATTCAAAACTCAACTGAGCATCTAATCTTCTGCCAAGCTCATTATTGTCACTTTACTCCTCTCTTAAAGTCCCTTCACTGGCTCCCTATCCGTTGCTGTATTCAGTCCAAACTACTTACCCTCACATATAAGTGCATTCACTCTGCTGCTCCTCTTTACCTCTCCTCTCTCCCTACACCCTTCGCCCCCTTCCATGATCTTCGTTCATCTTCTGCTTCTCTTCTCTCCGTGCTGCATTCTACTTCTGCTAACTCTCAGCTTCTCTCCTTTGACCTTGTTGCCCCTTTTGCTTGGAACAACCTACCCCTTTCCCTGCGTCAAATCCCTTCCCTCACCCTCTTCAGGTCTAGGCTCAAGATGCACCTCTTTGAGATCGCCTTTGGCCCATAATCCCCATCCTTATGTTTCAGGTCCTTATTGCCCCTTTTGTCCCTCTCCTTTCATACTGCTGTATGTCCATCCTCTTAGACTGTGAGCTTGACGAGCAGGGACTGTCTTTTCTGTGTCTGTACAGCACTGAGTAGGCATGGTAGCACTTTATAAATGCTCATTAATAATAGTAATAATAATAATCATAAGGGCCTGATTTTCAAGTAGGCAGGCTATGCACCACTTTGGTACATAGCCCTGCCCGCTCACCCCGAACCCCAGATATTCAGTGCTGTGGTGATGGCATTGAATATCCAGTTTTGGCACCAAGCAGACACCGCCATAGAGCCTAATCAGGTAGCAGCGATATTGGACCACTACCCATTTAGCATCCACAGCTAGAATTAGGTGAGCCAAAAGCTCACCTAGTTTTAGCCGCAGATCATTAACTGGGTAGCAGTTCAATATCTCCACTACCTGATTAATGGCAATCTCTGCCCCCATTCTGCCCCAGAATGCCCCCAACATGCCCCAATGATAACCGGATAGCATCAGGGTGCACAGCGGACAAAGATGGGAATATTCAACGGCACTAACCATGTAATACCGTTAAATATGCCCATCTAAAGCACTTACACGGTTTACTAGGCTGTAAACCATGTAAATGCCCTTTGAATATTCTATAAAATACATGCATACATCACAGCTCCATTCCAGTTCCATCCAAGCTAGGCCCCTGGGAATGCCTACATCCATATTCTGTAATAGCACACATACCTGCTCTTGAGGTTCACCAACTATGAATACATTATATTCTCATGCAATATTATATGAGTTCTTTTCTGCATTGTAAAACATGCTATACCGTAGAGAAAGCTTTCTAGAGTTCCCCTTGAGGGGGTAATTTGTAACAGGCCACCTAGGTTGGAAGTTCAAGTAGGTGCCTATTTTGAGGCTATTTTTTTAAAGACATACAGGGTGGCCCAAAAAAAGTGAGAACATCTCGTAGCATATAAGTTATTTAAAAATTCAAAAAGACAGATATAAACGATTCCAACCAGCAGGAGAAGGAGGTATCCGCAAAAAAACAAGAAAGAACAGAAGCGGAAAACCAGGAACCATGGCCTAACGCAGGGAGATTCTTTTGAAATCTCCCTGTGTTAGGCCGTGGTTCCTGGTTTTCCGCTTCTGTTCTTTCTTAGATGTAAACGATTGACAAATTAAAAAAACAAAGACGGTGGCCAGAAATTGTCGAAATAAAGACGTTATATAGCTGAAAAAGGTAAATAAGTAAACTATTTAAGTTTTTAATTTACGAGATTTCTCACTTTTTTGGGCCACCCTGTATGGGTGTCTATGTGTGTATATAAAATAGCCTGATAAAACCTGTACAATCGCTGCTAAAAAGGGGGGAAAGGCAGTGGGCAGAAGCTGGGGGAATGGGAAAAAGAGAGAGTATAAATAAGGTACAGAGAGAGAAAAATATTGGGTTGGTAGAGGCAAGTTGCAAGAAATATGACAGTATCCGAGGGAGGCGTCCTAGCTGTAAGGAATGACGCGAAGAGGAGATGTGGTGGATGGGAGACAAAGAAAAGCAATGGAAGTTATATGAGGAGAAAGGATTTTAAGGGATAGGCGAGAGAGCTAGAAAATGTGTGAAAAGCTAAGGAAGAGTGAGAAGAAATGAAAATGAAGAGAAGAGAGACAACGAGGGTGATATGAATAAAAAGGCGTAACCGAGATCCCTGGTGATGGCAGCAGTAGGTGGTGAGGGAGAAGTTGGAAACAACACACAGGGAGTACCTCCAACCCCCACACACATACTTGCAAGTTATGTGCTTAACAATAGTACCCAGCCCCTGTGAAAAATTGAAGAGAACCTTAGGGGTTGATGCAATGAGAAGAAACCCTCCTCTGGTTGCTCCTGGCTGAATTTATGTGCCTAAAAGTGCCCACACACACTTTCCGACTGATCCTTTACTCTCTGCAACAACTTTCCTGCCTAAAACATCTGAAGGGGAGTGTATATGATAGAGCGGGCCAGATCCTGCAGCAGCTGGAAGGAGGAGAGGCGAAAACCCCAATGATGGGTTCCTGTAAATCTTACAGTGCAGTCAGAGAGCCTCAGAGCCCTAACTGAAAAACAATTACCATCAATCTCTTTCTCCAAACAACATTTCACAACCCCTGAAAACCACAATATTTCACCATTCTCTGCAGCTCTCTAAACAAGCCACTGACTCCTCGGTCCATCTTCAAACGTGGGAATTAGGGATATGCACAGGCAAAAACGTTTCACTTTGTTGTTGGATTATTTTTTTTAGGGTTTTTCCAGATTTTCAGGTATTTTTTTTCAGTTCATTTGAGACATGTATTTTAAGAAAAGTTTTTTACATGGACAGGGACCTCAGGCTGTTCAGTAAGTGGAGGTAGGAGTTTTAGGGGTCCTACTGGATGAGACTACTTGGGGTTTTATCTTTTATGAATTATTATACACTGCTGTGAATGCTTTGGCAAATGGGGGTATATAAAGGTTTTTAAAATAAATAAGTTTTACGTTTAAAGTTTTGCATGGTTCAGGCCCATGGTATTTGCAACAGTTGGTACATGCAATAGAACTTTATAAAATGCGCAGATTGTATGCATGTTAATTCATAGGTTAATGGGTGTTAAATCAATTTGGTGCACACTATGGGATATGTTTATTAAAGTGCACTAAGCATGTGCTGTTAGAACAGGCCTGTGTTAATGGCTAACGCACACTAAAAGCAGCCAGTAGGCTAAAGCTCCTGTGCTATATGCTTAGTGCAGAATGGGGCAGGAATAGGGGGTTATGGGTGGAAATAGGGAATGGACAACATTGGCAGTTAGCACATCATAACTTAGCAAGCACCGGCACAACTTCAAATAGTACAGGTGCACTTAATGCATCTTCAAGAAGAGGCGTTAAGTTTACTAGGCTATCGTCAGAAGGTAAAGTACCAATGTTAAAAAAGAACAGTCCCTCCAGCTGCATCCCAAACTCCTCCTATCCCTCAAAATATGCCTCAGCATTATCCATCAGATGACCATCCCCAAGTGGTAGCATCATTACCCGGGGGGAGTGGGGGGAGAGGGGGTCCTGCTGGGAGTAGTACTCACTGGGGGACTTCTGTTTTTGGTATTGATCAGGTTAGTGAGGGGGGGGGGGTGTCGGGATGCTACCGTGGATGGGGTGATTATGGTCATTGGAGCTAATGGATCTCTACCACGTGGGGTAATGGTAAGGGCATCAGCAGACAGCACAGATGCACTTACCATGACTTACATGCTCTCTTCTGATGCATTTACCATGAAATAAGTGTCTGTCTTGTTGCAGAACTGTGTGGCAGATGCTGGGCATGCCCCCAGCAATTGCTATACAGGCTTTGTATCTACGGCACAGTAGGTGCAAAAACTTACTGCACTTTAGTAAAAAGATCCCTAAATTTTTTTTACAGTGAACAGCATGCATACTAGTGAATGTATATCCTTGCTTATAACATTAACCAAAATAAGAAAGCCCTGTAATATCACAGACATTCTAATATAGTTGTGGTCAACATTATTGGCATCCTTGCAGTTCAACTACTTAATGTCCAATATCTCCTAATTAAAAAGTGGCCAGTGAAATGGCTTTGGACTATATATGCTAACATATATGACACACAGAAGAATCAAATAAAACAAGACCAATTAAAAAGGAAATAGTAGGAAATAGTATAAAAACTTGGACATTGCCAGGATATGATTATTTAATCACAAAGGTCACTTTAGATCTCCCATATAAATATCCACTCAAAAAAGGGGAAACCACCGTAATATGAATTTTTTTGTTGGAACTCACACCATGAGGGGAATCCCCCTCTCGTTGTGTGCTGTTCCGTTTATTCTTTTTATTTAAATTAGGGTACCAACCCTAAAATGGATTAGAGGGATATCAACCCACTAATACCAACTGAAACCGTGGGAAAGCTTAAAGGGATTAACCAAAGTCGCTTAGCTTTAAACTGGAACTGGAGCACTTCTGCCCAAATCCCGAAAGAGGCCAACAACGACCTCGTTAGCGTCAGTCTCAATGTTGCGGTCTGTTCGACGGCTTCATGGGCAGAACTCAACCACCTCAAAGATTTCAAAAGAGGCGTCTCCACGTTATTCACGTCGTCTCCAATTTGTCTCCACTTTATCCAGGCGCTAAGCAAACTAACATGGTCCCAACGATCCCCGACTCATGAGCAACTATATGAGGGGAAACCCCTTCAAAGTAACCCAACGTTGTAGCTGTTTCGAATCACTGAATCTCCCGATTCTTTGTCAAACTTCGTTGCTCGTCTCCCCACCGGAAGCAAACTTCTTTTAAACACCCAAAATCGGGCACATGATCAGTTAGTATCCAATAGACATGCGGTATACTCAACTCCTCATCAATCAGACTAGAGTCCACCAGTCCACTGTCAAATTTAGCCCCTGAGGTTCCAAAGTGTCCAAGGTAAAAATCCAATATTGCTCCCGATAACTCAAACGTGAGCCCCGGTCACCCCCTCTAGCTCTAGAAGAAATATGATCGATGATTCGCCAGCGTAAATCCGTGAAACTGTGATTATGTTCCTGGCAATGCAAAGCTAACGGAGCAGTCAAGACACCGCCATTAATCCGGGATCGATGTTCTTGAAGACGCTTCTTCATAACCCGTGTTGTTTTACCTACATAAATCAGCTGGCAAGGACAAATCAGTATATACACTACAAAGGCATTTAAACATGTCGTGACATTCTTACTATAGATCTACCGATGATTGAAAGGATGTTGCCACATAGGACCCTCTAAGGTCTGTGCACAAAAATCACATCCAATACATTTAAAATGGCCCACTGCAACTCCCCTCTCCACCGGAGACAAAGGACTATCATGATGTACCAGCCAGTCCAATATATTCTTCCCTCTCTGTAGGGCAAACATGAGTGGTTTCATAAAACTCGAATGCAGAGATAACAGCGGCCAATGAGATTTCAAAATTTTTATCACCTCTGATGTTCCAGGCATATAAGGCAGTACCCCAACAAAAGGGGAAGTATCCCCAGAACTAGAACGCGGGGCATCCCACCATTCATGATAATTAAACCGGGCCCGATGATACGCCCTATTGATAACAGCAGGGGGGTACCCCCGATCCTTCAGACAATCCTTCAACTGAGATGCCTGGAGTTTGAAATCCTCTAACGTGGAACACAATCGTCGCAAACGATATGATTATTGGCACCCTTATAAACAATTCAAATCAGTTTAAACAGAAGAATCACATTCCCATTGCAGTAAAATTAGACACACCTGTGATCAATTCAGTACTCACATGACTTGAAGCAACCAATGACCGATGGCTGTAATGTTTAAAATGGCCACATTCACTCCCTGTTCCATTTTCAAAATGGTGAAGACAAGAAAGTTGCTTGAGTCCATCAGAAAAGCCATTATCAACAAACATCAAACTTCAAAGGGGTACAAGGCCATCTCCAAAGACCTTGGGATTGCTATGTCTACAATTCACAATGTTATTAAGATGTTTTCTTCTCAAGGAACTGTAAAGAACCTCCCAGGATGTGGTGGGAAGAGGAAAATTAAACCAAGAAGTCTTCGAAGGCTACTGCGAACTGTTGGAAAGCCACCATGTACATGGACAAAGGCCAAGGAGGACCCCACTGCTCAAGATAGACATAAAAAGGCACGCCTGATCTTTGCACAAACCCACCTTGAGAAACCACTTTCCTTCTAGGAAAATGTTCTGTGGACAGATGAAAACAAACTAGAGCACTTTGGCAATGCAGATCAGCGATACATTGACAGGCGAAAAAATGAAGCTTATAAGGGAAAAAACATCCTTCCTACAATTAAATATGGTGAAGGTTCCATAATGTTGTGGGGCTGTTTTGCTGCCTCAGGAACTGGAGTCTTGGAACATACTAAAGGAATCATGAAGTCAGAGGATTACCAAGGTATTTAGGAGCGAAATGTGCAACCTAGTGTCAGAAATCTAGGTCTGGGTCGACGGTCGTGGGTCCTCCAGCAGGACAATGATCCAAAGCATACATCCAAAAGTACAAAAGAATGGTTAAAAAGAAATGGATTGTTTTAAACTGGCCAGCAATAAGTCCTGATCTCAAAATCCAATGGAGAACTTTTGGAAAGAGCTGAAATCTGCCATTGATAAAAGGAATCCTGGAAATATTCATGAGCTGGAACAAATCGCAGTTGAAGAGTGGGAGAAACTACCAGCAGACAGATGAACAAAACTTTTAGATGGCTACAAGAAACATTTGGAGGCTGTCATCACTACCAAGGGTTGTGCAATCCAATATCAGTGAAGGGTGCCTTTAATCCTGTCCGGGTCATATTTTGTTTTTTTCTCAGAAATTACTACATCGACGTTGCACAGACATCTTTTTGTTGTTGTATATCTTTGAGCATACTATTAAAATATTATGAGCCCAATTCTGGGACGTGCAGTCCCGCAAGTCATCTGGGCCCAATTCCCCCTCCGTCTCTCCCATTCGTCCTGAGCATCAGGATGGGGAGAGCTGGCGGGGGGAGGAGGGAGTGGGATTGGGATGGAGTGGGGGCGGGTCAGTCCGGCAGGACTTACAGGGCCGATTCAGGTCATGGTCCTGTATGTCCTGCCAGGCCCGTGAGGACATGCTGCTTTTCCACCTCAAAGGTGCAATAAACAGCAAAAACCCAGAGATCAGGCCCAGGGATCGCCCCTTGGGGCCGGGGCCAGGTGTGGGGGGTCCCTGCCACCCAATTCAGGCCATGGCAGGCCAGCCGTGGGTCAGGCTGTGGGGAAAAGGTGCACCGAGGCCGCGGGAGTCGGGGGCGCCTTCAGGGAGGACATCCCCGCAGGTGGCAGGGGCACGCCGGGCCATCCTCTGGCCCAATTCTGGTTACCACAGGAACATTTTGTTCCAACGGTCCAAAATCAGGTCCAAATGGGCCCATCTTGTTTGGGGCCATCCGGGCAGCCTGGACATGCCCCTACCTGAATCGGGCTCTAAGATGACATACAGTTGGAATATTTCAAATTATTTTTCAAGATATCGTATACAACATACCTAAAATGCAAGGGTGCCAATAGTATTGACCAGAACTTTATATGCACATAAATGGTCTCTTATAAAATAATGACCAGTATAAAAGTGTGCACTTTGATATGATGGCATGTACTTTGCCAGTAGGCATGCTTAGTGGTAGGATTTGGGCACAGCGTACAAGTACACGCATAGATTATAAAATTCCTTAATCTATAGCATACAGAGGAATGGTTCTGGCTACCTCCTACTCGTAAAACTTCATAGAGCCAAATCATCATCTTTTTTAAAGTAAAGACTACGCAGTTTAACACGTTCTCTACAACCATCAGGATAGAATTCCAGATTATTGTGCCACAATACTGTAGCTGAATGCAAAGGTGCCAATAATGTTGAACACAACTGTATGTAGTCTGAGGGGAAATGAGAGTGAGTTTACAGTCTGACAGACTGGCTGCAGATGTGAATGATAACTGAAGCATAAATGGATATACCTGAATAAGAGTGCTGCGTTCCAGCACTGGACTGCTCCGAGGTCCCACCAATAGCGCAGATGCCTTCCTTCTTATTGATTGCCTTCCTGAATGTTTTGGCAACATCAGAGCTTTTCAGGCCATGAAATACCTTAAAAAGAAGAAGTCCCGTTTACAAATCTCAGATTTTTTACTTGCAATCATTTGGCAAAAAGTATTTTATTTAGCATCACAAGAATTTCTACAAACTCGCCGCAGTGTTACCAAAGCACGCTAGTAGCATATGCACCACCACCAGCATCATTGTGCTGTAACAAAACAAGTCTGACTTAAGAAATCAAACCAATATAAAAGCGTAATGCCATAGCTACAAAGTAGAGGTTGCCTTGCTTTATTCTAATATTTTTTACATTGCAAATAATTGTCATATATTTGCCAACGTAGTAGCCCACATCAGTCATTAATCAGGGTATGGTATGTTTGTAACATACTTTATAATAAAGCCTGGAGGACCTAGTGATACTCACTGAAATGAATTCGTCAAAGCTAATCTTTCCGTCATTGTTTTGATCTCCAGTGGTCATCAGGTTCTGTATGATTTCTCGCACCCTATACCCTGGCAGAGGCAAATTTGCTGCTTTGAACAGTTCGGTTAACTCATTGGGGCTAATGAAACCATTTCCATCAGTATCTGGAAGGACAAAGAACCACATTATATTTTTTGCAACTGAACACAGATACCTGATTTTGTATACAAATTTTTAACAGTAATAAATTTAGATTGATGTTTAGCCAAACCTTTTTTTAAAGGTGGGATTGGGCAGAGAGGGGAGCGGAGGTTAGTTAGGCAACATAGGGGCAGACAGCAAATCACCCCTACAGAAAAATAAGCTCATATATTGCTGATGCCTTTGCATCTGGAAGAAGATTTAGAGCTAATTAACAAATAGCAAACAGGGATGATCCGTCCATAGGTGGGCTAGGTGGCTGCCTAGGGTGACAGACCTCTGTAGGCACACATGGCCTGCTGCCCCTTCCCCCACTGCCACTGATTCCGGTGGTGGGTTCGGGTCGGTGGCAGCAGCAGGCCATTGCTTCGGCACACATGGCCTGCCAATTCTGACCCCCCAAAGTTGTGTCGAAGGGGGAGTCAAAAGCGGCAGGTCATGTGTGCCGAAGCGCATGGCCTGCCGTTGCCGCCGAACTTAGCTGCCCCTCCAGATCCTGCTGCCAAAATCAGTGGCAGGGATGGGGGGCGGTGGTACAGGTCAGAAGAGGGGGTGTGGCTCAGCACACAGAGGGGGAAGCATGGTTGGGGCTACCCGGGGCAGCAGAAACCCTTGGCCCAGCCCTGTTAGCAAATTCCCAGGACCTGATGGTGTTGAAAGGAACTTAAATATGAAATTGTGGGTACAGGGAAAAATAAAAAAGGAAACTCTGGGTACCTATTGGTTTAGCTTTAGTGATACCTGCTATATTTAACTCTGTAATACTATAGTAGGGTATTTGTGCCATTAAATCACTCGATCTGATGATGAATGCATGGCTTTATAGTAAGTAGCATCAAGAGCATTTTGGTTTCCTGGACCATGGGATGATTTAACCAAGGGCTATTGAGATGGCATCCATCTATCAAAATAGGGGCAAACTGTCTTCCGCAGCAGACTGGCTGACCTACTGAAGAGGGCTTTAAGCTATGTTTATCAGGGATGGGCGAACAAAGCCCCAAGGCAGGTAAAAGCCCTCAAGTAAATAAAACATCAAATACCTGTATAGAAATTACAAGAAATGCAACACCTGGAAAGCTGTGTATACTGTACTAATGTCCATAGTATGGGAGGATTCTGGATCTACAGGGTTTATTTGGATTTGTCACAAAAGTATCTGAAGGCATTGCAAATCTTAAAGAATGCAACAGTAGGAGTGATCTTGGGCACTTAAAGGAATATTCATGTGACACTATGGGACTTGTTTACAAAGCCGCAGCAGCGGCTTCCGCCCGATATCGGAGCCGCGGCCCCATTGAATTCAATGGGGCTACGGCTCCGATATCAGGCGGAAGCTGCTACCACGGCTTTGTAAACAAGCCCCTATATGTGGCTGAGCTACATTGGCTCCCAGTGGAACATAGAATACTGTAAAGTTTAAGATTTTGATTATTATGTTAAGGGAAATTATATTTAGCTTATGTCTTTCTCAGAATTCAAGGTGAGTTACATTCAGGTACAGTAGGTATTTTCATGTCTCCAGAGGGCCTACAATATAGGTTTGTACCTGAAGGGTGGAGGGTTAAGTGACTTGCTCAAGGTCAAAAGGATTTGAAACAGACTTCCCTGGTTCTTATCCCAGTGCTCTAACCATTAGGCTACTCTTCCACTCCTTATATTCCACACCATGTTACATTTATGACATTGCATGGTCTTGCTCCAGCCTATGTTGAGGCTGGTATGTAGTCATGTTCCTCATAGAGCATTGCAACCATGAAATCAGAACTTATTGCAAATTCTATCTGTTCAGAGATCACAGAAAGAGGAAGACAAGCAGCAATATTTGGAAAATCTGAGAGAAACTGGTAAAGTAGTCAGGAAAGGAAAGATGCAAATGGAATTAAAAAACAACCAAAACAGTAAGATGGAGGGATAAGACATTTTGCAAAAGTGGTACTGTCAGACTCAAGGGCGAAGGGGTGGAATATGTAGAAACTGATGATGATAAAGTGGAATTGCTTAACAAATATTTATGTTATTTATTCACAGAAGAAGGGCCATGAGTGTGAGCTCAGAAAACACACAAATAAAAAAGGAAGTGTTCATAAAGAACTAGCTAATCTAAAAATAGACAAAGCGATGGAGCCAGATGGGATACATTCAAATGTATTGAAGGAACTTAGAAAAGATCTGGCAGCTCCTTTGCTTGAATTTGTATTGCTTCTTTAGAGTTGGAAGTAGTCCTCGAGGACCGGAAAAGGGTGGATGTGGTCGCTCTCCACAAAAACTGAAGTACGGAGAAGGTTAGGAACTACAAGCTAATTTGTCTGGCCTCTGTGTTGAGTAAATTAAAGGAAACACTCTAAAACAAAGAATAGTGCAGTCTCTGGAATCCAATGGATTGCGGGATCCAAGGCAGCAAGGTTTTAATAGAGGTAGGTCTTGTCAGACAAATCTGGTTAATTTCTTTGCATGAGTGACCAGAAAGCTGGGTCAAGGGAAAGTTGGATATGGTCTGGCTAGATTTCAGCAAAGCATTTGATGCAATTCTGCCTAGGTGACTTATAAATTAACTGACCGCCCTCGAGATGGGTCCTAAAATGACCAACTGGGTTAGATACAAAGAAACATGATGGCAGAAGAAGACTATATGGCCTATCCAGTCTGTCTTCCATACTACTATAGTCTCTTTTTTTTCTTTTAGAGATCTTCTGTGTTGGTCCCATGCTTTCTTGAATTCATCTACTGTCCTGGTCTCTGCTATCTCTGCTGGGAGACTACTCCGTGCATCTACCACTCTTTCCATAAAGAAATATTTCCACATTTTACTTCTTAGTCTATCCCCTTTCAGCTTTATCCTATGCCCCCTCATTGCAGAGATTTCTTTCATTCGAAAGAGGCTCTCCTCCTGTGCATTTATGCCACGGAGGTATTTAAACATCTCTATCATATTTTAAGATGGCTTAAATGCACACAAGGCAGGCATCCTTCAATGAAAGGGAGCTCTGGAATGAGTGGGCATAGAACGAAGCTGAAAGGGAATAGACTCAGGAGCAATCCAAGGAAATATTTCCTTAAGGAAAGGATGGTGGATGCATGGAATAGTCTCTCAGCGATGGCATCAGAGACTAGGACTGTATCCAGGGCAAGCCCAACCATTAGGCTAGACTTAGAGCAGCAGTTTCTGGAGGGTGGCATGGAGCAGCAGTGGTCTAAGGAAAACAATAGATTCTGATAGCCACACAAACTCAGAGTCATCAGCACCTTCAGGAAGAGCAGACACATTCAGTTATGCATTTTTCCAGGATTGTTGTTGGTTGGTGATCATGTTTGTTGAGTTCAATTATCAAAATCTTGGGAGGAGAGGGGGTATAAGGCTGAAGGTTTGCCTAAGTAGAAACAGTAATAGTAGGGTGCCTACTACCTTGCACCAGCCTTGGGGCTGGCCTTGACTGTATTTGAATTCAAGAAAGCATGGAACAAGCACTGAAGATCTCTAAGTGAGAAAAAGGGACTGTAGAGCTTAGTAATTGGTGTGGATGGGCAGACTGGATAGGCTGTATGGCCTTTATCTGCCATCACTTTCTATATTTCTTTCTGAACACATTTATGCTATCTCTGATAACCCTGAAGACACTTTGTAAACTTTTAGAGCACAGAAAATGGAGATACCTGATATTAAACACTGTGTAGTTTCCTTGGAGGATAGGAGGAAATTGATGTAGTTAAAGAGGACAGTTTAAAGACTTTGAGGGCCATTCTAAAAGGTTTAGTTGTGGTTTGGATGTCTGCAGATATGCACATAGACGTCAAACTCATGGACACGTCTCCATAACCATTCCACAAATGCCATTCTCAGACATCTCCAGTACGGGGATGTTCAAGTAGGCACGGTGGGTGTGGTGAAGCCGTGTCTGGGGAGGGGCAATGGACTTACACATCCCTGTTTGATTCCAGAAGCAGCGGAGCCGTCTGCAGCCACGTGCATGTTTATTCCTGCTCCAGGCACAAATAGGTATCAGGGAAGTGTTTGTTTTCACCTTCAAACATCCAGAGAGCATAGGGAAGATGGATAATTAAGTGACTAGCTTTAGATTACAAAGTCCCACACTGTGATTTGAACCCTGGCCATCCATCTCTTAAGCCACTAACCAGTTTGCTATTAGAAACTTTGGTTTCTGAAATACTCTCCTGGGGACATCTATATAGACATTTGATACACATGCATATTGGGCATGTCCACATTTCTGGAATTGTGCCTGAACTTGCACGTGCCTGCCGTTCTTTTCAGACGTTCTGGCTTTGACATCCCAGATTGCACTAGGACTTCCCATTTGGAATATGCCTCTTTGTTATAATGCATAAGAAACTGGAGAACTTGGAGAATGTTATAAGGTGGAATTTAGGTCTGCTGAATTTTCCTAGAGTACCATCAAAGCTTTTTCTGCAGGAAAACTATTGCTTTACACACAGAAAGGACCTTTTACAAAACTGCCTGCCTCATGCACAGGGAAACCTATGTGTGTGGTGCTGGGATGTGCCTAAGTTTATCTTGAATTCTAGCAGGAGGCATTGAGAAAGGGTTTACAGTTTTGCACTTAGTGCATTCTTTTGAATGTCCAAAAATGTGTAAGTATTTTTCCTAGGGAAACTATGTAGATGCAAGTATGCAAGTATGTATGGTTACGTTTCCTTGCATACATAATGTCACTTTGAAAATTAATGTAAAGTTCATGGGTAAAAATAACCCTCAGATATTACACCAGTGTCAGCAGTTACACAATAACTCTCAAAATGTATAAAAGATATGCTGTTGTTGTTGTTAAGTGATGTTGAGTCGGTGTCGACTCATGGCGACCCTCTGGATAGTTGTCCTAAATTGTGTTCGGTCTTCAGGTGGCTCGTTGTTGACAGACTGGCACCAGTAGCTGCTATTGTTTTGATCCATCTCATTGCTGGCCTTCCTCTTTTAAGGTGACCTTCTATCTTGCCAAGCATGATGTCTTTCTCTATTGATCTCTCTCTTCGCATGATGTGTCCAAAGTATGAAAGTCAATTGTCATCTGGGCTTCTAAAGAAAGTTTAGGTTTGATCTCCTCTAGTACTGAATGGTTTGTTCTTCGGGCAGTCCATGGTATACGCAGTATTCACCACCAGCACCATAATTCAAAGGCATCAATTTTCTTCCTGTCTATCTTTTTCACTGTCCAGCTTTCACATCCATTTGATGTTATTGAAAATACCATGGCTTGAGTGAGTCAAACCTTTGTATGGGGAGAGACATCTCTGCTCTTGATAATCTTGTCTAGGTCTTTCATAGCCATTCTGCCAAGAGCAATGCATCATCGGATTTCTTGACTGCTTGTTGCTTCCTTATTGATAGTTGATCCAAGTAGGTTAAAGTTGTCTACGATTTCAATTCCTTCTCCTTCAACGATGAACTTATTGATTTTGCCAGTTATCATGATCTTTGTCTTCTTTACATTAAGGTGCAGGCCCATTTTAAGAATATGTTCCTTGATTGTGAAAAGCAAATGTTTCAGATCATCTTCACTTTCAGCCAGTAATGTGGTATCATCAGCATAGCGAAGGTTGTTGATGAGTCTTCCACCAATCTTCACACCTCTGTTGTCTTCATGCAATCCTGCTTCTCTGATGATTTGTTCTGCATATAAATTAAACAGGTAGGGGCAAAGTTTGCAGCCTTGTCGTACAACTTTGCTTATTGCCGTTATTGTACTTAAAATACAACCTGAGTCTCTAAGATCCTTTACATGCTACTATTTAAAAAGAAGGAAGCTGAGAGCTGAGCCAGCTATTGGGTAGGGCAACTGGAGAGGTCACCCGGGCACATGAGAGGAGGGGTGCTACTCTAGGTCTTGGACTCTGAGATCCATTCCAAAGGTGGAATCACTGCTGACTGTGTTCTATAGTCTGGATCCACACTGCAAGTACATTCAGAACTCCAGATACCAGACTTCCTGTTTGCTGATCTTACAAGGCGAGAGATCCAAGTCCAGCATCACAGATTTTGAATGTGCTCATGGTGGAGACACAGACTAAAGGAAGCAGCCAGCATTAGGGAGAGCAAGAGCTTGGCAGCAATTATTCCTCCCAAACAGCTGCTTTTCCCAGTTGGAGAAGGAGAGTATGGAAACAGTAGAAGGCAGGATGCAGTGTTGGGAGAAGGAGGAGAGAGGAAGGAAGAAAGAGTGGAAGGAGAATAAGAAGCAGAAGCATGTGCTCTAGGGAGGGGAAGGGGAAGGAAGGTGGCATAAAAAAATGAATGGGACATTTATTTATTTAACAATCTTAATCAACCGCTTTTCCTGAGGTCAAAGTGGTTTCCATTTAACTTTAATATTATATAGTGTGATAACGAGAAACATGATAACAGGGTCAAGGGAGGGGATTACATTCAATAATGACTTACATATTAATGATGAAATAATTAACAAGTATAATATAATAAAATGAAAATTGAAAACTCAGTGCATGTCTGCCTCTACTCTTCCCACCAATGTTCTCTCTAGGGTGTATGGGAAACTTTCACCCAAATTCTTAACTGGAAGTTTGCTGCAGCAGTCATGTGGTTTCAATTGCATGGGGCAGGCAGGCCCCCTGGGAGTCCCACACAGTGTGCAGTGAAACATTTAAGTCATAGTATTGTATAACTTATGCACACACCCCAACTGAACATATGCGCGATGGGACTTACGTGTACCCTCTTGCAGAGTAGCAGCCTCCCAAAGTGCGCATGTAAGCCCATCAGAATAGGGAATTAATGCATATTTCAAGCACATACCTCTCTGCTCACCCTATTTAGAATCAGCCCCATAGTGTGCACTAAAACCCTTTTACATGAATTAAGTGATTCAAAGCCCATAGGGCTTCTATGGGAAATGGGATGTCTGCGCCCAGACGTTCACGTTTCCACAAGCATTTAACAAAGCCCTGCTGAATGTGAGCCTTTTGTAAAATATGTATAAGGACACTGGCAAATACATTTGCCAACAGGTATGGCAGGAGCATCAATTCCACAAAGAAACACGTTCAAAAAGAGCAGCATCCCTTGGGGTTTTACACATTAAGCACTGGTAAATTCACATGTAGGTGTCAATCTTATGTAGTGGCCACCACTTTCCAGTGTACGTGCCAGATTTTATAAAAGGTACTTGACATCAAAAAGCCTAAATTGCCCGACACAGGCCGTGTTTCGAATTCACTTCATCAGGGGATTCAGGCGTACTTAGTTGTTAGATAAGTTCAATTTGATTGGTCTGTGCACGGCCAAAAAGTCTCCCTCCTGGAAGTGGTACACAGAGCAATCAAATTGAACTTATCTAACAACTAAGTACGCCTGAATCCCCTGATGAAGGGAATTCGAAACACGGCCTGTGTCGGGCAATTTAGGCTTTTTGATGTCAAGTACCATTCATTTTCAATAAAGTAATTCTTCCTGCCAACCACGTATTTTGGACTGGGTGTCAAACAACGTGGTATAGTGCTTCCTTTGGTAGATTTTATAAAAGGCCACAAAGAACAGGAACTAATTAAGGTGCTAGGTGAATTAATTCTTATATTTTTATTTTTGAGGTGGTGATAGCTGGCTCTTTGGAGGCGGCCACTACCACCCCTCTCCAAGGCCATGAGCGGTGGCAATGGCAAAGGAACCACAATGCAGAAGTCTGCATCGGAGGGGGCAGAAGCATCCAAAGCTAGCAGGCAGGAATCATGACGAAGTGCCAGAGCCTTTGATAAGTTCTGTGTCGTGGCTCCTTTGTCACTGCTGCCACTGCTGGTCCTGGGAAGGGCAGCAGTGATGGCAACAGGAGCGGGGGGGGGGGGGGGCATGGTGGGGGTGGTGGCAGGATGGAGGAGTCTGCCTAAGGTGACTCCAATCCTTGCATTCGCCCTGGGTGTTAGATACCTCAGAAGTAAGCACAATTGTCCTCTCAGTCACGGGTGTTGACTCCTGGTTCAAACAAACAGGCAGGTGTAAATGCCGACAGGGAAATTATTAAAGTATACATGTATTCCCATTGTAAAGTGAAACATGCAGGTGTATTTTTTGTGACCATCTGAACCACACCCAGAACATGTCCCCTTTGAATCTGTGCATCCCGTGACAATTCTACGAGTAAATAGCAGCATTTTAACAATGGCATCTACCCATCTATGAAATCTTTGCACAAAGCTTCTAAAATGGCCTCCTTGGTGTGTGTTAAATGGTTTTAGTGCATATTAAAACATGGAAACAACACAAAATGGAAATTTTGTTTTCATTCATTTGAAAACACAAAACACCACAGCTTATGTGTTTTCAGGACATATGCAAAGTGTCAGCCCACTCCTAGTTCCTAGTGAAGTCTCTGCTATTTCTGGTGTTTTTTCCATCGGCACTCTATTCCAGCTTTGCATATACGTGTCGTGCACGTCAGCCACTGTGAAAGAGGCAAACTCACCAATCTTGCGGAAAGCCTCCGTGAGCTCCTCCAGTTCTTCAGCGGAGATCTGTGCAGTGGTAGCCATTTTTCACCTTTGTAAATGACAAGAAATGCGGGTATTGTGAGTTTTGTGCCTTTTCTCATTTTGTTTCTATGTACCCATATACCTCCCATTCCCACAACAGCAGCCTGAGCAGTTAGAATATTCCCTGCAAAGAAGCTTCAGGTTGTCTAAGACTCCTTCTGTGCAGCAGTATGAGACAGTCCAGGTTTTCTGTGAGCTTCAGTAACTAACAACTGAACAGGTAAATCAACCATTCCTACACCTCTTACAGTAAAACAGACACAACATCGTTCTGATATGCTTGCTTGAGCTGGAAATAAAAGTTAGAATGCTAACAGCTGTAAGCAATGGAAACCTTGAAAGAGTCTGTGGTTCGTCTCGATGCTCAGGGGGTAATTTTATAAAGTCATTTTCATGCATATGCGGTAATATAGGCATATAAAATAGCTCTTCTAAAATTGTGCCAGGCATAAAAGTTCATGCAGCGCCATATCAAGCCATAAATGCATCCTGTGCGATTTGCACATCTGGCGCCCCCCCCCCCCCTCAATCACAGGTTTGTTATTTGCCCATGCATCTCCCTCATCTTACCTCCATATCCAGCAGGCTCTCCCCCGCGCTGCCTGCCTTTGCCCAGCCACTGCTTTTAGTGTTGCCTTGGTGGCGATGGGAGCAGTGATGTCCAATTGAAAAAAAAGTAAAACGTGGGTCATTCCGACACTTTGCTTGCATGTTGGCCTGATCCCTCCCTCCTCTGACGAATGCTCGTGAAAGAGGAGAGTGGGACCAGACCAGCTATTCAAATGCGGATCTTTGCAACTCGGTGCTTGAATGGCTGGTCTGGTCCCGCCCTCCTCTGATGCGAGCATTCGTCAGAGGAGGGAGGGATCAGGCCAACATGGAAGCACGGAGTTGCAAAGACCTGCATTTTTATTTATTTTTTTCAATTGGATGTTGCTTCTGCCACCGCCACTGCCAAAGTAACACTAAAAGTGATGGTGACTGGGCAAGGGCAGGCAATCCTAAATGTGTCCCTATTTCATTACACCCTGTGTGGCTGCACCGCTCGCACAGGGCTAGGTACAGCGCTTAGTTCACGTGATGGCAAGCAGGTGCATGCTTTTACTATAGGACTTCCTGGGGTTATGGTCTGTGTAGTATGAGCAGAGTTGTGAAGTATGCATGCAGATTATAAAATATGTTAATTTATGTGCATACCTCATTAATCTATACACATTTATATCTGGCTGCAATGTAGACGTGATCTCTGAAGGATTTATTTTGTCATTTATAAAGACAAATAGACAACTATTTGTCCTTTATTTTATTTATTTTTTATTTATTCTTTATTGAAATTTTTATATACACTTCCAAAGAAATATATGCAAGAAAATACTCACAGTTGAACATCAGCACATAGAAAGAAAGAAAATAATATATAGGCAATAATATTTAGGCTTCCTAACCCACATTAAGGGAGAAAAGAAGATCCAACATCCTAAGGGACCAAAAATCCTTAGTAACAGATAACCAGTAATATAAAGAAAATAAAACAATAAGCAAGGAGAGCAAATAAACACAGCAGATGAATTACAGTAATCATTGATTCAGAAAAGCTTCTAATTTAGTTGAGTCAGTAAACATATGGGGGGTCATTATGTCCCATGAATAGTCCATCCCCGCTATTCATCCTCCTGATGGTCCCGTCAATACCCTCCCCGTACCTACAACAGGTTTGTACAGGGAAGCCTAGATGGGGCGGGAAGGAGTGTTCCAGAGGTGGAGTGAGGGCAGGACATGGGCGGGCCATGACCCCAGACATACAGGGCCAATTCAGAGGTTGGCTCTGTATGTCCTGGGGCCTCAAATCTAGATGTGGGGACTTATTTCACCTTGAAGGTGGAATAAGTCTCCCTGGACGGAGGGGGATCACAGCGTGGGACCCAGGGACACAGGTGAGGGGGTGCAGGGAGTTTGGAAGGCCAGAGTGGGGGTTGGGCTGTGGGGAACAGGCATTCAAGTTCGGTGGGCCAGGCACCACAGCTTGATTCATGGGACCGTCTGAATTAGCCAGGTAGTTGCTGGGACATACGGCCAGACATAATCAGGTCCAGGCCTGCACGTCCAGGCACTAGACCAATTCTGATCCCGTGGGGGCTGTGGGATCAGAATTGGGTCTAACTTTGAACACACGATTCTGCCCAACCATACAGGGAGCTTGATGTGCATGAATGGAATTAGCCTCATAGAGGGTCATTCTGTCTTGTGAATAGCAGGGATGTACGTCCCATCGGGACATCCATCTCCGCTATTCATCCCCCTGCTGGCCGCATCAATAACCTCCCCATACTTACATCAGGTTCATATGGGGGGGGGTCTAGATGTGGGCTGGAGGGGGTGTTCTGGAGGCAGAGTGAGAGTAGGGCATGAGCAGGCTGTGACTCTGGACATACAGGGCCGATTCAGAGGTCAGTCCTGTACGTCCAGGGCCTCGAATCTAGATGGTGGACTTATTCCACCTCAAAGGTGGAATAAGTCCCCCTGGACGGAGGGGGATCACGGCATGGGACCCGGGGACACAGGTGAGGGGGGTGCAGGGGGTTGCCCGCAGCCCGACCCAGGCCTTGGAAGGCCAGATTGGGGGTCGGGCTGTGAGGAACAGGAATTTGGGTTCAGCAGGCCAGGATCACAGCTTGTGAATCGAGCCATGGTGCCATGGCAACGGGACGCCATGGCACCACGGCTCCATTCACGGAACTGGCTGAGTTAGCCGGGTAGTTGCTGGGATATACGGTCGGACAGAATTGGGTCCAGGCCTGCACTTCCAGGCACTAGACCCTATTCTGATCCCGTGGGGGCTGCAGGATTAGAATCGAATCTAACATTACACGCCCGACCGTACAGGGGGATGGATGTGCATGAATGGAATTGGCCTCAAGGGCCCAATATTCAGCACCGGCAGCTAGTGTGATTATAGTGGCTAGCCGCCGGCACTGAACATTTAACTTGGATATTCAATGCCGGGGTCATATGTGACCCCAGCATTGAATATCCAGGGTTGCGCACGGTCGCAGATGTTGCAGAAGCTAACAGGGCAGTGGCGATATTTCATCGCTGCCCGGTTAGCTCCCATGGGTAAAGATAGGCCAGATTTTGCTGCACCTATCTTTACCTACAGATAGCTAAACAGGCAGGGGTGCAATATCACCGCTGCCTGGTTAGTGATGGTTGCGACCGCCACTCTGGAACGCCCCCGACATGCCCACGATGCTAAGTGGTTAGCAACAGGGCGTGTAGCAGGTTTATTCGGGGATATTCAGCGGCACTAATATCTCGCTTAGGGTCATTTACACGGTTTACAGGTCTGTAAACTGTGTAAATGGCTTTGAATATCAGGCCCATAGCGCTTTCCCTGAAATGTCACTACACATCTACAGGGAAACGCAAATAAAAAGTGGCACCTTTAGCCAAAACTCTGGATTTCAAAATCAAAAACAATTTACGATGAGACTGGGTAAGATGAGATTGGGTAAGACAGGAAAATGGTAACTGTTGACCACAAAAGGATATTTGTCTTTTAAAATAGGAACAGAATAGGCACCTTCGAGTCCATTTAACCTAAGAACCCTGTTATAAAAAGACGCTCTCGGAAGATAATTTTATAAGAAGGCTCCTACTTTACGCCAGAAAGTTTGCACTACTTAAGCACTTTTTTTATAAAGAAAAGTAGGCGGCTACATTTCATGATAAAATACTGGTGTAAGTGGCAGAAAAGGCACGCAGATTTAAGGCATGAGCACGTATAGCAGCCCTGCACACTGGGCGGAGGGTTTTAACATGTTATCCACGATGACTCCTAAATCTTTTTCCTGGGTGGTGGTTTCTAATGTGGAGCCTTGCATCGTGTAACTATAGTGTGGGTTGTTCTTTCCTAGGTGCATAACTTTGCACTTGTCCACATTAAATTTCATCTGCCATTTGGATGCCCAGTCTTCCAATTTATCCAGATCCTCCTGCAGTTTTCCACAATCCTCTTGGGTTTTAACAACTTTAAACAGTTTTGTGTCATCTGCAAATTTGATAACCTCACTAGTTATTCCCTTTTCCAGGTCATTTATGAATATGTCAAAAAGTAGCGGACCCAGTACAGATCCCTGGGGTACTCCACTATTCACCTTTTTCCATTGGGAATATTGGCCATTTAGCTCTACCCTCTGCTTTCTATCTTTTAACCAGTTCCCGATCCACAATAGTACACTGCCTCCTATCCCATGACTTTTTAGCTTCGCCAAAAGTCTCTGATGGGGGACCTTGTCAAAAGCTTTCTGAAAGTCCAGATACACTATATCAACCGACTCACCTTTGTCTACCTGTTTATGCACACCTTCAAAAAAACAGATCAGATTAGTAAGACAAGATCTTCCTTGTCTAAAGCCATGTTGGCTGTCTCCCATTAGGCCATGACTATCTACATGCTGTGTAATTTTGTTCTTTATGATGGTTTCTACCATTTTCCCTGGTACTGACGTCAGGCTCACCGGTCTGTAATTTCCCGGGTCACCCCTGGAACCCTTTTTAAAAATTGGTGTTACGTTGGCGACCCTCCAATCTTCAGGTATTACAGATGATTTAAATGAAAGTTCACAGATTACCAATAACAGGTCTGCAATCTCATATTTCAGTTCTTTCAACACTCTGGGATGTATACCATCCGGTCCAGGTGATTTGCTACTATTCAGTTTATCAAATAGTTGTAATATATCTTCCCGGTGTAGCGATATTTCTCTCAATTCCTCTGCAGTATCACCTTTAAATACCACTTCAGTCTTGGGTAACATCCCTACATCTTCCTCAGTAAAGACCGAAGCAAAGAATTCATTCATTCATTTATAAAAGAGCTGCCAAACACACAGATGATAATGTGCATTAAACTAAGCAGCCCTTAGAAAATTACCTCTAAATGCTGCACTTGGCATGCCTCCAAGCCTTTCCTCTTTTAGATGGTCAAAGTTTGGTTGACCCACTCAGTGGGCCCCAAAAGCGTAAAGAATGATTTATTTGATTATCTCCTGAGGTTAACTGGATGAATGGATTTGAATATTGACCCCAGAAACTTTAAAATCTACTATTTAAATAGAAAATTCATATTTCAGTGTCACAAATAAATGCCATTATCTTCCAGTCTTGCTGTATTGTTCTCCTGAAGCAGCCTTTTGGAATATATTTTGGCAAAACTCAAGTCGAGCATTGATCCAGTAACTGAGAGGGCAACGCTAAGTTCCGGATATACATGAACTAAATACTTCTTTTAAATGCATTTAAAAATTCATAAAGCACATGGACTTGATTGACAAGGACTGATGAAAGAAATCTGATCGGGATTGTTAAGTGCCCAAAGTCTAGCTTTCTGCTTTATTAGGTGGGGACATCCCTACTGAGGTCCTTGGTCACTCACTCATTGATGAAGTTCCGTGGACACGCTTGTAATTATTGTGTAGTGGTGTTCTTTTGCATATGTAGATATTTCGTAAGAGCTCAGTGTTTGGTGTCTCTGTTTTTTGGATGGACAATATACTTGGGGCATGTTTACTAATATGTGCTACCTGGATAGTGTGGGGTTAACCCCTGGTATTGGTGCAATGCTAAAACGTAGCACAGGAACCCGTACTACCCTTGTAGTGTGCATCTGCGTGGTGACTGTGTGGGACAGGGGCATTCCCGCTACAGTGCTGTTAGTGTGTGTTTGAAATCTGCATTGCAGTGTGACATTTGGAATTGCACCTGTCAACTAAAGCAATCTTTCAAGCAAAATAATATGTGCCTTGATCTACTTTTGCAAGGCACCTTCCATTAACTTTTCAACAGGTTAACTGAGGACTGGCACAAAGGACATCTATATATTTTCTCTTCATGCTGCAATATCACACACTATATTTCAGATCTGGTTTTACGTGGTTTCCCTATCACTTGGGATCCTCTGTTCCTATGCTTCAGTGTCAGATAGCAGTGGGGAGAAACAATTTCTTCCCAAGAGATCATAGAGCGTAGTCCTAAAGAAAGTGGAATCCAGCTCCTAGTTAACCAAGGTATCTCATGACTTCAAAATATGGCATCTTAGGCAATTGCCTATGTTACCTATGCCTAAATTCAGGTGTGCTATGTTTGTCACATGCTTTTCTAAATTCAGGTACCAGTTCTTCCAGATATATATATATACTGTATATATGTGAAAAAGGGATAACTGTCCAGCTCACCTATCTCACCAGTATTTACCTCTTCCACTTTGCTTATTCTACTTATTTGCTAAGGTCTTCATATACTAAACCATGAAAATATTTGTGAGCTAGTACCCTTTTCTGTGAAATAAATGCTTTGCATATTGCCAAGGTCAAGAACTTCACACATTCCAGGACTGAAATATGCAAATTTTGTTTCTAAGTTTTCCCTTTCAAATTGTGGCAGGATTTGAATGGTCTACATGGCCTGAATCTGAGGCCCCCTGCCCCTCAGCCCTCCCAACTCAGAAGACCTCTGATCTCTGGTGGGCCAGCAGCCCCTCAATACTTCCCCCAGCCTCAACACAGAGCATAAATGTAAAATAAAATGTTCCCTGGGCCCCTCCCTGCTAGGGGCAGGAAGATGTGAGGATCACTTCTGCTCCTAGTGTCTCCTGGACATATAGAATGAGTTCAAGTCTATAGGGTGGGGTCGCGGGATTAGACTGAACATGGCTTTTATGAAGGGATGGAACTTATAGAAGGTGAGATTTCAAAGATGGGGCTAATTTAAGAAAGTATTTTTTCAGTCAATGCACTAAGGATGATTTTTCAGGATAGCACCACAAGGACAGGAATAAATGGAGTTTATTCCTACCCCTGATGTTCCCAGGACCCCCTAGGGTCAGTTGGAGTTCTGGGGGGTTAAGGGGCTGGGGTGGCCAGCCTTAATTTGGCTTTAATGAAGGAGGTGGGGTATTAAAAGGAGCATGGCTTTAATGGGGATTAATTTTTATAATTTATGTCCCGAATTGAGGCTGAGAACTAGAGAGCCCCTAGACCACCAGGATCTTAGGATAAAGAAGCCAGGGTTCCTCCAATTCACACCATGGGGGCTCTTTAAATCCTGACCCTAAAGGGGCAACTCTTTTTCTGGTTAAGAAAAGTAAGATAAATACACCCCCAGAAGTGCTACTTTATTTATTTACATTCTCTTATATACCACACTATTCTGCATCAGTGTGGTTTACATTGAACAAACTGAAATTACATTGAACAGGGCATTATAACTTGGAGATAACTATTTCAAAGGGAACATGGGCTATGGAGGGTTAAGTGGCTTGCCCAAGACCACAAGGAGCACCTGTGGGACTAGAAACCCCAGTCCTTCCGGCCCAAGGTTGCTGTCCTCTAGTGGGATTTGAACCCCTAACCTTCTGGCCTGAAGTACCTTGCCCCAACCACTAGGCCACTCCTCCACTCCGCTTTGAATGGAGATAGTTCTCTTACAGCCAAATTTTGTGATTGGTGGAAAAATCCCCCTTTATCTAATCACTTGCACTGCATCTGGACTAGTTTGTTACACATCCTGTAACCGAGAGACACTTCCATTTATCTTAGTCGACTGTACAGATATTCACCCTCAATCTCGCCATCCACTTTTATTTATCTCGATGCCTCTCTTTTCCCATCTTGCTGGTCTGTGCCAGCCTGGCAGGATGTACAGAGCCGAGTCGGGTCACGGCCCTGTACGTCCTGCTGGACCCATGGGGACAAAGGTGGAATAAGCAGTACAAATCCCATGATTAGGATTGAGGCCGGGTGCAGTGGGTCTCTGCCGCCCAGTCCAGGCCAGGGCAGGCCAGCCATGGGTCAAGCAGTGGGGAAAGGGGGGGGCCAAGGCTGCAGCAGTTGGGGGTGCCTGCGGGGAGGACGTCCCCACAGGCAGCAGGGGCACGCTGGGCCATTTTCGGACCCAATTCTGGTTACTGTGGGAATCCTGAATCGGGTTCAAATGGGCCCATCTTGCTTGGGGCCATCTGGATGGCCCAGATGTACCCCTACCTGAACCGGGCTCCATGTGTCTTTACAGAAAAAGGCTTCAAATAGACGCTTTTTTGGCCTGCCACAAGGCACTATGTTATAAAATTACGCTCTAAGGGAGAAATTTCATATCTTTTTTGTGCATATGTGGCCATGTGTGCATAAAAGGTCTTTTATAAAATGCAAGGCCAGCCCCAGAGGTTGTTCAAAGTGTTGGTGCCCTAGACAAACCTCAGGTTTCACAGGCCTCCCCCCACCTGGCTGTCAAAATCTATTGTTTAGCTTTGAATAACCTGATCTTTGCTGCCCCCCCAGAAGTTGCTGCCCTAGGTGGCTGCCTAGCTCCCCTAATGGTTAAGAACATAAGAACATAAGATATGCCATACTGGGTCAGACCAAGGTCCATCAAGCCCAGTATTCTGTTTCCAACAGTGGCCAATCCAGGTCATATGTACCTAGGAGTTTCCCCAAGGGACACAGGTTCCAAAATACTTGTATTGGTTCAAGCATTGATATCCTGGGTCCCTTCTTAATAATGGTTTATGGACCTTTCCTCCAGGAACTTGTCCAAACCTTTTTTAAACCCAGCTACACTAACAGCCTTTAATACATCCTCTGGTAACAAATTCCAGAGTTTGATTACACGTTGAGTGAAAAAATATTTTCTTTTATTACTCTTAAATAGTTTACCCTGTAGCTTCATTGCATGTCCCCTAGTCTTTCTATATTCTGATAAGGTAAACAATCGATCTACGTTTACCCGTTCCACTCCGTTCATTAATTTATAGACTTCTATCATATCTCCCCTCAGCCGTCTCTTTTCCAGGTTAAAGAGCCCTAACCTTTTTAGCCTTTCTTCATAGGAGTATCCTTCCATCCCCTTTACCATTTTGGTGGCTCTTCTCTGAACCTTTTCTAAAATCGCTATATCCTTTTTAAGATACGGCGACCAGAATTGCACACAATATTCAAGGTGCGGTCTCACCATGGAACGATATAGAGGCATTATAATATCTTTTGTTTTATTTTCCATTCCTTTCCTTATCATACCTAGCATTCTATTTGCTCTCTTGGCTGCTGCTGCACACTGGGCCGAGGGTTTTAACATGATATCCACAATGACGCCTAAATCTTTTTCCTGGGTGGTGGTTCCTAATGTGGAACCTTGCATCGTGTAACCATAGTTTGGGTTGTTCTTCCCTAGGTGCATAACCTTGCACTTGTCCACATTAAATTTCATCTGCCATTTTGATGCCCAGTCTTCCAATTTATCAAGATCCTCTTGCAATTTTCCACAATCCTCTTGGGTTTTAACAACTTTAAATAGTTTTGTGTCATCTGCAAATTTGATAACCTCACTCGTTATTCCACTTTCCAGGTCATTTATGAATACTGTATGTCAAAAAGCAGCGGACCCAGCACAGATCCCTGGGGTACACCACCATTCACCTTTCTCCATTGGGAAAATTGGCCATTTAGCCCTACCCTCTGCTTTCTATCTTTTAACCAGTTCCTGAGCCACAATAGTACACTGCCTCCTATCCCATGACTCTTTAGTTTTGCCAAAAGTCTCTCATGAGGGACCTTGTCAAAGGCTTTCTGAAAGTCCAGATACACAATATCAACCGACTCACCTTTGTCCAACTGATTATTCACTCCTTCAAAAAAACATAACAGATTAGTAAGACAAGATCTTCCTTGTCTAAAGCCATGTTGGCTGTCTCCCATTAGGTCATGACTATCTACATGCTGAGTAATTTTATTCTTTATGATGGTTTCTACCATTTTTCCCGGTACTGATGTCAGGCTCACCGGTCTGTAGTTTCCCGGATCACCCCTGGAACCCTTTTTAAAAATTGGTGTTACATTGGCGATCCTCCAATCTTCAGCTATTAGAGATGATTTTAATGATAGTTCACGATTACTAATAGCAGGTCTGCAATCTCGTATTTCAGTTCTTTCAACACCCTTGGATGTATACCATCCGGCCCAGGTGATTTGCTACTCTTCAGTTTATCTAATAGTTGTAATACATCTTCCCGATGTATCGATATTTCCTTCAATTCTTCTGCACCTTTAAATACCACTTCAGTCATGTGTAACATCCCTACATCTTCCTCAGTAAAGACTGGAGCAAAGAATTCATTCAGTCTCTCCGCTATCGCCTTGTCACCTCTTAGTGCTCCTTTAACCCCTTTATCATCTAATGGACCAACTGACTCTCTCACAGGTTTTTTACTACGAATGTGCTTGAAAAGGTCTTTACTTTGCGTTTTTGCTTCCGCAGCAAGCTTCTTCTCAAATTCTCCCTTTGCCTGCCTTATCAATGCCTTGCATTTGACTTGCCAGTGCTTGTGCTGTTTCCAGGTTTCGTCGTTTGGCTCTTTTATCCATTTCCTGAAAGATGCTTTTTTGGCAACAACAGCCTCTCTGATCTCACCTTTAAACCATGCTGGCAGTTTTTTGGACTTCCTTCCACTTTTCTTAAAGCGTGGAATACAGCTGGTCTGGGCTTCCAAGATAGTATTTTTCAACAACAGCCAAGCCTGATGTACGTCTTTAACCTTTGCAACTGCTCCTTTTAGTTTTTTCTTAACTGTTTTCCTCATTTTATCATAGTCTCCCTTTCGAAAGTTAAAAGGTAGTACAGTGGATTTCCTTACTATCCCTCCTCCACTAATTAAATCAAAGGCGATCATGCTATGATCACTATTGCCAAGTGGCCCCAACAACCTTATCTCTTGCACTAGATCTGGTGTTCCACTAAGGATTAGGTCCAATATGGCTTCCCCTCTGGTCGGTTCATGAACCAGCTCCTCCAAGAAGCAGTCATTTATTTCATCTAGGAACTTTATCTCCCTAGCATGTCCTGACGTGACACTGACCCAGTCGATACCGGGGTAGTTGAAATCACCCATTATTATTACTGTGCTGTAACATTTGTTAGCTTCCTTGATTTCTTTGAGCATTTCATCATCCATTTGGTCATTCTGGCCAGGCGCTCGATAGTACACCCCCACTGCCATCGCCTTCCCCCTTTTACATGGAATTTCAATCCATATAGATTCTACAGCAGATTTTGTTTCCTGCAAAACTTTAATCCTTTCTGACTCAATGCCCTCTCTAACATAGAGAGCAACCCCTCCACCAATTTGATCAGCTCTATCATTACGATATAGTTTGTACGTAGGTATCACAGTGTCCCACTGGTTGTCTTCCTTCCACCATATCTCTGATATTCCAATCATATCTAACCTTTCATTTAGTGCTATATATTCTAACTCTCCCATCTTATTTTTTAGACTTCTAGCATTTGCATACAAGCATTTTAGAGAATGTATTTTATTCATATTAATTTGGCTATTGTTAGACATGGGTAATTTAGGATCTTTAAGCTCTGTCTGCTCCATACTTGAGGGCATTTGGGCTACTTTACTCTTTTTACTCTTAAGTTGGCCCGACTCTGATAAAATGCCAACTGGCTTAAATGTTTGCATCTTGGCATACTTTGCCAGTAGGTGTAGCCAGCAGTGCAGTCTGGAGCATAGGCAGACTTTGCAAATATGCGTGTAGATTATAAAATACCTTAATTTATGCATGTACTTGTGAAGTTATGCAAACATTTTTTTCTGCTTCCAAGCAGGTATAAATGCCCACATTTGCAATTAAGGGGAAACTTCTGCCATTTACACTAGGTTTTTTTAAAGACACGTAAGTGCCTGTGTGTCTTTATAAAATAGCAGCTAAGTAAGTGTTTACTTTGTCTCTTAATCTAGGTTCCCTTGTTATAAAATTATCTCGTAATGAGGTAATTTTAGAAAGGGCCATGTAAAAATCTGCATTAATCACCTATGATGTACACATGCAAATGGGCCTCTATGTGCCTACTTTAGCCAGTCGCTATTCTGTAGGTATGTGCTTCAGGCCAATGGCATGTATTTCACTGTGATGTACACAGGGATGGAGCTTGGAAAGAACATAGACAGAGTGTAAGTCTATGTGGAGAATTTGTAAAATACTGTAACTTACGCATGTCCCTTAAAAATCTAGGCACATGCATTTACACCAGCCCTAGGGATGGTGCAACTGATTGAGCCTAGATTTGCCCTGCGTATCCCACCACCTACACGCCTATTTTATAAAGTATATACATACTTCACATTATAAAATAAGCACGATAGACATGCACAAAATGCATGTTAACTTGGTGCAGTTTTATAAAGTACCTGCCACATGACCAATGAAAGATCCTCAGTAACTTAGGAAATGTATGGTTTTGAACTCTAATGTTACAGGAGAATGTAAAGAAATAATCATCTATTTATTCCTGCAGACATTTGAGAAGAGCACTTATTTATTTTAGGGTGGATATTCAGCAACGGTGGATGGCACTGATAAAGCCATATCCATCCACAAGCATTGAATATCCAGGTCGGCTGCATAGCACCAAAGCGATATTCGGCCGCTGCCTGGTAAGCTTCAGTGGTGAAAGTTAGGTGAGTCTTTCAGGTGCCTAACTTTTGCTGCTCAGGGTTAACTAGTTAGCAGCTGAATATCACGCTAGCTGGTTATCCCCGGGCGCTGCCTCTGGTCCTGCCCCCGGAATGTCCTGACACTGGTCGACTAGCATCAGGCCATTCTGTGGTGGTACCCAGAGCGGCATTTAGCGTGTCTGCAAAACTCCTAATGGCTTTAAAAATACCCCCTCAATTTATTAGTAAATGTTATTGTGGAAGGCTTGTCTGTCTGCCCATCCAGCCATCTGTATGCAAGATTCAGGTACTGTTCATTGTAAGATGCATGTATGTCTTCTTCCAGTAGCCACACATGCCACACTTAAGAGCATGCAAGACCAGGGAGGAACAGCGAGAGCCTCTGATACTGACATCATCTGTCTTCTGCATCTGTACCTGTTTCTAAAGCCAGTAAAAGATGAGGGGCAGAGGAAGTGTGCCAGAGGAAACAGTAGAACAGACTGGCGTCTGGACAGCTGTTACTGTTTTTTCTTGGGCAGGAAAGAAAGGGAGCAGACATACCAAGTCTCATACATTAGACGTGAAGAACGGACGACAGAAGTGAATCTCACAAACACAGGCAAAGATCCCCTACTCTCATGAACTACAGCAGCAGCAGCAGGGCTCTGCAAACCCCACCAGTAAATAAATAAAGCAGGAAGTGCAGAGAGACCACAGCAGTGAGGGTGGCATGGTTTGCCAGGCCCCGCCAGCCCAAGGAGCGGCTAGTGGTATTTTCCAAGCACCACTGGCTTAAGAAGTGAGGTAGACCAGGACTAGAGAAGTGGGATTGGTGGAGTTTTCCAGGCCACACCAGATGAAGCTCTGTTACAGCCTGCCAAGGTTAAATAAGTGGGAGCTTGTGACTCTGTTCCCCGCTGCAATGCTTCTTCCTTGTCAGCACAACACACTATGAGTTTTGAACATGTTTATGATGTGCTGACAGAGGAGACAGAGCAGTGGGGACTAACAGAACAGTTCAGCTAAGCCTAGAGAGGAATAAAGACAGGGGGCAGATTTATTTATTTTTATTTTTATTTAGTACACACTTATATACCGCCACTTCCAGCGATCAGCAGCGGTTTGATTACATCTTTGGGAGTAGTCAAATCAAGACAGAAAAGGGGGGCAAATATACACATAGAATTGGGGGTAAGGCACAGCACACAGGATTAGTGTCTTGGGGATTGGACTGCAAATATTTACATTATTTACATTTATACATATTTATACATTTCTCGGATCCTTTGCTTCATCTATCTTGTACAGTGAGTCACAGCTGGTTGTAGTGACTTTTGAATAGATGAGTTTTTAGTTCCTTCCAGAAAGCAGTAATGTCCTTGATTGATCGCAGCTCAAATGGTAGTTGGTTCCAGATAGTTGGTGCAGAGAATGAGAATGCCCTGCGACTAGTACTTGCTTTCACAGATCTGATGCTGGTAGGGACTTGTAGTGTGCCTGAGTTGATAGTTCTCCTGTCCCTGTTTGTTGGTTGGGTGCTGATAAGTGTGGAGAGAAATGATGGGGTTATGTTGTTTATAAGTTTGAACGTGGTTAACAATGTTTTGTATTGGATCCTGGCTGCAATGGGAAGCCAATGTAGCTCGATCAAAACAAACGTGATGTGCTCAGCAATGCCTGTTCTCATGATGATCCTGGCCGTCACATTTTGGGCCATTTGAAGGATATTTAGCGATCTTTTAGGGAGACCTTGTAAGATTGCGTTACAGTAGTCCAGGTGTGGCATAATGAGTGCTTGTGCAACAGACTGAAAATCACAGGGTTCGATTATATTCCTCAGAGGTTGAATCACTCTAAGTTTATGGAAGATGGCCTTGTTTGTTTTACGCAGGTGCGTTTCCATTTTTAGGTTGCAGTCGAGTGTGACTCCCAGATATTTGATCTCTTTTTTTGTATTGTACGTATTGTTACACAGGGTGATTGTAGGAGGAGGCTCAAAATTCAGTTTATTGGATATATACATGACTTCAGTTTTCTTATGGTTGATTGTCATGTTGTTTCACTGTAGCCATGTTAACATCTCGTCCAGGCAGGTTTCGAGCTGTGTATATTTAGGGTCTGTGGTATCCAATTGTGTGTAAAGCATAATATCATCTGCGTAAATATGGTAGTTGATGTTATGCCTTTTGAAAATGTCACAGAGGGGCTGCATGTAAATGTTGAAAAGAAGTGCCGAGAGAGCCGAACCCTGGGGTATGCCTTGAGTTTGAGAGAATGCTTCAGCTTTTTCACCATTGAATTGGACTTGTGGCATTCTGTTCGTTATGTACGAGGAAAATCATTTGAGGGGGGTTCCTAAAATTCCTATTGATTCCAGTTTGTTAAGGAGGATCCCATGATGGACGGTATCAAAGGCTGCAGAGATGTCAATGAAAATAAGTATAAACATTTTCTTTCTGTCTTCTAGGCCTTTGAGGAGGTTGTTCATCAGCGCTATTAAAAGCGTTTCGACCCCATGATTTTGTCTGAAACCGTATTGCTGTTTGTCCAGGGTTTCCCGGTCATCAAGGTGTTCTTGAAGTTGTATGAGCACTGCTTTCTCAATGATTTTTGCCAGGAACGATATGCTGGAGATGGGTCGGTATGAGGTTGGGTCCTCTTTGTTGAGTGAGTTGTTCTTTAGGATTGGCCTTATTATAGATTTCTTTAGTTGTGCAGGCATGATTCCTTGACTTAGTGATTGGTTCACAATGTGAGATACTTGTTGGATGATTTCCTTTTTTGCTGCTTTGATCCATGCAGTTGGGCAGGGGTCCAGCGGGGAGGTGGTGTTGTTTATGCTAGTTATTATGTTGATAGTTTGTTGTTCGTCTATATTGCGGAAAATGCTCCATGCCTGTTCTTGCTCAACATCAGTTCCCTGGTATGATGCATCTACACAGAGAGTGGGTGCCGGGGCAGTCAGCTTGCTTGCGTAGTGGTTTGCCAGTGTTTGAGGATGGATAGAGCTATCCTGATGTTCTGGCAGGGTTGTTTTGGTTAAGGATTTTACTAGTGCGAATAGCTCACGCGGTTTGTTGATGGCTTTGTTTAAAATGTTGGTGTGGTGCGTCCTCTTTGCAGTGTTCACCTCTTCTTTGTATCTTGAGAGGAGGTTGAGGTACTCAGTCCTGTGTTCGATGGATTTGGTCTGTCTCCACTTTCTTTCATGTTTTCTAAGTTCTCTCTTCATTCTGGTCAGTGTTATGGTGTACCAGGGTTCTGATTGGTGTTTGGACGGTGTTGTTGTATTGTTCCATTGAGGGTTCGCTGTAGTCTGAATCCCAGTGTCCCAGCTGCTTGTTAGTTCATCGAGGTCTGTTCTTCCCAGGTCTATGTGGGACTTAATGGTACTTATAAGACATTCCATGTTTAGTTTGTTAAATTTTCTTCGTTGGTGTATTACTCTTTGTGCTTTTGCGTCCTTAGGTAAAGTAGGTATTCTTATGCGTATATTGATTTGGTGGTGGTCTGACCATGGTAAGGGGTTGATCTCTAACCGGGGCTTCTCATCGTTGCACTGCCCTCTCGTGGGAGTGAAAACCATGCTGATGCTGAGAGGGGACAGGGAGGAGATACAAGGGACATATGCTGATGGGGGGAAGAGAGAGGAGAGTAGAAAACAGGAGAAGCAGGGGGCAGATGCAAGAAGGGGAGGAGGAAGAGAGATAGTGGGTAGATGCTGGTGGGAGAAGAAGATGCTGAGGGCTGGTGTAGAGCGACTGGCAGGGCCAGCCAAAGAAACAAAAGAGGAGCCTGGGACTGAAGCAGCAGCAGACCCGAAATTAAATAGTGGTTGAGTGGAGGAGTAGCCTAGTGGTTAGTGCTCTGGCCTCCTCATGTGAGCTGTTTCACTTCTTTTCTCTCCTCTCCATATCCCTATTGGGGGCTTTTCAGCTCGCTCTTGTCAATTTCCATGCCTAGTTTCACTTCTGCCAAGTGCATATAACATGTTTCAATTGCCTAGTCCCAATATAGTAGTTCCTCTCACATTACTGTAGTCATTCAAGCAGCAAAATAGCTATTATGACTTGAGTTTCCCTTTTACTCTTGACCCATTTGAAAGTAAGACATAGGCACATTAGAGCAACTCTGTCTTGGTTGTGAAATTGTAAATAATGGCAGGAAATACTCTTGGAATTTTGAGTAAGAGAAATAGCTAGATTATGTTCGTATGGAGTGCAGGCTTTACAATGTTAAACTAGTACCTCAGATACTGTGACCAGGGCCGTACCAAGCCATAATTGCGCTCTGTGAGATCTGCATATCGGGCGCGCCCCCCTGTGACAGTTGTGAACCTCACTTCTAAGCCAGGGTATGTCTGTGTGCTGTACCTGAAGATTTCATTTCACTGTTAGGTACGTCAGGACACAAATATCACTTTCAGTTTGACTTTGGCATATCTTTGGAGTCACTGAGATTACTTGGCAGTGTGCTGGCCATGCAACAGACCTGTATATATGGTCTGGTGTGCATCAGCATGTCCGTATCAGCTCTGTTCATGTGCAGTTGGCATCAGCATACCACTGTTGATGAGAGGAGGAGCTGAGGAGATTCATGACTAGGATCCAAAATGTACATTGTAGCAGCATATGCCGAGTGCGTGGACATCAGGGCCCTTAGCTGTGTATACCCAGATGCCGTACCATCAGCTAGGGCCCACATTGCTCCATATTAGTCTGTGTGTGCCGCGCCTGCATCGTCCTAGTCCCGGATTCCAGAATCGGTATTGGGTTTCAATCGGCCCCATCTTCAATTTGGCTGTGCCCATGGGCCAGGTGTACTTTTTCTGGAACTGGGCTCAAAGTTAACTGCAAAAAGTCCATAAACAACAGTGCAAGAGTCAAGATCAAACTCCTTATCAAGTACAGCCATCCCAGCTCTTGTATGTTTGGAGAAATCTGCAGGGATGTTTCAGATGCTGGTGACCCCTTATATCTTAAATTATACAGTAGATCTAGATCCCATAGACTCATTTAAGCATTTATGACTTGGATACTGAATATACCGTGTTTCCCCGAAAATAAGACCTATCCTGAAAATAAGACCTAGCATGTTTTTCTGAGATTCCCATAATATAAGCCCTACCCCGAAAATAAGATCTAGTGCAGATCATGTCTGACAGATTCGGAACCTGGGGGGGGGGGGGTCACCGGGGAGGAGTTTTCCTCCTGCTCCACTCCCCGACACCGATCGGGTGCCAGTGCTGTGCTGCGGGCCTCTTCCTTCGCTCCAAGGGCGCTCTCCTTTAAGTTGTTGGTACAGTTGTGCCTGATTGGCTTCGGCGGGTGGACCGGGGAGGAGCTTTCCTCCTGCTCCACTCCCCGACACCGATCAGGTGCCGGTGCTGAGCTGCGGACCGCTTCCTTTGCGCCAAGGGCGCTCTGCTCTTTGGAAGATGGTGCTGTTGTGGCCTGATTGGCTTCGGTGGGTGGATTGGGGAGGAGCTTTCCTCTTGCTCCACTCCCCGACGCCGATCGGGTGCCTGTGCTGTGCTGCGGGCCACTTCCATCATCTGTGCGGGCGGGAGCTGCAGCGCCACTCATTCTGTGCTGTCAAGCTGTATATATTTTTAAAAAAAAGCCCTACCCCTAAAATAAGCCCTAGTGCATCTTTTGGAGCAAAAATAAATATAAGACCCGGTCTTATTTTCGGGGAAACACGGTAGATAGCCTCGGGTCAAGATTTTCCTACAGATTCCACTAATTGGGTAGGGCAGTTGTCCTCTTCAGTTAGACTCCACCCACTATTTGGATTCCATCAACTCTTCTAGCTCTGAGAGTCTCAAGAGGTTGCCACCTTTGCAGCCGACCCACCATTTTAACTAGGAGACTCTCCCCCCCCCCCCCATATGTTTCAGTTTCATTGCATTTCATTTATTGGACATTTTACCTGCCCTTAAAAAAAGCCCAAAGCAGGGTACATCAAAACACACACAATCATACAAATAAATTGAAAGTGAACCAACAAATAACCCAGGTACAGCTGGTGAAATATTCTAAATGCAATAACCAGCAACTAAAATTTTAACATTGCACAATAGGCAGCCAATGCAGGGCTTCCAGTTTAGGTGTCACATGATCCCTGACCCTAGCCCTGGCCAATAATTTAGCCACCGCATTCCGGACCCTCTGCAAGCGCCCTAAGTTCTTTGCAGGGAGTCCATATGCACCCTCTGCAATTGGCAGAGATAGAAAAAACATATCCTTATAACCTTGGAGCCCTGTGGCTGCAATGTTAGAGCACTGTCAAAAACAACTCCCAAACTCTGCACCTGATCCTTTACTTCCAACTGAAACCTCCGCCATCACAAACTAGGTGGGTTATAACATAAACGTGGAAAATGTATCTAAAAGACCTCAGTCTTCTGGCAATTCAATACCAATTTATTCTCCGTCATCCACACATCAATAGCCAATAAACAGACCTCCAGCTTCTGCATCTGGGCTACCTGATCTTTACCTAGTAAAAGGTACAGCTGAATATCACCAGCAAACATCTGGAACTGAATAACATGCCCTTGAATAAAATGGGCTATGGGCTGAACATACAAATTAAACAACAATGGAGACAACAGCATCCCCTGAGGGACACCAAAATGCACAGAAAACAATGCCGGTGACCGCGTACCTGCTGCCACATACTGACTGCGTTCCAACAAAAAAGACTCCATCCACATTAGAGATTCTCCTTCACCTCCAAAAGATTCCAGCCACGGCAGCAAAATACCATAATCGAATGTATCGAACGCAGCCAAAAGATCCAGCAACAAAAGCAACAGGTCATCTGCTGGGATCCGAATGGTTTGGCCTGGTTCATGTAAAACCCTCTCGCACCAAGGCCGTTTCTCCAGGGCCATGTGCCCATGAGGGAAGGGTTAGGACAGCCGTCATAGTTGGTGATTCGATCATTAGGCATGTAGATAGCTGGGTGGCTGGTGGACGTGAGGATCGCCTGGTAACATGCCTGCCTGGTGCGAAGGTAGCGGACCTCACGCGCCACCTAGATAAGGTCTTAGATAGTGCTGGGGAGGAGTCTGCTGTCTTGGTACATGTCGGTACCAGTGACATAGGAAAATGTGGTAGGGAGGTTCTGGAGGCTAAATTTAGGCTTTTAGGTAGGAAGCTCTCCTCATCACATTCAAGGCCTTAAATAAATTATCACCAGCAACGACTTCAGACCTCATCAGTCTGACTCCCAAGACAAGATCCAGGAGACCACTCGCTGAAAATACCCTAGTCATTCCCAGTGAACCCACAAATTGGTCCCAATCAACGATTAACAGAGCATTTAAATCTTATGCGCCTAGATGCTGGAATAAACTTCATCCAGATATCAGAGCAATACGAGACATGAAGCAGTTCAGGAAGGCTATCAAGCACTACCTATTCACTGAGTACTTCCAGCCACCGTAATGCTATCTAATATGTCATAACACAGATTCATAGGCATAACCACTCCATAAGACATACCTTCTAGAACTAAGAAATTTTGATGTAATTACTCTGTACTCTAAAATCTCGCTGCTAGTTGATTTTATGAAAATAGTTCAATCGTTATTGTAGATAGTTACCCTTGTTACCCAAGTTTTTTGCCCTGTTATCTGTAACTCATACGTGTTTTCAAATGTACTGAGATTGTTTTGTTCCATGTAAACTGCGCTGATGCTGAATAGCGCGGTATATAAGAAACTTTAAATAAATAAATAAATAAGTTGAAATCCAGAACTTCTAGGGTAGTGTTCTCCGAAATGCTTCCTGTTCCACGCACAGGACTCAAAAGGCAGGCAGAGCTCCAGAGTCTCAATGTGTGGATGAGAGAATGGTGCAGAGATGAGGGGTTTGGATTTGTTAGGAACTGGGGAACATTCTGGGGAAAGGAGGGGCTCTTCCGAAGGGATGGGCTTCACCTTAACCGGGATGGAACCAGGCTGCTGGCATTAACCTTTAAAAAGGAGATAGTGCAGCTTTTAAACTAGATAATAGGGGAAAGCCGACAGTCGCCCAAGAGTGGATGGTTTGGAAGAATGTATCCTTGAAGGATACTACCAAAAGCAGAGAGGTTCCAAAAAAGAGTAAAGTAGCCCAAATGCCCTCGAGTATGGAGCAGACAGAGCTTAAAGAACCCAAATTACCCATGTCTACCAATAGCCAAATTAATATGAATAAAATACAGTCTCTAAAATGCTTGTATGTATGCAAATGCTAGAAGTCTAAAAAATAAGATGGGAGAGTTAGAATAAATAGCACTAAATGAGAGGTTAGATATGATTGGAATATCAGAGACATGGTGGAAGGAGAACAACCAGTGGGATATTGTGATACCTGGGTACAAACTATATCGTAATGATAGAGCTAATCAAATTGGTGGAGGGGTTGCGCTCTATGTTAGAGAGAGCATTGAGTCAGAAAGGATTAAAGTTTTATAGGAAACGGAATTTGCTGTACAATCTCTATGGATTGAAATTCCATGTAAAAAGGGGAAGGCAATGGCAGTGGGGGTGTACTATCGACCGCCTGGCCAGAATGAACAAATGGATGATGAAATGCTCAAAGAAATTAAGGAAGCTAACAAACGTTACAGCGCAGTAATAATAATGGGTTATTTCAATTACCCTGGTATCGACTGGGTCAGTGTCACAGCAGGACATGCTAGGGAGATAAAGTTCCTAGATGAAATAAATGACTGCTTCTTGGAGCAGCTGGTTCATGAACCGATGAGAGGGGAAGCCATATTAGACCTAGTCCTTAGTGGAACACCAGATCTAGTGCAAAAGATAAGGTGTTGGGGCACTTGGCAATAGTGATCATAGCATGATCGCATTTGATTTAATTAGTGGAGGAGGGATAGTAAGGAAATCCACAGTACTACCTTTTAACTTTCGAAAGGGAGACTATGATAAAATGAGGAAACTAGTTAAGTAAAAACTAAAAGGAGCAGTTGCAAAGGTTAAAGACTTACATCAAGCTTGGGTGTTGCTGAAAAATACTATCTTGGAAGCCCAGACCAGCTGTATTCCATGCTTTAAGAAAAGTGGAAGGAAGTCCAAAAAACTGCCAGCATGGTTTAAAGGTGAGGTCAGAGAGGCTGTTGTTGCCAAAAAAGCATCTTTCAGGAAATGGAAAAAAGAGCCAAATGACGAAACCTGGAAACAGCACAAGCACTGGCAAGTCAAATGCAAGGCATTGATAAGGCAGGCAAAGGGAGAATTTGAGAAGAAGCTTGCTGCGGAAGCAAAAACGCGAAATAAAGACTTTTTCAAGGACATTCATAGCAAAAAACCTGTGAGAGAGTCAGTTGGTCCATTTGATGATAGAGGGGTTAAAGGGGCACAAAGAGGCGACAAGGCAATAGCGGAGAGACGGAATGAATTCTTTGCTTCGGTCTTTACTGAGGAAGATATAGGGATGTTACCCATGACTGAAGTGGTATTTAAAGGTGCAGAAGAATTGAAGGAAATATCGATACATCGGGAAGATGTATTACAACTATTAGATAAACTGAAGAGTAGCAAATCACCTGGGCTGGATGGTATACATCCAAGTGTGTTGAAAGAACTGAAATATGAGATTGCAGACCTGCTATTAGTAATCTGTGAATTATCATTAAAATCATCTCTAATACTTGAAGATTGGAGGATCATCAATGTAACACCAATTATTAAAAAGGGTTCCAGGGGTGATCCGGGAAACTACAGACCGGTGAGCCTGACGTCAGTACCCAGAAAAATGGTAGAAACCATCATAAAGAATAAAATTACTCAGCATGTAGATAGTCATGACCTAATGAGAGACAGCCAACATGGCTTTAGACAAGGAAGATCTTGTCTTACAATGTTTTTTTTAAGGTGTGAATAAACAGGTGGACAAAGGTGAGTCGGTGATATAGTGTATCTAGATTTTCAGAAAGCCTTTGACAAGGTCCCTCATCAGAGACTTTTGGCAAAACTAAAGAGTCATGGAATAGGAGGCAGTGTACTATTGTGGATCAGGAACTGGTTAAAAGATAGAAAGCGGAGGGTAGGGCTAAATGGCCAATTTTCCCAATGGAGAAAGGTGAATAGTGGTGTACCCCAGGGATCTGTGCTGGATCCGCTGCTTTTTGACATATTCTTAAATGACCTGGAAAGTGGAATAACGAGTGAGGTTATCAAATTTGCAGATGACACAAAACTATTTAAAGTTGTTAAAACTCAAGAGGATTGTGGAAAATTGCAAGAGGAGCTTGATAAATTGGAAGACTGGGCATCAAAATGGCAGATGAAATTTAATGTGGACAAGTGCAAAGTTATGCAGCCAGGGAAGAACAACCCAAACTATGGTTACACGATGCAAGGTTCCGCATTAGGAACCACCACCCAGGAAAAAGATTTAGGCGTCATTGTGGATAACAGGTTAAAACCCTCAGCCCAGTGTGCAGCGGCAGCTAAGAGAGCAAATAGAATGCTAGGTATCAGAAGGAAAGGAATGGAAAATAAAACAAAATATATTATAATGCCTCTATATCGTTCCATGGTGAGACTGCACCTTGAATATTGTGTGCAATTCTGGTCACCGTATTTTAAAAAGGATATAGCGTTATTAGAAAAGGTTCAGAGAAGAGCCACCAAAATGGTAAAGGGGATGGAAGGATACTCCTATGAAGAAAGGCTAAAAAGGTTAGGGATCTTTAACCTGGAAAAGAGACGGCTGAGGGGAGATATGATAGAAGTCTATAAATTAATGAACGGAGTGGAACGGGTAAACGTAGATCGATTGTTTACGTTATCAGAATATAGAAAGACTAGGGGACATGCAATGAAGCTACAGGATAAACTATTTAAGACTAATAAAAGAAAATATGTTTTCACTCAACGTGTAATCAAACTCTGGAATTTGTTACTGGAGGATGTGGTAAAGGCTGTTAGTGTAGCTGGGTTTAAAAAAGGTTTGGACAAGTTCCTGGAGGAAAGGTCCATAAACCATTATTAAGAAGGGACCCAGGATATCAATGCTTGACCCAGTACAAGCATTGTGGAACCTGTGTCTTTTGGGGAAACTGCTAGGTACGTATGACCTAGATTGGCCACTGTTGGAAACAGGATACTGGGCTTGATGGACCTTGGTCTGACCCAGTATGGCATATCTTATGTTCTTATGCAAACTGGTTCCTGTCATGGCCCACATTCGCTGAACCGGGCCAAACATGGCATTGCAATGCTGGCTCTGTAGTGATGGGAATCCCTCCTCCCCTTCCCCCCCCCCCCCCCCACCTGACAATGTTTTGACAGCATCAAGAGATCGCGGATCAAGAGAAGCCCACGATGCCATCAGAACATTGTCAGGTGGGGGATCAGGCTGCTGGGCCACCAGATAGTTGCGTACCCTTGGTGGAGGGCAGCGGCCCAAGTGCACAGTCACTGCAATGCTTCCTCGTGAGGTGCAGCAGCTCGGCCGTCATGCACGAGGGAGGCTGGGAAAGAACTGGGACAGTGGCGGTTTGGATTCCACCACTACCCCTATCCAAATACGAGAAGAAATCTATTTCAATACTAAGGGAACAACGAAATCCAGATTTCCAGGTTTCATCTGATATTGTCTGTCTGTGTTATTACACTGTAAGCTTCATCAAGTGGGGACTGTCTGTAAAGTGCTCTGCACTAGGGATGCACGTTCATAATCATGCATTCAGTTCATGAAGGCACCTTGAAAATGTTAGTATGCATTAATCTACAAATTAATGTGTGCACAATCAGTTTCCATGCATCAAAAAGGTCTACAATGGGTGAAACATTTTTATTAACATGAAGGTTTGAAATGAACTGAAAATATTGCTGAAAATTGGGGGAAGAAAAGCTAACACATGCTGTGGTTGGCATTTTTTTTTAATGCTGGCTATGGTATTTGAATAATATATGTATGGTCAGTGCCATAAACTGGATAATGAGCGGTGCTGAATATATATATATATATATATAGGAGAGAGAGAGAGTGAGAGGAAATTATTGTATTTTATAATTTATATGTGTAAATTTTCACTCCCCCCAAACTCCACCCATGTGCATGCCCACAGTGAAATACGCATGAGTGGCCTGATGTGCTTACCTACAGAAAAAGCCGCCATCTCAAGTACATACATAAGTACCATTGATATGCAGAAGTCATTGAAAATACATGATTTAGGCGTGTAAAATGGCATGTAATTTTCCTTATAAAATTAACCCCATAGAGTGACCAGTGGTGCTCATTATCCAGATAGTGGTGACATTGAGGCCTATCCCAAACTGTATGTCCCAGACCCTTGTGCATCCAATTGGAACCGGACACACAGAGGTAAATGGGATTCTGACCCTGTGGGGCACATCTAGCCCTCGCAGTATCAGAATTGCATCTAAGCCTGTATTTGCAGGCCAGGACGATTCTGGTCACCCTCACGTACAGGCTCCTGCCCGGCTAACTCAGTCAGACTCCTGAATGAAGTCACGGCGCCATGGTGTCCGGTTGCCATGGCACTGTAGCTCCATTCAGGAGCCACAATCCCCGGCCGCTGACCACTTTTTTCATTCCCTGCAGCCCGACCCCCGATCTGCCCACCCATGGCCAGTGTCAGGCTACACCCCCTCCACCCTTTGCTGCTGGTGGAATAAGTTCCCTTTCTAGTGTGCTGGCCTCGGATGTACAGGGCCAACATCAGAATTGGCCCTGTACGTCCGGGGCTGCAGACCACCCACTGCCCATCCTAACTCCGCCTCTGCATTGCCCCCTTCCCGCCCCCATCTAACTTTCCCGTACAAACTCCTTGTTTGTACAGGGAGGTTTCATCAGGGACAGGAAAGGGGGACAAATAACATCCCTGCTATTCATGTTTCAGAATAGACCCCATTGGCTCCAGCTCTTTTGCTGTCTAAGCGATCAGGTTAGACTGAATTGCAGCTATCCAACTAATTTCGAGGACCACCCATGCTCCATCCCAGTACTATGTCCTGATAATGTCGCTGAAAATCCACGGATAGGCCCACCAAGCGGCACTTACGTGGATAAGTGGTTTTCAATATCAATCTGCAAATTTTACAAAAATGAGCTGAAAACTGTTTACCTCTGCACATTTATACTGCATTTATCTAGCAGCGCTATAGAAATGATTTGAATAAGAATATCCTGGGGATTCAGTTTTCTTCTTTAAAGCTTCCATTCTGCTACCAAGTGCCTGCAAAGCTTCTATTGTCAAATTATTTTTTGTGGAACTTGAGGGGGGGGGGGGAGGAAGGGCATCCTAGTTTCAAATATTTTGTTTGCCTGTGTTGAAAGAGAGAGAGAGAGAGAGAACCATACAGTTCGAGTGCACTCATCCTAAAAGGGGAATTAATAACATAGCCCGGAACTGTCCAAATTTGTAAGTTCCTCTGGTTTTCATTTAAAACTTCCCATTTCATTTTCTTCCTTGTGCTAGAGAAAAGAGCCCCTGAGTTTATTTAGAATTGTCATTCCCTATTTCTAGCCACTGGTGATATGCAAATCTTGCTGATGCACTGCAAATCCTATCTCAAAGTATTTAAAATGCAAAATTGTTTTAAAAGGGCTCTTTGTGTTAAATTAAGTTCTTTTTTTCCACTTGCTCTCCATCAGGGGGTTCTCTCTTCCCATTTCTTCTTTTTCCCCATTCTTATGACTTCCCTCCCTGTCCCAGGAATCAGTGCATTCACATATTTATAGAATTAAGTCAAATGTTCTGTAGAAGTAGCCTGGGAGTTACAGCATTAAAATTCTGAGCCGGCAACATTCTAGCATCTGAGCTTGACTCCCCTTCTGCAACTGACTTTATGTGACCTTGAGCAAGTCACTTTCTGGACAACATTCAAAAGCGCTTATGCTGTTGGTGGTGATGTCAACCATGATTGTGCTTTTTTTCCCCCAAAATCCAGACCAGGATGGGACAGTGGGTGAACCCAATGCAGCAAACTTAAATGCGTGGGTGGCTTGCCTTGCTACCTCCATTCCAGGCCCAGTGACTGTTCTTTCCCAGCCGAAGTTGTGTGGAATGCTGGCTCCACCATGCGGGCCTGGCAGGGGGGATGCACCGTGCCACGCGGAGGGGGGTGGGGTGCCTGCCCCAAGTGTCAAGGGGGTTTGGAACACCACTGCCAGCTATTTGGACCATTTAAATCATGTAGGGGTAATTTTTTTTAATAAGGCACAGAGGCAGGAAAACACAGAGGCACACATATTACAACTACTATATAAGGCAACATATGACACTATTTGCCCTTATTACCTCCCTGAAGTTCCTGTACAAAATCTCAAATGTACAAAACAGGAATAACTGTATGCATGCATGTGATAGTAAATATTGGTGCGTATGTCTACATTTTATTAAATGCATGCACTAGTGACAATCTCACCTCCATTCCCTCAGGAATGCCTACACATGGGACCATTTTATAACTCGCTGCTTATGTCAAAGTTCTGCTTATGTATAGAGACACCATAGCTGCCTATGTGCCTTTGCTCGTTCAATGACCCTCAAGTAGAGCACTAATGTATCTTAACAAATTTACCTCTGTTCCAAAGAGGACACAAATGAGTGTGGTACTCTATGCATGTGCATGCATATTTTACAAAATATGTACATACATCACAACTGAACTCCAGCTCCACCCAACCTGCACAGCTAGGAACACCTACTGGCACATCACATAAAAGCAGATTCTATCTTGCAATGTGCTTAGGGGTTGATATTCAAAAGGGTTTAGCCAGTTTGCAGGATCTGCTAAACCAGCTAAATCCTGGCGATCCTGATATGTAGCGCCAATATCTGGATAGTGTCACTGAACTTCTCCACAGACCACAAGAAAGACACCCGGTTAAAACTGGGACAGTCTGTGGGTGGAGCGAGAATGATTGTAGCAGCTATCTGGTCAGCGGTGATATTCATCTGCTAACCAAAGACCTAAACTACATAAAGTAGGACAGGTCAATGGCTATCCTAACTTTCTGCAATTTAGCTATCTGGTTAGTGGCTGAATATTGCCATTGGCTAGATAGCTGTCATGATTACCAATGAAACCAGATATTAAGTGCCAGATGCCGGATAGGCTCCAGGGCTGAATATCCAATTTTAATTTTGGTGGCGGTAACCAGGCACTTTAAAAGCCCTGACTGCCACTGCTGAATATTGAACCCCTACTTTTAACACAGGTATACCCTCATGCAATTTTACAAGAGCCATTTTCTATCTGTAAATCATGCTGTACATATGGAAAAAAGCTCTCTTTTTTTTTCCAATTTTATTTACATTTTAAACACATAGGGCCCGATTCCAAAGGGGGAACATCCTGCCTGCCTGGAAATCCAGGATCTGGATGGGCTGGTCTCGTCCCCGATTTTGAGCCTGCGGGAGTTAGACGTTTCCATGGGATGAGAATCGGGTCTAGATGGCCAGCCCGTGCCTGGATGGGCAGGCCATCCCCCGATTCCATGCCACTGGACATCCAATAATTTCCCCGCACAGGCCTGCCCCGACTCTTGCATGGAACCGTGGTGCCATGGTGTCCTGTTGCCATGACACCACAGCTCCAATAAGGAGCCGCGATCCCCAGCTGCCACCACAAAGTTCATTCCCTGCAGCCCAAGCCCTGATGCGGCCTTCCAAAGGCAGGGTCAGGCTGCAGGGAAGCTCCTGCATCCCCTCGTCCCACTGACCTAGCCCTGTGCTGCCATCCCCCGATGTCCAGAGGGACTTATTCCACCTCCGAGGTGGAGTAAGTCCCCCATCCATATTGGCAACCACAGATGAACAGGGCCAACCTCAGGATTGGAAATGTATGTTCGGTGTCGCATCCCCGCCCTCCACCTGCCCTCACTTCTCCCTTGGACCGCCCCCTCCCGTCCCCTTCCTGAGCTCTCCATATATCTTCTATGTACATGCGGGGAGCTTTGGGCAGGGGATACAGTTTCAGTGTTTGGCGGGGATGGTTGTCCGACCCGGATGTCCATCCCTACTAAATGTGGCTCGGACTGACCCCCATACAGAAAAGAATCAAAATACACTCTAATACAACAATATTATAAGAAAACAAAATAATCCCCTTTAAAAAAACAACAACAACAAAAAAAAAACAGAGATCCACTAAAAGAAGACGGCTAATTGCCAGACAGATAAACATCCAGGGATTTCCACACCCTTTCAACCTTAGCTATATTACCAGAAGATACAGAAGCAGCACCCTCAAGCTTGCATGTCAAATATACTGAATGCCACCAAAAAGTTACATTTAAACAAGATATATCCTTCCAGTTTCTTAAGATATGTTGTATAGCCAGAGATAACAATGTCAAACAGTGGCCTATCATATTTAGAGAGGCCTTCATTAAAGCATAATGAGTAAAATAACACTATCGGTAATGACCTATTTATATTCAAATTAAAGACTTCACAGACATATTTCCACACCCCGCCCCAGAAGTCTTGAACAAAAATGCAGTCATTATCATGTGTGTTAAGGTCCCAGCATCTGCAGAAAATTTTATAAGATCCATTTTCTATGTGTAAAACATGCTGTACAAATGGAAAAGAAACGTTCTAAAACTACTCCAGTATTGCATGAAAGTAGGTTCTTAATGATGTCCAAGTGCTGTCTCTGATGTGTGTATACACTGGAGCAATTTTATAGCCAAGAGTGTAAACCCTGACCAATATGCTCAAGTTGCTCATAAAATTACCCCTAAACAGACAAAATTCTTTGTTTTTAAAAGGGACCCGCCTAATGGTGTTCCAGGACTAGGCAAAATGTTATCTGTTTAAGCTGCGACATTCAGTCACTAAACAGATAAATTATCCATCCAAGAAGCATTGCACAAAGAGCAGATATAATGGATAACTTATAGAATGATTTACCCCTTCTCATCCTCCTATACCTCAGTTTACAAAGCTGTGATTAGGCAACAAGAAGAATCTTCATTCTGCTCTCTGGAAACTCATATGGCTCGAGATTCAAAAGGCTTCTGTATAAACCCTCTATCCATGAATTTTCAGGGGCACTGGAAATTCTTACAGACTGCAACGGCAGTGTCCAGAGTGAAATGAGGGTGTGGACATTTCTGGATAATCAGCACCACTCAGCCACTATCCATACAGCTATATGGATAAAGTTAGCATGTCCTTTTTGCTGTGCTCTATCCATATAGTGCTGTATACATACATTCAATGCTGCAGCACTGATTATATGGTACACAGCCAGCTTTTAAAACACACCCCTTATAAGTCCAATAGTATCAGAATGAAGAAAATATAGGCATAGCTTTTAAAGCATTGCTGAGTGCCACATTTGAATATTGACCCGATAAGAGTTCAAGCACCTCAATTAGTGAACAGACATTCAGCCCTAGAGATGACTCTTTGCATATTTCTTTAGTAAGGATCTGATTTTTATAAAAAGAGCTATAGCCTCTAAGAAGTCAATCGCCAGACCCGATGACAAGCTTTTTTTTTTTAACATGGGCAGTGGCATAAAAAAATGCATATATTCAGTGCTTCTATCCAGATAGGCAGTGGCACTGAATATACGCAGGCACTGCTTGCTGCTAGTAGCTGTACATATAAAGGGGTATTTTAGAAAGGATATTCAGGTGAAAATGTGCCCAAAATGGCCGATGGCATCCAAGTAGGGCACAATTTCAGAAACGGAGAAATGCCCAATATGGATGTTGCAGGAGGTGTCCACACAGGCATCCCCGCAATGGTATTGTAGGCGGGGACATTCAGCAGTGTGAAACTCACACTACAAGTTTCCTCCTTTCCTACCAGATCTCTTTATAGTTGTGGACAGTACTGGGAAAGTTAGAGTTCTATTTCCTGTACAACCTCTGGATGTTTTGCAGGCAGAACACTTTCCTACTGCCTATTCATGCCCTGAAGCACGTCTAGATGTGGACATGGATGGAGACATCTCTGGCATTCATGAAATCGGGCATGCACATCTATGTTTTTAGATCCTGATCCCCTTAGTCTCTTGTACAGCTCCTATGTGCTTCTTTACCATTCCCCTAGATATATCCTAGTCCCTAGTTGTTGGGTTGTCTGTCTTGACTAGACTGTAAGCTCTGATGAGCAGAGGCTGTCTCTTACATGTCTCTGTTCAGTGCTGCATATGCCTTAGTAGTAGTAGTAGTGGTGATGTTGAGAGGATTGTCCCAGGCATGCTCCCACTATGCCTCCCGCACTGGAGATGTCACCATATTCATTTTACAAAATGACTCCAGGGACATCTGTGTGATTTGGATATGTGCATGCTCATGTTTGGATGTCCAAATCATGAACAGAGCTTCCAAAATGACCACCATAGAAGCTCATTCTATATGGGCATTGCAGAAAGTTACACATGAGCTATGTGTAAAAGTCTCTATTTTCAAGGACTTACATGCGTGATTAGGTCCTTGCGCATGCGCTTTACCTGGGCGCTATTCTTTAAGCACGCGCATGAGTGGCCATCGTGCATATCTCCTGGTGGTCCATGCCCAGGGGTGGAGCTTTGCCAATGCGTGTAAATTACTGAATAAATACTACAGCTTACGCGTGTTGGATTGCTGATCTAGCCTTGGCAAGTTACGCTTGCCCTTGAGCAGCTGGAAGTGGCCATGCCTAGGTTCCAGTGCATCCATATGCACACATTTTATAAAGGAAAATATGTGCATGTTTTATCTTATAAAATAGGTCTGAACTGGGAACGCTGTACTGCACATTGCATTATAAAATTATCCTGGTAGCTATATATATAGCTGCTATCTATGCTATGTAATTTAAATTAGGACAGCATTTATGCTCTCTTAAACCATGTAACTGAATATTGCGACTAGTCATATAGCGAGGCAAAGCACTGCACCCCAACACTATACACATGGAAGGCAATTTTATAAACTCTCGTGGAGTTGATGTGCATTTCAATGCCCATATTTCATGCCTATTTTTTAAGGTAAAGGATGCGCGTAATTTGCTTTATAAAATAGGGGCATAAGTGGTGAGAAATATGCACCAAATCTAGGCATAATCAGTTATGTCAACGCTAGGCTTGGTGCAAACGCCCGCAACTAGGTTTGTAAAGAATGCACATAAGTTATCACATTTTGTAACCGACGTGCATAAGTTTATGCAAGCTCACCCCTGTGCATGCCTATACTTAAAGGATATGCTAAGGGCTGATGTGCATATTTACAGAGTAGTGGCCCCTAAAGTCCATGTGCAAAGGCTCATCTGCACGCATTGGTGGTGCATACTTCACGTGGCTCCTTATAAAATGACCTCCATAGTACAGCTGTATAATGCAGCTGAAATTTGTTATTCCATTTCCCAGGTCATTTATGAATATGTCAAAAAGCAGCGGACCCAGCACAGATCCCTGGGGTACACCACTATTCACCTTTCTCCATTGGGAAAATTGGCCATTTAGCCCTACCCTCTGCTTTCTATCTTTTAACCAATTCCTGATCCACAGTAGTACACTGCCTCCTATCCCATGACTTTTTAGTTTTGACAAAAGTCTCTGATGAGGAACCTTGTCAAAGGCTTTCTGAAAGTCCAGATACACTATATCAGCTGACACACCTTTGTCCACCTGTTTATTCACACCTTCAAAAAAACATAACAGATTAGTAAGACAAGATCTTCCTTGTCTAAAGCCATGTTGGCTGTCTCCCATTAGGACATGACTATCTACATGCTGAGTAATTTTATTCTTTATGATGGTTTCTACCATTTTTCCCGGTACTAATGTCAGGCTCACCGGTCTGTAGTTTCTCGGATCACCCCTGGAACCCTTTTTAAAAATTGGTGTTACATTGGCGATCCTCCATTCTTCAGGTATTAGAGATGATTTTAATGATAGTTCACAGATTACTAATAGCAGGTCTGCAATCTCATATTTCAGTTCTTTCAACACCCTTGGATGTATACCATCCAGCCCAGGTGATTTGCTACTCTTCAGTTTATCTAATAGTTGTAATACATCTTCCCGATGTATCGATATGTCCTTCAATTCTTCCACACCTTTAAATACCACTTCAGTCATGGGTAACATCCCTACATCTTCCTCAGTAAAGACCGAAGCAAAGAATTCATTCAGTCTCTCTGCTATCGCCTTGTTGCCTCTTAGTGCCCCTTTTAACCCCTCTATCATCTAATGGACCAACTGACTCTCTCACAGGTTTTTTGCTATGAATGTACTTGAAAAAGTCTTTATTTCGCGTTTTTGCTTCCGCAGCAAGCTTCTTCCCAAATTCTCCCTTTGCCTGCCTTATCAATGCCTTGCATTTGACTTGCTAGTGCTTGTGCTGTTTCCAGGTTTTGTTGTTTGGCTCTTTTTTCCATTTCCTGAAAGATGCTTTTTTGGCAGTAACAGCCTGTCTGACCTCACCTTTAAACCATGCTGGCAGTTTTTTGGACTTCCTTCCACTTTTCTTAAAGCGTGGAATACAGCTGGTCTGGGCTTCCAAGATAGTATTTTTCAACAACACTCAAGCTTGATGTAAGTCCTTAACCTTTGCAACTGCTCCTTTTAGTTTTTTCTTAACTATTTTCCTCATTTTATCATAGTCTCCCTTTCGAAAGTTAAAAGGTAGTACTGTGGATTTCCTTACTATCCCTCCACTAATTAAACCATATGAGAAGAGTTGTGCTTGCAAGAAAGTGACATATTACCTTACATGTACAGAATGTAATTGGTCCATGCCAGCTGTGAGGTCACATATGACATCATTTGTGACACTGTTCTGAAGATGGTTGGCTTCTAGGATTCAAGAAAATTGCAGACATCCTTCTTAAACTTATCAGAAAAATATTGAATCAATAGATAGTGAATATTTCTCCTTGTTTTGCATGCATCTGAAATGCTATACTGAGAACCAAGGGAACAACATTTTAAAGATATGGGGACCAATATTCAGAATGGCTGATATTTAAATACCACAGTAGGATATTCAGCAATAGTATCCAGATTGGTGCTGCCACTGAATATCCGGACTGTGCAGTGCTAACTGAATAGGTGCCGGCACTTATCTGGTTAGCTCGATATTCATCTGGGACTTTTGTGAATAGCAGCTTAGGACAGCATTTTGGGCAGCCCAAGTTGCCTGCAGAAGTCTCAGTGGAATATTGGGCTAACTGGATATGTGTCAGCACTTATCCACTTAGTGCTAATATGCCTTCTTTCAGCCCACAGACAGATAGTGCCAGGGTGTTCTGTAGGGATCTTCCGTGGCACTATCCGGATAGTGCCATTGAATATTGTGGCCAGCGCCCTTAGCCTGTTAGCTGACCAGCTAAGGATTCTGGATATCAATCCCAAGGTTTTCTCCCATTGAATCTCATCATCTTCACTTTTCACTTCCCAGGGCTAGAGGGACAATTCCTCTGAAGTGGACACTCAGCACTAGTCCTTGGACATCATTAGCTGCCACTGTAGCGGGAAAGCATGTTCCTTCTCTCACGGGCCTGAGTGAATCACCTCCGCAGCGTGCTCAGGTAAAAAGAGCCATAACTAGTACCCGGGACAGACACGTGTATTTGCACCCGTTTCTGGCTTCCCCTCCCCGTCCTCTTTCGCTCTTGTTCCCTGACCTCAATGGTATGAAGAAAGCCACACTCCTGGCATACCACACCCTTATAATTCAGTCATTATTCATTTTCCAGGGGCCTTTGCAGGGCTTTTTTTCCTAGCGAAGCAGTTGCCGGTACTCCTAGGCAAGGTTCTTTCATTAATACATGAGAAGCATGGGTCCATGTTATCAGGTAATTAAAAAGGAGACGGTACTCTGTACCACCAAATACCCCCACTAAAAAAGCCCTGGGTCTTTATATTCTAGGAGCTGCTCCTCTTGACTACCCCTAGTTATGGCCCAGATCTTACTGACCCTGATGGACAGGGAATTCAAACCTTGGCCCTAGAATGAAATTCTTTTTTAATATATTTCTAAACAAAATGCCATTCATAAAGATACACAGTATAACTGAGATTTTCTTGGCTACATGAGAAGCACCCAAAGGACTGATTTCATTGACAACTTCTGTTTTAACCTGTCCTATAAATTATTCTGGGCTTGATGCATTAGAGTCTGGCACTAAAGCTCTAGTGCAGAGTTTTCTAAAGCAGGCCAAGCACAGCATGCAAATGAGATGTGCGCAAGAAGTCTGTGCTAAATAAGATGAACAAGCTAGGCAGATGTGCACAGGTGTCTTTGTTAGCAGCATCTACATCCTGCGCACAAAAGGCACTTGTGGGCATGTGCTGGAATGCGATGATGTGAATAAGAGCAATGTTATCCTGCTCAGGATAATATTGGTGTTCACAGACACAGGTATGATTCTGAGCAGGAATCCTGTACAAACTATTATTGCTCTTCTGCGTGGCGTAGCATTTTAATAGATTTGCAGGAGCTGCTGTTAGCACAGGCAAAAAGGCATTGATTATGCTCGTGTTAGATCCTTTGCTACATTCTGCGCTCACAGCAGTGCAGAAAATTGTGCACAAACACTGCGCTATTGCCTATGCTAATGGCAGACACTTTGCTACATCAGTCCCTCTATTATGCTGTTTCTATTTAACCCCTGCCTCACCCTGCAGTTGAGACTGAGACTCTTGAGGGAGCACAACTAGGGATCCCAGGGTCCTCTCTTGGTAGGAAGGAAAGATATTCTTTTGAGGCCATTAGTCTTGTGGAAAATCATTTTGCTAAATCCCAGCAGCACTAAAACTATTCTACTCAGCAGATGTGGCTTTTCAGAATAAAAATAATTTACTGAGATAAGTGATTCAGATGAAGAACTTGCAAATGATATAACGAGATCTAGTACAATCCATACAGAAATCAAATACCTATGCACAGTCCAAAATCACAGCCACTCAAATCTGCACTCCCTATGGGGTTCTCCCTAGTAGAGGTACTCTTCGGAGAGGGCCCCACCCTGGGTTGTCCCCATATTAGTAGCTGACACCTGTAAGGCTTGATACAGAGTCTCCCTTTACAACAGAAGAATTGGAATATTTCACCTGGGACCACTGCAGATGAGCTCCTGTTGAATCCCTTTCACAGAGCAACTGTGCAATATTTCCACCTGTTTGGCCGTCCTCCCTCTGACTCCAAACAGACACTCTCCACTTCTTTCAGAAAGCTGCAAGAAGTTGTTTAGAGAAAAACAAGGAGAATAGGTCTAACTTCTCTTTTGTCCTCTTCCCCTCTGGTCCTCTCGAGGTTCTAATATTCCTTTGGAGATACTCTTAAATCCTGGCTGCTCTTCTCCTGGGTAGCTGAATACTCCTCCCTTGAGCCTCAGCACAATCCTAGGCAGGGAGCCAGGAAGGAGAAGAGAGAACAAGAGCCAAAGTGGGCTCATGGGTTTTACAGAAACATGGTCCTCTGAAAGTCACCTCCTACTGGGGTGTGCTTGAGATACAACACACTCCTTCTATCTGACCTCGGGATTCAGTCCGTAAGGGCCTTAATGCAGTCCATCTATATGCTTACTAACGGCATTTCTTTTTGCAGGTTTCTCATGTATGCATTAGAAGATTGTGATATAAGGCTGTTGCAAGGGAAATGGGTGTTCTAGGCAAACCTTCAGCCTTCCCTCCCCCCCTCAAGATTTTGATAATTAAACTCAATGGTCATCCCACCACCATCCCTTCCACAGCAATCCTGTACAAATGCATAAATGGAAATCATACTTTTGTGTGTGCCTTGCAGTTAAAAGAATGTGCTAATACTTTGAGTGTATGTGGCTGTCAAATTATTTTGTTTTCTTTGACTACTGCTGCTCTTCGCTGCTCTCAAAAGTTGCCATCCGAGGTGACCACTTGATCTTGCTAATGGTTGAGCTAGCCCTAAGGCATTGGATTATCAGAGCTGATGTAAGAAAGGGATGCTGGATTTGGTTCATGCCTTTTCCAGGAGAAGCTCAAGGTGAGTTACATTGCAGCACAGGAGGAGTTTCTCTGCTCCCCAGGGACCTTACAATCTAAGTTTCTAACTGAGGCAATCGAGGCTTAAGCAACTTTCCCAAGATCACAAGGAAAAGCAGTGAGATTCAAACCCTGGCTATCAGCCCACTGTTATAATTGTTAGGCTGAAGGTGCTTTATGGCGGACAAATAAACAGATTGTATCTATATTTCCTCCCCTCCCTGCCTGTGCCTCTCTCATGCATCCCATTTCTGGATTTTCTAATACAGATTGGTCCCTGTTTTAAATTGCCCCATTAACCCACCTTTAAGAGTCTGCCTCCTCTTTGGTTTTGGCCTGTGTCTTCGCAGTCTGTGCTGTCTGGAACATAGGCTCCTTGGTGGTTTTGCATGCACAAAAAGCCTTTTATAAAATAGCGCAGCCATGTATTCACATATAAGTACACAACGCTGACAAGATCATACCTACTTATATGCCCATATTTGTGTGTGTGTGTGTGTGTGTGTGTGTATCGTTGTGGCCTCATGACATGCTGGGTCATACGAAGGGTCCATGAAGCCCAGTATCCTATTTCCAACAGCAGCCAATCCAGGACACAAGTTCCCGTCAGGTTCCCAAAAAGGTACACAGATTCCACATTGTTTATCCCAGGGTAAGGAGTGGATTTCCCTGGTCCTCTTTAATAATCATTTATGGACTTTTCCTCCAAGATCTTGTCCAAACCTCTTTAAACCCAGCTACACTAACAGCTTTTACTAAATCCTCTGGTAACAAATTCTAGAATTTGATTACACGTTGAGTGAAAAAATATTTTCTCTGATTAGTGTTAAATGTGCTACATTGTAACTTCATTGCATGTCCCCTAGTCTTTCCACTTTTTGAAGGAGTAACCAACCAATCTACATTTACATGTTCCACTCCATTCATTATTTTATAGAGCTTTATCATATTTTCCCTCAGCTGTCTTTTTTCCAACTTGGAGAGTCCTAACCTTTTAAGCCTTTCTCTCATAGGGGTATACTTCCATCCCCTTTATCATTTTATGGTTCTTCTCTGTATCGTTTCTAATTCCACTATATCTTTTTTAAGATATGGCAACTGGAATTGCACACAATATTCAAGTTGTGGTCGTACCACGGGACAATACAGAGATATAATAATATCCTTAGTTTTATTCTTCATTTCTTTACTTATGATTCCTGGCATTCAATTTGATTTCTTGGCCACTACTGAGCAGAGGGTTTCAACATATTATCCATAATGACTCCTATCCTTTACCTGGGTGGTAGTTCCTAATGTGGAACTTTGCATTGTGTAACCGTAGTTTGGATTTTTCTTCCTTAAGTGCATAACTGCACTTGTCCACATTAAATTTAATCTGCCATTTGGATACCCAGTCTCCCAATTTATCAATGCCCTCTTGCAATTTTTCACAATTCTCTTGTGTTTTCACAACTTTGAATAATTTTGTGTCATCTGCAGATTTGATAACCCCACTCATTATTCCCATTTTCAGGTCATTTATGATTATATTAAAAAGCAGCAGCCCAACACAGATCTCTGGGGTACTCCTACTATTTACCTTTCTCCATTGGGAAAATTGGCCATTTAGCTCTACTCTCTGTTTTCTATGTTTTAACCAGTCCCTAATACACAATAATACACTGCCTCCTATCCCATGACTTTTTAATTTTCCTAAGTGTCTCTCATGAGGATCCTTGTCAAAGGCTTTCTGAAAATCCAAATACATTATATCAACTGGCTCATCTTTATCTACCTGTTTATTCACACCTTCCAAAAAATATAAAAGATTAGTCAGAGAGGACTTTCCTTGGCTTTAAAAAAATGTTAAAAACCCCATATGGAGGGATTGCCATGCCACCTCCTCTCCCAGGTGAAATGTTGAGGGGGGGGGGGGGTGACAGGGGGCAGCTTCCTAGGGCACCAAAATTTGGGCTTTTCTAAAATGACTCTAGGGACATTCTGCATCTGAATAGACTTTTTCAGATGTGGAAATCACGACTACAGCTTCTAAAATTACTCCCTTAGGGGGTCATTCTGTGCCATGAATGGACAAAGGGAGGAGTGGTCTAGTGGTTAGGACAAGGTACTTCAGGCCGGAGGGCCGGGGGTTCAAGTCCCACCTGGGGACAGCAATCTCAGGCCGGAGGGACTGGGATTTCTAGTCCTATAGGCACTCCTTGTGGTCTTGGGCAAGCCACTTAACCCTCCATTGCCCATGTTCCCTGTAAGTATTAGTGTATGTGTGTCATATCCCCTCATGTTAAATGTATCCCCCAATTGACCGCTTTGACCTGGTGAAAAGCAGGATATAAATACAGCTAATTTAAATAAAATAAAATGAATGGCAGGGATGTCCGCCCTGCCTGGACGTACATCCCTGTATTCATCTCCCTGCTGTTCCTGGTGCAAAGGCTCCCTGTATGAACAGCACTGTTGTATGGGGAGCCTTAGAGAGGGGCGGGAGGGGGCGGTCTGGAGGCAGAGCGAGGGCAGGGCATGGGCGGGGCACGATCCTGGACATACAGAGCCAGTTCTGAGGTCGACCCTGTACATTGGGTCGGCCACGTAGATGGGGTACTCATTCCACCTCGGAAGTGGAATACGTCCCCCTGGACATTGGGGGATGCCAGAGCCAGGGGCGGTGACGAGGGGGTGCAGGGAAATCCCTGCAGCCCGACCCTGGCTATGGGAGGCCAGATCAGGGGTTAGGCTGCAGGGAAAGGATGATGGGACTTGCGGTCAGTGATTGCAGCTCCTGAATGGAGCCACGGTGCCCTGGCACTGCGGCTCAATTCAGGAGCCTGGCTGAGTTAGCCAGGGATCTGCTGGGCATGTGGCCTATCAGAATCAGGGCTCAGACTGCATTCCAGGCCAGTAGACCTGATCCTGATCCCGTGGGCACATCTAGCTCCCGTGAGATCAGAATCGGGTGCTACCACTCTATGCTCCGATTTTGAGGGGCCACAAAGGGGCTGGATGGCCAGAATAGAATTGGCCTCTTACTGAATAAATGCACTGCAATAAAATAGAAAATGCCAACTAATATTTCAAAATCTAAATATAATGATTAAAACATACAAGCTACCCAATCAATAAAAGCCAGGCTAAAATATCTGAACTATAGCAAAAAAATACTCTGTCTACTAAAAGCCTTTGGATGTTTTGCATCTTTTTTCCTTGGATAGTGCTGTCTACATCAAAAGCAGAAGCAGGCATTTAAACTACTATTTCTCTTTCTCAGATTACAAAGCACACCAACCTGACTGGAAGTGTCTCATAATTCTCACCTTCTTTCTGGGAAAAGCATCATAGATTAGGTGTTTGGGGTTGATAAGATTTGCAACACTTACACACTAGGAAGCAGGGACTAAGCTAAGAAAGATCATTTTTCTCTCAAAAAAGCTACTTATTCAAGGTCTGCAAGTCAGGCAAACAAAATGTTTCTGATTTAGGTTTTCAATTTTTCTTTGTTTTCTATTTTTTAAACCATTTTCACTGTTTTACAACATTTTGCAGATTTGTGGTTGCATTTAGCATTCTAGTGACCTTTTTATTGCAGATTTCCCATTCACTGTATATTTACTTATCAGTCATAAAGGGAAAGTTTTAATCTGTCATGACAAGTAAACCATTCTTCAGGCATAGATATGAGTTAAGAGTGTTGTAGTTTTACATCAATTTTCTTGTATAGTGAACAAAACTACATATAAACTTGTACTCTCATTGAAATTAGCTGTATTTGGAATGTTACTCCATCATGCCACTGTAGGTATGGAGAAACGTTTCTGCACAGTCTATAGGACATTCTGATTTTGTATGGAGGTTGTGCTAGAAGTAGGAGGATAATGGTAGGTTCCATCTAAATCCTGCTTCCAGGAGTGCCAAAGGAGCCTTCTCTATTCCAGATAGAATCAAAGAGAGATGAGCCTGGAAGAAACTTCAAGAAAGGGTTTCCTAGTCCATCAAGCTTTCAGGATTTTCCCAGAGAATATGTGTGAAATGAATTTGCATACATAGAAGACCTGGTATATGCAAATTAATATCAAACATATTTATTGTGAATATCTTGAAAACCCAACTGTGTCGTAGTCACCAGGTTAGATTTAGTAAGCTCTGCTTTAGGAGATCACCCAGCTCAGTGTCATGTTGCAGATGGCCTTATGGAGGGCTTAGATTTTATTTCCAGGCCAGAATTCTGCTCTCCGGGCCATATGGGGCTGGGGCTGGTGCTGGGGATGTTGCGGAGGCAGCATACATACTCCCTGAAAGGAGACAATCTTGGCCACCCATGTTAACCAGATTCCAAAACAAGATATGACTCATGACCTCTGGCCATTAATGGAATCATGGAGGCTGGACAGAGTTAAGAAGAGACACTGAATGGGAGAAGAAGCCCTGGGCAGTTATGAATGAGGATTATCAATGGTTACAGTTGAGTTTGAGGTCCAGAGAAAAGAGGAACTGATGAGTCCAGAACAAAACAAGAAGTCACCTAGCGCATTCCCCTATTTTCAGGTGTAAACCCAGTCATGTGGAGGGTAATTGTATAAAGAAGCACCTTAAAGTGCTTTTTAAGGTACCTACAGTATATTGTGCCTTAAGTTAAGACTTGGACATTAACACTAGCTCTAGAATTGGTGTAAATGCCATAATCTAGATGTCTGCAGGAATGCATGTAAATTATATTATTTTATCATCTTTTGGGCGGGGGGGGGGGGGGGATAGTCAAAGGCATTTACATGGTTGGCAGGCCTGCAAACTGTGTAAATGCTGGTTAGTGGGATATTCAGCGGCACCAACACGATTAGTGCCGCTGGATATCCACAGGTTCTGCTACTACACACCCTGAAGCTTTGCGGTTAACATCTGGGTGTTCCAGGGCGGAGCAGAGGCAGCACCCATCGTTATCACCACTGCCTGGTTAGCGCCCCGCAGGTAAATTTAGGCATGGCAAAAACTGTCCTAACTTTACCCATGGGAGTTAACGGGGCAGCGGTTCAATATTGCCACTGCCTGGTTAGCTTCCGGCTTCTGCGGCAACTCGAATATTCAATGTCAGTAGCCAGATATGACCCCAACATTGAATATCCAGGGTTAGTTTTCAGCGGTGACAACTAGCCACATTAGCAGCACTAGCCGCCACCACTGAATACCCCCCCTATGTGTGTACTTGTGCACTCCACTCGCACTCAGCCCAAACTCTGCCATGCATACACCAACAAGCAAAGTACAAGCCACCAAGCACAGTACATACTTTGATGCTGGTTGGTATTTTATAAGAGGTCATCAGTGCACATATGTGACCACACACACATGTGTAAATGATTAAAATAACCCCTGTTAGGCACATACTTGGCGCCTAAAAGCATACACACCCCCATATTAAATTACTCCCTAAATGTCCTAGTATTTATTTATTTATTTATAAATAAATAAATATATATATATATATATATATTTATATATATATATATATATATTTACATAAACCTGACACAGCCATCCTTTACGGTTTACAAATTAACATACATAATCATAAAAATGTTGTTGTTGTTAAGTGCCATAGAGTTGGTGTTGACTTATGGCAACCCTCTAGATAGTTGTCCTAAACTGTGTTCAGTAATCATAAAAATATAACATATATAATCATAAGAATATAACACACATATTTATAAAAAGCATTTGTAAGCAGAAAACAAAACAAAGAAAATTAAATTTAAAATTGTGGCTCAAATTGAAAAGCCCTGAAATGCCTCTTGAAAAGGCCTTCAACATTTTTCCGATTTGCTTCACATCACTTTCCATCATGAGCTCAATAGGCAATTTATTATTCCAGAATAAGGAGATTTTACAAGGGTCGCTTAGTTTTTCATGCATTTCAATGTCTGCAAATCGTGCCTATTTCATAAAGAAAGGCAAGCATCTACTTTTCATTCTAAAACAGGGGCATAATAAGTCTTAAGATCTACATCCCAAACTTAGGCAAAAACACTTATGCCAGCCTTAGATGATGTACATTTGTGCACCTAGATTTGTAAAGAATTCGCCCAAGTTATAATATTTTATATCTTACCTGCATAACTTTGTGCTCCACCTACGGTTCACCCAAGCTCTGCCCCTGGCCACACCTACTCAAAAAATATGTGCCAAGGCCCTGACCTCTGGACTTATAGCATAACGACTGCCTAAAGTACCTAAAGTAATTGCATATGTTTACTAAGCCAGGCTAACGGTTAACCCATGCTATCCACAACTAGGTCCCATTGAATAACATAGGACCTAGCTGTAGATAGCACAGGTTAACCATTAGAATGGCTTAGTAAACATACCCTTAAGTGCCCATTCTCACACGCAAATCACTGAAAAGACACAACTTACATAAATGGAAAGTGTATAACTTTGCGAGGCTCCTTATAAAATTACGTCCCATAGGAGCAGCGACTGAAAATGCAGAACTTATTACTTACTACTTACTTACTATTTCTCATTTATATAGCGCAACTAGGTATATGCAGTGCTGAACACATACACATAAAAGATGGCCCCTGCTCCACAGAGCTTGCAGGATGCTAAGGCAGACAAACAGAACAAACAAGGGACAGGAGAATAAGGGGATCAAGATACAAAAACAGCCACGAAGAAATGAGTTATAGCTGGGATTTGAAAAAGATCAGAGATGGAGCATGACGCACCGACTCAGGCAGGGCTGGCCCATCCATTAGGTGGACTAGGTAGTTGCCTAGAGTGGTAAAGTCCCAGTGGGCAGCATGGTGACCCCTGGCCCCTCCACACTGCTTAAAATCGATGGCTTTCTGCCACTGCGGTGGACCTTAAAGTGGCACACATATGCGTGTCCTCATGGTACACCGATCCTGCCCCCTTCTGATGCAACTTCCTGTTGGAAGGGGCAGGAATTTGCATCGAAAGGGTGGACGGGAAGGGCAGGTGGTGAAGACACACATGGGCACCTTAAAATCAGCTGCGGCAGTAGAAAGCCACCTCTTTAAAAAAGAAATGTTAAAAAAAGCAGCATGGAGGGACTACAGTGCCACCCCTCTCCCAGGTGAGATGGGGGTGGGAGCGACACAGTGCAGATGCCTAGGACAGCAAAGGTCCTTGGGCCAGCCTTGGACTTGGGTAATCTATTCTGGGGATACAAAGCAACAAGGTGGAAAGAACATAGTCTGGAATTGGTAGCAGAGGAGAAGGACCCAGATAAAAGGGATTTGCCTGATGAGCAGAGTTCCTGAGGAGGGGTGTAGGGAGAGATAAGACAGGAAAGCTAATGAGGAGTTGCAGAATGAATGCATTTGTAGGTCAGTAGGAGACATCTGAACTGTATGCAGAAATGAATAGGGAGCCAATGAAGTGACTTGAAAAGAGGGTTCTCCATGAATAAGCAGGATGCGTCATCCACACCTGCTGATGTCATCCGATGGTGCCGATGGGACGGAATTGCTCTTCTAGAGTTTTTCTGTGCCAATGTACCCCGCTCCCTGGCCCACCCCTACCTTCTCAATTATGTTTCTTCCACCTTACTACAAGGACAGATCTCTCTCAGCTCTCCAACATTACCATCATGGAAAAAGAAAAGTACCAGAAAGAAAAGAAATCATCTAAACTTGACTTCAAGAAATGCCCTAAATGTGGGAGAAAAATGAAAACAATGAATCAACTTGACTGGTGTGTGCGGTGTCTTGGAGCCTCTCACTATGTAGAGAACTGCCCCCACTGTGCCAGGATGTCCCACAAGGCTCGTCGATCCCACAGCCACACACTGCAGGACTTTCTTATTTTATTTATTATAAATTTTATACTGCATTTTTCCAAAGGATCAAAAGCGGTTTACATCTAACAACAGTTTGAATATTACATAACAGGTAGTTATTCAATTACAGGGAACATTTTTTTCTCAAACTATATGCAGTATAATCATATACAGAACATTATTTATTACTTCCCATGTTTTATCCAAGTTCTCTGACCTTGTTCTCTGTAAAACCAAACAGTTTGTTCATTATGGTATGTTGTTATATTGTGAACCGCGCTGATGCTGAATAGAGCGGTATATAAGAGCCTGTAATAAATAAATAAATAAATAAATTATTAACTCAATTATCAACTTTAGCAAACTATTTACAGATGTTGGAGATTCTTGGAATTCGCGTGGCAACAGAGACAAATGGTATTTGGAGTGTACATTTTTGTATGTCATGGTCCTGTCTGGGTAATGTGATTTTCATTGACTTTTAGTACAAGTTGGTGAGTGCTGGGGTGGGGTACTATATGTGGTAATGGGGTTTGTGTTGGGTTTTTGTTTCTTGTGCCAAAGTGGAGGATAAATAGGTGAGTTTTAAGATGTTTTCTGAATATTTTGAAGTCGTTTATTTCTCTTATGGAGTCAGGTAGAGGCTGGGGGCAATGTGGGAGAATGCTTTAGTGTTGGTTGTCTTAGTTGCTTTTCTGAAATCGGGTGGTATAGAAATTTTGTTTTTGTTGCAGTCTCGTTGGGAATGGGGATTGGTTTCTTTTTGTATGAGTGTGGAGAGATGTGAGGGGGAGATGTCATGAATTAATTTAAAGGTTGTTACAAATTTTTTGTAGGTTATACAGCTTTGTATAGGGAGCCAGTGAAGGTTGTGTAGTGTTGGGGTTATGTGTTCTGTAGGATTAATGTTCATGGTTATCCTGGCTGCAGTATATTGTGCTAATTGGAGTTGTCTTAGTGTTTGTTTTGTCTGGTGTTTGCAAAGTCAAAATGAGGGGTTATGATTGCTTGAATTATGGCTTTGAAGTCGTTAAGGTGGAGTAATGGATGGAGTAGTTTAAGCATTTTGAGTTTATAGTGGATCTTTTTTGTTGTGTGTTTTATATGGGATGTCATGTTGAGGGTACGGTCGATGATGACTCCTAAATATTTTATTTCGTTTTTAACTGTTATGTATGTATCTTGTATCTTGATCGATGTTGGAGGGGTGAAGTTTTGGTTCCTTGTTACATACATTGCCTCGGTCTTTGTGAGGTTGATCATAAGGTTGTGATTTGTCAGCCATTCTGTTATTTCTGTAAAGCATTTTGACAGTTTTTGGGTTGGTGAGCTTGTTGAATTAAATGGGAGATATAACATTATATCGTCTGCATATAGGAGATAATTTATTTTGAATTTTTTGATAATGGCACAGATGGGTTGGATATAAATATTGAAGAGTATGGCTGAGAGCGTGAAACCTTGTGGTAAGCCTTGTTGTTGTGAATTTTGTTTGGACATCTGGTGTTCGATTCTTACTTGTTGTGTTCTGTTGATCAGGTTTGATGAGAACCATTGTAGAACTGTGTCTTTTATACCTATTTGTTGTAGTCTGAGGAGCATAATGTGATGGATTATGCTGTCAAAGGCTGCGGTGATGTCAAGAAAGATGAGGAGGAAGACTTTCTTGGTGTTGTCAATTCCTCGTATTAGTTGGTCAAATAAGATGGTGAGGAGTGTCTCAACTCCATGAAATGAGTGAAAACCGTATTGGTGTTCATCGAGTGGGGCGTGGGAGTCTATGTAATCCTGGAGTTGTATTTGAACTGTTTTTTCTATTAGTTTGGCCATGAAGGGGAGACTTGAAATAGGTCTATAGGATGTGGGAGAGTTTTTGTCTAGTATGTTGGTTTTTAGGATTGGGCGAATTATTGCATGTTTAAGTGGGGATGGTAAGTGACCTTGCTGGAGGGAGAGGTTTAAAATGGGGAGGATAAATGAGGAGAGTTCTGGTTTTGATGCTTTTACCCAATTGATTGGGCAAGGGTCAAGGTATGAGGTGGTTGTGTTGGTCTTGGAGATGATGCATTTAAGTGTGTAATTTATCGAAGGACCACGTGATGTGGTGAGCTCGAACGGACGTGTCCGGTGTGAGCTCCGGGCCCCCTGCCCCCTAAACCGTGGCATCCCGCCGTGAAACCCTGCTAGCCGGGGTCCCACTGCACAGAACAACTTGCGCAGGTCCTGATACCGTACCTTGCCTTCATACCGCCATGGCTTCAGCGGCCAAACTTGGGCGAAGGGAGAAAGACCGGGGCGCCGGGACCTCCAAAATGGCGGACTCCCCCCCGAAGTCGACTGGGCTTCCCACCTCGCCAATCCTGACGGCGGAGGTCTCGGCAGCGGTGACCAGTGCGCTGTCGGGGCAATTTGATGCCCTGCATACGAAAATGGATGCGATCCAGAACTCCCTAGGGGCGCTGGGGTCCCGCATGCACGAGGCCGAGACCCGCATAACGCAGACCGAGGAAGATCTGGCAACGCTTCAATGGGAACTTCGGGCGGCACACAAATTAGTCATGGACCATGCACTCAAACTGGACGATTTAGAGAACCGGTCCAGGAGGAACAATTTAAGGCTTTTGGGGGTAGCCGACTCCATACCCGATAAGGATCTCCCGGGGTTTGTGGAGGCTTTGGCAACATCCCTGCGGTCTGAGACTGGACAGCTCACCCCCATTATAGTGGAGCGCGCCCACCAGATTGGGCCTAAGCAATTGGCAAATGATCGCCGACCCCGGGTGGTCCTGGCAAGGTTTCTCAGCTTCCCGCAGAAGGAGGAGCTGCTTAAAACTGTACGGCAAAGAGGAGCGGTGGAATGGGAGAATATGCGCATCCGTGTCACCCAGGATTATTCGGCTGCACTAAGTCAACGCCGAAAAGCTTATGCCCCCCTCTGCCAAAAATTAATAGCTGCGAATATTCGATTCCAAGTGCAATATCCAGCGCGATTGGTGGTGTGGAATGCGGGGACCCGCAAGAGCTTTGAATCAGCGGGAGAGGCTACAGCTTATGTGGAGGGGCTTACATCGTCAGCGACAGACCCCAGCACTTCGCCATGTTAGCGAGAGGACACCTTTGAATCCTGGATAAGGAGTAGACTGTTCAACACATGGGCGTTTGCACGGGTGGCGCAGGGTTTGATCTGCCGCTCCCCTGGTTGCAGAAGGGAATTCAAAATGTGATATGCTGATCTGCGGGACCTCCTACTATCTGCTATGCCTCAACTTTAACCCTTTTTTTGATGCTCATGCAGTACCTCGAGGAGCGGGCCTTCTGTCTGCGGAGAGTGGGATCGTGGGCTCCAATATGATCGGCCACGCCCAGCGGGAATGGGAGTCAGTGGACTTCCTCAGGAATTTCTATTTCCCTTGGAACGATGGACCTGGTGCAGTAGGAAGGGGATTGTAACTTGTATAGCCGGTTTCAGGCAACTGTATTACTATGCAACGATACAATGTTTCTCCCCTCCTTTAAGGTAACATTTACTGCAAGAAAGTAGCTGCTATGCGTTTGGCGGGCGGGAAGCTTTGCTCAGGTCTCTCGATCCTGTTCATTGATCATCCCCCAGAAGTGGGGGGGTCTATGGGTATGGGACCGCGGGGGCAGTTGGATCACCGAGTAGTTCAGTGGGGGTCCGCAGTCCCCTGGGATCCTCCTGGCCGGGAGGCTCTCAGGGGCGGTGGAGGCCCCTCCTGTCCGCGATGCCAGCGCTGTATTTTATTTGGCCCTGGGGAATATACAGTTGGACCTGTGCTGCCCTCCGCGACCCCCCTTTATTTAGACCTTTAAACGGGTGGACCTGTGCCGGAGACCGGGGGCCTCTGGACCCAGGGTTACGAGACTGCGTGGGGGGGGGGGAGTACTCCATGCTGCGACTGCCGGGGTTGACCGCTGCAGCAATTAGTCCGCGGCCTCGGGTTGACCTGTGGGTTTCCTTTTCTTTCCTCCCTCTTGATGGCTAGTTGGTTAGCTGCTGCTTGGAGTGCTGCCCATCCACCCTCGGCCCGCAGGACTGTGTTGCTACAGGGATGGGCTCTGCAAGGTATTTTACCCCTGTTCCCCCCCCCTCTGAGATTGTTTCTGTTGTTGTTTTGTCGTTGTTTTACTAGGGTACTTGGGGAGGGTGGAAGGGGCTGGGTGAGGGTGGATTGGGATGGGCTGGGTATAGAAGTTTAGATGGGGGTGGAAAGTGGGGGGTAATCTGGTACAAAGGTGGGGAGGGGGTCCTATTCACATCCTTAAGGTCTCCTACGGGTAGGGAGAGGAGTTTATTTGGTTGGGGGAAGGGGATGGTGGGGCGTGGGCACGGGGGGATAGGGGAGGGTAGAGAGGGGGGGGTTGGTTTGGGCAAGGGAAGGGGGGAAGGGGGTGTGCGGGTACGGTTAGCAAGGAGCATTTTTCTATCCGGGGAGGGACCTCAGGTTGGGGAGGTTCGCCCCCATTATACTAACCGACTGAAGTTGTACCTGTTGAGGGTCTACTATCCAACCTGAAGATTATCTCTTGGAATGTCTGCGGGATAGGTAACCCTATTAAAAGGTCGAAAGTGTTACAAGTTCTGGTGCGATTGAACTGCGATGTCGCCTTGTTACAAGAAACTCACCAGACTGCTGACGAACATGTAAAATTGCAAAGAGCGTGGGTGGGGCAGAGTAAGGAAGCCCCGGCCAAAGGTTGAAAGGGTGGAGTGGTCACACTTATTAGTAAAAAGACACGATTTGAGTTGATTAACGAGTTTGTGGACCCCGAAGGCCGCTACCTCCTGCTGCATGGACATTTAGATGGCAAGCCGATAGTTCTGGGGAACCTTTATGGTCCCAACGTGGTGGATCGCGCATTTTATGCCCGCTTGGCGTCCCAGGTAGAGCAGCTTCCGGATGTTCCTTTGATATTAGCCGGTGACCTGAATGGGGTCCTAGACATAGCGATGGACACTGTTGGGGCAGGGGGTGACAGAGGTCGGGCCCCCACTACGGCAACACTTCGGGAGCTATGTCGGCACTTGGGCGTCGTGGATCCATGGCGTTTGTTACACCCCCTCGAGAGGGACTTTACCCACCAATCGCGGGCCCACGGGTCTAGTGCCCGCATTGATTACATCTTGGTCTCGGAAGGGATATTCTCACAAGTGGACGATGCGCAAATTGGTCCCACTGCGGTATCGGACCATGCTCCGATCTGGGTGGATTTAGCGTGGGGAGTGGTAGCGGACACGACGCGCATCTGGCGGTTCCCCGTAGGTCTTGACCGGGATTTGGAATTCCAAGCCCATCTGAAGGGTAGCTGGGAAGATTTCATGATCCATCACGAGGTACATGCTGCCGACCCGGAACTGCTCTGGGAGACTGCTAAGGTGGTGCTCCGGGGTAACATTATCGAATACACCGTGCGAAAGCGTCGACGTCTGGCGCGGCAAATTGTGCAATTGGAAAAACAGGTGGTCAAGGCACGCCGTCGGTGTGCTGGAAACCCCTCACGGGATAACCGCAAACGTTACTGGGAACTGCAAACATCGCTTAATGAACTTATACATCAGCGGACGAAAAAATCTCATTTTTATTACCGATATTGTCTATATCAGTTTGGGGACAAACCTGGCCGTCTCTTGGCTCGCTGCCTACGCGGTAGTCGTGGAAGTAGATCGGTAGCTGCCTTACGGGATGAGACAGGTCAATTGTATAAGGATAACCGGACTATTGTGGGGCGGTTCCGCTCCTTTTTCCAACAACTTTACGCGCGAAGGGAGGGATCCCTGTCCACGATGCAGGCTTACCTGCGGAAACTGACTTTACCGAAACTGACCACAGAGCAGCGGACTAATTTGGATGCCCCAATCACTGTGGAGGAGGTTAGCGGTGTTATTCAGCGAGCGCAGCGTTATAAGGCGCCCGGGCCCGATGGTTTTGGGGCTGAGTTTTATAAGCTGCTCGGTGACGTGCTACCCCCGGTTCTTGTGGGCTTGTATGGTTGTAGAGCGCAAGCTGGGCGGTTCACTTGGGGATCCAATCAGGCTTATATTACTTTAATACCCAAGCCCGGGAAAGATCCTACTCAGGCGGCTTCCTACCGCCCTATCTCGCTGCTGAATTTTGACATGAAGATATTGGCGAAAGTGTTGGCAGATAGATTGGCCTCGGTGCTTGGTGGCCTGATTCACGAGTCACAAGTGGGTTTTGTTCAGGGACGATATGCTGTCCGTAATTTGCGGAAGATTTTGGCATCGTTAGAATGGGTTCGGACGCGGGAGCTGCCTTCTTTGCTGATCAGCTTTGATGCGGAGAAAGCCTTTGATCAGGTGCACTGGGACTATTTGAAAGGTTTATTGCCATTTTACGGATTGGGAGATACGTTTTGCAGCTTTGTGACGCTGTTATATACCGATCCGACGGCGGGTATACTTTGCAATGGACTGCTCTCCGATCCCTTCCGTTTAGAACGGGGTACACGTCAGGGGTGCCCGCTTTCGCCTCTACTTTTTGTTCTTTCTTTAGACCCACTGATACGGACCATGGAGGAATCCACGAACATCCCGGGGGTGCAAATTGGGGCTACGGGATTCAAGGTGGCCGCCTTTGCGGACGACATTTTGGTACACCTTACATCTCCCCAGAGATCCTTGCCACAGTTGTTGGAAGCCTTTTCAACATACGGTAGATTTGCAGGGTTATGCATTAACACGGAGAAATCCGAGGCTCTAGATGTGGGGGGTTCGTTGCGGGCTCACTGGTCGGGCAATTTTCCCCTACGATGGGCGGGAGAGGCCTTTGTTTATTTAGGCATCGTGTTGACTAGGGTGCCTGCATCGCTGTATAAACAAAACTTTGATCGGGTGTTCCTGAAAACTCCAAGCGCAACTGCGGGCCTGGACGCCGTTGCCTCTGTCTCTGCTGGGTCGGGTGGCGGCTGTACAGATGGTTATACTCCCACGCATACTTTACTGGATTCAAACCCTCCCAGTGTGGTTGTTGCGGCGTGACGTACTACGTATAGAACGGGAAGTCCGACGGTTTTTATGGAAAGGGGCCCGAGCGCGCATACCGCTCCTTCGGCTGCGGGGGGGTTGGAAGACCGGAGGGGTGGGAGTTCCAGATTTCTGGAAATATGCACTGGCTTGCCAAGCACGCCATCTCAGCGATTGGCTGGGGGACACCGATGTGTATACCCCCCGTGAGTTAGAGCGAGCCTTCATGGCGCCGCATGCCTTGGAAGCGGCCTTGCAGCTACCCGGGGCGCAACTACCGCCTCGATTGACTAATAGTGTTTTACTGCAGGCGACGCGACGTACTTGGCAGCAGCTTAATAAATGTTGGGGCAGTAATCCCACCGTGTCGTCCTGGCTACCATTACGAGGCAACGTTCAGTTTACCCCTGGTTCCGACTCGTCTGCCTTTCGGTACTGGGAGAGAGCCGGTATTGGTCGCTTAGGGCACGTAGTTGATATGGCAGGAAAATGTAAGACATTGGCAGAGCTTGGTGCGGAGTATGGCTTGAATCGGTCGACTTCTAGTTTTGCTTACGCCCAACTGTCTCATTATGTAGGCTCTCTACCCCAATCGGAGCTCCGGGTGGAGCACTCAACGCAGATTTTGGAATTTCTGAGCTTGGGAGCGGAGAGTCCTCCAACGATTTCCGACCTGAAGAAGCACTTAGATGGCCTCACATGCCCCACGGATTTTTCAGCTCTGGAACTAGCATGGGCACGAGATCTGGGCCGGGCGGTGGACCCGGGCTCCGTGTTGAATGCTTTACGGCAGATTCGATATTTGGCGGAGGGGGCTCGGTGGCGGGAGGTGCAATACAAATCTATCCTTCGAGCACACTTTTCTCCAAGGAGGGTATTGCGTAGCCACCTTGCCGAATCTGGAGGCTGTCCGAAGTGTTCGTGCTCGTTGGCTGATCTAGGTCACATGTGGTGGAATTGCCCCGTGATACAATCTTACTGGCAGCGCATAGGAGATTATCTTGGTGGTCTACTGCGACAGCGGGTCACTTGGACAGGATTATTAGTGGTGCTGGATTGCTTGGGACCACGCCACCCTAAGGGGCAGTGGGAGCGTTTTCTGGTGCGTAAGGCTTGTCTGGTGGGGAAAGGACCTATTCTCCGTAGATGGCGAGAGGCAGCGGCCCCTACATTTTGTGAATGGCGTAACTGCTTCCACCAGCTCATGCTTTTTGAACGCCGCCGTGCACAGGGGTTCCCCCGGCGCTGGGCCCAGTTTCTGTTGGTCTGGATGCCCTATATTCAGAATTTGGGCCCTATTGCCCGCAGCGAGGTGCTTAAGGTTGGATAGGGATGCTCCTGGTTAGTCTTAGGTGGGGTTGGGGGTTGGGGGGGGTGGAGGGGGGGGGGGAATATTAGGGTTAGTATTTAACCGGTTTGTTTTGCCTTGTTTGAGGTTCATAGCCTCCGGCGATGGATCAGACACAACCACGCCTGGAGGGGTTTTGTAATGTAAATTTACTGTTGTTTTGTGAACCTGTTGGTTGTTTTATACTGTATGTTTTACTCAATAAACAGATTATACAAAAAAAAAAAAAAAGTGTGTAATTTATCATAAGGGTGAATGTTGACCAGGAGTTTTGTGTTAGTTGGGTAGTAGTTATGACTGTTTTAGCTGTGTCTTGGTGAGATAGTTTCTCCTTGTAATAGTTAGCTAGTTTCTGTGGTACTGTCAGAGGAGGTCTTGTTGGCTGTGTTCTTAGTGAGGGATTTGACTATTTTGAACAGTTCTCTTGGTCGGTTTAGTTAGTTAGATAGTAGCTTGGAGCAATAGTTTTTTTTGTTGTAGTGTTGATTGTTTCTTTGTATAGTTGTAACACTTCTTGGTATAGTGATTGATGGGTTTGGGATTTTGTCAGGCGCCATTTGCGCTCACATTTGCATAGGTTTGCTTTCATTTGCTTTAGTTCAGGATTGAACCATGATGCATTTGGGGTTTTTTGCGTGAAGGGGGGGTTGTGTATGTATTATGGCTGTATTAGCTATTGTTTCATGCCAATGAGTTACGGCTTCATTCAGATCAGTTGGGTCTTGAATGAGGTACGGGATCGTTTGGTTCAGAAATTCTTCTTTGTTGAATTTCTTGAATTTTCTGAGGTGGGAGGTATGTGTATGTTTGGTTGGGTGATGGTGTAGTATGGAATATGGAATTTGATCAGGTGGTGGTCAGACCAGGGGATGGGTAGAACTTCTAAGGTTGTTTGGTCATAGACTTTGAAGATGGGTGATGGTAGGAATGCTAGGTCTAGCGTATTACCTTTGATACAGGTTTGGGTATTAATTATTTGGTGGTGATCGGAGTCACTGATGGAGGCCAGGAAGGTGAACATGTGTTTATGTGATAGTGATGGTAGATTGAGGTCTCCTAGTAAGATCATGGGATTATTTTCTGTAGAGGAGTATATTAGTTCAGAAAGGATGTCTAGGTTGTCAGGTTTTGGGTCTGGGGGTCTGTAAGCTAAGGAGATGTGAAGGTGTTTGATTTTTATGGTGAATATGTTGATGTTCTCGGTGTTGTTGGCGGTAATTAGGGAGGATTTCAGCTTTTCTTTTATGATTATTAGGACTCCTCCTATTTTCATGGATCAGTGAGAGTGGAATATAGCGTATCTTGTAGCTTTTAATTGGTTTATTAATACAGTGTCTGTGTCGGTGAGCCAGGTTCTGTGATACAGATTAGACCGACAGTAGGGAAACAGCACCCTCCTGCTTTCTCCTCTTTCTCCCAAATGGGCTTTCACTACTCCAAGAAGGACTGCATGGCCACCGAAGAAGGCACGGCAGACTGCATGGCACCAGCAGACTGCATGGCTAATGGGACCCCAGCAGCAGGCTTGATCGCGGCATGGGGTGAAACCCTGCAGGCCTCTATCCTCAACCAGATGATCTCAGCGGCACTGGTCCCCTCAACGGGCAGAGATCAGTGGCCTGGACAGCCTTCTGAAACTACAGGGACAGGCAACGCGTTGCTTCCAGTGATTACAGTGGCCATCTGGAACACAGAAGAGCCCTGCAACGAAGCCCCACCCTCCTGTGGAGCCACTGGTCAGCGCCAACAAAGTCAGCAGTATTATCATGCTGCAGAGGAGGACACTGCACAGTGCAGGGCCCGCTCCCATGGTGCCAATGACGATGCCTCTTCCCACCCCCTGGCAAGCCCAGTGCTGCGAAAGACAGGAAATAAAGCTAAAAGCAGGCACAGGAACAACCAGCACCACTCCTGCATCTAGAGCAGCAGCAGAAGCAGCAGCAATTGCAGCAGGAAGAGGCACAGACGTGTACACAACAGATACATGTAATGGGTCACCTCCAGCAGCCCAGACACCTCAGAGAGCCCGCCCTGGAAGCACTGCCACCATGATAGTACACCGCAGCACACCACATCACCATCATCACCAGGGAAGCAAAACAGCAAAACCGTCGGCATACTCCAGCATGACAACGTACACTCCAACACCACCGCTAGTGCCTGCAGTCATGTTAGACCTCCTGATCCACTTTCTCAACCAGCATACATCCAGCAGATGCAGGACATGCAGAGCCATGCAGGCAGCACCATCCACAGCCCCCCCCCCCCAAGAATCCCTCGACATAGAGATCCACCTCGCCAGTGGACTTCTCCCCAGTATCTGCATCCAGCAGCAAGGATGAGGAGACGGCCACTCAGGACTCCAGGAGGAGTGAGGAACCCCCTCAGACTCCACCTACCATCACTCAGAACCATCTACATCACCGCTGCAACCACCATCCCCACTGGAGGCCCTTACATACCCCAGGTTCCTCCAGAAGATGTCCTCATGCCTTGCGCTGTCCCCCACTGACATGCCGGATCCCAGGAATGAGGTGATGGACTTCCTCAAGTACCTCGATGCCCCCAGGTCTCTGGTGGCACTTCCCGTCCAGAAACATCTACTGGACAGCCTGCTCAAAGTCTGGCAGCTACCGGCATCTGGACCCAGCCCCTCCAGGGGGCTTGATGCCATATACCAAGTACAGTTGACCTCGGGGATGGAGAAGACACAGCTCCCACACCACTCCATCATTGTGGACTCAGCCCTCAAGAAGGTGGAGGGCACACACTCTCACTCTAACACACCTAATATTCCTAAAACAGCTGAGGAATCATCTCTTTTCTTAGCAACTTAAGTATTATCCAGCATATTTCAAACTTTATCTGCTGCTCTATTGGCAGCCAGCACAAATAATATAATGAAGGAATTACATGGTTCCACCCACTTACTCCTGTTAACAGCTAGGCAGCAGCATTTTGTTGGGGTTTTTATATTTGCAAATTTTTAAAGTTACATTTAAGTAACCCAAAAGAAAAGGTTAATATAATAGGAAATTCACAAACCCAATAAGATGGTTAATAAATCAAAGTAAAAACAAAAGTCCACATCTCAAAGAAATAGAGCGAGTTACACTAAAGAAAAATTCATCAAAAGAACACAACATAGATATAAACAATTAAACAAATTAGTCTATTTATATCTTGATTCGACAACCCAGCCACCTGAGAAATAATTGCCACTGAAGGTTAACATTATTCAATATTTCTATCTGCAATAAAATTTTCCAGGTGCACAGGATCAAAGAAGACAAATCTCCTGCCCTGATAAGTAACAAGACACCTATAACAGTATCTTTTAAAAAAGTAGCTCCCAAGTTAAGGGCCTGCACCTGTATCAGGGGCCCCAGGCAGGAGGGAGTTCTACACGGCAGCAGTGAAGACAGAGTGGCAAACCTACTTGAAAATGTTTGCCATCCTGCCTTGTGCTTGTCTTCTCTCTACCTTGACATTTTCAGGCCCAGCATCCATCAACTCCTGCTGCCAGGCTGAAGTCTTGCAATAACAGCCACAAACTGCAGCTGTTATCACATAGAGAAGATGAGTGGGAAGTAACATGGCAAATATTTTCAAGTAAGTTTGCCAGGGAAGTGCCCATGCCCCCCATCCCTGATAGTGGGGGCCCCTTGGCAAAATTTTACTTGGGGGGCCCTTAGAATTTCCACCACTGGCAACTCCCATGATTCTGTGCATTGAAGTCAATGCCTTGAAGCTTTGCCACAATTTGTTGAGTGAAATCACACAACTAGGTAACCATCCCTTACAGTAGGCTTTCTTTTTTCATCACCACTCTTCAAACATCCATAAAATATATCTCTTAAGGAGGCTGATCCTAAATGGAACCTCAAACCTCAACTGGAAAGAAAACTATTTGGGCATCATTGGAGTATTTGAACCACATGGAGGACCAGAAAGGTCAACAGCAGCAGCTAGGGTCGCAGATTCCAAGATGTTAACAACTGGCCTGAAGGGAGTTCCCCCACCCAAACTGAGGAACAATGTCTCAGCAAATAAGGAAGACCCAACAGTAGGCTTGGAGAACATATTTGTCCATTGGACCTTCAAAAGTGGAGCAGATGAAGCTGGAGGTTTTTTTTTACAGCTTTCCTCTTGGGCATCATGCAATCAATAAGGAGAATTAATCCAAATACAGCCAAAAACTCACTAAGTCAGCAAAGTTCCTTCTCATGCCTCTTCAATGACTCCAAATGGGCTCCAAAGGGACACATTCTATCCCTTTTGACAGATACTTATGGCTGCGTCACAGTGTGGTCTCAATTTTATTTGAGAAAGAAGTGTTGTGTCAATAATATCAGTGCTGCACTGGGGAATTTCCACTCATGGAGCTCAGGTGGCCTACTGGCTCCCAGCATCCTCCTTAGAAGGTAAGTAAGACTCTTCACTTATGTCTTCCTCTTTCCCATCTGTGCCAGTGTGGTCTCAATTTTATATGAGAGACAAGGGTTGCGCTGATGATGTCAGTGCTGCATCGAGGAATCTTCACTTACAATGCTCAGAAGATCTACCGTCTCCCAGAGTCCTCCTTAGATGGTAGACCAGATTCTCTACTTATCTCTCCATCTCTCCCTCAGATAGCAGCATTTTGAACAAGCTGCAAAGCATGCAGGTAACTTGATGAGAAACCTAAACATACTCCATTGCAATAATCTAGACTAGAAAAAACAAAGCTTGCAGTACAGTTCAAAAGTCAACTGGCAGTAATACATCCCTCAGGGGCCTTAATATGCACAGTTTAAAGACTGCATTTTTAACAATCATCTTAAAGTGCTGTTTCATTGATAACTGATCATCAAAAAAGACTCCAAGGTTCCCCACAACTATTGCTGTTGGTAATTCCATATCATTTATTATAATCTGTGAGCACTGGCACTTCCATCAAAGGCGGTTTAATCCACAACAAATCTGATTTCCATAAAATCAAGGTCAACTCACCTATTGCAGTTAAAATATGGTTGAGAGGGATCCAAGATGGCCGCATAGCCTGCAGCTGCTGTGGACGTGTTTTCTTATGATGTCCAAGAGAAAGGGGAAGCCATGGAAATATCCTCCTGATCCACTGGGGATCCTCCTGATCCACTGGGGAGCCCCCTGAGATCTATTTCCCCTACAGGACCCATGGATTCCTTTGTTGAGCAGGCCGAGCATCAGCAAGCAAACTCCAGCATTTCTCCGGCTGTGTCGACGCCAGCATTGGTTGACACTGCGTCCTCTTCGGGGTGTGGGTTATCGCTGGATTTGCATGTACCTCCTGTGTTGCCTGCTGGGTTTCTCAGCTTGAGTTCTTCTGGTCAGCCAGCTCTATTTCTGAGTTGGTGGTTGCCCTGATGGGAGGAGGTGCACTTGAGCTGTCCCTGACACCAAAGCCTTTGGTTGGAACATCAATGTTAACTCCAGGAGAGAAGCCAGCCAATGAGAACCAGAGGGAAGAATTGCAGTTGGTTCCTCAGCAGCCTGCGGTGGATGGAAACTTTGTGCTGGGAGTAGAAACACAGATGGAGTGGCTAACACTTCCTTTGTTTGTGCTGGAGCGGCCAGAAAGTTTTTCCCTTGAATCAATTTGGGCTGCAATTTCCAAGTTGGGTGAGACTATGGTATCAAATTCTAATAAGATTCTGGAGCTTGTTCATCATAATACTGCTGATATTCAAAAGAATTTATGTAATACTTCAACTACGAAGGAAGCAGTCGAGGACTTGAAAGGTTCTCAACAGACGCAGGAGAATTCTCTTTCTGCCTTTAAGATATGGTGTCAGTAAAATTTAAAACTGAGACTCTGGAAAACCAGGTTCGATCTACTAATTTGCGTCTCCTTAATTTTCCTTATTAGTCATTAGTTTCGGCTAGAGACATGTTTAAGAAAGATTTGGCGGACGCCATGGGGATTCCATCGGAGTCTCAGCCACCTCTGTCCAAGATATACTACCTTCCTACTGGCAGGAAGATATTGGGTGAAGCCTCACAGCAATCCCTTACAGGATTACAGCATGTGGATATTTTGAACATATTAGAGGTTTTGGAATCCTCTGATGTGGAAACTGTTGTTCCTGTGACGTTATTTATTATTCTTGCATTGTCAGCAGACCGTGAATGGTTGCTTGGAATGTATTTCAAAAAGTGCTCTGTCCCTTTCAGGGGGCTCTTGGTACACATATTCCCGAATCTAGCCTGGGAAACACAGAAAAGGTGCAAGGATTTCCTTCTCCTGAAGCCGGGAGTGATTCATCTAGGGGGTTTATTTTTCCTGAACAATCTAAGGCTTATGTTTTCTATGATCCTAGTTAGCTGGCGGCCTTCATCAGCTCTTGCCTCACTGGTGTCTCTTAGGTTTTGAAGGTTATAACGCAATGTTTTAATATTAGCCTGCTGACTATGCAGGATGGTTGCTTACTTCTCGAATGATGTATAAATTTTCCTTTTCCTCCATTTTGGATCTTGCTCCCTTTGGGTTTTGGACTAGAGAGAATGGGACTGTATTTCTCTTTTCTTTTTATTGGAATAATGTGTGATTAATCTGTTTTGGATTTTTCTTTACTTGCCCTCTTCTATTTCTGTGCAAGTTATTTTACTTGGTATGTATGTATAAAAGTGATAAATAAAAAAAAGAAATACCTCCTCAAAATTCTCATATTGCAAGCAGATAAGTACTATTTCACTTGCAGTTTGCATAAGAGGCGAGCCAATGGTAGAGGTTCTTTATTAAAGGCACCTTTAAGCCAATGGATTTTGGCAGTGCTTAGCTTGCAGGGATACCACTTGTCCCAGCATCAGGCTAAAAGAATCAATGGAAGAGATTTTTCTAGCTAGCAGCAAATCTGGAGAGAAAGGGGAAGAGCTAGACTTGTAGTAGGGTAGATAAATGGAGGTGTTTTGCCAAGCTGACAACAAGGAGGCAGAACTCCAGCTTTCAGTGGGAGGTCAAGTGCTGACCAAGGCTCATACCATCTTGGGTGCTAATCTAGGAGAAAAGAGGAGTTGCAGTACTAGAGCTGTGTGGAATCTTCAGACCAGTAAGAGAGCTGGAAGAAGGGACATCATAGTTTCTACACAAAGATCAGGGAGTTTGACCAAGATATGAGTAGAGTTTTGAAGGAGTACCAGAGACTGAGGAAGGCACAGTCATTGAGTAAGTGAGAGAATACATGTAGTAACAGAGTATTCAAGAGAATAAAAAGAAAAGTTCCTTAGAGGAATCGCTCAGGAGAAAAGTAGAGAATCTGCATCGAAAAGTCCAGATCCTGTGGAGAGAGGGGAGTCATGAATAAGAAGTTCCAGCTCCAAGTATAGTATTTTATTTCAGTATTGTTCAATTATTTTCTTTTGTGTTGCCTCCCACATGATTATCTGTGAAGCAACAATTGAAATGGTTTTATTCTCCCAGTAAATTATGGGCTCAATTTTTAAACAGAGTTAGGGGGGTACTTACTAAGGTGTGTTAAGGGAATAACTCATGATATTTGCCAAATAACATGCACTAAATGGCAAAATCATGCATTATTTACCTTAACGCACGTTAGTTTACCATAATGTGTGTTAGTTAATGATGAGATGCAAAGCAACTCATTATTATGCAAATAGAATAACACAGCATGCATTGGACTTCATAAGCTGCATTATTCATGGAAAACTAACACTAGCTTTCAGCTGTTGTTATTTTTCCTCTCTTGGAGCACTAGGCTGCTAACATATGGCCTGATGCAGCCAGAGGCCGTCTTAAAGGGGCCCGAGCTTTTCTAATACTCGCACCCACCCCCAATCTTTCTGCCAACAAAGTCCACCATCAAAAACCACCAGAAGACCTTCCATCACCACTTGCCCCCCAAGAGACTCCATATTTCCCCAAAATAGCCTCCCACACCCCCGCAGAGACCCCCTGCCATAACCCCATGAGACCTACCAGGACTCTCCTTGGTGTCTAGCAGAGGAAAAGCACAGAAGTGACCCCAGTTGATTCTTCCAAATAAGATCAGAATAGCAGGGTTGTGCAGCAAGATCTGAGAAGGGGTGTATTGTGTGTGTGTATGTGTGTATAGATACAGGGTGGCCCAAAAAAACAGAAAATCTCGTAGCATATAAGTTATTTAAAAATTTAAAAAGACAGATGTAAACGATTGAGAAATTAAAAAAACAAAGATGGTGACCGTAAATTGTCAAAATAAAGACGTTATATAACTAAAAAAGGTAAATAAGTAAACTATTTAAGCTTTTAATTTACGAGATGTTCTCACTTTTTTTGGGCCACCCCATATATATATATATATATATATATATATATATATATCTGTGTGGGTGTATGTGGTGATCCATCTCCGACCTATCAACCTTCAGAAAAGCAATAAAGACTCATTTGTTCCAACTATACTATGACAATATTTCATAGCTATGATAAAGACTTTGCCTGCTGACAGCCCTCACTCTGACCACCCTAACTGCTGACAGATCCCATATCTGTAACTTGTAACTTAGTTCTCCCTGTACTACCCAGGTTTACACCCTTGTTCAATGTAATATTCTTATTGTGCAATGCTTGACGTTTATTGTAGTTTCTTTGATACCTGTTCAATGTTAAATGCTTATTCTGTTCTGTGTAAACTGCACTGATTTTAAATTAAATTTAAAGAGATAGTGGTGGAGGTGGTCAGCAGCGACTACGTATATTCAATGCTACTGCCTACGCGTACTGCGGTGATAAATATGTGTATTAATTTAAACACCGTGGCCAGCATTTTAATGAGCATGCTGACCACCATTGTTCAATATTACCTCCTATATTTTTAACCAGATACACTGCGGTGATAGCTATTTTTGGGACCGAAAATATGGAAGACGTGAGTGCCCACTCCTTGCCAGGGCCTTGAAGAGATATTCATCCCCTCTCCCCCTCACACACCTTTTGGGATCCCATAAGTAAAACACAAGTTTAGCCCCTGGAACTGCTCTAACCACCCCTCAGAGCAACTTATTTAGCACTGTGACAGTCCTCACAAAAAGTTTTTCTAAAGCCTAACCTAAATCTCACCTGCTGAAACCTATTACTACTTGTAATATCTATAGTAAAGATGGAGAAGAACTGATCACCATCTCTAGAGTGGAGGGTATCTAATGGTCAGAACCTGCACTGAGAAACAGGGAAGATGAGCTTCAAATCCCCCCTGCTGTTCCGGCACATCATTTAACCCTCTATTGCCTCAGGTACAAATTTAGACTAAAAGCCCTCCGGGGACAGGGAAATGCCTACTGTAACTGACCTTGAACTACTATGGGAAAGACATGAGTTAAATAGAAAATATCTTCCCCTTCTCTATAACATCCTTTAATGTATTCAATTACTGCTAGCAAGTTTCCTTTTCTCTCTCTCTTCTCTGAAAGGTTTGATTCTCTACCCTGCTAGTACAATAAGATTTTTTTAGTGTATTGTCTGGATGCCATGACAGAATAACGTTTGACTTATTTATGAACTGGGCTGTCATTTCTTAAAGTTTGCTCAGGTATAATGTCGATATAAAACTGTAAGAGACAGTTTTATGTCTGGGCTTTCTTTCCTAACACTATTATTATTCATGTTTTGCTAATCTTGTTCTATCTACAGTATATGCTTGTGTTAGTGTGGCATGCAGTGGGAAGGGTTTTTCTTTAAAGAACAAAACAAGCAGCATTTCAGGGAAAGCAAAATCAGCTTTATTCTGTCCCAGCTTGTTAAACCCCCACAAAGCTGGTTCTCCTGGCCCTTCCTCCAGCCCGAAGTTCCTACCTCAGAAATCCTTTGCACGGCTTGCCTTGGAAAGACTTCTGGCTCCATAGGCCTTCTCTCTCCTGCAGCCTGCTGGGTTCTTAACCTCTCCCTGTGAACCATGCACTCCCAGTCCTGAACTCTGGGCTGCAGACTCTCTTAAAGGGGACTGCTGATAATTTATTTTATTTATTTATTTAACAATTTTTATATACCGTCTTTCTACAAGTCAAGACGGTTTACATAGAACAATTTATAGCAGTGTGTTTCAACTGTTTACATGGAACATAACATTGGATACATATAGTAACAAGAATAACTATATACATGGAACATAGCATTGGATACATATAGTAACAAGAATAACTATGTACAGCGATCAAAGATCAACTATTTACATATGAAATTATGAGGGGACATCTATAATGTAATAGAGTTTAAGTGATGGAGGAGGAGAAGGAGGGGGTGTAACAAGTGAAATGCTAAGGTGGGAGGGAATAATGTTCCAGGAAAAGATGGGTTTTTAACTTCTTACGGAACTCAGAGTGGGATGAACAGTTCCGAAGTTCAGGAGGAAGGGTATTCCATAAGGAAGGGGCATAGAGGGAGAAGGCCCTGTTATTAGTAGATTGTTTGCAGGTTCTCTTGTCTATAGGGATGGTCAGTAAGTTTTTGGTAATAGAGCGGTGTGGTCTTGTGTTATTGGATGAAAGAAGGAGGGGGAGAGGCATGGGGCACATTCTTTGGAAATAATTTTATGTGTAAGAGTAAGAACCTTAAATTTAATTCTGTATTGGATGGGGAGCCAGTGGAGATCGTAGAGGACAGGTGTGATATGGGAACGTCTAGGGTTATTAGTTATGAGTCGAGCTATCGTGTTCTGGGCTAATTGAAGCGGTTGAATAGTGTTCTTAGGAAGGCCATGCTAGATATGATTACAGTAGTCAAAAATAGGGATAGTGAGGGCCTGGCAGAAAGTACGAAAGGAGTTTGGGCTTAAGAGGGGTTTAAGGTTTCGGAGGATATGGAGCTTAGAGTATATTATATTAGTAGTTTTCTTTATTTGGTCAGTAAAGGAAAGGTTCTGATCCAAGATGATTCCAAGATATTTCACTTGTTTTTTTATGGTTAGAGTGAGATTGCCAACAGTAATGGTGAGAGGTGGGGTGTATGCAGGATTGGAAAATATCTGGAGGACCTCAGTTTTGGATTGATTGATTAAGAGGTTGTGCTGGGAAAGCCAAGTTTGTAGGCTCGTTAGGCATTCACTAAGTTTAGAAAAGTTAGGATTAGAAAGGTTAAAAGGGGTGAAGCACATCATATCATCTGCATATAGTAGATACTGGATACCATAGTTTTGGAAGATCTTACAGACTGGTTGGAGGAAGATATTGAATAGCAGCAAGGAAAGACTCGAACCTTGGGGGACACATTGTTTTAATGTAAATGGTAATGAGGTATCGTATCCAATGCAAACTTGTTGGGTTCTGTTATCTAGGTAGGAACGGAACCAGTTTAGGGTTGTGCCTCTCAGTCCTATTTCGTGGAGTCTGTTTATGAGTTGATGGTGAGGGAGGGAGTAAAAGGCAGCAAATAAGTCAAGGAATATGAGAAGGCAACCTTGAGAGGGGTTCTGGGTATGGAGGTATAAGGAATCAAGAAGGGAGGTAAGAAGGGTTTCTACACCATGGTTCTTTCTGAAACCATGTTGGAATATGTCGAGGGGGGAGTGTTCATCAATATAATTCTGAAGTTGAGTTTGGACAAGCTTTTCAGTTATCTTAGCCAGGAATGGGATACTGGAGATGGGTCTATAAGAAGTAGGAGAGGATGGGTCCAGTTTTGCACCTTTTAAGATAGGCGGATAGTGGCACTCTTCAATAGTGGTGGTACAGAGCCAGTCTGGAGGGATGCTTTAGAGAGGGATGGGTAACATTCAATATACTCCATTACACACCCTCCCCCTCGGCTCAACCATGCCCCATTGAACACCTGCCTCCATCAGGGATCCCCACCCGAGAAAGAAAGTCCATGTTCAGGTGAGTCCGACCAGCCCTATGGTGGACCTGAAACTGATATGATTGGAGGCTCAAAAACCACCACATAATATGGCCATTGGACTCTTTATGTCAAGCCAGACACTTGAGGTGTTGATGATCCATTACCAGTGCAAACGGATGGCCGAACAGGTAGTATTTGAAGGTTTCAAGTGCCCATGACAGCCAGGGCCTCCTCAATCATCGCATAATGCTTCTCCCGAGGAAGCAGTTTCCTGCTGATGAAGATTGTGGGATGTTCCTTATCTCTGTCTTCCTGTGCCAGAACAGCTCCTAGGCCAAATGGATGATGAAATGCTCAAAGAAATCAAGGAAGCTAACAAAAGTTACAGCGCAGTAATAATAATGGGTGATTTCAATTACCCCGGTATCGACTGGGTCAGTGTCACATCAGGACATGCTAGGGAGATAAAGTTCCTAGATGAAATAAATGACTGCTTCTTGGAGCAGCTGGGTCATGAACCGACCAGAGGGGAAGCCATATTAGACCTAGTCCTTAGTGGAACACCAGATCTAGTGCAAGAGATAAGGGTGTTGGGGCCACTTGGCAATAGTGATCATAGCATGATCGCCTTTGATTTAATTAGTGGAGGAGGGTTAGTAAGGAAATCCACAGTACTACTTTTTAACTTTCGAAAGGGAGACTATGATAAAATGAGGAAAACAGTTAAGAAAAAACTAAAAGGAGCAGCTGCAAAGGTTAAAGACATACATCAAGCTTGGGTGTTGTTGAAAAATACTATCTTGGAAGCCCAGACCAGCTGTATTCCACGCTTTAAGAAAAGTGGAAGGAAGTCCAAAAAACTGCCAGCATGGTTTAAAGGTGAGGTCAGAGAGGCTGTTGTTGCCAAAAAAGCATCTTTCAGGAAATGGAAAAAAGAGCCAAATGACGAAACCTGGAAACAGCACAAGCACTGGCAAGTCAAATGCAAGGCATTGATAAGGCAGGCAAAGAGAGAATTTGAGAAGAAGCTTGCTGCGGAAGCAAAAACGCGAAATAAAGACCTTTTCAAGTACATTCGTAGCAAAAAACCTGTGAGAGAGTCAGTTGGTCCATTAGATGATAAAGGGGTTAAAGGAGCACTAAGAGGCGACAAGGCGATAGCGGAGAGACTGAATGAATTCTTTGCTTCAGTCTTTACTGAGGAAGATGTAGGGATGTTACCCATGACTGAAGTGGTATTTAAAGGTGCGGAAGAATTGAAGGAAATATCGATACATCGGGAAGATGTCTTACAACTATTAGATAAACTGAAGAGTAGCAAATCACCTGGCCCGGATGGTATACATCCAAGGGTGTTGAAAGAACTGAAATATGAGATTGCAGACCTGCTATCAGTAATCTGTGAACTATCATTAAAATCATCTCTAATACCTGAAGATTGGAGGATCGCCAATGTAACACCAATTTTTAAAAAGGGTTCCAGGGGTGATCCGGGAAACTACAGACCGGTGAGCCTGACGTCAGTTCCAGGAGAAATGGTAGAAACCATCATAAAGAATAAAATTATTCAGCATGTAGATAGTCACGACCTAATGGGAGACAGCCAACATGGCTTTAGACAAGGAAGATCTTGTCTTACTAATCTGTTATGTTTTTTTGAAGGAAGGAATAAACAGGTGGACAAAGGTGAGTCGGTTGATATTGTGTATCTGGACTTTCAGAAAGCCTTTGACAAGGTCCCTCATCAGAGACTTTTGGCAAAACTAAAGAGTCATGGGATAGGAGGCAGTGTACTATTGTGGATCAGGAACTGGTTAAAATATAGAAAGCAGAGGGTAGGGCTAAATGGCCAATTTTCCCAATGGAGAAAGGTGAATAGTGGTGTACCCCAGGGATCTGTGCTGGGTCCGCTGCTTTTTGACATATTCATAAATGACCTGGAAAGTGAAATAACGAGTGAGGTGATCAAATTTGCAGATGACACAAAACTATTTAAAGTTGTTAAAACCCAAGAGGATTGTGGAAAATTGCAAGAGGATCTTGATAAATTGGAATACTGGGCATCAAAATGGCAGATGAAATTTAATGTGGACAAGTGCAAGGTTATGCACCTAGGGAAGAACAACCCAAACTATGGTTACACGATGCAAGGTTCCACATTAGGAACCACCACCCAGTAAAAAGATTTAGGCGTCATTGTGGATACCATGTTTAAACCCTCGGCCCAGTGTGCAGCGGCGGCCAAGAGGGCAAATAGAATGCTAGGTATGATAAGGAAAGAAATGGAAAATAAAACAAAAGAGATTATAATGCCTCTATATCGTTCCATGGTGAGACCGCACCTTGAATATTGTGTGCAATTCTGGTCGCCGTATCTTAAAAAGGATATAGCGATTTTAGAAAAGGTTCAGAGAAGAGCCACAAAAATGGTAAAGGGGATGGAAGGATACTCCTATGAAGAAAGGCTAAAAAGGTTAGGGCTCTTTAACCTGGAAAAGAGACGGCTGAGGGGAGATATGATAGAAGTCTATAAATTAATGAACGGAGTGGAACGGGTAAACGTAGATCGATTGTTTACGTTATCAGAATATAGAAAGACTAGGGGACATGCAATGAAGCTACAGGGTAAACTATTTAAGACTAATAAAAGAAAATATTTTTTCACTCAACGTGTAATCAAACTCTGGAATTTGTTACCGGAGGATGTAGTAAAGGCTGTTAGTGTAGCTGGGTTTAAAAAAGGTTTGGACAAGTTCCTGGAGGAAAGGTCCATAAACCATTATTAAGAAGTGACCGAAGATATCAATGCTTGACCCAGTACAAGCATTGTGGAACTTGTGTCTCTTGGGGAAACTGCTAGGTACATATGACCTAGATTGACCACTGTTGGAAACAGAATACTGGGCTTGATGGACCTTGGTCTGATCCAGTATGGCATATCTTATAATCTTATGTTCTTATGCCTACCTCTGAGGCATCAGTTTGCAAAATAAACAGTAGAGAGAAATCAGGCCTAATCAGGATGGGTTCAGAACACATGGCCTTCTTGAGATGCTGGAAGGCCAGGTCCAGGTCTGGTGACTACTGAATCCATTCGGAAGCTCCCTTCTGGAGGAGATTGGTTAACGGCTCAACCACCCCTGCAAAATTAGCGATGGACAGGCGGTAATAGTCAATCAATCCAAGGAAGGCACAAACCTCTTTCTTCAATTTCGGGGTTGGGACCTGGGCAATGGCATCCATCTTCCATAGTTGAGGTTGTATCTGCCCATTCCTGATTAAAAATCCTAGGTATTAAACATCAATACTACTCCTCAGACTCACAGACCAAAAACTCTTCTCTCAACATACAATTCAAAAACAGATTTTTAATGTACGTATACGTGTTGCCTTGACTGGTTTGCTCTAAGAGTTCTTCTAGGTCCATAGCCACTATTTGAAATGGGGTTTCAATGATGGGCATAGGCACTAGAGGAGCAGGTCGGACTCTGGAGAAGTCATGAAGTTGGCAGGTGGGACATGACACCTGTTTATAGACCCCAGGCCAAGAAAATCAGGCCAATACATGCTCCAGTGTTTTCCCCACCCCCAGGTATCCACCTAATAAACGGCTAAGGGACAACGATAGTTCCCTGGCCCTCTCATCAACAGGTGCTATCAGTTGTTCTATCTCTTCTCCCACTAGGGCACCCTTGACCACTCTGTATAACAAATCTCCCTTTAGCACAAAATAAGGAAAGGTTCTTACAGGGGACTCTCTGTTGCCTACTGGAAACCCATCCATGTCCAAAACCCACTTTTGGGCAAGTTTAAGGGACTCATCCTCTTGCTGGACCCTCCTCAAGCTCCCTGGGTCTTCCCCCAGCCCCTATTCTGGGAAGGAGACAATTGTATTTGGATCACTACTACTGAGTCCTGAGCTATCCCCAGGGGTTTCTTTCCTAGGCTCTCCCCCATAGCTGCCCCCAGATTCTGTTGATAGTATAGATTTTCCCTGCAATGCAGACTCCAGGTCTTAGAAGGCTTGGGATTCCTGACATAAATCTGGGTCTCCCAAGGAGAAAACCTCTGTGAAATCTTCCTGGTCCGACTTAGCAGAGCCATCAGTTAGTTGGGTCCATATAGCTCCAAAGGTAGGGCAGTCTCGACTGATCATCACTGGATATGGGAGCCAGGACAACATCACAACCTTGAATGTGTCTTACCCTGCCGAAGTCTTGAGTGAAACCTGTGCCATTGGATACTATGTCTGGTCTCCATGTACACAGGCTAGTGTTACCATCTTTGTATAGTCGATTTGAAATCGAGTTACTGTTTCCTGGCAAATGAGAGTTCACACACTTCCAGAGTCTATCAAGGCCTGGAGTCAGGTTTCTTTGAGCTCCACTGGAATCGCAAAGTTCTGTGCCCTGGGTGGGGAGTATCCACAAAAGTGCGGTATGAGGGGTGGTTAGGCTGACATCCATGGGTTCCTCCATACCCAGGGAACATTGCCAAGCAGTGTCACCGGGCTCCACAGCAATAAAACAGGTGAAGGGGTCATGGCTGGACCATGCCCTCATCAAGGGTGTCGGAACATAGGAGTCAACATCCATTCCAGTTTCCCCTTCCATCCATCTGGGCTAACGGTGACTTCTTCCTCTTCTTACTGTCTGCTTCAATCACCAGCTGGGTTTCATGATATCCTTCTGCTATTTCTAGTACACTCTCCATTGTAAGCTTGGGGTGCTGACGTTCCCACTGTTTCATCAGGGCAGTCAAGCCTTCCAAAAACAGCTCAACTAGCACAATCTTAGCTATCTCGGGCCTGGTCTTTCTCTCTGGTTGCAACCACTTCCATGCGAGCTTCTTCAATATACAGAGGAACCCCAAGTGCTCCCTTCTATCTGGAGTCCCTCCCCCCCCACACTTTCTGATTCACTGACAGTAGGCTTCTGGTGTACAGCCAGCCTGTTCCAATATAGCGGCCTTGACAGCTGCATATGTAGCTTGCCCTTCAGGGTTAGCACCTTGGAATGCAGCCTGACTGCTGCCCAAGTAAGTAGTCCATGTTGCCTCTGGCCACCCGATCATGTGAGCATTTCATTCAAAGTTCTCCAAAAAGTAATTAGGTTCATCTTCAGCCATCATTTTCACTAGCACATGCACTGGAGGGTGGAGTAGTGCTTTCTGTAGGACCCAAGTCAACTAAGCCAGGGAACTCCTCTGTAGTTCCCCTTGAGCCTGAATAAGATTTTATAGCTGCTGCTGACATTGTTGTTCTTGCTGCTGATATTGTTCTTATTGCTGCTGCTGCTGCTGCTATTGTTATTGTTTGTTTGTTTTTTGTTGAAACTGCTGCTGACAATGTTGCTGTTGCTGCTGATACTGTTGCTGTGGCTGCTGTCCTTCTGCAAGAATCTGAAGGAATTGCTCCATCCTGGTCTGTCGCTGTTCTCTTGCAACACCACCACAGCTTCCTCTTCTACAGCTGAGTTAACCCTGCAGTATTCCAGTTCTAACAAATGTTTAGCGGCCTCTAATGGCCAAAACAAAGACTGCCTGTCCAGCACTGACTAGACCTTCTTTGACCTCCCTAACTAGGGTGAGGCTAACCCTCTTAGCCCATAAATACAAGCAAAAAATAATCCTGACCTGCTATAGAGACCCAGCCCTGGAGGGATGTGGATTGCCGTCAGTCACATGGTTAGAAAAAAATCCCACCACTGCCACCGTATATGGTAGTGTGATGTGTGGTGGGAAGAGATTTTCTTAAAAACATAGAACAGCTTGCAGTTCATGGAAAACAAAATCAGCTTTATTCTGTCCTAGCTTGTTAAATCCCCACAAAGATGGTTCTCTCAGCCAGCACCGTACCTAGCCCTGTGCAAGCAGTGCAGCCGCACAGGGTGCAAAGGCTTAAGGGAGCATTTCGGGCTGCTGAACACCGGCAGCAGCAAAACAAACCTGACTTCCAATGAAACCCCCCCCCCCCCCACAAGGGTCCTTCAACGTCACGTTTGTATGCAGTTCTAGTCCCTCCCTCCTTTCTCTGATGTAGATCGCGTCAGAGGAGGGAGGGACCAGGCCAGCCATTCAAAAGCAGGTCTTTGCAACTCCGCGTTTGAATGGCTGGCCTGGTCCCTCCCTGCTCTGCTGTCTAGTTACTAACCCACAGTGAAAGTCAGGCGCAGTAAAGGCTAGCCTAACGTTTGCCACAGACATTAACCATGCAATGACTGAATATTGCTGCTGCTGCCTGGTTAGCTTCCCCGAAATCCGGCCAACCTGGATATTAATGCCAAGGCCTGGATATGTACCTGGTATTGAATGTCCAGGTTTGCAGTTCAGCAGTGGAAGCTAGCCACATTAGATCGGCTAGCTGCTGCCATCCCCCCCCCCCCCCCTCACCCAGGGCATAAAGACTTTGAGGGTCCCTTTGTGATACTGATGAAGTAGAGGTGTTAGAGATGTCACATATAAATCTCAAAGGAATCAGTTTAAGGCATGCAACTAAGATCTGAAACTGTTGGTGGTCCCTGATTAATCCCCTTCTTCCTTACCTCTAGATATGGTTGCTGTGGACCCCTATTCAGCGACCATATCTAGCGGTAAGGAAGAAGGGGATTAATCAGGGGCTACCTACAGTTTCAGGCCCTAGTTGCATGCCCTAAACTGATTCCTTTGGGAATTCTATGTGACATCTTTAACGTTTGGACTCTGGGATAAGAATTACCCAAATACAGCCACAAACAGGAAGAAAGCAAACTGCATGGCCAGAATAAAGGTAAATGTTCTTAGGTCAAATAATATTTCCTTCTACTTATTTCAACTTTCTCTTATTATGATATTTATGATTTTAGTACTGCATGCCAATCTCTCTCATGAATATTCATTATGGATATCTTGAAAACCAGACTGGCTGGGCCATGCTCCAGGACCGGCTTGAGAAACACCAGACTAGGAAGTTTGCAGTGGTCCCACAGTATAAAAAGCACATTCCATGAAAGAGCAATTATTTCTTAATAAAAAGATTTCACAGAGCAGAATCCGATCCCTAAACCAAATGCTGTCCAACGTGCTTACATTCATCAGCATATAAATTTTGCCCAACAACACATTTAAAATTCATTGCACTGCAATATTTTGTTTTAATCATCAGCATGTTTTAAAAAATGCAGAGGCTTTCATCCAAGCCAAGTGACAGCCCAGCAGTTTCCGAGCCTAACATTTCTAAGAAACACACAGTCAGCGCTGAAATGTAACCAACAAAATCTTCATCAGTGTCACATTGTGTGGCAGCTTCTGAAAGAAACAAACAGTGTTTCATAGACACAGGATACGCATAAATAAAATATTCAGCTCCAATAGGAATGCAAAAGTTGGCAACAAAGAAGAAGGCAAAGTAGTTGGAAAATATGGATTTGGCAACAGAAATGAAGCTGGAGAAAGACTGATAGAATTCTGCAAGACCAACGATCTATTCATCTCAAACACCTTCTTCCATCAACACAAGCGGCGACTGTACACATGGACTTCACCCAATGGATTGTATAAAAATCAAATTGACTACATCTGTGGAAGTCAACAATGGAAAAGTTCTATAACATCAACAAAGACAAAACCTGGAGCTGACTGTGGTACAGATTTCACAGGTACACTAAAAAATTTTTTTTTTAAACTGCCTCTAATGTTTCGATTGATTTTTACGTTTTTTGGTGCGCTGAATCCAAATCTGGTAACCAATTTGCTCCATCACGTACAGATTTTTTGCTACATTGGGTTAGCAGTTTGAGGTGAACGTTTCAGATTGAGTGCGATCGAGATAAAAGTTTCTTGGATGAATTCTTTATACTAATTGTTTAGTAGTTATTCAAATAAGAATAAAGAAAATTGTAACAAGGCAGCACATAAGAATAGAGTAATGTCAACAAAACACACTGTGATGGTAGCAAAATTGTCTGCACTTAAAACAGCCACATACATGTGCACAAACATTGAGCATATAAGAGCGAGGTTAGACACAAAGCAAAGCAAAGCAATGTGCAAAAAATGTTGTACAGGTATGTTTGTAAGAATAGAAAACGCAAACCGCACCATTGCAATACATGAAGACAAACACCCGATGGTGTGAAAATAAAATTCTAATAAATGAGATCCGACACTGTGGTAATAACTAGCAAATTTTTATTTCAAAGTTTAGTAAAAACACGATATTTGTCAACACAGTTTAGATTTTAAAGTCATTCTTGGGTCAATCAATCTCCTGGTGGGCCCGTTTCTTCTTCCCCCGAATGCTTCTCTTGGTGCGCTGCTTGGCGTATTTTTCATCTGGGGTTTCCGCAGCAGCAACCAGCAGAAATCAGCCATCATAGTGGTGTTCCATCTTCCTTGGTACCTTCTCTCTGCGTCCTTGATGTCCTGGTGAAACCTTTCACCTTGTTCTTCACTGTACGCCCCCAAGTTTTTGGGAAAGTAGTTCACATGGGAGTGCAAGAAATGGACTTTCAGGCTCATGTTACAGCCTTGTTCTTTGAAGGCATTGAGCATCCTGGCAACAATATCCTTATAGTTCTCATCCCGCCTGTTCCCCAAGAATTTGAGAACAACATCCTTGAAGGAATCCCAGGCTTCTTTTTCCTTCTCAGACATCGTTTCAGCGAATGCTCCATCTGAAATGAGTTTCCTTATATCAGGGCCAACAAACACTCCTTCCTTTAGCTTTGCTTCAGAAAGTCGGGGGAACTTTGAGCAAAGGTACCGAAAGCACTCACCATCTTTTGGAAGGGACTTGATGAATTGCTTAATGAGACCCAACTTAATGTGGAGAGGTGGTAATAGAATTTTTTCACGAGGTACCAAGCTCTCATGAAGAACATTTTTCTCACCGGGTCTCAAATACTCCCGAATTGGCCAGTCTTTTTTCCCCCAGTGTAGGTCGTGGGCCCGGCTATCCCACAAGCAAAGGAAGCAGGGATATTTGGTGAAACCGGATTGCTGCCCTAATAGCATGGATAGAATTTTAAAGTCTCCACAAATCATCCACTTATGCTCATCATAACGAATCTTCTGAAGAATCAGGGCCAAATTCTCGTATTTTTCTTGGAGAATAACAGAGTGAGCAATAGGAACTGAAGCAAATGTGTTGCCATTATGAAGAAGAACACCTTTTATGCTGTCTTTTGACGAATCAATGAACAGCCGCCATTCAGCAGGATCATACTTGAGTTTAAACTTTTCCATCACTCCGTATATATCGTTGCAAAATACCAAATCTTCCTCTTTGCTGAAATACTTCAAAAATTGTGTCTCGCGGTTGCGGTACCAATAAAAAGTTGTTCCTGGTGACAATAGATTTTTTTGTTTAAGCCGAGAACCTAGCAGTTGGGCAGCATCTTTTGGGAGTCCTAAATCCCGGACTAAATCATTCAATTCAGCTTGAGAGAAAAGTTCAGGTTTCGGATCTGGTTCAGTTTCAAACTCGGAAGTACTGGACTCATCGGGAAAAGCCATCTGATGAGTCTCATCATGATCAGAACCGTCCACACAAATATGATCCAAAGATTTTGGTGGTTCAGGCACAGGTACTTCGTTGCTATGAGGCATAGGCCTAATTGCTGAGGGAAGGTTGGGGTAACTTATTACGTTCTTATTTTTTAAGTTGTATCCCTTCACAATGCAAGAGCAAAAATAGCAGTCACTGCTGTGGTCTCTTTGTTCACGCCACATCATAGGTATTCCGAAACGAAATGCTTGTTTTTTACCTTTCATCCATAAGCGTAGATCTTCCTCACATGTCTTGCACACTTTGTGAGGAGACCACGGTTTGTCTTGATCGCCTAATTTCAAACCGAAATAGGCGAAATATACTTTTTTAATAAATGCAGAAATGTTCCTCTGCCGCTTTTTCACGGTATATTCCCCACAAATAAAACAAAAACTGTCCGGAGAGTTGACGCAACCTCTGGCTCTGTGAGCCATCACAAATACACAGCACTGCAAACTACAACTGTAGTGAACCACTTCGGAATAAAGCTGGATTACGACTGAGCAAACAAAAGGTAATAATGAACTTGCAAGAAACTGAAATTTGACAGGAACGTTCATGTCGCAACCACCGTGTTTGAGCGAGCGAACGAGGCGAGGCGAACAGGAAAGAACATGCGCCAGCGCGAGTACTGGATTTAGCCCCCCGCCTCCCAATTGTCCTGTTAATGTATAAAATGAATACAAAACACTCTAAAATATCATGAGGGAGTGTTTCTAGTTAGTTAACCATTACAACCTCTATTTTGGGCCAAGAAAATAAACTGCAGTCGGCTAAAAAGAAATTATGTGAACATTCCTTATATGGGTAAGAAATCTAATTTTGCAAGAAAACGTGACGTGATGGAACATTTTGGCTATTTTTCCTGGATTCAGCACCCCAAAATCTATAGGAATCAGTTGCAAAACTGGAGGCAGTTTTTTGGTAGTGTACCTGTGTTATCAACAACTAGTATGCAAACTCAAGCTAAAGTTGAAAAAGAGCAAACCACTCATGAATGCAGCAAAATATGACCTTGAAAATATACCACTGGAATTTAAAGACTGCCTGCAAAATTGATTTGCTGCTTTAGATACAAATGACAGAGCTCCAGAAGAGTTATGGAATGACATCAAGATGGTTGTGTTAGAAGAAAGCGAGAAGTCTCTAGAAAAGGTGAAAAAGCAAAAATGGCCAAAATGGAGAAGAAACTCTGAAAATTGCCCAGAAACGCAGAGAAGCTAAAGCCAGAGGAGAAAGAAAGACAATAAGAGAACTCAACAGAGATTTCCAATGTGCAGCAAGACAGGACAAGGAAAAGTACTACAACGACGCATGCAAGGAAATAGAAGCAGAAACTATTAGAGGAAGAACAAGATTGGCTTTCCTAAAGCTACAAGAGTTAAAGAAAAAGTTCCAGCCTCGAATTGGAATGTTACAAGATGCTCAAGGTTCTATGTTGAATGATGCTGAGAAGATCAAGAAAAGGTGGAAGGAATATACAGAGTTTTTATATGATAAAGATCAAGTGGACCAACAGTCGTTTCAACCTGTACCTTATGATCGGGAACCATTGGTGATGAAAGAAGAAGTTAAAGCAGTATTGAAGGCCTTATCAAAGAACAAAGCACCAGGCATTGATAGCATTCCCATAGAAGTATTACAGCAATCTGATGCAGCTGTTACCGTACTTACAAGACTCTGCCAAGAAATATGGAAGACAACATCATGGCCAACTGACTGGAAAAGATCTGTGTTTATACCAATACTAAAGAAAGGTGATCCAACTGACTGTGGAAATTATCGCACAATCGCTCTGATCCCACATACCAGCAAGATTCTACTGAAGATTATTCAAAAGAGACTACAACCATACCTGGAACAAGAACTACCTGAAGTGCAAGCAGGATTCAGGAAAGGGCGAGGAACGAGAGACATCATTGCGGATGTGAGATGAATCCTTGAAAAGACTAAAGAATACCAAAAGGATATCTATTTGTGCTTTATCGACTATAGCAAGGCTTTTGACTGTGTAAACCATGAGAAACTCTGGGACACATTAAGAAGCATGAGTATACCAGAACACCTGATCGTACTCTTGCACAATCTGTACATTGATCAAGAAGCAACAGTTTGAACGGAACAAGGAGAAACAGAATGGTTTAAAATAAGCAAAGGTGTAAGACAAGGCTGCATACTTTCCCCCTACCTGTTTAATTTATATGCAGAACAAATCATCAGAGAAGCAGGATTGTATGAAGACAACAGTGGTGTGAAGATTGGTGGAAGACTCATCAACAACTTTCGCTATGCTGATGATACTACATTACTGGCTGAAAGTGAAGACAATTTGAAACATTTGCTTCTCACAATCAAAGAACATAGTCTCAAAATGGGCCTGCACCTTAATGTAAAGAAGACAAAGATCATGACAACTGGCATAATCAACAGGTTCATCGTTGAAGGAGAAGAAATTGAAATCGTGAACAACTTTAACCTACTTGGATCAACTATCAATAAAGAAGCAACAAGCAGTCAAGAAATCAGATGACGCATTGCTCTTGGCAGAATGGCTATGAAAGACCTAGATAAGATTCTCAAGAGCAGAGATGTCTCTCTCCATACAAAGATTCGACTTGTTCAAGCTATGGTATTTTCAATAACATCATGTGGATGTGAAAGCTGGACAGTGAAAAAGATAGACAGGAAGAAAATTGATGCCCTTGAATTATGGTGCTGGTGGCAAATACTGTGTATACCATGGACTGCCCGAAGAACAAACCAGTTGGTACTAGAGGAGATCAAACCTAAACTTTCTTTAGAAGCTCAGATGACAAGACTTCGACTTTCATACTTTGGACACATCATGCGAAGAGAGAGATCATTAGAGAAAGACATCATGCTTGGCAAGATAGAAGGTCAATGCAAAAGAGGAAGGCCAGCAATGAGATGGATCCATACAATAACAGCAGCTATGGGTACCAGTCTGTCAACAATGAGCCACCTGACTCAAGACCGAACACAATTTAGGATAGTTATCCAGAGGGTCGCCATGAGTCAACTCCGACTCGACGGCCCTTAACAACAACATATAACAAAAAGAACTGTGATGGGAGTGGTCTTCAGATTCCTTATCCTTTTGGTGTCAATTCGGCCTAGGTGGACTGCAGAGGTGGTGTCCCAGGCCCAGAGCACCAGAGTTGTACTGGTCCCTGCTGGATAACAAATATTGCTGAGAGTGCCCCCTTTCCCCTATTCTTTGGACCAGAGAAAATCCAGAATCTCCCAGGTAAGCTGTCTGGGCAAGGGAAGGTCAAAAATGGCAGCATAAGGGGAAGAATAGAAAACAAAGCATGATTCTGAATGTCCAGCTTTTCTCAAGCATAAGAAGGGAACAGTTTCTTACATTCTATATTATCAGGTACTTGGAGATGAGAGTAGCTGCCAGTTAATGTCTATGCTCGCAGGGGTCTCCAACTCCAGTCCTGGAGAGCACCAAACCATTCAGGTTTTCAGGCGGTCCCTAATGAATATGCATGAGATAAATCTGAATACAATGGGGCAGTGCATGTAAATATATCTCATGCATATTCATTAGGGACAGCCTGAAAACCTGAATGATTTGGTGCCCTCCAGGAGTGGAGTTGGAGATCCCTGGTCTAGAGTTAGCATTAGAGTCTGCATAGTGCTTCAAGCATACAGCTAGAGCTGGTAATGCGTGCTACTGCGTTAGAGCACGAGTGCCACGTTAATGTGCATTTTAGTAACTAGGTCCATGCTAATACCTGTTAAAGCAGTAGCACGTTAGTCTATCAGGGTGATAGTTACTAATGTGCGCTAGTGGCTTTGCATACATTGACATGGTTAGGATACATTATTTTACCACAAGTCTAATTTTATGCAATGGGACCTAATTACTAATAACATGCATTAACAGTGTTAACACTCGCAGTAGCAAATGTTAGTAACATAAACAAATTATGCATTCACCAGGCTGATGCCCCCCCTTCCACTCAAAACAAAACAAAATAAAAACTTGTGGGTGTGTAGATCCCTAGGCCTCAGTGCTCCAAAGTTCCTGAGATATTGAAATGACCCAAACCATAAAAATATTTGATCCATGCAGTAGTCATTTTCTAAACAAAAATACCAGGGAGGAGCCAGAGGTGGCTTCCAGCTGCAATGGGGAAAAGGAAGCAAGTTTGGCAAGACAAGGTTCCAAAGCAACAACCTGGCATGATCAGAAAGAAAATCACTACTGCACCTAAGGTATTTTAGACCATCTATTCTAATCTATATAGTTTCACATCTGTGAGTTTTTTACAGAATAAAGTCCATCATGTCGTGGGCCTCAGTGGAAAGAACAGATTCTATACCAGCTTTACTATAGTCAAGGCATTAAACTTTGGGGCATGTTTACTAAAGCATCCCTAGCATGGCCATGCCCCCTGCTTATACCAGGGCTGCTATGCCCTCTCCATGGTAAATTCACATGCTAATGTGCATTTGCCCTGCATCCCTCACAGCATTTCAGTAAACATGCACATTTGAGTACTGTCCTTGGATATAATCATTTCAAACTATCATCATCATTTTTTGTTATTCCATTTGTTATTCCTTACAATCGGTCATGAGGAAACCCCAAAAAACTAGAAACAAAGATATATCTGAAAAAAATAAACTGGAAAATGATAAAACGATGGCTCAGACTCATTTTCTTATGAGTTCATGGTAGGCCACAATCATTGAATCACTTAATTCTCTGCTCTTGCACTAGCTGACCACAAGTTTCCTGTGCAGTTAAACTGCTGCACCAGACTACTTGGCCGCTATAATGGATGGACAAAACCAGATACCACAAATACTTTGAAGAGTTACAAAGTAGCCAAATGCCCATATGGTTAACGAAAGAGAAACAAGCAATATCCAAATCACAAAGGAAATAAATCCTTTCTATTATTTCTTCAAATTTACCTGGTCCACACTTCACACAACAAGGCGTTACAGGATCAAGCAAGCCCAGGAAGCCCTCCTATATGATCTGAGAATGCCACTTGTCAACCTCCAATACATGACAAGAGGGAAGGAAGTACAGTGACAGAACGTCACCCATCAGAGGGGTTTTGTCTTTATAAGGACATTTTGCTGGCAATAAGTCACTCTACTTAAAGCACCACCCTCCCCCTGCACCTGATTGCTCACAGAGCAGGTCATACATATAGCTCTTACCACTTCCTCTACAGCCTACTGAAATGTTCTCTTTGCAAATACAAAATTACTTCTGTTCTGCTTTTCACACACACAGTGAGCCAACTCCAGCGATGACTCCCTGCTCCTTCCCTTCTCTCCATACTGTGCAGTTTATCTTGGTGGGTTTTTTTTAATCTTCTGAATGCTAAGTTACATCTGAAAAAAAGTAGAGCAGTAGTAATCTACTGAATGGCTTTGTTGAGGAGACATGTTTCAAGTGATAACTTTTCCAACTGGGCTAGACAAACACTTTTGTCTGTGATTTCAAGCATCATATGCTGCCTTTGTCATGACTCTGCAAGATTTATTTATTTATTTACATTCTCTTATATACTGTGCTATTCTGCATCAGTGCGGTTTACATTGAACAAACTGAAATTACATTGAACAGGGCATTATAACTTGGAGATAACTATTTTACAGGGAACATGGGCTATGGAGGGTTAAGTGGCTTGCCCAAGACCGCAAGGAGCACCTGTGGGACTAGAAACCCCAGTCCTTCCGGCCCAAGGTTGCTGTCCTCTAGTGGGATTTGAACCCCCGACCTTCCGGCCTGAAGTACCTTGCCCCAACCACTAGGCCACTCCTCCACTAAGGATGAACTAAGGATGGGAATACCTAAATACTCAGCACAGTGTGGTTGCCATATTACTCCAGTTGAGTGCACAGAAATAAAGTTGAAATAAATAAAAACAAAAACAAGATCATTGCTTGATACTTTCTCATTACCCTTCAACTTGCCCTTCGTCCCCCCATCTCCCTTCGGTCAATCACTGAAATGCTTTTATGATTCACATATATTTCGTAGTATTGCCATCATTCGCTCCCCAAAACTAGTTGAGAAATGTTCTAAATACACAAATAAATTGTTGATTAGATTACAGCAGCAACATTTGCTTTTAAAGTTGGAGAAGGAGTTATTGAAAATATGGGGAGGGGAAGATGGGCATGGTTTGGAGAAACACCCCGTTCAGTTCATGTCCAATTGTCCATTCCTTCCGTCCATGTGTTGAGTTTGCAGAAGCATAATCACTCCAGCTGATGGTGACCAACAAGTAAGACCTACTCTTCACCCCCCCTTGCAGAAACACACTTGCCATTTTAATCTGCCTGATATTCAAAAAGACGTATCCAATAAGCAGGACCTGCTAACCAGCTAAGCTCCATCGATGGGGATAGTCAGAGGCACCATTCGGATAGTGATGCTGAATATTTCCTTTGATTACCTTTGGGGAGGAGCTGGCACTTACCCGGATGGCGGTGATTTTCAGCACCGCTGTGCAAATAAGTATCCGCATAACAGGACAGCAAAAAGGCCACTGCACTGGCAGCTGCCGTCTTTCCAATTTAACTAAAGGTGATTTATGACATTTCAGGTTTGTTAAGTCTCTGCCCCAAAGAATATCCAGGTTTTGTGATCCCATTGCTATCCAGGTTTTATGATCCCATTGCTATCCAGGTTTTATGATCCCAGTTACTGATTTTACCCTGTTATCCAAGTTTTATGTCCCTGTTTATTGTAACTCAGACGCTTGTTGTTGGTGCTGAATTTTTTGTTCGATGTAAACTGCGCTGATATCGAATAGTGCGGTATATAAGAAATGTAAATAAATAAAAAAATAAAAAAATATACAATATAAGCAGGGCCGGTGCAAGGATATAAGGCACTGTAGGTGACCCTCATTCCTAGCGCCCTCCCCCCTGCTCCAGCCCTTGTCCCATTGCACTGCTGCCATCTCTCTACAGGATGTGCCGTGATGGAAACACTCAGTGACATTGGATGTAGGCTCTAGTTACCCTGATTTGCAGTCATGCTTTCTCCATTCATTCTGTTCACATACACTGGACACCATCCTTTCACTGTCTATTTAAAACTTTAAGCAGCATTCAGTTTTGCCCTTCATCTAAAAAACAATTTGCAATGAAAAGAAAGTAGCAAGACAAACTCTCAAAAGAAAAATAAGTAAAAAGAAAATCAATGTTCATTATAACAATTATAAAATATATAAAAAGCGAGTATTCGTACAAAACCTCAAAGGAACTTCAGTTCAACAGAGTTAAGATTTTTTGCATTTCTCCAAATACTGAAAGATAAACAAGCCATTAAATTAAGACGCAATAAAAAATTACTAGTGCCACATAATTCCTTCGTATAATTGATGGATGTCCGCTTCAATTGTAATATACAGAAAAATCATGTAAAAGTCCAGTCTGAGACATCGCCTTACTTTCAAAATAAACTTGCAGCATAGTCCAAGTTCAAATGCACTAATCTAGAATATATAAACCAGCATGCATCACTCACAATCAGTGCTGCATGATGATTTCAAATATATGACAAAAAAATTAATTTAAACATGGCCTATGATGGCCCTTGATTTCATCTTGTGCAATGATGATGTCATGGGGGGGGGGTGTAGTCACCAACAGCCACTTGGCCATCCTGCCTGGGAAATGTCATCCATTGAGGAAGACAGAGAGCAGGAAGGACAACAGTTTATTATACTGCCAGAATCTTCTCTTGCATCTTCCCTTCCCTTCTATGGTTACAGTGCTGCAGACATTAGAAACGGGCAGATACAGCTTTAGGTGGTCACAATTTTTTTTCTTGGGACAGTTTTTCCAAAGGGGTTAGTTTTGCACATACCATGACAGTCATGAATCTCATTTCTAAGCCGAGGTATGTGATCTCAGTCTCTCAAATTTACTGCTAATGCTCAGTATAGTACTTGCATCATGCCAAAGAGAACTTCCTTCTGGAGTTCATAAGATGTAACATATATGGGTAGTTTGTCAAGATGTGCTTGGAAATTCTTCTTTATCAAGCCTGTGGCTCCCGGTACAATGGGAAATATTTCCATATCTTTCTGCCACATGGTCTCTGACTGCATTTCTTTGTACTTCAGGATTTTCTGCCTCTCCACGTGATTCACAGAATAATCACTTGGCACTGACACCTATATTATCAATGCCGTTCTGGTGTTTTTCTCCTTTACCACTATGTCAGGCAGTGGCGGACCTATATTTTTGGGGCCCTGAAGTTTGAACTGTTATGGGGGACTCCTTCACAACCAGCAACAAGGTCTGGGTAACCACTATTAACTTCTTCACTGGAGTTGTTCCATGACAGACCACCACAATTTTTAAAAAAATTTAACCAATACATCTCAGAACATTTTTTTGTTTACGGCTAGTCTACATGATACTTTAATAACCTTTTAATTTTTATTTTAACTATTATTTTGTATTTAATTACACTATATTATTAATATTATTTTTTAAAAACCCCTTCTCTTACAGTAGACCCAAAGCTTTTAAACTACAGTCGCTTCTGGGGCCCCTCCGGGATTAGGGGCCCTGAAGCTTAAGCTTCATTAGTTTCACAGTAGATCTGCTCCTGATGTTGGGTTTCCTCGCATCCATTTTTTTATTCTTTGGAATGGGAATGTCCCAGGTGATCATAACTTCTTCATTCTTTCTAATTCTCTTAGGGTCATGATCCCAGTGCTTTTCAGGCACAGTGATGTTGTAGTGTTTACAGAGTTTACAATGGATAAGGCATGCTACTTTGTTGTGCCTTTCGGTATAAAAATTTTCCTCCATCAGAACATAGCCAGCTAAGAGGTGAGTCATTGTTTCCAGGTCTTTCTTACAGAATCAACATATGTCTGTTTTGCCAGGTTTTTCAATGCTTGCTGTAAACCATCTCGTCCATAATCCTCTGTCCTGGGCTGCGACTATCAATCTCCCCCATTGTATTTGTGCATTTTACCACTTTTTTTCCCTCCTTTACTGATTTAATTCTTTGAAGAGTGTTTTCTCTTGTTTTGCAAATTCTGTTGCTTCCCTTCCTGTGTGTGCTTGTTTATTCTCACTCCTTCCTTCTAGTCATCAGAACGCTTGTACAAGTTGATGATGGAAACAGATTCTTGACATTTACTTTCATATTTCAGTACTTTTTACTTATTTGGATCTGATGATGCTGTTGGGTAGACCTGGAGGCCTATGATAGTAGATCTTTGTGTGTAATCAATCTCTATGAGGACTAGCCCTCTTTCAGCTCTAGCAATGTACAGTCTTGGCATACAGTGATTCTTGTAAATTATCTCATGGGCATGAAGGAGTTTTCTTGTTTGCAATCCAATTTTTCAAGATCTTTAAGAGGCTAGTCTTCAATCCCAAAGCTGTATGAGAATACAGGAATTTCCAGCTGATTGCTGGCTTGTATCTTATTCTGTGATATTAAGGCACTTTTCAATAATGATTTTAATCTTCTATAGTATTCTTTACTGATCTTTTCTCTCTTGAGTGTCATTCTGTATGCATGCACTTATGTTCCATCGCATGTACTTTCAGTGTGGGTGTGCATAGGGCCAGAGCTTGAGCAAAGCATAGACAGGGCCTCAATTTTAGCAACATAGATTATAAAATATTATAACTTATGCATGTTTCTGGTAAATCTAGATGAGGGCACCTATACCTGCTCTAGAGCAGGTGTAACTGCTGTAACTAGATTAAGGAGAGCAAGTGTTAGGGCCACGTTAATCTGTTGCTACAGCAATTCCACTAGCTTCCGTGGAAATGTGGTTGAAGTTTAAAATATTGTATATGGTATGCAAAAGTTATATATACCCAGTTTCTACACTCCTGGAGAATTTGGGAGTGGGACCATAACACGGCAGAGCCCATCCTTTGTTTTGCCAGGAGAAGGGGGGATGGAATAGGGGCTGGGCAGAGTAGGGGAGGGGGGATAGCAGAGAGATCACTTGTGGGCGAAGCGTGCAGGCTTATGTGTTTAGCAGGCTTGCTTCCTGGGTAGGGGTGTTGGGAGGAGACTCAATGACACCAGAGTTTTGACCCACCCGTCCACTCCGATAGTGGAATTGATTGAAGGGAAAGGTTATGAGATGGACAGGGGTTCATTAAAGGTGGGGTGGAACAGCCAAGGGGTAGGGGCAGGACCATCACAGCTTGAGCAGTGAAGGAAGGGTAAATGCCTTCCCCCTGTTAATATATCCCCCAATTGTGCAGCAGAGAGATAAGGGAGTAGTGGATTGTAGCCTCCAGTGCCACATGCAACATGTACTAAAGAAGGTTCCCACCTTCTTGAAGCAGGCCTCAGCCTGGCATAACCGCAGGCTGGGAAAGGGGAGAGGTTTGAGAATAATTTGATGATTTTGAAGGAGTGGGGTTAGGACACCATTATCTAGCCCAGCAGGGATGTTATCAGTCTGATTCAATACAACTGTGGAACTTAGTCAACTAGAAATCAGGCCTTCTCCTATGCGGACCCAAAATTGTGGAATGAACTTCCCCTTTTCTAAAAGAAGAAATAAACTATCCTCACTTGCAAAAATGATTGAAGGCATGGTCATGTGTTCAGGCATTTGGAGAAGAATTTGTTTAGTTTTGACACTGATTCTTTTATATTCAGGCTTTATGTATTTATAAAAAGACATATTTAGCCAGATTCTCTTCAAAAGTCTTTTTGAGCATCGCTTTTTGTTGTTTTGACATGCTGGCTGTGAACTCTGTATTGCTTCATATCTGCCACACTCTTTCTTTTTTCACTTCTTAGATGGTCATTTTCTGATGCTTATCAGTTATCATTCACTCTAGTCTCTTTGTACAATTTCATCTGTTACTTAAACTTCTCTCATTTCTTTCTTATTATTTTTCCCCCTTAACAGTGGTAAGTTCAAACCATGATGCTTCACTCGGATCGTCCAATATCTCCTCAAAATCTGATTTGATTTGGTGTATTACATTTTATATTCCACCTTTCATAGCAATAGAAACATTAAAATGGATTACAATAGTACTATAAACATAAAATGCAGTAATACATTATTCAATATAAAGCACACAAAAAAAATATTAAAAATAAGTTAATTTGGATAAACTTGTATAGTACAACTAAAAGCAGATTCCTCCTGGATATCCAGGCCCTCTTTGTGCCCAGTCTGAACCTAACACACAGAGAGAGTCACGATTCTGATCCCGCGGGGCACACCTAGCCCCGCGGGATCAGAATCGCAAACAGGCCTATATGTGCAGTCCAGGATCCCGATTCTATCCAACCTGCACGTACAGGCCTTGCCCAACTAACTCAGTCAGGACTTTTCAATGGAGTGCAGCGCCATGGCATCCGGTTGCCATGGTATCGCGGCTCCATTGAAAAGCTACGATCCCCAAACTCATTATTTACCTTCCGCAGCTCACAGGTGCTTTACCGTACAATGATCACCGATGCTAAGTAGTCATACTACTCTGACCATATCTCTTCCTCTACCAGCTTATCACAACAACTATTCAAGATCCTCTGCTCTGTTACTGCTCTGTCCACTCCCTCCACAACCCCCACCTCTCCCCTCAACGCGCCTGATTCCGATTGTCTTGCCTCTTTTTTTCTCAAGGAAAATTAAATCTCTTCGTGCTACCTTCCCAACCTGCCACCCACCCCTGTCCCCCTCCCCCATCGCACTCCATTCATTCATCCCCTTCTCTCTCTCACCCCCTTCCAATGGGGTTTTTCCCCACACCTGGCGTACGTTTCGCCCAATCACCGCGACCAAGCTTTCCAAGTCCATTGCCACCTCTCACAAAACCACCTGTCCACTTGACCCTTTCCCTTCTTCCTGGTTGCTAGACCCTTCCCTCGCCCTGCTTCCCTAAATATTTCACATTTTCAACAACAGCCTCTCCTCTGGTGTTTTCCCATCAGCCTGGAAATATGCCCTTATTCGCCTGCTCCTTAAAAATCCATCCTTCGATGCTTCCGTTCCGGCTAACTGGCGTCCCGTGTCCATCCTCCCCTTCCTGTCCAAAATCCTGGAAAAGCTTGTGTTTGCCCAGCTCTCTGCTCATCTTGATTCCACCCTCTCCCTTCACCCACGCCAATCGGGTTTTCGCACGGGTCACAGTACTGAGACCGTTCTCACCTCCCTCCTGAATGAAGTGCACCAATCCCACGACCGAGGTGCTCTTTCCCTTCTGGTGGCTTTGGATTTATCCTCTGCTTTTGACATTGTCGATCATCGCACCCTCCTAGCCCATCTGGTTGATCTTGGGATCCACGGGTCTGTTCTTTCTTGGTTTCGCTCCTTTCTCTCTTCTTGCACCTTCTCAGTAAAGACAAGCTCAGCCATCTCCCCCCTCTAGCTCTTCTTTGTGGGGTTCCCCAGGGTTCAGTTCTCGCTCCCCTCCTTTTTAACATCTTTCTCGCCCCTCTGGTACTCATTGTTCAACAGTCTGGCATTTCTGGCTATTTCTATGCAGATGACATCCTTCTTGTCCACCACACCAGTTCCCTCTCGCCAGATCTTTCCGCCCTTAATCTTTGTCTCGCCGCATTGCCTCATGGATAAGCAGTAACTTCCTTCACATTAACCCTTCCAAATCAGCTGCACTTTGGATTTCCTTTAGTACACCTCTTCCTACCTGTTCCCCTCTCTTCCTTTCTAACCCCATTCCTCTGGTCTCCTCCCTCCGCTATCTCGGGGTCACTCTTGACTCCTCTCTCTCCTTCCACCACCATATCTCCTTGCTCATCTGCCGTTCTTTCTTTTTCCTATGCCAGATCCACGCTGTTCACCCCTTCCTCCCCTCCCCCTCCCTCACTTCACTAGTCATCTCACTTGTTCTCTCAAGGCTGGACTATTATAACACTATCTTAGCAGGTCTCCCACAATATCAACTCCAGCGCATCCAATTGGTTCAAAACACAGCTGCATGTCTGCTCACCCACTCCTCCACCCGGGATCATATCACCCCCCTTCTTTTTCCACCCCTCTTCGTTTGCACTGGCTCCCACTCAACTTTTATTTCAGCTACAAGATCCTCATTCTTGCCCATAAAGCATTACACACCAGCTCCCCCCAATATCTAGCCGACTCCATCCATCTGCAGCCTACTCCCCGTCTCCTTCGCTCAGCAGACAGTAATCGCCTCTTTCTTCCCTCCCCCTCCTCAGCCCACCTGGAATCTACACGTCACTCCGCTTTCTTCTTCCTGGCCCCTGCCCTCTGGAACTCCCTCCCCCTTGCCCTCCATACTGAACTTTCCTATCAACGCTTCAAGAGCTCACTCAAAACTCATCTCTTTCAGCAGGCATTCAACCTCCCTGATCCCTAAGGTTACCACGCTCAACCAGTCTCCCCCTCCATCAGGCCTCTCTTCCTCCCTCCCCTACCCTATCTAACTGTCCTCTTCTGTCTCTATCCCCCTCTTTCCTATCTAAACAGTGGCATTCCTTTCTTTTCTACTTTCCAATTGATTTTATTGTACACCGCCCTGACGCATACGCTTGGGCGGTATATCAAGCGATAAATAAAGATAAAGAAAGATAAATAAAGATTCCTGGCCACCAGCTTCCAAAGTGCTTTCTCCGCAGCCCGACCCCCGATCTGGCCTCCCAAGGCCAGGGTCAGGCTGTGGGGAATGCCCTCTGCCCCCTGCTGCCCCTTCCCAGCCCCAGGCCTGCCATCCCTTCTGCATTGGGGAACTTATTCTACCTCAGAGGTGGAATAAGTTCCCCATCCAAGCTGTCTGCTCTGGACGTACAGGGCCGACATTGGAATCGGCCCTGTACATCCGGGGCCTAAGATCACCCTAACGCTGCCCCTGATCTGCTCCTTCCCCACCCCCATCTAACTTCCCCATACAGCAAACGGGGAAGTTAGACGGGGTCGAGAGAGGGAACGAATTGCAGGGATGGATGTCCCAACGGGATATCTATCCCCGCTATTCATGCCACGGAATGAGCCTAATAATGAAAAAGAATGTGATTTTGGAAAGACCATGAGCTCCATGTTTTTGCACTGGACACATCAATCTATGCATGTTTTCTGAGAGGTGTTCTGGGAGCATTTCAGGACATAGCTTGGGCGGTACCAATGTTTGCAGATTCATGACATATTTCGCAGAGGCCAGCGATGTGCAGTGTGGATTCTTTGAACGTGCCAATTTACATCTGCTATAAATCACGAATACTAAAAGTAACAAACCACCAAAGGCAACCTATCAAAAGGCAACACTGCAAATATTAAATCACGAATAAGCATGGAACTTTGCTGTGTGTTGGAATTGCTGTGGCATTGGTGACCAGAGAAGCTTTGCTTGCGATTCCTTGGCCTGACTGTTGTTTGCATCATAAAGGTGTCTTTTATGCAACCTTCTGTTTCCCTGCACTCCTTCCTGTTCCATTCCAAACCTGTCCTCCAACCGCTTTCAAAGACCCCAGTTCTCCCTGAACTCCTCCCCACGCTGCCAGTCCCCTTTTCCCAGTACCTCTCTCCCTGGCCCAGGGTATGTCATTTTTCCCATTGCCAGGTGTCTGTGTGTGCACCACTATTCCCAGCTGTATACATATCTCTGTGTGTTTCCCCACTGGCTGCCTCTTTGTGTGTACATCTGCAAGTGTATGTTCAGTGCTGAAGCTGTTGGTGGAGGGAGTCACTGGGTGTGGGTGGAGGAAATCAGGAGCCATGGATGATCTAAACACATTGATTGTACATACCATGCTGCACAGGGCCCACAGGAGAGTCACCAGGAGGCATCCATATAAGAGGGTCTACAGATCTAGAACCCAATTCTTGGAGCTCATGGATGAACAGTGCCTCACCAGGTTCTGCTTTGACAAGGCAGCCATACACCATCTCTGCCAGGAGCTAAAGCCACTCCTCCACTCCAGCCCACAGGGAGCCAGCATATATATGTCCATCTCAAAGACACCATGGCTCTCGCCTTCCTAGCCAGTGGCAGTTTTCAGTTCATGTTGGCAGTCACAGTGGCCCTCAGTCAGTCTGCCATCTCAAGGTGCATCTCACAGTCCCTGAGGGCCTTTCTAACCCACACTGCAGAATATGTAGTCTTCCCTCAGACTGTGCAGCAAAAGTAGCTATGACCTAGTTCTATGAGGATGACAGATTCCCATCTGTACTGGGGATCATAGATTGCATACATGTACCCATCGAGCCCCCATGAGGGAGGGAAGCTACCTACTGCAACAGGAAAGCATTCCACATACTGAACATGTAGGTGGTCTGCAATGCACCAGGACAGACAATTGATGTCTTTCTGAGGTTCCACAATTCATATATCCTGGCACAAACTGGCATATATCAGAGATTCGAGAGCAGAGAAATCACTGATGAATGACTGCTAGGTAAGCCCTATACTAGCCCACTCCACCACCTAAACATGCACCTGCTAGGCAGTCCCAGTGAACCCTGGTAGCTGCAATAATTGCCAAATTGAGCCCATAGTTGCAGTGCATACCCAGCACAACAAATACCCTGATATGTTCGCACTCTCTTTCCACCCACACAGGTGACAAAGGATAACCTCTATGGAGGTGTCTTCTGACCCTCTTTGATGCACTCCACACAGATGCTGAGTAGCGGTACAAAAGGGCCCACAGACACACTCACACCATCATTAAGAGAAACTTTGGCCTGTTCAAGAACTACTTCCATTGCCTGGACAGATCGAGGGCAGAACTGCAATACAGTCCAATAAAGGTTTGCTAAATATTCATGGCCTGCTACATGCTCCACAATCTCATAATCAGGTGACTACAATCTCTGCCTGAAGGAGTGGACGTGATAGACCCTGGCAGAATGGATGATACAGAGGACCCTATGCATGAGAACAGAGTCCATCCTCACCAGCTTGGCATTACTGCAATAAATGATTTGATATATTGGCATTTCTTATGAAGACAGGTATTTGTTAAGCAAAGTGAACAAGCATACATGTGAAATCCTAAGTTACCATAACCCTTCCCCTCCCCAAAAATAATCAGTGCAAACCCCTTCCCCCACCCCCACCCCCACCCCCAGACAACCCCGCCCCCAACCAACATCAGTGCAAACTCCTTCTACTGGCATTCAGTGGGGTGGTGGCTGCCAAAAATAGGAACCGCTACTCTCCTTGATCCCACTTCCCCCCAGGTCCACTATGTGAAATGCAGATATCTCTGAAAACTGCCCCTAAATAATGCAGTTGGCATGCTGCTGAATATGAACCTGATAGGGCCTAAGCCACATTCCAAATTTAGCACTGTTGAGTAAATGTGGAGGCAATAGTGAGCAACATGGCAACTGCATAAAGATGCATCTTTAAACTATCCATATATCTTTATGCAAATTTTGAATGAAGATATTCATATGTTAGATTGCTTTCTATGCAGTCCTAACTTTATATGGATAAGATATCCTCTATAAAGTTAAGACTGCTATTACTGTGGTCTGAACTTTGGTTTAAAGGAAGTCAGTCCATAAGAATAATATAAAATAACATAGCTATACCAGCTACTATTACTTTGTCACCCTGAATAAGCCTAATCTCATCTGATCTCAGAAGCTAAGCAGGGTCAGGCCTAGTTAGTAATTAGACGACAGACCACCTTGGAATACCAGGTGCTGTAGACTTCCGGTCACTCCTTGCTACAAAAATCCAGGGACTGTCTCACCCCAGGAGTCAGCATTGACTCAACAGCACACAACACACACCAGGCATTTTTTCAATAAAAAATTAGATCTGCTATTTCTGCATTCAGTTATAAGGATGACAACGGAATATTACCACTGTCCTTACAATTTCTGCCCCTCCCCTGACCACCCCTAACCCTGCTCCACTCTATGCAGATAAATTTTGGCTATATAGTGACTTGAACAGCCCAACTGTATACATTGTCCATGCCAGGATAGTCAGAAGAGAGCACTTCAGTGGCGAGCAACCATGCTGGCTGCATAAGTGTTTTGAATATTGCCCTCGATATTTTAAATCCAAATTATTAAGATGAAATATAAATGAAAGGATCATTGTATTTGGTTGCTTATGTCAAAGGACAATAGGAATATGGGTAGACAGCTTTCAAAATTCAGTATTTTTTAGAAAAAGCGCATTGTAGATAAACGTTAAAAGGTACATTTTAGAAAAAACGGAAGTAAGAATAGAGACATGGAAGTCACCATGTCTGCTGTTCTGATGGTCTTTCAGAAACGGCCATGCTGAAGGTGAAACCATTTCTAAAATACAGATCCATGTGAAGCGGGAGGAGCGATCTTGCAAATCTGCACATGGGAAAAACGAACGGAGGCGGAACTCTGGCAGCTTACACGGATATGTTCCGGCCAGGTGCGGCCCAAGGGGGGTGCGGGGCCATGTGCGGAGACTGGGTGCGGGGCCTCATTTGCATAAATATTTGCATAATGTTACCATACGCTAACTTTTAGTAAACATGCCTCTTAATGAGTGTATGGATAAAGAAAGACTAAAAGATTTCTACCTTACTATAATCCAGTTCCAACCGCCAGGCACATTAGGAACTACTACAAACACTGCCCATTTAGAACCCATAGCAAACCTGCCGTATCGTAACAGCACTACCAGGACTCACAAAGCACCATACTCTACCTATCAAAAGGCAACACTGCAAATATTAAACCAATACATTTCAGAGAATAACAATACATGACCTACTGGGGAAAGAGAACAAGTGGCAATGTCAAATAGGAATTACATAAACAGAATACCTCAGCTCAGTTACACATGCAGAACATAGATCATCACCAAACAAGGAATCACAATTTAGAAACAGGAAGACAATAATTAAACTGGGAACCCCAAAAGCCAAACTTGGAATGTACAACAACACTGTAGAAATAAAACTATAAATTACAGACGTTAATGATGCACATTTCCCAGAGCTGACATATTCCAGTTAATAAATTCAAAATAAAGAAATATCTTTCTACCTTTTGTGCATTTTTTTTCAGTTGCAATTGCTCCAGCCACTTTCTTCTGGTTTCTTTGTGTCTTCTGCTAACTCTCCATCGTCTGCTGTCCATTTGTCCTTTCTTCTCTCTTCTAGGTTTTTTTTTCCATTCTCTCTCAACATCTGCTTTAACATATTAATCTTTCTCCTTTTGCTCTTTCCTCATTCCTATTTCATCCACTCAAATTTTACCCCTCCATCCTCAATCCCCAGTTACTCTCCCAATACCCGGCCAATTGTAGATTTGTCTTCCCTCCCACACAAAATATTTTTCCCCTCTCCATTTCACTCTCCCAGCTCCATCTCATTCTAATCCTCCCCCAACATCAACTCCCTTCTAGTTCCAACCCCACCCAGCATCCACTCCCTTCTAGTCCCTGCATCAGCCCATTTCCAGTCCTAGCCCCCCATAAGCACATTTCCAATCCTATCCTAGCCCCACCATCAGGCCATTTCCAGTCCTAGCTCCCCCATCCATTTCCAGTCCTATCCAAGTCCCTCCATCAGCTCATTTCTAATCCCAGCCCCCCCCCCCCATTGGCCCATTTCTAGTCCTTTCCTAGCCCCACCATCAGTCAATGTCAAATCCTAGCTCCCCTCCACTCAGCCCATTTCCAATCCAAGCCCCCCATGAGCCTACTTCCAGTTCTAGCCCCTCCATGAGTCCATTTCAATCCAAGCCCCCACCACAGCCCATTTCCAATCTTAGCACCCCCCAACAGCCCATTTCCAGTCCTGTTCTAGCCTCTCCATCAGCCCATTTCCTGTCCTATCTCCCCCCACCACTCAGCCCATTTCCGGTGCTAGCTGCATCCCCTCACAGCCCATTTTCATTCCAAGCCCTCCTCCCCATCAGCTATTTGCAGTTCAAGCCCCCTTCCACTCAGCCCATTTTCAGACCTAGCAACCCCCCCAGCCCATTACCAGTCCTAGCTCCCCAATAGCCCATTACCAGTCCTAACCCCCATCACCCCATTTTCAGTCTTAGTCCCCTCATAGCCCATTACCAGTCCTAAACCCCCCCATCAGCCCACTTCCAGTCCTAGCCCCCCATAGCTCATTACCAGTCCTACCCCCCCATAGCCCATTACCAGTCCTAGCCCCCATCAGCCCAATTCCAGTCCTAGACCCCATAGCCAATTACCAGTCCTAGCCCCTCCATCAGCCCATTTCCAGTCCTAGCCCCCCCATAGCCCATTACCAGTCCTAGCCCCCCATCAGCCCATTTCCAGTCCTAGCCCCCCATAGCACATTACCAGTCCTATCCCCCACCCCCATTGCCCATTACCAGTCCTAGCCCCCATCAGCCCATTTCCAGTCCTAGCCCCCCATAGCCCATTACCTGTCCTAGCCCCCCCCATCAGCCCTCTTCCAGTCCTAGACCTCCCCATAGCCCATTACGAGTCCTAGCCCCCCCCATCAGCCCATTTCCAGTCCTACCCCCCCATCAGCCCACTTCTAGTCCTAAACCCCCAGTCTTAGCCCCCCCATAGCCCAGGTAGATTTAAAAAAAAAAAAAACAGCGGCAAAATCGCGGGTCCCACGGGGCCCCCCCTGCCCGGCAGAGTCCTCCATGCGGCCTCAGCTCCCTCAGCGCGGGCTTTTCAGAGCCATGAAGGGAGAGTTTCCCTTTCTCGTGGCTCTGTTTAAGCCCGTGCGAAATCCTGTTTCCCATCAGCGCCAGCAGCTTAACAGAGCCGCGAGGGAGAAGCTCTCTCCTTTCGCGGCTCTGAAAGCCGGCATTTAGGGAGCTGAGGCCACATGGAGGACACTGCCGGGCAGGGGGGACCCTGCGGGATGCTCGATTCTGTCGCTGCCACAGCGGCAGTGGCAGCAGCAGCAAGTTTTGTTTTTTTTTAAATTTACTGGCAGATGCAGAATGCTGTTTGCCAGAATGTACACACGCACTCTGGTCATTTTGGAAACCTGGACATGTAGATGCCACCAATAACTCCCTTAAGCCCTGCTGTGAAGGGATGGCCAAAAGTGCACTTTGCAACAACTGTACATGTCTGGGGGCAGATATAACTTCATTCATGAGCAATTTTGGTACTATATATGCATCCCCTCTATGAAATGGGAGATACATGTGTCAGTTTTTGCCCTACCCTAGCCAAAGCCCAAAATGCCTGCAGAATGCATCCAGGCCCAACCTTACAACTGCTTTCCAAAATTGTGCTTTACACGTGACTGTGGCTTGCACCTTTTCTGCTGCCACATTCACATTTAACATATAAATAGGGCTTCTAAAATAACCCCCTAAGTACTATTCAAAAAGAAATATGAATACAATTGAAAATATACAAAGCAAAACATTTTAAATCAGAAACATAGAATATGAACATAGCAATGATTCACAGTTAAAATACTTTGGTATTGCCTGATTAAGAATAAGCACGGTGATTATATTTGAATAATGGAATTTTGGGCGTTCTTTTCGAATTTCTATTTATTGTATTTCTGTTTATTGTAAACCGATTTGATTGTCAAGAAAGGCAGTATATCAAGTGTTTAATTAAACCATAAACCATAAATGCATATTTAGAACTAGTTACTATGACATGAAACTACTAGGAGGAAGATTCGGAAACAACATCAGGAAATATTTCCTCAGGTGAAAGGATGGCAGATGCCTGGAATGTCCTCCCACAGTACATGGCAGAGAGAAAAATGATAATGGTATTCAAAAAGACGTGGGATATGCATAGAGGATCATTTCATAGCAGGAGTATGGAAACCACGCATTAGGTACCTCAGCTCAGAAGAGCACAGAAAGAAGACATGAGCACTTCAAAGAAGACATGAGCAGGTAACTTGCATGGAGTAGAGTTACAACCCCAATGGCCTTACTGGACAGATTAGATAGCAAGAATCTTGGAGGGTAGGAAAACTAACTTTGCCAAGATGGGACAATACCTCAAGGAGTTGTTAGTGGGTTGGGAACAGCTGGGGGAAGTAGAAAAGCAATGGACAAAACTGAAAGGAGATATTTTAAAGACAACAAACCTTTTTTGTTAGAAAGGTAAATAAACATAAAAGGAAAAGGAGGCTAATATGATTCTCAAAAGAAGTAGCTGAAAAGGTAAAGAAATATAGGGTGGCCTTCATAAAATACAAGAGATCACAGAAAGAGGAAGACAAGCATCAATATTTGGAAAAACTTAGAGAAGCTAGAAAAGTAGTCAGGAAAGCAAAGATATGAAAAGAAGAAGAAATAGTCAATGCAATAAAATGGAGGGGGGGAGACAAGACATTTTTCAGATATGTTAGCGAGAGGAGGAAGTAGAAATACGGTATTGTCAGACTCAAGAATGAAGGGGAGGAATATGTAAAAGCTGATGAGGATAAAGCAGAATTGCTTAACAAATATTTTTGTTCTGTGTTCACAGATGAAGGGCCAGGAACAAGATCTCAGAAAACACGTACAAATAGGAACAGAAGAAGGGGATTTTTAACAATATTCTGTGTTCAAGAAGAACTATCTAAACTAAAAGTGGACAAAGCGATGGGGCCGGATGGGATACATCTGAGAGTATTGAAGGAACTTGGGGACGTTCTAGCTTTGACTTTTCAATGTTTGTTTAGAATCAGGAGTAGTCCCAGAGGACTAGAGAAAGGCACATGTGGTCCCTTTACACAAAAGCAGAAATAAGGATGAGGCTGAGAACTATGAGGTTGAGAACTACAGGCCAGTTAGTCTTACCTCTTTGCTCAATAGATTAATGGAAAGGTTGCTAAAACAGATGATAGTGAGATTTCTGAGGTCCAGTGGCTAAAAGGATCCAAGGCAGCATGAGTTTACCAGAGGCAGGTCTTGTCAGACAAATCTGATTGATTTCTTTGACTGGGTGATCACATAGTTGGACCAAAAGAGAGTCCTAGATGTGGTATATTTAGATTTCAGTAAAGCCTTTGACACTGTTCCACACAGGCAACTTATAAATAAATTGAGCACCCTCAGGATGGACCCTAAAGTGACTGACTGGGTTAGAAATTGGTTGAGTGAGAGGTGACAAAGGGTACAGGTAAATGGAGCTCACTCTGAGGAAAAGGAGGTTACTAGTGGTGTGCCACAGGGATCTGTCCTTGGTCTGATTCTTTTCCATATTTTTGTTAGTGATTTTGCAGAAGGGCTGTTGGGTAAGGTTTATCTCTTGGTGGTTGACACCAAAATCGGAAATAGAGTAGACATGCAGGTAGGAGTAGATAACATGAAGAGGGATCTAGCTAAGCTTGAAGAGTGGTCAAGAATTTGGCAGCTGAGATTTAATGCTAAAAATTGCAGGGTCATGTATTTGGGCAGCAAATTTCCAAGAGAGCGGTACAGTACATGGAGTGAAGTACTTCTTTCCGCGAAAAATTAGCAGGACCTGGGCATGATTGTTTCTGATGATCTTAAAGTAGCTAAACTCACTGTATATAGTTAACCACCCTGTATATAGTTATCCAACCCCCTAATTATCCAATGCATGCTGTATATAGTAAAATTGTTTCACTGTAACTACTATCTATTTTGTTTCATGTACACCTCTTTGACCTGGAAAAAGGCAGTACATACAGTAAATCCAGCTGAATACATAAATAAATAAATAAATAAACTGGTAGAAAAGGCGATGGCAAAAGCCAGGATACTTGGGTGCATAGGGAGAGGAATGGCCAGCAGGAAAAAAGAGGTGATAGTGCCTCTGTATAAGTCTTTGGTGAGACCTCATTTGGAATATTGTGTGCAATTCTGGAGACCACACCTACAAAAGGATATAAACAGGATGAAGTTGGTGCAGAGGATAGCGACCAAAATGGTCTTCGTTATAAGCCGTATAGGGACAGACTTAAAGATCTCAATATGTAAACAAGAAAAGATGGGAGACAGGAGATTTGATAGAAACATTTAAATACCTCTGTAGCATAAATGCACAGGAGGAGAGACTCTTTCAATTGAAAAAGAGCTCTGCAATTAGGGGTCATAGGATGAAGATGAAAGGGGATAGATTCAGGAGTAATATGCAGAAATATTTCTTTATGGAAAGAGTGGTAGATGCGTGGAATAGTCTCTCCGTGGAGGTAGTAGAGACAAGGACAGTATCTGAATTCAAAACAGCACGGGACAAATACAGAAGGTAAAAAAGGGACTATAGTAGTTAATATGGAAGGGCAGACTAGACGGGCCATATGTTTTTTTTCTGCCATCATGATTCTGTATTTTGATCCTTATTTGCCAAGGTCTACTATATATTTCAGTGTTTGAATAAAGATATGGAGCACAAGTTGGTCAAGACTTTCTGCTATTGTTATTAATAGAATAACACCACATGTAGGCTAATTGCTGTCTGTGTGCTTTGTTAGCAGAGGACAGGAAACAGTAAGGCAACCAGTGATGCATAAAAAATTACTATTGCTTCCTCCAGCGCATTGCATGGGGTTTTTGCAGCTTGCACAGAACATTATTGAAGCAGCTACACAAAGCTTATCTGATCTTATAGCACTGTGGGCAGAGGACATTAATCAGCATGTTTCATACATCAGTATAGAAACCATGGTCCTTCAACAGAAACATATGTGCAACCATTACTGAAGAGCATGAAGATAGGAAAAATTATTCTTATTTTCTTGATGTGTTTCTGTTTCAGAGACCAATTGACACTACTTATTTGAACAGCTGTCAATCAACAGTCCAGAAAATGATTTTGCACCTTTCAAGCCCATGTTTATCCTAGGGATAGGTATGGAAAAAAGTTGTGTTTCAAGTATCGTTTTACATTTATTTTGGTCAATTTTTACTTCTATATTATTCTGTTTGTTCATTACATTTTTAGAACACTATAGTTTTGTAATGCACCTACTTTGGCAAATTTTGCAAATAATGTACCCTATAATGACAAATAACAAAAAACTATTTTGTTCAGTTTTTTTTGTGTATAACAACATTAGAAAAGCCCTGCTGAGAGAGACCAAGGGCACAGTAGACACAGTAGCCAACAGATCCCAAAAAAGTAGGTCTATTTTTCATAGCTCATCTCCAAGAATGAGCAATGGTTCTTCAAAGTTCTCCTGGCTATTAATTTTTTAAAATAGATTTTTCCTCCAGGAACTTGTCCAAACAACTTTTGAACTTCACTATGTTAATCATCTTGACCGCAGGGTCAGCCCTAGGCATGTTGCCTGCATATGGCCATGCTCCACTACAAGCCCCATGACCAGCCGCACACACAGCTGAAAAAAATACAGACTATCCTTGCTTCCTCCAACCGCCACTGCTGCATCTATTCAGCGATAGCAGCAGTAGCAATAACATCAGCACAGCATGGGGCCTTGGTAGCTCCTGCTGGCTGCTGACAAGGAGAAAGAGGCAGTTACAAATGAGGAGGAGGGGACAGCAGTGGAGACAGAGAGAGGAAGAGGGGAAGCACAGGAGAAGCCTGACAATGGCAGTGTTCAATGGCAGCGTTCTGGCAGGCTTAGCAGCTACGGCCCAGGCCCAGCAATCCTGGGTAATGTTTCTGCTAAGCAGCTTGAAGCAGTATGGTAGTCCATCGGCATTCCTACCAGTAAGGGGAGGTGCAATGCGATTGTGCTTAGTATTGCGCGGAATAGGTAGGTCTGAGCCAGCATATCACTCAGGCCCTGTCCATGCTTCACAATCCTAAGTACGACTGTATTGCACTTCCCCCCACCAGCAGGAATGCCAGCAGACTCCAGTGCAGCTTCGAGCTACTTAGCAAGGACATTGGTCCTGGGAGATGAGGAAAAGGAGCCTAAAGCTGATGTGGAGAGTGGGCCAGGACAGAGGAGCCTGTGCAGCAGCCTTGAGCAGCCACTGACTACCTGAGCACCAGGATGATGTCTGCCCTGGTCATGTTTGTGATCAAAATGCCTTGACTACAGTGACAACCAGTTGGAGGGAAGTGCTGCACGGGAAGAGGGCTGGAACGGAGGGGACACACACGATCATATTGCACGGGAAGGGAAAAGAGACTGGAGCTACTGGACACAGGGGAGGGGGAACATGAAGAAGGAGAAGAGATATTGGACAGGGGGAGGTCATAGTGAGAAGGAGGGAGATGTTGGAAACAGAGGAAAGGGAATAGGGAGATGGACATGGGAGGCTAGGAAATGGACAAGAGAATGATGCTGGACATGGGGGATATAGGAATATGGGTGGACATGCTTGACATGGGAAGGAGTCATTAGGAGGTGGAGGGGAAATGCTAGACATGGGGAGGGATGGGAGAGAGGGACGATGCTAGATATATCGAGTATACAAAGATTAAGGAAAGATGCTGGATGCAGGGAAGGGGGCATAGAGCTACAGAAGTGAGAAACTGAACTTGACAGGAAATAGGAAGTTGAAGTGGAAATGCTAGACATGGGAGGATATAGGGAGAAGGGCAGGAATGCTGGACAAAGGGAGAGAGGGAGAAATTCTCCCTTTGTGGCCTAGTGGTTAGGACATGGTACTTCAGGCCGGAGAGCTGGGGGTTCAAGTCCCATCTGAAGACAGCAATCTCAGGCCAGAGGGACTGGGGTTTCTAGTTCTATAGGCACTCTTTGTGGCCTTGGATAAGCCACTTAACCCTCTGTTGACTCAGGTACATATAGATTGTGAGCCCTTTAGGGACAAGGGAATGTATCCAATACCTGTTCGTAGTGATTATATAATGTAAACCACTTTGACTGAAGGATAAGGTGGTATAGAAAACTGGTTAAACAAATAAATTCTGGATATAGTAGGAGAAATGGAGTGAAAGAAAGGTGGATATGCTGGATGGGGAGAGAGAGAGAGAGAGGGGCAGATATTGGAGATGCTGGACAGTGGGAAGAGAGATATGATGGACACAGCAGGAAAGAGAAAAAGTGGATAAATTGGGGATTAAAAAGCTGGGGAATGAGAAAGAGATGGAGAATGGGGGTGTTGGGGATAAGGTTGAAAAGTAGTACATTTAGGACAAAATGGTAAGAAGGAGGGAAATCTAGGCACATAGAGAAAAATATATATGGAAAAAAGCCGAAAAGAAAAAGATCAATGTCAGATCGATGTAGAAGTGACAAGTAGCAGATGTTCCTGAGGCCCTGGAAAGAGTTAAGAGGAAATGCAGGAAAGAAGAAACCAGAAACTGGAACCAACACAATTAGAAAAATAAAATGGCCAGACAACAAAGGTTGAAAAAAGTATTATGTTTTCAATTTGGTGATTAGAATATGTCCGTTTTTGCATTTTACATGTACTTTCTTTAAATGCATCTTTCTATTTCTCTAATATTGTGCTATATGCAGAGTGGCTTCTTGGGTTTCACTTTAATTTTTGTCAACATATTTCTGTTGTTGTTAGAGCTGAAGACCTGTCAGAGTAAAGCCAGCATTTATGATGTGGTTGGATCAAAGCCCTCGGGATGTCTGACTGCTGATGTAGCTGCGCATGAAATGAGAGTCAAAAGCTGCAAAGATGTCCTACATATTGGGACATGGTACATGCAAAACATGAACCAAGGGAAGTTGGAGGTAGTCAAGAATGAAATGGAACGTGTACAACTCGATCTGTTGGGTGTCAGTAAACTGAAATGGACTGGCATCTGGCACTTTGCATCTGATGATCACATGGTCTACTATGCTGAAAATGAAAGACAAAGAAGAAATGGTTTTGCACTTATAATTAAGAAGAAACTTGCAAGAACTATAATGAAATACAATGCAATCAGCGAATGCTTAATTTCTATTCGTCTATGAAGATTGCCTATAAGCACAACTATAATTCAAGTATATGCCCCAACAACAGCTGCAGAAGAGGATGAAATTGAAGAGTTCTGTGAACAAGTACAAACTGAAATTGACAGGCAAACAGGATATCCTAATAGTCATGGGTGACTGGAACGCAAAGGTTGGCAACAAAGGAGAAGCCAAAATGGTTGGAAAATATGGACTTGGCAACAGAAATGAAGCTGACTGATAGAATTCTGCAAGACCAACAATCTATTTATATCAAACACCTTCTTCCAGCAACACAAGTGGCAACTGTACACATGGACTTCACCCAATGGATTGTACAAAAATCAAATTGACTATATCTGTAGAAATCAACAACAGAAAAGCTCTATAACATCAACAAAGACAAAACCTGGAGCTGACTGTGGTACAGATCACCAACAACTAGTATGCAAACTCAAGCTAAAGTTGAAAAAGAGCAAACCATTCATGAATGTAGCAAAATATAACCTTGAGAATATACCATCGGACTTTAAAGACTGCCTGCAAAATCGATTTGCTGCTTTAGATAAAAATGACAGAGCTCCAGAAGAGTTATGGGATGACATCAAGAAGGTTGTGTTGGAAGAAAGTGAGAAATCTCTACAAAAGGTGAAAAAGCAAAAACGGCCAAAATGGATGACCGAATAAACTCTGAAAATTGCCCAGAAATGCAGAGATGCTAAAGCCAGAGGAGAAAGAGAGGCAATCACAGAACTCAGACATTTCCAATGTGCAGCAAGACAAGACAAGGAGAAGTACTGCAATGACACATGCAAGGAAATAGAAACAGATTAGAGGAATAACAAGATCGGATCTCCTAAAGCTATGAGAGTTAAAGAAAAAATTCCAGCCTCGAACTGGAATGTTACAAGATGCTCAAGAATCCATGTTGAATGATGCTGAGAAGATCAAGAAAAGGTAGAAAGAATATACAGAGCTATTATATGATAAAGATCAAGTGGACCAACAGCCATTTCAACCTGTATCTTATGATTCAGAACCATTGGTGATGAAAGAAAAAATTGAAGCAGCATTGAAAGCCTTATCAAAGAACAAAGCACCAGGCATTGATGGCATTCCCATAGAAGTATTACAGCAACCTGATGCAGCTGTTATCATACTTACAAGGCTCTGCCAGGAAATTTGGAAGACAACATCATGGCCAACTGACTGGAAAAGATCTGTGTTTATACCAATTCTAAAGAAAGGTGATTCAACTGACTGTGGAAATTATTGCACAATCTCTCTGATCCCACATGCCAGCAAGATTCTACTGAAGATTATCCAGCAGAGACTACAACTATATCTGGAACGAGAACTACCTGAAGTACAAGCAGGATTCAGTAAAGGGTAAGGAATGAGAGACATCATCGGGGATGTGAGATGGATCCTTGAAAAGACAAAAGAATACCAAAAGGATATCTACAGGGTGGCCCAAAAAAAGGGAGAACATCTGGTAAATTAAAAGCTTAAATAGTTTACTTATTTACCTTTTTTACCTATATAACGTCTTTATTTCGACAATTTCCAGTCGCCATCTTTTTTTTTTTTTATTTGTCAATTGTTTACATCTGTCTTTTTGAATTTCTAAATAACTTATATACTACGAGATGTTCTCACTTTTTTTGGGCCACCCTGTATATGTGTTTTATTGACTATAGCAAGGCTTTTGACTGTATAAACCATGAGAAACTTTGGGCCACATTAAGAAGCATGGGTATACCAAAACACCTGATCTTTTTCTTGCACAACCTTTACATTGATCAAAAGCAATAGTTTGAATGCAACAAGGAGAAACAGAATGGTTTAAAATCAGCAAAGGTGCATGACAAAGTTGCATACTTCCCCCCTATCTGTTTAATTTATATGCAGAACAAATCATCAGAGAAGCAGGATTGTATGAAGACAACAGAGGTGTGAAGATGGTGGGAGATCAACAATCTTCACATTACTGGCTGAAAGTGAAGATAATCTCAAACATCTGCTTCTCAAGATCAAGGAACATAGCCTTAAAATGGACCAGCACCTTAATGTAAAGAAGACAAAGATCCTGACAACTGGCAAAAATCAATAAGTTCATCATTGATGGACAAGAAATTGAAATAGTGGACAACTTTAACCTTCTTGAACCAACTATCAATAAACAAGCAACAAGCAGTCAAGAAATCAGATGACGCATTGTTCTTGGCAGAATGGCTATGAGGACCTAGATAAGATTCTCAAGAGCAGAGATGTCTCTCTCCATACAAAGATTTGATTTGTTCAAGCCATGGTATTTTCAATAACGTCATAAGGATGTGAAAGTTGGATAGTGAAAAAGATAGACAGAAGAAAATCAATGCCTTTGAATTATGGTGCTGGCGACGAATACTGTGTATACCATGGACTGCCCGAAGAAAAAACAGTCAGTACTAGAGGAGATCAAACGTAAGCTTTCTTTAGAAGCTCAGATGACAAAGATTTTGACTTTCATACTTTGGACATATCATGCGAAGAGAGAGATCATTAGAGAAAGACATCATGCTTGGCAAGGTGGAAGGTCAACGCAAAAGAGGAAGACCAGCAATGAGATAGATCAATTCGATAACAGCAGCTACAGGCGCCAGTCTATCAACAATGAGCCACCTGACTGAGGATCGCCATTCCAATCCTATTCCAGAACTACATCAGTCCATTTCCAATCCTACCCCCCAAAACCGCATTTGCTGTCCTAGTCCTCCCCATCAGCTCATTTGCACTCTTCCCACTCAGCCCATTTCCATTCCTAGCCCCCCACTCAGCCTATTTCCATTCCTAGCTCCCCCCAACCCATTTCCAATCCTAGCCTCCCCTCCATTCAGCCCATTTCCAATTATAGCCCCCCCAGCCCAATTCCAATTTTAGACCCCTCCACAGCCCATTTCAAGCACAAGCCCTCCTCCCCGAAGAGCCCCGCAGCAGGCTTCACTCAATAGGATGAATTTATAAGTCATTCCAGGCTCTCATCTGGTGTGGTGTCCAATAAATGCAAAACAACAAAAGATTTACCAGGGGTCGCCTTCTTTAGCGGCACCCGGCAGGCTCAGCACAGCTCGTTACAGCCGCCGAAGTGAAGAGCGTTGTTCCCTTCACTTCGGCAGCTGTATTGTAATGAAGATCGCAGGCGCGCTGAGAGCTGGGACACAGGAAGTGTCCTTTGATCTCCGGTGCGCCTGCGATCTTCATTACAATTCAGCTGCCGAAGTGAAGGGAACAACGCTCTTCACTTCGGTGGCTGTAATGAGCTGTGCTGAGCCTGCCTGGTGCCGTTAAAGAAGGCGACCCCTGGTAAATCCTGAGGCGACCCCTGTGGGGGTCACAACCCACAGGTTGAGAACCGCTGACCTAAAGAGTGCCCGTACTTATACATCATCCATAATGCACAAAGGGACATGTTTATTAAAGTGCACTGCTTGGGGACCTGCATTAAAAATCTTACACTAGCTAGCTAGTGTGTGATTGGGCAGGGACTGGGCGAGTTAGGGGCGGAACTTGAGTGTTGACAGTACAGTGTAGTTAATCTTTGGCATTTACTAACTGCAGCTGCTGTCTTTAGAGCAGGTTCACTTAACGTCATCTTAGTGGTTCACGTTAAGTGCATCTGCATGCTGGCTAGCACTGTACTCTGTTTGTAACATGCTAATGGCAGGGGAACAGACACACATGCCCTTTGAGGTTAGCGCATGCCTCCATGCTAAATTTGCATCTCAATCATGCGCTAACAGCGCACTTTAGAAAACATAGTAACATAGTAAGTGACGGCAGATAAAGACCAGCATGGTCCATCTAGTCTGCCCAGCAAGATGGCAAGAGTAGCTGCACCTGTCGCTCTGTGCAGGCCACTCCTCCCCATGTCTTTGTTTAGGGGTGAACCTACCACTCCATGTAGGACACCCCTATTTGTTGAGACGTTAGATGGTTCAGAAGTTAGATGGTACCATTTATTTTGTTTTTATCCTGTTGCTGTAAAGGGATCCACTGTGTCTGTCCCATGCCGTTTTGAATTCCATCACCGTGTTTGCCCCCACCACTTCCATCGGGAGGGCATTCCAAGCATCTACCACCCTTTCAGTGAAGAAATATTTCCTGACTTTGCCTTTCAATTTACCACCTTGCAGCTGCCCTCTAGTTTTACAGCTTCCCCGTCTTTGGAAGAGGTTTGTTTGTTCATCATTTCTCTTAAGTATTTAAAGGTCTGAATCATATCTCCCCTATCCCTCCTCTCCTCCAAAGTGTACATATTTAGGTCTTCAAGTCTCTTCTCATAAGGCTTCTGATACAGGCTCCAAATCATTTTGGTCGCCTTCCTCTGAACAGTTTCCAGTCTTTTTACATCTTTTGCAAGATATGGTCACCAAAACTGAACACAGTATTCGAAGTGAGGCCTCACCAGTGACTTGTACAGTGGCATAAGTACCTCTTCCTTTCTGCGGGTAATCCCTCTTTGTATGCAGCCCAACATCCTCCTGGCTTTTGCCACCGCCTTGTCGCACTGTTTTGCCACCTTGAGATCATCAGAGATAATCACACCAAGGTCTTTCTCCTGAACCGTGCATACCAACCTCTCATCCCCTATCATGTACATTTCCCTTGGATTTCTGCTACCCAAGTGCATGACACTGCACTTTTTCACATTAAATCGTAGTTGCCAAGCATTAGACCAGTCTTCCAGCTTTTGTAGATCTTTCCTCATGTTAACCACTCCCTCAGGGGAGTCCAATCTGTTGCAAATTTTTGTGTCATCTGCAAAAAGACAGACTTTTCCATTCAGTCCTTCAGTAATATCACTCACAAATATATTGAACAGTGCCGGGCCCAGGACTAAACCCTGGGGCACCCCGCTAATCACCTTCCTCTCATCCGAGTGAGCTCCATGTACCATCACCTTCTGTTGTCTGTCAGTCAACCAATTTCTAGTCCAGTTTACTATCTTGGGACCCATCCCAAAGCTACTGAGTTTATTGACAAGCCTCCTATGAGGAACAGTATCAAAGGCTTTGCTGAAATCCAGATAGATGACATCCATTGCATGCCCCAGATCTAGTTCCTTGGTCACCCAGTCAAAGAACTCAATCAGATTTGTTTGGCAAGACCGTCCTTCGGTAAAACCATGTTGCCTCGGATCTTGCAACCTGTTGGTTTTGAGAAAGTTCACTATTCGCTCTTTCAGGAGCGCCTCCATTACTTTTCCCGCCACAGAGGTAAGGCTCACGGGCCTGTAGTTTGACACTTCTTCCCTGTCACCACTTTTGTGTAGAGGTACAACATTAGCCATTCTCCAGTCCTGAAGTGTCCAACATGTCCATAAGTTAGTTTTCCAGACTTCTTAAGTGATTGCTGAGTTAAAACTATAATACAATACTGAAAATGAATACTTTTCCCAAAACATGGATTCTTTTTCAGTCAAAGGCCTACATACTACTACTACACTACTACTACTGAACATTTGTATAGCCCTACAAGACTTATGCAGCACTGCAGAGATACATGTAAAAGATGGTCAACACAGAAGTTGTAGACATAGAATACATCTAGAGGGAATAGTAAAGAAAAACAAAGGAGATTAGGTGAATCAACATCCAAAAAAATGAGTTTTCAGCCTGGATTTGAAAAGGGCCAGAGATGAAGCCTGACGTCCAGAATCAGGTAGTCTGCTGCAGGCATAAGGAGCAGCAAGGTGAAAGGAGCGAAGTCTGGAGTTAGCAATAGAGCGATCAGCCAGAAGAGCGGAGTTCATGAGGAGGGGTGTAGGGAGAGATAAGAGAAGAAAGGTAGTGAGGAGCTGCAGAGTGAATGCACTTATAGGCAGGGCTGACCTGTCCACTAGGTGAGCTAGGTGGCCGCCTAGGGCGGTCAACCCAGGTAGGGGTGGCAGCGGAACACATGACCGGTCTTGCCGCTTCCTCCCCAGCTGCCGCTGCCAATTCCGTCTCGGGAGGGAGAGGCGGGCAACGGCAGCAGCAGTATTTCTAAAAGCAACGGCAGCTGGGAGAAGGCGGTGGCAGCAGCAGCAGCGACAGCTGGGGGGCAGACGTTGCAGCTGGGTGGGGGCAACAGCTGGAGGGGGCGGAGCAGCTGGGCCAGACCTGCGTATAGCTCAGCAGGAGAAGTTTGAACTGGATGCAGAAATGGATAGGGAGCTAATGAAGTGACTTGAGAAGAGGGGTAATATGGGCATGACGAGGCACTGTCTTGTCTATGCAGGCAGTTTTCATTTTGTCTTGAAGGCTTCCACTGATTAGATGCACTTTGTAAACGGGGGTGCTGGTCGTGAATGTCCACAGTCTTGGCAAAGGCAAAATATTATTATGACTTGCAAAGGAGTGTGGGGGTTGTAGTTCATTCATACCAGAATCAGCCGTTCACAAAATAATGAGTTGTGATGCTCGAGTGTAAGCAAAGAAAAACAGATTTTATTCATGGGGTTAATTCTCCCACACAGATTTACTTGGTAACACAAAAGGACACTTGCTTCAAGTATTGTACTCAGGAAAAACAAAACATGTTATAAGGTAACTGAACTTCTTAAGCAATAAATCAATAAAGACCTTGATGGGAAACAGAAAAGGTCTTTTTGATGGCTCCTGCTAATGACCTTCTTAGCAGTGCTCCAAAAAGCAAAACAAACCCAAAAGTAGAAAAAAAACATGTTCTTTATCAACGATAACTTTCTTCTATTCACACACAAGGAAGAAGTTTCCTTCTAGAGCTCATGTGCACTTGTGCCTGGCTCAATTACAAATAATTAGCCAGCTGCAAACCCCTTTGCTGGTTCACTCTCTCTACGTGGCTCAATCCTACCCTAAAGCTTTCTTGCAGAGACTTTTCTGGGTAGATAAAAGAACAAGTTACAGTTCCTTTTGGTGGTTGTTGTATTAGTGAGAAACTACTTTAAAACAGCAGCCTAGACAGAGAGTAATCCATGTATTCCAACTGATCATTTGATAAATCTCCTTCTTCCTCAAATATCATGGAATCAATATCATGGTCTGGCTCAGAGGAATTCCTTAATTGATCACTCTCAGGATATTTGTTTCCCTGCTGTCCTCCAGATGAAGAGCTAGGGCATAGATCAAAGTTCATACCTGAGCTACCCTTGCTGTTAGGTTTCCTCTCCTGGTATCCTGGCCAGTAAGTAGTCCAGCTTTTATGTCCAGCCTTCCAATCAAGATCCCTGGACACTGGGTCTCTCTTCACATACCTTCTTGCACCGGTCTTAGGGCCCCTTCCAAATGCAGCCGTCTCCCTCAAAGGTGCCGTTTGGGAGTTCCTGGCTCTTGTCAGATGGCTGCCTGGGTGAGAATCTTCACACTCTTGGCAAGTGCATATTTCTATATGATTTGCAAGGTATTGTGGGCAATGTAGTTCATTCACACCAGACACAGCTGCTGACAATAATTTAGTTGTGCTCTTGGGTAAAGCCAATAAGATATTTATTTATGGGGTTATTTCTCCCAACACAGATATGCTTGGTAGCACATAAATTAGGTAACTTGCTTTCAGTGTTAACTTGGAAAAACAAAGTCAAAATTAGGAAAACAACAAATGAAAAGCCACAAAGAAAGAAACAAACTGTTCTTTTCAGGTTAACTCCTGATTACTTCCCACATAGATACAGAAGTGATTCTCTCCTAGCTCACAAGCAATTACGTAAGGCTTAATTGCTAGCAGTTATCCAGCTGAAACCCCTTAGCTGGCTTGCTTTGTACTGTGTAGGTCAAATCCTGCTTCAGGAGCTTTTCTGAGTAGATTAAAGAACAAATTTGTATTTCTTTGTGATGGTTGCTGTACTTTTTAACAGAAAGTTACCAACGGAGTTTGGATAGACTACAGTCCATATAAACAGGATCCTCATCTGCTATTATTCCCCCTTGTTCAACAAGCATGGGTTCAATATCATGGATTGGCACAGATGAATCTCTCAATGGAGCATTTTCAGGAGAATACTTGTTTCCCTGCTGTCTTTCAAGGTTATAGCTAGGGCATAGATCAGTGTTCATAGCTGAGCTTCCATTGCTGCTAGAGTTCCTCTCTATATAGCCTGGCCAGAATGTAGTCCAGTTCTTATGTCCAGCCTTCCAATCCAGATCCCTGGACACTGGATCTCTCTTCACATACCTTCTGGCACAGGTCTTAGAGTCCCTTCCACGTGCAGCCGTCTCCCTCACAGGTAGCCTCTGGTGATTCCTAGCTCTGCAGCAACATTCCTCTGGCTTTCCCCAGTCCAATGGTGTATGCTGGCCCTTGGAATACCTCCCAGTATACATACTGCTTTGGACTCTTCTAGACCTCTCAAAGGCTTTTCTCTTCCTTCTTCCAAAGGGTCTCTTTCCCTCTCTGTCCGTCCGGTTTGGCTTCTGCTTCTGATGATCCTTCAGATGAAACTGATGATCCTTCTCTGTATATCCAAGGTGATCATGAAGATGGTCATCTGTAGAATAAACTCTACTCTTATTCTGCTTAGATGAGTGATCCTCCCTAACACAGCGCAGCTGTGCTGAATCAGGCCCTGCCCTTTGAGATGAGTGCTTAGGGATTACCTCATAGCCCTCCTGATTGAACACACGTTTCCCCACTTCAGCTCCTCTAATGGCTGTTGGAAACCTGGTGCATTCTGGGACTGGTAGTCTTTTATGGGAAAATTCTGTTTTCTTATTTCTACCAGAACTGACAGGTTGCTTGTTCAGAGTCACTTCACCTTTTCTATAGCTCCTTCCTGAGCTATGATAAGCTTCCTTATCACACTCTATAACCCCAATCCTCTGGCTTCCTCCAGTCCAATCGAGTATGCTTGCCTCTGGAATCACTCCTAACACACGTACTGCTGTGGGCTCCTTCTTTAGACCTCCAAGATGTCTTTCTGTTCTTCCTTCCACGTTGCTTCTGCTGTTGTAGTCCTCTCTTCTTTCTCCAATGGCTTCTGTTTCTGGATCTGCAGCTTCTGCTTCTCCCTGTGCTCACCGTTCTCCCTATTCTGTCTCTGTGTAGAATATCTTTTACTTTTAAAGTGCTTAGAGGGACACTCCACCCTAGCACATCCCAGGTGTGCTGAATCAAGCCCTGCCCTTGGAGATGAGTGATTGGGGATTACCTCATAGCTCTCCTGATTGAACACACGTTTCCCCACTTCAGCTCTTCTGGAGGCTGTTTGAAACCTGGTGTATTCTGGGACTGGTAGTCTTTTATGAAAACATTCTGTTTTAGTATTTCTACCAGCAAAGACAGGTTGCTTGTTCAAAGCCAATTCACCTCTTTTATAGCTCCCTCCTGAACTATGATAAGCTTCCTTATCACAACTTACATGTATTGGCCCATGAAATCTATGTCCTATTAACAAAGATAGATTACAAAGAAAACTGAAATGTAATATATTAGGACAAAATAATATCAGCTAAACTCAAAAGCATTTGCTACTATTCCCCATAATCCCCTGAGTAATGATTTTTATTTTCACAGCTACTCTCTGTTAATGAAAAGTTATGGTAATCATGTATGTTGGTTGACAGAGTATAAAGTATAAAGATTAAAACTGCACAGCTGTTATTTTCTTGTACTCTGCTGTGTACAATAATAGGGCCATACAATAAATGCATTTTCTTTTTCTTTTCAGTGCATAAAGACACAGAAAAATGTCAAAACACAACTCTGTAGGAGTGTATTTGATGTTTGTTGAATTCCAAAGCTTGCATGGATAGTATATATCCTCTGAAGCAGTTTTTAGCTTCATATCATTGCTAATCAGACTTGAAAAGTAGTTCCCATGTGTCTTCCCATTTATAATTTTTATTCCCATGAAGTTTAATGTTGAATATGAACACAGGCATTCAAAACTAAAAGGATTAATACTTTGAAACAAGTACAAAGCACTTAACTGGGGCATTTTTTCCACACCCATTACCAGATGTGAAGCCCAATTTTTCATAGGGTGTCTAGGTCTAAAAAGGGACGCCCAAGTCAGGACGTTTACAATTAGTAAGGTATTTTACAAAATGTCATTTATCATGGAGCCTTTAGTAAAAGAGCTATAAAGCCCCAGGAAATTCACATGCATTTGGTGGTACACTTAGCAGGAGCAGCTATTTTTGTTTTCAGTTCAATTGTTTTATTACATTTTGATTCATAACAGCCAGCCACCCAAGAAGGAAGAATATAAATAATACAACATAAAGCAGCATTTTAGAAAGGACACCCAGAGAAGAACATCCAAAAACCGGGGGAGTGGCAGCAATGTAGAGAGGCACAATTAAGTGCCTTCTGAAATTGCTCCATCTCTATCCTGAAAGATGAACATCCTAGTAACTGGGTCTGGAGACACATCCCATGCAGATAGCAAGCCTGGATATGTGCATAGGTGTAGGCCATTTTACAAATGTGGACATCCCCAAAGTGTAATCCCACAGAACCGGCTACTTGGATGTCCCAGGCTGGGTAGGTCAGAAGGGGGAGCATCTATGTTATTAAACTAGCACATCCTGCCCTGCCATTTCAGATGCTCAGACATGCAGCAGCATGCCAATAATAATGTTTGAAGTACGTGTTTAAGGGCAGGTTCTTTGGCCAGGAAATATTAACCGCTATAATGTAAGCTCATTTTGCCCTTTCCCCTGGAAGCAGTGCAGCCATTAAACAAGCATTTTTTTACACCTTATTCATGATCAGGAGCAGGTATAGGCATAGATGCCTCAAAAACCTGGGTCTAAGCTGCTTGTGCCATTCTGAAATCACATGGTGATGTTCTATTCCCTTGATCCATCCAGGGAACATCTCTACCATGCCCCCGTGCTATCTGGACATTCTCATGCTGGGGACATCTATATAACTGGCTCCAGGGACATCTCCATGATTTATATGTCTAAGTGGCCATTTTCAGATATCAAATTCATGAACAGAGCTTCTAAAATGACCCTCTTAATATAACCAACTATCAATACAATAAAGCATTCATTTAACAGGTTTTTTATACCGCTTTATCATTTCGGTCAAAGTGGTTTACATTGTAACTTAAACTTGGCATTTTACATTATACACCACCACCTCCAAGGCACCTGTATCAAGGCAGCGAAAATAGAGCTCAGCCCCATCATCACTAAATTCAACCAAACATCCCTCACCCAAGGACTCATGCCCAGTACCCTCAAGTCTGTCTCTATCCACCCAATCCTCAAAAAATCCAACCTCGACCCAACGGACCCCATCTCATACAGACCCATCACCAGCCTCTCTCTTCTAGCCAAGATTATGGAAAAAGTAGCATGCCAACAACTCCAGGATCACATTGAAACCAACGCCCCACTTGACTCCCAACAACCCAGCTTCCGCCCCCACCATGGATTTGAAATCCTCCTCCTCTCACTTATTAACGAGCTCATCCAAGATATCGAGTCAGCACATCAAGGATTTATCCAAGTTTTCCTCGACCTTTCAGCAGCATTCGACTCAATAAGTCACATCCTCCTCCTCCAACATCTCCAATCCATTGGAATCCAGAACACAGTTCTGAACTGGTTCCAGCCCTTCCTCTCCAACTGCCAGCAGCAAATCAAAATAGGTGACGTCTCCTCCATCTCATTTACTCAAATCCAAGGCGTCCCACAAAGCTCCACCCTCTCTGCCCTGCTTTTCAACACTTAGCTACAGCCACTCTGCTTTATTATATTAAGTCCCACAAACTACTCTACCACCTCTCTGCTGACAACATCCTTATCTATAGCCCTTTTGACACCAATCAACCTACCCTCACAAAGTTACAGCTCTGCTTCTTCGAAATCTCACAATGGTTTACAATTAATCACCTCCATCAACTGAGGCCCTCTTCATCACCAAAGACAGTAAATTCACTCCCCCTGCTAGCATAATCCCAAATAATACTCACATCAAAGTACAAAAAGAAATAAAATACCTCGGCATCACTCTGGACCACAACCTCTCCTTCAAACAACAAGTGAAGAATACAGTGAACTCAATCTTCTACAAGATCCACACCCTCCAGCACCTCCATCCCATCCTAGACCCCCCAGACTTCAGATCAACACTACAAGCAGCCATTCTGCCAATCCTCAACTACTGCAACTTCATATACCAAGGTCTCCCACAATCGACCATCCTTCCACTACATACAGCCCTCCATATTGCCACATGAACCCTTCAGGCAGCTCCTAAACAAGATCACATAACCCTCATCCTCAAGCATCTCCACTGGCTTCCCCTCAACAGTCCCATCAAATACAAAACATTGATGATGACCTACAAGACACTTCTAGGACTCTACTCCGCACACCTCAGCCTCCTCCACCCCTTCCAACCAAACAGAGCCAGCCGCCAATCTACCAGCAACACCCTGATCATCCCCCACTCAAAAACTAAAAACACCCAGCAAGCCTGCGCAAAAGCATTTGAACTTTATGCACCCACTCTATGGAACTCTCTCCCTGCCACCATCAGATGCATCAAATACCTCTCATCATTCAGGAAGCACCTGAAAACTCATCTATTCATTGAACATTATGGACCTGGAACATAACGCTACCCACCCACATATTCCAACAAAAGCATACCAATGTATATAGTTAACTATTCATACAAACCAGCTCATAACTAAGTTATTTGTACATAGTTAAGTTACTTTCACTCCACATTTTATTGTATCCTTCGGTCATTTGTAAATCACTGAAGGATACGGCGAAAAGCGATATAAAAGCGTAGCTAAATAAATATATTAAACAAGGACTTTGATAACTTGGATTTTTTGAGGCAATGAAAGGTTAAGTGACTACAAGGAGTGCAGTGGGAATTAAACCCTGGTCGCTTGGCTCCAAAGCCAGTGCTCTAACCATTAGGCTACTCCTCCACTCATGGGCATGTTTACTTAAATATGCTAATTGTTAGCTGCAAGGTTTGATGCAAGCTAAGTTCATTGTGCTACCAGCACGGGGCCCGGACTAAACATCCTGTGCTAACCAATTAGTGCATGATTGGGCGTGGACTGGGTGGGTTAGGAGTATAACATGGGCACTGATGGTGTGTCACAGCACAGGCATTTTGGGTACACATTAACTGCATCCATTGCTGCTGGGGGGGGGGGGGTGCACCTAATGCTACCTTATTACCTTTCTGATAATATGGAGTATTCTGTACCATATAACAGGGACACCTGCTTGTTGGCTCATGAGAGCGATGTATTATTTCGAAATTATTTATTTATACATTTTTTCAAAATTAATACAAGCAAACATATACTTGAAGGAAATGTGGGATACCAAAGGTACAATTAAACAAAAAAGGAACAGCAATCATGACATACTCCATGAGCTAAGAGGCAATAACAAACATGATACTCAACCGCCGGCCCACAATTAGATCCAAGATGGACATAAGCAATAATACCCTCACAAAGGAAAAAACAATACCATAACATGTAAAGTTGAGATTTGACTGCGAAAGGCTAACCCTATTAGATCAGTAAGGTAAATCTGACAGCTGAGCCGGCATAATGCAAGCATTTAAGAAGGAAACCAACTGAGAAGGAAATGAAAAAAACATAAGATAATCCCTAATGTTTAACCAGGCACTTACAGGGGTACTTAAGAAAAAACATCCCTCCCAGCTAGAGAAACCACAGCCGCAGAACAAGGGAAAATCCTGACCAAACACCCCTTAAAGGAAACATTTCTTTTGCAAAAAAACACCAGGAGTAACCATTATCTATCAGACACTAGTGCCAAAGTTATCAGGCAAGTAGAGGAAGTTATCAAACCCAAATCTGTGTCAGATCTCAAGAACCTCAGAAATATTTAAAACATCTGCAGTTTGAGAGCAAGAATCTCCACAGAAGCAGATGATTTCTGGCCCTGTGAAAAATATGCTTTAACCAAAGGTGGACAACATGTAGAAGAGAGCCCCTAACACCTACTTGAGATACTGAACAAACATATCCTTTGCAGTTATGTTAGGAGACTTCGGAAAACTGATTAAACAAAGGTTTGCTAAATGGGTACGGTTCTCAAGCTGTTCTAGTTTAAGTTTAACATTATTCTAGTCCTTTATAAATGCATCCACTTACTCTTCCATACGGACCAAACATGGAGATAACCCCATCCCCAACAGCCTGCAAAGAGATAATAGATTCTATATTTTTCAAATACTCCTCCGTTAACTTCTTAGTCTGGGTGTTTAATGATTGTTCCTGTGGAGTAATGGCGTCCCCCAAGAGTTTTATCACATGCAATATAGACTCCAGGGTAAACTGTTCTGGTCTTTGCAATTCAAAGGAAAAAGAAGCTGCACCCACTTTAGTGACCGTAGACTGTGTGTATCTGACAATGAGTCCGGAATGTACATGGGACTGTATGCATTTGCAGCAGCATGCAGAATTGGCATGTGTGACACCCATGGCACAGAGATATGTGGTAGACATCAAGCAGGTATCCTCTGTCATGTCAAGACATACAAGCTGATACCCTATCAGCACCCACAGCACATAGCATCAAATACACACCTGTGAGGTTGTCAGTCGTGCTGACTGAGAACACGTCTAGATTCTGCAGAAGGCCATCGAAAATGATCCAGGGGTCTCTCCAGCCCTTGTTAATGGGATCCTGGGGGCCCACAGGATGGCCATGTCTGTCCATCAAAGGCACAGCGAGGCTCCCTCTGTCCCCATGTGGTCTTTGGGGCTCTATGGGACAGCTCTGTCCCTCTATGTCTGTGTCTGAGCTGGATGTCAGCCTCAGCTGGAAGTAACCCCCAGAGCACACTCATCCTCACTGGTGGATAACTCTTCCCTGGCCTGCTTCAGATGCATCCCCCTTAGCTTGTGCCAACAGCTCTACCCCTGTGTCAGGATACATGCTACCCAGGGCCTCTAGCTCTAGGGTCTCACCATCATAGCTTCCACCAGTGGATGCTAGCTCCTCCATGGATGATAGGGCACCTGATAAGAAATACACACACACATTGCATGAGGAAGCACGTCCACTGGCCATGTGCATATGGCTGTATGGTTTGCAGACATGATGCTGCGGTGTGTGCTACCTTCTGGGCTAAATGGATGCACAGTGCACAGGGCCCATACGTGCAAGATGTGATGGGCATATGCAGCATCTGCAGTGGGACAGTGTGTAATGCCCATGGGCAGCGTGGCAGGGAATGTCATGTTAGAAACCAGATGTATCTGTGTTATAACACAGTGCTGTGAGTGGCAGGTGTGGTATGTTGATGATGGCAAGGGACATGGTGATGGCGCAGCTACATCCTCACATACATCCACAGTGTATAAAGTCAAGGGTGGGTAGTCGCATGGGATGTGTGTGAAGGCCATGATATCAGTGTCCTGTGGGAATGAGTGAGCAGACATGGCAGGGATCTGGTGTGCAACTTGTGTGAACAGGAGAAGCAGGAGGTGTTGTTGGTCACTCAACTGAGGTATGTGATGAGGAGGATGTGCCTCTGCCTGCTGTGGGTGAGGGATAAGGCAGGAGAAGGGTGAGAGAGGGTAGGCAGGTGATGTTGACCACTAGTGTATTGGCCATGCTGCGGTCACACACAGGCACAGACGTAATGTGCCTGTGTGACTGTGCCTGTGTGAAGTACGTGTGTGCTGTATCCTGCTTTTTACCTATGTATGTTGTCGGGCCGGCGCCCCTACTGCCGTAGTAGAGTAAGGGCGTCCGCTGACATTTAATTTGTATCAGGGAGTATTTGAGCTGCAGGACCCAAAGGATTGTGGTCCTTGTAGTGTAGTGCTCCCTGAAATGAATAACTACGCCGAATGGAGGGTCAATAAGGCTTTATTTCCCCGCTTAATGCTCTAGGTTCAAATGAGACAACAACTTAAAGTGGAGGTAAGGCTTTCCTCAAATAATAACAAAGTTCCACCATGGACTAAACAGTTAAATATTGTCGGCTGTACAATTGACTGTTTAGCTGGGTTAAGGGATTTTCCAAACAATAGAAAAACAATTATAACAGAATGGTTATCAGCTTCACCATTTGCAGACTCATTTCTTCATTGTACAATTATCATGGCAAGCAGCTACCTCTTAAGCAAAAGTTACATTCCATAGGTTCTGTGTGAGGCATGGGAACACTGGAGCTGTAATCCAAGTCCATTGATCCTGGCTCACTATACTCTTCAATGTTTAGAGTATCCTCAGTGTTACTTAGTTCCTCACAGAAGTTCCTTGGCTTCTCATATAACTTCGCTAGAACCCTTTTGGAAAGTGGTTTTAAATAGTTAACTTTGCTTCTTCTCTGATGCTGAGGTTTATCTACCTGCATAAGATTGTCTTCATTGAAAGTTCCTTTTAGAATAAAAGGCTTTTCATACCTTATCTTCCGTGGAGTGCCACGCCTAGGATTCAGCTTACTCTGTAGCTTTTCCTGTTGATCCTCTGTCCTGTGCACTGCTCCACAATTAAGGCTGCTAGGAAAACCAGACGTGGATTTCCAGTCTTTACTTGGAGAACTTCTTTTAGGAGGCAGGCTACTTCTCTGGGCCTTATCCCAGGGCTGAGACTTGCCTATGTCTGTATCCGTTCTTCTCCTTCCTTCTCCTGTTACTATTCCTGGTACCCTCGCTGGTACCCTTCCGGTTGGTCTGTCGGCTACCTTCCTGGGTGCCTCTCTTTGCTGGACTCCTTGGTCTCTCTGCTGCACTCCTGTGCTGGTACCTGAGCTCTCTTCCCGGTCTCTGTGCTGGACTCTTTGCTGCAGTCCTTGCTGCACACCTGGGTCTCTTGAGCCCCCTTTCTGGTCTCTGTACTGGATCCCTTGGTCTCTGTACCACTCTCCGTCCCGTTCTCCCCTCGGTTCTCCCTCTCTGCTCATCTGATTTCCCTTATAAAGGGATTTCCAGCTTGCACGCTGTGAGTTTGAGGACAGGTGAAAACACTCATCATTAAGGTGCTCAGAGCTTGAGCACGTGGGTTCAGGCACTGTGTAGCTGTTCATGCGCCCTCTGGCTGAGCTACACTGGAACTGCGCTCTCTGGCTTTTCTGAGATTTATGCAAATCAGGAGGTTTTTTCAAGGCTGTTTCTTCCCTAGCTCCAGCCTCATGACAATGTATGTAGTTTACTCTCAAGCAGTCCAACAAAGAACAAGCAACACCTGCAGAGTAGTAGATAGATCAAAGGAGCCGGAGCGTAGATTGGCGGTCAACAACCTTTATTTTTAAAAAAACAATGCATTTCAGCCTATGACCTTCTTCAGGGGGTGCAAACCTCATAAATCAAACATAAAAACAATAAATAACAATAAAATGACAATATCAAATATATATAAATGGTAGTCAAATAAAGTAAAATGAATAAAACCAGTTAAGAACTAATAAATAACATCTGATGCATAAAAGGCCAAATGTATTAATTAATTAAATGAAATGACTAAAACAAGTTAAAAATTAATAAATAATAGCTGATGTATAAAAGGCCATGGAGAATAATATGTATAAATAAATATATGAAGTGTAATATCCAAACATAAATACAGACCATGATATAAAAGTACAAGGTATTGTGATGGGTCTTTACAGGCACCACACCTTAAATCTTGTGCAATATTATGATAGACCGTGCCCAATGGTAGACATCACTGAAAAGCCATGCCTGTAGGGAGGAGGAGGACAAGGAGAACTAAACTTAAGGCAACTAGGAGGTGACCAAAGTATGGCACAACATCATTTAATTGGAGGAAAGCCCATGGGAAGAATTACCTGTATGTGCCTGTCCAAAGGCAAGCTCTAGAAGCTAGATGTATAACTTTGTGTTCTATGCCCTCCAAAGTACAAACTCAATGAATTGGGTGCAAAGGTCCTACATTATAAGAGATAGAGAAAACACGTACCCACATAAAAAAATTACCGCTATCTGTTCTGACATGAGAAATAAGGGCAAACTAAAAGTGATAGACTTGTCTGAGGACCATGTCAAAGCAATGCTTCCAAATGTGAAAACAGATGGAGAAATTGAACCGGCTTTTTCTCAGTGCTCTGTTTCATGCTAAATAAGATTCAAAGGTCAAAAATAACGGTCCATAAAACTGAGGTATCTCAGCCAATGAAAGAGAAAAAAATGAAAAAGTAAGTGTGCCTGATATAATCAACCTTCACAGGAGTATTAGTGTAATGGCACTCAAAAACGCTGTGTGCTATGAAATCAATGCCGATCGGGTGCCACAACCTCCCGCATTAACAAGGGACTTCAAAACTGACTGTTCTTGTAACACTTAGTACTGCTGAAAACAATGAGGGCTGTATTGAAACCCAGAAAAATTAATTACCCAATAAATGAAATCTGAAAGAATTTGCATGAAGGGGTAACCACTTTTGTGCCATATATGAACTCCCAAAACAGGATTAGAGCCGTAGAACAAATGAAGAAGGGATAGTGGGTGTACCCATAGGGCCAGAGATAGCAATCCAGGGAGCCAGTTCCACATGGCAGGTGCGTAGAGGCCAAATGATCCTGTGCAAGTCTGTGGAGTGCTGCCAGTGTTCATGAAGGTGGTGGCTCAGAGGCTAGTGGTGGGGAGTCATCTGGTCTGTGAACCTGGTATGTGTGCCTGTAGGTAAGGGGACGGGAAGTTGTTGAGTGCCTGGAATAGTAGCTGGTGGAATAGGTATTGGATCCTGCACATCAGAGGGAGCCAGTGGTGTTGCCAGCGGATGGCGTTTATGTGAGTGCAACATGTAGCTCTGTGGATAATCCTGGCTGCTGTGAACATAAGAACATAAGATATGCCATACTGGGTCAGACCAAGGTCCATCAAGCCCAGTATTCTGTTTCCAACAGTGGCCAATCTAGGTCATATGCACCTAGCAGTTTCCCAAAGAGACACAAGTTCCACAATGCTTGTACTGGGTCAAGCATTGATATCTTTGGTCACTTCTTAATAATGGTTTATGGACCTTTCCTCCAGGAACTTGTCCAAACCTTTTTTAAACCCAGCTACACTAACAGCCTTTACTACATCCTCCGGAGGAGGGGACTTTGTCAAAGTAGGAGGGGTGAGTGCAGCAATCTATGATAGATGGAGTTGCAGTACTAAATCTTGGTAATGATCAGGACTGTCTTTGCTGATCAGAAGCCAGATGGGTAAGTAGTGGGTGGAGATGCCGTAGGGATCTATATATGTAGTATGTGGATTTTGTCATGTTTGAGATATTTGTCCCCAGGGTGAGGAACTGATATGCACCAACACCCTGATCTCAAACTTCAGTATGTGCTGCTAAGATGCAAAGTGTGGGTGTAGTGTTTATGTCGCAATGGCCCCCACCCCTCTCGCACAGACATTCACAAGTAGTAGTGGTTCCACATACCAGCATTTGGGTGAGATGTGTCAAGTTCCTCTGGCAAACCATGATGTAGACTTGTCTAAGATGCTGTGCCAGTTGCTCCTCCATGGGGCTCAATGTTGATGTCATTGCCTCCTCACCACCAGTGCCCAATGTATATTTGCATGCTGCAGTAAGCCATATACACACAGATCTCTTGAGATCAGCAAAATGCTTGCATAGTGCCACACAGTCCTGTGCTGGTCCACCCAATGCAGACACAGCCTGCCTGATGTCCTCTTATGTCACATTCCATACGCTAACAGAGGTTGTGATGCTGAGACTTCCAAACAACACGTCATAGTACTCCAGCACCTGCTGCAAGAGCATCTCATTCTCCTCTGCATCGAAATGGTGCTCCTTCTTTCGTTCTGATTCCAGAATGTGCTTCTTCTTCTGTTTCTGTGATATTGGTGGTGTGGCTGCAGGTGCTGTTATTGGTATGTCTTGCCCATGCTGGCCCTTAGTGGATGGGCCTAGCTGCTCCTCATCTTGGGCATGAATGCCACACATTACGTATGCTGACTGTCCCTATGGTGTGTGGTCAGCACTGTTGCCCTGCTGAGGATTTCCAACAGTGCCTGAGAGTCCCTCAGTATTCACTTCCCCTTCTCTGATCCCAGGACATGGATGCAGCATTCTGACTTGTGCTCCTATGGCTGCCTCTGCCTGCACTTCCACAGACGTCAAACATTTCTATGCGTCATTACTGCACAAACGTTGTAACAGGCGGTAGTTACGCATGGTAGGGCATTATAGCATGTTACGTGTCTATTTGCCATAATGTCCTACTGCATGTGCCTAATGCCCATTATGACATCCACGCGGTAATGATGCACAGACTGTCTGATGTCTGCGGAAGTGCAGGCACAGAGCACATGGGCAGGATGGCTGCATGGTCCTGAAAACCGCATTTCTTGGACCATGACCTCCATCTGCTAGCCACCTGATTTGCAAGAAGCACACCCATGCAGCAACCAGCAAAATGTAACCTCATCAGACGCATGTCACGCATCTGATGATTGCACTGCTGCTACCCCAGATCATCTGAACAGATGGTGATGGTAATGGGGCTTATTTTGTATGTTGTTCCAGGGACAGGGGCCCCCACACACCCAGAAGACATTGGGGCACTGCACAGCAACATGTGTGCTACTTAGCTTGCATTATGTGGCCCAGCTCCCCTTGCAGACACATCTTTTCCTCCCACCTCATGGGATATATTTTGAATGGTGCCGTTCACACAGTTACTTTCTACCTCTCATTCCTTTTGTCTCTGTGTCTTCCTCTCCCCTTGCATCCTGGTAGGTGGTGCATGTACTCTCCATTCTGTGTGATGTCTACAGTCATCTGAGCAGGATACCTGTTTGTTTGTGTTGGGCCATACCTGCATATGCATCATAGCATGTCATAGCTGGGACACACCAGTTGTGTTAGTATCTATGCAGATGGTCATGTTGTGGCTCATGTGGAATGGTCATGCAATGTTCACTGTGCACAGCCTGCTCATGGATATGAAGCAACTGAACATTGGCCTGTAGCACAGCAGCTTGCCCTACATGTGGAAGGTGCAGTCTGCTTGTCGAATGCAACTGGGAGCATCACCCAGTTGTGTACTGTTCACTGCCTATGTCAGGGTCATCTAGTTGTATACCGGATCTGTGTGTTCCATCATACATCTGCTATCTGTGTAGTCTCCTGGACAGTCACTTGCCAATGATGTGTGTGGCTGGACATATATGGGACACTCATGGCAATCCATACATCTGTGCCCAGGGTGGCCATTGTTTTATACTGACTGCATGTCACAAACCATCAGATTGGCATTTCCTTCCAAGGTGGTATCCAGATATTACAGTGTGGTAGGTGGGGACATGAGAGCATACATCACCGTATGCACAGTGCCACCATTACAGGTGCCATGTCTGTATCACATACTTCATAGTGAACTATGTGTGTTGTTACTGTGACCTTACTACTGCACTTGACACCATCCCATGTAACTCTGTGTACCTGCATATGACAAGTGGAACCACAGTGGGACCAGCAATATTGTGTGACCATACAATCCTGGTGTGTGGTGGCCATGCAATTGTGTCACTTTACACATGTGATATTGTTAGCTGTTACTGACAGATTTGTGGTGATGGTGCCTCATATGTCTTTGTGATCATGGACTTCTCTCTGTTTCCTTCTGACAGATGCACATGCTTCAATGTCCCTGGCAGCTAACAGCCGCGACACACTAAGGATGATGCTGTGGCCACTGAGCCCCTGGCAACAGGCCTGGAGGAAGCATTGGCAGAGGACTATGTGGGGCCAGACACAGAGAACATCCTGGACCAGCCAGCTGAATGTGTGCAGGATATGGGTGGTCATGTCAGGGTGCCCACAAACACCATGGTGGAGGAGGTGCATGGTGCTGTGTCCACAGGCAGCCTCATGGTGCAGCACCATAATACCAAGGATGCTGCCTATGGCCCCATCCACCAACCCGCATCTGTAGCCACCAGCAGCAGCATGGTGCTGCACCATGACACCAGGGATGCTGCATGCAGCCCCATCCACCTGCCTCCATCATATGCAGGACTCCTGGCTGCAGTTTCTGCAGGGGATGGCCTCCAGACCCTCCCCAACTTGTCAGGGTTTGAGGTGTGGCAACCTGCATCGGCAACCACTGCCACAGCCACAACCCATAGTGATTTTATTTGTTTATTTATTTAACAGGTTTTATATATCGCTTTATCATTTCAATCAAAGCAGTTTACATTGAAACTTTAACTTGGTAATGTACATTAAACAGGGACATTGATAACTTGGATTTTTCTGAGGCAATGGAGGGTTAAGTGACTTGCCCAAGGCTACAAGTAGTGCTAGTGGGAATCGAACCCTGGTCTCTGGGTTCCCACTGAGTAACCCACAGAGTGTTGTGACTGTGACATGGTTGAGGCATAGCACCATTTCTCCATGATTGCAAAGAATCTTGATGCAAATGTGGCACAGCTGAATCACAGGTTGGACAGCTTGGAGGAGGAGTGAACCATCCTCTCTAGTCAGTGAGACACCCACCCATGCCAATACTTCTCCATTGCCATGAGGCATGCATACCCACCTTCCCTCTACTCCTCTGCAGCCAGGGGTCTACAGCCATACATGGTGATATCCACAAATGTCTGCATGTGAGGCACTGACCTCACAACACATACTGTATCTGGGGACTGCCTGCACAAGTTTGTAGCATGATAGCACACCAGTCACATGTTGTGCACAGATTGTGGCAGGGGCCCCATGTCACTGCACACATCAATGACTGAATGCCCCATGTGCAGATATTTGTGGATATTACCTTTTGTGGCTGCCCCCACCTGGCCTTCACTGGTACCCAGACCACAGCAATTCATTGGTCTATATGCTGTGTGTGTGTGTGCAGAGTTTGCATCTTGTCATGTAGACAAACCTTATTGAGACTTCTGTCTGTTTATATGTACATATTTTCTTGTGTGTGTGAGAACAATCACAGTATTTATTTTGTGCCAAATGTTTATATAGTTTTGCAATAATGACACATTATTTTTGGAAAATAATGACTTGTGTGTATTTCATAGGCTTCCAGTGCATGGACTTTCAACACAGGATCTGCATCATATGTACAGATGCTAGAGTGGAGACAGTGACACGTATGTTGCAGATGTGGGATGATTGGTATGGGATGGTGCTAACAACAACACCTGCGACAGCCTTAGAGCACATTCTGCACCACATGCATCCATATAATGGGTCTCACACATATGACAGTTATGCTATGTGGGGCACAGGCATACTGAGAAAGGGCATATTGGCAGAACTGTAGGCACCTCCCCCAGAGTCAATTGGATAACTGTGTTGTTAATATTGTCCATGGTGTTCTAGTCCGTGTCACCTTTCCCTTACTGACTGTTATAGGGGTAGTTTCAGGGGCATTAGAGGCTACAGAGAGGTTGCCCAGTGAGGGATGTGACAGGTAATACATAGGCAGCAGTCACGCATCATAGTGCGCTCAACACATTTGGCCACTGTTGTAATCTGTGTACAACTGCTGCTGACCCACATAGATGCTGTGCTCTGCTATGTGTGTCAGATATCTTGGGGACCCCTGCTTTGACACATCTCATATAGCGATTATGCACATATGTAGTGGAGGTTTGGTGTGATGGTCAGATAACTCTCCTGTGACATAGGCAACCATGGGTTCAATTCTAACATGTGCCCATTACCAGCATTGTCTGCCTACATGACTGTACAGTACCTGTGAGTGTATGGGCCATGAATCATCATGTAACCATGACCCTATTTATTTGCATAGATGTAAAATCTATGGGTTGCAATCTTCCCTCACTGACAGGCACTATATTTCTGGCTCATCTGTGGAACTTTCCAAGGTATTTATGATGTGACTCCAGCCAATGTGGGACACATGCAGGGTACAGGATTGCAATTTGCACCCCTCACTGTGGCAGCACATGTTTTCCAGCATCACATATATGTACGCACTGAACTACCACATACCACTCTACCGATGTCCACTTGCAACCTGTGTATAGATTTCATGCAGGTAATTAAAGTGCCTTTCATGGTATCCCTTCGTATGGAGGATGGCCTGGTTGATTAGCATAATGGTTCCAGCACTGTCTGCGTACACAGCAGACCACAGTTCTGTCCCAACAGATTCTTTCGCCATGTCTTTTACACTCACCAGCATTAACATTTTGAGGGAGTTCCTCATCTGCATTGACGCAAGTACCTTTTCCCATTCATTTATAATATATTCCTGCCCCGATCTTTGCTATCATGCCTATCTGACAGGCACACTGTTGTGGATGTGCTGTAGGTCCACTACAACTTATTGGTGATTTGACTCCAATAGATATGTGACTGACACAATGTACATAAATTTGGATTTTGACCATAAGCAGACAGCAGATCTTTGCCTAGATCACAAACGTGGTGGACATGCATCCATAGCGCAGTGGAATGCTGATGTATACATTGCATGCTGGAACATACCATGACTTTATGATTCTGATCTGCTGTGGCCTGTGGTGTAAGGACACATCATACTAGTTACAGCACTGTCTGTGAACACAGCTGACCACATTTCATATCCAACCTGCTTGACTCAGTGTGTTGTGAAACATTTGTCACAATCTTTGCAGTAACACTTCTAGTTCAGCATATACGGGTATAGAAACTGTACCATGTATTTCTGCATCTGTGAACCAAGCACATTGATATAAAGCATATCTTACAAGATAAGTTGTCGCCTCTGTTGTACGACACTGCAGAGAGTCATAGAATTTGACACAGATGTATGGAACACATGGTAGACATTGTGGGGGTCATTACAAACCACATATACATCATTTCAACATGACTGTATATGTGTCTGCTGGCACAGATGTCCCAAACCATATTCTGGATATATCACACCATGCACGGTAAGGCCCCTTGCACAGGGATAACTGGACATCTGCGGTAATGGGTGGATCGGGGGCATGGCCAGCCATGGAGACTTACAGGGCATATTCAGTATCATCACATGTACATACACACAGACCTACACATTCTTCATGTAGAAACGTGGAATAAGGGTTGGATTTATAGAACTATTCTGCTCTCCTCTGCACTGCATCCCATCTAGCAGAATGGATGTGCCAAATACCTTGTGCACCTGTGTGTCTTCAGTCTGGCAAAACACATGTCATAGTTGTACAGGTCTGACAACAGAAGGGATTGATGGTGGTAAGGTTGGGAAGGGGGAGGACACACCTAATATGATAACAGGAGCAGCAATACTGTAGATCCTAGTTCTGCTGACGGTTGCTGGCTGTTCTACAGGAGCACAGCCTTGGTTCCCAACAGGTCCTAGGTCCTGAAAAGGGACTTGCGGATGTAGTTTCAGACCACATGCCATCATGGTGAACTAGTTGCTGTTGACAGGGCCAGTGCAGCATGTGGGCAGGGGTATGTGTTACTAGCCGTAGGTGAGAGTTTGTGGGAAGAGGTTGGGGTGTGTGGGGGTGTGGGTCACATGTTAAATAGGTGGATTGCACCACTAGGGAAGAGGCATAAATGGGGCCTACAAACATTGGCCTGCAGTATTGTGCATCATGTGTGTAACATCAGAGTTTGTTGCTGGTTCCATGGCCATGATGAGGGTCCATCCCTAGCATTGTCAGGCATGTTGGCAGTGCGGACAACGCATGTCTCAGTGGGGCAAGTTCATACTGCCACGTACCATTTGTTGCACAGTATGACCCAACATACATGTGTATATGTTCAGTATTGTATACGTTATTGGCAGGGCCATCAAACCCACTCTGCAAGCTAGGCGGGCAGATAGGGCAGACATACATGGTCTGCAGCAACAGCAGCACACGTGTGCAGCCACAGCACCCTTGCCTGCTACCACAGCCTACTCCTTTGTGTGCAGTGAGATGGCCAGCAGCAGCAGAGGTATTTCCAAAAGGTGCAAAGACAGCAGCTTTTGGAGATACTACCTCTGCCACTGCCTGCCTCAGTCTCCTGAGGCAGGATCTACATACACTTGTGGAGGGCAGCAGTGGCTGTGGTAGCAGGAGTTAGCGAGGTCAGGGTTTCTGCCAAGTGCAGCAAACACTGTTGTCTGGGTCCTGCTTATTGGGGTGCACTGGGCTTACTATGTATGGTTTGGGCCATGTGGGGTCTGGTCTATGGTCTATATTGCATCAGTTGTCATTTCTCATTGATACTTATGTTTGGGGGGCTTTGGGAATGTTTGTTTTCAAAAGGTGCCAGGCCTGTTGTGGGATGTAACACCAATGGGTAGCATGTACATTCAGAGTATAGTATGCTCTGAGACATCAAGGCCATTTCCCATATCTAAGGCAGAGAGACTGCTGCACTGGGCGTACATGTGCACACAGAGCAGTTATGTGTTTGATATTCCATCCTTGTGGGACACATTGTGTATTAGCTGTGCTGGTCTGAGTTTTCAAGGTGTCCGTTGGACCTACACGTCTTCCTCATAATGACCCCAAATGTGCATATTGATGTATCAATGTGACTTCCTATCTTGTACTACAGGACATATATCTCACAGATACATGCACATGCCATTCCTTGCATGATCCTCTCGTGCAATCCTCACCCATCATGTGCCCTTTTCCTTCATACAACTGTGTCAGGTCAATTATCTTGCAGTTGTACATGCTGAGGCAGCAGTCCCACCCATAACAGAGTATTTGATGTTGGCCATGGAACATCTTATTTGGTATCCCCCACACACACAGGCTTTGTGCAGTCAGGTCTCACACTTGCAGGCCACACAAACATGACATCTTCCCATCTCTGCAGCCACCATCCATGGCTTATGGATTATGTGCAATCATATATTTGCCAGTCAGCTGGTACACCATGGCCATTACCAGGACATTTGTGATAGTTTGTGAAATCATAGACAACTCACCTGTAACTACTGTACAGCACCACTCATGGGAAGTCGAAACATTGCTTATCTCATCAGATACACGCTGTATCCACACAGACTTGGTTCTGACCTTTCCGCAGCCACACACTGACAGTACTGCTAATGACTTGGGAATTCCTCCATGAGACACTTATGTCGAGTCCAACATCATCATCCAACTCACTGATTGCAACATGGACTGGACACATATCTCTAAGATCCCTTACTTCACACATCTCCTTCCATCCATCACATTTGCATTGCCTTTCACAGGGTCTCCCTTATCCATCATGTGCTCCCTTAACGCCTGTTGTGCAATGTGTCTAAAGGCCCTTTAATGCTGGGAACCCTAACACCATGTACAACCTTGCTGAAAGGTTGTATGTAGTGAGGAGAGAGCCTATGTAAACATCTGCAATGTGATACACTGACAAGGGAGCCCCAGACAGTGATAGTAGTGCTACATTAGCAGCAACAGCATGGTGCCCACATACGGTAGGGCACTATGTTGATGGTGCAAATGGGCCACCGGAGGTTGCATGTGGGTCATGCAGTGGGTATTGCTGGTGCACAGGGCAGACCAGACAGCTGCCCAGGTGGCACATAGGAACATAAGATCACAAGATATGCCATACTGGGTCAGACTAAGGTCCATCGGGGCCAGTATTCTGTGTCCAACACTGGCCAGTCTGGGTCACAGGTACCTAGCATTTTCACCTAAAGATGCACATGTTCCACAGTGCCTATAGTGAGGCATGCAATGCATTTCCTGAGTCCCCTTGAATAATGGTTTATGGACCGTTCCTCCAGGAACCTGTTCAAACTGTCTTTAAATCCAGCTACACATACAGCTTTTACTATATCCTCCGGTAATGAATTCCAGTGTTTGGTTAAGCGTTGTTTGAGAAACTATTTTCTCTTATTAGTCTTACATGGGTAACACTGTTGCCTCATTGCATGTCCCCTAGTTTTTCCACATTTTGATGGTATATACAATCGATCTACGTTTACCCATTCCAATCCATTCTTTCATTTATAGCCCACTATCATATCTCCACTCTGCTGTCTCTACTCCAGATTAATGGGCCCTAACCTTTGGAGCTTCACCTCATAGGGGTATCTTTCCAGCCACAGTACCATCTTTGATGTCCATCATGATCACACATTGACAGTGGTGGCACAAAGACAAACTACTATTGCAGAAAGGCAATGTGCCACATGGGGCAGTCCAGTGGACCTGGCACCCTAGGCAGAGATCCCGACTGGCCACCCCCACTGCCGCTGAACCCAGCTGTGGAAGAGGTGGCCAATTCGCTGCAAGATGTGATCTTGGACTCTAAACTCTCCTTCCAGGATCATGTTTCACATGTCGTTAAGACTTCCTTCTTTTTTCTCCGGCAGATACGTACCAGTCGTCCTTTTTTGACACCTCAGGCCCTCACTACCCTTGTCTCTAGTAATCTCTCGACTCGACTTCTGCAACTCTATTTTCCTTGGTATTCCCCAACTTCATACACAGGTTGCAGCGCATACAAAACACGGCAGCATGTATTATTTCCCATTCTGCACGCTCTGACCATGTCACCCCTCTCTTTATACATCTTCACTGGCTTCCTCTGACTTATCATATTAAATAAAAGCTTCTTACATTACTCCATCAGATCATCTATACCCATACTCCTCAGTACTTATTTGACCTCATTCAGATCCACACACCCAATCGATCCCTGCGGTCTGTGCACATTAATCGCCTGCACCTCCCGTCCCCTGCACGTGCCCATCTCCAAGTCACCTGCAATTCTGTTTTCTTCTTTGCTGGTCCTGCGCACTGGAACGCCTTACCCCTCCACCTTAGACTGGAAGAGAATCACAAGACATTCAAAGCCCTCTTGAAAACATACCTCTTTGCCACAGCCTTTGACCTCCCCCTTCCCACCTGATAGCATTCCGGTCTCAACAATATTAGCACAAATGTCATGTATTTACGTTATTGTCCTGTCTGCTGTGTAGCACTGTCCTCCTTCTGTCTGCCCAGTCAAGTTACCCCCATATAGCTACGTCTATCCTGGCACCCATCCCTCTCCTCTCTGCTCTGTTTTCTCCATCGTGTCTGTCTGTCTTTCTGTGGCTTTTATCTCTTTACTATCCTGTTGATATTGTAATTCCCTTTCCTTTTCTGGGCCAGTGGCCAACCTTTTTTTTCCCCAAGAATTGTAAACCGCCTTGATTGCTGTTTGAAAGGCGGTATATCAAGCTCAATAAACATAAACATAAGATGCAGGCACCGGGAACTACCACAGCAGTGGCTGTCTTTCCTTCACATGTGATATATTGGTGGCAGGCAGTGCTGGGGACCCTACAGAGGCAGATGGTTGGGGGAGATGCGTGGGTGTCCATGTGTGCCTGTGGGCCCCCCCCCCCCAATCCAGACTTTGTGCCCTAGGCATACACAAGGCCTGCATGTTGAACAGGCTGGGACTGCACGCCACCACCACTGACAGCATGCAGGCATGTCAGCATGGTGTGGGGATGTTGGTGGTGGGGACAGTAGCACCCACTTGCAGCAGAGCAGAGCCATGCCCTGGCCCTGTGTGCCATGCTCATTGCAACATATGGCAAGGTCTTTCTGATGTGGAACAAGAAAGCCCCAGGGACTGTTGTATCCATATGGCACTGTGGCTCAACACACACAGTTGGTGTGTATATATGCAGAGGGTCACAGGTTCAATTCCCAGATGTGGAGCATGTATTGCATATCCCTGTGTCTAAACTTTAGCCTACAATGCAGGTATAGCACCAGCATGTGCAACCCCCAATGGAACAGCTAGCAAAGGTACAAACACTCATCAGCCACACAGACAGACTCCACTATCCACAGCTGGATGGAGAGGTAGGCTGATAGCACCTGCACATTGACAATGGGCATTAATGTCAGGGCACGCTACTAGCACCTGCACAATGAGCACATGTTAACAATGCTTGAGCTGATATGGAGACCAATGTTGCAGGCAGGAATGCCAACCATCCCCACTTTTGCACAGCACAGTGATGTGTGTGTATGTGTGTGTATGTCTCTCCATTATTCTGTGGCTTTCTGCACTTCACTGTGCCTTGCATTTCCTAAGCTGTTCCCACCGTTAGTGTGCAAATGTTCATGGTGAGTAAGAGAGGTTTGTGGGTATGATCTGACACAGAGCAGACTGACCAGGATGTGTCTGCCTCAGCAGTAGGGTTAGTGGCTGTGACTTTGCAGTGTCCATCTGCCATGTACATGTCCTGGGTAGCCACTGCATGTCATCTGAGAGTGTACTCTCACTCTGACCGAGCAGTGATCATGGCACGACTAGGTATCCACATGATGCTATATAGTGCCTGGCTCCTTTGATGTGGGTGCAATCTCTGACTGGGGATCACAATCACTGAGCCAGATGCTGGGTGTCCATGCCATTAACCCCAAGCCAGGGTGTACATTGTTGCTATGTACACATGCATTGTGTGCTGACCAGCCACAATTAGTATGTACATGACTGACATAGCCCAGTGGTAGGCACTAGGTGCAGTGTGACAGAGCTTGATGTGGTGGATTGTTAGTCCTAGATGGTTGGGACAGCAATTGTTCCTGGCCTACTCAATGTGGTCATGGCAGGACAGTAGCTATAACCCCACCCAAGCCTTGAGGCCCCCCATTCCATTTGGCATCTATGACAACAGCTTTTTAACACTGGCTACTGACATGCACTGTTCTAGGAGGGTCCCTGTCCAACAGGGGCAGGACACAGGGACCAGCTGTGATTAGCATCTACAGCATGCTACAATTGTGCAGGAAACAAGCAGACTAGCATAAGACACTGCAGACATTACCTCTCACACAGCCGGCAGAGACTATCTCTAATAGTGTAAGTTCTGGGGACCAGGTGTTGGGCACACATCCTCACCCTCAGGGTGACTACTCTAACCGCTCAGTAACACAATTTGTAGCTGGTATGTGCATGACATACACACTGTCAGTGCGTCTAACTGAGTGGTTATGATGGATCAGTGCATTCTCCATTTGGTGATCAGCTGCAGACTGCTGTGCTGCCTGTGCAGTGTCTCATGGGTACTGGAGGGGCTAACCTATATTGCCACACAGAGCAGGCAGTCTAGGCAGAGACCTGCAGGCTCTTTGAATCCTGACATTGCTGTGAAGAGAGGTGTAGAGGTGTAGCTAGCCTACTGGTTAGAGCAATGTCTTCATATATAGGGGACAAGGGTTCGATTCCCACTTGATTATTTTGGGCCTGTGTGCTACTCAGGCCATTTCCTTGCCTTTAACTGTTCTGGCTCTACTGTGACTTGCATACACTGATATTTCTACTTTGTTATGCATTCTAGCCACACTTTGGGTCAGCAAACATGCTATTCCTCATCATGGCCTTCTGTGAGCATGGCTTTATTGCCTCTGATACAGCCCATTGCAGGGGTTCTGACATGTTCACCCTGCATATGTCAGGACCCTGCTTGGAAGCAGGGCATGATGGTGATGGTGATGATAATGGTAATGGCAATGGTTATGGCTTGGGGGCCAAGATACCATTGTTTGAGGCCCACTAACACTCCTTATGTGACATTTCAGAATGAGTTACTGTCACATTTTATGTCAGCCACAACCTTCATGGACTCACTACACCCCCTTGTGACCTTGTGTAGGACACTTAACCCACCAATGGCTCAGCTGACTGCAGGTCTGTACAGTCCCTGGTTTTCATCAGACATAACTAATTGATGGTAAGATGTACCCTGATGTGACTGCACTGCATCAGCGGTAAACTAACAGGAAGTTACATGCATACATCTGTAACTTTGCTGCTCCTTTATCCAGCATTAGTGTTACAGCTGTTTCAGATGTTAAGGTGCCTGCTTGACACCTTAATTCCTGATGTCCCTTTACCACACGTTAAATAGCCCATAGAACCCTTAATACCGGAACGCCTCCTACACGCTCAGAGCTTTTTTTGCACGTAAAATCCCTTTTTGCTGCCGTTAATGCTCAGTAACGCATGTCCCTTACCACTATTTAGTAAACATACCCTTAGAGTTAACTGGTCTCACTACATCTGATACAGGTTTCTCGAACCCTGTATTTGTCCAGAAGTTGGAGTGCTTATCAGAAGCACCAAAAACAGCCTCCTTAAGGGCCTGTCTCCTGTAGGTTTTAAGCAACTGCAGGGCAGAAAAGGCAGCCTTGGGTTACATTATAAAAAAAAATAGGTGTCAATTTTTCTTTATAAGATACTAGCGTACATAGTGGAAAACGCATCTTAATTTAAGGCATTATCACTTACCATTCTTAGGGCTGGTATAAATTAGAGATGCACATTTCTTTGAAATGACACCAAACATGACACTAAAAAATCCAACCAGTTTTGTCACAAGATATCCTCAAACCATAACCAGTGGGTTAGAAAGCAGGCATCTTGAAGAAGAGCCATCATGTCTCCATAGGGACTGGCTCTAGCCAACCTGCTCTTAACTCTTGCGTTGCTGGTGATCTTCCTTCATGTTTACTGATCGGCTCAAAGTTTGTCAGATCTGGAGCATATGGAAAACTAGCTGGATTTTTTACATTGTGAATCTATTGACTCCTGCTGTAAAGATTTACTCCAAATATTTTTCTTTTACCATGTTCTTGTACCAGAAATTCTTTGAAACCATGTCTAAGTATACAATCACTGGATAACCAAGATCAGGATTAGGCTTGGTAAATTTCTCTGATTGTATACTTAGACATGGTTTCCAGAATTTCTGGCACAAGAACATGACAAAAGAAAAATATTTAAAGTAAATCTCTACAGCAGGAGACCAGCCTCTAACAGTAAGGAAAAAAAAAGCCTGTTGGGTTTTTCATTTGCCTGAAACTTCTAGAAATTTTTCAGCTATGTTTTTCATTTGGGCAGCAGCCACAGCTGCCACTTCAAAATTTCCCTGAAATGAAAATTTATAAAAACAAAAGGAAACAAAATGAAATTGTATTAAAACAAAACAAAATAAATTGAAACAAATCTGCAAAAGATACAGAAAACTAAATAGAAACAATTTTTCCCTACACACCCCTAGTGTAAATGCCCATGCTTACATTTGTAAAGAACACATGCAAATTATAGTATTTTATGTGCGCTCTGCCCATACTCTGAAAACCCTGTCCATGCACATACCCAGAGCGAAAGTACATATCATCAGGTTGATGTGCAAATTTATAAAATCATGACTATATAAAGTACAGTTGTGGTCAACATTATTGGCACCCTTGCAGGTCAACACCTTAATGTCCAATATCTCCTAAAAAAAGTGGCTTTGGACTATATATGCACACATATTTGACACAAAAGAATCAAATAAAACAAGACCAATTAAATAAGGAAATAGTATAAAAACTGGGACATTGCCAGGACATGATTATTGGCGAGGTGGTAATAGAGAAGGAAAATTGAATTACAGGGAACAGTACTGGATTTTCTATTTGAATAAGTGATACCCACTGGCTTAAATAGTCAGATAATGAACCACTCTATGTAGGATTAGGGAACTAGGGGGTTGTCAGACGGCTGCCTAGGGTGAGAACTTGCACAATCTTGACGATGCATATATTCATATGATTCTTGCAAAGTATTGTGGGTATTGTAGTTCATTCACTCCCAAACACAGCTGATGACAATAATTTGAGTTGTGAAACCAAGTGGTAAGATCAATAAAATACTTCTTTTATTGATGGGGTTTAATTCACCCAGCACATGTATGCTTGATAGCACTATAAATGAGGTTACTTGCTTGCAGTGTTTAAATGGATAACAAAAAGTCACAAAGTAAACCAGAAAACAACCTTCAGCTTGTCAGGCAATTAGCTAATGTTTTCTTAGCAAGTAATTACCAAATACAAAGGCACAAAGTAAAGAATAAACTTTGCTGGTTAGGTTAACTTCTGCTTATTTTCCACGCCGATCTCAGCAGTGATTCTCCCTTGCTCACACACACAATCAGGTGCAGCCCTAATTACTATCAATGGACCAGCTGAAAGCCTTTAGCTGGCTGGCTGCTACTGTGTGAGCCCAAATCCTGCTTTAAGAGCTGTTTGCAGTGGAAATAAAGAACAAAGTTAGGTTTCTTTGTGATGGCTGATGTGTTTGCTCATAGAAAACTAGCAATAGCATTTAGATAAAGAACAGTCCATGTAAATAGTTTCATCTGCTGTATTTCCCCCTGCATCAACAAGCATAGGGTCAATATCATACATTGGCACAGATGAGTCTTTCATTAAGGCACTATCATGAGAATGCTTATTCCCTTGCTGCCATTCTCTATTATAGATAGGGTCTGGATCAGTGTTCATACCTGAGCCTCTCCTGCTATCATTATTCCTCTCTGTATAGCCTGGCCAATATGTAATCCAATTCTGATGTCCAGCCTTCCAATCTTGATCCCTGGACACTGGATCTTCTCTCACATACCTTCTGGCCTTGGTCTGAAAGTCCCTTCCACATGCAGTCTTCTCTCTTCCAGGTAGCCACTGGTGATTCCTATCTCTGCCACTCCATTCCTCTGGCTGAATCCAGTCCAATGGACTCTGCTGGCTTTTGGAATACCTCCCAGTATGGGTACTGCCTTGGAATCTCCCAGACCTTCCAATGGCCTTTCTTCTCTTCCTTCCAGAGAGTTTCCTTCTCTCTCTATCTGCTTGGCTTGGCTTCTGTTTCTCCAGGTGATACTGGTGCTTGAGCTTGTAGCCGTTGCTGTCTCTGTATCTCTTCCTCCCTCTGTAGCTGTTATCTGAAGAAAAAGCTCTACTCTTATCCTGTTCTAATGTGTGCTGCTCCCTAACACAGCGCAGCTGTGTTGAATCAAGCCCTACCCTTTGAGATGAGTGCTTAGGGATTACCTCATAGCTCTCTTGATTGCACACACATTCTCTCACTTCAGCCCCTCTCATGGCTGCTGGAAAGCTGGTGCATTCTGGGACTGGTAGTCTTTTATGTGAAAACTCTGTTTTCTCAATTCTACCAGAACTGACAGGTTGCTTGTTCAGAGTCACATCATCTTTTCTATAGCTCCTACCTGAGCTATGATAAGCTTCCTTATCACAGGGGTATGTTTACCATTCAGCGGTAGTGGCGTCCGTGCAATATCGGAGCTGTGGCCCCATTGAAAGCCAATATCATACAGAAGCTGCTACCTCCGAATAGTAAACATACCCCTAGGTTTGGAACTCCCGCCCTAGGGTAATCTGAAAGAATGTTTGTGAATGGAGGATGATGTCATAATAGGGACTAATGGGTCTTTGATTTCATTGGGTATTGAGGCACTAATGAGTGAAGAGGAGTGTGGTTACTTGCTATATAAAAAGCATAAACACCAAAGCCATTGTCAGAAGGTCTGCGATGCTCATGAGAAAACAATGTGTGATCCTGGTGGTATCAGACGGTGAATGGAGGCATTCTTTGAAAAAAGATAAGTGCGGTTAAAAACTGTGTAGAGAAAACTGTTAAACTTGAAGCAGAATAAGTTAAAACTGTTCAAAACGTAACATCATGGTTGTTATTAAAGATGAAAAGAGAATTTGCAAAAGTGTGGAAGCCCAAAAGACATTGTTCTTTAAGAAAACTATACTGAATTTTATGGACCACATTTAGAATGAAACATTAAAAAGTTGATGCAAGAAAAAAGTTAATCGAAGAAAGAGAACATCAAAAAGTTGAAAAATTAAAAGTTGACCAAAACAAGAGAAAAAGGGACTATTAAGCTAAAAGCAGCTTGTGAAAGCGGCTTTGATGAACATAGTCTGACAAAAACGTTTTTAGATTATGCAGTGAGCTAATGCTAGTGGGGTAAAGATTTTGATCATATGTGACGTGGTGTTACCCTACAAGGGTTCCAGTTTGTGTTATTTCTAGGACATGATTTTTGGCACCCTTATAAAGAATTCAAATCAGTATGAACAGAAGAACCACATTCCCATTGCAATAAACTTAGACGCACCTGTGATCAATTGTCAGTACTCACATGACCTGAATCAACCAATGAATGATGGCTCTAATGTTTAAAATTGCCACATTCACTCCCTGTTCCATTTTCACAATGGTGAAGACAAGAGAGTTGCCTGAGACCATCAGAAAAGCCATTATCACCAAACATCAAACTTCAAAGGGGCACAAGGCCATCTCCAAAGACGATGGGATTACTGTGTCTACAATTCGCAATGTTTTTAAAAGGTTTTCTGCTCATGGAACTTTCAAGAACCTTCCAGGATGTGGTGGGAAGAGGAAAATTAAACCAAGAAGTCTTTGAAGGTTAGTGCAAACTGTTGGCAAAACACCACGTACAACATCCAAAGAAATTAAGTCCAACCTGGAGCAATCTGGAGTGGTAGTTTCAACTCGCACCATTTGCCGTGCACTAAACAAAGAAGGACTTCATGAGTGAAGGCTACGTAGGACTCCACTGCTCAAAGACAAATATAAAAAGGCAGGCCTAATCTTTGTCCAAATCCACTTTGAGAAACCACAATCCTTTTGGGAAAATGTTCTGTGGAAAGATGAAACCAAACATGAGCTCTTTGGCAATGCAGATCAGCGATACATTTACAAGTGAAGAAATGAAGCTTTTAAGGAAAAGACACCCGTCCTACAGTTAAATATGATGGAAGTTCCATAATGTTGTGGGGTTGTTGTTTTTTTGCCTCAGGAACTGGAGGCCTGGAACGTATTAAAGGAATCATGAAGTCAGAGGACTATTAAGGTATTTTGGAGAGAAATATGCTACCTAGTATCAGAAATCTAGGTCTGGGTTGAAGGCCATGGGTCCTCCAGCAGGACAATGACCCAAAACATACATCCAAAAGCCACAAAAGAATGGTTAAAAATAAATAAATGGACTGTTTTAAACTTCCCAGCAATGAGTCCTGATCTCAATCCAATCAAGAATCTTTGGAAAGAGCTGAAATCTGCCATTGGTAAAAGGAATCCTCGAGACATTCATAAGATGGAGCAAATCGCAGTGGGAGAAACTACCAGCAGTACGAAACTTATAGATGGCTACAAAAAATGTTTGGAGGCTGTCATTACATCCTGTCCTGGTCATATTTTGTTTTTTTCTCAGAAATTACTATGTCTAAGTTGCACAGACATTTTTTTTTTTGTTGTATACCTTTGAACATATTCTTAAAATATTATGATGACAGTTGGCATATTTCCAATTATTTCTCAAGATATTGTATACAACATACCTAAAATGCAAGGGTGCAAATAATATTGACCACAATTGTACGAGTATGTACATAAATGTCCATATATGTTTCTAAATTACTAAAATACTGTGTTTTAGATGCATAGATAGTATGTAATTTTATGCGGCTCCTTATAAATTTACATCCTTACAGAACAGAAAATAACCAATACAAGAGTAGAATTGTGAGAAAGGGAGTAATAGCTGCTTTCTCTATGAGTCAGACAGAATAAGTGCCAAGTCAGACCTCCTTCATGCTAATCAGACAATAAAACAGTTTGGGCTTTAGGAGAATTAGCTCTATAAAAGGAAAGGTGGTCTAGTATGTTATCAAGTGAAAGGTTAAAGTCACCAGCTATAAACACAAGTACCATTTACAGTACATTTATTTATTTAGCCAGTTTTGTATACCACCTTATCCTTCAATCAAAGTGGTTAGGGATATAACGAGGGGTCTACATTCAACACAGGTGACAAGACATACATATATTTCTGGGGGTTCAGTCCCAGGTCTGAGATGTTGGTGTTTGGTGGCTGTATCAGCATGGCTGCGTGGATTGGGAGTTAAGGTACTTGTTCATATGAGGCCATAAACAGGTACATAGTAACATAATACATGATGGCAAATAAAGACCGACACGGTCCATCTAGTCTGCCCAGCAAGATGGCAAGAGTAGGCGCACCTGCCTCTCCATGTAAGTCACCCCTCCCCACGCCTCTTTCTAAGAGTGTACCCACCGCTCCGTGCAGGTCACCCCCTATTTGTTAAGATATAGTGTCATGAGGCTGGAGCTAGGGAAGAAACAGCCTTGAAAAAAACTCCTGATTTGCATAAATCTCAGAAAAGCCAGAGAGCGCAGTTCCAGTGTAGCTCAGCCAGAGGGCGCATGAACAGCTACACAGTGCCTGAACCCACATGCTCAAGCTCTGAGCACCTTAATGATGAGTGTTTTCACCTGTCCTCAAACTCACAGCGTGCAAGCTGGAAATCCCTTTATAAGGGAAATCAGATGAGCAGAGAGGGAGAACAGGACAGAGAACCGAGGGGAGAACAGGACAGAGAACCGAAGGGAGAACGGGAAGGAGAACGGTACAGGATCCAGTACAGAGACTGGTACAGAGACCAGAAAGGGGGCTCAAGAGACCCAGGTGTGCAGCAAGGACTGCAGCAAAGAGTCCAGCACAGAGACCGGGAAGAGAGCTCAGGTACCAGTACAGGAGTGCAGCAGAGAGACCAAGGAGTCCAGCAAAGAGAGGCACCCAGGAGGGTAGCCGACAGACCAACCGGAGGGGTACCAGCGAGGGTACCAGGAATAGTAACAGGAGAAGGAAGGAGAAGAATGGATACAGACAGAGGCAAGTCTCAGCCCTGGGATAAGGCCCAGAGAAGTAGCCTGCCTGCTAAGAGAAGTTCTCCAAGTAAAGACTGGAAATCTACGTCTGGTTTTCCTAGCAGCCTTAATTGTGGAGCAGTGCCCAGGACAGAGGATCAACCGGAAAAGCTACAAAGTAAGCTGAATCCTAGGCGTGGCATTCCACAGAAGATAAGGTATGAAAAGCCTTTTATTCTAAAAGGGACTTTAAATGAAGACAGACTTATGCAGGTAGATAAACCTCAGTACCTGAGAAGAAGCAAAGTTAACTATTTAAAACCACTTTCCAAAAGGGTTCTAGCGAAGTTATATGAGAAGCCAAGGAACTTCTGTGAAGAACTAAGTAACACTGAGGATACTCTAAACATTGAAGAGTATAGTGAGCCAGAATCAATGGACTTGGATTACAGCTCCAGTGTTCCCATGCCTCAACACAGAACCTATGGAATGTAACTTCTGCTTAAGATGTAGTTGTTTGCCATGATGATTGTACAGTGAAGAAATGAGTCTGCAAATGGTGAAGCTCATAACCATTCTGTTCTAATTGTTTTCTATTGTTTGGAAAATCCCTTAACCCAGCTAAACAGTCAATTGTACAACCTACAACATTTAACTGTTTAGTCCATGGTGGAACTTTATTATTGTTTGAGGAAAGCCTTACCTCCACTTTAAGTTGTTGTCTCATTTGAACCTAGAGCATTAAGCGGGGAAATAAAGCCTTATTGACCCTCCATTCGGCGTAGTTATTCATTTCAGGGAGCACTACACTACAAGGACCACAATCCTTTGGGTCCTGCAGCTCAAATACTCCCTGATACAAATTAAATGTCAGCGGACGCCCTTACTCTACTACGGCAGTAGGGGCGCCGGCCCGACATAATGGCGTAGTTGTTGGATGTTGGGACAACGCCCTAAAACGCTAAAGTGGAAAACAAAGTAAAAAGAAAGTAAAGAAACCACCATTACTGGGTGGGAAAGCCCGAACCGGAATCTGAGGAAACCCGGAGTGGAGTCTGAGGAAACCCGGAGTGGAGTCTGAGAGAATCCGGACCGGAGTCGAAAAAAAAAAATCCTGATTGAGTTCAAGAAAAACAATCCAGGACCAAGACAACACCAGGAGAGGAGTTCGTCTAGGGCGATCAGAAGTCGTGGAGGCTACCTCAAGGAGCTGCTGCAACCTCTTACTGGAAGTGTGAATCTACTCTGCTACCAGGTAAAAGGTAGAGGGGTAGACTGGTCTGGATACGGGTGGAAAAAAAAAAAACACAGTAAAGGGAAAAGGGGCTAAGTGTTGTGGAACCACACTTGGTTTTGTTTTTCTTCTCTGTCTTTTCTAGGTAAAGTTCATCATCATGGAGCAGAAAGAAGTGCTGAACTGGATGATGATGCAGTTTGAAAAGCAGAGGGAGCTTGCTGCTCACACACAGCAACAAGCTATTCTTGCGCTACAGGAGCAACAGAAACCCATTCTTCAGTTAATGGAGGCTTGGGCCACCCAGCAACTGAAGATGCCAGGGGGAACCTCCAGCCAACAGGAACAGGTTTCTGGACTAGGCAAATGGTCACTAGGGCCAGGCGCCTTTGACTCTTTGTGCTTAGGAAAACTGTCACCCAGTGATGATGTTGACGACTTTATTGACTCCTTTGAAAGGATAGCGAGTGCAATAAAGTGGCCACAAGAGCAATGGTCAATTAGGCTAGCTGCTTCACTTACAGGGGAGACGCTATCCGCCTATCGGGTGATGCCAACTGCATTAGCTGCAGATTATAGCGAGGTGGTAAAAGCCATTCGTGAGCGCCTAGGCTTGACCCCACTCATTTATAATCGCATGCTGCGGGCCGCTCACCTTAAGAGGGGTGAGACTCCAAAAGTATTAGGCCACAGGCTTAAGAGCTTAGCGGAAAAATGGCTAAGACCTGCTGGTAAGACTGTGGAACAAATTATGGACGAGGTAGTCCTTGAACAGTTTATGCATGCAGTGCCTAGTAATGTGCAGAGCTTTCTAATTCTCCAAAATTGTAGTACCACGGCACAGGCCATCAGCCTTACGGAAAGATATTTGGAAGCAGATTTGGCTACCCAAAATTCTAAAGATGTATCTGAAAAGGCCTTGGGTACTTACAAACAGTCTTTAGGAGCTCTGTCTCATTCTAAGCCACACAGTATAAAGTGTAAAGATGATTTATCAAAGAATGTTGATAAAAGATGTTTTGCTTGTGGAAAAACAGGCCATAGGCGAGCTGAATGCCAAGCACGCATGGTTCTCCTAGGAGAAAACCGAGAAATGCCATGTGAGGGTTTAGTCTTGGATGTGCTTGTGCAAGGAGTTCCAACTAAGGCACTACTTGATTCCGGTGCGGATCAAACAATGATCTCTCGCAAGCTTTGGGCTTTAGTCAAAGAGCGAGCAGAGTCCAACCAGAGCGCCAAGTAAAAATAAAATGTGTTCATGGCACAGCAACATTGTATCCTGTGTATAACCTAACTGTAAGAGGTTTGGGAACAACTAAAAAAATGTTGATAGCTGTGGTACCTAGGCTACCACGAGGCTTAGTTTTAGGCCGGGACTGGCCTCACTTTGAAAGAGCGTTAAAGGAAGGATTACGTCCTCAGGAAGTTTTTGTCTCCACGCGTTCTCAGGCAGAAACTTCATAGAAGCCTTCTTGCTCCCATGATACAGGTTTGGGGGACCTCCTTACACATGATGACTCAATAGGGGAGCCCTCAACGAAAGTACAGTACAGGGAAACCACAGACCCACGGACCCACGAAGTGCGGAAGCAAGTAGTTCCAAATACCTTCAAGTCTGTAGGGCTAAGGTCGGCTAATGATCTCCCAAGAGGACATCATAAGACCGTACCTAAGGATGCGGGTTCTAGAAGATATAGCAGCACTTTTTACTCTGGAAGAGGTAAAATGCTGCCTAGAAAAGGGATTGGAGAAGCTCTCAAGAAGCTTGAAGCTAATGACTTTCCATCTCTTGATCCAGAATGTAAAGGGAGACTGAACCGCAACCAATCCCTGAAGGATGATATAGAGGAATATCCTTGGAATCCTAGGTCCAGATCTACAAGAATCTGGCGCACCAGGGGATGGATCAGAGAAGATGTGTCACTGTCCAGACCCCATGCAGTGAATGCTCCTCATTCACTACCGGTAGGAATTCAGACCAGGCCAAGTTGGTATAAAAGGCCGGTGTCTAAAACCCTTATAGCACCTATGAAGTATAATGGGTTGAGTTCTTCTTATCATGTTGAAAAACTTAGTCAGCTTGGTCAAACAAGGCTGACAAGAAGTCATACAAATGAGAAGAATGAATTCTTGAACGCAACAAAGCAAGTCAGAGTGGAAGCTCGACATGAACAGGTATTAGATAGACCATGATTCTTAGAACGGTTAAGAAGAAATCGTCTAAAACAGTCTTCCAACACACCTGACCTATGTACGTTAGTCAGGAAAGGATCTCAATACAAGGTATGGCACCCACGTTGCCATAGCCAGGAGATTAGAGACAAAGAGCAGCCTTGTAAGGCAGTTGAAGAAGCTGCAATTACAAGCTGTAGTGAAACTGAACACTCAGCTTGTAATATTTTAACTCGGGGGATATATCATGAGGCTGGAACTAGGGAAGAAACAGCCTGGAAAAAAACTCCTGATTTGCATAAATCTCAGAAAAGCCAGAGAGCGCAGTTCCAGTGTAGCTCAGCCAGAGGGCGCATGAACAGCTACACAGTGCCTGAACCCACGTGCTCAAGCTCTGAGCACCTTAATGATGAGTGTTTTCACCTGTCCTCAAACTCACAGCGTGCAAGCTGGAAATCCCTTTATAAGGGAAATCAGATGAGCAGAGAGGGAGAACAGGACAGAGAACCGAGGGGAGAACAGGACAGAGAACCGAAGGGAGAACGGGAAGAAGAACGGTACAGGATCCAGTACAGAGACCGGTACAGAGACCAGAAAGGGGGCTCAAGAGACCCAGGTGTGCAGCAAGGACTGCAGCAAAGAGTCCAGCACAGAGACCGGGAAGAGAGCTCAGGTACCAGCACAGGAGTGCAGCAGAGAGATCAAGGAGTCCAGCAAAGAGAGGCACCCAGGAGGGTAGCCGACAGACCAACCGGAAGGGTACCAGCGAGGGTACCAGGAATAGTAACAGGAGAAGGAAGGAGAAGAATGGATACAGACAGAGGCAAGTCTCAGCCCTGGGATAAGGCCCAGAGTAGTAGCCTGCCTGCTAAGAGAAGTTCTCCAAGTAAAGACTGGAAATCCACGTCTGGTTTTCCTAGCAGCCTTAATTGTGGAGCAGTGCACAGGACAGAGGATCAACCGGACAAGCTACAAAGTAAGCTGAATCCTAGGCGTGGCATTCCACGGAAGATAAGGTATGAAAAGCCTTTTATTCTAAAAGGGACTTTAAATGAAGACAGACTTATGCAGGTAGATAAACCTCAGTACCTGAGAAGAAGCAAAGTTAACTATTTAAAACCACTTTCCAAAAGGGTTCTAGCGAAGTTATATGAGAAGCCAAGGAACTTCTGTGAAGAACTAAGTAACACTGAGGATACTCTAAACATTGAAGAGTATATTGAGCCAGAATCAATGGACTTGGATTACAGCTCCAGTGTTCCCATGCCTCAACACAGAACCTATGGAATGTAACTTCTGCTTAAGATGTAGTTGTTTGCCATGATGATTGTACAGTGAAGAAATGAGTCTGCAAATGGTGAAGCTCATAACCATTCTGTTCTAATTGTTTCTATTGTTTTGAAAATCCCTTAACCCAGCTAAACAGTCAATTGTACAACCTACAACATTTAACTGTTTAGTCCATGGTGGAACTTTATTATTGTTTGAGGAAAGCCTTACCTCCACTTTAAGTTGTTGTCTCATTTGAACCTAGAGCATTAAGCGGGGAAATAAAGCCTTATTGACCCTCCATTCGGCGTAGTTATTCATTTCAGGGAGCACTACACTACAAGGACCACAATCCTTTGGGTCCTGCAGCTCAAATACTCCCTGATACAAATTAAATGTCAGCGGACGCCCTTACTCTACTACGCCAGTAGGGGTGCTGGCCCGACAATAGACAGGGAGGAGACAATATTAGGAAAATTGGAAACTTGACATGGAACTTGCAGAGCACGGGGCAACAAGCAGTGTTTGTAACTGTAGATGCGGAAAAAACATTCAGTCGGGTAGAGTGTCCTTTTATGATGCAAGTTCTGCAAAAGATAGGTTTAGGAAGTAAGTTTTTAGGATAGATCAGAGCACCGTATTGTGGTGATGCAGGTGCAGCACAGCCCTGTGAAAGTGAAAAAAAAGAAGTTTTTTTCCATAAATGGGGGATGGGCTCGCCTAAGCATAGGTCCCAGAGAGAAAGTGAAACTGAAACACACTCTTGCAGAGCTAGCCTGAAGCCACACCCAGTCTCCAGAGCAGCTGCAGGGAGAGAGAGGGTGGGGCCAAAGAAGGAAGCAGGCTACAGAGCATTTAAACTGCGTCACTCAGCAGGTGAGGGAGAGACGGAGAGAGAGACGGACAGAGGCAGAGGAAAGCAGAGAATTGAAGGAATTCCAGGAGTCCAGAGAAGCCAGGAGAGGAGACAGCACTGCAGGGCTGTGAGACCTGGTGATTCTAAAGGGACTAGCCTGAACTGCCAAGGCAAGTGGCTGGGCCAGAGGCAAGAAAGGAGCTGGGGAAAGATTCAGAACTACATTTCTGACTCTGAAGACAGCAGCTCAAGCTCTGAGCCCATAACCAAACAATTCAGAAAGCCTTGGAGAGGAAGGGTTTCTGCAAGCCAGGTAAACCAAACATTTCCTGAAATTGATTCAGTAAGGGGAAGAAGGGCAAGAGGTTCTGACCCAGTTCCAAAGGGGAGAAGGAATCTCAAGTGGGAAAAGCTTTTTAAACTTTTAAAGAAAGTGCAGCTAAACGTTCCAGAACGTGTCCCAAGCCCTGAACCTTACAGCACAGAGGAGGAGATGGAAATTGGGTCTTATCAAGATAATCCAGTATCCTCTGATGAATCTATGGAATGTGGTTTTTGTACAAGCAATGCTTAGAAGTTTTATTGAAGGCTGTGTGAAAATATAAGAAGTGCTGGTGCTAAGTAAAGCCATTGAGAAGGGCAGATAAAAAGGTAGAAAACCTCATGCTTTAAAAGCAGCCATTTTTACTAATGCTGGAGCTGTGTTAAAATGCTGTTTGTTTCTAAGCTAAGAGGCAGCACATAATCACACGCTGGTTTGTAGCACCTGGGAGAAGCTGAGAAGATTGCTGGACTGTGCATGTAACAGAGTTTAAACTGTTTTGCTTAAGTGAAGAAGAATTTAAGTTAAAAAGCAGAGAGTGAAGAAACTGCTTTACTAGAGCAGTTGAATGTCTCTTTTGAAAAGTTTTTGTTGGAGAAATTATCCTTCTTTCTGTTTGCTGTTTGGGAACCTTTATCAAGGCCAGTTGCCAATTTGACGCTGCAAAGAAAAATAAAAAAAATTTATAACAAATTTTCCTGTGTCAGCCTCATCCACTCGGACTGCTTTAGTAATAAGCCCACAACTACACTATAAGGGCCTCAGTTACTACGTTGAAGCATAGAATCAAGTGTGATGACCGGTCGCCCCCACTAGGCAGCCGCCTAGGAGGGCTCGCGGCGCCACAGTATGCAAATCCGTCAGCATGCATAAGAGTTAATGGGGGATACTCAGCACCATTTAAGTTAGAAAGAGGTACAATGCAAGGTTGCCCATTGTCACCGCCCCTTTCTGCGTTAGTGATGGAGCCATTGTCAGAAAGGATAAGGCAGCGGCCTGACATCAAGGGAGTACAGATAGGGGGGATAGAAGCTACAATTGCCCTATTTGCAGACAATGTAGTATTTACATTAAGGGAACCCATTACTTCTTTACCGGTCCTAATGAAATAAATTAAGGGGTAGAGTATCGGGATATAAAATTAATATTACCAAATCAGAAGTATTAGGATTTAATTTATCAAAGGATTTGGAAAAAAGACTACAGGAGAAATTTCCTTTTAAGTGGGACAAGAATACATATCATTATTTGGGTATATCTTTGGGATACACGATTCACAATTTGGGAGTATGGAATTGAACCATTAATGGTAGCGTTAAGGAAAGACCTGCAAAAGTGAAAAGGTTGTCATGGTTGGGGAGGATAACAACCATTAAAATGTACTGCCCAGGGTACTATTCTTGTTTAGCTCAATACCATGTGTTCTTCCTAAGAGATACTTAAGAAAACTTCAAAAGTTAATTATGGATTTTATATGGGAGGGCTGATGTTCAAAGAGATTTGGCGACCAAAGCAACGCTTTTTGAGCAAATTATGGCAAGAGAAAGGGCACCAAAAAGGCTGCTCTCTTTATTGTATAAGGGATCAATGGATAAAGGGGGAAAGGAAGTGGCGGGGCACCAAAAGTGGGAAGAGAATATTGGCGGCCTATGGGATCAGAAAAGATGGGAAGAGATAGTACATGGGCCGAAAGATTAGCAGCAGGCACTGTATACTTGAAAAATAGTATTAAAATCAGGCTGCGAATGTATTGGATGCCAATTCGTTTGAAAGTTATCAATAAACAGGAAAGTGGGGAATGTTGGAAAAAATGTGGAGAAGTCGGGGATTTAAAACATTTACTGTGGCACTGCAAAAGTGCAAACAATGTGGAAGGAAGTAAAACAGATATATTATGAGATCACTAAAATTCAAGTTAGGGTAGTGGTGGAAATGGTAATCCTTAATGAGCTAAAGGGGGAAGAGCAGAACTATGAAATTAATTTCCTGGGGTCCTGTATTGGGGCCGTGCGCATGGCACTCTTGATGAAATGGAAACAACCAGATATACCCGCAGGAGCAGAGGTATTAAACCGGTTGGAACAATTATGGGTATGTGTGAGATTGAGGCCTATAGGAAGCAGAGGGAATACAAGTTCCAGAATGAATGGGGCTAGTATAGCTCATGGCAACTAATTAAAGAATAACAAGTAAAGCAGAAAAGAAGGAAGGAGGATATGGGATGAGGGGACGGGGGGAGGGAATATAAGGAGAGGGGGACAATGAGGAAGGAACTTAGAATGCTAATGTAGAATGGGGTTTTTGACCTAAGAAGGTCGGATGGATGAGTAAAATGCACTGGTGGAGGGAAGTAGGAGGGGGCATGGAAGAAGCTTAGATAATGAAGAATCTAACCACTATGCATGTGGAAGTACTGATATGCTAATGATCTGAAGTATTAAGGTGAATAAATCTGTTTAATTGTTGTAGTTGTTGGTATGTTGAATAAAATGGAATAAGTTGTAAAGGGCCGAGGAAGGGAGGAGAGGGTATTATTTTTGTCTTGTGTTTATCTGAAAACTCAATAAAATACCAATTTAAAAAATAGAAAGACTAGGGGACATGAAATGAAGCTACAGTGTAACCCATTTAAAACTAATAAGAGAAAATATTTTTCCACTCAACTTGTAATCAAAGGCAGGAATTCATTACTAGAGGATGTAGTAAAAGCTGTTAGTGTAGCTGGGTTTAAAAAAGGCTTGGACAAGTTCCTGGAGGAAAGGTCCATAAACCATTATTAAAGAGGACCTGGGTAATCCACTGCTTACCCCAATACAAGCATCATCGAACCTCTGTGTCTTTTTAGGAACCTGACAGGTACTTGTGACCTGCATTGGCCACTGTTGGAAACAGGATACTGGGCTTGATGGACCTTGGTCTGACACAGTATGGCATTTCTTATATTCTTATGACAGTGTGTATATAAAGATTGCTCTAATAGGAGCTGCTAGGGTGGTTTTGTTTCTGGGTCCAAGGTCAAGCTGTATTGCTGTTGGAAGATATATGTTTTCAGTTTTTTCCGGAATTCAGTCAGATTCGAACATCCTCAGGTTTGGTGATAGGGAGTTCTATAATGTGGGAGTAAATAGGGAGAATGCCCGATTACAAGTGGATCGCTTACTTCTAATCCTCTGAGTTGGAATTGTGAGTAGGTAGAGGGTGCTATTCCTAAGTAGTCTTTCATTCTTGGGGCTTGAAATCTGACTCTGATTTCAAGCCCCAAGAATGAAAGACTACTTAGGAATAGCACCCTCAATAGATGGCAGATGGCAGATTCCTTATGTAGGACTTTAAATATTGTGGTAGTGCTTTGTACCTCATAATGGGGAGCCAATGAAGCTGCATCATTATAGGGGTGATGTGCACCTGGCGAGGGGCTCCATAGATTATTTGCGCTGCAGTGTTCTGAGCCATCTGTTGTGGGTGCAGGGTGTGTTTAGGTAGGCCTTGATATATAATGTTAGAATAGTCCAGAGTCTGTGTAATTGTGGCCTGGCAGATGGTTCAGAATAGTTCTGGGGTTAGTAGGGGGCGGAGATCTTATTGAGTTCTTAATTTATGGTAGGCAGAGGAGGTCATTTTTTTTATGTGTGATTGGAAGTTCAGCTGTTGATCTATTATTATAGCCCGGTGCATTATTTCCGTTTTCACTTTGATGACCACGTCGTCTAGGCACAAGGTCTGTGGTGGAGAGATGGTTGGGTCGGGGACAATGTATAGGGTTTCAGTCTTCTCTTGATTGATGAACAGGTTGTGTAGACTAAGCCATTTTCTTATCTCAATGAAGCATTTCTATAGGCTGGTGATCTCAGGAGAGGAGTACAACAACAGTATTATTTGTAATGGTTTAAATGGCACCAATTAACTCCAAAAGCTGCTGTCTATAATTCATTTTTATTTGGAAAATATACAATAGGTGATCCCTCCTGTGAAAGGCTGGCTGAAATGTGCATATTTTGAAAACCTATGCATTCCAGGGAGTAGCTATAAATCCCAACATTGGCAATTTGGGTCATACAAGTGCATTCCCTATATGAAATGGGGACCACATAGGTAGATTTTTGACCCACCCAAGCCACTCCCTAACCATAGCCCTGACACACCTCCTTGCAATTTGTCCATACTAAGGGCATCCATGTGTAAATTCAGCTTTCTAAATTCACCATTTACACATGAATGCCATTTCCATTTGTAAATTTCTTTTTTCAGACTTGGAAATTGCAAATAAGGCTTTTAAAATAACTCTATTGTTGTACTCCTCTCCATTTCCACTCTTTGTTGTCCAGTCCTGGTTCCAGTATACAGCTGCACTGGGTCCCAAACTCTTCCCCTCCCCCGCCTTCCGAGCTGAGAATGTTGTGTGGGAATGTGACTGTCTGTTGCTAAGACCCATCTCCAAGGAAGCCTGAATGCAGCCTTCACTGGAAGATGCTGGGGCTGTATGGACAGATGCTGCTTGGGACACACTGGAGGGAGGGAGGGTGTGTGAAAACCAAGGGCTACATGCGGAAGATAATATAAAGCATCTTCCAAGTGTTCCGTTTGTCTTGTCCCAGCTGCGTTGGAGCATCCTGCGCTGAGCCGTGACGAGTCTGTACTTGTAATATCTGTGCGTTCAGTGCTGGAGAGAGCAGTGTGAAGGTGAGTCATGAAATGCAGCATCAGAAATGTTTGGATAACTCGGTGTCCTGCAGCTTCATAACAAACCAGTGAAAGGAAAGGAAAAAAAAACAGAGAACGGCAATCTGTATTTATAATATTAATAACTTTATAGTTATTTCATTTTTTTTCTCTAAAATACACCCAAAGCAAGTTATACTAATGGCTCAACTTAACATTTCTTTGAACAAATCACTATGAAATAAATATCTATAATCAATTATACATCGGTCAAATGATAACTCATTTCAGCGCTCTTAACAAAACTAAAATGCAGTGTCAGCTAATTATTGCATAAAATACTCCGACAGAAGTAGTTTGAAGGTTAGTTGTGATTTCATTTATTTCATAGCCACAAGCTAGAAGACTCAATTCTTTTGGAAATCTGACCGACAAACTAATTTTCTTCCTTTAAAGCATATAGAAAGAGCAAATGTTCATATTCTAGACTGAGCATCAATCACAATGAATTGGTTGGTAGTTGTAGAAATGAATAGGATTCTCAGGAATCAGGTCAAAATGAAATGGATCAAGTGGTGCGCCCAAATTCTTTTATCATCAAGATTACAACTTTTGGAATGACAGCAATAATGTCGTATTTGTTTACAGATTATAGCGCACAGAGCAATCAAATAAACCAAGCATATTTTTTTTGTAAATACTACCAGTTATATACTAGTATATCAGACCCACAAAACATTTGCAAACAAGCTAGTATCCTTTAGTAAAGACAGGAATTCTAGCTCCTCCAATGGTCCGCAATCTCCATGGATGATTCCCCTGCAGTCTTCCATGCCATGGCCCATGTGGTCCTGTTCAGTTCTCTGCCACTCCCCCCTCCTCCCCCCCCCCCCAGCAGTTCCCTGTGCCTTCCCTCCCACAGTCTGTCTTGACATTACTCCTATAGTTCCCCATGTAACTCCTCTTGCAATATTTCTCATCACATCTCTTTTAGTTGTCCACTGCTGCTCCCAGGGGCGGCCCTAGGGGGGCACAAGGCCATGTGCGGAGACTCATTGCTGTGCCTCATTTGCATAATGACCCTCATTTGCATAGATATTTGCATAATGTTAACATGCACTAACTTTTAGTAAACATGCCTCTTAATGAGTGTCTGGATAACTGCCAATTGCCAAGCACATTAGGAAGTACTATAAACACTGCCCATTTAGAACCCATAGCAAACCCACCGTATCATAACAGCACTATCAGAACTCACAAAGCACCAAACCCTACCTATCAAAAGGCAACACTGCAAATATTAAATCAATACATCTCTGAGAATACCAATATATCTCCTACTGGGGAAAGAGAATAAGTGGCAATGTCACAGAAACTACATGAACAGAATACCTCAGCTCAGTTACACATGCAGAACATAGACCGTCACCAAACAAAAAACAAGGGATCACAATTTAGAAATAGGAAGACAATAATTAAACTGGGAACCCCAAAAGACAAACTTGGAATGTATAAAAACACCGGAGAAACAAAACTATAAATTAATTTCTTCTTGTATTAAACAAAATGCAAAGACGTTAACAATGCACAGTTTCCAGAGCTGACATATCCCAGTTAATAAATTCAAAATTAAAAAGCATTTTTCTACCTTTTGGACATTTTATTTTTCAGTTGCAATTGCTCCAGTCACCTTCTTCTGGTTTCTTCATTTCTTCTGCTAACTCTCCATTGTCTGCAGTCCATTTGTCCTGCCTTCTCTCTTCTAGTTTTTTTCCATTCACTCTCTACATCTGCTTTAACATATTGATCTTTCCCCTTTTGCTCTTTCCTCCATTTCTTTCTTTATTCCTTTTTCATCCACTCAAATTTCATCCTTCCATCCTGAATCACCACTTACCCTCCCAAAATGCGGCCAATCATAGATTTTTCTTCCCTCCTGCACAAAATATCTTTTCCTCCTCTCCATCCTTACTCCCCCAGCCCCACCCCCACCCCTTCTAGTCCTCCCCCAACATCAGCTCTCTTCTAATTCCAGCCCCACCCAGCATCCACTCCCTTCTAGTCCCATTCTCCCATCCTTGCATCAGCCCATTTTCAATCCTAGCTCCCCATAAGCCATTTCCAGTCCTATCCTAGCCCCATCAGCTCATTTCCAGTACAAGCCCCACCCCATCAGCCCATTTCTAATCCTAGCCCTCCATCAGCACATTTCTAGTCCTATGCTAGCCCCCCAGCCAATTTCCAGTCCAAGCCCCCCCATCAGCCCATTTCCAATCCTAGCCCCATCAGCCCATTTCTAGTCCAAACCCCACCCTATCAGCCCATTTCCAATCCTAGCCCCCCCATCAGCCCATTCCCAGCCCTAGCCCTCCATCAGCTATTTGCAGCCTATCATAGCCCCCCATCAACCCATTCTAGTCTTATCCTAGTCCTCCATCAGCCCATTTCCAGTCCTAGCCCCCTCCATCAGCCATTTGCAGTCCTATCCTAGCCCCCATCAGTTCTTTCCAGTCTTATCCTAGCCCCCACCAATCAGTCCATTTCCAGTCCTAGCCCACCTATCAGCCATTTCCAGTCCTAGCCACCCCCCCCCCCCCTTGAATTACCCTGTGCCTTTCTGCCTGGCTTTAAAGGGAGCCGGGGAGGCCCCGGCTCACCTCTGTACAGCCGCCAAAGTGAAGAGCGCCGTTGTTTCTTCACTGCAGTAGCTATGTTCTAGTGAAGGCGCTGGCGCGCTGGAGGTTAAAGGACATTTCCTGCTTCCCGGCACTCAGCGCACCAGCGGCCTAAACTAGAACACAGCTACCGGAGTGAAGAAAAATGGCGCTCTTCACTTCAGCGGCTGTACAGAGGTGAGCCAGGGCCTCGGGCCTCCCCGGCTGCCTCTGAAGCTGGCCCTGCCAGAAGCTGAACAGCATGTGTGGGATGTTGTTGGCACGGGGCCCCCTGAAGCTCGGAACCCTGTGCGAACAACATTCTTGCACAATGGATGGGCCGACCCTGGCTTCTCCGTCTTCAAAATTAAAAACAACATCTCAGCAGAAATACTACAAGAACTCATTGGAACCAAAACAAGCCCAGACAGAAACAGCACCAAAAACAATATACCAACACCTACTCTATTCACAAGAACAAACAAATCCACATCCATGCGAGCCTTCTCTCTTGCTGCCCCTGCTATCTGGAATGTCCTCCCAGATAACCTAAAATCAACAACAGATATAAAGGATTTCTGGAAGCTACTCAAAACCACCCTATTCATTGAACAATTCAACGAAGACCACCAATCCACCCTAACCACACCACAAAACGAGCTACTCAAGAAATGACATCCACAACATCAATACATCCTATTACTCTCTGTAAATTGCTTATAGCCCAATGTAGATAGCTCAACCTGTATATATTGCACCCATAATCAAGATTTACCTAGCCACACACTCATGAACACTAAATTCACAGCCACTGCATGCCGACACCCCTGCACTACCCTACCTGATTGGTTTGCAGTGAAATCCGCTTTGATTAAAGGATAAAGCGGGATATAAATACTTTTAAATAAATAAATGCTTCTCCCTCTACAGGCCTTTCTTGTGGGGAGGCAGAATGGAGAAGGAACAAACCTGTGATACTACTGTATCTCCAAAGTCACAGATAGTTAATATTTATTGTTGCGTGTAACGAATTCCTAACCAGAGGCAATGAACACAGGGATCCTTCTTCAGTCTTTGGTTTCCTATCTCAGGTCACAGAAGCAAGTGAATGAAAGTAGAACACAATACAACTGGCAGTTTATGGCAAATAAATTAAACTTATTTCAATTATTTATCAAAAATTCTTAGGAAGGCTCTTATCTTAGGTAATGGTTTGACTCACATTACTGACAGTAATCAAAGTAAGTGTAACTATCTGATTAACATGGACATGGACATCTCAGTTTTGACATCTCAGCATGGACATGGACAAAGGAAGGAACATCGTGATTATCAGGGTACAAATCGAAAGGAACAGATACTTAAGGATCATTACATAGATGGTATGAAGAATTGTGCTCAACAAAAGATAATGTATCCATAACCACGAAACTTTTAAAAATATAAAATTTAAGCCACTTAGAACATCAATTGTCATTGGTAGCAGTTCTGCAGGTGTCATTCCATAACAACTGACATACACAACATCAGAATTCAAGATCACTCCTCCAATAGGCTCTTGCAGAGTAACTTAAAATAGATTGGGAGAGCTGTCAGCATTCTCTTTGCAGACATTGCTACTCTCTAGTCTCTTACACTTTCATGAATATGGTGTGTACCATGGTACTCCGGGATTTTCAGTTAATCTACTAACATAAAGATCAAAACATTATAACACACATTTACCACCTTGGTTTAATTGCTTAACTTACTTGTTTGAATGAAGTTGTATTATTCATTATTTGTGACTTGTAAAATATGTTAGTTAAATACCCAATCTAACATCTTTTCTTTTTTTGTTACACATATCACTATGCTTCTTGCACAATAAGAAATAAAGAGAGGAATATCAGTATTACTGACCATAAATCACAAAATGAAAATAAATCATCAAATCTTCAGGACCAGCAATATGACATAAATGAATATGACAGATAGAAGAATCTAGGAATGCAAACTATTTCATTAAGGCATATCTCACAATGAGTCTAGTTTTTTTGTCATATCTCAGCTTTTATCCATAAACGAGTATGTAGATTGAATTACTGTATACCAATATATTGGATGTTTCTCCTTTCTTTTTTTTTCCTTTTACTCTCTTTACTCTTTTTTTTTTTTTTACAATTCCCTTTAATCAAATAAACTTGCTTTGACTTTGACAAACAATTCAATGTTCACCAAAGCTGCTAACTTGCAACTACATCTCCTTTTAAACACCTTCATAGTTATTTTGGGCCTGATATTCAAAGGCCTTTACACAGGTAACTTCCTTAGTTACCCATGTAAAGGCCTTAACTGGGATTTTTGAAGGGCACCTACATGGGTAGTGCCCTTGGAAAATCCTGGCTAAGTCCCTAACGCGCTCCGATGCTATCTGCATATCATTGGGGCATGTTAGGGGCATTCTGGGGCAGAGTGGGGTGGAGGAAGGGGCTAGACAGGTAGCAGTGATTTTTGCTCCTATCCGCATAGCCCTCTGTGCCTTAAAGATAGGCGAGGCAGTGAATATCCAGGTTGGGGGGGGGGGGGTCGGCGGGCAGGCAATGCACCGCTGCGGTGAATAGCCTGCCCAACTCAAAATTGGGCCCTTTATTCCTTAGCATTTTCTTCTTAAGCTTTGTTATATCATGCAAATTCATGCAACTTTTAAGATATTTAAGTACACCTAAAGCAATCACACATGGAATATCTTCCCATTCACTCATGCACATCTACAAATTAATCATAGATAAAACAGGTGAGTACGTGCTTAACCATTCTCCACAGTTTCTTATTTGCAGTTATAAGAAGCCTTGTGAGGTATTATTGACAATGAACATCTCAGCATTTGCATTTTTACACATCAAATGAAATTAGCAGACAAATTCTCTTAACTGGGATATGCTCGGACCCATGAAACCTAGAAAACAAAACTTACACATTGTGGATTAAATTTGTTTACAAACACAAGTAAAGGGGTGGTTAATCATTTTGGTGGTGGGGGGGGGGGGTAAGGGGTTCTCATCTTTGTCCTTCCTTCATCACAATTGTCAAATCCACGATCCCTATAAAATAAACATAATCTCCTTATCATCCGGATTTATCTCTCAATAATGTTACTGCCAATTGGACCTAGAGATTGTTTTTTTTATATATCTATGGGAAAAAGAATTAACAATATTAATTCTATACTTTAATTATGTTCTATTTTGATATTAAATTACTTTAGTTTTAACTGTCAGGCAGATTGGAAACAAATTACAATCCCCTTGCGCTTCATTAATTAATACATAGCAGTGGCTAAGACATCTTCCCTGAAAACTTTAAAAGTAACTTCTCTGACAAGGCATGCTAGTATCTCGCAAGAAGGAATTTCCTATGCCCTTGAGAACTGTGCAATTACCTCGTGCTAACAGAGCTACTCTAAATACTGTCTTAATCGTTCCTTCAAACTGTTATCTATGTTGTCAACTTCTATCAAGTGTACATCCCAATCCATTGAATCAGAAAATCAATTTCATACTACAGTATAAATACTAGCTGTGTACATTGCAGCTGCAGATCAGTCATAAAATTTAATTTTTCCCTTTACGTATTCATTAAACTGAAACATCACTTCACATCATTAGATTACCTTTACCAGTTTACTGTCTGTCATAATCCTTCTTTTTCACAACCCTTCTTATCACTTGCATCATACCACCAACTACATATATAGATCTTTTTTCATACCATACTAATGTATCCTTATATGGTAAGGCTTCTAGAAATATCAAACAATTATTAAATTTAGTGCTACTTTTAAATGAACTGTAGGTAGAAAATATACATTTATATTCTCAACAATAAGCAAAACACAGTGCGAGTCAACAATTCCCCTTTCTCACTAAACTTAATTGGTCTAGCAGCAGGTGGACATGTGCTCATTCCAAATAACAACTCTCTACTATGTCCTAATTAGCATTAAACATTTAATATAACTAAAGTCTTTATGACATGAAAATTATTCTTTCAAAATATTTTTTATAACAATTTCAATAGGAAGAAGTATTCCCCAGGCGTATACACTAACTAAAGGTTTAGGAAGGGCCTAGGTTTACACAGTTTATGGCATTTTGGGCCACCACACTACACTATGGAATATTGGCGTTATGCATGTACATTGAGGCCATGTCCCCGTTATGCCCTTGTGGGTGTCCGTTTAATGGTGGACACAGTTCCTGTATTTTTGCCAATACCCGTATATTGGGAAATTCAGGATATCTAGTTATGGCACACATACGTGGGTAAGTGTTCTTTTCTGGCACTTTAGCCATGCCTAGGATTTCAAATATTGAGCCCTTAGGGCCTGATTCTGTCCTGCACATAGATCCCCTCTGTGCTTCCGGTCTGAACCGGATGCACAGAAGGGATCCCAATTCTGACCCTGAGGGCACGTCTAGCACCGCGGGATCAGAATCGCAAACAGTCCTGCACGTGCAGGCTAGATTACGATTCAGTCCGACCTGCACATGCAGGACTGGCCCTAGCTAACTCAGACAAGGCTCCTCAATGGAGCCACGATGGCATGACATCACGTTGCCATGGCACCGTGGCTCCATGGAAGAGCCACGATGCTGGCTGCCTAAGGCCAGAGTCGGGCTGTGGGGAATATCCCCTGGCCTCCCCTGCCCCATCCGCAACCCGGCATTGAAATTAAGACACATCCAGGGAAGTTATTAACTTCCCCGCACATGTCGCTGGCCCTGGATGTACAGGGCAGACATTAGAATCAGCCCTGTACATCCAGAGCCAACGACCGCCCACTGTCCTCCCAGACTCCGCCCCTGGGTCACCCATTCCCCGCCCCCATCTAACTTCTCCACACAACCAGTGGGGAAGTTAGTGGGGGCAGGAGCCAGCATGAATAGCGGGGATGGATGTCACATCGGGCTGTCCATCCCCGTTATTCATAGCACAGAATAACATCCTTAGTGTCTAAAACCAAAACAGAAATCAGCATGTACTGCTGTCTTTATAATAGATTTCTACTTAATCAGTAACGCAAAGAGCACATTCAGTGACATAACTAAATAGTATTTATAGCCCATGTTCCTTGTAAATAGTTATCTCCAAGTTATAATGCCCTGTTCAATGTAATTTCAGTTTGTTCAATGTAAACCGCATGGATGCAGAATAGGGCGGTATATAAGAGAATGTAAATAAATAAAAATAAATATCTCACAGTGCTAACACATATATCTGTTTTTCTCACTTAGCTGTTCCCCTGAAACTGAGATCAGGAAAGCTTTCAAAACAAAGTGCACTCCTTATCTGGAAACCAAAATGTATAATTCAAATACAGAAAAACAATTGAAAATTACCTTAAGATCCAAGAGTGAAACAAACAAAACAAAATAAATCTGTGTAGTCTTCACAGATTACTGACCAGAGGCGATAAGAAAATAAATGTTTCAACTTGCAAGTCTAGCAAAATAAGGCTTTGACCTACTAAAGAAGAAAATCAGCAAATGAAAAAAAACAACAACTAATTACCAAGTTAAAGCCAGGCTGTTTAAATCTTTTACAATCAGAAAATGTTATCCTTTTAAAAACACAGAAAGCAAACAAATTAATCATTATACACTTTCTCTTCTAATACAACTTATGTTTACAGTCTTGGATCTCATCTTTTTGTTTTTCTTGAGACTTTTCATGTGCCATTGTCTCCCTCCATGTAAGGATGAACCACTCAGGACTAGTGTGCAGTCGCCCTAAATCATTGACCGCCATTTCATATTTGTAGTGCTACATTTCCGCTAGCCATTGAGTGCCATCGTACTACAGGGTCTATAGCAAGATCACAATGTTTAGCGCACATACAATAAAATGGGCTGTCCTTCTTAAATGCTAAAGCCTGTGCCTTTTCTTGCCATTCATGCTACTTAGTTCTATTCTGCCAGCGGTTAAACAAATTACCCATCGTACTTGCAGTTCTCCTGATAAACCTCTGACTTGCCTCCATCCCAGAGAAATAATCTAAGTATTCATAGTCACCAACTGTTGCATGTAACAAATTCATAGCCGGGGGTAACAAGCACAGAGATCCTTCCTCGGTTTTCTATCTCTGGTCCCAGAAGCAAGTGAGATGAAATGAGAACACAACACACACAGAGTTATACCATAACAAAGTCTGCTAAAGCTTTAGAAAGGCAGCCACAGGCCCGCAAACCTGAGCAGTCTCCCATAACTCCCTTAATTTGCTTGTCCACAGCACATTCTTTTATTAAGAAAAAAACGGACACATTATACATTCTTTTGCTTTATCACTCTGCATCATGTTTTTTGCTTTGCTTGTATCTACATGTTACAACTCAAGCTAACCACTACGGGGTAGATTCTAACCAGTGAATACTGGGGTTGTATGTCCAGGTTGGACGTATAACCCCTGCTATTCGCTGGAACCATATTCAGCTGTCAGTGCTCCCTGCACACACAGACATAAGTGACCTGCCCTATGCTGAGAGCTTTTTCTACAAATATAAGCTTTTTATCCCCTCACTTGGTTTGCAGCTTGTTGTGCTGTGAGGGCTTGTGTGCATCAGTGATGCTGAGGGCTAAGCTATCGGTAGCTTAACTATTGGCAGGGTCTCCCAAGATGGACAGGTCTCAGCTGAGGAGCCAGACCAAGACAAACCACCCATCTGGGCAGCAGCAGAAAGGGACAGTGTTGGCAGTGGAGGATCAAATTTCTATGACAACAACAACACTAGAATTAAACTGCGTGGAAGAAAGGCCTGGCAATCTACTTCTGTTTCCTGCCACAAAAACTCAATGGGTAGACACAACAAAACAAACTGCACTATAATGCTGGAAGATGAGACCCTCAGGTTGGAAGACACTCAACTGGCTACTGGGGAGGAGCTGAAGACTTTTCAAAGTAAAGCCAGCATGTATGTTGTGGTTGGGCCAAAGCCCTCAGGACGTCCAACTGCTGATGTAGCTGCGCATGAAATGAGAGTCAGAAGCTGCAAAGATGTCTTACATATTGGGACATAGAACGTATGAAACATGAACCAAGGGAAGTTGGAGGTGGTCAAGAATGAAAAATCGATTTGCTGCTTTAGATACAAATGACAGAACTCCAGAAAAGTTGTGGGATAACATCAAGAAGGTTGTGTTGGAAGAAAGAAGTCTCTACAAAAGGTGAAAAAGCAAATACAGCCAAAATTGATGACTGAACAAACTCCAAAAATTGCCCAGAAATGAAGAGAAGCTAAACCAGAGGAGAAAGAGAGGCAATCGCAGAACTCAGAGATTTCCAACTTGCAGCAAAACAAGACAAGGAGAAGTACTACAATGATGCATGCAAGGAAATAGAAGCAGAAACTATTAAAGGAAGAACATGATCGGCTTTTCTAAAGCTATGAGAGTTAAAGAAAAAATTCCAGCTTCAAATTGGAATGCTGAAGGATCCATGTTGAATGATGCTGAGAAGATCAAGAAAAGGTGGAAAGAATATACAAAGTCATTATATGATAAAGATCAAGTGGACCAACAGCCGTTTCAACCTGTACCTTATGATCTGGAACCACTGGTGATGAAAGAAGAAGTTGAGGAAACAAGATGGCCACAGGCAGGTGTGAGCTGTGAGCTGTGTTTCATTGATGGGGAAAAGGAAGGCTAAAATGGCCCCTAAGCCCTCTCAGGCACCGGTGGTGTCTTCTCCCTTACCTACTGGGACTTTGGACTCGTTTCTCATTCGTGGCTTGCAGCAGCCAAAAGGAATACTAGCAACAGAGAGCCCCATTGGCTGTGGATTGGAGCGGGAATGCTTGTCCAGTAGCTCGGGGCTGGAAATCATGTCGCTGGAGCAGTGGCACCTGCCTAAGGCAGCAGCATTGGGAAGCACGTTTGTGAGCTTGGCAGTTTTGGCAGGGTCCCAAAGTGTTGGTTTGGTGGCTGCTGGAGGGTCGGTGGCAGAGTGCAGTGGAGAAGAGCATGTGCATGAGGTTCCTCTTCTGGGTCAGCGTTCCAGTGCTGAGAGTCTGCAATCAACTGTGGGAGGCTTGGCTGTTTCTTCGGCTGTGTCTGGTGCCTCCCTGCAGACTTCAGAAGATGGACTGGGTATGGTTGGAGTGCTAGGTCCTTTTTCCTTGTCCGACCAGAGGTTTTTACATTGGAGTCAGTTTGGACAGCCACAGCCAGCCTTGGGGAAAAGTTGCTCCCACAGGTCCAGGCTCTGACTATGCAAGCACAAGAGAATAAGCAACAATTATAGCAGCATATGGAAGTGACTTCGTCCTTGCAGTCCTTAACAATTAATATTCAAACCAAAATGGCCAGTGTGGAGGAATCTGCTAGTGCTTTCCAGAAAGATGATCTTGCTCTTCAGGCTAGGATTGAGACATTGGAGAACTTTGCCAGATATTCCAATTTGCATATAATCCATTTTCCACGGTCATCTGCTATAAATACTAGGGAGTTGTTTAAGCAGTATCTATTGGAAGCGCTTGGTATACCTGCTGAATCTCCTCTGCCAGTGGCAAAGATGTACTATCTTCCTAGTGGGAGAAGATCTTCTGGTGGTGTAGGAATCCCTGGTGTTCAACCAGTGGATTCAATAGATGTTTCCACATTTTTGGAATCATTGGATGTGGAGACTTTTAGTCCTGCTACTTTGTTAGTATCTTTTTCACTCCCATCAGATCAGGATTGGTTTCTGAGGATTTATTTTCGCAATAGGGTTATTGCTTTCAAGGGGTTTAACATCTGGATTTTTCCAGACTTTTTTAGGGCAACACAACGGTGGAGGAAGGAGTTCCTCCTTCTCCGTCTAGGTGTCCAGCAGTTGGGTGGGCAATTTTTTCTAAAGTTTCCTTGTAAATGCTAAGTTAAATTTCAGTCTATTTCCTATGTCTTTTTTGAACCATCTCAGCTGTTGGCACTTTTAGATGCTCACAGAGCTAGTATGCAGGGCCGGATTTACGTATACGCCATGTACGCCATGGCGTAGGGCCCACAGCCGGCAGGGGCCCACAAAAAAAGAACCAGTTTTTTTTTTTAACTCAATTTAAAAAAAAAACCTGGTGGCTGCCGCCGCGGGGCCCCCTCTGCTGCCGCGGGGGCCCCGTCTACAAGCTGGTCGGGTCGAGTCGAGTCGGGTCGGGTCGGGTCGGGTCTCTCTCCCTCCCTCCCTCCCTCCCTCGCTGCAGGCTGCAGGCTGCGAGAGACGCGAAGATAGAGCGTCTCCTCGCGTCTGTGTTAAGTCCGCAGGGGCTGATGGGATTTCCCATCCGCCCCTGCCGGCTTAACACAGACGCGAGGAGACGCTCTCCCTTCGCGTCTCTCACAGCCTGCAGCCTGCAGCCTGCAGCGAGGGAGGGAGAGAGACCCGACCGGACCCGACCAGCTTGTAGACGGGGCCCCCGCGGCAGCAGAGGGGGCCCCGCGGCGGCAGCCACCAGGTTTTTTTTTTAATTAAATTTTACTTTAGGCCGGGGGGGGGGGTAGGACTGGTAATGGGCTATGGGGGGGGTAGGACTGGTAATGGGCTATGGGGGGGGTTAGGACTGGTAAGGGGCTATGGGGGGGGGTAGGACTGGTAATGGGCTATGGGGGGGTAGGACTGGTAATGGGCTATTGGGGGGGCTGGGGCTGGAAATGGACTGGGGGGGTAGGGCTGGTAATGGGCTATTGGGGGGCTGGGGCTGGAAATGGGCTGGGCTGGGCTGGGGGGGGGTTAAGGCTAGAGGTGGGCTGATGGGGTTAGGACTGGTAATGGACTGTGGGCTGTTGGGGGGGCTTAGAACTGGCAATGGGCTTTGGGGGGGGTTAAGACTGGTAATGGGCTGTGGGCTGATGGGGGCTGTCTGGTAATGGGCTATGGGGGGGCTAGGACTGGAAATGGGCTGGGGGGTTAAGACTGGAGGTGGGCTGATGGGGTTAGGACTGGTAATGGGCTGTTGGGGGGGGTTAGAACTGGTAATGGGCTTTGGGGGGGTTAAGACTGGTAATGGGCTGTGGGCTGATGGGGGTTGTCTGGTAATGGGCTATGGGGGGCTAGGACTGGAAATGGGCTGGGGGGTTAAAACTGGAGGTGGGATGATGGGGTTAGGACTGGTAATGGGCTGTGGGCTGATGGGGGGGGTAGGACTGGCAATGGGCTATGGGGGGCTGACTGGAAATGGGTTGATGGGGTTAGGACTGGAAGTGGGCTGATGGGGGGTTAGGACTGGTAATGGGTTATAGGGGGGGCTTAAACTGACAATGGGGTGATGGGGGTTAAGGACTGAAAATGGGGTGATGGGGGGTTAAGGACTGTAAGTGGGGTGATGGGGGGGCTAGGACTGATATTGGGTTGGGGGGTTGCTAGGACTGGAAATGGGCTGATGGATGGCTAGGACTGGAAATGGGCTGATGCAGGGACTAGAAGGGAATGGATGCTGGGTGAGGCTGGAACTAGAAGGGAGCTGATGTTGGGGGAGGATTAGAATGGGATGGGGCTGGAAGAGTAAAATGGAGAAGGGAAAAATATTTTGTGTGGGAGGGATAAAAAATCTACAATTGGCCGGGTATTGGGAGAGTAAGTGGGGATTGAGGATGGAGGGGTAAAATTTGAGTGGATGAAATAGGAATGAGGAAAGAGCAAAAGGAGAAAGATTAGTATGTTAAAGCAGATGTAGAGAGAGAATGGAAAAAAATCTAGAAGAGAGAAGAAAGGACAAATGGACAGCAGACGATGGAGAGTTAGCAGAAGACACGAAGAAACCAGAAGAAAGTGGCTGGAGCAATTGCAGCTGAAAAAAATGCACAAAAGGTAGAAAAATATCTCTTTATTTTGAATTTATTAATTGGAATATGTCAGCTCTGGTAAATGTGCATCATTAACATCTGTGCTTTGTTTAGTACAAGAGCAAATTAATGTATAGTTTTATTTCTACAGTGTTGTACATTCCAAGTTTGGCTTTTGGGATTCCCAGTTTAATTATTGTCTTCCTATTTCTAAATTGTGATTACTTGTTTGGTGATGGTCTATGTTCTGCATGTGTAACTGAGCTGAGGTGTTCTGTTTATATAATTCCTATTTGACATTGCCACTTGTTCTCTTTCCCCAGTAGGTCATGTATTGTTGTTCTCTGAAATGTATTGGTTTAATATTTGCAGTGTTGCCTTTTGATTGGTAGAGTATGGTGCTTTGTGAGTCCTGGTAGTGCTGTTAGGATACGGCGGGTTTACTATGGGCAGTGTTTGTAGTAGTTCCTAATGTGTCTGGCAGTTGGCACTGGATTATAGTAATGTAGAAATCTTTTAGTCTTTCTTTATCCATACACTCATTAAGAGGCACGTTTACTAAAAGTTAGTATATGGTAACATTATGCAAATATTTATGCAAATGAGGCCCCTTATGCAAATGAGGTCTGCACCCCCCTTGGGCCGCCCCTGCTGGGGGCCCACAATTTTTGTTGGCGTAGGGCCTCACTCAAGGTAAATCCGGCCCTGCTAGTATGGGTGGGGATCCCCCCACTGTATGATGGTATGATATATCTTGGCTAATGCCTGCCTTATTTCCTGCACTTTTATTTTATTTTATTTATTTATTTAACTATTTCTTTTATACCGCCCCTTCCAGAGATCAAGGGCGGTTTACATATAACAGGTTAACAGTCTTGTACACAGTTTGTATACATTTTACATAGAACAATAGAATTCAACTATTTACATTGAACAGTAATATAAACTTTGTAGGTATTAAAACAAACACATCTAACTTTTTACAAATATATATTTACAGTGTGTGGTGTGTGTGTTGTGTTGGTCAGAAATTGGTGTAGGTGTTGGAATTTAGTTCCTTTTTATGTCGTCTTGGGGCGTGTGTGTGGAGGGGGGCAGGCTTGTGTTTACATTGTTTGGATTAAGGGAGTTTGTGCATGTGTGACCACGTTTGTTGTGGAGCTAGCTTTGGGGTAGTAGGGGACTTCGAAGTGTTCAGTGAACAGGTAGGTCTTTAATTCTTTTCTGAATTGGAAGAGGTCTCTTATGGTACGAAGTTCAATGGGGAGGTCGTTCCAGAGTGTAGGAGCAGCGAATGAGAATGCTCTGGAGCTGGTGGTGTTCTTAGTTTTGCGGATGGTTTTTGGTATGATGAGAGAGTGGGCTGCGTTTTGTCTGAGGGTCCTTGTCGAGGTTGGAGATTGCAGTAATGTAGATAGGTGTGAGGGGGTTATGTCGTTTATGAGTTTATAGGTTGTTAGGATAATTTTATATTTAATTCGGCTGTTAATAGGGAGCCAGTGGAGGTCTAGCAGTATAGGGGTTACGTGGTCTGTTAGGCGAGCTTTAGCAATCACTTTAGCACAGATGTTTTGTGCTCTTTGAAGAAGGTATGTGCTTTTTTGCGGGAGGCCTATTAGGAGACTATTGCAATAGTCGAAGTGAGGGGTGATCAGTGTACCTACTACGGATCTAAAGTCTGGTGTTTCTAGGAGTGGCCTTAGGTGTTGAATTGTTTTGAGTTTATAGAAAATGGTTTTTACTGTTTGTTTTATGTGTGGTAGCATGGTGAGAGTGTGGTCTATTATTACTCCTAAGTATTTTACCTGTTTTCTGACAGGTATGGAGGTTTTGTTGATAGTGATTGTTTCCGGGTAGGTGTTCTCAGTCATAGATGATCTTGTCACAAACATTGCCTCGGTTTTTTTGAAGTTTATGCTGAGGTGGTTAGTTTCCATCCAGGAGGAGGTCTCAGCCATGCATTTGGATAGCGGGTCATATGTAGGGTTTTTTGTGGTTATGGGGATAGCTAGCATGATGTCATCGGCGTATATAAAGTGATTAATCTTGTGTTTTTTAAATATGTTAGTTATTGGTTGCAGGTACAAGTTAAATAGGAGGGCTGATAGGGCTGATCCTTGGGGTATTCCCTGTCCTTGGGGGAATGTTTCTGATGCTTGTTGGTCAATTTGGACGCGTATTAATCGGTGTGAAATGTAGGATTTGAACCAGTTAAGGACAATCCCGCCTATTCCTAGGTTTTCTAGTCTGTTGATCAGTGTCAGGTGATTAATGTTATCGAATGCGGCTGAGATATCTATAAATAGGAGTAGGTAGCCATGTTGTTTGTTATCTGTGCCCTTGATGAGGAAGTCCATAAGAGTGATTAGGAGGGTTTCTACTCCATGGAATGGGCGGAAACCAAATTGGTGTGAGTCAAGGGTTTTTTTTGGTTTTTTATAATCATTGCCTTTTTTTGTTTCCTCTCTATATTGTGGGCTTGAGTAGGGGTCAAATTGTATTGCCTTTTGGTATTTCCTGTGTATGTTTTATCTTGAAATGTTTTGGCTTTTTTTCCTTTTTGTCCCCTTATTTCTTTTGAGTATTGTAATATGCTCGATCTTGTAGTTAAAATATTAAATATTAAAATAAATAAATAAAGAAGAAGCCAAAGCACCACTGAAAGCCCTATCAAAGAACAAAACACCAGGTATTGATGGCATTCCCATTGAAGTATTACAGCAAACTGATGCAGCTGTTACCATATTTACAAGGCTCTGCCAGGAAATTTGGAAGACATCATCATGGCCAACTGACTGGAAAAGATCTGTGTTTATACCAATACTAAAGAAAGGTGATCCAACTGACTGAATAATCTTGAGTAGAATCTTGCTGGCATGTGGGATCAGAGACTACAACCATACCTGAAGTGCAAGCAGGGTTCGGGAAAGGGCAAGGAATGAGAGACATCTTCTTGGATGTGAGATGGATCCTTGAAAAGACTAAAGAATACCATACAGCAAGGCTTTTGACTGTGTAAACCATGAGAAACTCTGGACCACATTAAGAAGCATTGGAATAGCAGAATGCCTGATCATTATCTTGCAGAACCTTTACATTGATCAAGAATCAACAGTTTGAACGGAACAAGGAGAAACAGAATGGTTTAAAATCAGCAAAGTGTATGACAAGGCTGCATACTTTCCCCCTATCTGTTTAATTTATATGCAGAACAAATCATCAGAGAAGCAGGACTGTATGAAGACAACAGAGGTGTGAAGATTGGTGGCATACTCATCAACAACCTTTGCCATGCTGATAATACCACATTACTGGCTGAAAGTGACAACAATCTGAAACATTTGCTTCTCAAGATCAAGGAACAGTCACAAATTGGCCTGCACCTTAATGTAAAGAAGACAAAGATCCTGATAACTGGCAAAATCAATAAGTTCATGATTGATGGAGAAGAAAACAAAATAGTGGACAACTTTAACCTACTTGGATCAATAAAGAAACAAGCAGTCAAGAAATCATTTGATGCATTGCTCTTGGCAGAATGGTTATGAAGGAACTAGACAAGATTCTCAAGAGCAGATGTCTCTCTTCATACAAAGATTCAACTCATTCAAGCCATGGTATTTTCAATAACATCATATGGATGTAAAAGTTGGACAGTGAAAAAGATAGGAAGAAAATCGATGCCTTTGAATTATGGTGCTGGCGACGAATACTGTGTATACCATGGACTGCCCAAAGAACAATCCAGTCAGTACTAGAGGAGATCAAACCTAAACTTTCCTTAGAAGTTCAGATGACAAGACGTCGACTTTCATACTTTGGACACATCATGCGAAGAGAGAGATCATTAGAGAAAGACATCATGCTTGGTAAGGTAGAAGGTCAACGCAAAAGAGGAAGGCCAGCATTGAGATGGATCGATACAATAACAGCAGTTATGGGTGCCACTTTTTCAACAATGAGCTGCCTGCCTGAAGACCAAACACAGTTTAGGACAGCTAGCCAGAGGGTCGCTATGAGTCAACACTGACTCGATGGCACTTAATAATAACAAGCTTATTATCTAATTTCCCTTGCTAAATATAACCTTGACTATCTCACTTATTCATAAACATCCCTTGTAATACTGACAGCATATTCAGAGCTGTTCTCATACTCTAAACTTTCCCCATGAAACCCCAGCCCACCTTTGAGTCCCTTTCTACATTCATCATCTGATTCTGCATGGAAGTTGTCATACATAGTTTTCCCATCTATCTTTTCCCATCTCCCTCTCCTGCTCCTGATTCCCTGTTCCCCTTTATCCTTCACATCCTTTCTTCCTGTGATTCTTTGTCCTTCTCTGTGCCCATCTGAACCAGTGTTGCCATCTGTCCTATTCTCCTTCCCTTTTCCTGTGCCTCTGGCATCCTCTGTTCTCGAAGGTCCACTTTTGCAGTCTTCTCTAAATCCATTAAACTAACCACTCTCATTTTTCTAGACCTAAAATTACAACTGAATAGAAACACACCATTCATTAAGTTGCATGCCTTGTCTTCTTTTCCCAAAGTACAGCTAGGTTAGGAGGTCAACTGTAGGTGGCCTCATATTGCCAACTTGCCCTTAAAATAGTAACATAGTAAATGACGGCAGATAAAGACCAATATGGTCCATCTAGTCTGCCCAGTAAGATGGCAAGAGTAGGTGCACCTGCCGCTCCGTGCAGGCCACCCCATGTCTTTGTTTAGGGGGTAAACCCACTGCTCCGTGTAGGACACCCCTGTTTGTTGAGAAATTAGTTAAATTTATTTTGATTTTATCCTGTTGCTGTAAAGGGATGTGAGACATCTTAGGGCACTGCACGTATTGACCAACAAAACAAGAAGACAGCTGTTGAATATATTGTTAATCCAATCCATAATAGTGGGTAAGGAAAGGAGAAATTCTACAGCTTTATCAATGTGCCTAAATTTTTGCAAAGTGAATTAAAAAATTTAAAAGGGATATATACTTAAGACATCATGTAAAATGTTATACATTCAAAACGAAGTGAATGCACTTGACTCAGAGTACAAAAAAAGTACAGAAACCTTCCTAATAAATCAGAAAGGAGTCTGTATTGGCTTTTTCATTACTTTTTTAATGGGGTACAATCATTTGGAATTAGATTTGTAATATAGTTTACAAAAAAAGGAGTGCCCAGTTCATAAGGAAACTTAGCTGAAAACATGACCTGCTAGGTTGAGCTGAAAATTTGCCTGCAGATAATCAGCTCAGATTAGTCGGTGGTTTTACCTGCTTGATTAATCTTTGAATATTTATTTACCTCATAGCAAATGGCAGAAGAAAGGCCAGCATGACCTATCTAGTCTGCCCAGTTGCATAGATAAGCATATAAATTCCTATAGCCAATCCACCATCCAAATCTTTCTACCTGAACTTTCAACCCTTTTCCTACCACTGCCCTCCATATTTGTCTCTATCCCAACAAGCTCAGGACCTGTTAAAGTATTAACCTCAACACCTGCATTCCAGGCCTTATGATTATTAAGAACATAAGAATTGTCATACTACGTCATACCAAAGGCATATCAAGTTCAGTATCCTGTTTCCAACATCTCTGTGCAGATTAGCCCTTTACTACCTTCTCTATGATGCCAAATATTCATGTTTCCACTATCATAAGAACATAAAAACTGCTATGCTGGGTCAGACCAGTAGTTCATCAAGCCCAGCAGCCTGTCTCTGGCAGTGACCAGGCTAGCTCACTTGAAAACACCCAGTAGATCCCAAATAGAAAAGGCCATGTCATGTTGGTCAATCCCAGATGCAGAAGCTGGAGACACATAGGTGCAATTTTATAACAGGATGCCTAGAGTTAATAAGTCAGGAAGATGCCTGTTTTCCAAAGACACATAAGCACAAATCTTGCAGCAATTGTGCCTAGATTGATGGAGCAGGCATAAATGTTAGCATGAAAGTATGCATGAATACGTCTATTTTATAAAAGATTTGTGCAAATTGTGATGCCACCCACATATTGTGCAACCTCTGCCCCTACATATGCCTACTGTACAACTATGTGCCAACTTGCACTGTGCATAATTTTAGACATGACCTAGTTTTATAAGATCCCATTTACACACATAAAATGGTGTCTTGCATGTGAAAATGATTTATAAAATTAGCCACCCTAAGTTATCCAGCTAAATAATGTTAATGGACCTGTCCTGCAAAAACCTTTCTGAATGTTTTTTAAGCTTGGTTAATATTACTAATCTTGACCACATTTTCTGGCAGCAAATTTTATAGTTCAATTAGGAGTTTAATTAAAAGGAATGTCATCTGCTTATTTAAGCACAAACATCTCCTGTACCCTTGTCCCATTAATCCCACCTCCACCTCCTTTGATCTCTCCTCCTCATCTTCCTGGGGTCCTTTATGTTCTCTCCTTTTTTTACCTTCCTAGAGCTTCCTTCTCCCTACTCCCCTTCCCCCTCTTTTAAAAGTAATATTATTAAATGTTTTTTATAGTCTGTCCATAAAGAGAGAGAAAGTGAGCTCTTTTAGCAAAGGAGATCCTTTAGGCTATATTGCTTGCATGCCCTAGACCCAGGGCCAGCGCTACCCGGTAAGCCGGGTAAATGCAGCAGGAGGGCGCTGGCGGCGGGGGGAGGGGGAGGGTGCCATCGCTAGCCACCCACCACCCACTGCTTCAAAACAGAAAGCAGCTGCAGGAACATTTCTCTGTTCCTACGGCTCTGCTAACTTTTAAGTTGCTGGGTCGCGGAGTTTCTAATAGCATAAGAAACAGGAAGTGCTTATTCTTGCTATTAGAAACTCCGCAACCCAGCAGTTTAGGAAGAGAGCAGACATGGGGGAGGAGGAGCTGGAAGGGAGTAGATGGGGGAGGAGTTGGAAGGGAACAGATACAGGGATGGGGCTGGAAGGTGGCTGGGTAATAGGAGGGGGGTTGGAAGAGAACTGACGGGGGGGGAAGGTGAGGGCTAGAAGGGAGCTCACATGGGGCGTTGGAAGGGAGCAGAAAAGAGGGGAAGGAGGAGGCTTGAGGGACAGTGGGGGCTTGAAGGGAGCTGACACCCCAGGGATGGCAATGGAAGGCAGATGGACAGAGGAGAGGGTGACTAGAAGGGAACTGACACGGGAGGGGGCACTGGGACTGGAAGTTCACTGATATCGGGGAGGGTATTTGGACTAGAAGGAGCTGGACAATGGAGAAGGAGGGGGACTAAAAGGGAATAGATGGTAGTGCTGGGAATGAAAGGGGGTTGACACTGGAAGGTACTGGGAGTAAGGCTTTAAGGGGGGCTGATACTGGGGAGGGTTACTGGGACTGGAAAAAGGCTCATGGAAGAAAATGAAGAAAGCAAAAAGAGAGACAAGAAATGGCAGATGGACTATAGACCATAGAAAAAGAGCTAAGAGAAGACAGAGGAAAATAAAAACTTAGATCGGGACCAGCATGATAAAAAAAAAATCATCAGACAACAAAAGGTAGAAAAAATAATTTTATTTACAATTTAGTGGTTGGACTTTGCGCTATCTTTATATTTCAAACAGTATGGGGAACTGCCTCTCTTATCTGGTGTGGCACCACATGCAAAGTCTGGTTTCTTGGAGTTTCATTTTAATTTTTGTCTACATATTTTTATTTTTACTTTAGGTTGTGGTCACTTATTCTGTACTTGGTGAGGGTCTGTACTCTGAGTGTGTGACAAAGGCCAGGTGTTCTGTTATCATGGAGTTTGTACGTAGGGATTTGTACTGTAGTGATTTGACTTGTACAGCTTTTCAAATAGGCGTATGGAGGTTTTGGGGCCCATTGCAGTATTTGTAGTGCTGCTTTTTTCTGGGTAGACCCCGTATTATATGATTTTTGGAGGTGTATGCTGGTATGGTATGGTAGATTTGACTTTGTAGATTTTCAGTGACTTTTGCAGTGTTTTAAATTAGTTCAGAATATGCCTGGCACTGGAGAATGTTTATGTTGTTGTTAGTGAGATGACCAGAATCAGATTTTTTTTTGACTATCGCAGCCTGTTTGTATGATGTTAAGTATTTACTACTAAGTATTTTTATTTGGGTTATGCATTTGCTCTTTTCCTGCAATTTTCTTACAACACTGGATTTGAAGGAGAAATACTAATATTGCTTGAAAGGAGTTCACAAAGCGGTTTTGGGAAAAATGAGAGTAGGGTGCAGCCAACAGTAATAATAATGAGGGAGGGGCACCGATTTATAGGTTGCAGGGGGTGCTAGAAACCCTAGCACTAGCCCTGCCTAGAACTCTATCAAATTGTAGTGTGGCGTCTCTTCATAGCACACATGGCTCCTGTGTACCCTGGCTGTGCTTTCAGTCAGTCCATTGACCATATCTGGCAGTAAAACAACCCGAGGGAACTCTACGTAGCCCTTTACTACCCTTTCACTACCATGTTTAAGATCCTTATGTAGAGGGTGTTTTAAATGTATTCAAGTGCAGAAAAGTATTAATGGTATATAAACACTGGAGTCCTTTTCTGAAGGGTATGTGTGACGGGAAGGCATACTTTAGATAGTACGTGGCGATCAGAATTGAGACATCGAGGTCATGATATACTCAGTTTTGCTGGCATTTTAGAAAAGACTGCTAAACATGGAGTCTCTTCTAAAATATGAAAGAGGTGTAGGAGTGCACATGTATATGTTTACACGTAGTGTCAAAGGAGCCATTTACAAATCCACATGTGGGAAAAATAACTGTTGTGAAAGCTTCCTGCCTTTTGCAAAATTTTCCAGGTCATTTATGAATATGTCAAAAAGCAGCAGACCCAGTACAGATCCCTTGGGTACACCACTATTCACCTTTCTCCATTGGGAAAATTGGCCATTTAGCCCTACCCTCTGCTTTCTATTTTTAAACCAGTTCCTGATCCACAATAGTACACTGCCTCCTATCCCATTACTCTTTAGTTTTGCCAAAAGTCTCTGATGACGGACCTTGTCAAAGGCTTTCTGAAAGTCCAAATACACTATATCAACCGACTCACCTTTGTCTACCTGTTTATTCACACCTTCAAAAAAACATAACAGATTAGTAAGACAAGATCTTCCTTGTCTAAAGCCATGTTGGCTGTCTCCCATTAAGCCATGACTATCTAGAGTACATGTTCAGCAATATTGTTCTTTATGATGGTCTCTACCATTTTTCCCGGTACTGACGTCAGGCTCACCAGTCTGTAGTTTCCCGGATCACCCCTGGAACCCTTTTTAAAAATTGGCGTTATGTTGGCCATCCTCCAATCTTCAGGTATTACAGATGATTTTAATGATAGTTCACAGATTACTTATAGCAGGTCTGCAATCTCATATTTCAGTTCTTTCAATACCTTTGGATGTATATCATCCAGTCCAGGTGATTTGCTACTCTTCAGTTTATCAAATAGTTGTAATGCATCTTCCCGATGTATCAATATTCCCTTCAATTCTTCTGCACCTTTAAATACCACTTCAGTCATGGATAACATCCCTACATCTTCCTCAGTAAAGACCGAAGCAAAGAATTCATTCAGTCTCTCCGCTATCGCCTTGTTGCCTCTTAGTACCCCTTTAACTCCTCTATCATCTAATGGACCAACTGACTCTCTCACAGGTTTTTTGCTATGAATGTACTCGAAAAAGTCTTTATTACACATCTTTGCTTCCACAGCAAGCTTCTTTTCAAATTCTCCCTTTGCCTGCCTTATCAATGCCTCGCATTTAACTTGCCAGTGCTTGTGCTGTTTCCAGTTTTCTTCATTTGGCTCTTTTTTTCCCTTTCCTGAAAGATGCTTTCTTGGAAACAACAGCCTCTCTGGCCTCACCTTTAAACCATGCTGGCAGTTTTTTGGACTTCCTTCCACTTTTCTTAAAGTGTGGAATACAGCTGTTCTGGGCTTCCAAGATAGTATTTTTCAACAACACCCAAGCTTGATGTAAGTCTTTAACCTTTGCAACTGCTTCTTTTAGTTTTTTCATAACTATTTTCCTCATTTTATCATAGTCTCCCTTTCAAAAGTTAAAAGATAATACTGTGGATTTCCTTACCATCCCTCTTCCACTAATTAAATCAAATGTGATCATGCTATGATCACTATTGCCAAGTGGCCCCAACACCCTTATCTCTTGCACCAGATCTGGTGTTCCACTTAGGACTAGGTCCAATATGGCTTCCCCTCTGTTTGGTTCATGAACCAGCTGCTCCAACAAGCAGTTATTTATTTCATCTAGAAATTTTATCTCCCTAGCATGTCCTGCCGTGACACTGACCCAGTCGATACCGGGGTAATTGAAATCACCCATTATTATTACTGTGCTGTAACTTTTGTTAGCTTCCTTGATTCCTTTGAACATTTCATCATTCATTTGTTCATTCTGGCCAGTCCCACTTCAGAATTGTATTACTGTCCTAGCTGTTCATCTTGACTATTCTATCTTTTACACCTCAAAGTTAAAATGTGGTTAGATCCTCTTTTTTTCATCATGCACCAATTGCAATCAATTAAATCCTTTTTTCAGTCATGATGACCTTCATGTCTTGGTTTCAGCCCTTATCCCTAATAGACTGGATTACTGTAACTCCTTTAGCTGTGGTTCCACATTAGCTTCATTACGACATCTTCAGCTTTTACAGAACACTGCTGCTTTTTACTGTTTGTGGCTAGTCATTTTGATCATGTTACCCCACTTTTCATATCACTACATTGATTATCAATTGTTCAAAACATCCATTACAGCATCTTGTTACTTGTTCACAAGGCCTTTTTTTCCAGCTAGCCTCTCTATCTTAACTCTACGTATTCTACACCCATCCTATCTGTTCATTCTGTTCTCATTAGCTCAACCAATTCATAATTCCCGCGCTAATTACAATGATAGTTGGCACATTATATGTCACCCTGCACTTAATGCAATGTGCTTTACATAGAAACATAGAAGCATGACGGCAAAAAAAGACCACATGGTCTATCTAGCCTGCCCTTCCATATCACCCACTGCAAGAGTCCCCTTTTTTCCTTTAGAGAGCCTTTGCGTTTGTCCCATGCTTCTTGGAATTTATTTATTTATTTATTGAGCAAGCATTTGTAGCCCGCTCCTTCCAGCGATCAGAAGCGGGTAGGATTACTATTGTGAAACTGCCGAATCAAGGCAGGTACAAATTTTGTTTACATACAGATTGTCAGAAAAGCACATCATACAGAGTTAACACTTCTTAGCTATGGGGGAGTTCATTTACATATATACATAAATACATATATACAGGATAATCTTCTTGGACACAGTGGTCAGGGGCTGCTCCATCTGTGGGTTTAGTTCAGGTTGAAATGTGATTGGAAAATGTGCGTTTTGAGTTTCTTTCTGAAGTCTAGAAGGTCATTGCTAGCTCGTAGTTCTGGTGGGAGTTGGTTCCACAGTGTTGGCGCCGCATATGAGAAAGCCCTGTGGCTGGTGTTAGCTTTGGCAGATCTTATATCTGTTGGAGTGTGAAGGATGTTGGAATTGTGGGTTCTTCTGTTTCGGGTAGGAGGTTGCAATCTTACTAGGTTGTTGAGGAAGGAAGGTGCTAAGTTGTGGATGAGTTTGAAGGTGGTTGTTAGTATTTTGTATTTTGTGCGAGCTGTTATGGGTAGCCAGTGTAATTGAATTAGTACTGGTGTGATGTGGTCACTTAGATTTTTCTTCATTATGAACCTGGCAGTTACATTTTGTGCCATTTGTAATATGTTTAGGTTTTTTTTAGGTAAACCTTGTAGGATGGCGTTGCAGTAGTCAAAATGTGGCATGATGAGTGCTTGGGCCACTGTTCTGAAGTCTTGGGGATCAATAATATTCCGAATGGGTTGGAGCACTCTAAGCTTGTGGAAAACTGCTCTGTTGGTCTTTCGGAGGTGTTTTTCCATCTTTAGGTCACAGTCAAATGTGACTCCTAGATACTTTATTTCTTTTTTTGTTTGGTAAGTGTTGTTACATAGTGTTATTGATGTGGGAGGGTCAAAATTCGGTTCTTTGGAGATATACATTACTTCGGTTTTTTTGTGATTAATTGACATACTACTTTGTTGTAACCAGTCTTGCATCTCTCCGATACATGTCTCCAGTGGGTTGTAGTCTGGGTTTTTAGTGTCTAGTTGTGTGTATAGCATGATATCATCGGCATAGATGTGGTAATTAATTTCGTGCCGTGAGAAAATTTTGCATAGTGGCTGCATATATATGTTAAACAGAAGTGCTGAGAGAGCAGAGCCTTGGGGGATTCCCTGTGTTTGTGAGAAAGATTCTGCTTTTTCTCCGTTGAATTGAACCTGTTGTGTTCGATTTGAGATGTAGGATGAGAACCATTTTAGTGGGGTTCCTGTTATTCCTATTGATTTTATCCTATTTATGAGGGTCCCATGATTAACTGTATCAAAGGCAGCTGAGATGTCAATGAATACAAGAATGTACATTTTCTTTTTGTTTTCAAGGCCCTTTAGGAGGTTGTTAAGTAGAACTAGTAACAGGGTTTCAACTCCATGATGTTGCCTGAAGCCATATTGCTGGTCATCAAGAGGAGCACTGTCAGTCAGATGGTCTTGGAGTTGTAGAAGGACCGTTTTTTCTATGATCTTTGCCAGGAATGAGATACTTGATATGGGACGGTAGGAGGCTGGGTCTTCTCCGTTGAGTGTAGTGTTTTTTAGGATCGGTCTAATGACTGATTTCTTTAGTTCTGAGGGCATGATTCCTTGTTGTAGGGATAGGTTAACTATGTGTGCTATGTGAGGTGCTATGTCTTGTTTCACTGCCTTGATCCAGGATGCAGGACAGGGATCTAGTGGGGAGGTGGTGCTTTTCAGGCTTGTGACAATGGCTGTGATTTGCTTGGTTCCTATTTTGTGGAAGTGCTCCCATAACTGGTTTTGCGTTGTGTTGTTCTCACTTCTGATTTGTGGTGTTGGTGGGGGGGGTGGAGGACCAGGGGCCGTCAGTTTGGTCGCGTAGTGGTTTGCCAGTGTTTGGACCTTGATGGATTTGTTGAGGTTGGCATTTTGGTCGGTTTTGGTTAGTGATTTGACTAGTTCAAATAACTCTCGTGGGCGATTGATTGCCTTGTTTAGGATGTTGGTGTGATGTAATTTTTTTGCATTGTTCACGTCGTCTTTGTATTTTGCGAGATGGGCCATGTATTTAGTTTTGAGATCGGAGGATTTGGTTTGTCTCCATTTTCTCTCTATTTTACGGAGCTCCCTTTTTGATTTTATTAGAGTTCCTGTGTACCAGGGTTCCGAGTTGATCTTAATTTAGATACTGTCCTCATCTCTACCACTTTCACTGGGAGACTATTCCATGCATCTACCACTTTTTCTGTAAAGAAATATTTCTGCTTATTACTCCTGAGTCTATCACCTTTCACCTTCATTCTATATCCCCTCATAGCAGAGCTTACTTTCAATCAAAAGAGGCTCTCCTTCTGTGCATTTATGCCATGAGGTATTTAAACATCTCAATCATATCACCTCTGTCCCGCCTTTGATCTAAAGAATACATATCCATACAAGTCTGTCCTCATATGCTTTATAACGAAGGCCATTAACCATTTTAGTAGCCACCCTCTGCACCGATTCCAACCTGTTTATATCCTTTTGAAGGTGCAGTCTCCAGAATTGCACAGAACACTCCAAATGAGGTTGCATCAAAGACTTATACAGAGGCATTATCACCTCCTTCCTTCTGCTGGAAATTTGTATCCCTATGCACCCAAGCATCCTTCTAGCTGTGTCCATTGCCTTTTCTACCTGTTTAGCCACTTTGAGATCATCAGACACAATCACACCTAGATCCTGTTCTTCTTTTGTGGACAGAAGTATGTCACCCCCTATATTGTACCACTCCCTTGGATTGTTGCAGCCCAAATGCATGACCCTATTTTTTTTAGCATTAAATCTCAGCTGCCAAATTCTAGACCATTCTTCAAGCTTAGCTATATCCCTCCTCATGTTATCTACACATTCCTGGGTGTTTACTCTGTTGCAGATTTTGGTATCATCCACAAAGAGGCAAACCTTACCTGTCATCCCTTCCGCAATATCACTAACAAAGATGTTAAAAAGAATCAGACCAAGGACAAATCCCTGCCGCACTCTACTGGTAACCTCCTTTTCTTCAGAGTGAACTCCATTTACCTGCACTCTTTGTCGCCTCCAACTCAACCAATTTCTAACTCAAGCAGTAACTTTAGGGTCCATCCAAAAGGTGCTTAGTTTGTTTATAAATCGCCTGTGCAGAACAGTGTCAAATGCTTTACTGATATCTAAATACACCACATCTAGGGCTCTCCCTCGGTCCAACTCCCTGGTCACCCAGTCAAAGAAATCAATCAGATTTGTCTGACAAGGTCTGCCCCTGGTGAATCCATGCTGCCTCGGATCCCAAAATCCATTGGACTACAGAAACCTCGCTATTTTCTCTTTCAGCAGCCAATAATTTACTCATCACCAAGGTTAAACTAACCAGCTTGTATTTTTCAACCACATATTACTTCTGCTTTTGTGTAAAGGGACCACATGTGCCTCTCTCCAGTCCTCTGGCACCACCCCCGACTCTAAAGAGGCATTGAAAAGGTCAGTCAGTGGAGCTGCTAGAACATCCCCAGGTTCCTTCAGTATTCTTGGATGTATCCCATCTGGTCCCATCTCTTTGTCCACTTTTAGTTTAGCTTTCCTTTCCCACTTTTAGTTTACCTTTCCTTGTCCACTCTCCATCCCAACCCATCCATTCACCAACCCAATGCACAATTGGCAGTTAGCAGGGGAATCAGCACACAGTAACTACCATGCCCCCATAGTAACAGTCAGGGCCATACCAAGGGAAGATCGCACCCTGTGAGACTTGCACATCGTGCGCGGGCCCCCCCTGTGGCGGGAGAGAAAAGGCGCGCCCGATGTGCAAATCGCCGGCATGCTAAGCAGATCTTTCCCTCCCTGCAAGAAGCAGAGAGGCAAAGATCTGCTAAGCATGCCGTCGGAAGGCTTAAGGGGCGCATTTTAGCTTTCTTCCGTTGCCTGCCACTGCTGAGAGAAGAAAAAGTGGTGGCGGCAGGCAACGGAATCAAGTTAAAATGCGCCCCTTAAGCCTTTGCGCCCTGTGTGGCCGCACCGCTCGCACAGGTTTAGGTACGGGCCTGGTAACAGTTATCGTGGCTCCTTGCACACAATTACCATGCATGAAAACGTACGTTAACTGCTTAGTGCAGTTTAGTAGACAGGCCCCTAAGGTACCCTTTTAGTTATGCTTAGCATGCACTAATGGCGTTTAGTATGCACTATCTGCCGCCATGACCCATTATATTTTCATGGGTGTGGCAGCAGAGAACACATGCTATTGCTAAGCATTAGTAAAAGCAGCCCAAAATGTGGTTATAAGGTGTATTCCAATATCCATTTTGTGGGATGAAGACTGAAGATCCTAGATGGCAAAACAATTTGTTAATTTTAGTATTTTATTGTAATTACCACTAATTATTGTTTCTACGTCATTTGGCATTAACAAATTCCATTTTTGATTCCATTGTTATTTAATCAAGTGCCTTTCATGAAAACTTTGCATAATCTGAATACTTTAATAATTTCTGTTTTCTAGGCTAAATAAAAAAAAAATCTTTAATCCAACTCAAAATGCTTGAACAGCCAAAACTTTTACGCAGACCTCTTCCACCAAAGCTTCTCCCTCCGTTGCCTCCATCTTCAGCCAGGCAGACTAACCATGCAGGTAAATAGCCATAATAAAAGAACATTTTGCTCTAAATCACTATGAAGATAATTTCATAACAGGGCTCCTTAAATGACACATAGGCACATATGTTGCGCCTATTTGATAAAGTTAACATATGCCCCTCTATACCTTTTATAAAATACCTCACAGGAAAGTAGGGGCACTCACTTCCACCAGCTCTGAGGCATGACTAAGTATGTATTTTATGTCATATGCATGTATTTCCCAGCTCTGACCCACTACTGCCCAACCTCCACTCTGAGGGACTTACGCTTATTCTAGGTAAACGTATATGGAGACAGGCTATCTGCATGTACTTTTATGCACGTATTTGCCAGGCAATTATATAAAAACCTATTCTGTCCATAAAATGCTGTTTTATCTGCAGAGAAGGCTTATAAATTACCCCAACTTGTGGTGCATATGAACAGTAGGATCTTAAAAATTAATTTAGTTGAACCGTTTTCCAACAGCAAACAGGACTGAATCAGGCACATAAGTGGGTGATGTTATCACATGTCACCCAGATGGAACAACTTAGAAATTAGTGTAAATTTCTGAGCATGCACAGCCCTTCCTGCAAGCAGCAGTCTCTTCAGCAACCCAGTTTTCTTTTTTCCACTCTGCCAAATGGACACAATACTTTTTAAGAGCTTTTGACCTTTCCATCTTTTGATGTTGCTCCAGGTTGCTACTCCTTTTCTTCATTTTCTAAAAACAAAAAAAATTGATTTATATATATTTTTCTTTATTTCATTTGTTTCTTTTGTGTCACTGAAATAAGGGTTTTGACCCTGCTTGCTATGTGGCAGAAAAATCCAGAACTTTGACACATATTCCAAGAGTCTAATCTTCTTGAACTATGACCATAATCAAGCAGAATGCGAACATTGATCTTATGTGTCTCTGCAAGCCTGGAAGGATCAGCCCAACCACCTTTGCAACCATTATGAAGCAGAAAAAAGGCTTCTTCAAGTACAAAAGGAAGAGAAGAGGGCCTCCTTTGCAGAGAGACTGTCTGGCTCTGAGTGGTCAAATAGAGGTTTTGATGGAACTGCTCTCTACCTCCCAGCACAGAGTCTTTAAGATGACAGCCAGGTATTAAGGTAGTGCATGGCTCCTTAGAGTTTTCCTAATCCAAAATGAAGCCATCTTTTGAGTGCTCACAAAGGTCTGAGGAGAAAAAGATATCATTCTTGACTCCTTCCATGGCACATGAGAAATAAATTGGCAGCATTGAAGATTTTCAATGAGTTTCCCCCAAGCACAGAACTATATACTTGTCTCCAATGCAAACTACTGCTTCCTTGATTCTTCAGCAATCTTCTAGGCAACAGTCTTCCCAGCCTCTGATGCCGACTCCAATACTGGTGACTGTAGCGGATGAATCTTTGCCTTCTTTTTCACTGCCCATGCCAGAACAATCACATTGATTCCTGTAAAAGATATTTCATGAGTTTGTTCTGAGGTATTGCAAGGACTTACAAAATATCCAGTATCAACAATGCAATGCAATGTCATCTCAACTGTGGTGCAGAGCAACATTTGCTCTTCATTATCCCTCTATCATCTCCTTCAGATTCAGAGCCTGAAGCTGTACATTTATTTGTCACCTTCTTCTCCAAACTCTGACATTTCACAAAGTAGGCTGGAGGAGTTCTTTGATCTGAATTTTATCCCTCCTTTTATAGAACAAAAGAATCCTCTGCAGAAATACCTTCTGATCCATCCTCATCTCCAGCAAGTAAGGAGTATCCTTATGATGATACATCTTACCCAAGATTTGTTCAAGGCATGGCATGAGAGGTACCCTTCCCGCTCCAGCAAAAAGCAGAACCAGGAGTGGATGTTTTTAGCCTCCTAAAGTTTATAGAGGTCCCAAAAGCCACTATTACATTATCTTTTCATGGATTACTGCAAGACCAACAATTGCATATGTGGCAAACTCCACTTACCATACAGCCTGTTTCTAAGGCAGTGGATGTGAAATATAAAGTCCAATTGGCACTTGGTTTCACCAAATTCCAGCTCTCTCACTCCTCTGTTATGGTTGAAGCAACCATGAAAAAAGCAAAGAAGTCTAGAGAGTTTTTCTGATAAAGATCCATGACCTTTGGACCATATGTTCCAGGGGATCATGCTGTTGGCACACATTGCAGCTCATCATCTTTAAGTGGTGCAATATATGCATACCATTTTTCCAAAGGTAGAGATAGTCTCATCCAGCCTCTTACCAGAAGCTCAGGCTCAGCTAACAGCCATCTAAGCAGAGGCCAATGAGCATGGAACACATCTTATATGTACTGCATATGCCGTCAAAAGAAACAGAACGAAGGAGAGAGAACCGCCCCTCCCCACAAACCAGAACAAGGCAAACAAACCAAACACAGCAGGGGTTACGGCTAAGGAATTCCAGTTAGTCCAATATGCCAAATTAGTATAGAAGTTTATTAAACCTGACATTCAGTGCAATGAGCTCACCTGCCTCAAACCCACACTCTTCTGCTTCAGGAAGAAGGCAATCTCCTCCTTCATTCGAATGCAGTACAGCCAGTCCCTCCATAGGAAAGAAACTGCAACTTCTACTCCAATTACTTCCTGATTCACTAAATGACAGGAAACATGCCCCATATTGGACCTTAGAGACATCAATCTCTTTCCTTGCAAAGAGAAATTCAGGATGAATATGTTACCATCTATTTCACCATCAGGTACATTGAATCTGAATGATGCTTACACATATTCCAATCCATTCTTGTTGCAGCAAATATCTCCAGTTTCTCATTCATGTGGACCACAATTTATTAATTTTATTTATTTATGAGAATTTGGTATGCCGCCATTTGAAAAAATGAATTTACATCCCATTCAATACAAGGTTCTCCTTTTCAGCCTTTCTTCTGCCCCAGAATATTTACCAGATGCATAGAGGTGACAGCCGCCCATCTACACAAGCAACATTACCTAGTGTTTCCCTATCACAATGACTGGCTCCTAACTGCTTCCTTGGAAAGTCTAGCTCTAGCCCTTAGGGATGAAACAATTTATCTACTCCACAGTTTAGGCTTCCTCATTAACTTCTATAAATCGGCCTTACAGCCTACAAACAGGATTTTGTTTATACAGGCAATTTTGGGCAAAGCACAAACCAAGGCTTTTCTGACAATGGACAGATTGCAATCTCTGTTTCTTCATGTCTATAACATTCAAGTTTCCATGGCACTCATGGCCAGGGTCTACTTATACATGCAGAAATATATGACCATTGCCATATATTCCATTGCTCTTGCTCAACAGAAAATGAGAAGCCTTCAACAGGATCTCAAGTTCCAGTGGAACCAATATACCCAACCTCTTTCCACCCTTCTTCATCAATGGTAGACATCAAATATCCATCCTGATCACAGGTGTCCCTTTTCCTCCGTTGATATTTCAATCTGTCTTAACAACAGATGCTTCTAACTCTGGTCATTATCTGCATTGTGGTTGGCACAGAATATCCAAATACTGTGGTCAGCACCAGCAATAATCTGGATATCAGCAATATTCAGCCACTGTCTGGATATGCTATCCAGATAGCATAAGAACATAAGAACATAAGATATACCATACTGGGTCAGACCAAGGTCCATCAAGCCCAGTATTCTGTTTCCAACAGTGGCCAATCTAGGTCATATGTACCTAGCAGTTTCCCCAAGAGACACAAGTTCCATAGCACTTAAGACAGCTTTTTTGCTGTTCTACTCTAAGTTATGCAGATAGACTATCCCCATAAGGGCAGAAGTTATCCGGATAGTGGATAATATTACTGATATCTGGATAGTTGCCGCTATCCAGAAAGTTGCCAGCACTGCCCTTGCTCCACTTGCAGACCACCCCAGCACTGTCTAGATAATGCCAAGGAGGTCTGTGGATATATTTATCAGCACCATCTGGATAGCATTATTGAATATCTCTCTCAACGCCTTTATCTGGATAATTGTTATTACTATCCAGATAAGGGCTTCTTGAATATCTGTCACATAATGTTTTAGTGCAACTTGAAAACTTATTTCTTTACCAGAATTTTGGCTGCAGCATTTAGAATTTTATGACTAACATAAGATGAATAATGCTTAATTTTTTTGAGGTCAATATTCAATGGGGTAGCTGCCACATAAAGATAAGCAGATGGTTTATTCTTTTATCTGTATGCCAGATTTTCAGTCAGCTTTTTCACATAAGTAGGACTATTGAGAATGAGATGCCTTTTGAAGAAGTCAGAACAGAAGTGCTCCCTGGAGAAGAAAGAACAGAAGGGTCTTCCAGAGAAAAAGCTTGCCCTGATGAAGATAAGGATAGACTTATTGTCAATATGGGAGGCCAAAAAAAGGAAGCTGGTTTAATAAATGTCTCAGTTTTGACTCCCACCACTGAAATACCTCTAAAGGGTCAATTGGCATTAAGACCTCTGATAACAGTACCACCACCAAGGGCTCGGAGAGTACTGATTGATCTGGGGGAGACCTGTTGTGAGTCTCTTGTTAGCTTACTTCTGAACAGTCGCAGAAGGGAACGTCCACTACTGAAGAACTTCAGGAGGTGAACTCTGCAGATAATGAGCCTTAAGATGTAACCCAGAGGTTCCCAACTCCAGTCTTGGAGGGCCAAATACCATTCAGGTTTTCAGGCTGACCCTAATGAATATGCATGAGATACATTTGAATACAATGGGGGCAGTGCATGCAAATGCATCTCATGCATATTTATTAGGGACAGCCTGAAAACCTGAATGGTGTTTGGCCCTCCTGCCTTGTAGTCTCCTCTTCCCTGTAACACAAGGCCAAAGCTGCAGGGACAGTGGAACTAATGAGCCACTTACATTTGGGAGTAGTTTACTTGTCCCTGGGTTTGCACAGGGGTCTCCAATTCGATCCACCTTTGCTGGAATTCCTAATTTTCTCCAATTGCCTTATTTTTTTTGGGGGGGGGGGGAGATAGCTAGACCCTGCACAGAAAACCCCAAAGACTGGGGTTTCTTCTGGGGATGTGCAGGGACAATAAAAGTTTGGTTAGTCTTCATGTAAAACAAAGTTTTAGGGATTTTCATGTGTTTTTGTGCATATTCATCTTAATTGCATGCCTTCTATGCACACTACAGTTTTTTCATGCATGTGTGTTAATTCATGGACATTCATGCACACAAGCAATTTCCCTGAATTTTTATTTTTGGGCGTCCAAATGCTTAAATGAGCCTGAAATGCACATTCCTAGTTTCACTCACTCAGCCCTCACCAAGCAATCAGTGCAAGAGGAAAACATCAGTTGACCCTGGGCACAGGGCAGCAAGCCAATTCAGGCTTTGTAACCTTTGAAGAAACTTGGGCAAAAGAGGGTGCCAATTATTAAGGGTGAAGTGGTAGAGAGTAAAAGGAGTGGGCCACAGGAGAGTTCCCCTTCTTTCTGAGGATACAATGAGCACACCTGAGGTGAGGAGTGTTGCTAGGATTCCACTGTTGTCCATCTTCTTTATCTTTTATCTTTATTTTGAAGCTTAATATACTAAGCCTTCACAAATATCAGGGTGGTTTACAAAAGTGACAAAAAGCGGCTGCCAACAGAAAGGAACAGAACTCCTTTAATAGATAGGAAAGGATAGTACACTCACTCCAACCCTTGCTTCAAGACCAAACTTGAGATGCATGGTTTTCTCTGCCTTTGACCTTTCTCACCCTGACTCCTAGCCTTCTTCCTCATTCTGTCCCCTCTTTCTAATACGTGTATGACTGTACAACTTTCCTCTCCTGAATTGGCGTTCCTTTTCTACCTGTATTTTCTTTGTTTTTTGGAGGGGGGGGGAGGATTGTACACCACCCTGCTGCCTCAAAGGCATGGTATATCAAGTAAACAATAAGGAGGAAGGAGGGGACAAGGAACAGAAGGAGGGGAGGGAGCATGAGAGAGAAAGATCAGGAGGCAGTGGAGGGGAGGTCAAAAGCAGATTGAAAGAGGTGGGTTTTGAGTAATGACTTGAATTTCTGAAAAGAAGACTCAAGGCAGAGGTCAGCAGGTAAAGAGTTCCAAAGAGAGGGGCCTAAGAAGAAAAAGGCAGACTGATGGGTTGATTCAAGGTGAGCTAGTGAGGCAGGGGGAAGGTGTAGGCAATTCGAATGGACAGATGCAGAACATGTGGTGGGCATAGAAGTGAAGAGAGTCTGAGAGATATAGTGGAGTATGAGTGTAGATGGATTTATGGACCAGAGTGAGGATTTTTTAGTGAATGCGGAACTTGATGAGGAGCAACTGAAGATGGATAAGTAGTGAGGTAAGGTGGTTAGAGCGAGTGGCATATGAAATGATGCGGGTTGTAGTGTACTGAAGTAGTTAATGGCCAAGAAGCTGATATTGGGGGAGACTGGCGAGGACAACATTGCAGTAGTCAATGTGCAACATGATAAGGGACAGGAGGAGGGTGATCAGAGAAGAGGAGGACAAAAAAGGATGGACAGCAAGAATTTGTCTACACGAATAAAAGGAACGATGGATGAGCAGGGGGAGATGATCATGGAATGATAAGGCAGAATCAAGTGTAACGCCTAGGTAATGAAGCGAGGGGACCAAGGGAACAGGGGACCCGGAAGAGAAGGAGCTAGGGCAGGATAGGAACCACCAAAAGTGAACCAGATAGCTGTCATTTTGGATAGGTTTAGGTGCAGAAAATTGGAGGACAGCCAGTATGCAACTTGTGAGAGGCATGCATTTAATAGGGACAAATTGGGAGCCGAGGGACTGGTGTGGTATAGAAGGATGATATAGTCAGCATGTTCTTCAAGAAGAAAATTCTCATCTCTTGATACCTACTTAAGTATCACTCCTCCCAGATAAAGTGAAACCATGGATGACACGGAAAAGGGGAAGTGTTAGACAAAATAGTAAGACATTCCATTGTTCATAGAATATCAGATGTGACTGACTCCTTAGTACCCCCTTCTTACTCCACTGACTCCTCAGGAAGAGGAGAGAGGGAGAAGGAGAAGGAGGAGATACCTTCAAGCCCAGAGTAGAGTAATGTCCTCTCCCTCTGGCTATTTGAAGGGTAGGGGGACGAAGTAAGTGGGAGCACACCACTCTGCTCTTCCCCAGCAGCCTCAGATCTTCTTCCCCCCCCCCCCCAAGGAGACCTAGGAGGACTTTTTGTCACCTTGTTGGCAAAGTGTTTCACGTTATATTAAGGAAACATAGGAATTCTGAAATACTGTTCAAACTAAGTGTGTCTTTTATGAATGTCCATGAAGAAGGGAGGTAGCAGGTTTTGACCACTGGGTATGTCTTTCTGGATCATCATATATAGCCCCCTCTCCTTATGGCAGGGAAGCAAATGAGCTGATAGTTATTTTCCTTCTTATTCAAATTTTAGAATAAATGTCTGTTCAGCCATGCACCTTCACCCAAAGGGATGGAAGCGAGAGAGGAATATAATTTCTCTTGAGAGATTTTATTATCCTTATTAGTTTTGAAGCAGCAAGGGATCCCAGCCCAGTAGGGTGTCTTTCGAGGTGGTTGAGAAATCATTCAGCTTTTGGATCGCCTGGTGCTGGCAGTATATTTTAAAATGGAGCCCAGGGGGGTCACTCTATGGATGAAGAGCCCGTAATTGTTTTATCATCCCTTCATAGGATTTATCACATTTTAAAATGGGCTCTCTCCATCAGGTCATTAAGAACCCACCATTTCTTCGCTTGCCTGATGCCGTAAACTTAGCTCTCAAAAGCTAGTCCCAGATATATTGAGTTATTATAATAAAAAGTACATCATTGACAACTTGTTTCTTGAGCTTTAATTCTTAAAATCAGGTGATTTGTAAAATATAAATATAAAATATAAATATAAAATATGAATATAAAATATTCATTGTAATTGTAATACAGTTTATCAAATATTTATTTTCAGAGATAACTCCTTGGGTTAAGCAGCCAATTGAAAAAATAACCACATCAGAAGAAACTACCAGGAAGGAACGCAAAGTTCATATTTTGGATTATTTACCCGATTTTCCAATTCCAGAGAAAAAAAAAACCAAAGCAACAGGTAGAGTAAGTTAACTATCCATTTACATCCCTATAATAAAATGTATGTATGTATTAAGTCTGTATATATATATATATATATATGAAATATTAATTTAAAAAAGCCTTGCATAGTATGGAGATTATTTTAGAATAAATTTATTTGAGTAATTAACACAACATTTTGACAAGATGCTACTTAAAGATGTATGTCCTCAGCACATTCATATTTGAAAGGAGTGTGTTCTGGGCCTTCTTTAGACGGTCAGTATGGCAGACTGATTAGTCATTGCCAAATTAACAGTTCTGCATGGGACCAGCAGCAGTGCGCAGTATAACAAATGCTGCATTGGCTATGTTGGCTCACTGGCACATTTGTCTGATCAAGCTGTCAGTTCTACCTTTCATAAACCCAGTCTGATCATGTTGAATGATTGATCCAAGTACCACATTTAACTATCTCACTAGTATCTTTACATATATTTTGCAATCAATATTAATTAATGATATGGGACACAAGTGACGACTGTACACATGAACTTCACCCAATGGACTGTATAAAAATCAAATTGACTACATCTGTGGAAGTCAACAATGGAAAAGCTCTATAATATCAACAAAGACAAAACCTGGAGCTGACTGTGGTACAGATCATCAACTACTAGTATGCAAACTCAAGCTAAAGTTGAAAAAGAGCAAACCACTCATGAATGCAGCACAATATGACCTTGAGAATATACCACTGGAATTCAAAGACTGCCTGCAAAATCGATTTGCTTCTTTAGATACAAATGACAGAGCTCCAGAAGAGTTATGGAATGACATCAAGAAGGTTGTGTTGGAAGAAAGTGAGAAGTCTCTACAAAAGGTGAAAAAGCAAAAACGGCCAAAATGGAGGACGGAAGAAACTCTGAAAATTGCCCTGCCCAGAAACGCAGAGAAGATAAAGCCAGAGGAGAAAGAAAGACCATCGCAGAACTCAACAGAGATTTCGAACGTGCAGCAAGACAGGACAAGGAAAAGTACTACAATGACTCATGCAAGGAAATAGAAGCAGACACTATTAGAGGAAGAACAAGATCGGCTTTCCTAAAGCTACGAGAGTTAAAGAAAACATTCCAGCCTCGAATTGGAATGTTACAAGATGATCAAGGTTCTATGTTGAATGATGCTGAGAAGATCAAGAAAAAGTGGAAAGAATATACAGAGTTTTTATATGATAAAGATCAAGTGGACCAACAGCCATTTCATCCTGCACCTTATGATCTGGAACCATTGGTGATGAAAGAAGAATATGAAGCAGCATTGAAAGCCTTATTAAAGAACAAAGCACCAGGCATTGATGGCATTCCCATAGAAGTATTACAGCAATCTGATGCAGCTGTTACCGTACTTAAAAGGCTCTGCCAAGAAATTTGGAAGACAACATCATGGCCAACTGACTGGAAAAGATCTCTGTTTATACCAATACTAAAGAAAGGAAATCCAACTGACTGTGGAAATTATCGCACAATCACTCTGATCCCACATGCCAGCAAGATTCTACTGAAGATTATTCAAAAGAGACTACAACCATACCTGAAACAAGAACTACCTGAAGTGCAAGCAGGGTTCAGGAAAGGGCGAGGAACAAGAGACATCATTGCGGATGTGAGATGGATCCTTGAAAAGACTAAAGAATACCAAAAGGATATCTATTTGTGCTTTATCGACTATAGCAAGGCTTTTGACTGTGTAAACCATGAGAAACTCTGGGCCACATTAAGAAGCATGGGTATACCAGAACACCTGATCGTTCTCTTGCACAATCTGTACATTGATCAAGAAGCAACAGTTCGAACGGAACAAGGAGAAACAGAATGGTTTAAAATAAGCAAAGGTGTAAGACAAGGCTGCATACTTTCCCCCTACCTGTTTAATTTATATGCAGAAGAAATCATCAGAGAAGCAGGAATGTATGAAGACAACAGAGGTGTGAAGATTGGTGGAAGACTCATCAACAATCTTCGCTATGCTGATGATGCCACAATACTGGCTGAAAGTGAAGATGATCCAAAACATTTGCTTCTCACGATCAAAGAACATAGTCTGAAAATGGGCCTGCACCTTCATGTAAAGATAACAAAGATCATGACAACTAGCATAATCAACAGGTTCATCATTGAAGGAGAAGAAATTGAAATCGTGAACAACTTTAACCTACTTGGATCAACTATCAATAAAGAAGCAACAAGCAGTCAAGAAATCAGACGACGCATTGCTCTTGGCAGAATGGCTATGAAAGACCTAGATAAGATTCTCAAGAGCAGAGATGTCTCTCTCCATACAAAGATTCGACTTGTTCAAGCCATGGTATTTTCAATAACATCATATGGATGTGAAAACTGGACAGTGAAAAAGATAGACAGGAAGAAAATTGATGCCTTTGAATTATGGTGCTGGCGGCAAATACTGTTTATATCAAAGACTGCCGGAAGAACAAACCAGTGGTACTAGAGGAGATCAAACCTAAACTTTCTTTAGAAGCTCAGATGACAAGACTTTGACTTTCATGCTTTGGACACATCATGCGAAGAGAGAGATCATTAGAGAAAGACGTCATGCTTGGCAAGATAGAAGGTCAATGCAAAAGAGGAAGGCCAGCAATGAGATGGATTGATACAATAACAGCAGCTACGGGTACCAGTCTGTCAACAATGAGCGGCCTGACTGAAGACCGAGCATAATTTAGGAAAGCTATCCAGAGGGTCGCCATGAGTCGACTCCGACTCGACAGCACTTAACAACAACAATGGGGCAGTAACCTGTACTAACATAGATCCTTACGCAGCTTTTCTAGGACAATAAGATCCACCAACAGAACCTAATATAAAAAGACCTTGATAGAACTGGTACAATCTAGGTACCAACATGTCTGTAAACGTGTAGAAGAGCTCAACACTCAAACTATAATTCCCTGGAGCCTTCCCTATGGACACCTCGTTGATTGCCAGATATATCTCCTCCACTGAGATAGGCCTTTATAGTCTTCCCTACGGAATAGTGAAAGAATGAGAGTGGCTAACTGATCCAAAAAGTGAGACAGGTCTGCCACTGTAGGTGAAACATTAGAGAAGTACAAAGGTGAATAATAACGCTTGAAAGAGGTGAATCGTCTTTAATTATTGGGACATTATACTTATTAAGAAGAGCCTGCATTTTTTTGTCTGACATTCAGATAACAGGTCAGAAGATGCCCATTTCTATTCCCTTCCTCATAATACTCAGCATTTTGGAAGAACAGGGAATATCCAGATTCCTGACTGAGACTAAAGTTTTATGTATATTTTGCTTAAGCTCTAGTTCTGCAAAAACCTTTTTCCACTCCTTCTGTACCACAGTAGAATAGGTTATAATTGCCTCCTGGTTGGGAGCCTTGAAAGCCTTCCATCACTCAAGAATGGATGCATCATTAGGACAATTACAACAAAAATAATTATCGTAGGTTTGCTGAACTATCCTAGAGAAATCCTTTCTCTTAAGAAGCACTGCATTAAACCTCCATGAGTTCCTCTCGTGTGCATCTTTAACACTCATAATTACAATTGCTATCACAGCATGGTCAGATACAACAATGCAAGTACTGTTGGTAACAGTTTTCTTGATATAAAAAATAATCAATTCAACTATAAGTATGATATGGGATGGCATAAAAAGAGAATTCTCTTCTGATTGGCTTAAGCTGTCAAGGATCCAAGAGCCCCATGTAACACATGCCAAGATTTAGGCTCATGGACTCCAATATGAGGTTGGTGATCTAAGACTATATCCAAGGGTAAGTTGAAATCACAGCCCATGATTAGGGAAACATCACCAGCCTAAATCTTGGCATGTGTTACATGGAGCTCTCAGATCCTTGGCAGCCTAAACCAATGAGAATTCTATTTTTATGCCATGCCATATCATACTTATAATTGAACTGATTATTTTTTTTATATCGAGAAAACTGTTACCAACATTAGTTGCATTGTTGTATCTGACCATACTGTGCGACCAGTTGTAATTATAAGCACTCAAGAAGCACACAAAGGGAACTCATGGAAGTTTAATGCAGTGCGATTTCATGAAAAAATTCTGGAGAATCATATGGGTGCACCTAATATTTAAAAGCTGCACTGCCTTTCCCTAAAAGAATACTTAGGATTGAGGCTCATGACTTTCACGGTATGTGAAACCATTTGGAGAAACTGCCCCTGAAAGAACTTCCAATTTTAACTCAGCAGCCCCTTTGATCAGAACATTATGCATCCATTGTAGCCTGAAAGGCAACTTGAAATAAAATAGCTACTCCATTTTTCATACTTTGAGTAGATGAAATCCCCTTTAGTTCATTTCCTGGATAGCTTAAGAGCTTCATGATAGCTCAGATGTATTTCTAGAACCACCTCGGGCCTTTCTTTTTTAAGATACTGCATAATTTTATATTTCTTAGTTGGCATTTTCAAACGTTTCACATTAAGAGAAAGGATTCTCAGTCCAGTCCCTATTTTATACAGCCAATATTATAGGACTCCTATAGCTGTAGACAGCCAAGAGAAGAATCCCTTACATCTAGACCCCAGATCATTAGCATCCCTTGCACATAAAAGGCACATTCAAAGTTGAATCAATTATTAAGCACGCAGCAAGACAAAATGAAACACCCAACCATATGTAACCCAATTCAGAAATATCTGTATCCCAAGAACCATCCAACATGATGGTCACAGTCAGGGCTACATCCTCCATGTTTTACATAGCATAAGAGCTGGAAATGGTTGCTCATCTCATAGCTGGTTGTGAAGTTCCAATGGCAGAAAATTTCTATACAGAAAGGCAGAACAAAGTGGCAGGCTTATCCACTGGAAACTTTGTAAGCACTACCACATCATTGTATTGGAAAAGCACTGGGATCATAACCCTAAGAGAATTACGGAGAATGAAGAAAGTATAACTTGATCCACCCTCTCCGCACTCCTATTCAACCTTTACCTTCAACTCTTCTGTACACTTATTAGATCACACAACCTCAACTTGTACATCTGCACCAATGATATCATGATCTAGAGTACATTTAACACAATGCAACCCTCATTCCTGGTGAGCAGAGAATGCTTCACAGATGTATCCAACTGGCTAAAAGACAACAACTATAAGAAAACGGAGGCCCTCTTATAACGAAAGATAACACCTTTTCTCCCCCCAACTACAATAACCCTGAACAGCATATCAATCAAGACCCAGACTGAAGTCACATATCTTGGAATCACCCTCGATCAACATCTCACCTTCAAAGCTCACATCAACAAAACTACCAGAACAATGTACTATCTTTATCTTTATCTTTTATCTTTATTAAACACTTTATATACCGCCCTTGTCGAAACGTGAGGGCGGTTTACAATAAAAACAAAATATAAATGCTAGCATTGGAAAAGAAAGGAACTCCAATAAAATAAAGGAAAGACTGACCAAAGGGGCCACTAAAGACAGACAATAAACAATAACTAGACAGAACTGAAAGGTCACTAGGGACAGACAAAACGATAACTAGACAGGACTGCTGGGAGGGAGGTCATAAGCCTGTTGGAACAAATGTGTTTTCAATAGGTTTTTGAAATTATGATAGGAGGGTTCTAACCAGAGAGAAGGTGGCAGAGAATTCCAAAGTGATGGTCCAAGAAAAAAGAATGCGGCGTGGCGTGTTTGTTCTAAATGGGCTTGTGCAGGGGAAGGAAGAGACAGTTGATTGGCATGCAGGGTGCAGAGCTGACGATAGGGAGTGTGGAGGGAAACAAGGTTTGCTAGATACTGAGGATTTGATGTATGGATGACTCTATGAGTTAGAATGAGTAGCCTATATTTGAACCTAAAACGAAGTGGGAGCCAGTGAAGGTGACACAGAAGAGGAGATACATGATCAGATTTTCGAGCGAAAGTGACAAGTAGAGCAGCTGTATTCTGTAAAAGTTGTAAAGGTTGGAATTGATAAGCCGGGAGATTAGCAAAAACCACATTACAATAGTCCAATCTGGACATGACCAAAGCCAGTAGGAGAGTAATGAGCGAATCGGAGGGCAAAACGGAGCGGACTGATCGAAGTTGTCACGATATAAAGAAAGAACGGCGAGAAAGGTTAGATATATGTTCATGGAAGGACAACGAGGAGTCCAGAGTCACTCCTAAATAACGAAAAGAAGAGGTGAGTGGAATGGAAATGGAATTTATTTGAGGCATGATGTTCGGACAGGATGTGCTCAGTGAGACCCACATGGCTGTGGATTTTGATGGATTCAAATGAAGAAAATTAGAGGAAAGCCAGTTAGCAACATGAGTGAGACAAGTATTAAACGGAGTGATATCAATATTGACCGGAGAAGTATGGAAAAGAAGGACAATATCATTTGCATAAATATAAACTGAGACTGGAAACTGTTGGATCAAGAGAGGGAGCGGGGCAAGGAAAATATTAAAGAGTAAAGGGGATAAGACAGAGCCCTGAGGTACCCCACATGACAGGGAAGTAGACGGGGAGAATTAATGATTAGAACAAACGACAAAGGGACGGGCAGTGAGAAAAGAGTGAAACCAACGTAACACCATGCCCCGCAAACCGATATCAAAAAGACGGGAGAGAAGGGTTTGATGATCGATCAGATCAAATGCTGCTGACAGATCCAGTGAAACCAGAAGTGTGATATCTCCACGGTCATGGGCAACATGAATCTCATTCAGAAGGGCCAGGAGGATGGTTTCTGTACTATGTCCGGCCCTAAAACCTGCTTGTTGGGAGTTAAGAGAATTGGTAGCTTCAGCATGAGATGATAGCTGAAGGAAAACGAAATGTTCCAATATTTTTGCTAGGAAAGGAAGATTGGATACCGGACGCCAATGGGATAACACCGAGGGATCAAGTGAAGATTGTTTCAGTAAAGGATGGACTATAGTGGATTTCCATAAGGAGGGAAAGTGGCCTGAGGACAAACTGGAATTAAGCATAGTTGTAATGAAAGGCACCAACTGTAAAGACGGTTCTACCAACCAAGTCGAGTGGATGGGATCTAGTGAACAGGTGGTCTTCCTAGACTTGGATAGAGTTAGCAGCACTTCTGCTGTAGTGAGGGAATGAAAAGTGGACCATGTATGAGATAAGGCTCTGTTTGGAACAGCTGATGTACCATCAGCTAATTCCTCAAAGGAAGGTGACATAACTGAGACTAAAGGGGGAGAACAAGGAGGAGAAAGGGGTGAGGGAGGGACAATACTAAAGGAAGAACGTAGGTTCTGCACCTTTTCAGAGAAGAAAGCAGCTAGGGATGCAGGGGCCGGGACAGCAGCCTGTGAAGCAGAGGGCGATGCAGTAGAAGAGAGCTGGCACAAAATTGAATGAAGTTGCCTGGACGAATTAGCGGCTTTCGAAATCTCTATGGTGTAAAAGGAGCACTTAGCAGACTGGACTGAGGAGCGATAGTCTGAGTATAACAGTTTAAATCAGGCCATAGTATCTGGTGAGGGATGCCGACGCCAGCAGCATTCAGCTTGACGTAGTTGTGTGCGTTGTAACCGTAAACCCGGATGGAACCAGGGAGAGTGGGTCGAATGAGACGACCTGTTAGAAGGACAAAGTGGAGCCAGATCATCCAAAGTGTGCGTAAGAACAGAATTCCAAAGATGAACCTGAGAGTCAGGAGGCAAGACAGAGAAATCTTCTGGGAATAATGAATGAGCAGGAGGAAAAGCAGCTAGAGTGGATGGGGTAATATGGCGTCGTAGGCATGCAGGGGGCTGAGGGACTGAGAACCCACTGCTAACTGAGACTAATAAAGAGACTGAAAAAGAGATACAATAGTGATCTGACCAAGGGACACTATGAGAGATGGGAGCAGATAACACAGAACATGAACTAGAAGAAGTAAGAACCAAATCCAAGGTATGGCCCAAACAGTGTGTGGGCCCAGATACATGCTGATGGAGTGACAGGTCATGGAGGAGATTCATGAAGGCTCGGTCCTTAGGTCTAGACGGTGCATCTACATGAATGTTAAAGTCACCTAGGACCATAATATTAGGATAGTGAAGAACCATCTCAGAGAGGGTTAGTAAGAACGCCTCCCATCAATCAGTAGTGACAGAGGGGGAGAGGTAAAGTAAAATAAAATAAAATGGGGGAGCAGAATGAAAGCGAAGAAAAAGAGATTCTGAAAGATGGATGGTAGAAGCGGTAACTTCAACAATGGGAAGCGAGGAGTGATAAAACAGGGCCACACCACCCCCACACCTACCAGCCGAGGTGTCAAAAAGGCAGAGAAGCCAGAGGGAAGTGAACTAGCTAAAAGTGGGCTGTCTCCCTCTTTAAGCCAAGTCTCAGTGAGAAAGCAAAGATCAAAGGAGCGTTGTTGGACAAGATCCTGGACCAATAGAGATTTAGAACGGAGAGACTGGCAATTGAGCAAAGCTAAGCCCTGAGTCAGGCTGGCAGCAACTGAAAGTGTAGCAGCCCGAGCTGCACAACGATGGGAAGGGCGTGGGATACGTTTACAGATTACCAAGTTGGATAGACAGTGGCCAGACGCGAGCGCAGCAAACTAGGGCTGTGACTAGGACTCCGGCCCCAAAGAACTGGGATACAAGACATAAGGCCTATATAAAAGGTACAGATAGATAGAATGAAATGGAATACACCAAACCAGAGCTTACCTGGTAATAGGAAGGAGATAGGCCAGAGAAGCAAGAGACCTGATAGGTGAGCTGGCCAAGCAAGTGCATATGTAATACCAGAAAAGAATATCCGATGGACTAAAGATACCAAAAACGCCCAGAACTCGCCCCAAGGAGCTCATCAAAGGAGCAGGACCTGCTCCTTGGTTGCGCTCCTTCGGCATGCACCCATGGCACGCACCGCGATGGCTTCTTTAAATAGTTGTTGGATAACTGGAGGAGTCGCGATCGCAAAGGAAAGACCCTCCAGTGCTTCCAACCACTCCTTGAACTGACAAATTTCCATTCTGCTCTTCAAGCCTCAGCGCTACCATACCTTGACTATTGCAACACTATCTACCAGGACCTCCCATAAACCACACTTCTCCCCCTTCAGACCGCTCTCCACACAACAGCTTGGATCCTCCAAGTAGCAGCAAGACAAAGTCACATCACACCCATATTCAAGTAGCTCCACTGGCTACCACTACCGAGTTAAATAAAGTACAAAACAATCCTCCTGACTCGCAAAGCAATCCACCCTGCCCCCTCCCCCCACACCTCCACACTTTTCTACAGACCTCCCCAACCATGCAAATCAAGAGGTACCTCCACGATGTACACCCTGATCATCTCCCATGCCAGAACTAAAACCAAGACCTGTTAAACGAGCCTTCCATCTATATGCACCTTCAATTTGGAACACCCTATCAAACCCACTCAGGAACATTACAGACCTCACCTCCTTCATAAAACACCTGAATACACATCTATTCTCAGAGCATTTCACCCCACCACATAACCCCCACCCCCACAAAAGAGATACCCCATACGAAAGTCATTGTATATAGTTTACATATGTATATAGTTATGATCCCATAGTTATCCAATGCATGTTGTATATAGTTTAATTGTTACACTGTACTACTTTCTATATTGTTTCATGTACACTGCCTTGATCTGGTGAAAGGTAGTATATAAATACAGCTAAATAAATAAGCTGGATGCGAGGAAACCCAACATGATGGTAAAGGAGAAAGACACCAGAACAGCATTGATAACAGAAGTATTAGCTCCAAGTGATTATCTTGTGAATTGTGTAGAGAGAGAGAAGATCCTGAATTACCAAGAAATGTAGTCAGAGACCAAGAAAATATTGCAGAAATACATTAAAATATTTCCCATCATATTGGAAGCCACAGGTCTGATTAAGAGAAATTTCCAATCACACCTTGACAAGTTGCTTATACATGTTATGTCCTATGAACTCCAGAAGGAAGTACTCTTTGGCACAATGCAAATACAACAGCGAGTGTTAGCAGTAAATTTGAGAGACTGAGATCATAATCCACTTACCTTGACTTAGGAGTGAGGTTCATTTGCTGTCATAGTATGTGCAAAACTAACTCATTTGGAGAAATTACACCCAAGAAAGCACCTATTTTTTAGCTTATTTTAGTGACTAAAAATAAACATGAAATGAAAAATAGTCACCCAAAGTTGTCCCTCAAAAAATAGGTTTTTTTGTTGGACTGCACCGGAGGAGGGGAGTAAACAATCTCACCCACACAAAACGGTGGTGTCCATTATAATCAAAATTGGTTCATTAATCATTAGACATTAAAGTATGTAGATGTACTTAGATCCATAAAAGCAGTCTAATCCATGCAGAGAATGCAGTCAAGAAAATGCACAATGTGCACATTTTGGGTAAAAGCGTCCCTGTATCAAGTGCTGCGGTCCTGCCTTTCACAATGAAAAAACTGCCAAAAGACGCCGCTGCATTGCACACTGGATTTTCTAAAGGGCAACTGTGTATGTAATTGGCTGAATCAACCAGTCGCTTAAAATAGAACTGCCAATGAAGGAAGGGAAAACCCCACCGTCATTGGGGAAACCCTCCAGTCATTGGAAGATAGTAAAGTAAGCTGAGCCAATCGATCTCCCGATTTAAACCATGAGGATGTGTGGTGTCCAATCGATAAATCCATCGTTGCTTTAGAAACTGTAAACGGGATACACGATCAACCCCCCCCCCCCAGGGGTCCCACGGAACATGATCAATGATGCTCCAGCATAAATTGTTGAATTGATGCCATTGGTTTATGCAATGGTCCACAATGGGTGCTGAGCTAACTTGCAAACGTAATCGGGAAGCATGCTCACTCAATCTGGATTTTATAGAATGAATAGTATGGCCCACGTATAATAATAATAACTAGCATAAATTCTTCAGAAATGGTGCCTAGATTGTGGGCACTGACATTTATGCCTGCTCATAAATCATGATTCTGCCCATGCTCTGCCTCAACTCCTCTCCTGAGCTACCTACTTTACAAGGTATTACTTGTATTGCACCTAGTTTTAAGCATGACTTATTTTTATGATGCCTTTTGCATATGTAAATCAGTGTTTAACACTCAGAAGTGGTTTATAATATTACCTACACACACTTCTGCCCACACACTCTTTGCCACCCTATTGAGACATACTTCACCATGAGCTTCCACACCAGGTCACACACACAGAACTGCTTGCAGACATACAACATTCCAAAGGCTTGTTATCAGGCATGAGTCATTGCAATCCTTATACCTGGGAAAAACCCCACCAAAGTGAAGAACTTTAGATCAGTCTCATTATGCCAGCTATATAAAATGCATGAGCGTTTATTCCTCAGTAGATTACAGCCTATAACCAAACAGAAGGTGATCCCTGAACAAGATGGTTTTTGACCAGGTAAATTATGCACGGAACAAGTTTCCAGTCCTATGCAACATATTAAGATTGGCTTTCAGAAGGGATTGGTAACTAGAATATTTGTCAACCTGACAGCAGCATATAATACCATCAATCACAAGAGACTACTAATCAACCTGATGTCATGACCAAAGATTATTCTCTGATATAGGCCATCAAGTTACTCTTTACCAACAACTGGGTTTTCTTTTTTGTCAAACTCCAAAGTGAGAGAAGAAGTGGTTCATTCAGTGCAACAGCCTGACATAGGGCGGTGCCTTGGCCCTGCTTCTTTTCTACATATATACAAATGATCATCCAATACATTTATTGCTCAAATACTGCTTTCATAGGACAAACAAGCTTTGACTCAGAGATGTTAGGAGCAAACTCCCTTTTCCCTTCAAAAACAGTGCTTGAACAATAAGGTATAGACTATATGTCCTATTTGTGGAAGCTAGGCAGAAAGATAATTTCAGAGGTGTGAACTTGAAATCAGTAAGCAAATGAGTATGATTTTTACGTGTTTATGGATGCTTATGTATAATAACTGATTGTAATCCTTAATTCAAGTATGCTGTATCTTCCATAGGAGGCTGTAATAGCCAGATGTCTTTTGATAAAGCTGTATTTTATTTATTTTATTTATTTAACATTGTTTGTATACCGCACTATTTAACATCAGCACGGTTTCCAGGAAACACAGATGTCCAAGGGGGGGAAACCTTGGACTTACATTAAACAAGGAATTCAAACTTGGATAACAGATAACAATTATGTACAAACTTTTCAATATAAACTATGTCTATGTAAACTATGTCAATATAAACTATGTATTCAATCACTCTGATTGCTGCACCTTAAAATAAATACCATATTTGTTTTTCTGTTGTCTTTGTTAGGTTTCAGTACTTTCCTACAGGCACCTACACCTCCAGTGAGCATTATGACTTCCAGTTTATGCGAACCAAAACAAAAGCATAGCCAAATCAGTATTAAAAGGTTGCTATCAGACCAGAATGAAGAAAGATCTCTTGTTGAGTCCAGTAGACCTAATGATTCCTCGACGCATAGACTCCAATCATATGATTCGCAGCTCCTAGAACTCATGGATGGTGTTCCTCTTCATCAGTTGACATCACAGTTTACTTTGGATGACCTTATCACAAAGTCGGCTGAACATTTGTTTGTAAAAGAGAATATTAAAAAGCCATTAATTTCTCGATATAACTACGATATGCTAGTGAAGCGTCTGTCTGAGGAACTACAAAAAACTAAGCAAGAAAAAGTAAATAATGTGAAGATATCCTTGGAGGACATTCAAGAAACTTCAACACGAGTTCCCTGGAGGCAGATTTTGCTTGGTATTGTGGGGAGGGTTTTATTATATTTTAAATAAGTATGCTTCCTTAATCTATGTTTATCTATTGTTACTATCCTTGAAGCTACCACATGGAAATCCAGTGTCAGCAAATCGTTTTCTAAAAGGTAGGAAAAAATTTCTCTTTGAACTATCTGAAACTTTTAAAATAATTTCTGCAGGACTTCAGTCATAATAGTAATCATAACGAAGTGAACATTTATGAAAACCCGAAGATAAAAGGTAAATACAAAATGCATCTTTTCACCAGCAGTGGGTATTTTGATTGCATAGCTTTACCATCTGGAGGCCTCCAAAACTCTGCACGAGCAAAGGTTTAATTCTGTCATAGATAATCTTCCATAGTAGGGTTCACATGTAAACAGTTTCCATAACTATATGATGAGAGGTACACTGTAGACTCAGTTAACTTTCAAGGAGCATCAATTTTCTTATTTTCTTATTTATTGGTACTTGATTTACTGCATTTGGCTACAAAGCAATCAAAGCAGTTTACAAAAAATGGTTAAAAGTAGAAAATAAAATTGGTAGTGTAGACTAGGACAGAGAGATATAAATAGTGGAGAGACAAATAATACAACAATTAATCCAGGGTACTTAACATACTCTCACGGACAAATGGAAAATAAGGAAACCCAAATTTGAGGTCAGCTGATGAGTGGGAAGGGCCAGTTGATGAACAGTGGTAAAACATGGGGTTTTCCTGGACATCTGTTGTCATAAAAGGGATTATCTGACCACCACCTGATGTGTTTTGAAACACTTAGAAGGCAAAAGGTTACTTGCAAAGGCCCAATAAGATATTGAAAGCACTCAGAAAGTTGAGGTAGCCTGTATCCATAATTGTGTTCCACTGTGCCTTTTGCTCTGCCCCCAAGGGGTTCATCATCCAGTTCAATATATGACTATAATTTGACTTCCTCAGGCCCCTAGTCCTAACACATTTACTCCTATTCAGAGCAGGAATAAATCTGGGTGGTCTCCTTATGTCCAGCTGTGTTTACAACTGAAACTTGCCTAAATTTACCTGGACACAATTTGCAAAAGTTGTCCAGCTACCTTTAGGCCTGCTATTTATGTAACCAGAGTAGTGTGGGCAGGTTTATCTGGCAAGTGCTAAAAATCCATGCTGAGCAACTTAATTGAAAAGCTGTCCCGAAAGCTGCCCCTTTTCTAAATGCAAAACAGATATAGTTATTAAGTACTACTATGTTGGTGCCCATTAATATTGCCAATTCAATTTAATTCCCAGTTCTTATATTCAGCTTTATCACAGAAATGGTCCAGGGTAAATAACAATGCAATGCATAATTATAATTTCATTTTCCCTCACCAATCCCCAAGGTTCCTCACTCTTACAATAATCACTTACATAGGTAATACAATATTAATATCATCAGAATATACCTAATTCATGGAATAATTGGAATAAACATTTAGGTCCTGATTCCGACATCAATATCCCAGCCCTGTGTGTGTCTGGTCGGAACCAACGCATGGTTGCCCCGGATTCTGATCCCACAGAGCACGTCTAGCCCCATGGGATCAGAATCACGTCAAAGCCTGTACGTGCAGGCCAGGACCCTGATTCTGTCAGGACTGCATGTACAGGCCTTGCCCGGCTAACTCAGTAAGGGCTTTTCAATGGAGCGGTGGCGCCATGGCATCCGGTTGTCATGGCACTGCGACTCCATTGAAAAGCCACGATTCCTGGCCGCCAGCTTAAAATGTGCTTTCTCCACAGCCCAACCCCCGATCTGGCCTTCCAAGGCCAGGGTCGGGCTGCGGGGAATGTCCTATGCCCCCTCCTGCCCTTTCTGTGCCCCGGGTCTCCTGTCCCCCCCCCCAACTAGGGGAACTTATTCCACCTCCAAGGAAGTTCCCCGTTCAAGCTGCCGGCCCTGGATGTACAGGGCTGACATTGGAATCGGCTCTGTACATCCGGGGCCGATGACCGCCCATTGCCCACTCTAATGCCGGCCTCGATCTGCCCCTTTCCTGCTCCTGTCTTCCCCATACAGCACACGGGAAAGTTAGACAGGTTCAGAGAGAGGGCACAAGTAGCTGGGACGGACATCCCAACAAGATGTCTATCCCCTCTATTCATGCCTCGGAATAACCTTTAGGGGTATGTTTACTAAACTGTGTTAGGCTTTTGCAGATAACATGCTGCTACCATGTAAATAGTGCTGCGTTAGCACCGATACTGCAGACAGTGCTGTCTGGCAGTACCATGTACACACAACACGCCACCCATTGAGGTGGTATTATCTGCACTTGCGTGGTCTGCAACTCTGAAGGTGACCATGCGCTGTTTGCATCTGTAGTAACCACTTGTTGCAGACACGCCCACCCTGCGCCCCATCCCATCCATTCCTGTAGCTACCGCACTTTCTGCAGACAGCACAGAAACATGCTGCACTATCTGCAGTTTCCCTGTGCTGTCCGTTAGTGCGGGTCCATAGTGCTCACTATTGGCCGCGTTAACTAGTAATACAGCTTAGTAAACATACCCCTTAATTTTAAAAATGATAGTATGTCTATTGTAACCAACATATTGGATAAATATTTCTTAAAAAGATAGGTTTTAAGAGACCGTCGAAAAAGCATGTGGTTAAAAATGCTAATTTCATCGGTGAAAGGTTCAGTCTAATGCAGCTTTAAAACTAACAATTTTCACGGAAAGGTGAGGATGGTCTCTTATGGCCACGATAAACTATTAAGTATTTAGCAGCTAGTCTATGCATTATTTTGAATATTAGACAAAGCAATTTTAAAAAATACCTTGGCTTCAACTAGAAGCCAATATAAGGAGCATAACAAAGGCTTTGCCCTATCATTTCAGTGACTTCTAAAAATAAGTTGTGCCACGGTGTTTTGCAATAGCTTTAATTTAGCCATTAGCTGCCCTTCAGTCTGCAGGACTCCTGAGAAAACTGCTCTTGCTGGGAAAGATTCTGCAATTGTAAGTATTTACCTGCTGGTACTTTCTGAGACTCTTGGGTTAAAGGGAACTCTTTGGGTTTAAACTGATAAAATCTTCATCTATTTTAAAGTTCTGTGTTTTTTAAATTCACACAGGGCACTGTTTTAGCAAGCCAGCTTATATTAAGTGTTTCTTTCCTTCCCACCCACCCCAGGCATAATCGTCGATTTATAGATTCTTACAGCCCTTACAGTGACAGAGGTACTCAAATTCACTTTCAAGTGTAGCTGATTATCCTCACCAGGTATAGCTTAATTAAGGCCCTGAAATTAATCCTGATGTGAACAAAGTCCCTTAAACCTATTAGGTATACTTTTGTTTGTACAACTTTCCCTAGCAACTTTAAGTACATAAACAATTTAAATATTTTAACAAAACCTTAAAACTAAGATGCAGACAGCAGTCAGATGGGGGCTTTTCAGTCTTTTTCACTGAGTATCACATATATGATTTTCTCCCAGTTGGTAAAGGGTCTTATGTGTGACTAGGTGCAAAGAGTTCTTTGCTCTCAGGGAACAAGTCTGATCTCTGGAGACTAGAGTAGCAGACTTGGAAGAGCTAAGGAAAACAGAGAGCTATATAGATGAGACTTACAGAAATGTAGTACTGAAGCCCCATCTCCAGTATGGCAGCCTCTCTGCTGATATAGAGGAGAGAGGTCACATGAAAGGAGAGCATCATCTTGGTGTGACAGGAAGTGATCCTGTAACTAGAGTCTGTCCTCCAGGTGATGTAAAGCCTCCTCACACTGAGGAGGTTTCTCCAGGGCCATGTGCCCATGAGGGAAGGGTTAGAATGGCCGTTATAGAAGGCAATTTGTTCATTAGGCATGTAGATAGCTGAGTGGCTGACAGAAGTGAGGATCGCCTGGTAACATGCCTGCCTGGTGTGAAGGTAGTAGACCTCGTGCACCACCTAGACAAGGTTTTAGGTAATGCTGGGGAAGAGCCTGCTGTCTTGGTACATGTTGGTACCAATGACATATGAAAGTGTCGGAGGGAGATTCTGGAGGCCAAATTTAGGCTTTTAGGTAGGAAGTTGAAATCCAGAACTTCCAGGGTAGCATTCTCTGAAATGCTTCCCGTTCCACGCGCAGGACCCAAAAGACAGGCAGAGCTCCAGAGTATCAATGCGTGGATGAGATGGTGCAAGGAAGAGAGCTTTGGATATGTTAGGAACTGGACAGTATTCTGGGGAAGTAGGGAGGGGGATTTTTCAGAAGGATGGGCTCTACCTTAACAGGGACAGAACCAGGCTGCCGGCATTATCCTTTAAAAAAGAGATAAAGCAGCTTTTAAACTAGATAATAGGGGAAAGTTGACAGTCACCCAAGAGTGCATGGTTCGAAGAATGTATCCTTGAATGATACTACAAAAATAGGGAAGTTAGGAAATCCCGATAGAGAGATTCCAATAAAGATAAAAGTGACCCAGATGCCCTTAAGTACAAAGCAGACAGAGCTGAACGATTCCAAATTACCCCATCAACTGATAACCAGATTAATATGAATAAAATACAACCTCTAAAATGCCTGTATGCAAATACTAGAAGTCTAAAAAATAAGATGGGAGAGTTGCAATATATAGCACTAAATGAAAGGTTAGATATGATTGGCATCTCAGAGACCTGATGCAAGGACAGCCAATGGGACACTGTGACCTGGGTCCAAACTATATCACAATGACAGAGTAGATCAAATTGGTGGAGGAGCTGCACTCTATGTTAAAGAGGGCATTGAGTCACACAGGATTAAAGTTTTGCAAGAAACAAAATACACCATAGAATCTCTATGGATAGAAATTCCATTTAAAAATGGGAAGGCGATGGTAGTAGGGGAGTACTACCAAATGCCTGGCCAGAATGAACAGATGGATGATGAAATGCAAAAAGAAATCAGGGACGCTAACAAAAGCTACATCACAGTAATAATGCGTGATTTCAATTACCTTGGTATTGACTGGGTCAATATGACAGCAGGACTTGCTAGGAAGATGATGTTTCTAGATGAAATAAATGACTGCTTCTTGGAGCAGCTGGTTCATGATCTGAGAAGAGAGGAGGCTATTTTGGATGTTGTTCTTAGTGGAACACAGGATCTGTTGCAAGAGATAAGGGTGTTTATTTATTTAATAGGTTTTATATACTGCTTTATCATTTCAATCAAAGTGGTTTACATTGAAATTTAAACTTGGTAATGTACATTGAACAGGGACATTGATAACTTGGATTTTTCTGAGGCAATGGAGGATTAAGTGACTTGCCCAAGGAGTGCTGGTGGGAATTGAACTGTGGTCTCTGGGTTCCCAAGCCAGTGTTCTTAACCATTAGGCTACTCCTCCACTCCAAGTGTTGGGGACACTTGGCAAAAGTGATCAGAGCATGATCACATTTGCTTTAATAAATGGAAGGGGGATGGCAAGGAAATCCACAGAATTACCTTTTAACTTTCAAAAGGCAGACTACGATAAACTGAGGAAAATAGTTAGGAAAAAATTAAAAGGAGCAGCTGCAATGGTTAAAGATTTACACCAAGCTTGGGCATTGTTTAAAAATACTATTTGGAAGCCTAGACCAGATGTACTCCACACTTTAAGAAAAGTGAAAAGAAAGTCAAACTGCCAGCATTGTTTAAAGGTGAGGTCAGAGGGGCTCTTCTAGACAAAAAAGTATCTTTCAGGAAATGGAAAAATGAGCTAAATTGACGAAAATGGGAAAGAACATAAGCACTGGCAAGTTAGATACAAGGCATTGATAAGGCAGACAAAGAGAAAATTTGAAAAAAAGCTTGTCATGGAAGCAAAAACAAATAATAAAATCTTTTTCAACTAAATTTGTATCAAAAAATCTGTGAGAGCTACGTTCTCATGTAGGCCGCTAGCGTGCTGCATGCCAGGAAATAGGAAATGTCCTTTGACCTCCAGCATGCCAGTGGCCTACATTAGAGCACAGCTGTCGAAGCGAAGAAAAATGACGCTCTTCACTTTGGCTGTAGAGAGATGAGTCGGGAGCTGAACAGCATGTGCGGGATGCTGTTGGTGCAGGGCCCTATGAGAACAACATTCTGACAAAATGGACAAGCTGGCCCTGCTCTAACCTACCCACTCTTCGCCCTAGAATGCCATGGTCTATTACTGTGCATGTTAGCAGCTGACAGTTGGTATGTATGTGCATTAGTATTCACCGCTGCCAGTTACTGCACTCTAAAATGCATGCTAACCAGTTAGAGGCATTTAGTAAAAGGACCCTTAGGTCTCATTATATACAATTTATCTGGCCAACTTCCAAAATTAATGAATAAACCTTTTCAAAATCCGTCCTGATATGTCAAGAAACTAGAAACTAGAATTTTGAATCTAAATATAGAAAAATAAGCCAGTAAGACAAAAGGCAAAAGACATGAAGAGAATACACAAAGACTGAGAAAGAAATAAAAGAGGAAAGTTACTGCTATAAAATGGAAGTCAATGAATCTCAATGCAGCAATGGCTTGAAAAATGGTATTTGTATGATTTGTTTTGTGAGTTCAGTGCCTGCTTTTGTTTATAATGTATATATTTGGTTCTACTGAAGCCCTCAAACACTGTAATTTGGTCCCTAAGTTGGTAAAAAACCAGGGCCAGCCCTACCACTGGATGGACTAAGGTGGCAGAATTTGGAGGACGTTTGCATGGTCTGGTAAGCAGACATGCAGCACATTCCTGCTGTCATCAGTGCTGCATGGGCTCTTTTGTGAAAGGCCCATGCTCAAGTGCTGCCGTGTCCCACTCCCTCTGACAGGACGTTAGCATCAGAGTGGCTGGAGAGGACACTGTTGGAGTGCAGGCCTGTTTTTAAGGCCGTGCACAGCACTGAATTTGCGCATTTCAAGATGGGGGGCGTTTCAAGATGGCGGTCGCAGTTGTGGTCAGGTGAGCATGTCTTTCCTAACTCATGGGGAAGAAGCATAAGGGAAAGACTGGGCAGGGCCTTCGCAGCCCGCTCTTACCTCGACGCCACTTGCCCCTGTTTCTGGACCATTGGACTCTTATGTAGTTCGTGCTCCTCAGGATTCAGACGTTGCTGGTGGAGAATACCGATCTGCGGGACCATCGGAGTTGGAATGCTCGGTGGCAGCCTCGGTGTCAACTTCCTCCCCTGCTGTGAGCCCAGCACCTAAGGTTCCTCATAGCAGTTCGCTGCCGGAAGGCTTCCTGGAGATTTCCTCTCCTGGTTTGTCAGGGGAGGTTTATTTCTCGTGAGGGCCGGGAAAAAGTGAATCAGAGAGACCTTTGAGTGGAGCCGGCAGTGCCTGTCACTCTATTCCATCGATGGCGCTAGTTGGAGGTGAGATCACAGGGAAGTTCGATTCCCCTGTGCAACAAGAAGCTTCTTTGGTGCCGGAGGTAATGGAGAATGCCGCAGCGTCTACCCCGGATGGGGCTTTCGTTATTCAACGCCCTTTGAATTTTACTTTGGAATCGATTTGGAATGCTATTGTTTCTCTTAGAGAAATTCTGCTTCCGCAGATTACAGCTTTATCTTCCAAAGTTTCATCTACGATTGAAACAGTAACTGATTTGGAGAAGAAGGTTTCTGGTATCTCTACGGAACTTGCAGTTGAACAGATGAGAATTACCAATTTAGAAGATCAAGCAGACGGTTTCAGAAAGAACTCTCTCTCGGTACAACTTAAATTGGAACAGTTAGATAATTCTACCCATGTTAATAATTTGAGAGTTTTTAATTTCCCTAAGATGATGTCGGTTTCTGCTAAGGATATGTTTAAGGAATACTTAACTGTGATATTGGGGGTTTCTCCTGATTTAATGCCACCATTGGTAAAAATTTATTATCTCCCAAAGGCTAGGTGTGTTTCTTCTGGAGGTATTTTGGGGGGTGGCTTGATGCAAGGAGAAGCTCTCAATGTCACAGACCTGGTGGAGAATTCTGGTCTTGATTCTCAGGAACCATCTACTTTATTAGTAACATTTGCTTTGTTATCATACAAGGAGTGGTTATTGAAATTGTTTTTTAAAAAAAGGAAGCTCATGTTTAGGGGTTTAGCTATGCGCATGTATCCGGATTTGTCAAGGGAGACCCAGAAACGGCGCAGAGAGTTTTTACTGCTCCGTCCTGGAATTCTGAAACTGGGTGGGCTTTTCTTTCTTAAACATCTATGTAAATGCTTGATTAAGTATCATTCTATTTCTTATGGTTTTTTTTAACCCTCCCAGTTGCTTGCCTTTATAAATGCTAGGCGCCTAGAATCTACTATTGACTCATCTTAGTGCTCATAATTTGAATTTGTATGGATTTCTGCTGCTTCCTTTTCTATGCATGTTTCGTAGTTAGTTTGGTGGAATTAACCCCCCCCCCCCACTGTTGTGGACTAGATAAGGGTGGTATCTTAATGGTTTCTTGTGTATTATTTCTTGTCCGGATATTATGTATGTATTGTCACAAAGTAGATGCAACAGAGCCCATGGAAATAAGCAGAAATGCAGGCAGTGAAACAGATTCTGACAGTTCAGAAGAACACAGGTCAGGATGTTGCTATAGGCAACCCAAACAAAACAGCTCACGTGCTAGGGAAACACGCCCAAGCAGCAGAAAGGCTGAGAGATCAGGATCTGATGAAAGCCAGCTGGGAGTGGGTGGAGCTGACACGCACGTAGATAAGCTCAGTGCACATGGAGTTAGAACAGGACACGGAAGAAACAGGAACAGAACAGAACCCGGATGGAACACGGGAACAGGCAGTTGTGATTCTGAAAGCCAAGGACGTGCTGGGAGAAACTCTAGTTGGAAGGAAGCTGAGGGCAGAGCTGTGAAAGCCAAAAAGTTTTATTCCAAAGGAGAGAGTGAGAACCCAGGTGCCTGTGGTGAAAGGCAGAGCACAGAAGCGTCAGAGCTCAGCAGAAGTTATCAGAAAGGTAACAAAGAGTTTAATTGGGAAGCTAGCTGGAGGAAGCCTGAAGAAAGTATTTATTCAAGCAATTGGTCTAGAAAAAGTAAAGCTGTTATACCTGAGGATAATCCTGTGTCTAGGAGAAGGTTAAAAGGCAAGAGCCGTGAAAAGCTTTTACTGGATTTTACTCCAGCGTCTGCAGCAGCAGAGAGAAGCCCGAATCAGAGACTGCCCAAAGATAAACTGATTGTTTCTAAAAGAGGGAAAGGTGAAGGTGGTAATTTCCTCTATGTTCCTCAGTACTTGAGAGGCTCCCAAAGTAAATACTCTAATGAATGTGGTAGCAGCATAACAAACATTCTCACAGAGAGAGAGAGAGAGTTCCTGAATAGCAAGGAAAGACTGTTCAATAACGGGCCGTACTGTGCAAGGGAAGAATCATTAACGGCAGAACCCGAGGAGATGCAATGTGAGGTACAGGGGGACACAATATGTAATGATTACATGGACTGTACACTCACAGTTTCGGATAATGTATCTTCCCTGAGATGAACAAGTTGTGATTTACCAAGCTTGAAAGCCACAAAGGAAAGGGTTTTTGTATGCTGGAAAGAACTGTTTAGAATACTTTTCATTTACCTGTTAAAAGCTGAAGATAAGCAATTTCTGTTCTCATTTTTGTCACTTTGTTTGTGCCCAAGTGGGGCTGTTTACTTTTTGTTTCACCCACCAAAAGAATCCTCCCGGAAGGGGAATAAAACCTGTTTAAGCCTTACCTCGTTGCCACAACTGATTCCTTTGACCGGCCTAAAGAATACTACATATCCCAGAGGGCCAAGCAAGGTCTCTGGGCTGGGCCTAGGCTTAATACCCCACCTTTGCTTGAGGGACAAGCACTGGCGTTTTTTGACAGTATGCATATACCTGGATTAATCTTTTCTTTTGCTGCCTTGTTTCTATGAGAAGGGTTTGTTTAAACCTTCTTGAAGTTATTGTAAAATTGCATAAATATAAAATACAAAAAAAAAAAAAAGAATTTGCGCATTTGTGCCTGGACAGAGGTAGGGAGGCACAGTGGCAGCGGGTAGAAAGGAAGAGGAGGAACGTGCTGGTCATGGAGAGAGAATAGGGGTTGGGCTTCAAGGGGACAAGCTGGCGACCTGGGAAGGGGTAGATAGTGGAAAGGGAGATGCTGGACTACAGGGGAAGGTAAGGCTTTAAGTGACCCTGGAGAGGACTGACAGCTGAAATTTTGCTTAGGGTGTCAGCTACCTTAGGGCCAGCCCTGGGTAAAAAGGTTAACCATCCCTGGCAGGACATGTTAGGGAGATAAAGTTCCTAGATGATATAAATTACTGTTTCTTGGAGCAGCTGGTTCATGAACCGACCAGAGGGGAAGCCATATTGGATCTAGTCCTTAGTGGAACACCAGATCAGGTGCAAGAGATAAGAGTGTTGGGGCCACTTGGCAATAGTGATCATAGTATGATTGTGTTTGATTTAATTAGTGGAAGAGGGATGGTAAGGAAATCCACAGTACTACCTTTTAACTTTCGAAAGGGAGACTATGATAAAATGAGGAAAAAGGTTAAGAAAAAACTAAAAGGAGCAGTTGCAAAAGTTAAAGACTTCCATCAAGCTTGGGTGTTGTTGAAAAATACTATCTTGGAAGCCCAGAACAGCTGTATTCCACGCTTTAACAAAAGTGGAAGGAAGTCCAAAAAACTGCCAGCATGGTTTAAAGGTGAGGTCAAAGAGGCTGTTGCCAAAATAGCATCTTTCAGGAAATGGAAAAAAGAGCCAAAAGACGAAAACTGGAAACAGCACAAGCACTGGCAAGTTAAATGCAAGGCATTGATAAGGCAGGCAAATGGAGAATTTGAAAAGAAGCTTGCTGTGGAAGCAAAAATGTGTAATAAAGACTTTTTCAAGTACATTCATAGCAAAAAACCTGTGAGAGAGTCAGTTGGTCCATTAGATGATAGAGTAGTTAAAGGGGCACTAAGAGGCGACAAGGTGATAGCGGAGAGACTGAATGAATTCTTTGCTTCGGTCTTTACTGAGGAAGATGTAGAGATGTTACCCATGACTTAAGTGGTATTTAAAGGTGCGGAAGAATTGAAGGAAATATCGATACATCGGTAAGATGTATTACAACTATTTGATAAACTGAAGAGTAGCAAATCACCTGGACTGAATGATATACATCCAAGGGTGTTGAAAGAACTGAAATATGAGATTGCAGACTTGCTATTAGTAATCTGTGAACTATCATTAAAATCATCTGTAATACCTGAAGATTGGAGGATGGCCAACATAATGCCAATTTTTAAAAAGGGTTCCAGGGGTGATCCGGGAAACTACAGACCGGTGAGCCTGACGTCAGTATCGGGAAAAATGGTAGAGACCATCATAAAGAACAAAATTGCTGAACATGTACTGTAGATAGTCATGGCTTAATGGGAGACAGCCAACATGGCTTTAGACAAGGAAGATCTTGTCTTACTAATCTGTTATGTTTTTTGAAGGTATGAATAAACAGGTAGACAAAGGTGAGTCAGTTGATATAGTATATCTGGACTTTCAGAATGCCTTTGACAAGGTCCCTCATCAGAGACTTTTGGCAAAACTAAAGAGTCATGTGATAGGAGGCAGTGTACTATTGTGGATCAGGAACTGATTAAAAGATAGAAAGCAGAGGGTAGGGCTAAATGGCCAATTTTCCCAATGGAGAAAGGTGAATAGTGGTGTACCACAGGGATCTGTACTGGGTCCGCTGCTTTTTGACATATTCATAAATGACCTGGAAAAGGGAATAACGAGTGAGGTTATCAAACTTGCAGATGACACAAAACTATTTAAAGTTGTTCAAACCCAAGAGGATTGTGGAAAATTGCAAGAGGATTTTGATAAATTGGAAGACTGGGCATCAAAATGGCAGATGAAATTTAATGTGGACAAGTGCAAAGTTATGCACTTAGGGAAGAACAACCCAAACTATGGTTACACGATGTAAGGTTCCACATTAGGAACAATCACCCAGGAAAAAGATGTAGGCGTCATTGTGGATAACATGTTAAAACCCTCCACCTAGTGTGCAGTGGCAGCCAAGAGAGCAAACAGAATGCTAGGTATCATAAGGAAAGGAATGGAAAATAAAACAAAGAATATTATAATGCCTCTGTATCGTTCAATGCTGCGACCGCACGTTGAATATTGTGTGCAATTCTGGTCACTGTATCTTAAAAAGGATATAGCGTTATTAGAAAAGGTTCAGAGAAGAGCCACCAAAATGGTAAAGGGGATGGAAGGATACTCTTATGAAGAAAGGCTAAAAAGGTTAGGGCTCTTTAACCTGGAAAAGAGATGGCTGAGGGGAGATATGATAGAAGTCTATAAATTAATGAACAGAGTGGAACGGGTAAACGTAGATTGATTGTTTACGTCATCAGAATATAGAAAGACTAGGGGACATGCAATGAAGCTACAGGGTAAACTATTTAAGACTAATAAAAGAAAATATTTTGTCTCTCAACGTGTAATCAAACTCTGGAATTTATTACCAGAGGATGTAGTAAAAGCTGTTAGTGTAGTTCGGTTTAAAAAAAGGTTTGGACAAGTTCCTGGAGGAAAGATCCATAAACCATTATTAAAATGGGACCCAGGATATCTCTGCTTGAACCAATACAAGCATTGTGGAACCTGTGTCTTTTGGGGAAACTGCTAGGTACTTGTGACCTAGATTGGCCACTGTTAGAAACAGGATACTGGGCTTGATGGACCTTGGTCTGATCCAGTATGGCATATCTTATGTTCTTATGGACAGAGCATTATGCTACAAAGGGGAATGTATATATATTTTTCAATTTGTTGATTGGGGAAGCCAGATTAAGAATATTTTGTTTTCTCCTGCATCCCAGAGGAAGTAATGTGACTTATGTGGGTTACAAAGTCAGTAAGGGGAGTATTGAATTCATGTCCTGTGCCAGCTCCTCGGTCATACTCCCATCTGCAAATCGCTAGACTTTCTACGAAGAAACACAGTCACATAATCTGAAGTTAAGGAGTGGAGGAACAGCCTATCTACTACAACAGACTGAGAATTAGAGAAGCCAGAGTTGAAATTCTGTTTTTGCTACTGATATTCCTTGTAACCTGGTCAAGTCACTTCACCTCCATTGCTTCTAGTACAACCTAGGGGTTAGACTTGCTAACTTGTCTTAATGCCTTGTCAAAGGGGCTTATTTACTAGTAACATGCATTAAGTAATTATAACGTACATTAAATACAATAACATGCATTAACATAGGTTTTTAAACCTAGTAAGCCTTCTGGAGGCAGGAAAATACCTACTGTATCCAGGGCTGGCCCCAGCGTTGGTTCCAAGTGTTGGCACTCTAGGCAGGCCTTAAGCCTTATGCCTCTCCTGGCTGTCAAAATCTGTTGTTTAGCTTTGAATGCCCTGCTCTTGTTCAGCTTTGAATGCCTTAGGCAACTATCTTGTTTGCCTGGTGGTTGGGCCAGCCCTGACTGTATCTGAATGTAATTCACCTTGAGTTTGGATTTAGAAAGGTGGATAATTAAATTCAAATTCAATTTTAATGAATAACTAGAAAAGCTGAAACCATTTTCAATTTGATTCAAGAATTTTATTAATGACTAAGGCGGCCATTTGAGGCCTTATTCGCAATTTGGAAGTCTGAAAATGTGCATGCGGATCTCCACATCGCGAAGACATCCCCGGAGACATTTTACAGTCTGTGTCTGAAGACATCTCCAGAGTAAGGATGTCCAAGTAAGGAGGAGGTGTGGCATGGGGTGTCCATGGCAGGCAATGGACAAACATCCCCGATCGATTTCAGAACCCTCAGAGACGTCTGTGACCACATCTAAGTTAAGACCTGCTCCAGGCACAAATAGACATCAGGAAAGTGCTTGTTTGGGCCCTAAACATCTGGAGGGTGTAGAGAATATGGCTCTCCACTATCCCCGGTAGTCTCCACAATCGCAATGATATTTGTAATGTGATAGGGAAATTTCTATAGTGCTTGTACCATCATTGCACGCCTCTTAGACATCCCCAGCATTGAATACTATTCTGACGATGTCTATGTAGACGGCCTTGCAGACATCCATATTGGGCATGTCCATGTTTGTGAAATTGTGTCTGAATTTGGATGTGCCTGGCTCTTTTTTGAACATTCCGGCTTGGACATCACAGATTGCACTTGGACATCTTTTGTAAAAGGTGCCTTTAAATAATGGTTTGTCTAATGAAAAATGGGAGCCAAGAAAAAAATGGCTGCATTGTTATTGCTATACAATTGTATTCAGATGATTTACTTTGTTTTGTTTTGCAGTAATCTGAAGTGTTAACCAGTACTTTTGAGGGGGTACGCGGTGGTACGCAGTACCAGCACCTTTTTCTTTGCCTGCTAAAATAGACCCACAGTTCTCATGTATTAATGAAAAATGCACTGGTGTTCACTAATGTCACCTCAGTTATAACAGAATCTAATAATATCTTTGCAGAACAGAAATCTAGGTCTACGTTCTTAACAGAAGAAAATGGTCAAACAGATGCAATGGATGGAAAAAAAAGAAAATTTGAAAATCCCGGTAAGATGACAGCGCGTTATTCGTACTTTGACACTCCAGTGACTTATTGCAAGTTTTCCTAATGTCGTTTTATGGCACAGTTGTAATAACATGCAGAATACATCGCAATCTGTGAATGCCACAAAATTATGTAAGGCTTATTTCGGCTGCCTCTGTGTAATAATTCCTGAGGCTCTAAGTACTGATGTGCAGTACCTTGCAAAGGTCTTCACATCCCTGTGCATTTTTCCCATTCTGCTATTTAAAAGAAATACAACTCAAAATTCATTAAAGTAAGAATTTGTTTCACTAATCTACACAACATACTCCTCTCATTCAGCATGAAAGAAAAAAATATACAACTATTCAAAAAGCAATTAAAGGCATAATATAGAGCCCACTCACCCAATGCATCAAGTGCCAGAACTGGTGTTTATTATAATTTTATGCTATTTATTCAGCAGCACTGTCCATTTAAAATATATCACTAAATATAGATATGAATGGCAACTATGTTTTTGCTCATTGGTATAAATTAAGTCCAGTGTATTTTTTTGATGGCTTAACTCATGTGAATAAATCAGAGCAGCTGAATTTTGCCACCCTCTGTATAAATTTTGGCTTAGTCCTTGGCATACCTCCAACATCTAGGCAAAAATCACTACCAGTTAATGAGGCAATTTATGCATTCCGAGGCCCATTCTCTCTTTGTTCACCAGTAAAGATTTCTCAGAAAATTCTTGAGTGAAAGATGGATCAAATTAGAATTGGCAAAGATAGAAGGAGCAATGCTATAGGGCAAGAGAGAATAGACTAATATCTGATAGGAGAGAACAGGAGGACGAATGGGATGGTGTAAAGGGTTAACAGCAGTAATACAAAAATAGGATGATGTTAGACCAGTTTGGGGAGCAAATTGCCCTCTAGTAAGCCTTGAGGTAGTTAAAGCATTGAGAGCTATAAAGACCTCAGCTCGACAACTGTACGCATCACCAAGTCATGTTCTCAAAGACATTGAACAGAATGCATCACCCTTTAAGATTCATATGATTAATAGGTCTTTATTAAAGGGTTTAGTCTCCCAAGACCTTAAAAATGCAGTAAGAAAGGAGAGGGTGTGGCAAAGAACTCTCACTTTATCACCCCTTCTTGCAATTGCAAGTATTAATTAAATTATTGGAGAACTTGTTTTAGCCAAGTTTAATGATTTCCTGGAGGAGACAGAACTATCACATGCTTCACAATTGAGTTTACACCTTGATCACAGCAGCAGAACTGTGGTCTTGGCCATGATGGATCTGCCAGAGAAGATCGAGGCATAGATATATCGTAAGTCCAACCCTCATGACCTGCTTCACTCAGCCGCAAGTCCGGGGCATTAAGGAGATAACACTAAGATGATTTACTTCTTTCTTGCATGCTGTCTACTAGGGAAACAGTTTATCAGCATTTTCAGGTTGATGCAAAAAACTAGTGCAGCCTTTAAGCACCGAAAACAGCATGTTTAAGCACACTTTAAGTACATTTAAGCTAATGTCAAATGCAGAAAAGAGACGGATGTGTGCATAAATGGCGATGAAAAACTAGTGCCCAGTTAATGCCACGAGTATTTAAATGTATTTAAATTGCAGGCACATGAGCTATACATAATAATCTGGTATGCAAATGATTGTTGCGTCTGATAAAGAGAAAGGCGTAGAAGATTTTGCAACCAGCTTTAGTACCAATCTCTCTATGCCTGGGTCTGAGGTGGCTTAAACCTCTAGCACGTGCCCCCAACAGGATTTTGATGGCATTGGGGGTGATTGCAGCATCAGGAAAAGCCCCTCATGCCATCAAAATTTTGTTGGGGGATGGTGCCCCGACAAAGTCACTCCCTGGGGTCTAGCGGCCCCAGAACCCTCTCCTGGTATCATTCAAAGTAGGAGTGCTGCCTACGCACTCCCTCTCTCGGTCCGCCAACTTGGAAAATGGTGGCACCTGACCCCACGTGGTGCATTCTGATGATAGACAAAACATGCAAAACTACGCAAGTTGTGTTATTCCTGGAAAAGTAATGTCAGCTCAAATCTGGTATTATATGTCCACCCAGGAGCATCAGGCCATTAAATATGCAGCCTGATGCTCCCAGGCACCATCTTAAGAAAGATGGCATGGAAAAGAAAACCTGATCCAGGAGTCCCCATTCCCCTTCCCCCCAAAAGCAAATACAGCACCTCTGAACATCCCCCCCACCCTTGACCCTCCATCCCACTGAAGACAAAATACAAGCTCCCCTCCCCTGAAGGCCCCCCCCCATCTCAATTTTCAAATCCCCCATCCCTCAAAGGGCAATCAGGGCATATCTTAATAAGTTCCTGGTGGTCTAAGGAAAGCCAGCAGGAGTGGCAATCCCCTCTTGCTCCTGCTGAAGCCAGCGCCAGGTTCAAAATGCTACCCATGACACAAAGCAGTAGTCATGGGGACCCCAAGACCAAGAAAAGGGGGACATGCTAGTGTCCTGATGCGCTAGGTGAATAGAATAATTCAGCTTGTAAGGTTGATTGCAAACAGGTTAGTGACTCTCAGGGGTATGTTTCCTAAACTGCAGCAATGTTCCCCGCGTTAGGTTCCCTGGATTCCCATATAAGGGAATGGGCGGTGCATCATTATGGCAAGCTGTGTCAGTTAACACGTGTTACAAGGCGCCTTAGGCTAACGCACGTTATAAGGCACGTCATAAAGCACAATACAAGACACGTCATAAGGCACGTTATAAGGCACCTTAGTAGGCACAGTATAAGGCATGTGCCTTGTAACGTGCCTTGTACTGTGCCTAGTAAGGTGCCTTATAACGCCGTATATGGAGTGATGGCAACTGTGGTGAGGGTATTATGGGCTGGCAGCACGGATCTGCAAAGATATGACTGTCACAGGCATGCAAAACATCAGACATGGACAGGAAGGAACAACGAGGAATCGAACCCCATGACCACTGCCTAGAACAGAGCTACTCAAATCCAGTTCTGGAGGTCCACAACCCTGCAGGTTTTCAGGATATCCCTAATGAATCTGCATGAGATATATATGCATTAGAGATATCCTGTCAACCTGACTGGTTTGTGGCACTCCAGGGCTGAATTTGGAGACCCCTGCCTTACACCTTACACTCTGTCAGTTAAGATTGTGAGTGGGCAAGGTACAGATGTTGTAGACATCAAAAGGGTAGATAGAATGTGTCACATTCCTCCTCAATTCTCACCACTACCATAATTGCTCCAGCCACTTTCTTCTGGTTTCTTCGTGTCTTCTGCTAACTCTCCTTCGTCTGCTGTCCATTTCTCCTTTCTTCTCTCTTCTAGTTTTTTTCCATTTTCTCTCTACATCTGCTTTAACATACTAATCTTTCTCCTTTTGCTCTTTCCTCATTCCTATTTCATCCACTCAAATTTTACCCCTCCATCCTCAATCCCCACTTACTCTCCCAATACCCGGCCAATTGTAGATTTTTTATCCCTCCCATTCAAAATATTTTTCCCTTCTCCATTTTACTCTTCCAGCCCCATCCCATTCTAATCCTCCCCCAACATTAGCTCCCTTCTAGTTCCAGCCTCACCCAGCATCCATTCCCTTCTAGTCCCTGCATCAGCCCTTTTCCAGTCCTAGCCACCCATCAGCCCATTTCCAGTCCTAGCAACCCCCCAACCCAATACCAGTCCTAGCCCCCCATCAACCCACTTCCAGTCCTAACCCCCTATCACCCCATTTTCAGTTTAAGCCCCCCCTATAACCCATTACCAGTCCTAACCCCCCATCAGCCCACTTCCAGTCCTAACCCCATCAACCCATTTCCAGTCAGCCCCCCATAGCCCATTGCCAGTCCTAACCCCCCTCCCCCATCAGCCCACAGCCTATTACCGGTCCTAACCCCATCAGCCCACCTCAAGTCCTAACCCCTCCCCATCAGCCCATTTCCTGTCCTAGCCCCCCCATAGCCCATTATCAGTCCTAACCCCCCCATAGCCCATTACCAGTCCTAACCCCCCCCATCAGCCTACAGCCCATTACCAGTCCTAACCCCATCAGCCCAACTCCAGTCTTTAGCCCCCCAGCCCATTTCCAGTCCTAGCCCCCCCCATAGCCCATTACCAGACAGCCCCATCAGCCTACAGCCCATTACCAGTCTTAACCCCCCCATAGCCCATTACCAGTTCTAACCCCCCCAACAGCCCACAGCCCATTACCAGTCCTAACCCCATCAGCCCACCTCAAGTCCTAACCCCTCCCCATCAGCCCATTTCCTGTCCTAGCCCCCCCATAGCCCATTACCAGTCCTAACCCCCCATCAGCCCACAGCCCATTACCAGTCCTAACCCCATCAGCCCACCTCCAGTCTTAAGCCCCCCAGCCCATTTCCAGTCCTATCCCCCCCATAGCCCATTACCAGACAGCCCCCATCAGCCCACAGCCCATTACCAGTCTTAACCCCCCCCAAAGCCCATTACCAGTTATAACCCCACCCCCAACAGCCCACTGCCCATTACCCGTCCTTCCCCCATCCGCCCCCCTCCAGTCTTAATCCCCCCCTCCCATTTCCAGTGCGTGCCCCCCCATAGCCCATTACCAGTCCTAACCCCCCCCCCCCCCATCGGCTCAAGTAAAATTAAATTTAAAAAAAAAACGCTGGCTGCCACTGCAGCAGAATGGACTGTCCCGCGGGGCCCCCTCTGCCCGGCTGGCCCCGCGGGACAGTCCATTCTGCTGCTGCCGCGGTGGCAGCGGCAGCGGTAGCAGCCAGCGTTTTGTTTTTTTAAATTTAATTTTGAAAAAAGCAGAATGTTCTTTGCGCGGGGCCCCCTGAAACGCGGGGCCCTGTGCAAAAAACATTCTTGCTCAATGGACGGGCCGGCCCTGCCGTGGAATAGTCTCCCAGTGCAGGTGGTGGAGATGAGGACAGCAACTGAATTCAAAAAAGCATGGGACAAACACAGAGGATCTCTAATGGAAAAAAGGGGACTGTTGTAGTTGTTGATATGGAAGGACAGACTGGATGGGCCATGTGGTCTTTTTCTGTCGTCATATTTCTATGTTTCTATTGTGATGCTGCAGACCCTCTGAGAGGGGAAGAAAATGTTTTAAATGCAGGAAAAGTAAAGCACAACCTGCAATATCGCGAGGAACCACATAGGGGGAGCAGGAGAGACCTCCGAGGAACAGAGGAACCACACCTCCTAGGTCATGAGGTAATGCCAGCCAGCTTCCAATCAAGAAAGAGAGGAGTGCCTCTTAAAGGGAATTTGGAAGGTTGGAAGGCAGAACTAGAACAAGGAGATTCAGAGCAGCGAGAACCGGATTCAGACCAGAGAGAATCAGGAGCAGAACAGCCTGGGAAAGGAGAACAGGCTGGGAAAGTGGTACAGCCCTGGAAAGGAGGATATCCTGAGGAGACAGGACAGCCCTGGAGAAAGGCACAGGCAGGACGGCCTGGGAAAGGAGGACTGCCAGGAGAACCAGCAGAACCAGCAGGTTGGGCAGGACATCCGAGTGCATGGGCTATATATCCAGAAGGAGCAGTAATCCCTGAACCACGGTTCCGCAGGAGGCAGCAGCAGCCGCATTGGCTTGGAGAAAGGAGACCCTGTGGAGAAGCTGGGACAACTCCAGCCAGAGTGAGTGTTTGTTGTACAGAGAGGCAAAGACATGGCTGTGACTGTGGTCTAAAGCTAACAGAAAGACGCTGGGAGAGCTCAAGGCCTATTGCTCAGGCCAGGCAGGATCCCAACTGGAGCAGGCCTCAAACCTCACCTGGAACAGACAAGCCGAGAAGAAAAGGTAACCCATGTTTAACTAAAAGCAGGGTACAAACTGCTGATATATGGGGAGTACAGGGAGCACAGGAATATTATCCTTGTGAGAATGCTTATGAGATAAGGTGCAAGAAACACGCACCAACTAAGAGACTTGTTAGTGACCAAGCTTTACAGAAAGCTAAGACAAAACACTTGCAAAAGGAAGACAGTTCCCAGTATCTGAGGGCGCAGGACCGACGCCCTGTATTCAACCCTGAGCATTGGGAGGTTGTGCAGAAGATATATAAAAAGCCTTATTACAACTTACCAACAAATACTGACTTAGGCTCAGAGGCTTCAGAAGGGGAACCGATGCAGGTGGAATTTGCATCAGACACCGAGATGGACTGTAGCTTCTGTAAGTCAGGAAGCTTGGAGTCCCTTACTAAGCAACTAAGCTAGGTCTTGGGAGTTGAGACTGTTTGTTTGCCTGCTATATTTACTGTGAAGATAACAGTTTTCCTTTAATGCTTTCTTTTTCTTTTACCTGAAGTAAGGAATTTGTGTTTGACGTTTTTGTGTCCAAGCATATGAACCTTTGTGCATGAAAGGGGAAATAAATGCCTTTTGTTTTCCCTCCACTCTGACCTGTTGTTTTCTGTGGGATTTTGGTACCAAAGGACGCTACCAGGGCTGAAAGTCCCTGGGCCCTGTAAGATATTGGCCAAACCCAACCTTAAATGTTTTTATGTCCCACCTACCTTGCTCCAGTACGCTGCCAAGGTAGGCCCTGTGACACTATGTAGATGAGAATCAACATGGGTTTAAACCTCAACATAGCATTGAGACTCTTATGCCATCATTATTCGACAAGCTTATGCATGGCCTTGACTCTTGTAAGCAGGCCTTTATACTGATTTTCATTGACATAGCGGCTGCTTTTGACAGCATAAACCACAACCTCCTAATAAACAGCCTAAAACAAATTGGACTACAAGGAACAGTTATTCAATGGTTTACCTTCTACCTAAACAACCGAACCCAACAGGTACAAATAGGCCAAACATCCTCCTCAACCTTTGCTCAGAAACAAGGTATCCCCCAAGGATCCTCTGTCTCCGCCCTCCTGTTCAACATTTACATTCAGCCAATCTGCAACATATTCAAAACATATAACATCAACTATCATCTATACGCGGATGATATCATGTTGTACCTCCCTTGCAATTCTAACAACCCAAACTTCTCCAGAATAACCACATGCATGTCTGATATCTCAAAGTGGCTCAACACTCACAATCTCAAAATAAATCTCAAGAAGACGAAGGCGCTATATATCACAAGAAACCCAAATCTCACCTCGCCCAGTAAAATCTCAATACAAGACACAGAAACTGAAATCAAGGATGAAGTCAAATATTTAGGAGTAGTCTTAGATAAAAATGTAAGCATGATCCCACACATAAAATCAGTTACAAAAAATATATATTTCAAACTGAAAACTATTCAATGCCTCAGAACACTATTGGAAGACCACAACTTTAGGAATGTACCACAATCTTTAATTACCCCACTCATGGATTATTATAACAGTATCCTCCAGGGGCTTCCTAAAAAAACACACACACCAGCTCCAGCTAGCTCAAAACCTTGCAGCACATATAGTGACAAACTCAAGACGCACAGACCACATTACCCCTATACTGCGTAACCTTCATTGGTTACCAATATCCTCAAGGGTGAAATATAAATACATAATGATTATCTTTAAACATCATTACAACATTGCATCTACAACCCTAGCCTCTCTCCTCACAACACCTGACAACTCTAGAGTAAGGAGAAACTATTCCAAAAATACATATATAATACCATCACACGGGAGATCACGTGATCACATGAGCGGGTAAGGACGTTCCTCGTCGCGCTCCCGGGCCGCATCCCTGAGCTTGCTTATAATTCGAAAGGAAAATCTCTTAGAGTGAGGGGGAGTAGAGGCTAAGGTAATGGGAACCCTAGTGTGGTGTTTGATAATTCGGAAAGTGGAAAAGCGGCATGCGGTCAGTGGCAAAAAGAGAAAAATCGCATGGACAACGAGAGACCAAAATCACGGCCGCGCCACGAGTCTGTGACCTGCCGGATTCACCAGGGAAAGAGTGTGGAATCGAGCTCCGAGGAATTAGCTCAAGAAGTAGATAAGCTGCTGGAGCCTAAATTCGATATTGTGTTGAAAAAACTAGAGGAGATGGGAGAGACATTTACTGAAATAACTCGCAGAGTGGAAGAGGTTGAACAAAGAGTAACAACGCTGGAAGACAGTGAACTTCGGTTGAAGCGGGATAGCCAGAAGCACCAAAAACAAATTGATGCACTACTTACAAAGGTGGATGGCCTCGAGAACAGGTCCAGAAGAAATAATCTACGCCTGGTGGGAGTACCGGAGACATTGACAGAGCAGCAGCTACCCGGCCTGTTTGAGGTATGGCTACCGAAAGAACTGGGCCTAGTGGACATGCAAGGGAAAATTAGGGTGGAAAGAGCACACAGGTTGGGCCAGAGAATGGAGGGAAAAGAGAGGCCAAGACTGGTGCTGGTGCGGATACTAAATTTTCAGCACAAAGCAGCGCTCCTGCAGGCCTAACGGAAGCAGCGAACCCTAAAGCTGGACAATAAAACCATACTCATATTTCAGGATTATTCGGCGGCTCTAGCTGCAAAAAGGAAAGAATTTTCGCCACTATGTACTGAGCTGGCAAAATGTGGCATACGCTTTGCTTTGAGTTACCCAGCTATCCTGAGAATATTTCATAAGGGGGCAGCTCATACGTTTGAGCAAACTCGGCAGCACAGAAGTTTATTGCCACTCTGCAGCAGGAGAAGAGACAGGATACGGACAAAGAGAACTAGCAATTGGCATGGACAGATGTCACATATTATGACAGAATAGAGGATATTCGTTGGAGTAAGCTGAAGAAGTGACGGAAGTTGGAAACAGGAATTATTGGGTGGACCTATTCGAGAGTGACGTGTTAGAGTGGCAGTCATAGGGGGGTTTCCCCCCTTTCCCTTCATTGTCACAAAGGGGGCGGCCCCGAAGTGTGGACTGTGATCCATCCCCTTGGGGATATTAGCTGTGGCTAGCTGAACTGTTGGGAGGGGGAGGGGAGTTGGGGGGAGGGGGATCTGGGCGCGTTGGGAGTTTGGGAGGGAGATGTGTGTTCCAGTTGATTTGTGGGGCTTACTCTGTGTATTGTTTTGGGACGGGAGGCAAGAGAGAGAAGGGTGAGTGCGAAGGGGGAGGGAAGGCATAGCAGTGGGAGGGTGGGGGTGGCGTTTGGGAAAAGAGAGACGACAAAGTAGGATGAAGTGTACCCTAGGGATACTAGAGCGCTCATTCGGGGCCGGGGCTGGGCAGATCCTAGAGCTTAAAGAGCAAAATTGCATGAATAATGTTAAACTAATGACAACATTTGATGCATAAGATTGTGTCCAGGAATGTAGGGGGGATAGGATCGCCAGTTAAACATACCAAAGTACTCCAGGCACTCAAGAGGAAAGGAGCACAAATCGCGTTGCTGCAGGAGACCCGTTTGAGTACTGTGGAGCATGAGAAGCTAGCGAGAGAGTGGGTGGCGAAAACATATGGGGCATCATTGGGAACCAGGAAGTCAGGGGTGGTGGTGTTGGTAAAGAAAGGCTTGCCATTGGAAGTGAGTAAATGTGACGTTGACCCAAATGGAAGATTTATCTTTTTGCAAGCAAAGTTATACACAGAGGAACTTTGGATAGGTAACGTCTATGCCCCAAATGTATACGATCATGGTTTTTTAAAGGATTTGTTGAAGCTTATTATGAAAGCAGAGGGGAAAAAGCTGATCATGGCAGGTGACTTTAACTGCCCACATGACCTGAGGCTGGATAAGTCAGGGGGATGCGAAAAAGGGGCCTGGTCCAAAAAAAGGATTGGGTACCTGTGCAGGATGGGTGCCTTGGTTGATGTGTGGCGTGCCTTGCACCCTGGGTCGCGGGAATATACCCACCAATCTAGAGCGCATTTGACTTGGTCACGCATCGACTACATTTTGGTGAGTGAAGGAGGATTTGCACAAATTTCCCAGGCAGGAAGTGAGCCAGTAGTGGTCTCAGACCATGGGATGGTTTGGGTGAATTGGGATACCCAAGGCCCGGTAAAGACCGGTTGGCGTTTCCCCACATACTTGTGGGAGGATAAAGACTTTAGGGCATACCTCGAAAAACAGTGGGAGGAATATGCAGCATTCAATGATACCCCTAACTGCTCACCACTCTTGTTCTGGGAAGCAAGTAAAGCAGTAATTAGGGGGGCTATCATAAATTATACTATTCAAAGGCGTAAACACTTAGACCGCAGTCTACTAGTAATGGAGCACACCCTACGTGCGCTACAGAGGCGACAAAGCAGAACAAGGGTGTACTAGAGTGTACTAGAGTTCAAGAGTGTACTAGAGTTCAAGCGGCTCTTAATGAGCTACTTCAGAGGAGGGCCTGTATGTCTCTGCAATATTATAAGCATCAGCTGTACAAATTTGGTAACAGATCCGGGAGATTGTTGGCCAGAGTGGTTAGAGACTTGTCAGATGGCTGCCTGGGTGAGAACGTTCACTTCTTGGCAAGTGCATATATCTATATGATTTGCAAGGGATTGTGGGCAATGTAGTCCATTCACACCCGACACAGCTGCTCACAATAATTTAGTTGTGCTCAAGTGTAAAGCCAATAAGATATTTATTTATGGGGTTATTTCTCCCAACACAGATATGCTTGATAGCACATAAATCAGGTTACTTGCTTTCAGTGTTAAACTTGAAAAAAACAAAACCAGGAAAACAACATTTGAACTTGTCAGGCAATCAAAGCAAAAGAAATAAGACCTGGTTGATAACAAACTGGTCTTTTCTGTAGGCTTAGCTAATATTTTCTTAGCATGTATCAAACAACAAACCAAAAGCTACAAAGAAAGAAAAAAACTGTTCTTTTCAGGTTAACTTCTTATATCTTCCCACATAGATTCAGAAGTGATTCTCTCCTAGCTCACAAGCAATTAGGTAAGGCTCAATTGCTAGCAGTTATCCAGCTGAAACCCCTTAGCTGGCTTGCTTTCTACTGCGTGGCTAAAAATCCTACTCAGGAGCTTTTCTGAGTAGATTAAAGAACAAGTTTGTATTTCTTTGTGATGGTTGCTGTACTTTATAACAGAAATCACCAAAGGAGTTTAGACAGAGAGCAGTCCATGTAAACAGATTCTTCATCTGCTATCACCCCCTCTTCTTCAACAAGCATGGGTTCAATATCATGGATTGGCACAGATGAATCTCCCAATGGAGCACTTTCAGGAGAATACTTGTTTCCCTGCTGTCTTTCAAGGTTATAGCTAGGGCATAGATCAGTGTTCATACCTGAGCTTCCATTGCTGTTAGAGTTCCTCTCTATATAGCTTGGCCAGTATGTAGTCCAGTTCTTATGTCCAGCCTTCCAATCCAGATCCCTGGACACTGGATCTCTCTTCACATACCTTCTGGCACGGGTCTTAGGGTCCCTTCCTCGTGCAGCCGTCTCCCTCACAGGTACCGTCTGGAGATTCCTAGCTCTGCAGCACAATTCCTCTGGCTTTCCCCAGTCCAATGGTGTATGCTGGCCCTTGGAATGCCTCCCAGTATACGTACTGCTCTGGACTCTTCTAGACCTCTCAAAGGCTTTTCTCCTCTTTCTTCCAAAGGGTTTCTTTCCCTCTCTGTCCGTCCGGTTTGGCTTCTGCTTCTGATGATCCTCCTGATGATGAAGATGATCAAGCTCAAGCTGCTTCTTTGTAGAATAAACTCTACCTTTATTCTGCTTAGATGAGTGCTCCTCCCTAACATAGCGCAGCTGTCCTGGATCAGGCCCTGCCCTTTGAGATGAGTGCTTAGGGATTACCTCATAGCCCTCCTGATTGAACATACGTTTCCCCACTTCAGCTCCTCTAATGGCTGCTGGAAACCTGGTGCATTCTGGGACTGGTAGTCTTTTATGGGAAAATTCTGTTTTCTTATTTCTACCAGAACTGACAGGTTGCTTGTTCAGAGTCACTTCACCTTTCCTATAGCTCCTTCCTGAGCTATGATAAGCTTCCTTATCACAGACTCCAGGGGTACGCACTTTGTTCCGGTCCTATGGAGTGAGGAAGGAGCACTGCACCACCAACCACATCAGATAGCAGCCATATTTAGAAATTTCTATGCAAAACTGTACACGGAAGAGGAAAGGGACTATGAGAAGAGTCGGAGGTTTTTAGATAAGCTGGGTCTCCCTAAGTTAAGAGAGGAAGATCTACGGGTGTTGAATGCCCCTATCTCGGGAGGGAAAGCAATTCGGGTGAGTAAGCTTCATAAGACCCCGGGCCCAGATCGATTTGGGTCGGAATACAATAAGATACTTGAACTCAAAATTACCTCCACCTTGCTGGCAATGTATGAAACAGTATTCCAGGAGGGACGCTTCCCCAGAGATATGAGATAGGCAGACATTACTGTAATACCGAAAGAGGGGAAGGATTCGCAGGACCCAGTCTCTTATAGGCCTATATCATTGATAAATTTTAACATAAAAATTCTGGCTTTGGTCCTGGCGGGTAGACTGAACCCCCTCCTACCCTCATTAATTGACCTGCGGTAGGTGGGTTTTGTGCAAGGGCGGGATGCCACTAGGAACATTGCAAAACTGATCCTGGGGATGGGGTGGTGTGTAAAGGAAGAGGCACCATTGTTATTAGTCAGCTTAGACGCTGAAAAAGCGTTTGACAGAGTGGCTTGGCAGTATTTGTGGGACGCTCTGCAAAGTTTTGGATTTGTAGGTGCCTTTCTGCAGTGGGTTCAGATCTTATACACCACCCCACAGGCAAAAGTGGGGGTGAATGAAGTTTTCTCTGATCCCTTTACACTGGGAAGAGGTACGAGGCAGGGGTGCCCCCCTGTCCCCCCTCCTGTTTGTACTCTCGTTGGAACCTCTTCTGCATGCAATCCAAAGTGATGCACAAGTAGTGGGAGTGCGAATGGGTAAGGAGAAGGAGTTGAAGCTAAGTGCATTTGCTGACGACATGCTTCTCTGCCTGAGAAACCCGCAGGCGTCATTGTCGTGGGCACTTCAGCTGATTGCCCACTTTGGTGATTTCTCTGGGCTTAAATTCAATGTTGTCAAATCCAACGTCTCCAGCTTATTCAGAATACCGCTGCCCGCATCATCACTTTTGCCCGCCGCTTCGATCACATCACTCCCATCCTCTTTCGCTTGCATTGGCTACCCCTCCGTGTTTGTTTTCACTATAAACTTCTTATTCTCACTCATCGCGCTATTCATACTAATAATCCTCTGTACCTGGCTGATCTGGTTGCTCTTCACACGCCCTATCGTCAGCTTCGCTCCCTTCATGCAAATCGTCTGTCCTTACCATCCCCTTCCCACGCGCATCTTGAAAAGACCCGTCACTCTGCCTTTTTCTTTCTTGGTCCCTGGCTGTGGAATGCCCTACCCTCCGTCTAGAACCCTCCTATTCTCAGTTCAAAGCCTCACTTAAAACTTATCTGTTCCAAAAAGCATTTGACCTCCCCCTGGATCCTCCTCCCTGATGCAGCCGTGGTTGCTGTCCTGTCCTTGCCGAGTTTGGTCCTGTCATTCCCCTGTCTGTCCGTGATGGTTGTGTAGGTTGTGTCTGGCTGTGTTTGGCTGTGATCATTGTTTGATGTTTTATGGTCCTTTACTTTGCGCTATTCTTTCTCTTTCTTTCCTGTCATTTTTGGCGTTCTTTTTCCGTAGTTTGCAGTGTTGACCTTTTATTTTATTTGTACACCGCTTTAATGTCTTGACGTACTGTTTATCAAGTGTGAAATAAAGATAAAGATAAAGATCCATGGCACTGGATGTGGGTGGACGAGTTAGAAAACAGTGGAAGGGGGCTTTCCCTCTGACCTGGTCAGCTAGCTCAATCCGATACTTAGTTATTCAACTGCCAGATGTCCCTGAGCGACAGTACAAGTGTAATATACCAGGAATGTTGGAGAGAGCTCGGATAACTTTTCATAGATGGGTCACATTGCCATTATCCCTGAGGGGTCGAATAGCGTTATTCACAATGGTGGAGCTTCCAAGATGTCTCTATGTGCTCCACATGCTGCCCATTTGGGTCTTAGGTAAAGATTGGAAGTGCTTTGAACGACATCTGGGCTATTTTCTATGGAGGGGAAGACATGCTCATATCCCTCTGAGGGCTCTAATGGGCCTATGAGAAGAAGGGGGTTTAGGTCTTCTTTCAGTATGTAATTACAACCTCCGATATATGGCACGACACCTCTCGGGGCTCTGGTCGGTGGAGGCGGGTTGTGCTCCAACATGACAACTAAATTGGATATATGCCCCATATCATTGTTTGTACATCCTGCATACCCATAGTCGAGATCTACCAGAGTGCCCACGTGGTGGGACTTATATGGGGGTGTTGAGAGCAGCATGGCGTGCCCTATGTATGAGATATGGGTGGGATTGGAATCGCTCCCAGTTGCTCCCATTAGTGGGGAATCCAGAGTTCCAACCGGGTTTTCTGTCCAAGACCTTCATGGGGTGGGCTCAGAAAGGTCTATTGTGTATTGGAGATATGTGCAGAGAGGGAGGAATGGGTATTGACAGCTTTCAAAATCTAAATCTGAAATACTGCCTACATAAACATGAGTTTTATTGTTATTTACAGGCGCGACATTACATAGGTGAAGTATTGAAAAGGGCTCCCACTCTTGTCGAATCTCGCGGCCCAAAAGATTTATTTGTGGAACTGATGGGGAGGGAGGTTCCTACAGAAGAAGGCAGATGCATTGTGTGCCCTATAGGCGATCAGCGCTATCTGTCCCTTCTGTTGGAGAAGTGGACGGGGGATGGTACGGAGGGGATCACCTTGGAACGGCTGCAGAATGCTTTTACAAGGATTCCCCTCGGTGTGAAATGGGTCTACTGCAGGAAATGCAATACAAGTTTCTATGGAGAGCATACATAGCCGATAGGTGGGCTTATAAAGCGGGATTAAAGGATGATGATAAATGTAGGTGGTGTAGGTTGGAGGGGGGTACACTGCTATATACATTTTGGAAATGTCCCAATGTGCAGTTCTTATGGTCACAGGCCTGTTCTAGGATGGCTGGCATGCTGGTGAGGCAGGTCCCCCAATGGTTGGAAATTTGTCTCTTCCATAGTTGGGAAGTGATGGGGCAATGGGTAGACCCACAGCAAAGGTCCTTTATGGAAAGAGGTTTTTTAATGGTAAAAAAGGTGCTGTTGGGCCGTTGGATTGAGGGGGTTCCCCCAGTGGTGGGCCAATGGGAGTTGGCTTTCTTAGAATTAATGCAGATGGGAAGGCTAACAGCAAAACAACTTGGGGGGAAGCATTGGGAACTCTTCATAGAGCTATGGATGCCAGTTCTGAACACTCTGACCCCACAGGAGTGCAGTGCGTTGCTAAATGTGTAAGAAAGTGCAACAGGTTCACATGCACCTAGGGATGAAGCGTAGTGATGTGTAAAAAAAATGTAAGGTGGAAAGGAAACATAACAAAGGGAGGGAGGGGTTTGTTGGGAGGTAGGAGGGGAGAGAAGAAGGAGGGGACAGCTATTGGATTAAGTAGTGGAGTAGATATGGGTATAATGTTAGAGTGAGCCGTATACTATATTTTTGGTATGCTCCTTGCACAATTGCCCATTGAGGTTGGGGTGTTGCTGTTATAAAATCACTGTTGCTGTTAAAATTTCACTTTAAGGAAAGTTAGAATATATATAATGTGTGTGAAATTAATAAAAAAGATTTGAACATAATACCATCACACATCCGCTACACAAAACAATGCACCAGCACCAGAGCCTTCTCATATGTGGCCCCGGTATTGTGGAACTCACTCCCCGACCAACTAAGAGCAACAAAAGACCTTCTGCAATTCCGTAGGGACCTAAAAACATATCTTTTCATAAATCATTTTGGTGATGCAGACAATCTCACTAATTCCCAAGAAATCTAATAAGCTAACAAATTATTCCATCATCTACCTCAATAACCTAAAATATGAAGTGTCACTAATTACTAGCTTTACAATGTAATTGTAAATAGTTACCTGTATATAGTTCAAATATGTTAAATATATATAGTTCCAATGTTCAATGTAAAAGTTGTGGTGATGCTTGATGTAAATCTCCTCTGATCACGAGAAGAGGCGGTATATAAAACTTTGTTAAATAAATAAATAAAAAATGGAATATCCTGACCCATTATACTTCCCTAGATATATAAAACAAAATTAATGAATAATAGAAACATTATTATAATACTGATTGAAGCACCATGTCAGGGGTAAGTGGGAACCAGCCACGTAGGGAGTAAAAGTGAGCTTCCCTGTCGCCCCTTCTGTTTTGTGTGGCACTTAATCTAATGAGTACTCTCATCAACTCTTTGGGATACAGATTTAGCCTGAATCCTAAAGAAGATAACAACCCAGAAACAGTATCTCATTTATTATTTGAAGACGATCTGAAGCTCTACAGTTCCAGCAACCAACAATTTGCAGAGCAACTCCGTGTAAGGAAAAGCTTTTCTGATGACATCAGAATATTTGGTAAGCAAAATAGAAAACATCTCCCTGGTTGAGGGTTGTGACATCACAGATCTTGAACAGGAAGGCGTATATTAGTATCTCTGAATAGAGGATTAGTATCTCTGAGTAGAGGAAGGAATGACACGCAATCAGAAATTACTGAGAGAAAAAAAATCAGTAAAGAATACTAGAGGAGATTAAAATAGTTATTGAAAAGTGCTTTAACATCACGGAATAAGATAAGGCAATCAGCTGGCAATTCCTGTACTCTCATACAGCTTTGGGACTGTGAACTAGCCTCTCAAAGATATTGAAAAGCTGAATGTACGAACAAGAAAATTTCTCCATGCCCATGAATTAATTTACAGGAATCAGTGTATGATAAGACTGTACATCCCTAGAGCTGAAGGAGGGCTAGGCCTCAGAGATTGATTACACATACAGAGCTACTATCATAGGCCTCTAGGCCTACCTAACTGCACCATCGGATCCAAATGCGCAAAAAGTGCTGAAATATGAAAGTTCAGAATCTGTCTTCATCACCAAACTTGGACAAGTGTTCCAATAACTAGAAGGAATGAGAGAGAATCCACAGGCATACACAAAGGAGGAAGTAACAGAATTTGCAAAACAAGAGAAAAAACTCTTCAAAGAATTAGATCAACAAAGAAGAACAAGTGGCAAATGCATAAATATAGTTGGAAGTATAGAGTGTTACTTCAGGAACCCTTTGTTGATCAAGAATCGACACATGAATAGTTGAGGAGAGGTGAATTGAAATCAAAGAATGAGAGGTTGATAGTTGCAGCCCAGGACAGTGGATTATGAATGAGATAGTTTACAGCTAGCATTGAGAAAAGTGGCAGCACAGATATACAATATGTCATTTCCGTAAGAAAGACCTGGAAACAGTGACTCACCTCATAGCTGGCTGTGAAGTTCTGATGGCAGAAAATTTCTATACAGAAAGACATAATAAAGTAGTGTGCCTCATCCATTGGAAACTCTGTAAACACTGCAACATCACTGTGCCCGAAAGCACTGGAATTATTATCTGAAGAGTATTACAGCGAATGAGAAGGTTATGATTATGATTACCTGGGATATTCCCATTCTGACCAATAAAAAGATGGATGCAATGAAGTCAGGATATAGTGCTTAAGGAGAAAAACGGCATTGATAATAGGAGTTGTCCATTCCAAGCGACTACTCCCCATCTTGGCTTACCCCACACCTCCATGTCCAACCGGATCTATGCACTGCCTCCTTTTGACCCGCTGACATTTTTTATGTTTCCTTGGTGGCGGCGGTGGCAGTAGCGGAGCAGATATCCAATTGAAAAAAAAACCCCACACGTGTCTTTCCAACTCCATCACCAACTTTCTTCAGGCATCTTTGGATGATCACTGTGAAGTTCTTCTGGTTTCTCTGGATCTTACTGCTGCTTTTGACCTTGTCAGTCATCCCCTTCTGCTTTCTCAACTGCACTGCTTCGGTGTTTCTGGTCTGGCCCTTCACTGGTTCTTCTCTTATCTTGAGAGTCACACTTTTCAGGTTTCTTTGTCCTCTCGCTGTTCCACTCCTTTGCCTCTGCACTGTGATGTTCCTCAGAGCTCTGTTTTAGGACCAATTCTTTTCAATATTTTCATGATTTCTTTGGCTTCCCTTATTGCTTCTTTGGGTATCACCTTTTTCTGCTATGCTGAAGATATCAAGCTACTATTTAATCTCTGTGTTTGTTCTAGCTCTGCTATATCTCATATTTCTGCGCAACCTTCTCAGACAGACTGACTATCTACTCATGGGCTGCAGCTCAATCCTTCTGAAACTATTTGTTCTGTTTTCTTCCACTGTCCCTCCTTCCTTCCCTGTGCCTCTCTCTGTCAATAATGTCACGATCCTGCTGCAAAATTCAGTTAAGATTCTCGGCGTCTCTTTCAATTTGACGCTTTCTTTTGAGTCCCATAGTTCTGCTATAGTCCGTCATTGCTTCTTTACTCTCGCCAGCTTCACACTCTTCGTAAGTACCTGGACGTCCCTGCTTTTTACTTACTGTTGCTCTCTCTTGTGATGTCCCGTATTGATTACGCAAATTCACTTTTCTCTAGCCTCCCCCATCATCAGCTTTATTGCTTGCAGCTGATTCAAAATACAGCTGTGAAGCTGCTTTATGGTGCGTGCCGATCAGACCAGGTTACTCCCCTCCTTTTGGCTGAGCACTGGCTCCCTGTCTCTTTCCATGGCTCTTACAAGGTTGCAATACTTACTTTCCACGCCATTCACAATGCTTGTCCCCCTTTTCTGTCCTCCTTCAGCCTCATGTCCCCTCTCGGTCTCTCTTTTCTGCCTCCCTCTATCTTTTAGTGGTCTTTGGTCCCCAGGCGCTTCGGTCCACTAATACTCGCTCCTCAGCTTTTAGGACAGTGGCACCAGTGCTTTGGAATTCTTCGCCTTTATTTACACACATGGATTTTCTATGGTTGTTTCAAGACCCAACTGAAGGCCTATTTCTTCATGCAAGATTTTCCATCTTTGGCTTCTTGACCTTGCTCCTTCGTTGGCCCCTGGGCCATTATCAGACCATGAGAGATAACATTCCCAGTTGGTCTCCCCAGCCTATTGTGGTATGTCCTGGTTCTGTAACATAGGCTCCCTGTCCCTTCCTTGCTTGCTTGTGGATCTTTGTCCTGTTATTCGTTTTGGGGTCATTCTGATCTTTGTTTAGCAGGTATGGATGTCTGATCTGGATGTCCAGACCTGCTAAATGCTTGGATCATGCTGCCAGGGACAGACCTCCCACAAGTATAGCATACTTGTGCAGGGAGCTCTGTTCATGGGTGGGAGGGGTGGGCTGGGAGAGGAGCGAGGGTGGGCAGTGGGCAGCGCCTGACCCCAGACGAACAGAGCTGTTTGAGGATCTGCTGGGCATCCGGCCTGACAGAATTGGGGGCCCAGCCTATATGTTCAGGCCAGCAAACCCGATTCTGATCCTGCGGGCACGTCTAGCCCCAGTGGGATCAGAATCGTGTGTTACCGCTTCATGCCCAGATTCTGTCAGGACGTATAGGGTTAGGAAATGCAGAATAGAATTGGCCTCCATGTGTTTTGATTTTATTGTGCACTGCTGAGATATATGGTTTGATCAGTGGTATATCAAATCAATAAATTGTAACTGTTAATGCCAGCAGCCTGGTTCCATTCTGGTTAAGGTGGAGCCCATCCCTTCAGAAAAGCCCCTTTTTTCCCCAGAATGTTGCCCGGTTCCTATTGAATGCAAAACCCTCTTCTTTACACCATCGTCTCATCCACGCATTAAGACTCTGGAGGTCTGTCTGCCTTTTGGGTCCAGCATGTAGAATGGGAAACATTTCAGAGAATCCTATCCTGGAAGTTCTGGATTTCAACTTCCAACCTATAAGCCTAAATTTGGCCTACAGAACCTCCCTCCCACATTTTCCTATGTCATTGGCATCAACATGTACCAAGACAGCAGACTCCTCCCCAGCACTATCTAAAACCTTAACTAGGTAGCGTGTGAGGTTCGCTACCTTCACATCAGGTAGGCATGTTACTAGGCAATCCTCACTTCCGCCAGCCACCCAGCTATCTACATGTCTAATGATCGAATTGTTTTATTTATTTATTTATTTAGAAGGATTTAGTATACCACCTTATCATTAAATCAAGGCGGTGTGGCACATCAAGCAAAATCAATAATAAAGTGTGGTTTGTAGCATGCAGTGTGAGAACTGAGAAGTGTAGTGTGTGGGGCAGTGCGTTAGATTATATCGGTGAACTATTTAAATAATGAGCTATATACATATATACAAAATGGGGCTGTTTGAGAGGCGTGCTAGGATTGAGATTCTGTAATGTCTTGGGGGTAGGATCGTGATCCTGTAATGTCTTGAGGTAGAAAATTTATGTGAGGTCCTTGAAATGTACTGTAAATAGATCAGTCTTAAGAAGTTTTCTGAAGTCCTTGAGGTTCTTGGTTGATCTTATGTGGTCTGGGAGAGAGTTCCATATAGCGGGTGCTGCCAGGGAGACTGGCCTCCTTGATGTGGCCAGCCTTGTTTTAGCAAATTCTTTTGGTGTTCTGATGGTGTCTGAGGTTCCTTTTCTTCTTGGTCTCCTGTTGTCATCGGTTTTTATGAGAGGGCGTAGGCTGTCTGCTGATAGGTTGTGTATTATTTTAAATATGTGTAGAAGTACTTTGAATTGGATTCTGGAGCTGATTGGGAGCCAGTGTAGGTGGTACAGTATGGGGGTGATGTGATCGTGAATTGTGTGATCTGTCGTGAGTCGTGTGGCTGTGTTTTGTGCTAGCTATAGTGGTTGCCAACTATAGAGGCTGTCCTAACCCTTCCCTCATGGGCACATGGCCCCAGAGAAACCTACTCAGTGCAAACGAGTTTTTACATCACCTGGAGGACACGTCCTAGCTACAGGATCACTTCCTGCCACACCAAGGTGATGTTCTCCTTTCACGTGACCTATCTCCTCCATGGTAGCCAAGAGGCTGTCAGACTGGAAGTGGGGCTTCAGTACTACCTCCCTGTAGGTCTCATCTATATACCTCTCTGTCTTCCTTATATCCTCCAAGTCTGCTTCTCTAGCCTCCAGAGATCAGACTCATTCCCTGAGGGCAAAGAACTCTTTGCTCCCGGTGAACAAGTAAGACCCCTCACCAACTGGGAGAAAAATCATACATGCAACACTCAATGCAAAAAATGGAATAGTCCCATTTCACTGTTGAACTGCTGTCTGCATCTTAATTTTAAGTATTTGTTTTGCTATTTAAGTTGTCTACTTAACACTAGAAGCCCCAAAGTGTGTCAATTGACACAAATGCATCTTCGAAGTTGTATACCAGCGCCACTGCTAGAACCATGTCAGTCATGTTTCATGACTTTGTTAGCAAGGTCAAGATGTTCAAATATGTGCATCGAAAATTAATGACAGATGCACCACCTAGAGGAAAATGAATTTATATCTAGAAGCCCCAAAGTACGTCAATTGACGCACTCAATTGTCTTGGATGCGTCAATTGACGTACTTTGGGGCTTCTAGGTATAAATTTATGTTCCCACTAGGTGGTGCATCTCAATCACTGTTTACAGTTTTACTCTAACATTACAAACAAACACACGATGACATCATATAATGGCATCACATACTGTACGTATTTAACAAATAAGTAACTTCATATTAATTCACATCTGCATTTCATGCTAAATGCAGTCATCATGATAATGCGTCAATTGACACACTTTGGGGTTTCTAGGTAAAATTCCTTTTGGGGCTTCTAGTGTTAAAGTTGCTAGGGTACTGATACAACTATACCTAATAAGGTAAGGGACTTTGTTCACTTCAAGATTAAGGCCCTGAAATTAATTAATCTATTTCTGGTGAGGATAACTAGTTGAACCTGAAAGTTAATTTGACCACCTCTTCCTCTTTAATAGGTTTAAGAGCCTATAAAGATGAGATTATGCCTGGGATTGGTGGGAAGGAAAGAACCTTAGTAAAAGCTGGTTTGCTACAGTGCCCTTACATATGCTTCTAAGGTAATCTCTTAACAATTTTGTGGGTGATTCACACAGCTCTTGGTTTGATAGAGGGAGCCTTTCAAATTGCCCCTTTGATCTGTCACTTGAATTTAGCACCTATTTAAAACAATTTCACAGGTCTCTTGCCACCTAACTGGAAGGTTTCTTTGTAGAGCTCTCTAAATCAATTTCTTTCTTTCTAATCAAAGAATATTTGACCTAGTCTTCCTTCTATGCTAAGCAATACTTTGATTTGATTTAAATCAAAAGCTCACTGGTGTTACTGAGCCCTGACTGACTGAGTTTAAATTTAAATCAAAAGCTCACTGGCACTGACTAAACAAATAAATCTGTCTATTTTAGAATCCAGTGTATCAGCTTTAACCCAAAGAATTCCTTTTTCCCCACAAGATTTAGAGAATTTCCTATAAGTAAATACTTACAAGTTCAAATTTCGTTCCAGCAGTAGCAGTCCCTTTTGCTAGTCCTTCAAGACTGGTAGTCTTTCAAGGAGGATGGAAGCACACACCCTCTGAAGTTAGCACTGACACACCACACTAGTAATGTGGTCTACATGCTCGTTACTGGTGAGGGCCTTAGTAAACATGCCCCATGGTCTGTTTTGTGATAAACTATTGCAGCTTAATATATCAGCCTCTAGGTTAAGTGTGCTGTTCCTTTTTGAAATCTAATCCTCTAAGTAAAATTTGGTTCACTTAACATAGAATTGGGAACAAAGAGAAAAAAAATAATATACTGAAATTTTATTGGCACATCAGGTCCAGTACAATCTTTTATGTTGTGTTATGGTCATTTGAAGTGCTTGCTGATTCATTGTAATCTAACTTTTGAAAAATATAACATTTTCACAGAACTGAAAATACAAACAATATACTTCACAGACAATTATGGAAAGTCAGACATAACTAAGTCAACTTCTGATCATGAAAGAAGAAAAGGTAGACATCCAGGTAAGTGTGGAGAGTTCACTTTTTTTAATAAACTTAGTTGAGACCTATGCATGTAGATTGGCAAGTGGGTATAAGTTCATAACATGCAGAAATTTGGCCGTATATAAAGGGCATGTCAACGGTGTGTTATGAATCAGCGGCATAACTAGAATTGAATGGGCTGCTGACAAAGAAATTAAAATGAGCTCCCTACAATATCTTCTTGCTCAAGATACAGTACTGGGGACCAGAGGTCCCCTTCAAAACTCCAGTCAGGGAGTGAGGGAAGGGGTATGAAGCTATGTTTGAAACAGAGAAGCGTATGGGGCAGTGTGTGTGTAAGTGGATACTGAAGGTGGGGGTGGTGTGAGGGTGGGTGTCTGGACCAAGAGTATGCCTATAGGGGGCAGGGAGTATGGTGTGTACAACAGGGGTACAAGTGGCATGTGTAGCAGGCATCTGGGACTGTAAAATTGTGTGTGTGTGGGGGGGGGTGTTTATTGTGTGTGAGATTCTGAAATGAAGGCACAGTGTATGAATGTGTGCCTGGGGCCATGGTGCAGCAGAGGAATCTGAGGTAGAAGGGGTACATGCCTCAGATACCAGAGAGAGGGGTGTCACATGCACAGCAGGGTTTGAGTGGGGATGGAGGTTTTATCTAAGGAGGGTATCTGGGGAAGTGGTGGGGGGGGGGGGGGAATATTTGAGTTGGGTATGCAAGCAAAGTGTCAGTGGTTCAGTGCAGAATTCAGATGAACAACCTCTATGCCCCATCCTCCACAGCAAATAAATACTTCCAGTCTGAGGTACTGGGAGGTCAGCATGGCAGAAATGACATTTACTATCAGCAGTGCTGCTACAATGTCTCCGATTCCTTCTTTTAAAGTCCCTATAGTTGTTAGTGGGAGAAGCACTTAAGCACTTCCTCTCCCAGGGCCGGTGCTACCATTAGGGAAACTAAGTGGTTGCCTAGAGTGCTGGCCTTCTGGAGGCACCCACTGCCACAGCTGGCACCCCTCTCCAGAGCCTGCAGCAGTAGCAATGGCTTGGAAACCGCAACGCAGGACTTACCTAAGTACTCCAACATCACATCACGGTTTCTGCCTTCTACTGTCTGTCGCTTCCATCCCTTCCTGATGTAGACTTCCAGTTTGTATAAACCAGAAATCTGCATTAGAGGGGAGCAGAAGTGGCAGATAGTAGAAGGCAGAAAAAGTGATGCAACACAAGCGTGCTTAAGTAAGCACTACATCATGGTTTCCAAGCCATCATCACTACAGGCCCTGGAAAGGGACAGCAGTGGCGGCAATGAGGGTGGCAGGCTATGGAAGGGGCTGCAGGAATGAGGGCCTGTCTAGGGTGCCTCCAATCCTTGCACTAGCCCTGCCCTCTCGCACTACTGCAGAGCCAAGTCTCACAGCATGACTTACAAGTTGTTCGGGTTCTTTGCAAAAGCATAAAAGTATACGCATAACTTCAGAAGTTCAGTGTACTACTGAAACTCCACCTGATTGTGGAGGTCATTTTAAAAGGTTTGCATGGCATTTGCATGGAAATGGTGGGTTTACATATGGAAATGGCTCAATGGGTTTAAGTGGTGATTTTAGAAAAACCGCTACCTACACGTGTACAGGATGTCCTCAGAATGCACATCTTTCAAAGGGGTTTATTCTGGGTGTGGTCTGGAAAAGCCAGGACAGTATAGAATCATAGAAATATATAAAATGACATTAGATAAAGACCATACATCCTATCTAGTCTGCCCATCCATACCAACTATCAAGCTTTACATTCCCTTACTCTCCCTCTGAGATCCTCGGTGCTTGTCTCATGCTTTCTTGAATTCCAGTACAATCTGCGTCTCCACCGCCTCCGCTGGGAAGACCTTCCATGTATCCACCGACCTTTCCATAAAGAAATATTGCCTTCGATTACTCCTATCCCCTTTCAATTTAATCCTATGTCCCCTCATTCCAGAGCTTCCTTTCAATTGAAAGAGGCCTGTTTCCTGTACATTTATGCTACAGAGTTATCTTAATATTTCTATCATATCTCCCCACTCCTGCCTTTCTTCCAAAGTATATATATTAAGATCTGTCATATCCCTGTATTCTTTTATACAAAGAGCACTGACTATATTAGTTGCCGCCCTGTAGACCGACTCCATCCTGTTTGTATCCTTTTGAAGCTGCAGTCTCCAAAATTGTACACAGTACTCCAAATAAGGTCTCACTAGAAATCTACATATACAAAAGCAGTATCATCTTTTTTTCCTGCTGACCATTTCTCTCCCTATGCACCTAAAAACATTCTTCTAGCTTTTGCTATTGGCTTTTCTACCTGTTTGACCATCTTAAGATCATCAGATATGATCACCCCCCAAAATCCCGCTCTTCTTTCACACACAAAATTATTTCATCCCCTATACTGTACTGCTCCCTTGGGTTTTGAAGCCTAAATGCATGACCCTGCATTATTTTAGTATTAAATCTTAGCTGCCAAATTATAGATCATATATTCCATTACATTAAACATTTGAAGTGGCATTTTAGAAAGCATATCCAAGTCAAATCGGGTGATGTCAAGGTCGAACATGCAGAAAAACGCCAGGGATGTCCGTTTCTCTGGCCACGTTAGGGTCATCTATGATACTAAACTCAGATGTCCATGCTGGTGGCTACATAAACGTCCCCCTTAGGAAAGCATTGGGGTAGAGACATCCATCTTATGCAAGCTAGGATAAAGTGATGGCCAACAGTGTAGCAAAATAAAAACACGAGCCCCCATTATCTGTCAGTGTTCATTGACATATTGTAAAATAAAGGGGGTATTAGTGTAGCTTCTTCTCCACACCCTCCAGACATTTGCCTGAAAAAACAATCACGTTTCAGAGGCTTGTTCATGCCTGAAGCAGGTGAAACCTTAGACGTGACTTCAGACATCCAGGATGTTTCTGAGATCAGGCGGGGATATCCAGGCTGTTGGGAATGCCTCAGCCACGCCTCTGTCACGCCCCTGTTCAGTCTTAGATGTCCTCATACTGGAGGTGTCCACAGACCCAGCTTCTAAAATGCCTTTGGAGACGTTTCTGTGGTTTACACATCCTTATGCCCATTTTCAAACATCCAAAGCACAAATAGGACTTCCAAAATAACTCTCTTGATATACTGTCCTCCTTCAAATGAAAGCAAAGTGATTTACAATTCAGACTAAAAAGACAGAAAAAAGGGAGAGTATGCAGTCGGAACCTCTAGACCTCAGCCTGGACTTAAATTTTAAAGAATGTCAGAATCACCCAATACTTAAGTAATAAAATAAATCTTAAGAGATTGTTTTAAAAGAATTGCACACCTTCTTCATAAAATCTAGATGTCAGCATTTACACCTGCTGCAAGGTGAACGTGTCAACTAACAGCTCATATGGACCTGGGGTTTGCAGGAGTGACTGAGGGGATGATTGTACTTAGCTCTCAAAAGTGTCAAATTTCAGAGCTATTGAGTTTGGCTCTCTTAGTTGGTTCCCTTTTGATATACATTTTTGTAAAATTTGGCATTCAATCACTTACACATTCAAATCTCTGAATGATACCGCTCGTTTGTGGAACATCTTCCTTTCTAAAAAGTCTTCTCCTGCTCAACGTGCTGCAAACTCCATGCATATTTCCCTTGTCCTTATAAGTATTTTACCAATGGCTCTGCATTAAGCAAGCTTTAGTAAAGCACTTGGAAAATTGTGCATGTCCGAACTCTGGCACCTCTTTTCCTACCTCGACGACCTATACATAATCGAGCTTTGTTTATGTCATTTTTCTTATGCTTTTTAATTATTTACAAATTTTACATGGGATTCAAATCTGCTTTATTCCTGTAAATAATTGCATTTGTCCAAAAACATTCTCGCGTATCCTTTCAACATCAGTGGAATGATTTCTGAACTCTACGCTGGAATATCCATCTGTAATGGAATGCAACAAACAATGGATTAACAAAAAGAGAACTAGCTGATGTTTCCATTCTATGAAACCTTGTTCATATCATGGAATCTGCATCAATGTCAAATGTAAAAAAATGTTAATCTCTCTTAGATGGAACGGACTGTCAAATTTCAAACCAAAGTTGTCTTGATTCAAAAATCCTCAAAATACCTTTTACAGGGTAAAAAAACCCCTGCAAATATATATATAAAAAACACAAAATATTGCATTTACATATATAGGAGCCACTCTATATAGGGGTTTCTCGTCTCAGGTAAGTGGCCTGTTTAATGGGAAAGTTTGCTACGGATGCAAACGAGTTCCATAGAACTTTCACACAAAATTGTGCAGGAGGACCTGACAAATAAAGATATTACATTAGATTAAGATGTTGTGCGAAAACATTTTCATGAATTCAACATTAACGAGCTGCTCTGAATACCTTTACATATGAGCAGCAGATTCATTTTGAATTTAAATAAACTTTTGCTCATAGTGGTCCAAGCAAAAAACAAGGCTGTAAAAACAATGTAACAATGTATCAGAACAGGAGATTGTTACTAGTTGAGGGTATTTTCCTAATAAAGTAGAATATTTTAATACTATACTTCAATGGAGTTTGGGATAATAGGGCCTCAGAAACAGGGAACACAGTCAGCTGCTTGAGCATTAACCCAGACCTGTGAAGTCTCATGTGGCCTGAAGCTATTATTTTAGTCACCTTCGACATAACTGTCTTGTATACTAATATCCCACAGGCGCAAACATTAGAACTGGTTGAGAATGTGTTACTTCAGCGGCCAAATCCAGGTCGTGTTACTACTGAGGAGTTTTTGAAGTCAGTTACAGAGCTGGTTCTAACAAAGAATTATTTTAGATTTCAAAATGCAGGGAATGGCCCCCAGTGTCGCCAACCTATATGTCACAAATTTTGAAGAGAAGTTTTCATATCATTCATCTTGGTTCCAACAATAGTGCTGTGAGTGAAATTTATTGACAATGTTTTTTGTGTCTAGTTTATCTTTATTTGGCACATTTGATATACCGCCCCTTACCAGAGTATTAGGGCGGTGTACAATACAAAATATTATGGCTGCAGAAAAGAAAGGTAGAAAGGAACGCCATTAAATGGATAGGAAAGCAATCAAACAGTAACAGAAAGAAAGAAAAGACAGCAGATAATGTAGCAGATAATAACAACATAAAAGACAATAAACTGTAGGGCAGATGACAGTTGCTACAAATGTTTTTTGTGTCTGGTTAAATACAGACAGATTCAAACTAATAGACCTACATAGATCCAGACAAAGAAATCAAATATAACAAAACAGCCGGGTCAAAACTACATAAGACTTAAAGGGACCTCAAATAGCAAGAGCTTAAACAGTCCAAACAGACCCTCAGGGTCCACCACTAGATATGCTCTGAGATCATCATAGGTCCATTTAATCATGTCAAGTTATATTAATGTTCTAAATTCCCATGAAAAACCCCTCAAATTTATGAATCAAGAAACTACATCAAATATCAAGTAATAAATGACAGATTTCAAATTTCATGAATATCCAACACAATATTGTGTTTTGATAAGAAAAAACAGCACTTATCTGCGTCAGGGAAAAGCTCCAAACAGGAGCCCCAGAGCAATACTCCAGCCGGCTGCATGCTCCCAAAGACTAAAATTCAGCAGTAGTATTTACTGGAGTGGAGGAGTGGCCTAGTGGTTGGGGCAAGGTACTTCAAGCCAGAAGGTCGGGGGTTCAAATCCCACTAGAGGACAGCAACCTTGGGCTGGAAGGACTGGAGTCACAGGTAGTATAATGGCGAGAGGAGTAAACCTTTCCACTAGGGTGGACCCAACTCTGACCAGAAAGAGAATATTGACACCAATTGCAGGGCCCACATGAATAATGCCCAGAAGGGGGAGAGTTCTCATCTGATGATGATGTAACAAATTTAGTAACCAGTTCCCCAAGGTTCTTACCCTGCTTAAATGCAATTGTTGTCAATATTCTCTTCAATAGTCTTGAAGGACTACCAAGAGGGACTGCTACAACTGGAAGTAGATCTACACTTGTGAGTATTAATCTTCTGGAATAAACTCTAACTCTTTGGGACAAAGGGACTTCTTGTGGTTAAAGCTGATAAATCTGTGTATTTTAGAATTCAGTATTTTTCCTGAGTCAGTCAGGTCTTAGTACCACCAGAGAGCTTTGTATTTAAGTCAAAGCAGAGTATAGCTTAAAATAAGAGTGAACAGACTTTGAAATGCATTTGTTTCTAGAGCTTTTCATTTAAACCAAATCAGAGTATAGCTTAACCTAGAATAAATAGTTACTAAAATAAATTTGCTTCTAGAGAATTGTTTTATTTAAATCAGATCATTGTATAGCTTGTCATACAAGTAGAAGAGTCTCTGAGTATAAAGAAAAATAAATTTGCTTCTAGTGACCTTTACAAAGAGGCCTTCCAGTTAGGAGGCAAAAGATCTGTTAAGTTGTCTTAAATAGGTGTTAAAGGCAAGTAACAGATCAAAGGGGCAATTTAAAAAGGCCCCCTTTGATCAAATCAAGGTCTATGTGAATCACCCAGAAAATTACCTTAGAAGCACAGAACAGGGCACTGTGTAGCAAGCAAACTTTTAATGTCTTCTTTCCCTCCCTCCCTCCCTCCTAACTCCCATGCACGCTTGGGATAATCGTAGTTTTATAGGCTCTTAAACCTCTTAAAGGAAAGGAGGTGCCCATATTCACTCTCAGGTGCAACTGTTTATCCTCATCAGGCAAACATTAAGGACCTGAGATTAATTGATCTTGAGTTGAACAAAATCCATTAAATGTATTAGGTATAGTTTTATTAGTATAATTATCCCCAGCAAACCTAAGTAAACAACTTAAATATCTAAATATACCCTTAAAACTAAGATGCAGACAGCAGTCCAGTAGTGAAATGGGGGCATTCCAGTCTTTTGCATTGAGCGCCACATGTGTGATTTTCTCCCAGTTGGTGAAGGGGTCTTACATGTGCACTAGGTGCAAGGAGCTCTTTGCTCTCAGGGAATGAGTATGATCTCTGGAGGCTAGAGTTGCAGAAGACATAAGGAAGACAGAGGCAAATAGACAAGACCTACAGGGACGTAGTACTGAAGTCCCACCTCCAGTCTTGCAGCATCCCTGTCGCCATGGAGGAGAGAGGTTACGTGACAGGACAGCATCACCCTGGTGTGGCAGGAAGTGATCCTATAGCTAGCACCTGTCCTCCAGGTGATGTAAAACCCTCTCACACAGAGGAGGTTTCTCCAGGTCCATGTGCCCACAAGGGAAGGGTTAGGATAGCCTTTATAGTTGGTGATTTGATCATTAGGCATGTAGATAGCTGGGTGGCTGGTGGACATGAGGATCACCTGGTAACATGCCCGCCTGCCTCATGCACCATTTAGACAAGGTCTTAGATAGAGCTGGGGAGGAGTCTGCTGTCTTGGTACCTATTGGTACCAATGATATAGGAAAGTGTGGTAGGAGGTTCTGGAGGCCAAATTTAGGCTTTTATGTAGAAAGTTCAAATCCAGAGCTTCCAGAGTAGCATTCTCTGAAATGCTTCCCATTCCACATGCAGGACCCAAAAGGCAGGCAGAGCTCTGGAGTGTCAAAGCGTGGATGAGACAATGATGCAAGGAAGAGGGTTTTGGATTTGTTAGGAACTGGGTAACATTCTGGGGAAAGGAGGGGCTTTTCCAAAGGGATGGGCTCTACCTCAACCGGGATTGAACCAGGCTGCTGGCATTAACCTTTAAAAAGGAGATAGAGCCATTTTTAAACTAGATAATAGTGGAAAGCCGACAGTTGCCCAAGAATGCATGGTTCAGAACAATATATCCTTGAAGGATATTAGCAAAAGACTGAAGTTAGGGCATGTCGACAAAGAGGTTCCAATAAATACAAAAGTAACCCAAATGCCCTTAAGTACAGAGTAGTCAGAACATAAAGATTACAAATCTTAACTACACACAGATGGTCGACACCCCCACCCACCTTAAGGGTTATACTCTCGACCTCATCTTCGCCCCTAGGTCCGAGGCGAAATACAATCCCCAACTCACATCCACCCCGGTGCCATGGTCCGACCACAATCTCCTCACCTTTCAACTTCCTTCTCATCAACCTCATGCCCCACCTTCCCCCACAGAAACAGCCCCCCCAAAAAAGGCCTTCCACTCCAGACCTTTGAATATGGAAGAGTTTGTCAATAAGGTCCTTCCAGCGCTCCAACAGCCTGAATCAAATCTAGATGATATGATTGACCTATGGAACAACACCTTGAAGTCATGCTCACAACCTTCCCCCTCAACTATGACCACTACCCCCAATCACCCTCCGAAGTTCAGAAAACAAGCTCCATGGTATTCCGCCGAGCTGAAATCATCCCTTCTGCTCCTAAGGAGGCATGAAAGAAAATGGCGCCACTCCCGCTCCACCGAAGATCAAGCATCTTATAACATCCTCTTGAAGCAGCACAGGGAGCTTATAGCCGAAAAGAGGAGAGAATACCACACCGATCTTCTCCTCCGCTCGATCAACAAACCACGAGACCTCTTCAACATAGTCAAAGCCCTTACCAAAGCTACACCTGCGCCCCAAACAGACACAATCCAACCGCAATTATATTCTAGCTACCTCCAGTCCAAAACCCTTACAACAAATGCGGTCATTAGCCCTATGCCTAACCTCTTACCTATCTTGCAGTCTTCTCTTATAGAATTCATCCCACCAGCAGAGAGGTATATTTCTGACCTTATCTCTTCGATCAACACTACTACAGCACCTAATGACCCATGTCCAGCCTACTGGATCAGGACACTGTGCAAAGAACTCAGTCCTACCCTAGCTCACATCATGAAGCTATCTTTTGCATCTGGAGTCTTCCCTACTTCACTTAAACAAACTTCCATCCGTCCCCTCCTCAAAAACAATTGTCTTGATCCTTCCAAAGCGGAATCATATCGCCCGATTTCAAGCATACCTCTACTGTCTAAACTCATTGAAAAAGTTGTTCAAATACAGATGCAACAACACATTGATACAACAGCCCCTCTCGACCCTTATCAACACGGATTCCGGGAAGCACACGGCGTTGAATCATTACTCACCATTCTCTCGAACACGTTATCCAGAGGCATAGACAACATTAAAGATGGGTTCATTCTAATCTTCCTCGATATAGCCGCAGCTTTCGACTCTGTCAACCATGATTTACTTCTCTCCAGACTTCAAGAAAAAGGAATTCAAGGACTTGCATGGAACTGGTGCAAATCTTATCTATCTAATCGTCTGCAATACGTCCGAGTAGGACCATCAACATATGAGCCTTTCCAGCAACAGCAGGGAGTCCCTCAAGGTTCCTCCCTATCTGCCCTACTTTTTAACATCTATATGCAGCCGATTTGCAACATTATCCGTTCATTTGGCATCCTCAGCCTTATCTATGCAGATGACGTCCTACTGTTCACCCCGGTTAAAATTATGCATCCTGACACCTCCAAACTAGTCGACTGCTTCAACGCAATTACTGACTGGCTCCTGTCCCAGAATTTGAGGATAAATTTCAAGAAGATGGAGGTCCTATTTATCTCCAGGAACAAGAACTTCTCCCCTCCCGCCACCTTGAAAGTACGCGACGCAGATCTCCCATACGGTATTTGGGAGTCACACTCGATAACCAATTTAACTTTAAAGAGCATATCAAGAACATAACCAAATCCGTCTACAGCAAAATTTCAACTTTAAGGCACCTTAAACCCCTATTAGCACCTCAAGACTTCAGAACTATCTTCCAATCATTGGTAATCCCTCATTTTGATTACGCGAACATAATTCTTCATGGTCTCCCTAAGAGCACCCTTAACCCGCTCCAAATGGCCATGAATGCAGCAGCACGCATTCTAAGTGGCACTGCCAGAAATGAGCACATTACGCCCATATTGATGGAACTCCATTGGCTACCGCTGCACAGTAGACTCACTTATAAAGCTCTACTGATAACCTTCAAGGCCATTAACCAATTGTCTCCGTCATCCATATCAGCACTCCTCACAATCAATCCTAACATCAGACTGAGAAGATCAGCAACCGCCAACTCCCTTACTATCCCCCGGGAATCCATAAAGAGTAACCAACTAACCAGGAACAGAGCCTTTACATTCTACGCCCCAAGAATCTGGAACAGCCTCCCCTCCACACCTCCGTGCAATTAGACACCTTCCCCAATTCAGAAAAGCTTTAAAGCATCATTTATTCCTCCTTCATTTCTCTCACCTCATTAACCCCCCTCCACTCTAACATCTGATCATCCATCCCTTACTCTCACAACCTGCCTCTGAACCAAGAATATACCTAAATATCTCGTCAGATACACCCCACTGATTTTACATCCCTACACTATTTAATTCAACCTGTAAATATGTAAATAGTTCATATTCATATTGTAGCTTATACCCCCCATTCAACCCAAGTTTATTATCCCTGTTACAATGTAAGCATTGATATCACTGTTCTGATGGAATGCAAATGTTATGTTTGATGTAAACCGCACTGACTTTGATTAGCGCGGTATATAAGAGTGGATAAATAAATAAATTACCCCTGCCTACCGATAACCAGTATTAATATGAATAAAATACAACCTCTAAAATGCTTGTATACAAATGCTAGAAGTCTAAAAAATAAGATGGGAGAGTTAGAATATATAGCACTAAATGAGAGGTTAGATACTATATGACTGGTATCTAAGAGACATAGTAGAGGGAGGACAACCAATGGGATACTGTGATACCTGGGTACAAACTATATCATAATGTTAGAGTAGATCAGATTGGTGGAGGGGTTGCACTCTGTTGGAAAGGACATTGCATCATACAAGATTAAAGTTTTGCAGGAAACAAAATTCACTGTAGAATCTCTGGATTGAAATTCCATGTAAAAAGGGGAAGGCGATTGCAGTTGGGGTTTACCCATTGACTGCCTGGCCAGAATGAACAAATGGATTATGAAATGTTCAAAGAAATCAGGGAAGCTAACAAAAGTTACAGCACAGTAATAATAGGTGATTTCAATTACCCCAGTATTGTGATGATGAGAGCTGCCATGAGAAAATGGAAACAGAAGAAAATGCTGTTTGTACCTTTAAAACGAGTGGCAAGCCAGGTTTGCACAGAGCTAGAAAAGCAAGCATGAGAAAAAAACAGCTCTCTGCTGGAGCTAAGCCACGCCGAAGCTCTGACGTAGAGCCAGGCTTGGAGGCTGATTACAGGCACATGTGCAAACAGAAGGGTGTGGCAGTCAGGAAAAGCATTTTTAAACCTGAAGGGAGAGAAGTCCCTGAGGAGAAGGTGGAACAGAGAGAGGAGAATTACCTGAAGGGAGAGGATTACCTGAGGAGGAAGAAATTCCTGAGCAGAGGAGAAATCCTGAAGGAAGGAGAGAAGTCCCTGAGTAAGAGGAGATCTCTGACGGAGTGGAGTTCCCAGGAGGAAGAGAGTTCCCAGGAGGAAGAGAAGCCTCAGAGAAAGGGGAGAGCTCAGAGAAGAAGGAAAGGAAAAGGACAAGGGAAGTCTGTCTTCCAGCTGCTGGATGGTACCAGTGAAAAGGGAAGCATACTGTCTCTGAATGATACTCCTAAAGCTGAAGCCAGCAGATGCCTAGCTGGGAAGGTTACAGCCCACGTGGAACAAGTTCCAACGTCCAGTGTTCTAGACCCCGTGTTGCAATCTTCAACTGCTAGAAGGTGGGTCGATATGCTTCTTTATGGAAAGAGCCAGAGCCCAGCCGAAAGCAGGGAAGTGGATTTGAACAACATAGAGACTTTAAGGGAAGTGTTCCAGGGTAGGAAAGCTCCCTCTCCTAATGTAAGTGTTCCCTCTCAGAAAGAAACGTTATGGAATGAATATTGTAAGTTCTTACAAGGGAAGAAGTTTGAACAAGCTTTTGAAGCCAGAGAAAGTGACAAGCAAACTATAGCCCAAGAACCTATGCAGGTTGATTTCTGTGAGTCACAGTCTAGCTCGGAGGTGTCTCCGATGGACTGCTCTCTATGTTTTAAGGAAGTCTGAAAACCTGAGAGCAGGGCTAAAGAAAGAAACGTTTGCTGAAAAGAAATGTTTAACCAGCTTTTGTATCTAATAAGCATTTCCCCAAAGTAAAGAAGTTATTGTTAAGAGAAGAAGTTTACCTCTGCTGAATGTGCTTAAACAAAGCTGTGCTGTGAGATGTTAATTTGTTTAATGAAGACAGCAGCTTGTGTCAGAAAGCTTTGAGTTTAGTTTTCCTCAGTTCTAGTATCCTTGTTTCTTTGTGTTGGAGAAGTATCCTTTTACCTTTGTTCAGAACTTTAATGCGTTTTGGAAACCCACAAAAAAATAAATATTCTTGTTTGCCTCAACCAACGGTTGCACAACTACTTTGTCTTTGAAAGCAAATAGCCAAACTACAAATCCCAGAGTTCTTTGCTGGGAACAAATAGTAAAGCTTCATTTAAGGACATACAAAGGCGACCCTATGCCTGTAAGCTCTTGGGCCCAGGCTAGGGGATCACAGTATCCACTGGGTCAGTGTCACAGTAGGACATGCTGGGGAGAGAAAATTTCCTGATGAAATAAAATGACTGCTTCTTGGAGCAGCTGGTTCATGAACCGACAAGAGGGGAAGCCATTTTGGACCTAGTCCTTAATGGAACACAAGATCTGGTGCAAGAGATAAGGGTGTTGGGGCCATTTGGCAATAGTAATCATAGCATGATCATGTTTGATTTAATAAATGTAGGAAGGACAGCAAGGAAATCCACAGTACTGCCTTTTAACTTTCAAAAGTGAGACTGATAAAATGAGGAAAAGAGTTAAGAAAAAACTAAAAGGAGTAGTTGTAAAGGTTAAAGGTTTATTTCTAGCATGGTGGTGCTTAAAAATACTATCTTGGAAGCCCAGACCAGCTGTATTCCATGCTTTAAGAAAAATGGAAGGAAGTCCAAAAAACTGACAGCATGGTTAAAGGTGAGGTCAGAGAGGCTATTGCCAAAAAAGCATCTTTCAGGAAATGGAAAAAGGAGCCAAATGACAAGAACTGGAAATAACATAAGTACTGGCAAGTTAGATGCAAGGCATTGATAAGGCAGGCAAAGAGAGAATTAAAAAAAAAAAGCTTGCTTGGAAGCAAAAACACATAATAACTCTTTCAAATACATTCATAGCAAAAAAGCCTGTGAGTGTCAGTTGGATCATTAGATGATAGAGGTATAAAAGATGCACAAAAGGGGATAAGGTCATAGCGGAGAGACTGAATGAATTCTCTGCTTCGGTCTTTACCGAGGAAGATGTAGGGATGTTACCCATGACTGAAATGGTATTTAAAGTTGATGCCACAGAAGAATTGAAAGAAATATCAATAAACCAGGAAGATGTAATGCAACTATTTGATAAATTGAAGAGTAGCAAATCACCTGACTGGTGTCACCCACCTATAGGTTCCCAGAGGCTTAAAGCATGGGAGCTACAGTGGGGCCTCTTCTTAAACAGCGGGGGATGGTACCAAGGTGGTGTTGAAATGCTCCCTGGGAACTGTAGTCCCACAAGCTAATATAAGAATGTAGTTGTAGACGAGAAGCAAGGCTTTAAAGAGAGGACTTTTTATTTTCCCTTCCCGGGTGAATTTTCAGCACATTGGAACAAAAGACAAAAAACATACGTCTGGTATAAATTAAAGGTAAACTACTGGAACAAAATGAATGCTTGTATCTTCAGCTTGGCAATAAACAAAAGGTAATTCAAACAGTCCTTTTTCTTAAACAAGCAAGTTTCTTCACTGCTGTTTTCCTTAAACAGAATTTCTGTAGCCACTTCAGCACAATGAAGAAATCTCATCAGAAATTATTAACGTACAATCCATGCAAGACTCAGAAGATGTTTCCTCACAGAAATCACACTGCATTTCTTCACATACTTCTTCGGAGCTAAACTCCCTAGGATTGTAACTTAGGCTATGTTTAAACAGTCCCTCTTCTCGGTTAAGAGAGCTCCCCTCCTCCTCTCTGTTAGAGTAAAATGGGAGGTTACCACACACAGTAGAGTTTCCTTCCTGAGAGCCACACACTCTTGGATAAGTGTAGGTAAAACTCTTACTTTCAGCTTCCCTTATACTAGAAGGAATAAGCCTACCTTCTGGCTTAGTTCTCACGGAGCTTCTGGGTACAGGGAACTTAACGGAGCTTTTCCAAGATGAAAGCCTCTCACTGCCTTTCTCTTTCTGCTTTCTTTTGGGCACAAAAGTATCCTCAAGATAAAAACTCTTGCCCTCCTTGTACCTGTTGCTAGGAAGATTCTTTCCCACAGCTTTTCTCAGCCTGGTTCCAGAAATACCTTCGTGGCAAAGTCCACTGAGCTTTTGTTCAGTTGTGCACTGCTCTCTGAAGCAAATCCCTGGTAGTCTCTCCTGGGTTTCTTCCTCTAGAACTTTGTGTAAAACTCCGTGTGAAGCTCTGGCTCCCTGTCCAGCTCTCTGATCAGCTCTCCAATCAGTTCTGCACTCAGCTCTCCTATCAGCTTTGCAATCGGCTCTCCAATCGGCTCTAACTCTAACCTCCGGTGAGTGAATTTTAACTGCATCACTCTTGGTGTTTCCCTGAGCCACGCCTCCTCCCAGCTGTCCCTCATTACCTAATGGGCTGTGAGGTAACCTACTGCTTGGGCGTGCTCTCACACCTGGTAATTCAGTTTGTGTCCGTTGCCTATAGCAACTCTGGTCCATGTGCTGCTCTAGCCTGTCATTATTAGAACTGTTCTGCTCAGTTTTTCCTATTTCCATAGGCTCTGGCTGATCCACCTCATGACACTGGATGGTATACATCTAAGGGGGTTTAAAGAACTGAAATATGAGATTGCAGACCTGCTATTAGTAATCTGTGAACTGTCATTAAAATAATTTGTAATACCTGGAGAATGGGCAATGTAATGCCAATCTTTAAAAGGGTTCCAGGGGTGATCCGGGAAACTACAGACTGGTGTGCCTGATGTCAGTACTGGGAAAAATGGTAGAAACCATTATAAAGAACAAAATTATTGAACATGTAAATAGTCATGGCTTAATGGGAGACAGTCACCATGGCTTTAGCCAAGGAAGGTCTTACCTTGCCTAGTGGTTGGGGCAAGGTACTTCAGGCCGGAAGGTCGGTGGTTCAAATCCCACTAGAGGACTGCAACCTTGGGCCGGAAGGACTGGGGTTTCTAGTCCCACAGGTGCTCCTTGTGGTCTTGGGCAAGCCACTTAACCCTCCATAGCCCATGTTCCCTGTAAAATAGTTATCTCCAAGTTATAATGCCCTGTTCAATGTAATTTCAGTTTGTTCAATGTAAACCGCACTGATGCAGAATAGCGCGGTATATAAGAGAATGTAAATAAATAAAAAATAAAAATAAAATGTTTGAAAGTGTGAATAAACAGGTAGAAAAAGGTGAGCTGGTTGATATAATGTATCTGGATTTTCAGAAAGCCCTTGACAAGGTCCCTCATGAGACTCTTGACAAAATTAAAAAGTCATGGGATAGGAGGCAGTGTACTACTGTGGATCTGGAAATGGTTAAAAGATAAAAAGCAGAGGGTAGGGCTAAATGGCCAATTTTCCCAATAGAGAAGGTGAATTGTGGAGTACCCCATGGATCTGTGCTGGATCTGCTGCCTTTTAATATATTCATAAATGACCTGGAAATGGGAATAACGAGAGAGGTAATCAAATTTGCAGATGATACAAAATTCTTCAAAGTTGTTAAAACCCAAGAGGATTGTGAAAAATTGCAAGAAGACTTTGATAAATTGGAAGACTGGACATTCAAATGGCAGATAAAATTTAATGTGAACACGTGCAAAGTTATGCACCTAGGAAAGAACAATCCAAACTATGGTTACACGATGGAAGGTTCCACATTAGGAACCAGCACCCAGGAAAAGGATTTAGGTGTCACCGTGGATAACAAATTGAAACCCTCCGCCCAGTGTGCAGCAGTGGCCAAGAGAGCAAATAGAATGTTAGCAATCATAAAGAAAGGAATGGAGAATAAAACAAAGGATATTATAATGCCTCTGTATTATTCCATAGTGCAACTGCATCTTGAAGATTGTGTGCAATTCTGGTGCCATATCTTAAGAGGGATTTAGCAGTATTAGAAAAGGTACAGAGAAAAGCCACCAAAGTGGTAAAGGGGGTGGAAGGATAACCTTATGAGGAGAGACTAAAAAGGTTAGGGTTCTTCAATCTGGAAAAGAGACAACTGAGGGGAGATATGATAGAGGTCTATAAATTAATGAATGGAGTGGAACGGGTAAACATAGATCGATTGTTTACAACATCAATATACAGAAAGACTAGGGGACATGCAATGAAGCTACAGTGTAACTTGTTTAAGACTTAATTTTTATTTATTTATTTATTTATACCGTGCTATTCAACATCAGTGCGGTTTACATGACAACAAAAACTTATATGGTGCAGGAATCTGCTCCACATTACAAAAAACAGATGCTTAAACTTGGGTAAAACCGGGATAACTATTTACATATAGGCATCACATCAAGTCGAGTCCAGAGTAATCGTAGTGTGATAGTGTGGTGGTACTAGAGGGGGGGAGCGGTTAATGGTGCGCGGTCATCCAGGTAGTGTTTGCGGAAGAAGTGGTGCTTCAGAGCCTTCCGAAATTGTGTTAGGTCAGGGATTGCCCGGATGCTAGGTGGTAGGGCGTTCTAGCACCAGGGCACGCAGAACCTAAATGCCCTGCTTGCTGTTGCCTGGGTGCATTGTGTTACTGCTTTCGGGATTACTATAAGTGAAAATTTCACTCAATGCGTAATCAAACTCTGGAATTTGTTATCAGAGAATGTAGTAAAAGCTGTTCATGTAGCTGGGTTTAAAAAAAAAGTTTGAACAAATTCCTGGAGGAAAGGTTTATAAACCATTATTAAAGGAGTCTCGGGGTATCTACTGCTTGCCCCAATACAAGCATTGTGGAACTTGTGTCTTTTGGGGAAACTGCTAGGTACTTGTGACCTAGATTGGCCATTGTTGGAAACAGGATACTGGGCTTGATGGACCTTGGTCTGACCCAGTATGGCATATCTTATGTTCTTATAAGTTTTTTTTCATGGGAATTTAGAATATTAATATACCTTTATATGATTAAATGGACCTGTGCCAATCTCAGAGCATATCTAATGTGGCCCCTAAGGGCTTGTATGGAATGGGGGGGGGGGCGAAGGACGTCCGTTGGCCAGGCAAATTGCCACCCCTCCTTCTCCGTGCAAGAGGGAAAACAAAAAACCTTACATACACATACAGGGAGGGCTTACCACCCCTCCCAATAAACCACACCTCATGCAGATTATACTCGTACCTGGCACAAAATTCTCACAGATTCTTCTTACAAATAAAATCCTTTATTTCTTTCTTATATCACAGAAACAAACATACAGGAAGCACAACCAAAACTAACGAAATACAAAGTAACTTGGAGAATTCCTTTACCCTCCACTTACAGCTATAAAGTAATTAAGAGATTTCCTGTCCATCGACAGATCCTAGCACAGTGAAAGAGAAGGATATATGACAGTGAGATTCCTAGCTACACTCAAACATAAACTAAGTAGACTTTCACACAAACAACAGACACATACTCACTCTCTCATTAGCAGACATACAGTGGAAATTTACAAACCACCTTCTTCAGAAAATGGGGATGCAAATTCCCAATCTTTTAAGAGTTCTGTCCTGTTATATAGTGTTCTTTCCAAATAGTCCCTTTGTTTTCGATTCCATGCATTTGGATTTTCTCTTTCATTCCTTTCTTTGTGCTGTCATATCTGCACGCCCCATTCCTGCTGACCTGTTGACCCCTATGGCCTTGTGTATAAACATGTGCTCAGGCCTTTGTAAGATTTATTCCTTGTTATCTGACCCTTTTCCCACCTAACTTTCCCCTGGTCTGTTTTTCCATCCCCTATTTTTTAAGAAATATAGAAACTATATCTTATTCGTTTTCTGATATTCTGACAGTTTCCACACTAGGCCTCAGTAGGCCCCATGTCAAACTGGCATAACTATTCTAAATGATGTCTTTCTCTCTCTTGTGCTCTATAGATAAGTGTGTTTTTTCTCACATTTCTTTTCCATCTGATGTCACCTACTACCCATAGCATCACACAACGCACGTACAGTACAATGCCAGCAATTTGGACACATTTTAGATGTGCTTTGTGTTAACTCTTTCCCTTCTGGCTCTCACAGGCTGTAATACTGAGGGTCTGTTTGCCTGTTTAAGCTCTTGCTATTTGAGGTCCCTTTAAGTCTACTCGTATGTAGTTTTGGTCCAGCTATTTTGTTATATTTGGATAAATACAGAGACATCATTAAAAGAATTTACAATATGGCTGAATGATCAGAATCTGCATATGTAATATACAACGACATGTTTGACTTCTCTTTTACCATTCTTGGATGTGGAGGATGCCTGGTTACATCTCAATATCGAAAGGCAGTCAATTGCGATAACTTATTGCATTTTGAGAGTCACTATCCCTTCATATTAAAGGAAGTGCTCCCTATAGGGCAATTTTATGGTTGTGACATTTGTTCAGATGAACAGGACTTCCATCAGCAAGCAAAGAAACTGATGGTGAGATTACTTCAGAGGTGTTTTCCTAATAGTATAATTCAGGCAGTCTTTTTAAGGACTAAATATGCTAATTGCACTCTGCTATTACAGAAACAAGACCCTTCCCCTATGGAAAAGCAGGTTTGTGTATTATGTTTTTCTGATTGGGCTCAGGAGATAGCAGAAAGTATCTATAATCACTGGCATGTGCTGTTTCTGCATCTGATCTTTTAATGAGGCCTGTGATAAGGAAGCTTATCATAGCTCAGGTAGGAGCTATAGAAAAGATGATGTGACTCTGAACAAGCAACCTGTCAGTTCTGGTAGAAGCAAGAAAACAGAGTTTTCACATAAAAGACTACCAGTCCCAGAATGCACCAGGTTTCCAGCAGCCATGAGAGGGGCTGAAGTGAGAAAGTGTGTGTGCAATCAAGAGAGCTATGAGGTAATCCCTAAGCACTCATCTCAAAGGGCAGGGCCTGATTCAACACAGCTGCGCTGGGTTAGGGAGGAGCACACATTAGGAAAGAATAAGAATAGAGCTTATTCTTCAGGAAACAGCTTCAAGAACAGTTTCAAGAACAGCTGCAGAAAGAGCTTCAGGAAGAGATACAGAGACAGAGACAGCAACGGCTACAAGCTCAAGCACCAGTATCACCTGGAGGAAGAGAAGCCAAGCCAAGCGGATAGAGAAAGAAGGAAACTCTCTGGAAGGAAGAGAAGAAAGCCCATTGGATGGTCTGGGAGAGTCCAAGGCAGTACCCATACTGGGAGGTATTCCAAGTGCCAGCAGAGTCCATTGGACTGGATTCAGCCAGAGGAATGGAATGGCAGAGATAGGAATCACCAGTGGCTACCTGGAAGAGAGAAGACTGCACGTGGAAGGGACTTTCAGACCAAGGCCAGAAGGTATGTGAGAGGAGATCCAGTGTCCAGGGATCAAGATTGGAAGGCTGGACATCAGAATTGGATTACATACTGGCCAGGCTTTACAGAGAGGAATTATGATGGCAGGAGAGGCTCAGGTATGAACACTGATCCAGACCCTATCTATAATAGAGAATGGCAGCAAGGGAATAAGCATTCTCATGATAGTGCCTTAATGAAAGACTCGTCTGTGCCAATGTATGATAGTGACCCTATGCTGATTGATGAAGGGGGAGATACAGCAGATGAAAGTACAGTTTACATGGACTGTTCTCTATCTAAATGCTATTGCTAGCTTTCTGTGAGCAAACACATCAGCCATCACAAAGAAACCTAACTTTGTTCTTTATTTCCACTGCAAACAGCTCTTAAAGCAGGATTTGGGTTCACACAGTAGCAGCCAGCCAGCTAAAGGCTTCCAGCTGGTCAATTGATAGTAATTAAAGCTGCACCTGATTGTGTGTGTGAGCAAGGGAAAATCACTGCTGGATCTGAGTGAAAAATAAGCAGAAGTTAACCTAACCAGCAAAGTTTATTCTTTTCTTTGTGCCTTTGTATTTGGTAATTATTTGCTAAGAAAACATTAGCTAATTGCCTGACAAGCTGAAGGTTGTTTTCTGATTTTGCTTTGTGACTTTTTGTTATCCATTTAAACACTGCAAGCAAGTAACCTCATTTATATTGCTAACAAGCATACTTGTGCTGGGTGAATTAAACCCCATCAATAAAAGAAGTATTTTATTGGCCTTACCACTTGGTTTCACAACTTAATTATTGTCATCAGCTGTGTTTGGGAGTGAATGAACTACAATACCCACAATACCTTGCAAGAATCATATGAATATATGCATCGTCAAGATTGTGTAAGTTCTCACCCTAGGCAGCCGTCTGACAAATGGCGTAGTTTTTCGGATTGCTCTTGCACCAAGAGGATTTACTTGTTGTGGATTACAAATAAAAGTCAAGTTTAAAGCTGTAAGAAGATTTCTTTCCCTCATCTGCACTTTGGAAGAAAAGTGGTTGTTCCAGGAAGCTGTCCCAGATGAAAAGACCCTGTGCAAAGCTGGATTCATCACTGAGACAAGGTAATATGTACCTGGGCATGTCTAGTGGTGGATGTGTGTAAGCACAAGGGGTAATTGAAAAAAAAGTTGAAAAAAAAAAAAAAACACACCTGGTTGGAAGGTGCTGCTCTTGGGTTTTTCTTTTTTCTTTTCTTGCAGGGGTCAAGATGGATCCGAGGGAGATGGCTCAGTGGATGGCAGCCCAATTTAGCAAGCAGCAGGAGCTATCACAGCAGGCCCAGGACACTGCTATGAAGGCCTTAATGGAACAGCAGAAACCAGTGCTTGATCTGGTGCAAGCTCTAGTGCAGCTGCAGAGCCAAAGTGGAACAGATGCAAGACCAGCAGTTATTACTGGTACACCACATGTGGACAGTGTGGGACTCAATCAAGGGATTGGGGCATTTAATTTTGGGAAATTAACTCCAGATGATAATGTTGATGATTTTCTAGAGTCTTTTGAAAGAGTGGCACAGGCTTTAGCATGGCCAGAGACCCAGTGGGCAGTAAGGCTGGCAGCCTCATTAACTGGTGAGGCACTTGCAGCTTACAGAGCAATGCCAGCAGCCCAGGCTTTGATTTATAAGGATGTAAAGGCAGCTATTAGAGATCGCCTAGGGTTGTCTATTTCAGAGTATAGGCGAATGTTTAGAGCTGTTACATTGAAAGTGGGTGAGACACCCAGGGCTCTGAGTCAGAGAATCAGAAGTTTAGCTGTAAAATGGTTGGAGCCTGAGCAAAAGACAGTAGAAATGTTATTAGATATTATAATGCTGGAACAATTTATGCTTGGGGTACCTAAAGATTTGAATGTTTTTCTTATACAGCAAAATTGCCAAAATCTTGGAGAGGCAACCATGCTAGCAGAGAGATTCTTGGAAGCCACACAGGCTTGCCATAGAATGGGGGGCCCTCTAAAGATGGATGCTGAGGCTAGATGTGCTGTATCAGAAAAAGGAATAATTAAGAATGTTTCTGAAAATGCATGTACTGTATCAAACCAGATGACACAGTGGAATAGAAAGAAATGTTTCAAGTGTGGGAAATTGGGACATTTAAAGAAGAGATGCCAGACACACACTAGTTTAATGGGTCTGGATTTAAAACAGCCCAAGGAAGGATTTCTTTTGATGGTGGATGTGCAGGGAATTACCACAAATGCATTATTAGACTCTGGGGCAGACCAGAGTATGATGTCAAAAAGGCTTTGGAAGAGGATAGAGGCCCAAGAAAGATTTGTGCCTAGAACCCCTGAAAGCCAAGTTCACATCAGATGCATTCATGGTGCTGCAACATCATATCCTACCTATAGGCTAAAGGTTAAGTGCCTAGGGAAACAAGAGGAAGTCCTATTAGCAGTAGTGCCTAGGCTACCCTTTGATTTGGTTCTAGGAAAGGACTGGCCAAGATTTAAGCAGGAATTAGTGAAAGGGCTAGGAAAGAAGGAGGGAGAAGGTTTAATAATGGAAATAGCTCCTGGGCCTTTCTTTGGAAGTCCTCAGTCCCTAGCTAAAAAGATGGTTAAGCTTCCAGTAGGCCAAACTATGGGTAATAAGAGGGGCCTTGTATCCACCCGCTCGCAGGCTAAATTAGAGAGCCAGCAGAAGGAGGAGGGGGAGCAGGCAGAGTTATTAGGAGACTTACCCTCTCATGATGATTTAATAACCCCATCATCTGGTAAAGTAAGAAAGTTGAAAGCACAAAAGAGGCGTGAGAGACTTTGCAGAGCACAGGGTAGGGCTGAGATGTTAGCTGGTCAAAGTTTACCATGGGTGCCAGCTGAGTTGGTGGCAAAGTTTCCAAACTTTCCACAAGAGCAGCGAGCTGATCAAGCTCTCACCCGAGCTTTTAAGTATGCTCAGGAGGTCAGGGAGGAATTGCCCAGATTCAGACTAGATAATGACATATTATATAGAGAGAGTCAGGACCCCAGAAATGGTGCCATACGTAAACAATTGGTGGTACCCACAACTTTCAAAAGGCTAGTACTTAGACTAGCACATGATCATCCAGTGGGAGGTCATAAAGGTATGCAAGGAACACTGGATCAAATTCTTGTGCGTTTTTACTGGCCAGGGATATTCAAAGAAACTGCCCAGTTTTGTGCTGCATGTCCAGCATGTCAGCGAGTTACAGCGGCACACCCACCGGTGGTGCCATTGATCCCCATGCCAATCATCACAGACCCAATTGGTCGCACTGCCATGGATATTGTAGGCCCATTAGTCAAAACGCCCCGAGGTTTCCAATACATCCTAGTTATGGTAGATCAGGCAACAAGGTTTCCCTGGGCCATACCATTGAGGAATGTTTCTGCAAAAACAATAGCTTTAGAGCTAGTAAAATTGTTTTGTGAAGTGGGATTCCCAAGAGAGGTGTTGACTGACCGAGGGTCCAATTTTGTATCCAAATATTTGGCCCAGGTCTGGGATGCCTTTGGCATTCGTCACGTGAAAACCTCAGCCTACCATCCACAATCAAATGGTTTGGTGGAGAGATTCAACCAAACTCTCAAACAAATATTGAGAAGGGGGTTAGCAGGAGAGGTAAAAGAATGGGATATGTTATTACCCTTTGCCTTATATGCCTGCAGGGAAAGAATTCAAGTGTCCCTAGGTGTAACTCCGTATGAGTTGATGTATGGTAGGGCTCCCCGGGGTTTGTTGGATATTTTGAGGGAACAATGGATTGATCCTGAACCAGGAAGTCAGGAGGTGCCACTGTTTCTACGTGACTTGAGAGCACGTTTGAAAAGGACGTCGCAGGTTGCTGAAAGAAACCTGCAGGACAGTCAAGTTCGCCAGAAAGGGTGGTATGATAGAAAGGCCAAAAGCCGCCAATTAAGCATTGGTGAAAAGGTTTTGGTTCAAGTAGCAGGAACTGCTCCAAAATTTGAGGTACAGTGGAAAGGGCCATGGGAGGTTGTTAAACAAGTAAGCCCAGTGTCTTATATGGTAGAAAATGCCAGAGGGCGTAGGCAGACCTACCATATTAATGTACTTAAGTCTTGGAGGGAGAGGCCTGTAGATAATGACCTTGAACCCAGTCAGGAAGTAAGTGAGCTTCAAGAAGATAACACTCTCGTAGGTATTACGGACTGTAGAGAAGAAGTTTCACCAGTAAAACCAGTCCGTAATAACTTAAGCAGGGGGTATGTGATAAGGAAGCTTATCATAGCTCAGGTAGGAGCTATAGAAAAGATGATGTGACTCTGAACAAGCAACCTGTCAGTTCTGGTAGAAGCAAGAAAACAGAGTTTTCACATAAAAGACTACCAGTCCCAGAATGCACCAGGTTTCCAGCAGCCATGAGAGGGGCTGAAGTGAGAAAGTGTGTGTGCAATCAAGAGAGCTATGAGGTAATCCCTAAGCACTCATCTCAAAGGGCAGGGCCTGATTCAACACAGCTGCGCTGGGTTAGGGAGGAGCACACATTAGGAAAGAATAAGAATAGAGCTTATTCTTCAGGAAACAGCTTCAAGAACAGTTTCAAGAACAGCTACAGAAAGAGCTTCAGGAAGAGATACAGAGACAGAGACAGCAACGGCTACAAGCTCAAGCACCAGTATCACCTGGAGGAAGAGAAGCCAAGCCAAGCGGATAGAGAAAGAAGGAAACTCTCTGGAAGGAAGAGAAGAAAGCCCATTGGATGGTCTGGGAGAGTCCAAGGCAGTACCCATACTGGGAGGTATTCCAAGTGCCAGCAGAGTCCATTGGACTGGATTCAGCCAGAGGAATGGAATGGCAGAGATAGGAATCACCAGTGGCTACCTGGAAGAGAGAAGACTGCACGTGGAAGGGACTTTCAGACCAAGGCCAGAAGGTATGTGAGAGGAGATCCAGTGTCCAGGGATCAAGATTGGAAGGCTGGACATCAGAATTGGATTACATACTGGCCAGGCTTTACAGAGAGGAATTATGATGGCAGGAGAGGCTCAGGTATGAACACTGATCCAGACCCTATCTATAATAGAGAATGGCAGCAAGGGAATAAGCATTCTCATGATAGTGCCTTAATGAAAGACTCGTCTGTGCCAATGTATGATAGTGACCCTATGCTGATTGATGAAGGGGGAGATACAGCAGATGAAAGTACAGTTTACATGGACTGTTCTCTATCTAAATGCTATTGCTAGCTTTCTGTGAGCAAACACATCAGCCATCACAAAGAAACCTAACTTTGTTCTTTATTTCCACTGCAAACAGCTCTTAAAGCAGGATTTGGGTTCACACAGTAGCAGCCAGCCAGCTAAAGGCTTCCAGCTGGTCAATTGATAGTAATTAAAGCTGCACCTGATTGTGTGTGTGAGCAAGGGAAAATCACTGCTGGATCTGAGTGAAAAATAAGCAGAAGTTAACCTAACCAGCAAAGTTTATTCTTTTCTTTGTGCCTTTGTATTTGGTAATTATTTGCTAAGAAAACATTAGCTAATTGCCTGACAAGCTGAAGGTTGTTTTCTGATTTTGCTTTGTGACTTTTTGTTATCCATTTAAACACTGCAAGCAAGTAACCTCATTTATATTGCTAACAAGCATACTTGTGCTGGGTGAATTAAACCCCATCAATAAAAGAAGTATTTTATTGGCCTTACCACTTGGTTTCACAACTTAATTATTGTCATCAGCTGTGTTTGGGAGTGAATGAACTACAATACCCACAATACCTTGCAAGAATCATATGAATATATGCATCGTCAAGATTGTGTAAGTTCTCACCCTAGGCAGCCGTCTGACAGGCCCTTGCGTTGCCTTCACTAGGGCATTTAGTCTGAGGGGACACCCTGGTACATTCAGATTTTGTTGATTCTAGGTCTGATGAGTTATGCAGAGGACATCATAGTCCAGGTGGGCATTGTAGTATGTACAGTAATTCTTCAGATGTGAATGAATGGGTTGATCCCAGTACATTCCATCAATATATTTTGAAACAAACCACAAACTGTGATTCCACCTGCATGATCTACATGATCATTTGCCCATGTACCAAACTATATATTAGAAAAACATGCCACAAAGGTAAAGTTCATCTGAGTGAGCACAAGTCCTGTCTTTCTAATGACATGATTACAGTACCTTTTATAGAACACTGCCTCCAATTTCAACATCAATGGCAAGAATTGCAGTGGTTAGTGATTGATGGTATCAGTGACATTCGTAGAGGCAACACCGAGAATTGTTTGGCTCGATTAGAACAGCGATGGATTTTTACTTTAAATTCTTTACAACCAGTGGGACTGAATAAGACCCTGGATTGGATGACTGCATTGTAATCTGATTTTTTTGGTCTGCTTGTTTTTCCCACCTCTTTGAGTTTCTAAACTACCACTAAATGTGGGTTTTATTCTTGAACAGGGTTGGCCATTTTTGCTGTTAGACCTGTCCTGAAGGAGCCTTTTGAGAGTATTTAACAAGTATTATATACCGCCTTTCTTACATTCAAAGCGGTTTACATAGAACATTGTAACTTTTAGAAATTACATTAAACAGGTAATCGAACTTGGAATTAAGGGGAAAGATGCTGTACAAGATTTACAACAGGGAGTAACAATTAATGCTGTTTCTCTGTTTACAATAGGGAGAAACAATTAACGCAGAGGGGTAGGGTACACATGGAAATGGTGGAAAATATGTCTTTGTTTGTTAAGTGTAAGGTGCTGTAGAAGGGAATTCTCAGGAGGTAGTAAGTGAATTGGTTAGCCAGGTGATTGTACAACAGAGGAAGAATGAGGCACTACAATCTGGGGAAATCAGTTACTAATGTAAGGATTATTCATTGGTTGTTCATAATACTCCTGGAAAAGAAAGGTTTTCAGGGCCTTTCTGAAGTCCATTAGGTCTCTGATGTCTCTTATGTTCACAGGGAGTATGGTCCAGATCACTGGAGCTTAAATTGAGAATGCCTGCTTACATGTTGCTTGCCTTGCTCTGTTTTTTATAGAGGGGGTGAGTTGTTGATTCTGTTGCGTTGATATTTTTGCTCTCAGAGCTGGATCCTTGGTGACTAGTGACTGAAGTGATTCTGGGTATAACTGTTGGATGATCTTGAAGATTATGAGTCATGATTTGTATTTGGTGTGAGAGCTGTTTCAGAGTTGGAATAATGTGAACATTTCTAACAGTTCCTGCAATTATTTGAGCAGTTGTGTTCTGTACTAGTTGTAACGGGAATGTGGATTGTTTCAGGAGTCCTTGACATATCATGTTACAATAGTCTGGTATTGGCATCATCATGGCCTAACACACTGTGCGAAAATGTGTCTGGTCGAGTAGTGGCTTGAGCCGTCACACTATGTTGGTGATGTTAAGTGCCATCGAGTTGCTGTTGACTCATGGCGACCCTCTGGATAGTTGTCCTAAATTGTGTTTGGTCTTCAGTCAGGTGGCTCATTGTTGACAGCCTGGCACCCATAGCTGCTGTTATTGTATCGATCCATCTCATTGCTGGCATTCCTTTTTTGTGTTGACCTTTTACCTTGTCAAGCATGATAGCTTTCTGTAATGATCTCTCTCTTTGCATGATGTGTCCAAAGTATGAAAGTCAAAGTCTTATCATCTGAGCTTCTAAAGAAAGCTTAGGTTTGATCTTCTCTAGTACTGACTGGTTTGTTCTTCGGGCAGTCCATGGTATATTCATCGCAGGCACCATAATTCAAAGGCATCAATTTTCTTCCTGTCTATCTTTTTCACTGTCCAACTTTCACATCCATATAACATTATTGAAAATGCCATGGCTTGAACAATTCAAATCTTTATATGGAAAGAGACATCTCTGCTCTTGAGAATCTTGTCTATGTCCTTCATAGCCATTCTGCCAAGAGCACTATATTCAGTTTGAAGTACACCACTTTTGTGGATCTGGTAATATGTGTTTGAAATGATAGGTTCTGATCCTTGTTCATGCCAAGGAAGTTTACATGTTCTTTAACTCTTATATCATTATGCAGGAATTTCAGGGAGTCTGGTAGGATAAAGGAAGTGTTCCTGATCACAAAGAGTGCTTCAGTTTTCTTGTAACATAGTATATGTCGGCAGATAAAGACCAGTAAGGTCCATCTAGTCTGCCAAGGCAGCAAGAGTAGGTGCACTTGCCACTCCGTGCAGGTCACCTCTCCCCAAGCCTTTGCTTAGGGGTTACCCACCGCTCCATGTAGGCCACCCCTATTTGTTCAGATATAGGAGATAGTTATGCTTATTTTGATTTTATCCTGTTGCTATAAAAGGATCCACTGTGTCTGTCTCATGCCATTTTGAATTCTGTCACTGTGTTTGCCTCCACCATTTCCATCTGGAGGGCATTCCAAGCATCCACTACTCTTTCAGTGAAAAAGTATTTCCTTACATTGCCTTTCAGTTTACCCCCTTGCAGCTTCATGTTACGCCCTTTAGTTTTACAGCTTCCCCATCTTTAGAAGAGGTTTGTCCATTAATACTCTTAAGTATTTAAAGGTCTGAATCATACCTCCCCTGTCCCTCCTCTCCTCCAGAGTGTACATATTTAGGTCTTCAAGTCTGTTCTCATAAGTCTTCTGACGCAGGCTCCAAATCATTTTGGTCACCTTCCTTTGAACTGCTTCCAGCCTTTTATATCCTTTGCAAGATACGGTCTCCAAAACTGAACACAGTATTCCAAGTGAGGCCTCACTAGCGACTTGTGCAGTGGCATTAGTACCTCTTCCATTCTGCTGGAAATTCCTCTCTGTATGCAACACAGCATCTTTCTGGCTCTTGCCACCACCTTATCACACTGTTTCGCCACCTTGAAATCATCAGAAATGATCACACCGAGGTCTTTCTCCTGGTCCGTGGACATCAATCTCTTGCCCCCTATCGCATACAATTCCCTTGGATTTCTGCTTCCCAAGTGCATTACACTGCACTTCTTCACATTAAATCTTAACTGCCAAACATTAGACCATTCTTCCAGCTTTTGTAGATCTTTCCTCATGTTATCTACTCCATCAGGGGAGTCCACTCTGTTGCAAATTTTGATGTCATCTGCAAAAAGACAGACTTTTCCATTCAGCCCTTCGGCAATATCACTCACAAATCTATTGAACAGTACCAGTACCAGTCCCAAGACCGAACCATGGGGCACACTGCTAATCACCTTCCTTTCATCCAAGTGAGTTCCGTTTACCATCACCCTCTGTTGTCTGTCAGTCAACCAATTTCTGATCCAGTTCACCATCTTGGGACCCATCCCCAAGCTGTTGAGTTTATTGATAAACCTCCTATGAGAAACAGTATCAAAGGCTTTGCTGAAATCTAGGTAGATCACATCCATTGCATGCCCTTGATCTAGTTCTTTGGTCACCCAGTCAAAGAACTCAATCAGATTTGTTTGGCAAGATCATCCTTTGGTAAAACCATGTTGCCTCAGATCAGGCAATCTGTTGGTTTCGAGGAAGTCCACTATTCACTCTTTCAGGAGCACCTCCATTACTTTTCCCACCACTGAAGTAAGGCTTACTGGCCTGTAATTTGTCACTTCTTCCCTATTACCACTTTTGTGGAGAGGTACCACACCAGCCCTTCTCCAGTCCTTTGGAACGTCTGTCTCCAAATATCTATTAAAAACATCCTTTAAAGGCTCTGCAGGAACTTATGAGCTCTTTCAGTATCCTGGGGTGTATACCATCTGGCCCCATAGACTTGTCCACTTTCAGTTTTGTAAGCTGTCCTAACACATCTTTTGTGAATGGTGTGGTATCTACTCCATTCCCATTTGTATATTTGTCAATCACAGGTGGTCCTTCTCCAGGATTTTCTCTAGTGAAAACAGAGCAGAAGTATTTGTTTAGCATTGTTGCTTTTTCAATGTCACTTTCCACGAATCCGTTCCCATTACTTTTGAGTCCTGCAATTCCACCTCTGATTTTCCTCCTCTCCCAAATATACCTGAAATAAGTCTTGTCATCACACTTCACATCTTTAGCCATCTTTTCTTCTGCTTTCGATTTTGCTATCCTTATTTCTCTTTTTGTCTCTTTCAGTTTGATGTATTCTTTTCTGTGTTCCTCCATTTGCACACAGAAGTGGTGGCTTTTTGCACTTTCTCTGCAGCCTTGGCTTGCCACCACCCATACACGACCCATTCATGACTGGTATGAGGTCGCCCTAAATCCTCAAAGGCCATCTCATACTGTAACCACCTCAATTTGTCCTCCTGGAACGTTCCACCAAGTGGGAACTGCAAATTAGGGTTACTGGCAGTCATGGAATGCCATCGGGCCACATAATCTAAGGCACTATCACCAAACCTGAGCCTCATTTCATAATTAGGGCTTTCTTTTTTCAGCTCTATCTCACGAGCTTTATCGCCCCACTCATCTAACTGAGTTTTCTGTTTAATTTTACTGGCCTTATTGCCCATTGTAATTACACACACAACAGACACCTGCCAATCAATACTCACTGCCTGTGTCCTTTCTGCTTTTCGTTCCTGTTTGAAGGACAGATAATCTGGGTCACGGCACAAACTGTTGAACCCTCTTATCTCAGGGCCTGCCCTCCTTCAATGAATCTGGATTCTTTAGTTAATTATCTGAAACCTTCTAACAGGAAGAAAAAGAACAAGAGACACAATTATTTAATTAATTAACCAGAGCTCTGTTGGAGGGAGCCAGCGAGCCAAAGCAGGCCTTCTGTCCTGAACTCCATCAAAGATTTCTCAGCCAGCGTTCCAGTTTTTATTGAGGATTATCAGCTGACACAGTTAATTTTTAATTAACATCTGGTGATATTCATGTTACAAAAGTACAAATCTAAAATAGAATCTGCTGATATCTTTGCCAAGCAACATCAAAAAGCAGAAGTTACAAGGTTATAACTATATTCACTAGACACAGCAGGTGTCGCTATATTTCTTCCATGAAGAACAAGCTGATTAGTTACACTTATAATATTTGCTGAATTTCTATTATTTATTCAAGCTTTGTTTAATTTCCAGTTATATGTTGACCTAAGGTCTGATTCTCTAAAGTTCATGCAGCCCTAGTTACTAACTGTCAACCAATCATCTTGCAAAGATAAAGGGGAAGCAAGGTGTGTAACCATTGATTTTTTAGAGAAGCTGGCCTGTGACCCAATAACTATGTACAAAGGTCTGTTAGCTAATTCTCTGTTGCAATTATAACAGTGCAGAACAATCTAGCAGAGAAAAACTCTAATAGTGCAGTTTAGCTTGTGAATTCCAATAAGCATATGTTTCACCTATAGCTAGCTAACTTTACAGTCCTGTTTCGTGATTTTCTGTAGATTCACTGCTAGTTCCTATGTCCAGTATTCCATAGGTAGACTCACTGTCACTACTGTCACTGGTCACTTCTAGGTCCAAATTGCCATAAACAGGATGGTCCATAGTTGAATAAGTTACTTTATTACATGATAATTCATCAATTTCCCTTAGAGTCTCCAATTTAGTTTTGAGGCCTGGGTTAAGTTGCCCTTTTCCACACTTCTGAATTTTCTGAAAGCTGTGTTTTTTGCCTATACTTGTGCAGAAACTTCTTTGGAGAACCAAATAGATTTTCCCTTTCGTCTTGTTCTTATGTACTTTCCTTACATATGTATCTGTTGCACTTTATTTCTTTCTTTAGTTTAGCCCATTGCAATTCCACTTCCCTTAACCCCTCCCACCCTACCAACTCCTCCTTCAGGTACTTGGCCATTTTACAGAAGTCAACAATTTTGAAATCTAAGACTTTGAGTTTACTGTGATTGGATTCCACCTTGGCTTTTACCTCAAACCACACCGTGTGATGATCACTGCTGCTCACATGGGCACCTACCTGGATATTCAACACACTATCTCCGTTGGTGAGCACTAAATCCAGCACAGAGCTCTCCCTGGTCGGTTTCATCACCATTTGTTTAAGTAACACATCTTGGAAGGCATCCACAATTTTTTTTTTACTTCTTTCTAGATTTGTAGAAGGAACACTCCCATCCACATTGAGTAGATTAAAATCACCAATATGATCACATTCCCCTTCATGACTTTCTTTGCAATATCAACAATCAACTCGCTATCCATTTCTTCGGTTTGAGATGGAGGCGTGTAGACCACACCAGTATGGATGACAGTGCCATCTCCTCTTTCCAATACAATCCAGAGTGCTTCTTCCTTTCCCCACATCTCCTGCATTTCAGCAGCATTAATATTGCTTTTGACATACAGGGCTACTCCTCCTCCTTTTCTACCCTATCTATCTCTATATCCCTTTTATATGACTTGTTAAACCATGTTTCTGTAATGGCCACAATGTCCGTCCATTTCTACCATTAGGGCTTCCAAATCGGGAACTTGTTGGCTAGGTTTTGTGCATTTGCACTCATTGGTTTCCAGCATTTGTTGAATGGCTTGCCTGCCTTTTGCATGGGTTTTGTTCTACACACCCCTTCCCGCTTGCCATTGATGTGTTGTTCAAGTGTATGGCTGTTTCCAATGTTGTTTTTCTTTTGCTGGGAGTGATGTGCTGAACTTGTCCTTCTCCTTCCATCACCCCCTTTCCTTAGTTTAAATGTCTGCCACATAATGCCTGAATTTTTCACTTAGGATCCTTTTCCCTGCGAAGGAGAGATGCAATCCATCAGTATAGTATAGTTTCTTGTTGATCCATATGTTTCCCCAGTCGCCTATATATCTAAATCCTTCTTGTTTGCACCAGGTTTGGAGCCATGTATTAAAGTTGTTTATGTGATGCAGCCTATCCGCCCATTTACCATGAACAGGTAGAACTTCTGAGAATGCTATAGTGTTAGCAAGGGGCTTGGGTTTCTCTCCTAGAGTCTGGAAGTCCCTTTGAACTGCAGAGGAACTGTTCCTAGCCAGGTTATTTGTACCCGAGTGGATGGCAAATATCAGTTTTGGAGTGCTCACTTTCTGCACTAACTATACCAACAATTTGGTTCACATTCCTGCTGGCTGAAGAGTCGGGAGGCATTTGACCATTCTCTCTCCTTTGAGCTGTGTTCCCAAATTGCTGCCTCTGATGATGGAATCTCCAGTGAGTTGTAGTTTTCCGTTTTGTGATTTTTTTTCTTCCTATTTGGTACATTATCAGTAGATATGGCATTAAGTCTATCATTTAAGGGGATTCCGTTTCCATCGATTGGGCATCCTCATTATCCAGGGCAGAGATGATATTATGCAGGGATATCACTTGATGTGTAGGGTGTCTCTGCGTTACAGGTAGCAACCTACCAGAGCCCACTGTGATCCATTTGTTCCTGGGCTGTTTGATTCTTTGTGGAAGCGGTGGTGGATTTTGTTCAGTTTGCAACCTACAGGAAGTGTGTTTAATTGCACCTAGTTCTTCCCTTAGTAAATAAAACAATCCTAAGTAGGTCTCTTCTTAGAGTGGAAAAATTATGTCAAAAAAATAGTAAACACTCCAATTTTATCACAAAATTATTATGTACACATTCTTCTTTGTTCTATATGCATTCATAACAAAGTGCATGAAGGAGGTCTCAGACTTATTCGGCATTTAACTTCAGACAAACTTATGTCTATTGTGACAGAGACGCCTGTCCTGAACCCATGAGAATAGAAAAGGACATGGAATTGGACTTAGGGGGGAGCCCAGTTGTGTATTTCAAGGATAACCTGAATCCTGCGTACACCGATACACACGAAATCCCTGCCTGGCCTGGATCTCAGGCCCCACGAAGGGGGAGAAAGAAGAGAAAGAGAAAGCCCAGGGTGTCACACCCAGACTCCGATGAGGTCCCTGCAGGCATGAGAAGAGATTATTATCACCTGGGAAGGGCTGGAAGGGAGGAGGGGCTGGAACCCTGGAGGTGGAAATATAAACCCCTGCTAAGGCAAAGAGAAGGGGAGCTGGAGAAACAAGTAGAGCTGGAGAAACAAGGGGAGCTGGAGAAACAAGAGGCTCAGGAGAGTCAAGAGAAGCTGGAGATGCAGCAGAGTCATAGAGGAGAGCCCTGGTTGGAGCTGAACCACAGGGAACACAGCCAAGGAGACGGGCCGAAGGCTGAAGGTACTGATCGGCTGTCTCAGGTAGAGCTGGGAACAGGAGTGACTCTAGGACCCAAGGGGGGAGCTGTTTACTGAGCACTGCTTTGAGAACTCAGAACGGGACACTGCTCCAACAATTGAAGATAGGCAAGTCGATACTGCTGAGGATGACTTGAGGGCTATGGATATTCCTATGGATTGTACTTTATGCTAAGCCAAGTGCGTTAAACCATTATGCTGAGGGCTAACACTTTCTGAGAAGGTCTCCTAAAGCTGGAAATAACAAGACCCAGAGAACCGACAGGAGGCCGGGGATACTTTTGCTAGTACCCAGAGGTTTGTGACGCAGCCAGGAGTCCTTGCAGGGAAGCTAAAAAAGCTTGGTGAATGTTTGCTGCCCGTGTCTCCCATATTTTGGTTTAAACTTAATCTGGGAAGGGAGTTAAGAAGAAGCTTTTGTTCCAGTGGGACTAAGTTTTATTGTTGCTATTAATTGTTTTACAAGGCGAGGCTAAAAAGAGGCATTTTTACCCTTGCTAAAGAAGGGCTGTTTTTCAGGGCTGAGAAACGTTTGAAGCAGCTGTGTGTGTTTGAAGCTTGTGAAGCAGTTATGCTGTTCTAGTGCTGTATTACCAATAATCCTGCATAAGAAGGAGTCCTGTGTACAGGGTACTTGAACTTTTGCGTAAGAAATAAAATTCTGTCACTTTGCCTTACCTTCGGACCATGACTACAACTTCTTCTTGAAGCCATTTTTGAAGGCAAACTACATATCCCATGATACACCTGGGGAAAGTTAGTTTGCCCAAGCCAATCAAGAGAGGTTCCTCCGATACCACGCCCCTCTAGGCTAGAGGTGGGTGGTGAGGGCATGACACTATATGTTGGTGCCTTTTTGCATCAATGACCTTCCTTTATGTCAAAAACAGCTTATTAAATACAACAAATTCAGACAGAAAGTACTCAACTTCTCCATCTTATCTTTTCCCCAACGCCTCTTCATGGCGCACTTTCTGCGTTTCGCTTAATAAGCTTCTTCAGGGGTATAGAAAAAACTGTCAAATGAAAACGCATACAAAACTATTTAAAAAAATACATTCCTTCCATAACAATCTACAACTAATTTCTATTTTCCTTAAAACTATACTACCAAATTTTCCTTCCCTTAATACCCTATATCCTTCCCTATTTCCTGTAGCCATTTCAGCATGCTATTATGATTAATTGAGTCGAAGGCTGCAGTGATATCAATAAATATGAGAAGGAAGCCGCTTTTAATGTTATCTAGTCCTAATAGAAGGTTGTCCAAGAGTGAAATGAAAAATGCTTCCAACCTGTGTTGGGGGTTTGAAGCCATGTTGGTTTTGGTCAAGTGGAGAATGGTTATCAGTGTGATCCTGTAATTGATGTTGCATCATAGAAACATGATGACAGAAAAAGACCACATGGCCTATCTAGTCTGTCCTTCCATAACAACAACTACAACAGTCCGCTTTTTACCTTTAAAGATCCTCTGTGTTGGTCCCATGCTTTTTTGAATTCAGTTAATGTCCTCATCTCTACCACCTCCACTGGGAGACTATTCCATGGATCCACTACTCTTTCTGTAAAGAAATATTTCCGCATATACTCCTGAATCTATCTCCCTTCACCCTCATTCCATGTCCCCTCGTAGCAGAACTTGCTTTCAATTGAAAGAGGCTCTCTCCCTGAACACTTATGCCACGGACGTATTCAAACATCTCAATCATATCACCTCTATCCCGCCTTTCCTCTAAGGTGTACATACATATTAAGATCCTTAAGTCTGTCCTCATATGCTTTATAATGAAGCCCATTAATTATTTTAGTAGCAACCCTCTGCACCGACTCCATCCTGTTCACATCCTTTTGAAGGTGCGGTCTCCAGAATTGCACGCCATACTCCAAATGAGGTCGCACCAAAGACTTATACAGAGGCATTATCACCTCCTTTTTTCTGCTAGCCATTCCTCTCCGTATGCACCCAAGCATCCTTCTAGCTTTTGCCGTCGCCTTTTCTACCTGTTTAGCTACTTTAAGATCATCAGACACAACCACGCCTAGGTCCCGCTCTTCTTTAGTGGACAAAAGTACTTCACCTCCTATACTCTGTATTGCTCCCTTGGATTGCTGCAGCCTTACATTTTTTAACATTAAATCCCAGCTGCCAAATTCTAGACCATTCTTCAAGCTTAGCTAGATCCCTCCTCATGTTATCTACACTTTCCTGGGTGTCTACTCTATTGCAGATTTTGGTATCATCTGCAAAGAGGCAAACCTTACCCGACAGCCCTTCCGCTATATCACTAACAAAGATGTTAAAAAGAATCGGACCAAGGACAGATCCCTGTGGCACACCACTGGTAACATCAAGTGAAAAACCCCATCTTGGATCAATTGATCGATTGATCCAAGATGGGGTTTTTCACTTGACACAGGACCTCCATAGGTCCGAAACATGCATGTCGTGTAAGCAGCTTTCCCCTCACGGAGAATCATGTCTCGCCATCATTGAGATAAGTGATTTTTCACTACCTAATATTTTGGTTTTTGTGATCTTTTTAATACAAAAAAAAGGGACTTCCCGGAGCGGAGAGAAAAGGCGTCCCCCCTTCTCTCTCTTGCCGGGGATGCCCGACAAAAAAATACAAACAATATATATAAGATATTTAAGGTTTTGTATTTCACTTATAATATGGATTAAGTAGACGCTGTGATTATATGCATAGAACTCAACGTTCTATAATCAATGACTTTTTGCATTCAAAGTACCTGGTATGGTCATTGATTTTTTTGAGGTTTCCATTTGGGACTTTAACTATTTACATAGCAATGTATACATTTAACAGTGAACTCATACAAACTTTAACTATATACCATTTCTGCGCTGTTCCAGAGTTAGGGGTATTTCTATCCGTTCATCGCTAATGTAATCTGATTATGTGTTTGGGTCACCATTTGTACTGTTATGTGCGTGTTCTGCATTGAGGGTGTTTGTATATCATAGAGTGGTTGAGTGCCATAGTGCAAAGTGAATAGGAATGTTTTAAGGTTTTTTTCGAACTGATTTGATTTGATGTTATGTTATGTTTGATGGTTTCACTATTAAATTTCTTGAATCTTCTGTGTTTCTTAGGTTGACACTCTCTAGTGAGCGGGGTGGTGGGTAGTATCAAATTAAAATTTATTAAGAAGTGGTCTGACCAAGGGACTGCGAGACAGTTGGTTGGCAGTTGCCCTTTTACTCAAGAAAGTTGTTTGATATAAAGATAAGATCAAGAGTGGCTCCCTTTTTATGTGTTAGTGTGGATATGATTTGTATCACAGGTTTTCCATTGCTGTAGAGAATGCATTGGCTTCCATTTGTGGTAGTGACAGCATATTAAAGTCTCCCGGGGTTTTTTGTGATGAGGATGATGCATACCTCTTCAATAATTGGGAGTTCTTCATTACTGGAGCAGGGAGCATGATATATCAGGCAAATTGACATGTGCCTGTTGGATATTGTTACTGTATTAAGACTGCCTTTGTTACCTGTAGAGTGTGCAATGAACCCTAGGTGAGTTTTTGCTATTACAAGAACTCCTCCTCCCCTTTTATTGGCTCTTGGACAGTTGTAAGTTGAGTACCTTTGTGATGTAATTTGGTTCAGTATGATGTGGTCAGTGTCAGTGAGCCATGTTTCGGTGATGCACATTATGTCCAGATTGGTTCTATTATGTAATCTGTAATTATGTGGAATTTATTTCTTACGGATTGGGCATTGATGAAGGTAATCTTTAACTGTGTGGGCGGTAGTTTGAGTGCTTTGGTTGTGCTGAGGTGGTAAGAGGTCAGTTCTTAGCCTACTATGTTTTGTCTGATTTGTGTGTGGGAATGGTTGAATAGTTTGGGTGTGTCTGAAACTTTCTATTATAGGGAACAGTTGTGGCGACTGGTGAAAACATGTTCTAGGGCACGTAAAAACAGTATCTGTAGGATAAGTACTACTAGGAAGAGATGCATAATAGATACATTATGACAGAAATTGAACATTCTACTTGCATTAGCCATGTTACTTGTACACATTTAAGTAATATAGTCTGAGGCTGATAATTTCTATAGTACTCACTGCATAGTATGGAATGCTGTCCCTTTGTATGGTAGGGGGTTGATGCACCCTCAGGGACTGAATTATAGATTAGCTTCAGAGGACCATACAAATTAAAGGTGTTATTTGCGCCATTCTGGGGTCCTCTGTCGATGAGTTTGGTGGGGGAGGAGCACGGTTCATGCTCAACTGCTTGATCATGGTGGTAATGGTCCCTTGTTGGTAGTACAGATGTTTGAGGCTGGTGTGCTGTGCTGAACAGGTGTCTCTCAGGTGTCTCCCCCGCTCCTCGGCCCGATGCGAAACTCGAGTCAACTAACTTTGTGTCTTTCAGCCGAGGCTTCTCTGCTGATTCAGGAGAATTTACATTTCAGATAAGAGGCGTTTTTGATTATTTTAAATGCATTTGAAAATACAAACATTATCCTTGGACTGTTGAATGACGCTTTAGGGGAGGTTCACGTGAGACTGCACAGGCTTGGGTTAATGCTCAGGCAGTTGACCACGTACCCCATCTCTGAGGCCCTATTTTCCTGAACTTCACCGAAGTGTAGTATTAAAATATTCTACTCTGTTACTAGTTGAGGGTATTTCTTGTAACAATTTCCTGCTCTGACACATTGTTTATTTTTACAGCCTTGTTTTTTTGCTATATTGTTAAGTGGAGGTAGGCTGTGAGGAGTTTTGCTTTCTTTCATAGTGGTTTAAGGGCAAAGGTTTATTACTACAAATGGCAGACTTTGTGAACACTTTCTCAAAAGGGACTTTGTGCTCAAACACATGAAAAACCCAGAATGCGGGGTTTCCGTGTAGTTTATAGTGTAAAGTCCCAATTGCTGAAATTTCCACTGTTTGGGACATCAGCCCAAATTTGAGTGGCAGAGTAGCCATGGTTAGAGCAGCTGGTTGGGAACTAGGGAAGTCACTATTCAAATCCCATTTGTGGCCTTGGATGGGTCACTTAACCTTCTATTGCCTGAAGTACAGACTTAAGACCCGGAATAGAAATAAATAAACCTCGTTGATTTGAGAAGCTTGCTGCGGAAGCAAAAACGTGAAATAAAGATTTTCTCAAGTACATTCGTAGCAAAAAACCTGTGAGAGAGTCAGTTGGTCCATTAGATCAGTGTTCCCCAACCCCCGGGCCGCGGACCGGTACCGGTCCGTGGATCAAACGGTACCGGGCCGCCCGAGGAACTTTAAATAATTTCACTGTGGGTCCTCCCGCCTCCTGATTGGCCGAAAGGCAAACCCCATGCCATTGGTCGAGGAGGAGGCGCCGCGGGAGGACTGAGGACTTGAGGTCGAAGACGCGGGGACTGAAGAGAAGCTCCCGTGAGGTAAGTGCACAGAGGAAGTGGGTGACAGTGGTGGGTGAAAGGAATCACAGTGATTGAAGCCAACAGCTGAAGAAGTGGGATGCGGCCATTTTGTGGGTGAGTGTGTGGGGCACAGGTGAAGAGGGAGTCCACAAAGTGTAATGCCCACATGAAGTAAGGAGTTACTTTAATGGTAAAGGTGGCTCTAGAGTCCACGCTGGAATCTCTGTATTGAAAGAGGCACGATGATCTCTGTATTGAAAGGGGGAATGCTGGCATCTCGGCATTGAAAGGGGGCACAGTCATCTTTTGTGATTTATATATTTCACAGTTATTTTATCTGGCGCAACACTATTTTATGTTTTTATTGTTTCCAATTGTGAGGTGTGAGCACAGTTAAGTGTATGCTGCCGGATTTGTGCACTTTATCTGATTTTTTTCACTTTATATTAATATTTATATGCTTTTTTGATACACTGGTCATATATTTATAACACTGATCACATTTTTGCGCTGATAGTTTTTGGATTTACATTCGGATTTAGGTGACGTCTGGAGCTGAGCAGTTGCAAGCAGCAGTGGAGTGAAGAGAAAGAGAAGGTATCACTCTTCTAGCTCTTCTATCTGTTCACCGGTACTCATGTGTGTACTGACGTGTTATTGTGTCTGCTTTAACCCACAAATTAGTAAAAATGAGTATGAAACAGACATCGTTAGAAAGTTTTCTTGGGAAGAAAAAAAGGCCCAGTGAACAGACAGAAGAGCCTTCAACATCAAAGAAATATGCAACCTTTTTTAACAGACAATACCATGAGTCCTATTTGAAATATGGATTTATCGGGACAGGTGATTCCCACGCACCAAAACCGATCTGCATAGTTTGCGGCGAGAAGCTCTCTAATGAGGCAATGAAACCTTCAAAACTGCTTCGCCACTTGACCGCCAAGCACCCTGGCATAAAAGACAAGCCCCTGGAGTATTTTGAAAGAAAAAATGGGAGCACGAAGCACAGAAGAAATTTATGAGGGCCACCACATCAATAAAGGAGAATGCACTGAGAGCATCATATTTGGTGGCTAACCGCACTGCTAAGGCTAAAAAGCCATTTACTATCGGTGAAGAATTGATCTTGCCCTCCACTAAAGACATTTGCCGTGAACTTCTAGGAGAGGCTGCTGTGGAAAAGGTAGCACATGTGCCTTTGTCAGCTAGCACTGTGACTAGGCGCATTGAGGAAATAGCCGGAGACATTGAGGCACAATTGTTGGAGAGGATTAATACATCACCGTGGTATGCACTCCAGGTTGATGAATCTACAGATATCGACAACAAGGCACTACTACTTGTTTATGTGCGATATCTATATCAGGAGGATGTGCATGAGGATGTGTTATGTGCACTATCTTTGCCAACCAACACCACAGGAGCAGAACTGTTCAAGTCACTGGATGGTTATATATCAGGAAAACTGAAATGGTCCTTTTGTGTCAGCATATGCACAGACGGAGCTGCTGCCATGACCGGACGACTGTCTGGTTTAACTGCTCGGATTAAGGAGGTTGCACCTGAGAGTGAATCTACGCATTGTATCATTCACAGGGAAATGCTGGCAAGCCGAAAAATGTCACCGGAATTTAACAGCATATTGAGTGATGTCGTTAAAGTTATTAACCACATTAAAGCACACGCACTTAACTCGCGCCTGTTTGAGCAGCTTTGTGAGGAGATGGACGCAGAGTACAGATGCCTTCTCTTATACACAGAAATAAGATGGTTATCCAGAGGAAAATCGCTAACCAGAGTATTTGAATTACGAGAGCCATTGCAAAGATTTCTCTCAGAAAAGAAGTCACCGCTGGCAGCACATTTCAGTGACAAGGTATGGGTCGCAAAACTGGCTTACCTGTGTGACATATTCAGCCTGCTCAATGAACTCAATCTGGGCCTTCAGGGGAAAATGACAACTGTTTTCAAGTTGTCAGACAAAGTAGCTGCATTTAAAGCCAAACTGGAGTTGTGGGGACGGCGCGTGAACAGAGGCATTTTGGACATGTTTCAGACATTAGCGGGGATTTTAGGCGAGACTGAGCTTGAACATTCATTCTGCCAGTTGGTGCACGATCACCTGTCTTTGCTTTTAAAAGAGTTTGAGCGCTACTTCCCAACCGCAAAAGACCCACGAACTGGTAAGGAATGGATCCGCGACCCATTTGCCAACAAATCAGGCGAATCTAGCATGTCTATGCAAGAAGAAGAACAACTGCTGGAGATTGCAAATGACGGTGGCCTTAAACTACATTCGAGACAACAACTCTACCGGTGTTCTGGATTAAAGTCATGGCGGAATATCCTGAGATTGCCACCACAGCACTTAAATCCCTATTACCATTTCCGACAACCTATCTGTGTGAAGCGGGGTTTTCTGCAGTGACAGCAACCAAAACAAAACAACGGAATAAACTGGACATAAGCAACACACTTCGGGTGTCATTGTCTCCTATTACCCCCAGATGGAACCGTCTCGTTGCAAAGAAACAAGCTCAGGGTTCTCATTGATTTGGAATTCTAGTGAGTTAAATAAAATAAATCACTTTATATTCATTTTTGGTGTAGCTGTATTTTATTTTGAAGGCATGTTTAAATACAATTAAATTAAAATTATTAAATTAAAACAAGCGGGCCACGGAAAAATTATCAAACGTTTACCGGTCCGCGGCGATAAAAAGGTTGGGGAGCACTGCATTAGATGATAAAGGAGTTAAAGGGGCACTAAGAGGCGACAAGGCAATAGCGGAGAGACTGAATGAATTCTTTGCTTCGGTCTTTACTGAGGAAGATGTAGGGATGTTACCCATGACTGAAGTGGTATTTAAAGGTGCAGAAGAATTGAAGGAAATATCGATACATCGGGAAGATGTATTACAACTATTAGATAAACTGAAAAGTAGCAAATCACCTGGGCCGGATGGTATACATCCAAGGGTGTTGAAAGAACTTAAATATGAGATTGCAGACCTGCTATTAGTAATCTGTGAACTATCATTAAAATCATCTCTAATACCTGAAGATTGGAGGGTTGCCAATGTAACACCAATTTTTAAAAAAGGGTTCCAGGGGTGATCCAGGAAACTACAGACCGGTGAGCCTCACGTCAGTACTGGGAAAAATGGTAGAAACCATCATAAAGAATAAAATTACTCAGCGTGTAGATAGCCATGGCCTAATGGGAGACAGCCAACATGGCTTTAGACAAGGAAGATCTTGTCTTACTAATCTGTTATGTTTTTTTGAAAGTGTGAATAAACAGGTGGACAAAGGTGAGTCGGTTGATATTGTGTATCTGGACTTTCAGAAAGCCTTTGACAAAGTCCCTCATCAGAGAATTTTGGTAAAACTAAAGAGTCATGGGATAGGAGGCAGTGTACTACTGTGGATCAAGAACTGGTTAAAAGATAGAAAGCAGAGGGTTGGGCTACATGGCCAAATTTCCCAATGGAGAAAGGTGAATAGTGGTGTACCCCAGGGATCTGTGCTGGGTTCGCTGCTTTTTGACATATTCATAAATGACCTGTAATGTGGAATAACGAGTGAGGTTATCAAATTTGCAGATGACACAAAACTATTTAAAGTTGTTAAAACCCAAGAGGATTGTGGAAAATTGCAAGAGGATCTTGATAAATTGCAAGACTGGGCATCCAAATGGCAGATGAAATTTAATGTGGACAAGTGCAAAGTTATGCACCTAGGGAAGAACAACCCAAACTATGGTTACACAATGCAAGGATCCACATTAGGAACCACCACCCAGGAAAAAGATTTAGGCGTCATTGTGGATAACATGTTAAAACCCTCGGCCCAGTGTGCAGCGGCGGCCAAGAGAGCAAATAGAATGCTAGGTATCATAAGGAAAGGAAAAAGGATATAGCGTTATTAGAAAAGGTTCAGAGAAGAGCCACCAAAATGGTAAAGGGGATGGAAGGATACTCCTATGAAGAAAGGCTAAAAAGGTTAGGGCTCTTTAACCTGGAAAAGAGACGGCTGAGGGGAGATATGATAGAAGTCTATCAATTAATGAATGGAGTGGAACGGGTAAACGTAGATCGATTGTTTACGTTATCAGAATATAGAAAGACTAGGGGACATGCAATGAAGCTACAGGGTAAACTATTTAAGACTAATAAAAGAAAATATTTTTTCACTCAACATGTAATCAAACTCTGGAATTTCTTACCGGAGGATGTAGTAAAGGCTGTTAGTGTAGCTGGGCTTAAAAAAGGTTTGGACAAGTTTCTGGAGGAAAGGTCCATAAACCATTATTAAGAAGGGACCCAGGATATCAATGCTTGACCCAGTACAAGCATTGCGGAACCTGTGTCTTTTGAGGAAACTGCTAGGTACATATGACCTAGATTGGCCACTGTTGGAAACAGGATACTGGGCTTGATGGAACTTGGTCTGACCCAGTATGGCATATCTTATGTAGACTCATGTTACTCCCATAGCTGTTTCCCATTGCTGCAAATCTAGAATTAATTTTGAAACTATTAGGAGCAAGTACGAAGTCAAGAAAAACAACCAATCAACCACTTATCAGGCTGGTAGCTTACAGCTCTAGATCTCAAAAAATATTTCTCAGCTTTACCATCTTTGATCTCCCTGTGTAAAGTTTCTATAGAGTGATTATACATTAATAATTTCCAAACCAACCATCATCCTACTGAACTATATTTAACTTACAAACTAGATTAACAATATTCTTAATTTATTATTACTTGTATAGTGCTACCAGGCATACGAGGTGTGACAAAAAAGAAATTAGATTGTAGATTTTGCAATAAAACATTTATGGGACAGAGAAATTACACATTGTCCTCTTCAAAGTAATCCCCCCCCCCCCAAGTTAATGCACTTCTGCATTCGCTTCTGCAATGTACAGAAGCACTCGGTAAAGTCCTCCTCCTTGAGGTCCCTCAGCTCCCTCATCACAGTGGCCTTGATCTCTTCTGCAGAGGCGAAATGAGTTCCTTTGAGCACAGTCTTCAGCCTGGGGAAGAGCTAGAAGTTGCACGGTGCGAGATCTGGGGAATAAGGAGGGTGGTCGAGAGCTGTGATCTGTTTGTTGGCCAAGAACTGTCTCACACTGAGTGCCGTGTGTGCGGGCGTGTTGTCATGGCAGAGCAGCTACGACTTCTCTCCACAGAGCCTGCCTGCTGTGCCAAAAACCCGATCATGGAGGCGATTGAGGACCTGCTGGTAGAAGTGCTAGTTGACTGTCTGACCCTTAGACACAAATTAATGAGAGACTACTCCCTTCTGGTCGAAGAATGAGATCAGCATGACATTGATCCTTGATTTGGCCATGCACGCCTTCTTGGGTCTGGGTGACAGTCGAGACTTCCACTGCAGGTTCTGTCTCTTGCTTTCAGGGCCATACTGGAAGACCCAAGTCTTGTCTCCTGAGATGACTCGGCCAACGAACTCTGGATCTTCTCCTATCTTCTCTAGCATGTCTTGACAAACATTGACCCAGTGCTCTTTATTTATTTATTTTATTTATTTACAGTCTCTTTTATACCGCGCTATTCAACATCAGTGTGGTTTACATGGAACATAGAAACTTACACATTTCATTGGCTGATCTGTGTTTACAAGGAACAGGTACTAAAACTTGGATAACTGGGGGTAACTATTTACATTTAGGTGACATGACAAGCCGTAATTCACTAGTCGTAGTCATGGGTGTTTTGTGTGATAAGCTTCAATTGTACTGCATAGGCTAGGTAGTGGGAGAAGCTATTGTAGCACTGTCTGCCGGGTAGTACAGGAGGAAGAGATGGTGCTTCAAGGCCTTCCTAAACTGGGCTAGGTCAGGGATTGCCCGGATGCTGGGAGGTAGGGTGTTCCAGCATCTGGGTGCTCAGAATTTGAACGCCCTGTTTGCTGTTGCCTGGGTGCATTGGGCTATTGATTTTGGGACTACCAGTGTATTGACCACTACCGATCTTCTGGACCTGTTAGGGGGCGCGGTCTGGATAAGCTCTTCTAGTGTTGTGGAGGAGTGCCCGTTGGTGGCTTTGAAAGTCAGCAGTAAGGTTTTGTATGTGAGTCTAGCATGTATCGGGAGCCAGTGGAGATGTTTCAGGATGGGCATTATGTGGTCTTTCCTAGATGCTCCGTGTAGGACTCTCGCTGCGGCATTCATCGCCAGTTGCAGCGGGTTTAGGGTGGTTTGAGGGACTCCCTGCAGAATTGAATTTGCATAATCAAAATGTGGTATGATCACTGCTTGATAAATTGTCCGGAAGTCATCTGGTTCTAGCAGGAAGCATAGGTGCCTGAGGGTTCGGATTTTATGGTACACAGCTTTCACTATGTTGCTTATGTGCACCTTCATGTCCAGGCGCTGGTCTAAAGTGACTCCGAGGTACTTGATTGTGGGTTTGGACTGTAGTTCTGCTTCCTTGACCTTTAGAAAGGGCGGCGTGGTGAAGTTCTGGTTCCTTGTTATGAATAGGACCTCTGTTTTCTTGTGCTGAATTCGGGGGTTTGGGGTTTGGAGCCAGTTGGATACTGCATTAAAACAGTTTGTCAGTGGGGAGAGGTCCGGGTTCTCTGTCGAGAAAGGCATGTAAAGTAGCACATCATCTGCATATATTAAGCAGTTAACACTGAAAGACCGGATAAGGTTACAGATGGGCTGCATGTATATGTTGAACATCAGGGCGGAGAGGGAGGATCCTTGCGGGACACCTTGCTTCTGGTGGAATGAATCCGATGTTATAGCCCCTGATCGTACGTGCTGCCATCTGTCAGAAAGGTAAGACTTGCACCAATCTAGCGCTTTGTCAGTGATCCCCTTCTCCTTGAGACGCTCCAGGAGGAGCTCGTGGCTTACTGAGTCGAAAGCAGCTGCTATGCCCATGAATATGAGGACAAACCCTTGACGAATGTTGTCAATTCCCGCTATTATGTTATTGATGAGTGTGGCGAGGAGTGTTTCAACACCATGAGACTCTCTAAAGCCATGTTGCAGGGGTCCAGTGGCGTGGAGGCTTCGATGTGTTCTTGGATTTGTCTTTGGACTTTTTTCAATTATTTTGGCCAGCAGTGGTATGCTCGATATCGGTCTGTACGAGTCTACCTTCTGGGGGTCAAGCTTGCTGTTTTTAGCAATGGTCTGATGGACGTGTGTTTGAGGGATTGAGGGAATGCACCTGTTGCGAAGGATCGGTCCATGAGCTTGGCTATAAAAGGGCTAAAGTCAGACCGTAGCTCTTTTATCCAGAAGGCAGGGTAGGGGTCAGTTTGAGCAGTGGTCATGCTGATTGTAGCAATAGTGTCTTCGATGTGCTTCTTGGGTGATGTGGAGAAGATGGTTAGGGGTGTTAGGTAGCTTGGCTTGAGTGGGACGGCAGGTGCTGGGGACTTGTTGGTCTGGCATGGCTTTGATTACAGGTAGTCCGCAAATTCTTGGGGGTGAATCTCGCTTGGTTGTTCAGGGGCTGGTTCCTTTGTTAGGTTCTTGACGAGAGTGAACAAGTCGTGTGGTTTGTTCAGTGATCGTTTTAGAGTGTCTGTGTGGAATCGTCTCATATTCTCCGTTACTGCTTCGCGGTGTGTTGCCAGGTGGGAGTTATATGCCCTTTGATCGTCTGCAGAGTGTGATCGATGCCAGCATCTTTCCAGCTTCCTTAGGAGGGTGAGTGAGGATCTCAACTCAGTGGAGTACCAAGCTGCGGTGGTTCGCTTCCCTGGAGGCTTGTTAGATGGTGGACATAGACCAATCGTACTGAGGGTTTTAATCCAGTCGGAGACCAGATCCTCAGGATTGTGTGCTGTCGAGGTGAGTAGTGGGCGAGTCGTACTTAGAATCAAGTCCTTGTTGAAGGCCTGGAATCTTCGTGGTGGTGCCTTGGTGGTACTGCTCAGTCTTCTGGCTTCCTTCTAACAGTTGCTGGGCAAGGGTATTTGGAATACGAGCAGTTTGTGGTCAGACAAGGGGACTGCGGTAATGGACAACTTGGGGATGTTGGTTGAATTGAAAGTTGTCTGTGGGGCGAATACCAGGTCCAAAATGTCTCCTTTCGCATGAGTGGGTTCCTTGACCAGTTGCCTATATCCTAATTCTTTAAGAGCTTCCAGAAAGGCTGACGCATGAGAATCTTGCAGGGAAGGCAGGTTGCAGGTTGAAATCTCCTAGGACCCAGCTGGGTATTGGAGGCAAGGTCAATTATTGTTGAGAGGATGTCTGAGTCTATTGATGGGGCCCTGTATAGTAGGCTGATAGAGCAGTGCTTGTTGGCTATCGTGATTGTGTCGAGGAGTGTTGTGCTGGTTGCGTTGCTTAGGTGGAAATGGGGGTCCGTCTTGGTGATGGCGAGTACTCCTCCCCCTCCTTTTCTGCTTCTATGGCATGTGTGAATTGAGAAATTGGTAGGCAAGAGCTGGTTGAGGAGGACATTATCATCACTGGAAAGCCATGTCTCTGTGATCAGGAGTATGTCAGGGTCATGGAGTGATATCATGTCAGAGATAACTGGCCATTTCTTGCGTATTGAGCGGGCGTTTATGAGAGCGCAACTCAGAATTTGGGAGTGGGGGCTTTCTTCATGCTTTGCTTTCTTATTATGTTGTATCGTGACGTGTAATAGGTGGTGGTAGAGCATGCGGAAATCTCCCTCTGATTTGAAGTAGGAAGCATTTGACCATCTCCTCGTGTGATTCTGAAGAATTGGTATGTGATTTTGGTTAGTAGGTAAGTCTGTAACACAACTTAGCCCTATGGAAAGGAGATAGAGGGCAACTATGGCGATGCTTGACAGGGCCATTCTAGGTATCGGAGTGGAGGAGTGGCCTAGTGGTTGGGGCAAGGTACTTCAGGCTGGAAGGACGGGGGTTCAAATCCCACTAGAGGACAGCAACCTTGGGCCGGAAGGACTGGGGTTTCTAGTCCCACATGTGCTCCTTGTGGTCTTGGGCAAGCCACTTAACCCTCCATAGCCCATGTTCCCTGTAAAATAGTTATCTCCAAGTTATAATGCCCTGTTCAATGTAATTTCAGTTTGTTCAATGTAAACCGCACTGATGCAGAATAGCGCGGTATATAAGAGAATGTAAATAAATAAATAAATAAATCTACCCTGTTGTGTGTGAACGGAGTCTAGACAGGATGGCCGGTGGATGGGCTGGAGGATTAGGTTGTCTCAGGCCGGTGCACGGTTAAGCAGTTACCAGAACTGGCGGACCTAGAGGTGTCTAGGTGTGTCGATACAGCAGGCAGACTAAGCTAAACAAAGCAAGTATACAGGCATGCACGTAGAAGGTTGGCTTGTAGCATTCAGGCAGAAAGGTGTGGGGTTACCACGGCAAATGATGTACCCCAAAGCAGGTATTACAGGCATTTATCCTAACATTGCAGTAAGTTCAAAGCAGGTATTACAGGCATTTACCATGGCAAACCATGCACAGCAAAGCAGGTATTACAGGCATTAAACTAACAATAGGCGGCTTGTGGTATATTAGGAACAGAACAGGCAGCTAGTATTATATTGGACAGTATACTATCTGGTATCAGATCCTACTATCTGGTATGACAGTGTAACGATACCGACAATTCCCTTTAGGATTAGGTCTAATAGTTGTGGCTTAGTGTTGTAACCTCTTTGGACCAGGTGGAGTGTTAGGTTTTACTTGCGTTTTGTCTTGTCAGTCTTTACGGCTCTGTTTCTGGACACTCCTTTGACAGCTTGGTGATATGTGGCCTCCGGTTTTGGCCTCCGCCTAAGGGCCACGCCCAAGGGCCCTCTGGCGAGGTCCTCAGGCACGGGGCCCGCCAGGCGCGGGTGCGCCGGATGGCGCTTCTTTTAAATGTTGAGCCTCTGCTCCAATTGGGCAGCCAAGCAGCGGCGGGAATCAGCTGGTCTGCTAGTCTGATGCAGCTCTGGTTGCTCGATCCTGGTCTGGGAGAGCTGCCACAGGCTGAGAAGGTGGGGTGGAGAGTCCCTCAGTGCCGGATGGTGCTTCTTTTAAATGTTGAGCCTCTGCCCCGATTGGACAGCCAAGCGGCGGGGGGAATCAGCTAGTCTGCTGGTCTGATGCAGCCCCGGCTGCTCGATCCCGGTCTGGGAGAGCTGCCGCGGGCTGAGAAGGTGGCGTGGTTGTCCGATAAAAACTTGGGCACCATCTTGGCACACACCTTCCGCAAGCTTGGCAGCAAGTCATGGTTAGTGATGTAAATAGCTTGTGCTATCTTTGTTTTCTGCCCTTAGTGTGGGGGGCCCTTAACACTACCTCAAAAGGGTGGCATTATGTGCACTCGTTGACCAGTCACCGCAGTGCTGTGGCCCGAACTACCGGGAGATGGATGCACATTCCCCCCTGCAATTCACACAGGCCTCCACAATGGGAATGTGGCCTGAATGTTGTTCCCAGGACACCTCTTAGTAAACATACCCTATACCTTCTAAAATACACATCTACATTGTGACATGAACTCTGCTCCACCCAAATTACACACCCAGGAGCACCTAGACACCTGCACTCTTTCCAAACACCTACTTTTGATAAGCGTATGCATCTTTCATAATTTTATGAAATCTTTTGCTGTGTATAAAACAGGCTTTACATGCAGAAATAGCTTTATAAAATTATCCCCATAAAGAGTGTGACCAAAGTCAGGTGAACCTCTCAGAGGCAGCACTTTGTGGAGCGAGTTGAGGTCCTCCTAGCCAGCATCAATGTAATTCCAAGATTTTTACAAGGATTTTTACAGATTTTTTCATAAAGGCACGTCTAATTTGGGAGGCAGTTTTTATACTGTTAGCAGGAGTTACAGGTGCATGGGTACCTTTCTTTCATAGGTCTTTTCAAGTTAATTTTCAAGGCAACCCTCCCTCCCTCATTCAGTTTCCCTTTGCTGTCAAACTGGTGGCACACAATAGGGTTGTTAGTACCCATATATATATATGCACTTCCTGCTATTTGCTGCACAGAGATCAAAAAATCAATTTGGTGAGCTGAGTCACAAATAACGCAAGCTTCTTGTCATTAAACTAGAGCTAAAAACAGAGCCCGCATTGATTTATGGTACTGCTTCTGATCCAGAAGATAGAATACTTTTTTTTTAAATGTGTAAATCTGTTTTATTGAATTGGAAAGCACAGTACATCAAACTTAATACATCAACCATGACAACAATGCAAGCTTGTGCGGTATATCTTAGGGGCTGCTCGTGGTTTCCTCCCCCATTTTGTTTTGCCTCCCTTCCTCCTCCTCCCCCCCCCCCCCCAATAGCAGTGAACTCTATTTTGTCTTGTTTTATGATGTATGAAACGTATCACTGGCTCATGTGACCTAAATCTTTTAAAAGTCTCAAATTATATTTGCAGGGAGGAAAACAAAAGGAATGAGTTTACCTGAAGGAAATGGCAAGATAACCATGATGATACAAGGGTCCAAGAGTGATTTAAAAATAGAAAAAAGAAAATCAGACCATTCTGGTAAAATTATAATTTCTCTTTAAAAACAGTGTTCCAATATCCTATTTCAAGATGGTCTAGCGGTCACTTGTCAGGCATCGTTATAGTTGTGAAAATACTTAGAGGTCGATATTCAGTAGCTCTTGTTTGATCAAGAGCACTTGCTAAGTGGATATGTGTCACTGAAAGAGATATTACACTGGACAGCATCACTGAATATCCTGATGGACCGCACCAGCACTATCTGGACAGTACTGGTGAGGTCCCTGGGCGGAGATGGCAATTAGCCATATAACAGTGTTCTTAGGGGCTGTTCAGGCAGGCTGTCCAAGTAGTGGGCTGAATATCACCACTGTCCAGATAGCAGCTTTGCTCAGCACTCTTTAGATATCCCACGCAAGCCACTATTTGAATACCAGTGCTGAATATCTGGAATAATTTTAGCCATGGTGGCTAGTGTTTAAAAAAACAGGCACCGCTGCAGCTCAGCATTGATCCATTAGAATATAAAGAGAGCCTGCCATATCCTGTAAAAATGGATGGGGTTGCTGTTCTAAAGGACTTTATAGTTAGCATTGGGTGGTAACCACAGAAGTCCTTTTTGTTTGTCCAAAATTCTATGGCAGCTAACAGATAAACTTTCACTGGACAAATCAAAGTCTGGCCAAAATCAATCTGTATAAGATTAGATGGGATTCCATATAAATTAGAAAGAGACTTCATTAAATTTAACAATATGCAACATTTAAACCTTAGCCAACGAGTGAAAGCCTCAGCAGAAACTCACTGATAAAACATCATCAGGAGTACTCGTAACATCAATGGCTAGCACTCGTATATCTTATCAATCACAATTCATCGGACCATATACAAACATTTGCAATAGGTATATACAGCCAGAATTATACTATCTATTAGAACTGCAATTAAATCACCAGGTCCGTGAATTGAGAAGAGATTGAATGCCCCAGATTAGATGGGGACAAGGGGCGTTCTAGTGAAAGGGCCAAAAGTGATAGCCACTATTTGGATACATTTATCCATTTAATAGGATAATAGAAATAGCAATCCTAATTGAAATCCTTTTACATTTAAGATTGCAAATGCAGCAGTACTATGTCAAAGGACACTGAATTAGGTAAAAGGATAAGCGGATAAGTTATCTGCATATTGTTACGTGGCAACCAGGCTGCTAAATATCAACTCCCATACTGTATAAGGCTCATTTCAACAAGACACTAAAGGGGAGGGGGGGTCATTCCGAACGCTGAATAACTGAGTTCTGTGTGCGGGCTTGACATCCAATCCACACTCAGCTCCCCAACCTTATTCTACTGCAAGCCCTCCCCACACATACACAGTGTTTGTGCGGGGAGCACTGTACATGGGTGGGAGGTGGCGGAGGGAGGGAGTGGCCAGGTGCCGGGATGTACAGAGTCCATTCAGGACAGGCCTCTGTACATTCCCCGGCACCCCAGACACCTAACGTATTCCTGGGCACAGATGTAATAAGGGTTGGGCAGAGCATCCCACATGCGGCGAATTCCGCTGCCGTCCCCTCCATGGTGATGGCTGGCTGTGCATGCACGATCCTGCCCATGCTGGCCCCCTGCTGTGGGCAGGCACCAGAGGGCAGAAACCGCAGGGTAACAGCTGATTCTGTGCAGCTCAGTGAATGGGCTGGTGCCATGGTGACAGAACACTATGGTACAGTGGCAGCATTGATAGCATGGGCATGTATGGAAGGGCAGAATAGCAGACATACACCTGTATGGAATAGGGTGTCTGCCAGCCTGTCTATCTCCCCAGTTCCGCAATTGCAGGACATCTAGACCCCATGGTTGTGGAATCGGGTTTAACTCAGCCCAATTCCCATTTTGTGCGTGCACATGGCCCAGGTGTGTAAGGCATGGAATCAGCCTCTATGTGGGGCATATTCAAAGTGCCACTGTCACTGACTATCGGCCCCTAAGCTACCTCCATACAACAGGGAGAGTCATTTCCAAAAGCGTTTCTGCACATAAAGCAATGTTTTATACACAGACTTATAAAATCATGGGCCCAGAATATGTTTATAGTTGCATGGATACAGCCTGTGCATGCATAATTTTGACCAGACTTAATGGAGGTGTTTTCAAGGGCGAGGTTAGAAAGGGTTTTTGTGGTTGAATACATATATTTGAAAATACATGCCTGCACTTAAATCAGCCCAGAAAATGTGTGTGGTGGTAAAGATTAGATTAAGGATGTACACAGAAAAGCTTTTTAGTTCGCCTTCAGGTCATTTATGTTTATGGTTATTTGAATTTGCTATACTGCCCTTTTTAATGAACCTTTTCTCTAATTTTTGGACTGTGTTTCACTTCACACACTCATTTTAAATTAAAAATAATTTTTGGCTTAACATGCGTTAAAATGATTAAGTGTAAACTTGTAACTCAAGGGGTCTTTTATTAAAGGGCACTAGCTGTCTGCGTGTGGGTCTGGTGTGCACTAGAGGTGCATGTTGCACACACTTTGACAGCTAGCACAGGGCGATGACAGCTAGCATCACCAAATTTTGGCGCTAACTGTCCATAGCACGTTAGGTTGCAAGTAGGGTGTAGGAGCAGAGAGTAGGTGGGACAGTGCACCCATGTTACTTACACGGCAGGCTAGTAGAACAGATGCACTCCCCACCACTTCCAAAGGCATTATGTACACCTCTACTATTGTGCCATAGTAGGGCCATGTGCAGCATGATAACTGCTAGGCACATGCTTTCCACACTCCCGGCAGTTAACTCTGTGGTGTTGCCATAATGCGCTGTGGACTTGCGGTTTATTGGCACAACACCGCAGCATCCTTTAGTAAAAGGGCCCATAAAATGTGCTAAGCGGTTAACTAGCAGGTGGTAACTGTTAGTGCGTGCCCGCTGTTACCACACTGGCATGACAGGTAACGTGCTAACTCCCACATTATCTGCACATTGTGTGACAGGGCGGGGACTGAGCTGGTTGGGGCGAGAATGGGGGTGGACTGTACACTGCAGTCCGTGCATGCTGTCAATTTTGCAATTAGTGCGGTTGCACATAACATCACCTCAATGGGTGGTGCTAAGTGCCACCAGGGTTATCTGCGAATGCCGCTGTTACACTTAAGGGCACGTTTTAGTAAAGTAACTGCTGAGAACTGCTGGCCATGATCCTGACAGTTAGTGCACGACTTTTGCAGTTACTGCATATTAATCTATACTCAAAATGTGCAGCGAGTCAAACCCTTAGCACAGCTCAGTAAAAAAAGGCCCTGAAATTGTTTAAGGCGCACTAATGAATGGAATTCCCACTAGCAAATGAACATACCTTATGCTGGCATAAATGAAAGGGCATAAATTCCTTGGGGAGAATCTTTAAAGCAGAAGAATGCACATATTTTCATTCTGATAAGTCACTAAGTGCACACAGGGAAAATCCGTGCACATTTTTTATGCATGCAGCCAGTATTAAAATTAACCCCCATATGCTTCCTATCCCTCAACATTATAGCAACTGCGGCCTTCCTCTACAGAGTTCAGTTCATTCCAAAATTTTAGACTGGTGAGAATTTGAGGACATGCATTTGAGGGCTGCTGAATTTCAGCTATTAAAAAGGTAGATAATTTGGCTCAAAAATATATGTCTGGCAATTCTACCATGTAGTAATCTCCATGGCACTGGCTGACCCAGGGGACAGAAGCTTCTCTGAAAATTTAAATCAGATTTTTGCATGATCGCATGTAGGGCTTGCCACTGTGCCTACAGGCTGCCTACAGGCTGGCTCGCCTGGTAACATGCCTGCCTGGTGCGAAGGTAGCGGTCCTCATGCGCCACCTAGATAAGGTCTTAGATAGTGCTGGGGAGGAGTCTGCTGTCTTGGTACATGTCGGTACCAATGACATAGGAAAATGTGGTAGGGAGCTTCTGGAGGCAAAATTTAGGCTTTTAGGTAGGAAGTTGAAATCCAGAACTTCCAGGGTAGCATTCTCCGAAATGCTTCCTGTTCCACGCGCAGGACCCAAAAGGCAGGCAGAGCTCCGGAGTCTCAATGCGTGGATGAGACAATGGTGCAGAGATGAGGGTTTTGGATTTGTTAGGAACTGGGGAACATTCTGGGGAAAGGAGGGCTCTTCCGAAGGGATGGGCTTCACCTTAACCGGGATGGAACCAGGCTGCTGGCATTAACCTTTAAAAAGGAGATAGAGCAGCTTTTAAACTAGATATTAGGGGAAAGCCGACAGTCGCCCAAGAGCGGATGGTTCGGAAGAATGTATCCTTGAAGGATACTACCAAAAGCAGAGAGGTTCCACAAAAGAGTAAAGTAGCCCAAATGCCCTCAAGTATGGAGCAGACAGAGCTTAAAGATCCCAATTTACCCATGTCTAACAATAGCCAAATTAACATGAATAAAATACATTCTCTAAAATGCTTGTATGCAAATGCTAGAAGTCTAAAGAATAAGATGAGAGAGTTAGAATATATAGCACTAAATGAAAGGTTAGATATGATTGGAATATCAGAGACATGGTGGAAGGAGGACAACCAGTGGGACACTGTGATACCTACGTACAAACTATATCGTAATGATAGAGCTGATCAAATTGGTGGAGGGGTTGCGCTCTATGTTAGAGAGGGCATTGACTCAGAAAGGATTAAAGTTTTGCAGGAAACAAAATCTGCTGTAGAATCTATATAGATTGAAATTGCATATAAAAGGGGGAAGGCAATGGCAGTGGGGGTATACTATCGAGCACCTGGCCAGAATGACCAAATGGATGATGAAATGCTCAAAGAAATCAAGGAAGCTAACAAAAGTTACAGCGCAGTAATAATAATGGGTGATTTCAATGACCCCGGTATCGACTGGGTCAGTGTCACGTCAGGACATGCTAGGGAGATAAAGTTCCTAGATGAAATAAATGACTGCTTCTTGGAGCAGCTGGTTCATGAACCGAACAGAGGGGAAGCCATATTAGACCTACTCCTTAGTGGAACACCAGATCTAGTGCAAGAGATAAGTGTGTTGGGGCCACTTGGCAATAGTGATCATAGCATGATCGCCTTTGATTTAATTAGTGGAGGAGGGATAGTAAGGAAATCCACAGTACTACCTTTTAACTTTCGAAAGGGAGACTACGATAAAATGAGGAAAACAGTTAAGAAAAAACTAAAAGGAGCAGTTGCGAAGGTTAAAGACGTACATCAAGCTTGGGTGTTGTTGAAAAATACTATCTTGGAAGCCCAGACCAGCTGTATTTCACGCTTTAAGAAAAGTGGAAGGAAGTCCAAAAAACTGCCAGCATGGTTTAAAGGTGAGGTCAGAGAGGCTGTTGTTGCCAAAAAAGCATCTTTCAGGAAATGGAAAAAAGAGCCAAACGACGAAACCTGGAAACAGCACAAGCACTGGCAAGTCAAATGCAAGGCATTGATAAGGCAGGCAAAGAGAATTTGAGAAGAAGCTTGCTGCGGAAGCAAAAACGCAAAATAAAGACCTTTTCAAGTACATTCGTAGCAAAAAACCTGTGAGAGAGTCAGTTGGTCCATTAGATGATAAAGGGGTTAAAGGAGCACTAAGAGGCGACAAGGCAATAGCGGAGAGACTGAATGAATTCTTTGCTTCGGTCTTTACTGAGGAAGATGTAGGGATGTTACCCATGACTGAAGTAGTATTTAAAGGTGCGGAAGAATTGAATAAAATATCGATACATCGGGAAGATGTCTTACAACTATTAGATAAACTGAAGAGTAGCAAATCACCTGGGCCGGATGGTATACATCCAAGGGTGTTGAAAGAACTGAAATATGAGAGTGCAGAACTGCTATCAGTAATCTGTGAACTATCATTAAAATCATCTCTAATATCTGAAGATTGGAGGATCGCCAATGTAACACCAATTTTTAAAAAGGGTTCCAGGGGTGATCCGGGAAACTACAGACCGGTGAGCCTGACGTCAGTACCGGCAAAAATGGTAGAAACCATCATAAAGAATAAAATTACTCAGCATGTAGATAGTCACAACCTAATGGGAGACAGCCAACATGGCTTTAGACAAGGAAGATCTTGCCTTACTAATCTGATATGTTTTTTTGAAGGAGTGAATAAACAGGTGGACAAAGGTGAGTCGGTTGATATTGTGTATCTGGACTTTCAGAAAGCCTTTGACAAGGTCCCTCATCAGAGACTTTTGGCAAAACTAAAGAGTCATGGGATAGGAGGCAGTGTACTATTGTGGATCAGGAACTGGTTAAAAGATAGAAAGCAGAGGGTAGGGCTAAATGGCCAATTTTCCCAATGGAGAAAGGTGAATAGTGGTGCACCCCAGGGATCTGTGCTGGGTCTGCTGCTTTTTGACATATTCATAAATGACCTGGAAAGTGGAATAACGAGTGAGGTTATCAAATTTGCAGATGACACAAAACTATTTAAAGTTGTTAAAACCCAAGAGGATTGTGAAAAATTGCAAGAGGATCTTGATAAATTGGAAGACTGGGCATCAAAATGGCAGATGAAATTTAATGTGGACAAGTGCAAGGTTATGCACCTAGGGAAGAACAACCCAAACTATGGCTACACGATGCAAGGTTCCACATTAGGAACCACCACCCAGGAAAAAGATTTAGGTGTCATTGTGGATACCATGTTAAAACCCTCGGCCCAGTGTGCAGCGGCGGCCAAGAGAGCAAATAGAATGCTAGGTATGATAAGGAAAGGAATGGAAAATAAAACAAAAGATATTATAATGCCTCTATATCGTTCCATGGTGAGACCGCACCTTGAATATTGTGTGCAATTCTGGTCGCCGTATCTTAAAAAGGATATAGCGATTTTAGAAAAGGTACAGAGAAGAGCCACCAAAATGGTAAAGGGGATGGAAGGATACTCCTATGAAGAAAGGCTAAAAAGATTAGGGCTCTTTAACCTGGAAAAGAGACGGCTGAGGGGAGATATGATAGAAGTCTATAAATTAATGAACGGAGTGGAACGGGTAAACGTAGATCAATTGTTTACCTTATCAGAATATAGAAAGACTAGGGGACATGCAATGAAGCTACAGGGTAAACTATTTAAGACTAATAAAAGAAAATATTTTTTCACTCAACGTGTAATCAAACTCTGGAATTTGTTACCGGAAGATGTAGTAAAGGCTGTTAGTGTAGCTGGGTTTAAAAAAGGTTTGGACAAGTTCCTGGAGGAAAGGTCCATAAACCATTATTAAGAAGTGACCGAAGATATCAATGCTTGACCCAGTACAAGCATTGTGGAACCTGTGTCTCTTGGGGAAACTGCTAGGTACATATGACTTAGATTGGCCACTGTTGGAAACAGAATACTGGGCTTGATGGACCTTGGTCTGACCCAGTATGACATATCTTATGTTCTTATGTTCTTATGGCCCAAAATCTATTTTATTTGCCGACACATCAAAAAATGTCTTAGTTCTAAATTTGGATGAATGCAACCCATTTTGTCAGTGTGGGATGCAGAAATCTAGCATGCAGATCAGTAAATGTGGTTTCCTTACACCTCAAAATGCTGTTAGAATTCATGAGAACAGAGAATAGTTTGTTCAGATCCCATGACAAAGATCATACAAACTGAGTAAGGGGTTCTCTTACTAACGTACGGTAAGATTTTGCGCATCCTGTGCATTAGGAGCAAAATGAAATGCAAAGACTGCACCCTATCAGTGGCGTGGCCAGTATGTTTCTTACAGTTATCACACAGAAAAGTTTCTTAGTGCACATTAAGTTTGTTTGCAGGGGCGGCTAATGGTTCCTCTTCAAATGAACATTAACTCCTAAACTGACAGCGCGCGATAAATATTAGATGCTGACTGCAATACGTAGTCCACTCCCACTCCGTCCATAAACTGCCCAGTCCCCACCATATCTTGAACTTCTTGTATAGCTTTCCTTAGTACAATTTTAACAATGTAAACCACTTTGCTAGACCACAGAAAGCCTGAAAAGGCAGTATATCAAAAAACTAAGAAGTTGACGTCTGTTTTGACCACACTGGTTGGTTTTAGTGTGCAGTAGCTGTAACTATAGGTCACTTTAATGGTTTCTAGGCAGTAAAAAGTGCATTAACTACTTAGCACACTGTAGTAAAGGGGTCCCCTTAGTACTATGCCATCCTGCTATATTATTGTATGTAAAGAACTATTCTATGGTACTGCTTATTTGCTTTCTAGGATAACTACAACATTAAAGTTTGACTTATGTAAGGTAGATTTAAGAACACAGAGGGAAAAAAACTAATTTATTACACTATGAAGGTAATTCTATAAAGGATTTTCCATGCAAATGGGCTAGAATATGTGCATAATATGCCTCTCATAAAATTACTCCCTCATACAAGATAAATGCAAGTAAGCATGCACTTGTACACAACTCCAGTGTAGGTATGTTCAGGGGCATAGTTTGGGTGGAGCACAGCTGGGAGTCATGAAATACACATAGGGCCCGATTTTCAAAAAAGTTTAGATTCAACCGCCACAGGTGTCAGAGGTGGGATATTCAGCAGCAGTAGCCAGATAGGAGCTGCCAATGAACATTTAGATTATGTGGTGCTTTCCAGATAACTGCCAGCAGTTATTTGGATAGTGTGATCTTCAGTCAGCACTTGTCTGGTTAGTAACATAGGCCACCATTCCATGGACCTGAGTTATCTGGATAAGTGCCAAGAATTCTCCAGACAGCGTCTGTATTGCCTCACTTTCCCCATGGACCATCCCTGCCCTAGCAGGACAGTGCCAGAGTGGTCTGTGGTGATATTCAGCAATACTACCCGGGTAGCGACACTGAATATCCGTCTCTGCACCCTTATCTAGACAGCCTCCCACTGGTCATCTGGATAAAGGCGTTCAATACTGGCCCCACAAATTATACTGTAAAATGCGCACCTAGGTGCCTACGTCTGCCGCATATATTGACTATCTCCCGAGCAGGTGTATGTATGGACATACATTCATTTTACCCACAATTTCTGCAGCTTTTATGCTGGTATTTTAGAGGTGCCTATGTGTCTTCATGAAAAGACTGAAAAGAAAAGGAGCCATTCTGCAAACCCACCAGGTCAATGCACAGGTCAATGCGGAACAAACCAAGACCGCACACAGAGAGTAAAACAAAGATTTTATTACTCACTCACTTTAATGCGCAACACTTTAAGTGATGCTTTGCTTGCTAAATATGGCACTGGATGATTTCCATTCTACCAATCTGAGTTATTTGCATACAAAGAGAATGACGACTAACAGTATTTTTTTTTATCATTGAGTAAATAGTGACTCCTGATAGAGGCATTATCCGAATCACAGCAATGTCAGGTCGTAAATAAAATCTTTGGTGTTTTATTCTCTGAGGTTTGTCTCTGCTCGGTCTATTGTCTTTATAAAATGTGCCATAAACAGGCACCTAGTCAGTCTTTCTACCTAAGCAGCCTTTTGTAACATTACCCTCTTTATGAGCACCTAGTTCAGTCTAGCTAAAATTGACACATTTTTGCAGGACAGAGGATAAATGTATCTGAGCAGTCAAAGCACGAGTTTGATGGGGAATTGCCTGGTAAGTTCATGGTATGGATTTTCTCTTTAAATAAGCTCAAAACAAAGGGGAAAAGGTGTTCACTGCAATCAGAACATTACCCCAAGCAAAGCAGAGTAAATGTCTGTCTCAATATCCAATCTTGGATGCAAATATAGATAAACTGGGGTTTTCAGCAGTGGTAGCCAGCACATGTAAAGCTGTCAGCCATTGCCATATTCAATGACGGGGTCATATCCAGTCACTAGCATTGAATATACATTGGACCTAGTTAACATTTTAAATATTGCCACATCCCGGTTAGTTAACTGCTGCCTGGTTAGCTAAACCAGCTAAAGTTAGGCTAGCCTTTAAAGTAACTGGTCAGTGGCTGAATATTGCCATTGACCAGCTCTCTTAAGCACCACACCTAGAATGCACCAATGCCTCACGGTTAGCATTTAGCAGCATTGGCATGGGATATTCAGTGGTACAAACCAGTTATGTGCCGCTGATTATCCCACGCACCACGATTTGTATTTATTTAACATTTCTTATATACCACTTTTCATGATATCAAGGTGGTTTACATTGAACAAACTGAAATTACATTGAACAGGGCATTATAACTTGGAGATAACTATTTTACAGGGAACATGGGCTATGGAGGGTTAAGTGGCTTGCCCAAGACCTCAAGGAGCATCTGTGGGACTAGAAACCCCAGTCCTTCCGGCCCAAGGTTGCTGTCCTCTAGTGGGATTTGAACCCCCGACCTTCCGGCTTGAGGTACCATTACCCTTATGATTAACATGGTTAGCGGATCTGCTAGCTGCATTAATCGCTTTGAGCATTCCCGCTTTGGCGTCTTTATACATGAATCAGAATGCAGATAGCACAAAGATGTGTTCAGCTGCCAATGTTGAGGAGCACAGAGGTCAGTATTCAACAGGGCTTATGCGCACTGCAAGGCTTCCAATCCGCATAAACCTCAGCCATGCCGATGTTCAGTGGCTCTAACAAGTTAGTGCTGCTAATTATCCCCACAGACCATCCTGAGACCATCTGGTTAGTTTCAGAGTGGTCTGTGGGTGGAGCTGGGGCAGTCCTGGAAACTATCCAGCTAGCAGCTATATTCAGCCACTAACCAGACAGGAAGGGTCAATGGCGGTCTTAATTTTACAGTGCTTTGCTGTTCAGTTAGAGGCTTAATATTGCTACTTACCGGATAGCCACCGAGGTCAGCGGTGAAACCAGATATTCAGTGTCAGATGCTGGATAGGCTCCGGTGCTGGTTTCATTTTTGGCCATAGCAGTCAGGTGCTGACCACCACAATCTGAATATCAACACCACATTGCTTTCAGGATCATGGACAATCTCCCCTGTCAGGCATTGAGCCGCTCTGGTTCTGTCATCCAAAGCTCGATGACAGCCCAACCCACCAGAGGATTACAGGGGGGCAGGGTTGGACAGTACATATCCACTAGCATTTGAGGATCAGCTGAATGGTTACCCTGGAAGTGAAGGTGTGTGTGGGGACATTGTTTGAAGATGCCATGAACAGCAGAGATTCTATGTTTAAAGTAGTTTTGTTTTTGGCCGAGTCGGACAAAAAGCTTGGCTTGCCCATGCAGTTCCCTTGAAACAGAGCTTTTTCAAAATGTAATGCATGAATTGGGCATGTTGGGCATATTTGGGCTGTATTCCAATACATGGAGACCTTTGTCTGCTTTGAACTGAGGATTTCAGCAGAACTGTAAAGTACCTGAAAGAAGCTTTAAGCACATCTTTGGATTTAACTAATTTGAAATATAATTAAAGTAAAAAGTACACCTCTGGGGGGTGGGGTCCATGCTAACATTGTTGGCTGTGCACTATTGATTGTGGGGTCTGACACAAAAAATGTTTAAGAAATAATTTCTCATAGATATATGTAAAAAGATAAGTCAGATGTGGTTGGGGGTTTTGTGTGAAGACTGTTTTGATACTTCCTTCATGTTTAGACATTGATTTGTTACTGTTTTATTAAGGCAACATATGAGTCTGTGTGCCCTAATAAAATTACCCTACCAGCAAGTAGGCTTCCAGCTCAGTCAGAACCCAGGCTGCAACCTTGTGCCTGGTGCTTCATTCACCCCCTAATTCCCCCTATTTCGAATCCCCTCCCAGTTCCATTGTGATCATCATGGTGACATTCCTCGGCCAAGAGACCAAGCACCAGGACTCCTTCTGGCACTTGGAGTCACTGAGTGTTAGCATTATACAGTGAGGATGGCTCCCTCCTCTACAGGAATTATGAACGCTGCTTCTGGGACATCCCCAGCTCTGGTCTCAGGAGCAGAATATCTGAGGCAGAGAGCAAGTAAGGTCTTTCTGCATGGCAGAGTACATCAGACTGACCCAATGGGAGAGGCTGTTATATTAAAGAAAACCCAAAGGTGATAAAAGTCACCATAACAGAGTGAGAAGTTCAGGAAGATTATGTACTTTAGGAGCGGATACCTTCAAATAACAAAATGAAACTGCCTAAGGATCTCAGTTCGTGAAGGAATCAGTCTGTGCTTCCTATTGCATTTAACTGTCAAAAGCTGCCTGTTAAGGTAATACAAAGGTCTCATAGCAACAGAGGGCCCCTGTAAAGAGGAATGAAGGGCAACAACAACAAAAAAAAATCAAAAGCTGTTTTGCTTTTAGTGATATTTATACAAAATGGTCATCCACAAACTAAATAACATGAAAGAAAATACTTGTGTGCAGCAGCAAAGGCATGTTCAAAATATTCTTGTAGCAATTTGAAATCTGCATTTGAGTATTCTTCTGTACTATGTTATGAAGTTGAAAATTCAGATTTATGTTCTAGTTTTCATATTCTTTTAGAAGTAAATATCCCTCACTCATCAGAAGTAAAGCAGTTTCAGGATTCGAGCTCTGCTAATTTACACATACATCCAAGAAAAGGCATGGAAATCACACCAGCTGAAATGGCCCTTCTGAAGTCTTTGTTGCATGGAGGATTGGCACTCAGCCTTAAGGTATGACCCTCCCCCCCCCCCCCCACAAGATCCATTTTCCCCCTAAACCAGGGTCAAACCAAGAATTTTGTCTGTGTGAGTAAGATAAAGCTAGATTTGCTTTTTAATAAATTCATCTCTATCTGCCTTGATAGACAAAACAGGAATTCCTTCAGAGTCACAATTGAAGGTCATGATAGATGCTGCTGTGTTTGAAGCCTTGATGACTGAACATTTGATCAGGCTTGGCCTAATCTTTGTGGTCCTAAAACTATGCCCAAGTTAATTGTCACAGGCCCATTACTTCCAGTGGGGCCAGCGGTTTACCATAAAATTGGTGAAATTGCCTCTAAATCTGTATCAATATAATCCCAGTGCACTTCTAAGAAGACGTGACATTGTTTGAGCCAAAATAGAAAATCTGATGATTTGTGTTCTTGAAGTTCCTACATCATTTTGGTATTAGGTTTCTTAAAAAAAAAAAAAAAGTTAGTGTTAGACATCTGCAAGACGGCATGCTTTGAATGTCATCTCCAACAGTGTTACCACGTTTTGGTGGTTGTTTTTTTCCCAAATTGAGTGTTGGTTCCCTAAATTCAAAGCAAAACTGCAGAGTTAATTTTATTTCCCTGTAGGGATCTGCATTTTTGTTTCATTTAGTACACACTACAGCATATGAGTTATTGCAAAATTGCATGCATTAAAATTAAAAAAAAAAATTAAAAAAAAGGCAAAATGGAAATTTTCACCTCTGCATCCCTATTTACCTATAAATCGTAATGCTCGTTTGTTATCCCCATGTTCACTCTGGATTCCTGAGTAAAACTAGCATCAGGTCACACATTAAGGTTGCATTTTTATTCTCTTTTGAATTTAGTAAATGTGTAGCTCCTTCTGGGGTTCATTTGGTTGGATTATAATATAATGATGCCATTTTTATGAATGTTTTCATTCTCAAATTATTTTAAAAATGATATCTTTGATATGTAAATCATGTCAGTTATCGTAAAAAAGGAGCAAACAAATTTATTTAATTAGTTAAAAATGATTTGATATACCACCATTCGAGTTATACGGTATGGTAATGTACAAAAAAAAATTTCCAGAAAACAAAAAGACGGAACAAAAATGTTTATACGGTGAAATGGACACAAAGAACATGGCATAATTTATTATCCATTTCATCCATTTATAAATTGCTTTATCTAAAAACAATTCAGAGTGATGTACGGCAGAGTAAAGTGTATATCAAACATAAAGGGGGTAGTTATTACAATGTATTATGGGAATAAAGAATGGTATTTGCCCTTTAATGTTAAACACAAAGGGCCCGATTCTGAGTTGGACATGCCAGCCCTCTGTACGCCCAGTCAGTACCGGACGCACAGAATAAGCCAGGATTCTCTTCTTGTAGGGCATGTCTAGCCCCGCAGGATCAGAATGATGTCCAGGGGGATTCGGCTGAGAGTGTGCTGGAGGTATGTTGGGCCTGAACATCGGCCCTAGAGACTGCTGCCATGTTGGATGCCGTTGTGGCACTGCTGTTTCCCCTATAACATTGGGCAGGCATACCCGGGGCTGCCTGCATCTCGCAGGGACTTCCCTTCTTGCCTATAAGGTTGCAGGAGGTTCTCCGCAACCGAGGAGCATGACCGCGGGGTGTGTTCTGAAGTGGCGTGTTTAAAGGGGCAGAATCCACCCCTTTGGCGTCACTGCAGTGTTGGTTTGTGTCTTCAGTTTCTCCTTGTTATTTGCCATTGGTTTGTTTTATTTTATTTGTTTCTGTGATATTGGAACAAGGGGAAAAGGAAGGCCAAGGTTGGGAGTCAGGTCCAAGGTGCCAATACCGGGGTTAAACCGTCTGGCCCCTTAGACAAGCATTTTGCTCCCCTACCATTGGCACAGTCTTCGCTGGAAGGAGCCTCCCTGAGTTCTGGTGGGACATCTCCCCCACCTTGTCCTGTGCCTTTGCTTTTGTTTGCTTTTTCCGGAGAGCCCTCTGAGTCGGTAAGAAATTCTAAATTACTAGTCAATCTGCCTAAACTGGTTCAGTTTTGCAGCTGTCGGTAGCTCATTTGAGCTTCCGGCTCTGCTCCCAGATGCAGAGATTACGTTGAAGGATGTTTGGGGGTGCTTTAAAGTGTATTGATGACAAAATGTCTTGTACATTAAATTCCTTATGTGCTTTCTCTCAAGAAGCTCATTTCCTTGCAGCAACTTGATGAGAAAGTTTCATCGGTGGATATGGCTCTTACTAAATTAGAATCTCAAGTTCTTCCACTTCATGTGGTTAATGCTGCTGGGATTAAAGATTTAGTTCTTCATTCCAGGCTGGAAACTCTTGAAAATTCTATGCGTTCATGTAATTTGCGATTTTTGAATTTTCCTCAATCTTTTCTCCTATCATCTAGGATTCTTTTGGATAAATATTTGAAAGAAATTTTAGCTATACCAGATTCTATTGAAGTTTCTCAAATTTATTATATCCCCTCAAACCTCAAAAAAACTAATCCTGTTGAGGGTGGGCTGGATGAGGTGGTTCCCTCTGTCTAATTTGACAGCCTTCTGAGAGGACTCTGGATATTATTAATTTGTGGTTCCACTTTATTGGCTACCTTTCCATCTGTTGAGGTAAAACAGCGTATCCTCAGGGCTTTCTTTAAGGTTAGGTCAGCCGAATTTTGTGGACATGTTGTGAATGTTTTTCCCAATGTGTTTCGTGGCACCCAACTTCGTCGGAGGCAATTCTTACATCTGAAGCCTCAGATCTTAGCTTTGGTGCCACCTTCTTCTTGCGTTTCCCTTGTAAATGCATTATCAATTTTGATGGTGCTTCTTTTGTTTTTGTTGATGTTATCCATCTCGAAAAAATTTTAACAGAGAGGCAGGGTACAGTAGGGGAGGGTAATAGTGGATGATTGAAAGTACCTCCTAATTGTGGGCTTTTTGCCTTATTTTCTATTTGTCATTGCTTCTTTTTAGGAATGCAGTCGTTATCTCTTAATGTGGACTTTATCGATGTTTGCTTTCCTTTTCATACTTTGAATTTTGCCTGTATTTTAAATTTTGGGACTGTCCTTATACTTTTTTGGTTATTGTAAATTAACTGAAATTTATAAATAAAGGGAAAAATAAAAGAATCATGTCCAGGCCTCTACGTGCAGGCCAGGACCCCGATTCTGGTCAGGCTGCACATACAGGCCTTTCCTGGCTAATTCAGTTAGGGCTCTTGAATGGCGCTGCCATAGCACCGCAGCTCCATTAAAGAAAGAGCCACTGGACCAAAATCTTCATTCCCTGCAGGCCAACCCCTGATCTGGCCTCCCAAGGCCAGGGTCAGGATGTGGGGAATCTTCTCTGCTTTCTCCCACCTTTTCTGAGTCCCAGACTTGCCAGATCCACCAGAGGTGAAATAAGTTCCCAGTTCAGGCCGCCAGCCCCTATACGTTTGGGACCGACCACCCATTGCCCACCCTGACTCCTCCCCTGCAATGCCCATTTCCCGCCCCGTCTAACCTCCCCGTACAATGTGCGGGGAAGTTAGTCGGGGTCAGCAGAGGGGTTGAATAGTGGGGATGGCCGTCCCAATAGGACATCCATCTCTGCTATTCGCGCCTCGGAATGACCCTCAAATAGAACATCATGACTTGCATTCATTGCCACAAGCCATGTTATTTTTGGAAAAAAAACCTCCAGCTCAAAGCGCATCCTATGCTCTCAGCCACCACCTTAAAGGGCCGGTGTGACTTAAAAATAGCAAAACCCACTGGTCCCTTCCAGTCTAGACTCCTTAACTCCCCAAAAGGTGAAACAATAGTTGTCTAACACTGACTCCCTATTCCTGATATCATAAGGGGAAAAATTCTTTATATGGCATCTTGACTTTTCAGTAATACCAAAAGACTATCACTAGGATTCAATTGGTGCTATTTTGAACCTGGCACCAATGGGAGCAGGAGCAATTGGGGATCACTCCTGCCCCATCGCTACTTGACCACAATTAAACATTTCAGATAGGCCTGGAAAGGCCTATAGGCAAGTTGGAAGAGTCTTTTTTGGGGAGGCGAGAGTTCAGGATATTCTTGGGGGTCAGGATCATGAGCTTGGGGGACCCAGGTGCCTCACAAGCTGTACCAGCTCCTTTAAGATGGCAGCCAGGAGCCTCATGCCAGGTGTTAGCACCCTGATGTTCCCAGCCAGGAAAAATAACAGCATCTTTGAGCTGTATTATTGTTCCCTGAAATAATGCAGCTTAGGAGGTTGATCACAGCAGCAGAGTTCTGAACAGATTGAAGGGGGGAGAGGTGACTCAGAGGGAGACCAGCAAGGAGGAGATTGCAACAATCAAAATGGGAGGTGACTAAAGAATGGATAAGTGTTGTACTAGCGTATTCAGAAAGGAAGGGGCAAATTTTGTTAATGTTATAGAGAAAGAAACAGGTTTTAGTTATCTGTTGGATATGTGTGGAGACGGTCAGGGAGGAGTCAAAGATAACCCCAAGGTTGTGGGCTGAAGAAAAAGTAGAAGAGTTATCTACAGAGATAGAGAAAGGAGGAAGGGGGAGGAGGGTTTAGGGAAAAAATTAAGAAGTCTGGTTTTGGCCATGTTCAGTTTTAAATGGCAGTGAGACATCCAGGCAGCGATGTCAGATAGGCAAGCAGCGATGTGAGCCTAGAGTGTGGGAGAAATATCAGGTGTCGATAGATAGAGCATGCCGGAGCAGCCCAAACCCGCCCAGAAGCTGCCTGCACCAATGACCACCACCACCCATTTCTCTAGAATCCCAGAGGTGATATATAGGAGCAGACAGGAGCAAGGAAGCCATCCCCAAAAGGGATGATACAATGGGATGACAAGCTCTTCCTCACCAGGCTAAAATGGAATGGCCCAGGCCACATGACAAGCTGAACTAGTGAGGGCTCTGAAAGGATTTTTACAGTACAGACTTTTGATATAACCACTATCAACAGGAGGTCACGTGATAACAGGGGAGAAGAAGGAAATGAGAAAAGAGCTCCTTGGTAAAGACCCCAAAATAGTTTAAAAAACCAGCTAAAAACTGCAAAAACTAAGCAGAGGTTAGAGTAATGCACAGAGCACAATTGTGCGGCTTAGAAGTGACCCAAAATGACTGCAACCAGTAAGGCATGTCACAGTGTCCAGTTAAAGCCCAATCAGCGAAGAAAGTCAACCCAAATGCACAAAAATGGCAGCCAGCATGGTGCGGGCTGAAATAATCTGGGGCCGAAATTTGGCGGCAGAGATATCCAGGGTACTGTTAGCCACATTAAGAAAAGGCTTAACTGTCTTCAGTCCACCATAGATGGAATAAAGGAGTAATTTGAGGTGCAATTGAATTGGCTCACAGAAGTGGAGCAGAGTGTAACAACACAAGAAACATTTGTGGAGTGTTCGTCAACCCAAGTCGCGCAGCTTACCTCAAGCAACCAGCAGTTAATAGACCAAATTGAGGATCATAAAAACTGCTCATGTTTAAATAATGTCAGGGTAGTCAGGCTGCCAGAAACAATAACAGTCACCAAGCTGTATGAATTTTATGAGAATTGGCTCCCCATTGCCTTGGGCCTAGGGGGCGATTGAGCAGCATGACTCTGTAAGTGCGTGCACCAGGTGGTGTCATGGAGAGAAGATTGCGTGCCATTGCAAGCAGGGGCCTAGCGCTATCTTGTGTGGGTGGAGAAGGAGCGCATAATGAAAGCCTATAGACAGTCAAAAATGTTGGACTATGAGAACCACAGGATCATGCTCTTTAATGGCTACTCTGCTCGGGTGGCAACAAAACACAGGGAATTTACACCTATCTGCAGCACCCTGCACTAGCACGGCTTCAGGTTCTCTCTGCTTTTTCCATACCGGTTGCAGGAGCAAAACAGAGTAACTACGCTCTTTTTAAACATCGCAGAAGAGGGACAGCGCTTCCTGGAATGTAACAGCCAATCAGGGGAAGCCACAGAGAGCTGAGCATGCAGGAGTCGAATGAAGGAACTTTGTGAGTAACAGCAGGCAGAAGGAACTTGTATGAACTGAGAAAGAGGAACACCAACACCAAGATGGATGAGGAGCCAGATGAGTGCCAGAGGCTGCCTAGCAGATGTCAGCCACTGCAGTGGACTCCCGGACACAGCAGAGCTTGGGCCTATCACCAGTAACATTACTTGTTCTTAGTTTATAAAACGCTCAGTTCACAAATTTGTTAGCATTTTAAAATGTTAAATTGTTAAGTGATATGTCTGATAGCTAAGGTGAGGAACAGGGAGGTTGGGAGAGGTGGGGGAACCAAGGAACTTGTGGGTTGTGTACAGAATTTGGGGGCCTTGAGAGGATGGCAAGAGAGAGAGACCGAGATGTGGGGAGTGGAGAGGAGAGTGATTGGGGAATGGATGCTGCTGGGATGGTATGTGTGGATGACTGCATGTGAGAATGGGATAGATCATAAGGTGGGGGAGAGAGGATAGCGAGTTAGGTAGAACTTGTGGGGGAGGGAGGGATGGGGGTCAGCATTTGGGAGGTAAGGCACGGATGGCAGCTTGTCGAAGGGAAGAGTGCACAATAACAGTGACCTCGCAATGTCATTTCCCCCAGGGGATCAGCTGGGACGCCTCAGGGGGAGATTAAGCAAACCAGCAGATGGGTGTCAGAACTCACCATGCCAGATGCTGGCTAGTGTACAGATGGAGACACTGAACGTCAGTGGCTTTAATTCACCAGTAAAGCAAGAGGAAACTCTAGCTTACCTACGAAAGTTGGGAACAGACAGGCAGTTTTACTACAAGAAACCCACCTATTGAACGGGAACATGCAAAGTTGAAAAGAGGCTGGGTGCGGGAGGTGCACTGGGTGACCTATACAGCGAAACAAAGGGCCTACAAGGCCTGAAGGTGGTACTGTGCAGCATCTATGCACCAAACTTATAACGACACTTCCTTTATAGACTTAGTGGTGAGGCTGGCCTGATCAATCAGAATACTCCCTAATAATGGAGGGATTTCAGCACAGTAGCAGACCCCATGGTGGACAGTCGACACCCCCCCCCCCCCCGGACAGTTCCTAGAGGGCAAGAAACCCAAGGCATAAATTTACTCTGCAGTGAGTTGGAGCTCATTGACAGATAGTGAACACTACATCCCGATGACTTAGAATACACACATCACTCGGGTCCACACAAGTCACAAGCCCACATTGAATATGTGCTCCTATCAGAGCACCTCTTTGGGAAACTGCAGAGTAGTGATATCCCACCACAGTTGATTTCTGATCATGCAGCAGTTCAGCTGGATTTGAAGGTAACAACCAAGAGGAGAGATTGGATCTGGAGCCTGAACCCAGTATGGAGTCAGGAACTAGAGTTTTGCCACTTTCTTAAACAATGCAGGCAGGATTATGAGGAAGATAACAGCACAAAGGAGGTAGGACAAATAATGTACTGGGCAGCAGCTAAGGTGGTGCTTCGAGGCCATATCATAGGCTTCATCCACCATAAGTGGAAAAAGCAAGGGCAACAGCTCTTATTGGAGCTCGATGAGCTACGGCACCACCAAGCCCAATATATAGTCACATGGCACGTGGAATAGCAGCAACAGAGCCAGGAACAGCATAATAAGCTGAATGCACTATTGCAACGGCGGGCTTTACAGAGCATCCGCCTCTACAAATATAAACTTCACCAATGGGGTGATAAGTCCAGAAAGATGCTAGCCAACCTTGTCTGGCCCTCAAGAGCTAGGCATACAGTGACGCAACTCGGAACCCAAATGGCACCCTGACTACGGGCACAGAGGTGATAGAGGGACTGGAAGAATTCCAGAAATTTTTGGGCTATCAGGCAGAGCCCCCAGACGACTGAAAGAGGGAGTTATTCTAAACCCTAGACTTACCGCAACTTAGTGAGGTAGATCGAACTATCCTAGATAAGCCACTAAAGCAAGGGGCGATATTAGCCAGTATCAAGCGCCTTCATACTTATTTATGTCTATTTTGATTAAGGTTATATTTAGTTACGCATGGTCAATTTTTAGCTCCTTTTTGCTGTACACGTTTAAAGTAGTTTATACTTGTTCTACTTGTTTTAATTATTTATTTATATGCTTGTGTCTGTTTATTTTATTCGATTCCTTGAGTTTTCAATTATTTATTTATTTAGCATAGTTTGTTTTTGCATGTTTTTAAATATGTTTTATGATTGTTTTCAGCCATTTAAACCCCTGAGGAAGGTTTTACGAAACACGGCCTGTGTTGGGCCAGCAGCTGAAGTGGTATATTTAAATAAAAGTTATTTTTATACGTCCTTTTTGCATTCCACGTTTTACTGGATGATATATTCAGGTGGCCATTCATTCTCCTTCCAGTTACCTATGCGTAGGAGGTCAGTGCTCCTGGGAGAGCGCCTATTGCGGGCCTCGTAAACAGGGATACCCAATGTTTCTCCCTGAGGGAAAGGAATGAGGAAGAAGGAGGGTCGGATCGTGCCGAGTACACATGCCCAAGCCCGGGTTCTGGGCAGCTGGGCGTATGCCCGGGGCCCGCAAATCCAGTAGAGGCCCGGAGGGGTCTCCCATGTGCTGGTAGCTGCCAGGTTGGCCCAGACACCAGCCAGGTGAGAAAAATTCACAAATGGATTCTGTGGTGCAGATAAGTTAGTACCCGACCACCAGGTGGTTCGTTTTGTGGTGGCATTATAGGACTGCTGCCCTAGGCAGGCCAGCTCTCCCACCTGGGTGGTAAACTGAGGTCCTGCTCAGGCAATACAGGTATGGCCTACAATAGAGGTCTTCAATACCCACTCACTAGTTGTACGGTTTAGTGTTGACTGATTGTAGGGGGTTGAGTAGTTCAACTCCTGGGCTTCCCATGGCCACTGGTCACCCATGTTTGTCCCGCCACAGAAGAAACAATTGGATACATTAAGACTTGTGGCCACTGTCTCAGCCAATTCGATGAAAAGGTTCCGCGTGGTGGTGGGCACCTCTATTTGGGTCCTTAGTTCCTCATAGAAGGAGTGGAAGACCAAGGCGGCCTGGGAGGTGTGGGACTTCGTGACTAGACGGATATGTATAAGGGTGCCAGGGTCAATACCCTGACCCTCTATCTGGAGGCCAAAGGTGGATCCAGTGGCCCAGACACTGGGGTTCATAAGGGTCAGATTGAGGGGGTTACAGGTACCTGTCTGACAGTCGGACATGGCAGGAATCCCGGGTGTGTCCTGTTGGTGCTTTGGGCCAGGATGCATAACACAGCTCCAGGTGGGACAAAAATTATGATCACGTGCTCCCGGTCCCATACAAGACGGGGCCCTCTGTGCTACAGCTGGACACATATATTTGTCATTGTGTGTGTGCTCCCAACTAATAGAGCCGCACCCTGCCCTGGGACACTTGTTGGCATTTATGGCAGCGCAGCCATCAAAGAAAAGGGAGGTCGGGATAGTAGGGGAGGATATCTTAGTGGAGTTCAGAAGACGGCCATCAGCTGAGAGAGAACGAACCTCGATAACCTGATAGGTGGGGCTAGACCGGGTGTCATAACATGTTGCGTTTTTCCCTGGTACGTTGCAAATGGTTAAGTCTGTACCATTGTGATGGCACCGGGTAGTATTTCGGGAGTTACAGGCATAATGGGAATGGTGCACAAGGGTCTGGGTGACTTTCTGGCCAATTTTAGTTACCTTTAAACAAGGGGTGCAGGAAGGCAGGACTGCAATGGAAGAACCCAGGGCTACTGCAAGGACAATAAACACACATATGTTAAACATTTTCAGCTACAGTGATCTGAACTGCCGTTAAGGTTTAACACAAGTAGGTCCTTCTCCTTCTTTCCACAGCTTCTGCGGTACGTAGCCCTGTCAGCTTCTGGTAGTGACAGTAGGGCTGGAGGTTCCAACAGGGTTCTTCAGAGGTCCAAGGGTCGACTTCCTCATCCGCTGCTGGTTTCAGTGTACTGTGATGTATCCATGGAGCGAGTTCTGCCACCTTTACTGCAGTGGGTGTTGAGAGTAGGACAATGTAGGGCCCCCTCCACTGGGAGGCAAGAGGATCCTTTTTCCACTCCTTAACCCACACCCGGGTACCAGGCAGGAATGGGTGCAGGGCTTTGGTTAGCGAGACAGGCAAGCGGTCCTGAACCCAAGTGTGGAGACTCTGCAAAACAGAACTTAAAGCTAACAGTTCCTGCCTAGTAATTTCCAACTCAATCTGGCCCATGTCCCCCTTTATACCCTGGACAATGGGGGGTGGCCTCCCATACAAGATTTCAAATGGGGATACCCCTAGTGCTTTGGTTGGGGAGGAGCGTATCCTGAGGAGTGCTATGGGTAGAACTTGGGGCCACTTCAGACGAGATTCCTGGCAGAGCTTTGAGAGCTGGGCTTTCAATATACGGTTAATGCGCTCCACCTTTCCTGAACTTTGGGGGCGGTAGGCTGCATGCAACTTCCAGTTAATCTGTAGGGCATGGGCCAGCTGCTGGGTAACCTGAGACACAAAAGATGGGCCATTGTCTGAGCCCATGACAAGTGGCATACCAAACCGGGGAATAATTTCATGAAGGAGGGCCTTGGTGACTTCCCTTGCTTTTTCAGTTATAGTGGGAAATGCCTCCACCCACCCTGAAAAGGTACAGACCAGAACTAACAAATAGCGTTAGCCATTTGCCCGAGGCATCTCAGTGAAGTCTACTTGAATATTTTCCATTGGAGCTGTACCTACAGACTGAATTCCTGGAGGGGGCAGGGGACCCTGTCGCGGATTGTTCTTTGCACAGGTCAGGCACCACTGGGTTACTGAAGTGGCCAAGGGCCCAAGCATGGAGATGTAAAAATGGGGTCTCAAAGCCTTTTCCATGGCGGTTTTTCCAAAATGAGTAGCCTGATGGAAGGCTTTAACAAAAGCGGGGCCCAGGGATTCGGTGATAACAGTGGGGCCAGGCGGAGGGTTCCTCCCGTACGGGGTTAAGATTATTCCACCTTGGTCATTCAGAGCTCCCCCTTCCTTACAGCAAAAATAATCCAGTTCAGCCGGGGCATAGCGGGGCACCCAGTGGCTAAGAGGCACTGGAAACAAAGGGGCCTGAACAGGACAATGATCCCTCAGTGAGACTTTGGAGAGGGCAGCTCTCCGAGCAGCGGCGTCAGCCATCCAGTTTCCCTTAGCAACCTCCCCTCCCCCTCTTTGGTGGCCTCGACAGTGCATTACAGCAACTTGCTTCGAGGCCCAAACGGCATCTAACAGGGTCAGGATCTCATGACCATACTTTATGGGCTTCCCTATCGATATTATTAACCCTCGCTCTTTGTAAAGGGCCCCATGGGCATGCAAGGTAGTGAAGGCATATTTGGAGTCAGTGTACACATTTATCCGCAGACCCTCCCCTAATAGTAAGGCTCTAGTAAGGGCCACCAGTTTGGCCTTCTGGGCTGAAGTTCCCGGGGCAAGGGCCGAGGACACTATTACCACACATAGGGTCACCACCGCATACCCTGCACACCGTTGACCATTGGCTATAAAGCTGCTCCCATCCACAAAATAGGTTACATCAGGGGTCTTGAGAGGGAGATCCGTCAAGTCCGGGCGGCTGGAGAACACAGTATCCATAACTTCCAGACAGTCGTGGTCAGTGGGCCCAGGACCAGCAGGTAGGAGCATGGCCAGATTCAGGGTCTGGCTGGAGGGTAGCTCAAGTCATGGATTTTCACACAACATACTCTGGTACTTGAGCATCTGAGAGTTAGTGAACCAATAGTTTCCCTTGTTCCATGAGGGTCAGGACGGAGTGTGGAACTGCGACCTGTAGGTTCTGGCCCAGAGTTAATTTGTCTGCCTCTTCCACCAGAAGTGCCGTGGCTGCAATGGCCCGAAAACACAGGGGCCATCCTTTGGCAACTGTGTCCAGTTGTTTAGACAAATAGGCGACAGGGCGCTGCCAGGAATCAACGGCCTGAGTTAGGACTCCCAGGGCGGTGCCTCCGACCTCATGGACATAGAGGCGGAATGGTTTCTGTATGTTTGGGAGTCCTAAGGCTGGTGATGACATCAGAGCCCTCTTCAGGGCCTTGAAGGCCGTATCTTGTGATACCTGGGTACAAACTATATCGTAATGATAGAGCTGATCAAATTGGTGGAGGTGTTGCTCTCTATGTTAGAGAGGGCATTGAGTCAGAAAGGATTAAAATTTTGCAGGAAACAAAATCTGCTGTAGAATCTATATGGATTGAAATTCCATGTAAAAGGGGGAAGGCAATGGCAGTGGGGGTGTACTATCGAGTGCCTTGCCAGAATGACCAAATGGATGATGAAATGCTCAAAGAAATCAAGGAAGCTAACAAAAGTTACAGTGCAGTAATAATAATGGGTGATTTCAACTACCCCGGTATCGACTGGGTCAGTGTCACGTCAGGACATGCTAGGGAGATAAAGTTCCTAGATGAAATAAATGACTGCTTCTTGGAGCAGCTGGTTCATGAACCGACCAGAGGGGAAGCCATATTAGACCTAGTCCTTAGTGGAACACCAGATCTAGTGCAAGAGATAAGGTTGTTGGGGCCACTTGGCAATAGTGATCATAGCATGATCGCCTTTGATTTAATTAGTGGAGGAGGGGTAGTAAGGAAATCCACAGTACTACCTTTTAACTTTCAAAAGGGAAACTATGATAAAATGAGGAAAACAGTTAAGAAAAAACTAAAAGGAGCAGTTGCAAAGGTTAAAGACGTACATCAGGCTTGGCTGTTGTTGAAAAATACTATCTTGGAAGCCCAGACCAGCTGTATTCCACGCTTTAAGAAAAGTGGAAGGCAGTCCAAAAAACTGCCAGCATGGTTTAAAGGTGAGGTCAGAGAGGCTGTTGCCAAAAAAGCATCTTTCAGGAAATGGAAAAAAGAGCCAAACGACGAAACCTGGAAACAGCACCAGCACTGGCAAGTCAAATGCAAGGCATTGATAAGGCAGGCAAAGGGAGAATTTGAGAAGAAGCTTGCTGCGGAAGCAAAAACGCGAAGTAAAGACCTTTTCAAGTACATTCGTAGCAAAAAACCTGTGAGAGAGTCAGTTTGTCCATTAGATGATAATGGGGTAAAGGAGCACTAAGAGGCGACAAGGCGATAGCGGAGAGATTGAATGAATTCTTTGCTTCAGTCTTTACTGAGGAAGATGTAGGGATGTTACCCATGACAGAAGTGGTATTTAAAGGTGTGGAAGAATTGAAGGAAATATCGATACATCGGGAAGATGTATTACAACTATTAGATAAACTGAAGAGTAGCAAATCACCTGGGCCGGATGGTATACATCCAAGGGTGTTGAAAGAACTGAAATACGAGATTGCAGACCTGCTATTAGTAATCTGTGAACTATCATTAAAATCATCTCTAATACCTGAAGATTAGAGGATCGCCAATGTAACACCAATTTTTAAAAAGGGTTCCAGGGGTGATCCGGGAAACTACAGACCGGTGAGCCTGACATCAGTACCGGGAAAAATGGTAGAAACCATCATAAAGAATAAAATTACTCAGCATGTAGATAGTCATGACCTAATGGGAGACAGCCAACATGGCTTTAGACAAGTAAGATCTTGTCTTACTAATCTGTTATGTTTTTTTGAAGGAGTGAATAATCAGGTGGACAAAGGTGAGTCGGTTGATATTGTGTATCTGGACTTTCAGAAAGCCTTTGACAAGGTCCCTCATCAGAGACTTTTGGCAAAACTAAAGAGTCATGGGATAGGAGGCAGTGTACTATTGTGGATCAGGAACTGGTTAAAAGATAGAAAGCAGAGAGTATGGCTAAATGGCCAATTTTCCCAATGGAGAAAAGCGAATAGTGGTGTACCCCAGGGATCTGTGCTGGGTCCGCTGCTTTTTGACATATTCATAAATGACCTGGAAAGTGGAATAACGAGTGAGGTTATCAAATTTGCAGATGACACAAAACTATTTAAAGTTGTTAAAACCCAAGAGGATTGTGGAAATTGCAAGAGGATCTTGATAAATTGGAAGACTGGGCATCAAAATGGCAGATGAAATTTAATGTGTACAAGTGCAAGGTTATGCACCTAGGGAAGAACAACCCAAACTATGGTTACACGATGCAAGGTTCCACATTAGGAACCACCACCCAGGAAAAAGATTTAGGCGTCATTGTGGATACCATGTTAAAACCCTCGGCCCAGTGTGCAGCAGCGGCCAAGAGAGCAAACAGAATGCTAGGTATGATAAGGAAAGGAATGGAAAATAAAACAAAAGATATTATAATGCCTCTATATCGTTCCATGGTGAGACCGCACCTTGAATATTGTGTGCAATTCTGGTCGCCGTATCTTAAAAAGGATATAGCGATTTTAGAAAAGGTTCAGAGAAGAGCCACCAAAATGGTAAAGGGGATGGAAGGATACTCCTATGAAGAAAGGCTAAAAAGGTTGGGGCTCTTTAACCTGGAAAAGAGACGGCTGAGGGGAGATATGATAGAAATCTATAAATTAATGAACGGAGTGGAACGGGTAAACGTAGATCGATTGTTTACCTTATCAGAATATAGAAAGACTAGGGGACATGCAATGAAGCTACAGGGTAAACTATTTAAGACTAATAAAAGAAAATATTTTTTCACTCAACGTGTAATCAAACTCTGGAATTTGTTACCAGAGGATGTAGTAAAGGCTGTTAGTGTAGCTTGGTTTAAAAAAGGTTTGGGCAAGTTCCTGGAGGAAAGGTCCATAAACCATTATTAAGAAGGGACCCAGGATATCAATGCTTGAACCAATACAAGCATTGTGGAACCTGTGTCCCTTGGGGAAACTGCTAGGCAGGGCCGGATTTACCTATACGCCATGTACGCCATGGCGTACGGCCCACAGCTGGCAAGGGCCCACAAAAAGCTGCCGCGGCAGAATGGACGTTCCCGCGGCAGCATGGACGGTCCCGCGGGGCCTCCTCTGCCCTACTGAATCCCCGGCTGAGCCCCTCCGTGCCGGCTTTGAGAGGCGCGAAGGGATAGTGTCTCCCTCGCGTCTGTTAACCGAGACGCGAGGGAGACACTCTCCCTTCGCGCTTCTCAAAGCCGTCGCGGAGGGAGGGATTCGGCAGGGCAGAGGGGACCCCGCGGGACCGTCTATGCTGCCGCGGCCTTGGTAGCAGCCTGCGGTTTTGCTTTTTTAAAATTTCATTTTAATTGAGCCGATGTGGGGGGGGGGTAGGACTGGAAATGGGCTGGGGGGTTAGGACTGCTAATGGGCTATGGGGGGTTATAACAGATAAATGGCTGTGGGCTGTTGGGGGGGGTTAGGACTGGTAATGGGCTATGGGGGGGGGGTTAAGACTGATAATGGGCTGTGGGCTGATTGGGGCTGTCTGGTAATGGGCTATGGGGGGGCTAGGACTGGAAATGGGCTGGGGGGGTTAAGACTGGAGGTGGGCTGATGGGGTTAGGACTGGTAATGGGCTGTGGGCTGTTGGGGGGGGTTAGAACTGGTAATGGGCTATGAGGGGGGGTTAAGACTGATAATGGGCTGTGGGCTGATGGGGGCTGTCTGGTAATGGGCTATGGGGGGGCTAGGACTGGATATGGGCTGGGGGGTTAAGACTGGAGGTGGGCTAATGAGGTTAGGACTGGAAGTGGGCTGATGGGGGGTTAGGACTAGTAATGGGTTATAGGGGGGGCTTAAACTGAAAATGGGGTGATGGGGGGTTAGGACTGGAAGTGGGTTGATGGGGGCCTAGGACTGGTATTGGGTTGGGGGGTTGCTAGGACTGGAAATGGGCTGATGGGTGGCTAGGACTTGAAATGGGCTGATGCAGGGACTAGAAGGGAATGGATGCTGGGTGAGGCTGGAAATAGAAGGGAGCTGATGTTGGGGGAGGATTAGAATGGGATGGGGCTGGAAGAGTAAAATGGAGAAGGGAAAAATATTTTGTGTGGGAGGGATAAAAAATCTACAATTGGCCGGGTATTGGGAGAGTAAGTGGGGATTGAGGATGGAGGGGTAAAATTTGAGTGGATGAAATAGGAATGAGGAAAGAGCAAAAGGAGAAAGATTAGTATGTTAAAGCAGATGTAGAGAGAGAATGGAAAAAAACTAGAAGAGAGAAGAAAGGACAAATGGACAGCAGACGATGGAGAGTTAGCAGAAGACACAAAGAAACCAGAAGAAAGTGGCTGGAGCAATTGCAGCTGAAAAAAATGCACAAAAGGTAGAAAATCTCTTTATTTTGAATTTATTAATTGGAATATGTCAGCTCTGGTAAATGTGCATCATTAATGTCTGCGCTTTGTTTTAGTACAAGAGCAAATTAATGTATAGTTTTATTTCTACAGTGTTGTACATTCCAAGTTTGGCTTTTGGGATTCCCAGTTTAATTATTGTCTTCCTGTTTCTAAATTGTGATTACTTGTTTGGTGATGGTCTATGTTCTGCATGTGTAACTGAGCTGAGGTGTTCTGTTTATATAATTCCTATTTGACATTGCCACTTGTTCTCTTTCCCCAGTAGGTCATGTATTGTTGTTCTCTGAAATGTATTGGTTTAATATTTGCAGTGTTGCCTTTTGATTGGTAGAGTATGGTGCTTTGTGAGTCCTGGTAGTGCTGTTAGCATACGGCGGGTTTGCTATGGGTTGGCACTGGATTATAGTAATGTAGAAATCTTTTAGTCTTTCTTTATCCATACACTCTAAGAGGCACGTTTACTAAAAGTTAGTATATGGTAACATTATGCAAATAGTTATGCAAATGAGGCCCCTTATGCAAATGAGGCCCCGCACCCCCCTTGGGCCGCCCCTGCTGGGGGCCCACAATTTTTGTTGGCGTAGGGCCTCACTCAAGGTAAATCCGGCCCTGCTGCTAGGTACGTATGACCTAGATTGGCCACTGCTGGAAACAGAATACTGGGCTTGATGGACCTTGGTCTGACCCAATATAGCATATCTTATGTTCTTATGTTCAGCCCACCACTCCATGGGGGCCATTTCTGTTCCTTTTGTGGCCTCGTAGAGGGGTTTCGCCATCAGTGCAAAGTTTGGGATCCAGATGTGACAATAACCTGTGGCCCCTAGAAAGGCCCTCAACTCCTTCCTGGTCTGGGGGATGGGTATATGACACACTGCCTCCTTTCTTTCGGGACCTAGTCGGTGGATCCCAGTGGACAGGTGGAAGCCCAGGTACTTGACCTCCGTTTGGCACAACTGCGCCTTGCTTCTGGAGACCCTGTATCCTGCCTCCTACAGGAGGTAAAGCAGATCGTTGGTGGCCTGCACACACTCTTCCCGGGAGTCTGCAGCAACTAGGAGGTCAATGTACTGCATTAGGATCCTTCTGCCAGGAGTGACAGAGTAATTTGCTAGGTCTTGACTGAGAGCTGCACTGAAGAGCGTGGGCGAGTTCTTGAAACCCTGAGGTAATCGGGTCCAGGTAAGTTGGCCCTGTGTTCCGGTGACGGGGTCCTCCCATTCAAAGGCAAATAGAGGTTGGCTGGCTGCTGCGAGGCGCACGCAGAAGGAGGCATCTTTGAAGTCCAATACTGTAAAGTGGGTGGCCTTGGCAGGGATCAGTCCCAGGAGAGTGTAGGGTTTGGGACTACAGGGTGTATAGCAACGACTGCATCATTTACCCTTCTCAGGTCTTGGACCGGACGATAATCCCCCGTTCCGGGCTTCTGGACAGGGAGGAGGGGTGTATTCCATGGTGATTGACTTTTTCGCAGTAGTCCATACTTAAGTAGTTTTCTCAGATGCTGGTGGATCCCCTCTACCGCAGGTCGCGGGAAAGGGTATTGTTTCACATGTACTGGTACCGCCCCTGGCTTGAGGGTGACAATAACTGGGGGGGGGGGGCATTCTTCGCCAGACCGGGTGGATTTCCTTCCACCCATACTTCAGATGGGGCTCGAATACCGAGTGGGACACTGGGGTCCGGGGGCCTAGACGGGGAGGTACTGTAGAGTCGCCACTCCTCTTCTCGGCCGATGGACAGAACCATTATGCCGGCAGGCTTCCCTTTCAGTGTCATTTCCATGTGTCCCCCTTCAGTAAAGGATATCTGTGCTTGAAGTTTGGTAAGCAAGTCCCGGCCCAGGAGGGGGACAGGATATTCCGGCATGTACAGAAATTGGTGGGATATCCTCTGTCCTCCTAGTTCACAGGTACGGGTTTGCAGGAAGGTTCTGGTGGCCTGAGTATCGTTGGCCCCCACAATAGTGACTGCACAGGAATAAGGGGGGCCACGGGCCTTGCCACCACAGAATGTTCGGCCCCCGTGTCCACCATAAAGTCCATAGGTTGGTCCCCAATTTTCAAACTGACCATAGGCTCCTGGGGACCTAGCAGAAACTTGGAGCCCGGTCTGGTCTAGTAGTAGTCTGTGTAATATTCTTCTACCTCGGCCAGGCCCTCAAATGCCATATCTTCACTCCACTGGTGTTGATGTTGAGATTCAGCGCCGTTTTGTGCCCCCTCTTCTCCCTGATGCAAGAGCTCCTCGCCCTCCATTCCGTGGGGCCCCACGATTCGGGCACTCATTCTTCCAATGTCCTTCTTCTTTGCAATAGGTGCACTGATTTGCACCTAAGGGGGGTCGTGTAGCAGGAAAATGAGGAAGATGACCCCTACCTCTTCCCTTCATCCTTCCAGCAGGTGGCCCTCCCCGGCGATGCTCAACGAGAGCGGCGGCAAGGAAATCGGCCTTTTTCTTCATCTTCCGATCACTCTCCCTTCTCTGTTCCTGGTCACGATTCACAAATACCTTCTGCGCAACTTCCATGAACTGTGTAGCATTCATGCCCGCGAATCCTTCCAGCTTCTGTAGCTTCCGCCTAATATCCCCCTGGGACTGTCCCACGAAAGCGACATTTACCATTCGTTGGTTCTCGGGGGCCATTGGATCGTATGGAGTATAGAGACGATATGCTTCTGACAGGCGCCCATAGAAAGCGGCGGGGCTCTTATCGGGTCGCTGCAGAGCATCAGAAACCTTTACGATGTTCATAGCTTTCTGGGCGCCTTTCTTCAGGCCCTCCATCAGGGCCTGGCGAAAACGGGCTAGTGAGACTGCGCCAATTGCATTGTTCGGGTCCCAGTGAGAGTCTTCGCCAAGGAAATCCTGGGCCATGGCCTCTTGTGAATTAAGGGCCCCGGCAGGAGGATTTTCTTCCAACCATTTGATGGAAGCCGCTAATATTCGGGACCGCTCTTCAGTGTTAAAAAGGCTAGATAAGAGTTGTCAGCAGTCTGACCAAGTTGGCTGGTGAGTCTGCATAATAGTGGCCATAAGGTCAGTGAGGTCCTGAGGCTTCTCTGTAGAGGAGGCATAAGAACATAAGATATGCCATACTGGGTCAGACCAAGGTCCATCAAGCCCAGTATTCTGTTTCCAACAGTGGCCAATCTAGGTCATATGTACCTAGCAGTTTCCCCAAAAGACACAAGTTCCACAATGCTTGTACTGGGTCAAGCATTGATATCTTCAGTCACTTCTTAATAATGGTTTATGGAGCTTTCCTCCAGGAACTTGTCCAAACCTTTTTTAAACCCAGCTACACTAACAGCCTTTACTACATCTTCCGGTAACAAATTCCAGAGTTTGATTACACGTTCAGTGAAAAAATATTTTCTTTTATTAGTCTTAAATAGTTTACCCTGTAGCTTCATTGCATGTCCCCTAGTCTTTCTATATTCTGATAACGTAAACAATCGATCTACGTTTACCCATTCCACTACGTTCATTAATTTATAGACTTCTATCATATCTCCCCTCAGCCGTCTCTTTTCCAGGTTAAAGAGCCCTAACCTTTTTAGCCTTTCTTCATAGGAGTATCCTTCCATCCCCTTTACCATTTTGGTGGCTCTTCTCTGAACCTTTTCTAAAATCGCTATATCCTTTTTAAGATACGGCGACCAGAATTGCACACAATATTCAAGATGCGGTCTCACCATGGAACGATATAGAGGCATTATAATATCTTTTGTTTTATTTTCCATTCCTTGATACGGCGACCAGAATTGCACACAATATTCAAGGTGCGGTCTCACCATGGAACGATATAGAGGCATTATAATATCTTTTGTTTTATTTTCCATTCCTTTCCTTATCATACCTAGCATTCTATTTGCTCTCTTGGCCGCCGCTGCACACTGGGCCGAGGGTTTTAACATGGTATCCACAATGATGCCTAAATCTTTTTCCTGGGTGGTGGTTCCTAATGTGGAACCTTGCATCGTGTAACCATAGTTTGGGTTGTTCTTCCCTAGGTGCATAACCCTGCACTTGTCCACATTAAATGTCATCTGCCATTTTGATGCCCAGTCTTCCAATTTATCAAGATCCTCTTGCAATTTTTCACAATCCTTTTGGGTTTTAACAACTTTAAATAGTTTTGTGTTATCTGCAAATTTGATAACCTCACTCGTTATTCCACTTTCCAGGTCATTTATGAATATGTCAAAAAGCAACAGACCCAGCACAGATCCCTGGGGTACACCACTATTCACCTTTCTCCATTGGGAAAATTGGCCATTTAGCCCTACCCTCTGCTTTCTATCTTTTAACCAGTTCCTGATCCACAATAGTACACTGCCTCCTATCCCATGACTCTTTAGTTTTGCCAAAAGTCTCTGATGAGGGACCTTGCCAAAGGCTTTCTGAAAGTCCAGATACACAATATCAACCGACTCACCTTTGTCCACCTGTTTATTCACTCCTTCAAAAAAACATAACAGATTAGTAAGACAAGATCTTCCTTGTCTAAAGCCATGTTGGCTGTCTCCCATTAGGTTGTGACTATCTACATGCTGAGTAATTTTATTCTTTATGATGGTTTCTACCATTTTTCCCGGTACTGACGTCAGGCTCACCGGTCTGTAGTTTCCCGGATCACCCCTGGAACCCTTTTTAAAATTTGGTGTTACATTGGCGATCCTCCAATCTTCAGGTATTAGAGATGATTTTAATGATAGTTCACAGATTACTGATAGCAGGTCTGCAATCTCATATTTCAGTTCTTTCAACACCCTAGTCTGCATGTCCCCTAGTCTTTCTATATTCTGATAATGTAAACAATCGATCTACGTTTACCCGTTCCACTCCGTTCATTAATTTATAGACTTTTATCATATCTCCCCTCAGCCGTCTCTTTTCCAGGTTAAAGAGCCCTAACCTTTTTAGCCTTTCTTCGTAGGAGTGGGTCTTCCAGTTAAGCAAGTCGGTGGTGCAAAAGGTTACGTAGACTAGACTCGGAGGGCCCAAGACGACTTCCTGTTGCTCGTTCAGTGTGTGAAGTCCCTGGCCCTCACGCAAAGGCATAGCCTTAGCGTCTCGACCGGGTAGATTCCTTAAGCCATATGCTGGACTACACTTCTCTGATTGTTTTGGCCGAGTTCTGGAGGTATCGTAGTATGACCCCCATTCTGGCAAACGAGTCTCGGGTGTCCCCATCATCCACATATGTGGAGTCAGACGAGTCGGGGATGGTGGGGGGGTCCCTGTCCTCAGGCGAGAACTGAAAAGCAGGGTACATAGGGTGGTTGGTGGAGGAGGCACCTATGCCTGGCGGGGTAGCGGGAGAATCACCCACAGCCTGTTCCACAGGCTCCCTATATGGCGGTGGGACAGGGGCACTGTTCTGATACAGGAAACCTTGAGGGAGGGGCTGGGGCTCCGGTTGTTCAGGGGACTGGTAAACCGGAGGGCGGAGTATCCGATTAGGGTTTATACTCCCTATCATTTTTGAAACTAGAATCCTACAATGTTCCTCATAACACTTAGTTATCCAAGGGGGTCTTTTCTGGCAGACCTCTAACCAGGAATCTATATATGGGAATTGATCTGGGTGCTCTTGGCGTACAATTTGATGGACTAAAGACACAATACTGACATCCAGAGTCCCTGAGGTGGGCCATGAGGTAGACAGAATTGGCCACTCCTTCTCACATAACACTTGCAGTCTAGGGACACACATTTTTACACCATAATCCCCAGAGAAACCCTTTTTAAAGTTCTTGATCATACATTTCAGAGGCGTCAAAGTGGACTCAGACCCACCCATAATGACCCACAGACTTTAAACAAAAGGAGCGGGTAGGCGGACTGGAGGTAAGGGGTCCATCCAGACCTAGAAACAAAGAAGGAGAGACAAACACCACATGCTTCCTCCTTTTTGCGACCTGGGCGCGGTCGCCCGGCCAGTAAATGCGCTACTCAGAAGTCCACAATCACTTGGTATTTATTCTCAATACCTCTCATACATACACAAGCAACCATACAGACACATCCCATCAATCCCAGTAACTTACTGACTAACAAAGGGTCAGTGGTTTCAGTCACAAAAGCAGCTTACTCGGACCGACCAGAGAGTTGATCAAGCTCTCATAAAATGACCCAACCTTACAGTCTAACTATATCCCCTTAGTACTCACCGGATCCGGTACAGGTAACGGGACAGGTTTGGTTCCCGAACTCCGCACGGGTTCAAGGGTGTCGGCCGGAAGGAACCGGCGGCTCTGGCAAGGCAAGAAGGAAATTCTCCCCAGAACAACCTCCCGGTGGCGCCTGAGATTTCTCCCTGCGTTTGGCACTCCCCGGGTCCGACCAGTCCAAACCCAGAGACGATAAATGCCGAACCTTTATGCAAAACTTTACCGTGCTTCCCGGTCAGGGAACCAGAGAAATATTGTGGCGAAAGAATCAGGAAAGGACACCCGGAGTCTCAAGGGAATACAAGCCAGTTTATTGTGCTAGCACAGACCCAGAGGAATCATTTCCAAAAACTCTGAGCCCCGAGTCAGGGGCTGTACAATCTTTATACTCAGTTCATACCATCAGTTCATACCTACGTTCAGGTTTCAGACTGGTGCTCCCTTGGGTGCCTGTCCAATCATATTCCCTTAGGTAAGGGGCTATCCCTTCCCCCTACAGCACCAGAATCAAAACCAGAAACTTAACAAAGAGAACAAAGAAGAGAAAGGGAAAGGGGGCAGCCCCTCCTGTGGGCTACAGAGGCAGCCCCTCCTGTGGGCTACAGATGGCCTTGGATTACAGCACAGACCTTCTCTGGCCGTTTGTCCATGCAATTTGTTGCATTGGCATATTTACTAGCCAGGGGCTGAATTCCTTTCATCCTGAGGTGACTGCCACAATATGGTTCAAATGTTGACAATGTTTAAAGAAAGCCAGCCTAAGGTCATGGAAGTAGCAGTAGTGAGCCTTGATGCCAAAAATGCATTTGATAGTGTCACGTGGGATTATCTATTTTGGGTTCTGCACAGATATAGCCTGGGAGAGTATTTTATCCAGTGGATATGAGCCCTCTACCATCATCCAAGGCCCCAAGTGATCAATGGGGGCCTATCAGAGGCATTTGAGTTGTATAGAGGCACCCAGCAAGGATGCTCTTTATCCCATCCTATTTATCCTAACACTGGAACCTTATGTGGTAAAGCTGCGTGGGACGGAAGGAATACCCGGAATCCGCTTGGGAACCCAGGAATGCAAAATTAGTCTTTTTGCAGATGACATCCTAGTTAGCACCCCATATTCACTGGGGGGCCTGGATTGGCTGCTGGAATTACAGCAGATTGGAAGCTTCTCAGGTCTCAGGATCAATGTGGATAAGTCAGAAGCATGCATGTTGGGGAGAGGGGGACAGGGGGTACTGAGAGGACCACAGTCATTCCAGTGATCAGTGGTGCCTCTCAAATACCTGGCCATTTATTTACATAGGGATTCTCGTGAGCTCTACTGGAAAAACTAAAACATGTGTGTGAAAGATGGCAGGACCTTCCCTTGTCTTTTTTGGCCGGGTGGCATTAGTCAAAATGGTTATCTTCCCTAAACTCTTCTGCCAACTTCAGATGCTGCCACTATGGGTTAGGCGGTGGAGCAGCTGAAGGGACTGCTCCGGTCTTTTCTATGGCATGGTCGCCACGCCCACATTGGGTATGCCAAACTGATTTTGCCAGTGGCCTGGGGAGGAGTGGAACTGCCAGACCTCAGGGTGTATAATGTAGCTGCCTTGATGCGGTGGATCAAAGAGGCTACTAATGACACAAACTGATATGCCTTTTGAGGCCTATTGGACTATTGGTGCCAGTCGTATTGTTTTGTGAACACAATCCACCACATAAACTGCCTTTGTGAGCAAAATACTGAACTCTCATGGACCTTTTTGCTGGGCATGGCAGTGATGGGTGGCCAGGAAGGTAGCATCTTTTCTACAAATCTGTCAGTCCGGGATTTGAGCCAGAGGTGGGAGATGGTTTCTATAGGGCCAGGGAAGGTGAGGGGGGCCCACTTGATAAGGGATGCCTGATGAAAAGGGATAGGGGGTCACTCCCAGACTTTGAAAAAACTTAAGGGAGCAGCTTGATCTGCCAGCTTCACACTATTATAAGAACATAAGAACATAAGATATGCCATACTGGGTCAGACCAAGGTCCATCAAGCCCAGTATTCTGTTTCCAACAGTGGCCAATCTAGGTCATATGTACCTAGCAGTTTCCCCAAGGGACACAGGTTCCACAATGCTTGTATTGGTTCAAGCATTGATATCCTGGGTCCCTTCTTATAATGGTTTATGGACCTTTCCTCCAGGAACTTGTCCAAACCTTTTTTAAACCCAGCTACACTAACAGCCTTTACTACATCCTCCGGTAACAAATTCCAGAGTTTGATTACACGTTGAGTGAAAAAATATTTTCTTTTATTAGTCTTAAATAGTTTACCCTGTAGCTTCATTGCATGACCCTAGTCTTTCTATATTCTGATAAGGTAAACAATCGATCTATGTTTACCCGTTCCACTCCGTTCATTAATTTATAGACTTCTATCATATCTCCCCTCAGCTGTCTCTTTTCCAGGTTAAAGAGCCCTAACCTTTTTAGCCTTTCTTCATAGGAGTTCCATCCCCTTTACCATTTTGGTGGCTCTTCTCTGAACCTTTTCTAAAATCGCTATATCCGTTTTAAGATGCGGCGACCAGAATTGCACACAATATTCAAGGTGCGGTCTCACCATGGAACGATATAGAGGCATTATAATATCTTTTGTTTTATTTTCCATTCCTTTCCTTATCATACCTATCATTCTATTTGCTCTCTTGGCCGCTGCTGCACACTGGGCCGAGGGTTTTAACATGGTATCCACAATGACGCCTAAATCTTTTTCCTGGGTGGTAGTTCCTAATGTGGAACCTTGCATCATGTAACCATAGTTTGGGTTGTTCTTCCCTAGGTGCATAACCTTGCACCTGTCCACATTAAATTTCATCTGCCATTTTGATGCCCAGTCTTTCCAATTTATCAAGATCCTCTTGCAATTTTCCACAATCCTCTTGGGTTTTAACAACTTTAAATAGTTTTGTGTCATCTGCAAATTTGATAACCTCACTCGTTATTCCACTTTCCAGGTCATTTATGAATATGTCAAAAAGCAGCGGACCCAGCACAGATCCCTGGGGTACACCACTATTCACCTTTCTCCATTGGGAAAATTGGCCATTTAGCCCTACCCTCTGCTTTCTATCTTTTAACCAGTTCCTGATCCACAATAGTACACTGCCTCCTATCCTATGACTCTTTAGTTTTTGCCAAAAGTCTCTCATGAGGGACCTTGTCAAAGGCTTTCTGAAAGTCCAGATACACAATATCAACCGACTCACCTTTGTCCACCTGATTATTCACTCCTTCAAAAAAACATAACAGATTAGTAAGACAAGATCTTACTAATTTGTAAATATTTATATCAAGATTATAAGTATCTACAAATTTGTAGATATTTATATCAAGATTATAAGTATTTACAAATTAAACACTATTGGAGGCAGTTGGAGAAGGCATCACCGGAGGGCCTGAAGAACATCACAGCAAATGAGGAGCTGCGAAACCTAGCCCCACAGTGGAACATACTGTCTATCTGGCAGAAATTACTACGGGACATGTTAAATACCAATTATTTAGAGGCACTAGCAGAGGCATGGACTGTGGAGGTCACAGATCCTGTGCATGCCATGCACCTTGACAAACATTTCCAGGCCATAGTAAAGGTGAACTGCGGTGCTCAATACCAGGAAATGCAGTACCAAGTTCTGCATCATTGCTATCTTAATAGAGCTAAGGGGGCAGAGAGGGGAATGTGGAGTTCATATTAATGTGAAAAGTGCTGAACCCATGCAGAAACATTCAGTGGGATTATGGGGACGAGTGCTGGACGGGTTGGGGGCCATTATACAAAAATCTATTGAATGGTCATATGAGTTATTGATGTTGGGAGATGAGGACCCACCAAGGGATCAAAAAGTCAGTAAGGCTGAAAGCAAATTCATCCAGCTGGGCATATGGGGGGGTCAAACAAGTGATCTTGCAGAACTGGGTAGGGGATAAGCCACCGACATTGTCACAGTGGGTGAATGGAATGCAACTGTTGGCACAAGCCAAACTTTATTTATACATAAATCACAACACATCTCAGTGGTCATGATACAAGTGGTTGTGGGCTCGACTGCAAGCACAATTCCCGAGGGGGGAGGAGAAAGGGGGGAGCATTAGTGCTGCTCAAAGATGGGGTTGGCATTTATTTTATTTATTTACATTCTCTTATATACCGCGCTATTCTGCATCAGTGCGGTTTACATTGAACAAACTGAAATTACATTGAACAGGGCATTATAACTTGGAGATAACTATTTTACAGGGAACATGGGCTATGGAGGGTTAAGTGGCTTGCCCAAGACCACAAGGAGCACCTCTGGGACTAGAAACCCCAGTCCTTCCGGCCCAAGGTTGATGTCCTCTAGTGGAATTTGAACCCCCAACCTGCCGGCCTGAAGTACCTTGCCCCAACCATTAGGCCACTCCTCCACTCCAAGGATTAAGGATTGAAAAGTTGTTGAGTTCCAAGAGCTGATTGGGACCAATGGACAATGGATACATATAAATGTATATACGTTAGCACAAACATGTCTATATGTACATTAAGAATGGATGTAAAGATGTGAAAACACTGTCCATTTAGTGCAAGATGGCTGTATTGATGTTTGAGTTAATTAATTAAAAGAAAAAAAAAACAAACAAACATACTATTAACAGCCATGTCTTTCTTTTTTACCTGCAGGCTTATTTCCTAGATAAAGTTCCAGACCTGACTCCGCTGTATCGCAATTTATTATACCTTAACCTGTCATTCAATGATTTAGTACATTTTCCAAAAGAGGTAAGCAAGCATCACAGCCAGCGTTATGTACATCTCCAGGAGTTTTAATCACAGGTTAGACATGCAGTTGTGATAAAACAGGACAATGATTTTCTCATTTTATGACCAGATCAGATATAGTACTTTGGACGGCTCTTTACCACACTGAATTTTACTAAACCACAGTAGGCAATCGTTAATATGTAATAACTGCAAAGTCTGCACATTCCCAGCATTTTGTCATTCCGTTAACAGAGGAATTAACTGACTGATAACGTGCTGCAGTTAGCTACACTTCTTGAGGTGGCATTACATGTTCTGTGTTATCTTCCATGTTCACAGTTAATGAGTGATAACTACCCATGCAGTAACTGTAAGATGCCTTCCCCGTCCATTGCAGTGCTTGCGTTAACTTTTAGTGCACACCAATTGCCACATTAACAGTTAACCCAGCCTACTAAATAGGGGCCTTTGTGTAGTGCAGTATGAAAACAAAGTCTTACAATATATGGAGATCAATTTTCAGCAAACCATCTAGGAAATAATTTAAATTGTTGAATCTAGATCACGGGTTCTCCACCCAGTTCGAGACACACCTAGCCAGTCAGATTTTCAGGATAACCACAATGAATATACATGAGAGAGATTTGCATAAAGTGGAAGCAATGCATGCAAATCTCTCTAATGCATATTTATTGTGGTTATCTTGAAAATCTGACTGGTTAAGTGTGTCCCGAGGACTGTGTTGAGAATTTGTGATCTGGAGGTTTCAAAATATTAATATATTCAGCAGTGGTATACATATAGGGACCATTGACCAGATTGGTGGCCACATTTTGTACAATATGAAGTGGACATAAGACTATTGCTGATAATCCTAAATAAAGCACATTACAGTAATCCAGTCCACTTAAAACCTATATGACAATCTCGTACAGGCATATAATACCGTAACTTGTGAAGCAACCACAATTTCTAGAAAGCAGCTTTGGTCAAAGCAGCAACCTGTTTCCTCATGGATAACTGGGCAGTTGAATATGCGGTTTCAGTTTCACCCACGGCTGAATGTTGACCCAAATAAGTCTAGGATGTGTCTTCTACTATGTGTTAGCCCTGAAAAATGTTGCTGAAAACCCCGAGCTTGCATAGCTTCCACAAACACAGTACGTGATGATGACTCAGTATCTTCAATACACAAATTTACGTCACCTGCAATTGTATGCTCTACTGTGCCAGACAATACTGAAAACTACTCCACTAAAACTAGTGGATCAATTAGTAATGCATTTTGGAGCTCTACATATTAACACCTTTAACCAATCACCCAATCTGACCCCAATTCCTTCACTACCCTCAGGCATAACATACCACCCCTACATTAAAAAAAAAGTTTTTTTTATATAAACAACCACAACCCCTCCACCTCTCTTACCAGCCATAAACTGCTGATTGACATATCCTTCAGGATATAAGATGTTCAATGGACACCATTTCTGCATCCAAGTGCCAAGATTCAGTAATGCATAATACATCGGCACCCCTGTCATCAATTAAATCACTGATAATATCTACCTTATTTCCAATAGACTATGCACTACAATGCAATACCCCAAATTCATGATTAGTTATACCCTTACATTTGACAACGCCATTAAATATTTGCAGACATATCAAGTTGGAATGTCATATACTGCACACCTTGCGGCACATAGATAATTCATCAATACCATGTCTCCTATTTCCCCAGATTACAGGAATAGCAGTAGTGGAATATTCCTCTGCCCAATTCACATTAATACATATTCTCAAAGCCAGAATGTTTCCTTTTCTAGCCAGTCCGCACCTGACCTGAGCTCACCTTCTACCCCTTTATAGTGCACCGCAGCAACAGGAAGGCTGTCTTGCATCACACATTGTCTCCCCCGCACAGATGCATATACAGATGTGGGTGGGTGGACGGAGTTCAGGTGGTGAATGGGCAGAGCTCACAAGTACACTGTACGTCAAATAGTATAATTTACATGTTTTCCAAAAATTCTAGCTGTGGGCATTTATACCACCTCTAGGACTGGTGTAAATGCCCACACCTTAAGGTGCAATTTCTGCTGCTTACGCTACTTTTCTTTATAGAAAGCACCTAAGAAACTGCCTATTTTCATATTTAAAGTAGGTGCTTCCTTATAAAATTATCCTCATAGTGCTGTCGCCCCTGGAATGTCCAGAACACACCATATAATACCAGTGAATCTTTTCATGGGCCATTAATTTATTATAATTATTACATGCACACTATAAAAACTACTGAGTGGAATTCTTTTTAGAAAAAGGCAGTTCTACATGTGATGTCAAGCCAAATGTGTAAGGGCCTTTTGAAAACTTACCTCATTGAGGTCAAGTTTTAAAAACCCTTACTCAGATAACCATGGATGTTATTTGGATAAGGGCACTGAGTGTGAAATTCAGTGGCACTATCCAAACAGTGCAGCTGAATCTCTCCACAGACTACCCCAGCACTCTCCGGAGAATGTCGGCGTCGTCTCTGGGTGGAAGGAGGGAGGCGCCAGCCACTATCTGGTAACTGCAGCACTTATCCAGATAGGGACAATTTTCAGCCACTATTCAGATAAGTTATCCAGATAGGCCAGCTTTTTAGGCAGCCCAGCCTAATTTGCTATGCAGATAACCTATCCAGATAGCAACTAAAAATCACCACTGATAAGTTTGACGCTTATGCAGATAGTGGCCACACAGCAGCCACTAGCCACTGAACATTCAGAGGTTACTTAAACGTCACAACTATCTGCCTCAGTGTTTAATTATCAGGTGTTTTGAGTACGGATCCCATGAAGGCACATTTTAGAAAAGACATCTAGGTGCAATCTGGAATATACAGGTCAAAACGTTGTCAAGAAAACCAGCCTTAAGCAGTTTTCAGCCCAATTTCAGAAACTTGCACGTGCCCAAAATGGAGAGCGACCATCAAGCCCACATAGACATCCCCGGAACAAATTTAAAAGGGGGGGGGGATATCTATCCCATGCTGCTTACCTGTCCCTGTCTGCTATTTTGTAAGCAGAGACGTACACAATGTGCCGACCAGAACACAAGTGTCCGCGTTTCCCTTCTGTTTTTTTTATGGTTATGAAAAGTATTGCAGCTATCAGATTACCTTCTTCTTTACTCCCTCCGAGTATTTTGATGGCAGCTCAAGAGCTTTTCAGATGCCTATTTGTGTCCTGGAGCAGGAATAGATATGGATGGTACCATTGGTGGATTTAGACGTGTTCACTGTTTCTGAAGTCGGGTGTACACATGTATCTTTTGGAGAATGCCCTGGGCACACCCCCATGAGACATGGTTCTGGCTTTGTAAAATGGCTCTGGGAGCGCCTTCAGGATGTGAATGTCTATGTGCCCGTTTTTAGACATCCAACTCATGAATAGGGCTTCTAAAATGAGCACCATTGAATTTTACTACTATATAGATAGATTTTTTGCATTAGTCTGTTTTGTATTCTTCCTATTTTACATTTATTACAATGTTTTTTTCCCAAATATAGACTATTTATTTTTTATTTACATTCTCTTATATACCGTGCTATTCTGCATCAGTGCAGCTTACATTGAACAAACTGAAATTACATTGAACAGGGCATTATAACTTGGAGATAACTATTTTACAGGGAACATGGGCTATGGAGGGTTAAGTGGCTTGCCCAAGACCACAAGGTGCAGCTGTGGGACTAGAAACCCCAGTCCTTCCAGCCCAAGGTTGCTGTCCTCTAGTGGGATTTGAACCCCCAACCTTCTGGCCTGAAGTACCTTGCCCCAACCACTAGGCCACTCCTCCACTCCTAAAATGTTTGAGATGATAGAAAATACATTTGTTTCTTTGGAAAATTAAGCTGTTGTCTGGAAGTCATTTTACCTGCATTTACTTCTCACTCATATTGTAGGAGCTTTCTCTATATAGTATCCTATTTTAAATATGGAAATATTTCATTCTGCACTACTCATAATTTAAGGCTATATTAGAGCTAGTGCAGTTATGGGTCAAGGATGAGCCCAATGAACTGATCTGACCTCCAAATGGGACCTATGATTTGAGTGTGTCTGCAGATTTGATGGTATCATAATGTGAGCATCCTTTACAAGCCTTTGATAAATCGGCTCTGGCTATTGTATTGCATTGAAATAACTTAACTTGACTTGCTTTTGGTAGTGAGAACCAGAGTCATTTCAATGCAATACAATAGCCAGAGCCGATTTATCAAAGGCTTGTAAAGGATGCTCACCTTATACCATCAAATCTGCAGACACACTCAAATCATAGGTCCCATTTAGAGGTCAGATTAGTTCATTCTCCAGTACCAGGCATAATTTTGAACTAATACAAAACCCAACAAAGTCAGAGGATCTATAGAGCAAATCAACCATACCATACCATACCTGCATCAACTTCCAAAACTCATATAAGGAGCCCATCCAAATAACGCAGTACTGTAAATACTACAGTGGGCCCTGGAACATCTAACACCTATTTGAAAGGCTGAACAATTCAGATTACTACAGTACAGATCCCTACATACAAACTCCATGTTAACAGAGTACCTGATCTTGGCCACACACCCAAAACACAGACCCTTACCAAGTACACAATAAGTGACCATGACCTAAAAATAAACATGTAGACAAAAATTAAATTGCAACCCCAAGAAGCCAGATTCTGCATACAGTGCAATACCAGAGAAATAGAAAGATGTATTTCCATGTATTGTATAAAATATAAAGATAGCACCAAATCCGATCATGAAATTGAAAATAAAATTCTCTTCTAACTTTGTTGTCTGATCATTTTATTCTTTGATCATTTAGGTCCCAATCTGAGATTTCTGTTTCTCTATCTCCCAATGCATCTTCCTGTCTACTTTCCCTCAGGGATGGCAGGAGGGTGATACAGGGTCATCTTGGGAGATTCACTGCAGCATCATTTGCATAAATTTAGTATATTTTATTTTAAAACGTATATTGCAGCCAACTAAAATCCTAGGTGGTTTCTAAACATACACATGCAATTTAGTAAAACAGATGTTACAATAAAACATAATAAAACATTAAATTTAATTAATGAAAAGCCACTTACACAGTGCCCCCCAATCAAACCATGATAAGTATCTGCACATGAGATTTATTTTGCTAGAGCCAGATCATTGATGAGGAGGGAAGATATAAAATGAGAAACTAATCCTGGATGCCATGAATTCAAACACTGGATTGGATTGTGCTAGAGCTGGAAAAGTCCAGAACTCAGCAGCGGTGAAGCTATCAGGTTAGTAAACAAAATTAAACTGAGATGTTCCCTTAAAATTTGAAATTTCCTTGAATCTGAACTGATAAAATATTTTAAATTTCAGTCTGGCAGCATAAAGAACACAAAACAGCAAATCTCAAACACAATACATATTCCAATACACCCCGCGCCCCCCCCCCCCCCACCAAACAACACCCTACCGTTGACCTCACAAAGAACCCAAAGTACAGAACTAATGGAGCAAATCTACTATTCCATAACAGCACTAACTTCTACAACTCACCAACATGGAGCGTCCCCAAACAGGGCAGCACCATAAATACTGCATTGGACCCTAGAACATCCATATTCCTATTCAGGAAACTGAACAAGCTGGATTACTACAGCTCCCTACACAGAAACTCCATGCTAACAGAACATGTAGCCTCAGTCACACATATGCAGAACAGAGATGGATCTTCACCGAGTCGGGAACATATGTACTAAAAAAACAATGTTTTTACCTATTACTGTTAGGTTTACAGGATTTCTTTCCCAAAATTATACTTTACTGCAGAGTGAAGCAAGAGAAAGAACTCATAGGCAGGCATCTGCATTGTTTGCAGAAACTAACATAATGGCTCAGTGCAAGTAGCGCAAGTGCAACTAATGCCACCTCAATAAGTAGCCTTGGTTGCACTGGCAGCTGTTTTGCCACACTGAAATGCAGTAACTGCAGGGGAATGTAACTGTCTCCCTGTAGTTAGCCTACAGCCCTGTGTAATCAAACTTTGGAATTAATTACCAGAGGATGCAGTAAAAGCTGTTAGTGTAGTTGGGTTTAAAAAAAAGTTTGGATAAGTTCCTGGACAAAAGGTCCATTGTGGAACCTGTGTGCCTTTTTGGGAACCTGCCAAAAACTTGTGACCTGGATTGACCACTGTTGAAAACAGGACACTGGGCTTGATGGACCTTAGCCTGACCCAGTATGGCATTACTTCTTATGTTCATATGTTACCAGTGCAGAGCCTAGGAAACATGCTGCTAAATATGCCAACAAGAGGTTCTCAACAGCACCCATGAAGCACCTCCCACTTCCACAAAAACAAGAGCAATTTGGCACCCCAACACAGCACTTACCACCCTTTGCAAAACAAGAGGGGCTTTGTGATCCCCACACAACATCTCCCACTCCAACATAAACACCAAGAAGGGCTTGGCAACCCCAACATAACTCCTGAAACTGCGCACTGGACAGCATAATGGTAATGTAAATATATATTGCATAAAAAACAAAGGAAATGCAAGATGTTCGCACACCAAGGAACTAAAAGAAATAAACTGTGCTGTGGTTCTCAGTTTAAGACCAAATTATAACTCATTTTATTGCTATAAACTGCATTATGGTTCTCACTTTTTCTTTTTGAATATATATTCTTCATCCACAGAAACCTCTCCCTTGACAATGGGTGTAGAGCAGAAGTAGGGCATTCACCCACAGAACAATATATTTTTAAAAAAAACTGAATTCTGGTTATATCACTAACAAACATTCTCCAGTACCAGGCATATAAGGAACTAATATAAAACCTTACAAAAGTCACCTAAGATCTATACAGCCAAATCTACCATACCACGCCATACCAGCATAAACTTCCAAAACTCATACAAGGGACCTACCCAGAAAAATGACGCACTATAAATACTGTACCGAGCCCTAGCACATCCATACACCTATTTGAAAAGCTGAACAAGTCAAATTATTATAGTACAGTATAGAGCCTTATATACAAACTCCATGTTAACAGAACACCTGGCCTCAGCCACTCATTCAGAACACGTAGACCCTCACCAAGTACAGAATAAGTGACTACAACCTAAAGTAAAAATAAAAATATGTAGACAAAAATTAAACTGAAACCCCAAGAAGCCAGACTCCACATGCAGTGCAACATCAGATAAATAAGAGATGCAGTTTCCCATACTGTGTAAAATATAGATAGCACAAAGTCCAATCACTAAATTGAAAATAAAATTATTTTTTCTACCTTTGTTGTCTGACCATTTTATTCTCTGTCCATGCTGGTCCCGATCTGAGGCTTCTGCTTTCCTGTCTTCTCTTAGCTCTCTTTCTATGGTCTATAGTCCATCTGCTATTTCATGTCTCTTATTTATTTATTTTATTTATTTAACAGTATTTCTAAACCGCCTTATCATAATAATCAAGGTGGTATCACAGCAAACAATCTGGTAGTGTGAGTGTGTTATACATGCAGTGGGGGTGAAAATTTAGTTGGGTGCGTGTTGTGTTGTGTTGTGTGCTAGATTAGTTTGAGTTATGTACAATGTGGGCTATATACAGTGGTGCTAAAAACATCTTATATACATACAGTGTTAGGCGGTGACGTGTGCTGATATACAGCTACTTAGACTATGTGATGTGTCCATAGTGTTCTATGAACAGCATGGTTTTCAGCTGTTTCCTAAAGTCCTTGAGGTCTGTAGTTGCCCTCAAATCATCCGGTAGTTTGTTCCATATTGTTGGAGCAGCCATGGAGAGTGCTCGGTCTGTTGTGTCCTTGCGTGTGTGTTTGTATTCACTTGGGGTGCTGACTCGGTTGTGAGTTTGTTTTCTTCTTGGACGTGTACTGGTGTCTGGTTGTATGAGGGTGTGCAGGCTGTTGGCTGATGTGTGCTGTTTTATCTTGTATAGGTTTATGATAGTTTTGTATCTGATGCGTGCACTGATTGGAAGCCAGTGTAAGTCCTTTAAGGTGGGTGTGATGTGCTCCTGTCTTGCAGTTCCGGATATGATTCGTGCTGCGGTGTTTTGTGCCAGTTGGAGTGGTTTGATGGCTTGTTTCTGTAGACCAAGGTATATCGGATTGCAGAAGTCCAGTAGTGGGGTTATCAGAGCTTGACATACGGTACGGAAGTGTTCTGGGGCGAGGAGTGGTTTCAGTCTCCTGATGATTCGCATCTTGTAGTAGGCTTTTTGTATTGTTTTGCCTATGTGTGGCTTGAGATTGAGTTTATTGTCCAGCGTAACCCCGAGGTATCTCACTTCTGACCTTATTGGTATAGTAGTGTTTTGTATCTTTATATTCGGTGGGTGTATGAAGCTTTGGTTCCGAGTGATGATTAAAGCTTCAGTCTTGTTGTAGTTTATTGCGAGGTTGTTGTCCTGACACCAATTGGTCATTTGTGTAAGGCAGTCTGTTATCTTAGAGAAGTCCGGGTTGTCGATTGATATCGGGGTGTATATCATGATGTCGTCCGCATAGATTGTGTATTGAATGTTGTTCTCTTTCATGATGTTGCATATTGGTTGGATGTAGATGTTAAATAGGAGTGCTGAGAGCGCAGATCCTTGAGGTACTCCTTGATGGATTTTGATGGGTCGGGAGGTGATGTGTCCCACCTTGACCTGTAGCTGTCTTTCGGTTAGGTACGAGTGGAACCATTTCAGTGTGATGCCGTGTATACCAGTGTTTTTAGTCTTTCCAGGAGTATGTTGTGGTCCACTGTGTCGAATGCTGAGGAGATGTCGATGAAGATCATTATGATTCCATTCCTGGTATTGTCAATTATTCTTAGGATGCTGTCGAAGAGGTAGATCAGTAGCGTTTCGACACCGTGGTTGGGACGAAATCCGTGTTGGTTGTCGTCGAGTGTTTCATATTTGTCGATGTGATCCTGAAGTTGTAGTTGAACCGCTTTTTCAATGATTTTTGCGAGGAAGGGTATGCTGGAGATTGGTCGGTACGCTGCTGGATCTTTTTTGTCGAGCGTTGTTTTCTTTGTGATTGGTCTTACTGATGCAAGTTTTAGTTGCTTTGGCATGATTCCTTGAGTGAGTGAGTCGTGTACTATTTTATGTATGGTGGGGATGAGGCTTGATTTGGTGGCTTTGACCCATGACACTGGGCATGGGTCTGTAGGAGCGGTGCTAGTGTTGATTGTAGAGATGATGTGGGATATCTGTTCTGTTGAGGGTGAGGAGAATGTGCCCCAGGTTTTGGGGTATACGTCCGTTCTTGTGGTTCTACTAGGCGTTGTTTGTTCTGTGGAGTGAAATTTCTCTTTGATGTGGTCGGCGAATTCCTGTGGATCAATTTGTGCTTCCCCTTCCGTTGTTTGCTCTTTTGTGAGGATCTTTACTATTTCAAAAAGCTCTCTGGGTTTGTTGATGGAGGTATTTATCATGTTTGTGTGGAATTCCCTCTTTGATTGGTTGATGTGTTCATTGTATTGCTTTTGCTTCGTTAGATAAAGATGCTGGTCGGCAGTTGTTTTGTTTTTTCTCCATCTCCGTTCAATCTTCCTGAGTTCCCTCTTTTCCTGTCGTATTTTTGTTGAGTACCATGGTTTGTTTTGTCTCCTGTTGTGGTATTGTTTCTCGTCCCACCCTTGGATGGTGTGGCAGCGTTGGCTAAAATGCTGTTCCAGCTGGAGACTTGTTCCTCCAGGTCATCTGTAGAAGTGTTCAGGTGTTGTATTGTGTCCTGTATGAATTCGTCCTTGTCAAAACGCTTGAATCGTCTTTGTGTGTGTGAGATGTTTGCTCTTTCGATCGTCTGGGCCTCTTGTGACCGCAGCCTTGTCTCGATTAAGTAGTGGTCAGACCATGGTACTGGGGTAATGGTGGGTGGAGAAATCAGGTCTCTTGATGTTAGGTAATTGGATGCGAATATGAGGTCTGGCGATGATCCATGTCTGTGTGTTGGTGCATTGATTATTTGTGTGAATTGAAGTGAGGACATTGCTTGAAGGAAGGCCTCTGCGTCTTTGGCATTGGTGGATTTTAGGTTGAAGTCACTTCCTTCCAGCAACCTATTTCCAGTCCCAGTAACCCTCCCCAGTATCAGCCCCCTTTCCAGTCCTCCCCTCCCAGTACCTTCCAATGTCAACCCCCTTGCATTCCCAGGACTGCCACTGGTGTCCATTCCCTTCCAGTCTCCCTTCTTCACCACTGTTCAGCCCCTTCTAGTCCAAATACCATCGCAGGTATCAGCTCACTTTCAATCCCAGTGGCACCCCCCATGTCAGCTCCCTTCCAATCACCCTACCCTCTGTCCATCCCCCTTTCAGTGCCATCTCCACATGTCAGCTCCATTCCAGCCCCAGTGCCCCCTCCCTATTATCCAGCTACCTACCAGTCCTATTCCCAAGTGTCAGCTCCCTTCCAGCCTCCTCCTTCCCCCCATGTCAGCTCTCTTCCTGCCCCCACTTCCCCCTTTCCGTGTTAGCTCCCTTCCTGCCCCCACCTCCCTCTTCCCCGTGTCAGCTCCTTTCCTGCCTCCTCCTTCCCCTGGGAGCCCCGGCTCCTGCATCTTACAGAACCGCGGCTGCGATAGCATTAATAATTTCAAATAAAAGCAAAACCTCACCAGTTTTGCTTTTATTTTAAATCACTGCCTGCAATGTTAAAGCTATTCTTTGCTTTTTGTTCCTCTAGGGCTGTCAATGCCATTCGTTAATGCTAACCGTGTAGAAGAACTCTATAAGAGTAGAGAAATCCTGTTTTTTGTGAAAAGCTGTATCTTTCTATTGTTTTTAAGGTATATAATATTGAAAATTTGGAAGTACTGAAACTAAGAAACAATCCTATCAAGGAGATCCCTTCAGATATTCACAGACTCAGGAATCTCAGGACCTTCGTCATATCTTTCTGCTTGATATCTGCCCTTCCACCTGGGTAAGCTCTTATTGTATTCAGCACCTATAGGATCTAAGGAAAATTGAGATCCTCTCATGTACTGTACATGTAACCCCTTGGTCCTTCGGGTGGCAGGCAGGCCCTGACATGACTCCATGTCACAGAACAAATTTCTCCTTGGCTCTCTCCCACTCCTTCACTTAGTCCAGTGGTGTACCAAGGGCAGGGTGATGGGTATGGCCTGCCCTGAGTGCCGGCTGGGAGGGGGAAGCAGCTCCTCCAGGGGCAGCACAGAAAACTCACGTTTAAGCTGACTTTGCTATGGTGCCTTATGCTCCAGGGGCCGACTGCTCTTCCCTTCCAGCCAAAGTCTTGTGAATTGTGAGACTTTGGACAGGAGGGAAGAGTGGACAGCCCTGAAGCACAAGGCACTGCAGCAAAGACAGCTTAAACGTGAGTTCTCTGTGCTGCCTCTGTGGCCCGGCCAGGGGTGGGGGCTGCATTATGAGGAGTGTTGGCAGTGCAGGTGGGGACACCTGCCCTGGGTACAGAGGGGAGCTGGGGACACCGCTGACTTAGCCAGCACTCTCTCTTAGCAGCAGGGAGTAGATTTTCCATGGAGGGAAGGAAAATCAATGCTAAGCCCTTGGCGCATATATTAAAGAAACTCTTGATGCTATATTGGGTGTTCCAGTTTTCTTTATCAGCTAAATCCGGCTATATTGAAAACACTAGTTTATGCGGTTTGGCCCTTTGCGCTTTCAATATCAGGGTATAATCTCTGCACATCTAAGTGGAATATACACCAGCCATTTGTCACCTGCCACAGCTTCAGTTGCTGCTATCCCAGTCAGTATATGGTGGTATTACCCTCACAGCCAGGAGGTGGAGATGCTTGATCCAGAGGAGAAGACAGATAAGACAGTGCCAGACACAGCAGCAACAGCTGCAGCCAGTTGGCCAGCATGGGAAGTGGCAGTACTAGGCTCCAAGTGTCTATAGGCCCAGTGTCAGGTTCCTCCAGCTCATGAAAGATGAAATGTTGCAGAGGTACAGGCTAAACAGGATCACCATTGCTGACCTCTCTAAGCTGGTGGGAACTGAACTGGAGGCTAGAACACAAAATTCATGAACTGCCAGTGACAATGAAGGTCACAACAGCCCTGGCCTTCCTTGCCAATGGCAGCTTCCAGCACATTATGGCGACAACCACTGGCATCACCCAGTCTGCCACTTCTCCCTGCATTGAGGCCTACATGAGAGCCCAATTGAAGAGGATATGGGATTATATTGTCTTTCCCCAAAGCCAGGCCTAGTGAGAGCAGACCATGCAGGATTTCCCTGCCATTGTTGGGTTTCCCTCCATCTTGAGGCCATAGAGAGCAGCTGGCCAGGAAGTGAGGGCATAGAGAAATTGGTGCAACTACTATTCCATGACCATGAAAGTGGTCTATAGTGCCCAAATGGTCATAAACAATTTTTGTGCATGCTACTGAGGATCCTGCCATGTCCCATATGCCCTCTCACAATCTTCCCTCTGACAAGTTCCTGCCATAGGACATCTGGGAGATGCTTGGTTGCTAGGTAAGCTGAACATACCATACTAACATATAATTGTACTATGTTATCTGGACCCCCGATAGGGAAGTGCCACAGAAGGAATGCCCCAATGCCTCACAGCTATAACAGAGTAGTAGTTCTAACAGCCACTCCCCACCCCTTAACTGTGGGCACTGCAGATACACATGGGCTGACATGAGCACAACACATGTGCCTCACCACAAAGACAGGGGTCCAGATGCACTGCCCATGGTCCCAGTGCCAGGGCCATACCAGCACAAGGGCTGTGTGAGCAATGCGACCGCACAGGGTGAAAGCTCAGAAGAGGTGCTGATATCACCGAGCTTCCAGTAAGCCAAAAAGAGTGAGTTACTGAACGTGGTTGGGTGGAGAGGAACACAAGATTTGTTAGTCACACAGGGCACATTTCTAGCTTGGTAGAGTCCTGCTCAGCACCATATGGCTGCAATGTCCATGCCAAATATAAAATCCTACCACCTGCCATATCGCTGAACAATGGTCCCAAGTCTTCCCACCCCCAGAGACAAACATGGAAATCCTCTCAGGAGCTGGCTCTTGACACCAGTGAGGCAGCCATTAATACATTAGGAAGAGAGGTACAACAAGGCATACCACAGAATCATAGAAACATCGTAGCAGAAAAAGACTATATGGCCTATCCAGTCTGCCCTTCCATACCAACTACTACCAACCAGGTCTGTGATGGAGCATACCTTTGAAGTCCGCAAGAGCAGATTCAAATGCCTGGACAGGAGCAGAGGGGAACTGCTGTATACCCCTGACAGAGTGTGCAACATTTTCACCACCTGCTGTATCCTGCACAACATTGCCATCCAGATAGATTTATGCCTACCAGAGGAGGATCTGAAAATGGACCCAGAGAGAGATCTTGACTCTACACCAGAAGGGACAAACCAGGGACAGCCACCCACTGCAGCAGCTATAGCTTCAAAAATCAGACTCATACAACAAAACGTCTAACGGATACAAAGTGCATATATTTATAGGTAGCAGTGGTAGAACAGCAGACCAAAGTCAATGTTCCTTCCCTTTCCCCATACTCGCTCCCCATACCCATGTGTGACTGTTTCCCCACCCACTGCATTCTGCTGCAGTGATACCATTTTGGAGATTGTGCTTCCTTCATCATCCCTCCCCCAAGTGCAGATACAGTCCCAGCCTGTGAGGAAGCCAGTGAGTCAGATTGGTCCCGAGGCAGAAGGAAGCCAGCCACAGCCCATCCCTCAGAGTCCACAATGTCCCAGAGGGAGAGTGCAAGGCTCTTCTAGTAGGTCTTCTACTCCCTCTGAAGGCACAGTTGCTCCTGCATCATTTGTTCCTGCTATCATAGGAAGTTTTCCAGCATCTGGGTCTGAGGTGGTCCCTTAATATCCTCATGTCATCAGCAATGTAGTGGGTGAGGGTGACCATCTCCACCTCCTCTCTCCATCTGCTGCCCTTAATCCTCCTTCTCTTCCATAAAAAAACCATCTTCTCACTCCTGGACGGGGGATGGGTCTGGTCAGGCTCAGGTTTCTGTGACTGGCTGAGGGGAACATGTTGCCCCTGCACCTCCTCTGCTGGTTGTCCCTGCTGTGACTGTGGTGGGATGCTTGGTGGACTCTGAGAGGGAACCCTCCTGTATAGGGTTTCCTTTCCACCACGTGGACACTAGCCAAATCCAGGTCCCCACTGTACATCTTTGTACCCACATGTTGGCCATCTCCAGCGCATCACCCATGCAAACAGCCATAGCACATCTAGGCAAGACGTCAGGTCCTGGGCCACCACTAGCCTCCACACTGCATACCAGCAATGATCCCCTATGGGCAATGGGTGAATGATGCACAGGGGGTATGTGTCTGTCCCATTCGCTACCTGCATGCTGCCTGGTTTGTGTATATCACTGGGTGATGGAATTTATGCTGCATATAGGCCTTACTTCAGCACCCAGCAGGCACCCATAGGGAAGGTAGTGTGGATGTCTTGTGTACTTTCCACAAGACATGTGTACAGGCATGTCGCAGGTAACAATCCAAAAATTGCAGAGACCAATTAGAAACTACTGCTCCATGCCAATAGCTTATATTTTAATCTAAGAAGTGTTCATAAATTGCAGTTTTCAAAGTTTTCAAATTTTCTCTCATACGTGTATCATATGTGCCTCACAACACAATTACCATAGTGGGGAAAAAGGGGGCTCAACGTGATGATTAACACTTGGGTATAATACACGAGAAACTTATCATTGCTCCCAAAAAACTCACATAATATGTTAAATATGCTTCTTATATTATCTTCTTTATATTATCACAGTATATGAGTTGTATGTTCTGTAACAAATTCACAAGGCAAAAAGTTCCATCAATGACATCTTGAATGCAAAAAAATTCTTTAACAGTTTGACAGTTCCTTTTTGGGAGCAATGATGAAACGTTTTTTGCATGTGACACACAAGTGTTAGTTACCACGTTGAGCTCCCCTTTTCCCCCACTATGGTGATGGTGTTGTAAGGAATTTATGATACGTGTGTGAGAAAATTTGAAAACTTTGAAAATTGCAATTTATGGATACTTCTTGCATTATATATTAAAGTAGATTAAAATATATGCTAATTGGTTCTCTGCAATTTTTGTATTGTTATATGTGACATGGAGTTTTGCAGTGGAGAGTGTATGGATTGTTGATATTTCAATTTTGAGGCATATCACAGGTGCCACGATACACAGCCTCAAAACTTCAACAACCCTCCCAAGTATCTCTAATGCCACGTCCAGTGCTATATGCACAGCATCCCCTTGACTGACAATCTGTCTCTTCTGATCTTTTGCAAGTATGGGAGTGGAAGGGAAGCATGACACAGCTCTCCACATCACCATCTGTCCAATGTATATGCGCCATTGCTGTGAACATGTATCCACCCTCATACAACAATGAGATGTGCTATCAATCTCAGTAGTGAGCCATGACCTATTGCATACCACACTGTCCAAATGGCGCTTTTATGTCCCCTAAGTCAGGGACACATGGCTAATGGATGTGAAATGATCAAGGATTGGGACTGCAAAGGTGCAATGACTCCCCACTGCACAGATAATGCTAAGTGGCCAAAGACCATATTCACACATCTATGCATAGCTCCATCCAGAGACATAACTCCTAAACCATGTGGGTAAGACAAGAAACATAGGGCAGGGTACATGTTTTTGGAGGGCACCATTTTCCCCAAAATGTGTCTCAGGGACCCGTCATCACTATGAATGCGACCGCCAAATGCAATGGCCAGAGTGCCCAGATGTGTGCTGTCCCTGGCGTTCACAAGACTAGGTCAGTACTTACCCTACTGAGATGGTGGTAAAGAGCTATCATGGCCAGGCACCCCAGAGATGGCTACCTCTTCAATAAAGTGGACCACAATTTCATACTTAAGGGCCAATGAACTCTGAAATTCCAAAGTTTTAGCAAAGGGGCATGTTTAATAAGGTACTGCAAGAAACAGGCAGCAAATGCATAATTAGTGTGCATTTTTACTGCAGCAGAGCTTAGCAGCCATGGTAGATGCAAGGGGTGCAGCCATTGTAGGCTACTATGGCTGCACTAGTCACGTCACTAGCACAGTAGTAGGGAACGCATAGCCATAGCGAGTGCCCTGCAATGGAAAGCCACAAACACATTATTAGGGTAGCAGTGGCTTGGGAACCACTAGAAGCAGTAATAAATGTGCTCCCACCATACCTACAGGACTGTAGTAACTGGCCAGTTCAGAATAGAGCGAGATGACTGGAAATAGCCCCATTGCTGAGCTGTGAAGCCAGTTGTACCTAAGTACAAGAGGCGGGGCATACAATTCAGAAGGCAAACACATGCAGAGAGTCTGTGCTGCGTCCCTAACTGCGGGAGATAGGGTGCAAATATAGCATCTGAAGATGCAGGGGGTCTTGTATGGGATCAAGAAGGGTGTCAGTATCCATCATAGGGAATGGATATATGAACTTCCTTTATTGTGACGTGCCCACGGTGCCTGTTCCTCTAGGCTATAGGGAACATAGTACAAGGCCTCTAGTGGGGGGAAATGGGCTCCCCCTCTCAGTCACTCCTCTTACATGGCTTGGACAGCACCATAGCCATTGTGGAATGTGTACCCCATGTTGGGGGAAAGGGGGTGCTAGAGGCAGGTGGTTCTAGAGGCTAAGTACAATCAGTACGCATGCCCAGGGCAGTCTGCATCTCTACAACATGGGGTTCATAGGGTCAAGAAGCAACCCCATGGCCCGCCCACCCACCCCTGTGACCTGACATCTACAATGCAGGGATGCAAGGCAATCCATCCACAGAGGGAAGAGCTGTGGAGACTAGCACATAGAGGTGACAGATCCCAAAGACTCCCCAAGATCAGCACTCTAGCTGTCTTGGAACCAAAGGCCCACCAGACCAGGGAAGACAAAAGCTTTCCAGGTCCATGGAATACCTCATCGCCTGGGCATGGAGGCCAGGGAGGGGACACTGATCATTGAATTCCAATAAAGCTAGCCAAAAGTCAGTACTAGAAATGTTAAGTAGCTGCTCAGGGCTGGTAGGCCTCAGCCCTGTCCTCCTTTGATTAGGGCGATGGGCCATCTACCCACAGGAACATGGCCATGAAATCAGCATGACACCCGAGGTACATATATGCATTATTACATGCCTCCCCATGCAGGAGAGGTAGGGGTTGGATGGCACCCATTCATGCCACACACTCATGTTGCCAGTATGTTGTTGTTAAATTCCATCGTCTGTGTCAACTGACAACCCTCTGGATAGTTGACCTAAACTTTGTTTGGTCTTTAGCCAAGTTGCTCATTGTTGATTGAGTGGTATCTATAGTTAGTTTTATTGTATTGATCTACGTCATTGCTGGTCTTCCTCTTTTACGGTGATCTTCTATCTTGCCAAGCATTATGTCTTTCTCCAATGATCTCTCTTTGCATGATGTGTCCAAAGTATGAAAGTTGAAGTCTTGTCATCTGAGCTTCTAAGGAAAGCTTAAGTTTCATCTCCTCTAGTACAGACTGCTTTGTTCTTCGGGTAGTCCATGATATACACAGTGTTCTTCACCAGCACCATACTTCAAAGGCATCAATTTTCTTCCTGTCTATCTTTTTCACTGTCCAACGTTCACATCCATATGACATTATTGAAGATACCATGGCCTGGACAAGTTAAATCTTTGTATGGAGAGAGACATCTCTACTCTTGAGAAGCTTGTCTAGGTCCTTCATAGCCATTCTACTAAGAGCAATGCATCATCGGATTTCTTGACTACTAGTCCTTTATTGATTGTGGATCCAAGTAAGTTGCAGCTGTCAACTATTTCAATTTCTTCTCCATCAATGATGAACTTATTGATTTTGCTAGTTGGCAGGATCTTTGTCTTCTTAACATTAAGGTGCAGACCCATTTTAAGACTATATTCCTTGATCTTGAGAAGTAAATGTTTTGATTTTATTTATTTAGACAGATTTGTATACTACCTCATCCTACAATCAAAGCAGTCACATCACATCACAATTGGGGTTACATTTAACATGAGGGTACTTAACAAGCACAGTGGTCACATCACAACTGGAGGGTTGCATTTAACATGAAGAATTGTGTTCACTTTCAGTCAATTATGAGGTATCAGCATAGCGAAAGTTGTTGAGTCTTCCACCAATCTTCACACCTTGGTTGTCTTCATATAGTCCTGCTTCTCTGAATATTTGTTCTGCATATAAATTAAATAGGTAGGGGGAATGTATGCAGCTTTGTCATACACCTTTGCTGATTTTAAACCTTTGTTTCTCCTAGTTCTGTTCAAACTGTTGCTTCTGGATCAATGTAAATGTTGTGCAAGAGAACGATCATGTGTTCTTGTATACTCGTGCTTCTTAAAGTGGCCCAGAGTTTCTCATGGTTTACACAGTCAAAAGCCTTGCTGTAGTCAATAAAACACATATAGATATCCTTTTGGTATTCTTTAGTCTTTTCAAGGATCCATCTCACATCCACAATAATGTCTCTTGTTGCTCACCCTTTCCTAAACCCTGCTTGCACTTCAGGCAGTTCTCATTCCAGGTATGGTTGTAGTCTCTGCTAAATGATCTTGAGAAGAATCTTGCTGGCATGTGGGATCAGAGTGATTGTGCAATAATTTCCACAGTCATTTGAATCACCTTTCTTTAATATTGGTATAAACACAGATCTTTTCCAGTCAGTTGGCCATGATGTTGTCTTCCAAATTTTCTGGCAGAGCCTTGTAAGTATGGTAACAGCTTCATCCAATTGATGTAATACTTCAATGTGAAGATTGTTGCCAGTGTATGAAACACCTAATTTGCATGCTTCTCCCCACACTGTACTTTACTGACTCCAACTCTGGCTCTGTGGCCAGTACTGGCTGAAGCACAGAGCACATGTCCTGTTTCCTGACACCTCCACAGCACATAACACCAGCAGTCCTCTGACATCTATCCATTGCATATGCAAACGTGTCCATCAGGACAGTTGTTGATGCATCTGTGGATATTTGTCCAGTGTCATAGCAGGGGCAAACATTCTGAGCTGCAGGCCCTGGTTTTGGGGCTGTCAGGCTACTGTGGTACACTACCATGGCAGCAACACTATGTGGTCCCTCCTCCCTGGTGTCCTAGGCAATTGCCTAAATTTTCTGCTATCATTGCTCTTTGCCTTTTTTTTCCTTCCATTGTAGTTGCTCTTTCTGCCTTTCCTATTTCTCAACACTTGCATACCAACTGCGCATTTGTGATGCACTAGCAAGGCAGATACAACTACCACCTGGTCAGACAGTTGTTAGTTGTGCTCATGCTAGCAGTGTGTTCATGTAGCTAGCGTGTGACTAGCTTGCCTGCATCTTCCGTGCGCCATATCTGTCCTCTGTCCGCCACTCTCTGTGTAACCCCGCCTATATGCTTATTGTTCAGGTAGTGCGACCTTTTTAGTATAGTCACCTTTGGGCGTTAGCCCTATGCTAAATATCATGCTACTGGCTACCACGCTTTAGTAAACATGCCCCAAGGTCCCCTTTTCCTAAAGGTTTTACAAATCTGGTCTTTACAATTGTGTGCAGTCTGTTACATGCAAAGCTTTATTTAAATTCAAAAATGAATGCAATGCAGAAGTATGCAAAGCATCCCATTCATTCTGAATCTTGTGACAACCAGCATGTGAAAAGATCTTTGCATACTGGTTTTGGCAACAAAACAATAACTACACCTCAAGAGATATAGCTAGGATTTTTAGGCCAATTCCACTAGCAAATTTGCATGGATAACATAATTTTGCACAAATGAGACATTCAGCTGAGGGAAGCCCTGTGAATTAATATCTCGGTCTCTTAGTTGAAAATTAAAATGCTTATAATGTCACAGGCTCCCATAGAGAATTTATGACCCAATGACAGATATTGCTTATTTCTGGTATATCTTTTTAATTACTAGATTTTCTTTATTTTTAGGTTATTTTTCCTACAGCACCTTCAGTATTTGGATGTCTCCTATAATAGTATCCCTTTTATCCCGAATGAGATCGGCAATCTCAGGTACTCAAATATACAAGATGCAATCAGATTTATACTAGAGGTATCGCATACAAGGTTCCTAGTTTACAGTACATTTTTCTGTTCAAGAAATCATGCAATTTATTTTCATTTTACTAACTTGTGTTAATCAGTTAATGCACATTAATGCAATGTAACACACATTGATTCAAACTGAGTTATGTCCTCCAGGTGATGTAAAACACTCTAGCACCGAGAAGGTTTCTCCAGGGCCATGTGCCCATGAGTGAAGGGTTAGGACAGCCGTTATAGTTGGTGATTCGATCATTAGGCATGTAGATAGCTGGGTGGCTGGTGGACGTGAGGATCGCCTGGTAACATGCCTGCCTGGTGCGAAGGTAGCAGACCTCACTTGCCACCTAGATAAGGTCTTAGATAGTGCTGGGGAGGAGTCTGCTGTCTTGGTACATGTCGGTACCAATGACATAGGAAAATGTGGTAGGGAGGTTCTGAAGGCTAAATTTAGGCTTTTAGGTAGGGAACTGAAATCCAAAACATCCAGGGTAGCGTTCTGAAATGCTTCCCGTTCCACGTGCAGGACCTAAAAGGCAGGCAGAGCTCCGGAGTCTCAATGCGTAGATGAGACGATGGTGCAAGGATGAGAGTTTTGGATTTGTTGGGAACATTCTGGGGAAAGGAAGTGCTCTTCCGAAGGGATGGATTCACCTTAACCGGGATGGAACCAGGCTGCTGGCATTAATCTTTAAGGAGATAGAGCAGCTTTTAAACTAAATAATAGGGGAAAGCCGACAGTCGCACAAGAGCACATGGTTCAGAAGAATGTATCCTTGAAGGATACTACCAAAAGCAGAGAGGTTCCAAAAAAGAGTAAAGTAGCCTAAATGCCTTCGAGTATGGAGCAGACAGAGCTTAAAGATCCCAAAATTACCCATGCCTACCAATAGCCAAATTAATATGAATAAAATACAGTCTCTAAAATGTTTGTATGCAAATGCTAGAAGTCTAAAAAATAAGATGGGAGAGTTAGAATATATAGCACTAAATGAGAGTTTAGATATGATTGGAATATCAGAGACATGGTGGAAGGACGACAACCAGTGGGACACTGTGATAGCTGGGTACAAACTATATCGTAATGATAGAGCTGATCAAATTGGTGGAGGGGTTGCGCTCTATGTTAGAGAGGGCATTGAGTCATAAAGTATTAAAGTTTTGCAGGAAACAAATTTGCTGTAGAATCTCTATGGATTGAAATTCCATGTAAAAAGGGGAAGGCAATGGCAGTGGGGGTGTACTATCGACCGCCTGGCCAGAATGAACAAATGGATGATGAAATACTCAAAGAAATCAAGGAAGCTAACAAACGTTACAGCACAGTAATAATAATGGTGATTTCATTTACACCGGTATCGACTGGGTCAGTGTCACGACAGGACATGCTATGGAGATAAAGTTCCTAGATTTTATTTATTATTTATTTGTACATTCTTTTATACCGCTTCTTCCAGAGATCAGATGTGGTTTACAGGTAACGTAGCGAAAATAATGGAACTATTATCATTTTTACAATGAACATTTTTAGAACAATTTAGCTAATATACATAGAACAGTAGAAACAATTGGCAAGTTGATGCCCAGCTTATGTAACTGATAGAAACAATTAATATCAATAACTATTTACAATGTGAAATTATTAAATGTTTGTATGCTGGATGATTAGATGACACATTTGATGTAAATGTAGATGTAATAGAGAGGTGTGAGTATGAGATTTGTCTACATAGGATCTAAGTAGGATCAGTATGTGGTTGCTGGTCGGTGTTGAACTGATAATTCTGTGCATCATCGTGCTGTAGGTTGTAATTGTGCTGTGTAAATAGATAGGTTTTTAACTCCTTTCTAAATGCTATAAGGTCCTTAATTTCTCTTAGTTCGACTGGGAGGCTGTTCCACAATGTGGGTGCAAAGTATGAGAGAGCAGAGTTGCTAGTCTTCTGCCTTGATTTTCTAATGGAATCAGGTACTATCATCATGTGTAGGTTCATTCTTCTTCTTGACCTCTGTTCCTGGGGTTATTAATAAGTGTTGCCAGATAGGACGGTGCTATATTGTTAATAAGCTTAAATGCTGTTACAATTGATTTATAGGTAATTCTAGATGGTACCGGAAGCCAGTGCAAGGCATAGAGTATAGGAGAGATGTGGTCCGATAACTTTGCTTTGAAGATAATCCTTGCGGTGACATTTTGGGCCAATTGCAGAGTGTGCAGGTTTTTCTTAGGATGTTCCTTGGAGTATGCCATTACAATAATCTAAATGAGGTGTTATTAGAGTTTGGGCCACAGTCCTGAAGTCATTGCTGTCTATTATCGGTCACAGCTGTTGGATTGTCCTTATTTTTAAAAAAATGTTTTTAACAGTTTGCTTTATATGAGGTGTTAGGCTGAGTGTCCTGTCAAGCGTGACTCCTAAATATTTGACCTCAGCCTTTACTGGTATGGAGTTGTTTCCAATATTGATAGCTGGCGGTGGGGTGAAGTCAGGATTCCTCATTATAAATAGCACTTCTGTCTTTTTGAAATTGATATTCATGTTCATTGATTGTAGCCACATTTCTGCTTCAGTGAGACATCGAGTTATACTGTCATAGTTGGGGTTGGATACCTCGAACGGTAATTGCAACATAAATTATCACATCTATGCAGACGACATTATCTTATGGTGTTTAAATATGGCGCAGTTAGGTTGAAGATATAGATTAAAAAGTAGCGAAGAGAGGGCAGAACCTTGTGGGATACCCTGTTCTTGAGGGAATGGCATTGAGGCGATGTGATCTACTTGAACATATTGGGTTCGGTTGTTGAAATAAGATTTAAACCATTCAAGGCTTTTATCTTTAATGCCTAATTGGGAGAGTCTGGAAATGAGCATGCTATGATTTACATTGTCAAAGGCCGATGAAATATCAATGAAAATGAGAATGAAGGCTCGCTTGGTATTGTCGATACCCCTGATAATAGTGTCAAATAGCGCTATAAGGAGGGTCTCTACACCGTGGTATGGGCGAAACCCATATTGATGTTCATCTAATGGTGACGACGAGTCTATATAGTCCTGCAATTGTATCTGTACAACCTTTTCAATAATTTTAGCAAGGAACGGGATGCTTGCGATGGGACGGTATGAAGTAGGATCATTGCTGTCTAGAGATTTGTTCTTTAGTAATGGGCGGATTGCTGACTTTTTGAGCTCATCTGCTATGAATCCTTGATGTACTGATTGATTCACTATGTTAAGCAAGTCCAAGGCCAATTCTGCTTTAGTCTCCTTAATCCAAGCCACGGGACAGGGATCCAAAATTGAGGTTGTAGTATTAAGTTTAGTGATTGTCTGAAGCAGTTGTTTGTTTGTGATAGTTTGGAAGGTGCTCCATTCATGGGGATTGTTGTCTGATTGAGATAAGAGGGCTGGTGTGAAATGACAATTTTGCTTGAGTTTATTAGCAAAATGGTCGGCTAAGGCTTGAGGGTTGATAGGGATCTTGCTTGTACTGTTAGCAGGGTTTTTTGCCAAGGATTTAACGATCTCAAATAACTTCCTGGGGCAATTTAATGCTTTTGACAATACCTTAGAGCGATGTTGTTTCTTAGCATTATTAATAGCTTCCTTGTAGGCATTGAGCAGTGAAAAATAATGCTGTCTGAGTTCGTGTTTTCTTCTTTCTCCATGTGGATTCCATTTTCCTGAGTCCCTTCCGTAATGTCACTAGTTCAGCAGTGAACCACCTCTCATTTGGTTTATGCTTAATCCGCTTCTGAGATGGTAGTGGTTTCGAAGTTAGCCTTATGGTTGAGTTCCAGTTTGATACTGCTTCGCAGAGATTATTAGTACAAGGGTCTAGCTTAGTGAGAGCTGATTCCAGAAATGTTTCCTTTTCAAAAGTGTGAAATCTCTGTCCTTGGTGTGTGGTATCAGAATAGGCTTTAGTATGATGCGGGTAGTGAAGAGTAAACCATATCATAAAGTGGTCAGACCATGACACTTGGGTAATGTTTGGTGGTCTATATAGTAGTGACTTTGTGTATTGAGTAGGGAGGAATATTAAATCAAGGGTGTTACCTTTTGTGTGCATTGGGATGTTGATTGCTTAAAACCCATTTCATCCATCGCATCAATGAAAGATGCCTCTTGGTTACTAGACAATGATGGGAGGTTAAAGTCACCTGACATAATAAGGGGTTTCATTACAGGTGAGCTGCAGGAAGTTTCAAGTATAGTGTCTAGATTTTGGCTATTTGCAGTTGGAGGCCTATATATAAGGCATATTGCTAAATCTTTATTTTCAACCTTAAGGATATTCATCATATCTTTGTTCTCACAGATGGTAGTTGATAAACTGAGAACAGATTTTGCTAGTATGAGGGTACCCCCTCCTTTTGTGCAATCCCTATTGCATGTGAAAATGGAATATCCCTGAACTTCCATCTGGTTTATAAATACCGAGTCAGTTTCAGTTAACCATGTCTCCGTAACACATAGGAGGTCTGTGTTTTACATAGGAGGTCTGGGTTTTCTGCCTTGACCAGGTCAATTAAGAGTGAAATTTAATTTCTAATTGACCTAGCACTGATGAGGATGAAGGTCATTAGTGTGGAATCATTGAATACTTTCATATGGTTGGTCAAGGGAGTTGGATTTATCTGGATCAGCCTGTGATGTTTCGGAAATGCTCTTCCCAGGAATGGTTGTTTAGCATTCTGTCTCTGGTGAACTTGTCTCTGACGATAAGGAATTACTTGTATGTATGTGGATTCAGGGAGGTTTAAAGGTGGGAAGAGAATAAGGACATGAGGAGAAACAAAGACCAATAGGCTAAATGCTCATAAGGTGATATTCATGATGAATAGAATCATTTTCTTAAGGTTCATTCTGGACGGATCTGAAACAGTGATTACAGGATGTGCAGAAATATATATGCAGTGCTCAAAATACAGCATGAAATGACTGCTTCTTGGAGCAGCTGGTTCACAAACCAACCAGAGGGGAAGCCATATGGGACCTAGTCCTTAGTGGGACACCAGATCTGGTGCAAGAGATAAGGTTATTGGGGCCACTTGGCAATAATGATCATAGCATGATCGCGTTTGATCTAATTAATGGAGGAGAAGGGATGGTAAGAATAGTCACAGTACTACCGTTTAACTTTCGAAAAGGGAGACTATGATAAAATGAGGAAAATAGTTAAGAAAAAACTAAAAGGAGCAGTTGCAAAGGTTAAAGACTTACATCAAGCTTGGGTGTTGTTGAAAAACATTATATTGGAAGCCCAGACCAGCTGCATTCCACACTTTAAGAAAAGTGGAAGGAAGTCCAGAAAACTGCCAGCATGGTTTAGAGGTGAGGTCAGAGAGGCTGTTGCCAAAAAACCATCTTTCAGGAAATGGAAAAAAGAGCCAAACGACAAAACCTGGAAACAGAACAAGCACTGGCAAGTTAAATGCAAGGCATTGATAAGGCAGGCAAAGGGAGAATTTGAGAAGAAGCTTGCTGTGGAAGCAAAAAGGCATAATAAAGAATTTTTCAAGTACATTCGTAGCAAAAAACCTGTGAGAGAGTCAGTTGATCCACTCCTAGATGATAGAGGGGTTAAAGGGGCACTGAGAGGTGACAAGGCAATAGCGGAGAGACTGAATGAATTCTTTGCTTCAGTCTTTACTGAGAAAAATGTAGGGCTGTTACCCATGACTGAAGTGGTATTTAAAGGTGTGGAAGAATTGAAGGAAATATCAATACATCGGGAAGATGTATTACAACTATTAGATAAACTGAAGAGTAGCAAATTACCTGAGACAGAAAATATACATCCAAGGGTGTTGAAAGAACTGGAATATGAGCTTGCAGACCTGCTATTAGTAATCTGTGAACTATCATTAAAATCATCTGTAATACCTGAAGATTGGAGGATGGCGAACGTAACACCAATTTTTAAAAAGGGTTCCAGGGGTGATCCTGGAAACTACAGACTGGTGAGCCCCACGTCAGTACCAGGAAAAATGGTAGAAACCATCATAAAGGACAAAATTGGTGAACATGTAGATAGTCATAGCTTAATGGAAGACAGCCAACATGGCTTTAGACAAGGAAAATCTTGTCTTACTAATCTGTTATGGTTTTTTTGAATGTGTGAATAAACAGGTAGACAACGGTGAGTCAGTTGATATAGTGTATTTGGACTTTCAGAAAGCCTTTGACAAGGTCCCTCATCAGAGACTTTTGACAAAACTATAGAGTCATGGGATAGGAGGCAGTGTACAATTGTGGATTAGGAACTGGTTAAAAGATAGAAAGCAGAAGGTAGGGCTAAATGGCCAATTTTCCCAATGGAGAAAGGCAAATAGTGGTGTACCCCAGGGATCTGTGCTGGTTCCGCTGCTTTTTGACATTTTCATAAATGACCTGGAAAAGGTTACGAGTGAGGTTATCAAATCTGCAGATGACACAAAACTATTTAAAGTTGTTAAAACCCCTGTGGAAAATTGCAAGAGGATCTTGATAAATTGGAAGACTGGGCATCAAAATGGCAGATGAAATTTAATGTGGACAAGTGCAAAGTTATGCACCTAGGGAAGAACAACCCAAACTATGGTTACACGATGCAAGGTTACACATTAGGAACAATCACCCAGGAAAGAGATTTAGGCATCAATTATGGACAACATGTTAAAACCCTCCACCCAGTGTGCAGCAGCGGCCAAGAAAGCAAATAGAATGCTAGGTATTATAAGGAAAGGAATGGAAAATAAAACAAAGGATATTATAATGCCTCTATATTGTTCCATGGTGAGACCGCACCTTGAATATTGTGTGCAATTCTGGTTGCCGTATCTTTAAAAGGATATAGCATTATTAGAAAAGGTTCAGAGAAGAGCCACCAAAATGGTAAAGGGGATGGAAGGATACCCTTATGAAGAAAGGCTAAAAGGTTTAGGGCTCTTTAACCTGGAAAAGAGACAGCTGAGGGGAGATAAGATAGAAGTCTATAAATTAATGAACGGAGTGGAACGGATAAACGTAGATCGATTGTTTATGTTATCAGAATATAGAAAGACTAGGTGACATGCAATGAAGCTACAGGGTAAACTATTTAAGACTAATAAAATAATTTTTTTTTTCACTCAACATGTAATCAAACTCTGGAATTTGTTACCGGAGGATGTAGTAAAGACTGTTAGTGTAGCTGGGTTTAAAAAAGGTTTGGACAAGTTCCTGGAGGAAAGGTCCATAAACCATTATTAAAAAGGGACCCAGGATATCAATGCTTGACCCAATAACAAGCATTGTGGAACCTGTGTCTTTTGGGGAAACTGCTAGGTACCTATGATCTAGATTGGCCACTGTTGGAAACAGGATACTGGGCTTGATGGACCTTGGTCTGACCCAGTATGGCATATCTTTTGTCCTTATGTTCATATTACCATGCATGCTAATGCATATTAGCTCATTAACACACATTAGTAAATGAGGCCCATAATCAGATATCCTCTGATTGCTATCAGAAACACTATGTTTATGTTTATTCATACATTTGATATACCGCTCAGGCTGAGAAGCATCAGAGCTGTTTACAATACAACAATTATGTTACAGAAAATATGAAAAGAATGTCATTTATAAGATAGGAGAGATTAGGAGATACAGTGATAGACAAAGAAATAGGAAAGTTAGGAGAGAAGGGAACAGCAGATTACCTTCACAAACTACAGGCATGACAATTCTTGCTGTAATATCTCTCCTAATCAAGGAAATAGACTTTAAGGGAACATCTCAGTTTAATTTTGTCTTGTGGCCTGATAGCTTCTTTGTTGCTGATCTGTGGGCTTTTCCAGTTTCGGCACAGTCTAATCTGGCCTTCGCACCATGGTCTCGAATTTACGGCTACCAGGATTTTTTTTCTTATTTTATATCTCCCCTCCTTATCATTAAGCTGGTCAGAACACTGACCAAACAAGTCCAGTTGTTGTTAAGCAAGTATGTATGCAAATGAAGCCCTGAAATGAGTCTCTGCACATGGCCCCACATCACTCTCAGGCTGCCCCTGTAAGCATCATATTTCAGAAAACTGCAAGTATAACTGGTGCCAATTAAGGAGCTCAGTTCCTCAAGTCATAGGGGGTGTTTACTAAATGGTGGTAGCAGACTCCGTGTGATATCGGAGCCATGGCCCCATGGGGGAGTCACTACCAGCATTTAGTAAACACCCTCCATAGTTTTACATTTCTGGGATCATTTTAAAGACTGGAGAGTTAAGCACAATTACCTCCTTAATCACTTCTATAAATTCTTGGCTGAAAGAAGCAGTTTGTTGTTGCTTATACACGCCTCGAAAAAAGTGTGAAAACCTAAGGGATAATTTTTGAAATATGCATGTATTCCTGTGCAAAACTGAAATTACATGTTTACTTTTTGCACCGCTGGAACTATGCCCAGAGCACGCCCTCTTAGAATTTACATATCCCAAGACATTTACGTATCAAAACAGCGGCATTATAAAATCAGCATTTATAGATGCAAATGCCACACGATCATTCTAAAATGGCCTCCAGAATTTCTCAGCAAAGCAAACTCACAAATTCAGTTCATTCACCAGCAGAGGCAGCTTCTGCTTACAGCACTCCCTCTGTTCATTCTCCGCCTGCTGAGTTTTACCTCAGTCCACTGCAGTAGATCCCTCAGCACTGTAAGCAAGTTGCCTGCTGCCCAGTAAATTTATATCAAATGCTATACAACAGATACAGTTTATTCATTATAATGGCTCTAAGTAGTGGCAATGTACTAAAGTTTTATCCTACTTTGTGTCTAAGGGAAAAAAATGCTCATTACATAGTCCCCAGATTATAATGCTATGAATGGAGGACTAGAAACGTTTATAACAGCAAAGCTTATCACAGTCCAAGACAAAATTCTAATATTTCAAGGTGTGCTACTCTGAATTTAGTTGTTACTGATTTGCAATCTAATGTAATTTAACATTGTGTGGTAGATTTTATATCATTCTGGTTTTGCATATAACCTAAGCATTGGATAAATAACATTCTTGAAATTTACAGAGCACTTGATTACCTGAATGTGGAAGGCAATGAACTGCCTGCTTTGCCTTGTGGTGCATTGAAACTTCAGCTGAAACAAGTACGACTGGGCAATAATTTCATGCATCCTCTTTTATGGAAAGAGAACAGCTGGACCCAGCCACAGAGACTAGTTGAATTGGCAGCCCTTTTCTTCTACAAGAATGTGTGGCAGTATTACTCCGAGCTCCCCAGAGAAGCTGAACAAATACTGAACAAGTTAGTGATCCAAGTCTTCCTTTATTGCCAACCTGTATCCAAATACCTTTTGTTTGGTTTTAATAGAAAACTTGTATTTTTCTCTAAACCAAACAGAGAAAGTAGGCTATTACTTGGTAACTATAAGATTTGAGCTTTACTTTATTTGCATTTAGCTGATATCTTTCCAGTAGTAGCTCAAGGTTAGCTATGGTAGGAATTTCCGTCTCTCAAAAGGACTTAAAATCTAAGAAGCATTTTTATTAAAGTGCATTACATTTTTGCACTTAACACCTGTTTAGCACTAAAACTAACCTGTGTCAAGTGCAATGGTTCTGCAGTAACTGTCGGGGGCACAGCCAGTATTGTTCCCAGCGTTCATGCACAATTACTACAGATGCACCTTAATCCACCTATTGAGTGGCATTAGGTGTACCTGCGCTAATTACAATGTTGGCAGTACATGATATTCATGTTCCCCCATGCTAACTGCAATATGCTCTGCATACTGTCAGACGGCTGCCTAGGGTGAGAACTTACACAATCTTGACGATGCATATATTCATATGATTCTTGCAAGGTATTGTGGGTATTGTAGTTCATTCACTCCCAAACACAGCTGATGACAATAATTTGAGTTGTGAAACCAAGTGGTAAGATCAATAAAATACTTCTTTTATTGATGGGGTTTAATTCACCCAGCACATGTATGCTTGATAGCACTATAAATGAGGTTACTTGCTTGCAGTGTTTAAAATGGATAACAAAAATCACAAAATAAACCAGAAAACAACCTTCAGCTTGTCAGGCAATTAGCTAATGTTTTCTTAGCAAGTAATTACCAAATACAAAGGCACAAAGTAAAGAATAAACTTTGCTGGTTAGGTTAACTTCTGCTTATTTTCCACGCCGATCTCAGCAGTGATTCTCCCTTGCTCACACACACAATCAGGTGCAGCCCTAATTACTATCAATGGACCAGCTGAAAGCCTTTAGCTGGCTGGCTGCTACTGTGTGAGCCCAAATCCTGCTTTAAGAGCTGTTTGCAGTGGAAATAAAGAACAAAGTTAGGTTTCTTTGTGATGGCTGATGTGTTTGCTCATAGAAAACTAGCAATAGCATTTAGATAAAGAACAGTCCATGTAAATAGTTTCATCTGCTGTATTTCCCCCTGCATCAACAATCATAGGGTCAATATCATACATTGGCACAGATGAGTCTTTCATTAAGGCACTATCATGAGAATGCTTATTCCCTTGCTGCCATTCTCTATTATAGATAGGGTCTGGATCAGTGTTCATACCTGAGCCTCTCCTGCTATCATTATTCCTCTCTGTATAGCCTGGCCAATATGTAATCCAATTCTGATGTCCAGCCTTCCAATCTTGATCCCTGGACGCTGGATCTTCTCTCACATACCTTCTGGCCTTGGTCTGAAAGTCCCTTCCACATGCAGTCTTCTCTCTTCCAGGTAGCCACTGGTGATTCCTATCTCTGCCACTCCATTCCTCTGGCTGAATCCAGTCCAATGGACTCTGCTGGCTTTTGAAATACCTCCCAGTATGAGTACTGCCTTGGAATCTCCCAGACCTTCCAATGGCCTTTCTTCTCTTCCTTCCAGAGAGTTTCCTTCTCTCTCTATCTGCTTGGCTTGGCTTCTGTTTCTCCAGGTGATACTGGTGCTTGTAGCCGTTGCTGTCTCTGTATCTCTTCCTCCCTCTGTAGCTGTTATCTGAAGAATAAGCTCTATTCTTATCCTGTTCTAATGTGTGCTGCTCCCTAACACAGCGCAGCTGTGTTGAATCAGGCCCTGCCCTTTGAGATGAGTGCTTAGGGATTACCTCATAGCTCTCTTGATTGCACACACATTCTCTCACTTCAGCCCCTCTCATGGCTGCTGGAAACCTGGTGCATTCTGGGACTGGTAGTCTTTTATGTGAAAATTCTGTTCTCACTTCTACCAGAACTGACAGGTTGCTTGTTCAGAGTCACATCATCTTTTCTATAGCTCCTACCTGAGCTATGATAAGCTTCCTTATCACAATACTCTCTACCCACCTCTAACGCACCCTAGTGCGTGACTTGTGGTTAGCGTGGAAATTAGCATGCAGCAGCTGTCATGCTGCCCTGTACAGTTACTGCATGCGAAAATGCATGTTAACAGCTTAGCACACTTTTGTAAAACAGCCTCTAAGTTTGTTCCTGAGTCAGTGGAAGGTTAAGTAGCTTATCCAGGCTCACAAGGAGCTGAGTGGGATTCACACTCTGGTCTCTGGTGGCCAGGCTAGTCCTCCCTCTTGAATTTGCCCATATCCTAGTTCTGATGAGATATGATTTGGGAACAGTGAAATCAACAAAAGAACAAACCTGTAAAAAGTCCAAAGATAACAGCGATAATAATGTGTGCAGGAAGAATATGATTATTACTGACTAATGGCTGAAAAGTAACCTATGTTTGAAGTTACACAGGGCATGATATTCAGCAGCATTTATAAGGTTTGCAGGTCTGCAAACCGTGTAAATGCCGTTCTACGGGATAGTTAGCGGTACTAACACGGTTAATGCTGCTGAATATCCGCGGGTGCCGGCATTACATGCCCCAATGCTAAGCTGTTAGCATCAAAGCACGTTGGGGGCGTTCCATGGCAGAGCAGAGGCAGACCAATCGTTAACCGGGCAGTGGCAATAAGCCGTTACCTGGTTAGCGATATTACTACTACTACCGAACGTTTGAATAGCGCTACAAGACATACGCAGTGCTGTAAAAACGCATGTAAAAGACAGTCCCTGCTCATCAGAACTTGCCATCTAATGAAGACAGTCACAGTAGCTGTAGACACGGGATACATCTAGGGAGAATGGTAAGGAAACACAAAGAAGATTAGGCAAATCAAGATCTGAAAGACAGCAAAGAGATGAGTTTTCAGCCTGGATTTGAAAAGGGTCAGAGATGAAGCCTGACACACAGACTCAGGTAGTTTGTTCCAGGCGTAAGGAGCAGCAAGGTGAAAGGAGCAAAGTATGGAGTTAGCAATAGAAGAGAAGGGCACAGATAGAAGCAATTTGCCAGAAGAGTGGAGTTCCCAAAGAGGGGTGTAGGGAGAGATGAGAGGAAAGGTAGTGTGGCGCTGCAGAGTGAATGCACTTATAGGTCAGCAGGAGAAGTTTGAACTGGATGTGGAAACGGATAGGGAGCCACTTGACTTGAGAAGAGGGTTAATGTGAGCATGATGAGGCTGGCTGGTGGAAGATTAGCCATGCAGCAGAGTGTTGAACAGATTGAAGGGGAGAGAGATGATTCAGAGGGAGACCAGCAAGGAGTAGGCTACAATAATCAAGATGGGTGGTGACTAAAGAGTGTCTAAGTATCTTACTAGTATGTTCAGAAAGGAATGGGTGAATTTTGGTGATGATGTAGAGAAAGAAATTGCAGGTTTTAGCTATCATTTGGATGTGTATTGAGAAGGAGAGAGAGGAGTTGAAGACAACTCCAAGGTTGTGAGCTGAGCAAACAGGGAGGAGTGGAGAGTTATCCACAGAGACTAAGAAAGGAGGAAGGGGAGGAGGGTTTAGGGGGAAAAATAAGAAGCTCAGTTTTGGCCGTATTCAATTTCAAGTGGTGGTAAGACATTCAAGCAGCAATGTCAGAAAGACAGGCAGAGATCCGGGCCTGGACTTCCATAGAGATTTCAGATGTAGAGAGGTAGATCTAGGAGTCATTAGCATAAAGAAGGTACTGAAAGCCATGGGAAGAGATGAGAGCACCAAGGGACTGAGTATAGAGAGAGAAAAGGAGTAGACCCAAGAAAGACTATTGGAGTACACAAACTGAGATTGCAATAGCAGTAGAGGATAATCCACCAAAACAAACACTGAAGGAGCGCTTGGAGAGATAAGAGAACCAGGATACCACAGAGCCCTTAAAACCAAGCAAGGACAAGGTATCAAGGAGAAGGTTGTGGCCAATAGTGTCAAAAGCAGCTGAAAGATTAAGAAGGATGAAGACTGAGTAAAAGCCCTTGAATTTTGCCAGGAAAAGGTCACTGGAGTCTTTGGCAAGAGCCGTATCGGTAGAATGTAAAGGACAAAAGCCAGATTGTAGAGGATCCAGAAGACTTGAGAGGAGAGAAAGTCAAGGCAACGGCGGTGAACTGCATGTTCAAGTAGTTTAGAAATGAAGGATGTGTCAATAGTTAGAACAGGTAGGGTCTAGTCAGGGTTTCTTGAGGAGAGACCATAACATGCTTGAAGGCTGCAGGGGAAGTTGCAGTGGAGAGCAATAGGTTGAGATTATGAGAGATGGAAGGGACTACAGTGGAGGAGATGGAGCTAAGGAGCTAGGTAGAAATAGGATCAGACAAGCAGGTAGTGAGTGTGGATGAGGAAAGAAGGTGAGTGGTTTTTTTCCTCCGAGATCATAAAAAAGGAAGAAAGGGTAGCAGAGGTAGGGGGGAAATTTGGGAGTGAAGAGGGGAAGGAGGGGAAGTAGCTGACCTCATGGGGAATTGGAGTGTGATCTTGTGGATTTTATCATGGAAGTAGTCAGTCAGGGTTTGGGCAGAAAGGAAGGGAGGAGGTCAGAGGCAGAGCCTTCTTGAGGAGAGAGTTGAGAGCTTTAAAGAGATGGCGAGGATCAGAGGCAAGAGAGTTAGTCAAATGGACATAATAGTCTTGTTTGGGGAGTGCCATGGCTAACTGTAAAGAGACAAGTATGAATTTGAAATGTAGAAAGTCTGCAAGGGTATTGAATCTGAGTCAAGAATGCTCAGCTGAGCAGGCATAGGAACATAGATAGCGGATAGTAGAAGACAGCCAGGATTGAGGTACCGTACACCTCAAAGGACATGGCATGGGTAGAGCAAGAGCATCCAGAACATAGGAGTGTGCAGTGTTATAGGACGCTACTGCCTCAGACTTAGATGACAGTGGAGGAAAGTGCTGATGAGACAGTGAAGGATAGAACAAATGGGTCAATAGCATGAAGATTTCTAAAGAGGTTGGGGGAGACAGGGCGAGGTTGAAGCAGTGGTGATGAAGAGTGAAGATTAGCAGATGATGGTCCAATAAGGAAAGAAATGAGGTACAGAGGTTTGAGGGTAAGGAATTAAAGAATACAAGGTCAAGGCAGTGGCCTTGTTGGTGAGTGGGGGCAGTAGAGCAATGCTGGAGGTTGAATGATGAGGTAAGGGAGAGGAGCTTTAAAGCATAAGGGTCAGAGGAGTTAAACATGAATGTTCAAATCCCTGAGAATAAGGGAGGGGGGAGGGGGAAGATGAATCCAGAAAGAAGGAAAGCCGTGAGTCAAAGTCAGAGAGAAAGGTAGAGGTGGACTTTTCAGGGGGTCGATAAATAACAGCTAACCAGAGAGGTAATGGAGTAAAGCTGGATGAGGTTGACTTCAAAGGAGGTAAAGGAGTGAGACTGAGGCAGGAGAAGGGGTTGAAATTGACAGGAAGGAGAGAGAGTAGAAGCCCAACACCTCCACATAGCCAGTGGGACGAGGTGTGTGGGAGAATTGATTGTTGCCATGACAGAGAGCATCAACTGAAGTAGAGTCTTCTGGGAGGAGCCAGGTCTCAGAGCAGCATTAAAGATAAAGAGGTCATGAGTAAAGGCAAGTTTATTTGAGATGGAGGGTGCGTTCCACAAGGCACATGAGAAAGGGAGAGAGAAGGGGGGAAGGAGAGGGATATGAATAAGATTTGAGCTCTTGTATGAGGATCTGTTCTGGGAGTTTAGGGGGGGCCAGGGTTGGGGTTGATATCTCTGGAAAGGAGAAGGAGTAGAAGAGTGCGGGGCAGAGAGGAGTCAGCACAGCAGTAACAAGGGTGAGGTTGTTTCAGAGAGAGAGAGGAGATGGCTGAATAAGAGAGAGAAAGTGGTGATAGGATAGACGACAAGATGGTGCAGGAAGTGAGGATGGTAAAGGGGAGATAAGAGGGAGGGTCTTGAATGTGTTAGTAGAAGGGGAGACAATTAGGGAGTTTGAACAATAGGAAGAGAAAGTGTTGAGGAGCACAGAAGTCAGGCTAGGTGGTAGAAATTGCAGGTGATAAGGTGCACCTATGAGTGATAATGAGCACAGGGTGTGTTTAAGAGACTATAAACCAGGGAGTGGATGGGCTGAAGAGAGGGAGGGTGGGATAATAAGGAAGAGGGGAGAGAGAGAGAGAGAAACATAGCTGAAAATAGAGAAGGAGAGCTGAACAAACAAACATGCTGAAAAGTAAGGCACTCTAACAATGATAAGATAAATAAGTAAATTATATACAGGCAGACAGACCTTACAAGCAAGCGGTTACAAAGTCAGCCCCTAGCCAGAAGCTAGCAGCAAAGCCTGTAATAGATTTGCATGTTCCACAGCAAGCAGACAAATGGTATGCAGCAAAAAACAGGCACAGGAAACTCTGGACTAACCTTTCCCACATATCGCTGAGTAGCGGCCCAATATCACTGCTGCCTGGTTAGCCACCTGCAAATGCAGCCAATTCAGATATTCAATGCTAGGAATGGATATGACCCTGGCACTGAATATCTAGGTTTGATATTCGGCGCCAGCATCTAGCCACTTTCGTAGCATTAGCCGCCAACGCTGAATATTGGGTTCTTTAAGTAGGAGAAAGTTTAATGGTAATTTCTATGAAAAATGCAAATATTTAATAATGTTACCCACACACCTGCATGGGAGGGGTCAGTATGCCGGGATCTCCTTGCATCACTGATGCTGAGCCAGGGCCACAGGGCATACAAAAAAACACACGACACCACCCCTCCACAATGTTTTTAGGCACAACCACAAATGGTCTTTGCAAGGGGCTGGCACCATAAATAAAAAGGTAGTTAATTGCAGAAATATAAACTGTACACAACCAGAAGTAATAGAAAATTGTAAAAACATTTATTAAAGATTTTGAGGTGGAGTAAAGAAAGAAAAATCGGTTAAAAGTAATACACATCCAAATTCAGTTGTTGTAACCAATTAGAACACGCACAAGTTTCACAATGTCAATAATATTTCCAACTGCAATTCTTTCTGGGTTTTTTTCTTATTTGCCACACTAGGTGGCGCTCTAAAGCTAAGGTTACCAGATATTTTTTTTGCAGGCAAATCTGTGACACTTATCCGAGTTGGGAGAAGAGACACCTTAGTTCCAGGTTTGAGCAAAAAGGCACGGAGGAGAGAAGAGGAGTCATTACGCTACTCCAGTCCATGATGGCAACATTATCACTTCCAATCAGACAAATCAACTGTGAAAAAGAAACAGTGATGCATTTCCCTCGTACTGTGCAAAATATAAAGATAATGGATGTCAGTTCTAAAAAGTGACATATTCAACACACTAAATTGAAAATGTTATTTTCTATCTTCTCGATCCCCATTGCTGGAGTTGGGGACAGGAGGATGCCAAACGTGGGAATGGGGACATCTCAAAAATCAGGGACAATCCCCATAAATTGGGGACATCTGGTAACCTTATCTAAAGCAGATAGCCCCTCCTTGCCACTTCAAAGGAACACTTCAACAACAAATATGTCTGCACCAGTCTCAAACTGCAATCCTGAGTCCATGCTCTTGGGCTCAGCCTTTTGGGTGAAGTGCAAGACAGCTCCTAGCCAAGACGCCTTACGTATGTAGGTGATTTCCTAGGTCTGAGTCTCTTCCAAAAAATCTATATCTCCATGTAGTGTCCGTAATCAAAGGGGCTTTTATTTACAATACCAATGGATGCTGCCCACCCGACACAGGCCGTGTTTCGTTTAATAAAACTTCATCAGGGGTAAAGGGCAATAGCGAGTCTCTCATTGGCCAAAACTGTAAAAGTCTCTTCTCGACCACAAAATGGTATGATAAGCCTTGACAGGCTGCACCAATGGCGGCGCTGCAACCGTGGTTATACAAGATCACTCAAAAGTGCCGCAAAGAAACACGATCTACCAATCGTCTTTTGAGTGATCTTGTATAACCACGGTTGCAGCGCCGCCATTGGTGCAGCCTGTCAAGGCTTGTCCTGGAAATGTAAACTCTGAGATTATTAGCTTCATATACCACCTGTCCCTTCCCTCTTTCCTCTTCTGGTGGATTCAGCTAACAGGTATAGCCCTTCACTGGGATCATCCACGGCTTGTCTCTATTCACAAGCTGGACTCCCAGATTTGGCTGTGCCATGGCTCTGTGGCTCTCTGGCCTGCCCCTTCTCTCTCTCTGCTACAGCTGGATACTCCTGTTTCTCTTCTCCCACTTAGGTCCCTGTCTATCTGGCAGCACTAATTCCAGTGTTTACCTTCAGGCTATCAGAATCTTCTTTGTGTCTTCTGACTAGCCTCCAGAAGATCAGCTTTTCTCATAGGCTGCAGTCTGTCTGTTCCTGCCGGCTTGGCTGATTTTCTTCCCAGCTCGCACTGGCTTAGCCGGGTTCTTTTCTTTCACAGTTCTATCACTCACCCTCCTGCCTTGCTCTGGGTATCTCTCTTTATTTTCTGTTCTCTTTTCTTCTGAGAAGGTAGACGGAAGGTCTTTTATCTTTTTCCATCACTGCTCCTCCTCAAACCAAAGGCTTCTTCTCTTACCATGCGGACTCTGATCTTCTGTCTTCTTCGACATGTGCCTACACATTCCCTCTATGTCTAGTTATGGCAGGCATTGGCTCCTATGTGCCTGTCACGCATCCTCGTCATCTTTTATTTATTTGGTTATTTAAACCCACTTATATATCGCTAATCTATTACACATTCTAAGCAGTTTACAATATCAATCTCAAAATATCAACAATAAAACCATCAATAGCAGCAGACATCATAAAACCATCAGCCCCCATCTCACATATCCATCAACCCCTCTTGATCATCCTTAGCACTACCAGCCTAACTCATGAACAAAAATGTCTTTAAGGCCTTATGGAAATGCCCCCTATCCAGTTCTTGACTCAGCCCAAGTAGGAGCTTATTTCACTACATGGGCACAGTAATCTTAAAAACTCAACCCCTCTATTTCTACATCCGCACCTCTCAATGATCAGGGATCACCAACAGCAGCCCCAACTGGACCTTAGAACGCAACCTAGCTGATACCACTGCAAAACACTTTGCAAATAGCAGAGCTCCTCCTCCCTCAAAATTATAAACGTCATCAACATTTTAAACACATGACACTCATGAATAGGAAGCCAATGCAATTGCTTCAGCACATCTACCACCGAGTCCCACCAACCACACCCTGACAATACCCGTGTAGTTGTGCTTTGGACTACCTGCAGCATCTGCACCAAATATCAGGCAAACCTACTTAAAGATTACTAAGGCCTGAATTACCGTTCTCAATGCCATGTCATCCAAAAAAGGTCAGAGTTGACATACCAGCCTTAACTGCCATAGGCAGTTGCACCACTTTGGAAATTTGCACATGCATGAACAACTCGGCATCAAGTAAAACTCACAAATTTTCAATCTAGCTTCACCCCCCTCCCTCTCCAATACATAATCATTCAGACAAGGCCTCAGGATCCAACTCCCCATAGACCAAGGCCTCTGAATTCTGGATGTTAATTACCACATAACTCTCCTCTAACCGCTCAGTCACCTTCTTCAAGCAACTATTGACCTGTTTAATTGTATTGTCAACATCCCGCTCCAGTAACACCATGATCTGAAGAACATCAGCATGTGAAAAACCCCAATATCCAAAACCTCTGATGATATTTCCCAAAGGCTACTTAAAAATGTTAAATAAAAAGTAGGGAAAGCGCAGATCCCTGCAAAACCCACATGATAATTTTCTTAAAGAGGACATTAACCCCTCCCATCCCACCCTAAATCTACACCCATACAAAAAGGATGAGATCCAAGCTAAAACTGTGTCTGCTATATTCATCTTCCTGCATCTCTGCTCCAGAAGACTCCAATCCACCAAATCAAACTCTACGAATAGATCCAATGCTATCACCAAAACACCTTCACCTTTATCCTGGGCTTGTCTGACACAGCCATTAGCAGAGACTATCACATCTCTGTCTAAATCCCACTTGCCCCCAATCTAATCCTGCTAGGCCCACCAAATAGTCATCCAGTTGTTCCACCCACTTCCCTTTCCAAAATTTTGGCAAGCGTTGCCAGGGATGAGATTGGACTAAGATTCTTGCATACTAAATCCCCAGCCCTCTTCTTTGGCATGAGAGTTACCATAGTTTCTCTTCAGCAACTTGGAATAAATTCCCTTCTCAAAGGATGCATTAATCTGATCTGCATCTACTTTATCATTTCTTCTGGGCAACTCTTTAACGAATGTCCCGGAACAGGATCCAGAGGATATGCACTCTCTTAAATAAACCTTGTAATTTTTCCCGAGTCATTCGCACAAAATATTCCCAAGTTGCCTCCCTCAGCCTTCCCTTAATTTCATCAACTCACCTGTACAGTGAATCTCTATATATGGTCGCTAATGACATTCTTTTTCTTTGGGGGTTGGGAGGGGGACGGGGGTCTTCTTGTTCCTCTGATGTCAGACCCAGGGTCAGTGCAAGGAGATGAGGCACCTCTAAGCGAACCTCATCCCTTGTGCCCTGTCCCTCTCTCCAAGACTTGCAACAGCAGCAATGGCCGCAAACTGTCCCGCAGCGCTTACCTTAAAACTTTGGTACTGCGGGGCAGTTTGCTTTTGCCCCCTTGGACCACCTGATGCCAACTTCCTGTTTGCAAATAGAGGAAGTCGCCATTAGATGGTCCAAGGGGGTGAAAACAAACAGCTCTGTGGCACGAAGTTTTAAGGTAAGCGCTGCAGGGCTGTTAGCAGTTATTGCTACCGTGGCAGGTTCAGGTGAAGGACAGCGATGGCAGCACTGGGGGGCGCCCTTGACCATTGGTGCTCTAGGCATCCACCTAGTTCACCGATGGTTGTGCTGCCCTGGTCAGACCTCTTCCTCTCCCAGGGTTCTTCAGTGCTTTTCTCCTTCCTGTAGTCCAGGGGCAGGAGGGAAGAAACCTTTTCTTCCTCAGGCTGCAGGTTGGGGGGATCTTTTGTGCTCCTGCCCCTGCATGGGACTCTGGGTGTCCCAGTGCTGGTTTTTTAATCCTCGTTTAAAAATACTCCAGTGCTCTTCAGTCCTTCTCATTGGGGCTGCCCCAGGAGACCATCGAGCAGCCCCCTGCAAGTAAATAAAAATTTATTTTCACCGTTTACAATAAAAATGTAGTAAAGCAAAAAATGGAAAATGCTCTGAGTAGTTATCTAAAAATTCACTTACTGAAAAAGTGCTCCTTACAGTTCTTCAGTGCTATGCGCTTCTTAAATGCTATGCAAATAAAATGAGTCTCTTGGTAGTACTCAATTTTTTGGCATATTTTGATAATGCTACTACTATTGTTAGCTGTTCATATTTTCTCCTTTGCATGTTCGTCGCATTATTTGTTCTTTTTCTCGCTTTTCTATTCCTTTATTGCATTTCCTCTCATCCTCACCCCTGCCTCCTGCCATGGAATGCTTTACTCAGCTAAGGAAAAATGGCATCTGAACATAAAAGGATGCTTAGACTGGGAACCGTCTTCATTTATTTTGTGATAGGAAGGGCAGCCAAAACCTAGCTGATAGTCTGCCAACCAAGGATGTACACGGATCCATCTAGGGAGTCATTTTATAACAGGGTGCACATGTCAGGGCGGCCCCTTCATTTTTAATCACCCAGTAATGAGCATCTTTTTATACATTCTGGGCTGGATCTGCCTCCATTTCAGCGAGTGAAGAGTGTGTGAGGAGAGTGAGAGGATGGCTATTAAGAGGCCTGTTTACTATGGTTAGCATGTTAGTCAGTGTTACTGCATGCCGTGTCACTGTGGTCCATTTTAACACGTTAACCTTCAGTAAGTATGCCCTTAAACAAAATGTCCACTGAACATAGGGCCTGGAAGTGAGTGATTCCTTCCCCAATACTTCTCAAGAAACCATTTAATCTTATGGAGCTGGGACAAATATATTTAACCAGTTTTCTATACCGCCTTATCCTTCAATCAAAGTGGTTTACGTTATGTAATTACTACAAACAGGTACTGGATATATCCCTTGTCCCCAAAGGGCTCACAATCTATGCGTACCTGAGGCAATGGAGGGTTAAGTGGCTTGCCCAAGGCCACAAGGAGTGCCTATAGGACTAGAAACCCCAGTCCCTCTGACCTGAGATTGCTGTCCCCAGGTGGGACTTGAACCCCCAGCTAAGCCACTCCTCCCTCACAAATAAGTGTTTTAGAGTATTCAAATGAGACATCATGAAGATAAAAGGGATTATGTAGCTAAGCATAATCAGTGTGGTTTCCCTGCCCTTTTTTACTGAGTTGATGTCACCCCAGTGATTTTGTATGCTTGAAAAGGGAAAATACTATTTGTGGACAGGGAAGTGAGGCAGCTTCTGTATTCTGCAACTTAGAGCAAGGCAGACCGGAAATGCTTTTTTATGCAACTCTTCACTTATGTTCTGCTCCCCAATTGGATCCGCGTTCTGTTTATTTCTGGCCTGTCTCTTCTGGATCTGTCCAGCAGGCACCCAGCCTCCGGTACTCCATCCTTTCCGTTACAAGGTTCCTGGCAAATTGTCCCTCTGAGATGTGCAGAGCCATGAACTGCTGCACTACCCCCACTCGGGGCCGAGTTGGGTGGCTGCTGATTACTGTCTACTGTGCATCTATGACTCTTGGAAAATTTCTTTAGGGTAAAGAATGTTTGTTTTCTTAATTTTCCTTTATGTCCTTATGGAAACCCACTGAGATATTGTTACAAAAATACCTTTGAAAGGTCCTGGTCCTTCCTGGGGCCGACTCTATGGGTTTTTCTAAACTATTTTACCTAACTGAAAGAAGGATCTCCTCAGTCTCCAGAGGGGTTTGATGTTCTAAAAGTTCCTTCCGATATAAATTTTACTAGTTTTCTGGAAGACTTGCAGGATTCCATTACTTCCAGGGCAACTTTATTAGTTAGTTTTGTTTCTGAACAGGATAAGGCTTCCGTTTTTAGGGCTTACTTTAAAAATAAGAATGCCTTGTTTTGCGGGGCAAAGTTGCAATTGTTTCCAGATGTCTCCAGAGCCACACAACTCAGGAGAAGGACCTTTTTGGCTCTGAAACTAAGAGTGTTGGCTCTGGGGGCGTCTTTTTCTTCATTACCCCTGTAAATGTGTTATTACGTTGTATGGAGATAGGTTTGTTTTTGTGAATTCCTCTCAGCTCAAGGTATTCTTGGCAACTAGGGAAATGCAAGATTAATTTGGGTGAGGTATAAAGGGGGTGCCATATATTTCTAGGCTGCGTTTTGAGTGACACTTTGGTATCTTGTTTTCCTTTTGTTTTGTTCTTTAATTGATGTTCTCCCCAATATGTGGGCTAAGAGATGAGACTTTATTATTGATTGGATATTATGTATTATATGGTAAATTGCTACTCAATTTTCTTGTTTACTTGTTTGTAAAGTATTTCAATTATGAAAATCAATTTAAAAAAATAAAAAGACTCACTGTTCAGAAAACACCTCAAGACCTCCCTATTCACAGGCTACTTCCAACTTGAACAATCCTCCATTGACCACCTAAGCACACAAGATCAAAACACCCCTCTGACAACATCCCCCCTCACTTACAGTCATATCCAGTTAAAAAATTCCACATATCCTTGACATTACAACCATCACCCCCATATATAATCTATCCCAGACAGCACATGATGTAACAATGTCATAATGTCACTCAATGTTGTATATAGTTCTAGTTAAATGTTTCTTGTAAATCTTTAAACTGTTCGCTGTAAACTGCCTAGAGCAGTATTTAAAACTGTTCCCTGTAAACCACCTTGATTACCTCGATAAAACAGTATATAAAATAAAATATCCTTGTCTTGCCCCCACTATTCCCCTTCACAGACTCTCTCCCCTTCACCTTCCTCCTCTCACTCCTATCCCTGCCCCCCTTTCCCCCCCACACCAGTATTCTTTTTTTACAAGCCACTTTAAATATCTCCCGCCTCCTCTGCATCTAACCATTTTCCAGGCTGCAGGTAAGCCCAGTGTTGTCTTCTTTCTTCCTCCACCTGTGGGATACGGGGTCCCCATGGGCAGACAGAAGCAGTCTTTGCTGCGATTGCAGCCTTCCCCTCCTCTTCCACCTGAGAGGGAGATGGGATTCCTACAGGCAGACAGCAGCAATTTCGCTGTTCTTCCCTGCTTGTCTTAATCTGAACCCATAAAGCTCTTTATGCAAGCACGAAGAACGCTATGCGTGCGGACAGACAAAACACACACATGGCTGAATCCTTGACAGTAGGCACCATCGCTTATGTGAAATGCACCTAATACCTAGAAACATAGAGCCCAATATTCAAAGCGATTAGCATGGTTAGCAGAGCTGCTAACCATGCTAATCATGATGAATGGAATATTCAGCGGCACTAACATGGATAGTACTCCTGAATATTCACGGCTGCTGGTTCTGCATGCCCCAATGCTAACTGCTTAGCACTGGGGCATATAGGGGGCATTGCAGGGCGGAGCAGAGGTGGCACCATTTACTAACTGGGCAGCAGCTCGATATAGCCACTGCCCGATTAGTGATCAGCTAGGTGGTAATCTTGATATTTCAATGCTGGGGCCAGATATGACCCTGTCATTAACTAACTGGGTTTAATGTTCAGCACCGGCAACTAGCCACATTAGCAGTGTTAGCCACCGGTGCTGAATATCAGGCCCATAGAAACTTAGACATAGAAAACGACAGATGAAGACCATACAGTCTATCCAGTCTGTCCATCCATGATAATTATTGAGTTCTATAATCCCTTCCTGTCCCTCAGAGGTCCTGTATGTTTGGCCCACGTTTTCTTGAATTCAGGTACATTTCTTGTCTCCAACATCTCCACTGGGAGGCAGATCCATGCATCCACCATCCTTTTTGTAAAGAAATATTTCCTCAGATTACTCCCAAGTCTATCCCCTTTCACCTTCATCTTATGACACCTCGTTCCAGAGCTTCCTTTCAACTGGGCCACCTCCTCTGCAATTATACCTTCTGTGATGTAGAAGGTCCCTCAGATCCCTTAGAGAGTGATAAAATGCAGGATTCAGCTTCAGTTAAGGAAAGTAAACAAGTGCACATGGTTCCTGGTTTCCAGGGAAACCACAGACAGAGCAGATTAGAGGAGAGGAAAACACGCCCCTGCTGCAGTTCAGCTCAGCAATCACGAGCTAAGGTTGGACACCTGTTGAAAGGAGTGGTCAGGTTAAACCCAGAAACCCAGAGATTTAAGAGAAGCTCATTAGGAAGGGAGCAAGCACATGAGCAGGCAGATCTGGAAGCACACTTGGAAGCAGAGTTGGAAGGCCAGCTGAGAGCACAGCCACGAGGAAAGCAGTCACGAGAAACAGAGGATTTGCTTGGGAGTGAAGACACAGAGGAATTCATGGTAACAGAGGATTCTCTGACCTTTAACTCAGAAGGGGAAGTCAGCACAGGAGACGAGCAGAGAGTCCGTGCAAAGGAGCAAGGTACAAACAGCCCAGGTTTGTTGCCGTGGGTAAAAGGCAGCTATAAGGGGAATGTACCAAGAAGGCAGACTTGTGTGCACGTAGAGACTCCAAGGCTTACAGCTGTAGCTGATCCTGGAAAGCAGAAGGAATCTCTAATAAGGAAGCCAAGAGGTAGGCTGAGTGACTGGTATAAAAGTAAATCTGTTTTTAAGAAGTGCTCTGCTATTAACCCAGAAGGGTGGGGCTTTCCATGTGGTGAACACTGTGGCAATTACAAGCTGTGTGAAGCAGAAGGCTACGGGGAAAAGTCTATTGCTGAAGGAACAGGTGTGTGCCTAGAATCACCTTGTAAGCAATTGCAGACATTTCCAACTGAGAGTCAGTATGAACCGATGGAAACTGAGCCATCTGTAGAATATCTGCCTATTGAGTCAATGGACTGTACAATGTCTGTGTCTGAGAAGATAAAGCCTGTATAATAAGTTTAAGCTGTGCAGAGAGAGAGAGAGCTGCCGGTAGCAGCTAAAGGAAACAGCACCAAAGGTTTTGGAACAGAAGTGCTCTTTGTGTTGGATTATAGTGATGCTGATATAAGAAGCTGTTTGAGTTACATTTCTTGTATTATTTCATGCCAGAAGTTGTATGACCATGTTCTTTATTTTCCATTTGTAAAACCGTTTGGGAAGGGGAATTAAAATCCTGTTATTTGCCTGAACACTTGAGCTACACAACTCGCCTTATTTCAAATAGTGAAAAAACTTCAACTCCCAGAAGGCAATGCTTTCCCCAAGCACCATTTTACTAACTGAATAAGGAATCAGGCTTCTTATTTCCACTAGCCCAAGCTGTGGAGTAATAGCAACATTACACTTCAAAGCGACTTTTGGATCCTGATTTGCTTCGACTCTTATGTATTTCCTTACCATTCCCTTTGACCCTTGTTCTCAACTGTTTGTCCTAATTAGATTGTAAGCGCTGATGAGCAGGGACTGTCTCTTACATGTGTCTATTCAGCACTGCATATTTTATGTACTTAACATTTTTATACCGCATTTTCCAATGTTCAAATGTGGTTTACATTAAACAGTATATTGAATTGTACAGAATGGTACATATTCAGTTACATAAAACATTTAACTATGTACAGTAAAACAGAATAACAGAACAATTTGTTGGTTACAAAGGGGGCCATTGGCAACTATTTACAACTCTGTAAGGTGGCTTTAGAGTGCTGGAGATTCTTAAATGGATTATGTCAGTTCTGGGTTATTTTGGGTTGATCCAGTATCTGCATTGTTTTATATGTTGTTAGTGGTGGAAACTGTATCTTCATTTTTGTTTCCGAAGTGTATGATGAACAAGTGGGTTTTTGCATATGCCTTGTAGCGCTATACAAATGATCAGTAGTAGTAGTAATAATTATACAATGGAGGTATTTAAATGTCCCTATCATATCACCCCTCTCCTGCCTTTTCTCCAAAGTCTACATTGATTTATTTAACATATTTTATATGCCACTTTATCATTTCAATCAAAGCGGTTTACATTGTAACTTAAACTTGGTAATGTACATTAAAACAGGGATATTGATAACTTGGATTTTTTTCTGAGGCAATGGAGGATTAAGTGACTTGCCCAAGGCCACAAGGAGTGCTAGTGGGAATTGAACGCTGGTCTCTGGGTTCCCAAGCCAGTGTTCTAACCATTAGGCTACTCCTCCATGCCTCTCTTTAAAACTTTCCTGATATGCCTTATGATGAAGCCAACTGACCTTTTTAGTAGCCACTCTCTGGACTCCATCCTGTTTATATCCTTTTGAAAGTGCGGCCTCCAGAATTGTAGATAGTAGGCCAAATGAGATCTCACTAGAGATTTATACATAGCACTGTCACTTCCTCGTTCCTGCTATCCATTCCTCTCCCTATGCACCCAAGTATCCTTCTGGCTTTTGCCATTTCCATTTCTACCTCTTTGGCCACTTTACCTGTAAGATCATCCAATATGGTAACCCCAAGATCCTGCTCTTTTTTCATGCATTGAAGTACTTCAGCCCTACACTGTACCGCTCCCTTGGATTCTTGCAGTCCAAATGTATCACCTTGTATGCTTTAGCATTAAATCTCAGCTGCCAAATTCTCTACCATTCTTCAAGCTTTGCTAAATCTCTCCTCATGTTATCCATACCTTCCAGTTTGTCTACAATGTTGCAGGTCGTGATATCATCCACAAAAAGGCATACCTTTCCCGACAGACCTTCTGCAATATTGCTTACAAAAATGTTAAATATAACAGGAACAAAGAGTGATCCATGACACACGCCATTGGTAACATCCCTATCTGCAGAGTGAACCCAGTTTACTGCTACCCTCTGTCACCTCCCATTCAATCAGTTTTTAATCCATTCAGTTACTTTAGAGTCCATCCCAAGGGCATTCAGTTTATTTATAAGTTGTCGATGTTAAATGGTGTCAAAGGCCTTACTGAAATCATGGAAGGAAATTCTAGAAAGGATGTCCAAGGGCAATCTGGACCGTCTAAGCCAGAATGTCTGAAAAATAATGCAGGGACATCCGGATATAGACATGTTTTCACAAACGTGGACATGGCCAATATGGATGCTTGTGGGGTATCTACACAGACATCCCTGGAATAGTAGTCTAGCCTGTGGCTCTAGCATAGCCTAATGGTTAGAATAGTGGGCTAGGAACAGCCAGAGTTCAAATCCCACTGCTCCTATCATTGAAATTGTGTTGAGTACTGGAGATGATGGGTTGCTTTTTCTACACCTTCTGAATATTTTTTAGCCAAAACGAGCACTTTTTTAAATTTTATCTTTTTTATTGCAATTTAAATACATCAAATGAAAACCTTTGAGTCAGAAATATACTCTCAATCATGAGTCACAACAATACAAAAGAAAAAAAAAAGAACAGAATTATATCGCATTAAGGGGTATGTTTACTAAACTGTGGTAACGTTACAGACCGCGCGGTAGGTAACGTTACCGTGCAGTAACGTTACAACCCACACAGAAGCGTTCCACAGCGTGGTACACACCACAGAGGGAGGAGAGAGGATGGAGAGCAGGGGTCAATGGGTGGGGAGTGGGCAGGGAGAGACTCCCTGCACACTAACGCGCTGAACTGAAGGGCTGAATGCTACCGCGAATGAAAACCTGCCGTTAGATGCACATTTGCAGAAGAGAGAAACCACTATTTAGGAACCTTCTTGCCATTGATCCCCTAGTTCTCTCCTCTACCATTTCTCCTTCTCTCTCTCTCTCTTCTATTTTGTCCTCCAAGTCTGTTGATATGGCAGTGATGTCCTATAATGCTGCGCTCTCCTCAGCTCTGGATGTTCTCGCTCCTCTCACCCCTCGTCCTGTTCTCGCTCCTCTCACCCCTCGTTCCTTACCTCGGCCCTGGCTCTTCCTCACTATTCGCTATCTTCGTTCCTGTGCCCACTATGCTGAGCGTGCCTGGCTCAAATCCCGCCCCCCTGAAGATTTCCTCCATTTCAAATTCATGCTTTTCTTTTTCAAATCAGCCTTAGCTCTTGCCAAACAAGATTACTTTGTTCACCTGACTAATTCTCATGCCTCTGATCCTCGCCGTCTCTTCACTGCTCTTAACTCTCTCCTCAATGTGCCTCCGCCTCTGAACCCTCCTTCTCTTTCTGCCCAAACTCTGGCTGATTACTTCCATGATACAATCCACAAGATCACTCTCCAATTTCCCTCTAAGTCCCCTATTTTCCCTTCCTGCTCTCAATCCCCCCCCCCCCTTCTCATCCTACCTGCTCTTCCTTTCCTATGATTTCTGATGATGAAACTGCTCATCTTCTCTCCTCCTCCAAGCTCACCACCTGCTCCTCTGATCCTATCTCCTCTACCGTTGTCCCCTCCATTTCTCATATCTTCAACCTCTCGCACTCCACTGCTACTGTCTCGGCTGACTTTATACATGCTGTGGTCACGCCTCTCCTTAAGAAACCCTCACTTCATCCCTCTTGTCCTTCTAATTATGGTCCCATTTCTCTCCTTCCCTTCATTTCTAAACTGCTCGAACGTGCGGTTTACCGCCGCTGCCTTGACTTCCTCTCTTCCCATGCTCTCCTTGATCCCTTACAATCCGGTTTTCGTCCCTTACACTCTACTGAAACTGCTCTTGTCAAAGTCTCCAGTGACTTGTTCCTGGCTAAATCTAAGGGCCTTTACTCTGTCCTTATCCTCCTTGACCTCTCTGCTGCTTTCGACACTGTTGACCATGATCTTCTCCTTGACACTTTGTCCTCGCTTGGTTTTAGGGACTCTGTTCTTTCCTGGTTCTCCTCCTATTTCTCCCATCGCTCCTTTAGTGTATGTTCTGGTGGCTCCTCCTCCTCTGTTACCCTGTTCTCGGTTGGTGTCCCCCAAGGTTCCATCTTGGGACCCCTCCTTTTTTCTCTCTATACCCAATCCCTTGGTGCGCTCATTTCCTCTCATGGTTTTCAGTACCATCTCTATACTGATGACTCCCAGATCTATCTACTCCTGATCTTTCTTTTGCATTCCAGTCCCGGATCTCTTGCTGTCTCTCTGCCATCACTGCTTGGATGTTCCATCGTCGCTTGAAATTGAACATGGTCAAGACCAAACTTCTCGTTTTTTCTCCTAAAATTTCCCTTCCTCCTTCTTTTTCAATCTGTGTGGATGGCTCTGTTCTCCAACCCGTTTCATCCGCTCGCAACCTGAGTGTTATTTTTGACTCTTCGCTCGCTCTCCTCTCATATCCAACTCATCGCTAAGACCTGTCGCTTCTCTCTCTTCAACACTGGCAAAATCTACCCCTTTCTCTCTGAACTCACTACTAAAACCCTCATCCATTCCCTAATCACCTCCTGTCTTGATTATTGTAACCTGCTCCTTACTGGTCTCCCACAGACTCATCTCTCCCCCCTTCAGTCTATTCAGCACTCCGCTGCACATTTGATTTTCCGTCAGCCTCGTTTTGCGCATATCACTCCTCTCCTCAGATCTCTTCACTGGCTCCCTATCCGTTTCCGTATTCACTTTAAAACTTCTCCTTTTGACCTATAAGTGCATTCACTCTTTGGCTCCTCAGTACCTTTCTCCTCACTTCCCCCTTCGTGAACTCTGTGCTTCTAACCAGCTGCTTCTTGCTATGCCCTTCTCCTCTATTGCCAACTCCAGATTCCGCTCTTTTCACCTTGCTGCACCTTACGCTTGGAATAATCTTCCTTTGTCTATACATCAGGCATCTTCTTTGTCCCTCTTCAAACTTAAAGTTAAAAGCTCATCTTTTCGCATCTGCCTTTGGTTCTTGATTTTGCTTTTCTCCTTCCTTCCCCTCTTATTTCACCTATCCTACTTCCTCTTACACTTGTTCTTACCTCTTTCCTTTGTCCTGTCTCTACTGCACTCATCTCTTTGACCTTGTTCTTATCTTATCCTTCTTCTTTTCTTGTTTTGTCTTTTTAGATTGTAAACTCTTTTGAGCAGGGACTGTCTCTTGTGTGTTTTCGCTCTGTACAATGCTGCGTGCGCCTGGTAGTGCTATATAAATGCTTAGTAGTAGTAGTAATTTCGGTGTCAGCAATGTACAGCATCGGCAGGGAGCACAAGAAACGTGATAGTAGTGTTCCATTTGCAGCAACAGCATAGTGGCCAAGTATGAAAGGCCACTATGGCAATGGTGTAAATGGGGCATAGAGGGCTGCAGGCGGCATATGTAGTAGGGGCAGCCAGGGCATAGGGCAGACTAGGCTGTCGCCTAGGTGGCACATAGGAACATAGAAACTGGAAGTCAGACAGCATCTGACAAAGGCCAAACACAATATACAAATACCTTGACCACCCTAGCCAATAGTTGCCAGGGCAGAGACAGGACATCCCCGCATCCATCCCACCCCCATGTTGAAGGGACAGAATGTTTTTAGGCGGTGATGGGTGGGGGGAATGTGGATATCCATGTATGCCTTCCCACCCTAGATGCAGCACCCTAGGCACCTGCCTACCTGAACAGTGGATGGCCTGGGACGGCACACAATAAGCACCAACAGCATATGGTCATGTCAGCATAGCAGGGGGGGGGTGTCCGTGCTGGATAGAGCAGTGGCAGCTGTCTGCTGTGGACCTAGGCCATGCCCTGTACCAGTACGTGGTGTGCAGTGCAACAGAAAAGGTCTGGCTGAGGAAACGTAAAGGTAGGCCCAGGGACTGTTGTGCCTCTGTGGCCACACTGTGGTGCAGTACACACAGCCAGTGTGACTCTGAGCAGAGGGTCACAGGTTCAGGTCCCAGCTGTGTACCCTGAAGAACACATCCCAAACCTTTGTCCTACTATGTAGATACAACAGAAAAATAGGAAATGTCTGGCTGAGGAGAAGTAAAAGGTAGCTCCAGGGACTGCTGTGCCTCTGTGGCAACACCGTGGTGCAGTACACACAGCCAGTGTATCCAGGAGCAGAGGGTCACAGGTACAGGTCCCAGCTGATGGAACCTGCAGAACACATCACAAAATTTTACCTTATTAAGTAGATACAACATCACACCGTGCAATCCCCACAGCAGCGGCCAACAGGGGTAGAAACTCCCACTCACACAGGCTCCACTATCCAAATCATCCTGTACAGGCAGGCTGATGGCCCCAGCACGGAGTTGCAGGTAACATCACAGCATCACTGCTACCTCCTGCACAGTTCAGAAACGTCGGCAGTGTGGCAGGCAGGGTTGCCAAACACCCCTATCATTGCACAGTGCTGCAGTAGAAGAGAGTAGGAGAGTGTGTATGTGTGTGTGTGTGTGTGTGTGTGTGTCTATCCATTGTTTTGTGGCTGCCCACCCCACTCTCGGCCCACATTGTCCAACTGTTACCAGCGTTAGCCTGCAAATGTGCATAATGAGGAGCAAGGTAGTGTGGGTATGGGCCAGACAGGGCGAATTGGGCAGGCTGCATCTGCACAGGGAGCATTGCAATGGCTGGGACACTGTAGTGTCTGAACATCACCTGCATGGACAGGGTGGCCACAGCATGTCATGCTGGGAGGTCAGTCTCACCCTGACTCAGCAGTGACCATGGCATGTCCAGGTTCCCCCATAGTGCTCTATACTATCTGTCTCCAGTGATACCTGTGTGATCCCAGTTTTGGGGCCCAATCACTGACATACCTGCTTGGTGTGTGTGCTGCCCATCCTATATCTGGGTGCACATGTTTCCTCAGTAAGCATGTTCCAGGGACTGGCCAATGGCATGTCTGCAGTTAGTCTGTGCATGGTGAGAACACCGTGCATGCTGCTGCAGGTGCAGTCCGACAGTGTTGTCTGATGATGCATGGCAGATTGTGGTATGTGGCAAGTGAGGATTCACATGCCACCCCCACATTATTGCTGGTCTGCCAATGCCCCAGTCACAGGTATGACTCATGCGCACTAGCCCTAGAGGGTTGTCTTTTGGCATCAGGAATGGGGTTGCTGGTCCCACAGCCAGTCATCTGGGCTCAGGCACCTGTCCCTCCATGCCCCCACCTACAATATGGGTGTTTTGGAGGCACATAGTGTATACTACTATGAACAGTAGGGGGCAGTGGTACATAACCCTCATAAGACACTAGACACCCCTCCGCCCTGCTAACAGGTGGCCATGGCAGCCAGACCTTAACACTGGGTATACACTGATCTGGGTGGTCTCTGGTCCCAGAGGGACACCTATGACTGCGGAACACAGATGGGCACAGAGGTACCTTTGGTCGCACTGCTTGGGACACCTGCCACACACTACTAGTGATGGGGATGTGCAGCAGGACCTATATGTAGCACCACATGTACTGTGGACCTAGTGCTGGGCAGCCATCCTTACCCTCAGGGTGAACACAGAACCTGCACAATGGCAGGGTCCATAGCTACTCTGTGCCAGTATCACGCACGGCAGTCCATATTACCAGGCTGCGGTAACAGAGGTGCAGACCCCATTTGGTGATCTGCTGTAGACCGCTGTTCCACATGTGCAATGCATCATGGGGGCTGGTGCGGTTACCCTATCCTGGCACACAGAGCAGACGGTTTGTGCGGTGACCTGCAGTCTCTCTGTACCCAGGCATTGCTGTACAGCAGGCCATAGAGGTATAGCCCACTGGTTCATACAATAACATTCCAAACTGTGTTCTTGGGTTCAATCCCCCATTGTTCCCCCCTCCCATGCGTGTCCAACTCAGATATCTTGCATGCCTCTAATATCTTTGCAGATTTATGCTGTCAGCCCATAATTGCCTCGCCACAGTGGCCGACATTTCTCTGGTCCGTCTATCTGCATCTGTCAGCTGTGTAGAGTCCTGACTGCCACCACAAGTCATGCACTGTTACCCTGTCCTGCATTGTGCCTCTTCATTGCCTGCCTCGCCTGTGCCTCATCTGCAAGGTACCACCACACCTCTGTCCACCCATCATTGTAACTATCCTGGCACCCCCGCCTCCCCTGGGGGACACGTATTCCCACCATCTGCCACCCACTGCCTTCCCAGTACTTTACATTGCCCACACCCTGTGCTGTGGTACAGTTGCCCACAACATTTTTGTCAACAGTACTGGCAGCCACATGGTCTGGCCGCAGATATGGCACGTCCAGGAGCTTCTAGCCCTCGCCCCCAATCACTTGTGCAGTGCCAGTACCCCATGGCCAATCCAGTGTTAGGGTGACATTAGTATCAATGGCCATAGGTAATGCATGTCAACCTGAGGCACCTTGCAGGCCACAGGGCAAAGTAACCTAGGGCACCGTAACATTGTTATACCACCATAAACAATGGCAAAATATCCCAGGGAGCCCACGAAGATGACCTGTCCAGGTGTGCCCAGTATGGTGCCCTGCCTAGGGACCCTGATAAGGTGCCATAGAAGGCGCCACACAAGGCACCTGATGAGCATCCTATATGGCACCTTACAATATGGCGCCCACTAAGGCACCTACTAAGGCGCCGTAGCACAATATACCATAGAAGGAACCTTAGAACGTGCTGAAGCATGGTTTTGGACAACGTACAACATGCAATTAGGGCTAAGGAGTCCCAGGACATGCTCCTTAGCATACCGTTGTGTAAGGCGTGCTCCAAGGCGCCCTAATCAATGTTTGCGTAACACGCGCCTGAGGCCCAGATGGCTGAAAGCCTGACACACTAACGTCAAGCCTCAATGCCCACAAGAACATGGTCCGTCAGAGCAATATAACATGGTATGTGTAGCGCAGTGGTTAGGCAATTTGTCAGACTACAATGTATAGTGAGTTGAAATCCCAGAAGAGGATACCACAATGGGAAAAAGATGGTTATAGGGCATGTCAAACAGAAAGACCAGTTGTAGTCAGATATATAAGAGGATACCCGTAACAAACAAATAGACCAACACGCATCGCAAACCGAAGTACGCGCGTGGCTACTCCCTGCAGTACGTGCGTTGCTACGCGCGCACTGCAGAGGCATGTTTTTACTGCATCATACGAGGTTTGACCACATACAGCAGACAAGATGGCTGCCAGGTCCAGAAAGCCTGCATTTACACATGCAGACCGCTACCTCCTGGCAGAACTAATATGCTTCCTCCAGGAGCACCTGTTCCGAGGCTCCTCCCACAGGCAGGACCTCAGAGTGAGGAGGGCCGAGGGGCGACTCACCAGGTGCTATAATAGGGATGCTGACTACCCACGTGAGGTAAATGCATGGGGACAGGCACCCAAACCTAGGACTGCAAATAAATAGCTGGCAACCAACACACATATCAGACATGCACAGCAAGGGAAAAGGAGGTGGCTGTGGGTCCAAATGGGATCAATGTAGGCCCCCCTGTTGATGTGTGCAGATCTGCCCCGTCCCCAGGAGGCCGCAGAACCCATTACAGAGGTCTATTATCCATCCTGGTATTATGGTACCTGCTCTTGTTGCAATTTCACAGGTCTGCCAAATCCCCAGGATGCCCAAGGCCTCATTACAGAGGTCCTTTATCCATCCTGGTGTTATGGTACCTACTCCTGTTGCAGTTTCACAGGTCTGCCAAATCCCCAGGATGCTCCAGGCCTCATTACAGAGGTCTGTTAACGATCCTGTTGCTATGGTAGGTGCACCAGCTGATGTGTGCAGGCCTCACCTATCCCCATGTTGTCACTGGACCCTGGAGGGCATATGGTGGCACATCCCCAGGCCACACCCGGGTGTGGCTGTTGCTGTGTGCAAGGGCCACTGGTGAGGCACATGATCATCGCCCCCGCCAGTGCGTACAGTGGCACATGCCTATGCAGTCTGTGCATATGTCGGACAAGGGTTGCAGCCAGGTTGATGGGTGTAGCAGACATGCTGACACAGTGCATATGTGCGGGATGTGGCGCATGCCCTGCCCCCCCATGGATGCCGACACCATGCAGCTTCACCGGCATGATGCACTTGACCCACAGCACAGCAATGGCACATATGGCGTAGTGGTATAGGCCCAAGCATGGATAGGCCGTCGGGCCAGCAATGGTTGCCAGGAGGTTTGCACGCAGAGAACGTAGGGGCCAACCCAGACATGCGCAGCTGCACCGCACACATACGTGTGGCAGGGGCAACAGCTAGCAGTCGACACAGCACACAGTAGGAGCAGACACCTGCTGCACCCAGGTATGTGTGTGGTGCAGCACTGGCTGGCCATGGATGCCTGTCCCCTAATGTTCCCACACCTTGCTGTACCCACAGGTTGAGGGCCTCCACAGGAAGGTATGTGGGCTGCGGGCCAGATACCCTCAGTTGGTGGCACAGGTGCAGCGGGACCAGCAGGCCCAATGTGACGGTGAGTGATGCAGCCCATGCCATGTGCCACGGTACGTCCTATGGGCCAATGGCCTGTGGGGTCACAGGATATGTTTGCATGATGTGCCAAATGTGTGGCTGTGGTGGTAATGTACGTACCTCTCTCCCACAGCGGCCGCACGTGCAGACGAGGGCCCAGCAGGGCTGGACGCTGGACCTGGGCAGCCAGTGCTGGCTGAAGACACCCAAGAGGGCCTGGAGGAGGCTGATGGTGGGGAGGCTGAGGAAGAAGGGGGACGCCGGAAGCAGAGAGGGGAAGGGAGAGGAGAGCAGGGGGAGGGTGTGTGGGAGCCTGGGGAGGGGGAGGTGGTGGGTTTGGCAGGGAGGGGGAATGGGAGGCTGGGGAGGGGGCGGGGGTGGTGGGGGAGGGCATGGCTAGTACTGAGTGGCACAGGCCGCCACAGGGCACTGGGGCCCCACGGTGCCAGTGATGGCCCCCCATCTGGCCACGGGTCTAGCACACATTGCCCCAGGCAGATGTGCCATATATGCAGCCACACAGGCAAGGGGAGATGTGTGTCTGTGTGGGTGCATGTACGGTCTCCACCTGGCTGCGGCAGTGCATGCCCAGGCACACGCCCAGCAGGAGCACACCCACATTCTGGGGCAGGTGCTGGAGACCATGGCTGTGGTGGCTGACTGGCTGTGCATGCTGTGCAACAGATGCATGGCAAGCACAGCTGACCAGCCAATGAGGGCCCCCTGTGCCGGCCCATGCCCTGGGACTGCCACCACCACTGGGGGCCGGGGTGGTAGGGCCCAAGCCTGCACAGGACCCCACAGCTGTTTCCCCCCCCCCCAAATAAACACTGTAAATATGTTTGACATACTCACGATGGTCATGTGTCCTTTTGCAACATGTCAGTGGGGTGCGAATGACAGGTGTGAGCATATATGTGTGTGTCTGTGTGCATGACAACGGTCCAATACATGGTACTGTACCCGTGGCAAGGGCGGGGGATGGGGATGGGCATGGGTGGCACCCGATGTAGCACCACAGATGAACAGATGTACCAATGGGTCGCTACGGACTGCCACCATGGCAAGACCCATGGTGTCACGCACATGCCACCGGTGCACACAAATCTATATGTGAAACACATCCCCTAGGCCTCGTCCCCAATATATACGTCCAAAACCATATTGTGTTGGATATGTCACCATGAGGGGACCTCCCTCTCGCAGTGAATGTTCCCAATATGCACGTGTGATACGAGCTAGAGGCACCAGCTCAACATGCCACAAAAAGGTACAGCATGTACCTCAAGGGAAAAGCGTAAGCAACCACCCCCTCCAACAGCATACCTGCAGGTACAGGGAACAGCAATACCTGTGGGAGACACACCACCTACATGCCCAAACCATCTGTCCCAAATGATGTCCACCGTGTACTGGCCATACCCACAAGAGGAGCCCCCAACAGTGCTCACATTGTAGGGGCACCCAACAGCTCTCCCACCCCCCAGCCAGACCACATACACAACATAGCGCCATGTGTCTGGCATAATTGTTTATTGTTTTAGGATGCTTAATATACCGCTCATCACAACAGCGTCTGAGCGGTTAACAACAACAACAAAAAAAAGGCTGCTAAAGGTAGAAAAGGACGCCATTATTTGATAGGATAGGTAAGAATTAAAAAGATTTAAAAAAAAAAAAAGTAGGAGAGGCAACAGGAGAAGATGGACTAGCGAGCATCTTATTCGCCAGGCCCATCTCCGACTCAATCCAACTCAACACTGGATGCAGTCGGGGACAGTCCTGATGACGGGCAACGGCAAATATTATGCTGCCAACATGGCACTATGTTGTATATGTAGACCGGCCGGAGAGTGGGTGAGCTCTGGACTGCCCCTACGGTGGGAGCAGAGGTGGAGGCACATAACTGTGACTACAAACGGAGGACAAAGGACGCTGTATGATGGAAACAGATCGGGCATATAGGTGTAGTGGCCCCCAAAACCGTACTGATGTCCGCCATACCTGCAGGTATGCAGTCGGAAGGGGGGCCTGATGACGCATGTCCCCTGAGGTAATCTCAATACCAATAGGTAGGCATGTTGAGCTGGTAGGTCTAGCTCATATAAAGCGTGTACAAGGGTATGCCACACCACGGGAGGGATATCCCCCCATGGTGACATATCCAACACTGAATAGTAGGGAACCCCTGTATGAGGGAGTAGGTATAAAGGGTGTTTCCAGGGTTTAGGTTTGACTGTACCCCTTTAGGGGTCTAGTGACCTATACCGGTGCACACATGGTATGGCGCCTGGCATGGGTGGCACACAGTACCCACATGCACGGGATGGAGCCAGGACAGTGTACATGCCCCCCTGTGGTGCATGTTGTGGACAGTGGTCAGCGTGCCAGTGGGTCTGTGTGCCATGTCCCACCCTAACTGCAAATACCGGCCATACCTAGTAACATCTGGCCGGTGTGGTAACAACGGCTACAGCCAAGGGGTGGTGTATGATGGAGGAAGGGGTTGCCATCAACACCATCACACACACAGGACAGGGTCGGCATGGATCAGTAGTGGTGGAACATGCAAGGGTACAGCCACTAGTGGTGAGAGGTAGGGCACAGGATGGACAGTTCAATGCACGTAGGCATGGGGAGGGTGGACAAGGGGGTGAGCAGGGTGGTGGGCCAGAAAGGATGGAGAGGTACCCCATCACTGGGTATGAGGGACAGAGGTGGGGATGGGTGGGGGAGCCCAAACATGGATCAGATGGGATGGGTCCTGGGTCAGTAGTAGGGGGAGTCATGGGGCTTCCAGGCAGAGGGCAGAGGGCAGGGGGGAGTGTGTCCCAGAGACCAGGACCAGGGATGCAGGATGCCGAGGGATGGGTGGTGGCCAGGGGGCTTGGGGGGGGAGGCATAACATGCACCACTATGAGTGGACCAGGGTGTACAGGAAGGGGAGTGAGGATGTACCTGGGCAGTGAGATGGGACGGGGTACCGGACCAATGTGCGCTGTGGACAACTATGGGAGATCCACATTGTATCCCGCAAACACTGGGGAACCGTTGCAGGCCCTATGGGAAGGGGGTGATGTGACCAGGCTGTGCAGCGTGCATTTGACTATGTACAGCAGCAGTGTGTATGTGTCGCAGACAATGGATCTGCGATGGGGTGGCACATCCACAACACAAATTACACTGACCAGGACAGGTCAGAGAATGGGACAACAGCAGTGTGCTACCAGAGGTGAACATAACAGGGGGACAGACAGCGTGGATATGTCACTGGGTGAACAGGGTATGTTGTCCAACTGAGGAGATGTGGACGGCACTGCACGGAGATTTATCCAGTGCCACACCAACTAAATATAAGCAGGTAACAGTGGGGACTGGTGGCGAGGGAAGCAGAGGGACAGGGGGGCAATAGGGGTGTGTTGGGGAGGTGGTGGGGGCAGGGGGGGCATGGGTGATGACAGGATCCATAGTTTTCCCAGCTAAGGGGGTGGGGGGGACACAGATTGCCCGAGGGGATGGCATGGGGTTGTTTGCCAGGGCAGCCACAGGTAAGGCAGGGCATACATGGATCTGTCAGAATAAACACAGGACACGTGACCATAGGCAGTGCCGCATGCATGGCCATTTATTTGCCACATGGCCTGCCGTGCTGTGCGTGGCACCTTCCACCCCATGGTGCGAGTGCCACAGCTGCCGCTGCTGCTGCTGCTGCTGGCTGTTCTGGACGTTCCCCCTGGGCAGCCACCATCCTCTCCACACTGCCAGCCATGGCCATGCTGATGCGGCAAGGCCCCGCATCTCCACGAGGATCCCCTCCACTGCCAGCCCCTGGCATTCTACCATGTGCCACATGCATCATGCCTCGTGCCGCTGCCGGCGCTGCTCCTGCAAAACCATACCCAATGCCAGGTGTATTCCTGTGGGGGAGACACGGTGTGTCCCGTGAGACAAGGGTTGCACTTGCCACCTGTACACATGCCACAGCAAATACAAAATGGTAGGACACTCACCCTGTGCATCGACATGTGCCGCTTCAGAGTGCGCCCACATCTCCCCTATTACCTCCGCCAAGGCAGACTGTGTGTCCCATGTGGTGTGACCTGCTGCAGCAGGCTCTGCAACCCCGGTGGCTGCAGTGGCTGATGACATGCTGTGTTCGGCCGGCCCCTGGCCCGGCCCGGCATCACCCGCCAGAGGTGATGCTGATCCCCCACCTCCCCCTGTGCTGCAGCTGCCCCTCCTGTTGCCCATGCTACAGGCCCCACCTCAGCCAGGGGCCATGGCCCGGGTGCTGGGAGCTCCACCCCTCCTCCTCCATGGCATGTATGTCACCTGTGGGGGAACAGGGTACACAGCTCAGGTGTGGTGTGGTGTGGCATGACTGGCTACCCCGTCACATCCTAAACCTACAGACTGTGTGAGCCGCAGGGCACCTTGGTCAGTGTGAGGGCACCCAGGCTGCATACATGTGACCAGGGACGGTACCAGTGCAGGGATGTGTGTGGTACCATCTGATGTCTGTGTCCCAGGTGCCTGCAGCGGGTCACTGGTGCCTGCATGTGTGTTGTAGCTAGGAACACCCCACATGGACAGGCATGATGGGGGTGGGGGTGCTGGGCCGCTGTAGCCGCTGTAGCCGGGGACAGGTGTGCCCTGTGGTGGCGGGGATATGCGTGCATGGCCCAGGGTGGGGTAGGGCCCTAGCAGTGTGACTGGTGGTGTGACTGGCAGTGGCTGCGTGGAGCAGGTGCATGTGTGGGTGTGTACCTCACAGGTCTGTGTTGGGCCCCTGTGCTCCCCTATACCACCCCTTTTATATTGGTGCCTCCTGTGTCCAGCATCCTATGCTACCATAGCCATACCCCCCCAGACACCACAACACACAGCCACAGACCCCATGGCTCCCCATTGCCATCTGCGTCCCTGCATCCAGTGCCTATGGCACACACAGGTGTGGGTCCACCTCTGTCTCCCCCACGTACTGACCCCTGTGGCCTTGCTGTCCTCACCACCCCTGAACTATGTCTCCACATTATTTGCCACACCCTAACGCTGCTACCACGGACCTGTCACCCCCTGCCCCTGCACCCTCATGCCACACCATGCCCACCCCCATTCACCATCGCCACATCCACCTCAATTCTGTCCCCTGCACTATCAGCAGCACCTGTGCTGCCCCGCCCACTGCCCCTGTGGTGGTCCCCTCCCCTTGATCTATGGCAGCCATGCCCTGCTTCCACTGTTCTGACCCCTCTCTGCCCGCCACTCCACATTCCCTGCACCATCTCTCAGCTGGAGCTGTCACCCCCGGCACCTGCCCCATGGACCGCTGTCACTCCCTGGGAGGATATCAGCATGCAATGTGCCTGATGCACTTCCATGGCCCCCAACTGCCCCGCCACCCACGTGCTTTCCAGTGCCATGTGGGGTGCATGCTCTGCCCTACCTGCCCCAGCTGCCAGACATGATCCCCCCATCTCTGCTGGTCTACCCCAGCATGCACTGCCTGACACCTGCCATCCTCCTGACGGGATAGCACCTAGTTCTGTGCTCTGTCATAGGGGCCCCGCGTTCACCCACATGCCTCGTCCCTCTGGCTGGGGGGTGGTGGTGGTGGTGGTGGTGTTGGACCCCAGCACCCCCCACATGCCAGGCCAGCCCCCCCCCTTCCAACCCAGTCCCGCCACCTCCCCCATTGGCTGGTCCGTCAATCCATCATCCCCCTCCACCCCTCCCCTGCTGGCTGTCCCATGTCGGGTACATCCTTGTTGCCCTGTTCTTGGTTGGGTGTATGGCTCTGTACTGTCCTCAGTGGCCCCCCTCCTATGCAATGCTACCTCTGTGTGTGTACCTGTCGCTGCACCCCCACTGCTATGCTGTCCCCAGTAGTTGTACCCCATGGATCTGTTCATGGTCTGCTCGCTTCCCTCTGTGTACACAGTCCCTTGGTGCACTACCCCTACTCATGTGTGCAGTGGCGGTCTGTGCATCTCGCAGGTGTATTCTAGGCACAGGGCCATGCATGGCAGGTGGCAGCACGCTGTCCGTGACCTTGTCTGCAGTTTGGCAGGCTGCCAGCCCTTGAATGCGTGACTGAGGTACCAGGGCCTGGCCGTGGGCCTTTGCAGGGCCCTGTGGGGATCGGCAAGTGCCCTGGGATGGTGCTACATGGTGACCGGTGTTGTGTCAGGGCCACATGGTGTGGGGCTGGGGACATGGCATGGGGAGGGGGGTGTGGGTGGGATTGTGTCCCCTCATTGGGCCAGGTTTTGGCCATCTGCATGTGGGGATTGCATGTGGCAGGTTACACTGTGCATGGCTGACAGGGGGCTATGGTCCAGGGGTGGTGTGGGGATGGTGCACCAGGTGTGACAGTTACACCATATGTTGCATGGGACTGGCTGAGGACATGCGTCTCTATGGGTCTCCTGACATGGCCCCCCACCCCCTGCGTCAGTCCCTGCACTCGCTTGTTTATTGGCTGTCACTGGAATACATCTCTCCGTTTTACCTGCACGTGGGTGCGCTGTATCCAGCGCAGGGGGCAGGCCATGGATGTACATCGGCCCCAGGTGGTCCACCAAGCACTGCTCCAGTGCGGTCAGGGTGGCCCCCTGCGCAGTACCCCCACCTGTGCCCTGCGCATCGCGCCTCTCCTGCGTGCGTTGGGCACAGATGCTCCTCTTTATATTACAATAGCGCTTGCGTAGGCTCTCCACATTGCAGTGTGGGCCCCCTGCTGCCGCTACTGCTGTCTGGACCTCTGCCCATGCCCTAGTGCATGTCCCAATGGTGGTGGTGGAGCTTAGCCAGCCAACGAGCACCTCGAATCTGTCGAGGATGCTAGCCAGGAGAAGTTCATTCTCCTCCTGGGTGAAGCGGACTGCCCTCCTCCTGGCTTCATCGGCCATGGGCCTCCGGTGGTGCTTAGGGCCTGGCATACCTCCAGGCTGCTCAGGTGGGTGGTGGGTGACCCTGGATGGGCCTGCCTCCTCCCCCTCTGGATCCCATGTGGTGGGGACTGCTGGTGGATCTCCCCTCCTGCCTCAGGTTGCCTCTCCTGCTCCATCATCTGGTATGTCCTGTGTACCATACAGCCTTGGCATTTTGTGCATGCTGTGCCCAGTTATGTACCTAGGGTGTGGTCCTGCGTGCATGCACAGCAGTGCGCATTGCATATGCATACGTTCTGCTGAGAATGGGTCCATGGACCACAGGTGGGGGGCACGCAGTGCCTCAACGTGCACATCTGTGGATGCCAGTGTGTGGGTACACCTCATCTGCCCCACACGGGCACTGCTTCCATCCCACATGCAGGTACTCACCTCACGCATGACGTATCCTGTCGTGCAAGGTGTGTGCGGAAGGTGTGTTCCTAGACATGCTATGCCCTTACTCCTCTGCTCTCCACATTCAGATCTATCCTCAGCACTGCTATTGGTGTGCACCGCTGCATACATGGGCAGTTTATCCTTGAGTATTGTTCATGGTGTGTGTCTGCACATTCCGGTATTTATCATTGCTTGAGTGCTGTTACATACAGCGCATTCCGGCACGCCTAGGTGGGTCACACAGCATGTCCCCATGTGCTAGTCTTCAGACTTACGTGTGGATGCCCCACCTGCACGCATTGGAACATGCCTTACGTTCTGCGCTTTCCAGCTTGTGTGGGTGGGGCACGCAGTGCATCATAGAAATAGAAATATGACGACAGAAAAAGACCACATGGCCTATCTAGTCTGTCCTTCCATAACAACTACAACAGTCCACTTTTTGCCTTTAGAGATCCTCTGTGTTGGTCCCATGCTTTCTTGAATTCAGTTACTGTCCTCATCTCTACCACCTCCACTGGGAGACTATTCCACGGATCCACTACTCTTTCCGTAAAGAAATATTTCCGCATATCACTCCTGAATCTATCTCCCCTCACCCTCATGCTGTACGTTTGTGAGATGCTAGGGTGTGGTGACACACCACGTGCTCCTCCTACCTGCATTCAGCAGAGCCAATCACGGGACTTACATTTTGGGGAACACGTGTTTCTGTGCGCGCTACGGCATTATGCTTCCATACATGCTGGGCATTCTCTCATGCTGCTGCTGGTGTGCGTCCCAGCATCACCAGGTATGCTAGGTTTGCTCTGATTATTTGCTACACCCCACGCCCTATTTAACATCTATCTGTGCTCCATCTCGTCTATCATGGCTCAGATCAGGAATGCGGGTTGTGCAGTGGTGGCATTGGTGGAGCTGGTGGAGCTGCGGTTGCCTTATGGGGGAGATGGTGTCCCTGGGGCTGTGGCACTGGGCATGGGTGCAGTCCCGCTACAACTCAGACCTGCAGCTATGGAGGCTCCAGAGGCAGGAGGTGATACCAGCACAGCGCCATAGGCGTGCAAAGGCACGTCCTCACCTGCCTCGCCTCTACAAGCCCAGGCCCATGCTCCAGGACATTTTATTTATTTTATTTATTTAGAAAATATTTATATACCGCAGCTTCCAGCGATCAGCAGCGGTTTGATTATAGATTGAAAATTGCCAAATTGAGGCAAAAATTTTGGAGTATCATTACATTGATTAGAAAGACAAGCACGGCACACAGTAATAAGGTCCTAGTAGAGGAGACAGTAATTTACATATGTACATTTCACCTAACAGAATTCTTGTCACAAATTGTGACATCTTGTATTCCCTGGGATTTACATCAAGTTGTAATAGCACTGGAATAGATGGGTCTTTAGCTGTTTCCTGAACGCATTAAGGTCTTTGGTCATTCTGAGCTCAGGCGGTAGTTGGTTCCAGAGGGTTGGGGCAGAGTAGGAGTATGCTCGGCGGCTAGTACTAGATTTGACTGCTCTGATGTCGGGCGGAACGTGTAGGGTGTCTGAGTTGACAGATCTTCTGACTCTGTTGGGTGGTGGCGTGCTGATAAGGGTGGAGAGAAAGGATGGAGCTATGTTTTGTATGACTTTATGTGTGGTTATCAATGTTTTGTATTGTATCCGGGCAGTGATAGGGAGCCAATGCAGTTCGATTAGCACAGGCGTGATGTGTTCGGCTATGCTTTTTCGCATGATGATCCTTGCGGCCACATTCTGGGCCATTTGTAGGATGTTTAGTGTTTTCTTTGGGAGACCCTGCAGGATGGCGTTGCAGTAGTCTAGGTGCGGAATGATGAGTGCTTGTGCCACAGTCCTAAAATCGTGGGGTTCGAGGATATTCCGTAGAGGTTGTAGAACTCTAAGTTTGTGGAAAATGGCCTTGTTGGTTTTGCGTAGGTGTTTTTCCATCTTTAGGTTGTTGTCCAATATGACTCCCAGGTATTTGATCTCTTTCTTTGTGTGGTATGTATTGTTACAGAGTGTAATTGTCGCGGGAGGTTCAAAATTTGGTTTGCTGGAGATAAACATCACCTCTGTTTTCTTATGGTTTATCGTCATGTTGTTTTGCTTTAACCATTGCAACATTGCATTCAGGCATGTTTCAAGTGGCGTATAGTTAGGGTCGACTGTATCCAGTTGCGTGTATATCATAATATCATCCGCATAGATGTGGTATTTGACATTATGCTGTTGGAAAATATCACAGAGGGGCTGCATATAAAATGTTGAAAAGTAGTGCCGAGAGAGCCGATCCCTGAGGTATGCCCTGCGTCTGAGAGAAAGCTTCAGCCTTTTCACCATTGAATTGTACCTGTGGCATTCTATTTGATATGTATGAGGAGAACAATTTTAGGGGGGATCCCAATATCCCTATCGATTCGAGCTTGTTTATGAGGATTCCATGATGGACCGTATCAAAGGCAGCAGAGATGTCAATGAAGATGAGTATGAACATTTTCTTCTTATCTTCAAGGCCTTTGAGGAGGTTGTTAAGGAGTGCTATTAGTAGTGTTTCTACTCCGTGATGTTGCCTGAAGCCGTATTGTTGCTCATCCAGGATTTCATGGTCATCCAGATGATCATGTAGTTGCATAAGGACTGCCTTCTCAATGATCTTTGCTAAGAAAGATATGCTGGAGATGGGTCGGTAGGATGCCGGGTCATCTTTGTTGAGTGAGTTGTTCTTCAGAATTGGTCTTATTATAGATTTCTTGAGTTGCACGGGCATGATTCCTTGTTGTAGCGATTGGTTCACTATGTGGGCGACTTGGTGGGCAATATCTGTTTTTGCCGCCTTGATCCATGCAGCTGGGCAGGGGTCTAGCAGTGATGTGGTGGTATTTATGTTTGTTATTATTTTGATGGTTTGTTTATCATCAATTTTGTGGAAAGCGCTCCATGTCTGGTCCTGTTGTATACTGGCTTTCCGACATGTTGCGTTTAGACAGATTGGGGTCAAGGTAGCAGTAAGTTTACTTGCGTAGTAGTCTGCCAAGGTTTGGGGTTTTATTACGTCATCATAGTGGTCAGCTTGGGATGTTTTGGTTAGTGATTTCACTAATTCAAAAAGTTCACGAGGTTTGTTTATAGCCTTGTTCAGTAGGTTGGTGTGATGCGTCTTTTTGGCGGCGTTGACTTCTTCCTTGTATTGTGAGAGGGAAATGAGGTATTCCTTTTTGTGTTCGATGGATTTAATGCGTCTCCATCTCTTTTCGAGTTTTCTGAGTTCCCTTTTCCTTTAGGTCAGTGTTTCCGTGTACCAGGGTTCGGAGTGGTATTTGTTCGGATTCGAGGGGGATTTCCATGTTGGGAGCGCTGCAGCCTGAATCCCGGTGTCCCAGCTATTTGTTAGAACATCTAGGTCTTGGTTTTGCAGGTCTATGTGGGTCGTGATGTTACTTACAAGACTTTCTAAGTTGAGTTTGTTGAATTTTCTTCGCTGTTGCATCACTCGCTGTGCTTTTGCGTCCTTGGATAGTGTAGGTAGTTTTAACTGAATGTCAATTCGATGGTGGTCGGACCAAGGTACCGGAGTTCTCTTTATCATAGGTTTCTCATCATTGTTTTGTTTACTCGTGGGAGTGAAGACCATGTCCAGAGTATGGCCCTTATCATGGGTGGCGTCATTTATTAGCTGTTGATACCCCAGTTGGGTCTTGGCTTCCATGAAAGTATTTGAATGCGTAGACGGAATTGACGCTAGGTTTAGGTCTCCTAAGATGATTTGGAATTTCTTGGGCTGGGTGGAGGATGTATTTTCTAGTGCTGTGGCAAGTGTTTCATGTTGCGGTGAGGGGGCTCTGTAAATCAGGCAGATGGCTAAAGCTGTGTTCTCCACTTTAAGCAAGTCCATGTCTAAACTTGAATTCAGGTAGGTGCTTGAGAGTTGGAGGTTGGTCTTAGCTATGATGAGAACTCCTCCGCCTCTTTTTTTGCTGCTAGGACAGTTGTATAGGTTGTAACCTGGATTGCTTATCTGGTTCAATATGGCTGCGTCTGTGTTTGTGATCCATGTTTCTGTTATACAGAGGATGTCTGGTTGCTCATCTTTGATGATGTCATAGATAATTTGTGTCTTGTTCCTGATTGATCTGGCATTGATGAGTATGACGTTACAGGGGTCATGGGAATGTTGGAGCGGCTGGGTGTGTCTGGTCTGGGTTTGGATGTGTTTATTTATATGTGTCCTTATTGGTTTGGGTTTGCGGTGCCCCTTTTCTCTAGTATATCTGCTATCAGTGGGTTTCTGCGAGGGTGCGAATGTTGGATCATTTGTGGTGATGTAGTAAGGGGTGAGAGGAGGTATTGAATGCGTTTGTATTGGGTAGAGAAGATAGATTGGACTGTATAAGTGTGGTAGAGAGTAGTACAAGTTTGAGTTGCAGGCGTAAGCTGGGACAAGTGTGAGTAGACATATGGTGAGGAAGAAACTGAAGGGTTCCATCCCTGAGCAGTTTTTGGACAGTGGCCTGGGGCCTGAGTACACGTAAAGTAACAGGGGGTTATTTTGCAGACAGTGGCCTAGTGCCCAATACACTTCACAGTAACAAGAGGATATTTGCAGACAGTGGCCTAGTGCCCAAATACACTTAGTAGTAACAGTGGCGTTATTTGTAGGCAGTGGCGTAGTGCCCAATACACTTAGCAGTAACAGTGGGATTATTTGTAGACAGTGGCCTAGTGCCCAATACACTTAGCAGTCACAAGAGGATATTTGCAGACAGTGGCCTAGTGCCCAATACACTTAGCAGTAATAGTGGGATTATTTGTAGACAGTGGCCTAGTGCCCAATACACTTAGCAGTCACAAGAGGATATTTGTAGACAGAGGCCTAGAGCACTTAGCAGTAACAGTCGGTTATTTGCAGATATTGGCCTAGTGTCCGTTCGTATTTTGCAGTATCAATAAAAAAGGATTGTGAGGCAGTAGCCTGGCTTTAGTAGTCACCTAACAGGCACTGGGTAGTGACCTATTAGAGTCATTAACATTAAATCTTGACTTGTTTTGGTGGTGGTTTCAATGGTTAGCACTATGATAGTGGCTTACCTCGTTGTGTTGGATTTGAATGTTAAAGATTTTCGTCGCTCCTGGGCGGTTAGGGTTGGATCCAGGCTAGGTGAGTTGTGCTAAGCTGGGTCTGTTGAGGCGGTCTCGTCTTCCTTCCGCCTAGTTCCCACCGCCTAAGGGCCACGCCAAAGGGCCCTCTGGTGAGGCCCTCAGGCGCAGGCCCGCCAGGCGCGGGCGCACCCTGCAGGGACGCCGCTTTTAAGCACCGGGCTTGCCGCGCTGATATTTGCTCCCACTGCCCGGATTGGACAGGAGCTCTCCCACTGCCCCGATTGGGCAGGAGATCAGCTGGGGGGTGTAGGAAGAAGCGGCTCCCTCTGTGCAGGGACGCCGCTTTTAAGCACCGGGCTTGCCGCGCTGATATTTGCTCCCACTGCCCGGATTGGACAGGAGCTCTCCCACTGCCCCGATTGGGCAGGAGATCAGCTGGGGGGTGTATGAAGAAGCGGCTCCCTCTGTGCAGGGATGCCGCTTTTAAGCACCAGGCTTGCCGCGCTGATATTTGCTCCCACTGTCCGGATTGGACAGGAGCTCTCCCACTGCCCCGATTGGGCAGGAGATCAGCTGGGGGGTGTAGGAAGAAGCGGCTCCCTCTGTGCAGGGACGCCGCTTTTAAGCACCGGGCTTGCCGCGCTGATATTTGCTCCCACTGCCCGGATTGGACAGGAGCTCTCCCACTGCCCCGATTGGGCAGGAGATCAGCTGGGGGGTGTAGGAAGAAGCCGTGAGGACCAGGTCATCTCCCTCTACCTTCTGGACACAGGGGCTATTGGGGAGCTCTATGAGGATCTAAGACCTGACCTCGAGCCCCGGACTGCCCGGTCACATGCCATACTGGGAATGGCCAAGCTCCTGGCTGCCCTACATTTCTTTGCCTCTGGCTGTTTCCAATCCTCGGTGGCCACAGTGGGCGGGATGAGCAAACCAACCTTCTCACGCTGTCTCCACCAGGTACTGCGGGCCATGGTCAGCCAGGTTGGGAATTACATTGTGATTCCTAACAATAGGCAACATTGAGGGGCCCTGGGCCAGGCATTAGGGAGGAGTGGCTCAGTGGTTGGGACAGGTTACCTCAGGTCGCAGGGCCGGGGGTTCAATTTCCACATGGGGACAATCAACCTCAGGCTGGAGGGACTGGGGTCTCTAGTCCCTTGGCCACTCCTTGTGGCCTTGGGCAAGCCACTTAACCCTCCATTGCCTCAGGTACACTTAGATTGTGAGCCCTTTGGGGACAAGGGAATAAAAAAGTACCTGTTAGTATACATGTAAACCGCACTGATTCTAAAGAGCGTGGTATAAAAAATAAATAAATAAAATTCCAGTGGCATGCCGGGATACCACACGTGATGGGAGCTATTGATTGCACATGTTGCCCTGGTCCCACCCCGTGACAGGGAGCTTGTGTTCTGCAACCGCAAACACTACCATTCCCTGAATGTGCAGGTTGTTTGTGATGCAAATATGCATATTCTGAATGTGGTTCCACGGTTCCCAGGGTCCACCCATTGACTCCTATATCCTGCAGCACTTGGCACTGTTCAACCAATTTGAGGCCGGACAATATGGGGACTGTGTCCTGCTGGGTGGGTATTTACCATATCTCACATGCGAGTACAGTGTATGATATCTGGGGTCCCATTGTCACCTGTGACCTCTGCATGCCTTTCCTTGCGTTGTGGGGTGCTGCCTTGTATGGGGCTTTGTACACCATCACACCCTGTCACCGTCACCGGGGACTTGATCACGTACCTCTGTGGGATTCTAAACGTAACTATGTCTACCATGTGTGGCTCATTGCTCATCTGGGTGTCTCGGCACACATGCGGGTAACACTGGTATCTGCTACTGCTGTTCTGTTGCACAGGTCTTATGTACAGGGACATGCTGGGCACATATGGTGTGTCCCTTCTATGGTGGGGTGCAACACCTCTTGGTTGACAACGACTCCGGCACATGGCCTTGGACATACTGCACATGCAGATGTACATGTGTGTGCCTTTGTGGTATATCCCTTGTGGACTCAGTATGCAACATGTGTGTGTGTGTGCGTTCCAGGAGGGGGGGTTAGGTATGCGCCCAGAACCTTCCTCATGCTGTACGGTGTGTGGTGGGGCCATTTTCCATTGTCCTTGTCTGCAACCACATGTGGGTAGAGTTGTGGTCGAAAATAACTCCCCACACTGGGTAAATATAATCATATACAAGAAAAATAACCCCAGTCACCAAAATACCGTATACCTTTATAAAAAAATTGAAAATATCAATTCACTATCTTTTTGTTGGAGTAACCAATCAAAAGGAGACAGGGATTCCACCTGTCCCCTCGCCGCGGTCACTCCTTTTTAATCATTTTAATTGCTCAAAAAATTGCATAAAACTTATCTGTAATCCAGCCAATATATGAATTCAAAGTCCACAACGTGCCACGTTTCGAGCCTTCACAGCATTCAGTGGCTCTGCATCAGGTGAAAAAATTGAATCCCGTTCCATTAGCTTTAACATCCACCATCCTACAAACGGTCAGATTTAAAAGAAATGGCGTGTGACGTCAAAACGCCAGACGAAGGAGGAAAATCCCCAGCCAATCAGAAAACAATGCCATTCTGAGCAATCAGGATCACGGGGAAACCCACTGTCAGGGAACCCCCCAGACTCCCATTATCAACAATGAAGCCTTAATCACAATAAGGTGTTCCACTCCACAGAGGCATTTAAACCGCCTGGAGAAACAGTCCGTAGGCGGAATATCCAGCGTTGTTCCATATATTGTAACTTCGCAAGCCGATCCCCTCCTCGGGGGTCCGGAGGCAGAAAGTCCAAAACCCTCCATTGCAGCTGACAAAATTGATGACCCTGTTGAAGGCAGTGATCAACCATAGGCGCTGATACAGTCTTTGTCCTTAATCGAGAGGCATGTTCCCCCAGTCGAATCTTAACCTTGCGAGTGGTACGACCAATGTAGAGTAGCCCACAAGGGCAGCGTACCAGATAAACCACATAAGAAGAATCGCAAGTGGTATGCCAATGGGAATTGTAGACTTTAGAGGTGGAGGTATCCTGCCAGGTAGGTCCAATCATCGCCATCGCACAATAATTACATTCTCCACAGGCAAAGTGGCCCGGATCCACATGTGAAACAGGAGGGCGGTCAGAGGGCCAGGATGACTTTACTATACGGTCCCGTAGATTTGACGCTCGAGAATATGCCACCCGGAAACGTTTACCCGAAAAACAGGTATGTACCGAGAGAACCGGCCAATATGAACGAATAATCTGCATCACTTTAGAAACCCCTGATAAATAAGGAAAAACTCCAGTAAAATCCTCCCGTAGTGTCAGCGGTATTGTCAGGCGAAGAACGTGGAAGGAATAACCATTCACGATGAATAAACCGGGCCCGCTTGTAAGCCCTCTTAATCAATGAAAGGGGGTATCCCCTTTGTAATAAACGGTCTTGTAAAGCCACTGCCTGCTGCTGGAAATCCTCCAATGAGGAACAATTTCGGCGTAGTCGCAAGAATTGACCAAAGGGGAGCCCCCGCTTCAGCGACAGAGGGTGGAAGCTGGAATACTGTAACAACGTGTTCCTCTGTACCGGCTTCCGAAATAAAGTCGTAGTGATCCCTTCAGAAGATAAAGAAAGTGTGAGATCCAGAAATTGTATGGACCGCCGATCATATGTAGCTGTAAACTGAATATTAGCAGAGTAATCATTTAAAGAACTTACAAATGACTGTAGATCAACCAAGGACCCAGTCCAGAGGAAAAACACATCGTCCAAAAAACGGCGCCAGAAAACCACATGTTGAAACATCGGAGAGGCATAAATATATCGTTCCTCAAAAATAGCCATGTATATGGTAGCAATAGAAGGGGCTACCGTAGCCCCCATGGCAATGCCAAAAGTTTGACGGTAAAAATTATTATCATACAGAAAATAATTGCTGTTCAAAACCAGATCCAACATGGCTAATAAGAAAGAACGAGGAATCCTTGCTGGTAAATCAAATGGGTATGTGGCCAGATGTTGAAGTATCTCATTTTGATCGATGTTTGTGTACAATGCTTGTACATCCAACGATACCAAAAATGTATAAGTCGAATAATCATTACATGCTGACAGTTGTATAAGGAAATCCCCAGTGTCACGTATGTATGAAGTAACTTTAGATGCTGCAGGTTGTAGAAATACATCAACAAATTTAGACAGGGGCTCTAAAAGTGAATCCCGACAGGACACGATGGGTCGTCCTGGGGGGTGTTGTGCATTCTTGTGAATTTTGGGAACCAAATAAAAGATGGGAACCTTAGGAGTAGTGTTAATCAGAAACCGGAATTCCCGACTAGTGATCCATCCTTTCTGGAAGGCTTCCAACATAAGAGATTTTATCTCACAGAGTAATGTTGACGTCGGATCCCCAGGAAGCAGTTGATAATGTACTCGGTTCTGAAGATGGTTTTGTACTTCAACCTGATATTGATCAGGGGACAGCACAACAATGTTGGAGCGGCTGGGTGTGTCTGGTCTGGGTTTGGATGTGTTTATTTATATGTGGCATTTGGATGTGTTTATTTATATGTGGCATTATTTATATTTTGGCATTGCCATGGGGGCTACGGTAGCCCCTTCTATTGCTACCATATACATGGCTATTTTTGAGGAACGATATATTTATGCCTCTCCGATGTTTCAACATGTGGTTTTCTGGCGCCGTTTTTTGGACGATGTGTTTTTCCTCTGGACTGGGTCCTTGGTTGATCTACAGTCATTTGTAAGTTCTTTAAATGATTACTCTGCTAATATTCAGTTTACAGCTACATATGATCGGCGGTCCATACAATTTCTGGATCTCACACTTTCTTTATCTTCTGAAGGGATCACTACGACTTTATTTCGGAAGCCAGTACAGAGGAACACGTTGTTACAGTATTCCAGCTTCCACCCTCTGTCGCTGAAGCGGGGGCTCCCCTTTGGTCAATTCTTGCGACTACGCCGAAATTGTTCCTCATTGGAGGATTTCCAGCAGCAGGCAGTGGCTTTACAAGACCGTTTATTACAAAGGGGATACCCCCTTTCATTGATTAAGAGGGCTTACAAGCGGGCCGGTTTATTCATCGTGAATGGTTATTCCTTCCACGTTCTTCGCCTGACAATACCGCTGACACTACGGGAGAGGATTTTACTGGAGTTTTTCCTTATTTATCAGGGGTTTCTAAAGTGATGCAGATTATTCGTTCATATTGGCCGGTTCTCTCGGTACATACCTGTTTTTCGGGTAAACGTTTCCGGGTGGCATATTCTCGAGCGTCAAATCTACGGGACCGTATAGTAAAGTCATCCTGGCCCTCTGACCGCCCTCCTGTTTCACATGTGGATCCGGGCCACTTTGCCTGTGGAGAATGTAATTATTGTGCGATGATGGCGATGATTAGACCTACCTGGCAGGATACCTCCACCTCTAAAGTCTACAATTCCCATTGGCATACCACTTGCGATTCTTCTTATGTGGTTTATCTGGTACGCTGCCCTTGTGGGCTACTCTACATTGGTCGTACCACTCGCAAGGTTAAGATTCGACTGGGGGAACATGCCTCTCGATTAAGGACAAAGACTGTATCAGCGCCTATGGTTGATCACTGCCTTCAACAGGGTCATCAATTTTGTCAGCTGCAATGGAGGGTTTTGGACTTTCTGCCTCCGGACCCCCGAGGAGGGGATCGGCTTGCGAAGTTACAATATATGGAACAACGCTGGATATTCCGCCTACGGACTGTTTCTCCAGGCGGTTTAAATGCCTCTGTGGAGTGGAACACCTTATTGTGATTAAGGCTTCATTGTTGATAATGGGAGTCTGGGGGGTTCCCTGACAGTGGGTTTCCCCGTGATCCTGATTGCTCAGAATGGCATTGTTTTCTGATTGGCTGGGGATTTTCCTCCTTCGTCTGGCGTTTTGACGTCACACGCCATTTCTTTTAAATCTGACCGTTTGTAGGATGGTGGATGTTAAAGCTAATGGAACGGGATTCAATTTTTTCACCTGATGCAGAGCCACTGAATGCTGTGAAGGCTCGAAACGTGGCACGTTGTGGACTTTGAATTCATATATTGGCTGGATTACAGATAAGTTTTATGCAATTTTTTGAGCAATTAAAATGATTAAAAAGGAGTGACCGCGGCGAGGGGACAGGTGGAATCCCTGTCTCCTTTTGATTGGTTACTCCAACAAAAAGATAGTGAATTGATATTTTCAATTTTTTTATAAAGGTATACGGTATTTTGGTGACTGGGGTTATTTTTCTTGTATATGGTAGAGTTGTGGTGACACTTTACATCACACATGTATGCTGTATGTCTGTCCACGTTATATTGTCTCTACTGCCATTCTGACCTGACCCCTCAGGTATATGTTTCTGTGACATCTGCTGTGTGTGCACTGTATCATGGTTGTCACATGATTGCACACATGCGCATCTCTGCCCCTTCCATTGTGCTTTGCTGGTTGTCGGCCTGATGCCTTCACAACTGCTACTACTGCCGTTTGGGTACAGGTGGTTGGCCGTGTGTTTAGCCTAGATGCAGTTGATGTGTGTTGCCCTCATTAGCCTTCCCCAGGGTTCTGTGTCTCCCAGCTCCAGATGCTGGTGCAGAGCCATCGTGTGCCATTCTATGACATTGTATGTTTGTGTCCCTGTTTATCTGTTGTCCAGTCACACGTTGATGCTTCTGTGCTTTTGTGTGTCCATCATCACCCACTTGACCTTACCACATTTCATTCTGCAGGTGATGCGGGATATGTCTGTCGTGCCTGATTGCTGACCCCTGTGCATCTCCCACAGACAGGTGCAAAGATGAGGTACAATGAGGCCCATGCCTCTAGCCGCTCAGTCATTGAGTGCACCTTTGGCATTCTGAAGAGTCGCTTCAGGTGTCTGGATAGGACCGGCAGTGCCTTACATTACCGACCCATGACTGTGGCACGTATCATTCTGGCCTGTTGCATCCTGCACAACATTGCTCTCAGGCACAATGTCCCAGTCGAAATTAATGAGGATCTGGAGGAGGATCCTGTGTACCCTCCTGTATGTGGTGACACACGTGAGGGGATGGCAGTCAGGCAACATCTGATCGAGGAGCTGTTTTCCTGTAAGTTCTGCATATGTGAGGATGTGCATATGGGTCTCCATGTATGTGCTGCCCTGTATGTTTCACGGCACTATCATGACATATATATTTGTCACTTGTGTTTGACTCCCCAGGATAAGCTGCTGACCCAGCCCGGTGCTGTGGTGCATGTGGAAACTGTGTACGTCATTCAACCTGCAGGTGACAGGGGTGGGTGGACATAAAGGTAAATGTACTGTGGGGGCAGTGCAGCGTTACACATGTCTGTATTTCCCTCTCCACTGTACACATGTTGTGGTACACCTGTTTGGCCTGTGGCTCCATCCCCCATATGTTCCAGTTGCCACGCATATGGCCATTGGCCTGTGACCATTTCTGGTGTTTACACACTGTATTTGGGGCACATGTGACCGGCTGTGTGTGTCTCCAGGCACAGGGTGTGGGGTTGGTGGATAGCACATACACTCTTCCCTGGCATTGTGGCATTATACAACATCAATGTATCATTGCATGGACTGTAATGATTGTCTCCACTGGTCACTGATTGTGCACAGACATGCTGTATGCTACTTGCAGCATGCTTACCTTGTCTCACTGTGTGTATCTCTGTGTCTTTGGGGCGTGTCTATGTGATGGTATCTTCTGATGCCCTCTGGCATTGTCTGGTGCAGGGATGTGTCTGGACACCGATGCAATGGTGATCACTCGTCTATCTGTGACCTTCTGCTGTTGCCCTTGTGTACATTGTGCACATGTGTCTACACATGTGTCATGTATTGTTGCCTGACTTGTCTCATGTTTGCTGACAGGACACTACGCCTCAACGTTTCGGTTACACGCATCTCACCATACCTTGGACATGTGCCACTGACAGCTGAAAATGATAATGTGGCGATTGGATGCATTTCATTGACATTCTCTGCCTCTACTGTAACCCCTTATGCCCTTTGCCTGGCTCAGACAGTCCCCATCAGACACCTGCTGCACACTGACGGTAGGTTGCACCTTAGATCTTCTTTGACTGACATCCACATGTAGATGTTTCTTTTGGCCTGTTTGTATCATCGTGCCTTTCTATGGGATCTATATGTACCACCACTGCTGGACATGCTGTGGACCTTTAGGATGCCTTTGTGACATGGGCATAGACATGACCATGTCAAGATGGCAACCTGGTCTGCAGTGCCATCTCCTGCTGTGGTCAACATGCACTGTGCTGTGTGTTGTGGTCATGTCATGTTTTCGTTTCTGGGGATTCATTATGTACATATTGTGGTGTCACTGTCTGCATTGTGAGCCAATGGTGTGTGTAGCATACCTTTACCTTTTCTTTACTCCTTTTGACACAAGGTGCAGTCAACACACACAGCACATCTACTACACTGCATCTGCAGTCCCCATCGCCCAACTGTGGGTGGACAGAACACCTCCTTGCAATGGTCCCTGGGAGATGGTGCCATTGGGAGATGGACCTATGCAAGTCGGACACATGCCTATGATGGACATCATTGTTGGCCTGATATTTTGAGCATCACCGGGGTGACTGACACACCATTGCTGCCGTGCTCTGTCTGGGTGTTGTGTTTATCGCAGCAGAGACACAGCACCTTTGCATTGCTGTGGAACATTGAGACGTCACTCATGACTTTGCATGGCCATGTAATCTGGGATGGTCATAACTGGACTTGTGGGGTCACAGGTGACATTTGCACTGTGGACACTTGTCCGTACATCTACAGCAAGAACTCACATGCGCGCTGTATGTTGTACATCCATCTGACATTGTGTTGCTGTGTGTGGCCAATGTGTGGGACTCGCACTGCAGTGATTACACCAATATTTGGCTACACAGGTACATGCAGCCACATATGTGGCACAAGAGATACATTCTGTAGGTCCTGCTTATTTGTGTGGCTACCTTACACTTGTACATGACACACTATTTGCCTCCAGAACACTGTGATGCGTGTCACCATCTCTGATTGCTGTTTGACCATTGCAGGGGGTGTTATAGTGGATATGGGGCAGCACTTTGTCCTGTTTCAATGTACATGGTGCATGCGTATGTGCCTGACTCGTTTTACACTGGTGCATATGCTGGAGTGGGATTTGTGTGGGTACGTGCACCATTGTGGACGTCTCTTTGTACCTCTACATACATGTTCTTGTGTGTGTTTACTGGACAGATGTGGCAATGTACATTGATTTGCGGGCTTATCTTTGCATGTGTGCACAGTCCTCTTTATGACATGACATTGCGCCACTCACATTGCACCAATACCTTTGCAGTGTGGCGGTGGGTGTGTCCATTTCCAGGCTTCATTTGTGCATTCCCTGTACATTGCCATATTATGACTGCTCCTGTTTCCACAGCACCCATTGCAGTGGGCCTTCCGCATAGTGCTACCTCTGTATGTCAGTGAGATCCTGTCTTCTTTGCTTTTTGCCAACATGTGACTCTCGTACCTGATACCATGTCCTCATGTTGCATTGTGTCACTGTTTTTTGTGCCATATGTGCATTAAAGGTGTTTATTTACATGACTACCTGATGTCTGGTCTTTCTCAGCACATCACATGCTGTTCTTGGGGTATCTACACTGCTGTATGACCCACAGATACCCACACATTAGGTCTACACATCTGAGCGGTGGTGCTGGGCAATTGGGACATGACATCATTGGCATGTTTGTGCATTTGCCTGTGCACTGTGGATGCACTTCACTTTGTGGCAGCATGACATTACATCTCTGTATCTTCCCTTCAGACCTTATTGTCTTGTGTGTGTGTTGTTAGCCTGGTGTGCCTGCCTGAAACATGCCCCCTGTCAGCTGTGTGTTCTGGCGCTGTGGCCATGATGGTGCAGACATGTACTACTACTACTACTACTGAGCATTTGTATAGTGCTACATGGCGTATGCAGCGCTGTGCAGACAGGTGGGAGACATGCTCTGCTCATCAGAGCTTACAATCTAGTCAGCACGGACACAGATGGGATGGGAGGGATACCACAGGGGAGGGGGTCAGGGGAATCATGCTTCCAAGGCTGCAGCGAGGACGTGTGGTTTTATCCTGGATTTGTGGGGGGTTGGAGATGGTGCACAGACAGCGATAGTTTGTTCATGGCATACGGGGCATCACAGTGAGAGGGGCAGGGTCTAGAGTTAGTAGTAAGTGTGTACTGCACAGTTGGGAGGTGTCTGCTGGGGACTGATGTTTTCAGGGGGGTTTGTACGGGAAGACAGGAGATGAGAGGTGGTGGGGAGCCACAGAGTCTCTGCATTTTGAGCTCAGCAGGGGATGTTTGACATGGATGCAGTAAGGGATATGGAGGCTTTGATGTGACCTGACAGGGGGGTAGAATGGCCATGACTGGCCTGGCGCAGGATTGGACGCACAGCAGATTGTTTCACACATTGATGGGGAATGAGATGAGTCCAGGTGAAACCTGCAGGGGGCAGATTACTGTGGTCCTGACAGGATGTGATTAGGGAGTGCATGGGCATATTGGTGGTGTGTTCAGGGAGGATGGGGCAGGTGTCACTGCTGTTGTGGAGAAAGAGGGGGCAGGTGTTAGCTATCAGATGGCTGTGTGTCGTGAATGGGAGTGAGGGGTCAGGGATGGCCCCAGATTGCGGCCTGGGAACACTGGGGGAGGTACAGAGTTATCCACAGACACCAACAGAGGGGGGCAGGGAGGTGTTATGGTGATGGATGGGAGGTACGGTCATGGCCATGTTCACTTTCAGGCCGTGGTGAGACATCCAGACAGCAATGTCGGCACACCAGGCATGGATCATGGTTTGGTTAGCCAGGGAGGGTTCAGGTGTGAGGAGGTGTCTCTGTGAGCCATCAGTATTTAGATAGTACTGCAAGCCATGGGTGGTGATGGGCACACCAGGAGACTGTGTATGGAGGGAGTAATGAGGGATCCATGCCAGATCCTTGGGGTACACCATCCGGGTGAGGGGTAGTGGGGGAGGGAGAGCCACCAGCCCACACACAGAGAGGGCGATGGGGGAGATGGAAGGTGGACCTGTATGGTACAGAGCCCTTCGGACCAAGCGAGGACAGGGTATCGGGGAGAAGGTTCTGGTTACCAGTGTCACTGGCAGCAGGGCGGTCATGATGGATGACCACATATTATGGGTTCTTTGATTGGGCCAGGAACAAGTTGCTGTGGACTATGGCAGGAGCCATTTCGGTGGAGTGTAATGGCTGGAGGCCTGACTGCAGGGGATCAGGGGGCATGTGTGGAGAGGAGATTGAAGCATCGTATGTCGATGCCATCAGGATCACTCACGGCACTGTGACCACAGTCTACCTCTCATATCATTGACCTGTGTGTGTGTTGTAACATACACAGGATGTGTGTGGTATATCCGACCTTGTGCTGCTGCATTCCTGCCCACAGATTGTCTCACTGATATCTACATAGGTGTTCCATTTCGGCACAGGTACATTCATGGCTCTCATGGGCCTGGGGAGCTGCATGTCAGCTCATGTGGACCATTGTGCCTTACATCGGGTGTTCATCTCTACTATTTGGCCACATGCATGCTCAGGCTGGTGAACCTACATCCCCACCTTGGAGGTGTTTGGGGGACATAGCTGCCATTGGTGTTTGGCGCTGGTGCTGCCATGGTGGCAGCGGGACTGATTAGATATGCTTCTGACTCCTTGTCTACACATCATCGGCTGCAGATATATTCATGTTATGCTGTCGTGGTGTGGCATGGAGATTCGCCCCCCTGGTATTGGAATCCTGGGGGCAAGGGTTTGATTCCCATGGTGTCTTTTTCCCAGTCACATACCATTCATTGCACAAACAGGATCCAGGTGCTCATTGTCCCTCTTTGATGTACATTACCAGGATTATGTTGCCATGTACACTGCTTAGACTGAACACATGGTGCCATATCAGACAGCTGTTTATATATATATATATATATATATATATATATATATATATATATATATACATACATACATACATACACACATATACATATGCATATAGATATATACATATGCATATATATATATACATATGCATATATATGTGTGTGTACACTTGCTGACATATTTCAGGGTATGCTTATATAGGTTTGTGGGTCCTGTATTGGCAGGAAGGCATGTTTGTGGTGGACTGGTCAGGACTGATGTGTGTTGGGTTCCCATCCTGCACCACCTACTTTCTACATGTATGCATCTGTGACTAAGGCATTTGCTGCATGCAGCTGCGTGGTGTGCTCCGTGTTTGCATACACATATTCCCTTTGTTGGAACATATGTTCACTGTGCTTGCTATGGTTGTGTGGGATACCGGTTACAGACTTGTTTTGTGACACCATAGGTTGTGGGCCTGATTCCCACACATTTCTTAGCTTTTCTTTTCTGGTGTTCTGCTCACCTTACCATACACTGGCTCCAGCCTCGTAACCTCTCCACACACACACACACACGTCTTCTCTTCACTGTGCGTTGTCCCCTCCATGCAGCCTATCCCACATGTGCTGTGTGTTATATATGGTCCCTTTATTTTGGCTTTTTGGGTAGCCAGTTGGCTCAGTGTTTTGGTATTGTTGTCCTTGAGCTATGTTTTGGCTCTTCCGTATACCGGTTCGATTCCCTCTTCCTCTATTTTTCTCATGCCCATTTTATCATCACATCTCAACCTGTGGCATGCATGCATTAGGCGCATAGGGACGCACGCAGAGATGCGGCGCAGTCCACAGATGCAGATCTATTGCGTCATGTGCTCATGGACTGCAATACGGCAAAGATGTATGCCGTTTCGGGCAGTGGCTGGCAAAGCATGATGCTGGGGCACCACACCAGCTGCAGGCAGGGGCGCCTCTTCCCAGGCTCCTTGGTCCTGCAGCTACTTCGCAGGAGGAGGAGGGCCTGGTTGCACCTCACCAGGAGCTACAATCAGGTGGCTATGCACCTATGTGAGGTAGGTGCATGGGGGAAGGTCACACATACCTGGGTGTGTATCACAGTGGGCAGCTATCAACACACATACTGCGAGTAGAACATGGGTATGGTACAGATCTGTGGGTCACCTGGGCACCAATGCAGGTGCGCCAGTTGATGTGTGCAGGTTGTCTCTGGCCCCAGGTGGCCTCAGGCCTCATTACAGGGGCCTGTGTTTACCCTTGGTGCTATGGTAGGTGTGCCAATTGATGTGTGCAGAGCTGCCCTTACCCCAGGTGGTCCCTGGTCTGTACAGCAGGGTCTGTGATACATCCGTTGGACCTTCATGGGCGAGTCTGCTGCTGTATGCATGGCACAATGGCTAGCCACATGTGCAGTACTGCTGCCATGGACACCTGTGGCACGGGCATGGGCAGCCACAGCATGCCCTCGCCACATGTCTCAGGCACCTTGTCAGGTGTAGCAGACAGGGTGATGCATCACACGGCGAACGGCAGCACTGCTGCTATGATGCACCTGTTATGCAGCCTGACTCTGCCACAATTGGCATGGGGCAACCATGTCACACAGAGGATGCCCATCAGGTGGACATGTAGTGCATGGGTGGTTACACACAGTACGCATGAAGGGCGACCCACACATGTTGAGCCACACATGCAGGTGGCATGGCCAACACCTGGCATTGGACCTACAGTTTGAAGGTGGTGCATCCCCCTGCTGCCCATGACCATGTGGGATGTACATCAGCCAATGACCAGTGATGTCTGTCCCATAACGGTCCATATCCATTGCTGTACCCCCAGGTGGAGGAGCTGTGCAGGATGGGGCTGTGGCTGCGGCTGTACCGCCCACAGCTGCTGCAGTGGCTGCAGTGTCGTGCATTGGTCAGCAGACATGGTGAGTGAGACAGCCTGTGTGTCACACAACAGCATGATTAGGTGGGCCACCATCCTGTGGTGCCACCTACTATGTGTCTATGATGTGGCAAACACATGGCCATGGTGGTAATGTTATTTTCTCCCTCCACAGTGGATGCAGATGCTGGTGATGTTCCTGACAGTGGACCCAGGCAGCCAGACCCAGGGGCGCAGGACCTGGGGGGGTGGCGGCAGTGGTGGCCATCGACACTGGAGCCATGGTGGAGCAGGAGGGGCCAGCTGCCAGCCTGGATGGGGGGGTAGTGTGATCAGGATGAGGAGGGGGAAGATGGGGGGTGTCCAGGGAGGGGGAGGTGGGGGAGAGGGGTTTGGATCCAGGGGGGGTGAGGGAGTGGCCAGTCCTGTGCATTACAGGCTGCCATGGGCCACTGGGGGCCACTGCCACCTGCCCCATGGTTCCGGGGATGTCTCACAGCCGGGCGGGGGCCTGGCACACATCGGCAAAGATGGACAGTGTGCTGATGCCACCACAGGCAGCGGGTATAGTGTGTCTGTGTGGTGGCATGTGTGTGTGCCACCTGTCTGTGGCAATGTGTGCTGTGTCCCATGAACAGTGGACACAGACCCGCACCCTGGGGCAGGTGGTACGTACCATTGTACAGATGGCTGTGGAGCTCCGCATGCTGCGTGAAGGTCTTCTGGGCAGCAGAGCTCCCCAGCCATTCGGACAGGGGGGCACCAGGAGTTGTAACTTGCATTCATACGCATTATCCTCACTTCTGCATTGTGAACCTCCCTGATATCCTGCTTGGGAAATATTGTTTATTAAATACTTATTATACCGCCCATCACATACGTGCCTAAACTGTTTACAGACATGTCACAGACTGCTGGTGAGAGAAAGGAATGGCAATTCACATGGACAGGAACGGAAGGGGTAGAGTTAGAGAATAGAGGGGGGATAAAGGGTCAGAGAGCAGGCATGGGAGTAAGCTGGTATGTGCGCTTCAGCGTGGAGGTGGGGACAGGGGCACGGTAGGAGGGGGAAGGTGTACGGGTATTGTTACGGTGTACAGGTATAGTTACATCACAAAGTAATATCTCACTAATTTCATTACTGCCACACCTACTGCACCTGCACAGTGGGAGACATGGCCTGTTAGGACAAGGTACCTCAGGCCAGAGGGCTGTGGGTTCACGCCCCACATGGGGACGGCAATGTCAGGCCTGGGGACTGGGGTTTCTAGTCTTATTGGCATTCCTTGTGGCCTTGGGCAAGCCACGTGGCCCTCCATTGGCCACCGCTTTAATTGATGGATAAGGCGGGATAGACAACTGGTTAATTAAATAGGACAGACACCCTGCTCACCAAAGCTTACATTCTAGTTATGAAAAATGAGAGAATGTGGGAGCAGGGGTAAGAGAAGGCGAAGGAAGAGGGAGATCAGGGTAGTTAGGTTCCACAGGTAGCAGCGGGTAGGTGAGCTTTCAGCATGGATTGGATGTGTGTTTGAGAGGGTGCCTAGCACACAGACCCCAGGAGTTTATTCCAGGCGTAAGGTGCATAAAGGTGAGGGACACGATGTCTGCAGTTCGCAGTAGAGCAGAGGGGCCATCCGTCTCAGCACTGTGATCCAGATTGTGCCTTTTGCAGTAACTTGTTTGCATTGTGCTGGTTGGGGTTGTTTGGGATAGTGGTCACAGACGCCTGTTGTGGGAATCAAACTGGCAACCTACGGACCGCCATGTTCCATTCCTTTTCCTTTCTTGTGTTCTGCTAACCTGCCCATGCAATAGCTGCAGCCTTGTCACCTCTCCACACGCCCTTCTATCTCTGTGCTGTGCACCACAGTGTGCCCTCTCTGCATCCTATATGTTGCATATTGTGTGTTACATATGGCTATATCTTTGTAGTGTCCATGTGAGCAGTCGGCTTGGTGGATCGGTACTGCTGTTGTTGGCTGGTCTGTGCCATGTCACTGTGCAGGTTGGATTCTCACATGCTCCTTTTTATTCCGTTGCCCTGGTCCATGGGCCATCCACATAGCTGTCCCTTCAGCCGGTCCCTGACACCCTTTCTGTATCACTCCCATGCTCTTTTGCATGCTGTTTACACTGCATAACATCTCATGGTGTGTGTGCGCATGTGTTTCTATGTGGCTCTCGCCCCACTTACAGACTGTGATATGAGCTGTGGACACCTGTTGTGCATGTGCGTTGCATCATGGAGACTGTTGGGGTTGCCCCCTCATGGCACACAGCAGGTGTTTTGTGTGGTGCCCTGCAGTCTTCTTGTATGCAGCCACTGCTGTGGACCTCACAGTGGTGGTGTGGCCTACTGGTTTGTGCAGTGATTTTCAGGCCAGTGGTCATGGGGTTTGCTCCCTCTTTGTTCGCCTTCTTTTATGCCTTTCCTACACAGGTACTTGTCATTCCTGTAACAGTCATATCTCTGAAGATCTGTGCTGCCAGCACATATTACCCTCATCACAGTCGCCAATCATCCTTCACTCCGTCTATCTGCATCTGTCAGCTGTGTGGCATCCTGTGTTTATGTGCAGGCTGCTACCCCATGACCTGCTTTTCAGGTGCCTTAACCTATGGTGCCTTATGGGGCACCTTGTATGGCACCTTATATGTGGCCTTCTGGGGGTGGCTTCATGGCGCCTTAGGTTAGGGCACCTTGTAGGGCGCATGACAACGTACCTTGTGAGGCGCCTCAGATTAAGGTGCCTTGTGATGTGCCTTATATAGCGCCTTGCAATGCACGTTAGCCTAAGGTGCATTATTACGCGTGTTACCTGGCACTGCTTGTCGTATGATGTACCGCCCACTCTTTATATGGGCATCTGTACCATTACCGTGGGAACTACCGCAGGTGACATAACGCAGTTTAATAAATATACTCCTAAGTGTAAAAGTCCACAATATTGGAAGAGGATCCAAAATGTCACAGCCATGGGAAGATGGAAACAGGAAATAATGAAACTAGGAGTAGATTAGAAGCCCCAAAACATGTATATACCCTTTGATCTTTCTTCTGATTAGTCCTTCAGCTGCTTAGCATTTGGAGAAAGTGCAACTGAAAATTTAAAAATAAAATAACTCTTAATCTGAGAGAAGAGGACACATTTACAGGGAAATCTTAACTGGAATCTCACCCCTAAGGCCAAAGCCTTGGTACGAAGCTCCAGAAATCTCTTCCTCTTGGCCTGTGTCCATTTGGAAACATCCGTAATTTCCCACCCAAGAATATTATATCAGACTTCTTAAAATACAAACGTAACAATGCATTTTTATCTTTAAAAAAAAATGAAAACCAACAGAGTAGCTCTGGCTTCCACCTCCTCAGTAGACCGTTCCAGAACTTCAATTAAATTAACTAAGTACAGGGAATCTAAGGAAACATCCACTAAGGAGGATTCTGCCTTTGGCAGAGCAACTTTAGCCAGCAAAGGGGAATGATAGTAAATTTTCTGGATAGGTGGTATACCAGCTTCAGGATAGTTGAAAGTCTTTCAGGAATCTAGAAAATAGGTCCCTAGCGGAAACCAGAGCAACTCATGGAAAATTCAGAACCCAAAGATTTAAATTTCTATTCTGGTTTTCCAAGTTCTCAATTTTTCGCTGAACAATCATCCTATCTTGAGCCAGAGTTCCTTGAACTTCCTGCAGGTGCTTAATGGTAGGTTGAAATTCCATCAGTTGCTCCTGATGGCCCTACAACTTCCTCTTCACATTTACCAACCTAGGAGAACACAGAGTCAAAGTCTGGAGGACATCAGCACATACCTTATAAATAGACTCCAAGGCAGTCCAGAAAGAGTCCATGGTAACCTCCTTTGGTCTGGTCAGCAGTAGTAGAGGTGAAGAAACAGCCACAGAAGTCAAGTCAGTAGCAGATACTCTGTGGAGACCCTAGCTGCACACTCCAACTCCTGCTGGGGAGGGGCCCCCCTGATAGCTGGAATCTGCTGACAGTGCGGCACCCAAAGACGACACCACCACTGAAGCTGTCTGTCTAACCAAGACCCCACTTGGGTCCTCCAGGCCGGCTCCATAAGGCAAAGGAGCAGGAGGAGTAGAGGGGCCTGCAAGACAGAGCGACACATCGCTCCTCAAACTGGGGCTCTCCCCAGCAACAGGACTATCCACCAAGGGTTTCAACACCACATAGGTTTCCAAAGTCCACTGCCCAGCTGCAACTGCATCGGGTTTAGGCCGAAGACCTCCCTTACCCTTGGCTTTGCGTTTTGGCATAAAGGAGGAGAGGAGAAGTAACAAAAAAAGCAGCGAGAACCACTAGCTGAAGGGCAGGAACTAGCGTGTCCTACTCAGATGCCATTTTAGGTCCTCTGAAACCCCCAAAATGAGCACTTTTCATGTGCCTGGAGCAAGACTAAGGGGTATGTTTACTAAACTGCGTTAGTGTGATTCGCGTTAGGAGCCGCGATAGAGACAGAAATCCCAAATAAGGACATGGGCAGTACATCGTTAACGATAACGCGCGTTACCAGGCGCCATAAATGAACGCGCGCTACATGGCACGTTACCGCGCATTAATCTTAAGAAGGCGCGCAGGCATACAAGCACAGCAACAGAGCTGTAGCACAATGGTTACAACATTGACTGATGGTACAGGGGTCATGGGTTCGATTCCCCAGTGAGCCTAATGTATAAGGCTGGCTGAGGCATCATCCTTTACATTTAAGTAGTGATTATTGAGGCATTTGACTTGTATTTTAATTAGTGCTGCCAGCAAACACACCCTCATGGTGGCATAACCTAAGGTGCCACATAAGGCACCCCATAACGCACTCCATAGGGCACATTATAAAGTGTACTGTCCGCCAAGGCACCCTATAATGTCCCCTATAGGACACCTTATAAGGCTGTGAACAAAGCCCTGGCTGGCTGCAGAAGGACTGCACGTCACCACACAAACTGTCTGCTGTGGTTACCAGGATAGGGTTAACCCACCCGTACCCATGATGCACTGCACATGCAAATCAGCAGTCGAGAGATGGGCACAAGATTGGGTATGCACCCCCACAGCACCTCGGCTTGGTAGGGAGAACAGACCATGTGTGGTACTGCCACAGAGTAGCCACAGACAGTCACATTGTGTGGGTACTGTGCCCACCCTGAGGTTGAGGTGGGGCGCCCAGCACCAGGTCCACAGCACCTTTCATGGCTGAAATACGCCATGCTGCAAGTCCCCATCAGTGTGTGATAGGTAGTTCCGTTAGACACACCTAGGATACATCTGTGTCCTGCTGTATTTCTCGGTCATGTCTAGTTCTTATGGGCGATGATGCACCCAGAATAGTGCATATCCTGTGTTGGTGCCATGGTTACCTGCTGTAGGTGAAGGTGAAGGGGGGAGGGGGGGAGGAGGTGAGGGGGGGGAGGGGGGGGGGAGGGGGGGAGGGGGGAGAGGTGGGGGAGGGGGGGCGGGGGGGGGGAGGGGGGGGGGGGGGGGGGGGGGGGGGGGGGGGGGGGGGGGGGGGGGGGTGGGGGGGGGGGGGGGGGGGGGGGGGGGGGGGGGGGGGCGGGAGGGGGGGGGGGGGGGGGAGGGGGGGGGGGGGGGGTGGGGGAGGGGGGGAGGGGGGGGGGGTGGGGGGGGGGGAGGGGGGGGGCGGGAGGGGGGGAGGGGAGGGGAGGGGGAGGGGGGGGAGAGGGGAGGGGGGGAAGGAGGGGGAGGGGGAGGGGGGAGGGGGAGGGGATAGGGGAGGGGAGGGGGGGAGGGGGGGAGGGGGGGGGGGGAAGAGGGGGAGGGGGAGAGGGGGGGAAAGAGTGGGAGGGGGGAGGGGGGGGGGAGAGGAGGGGGGGGAGGAGCGGGGGGGGAGGGAGGGAGGGAGGATGGGAGGAAGGGAGGGGGGGGGGGGGGGGAGGGGAGGGAGGAGGGACGGAGGGGGAGGGGGGAGGGGGGGAGGAGGAAGGGGGGAGGAGGGGGGAGGAGGAGGAGGGGGGAGGAGGGGGAGGGAAGGGGGGAGAGGGGGGGAGAGGGGGGGGGGAGGGGAAGGGGGGTGTATGGACCCATAGGCAGATTATGTACCACCACACAACCCACCCTCTGGGGCTCAGGGTGGGAAACAGGATCACCCACCAATAGATCCACATTCTACCTCCCTGCAATGGTAGCAGTAGAGGGGACCATCAACCACCCCAGTCCTGCTGGGGAACAGACAGAGCGGTACACATCCATAACGCAAATAGCAGACAGACGGCAGGCCTGGAAATGCTCAGCTGCCCCCCCACCATTATCTGACATTCTCCCAGCAGCAAGCCCTCCAGCCGCTGCGGCAGCAACCCTGCAAGGTGTTCCAGCAAGAAACATACTAGCTGCAGTCTGCCAGCGAGTCTCGTGCATGGTCCTGGAAGAGATGCATGTACCCAGAACGGGGATGTCAGCATACACACCAAGCAGATAAGTCAGTGATTGGACCCCAAAAGAAAACCCATAAATATCACATGAGAGAAATGCTATATAGCACTATGGGGGAACCTAGCCATGCCATGGTCACTGCTCAGTGTCATGGGGTAGGTCAGAATCTGCCTATGGGAATAGGAAAAACAGAGCCAAGCAGGTCTAAAAGTGACAGCTCAGAGCACATGGATCAGGGTTGCTATGAGCAACCAGCAAAAAACAAAGCACCAGGTGTAGGAGCACGCCCTAGTAAGGGATTACATCATAGCATATTAGCTGATGAGAGGCAGCTGAGGGCAGGGCAGGCTCACCGGAACACTAGGAGTGATGCAGATAAAACTCACTCAGAGTTTGTCAGGAGAGAGCTACCAGGATCCTAGGAGGGCTAACCAGGATTCCAGGAAGAGAGCTAACCAGGAGCTTAGAGGAGCTAAGCAGGAGTACGGCAGAGCTGTTTTGGAAACTAAAGGAAAAACTTCCCACGGAGGTTCAAGCAGTGTTCCACAGGAGATAGCTGAGAGAATACCAGAGGCTGATTACAGGGTGCTGGGCAGCACTGAAAAAGAACCAGGTGGTTGGTGCCACGGAGGTATTCAAACAGGCAGACGGAAGGAACCTGTGAGAGGAAGTCTCCCTGAGAACAGGTACCGGGAGGGCAGTAACTATTATCAAAGGGATACTTACCTGCCCAAAGAGAAGCCTACTGTAAAAGGGAGTAGAAGGCTTTGCCTGGGGGGAACAAAAGCCACGCTAAGTTTCCGTGCTCAGAAAGCTCCGAGGGAACCGAGCCAAAGGATAGGCTAATTCCTTGTAATAGAGGGAACTTTGAAAGGGAGAGTTTCCCATAACACCAGCTAGGAGTGTTGTGGCCCTCTGGAGGAAAACTCCCACTATATACGGTAACCTTCCAATTCACCCTGATAGAGAGCGGGGGAGAGAAGCCTTTGGAAAGGACGAGGAGGGTTTTGCAACAATGATGTGAGTTACAATCATTTTGAAGATAGCTACGGGGGAAAACTATGAGGACATGGAATGTGACTTTTGTGGGGAAAGTCCTGAGGAGTTCCAAATGGAGTGTGCACTAATGTTCTCAGATAACATTTCCTCTCTATGCTGATTTGTTTAAAACAGAAATCCGTTTAGGGAAACGGATTTTGAAAAATCACTTGTGTAAAGTACAAGGACTGTTTTACCTTTTTGGATTGGCTGAAGATAAGCACCTTTTTGTTAACAGTAGTTCATTTTCATTTGTACCAGAAAAATATGGTTTATTTCTTTTGATTCTTATGTGCAAAAGTTCACCCGGAAGGGAAATAAAATACCTCTTTGAAAAAGCCTGGCTACTCGTTCACAACTACCTTTTTGATTAGCTAGTGGGACTACAGATCCCAGGGGGCATTGTAAAGTCCCGGCTACATTAAGAAGAGGCCCCACTGAAGCTCCCTAGGCTTCCGCCTATAAGAGTGAGTAGGTGGGTGACATCAGTCAGGGTGAGAGTGACCTCCCAGCAGGACATGCTATGGCCACCCTGTCCGTGCAGGTGGTGGCCAGGCACTACAATGTCTGAGCCATTGCCCTATGCCGTATGCAGATGCATCCAGGCCAGGCCACCCTATCCAGGCTATTCCCATGGTACCTTGCTCCTCATTATGCACATTGGCAGGCTAATACTGGCAACAGTGCTAGCAGTGTGGGCTGTGGAGGGTGTTGGCAGCCACCACACACTGGATAGACACACTCCCCACACCTATGCCAGCATTGTGCAACTATAGAGGTGTTGGGCAGCCCAGGCCACCACACCAGTCCTGGGCACAGTGCAGGCATAGCTATGGTATGCAATACTCCTGTAGCACACTCCACAGACATCAGAAAGGTTGCTATGATGCAGCTCACTCAGAAAATTGTACTTAACTTAGGAATTGCTATCTGCCAGTAATCATAGCAACCTTTTGATAGATGTGTACCATATTCCCAGGTTTAGGGTGGCATTACTAAGGTATGCAAGTGCTAGTATTGGGAGATGCACGCAGAGCCCAAAGTCCTGCCTCTCCAGGAGGCTTTGGATAATGGGGCCTGTGGGTGCGGGTGTGTCTGCCCCTGTTGGCTGCTGCGTTACGGCAGAGGTTCCCAACTCCAGTCCTGCGGTGCCAAACACTGTTTGGGTTTTCATGCTGTCCCTCATGAATATGCATGAGATACATCTGCATACCATGGGGGTGGTGCATAGAAATGCAGCACAGGCATCTTTATTAGAGGCAGCATGGAACCGGAATGGTGTTTGGCCCTCCAGGACTGCATTTGGGAGACTCTGCTCTAGGTAATGTGCATGTTTATGGTGTCTGTGCTCTGTAGGGTAAAATGTAGGTGTCTTGGGCATGTTTACGTCATCTGCAATAAAGGTGCTGTGTGTATTAGCACGTTGTAGTAGTGGGTAAAATATGGGAACTGGGTTGGCAGGAACCACAGCTGGGACTTGAACCTGTGACCTTCTGCTTCTGAATACACTGGTTTTGTTCACTGCACCACCTTGTTGTCACAGAGTCAGTACATTCCTTGGTGATACCATGACTGTTCGTCAGACAGGGCCCGTCTGTTGCAGTACACGGCACCCACCTACACAGGGCTAGGCACGGTCAGGTCTGCTCTGGGCAGCTGCCACTGCCCCCTCCACCACCAGTATCCCTCTGCCACTATGCTGACATGCCCTTCTGCTGGTGGTGCTGGTGGTGCGCAGTCTCAGGCCATCCAGTGTGCAGGTAGGCAGCTGCCTATGGTGCGGGTTCTGGGGTAGGGGTGCCTGCATAGACGTCCACGCTCCCCCCCATCCCCGCCTGCCAATGTTCCGTGCCCTTGGGGGTAGCTGTTGGGTACTATCCCTTGTGACACTGTGGGAAACACACTCGTGCCCATGTTGGGCCTTCAGCAGTTGCTGTCTGGCTGCTCTGCTGTTTCAGCATTCGTATGGGCCACCTAGGCATAACCCTAGTCCGCACTGTGGCCCAGCTCCACCACAGCATGTGCCGCCTGCCGCCCTCTGTATCCCCTTTTCCGGCATCTGTCCAGTTGCCATTCCGACATGCCCGCCCTGATGTTGCGGGACATGTGCACGCCATAGGAACCCTGTCCGAGGGAGGGGAAAAACCCTGAAGCAGCGCTATTTCACTGTGAGCTCATTCACCTTGTATGGGGACGGAGTATATACCCTTACACGATTTATATCTTTTCTATGGAGCTTACTCGGGGGGGGGGGGTTGATGTTTCTCATTAATCCCACTATTGGCCAGCTTGGTTATGGTTTTTTCCCAGTTTGTTGAGGTCATTTTCAGTGTTTATGTGCCCTTTTGTTCTGTGCACATGTATCACACTTATCGCTTTTTTTTGGTTTCCCTGCCTGGGCTGTACGTTGCCGACACTGAAATGGTTTCTCTCCCCTGTAATGTGCATTTAACGGCAGGTTTTCAATCGCGTTAGGATTCAGCTCTTCAGATCAGCGCGTTAGTGTGAAGGGAGCCTCTCCCCGCCCACTCTCCGCCCACTGACCCCTTCTCTCCGCCCTCTCTCCACCTTCTGCGGTGTTTTACCGCACCGCGGAACTTTACGATCGTTAACGCATCATAACACGCGTTATGATGCGTTACCGCAGTTTAGTAAACATCCCCCTAAATGTAGATGCAACACCTTGCAATGGGTTAAACTAAAGGAGGCAATAAAAGGGGCAACCGATAAATATGTAAGAAAAGTAAATAAAAACAAGAGGAGAAGGAAACCTATTTGGTTTTCCAAAGAGGTGGCTGCTCAAATAAAGGCAAAAAACACAACTTTCGCAAAATTCAAAAGCTTGCAAACAGAAGAACACAGAAATGAATACAGGATCCAGCTCAAAGAGTCTAAAAGAGTAATAAGGATAGCAAAATCAAAGGCAGAGGAAAAGATGGCTCTCTTAAACATGTTAAAGGTGGCAACAAACTTTCTTCAGGTATATTCAGGAAAGGAAGAAGATCAGATCAGAGTTGGAATTGCAGGACTCAAAAGTGCTGGAAAGGACTCGTGGAAAGTGACACTGAAAAAGCGAAATTGCTAAACAAATACTTCTGCTCTGTTTTTACTAAAGAAGATTCTGGAGATGGACCAGCTGTGACTCCCAAATATAAAAATGGGAATGAAGTAGATACCACACCATTCACAGAAGATGAGGTGTTAGAACAACTTGCTAAACTGAAAGTGGACAAAGCCATGGGACCGGATGGGATACATCCCAGGATACTGAAAGAGCTCAGAGAGTTTCTTGCAGGACCGTTAAAGGATGTCTTCAACAGATCCTTGGAAACAGGAGAAGTTCCTCAGGACTGGAGAATGGCTGATGTACCTCTACACAAAAGTGGTGACAGGGAAGAAGTGTCAAACTACAGGCCCGTGAGCCTTACCTCGGTGGCGGGAAAAGTAATGGAGGCGCTCCTGAAAGAGCGAATAGTGAACTTTCTCAAAACCAACAGGATGCAAGATCCGAGGAAACATGGTTTTACCGAAGGACGGTCTTGCCAAACCAATCTGATTGAGTTCTTTGACTGGGTGACCAAGGAACTAGATCAGGGGCATGCGATGGATGTCATCTACCTGGATTTCAGCAAAGCCTTTGATACTGTTCCTCATAGGAGGCTTGTCAACAAACTCAGTAGCTTGGGGATGGGTCCCAAGATGGTAAACTGGATTAGAAATTGGTTGACTGACAGATGACAGAAGGCGATTGTACATGGAGAGCTCACTCGGATGATGAGAGGAAGATGATTAGCGGGGTGCCCCAGGGTTCGGAGTCCTTGGCCCGGCAGCTGTTCAATGTATTTGTGAGTGATATTGCTGACGGAAGGACTGAATGGAAAAGTCTGGTCTGTCTTTTGCAAACTACACAACAAAATTTGGCAACAGAGTGGACTCCCCCCCGAGGGAGTGGTTAACATGAGGAAAGATCTACAAAAGCTGGAAGACTGGTCTAATGCTTGGCAACTATGATTTAATGCGAAAAAGTGCAGTGTCATGCACTTGGGTAGCAGAAATTCAAGGGAAATGTACGCGATAGGGGGCGAGAGGTTGATAAGCACGGATCAGGAGAAAGACCTTGGTGTGATTATCTCTGATGATCTCAAGGTGGCAAAACAGTGCGACAAGGCGGTGGCAAAAGCCAGGAGGACGTTGGGCTGTATGCAAAGAGGGATTACCAGCAGAAAGGAAGAGGTACTTATGCCACTGTATAAGTCACTGGTGAGGCCTCACTTGGAATACTGTGTTCAGTTTTGGAGACCGTATCTTGCAAAAGATGTAAAAAGACTGGAAACGGTTCAGAGGAAAGCAACCAAAATGATTTGGAGCCTGCGTCAGAAGCCTTATGAGGGGAGACTTGAAGACCTAAATATGTACACTTTGGAGGAGAGGAGGGACAGGGGAGATATGATTCAGACCTTTAAATACTTAGAAATGATGAACAAACAAACCTCTTCCAAAGACGGGGAAACTGTAAAACTAGAGGGCATAACATGAAGCTTCAAGGTGGTAAATTGAAGGGCAATGTCAGGAAATATTTTTTCACTGAAAGGGTGGTGGATGCTTGGAATACCCTCCTGATGGAAGTGGTGGGGGCAAACACGGTGACGGAATTCAAAAAGGCATGGGACAAACACAGTGGATCCCTTTACAGCAATAGGATAAAAACAAAATAAATGGTACCATCTAACTTCTGAACCATATAACGTCTCAACAAATATATAAACGTCTCAACAAATAGGGGTGTCCTACCTGGAGTGGTGGGGTTTACCCCTAAACAAAGACATGGGGAGGGGTGGCCTGCACAGAGCGACAGGTGCACCTACTCTTGCCATCTTGCTGGGCAGACTAGATGGACCATGCTGGTCTTTATCTGCCGTCATTTACTATGTTACTGTGTTACTATGTTACATTACTTCCACTTTTGTTGACAGGGACCTATTTCCAGCCCTCCAGGATCACTCCCAGCTCTAAAGAAGCAGTGAAAAAAAAGATAACCCGTGACGCCACCCTCAGTTCTCTAAGTTCTTTCAGTACCCGCAGATTAATCCCATCTGGCTCCACCATCTTGTCCACTTTTAATTTAGTTAGCTCCTCACGAATACAGTCTTCTGAAAATAGTTTTAATTCTACTTCACTTCCATTCCTATTTGTGCTCATTTTCTGAGATCCCATTCCCGGACCTTCATTTGTGAGCACAGAACAAAAATATTTGTTAAGTAATTCCACTTTATCCTTATGAGCCGCTACAGATTCCTGCCCTTCACCCTTGAGTCTCACAATGCCATCTTTGCACTTTTTCCTGTCCAGGGCTGGTGCTAGAATATGAGGTGCCCTAGGCGAACATCATCCTTTGTGCCCCCCTGCTTCCTGCTCCCAATCCCACCCCCTCCCCCTCCCCAGCCCCCATTCCCACTGCTACTGTCCTTCTCCAGGACCTACAGCGGGACAGTGGCTTCAAACAGCCCTGCAGTATTTACCTTAAGCCTTCGGTGCTCCAAAGCCACTTGGCGTCCACCCCCTCCAGTGCCCAATGCCAAGTTCCTTTTGCCGGGGGGGGGGGGGGAGGTGGCAGAAGTGGATGATTGGCTTCTGCCTCCAAGTGGACAGGAAGTTGGCATTGGGCATCGAAGGGGGCAGAAGCCAAAGAGCTTCAGAGCACCAGAGGTTTAAGGTAAGCACTGTGGAGTTATCTGAAGCGATTGCCACTGCTGCAGATCCCAGAGAGGGACAGCAGTGGTGGCAATAGGCCAACCCCTGGATCTCAGGCACTCTAGGCAGCCACCTAGTTTACCTAATGATCACACCAGCCCTGTTCCTGTCAGTAGCATACCTACAAAAAAAAAAGTCTTGTTCCATGTTTTACTGTATGGCCTATTTTTTCTTCCATTTACATCTTTGCTTTCTTGACCACTTTACCAACTTCCTATAGCTTCTGCAGCTACTGTTTGTCTTCCTTTTTCTATGATCTTTTATTTATGAGGCCACTGAAAATGACAGTGTGCCTTCTGCTGTGCTAACCTACAAGGAGGCAGGTGTACAACTTGTTTCATATACTTTAATCTTTTGTGCATCAAAACAAAGAAATGGAAAAATAGAATTTGATTATGTATTGTTGGGTTTTGCGAAGAAGATGAACATGAAAACAGGTAAATGTGACTCAGTAGTTTCTGTAATTATGCATGGTTCACGATTCACTATGCTCCTTTGTAGATAAAATTATTAGGTGTGCACATGCAAGAAATTTTCATTTTCTTACATTTCGTTTGGAAGTCAGGCTTTGTGGTGGTACACGCTACTAAAACACCCCACATCAAAATTTAAAAAGTCCCTCTTCTAATCTTTAAACCATCCTCCTCACCTCTGAGCTCCTAAGCCCACCTGCCCTACATTTTACCCAGCTCTTCCTAAGGTAGAAATGATCCCCAGTCATTCCTACCCACCTCATTAGTGTTTTTCAAAATGGCACCAGCCAACCTAAAACCAATACCATCTTGGAATCCTGACCATACTACAAAATGGCTAGTGCCAATTTCAAAAACAGCAGCAGCAGCAGAGCAGAAGTAGCTAGAGTTCACTCTGCCCCATGGAGACCCACAGGATGGTAAGAGGATGGGGAAATCAAGAAGACCATACTGAACAAACACCTGAACTTACAATCACACATCAGCAGAACAATGAAAATAGCCTACTACAAAACAAGGATCATACAAAAACTAAGATCCTTATTCAATCACAATTTCCAAACAGTATGCCAAGTCACAATAACTGCTTTTCTGGACTACTGAAACAAAATATTTTATTTATTTTATTTTATTTATTTAGACAGTTTTGTATACCGCCTTATCCTTCAATCAAAGCGGTCACAACACAATTGGGGGGATACATTTAACACGTGGGGATATGAGACACATACACTAATACTTACAGGGAACATGGGCAATGGAGGGTTAAGTGGCTTGCCCAAGACCACAAGGAGCATCTGTGGGACTAGAAACTCCAGTCCTTCCGGCCCAAGGTTGCTGTCCTCTAGTGGGATTTGAACCCCCGACCTTCCAGCCTGAAGTACCTTGCCCCAACCACTAGACTACTCCTCCCGATATACCAAAACCTCCCAAAATATACAATTCATCCCCTACAGATGGCACAAAACATGGCAGAATGCATAATAAGAGATACTCCAAGACACAACCACACAATACCTAGCCTAAAACAAATTACATTGGCCCCCAAAACATACACACATCAAATTCAAAGTAATACTCACCATAGTCAAGAAGTCCAGGTACTCCTGATTTCATCATCTCAAAGAAGAGTCCATGAACCACCCCTAAATGGCCTCACCCTAACAGGGAGGTCTATCTATGGGGTTCCCCTGCATGTTAGGGTGAGTGATCCAATAGTCCCAAAGTCCACATTTGGTGGAATCCCTTCCTATGCTGGTGTCTGCCCCTTTCTGGGCAACTGTCCCCTCCCTGGGTCCAAAGTAGCCCTCACCAGGATTCTTTGTATCAACACAAATGTGAATGATATTCAAATTAGGTCAGGAATATGCAAATGTTGTCTTCCCAACATCCTTCAGTTTAGACAAACATATACAGTGAACATTACAATAAATTCCCTTCCCCCCTTTAAGTCTCAGATTCAGTTGGGGTGCATCCCCGTTGTGGAATTACCTGGACACCCTGCCATTCCCACGAAGCTGCTTGTTGCTATTACGACCCCATGTCTGGCAGGTTATCCATCAGCTGAATATCCATGGGTGTCTCTTCAGGGACTAGCTGTTGCTCATTTCCTAGCTCCATCTCCTCCTCCCACTGGGGGTCTGGGCTAAGTCCCTCACCTCCCCTTCATCCCAGGTCTTGTCAGGGAGCTGGGCCCTATGTCTCCTGGCCAGGGAGGGAGCAGGGGTTTGGGCCCTTCCTGGGTCCCTCCTAGAGGGATCAATACCTCCAGAACTGGGGCTGGCTGAGGTACCCCAGGAGTCCTGCCGTGATGGGATGCCTACACCAGCTATCAGCGGATGCTCTTTGAACCCTAATCCAAAAAAATTCAGACATCAGACAAAGAAGAACATACAAAAAGAACCTAATTATCATCCCCACAAGTAAAACCAAGAGCAAGCAAACATGTAATAGGGCATTCTCCCTATTCGCTCCACCACTGTGGAACTCACTCCCAGAAAACCTCAAATCCATGGAAGACACCCAAGACTTCAGAAAGAGACCAAAAACATTCCTATTCACCAAACACTTTGGAACAGACACAACATCTACCCACGAAGTCCTACCATTTACTGTATATCATATTATCATAACCCATCTCTGTAACCTGAATAGTTAATTGTTTATTCCAAGTTATACTCACCTATGTTAAATGTAATTAAGTTACTTCCTTTGTAAATCGCTTTGACTAAATGATAAAGTTGTACAGAAAACCTGTTAAATAAATAAATATAGAGGAGCCCCAGAGGTGTGGGAGAGCACTACAAAGATGCTGCTGAACCAGGAGGGGGCTTTTTTTTAATACCTAAAATGATGCAAAATGAAAAAAAATATTAAACCAATTTCATTTGTTTATCTTTCATTTTCAAAATGAAATGAAAATACATCCTTATTAATGATTTGACATGTTATTAGGTTTCAGGTTTTATTTTTGGAATATTTATGTTATTGTATGCTTGTGTTTTGACTGTTTTAAAACATGTTCTGTGGTTTGATTGTGAGCCCCTTAGAAACATTGATGCATGGCAAATATTTTTAAATAAAATAAAGAACGAAATGGAAACATTCAGAGAGCTAAGAGACAAGACTATCCGTAAGACATGGTCTGCCATTTTCTGATTCCTTTTCTCTCTGCTTCAGCTTTTCGGAATGTGACTGCTGTAAAGGACGCAGGTATGGTCAAGGCATTAAGATCATCCGACCCTGTGAGAAGATCTTTGGAGTCTGCAAGCTTCCCTTTATGTTTCTTGCCTGCTCACCAACCTGCTACGAGATCTTCATGTCCCAGACGTCCTCCCTGATGGAACGCCTGTATGGAGATTAACACAGAATGAAATCTAAAGAACCGCAATGTGATGATGGTGAGGTCATTTTCGTCATATCGAAATAAACAGACTGTAGCAAGTACAGTGCTGCCGTCATCACTATCATGTTGACTGAATACATCCTTCATCTTTCATCGAGTGCTTCCTAGTGTAAATTCTGCATTTTTGCTTTTTTCCAGCATCCTTTACAGCTCTCAATGTCTCAGAGGTGTAAACCATTGATGAAATTTGGAGGATACCAAAGTATCAAAAATGGAATGAATATTTGTAGATATTTTGAAGTCAAGTAAAAAAAAAATATAGCATGATCGAGAGAAAATAACATCTCAGTCTGTGCTTTTTGCAATAGGCAGTAGTGAATGTCTGAAGCGTGCATCTGACCAATATCAGATCCTGGATCCCTGCAGATATTCAGACTTCTCTTTCGCAGGCTCATCTCTGAAGGAGGCAGTTGAAGTAGTAAGAGCTTCTGCAGATGATTTTATTAGATAAGAGGGTTATTTTAGAAGCTTTAATCTCAATTTACATGTGTAAATGCAATCGCTTCCACGTGTTCATTGCAACCAGGTGCAAATGGTCATTTTAGAAAAGGCACGTTTTACAAATTGCACAAGGGTGTGTCAGAGGCATGGCCTGAGCGGAATAAAAATGTATATGCCGTATGTATGGGGAATGCACATGTAAGCCCAAAACTGTCCACATCTGGATTGACACCTGCTTTGTGACATGAAAAGGCATTTAAAGAGTGTTTGTTTCAGCCAGCCCGTTACAGGAAGGATTAAGGGGATACTGTAACGTACATAATTTACCAGTGTTTATTTCCTCCTCCAATTTGAAATGAGGTAATAAGAGAGGTAAAAAACCACATGGCTGTCATCGTGAATCTTTAGCCTGGCATTGGGAGGTGATGGCATTGGGCAAGAAAAGAATTACTTAGAAGCAGCGAAGCAGGGATGGGATGCAGCACACCAAATGTCACAATTACAAAGTACGTTTTTTGCTGTACTGCAAGGGGGGGGGGAGGAAAGAAGGCAGGCTGCTCCCCTGGCTGTACCTCAGTAAAATCTTTCTTGGGAAACTCTCATTAGAACTTACGCCACTACCTTAAACTATTACAGAGAAAAACAGAATGGCAGCTCAATGGGAGAATATTTCTCAAAGCACTATCACTCCCTTAACCTTACAGTAAAGGTTCTAAAAGGAAACTTCAAGAATACAAAGGAACCGAAACTACTTTAAATCAGAACGATCAAACACTTTGAAGCTGAACAGGACTGGTCCTAGGACTAGGCAACTGCCTAGGGTGGCAGTGACCAGATTAGCTCTCCTGGTTTGTTTGTATTTTATTCCTCTGAGCCTGTTCCTTCTTCTTCTTCCTCTTCCTGTCCCTGCCCTTACTTCCTCAGTTTTTTTCTATCTGCCTTCCAGGACGGACAAATTTTCTGCTCTTCTCAATTTTCTACTACTTTAACCAAAAAAAACCAGACTCATAACAAATTATACCCCGTCTTTCCCTTGACCCAACTAATCTTGATGATGCAATTAAAAATTGGAATAAAATAATTTCTAATGCTGCCATTCTCAACACTCCTAATAACCACCTAACAAGAATAAATAAAAATGTGCCTTGGTTCCACATCACTCTTAAATCAATGAAAGCTGATTTGAGAAAAGCAGAGAGAAAATGGCGATGCTCTAAATCTTTAACCCATCACTCAAACTACGTAGACAGCCTTAAAAAATACAAGATGGCCATTGATAAAGCAAAGAAAAACTACTACTCCGGTATACTCACAAAATCCCTAAACCGACCCAGAGAACTATTCAGCTTAGTACAAAACTTAACAACCAATGCATACAATTCCAACTTAACGGATTACGATATATCCCCACAAACGCTAGCTATCCACTACATGAATAAAATAAAATTGCAAGCATCATCCCCAATGACACCTGGATCGACACCTATGGTACCACATGCAGACCCTCTCAGCACGTGGTCCAATTTTCACCCTATATCAAAAGACACTCTCAAGAACACTATTGCCAAACTAAACACTACTACTTCTTACCTTGATCCCTGCCCGGTTCACTGGCTAAAAGCAACCCTACCAGAACTATCATCCTTTATCCTCCCCATGATTAACTTTTCAGTCATGAATGGGTACCTAGTCCCAACACTCAAACATGCTCAGATCCGCCCAATCTTGAAAAACAACAACCTGGACAAAACCTCCCCCAACTTGTACAGGCCCATTTCTAGCATACTGTTTCTTGCAAAACTTACTGAAAAAGTTGTCCAACTACAACTCCAGCAGCACATAGACACATCAGCCTCTCTTGATGAACAACAATACGGTTTCCGTCCTTTCCACGGAGTAGAAACACTACTCACAGGGGTATGTTTACTAAACTGTCCTAATGTGCGCCCGGCGCTTGTGTGCAGGATGCTATATAAGGAGTGGGCGTTTCAGTCTTAACATAGCAAACCGGGATTATCGCGCGCTAATGTGCGCCGCACGCTAATGTGCGCCACGCACATTAGCGCACAAGAAACGCGCGCGAGAAGCATAAGCAGGCACGCTGATGTGCAAGCAGAGGAACAGAGCTGCAGTACAATGGTGAAGACACTGACTGATGGTGCAGGGGTCATGGGTTCAATCCCCCACTGTGCCCAATGAATAAGGCTGGCTGAGGCACTACCTGTTATGTGTAATATTGCATTATGAAGCATTTTAATTTCATTTTAATTACTGCTGCTAGCAAACGCACTCTCAAAGCACTGTAACATAAGGTGCTGCATAAGGCACCCCATAAGGTATCCCAGAGGGCACATTTTAAAGTGCACTGTCCGCCAAGGCACCCTACAATGTTGCTTAAAGGGTGGCCTATAGGGCGCCATATAGGGTGCCCTATGAGGCACGGCAAGGTCATAGCACTGTTTTTGATGGCAGCACTGTGCATTTTAATGCATGGAAATCTTAAGTAGGTGTGCTGACATGTAAGGAGGAAGAGCAGTGTAGCACAATGGTTAAGACACTGACTGATGGTGCAGGGGTCATGGGTTCAATCCCCCACTGTGCCCAATGAATAAGCCTGGCTGAGGCACTACCTGTTATGTGTAATATTGCATTATGAGGCATTTTAATATTGTTTTAATTACTGCTGCTAGCAAATACACCCTCAAAGTGCTGTAACATAAGGTGCTGCATCAGCCGCCCTATAAGGCACTACAGAGGGCATACTATAAAGTGCACTGTTCGCCCAGGCACCCTAGAATGTTGCTTATAGTGTGCTTTATAGGGTGCCGTATGAGGCCCCGCAAGGTCATAGCACTGTTTTTGATGGCAGCACTGTGCATTTTAACGCATGGAAATCTTAAGTAGGTGCGCTGACATGCAAGGAGGAACAGCAGTGTAGCACAATGGTTAAGACACTGACTGATGGTGCAGGGGTCATGAGTTCAAATCCCCAGTGTACCTACTGAATAAGTTTGGCTGAGGTAATTCCTTTTTCTGCTTGCAACTGTACAACAATCTGTGCTGCCATCTAAAAGAACCCCACCCTAGTGCCATAAATTAATGCACCTTTTAAGGTGCACCAGAAGGCACATCCTAAACAACCACGTCAGCGAAGGCGAGTTATAATGTTCCCCAGAGGCCATGTTGAAAGGTTGCCAACTCCCAAGGCACCATAGTAGGCACCCCATAAGCTGCCTGAATAGAAGGTGTGGCGTAAGATGCCCCAAGGATGTATAGGTGAACCCAAAAACGTTGGCCAAGAGCAGTAAGGTCCCCCAATTTGAAGGGCAAGAGAGGTATGTGCCAAACACACACGTAACCCAAACACTGCACAGAGCAGAAAGGAAAGACAATGCATAAGTAAAAGAAGGACGTAGATCAGAGCTGATGGACCACAAAAATCAGCTCCAGCCCATGTGGCAGCTAGAAAAATGGACAAACATATCGGGGGCAGCTGTAGCTATGCACAGAGTGATGGTAATGTACCATGCAATAATGACAGTGTGTGACAGAGGATGGGAAGATGTGTGCAGCAGAGGAGCCAGAATGGCAGGATAGGTGAAATATCAGGATGACAGTGGAGTAGCAGTGCTATGCAGAGCACACACAGGAGAGGCAACCAGGGAGAGCTGCAATGCAGGAATGTGTAGGAGTGCAGGACGTGGGGTAGCAGCATGCACATCAGGGTAGGATGGCACACAGCTGGCAGACAGAAGATGGACAGAAGGATGGTTCACAACTCTGATGAGGGTACAATGTGCTCACAGCACAGATCTGCACAGATATGACTGTCACAGGAATGAAAACTAGTTCTGCAGGACAAGCATACAAATGAAAGAGAACAGCAAGGAATCACACCTATGACCACTACCACAAATGGCAATGCACAAACCGGTAGGCCACACCACCAACGGGAGCACATTAGCAAAGGCTGCATACAAAAATAGTGCAGGGCATCATACAAGACGCCTGCTGGCTGTCAGAACAGGCAAACCCCCAACAGTAACCATGACCAAATGCACATGCAAATCTGCTGTGTACAGATCAGATCACAGTCTGTAATTGGGACCAGAGACACATGCACACACACAATGAAATGTTATGCAGTGGATACAGCATGCAAAAGAGGAAAGAAACTAAACCCCAAGGGCAGCAGAGGATGCTCTGTGGAGCTGGTGCAAAATCTGGAACAGGACAGGAGAGAATTCAACATGCAAACAGGTGTACCACACACCAGCTGAACCACAGCAATACAAAACCCCCAAGCGCACTGCCATGTAAACACCATAAAGAAAGAGACCTATGTAACAGATAATATGTGATGGCTAGGCAGCACAGAGCGGCACACCTTGGTGTACAGTGAAGAGAGGGAAGGGTGTGTGTAGAGGTGATGAACCTGCTGGTACCTAATGGTCCAGTTAGCACAACAGAAAAGAAAAAGATAAACCACATGTGGGGATCAAACCTGCAACCTATGGCGTTATAACACATGCCTCTAACCACTACCTCAAACAGCACACTGAGCACAATGCAAAAATACTACCCCAAAGGGAGGGTGTGTATGGGAACCTGTAATACCCAGTGATGTGGCAAATGGCTGGCAGATACACAGCTGCCACCATACAAGGATGTGAGCACAGGTGGGCCATGTACATGACCAGCAAATCAGTAGATACAAGTGTCAATGTGATCAAAGAGTGGAGGAGTAGCCTAGTGGTTAGAAAAACTGGCTTGGTCACCAAGCAACCAGGGCTCAATTCACACTAGCACTCCATGTGGCCTTGGGCAAGTCACGTAACCCTCCATTACCTTGGAAGAAAGACCTGACAATCTACTTCCAGTGACACTGACAAGAAAACCCTGGAGTCTCTTGGTCACAAGGAGTCAGGACTGACTCAAAGGCGCACATTGTATTGCACGTTTGTCACCATGATCAAGCAGCAGCAGAGACAAATGTATATCAAACACATATGTTTATTTGGGTTCATCTTCACAGATAGTGTAGATCCTGCCATCATAATATCAAGGTGAGTGGATCCAAGGTGAAAGCAGAAAGGTCACTGGCCCGTCTACAAATGAAGGGCAGGAGACATAATGTGCAGCACTATGCATTAGGCCCCCACCCCCCACATGCTGCCGCACGCCTCAAATGTGTTACTCACATATGAGTGCATGTAGACAGTAGGCAGTGCATGATGAGGGACCAACACACATCAATCATGATCTGATCCCTAAATATATCTATCTGGCAACACAGGAGGCACACAAATGAAAACAGCATATGTTGTTGAAACGTTGTAACTTTAGAACCACAGATTGAAAATAATGTTACAGCTATCACATAATGCCTCATATAGGAATCCAAGCTGCAACAATGTAACCCTAAACAATCATCAAATGCACAATGAGGATATGCTAACAGGTAGCAGAGGCACATGAACACAGACAGAATTCAAATGAAAACTACCTGCAGAAACATGCAGAGATAACATCATGCAGGAGGTCCCCCTGCACCGGTTGGTGTGTAGACAGTGTCTGTACACATATATCACCGTACATGGAATGCACAATTGAAGGAAGACAACGGACACTCATACTGCGAACTCCAAATATAACGTGGCAATGTGAGTGTCGTTACCTCAGGGGATAAATAGGACTGTGCAGACATGCAATGCAAGGTTTGTAAATCAATGCAGAGCGTCACGTCTGTACAGTAAACAAACACAAGAAACTGTATATAGAGAGGGAAATTAAGGGCAAACATGTTACAGTAAACCACACAGAAGTCATATTGCCACGTGCTGTGTTTTGCCAACATAGTCAGTCATATGCACATGCACCATTGATATTTCAACATGATTCAGTGATGCCACACATGCACGCAAAGACCCTTGGTGATTGAAAACATCAATCCAGGATGCTGGTGTGCATTAAAGCGGTGTTGTGGCAAAACCTGTATCATGTCCAGGTGGAGAGTAGGTGGACATAGACAACAGGACCTCTCCATCGCTACCCCTATGCCACACGTATGGCTGTATGCTTGTGTTGAAACAAACAGATGAGCATATCCTGTGTTCCATGTCACACACATGGCCAAAAGAAACAACTCTGGAGGAATGTGCAACATACAGTGACAATGGCAGTCCCTGATTCACACGTGGGGACCAGTACACAATGTGCAAAGTCCAAAGCGTATCTGCAATCCAACACATCAGGTTAAGACTATCCTTGCAACCCTGGGCATGCATAGTCAAGTGTCACATCCCAATATGCCACAGTACATGAAAGATCCTGTGTGTCTCCTGCGATGAGCACAACTCCCAACCAGAGCTGTGTTGGACAGGTCTGTCATGGGCAAAGTAGCAATCCAAAAATAATACTGTCCATCCTAGGCATGTGTCGCACTCGCAGAGGTCACACATCCTATGGCACCATTTTCCAGGGAAAGTTCCATGGTGTTGTGTCCCCCAACAGGTGGGTGATGGCGATGCCACATGCACTGTAATAGATGTGTCTTGTTTGTTCTCTGCCCTGTGTCAGAAGAGGAGAAATATTGTATTGGTATGCGCCTTGCAACATCAGCACAAATTTCAGAGAGTCAATCATTAAGAAACACATAATAAGAGACACACAGGCAAACATTGACATGATCACAACACAATAAACATTGCATGTTGGGGACATTTTGAATTGGAAGCATACACACGGGTGTCACATGGATATGGTTCTGTCCATGCCCATGTGACACAGGCGTTTCAGAGCTCCATCCTATGTGCATCAGCGTTCGTGAACAGAGAGCCAACATGAAATGTATATGACACAAGCAGTAAATCATTAACATGTAAAGGCTGATGTCATTACCAAAAGAACAAAGGTGCAAACTACCTTGTGCTTGCATCAGGTGTATGTCTTAGATCCTCTGAGCCACTCAAAGGCCATAACAGGTCACAGTGAAGGGACACAATGTCAGCGAAATATGTAGAATCTCCATGTCACGTCAATATCTGTGATACAAAAAGCAGGTCAACAGTGGTATGTCAGAACACAAGACACAGTTCTGTTCCCAACACACAACACATGTCCACAATGGTTACACGGTAAATACCAGTAAGGTAGAGATAGCACAGTCACCACCGCCCCCCCAGGTGTACAGACCCCTCACAACACATGATAATGTAAAAAGCCTGAAGACTGTGTCATCACACAGCCAACACAAGAACACACACACACACAGTATGCTAAGGGCAGCGTGCCAGCAGTAGCATATGGCCTGTATGTCCACAAGTGGAGATTTGTACACATAAAGGCCCCGTGAAATGCAATGATACCCTGGTGTTGGCTGATGGTACAATGTCGGGGAAGGGTGCACGTGTAGGCCACCACCCATAAACCTACAACCTCCACACACATGCAGCTCTGTTGGACATGTCCCAGAGACAGTGTTGCTGAAGACATTTATTTTATTTTTATTTAGTATACATTTGTATACCGCTACTTCCAGCGATCACCAGCGGTTTTGATTACAGATTGGAAATTGTCAAATCATGACAGGAAAATTTTTTTTGAGGTATATAAACACATTGATTAGACAGGAAAGCACAGCACACAGAGAACTATTTTACAGGGAACATGGGCTATGGAGGGTTAAGTGGCTTGCCCAAGACCACAAGGAGCACCTGTGGGACTAGAAACCCCAGTCCTTCCAGCCCAAGGTTGCTGTCCTCTAGTGGGATTTGAACCACCGACCTTCCGGCCTGAAGTACCTTGCCCCAACCACTAGGCCACTCCTCCACTCCATACTGGACAGGAACACATGGGGATATGTGTGTCAACAGCAAAATATGGTTTAGGGAGGTGCAGGGAAAAGAGGTGAACCACAACATCTGGACAATAGGAAAGATCACCGAGGACATGTGTTCCCCCTGACTGCTGGCACAGACAATATAGCTGTAGGTCCACCTACCCCAGACCACAGCATGTTGGCTGATGTACAGTCCCCTGCCAATGCACCACAGCACCAGGAGCTTCAACAACTATGTCCTGTGCATTGGGAAACACAAAGGAAACATACATATGTCATGTTCTAGCTGTGCAACACACACTGCACCTTCCTGTCCCCAGCTTCCACACCCCCAACATCCTTTACAGACTCACTGTTCAACATCACACTGTACACATCTCTCCCATGTGAGAGGCATCAAGGACATGTCTTTGCCAAACTACAGGGGTCCGTACTCTGTCCCCTCTCTCACCTCCCTGTTGTCGCACACACTGGTGAACATAAGTGTTTTCTCCCTACCGTGTTCCCAACTCACTCCAAGGCTGCAGTATTATCCTGGGTCCCCCATGTTGCTCCCAATGCCCCTTCACTCTGTGTTCTGGTGTCCCAATGTCGTCTGCTACCCCACTGTCAATTGCTGTAACACATGGAAATATGCAGGGGCACCTCCGGGATCCTCTGTCCAAACACATTTCCTGTTGTGAATATCTCATACCTTGACTAACATTAACAGCTGTGTGCTACTGAGTTGCTAAACATATATCTCAATGTCTGCGTTATGTCCACTAAACCACACCCCGATGTCTGCTTTTGACTTGACCTTGATGGCTGCATGTCAGCCCACTGTGTGAAAGTGATAATGGCAAAGCATGGATAGCCTATATGTGCACCTAATAACTCCCCTCCCATCAGAGCCTCTTTGTGTATGTGGCCATTACGTTCCTTCTCTAGGGTATGCAATGTAGTTGGTGTCTTGGCATGCACTCTACTCCTCTATGCACTTATACAGCTGTGGTTGAGTCATGGGTTTATGTCGACATGTCATCAGCTAGATTTGCTTAAAAATATTTGATGAAAAAAATTAAAATATTTCCCTGAAAACACCCCTAAAACCCAATCCACCGCATATTGATCTCTCTGCTTGCCTACTGTAACCTACACCTTGTTGATCTTGCCTGAATCACCTCTGTTTGTGTGTACATATGCAACACTGCACTGCATGTCTATTCTGCAATGGAAAAAAAAAAAACCTGGCTGGACAATGCACAGTTTCCCTATCCTTCACCGCATCCATGTTAGGGCTACGCGATGACTTATTCAGTCTGCCACACTGTGTTGTTCCACTAACTCCCCATAAGGATTTCAATTACCATTATGACAGATAGTACTGAGCATGTATATAGTGCTACATAGCACATGTAGCGCTATACAAAAATTACAGACCCACACATCCAGCTTACACGAGCCTACCACACACACAATCAGCTCAAAAGACCAAATGAAAAACACGCACAGCTGGACAAGTGGCCCCAAACATGGTCCTCTCTCCCACTGTGAAACCACACCACATGCCTCTCGACCTTGCCTGCAACCAAAGCATAACACAAAACCTAACTGTGGTTGCACACCAAACGCAAGCCGCTATCACAATCATTCCACAAACGCACGAATGTCACCCCAAAACCTCCCACAAGCCTAAAACCACAGCCCAACCCACATCATCCACCTCAGCCCTCTGTTCTGGCCCTGGCCCAACATCGTTTGGTTTCCCAGTCATGCTTATATTTGAACATGGGATGGCCAGCCAGTGTCTGTTACATGTCAGTTGCAGTGGATTGCATCCTTACTGATATTGGTCTACCAATGTTAACCTATATTAGCACTACACACATATAGGCCAACAAAATTGTGGGAAAACATATGCAGTACGTACATGAGAACGTAGCTGTGCAATAACCTGCCGCCCTGATTGCTGTGCACCTCACGTCGTGTCCTCAACGGGCACGTTACAGGGGGGGCAGGTCGGATCATCCTCCAGACCCTCATTAATCTCTGCAGGGCATATTTGTGCCTGAGAGCAATGTTGTGCAGGATTCAACAGGCTATGAGTGATCTCTCGCCACAGTCTGGGGAGTATATTGTAAGGCGCCGCCTGTCCTATCCAGGACCACCTGAAGCGACTCTTCAAAATGCCAAAGGTGCGCTCTATGACCAGAGCGGCTGGTGGCATGGGCCTCACTGTTACGCTCCGCTCTGACACGTTGGGTTTCACGGTTGGGTTGGGTTTAGAGGCACAGGGGTCAGCAACCAGGGGCGACACCCCATATACTGCATCACCTGGTAGAAAGAAATGAGGGTAAGTTAAAGCAATGAGGATCATATGTCACCTCAATCAATGGACACAGATATATATGTGCAAAAACAAATGCATAAAAAAATTCTGAAAGATAAATATGACATCACAACTATGGCAGCATTGCAAACATTGAAATATGATGACACAAAAGGACCACATGGCCTATCTAGTCTGTCTCGTCCATTATCAACAGGGACAAAACCGGTCCCCTTTTTACCTTTATAGATACTCTGTGTTTGTCCTATGCTGTTTGGAATGCAGTACTGTCCTCCTCTCTACCACCTTACACTGTGAGAGTATTCCATGGATCCACCACCTATCAGTCAGTAAACAAATATGGTGGCAGTATCAACCCTGAATTCTATCTCCCTCCACCCTCATCCCATGTTCCGCATACGTAGCTGAACTTGCTTACAATTGCAGAGGCTATCTCCCTCAAACATATATGCCACGGAGAGGTATTTTCTACATCTCCATCATATCACCTGATCCCTCCTTTCCCCAAGGCGTAAAGACTAAGATCCTTCAGTCTGTCTGTAATATGCTGTATTAATGAAGACCACTAATCATTTTAGTAGCCACCCTCTGCTCCGACCCCATCCTGTGCACATTTGATAGGTGCCTAGTCTCCAGAATTGCACACTATACATCCAAATAATGAGGTCTCTACAAAAAGGACATTATACCCAGAGGCATTATCCCTTTCCTGTTTTATGCTAAGCCATTCATCTCTGTAGCACCCAGCAAGCCTTCTAGCTTTTTCCCTCGCCTTTTCAAACCTGTTTAGCTACTTTGACATCAGCAAGACACAACCACACCTAGGTCCCACGCTTCTTCTTGTAGTGGCCCAAGAGTACTTCACTCCCTATAAAATATGCTCCCTTGGATTGCTTCAGCCTAAAAGCCTGACCTCACATTTCCTACCATGAGGCATCCAAGAATTACTGGCCAATTTAAGACCAGTCATCACGCTAGCTAGATCACTCGTCATGTTTTTTTACAGCTTCCTGGGTGTCTACCCTATTGACAGATTGATGAGTTGGGGGAACCTAAGAAACACCAGACAAGGGGTTAGCTGTATGGAATTGGCAGACAACATGTAATATTGTAACAACCACACAAATGCTCGAAATCCAATCAACCAGCATCACATTAGCACCATTAGCAGGGCGCATTTGACGAGAGGCAAAAAAGCTCCCCCTTCCCCTATATCCCACACAGGCAGATGTACAACACACTACAACAAATGAGTGATTATACTCCAAGACACACATTTGCACCTTACGCAATAGTCACATGAGCAACCATGTGCATGTGCAGAAATGGGAAACACCCCACCCAGCAATATGCAGTATAAGTACTGTTCCTGCCTCAAATGTTTGGAATAGTGCCGAGTGATGCAGGATATAGGCGTCCAATGGAAGTGGACCCTGCAAACCTGGGGACCACATTCAGAATATGCATATTTGAGCCATCACATACAACCTGAACATTCAGGGAATGATAGTGTTTGCGGTTGCAGAACACATACTCCCTGTCTCTAGGCGGAGGGACGGGAGGGCAAAATGTGTGCAATCAATAGCTCCCATCACGTGTGTGGATATCCCCGGCTAACGCCTCAAAGGCCTGGTTTCAGGGTACACCACTGTTGCCTAGTGTGTGGGAATGGCAATATAATTCCGCATCCGGCTGACACCATGGCATGCAGTACTTGGTGGAGACCAGCTAGTGGCGCAAGGTGGTGGGGCGGCTCATGCCACCAACTGCGGCCCACAGATGACTAGGAAAACAGCCCAGAGGCCAAAGAAGAATGTAGGGCAGCATCTATACGAGATTGACCAAACCCGATATGGCGGTGACGATCAGTCAGGGGGGGCTCAGAGGTTCAGGTCTTAGATGCCTCATAGAGCTACCCTCAAATAGCCCCTGTGCTCAGTCTGTACGAGGGAGATGACTGGTCCTCTAGCATGGCCCTGGAGCTGGGCCCTGGGCCTAAGGTAGAGGCGTGGCTGGCGAGGCAACTGCACCTCAACACACCGCCCTGCGCCGTGCGGGCACAGGCCCCCTGCCTGCCACAGACAAACACAGCTGAAGGTCGGATTTGCTGCTGGGACTACACCCATGCCCTGTGCCTCAGCCCCCATAGACACAGTCTCACCCTGTCACGCAACCGCACAACCATGCACCACCTCGCGCTGGCAGCATACAGCAAGCCACAAAGGCCGCCATAACCTACACCCGACTGCTCCTCTAAACCACTCAAACACAGACAACACTTCCCTATACCAAGAACACACAACCTTACAACCAACACAAAACCACAATACAACCAACAATCAATCACAAACCCAGTTCACGCACTTCCACAATGACACCTGAGATTGCAGGACTCTCTCCTTACGTTCACTGCCAACGCCACACCTTCTCTCTCCCTCGCCTATAAAAACCCTCAACGTGCAACATGTGCTCAGGACAATTTATAGAGGTTTTTTTTAAGTAGCGACGTGTTGGGCAGTGCGCAGGTGCACAGATGCGCGACGGTTCTGCGCATGCGCAGTTGGGCTGTGCACATGGCGTATTATGCCCATGCACACGCTAAGCACTGTGCGATGGCGCCCATGTCCCACGTGCAAATGTACCGCACGTACCATCGTCCGCATATGCGTGGCGCTGATGCGCAATGTGCACAGCCAACTGCGACATGCGCGAGTGGTGCACGGCTGGCTAGATGCGCCGCTGCTGCGTAGTTGACCGTGCAAACACGCATAGCACAACATGTCCCCATTCTGGGTGGCGCATGCGCAAATGCGCTGACGGCCAAACTGACACGAGCACAAAGCTGCGCAGCATATGCCACACGCAACTCTGCGCACG